>OX336389.2:221994099-227505690 GCA_946902985.2 Meconema thalassinum | reverse complement strand
TACATGAAAAGAATAGCAAAGAAAACTAGGCGCGTGGCACATGAATAATTAACGCGTAGCAACTTTACAAACAAATGACTCGGCAGAATTTACATTAACATCAAGCAAGTACAATCCCTAGGTTTCGGATGGTACCACGTCCACATTTAAATTACGTTTATAATTTTATCTAATGCCTATGTGAACGAAAGTATTACGACGAGATTGCGTCGTAAACAAATGCTATTACCAAAGCTAACTATCAAAAAAATATTGCATAAACACTCTTATGTCTAATAAGAAAACAATGGGTATAATGCACTAGGGAATAAAGTAAACACTCTTATGCTAGCCTACCTTCGCGAATTGACGTACTGTTTGTAGTCAATCGTCATCTCAGGCATGTAAGTTACGTTGGCAAAGCGCAATTACAATTGCGTCTTACAAGCTTCAGATCATGCGGGCCCGCACGTTACTGACTATCTGTCCCGTAGATACAATGTCGTCGGTACAAGTAGTGTCCAGCTCATTTAAAAGTCATCTCCCACATGGAAATGGATTGAAGTCACGGTGTCGCTAACAACAAGCAAATGGTTGCAAGATTATAGCTGTAAAATTATTTACAATAATTAATTAATCCGTTGGTTTAGGATAATTATGCTTTGATTTAGGTTGTAGGTTTAAATGTGGTTTAGTTGTTCGTATTAATGACACCAGTCGTAGGCTCCTATTGGTGATCTCACTGGAGATTCACTCAAATACCTTGACTTCGACAAGTCAGACAATAACACAGGTTAGCGCGCGTCTTACACCAACTGCGCGTGGTGCATCGGGCATCTTAGCATAGCTCAAGAACGCCAGAATAAACAAGGGTAAGGCGAACATTCATTCCGTCCTGCCAAATACCAAATAATGTGTTCACGGACACAACAATTACACTGGCAAGCCTAATTTATACAAAGCTGGGTCAATTAACATGATATTTTAAACCTTACTACAACGCGCCAGGCGATCAAAGTCGTCGGCTAAAACATTTAAGGAATTCGCATAGACGTGCGTTCCGCTACTTCATAACAATAACAGGTGCTGACAGCTCCCTAAGCTTGCTCTCATAGCATGGTTATTATTACCTGTGACCTTCAAATTTCCTAGGTTCGTGACATAATGTAGCACACAAAAAGTAGTCATTCTAGTCGTCTCACTTTTTGTTTCCCGGGCAAATCGGTTATCAGCTGGGCGCAAGCAAGCTTGTCTGCTTCGCGTGCAGCTCGTTTAGCATAGCAAAGAATAGTGCTTTTGAAATGATCATTTTATAATCTTGTAGGAGCACGAATAAAGTCCTATAGTGCTCTACAGATTATATGACAATGTCTCATCACTCCCTAATAGTGTTTCCTGGGATTACATTCCCTTTAAAAAGATATACGTTGCATAATGTTCGAAGAGTATACATTTTTTAAGACATAGCACTCGTGCATTCTGACTGCACTGATATCTGAAGATATGTCACTCGTTCTATGTACATGTAGGATTTGATAAGTGTGGTCTGGCATTCTCCACAACAAAAATTAAACATTTCACCTCTGCTATGATGTTTTAAATGATACGAGATTGGTTAGTTCATCCATCTAACAGTATATGAGTTCGTTCTTCTCGAGCTACACGTGGTAAAATGTACTCACGAAATTACAAATAAATGGTACAAAATGTTACGGCAACGGTCAGCCGAAAAATGATACGAGAATAAGCTCTCACATTAAAGAAGGGACCTAACTATGGGCTGTCCCCCTACTTTCACAAAATCTACATCTCTTGTAGTTGAAGATGTCCTTTACTCTGACATAAAATTCTCTGAAATACATGAAGATTGCACCTGCCATAAAATGCACGGACTTGGGGTGTCTCACTGAAATATTGTCCCAGGTACTAAGGAAATAAAGTACACACAATTCCTACCTAAGTGGTCAAATATCATGGCGTTTCGGCTCAAAATACAATGCAATCACTAGTACTTCAACCTGGACAAACTTCTTACAATGTTTACATGACTCACGGTAACAAGATGTGGTAGATCACCTTCCAGAACTCCCATTGGAAGGGGTTAAATGCCTTCAAGGTTCCAAGCATTTTTATAATGGGTAAGGCTATGGATTTAAGCCTGTCCTCGTGGTCATCCGTTAGTAAACCGTACATGGTTTGTACGTAGTAGAGTCGGCTGGGACAATTCCATGGTGTTGGCGTATTCCGTTGGAGTTAGCCTCACATGATAAATTACTCCTCCAATCATCATCACACAGTATGGTTGTAGAAATATCAGCACGTGGTGCATAACGTTAATCATCGTGGTTGAAAAAATATTCACTGATTCTAGTGTAAAATATGATGAAATGCTCACTGGCTCTAATATTTGCAGGTTGTTCAAATACTCCTGCTCTACCTGCCACAGATTCTATTTTACCAGCACGTGGTAAATCAAACACTGATTTTACAAGGTTTTAAATCCAAAGAATGTGGATAATCACTGTTGCGTACACGCGATAAATAGGTTTATCATAATGTAATTGTGAAGCCTCCGTGGCTTAGGAGGCAGCATGCCGGCCTCTCACCGATGAGTCCGTAGTTCAAATCCCTGTCACTCCATGTGAGATCTGTGCTGGACAAATGGAGGCAGACAGGTTTTTCTCCGGGTACTCCGGTTTTCCCTGTCCACAATTTCATTCCAGCAACACTCTCCACTATCATTTCATTTCATCTGTCATTCATTTAATCATTGCCCCAGAGGAGTGCGTCAGGCCTCGGCAGCCGGCACAGTTCATATCCTCGCCGCTAGATGGGGAGCTTCATTCATTCCAGTCCTGACCCGGGTCGGAGACTGAAAGCAGGCTGTGGATTTTTTTCATAATGTAATTGTACCGTGGCACATACTGGGCTACACGACGTTGTCGTCGACTTAATAATTCACTTTTAAGAGAAAAAAAAATGTTACCCTCGTCTGTCTACAGACGGTCCTCGTGGTTGGTGAAAAATCGAAGATTTCATACGATCAAAATTCTACATTCACATCAACGTTGCACTGGCTTTACTGAGCCTAAAGTAATACTGTGCGTTATTTAAACTCATTCAAATCAGCTCGATGGCTGTAGATTAATGCCTTCCCAAATGTGGGGTCTTCGTATGCCTATAATGGCCTTCGTCTATCAGGCGGACAATCGACACAAGCGTTCAGCTTCAGCGGACTATCAAAACGGTGATGATGCGTGCATGGCACGGCTTCCTGATTCCAAGGAATTAGTCTAGTCAAAGCAGTGACTACTTTCATAAGCCTCCGCATGTCTGCGGTGAAAAATACTTTTACCAAAATATATTTTGCCATTCCCAAAAGGCATAGAAAATGGCAAATTAAGCAGAATTAAGTATGTCAAGCTCCTGAGATATGTGGCATAAAAATAGTGAGTAATATATCTCTAGGAGGAAAATAAGCTGTCCTCTCCGTAGTCAAAATAATGAATTGTTCATGAGGAAGCTTCAGGGAGTGTTCTGTAGAACTGAGCTTGTCAAGTCAATATGCTCTCAAAGAAATATTTAGTGCATGAGCCTGAGCGGGCCCAATATATAAAAAATCCAACATGGCGACCATCCGCAATATTTAGTCGGTTTCTCAATATCTACGAATCTATTACAGCAATCAAACTGAAATTTTGTTGGTTGATAGAGAAAAATAACATAAAGAGGATATATGAAAATAGGCTGTATATTTCTTCACGGAACTACTTGTTACCATTGGAATAACATGATTTGTCAAACTTGAACATTATGAAAGGACATTGATTTTTGGTAAATAGTTAATGGTGTTTTTTTGTTCGAAACATAAGAGAAAGTGAAAAGTGTATAGTGACAGGGGTCAGACGAACTATTAATTCACTCTGGACCACCTACTGTAAATAGCAAAAATCGTAAATCGATAACTTTGATGCCAGATGTACTGAAAATGTTCTGGTCATCGAACTTCGAGTGTTTAAAATTATTTTAGGTTAGTAAATAAGTTTTCTAGTGTTGATGTTTTATGTGTGATTATTTTGATGATGATGATTTGCATTTATTTTAAATTTTAAATTTGTAATAAAATGTGATATTCTAAGAAAATTGTGGTATTCTCATTTCTCCTTCTCTCTCCCTTGCTTGCATATTGCCGAGATCAGTGAAGTCAGATTTTGATTCTTATTTTTCGCCCAAATAGACCCTGAGATATTTTTATCTCGTGCTAAACTGACTTCGGGAATTTGCAAATGTGATCTTTGGACTTCGGTCTAAACGGGCACAGTATATACAGTAAAACTTGCCTAAAGCGGAACGCAATCTTTCCGGATTTATCTTTCCGTATTCTCAGGTTTCCGTTTTACAAAGTGTTGATTTTTAATAAGGAAAAACACACTACAAAGAAATACTGTATTATCGCATAAGATTACTATGAAATAATTTGAGTTCTTCCCACTTTAAACAACACAATTAATTCTTTAGCCGGACGTTTGCTTTCTCGTGTTCTCCAATTACATTAATTCTCTCCTCCAGTGTAAGTGTCTTATGTTGTCACTGAATTACAGTACGTAAATAAATACAGTACACAGCAAAAAGAATACCTTTAAAGATCACTCAAGTTCACTGTTTTCTTCTACTCGTACTTTTACTGTAATTTGTCAGAAGGAAACTGTGTGTATTACAAGAGGGTTGGAGGAAGTAATGGTACAGATGTTGTGCAATGTAGCATACCTGCTGCATCTTTGAGGGAAAATGAGAGTTATTAATGTTTCCTGGGACTTTGGTGCAAATACAGTCGCGCTCAAAATTTAGTACATAGCTTTGTATTCTTAGGCAGGTTATTTACGCCTACAATTCCTAAATTTCTTTCCGTTTCCGCGTTAGGCAGTTTTCCGGTTTACAGTGTCATTTTACATAGGAAATTCCTCCGTTCCGAATTTTATTTTCCGTTTGTCCAGATTTCCTGTACATAAAGGGACTGGTTTAGACAGGTTTCACTGTAGTAGAAAGAAAGTAACTGTGAATACAAAGTACGTCAAGAAAGTAAGTTCCGTTTGGTAATAACATTAAATTGTGTACAGATACAGAAAAATTATTTATTGCATAAAATTCTACAACCCTTAAACTGCTTTTCAACATAACTGCCGAAATGTTGCAGGCATTTGTCGTAGCGTGGCACGAGTTTTCGTATACCTTCTTCATAGACGTGTGCCATCTGTGTCTTCAACTAGTTGTACGTTCCGCTGCAGCGCAGTTCCGCATATGCGCGGTAGACGCTCTGTATCAAGGAGAAGAAACGTGCACCATTTGGAGAGCGATGTCAGCCACGTACGCGTTGTTGTGCATGTTTACTCGTACAATGTCGGTGTTGATTGAAAATCCCGCCGCTTGTGAAATCAGATCTGTGATTCGTTTCCTGAATGCTAGGAAAGTGAAACCAATCGAAATTTATCGGCAAATTTGCAAAGTGTATGGACAAAATGCGATGAGTGATTCAATGGTGAGAAGATGGGTCCGACAGTTCAATGAATGACGTGGTCAGGCGCGGATTCAAGGGGGGGGTCACGGGGGTCATGACCCCCCCCCCCCCAAACGGAGACCAAATTTTTTTGCAAACTCAAAAAACGAAAACACAATTACCAGACAAATAAAACTTAACGAATTTTAACTGAAAAACAGTTTCTTTTTTTCTTTTCATTTTATTCAATACTGAATTATCTTTATTGGAATTATTATGTTCTGTTACAACTGTACATATTTACAACTTCAAACCTCTTGTATAAAAACTACTAGTTATTCAACAAAATCAACTCGTCTATTTTGTTTATCAAACCTTGTGATTACCGAATCGATGTTTATAGTGATGTCACGATGAATGTGCAGCAATGCACAGATAGGAAACTGGGACTTTTTTCGCACCAAAATTTTTTGCAGACGTCCAAACTGCAAGCTTGGTTGGCAATTTAAGCTGTGACTTTCTCCCTTTGTCGGTATCAACTCGACTTGCCGAAACTGTAACGTACCTTAATCCTTTTCTCGAAGCTCGATGTAAAAGTCGCAAAACACGCCGTTGCAATTTGTACGAATATTTTTGGTGCATCAAATTTCTATCCATGAAGCTTGCAAAAAAATTGGTCTGGTTTTGTACGTTTGGTTATTTTGTGATTGCGTTTTTAGTGATACAATTTTTCTTAACAATTTCGATTCTCTGACCCCCCCCCCCCCCAAAGCCAAACTCTAGATCGAATCTCTGACCCCCCCCCCCAAAACCAAACTCTAGATCCGCGTCTGGACGTGGTGAAGTGCACGATGAAGAACGAAGTGGGCGTCCATCTTTGGTTACAGAAGAACTGGTTCACGCGATTGATGACAAGATCCGGGAAAACCGCAGGTTTACAATTAGTGCTCTCGCTATGGAATTTCCCCAAATCTCACGATCACTAATTCATGAAATTGTTACCGAAAAACTGAACTTTCGTAAACTTTGCCGACGTTGGGTAACAAAGATTCTTACGGAGCAACACAAAACAAATGGATGGGTAGTGCACTTCAGTTTTTGACCCGTTACAATGAATGCGGCGAAGAATTTCTGACACAGATAGTCACAGGAGATGAAACTTGGGTTTCTTACGATACCCCTGAAAGTAAGCGGCAATCAATGGAATGGAGGCACACTTCATCCCCAGCAAAGGTTAAGCCGGACTGGAAAGGCATCTTACTCATTGATTTCTTACCGCGTGGTCAAACAATCAACGCAGATGCTTACTGCGAGACACTTAGGAAATTGCGCCACGCAATACAGAATAAGCGCCGAGGGTTGCTGTCAAAAGGTGTTGTTTTTCTTCACGACAACGCACGACCACACACTGCAAATGTGACGAAAACCCTCCTACAGGGATTTGGCTGGGACGTGTTTGACCAACCTCCGTACAGCCCTGACCTCGCTCCTAGCGACTTTCATCTATTCACACATCTCAAGTCTTTCCTTGGCGGTCAACACTTCAACAATGACGACGAGCTGAAAGAAGATGTTTCCAACTGGTTGAAGACACAGGCGGCAAACTTCTATGAAGAAGGTATCCAAAAACGTGTGCCACGCTATGACAAATGCCTGCAAAAGTTCGGCAGTTATGTGGAAAAGTAGTTTAAGAGGTGTAGAATGTTGTGCAATAAATAATTTTTCTGTATCTGTACACAATTTAATTTTATTACCAAACGGAACTTACTTTCTGGACGTGCCTCGTAGTTAACCCGGGCCGCAGTACTGACATGTCTTTTCTACGGCTACGGCATGATAAACTATCTCGAATCATCTTGGCTAAGCCTGTCCGACAGAGCCGATCACGTGTAAGTATTTACCTGCACTGCCTCGACTCGGCTATAGACTTTAGGTATGTGATGGCGGACCATCGGAGGACAAGTAATGTTACAGTGTGGGGTGGGCAAGTTTGTCAGACAGATGATCAAGAGATAGATTAGGAGAAAGGTATCTTGCGTATGAAGGGGAAGTACTGTATATTAACTTTGGAAAGCATTCAGAAGAGGTTGGTAGTGGTCGGGGTAAATTTGGGCAGAAAGGATCACTCTTCCAAGATAAGACAAATGCATTGAGGCAGTAATTAGAGTAAATATTCATTTGTGGGATGGGAAATATCGAATGGATCGTTTGTCTGGGGACATTTTGAGTCCTCTCCCAGCAGGTGTAAAAAAGATTCAAAAGTTGGTCAGACAGTGTTTAGATAGGAGGAAAGAAGAGACATGTATGGATAAAAGAGAATGGGTGTGTTTGATAATTTTTAAGGTTGTGATTTTCTGTTAGTTTTATTGATAGAATATGTATTTATTTTCTGTTTTGTTTTTGTAATTTGCCACTAGTGCATAGTCCCTATCCGCTAACCACACAAATACTTCCCATAGCAATCGTTCGTAGCCATGACCACACCCCTCTTGTGCTTAAAATTGACATCAATTTAGGGCCCTTAGGGCAGCTCCCTGTATCTCATACAGGGGCTTGATGGTGCAGTGGACAAACTGCTCGTCTCTCACCAAAATGAACCAGGTTCGATTTCCGGTCAAGGTATGTGAGATTTTCGAAGTGAAATACCACGTCCTGGGGATCTGATTCCACGTAAAAATGGAGGCCCCGTGACTCATGATCGCGAGATTAACGGTCACGTGAAACTAAAAGCTCGCCTTCTTTTTTGACGTGAGAACGTCAAATACATTTTGGAATACAGTGACATCCGTGAAAAAGTGTTACAGTGAAAAGTGATGATATCGATTTATCTCTCTTCTGCTGCAACGCTCTCTCTCTCCTCTGTTGCTGCGTTTGAGTGTCGCTACTGTCGTTTTTGGATGTCATGGGCGAACCTCTGGATGGATTTTGATGCGTTTTTCACCATTCTGTAAAGGATATATCGAGGAAGATTTCTGTAAAAAATAATTTATTTATGATCAAAGGAAGCCGAGTAACGATTTCAGTGAAAAAGTCGAAAAAACACATGGCGTCTGTGGGCTTTTTAAGCTTACGCTGGGCAAACCGTTAAAAATATCAATATACTGTGAGTGTAAGAATTGTTCAGCATGAAAAGTCTCCAAAAAAAACTCCACGAGAGCATATCTCCATCTTAAATATATCGCCCACTTATAAGTGTTTTTACGTTTTCATGTCTTCCAACAATCTCAATTCAATTATTGAGGCGACAGTTTACGAGCTGGCGAGGAGCGAGTCTATCACCCCAGTTACAGCCTAGCTAGCGGGCGAGCCTATTATCCCAGATACAGCCAGCAGGAAACTGTCGAGTCGTGTTGAGTTAAAACTTCAGAGAAGAGTGGTTGTATTTGGAGTTTCCCTGGAGGCACAACTCTGCTTTTCTTCATTTCGCCTGTGAAATTTCCGTTTCGCAAAATACATTATTAAAAAATATACGAAGCTGTAATTTTGCAAGAGCGACAGTTTAAACAGATCAGTCCGTGAATACGTTGCCACGCTCAAATATCGTCGCGCATCGTAGTTGCACACACCCAATATTTTGTTTGTTTTTTGTATGTGATTCTATTTAAGTCCGCTCTTGTTCTGACACCAATTTGTTTTGTTCCAGGAAGGTGCGTTATGTCGGTGTGGGTAACACCAATTTGCGCCGTCTGGTGCGCAAAACAGGAGAGTGTAATGTGTCGCGACATCACGTGGTGCGTCATCGCATGCGTCTGGTGCAGGACATCTTCACCACTCTGGTTGACCTGCCGTGGCGCTGGACGCTGCTAGCGCTCTCTCTCAGCTTCTTCGTCACGTGGTTCGTGTTCGGTCTGCTGTGGTGGCTTATAGCACTCGCTCACGGTAGTAGTGTATTTGTAACAGTTCAGATACCACCTCCACCTCCCCACCTCACAAGATGGCGGCGGCGCGATATCTCTCGAACGCATGGTCGGATTTTGACGAATGAGGTGTCATTGAACTCGGGCTGACACCACCTTTCCAATGGATAACAAATTTAAACCTCAAAAATAAATCTACCCTACTAGGGGGTGAAATTGTAATTTTTTAGAGAATCTCTCTTTCCAATTGCAACATGTGAGAGTTTGAATGCCAATACGGATTTAAACGTTGTTCTACATAAAGTGCATGTGTACGGTGGATAGCCACTATGAATTAACATGCTTGTTTTTTGTTTTTTACGCATGCCCACTCATGGCTTTTGAAGAGGGTGGGGGAGTGGTTCCCTGTGGACGAGTCCTTGTTGACAGGTCATTGTTGACAAGTCATTGTTGACGGGTCCCTGTGGACTGGTCATTGTTGACGAGTCCTTGTGGACGAGTCCTTGTCCCTTTGGACTGATCCCTTTGGACGGGTCCCTTTGGCCTGGTTCCTACGGACTAGCCCATGAATTTATTTAAATTATGTCAAAGGGCCTAACTACATTTGTGTGTGTGTTGAATTGACGTTGTTCACTAATCCCCCTCTACTATAATGGGATAACGATATGAAAGGAAAGTGACGAAATACATGTGAACATACATGGGATCTAACTTGGTGGATGGATGTGTTCTAACAAGTCATTTGTAGTTGAAAGAGAATAATACATGTTCTTAAGATGTTAAAACTGAGGAGATGGCACGTGCAGTAAGACGTCTTGTTACTTCCTGTGTCATATTACAGACATGAGAGAGAGCGCGCAGATCTGTTGCTATGACTAACACTGCAGTAATTTGAAACCGCAAGTGTTCATTAAGACAATGGATGATGATCATGCAAAGTTAGCAGTTATTGGATATTACACAGGTGTTCCTTCCGGTGTCATGTTGCTGACATACCAGAGAGCGCACACTGCTGTTGCTATGACTGACGCTGCAGTAATATGAAACCCCATATGTTGATTAAGACAATGGGTGATGATCATGCAAAGTCAGCAGTCATTGAATACCACACAGGTGTTCCCAGTGTACTTTGGACTCTCAACTGTATTGGGAAAGGAATTGCAATGATCTGCAAAAAACTGCTGACACGAGCGATGAGAGTTTATATAAGAGGGGTGTCATATATCTCCCTACTGTCAGTCTTTATTACTCGCTTTGAGTGAACAGTGCTCTATTACTGCTCAAGAGTTGTAAAAAAAGCCGTTTTGGTAGAAAATCATTAAATTATTTTGCAAGGTAAGTACTTATTATTAATGGATTGTAGTCTTTTATTACTAATTGATGTTGAAGTTATTGATTGGAATGTATTTATTTATTGATTGATTGATTGATTGATTTGTTTGCAGATAATTGGGTACCTGTAGGTTACCAGATTCCTGCAATCTGTTCATTCAGTGACAGCAGTTGATCAATTATAAAAAGGTAAGTGCCCCCCTCTAATAACTTTTAAACAGTTAGAGTGATATTTTCCAATGTTCACCACTACATGTCAGTGAAAATGGTATATTTAGCAGTAAAAAGTTGGAACTACTTGACCATGATGTGTAAAGCTAAATTTGTAGGTTAGATTTTGATTACCACTCTATTAAGTTCGAATGTTCATTGCTAGGTGTCAGTGACAGAGGGAATATTTAAAGTCTTAACCTCAGTTCACTTAACTTTACCTAACTTAACCTTGTCATGTGACATGTTTTACAAGTTTAAACTTGTTTTAAGACTGGCTATGACGTCACACTTAGCTCACGTAACTGGCGTTCGCTGGTTTCTATCACGTGACATGTTCTACAAGTTTAGACTTGTTTTAAGACTGGCTATGACGTTACACTTAGCTCACTTAACTAGCGATCGCTGGTTTCTATCACGTGACATGTTCTACAAGTTTAGACTTGTTTTAAGACTGGCTATGACGCCACACTTAGCTCACTTAACTGGCGACCGCTGGTTTCTACCCCTCTATCATGTTCCAATGTTCACCGCTAGGTGTCAGTGACAGTGGTATATAGTAACCCTCAGTTAGAACTACATAAAGTTAGACTTGCTAGGAGTTCACAGATGATCGATTTAAATACTCTGCTATAACCATTGACTGGAATATAATTAAACTATTTATATTGTACTTTTTGTTTATCATTTATTAACATTGATGATTTCTTTCTTTTATAGGTAATTTCGAAAGGGATCATCATGTTCAAGTGTGGTGACTGTAAGAAACAGTTCTCAAGACCTGACAACCTTCAACGTCATGCAAGTACAAAACATAATCAGAAAATGTTTGTGTGCAGTCATTGTGCTACCACATTTAACAGACAAGATAATCTTGCACGTCACGTAAATTTAATGCATGTTAGTTCAGCACCATTTTCATGTTCAGTTTGTGAACTTGGTTTTTCTGCTGTAAAGCGATATCAATCCCACATGGTTGAAGTGCATGGTGAACAACAAGAATTAAAAACTGTAAAACCAACAACTAGCACGGAACCTTTAAATGAATGTGATGCTCAAAAGCGTAAACGTTCTCAAGATTGTGAAAATAGTTGTGCAACAAAAAGAAAAAAGAATGGTGAACCTTCAATAACACATTGTGATGTATGTAATATTGATATACCTTCTTCAATCATTCATGGACATTTACGCAGTATTCAACATAAAAATAACGCTTGCCATGAAAGAAATTCTGGAAATATTCAACAAATTGGTAGTGCATTTAAAAGTCGAATTGCTAGTTATAGACTTTATAGTAAAGAAAAAACTCAAAGTATTGAATAGTTTTTAAAAAATGTTCAACCTACTGTGTTTGGCTTAGTAGAAAATGTTTTTATTAGAGCATAAAACATTTAAAATGAATTTTGAACTTTTTGGCCTCTATGCAAAAACTGGGAGCGAAGGTGAAAAACATAATTGTTAGCGAATCAACTAATATTAGTGATATATATCAAAATATTTCAAGTGCTATCATTGTTAAGAGTGAAGAGTTCCAGGAAAGGGAGTCAGGCTGGGCGTTGGTTGAAGAACTTTATTTAGAAACCAACATGAATAAATACAACCCCCTTCGAGCATCATCATATATTGCTTTGCCAGGATGGATCAAACGAAAGAAAGCTGTTGTGAACGTTATGAATAATGATGACGCATGCTTTGCGTGGGCTGTAACCTCAGCTCTCCATCCAGCAGAAAAGGCTGTGGAGAGAACGTCATCTTATCCTCACTATTCTTCAGTGTTAGATTTAAAAGAAATGGAATTTCCTATGACGATAAAAATATTAAACGTTTTGAAGAGCTGAACAATGTAAGTATTAATGTTTATGAAATTGAAAATAAGAGTATAGTTGGTCCTCTATATTATACTCAGGAAAAAAAGGATGCTCATGTAAATTAACTTTACATAACCGAAGGTGAAAATGCTCACTATTGTTGGATAAAACATTTATGTAGACTTGTTGGTAGTCAGCTATCAAAAAGAGAAAATAAGAAGTGGTTGTGTGAAGGCTGTTTGCTATATTTCCGAAAAGAGGACCAACTAACTCAACATCAAAAATGGGGGTGTAATCATGTTCGTACGGTATTACCAACTCCTAAAAATAACATTCTAAAATTTAAGGATTATGAGTAACAGCTTCGAGTACCATTTGTTATATATGCTGACTTCGAGGCTTTGCTAAAACCATTTAATACATGTTCATCGAATCCAGCCCAACCTTTTACCAACACTACTCACATTCATGAACCTTTTAGCTTTGCATATTATATTAAATGTAGTTATGATGACTCTTTAAATAATTTGAGCTCTATAGAGGACCTGATGCACCTAAAGTTTTTATGGAAAGGCTTGAGAAAGATGCCATCCGTATATCCTCTATTTTAAATACGATCATTCCAATGGAACCACTAACTTTATTAGAGCAAATGAATTTTGAAACTGAAACTAATTGTTTTATATGTGGTGAATGTTTATATACAGACAGGGTTCGCGATCATGACCATTTAACAGGACAATATCGTGGTGCTGCTCACCAAGAATGTAATTTAAATTATAGAGTAAGTAAATTCATTCCGGTCATTCTACACAACGGTAGCAAATACGATAACCATTTTATCGTTAAAGAATTTGAGCTTCAGATGTGAAAATTGATGTGATTGCTAATAATAAGGAACAATACATATCGTTCACAAAATACATCAAAACTGACAATAAGAAAACGATAAAACTGCGATTTTTAGATTCATTCCGCTTTATGGCGAGTAGTTTTGATAAGCTTGCTAGTAATTTAAAATCAGATCAGTTTCATGAAATTCAACGTGTCTTTCCTAAAGAAGATGATTTTAATTTGATTTGTCAAAAGGGTATATTCCCTTACGAATATATTAACTGTGTGGAACGTCTTGAGGAGTGTTCTTTACCACCGAAAGATGCATTTTACAGTTCCTTAAACACAAGTCATATCAGTGATCAGGAATATTTACATGCACAACGTGTATGGGCACAGTTTGACATTCAAACTTTAGGAGAATTTTCAGACATATATTTGAAGACAGATGTGTTGTTATTAGCAGATGTTTATGGAAATTTTCGGAATGTTTGTATGAAAACTTATGACCTTGATCCTTGTCAGTATTTCACAGCTCCTGGGTTAAGTTTCAGTTCAATGTTGAAAGAAAACGAAAGTAAATGTAGAATTAATGACTGATATAGACATGATCAATTTTATAAAATCATCAATTCGAGGTGGATTAAGTCAATGTAGTGGACGGTACTATAAAGCGAATAATAAATACATGCCTAGCTACAACCCTTGTGAAGAGTCAAAGTATATTGTCTACCTCGATGCAAATAACCAATATGGTTGGGCTATGAGTCAATATCTACCACTGAAAGATTTTCGCTGGCTGACACAACCTGAAATTGATGTCTTACATGTTGACACTCTTAATGATAACGATGATAAAGGATATATTTTAGAGGTAAATCTTGAGTACCCTAAAGAGTTACATGATGATCATAATGATTTACCATTTTGTCCTGAGAATATGAAATCTCCATACATCACATCACGAACAAAAATGTTAATTGCTAATGTAAATAATAAATGTAAATATGTAATACATTATCGAAACTTGAAACAGTGTCTACAGCATGGATTGAAATTAACTAAAATTCATCGCGTATTGCAATTTCATCAGTCAGCATGGCTCAAACCGTATATTGATCTAAACAATAATTTAAGAACACAGTCAACAAACGCGTTTGAAAAATATTTTTATAAACTCATGAATAATAGTGTTTTTGGAAAGACTATGGAGAATGTTGATAAACGAGTTGATGTAAAGCTGATAACAAAGTGGGAGAATGATGGTAAAAGGTATGGTGCGAGCAACTTAATAAGCAAGCCTATCTTTCATAGCTGTTCAATTATTCATGAGGATTTAGTTGTAATACAAATGAATCGTCTTAAAGTAACTTACAACAAACCCATATATGTGGGTTACACCATTCTGGAATTATCAAAAACACTTATGTATGAATTTCACTATGATTATGTAAAGAAAAACTATCTTGATAATGCTAAATTACTCTACACAGACACAGATTCTTTTATTTATGAGTTTAAAACTGATGATTTTTATGAGGATATCAAAACTGAGCTAAATAGGTTTGATACAAGTGAATATCCCGAGGATAATATTTACCATTTACCTCTAGTAAACAAAAACGTTCTTGGGAAATTTAAGGATGAATGTGCTGGTGTTATTATAGACACCTTTGTAGGCACAAAATCTAAATCATACAGCTATATGACAATTGATGATGTAGTAGTAAAAAAATTAAAAGGAGTGAAAAAGAATGTTGTTAGTAAAGAGTTAGATATAAGTGATTATAAAAACTGTATAGTTAGTAACCCACCTGTATTATATAAGAAAATGAGTGTATTTAGAAGTAAAAATCATCAGCTACATACCAATTTGCTGAACAAAGTTGCTTTAAGTAATGAAGACAACAAACGATTCATTATACCCAACACATTTGATACTTTTGCTTGGGGAAACAGTCGCATTGACGACTATTACTTTACTTAAGTCTAATGATCACTATATTGTAATATTTGTAGTGTGTTTTATATTATAATATTTTTTTGTAAAAAACTGTAAGTAGAATGTATAATGTTAGGCTACTGTAGTTTAGTAAAAATAAGATAAGTAATACATTTTAGTGTAAAATGTTTGCTTTTGTATATTACGAAAAAGATTTTTTTTAAATGTACAGAATGTGTGAACTAAACAAGGGAAATGTAAAAATGTAAGGTGGAAAATTGTAAATATCCATGAGTGATAAAGTGAAATAGTTATCACCATTTAAAATTAAAAGACATTGTGATCTGGTAAACCTTGTTTTTATTTCACAACAACAAAAATGTACAGAATGTGTAAACTAAACAAGAAGAATGTAAAAAAATGAAAAGTGGAAATTGTAAATATTCATGTGTGAAAAAATGAAAATAAAGAAATGGCTATCACCATTTTAAAATTAAAAGACATTGTGATCTTGTAAACCTTGTTTTTATTTCACAACATATATGGCTTTACAAAATAGAATACAAAGAAATACCATTTCCTCAATCCTTTTCAATGTTCATGTCCACTCATCATTAACTTCCCTTTTATAGCAGTAATCACAATGAGGGCTGCCAACCTCTCCCCCACTGAGCCATTATAGGATGTCAAACGTTGCTTAACTTTTCAACGATACTTTATCCACCACACGTATTAAAGCATAATGACTATGACGATAAGAAAGGTCGTATTCTTTACATGCTTAATCCAAAGAAATAATAGGTATTTACTTAACACAGGGTCTTGAGTCCATGAGTTTGGTACATGTTGCAAGATTTCTTTCACGGCATTGACTGTCACAAAATAAATGAAAACTTGGAGAGCACCAATAATTCATCTTTGGTAAGACTATCCAGGATCTTGAGTCCATGATTTTGGTATAAGTTGCCAGATTTCTTTCACGGTATTGACTGTCACATAATAAATGAACAACTTGTAGAGCACCAATAATTCTTCTTTGGTAAAACTATCTGCATATCGATGACAGATAACCTTTTAGTTCCACCCTTAAAACAACAACACTACCTCTTGCATAATCAGCGATGTTGATGGCTCTTGAGACGTGAAAGATGGATTAAACATAACTTTTACATCAACAGGAGTTAGACTTTGCTCAGTAAACAATGCACTGTCATGAGCCACAGTATTTTTTTTCTTGGACTTGCTTTTTTCTTTTCTTTATAAGTGTTTGAAACGGTGTATTAAAAGAGAATGATAAACATCCAAAGGGTAAATAGAGTAACAAATAAAGAGAAATGAAAATGATACTTCCATATCAATTGTCAAGCATGAACTAATCTCTAGCAAAGTTCACTCAATACTATAAATAATAGTTTAAAGTGGGTGCAAAAGTGGGTGCAAAAGTGGGTGCAAAAGTGAGTGCATAAGTGGGTGAAATGTGGGTGCATAAGTGGGTGAAAAAGTGGGTGCATAAGTGGGTGCAAATGTGGGTGCATAAGTGGGTGAAAAAGTGGGTGCATAAGTGAATGCAATAGTGGGTGCAAAGGTAGGTACAAAAGTGGGTGAAAAAATGCCCCCCCCCCCCCTTTTTGAATCTCGCTAACGCTTTTTAATCTATTTTTTTGAAATTTTGACAAAGGGTCTAAGTGCACTTTTGTTAATATCTCGCGAACCAGTCTCTGTTGACGGGTCCTTTTTGACTAGTCCCTGTGGGCGGGTCCTTTGGACTGATCCCTATGGACTGGCCCATGCATTTTATCCAAATTATGCCGAAGGGACCCGCCCGCAGGGACTAGTCAACAAGGACCCGTCAACAGAGACTGGTTCGCGAGATATTATCAAAAGTGCACTTAGACCCTTTGTCAAAATTTCAAAAAAATAGATTAAAAAAGCGTTAGCGAGATTCAAAAAGGGGGGGGGGGCATTTTTTCATCCACTTTTGTACCTACCTTTGCACCCACTATTGCATTCACTTATGCACCCACTTTTTCACCCACTTATGCACCCACATTTGCACCCACTTATGCACCCACTTATGCACCCATATTTGCACCCACTTATGCACCCACTTTTGCACCCACTTTTGCACCCACTTTTGCACCCACTTTAAACTATTATTTATAGTATTGAGTGAACTTTGCTAGTGATTAGTTCATGCTTGACAATTGATATGGAAGTATCATTTTCATTTCTCTTTATTTGTTACTCTATTTACCCTTTGGATGTTTATCATTCTCTTTTAATACACCGTTTCAAACACTTATAAAGAAAAGAAAAAAGCAAGTCCAAGAAAAGAAAATACTGTGGCTCATGACAGTGCATTGTTTACAGAGCAAAGTCTAACTCCTGTTGATGTAAAAGTTATGTTCAATCCATCTTTCACGTCTCAAGAGCCATCAACATCGCAGATTATGCAAGAGGTAGTGTTGTTGTTTTAAGGGTGGAACTAAAAGGTTATCTGTCATCGATATGCAGATATTTTTACCAAAGAAGAATTATTGGTGCTCTCCAAGTTGTTCATTTATTATGTGACAGTCAATGCCGTGAAAGAAATCTGGCAACTTATACCAAAATCATGGACTCAAGATCCTGGATAGTCTTACCAAAGATGAATTATTGGTGCTCTCCAAGTTTTCATTTATTTTGTGACAGTCAATGCCGTGAAAGAAATCTTGCAACATGTACCAAATTCATGGACTCAAGACCCTGTGTTAAGTAAATACCTATTATTTCTTTGGATTAAGCATGTAAAGAACACGACCTTTCTTATCGTCATAGTCATTATGCTTTAATACGTGTGGTGGATAAAGTATCGTTGAAAAGCTAAGCAACGTTTGACATCCTATAATGGCTCAGTGGGGGAGAGGTTGGCAGCCCTCATTGTGATTACTGCTATAAAAGGGAAGTTAATGATGAGTGGACATGAACATTGAAAAGGATTGAGGAAATGGTATTTCTTTGTATTCTATTTTGTAAAGCCATATATGTTGTGAAATAAAAACAAGGTTTACAAGATCACAATGTCTTTTAATTTTAAAATGGTGATAGCCATTTCTTTATTTTCATTTTTTCACACATAAATATTTACAATTTCCACTTTTCATTTTTTTACATTCTTCTTGTTTAGTTTACACATTCTGTACATTTTTGTTGTTGTGAAATAAAAACAAGGTTTACCAGATCACAACGTCTTTTAATTTTAAAATGGTGATAACTATTTCACTTTTTCACACATGGATATTTACAATTTTCCACTTTACATTTTTACATTTCCCTAGTTTAGTTCACACATTCTGTACATTTAAAAAAAATCTTTTTCGTAATATACAAAAGCAAACATTTTACACTAAAATGTATTACTTATCTTATTTTTACTAAACTACAGTAGCCTAACATTATACATTCTACTTACAGTTTTTTACAAAAAAATATTACAATATAAAACACACTACAAATATTACAATATAGTGATCATTAGACTTAAGTAAAGTAATAGTCGTCAATGCGACTGTTTCCCCAAGCAAAAGTATCAAATGTGTTGGGTATAATGAATCGTTTGTTGTCTTCATTACTTAAAGCAACTTTGTTCAGCAAATTGGTATGTAGCTGATGATTTTTACTTCTAAATACACTCATTTTCTTATATAATACAGGTGGGTTACTAACTATACAGTTTTTATAATCACTTATATCTAACTCTTTACTAACAACATTCTTTGTCACTCCTTTTAATTTTTTTACTACTACATCATCAATTGTCATATAGCTGTATGATTTAGATTTTGTGCCTACAAAGGTGTCTATAATAACACCAGCACATTCATCCTTAAATTTCCCAAGAACTTTTTTGTTTACTAGAGGTAAATGGTAAATATTATCCTCGGGATAGTCACTTGTATCAAACCTATTTAGCTCAGTTTTGATATCCTCATAAAAATCATCAGTTTTAAACTCATAAATAAAAGAATCTGTGTCTGTGTAGAGTAATTTAGCATTATCAAGATAGTTTTTCTTTACATAATCATAGTGAAATTCATACATAAGTGTTTTTGATAATTCCAGAATGGTGTAACCCACATATATGGGTTTGTTGTAAGTTACTTTAAGACGATTCATTTGTATTACAACTAAATCCTCATGAATAATTGAACAGCTATGAAAGTTAGGCTTGCTTATTAAGTTGCTCGCACCATACCTTTTACCATCATTCTCCCACTTTGTTATCAGCTTTACATCAACTCGTTTATCAACATTCTCCATAGTCTTTCCAAAAACACTATTATTCATGAGTTTATAAAAATATTTTTCAAACGCGTTTGTTGACTGTGTTCTTAAATTATTGTTTAGATCAATATACGGTTTGAGCCATGCTGACTGATGAAATTGCAATACGCGATGAATTTTAGTTAATTTCAATCCATGCTGTAGACACTGTTTCAAGTTTCGATAATGTATTACATATTTACATTTATTATTTACATTAGCAATTAACATTTTTGTTCGTGATGTGATGTATGGAGATTTCATATTCTCAGGACAAAATGGTAAATCATTATGATCATCATGTAACTCTTTAGGGTACTCAAGATTTACCTCTAAAATATATCCTTTATCATCGTTATCATTAAGAGTGTCAACATGTAAGACATCAATTTCAGGTTGTGTCAGCCAGCGAAAATCTTTCAGTGGTAGATATTGACTCATAGCCCAACCATATTGGTTATTTGCATCGAGGTAGACAATATACTTTGACTCTTCACAAGGGTTGTAGCTAGGCATGTATTTATTATTCGCTTTAGAGTACCGTCCACTACATTGACTTAATCCACCTCGAATTGATGATTTTATAAAATTGATCATGTCTATATCAGTCATTAATTCTACATTTACTTTCGTTTTTTTTTCAACATTGAACTGAAACTTAACCCAGGAGCTGTGAAATACTGACAAGGATCAAGGTCATAAGTTTTCATACAAACATTCCGAAAATTTTCAAAAACATATGCTAATAACAACACATCTGTCTTCAAATATATGTCTGAAAATTCTCCTAAAGTTTGAATGTCAAACTGTGCCCATACACGTTGTGCATGTAAATATTCCTGATCACTGATATGACTTGTGTTTAAGGAACTGTAAAATGCATCTTTCGGTGGTAAAGAACACTCCTCAAGACGTTCCACACAGTTAATATATTCGTAAGGGAATATACCCTTTTGACAAATCAAATTAAAATCATCTTCTTTAGGAAAGACACGTTGAATTTCATGAAACTGATCTGATTTTAAATTACTAGCAAGCTTATCAAGACTACTCGGCATAAAGCGGAATGAATCTAAAAATCGCAGTTTTATCGTTTTCTTATTGTCAGTTTTGATGTATTTTGTGAACGATATGTATTGTTCCTTATTATTTGCAATCACATCAATTTTCACATCAGAAGCTCCAAATTCTTTAACGATAAAGTGGTTATCGTATTTGCTACCGTTGTGTAGAATGACCGGAATGAATTTACTTACTCTATAATTTAAATTACATTCTTGGTGAGCAGCACCACGATATTGTCCTGTTAAATGGTCATGATCGCGAACCCTGTCTGTATATAAACATTCACCACATATAAAACAATTAGTTTCAGTTTCAAAATTCATTTGCTCTAATAAAGTTAGTGGTTCCATTGGAATGATCGTATTTAAAATAGAGGATATACGGATGGCATCTTTCTCAAGCCTTTCCATAAAAACTTTAGGTGCATCAGGTCCTCTATAGAGCTCAAATTATTTAAAGAGTCATCATAACTACATTTAATATAATATGCAAAGCTAAAAGGTTCATGAATGTGAGTAGTGTTGGTAAAAGGTTGGGCTGGATTCGATGAACATGTATTAAATGGTTTTAGCAAAGCCTCGAAGTCAGCATATATAACAAATGGTACTCGAAGCTGTTACTCATAATCCTTAAATTTTAGAATGTTATTTTTAGGAGTTGGTAATACCGTACGAACATGATTACACCCCCATTTTTGATGTTGAGTTAGTTGGTCCTCTTTTCTGAAATATAGCAAACAGCCTTCACACAACCACTTCTTATTTTCTCTTTTTGATAGCTGACTACCAACAAGTCTACATAAATGTTTTATCCAACAATAGTGAGCATTTTCACCTTCGGTTATGTAAAGTTAATTTACATGAGCATCCTTTTTTTCCTGAGTATAATATAGAGGACCAACTATACTCTTATTTTCAATTTCATAAACATTAATACTTACATTGTTCAGCTCTTCAAAACGTTTAATGTCTTTTATCGTCATAGGAAATTCCATTTCTTTTAAATCTAACACTGAAGAATAGTGAGGATAAGATGACGTTCTCTCCACAGCCTTTTCTGCTGGATGGAGAGCTGAGGTTACAGCCCACGCAAAGCATGCGTCATCATTATTCATAACGTTCACAACAGCTTTCTTTCGTTTGATCCATCCTGGCAAATCAATATATGATGATGCTCGAAGGGGGTTGTATTTATTCATGTTGGTTTCTAAATAAAGTACTTCAACCAACGCCCAGCCTGACTCCCTTTCCTGGAACTCTTCACTCTTAACAATGATAGCACTTGAAATATTTTGATATATATCACTAATATTAGTTGATTCGCTAACAATTATGTTTTTCACCTTCGCTCCCAGTTTTTGCATAGAGGCCAAAAAGTTCAAAATTCATTTTAAATGTTTTATGCTCTAGTAAAAACATTTTCTACTAAGCCAAACACAGTAGGTTGAACATTTTTTAAAAATTATTCAATACTTTGAGTTTTTTCTTTACTATAAAGTCTATAACTAGCAATTCGACTTTTAAATGCACTACCAATTTGTTGAATATTTCCAGAATTTCTTTCATGGCAAGCGTTATTTTTATGTTGAATACTGCGTAAATGTTCATGAATGATTGAAGAAGGTATATCAATATTACATACATCACAATGTGTTATTGAAGGTTCACCATTCTTTTTTCTTTTTGTTGCACAACTATTTTCACAATCTTGAGAACGTTTACGCTTTTGAGCATCACATTCATTTAAAGGTTCCGTGCTAGTTGTTGGTTTTACAGTTTTTAATTCTTGTTGTTCACCATGCACTTCAACCATGTGGGATTGATATCGCTTTACAGCAGATAAACCAAGTTCACAAACTGAACATGAAAATGGTGCTGAACTAACATGCATTAAATTTACGTGACGTGCAAGATTATCTTGTCTGTTAAATGTGGTAGCACAATGACTGCACACAAACATTTTCTGATTATGTTTTGTACTTGCATGACGTTGAAGGTTGTCAGGTCTTGAGAACTGTTTCTTACAGTCACCACACTTGAACATGATGATCCCTTTCGAAATTACCTATAAAAGAAAGAAATCATCAATGTTAATAAAAGATAAACAAAAAGTACAATATAAATAGTTTAATTATATTCCAGTCAATGGTTATAGCAGAGTATTTAAATCGATCATCTGTGAACTCCTAGCAAGTCTAACTTTATGTAGTTCTAACTGAGGGGTACTATATACCACTGTCACTGACACCTAGCGGTGAACATTGGAACATGATAAAGTGGTAGAAACCAGCGGTCGCCAGTTAAGTGAGCTAAGTGTGGCGTCATAGCCAGTCTTAAAACAAGTCTAAACTTGTAGAACATGTCACGCGATAGAAACCAGCGATCGCTAGTTAAGTGAGCTAAGTGTAACGTCATAGCCAGTCTTAAAACAAGTCTAAACTTGTAGAACATGTCACGTGATAGAAACCAGCGATAGCCAGTTAAGTGAGCTAAGTGTGACGTCATACCCAGTCTTAAAACAAGTTTAAACTTGTAAAACATGTCACATGACAAGGTTAAGTTAGGTAAAGTTAAGTGAACTGAGGTTAAGACTTTAAATATTCCCTCTGTCACTGACACCTAGCAATGAACATTCGAACTTAATAGAGTGGTAATCAAAATCTAACCTACAAATTTAGCTTTACACATCATGGTCAAGTAGTTCCAACTTTTTACTGCTAAATATACCATTTTCACTGACATGTAGTGGTGAACATTGGAAAATATCACTCTAACTGTTTAAAAGTTATTAGAGGGGGGCACTTACCTTTTTATAATTGATCAACTGCTGTCACTGAATGAACAGATTGCAGGAATCTGGTAACCTACAGGTACCCAATTATCTGCAAACAAATCAATCAATCAATCAATCAATAAATAAATACATTCCAATCAATAACTTCAACATCAATTAGTAATAAAAGACTACAATCCATTAATAATAAGTACTTACCTTGCAAAATAATTTAATGATTTTCTACCAAAACGGCTTTTTTTACAACTCTTGAGCAGTAATAGAGCACTGTTCACTCAAAGCGAGTAATAAAGACTGACAGTAGGGAGATATATGACACCCCTCTTATATAAACTCTCATCGCTCGTGTCAGCAGTTTTTTGCAGATCATTGCAATTCCTTTCCCAATACAGTTGAGAGTCCAAAGTACACTAGGAACACCTGTGTGGTATCCAATGACTGCTGACTTTGCATGATCATCACCCATTGTCTTAATCAACATATGGGGTTTCATATTACTGCAGCGTCAGTCATAGCAACAGCAGTGTGCGCTCTCTGGTATGTCAGCAACATGACACCGGAAGGAACACCTGTGTAATATCCAATAACTGCTAACTTTGCATGATCATCATCCATTGTCTTAATGAACACTTGCGGTTTCAAATTACTACAGTGTTAGTCATAGCAACAGATCTGCGCGCTCTCTGTCATGTCTGTAATATGACACAGGAAGTAACAAGACGTCTTACTGCACGTGCCATCTCCTCAGTTTTAACATCTTAAGAACATGTATTATTCTCTTTCAACTACAAATGACTTGTTAGAACACATCCATCCACCAAGTTAGATCCCTTGTATGTTCACATGTATTTCGTCACTTTCCTTTCATATCGTTATCCCATTATAGTAGTGGGGGATTAGTGAACAACGTCAATTCAACACACACACAAATGTAGTTAGGCCCTTTGACATAATTTAAATAAATTCATGGGCTAGTCCGTAGGAACCAGGCCAAAGGGACCCGTCCAAAGGGATCAGTCCAAAGGGACAAGGACTCGTCCACAAGGACTTGTCCACAAGGACTCGTCCACAAGGACTTGTCCACAAGGACTCGTCCACAAGGACTCGTCAACAATGACCTGTCCACAAGGACTTGTCCACAAGGACTTGTCCACAAGGAGTTGTCCACAAGGACCTGTCAACAATAACCCATCAACAGGGGCCCGACAGCAAGGGGGCTCGTCAACAATAACAGGGGCTCTCACCTCAAGGCCTAACATGCCCCTCTTTGATTATTGGTTTGCAGAACAACGTTACATTCCATATCGGCATTCAAACTCTCACATGTTGCAATTGGAAAGAGAGATTCTCTAAAAAAATCTATTTCACCCTCTAGTAGGGGTAGGTTTTACTATGGGGTGGAAATATGTTGTCCAATGGAAAGGGGGTGTCAGCCTGAGTTTAATGACACCTCTTACAAGTCTCTAGCCTGATTGGTTCGCGAGATATTGCCATTTTAGTATTCCAGCGGTGGAGCGGTGGCGGTGGGTGTAGAACCCCTACAAAACCACTACTCACGGTGACCTGGACCCAGAACATTTGCCGCACCGTCAGGCCGAGACAGGCTGGATCCCGTGCGTCACACAGATTTATAACTTCACGTCCTGCTTTATGTTCAGCATGGAGAATCAGCACACGACAGGGTTCGGTGCGAGGATGCCCATAGAGGAGTGCCCTGAGGCCATATTTACCATGTGCATGCAAGCCATCGTGGGAGTTACCATACAGACCGCCATGCTAGGCATCGTCTTCGCCAAGATCGTCCACCCCAAACAGCGCGCCAAGACGATCCTATTCAGTGAGAAGGCGGTCATCTGTCTGCGGGACGGACAGCTCTGCCTCATGTTTCAGGTGGCGGACATGCGCAAGTCACACATCATCGAGGCCAAGATGCATGTGCTGCTGGTGAGGAAGCACTTGTCCACGGAGGGTGAGATGGTGGCGCCTCATCGCACCAAACTGGCTACAGACCCGCGGTTCTTCCTGCTGTGGCCGGAGACCGACATTCATCGCATTGACGAGAAGAGCCCTCTCTTCACCCAGTCTGCAAGGATCTGCCGTACTCTGACCTGGAGATCGTGGTCATACTCGAAGGCACCATAGAGTCGACAGACCAGCGCGTCCAGGCCCGGTGCTCCTATCTCCCTTCTGAGATCCTCTGGGGTCATCGCTTCCACTCTCTCATGAACTTCAACGTGAACCATCACGACTACGAAGTGGACTACAGCCAGCTCAACGCCACCTATAAAGTAGACACCCCTCCGGTCAGCGCCAAACAACTTCAAGAGCAGAGCAGTGAGTTTCTATCACGCGTACCGGTATTGTTAGTTATAATAATAGATTTAATGGGCGTGTAACTGTCAAAAGTTGTCACCAGAGCGCAGCATGACTAGAACGGGTCCAATACGTAATATGGCTAATGGCGACTGTTATGCAACGTCAAGGAATACAAAAGTAGCTTCATATTGGAGTTCTATGGAACTCGTAAAAAAAATTCATATGTGCCTGGACCACTTTGGTCCCTGCCGCACTCTTGTGGCGGCAACACGTAGTTCGCCCAGAACACTCCCATTGCTGGCAATGACCATTAGTAAAAAAGTACATCATTCACTACAAAATTCTGTTAGGGACTTAAGCCTCTGTTTGCAATTTAGTACGTGATAACGTTAACAGATATCACCACACAACTAACACACCCCACTTCGGGCAGTGAAGACTTTTGCCACACACACTCAGTAGTGGTTTTGTAGCGGTTCAGATACCACCGCCACCGCTCCACCGCTGGAATACTAAAATGGCAATATCTCGCGAACCAATCAGGCTAGAGACTTGTACGAGGTGTCATTGAACTCGGGCTGACACCCCCTTTCCAATGGACAACATATTTCCACCCCAAAATAAAACCTACCCCTACTAGAGGGTGAAATTGTATTTTTTTAGAGAATCTCTCTTTCCAATTGCAACATGTGAGAGTTTTGAATGCCAATATGGAATGAAACGTTGTTCCACACAAGAGACATGTGTGCGGTGGATAGCCAATATGAATTAACATGCTTGTTTTTTTTATTTTACGCATGCCCACTCATAGTTTTTGTAAGAGGGCGGGATTTTTAAAGATGGCGGCTGTAGTGTAACCTAACCCAACCCACGAGGAGTGATCAAAACGTATTCCAAGTGGCGCTTGTCGATAGGCAAACCAATAATCAATGAGGACATGTAAGGCCTTGAGCGATAACCCCTTTTGATCGATCCCTTTTGATTTGTTCCTTTGGACTGGTCCCTGTTGACTAGCCCCTGTTGACTAATCCCTTTGGACGGGTCCTTGTTGACGAGTCCCTGTGGACGGGTCATTATTGATGAGTCCTTGTTGACAGGTCCTTGTTGACGAGTCCCTTTAGACTAATCCCTTTGGACCGGCCCCTTTGGACTGGTCCCTATGGACTGGTCCATAAATTTATTTAAATTGTGCCAAAGGGCTTAACTATTTTGTTGTTTTTGTTGTTGTTGTTGTTAATATCTCACGGACCAATACGGCTAGGAACTTGTATGAGGTATTGTAGGACTTGAGATAAAGCCCCCTTTTAGAATGTAATTTTGAAATTTTGACAAAGGGCCTAACCACACTTTTGTTAATATCTCACGAACCAATCATGCTAGTGACTTGTATGAGGGGTCCCAGCAATTGGGGCGATGTTCCCCTTTGGGGGTGAAACTATCCCCCCACTCCCAAATTGAAAAATCGATATCTTGGAAAACTAAGAACCCTAAAATTATGTGTGATAGCTTTAAAAATAGGTCATAAGATACGCTTTTACCACGATAGGTCATTTCACCCCTAAAATAGTAAATAGTAATGTTACAGGGAAAAAAGCGGTTAAACACTTAAAAATGATAAATGAACCTAATATCATTTGTTTTTAATGAAAAATAGTAAGAGGGTTAAAACTACCCCCAAAATTTAAAAATCGTTATCTTGGAAATTATGAACCTTTAAATTAAGTGTGATAGCTTTAAAAATAGGTCATGACATACGCTTATACCACGATAGGTCATTTCACCCCTAAAACAGTGAATAGTGTTTTTACAGGGAAAGAGGTGTTAAACGGCTAAAAATGATAAATGAACCAAAGATCTTTTGTTTTTGATGAAAAATAGTAAGGGGCTGAAAACTATCCCAAAATTGAAAAAATCGATATCTTGGAAACTATGAAACTTAAAATTAGGTGTGATAGCTCAAAACATTGGTCAATTAATACTCTTTTACCACGATTGGTCATTTTACCCCTAAACAATGCATGTAGATTTTACAGGAAAAAAGGGGAACCAATAATCAGATTTGGACACATGAGGTGTTATAAGACTCAGAGCGACAATGTCTTCTTGAATTTATTATTTATTTTTTGAAATTTTGACAAAGGGCCTAACCACACATTTTTGAAAATTTAGATTTTTAAATTTTTGAATTAATTTTAATATATTTTTTTAGTAGAGAGAGACAGTACCGGTTGTGTTTAAACGAGCATGTCGCCGATCACTGTGGCCATGTTCAATGGATGAATCGATATTTTGTGAAGCATTGATTGAAGAGGGTCATGCGACGACTTGTTTTAAGAATATTTTTTATGATTTTTCCTATGATGCATGCATTTATTTAAATATCCCAAAACGGCAAGTTTACTGATTTGAGTTTTATAAACTAATAATGGGATTTGGTCTCTCAAGGTGTCCTATAACTTGACATGACACTTTCTTTATATGGCTTATGAATTTTCCCAAAAAGATTGAAAACAACAAGGCCATGGACTTTTGATTCTCTTAATATATTGCAAACCCATAATGTTAGATGTTTATGGTGAGTGATGAAATATAGCTAGGTAGAGAAAGAATTATCGTAGGCTACACGTATGGTGACTGACAAGTCTTTGACCATTGAAACTCGTTTTAAACCTGGCCGAAGTACATAGGGAGTATAGATTTCAGGCATGACATGACAAACGGTATGTACAAAATCCAATTTATCGATTCAAGAATTAAGAGTAGACTATCTTTAATTGATTAGTTAAAGAGGATAGCTAAAAAAGAAAATGGTGATTACACTGAACCAAACCGAACCAATACAATCCTTTTTGGATATATAATGTTACTTGCTAACCATTTTGTGCTGCAGTGGCAAGCACTTTTGGCTCTTGCACTAGAAACTCGATTTAACTTTAAGGCATAGAACGAAGCAAACTAAGAAAAATGGTTAGAGTGGTGCAGTGGTTAAGCTATTATCCTTTGACTAAGGTAGACCAGGGTTTGATTTTAGATTAATACGCATGTCAAAAACATATAAAAAAAGCAGGAATAATGTTTTAAGACTGATTACACTTGTATATTTTTTCAAATTATTACTTAGATTACAAATACAAAGGTGGACTGGGTTCAATATACAGTTAATGCAAGTAAGATTTTGTATTTGTTTTTTATTTTAGACTTTAGATTTTAGAATTTACATTTTACAATTTAGATTGTACAAAAAGTCCAAACTATAATGTCATGACTTTCAATTTTCGGAAACTAATTATTAAAGAAAAACATATAAGGATTTGTATTACTTGGAATTATGTTTTCTATACTATATTTTATTTTGGTTTTAGATTTTAGAAATTTGATATTAGATTTTAGATGTTAGGTAAAGACCAAACTAATATTGACTATTCATTAGACACTGGTATGTAGATAGAAAGATGATTAGACTATATGTTAAGATGCATTTTTAGGTGTTGACTGGCCTTGCAATAAGAATTGACTAACCAGACATGAGTTAACAACCAACGAAACATTTTGGCGACTATGCTTGTTATTGACCAGTGAGTAGGGTTTTAGAAAAACTGTTTGCTATTTTGGGTTATATACAACAAATGCATAGACCTACTGAGCGACTATGTTTGCTAAACAAGACATTATACCAGAGATGATTAGGATTCTTATGTAGCTCAGGCAAGGAAAGCATTTCTACAGAATTTGTTGACATTGAATATAGATTTAGGTATTAGGATGCCATTTTTAAAGACCTTTTGTCTGGAGCGTGACGCTCTATGAAAGGGAAACTTGGACTATTGGTGTAGCAGAAAAGTGGAGAATTAAAGTGTTTGAAATGTGGTGTTACAGGAGAATGATGAAGATTAGATGGGTAAATAGGGTTACAAATAAAGAGGTATTAAGACAAGTGGGAGAGAAGAAATGTTTTTTTGCGACAGATAATGAAGTAAATCGATAGGTTGGTAGGACACACACACCCAGGAATAGCAAGCTTAGTTATGGAAGAAAGGGTTGAGGACAAGAACTGTAGGGGTTGACCAAGGTTAGAATATGTTAAACAGATAGCCTTGAATGTAGAGTGTGGTACCTATATAGAGATGAAACGATTAGCTCACGACAGGGAGTCATGGAGAGCTGTATTAAACCAGTCAAAAGGCTGAAGATTCAAACAACATGTAGAGCTTACCAAATAATGTTGTGTAATGGTAAATGCTAGTCAACTAACTTTAATGCATTACTAAAACCCATGACACGATACCTGAGAGCTTTTCTAAAATTATTTTAAAATGCCTTTAACCCTATATTAAACACCCAGTTCTCAAGACTCATAACTACAATGTAATGGAAAAAAAAACAACAACAAAAAATACATTTAAAAACGAGCAAGTGGTTGAGTCAATGTACACTGGAAAATTTTGTAAACACTCAAGTGCACAAAAACAAATTACATTATTATCTGTCAGGTTGATCGAGTGGTTAAGGCGTTTGACTTATGTTCACATTTTCAATACAAGAAAGCAAGGATTTGAATCCCTTACCTGACATAACTATTGCTTTAATATGCCTCAGCGATACTGTATTACTATGATACTCGATACACAAACCATAGATAGAGTGTATTGTTTAAGTCCACTCTCTCTTTCTAAACATAGCTAGAGACTGTCAATGGTTAACAATTGCATTAATAGTGAGAGGATGTAGTGATAGTAATTAAGAAAAAGCAGACAATAACCCTAAAATATTTTTATTAAATTCATTTTATAATAGATGCACACTGAATACAACTTTCTCTATTTACCATTGTTTGATATAGATTTTTTAAACACAACGCTTGTTGTAGATACTTTTGTAACTTTCTCCAGGTACTCTTGTTCTTAAAAACTGGGGAAGTCGCAGTGGTTTTATAGACATAAAACCCTCATCCTTTTCTCTTTCATTATCATCATCATCATCATCATCATCATCATCATCATCATCCTCTTCATTATGAATATTATCATCAAAATTATGATAGTCATTGTCACCATCATTATCATCTTTATCATCATCATCCTCAACATCACTAGAACTATCCAATTCCTCTTGTTCGCTTTCCACAGGGACCTCTTTTAAAGTGTGCGTTGCTTTTGATAGTGTTAAAGGCTTCTTAGACGTTGACAACTGTCCTAACATGACTTTTTGAGGACATGATAAGTGATTTAGAACAAACACTGCACTATCTTGAGCAGCAACATTTTTTTCTTGGACTTGCTTTTTTACCTTGGTTAGAGTATTTTGTCCATTTAAATGTGTATTAATTTGAGATTCACAATGATGCTCGTTTGAAGTTAGTACGTTGGAGTCTTTTGTTTTAATCATTCCTCAACACTTTTTAGATCGTTGTTTTGAACATCGCCAAATAACAGTTCCATCTTTATTGGTTGTTTTTACAATATATGTATATCCTTTATAGTAGGCACATGGCTTACCATGGCTGGTTGTTGAGACTTCCATATTAACTAATACACATTAATTTAATTTTAGTAAAGTCACTTCAGTAATAATTACAGTAAAAATAAATGAAGTGGATTGATATTTTTTGAAGATGGAATTTTCAAAGTACTGTCAAGAATAATAATCACATGAACAAATTTTAGACTACAAGTGATTTACACACACATTGCTCAATGTCAAGATTTATACTGAACACAATTTATAGTGATTATGATTTTTATTGACTGTAATTGATAGTAGCCATGGTTAGTAGAGGCAATGTATACTGGGTGCGTTTTATAGCACGCTCAATTTATAGTAGGTACGATTAGTAGACGCGTTTGATACTGGGCGTGTTTTATACTGATTATGATTTATACCGAGCGCGATTTTTACTAGAAGCTATTTTTACCAAGTGTAATTGATAGCAGGCGCTATTCATACTCAACGCAATTGATAGTAGGCGTAATTGATAGTAGGCGCAATTGGTAGTTGGCGCAATTGATAGTAGGCACAATTAATAGTAGGCACAATTAATAGTAGGCGCGATTGGTAGTAGGCGCAATTGAATGTAGGCGCGATTGGTAGTGGAGGTAATTGATAGTAGGCGCTATTGATAGTAGGCGCAATTGACTGTAGGCGCGATTTATAGTGGACGTAATTGATAGTAGGCGCTATTGATAGTAGGCGCGATTATTAGTAGGCGCGATTGGTAGTAGGAGCAATTGTTAGTAGACACAATTACTAGTAGGCGCGATTGGTAGTAGGCGCAATTGATAGTAAGTGCAATTGACAGTAGGCGCGATTGGTAGTGGGCGTAATTGCTAGTAGGCGCTATTAATAGTAGGTGCAATTAGTAGGTGCAATTGATAGTAGGCGCGATTGATAGTAGGCGCTATTAGTAGACGTGATTGATACTAGGCGCGATTGGTAGTAAGCGCAATTGATAGTAGGCACAATTAATAGTAGGCACAATTAATAGTAGGCGCGATTGGTAGTAGGCGCAGTTGACTGTAGGCGCGATTTATAGTGGACGTAATTGATAGTAGGCGCTATTGATAGTAGGCGCGATTGATAGTAGGCGCGATTAGTAGTAGGCGCGATTGACTGTAGGCGCGATTTATAGTGGACGTAATTGATAGTAGGCGCTATTGATAGTAGGTGCAATTGATAGTAGGCGCGATTGGTAGTAGGTGCGATTGATAGTAGGCGCGATTGATAGTAGGCGCGATTGGTAGTTGGCGCAATTGATAGTAGGCACAATTAATAGTAGGCACAATTAATAGTAGGCGCGATTGGTAGTAGGCGCAATTGACAGTAGGCGCGATTTATAATGGACGTAATTGATAGTAGGCGCTATTGATAGTAGGCGCTATTGATAGTAGGCGCTATTGATAGTAGGCGCGATTATTAGTAGGCGCGATTGGTAGTAGGAGCAATTGTTAGTAGACACAATTACTAGTAGGCGCGATTGGTAGTAGGCGCAATTGATAGTAAGTGCAATTGACAGTAGGCGCGATTGGTAGTGGGCGTAATTGCTAGTAGGCGCTATTAATAGTAGGTGCAATTAGTAGGTGCAATTGATAGTAGGCGCGATTGATAGTAGGCGCTATTAGTAGACGTGATTGATACTAGGCGCGATTGGTAGTAGGCGCAATTGATAGTAGGCACAATTAATAGTAGGCACAATTAATAGTAGGCGCGATTGGTAGTAGGCGCAGTTGACTGTAGGCGCGATTTATAGTGGACGTAATTGATAGTAGGCGCTATTGATAGTAGGCGCGATTGATAGTAGGCGCGATTAGTAGTAGGCGCGATTGACTGTAGGCGCGATTTATAGTGGACGTAATTGATAGTAGGCGCTATTGATAGTAGGTGCAATTGATAGTAGGCGCGATTGGTAGTAGGTGCGATTGATAGTAGGCGCGATTGATAGTAGGCGCGATTGGTAGTTGGCGCAATTGATAGTAGGCACAATTAATAGTAGGCACAATTAATAGTAGGCGCGATTGGTAGTAGGCGCAATTGACAGTAGGCGCGATTTATAGTGGACGTAATTGATAGTAGGCGCTATTGATAGTAGGCGCTATTGATAGTAGGCACGATTGATAGTAGGCGCGATTAGTAGTAGACGCAATTGGTAGTAGACACAATTACTAGTAGGCGCGATTGGTAGTAGGCGCAATTGATAGTAAGTGCAATTGACAGTAGGCGCGATTGGTAGTGGGCGTAATTGCTAGTAGGTGCTATTAATAGTAGGTGCAATTAGTAGGTGCAATTGATAGTAGGCGCGATTGATAGTAGGTGCTATTAGTAGACGTGATTGATAGTAGGCGCGATTGGTAGTAGGCGCAATTGATAGTAGGCGCGATTGATAGTAGGCGCAATTGGTAGTTGGCGCAATTGATAGTAGGTACAATTAATAGTAGGCACAATTAATAATAGGCGCGATTGGTAGTAGGCGCAATTGACTGTAGGCGCGATTTATAGTGGACGTAATTGTTAGTAGGCGCTATTGATAGTAGGCGCTATTGATAGTAGGCGCGATTGATAGTAGGCGCGATTAGTAGTAGGCGCGATTGGTAGTAGGCGCAATTGGTAGTAGACACAATTACTAGTAGGCGCGATTGGTAGTAGGCGCAATTGATAGTAAGTGCAATTGACAGTAGGCGCGATTGGTAGTGGGCGTAATTGCTAGTAGGCGCTATTGATAGTAGGTGCAATTGACAGTAGGCGCAATTTGTAGTAGGCGTGATAGGTAGTAGGTGCAATTGATAGTAGGTGCAATTAATAGGTGCAATTGATAGTAGGCGCGATTGATAGTAGGCGCAATTGATAGCAGGCGCTATTAGTAGACGCGATTAATAGTAGGCGAGATTGGTAGTAGACGCAATTAATAGTAGGTGCGATTGATATTAGGTGCGATTGATAGTAGGCACGATTGATAGTTGGCGCGATTGGTAGTAGGCGCAATTGATAGTAGGCGCGATTGATATTAGTCGCACTAAATAGTAGGTGCGATTAGTAGGCGCGATTGGTAGTAGGCGCGATTGATAGTAGACGCGATGGATAGTAGGTGTGATTGGTAGACCTTGTGGTGATAACCCCTCTTGATTGATCCCTGTTGATTTGTCCATTTGGACTGGTCCCTGTTGACTAGCCCCTGTTGACCAGCCCCTTTGGACGGGTCCCTTATAAAGGGAGTCATTTTGACGGGTCCCTGTGGACGGTTCCCTGTGGGCGGGCCTATGCATTTATCCAAATTATGTCAAAGTCACTTAACCTAACCTTGTCACATGACCCGTTCTACAAGTTTAGACTTGCTTTGAGACTGGTTATGACGTCACAGATGAATGGCGGTGGATATACATATATTGTAAAAACAACCAATAAAGATGGAACTGTTATTTGGCGATGTTCAAAACAACGATCTAAAAAGTGTCGAGGAATGATTAAAACAAAAGTCTCCAACGTACTTACTTCAAACGAGCATCATTGTGAATCTCAAATTAATACACATTTAAATGGACAAAATACTCTAACCAAGGTTAAAAAAAAGCAAGTCCAAGAAAAAAATATTGCTGCCCAAGATAGTGCAGTGTTTGTTCTAAATCACTTATCATGTCCTCAAAAAGTCATGTTAGGACAGTTGTCAACGTCTAAGAAGCCTTTAACACTATCAAAAGCAACGCAGACTTTAAAAGAGGTCCCTGTGGAAAGCGAACAAGAGGAATTGGATAGTTCTAGTGATGTTGAGGATGATGATGATAAAGATAATAATGATGATGACAATGACTATCATAATTTTGATGATAATATTCATAATGAAGGGGATGATGATGATGATGATGATGATAATGAAAGAGAAAAGGATGAGGGTTTTATGTCTATAAAACCACTGCGACTCCCCCAGTTTTTAAGAACAAGAGTACCTGGAGAAAGTTACAAAAGGATCTACAACAAGCGTTGTGTTTAAAAAATCTATATCAAACAAGAAAGTTGTATTCAGTGTGCATCTATTATAAAATGAATTTAATAAAAATATTTTAGGGTTATTGTCTGCTTTTTCTTAATTACTATCACTACATCCTCTCACTATTAATGCAATTGTTAACCATTGACAGTCTCTAGCTATGTTTAGAAAGAGAGAGTGGACTTAAACAATACACTCTATCTATGGTTTGTGTATCGATTATCATAATAATACAGTATCGCTGAGGCATGTTAAAGCAATAGTTATGTCAGGTAAGGGATTCAAATCCTTGCTTTCTTGTATTGAAAATGTGAACATAAGTCAAACGCCTTAACCACTCGATCAACCTGACAGTTAATAATGTAATTTGTTTTTGTACACTTGAGTGTTTACAAAATTTTCCAGTGTACGTTGACTCAACCACTTGCTCGTTTTTAAATGTATTTTTTGTTGTTGTTATTTTTTTTCATTACATTGTAGTTATGAGTCTTGAGAACTGGGTGTTTAATATAGGGTTAAAGGCATTTTAAAATAATTTTAGAGAAGCTCTCAGGTATCGTGTCATGGGTTTTAGTAATGCATTAAAGTTAGTTGACTAGCATTTACCATTACACAACATTATTTGGTAAGCTCTACATGTTGTTTGAATCATCAGCCTTTTGACTGGTTTAATACAGCTCTCCATGACTCCCTGTCCTGAGCTAATCGTTTCATCTCTATATAGGTACCACACTCTACATTCAAGGCTATCTGTTTAACATATTCTAACCTTGGTCTACCCCTACAGTTCTTGTCCTCAACCCTTTCTTCCATAACTAAGCTAGCTATTCCTGGGTGTATGTGTCCTACCAACCTATCGATTTACTTCATTAGCTGTCGCAAAAAAACATTTCTCCTCTCCCACTTGTCTTAATACCTCTTTGTTTGTAACCCTATTTACCCATCTAATCTTCATCATTCTCCTGTAACACCACATTTCAAACACTTTAATTCTCCACTTTTCTGCTACACCAATAGTCCAAGTTTCCCTTTCATAGAGCGTCACGCTCCAGACAAAAGGTCTTTAAAAATGACATCCTAATACCTAAATCTATATTCAATGTCAACAAATTCTGTAGAAATGCTTTCCTTGCCCGAGCTACATGAGAATCCTAATCATCTCTGGTATAATGTCTTGTTTAGCAAACATAGTCGCTCAGTAGGTCTATGCATTTGTTGTATATAACCCAAAATAGCAAACAGTTTTTCTAAAACCCTACTCACTGGTCAATAACAAGCATAGTCGCCAAAATGTTTCGTTGGTTGTTAACTCATGTCTGGTTAGTCAATTCTTATTGCAAGGCCAGTCAACACCTAAAAATTCATCTTAACATATAGTCTAATCATCTTTCTTCCTACATACCAGTGTCTAATGAATAGTCAATATTAGTTTGGTCTTTACCTAAAATCTAAAATCTAATATCAAATTTCTAAAATCTAAAACCAAAATAAAATATAGTATAGAAAACATAATTCCAAGTAATACAAATCCTTATATGTTTTTCTTTAATAATTAGTTTCCGAAAATTGAAAGTCATGACATTATGGTTTGGTCTTTTTGTACAATCTAAATTGTAAAATGTAAATTCTAAAATCTAAAGTCTAAAATAAAAAACAAATACAAAATCTTACTTGCATTAACTGCATATTGAACCCAGTCCACCTTTGTATTTGTAATCTAAGTAATAATTTGAAAAAAATATACAAGTGTAATCAGTCTTAAAACATTATTCCTGCATTTTTATATGTTTTTGACATGCGTATTAATCTAAAATCAAACCCTGGTCTACCTTAGTCAAAGGATAATAGCGTAACCACTGCACCACTATAACCATTTTTCTTAGTTTGCTTCGTTCTATGCCTTAAAGTTAAATCGAGTTAAGGCCTCTAGTGCAAGAGCCAAAAGTGCTTGCCACTGCAGCACAAAATGGTTAGCAAGTAACATTATATATCCAAAAACGATTGTATCGGTTCGGTTTGGTTCAGTGTAATCACCATTTTATTTTTTTAGCTATCCTCTTTAAGTAATCAATTAAAGATAGTCTACTCTTAATTCTTGAATTGATAAATTGGATTTTGTACATACCGTTTGTCATGTCATGCCTGAAACCTATACTCCCTATGTACTGCGGCCAGGTTTAAAACGAGTTTCAATGGTCAAAGACTTGTCAGTCACCATACGTGTAGCCTAGGATAATTCTTTCTCTAACTAGCTATGTTTCATCACTCACCATAAACATCTAACATTATGGGTTTGCAATATATTAAGAGAAACAAAAGTCCATGGCCTTGTTGTTTTCAATCTTTTTGGGAAAATTCATAAGCCATATAAAGAAAGTGTCATGTCAAGTTATAGGACACCTTAAGAGACCAAATCTCATTATTAGTTTATAAAACTCAAATCAGTAACCTTGCCGTTTTGGGATATTTAAATAAATGCATGCATCATCGGAAAAATCATAAAAAAATATTTTTAAAACAAGTTGTCGCATGACCCACTTCAATCAATGCTTCAAAAAATATCGATTCATCCATTGAACATGGCCACAGTGATCGGCGACATGCTCGTTTAAACACAACCGGTACTGTTTCTCTCTACTAAAAAAATTAATTCAAAAATTTTAAAAATCTAAATTTTCAAAACTGTGTGGTTAGGACCTTTGTCAAAATGTCAAAAAATAAATAATAAATTCATGAAAAGATTGTCGCTCTGAGTCTTATAACACCTCATGTGTCCAAATCTGATTATTGGTTCCCCTTTTTTCCTGTAAAATCTACATGCATTGTTTAGGGGTAAAATGACCAATCGTGGTAAAAGAGTATTAAATGACCAATTTTTTGAGCTATCACACCTAATTTTAAGTTTCATAGTTTCCAAGATATCGATTTTTTCAATTTTGGGATAGTATTCACCCCCTTACTATTTTTCATCAAAAACAAAATATCTTTGTTTCATTTATCATTTTTAGGCGTTTAACACCTTTTTCCCTGTAAAAACACTATTCACTGTTTTAGGGGTGAAATTACCTATCGTGGTATAAGCGTATGTCATGACCTATTTTTAAAGCTATCACACTTAATTTTAAGGTTCATAATTTCCAAGATAACGATTTTTAAATTTTGGGGTTAGTTTTAACCCTGTTACTATTTTTCATTAAAAACAAATGATCTTAGGTTCATTTACCATTTTTAAGTGTTTAACCGCTTTTTTTCCCTGTAACATTACTATTTACTATTTTAGGGGTGAAATGACCTATCGTGGTAAAAGCGTATCTTATGACCTATTTTTAAAGCTATCACACATAATTTTAGGGTTCTTAGTTTTCCAAGATATCGATTTTTCAATTTGGGAGTGGGGGGATAGTTTCACCCCCAAAGGGGAACATCGCCCCAATTGCTGGGACCCCTCATACAAGTCACTAGCATGATTGGTTCGTGAGATATTAACAAAAGTGTGGTTAGGCCCTTTGTCAAAATTTCAAAAATACATTCTAAAAGGGGGCTTTATCTCAAGTCCTACAATACCTCATACAAGTTCCTAGCCGTATTGGTCCGTGAGATATTAACAACAACAACAACAAAAACAACAAAATAGTTAAGCCCTTTGGCACAATTTAAATAAATTCATGGACCAGTCCATAGCGACCAGTCCAAAGGGGCCGGTCCAAAGGGATTAGTCAAAAGGGACTCGTCAAAAAGGACCTGTCAACAAGGACTCATCAACAATGACCCGTCCACAGCGACTCGTCAACAAGGACCCATCCAAAGGGATTAGTCAACAGGGGCTAGTCAACAGGGACCAGTCCAAAGGAACAAATCAACAGGGATCAAACAAAAAGGGCTGTCGCCTCAAGGCCTTACATGTCCTCATTGATTATTGGTTTGCCTATCGACAAGCGCCACTTGGAATACTTTTTGATCACTCCTCGTGGGTTGGGTTAGGTTACACTACAGCCGCCATCTTTAAAAATCCCGCCCTCTTACAAAAACCATGAGCGGGCATGCGTAAAAACAAAAAAACAAGCACGTTAATTCATATTGGCTATCCACCGCACACATGTCTCTTGTGTGGAACAACTTTTCATTCCATATTGGCATTCAAAACTCTCACATGTTGCAATTGGAAAGAGAGATTCTCTAAAAAAATACAATTTCACCCTCTAGTAGGGGTAGGTTTTATTTTGGGGTGGAAATATGTTGTTCTTTGGAAAGGGGGTGTCAGCCCGAGTTCAATGACACCTCGTACAAGTCTCTAGCCTGATTGGTTCGCGAGATATTGCCATTTTAGTATTCCAGCGGTGGAGCGGTGGCGGTGGTATCTGAACCGCTACAAAACCACTACTACACTCGGAAGTGAAAACCGTGTACAGCAAACCGAGTCACTGAGTGGCGCAGGTCGTATTCTGCCCTCATCCATTCTTGGTTCTACATTGTTTCCGTCCCATAAAAATCTTCCCATAATTCTCTCTCTTTGGATTGTAACTCCAACAACAAGGCCTGGTAGGATCCAGTCGATGGGAGCCAGGGGCGTATATACAATGTGTTTTTTTTTTCGGGGGGAGTCTGACTATCCTGGAAAATTGTGAGTATTGTCTGAGGATCGTCATTGCAAAATACCCAGACATATCAACCAATATCTTAGAGCATATAAATTTGTGTAATTATTTTAGATAAGATTCAAAGTGTATATAGCCTACAATTATTACTGGCAATACCAAAAAAGTTGTAAAATAAAACACAACACACAAATAAAATTTTATACTTAATGAATTTTCTATTATGATCTATGGAGTATGAATGGCAAATATCTAAATATTCGTCAATTTACTATGCAGAAAGGTAAACAGTTTTTTTTTACAAGTTGATAATTTATTTCTCAAAAGTACCGTAAGTTACTGTGGAATTCACAGTTTTGCCTCACAAGGCTGAGTGTACCCCGTTCCAGCCCTCAGACTAGAATTAAAATTTCTTGGCAGACCCGGGAATCGAATTCGGGCCTCCGGGGCGGCAGCCAAGAATGCTAGCCACTACACCACGAGTTAGTCTAATTTCAATCTTAATATTGTTTTTAACTTAAGTTATGGTTAGGGTACAACCAAATTTGCAATTATTATATGCTCATACCAAAGCAACACTTTCTTAATTTTTATTGGCTTTTTTCGGGGGGGGGGCTGGAGCCCCCTCAGCACCTTCCCCCCCCCCCTTATATACGCCCCTGATGGGGGCAGCATGACCATCCTTAATTTGATCTATAAAGAAGGATTCTCTAGCCAATTCGTACGTGAGCCTAGACGGAGTGTATTTAGACACACAGAACAGCTTCTTTATGAAAGTGGATTTAACCTGCTCGATCACTTTGAGGTCACTTTATTCAGATAAGGCCTTATGATTTCCAGTCCGTTAGTAATCATTGGTAAACCTTCGCATTAAACAGCTCCATTGCAGTCTGTACGGATAGTCTGCGCAGGAACTGAATTTCATGCATGGCAATGACTGCAGCACTTACTCTTCTCTTCACATGAAAGGTGATCGATGAACCAAATGTCTGAAAAGTCATTCCGAGGTAATTGAAGGGATTAACTTTCAAATTAGGCACGTTTCCTTCCTTGTAGAAAAGTCGATCCCCGACTGCTGACCTTCCCCTTTTCTTAAAAAACATGTGGACTGTGTTATCCTCGTTCAGCTGGAGTTAATAGCATCAGACGGTCCATACACAGCTGAAGGTCTGCAAGGTTTGGTGAGGCCAATGCCATATCATCTTCATATAAATACAGGGAGATATGACTACGGTACCTAGGCAACCAAAGATCTGAGCAACGTTCGCTGAAGCAAGATTGAAAAGTAGTGGGCTTGATAGGTAGTAGTGGAGTGAGGCGGGTTCTGCCCCACTTGACACTCCTGTGCCCAACAAACCAACATGGCCGCCGCGCGAAATTGAAATAATTAATATCTCTCAAACGCATGGTCGGATGTTGACAAATGAGGTGTCGTTGAACTCGAGCTGACGTCCTCTTTCCTATCGACCATGTATTATATTTTTCAAAAATTCTTAGATTTTTTTTTGTTTTGCAAAGTTGGTGATAGTTTGAAAACCAAACATGGTAAAACGTTGTGCCATAGCTCAAACGAATGGTCTTTATGACCTTTATTTTCTATAATAAAACTTTTTTACTTTTTATGTTTTTTTAAAACACTCGAATTTTGAAAATTCTATATTTTGGAAACTAGGAACTCTACAAAAAAAAATTGTTTGACGTAAATCAATGATCCCTACCCCCTCTACCCCCCAAAATAAATTTCAAGTCTCTAGAGCAAAAATTTGTGTTTTGTAGTAGTGGGATGACACGGGAGCTGTCTACTAACTTATTGAACCCTCCTCGTATTTGCCCCGAACCTGATATCTCGCTAACCAAACATGGGATTTCAACATACAGGGTGTCCTAGCACTCGTAGTGATGCCCCCTACTTTCCTATAGGCTCTTTATTTAATTAAACGACCAAAACTAAAAGGTCATGTGCTTTTAATATCTCGCGAACCAATCATGCTAGAGGCGTGTTCGACAGGTCCAAGGACTCGGGGTGACGTCCTCTCTGCTATGGACCACTCGTTATAATTTTTAATAAAATTGGAAACTCGATTTTGGGGTAAACACGTGTTTTTTATGATTTTGCCGATATCTCACGAACCAATAACGCTAGAGGCATGTACGACGGGTCCAAGGACTCGGGGTGACGTCCTCTTTGCTATGGACCACTCGTTATAATTTAAAAAAAAATTGGGAAACTCGATTTTGGGGTAAACACGTGTTTTTTGTGATTTTTGTCGATATCTCACGAACCTATAACGCTATAGACGTGTACGAGGTGTCCTAGGACTCGGGCTAACGCTCCCTTTCAAATGTGGTAGATATTTTTCCAAAAAAAAAAATTTCACAAAGGGCCTAACGCCATACATGTTGAGAAAAAATTATTTACCGATACTTGTTTATAATGTTCATGAAGCGTGGTGGTTGAGAGAGACGATACGGCTGGGTGTGTGTGTTTCAACGAACCTGTCGCTGACCATGGTGGCTGTGTTCAATAGATCAATCGCTATTTCGGCGGGTCGGTGTATGACAGAGCGAGCGTGCGTTTTCTGATATTTTACCTTTAACGTGTAAACGGTGATGAGAACTTGGTTCTATGTTGGTCGAAGCGAGTACAGAAAACAAACTTGTCGAGGAGCAAGAGGTGAATGTCATTTGAGTTTATTGAAAGGCGTTGATCTGACTTGACAACAGGTGCAATGGAAAAAATGACCATGACGCTTGAAGGTGAAATAATCTGACCATCGTGGTGGCAGGGAAGAGCGAAAGGCAAGTGTACATGTGTGAAACCACACGTAGGCTAAACCAGTGACATCCTGTCTTGCTTCGTACGTGACAAAATGCAAGTCCAGGTGAAATTTGATCTGGCACAGGTGTTCGCCTGGGACGTTAGCTGTCCACGTGCGCGATAACTGTTAACAAGTCACATCCTGTTTTGCTTTGTACGTGACAAAATGCAAGTTGACGTGAAATTTGATCTGTCACAGGTGTTCACGTTGAACGTTAGCTGACCACGTGCCTGATAACAGAATGTTCAAAGCATGAGAAAAAAATGATTATACATGCAACGTAGCATATATAAAGACATGTCGTTATCATTTCCACGCTCACTTAGGTGACTACCTTTGAACACATTGCGTTGCATGAATCCCCTGGTCTTGTTTATCAGTTTTGGTGTTGATGGAAAATACCTAACCTTGTTGTGGGGTAGGTGTATATTTATTTATTTATTTATTTATATATTTATTGATTTTTATATAAATACATGCAATTATTTATTGATTAGGTAATTAATGATTTTATTTATTTATTTGTTTAAAGATAACGTGTATAGCCTACCTGTCGTGTGTCTGTGGGAAATATATTAAAGAAAGAGAAAGACAGACAGATAGAAAAGAAAACCATTTCCACACTAGCCCACGAGACGGGAATATAACAAAGCATTACACGTCAAGGTGAGATTTGTGTTTTATATATATAACCTGTTTGATTTTGTTTTGTTTATGAAATGCATAAACTATATGGAATGGATATACTTATGGTGGTTTATTTTATTTCTTTTTAGATATTTGGAAAAAAGGGTTCACTGCTATAGCAAATACAGTTGAAAACCAAGTGGCTTTAGAGTGGAACCATTGTCAAGCAGTCTACAGCTGAAAACTCAGGTGAGAGTGTTCTTTCAAAATAATGTCTTTTACTGCTGCGGATACGTTAACTTGGGAGACCCTTGAGTCTTGTTTCAAATCGCGTGTGTGCTCTGGCCGCGTAGTCAATGTTAGAAAAAGTTTCATTCCCAAAGAATTTTTAGAATCTTGTTTTGAAATTTTTAAAATTGAAATTTGTACAGCGCAAAGGTTGCATACGGCTTTAAAGGTGAATACAGAACTGGTGTGCGATTTCATATATAAAAAGAAGGACGTAGAGCATAAAGAGACATTCTATATTTGCAGTAAAATGCAAGAGCTTTTGATAGCCCATAATTTGGAACAGTGGTATCAAAGCCATGTGGTGAATGCCTTGCTATCAAAATTTGATAAACTGCAACAAGGACCCAGTGGTTTAGCGTTAGACAAAATTCATTATTTGCAAATCAACATTTGTCAATTCAACCCGTTGAATGCTGGGTCTAGTTATATTAAAACACCACCAGCAATAGCTTCGAAAAAGGCAGTGGTGAATATTGAGAACCATGACAATGATTGCTTTCTGTGGGCTGTGGCTGCGTATTTGCAGCCAGCTCAAGATCGTCATGTTAACAGACCAGCAAAGTACAAGGCCAAGTTTGATGAATTGAAACAAACGTTAAATTTAACTCGAGTGTCGTTCCCTATGGACTTAACCGAGATCCATAGGTTTGAACAAGATAACCAGGACTTTTCGTTCATGGTGTATGGCCTTGATGGTGATGAGATTGTGGGTCCTCTTTATGCTACAAAAGAACCGAAACGACACCACATTCATCTTTTATATCTATCTGAGAGAGAGGTGAATCACTATTGCCTCATTAAAAGCTTGAGTAGATTGCTAAGCAGTCAAATGTCTAAGGACAAGCGTTCAAAATATATTTGTGATCGATGCTTGCAATATTTTAAAACCCCTATGCTTTTGGAACGTCATAGGGTAGATTGCGTTTCTCAGGAAGCAGTGAGACTGATATTGCCACAAGGGGACAAGGCTGTGTTAAAGTTTAAGGACATTCATAAGCGTGACACTGTTCCCTATGTGGTATATGCAGATTTCGAAGCACTCACCACACCCATGGCGGGATGTGAACCAGATCCCACCATCAGCTCAACCACACCCATTCAAAAACATGAACCCTTTGCCATAGGATTTAATGTGGTGTGTGCCTATGACCCCACACAATCCGTTTACAAATACCGCGAGGGGCCAGATTGTGCCAAATGGTTCTTGGATGAACTTGTCAAGTTGGCTCATGATGTACAGGAATTACTGGACCACCCAGTACCCATGAGCCTATCTCCAGAACAGCAGCAGCGGTATGAGCATGCCACGACATGCCATATTTGTGAAAAGCCTATTTTAAGTGGAGAGGAAAAGGTCAGAGACCACTCGCACTTTACGGGGGAGTTTCGTGGAGCTGCGCATAGTAAATGCAATTTAAACTTTCCAGCTCCTCGTCTCATCAGTGTCTTTTTCCTCAATCTGGCAAATTATGACATTCAGTTTTTGATTCGTGAATTGGGCCATGTCAACAAGGGCTCGTTTACCATTATTCCCCAAAACCATGAGCGTTTTACAGCCCTGACATGGTGGTTGGGAGACTTTAGCATTCGATTTTTGGATTCCTTTAAGTTTATGGCATCCTCGCTAGACAGCCTTGTGAATGGCTTGAATGAGGAGGAATTAAAAAATACTAGAATGCATTTTAATGATCCTGAGCAATTTCAATTGTGCATTCGGAAAGGTATATTCCCGTATGATTTCTGCAATAGCTGGGACGTGTTAAAGCAAAGAAAACTCCCACCACAAGAGAAATTTTACTCGAAACTAACACGCAGTACCGTTTCCGATGAAGACTATGCACATCCATGTCAAGTTTGGCGAATGTTTGGCATGAACACGCTAAGTGAATATGCTTTGCATTACCTAAAACTGGATGTATTGCTGCTCACTGGTGTGTTTGAAAAATTCCGTGAGTTGTGTCAACACATTTACGGTCTTGACCCGGCTCACTATTATATGAGTCCTGGACTCTCGTTTGATGCCGCTTTGAAATACACTCAAGTGGAATTGGATTTACTCACTGATGTAGACATGATTCTATTTTTTTAAAAGGGCATTCGTGGCGGCTTTGTGTCACTTAACCAGCGCCATGCCGAAGCGAACAATGTCTACATGCCTGATTATTCACCAGACAAACCAGAATCGTACTTAATGTACTATGACGTGAATAATTTGTACGGTTACGCCATGAGTCAGCCTTTGCCCTATGGGAAGTTTGCTTGGCTGACAGACAAACAAGTGTCAGAATTTGATGTGAACAAGGCTAGCCAAGAAACAGGCCGTGGATATGTGCTAGAAGTGGATATTGAATATCCCTCATCCTTGTATGATGAACATGCCGATTTCCCATTCTGCCTTGAGCAAATGGTCCCCCCTGACAGTAAAGTGAAAATTGAAAAACTCATGGGCACACTTTACAACAAAAATCGGTATGTGCTACATATCTAAATGTTGGTGCAATGCCTCGCCCAAGGCTTGGTGTTGAAGAAAATCCACAGGGGTATTTCTTTTGCTCAAAAAGCATGGCTTGAGCCATACATGCGACTCAACACAGAGCACCGACAAATGGCAACACAGCAGTTTGAAATTATTTTTTTTAAATTAATGAACAACTGCATCTATGGCAAGTCCATGGAGAATGTCCGCAAATACCGTGACATTAAATTGGTGAATGTCTGGGAGGGGCAGTGGGGTGCCCGGCGGTACATTGCCAAGCCAAATTTCAAATCGATCAAAATTATCGATGAGGATTTGGCTACTATTGAAATGAGTAAGACCAGCGTGTCCATGGATAAACCCATTTACTTGGGTCAAGTCATTTTAGACTTTTCTAAATCGGTCATGTATCGATTCCACTATGAGTTTGCGAAACGCCATTTTGAGAACGTATCTCTTTTATATATGGACACGGACTCATTCATTTACCACATTCGCCACTGCAAACCCTATGACGTCATGAGGCAGCATAGTGACTGGTTCGACACCTCTTGCTATAGCGCTGACAACGTGTTTCAGCTGCCCATAAAAAACAAGAAGGAAATGGGCGTTTTAAAAGATGAATGCGGTGATTCCATTATGACGGAATTCGTAGGTTTGGCTTCAAAAATGTATGCTTATCGCACACTCGACTATAAGGAAGCCAAAAGAGCAAAAGGTGTAGGTAGAGCAGTGGTAAAATTGCTACGTGTAGACGATTACTTAGCGGTTTTACGCACTGGCAAAGCTATGTCTCATACACAGTGCAGGATACAATCCAGCAACCATCATTTGTATCTTGTAGAACAGAGAAAACGCACCCTCGCCTCCATGGATAACAAACGTGTGTGGGCTAATGACCAGCTCACTAGCCTACAATGGGGTTATGATCGCAAGGAGGAGGAGGAGGTGTGATTTCATTGTTTAATCGTTTATGGGACATAGCTTTATGTAACTTGTAGATTTAGTGAAAATGAAAATCCACAGCCTGCTTCCAGTCTCCGACCGGGTCAGGAATGGAATGAATGAAGCCCCTATCTAGCGGCGAGGATATGAACTGTGCCGGCTGCCGAGGCCTGACGCACTCCTCTGGGGCAATGATTAAATGAATGACAGATGAAATGAAATGATAGTGGAGAGTGTTGCTGGAATGAAATTTTGACAGGGAAAACCGGAGTACCCGGAGAAAAACCTGTCTGCCTCCGTTTTGTCCAGCACAGATCTCACATGGAGTGACCGGGATTTGAACCACGGACTCAGCGGTGAGAGGCCGGCGTGCTGCCACCTAAGCCACGGAGGCTTTGTAGATTTAGTATTTTGCAAATATTGGTTTTTTGTCATTGTAAATAGTAGATTTTGTAAATAGTGGCAACCCACTTTGACCTTTTGCTCTTTAAAAAAAGTTGTGTGCAACCTTATTTTAAAAAAAAATTGATTGGTAAATAGTGTGATTCTATTAACGCTGTACAAAGTTGAGTTTTTTGTAAATATGAAATAAGTAAGATTTTTAGTAGCTTTTTTTTTTTTTTTTTTAAATTGTAATATGGTAAACTAAAAAAAAGTTTTTTTGGGATGAGTGTGCATGTCGAGAATGTGCTTTTGGGAATAAATAAAGTGGTTGTGTTTGTTCCCAAAGGCAGGTGTGAATGTATGAGTGGAGAGAGAAAGCTGGTGTGTATGGTTGACCAGAGCAAACACGGTGAGGTAGGGTGGGTGTGTGGGAAATTGTCACTTATATACTCATTTTGTTTTGTCATTAGTTTTTTTTTCATTGAAATGTGGCAGTCAAAAGACATTATTTTTGTAAAAACAGTCTTACCTGCAGTAGTCGTAGACCTCGACGTTTCTCCAAACACGCATTAACACATTGCAGTATCGCCATGGTCAAGCACTTGCATCAACATCATTGTCAAATCTCAACTTTCGACATACACCAAATGGAAAAATGTGAAAACAGCAAAATGGAAAATCCATGTTTCCATATCACCAAAAACGCAAAACTTAAAACGGACATTTTTAAAAACTGGAAATGGCCATGTGTAAAATATGAAAATTCAAGAACTTCAAACAGACATTGTTTAAAAAGTGTCATCAACAAACTGGAAAAATCCAGATCATCAAAAACGCAAAACTTGAAACGAACTTTTTTTAAATCTGTAAATTGCAAATTGGCAAAATGGCAATGTGTGAAATGTGAAAATGAGAAATCAGCCATCAACATCATGATTTTTAAAAATAATAAAAACACAAAACATCGTGCTCTGGCAAACCTTTGTTTTTATTTCATAGTCATAGTGAATTGACAAAAGAAAAATAGAATACAAACAAATCCCAATTCCTCACTCCTCAATGTTTATGTCCATGCATCATCAACTTTCCTTTCATAGCACTCATGACAATCAGGGCTGCCATTCTTTCACTCACTGAGGCATCACTGGATGTGAAACGTTGTTTAGCTTTCTTCAATAACAATTTATCTGCCACATGTCTTAAACCAGGATGACTATAGCGATAAGAAAGGTCATGTTCCTTGCATGCTTGATCTAAAAGATTAATGGGTACATCACCACGTTGTAAACGTTTTTCGAGACGAGTTCCAGGGCCGCAAAAACGATAACCTGGAAGATGGATTTCGAAAGGTAAGTATTGAATCACTTTGTCAATGACGCCATTGCCAGTACAGGTCTGGCATATCCTTTTCCATCGATGGTAAAAAGGTTTGGTCTTCTTCTTCCTCTGTGGACGATGTTTGTGTTTGTTGTTGTTGTTGCTTTTTCTCGCCATGACACCCGTGGATTGATTCAACAAAGTCTTTACATGGACTTTTATGACCGTGATACAGTTTCACTAGCTGGCAAGTCGCACACTGACGCATAGACGGTATTTTTGCCATGTCCACTTGCTTATGGTGATCGTAATCCGTACAGGGTTGCAATTCACTCAACACAGGGTCTTGAGTCCATGATTTTGGTACATGTTGCCAGATTTCTTTCACTGCGTTGGCGGCCACATAATAAATGAACGACTTGGGGAGCGCCAAGAGTTCCTCTTTGATAAAACTGTCTAGTTTATTTTTGCACACAAAGAACTTGCCGATGGCTTTGTCCGTAGCATTGCCTTTCTCCATGGTATTACGTGCTGTAGATGTTTACACGTCGCTTGTAGAAATCTCACTGGCGTCATTCACAGGTAAATCTTGAGTTATAATTTTGTTCAACAACTCCCAGCAGGCATGGGTGGTTAACCAATGAAAGAGATGCCACGCATGCGATAGGGCTGTATGGGTAATGTTGCCACAGGAACAAGTATCCATGAGCGTTTGCAGGGAGGGGCAGCCCAACTCCATGAGGTCGATACATTGACAGTAAGACGCCAAAAATGGTTGCAACCATTGACGTTTTTCATTACCTTTCACAAATACCACATTGGCCGAGGACAAGTGTGCTTTCATGACCATGTCCAAATATTTATAGGAAATGGTTCCCTGATTCCAGTCTAGTTGCCTATGATTTTCAATCCACTGGGTTTGTTTACGGTCTTTTTCACATAACAAATCAAAAGCATGAGGTGGTTTAAATAGCAAATGCGTAGCTTGCGATATCCAAAACGTGGTACAATCGATCATGGCCACTTGTTTAAATATAAATTTGTTGTCACCAATTTTAAACCCTTGGCAATCCACAATGAGTGTGCGCAACATGTTGACGCTTGCCTGGACCAAGTTCAACTGACGACTGACTGACGATCAGGTGTGATCATGACATGGACTTACCTGCCATGCTAGTTTCAAATTAAGGTTAGGGTAGGACAGGGGGGACATGCAAAATAAGAATTTAAGAATTACATCATTTTATTATCATAACACGTCTTACAGGCTTTTCTCATTTTAGGATAAGGACGATAGCAACTGATACAACAATATAGTCTCTTGTGTTTGTAACGTCCATAACACCGATGATGTCCCAATGTCTCTAAACTAGGCGTTTTTGATGGTGAGCTGCTCACCGAAGCACCATGGATACCATACGGCCCACATGTATCGTAACTTGTTTTTTTTTTCGTCACCCAGAGACACAAGTGAGGGATAGCTTGAATGACAGGGTATATTTCCCACTTTCATTCTGCACAGGTAGGGGCAGGTGGGTGACCAGCGCTGATGTTCCTGCGTGGGTTCATCGCCCTCCTGCCATTGGTCTATGATGATGGGACAAAAGGCACATTTCACTTCATCTCTTGTTTTTAAATAGTAGAATCCAGCGGCCGCCAAGGCTTGAGGGTTTATGAAAGGCACTGGCCATGTGGCAAAAGTCTTGAAACGTTGTTCCTCAGAGTTTAAGTTCATGAATGTAACGTCTCTTGAGGCTTTAAAGCAAGACATGACTGAGCGGCTTGACGTGGGTTGAGCTGTTATTTATACACTCGTCACTTGGTTGGACAGTGGATAATAGTTGACTTGTTTGTGATGAATAATCAAACTGTAGGCCGTGGTATTGGCTGGTATATTGTCATGCGTTTCTAAATCTAGTCGAATGTCGATATTGGATGGCTTGACAGACTCTTCCAGGTAAGAACAGTCAAAAACAATCAGTGGTGCTCTTGCCTTAAACGCTTGGGGTAGTAGCATGGGGCCGTTCTCTTTTTGATAATACGACCATCGAAATTTAGAAAACAAGTCGTACAGGGGGCCAAACTTATTTTTTGAAAATTCCAAATCCAGTCCTTCATAGGGAAACACAGCTCCGTTGAGGAAAAGACGTGCATTTCTCAATTGCAGGTGATCAAATTGCGTGACATCTTTGGTTTGTTGATACTTGCGATTCGTTTGAAAACCCACGATCAGGTAGAGAGGTCTCTCTGTATAGCGAGCTGTTTTTACAGACCAACTGTGTGTGTTGGTGGTGGGCAATAGCGGATACTCATGGAGTGCCCAGCTTCTAAATTCCATGGGTAGAGGCATATCTCTCTTTACCATCTTGAGTATATCCAGTTTTTTGCTATCGTTAAGGGTCACATGAGGCACTTTACATAGCAAGCGTTGTAGTTGAACTTTTGAATCGATGGGGGCATTGTCGGCTCCCTTGAGTGCATTATTATCACTCCTGTCTCTCACCAGATAAAGCACTTGCCTTGCGTTGACCACAATGCGTTGGTGATCTTCAGCAAAGCCTAGAATCAGTTTAAGAGGTAAATATCCAGTAAAGGTCCCATCGGTGTGTACCATCCAGTCACTGGTCGAGTCAGGACACCAACCTGCCATGCAAAGTGTTTTAGCTTCTTCCTCACTATAAGAGGGGTATAGTTTCATGACACTGGAAATGCCCACATTTCGAGTGCTATCCACCACGATATCGTTAATGACATACCGCACTTCAGAAAACAGAAAGGCCAAACCATGGTTGGCCAACTTGGATGTGGTGGGTGTAGAGCCATCGGCTTTGGTGAGCCGACCTTCAATCTGAATGACACTTTCATGCGGTAGGGTGTAAATATCTTGGTTGTTGATAACAAATTGAATTTCATCATTGTTATTGAGTCCAGGTGTTTGAGCTTGATAGGAATGCAGGTCAATTCTTACCACTCCTGGTTGCTCCTCGATGTGATTCGCTATCTCTAGAATAGAATTCATTATGAGGGTTGACGTGGTAACCCAAATGCTGTAAAATCTGTTTGTCTTGAGATGTTAACGTGTATTCACGTGGCAAACAATTAACACCATCCCTAGACGGTGTTGTTGCTTTATACACAAACTTCATAGTGGCTTTAGCACCAACTTGTAAGTCACTGGTGTGGTAGAATCTAGATCAATGAGTTGTTGATCTCTATTGATCAGTCTTAATGTAATATTACTAATACTATCGACAGCCACAGAATGAAAAAGCACCACTGGAGGGTTTTCACGAATAATATACCCATTGGGCGATGTCACAATAAAGTCATAAAGCGAATGCGATGGTTCTTGATTGGTGTACACTTGGCTAATAATATTACACGTCACCGACACATGATGGTCCTCAATGAATTTCACTTCATGGTCCGATTCATGTTTTTTGTTCGGCTCCAACACACGTGGTTTAAATCCTAGTAATGGGCCAATGGAATCGGGGTGTGTTTTAAAGTCAATGTTGAAGGTAGAGAAAATACTGCAGCGATGAGTGTTGGTATTGCCTACAAGTTCAAACTTGTGCGTTCCGTCGAGAAATGACTTTAAACCATATTGATTGATCAACACCACATAAATGTGTTCATAAATGTCATCGATCGTGTATCCACCAGAGTTCAAGGTGAGCACAGAATCATCATAGTAGAACTTGTTGTTCACATTTTCACGTATGTTGTATATTCGATTGTACGTTTCAAGAGAAACAAGTCCTAAACCATAGGGTTTTTCACTCAATTCGATAGGCGGGTAAAAGTCTAGGCTGACTTCAGGTCCACGTCCATGCAGTGTAAACGTTTTACTTTCTGCCGACATACTGGTGGCGTTTTAGGTTATGCTGCGTCTTATATAAAAAATTTAAACACAAACGTCCACACTGTTGGCTGTTAAACGTTTGCTCACGTTTCACATTATAATATATCTTGATCCTGTTTCCAAAATAGGTCACTAGTTCCATGGGCGGAGGCAAATTCCCAAAACTGTCAAAGTACCATACCATGGATCTCTCTTTGACATAAGCTACATAATGCGTTCCTGGTCCTCGGTGATCATCCAAATTGACAACAGCACATTCCTGTTTCCAGGGTCGTGGGGGTAATTGGTTTCGCATAAACACACCTCGAAAATGAGAAAGCTTTAGTTGTTTAGCATAGCTTTCCACTTGTTGATGCGTCAGGGCATGTCTCGCTATGGCTGAGGTTATTTTTTTTTTTTAATATTTCGAAATGGTGAAATCCCAAATCCTTGTTGATAAAAGGCTGGCTTTAAATTGGCATTTCTAGCCCCCAGGGCAATCGCTTCCATCGTTTCATTGTGTCGCTGACTTTCTTTGAGTTGTTGCTTGCCCTGCTGCGCGGCGTTAATGGTTTTCGCCACTGCACTGGCACCGCCCAAAAGTGAACCTAGAGCAGCCAAACCGGCAAATAATGCAGGTAAAAATCCCGCTCGTTTGGGGACGGGAATCACTCGCCCTTGGTTTGAAACCTGTCGCCGACGTTTTGGAATAACATGTCTCTGTGCTGCTCGAAGGGCTTTCCTTATGGTCAATACATTATTTTTTCTTTTTTTCTTTCGCAAGGGCTTGTCCTCGAAAGTTGTAAGCCCAGGCTTTGCCAAGGACAAAGTCCTTTTTTTAGTCTTTCTCACTGCATACCTTTGTTTCACCATGATGATAATGACCAACAACCTTTCACAAGAAAGTTTAAATCACAACTAACGTCACATAAAGTGGGAAATCGTTTATGGTTTTTCCCGCTTGCTTTTCATCCCATGTCAACATGAGATGAAGGGATAATTCGTCACCTGCATTGACCATTTCATGGTTATGGATCAACATCCTATGACCATTTATCTTTATTAGTAAATGGTTCTCATCAGGTATGGCATATTTGATGTGAATGGTTCCATCATAGTGTAATCGATAGTGGCTTAAACCCGAAGCAAGCACATAGGTCAAGTGCTGATCATGGACTAGCGGTAAATGGTTTCTGTCATTCACAGGTTTTTCATTTGTCAGATACACTAAAAATACAGATGGGATAAATTTATAAAGCCTTTTCATTTCATAGGTCATGTAACGCTTGGTACAGACATCGTCTTCGTCTTGCGGGTCTTCCACGTGGATAATCCGATGGTGATTAGCGCTATAGCCATTCACCGTAAGCTGGGGCACTTTGTCATAAAACTCATACACTTTGTTATCCACATACTTTTTCGTAGTAACGTCTGTAGACACTTGAGGATGTTTTACATGGGTTAACCGCTTTCCCTTAAAGTCATAATCTCCCTGTTTTGTGCGTGGCACTACTGACCTATCCACATAGTGTTTATTAGCAGGATCTGTTTCTTGTTTAGGATCATGTATGGGAACAGGCCTAGCTTGGGCCATCAACGCACGTCCAAAGACATCCATCGTCAACCTGTAGTACCAGTCTACTGTTTCTATGACAAGGTTCGGTGTCCTGTATATAGACAGCCTGCTAGCCTGTCTAAGCCTTAGTTGAAATGAAGATTATTAAGCAGCAAGAGTCATTCCCCGTGGGGGACATGGTTTCCCATCTCTGTCCCACATCACGTGAACAACGTCATGGTTCACTGTTTCCATCTTCCATTCGCTGCATCATTGTGGGGCCTTCCGGCTGTGGAAAGACTAATCTTTTGCTAACGCTCATCACAGCGCCCAACGGTCTGCGTTTTCAAAATATTTATATTTTTGCAAAATCTCTCTACCAACCCCTCGACGTGTTTCTGGATCAAGTCATGTCTGGATTACAAAAAGAGAATATGGGGTATTTTACATTTTCCATGCAAGAAAATGTGATTTCACCGGATGAAGTAAAGCCTGATTCACTCATGATTTTCGATGATGTATCCACTGAACGTCAAGGCATCATTCAAAGCTATTTCAGCATGGGTCGTCACAAACATATCGATTGCTTCTATCTTGGGCAAACGTATTCTAAAATGTCCAAACAGTTGATTCGTGACAATGCCAATGTCATTGTTTTATTTCGTCAGGACGAGAGGAACAGTCGTCACATTTATAATGAACATGTGAATCCGGATATGACCTTTCAAATGTTTACAGAATTGTGTGCCAAGTGCTGGAACACTCAACGTCATGCCTGTTTAGTGATTGACAAACAAAGTGAACTCAACCAAGGACGGTATCGCTTAGGGTTTGATCATTTTATTGCTATTTAAGGCCCTGTCTCATTCCTCGGCAAGTCATTTGTCAAGACACCATGGCGTTAGCAGAGAGTCAATTGAAAAAGCATATTATTAGAGCAAAAAATACTATTCGCCAAAAGTTTCGTCAATTGAAACAATCACGTGCCAATCATGCTTTGTTTATTCAGCAACATTTAGCACCTCCACTAAAAGCCATGTTGAAACCCTCTTTCAAGCCATCTGAAACGCTACCCACCGTTTCACAAGCCACGCAGACGCTGCACGAGGACCCTGAGGAAGAGGAACAGGAAGATTTGACTAGTGTTAGTGAAGTTGAGGATGAAGAGGAACAAGTGTTTACGCCTCAAAAAAAAGCCCGCACCCCTTGCAGAGTTTTTGAGAAAAAAGAAATCCTTGGCCATGGTCGAAACACCTTGCCCTTCCAGAGCGTCTCCGTTTTCACAACTCTTGGCCACCCCTCAACATAAAGCTCAACTGAAAACCATTTTAATAAAATATTATGGATCAACATTGGAACCCTATTTCACCGATCTATTTATTGGAAACCCAGATACCACGTATGGTGTTCGCTATGAGGATGATAGTTTTAAAATTGGCGATCCATCCATTAAATTTGCTCGTACTAAAGCTGTCATTAAAAACATCAACTATAAATTAACGCCAGGACTGTTAAAGCTGCTCTTTTCTCGGACCCCCTCTCCCCATGATTATACGTCAGAAGATCTTGACAAATATAAATCCATTTTATTGGATACCCATGCTCACAAAAGACAGTATGATCCCGCTCAACAAATGAATGCCAATATATCTCATAAATATAAAACCATCATTGCAAAAATGTTTCCCACCAGTCAAAGTACTCGTCGTAAAGCCTCCGCTTCGGGAGTGACATTTAAACCATTAAAACCCCTTGTGGATGTTACCTACTGGCACAATCCCAATAAGCTCGTCCAGCGGCTACAGTTGTTGCATGCTTCACGTCAAGCTGGTCATTCCGGTCACGATTGGGAAATTCAAGAAATAGAACACAAACTTCGAAATGCCAAAATTATTGTTTAAGCCCTCACCCATTAAAATGGGTATTGCTCACGAGTTGCATCGCCCAGCTAGGCGTCACTATCCACGTCTCAAGGTGATTTCACGAGGTGTGGATGAACTTTGGCAGGCTGACTTGGTTGAAATGATACCCTATGCTGGTGTTAACGATGGTGTACGCTATATGTTAACCGTCATTGATGTCTATTCCAAAATGGCCTTTGTTGAACCTGTGCGTCGCAAGTCTGGCCCACTAGTTACCAAGGCCTTTCAACATATTATTCAACACTCCAAACGTCAACCTCAGCTGCTACAAACCGACCAGGGGAAAGAATTTTTCAACAAGGACTTCTCCAGTTTTCTCAAATCTAAGGAAATAAACCATTACACCACGTACAGCAACCTCAAAGCCAGTGTGGTCGAGCGGTTCAACCGACCATTGAAAACCCATATGTGGAAAGCGTTTACCGCTCAGGGCAAGTATCGCTGGTTGGACATGTTACCTGAGCTAGTATCACGTTACAATGACACCAAACATAGAACGATTGGGACCAAGCCACGCCTCGTGACTAAAAATATTCAGCGATTGGATAAACTGTTTAACCCCATAAAAACAGCCGATCCTAAACGTCACCGACTGAAAATTGGGGATTTTGTTCGTGTGAGCAAATTTAAGTCTGCCTTCAATAAGGGCTACACGCCTCAATGGGGGACTGAACTATTTCGAATTCGTCGAGTCAACTTGGACACTCCAGTCACCTATTTACTCCAAGACCTCAACCATCAACCCATAAAAGGTAGATTTTATCTCCATGAACTTCAGAAAACAGCATTTCCTCAGCATTATCTTGTGGAAAAAGTGTTGAAACAAAAAGGAAATAAACTCTACGTCAAATGGTTAGGGTTTAACTCTACGTTTAATTCTTGGATCAATAAATTACATGTTGTGTGAAACTGTGTATTTTTAATTTATATATTCACACATGTTGTACACCACCTATAGCTCTATGTGTACAGTCCTCAGCTCCACATATTTCTTTCTCTTTCCACCTGTGTTCTCTCATACATTACCCCTCCCCCTTTCCCTCCCTTCACCTCCCACCACTGCTGTTCGCAGCTCTTGCCTATCTATTGGTTGTGACATCATTCCGATAAGTTGCATCATACTTTTAACTGATTCAGCGATTCCCACGCTTTGAACATTCTCTTATCGTGCACGTGGACAGCTAACGTCCAACGTGAACACCTGTGGCAGATCAAATTTCACGTCAACTTGCATTTTGTCACGTACAAACAAAACAGGATGTGACTTGTTAACAGTTATCGCGCACGTGGACAGCTAACGTCCCAGGCGAACACCTGTGCCAGATCAAATTTCACCTGGACTTGCATTTTGTCACGTACGAAGCAAGACAGGATGTCACTGGTTTAGCCTACGTGTGGTTTCACACATGTTCACATGCCTTTCGCTCTTCCCTGCCACCACGATGGTCAGATTATTTCACCTTCAAGCGTCATGGTCATTTTTTCCATTGCACCTGTTGTCAAGTCAGATCAACGCCTTTCAATAAACTCAAATGACATTCACCTCTTGCTCCTCGACAAGTTTGTTTTCTGTACTCGCTTCGACCAACATAGAACCAAGTTCTCATCACCGTTTACACGTTAAAGGTAAAATATCAGAAAACGCACGCTCGCTCTGTCTTACACCGACCCGCCGAAATAGCGATTGATCTATTGAACACAGCCACCGTGGTCAGCGACAGGTTCGTTGAAACACACACACCCAGCCGTATCGTCTCTCTCAACCACCACGCTTCATGAACAATATAAACAAGTATCGGTAAAGAATTTTTTTCTCAACATGTATGGCGTTAGGCCCTTTGTGATTTTTTTTTTGGAAAAAATATCTACCACATTTGAAAGGGAGCGTTAGCCCGAGTCCTAGGACACCTCGTACACGTCTATAGCGTTATAGGTTCGTGAGATATCGACAAAAATCACAAAAAACACGTGTTTACCCCAAAATCGAGTTTCCCAATTTTTTTTTAAATTATAACGAGTGGTCCATAGCAAAGAGGACGTCACCCCGAGTCCTTGGACCCGTCGTACATGCCTCTAGCTTTATTGGTTCGTGAGATATCGGCAAAATCATAAAAAACACGTGTTTACCCCAAAATCGAGTTTCCAATTTTATTAAAAATTATAACGAGTGGTCCATAGCAGAGAGGACGTCACCCCGAGTCCTTGGACCTGTCGAACACGCCTCTAGCATGATTGGTTCGCGAGATATTAAAAGCACATGACCTTTTAGTTTTGGTCGTTTAATTAAATAAAGAGCCTATAGGAAAGTAGGGGGCATCACTACGAGTGCTAGGACACCCTGTATGTTGAAATCCCATGTTTGGTTAGCGAGATATCAGGATCGGGGCAAATACGAGGAGGGTTCAATAAGTTAGTAGACAGCTCCCGTGTCATCCCACTACTACAAAACACAAATTTTTGCTCTAGAGACTTGAAATTTATTTTGGGGGGTAGAGGGGGTAGGGATCATTGATTTACGTCAAACAATTTTTTTTTGTAGAGTTCCTAGTTTCCAAAATATAGGATTTTCAAAATTCGAGTGTTTAAAAAAAACATAAAAAGTAAAAAAGTTTTATTATAGAAAATAAAGGTCATAAAGACCATTCGTTTGAGCTATGGCACAACGTTTTACCATGTTTGGTTTTCAAACTATCACCAACTTTGCAAAACAAAAAAATTCAAAGAATTTTTGAAAAATATAATACATGGTCGATAGGAAAGAGGACGTCAGCGCGAGTTCAACGACACCTCATTTGTCAACATCCGACCGTGCGTTTGAGAGATATTAATTATTTCAATTTCGCGCGGCGGCCATGTTGGTTTGTTGGGCACAGGAATGTCAAGTGGGGAAGAACCCGCCTCACTCCACTACTATAGGTCTCCCTGAAGAACACCGTTCGTTTGTCTACCACATTTTCAGCTTTCTGGCATAGGTTCAATTGCATTGTAGTGTACGGTACGATAAAATAGACAAAACCATTATTTATCATTGGTGTCTCTGACCGCTATGGCGCGTTCATTGATTCAAAGCCGATGATTTGCTATCGCATCACCCTTCAGTATCATAATATCGTCACTAGAAAGCCAGAATATTATATGCGGCAATTTTGGTGCCGGACCTCAAATAAACCTTACACCGAAATGAGTTATTACACTTTGCTCGTAAGAGATACATGTTTATATTTTACAGTTAAGTGGTATGGGTAGAACCTAGCTTAACCGCCATTGCCAATTCCAAGCATTGAATTTTCTCGACCGCAAAGGTATAGCTTTCATATATATGGCTTGCAATATTTGTACATTACACAGCCTAGTAGCTAAAGCCTTCATACATACCATCGCTCATGTTTTACAGAATGTAGCGTTTTGACCTCCCTCCTCCGTCCCTTAAAGCAACAATACTAACTACCGTCTAAGACTATCGTCTAAGATAGTCTGGCATTCTGGTAAAAATTGAGGATATATCATTCATTCCTACTGTATGTCAATAAGGATCAATTTGATTGGTTTGTCCCTCAAAGTTAACATAATTGACAGATGGACTTAATGCGTTTTGATTATTTGGTCCCCATATTTAGTTAGACTAATATTATTTGAAGTCACCTATTAACACGAAAGAACTGATAACCAAGAGGTTGGGCTCCCAGTTAATAGGATGTTTGTCGAAATATTTTCACTGTGGTAAGAGGGTTTATTTTGTTTTCAGGTATCCAGGTCGCGAGCTCTCTGACGCTACCACAGCACTCGGCATCCAGTGAAGTCTAGACTCTGCTTGTCAACAAAAGTTAATAAAATGCATGTATGTTTACCATGTTGGATTGGTATCAAAGTTAATAAATTGCGTGTATGTTTACCTTGTTAGATTGGTAACGAAAGTTAATAAAATGCGTGTATGTTTACCATATTAGATTGGTAACAAAGGTTAATAAAATGTGTGTATGTTTACCATGTTAGATTGGTAACGAAAGTTAATAAAATGCGTGTATGTTTACCATGTTAGATTGGTAACAAAGGTTAATAAAATGCATGTATGTTTACCATGTTAGATTGGTTACAAAGTTAATAATATGCGTGTATGTTTACCATGTTAGATTGGTAACAAAAGTTAATAAAATGCGTGTATGTGTACCACGTTAGATTGGTAACAAAGTTAATAAAACGCGTGTATGTTTACCATGTTAGATTGGTAACAAAAGTTAATAAAATGCGTCTATGTGTACCTTGTTTGATTGGTAACAAAAGTTAATAAAATGCGTGTATGTTTACCATGTTAGATTGGTAAAAGTTAATAAAATGCGTGTATGTTTACCATGTTAGATTGGTAACAAAGTTAATAAAATGCGTGTATGTTTACCATGTTAGATTGGTAACAAAATTTAATAAAATGCGTGTATGTTTACCATGTTAGATTGGTAACAAAAGTTAATAAAATGCGTGTATGTTTACCATGTTAGGTAGGTAACACAAGTTAAATAAATTGATGACCTCTTTCAACCACCTGCATCCAGTGACGACTAGACTCCGCTTCTCGACAGTAACTGATTAAAATATTGAAATCCTTGCATTCAGTGAAGTGCAGACTGCACTTCACGGCAAAAGTTAAATAAACTGTTGAACTCCTTGACTCTCTGCATTGCATGAAGTCAAGACTGCAATTTTTAACAAGATTTAAGTAAATTGTTGAACCTATTTGAATCCTCTGCATTCAACTCAAAACAGCAACAGATGATCTGGATGTCCCACCCCTTAAACGTCACTACCACCGCAACTCAAAAGACAAGTCACTTATTGCATTTCTACTTCTTGGGCATTTTTATAAAACGGGAAAGTTCATAGTATAAATTACAGCCTTTAAAGAATGCAACCCCCCCCCCCCCCTACAATTCAAGTCACCGGTCGATATTGCTTTAAACACCCGCATAATCATATGCAGTGACTTATAGTGCCCGTTAGTCCGGAGACTACCGCCCACATATGCGAGAATATAGAAAACAGTTCAGCACGAGACTCGGAAAATCTCAGGGGAAACTGGGTATGGGCAAATGGTGCAGAACTGAATTCGAGACTCACGCCTGAATATAGGAAGGACGAAAGAACACACACAAAATTCTAAAAACCCCACTAATTTTATTAAATTAAATAAATAACACACGCAGAAATTACCCTCTTGCCTAAATCTTCAGGGTATAAAATTAATAGTCTCTCACCCTGAGATTCCAAATCTAAGAAATATAGTATGATTTCACTTTTAAAGAATAAATGTCTTATAGTCTACAAAAATGTTCAACGAGTCCATATTCACGAATTTCATGTAACACTTTTTACAAATTATTTTTATCACACACACGGTTCACTGTTTAACACTTGAATTAATTCTCAATTAATTTTTCACATCAATTAATAATCAGTAATACATTTTAGTAGCACTCAGATATTAATCAGCTGTTCATAAATCGTCGTAATACATTTTTAAATACCTCAGATATTAATAAGCTGTTCACAAATTGTCGTAATAAATTTCTAAATCAATTAATAAGCATATCAGATATCAAGGATTGTTAGCACTCCAATAAATAAACCTCTCATTGATATTTCAGATCAGTGACTAGCTTAATTATTCACTTATTATTCTGAATTTAACTATAACAGAATCATTACGGTAGGTTTTATACATAAAATATGCCTTCGCAAAATATATTATATAACAACCTTCACTTGAGTAGCAGGATTTTTAATATTGTCGTGACATCACTAATAGCAGGAAATGCTATGCTTCTACAAAAGATATGCATTCATTATCTTCAACTTTCATAAATCATTTATCATAAATACTACCAATTCTATAACAGCAACCATTTCCTAAAGACGACACACTCAAGCCATTCGGCTTGACGCCCAATAATATTCCATATGACGGCGCTATGTCATCGACATGCCCACTTCAACTGAGGCTAACACCTCCCTTCACAAAATGCAAAAACTCCAAACATTTAAATTATTGTCACAACTCCTCTCAAATAATTACGCAGAAACTAGAGATATATTGATTATCTGAATTGACTGCAAAATAAATAAATAAATATGATAATAACCCAAGACTTCTTCAGCCATTCAGTTCTCAGTCACTAGATGTTATTAATTTTATCCATTATAAACCTGAGATTATTATCATCATCTGTTATCACATCGCATATTATAATAAAATTTACAACAAATGTGTTACCGGTAACTGTCTCAGCTCAATTTATAAACATTCTTATTGATTCTTATGATCACTTGACCCTATTCGAATTATCAACTTGGCACAGATGCATTTATTACTAATATTAACGCCACGAAAATGTCTGTTCAAATAATCACTTATTTCAAATATTTATTCAGGAATAGAATAAAAATGCATTCATAAAATATTATGAATCAGGAAGCGCATTCGAAAATTTGTGATAATATCCGCAAAAAATTCTAGCTAACTCAATCTTAGAAAAACCTGACAATTGTTAACTAAATATCACACCTGGTTAAATAGAACTGTAATTTAATCATACGACTGGCTAGGACTTTGTAGAACTAAAGCCAAGATAAACAGAACCAATGTTTGGAAATACGACATGACTATACTACAATGACTACCAAAGCACTGTCTGGTCTTACTTTATGTCAATCCTGGATGTTGATTAGGCCATCTGCAAGGCGATGAATGTTGCAGTTTTGGTTCCTCCATGTGATATGAGTGCCTGCATGGAATCCATGACTTCTCCCGGCTTGGATCGCTCCATTAATCGGCCCATCCTGGTGTTCCCATAGTGTCCAACATGGCCTAGAATTGGCATCTTCCTTCTTCCATCTTCTTCTGCTAACCCATCTCTGACGTTTAGTGCATGGTCATAATCATGACGTAGGAAAGACCAAAAATACTGTTAATCTGATAACCGTAATGTTCCGCGCACATTTTAGGAATGCCAATATAAGAGTGTCCTTCACTGTTCCGCACACGCTTGGATAATGGCTCCGTTACGTAATATGCCTCTCCAGTGTCCTTAACACGCTTGGCTAGTACTTGCATAAATAAATAAGTCTCCCCAGTGTCCTTAACACGCTTGGCTAATAGTTGCATGAATTAATATGACTCTCCAATTTTCTTAACACGCGTGACTAACAGTTGCATGAATGACTGAGTCCCGCCAGTGTCCTTAACACGCTTGGCTAGTTGCATTAAATATATGTCTCATGAGCTAATAATTCCGATGTGTTGCACCCACTCAACATGCGATACAGTTCACTGTTTAAATTCAGCACTACGTTTCTGGATTTGAATATGCGCTCCATGATAAATTGTAACACAAGGTTAAGGGCTGCTAGCATGCGTTCTACAACATGTTCTGTCACATCCAAATTTCACTGCCCTGCACGCCGCAAACATATTTCACTGTTCATTAATAATGTTCCCAACTCATATATAACACGTTATAGGAGAAATGTTTCAATCACAATAATAAACACTCCAGATATCGAACACTCTTCATAAAAGATAGTTCAAATAATATCAAAGTCTTATACAATTCACATGAGTATGGCACAACTCAAACTTCGAGCACTTTCCATTTGAGGCGGGCGTGGCCACTGGCACACCGTCCCGTTCTAGAGTTCTGCCGAACTTGTCGCGCAGACTGTACACGCACGGCAATAACTCGTAGCAAAATGTGACAAGATAATCTACCACAAGGTTATCCGTGGCTGCTTATTATACTGCTCGAGTATGTGACGTTAGTTCTCGGTGACGTAATGCTTATATCTTCCTTCGTTAATATCTTGAGAACGCGTAACTCTATTTGCATGATTCTTCTTGGATATTCATTATAATTTCAGGGGCTACTTTATGCTGTAGTGTTCTTCTTTCTTGGGCAACGGAATAAAATACCATATTTGTTCTAGTATGTTCGATGGCTTGCCATTCGCTGCGGCTGCGCGCGTTAGCCTCAGAATGGCTCCCCACACACAAGCGCTAGTAGGAAATCTCCGCTCGGCACTCCTTTCAAACACTCCATACGACATGACCGCACATGGGCCACGGGTACAGTATATGCCTTCTTAACTCCCTCCCCTATGGGATTTCCCAAATGAAACTTACCTCCTTCCCACAGATATCTTTAAATATCTACAATCTCTTTAAACTGAACACTAATTCCTCCTCATGTATAGTATAATCATACCGTAAGTAATTTGATTCCATTTATTTACAAACTATCAATTTATATTTTCAGCCGGTCAACAAGCTTTTGCCCAATTAGATTAGGTGGGATAACTAAATAAATAACACACTTCCCTGAACAATATTACGTGTATTAATATTATTCACTGATAAAGGAGGGATTTTAGGATCAAGTGTTTCGACCATCGTCAAATCATGATCACTAGCTTAAAATTATACAAATATTTAGCAATATGTTTTGCAATACTTGATATAGCTTGTCTAGTTAACATCAGTATTTTTAATTCGCACTGATTCTCGTTTTTTGAAAAGGTTAGTCTATTCTATGATGTTAGATCTACGTATGAATATTATGCACATGTAAATAGTTAAGCTACACAACATATACTAAAATTAGAGCATGCGCACTGATTTCTACTTAAGGTTATGAGTACTTAACCGTTACAGTATCCGTATCACCTGTTAGGTGCAAGATAGTCAAATGTGAACAGCTGTGCGATGATTGGGCTTGCACTGGTTTGCCAGATCACACGATCTTACGCCACTTGACTTCTTCCTGTGGGGTCACTTAAATCTGGTAGCTTATGCACAGGAGCCTGAAGTTTCTGAAGCAACTGATCACTGAGTCATGCCAAGCTGTTACACCTCACGTGTTACAGCGTGCAAGACTGTTTTTACAACATCGTGCTGAAATATGTATAAACTAAGGTAGTCAACATTTCGTTGCTACTCTGAATATTCAGGGTACCCTGCTTTTTGCCTACAGACAATCATGTCATCGTCCAACGTGGCTACGTAGCATATCTCATGTCTCATAAGTAACGTCGTTTTTTTTTTGGGGGGGGGGGTTATAAGATAGAATTGGTTTCGTTTGGTTCGCCAATGCTATTTACAGGAGGCCATGACTAGAATTGCGTATATTGCGAGAATGTATCAGTCGTCAGTTGTTGATTCACAATCACAAATGGTACCATACTTACAAAGTTGAAGGTTAGTGTCCTTCTAAAGCACTACTGGAAGCAAGATTACAAAGCTGCTGCCGTGGGTCGAAGATTATGTGAAGTGGGAGGAGAAGGTGTCGTTACTGAGCGTGTGGCACAACGATGGTTCCAACGTATCACCACTGGAGAAGAAAACACTACAGATTTACCACGTCTGGAAGACCTAAACTATGGGACATTGAGAATACACGAAGTGGTTTGGAAGAAAATCCGCAAAGACGTACTCGTAGGCTACCAGAAGAACTTGGAGCATCAAAAGATACCATACATCGCCAGATTAGGAAACTTGGAAAATCAAACAGAAGCTGTAGATCACTACCTCATGAATTGACCCCTGAACAAGCTCAACGTAGAGTGGATATCTGTCGTCAGCTTTTGGGTAACCCCATGGATGATAGATTTATCATTAGAATTGTCACATGTGATGAAAAATGGGTCTATTACCGCAACGCATAGGCCTCGAGACAGTGGATCAGTCCCCGACAACCTGCCAAAGTCGTCGTTGACTATGTTTGGCGCCAAAGTGATGTGTGTCTGCTGAAAGTTTGAAATAGTGATTCACTGGGAGTTTGTTCCGAACGGGCGTGCAGTCAATGCGGATCTTTATTCTCAACAACTGGAACAAGTTCATGGGATTTTGAGACGGAGATACCCAGCATTAGTTAACCGAAATAGAGTTCTCTTGCAGTAGGACAATGCAAGACCTCATACTGCACGAACAACCATGGCAAGAATTCAGAAATTGGGAGGAGCCGAGCTGCTACCACATCCTACACACAGTCCTGATCTTGCGCTTTCAAATTACCATCTTTTTCGATCTATTGCCCATTTCTTGCATGGAAGAAAATTCCAAAACATTGAAGCTGAGGAAGTGGGTCTCGCCGAATTCTTCACATCAAAACCCAGAAAATCGTACCGTCGCGGGATAAGAAACCTCGCTGAAAGATGGCTCAAGACCATAGAATCTAATGGTCTCTACTTTGAAGAATAGTTTAATTTCTCGTCAGAAAACTTTTCAAATAAATTTTTCTAAACAAAAACGACATTACTTATGAGACAGGCCCTGTAAGAATTCACTCGTTTGAACAGGTAGATTCGTGGTCATATGAGGGGGTGACGTTCAAAAAGAGATAAGTCACGGTGCTAAGAAATTTCACTATGAGCCAAAAACTGTTATCGGACGAAAATACCACAACATTATGAAATGTTGAATTGATTTAAAATCCTTGCCATCAAAGGATCTAAAACAGCAACATTTCCCAGATGAATTATACATAGGTTTGATACAGGATAGGTTTAAATTTGGGACTGAATCTTTTTTGAATGGCAATAATGGACTAAACCTGATTTGATTGAACTCTGTATGGAGTACATATTATTTGAATGATGATGACTTCTGAATACTAAAATTGTTTAATTTTATTCATAAGGCTTCTTCTTGTAGATATACAAGGAGAAGAAGAGTGATAATGTGATAATGTTGATAAGTTATATTTTTTACACATTATTACATAAAAAACGTAACAATGTCTCTGAAAGAACTTTCAAAACACTATCGTGGGGCTCTTGAATCAGTCTGTTGAAACGTTCGGTTGGTTTCTAAGGTTAGGGGCTGCAACAACGCGGTCACGTAGTCCCGTGTACTTTGGGTGTAGCGACTTCCTTGGCGTAGTTGGTAGCATGCTGAGCTTCTATGCCCAAGATCGCGGGTTCAAAACCGGCCGAAGTCGTCCGATTTTTTAAGAGTTAAAATCCCTCGGTATGCCTTCCTTCGGAGGGGAAGTAAAGCCGGTGGACCCATGTCATAGTTTTATGGCATGAAAAAGAACCTTCCACTAACTACACTTGTCGAAGCTAAAATGTAGGTTAGTTTGATAACGCTATATAAGTTTCAACGTTCGCCACCAGGTGTTCACTGCGATGGCATTCAGTAGCCACGTCCGCAGCTAGGTGTCGTGGACGGTAGGATTTGGTAGCAAAAGTAGGAACTACTTGAAAAAATTAATCGTCTGCAGTGCAGTCCTTCTACCTGAATCACAGATAACGCACACTAATATAGTCATCACAATTAACACCGGTTATCAGAAAATTCTACACACACCCAAAGTACACGGGGCAACATGACCACGTTGTCGCAGCCCCTAAACTAAGGAACCAACCAACCATACTTTGGGTGTGTATAGAATCTGTCTGATAACGGGTGTTAATTTTGATGGCTGTATTAGTGTGTGTTATCTGTAATTCAGGCAAGGACTGTAGACGATCAATTTCAAGTAGTTCCTACTTTTGCTAGCTGCGAACTTGGCTACTAGATGCCACCGCAACCGGCACCTATCGGCGAACGTTGGAACTTAATAGAGCGTTATTCAAATCTAACCTACAAATTTAGCTTCACAAAATTGGAGTTGGTGGAAGGTTCTTTTGCATGCCATAAATCTATGACATTGGCCCACCGGCTTTACTTCCCCTCCAAAAGAAGGTATACTGAGGGATTTTAACGCTCTTAAAAATCCGACGACTTTGGCCGGTTGTCCATTTTAGATGTGCATTTCACAATCGTCATCTAAACAGTTGAAGGAGTCTTCTCGTACAACATCAACTTCCTCCTCTTCTGTCGTAGTATTACTGGTTCTCACGTTGTTTTCATACCCTTCAGCCTGTTATCACCTCTCCAATCTTATCCACACAAAATCTCCAGAAGTTTGTTAACATCATTCCGTTTGGCTGCTGTTATATTGTGTTTCAGAGGTAGTTTTGGTAACACAACCTGTTTACACCGCGTTAAAGTCTATCCCTTCTTGGAAGTGTGGTTACCATAGTAACGGTCCTGTGATTGGCTGTTTGGGAGAAGATCTTCTTTTTTGACCATATGCAATGGATTAAACTTCATTTGATCGTCACTCTCACTGAGTTGAAAATTTTGTGGGATTAAATGCTTTATGACCATACTGTATAACATGTCTTGGTAATGTCAACCGAAACACAAAAGAATATTAACTCACTTTTTCATGTTTTGTGACGTACGGTAACTCATTTTGAACGTCACCTCCTCAGTTAGAATCCCGGATTGTTGGTTTTAACGATATCCGCGAAATTTTTCAACCAACATAAGTATATGTTATCACAACGATATACTTGCCCCAAATATGCCATTTTTTCGACATTCAAGTCGCGATCGATGTTTATTAAAAACAATAAAGAAGAGGAAATCAAAGTTCCTTGGACATTATCGAGGGCAAACTATTGGGAAAGAAACCTATGGGACGTCCAAGGATGTCGTACATCAAGAACTCCATTAGAGAACTGGCATAAGGTTCTTATGGCCGCATGAAGAGACTAGCAGAAAACGGTCAAATGTGGCTCCAGCGACATGGCTTTGCCTTTAGTAAATGATGATGATGATGATACAGTGTACCCGGCCCAGTCATTGGGGCAAATTCGTGTTGACCGACTAAGAGTTACAATTGACAATTTGTATTGGCGACACTGAAAAAAATGGCTTCAAAACTTTACATTTACAAGGAGATAGATGTCAAGTGTCTAAGTGTAGGAAATCCCTCTCGCAGGAGAAAAAGGAAAAACTATCAGCCGGGCTCAAGAGATATTGGGAACGGAAGAGCGTATCGAAGAAGACCTAGTTATAAGCGCTCCTTAGTGGGCTTAAATCAACAATAATAATAATAATGATAATAATAATAATAATAATAATAATAATAGATGCAAAGCATTTAGGTTTGTAAAGAAAATGATTCAAATTGTTCATGATTTTTCAGTAGGAGGAACTAGTATTCAGTTTGGTGGAGAATGTAGGTATTTATGAATTATTTTAGGAGGAGGTAATTTTCATTGGAGAAAGCACATAGGGTAGATAGTTAAGAAGGCATACAAATCACTGCAAATGGTATTAGACATTCTAGAGCAAGATAGGGGGACATATATTTACCTTATGAGGAGAATCCAATGGAAGATATTTGTGGGAGGCATCGAGAACAACAAGAGTCCATCCACTTTGCAGACCAGCGTCACCGTGCCCGTCTTGAAAGGTGAGGGTGATGTCTCTGTCTGCAACAACTACAGGTCTATCCGTCTACTCTGCCATTCAATGAAGATCTTCGAGCGTATAATTGATGCTAGCCCATGGAACATTGTGAACATCGTGTCCAGCAAGTGTGGCTTCGTGAAGGGCAATGGGACCACAGATGCGATCCACGCCACCAAAACACTACATAAGATAATTTTATCACGAAACATGATTTTATGTACAAAGTACACAAGTACCCCCATTTTTGTACATAGAAGCGAGTTATGTTGTGATAAATATCTTATGTAATGTTCTTCATGTTAGAGATAATAAATACTTGCTTTCAAGCCTACGGTACTGTAATTGGGCATAACATTTGTGTTGACCTACTGGAAAGCTTTCTTTATTGGAGAAGTACAGGGAGAAGAGAAGGAGAAAGCGTTCGACATAGTCCCACGTGAACTTGCCTGGTATTCTCTTCCGTCCCATGGAGTCCCAGAGGCGTATGTTTGTTGGGTGTAGCTTCTCTACAATAATACCACCAGCTCTGTTCGCTGCACCGCAGGTGACACTGAGCCGTTTGATATTCGAGTGGGCGTTCATCAAGGATCCGCACTGTTACCACTGCTGTTCATTCTGTGCATGAGCACAGTGACTATTCAAAGGCCCCATCCATGGACCCTGCTCTACGCCGTTGACGTCATATTAGCCTGTGAGACTCGAGATGGACTTGAGCAACTAGCCGTATTTTATGGATGACCCCTAATGTGTAGTTTTATTGTAATTTTTCCACCAGGAACTATGGCCCATTTGTGAATATAGTAAAGTCTCGATTAACCGACCTAAACTGGACCTAGAGTACGTCGGCTCACCGAAAATGTCGGATAATAGAGAACGACTTTGAAAATGAACTAAAACAAATTGGTAGGCTATACTGCATTACTAAAGCAATAACATGTTTTACGGTACTCTATTTACTGAATTATCAATTCATATTGTACATGCAGTATTGGACAAAAAACGCTCCAAATGCCTTAAGGGGAGACGTGCACGAAAATGCATTGACTTTCTAAATTTTCTATAACTTGGACATTATTTGAGTTAGAATCATGAAACTTTGCACACTGACTTAAAATGCATTGGTATTTGCTACTACAATTAATCAGTTAATTTGGGTAGAACGTTTTTTTATTTGAATTTGGTCACATAGATGTACCTTTTTCTCAGCAACACTAGTGTCCTGGAACTTGTAATTTATTTTAGTGGTTTCTATAACCTTCTTAATGCAATCCCTTTAGCCGTTTTTAATTCCATGCCTATTTAGACTTTTTGGAAATGAAAGAACTTTTGAATTTGAAAAATTCACAAAAAATGCACACATATGAACCTCTGAAATCCATAAAATTACAAATTTTGTAATTCCCTTCCAGTAAAATATGTAACAATGTTTAACCTGTCTGTCTACCAAGTTTTGAATTGATATCTTTAGTAGTTCAAGTGGAAAAGGTACATTTGTTTTGGAAAAAGGAGGTCCAGGAAATGACAATTGAATTTTAGCTACTTGTCTCGACTCAACAACATCAAAATTGACCATATCCATATTGCTCATCATCCACCTCTTCAGCTGCTTTCCTCCCAAGTGTTTTCTTTTGCCTGGCCTCCTTATGGATGTCATCCACAGCCTTGTTTGCAGAATCAATACGCCTCTTGTCGATGCCCTGTAGAATGTTCTCCATGAAGAAGCGAGCGACTCACAGCCGAAAAAGTAGTTTAGTGAAGAACTAAATAGCCTATTTTCATACATCCTACTTACGTTAATTTATTGCCTCTATCAATATAAAAATTCAGTTTGATTGCTGTAGGCCTAATAGATTCGTAAATATTGAAAACCGTCGAAATATTTCGGATTGTCGCCATGTTGGATTTTAATATATGTACGCCATCGATTTATATACTATTAGATAACGATTATTGCGTAGGATCAATATTCAAACGTTGACTTCGATCGTAGTCTATGATTAGGACACAAGAAATAAAAACTTAATTTCAAAATTTCGCACAGCCGCCATCTTGAGGTATGTAAACAATTGGACTAAATTAGATAAGCCCGGTATATTTTTCTTTGTATTTAGTACAATAGATCTTTTAACTTTCTTGAACACTCTAGCAGACCTGCCCATTGTTATTAATAACGTCTCTTACAAATATTGAAGAAATAACAACTCCCTACCTTGCACTGTATCTCTGAAATCAAAACACACTTTCCGCGGTAATCGCCATGCTTGATCAACCGGAAGTGCGCACCACAGCCTTCTTCAATATTCCCAACTGTGATACCGCCAACTGCCTGACTAAAATGACGTAAAGTGTTCAGCAAAGTTGAAAAATAGCAATGCATTGAAAAGGGGGTGTGGCACCTGACGTGCATATGTTAGGAATTTAAATTTTTAAATGGACGTAGGCATTGAATTCAACCAAATCCTTTTGGGAATAGATTCACAAGATAATAAGCTTGCAATTTCAGCAACAACAACAAAATCATATTTCAGAAGGATTTCGTGCACGTCTCCCCTTAAGAAAAGAAACTTGTCAACAATGTCTGCTTGCTTGCTGATTCAAGTTTTCTTGCTGCGAGTCTCGACATCAACGAAAAATCAACACCTCCGTTGCGCTTGCCTCCAGCTGTTGCTCCACGTACGTTAATGCCATATCCAATGTACTCAATCCTTCACTGTGAGACATCGTTTTATCCTTTTGTTCTGCAATACCTCGTTCTTCTTCTTCTTCTTCTTCTTCTTCTTCTTTTTCTTATTATTATTATTATTATTGTTATTATTCTCCACCCTCATATTCGTCAGTGCTGGCCCACGACTTCAAACTCCGCACCGGGTGTCCCAGAATTTAGTGTACACCAAACCTCCAAATTAATTCTACCAGTGTCGGATAACACGGAATGTCGGATAAGCGAAGGTCGGTTGAGCGGGACTCTAGGTACATGTACCTAGGTATGTTGGAAATATCTGTTCCCGAAGGAAACAGGATGTTAAATGTCCAATTGAGCTATGTACATTAACAAATTCAATGGCTAAATGTTGTGCCCTGCAGCGGCCTTCTCAGTATGTACTAGCCACGCGTCTTAGAGAGGTATACCATATCCAACTGAAGAGCCCAATGGTACATTGGGGCGAAACGCTGGCAACTGTTTTGAGTTAACCATACCATTTTATCAAATTTCATTGTGAATTTGTTAAATGCATGTATGTATTATTTCCTATTCTACAATTAATGAATGGATGAATTGTTTAATGCAGCAAAATAGCCAGAGATAAATGTAAGTAAATTTGATCGGGCGCTGAAGGCTGTTCGACTCTTCCACAGAATATGTAAAAGTTCTCGTTGACAAGAATACGGTAGCCAATGAACTTGGTTCTTACAGAAGATGCACCGAAATATTTATGAATTAATTAATACTTAACAAACAAAATACAACACATCGAACACAGGTTTTGACGATTTTACCACTAGGTGGTGAATGGGAAAGGTTACGTCTCAAAACTCACGAGTCTCAAAATTCACGATCTAAATATAATAACAAATAGTCTCAAAACTCACGACTACAAACTAGTAGCTGAATTGACATTCTAATTAGTCTCAAAACTCACGACTTCTGAGAGCACGTGCCAGCGATGACCGCAGGAAGTATGAGCTGTACGGTGACTCGCACTGCCCTTCAACCAATTTTTGTCCAGTGTCCACCCAGTTTTAGAATGGGATTTCCTTTGTATTGTTTTTAACAGGAATTATCATCCTACCACAGACCAAATTCTCCAACTTTAGCACTGAATTTTACTCAGTCGTTCTGCTTGATGTCATCAAGCAGGCCATAAAATCTTCATTGGAATCATCGAGGTCATTATAATGTGTTTGTTTACAAAGCGACAGCCAATGGCCATTAGGAAAACAATTGAAAGAGAAAGTTGCCTAGTAAGCACGTGGAATACTCATATCTGCCAATCCTACCAAGTGTCTATTGTGTTGCTCCTGTACAGAAACAAATGACTAGCAGCTTATTCGACAATAATAATAATAATGTTATGAGTTTTACCGTCCCTTTTAACTAATGCGGCTTTTAGAGACACCGGGATGCCGGAATTTTACCCCGAAGGAGATCTCTATCGTACCAGTAAATCTACTGACAGGGCTCCCTCACAGTTAAGCACCCTCAAATGCCAACTGACTGCGCCGGGATTCGATCCCGCTATCTTGAGATCAGCAGGCGAGAACGTTACCGCTGAGTGACGCAGCTAGTCTCAATATTAGAGAAGCATCTTGTGACGTGGTCGACCTTCCAAAGACATTGTCATTTAAATATATTGGCTCGACTATTAGTGCAAGTGGAACCCTCAGACCTGGAATACCACATGGCTCAAGTGGCGCTCTTTGTCCGGTGTCTTATGTGATAAGAAGATTCCAAACCGGCTAAAGTTTCAAGTTTATCGTTCTGTGGTTCGTCCCGTTGCTCTGTATGGGGCGGAGTGCTGGCCTTCAACTAAGGAGATGGAACAGCAACTTGGTGTGATACAGACAAATATACTCAGGTGGGCATCTGGCTTGACATTCCATGATCATGTCAGCAATAATGGCATTCGCAAGCGATATGGAGTAGCAGCAATTGCTGAAAAGATGAGGGAAAGCCGTCTCCGCTGGTATGGCCATGTCTTACTGGCTGCTGAAACAACAGTTACACATACTAGATTGGCATTGCGGATAGATGGGAAGAGACCAATAGGACGACCGAGAGAGCGTTGGTTTGACACTCTACATGAATTGCCCGACTTCATCCTGACATGGCACACAATCGTGTAATATGGCGACAGAGAACCAAAAATGCAGGCCCTGCTAATTTTTGGGACAAATGCTAAAGAAAAGGAAGATCTTGTGACGTGGTCATACTTCTGTTCCCAATGACATTGTTATTATTTAAATGATGTGTAATTGCATTTGTGTGTGTAGCTAGTTGAGGGATTTTATTTTATTTTATTTTTCATATTACAGTAAATCAGAGTTTGATTCTGATGAATGCAATCAACATCCCATATTTCCATGCTATGGATGAAATTGATGCTCTGGTGACCTCTTCACGGTTCATTGCACGTTAGAAAGCTACGTAACTGCCTTGTAATATGATATTGTTACGCACACCCAAGTTTACGTGGCTATATGTCCACGATGTCACAAAGCGCCTAAAAGAATCAACAAAAACATCTTGATGAGAGAGGTGCAATTCCAGCTGGCGCAAACAATGGACCTTTACGTACAATTCTGATTAAATTTTACAATATATGCAGTAGTTATGAGGGTAGGGTGGGCATTTATTTTCAAAGAAAACTGGTCCGACTCCTGAGTTTTAAATACAATGATAATGTTAATGGATATACGCCCCTTTTAACTTCTGTGGCTTTTAGAGACGCCAGAGTGCCGGATTTTTCCCCAGAAGAGGATCTTTAACGTGCCAGTAAACTACTGTCACGGCTCCCTCGTATTTGCGCACTCTCAAATGCCCACTGACTGCGCCAGGATTCGACCCTACAACCTTATGCACGGCAGGCGAGAACGGAACCGCTGAGCCACGCAGCCAGTATCGTGAGTTTTGAGACTGGTCCAGGTGAAGAAACCGGTTAGGCCTTACTCTTACTAATCCTCTTCTTGGAATTCGTGAGTTTTGAGACGACACGAATGGGATAGATGCCCCTCGGACATGAAATAAGTTACAATTCCAGCATGGAAAAACCACACTCCCTATGCCTACAGATGAAGATACAAATAAGAGATAGCATAGTTAATCACTGCAAAGTTTTATTTGCAAATATTAATATTATATCGAAAACACAGTTTACATACGGAATCTTCACTTGGGTGGTGACATATTTTATTGATGCAAAGCTTGTGATGAAATCCGTGCATTGCCAATCTCGTGATGTCGTGTCTTAGTTTGTTCTTGGCCTGATTCCAATCTTCTGTCAATAGGCATATGGCATCTGTTGTATAGAATCATCGCAGTCTACAGACGGCGATGATAGAATTCATTACAAATGGTGTTCCTTTTCTCAAGTAGTGATAGGTCTTCTCATACCGTACGCCTTTGTGTGTGGGAGATATGGGTAGGTTATTAGCTAAGGAATAACCCTCCCTAAGGGAAGATGATGAAAAAAAAGGAGGAAGAAGTGGGTTTTGGAATGGAGAATAAGTATGGATAGATGGGACGGGAGTCCAATATAACTCATAAACATAAACTTAAGTGAGTATTCAGTAACAAGTGTCACTGCAAAAGCCCGTGAAGTACCTAAAGTGGGTAGGGACCTGAACGTGGCTAGCGGGAAACGCAGCTGGAACTTGGGCTGTTCGCAAGCAAGCGGTGATCGTACATTCCCTCTCAAGCCTGTATTTCGATGCTATAGGGAAGGGTGGTAGTCTGGCAAGACAAAGAGTGATAGATTTACTGTTTGTCCTTTTAAAGGAGTTAGATTTAACAAAATGTTTTGAACGACTGAAATAATTTGAATTCGCCGTGATAATTTTAGTTCTTGGAACTGTTGGATTTCCCGAGAATGGCCGAGTATTCCCAGAAAGGGTAGCGATGAAGCAGTTATGCTTTTGGGGATAATTTTGTTGTTTTCTTGGAGAATTTAGGTAAGAAAAACAATAGTTGCATTTAAGAATAGCTAAGCTTTTACCCAGCATAGTGCCGACTAAAAGTTTAGACCAGAAGAAAAACTTAAATTTTGAAAACGAACCACAAGTTATAGAGAAAATCTCAACAAGCAGGAAGCATGCGGAGCTAGCTTTACTTGCCTTACTGGCTCATTAGAATTAGCTATAGCAGCTAAAAGATGCTTTGGAAAAGATGATACTAGGAGGTTTTGTTCAAATGCAACAAATAGTGAAAACTTTATTAATTGAGTACGTGGTTTTCTTAAAAAGGGCATAAGCTTTTGGGAAGAGTCAGGGAAAATAGGGTCCTGCCTAATCGTTATTCTAAGACAAGGATAAAACGAAAAAATATAATCTGATTTATTTAACAATGCGTGGAGATAAAATAATTTTGACAAATATAAAAGGTACAGTTTAGTTTTTAACCTTTGAAGTCTCAGACCTCTAGAATGTTGAAGTTTGCACTCGGCAATTAACAATTTTTAGGTTTGGAACCTCTTATAAGCACTAAAATCTGCATAAGATTTTAAAAATGGTGCTAAGATTAACAAATTTGAAGTTTAACGACAATTAACGCAATTAAAGCTTTAACAATAAATAAGGTACAATGTGGGCACTTTAAGAATTCCTATATGGAAATCTTGAAAGTAAGAACAAATAACAAATTCGAAATTATAACAAAAAAGAGAAATTAAGAAGAAGTTTCTATAACTTCTTATATTTAAACAGGGATCACGAGGAAAAATAGGGCAAGTTACCCTTTCGTGAAACCTGGAGAAGATAGTTAAATAACTCAGTTGTGAGTAGAGAGAATTAAATTCCTTAGTTATAAGGGAAAACCAAGGTGGTTTTAAATGTGTGCTAGACACGAGTTATACAGAAATTAATTATGAGAGACGGAACAATTGTGGGAGGGCACCTGCTGAGAAGTGACACCTCATTGAAAAAGACCTAAGTTTAAAAATTAACCTAATTTGTTAGTAAAGGTGTTTGGGAAGGAGGAAATGGGAACTTTAGGAGAAAGTTCTCGGCCGTATTTATTGCTTACACGAAACGCGACGCGGTTGCAAGTTGAACGGGCACTGTTTCTCACTATAGTCTATTGATGTAGATAGAAAGTTCACTATTGCAGAACAGAGAGTTTATAGAGAGAAAATGATTGCAGTTATGCAGATCACTTGTTAAATTTTAGTTTGAGAGAGTTTATTGCGCCATAGCTTTTCTAGTTTGTAGTTGAATGCAGCGGAAAATTTCCCACGAAGGAAGACAAATTATGTTGATTAGAGGTTTATGCAACATAAATTTCTCAGTGAGGAAAATGTATTCCCATATTTGAAGAAATGCTAGGTTATTTTACTTGTAGAAAGATAGTTCGATGTCGAAAGTTCTGGAGATATGATAACAGTTGAATTGGGCAATAGGTCCCGCGGAGAAAAAGCTAAATTTTTATAGACAGTATTTCGTTTAATATGAATCCCGCGGTGTGAGAACTCATTCTCAGTTAACTTTCTGCAAGAAGCACTAAATTTCTAAGTGGAAAGTCAGCTTAGATAGTTAGAGCATGACTAGAAAAATCCCTCGAAGGTAGTTATTGCACTGCATTTAGCAATTTCACACTGTCTATAAAACAAGAATTAAAAAGCATTTAGCCGTTTAAAACCAATTAAAATGCGGTGAAAACCATTGAAGTTGTACTTAGCTCGTTTCTGAAGAGTGGGCGATCCAGGCGACCGTTAGCTTAAATCCACATCATGGCGTAGATATTTAAAATATGTCTCGAATGGACAGGAGACAAGCCTTAGTTAGGCTCCAACTGTAAGCTTTGACGTCTAACACACAAGTGAGAGCCGTACGACGATGCAGGAAGGTACCAAGGAGGGAGGAGGGTGGGGGAAACAGACAAAGGAGCATACATATAGATTACAAACATGACAAAAATTAAGTATCTTGATGAAGTGGTCTTCAAGTAGTTGATAGCAGGCGTCAATAGCGAAGCCTGGTGGATGGGAATGGAGAAGAAGTCCTCTTCAGCATGGAGATATTAGCTGACTATGACGACGACATCTGATGGCTTGACTTGTAAGGAAGTCCTCTTGAGAGTGAAAATGTTGAGGAACTTCAGTGGTTAGCTGCAAGATGCCGCTAGGTTGATCATGGAAGAAATATATCTATAACAGACTAACAAACGAAGTAAGCAAGGTGCACAAATAAAAGAAAAAGTAAGAAATCAATATTGGTGTTTGCGAAAAAGGAAGGAGCGAATTAAAGCAAAGAACAGCAAAAGCTAACTCTGTCTTACCGTGTATTCCAAAGAATACACCAAGATACATCCTCATATCTTCCTATTCTACAACGTAACCTCATCATTTGCATCCCACTACTACAAACATGGTGAATTTTAGTATAATGTTTACTGTTGAGTTGAATCAGGATAGTTTTAATTGTTGCCACTATGTTTGCAGACCAATTGCAGATACTGGAATGGGCATTTATAATGCTGAGCGTTGGCAGCGACGTACTGATCGTCGTCTGCCGTCATGGTGTCATTCCTTGTTCGCCAATCCAAGACCGACTACAATAGATATCACAGTTGATCTTGGCCAATCTACACACCGTTAGCCAGATAACATAACCTACAAAGCTGCACACTGTGGCTGCACCTATTGAAGAACATTTAGGTACATTTCTGTTTCATGTGAACTACATATTCTATCTACTGCGTATTAATGCATGGGCTTCGGCGGCGTAGTCGGTAGCATGCTGAACTCTTATGCCCAAGATCGTGGGTTCAAACCCAGCCGAAGTCATCGGATTTTTAAGAGCGTTAAAATCCTTCAGTATGCCTTCCCTTGGAGGGGAGGTAAAGCCGGCTTTAGATTTATGATGTATAAAACCTACCACTCCAATTGGTGTGTAGGGTGTTTAGTATTCGCCACTAGGTGTCAGTGATAGTGGGATCTCTGATAGCCAAAGTTGTGAGTTTTCTGAATTTCAATTGTATTTTGTAAGTATTTTTAACCTAAACCGCATTTTGCAAGTATTTTTAATCTAAATTGGAACTACTTGAAATTGAACTTGATGGGGAGCCTGCGGACGTTCAATTAAAATACCCCGCTATGGTCATTGGCTGCAATTCAAATATACCGTAATAAATTGCATGTGATTTGCTCAAGATTATTAATAAAGAGAAGGCGAACAGGGAACAGTCTCTCTTACAGAATTCTGCAGTGGATAACAAAGACATATTAACGACCTACAATGTATTCAATCCTCTTCATCGTTTGGGCCTACTGAGGACCACGGGGCTCGTATCTCCTCGTCGCTTTGCCTTTTCTCTTTTTCCAGTACATTTTCATCATCTGACTATGAGCCAGCTTTCTTTGCTCCGTCTATGGTGGTCTGCTGACTCCGGTGTTCTTCCTAGCTGTCATTGGTAGAGGAAAAACTCCCTGTCGGATGGCTTGCCGGAATCGTTGGCGGTCCTGTATGGACTTAAGTGGGATCCCTAGGTGGTCTAAATCCATCCTGACCGTAGAGATCCACTTGGTCCTAGAGTCCTTCCCTGTTCCTGCCACTGTGAAGATCTTACTGGTTAGCCGGCAAGGGATCAAGCGGGGTTAACTGTCCATAGAAGGCCAGGCGCCTTTTTCTTATACAATTCAAAATGTCTTCGTGATAGCTGTAAAGCTCATCATTGTGCCGAATTCTGTAGGTGCCTCCCTCTTCCCGTATGGGTCCTAGTATCCTCCGCAAGACCTTCCTCTCCTTGAGTTCAAGATTCCTGAGTGGGCCTTTCCTGGCCATCACGAGGCACTCAGAGGCGTACAGAACGGATGGCTTTACTACTGAATTGTAGTGTCTGAGTTTGAGGCTTTTGGAGAGGAACTTTGATGCGTAGATGCTGCGGCAGGAGTAGTAGGCCCTTTCGAACTTGGTGGGCCTGGTGTCTATGGCCAGATTCTCACTCTAGTTTGCCGAGATCCACTCTCCTAGGTACTTAAATGCAGGGACTTTTCATGTGATGACCCCCTCAAGTGGAATTGTGGACGGGGCTTCCTTGATGTTAGTCATGAATTCAGTATTCCCAATGTTGATCTTCAGGCCAGCCCGAACCGTTACATCGTGAAGACTCTGTAGGTGGTGAGTAGCTTCCTCTATACTGTTAGTCAGTATGGCGAGGTCGTCGGTAAAAGCTAGGTATGACACATGAAGGTTCTCTTTCTTGTATCCAAGCTGCAGACCAGTCCTTGGTGTTAGTCTTCTCTAGGATACAATTAAAGAGGATGCAAGAGAGTCCATCACCCTGTCTAACTCCTGTCGTGATGGGGAAGCTCTCGGATAGTTCACCTCTGAACTTGACTTTAGATGTTGTGTTTGTCAAGGTGGCCTGGACTAGTATAAGTTTTTTTTCATCAAGGCCAAATTCTCGCAAGGTGGAGAAAAGAGTCTCTATCCACCGAGTCGTATGCCTTCTGGAAATGCACTAAGACAACTACCCAGAGTTGTCCCCCACGACTCTTATAGGTGAGGATGGTCTTGAGATTTTGTATCTGCTCTGGACAAGATCGATTGTTACGAAAGCCGGCCTGATATTCCCCTAATTGAGAGTCTAGTTGGTTGGCGACTCTAGATAACACAGCTTTCGAAAGAACCTTGTAGGTAACCTGCAACAAGGAGATACCTCTGTAATTGTTGAGATCAGTCTTGCTTCCCTTCTTGTGTAACGGGTGAATTACTGCTGACCTCCACCCTTCCAGTAGGGTCTCTGTTGTCCATATGTCTTGTATGATCTGTTGGATGCTCTGCAAGGACTGTTCATCCACGCATTTCCACATCTTTGCTACTATTCCATCTTGACCTGAGGCTTTATTATTTTCAGGTTATTGATTATACTTTCTATTTCCTCTCTGTCAGGCGGTTGAGAATCAGGACTCCTGATAGATGGTTCATGGAAGATTAATCTCTCACTAGGTTCTTCTGTGTTGAGGAGCTTCTGGAAATAATCTGCAAGAACGACGGTACAATCCCTGTTATTTAGTTGGATCTTGCCGTCTGGTCCACGAAGAAGTAAGGTAGGGGCAGTGTACTGGGTCGTCTGTTTCATAAGTCCCTTCTATAGGTGTCTGGAATTGTCTCTCCTGAAGTCCTTTCAGCCTGTTGTAGCAGGGTTCGTAGGTAATTCCTTTTAGCTCCACGTACAAAGCTCTATTATTTGATTCGCCCAAGAAAATAAGATGTACATACTAAACACGTTTTTTAAGAAGAATCCTTCAGCAGGATGGAGATGGAGATCCCCAGATGGAAAAACAAAGAACGAAATCGATTTCATATTGAGTGATAGCAAGGATCTAATTTCGGATATACAAATCATAAACGGACTGAAATTTGATTCAGACCACAGGATGGTACGTGCCAAACTCAAGCTCAACGGAAGAAACAAAAGAAGACCTTTCAGAAAACCTAACAAACCAAATGCAATTAAAATAAATAAAGACACTTATAAGTCTACACAGCAGAACACAATCCTCAATGACAACATTAAGCCGATGATGGAAGTACAGAAGATGTATGAATCAATACAAACAAGCATCCTTCAATCTGCAAAAGTAGCCTCCGCTAATGAAACAGGGATCAGAAACAGGCACAAACTAAGCGAAGGAACCATTAGGTTGATATAACAACGGGAGAAAGTAAAACAAGCAGCTTGGTAGGTTAGGCTTAGACACTACCGGAGGGAAGATGATTTGCAAAAAAAAAAGTTTGGGAGGGGAAACGATCATTAGGCAGAAAGGAATGAATACAAGACAAAAGAAATAATATAGCTAGTTAATTAAACATAGTAGCATGTTGATCAAGGCTTGTTGACGCAAGGCGAGAAAGCGAGTTCCTATAAGAGAGTGTAATAGTGCGAGCAACGCTAGCTGAGGTTACCGGCAGACGCTGAGTGTTCCGTCCCTTCCGAACGTAAAATACGGTACTATGTAGGTACACTGCTCGCTTGCGACGAAGCACGAACTGGGGAAATTTAGGTTTTTCTCTTTTCCTTTCTGAAGGAAATGTTTTAGAGAATATTCGAATATATTGAAGATATTGAAATGGACAGGAATACTTTTATTCCCCAGCACGGTCGGATCCCCAAGAGAGAGACCAAATGCTTCCAGAGTGGACAGAGATAAAGCGCTTTCAGAGCTTTTTGTCAGATTATTGTTATTTGTAAATATTGCTAGACGTAAACGATTGTTACGTTTAAAGTAGGCTAAACTTTTATCCTGCAGAGTGTCGACTAGAAGTTTAGTACGGGGTAGGAAACCCAGACCTAACTTAGACAAAACCACAATTCAAAGTAAGAAATCATAGGACAAAGCGAAAATCGCTTCAAGTAGGAAGCTGGCTGAGCGAGCTATACTTGCCTTTAATGATTTACAAGAAATAGCTAAAGTAAGCTTTATGAGCAATGTTAGCAGAAATTTTGCTCTAAACACAACAAACGATTGAGTTTGTAGTAAACTTAGCATTCAATATTTTTGATTATTTCTTTGAATGTTAAAGTAATTCGAAAGAAAAAATAGGAAAGGAAAGGTCATGCCTAATAGCTCTTCGAGCAAGATAATGTAACTCCACGAAATTATTGCAATTGCAATTTTAATTGCTTCAACAATAATAGGTTTGTAACGGTTCTACAATTAAGATTTCTTTTTGTTGAACAATTTGAAGGTCTTAGACCTATGATAAAAAAAAACACTAAAGACCCTCACAAGGGTTTTCGAACAATGCTTACAATTAAGAGGACTGGGACCTGTAATAACAATAAAAAAAGTTTTACAATTTGGGTGGATATTTCGTTTAGAAATATATAAATATTGCTTTAGATTGGCTAGGCAGAATACCAATGCCTTATAAGAATGTTTTTGTAGTAAGCAAAAGGCTATAAGTAACTCTAAATTTCTGGGAACAGCAGGAGAAAAATTAAATGATTAAAAGGTGGATTTATAACCACTTGGATTATTGAAGCAGTAATTAACAGATGTGTTAAATACAAATTCGGAAGGTCACCCTAGTGAAGCCTTGATTACATAAGAATAAATACAAGCGCTTTAACAATTGGGAAATAACAAATTCAAAATTCCTGAACGCAGCAGGAAAACGCAAAGGGGTGAAGCAGTGATTACAATATGCGATACATGAAAAAATGGGAGGGAGCCTCTTTGAATTGCAAGACATTAGTTTAAACCATCCTAAGTTCTTAGTAAAGGAAAATGGGGATGCAGGAAGTATGGGATTTAAAGTCTGGCCAATTTTACTGTTTCGTACGAACGCGGCACGGAAAGTAGCCTCACATACACTTTCCGTAGCACAAACAGTTTGTAGAACATGAGAGAAATGTCACTGTAGCAGTTTATAGTTTAATTTGAATTAGCAGTAATTTGACTTTGTATGGTAGTTTTTCACTGTTTAGAGTTTATTGCATATAGGAGTTTCTAGAGGTCTAATCCTAGTTGAATAAAGCAAGTAGAAATTCCACGAAGGTAGTAAAGTTATGTTTTCAGACAGCTATTAGTTTAGCAAAAATCCCTCGATGTAGGGAAGGAATCCCCTTATTTCGTACAAGAAGTACTAGGTTTCATTACTTTTAGTAGCAAGCTTAGTTAACTTAAGCAAGACAGAGAAATTTCCCACGAAGGGCAGTTGGAAAATTGCACAATATTGCTCAATATTGCGAAAATTTAAACACTGCCTATAAAATTCATTAAAAGCTTCCAGAATTGTTTAAAATCTTTTAAGAATTTGGTTAAAACACTTAAGAATGGTACTTTTCTTCTCATTGCAGCGCAGTTGATGGTTCTCGACTAACCGTTATGCACACTTTTACGACATTTCGTCGATTTCAAAACTACCTCATGGGTAAAGGTGATGTGCCTCCTGACGACAGGACTGAACTTTCAAGTAGCCTCACTTGAAGAGAAGTGAGTGAGAAATTCAAACACTCCGTAAGCCAGTGCAGCAAGGGAAAAGGAGGGGGGAAACAAAAGAAGATATACATTGTAGGCAACATAATAAAATGAAAGTATACACTATAGAACTTCGGTACATAGAATAAAAGTCTTCGTGGAGCTTGCAGATAACAGCAAGGGCGACATCTGCTTCAAAGTTGTAGAACTTGCAGACATAGTTCTTGAGATGACTGGAATCAAGGGGTTCAACGAATTGCCGCATGTAGAGCTGTAATGTAAGCTTTGCAAGGAAAATGCACATCTGAAACAGACTTTAAAACAGAATAAGTGAGTGTACAAAGAAACGGAAATACACGAAAGGTCACTGTTGGTGTCTTTGAGGAGGGAAATAAAAGAACTAATTAAAAGAAGGAAAAGGAAAGTGCAGTGACTGCTAACTCTAAGGAAACGTATAGTCCATAGAATATACCATGCTGGGGCCAAGACACCAACAGCGAGGAACAACAACAGTGTTAAGTATCAAGTGGCATAGTTGCGAGCATAGATATGGGTCTTAAAATATGACCATTGGCAGTGAGAACCTTAACAACTCGAATTCTCCCATCTCGTCCTGGATAGCATTTGGTCACCCTGCCCGAGACCCATTCCAGAGGGGGGGGGGGGAAGCATCCCTAACAAGGACCAGATTTCCCACCTTGATATCAGGATTAGTCCCCCAGGGGCTCACATCTAGTGGGACGTGGGTTGGCGAACACGGGACCCCAGCTGAGTTCGGCATTGCTTCCACTTACTTGTGCCGGGCTCCTCTCCGTCTTCTTTCCTTTCGACCTCCCTTGGTCAACTCTTGTTCTTTTCCGACCCCAACGGTATTAGGGTATCCGAGGTCTAGGGAGTCTTTCACTTTCCCGCCTTAATTGGCCCTTGTCTCATCTTTCCTGATCCCTCCTTCTTCGAGGGGTCAGACCTCTTGTTTTCTTTTCATTATATTTCCTTTTCGTTGGCGTAGGGATGTGGCGGCCACATCGTCCAGTGGGAAACCACTGCAATCAGCCACCCGAGTATTGGCGGGGAAACCATAACTTAGTGGGTAAGGAGGAAATGCCTGCTCAAACCCTGACCATCTGGGGCACCTTGTCTCCAGGGATAAATATGGAGGATGGGAAGGTAACCCAACAAACCACTCTACGTTGGGCTAATCACCCATGTGGAGATAAAGTGATTCAGAGAACTACAAGTAGCCTCGGATTGGACGGATATAAACGACGACGACCGGAGTGGAAACGGAACACGAGATTCGGAACATGGAATATTAAGACAATCGTTGGTAAAGAAGTGTAATTGATACAGGAAATGAATGACCACAAACTAGAAATATTGGGATTAAGTGAGGTTAAGAGAAAAGGTAGCGGAATGAAGAGTATGTCATAAGGGTACACTTTGAAGTACTCTGGAGTTGGGATGGATAGTCGAGCAAAAGAGGGAGTAGGAATAATAACCAGCGAACAGTTGGAAATGAGAGTGAGTGGATGGGAACCAGTTAATTCAAGAATAATAGTTGTCAATTTGGATTTGGAATTGGAAGTGTCCTATATTCAAGTGTATGCACCAACGGAAGATTCCAATGTACTAGATAACGAGGAATGTTATGCACAACTACAACGGACCATAGACCCGGAAGTAGTCAGAGGACGCCATGTATTAATAGGAGGTGACTTCAATGGGCGAATCGGTCAGGGCAAAAGGAAAGCTCATGGAAGTATGGGTAACCATGGAAGAGAGAACACCCTAAATGACTGTGGTAGGCGCCTAATAGAATTTTGCATAGAAAACCAACTATTATTGGGAAATTCCTTCTTTCCTCATAGGCAAGTGCATAAGATCACTTATGAAGCAGATGGCAGAGATGCCAAAAGTATTATAGATTATTTTATATACCCCCAAATATCCGGAATAACATTATGGATGTGAAGGTTATAAGAGGGGCAGAACTAGTAACAGATCACAGATTGTTGGTGGCAGACACCAGGTTTAAAATACCAGCCAAGCCTAAAACCAAGAAATTTGAGACGATAAAGTTGAGGGAACTGCAGAAGGAAGAAAAGAAGACTCGAGATTACAAGGAAGAACAAATCTGGATGAAGACATCAACACTGTGTGGACTGATCATAAAACAGTATTAATACACTCAGCAGTAGAAATATGTGGGAAAATAGTGGTAGATACAAGGAAGAAAAGAACTAGTTGGTGGAATGAGGAAGTGAAGCAGAAAGTGAAAGGCAAAAAGGAAACCTGGAAAAGATATATAGCATCACGGACTGAAGAAGACTGGAGAAACTATAGAGAAAAAGGAATGAAGTGAAACGAGAGGTGAAGGAAGCTAAAAGGAAATCTTGGGAAGATTTTGGGAATATGGTTGAAAATAAGGCAAGGGAAAAAGAACAAGAAGTTTTTGGAAAACAATAAAAGCACTCAGAGGAAAATATGGGATGCAGATAAGGACAATTAAGGATGGAGATAAGCTGGTTTCAGAGAAGGCAGCTGTATTAGAGGTGTGGAGAAGGCACTATAAAGAAAAGTTTCCAAAACATGAGAAGAAGGAATTGCCTATGGGCCGTATGAAAGAGTGCAAGATACCAAAATTGAAGGGGATATAAATGAAGAGGAGTTGGAATGGCAGTTGAACAAGTTAAGACAGGGAAAGCAGCTGGAATTGATGAGAAAACCCCAGAATTAATTAAATATGGAGGAATGGAGGTGGTAAAGTATTTAACTAAAATGTTCCAGAGAATGTGGGAAGAGAACGTAATCCCTGATGAATGGAGGGAGAACTTAATTATACCATTACACAAGAAGGGAAACAGCTATGACTGTAATAACTACAGGGCCATATATCTGTCATCTACAGTCTACAAAGTCTACACTCGTGTGCTGGAGAGGAGATTGAGGAGGGCGGTAGAAGAAGATATGGAGGAGGAGCAGGCTGCTTTTAGGCTTGGGAGGCAGACACAGGATTATATCTATACCATAAGAGCAATAATGGAAAAGAGCATATCCAAAAATCGGGACCTGTATTTAGAATTTCTCGATCTCAAAGACAATACGTGTGGGAAGCACTGGCAGCGAAGAGGGTGCCAATGAAGCTGAGAAATGCTGTGAGGAGCATATATAGATTACCAATGGGAATAGTACGTGTAGATGGAGAAACATCTGAAGAATTTCCAATGGAGAAAGGAATTAAACAAGGGGATGGCCTTAGCCCTTTGCTTTTCAACATCTTGCTAGACGAAATAACTAAAATATGTAAGAGAAGAACATACAGAACAAAGCTTGGAATGAGGAGATTACGACCGGTTTATATGCAAGTACTGCTCTTTGCAGATGATATAGTACTGGTAGCTGACACACCAGAAAGACTTCAGCAAGCAGTGGTGGAATGGTATGAACAATTGAAAAGGAAGGGAATGATAGTGAATGAAGAGAAAAGTAAAGTAATGAGGGGTTCAAAACAGAATAAACAGGAAGAAGAGCTCAATATCCTCTGTAATGCAAAGCCTCTTGTGAAAGTTGAAACTTTTGAATATCTAGGAACCATATTAAGTAATGATGGAAAAATTGAACCCGAGGTACTAAATAGAAATAAAAAAAGGAGTATCAGCTTATTATCAGGTGAATACCACAATAGTAGGGAAGAAGGAGATAAGTCTTAAGACCAAAAAGCAGATCTATAATGCAACCATGGCACCGATTACGTTGTATGGTATGGAGAGTTTGGCATTACAAGATAAACATCTAAGTAGGATTACTGCCACAGAAATGAAGTTTCTGAGGAGAGCAGTAGGAAAGACAAGAAGAGATCGAGTTCGAAATGAGAGAATTAGAGAGGAATTAGGACAAAAAGTAATGGGTGAAGTGGTTGAGGGACGTCAGTTCAGATGGTACGGACATGTTACAAGAATGGAAGAAGAAAGAAAAGTAAAACACATACATGAAATGTGAGTTGAGGGAGGAGCAGTACGAGGTAGACCCCGCATTACATGGGAGAATAGGATTGAGAGATTGGGACAGAAAAGTGGTAAAACTGTTGTGGAAATGAAGAGAATGTGCAGAAATATAGCGGAATGGCAGAAATGGCTCAAACGAGGCTACCCCGACGATTGAAGGCATAAGGGAATTGAAGAAGAAGAAGAAGATATCAGAATTACAGAGAAGCCACTTCTGTCTCCTTTGTAGGGAAGTTAAGTACTCCAACTTCCACCTTTTCCAAAATGAGTTATGCAGGGCCTCAATTTTACGCCACAAAATCGGCAAGATCGAATCTCTATGGGAAGTAAGCAAGGGGGGAGGGGCAGATAGAGAACTACCAATAAAGAAATGGCCGGGAGTTAATGGAAGTAAATCATCAGGATCATTAGAAAGTGGGGTTAAAGGGCGAGTATTAACAACACCTTCGATTAGGATAGATAGCGAGTTGAATTCTTCATAGGTTAGGATACGATTACCCAAAACCTTTTTTTAGATGACGTTTATTAAGCTTGTCGGAGGATTCCCACCTTCCGCCATGATGAGGGGCGTAAGTGGGTATAAATCGCCATTTGAAACCTTTGGTATAGGAAAAGTTAGACATTTGTTCCATAGCAGACGAAGATGTAAGAGCTCTTTTCCACAAGGAAGCTGCACCTTGAAAGGTGGAAGCATTGTCGGAGAATATTTCAGAAGGAACTCCGCGCCGAGCAGTAAAACGAGAGACAGCTGCAAGGAAATACGAAGTAGAAGCATTTGTTACTAGCTTCAGGTGGATCGCAACAGTAACCATGCAGACGAGACGAGAGACATAGAGTTTTACAAACAATTTGCGTTTAGCTTCAGGGGAATTACGCTGATATTGGAATGGACCCATATAATCAACGCCAGGTAAGCAAAAGGCCGGCTAGGGAAGAGAGGAAAGAAGGTAGATCGCCCATAATCTGAGTGCTAACGTTAGGTTTCACCTTAAAGCAGGGGATACATTTATGTATGACTGAAGAAACTTCATGAACGCCATTTATTATCCAGTACTTTTCCCTTAGTGAACAAAGCAAGGTTCGAGTACCAACATGTAGATTTCGATAATGAAATTCACGTATGATTTAGGAAGTTGGAGCTGGAGGTTTGTAAGGCTAGCAAGAAGAGTCTTTGACTAACCAGGAGGGCCCGTGCCAGTACAGTTGAGATACGGCTAACTGACATGGTAAACAACCGCGTGAGATAATGTCAGCGGGGTTATCAACGCTGGGAACATATCTCTATTGACATCCTAAAGAAAGGGTTTGAATTTTGGAAAATCTATTGGCGACAAAAGTTTGCCAGTGAGTAGGAGTTTTGGCGATCCACGAAAGAGTAATCATAGAGTCACTCCATAACCAAATTTGAGAAAATTGGACTTCTAAAACTTTTTGCAGTTTTTGAGAAAGTGTTGCTGCCATGAGAGCGGCGCACAATTCAAGCCGGGGTAAAGTAATGGTTTTGAGGGGGGGCTACTTTAGATTTAGCACAAATTAGACTCGAGCGTGAAGATTCATTTACAGGATTGCAATGAACAAGGTATGCACAACAACCGTAGGCTTTTTCGGAGCTGTCGGCAAAAACATGAAGCACGAGGGGTGTATTAGAAGAAGCGTTGATTAAATTTCTAGGGATTTCAATAAAAGGAAGGTTAGGCAAACTACAACGAAAAGAAAGCCATCTATTAAGGATAGAAGTGAGGACAGCTTCATCCCATTCACACTTAACCCTTTATAGGGCAAAAGACTGGGGGTATAAAATATTTGCTTTTTTTTGCACATTTGTAAATGGGGGTGATAGATGAGTCGGAATATGCAATAATTTTGTGGGTGTGGATTCTATTTTATGAAATATGGGGTGGGAAATTATTATCCCACTGCCCACAGCCGACAGTACGTTTTCTTAAATGAGCAATGGGGTAATAATCTCCCACCTCCAAATTATGATGATACTCTGTTTATCACTCAATAATGAGGTTTATTTAACAGGATATAATGTATAAAAACACCCATCACGCTCTATAATTTAAGAAAAACCCGTTACTCCCACGCAAAACAAGATCAGTGACCTATATCATCTTTGCCGAAAACTGCCAAAAAAATATAAAAGTGATTTTGGAATGCTAAAACTTAGTATATTCTAATATAATTCAATAATTTCAAAATAGTATTTATTAAAAAAAACAGAAAATTAATTTTTAAAATCTTCTATTCTGTAATAATTCTCTAATAATTTCCATTCTAGAGGAAATATATTTACTCAAGTGACCAAAACCATTATTAACAATGTATTTCAGCTATATACCAGCGTTTACAAATCTCTTATCTTCAATAAAAACACCTTCTTCTGTAAAACAATGCATTTCTTTCACTCAACACAACCGAACTGGCGAGCACGTGCACTGTGGAGACCACTGGGATATATGCTTCCCACCTTTGGTTTCTGATGACAGTATACATCAAATTAATGGGTTTTCAATATTTCTCTGCATCTAGCTTGTGGATGCATGTGGAACTGCTTGAAATGAAATGGGTGGGAAGATTCTCTCCCTAACACCGTTCTATAAATACATGGTGGGAAGATAGTATCCCAAGGACCTATAAAGGGTTAAGAGACAATAGCTCCTGCATAAAAAGATTGGCGATAACAATGACTGTAGCTTGAAATTGAAGAGGGTCGAAAATCTTAGCTATTTCGGACAAAATTTGCCTTTAGGTGTTAGGAAGTTCTTCAGAAAGAGACACTTTGTATATAAGGGTATCAGTGCGAGTGCACCAATGTACTCCTAACGTTTTTATTGAATCAAAATCGCCACAAATGTCTACAGAAGAGGGATCTACATATTCGACTGGAAATTGCGCAAGAAACTTGGGTGAATATGAATTCCACTTATGGAGTGGAAATCCTCCATTCTTCAGCAGTGCTTTTAGTTCACAAATTATGAGAGAAGCTTCTTCCAGAATTTGAAAGGATTGCAGATAATCATCGACATAAAAAGATGTTGTTAATGCTTCTGAAGCTTTAGCATGAAACAAATGACCATCTTGAGAAGCTAGCATATGTAAGGATCGGATGGCTAGGAAAGCGGAGGGTTTGAGACCAAAAGTAACGGTTTTTAAACGAAATATTTTGATGGGCTTACTTATTTCGTCACGCCATAAAATTCGCTCAAGATCCTGCTGTTCAGAGTGAATTAAGACTTGACGATACATTTGCCTTATGTCGGCGATCACGGCTATAGGAAGTAAACGAAAATTCAAAAGGATAGTAGACAGATCGGCCGTGATGGCTGGACAGGAGTGAAAAGTATCATTATGACTATTGCCATTAGCATCGTGTGATGAACCATTAAATACAACACGAATTCTGTCTTTAACAGGGAAGTTTTTCCGCACTGGATGGTGATTTAAAAAGTCAGTTTCGACCGGAGGATGTAATTCGTTATCAGATTTATTTATAACTTCCATGTGATATAGGCTTTCATACTCTTCCATGAATTCGGTATATTGTTGTTTTACAAGGGGTTCCTTATTGAATTTACTCTCAATGGCGAAGAGTGCTCCGCGCTTTGTGTTGAGAATTACAAGTTTCGGAGGATTGGGTAGTCTCGGCATTTGAACTGCGAATCTGCCTTCGGTTGTGCGAGTAGTGGTAGTGGTAGAGTTGCTCGCAGAATTCGTTTTCTGATGAGGTTGAACTGGGGGAATCGATATTTTCCAAGTTTCCAGAACTGTTCCAAATAATTATAATAATTATTATTTCAAAGTTGAAATTGTTTCTCGAAAATACTGCAAATTCTACTCTGCACTTGGACAGAGTAAATTTTCTAAGTCGTCAGACCTGATTCGAATAACTTTTTCTATGTCCGCAGACCTCTACAAAAATGAGCATTGTCCCAACACATCACACGATATGTATACAAATTTGACAGAGTAGTAAGTGTGGGGACTATTAAAATAGCTATCTAGTCAAGCAAGAGTCGCACAGGTAACCAATTTATATCAATGAACTCGTCTTCCGGTCAGGTCAGGACTATCCTGCTACCGTATGTGACAGTAGACGGTACGACCTGCGACTGTCTGGCCGAGGGTCAGGCGGCCCTACCAAACCTGACAACCAGAGGGGGGGGGGGACCAACGGCTACGGGCGGAGAAGTCCCCCTTTTGGAGGCCAGATGAAGCCTTTGTGCAGTAAATGGCACATACATTCATCAGACGTTGGCAGTCAATGGCTACGAAGGCGGAAGAAGGAACCTTGTAAACACCTCAACGGCGGAGTAGGCAGAGGAACTGCTAACCACAACTGCTGCCTTGCAGGTAGGGAGAGGACCCCAAAGGCTAAGGGAAAACAGAAAACGGGCTGGCATGACAGCTAAGAGAGCAGCTCCCTCATCATGATAGTTTCCGTAGGGTTAATAACCCACGTGGAGTGAAATTAAACGATTCAGAGAAACATGAGAGTAGCCGGACGGATATTAAGGATACTACCTGGCGCGAAACGGCATATGAGAATTGGTACTTGGAATGTGGCCTCGCTGTCAGGGAAGGAGGTAGAAATAGTTGAAGAAATGGAGAAGTGCCAGCTCGCCATACTTGGAGTCAGTGAAACCAAGAGAAAGGGTAGTGGTCAAATAAATTTGGATAAGGGACATATAATGAGATACTCAGGAGTCTGCAGGAATGAACGAGCAAAAGAAGGAGTGGCCATCATTATGTCCGAAGCAGTGGAAAACAAAGTGACATGATGGGAACCTATTAACTCCAGACTTATCACAGTCGATGTAGAACTGGAAGAAAGTAATACGCTAGTGAAGGTATATGCCCCCACTGAAGATATGCAAGAAGTAGATAACGAGCAATTCTATATTCAAATGCAAAATGATATAGACAAAGCCAGGGAAAGAAGTAGACATGTTATTGTGATGAAGGGACTAGAATACTAGGATTGGAAACAGGTTACGTCGAGGACATGGATGTATGGGCCAACATGGAGCAGAACGTACCATCAATACCAATGGAGAAAGAATGTTGGAATTCTATATTGATAACGAGCTAAGGATTGGCAACACCTTTTCCCCCATAAAGGTATTCATAAAATAACTTTTGAGGCAGTAGGCCGAGGAGCAAAGAGTTGCATTGATTACTTTTGTTACACCAAGATCATGACTTATGCAGCACTAGATGTAAGGGTCTTCCGCAGTGCAGAAATGAGTACAGAACATCGGCTTCTGGTTATGAAAACAAGGTTTAAGGCTACACCCACACCCTCTCATCTTCGGTTTGAGAAAATAAGAATTTCTGCATTCAGAGAGGAAGATGTAAGGCAGAGCAACGTTCAGAAGTTGGGGGAAAAACTTCAGCAAACAGAAAGGGAAGAACCTGAGAGAGGCTAGAACTTAGAAGACAGATGGGGGGAATTTAAAACGAATATTATCAAAGTAGCAAAAGAGGTCTGTGGGAAAACTACAGTAAACACACGAAGGAAACGAACAAAGTGGTGGACTGAGGAGGTCAAGGAAGGTGTAAGGAGAAAAAAGGCAGCATGGAAGGAGTACATGAGAACAAGAAGGGTAGAGGACTAGAGGAATTACGTGGAAGCACGTAATGAAGCTAAGCGACACGTACAAGAGGGAAAAGCAAGGAACTGGCAGGAATTTGGGGAGGAAATGGAATCAGATATTAGAAATAATCAGAAGACGTTTTGGAAAATATTAAGATCCCTCCAAGGCAAAATTGGAAAGAAAATCAGTAACATTAAAGACAGGAACCAGAAGATCCAAACGAGGCCACGGGACATTCATGATACGTGGAGCACTTATTATGAGAACGTGTTCCGTGCAGACCAGAATTCACAAGACGATTCCGGTAATGGAGCAGAAGGAGAACTAGAAGAAGGGGAGACGATTATGCAGAGTGAAGTAAGAGAGGCTATCGCTGAAATGAAGGTGGGCAAGGCTGCTGGTTGGGATGGAATTTCACAGGAATTGATGAAGTATGGAGGAGAGGCTGTGGTGAAATGGATGACAAGGATATGCCAACAAGCATGGAGCATTCAGAAGATTCCAAAGGATTGCGAGAAGAACATTATTGTTCCTATTCATATGAAGGGCAGCACTCTGGAATGTGCAAACTATCTTCCCAGTGTGGCCGGAAATATATACTCTTGCATATTGGAGAGGAGGCTGAGACAAGAAGTAGAGGAAAAATTGGAAGAAGAACAATGTGCTTTCCTGCCAAATAGACAAACACATGACCATATATATACACTAAGAACCGTTATAGAGAAACGACTTAGTCGAGGGAAGGATGTTCTAGTTGCATTTGTCGACCTAAAGGCCGCATTTGACTCGGTCCCTAGGGAACAGCTTTGGGCAGCACATGAAGACGAAAAGGTAACCAAGACTCTCCTGTGCCGCATTTAGAGCATGTACAATAGCGTCCAAGGAGTGGTGAGAATAGCTGGTGAATGTTCTAGGGAATTTGAAATGGGGAAGGGAGTAAAGCAGGGTGACAGCTTGAGCCCTCTTCTCTTTGGGATCTTCATGAACCAAGTCATTAAACAGTGTAGAAGAAGAACCAAAACAATTAAGGTTGGCAACTGGAACATGAGACCAATATATGTCCAATCCTTGGTCTATGCAGATGACATCCTGATTTTGGCTGGGAAGGAGGAGGATCTCCAACAAGCTCTTACTGAATGGGCTCATGCTTTCCAGGACCGTGGGATGGCAGTGAACGCGAACAAAACCAATGTAATGCAGGTCACCAAAGGAGAAAAAGTACAGCTTCAGATCAAGTGTAACAACGAGGATATTGAGCAGTAGAATACCTGGGCACCATCTTCAGAGAGGATGGAAAATTAGAGGCAGAAATATACAACAGAATTAGAAAAGCTAATCAAGTTCACTGTGGTATAAACAACACAATCATAGGGAAGAAAGAAATGACCAGAAACACAAAAATGCGGGTATATCATGCTGTGTACCTGCCAACCCTCCTGTATGGTGCAGAGAGTTGGACAGTGCATAAAAAACTGGAGAGTCGTTTGGTCGCCGCTGAGATGAGATACTTGCGGAAAGTTGCCGGGAAAACTCGAAGAGACCATATTAGAAATACCACAGTGAGAGATGAGCTTCAGCAGGAGCCAATAATGGATGCCATTGAGAGGAGAGGATTGGGATGGATTGGTCACCTAGAAAGAATGGAAGATGAAAGAAAAACGAAGCAGGTGTGGCGAGGCAGACCTACAGGAAGAAGAACACGAGGAAGGCCACGGATTGAATGGGAGGAGTACATCTTGGGACTGATCAGGAAGCCAGGGAAGAACTTGGGTGATGTTCAGAGAATGGCGCACGACAGAAGAAACTTTAATAAATGGCTGAAATGTCCCGACACCTAACGGTACAAAGGGAAATAATAATAATAAGAAGAAGAACTCGTCTTAGAGAGAAGCGCATGATTTGAGGCTTCGAAGATCAAACTGATCGGCAGATTAATTGCAATTCGATTCCCTCCATATCTGGACCATGATAGCTTGGTTCCAATACTGCACGCTTCTTCGGCGTCCCTCCTTCTCATTCGTCAACTTGATTTCCAGATCTGCGGCATTTTCGCTAGCCACGCCTGGTGGGCGTAAACAAAAAGTATCTTCTTCTCTGTATTTCTGCGCTCTTCTCTGTCACATCTCGCTGTACAAAGACATTTGCTCTTGCTGATTCACGGCGTCATCAAGCCAACTTCTGGGGCGTTGAACTCTGACTAACGGTACACTCCCTTGTTCTCTTCCTCTGCCAAACATTCCAGACTCAACCCTTCTCGTTGTTCTCACAGGAAGACTGAACTTACCATCCCCGACTTCTCGGCGCTAGCAGGTATCCAGCTTATTGTGACATAAAGCAGGTGTTCCTTGCAATGTTCAAACTTTTCCCTCCACACATACCTAAAATCATGAATCATTAATATGATGGATTCATATTAAGGTTTCATTCGCTGCTTGCTTAATAAAAATCGAACTCGAGACATGGAATCGATTTTTACAGTCACACTACTCCAGTTTCAAGTTGTCATAACTTCATTCAGGCTGTGTGGTGTTTACCTCCTTTTACTAATAGTTGTCCCAGCAGCTGACTCATCATAACATTGCAGCTGGCTAACTGCTCGTAGCCTGTCTTGCCTCAGACTATCTCCGCTCTCTCTTTAAACTAGTCTGACCTCGGGTGCTCCCTGCGTTTTGTAAACAAAACATTACTCGTCTCTTCCTCCAGATGCGTGCTTACCTATCCCCGTGTCTTTCGGTGTAGTTCACTGGAAACTTGCAACATTTGCATCAGGAACGTTTTCCCTTGGCTCGTATGGTTCCATACTATGATAAAATTTCAGATTTGCTATATTGAAGACTGACATCGTTCCCGTGCTGACTTCATGTATTCTGTAGGCATTATTCCCAAGATTCTTCAGACTGTGAAACGGCCCAATGTAACGCTCGCAGAATTTTGCAAATACTTTTCTTGATGGATCAGATATCGGCGTTTTTTTTACGAGAACCAGTTCGTCAATGTTTAATTCCCTGTGCAACTTCTTTCCCCTCACTTTTATCAGACGTCCATCAGTTTGGTTTCTCATATATTCTACTGTGTTCCTGACTCTTAGATCTTGTGACAACAATGGGTCTCTAGGACACTTGAGACCATTGTCTCACGATCTCTCCGGATATCTGTTATGATATAATACCATCGGTATTTGTCCAGTCGACTCATGTTTTGTAGAGTTCATGCATGTCTCAATATCACCAACTCTATCCACCCATTTATGATGTTCATTGTGAATAAAGACACGGTAGAATTTGGAATCGTCCTTGATTGCGCGTTCCGCTGGATTAGCCTGGGCGTGTCTTATCGATGATAGAATGAGTTTTATCCCAAGATCAACCATTCGTTTCCTGAATTCATCACTGGTGAAGTAGCTGCCATGATCTGAGAGTAAGAATTCGGGCTTACCGAGCGTCGGTACTACCTTATTTCTTATTCTGCTCAATACTTGCTTTGAAGTTGTTTTCTGGATAGGACACAGAACAACAAACTTGGAGAAAACATCAATGCATACAAGTAGGTGTTTACATCCTCGCCTTCCCTTCAGAAGTGGTCCGAAACAGTCCATAGCCACTAGCTCGCATGGTTTTGATGTAGTAGAGGCTTAGGGTATTGCCTCATAAGATAATTGTCTGGCTTAGTCCGCTGGCATATATCGCAAGTTTTAATGACGTCACAAATCGTCGTTCTCATCCTCGGCCAAGTAAAAGTCTCGCCTATCGTAGACTCTGTCTTGTCAATCCCAATATGACCAAGACTATGGAGCACGTGCCACGTCACTCCACGTTGCAGTGAAGCAGGAACTAACAATCTGAATTTGGTGTGGTCTTCATCTAAAAATTGTGTAACATTCCATCGAAGAAGTGGTATTTCTTCCTTCGAACTCGCTTCTTGATGCGCAGGAGTACCAGGCTGTAGTTCTCTCTTGAAGTATTTCATCATCATCATCATCATCCGAAGCCTCCGTGGCTTAGGCGGCAGCACGCCGGCCTCTCACCGCTGGTTCCGTGGTTCAAATCTCGGTCACTCCAAGTGAGATCTGTGCTGGACAAAACGGAGGCAGACAGGTTTTTCTCCGGGTACTCCGGTTTTCCCTGTCAAAATTTCATTCCAGCAACACTCTCCACTATCATTTCATTTCATCTGTCATTCATTTAATCATTGCCCCAGAGGAGTGCGTCAGGCCTCGGCAGCCGGCACAGTTCATATATCCTCGCCGCTAGATAGGGGCTCCATTCATTCCATTCCTGACCCGGTCGGAGACTGGAAGCAGGCTGTGGATTTTTCATTTTTTTCATCATCATCCACGGTTCCTTTTCCTGTTCTAATTTGATATTCTTAAGTTCTTCAAGAAATTCCTTATCCTTAGTGGTCAGTTCAATATGCTGGACGTCTTCTGTTATCTCGTCTTCTGGCTCTGGATTTCTACTCAAGGCATCAGGTATAACATTCACCTTTCCAGGGCAATGTTCTATTTCAATGTTGAACTGCTGAATGTATATTGACCATCGTGTGACACACTCATCATTGCCATCTTAAACGAAAACGTCAGTGCTTTGTGGTCTGTCGTTACAACAATGGGGTATCCAAAAACAATATTCCGCCATCGTTGCAATGCGTGAAGTATCGCAAGAAGCTCCAGCTCGGTTACAGTGTAATTCTTTTCATGTCTCCGTGTATCCAGGACAGTTTCCTTTGAAGAACCCAGTTACTCCAAGAAAAGCTCTCACCTGTTTGACTGCAGTGGGTGTTGGAAATGTCTTTATAGCTTCTATTTTCGCTGGATTAGGTCTCACGCCCTCTTTGATCGATGATGTTCCCCAAGTATAAAATTTCATTCTTGAAAATGTGTGATTTCTTAAAATTGATCTTGAAATTCATCGTCTTTAAATTCTCCAGAAGTTTGTTCAGATTACTCATATGCTCGTCTATATTCTCAAATGCTAGTAGAATATCATCTATGTATCTCACTCTCATGCTTTTCACCTCTTCAGTCAAATTGAGTATCTCTTTACTTTAATTTTACTTAGTGTCACTCCTTACAATCAGTTAATACATTTTCCTAGCCTTATTTGACGTTACGTTACCACACAGACTTAATTATCAAATATAATTAATCTTTTTAGGGCATCACCCTCCTACTATGTACCAGAGTTTGTCACACCTACACAAGTCTAACTTTAATTCAAGGTTGGACGCCCGGATTCTCACATTATATGATAATCACCAATATCAAATAAAATAATGTGTTACGTATTTAATATTACAGACAAACTCCAAGGCTCTACTTTAATGTATCACATTGGCGGTAAGACTTCGCCTAATTACTGAATTTACTCCTAAAACAGAGGATGAACTTGTATACCAAGTCTCTGAAACCACGTTTTTCACGGTTACCAACCAACCTAACACGAAATTTACCCACAGTTAGCCCGCACCATTTTTATCCTATGTCCCCTTGAAAGAAGCGTAGACAAGACTGTTTTCGGCGGAGTGTTCCGTTCTTTGTCGTGAGGCTGGGAACTATTTTGCTCCCATAACTTCAAGGTAACATAAAATAAAAATAATATATAGCAAGAAAGTGAACCAAGATTAACATAAAAACAACTTTAATAACTGATAACTTGACACAATATTACAACAAAAATAATGTTACTTCAATCAAACAATAACATAAAAAATAATCAGAGCTAAGAAAAAGCTGTAAAAGTCACATAATACTCGGATCAAGTCCGTAATTCACTGATTCATTGTGTGTATGCGTGCGTCGATGGTGAATAAAACTAACTTAGAATGAGTACGATATTACGAAGTACGCTTTCTTTGGTCCAGGCCGCCAGTCGCGCACTCCCCAATTTATATCACTAGGCTTTGGTTCCGGGAACTACAATTACAACAGCTAAACACAAATAATTAATCCTCCGACTACGCTACCCTTAGGTAATTCAAAATAACTTCCACATTAAGTTGTATCAATGTGCCTCAGTACGCAATGCGAATCGCCTCAATTAGGTCCTACAAAACAACAATACAGAAGTCTCTGTCGTGGCCATCCTAACACAACAAATGGGCAGACCGTGTGTCTCCCGGACATTTACATAAGATCAGCACACAAATGATGCATTAACAAATATTTACATTTATTCCAGACAGTCACTAGCATAAATTAATCACAAAATAATATCAACATAATCGTGAAATATGTCCCTGACACGGAGAACTACCCATTAATATAATCTATTTACTTCCAGTTAAACAGGCTTTTCATTTTACTTTTATCTTGTGAGCACAACCTCCGTCGTTCAGCGCTAATTGGCTGACATTCCTTATCTATGATCTGGGCGTGCAAGTGGACTCAAACACTCAACATTTATCAACATAAACAGGTGGGTCTTACCAAATCTCACAAAGCACCTAGCTTTTGAGAATCGAAGAACAGCATGTCACATCATCCTAAAAGAAATAGATGTGATCACATATCGCCAATATGTCCCCAGAAATTGCACTCATGCATTTCGGGACCGGAGAATAATACAGACACCTCCTCAGAGGGTGCTGCCGAAGATTGCAACATACGGGCGAATGACCTAGTCACACACAACGCAGAATAATCACTCACGTGACCCCAACCTTGGTTTGACAAAACCTCTCCACCAATTATAGCACCAGATCAGAGAATACACTATAATAATGTGTTAACAAAACACCTCTAAATTAACTCCGTGATCAATTTACTTTAAAATCATTACTAAAGAAGTAGACTGCTTCTCGCTAATTAATATGCAGTATCGCATAATCTTTAGCCTGTGTAACCTGAAGTTATCAAAATCAAATCTCATCTTCCCCCCATAACTGTATTTACGTTACTGAAAAATAAAGCTCCATTTATCATCAGTTACATATCTCATTTTCGTGTTGTATTAAATCCAAAAATACACACTATGTACGCGATAGCACATTTTGACATACAGTCATTCACAAAAACAACAAAATTAACACAAATAGCCACGACGAGCTCCACAAGTTAAATTAGTAGTCGGTGAAAAATTCTAGAATAAAACAACAAATTAAATCAACAAAAATTATACACAACAGTTCCCGATTACCAAAGCTACCTACATTATGAAATTAATTCATTTTGTACTCATCCTTAGCTGTCAATCAAATAGATGTCCCCTGCCATGATCCCAGCGAAGTTTCTACCTCATGGTCATCGCGTCGGTGATCGTGGTTTCCAATGACATCCTTCCTTCAAGGGTTGGTTCCATGGTCTTCCAGTGTTGACTTGCTGCGTTGAATAAATTAAAGTTAATTTCAGTCTATAATCGTAACACACCTGACTGCTACTAAATTGCTTCGCCGGATTACTCAATTTCTCCACTAGTCCTATTTAGAAATATTTGTCGAAGACTCTTGCCCTAGCGAATAGCAACATGCTATCTCACTAAAATGCACGCGTATAACACTTTAAAAATAGACATAATAATAATTATTATTTCAAAGTTTAAATAGTTTCTCGAAAATACTACAAGTTCTCCTCTGCACTTGGACAGAGTAAATTTTGTAAGTCCTCAGACCTGATTCGAATAACTTTTTCAAAGTCCGCAGACCTAAAAAAAATGAGCATTGTCCCAACACATCACACGATATTTATACAAATTTGGCAGAGTAGTAAGAGTGGGGACTATTAAAATAGCTATCTAGTCAAGCAAGAGTCACACAGGCAAGCAATTTATATCAATGAACTCGTCTTAGAGAGAAGAGCATGATTCGAGGGTTCGAATTTCAAACTGATCGTCAGATAAATTGCATTTCGTTTCCCTCCATATCCGGACCATGATAACTTGGTTCCAAAAGCGCGCGCTTCTTCGACGTCCCTCCTAATCATTCGTCAACTTGATTTCCAGATCCGTGGTATTTTCGCTAGCCAAGCCTAGTGGGCGTAAACAAAAAGTATCTACTTCTCTATTTTTCTGCGCTCTTCTCTGTCACATCTTGCTGTACAAAGACATTTTCTCTTGCTGATTCATGGCGTCATCAAGCCAAATTCTGGTGCGTTGAACTCTGACTAACGGTACATTCCCTTGTGTTCTTGCTCTGCCAAACATTCCAGACTCAATCCTTCTCGTTGTTCTCACAGGAAGTCTGAACTTACCATCCGCGACTTCTCGGCGCTAGCAGGTATCCAGCTTATTGTGACATAAAGCGGGTGTTCCTTGCAATGTTCAAACCTTTCCTTCCACAAAGAACTAAAATCATGAATCATTAATAGGAGGGATTCATATGAAGGGTTCAATACCAAAGCTCATAGGAACATGACTCTGGTATAAAACTGTATAACTTGCCTCAGGATTGGGTAGGCATGTTTGATATGGTGAGAGTATACTTTAGAAATCTGCATAGATAACGTAAGGTATTCTCAGCATTTTATCCACGTTTAAGAATATGCGAATTGGGTTTTAATAGGAATTTCAACCCTAGCAATGTCATGCAGGACACACAATGCTCTATGTTCTTTTAATTTTTCCATTCCTTGTTGCCCACATTGATTAACGAAGTGAGTAAAACACCGTTTACACGTATATATCATATGTCCATGGAGGGTAATCTGATGTCCTACTAGTTTATCAAAATCTTTAATAAAGACTTAGTGGTTCTGGCCGGATGAAGAACTTAGCAGAAGAAGGTCGCGATGGTCTTGTAGCTCTTGATCCACAACCTTTAGGGGAAACAGTTTGTTGTCTTCTTCCAGTCCAAATATATTGATGGATATGTTGTTGGCTTTTTCAAATTTGAGAATGTCAAACGACAATACTGAAAAATCATACTTGTTTTCCAGGTATTTACTAATGCGTTCAGCTTTTATTAACCAGGTTGGCTAAATTGGCATATATAAAACACCTTTCATCTTTCAAGTTTTGAGGATTAATGGAGGCTTTTCTTGCTTTTACAGCTGTTGTTAATGGAATATATGTGCTTGCACGCAAGGGATTATACTTATTTATTTTCAATCGTACTCCTTCAACTGCTAACAAAGCCCAATTACTGCTTTTAGCTCAGATTCTTCCATTTCCGTAGTTAACTTTTAAAATTGTGTTTCCAACAAACTACTTAAGTCAGTTTCCAAAAATATAGCCTGATTACGTGTTTCAAAAGCACGATGGGTAATTTCATTGGTAGACGTATGAATAAATCTGCATTCAGCCAGAAGATCACCTTTTATCGACTTGTGGTTTGCTAATTCTGTCTGCATAGCTTGCGTTATTTGATGTTTGGTCTCTTTATGGTATGAATTTAAATCCTTACAGTATCACAACGTATAAAATAGGATTTAGGACGACCCTCAAAAGACGTTTCATATTCAGTAAGTCCATTATTATCAGGAACCATTGAGAGCAGGTTAGGTTTTGTAGGCTCAGTTTTTTGTCTTTTAGTTGATGACACAACATTACATCATTCTTCATGGCGACGTCCGTTGTAGACATTGTTGAATTTACTGCCCCATGTTTTGCACTCATGAAATTCACCACACAAACTTCATGACGCTTTCTATGATAGTCTCGAAGAAAAGTCTTTCCACACTCTTTGCACATATAGCTTGGTATAGTTGCTTCCATTATGTATGTTGTTTTTTCCAAACAGCTGCTTACTGCGTATGCCAAGGCTGTGATCTGGTGGGTGAGACAATCTTTCACGATGTGAACATCGTGAGAGGTAGTAGTCAACTGAGAATATTCTTGCTAAGGGTCCTCTAATATACCCTAGTTAGGGGTAACAGCTACTTACGGCGTATGAAAAGGCTATACACTGGTTGTTTCGACGGTTTTTCACGATGTGAACACTGTGAGAGGTAGTAGCCAACTGAGAATATTCTTGCTAAGGGTACTCTAATATACCCTAGTAGGACCAACAGCTACTTACTGCGTATGACAAGGATGTAGACTGTTAGGTGAGACAGTTTTCACCATGTATTCATTGTAAGAGGTAGTAGTTAACTAACAATATTTTTATACCCTAGTCAAGGTCAACGCATGCTTACTGCGTATGACAAGGCTGTACACTGGCGGGTTAGACAGTCTTTTCTTTGCTAAGGTCTCATATATACCCTAGACAATGCTATACATGTTAGTTCAGTACACTTAGTGGTTAATTGTATATTAACTTTATATACAGAGCTTATACAAGCACGTTTTGCACGCGGTCAAACTTCGCGAGATAGTCACATAAAACACACAAAGTATGTTACCGCTACCTAGGAGTGGATATGAGCACTCACTCAACTACTAGCATGCTACCTAGCGGTGAATATGAGCACTCACTAAACTACTAGCATGCTTTCCAATAATGGGGCGCAATTGTTCTTAGCACTAACAATACACACAGCGGGTTTACTTTATTGTTTAATACAAGTATAGCTTGTTTAAATAATGTAACAAAAAGTTAAATGGCGCAATTGTATGGGGAATGTTGCAATACCAAAAATGTAATACTATGCCAGGGTTTAACATTTAACAATTGCATTAGCAAACAGGTTGTAACTAGTAAAAGTGTGTGGGCATTGGAAAAACCAAGGTGTAAACATTTGTTTAAGCATGCTATTTAAGCATAGGTCATAAAATACAAAATGTAAACTAACAATACCCTTACTTTTATACCTAACCAAGCCAAACTGAAATCAATCAAACCAATCCAACCCGACCTCTAACAAACTCGACCTAACTAAATCAAACCAAACCCAAACCAACCGACATGCACCAAATTTTCTACCACTTTTCTACCACTTTGCTACCACTTTTTACCACTTGGTTCGTACCTTTTTGTTAATATATTGTGGCTTATTTATTTTATGGTCTTGGAAAGTATGAGTCCTTTTTAACAGCAGCATATTGCTTACCACCATGTTTGTAAGCAACAACAACAACACACTAAAACTCCAAAAAATCTTAAGTACTCCAAGGTTAGTCATTGACTCTCAACTCTTACATTTACCTCTATCACACTCTCAGTCAAAAAATAATATTTTATTATTTTTTAAAACAATTTTTAGAAAGTAGGCTATATGTTTAAATAAAAATCCTAAAAAAGTCATAGGTTAACTCCTACACCTACCTCTATCACACTCTCAGTCAAAAAAATATTGTATTTAAAAATTCCAATAATATTTTGAAAATAGTCGATATGTTTAAACTTAAATCATATAAAGTCATATGTTAACTCCTACTCCTACCTCAATCCCACTCTCAGTTCAAAAATATTGTATTTGTCAATTCTTTCCAATTTTTGTTTTGAAAGTAGGCGATATTGTGAAAACCAAACATTTTAAAAAGTCATAAATAGGCTTAAACGAAATAACTCTATGTTCTTTATCATTAGAACAAAACTTTATACTTTTTACACTTTTGCCAAAAAGTCCAATTTTCAAAGTGGGCTCTATTCCGGACACTAAGATTTTTACAAAAAATTTGTTTTAAGTAAATAAATGCCCTTAGCCCCTTTACCCCCAAACGAAATTTCAAGTCCCTAGGACAAAACACAAAAAAATGTTCAATTTTCAAAGTAGGCGATATTTTGAAAACTGATCATCCTAAAAAGTCATATATAGCCTCAAACAAATGGTCTTTAAGTCCTTTATCATTATAACAAAACTATTTTTTTTCCCAAAAATAGTCCAATTTCCAAAATTGCCTATATTTTGAAAACTAGGAACTTTACAAAAACGTTTGTTTGATATAAATGAATGGTCTTTACCCCCTCTACCCCCAAAATAAGTTTCAAGACTCTAGGACAAAAATAACAGTAGGGGCAGTAGGAATCTAAGCCCTAGCGTCAGCAGTTTTCAAATTGCGTGCGCTTTAGATTCCTACTGCCTCCTATTGTTATGTTTGTCCTAGTTTCCAAAATATAGGCAATATTGAAAATTGAACCATTTTGGAAAAATGAAAAAATATAAAGTTTTATTATAATGTTAAAGGACTTATAGACCATTCGATTGAGGCTATATATGACTTTTTTGGATTGTTATTTTTCAAAATATCGCCTACTTTGAAAATTGAACTTTTTTGGTTTTTGTCGTAGGGACTTGATTCTTGGTTTAGGAGTAAAGGGGTTAGGGCCATTTATTTACTTTAAACAAACTTTTTTGTAAAAATCTTAGTTTCCGAAATAGAACCCACTTTCAAAATTGGACTTTTTTGGAAAAATGTAAAATGTAAAAAGTATAAAGTTTTGTTCTAATGATAAAGGACATTTAGGCCTTTCATTTAAGCTCATATATGACTTTTTAGAATTTTTGGTTTTCACAATATCGCCTACTTTCAAAACAAAAATTTGCAAAAATTTGAAAAATACAATATCTTTGAACGGAGAGTGGGATAGAGGTGGGTGTAGGAGTTATCAAATGACTTTTTTAGGATTTTTAGTTTCAACATATATCCTACTTTCGAAATATTTTTTACGAAAAAAGTATAATATCATTTTTTGGCTGAGAGTATGATAGAGGTAAATGTAAGAGTTGAGAGTCAATGATTAACCTTGGAGTACTTAAGATTTTTGGATTTTTAGTGCGTTGTTGTTGTTGCTTCCAAACATGGTGGTAAGAATTATGCTGCTATTAAAAGGACTAAAATACTTTCCAAGACCAAACATATAGGAAACATACTTTAACAAAGAAAAGGTAAGAGCAAAGTGGTAAAACGTGGTAGCAAATTGGTAGAAAAGTGGTAGCAAAGTGGTAGCAATGTGGTAGCAATGTGGTAGCAAAGTGGTAGAAAAGTTGTAGCAAAGTCGTAGCAAAGTGGTAGCAAAGTGGTAGAAAAGTTGGTGCAATTCAGTTGGTTTGGGTTTGGTTTGATTTAGTTAGGTTGAGTTTGGTTGAGGTCGGGTTGGTTCGGTTTGGTTGACTTCAATTTGGCTTTGTTAGGTATAAAAGTAAGGGTATTGTTATTTTACATTTTGTATTTTATTAACTATGCTTAAATAGCATTCTTAAACAAATTTTTAAGCCTTGGTTTTTTCAATGCCCACACAATTTTACAAGTTACAACCTGTTTGCTAATGCAATTGTAAAATGTGAAACACTTGCATTGTATTACATTTTTGGTAATGCAACATTCCCTCTACAATTGTGCCATTTAACTTTTTTGTTACATCATTTAAACAAGATATATTTGTGTTAAACAATACAGTTCACCTTCTGTGTGTGGTATTAGTGCTAAGAACAATTGCTCCCAATTATTGGAAAGCATGCTAGTTGTTCAGTGAGTGCTCATATGCACCGCTAGGTAGAATGCAAGTAGTTAAGTGAGTGCTCATATCCACCGCTAAGTACGGGTAACTTACTTTATGTGTTTTATGTGACTATCTCGCGAAGTTTGACCGCGTGCAAAACGTGCTTGTATAAGCTCTATATATGAACTTAATATTCAATTAACCACTAAGTGTACTGAAATAACATGTATAGCCTTGTCTAGGGTATATAGGATACCTTAGCGAAAGAAGACTGTCTAACCCACCAATGTACAGCTTGTCATACGCAGTAAGCATGTGTTGACCTTGACTAGGGTATACAAATATTGTCAGTTAACTACTCCCTCTTACAGTGAATACAAGGTGAAAAACTGTCTCACCTGCCAGTCTACATCCTTGTCATACGCTGTAAGTAGCTGTTGGTCCTGACTTAGGTATATTAGAGTACCCTTAGCAAGAATATTCTCAGTTAACTACTAACTCTCACAGTGTTCACATCGTGAAAGACCGTCGAAACAACCAGTGTACAGTCTTGTCATACGCCGTAAGTAGCCGTTACCCCTAACTAGGGTATATTAGAGGACCCTTAGCAAGAATATTCTCAGTTGACTACTACCTCTTACGGTGTTCACATCGTGAAAGACTGTCTCATTCACCTGTGTACAGCCTTGTCATACGCAATAAGAAGCTGCTTGGAAAAAACAACATCCATAATGGAAGCAACCATCCCAAGCTATGTGTGCAAAGAGTGTGGAAAGTCTTTTCGTCGAGACTATCATAGAAAGCGTCAAGAAGTATCGTGTGGTGAATTTCATGAGTGCAAACTTTTGGCAGAAAATTCAACAATGTCTACAACGGACGTCGCCAAGAAGAATGTTGTAATGTTGTGTCATAATCTAAAAGACAAAAAACTGAGCCTACAAAACCTGCTCTCAATGATTCCTGATAATAATGGACATACTGAATTTGAAACGTCTTTTGAGGGTCGTCTTAAATCCTATTTTATACGTTGTGATACGTGTAAGGATTTAAATTCATACCTTAAAGAGCCCATACATCAAATAATGCAAGCTATGCAGAAAGAACTAGCAAACCACAAGTCTATGAAAGTTAATCTTGTGGCTGAATACAGATTTATTCATACGTCTACCACTGAAATTACAGGTCGTGCTTTTAAAACACGTAATCAGGCTATATTTTTGGAAACAGACAAGTAGTTTGTTGGAAACACAATTTTAAAAGTTAACTACGGAAATGGAAGAATCTGAGCTAAAAGCAGTAATTGGGCTTTGTTAGCAGTTGAAGGATTACGATTGATAATAAATAAGTATCATCCCTTGCGTGCAAGCACATATACTGTATTCCATTACCAGCAGCTGTAAAAGCAAGAAAAACCTCCATTAATCCTCAAAACTAGAGAGATGTTGGGAGTTTTATGTGTGCCATTTTAGCAAAACTGGTTAAAACAAAAGCCGAACGCATTATTAAATACAAGGACCTGGAAAACCAGTATGATATTTCAGTAATATCGTTTCCTACATCACTAGCTGACATTCTCAAATTTGAAAAAGCCATCAACATATCCATCAATGTATTTGGACTGGAAGAAGACACCAAACTGTTTCCCCTAAAGGTTGTGGATCAAGAGCTACAAGACCATCGCGACCTTCTTCTGCTAAGTTCTTCATCCGGCCAGAACCCCTACGTCTTTATTAAAGATTTTGATAAACTAGTAGGACATCAGATTACCCTCCATGGACATAGGATATATACGTGTAAACGGTGTTTTACTCACTTCGTTAATCAATGTGGGCAACAAGGAATGGAACAATTAAAAGAACATAGAGTATTGTGTGTCCTGCATGACATTGCTAGGGTTGAAATGCCTATTAAAAACCCCCATTGTCAAATTCTTAAATGTTGAAAAAATGCTGAGAATACCGTACCGTGCGTTATCTATGCAGATTTTGAAAGTATACTCTTACCATATAAAACATGTCTACCCAATCCTTGTAGGAGTATATGGCAGGAGAAAGACGTCTAGGCGTATATGCAGTATACATGTTTAATACGAACTGAACGACAAGGTTACATACAGGCGTATATATACAAAAACATACAAAAGAATCAACGAGAACATTCTCGTAACTATAACCGCCACCAATGGCGTTACGCTTCCTGGCGCTGCATTTAAACCATAGATCAGCTGTTGGGTTACATATTTCTAACACACCCACTTAAACCAATAGCTGATCTAGAATGCAATAGACATTTATCATCAGACTTCAATCATAGAGTACCCTGAAAACATAATACAATTACTGAAAACATTTTTGAACACAATGTATACTTAAAATACTAATTAACAGTTCAATCCCATTCCTTGGGTACAATATACATGTTTTGGTTTAGGTAAAGGTTTGGTGAGAATATCTGCAATCCTTTCTTGTGTGGACAAATAGTGCAAAGAAATGATTCTCTCTTGAACCTTTTCCCTAATGAAATGATGTTTGGTGTTGATGTGTTTTTTGCGCCTATTTTTGCAATTTTCTGTGCACTTTGACTGTCATTGTACAAATCAATTTCTTGATTACAATCCATCAACACACACTGCAAATCACATTCACCTTTAACAAATTCAATTTTTATTGGACCTTGATTAGAACCAATCAAATCAAACATCAGATTCTTAAGATAAACTGCTTCCTTTGCAGCCTCGGACAAAGCTACATACTCAGCCTCTGTCGATGAGGTAGCAACTGAGCTCTGCTTACGAGCTTCCCATGATATGGCAGCATTAGCAAGCTTGAAAAGATAACCAGTATAGGACTTGCTATCACTATCTGTGGAAAAACTGGCATCTGCAAACTCTACCAAATCTAAACCAGTGCTCTGAAAAATGAGTCCTTGGTTTATCGTACATTTAAGATACCTAAGTACCCTTTTGGCTGCAAGCCAATGCTCCTCACTGTGGCAAGAATTAAACTGACTTAAATATGACAATGCATAGGCAATAACTGGTCTAGTACACACACTCAAATACATGAGTGAACTTATCAGCTGCTGATAAGGTTTATCATCCACGTTTTTGGCTTTAGACAATTTCATATTTACTTCCATAGGAGTACCGATGGGTTTAACATTAGTCATCTCAAACTTATTGAGCAGATTTTTTATGGACTGTGTCTGAGAAATTTTGAGTATATTGTTATCTGTGTCCCTTTCTATTTGCATTCCAAGAACCTGAGCAGCAGGTCCAAGATCTTTCATCATGAAATTTTGTTTTAAGACATCTTTTAGTTTACTAACTTCCTGTGGATTATTGTGGAACACAAAGAAATCATCAACGTTCAGAGCAACAAGAATTACAGTATTGCCGATACTCTTTCTGTAAACACATGCCTCATTATGACTGTTTGTGTAGCCCGAAGCAGACAGAACTGTATGAGCCTTTCTGTGCCACATATGTGGAGCCTGCTTTAGTCCATAAATGGCCTTTTTGAGCAAACAAACCTGGTCTTCCTTTCCCTTCACCTGGAAGCCCTCTGGCTGACACATAAATATTTCCTCCTGTAACTCTCCATTGAGAAAAACAGTCTCAATGTCTAGATGATCAATCTGTAAATTTAATTCAACCGTTAAAGCAAACAACATTCTGAGTGTGCCATGCCGCACAACTGGTGAGAATGTCTCAACAAAGTCAATGCCAAATTGCTGTGAAAAACCCTTTGCAACCAACCTTGCTTTATATTTTACAACATCACCATTTGTATTACGCTTAGCTTTAAACACCCACTTATTCTGTACAATGTTTTTACCTTCTGGCTTAGGAACTAAAACCCACGCCTTATTAACCATCATGGAATCCATTTCGCACTTCATGGCTTTATGCCATTCCTTAGAGTAAGGTGATGACAAGGCTTCACTTACTGTACATGGTTCACTTTGATCAGAACAATGAGTGTAATGCAGAATGTAATCAGGATATTGTCTTGGTCTTCTTTCTCGCTGGGGGTAGCGACGCGCTTCCTCATTGTGCTGTGATGGATTATCTTGATGATCAGGCTCAACTTCCACTTCTTCATTGTGCTGTGGAGCTGGATCTGGAACAACCCTATCACATGCAGTCAATAGTGGTTTACTGTTTTCAGTGGTTAGGGGTATTATTGTATTCCCTGGTACCACTGGAGGATCTGTTAGAGCAGAGAAAGACATCTCATCAAAAATCACATCCCTCGCTGTGATTAATTCATGGGTTACTGGATGCAGGAGCCGGTACGCCTTTTTCTCATCCGAGTACCCAACAAATACCATTCTCTCAGTCTTGGGATCAAGTTTTCTTCTCAGCTGATCTGGAATATGAACGTAGGCATTACATCCAAACACTTTTAAGTGCGTCAGGTCTACTTTTTCTCCAGTCCACATTTGTTCTGGTGTTGAATTTGGTGTTTTCCGTGCAGGAGACCTGTTGACAAGATATGCAGCTGTATTGACAGCTTCTGCCCACATGCGTTTGTCACAAGCTGCACCTTGCATCATAGCGAGTGCTCTTTCATTCAGAGTCCTGTTCATGCGTTCTCCAGTTCCATTTTGCTCCGGTGTGTACCTTACTGTTAACTGATGCTTGAGGCCACGCTGCTTGAAAAATTCATCCATAGCTTTATTACAATACTCCCCACCATTGTCAGAGCGTATGACCTTGATTTTCCTTTCACACTCAATTTCACCAGAATTAGCAAATTGTTCAAAGATTTCTCTTACCTCACTTTTCCTTTTTAGAAAAAAGACAAAAACCTTCCTCGTATGGTCATCGATGAAGGTGAGAACATATCTGGCTCCTCCCCAGGATTCCTCAGGCATCGGTCCACACAGGTCACTGTGCAACAGGTCCAGTCGGTTCTTGGCACGATGCTTGGTGGTCTTGAAGGGCTGTCGAGCTTGTTTCCCTTCTATACATGGAACACAGAGCTGCTTTTCACCCGAAAAATCAATACCGGTAGCCAAACCATTTTTTAACAAGTCCATCCCCACGTGATTGAGATGGCCTAACCTTTTGTGCCACAATTCTCTAGAATTAGAACTTTTTGAAAAAACACTTTTAGCATCACTTAAACAAGACACTGCTGATGCATTTGCACTTACCGACCCTGAGTTATTTAAGATATAAAGTCCATTTGACTCTTCAATCAATAATTGCACATCACCTGAAACTTGACAGTCACTGTCTTGAAACACTTTACAACCTCCTTCATCAAAAACAATTACATGACCCTTTTTAACAATACTGTTCACAGAGAGCAAGTTTGCTGTAAGGTTAGGTACATACATAACATCGCTCACCTTTGTAAAAACATTTGCTTGTACTGGAACATCACCTATACAGCCACTATATAGTTTACAATCGTTTGCTATGGTGACTTCATATCCAACCTCCCTTTTATCATCAAATTTTGACATCCAATCCACTCTACCAGTCATGCGTTTGGAGACTGCGGAGTCCATGTACCAGCTGTCTGCTGAGTGGGTATCAACTCCAAGTGCTGTGAGCAGATCCCTACCCTTCTTATTTTCTTCTTTCTTCTCTAGTGGCTTGGCATCTGCTTGATGTGCTGCTGTCTTGTTTTGGTGTTTGCAATCTTGTTTCCAGTGGCCAGTTTTGCGGCAGTTCCAACAGAATGGTTTCTTGGGTTTAGTATTCTTGAATCCACTCCTGTTGGTGTAGAGTGCTGTTTCTTTGCTGGAGCTGCGTTTGTCTTCCTGTAGCAGTTTACATTTCACAAAGTCACTAGTCAACTCTGCGCCTGAATTTTCCAATGCCATAATCATAGGTTCATAGTCATCAGGTAGTCCCTGCAAGAGCAAGGCACCTAGAAATTCATCATCAAGTGGTTTTTAACTGCTGCTAGCCGCTGGGAGAGCCCCAAAACAGTGGTGACATATTCTTCCATAGACTTGAATTATTCAAGCTTGGTGGAACACAGTTGACGAAGAATTCTTGTGTGCCTGTTGGCGCCTTTATCTTCATATGCCATCTCGAGCGAATTCCATGCTGCTTTCGCCGTTTTTGCTTCCATGACGTACGGAAAAACACTCTTTTCCACCATAAGGTTAATCTTGCACAAAGCACGTTCGTCGCGTCGTACCTTAACCTCTGCACCCGTTTTATCATCTTCTGCATAACCAGATATGCACTTCCAAAGATCATCGTGCATAAGATAATTCTTCATCTGGAAACGCCAGTCAAATTAGTTTTCTCTCCCCTTCAGTTTCTCGAAGTTATAAAGAGAACCGGTGCTTGATTCCGCCATGATGCACACACTTATTGCATGCGATCACAGTTTTGATAATTCAAATAGAATCCCACTGGTCAGAAAACTATACACTCGTCAATGATCCTGCTGGAGCCCATAACCTGTAGGAGTATATGGCAGGAGAAAGACGTCTAGGCGTATATGCAGTATACATGTTTAATTCGAACTGAACGACAAGGTTACATACAGGCGTATGTATACAAAAACATACAAAAGAATCAACGAGAACATTCTCGTAACTATAACCGCCGCCAATAGCTTTGCGCTTCCTGGCGCTGAATTTAAACCATAGATCAGCTGTTGGGTTACATATTTCTAACAATCCTGAGGCAAGTTATACAGTTCCATACCAGAGTCATGTTCCTATGAGCTTTGGTATATATGTTAAAACCTCACCAGCTGTGGAACACATAAAGACAAACCTTCCGAGCCAACCTGTTATTTATCGTGGATCTAACGCTGCAGAAAAGTTTATGGACTGTTTGATCTCAATAGCTAATGAAATTGATCGCCTTTACAGCTTAAATGTTCCAAAGGCCTCAAGATCAAGAATCAGAGTTCCGATCTTCTGAAACCTGTTATTTGTGTCATAAAACATTTACCAAAGAGGACTGGAAAATTAGAGATCATTGCCATACCGTATTACAGGTGAATACCGGGGAAGTGCTCACAATAACTGTAATTTGAGGAGTAAAATACTATACCCTGTTCCTGTATTTTTACATAATATGAGTGGATATGATGCAAATTTTATTGTAAAGCAGTTGGGATGTTCTACTGAAGGAGTGGACGTTATCCCTAACTCAAAAGAAAAGTACATCTCCTTTACCACATATGTTGGAAATATTAAGCTTCGATTTGTGGATAAGTTTCGGTTAATGCCGAATAGTTACCAACTTAACATCATACCCTGAAACAGACAAGTACTTTGGAAAAGAAAATGCAACGCTCATGACACGTAAAGGTGTATTTTGTTATGATTACATTGATTTATGGGAAATTAAGTCAAGAAGATGTTAGCAAAGAAGACTATAAACATGCTAAAAAGTATGGAATCAGTTCAAAATTAAAATTCTAGGGGAATATAGTGACCTTTACCTAACTTCAGATGTACTCCTTCTTGCAGACAGCTTTGAAACGTTTCGAAACAAAACATTAGAAACACACCGAGTGGATGCTGCACACTTCTTTACTTCGCCTGGTTTAAGTTTTGAGGCAATGCTCCTTTACACTGGAATTGAACTGGAATTGCTACAGGATTACAATCAGATTCTTTTAATAGCGTCTGGAATACGTGGAGGAATGTGCCAGGTGTCTCATCGGTATGCTGAAGCTAACAATAAATACATGGAAACCTATGATTCTGAGAAACCATCGCAGTTTATTACCTATGATGATGCCAACAACCAATATGGGTGGGCTATGTGCTACTCCCTTCCTTATGGTGGATTTCAGTGGGTTTCTCCAGATACTGTTGATCTAGAAACGCTAAAGGAAGTCGACCCTGTTGGATACATTCTAAACGTTGATGTTGATTATCCATCTGACCTTCATGATTGACACAACGATTTACCTTTCCTACCACAGTGTACACAACCTAAGGATTCGCCTCTCAAAAAACTAATTCCTCATCTTGGAAAACGAAGGCGATACATTGTTCATTACATGGCACTTAAACAAGCTTTAAATCATGGACTAAAATTGATAAAAATTGATCGTGTGTTAAAGTTTAAACAAAGACCTTGACTAAAGGCATACGTTGATTTTAATGACAACCTTCGAAAACAAGCTAAAAATTATTTTAAAAAATTTGTACAAATTATTTAGCAATGCAATTTTTGGAAAAACAATGGAAAATTTTCGTAAAAGAATAGACATACGTCTTGTGACTGACAGCAAAAAGGCTGAAACGCTAATTGCAAAGCCAACATTTATCGATAGAACAATATATGGTCCTAACCTCGCTGCTTTCCACATGGCACATGGTAGCATTGTATTCAATAAGCCTATATATATTGGAATGTGTAAACTGGATATTTCAAAAACTCTGATGTATTCCCACCACTATGATGTCCTGCTACCCTATTAGGGGATCGAAAATCTTAAACTCATGTATATGGATACGGACTCATTCATTTATTTGGTTAACATCCAAGATGTTTATCAAGACAATTTGAATTTCCTAGAACACCTGGACACATCTGATTATCCTACTAACCATGTGTGTTACTCTTCACCAAACAAGAAAACGTTGGGAAAATTTAAAGACAAGTCTCGTGGACAGATTATTAAAGCATTTGTTGGACTTAGAGCTAAAATGTATGCTTTAGACATAAATGGCAAATAAATAAAAAGATGAAAGGTATTAGCAAAGGCGTTGTCAAAAATCGTATAAGTTTTCAAGATTATAAGGATTGTATTACGAAAAACGAGGTAAAAAGAATACCAATGCACATTATCGCTTCTAAGCAACATAACATATCATCCATAAAACTTAACAAAATTGCTTTGTGTCCTGGTGATGATAAAAGTGTAATTGATTCTGATGGTATAGCTACACATGCTTATGGTCATTATTCAACCGTTGACCACGCTTAAAGGGTTAATTTATGGATATCAAAATCCTCTACCTGCTTCTACCAAATACATAAACCAAAACAATTTTAAAAGTAAAACAATGGCATTACAAAAAAAAAAACATCACCAATCAAGCAACAAGGAAAGAAAAAAATTATTATGTGTAAATATTGTAAATGTATTTAAAATAAATAAAAAATATATTGTATGGACACTGCTTGTACATTTTAATTACTGCCCGCCTCCCCACTCCTAATGCAAACTGTTAACCTCTAGTAATGTTAAGGAATTGCCCTTAGTTAGCCAAAACTAGGTAGCCAAAAGTGTAGTATAACCCATTTATTACCTATATGCTTTGGGATAAGGTATACAGCCTTGTTATATGTAATGAAAAATTGTGTTTCAGAAATATGAACTTTCGACATGGACTAAATCAAAGACATATAAACAATAAGATTGGAAAATCCATGTTTCCATATCATGAAATTCAAAAAACTTTAAACTTACCTTTTTAAAAACTATAAATAAAAAATTGGCAAATGGCAATGTGTGAAATGTGAAAATAATAATTTGGGAATTGACAAATGGCAATGTGAGAAATATTAAAATAAAATAAAATGATTAAAACTTTTACTTTTTAAAACTTAACTGAGTTTGTAATCCTAAGCTTGTTGTGAGTAGTGAACATCTTGCACCGTAGCCACAGTGAAGGTGTTAGCTTTACCTTACTCTATCTAAGACTAGCATAAAGATAGTTGCATGGGCCCTTATATGCTTTGTGTATGTGCATTAGTCTTTGGCTTAGCTTTAAAGGTTAGGTTAGGTTAGGTTAGGTTAGGTTGGGTTAGGTGAGGTTAGGTTAGGTTAGGTTTGTTAAGTTAGCTTAGGTTAGGTTATGTGAGGTTTGTTACGTTAGTTTAGGTTAGGTTATGTGAGGATATGTTTGGTTAGGTGAACTGAGGTTAGGTTAGGTGAAGTTAGGTTAGGTGAAGTTAGGTTAAGTGAAGTTAGGTTAGGTAAAGTTAAGTTAGCATGTGTAAGTGGTTGTGTGCAGTGACTATTTTGTGTATTAGCCTTGTGCTAAAAAATAATAAATTAAATATTAAGTAAATAAAAATTTATAAGTTAATAACAAATAAATAATGATTTGAAAAGCCCGCCATTTAAGAGTGCAGTTGCGCCATCTTGCCCACTATTCCCTGGCCCAGCTATGATTCTCCCTTCATAAGAATAACATAGGGTAGTTGCGCGCGGCGGCCATCTTGCCCATTAGTCCCTGTCCTAGGTTCGGCTAATATTACTTACTCACAATCAAGTGCCCCATTCAATCCGCTGGTATTACCACAACAATTTCCCCCAATACGTGTGACTACACAAGTGAAAATTCATAGACATTATGACTAAATCACCCAAAATAATACCATCCCTCGGTTACGACCGCTGGGAGTTTCTAAATATTGTATCCACATCCCCGATTGGACGTAATCTTCCTATATCTCGGCCCGGTGAGCCGGGAGGTTCCACGGGTCACACCCAACCCAATTCTGCTGGTTTGCTTAAGACTGATCCCACCCGTATGATTATCGAAGAATACAGGCAATTAATGGACTTCTCGGGCCATAATGTCCAATGGAGTCCCTGTGTAAAGAACTTATTAGACAAAATTATTCCTTTATTACCTCCTCCAGAACATCCTCGTTCTATAACGATACCATCCGAACAACCACAATAGACTTTAGCGTCCTTGTGGTAATTTCATCTTATGTTGCTTCTACAGTGGACCTGTAGGAGTATCGTCAATAAGAAACATGAACTGATGCAACTTATTAATGAATTCAACCCGGATATAATTCTACTACAAGAAACCTGGTTATATGCTCATTATCGTTTTAATATCCCTACATACACAGTCGTGCGTCACGATGGTCCACGTTATGGAGGACTCCTGACCCATTTAAAAAATCTCTCCCATATCTCTTTATCGAGTATTTTTTGTACGCCACACACATATCATCGAATATTTCGGGTTCATGACCTCCACACTAGTCACATCTTTTGCCCGCCTCACGTACAGGGTCCTCAGATACAATGGGAGTTATATTTTAAGAATGCGCTCAGGGTATATCTAAACATATCGTCTTAGGGGATTTTAATGCGCATCACCTGATGTGGGGTAGCGGTAGATTCAATCCAAAAGGACGCCATATCGTGACAGCCATTCAGGATCTTCAGTTGAATGTATTAAAATATGGCTCCGCAACGCGCCTCACCCTCTGGTAGCCCCCAAAGTGCAGTGGATTTAACGATAAATACGGTGGATATTTGCCATAAATTATCTTGGGAAACGATCCCTGACACACACCAAAGCGATCATTACCCTATCCTAATAAATTATGATACCAACAGCCAAATATTACCTTCACAATAGGGATCAAAACTAATACGATCCATGACAAATTTTGACGCCTCCCATTTCACAAATTTCCTGGCAGATCAGATTGGGAACAAACTCATGATGCCCCGTCGTGGTTATACCATCTTGCTACAATCCATACAGGCTTATCTAGATTGCTATCACCCCCATATTACCCCATATTACCGTTCCCGTCAGTATGATAGGTATCCCAGGCAGAATACATTTGTGGGATCTCGAATGCACCCTTCTGGTGCGTCGCCGCAAATCTTGTTTGAAAAAAATTCGTGCCAACTGTACCCTCCGAAATTATCTCATGTATATACGCATAACGGCCACCATCCAACGAGTTTTCAATGACAAACGAAGGGAAGCTTGGAAGAGTTATATTAGTCAACTCAATAGCACCTCATCCTTTAATACACCCTGGTCTTTAATCAAACAGCTTTCGAACAACAGGTCGGTGGGGTCTACGCCGGTACTTACACAGCCGAGTTATCAAGTCTTTTACCAGACTCTCACTCCAGATTCTATTTCCCGCATAGTATCTCCACAGGTAGATATGGAGTCGGATCATTTCAACACCTTGATACAACCTATCACTCACATAGAGTTCCAACAAACCTTTTGTCATAAAAAATCTACTCGGCCAGGCTTAGATTATGTCACGTATAATATGATAGCACACTTCCCAGTACGAGCGCAGGGGATGTTAATTGCTTTGTATAATGCAATAATCAAATCTGGTTCTTTTCCAGATGACTGGAATATATTTGAAATTGTACCCATTTTAAAACCGATGAAAGACGCGAGAGACCCGAGTAACTAGAAATAACCCCTGGCAATACAGCGCGTGAAGGGCCTAGGCGTACCAAGCGACCGCTGCCCAGCCATTTGGCCTGTAGATATAGGGATGACGCGTGGTCAGCGCATTGGGTCCTCTCGGCTGTTAATCTTGGTTGTCGTGATCGGGGCGCTGCCTCACTGTCAGACAGGTACTCAATTGTCCTCACGAGGCTGAGTGACCCCGTTCCAGCACTCACGTCAGTTTATAAAATCTCTGCCATGGCCGGGAATCGAACCAGGGGCCTTTGGGTGAGGGGCAGGCGCACTAGCCCAACACCACGGGGTTGGCCCCGAGTAATTATCGTGGTATCAATTTGGGATCCTGTTTGAGGAAAATCTTGCAAAAAATCCTATTAAAACGTTTGCAATAATGCTTGGAATACTATGGATTGATCTCCAAATATCAATTTGCTTCTCGTAAAAATAAAGCAGCACCGTTGACACTCTAAACAGTTTCTTAACTGACATATTACTCGCGAAAGGCCGAAAACGCCACACTATAGCTATCTTTTTAGACATTAAGGGGGTCAGGGGCGCACCCAGACTTTTGGTTTGGAGGGGGCTTTCCTCAATAACATGATTTCAGCTATGGAAAACCGGGTGAGTTAGCCGTGGTGGTTACGGCATGACTGATGGCAGTCGCTCACATCCGGGAGGCGCAGAGGTTCGAATCCCCCCGCCGGCAACCTTGAGGATGGTCTTCTGTGGTTTCCCATCTTCCTTCCAGGCAAATGCCGGGGTTGGTCCCTAACTATAGGCCACAGCCGCTACCTTCCAACTCCTCGTCCTTACATTCCAACTTCCCTCCTTCCCTCCCCAACGGTACTTGTAGCTCACCCATTGGGTGTCCGTCTCGAAGCAGCTACAAAACTGGCGAGCCGAACATGTCCTCGGACACTCCCGGCACTAAAAGCCATACGCTAAAAAAAAAGCTATGGAAAGAGAATGTGTCCATTATTATTCTTGTATGTAAATATTGTTACGGCTGTGAGTTTGTTTCATCGCTCGCCGCATGAGTCACAACTGCCCCAGGGCTGGGCTGCTCTGCCTCAGTGTATTGCGTGCGCCTTATGCAACAGGACTACTAGGACAAAGGGATGGTCCAGAATATTCGTGACTCATCCAGTGAAGGAAACCTCGAGAAGCCGTGAACCCTGGATGGGTCTAGAAGCATTTATTGAGTCACCGGCCTGCTATATAAGAGCGACCTGTCAAGCAGTTGTGGTTGTGTTTTTCGAGCTAGTGCGAGAGTTTATCCTGAGCGACAGAAGTGTGGTGACTTGCGAAACCCATATTGAAGCCGATTCTCTTGACAGCGAGGGAGTGAGAAGCATACAGGGGACTGCCTGTGTTTTGAGCGAGTGTGATTTCACTGAGCGACAGACGTATTGTGGCGAAGTGCCGTACGAGTTACGAAATCCAGTGACATTGTTTCCCAGCTTGTGAACAGCGAAGCAGCGTGTATCAAGTAACTGTAGTTTGTGTACATGAGGAAGAGGTGCAGGTAGTTTCTGTCAAGGCCACCTGACTCATTAGGACGAATTAACTTCTGTGGTTTGTTGACAAGTGAAAGGGGGCAAGAGCTCTCCATAAGGAAGAGACTTGAGGAAACTGGAGTAAGGCTCTAATTGCTTGTATTTGCTGTTGAGTGGTGTATCTTTCTGGCCGCAATAAATTTAATTATTTCATTTAAAGGAACAATCTGTGTTGTGCTTCAACCCACCGTAGTCCAGTTAACAAAAGTGCCACTGGAGGGGGGGGGGGCACGGAACAACTGGTGTCAGAAGCGGGATTACGAACTCAAACACAAGCACAACACCTGACGGTCCTGGTTTCAAAACCCGAGCAGGTCATTTTTTTATTTTAATTTTCCTGTGAGTGCATGCCCTTTACAAGACAAACATCTAAAATGGAAGCGCAATTTGCAGCATTTCTAGAAAAGTTAAGTGGCATGGAAGCCAAGATGGAAGACGGCCAGAAGAAGATGGAGGACGGCCAGAAGAAGATGGAGGACGGCCAGAAGAAATTTGCCAAGGACCTGAAGGATGACCTGAAGAAGCTGGAAGACGGCCAGAAGAAGATGGAGGACGGCCAGAAGAAGTTAGCCGAGGACCTAACTGCCAAACTAGAAAACGGCCAGAAGAAGATGGAAGACGGTCAAAATAAGCTAGCGGAGGATCTGAAGAGGATAGAGGACGGCCAGAAAAAGAAGGAAGGCGGTCAGAATAAGTTGACACAGGACCTGAAGAAATTAGAACTGGGTCTGCGTGAGGAAGTCACGGTAGTAGAAAAGAAGTTCGACGCCTTACAAGTGGAAGTTGCCGAGCTGCGCCAACGCCCGCTGATGGGAGTGGAGGAGAAATTCAACGCCTTACAAAAGGAAGTTGCCGAGCTGCGCCAACGCCCACTGACGGGGGTGGAAGAGAAATTCAACGCTTTACAAGAGGAAGTTGCCAAGCTGCGCCAACGCCCGCCCACCGTTACACCGGGAATATCAGGAACGGGATATAGCAGAGTGACGCCCCCTACCTTCGACGGAAAGGTCCCGTTGAGCACCTACTTACGTCAGTTCGAGGCAGCCTGTTCCATAAATAACTGGAACAACACAGAAAAGGCTACAGCTCTCATTGTAGCGCTGAGAGGTGACGCCCTTAACGTCCTTCAGGCCATCCCGACTGGATCCCAGGACTACGCTTCACTGATCGCCCATATGGAGTCCCGATATGGAGATAGCCATCTTCAGCAGGCCTACCAGATGCAGCTCCGGACCCGGGTACAGAAGAACGCGGAAACCCTGCAGGAGTTCGGGATGGACATCGCACGCCACGTAAGGCTCGGCTATCCAACAGCGCCGGCTGACTTTCTGGAACAGATTGCGACGCAGACTTTCACCGACGGACTACGGGACTCGGACACTCAACAGGCGCTGCGACTCGCGCGCAATAAGTCTGTGGCAGATGCGCTGAGCCACGCACTAGAGTTCGAGACGGCAAAACAGGCATCTAGAATGCGCGCGCGGGTGCGTCAGGTGGACATCGACGAACCATCCAAAGCCGACAAGACCAAGCCCCAGGTCGATGAACTGATGGAGGCGCTAGGCCGGTTCTTCAAGGGTCGCAGTACCACCAACAAAAACGTAGCCGAAGGACATCCGGAGAGGCGGCCCGGAAGAGGACTACCGACCTGCTGGACCTGCCGTAAGAGAGGCCACCTGAGCAAGGACTGCGGTGATCAGCGCCGCCAAGGGTTTCCGTCGGGACAGTCAGTCGTAGGGAAACCACGCGGCCCAGGAAAGCAAGTATCAGCCAGCCTTGGGGGGCAAAGGTTTGCTTGTGACAGTCGTCAAGCCCCGGCAGTCCAAGTTCGTGTGACTGAGTTAAGGAGGGATAATAGCAGTCTGATGGTCGACGGAGTCGTCAACGGAGAGAGCTGGCCCATGCTAATCGACACGGGAGCATCGAGGACCATCGTCAGTCCCACCGTGATCCCGAAGTGGAGAGTGCAACCCACACAAAGGAACCTCCAACTAATAACCGCGACCGGAGAGACCGCACCGGTACATGGCGAAGCATCACTGGAGTTCGTCATTGGTCGACGGGCGATAAAGCATCCAGTGCTTGTGGCTGACGTATCAAATGAAGTGATCATCGGACTGGACTTCATGGACCAGAACAACATCATCTTGGATCTGAGTACCAACACTCTGCACTTCGGAGGTGAGGTACTTGCTTTGCAACCAGCACACGAGGCCGTCACCCCACGACGAGTAAGGCTGAGAGAGGACGTCATCGTTCCCACCAGGACGGAGATCAGCGCTGCCGTAATTGTCGACGGAACTGCTGAGGGAGTGGCGGCTGTCATCGAGCCAAAATATGAGGACATCCAGACAAAAGGATTGTTAGTTGCCAAGACCCTCATCAACACGACGTCTCGGCCGTACGTCCGCCTGTCCAACCTGAACGACTACGACATTACGGTTCACCGGGACACCAACCTAGGAGTCTGCGAGCCTGTTACCTGGATTGCCCGCATCACAGATACGACGGACGGAAACCTGCAGACGGACGGTTTGGAAGGTTTCTTTATGTTTAGGTGATGCAATGTTTTTAAAGTGTTCCCAGGTTTTTAGGGGGGGCTTAAGCCCCCAAAGCCCCCCCCCCTGGGTGCGCCCCTGAAGGGGGTATATGATGCGGTAGATGCGTTTTTATTACAACAGAAGTTAAGGGAGATGAACTTTCTTTTGCTTTTCACCTGATAATTCATAATTTTTTAACCCATAGACGTTTAATTTTACGTACCCCTGAGGGAGTATTTGATCGGAGATATACGTCGCATGGGTTACCACAAGGAATTCTATATTTATTATACACCGGCCAATTAGAGACCGTCATACTTCCACATAACAGAATCTTGCATTTTGCGGACGATATACTGATAAATTATTCACGACTGGATTTAAAACAATGTCGTACCGATCTCCGGCTAGCTTTAACCAATGCAATCATGGATTCGATACTTACCCCAGGAAAAATACGGCTATCATTTTTACCAACAAACAAAATTACGAATCCTCCCCTATTTCGTATAGAAGAGGGGACATAGCACTGGTCCGTAATATCAAATATCTGGGGATATATAGAGATGATATATTAATGTGGTCTAACAGATTCAACATTTAAACCTTCATGCGGAGAAAAAAAAGAACTTATTGTTAGAGCGCTCACGCGATGGCGTTGGTGCGCTGACCCACCTTTATTGTTAACGGTCTATAACCATATTATCCGTTCGCAATTAGAGTATAGCAGTTTTTATTTTGATATGGTGTCCCATGGCAGGTTATTGACATTAGATTGGTTTCTATTCAAGCGTTACGTATTATTTTGGGATTCTTACCCCCCAGTCCCACGGGCGCCTTACTGGCAGAGACTGGGGAAATACCGTTGCGACTTCGCCGAAAACACCTGGCCGCTAAATATGTCTTGCACAAAATTTCGTCATCAGCATCTCCCATTATTTTAAAATTACAGCTGTTAACGGAGTATCATCACGATGTCTTACAAACAAGGAAACCAATCCCTTACACAATACCTTATTCAGTACATAGATAGATAGCAGGGGCGGCTGGCTCTAACGGGCCAGTGGGCCAGGGCCCTCCTTACCATTAACCTACATTAGTAATTCATTTTTAATCCTTAACGCTCGAAATACTGGCCGAGTTGTGCGCTCCTCACTATGAAAATGTACCAGCATGTTTGAATAACGTGCTACATATCTTGTCACCTAATTCGCCTTGCTGCGGGCTACTCGGGGCCCAGGCCTTACTGGGCCCAAGACTCCATTCAACTACAAACAAGAAGAGGTCTATTGCGCGTGCGCGCAGACGCTCTTCAAACGTCGGCTATGGGCCCAGAGATTGCGAGCCCACGGTTACAAGGAGGAATAACAATTGGAGCAGTTGTATGGGCTCCGGAGAGAACGTTGGAATGCTGCGGGAATGCTGAACTGCTACGATCAACTCGAACTTATTCCATGCTTACAACATCTATGGCCATACCCTGCCCCTTTCCTCCCCTTCTTCCGATGCTGTTTGAAATGATTCGCAAGACGACCACTAGATGGCAAACAGGACACCACCGTGGTGTCATTAGTTCCAAGGTTAATACGTAAAACGAAAACGAATGGAAGAATACTTTAAATGGTGCAGTGACAATATCATTCATACCTAGTGTCAAGGATGGGTTAAAAATAAACTTCCCATTAACTAGCAATGTAACTACTTTTTAACAAGACATGGTAAGATAAATTCGTATTTTTTTCGTTTCAAATTAAAAGACAGTCCATTGTGTGCGTGTGGCAATGAAGAACAATCCGTTGATCATTTATTATTTACATGCGTGAAACTGGAAAAAGAAAGACAGTTGTTTAAGGACAATATGGTAAATAAACATGGAAATTGGACGTTCGAAAAAATTAAGCTAATGAAGCACTATATAATTAATGTTATATTTTAATTTAATAGATTTTTTGGAAAGAATGTCAAGTAGTTGAACAGATTCTTAATATTGGTGTAGCTCATAAAAACAACAAGTTAATAGATTTAGACAGTTCCTAGAACAATATATCACCAAACAAATAGCCATAGAAAAATAATGAAATGAAAATCCACAGCCTGCTTCCAGTCTCCGACCGGGTCAGGGAATGGAATGAATGAAGCCCCCATCTAGCGGCGAGGATATGAACTGTGCCGGCTGCCGAGGCCTGACGCACTCCTCTGGGGCATTGATTAAATGAATGACAGATGAAATGAAATGATAGTGGAGAGTGTTGCTGGAATGAAATTTTGACAGGGAAAACCGGAGTACCCGGAGGAAAACCTGTCTGCCTCCGTTTTGTCCAGCACAGATCTCACATGGAGTAACCGGGATTTGAACCACGGACCCAGCGGTGAGAGGCCGGCGTGCTGCCGCCTAAGCCACGGAGGCTTCTTCCTAGAACAATATATCACCAAACAAATAGCCATAGAAAAATAATGAATAATGCAAATGTATGTTATTAAAATTGTAAAAATAGCGTGTAGTATTACTTTCATTATAATGGAACATGCTGTTAAAAAAAAGGTTATGTAAAGAGGTGTCTTTTGGAGTTCTGTGGTAAGTGTAACCAATTAATAATTTTGTTTTTCATCTAGGTCTAGAGTTTTTGACAAATGTCTTAGTGATAGGGTATTATAAATTTGGAATTAACTAGCGATTTAGAGGGTCAGTTAAATTATATTAAATGTAGAACATAGCATTTTCCCTAATGAGACACAATTTAACAATTTAATGGATATTGGCAAACGCCTAGCATGCTAGTTAGTAATTTTTACTGTGAATGATAATTTATTTTGTGTGCCCTCCCAAGCTCTAGGACCACCGGCCGCCGCTGATAGATAGATAGATAGATAGATTTTTATTAATTCCATTTGATCAAAAACATGCATTTAATACATTTTTGATATAGGACACGTCAGAATTTACATGCATAAAATAAAAGAACTAACAGGTATATATTACTAAGATTATAACTATTTATAACTTATTATAATAGCAAATCTTAATAGATACAATCTTATTGCACAACTATTTACACCTCACTCTATTATCATAATATGAAAACTTAATTCTATAAATACAACAACATACAGCTAGGTATTAAAATTAAATTAAAAAAGTAAAATATAGTTATAGATTCCATCACTCCTATACGCTAAAATATTCAACTACTGAGTAAAAACAATGGCACTGCAGATAAGCTTTCAACATTCTATCAAAGGTTTTTATTTTTGGGGCCAGTTTTATATGCTGGGGTAGTTTATTGTATAATTTAACTCCAGTGTGAAAAGTTCCTTTTTGATATATGCTTGTGTGTGTGTGTGAAATATGAATGTTTTGATTTTGTCTTGTGTTATGCCTATGAACATCATTGTTTGTTTTAAGAAAAACATCTTTATTCATTAAATTCTTTTTAAAAAACATAATACTTTCAAAGATATATATGCAGGGCAGTGGGAGAATGTTTAAATCTTTAAACAGAGGTCTACATGATTCTCTAGAGTTTACATTTGCCATAATTCTAATCGCCCTCTTTTGTATCCTAAACGTGCTTAGTACATCTGGCGACATACCCCAAAATATGATCCCATATCTTAAGTATGAATGGAAATAAGCAAAATAAGTATTTCTTAATGTGTGCATGCTAGTGCAGGTTTTCAAAATACGTAACGCAAAGCACATCGAGTTCAGTTTAGTATTCAGATATTGTATATGTTTATTCCATTTCAAGTCTTGTTGTATCCATAGTCCTAAAAACTTTGTTTCTGATTTATTTTCTATTTGATGACCATTTAATGTTATATTGGGCATCGCAGGATTCCTATTCTGCATAGTGTGGAAATTTAGACATACTGTCTTTTTATAGTTTATTATGAGGCGATTATCTTGTGACCATTTGGTTAACTCTCCTGTAACGGAGTCAGCAGACTGCTGTATGACCTGTTTAGTTTCACCTTTTATTACGAGTGTTGTATCGTCCGCAAACAAAATTTCCTTATGTGAATGAACGTTCTGTGTTATATCATTGATATATAGAAGAAAGAGTAGTGGGCCCAAAACCGATCCCTGGGGTACTCCAAATTCAATAATTCCCTCATTGGACAATGTTTCATTAAGTAATTTGGTTCCATCATCCTTGTGTCTCAAGCTTACTATTTGTTTACGCCTTGTTAAGTAAGACTCTATCCATTTATTAGCTAGACCTCTAACACCATATTGATTTAGTTTGGTAAGGAGGATTTTATGGTCAACAACATCAAATGCTTTCGATAAATCCAAGAATAGGCCAGTTACATGTTCCTTATTGTCAATTAATTTCAGTATACTATTACTACATTCGTAAATTGCTGTCTGTGTAGATTTTTCCGTTCTGAATCCATGTTGTGAGTTTGATAATATTTTATTTTTTTCTATGAAACTTATCAGTCTCTTATACATAATTTTTTCCACAATTTTTGCAATACCAGTTGGTAAGGTAATAGGACGATAGTTATCTAATTCATCTTTTGAACCGTTTTTGTGCACTGGAATTACTTTTGATAACTTCAAAATATCCGGGTAAGTTCCTGAGAGAATTGAACTGTTTATTAAGTGCGTAAGTGGATTTATTATATTTTCTGCACATTTCTTTAAAATTGCATCAGGGATGCCATCAATGCCAGCACAGAATTTATTTTTTTAGCTCTTTTATAACTATTCTTACCTCTTCACTTGTGACATGATTTATAAATAAAGAATCACTGCATATATTTATTTTATTATTAGAATTTAGTGTATTTACCTGTGATTTATTTAATAATTTTTGTGGAATTTCCAGAAAATAGTCATTAAAAGTGTTTGCTATTTCCTCTGGATTATTAATCACTTTATTATTTCTGGTCAGTGTAATGTTCCTTTGTATTTTAGCAGATTTTCCAGTTACTTTCTTTATCACGGACCACATAGCCCTGTTTTTATTAGATGATTGGGAAATAAAATTATCATTATGCATTTTCTTTGCTAGTCTTATTACCTTATTTAATATGCTAGTGTATTTTTTGTAGTATAAATTGAATTCAGGTGTTGTGTGGTATTGTTTATATAATTTGTGTAGAAATTTCTTTCTTTGACATGAATTTATAATCCCTGTTGTTATCCAATTGCTAGTTTTGTTATTTTGAACAGTTCTTCGTTTAAAGGGGAATGCTATTTCAAAATAGTGTTTTAGGGTACTGTTAAATGCATTAAATTTATCATTTACATTTTCTAGTTCATACATTTCTGACCATGTTTCCTTATTTAATAAGTCATTGAAATATGTAACATTTGATTCAGTGAATGACCTGCACTTTGATTTTACTCCTTTATTATTATTATTGATTACTTCGGATACTTCAAAACTCAGTATTTGTCCATGGTGATCACTAAAACCCGGACAATAGACTTCTATTGAATGGTGATATTTATCTGTATTTATAAAAATTTGATCAGGAGTGGTTTTACTAAATTTTGTTATTCTTGTTGGTGTATTTACTGTAGGTTTCAGTCCATAGGAAATTAGTAACTGTGTTAATAATTCACAATTTCTATCAAGTTTTAAGAAATCCACATTTACATCCCCACAAATTATTATATCGAAATTTACTTTGCTCATGTTATTGAGTAACAATTCTAATTTATCTATAAATAGAGGAAACTTTCCTGACGGAGAACGGTATACGCATACAATTATTAACTTAAACTGCTGAATATTTACGGCAGAGAATTCAAAATCCTGTTCCATAATTAGATAATCATAAGCTGTTATCTGTTCATGATCTAAATTATTTCTTAAGAAGATGCAAGTACCACCATGGCTAATATTAGATCTAGAGTATTTACTAGCTTGTATAAACCCTGGGAATTGAATTAATTCAAGTTGTTCCTCTTTCAGCCAATGTTCTGAAATACATAGTGCTGAGATGTCTTTAAGTTCATTTTTAAGCATTAGATTTATGTAATCAATTTTATTATAAAGAGACTGGACATTCTGGTGGTAAATTTTAAATTTGTTACTTTTGCAAGCTTGTGTTGGTGATTTATTTACATTATTATTATTATCATAATAGTTATTATTATTGTTGCTAGACAAATCCGAAATACCATTGTTGCACTCCGTTAAATTTGACTTCAAAAGATGTGAATGCCAAACCTCACGTTTGGCTTCTTCTACCAGTTTCCCTGCTTCCACTCTAATGATATTACTGTTTAATTATTCGTACCATTTGAATTTACAATTTTGCAGATTTCATCACTAAGATACTCTTTTCCTAATCTATTTAAGTGTAGGCCATGCCGAGTGTGGAACTTCCTGTCTAATTTACTTACATCTACAATTTGGACATTTGGAAAACTCTTACAAATTTTATGAATTTTTCCATTTGTAGTCTCTATTTCTACATTTACACATGATTTGGAAATTAAATCGTATCTCTGCGGAATATTTACTATAATGACATTTGTTTTTTGCATGGATGGCAATGTACCCTTTAAATCTTTGATTACCTTTTTACTCTCATTTCTATAGACGTCGTTTGCTCCAGCGATGATCACTGCGTAGTCCTTTGCAGTAAGGGACGCACACTCTCCTATCATCCCGTTCGTGACTTCTGCAATTTGAGCTCCTGGCTTCACTGTCGAAGTGACCTCCATTTCTCGGCTTCTCTCCAATACGCTTGCTGCTACATCTCGCCCGTGGCTATCCGCATCTTCCTGGATTTTCTCTTTATCACTTTCTTCTTTTCTTCTTGAGGAAAGTCATCATTTTCTTCGACAAGCACTCCAAATGAATTTGAGACGGGAATTTCAGTTACATGTACTCCATTTATAGGCCTAGGCTTATTCAATCTTACCTTACCAGCAATCACTGTCGACCAAGTTTCCTTGCTTTCCTCTCTGTTTCCTTTTAATTTATTCAACTCTTCCATTAACTTAGCAATATCTTCCTTTAGCGGCTTTATAATTTCGTCTTTTGAGGACAGTTCGTTTCTCAGGTTATGACATTCGCATGACGGTAGCGGTAGGCCTACATTACGACAATCGGTTTCACTTTTCTCCTCATTCAATTTTACCTGAGATCTTGTGATGATTTTATTTGCATTTTTTACTTTTATTTTGCACGACGAGCATAAATCCGTTACGGTTACACAACCTGACGAGACACTAACACTGTTTACTGTCGTCATACTAGAGATCTAAGTTAGCCTAGATGTTTACACCAAATTACACTAAATTTAATTTAATTATTACTACCTAATAGAATTAATCTAATTACCTACCAATAAAGAAGAATGTGAAATACGTATATCTTCCAATCGGGTGAAGTCTCGTAAAAGCACCACTGCTCTACTTGGTTCAAACAGTGATTGAAGAAGTCACCGAATCTTTGGATACACGTTCCCACAACTTAGTTTAAGTTTATTAAATTATCAACAAGAATTTCTAAATACTATCAATATTCCGTATTACACTTGATCTAAGGAAAGTAACTTTATAGATTTTAAGCCTCTGTTATAATATTTTACCACTTTTATCAAATATTTACACTAGCTGCTATTTCACTACACTTTCACTGTGACGCCATCCTATTAGTTAGAAATATGTAATTTAATTGATAATAGAGTCCAGCATGGCTCAGATCTCTACCGTAGAAAAGAATCAATAAATGAACACTCGAGCCTTCCTCAATCAATCAGCTTTTAATCCATTATCGACCTGATATTTTACAACACTTTACCTCAATTGTACAGGACGTTCAAACAACACCCCTTTATACACCAGAGTTCATTCTAGGATATTATAAAAAAACATACGTTTTACACGGATGTTTCAAAAATAGATAATCCTCCACGAGTAGGAGCCGCCTTTTACTCCCGTGACCTACAGGTTACATGCAAATTTACATTACCTGCCTTTTTGACAATATATACCGCTGAAATATTTGCAATAAGATAAACGTATAAATATATTAAACAGCATAAAATATCTCACGTGCTTATCTGTACGGACTCGATGAGTGTCATACAAGTTTTATCTCATGTCGTTGATGCAGACAATTGGTACCTCTTTCAAATCGCCCAGCAGTTACACGATTTCCAAATACGAGGCATGCACGTCATACTTACCTGGATTCTGGGACATTCGCACATTGAGGGTAACGACATTGTGGATCGATTAGCGAAGGACGCTGCTCTGGGACAGGGAGAATTATATAATGCCCCGATTCCCTATCAAGATCTCCTCCCCATGGTACAAATATTGGTATTACGAGAATGGCAAGAAGAATGGGATTCACTAGCCCCGTTCAAGGCTAAACATTTCTTCGCACTACAACCTATCATCACCACCCATCCATGGTTTCGCGTAGGAAAATATACCCGTAGACATACTATTAAAATCATTCGCATGTGCTTCAACCATGCGCTCACCCCCGCATACATGGCAAAGATAATTAGAGATGATAATTTGTGTAAATGCCGAAAGACGATCTGAACGTTACATCATATTCTCTTTCAATGCGACCAATTTAATATTCCGCGTGCGTCAATGCTTCAGGAATTACGTTACCATGGCTTTAGCTTACCGTTGACATTTAGATGTTACTTCATACTCCTACAGTTCCATTAGTGCAGATCATAATGTCTTACCTTGATCGTATTCAACTCAACCTTTGAATGCCTATTCCCTAACCTCCTTTTCTGAGCGGGTAAATTCCGGGTTTAGTATTTTGAGCCCCAAGTTGGATCAATTTGGTATGCAGAGATATCCGTTGGTTTTGCCCCGACATTCCCCAGTCTGTGTGCTGCTCCGCAAAGGAGTATTATTATTACGCATGTTGTTATAAAAATGCGTACATATCTGCGGACTACCAAGTTACGCATCCAAACAGAAGCTACTGGGTGAGGAATAATAATGTGCCTAACAACGACACGTAAGGAAGAAAAAGATGGGAGGAGTTCCACCAGTAGTACCTACAGTTCAATAAGATTAATGGACTTTATATACTCTTTGGAAATTGTTAGTGGGTGTTTTATGACGTTTCTTGGGAAGAATGTTTTGTGTACTAACTGCATGTGTTCAAGTTAACTATTTTATATTGAGGAAATAATATTGATGGTGTGTGCCTCGGGATATATTTTAACATGTTGAGATTCTTAAGTCGAAGAAAAGGACGCAATGCCCAAAAGTCTACTCAGATCAAACCCGGATCTACTAGATCTGTGGCGAACAAACATCTTGTCCAGTGTAAGGTGATCCTTTTGGATGGGACAGATCTATCTATTGATTTGTCGGTAAGTTAATTCGTAGCCATACTTGTTATTTCTGAGTTTTAGTATATTTCTGAAGGTCCTCTTCATAGGGTCTGTCATTTATAAAAGTCCAATACCTCAAGGTACGAATTGTTGTGTAACCTAGTCCTCGTTTCCTTATCATGGTGTCAGATGACTTCGATGTTCCGCCCCTTAAAGCAACTATCATCATCTCGTTATTTTTCTTACCAAACTGTCGATTGTTTTCAATTTTGCTTTAATAAATATGTTGTGGTTGATTCTGTTATATTATTCTGTATGGGGTATCAAGTCATTTCTATTATGACATTCTGGAGATTAGAATTGGAATGAAGTAGAAACTGTGGGTGTGTGAGTGCAAACGTACCTTAATCATACTTAATTTACTCCCAAAATCAAGAAAGTATCTTAAGGCCAAACAGCAGAAAATTTCGCACCATTTCAATAAGTATTACAATTTATTCACTGAATGAATAATGCCTTTAGTCCAATAAAATTGAAAATTAAATACATTAAGCACCTAACTACAGTCAATTGTTAAATCAAACACATGATAAATCACATGCTTAAACCTTCTGTCATGAACCAATGATCTGTCGCTAACCTGACCTAATGTTGGTAGATAGATGTTATTGTCATGAACCAGCGATCTGTCATTTCCATACCGAACCAATGATTTTAGGATTCACCATAAGGTAAATGCACCAATAGTCATGTTAAGACTGATTTAGTCAAGAAAATATATATACCTTATACCTTTTGGTAATTTAAATCAACAAGACCACTGTACCTAACCTCAAACTCTACTCAAACACTAGGAAACTCGCAATGTCAAAAGTATTCGTTTTAGGAAAAAATATGTACTAAAAAATGTGTGTTTTTGCGCTAGTAATCGTCACAATGTATTTAGATTTTTCCAATATTCGGCACCAGTTTGCACCAATTGTCATCATATTGTTCGTTGTCCTTATCTGCTGTATATAGTGCATTTTTGTCAATATCGTTGCGTAAGGCACAGATTTATGGACATGGAGGCTAACTTTTACGTATAATGCAGTAATTACCAGTAATTATTTGAAAAAGGAAAAAGAAAAAATCGGCAATCGGGAATGGCGGCGGGTAGACATAAGGGCATGAGAAGATCGTAATTCTGCTCTAAACACGTTTATTATAAGTTATTTTTGTATTTCTTAAAGTGCATTAGAAATCCAACAATAATAATAACAATTGAAATTCGAACAATATAACCACAAGAACGTGTATTGATGTAGGCTGCCCCGACCGGTGTTCAAGAGCGAATTGTCATTTTCCGGGCTGTTATGCTGTGTTTTTTTTTTTTTTTGCCGGCGGATGGGAGGCGTAGTCGCATAAAAAGTGAGACCAGACCATGGCATAGCGTTGAACAATCGCCGAGGGTCTGACAAAGTAGACTGTAAGTCGTTTTCCACCAAATAACAGTAGGTTTTAATTTGATGTTTTATAATATTGCAGCACGGTTTACTGTCAAATTTTCAGGGGTTCGTCAAGACAGGCTTGGATTTCTTTTTAGGAAAGAATCACACCATTTCCTCCCTGGCCGCCCATCTTTGAAAGGAGAGTGCCTCTTCAATTCTTTTGTGGGGCACTGGACGCTATTTTGCAAATCATCCTTTGTTACCAGAAACCCTGCTTTTCCTAGCAAGATTACCCATTGAACTAACACCCTTTGTTAAAAAGGAACTTGGCCCCATCTTCCTCTCTCTAGTTTTTCCCTTTAATTTTGTCAGAGAGGGCGTTTCTCAGAACACCATTCCTTTCCGCGGCTGTTGTAATACTCATGCCGTCCTCCTCAACGACCTTTCATTTGCTGAATATCGTAGGCTAATTGAGAAATGTGCGTTTCGACATATTGCTTGCAAGCAAGGATTTAAATGAAACTTAATTCAGAAGGAATTTCCGTCGATCAATACTTGTATATTTTTACACAATTAAAATGGGAACATGTTTCGGAGTTATACGGTCCTTCTTCAGCCCTGTACTATCAAGATTTTACAATCAAAGCGCGATGAGACATGACATCTACATAACACTAGTTATCTATGCTATATACATAAAAATAAATACAACCCTGAAAAAACAACACAAATGAAAATTGTTAAAAAACACACATTAAAACACTGTAGTATTTGATCTTAAGTTCACTTGTCATAGCGTGACGATGCTAGTCCTGTTGAATACTTGACCACTTGAATTCCTTAAAACCAGACTTGAATAATAGTTGTACTTTTGAATGTGACATGTCATATTGACAATGAAAATGGTTTCTTGCCCATGTGATTTCAGATGGAGGTTTCTTCTGTATAAGAAGACTAGATATTTTCTTGCCGAGTGCCTATTGAAGCACGTCAATAAAGAAGAAGAATGGGCCCGTATTCTTGCTTAAATCTGAAGTTAGCTGTTTAATGTTGCCTGAGCGGAGGTCGCCCGTGGAGTGCTCCTTTGTTCCAATATGGAGTTAAATACAGAAGCAAAGATTTAGTCGTAGAATATATTTTTCATCTCAATTTAAAACTAATCCTCTTTAGCACACCTAAAAATCCTAGGCCTAGACCTACTGATAATAATAATAATGTTATTTGTTTTACCTCCCTTTTAACTACTGCAGCTTTTAGAGACTCTGGGGTGCCAGAATTCTGCCTCGAAGGGGATCTTTAACATGCCAGTAAATCTACTGACACGGCTCCCTTGCATTTGCGCACCCTTGAATTCCAGATGGCTGCGCCAGGAATCGATCCTGCAACAGCAAGCAAGAACGTTACCACTGAGCCACGCAGCCAGCCTAGGCCGTCAAAAAGACAGATCTACATAACAGCACACTGTAACTGTTTATTGGTTCTGAAGTGTTTACACAAACTTTAACATTATCGTGCACTAGTGTTCGTCACGCATGTGCTCTACAGATCGTCAGCTATGACGACTATTGGACACGATGATCAAACGACAATTTAATTAATGCAGGGTGCTTCATAGCTACATTATAAGTAAATTGCCGCTGTTAGTTAGGTCTTGGTAGGTCAAGCCTAGGCTTAAACACTACCGAAGGGAAGATGATATGAAAGGAGAAAGGGCTTGAGAATAGAAACGAACTCGGGGCAGACAGGAACGAATCCAAGCAAATAAATAATATAGTTTAGATAATAAAAAATAGTAGGGTTTGATTAAGGCTCGTGAGTGCAAGGCGAGAAAGCAAATACTAGTCTCGAAAGTTTTAGTTATTTATAAGGCGTTTTTTAAAGATTGTTTGGGACTACTATACATTGTGATACGGCTGCGTATGAAATTCCCCTAAAACAAAATGGCGGCTTCCGTGACGTCATCAACGACGTCACGAAATACTCCTCTGGCAAGCTTACGGGAAAGCCTGGGTAATATGTTTTTTTTGGGTGGGGCAACACAAAAAACGTCAAATCGACCAATGAATCGAAATCTATAATTGAGCTATATAGTTCAATTAAAGATTCCGATACATTAAAAAAATTCGCAAATTCACGTCATATATACGGGAAAAGCCTGGGTAATAGGAGTTTTTTGGGTGGGGAAACAGAAAAACCGTCAAATCGACCAATGAATCGAAATCTATAATTTAGCTATATAGTTCAATTAGCCTAAAGATTCCGATACATAAAAAAAAACGCAAATTCACGTCATATATTTTAAATTTCCGAATCGAAGTATATAATTGGCCTAAATAGATCAATTACAGATTCCGATTCACATCGTAATTATTTTCATTTCGTAATTAAATAAAATTGAATCGAAAACTATAATTTACCTATATAGCTCAATTAAAGATTCCGATACATTAAAAAATTTGCAAATTCACGTCATTAATTTAAAATTTCCGTATCGAAATATTTAATTGTCCTAGTTAACTAGATTAAATATTCCGATTCACATAGATTAAATATTCCGATTCACATCGTAATTATTTTCATTTCGTGAATAAATAAAATTGCATCGAAAACTATAATTTACCTATATAGCTCAATTATAGATTCCGATACATTAAAAAAAATCGCTAATTCACGTTTTCCGCATCGAATTCTGTAATTGGCCTATATAGCCTATGTCAATTACAGATTCCAATACACATCGTAATTTCAGTTGATATTTTTAATTTCCGCATCTAATTCTGTAATTGTCAATTACAGATTCCGATACACATTGTAATTTCAGTTGATATTTTTAATTTTACGCATCGAAATCTATAATTGGCCTATGTCAATCAATTACAGATGACGATGCACATCGTAATTATTATAATTTCATATTAATAAAACATTGTATCGAAATCTTTAATTGAGCTATATAGGTCAATTACGGATTTCGATACAATGTCTTATAAATATAAAATTAAATTAAATACAACGCGTAACGTCATTTGTAATTCAACTATATAGGCGAATTACAGATCCCGAAACTGAATTTTAATAATATGTCATAAATGTAACCCTAAATTAAAATATTTTCGTATGTACGGCGTGCCAAATTGAGGTAGGCCAATAAATAAATTCATATGACGAAACAATACATTTCGAAAGTTTTTTAATGCTCATTTCTATTATTGAGTTGTCACCACCCAAAATAGCCTATAACCAAGGCTTTTCCCATAATCTTGCCAGAGAAGCATTTCGTCAAGTGGTTGATAACATCACAAAAGCAGCCAATTTGTTTTTATAATATAGTCATGCACAAACGATTGCGGTCTGTAATAATCGCCGGTTGGCATCACCTAGCTGCTGGCATATTGTAATATTCTTATAAAACATTGTGGTCAATAATGTTATTGTGTAGTTTCGTGTTTTTTTTTCCAAAGTTGGCTGCAAATACACAAACACAATGCCATTATAAAACATTGTGGTCAATAATGTTGTTTTTGCTAGGGGGGCTGTGCCCTCCCACATCCCCCCTCCGCTAGGTTGGTATTTTTATGTTTTCCAATATTGGCTACAAATGCTTGTATCTCAATTAGAAATCACAATCCTTAACATACTGTTTAATAATGCCTCACAGACATACTATATGAAACGTCAAATACACGACCTAACTTATAGGCCGATAGGTCTAATACAAAACATTGTCATATCTATTTTCCAGGTGTTCATGTAAATGCCAATTTGTCTTAATTTTACCCATCCATTACTATTTTAACCGGCGTATTCTCCAACACCGTTCCTGAGGTAATATTATCGTTGAGACAAATGGCATTGTCTATGGCTTTAGAAGAGTACAGTGCAACTTTCCTATTAAATGCAACAACCAAAATAAATATATGAACAACGTAAAAAACTCACCGATATATCCCAAATGCTGTATTATTCCACATGTACAAGAAGAAGCACTAATTTTCAAACACAAGTAACGGAATTTATTTGAATGCAACAACTTCAGGAATTCAACAATTTTAATACAACGCGTCAACACAATCGAGCACACGACACTGCTAATATCAAAATCATGTTTTATAGGTTATACACGGGAATATTTATTTTAATATTACGTTTAGAAAACGCTAACTAGTGACGATACAAAAATGGCGAAGAGACTCCAGCAAATTCCCGCGGCGAACTGACCACGGAACTGACGTAGTAATCAGCTGACAAACAACTCCAAGCAACCAATAGCGTTACCGATAGCAATACGTCAACCGTGACATCACGGTGACGTCACTGATATCCCTAAGAACTCCCTAGACGCGGCTGTATCGCAATGTACAGTTCAACCAATTGATTAATTGGGAAAAAACTACTATTAACTTGAGGAATGAAACCACTAAAGAAAACACAATCTTTCTTACGTAAAGAGTGACCAAGAGTGTGTATAACAACGTACTGTTAAGCCAGTATAATGGTGTGAGCAACGCTGGCCGAGGTTGCCGGCAAGCAAGCGCTAAGTTTACCGTCCCTCCCAAACAGGAAATGGGGTACTATGTAGGTACACAGTTCGCTGGCGAGGAAATACAAACAAGGGAAAGTTGTATTATTTCTTTTCCTTTCTAAAAGGAAATGTTTTGGGGAGTATTGTAATATACTCTGGATATTGAAATTGACAGGAATAATTTTATCCCCCAACAAGGATGTATCCCTAAGCGAGAAACCAAATACCCCCAGAGTGGACAGAGATGAAGCGCTTTCAGAGCTTTTAGTAAGGTTATTGTTATTAGTAGAAATTACTATAAGGAAACAATTGTTGCGTTTAAAGTAGGCTAAACTTTTATCCAGCAGAGTGCCGACTAAAAGTTTAGAACGGGGTAAGAAACCCAAACCTAGCGAGCTATACTTGCCTTTAATGATTCACAAGAAATAGCTAAAGTAAGCTTTATGAGCAATGTTAGCAGAAGTTTGGCTATAAACGCAACAAATGATTGAATTTGTTTTAAACTTAGCATTTGGTATTCGTAATTATTTCTTTGAATAGAGAAGGTAATTCGAGAAAAGATGAGGAAGGAAAAGCCATACCGGACAGCACTTCGAGCAATATAATTGAACTCCAGAGAATTATAGCTTCACTGAAAAAATGGAAATTGCAACACCATGAAGGCATTGGTCGTTTGTGCTGATTTTCAAGATATGGAACGATGCCATGTAAGTATGTAAACGATCAAAGTTTCAGACCCATTGGATTGTAGCTACAGGTCTCCCCACGTGATTGGTCGCGGAGGAATCAACTCCAGTATACGGACTCTGGTGTAGCGTAGTTGACTTGCAGTCTGTGCAGTGAAGTGTTCCCCATCAAACATGCCTCGACGACAGATGAGAGCACGCTATCAACAACTGTCCCCATTTGAGAGGTCTCGGATAATTGGGCTGTGTGAGGCTGGATTATCGCTAAGGACTGTCGCTGCACGTGTTGGCCGACAGGCATCTACGGTACAATGTGTGTGGCAGCAGTGGCCAAATGAAGGTATCCACACTCGTAGACCTGGCACAGGCCCAGCGCGACAGACAACTGTGAGAGAGGATCGCCGCATCATTCGGATGGCCCGGATGGAACCCCATGCAACAGCAGCGCAAATTCGAGCAGCTGTGGCACCCCACCGTTACACAACAAACAGTTGGTAATCGCCTGTGTGCAGCTGGCTTACGATCCCGTGTCCCTGCAGAAGGTGTTCCGTTGACCCCACAACAGCAACGTGTAAGGCTGGTCTGGTGTCGAGAACGATCGACGTGGGTCGACGAATGTCATAGGGTCGTCTTTAGTGATGAATCGCGCTTCTGTCTTGCCCGCAGTGATCGCCGGAATCGTGTGCGCCGACGTACCGGGGAGAGGGGCCGCCCAGTCCTTATTGTCGAGAGGCACACAGGGCCAACACCAAGCATTATGGTCTGGGGAGCTATTGGCTTTAATGTGAAATCACAATTAGTGCTTGTTGAGGGCACTATGACTGATCGTCAGTGTGTTGATAGGGTACTCAATCCAGTGGTTGTCCCTATGATGGCGAACATTGCTAATGGGATGTTTCAGCAGGACAATGCCCGGGTTCACACTACACGCATCTCCAGAGAAGCTCTCCACGACATGACAACCTTAGAATGGCCCGCCAGATCCCCGGACCTCAGTCCCATTGAGCATGTGAGGGACATGACAGGTGGACAACTGGCCAACCGTCCTCTGCCACACACAACTCTGGAACAACTGACCCGTGCAGTGCAGCAAGCATGGGCCACAACTTCTCAGGAAGCGATCCAGGGCCTTATTGACTCCATGCCTTGCTGAATTCATCAATGTATTGCAGCTCGTGGTGGGCACATCCTGTATTGATTGTTGTCCAAACTTGCGGTCAGAGGGACCTGAAAGTGTAATCATCGAATCACAACCGAACACTCGTCCTGCATGTTCAATTGCAGCAATGTAGCCCCACTCCTTCTGGGTGTTGCAATTTCCATTTTCGTCAGTGTATTTTAATTGCCTCAACAATAATAGTTTTGGAACAATTTGTACTATTCGAAAGTCTTAGACCTGTAACAAGAATAATATGGACCCTCTCGAGGGTTTTCGAACAATTTGTACAATTCGAAGGTCTTAGACCTATAATAAGAATAATAAGAAACTTTACAAATTGTATAAATATTTTTTTGAATTGGTTAAGTAGAGTACCAATTCCTTATTAGAATGCCTTTGTAGTAAAGGGAAAAGATCTTTAAACAAATAATTTGTAATCCCTGGGCACAGCAGGAGAAGAAAAAAATAGGGATTAAAAGGTGGATTTATAACCACTTAGATTATTAAAGCAGTAATTGCGAGATGTTAAATACAATAAAATTGGAAAGGTCACACTAGTGAAGCCTTGATTACATAAGAAAAGATACAAACGTATTAAAATTGGGAAATTATAAATTCAAAATTCCTGAACGCAGCAGGAAAATGAAAGTGCGTATTAAAGTGTGGATTAATAACCAAATAGAGTACTTAAACGGTAATGACAAGATGTAATACATGAAAAAATGGGAGGGAGCCTATTTATAGGCTAAGCCTCATTGTAGATTGCAAGAAAATTATTTAAATTACACTAAATTGTTAGTAATGGGAAAATTGGGGATATAGGAAATGGGGAATTAGAGTCTGGCAGATTTTACTGTTTCGGACTAACGCGGCGCAGAAGATAGCCACACGATCAGCTTTCGTAGCACTGACAGTTTGTAGAACATGAGTGAAATGTCACTATTGTAGTTAATAGATCAATTTGAGTTGAAAGTTAGCAGTAATTTGACGTTGTGGAGTATAGTCTTTCACTGTTTAGAGTTTATTGCAAATGAAAGTTTCTAGAGTTGTAATCATAGTTGAATAGGGCGAGTAGCAATCTCACGAAGGAAGCAAAGTTATGGTTTCAAACAGCTATAAGTTTATCCGAATTCCCTCGATGTAGGGAAGGTATCCCTTTATTTCGTACAAGAAGTATATTAGATTTCATGACTTTCAATGGCAAGCTTAGTTAGCTTAAGAAAGACAAAGATATTTCCCTCGTAGGGCAGTTAGGAGATTGCACAATAGTGTGAAATTTTAAATACTGCCGATAACAATCATTAAAAGCTTTTATGTTCGACGATGTCGAAATGTAAATATTATATGTCAGAAAACTGTACTATCATGAGGCTCATTATAGTACAAGTTTTCATTATGGGACAGTTTCTCCAACCAATCAGAGCTCAAGAAACGGTTGTTGACCAATTAGGTAAGGGTAGCATCACACCGGCGCTGAGTTCCAAGGCCTTGTCATTTAAATTTCACTGCGTGGCCTAGTGTCATCATGGGGTAATCGAGGAGGCCATGGTCAAATACAAGGTATTCTCTGCGTCCCATGCGCTCTGTTCAGTACATAAAACTGGCAAAATCTCGACAGATATTTATGATTATTTATGTTCGAACATAAAATAGTTATAATATTATCGTCGGACATAAACAGTCGTATGCAACTCGCCAATAATGGTAATTAAGACACTCATAGGAAATTATAAAACGAGCGTATTTAAAATGTGTTTTAAAATCACTGCAGATAGTTACTTTTCTTCTCATTGCAGAGCAGATGATGTTTCCGGCCAGCCGTTACACAAATTTTAAGACATGGCGTCGATTTCAAATTACCTCATGGGTAAAGGAGGTGAGTGCCTCCTGAAGAGAGGACTGAACTTTCACGTAGACGGACCAGAAGAGAAGTGACTGAGAGATTCAAACACTCCGATAGCCAGCGCAGCGAGGGGAGGGCTGGGGAAACAAAGGATCAGATACAGAGTAGGTAACATAAGAAAGAAAAAAAGTATACATGATACAATTTCGATACATAGAATAAAAGTCTTCATGGAGATTGTAGAAAACAAGGATGCCATCTGCTTGCATGGAATGAATCAATTTTTGGAATTGCTGGGTCCAATGCTTCAACAGGTTACCGCGTGGAGAGCTGTGGAGAAGCTTACGAGGAAAATGCACATCTGAAACAAACTTTCAAAGGGGTAAGCGAGTGTATAAAGAAACAGAAATACATGAAAGGTCACTGTTGGTGTCGATGAGAAGGGAAATAAAAGAACGTGAATGAAAAGAAAGGAAAGCAAAGAGCAGTGTCTGCTAACTCTAACAAGACGTATATTCCATAGAATATACCAGGTCTTACAAGAAGAAATGACAATGTTCCAGTTTTCGTCACAAATGACGAGCATTGTTAAAGTAGGTTTTTTAAAATCCAGTGTTCGTCACCAGCATTTCTAACCAAACTAGGAACGTGAGCACGAAATAGCAAATCGCATTTGTTACAGAAACAATTACCAACTATATCACACACTTGTAACATTTTTATTTAAAACGTCGGAACATAACACGTGTGCACATTATTAACTTGCGTGCCTGCTTAGCACATGCGAGAAGCAATACTCTGTGTCAAGACAGCTCAACTCACAGGAGATGTTTGACGCTGGGAATCACATATTGCATCGCACGCATGATTTTGCAAAGTTGCTCCTTATCGGCAACGAAGGTATGACGAATCTCGCAAGTCTTTGTGCGTTGATAAAGACCCGTCGACAGGCTCATTATTTGTACTTATATACGAGAGTGACGACCATTGGCTCAGTGACGAAAACCGGTACAGTTACTTTGCCTGGTAGCTGATGGTTTTAGCATGATCTGTATTGCAGGAATATAATGTAGGTAGTGGTGCATGCCGTATCACTCCCTCATAACTTTTCTAAAGTACAAAAATTAACCAAAAATACCTTGGTAAGACTTCAGAAGAGGTACTTTTCACTCCAAAATTCCTAACGTACTGAAATTAACCAAATTACCTGAATTAATAGTCTGGAAAATATCTGGAGATGATGTAGTAATAGATGTTTACTCCTCCGCTGTCTGTGACCCACCCATGAACACGACTTATATAGGCAAAAGTCCAGCCGATTCAGCCATTTTAGCATAAGTAATACACCATATTGCCAACCCCGTGCATTTGGTACTATATTGCATCCGGTAGACCAATGGTTTTCGCCTAGACCAATAATGGTTAGGTAGCACGGCCCTGCATAAGCTAATATAAACACCTCTGGTTTTTGTCATGCACAGTGGGGGTAGTCATGCATCAATAATCTTTATCCAGGCCAATGGTTTTGCCTTTCATTTCATTATTCACGTGTCGTGTGGTGAATTTTGTATCGGACATGTTGGCAACGGGTATGAAGTAGTGTACGCCGTGAATGTGTCAAGGCAGCGATCGTCAAATCAACAAGAAGGAAAACTATTTATTTACGTAATAAAAGAAATATTTCCGGTACAACAGTGGCAATTCAAATCGAAATGAACTTCTAATAACTCCCAGAAAGGTATGTAAATCATAAGTAATACATTTCCAATAAACTGACCCTGTAGGCTAAAAGTTGTAAAAAGAGAAGAGTACCTCTTCTGAAGGATTAATAATATCTGTAGTACTGTAATGGTCAGGAAAAGAAAGGAAGGAAGGAAGATTGTAGTTTTACGTGACCGTGAATCTTGTGATTATGAGCCACGGGACCTCCTTTTTACGTGGAATCCGAACCACAGGACATAGCATTTCACTTCGAAAATCTCACATGCATTGAGGTCAGGAAAAGATCTGGAGATGATGTAGTAATAGATGTTTACTAGCCTACTCCGCTGTCTATAACCCACCCGTTGTCCCAAACAGGATCACGACTTATATAGATGAAATCATGCACTGGTACAGAATTGCCAACCCCACACTTACGGTACTACATTGTATATGCATGGTACCGTGAAAAACAAAATAGCGCCAAGTTCACTTTACAGTGCGCTGAGTTTGAACCAGTTCGCAATGGATTGTGCAAGCTGTCTCATTCATCATCATCATCATCTTGCACAGTTTCCAGCCACTGGCCGGGTCTGTTTGGAACACAAGCCTCTCCAACGTCTTCTGTCTTCCCACCATCTCTCAGCCTCCACCCTTGTCCAGTCTTCTCCTCTCTTCTTCACGCGAGGGGGGCGTGGTGGCTCAGCGGTCTAGCTGTATACCTCTCACCAAGGCGGTCCGGGTTCGATTCCCGGTCAATGCATGTGAGATTTTCGAAGTGAAATGCCATGTCCTGTGGTTCGGATTCCACGTAAAAAGGAGGTCCCGTGGCTCATGATCTCATGATTTGACGGTCACGTTAAACTACAAGCTTCCTTTCCTTGCTTTTCTTCTTCACGCTTTCTTCCACCCTCTTCAGCCACCTGTCTCTCGGTCTCCCTCTTGGTCTCTTTCCTTCCCACTTCGTCTCGTGTATCCTCCTGGGTAACCTCTTCTCCTCCATTCGTTTTACATGTCCATACCATCTAAGTCTAGATTTCTCTATACCATCCTGTAATGGTTCCTCCTTCATTAATTCTCTGGTTCTCTCAATTCTTATTCTGTCCCTCTTCGTAGCTCCAATACTGCTTCTCAAGAACCTCATCTCACTGGCCTGTATTTTGCTCTTCTCCCTTCCTTTCATAATCCCGGTCTCCGAGGCATACGTCAGGATAGGGACATAGTACATCTGATATATGACCTTTTTGCTGTTCTGAGGGACATCCTTGCTCCATAACATGCTTCTCACACTCCTCCGGAATGCTTCTGCCTGTCTCCGCCGCTCATTTATTTCTCTATCGTTTCTTCCATTATCTTGTATCAGGCTTCCCAGATACTTGAAACTCTCCACTTTCTTCAGCTGTTCCCCACCAATTGTTATTCCTGTTGTGGTTCTTTCCTTCTTCCTTGTTGTGATCACCATCTCACTCTTATTTATGCTAAATTTCATCCCATATCCTTGTATTATTCCTTCCCACACGTCCAACTGTTCCTGTACCTCCTCCTCCTTGTTCCCCCAGATCATCAAATCATCTGCAAACACCATTGCTTTCATCTTTCCTTCCCCAATTACTTGTGCCACTCGGGTTATTATGTCATCCATCACTACAATGAAAAGTAACGGTGACAGTGCACTTCCTTGTTTCAGTCCGTTTCTCTATTCCAACCAGTCCGATCTCTCTCCTCCCACTTTCACACAGCTCACGTTTCCCTTGTACATCTCCTTTATCTTCCTTCTAGTCCATTTTTCTACTCCTCTATCCTCCAGGGACTTCCATACTTTGTTTCTGCATACATTGTCATATGCTTTCTCAATGTCTAGGAAGGCCATCAGCAGATCTGTTCCATACTCATAGTGCTGTTCTTGTAACTGCCTTACAGCAAAAATCAAATCCACTGTGGACCTTCCTGCTCTGAAGCCATGTTGTTCTTCCCTCATCCCTCCTTCTATCCTTGTCCTAATTCTCCTTTCCAAAACTTTCTCAAACATCTTTGCACAATGCCTCATCAGTGTTATTCCCCGATAGTTCCTGCATTCTGTTCTACTACCTTTCTTGAAGATCGGGTCAAGTATTCCCTTTTTCCAGTCCTCTGGGATCTTCCTTTCCTTCCATGCTGTCTTCATCACTCGGTACAACCATTGTATCCCCACCTCTCCTGCTGCTCTCACCATCTCCACACTCAACTCATCCACACCCGGTGCCTTCCCTCCTTTCATCTTCCTCACTGCATCTTCCACTTCTTTCCATGTTAAGTCCTTTTCTGTTTGCAGTTCATCTTCCTCTTCCCCGATTTCTTCCTCCTCGCCATGGTTTCCATTTGGGTTCAGGAGTTCTTCAAAATATTCTTTCCACATTTTCTTCAGTTCTTCCCTATTTACTATCTCTTGTCCCCTTTTGTTGACCATTCTAACATAATCCGTAGGATCCTTCCGCCTCTTATTTTTTACCATCCCATACAGGATCTTTTTTGTACCTTCACTATCCTCCTTCATCATCTTTGTCCACTCTTCCATCCACTTTCTTCTCTCCTCAGCCACTACTCTCTTTGCCTCCTTCTTTCTTTCCTGGTACTCTTCCCTTGTCTCTACCATCCTATTTTGATACCACCTCCTAAAGGCTCTATTCTTTTCCCTTACTATATCTTTTGTCTTCTCATTCCACCATGGTGTTTCCTTCCACCTCTTCTTACTACTTGTCCTCCCACATACTGCTTCTGCTGCACTTACTAGTGTCTTCTTAAATCTAGCCCATTCCTCTTCCACCCCTCTTTCTTCATCTGTTGGAATTCCTTCCTTTACCATTTTGAGGTACTCGGCCCTTCTATCTCCATCTTTCAGTTTTCATATCCTTATACGTCTTTCCTGGTTCTCAGTCCCTTTCTTTTCCTTAGTCCCTCTCAGGTTCATTACCAGCAATCTATGGTCGCTATCCAAGTTCTCCGATGGTATAACCTTGATGTCCGTGATGTTCTTATTTATTTCTCTCTCATACAGTATATTGTCGACCACCGACTTCCTGGACAAGTCATCACTGTACCATGTGATTGTGTGGCTCTCTCTTTTCTTGAACCAGGAGTTCCCAACTAGCAGGCTGTTCCTTTGACAGAAGTCCAACAGTCTCTTTACTTCCTCATTTCTTCTGCCCCAACCCTCAGGTCCAAGCACACTCTCATACCCTTGTCTTTCTCTTCCTACATGGGCATTCAGATCCCCCATAACAATCATATCCCTTCCTCCCAGCTGCTTCTGCAATACCTCTTCAAACTCCTCCTTCTCTTCAGAGGCGCAGCCTACTTACGGAGCATACACTTGCACTATTTCTACGGTCTCTCCCCTCAGTGCTACTTTCACTTTCGTCATCCTATCACTTATTCTCTTCACTTCGTCTTTTAAACCATCTCGTACTACTACTCCCACTCCATTCCTCTTTCCCTCTTCATTCCCACTCCAGTACAGTCTATAGCCTTTTCTCATTTCTCTCCTTCCTTCCCCTTCCCACTTTGTTTCTGCCAATCCCAATAAATCCAACTTCCTTCTTTCCATCATATCCACTATCTCCTCCACCTTCCCCGTCCGCGTTCTTATGTTTAAAGTTCCAAATCTTAGTCCGTGTTTACAGCCGTGTCATCTAATATATCCATCCTGTCCGAGGCCTGTTCCCTTCTTGAAAGCAAAAGTCTTAACCACTACGGTACTGGCTTGCTGTGCCTATCGTAGCTTCACCAGAGCCCCGTTAGCCGTCGCTTTTCAGGGTTCCTGTAGGGCCTTCACAGCTTCTGTAACGGTCCCGGGGCACACGAAGTCCCTTCTGTACTTCGTCCCTACAGGCAATTCCCTACTTTGTGCCATTGCCCGCTTCCCACGACGTTAATGAGGGGTTAGACTTATGGGAGTTTATGTGAAGTTTTATTCCACATGGTTGTTGTATGAGAAGCTGTATATGTTAGAAGATGCGTTCATTTATAGTAGAAAGCGACTACGGAAGGTCATGTATCGTTGTAAAATGCACGAATTAAGTAATTGAATTGAAGCAATGTTTCATCGTTATTTTTATTATTTTATTTAACCTGGAATGGGTCGCCTGCTTGGCTTAGACGGCAGCACGCCGGTCTCTCACCACTGGGTCCGTGGTTCAAATCCTGGTTACTCCATGGGAGGATAAAGATCAGATGTTATTTAAAAAAACTGGTGCACTCTGGTGTCTTGTGGGTGATTTGTTTCCTTTCTCGACTGCATGATTCCTTTATCACTGTTAGATGAGCTTTGACATAAAAGTTCATTAGACTATAATTTTTAAGTAATGAGTGAAGCATGGAGATACCTCTCTTACATAGGAAATGTTTAGCCTCCATAATCTTAATTCTTATCTATTTTTTATAAGTAGATGATGTAAGTATGTATTTTTGGTTTCTTGATATGAATGAGGAATTCGTTATAACTCTTTAATGCCTGTATTATTCTTTTTCAGAAAAAAGCAGTTGGAAGTGATCTTTATGAGCAAGTCTTCTATTCATTGGACCTCATTGAAAAGGATTATTTTGGTCTTCAGTATACGGATGCTAATAATGTTCAGGTATTTTCTTTTACTCTAATATTGTGTATGCATGTTTATCCCTTATTATTCCAGTTTCTCTGGGGTTGAGGATGAAGTGGGATGAGTTTCTGTGGCAATGGTTATGACCAGATGCCCTTCCTAATGCCATCCTCATCAGGAGTTGATGTGAAAAGTATGAAAGTGAGCAAGTTGTTGGCCATTTTGGAAGGTACACAGTTGCCCGAAGTCGAAGATGGAAAACCATTTCAATGACAAGCCGATAATGGGGGTTTAAATTAGAGCCGGGCAAAAGGCTCCTGAGTTCCGATCGGTCTCGTTGGACGAGAATGAAGAACGGAAATGCTGGTTCCGGAACTGTTATTACCGGTAACGTGGGCTCGATAACGATCATTCTCGATATTCTCGCTTGGGAAATATAGCACTGCCTGAAGACACTGAGGCTTGTTGTGTAAGGATTCATTGGAAATTGTTCATTCCATTCCATTGACTGGAGTTTGCGAATTGCAAGAATCCACCCAACCTCAACGGTGTCATATTAACATACTACTGTATATTGAGCAATGGTGGTACATTTTGAGAATCCAACCAAGCTCTGGGTTGACTATCCTAAAAAAACAGATAGTATGGTATAAATGTAACCATATTTTTTATTGTTTGTATCCTAATTGACTCACACCAAGGGGCGAGGTGGCGCAGTGGTCCAGCTTTTGGCCTCTCACCAAGGTGGACCAGGTTCGAATCCCAGTCAATGCATGCGAGATTTTCGAAGTGAAATGCCATGTTCTGTGGTTCGGATTCCATTTAAAAAGGAGGTCCCGTGGCTCATGATCGCATGATTAACGGTCAAGTAAAACTAAAAGCTTCCTTCCTGACTCATACTATTCAAATAATTCTCACGCATAAAGAGGTAAAGTATTTCGACCACTTTCCTCACTTTTACGAGGTAACTGCTAAGAGTCACCGACGTTCTGCATTGCTACCATGACTGGCAGAAGAAAAGGAAAGACTATCATTATGAGTTCATGTCCGTTAACGTTAGCACATTGTTTATTTGAATAATTGAATGATATAAATTTCCAATGAATTAAAGAAGTCCTTCTATGGTGGCAAAATCTTATCTGAATAGTAGGTGACACATCATCCTGTTAAAACACAAAAGTACAGAGTTAAAATTACGTACAATTCAAAGTATGTAACAGTAATGAGCAATTGTGTTATTAGGGTCTCCAGTCTTTTGACTGGTGTGATGTAGTTCTCCAGTTTCTTTCATTGCTTGTTCAATGTATAGATTGAAAAGAAGCGGGGATACGTTGCAACCTTGCCTTACATCTTTCTGAATACCAGCTTCCCTCTCATGTCCTTCGGCTCGAATAACTGTTGTCTGGTTTCTGTATAGATTGTAGAGCACCCTCCTATCCCTGTACTTGATTCCAATTGTTTTCAAATTGTCAAACAACTTACTTCAATCAACGCTATAAAATGCCTTTTCTAAGTCTACAAATGCCATGAACGTTCTCTTATCTTTCCTTATTCTAGCTTCCAAAATGAGCCTATCTCTTAGTACAGCTTCCCTTGTTCCTACGTTTCTCCTGAAGCCAAACTGGTCTTGACCCAACTCTTTCAATCTGTCTTTCCATCCTCTTGTCCCCCCAGGGACTCACATCTAGTGGGAATGGGTTGGCGATCACGGGACCCCAGCTGAGTCCGGCATTGCTTCCACTTACTTTTGCCGGGCTCCTTTCCGTCTCCTTCCCTTCGACCTCTCTTGGTCAACTCTTGTTCTCTTCCGACCCCGACGGTATTAAGGTATCTGAGGCCTCGAGGGTCTCATCCTTTCCTGCCTACATTGGCCCTACTCTCATCTTTCCTGATCCCTCATTCTTCGAGGGATCAGCCTTCTTTTTCTTTTCATTATAGTTCCTTCTTTAAGATTCCTGCCCTTTTTTTATGAATTAGCTCCCGGTGTCCCTAAATTACATTTTGTGAGTTTTGTTTTTTTTGAATCTCAACCACATTTTGTAAGTATTTTCAATCTACATTGCATTTTGTAAGTATTTGCGATCTAAACCGCATTTTGTAAGTACAGTATTTTGAATCGTGGGTTTCCACATATTGTGAGTATTTTGTAAGCATTTTCAATATCAATTGCATTTTGTAAGTATTTTGAATTTCAATTGCACTTTGTGAGTATTTTGAATCTGAACCAGCCTTTTTCAATCTACCTTGCATTGTGTATTTTCAATTTCAACTGCATTTTGTAAGAATTTTGAACCTCAATTGCATTTTGTACATAATTTCAATTGCATTTTGTAAGTATTTTGAATTTCATTTGTATTTTCTTGAGTATTTCGAATCTACTTTGCATTTTGTAAGTATTTTGAACCTAAACTACATTTTCTGCATATTTTTCAATCTAAATTCCTTTTGTGAGTATTTTCCTTCTAAATTACCGGTACCTTTTGTAAGTCTTTCCACTCTACATTTTGTGAGTCATTTCAATCTGAGTTCTGTTTTGTTAGTATTTTCAGTCCAGCTTAATTTTCGTTATGGTTTCCATTTCATTGCCATTTCCGCTATCACCCAAATCATTAGGGGCTGATAACCTACATGTTAGGCCCCTTAAAAGAACAATTATCATCACATCCTGTTCTAAATTATTCTAGTCAGGATCTGATTGTACGGTAATCTTCACATCTGTCGGCTCCTGTTTTCTTTGGTATAGGGATGATAACATTCTTCTTGAAATCAGAGGGTACCTCCTCACCTGTCTCGTAAATCCTACACACCAAGTGAAATAATCAGATCAGACCTTCATCACCTATGCAGCGTAGCAACTCAATCTCTATATCATCTATGCCTGGTGCTTAGTTCCTGCTTCAGTCTTCCAATGCTCTGTAAAATTCTGATCTCAATATTAAATCTCCTTTCTCATCAATTTCCTCTTCCCTTTCCATTACATGATTCTCTATCTCCTTTTCCTTATACAAACACTCTATGTAAGCTTCCCATTTCTCAAACTTTTCTTCCCTATCTGTTAGAGGTTTTCCATCTGATTCCTTAATATTACAGCACTTAGTGTTCCTTTCCCCAGAAGTACTCTTAATCCTTTAATAAGCTGCATCTATCTTTCCTAATTTCAGACCATTTCCTGTTCCTGCACATTTCTCTTCAACCATTCGTCTTTTGCTTCCTTGCACTTCTTGTTACCCACATTTCTCAGATATCTTTATTCTGCTTTTCCCCTTTCATCTCTTACATTTTTTTGTGCTTTCACCGTTCGTCCATTAATTCTAGTGTATCCTGCTTGATCCACGGTTTTCTACCTATTATTTCTTTCCTACCAATGTTTTCTTCTGCGGATTTTATTCATTCATCAAAAGTGCCCATTCCTCTGCAATTGAAGTTTGTTCAGGGGTTTTCATTAGGCCTTCCTTTATACTCATCTTGAATCTTTTGTTCACGTCCTTTGCAGTCTATCTATTGCCCATGTTATTGACATTTGACTTTTCTTCACTATCTTTAACTTAAGTCTGCATTTACATAACAACCAGATTGTGGTCATTTTTTTCAAGAACCCCAATTTTTATACATAAAAGCTTGTTATTCTGTGATAAATATCTTATGTAATTGGGCACAATTTGTGTTCACCGCCTGGAAAGCTTTCTTTACTAAATAAATGTAACCTACATATTGTAAATGCCATCAACCAAATAAATGTGGATATAGATTTAATGGCCCAAGTGTGAAGGCTGTTATGATGACGATCGCTTGACGATCGAAAATAGTTATCCGAGTAAATTTATTTATTGATCTCTTGTAAATTTCTTTTCAGGTTTAGGGGAAACATCCTTTACAATTGTGTACAATCGTGTTGACCGACTAAAAAGCATTAATTTTGATTACTATGGCAACACTAAAAAATGACTTCCAACACTATAATAATTACAATAGACACTAGTAAATTAGGCTTCAAATAATTATTTACTATGCCAGTTTCACTGTGCTTGGAAGATTACATCACGAGAGAAGCCCATTTAAATATTTAAAGTTAGCCTGGCTGCCAAGCTGGTTTTGCGCTTATCAGGCTTTAGAAAGTCACTTAAAGTTTACTGGAAGAAACAGACATGAAGATAAGAGAGAAAGGTTGTCAGCATTAATGGGTGGGAACAAAGGCAGTCGAGTAGGCTACTCATAATAAGGTGTACCTGGTAAGAAAAGTCACACTAGACCTAGAAAATGATAGTTTGGTTCATTTTTGAAAGAAATTTGGGATGGGATATATATATATATACACAATAGGCTGCAATTGAATTTTGACTAGGCGATCGTCGAGATGCCTAGTTCAGTTTTAAAGATGTCAGAATTAAAATGTCTCTATCTTGCATGTACATGGCTGCACAATTTGTACAACACATGACCTAATAGCTTAAAGCCTTTATTTGTTATCATTGCAGTTGTGAAAATTCAGTTCTGGTATCTGTGGTTAAGCTGCCTGTAAAAGTCCTGGCAAACCCCCTTCAGGATAGAAATATTCCAGGGTTTCCACTATAGAAGTCGTGGTTCTTAATATGAAGAAGTTATTTTCCATGCTAATTGAGCTCTAAAATTTAAATATGTGCGATTAGACCTTCATTTCATTACTTCTCACCTCTTCAAATCCTATGCTAATTCTATTCCTTAACAGCCATTTTAATCCAGCCTTTCCTCTAAACTGTATTTTGGTCTAATTTCATCAACTCCTGCTGCTGCTGCTGCTTTGTGGTTCCGTAGTTCTTTCTACTTCCTCAGTTGTGACTTTGTAACCCACCTCCTTTCCCCTCCACTTAATTCTGTTTGATATTGCAGTAGGTGATCCAGTTGTGAGATTAGTTTCCTCAGGATCTGAGGTTTGAACACATTTGGGTCCATTTGCTTTTACAGCTAGATTTAAACTTAAAAACTAGTCACTGCCAATTTATTACTTACTTCTTAATTATTTTTTTCCTGGCCTCTCATGAGCGAAAAGAAAATATTTGTTCGCTCATAACTGAAACATAACTTTTTAACTGGCATATCAGTTCAACTCCTTTACATTCAGACTTCAATGTGTAAATGTGATATCATCTCTAGGAGACTAATTGTTCGGTGCAGAAAGGATTGTGATTGACTGTGCTGAAAAGGAACAATATAACACTGTTAAAATGGGAGAAATATCAGGTAGCATCATATGTAGGCTACTGTGCTCAATGAAATTACGTTATTGCAAGGTTTAGTGACTTTCAGCGTAGTACATTTAGGCCCATTTTTACAGCTTGGTTTTGACCTACTGTCCCGCTACCTGTTAATTAACAATCTACTATTCGTGTTAATTATCTGTTTATTTTAAGCAGTATTTGTGTTATTTTTAGATCTATCAGGATTAAGTTTTCGAAGGTGAACAAATGTCTCCCAAATGAAAATCATGTATATCAGTATGGATTTTGACAGTTGTAGGCTACACTCTTTCAAGAGAGTGGATTTGTAGAATACAATGTTTTATGTTCCCCAGTTGAAGGCTTTGATTCTTAGTGTCTTAGTGTAGTTAAAGCTGTAGTCTTCATCAGTTAGATTTTTCATACTTTTGAACTATTGTAGATGTGTTGAACAATGTTTCATGAATCTCCAGGAAGCAGTTGCAATGAAGAAAAAGACAATGGATGATATGAAAGAAAGTTTGAAATTCAGTACATTAATGATGATGATAAACTCTTTTTCACTGAGCTTTTCTCATGATCAACACTTGAGCTTTGAAATTAAATCTTCAAATTATGATGTAATGCTAAGGCCTTTCCTTTCTTTCTTTCTTTCTTTCTTTCTTTCTTTCTTTTTATTGAACATGGTTCACATTTATTTATGTTTATGACAGTCGTTTATGGTTAGGGTTACTGTTGTCATGTCCTTATAATAAAGAATGGCATGGACAATGACAGGTCCATCCTGATGGTCTTGACGGTTAGAATACCAGCTTCTATGAAATGGACATCTTGTACATATTCTGAGCCACTGCCCTCTCTGTGTTCAGACTGCAAGAACTATCCAATCTACCAGTTGGTCCCAAAAATTCAAACCACCTAACCTGTACCAAGGGATAACAAAAATTACATTTAACCTTCAAAAGCGATAAAAGTCATGGACAAAGTTACTCGACAATTTCCCAATCACTTCTACACAGACCCTTGGTAGGGCAAGACTGTTAGGAACACTGATATAATATATCAGTACATATTATGTACTAGAATGATTACCTGTTACCTGTAGTTGAGAGGTTCATAAAGTAAATGAAGATGGTTTATGAGGACAATCTCTAGGACTCCTGTCACCGAGAAAAAGGATAGAAAGGGACTGTGACAGAAAAGTGTATGAGAGCCTTATGTAGGACAGCCTTGCCCTCTAAATTGCTATTAGTGGAGTAAATTACACTAACTCGATGTTCCGCAAAATATATTGTACTTACTAACTTTAGATTCTACAGCAAGATATGTTAGCACATCTTTGTTGAAAAATACCAGTGGAGTTGGACAGCAATATATATAAAAGAGTATTGATCACCTACTGGCTGGAGCTAGAGTTTTAAGGAGCGTGGGTATGAATTTGCTCCAAGGTCTGTACAACGATAATGATAGATGTCTTGCAACTTGTTATATGATTGAGACACATGTAATTGAACTATGTTGAGACAGAACCACATCAGGAAGGTATGCTTACCATCTCCCAGCATTCTCAAATTACCAGTAGCAAGTGAGTCAACCAAGCCCTTCTCGCACTTGGCCTTGTCTTGTCAAGAGATGGATACAGATTGTCCACTTGCCTCACTACAGACATTTGAGGTTTTCATGTAATCCTCCTCACCGCTTTGTATTACATAAATAACTTGTAGCATAGTTTTATTTTTTGGGTGTCTTCTACTTAAATACACATTTTCATGCCATTTGCTCCTGTAGTTTTGACACCAACCCATAACAAACTACAGGCTAAAATTAAACTAAGGTTATATTTGGTCATTGTACTTAACATCTCATCCAGAATAAATACTATGTTTTTGTAATAACTTCAAAATGTTCAGGCAGAAAATGTACTTTATTTATTAAGATATGCACATACAAATATAGATGTTAAAAATATTCAAATTTCCTACATAAACAGACACACATTGAAATAATTGTAATTTTGTTTTTACGGCCCTTATTTTGAAACATTCTAAGCACAGTCAACCCTGAAGAGGGCCGTTTTAACCTATTTTCTTCAATGGAATATAGGCTTCTGAAAACACGTGTGTGTGCTCCCTAAGAAAATCTGATTGGCTGGAGTAACGGAACTACCCCAATCCAACGTGACGGCCACACAAAATATTTCATCAGTTCACAATATCTCCGAGACTATTTTAGCAAACAACCTGAAATTTTGTATAATGATAGGAGATAATAAAGTTCATAAACATGATAATCACCAAACCTACGTGGCAGTCATGTGAAAATCATATGCAGTACTTGAATAAGCTTTTCTCACAACTCAATCGTCCAAAGTCAGTGAAGTTTAGCAAAGTAAATCTTAATAAATATACATATACTGGATACCTACCCCGGCTAAGTATAGGAGCAGTTTACAGAATAAACACCTTTTTTTAGAAACCGATGTACTACGACCTATATTTGGTTTCCTTCTTGGAATGATAGATTATAAAAAGTGTTTTTATGGTAAAATTAGTATGGTAAAATTAGTAACAATTTTTTACAAATTCTAATTGAAATCACTCACAGAGGCAACGCCTCTACTCTACTCTGAATTCTTCTCTGGAATGTTGCGTGAATGTTGGCCCTCACCTTGGCCACCTTTCTCTGGGAAAGGCTCTCTTTTTAGCTGGTTGACTCGCTCCCATCTTTTCATAACTGACACTGGATATTGTATTATGAAACTGGAGTTATTACCGTAACTTACGCTGGCTAAACTGTTAAAGTTACATCGCTATTCATCATCACCACCATCTTGCACAGTTTCCAGCCACTGGCCGGGTCTGTTTGGAACACAAGCCTCTCCAACGTCTTCTGTTTTTCCACCATCTCTCAGCCTCCACCCTTGTCCAGTCTTCTCCTCTCTTCTTCACGCTATTATTGTTCAGTATTGTCTTGGAAGCCATTTTTCAGTATCGCCTTAGTAAACAACAAATTATGAAAGGCTTTTGAGTTTGTCAGCACGATGGGTGTCATTCCCTAAACCTAAAAAAATTTACTTGAGATTAATAATTCACTTGGATTACTAGTTTCGATGTTGTTACTAAGTCGACTGAGTTGTTTATACTGTTGATTAAACCAGTGTTTTAACATTTTGAGTACCTTACTGATCTTGTAGTTTGGCACATTCCTGCAGTTAACAATTGGTCTTATTGGGCATTCCTCTTTATGTATTTTTGGTAGTGTTCTTAAGGATGGTAATTTTGGGTTCATGTTTATAAGTTTCGAATGTTTCTACATATACCAACGTTTGACGAAAAATGCTTTCTAGAAGGGTGAAAACTGTCCAGTAGATCTCGAGACAAACAGCAACACTATTAATCCAAGTGTATTTATTATTCTCATGTAATTCTTTTTCAGGTTTCGGGAATAATACGGACCATTTTTGGGTACAATCGCGTTGACCGTCTGAAGAGCATTTCAAATTTCGATTATGTTCAGCTTAAAACGTCACACATACAGCAGTATTTTGTATTGCAATTAGTAATGAATTCTAACTTGAAACACTTACAGAGGGATATTTAACACAGATATATGCTGTTGCGGTCATTTTGTAGAATGTTTTACGCTGAACAATAGTATTTATGAAATATTGATATACCTTCAACAATTTTGTCAGTGTAAACTGAGAAGTTGCAAGCATGTTGGTTTTCTCCTTCGACTTGTTTTACTTAAATCGTTATTGCTCGGCTTTCTTGGGTGATGGATGAATGTTTCTGCATATATGAACCTTTCTCGAAAACTGCTTTGTAGAATGGTGAAAACTGCATCAAAATCTGTCCAGTAGTTCTCAAGATTAGCATGGACGAACAGACAGCCGAAATCATCGACTTGATTGTATACTATGTATTGATATCGGCATGTTGTTCAGTTGTTTTTATCTACTGGTATAACTATAGTTGACATTTAATCTAATCCAACATGGCAGCTATGCAAAATATTTCACCTGTACTCAATATCTATGGATCTTTTACAGCAACCAGATGTGCTGATAAGGAGATATTAAATAAGTACACATATGTGACTTTCAAAAACTGAATATACACTAGAACTACAGGGTAACCATGTGAATTTCAAACATTGTATTTAAAATGGCTTTATGTGATCTAATCACCTGAGCATAGTGAAACGTGGCACTGTGAAGCTTTATTTAGAGCTAAATATGTTGGTACCTGATGTTCCACTTTTTCAAGAATTAAAGAGAGCAACAGCACAAAATTAAAAAAAAAAATCTATATTTCTCGTGTCCTATTCAAGCGATTGAAGTGAACAAGGGTGTTACCTATAATATCTTCAGAGAGATGTTTTTAACTTGGGTCCATGTTGCCTATCTTGCTGCTGCTCTTACAGTGCCTCGAAGTGCTTTTTGAGCAGAACATTAGCTCAGCAGATATTTCTTTACATTATTTAGTTCTTGTGTATTTCTAATGATAACCCCTAACTACCCTGTATCGATCATTCCTGATTTTATGAACTTGAGTGTTATATGAAAGTTTTGAATCCAAAAGGATATCCAAATCCTGTACTGAATCACATCTTTTTAAAATTTCACCATCAATTTCATAGTTATGCAAAAGCAGATTTCTATTTCTTGAAAATGTTATCACTGAACATTTTTTAACATTGAAGAAGAGTTTGTTTACAGTGCGCATGTTATAACAAATATTCGAATCAATTTCTAACTTCATTACATAATCATTACCAGAAATTTCTTTATACATCATTAGTTCATTAGCAATTAGTTAAAAACTGGAAGTATTTTTCTACACTCAGCAGGTCAGAAAAAATAATGGCCCAAAATTAGAGCTTTGAGGGACAGCAGAATTAACTGTGACCTGAGCATAAGTTACAAACTGTTTTCTGCCAGACAAATAAGAAGAAACCAATTTCAACATTACAGAAGGAAATCCGAACATTGATAATTTACTCAACGGTACCCAGTGATCAATTTTATATATTGCTTTGGCAAACTCGGTGTAAACTGTATTTATTTGAGACCCATTGTTCACTGAAACTTCCTAAATCAAGTTTACAAGATAGGTTGCAGTAGAACGCCTAGGGTAAAACCCATGCAGAACTTCTGATATCTTCTTCATTTCCAGTTTCCAGGGTCGGGTTGCGAATCAAGGACCTCCACAGTTGTCTATCCCTCCACCATTCATTTCCTTCTTTCAATACTTCCTTTTCTTTTACTCCTCTTTTCTCTATGCTTTCCTTCACCGTATCTATCCACCTCTTTCTGGGCCTTCCTCGTGGATATATAGGTTTTAAAACGAACAAAAATTTGAATACTTTCAAACGGTTTTGTTGGAGGACATAGGCCTATTAACCCTATGTACAATTTTAGAACTATCACCTGACTTTAAAATGGGGTTTATTCTGCTTGTCTTCCAAACATTTGCAAATCATCATCATCATCTTGCACAGTTTCCAGCCACTGGCCGGGTCTGTTTGGAACACAAGCCTCTCCAACATCTTCTGTCTTCCCACCATCTCTCAGCCTCCACCCTTGTCCAGTCTTCTCCTCTCGTCTTCACACTTTCTTCCACCCCCATCACCCACCTGTCTCTCGGTCTCTTTCCTTCCCACTTCGTCTCGGGTACTCTCCTGGGTATCCTCTTCTCCTCCATTCGTTTTACATGTCCATACCATCTAAGTTGCAAATATTTGCATCTTAATAATTCAGGGATGTTATCCGATGATAAGTCTGGGCTGCATACACAGTTGAAAGTAACATGCGAAACCATCAGCCATTTCTTTTGGAGTTACCAAACGGTTATCATTATATCGCTGCAACAGTGGCATAACTAGAAATCTGTACCTTTTCAGCTTTTATCTCAGTGTAGTGCGGGAAAATATTCTTTATCGATTGATTAAATTGATACTACTCTATTGTTTTTCTAGACAACGGGCGACTACATAATTCGTTGTGCCAGTTTCCGAAAATATTATAATTACATCACTAACACTGATACTTCTTAATTGCATTGGTCTTGCACTCACCTGAAGCAAAGTAATAAATCCCGAGTTTCAATATCCCGTCAAAACCTTGTTATTATTTAAATATTCCACAATTAAGTAAATGCCTTTAAACCTTTAAATGCAGTTTCCCAGCATTTTTTGAGTTATGTCACTGTTGCAGTAAATGGGCGATATGTCATACGAGTACATTGTTATATTGAGCTTTCCTCCTCTTGTTTTTTATGAAATTCCAAAACTATACAGAATGCTTAATGTGTCATCTAAGATACTCCTTTGACTTCAATATGTTAATTATGTCTTAGATAATCCAACAAGGGATTATTCAGTCTTTTATTAGGAACATGAGTTAAGAAAACTTATTTAATAACTTTATAAAAATAGCTGATTGCATCATTGGGGCTTTTGTAAATTTATAACTTACTTGAACTATATTTTTGTAATCAATAAAATCAATAAAAATCTGCTTTGTGAAAGTTGTTACACTGACAGAAAACTCTTTGATACTCTTTATACTAACATCCACCCATGCCTTTTTGGTTCCCATAGGAAATTGGAAATTAGTTCATGTTATAGGTTTTGAATGTCCTAGGTTTTGCTGATTGCCAGTAATTACTAGGGGGAATTTATTTCTCCCTGCAGCTGTATTTACTACATGCTAACCCCATGACATATTCCTTATTAATTCTAAACCCAGGGTTAGAAGATTTATTGTAAAGTGTCTTGGAATTTAAACCTATTTCATCGGCATTGTACATTCCTTGTGGTGAACAAAAATGGTTTCATAGTGACCATATAGTATGACTGTATTTAATATGAAACAGACATAAAAGGTTTATGACAATATTGCATAGCCTAAGCATAGACCAAATCAAGAAAATGATATAGCTACAAATCTTGGTGTAAGGGAAATGTCACATCTAACATAACAGTATTTCAAAAATTGATGCTCTGGGTAACCTTGAAAGTGTTTGCAAAATGAGGTTTAAAAGCTATTATGAGTCCTACTGTCGACCAAAATATTATGTGCACTCGAGTTTGAAGGTTGTTTGTGAAGTAACCAATAGACCTACATAAAATCCAGGGCCGATAACCAACATGTTAGGCCCCTTAAAACAACAATATTATCATCATCATACATAAAATCCAATAACATCATCATTTTCATCGTTCTATTTTACGTTAGTTCATGTGGGTTTGGAATTTTTAATTTATATTTTCATATATTTTATCGCATTTGGAACACAAAAAGTGCCCATTTTAAGCGTGTTTCGACCATGCGTCACATTTAAGAATTATTATCTCACAAACCCGCCCAACACGCGTCATGGCGCGCCTCGCTCGGAAGTGATGGGCTCCATCTCAGCAACACTGTACAGCATTTCCCTGAGCGGCTAGCTGGTGAACCATGTCATATTTCTCCGTACAAATACAAACCAATATAAAATAAGTGAATTAATTTACGTATTTCACAGTCATACAGAATACCTTTTTCATGTATAAGGATTACAACGCGACCAAGAACTACATTTTCCAACGACACCGAGCCGAGAAAAGTTTCCTTACAAAAATGATAACTTTGTTTCTTGGACACACAAAATGTTGAAATTAATAAACCAGTTCTACAACATTCCAATGTATATTGTGTTAAAATTTGGATTAGATCTGATGACGGGTGTGTGAGATAATAATTTTTATATGTGACGCATGGTTGAAACACGCTTAAAAACGGACACTATTTGTGTCCAACTGCGATAAAAAAATATTAAAATAAACTAAAAATTCCAAACCTACATGAACTAACATAAAATAGAACGACGAAAATGATGATGTTACTGGATTTTATGTAGGTCTATTGTTTACTTCACAAACAACCTTCAAACTCGAGTGCACATAATATTTAGGTCGACAGTAGTCCTTCATTACTTTTGAAGTACAGTAGTCTGTTCTATGCAGTTTGATGGATGTATTTTATATGTTGTACAGTAATACTGTAGCCTAATATTTTCCCTTTCTTTTCAAGCACTGGCTGGATCCCACGAAGGCCATCAAGAAGCAAGTTCGAAGTGAGTGTGTTTTTATTTAACATCATAAGACTTTCCCAGTTACAAAGTATAACATTAAAGTGTATTCAGATGGGTCTTAACATAGTCATCTTCAGTCCAGGCTGGCAATGGTGGTTCTCTGGCAACCCTCCATGTGATGGTTGTTTGTTCTTGCACTCAAATTGATAACTTCAAAGTTGGATATCTATGTGGCAATTAATTCAGTATGGATACTAATTCACTTGGCAAACATTTAAATTCAAATTGTGTGCCAAAGGCAGCCATCATGGATAACAAGGCAGACAACCTAATGATGTCATTCTCTTCCCCTCCCCCCCCTCTTGTGTGACCAACATGACAGAGATTATTTGCCCTTCCCATCCACTTTCTCGTCCCTGGGGGTTTCCCACTCCTCCCCTCGGCCTCCTGGGGGATTCCTCTTCCCCATATTTTGATAATAGCGTATCTCTGATTGTTGTCACCTCAGGGAGGATTTCTCCGATCCTTGCGAAATCATCTTAATTTCGTCAATGATTTGAATATGCCAGTGGTGGCCAACAGGTCAATATTTAAGGCGTTACTATTTTTACTGTTTGAAAGGCATATCCATCAATCAAATATTGGCATACAATAATTTGAATGTGTTAGGGGCATTAGTGGGTCAACATTTTAGGGGAGCTCTTTTTTTATCCTATTTTCATTTATAAAAAAATAGGCTTATGAGACCACCTTTTGTCCAGGTGTGTGTGCGCGCATCTGTGTCCCCCCCAATAACTTCTAAATGGCTGGAGCGATTTCAATGAAACTCGGTAAGCTCGTAGTAGACTACTATTTTGGCCGACCCCGAACCTCAAATTTGATTACGTCTCACCAATCCAACATGGCGGCTGTGTGAATTATTTCACTGGCATTCTGTATCTGCTGAAATTTTGTACGGTGATAAATGACACTACTATACGTTCACCTATGTGACTTTCAAAAACCTGTTAACTACAAAAGAACATGGCGACCAAGCAAAGTTAAAACATTTAAATAGACTTTTCTCGTGATTTAACCATCCGCACGCAGTGAAACTTGGTACAGCAAATGACTATGCAAATTGCAATGCACTGATATTGTTTACATAACCACAAGATGGCGGCAGTGTGAAATTTTAAAATTCAGTTTTTATTTCTTGTGTTCTAATCTTGCGATCGAAATCAACTTTTGAATAATGAACATACAGAATAATCCTCATCTAATACACTGAAGAAAATGGAAATTGCAACACCATGAAGGCATTGGTCGTTTGTGTTGATTTTCAAGATATGGAACGATGCCATGTAGGTATGTAAACGATCAAAGTTTCAGACCCATTGGATTGTTGCTACAGGTCTCCCACGTGATTGGTCGCGGAGGAATCAACTCCAGTATACGGACTCTGGTGTAGCGTAGTTGACTTGCAGTCTGTGCAGTGAAGTGTTCCCCGTCAAACATGCCTTGACGACAGAGAAGAGCACGCTATCAACAACTGTCACCGTTTGAGAGGGCTCGGATAATTGGGCTGTGTGAGGCTGGATTATCCCTAAGGACTGTCGCTGCACGTGTTGGCTGACAGGCATCTACGGTACAACGTGTATGGCAGCAGTGGTCAAATGAAGGTACCCACACTCGTAGACCTGGCACAGGCCCATCGCGACAGACAACTGTGAGAGAGGATCGCCGCATCATTCGGATGGCCCGGATGGAACCCCATGCATTAGCAGCGCAAATTCGAGCAGCTGTGGCACCCCACGTTACACAACAAACAGTTGGTAATCGCCTGCATGCAGCTGGCTTACGATCCCGTGTCCCTGCTGAAGGTGTTCCATTGACCCCACAACAGCAATGTGTAAGGCTGGCCTGGTGTGGAGAACGATCGACGTGGGTCGACGAATGGCATAGGGTCGTCTTTAGTGTGGAATCACGCTTCTGTCTTGCCCGCAGTGATCGCCGAAATCGTGTGCGCCAACGTACCGGGGAGAGGGGCCGCCCAGACCTTATTGTCGAGAGGCACACAGGGCCAACACCAAGCATTATGGTCTGGGGAGCTATTGGCTTTAATGGGAAATCACAATTAGTGCTTGTTGAGTGCATTATGACTGCTCGACAGTACATTGATAGGGTACTCAATCCAGTGGTTGTCCCTATGATGGCGAACATTGCTAATGGGATGTTTCAGCAGGACAATGCCCGGGTTCACACTGCACGCATCTCCAGAGAAGCTCTCCACGACATCACAACCTTAGAATGGCCCGCCAGATCCCCGGCCCTTAGTCCTATTGAGCATGTGTGGGACATGATGGATCGACAACTGGCTAACCGTCCTCAGCCACCCACAACTCTGGTACAACTGACCCGTGCAGTGCAGCAAGCATGGGCCACAATTCCTCAGGAAGCGATCCAGGGCCTTATTGACTCCATGCCTCGCCGAATTCATCAATGTATTGCAGCTCATGGTGGACACATCCTGTATTGATTGTTGTCCAAACTTGCGGTCAGAGGGACCTGAAAGTGTAATCATCGAATCACAACCGAACACTCGTCCTGCATGTTCAATTGCAGCAATGTAGCACCACTCCTTCTGGGTGTTGCAATTTCCATTTTCTTCAGTGTAGTACATAACTTTATGGCCTACATAATTATATTAAAATCCAACATGGCGACCATCCAAAATAGTTAGACAGTTCTCAATATCTATTAATCTATGACAGCAATCAAACTGAAATTTTGTATGTGTATAGAGGCTATAAACATAAGTTCACCTATGTGAGCACAAATCCAACATGGCGGCGACTCAAAATTTAAGTATTAAAATGGACGTTTCTCGCGATTTAACCATCCGAGCGCAGTGAAACTTGGTACGGCAAATGCTTATATAAATTCTAATCCACTGGCATCTAATAAATTTTCATAACCACAAGATGGCGGTTGAGCGATATTTTAAAATCTCGTTTTTATTTCGTGTCCTAATCATGCGATTGAAGTTGGAATAAAACACCGACACAATAATCTTCATGTGTTATTACATAACTCTAAGGCCTATATATAAAAATCCAACATGGTGACCATCCAAAATATTTAGACGGTTCTCAATATCTACAAATCTATTACAGGAATCAAACTGAAAGAGGCAATTAATATAAGTAGGATATATGAAAATAGGCTGTTTTGTTCTTCACGGAACTACTTGTTTATGTAACAGGTGTCTGAATGGTGTATCCGTTGTTGACATCAACAGAATTTCCGCAATCACTGGGAAAAATCCCATTTTGGCACACGATTTGAATGTGTCAATGGTGGCTAGCTGGTCAGTATTTTAGGGAACTTATTTTTCCAAAAATAAGAAAATATTTTGATTGAGTATTGAGGTGTTATTTCAAGGCTCCTTGAACTAGAACCTATGAAATGTAAGTGGTGATTCTGGTTATAAATTTGAACATTGATCAGTGGTGGCTGTTGCCATCAAAGTTTGAGGCGTTGTTTTTTTTTGCATAGAATTTGTTTTTCTTTGTTTTTGAGTGACCATTATTACAAGAATGAAAAGTGTTATAATCATTTAGCAGGCTGTGGCCAGTTCACTCCAATGCCATTGGCACGTTCATTGGCTTCTCTTGAACTCTCTGATGAGGTTGACGTCAATCCCCTAAGTAATGCACTCGCTAGGGGTTGCATGACCTTGACGTGGTGGGAGTGCTTGTGAAGTCTAATTATCCTTTGGGCTATGCCGGCGGTAGCATAGCTACAGGTAGGGCCTCCCTTGCTGGACAGGCCAAAGGTACGAAGCCACCCAGAATCCTCAAGTCCTCAACGGCAGCAAAGGCGGAGAAGATTGTCTTCGGTACGGCGGAGTTGGCGGAAGAGGCTGACCAGGGTCAAGAGGTCATGACCCCCACTGTCTTGTGGATAGAAGAGGGAACTTCAAATGCTAAGGGAAGAAACCCTGACAGAAAATCAGTAGGCCTGGATACTTAGCAGGCAGCCCCTTCACCAGGCTTTGGGTGCTATAGGACAATAACCTGCACACCCGAGATTACTTTATTACAAAAACATTAACGAATAGAAGCCGGACGGAAAAATTGGATTCGACCTCCAGCATGAATTCGGACTCTTGAATTGTAATATGGAATGTACAGATAATGTGGCAGACAGGGAGATTGGCTTAAGTATCGAGGGAGATGATGAGATACAGGTTGGATTATTTGGGCCTGAGCGAGATGAGGTGGAATGGATTCGGGGATGTAAAGACGCAGGATGGAGATACGCTCCTGTTTTCGGGTAAGGAAGAAGACGAATATCACAGTGTGTTGGATTGCTGCTCACACAAAAGGCTAGATTTGCATCAAGATTAAGGCCAATAACAGTTATTCAGTGTTACGCACCGACGGAGGCGGGAAGAATGAAAGGAGCATTTTTACGGCAAGTTACATCAAACTCTTTTAATGGTGAAGAAAAGAGATATATTGGTGATAATGGGGGACATGAATGCCAAAGTAGGTAATGAAAAACAAGGTTTGGAGAACATTATGGGAAAGCATGGCATAGGAACTAAGAATGATAACAGAGAGCGACTAATTGAACTCTGTAGCGGCTATGGGCTCGTGATAGGAGGCACCTTTTTCTCTCACAAGAACTACTATCAAGTGATCTCGGTATCCCCAGATCATCGCACTGAGAATCAGATTGACCATTTCACCATCAGGAAGACCTGGCGCACCTCACTACTAGATGTGAGGAACAAAAGAAGAGCAGATGTGGGTAGTGACCATCACGTAGTGGTGGCTACTCTTCGATGTAAGATAACAGGAGATTGACCAACACTGGAAGAAGATCACGAACACATACATCAATACCTGTGAGAATTTTCTGGGCAAGGTAGAGCAAGGAAAGGAGGAGCGGGTCAGACCTGAGACATGGAGGGTGATGGGCAGACGGAAAGAATGTAGAATACGACTTAATAACGCAAGAACACGAGATGAGAAGGCACAAGTTAGAGCGGACTTCAATCAGTTGAATAGGACTGTGAAGAAAAACTTTCGGCGCGAATAGCGAGCGTTCATTAATAACCTTGCAACACAAGCAGAGAAGGCAGCACAAACCAGAGATAGTAAGACCCCATACCACATTACGAAAAGATTATCAGGAAAGTTTTCCAGATTTGACAAGCTGGTGGAAGCCAAAGATGGGGAAATTATTGAGCAACCAGAATGAACAACTAGAATGATGGAGAGAGCACTCTTTGGAAATGTTAAATCTTGTAACAGCTTAAGAGGAAGAAGAACCAGCAGAGGACGAACTTGAAGACGCTGTTATCAGTTCGGAACCACCATCGAGACTAGAGATTGGAAGGGCCATCTAACAATTCGAGAGTGGCAAGGCTGCAGTACTAGACAATACCGCACTGGAGGCACTGAAAATTGATATCAAAGCGTCAGCAGATATTCTGCTTCCATTATTCAGGGAGATCTGAGAACAAGAAGAGATACCAGTCGATTGGAGGAATGGGATGTTGATCAAGCTTCCCAAGAAAGGAGACCTAACAGAATGTGATAACTGGAGAGGGATTACTCTCCTTTCGATACCAAGCAAGGTCCTCTCATGAGTTATTTTGAACTGAATAAAGCAGGGAGTCAACCAAAAACTGAGGATAGAACAAGTGGGATTTAGAGAAGGTTACTCATGCACGGACCAAATCAACACCCTACATATAATCATGGAACACTCCACCGAACTTCACTGTATGTGTTATTTGTAGACTTTGAGAAGGCGTTTGGTAGTGTGATGAGATAAAGGATGTGGAAAGTCATGAAAGAGTTTGGGATTCCAGGAAATATCATTAACATGGTCAAGGAGATGTACAACGACTACACATGCCAAGTCCAGAACCATGGGATGCTGTCAGAGCCCATCCCAGTTAACACTGGGGTTAAGCAAGGATGCCTGTTGTCACCGATACTATTTCTTATGGTATTAGATTTAATGATGAGGAAAGCGATGAACCGACGAAGAGGCATACAATGGGGACAGACATGCTGGAGGACTTGGACTTTGCAGATGACTTGTGTCTGCTAACCAGCAGCTTTAGGGATATGGAAACCAAGTTGAATGATTTGAGAGTAGAAGCAGCAGAGGTGGGACTGAAGATTAATGGGAAGAAGACTAAGGAGATGAGATACATGGACCACAACAATTGTCAACTGTTCCTAGAAAACCAAGAGGTAGAATGAGTCAACAATTTTGTTACCTGGGAAGTATTGTCACCATAGATGGAGAAACATGAGAAGATATTAAGAATAGGATTAATAAGGCCAAAAGTGCATTTGCAATGCTAAGATCGATCTGGGGATCTCAAGAGCTTAACATCAACACTAAACTGCGCACCTTTAATATGAATGTCAAGTCGGTCCTGCTCTATGGTTGCGAAACTTGGAAAACAAATAAACAACTAATCAGAAGTCTTCAGACTTTTGTGAGCAAGCATCTGAGGAATATCCTGAGGATATGGTGGCCACAGATCATTTCCAATGACGCACTATGGAATAGAACCAAACACCTATTGACATTGAGATGCGTCGCAGGAAGTGGAGATGGATCGGGCACACGCTAAGACGTGATAAAAATACTTCGCCAGACAAGCACTGGAATGGAATCCACAAGGCACTAGAAGAAGAGCCAGGCCGAGGAACACCTAGAGGAGGAGCGTGGAGGTGGAGGGCATTGAGAATGATGGGAAGACCTGGACGGAGAGCAAGACCATGGTGCAGAACCGAGTCCGATGGGGGAAATTCGTTGATGCCCTATGCTCCACTTAGGAGTTGCTGGAAATAAAACGAAAAACCCTATTCAATACATTTTCTTATTATATGCAAAACTATTATTTGAATTAGCTGCCAAGGGTGCTCTCTGAATATATCACACACAGGACGTAGAAAAATAATATTGCAAAGAGCCTGGCTATCCTCACAGCAAGCTACATGCATGTGTTATCTTTTAGAGACGGTGTCATTCCTGAGTGAGCAGATATCATTGAAATATTAGAAGCCATTTCTCAGTGTTGCCTAGTAATCTATTAGTAGAATCACTTTTCAGTCGGTCAACGTGAGTGTACTCAATTAGGTTGGGCGGGGATTAGCAATTAATTTCCTAGTGGCTTAAATAAATACATGAATTATTTATACACTTAATAAAACGCTCTTGATTCAAATGGGCGTTTTTAATTGGAAGATGAGTTTCGTTTGCCAAGGATACGTCATCAGAACCTGCTAACTTACGCTTAATTTAGGTTTGGTGGATACTTGTATAATTTATGTACAACAGTATTTACAATTATTATATCCTGTATTTCGGAAGAAAATATCTGAAGGATTTGGTGGGAGCGATCTAAATGGCTGCTGGTGGGCTCCTATTGGCTGTAGTTTGACAGCTGTACTCTATATTTCGAAAGAAAGAACTTGAAGGATAAGGCGGGAGCTTGGAACAGCAGAGCTTTGTTGCCAAGTTTTATTGTTGTTATAAATCAGCTGATTCGAATAGTACACAGGGCTACACTTCGGACATTATTTCGGCAGAATTATACGTAATATATTTTAAATGTCGATCCTGAGTCAACATCGAGGTCATTCAAATAGAGAAGTACGCTACATAGATTAATAAATAAATTACATATCGAAGCTATGCTACCTTATCACCGGTATCATCGCCGTCCATATATTCAGGTATTCAATTCAATAAATACGACAAAGAGGGCAAACATTCTGCAGCTAATACAAAGTAATTTCATGAATAAATCAACTCTCACCGTGCAATGATTATCCTTCAATATGAAACAAGAGTGTGAGGGGAGGTCGTTCGCAGCATACATTACAGTAGTTGACAGAAACAGACCATGATAACACCAAGCACACCCATTGAATCGCGACTCTTTGCGGTTAATAATAGCTTTCGTGATAATACAAAAGTAATGTTAAGGTAAAGGAATATTTAGCACCCACTCAAACAAACCACTCTGTGGCGATATTATTGCTGTGTTTTACTTTGTCGAGTTGTAGGCTAGTGGATGCCAGGCGGTAATTTTAACACTATGAGGTATACAACTTGTGCTCTATTATTGACTGCCGCAAAGGAAATCGCTCAAATAAATTATCCTCCGTCAATTGGCAAGGGTTTGACACCATCCATCCCTTAACTGTCCCTATTGTTTTAGATCCCTTAGTTGGGGGTAGTTAGGTCTAAATCATATGTGTTAGTGTACTAATTTGGAAGGTGATTCCTAGAGATGGCAGCTTCCCGTAGCTGGGTAAGCTTACCAGTGTAGAGTGTTGTGTGATGTTTAAATGCTAGGGGGTGCTCCTATAAAGACGTAAGTGTCGCTTAGGGGATGATCTTCTGGTCGCAGGTTAATGTACTGGCCTCCCAGCTGGTCGGAAGGAATTATATAACAGACCTGCTTGCGTCAGCTATGCCGGCGGCTTGCTGCCAGCGGGCGCGTGCGGTAGACACAATGGAGCCTGAGCAGGCGATTACCGGCTACTATTGTCACGCTTACTCGTGACGAGAGTCAGGAAGGGTATTGGGATGTAAAGAGGCGTGTAATTACGAATGCAATGTGTAGATTACTGACCAAGTATTTATTGGTCAGTGAGTATGAAATTGTATGTCCCTCTTAGGGGAACGTGAATAATAATGCAAGTTATGTGTACAAGTTTGTGGGTAGGTTTTACAAAGTATAGGATATCTGAACACTTGCTGACTCACCTGATGATAGCAACAGCTAACAGGGCCTCCGGCTACACACACTGTATGACAGATAATAGAGAGAGCCTGTCCTCATTAAGGTCTTCCTTCTTATAGGTTCTGGCGCTGCTTCGTTGACATTCCACCGATGTAGGTGCCCTAGTTAGCTATTGTGTAGGTGTTTGTGAGTGTGATGCAAGTGGTTGGCAGGCTTCCCAAGCTGGGTAGCCGCCCTTGCTGTGTAAAAGGTGCTGTTCTGGACTTATGAGATTTGCCAGTTAGGGGTGGTTTTAATAGATGATGGAGGGTGGCTTCAGGGGGTGCAGCCCCCTGGGGGCCTGTACAAGTCTCCTCCTTTGATTAGTTCGCGTCAACGGGAACGGAACGTGGAGTTGGGGTGTCGATGTAGTAGGTCGTTGTTGAATCCTCCTTGTATCTCATCTTCGTTTCTTCTGTTTCGTGTAGAGGTAGTGATGTCGTGTTGATGTAGCGATGTCATGTAGATGTAGCGATGTCGTGTAGATGTGAGATCAGCTCGTGTTCAGAGGGGTGGGTTTTGGGATATATGCATATACATGTGCTAATTTTTAAAACAGTTCATAAAAATAAAAAAAATTGCCATTTGCAATATAAAAAGTTCCACCAAAAAAAAAATACATGGTTTTGACATTGTATACGATATTGGTGTTGTGCAGGGAGGAAAAAACCCAGGGCTGGACGGGTGATTGTGCCGTCCGGCGCTGTCTTGGGGAAAAAATTGCTCCCTGCAATGTGAAAGATGGAAGAAATAGAAAAAATAGGTGTTCCAAGGTATAAGTTAAAGGAAATATTTAAAATATGTTTATTGTGGTGGGGTAAAACGGAACACCTTCACAAATTTGGGCGTTAGAAGAAAGAAAATGAAAGAAACAAAAGCATAATCATTGTGTACATGTATATATTGGGAGAAAAAAAAAATATAACAATATTCGCCGTGGCGCTGATGGCAATAATGGTGCCGTACACAGGCTGGTGATAGTACTGTGGTAATTATGGTAGCATTGCATAGTGACATTGGTAATCATGATGATGATGCCGGGCATGACCCGATAATAATGATGATCATGACATTTATAATAAATAATCATACTAAACATAATAATAACTATAGTAGTAATGATGTTTGCCATGTTGGCATTCTATGTACGGGTATATTATCCAACCACATGTACGTGTATACCCTTGTCATGCTATAATTATGGAATACAAAATAATTTATAACTAATATTATTACCTTATAGAGCTCTTATAAGTGGTCAGTTATTTTATACCCTTTTTGCGCTGTGAACTCTCTACCTTGCTTCCGAAGCGTCCTTAAGTGGCCGTTCCTGCCAAGGTTCAGTGGCTAATCCGCTGTCTCCTTTTGTTTTCTTTTATGCCCTAGTGGTTTTCCCACCGTGGTTAGGAATTCCACCTTAGCGTCGAAGGCGCGGCGCTTACAAGCGTTGTGCCGCCCTTAGACACTGAATCCACGCTTCATTTGCGTGCATAATGTGTATCTGTGCTCATTGATGCTCAGTATTCCACGGTTACTGTGCATCGTTGACCACTGTGTTGACACCGTTAAAGGGTGCAACTGAAAGTTTTGGAGTGTGTATATGTTTGTGACAGAGGAGAGTGTGTACAATTTGGTATTGGAAATATATTTACAAAAGACATGTTTATTGCGTTGTGGACCTGTGGATAAAGTATGTTAGTGCATTGCCGCTCGGGTGATCTGTAATAGAGCATAGAAATATTATACAAGCCATATATATCATTTGTAGGCGCATGCCAATATTGCTTGCCTTTGGCACTCTATATTGCTGTATCTTAACCTATGCCGGCTAGAGTCCTATCTTAGCCTATTTACTTTACTTATTGTGTTATATTATCGGGCTTACCCTGGTACCGATTTTTGGTGACCAAGTGCCGAAATATCCTACCTTAATGTAAGTTATTCTAGTATAATCTAACTTAATGTATTATCGGGCTTACCCTGATGACGGGTTTGTTGGTCATCAGGTGCCGAGATATTCTACCTTAGTCTATTGTTAACCTAATGTGTTATCGGGCTTACCCTGATGACGGGTTTGTTGGTCATCAGGTGCCGAGCGGCTTTACCTTACTTATGGTAAGTAAAAATGTTTGCTATTTATAAGCCGAATGGTTGACCTTACTTTATTGCCGAAATATGCTGTGCTATTATTTAGCAACAGCGCTTATAAAATTTGCTTAATCCTAAGTTGCGTGTCAAAATGCAACTGTCTTACATGCTAAAATTTTGACCAGAGCGATCGCCCGGGGCAGTTTTACCTCCCCAGATCACCACCCGCACGTATCCTAGAAACACCGGTTGTCTCTAGAATCGCCGGATTCAGCTCCCTTAATACTAGTTGTCGACATTTATGCTAGTGCTTACTTACTAACTAGTATTAATATAGTCGCAGGCGGCTTACGGTGCCACAAAGCAAACCGCCTCGCCTGCTGTATTTGCCTGCTCATTGCCGTTGCCTTTGCATATGTTGTCGTTGTTGGGTCTGCCCACTTTAACCCATGTGAGGGCTCGCCATGCTCCTCATTTAATGCCCTTGGCTGCCCGCTGCGTCACCATTTATGTGGGCATTGGACATTGTCCAATGGCATAATATCATCTTCGCCCTTATTGGCAGTAATAGTATCCTCTTCGCCCTTATTGGCAGTAATAGTATCCTCTTCGCCCTTATTGGCATTAATAGTATCCTCTTCGCCCTTGTTGGCAGTAATAATATCCTCTTCCCCCTTATTGGCAACAATAATGCTTCACTCCTGCGCATAGGAGCCTTGCTTCTCGCTCTAGAAGCTCTACTTACTTATATTTAACTAGAAGTCTAGTCCTAATTTGGTCGTCCCTTGGGTCCTCTCCTGAGTCCGGTGCGGAGTTGGCTATTTCTCCCCCCGTTCGTCAAGAGTCTCCCCAGCAGGTCTTGGCTTCGACGACCGTGGCACATAGTGGGTGTAACATCTCTTCGTCCTAGGGACAGGCTAGGTACACCTAGGATTCTGAATTTTGCCCGTGCCAGGCCATGAATGCTTCAACCTTACGTAGTTCGTCTGTTATTGGTCTGGGTCATTGAGCTGTTGAGCCAACTGGGGTAAGGGTCATCATCACCTTCCCCAGCTCTGCTCCTGTGTGGTGCCTCTTCCCTTCTGCTTACGCTGTTATCATCATTCAGCGTGTCACCGATTCCTTTATTTTATATTTAAAAAAATTAGTGTACTGTGTAAATAATTTATTGTGTAGAAAATGTAAAAAAATTTTAAGTGTTCTGGGGTTGTAGAATCTTCTAAGTGCATAGACTACTTCAGGTCTACTTTGCTATGTCGGACTCCCAGCTGTAATGCCTTGTTACTTTTCATGGAGGCGTTAGTAGGGTTTATGGCGTTAGGTTCCCTGTTATTAGGATCCCGGGGGTGTTATTTGTTGCATAGGCTTGAAGCAGGGTAGGAGGGGGTTGCGCATCTTTGGGCTCCATGTAAATGGTGGCCTAGAGCCGGTGATGCTACCAGGATGCTTCTACAATGAGTGGACGGGGGTAGGTATTTCCCGGGATTGCAAAAATTTTAACAAAGTGTCATGCAGGTTTAATAATAATAACCCTCGGTATGTGGGTGAGATATTCCATGCATGTATCTGGATATGAGGCGTATCCGCACTCATCTAAGGATAGGTATCGGTCAATGTATAATAATACTATTTCCCTTTCATGCGGGATTATTTAATTTAAAAAAATTGTTAATATATAAATTTGGCCTCATCTCTTACTTAGAGATGTGCATTACGCTTGCCATTCTTTCCGACACACCCCTAATACTCAGGTGCTAGCATTGAGAGCCAGGGCGTAGTGAGCCCTCTCTTTAAACGCATGAAGTCTATCAACCCCGATGTAAATTTTGGCGTGCAGTTTAGCTGTTTTTATGTGTTTGTGTGTCTGTGTTGGTTAATGTTGTAAATGGAAAGGTTATGGAAGGATGAGGGTGTTACTATGGTAGCCTGTTGGCGGTATATTGGCTATCTGGCTGGCCCTATCCACCTGTGCTCCTGTCATCCTCATCTGGTCAATATCTGTTTTCTATTGCTCCTTGGGATAGTAAAGTATGGTGACGCTGTGACGTCACGGCCTAATCTGGTCTCTCAGTTGCAATGTTAATGTAGCAAGTGATCGTAGTGTGACTGGTCATGTCCTGATCGCCTATGATGGTTTGAGGATTAAAAAGTAAAAAGAGCAGTAATTATTGGGGAGGTCTGTTCCCTCAGAGTCCCTGTCTGTATTCGCCCCTGATTAGTGAGCGCGTGTGTGTGACTATATTCCGTTACACTACGCGGGCGTGTGGGCTGTTATAGCCTAAGTCCTACTGTGTGTCGCGTGCATGGGCAGGAGGTGCGTGCGGCCTGTCATCATCTCTGTAAACATGTTCCTATGGGCCCAAGGTAATATGGCCTACAGTATCTGCATATGGCCAAATGCCAGGCATATTGAAACGTTGCAGAATTCTGTGCCAATATCCATGTGTACTTTTTGTTAGTGTAGCAATGCTTCTGGAATTTGCAAGTCAATGTTTTTGCTTGTGTAAGGGAAGGCTCTGACGTCACGTATGTCGGCTGTCGGAACGTGCCTTTTGCGAATGTCGGCATTTTGTCATTGTTTGGGATTCCGAGAGTGCCAGTGTGGTCATCTGTCCCGTTTTTGCTAACCGATGTTATGTGTACACTGTTTTCAGCAAAACTTCTGCCTTGTGTAACTATGTGTAACCCTTGTTTGGGGGGGGGGGGGCGTGGTGGCTCAGCGGTCTAGCTGAATGCCTCTCACCAAGGCGGTCCGGGTTCGATTCCCGGTCAATGCATGTGAGATTTTCGATGTGAAATGCCATGTCCTGTGGTTCGGATTCCACGTAAAAAGGAGGTCCCGTGGCTCATGATCTCGAGATTAACGGTCACGTTAAACTACAAGCTTCCTTGCTTTTTTCCTTGTTTGGGAAGTCTATTGTGATCCCTTTGGAGGCCTAGAATTTTCGGTACGCCCTCTTGTTGGGAATTCCTGGGTCGCCAATGCCGAGGTAGGCTGCTGTAGCGAGTACTCTGGGGCGAATCTATGCTCCATTATGTATGGGAAAAAAGAGAGAAAAAAAACCTTCCTGTGCCTATAGACATGTGTCTGATCCACTCATGTACTTGTCTGGGACCGGTTTCAGTGTAATTGGGCGTCTGGATTTTTATTTTTGTTTGTTTCCCATGGCGTCCGATTTTTGCTGGGTATTCGGACCCGTAATCATGTAATTCTCCGTGTTCTATGTCTGCGTTGTCTGTTGGGATTTGATTGTCCCCAATGTGTCTTTTGATTGTGTTTCTCGCGCCAAAAATACCGTTGATTAGTTAGTTTTTGGCACGAGTGTGTTGTGTGGTCGTGAATTCGCACCCGCCTGCTTTAAGGTTCTGGTGTTACGATATCTGTACCGTATATACCATGGCGCACGTATCGTGTATTTGAAATGCGCAGATGAAAATACGCATTGGCGTGAAAAGTTTGTGTCTTTGGGAATGGTCCTCGTGTTGTAATTTTGGGAGTTATAGGATTTTTGAACCTGGCGTGAATGATGGCGTGTGTTCCGCCTTCAGATCTGCATACATGTTCGCTGCCCGTATGTAGTGAAGGTCGCCCAGTCACGAGTGTCTTATCGCTGACGGCGATAGTCTCTAATTTCATTGACGTGTGCGCTATCTTATTACTTGTTTGACAATGTTCCTGTGTCCGGCACGTGTGTGTGTCTAAGCCTGAGTGCTCTCTCTGAATTGTTGCGAGCATGGCTTTCCATAATAGAAAAGAACCTTCCACTAAATACATTTGTGTTCTCAAGTTTTGTGGTAATGTGAGCGTGGGTCGAATATGTCCCTGTTAGTGGCACCTGGCTGTGTCTATGCACGCGTGTCTCCGGGCCGCTAGTCGCGTGTTTGGTGACTAGGTGTCGGAGGTGATTTGATTGTTTTTCTGCTTATGTATATGTGTTAGTGGAACTGTCCTTTATTATTATATCCTCCGATGGGATAATTACCCGACCTTTCACTCCTGGTATCCAGGAGATTGCGGGTTCGAGACCGTTTTTAACCAGGATAATTATTTCTGGTGCCATTCAGGCTTGTGTCTTCTGGACAGTTCTGCCAAGTGTTAGGGTCGTATCCCGGTGCGGTCAGCGAGGTCCGAAGGCTATTTCTAGGCCTTCTTTCCACGTCTGCCAGTGGGATCACTTCCCTTCCTCTTGACAGTGTTGCCGCCTGTAGGTGTAGGTGTTGTTTGGCGGGTGTGACATGCCTTCATGAAATAAGTAATGGTGTTTCCCCCTTGAGCTGTGAGTGTTACCCCATGGTGTCTATGGTTAGTTTGAGCGTTTTTGTGGGGGACGAGAAAAATTTATGTTATAGGCATTGTAACATATTACGTGTACCTATAGGTTAAATACACACAGTTCAACTTGGATAATGTTCCTTTCACAGGATTAGTGAAAGAGGCGAAAAAGAAAAATGAGCTGTCCACAGATTCAAATTAAGAAAGTTCTTTGGGAGAAAAAAATAATAATAGAGAAAATATATTGTATCCCGTCTGCGCAATGCTTTATGCTTATCAAAGCGGGTTGCCAGACGGCGGTAATCTGTAAAGATTGTATCGTAAATAATGTCAAGATGTTTAAAAATGAAAGGTAGGACCTGAGTGTACTATTCACCTGTTGTGCGACGTTAGTACAACAGTAATCTAGTTACGTCTCAGGGAAATCTACCATTTTTGAAAAATAGTTTGAGATTCTTAATTCTTGCTTACGCTTAGGGTTCTCGGCCATCACAAGAGAATCTATCAAACTGTGGGACCGGAACATAGAACACTTAGTCATTTCTACTTAGAAAGACCCGCCTGAGCTCTATGCTGTGGTTTGTTGCCTAGGCTGTGTTCGGAATAGCTCTTTCCGGCCTTAAGCCGCGTGGCCCGACTGATTGGCTTCCGCTTGGCTTTGCATATTAGAAACTTTACATTATCCAAGTTATAATGTGGACCACCTATGATCATAAACCATTGATGGCCTGAAAAATGCTAGGAGCCAAGAAAAATTTACGAAAAATTTCAAATTACATAGTTTTGAATTGTCCACGATCTGCTGTATATACGTGTGAAATCTACCGTTTACAGGGGTGGGATCTGCCCTTTCTGTATCCACTGTCGTGTTTCTCACGTGTAAAAGACCCTGCCCGTATATATTTGTGCTTCAGGTGACAGTGTGTGTTATACTCATGGTGAAAGTCGTTATCCTTGTTCGAGCGTCATTGCTCGGGAAGGTGGATACTGTCGCCCTGTCACTAGGGCATAGGCCCCTGAAACCCATCTAGGTGCTTCTTTGCTATTTTTCGGAGGAGTTTGTAGCAAAGTAAGCCTGGGCCTACTTTCACCGTAGTGCCTGGATGTTGGCCTGAGTGTGCCTGTTTTCGAGGGACTAATTGCGCTCTGCGCTACCCTATTAGAGTTTACGGGGGTGTGTGTATTTTTGACTGACCGTTCACGTGGGGTAGGTAATAAGACCTTTCTTATACCCCGTGTACTGTGTGTTTGCGCCTGGTCAGAGTATGCGGGTGTGTGTTGTGCACCCTGAGGGCCTGAAGGCAACACCCTCTTATGCATTCGCACCTGGGGTACGAATGCCGGTGCCCGCTTCCATTCTGGCAAAGTTGCCCTTTGAACTAGCGGTAAAGGCCGTGTGATTACCTGTGTTTGCCCTGGCGATGTAGTGGCGTGTAGTCTGACCGCTTTCTGGCCTGTGGCCACGGTAGACTCCTGCCCTTGTGTTTGCCTATTTATGTAGGTGTGTGTGGGCTTAATGTGCTGTAGGGCGGGCTGTATGTTCTCAGCCCATGACATGGTTACCTCCCGTTTTATCCCTGTTATGTCATGTGTCCTCGAGAGTCCTGGCGTCAACTCCCTCTCGTTCGTCCGTTTTGAGGGGGTTGGCCTAGGTTCTGCTTCCCGGCTTGGCAAGATTGCCTTCCGAACCGGAGCTGAGGGACGTGTATTCATGTAACTTTGTCCCCGCAGTGTGTTGGAGTCTAACCTGGCCGTCTTCTGGACTGTGGCCACGGTGAACTCCTTCCCTTGTGTGGCAGTACGTGGCAAGAGGGACATCCTCGCAAATTGCCGAGTTAGCGTATCTACGCTTATGTCCTCTCTCGGCTGGGCTGGCGGACCTGCCATGAACTCAAAAATGGCCTAGTTAGCTTGGAGTTCCTTATACTCGCCCCAAATTTGGGCGTACTGCCCATTGAGGCTCATGGCCTGCTGGCAAACTGTTGTGTCAATGTGCTTGTGTCCTGTACAGTTCTGTGGCCGCCAGTTGGAGAAACGCTTGTTCGCGAATGAGCTCCCTGTATTGAGTGTGTAAACTTGTGTAGTGCACCCTCATTCTCTCGAGGGTTGCATTATCTATTACGGGACCATGTGTGGTGATTAATTGGTGGTATATTCTGTTTCTTTGGACATGGATCCTATTGAGGTGTTCATGTATGTGCCTCAAGTGCTTGTGTGCGCATCTCAATCGCGCTGTCCTACCCTCTGACGGAGTGTATGGCTGTTTGCCCTGTATTGCCCTGACTTTTGTTTGGAGTGCCCGTATCTGTGTCTGTCGGCTTTGTATATGCCTCTGGCATCTTAGCAATAATGCTAATAGTATCGCCGTACCCCTATTTCCTCTATGGCTTATAATCTCTGTTGCCTCTACATGTGGTGCCATTCTGAGTTGAGGGTGGGTATAAGAAGAAATGTGTACGAGATCTTTGATTCTTTCTGGGGGCTGGGGGGTGGTTTGACAAAAATTTCCCTTGTGTAGGTAGTGTGAAGCAAAAATGATGCTGTCTGTCTAAAAAAAATATTTTTTTTTACTATTTCGCTTGGCTGTATGCGGTACGGTAGGGGTCGTTTCTACTACGAGGGCTCGTTGTATGAGTCCTACCCTTACTGTGCGTAGTAGCGGCGCCTCCACCAAATTGTTTTAAATCCCTTAGTTGGGGGTAGTTAGGTCTAAAACATATGTGTTAGTGTACTAATTTGGAAGGTGATTCCTAGAGATGGCAGCTTCCCGTAGCTGGGTAAGCTTACCAGTGTAGAGTGTTGTGTGATGTTTAAATGCTAGGGGGTGCTCCTATAAAGACGTAAGTGTCGCTTAGGGGATGATCTTCTGGTCGCAGGTTAATGTACTGGCCTCCCAGCTGGTCGGAAGGAATTATATAACAGACCTGCTTGCGTCAGCTATGCCGGCGGCTTGCTGCCAGCGGGCGCGTGCGGTAGACACAATGGAGCCTGAGCAGGCGATTACCGGCTACTATTGTCACGCTTACTCGTGACGAGAGTCAGGAAGGGTATTGAGATGTAAAGAGGCGTGTAATTACGAATGCAATGTGTAGATTACTGACCAAGTATTTATTGGTCAGTGAGTATGAAATTGTATGTCCCTCTTAGGGGAACGTGAATAATAATGCAAGTTATGTGTACAAGTTTGTGGGTAGGTTTTACAAAGTATAGGATATCTGAACACTTGCTGACTCACCTGATGATAGCAGCAGCTAACAGGGCCTCTGGCTACACACACTGTATGACAGATAATAGAGAGAGCCTGTCCTCATTAAGGTCTTCCTTCTTATAGGTTCTGGCGCTGCTTCGTCGACATTCCACCGATGTAGGTGCCCTAGTTAGCTATTGTGTAGGTGTTTGTGAGTGTGATGCAAGTGGTTGGCAGGCTTCCCAAGCCGGGTAGCCGCCCTTGCTGTGTAAAAGGTGCTGTTCTGGACTTATGAGATTTGCCAGTTAGGGGTGGTTTTAATAGATGATGGAGGGTGGCTTCAGGGGGTGCAGCCCCCTGGGGGCCTGTACACTATCTTCATCATCATCACCATCATTGTCTTAGTCGGAGCTTGATGAATTGCCAAAGTTAATACCGTAATAATTTCATCCACCGCGATATCCAGAACTCCTCATTTTGTTGCCTTCAGTATTTCTTTCAGTACATGCTGTACAGCATGTGTCCAGTCCTCGGGTCAAACCTCAGCGAAGTAAATGTAAATGAAACGATGACAATGAAAAGAACTCCGACACAGACGGTTAACAAGCGAATGAATGAACAATGAGCTAGCAACGTGTTACTCCAGCTGTCAAAATCCAGCCAATAGGAGCCCTCGGCGGCCATTTTATACAGTTCCCGCCAAATCCTTCAGGTTCTTTCTTTCGAAATACAGTCAAAGAAAAGATTTATATTCCACCTTTTGTATTGAAAAGATGGAATATAAATCTTTTCTTTGGTTAATTACGTAAATAATAACCATTATGAATAACACTGTGGTTCGAAATACAGAGTATAACACAACACGTTGCCAGCACATGTTCATTCATTCAGTTGCTTATTAGCAGTGTTTCCTGTCATAGTGTTGAAACTTCACCGTCTGAAACCCAATACCACTTGACAATGCAAAATCGCGGCAATATATTGTATCTCCAGAGAGTGGCTTGTTTGAGTATTCAGTGCTAAATTTTCTTTTACCTTTAACTCAACTTGTGTGTATTATTATGACTTCCTTCATCGTGAAGGATATTCTTCAATAATACCTGTTTAATGCATGGTGAGTGTTGATATATTCATCAGATTACTTTGTATTAGCTGTAGAATGTTTGCACTCTTTGTCGTATTTATTGAATTTAATACCGGTGATAACTGTAGCATGGCTTCAGTGTGTAATTTATTACTCTATTTGAATGTAGGCCTATTTGGCGTTGACTCATGATCCATTGATAAAATATTTTATGTTTAATTGTACCGACTGAATGTGCAAAGTGTAGTCGAGTGTTTGGTATTATTCGAATCACCTGATTTTAAAAATCGGCAACATAGTTCTAAAATATTGAAATATAGTGAAGGTTTCATATATACAGCAAAACTCGTGAGAACTTTGATCTGGTGTGGAATAGTAAAACTTATTTAAGGGTTAGATGAGCATGCTTGATGAAGTAAGTGAATGCTTTCAAAGTCATCATGAATAACATAGGGTACCAGATTTTACATGTTTTCAAAATATAGACTAGGTTGGTTGTGTGTGTGTTTTTTATATTATCTTATTATTATTATTGTTATTATTATTATTATCCTCATTGGGTTATCTGGTGTCCCTCAATTTTATGAAAATTCTTGATAAAGATATAGTGGCTTTGTACAGAAGTGTAAGTTATGAGAAAAATTGTTGTGCTACCTTTAAATGAAACACACTGGACATGATGTATGTATATATATATGCACATTGTAACTGCCTGCGTTACTGATAGTTCCTACTGTTCGGTAATAATTGTGACGACTTTGATAATTATATTTAAAATTAAGATGAATTTTGCCTGGGCACCAAAAGTCAAAGGAACTTCAAATAATAACAACATTGTCAGTGGGTAGAACTAATAATCCTTTCTTGTCATGAACCTTAATGTACGGTAGGTTGACCTGAAAATTGTCTCTGGGTCTTACTGTATCTCCTGTAATGTTAGCATGAAAGGATTCCCTGAGAGAATAGTTAACTCATAACTTACATATATTGTATTAAAACGTAGCCAATTAACCTTATCTCTCCCTAACTAGAGTAGCTTTACAACATGTTTATAATACAATACTCTCAGTACAATGAGGTAGGGCCTCGTTTTACTACTTGGTACAACTCGCACATTCAATTCATTTTTGGTGGTTTACTGTAGTAACACAGTTTTAGTTCGTAAGACCCATCACCATAGTCATCACTAGGATTGTAATGCCTGTCTGCAGCATGTAACAGTGATTGTTGCAGCGGAATTCAAGGGTTCACGGCTACTTGAACGCATATTGTTGGTCCTTCTTTGAGGATCCACTCCAAAGGCAGCTTGATTGGCTTAGCTGGTGCGGTGGATGAAGGTTCGCGTGTATTACAAGACACCAACCAATATTTTAATACCGACAGTAGTGGCTACGTGGGCTAATGTGCAGCGTTAAGTCTTGGGGCGAAGCTCTCTGGTGACTCGGTAGACGCGTGGGCTCGAGCCCCACCGTCGGCTGTCCTTGAAATGGTTTTCCGTAGTTTCCCATTTTCAACACCAGGCAAATGCTGGGACAGTACCTTCTGCCAGGCCACGGCCGCTTCCTTCCACATCCTTGCCCAGTTTCATTCATCTTCATCCATTCCATCTCTCATCCCGATGCCCAGGTCACCCACGGGCGTCGACTAGAAAGACCTGCACTCGGCCTCTCAGGAGGCTACACCACAAAAAAAAAAAAAAAAAAAGATTAATTAAATTGTATTATTCAAATTTTATAATAATTAATAATCTGAATTTCTGTATAAAACTGTATAATATAAGAAGTTGGTGAATGCCTACAGTTTTGAAATGCATTATGTGTTATGTGCTGTTTTGGCACAAGCCATATATGATGGAGCAAGGTGGGCAGTGGCCTTTGTGCCTGCGTGCTAATGAGTTGACCAAGCTGCTAGCCATTGAGATGGAAACTCACTATGAGTTGTTTCCGGGAAATGTACGCTAGCCTTAAAAGCAACCCCTAAAATGTTGTCCTGCTAATAGCCACGGGCACATTGGAACTGTTTCTAAATGATTGTACTATGAAAATTCCCTTGGTGGCATTAACCATAGTTATGCAATATAGACACTTCTACCATAATTAAGGAGCTCGGCTGAAATGTTAACCCACTAGCCGCCACTGACACATTCAAGTTGTGTGTCAAAATGTGTTTGTTATTCCAAGGATTGCTGAAATCCCTTCGGTGATGCCAACCATGGGTACACCATTCAGACAATTCTACCATTAAAAAGAAGGACATTGTAAAATGTTGATCCGCTAGCCACTACTAGCACATTGGTGTTCCAAGAAAAGTTCAATATGTCGTTGATTCATTTAGGAACTGTGCACTTGAGTGTGTGTTGAATCTGTCTGATTACGTTTGTCATTGTGATGGCTCTAGCAGTATGTGTGTTTGTAATTGAGGCTAGGACGAGACATTAGACTGGAGTAGAAGTGGGAAAACACAGGAAAACCTCTTTTCAGATGGCTGAGATGTGAATTGAACCCATCGCTTCTCAGTTTTGTCTCATGATGCTTGACTGTACCTTGTTCCAACCATCAGACTAGAATTAAATTTCTAGACAGGTGCAGGAATTGACCCAAGGACTTTTGGATCTGGAGTTGCAATCAGTTATCAAAGTTTTCTTACTTGAAGAGTGCCAAAACCAACCACAAAAGAAGGAAATGTTCACATCCAAGCATTTTCATTTTAGACAATTTGCCTGTTCCTCTATCGGGCGCATCCCAGGTGGCGGATAGGGGGGCTCGCCGGACTTGTCCGGAGGGTTTGAGTGAAATAAAATACCTCTCGCGGACCCTTGCCAGGGTTATGGTGAAGCTACGTTAGGCCTAGGAAGCCAGTAGTGGATATTGAACTGCTTTTAAAACGGGAACAGGCCTCGGAAAGGACAGATCTAAAGGAAACAGACCTGGCTATGGAAATGGACTACGAATTGGAACTCTGAACATAACGACATTGACGGGAAGAGTGGAGGAGATTGTGGATATGATGGAGAGGAGAAAACTGGATGTACTCGGAATAGCAGGGACCAGATGGAGAGGGGAAGGAAGAAAAGAGCTAAGAAATGGCTTGCAGCTATACTGGATAGGAAATGAGGAGGGGAAGAGAAATGGAGTGGGATGGTGGTGAGAGAAGGGCTGAGGGAGGAAGTAAAGAGGGTAACTGATAGAATAATTACAGCCAGAATCACAGTGAAAGGTAGAAACCTGGACATTCTGCAAGTCTATGCATCACAGGTGGGATGCACAGAAGGCGAGAAGGACGAGTTTGAAGAAGAGTTACAGAAGCAGTTAGTAGGGAGAAACCTGATAGTCATGGGGGACCTAAATGCCCATGTCAGAACTGATAGAAGAGGTTTTGAGGAAGTGATTGGTGGTGAAGGATGGGGAAACAGGAATAAGGAAGGAGAGATTGCTGGAACTGTGCAAGATAAATGGGCTAATGGTTGGAAACACATGGCACAAGAATAGAGAGAGCCATAAAATTACTTGGTATAGCAGGGATTTGACTAGGAAATCAGTGGTGGACTACATTCTATGCGGGAAGGAGACAAAGAAGAGTATCACGAATATAAGGGTAATACCTTCAGAAGCCCTTGACAGTGACCACCGTCTGCTGGTCGCCAAGGTGAGAGGACTGAAGGAAAAGAGGAGAACAGAGAACCAAGAAAGAAGAATAAGGACATGGAAGCTGAAGGAGGATGGAAATAAGGAGAAGTTCCAGATATTAGTGAGGAACAAATTACCGAAGGATGATCCGAGAACAGGTGAAGAAGAATGGAATAGGTTTAGGGACGTGTCGGTAGAAGCAGCGGAAGTCGTGTGTGGCAGAACTAGTGGAAAGAAAAGGTGGAAGGAAACACCATGGTGGAACCCCAGAACTAAGGAAGCTGTAAAAAAGAAAGAAATGAAGCATTCAGGAAATGGTTCCAACAGAGGACAGACAGAACAAGAGAAGAATGCCAAGAGCGGAAGAAAGAAGCAGGAGAAGTTGTGAAGGAAGAGAAAAAGAAATGGCTGGAGAAATGGACAGAAATGATGGAGGAGGACTGTGATGGCAGTAAGAAAGTGTTGTATGGAATGATAAAGGCAAAGAGACGAGATACAGGGGAAAATGTCAGAATGGTGGACAGGAATGGAAAGGAGGTTGAAAATATGGAAGAAGTAAAGGTTATCTGGAGAGAATACTTCAAGGAACTCCTAAATCCAACTAAAACCAGCATAGTGGATATTGTGGAGGAAGAACCAAGACAGTGACCAGGACATTTCAGAGAAGGAATTGACATGGAAAGAAGTGGAGGAAGCATTAAAGAAGATGAAAGGGGGAAAGGCACCGGGAATAGACGAAGTGAGTGTGGAGATGGTGAGAGTGGCAGGGGTGATAGGAACACAGTGGCTCTTTCGAGTAATGAAAGTGATATGGGGGGAGAAGAAAATACCAGAGGACTGGAAAAGAGGGATAATAATACCCATATTTAAAAAGGGAAGTAGGAAGGAATGCAAGAACTACAGGGGAATTACACTCATGTGCCACTGCACCAAGATATTTTAGAAGGTACTGGAGAGAAGAATTCGGACAGAAGTGGAAGATGGGCTGAGGGAAGAACAGTATGGGTTCAGGCCAGGAAGGTCAACAGTTGACCTCATCTTTGCTGTAAGACAGCTACAAGAACACCATTATGAATATGGGAACGATCTGGATATTGAGAAAGCATATGATAGTTTTAATAGAAACAAGGTGTGGGAAGCAATGAGAGCAAAAGCAGTGAACAAGGACACAGTGGCAAGAGTGAAAGCAATGTACGAGGGAAGCAAAAGCTGTGTAAAGGTGGGAAGGGAGAGAGCGGAATGGTTTCAACTGGTGAGTGGTCTGAAACAAGGAAGTGCCCTCTCACCCCTGTTATTTATAGTGGTGATGGATGAAATCATACAAAAAGTGGTTAATAGCATTGGGGAAAGGAAAATGAAGGCAATGTTGTTTGCTGATGACCTTCTGGTATGGGGAGAGGATGAGGAAGAAGTACAAGAGCAATTGGATGAGTCGGAAAGGGTAGTGTTATCATATGGGGTGAAGTTCTCAGCACAAAAGAGTGAAATGGTCATCACAACGAGGAGGAAGAACAGACTGGATATGGGCATAACACTTGGAGGACAGCAGTTGCAGAAAGTAGAATGTTTCAAGTACTTGGGAAGCATAATTGGGAGGCAATAGGATGGAAATAAATGAAAGGGGAAGGTGCGCAGATGGATTTTTCAAGAGTGTTAGGGGGATGATATGGAATAAAGATGTACCACAAAAATGTAAAGGAACCATCTACAAGACCTACTTTGTGCCAATTTTGACATATGGTTCAGAAACATGGGTGATATGGAAAGGGACAAGAGTAAAATACGAGCAGTGGAGATGAAGTTCCAGAGGAGTAGAGTAGGAGTAACAAGAATGGACAGAGTAAGGAATGAGAGAGTCGGAGAGATGGTGAGAGAGGAACCATTGCAAAATAGAATAGAGCGGTCTAGGCTACAATGGTATGGACATGTGAGGAGGATGCGAGAGGAGAGGATACCGAAGAAGATGTTTGGAATGGAAATGAAGGGAAGGAGGCCAAGGGGAAGACCAAGGGACAGATAGACAAAAGGAGTTAAGAAGAGTGTGGAGGAAAGAGGAGTGTGCTGGGACACCGTGAAACACGAGAGATGGTGGATGGACAAGAAACGATGGAGAGGCTTATGTTCCAAGCAGACCCGACCAGTGGTCGGAAGCTGCTCAAGATGATGAATTATATTTTTGACGGCTATTGGATACTCAGGTTTCATTATTGGAATGACACCAATTTTAATGCTTTATGCATTATGGCAGCCCTGCCGAAATTAGGCCAATTCTTTAATTTATCTTCTTCCTTTTCTGACTGTTCTCTCTTTTTTTGTTTGTACTTAATTACATATTTAGATTTACTTTTGAGAACGCTATGTGCTAATTGTTGAAGTATCATTTGGTGCCCAATACGCCTGTTGAATGGTACGAATTATAGTACGGTAAAACTTCTTTTATACGCTTTTCCCACTTACTCTGTTTTATCTTAGTCCCAGTAAAATTTCTATACTTTCCGTATTAATTTATTTTAGAGGTACGTTTTATGTTTATTCGTTTTTCACACTTTTCCGGTCATATTTCAAGTCCTTGGCAATATAAAAAATACATTTAGTGATTTAAGTTGTGTGTTCTGCAAAACCGTAAGTTAGAATGTAAACATTCGGTACAGACTATTACATCCCATCACACCTATGTGAAGAATGCAGGCAGCGAGTGCTATATATATATTATAATGACCTTGAATGACACTCGCTAGGCAGCGTGTTAGTAACAAGGAAACAGCTTTTTGCTTAACTAGTAGTGTGCGCTCTTTGTGTTATGATGACCTTGATCATTCACCAAACAGGCAGCGAACAGAGTAACACAGTTTGACAGTGTCTGTGATATTCTGTATATTTTAAGATAAGCGGAAGAAAGAGGAAGTCTGTATTACCGAAAATTTATAAATGTTAAAAGTTTTTTCAGAAAGTGTGAATTAGAAGTGCGTAGGTGATATAGCGAAGGAATTAGGATTTCTACCATCCACATTAAATGAGATCGTCGCAAAAGCGAGTGAATTTGAAAAAAGTGCCCCGTGTTCGGAGTCTCTAGTAACAAGTGCACATGGATTCAAGGTGGGAAACAGGTGGTTGGTGTTTATTATTATTATTAATCTTGATTGGTCACATTGGACCACTTGAGTCGTTCCACAATCACTTCTTCTTTGAAGGTAGTACTGCTTGGTTCTTGCGCTCTTTCCAGTACTTTTTCATTCTTTCAGATCGGGATTTTCTCAACTCATCTGAAATCTCCATAGGCTTTCTGTGTGTCATTTCTGCAGAAAATTTGTGAGTTTTAAGTATGGTGTTAATTTTATTTTTCTCCTCGGCATCTGTTATCTTGAGTCCAACTGCTTTGAGATCTTGTTGGATTTCTTGGATCCATTTACCTCCAGTTTTCTTTCCTAGATTTCTCATCACCAGTTGGCGTACAATTCTGTTTTCTGGAAGCCGTAAGATGTGAAAAAAATATGAAATTCTTTTCTTCTTCATTGTGCTGGTGATTGGATCAATCTCACGATAGACAGTTTCATTTGGGAGAATCCTCCAGACTCCCTCAACCTGATACTTTTTATTTATGCACGTTCTAATGATTCTTCTTTCCGTTTTGAGGAGCTGATCAGTTCTTTGTTCATTTTTAATTTGGAACAGTGTTTCACAAGCATAAGTGGCTTCAGGGAGAGTTACAGTTTTATAATGTTGGATCTTAGTAGCTATTGATAGGCATTTTTTATTATATGTTGACCAGGTTAGAGATTGTGCCTTTTTCATTTTATTTGTTCTATTTATCCAAGTTACTTTTTCGTTTAAGTTATGTGTTATAATTTCTCCAAGATACTTAAATTGAGGAACTAGGTTAATTTTATGATCATTTATATAGACTTCATTTATATCTAAGGGTTTCATAGGCATGATCTCAGTTTTTTCAAAGGATATCTGTAATCCTATCCCTTGAGCAATTTCTTGGAGACTAGTGATCTGAGTACAAACCTCTTCCTTGTCTAGTGCTAAAAGAGCCAAGTCATCTGCAAATCCTAAGCAGTTTATTTTTATTGATGGTTTTGTTCCAATTTTGATCTTAGGAGGGTTTTCCTTTTGCCAAACCTTCATGATATAATCAAGAGCCACATTGAAAAGCAGAGGGGATAATCCATCACCTTGTCTGAGACCAGTTTTTACTGTGAAAGCTGTTGATATTTCTCCCCTAAATTTAACTTTCGAATTTGTGTTTGTTAATGTTAATTGAATGATTTTTATCAATTTAGGATGGAGACCGTATGATCTGAGGATTTTTAGCAGTGTCAGTCTATGAATACTATCATAGGCTTTCTTGAAATCTATAAAAGTGATAAAGAGTTGCTTATTTCTGTTTTTGTAATATTCCATTATTAATTTCAGGCTAAGGATTTGGTCTGGACAACTTCTGTAAGGGCGAAATCCTCCTTGATATTCTCCAAGTTGTGGTTCCAGAATGTTTTTGATCCTGTTGTAAATTATACGAGAGAAAATTTTATATGTGCAGTCCAGAAGGGTAATTCCTCTGTAGTTATCTGGGTTCGTTTTGTCTCCTTTCTTAAATAATGGATGGATTATTCCTGTGGTCCAGTGTGCAGGAATTTCTTCAGTAATCCACATTTTAACTAGATGTTGATGAAGATTTATAATCGCAGGTTTACCAGCATTTTTCCAGATTTCAGCAAAGACTAAGTCTTCGCCACAAGTTTTGTAATTTTTTTGTTCTTTAATTGCGAGTTCTACTTCATTAATGTTTGGAGGATTTATTAAATCAGGTGAAGTTAAAATAGGTGTATCAGTGTTTACTTGCAGGGTTTCCAGTGGATCATCACAATTTAACAGTTTCTCGAATGCTTCTGCAAGGATCTCTGTATTTTCTTGGTTAGAATGTGCTAACTTTCCTGTTTGATTTTTCAACATTAATGTTGGAGCTTCAAATTTTTTTAGATATTTACCAAATGTTTTGTAATAATCTCGAGATTGCTTTTTCTTGAAATCGTCTTCTATCTTTTCCAGTGTATTTTTAAGATGATTACGTTTCGTTTGTCTGATGATTTTATGGGTTAATTTTCTTTGTATAGTTAGTTCTAAATTTGATTCTTCTGACTTTAGAGCTTGATGTTTTATCCATGCTTGGTGTCTTTTCTCTATTGCTTGATCACAATCTACATTCCACCATTCATGTTTTTTCCTTGGATTTATTGGTGCTAACTCCTCTGCTATTGATTTTAATTTAGTGATTAATTCGTCCAATGTTTTAGTGTTGAGAGATTCTTCTCCTGTTCTTTCACAGTACTTTATATTTTTTATTAAGGTAGATGGATCAAATTTCCTCCTATTGTTATTATTAGTTTTTTTCTTGGCCATTGGAGTTAATTTTATTTTTATCTTTACCACATAGTGGTCTGATCCTGAGTCAACTCCCCTTAGAACCTTGACATTGTGAATTTCGCGATGGTGAAATTTATCCATGCAGACATGATCCAACTGCCATTCACCCCTTCTGAAGTCAGGATGTTTCCAAGTTTTCAATTTATGGGGCTGTCTTTTAAAACATGTTGATTTAGAGATTAATTTGTGGTTTCTACAAATTTTGACTAATCTTTGACCATTTTTATTGGTTCGTTTATGTGCTGTCCATTTTCCAATTATATCTCTATATCTTCTCTCTTGTCCAAGTTGCGCATTGAAATCACCAAGGAGAATTTTGATGTTTGATGAAGGGATGTTTATTAAAGTTTGATCCAAAAGATCCCAGAATTTTTGTACTTCTTCTCTGTCCTTAATGGTGTTGTTTTTTTGATTAGTAGGAGCATGTGCATTAATAATTGTATATGTTTTATTTGCCGATTTCAAAGTTAGGGTCGTAAGTCTGGAGGATTGAGATTTAAATTCTATTATCGAGTCAATGATTCTGAGATCTATTAAGAATCCGTTACCAAATTGGTGTTTATTTTACAGTATATACGATTTTTTTCATTTTCCGTTATACGTTCTTCACACTCCTACATTTTTTTCTTCAGACCACTGAGAAATGTATAAGTGAAACTTGTAATGAACTACATCTTTCAGGTCTTTAAACCACTAAATATAACCCTTTGTTTTTAGGCAACAGTTTTAATTATTTGTTTACCTAGTTAGTGTACACTAATGTCTTGTCTATATTAAATATCCAGCTCTTGAACCATCTTCTAGACTGCATGCCATTTAGATGCCAAGCATGTGTGGGTTAAGTGTAACCGCATACCTTATTAACTGTTTTGTTTCTGTGTATGAGATATTCAGGTTTGGTCATATTTTTTCAGTATGTATTTTTGCTATTAGCACATTTAAAAATTTGATGCTTGGGATGATGTACTGTGTACCAAATGTCTTGGGGTTCATTCCTACTTTGTTTTAAAACCTTTCAGACAAATTGTTAAGAGCATTCTTGTATCTTGATTATGTTTAACGTTTCTTGGTTATAATGCTTTATGACATTTTGGCAGCCAGTTATGGCTCTTGTTTCAGACAAATACAACCCTATGAAGTTGTATTGTGTTTGTGAAGTGTGTACCGCATGTGCAATTTTGTAGAGTGAGGAAGAGGGTAGAGTACAGGAGGTGAAAGGAAATCCCTCTCAGGATGGCTGTCTCCAGTTAATGAGGCTATGATTTGAACTTCACGAGCACATTCAGTTGGAGGTTTTTCAAACTGACATTTGCTCTTCCATTTGTGCTATTGTTCTGAAGTTAGAAATGAGTAGTTTGGTAGAAACCTCTTTCAGGTGTAAATTATGCTTATTTTTTTATTTTGAAGTTTCAGTCCAGGAAGAATAATTGTTAATCTCGTGATTCTTGCTTTACAGTTGGTCCACCCTACACCCTGCGGCTCAAAGTCAAGTTTTACTCATCAGAACCAAACAGTCTTCGAGAAGAGCTTACTAGGTACCAGTTCTTCTTGCAGTTAAAACAAGACATTATTGAGGGTCGACTTGAGTGCCCATACCAGACTGCTGTTGAATTATCAGCTTTAGCTTTACAGTGTAAGTTTATCTAAAGACCTGAAAACTAATCATACATGTATACACTTCCAGTTTTCACTCATGTTTATGAATGAAAGTGATGATGTGTTTGTTGGGGTATTATTTACCAGTTTAGCCTCATTATGCAGCACAACTCGTGTAATTATAACCTTTTATACTGAATTAAAACTATTGTTACCGTATTTACAATGATTCTGTAAAAAATTTGCAAGAATATAAACGCTTATCACCTCTATACACTAATGAGGGAATGGTACGAAGTTGTATATCAAATTTCAAAATGATAATTACATATTTGTGAAGGTATTTTAGAGATGAAACAGGTTTAAGGGATCTCATTGTTTTACTAATTATTTTAAGCGGGATTTCAGGGCCTCCAAGTTGGTCTGCTGTGCTCTGAATAGAAGCCAGTGACTGTGCTTCATCATCCCTTAGTGAGGGTTTCTGGGCCCATTCTTTGGCTACAACATTGCAAGAAACATGCTTATTTGAACTAATGGGAACTTGACTATGATATTGCCAGACAGTGGATGGGATGTAGGCTAAGCAAATTAGGCAGATTTCTGCTGTGTGCAGGCCAGCAAATAAAGCATTTTTTAAAGAATAGTTTGAATTGAACAGAATAAGATCATGCCATGAAGTTAACCATATTGGTTATGAATATGTTAGAAGCTGTATTGACTTACATTAAAGTATTCCTTCCTTACAAGGCTGGTCAATACTACATAGTTTGTTATTTGAACTTTGTATAAATTCAATGTGCATGTTTCATACACACTTTTGGTTCTTCTTCAGCATAGTTTAAAGTTATAACAAAATATCTCTTAAAAACACATACCGTATTTACTCGAATACGACCCGCCCCCGAATAAGACCCGCACCCTGATTTTGAAGAACGAAATTTAAAAAAAAAAAATACTCAAAATTATTTACAATCTTAACTAAATAAACAGAATAGCATTTATCCAAAATAGTTTCCAACAGTTTTGAAGTCGTCCTAAAATAACACACATCAAACGATTAAAAATACAAATAAAAGTACACAAGCACTTCATTCATAGTCATCAGGAGTACCAACTTCGGAACTTTTATCACCATCACTTTCCCACTAAATGTCGTCATCACTGCCATCCATAGCATTCAAAATACTACATTTCTTGAAGCTCTTCCGTATGAGATCTCCAGAGATACGATTCCATGCCGTCAAAATCCACGAACACAGCAGCTGAACTTTCGGGCGCTGAATACGACCAGTTGGAGTCGGTGTGTGCTTATCGGCCGCCATCCGCTCCGTATACAGCTGTTTCAAGGCTGCTTTGAACGGGCGGTTCACACAGACATCCAGTGGTTATAGCATAGACGTCATCCCACTCAATCACGAATACATGACTCGTCAATATCATATTTCCTACCGGGCACGATTTCCAATAACTTCAGCTTCCCTCACAACTTTCAATTTCTCACTAACAGTAAATGACTGCAAACGTTTCGTAGCATTCATGTTTACACTCGGAGAACGTGCGCGTGACTGTGACGCCGCATGCTTACGGTAAAACAAAGTTATAGCCGGAAGAAGGCTAGCACCATCTAGCGGATACTTGCAACACCCGATATCGCGCGTGGCGGGCAATTTAGATCTTTTAAATTTGGATGACTCAAATAAGACCCGCACCCCAATTTTTCACGTCCGAATTTGTTTAAAAATGTGCGGGTGGTATTCGAGTATATACGGTACTTAAAGTCCCTAGTTACAAACACTATTAGTCAATTCTCTTTCAGGTGACTAGATTACATTGGTTTATAAATTAGCACCAAAGCTGTGGGAATGGACGAAGTGGCAATAGAAATGATGAAGGCAGTAGGACCAGTGGGACTGCAGTGGACATACAGACTTCTCAGGAGTGTGTGGAGAGAGAAGAAAGTACCTGAAGCCTGGAAAAAGGGAATAATATTGCCAATATTCAAGAAAGGAGACAGGAAGGTGTGTGGTAACTACCGAGGAATCACCATCATCTCGCATGTTGCCAAAGTAATGGAAAGAATCCTAGAAAAAAGAATTAAAGTAAAGGTAGAAAGCCAAATAGAGGAGGAGCAGTTTGGATTTAGAGGGGGCAGGTCAACAGTGGAACCCATTTTCATTCTGAGACAGAACATTGAAAAGAGTTGGGAATATGAGAAGGATATGGTAATGATTTTTATTGATCTAGAAAAGGCCTATGATAGCATCCCTAGAACAAAAGTTTGGGAAAGCTTAACAAATAGGGGAATAGGCAAGGAACTGAGAGACATGATAAAAGGAATGTGCATGGAGTGCTACAGTAGTGTGAAGACTAGAGTCAGGACATCGGAATGGTTTAAAATTGACTCTGGACTAAAGCAAGGAAGTGTGTTGTCACCATTATTGTTCGTAATGGTGATGGATGACATCATGAAGGCAGCAATGAAAGAATATAGTAGGGCAAAGATGAAGCTAATATTGTTTGCAGACAACTTTGTGATCTGGGGCGAGGATGAGATGGAGGTACAAGAACAGTTAGACGTAATAAATGAAAAGATTGAGCAATGGGGATTGAAGATAAATGTGGAGAAGAGTAAAACAGTGGTGATGAGTAGAGATAAGAAAGAAGGAAAAGGAGTAATCAAAATAGGAGATAAGGAATTGGAAGTAGTGAAACACTTCAAATACTTGGGAAGTGAACTGACTGAAGATGAAAGACTAGATTTGAAAATTAGCAGAAGAATACAACTCGGGAGTGCTTTCTACCAACAGGTAGAACAGTTAGACGTTATACCAATTAAGGCTAAAGAAGTTATGTACAAAGCATATTATGTTCCTATAATGACCTATGCAGCAGAAACTTGGACAATGACCAAGAGGGATGAGAGCAGAGTACAAGCAGCTGAGATGAGATTCCTGAGAAGTATGGTCCAGAAAACGAGGAGGGACAGAGTGAGAAATGAAGATATACGGAAAGAACTGGGAGTTGTTGTTTGAGTCTTCAGTCCTTTGACTGGTTTGATGCAGCTCTCCATGCCTCCCTGTCCTGAGCTAATCGTTTCATCTCTACATAGCTACCACACCCTACATCCGAGGCAATCTGTTTAACATATTCTAACCTTGGTCTACCCCTACAGTTCTTGTCCTCGACCTCGACCCTTCCTTCCATAACTAAGCTTGCTATTCCTGGGTGTCTTAGTATGTGTCCTACTAACCTATCTCTTCTCTTCATTAGCAGTCGCCAGAAACATCTCTCCTCTCCCACTCGTCTTAATACCTCTTTGTTTGTAACCCTATCTACCCATCTGATCTTCATCATTCTCCTGTAGCACCACATTTCAAATGCTTCAATTCTCCTCTTTTCTGCTGCACCAATAGTCCAAGTTTCACTTCCATAGAGCGCCACGCTCCAGACAAAGGCTTTCAAAAATGACTTCCTAATACCTAAATCTATATTCGATGTCAGCAGATTCCTTTTTTGTAGAAATGCTTTTCTTGCCTGAGCCAACCTACTTTTTATATCCTCTTTGCTTTGTCCATCACTGGTTATTCTGCTTCCTAAGTAACAGAAATCTCCTACTTCCTTCAGCTTTTCACCTGCCAATTTGATCTCCATAGAGGTTTCTGATTTATTTCGGCTGCATTCCAGTATTTTTGTTTTACATTTATTAATTTTCATCATGAATTCTTTCCGTAAGACGGAGTCCATACCATTCAAAAACTCATTCAAATCCTCAGGCTTGTTGGCCAAGATGACGATGTCATCAGCAAATCTCAGAGTTGAAATTATTTCTCCTTGAATCTTCACTCCCACTTTAATTTTTTCTCTAATTTCCTTCATTGCTTGTTCAATGTAAAGATTGAAAAGTATGGGTGATAAGTTGCAGCCTTGCCTTACACCTTTCTGAATACCAGCTTCTCTCTCATGTCCTTCAACTCGAATGACTGCTGTCTGGTTTCTGTATAGATTGTATATCACCCTCCTATCCCTGTACTTTATTCCAATCGATTTCAAAATGTCAAACAATTTAGTCCAATCAACGTTATCAAAAGCCTTTTCTAAGTCTACAAAAGCCATGAACGTTCTCTTATCTTTCCTTATTCTACCTTCCAAAATCAGCCTAAGACTTAGTACAGCTTCCCTTGTTCCTACATTTCTCCTGAAACCAAACTGGTCTTCACCCAACTCCGTTTCTATCTGGCTCTCAATCCTCTTGTAAATTATTCTAGACAGGATCTTTGAAGCATGAGTAATCAAGCTGATTGTACGGTAATCTTCACATCTGTCAGCTCCCACTTTCTTTGGTATAGAGATGATTACATTCTTCTTGAAATCAGGGGGTACCTCACCTGTCTCATAAATCCTACACACCAAGTGAAATAACCTGATCAGACCTTCCTCTCCTATGCAGCGTAGCAACTCAATCGGTATATCATCTATGCCTGGTGCTTTGTTCCTGCTTAAGTCTTCCAAAGCTCTATCAAATTCTGATCTCAATATTAAATCTCCTTTCGCATCCTCATCAATTTCCTCCTCCCTTTCCATTACATGATTCTCAATCTCCTTTCCCTTATACAAACTCTCTATGTAAGCTTTCCATCTCTCAACCTTTTCTTCCCTATCTGTTAGAGGTTTTCCATTTGTGTCCTTAATATTACAGCACTTAGTCTTCTTTTCCCCAAAAATATTCTTAATCCTTCGATAAGCTGTGTCTACTTTTCCTAATTTCAGACAATTTTCTATACCAGCACATTTCTCTTTCAACCATTCTTCTTTCGCTTCCTTGCACTTCTTGTTAACCTCATTTCTCAGACGTCTGTATTCTGCTTTCCCCTTTTCATCTCTTACATTCTTGTGCTTCCGCCTTTCATCCATCAATTCGAGTATATCCTGAGTGATCCACGGTTTTCTACCTATTCTCTGTTTCCTACCAATGTTTTCTTCTGCGGATTTTGTTATTTCATTCCTCAAAAGTGCCCATTCGTCTGCAATTGAAGTTGGTTTAGGGTTTTTCATTAGTCCTTCCGAGTACAGAAACTAAATGACAAACTGGATCAAAAGAGATTGAGTTGGTTTGGACATGTCAAACGGATGAATGAAGTAAGGCTACCAAGACGAGCACTTGTACGACGGATGACAGGGAAGAGAGGACGAGGAAGACCAAGAATGTGTTGGATGGACTCGGTGGAGAATAGTATTAGAAAACGGAATCTGGATTGGAACACTGTGTCGGAAGAGGAATGGTGGAACGACAGAACAAAGTGGAGAGGAACCATATATGCCCCCACCCAGTGTCAACTGGAAAAGGGGAAATTAAGATGATGATGATAAATTAGCACCAAAAGTTCATTTTTTATTAAAAAGTTTCTGTTATACAGTAATTGCTTTTTTTTCTTGCTTGATAATTTTCTATTGTGTGCACTTTCACTGATAAATATTATAAAACGAAAATATTACAATTGTGAAAACAACAGCAAAACTTTTTGTGCTAATGAAATAGTTGGATTGTCAGGTTGCTTCATTTGACTCCATAGAAAAGGCCATCTCTACTTGCTTTTAAAGAAGTTGGTGTTGAAATAATTATGGCCGATCCTTTGTAGTTATTATTTTATGGCTGTTTTAGGTCCTCATGACAATCAAGGACAGAACATCAAAATTCTTAATATGTGAAAAAAGTGAAATTTGTAGTCTGATTATTTCAATTTTATACATAAGTCATGTTGAGTCACGAACTACTACAGCATGATATTTCAGAATTAAGAAGTCACTCGTCGTTCATCACTTTTATTACATTTCTGATATTTCCATAAGAGAATTTGACAGTGTACCACATCTAAGTTTGTGAGCATTCTCCTGCGGACATAGGTTAGCTTGCTTCCTACAAGTCATTTTATACTCCTGAAAATTAAAATATCGGCATGTGTTAGAGATGACATCATTTAAGCTTGAAAGAATTTTCAAAATGCATAGATATCCTACTCAGATATGCTTCTGGATTTATAACCAATTAACCCCTCAAGCGTGATATTGTGAAACTCTGGGCTGCACCCACAACGTGCATTATTTCTAGCCTACTCCCAATGGTAAGCGCGGTATCATATGCATTTCGCTATAATTTCCAAACGCACTGGCAAAAGTTTTCAAAAAACACACACAATAAGAACAACATATAACATAATATTATAAACTATTAAAAACCTGATTATCCCTGGTCAGCGGCACGTCAATACTGGGACAATATCACAGTCGCCTAATGTGTTCGTATTTCTTGGCGTTCTATCACGAATTACATCGTCAGTGGCACTATCTTCACTGGAAGTTATAGCGAACTCATCCTCTATATCGCTGTCACACTCTGAATCACTTTCGTTGGCACTAATATCGAGCAAATTAGCTATTTCTTTGTCATCAGTAACTGTGCCACGACCTGCTATGTTTACAAGCAAACTCACGGTCCGCAAAAGCGGAAACACGTGTGCAGAGATCTGAAAAATAAATGACTGTGAAGATATGCGACACCTCCTGGCAATAATAAGTAGCTCGAAGTGTAGCCAAAAGTTGCCTCTTCCTGCCATCTTACGACCAAATAAATAACTATTACGAAGTCCACGTAGCGGGCGTTTCAAATTCGACGGCGCACCCTTGCGCCGCACACTCTGTGAACGTAGCAGGCTAGTGGGCGCACCGTTGCCCGTACACGCTAAGGGGGTTAAAGACTTAGTTCCGTTGTTTGAACAGCGAAGCCAAACCCGTACAGGTCATGGTAGCCTTTGGAGCAGTGGAATGTAGAGGCTTCCTTCCACCTTTCGTGACATTGATACGAGCTAGGATGGAGTTGTCAGCTTCATGCCCGGTCGCCTTTGCTCCCAGGAATTACCCGGGTACTTAGTTCTGGTGTAGTCTGAGTGAACTCCAGGGCCATTGCATTTCTGAAAGTAGTATTGTATCTAAAATCCACTACCTGGGTGGGAATCGAATCCACTCCCTTTCAGTTAGAAGTTCAGCACCTCTACTGACGGGGCTATGCAGCCTCCTGTTTGTTTGAAAAACTTCATAAAACTGTATTAGCCTAAAATCCATAGCTCGTGTCTAAAGATACGAGAAAATAGCATTTTGAAATTGATTTTGTAGCACTTTCATTTTGAAAAATAGCATTTTGGAGCATTTTGAAATTAAAAAATTAGCATTTTGTAGCATTTAAAAGTTTGTCACCAGGTACAATAAAACTTTCAGATTCAAAATAATATGCACGGAAACTAATTCAAACATGTGCAGGATTGGAAATTGGGTGTTTCTGATAAACGGCATAAGCATTTAATATAATAATGTGAATCATACATTTACTTAACATTTGGTAAATACCATACAATGTATAATTAACTGAATAATAAAATGTACGTTTACTCCCTCATTATTTCCTTTTCAATGAGGGCCATGGATGAGGGGTATTGAATTTCCATTTGCCGATGGTTTAATGGTCAAATGGCACTTCTTGAATCCAACCTCATAAGATAAGTTATTAAAAGAAATGAATGGAACTTGGCAAGGAGTTAGTAGGAAAACCACACAATAGGATTTCATAGACATCCACAGAATTTGAACCAATTCGACCACCGAGTCCAGGAGAGCCCGGTATTGTTGTCATTCCACCTGCCACACAGTAAACTTCATAAGACAAGCATTGTCGCCTGACCACAGCTCGCTTTATTCTAACAATTGGCACCTTGGTACCAGTGAACTAATACAACACTCTGCCGGCCCTCAATATTTGAGTTGCTGCACAACACCTGATATTGTTGATTGCATAATGAGAACATGACCTTTGGATCTTTTGAGCATAGCTCAGGTACCCTTGTCTCACGTCATACGACCAACCGACAGCACTTGAACTCAATCTTGCCAATTAGCCAGGCTGATGCCTTTATATTCAGAGGTCTCACATTTCTGAAAAATGTATGATGTCAAGTTTCTACATTTTTGTAATACTGATATTAGGATTTTAATACTTCTAACACTCCCTTAGTAAAAATAAAAACCACACACACAACAGGAGACTTAACACTGCTGCCAATGCAACTTGTATAGACGAATGCTGACAATCCTGTGAGCACCTTTCATATCTACTCCAAAGATTTAAATGATCACATCTTATCAGTCACAAAGGTTTTCTTAAGTTAAACAGAATATGCAAACACGCAATTACTGATATACCTTTTTGCGACTCTTGACTGACAATCTGTAAAACAGTATCCGAATTCACGGAGAAATCGCCGGACGAAATGTAACATAACCTATAACTCGCAGATTGTAGAGAATACTTTCATCATATTATACAACATTCCCCAAAGCAAAGAGAACGCCTAACAAACATCGTCTATTCATATCACGATACGTACTTTACAGTTTTAATTATAATGGTAAAATACAAGAAATGAGGGCCAGCGTGATATAAACCTATGTAAGCATAACCTTATTGCTCTAATTTTTAAAAAGAATTGGCACAAACGATTGGAATATTCCTTTTATTAGCACAACCAAATTAAACTACGAAATATTTTCTCCAAAAACATCGTTTTAAGCCCGGTTCACAATAGCCCGGGAACGAGTAGGAAGTTGAAATGCACGCTACCTTATGGGTCGGTTCACCACCAATCTCCGGGAACGAGAAGCTAAATGTAGCCCGAGAAGGCCAACGGGAAACATGGTCAAGTTTCATGTTTGACGTTCTCGGAGCTTCCCGGAGCCAATCAGAAACATTGTACATGCACATGCGCAGTACGGAAGGAGTAGCCAGTGATGTAAACATAACCTGTGAATGCGCTTTCTAAACTTGCTTCTCTAAAGTGCAAAATGTGTGTTTAATAAAGTTATTATAACCTTATTATGACCCTCTGAAGCATTGGAGTTGTGTAATTGGTGTTTATTAGTGGGCGCTTGCTGATTGTTTTAATATTATTACGCTATAGATGACTGCGCGCGCATGCACAAATTCACGTTCCCGGGCTAATTGTGAACCGGGGCCCCGGGAAGCTTCTCGTTTACGTTCTCGTTCTGGTTCTCGTTCCCGGGCCAATTGTACTGGCGATAAACTGGATATTATGCAGCAATAACAGCAACAATTTTCAAATTGATTTTTTACCGTAATCGATTGTTTTCACGACAATAATCGATGTTCGTACATATCGATTATTACTCGTAAATATCGATTATTTAGCCGATGTTTTCATTGCTGAGAACTTGCATATTTCAAAGTTGCGGCGCGAAAATGGAATAAAACATAATATTCAACATTAATCGGTAAATTCGTCACTTTTCCCATTTATCGCATTTATGGGAATAATTCGCAAGAACCCTTAGTTATCGCACTTTGTCGCACATTCAGTTTCGCAAATTTTGGGTTTACATAGTCATATTAGTTACCAGGTAGATGAAAAAACGAGAAAAAAGTAAAATTCGCATTTATCGCAATTGCGATTTTCCCGTATCTCTACTCATGTTTTATCTTTTAGGGTATTTTAGAAACTTAAAGAATCATACCTTGTGTATCTTCTTGTTGTTATTTCAACAGTTTATTGTAGTGCATACATCTCCTTATGTAAAGCCCATGTTAAATTAAAGATATCACTTTTGCACAATGCTAACTTCATAAATCCAGCAACAATAGCATACACCAATACAACACAGTCGCCCCTAATGCCCAGTGCAATACCTGTTTGCTGGCAGCGTGAGAGCACTGCTGTCATGAGGTGGAAAATAAATGTGCCAAGCTTCGCAACTGTGTATATTAGACTTAGTTCCGTTGTTTGAACAGCGAAGCCAAAGCCGTACAGGTCATGATGGCCTTTGGAGCAGTGGAATGTAGAGGCTTCCACCCTTCGTGACTGAGTAGCCTGTAGACATTGCACAATTTCAGATAAGTGTCCACGTCAGATCTTTCAACACATTAACAGTATGCATGCATATGAAGATTTTACTCTATTCTAACATTTATATTCTATTGCATTTGGTGTTTTTAACTTTTCAGCTGAACTAGGTGATTATGATGATACGTACCATACTCCTGCTGTGGTGTCCGAGTTCCGTTTTGTACCTAACCAGACGGAAGAAATGGAAATTGCTTTCCTTGAAGAATTTAAGAAACTGGGGTAAGTGAATATTTGTGTGTATCGTTGATCTCGCCCAAGCAGTGCACTGTGATCCCGAGGAACAAGTGTCTTCAAGTTCATGTGACGAAAATAATTGGTTATGAATTATGTATTATGAATAGGAACATGCAAAAGGAGAGGTTATTTTTCAGCCAAAAGGGGTGTTATATTTGTAAAAAAAAACGGTAATTTATTAATGAAATTTTCAAATATTCCGATAACCCACGAACGTAGCAGAATAATACATGACAGCAGTGCTTTTTTTCCAAAAAAGATTTAAGGGGTACTCTAAGTTGTAGTCGACAAAAAATCACGATATTGCAATTTTCGGCAATTTGCAAAGTCCGGTCATTGTTGTGTTCAAATCATTAACTTCCAGCTTTCTCGATGCCTGGGTGGATTTAAAATAGTTATTTTCTTCATCCTTCAAAACTAACCACACGCACAAAATAACAACCTAACCCGCCTCCAAACACTAGCCTGCGTGCTTATAAGAACGGAGTGCCGAGTTGCCGACCAAAAGAAACTGATTCGATAGATCGATTTAAGTCTAGGATTACCCGAAATCTCCTCCAGCTGTTGTGAACAGTGCGTTGACGCCAGCTGATCGATGAACTTTCAAGTCGGAAGTTATATTTGCCGGTCTATATACAAATATACCAATATTTTTTCTTAATCATTTTTCAAATGTTTAAGGGGTACGCGTTCCCCCTTAAAAAAAAAGGCACTGCATGGCAGTATGTAGCCCTCAAAATTCAACTTCTTTGTTTGAACTCGAATATCATTGATTTTTAGATTTACTATAACATAGATGTTTGTTATATCTTTCCTTTCATTTACACTATTGTTTGAATGTAACTTTGGATATGGTATTTCATTCTTACATAGTCTGCTTTTATTAAAGCTACTTAAATTCAGAGCAATAATGTGGACACATTTATTTGGTTACATCAAAAAGTGGTTGTCTGAGCATCCTGTAGACATTCCACAATTTCAGATGAGTCTCCACATCAGATCTTTCAACAAATTAATAGTGGACAAACACTATGGCTGTGAAAGTCAATATACCAACTATTTCGTATGTTTTAGTTATAGCTTTTTACAATCATCACTGCAGAGTAATTTTCCGCATATTAGTTTACTATTCTACAGTAGTTTAGGGCCTTCTGCTTAAGCGTATCACAGCAATAGTACCTACACCTTCATAGATTAGTTGGTGGAAGAAGACTGTTTTGTTAACGGGATTGTCATTTCTATGTTTTGCAACATTAAAATAAGTACCGTATTTCCTCTCATAATCGTCGCTCCCCACTTTTCAAACACTAAAATAGGTTTATAAAATTTCATCGCATAATTGTCGCATAGCATATTCGTATTTGTGCGCCCGTCAGTTGCACACACTGCCGCGAGCTAATAACCTGGCGTGACTTTGTCAGAAGAGACGAGTCCCTTCCTCAGTGCATGTGGGCTATGACCACGTGATGTGAGCGGGCAGTATCGTCACTTAGCACGTTCGTATTTGTGCGCTAATCGGTTGCGCATGCTTCCGCGACTTTATAACCTGGCGTGACTTTGTCAGAAGAAAGTAATCTCGTCTTTATGCCTGCGGGCTATGAACTTCAATGCAAGCGGCCAGCATGGTCACTTAGCACATTCCGCGACTTTCATACCTGGCGTGACCTTATCAGAAGAAAGTAATCTCGTCTTCATGCCAGTATCGTCACTTAGCACATTCCGCGAGATTATAATCTGGAATGACCTTGTCAGAAGAAAGAAGCCTGTCTCTCTGACTGCAGGCTATGACTCACGATATGCGAACTGCTGGCCCTCGGCACGCTAAACAATGATCGCGTTCAACGCTATTCCAGGGGAGTGAAACTAGTTTGGAACTGTCGCTTCCGTGAGTTGGCCTTGGAATGACGAGATTCAATAAGCCACCGCACGAAGCCGACGTTAAAACAAGCCCTTGTGCTATTGGCGGAATCTTACGCAAGGAACACCCCGTGCCAGTCTAGTATCACCCACTTCCTTGGAGACATCGCAACAGAGACCGGTGCGTGATGTTACGCACGTGTTGTGCAGAATGAGAAAATACAAGAATTGTGCGGTGATCTTGATGACCGTGAAATACTCGGAATTACATAATAAACAAATAATAATAAGAAGAAGAAAGCGCACAAGCGTGCAGCAAATAATTATAGAGTATATTTTAAAAAGTTGAGGTTTTCTTCTTTGAACTTAAATATTCTTCATATAATCGTCGCACCCTACTATTTTCCACGAATTCTAGGCCTAAAATGTAGGATGATTATGCGAGGAAATACGGTAGTTCTTTTTTCGAATTCTTAATGCCTTAATATTTATCAGTAAGAGTTACCACACTTAGTACCGACAATGGTAGCTACGCTCGCTAATGCGCAGCGCTAGGCCGTGGGGCCAAGCTATTTGCGGACTCAGTAGAGGTGGGCTCGAGCCCTACTGTCGGCCATCCTTGAAATGGGTTTCCATGGTTTCCCTGTTTTCAACTCCAGGCAAATGCTGGGACAGTATCTTCTGACAGGCCATTGCCGCTTCCTACCACGACCTTGCCCTGTTTCATTCATTTCATCTCTCATTAACTCCTCTCATGAGGTTGGCATCAGGAAGGACATCTGACCATAAAAACCACCTGCCTTACAGCCTTTCATTGCATCTCATCCTCAACCCAATTGAAAATGGGAATAATATGGGGTGGACATAAGTTTCCACACTTACTATGTTTTCTGACTGGTTTTCTGTTTCTTTCTTTTCTTTTTGGAGGACAGAGATTGTCTGTAGGTGTCACTGTAGGTTTGATAGTGTTTTGTAGAACTATTTGTCTTGTAGATTTGGATCTGATGATGCTTGCTAGACTAGCAAAACATATCATCCCTTAGTTTACACCTTCCTCAAAAGTCCATGACAAAATATATATATCTTAATCGCATGTGATTTATTTCAGGGTAATTCTTTGCATATTCCTTTAATTGGAATTATTTTGTGTTGATCGACTGAAAGTTACCATTTTAATTGTCAATAAGGCAACACTGAAAAAAATGGCTTAAAAGCTATCTTTTCTAAGTCCATCTGCCGTACTCGAGGTCTTCCTCGTCCTCTCTATCCAGTCATCTGTCTCTCCCATCACTTGTTTCGGCATTCTTTCATCAGTTATCCTTTTCACATGTCCATACCATTTCAATCTGTTCTGCTCCAGCTTATCATTCAGCTTCTGTACATTCATTTCCTTTCGAATGTCTTCATTTCTCACTCTATCTCTCCTTTTCTCCTGTACCATGTTGCTCAGGAATTTCATTTTGGCTGTATTTTACTTTCATCTCTCCTGGTCATAGGGAAGGTATCTGCTCCATACTGTGCCTGTTAGACTGGGATATTGTGGGAACTGGGGATCAAAGCCAGTCCACACGAGGCCCCTTTCTAACAAGACATAACTGAGAGGATGGGACGTGTTCCTTTGACGAGCTCGGCACAAGACTGGTGTCTTGGAGTATCAGGTTAGGAGAATAAGTGGGGGTAGTTTGAACTAGCCCCAAGGACACATCCGAAGGAAAAACAAATCTACAATTAGAAGGTCCCAGGTTTATGTGAAAATTCTCTGCGTTTATTCAGAAATCAGACCCCTAGCCTAATTCTCAGAAGGGTTCTGGTGGCTATTCCACCCTAAGTTAATCTAATCTGAAGTACAAAATCGTTGGCTATTTCCCTAAAAATCCCTTCTAGAAATCCTACTTACAAAAAAGAATGGCAAATCAAGCTAAGAATCGTGACACGGAAGAACATTCCCTACGCAAATACAATTCAATTAATTATTAATAATAATTACGCCTGATCCTACGGCAAATCAAACTTCTCTCTTGTACAATTATTTCCGTTACATTTAATAATGGCAAAAATAAGTATAACGATTTTATGACGGTGTCACGTCTGACATTTATTTTTACATTGAGTGTTTTCTAGCTAAACCTGTAATGAAGTTAAATTTTACATTAATTAGACGATAAGCATCGAACAAAAAAAGAAAATTCAAATCTAAAAGAATGCACAGTTTACCCTATGCAAAAATCAAAAATATTAAAAAAGAAATAAAAACACAAATGTTTACAACAAAGTGCACTCCTAGTGGTTACTCGCTTTGAGCGCTACGTACACACGCATATTACTGTTTGTGATGCACGGTCATCTGTTAAAGAGGAAAATTATGTTGGCGACTGCATGAAATTCCTTTCATGTCTTAAGTCTCATTATTGCGCACAACCGAGATTTTACATAAATCTCTCTGGCAACTGTCGTCTCGCCAACGGTTAATTCCTGTTCTAGACAAGCATAGAGATGTGAGGAATCCACATCCAACCATATCATGGTTCTTAAGATATCTTACGGATTATCATTGAGCGTTTTAGTGTTTTGATTATACAATTTCTATTAAGGCAAAACTCAATTCCATTAATTATTAAATCATGTTTAGTTTCAAATTTTATCCCTGGTTTTAATTTAGTTATTATTAAAGAATCGTAGAACCTCGTAGAATACATCGTAGAAAAACATCTTAGCGTAGAAAATATCCATCTTCGCATCCATAAATACCCATGTGTAAGCCATCGATTACACCAAAAAAAAATCTCACCCAAAAACGGTAGAATACTCTCAAAAACATTCATCACATGTTGCCATTGCTCACACGAAACATCAACATCACCCAAATAGAAGTGGAATAAACTCCAACACCGTGCTAAAGCTGTCCTATCATTACTTAGCACCTTTGCCATGCTCCAGAATACGTCACTAAATAGACAGGACATTCACGCTGAGACGAAGTTCTCACTAAATGGGATATTCAATTTATTTAGTCATGTTTGCAATAGAAACCTTCATCTTTTTTAAATTACAATAATCATTCTTACTAATTCTTACTAATCATCACCTTCTCTTTTGTTTAAATATCAGCTGATAACTGCAACCATTGGGAATTATGAACCCAGGCCTCCCACAAACTAGGCCTGTCTAAATGCTATGTCATTCTGTCGTCTTAGTCTTAATTCAATACGTATTTTCCTTCAGTGTAACAGCTGTGTACAAAGAAAACTGGTTTATCAAACCTGCATAAACAAGACCTATGATCACGGCCTTCTAAATCTTTAAAATAACATGTTCCATTCGACCTCTGCGTTTGTTGTGAATTGCAGGTTTCAGCTTGTTTACCAGCATATCACTGTAACATTCACTGTTTACTGTTTCCCCCTTTTCCTGGTAATGTTCCAGGATTGGCCCTTGAGAGTCCCAAAACACTCAACACCACCTATATACAGGCCTTTGCACTGAATTGAAAATAAGCAAGATGGCGGATACCGAAGGCAGAAGTTTGTAATCATACCTTTGTTGTTGTTTTTGTGCGATTTATTCAGTTTTTTGCTGTAAAATATGGTTTACAAGTGTTGTGTGCCGAAGTGCAGGGGGAATTATGATCATGAGAATAAAGTTCGAGTGTTTAAGTTCCCCGAAGAAGAGAATTTGAAGAAACTTTGGATATCAGCTATTAAACGAGAAAACTTCGTACCAACGAAACATTCTGTGGTAAGTAGACTACCAATACGGTACACGTTTTTTAATTATCTAAGCAGTGTTAGCCTACCGTACCACATAAATAGCCGATATACCGGTAAGCTTAATAATGTAAAGAATCACCTAGGCTGCTATAAATAATTCTAAGAACTATTTCATTGCCTTGCAAGCAACACGTAGGTGACCAAGCCTAGTCATTTTAAGGTTAGAGTTGGAGCAATACTTTGCATTTAGGCTAAGTTTCAAATAATAATAATGAACGGTGTTTCCTCATTAAATAATTAATAAACGAATCTCCCAACATGCGAGGCAAGTTTGTTGTGCATGGAAGAATTAAAAACATGTTGTGATCAAATACCGTACTGAAAATGTTTTAGTGTGATAATTATAGATTTATTTTTAATGCATGCATATTGAGAATCGGTGTTCAAAGCTAATGATTTATATAATTGAGTCTGGCCTCACTGGAAAGTCATTTAATATGCACCACAAATTGCTCAGATTCCTGAGTAAGTAGGTACCTAACCCCTTTATTGCTCCCAGCGGAGATGTTTTAATAGGAAATTCCCCAGTGAGGGTAACTGTTTAAAAGCAAGATATAAAATATAAGTAGACCTGTAGCTCAATAGTTTGTTCTAAAACTAATCTTCTGATACCGGTACCATATAGTACTCGAGACGAAAGAGTAGGCCTAGAAAAAATGCTAGCCTATGGTACTCAATGATTTACAGTACCGGTACCGTATTTATACCTTGGTTGGCAATTGATATTTTTAAATATAGGCTAAGTTACTCTATACATGCCAGAAATCACTACTATTTCCCTAAATATACCCAGGTGTGTAGGCTACTTCGATGATAAGCTGTATTCTTTGCATATTCATAACAATTTCTTGTCCAATATACAACTTTTTATGGAATTATCTGCTGAATTTTAAGAAATTTGGTCAGTTATCATGAACCATATCACTAAGATATTTCTCAATACATTGAGTAATAATAAATACATTCCTAGATCACTTGGAAAGTGCAGCAATTATCTCACTAGGACCCAAAGAGCCCACTGTGACGATGTAGCTCAGAATGTAAGATTAATTATCGGTAGGCCTATACACTTTACTTCAGTGAATGTTACTCAGTATGATTCTTTTGCAAATTGCAGGTTTGTGAACTGCATTTTAATGCTCAAGACATTCGACAGAATACTGTATTCAATTGTGAAGATGGCCAAGAGATTACACTCCCATTAAAAGTGCCAAGACTTAAACCTGGTGCTGTTCCATCTCGTCTACCAAATTGCCCAGAGTATTTAAGTACCCCAAAGTCCTACAGAGACAGCCCTCAGGAGAAGAGAGCTAGGAGAGAAAATAGGAACCTGCAGACTGCAATTGAAGAAAGTGAGGCAGAGTTTAATCTGCAAAATGAAGCATTGTCATTTTCCAGCTTCGAGGAACTGAATGATAAAATAGGACTTCTCAATACACCAGAGTCATGGAGTGTAATTTCTAAGGACAACAACATTTTAATTCTTTTCATCACCTTCTGTCCTATGCCTAAGGTTATTTGTAGTGTAGTGATTGCAGCATCATTACAGTTAGAAGTGTACTACAAGGAAGTTAAGTTAGACAGGATAGGTGATTTCCTGTTCCCAAATATTGTAATGAACATTTCTGACATTAGAAACATCCTTGAACGTTTGGATACACTCAATTTTAATGGGGACGAGAAATAAAATAGTTCCTCTGAAATCTTGGCGTTAGCTTCGAACATTTTGGAATCTGTAAGCTTATCAAACCCAGACTTGGTAGAACATATTGAGTTTGTTACAGAGCAAATTAGACTTTGGTCTGGGCAAAAGAGAGTTTATAGCCCTTCCTTTCTGATTTTGTGTTCAATGCTACAATCAATCTCGCCCCACAGCTATGCGTACTTGAGACATTTAAATGTAATAGTGTTGCCCCATCCATGCACGATCAGGAGGCTATGTTCTACATTCAGGTTAGATCCTCGAGTGGAGCAGCATGAGGAGAATTTTTTGAACTATATAAAGAACAAATTTTCTGGCAATGAATGTGATAAATTTGTTGTACTCATGATGGATGAAGTGTATGTGAAACCAATGATGGATTACAAAGGTGGTAATATTGTTGGAAAAGCTTTCAACAGCGAGAAACTGGCAACAAGTGCCTATTGCTTCATGATATCTAGTCTAATGTCAGATGTTAAGGAAATGGTACATGTACTGCCAGTGAAATCCATGTCTGGGGAACAGTTGCACTGTATACGGAAGAAAATTATTATTGGCTTGGAAGAAATAGGATTTCATGTGGTTTGTGTAGTAAGTGACAACAGTTCTGTAAATAGGAAATGTATGCAGCAGTTTTCACCGCAGAAAGAACTGAAGTGTGTTTACCCTCATCCTGTCGATGAAACAAGGCCTCTTTTCTTTGTGTTTGACTCTGTCCACTTGCTTAAGTGTGTCAGAAACAACTGGTTGAACCAAAAAGATGAAGATATGTGCATGAACTATCCTGATTTTGACCCAGTTAGCAATGATGTACACAAAGCCTCATTTTGCTCTGTGAAGAAATTGCAAAATATAGAGCATGATAAGTTGGTGAAGTATGGCTACGGTCTCTCTGTCAAGGCCTTATGCCCTACTTCACTTGAACGGCAAAATGTAAAACTTGTTCTTCAGGTTTTTAATGAAAATGTCATTGAAGGGTTGAAAGTTATGGGGGAAAAGTGTGACTTATTGCATTATAAACAAACTGCCTGGTATATTGAACTAATGTTAAATTGGTGGAATATAGTAAATGTAAGAACTCCCGGTAAAGGAGCAAGACTCAACAATATCCTCATGTGCCCAGTGTCATCAGATTCTATTGAAATTGTTAATTATTTACATAAATTCTTGCAGTGGCTAAATAAGTGGAAAAAACTAAATGTAAAAGGGTCATTGTCCTCTGAGACAATGGCTGCCATGATACTGACAACATAAGGCTTGTTAAAGTTGAAAGATTATTGCTTGTCAACTCTAAATTTCTCTTATGTTCTGTTTGGGAAGTTTCAGACTGATGTATTAGAGGGAAGGTTTGGCAAATACAGGCAGTTGGCAGGTGGCCAGTACAATATTTCAATAAGGCAGGTGTATGAAGTAGAACACAAGCTAAGGATTCAATCATCCATGTCCCTAAAGATCAAATCCAACTTATTTGGTGAAATTAAAATAAATGAATTGTGTGAACCTACCTCAGAGGCTCCTGAGTTTCCCACTGATGAGCAAAAATTCATTGACCGTATATATATAGATGACAGAGATTTTGATGGTTGTAAGGATGATATCCCTATTCTAGTGTACTTGGCAGGGTATTGTTGTTATAGTGTGACTAAACGATTACAATGTAGTCATTGCAAGGAAATTCTTCGTACCAGTGAATTTATTGACCTTGATGATGAGGCATACCATTTGATCAGGGATAAGGACAGAGGTAGGCTCTTAGTCCCAGAAATGTATGTTGTAAATGTTGTTGTTCACAATTACTTAATAGTTTTAAAGTTGTGTGGTGACCTAGAATCTGATTTTCTTAAAGTTGAGAACCACAGGGAGCTTGTGAGTAACATTACAATGCAATTTGTTCGTTCCATGGAACTTTTGTGGGAGCCTGATATTTGCATGAAAGGACACACTGTAGAAAATGTTTGTAAGAAAGTGGTATGGGTATCCACCAACATCCTACTGAACAATTATTGTAAGAAAAGAAATTCTTTACCAAAGTCGACATTCTCAAAGAAATCTACAATTTTCTATAAGCGTTGAGACATTCCTTCGAGGATAAATACAATAGAGTGCACATTGCCACACTGCGCCTGTACTGTGACGTGAGAGCAACACCTGGTCATGCCCTACATGTGTACTAAAATGGTTCGAATCAGTGACCCATGCATCGTATCCTCCCCTTGTTAGTAATGAATAGAACTCACTTTAAATAGCCCAATTCTATCATCACGTGTAGTATTTCAGTGTTCCAAACCACCGCAGTTCCCTGCAGTCAGCTGATCGAGATGTTGCTGTCAACAATGTGATGTCATCAGCCATCTATTGGATTTAAGATCGAAAAGACATTCAAATAAAATGCAACGACCTCGTAATTCTGCCCCTTAAAACAACAATAACTACCGTACCTAAAATTCAATCTTCTCCTGTGATATTTGTAAATATTTTCTAGTATAATACCTATTTCATCCAGAGTTTTTCAGTTGTCATGTTTGAACTGAGGAGTGAAGAATTCATGCCTGCCTAGTAGCCTAATTATAAAATATGTTATATTATATATAATGACAAAAGGTGCATCCTGTCACTGTTATAATTACAAATCACATTTTTACAAAAGTTAGCCTAATTTTATAATATGCATTGTCAACAAGAATCAGTACCCCACATCAGTCCCTCTGTTGTGTTCAAAATCATTTTCAATATTCCTCTACTCCAGTATTTTAAATGCGATCATTGCAGTTGGCCTTTAAATGAATCCAATATAGCACATTGTGGTTCCCCAGCTACCGTATCTGTCTTCCAAGGTACTTTGTTTTTCACTTTTTGTTACTGTGCCTGAAATTAACAATCGCCCAATAAAACTGGAGCGCCTGTTTTTCCAAAATCACCGTACCAAAAATAGATAGACACTCCAGCTACATAACTGTGATCCACCCGCTAGGCTTTTAGAATATTTCTATATGCCACATTGTTTCTGGTAGTAATACAAAACCCAACTTGAAAATGGCTTTTGAATACCAGCCATTTATGTGTCAAATCTGATTTTATGGCAGATGTACATTTTGATCTCTCTGTTAATAGTCAGCCCAAAGGCTGGTTGGATCCTCAACAAGCACCACTGTAAGTTATGCTAATAGAAACCCACAAAGCAGCACTACGATGAGACATACTAGGCAAGGTGCCTCTGTACAACTTGAGTACAGTTAGTGTCAGTACTGATGTACTGACTCAGTACATGGCACCAGCCATAGCTTGGTAGCAATCATGAATGAAATGAGACATTAGTGAAAAGCCACATTTTGCTCCAGCCTGTGCGACAGACACAAAAACACTACAATCATCAAGAGATGGCACAAGTAAATATTTGGATCATGTTTGTCAAATTTCAGGTTGTCATACTTATTTCCGATGAGAAGATGCAACTGTTTAATTATGTACTCTTATTAGATTCAGCTACTCCTCTATTCACACCATAAATATATCCATTCAGCAAGTATGTCAACAGACAATCTTGACAGCTTATGAAATTTGAAATCAATTCTATTGTTTTTTAGTCTAATAAGTGAATTTATTTTCAGTCGGTCTTCATGTTAAGGGACACTGGGACTGAGTTTTCATATTTCTGTAATTATCAATGGATATTGTTCTAATTTTACACACATCACTCAAATACTAATATACACTATACTACTGATTTACACTTTTCGATCTCTAACCGTTTAGGAGATATGATTATTTTTATATAGAAATTATGCAAATTTTGAAAATGGTCCTTGCGTTAAACAGATAGAGGTAGCTCATTTATCATGACTTTCCCATATAGATATTTAGTATGAAAGCAATCCTTGTGATTGGTTTTGAGTTCATATGAATATGTGTTGAGATATAAATTAACTCAGTTCACAATTTTTTTTATTCCATTAATTGCCTATTATTTAAAATTAGAATACTTTTAATGGCAAACCTAAGAATACTACAGTAAAACTAATCACTGAACTTATGGATGCATTAATATAGAATATGAATACAAATTTGCAATATTATAGCAGCAAATCTAATGCGCAAGGACCAGATGTTGTATCAAAAAATGGGAAGCCGCGATAAATGGACTTTTATAAAAACATGCATATTTTTTGGTTATCAGCTTTCAATTTTAGGTAATTATCAATGAATATTGTTATAATGTTACACACAGCACTCTAATAGTAATATACACTAGACTTCTGATTTACACTTTTCTATCTCTAACCGTTTAGGAGATACGATTATTTGAATATGAAAATATGCAAATTTTGAAAATGATCCTTGCGTTAAACGGATAGAGGTAGGTCATTTATCATGACTTTCCCATATAGATATTTAGTATGGAAGCAATCCTAGTGATTGGTTTTAAGTTCATATGAATATTTGTTGAGATATAAATTAACATACAGTATTTCACAATTTATTTATCCAATTAATTGAAAATTAAAATATTTTTAATGGCAAAACTATGAATACTACAGTAAAACTAATCACTGTGCTTATGGATGCATTAATATAGAATATGTATAAAAATTTGCTACATTATAGCCACAAGTCTGATGCATATGGGGTGAATTTTGTTCCAAAAAATGGGAAGCTCAGATAAATGCACTTTTATAAACCCATGCATATTTTTTTAGTTATCAGCTTGCCTTGTCAGCTAAAACTGCCCAGCACCATATGTTAACACCCTCTTTCTTGCTTTTCTGAGCTCCTTATTAGGAAAATAAGTACAGAAATACTCGCCTCAATGAAAGTCCATGAATAGGAGGCGTTCAAATACCACGCACTAGACATTTCAAGAATTCGCTGGGCCTTTAAATATGGCGGAATTTGGAAAAGACTTTCACTAAATTGTCCGCTGGAGTCAGGGGCATAATTATATCAAAGAATAAAAAAATCAATATTTTTGCAATTTCTTACAATAACTCAGTCCCAGTGTCCCTCTGTACCCAATTAAATTGGGCGAGGAGTAAAACTTTTCAATTCACACTTGCGTACAGGACCTCTAAAAATACTTGGATTAATTAAGCACTTAAGTGTATAATTAATCCAAATAATTTTTCCACATTGACAGAAAGTTGTGAGTCGATAGTCCTACGTTTTACTCCCCGACCAATTTAATTGGGCCAATTAACATGTGGAGCAACTAAAATGCAATTAATTCATTAGATTATGAATGCAACATTGAAAAATGACTTCGAAAAGTTCAAGTTGTATGGACACCATTTTTGTGGCACCAAATATTAGAATGTTATCCTGAAAGTCTTGAAATAGCCTATTATGAACAGTCTCTCCTCCTCTCACCCTGTCTGTCGCATTTCTCCGCCCTTTGTAGCCTTACAGCCTCAATATATTCGAAAGCCATCCACTGTGTTAAAGTTTCATTGTCTCTATAACTTATACAGGATTGTCGGCCTCTCCCCCCATGTGTCCAATGACATTTCAAATATCTTCAAGCTCAAATGAGTGCCTTTTGTTATGGTTTAGAAAGTCATACCTCACATATAAAAATATTTGGTTTAGTAATGTAGTCATTGTGCTTCAACAGCTATTGGATCAAAATTTAATGCTTTTCAGTCGGTCAACATGATTGTATCCAATTGTAATGGGTGTTTCTCTACTCTTGAAAAAAATTTACATGAGAGTAATAAATGCACTTAGATGACTAGTTTTGACATGGATTAATAGCCTGAGTGAAAAGGATCTGATGTGACATTGTGTGTTTATGTGAATAGCCTACTATATATTTTAAACTAGCAGAGACATTGCTGTGTTAAGGGTATTTTATGCTCAACTTTGCATCCACTCACAGTGTATGTAAATATTTAGGATGCTCTGGATATGAAAATGAAAATAATAAAATATACACCTCATATTTGTAGGTGACAGGTATGATGTGCAATAAATTACTAGAAAAAAGCCAATCAAATTAAGAAACTGTTGCTTTGGTAAGAGCATAAAATAATTGTAAATTCGGTTGTACCCTAATCTTAACTTATTGGCTAAGTTATAAACAATATTAAGATTGAAATTAGATTAACTCGTGGTGTAGTGGCTAGCATTCTTGGCTGCCGCCCCGGATGTCCAAATTCGATTCCCGGCTCCCCAAAGAAATTTTAATTCTAGTCTGAGGGCTGGAACGGGGTACACTCAGACTTGTGAGGCAAAACTGTGAATTCCACAGTACGGTACATTTGAGAAATAAATTATCAACTTGTAAAAAAAAAAACGTAAAAAAAACAGTTTACCTTTCTGCTTAGTAAATTGACAAATATTTAGATATTTGCTATTCATACTCCATAGATCATAATGGAAAATTCATTAAGTATAAAATTTTATTTGTGTGTTGTGTTGTATTTTACTTTTTTTGTATTGCCAGTAATTGTAGGCTATATAAACTTTGAATCTTATCTAAAATAATTACACAACGTTATATGCTCTAAGTTATTGGTTGATATTTCTGGGATTTTGCGGTGACAATCCCCTGAAAATACTCACAATTTTCCAGGATAGCCAGCCCCCCCCCCCGAAATAAAATTGTATATACGCCCCTGACTGTGGCTGATGGCATTATCATAATAGTAAATCTATAATTTAAATGATGAAATGTGTACCCGGAAGTTTTCGTGAAGAAGACACAGTTGTTTACATGTCAAGTCTAGATATCTAGCTAAAAACCTGATCTTATGCAAATATTGAACATAACTGTATCAAATGCGTATATTTTACTGCTGTTAATTTAGCGCTATGTTTTGTGGCCAGTGAACTGTTGACATAAAATTGATCCAGAAACAGTAAAATAGTGTATGTTTCATTTTTTCCTACGGTACGGTACCTAGTTTCCCGTGAGGTTTCATTTTCAGGTGAAGGATGAGAAGAAGCTTATTCAGTAGGCCTAGTATATTTGTTTGTTACGTAAGTAAAGGTAAGAAGGATGAAGTCATCATAATAGCCTAAAAATGCTGCCTACTACTATGTATCAGTTGGAAGGAACCCGTCATATGGGCCATGGCCTGCGGCGAGCTCCAGCAGCTCTGCCTACAGTGCCCGCCATCTTGTTTGAATGCAAAGGCCTGTTATCTAGGTGGTGTTGAAACACTGTGAGCATCACTTTTCCTGCAGAAGGTTGAGTGTTTAATTTCTTTCTGACGGGGGATCCGGGATGCTTCCATTCCATGCTCTGAGGTCTGCTCTCGGGTTTGAAGTGGTGAACCCATGTTCCGTCCATTGGTAAACACTTGGCTGTGGCAAAACATTTTCTCCGTATTGTGCTGAAAGTCGTCGATGAATTTCCGCTCCTGGTACACCCTCAAACCACAAAAAAAGGATTACGGAACACTGTTCTTCCTTGGTGCAAACAGAGAGTGGCGCGGCCATATTTACGTCGCAACAGCGCAAGCTGTACTTATCTGATAAAGCTGAAATCTACCAAAGATTTGGACAATGGTGCCATCTAGCGGCTGGTGAGCACACAATGCCATACAGCCAACCTAACGACACCTAGAGCACAATTGCAGATACTTATCGACTTGCCTTTGTACTTTGTGTTGTTTAAAATTTAATGGATTAGCTCTGAATCATCAGGAACCTGGAATTGCAATTAAAACAATAGCTTGCAGCAGTTTTATAACTTATGTCTCTGCATGTGGCTAGCAATCCTGGCTTGCCACTAACTTGCGAGTGCATCTTTTATTGGGTTTGCGCATACGCACCTCATGTCGCACCGCCACAACCACTTATAACGTGCACGTTTTCTGGTAGTGTCGTATCGCGCCTTTTTCTCCCAAAAGTAGCAATGCCCTTAATGTAAAAAATGTCTATTGTAAATACATAATTAAGCATTTGATGTCAAGTTATGTTTATAAAAGTAATAAGGATGTGGGTTGCTCTGTGAAATACGTGTAAAACACTGGCTTAGACTGTGCATGCATAACCAATTAGCAAACAGAATTCATATTAACCTGGTAGATCTCAAACAACAATCACAAACAAAAACTTAAACCATCTGAATTTCATGTTTCTGTGGCTTAGCTCCTAGCTGCATTCTACTTCACAATTCTTCACAAGCTTTCTTTCTTATTTTATTCCTTTCTTTCTCAAACCCAGAGCCAAAATACAAAGGAATGAGTAGAACAACCTTTTAATATATACTTATAATCCCTGACTGCTGTAAAGGTTCTCGTGTAAAAATGTTTTCAGGATAGTGGTAATAATAAACATGGTTGATGTTTCTTTGTAATTCTGTTTCTATGATTTTGTTAATGCTTGCTTCTTTTATTGTTTGCAGGGGTTTGACTCCAGCTCAAGCAGAGATGAATTATTTAAATAAAGTAAAATGGCTGGAAATGTACGGTGTTGATAATCACATTGTTTTGGTAAGATATTTATTTATTCACTCGCTCATTGCCACTGTAAACTGTTACACCTTTTAGAAGTAAATAAAACAAAAACTACACAAATAGGTAATAAGTAAAACCATAAGCAAACACAAGTTATCTGGCAGCCTCATTGAGAAACCAAGCTCCTCTACGATCCTCTCTCTGCAGCTAGTTTTGCATCCTTATCTGATTCTGCACCCCTCATCCTGAAATAATTTAGCATTAGACCATTATCTGCTCAATCCATCTTTACTTTTACCCTCCTCCCTCTCCTCATCGATTTACATCACATGGCTGCCTGCCTCGACTACCATGTTGATACATGTCATTTTTGGTAGTTTTACCACTGAGAAAGAGTAAGCAATATATAAATGTAGGTGATGTACTCGCAAATCAGCTGCTGGTGTAAATCATCCACTTTGACTCACTTAAATCTGCACGTCTAATCTGCAGGCTTGACATTAAGTGGATCAAATACTGTATTTACCCCCCTTTTTTAAGTTACGGAAAAAAATATCTTTTACCTCGTATATTGGACCCATTATTAACGAAATATGGGCAACTAACAATGCGCGTTTACTGCAGAGTTCCTGCTACTCCTGTTTTCGATACGGTATTCCGTGGACGTTCCTGAATTACCGTAGGGGAAATGATGATGATGATGATGATGATGATCAGGAGTGCACCAATTGGTGTTACGGTACTTTCTGACAGTACAAGAATATGGATTCTTTCCTACCTACAAAAAGTTTGGGGCTAGCTGTTGTAACAGAAATAACCTGGAACCCCTTGCCCCAAGGCCGCATTCCCAGCCAGACAGTCACACCCAGCCATCCCTCTCACTCTTCTGTCTTTGTCAATACACTTATCAGGCAGTGGTTGTTCAGTCAAATTACAGTAGCGTGGTATACAGTCAGGGAAAGTGACGATATCATTTGAATTGTGGTAGCTTTATTCTACAAGTACCATGAGCGGTAACGTTAATACCAGTATGTGTAATAGTTTTTCTGCTTCTTTTAAACTATCTGTTCTTGTGTTCGGCGATAAGAATGGTGTGCGGGCTGCTGGCTGTTTATTCGCTGTTTAACCAAACATGATCAGGTATTGGCAAGAGCAACAAGAAAAATTAATGGTCGCAAAAAAGAATGTTGGATATTTCCGCGGGCTGCAATCGGGTAAATATTCTGAAGTTGATATGAAGGTGTTAGTGTAAGTACGGGATACCAGGAGCAACGGCAACAGTGTGTCTCATGAAGTGCTACGAATCAAGGCATGTGAAATCGCAGGGAATACCGATATAGGAATCGGTGGAAATGAGTGTAAAGCAAGTAGAGATTGGGCTGTGCATTTCATGTGAAGAAACAACCTGGCTTAACGGATGCGTACATCATTGTGTCAGCGACTGCCGGAGGAATACACGGATCAAGTGTTGGAATTTCAGTGGTTCGTGTCTCAACAGTGGCAAGAACACCAGTTTCTCCTATCACAGATAGGAAATGAGGATCAGACTCCTGTTTATTTTGGGAAGCCGAAACGCTCAACCATTAATGCCAAAGGAGCTTCAAGTGTTCTTGTAAAAACTACAGGAGTTGAGAAATTGCGCTGTACAGTAATGCTGGCAATTATGGCTGATGTCATTCTTCAAAAGGAAAACCTTACCCAAGGGCAACTTTCCCAAAGGTATTGTTACCGGCGTTCAGGAAAGAGGTGCATGGTGGCTGATCTGATGTTTGACTGGTTGCACACCGTGTGGACTTGCCATCCGGGTACCTTGCTGTAGAAGAAGGCACGACTAGTTTTGGATAGTTTTCGAGGTCACCTTGTTGATGCTGTAAAGAACAAGATGCTGCACGCTGCAATAATTCTGGGTGGATTAACCTCTATCCTTCAGCAACTTGATGTCTCCATGAACAAGCCCTTTAAGGACCACATGAGGCATTTTTATGCCGATTGGGTGGCAGCTGGAAACCACTCACTAACATAAGGTGGGAAAATAAAATAAACATCCATTGAAACAGTGTGTGAGTGGATAGTTCGGTCCTGAGGACTCATCACGCCAGAAATTGTTGAGCAAAGTTTTATGAAAACTGGAGTTTCATGCGCCTTGGATGGTTCAGAAGATGATGCCATATGGGAAACAAACGATCCTGCAAATGTTACCAAGAATTCAGAAGGCGTTCAGACAGCGACTGTGGAGACAGTGATGATGTCAGCAATCGTGGGGACCTTCACGACCGTGATGCATGAAATGTAACAACAGGTAAATGCTGCTGCTTTTTTTTTTTCTTTCTTTTGAAAATTTCTCTTCTAATTATAATGGATCTACTTTGAATTTTACTTTTAATATTAAAAGTAGAATATCCCCAACGGTATTTTCCGTTTATTTCAGACGCAGTGAACGCGAAATTAGGCCTACCCTACCATGCACGTATACGGGTACTTGCCGCAATCGCAGGAGATTTATATCGGACTAATATTGTTTAATGGTCCATAATTGTATCTTGTAAACCTAAATAATAAATTGTTCTGTTTTGAAATGTATTTTCGAGGATGTTGACTTGTATAGTTATTTAATGGATATCTTGATACACTATTAATTTTTGAGATATGCACATACATAAGACACTCCTCAATTTTTGAGCATTAAAAATATTATAAACAAGTAGGTCTGTGAAGAACTATTCAGCCTATTTTCATATATCCTACTCATGTTGTAGGGGCAGATGACTTCGTAGTTCCGCCCCTTGAAACCTCAATAACTAATTACTAGGGACCTGAAATTTTAGCATCTATTTTCATTTAAATTAGCATTTATTTTTTCCCTATTTAGCATCTATTTTTGGAAAATTAGCATCTATTTTTTCCGGAATTTTGCGGACTATATGACTTTATTGGCGACACTTGAGATACAATTTAATGTTCAAATGAAAGCATTGTAAATAACTCTGCGTTGCACTCTTTCAAGTTACACCTTCTGTCTGTAACAATTGTATTGTAGTGTGACAAAACACGCTCACTGTCCACATTGTTTGTTGGTGTCCACAAAAGATCTAAAGAACTCTTGGCAAAATGTTCATGTTCATATTGAACAGCAGTCAAGGCACGTACTACTTCACACTCCTCATTTTGTTTTAACTGTGATCCAATAATATTCTTGAAAGAATCATAGCCCTTCCTTATTTCATGACATGGAATGTTTGTAAAGCCCGGAAGTTTTTGAATATCGGTTTCCTTGTCATTGTTCAATACCACGTGCCTAGGATAAAATATCTTTGCTATGGCTTCAAAGTTTTTGCGATTGGGATCACTTGCCTTTAATCTAGCAAGCTTCCTTCTAGCAGACTGAGCTACTTTTACAAACAAATCTTTCCTTGTAGCACATTCTAAGGCTGTGAGTTTAGCTAAGGCATTATCTGTCGCTTCAGAATAATGGCCTTGAATTATTGCACCAAAATTAGCATCTAAGTTTTCAAGTTTGGGATAGAGCAAATGTGAGGTTGGATACTGGGACCCCTCAAGCAGAGTGAGAAGTTCAATAAGTTCACTAACATGCTCTTTCACAAAAATTATTTCAGAATAAATCCTATCTACATCTCTATCTGTCAAGCCTCGCAGAAATGTAACACCACTGTTACTAACATCTTTCATGTCAGGTAGCTTAAAAAACTCACAACATCATGAAAATAACTCGCTAAGTAAAAAACAGCTTCAAACCAGCTGTTCCATCGAGTAAGTACCGGCGATGGAAAAAGTTTTGCTGCCTTTAAGTCCCCATTTTTTGACTTCAGAAAGTGCAAGTAGTTATATTTGCGCTTCCTTGTGTTTATAAAGACCGATTTGACCATTGTTACAACCTGATTTAAATCGGACATAGCTGCTGTCCAACAATTACCAACAAGGCAAAGTTTGTGTGCCCAACACTGCACATGGAGCAAATGATCCCCAATGATGATCTTCAGTGTTTCATAACGAGTCATATATGGAGCACTGTCAATTACAAATACTTTCACGTCATCATATTGCACACTGTGATCACGCAATGAATCTAACACAGCACGGGAACAGTTTGTAGCATTTCCGGATTCGAGGTATTTCACTCCAGCAACAAATAATTTCTTCTCAATTGCTGTTGGCACTTGGAACAGTACAACAAAAACACAGCGACCCATTCTGTCTGTGGTTTCATCACATAAAATTTTATTCCCAACTAGAGCTTCAGTTGTTGATTTCTTGTGATCAGCTGCAACTTCTGAAAATAAAAGACGATTTGTGTTAGCCATAGGAATCCAGTGAAATTTATTTAATTTTTTAGAGGCTATGATGGACATGGCTCAAACCAAATAACAGGATTATCACATTAGCTTCTCCTATACCATGGACGGGCTCTGTTAGGTATTATATTATGAATTTGGATTACCTTCGCAATTTTATAGGTTAAGGTATGTCTTGGAAAGGTTATGGAAGCACTGGCTGTAAGCTTAGCCTCTACAGAAGTTGGATTAGCTTTGATTTGTATAGGTTATATGAGCAAGAGAGAACCAAAATGCAAATGTATTTATTTAAACCGTACTTACCAGGCAAATATTTTTCGCGGAGAGTTCTCGCGTTAGGCAGCTCCCCTTGACTTGAAAATTCAGCAATCCACGCTCTTACAGTTTCATTTTCAAGCTTTTTCAAGGGAATATTTGCTTTAGCAAATACTTCAACAGTTCTTTTTGCGAAGTAGTCCTTGTCATGCTTCCGTCGTTTGGCACCCTGTAATCTTTCAATAACAGAGGTTTGTTTGGGTTCAGAAACTGTTGCGCATTCTCGTCGCTTCACAACATGTTTTACAGATGTAATATGTTTCTGAATATTGTCCTTCTTCTCCCACCCAACACGGCAGTTACAATATTTGCAAAATACTGTTGCAGAGTCGGAACAATAAAAGCCATGATTAGCGTACTGCTGTGCTCTTTCATGAGCAGTTACAGCAGTACGTCCCATTTCTAGAAAAAACTTTGAACCTAGAAGTGCTTGAAGGTTACAAAAAGAATGAGGTTACTATTCAAGCGGCAAGCCGCAAAATTTTCCGTTTAGCGAAATCCACGTGTTCGACAAACCACAAGTCTCCGCGATGCGCCAAGTACACAAACGAGTTTCGTTCGTCAGCTGTCTGAATAAGTTATAGATAGTCGAAAGTTCGTATCGATACAGAAATCGATTGTTATATCGACCAATATGCGTTGCACACTGCGAGTCCGAGATGAGGTATCGCTAGCGAGCGATTAGGCCAACTACTGAACATTTTCTTTTGTTTAATAAACAAATTCGCAAATAAATTAGCAGATTTAAAGTAATTTCGCTATAAAATCGCACTTATTTGGTATTTTCGCCTTTTGGGCCACAATTCACATTTTGTCGCACTTTGATTTACGCGTAAAAATGGATTTTTTTTACATTAAAATTAACGTAGGCTTGGATTCTGTACGAAATTTAAAAATTCGCATTTATCGCAAATGCGATTTTTTCAGGTCCCTACTAATTACTCATGTTAATTGCCTCTATCAACATACAAAATTTCAGTTTGATTGTTGTAATAGATTCGTAGATATTGAGAGCCGTCTAAATATTTCAGATGTCGCCATGTTGGATTTTTATTTATGTACTATTACATGAAGATTATTGTGTACATGTGATATTCAAACTTCAATTGCATGATAAGGACACATGAAGTAAAAATGAGATTTTAAAATTTCTCACAGCTGCCATCTTGTGGTTATGAAAACAATTGAAATAAATTAGATGCCAGTGGATTAACATTTGTATAAGCATTTCCCGTACAAAGTTTCACTGCACTCGGATGGTTAAATCGCGACAAACTTCCATTTAAATATTTATACTTCGCGTCGCCGCCATGTTGGATTTGTGCTCACCAGGTTATTAAAAGTCCTATAGGTGAACTTATGTTCATAGCCTCTATGATCATAAACAATTTCAGTTTGATTGCTGTTAAAGATTCTTAGATACTGAGAACCATCTAAATTTTTCGGATGGTCGCCATTTTGGATTGTTATGTGTAGGCAATAGAGTTTCAAATCAAATCAAAATCACTTTATTTGCAATTAGGTGGCAAATGAGGTACATAATTTACAAACACTACACAATATTAAAAGAATACAGTAACTTAATGTACAAACACTTGTACCATTAAAGGAAAATTAATGCGTAGCTTCATTATTCAAACTTTCACTTTGATCGCATGATTACGACACAAGAAATAAAAGCTTAATTTTAAAATTTCGCACAGCCGCCATCTTTAGGTTATGTAAACAATTGAACTAAATTAGATGCCAGTGCATTACAATATGTATATTCATTTACTGTACCACATTTCACTGCGCTCAGATGGTTAAATCGCGAGAAAAGTCTCTTAAAATGTTTCAACTTAGCTTTGCTGCCATGTTCGTTTTTTACTTTACAGGTTTTTGAAGGTTACATAGATAAACTTGTAGTAGTGCCCTTTATCACCGTACGAACTTTCAGGTTGATATCAATAATAGTTTTGGAGATATAGAATGCCAGTGAAATATTTTGCACAGCCGCCATCTGGAGCTTATGTAGATAATTGAACTAAATTAGATGCCAGTGCATTACAATGTGTATAAACATTTCCTGGACCAAGTTTCATTACGTTTGGATGGTTTAATCGCGAGAAAGGGCTAGTTTAAAGTCTCAAATTCGCTTGGCCGCTACGCTAGTTTTGTAGTCACCTTTGATAGTCTCATAGGTGAACTTCTAGTAGTGCCGTTTATCACCGTACAAAATTTCAGTGTGATATCGGTAATAGTTTCGGAGATATTGAATGCCGGTGAAATATTTTGCACAGCCGCCATGTAGGATTGGTGAGACGTAATAAAACTTGAAGGCCACGGTCGGGGTCGACCGAAATGCTGCTATGACCTTAACCGAGTTTCATTGAAATCGCTCCAGCCGTTTAAAAGTTATTGAGGGGGGGGGGGGGGCACACACACACATACACACACGGACAAGGTGATCTCATAAGCCTATTTTTACATAAAATGAAACTAGACTAAAAATGGGTCTCATATGCAAACAAATATGGTTTTTGCAGTGCGAGCAACATACCACATTATGTTGCAGGCATGTAATGATCACTTGGATGTTGGAATGATTTAGAGCCACAGGACAATTTCATAAATGGTATGACACCAAAAATTTGTGTCTTTTGGTATAGGTTGTAGATAGTTCATTATTTTGTGTAGAATGATCATCAGTTCCAGCACTTAACTAACATCTTCGTGGATGCTCCACGAATTACCTGTTAAAAAGAGAGATAGGGCCATATATCCCAGTCTTATAGTCTCACTTATTTCATATAACTTACTATATGTATGTGTCTGTTAGTTATGTTGTTTCTATTATTTCAGGGGAAGGATGGCTGTGAATATTCCTTGGGACTTACTCCAACTGGAATACTGGTATTTGAAGGTATCCAGAAGATAGGTCTATTTTTCTGGTGAGTGTGCTTAGTATTTTAATGAAATGTTTCTCTCTATTTGAGGTATATGATAATGGTACAATTTTTGCTTTTTCCTTGTGCTTTATTGTAATATGGGGTAACGGCTATCTAGAGGCTTTTCTTGGTAGCATGAATGATGCCACCTTTGGTGGAACTTCAGTTTTTGGCTGACGAGTGTTATCGGATTTTGTGTTCATAGCCTGTAATAGTTCGTGAAAGTAGTGCACTTATCTTCCGTCACTGAGCAGTAGTGTACCATCTTAACAAAATATGGTATTTTTAACTAGGAGAATACTGCCAAAATCTTATGGTTTCTCAATTTAGTTGAGAGCAAGATTTCGATTATGGATCCTTTATTATTTCTCGCCATATCTGGCATTGTAGGTTACATAGTATTAAACTAGGTCACTGTAAATACAGCAGGGCTGTTGAGAGTGGTGATGGGCCTTGGGACTGGAGGCTCCTGGCCCCGTACTAATGCCATATTTGTGTGCTTATCAACTGCACTTTTTGCACCAATTTCAGGGTCCCTAAATAGGTGGTGCAGCTAATATGCAAAACCATGTGTACAAGATTGATATTGCGGCTTTACGATTACCGCTTGTAATGACCAAGGAGAAATAATTTCAACTCTGAGATTTGCTGATGACATCGTCATCTTGGCCGACAAGCCTGAGGATTTAATGAGTTTTTGAATGGTATGGACTCCGTCTTACGGAAAGAATTCATGATGAAAATAAATAAATGTAAAACAAAAATACTGGAATGCAGCCGAAATAAATCAGAAACCTCTATGGAGATCAAATTGGCAGGTAAAAAGCTGAAGGAAGTAGGAGACTTCTGTTACTTAGGAAGCAGAATAACCAGTGATGGACGAAGCAAAGAGGATATAAAAAGTAGGTTGGCTCAGGCAAAGAAAGCATTTCTAGAGAAAAGGAATCTGCTGACATCGAATATAGATTTAAGTATTAGGAAGTCATTTTTGAAAGCCTTTGTCTGGAGCGTGGCACTCTATGGAAGTGAAACTTGGACTATTGGTGCAGCAGAAAAGAGGAGAATTGAAGCATTTGAAATGTGGTGTTACAGGAGAATGATGAAGATCAGATGGGTAGATAGGGTTACAAACAAAGAGGTATTAAGACGAGTGGGAGAGGAGAGATGTTTTTGGCGACTGCTAATGAAGAGAAGAGATAGGTTGGTAGGACACATACTAAGACACCCAGGAATAGCAAGCTTAGTTATGGAAGGAAGGGTCGAGGACAAAAACTGTAGGGGTAGACCAAGGTTAGAATATGTTAAACAGATTGCCTCGGATGTAGGGTGTCAGAGCTATGTATAGATGAAACGATTAGCTTAGGACAGGGAGGCATGGAGAGCTGCATCAAACCAGTCAAAAGACTGAAGACTCAAACAACAACAACATGACCAAGTATTGTCACAAACAAATACAGGTATATGCTCTGTCAAATTGTTCGTGTTAGAGATTTGGGGAAACATGGTCAATATGGCTCGTGATTTCTTTACAACTTAGCTAAAAACCATTTTCTTTCTTCCTTGCTCGAGTATTTTTCCTTTTGGAATGCAACAAATGTGACACAAAGCATCAGTCAGGCAGGTTAATTTGCAAAGATTGGTGAGGAGGCATGCGACAGTGAGCCTACAACGTACACAGCAAGTTTAAGTTGCATCCAAACCTGCAAAAAATAGTGTGATGTATTGTTTTTAGCATGGATCAAAATCTTTGCACATGCTAAGAAATGATAGTCATTCTGGACGTCTTCACTTCATATGAACGTACGTAAAAATTTACACCCAACTCAACGCACACAATCCATCCGTGTTCAGTTTTTCCAAAACATCATAGAAACTTGTAGTAAGTAGCAGAGTAATAGGCAAAGGAAGAGCACACATAAATTTGAAAATGGCAAGAATAGTGAACCTGTGGTATTAATTCTTGCGATGAATTGTACATTCAACTCGCAGCTTGTGTGATTGCGCTATTATAGCTGGCCTGCTTTCCTTCTTGCGCCATTCGTCTGTTGCTTCAAGGCCGCTGCCGGTACCTGCTGCGTCATATCTTGTTTGCTCCATGTGGCCGGTGCACAATGCATGAAATGTAATATTTTTTTTGCTATGTCTAGGAACTTACAAATCCTTTTAAATGGCAAGATATTGTAATATTTCTATTGTTTAAATATAAAGTAGGTTTAGGAACCTTCGAATTTCTGATAGCTATAGAAACGAATCGTTCTCTATGGATGTATCCAGTGATTTTTGCTGTTTACTTTGTGCTTAAAAGGAAATTTAATTTGGGAACATTGATGGTGATGGCGAGAGATAGGTGGATTGTGGGTGTGAAGTGCAGAAAAGAGGAGAGGATTGGGACAGAGTGAAGAGTGAAAGGTGGTGGGAGGATAGAAAATGATGGAGAGGCTTATGTTCCAAGCAGACCCTGCCAGGGGCTGAAAACTGAAGAAGATGATGATGATGATGATGATGATGATGGTGAGAAGTGTCCTCAGCATCATAGCCATTTAAAGATCTTCCTATTATGCGGCCGGAGGAGATTTCAACTACCGTATTCGCGACTGAAATACATTGATTCACTTAACACATTATTACAAGTGTAAGAGTAGCCCGATATTTACGAAATTTGGAATTCCATAAGAAAAAATTGTGTACATGCACATAATTGTTTCAAATATCCTTAGTAATTCAGCTTGGTGTGATAGAGTTCGAAGCACTCCTCGAGGCAGAAACCCACGTCATATTCTTGGCAGCAGTAGCTTATACCGATGTCTTCCTATACCGATGCTTCGAAGATTTAGATTTCCCAGTTTTGGGTGCTAATTTCCTTATAAAATGTATTTCCTATACCGTGACCTGGGAACTGTATTATCTGATGTGCGCTGGCCTTGAATATTTCGTTCCGCACCCGAGCGAGCGTATTTTGTAAACGAACCTTCCACCAGCTGAACCCGATAAGATAAGATAATTGCTCAACGTTTGTTCTTGTCACTTGCCTAAACATTATTAGAGAATAATATTAAAGACTAAACTTTCATCTGAATTAAAGGCCTACAATATTTCAAGAATGTTACTGTCAGTCAAACCACGGCTGTAGAATGTCATTGCGTGCGGCGTGACCAAAAGCAGCATGACGAAACTGAGTGAGGGGAATAACATTTATTACGAAACAAACCTACTCGGCACATATTTCAGATAAGAGATCAAGACATCGTCTCTCAAACGAGATACATACCATGCACAACTGGTTCTCCTATCATATGACAGAAAGCAGCGCTAACTGATACCTACACACAGCGCTGATGAAATTTTAAGGAAATATTTCAAGCCAAGAAAAAAGATGAATACAGTGAAATAATCCGCACTCTTAGTGTACAAATAAAGCAAAGAACACCACGCGATAGGACAAACTTCTCAGCTCGTGATTTCTTTATTTTATACTGTGGAAAACAAAACGAGAGATTATTCCTCTGACTTGCTTGAATTCTTTTTTATCCTTGCTAAAACTACTATATTTTAACGAACTACAATCCTTATTTTACAATACTGATAAACTCCAACATTTCTTCTTAAAATCAAAATCAGTTGCATTTTGATAACTCCAAAACTCTTCATGCTACAACTGTAAATGCGAAGCCATGTATGGGTCTATACCACGTATAGAGGTCGGCGGATACGGAAGAGAAGAGGGTCTATACCATGTACAGAGATCGGTGCTGAGGGGTTAAGTGCTTAATACTAAACTAGGAATAGATTACACTTCAGAAACAGGGAATTTGGTAGACCTTAAAGATAGCTCAATTCTTATGCAAATAAAATGAAATATTATTTGATCCACTGTAATGGTAAGCTTGTGAATTAGAAGTGTTGCTTTAAGCGAGTCAAAAATGTATACGAATGTTTCGGTTAAAATACAGGTTGGAGGCTGATATGTGAGTGAATACAGTATTATGTTTCTGTAATAAAACATAAATTTTGTTGTTAAGTTTCACAAAATTATTTTATGAATACCGTATTTGCTCGCGTATATCTCGCACTTTTTTGACCGAAAATTTGTGTGAAAATTTTCGGTGCGAGATATACGCGGGGAATGACCGTATTCCCGAAAAAACACAAAATTTGCGATGTAACAGTAGGCCTACTTGCGCAACTGTTGTGGCGCGCTAATCGCTAATTCGAACGTGTCTCAAGGCTGTGAATTTAGCCAACCGCGGCCGAAGACGCGGCGAACGATGTACAGCGTGCTAACACTCACGCTGCGCCGTATGCTTGCACGCGGCCGAGCTCTGATGCGACGCAATGTGTAAAGACGAAATCATTGAGATTCGAGTAGACTGAACTGCGTTTCTCTGCGATGTAACAGTAGGCCTACTTCCGCAACTGTTGTTGCGCGCTAATCGCTAATTCGAACGTGTCTCAATGCGGCGAATTTAACCAACTGCGACCGAAGACGCGGCGAACGATGTACAGCGTGCTAACACTCACGCTGCACTGTATGCTTGCACGCTGCCGAGCTCTGATGCGGCGCAATGCGTCAAGACGAAATCATTGAGATTCGAGGAGACTGAACTGCCTTTCTCTGCTATGTAACAGTAAGCCTACTTCCGCAACTGACGTGGCGCGCTAATCGCTAATTCGAACGTGTCTCAAGGCGGCGACATTAACCAACTGCGGCCGAAGACGCGGCGAACGATGTACAGCGTGCTAACACTCACACTGCGCCGTATGCTTGCACGCGGCCGAGCTCTGATGCGGCGCAATGCGTAAAGACGAAATCATTGATATTTGAGGAGACTGAACTGCGTTTCTCTGCGATGTAACAGTAGGCCTACTTCCGCAACTGACGTGGCGCGCTAATCGCTAATTCGAATGTGTCTCAAGGCAGTGAATTTAGCCAGACGCGGCGAACGATGTACAGCGTGCGAACACTCACGCTGCGCCGTATGCTTGCACGCGGCCGAGCTCTGATGCGACGCAAGGCGTAAAGACGAAATCATGGAGATTCGAGGAGACTGAACTGCGTTTCTCTGCGATGTAACAGTAGGCCTACTTCCGCAACTGACGTGGCGCGCTAATCGCTAATTCGAACGTGTCTCAAGGCGGCGTATTTAGCCAACCGCGGCCGAAGACTAACGATGTACAGCGTGCTAACACTCACGCTGCGCCGTATGCTTGCACGCGGCGCCTCGATCCCTAATCGGCTCGTATCGAAGTTCGGATCAACTCGTTGCTCGCTCTCCCTGTTAGTAACGCTTCGGGTAAGTTCCTGGACAATGACGACTGTTGCGGCGCGCTAAATCAAACGTGTTTCTACCTCAAGGTTATTACGGTCATTTATATGATGGCGTCAGTAATGAATGCGAGATATATGCGAGTACTTTTTTTCCCCTGAAATTTCAAATAAAAAAATGGGGTGCGAGATATACGCGAGCAAATACGGTATTTACGGATACTGTTTTCACATAAAATGTTCAGCACACAATTTCAAGAGGACTACCAAAAATATTGCAAGTAATAACAATTTTTGACCAATTCAACATGATTCCATTAAATCTAGGCTACATTTCTAGAATAAGCAACGTATATGCAATTAACACTATGAATATGGTAATATCGGTATGTATAATTTACAAAAATTAATATGAAGGAATGATGAGCAAAGTTATATGAAAACTTGTATGTTTATATGTGGTAGACTTGTTCTGGTGTATTATTTTTATCAACAATAAAACATATGTTTTTTTTTAAATTAAAGGAAGCAATAAGTATGTGCAACAAAAATGAAGATAATAAATATTTACAAATTGAAGACAAGTACATAAAAAATTAGGCCCATGTTTGTATTAAAGAAAAGAGTACCTCAGTGCTAAAGACAATATGGTCATTTAACAAAAGCAAATACCTTTAAAAATTTAACTCAACATTTACGTTATATGTCAACTTGCCATTTGACAGCAATTTTGTCACTTTTACAGTATTTGGCATGGAAGAACTACTATAATTGATATTGAAAAACGGTAGCTGCTGTCCAGGGTCTCAGGAAACAGGTGGGTTCGAATGCTACCGTTCGTCTTCCTAAGATTATTTTATAAGGTTTGTTGTTTTAACTAGACATAGTCTAAGGTTGGGATTGCAGCATTGCTAAGGACACCGCAGTCGCTTCCTTTGCAATCCTGTCCCAAATTAATCAAAAATAAATGTTTTACTCCAGTCACCACAATATTTCTGGTGAGTAGACTGGCTTCATAAACGGAGTAGGGAGCTGATGATCACCCTGTCCAAATTACGAAAATTGAAACAACACCAGCGGGAGTAGATATCTTATATTTCATGGTTGGCAAGATTCCCATTGTCCCATTGGACCTGAGTTCTCGAATCGTTGCTTCGCTGATCGATATCAGGCTGCCGTATTTTCGGGATTAGGTGATGCTCCTGGTGCCTCTTGCTAGCGTCTGCTAATCCTGGGTTACTTAAAAAGAAAAACCTTATAACACCTATGGAATACTGAAATTAAAAATAAATGTTCAATATGGTTTTCATTGTCGAACTTGCCCGATCCCTGCTATTTTATGAATGGGAACGCACACATACTTTCTTGCAGGGAGCCAGTTGTGTCATGTACTTACTGTTCAGTTATTTTGTACAGTATTGGAGATATGGACATAGTGTACTGTCTAATGATAATGCTCAGCAGTAACGTTCTTGCCAGCTGTGCCCAAGGTTGCAGGATCGAATCCTGGCACATTCAGCTGGCATTTGATGGTGCGCAAATGCGAGGGAGCCGTGTCAGTAGATTTACTGGCACGTTAAAGATCCCCTTCAGGGCCAAATTCCGGCACCTTGGCGTCTCTAAAAGCCAGAGTAGTTAAAAGGGACGTAAAACCAATAACATTATTATTATGTCTTATGTTAATGGGATTTTTTTTGTCTGTTCTCTCAATGGGTGAAAGTTTGTAAAACCTGTATTGAATACGGTATTGCGTGAAAATCTTCAGTAAACCAAAGTAGCCTGTAATTTTGAAGCTGCAAAATAAGAGTGTCATTTACCTGACTTACGTGTTTACTGATTGCTCATTGAAAGCGGTACTGTACATAAAGGAGATAGTGTTTTTAGCCCTTCTATTTTCTGCTTTAAACAATCTTGGTTCATTTTTTATTTAATTTGATCATTAAATGGATATTATTGGACTAATTTTATTCTATATTGGAAGGACCTTTGCACGTTTTGATCACCAGTTTTTGGTTGACGTAGGTTTCGGTACTGGATGTTTTCATGTATTTTTCTTTCATCCTCCTTATGTTATTTTTATTATTACAGGCCAAAAATTGGAAAATTAGACTTCAAGAAGAAGAAGTTGACATTGGTAGTAGTGGAGGATGATGACCAAGGGCGAGAACAAGAGCATACCTTCGTTTTCAGGTTGGTTTATGTACTTTTTTGAAGCGTTGTTACTTGTTTACATTTGAGGTTATATATGTAACGATTTGCTAGCATTCTTGGCTCTCGTCCAGAGGGTCCGGGTTCGATTCCTGGCTCTGTCAAGAAATTTTAATTCTGGTGTGAGGACTGGATTGGGGTACACTCAGTCTCGTGAGGCAAAACTGAGAAGAGAGGGCTCGATTCCCACCTCAGCCATCCAGGAAGCGCTTTCCAGGCAAATGCTGGGATGGTTCCTAACTTAAGGCCACTGCCTCCTCCTTCCCAATCACTATTCCAATTTTTAAATGAAGGGTCCAGGGGAAGAAGGGAGAAAGTCAAATAATGTAAAATGTTCAGTAAATGATTTTTCAAGTTTCATCACTTATATGTAGGCCTACTTATATGTACGCGTCAACTTGAAATGTAATTTTCTCACGACCCTCATTGTCCTAAGCCAGACAAAATTATGCCTTCAATACGTCGCAAAGAGGCCTACCAGATTGCGCTGATATCTCAATTTTACATTTTGAGTGACATTCCCCCTGCTTCCCGTGGACCCTTCAGAAGCACACACTAGTACAGCCATCAGAATAACACAGGTTATCACAGAAATTCCATACACACATCCAAATTCATGGAGCTATACTACCTTAATGTCACAGACCCTAAAATAAGCAACAACAATATAATTTGGAGACTGGTTATTTTCAGTGCCTAAATTCACAGTGTGTTTCTGGACATGAAAAATGTGATCTTTTGTGCTTCTGGTGTTCAGATTAAACTGATATTCTGATTTATGGCCGTAAAGAAAAAAGAAGAGTTAAATTGGGGAGTGTTATGCCATAGTGAACTAAGCGACTCAATAGCAGTTTTGAGATAAATGGCAATGAAGATTACAACTTCAATACTTTGTAATAGCCAACCTGCAGTTGGTGATACCACGGTATCCGAAACAAATATTGATTCGACTAAGTTCGTTATGTGAAAAGATAAATGATAATCCTTATACTTCAGGTCCGCCTAGTCAATACTTTTATTAAAATGTAATCATAGATCACATATATTCTAAATTACAAGGACATGTTTCGAGATCCTAAAATGATCTCTTCATCAGCTTAAAAGTGACGGGCCCAACATTCATAAAATTGCTCCATTGCACAAAAACATGTTAAAATTCGGAAGAAGGCATGAAATGACAATGAAATGAATGAACCGTGAAAACATAGGGGCTTGATATAAAAACACCATATATCAGTACACTCAAAACAGAAATGAAAACATTAAAAACACTGAAAGTTAAGATAACTTGTAACAGTACATTAAAAACTATATAAACAATGGCATTTAAAATTCACTGTCTCTTCTTGAAGCAGTTGCTTAATGTCATGATCACCAAAATGCTTCTTTTGTGTCCAAACTGTAGTCAATTAAAATTCTTGATGGTTATAAAATCTTGAAAATGTGTGTTATTGTATGAAATATCACAAATCATAAATACTTCGGCAGCCCTTATTCAGGATTTTCCAAATATAAGTGGGAAGAATGGGCCAGTATAATAAGCCAGAATCATAGATATAGTAGTGAAACTGTTATGGCAGCACACAAAGAACACATATGTCAGTCACATAGCGTGCTTACCTTGATTTTTTTTAGAATGTCGCTTAGTTCACTATGGCATAACACTCTCCAATTATGGTTGATATGAGGTGAAAGAAGAAAATTGTATATGCCTCTGAAGCATTTTCATGCCACGTTCACTGAAAGAAATTGATCATACCTCCTTTTCTTTCTCCGTTAGGGTCTTCTGAACCAACTTCAATGTTTAGTCCTTGGTTGTTCTTTCTTCTTCCTCCAGTGCTCCTTCGTTTTGCTGTGTGTCTTCTTTCTCTCTTCCGACCATTTTGAGCCTGCCTTCCTTGGAGTCCTTCCATTCCCAATACCTTTTTTTTTTTTTAAGTTCTCTCTCTAGTGCATCTTCTTCTCTTACATTGTTTCTTTCTAAATCTTTCTTTACTTCTTGAAACCAGGTTGTTGTCGATTTCTTTTTCAAAGATATTAATAAATCTGTTTGGTTAACCTGCTACAGGGCGCCAGGAAATGTTCTCCGCAGTGGCTACGTGTAGCTGGGAGAGGTTGTGTCATCAGTTTAGTTGGCAGCACAGTGTCCTTGATAGGGTGAAGACCACATGTGTGGGCTGTCGAAATCGTCAGTGCGTATAGTTAGATTATTGAATGAGTGCCACAGTATGTTATGAATAGCTGTGGTGAGTATAAAGTTTACTGTTTTGTTTCTTTCCATACAAGCGACAGCCATGCTGCCAACGTAACTGGTAACGTAATATCTCGCAGCAGCTTGTAGGCACTGCGGAGAACATTCCCTGGCGCCCTGTATCATTCATTCTATATAAATGTCCGAAAAATAACAATCGCCTGTTCTTTATTGTCTCCGTTATGTTTTAAATGTTCCGATGTATTTCTTCGTTACTTCTTAATTTCCAAAACTCTGTAGTTCTTAATGGACGGAGAATTTTGCATATAATTTTTCTTTCTGATACTTCTACAGGGTGTCTACCGGTAACGAAAGTAACGAATTTTACAAATGGGTAACGAAAGTAACGAATTTTACAAACAGGTAACGAAAATTTTCTGAAGGAGGGGTGAATCATTTAAACTCGCGCCGCTAGGCTCAGAGATTTGCGAGTTTCACGCAAGCGGCGCCGTGCCTATTGCATAGTACTAAGCTGTATGTCTCCGTGCCCGACCTCAAGGAAATACATACCGAGGATACCTTGAGCGGTATACATCGGTTCAACGTATATTTTCGGCATCAAGAAGACTTAAGTTTTGTGTGTAATATTTTTCTTTGTTTCTCTATTAGGAAACCTGACTTTTCGCGAGACGTTTATTCGCCAATACTTTCGAAACTAAAAAGAAATCTCTCATTTCTGTTATTTGGAGACTATGTCAAATTCGAAGTCCAGCAATAACGCGAAATAATTTAATGTCGCAATCTTGCGAATTGTTACAGTTTCGAAAATAAATTGCGAAAAATCTTCGAAATACATAGGCCCATAACTTATTTTAAAAATTTGTGTAGTAAATTTGCGACATCCAGTATGGTTAATTCGAAATTCCGTTATATGTCGATTTTTCCTTCGAACTTTGGTTCCATCGGATATATAATCTAACCGATTATTTCGATAACTTGTATAATTCGTGATTCTCAGTCGAAAGAAAACGTGCCCTCTTGTCGTATTATTTGTACACTCCTCTCAGAATAATTGGTAATATTCGATACCTACTTCGAAGTTCATCCTCCAAATTCGCATCCTCAAGACGGCCGGCTGACCGCACGACTTGCCTGCGGGAATCTCGTCAAACGGACCGAGATCGACGTTGCGTAACCCGTCCCCTATCGTGAACTTCTGACCACGAGAACTGCGGGAATCCTGTCAAAGGTGATAGGGCACCCATCACGGGGCACCCTTCATGAATCCTACTTGCCACTTTTCCCAAGATCGTATACTTAAAAGCGTACGGGGAGCGAGAAGTCATTCAACCCACTTAAAAATGACAGCCTACGTAGCATCGTGATACTAATTCCTCCTCGTGATCCACCCTGAACTGACGAACTCCCAACCACAGCATAGGGACAAAGGGAATCACGACGCCAACCAAACATGTTCATAACTACTCCTGAATTTAAACCATGCCCAACCTTGAGCTTGCCTCCGCCATTCTGTCAGGACAGATAGACAGGCAGACAATCGTTGAACGGCCGGGTGCGGCGACGATTGCACAATATTTCGAGGACAATGTAAAACAGCCGAGAGCGGTAGCGATTGCGATACATCACGATATTTCTCCGCATTCAATGACGAGGACACTGGATTCTTGTCAAACGGACAGTAAGTGGCGCCGATTGCATAATAATGCTATATTTTCCTGTGCCCGACCTCAAGGACAATGGAAATCTCGTCGAATGACTAAAAGTGACACTGATTATCTAAATCGCGATTTTTCTCCATGTTATATCGTGAAAACTACGGGGATCTCTTCAAACGGCTGAGACGAGCGCCGATCGTGTAACATCTCGATATTTCTTCGTATTTGACTGCGAAGACAGAATTCGGTCACGATCGCGTAACATCGCATGAATTTCTTCGCGACCTACCGCGGGGACGAAGGAAATCTCGCCAAATGGTCAAGAGCAGAGCAACCTCTTGGTAAAAGACGACATATTAGCTGAAACAACTCATTTGATAATAAATATCTAGTAGGCCTATATATTTATTATTTTTTAAATTTTTATATCATCATGTGAATTGTATTTACCTCTTTAAAAACAGTTCATTGTTGTTTTTCTTCACCGCATGATGAGCGCCTATGCTTGCAGACCGCAGACTTATCTTGAATTCAAAGGTAACTAAAATTATCCAAAAGGTAACTAAAAGGTACCTAAAAAGTAACTAATTTTTACTTCATCCTTACTGTAGACACCCTGTTCTAATATATCCAATTTATAATTTAGTATTAGACATTCATAGGCATATAAGCATACTGGTTTTATTACTGTTCTATAGTGATGTATTTTCAATTTCTTAGATAAACATTTTGTTATAGATATTCCTGGTTATACCATATACTCTTTGAATCTCGTGCACTCTTCCTTCTACAGCAGATTTTTCTAAGCCATTCTTCTGAATTATTTCCCCCAAATATTTGAACTTATCTACCCTCTTAATTTGACCATTTTTTGTTATTAGGGTTTCTGGAGCATTTTTAATATTTGTCATAAATTTTGTCTTTTCTACAGAAATCTTTAAACCTGTTTTATTGCCTATCGCTTCTAATAGATTGATTTGTACTCTTGCATGAGCTACGTTTTCAGAAAGTATGGCAAAATGCCAGACAACTTACTTTAACACCACTGTTTTTTCTCTCTAGTGTTATAGGTGATGTATTCTGCTCCTTGAATTTCTTATTCCAAATTCGTACTATTTTCTCCAGGATACAGTTGAATAGGAGTGGAGATAAAGCATCGCCTTGCCTTACACCTGTATTTATTTTGAATGGTTTTGAAATTTCTCCCCGAAATTTTACATTTGAAATAGTGTCTGTGAGGGTTTCACGGATTAGGTTTGCCAGTTTAGATTTAACTCCAAATTCTCTGATTACTTTATCTAGAGTTTCCCTGTCGACAGAATGAATAGCCTTTTTAAAATCTATAAATGTCACTATTATGGTTTTAGACGATTATTGTCTGTGTCAAATTATGGAATTATTGGTTTGTTTGTTTTTTTTTTTTTTTTTTTTTTCAGATTATTTTTAATATTATTTATATTTTTAAATATATATACTTTTTAATTATGAATATTCGCCGGCCCCGTGGTGTTGTGGTAGCGCGCCTGCCTCTCACCCGGAGGCCCCGGGTTCGATCCCCGGCTCCGTCAGGGATTTTAAAAAACTGACGTGAGGGTTGGAACGGGGTGCACTCAGCCTCGTGAGGACAATTGAGTAGATGTCTGACAGTGAGAAAGCACCCCGATCACGAAAACCAAGATTAACGGCCGAGGGGACCCGACGCGCTGATCACGCGTCACCCCAATATCTGCAGGCCGAATGGCTGGGCAGCGGTCGCTTGGACGGCCTTAGCCCGTCATGGGCTGTATAGTGCCAGGGGTTGACTTTTTTTATTATTAATATTCGAACTTGTGTATTTAAGGGTAAAACTGTACGGTTATCTACATCTAATAGTCGAAATCCATTATTGGATATTTCATTATAGGGATTATATAGGAATCAAATTCATGAAGCTGAATACCTGTTCTGAGCAAGATCTGCCTTTTCTAAATCCACTTTGATATTCACCTAAATGACTGTCAAGTGTTGCTTCTACCCTGTTTAGTACAGGTCTGACGTTTATTTTTGGCCGGTGGCCGTGAAATCCGCGCATCCACTGTGCTAACCATTCAATCTTCTTAGTTCTCTCCTTTGTTCTTTCTGATCGTGCGTGCGTGCATGCATTTGTTACTGCACATGCTCACAATAAGAAGGCTTCCTGGCTGGTCGGAGACCTCTACACAACAAACGAGCACCGGCCAAAAACAAACGTCAGACCTATAGTATTGTTGAGAATATCTTGTAGGCCCTGGCAAAAGGGATATACTGTACCTCTGTAGTTGTTGACATCTTGCTTATTACCTTTCTTGTGCAAAGGCTGTATAAGGGCCACATTCCATTCTTCCGGGATCGTTTCCGTTTTCTAGATTTCTTGAAAAACTATTTCAAGGTCACCTATGATTTTTGGTTGAGACTACTTTAGGAGTTCAGCCGTAATGGAGTCTTCTCCACTAGCTTTGTTGTTTTTAGGGTTTTAATTGCTTTTTCAATTTCCTCAATAGTAGGCCGTTGATCTATTTATAAATTTTCATGTAATTCTGGAAATTCTAGCTTGTTGTTTGGTTCTCCACAGTTCAGAAGTCGATGAAAGTACTTTGCTAGTATTTCACAATTCTCGATATCTTTGAAACAAATACTTGGAGCTTGATATCCCTTTAAATTATTTTTGAAAGTCTGATAGAAATTTCTGGAGTTGTTTGTGACAAAATTATCCTGCATATCAACAAGTTGTGGCTTTTCAAATGAACGTTTAGTACTCTTTAAGATTCTTGCTGTTTCTCTCCTTTGTTGTTTAAATTGATCAGAATGTTACTTATTTCCAGATCATTTCCATTTTTTCCATAATTTTTTTCTTTCTGCTAGTGCTTCTTCACAACTTTCATTCCACCAAACTTTCTGTTTCGTTTTAGCTGCTTTATTGATTTCTTTGGATAATTCTTGCCAGTTACCTGGTTTGGTTATTTGAATTTCTTCTTTTATTTCTTCTTTTGTTATGTTGAGTCTATATTTGTCATATTTAATAAATTTATGTTTTCTTCTTTGGTTTTTATGTGGGACTAGTTGAAGTTTAATTCTGGAGAGATAGTGGTCGGAGTCAAATTCTCTATTTCTTATTACTTTTACATTCATAATTTCTTTCATATTCTTACGAGAGATAGCCACATGATCCAATTGGAATTCTCCTAACATTGGGTTTGGAGAAATCCAAGTTTTAGCTTTTCTGGGCAGTTTCCTGAAGAATGTTTACATTAATTTCAACTGAAAGGTTTTGCAGAGGTTAATCAGTCTCATGCCATTTGTATTTGTTCTTTTATGGGCCGGATATTCCCCTACTATTTTTTCGATAAGCTTTTTCTCTCCCAATTTGTGCATTAAAATCCCGCAGGAGTATCACCACATTTAATTTTGGAATTTTTGTTATTTCTTCATCTAAAAGTTCCCAAAATTCTTCTACTTTGATTTTTCTTGTTGTCTTCATTTATTGCATGGCAGTTAACAAAGGTATACTTTTTATTGTTGCATTTAATTGTAAGGAGAGAGATTCTTTCTGATCTAGAATTGAATTCTGTTATATTCTCTACTATGTTTTTATGAACATAAAAAGCAGTGCCCAGTAGTGGCATTCCTTTCATGATTCTAATTGCTGGTTTACCCTTAAATATTCTATGGTTTCAGTATTCTGTAACATTTTCATCTAAAAATCTTGTTTCTTGCCCTGCAACGATTTGTATTTCATGTTTGTCCAAAAGAATTTCAAGTTCTTTCTGTTTACCATTTTTTAATAAAGAATTTACATTTAAAATGCCTGCCCAAAATTCCATCTTAAACATGAGTCTGGAAGGAAACCAAGGATGCTCCGACTCATCCTTATTGCAGATGTTGGGACTCCCCAGAACCATATGTCCTGATGAATTGAAAGATGCAATGGTGGATTTCTCTTCTGAGCAGACTTTTCATTCTTCAATTGAAATTGTGCACTGTACAAGTTAGTAAATATATTCCAAGATAAGATCAGATTGTTAGTCTGAAATGATAGTTTTTTTTTTTTTTTTTTTTTTTTTTGTGGTTTACTCCACTAGATTCCTCCGCTCTTTCCGCCGTTGGGAATAAATTCCTCGTCCACCTTCAAGACCATTGACCATATTGATTGATATATGGCGACCATATACCTTTTACTTTTATTTTCCCGAGCACTGGGATGCCTCTTCCGCCATCTACACTGTACCCTAGTCCATCTATTCCACTGTATATGCCATTGCGGTCTTCACCGTAACCTTGGAAAGGGACCTATACATGGGACTACCAGCCGGGTCAGCTGGACCAAGGTTTTATAAAGCAGTGTTACTCCTCTATCACTCACACTTAGTCCTGACTTGTGACAGACAGAGCCTGGCTTCCCAAACATTGGGCTCAGGTTGGTGGGTTTCATACCTCCTTTAATGTGTTCTTTTCTCTTTCTTTAGTCCCAAAACTGAAGAATTAATTAACTCTGTTTCTTGGTAGGGGTTATGGAATCATTACATTTACCTAATCGGTTTTGTTTTTATGCTGCTATTTGACAGTTTTTCACAAAATGCTGTTAAGGTTTAAAGGGGCCAACAGCACAAAGTATATATTCAAATATAGTCCTGGGTTTATTTCCAGCTCTGTCAAGAAATTTAATTCTGGTCTGAGGAGTACATCCAACCTTACATGGACAGCTGAGAATAGGTGGGTTTGATTTCCCACCACAGTCATTCTGGAAGCAGTTTCCTGTGGTTTCCTACTTTTATTGTAAGCGAACCACCCCGATAACAAGTACGCATGCTATGCTCTAGTCAGTACACCTTATAACTTAATGATACATGAACACTGTTGTAGTGTGATCAGCTGATACATAGCATTAGAGTAATCAGAACTGCAAGAAACACCAGCTCACAATGATGGCATTTTGTGACAAATGTGGTTATTAAAAACTGACCCCATGGTACCTCAGCCCATGAAGGGCTTTGGCCTAACAAGCGACCGCTGCCCAGCCATTTGGCCTACAGATTGTGGATTGACACAGGGTCAGCGTGTAGGCTCCGCTCTGCTGTTAATCTTCGTTTTTCTGACGGGGCGCTGTCACGTTAGACAGCTACTCAATTGTCCTCACGAGGCTGAACTGTCGTCGTTTTGATTTGTAACATTCATGAGTCATAATTTGCAATTCTCATGTCTTTTTTAGGCTGCATAATGAGAAAGCTTGCAAGCATCTATGGAAGTGTGCTGTTGAACATCATGCTTTCTTCAGGTTGCGTGTACCAGTTAAAGGACCATCAGCGCGTCAAAACTTCTTTCGTATGGGCTCAAGATTCCGTTACAGGTATGAATGATCTCTGTGCATGATTTCTTTTATTTGAGTTTTAGTTTTGATTATTTTATTTATCTTTGCATGCTGTATTGTACATTGAAACATTACTAATTTGGATGGCATCAATCTGGAAGAGGAGAAATAAGAGGAGGAACAATTTATCAGGGCATGTACCCTGCAGGCCCATGCATCACATATTGTAGAAGATGCTTTTCGTCTTTTATTCATGTTACACAGATGATAAAGAGTCCAGATTCGTGTGTAATTACTAGAGCCCGGAAGTTGAGGGATTTATTATGGTTAAAAATAGGCAGGTATAAAGGCACCTAAAATACTAAAAATAGGCAGTCTAATACCGTAATGAAAATAAGCAATTATTAAACTTGAAAACAGAGTTTTCTTTCACTATTTTAAAGAAATAGGTGTTTACTGTAAAATACTAAATTATTTCTTTGTCAGATAATTAATGTACTTAAGTCTTACTTTCCTTGGTTACAAGCAATAACAAGGTGCGTTTTAGACAGCCGCTTGTCGGAGAGGATGTTTTTCATCATGGAAAAAGAACATTGAACTTCCATTGCAGTGTTGGGCGCAAATTTAAAACAAGCTATTTCGAAAGGACTCAAGCCAGTTATGTCCCCATTAGCACTCAGAACACGTTTACACTCATCACCAACACTGCTTCCTTTCTCTCCTGGTGTTTGCAGCAGTTCATTCACTGCATCTTTGAAGATTGTCATGGACGACACCAGCGTATCACCTTTCTTCTCCAACTTCAAGATTGCTGCCGGTAGCACACTATGCTGTCACATATGCCAGATCATTGCAGAGTTCTTCATGGTACAACAACTTTTTTACCTCAGAACTGAAGCAACTTCATCTTCTGATAGAGCATGAATCACCTCACGTATCTTGTCCAAATTGATGTTGTAATAATAATGCTGCTGAGATCCAGCTTCCCCATCTGATGAGAACTGGCTGTGGAGGTAAACGAGCTCTGGTGCCATGTCTTTAAAAACCCGGATTTGGGAGAGTGATTTTAGGAAGACTTTCTTGGTGTTCAAAACTAACTTATTCATGTCAGGATACAAACTTCTTAACTCTTCAGCAATTCTGTGCAGCCCATGGGCTAGACATATGTGTTGGAGCATTTTAGAAAAGTGAACTTCCAAGGCTTTAGCTGCTTTCGTCATGTAAGGTGCCGCATCTGTAACAAAAAGCAGGACATCATCATGCTGTATTCCATATGGCCAAAGTAACATTAATGAACTTGTGAACAACTGTGCCACTGTCAAACTATTTGCTCCCTCCATCTCTTCCGCTGTCAAAAGAAATACTGATGATAGGTCACTTTATTTTGCTTCCAAATTCCAATTATGACATTGGCTGTGTAACGTCCCATTGCATCCATAGTTTCATCAGTTAAAATCCAGATTTTCTTTTCTGCAACTCCATTTCGAATCCTCAGCAGGGCCTCTTCAGAGCAGACATTTTTCTTATTGTGGATTCTGATGGAATATCTTCTTTAGTATACTTCTTCAGAAACTTCCTGAGGGATTGATTTACCAGTGTCCAGAAAGGAATTCTCGAGTCCAAGAAACCTTTGCATTGATGCAGGGAAAACAGATTGTCTGCTGGATGTTGCAACTACTGTTGATATTAAATTGATCTTAGGCCTAGCCATTTTAAAAACCTTAGACTTGTGATTCGTTGTTGCGATATGTTGAGTTTAAAGTACTTTTTTTTTGTGATTAATAGATTTTTCACAGATTTTGCAAAAGAGTATTGCCCCATCACTAGAAAGTGTGTCCGAGCTAAATTCATGAACATAGCTATGTAATTTACTACTCAACGGTGAAAATTTCGGCATGATACATAAGTCAGTGCAAACACTCGAGTTCAACAGCAGACTAACACAGCTTCTTTATGTTTGACCAGTTAGACAGAAGTGATTTTCTCCTTTTCTCTGCATTATCTTATCTCTTCAAAAACTGGAAAATCATGCATTGTCGCAGTAAATGGGGTGTAAGGAACGATAGCTAATGAGGAAAGGTACTTCCCTCACCCTCTCTCTTTCCTGGCAATCATTTCACTAATTAAGTGCTTAAATAAGTGGGTTGAGGAAATAAACTTTTGACTGCTTGAAAACAAGTAAAGAATTTTCAGGAAACAAAATTCTAAATAAATATTTATGTGATGTCAATATAATTAATTTACAGTAATTTGTGTAACTATTTTCTCTTTGATATATTGAAACTCTTTATGTGCTATTTAAAATGTTAAGATTGCTGAGCAAATGCATAACAATCCAAAATTGTCCTAAAAATAGGCTTTAAAACTTAAGATAGGTAAAAAAGCCAAAATAGGCACAAAAAAAAGGCAAAAAAAGGCAAAATGAAAAATGCTCCTACTATTCCCAAATATACGAAATCATATTTATCTCTATCTGACTCTTTAATATATCCAGTTAGGTAGAAGAGACATTTTGCCTAATTTCCTGGCTCTAGTAATTACATGTGTTTTCCTTCATGTGTAGGTTCATGAAAAGCAAATATGTTGGTTGTTGATATACAGGAATGAACATCTTACATTAATATCCATGAAGATTACAATCAATTGAAATCATAACTGATACATAATATATGATGATATCCGACTTTGTTACAATTTCAACAAGAAGACTTCCATAGGTTTTATGACACAAAAGTTTTTTGTCAAGTAGATTTTTCATCTCGGATCATTTTAAGATTTCCATTGGAGCAACAACACAAATTTATAGTTCAACCTCTGCTCCATTCCACAAAGAGCCTTTATTCACTTGGAGAACACATTTCATACTTCACATCATGTTGACCATCTTAAGATAGTATTGCATATGGACATAAAAAGAAAAAAAGTCAGGATGAATTACAATTTTTTTTTCAAGACTATTTAGACTAATTTATAGAAATGTAGCCTATATTAACAACTATTTATACATATGTCTTTTTTACAATATGATTTTTATTACAGTACAATTCAACAAAATCAAATTTGGTAGGTATCTGTTTTTACTATTTTTTAAAGATATTTTCGTAGATTAATAATAGGACCCCAATATATTTAGTATATAGGTCAATTTTAAGATTCATAATTTTTTAAGTTTGAACTCTTTTCATTGGAAATTCTATTTTCTAGCATATTTTTTTTATTAACATTATTTTATTATACTCTACTTATAATGAGAATTAATTTCTTCCATGTTTTGAATAAATAACTGAGGTGAAGTGCTGTATTTGCTTGCATGTAACTTGCACCTTTTTGACAGAAAATAAGTGTGAAAATTTTCGGTGGAAGAGATATGCGGGGATTTGTGTGTGAAATACTGTATTCCCAAACACACTTAAAATTTGCATTATTAAAAGACAACTGAAACTGTCAATTGCCATCAATGCTGCCAATCTCCGAGCTACTCTCGCGTGCATCATCATCCCATACTGCATCATCCTAACTTCAGTCCAATGCATTTGTGATGCCTGTCTTCAGACAGCTCTGTCAACACCATACATAACCCATACCTAGAGGCATTTTTTGTTCGCACTAATTTTTGAACGATTTTGCGAGAATCATACTAATTTTTGCGCTATTTTGCTTAATAGATATTGCCATTTCGCTTTAATGAAATTCTAAAATTAATCATCAAAGGTTTCATTATTGCGGTTCTGAATTATTTATATGAATGGTAGATGTATAAATTACTAGTAAGCAACCAATATTATTTTATTATATTCCTGATTATGATTACATAGCACTTACATTACAGTATCATTGAGCCATCCTACCCATTCCTTACTTTGTGAAAAGATAACATAGCACATGTTACAATGGAGCTCTCATTCAACAGTCACCTTCGGTCATTGACAATCAAATTGTACTTCGAAAAAAAAAAAAACAGCGCTCTGCATCAACGGATGAACTGGAAACCCAAATAGATTTTAAAATAGAATTTGCAAAGTTTAGGTGCATAAATTTTAATGCTAGCAGTGACAGAATTATTTCTACTTGTTGACCGGGATTTTCCTCAATTTGTTTTCGCAGAATATCTTTAAAAGCAAGGTACAGTAAAACTTCTTTTATACGATTCACACTTATACGTTTTCTACACTTATACGATTTTTTTCTTGGTTCCGGCAAAATCCCTATACTTTCCATGTTAATTTATTTTCGATATACGTTTTACATTTATTTGTTTTTCACGCTTATACGATCATATCTTACGTCCCCGAGAGAAAAATGCGTCGTTTATACGTTTACAACGGTTTCCCTACTTGAATCTCTAAAAATATTGGAGCCAGAAACTATGACACTCACTGTACGTTTCTCGGAAACCATCCCTCGCGCGGGGCTATGTGGTGGCGAGAGCGACTTTGAAGCTATGTTCAGCTGGAGTTGCGAAATACAACACCACTTGCCAGTCATTGTTCTGCCTTGTTCGGTGCTTCACTTGTGGTTAACCTTGATTGCAGTGAACATGGGTAAAAGGAAGAGGAAGTGCATTATGATTGCTGAAAAATTACGTATTTTGAATGTAGTGAAGGAACATTTTGTGACGCGCCATAACGTTACTGAGGAAATAATGGCCGAATATCGGTTTGAAAATACTGTTCAACCCGTGGCCGCAGCCAACAAAAAACAAGCCAAGATAACAGACTACTTCGTCAAGTGACTCAATTTGCTTTGTTTTGTTGTTTCTTTCTCTATCTGGGTGCATTTCTCTTTTATTTGTATTGTTAGATATTGCCGATTATAGTTAAACAATCGTATCATTATTTCTTGTTGTTCACTTCTTAACGGGGACCCTCGCTCGCCCACTCGCCCTTGTTGCGAGTGTGTCTCCCACCAGGCAATTGGTCGTGATGTGTAGCTTGCGCAGCACTGAGTCATTGAGTAGCCTATTGACGTCAGAAAAGTTGGATGGCGCAGCCACCCGGCAGAATGTTGAAGCTGTAACATTGTGACTGGTGAGATTTATTTAGATGGTGAAGCATTGACGTCGTGATGGAAACAGAAAGAAATTTGTCAAATTCGAGGAGGTACTGTTCTGTATACGGTTGCAAATCGTATAAAACGGCTACGAAATATCTTCAGTACTTTCCTGTACAAAAAGTTCAGAGAGAAAGATGGGCTTCGGCGCTGTCAATTGGCAAACGTGTTACATGTTACATGACAGTGTGCAGTCTGCATTTTTGTGAAGACGACTTCTTTCCACCGGTACTGTTGATTATTGATAGTTATTGTCTCTAATTTTTATTCACATGGATTTAGCTACATCAAAAATACTGATAAACTTATAGCCTATTACTTCTGTGCCGTACAAAGAATGTTATCCGCTCTTCGTAAACTTATTTTAGGGGTTCTTCCGATTGACAATAGCCGAATGGTTAGAAAACTTAAGACAAATGCTGTTCCTAGCCTTAATTTGCCAGAGAATTTATATTATTGCCTTTGAACAGCAAGTATGTAGGTCGTTAAAGTATGATTTGGCTTAGATTGTGTTTTTGGCTATGATCTCCCTACTGTTGAATTTAGTTAATTAAAATGTAAAATCTTAGTTTTAAGTACCGGTTTGGTGACCCATCATCCCAGGCAGGCCGGCAACACCTATACTACTCAGGCAGATAGGTCACATAGCCGTAATTTTGAAGTTATAGTGATGTTAAGTATACATATGCGGTAATGTAGCAGGAGACCGGATCGGCCTAGGCTATTCTAACTTTAATTAGTTCCAATTTCAGGGTTTTACAGTTTTGAGTGCGAATAGTTGGTTTGAAAGTTGTACAACAGTAAGGAGAGTATGTTTTGTATAGGTTTTAATTGGTATTATGGTTTATGTCGAGCTGAGGAGTGAATTTGGTTTGGCTTATAGTGTAGTTTTTGATCTGTTCCGTTTGCTTATGACAAGTTCAAATGGAGACTCCGGCTTTGTTAAATATCTGTATTTTAAATATTTAATTAAATATATTGATAAAGATGATGTCTCCATTTTAACTTGCCTGTGGCAAGAGATTAATAAATTAATATTCTTGCCTTTGAACAGCAAGTATGTAGGTCAATACTGTATTTGCAATATTGAAGTACACACATCAAAAAAAGTTTTGCATCACCTCGGTTCCAAGAGTTCCGGAACCTTTAAATACAAAGGGAATAGAGATCAACACAAACAACATTTCAGCTCGTTTTATTGCTCATGAGACCCACACATTGCATGTTGTACCATCATACAGCTAGACTTTCAGCATTTGTGGTCCAGATTGCAGTACACACCACTACCTCTAATACCCAGCAGCACGTCCTCTTGCATTGATGCATGCCTGTATTCGTCGTGGCATACTATCCACAAGTTCATCAAGACACTGTTGGTCCAAATTGTCCCACTCCTCAACGACAATTCGGCGTAAATCTCTCAGAGTGGTTGGTGGGTCAAGACGTCCATAAACAGCCCTTTTCAACATATCCCAGGCATGTTCGATAGGGTTCATGTCTGGCGAACATGCTGGCCACTGTAGTCGAGCGATGTCGTTATCTTGAAGGAACGCATTCACAAGATGTGCACGATGAGGTCGAGAATTGTCGTCCATGAAGACAAATGCCTCTCCAATATTCTGCCGATATGGGTGCACTATGGGTCGGAGGATGTCATTCAGGTATCGTAAAGCCGTTTCGGAGCCTTCCATGACCACCAGTGGCGTACGTCGGCCCCACATAATGCCACCCCAAAACATCAGGGAACCACCACCTTGCTGCACTCGCTGGACAGTGTGTCTAAGACGTTCAGCCTGACCAGGGTGCCTCCAAACACGTCTCCGACGATTGTCTGGTTGAAGGCATATGCGACACTCATCGGTGAAGAGAACGTGATGCCAATTCTGTGGGGTCCATTCAGCATGTTGTTGGGCCCATCTGTACCGCGCTGCATGGTGTCGGGGTTGCAAAGCTGGACCTCGCCATGGACGTCGGGAGTGAAGTTGCGCATCATGCAGCCTATTGCGCACAGTTTGAGTTGAAACACGACGTCCTGTGGCTGAACGAAACGCATTATTCAACATGGTGGCATTGCTGTCAGGGTTCCTCCGAGCGGCAATCCGTAAGTAGCGGTCATCCACTACAGTAGTAGCCCTTGGGCGGCCTGAGCGAGGCCTGTCATCGACAGTTCCTGTATCTCTGTACCTCCTCCATGTCCGAACAACATCGCTTTGGTTCACTCTGAGACGTCTGGAAACTTCCCTTGTTGAGAGCCCTTCTTGACACAAAGTAACAATGCGGACGCGATCGAACTGCGGTATTGACCTTCTAGGCATGGTAGAACTACAGACAACATGAGCAGCGTACCTTCGTCCTGGTGGAATGACTGGAACTGATCGGCTGTCGTACCCCCTCCGTCTAATAGGCCCTGCTCATGCATGGTTGTTTACATCTTTGAGCAGTTTTAGTGACATCTATGAACAGTCAAAGGGACTGTATCTTTGATACAATATACACAGTCAACGTCTATATGCCGGAGATCTGGGAACCGAGGTGATGCAAAACTTTTTTTGATGTGTGTATGATTTGAGCATCCCAAGTAACGCTTCTTTCAACCCAAAACATTCATGCAAATTCAGGGTTGCTTGATTCAATTTATTATCAGGGAGTCGTCCTTTGTGTTATGTGAGATATATATATATATATATATTGTGAAATTAATAAAAACATCGATACCGCTAGGCTCCCAAGTACAGGCTTCATATATGTAACAGCAGACAGTAAATTTACTATCTACATGTGGGTAATATTTTTAACTGGTAGTAATTAAGCACTGCATTTAAATTGATTATAAAAATATTTCTATCAATGAAAGGAAATATGTAGTATTTTGCCATCATAAATTAGAAGCCATAACAAACGCACACCCAATTACTTCACGTCACTATATCGCCGCCATATTGTAAACAGCTGACCGTAAGCTCCTCCCCCGTTTCGGACGTCAATAGCCTTCCGGTAGAGTTTACAGCTGGTGCTGAAAATTTTCGCCATTCACTGCTACACATCACTGACACCTCTTTATGAAATTGTCATTTACCTTCTGAAGTTCCTCAGCACCGATTGACTGTATTTCAGCTGTAATATAGTCTTTAAGCTCATTTTCGCACAAGATTTCCTGTACTTTATGAAGGTATTTACACGCGTTCACGTAATGAAAATCGCATTGGAACATCACACTGAGCACTAAACACGCGAACAATTGACTAAACTGAACCTCACACTGTTAAAGCTCTCGGCAGACTGCAAAGGAGGGAAACTTGTGGCGCCAAGAAGCGCATTACGGCAAAGTGCTTGGCAGGATACCGGCTCGTGGCGCGGGCGGGCGAGGATCCCCGTCGCATATCAAACTAGGTCCCTGTATAACCCATATTGTCGCATACATTTTGTAGTTTTTATTTACCGACTTTCATTTACGTGTTTTTCACACTTATGCGTTCTTTTCCTTTGGTCCCCTGGAAATCGTATAAGTGAAGTTTTACTGTACTCTGTGAGGTGCCAGAATGGGATTGACAGTTCTCGCCTCTCCATGCGGTCTGAGGACGAGGTTGCCAAACTGTACAAGCCAGAGATACAGCTGACCAGGCACTGAAGCACATGGGCTGTAATATTGCAGCGCAAAGTATTATGACATCAACTATGCGAACATGGATTGGTCAAGAGGCAGAGGGGTGATGACTGACGTGGAATTTCTGGTCAAATGTCAATACCATTCTGGCAGCTCACAGAGTATAACCAAAAACATATGATTTGTGAAGATACCGCAAAATCGCTTCAAAATATTTTTTGTCGCGTTTATCGTTCATGCGAAAAAATCATTTCTACCCATACCCGTATAACCCAATCACGCAAGAGTTCAACTGACGGCCTTCTTTATTTTGTCTTATGTCGTGAGCTTATCGTGACTAACAATACCAGATTTCGACGTGTTGTAACTTAACAATTATTTAGCGTGTGGAGCCCCAACAAAACAGCTGGCGATCACACCCCGTATTGTGGTTTTACTGCGTCGCCATATTTGTAAACACCTTACGTGTTTGGTTAGTGGTTTCTAGCGCGTCTTTCTGTTGACGCCAGTAGCAAATATAAAATTCATTCACAATGAATTCTCGACCGGCAGCTCTATTACCATCGTTGTCTGCGTATTTTATCACTTTGAGTTTAAACTCAGCCGTATAAAGTCCGCGTTTTTACATAACTAAAAGATCGACTTCCACGAGAAAACAATCACAACTCGAAACAACAATGGCACGTGAAGACAGAATACTGGTACTTGTCGACAATGCAACAGACGAAAAATGCCGAGGAAAGCACTGTTGCCAAAACAATAACATTTCGGGAATGACGTGTGATGTTCTGTGGGCGGCGGTCATCTTTATGACGGCTTCAGAAATTAATGTGAGATATATGCGAGGATTTCTTTTCCCTGCAATTTTAAATTTAAAAATGTGGTATGTGATATATGCGGTGGCGAGTTATATGCGAGCAAATATGGTATTAACAATAAAGCTTTGCTTGCAATTTCTTTAGTTCTTTATAGCAACACCACTGAAGAAGACCATAATATGGCCGAAACTGGAACATTTTATTAATTAATTTATTTTAATTTAATTATTATTGATGAAGGTGTAATAAATTTACTAAATACCAGTTGGTATTCATTTAGATACTTAAACAGGTCAGTTATACAGAGAGTCCAGTTTGTATGTATCGGAGACCCTCGCTAGGCTGCTCACCCACGGCGCGAGCCTGTCTCCCGCCAGGCACTTTGCCGTTTTCGCGGCGCTTGCCCGGCATTGAGTCATTGGGTATAGGAATTTGTACTTCAATGTGATCCTTGACCAATTTTTGGACGAACTGACTTACGGAGAGCGATTGTCAACTTATTTTCAACAAGATTCTGCCACTGCTCACAATGACGAAGCATCCATGACAGAATTGCGTCGCATTTTTGATACTAGGATTATAAGTCGGAACGTGTAGGCCCCACAAAGCCCAGACTTATCACCATGTGACTTTATTTGTGGGGGACGCTTAAAAACGGAGTGTATGCATGAAACCCTCACACTATAAATGAGCTTAAAGACTATATTACAGCTGAAATACAGTCAATCGGTGCTGAGGAACTTCAGAGAGTAAATGCCAGTTTCATAAAAAGGTGCCAGCGATGTGTAGCAGTGAATGTCGAACATTTTCAGTACCAGCTGTGAACTAGGTAAGTACAAATTCCTATACTCAATGACTCAGTGCCGGGCAGGCACCGCATAACGGCAAAGTGCGTGGCGGGAGACAGGCTCGCGCCGTGGGCGAGCGGGCTAGCGAGGGTCTCCGATACATACAAACTGGACTCTCTGTATTTGAGTTTTACTTCACATACTTTCACATAACCCAATACTACATATTTCTTAGGATTTCACATCATCGTCAATTTCCAGTTTCCAGCTTGGGCCGGGTCAGAGCGAATATGACACCCCTCCACTTTACTCTGTCTGTCCACCATCCTTCCTCAACCACCTCACACCACTCCAGGTTCCGTTCTCTCACAACTGGCCTTCATCAAATCCATCCACCGTACTCTAGGATTTCACATATTCTTGCATAAAACAGTCTTGAAAGGTAAGTTCTTTAAACTTTTGGCTTTCAATGCTAGGGAATAGGTTAAGTATTCCCATCATTGCAGATGTCATAATAGTCTCCCTTCTTATTGTTCTTAACTCTGCTGGAAACTGACGTGATTGACAAGTCATTAGCCGTTGTCGCTGAGTACACAGAATTATAAATCCATATTAAGTGAAGAGAAAAGGAGTCTGAGGACATGGTGAAAGGTATCTTCCAAGATTGCCACTTCTTGAATTTGTCTGAAATTCATGAGTTTCATTTGTCCAGCATTCCTCAGAATGCAGCTGTCAGGTGTGTGACATTGAATAAGTTGGAAGTGGTTCTGATTACTTCATTATTACCCATAAAATTGCAGTTGTGGAAAAATATTGACGATGTGCTTATAACAAGTAGTTCTGTTAGCTATGAAAAAGACCATGATTAGGTCTTTTGATAAAATTATTCCTTATTGAGTTACAATAGTCAATTCAAATTACATGCATTTTATTTATTCCACATAGTCAATACTTTCTTAGTAGTTCTGTGACGTACTAAAGTGCCTACTTTTCATAAAATTTAAGATTCAAACCAATGATTCTTCCATTTAGAAAAATAATTTTATCTACGGAATGAAGTTGGTAACACTGGCACATAAAGGTTTGCTCAAAATATGCCTGAAATATTGAGGCCAAATAGAGGACTACAATAGGTTTTTAATTGTTTGCTTCTATGGATTCTGAGGTAGTAAGGGTCTATGGCTCAAATGTCCAGGACTGCTTCCTCCAAAAATGTGCACAATTATATCTCTTATGGCATACTCTGTATATAAAAATTTTGGTAGTAATCCATTAAATGTTATGGAGCTTAACATGGAACCTATAAACATGCATAAGATTATTTAGTTAACACTGATGTGTGTGTTGCTCAAAAAGTATGTGCAATATTAAGACATAATGGTGTTCAGAGTTTTAAATTGCTTACGTGAATAGATTCAATGATATTGAATCTAGGCAGTTTGTGTCCCTGAGGACTCTGTAAATAAGTATAGGTATGTCTCCTAAGGCATACATTCCTCATGCAAAATGTGGTATAATTCCATATATTAGTATGGTAGCTACATGCAGTTGAACATTGAACCTATACGCTTGTAGAGCATTATATTGGTAGCACTAGTTTTAACGTTTTACTGTAAATATATCTAAAATATCTTAGACATAGATCATTTTCTACTTACAAGAAAATTCTTTTCAACCATCAACATTCATACCTGAATATTTGGAACTGTAGCTTGTTGCATACTGTGTAGCAAGTAACTGTTGCTGAATTGCAAAATTTTTTGGAAGTTCTATATCTTACTGGAACCTCATATTGTGTATTAGTGTGTCATAATAATATGTTTATTGCAGCAAAATTACCATACAAATTAACATAAACTCTAATCACAACAAAACTTGATCATTGATACATATCTTTTTGTACATGGAACGACATGATATCTGTCACATAACTCTCCACTGAGACGACATATACAGGTCGCGCAAACGTCATGGAATCTCTCTGTCCGGCATAACTTATGGTGGAAACCACGCACCGCAAGCCTTGTGACAAGATTTCTAAGATGGCAATTCGCCTCCTTCCAATCCTTTCTAGTCATAACATTTGTACTGTAGAAATCAACCCAGATTTCTCGTTTTTTTTCTCTCTTGGTGTACTAACTACTTCTTCATAAGCTAGCGTGGATGGTAGCAGCATTTTCAATCATAGATCTCCAAGCAACATTGTTTCATTAGTCATCTTGTAAACCAGTCTGGATGGCGTAAATTTAGAAAGGCAAAGTGCTTGCTTCAGAACGTCGCTTTAATTTTCTCAATGTCTATTAAATTATTTCTTGTAAGTTTCTGCCAAATTACTTGTATACCATAAGTGATTATTGGTACAATTTCGGTATTAAAAAGCTTCATCACAGTTTGGATTGAAATCTTGGAGAGATGTTGCATGTCGTTCATGGCCAGCACAGCTGTTATGCCTTTGTCCTTCACATGCGCCGTACAGGTGGTTCCTTGGGTTTGCAGTATCACGCCCAGGTATTTGAATTTATTCACATTTTTAAGTGGTTGGTGATCTAGGATGATTGCATCATCCATTGCTTTTCTGCCTCCTCTTCTGTATTAGTGTAACGCAGAAGTATATTTTTCATCATTCTGTGTTAAGTTAGTACTTTATATAAGAACTATTTCTCTGTGTCCGTACCAAATTTTTGAAAGCAAAGTACACTATCTGATCAAAAGTATCCGGACACCTACTGTATCTGAAATTTAACTTCGACTTTACCCATGTCACGTTCCCTATTATTGGACATTAATATCGGGTGGGTCCACCCTTCGCCTTTATGACGGATTGAACTCGGCTGGGGACACTTTCAATGAGGTGTTGGAATGTCTGTGGGGAAATGGCAGCCCATTCTTCCTCAAGTGCTGAATCCCAAAGGTGTTCATTGGGACTCTGGGCAGGCCAGTCCATTTCAGGAATGCTATTGTCCACAGACCATTACCCCTCAGATGCAGCTTTATGACGGTGCATTGTCCTGCTGATACAAAACAATCATCATCTAGTCCTCTATTGTACGCAGTACACAATGGTCTACAATGTGTTCATATCCTTCCGCGTTTAGAGTTTTCTTAAGTGCAATAAGGGGACCACACCTGAACCACAAATAAACACCCCCATACCATAACACCTCCTCTTAAGTACGGTACTTCACTGTTGACACTACACATGATGGCTGGTGACGTTCTCCAGGCATTCACCAAACCCTTCCATCGGATTGCCACAGGGTACAGTGTGATTCACCACTCCAAATCACTTGTTTCCAGTCATCTACTGTCCATTGCGGCACTCCTTACACCACCTCAAGCGGCGCTTAGAATTTACTACAGAAATGTGTGGCTTATGAGGAGCTGCTCGACCATTGTACTCCATTTGTTTTAACTCCCAACGCACCGTCATTGTCCTGGCTGGACTGCTGGTAGCATTTTGGAACTCACGAGTGATTCCATCCGCTGATTTGTTGCAATATTTTACCACAACCCTCCGCAATGCTCGATGGTCCCTGTTCATCATTAAATGTGGTCTGCCTGGTCTTGGATTAGCTGTAATTGTTCCTTCGTGTTTCCACTTCACAATCACGTCACCAACAGTCAACTTGGGCAGCTGTCCCTGATGGACTTGTTACTCAGGTGATATCCAATTACTTGCCCACGTTCAAAGATACTGAGCTTGCCTAACGGACCCATTGTGCTATTACTGTTTCTGTACTGACAACACAATACTCCCCGCCTCCTTTTATACTGGCGGGTCCGCCCCCCGTGACATCTAGGGTTCAATTACGCATTACATAGGGGTGTCGGATACTTTTGATCAGATAGTGTATAATATATTCGTTATAACATTAATAAATTCTTAACTATATAATTTACTTCATTTTACAGTAAATATTATGTATTTTTTTTACACATTTTAACTATTTTTGTTACATTTATTACATGCTATTACATTACGTAATGACATGCTAGTTTAAAACTATTAGTTTGTTTTGTGACATCCTGTTCCGCAATGTGTGTGTCTATCAATCATTTACATCCCCTGATAAATCACTTAAGATTTTTATCATTTTATATCATTGTACTAATATTTAAATGATGTATCATTTGTTATGCAGATTATATTTCTAGCCCCTCCCCTTGTTTGGAAGACTGCCATGAGGTGTGGCCGCTAGTGTTATTGCCTGCCATCCTTCAGGTCTGAGGGCTGGAACAGGCTTAGCTAAACTCAGCCTTGTGAGGATAATTGAGAAGAGGTGGGTGAGATTCCTGTCTCAACCATCCTAGAAGTGGTTTTCCATTGTTTTCCCACTTCTGCTGAGATGTGAGTCCACAGCCAACTCCAACCAAACTCTACCTACAAATACACACACTTGTAAAATTCTCCACAATTGTTGAGGACTGAAGTATCATCAAATGCCATCTACTGGCAAAATCTGTAACTCCCTATGATACTTCTGCTGTAGATATGTGCCATAGTTTTTTGAGTCGAATAAAAGCTTTTGCGAGTGCAAGGGAGTGTTTTTATTTCCTGCATTAATCGATGCTGAAACTACAAGAAACAACAGATTTTGGAAATGCTCAAACGCTAGATGATAAGTTCGAACAATGCTACTAATCTCAAGTGCAAAATTAGTGCAGAATAATGAATGGAACTGGTTAAATTTGTGCTAGACAAGAACCTTCAGACACTATCCAAGTACATGCAGGTTAGTACACTAACATCTGAATCTCAATATTATACAGGTGTTATTCGTCAAACGCATGCTAATTTGTGATTAAGTATGACATTACATGGCTCTAGGTGAATGTTTAATGTTATGGATGCATGGTCAATATTATATTATTGAGAGAGCAGTCATTTCGTATAGATTCCACAAAATGTAGGCCACACCATTAGTGCTAGGCAAATCTCGGTGCATGTTTGTGATTAGTTGTGCCAATACTCCCATCAGATGGACATCAGATCATCTGTGTGGCAGGTGCTGCCACCATCTAAGTAACCACAAGACATGAGCTGACATCAACAGGGCTACTCACAAGGTAGTGGCTACCTGCTTCACTACCCTTTCTCACTGGAGAACCTAGGAGGGAGTCCTAAATCTGTCCAGTCTACCTTCTCATTCAAACAGCTGAAGAAGCTTAAAATAACCTGTATGACACAATGTAGTAATGTTAACCAGTTCACGAACCCCGCTAATGAATATATAGACTCCACTGATACGGATGAAATCCCACACATCTGTGATAACCTTCAAGATATGCTGTGAGCACTGTTGATCCTGAATGAGCAATCATCATCATCATCATTTCCCCTTATCCAGCTCCTGCCGGGTCGGGGTATTTATGGCACTTCTCCACTTTCCTCTTTCCTTCCACCATTCTTCTTCCACGATCTTGTCCCAGTCCAGATTTCTTTTTCTTATGCTGTTCTTCACTGAATCAATCCACCTTGTTCTAGGTCTTCCTCTTGCTCTCTTACCCTTGCACTTTGCCTCCAGCATCTGTCTTGGTATTCTATTTTCCTCCATCCTCTTTACATGTCCAAACCACCTTAGTTTATTCTTCTCAATTCTCTCATTTAGTTTTCCCATCCCAACTTCCTTCCTAACATCTTCATTCCTCACTCTGTCTTTCCTTGTATACTTCTTAGGAATTTCATTTCACTGGCTTGGATTCTACTCTCTTGCCTGATTGTCAGGGTCCAAGTGTCAGCTGCATAAGTTAATATGGGAACATAGTACACTTTATACATTACCTCCTTGCTTTTCCTTGGTACTTCCTTATCCCAAACAAGTTTTCTTACACTTTGATAGAATGCATTGCTCTGCTGTACTCTCCTGCCAATCTCCATGTCCAACCTACCAGTTTGCATCAATTCACTTCCTAGGTATTTGAACGTGTCCACAATTTCCAAACTCTGACTTCCAATTTTCACAGTGCCCTTTCCTTGTCTTTCCCCTCTTGTCATCACCATGATCTTGCTTTTATCTATACTGATTTTCAGGCCGTACTTCTGAATATTTTCGTTCAGTGCATCTAGTTGTTTTTGCACTTCTTCGGTGTTCCTTCCCCAGACCACAATATCATCTGCAAATAACAGTAACTTCATATCTTTATGTCCATATGCTTCCTTTGTTTCCTTTACAATTTCATCCATCACCATTATGAACAAGAGAGGTGACAGCACACTCCCCTGTCTTAGTCCAGTCTTGTTCCTAAACCAATCTGTCTTTCCAACTGGGGTCAGTACCCTGCTAACACAGTTGTTGTACATTGCTTGCACCATTTCCAACATTTCTCTTCCCAGTCTCTTCTTAACCATGGTTTCCCATACCTTCTCTCTGGGGACACTTATCATATGAGCAGATACGTGACCTAAATGAAGACTATGAAGTTGCTCTAGTGACTCATGAAGATTTTGAAGATAGAAGCTAGCCACAATTCACAAGACATATAATCTTCGTAAATGCTATGAAACCACCTAACCACCAGTAGTTTCCACACAACGTTCGCAGATTCAGCCTATGATTATTCAGGCGATAGAACTACCTATGGTTAGTCTCAAACCTTTCACAAGTGACACAAAAACTTGCTGAAGGTTCTGGTAATAATTTTACTCTTTCTTTGACAAAAATCCTGCTGTATCTGATATTACTGAACATGCCTTTCTACAGTGATGTAAAATACCCTGGTATTTGTAAATCGGGGTAAATCATCATCATCATCTTGCACAGTTTCCAGCCACTGGCCGGGTCTGTTTGGAACACAAGCCTCTCGAACGTCTTCTGTCTTCCCACCATCTCTCAGCCTCCACCCTTGTCCAGTCTTCTCCTCTCTTCTTCACGCTTTCTTCCACCCCCTTCAGCCACCTGTCTCGGGGAGTAAATACCCGGGTATTTTAGATTTTTCATTAGAAATCCTGTGTCGTGGTAAGTTGAACCTTAAAAAAGGGTACCGGTATGCAAACTATTCTACATTAACATTTTTAGAAATGTAACAACATTAGATAGTTAATAAAATTAAATTTAATTAGAATTGGGACTTAAAAACACTAATAGTTCACAAAAATTATGTTATCAAGTGTTTTCACTTAAGACATCAACTTAAGCTAAAGATCTCCTTAAGTTCAGATAAAAGACTAAAATGAAAATCTGTTGCCACTATAAACTAACAGTTCAACTACACCGAACAAGTTAGGTTTAGTGCAGTAGGCATCAAACAAAGAATAGAAAATGGAGGTAAGTACAGTGTCAGTTTGAATTCTGGGTAGGATGAGCTGAGCAGTGTTGCCAACCCATATGCTTGCTGGCATACATCTTCACCCATACTACAAAAACTTCCTGACTTGCATTTATATTGTTTACAATATGATTTTAAAAAATAATGCTTTTTTATATTTCAAATTGATGAAAAATAACTCAAAGCACTTTTATTAAGCCTTTTTTTTATGTCCTTCTATTGGACATATTTTATTACCTTTTGAGTTTAGGCATACACATATTTCAATTAATATGCCTATAGCCTACTCTTATTACTACAAAAGTAGCTTTTCCCTCCCACATTTTTGTTGATTATTTCCAGTACCATAATAAAACTAGACCTTCTCAATATCTTGATATTTATTAAAAATTTAAAACACAAAACAACCAAAAGGTTTTATCCAATATTTTACTTTAGTTTAAGGAATAAACACACTTAAAGACAAGGTTACAGTGCCAAAACGTGTAAATACCCAAAAATACCCGGATGTCCATTTTCCTTTTTTTTTTTTTTTAGTTTTGAAGGATCAATATTGTTCCTGATTTCAATTTAAGGCATCAAATACCAGTATTTCGGTCCTTGTTTGTCCAACACTTCATCAACATATCATAAAGTGTTGTTCAAAGCTCAAAAAACTGAAAATACCCTCATTTTGGGTATTTAAATGACTACTGTGTATATACCCGGGTAAATACCCAATTTATATTTACCTTCCGACTGGGTATTTACCCGGCCCACATCACTACCTTTCTATGAGAATATCTGGTAGCAATACCTATTACTGGAGACACCTATGAGCAGACAAAGAAGATAATTTTACAATGTTATTGGCAACATGAATAGGATAAACCAGGTTCACATAGATTTCTGTCTTATCAGAAAGTCCTGAAGATTTGAATTCTGCATTTATTGAATGTCATTGTAAAGTGCAAGCACTCGAGGTTCTTGGGAAAGATATTGATGCCTACAAATGGGTGTCGCCAAAAGTTCTGTGCTCATTCCAGCCGAGATCTACAAACTATGGCTCATCCATGCAAAATGAAAACATATTCCAGTCTGCCACATTCAGTTCCTTGTGGAATTTCTCACCAGGGAGGTAGAAGGAGCACTAAATGTTCAGAAGATAGGAATGGAACTACTAACCACTTGCTACTTTCTACACACCAATGACAGCCACTCTTTGCAAGGCCAGGGAAATCAAAAGGAAAGGCGCAGTGAAACCTTATCTGTGCCTTCTGCGAAAGTAGAGGCCACTGGGCTCAGGAATGCCGGACGATAAATATTGAAGAGAGAATAGAGAGGCTAGAAAGTTCTTAAATATGTTTTCTTTTTCTCATTAAAGGACTTAATGCTAGGCAATGTAACGAGAAAGACAAGGCTTTTTAATCAAAAAGCAATTAACACCACCATATTTCTGTCTGTAGTGAAAGTAACATTCATCATGCTTCCATAGGTAAGATTGAATTCCCAGCATCAAACTACTAATTTCATTCAACTGTTCATGTCTAGATTAAGGGTCTGACCAGAATTTTGAAGCTCACTCGATGTCGACTGTTGTATCTCTCAACCTTTGATGGGCACACTACAATTGCTAGTGACTGGCAGTAGAGACTCAGCTGTCACAGCATTTGAAGTGACCTCTATGGATTCTAATCTCTGACGACTAGCTCAGTTTGACATCGGATTTATGACTAAGATAATCATTACTGTCACAGCATTTGAAAGTTGCAACATTCATTGTTGCTGGAAAGGAAAAAGCCTGCCTGGCAAATCAAATTGAAATAAACTGTTTTCTAATTGATCGTTTCATTAAAGGAGCATAGATGTTATAGTACAGTGGAACTGCTCATGGTTCATTAGAACCTTGTAGCAACCTCAGTAGTACTAGCCAGCATCATGATGAGGTTTTCCCTACCAACTGAGAGCCAAATGATTCATTGGGGTAAAATGCTGGCAGACAAATTGTGATAGCCAGTTCAATTTTTCAATTTTTATTTTTTTAATATTTGATGCAGTCATTATGCTCAGAGTACAACAATATCCTGGATCCTTCGGGAAACAGTTTCAGTTAAATCTGGATACATTATGAAAAATGTATGGTTACTACATCAGTGCCTGATGTCATGATGCGATATGCAATAGATGTATTAAATCATCAGTGATATAATGAATTTGTGATTCCCTGCTTCCAGGACGTATCGTCCTCTACCTCATTGGACATTGACAGTATATATTTATCCAATGTAAATACTTGAATTTTTGGAAATTACAATATCATTTAACTCTCATTATATTGGTTTTATAAAAGTTATATTAGACATAAGGAAAACTGTAGACAACAACATGTTGGACCTTTATGTCTCTTGCTATTTTATGATTAGATGCATAATAAGTGAGATATTTAGGACATTAGATTTTCTAAGTTCCTCTATCTGTTAAATAAAACAGGTGTCCTGACTGACTGACTGACTGACCGATCGACCCTTTCATATTGTAAACGTCTAAAGAATGTTACAATTGGAGATGTGAAACCAGGCATATAAACTAATCATTAAAAATAAACAGACACATATCTGAGTGTTTTATGATCTGGTGTATTTTTCGAGGTGAAAGGGGTGAATAGTGGGGTTGAAGGATTCCTAGCAGTACTTGTATCACTGAAATGACATAAGCGAGACGTTTGAAACTCTAGGGAACAAACTCATCTTAAAAAAATTAAAAAAAGTTAATAGGTGTTCGACCGATTTTTCAAAAATCCTATTTAAGGGCATCATGGGGAAGGGGTGAATTTTTGGCAATTACAATCTCAAAATATCTCTCTTAATATTAGTCTTATATATATTAAACGTAAAAAATACTGTAGGCAATAGCATGTTGGATCTTTTGTGTATTTTGCTATTTTATCATAAGACTCAACCGACAGTAGTGGCTACGCTGGCTAAAGCGCAGCATTAGGTCATGGGGCCAAGCTCTCTGCTGACTCGGTAGACGTGTGGGTTCGAGCCCCACCGTCGGCCGTCCTTGAAATGGTTTTCCATGGTTTCCCCATTTTCAACAACAGGCAAATGCTGGGACGGTACCTTCTGACAGGCCACGGCCGCTTCCTTCCACATCCTTGCCCAGTTTCATTCACCATCATTCATTTCATCTCTCATTAACTCCTCTCATGAGGTTGGCGTCAGGAAGGGCATCCGGCCGTAAAAAACATCACCACAAAGACTTCCATCGCATCTCATCCCCGACCCCGTTGGAAAACGGGAATAATAAGGGGTAGACATACATCATAAGACTCATAGTTAGCGAGATATTTAGGATGTTAAATGTTTGCTATTTTTTTCAAAGTTCTACCGGTATTTTTTATATGAAGTGTTTTATATGTGTTTCGCCTTTTTGATAAATAATGTTCTTTAGTTTTATATTGACTTGTGTTGACGGAAACTGTGATGTCATTTTGAGTCAGTTTTTACACATGCAGTCCAATGTTTTGTTGGTGAGGTTTTGGTATTAATATGCTATTTTGAAAGGTACTGTGCCCGTTTATCACTTCCCAATACCTGTTGAATCCCACGAGGAGCACTGGATCGTAGAATCTGAAAATGCCCGGCTAAAAACCCCCCAGATCCTACCAACAGGTGAAGGAAGTATAGAGGAAGCATATCAACTAAACAAAATTGTGAAAAGATAGACCGAAGTGCACACAAAGAAAACTACCTCAGGTCAAAGACGTAACACGAAACTCAAATAAGATAAAACTCATCTCAGAGAAGTGAGAAAATTAAGGAAAGACGCATTGATCTTCTCGACACAATTTTATGCGATTATTATGAATTATAACTCTCGAAATAAATTCCTGTAAGATAAAATTTTATTCTATAAAGTATTGCTGAAGGTATCACCTCACCTTCCGAACAATCGTAATGATGAAAACGCTAAATGACCTCTAAGCGTCAAATGAAACTCCTTATATGGTGTTTAACACACCCTTGCAAGAATCTGTCCTGCCAGGTAGCGATACATTAAATTACGTTCTTAAGAATAAAGAAAGGTGAATGAAATTCACTCAAAACACAGTATAGCTCCCTAACTTGAATTATATTACACCGATATACACATATTTACAATTTAAGTTGTTTCTAAATGAAACATAATCCATTGAACATTTTCAACGTCTATACACCTTCTTAATTGGTTGAATTCGATATAATATCGTCACTTCAGAAGCAATTTAGCCAAGTGGCAAAGCTCAGCTAAATATAATTAAGTTCACACTGAGGTAACCGAAAATGCAAATAATTTGAAAAAGATTACAAGAAAATAACTCTACTCAAGAAATTCCCAGAAATCGGCATAGGTCTCATTATGGTTCATAAATATGAAGTGGAGATAAAGTTATACAACAGTAAATATCTTATAGATACTACCTCCAATTGATTTGAAAAATCATACGTCACTCGATGACGTATTCTTACAAGACGTAATTGTGTACTCCAAGTACATCCATATAACTTCAAAATACTTTCCTAAAGTATTTTACAACTCTATGAAAAAACCTACATACTTTAACTACATCTCCTTGAACACTTATAAGTCACAGTGTACTTCAATCAAATTCATATTATAATTTCTTAATCATCGTCACACTCTCAGTGATCGGAAAACTTTCTCAAACTTGACCATATATCACGTGGTTACAATAATCCACGAACCCATTTTCACAATCAATTATTCTTCAATTATAATTTTAACACTATAGCTAATTAACTAGAAAAATCTTTATAACAGTATTGTCCAAGAATCAAATTCTATTATAGCTTAATAAATATACAATTTCAAGTATTTCTTTCTGATAGAATATCAACATTTAAATATACATCTTTGAACTTGTGTTCAGGAATCATGATAATGTTTTAGAAAAAGGAATGTCGATCAGAATTAAATTCCAAATCACAAGAGAATTCCGATGATAAAAAACAATAAAATCTCCAATGAGAATGAGAAATGATAAATCTAATCCAAACTAAGTTGATACGACATTAAAGTTAGTCAAAATTAGGAAAATTCACCTCTCCAGAAAAACTGAACAAACTGAGAAATCCCCTACACCACGAGTCATTCCTGGATAACGAAATATACACCTGTGAAACATTAGATCCTGAGAAAATAGAATGGTCGACACCACATTTCTCAAAAACCACCACAAATTCATGAAATTCAAATTCATGGCAACGTCAAACAAATTTCAATGTGCAAAAAATAACTCACTGGGAGTTAAAGTAACACCAAGCATGATGGTGAAAGAATGCTTAAATCACTTACCGTATTACTAAACTCTAATCTTCTCCTATATGCTGGTCTTCACACAATTGAAAATATCAGAATGTTACGTTGAAACTGAATTGAACGCAAAAGCTAAGAAGGAAGTAAAATATCCTCAAAATACATGAATAGAATAAGTCTGTCAAATGAACTTATAGAAAATGGAATCGAGGACCAAGAAAGACAAGAAATTATCAGACTTAAAATCCAGTCATCAAAATTCTAACTACAAACATTGGGAAGAACAACAAAATCTATGCTCAACTTCCGCCGAAAGATGTCTGACTAAGGCCTCTTTCACACGGGGCCACCACGTCTTTGCAATATTTTTCTCTAGCCACCAAACACGCCACCAGTAATGAGCCAGTCTTGAAATGGAGGTGGAAGAAGCAGCACTTGCTGTTTTTCTATATATCAGGTTGCGTAAGCGCCGAAAACGGGGAAATAGAAGATTTTGGTTTCACCCACTTTTGCAGGATCGATCAACAAAAGGTATATTTTGTACTCTGTATATTGATCTCAGACAGAATCCAGTCAAATTCTTCACCTTCCTACGAATGAACATTTCATCTTTTGATGAGCTACTGCAGTGTTTAAAAGATCAACTGACCGGTGTGGACACAAATATGAGAGATAGTACACCTCCAGAGGAAAAACTCCTAGTGACACTGAGGTAAGACGAATTTGCACATTTTCGATTTACAGTGTACTCCCGATAATTCCTTACATTATAATTTCACGGAGATAAACATATAAACAAGTGAATAGAACACAATTGTGTGTAGTCATGGTTACAGCCGGATACGGACATTTGTTTATCTTTTTCACAGGGTGAGATAATCACAAGTGATACTAAATGCATTCATCGGCCGGCAGATAAGAGCAAACCCAAAGCGATTTCAATCGATTTTTATCAAAAGTAATTTCGTTACAGTTATCGTTACTTACCAAAAATAGTGACAGAATTACCGTTACGGTTGTCAAAGTAACAAATAGTTACTTTTTCGTTAGTTATTTTTTATTTAAGAGGCGGAACAGCGAGGACATGGGCCCTTATGTTTTCGTTACTTTTTATAAACATATAGTTGTCTAATAACATTTACCTCGCTGCCATAATTTACTTGATTTGAAGAGTTACCAGGTCCTCCCAATTCTTCCTCTTCAACTCCCTGTTTGCATATTCATCTGCAGTCATATCCCACAGAGCAGGTTTATTAGATTGCATCAAGGATATGAATTTATCTGTGTCGAAATCACTCTTTCCTGGAACGATATCCATTTTTAACACTAGCAGATAGTCCACACGTCTGGCTTGGCCGCGCAGAAAGTCGCGTCTCGTGTGAAAGGCTCCATTTGACTCAATGTAAACATGTGGTGGCACGGCCAACTTGGCATTGCCTGCCACCACGAATTCTGGCCGCGCGACCAGGCCCGCCACCACCACCACGTGTGAAAGGCTCCATTTAAATCAATGCAATGACGTGGTGGCGCCACCATGGTGGCCCCGTGTGAAAGGGGCCATATACCTTATAGCTGGATGATGAAGAGCCGTCAATCGGAACAGAAGCCCGAGTCTGGTTTCCAAAAATATACTGGCCTTCATTATATGAACCCAAATCCTGGTCTCGAATCTGGGACAGGTTTTCTTTTGATTCCACTTCTACTGTGGGCTATGCACCAAATCCGGCATATTCTGGGAGCTGCAACAGCACTATTGTAATCTCCATCCCTCTTCAAAGTCAATCTTGATATGGTAACAGCAGCGCTATTTTGAAGTGTATCTGCGATTCACTCCAGTGTCATCCATGAATTCATATGAGTAACAGTTCATGGCGAGCGTCGTTAAAATATACTCCACAAACATCTCTGGCAAGGATGTAATCACGGTTACTTTACGTAGTCAGAACTCCACTCATTCATACTTGTTCCCGTAGTCATACTTAAACGTGCTTGATTTTATAATCAGAACACCACAAAGTTATTCTTCTCAAAAGCAACTTGATATGCATGTTGTATTTTGAATAATCTTCGAATAGCATTCAACTCTCAAGGTTCACTTCAGTTCTAAGTTCAAAACGTGTTGCATAAAGAATGTATGAGAAGATGAATTGCAGCGCGGGGCAATGCTGAGAGAGAGTGTCGCATACAGATTAAGCAAGCTCTATGAATGCTTGATAAGAACGGAGTTCTCTTCACGTTCATAGAGAAACTCAATACACTGCATTTTATGTATACTCAAGAGCAACTGTCTACGGCGAGATAAAGTCCACTAGAATGACACAATAAATGCACTGCACAGCGCGATTTCACTCGTTTTAAAATCAAGAGCATTTTCTCCGGCTCCAGAAAACACAAGTGAGTGTCTGTCACCAAACTATCCAGCGCTACTTCATCCCCCTGTATAGCTCTTACGTCACTCGGCCTTCACAAGCCAGCAGCCAGTCATCTCGAGCAAGTCAGGGGGTCGATCGCCTCATGACGTCACTAGCAGCTGACGAGAGACCAAGCCAGCCCAAGAATATATAAGTCTGCGCTGCGTTACAAGTTGAATTCTCAAAATACACAAATCCTGTATACAAAAACGGTCATATCTTCCTCCCGACACAGTAAATAAAAGCGAGAATTGCTTTTATTTAAATCATTCTAGATATTCTTAATACAATGGGGTGTATTTTGTATCAGTTTACTTGACCTTGAAATATCGCTTCATGTTTTTCTACCATACCTGTTTCTTCTGTAGCTACATTTTCCGTAACCTCTTCAATTCTATGTACATAATCTATCATTAATGAAGTAAAGGTGTGAAATGTTCATTGGATTTAAGGTCATCAGTACACTGACGTCTTTTCCTTTTCATTAGGGGCTCTACCTTCATTCGTCCCCTGTTTACTCGTACTCGTTTGAGAATCTGCGCCTGATTCTTTTCTCTTATTACGCTCATCTCCTCGTCTTTGTTCACGAGACTGATCCAGTAGCGGCTGGCCCATAAGGACTCCAGGACGGTGTCCTTCCTAGAGAACGAAAAGGGATTTTCATTTTCTCTTGATATTTTAGTCAAAAATTGAACTCTAATAATGCTAAGAAAATTACATGTCAATGTAAAACTGTAGCTATCAATCAGAAAGACTGTGTTTGGTGGTATCACGCTCAGCGCGCAGCTCACTGGTTAGTATGGAGTTACGGACTCTTGGCTTTCCACCCTAAGATTGTGCCCGGGCGAGGGGATTGAGACGTAAGGGGAGTATGGAGACTGGCACGCTTGTTGGCTGCCAGAGGGGTAATCTGAGGTCGCGGTGTGCGGGCAGTTGTCTTTAAGCTGGCGAGTCCGAATAGCTCTGTAGCACCGGTATTTATGTCATCTCCCCTCGCTACTCTACGAGCATGCGCCCAGCCGGGGAATCACCCCATAAGCGAATAATGTAAATGAATGAATAAATCAAATCTCCATGGTTGCAAGTAATAAAATTTAAGTTAAAATAACCGTAATCCATGAGCAGCATGGCCTTTGTTTATCTTTGAAGACAAAAAATATATAATTATATTTAAGTGTAGCATCTTGCGAGCCTCCGTGGCTTAGGCGGCAGCTCGCCGGCAGCTCGCCGGCCTCTCACCGCTGGGTCCGTGGCTCAAATCCCGGTCACTCCATGTGAGATCTGTGCTGGACAAAACGGAGGCAGACAGGTTTTTCTCCGGGTACTCCGTTTTTCCCTGTCAACATTTTATTCCAGCAACACTCTCCACTATAATTTCATTTGTCATTCATTTAATCATTGCCCAGAGGAGTGCGACAGGCTTCGGCAGCCGGCACAGTTCCTATCCTCGCCGTTAGATGGGGGCTTCATTCATTCCATTCCTGACCCGGTTGGAGACTGGAAGCAGGCTGTGGATTTTCATTTAAGTGTAGCATCTGAGAACAGGAATCTCGATTCATATTGCAATGGTGAAGTATAATACGGACCTCTGGCTAGCATACTGTGGTTAGTGAAGAGGTTGGCTCCAGTGAGCTATTTCGCTTTCGTGCTGAAGAGTCTTGAGTGCGGTGGTAATATTCAGCAGTTGTAATCTCTCTGTTGGTGATAATTAATCTGTAAATCATTAAGTAGATTATTTTTAATTTACCGGTGCGACCGTGGTTTGGAAGTGCTTGTGCCGAAAGTGATATTCTCGTGATGTCTCTATAATAGTAATAATAATAATAGTAACAACTGGTAATACTCATCATCATCATCTTCTTGTACAGTTTCCAACCCCAGGCTGGGTCTGTTTGGAACATAAGCCTCGCCACTTAGTCCTTTCTTCCCATCACCTCTCCGCTGTCACTCTGGTCCAGTCCTCGCCTCTCTTCTTGACACATTCCTCCACTCCTTTCAGCCATCTATCTCTTGGTCTTCCCCTTGGTCGTTTCTTCTGCATCTGCATCTCATGTATCCTCTTGGGAATCCTCTTCTCATCCATTCTCTTTAAGTGTCCATACCACCTCAGTCTTGATGTCTCAATCCTACCTTGCAAGGGCTCCTCGTTCACCATTTCCCTGACCTTTTCATTCCTCAACCTGTCTCTTCTTGTTACTCCGATCCTACTTCGCAGGAACTTCATTTCACCTGCCTGTATTCTGCTTATGTCTCTTTTCTTCATTGTCCACGTTTCTGAAGCATAGGTCAGTATCGGGATATAGTAGCTTCTATATAACACTTCCTTGCTTTTTTGTGGGACATCTTTATTCCACACTAAGCTCCTAATGCTTCTCTGAAATGCTTCTGCCTGTCTGCCACGTTCCGTAATCTCTTTGTCATTTCTCCCATTTTCCTCCACTATACTTCCCAAGTACTTGAGACTTTCCACCTTCTTCAGCTGTCCACCTCCAAGTGTTATCCCACTCATTGGTCTGTCCTTTTTCCTGGTCGTTAACAGGATCTCACATTTACTGATGTTGAACTTCCATCCGTACTCTCCCACTGTTTCTTCCCAAGCCTTCAGTTGCTCCTGAATTTCCTCCTCCTCGTTTCCCCAGACCATGAGATCATCTGCAAACACCATTGCTTTCATCTTATCTTCTCCTATCTTTCCTGCTATCTGTGTCATTACCTCGTCCATAACCACAATCAAGAGAAGGGGTGACAGCGCACTACCCTGTTTCAGGCCACTCATTTGTCTGAACCAGTCTGTACTTTCCCCTCCAACTTTCACACAACTCACACTTCCACAATACATCTCCTTCACTCTGCCTACAGTCCCTTTTTCCACTCCCATGTTTTCCATTGATTTCCAAACCTTCTCCACACACTATCATAGGCCTTTTCGATGTCCAGAAAGGCCATCAACAGATCCTCTCCAAATTCGTAGTGGTGTTCCTGGAGCTGTCTCACTGAAAATATGAGATCCACTGTTGATCTCCCAGGTCTGAATCCATACTGCTCCTCTCTCAATTTTCTCTCCACTTTGGCTCGTATTCTACTTTCTAATATCTTTTCATATATCTTGGCACAGTGAGATATGAGTGTGACTCCCCTGTAATTTCTGCACTCCTTTCTGCTTCCTTTCTTAAATATTGGGACAATTAATCCTTTCTTCCAATCTCCTGGGGCCTTTTCTCCTTCCATATCACCCTCATCACACGGTACAGCCACTGTTTCCCAGCCTCCCCTGCTGCCTTCACCATTTCAACTGGTAATACTAATAATTTTTAATTCTTGTTACGGCTGTGCTCTAGAGATGGAACTCCTTAAGGCTTGATTGTCTTTTTTATGCTTACGTCTAAGTGTGATTAAGTATTTCTGCGTTTCAAAATTAGTTCTGTGGACGCTATTTTAAAAACGGTAGCGGAAAACTTTCTCTTGAGAGTAATTTTCACATCAGGTTCTCAGTGTTGTTACCCTATGAAATCATTGTTGTAATACCAGTACCAAATAATAAAAAGAAGTGTTGAGGGCAGCTTTAGGATCTGACATCAAGAATATCGAGTAGCGATATTTTCATTGCATATAAAATAACTTGATTCTTGGCCTACCGGTACTCTTTTTTTTTTTCCTCTGTCAACTTATAAAAAGGTACGGGAAAAATACTGTGATCGCCCTCCCAGCCTAACAGTATGTCGGCCACCACTGGACTGATCCCGCTCATTTCCTCGTTGCGACCTATTCTCTGAATGATACGGAGCATCTCTATAATAATTATATCTAGGCCGTCCATATTCTCTGCGTTCATTATTCCTATTGCCATATCGGCGATTTTGCCAAGGTCTATCCTGGTATTCGCGATACTGATCATTATATGTTCTGTCCCTTTGATAGTAGTTCCTAATGGGTCCTGTTCTCTGGTTTTCCTGCCCATATATCCGATCAGTTTGCTGCGTCCTATCCATGACGACTGCATGCACTGTCTTAGGTTCCTGACGAGTGTTATTGTTTACTACAGGAGTCGCATTTGCACTAGTATGGTCCAATTTACGCAAAACGTCCTCCATAGAAATCAAATCCGACACACAAAATGAAATGAGGTTCCTACGGACTTCCACGGGCAATTGACGAGATATCGTCTCAATCAATTCTCCTTGCGTAAGAGGTAGTTGCAAAAATCTGAGTTTTGTGAGCTGCATAGCGAATTACTCAGCGTAGTTCGTTGGTCCACTACTAGAATACTTTTTGTAGTAAATCTCCGAACGAATGTTCTCCTGAACCTCCACTGAACAAAATCTTCTAATAAAAGCATCCTCAAAACTCTCAAAATCTTCGAACGTGTAACGGAATGCTTTAAACTGTAAAAGAGGGCCATCCGATAAGAAACGTTCCACAATACGTAATTCTCTCTCTGGAGTAATGTGATTTTCAACAAAGTAATCCTGAACACATCTTATGAATTCAATTGGGGTCATCCCATTAAGATTGCTAAATTTTCCGGGTTTTTCATCAAAATTGCGAATTATCGTTATATTCCGTGATCTATTTGACAATGTATTAACTCTGGCTTCCCCAGTTGTCTGATTACCTGTCGGAGTCTTATACTGATCTTGGCGAGGTTGTCCTACTTGCAATTCAGATGGAGTATTAACATTTGTTTCCCCAGTTGATTGCAAACTTGTGAACGTAGGATATAGATTTCGGCGAGGTTGTTCTACGTGCAACTGATCTGCCCCATTCAATCTAGTCGCTTCCTCGGAGTTTGTGTGCCCCGAAGTGTGTAAGTCACGACCATCTTTAGACGCAAGCTCGAGCTTAAACTGGTTAATATCCTGTTGCCATTTGACTTTTAATTCCTTCTTTAAAGCCTCTACGTCAATATGTTCAGCTAAATTAAATTTCTCAAGTTTTTTTCTAACCTCATTTAATTCGGACGTTTTTCTTTCTCTTTCTCCTACGAAATCAATTTTATTCTGTTCCCCCTTGGTTTCAATCAGTTAGATCCTATCCTCTGAGTCCTACATTCATTTATACTTGTTCTTTGGGAATCCTGATTGACATCCATTCTTTTAGTTAAGTATACTGACCGGCAAAAAAAGTGGAACACTTTAATTTTTTATGTAATTTCTTAATTTATTCCACTAAAATGTATCGGTTTTCCAATATTTGCATTATTCATGTAAATTTAGATGGTTGGCAACAGAAAATACCGAATCATGTTTTACAACACGCTTTAACTCACAAATTTCGTTACATTTTGCAAATCTTACAATTTTCTATTTTTTAGTAATGCTCTTTTGGGCTGGTGTTTATCAAACGTATTGCCAAACAAAACAGTATTAATGTTTGCACTGCACTGCAAGAGAACACTGGTCACTAAAAACGGGTGTTTCCACCTTTAGCGTCTATGACAGCTTGTAAACGCTCAGGCATACTGTTCACAACTCGTCGAATGGCATCTGCCGGGATACGATCCCATTCCTCCATTAGCGATGTTCTCAGTTGTGCCAAGGTGGTGTGGTCATGCTGTCTGACGTTCCTTCCAAGCGTATCCCATACATGTTCGATGGGGTTCAAGTCAGGACTACGAGCTGGCCAGTCCAGGGTTTGAATCTCCACTTCCTGCAGATATTGTACAACACAGCGAGCAGTATGAGGGCGGGCATTATCCTGCATCAGCATGAAATTCTGACCAATGAAAGGCGCAAAGAGCATCACATGGTTCATCAGGATCTCTTCGATGTACCTTTGGGAATTGAGCGTCCCGTGATCGATGCACACCAACTCAGTGCGGGCCATAACGTTGATGCCACCCCACACCATAACCGAGCCACCTCCAAATGGAGCCCTGGAGGAGAAAGCAACAGGGCTGTACCTCTCCCCGCGCCTTCTCCACACTCTTTCTCTTCCATCAGGAGATCTAAGGTTAAAGCGACTCTCGTCAGTGAAGAGAACAGAGGCCCACTGCTCGTGGGTCCATCCCAGATGCTGCCTTGCGAAGCGAAGACGCGCCTCTCTGTGATGCCGTTCGAGTGCGGGTCCACGTGCAGGTCTCCTGGACGAAAGATGAGCTTCTTCAAACCTTCTTCTTACTGTTCGCTCACTCACTCTCACATTTCTGACATTTTCCAGTTGATTTCATGCCTGAACTGCTGTGGTATGCCGATCACGCAGAACTTGGAGGGTGAGAAATCTGTCATCCCTGGCACTTGTGCTTCTTCTACGGCCTGACCCTCGTCTCCTGTCGTATGTTCGGAGCTCTCTGTAACATTGCACTGCACGATGTATGCTACCGAGGGATGATCCAATGACCTCAGCAACATAACGGAAGCTGCGGCCATCCTCCACCAATGCAACTGCCTGTGCAGCTTCTTCACGGCTAAGAGGCATGTTTTAGTGTGAACTGCAAATGGATAACTTGCTAAAATATGTGACAATGGTTCACACGTGTTCAACAAGTGCCAGTTGTTATCCCTAGAACAACAATAAGCGAGCGGTAACACTCATAAACCTTAAACACTTCCAGTCCGCTTCCCGCCATAAAACCATTAAGATAGGCTCATCGAGGATTGGGGGTAATTGGTGGTAATAAACCACCCTAAGAAATGTCATATTATCAATTTCTATTCACGGATGTTTCAGATGTTTGTTCTAATGCATGAAAAGCTTTTAAAATGTGATTAAATCTTTTTCAAGGCTAGATTTATACTATTTATATTACTTTTTTTAACTGTTCCACTTTTTTTGCCGGTCAGTGTATTCTCCAACATCAGCAATGTCCTTATTTAACCTTATTTCAGCGTTAGCAAGTTTCAAATCTAATTCGGTTTTGACACCTGCTACACACTCTTGATTAATTTTTGCAATTTCTTGCCTAAGTACACCAACATTTTCATCCATTATAGCCTTTACATCAATTTCAATGTCTGCTCTAAGGAGTTTAGTATGGTCCTTTACCTGCATTTGTAAAGACAGCATGTCCTTTCTTAGCAGAACAAAGGATTCCTGTGTTTTAATGGACTCGCCAGTAAATTGAGTTTGGACAGCATCCAAATTCTCCTTTTGCTCCTTTTTATTAGCATCAAGTTCTGACCTTATTTCTACTTGAAATTGTTTTATTATCTTTGTCTAAATCAACTAATCTGGCTTGTACATTGTCCACCTTAAATTGTACAGTATCCACCTTTACCTGCATATTATTAACATCGGCCTGTACCTTATCTACTGTGGATTGTACCTGACCCATGTCCAATTTAACATTATCTACTGTGGATTCATTGCTTTTGAGCCATGTTCGATTTAACCTGACCCATGTCAGATTGTACATTGTCTACTTTAGATTGCATATTACCCATGTCTAATTGCATAGTATCCACCTTGAATTGTACATTAACTACATCGAGTTGTACAGTATCCACTGTGGATTGTACTTTAACCTCTTCTGTTTGTACATCATCTACTTTAGATTTAACCTGTATCATGTCAGATTGTACATGATCCACTTTGGATCTAACCTGACCTACATCAACTTTAACATTGTTCACACTCAAATTAATGTTTTTAATGTCATCCTGAATCTTATCATTACTTGCTTCAACATTATTTACTTTCGAATCTACCCGTTTGGAACTATCTTGTACACTTTTAAGGGTTGTTTGCATCAAATCTAATTCACCCCTAATGCTTTGGGCTCACTATATTTAATAAGTTCCCTGTTGCTTTCGTGCAGTTTATCAAAACTCGATTTGGTAACTGTTTTGATACCTTCCAAATCCCGATTTAAGTTGTCCATTTTCTCACGGACGAATTTAAACATTTCGTGGATATCAGCAACAGTCATCGTCCCAGGCGGCGATGCCATCGTACAAAATATGAAATACAAAGAGATAACAAGAACACAGAATTACAGAGTACCGGTAGAGCAAAGACATTGTGAAGTAACCAGATTGCCAATACCTGAAATTTTCAATCGTTTAGCATTACATTAAATTATCTTATAACTAATTACCCTTATCGAATCATGTTCCAAGAATATCAAAAATTTCAGAAGATCGCCATAATTCATAATAATCACGAGTGTGACCCTAGTAACTAATAATCTTGTTTGAAATCAAAGAATTTACGATTACTACGATACAAAAATGATCGTAAGCCGGTCAGAAAATAACTACCCACTTAAATGAAGTTCCAAAGTGAACCCCATTAAACGTTTTATTCGACTGGACACGTGAATAAAGATTCTTGTGCATACCGCCATTACACTGTCGCAAGTCGCTAGTGAATTTTCAAAACACGTGGCATTAGCTAACATCAAATATATTCCAATAATGGCTGCAACACTACACGAAATTATGTAGATCGAGTACGCTCGTAATTCCTTTATTCACCTCAGTGAAATCCCAACATTCATACCTAAATATTGGTTTGCCATTATATCCAGAATACTCATCCAACGAATTCGTAACTGATCGTTGCGAAGATATCTGAAACATGGTGCTGTTGGACAGAATCGAACCCAACACCCAGGTGCCACAACTGTAAGACACGATTCCCTTGTTCGTGCTCCAATACATTGGAAGCCAAATTTGATGTTTGACCACCTCAAAAGCAACTTGAAATGCATGTTGTATTTTGAATAATCTTCGAATAGCATTCAACTCTCAGGGTTCACTTAATTTCTAAGTTCAAAACGTGTTGCATAAAGAATGTATGAGAAGATGAAATGCAGCGCGGGGCAATGATGAGAGAGAGTGTCGCATACAGATTAAACAAGCCCTATGAATGCTTTATAAAAACGGAGTTCTCTTCACGTTCGTAGAGAAACTCAATACACTGCATCATCATAAGTATACTCAAGAGCAACTGTCTACGGCGAGATGAAGTCCACTAAAATGAACTTACGAACGACACAATAATGCACCGCACAGCGCGATTTCACTCGTTTTTAAAATCAAGAGCATTCTCTCCGTCTCCAGAAAACACAAGTGAGTGTCTGTCACTAAACTACCCAGCGCTACTTCCTCCCCCTGTTTAGCTCTTATGTCACTCGAAATTGACAAGCCAGCAGCCAGTCATCTCGAGCAAGTCTGGAGGTCGATCGCCTCATGGCGTCACTAGCAGCTGGTGAGAGACCAAGCCAGCCCAAGAATACATACGTCTGCGCTGTGTTACAAGTTGAGTTCTCAAAATACACAAATCCTGTATACAAAAACGGTCACAGTACAAAGCCTACATTTTCTAATGCTTTATGTTCATTTGTCATTATGTTTTTAATCTTCATCAGCATAACCATTATCTACGCGAGTGTTGACATGTTTTTTAATTTTATTTCTTTCCGTAAGATATAATATATGAGTGAGGAAGCAGTGCATGTCTGCCAGGCTTTTGGTAATATAATTCACTACAATTGTCTATGCATGACTTAACAGTTCGTTCCCTGAATAGCGTTCAAGTCAAGATTCAGTGGTATATTTTGAGGACAAAATGATTTACAAAATATTATCACCATACTTTTTTATTTATGGTGACGTGATCTTCACGGGAATGTCTTCCCGAGTTTTCATTCTCTATAGCCACTAAGTTTGTGGCTTCTAGAAAATTCTTATTTGTAGTTTACGTAGAGGCAATGTGAAAGCAGGAGCAAGAGCTACTCAGTGTTAGTGGTAATATGCTGTAGCTGATCGTTGATGTTAGCATTTGGGATGGGGGATGTATTACTTTCAACAGAATAAAATCTAAATTTAAAAAATATCTTTACTTTGATGAGAATAAAAGAATAGGATATTTTCTATAATGTTTGTAACAATACGAATATACAATTCTAGCAAATCAGCCTACAACTGTTCTCTATATCAGGAGAGAGTAGAATGCTCAGCATGGTGCCTTACATATCTTTTCGATCGTATCGTAAAGCGGGCTGTTTCAAAATTGAACTACAACAGGGTGTCGAGCGATACAGGAAATAACGGGAAATGCGGGAAATATACGGGACTTTTAGTTACCCGGGAAAAAATACGGGAAATTCGCACTTGATACGGGAAATCTTGAAAAGTCTCATAATGCCCGACTTCTTAGCCCCCGAACGCTCGGTAGAGTCCGCCCGCTCAGCCATCTATTTCGCCTGCAGACCGCGCTGCCACCCGCAATTTGCGCCACCGATAGAGCGCTAAGCGGGATGAGAACCCAGCCAACGTCGAATGCATGCTTTGCCTGGCCGACCGCCGGCCGTACTCTCCGCGCGGAGCTGCGTGCTCGTTGCTGACAGTGACATACAGGAATCAGTCCGCATTGTTATTCACAGAAGAGACGTGGGTTTCTCGACAAGAGCAGCCCTTAAAGAAGCTAACAGCTCAAGATCTCAGAAAATTCCAGACGCAGATGTGCTGCAATTTCGCACCAACTGACGAAAATTGTACATTCGTATCCTATGGCTGAAAAAATCAAAGAGAGGTCAACTCTTGCTGACAAGATGACCCGTGCTATTTCCTGCCTAGACCCTATAGGGGTCGCTGAGACTCCTAAGTTGGCAGAAGTTAGGATCGTCATTGCCCTGGAAATTCTTTGTAATCGGAAGAATTTGTGTCTGGCGCAATGACTGACCGCATCAAGAGCAGCTACTCCGCACTTCTGAGACTGCCCTCCGTCACTGCGCTTTTGAATCAGTTCGACGGAAAAGAGCCTCGGCTCGACGTGCTGTGGTCTGAATTAGTGGCTTCAGCACCTTCCTCAGTTCCTGCCAAAAACGATCTCACAAGCTTCGTTAAAATGATACTGATTTTGTATCACAGCAATGCAGCTTTAAAGAGAAGTTTCTCCCTGAACAAGGAGTGCATGATCGTCAATCAGAAAGAAGCAAGTCTGATTGGCATGCATACTGTTCAGGACGCTCTGATGGCAGCTGGTGGAGTAGAAAAAATAACCGTGAGCAAAAGTCCATACTGCACGAAACTCCTACGCCGTGTTAAGGGAAGCAAAACAGATGCGAAGCTAGGTGCGGATTAAAGGGGGAGGTCACGGGGGTCATGACCCCCTCCAAACGGAGACCAAAGTTTTTTGCAAACTCAAGAAACGAAAACACAATAACCAGACAAATAAATCTTAACGAATTTTAACTGAAAAACCGTTTTTTTCTTCATTTTATTCAATACTGAAAATATCTTAATTACAATTATTATGTTCTATTACAACTGTGCATATTTTCAACTTCATACCTGTTATATAAAACGATTATTTATATAACAAAATCAACTCGTCTATTTTGTTTAGCAAACCTTGTGATCACCGAATCGATGTCTAGAGTGATGTCACGATGAATGTGCAGCAATGCACGGATAGGAATTTGGGGCTTTTTTCGCACCAAAAAATTTTGCCGACTTCCAAACTGCAAGCTTGGTTGGCAATTTAAGCAGTGACTTTCTCCCTCTGTCGGTACCAACTCGACTTGCCGAAACTGTAACGTACCTCGATACTTTTCTCGAAGCTCGATGTAAAAGTCGCAAAACACGACGTTGCAATTTGTACGTATATTTTTGGTGCGCTAAACTCATCAAATTTCTATCCATGTAGCTTGCAAAAAAAAATGGTCTGGTTTTGTACGTTTGGTTATTTTGTGATTGCGTTGTTAGTGATACCATTTTTCTTAACAATTTCGATTCTGTAACCCCCCCAAAGCCAAACTCTAGATCCGCGCCTGTGCGAAGCCAGGAGAAAAAGGAAGTGACGGCTAAGGTGGCAGTCGGAAGAAAAGCCACGAAAGATCTCCAAGAATTGGGAAAAAAAGAAGAAGATATTGAACGACGCCCATTCTGAAGCAGAGAAAATTGAAGAGCAGATGAGTTCCCTAGTGAGGCTTTAAATTAGATTATTGTTTGTTTTATCTTATTTTGTGTGACTAAAGTTCCTAACCACAATCTAGTATTGACAAAGTGACTTATTTTATTTTGTGTATGACTAGCCTACAGTTCCTATTCAAAAGAACTTAATTGTCTGTTGTGTATAACTAAAGTTCCTAGTAACAATCTTGTCATAGTGACTTATTTAATTTCGTGTTGCATTATTTTTATTTTCTATTACCTACTTTGATAAAATAAATCTAAATTAAAAGGTATTTGCGGCATGTCGCGTGTGGAATTTTACTGTTTTTAGCCTTCCATGGTCTTGTTTTGCAGGGGATATGCACATACCAAATTGTTAAAATCTGTGTAAACACTCACTGCAAATGCGTCACACATGCATACCTTTCAAAAACTACAAACAATATCTCACAGCTCTCGACATTTTACTATCAAACACCCGTCACCAACATGTGGCTACAAAATACACCACACAAGTGACAGAATTCTTCTTGTATGGGCAGGCATTGGTTCAGTCGCTTGTTAACCACTCTCTGTGTCGGATTTTCTTTCATTGTCATTGTTTCGTTACTTATACTTCGCCAAAGTTCGACCCTAGGACTGGGCACATCCCGTACAGCATGTACAGAAAGAAATACTGAAGGCGGTCTGGATATCGCGGTGGATGATTATTAACCTTGGCAATTCATCAAGCTCTGACGAAGACAATGATAGGGACAGAGAAGGGATGGAGGGTGTCAAAGAAACCCTTGCCAAGTGACTGAGGATAATTTATTTATTGGTGTCAGTTTGCTTGCGTCAATCGATAATATAGCACAGGCTATTGTTTCCCAACATAGTGTTCAAAATACCGTCTGTCATTCAATAGCCTACAACTCGACAATATAAAACCACGGCAATAATATCGCCACAGAGCGGCTTGTTAGAGTGCTCAGTGCTTACTTTACTTTTGTATTATCACGAAAGCTAATATTAATCATAGAGAGTCGCGATTCAGTGTGTGTGCATGGTGTTATCTGTCAACTTCTGTAGTAAGCTGTGAACGACCTCCACTCAGACTCTTGTTTCATGTTAAAGGATAAACATTGCATGGTGAGTGTTTTTATATTCATTAGCTGTACAGTAAAACTTCGCATCAGAGACAACCAAAAAGCCAAAATTTGGTATTGTGCAGTATATCACAGGGAAAGGGGTAAAAATGAAACCCAAATATTTTGGGTGATATCAAGGAGAAAACATTATTTTTCTAGCCACATACCTAGGTCAATGTGTTGTAATTTAATTTATACATATGGTCAATTTCTTTTACATGCAAAACATTTAAATTGATTACACACAAAATACCTATTGTTTGAACGGCCTTTGGCTTTTAACAGTTAGGAGCTATCACATCCCTATGTTCATATTGTACTATATGTTTTACCTGTGTCTTAATTAAATGTAAATAAATATTACTGTATCAAGATAGTTCAGCGGGTAGTTGTGATTGGTGGTGATTTGTTGCAAAGATGCAGACACGGCATCCCACAATAAAATTTTTGAGATACTTTTATTATTTCGAGGCTTCTCCTGCTGATGTTGACGTATTCCAAATTGCAGGCCGATAGCTATTAGTAAAGATTGAGCCACCTTTCTTCCACATTCCTGGATTTGTATATTATGGCCCCCTGTTCCATACAATTTCATGGAAAAATCAATTTAAATTCAGGAGCAACTGAAGGCTTGGGAAGAAACAGTGGGAGAGTACGGATGGAAGTTCAACATCAGTAAATGTGAGATCCTGTTAACGACCAGGAAAAAGGACAGACCAATGAGTGGGATAACACTTGGAGGTGGACAGCTGAAGAAGGTGGAAAGTCTCAAGTACTTGGAAAGTATAGTGGAGGAAAATGGGAGAAATGACAAAGAGATTACGGAACGTGGCAGACAGGCAGAAGCATTTCTGAGAAGCATTAGGAGCTTAGTGTGGAATAAAGATGTCCCACAAAAAAGCAAGGAAGTGTTATACAGAAGCTACTATATCCCGATACTGACCTATGCTTCAGAAACGTGGGCAATGAAGAAAAGAGACATAAGCAGAATACAGGCAGGTGAAATGAAGTTCCTGCGAAGTAGGATCGGAGTAACAAGAAGAGACAGGGTGAGGAATGAAAAGGTCAGGGAAATGGTGAAAGAGGAGCCCTTGCAAGGTAGGATTGAGACATCAAGACTGAGGTGGTATGGACACTTAAAGAGAATGGATGAGAAGAGGATTCCCAAGAGGATACATGAGATGCAGATGCAGAAGAAACGACCAAGGGGAAGACCAAGAGATAGATGGCTGAAAGGAGTGGAGGAATGTGTCAAGAAGAGAGGCGAGGACTGGACCAGAGTGACAGCGGAGAGGTGGTGGGAAGAAAGGACTAAGTGGCGAGGCTTATGTCCAAACAGACCCAGCCAGGGGCTGGAAACTGTACAAGATGATGATGATGTATGCATCGTTTAAAACTTTAGTGTCATCCATGATATCATGGATGCCGCTATTTTGTGTCTAGGGGAGGTTTGTAGTGTAAGGAATCGCAATCTATAGTACTCTCTGTGATTATTTGTACAAACTTATTGCACTCCACTTGAAGATGCACGTCCTCAAATGCACAACTTCCTAACAATGAAAATATTAACTTAATACTATCGAATAACCCATACTTTCAAACTATTGAATGAATCGACTGTCCAACAATGTAAAATTTTGTTAAGAAAAATAATTTTGTTCCTCCTAGTCAATGCTGTATTTATTCGATTGATTAAAATATCAGGTACAGGTTTCTAACCTCAGGGGTCCTCTCAGCCTGTAAAAATTGTCATTGCTTGCATGCTAAATGCTTTACAAGTATGTTTATGGGATACTGCGGATGAAATGGCTTGTGAAGAATGCATTGAAAATCATAATTATTAAAATTTAGGCTGAAAAGTGCCTGTTTTCATAGAACATTGCACACTTTCAAGATAGGCTGTTGAAGAATTATACAGCTTGTGATACAGTTTTTTCTGCATGACACTCTGTCTTGACTTAACATAAAATAATTCTTTTTGATAATAGTCTTTAGTCAAATCCAATCACAAGTTGTATCGATTAGTTGTATTTGATTTAAATAATGGCTGTTTGTTGTTCTTCCATCCATGATTATGACCGATAAATTATTTCATAGTTTTATTTGATTGTGCTAATAAAAGGAATGTTCTAAGCATTTGTATTAATCATCATATATATTATTTCAGTAGTATACAGTAGATCCCTCCTGCGGCACTCACAAGCGACCGATCATGAAAATGGGCATTCAAATGAAAGAGAATAGACATTAGCAGTGACGAATTGCACTCTAATTCCATAAATATCAATAAATTCTTTAAAAAATGACTTTAAAAAATGTACGAAGTGTGCGATTTGCAGATACTGTTGATGTATGAAAATACGCTCCATAATTTCTGTCCACTTCACATTTTGGTCACTGTGACGCCCGTTTCATGTCATTTTAACATTATGAGGTATTTCCTTGATCTTTTTGCATGGATTTCAGAAACAGTAAATCAAAGGAATGAGTACTCATATCGTATAATTTCATAAATATCGAATAACCAGTGAGTGTTACAGCACACTCAGCACACAAATGACATTATCAGTGACAAATTGCATTCTAATTTCTTAAATATCAGTTTTTGTAAGTGTACGATTTGCAAAACCTATTTGGGAAAGAGTGGTTTATGAACATGCGAGATTTCTCGCACGGGTCCGCTAGTATATATTATTTTAGTAGTATAGATCCCTCCTGCGGCGCTCACAAGCAACCGATCGTGACAAATGAGCATTCAAATGAAGGAGAATAGACATTAGCAGTGACGAATTGTAGTCTAATTCCATAAATATCTATAATTTCTTTAACAAATGACTTTAAAAAATGTACGACGTGTGTGATTTGCAGATACTGTTGCTGTAGGAAGATACGCTCCATAATTGCTGTCCACTCCACATTTTGGCTGCTGTGACGCCTGTTTCATGTCATTTTAACATTCAGAGGTCTTTCCTTTATCATTTTGCATGGATTTCAGAAACAGTAAATCAAAGGAATGAGTACTCAAATCCTAAAATTTCATAAATATTGAATAACTGGTGAGTGTTACAGCTAAGCTGTCAATCAATGGACTCAGCACCCAAATGACATTAGCAGTGACGAATTGCATTCTAATTTCATAAATATCAATTTTTGTAAGTAGTGTGCCTTTTGCAAATACTGTTGCTATAGGAAATTACATGACATTATTGCTGTTCAGTTCGCATTTTGACCGTAGGGACGCCTGTTTCATGTCCAAACTATTAAACTTTAATTCATTTACAGGTTCGCTGTCAATCAATTGACTAAGCACACAAATGACATTAGCAGTGAAGAGTTGCATTCTAATTTCATAGATATCTATTTTTTGTAAGAAGTGTGCGATTTGCAAATACTGATTTCTCCTTAAGTCTCTCATTATAAACCTATTGCAGAAAGTGTGGTTTATGAACATGCGAGATTTCTCGCACGGGTCCGCTAGTTTATACTAGTTTGTATCACGTTTGCCGCTCATTTCTTCTCCTTTTTGACTATGGAAATTACAAATGTGTATTAACTTAAAAGTGTTTTTCATGATATGAATTAGATATTGTTTATTTTGCTCCTTGTATGGGAATATTTCTTTAATATGATAAGAGGCATTTTCCAGAATGTCTGATTTATAGGTTATGTTTCACATTGTTCAGTACTACAGTATTTCCCCACATATTCGTCGCCATCATAATTATTGCACTCTACTTTTCAAATACAATAAATTGGTTTTTAAAATTTCATCTCGTAGAACATTTGTATTTGTGCGCTGGTCGGTTGCGCATGTTGCCGCGAGCTCATAACCTGGCGTCACCTTGTCAGAGGATAGGAGTCCCTGCAGGCTGTTACACACGCTATTATAGCAGTTAGCATCGTCATATAACATATTCATATTTATGTGCCGATTGGTTGGACACGCTGCTGCGAGCTTATAACCTTGCGTGACCTTAACAGAAGGAAGTAGTCTTGTCTCTGTTCCTGCGGGCTTTGACCACGTGGCATGAGTGGCCAGCATAGTTACTTAGCACATTTGTATTTATGTGCTGGTTGGTTACACTTGCTGCTGCGAGCCTATAACCTGGCGTGACCTTGTCTCTCTGCATGCAGGCTATAACTCTTGCTATGCAGGCAGCCGGCATACTTGACAGCGCTCAGCGCCAGTCCAGAGGACTGAAACTAGTATGGACTCATCGCTTCGGCGAGTTTGGCCTCGGAATGACTGAGATTCAATAAACTGTTGTTCAAAGCACTGCTAGTCCCAGTTTGCCCTTATGAAAACAGGCCCAACTGCTATTGGTGGAATCGTATGCAAGGAACACCTGGCGCCAGTTTAGCATCAGCTAATTTCTGTCGAAACATCTCAACCGAGACCCATGCGTGATATTTTGCAAGTGGTGTTCACAATGAGAAAATACAAGAATTGTACAGTAATCTTGATGAAAGTGAAATACATGGGATTACAAATTAAGTAAGTAATAATAATTGAAATATTAAGAAAGTGCACAAGTGTGCGTGCAAATAATGGAACAGTATATTCAAAGAAAGAAATTGTATATTTTCTTCTCTAAACGTCAATATTCTTTGCACAATTGTCGCTCCCTGCTTTTCTTCCATGAATTTCAGCAAAATATGTGCGTCAATTATTTGAGGAAATATGGTATTTGAATATGATTCGGATACTGTTGGATAGAATGCCAATCAAGGGTCGAAAAAGACACGTTCCCACTGGTCACAAGGTTTGTGCTTTTCAGTTTTCTTCATGGAGAAGAGGGTTGTGTACGGTTAATTCATAATCTGTAATTCAAAGTCCACTTCTTTCATCCTAATCACTTTGAATTTTCTAGGTTTTACTATAGCACTGAAAGGCAGGAAAATGAAAAACCCCCTTGGTCCCAGATTATCAGAAATGAAGTATTGTTTACATTCTTTGAATACTGAACAAATGTACCGTATTACGTAATTTAAGTAGGAATGATCTAACAGAGAGCAGGCTGAAGTTCAAGACAGTTTGTAGTTCACATAGTGCACAGTATTGATTCTTTGAATACCAGAATAGTCAGTTAAAACTTACAAGGGAACATCATCACCTTGATGATATTTTCAAAGAAATGTTTAGAGGAAGTAGCTCAATTGCATTGTACAATTCAGGTACGACACTGTTATTACCCTCTGAACGTACTGCTTCATAACATCCGTGTGCCGCTTGTGCTCTTCTCGCTGTGCCTGACTGCTATATCTCAATGCAATACAAATCAATTTCTATGCATGTAAGAGGAAATAATATAAAAAGCATAGAATTTTATTGCCCTTCCCCCCCCCCCCCCCCCCCCCCCCAATTAAAGTCTGGTCGTTTCGGAACACTGGAACCTTATTATTGGCCCCCACTGGGTATGCCTATTAATTTTGAACTTGTTAAATTTTTTTCATACCTAGTGACAAACCGTTAAATGCGACAAAATGCTATTTTTCAATATTAAAGTGTTACAAAATAAATTACAATAGCGGTCTCCTATTTTCTGGTATCTTTAACTATAATTTGAAATCGGACTGTAGCAGTAGAGTGAAGGGGAAAGAGTGTTATTTCGTAAAGGATTTGATCAACATGTTCACATGAAGAGCAGGTTGGGTTCTGCCTCCTTGAAGAAGCATGTCATCGTCAATACAACATATGTTTTATATGTAAGTACAGGGTCATTATCTATGTGCGCCCCGTTGGACACGGCAACCTAAGCTGGCTATGACTGGTGCAGATCGCGATCGCACGTACACGGTTCAGCCGGTGGTTGGCGCGCACTTTTACACTTTTACCAAACCTGTTCAATAATGTGTACTTACAGTGCTCATAGCTGATGCTGGAAATGTCCTCCCTCTCTTGTAACACACACCTGACATCTTCTGATGAAAGAATAGACAACATACAACATCATACAAAACCTAGGACCTCCTGGTAACATTTGCTACAGGCAAATCCGGCTTCATCCGGCTCTGGTCATGGACATAATGGCCCTCTTTTCTTTACGCCTCTCAGCAAGGCCTTCCGTGTCAATACATGTGAGATTTTCGAAGTGAAATGCCATGTCCAGTGGTTCGGATTCCACGTAAAATGAAGGTCCCATGGCTCACGATTGCGAGATTAACGGTCACGTAAAACTACACGCTACCTTTCTCTTCTTTACTGCTCTCACATTTCGGGGTAAGTAAGGGATGGCTCGTCCTCATGTTCTATTGCAGCATCTGTATCTTATTTTATGCTTTTGGGTATTCGACCCTTTGATATTTGGGTGGTTCCTTTTCTTTATGTCAAAACCTAGGGGATTTCTATCTGTATCATATTTTTGGTCGCTACTCCTGGTATATTTTCAATGTAGTCTTTAGCATAATAACCCACATGTTTTTTAGTAGAATATGTATTTTTACGCACAGGCATATACCTAAGTGAATCCTGTGATTTTATCACTTTTAGAATTTTAAAGATTATTATGTCCAAGTTATCGATGTCTTATGATGTTTTTCTAAAGTTTAAATCAAGTCATTACAAAGACTGAAGAAGGGACCATATGGTCTCGAAACATGTATCATAATTTTCTATGAACAAAGTTTGTAAATTGTATTGAATAGGGCGGAATAAATAATAACTTTACTGTATTCACACCTGGTGGACTCTTCTGTATTCTATTCCTGTAATACTTCTGTTAAGCATAAAATCAGTAAATGAAACCATTAGCACTGGAAATGATTACCTACAGTTTTCTCCTTCATTATTACTCAGTCCACACCTATCAGTCCCCTTTCCTTGCCCTTGCTGATTTCCCTCGGTAGCAGAGTAGTTTTGGGGGGAAATTTAACTGTAGGGTTTAGGAGTGTTGCAATATTCTAAAGTGATACTTATGCCACATGCTTTTGTGTAACACACTTCAAAACACTTGCAGATTATTCTCTACATTGTCCAAATAATAATTTTCCCCAGAAAAGTGGGGGAAATGTTGCCTTTCTGATGCACAAGGGGACTGTCCCCTGTTTTATTTTCTGTGCATGAATCCAATTCACAGCATCTAGCACAGAAATGGATTTTGCATAGTCACTTGTGCTATTCACTCCATCCATTTTAGCAATTATTGCCTACATGACAAATTACATCTGAAGCTGAGCGTGTACGCGCACCCACGATCTGCGCCAGTCAAAGCCGGCTTAGCTTGCCATGTTTATCGGGGCGCACATAGATTGTAGTTACACTTCATAGGAATTACTTTTGAAACCGCAATCCATATTCACTGCAATTTTTAAAAAGGTTCGTTTATTTTCAATACCGTGCTCATATATCTTCGTGTTCTTTGCCTTCAAAATTGTCTTTACTCTGTTTTAGTGGAAAGACAGAGTTCCAGACAACTCAGTTGAATCGTGCTCGTCGTACTGTGCAGTTCGAGCGGCGTCCTAGCCAGAGATATGCACGTAGGCAGTCTCATATCCTGAAGGAACGTCAGAGGTATGTTAGTACAGTAAAACTTCTACATGCTTATACTTTTTTATTACACTGATGTTTTTCTATTGGATGTTTTTCATGGTTTTTTACATTTATATGCTTTGATTTTAAGCCCTAGCTAGATCAGTGGTGTTCACACAGAAAGGCTCACTGGGTGATCCTGAAGAATACAGCATGCTCCTATGCGCTGCTTGTTTGAGCGTGATTTGAAATATGTAGAGTATGTGCGCTGTTTTTTTTTTTTTTTTTTAAAGGTTTCTCCATCCAAGCTCTCATTGCATCATTTAAAAAAAAAAATTATCGTATGGCTTTTAGTGCCGGGAGTGTCCGAGGACATGTTCGGCTCGCCTGAGTCTGTAGCTGCTCTCAGCGGACACCCTTATTAGGGTGAGTTACAAGTTCCATTCAATTTCAAATAGTTCCAACTTTCGCTACCAGATATCAATGATACCTAGTGATGAACGTTGGAACATTGATAGAGCGTTCCGACGACATCTAACCTAATAATTTAGCTTCACACAAGTTTAGTCTGTGAAAGGATCTTTTACATGCCATAAATCTATGACATGGGACCGCCGGCTTTACTTCCCCTCCGAAGGAAGGCACACTGAAGGATTTTTAATGCTCTTAAAAAATCAGACTACTTCGACCGGGTTTGAACCTGCTATCTTGGGCACAGCAGTTCAGCAAGCTACCAACTACGCCATGCTTCTGTATGCTTGTATTGTGTTGTTGTTTGAGTCTTCTGTCATTTGACTGGTCTGATGCAGATCTCCATGCCTCCCTGTCCTGAGCTAATTGTTCCATCTCTTCATAGCTACCACATTCTACCTCCGAGGCAATCTATTTTAACATATTGTAATTTTGGTCTACCCCTACAGTTCTATCCTCTCCCCTACTTCCTTAACTAAGTTTGCCATTCCCAGTTGTGTCCTACCAACTTATCTGTTTTCTTCATTAGCAGTCGCCAGAAACATCTCCCTTCGCCCACTCGTCTTAATTAATATTGTAACTTTCAGTCGGTCAACACACAATAATTCCAATTACTGGAGTATGTGGAAAAAATAACATGAAATGAATTACGTGTGATTAACTTATGTATATATACAGGGTCATCGAAAAATAATGCCAACATTAAAAAAAAAATATAGCACTGAAACCCTTTATGTTAAACGTGTAATTCTTTCACTGAACGCTAGCTGGTTAAAGAAAGTTTTGTTGTGGAGCGGGCGTGACCTTGCTATGCGCACACTAGATGCGCAGTAGCCAAGGTCAGCCAGGGGCGCGCCATAACTGTCCGCCCGACCGCCGCGCCGTTCAGTACCATGTTTTCTGGCGGTACATTAAAAACATTGTGTATGCAGAAAAAATTCGGGATTTGGAGCACCTGCGGGAGCGAATGTCTGCCGCCATCTTGACAGTTACTCCTGAAATGATTGCACGTACGTGGCAAGAAATCGACTACAGACTAGACATTTGCAGAGCTACGAACGGTGCACATATCGAAACATACTAAGGTATGAAAAAAAAATCTATCTGTTTCCGCACAGTTTAAGATTAAAACAATTGAATTACCTCGAATAGCTTTTTTATAACAGTTATTTTAAATGTTGGCATTATTTTTCGATGACCCTGTATTTATGATTATGGACTATTGAAGGTTTTACTGTAGCTCCAAAAGGTAGGAAAATTAAAAACTTTGTTATGGACTATTGAAGAAGTCCATAACAATATATATCTTAATCACATGTAATTTATTTCAGGTTATTTTTTTTGCATATTCCAGTAATTGGAGTTATTTTTTGTTGACCGCCTGAAAGTTACAATATCATTGTCAATGAGGCAACACTAAAAAATGGCTTCAAAGCTATCTTCACTCGTCTTAAGGTAAGAAAGACCTCCCTATCTCGCCCATGTTAAATCTTCCCATTTTTGGTACACTTTACTCGAAATCTGTTTGGGTTAGCCAATTGAAATTTTCAGTGACTACTGATTGGAATCCGCAATAACAAGAAGGATTATTGACAAAAACTAAATACTTTTGCCAATATGATTTTTTTTAAAGGTACAATGTTTTAATCCAAATATATGTCGAAAAATATTTATATTTCATTTTGTATATTATTTAAAAAGATACCAAAAAGCCTCCGTGGCTTAGGGGGCAGCACGCCGGCCTCCCACCGCTGGGTCCGTGGTTCAAATCCCGGTCACTCCATGTGAGATCTGTGCTGGACAAAACGGAGGCAGACAGGTTTTTCTCCGGTTACTCCGGTTCTCCCTGTCAAAATTTCATTCCAGCAACACTCGCCACTATCATTTCATTTCATCTGTCATTCATTTAATCATTGCCCCAGAGGAGTGCATCAGGCCTCGGCTGCCGGCACAGTCCATATCCTCGCCGCTAGATGGGGGCTTCATTCATTCCATTCCTGACCCGGTCGGAGACTGGAAGCAGGCTGTGGATTTTCATTTAAAAAGATACCGTACCTCTTCTTATTACTGTTCATTAGGATGATGTTCATACATGAAAAAATAATTATGGACCTATCTTTATTAGTTTTCTTACAAATGGTACCAAAGTAGTGAAAAATGTTAAACTGAGAAAAATGAGGTTGAAGTTTTTCATTACATTTTGTTACCTCGGACAATTCTTAGAACATTCCTGCCCCATAACTTGCATCATTTCGTCCATCACTGGTTATTTTGCTTCTCCTACTTCCTTTAGGTTTTAAATAAATAAATAAATAAAAAAATAAATGAACAAATAAATAAGTAAACAAATAAATAAATAAGTTAATAAAAACAATATAAATAAATGCGTATTTCAATTTTCTGTTTGCAAATAAGTGGACTTGTTCCCCTCTTCAAATCAACGATTCGATTATTAATAATTGGGACAAATGACCTCGCTGGTCCTCCCCTTTAACAATATTTATTCATTAGGTCAGTGCAAAATCGCAGTGATTATAATATTATGACGATGTTCAGTAACCACTCTTAACATAAACAATGCAGGAAGTTGTCATTGTTACCAAAACAAAGTCTGCGCTCAACAGAGCAGACCAGAAGTGAGTTCAGAAATCTATCTATAATAGTTCAGAAGTTATACGCATAAACATAAATCTTTGTAAAAGTGGGCGTTGTCATTCATGGTGCAGCATAGTCATTTATATCTTATAAAATAACCATTTTTCATATGTTTTTGACTTTTTTTTTTACAAATTCTTGTTCTCTATATTGTAAATAACTAAAAACGCCAAAAAAATAATTTTTCATTTCCCCCCCCCCTAGACGGGTCTTTCTTACCTTAATACCTCTTCATTACCGGGTGAGTTAGCCGTGGTGGTTACGGCATGACTGATGGCAGTCGCTCACATCCGGGAGGCGAGGAGGTTCGAATCCCCCCGCCGGCCACCTTGAAGATGGTCTTCTGTGGTTTCCCATCTTCCTTCCAGGCAAATGCCGGGGTTGGTCCCTAACTATAGGCCACAGCCGCTACCTTCCAACTCCTCGTCCTTACATTCCAACTTCCCTCCTTCCCTCCCCAACGGTACTTGTAGCTCACCCATTGGGTGTCCGTCTCGAAGCAGCTACAAAACTGGCGAGCCGAACATGTCCTCGGACACTCCCGGCACTAATAAAAGCCATACGCTAAAAAAAAAAAAAAAAAAAAAAAACTCTTCATTTGTTACTCTATCTACCCATCTGATCTTCATCATTATGTATTATGAAAGCCATACACATTTTTGATATGAAAACTGTTACTTTCAAAGTTGTCCTCCTTCTGTTCCTTCAGAAATGTTGCTGGATCACGTATGGAGATGGATAATGGAACGGCATCACCTAAATCATCTGAGCCAAGTTCAGAGAGCAGGTGTAGTAATGCATCTGGAAGTGCACAGGGAGTATCAAAACAGCTGGAATCGACAGTGACCAATGCAGCTGGTAGTACTTCCAGGGAAGAAGCTGTGGGTAACACAAGAAGTAGCAGTCCTGGAGCTGGAGAAGTTAGTTCAGATAGCATTGGAGCTAGCAAGTCCGGTAAGTTACAAACCTAAGAATTAAATTGAAGTGAATGAGGGAAACTCTTGTGTGTAGTATGAGCCGTATGTGGTTTAAATTTCTTCCTTCCTGATCAGTGTTGCCTACAGTGTCTAATTCCAGAGTAAAAAATGACAATATTTTGTAAATTTTAAAAAGAAGGCCATAATTCAAGTCGTGAGCAACATATTTTCTTTAATCACAATCCTTTTATATGGAATAACCATGCACATTAGTGCAATCTTCCTACTTTCCAGAACACTTGCTGTAGTACTCTGACGTCATTAGCGCTTGTATCACGTGATCACAGCAAGGAGTTACAAAATGGCCGACATCAGTGTTTCATTCTGTCAACGTGCTGTGATAGAATCCCTTGTTCAAGTACGAATCCCTGCTGCTAGAAATCCACCAGACTTCAGCATGCTTATGGCGATATGTGTATGGGTGCCAGCAGTGTTTGGAGATAGGTGAAACATTTTAAAGATGGAAACACAAGCATTCAAGATCAGCCGCATAGTGGGCGCCCTCGAACTGCCTTCACTGAGTGCAACATGACACACGCTGATTACTTCATTAAAGAAGACAGATGTGTCACTCTTGGTGAAATTGCGGCAAGACTTGCAATAGGACACAGTGCAGAGCAGGAAATGATTCGTGAGTTAGGCTCTTGTAAAGTGTGTTCCTGCTGGGTCCTACTGTTCCATTGTTACTGACCAAAGAGCACACAGTTCAAAGGCATAATAGTGTTATTGGTTTTATGTCCCTTTTAACAACTGGGGCTTTTAGAGATGCCGGGGTGCCAGAATTTTGCCCCGAAATGGGATCTTTAACATGCCAGTAAATCTGCCGACACGGCTCTCTCAAATGCCAAATGGCTGCACCAGGATTCGATCCTGCAACCTTGGGAACAGTAGGTGAGGACGTTACCGCTGAGCCACGCAGCCAGTCAAAGTTCAAAGATAAACCATCTCTCTGAACCTTCTTCGGAGACATGGAAATGAAGGAGGTGATGTTTTGACAAGTACTGTTATGGGGAATGAGAGCTGGTTCCACCATTACGAACCAGATACAAAACTACAAAGCTTGGAATGGCACCATTTGGATTCACCGACGTGGAGGAAACAAAGAAATCAGTGCTGTCAGTCTGCTGGTACATTTATTTGCATCGTCTTCTGGGATGTCATTCTGGCTGAATTTACTGAACCTGGGGAAACCATAAATGCTGCCTGATACGTTTAAACACTTCACAATCTTCGTCGTGCATTGTGTGTTTAACGTCCTGGGAAGAACATTATATTATTCTGCAACAGAATAACCCCTAGAGTTTATCATCTATAAACCTGACAGGGAGAAAGTTGAAGTTCTGAAGAGGATGATCCAAGAGCTAAATGACCACTATATTGCAAGACCCTAAATGAATTAGCCGCAACAACAACATCAACAAAAAAAAATGGGGGAAGGAGGTGTGTTTCTATTTTAGATGAGCTCTTGAACAGTGGGAGGGATGGTTCAGTGTCGCTGAAGGGCAGTTATAGTAAAGTCATCATTACTTCCGACTTGACGTTTCAGTGCTAGGCTAGATTTCTCTCACTAAATCGCGACATCGAGAACGAAACTCGATTTGTCGTGACATATCGATTTGGATGGCTGTCAGTGATTGGTTGTTAAAGTGATTTTCCTTCTGACCGCTAGATAACTCTAGGGTAACACTAAAACGCCAAGTCGGAAGTAATGATGGCTTTACTGTAAATATCTTTGTATTGATGGTGGCAGTGGAGTTTCCTGATCAAGGTCTGCACATCAGTAAATAATTAGAAAGGTGTTAGTCTTCTGAATGGGCAGAAGCTGAGGCTCTTGGCATAAAGTGTGGTTTTGTAGTCCTGAAGGGGGTGGTCAGATAGATTGAGAACAGTTTAAATGGTAGGTGTGGTACTGTGTTCGGTCTGTTATATGGTTGTGGTGGATGTTTGGATAGGAGGGGAGTGCTGGAGGCTGGTTTGGGGAGCAAGGAGAGGTTGGTCAGTGATGGTATTGAACTAACCAGGGGGCGCTGCTTTGTGGTGAGAGTAAGGTAGACCGGAGGATGGATGTGGGAGTGGGATGCCCACACTGGGCGTTTATGCAGAGGTAGATAAGTTTGCGGAGGTGCTGGGTGGCAGTTGAGAGACATTGTAGCTAGCTTGGTGCGGGAAGACCATACTGCACGCTGATTTAATAAGAGTTTGAATATACAATAAAAAATCGATTTATTTTTATGGCAGGAGGAAGGCTATGGTCTTTTTTCTTTCTTTGTCCATGAGATTATATGGAAATGATGGATATATCTTTTTAAAGTGGAAGGCTTGTCATGAAGCTCTTATTTCTTCCTTTCCATTTATAAGCCTCGCTACTGTAAAATTTCTTGGGTAGGTTAGCTTAGCTCTGGATGACACCCTTCCTATAGCCATGCTACTAAAGGTGTAGGAGGAAGCTATCAGGTACTATTCTGGCATTTGTCTATAGTTGCAGCTACTTTAGGCTGATTGAGAGTGCGATTGTCTTGACATGGCTAGTGCATCCTGTTTAAATTCACACCAGGATTTTAATCCTTCATGCCAGAACCGGGAATTACCGTATTTACTCACCTATAGGACCCCCTCGCCCTTAGTACCCCCCCCATTTTCGAGAGCCAAAATACAAAATTCTTGGAAATCGCTTATAGTACCCCTCCTTAATTTATTGAGAGTCAATTCTTGGAAATTGACGAATTCTTCAAAATTTTTAAAATTCTAACTAATATTCTTCCTCTTTCATGACAAAAATATTTTTCTTGATACATTATTTTAGTTATTCAGACGATATGACCGCCATTTTACGTACGCGATTGGGCAGGATATCAATTGTGTAGCCAATAGGCTTCACCCAATATCCCATAGAAGATGCCACACTATTGGCCGAGTAGAAGCGCCAAGTTTAAAATCCGGCCAATGAAAGTTATGGTTTCATATCTTGCCTGCATTCTTTTGTTTTGTATACAAAGATGTATTGCCTTCAAAATGGTGTTCGTAGCAGCTTTTTCTCAGTTTTAACACATTTCATTTGTTGCAAGAACTGGCGGCGTTTGTGGGACACATTATTGGTATATTAATGTGAAACATGTGAATAATACGTACTCAGTTGTGTTTACAAATGTTAGTGAGATGTGATTGTCCAGCATATCACTCGTTCCCTAATTGATGCATGTTCAAATAAAAATAAAGTTTGCATTTCCATGTCTGATACTTTGTCCATTCCATTCTATTCTTTGATACTAAGATTTTTGCTTAGCAAGGGATAGTAGTGAAAGTCATTCGGGGGTAGAGAATAGTGGGTGGATACGTGAGCTGATTAAAGATGTAAACTTTGTATATTTTGATTAAATATATCGTACTATGTAGCATCAAAATAAAATAGCTTATTTTTACTCTCTTTTTTTCCCCGAAGTTCGCGTCTATAGTACACCCCTCCCCTCCCCTCCCCTCCCCTCCCCCCCCCCCTGAATTTTGGAACTAAAACATTTAGAAAAAAAAGGGGGTCTTATAGATGAGTAAATACGGTAAATTGGGACCATGGTGACATTCTTGAAGCTCTTATTATGAAAATAAAATCACTCAGTTTGTCAACTGTACACTTTACTGACATCTAAAGGGAGTCTTTAGATGTAAAATGTATGGCACAGATGAGGATGATGCCAGTTATTTAGGAATGAGATTCTGAATTCTCTGTTAAGTGTTAAATAAATATGTGATCGGGAATCACTTGTATGACCATTTAATTCCTGGAGTGACTATGTAGTGTTTTGCATGTGGTGGGTTTTGGACCAGTTTGTATGGTTGTGTTTGAACATACGAGTCATACAAGAGTAATAAAAAAGAACTGGAAATAGAGAGTTGCTGGTAGAGGAGCATTAGGGTCTTTGAATGGTTATTCTGGAATATATCGGAATAAAGTTTAGAACAAAGAATCCTATGACAAACTTTGTCTAAACAGAGGCAAAAGTACAAACAAATGATTTGTGATGCTAATACTGGGTCAAGAAAATGCTTGATGACATTATTGGCTTTCACGGCAAAGTAATTAATATCCAGAATCTGGTTCTTTTGTGGAGTTTGGAAACCCCTATAGGAAGGAGAAAAGTTGTAAGAGCTCTCAGCTCTAACAGTAGGGAAGTGCAAATGCCCTTCGTATAAGAGGATATAGTGAATGGCCCGCTGATGAGCCTGTCTTTATGCACCTAGGTGAAATCCTGCAAATGGCATGCCAAAAACCTAGAAGATTTTAAGAAAATGCTTGTTGTTTTCTGTATTAAGTTAGTCAATGCATGTGAGATTTTCAATGTGAAATGCCATGTCCTGTGGTTCGGATTCCACGTAAAACGGAGGTCCCGTGGCTTATGATCGCGAGATTAACGGTCACGTTAAACTACAAGCTTCCTTTTTTTGTATTAAGTTAGGGCAAACCTCTGTTAACGGAAATTAAGGGGGCTGATCTCATTTCAGAGAATTTATACTTTTCCTTACTGTCCAAAGGTTAGAAACTGACTCACAAGTTACATGAATGCATTATGTGTATTTGAAAGAAAGCTGATACAGTGCATACAGTAGGTATTGATAGTTCTAAATATACATCCTTCACTAATTCTTTAAGAATTAGGACATTTTGTTAAACTCACATGCATTTCTCTATCCTGACAACAATACGTGTCTTCAGAATGGTTTCTATTGCATGTTGCTCTCAAACTTTAAGGAAAGAATGAATCTTTGATCACTGTGGGGTGCGGAATATGGTGTACATAACTCAGATAAGCGGCACAGTATGCTAGTTGCTACTCACACTTCTTTCCTTAGTAACGAACAACATGCTGCCTATATATTTTGCTCTTAAATTGCTGCAATTCAAAGGAATTAGTGCATATAGGTTTCAGAAGCCATTTCATCACTGTTGCCTCTGTAATCTAATAAAAGAATCATTTTTCTGTTGGTCAACATATTAATGTGCCCCATTTAATTAGGTGGGGAATAACAAATGTTTATCACACTTACTCACTTAGATAAATTAACATGAGTTAAATATACATTTTTACACTTTGATACATTTTTCTAAATGAGGTGTTTAATTGGATAACTGTTTTGTTCGTCAGGTGAACATCATCAGATCCTGTTCACTTAAGGCTTTTTTAAAATGTATATACATAAAACATATGCTGAACAATATATACAATTTTTTTTTCTCCTGGCTGAAGGTGTTTCTACACACATCAAAAAAAGTTTTGCATCACCTCGGTTCCCAGATCTCCGGCATATAGACGTTGACTGTGTATATTGTATCCAAGATACAGTCCCTTTGACTGTTCATAGATGTCACTAAAACTGCTCAAAGATGTAAACAACCATGCATGAGCAGGGCCTATTAGACGGAGGGGGTACGACAGCCGATCAGTTCCAGTCATTCCACCAGGACGAAGGTACGCTGCTCATGTTGTCTGTAGTTCTACCATGCCTAGAAGGTCAATACCGCAGTTCGATCGCGTCCGCATTGTTACTTTGTGTCAAGAAGGGCTCTCAACAAGGGAAGTTTCCAGGCGTCTCAGAGTGAACCAAAGCGATGTTGTTCGGACATGGAGGAGGTACAGAGATACAGGAACTGTCGATGACAGGCCTCGCTCAGGCCGCCCAAGGGCTACTACTGTAGTGGATGACCGCTACTTACGGATTGTCGCTCGGAGGAACCCTGACAGCAATGCCACCATGTTGAATAATGCGTTTCGTTCAGCCACAGGACGTCGTGTTTCAACTCAAACTGTGCGCAATAGGCTGCATGATGCGCAACTTCACTCCCGACGTCCATGGCGAGGTCCAGCTTTGCAACCCCGACACCATGCAGCGCGGTACAGATGGGCCCAACAACATGCTGAATGGACCCCACGGAATTGGCATCACGTTCTCTTCACCGATGAGTGTCGCATATGCCTTCAACCAGACAATCGTCGGAGACGTGTTTGGAGGCACCCTGGTCAGGCTGAACGTCTTAGACACACTGTCCAGCGAGTGCAGCAAGGTGGTGGTTCCCTGATGTTTTGGGGTGGCATAATGTGGGGCCGACGTACGCCACTGGTGGTCATGGAAGGCTCCGAAACGGCTTTACGATACCTGAATGACATCCTCCGACCCATAGTGCAACCATATCGGCAGAATATTGGAGAGGCATTTGTCTTCATGGACGACAATTCTCGACCTCATCGTGCACATCTTGTGAATGCGTTCCTTCAAGATAACGACATCGCTCGACTACAGTGGCCAGCATGTTCGCCAGACATGAACCCTATCGAACATGCCTGGGATATGTTGAAAAGGGCTGTTTATGGACGTCTTGACCCACCAACCACTCTGAGAGATTTACGCCGAATTGTCGTTGAGGAGTGGGACAATTTGGACCAACAGTGTCTTGATGAACTTGTGGATAGTATGCCACGGCGAATACAGGCATGCATCAATGCAAGAGGACGTGCTACTGGGTATTAGAGGTAGTGGTGTGTACTGCAATCTGGACCACAAATGCTGAAAGTCTAGCTGTATGATGGTACAACATGCAATGTGTGGGTCTCATGAGCAATAAAACGAGCTGAAATGTTGTTTGTGTTGATCTCTATTCCCTTTGTATTTAACGGTTCCGGAACTCTTGGAACCGAGGTGATGCAAAACTTTTTTTGATGTGTGTATTTATCAAGATATCAGATAAGTGGTTCACATCAATATTATATATTGCTATCAGCTGTTAGAATAATTAAATATTAATACTAATTTTGATAAAAATTTAATAATTAATGGGGTGCAATAAATCAGCATGTGGAAGAATTGTATATACAGTACTGTATTGTTGTGCATACGTTTTACATACATATATAAAAAGAATTTATAAAACATAAGAATCTGATGATGATCGCTTGATGTACAAAACGTGTCATCCAATTAAACACCTTATTTAGAAAAATGTATCAAAGTGTTAATAAGTGTGATAATTATTTACAGTATTATTCCATGCCCAATTTAATTGGATACAATAAGGGGTTGACTGACTGAAAAGCAATTCTTTTATTAAATGTAATTAGTGTACCATCTGTTTACCATCTCTTGATGAATGCAGTACATTTGCATTTGTCTCTTGGCACAGGCTAGAGTAAAATGTGTTTTTTCACCAATATCTCAGTCTCATTCATGGCTGTGATTTGTCATGTAGGCAATAATTGCTAAAATGGATGGAGTGAATAGCTCAAGTGACTTTGCGAAATCCATTTCTATGCTACAGTAGATGCTGTGAATTGGATTCATGCTGCAGCACAGAAAATAATACAGGGGACAGTCCCCTTGTGCATCAGAAAGGCAACATTTGCCCCACTTTTCTGGGGAAAATTATGATTTGAACGATGTAGAGAATAATCTGCAAGTGGTTTGAAGGGTGTTACAAAAAAGCATGTGCCATAAGTATCACTTTAAAATATTGCAACACTCCTAAACCCTACAGTAAATTTCCCCCCAAAACTACTCTGCTACCGAGGGAAATCAGCAAGAGCAAGGAAAGGGAACTGGTAGGTGTGGACTAAGTAATAACGAAGGAGAAAACTGTAGGTAATCACTTACAGTGCTAATGGTTTCATTTACTGATTTTATGCTTAAGAGAAGTATTACAGGAATAGAATACAGAAGAGTCCACCTGGAGTAGCGACCAAAAATACGATACAGATAGAAATCTCCTAGGTTTTGATATAAAGAAAAGGAACCACCCAAATATCAAAGGGTCGAATACCCAAAAGCATAAAGTAAGATGCTGCAAGAGAATATGAGGACGAGCCATCCCTTACTTAGCCTACCCCTAAACGTGAGAACAGTAAAGAAGAGGAAGGAAGCTTGTAGTTTTACGTGACCGTTAATCTCGCGATCTTGAGCCACGGGACCTCCATTTTACGTGGAATCCGAACCACAGGACGTAGCATTTCACTTCGAAAATCTCACATGTATTGACCGAGAAGGCCTTGCTGAGAGGCGTAAAGAAGAGAGGGCCATTATGTCCATGACCAGACCCCGATTAAGCCGGATTTGCCTGTAGCAAATTTTACCGGGAGGTCCTAGGTTTTGTAAGATGGTAGAACACAACTTTGACAAAATAAACTTTTCTCGATTTGCTGTGAGCAAATTTATACATAATGCTAGACAAATCAATTTCAATGTTCATTAAGGTGAGGTCACTTAGACGATCTTGTCCCACCATGTTCCTTAACTCACATTTTACACACTTTAATGTCGAAAAATAATTTTCTCCGTTGCAGTTAGCAATCATTAAAGGGAAGTACATTAGTATGACTATTTTCTACATTCGGCAAACACGACTAATTAATTTTCCATTATTATAAGTTTATACAATTGCAGTTCAGGAGTCTTTTTGTTAATAGCAGCAGCCATATTAGTTTTAAGAAGTTGAATTGCGCAAGTTAGTCTCCTAGGATTTCTTCCAAATCCTCTTGGTAAGCACTGACAATATTTGGAGTTCTTTTTTAGGTCGCTTTTAGATCTTTTGCTGTAAGAGATTTTAACTACCGAAGTATTCCAAATACACCAGTCACTGTTTGGTATGCTTCCATGCATTTAGTTATGGCAGACGGTAAATTATCAATTATGACAATAAACACCTGACTTCCAAATTGTTGTTGGAGTGTTTGATTTTCTACAACTTCATCGAGCGTAGTAGAGATGCTGAAATAGTCATAATTAGTATTTCGCTTGCGTCGTCGTACAGGTTGTTGATATTCTTCATTGTAGCGGCTTTGGTAGCGTAGTTGGTAGCATGCAGAACTGTTATGCCCAAGATTGCGGGTTCAAAATGGGCCGAAGTCGTCAGACTTTGTAAGAGCATTAAAATCCTTCTGTATGCCTTCCTTCGGAGGGGAAGTAAAGCTGGTGGGCCCATGTCATAGATTTATGGCATGTAAAATAACCTACCACTACAAATGGTAGTGTGTAGCTAAATTTGTACGTTATATTTCGTTAGAAATGCTCTATCAAGTTCCAACGTACATTGGCATCTGGTAGCCAAATTTGGAACTACTGTACTTGAAATTGAACTTGCTCATTCATCTTCATTCATTTCATCTCATCCACACGCAACGGTACTTGTAGCTCACCCCATGGGTGTCCACATAGAAGCAGCTACAACGTGGCGAGTCGAACATGTCCTCAGACACTCCCGGCACAAAAAGCCATATGCTAAATAAATAAATAATTCTTCACAGTAAGTCAGGATTTTGTATTTGGCATCTATATCTGAAAATGTAGGCCGCACACCCGAGTAATGATTAATAAAGGGCATATCCCGTTTTAAGGTCTTAACCAGGTGACTGTAATGAAGCGCTTGGCGCTTGCATGCATTCTAGAATTGTGTTCCATAAAATGGTCATTATTCCCGTTTCCAACGTACTCGTCTTCAAAACTAGTCCATACACCTAATTACGACCCTGTACATTTTGATCCATGTTATTTGACATGTCATCCAAAACTTGTTTCATAGTGGTAAAACCACTTTTGTCACACCATAATAATAATAATAACTCCTGGCACTACAGCCCATGAAGGGCCTGGGCCTACCAAGCGACCGCTGCCCAGCCATTTGGCCTGCAGATATTGAGGTGACGCGTGGTCAGCGCATCGGGTCCCCTTGGCCGTTAATCTTGGTTTTCGGCTTTGTCATACCAGCTCGGGCAAATGACTTGGTGTCCGATAGTCTCTTCAAAGTCGGCAGTTTGGAACCTGTATCTACCAGTGCTTTTGGAAGAAGGCCCCATTGATAGGTAGAAGCGGAAAATAACGTATAGAGGTTTTCAACAACATTGGAAAAAAAAAAGGATGCTTCTATACAACATTCTGCAGCACACTTAGCAAACAAATTCAGCGGTGAATATGTAAAGCAGGGAATGTACTCTGCGTACCTACTATGCTTGTTACCCATGGTATTTCCCTCTCATGTTGCTGGCATTGTCATCGCTTTGACCATGACAGTCTTTGATATCAATGCCATTTCTATTATTAAAAAATCAACTTTGGGCGAGTTGTTCAGCAGTATGACCTTCCATATCCAAATATTTCAAAAACCTATCCACTGGTCCAGATGGTACGACATAGCGCACTATTAGAGTGAATTGGTCCACATGCGAAATGTCTGGATACTGGATACAGTGATACAGAATAGAACTTGCATTCCTTAATTTTGCAAATAGTATGATACAATAAGCTTGATCCATTTAGATGGATAAATTCCTCGCATGTTGTTTTTTATAAATATGTTGTATGTCCCTTTCCTTTATAGGCACAAGTATTTATATGCTATGCCAGGAAAATGTCAAACTTGGCTATTAATTCCAACAAACATATGCAATTTCCTTTATGAAGGTGAACCAATAGTTTCACCACACCCCAAAATGCAAGACCTCGTTCTGCTACAAATTGGATAACTCAAGTAATTCACTCAAAAAGTGCCCTCCAATGCTTTTGTTCAGCCTCAATTTGGCATACAAGTTGAGAATGGACACACTGATCCTTGTTTTTGCAAACTAACAGTGAAATTATCAGTTGTCTATGAGAGGGGTTTTCTTCATGTCTTTTCAAGAAATTATTTGCATTTTTCCAGTAGGCAAATTCTTCTTTCGTAAACCGTGACGAACAGCCTGAATCAGTAACTTTGCAAACAAAACAGAAAAGTTTACCTTTAGTTTCTGAATAACACAACCAATCTCACACGTGACTTTTGTTTGATGGTTTGTGTATATTAAAAAAACGCTTTCGACTATTCATGTGCTGCACTTCGCTACTGCCTTTCGCAATCCAATAATCACGACTGAAGTTGCTCGGCCATTCACCTGTATCGTTGGAGTACATTTTACTTTCGTTTCGTTTTTGGCTTGCAGAAGAAGTTGCTAAATTGGAAGCATATGCTGTGCTTTCTTGTCTTCGTTTGACTTGAAGATGATATGGCTAAATTGGGAAGACTTGGTGTACATTCGACTTCAGTTTGACTTTTGGAAAATGTGGCTAAATCGTGAAGAGTTACTGATCTTATTAGTAATATTGATAATGATGATTCGTCTGCATTCCTTACCTGAATCACAGATAATACACACTAATACAGCCATCACAATTAACCCTTTCACTCCGGCGTAGCGAGAGTGGGGACGTGACCTCGTGGACGGGAGTCAGGCCTGTTGGGCCGCGCTCGCTTTGCATGGAACTTAACTCTCTCGCTTTCCTGCTGCCCACTTGTTCATAATTTAAGTTCTTACTCAGGCAAATATTCACGGGTATATTGTTACAACCCCAACAATATTTTAATCTTCATTTTCAGTGAGGAGTTCTATTTGTTGTTGTTGTTGTTTTATTTGAGGGGTTTGGACATCGTGGTTGATTAGCTCCATGTAATAGGGTGTGTTGCATTATGCATCAAGGCCTATATAATTGTGATGGCTACAATTAAGTATGAATTTTTAAATTCAGGCAAGGATTGGTAATGAGGCGACCATGGCCTCAAGTTAGGAACTATCCAAGCATTGGCTTGAAGTAGAAGTGGGGAAACCACAGAAAACCGCTTCCATGTGAGCTGAGATTGGATTCGAACCTTCTTCCTCTCAGATTTTCCTCAAAAAGCTGGGTGTACCCCGTTCCAGACCTCAGACCAGAATCAAATTTCTTGGCAGAGCCGGTAATTGAACCCAGACCTCCGGTGCGAGGAGATACATTTCTTTGGATTTTTTGGACACGTCACTGGTGGAGTTAAAAACTTTTATTATTCCTAACACATATTTTTATTATCAATTTTAGTCATCCACATTTTTTTTAAACTAAGATTGACCCCATAGAGCTAAGTCACCTCAAAGTAAGGCACATATTATTTTGTAAATTATACCTTACATTACATAACATTATGGCAATTTCTCAATATAGTTTGTCTCTTTTAAGAATTCTTCCAAAGCGGCTTCTTTTAGCAGGAATATACTGCTTAATTTTTAGTCTGCCCTTGAATAACAGAAGGTTTTCGTCTATGCACAAATTTTCATATGGATAGAAATTTTCTTTATATTGCTCTCTTCTGCCGTCTTCTTCAAAGTCACTACCGAGAATGAGAGAAAGAGCTCCATCAGCAGTGAACCTTTTTTCTGACATATTCGGTGTTTTAGAAACTATAAGCACTACGAAGCCAAGTAAGGTGCACGACACGTCAGATAGTACACGGATAATGTGGGAAGTGAATACCGGAACAGATGCTCAATATCTGGTCTTTGAACTGATTACCCCTGCCATCTGATGAATAAATTAGCAACTACAGACTCCCGAGACAACCACCAGATATCTTAAGTGTCGGACTTCCACAGCAGTCGAGCGTAGTGAAACGGTAAAGAGTCATGCCTGAAACAACTGCTACAGCAGTCCACCGGCTGAACGGCACAGGTGCGACCTGCTGATCCAGTCCACCGGCTGAGCGGCACGGGCCCATCCCAACTTGTACAGCAGTTCACCGAACGGAAAGAATTAACACCGGTTTTCAGACAAATTCTACACACACCCAAAGTACACGGGCTACATGACCGCGTTGTCGCAGCCGCTAAACTGAGGAACCAACCATCTACAACATGGTGAGACGCAACTTATGCATTTTCTTCTTCGATTTCTTCGGATTCAGCACCATCACTCACAACATTTTAAAAAATCAGACACCTTGAGAGTGTTTGATATAACATTTTGCTTCTTTTTTTCCTTTTCATCTTTTACTTTGCATTTTACACTTCCAGAAGCGTTATGTCGACTCGTAACTGGCTCTGTTGCTTATGTTGGCTGTCTCGATCTGGGTAGAAGTAAAAATGAATTTAACAATAAAATGTAATTCTCCTACTTTCTTCTAACATTACATATAAATGCGTAAGTTTGAGCAACTTTTCTTATATAACAATTTACTCATGAGATACATTCTATAGGCTACACTTCGTGTATTTTAATACTTACGAAAATAAATAAAAATGTATGAAATGATATTTTAAAGTTGTAATTTTAAATGCGTGAAATATAAAACGACTCCAATTTAAAAGAAGTAATTAAGGAATTCCAAAATATATCAAAATATGATTTAAACAAACAAAAATAACAGTATACAGAGATCCGCAAACTCTTCACATTGACACCTGAATGAATGTCCTAGCTACACGCTACACTAATTCATAACTTTACCCTAAGCAAATTCGTAAAAATCACGCGCATGTGCTGTTACAATGATGTCACAGGGAAAACAAATGCTGCGCAACAAACGGGTAACAGACATGATCTATCCGTTATGATCTCGACCATTGTGTATGCATTATTAGTCCCGTAGTTCGACCGACTATCAGTGTACATAATGAGCGAATCGACGTTTTGATGTCAATAGAAACTAATAGAAACGACACAAACAAGAATTAACTAGCATGTCACAACGCGGGGTGCACTCATATTCATATAACACGCTACCCTGCTAATATACCCTGTAAACTGTATGTAAATATACAAATACATCAAATAAATGTGGGGCCGATAACCTAGATGTTAGGCCCCTTAAAACAACAATTATCATCATCATCATCAAATAAATGTGAACGGTGATACAGTCCCAGAAGTTTGATAGTTATTTACTTGTTTGACGATGAAAAACGTTTTGACAAAGGAGACCCAGCACAAAGCTACAAGATACTCACTACAGCTCGGCAATGCAACGAATGCGCGCTTTGTCACAACTTCTACGCCATGTCGCCAGAGTGCAGCACTTACTGAACTTTTTTGCTCTAGGCGCGGGACTCGTAGCATTTGCTACTTCTGCTATATGGCCAATCCGGCCCTGTCCATGACAATAAATTTTACACAAAAGGAGCATATATTTGAAAACCAATTTAGAGGAAATTTCATGGGGAATGTCGTGGAAGCTATAAATTATTACATAAATAGCACTTGGGCAGAGCATCCCATTAATTTAATAGTGTCTCAGGCGAAAAGCCGGAAAATGGCCAACTACCATTAGACATGACAATAGACATTTGAAAGAGGTCATAGAATTACACAAAGCATAAATAACATCCAGACATACTGTCCCATTTTATTAATAGTGTCTCAGACTGAAAGTCTCAAAATGGTCATGCACCATTAGACTTGACAATAGACATTTGGAACAGGCCATAGAATTACATGAAGTATAAATAAATGTAACATCCCATTTAATTAATAGTGTCTCGGACAAAATGCCTCAAAATGGTCAAGCACCAGTGGACACAACAATAAACATTTGAAACTAGACCACAGGTTCCTCAATACACAAATAATAAATGCTAAACATTCTGTAGAAGGCCTTAATTAGAATACCTTGTAATATCTTGGAAAAGTACAGTAGTTACCGGTACATTAAAAACTTAGACAATCATGTTACTGATTTACAGTCAGTTGAGAAATAGTGAAAAATGGATATCCAAGAAAACTTAATGAAGTAAGGGATCTCATCCAGAACAGGACTCTTTTCATAAGACTTTGTGATGGTTTTGGGGCTCACTCATGAAATAATCTCACAACTGGTAGTGCGTATAACTTACACTAGAGTTTTATTTCTAATGGCTACAATTTACACTAATATTTACAGGTTTTCCACTCTGTCCTCAAGTTGCCATAGTGCCACAACTTTACTCTTGCACATTCAGTCACATGTCTCTACAGCTTGCACCTGCCACTTCAGGTCATACCAGAGTCCCACTGTAGTTTCACATGCACTCCTGAACATAGTGTGTCGAGCCCCGGTCCTTGCACGTGTCTCCTACCATCCCAGCTGCAATCAAGCTTCCACAGCCCCGACTCATTGTCTCCTCGCTGGCACCGAATGCTTCTGAATTGTTAGATATACTGCACTGTCACATGTTCACTGACTGATGGCTTGCTCGCTTCTGATTGACTCTGCTTGCTCCTCACTGAAATACTAGAACCACTCCCTGACCTGGTCGCCTCACTTATATATCAGTGAGGAACAATTGAGAAATGTCTCCATCCTTCGGGTGAACTCGACTATTGTCGAGAAGTCTGAGGGATCTAGATTCCTCCTGAATGCTCCACTCGCAGGCTAGTACTGTCCTTCGTTCTCCTCTCTGTCGGCTCTGCAGTCAACTTAATTCGCTTTGCCAGTGATGTCACTGAAGCCACTTCTCGCACCGGTCCTTGTACGTTGCGGTCTCTGATGAGACGTGGTGACATATTATAATATCTAAATTACACGGGGAACTAGGTCACCCAGAAAATACATGAGAATCCCAACCCTTCCACACCACTGGTGAACGAACACATATATCGAGCTAGGGTATTGAAATCCGTTACGTAGATAACGATGAGTGGCCTGGAGATAAGGACCATCATGCTGGCAACACGTAGATAACGATGAGTGGCCTGGAGATAAGGACCATCATGCTGGCAACACTCCAGAGAACAGACTCAAGTCATGTAGAGTATCATTCACTCCCTGGAATGCAGCAGAATGCCATATCCATGCTTGCTCAAGAGGAAGGAGAAAATAATTCAAATGTGTATAAGAATAAAGCCAGAGATTCTTTCTTACATGGATCAGTTTTCCCATCTTTAACTGACATCCTGATAGTGTTGGAATTTGACCCCCTAGAATAGGTAGATGTCACCTGCATGTGATGCAGAAGGGGTGTAGTCAAGTGGGCACAGGGAAGTTTATTATTATAACAAAATATAGCTTCAGTTTTCTTCTTAACTGGCCTAAATGTATTTATATTTCCAAATTTTATGGGTTGATAAAAGAAATATAGAAATAATAGCATCCATTTTTAGTGTTACCTAAGTAATGTATTAATAGAATCACTTTTCAGTCAGTCAACACGACATGTGTTTAAATAAACCTCGAGAAAGGGAAGATGAGGGTTGTAGTTACAGGCTTTTATTTTATTTAGCATATAACAATAATGACTGATAAAGAACTCGTAAACAAGATCATTTTTGTGTTCATTTTTATGTTTGCTGGCTGACATGAATCCCTGGTATAGAAACAAGATAAGGATGATTAAAATTGTACTGAACATTTCTTTCCTTGTGATGTGGGGTGTCAGATGCCTGTAATAGTAGGGAGGTCATTAGACTGCCAGCTATGATATGATATGCTAGATATGATTTCTTGAAATTTCAGATTAAAGATTTTTTTTTTACGGAAGTTGGTGTATTATTTTGTTTCTTGTGCTATGGCAGTCGAACGTGATTCCATTATTAACACCTCACCCTCGTGCTTAAACACAAAACAAAATTTACACATTTAATAGACGATACAATAAAACATTTACTAGCACGGGGTAAATGAAATACAATCTGACCTGAGACGGGAATGAATTTCAATACGTAATAGAAATAAGTACTAGAAACAAGTCAAGTTACAGAAAGCCAGAAGCAACTTAGTGAAAATGAATGAAAGAAGTTACAAAATCCTGTGAGGATCTATGAGGATACGTAAGGAGCGTCACCAAGCTCGACTGTCTTGTGTCGAGCCCACAAAAAGACTGGGGCCTCACCAATGAAATAATAGGGACATATCCCAATTAAATCCACAATAACAATAATTTGATAAGTTTGCCCACTCTAAAAATCTAACTAAGTGAAATAAATTAAAAGGCTGACCGAGTTTTGCTGCGCCTTGGGATCGAGAGAATAATTCCAAATCCATTTAACAGTGAGCCCAAAAAATGCGAACATGCATTCAACATTGTGTTAACAATGGAATCACGTTCGACTGCCATAGCACAAGAAACAAAATAATACACCAACTTCCGTAAAAAAAAAAATCTTAACCAGCCACGCATTTAACTGAAAAATTATTAAAGCTAAGAAATAGCTCGCAGCCAAACACGTAACCGTCCCCCACAAATACAATGTAGCATGCACGTGGCTCCGAAACAAGACAAGCAAGCAATTACACATCACATCATTCAAAATACATAACCGGCATTATTCCTAGATCACAAGGCACGATAAATCTCAAACAATTTTGCTTACGTGCTAACCTATCAAGTCATTAAGTATATAAAGCTTTTCACATGCTGGGGCTTATTGCCCTGGCTACCTGTAGAAGCATCCTGGTGACCACTTGTGGTAGAGTTCCGTCCTCACAAAGGTCCAAATGAGAAATCAAACGAGGTCGTATACAGGCACTTGCGAAAACAACAGTTTCAAGTAAAAGAAAAAAGTCACACCTCCGCGTGTGCAATCATTTTTCTATGTTGCATTTGATACCAAGAATAGTCACGTGATCCATTGGAGATTATGTTTATTATTACACATTTTTTGGGGGGGCAGATGACCTCGCTGTTCCGTCTCTTAAAGCAACAATAACGTAACAAACATTTGTTTTTTTTATTTCGAAAGTTATCTAAAAGCAATATTTTGGATTAGTGATGCCCAGTTATGTGAGGAACATCACCAGATTTAGTGTCCCCCAATAAGTACATTTAAATGAAGGAATATACGTCAATATGTTCACCATGTGCTACAACTGACCATGTGGCTTTGGAATGCTTCACTTTCAGAGGTTAGAGATAGTTTATGTAAATAAGAACAATCAAGATATATTTTGCTGGGGCAACCTCAAGGCACTATGATTCCCAACAGCTAACAGAAACAAACAAAATATAAGTCAAGGGTGATATCGATACCACAGTAGCAGTATTCCAGGTGAGACAGAACAGGGTTACATAGGAAAGGAAGAGAATTCTTGAGGGAGATTACAAGGGTGGGGATTGATACATGTAACCAATCGTCACACCAATGAAACTTTTATCTTTCTATGTGGGGCGAAAGTATATATGTCATTGTCATCACTGTAGCAATCCATGAATAAACTAGTCCAGTTTATGAACAATCAAATACTTTCTCATATTGGATACTTCAGGAATAAGAAATTTAGACATCTCGAGAGACACTACTTCATCATTGTCTGTCTCTGTATGCTTGTGATCCTTATGCATCCAGCTGATAGTTTAGGGAAATTCCCCTGTGTGCTTTACTATGAGCCCATCATGAGTCTTAATCTGTGTTGTATGTTCCATCATCTGTGTTAAATATACGAAGATTGTTCATGGCTTATTTGACAGATGTAGTAGTTACAGTTTTATTAATTTTACAAAAGATTCAGTTTTCTGATAATTTACAAAATCAGTCACTTATGCTGATATATATTGAATTTGTTAGTACACAAATAATAGAATGTTCCTGTCATCCCTCTTGCTATTTTGAAACACAGTTTTTATACTAATAGTAATACATGAAGGGATCTCTTTATCAGATGCAGTACTGAAATTCAAAAACCTCTCATTTCTACAGGAATTTTGAATACTGCAGAACACAGATTAGATTCTTTGCTGAAGACATTGGCTAAAGAGACTTCAGGTTCTTCAAATAGTGATGACTCCAGAAACAATACTGCATCATCATCGAACAGTATCAATAAAACAGAAGGTATGATTTTTGTTGTTGTTGACAAATTACTGAAGTGTAGGAATAGAAATCTTAAGCACAGTCTGGTTTAATATCCTGATCGTTTGGAGTTGTAGTCATAAAAATCTGCATGTTTTTGGAATTCTAGTAGTATGACTGGAGTTAGCCATGTTAGCAATGACTATTTTACATTTTCATGCTGTGGTGTACAGAAACCTTTTCATCTCGCATGGGGTTCTTGTTCATGCTTAAATCAAGCTTCAAATGTTGCCAATGTTCTGCTTGCTTCTGCTTATGTAGTGTGGCTTAGTTGACAGTACAACACTAAGGTTCTGAGGTATAACTTTTCTTCTGATCTGCTGTATTTATCATACACTGTAAGTCATGGCTTAATAGGCACACAATTCTGATGAATGAATTTCACTAATGATTTTCCTCTGAATTTTTGAACCTTATAAAGTTCCTTCTTACCATTTTCCCTCATCTATCAAGAAATGTATTCAGAGTGTTACATTATAGTACAGTCGAACCTCGGTTCTACATTTTTCAAGGGGAACAGCATATATGACATGCAAGTACACATTACATTTTGTTTTACTGAATGACCACCTTGTGGTGTAGTGGTTAGCATTCTTGGCTCTCGCCCCGGAGTTCCAGGTCTGGATCTTTAATGATAAATTCTCAGTAGCTTCGAGTAGCAACAACCTGGTCTTGAATAGCTACAACAGATCTCTCTGTTTCCGGAATGAGGGCTGAATGGGTCAGCTTTACATGCGATGCTAACTTGTTGATGTGAGGCTGGTCCAACTCGTGGAAACCTTCCATGAAGTGACTTCTATTTCCAATTCATGACCTGCTTGCCATGGTGGGCGAGTGGTTATCGTGTCGCCAATCCCAAGCTTGCAGGTTCGCTCCTGGCCATGGTAAGTGATTTTTGAAAGGTGACAAAAATCACGACACACATGTCATATGTTGTTGTCATGTTAAAGAACCCATTTGAATTCAGTAAGCCGTGTTCATAAGGGCAAAATTAATCTCAGGATTTTCTGCCACACAAAAAGTTCTTACTTTCTCTACTAAAAAGCGCTATAGTGTCAAGGAGCTTAGATATCTAACCTCCTTGACTTTCATAGCGCTGCAAGGAGCATTAAATTCGACACGCAAGCTGCCCTCTGGGTGTCAATTAACAAAGCTTGCACCCGGCACCCGAGGCCATACGATATTATTATCATTTAATTCTTGATCTTGTATTTAATAGTTTTCACTTCACTTACTGGTGATTCTAAGGATGACAGATGGAGTGATGTGTAATTATCATCAACGGTACTTGTAGCTCACCCATTGGGTGTCCGTCCCGAAGCAGCTACAAAACTGGCGAGCCGAACATGTTCTCGGACACTCCCGGCACTGAAATCCATACGCTAAAAAAAAAACTAAAAAAAAACACATCAACTGAAGATACAGCACGATGGAGAGGGGTTGTGTTTCCTTTGTAGTGGAAAAATGCAAGCAGAGTTGTCACTTGTTTTGTATGGAGGTTCATGATGTCTTATCAGTCCTCTACCTCCTTCAGACCTAGGTGGAGTAAGGCACTCTGTTGTTGATTTCGGATGGTGCATATGATGGCATGATAAAAGCACCAATGTTTTTCTCTGCTGATCTTGTAGTTCAGTTTGAGTTCTTCTGATGTTACCAAAGGAGTATGTGACTATGGGTATTCGAAAAGTGTTAACTGCCTTAATGAGATGTTTAGCACTCAGTTCTGAAGAGAGGACACTGTGAAGTTGTGAAGCATACTCTTCAGTGATGTGTTTGATATCACTATGTACAAATACCTTGGGATCCCCCAGAGTACACCTCTCAGGCAATGTGCTTTCCTCCAACGGCTGAATACGTCTGTGTCCCTCTCCCACGTGTATTACCTGTGCAGAGTGAGAGCTTCTAACAACAGTCTGTGTTCTGTACTTCAAAACAAAACTGCATATGGATATCTGAGGAAAAGCTCTGAGTGATAGAGATGAGGTACTGCAGATGCACTTTTGTTGATGTATACAGTTTAATATTATTGACCGTATATAAAGAGGATGGTTCATCTTGTATGCTTCATCATTTTTACCCTCAATACTAAAATCTGTAGCTGCTATTGTTCAGAAGTTGCGAGAGAGGATTCAAAGGCAGACAAAACCAGAGTAGGCTTAGTTAGTCTCCTTGGAAAATTCCTCGGTGAATCGGAATTAACGGAGATGTTATATGAGTGCCACCCACTGTAAGTTGGGGGGAAGTGCCCCATGAAACCATTACACTCTTCAGGAAGTTCACTATAATAGGGTCGAACTTGTAATACTCCAGGCTCTGTATAAGTCATGTATGAGGCACAGAAATGAAGGCTTTCTGGTTATCAATGAAGCATAAAGGTTTTGTCATCTATGGCAGGCCTGCTCTAATGCCACGGTATGAATGTGAGCACATAGTTCATCCTCCTCAAATAACATGTTTCCCTAATTGAAAAATGAAAATCCACATCCTGCTTCCAGTCTCCGACAGGGGCCAGGAATGGAATGAATGAAGCCCCTATCTAGCGGCGAGGATATGAACTGTGCCGGCTGCCGAGGCCTGACGCACAACATGTTTCCCTAATTATCCTTGAGAATTCATTCTGCAACCCCCTTTTGTTCCTCTGCAAGAATGGTGTTTTCTTCACAATGTGCATGAATTCTTTTTGCTATGATGGACTCAATGATCTTGTATTAGAATGGCAAGCTAGTGATGGGGCAATATTTGGATGGGTTTGTGAAATCGCAGTCCTTTGACTTGAGATATGTTAACCTTGTGCTTAGGAACAACGGAAATGCTGTAGCATTGTGCAGAAAGCATTATATGTAGATAGCCAGTAATCGGTGGGTACATGTGAGCTTTTTATAGTATTAGTTATGGATCTGGTCAATGCTGGGTACTTTCCAACTCTGTAGGCTGTTGATGACCTGACGTAGTTCTTCATTGTCAACTTCTTTGTGTGGCATTTCTTTTATGCATCTGGTCCGATATTTTATTCCTTTAACCCAGGGATCCTTATTGTTGTATTCCTTCATCCTAGACCATAATAATGACCAGTAGTTGGTAACACTCTCCTCACTGGGTCCTTCTGGAGAATTATTCTGTCTTTGCTGTGTCTTTTGCATGTCGTTATAGAACTTTCACGCATCTCTCTTGAACTATCGATTTATACTTTACAATTGGTCAACACACTTTACCTACCGTAATTAGATTAGGTGGGGTGGCTATATATATATTGGGATGTCTCATAAGTGATTTCGTTTTTTAAGTTTGGTGTTTTATAAAATAGAATTGGTTTGGTTTTCTTTGGTTCGCCAATGCTATTTACATGATGTCATGACTAGAATTGCGTATATTGTGAGAATGTATCAGTTGTTAGTTGTTGATACGCAATCACAAATGGAACTTACAAAGTTGGAGGTGCAAATTGTGTTTCTGCAATCTTTTTGTAATGTTACCACATATATGCTAAAGTTGTAACCAATTGCTAGGAATGGATTTTCCCTAATATAATGGTCCGAATTGCCTGTTGCACGGTAGTTTCTGCTGCGAATTGTGTTTCTGCAATCTTTGGATGCCGTAACTTCCAAACATTGATTGTACACTAATGCGGGGTTTTACAGATAAATGCCCGTGATGGGTAGTAGAACAGACATATCTTTGTATGTTAAGTGCACTGCCAGCTGGTTTTAGACGTTCGGGCTGGGGTACTTCCCTCGTAAGTACTCGACTGTGCATTTTTCACAAGGAGAATTCAGAGGGTTGATTTCTCATTTTGAAAATGTTCAGTGATACATTATTTACCAAGAACATAAGCTCAACGATCTAATAAAAAGCGTGTATTTTTACTTAACTCTTAATCTTGTTATCATGTCATGGGACCTCCTTTTTGCGTGGAATTCAAATCTCCATGCATTCACCAGGAATAAAACTTGGTCTGCCTTGATGAGAGACAAGTGGCTGGACTACTGCACCATCGTGCTCCATCAGTGATATATATCCTAAGATCTACAATATCTAGGGTAGTGGTTGCTAGGCCTTGCACTCTGCGATGTCATTTGCAGGAACAGTATTGCTCTTTTCTCCGTGATTTGACTTGGAGAATATGGAGTTAGCGGGAAACATACCTGCAGGAGGGTAACTTACGTGTTCTCATTGCATGTTGTTGGGCTGCTGTGCTGCTTGACAGTTAGGTAACGTTTTGTTCATTCTACTATATTCATTGATATACTGTGTTTTCTTTTTTTATTAAAAAGAAAATAGATATTCTTCTCTGATGAATGAAAATAATAAAATCCGAACATTAGTATCAAATACCATTTGGAAGAAAACTGAAAAATAAAACCCATATTTATTTAATGTGGGCTCTGGGTAGGTCTAATAAACACACAAATTAACGTACAGCCTTTTGGTATTGTACCCTTGGAAAGAAGCATTTGACAAGACTCTGTTTTCGGGGTCATGATCGGTACTTGTATGATAGTGTTATAGAGGATTTAGTGCTTCCAACAAAGTCCAGGATTCATAGGGTTTCACTATAAATTACAAATGACGTAAAAACACTGGTTAAAAATAACAAAATTTATTAACTGAATCAACAATATAAACAATTAACACAATGAAATCCACCCTGAATTTACCCAACAAAGTAAATATAAATCAGGTCACACTGACTGAGAAAAATATCAGCCCAGAACCTTGCAGCATGGACAGCTGTCAATGAAAATAGGGTGAACAAAATATCACCTCAAAAATACTAAAATTTATGTGTTGTGTGCGAGCGTTGACAAACCAACCAGTAATGAGTATCATTAGACGAGAATTCACTTCCAACCGACCATTCGGTTAAGTCGTGAACTCCCGTACTGCGGCACGACGTTAAGGCAATATGGGACACAAACAATGAATGGCAAACACTAAATTAAATACTACTGACACATCCAACCCTCACAAAAATACACAAATAATACACAGATGTATTTTAATATGAATGGCAGCCGAACAAGCAGACTTAAGCCAGCAAAACACGTGAAGCAGTCGCGTGACACATAAACACACAGGTCGACCGATTGTTAACATAATATTAGCTATAAACTTGGCTGCACAACAGGCCAAGGCAAACAACAAAGATAATACGCCCAGAAAATTGGTGTAAAAAGACAAGAAATAAAAGAGCGAATTAACATAGATGAGAATATTAGAATTACGGTGTGGTTACTAAGTTCACCAAAGAGTCCTACAGCAGATCGACGACTTTCCCTAACTGTAATGGCCTGATTACCATCTAACATTCACAGAATTTGAAACATACACTAGCTGCATCGCACACAACCAGAATTTAAATGCAAGTTCCTACTATCTGGCATCACACTGATGCGCTAAATTTAAGTCTGAAATCTTCAAAATATGTGACGGTGTCACAGATAAATGTAAAGTATCTGGCAATAGACAATGATCAAAGAAATAGAACTCAATCGTTCTGAATGAAAATGAACTAATGAATGAGCGCTGTTCCAATCACTCGCAGCAATATGTATACAAATTGCACAAAAAACTAGGAGAAGGGGAAATTCGCTCCGTGAATAATCGAAATAATTACAAACATGTATGACCCCTCATTTTGCTCGTGGCAATGACCCTGTCAAGAATATTGTAGCACGCACAAAATTCGCTTGTCCATTTTCGCAAAACAGTTTTGCCACGTGAATCACTTTCGCGCCACATGTCGGCGTCCTCTTCACACATTGGTCAAACCTTCCAAGCGTTACACGCGGAAGCTGCAAATCTCCTCCCATGGGTGTGGTTGAATTCTCCCTTAATCTCTCTCACACACTGCATATTTTCATCTGTCTCACTCACTGCATCTTTTCTTGTCTTCCCAAGTCCAAGACAAGGGAAATAACTTCACCATGCGTCACAGCTTGGGTACGCATTGAGACACCTTGCACCTGTCGTAAAGCGGATGCCCGGATAGTTAAATTTTGACTTCCTTTTGTCTCTCAGAATACAGAAGCGTGCACCAAGTCTCAACTCTGCACCTGCTTCTTGTGAAATATGACCAACTCAGATCTTAACTTGCTAGATTTCAAGTAGAAGAATAAAATATTTGGGACGTTAATATTGACTCCAATATTAAGGGCACAGTATAGTGATCATGAAATACAAATATGAATCTTTGTTATTGTACTTTTTATAAGTAATCTACACATAAGTAACACATCCTCTCTCTGCCACTAGTTTTGTAATATTTGATGTCATTATTTCACTGATTCTTCCCTAAAGAATGCAAATTCATATTTATTATTTGGCTCTTGTGTTAAGACTTGAACATTTTCATGAACAAAAAGAATTGTTCATTGAAAAAGGGTATCCAATGACCTGGCTTTAAACAAGTCAGCAAGATTAATGGATATCTTATTAAGGACATTGACACTGAAATATTCTTCAGTGTGTGGTAATCACTGCCATAGTAACTTAGGTTAATGCAATGCCAGTGCCGGTTCCGTGGTGTTGGGGTAGGGTGCCTGCCTCTCACCCGGAGGCCCCAGGTTCGATTCCCGGCTCCATCAGGGATTTTAGAAACTGACGTGAGGGCTGGAACAGGGTGTACTCAGCCTCGTGAGGACAATCGAGTAGCTGTCTGACAGTGAGGCAGCGCCCCAGTCACGAAAACCAAGATTAACAGCCGAGGGGACCCGATGCGCTGACCACGCGTCACCCCAATATCTGCAGGCCAAGTGGCTGGCCAGCGGTCGCTTGGTAGGCCTAGGCCCTTCATGGGCTGTAGTGCCAGGGGTAAAAAAATACAATGCCAAGATATTTACATTATCTCCTTATTGCATTTAATGGAGTGCACACAGTATCCATGTAGATATTCTTTATTTTGCAACTAAAATAACCTAACAGTTTTTCTTTATTACTAAATGTAGCATTTACTAGATATTCCACTAATGCGCCAATATGTGTTCAAACATGTGTTTCTCCTATTAAATTTCCAAAATCTAAACACTGAATTAATTGTCAATTATACACAATACCACAGTCAGTGTAATAACACAGTTTCAGACAAATATTGTACACACAAGTACAAGAGTAATTTTTGTTGACCATCTGAAAAGCTTTCTATAATAGAACTAGGCAACACTAATTAATGGCTTCTTGACTTGCATGGTTTGGTACTTATAATTTTCTATAATCATGTTTTGCAAGTTGAAAGAATAGCGATTTAGCAAAGTGATTTTTTGAGTCATTTGTTACACAACTGACAAGGAGACCAACAACACAGTTTCAATGTGTGCTATGTTCCGGCTACCTAACCGCTTCAAAACCACGTGGATGCATCCTCGTTCCAAACATTGGCACATTCTTGATTATATCATTACCCGGCAATGTGATAAGAAGGACATTCTTATTACCAGAACAGCAAGGAATATAGACGATTGTTGGACAGATCATAAACTTCTTATATGTAAGCTCAGAATATCCATCAGACCTAAACCACCTAGGAACATCAAAAATTTGCCAAGAAGGAAGTTTAATACATCCAAACTTAAGGATGTATCCATCTATCAAAATTTTGGAAACAGGATCGTCACCCAGTTATCAGAAAAATCAGTAACGAATGACATTCAGCATTACAGAAGATTATCACACAGTCAGCTGAGGAAACCATTGGTTTTATAGTGCGGAAAAGACAAGACTGGTTTGATGACAACAATGAAGAAATTCTGTCTCTCATCAATGCCAAAAGTAATGCCTATCTTGCCCATCTTCAAGACCCAACTTCCAACACAAAGAGAGATAAACTACTGGAACTCAAGGGTAAATGCCAGACGCAGATAAGGCAGATTAAAAATACTTGGTGGCAACAGAAGGCTCAGGAACTGCAGAGACTATCGGATGCTCGAGACTTGAGGAACTTCTATGCAGTACTCAAGGAAATATATGGACCATCTCTCTCATCATCAGGTACACTGAAAAGTGCTGATAATTCTACTACCTTTACTGATAGTCAAGAAATCTTGGAATGCTGGAAGGAACACTTCTCCAATCTTCTAAATCGTCCATCAGCAGCTGCTGAAGACTTCTATTGTGATGTGCCGCAACAACCTGAACTACTGTGGTTGGCAGAACCTCCTACTTATCATGAATTCAGTGCAGCTCTCACCCAATTGAAACCCAGAATGGCACCTGGCTCAGATAACATCCCTCTGGAACTAATTCAAGCCGGAAGTCATTCCCTCAAAATAAGGATTTTCACCCTTATCCTCAGAATATGGGAATCAAGAAAGGTACCTGGGGACCTAAAGAATGCCACTATCATCACTATCTTTAAAAAGGGTGATCGCAGTGTTTGTGGCAACTACCGTGGTATATCACTGCTATCAATTGTGGGGAAGATTCTTGCAAGAATTCTACTTAACCACCTCAAGGTTATCTTGGAGAAAATCCTCCCAGAGTCACAATGCGGATTTAGAACTTCCAGAAGCACAATTGACTTGATTTTCTGTGTGAGACAGCTACAAGAAAAATGTAGAGAACAACAGAATCCACTCTTCTTAATCTTTTATGACTTGGAAAAGGCATTTGATTCGGTTCCAAGACCAGCCATGTGGGCGGTGCTGAAGCGGTTTGGTTACCCTCAGCGTTTTGTAGATCTAATCAAGGCTCTCCATGATGGCATGACTGGTTGGGTTTGCCATCAGAATTAGGTGTCCGATGAATTTCCTATTACCCATGGACTGAAACAAGGATGTGTACTGGCTCCTACGCTTTTTGAACTGTACTTGGCTTCAATGCTTTATGAATCACCCACAAACACCCCAGGTGTGGAGGTCAAGTATCGTTTTGATGGAGGGCTTTTCAACCTAACTCGTCTCCGCTCCTTGAGGAAAACTCAGGTCACTAATGTTACTAATATGATGTATGCAGATGATGCTGCGTCACCAACTCTCACACCAGAAGAGCTGCAAGACTCAGTTAATTGTTACAAAAGTGCATGTGATCGCTTTGGTCTTACCATAAATGTCAATATGACTAAAGTCTTGGCACAACCTTCACCAGGCACACCTCTTCCTCAGTTCAGTATCGCCATCTCAAATTTGCCATTAAAACAGGTAGACCACTTTTGGTACCTGGGCAGTACCATTTCTGTGAGCAGGATGTGGATAAGAGAATTGGGGCGGCCCATGCAGCATATGGACGATTAGCGCTCCGGGTCTTCATGAATCAAGATCTGTCCATGAGTACAAAGCTTATGGTGTACAAAGCAGTAGTCATTTCTACATTGTTGTATGGTTGTGAAACGTGGACCCTTTACCGACGTGATCTGAGGAAGCTTGAGTGCTTTCACCTACAAAAACTTCGATCAATCCTGAGGATTAAATGGGAAGACCGCATTACCAATATTGCTGTTCTTGAAAAGGCTCAAATTAACAGCATAGAATCATCCATAATAGGTCACCAATTTAGATGGATTGGTCATGTCTATCGGATCGATGATGTGAGATTACCTCATCAAATGCTATATGGTAAGTTATGCTGTGGCACCAGACCTCATGGTGGTCCTAAGAGGCGCTACAAGGACCAATTTAAGCAGACCCTGAAATTAAAAAACCTGGGACTTGCTGGCTGAAGACCGCTCAACTTGGCGTCGTAGATACTGTAAAAACGTTTGAGAGTTCGACGCACACATGAAGAGGCCAAACGTCAAGCTAGGAAACTTCGAGCAGCCCAACCACGTCCTCCTCCAGCAATACTATGTGACTTGTGTGGACGCTTGTTCCATGCTAGGATTGGACTCTAGTCACCGCAAACACATCCACAAACTGGACTGAAGGATGAAGATTTATACTCAGATTCGAGTTAAAGCCGATAATTGTTTTTTCAATGAAATTATTATTCTCAATCTCCATGCTATTGAAAATAAATAATGAAAATCTACTCAAAGCTTAGAAAGTGACCTTATCATTCATCTAAAACCACTTTGTCACTGACCAAAACTTGTCATGTTAATTACTGTACCTTTGTTTCTTGCTTTTGTCCTAAGAAAATGAAGTTGGTAACACCATCTCAGTGATTAATAATACTATAGAAAAAAGGGATCAGAAGATATTTTGGGTTAATGGCATGTATATTGGCTTCCCAATAAAAAATTATTTTCATTCAATTATAACCTTGTGTGGAAATCTTTTCAGTGCTTCAGGGGGTCATTTTGAATGATACTTTTAATGTATTTTGTCTTCTACAGACTTTGATCACATTTATTTGTGGTTCTAACAGTTTTTAAATTAATTTCATTTAGACCTATTATCATATTTGTATTTATCTGATTTTAATTACAGCTGGTAATAATCGATGTTCGCCATTAATTTGAAATTCATCGGAAATGATTAATCGATTAATAGACTAACCTTGCAATCAAGTAATCGATTAGCCTAATTGATTAGTAGACACGAGATAAGAAAATAAGTTTTGACAATGGTTTAAATGAGGGGTCATCGCTTAAGTTGAGTTACGCTTATTTTCGTAATGAGTTATAGGAATCTATAAAAGTTACACTTTGCGTAAAGATACGTGTCCTTCCTCGTTTATGTTAACAATAACCAAATAAGAGTCAGTGACAGTAGAAGGACAAACATCAATCAAATTGGGAAGGATTTCAGAAAAAGAAAACTTGAGAGTTTTCAGCAAAGATTTTGAATCTTGTTTAATTTTTGTCGGGAAGGCTGTTAACAATTTTGGACAGGAAAAATTTTGCTTTATTCGGTTTTAGCCTAGCTTCTACAAAGAACTGTCAGTTGTAACTCTGCTGTCGGTCAACTTGAATTTGCCCAAAGACTGGGCGGAGAATAATGTATAAAATATATGAATAATAAGTAAATAACACTCCTGGAAACATTACATGTGTTAGTTATGATCACTATTACAATCACTATGACTATTACGTCGCCACACTCGTATGCTCCGAGTGGGTGCGAGATTTCACGAGCCCTTCATCCAGGAAAGCCTCTAACAGCATGGAGGTTCAGTCATGTTTTGGGGTGGAATCATGTTCGGTCGACATACGCCTCTAATTGCTATCCACGGTAACATGACTGGTCTGGTGTACAGAGCATCCTTGAACCTGTCGTTACATGATTTGCGGCCATAATGCGTGAGGGCTTTACACTAGTGGACGATAATGCTCGTGCCCATCGAGCTAGGGTGGTCAATCATTTCCTTCAGATGCATGGCATACAGAGAATGGAGTGGCCTGCCTATTCTGCAGACATGAACTGTATTGAACATGCATGGAAAGAGCTCAAGAGGACAATTTCGCACTGTCCCAATCCTCCAACAAACAAACAAACAGCAACTAATTGAAGCTGCTGTCCAAGAGTGGGATAATCCGCCCCAAACCACGTTGGATTCGTTGTTGCTCAGTATGCCTCGTCGTCGGCAAGCATGCCTTAGAGCCCGTGGTGGCCATACACGGTATTGATATGCCCCAACATGAAAAGGACGTTTGTATGCTCAGTCCCACATCACCACTTTTGTTATTCGTTGTGTGTTTCTATCTCTTTTGCAGAGCAGATTGTGTGTTGCTTTTTTTTTGTATGTACCCTATATTGTGTATAATATGATAACATACACATAGGAAAATAAACAAATCACTAAATCACAACAAGCAAAACCTTTTTTGAGCACTACATATGTTTAGTTTGTTTAATAAGTTGTGTGTATTACATGTGAGTATTATGAGCGTGTATACAAATTAACACAAGATAATAAATAAAATAAAATTAGAGCATGCACTTGAATTCTATTATGTATATGGTTTCATATCTCAGCAGAGTCATTGTTCGTACAGTTGTTATGCTATCGCCTGCCTACACCCGCCGGGTTAATTGTGATCATAACTATACTCTGCCGGTTATACCTTCCAACTTGAGAGTTCTCCGATCAGCTGGGCAGTGTTGCCAGCGCGCTGGCGGAGCGCGGTCAGCTGATTCGAACGCTGTTCACTTTCTTATACCTAAACCCCAGATCTTTCACATCTACGGTTACCGGAGACTTACTACCATAGAAAAGATCACACTTATGCAAAGAAACGAGCAGCTTCGCAAGAGTCGGATGTTCCTTTCTGCGATAATACACGTAGATATGTTGACGTATTGCATCTTGCTAAAAACTCTCTATATTTGTAACCCGTTTGGATAGATTCCTGTTCCTACCCGGTGTTGCAATCTTCCCAGCTCCTTGCTCCTCGGCGCGGTACTTCTCCTTCCTGATTGCAATAACCGAGGAACGACTGGTTTTTGTAGCATCAGCCGTTCTCTGCACTGCTTGCGCCACAGGTAATAGAGTGCTACCATTGTCTTTCTCTCGCTCGAAATACTCGTTCACGTTACACGACATTTCATGAGCCTTACTCCTCAGTGGAGTGCCTTGTTTAATTGCTTTCTTTCCCTTGGCATTTGCCTGCCTTGAGGTAGAAAAGCCCTCTGAAATTGTGAAATTTACTCAAAGATGCACACACAGTAAGTTCACGAATACTCACACGGACTCAAAATTAACCTACAACTACACTAAACTATTGAGCCTATAATATATTATTTTACGTACCGGTAATGGTCTTCTATACTACACTACATTATACTTCTAAAGAGGAAGCATGCAACTAACTATGAGATATATGAAAGAACGAAGCAAACGACTGACAAAATAGCATAACCGAACACTGCAAGCTGAATGGGTTAGCTTTACCACGTGGGAAGTATAAACAAAGACTGGCGGCAACAACGCCTCGCCAAATCGCCTTATTGATGTAAGCTGCTGCCTAGGATTGGCTGGTTTAAAGTATTTCTTCTCCTCGCCACTTGACGGCGCCAAAACGTCAAGTTGGAAGTAAGGACCGGCGGACTATAATAAATGTATTTTTTTTTCAAGGAGGTTATTTACTTATTACTCATCTAATATATACATTGTACCCCGTACAGTCATTGGACAAATTCGTGTTGACCGACTGAAGAGTTACAACTGACAGTTTGTATAGGCAACACTGAAGGAATGGCTTCAACAGTTCATGAAGAAGATGCATTATTTAAAAATAAATGTTACAATATATTTTTATCAATTAATGGTCTGTTTTTGGTGCAAAAATACTAGCAAGTAAACATTTTCTGGGACGAGGCAGTTCCGCTTTGCAGTCACAATGTTTCCTGCAATTGAAAATACACCTTTAGCGCTGCAGTTGGTCTCCAGGATGATCAAGAATGTTTTCGCTAATTTAGCGGGCCTTGGATATATTGTTTGATTCATTTTCCACCAGTGAAAAAGGATGAGTATGCAAGTCAGGCGGTGAATTCCGAAGATAGGCGTCCAGCTCGTCTTTTGCAATGTTTGCGATATTTAAGCTACGTCTACAAGATTTCCTATTTTTACTGCGCTTTTTATAACTGCCCTATCATGAGAACATTGAGTTTTTATCGAACATGCCTAAAAGTTGACTTTAGACATACCTTCGTTCGTAAGACGTCACATTCGTATCTTCGGAGTGGAAATTTGATGTTTTTCAGACGGTCAATACGATTGTGCCCAATTGTTTAATAGGTGATTCCCTAATCCTGAATCCTGTGGCTCATAATCACAAGATTCATGGTCACGTGAAACCACAATCTTACTTTCCTAATCCTGAAAAGAATTTTTTACGTGAGATTAATAAATACACTTGGATGACCAGTTTCGATCGTCAAGTGATCATTGTGTCAGCGGGAGGTGGCAGCTGCATGAAAATGGACCACACATCGCTCAAACTGCTAAATGCACAATCCACAATAATCTGACTATTTAATAACAATCACATAATCACTCTAAGCAAACAAACTTGAAGGTCCATCACCACTATCAGTATCTCAACAAAAAATCACATATCTTGACTGTGCTAGTTTAATTGCTACTGCAACTAAATAAGTATATTTATTGTAAATATCAATACCCATACTTGTAGACTTACAGTAGATTTAATAGCCTAAGTGTTAAGGATCTGATGATGATCACTTGACGATCGAAACTGGTCATAAGAGTGTATTTATTAATATCATGATTTTTTTTTTTTTTTTTTTTTTTCAGTATTTGGTACAATCGTGATGACATTAAATTTTGATTACTGAGGCAAGACTGAAAAATGGCTTCCAACACAATAATCCTTAGAGTGAAGTTAAATGAAATCCAAAAGCGGTCGGTGAGCAGTGGCTAGTATTCTTGGCCATTAGCTCAGAGGCCTGGGTTCGATTGCCATCTCTGCCAAGAAATTTAATTCTGGTCTGAGGGCTGGAACGGGGTACACTCAGCCTCGTGAGGCAAAACTGATGGGAGGCGGATATGATTCCTACCTCAGCCATCCTGGAAGTGGTTTTCCATGGTTTCCCACTTCTACTCCAGGCAAATGCCGGGAGGGTACCTAATTTAAGGCCACGGTCTGTTCCTACCCAAATCCTACCAGAATTACAAATACACACACTGGTACAGACATCGCAGTGACACATGTTATCAGAAAAGTCTTAAACACACCCAAGTACACAGGGCTATATGACCACGAGGTTGCAAAGCCCCTAAAGGAATCCACAACATCACCCGTAATGGGACTGCCCAGGCTAACCATGTCGAATGATTGCATTAGGAAACCAAGTTGTGTCATAGTTTGTTGATTCTGTGAGAGCATAGTTTAAAGTGCGAAATACATTGATTAATCAACAAAACAATTAATCGAAAAACTGATTAATCGTTATTCGTTGCAATTAATCAATTTTTCTGTTTCGATTAATCATTATCTGAAATTAATCTATTAAGAGTACCCGCCCTAATTTTAATACCGGTACCATACATATTGGTGGGAGTTTTTCTTAGCTTTACACTGCATACGTAGACCATGTTCGCTTGCTTTGGTTCCCTATTGACTGATTATGTTTAAACTTATTTACAATGAAAATAAATACTAGTTTATGATGCGCAGTAACTAGGCACCATGTGTGAGGACTCTTATGTGAACATGATATGAGTTGTACTGGTCTTCCTTTTTCATACATACATAAATACATACATACATACATACATTTTCATTGAAGACAGTTTTGCCTTTCAGCATCCAGTATAGTCTGCAAGCCTCTGTTTGTGAACAAGTCGTCTCCACAATTCCCTACTAGCAGTTAGCAATGAGGCCTCTTCTGCTTCTACACCTCTCACTATGAAATCGTTCAAAACTGAATCTAACCATCGCCTCCCAGGTTTACCTCTGCTTCTCTTACCCTCTACAGCCGAACTCATTAACCTCTTTGGTATTGCCTTCCCCGTTCTCTTCACATGATCCCACCATCTGAGTTGGCTCATATGAACATCATCTAGTGTGTTCATTTCTAACTGCATTTAGAGTATCTTTCTGCCATTGCTCCCTCATATCAGTTATCTCTAGCTTATGTTATTCCAGCTCTCACTTCCATACAGCAAGGTCGGTCAATATACTGAGCTATGTAGGGAGAGTTTCGTCATTACACTAACTTCTTTCTTACAGAATACTGTAGATCACGACTGAGAACTCACTGCATTGGCTTTTCCACACCTCGACTCCATGATGTTCCACCTGCTCCAAATTAGTTCCTCCTACCTGGCATTCTATTTTCTTGCGTTTCTTTCTTACCGACATAACCTTTGTCTTTGAAATGCTGATCTTACCATACTCCCTCTATTTTTGTTAAAGTTCAAACATGTTGGCTTGCAAGCTTTCAACGGACTCCTTCATTACAACCAAATCATCAGCATAGGCTAGACTACTTACCTGTCTTGCACCTAATTGAATCCCTCCCAGCCAGTTAATGCCCTTCATCAAATGGTCCATATATAAAATAAACAGACTGGTTGCGTGGCTCAGTGGTAACGTTCTTGCCTGCTGAGTCCAAGATAGTGGGATCGAATCCCGGCACAGTCAGTTGGCATTTGAGGGTGCGTAAATGTGAGGGATCCGTGTCAGTAGATTTACTGGCGCATGAGAGATCCCCATCGGGGCAAAATTCTGGCTCCCCGTCGTCTATAAAAGCCGCTGTAGTTAAAAGGGATGTAATACCAATAACATTCTTATTATTATAAAATAAACAGTAGTGGAGAGAGATTACAGCCTGGCCTCACTCCTGTAACAACCTTCAACCAAGAACTCATCCTACCATCATCTCTCAATGCAGCCTGATTATTAACATAAATAATTCTGAATTCCTGTAGCAGCCTTCCCTCGATACCATAATCCCTCACGATGCTCAGCATCTTCTCCCTGGATACTCTATCATATGCCTTCTCTTGATCTACAAAACACAAACACAACTGTCTTATTCCTCTCGTAGCATTTTTCAATAACATGGCGCATACTAAAAATTTGATCTTGACATCCTCGTTGTGGTCTGAAGCCACACTGGTTTTCATCCATCTTACTCACGGCCTATGTTCGAATTCTCCTTTCTACAATACCTGAATACACTTTACTCGGCACACTTATCAAAGATATCCCTCTATAATTATTGCTATCTTTCCTGTTACCTTGCTTATAAATTGGGGCGATTACTGCTTTTGTCCAAGAGGGTACATTTCCTAAATCCCATGCCAATTCGATTATCCTGTTCAACCATTTCGGCCCTGCTTTCCTACTGTAGTGTACCATTTCTGGCCGAATTTCATCTAACCCGGCCGCTTTGTGACATTGTAGTCTATTTACCCCCCTCTCTACTTCCTCAACCGTGATCCTGTTCCTGTCCTCATTTTCCTCCTGCATAATCTCAAAATCTGTCATTTACATTTGGCAAGTATTCAAAGTATTCTTGCCATCTTCCTAGTACATCTTTGGGATCTACAATGAGTTTCTCTGAAGTCCGAAACACTACTCGTTTTTCTTTTTTCTTTATATCTAAGATTCTTTATAACAGTCCAAAAATGCTTTCCTGCCGCTTAACCTAACATTTCTAATTTGTATAATGTCGGAAATATCTACTAGAACTGATTATAATGAACTGTATGTATCGACATGGCTGAAAGCTCATTATGTATTTATTTTAATTGAAGATAGTTTTATATAGCTTTACTCTATTCAGCCTATTCATATTTCTGCTAGCGGAATTCTTTTGCAGGCTATGCTATACCATTACAATTCTGTGGTGTCTAGTTATTTTAAATTATTCTACTGCTAGTAGACAACTTGCATTTCTACAAAATCTGATTTTCTTCTTTCGTTTTCTCTTCATGACATTGTATGTGGTTTTTTTTTTTTCATTTTTTTTAGAGCTGGAAGTAGGTCCTGTCAAAGCTTTGGCAGCAGAATCCCCATCTCAAGGTCGAGTTGTTCCAAACAATCAGAACTCTAGATTCGTTTCTGTTGGAGTCACTGGTGGTGCCCGTCCACTTCCACCAGATCAGTTGAAGTGTAATATATTAAAAGGTAAGGCATTCATACTGTTTGAAAGTTAAGATAGGGGATAATTGAAGCGCGTAAGTGAATAACGAGTCAAGCGCCAAAATAGTTAAAATTGAGTTAATGGTAAAATAAAAGTTCTATACACCATCGCTAATAACATATATTCTGGCCCAAGCGTGGGAGCAGTTGCAAGTGGTTTGAAAAAATCCTGAAGATGGCACGTGCATCATGCACCAAGCCCTTCTATCTCGCTAAAGAAAACGTATCAGTTGGGAATTGGTTAGACTGTTTAGGCTATAGACTAATGTTTCACTGTTGAAACCCCGCAATTCTTATTTTTATTGTTGAAGTGCATCTCATTGTAGAAACCAAGCAGTCGAACCCCTTTGTAGTGCCTCTTATGCAAGAAGAAGACTTCTTTAATTTCAAATCAGCTGCTGACAGATATACAACTATTAACACCACCTACGTGCATGTATCCAAAGTTCAGTGCATCAGGCTGACAGCGGAATGTTCGGGGGTGCTGCAGGTTCGATCGACGTTAAACGAAGTGGAAGAATTCAAAGAAATATATATTTTGAAAAAAAAAAAGAGTAGAGACTTCTGATCTTGAACAAGCAGGACTGGAATCACTTCGGGGGGCGAAGTGTCTGACGCAAGATAAGAGGACGGACTTGTCTAAAATTATGCCTTACATAAGGAGCCAAAATAGATTGTTTTATCGTCTCTAAAAGCCAGTGTAGTTAAAAGGGACGTAAAACCAATAACATTATTACATAGATTGTTTTACAAGGACTTATTGAAGTAAATTGGTCTTAAAATTACTTTAAGTGCACAGCCGAAAACAGTAGAATGTGAAGAGGACTAATCTGAAAAATAATTTGTTAATGATAAATATTCACATTTTCCTAGTAAAATGAAGTACTCTATGTTATTTCGCTTGATTCATTTTTAAGGGGGAATCAGTTTCTTATCAGTTCAGAGGTGCCAACTATTACGGATTGTCCGTAATTATTACGGATTTCAGCTCACGATTACGGTCGAAGGGGAAATTATTACGGAAACGTGACATCACGAAAAAAATACATTTCTATGAAAGAAAAAAAAAGAAGGGAATGTTACAGGGTGTCTACCGGTAATGAAAAGTAACGACAAACTAGCTAATTTTACAAACCGGTAACGAAAGTAAAAGTAGCTAATTTTTATGTCTGCATAGTTGGAGGTATCGAAAATTCGCAGAGGTCGGTTCAAATCGTCTAAACTCGCGCCGCTTGGCTCACAGATTGCGATGGAGCCGATTGTGTATGCTATATTTCCCCGTGCCCGACCTCAAGGAAATGCATAGTGAGGATACCTTGAGTGGTATGCATCGGTCCAACGTATAATTTCGGTATCGAGAAGAGGTTTTAGTTTTGTGTGAAATATTTTTCTTTATTATTAGGAAACCTGAATTTCCGCGAGACGTTTATTCGCGAAAACTACCGAAACTCAACAGAAACCTCTCATTTCTGTTATTGACCTCTAAATTTGGAGACTATCTCAAATTGAAGTCCAGAAATAACGTGAAATAATCTAATGTCGCAATCTTGCGAAATGATACAGTTTCGAAAAAAGAATCCCGAAAATGCTTTGAATTACATTTATTTTAAAAATCTATCCGTCTCAAAAATTTGCGACATCCAATATGGTTAATTCGAAATTCCATTATGTAGACGTTTCCTTCGAACTTTGGTTCCATCGGATAATTTAACCGGTTATCTCGAAAACTTGTATGATTCGAATTCGAAAGAAAATGTGCCCTCTTGTCGTATTATTCATGCAATCCTATCAGAATAATTCGTAATATTCTATACCTACTTCGAACGTTCATCCTCCGAACTCACATGCTCAAGACGGCTGGCTGACTGCTCGACTTGCCTGCGGGAATCTCGTCAAACGGACCGAGATCGATGCCAGTTGCGTAAAATCATAAAACACGTGCCCAATCGCGAACTAGTGACCACGATGACTGCGGGAATCCTGTCAAAGGTGATTGGGCACCAATCACGAAACATCCCGAAACCTACTCGCCATTTTTCCCATGACTGTATACTTAAAAGCGTACGGGGAGCGAGAAGTGCGTCAACCCTTTTAGAAATGACAGTCTACGTAGCATCGCGATACTCATTTCTCCTCGTGATCCACCGTGAACTCCCAACCACAGCATAGGGACAGCGGGAATCATGGCGCCGACCATACATCATGTCGATAACTGCTCGTGAATTTTAACCATGCACAACCTCGAGCTTGCCTCCGCCATTCTGCCAGAACAGATAGACAGGCAGACAATCGTTGAACGGCCGGGTGCGGCGCCAATTGCATATTATCGCTTTCTCGGTGACCAACCGCGAGGACATCGTGATTCTCGTATAACGACCGAAAGCGGAAGCGATTGCAATACATCGCGATATTTCTGCGCATTCGATGACGAGAACAACTGGATTGTTGTCAAACGTACAGCAAGTGGCGCCGATTGCGTAATTATGCTATAATTTCAAGCACAATGGAAATCTTGTCGATCGGCTAAAAGTGACACCAATTATGTAAATAGCGATTTTTCTCCGTGTTCTATCGTGAAAACTACGGGAATCTCGTCAAACGGCTGAGGCCAGCGCCGATCGTGTAACATCTCAATATTTTTATTTTTCTTAGAATGAAGGTTTCCTATTCATCTCTTGATTATTTTGTTCAAAGATTCCCAAGTTTGGTCAAGGAAAGTGAACATGACAAACTTGAAGAGGAATTTGCTGTTTATCAGTGTGGTACTTTCCCTGAATATATTTTACAAGGACCTAGAATTGATGTAAACTGGGGCAAAATTGCTGAGCTTAAAAATGAAAGTGGATAGTTCAAGTATACAACTTTAAGTAATGTGGTATTTGCAATATTACTTGTACCTCACAGTAACTCTCCCACAGAAAGAATTTTCAGTGATGTTAGGAAAAATCAGACAGAATTCAGACCTACATTAAGCACATCTACACTGGAATCGCTTATGATTCAGAAGGCGAAAATGTCATCACAGGGGGAAGTATGTTACAAGAAAACTTTCACGGAAAACCAGTTACTGGGTGCAAAACAAGCTACAAGGAATGTTTTATCAGAGAACTAGCAGGTAATGTGCAAATTTTATTGTGTAATATGATATTCTTTACTATAGGTTGCTTCCGGATAGGGCAAAGGTGGTGTCATTATCGAGAAGGGAGGAGCAATCTTTGGATTTGACGTGAAAATTTTTCAGAGGGTGGGGGGCAATATAAGGGATTACTGATAACCCACTTCAAAGGTTGGCACCTCTGTCAGTTTGTATAAGAGCGGCAATAACCAAATATCATTTGCAGAAATGAGATTCTTTTGAATTGGCGTGAGTGCGATGCTGTTACCGGAAATTCAAGTTCATAGGGAGAATGAGTGTGGCATCGGCAGTACATCATTCCACTGAATTTTGCTCCTTAGGGAGAATGACATTCTTATCACTACAAATAACCCATTGTAGCATTTAAAATAAGCTTAATTTTCTGAGCAAATTTATACATTTAATCTCAAATTGCTTCTTCTTTTTTTTTTTTTTTTTTTTTTTTTTTTAATAGATATTTGATGACAATGATATCTGAAGTCTATTCTGAAACAAGAAAACTGATTTTTGCAAGCACAATACAAATGCACTCCTGGGAAACACACTTCACACAGATACGAAACCAAAAGTGAGATTATAAAGGTTATCCAGACCCCTAGCCACCGTGGCTTAGGCGGCAGCACGCTGGCCTCTCACCGCTGGGTCCGTGGTTCAAATCCCGGTCACTCCATGTGAGATCTGTGCTGGACAAAACGGAGACAGACAGGTTTTTCTCCGGGTACTCCGGTTTTCCCTGTCACAATTTCATTCCAGCAACACTCTCCACTATCATTTCATTTCATCTGTCATTCATATAATTATTGCCCCAGAGGAGTGCGTCAGGCTTCGGCAGCCGGCACAATTCATATCCTCGCCGCTAGATGGGGGCTTCATTCATTCCATTCCTGACCCGGTCGGAGACTGGAAGCAGGCTGTGGATTTTCATTTTTCATCCAGACCCCTGCAAAAATCCCAAGAATATCCCCAGAAGAAGAAACAGCAGCAATAAACAGCTTGAAGTCCAATAAAGTGGCTGGCCTAAATGCTATATTTAATGAATATCACATGGAATCGCATAGCATACTAGCAGAAACCTGGTCTGAACTGTTCAGTAAATGCAAAGAGCTCGGAGGTGATTCCAGATGAATGGAGATGTTCCACTATCAAAGTGATGTATAAAGGAAAAGGAGACACCGCTAACCCAGCGCATACTAGTAGAAACCTGGTCTGAACTGTTCAGTAAATGCAAAGAGCTCGGAGGTGATTCCAGATGAATGGAGATGTTCCACTATCAAAGTGATGTATAAAGGAAAAGGAGACACCGCTAACCCAGACTCATACCGAGGCATTACCCTGGAAAATGCAATTTTCAAGTTATTCACAAAAATCATCACGCTGAGATTAACTCAATTAACGAAAGGGAAGATCCCAGAGGAACAGTTGGGTTTTACGAAGGAAAATGCAGCAATGCATGCAATAGCCAACCACCTATGGAACATCAAAGAAGCAATAAGACACCCGAAAGGGAAGCTATACGTAGTCTTTGTAGACTATGGAAAGGCCTTTGACCTACTAGTCAGAAACATGCTAGCCCCAAAACTGGAGAACATGACTGGAAACCAAATTACTATACAAGACATCGCTGCCCTCTCAAGGCCCATACTTCAGACCAACGATGATTTGCAGGGTGACCCCTTAAGGCCACTGCTCTACAATATTACAACAGCAGATGTAACGGAAGTGATACAAGATGTACATCAGACAAAGATGTACAGTATATCTATATGCTGACGACAAGGCCATTGTATCGCAGAATATACAAGACCTGCAGCTCAGATTGGCAGACTCATAGTATGGGGCAATCAGAATGGACTCTCAATAAATGAGAACAATACCGTCCATATGGTTTTCAGGAAAGGGGGAAAGATTGGGGACTCAAGACTACATATCCAACCTGGAAGGAAGAGTCAGGACTGTTAACTCCTTCAAATACATAGAAGTGACATTTCAACCCTCAGGGAGAATTTTCACCTGTCATTGTAAAAGGCAGTGATAGCGGCCATTAGAGCATTTGAGCATCCACTTGAAATCTCCCTCGAGACAGCAATGAGGCTCTTCCATGCCAAAATACTGCCCATAATAACCTATGGACTTCAAGAGATATGGAAGGACCTTTCAGAGTGGGAGAAAGTAGAAGCCACGTACTTAAAAAGGATATTATTAGTTTTAAAAATGTACACCATCAAGGTTAGTCTACATCTTTGCAAAAGATACGTTCCTAATTCAAGACCTGCGGTACCAGGTACTGTTACCTAACACAGTTGGGTTTGAAGAGTTGCTGAAAAAACTGAAAATAAGGATGGATGTAGATGATGACTTCTATGCCACAAGTGCCATGATCGACGGAAGCTGGACAGGGACCTGCCAGCAAATGGGGAATGTCGTCAATAGACTGGTAGTGCATGACTTCCACTACAAAATGTCAAGATGTGCTGCACTAAACGTTTCCATCCAATGGAACGTTCTGCGGGATGAACTGTGGCCGTTACCCTGTACTATGGTGCACAAAATACTGTATGAGATATCAGTGACTGAACGAAGTGTTGAAGACAAATCTCCATGTGACTAGGGAATATAAGTGAAGTTTGTGTTGTAAATCTGCATGCTTGTGTGCTTTATTAATATTATGGATTCGAGAAACTGTTTAAAATAATGGTGTACCCAAGGAGGTAAATTTTATAAATTATTGCTTAAAATCTTCTACAAGAGTATGAACAGATATCAGCAAACAACCACTTTTTAAAATCTAACTTTGGCAGCTCATGTTCCTCTGTCAAAATGCAGAGTAATAGTTAAACATCCCTTTTACTCCCCTTAAACTGTTTATAAATTTAAGAGATGCTGAGGTGCCAGAATTTTCAATCATTTACTGTAGAGGCTGAAACGATCATCTTCTTTTGCAAGTTTCCGATGCAGTAAATGCTACTTGCCTTGCTTTGAGAAATTTTGGACATAAACATGGAAGAAAAAGTTCAAAGTTTGTAGTAGCACAAACCTCAAGTTGATAGGACGATTAGGTCATGTGGAAGAACCTATTTATTCACTACCTGTCACTTGGCCTCTAATGCAATGTACCGAGACATGCCGTCTGGTGTGTGGTTGATCTTGCCTCGATTAAAATCTAGATGTTGTGACCCAGCTTGAAACACTTCAATTCATAAGTGTACATCACACTCCTGGCAGTAATAAAGAAACGTGCGGCCTGATGTCTTATTTCAAACTGAATGCTGAAAAATTAAGATTGGTTTGAGGTTTTGAAGCATTGAAACAAACTTGGGAATTCCTAGTGATTCTTTCCTACAAACACATAATTCCTTCTTTTAATGTTTCAATTGATTTTACCTTTCTTCAATGTTGAGTATCCATTTCTAGAAACTGATTTCTAACGTCGCTTTCTTTACAGCAAAAATAGAAGAGGAGATAAAGAAAGGCGACTCCCAAAATCGAGACGAGAAGAATGTTCTGTCTGGGTAAGTGCTTCATGTGTTACAAATTTTTCATAGACGTTTTGTTCACAGATTTTTAAATTACTATCCAGAATTTCTATCTGTTATACTCTAGAGCAGATTTTGTCAGGCGTGCCAAACCAACTCGCTTCCAAACCAATCCCCTCCACTCATTTTTGCCAAGCGTACTTAATTTGGTGTGCTCAAAATTGCCCGAAGCTGCCAACATAGGCTAGCACAGCAAAAAGCTGTTTGTCTGCCAGGTTTGCACATGCTTGAATTAGGCTGTTTGATGAAGCAAGAAATGTGGAATTGTGTACATTTATTTCAGTGGATGTATTCATACCTTTAATGCGATAGAGACTCACTGTGCATACTGTATGTCTAGGGACAAGCTAAAGGCAGTATTATTTATCAGTTAAAAGTGGTGTTATTTTTTTATTAAAGAGCAGTGCTATTTTTAAAACATTTTAGTCATGAAATTTACAACTATATATATCACTTATAGAGAAATCAGCCTGCAGTTTTTCTAGTGGGTGGCTGCGTGGCTCAGGGGTAACGTTCTCGCTTGCTGGGCCCAAGGTTGCAGGTTCGTATCCTGGCGCAGTCAACTGGCATTTGAGGGTGCGCAAATGTGAGGGAGCCGTGTCCGTAGATTTACTGGCACGTTAAAGATCCCCTTCGGGGCAAAATTCCGGCACTCCAGCGTCTCTAAAAGCCAGTCTAGTTAAAAGGGACGTAAAAGGGACGTAAAACCAATAACATTATTATTCATTATTAGTTTTTCTAGTTGAAGGGCAAGAGAGAGAGACAGGCATTCAGAAAGGTGTGAGGCAAGGCTGCAATTACACTCAATTGCAAATGCACACACAATACTAGGCGACAGCGTTGATGGCCTTTGGCCGTGCAGAGAGAAAGCGATGATACGAAATACAGCGTTGCCTCATACGGGCAGAAGTTGCCGCCGTAACATCAAATATCGCATGCGGTCGGGCAAAGTTTTCGTAGTAGGGGGATTTTCAAGCAGTTAGGATGAAGAAATAGTAATTCTGAATACGTAGAAACAAAAATTACATTTCTACGCTGACTGGTTCGAGTTTTATGGGCTAGTTAATAGACATGACATTAGAAGATGAATAATCTCCTTATCCCTTGTTCCATCCCCTTGCCCGGGGTGAGATGCTTATTTATGTACCCTGCGGCGTAGCTGTGGCGTTAAATCGCACCACTGCTGTGATGGGAAACTGAAGCAAGTGCGGGGATCGGAGGTTTGAATCCCGTAACTATCTTGATTGTGGTTTCCCCGCGTTTCCCCACACTCCTTCCAGGCAAATGCTGGAATAGTACCTTAGTTCAAGGCCTGGGGCACCCTGTCCTTAATACAGCTACACACACTACTACAACTATCACAGAAACTCGGGTTATATCAGACAAATATACGGGGTTGATGACCAAGATGTCTCAAGCACTTAATATGAATATTAACAACGGAAATCCTAACAGTTTATTTATTTCGCTGTGGCATACTGTTTCAAGGATGTCTCCTCCCCCCTGTGCAGAGGTTATTGCAGTATGAAATGACAAGCATGATAAAGGTACAGTTGAATCGGTCGGAGCTGAAAAGCATTAAGTCAGTTTTCACTACTTTTCATGAGACAGATAGAACGTCATTGACAGAACAGAGCTTAACAAACACACTAGATTAGTCATCTATGTTGTGAAGCAACGGTTCAGGTTATATTTGTGTTAGCGGAATATCAATTTTAATTTAATAAATATATTTTTCTAATCAATTTTGCAAATGTGACTTAATGCCTTTCAGCTCCGTGGTCAGTTAAGTGTGGTATAAAGCCATCCTGAATGAATATTTCACATGATATTTTATATTAAAATGGATTTATAACAAAGAACACCTAAACCCTGTACAAATGTAATTTACAATGACACTGTAACACGGGGGATTCTTGCACTGCGAACAACATTAAGTACGGAAAACGGGGCTCAAAGGCAGCAAGTCATTGACTTAGTGCTTTTCTCCTCTGATCGCACTACATGTAACAGTGGTTTCTGGCTTAGAGAGAAGGCTGGTTTAATTCTTTCTTATGCCATTTGAAGGCCCTTGGGTCAATACTTCAGAATACTAAATGTTAAAAAAATGGCCATTCTTGACTTAATGCTTTTCAGCTCCGGCCGATTCAATTGTGGAATAGTAATGCCATAGGTGAGCCAGAGTACTGTCCGCCGTCCGCTTTGTCCAGCACAGATCCCACATTGAGCTGTCGGGAATCAATTCTGTGGCTGAGGAGTGAGAAACCAGTGGTAATCCACCTCTTTAAAATGGCAAAACACTGGAAAACAACACATGCTATTTAATTTTATACAATATACATTTTCACTACCAGGTGTCATGATAAACCTTCCTCGCTTCGACACTACTCACAACAAAGGTCAAGAAACGAAGTGTCATTGCAATGTCTCTCAGTATCATCATCATCATCTTGAGCAGTTTCCAACCGCTGGTCGGGTCTGCTTGGAACATAAGCCTCTCCATCGTTTCCTGTCCATCCACTATCTCTCGTCATTTACTGTGTCCCAGCACACTCCTCTTTCCTCCACACTCTTCTTAACTCCTTTTGTCCATCTGTCCCTTGGTCTTCCCCTTGGCCTCCTTCCCGTCATTTCCATTCCAAACATCTTCTTCGGTATCCTCTCCTCTTGCATCCTCCTCACATGTCCATACCATTGTAGCCTAGATCGCTCTATTCTATTTTGCAATGGTTCCTCTCTTACCATCTCCCTGACTCTCTCATTCCTTACTCTGTCCATTCTTGTCATTCCTACCCTACTCCTCTGGAACTTCATCTCCACTGCTCGTATTTTATTCTTGTCCCTTTCCTTCATCGCCCATGTTTCTGAACCATATGTCAAAATTGGCACAAAGTAGGTCTTGTAGATGATTCCTTTACATTTTTGTGGTACATCTTTATTCCATATCATCCCCCTAACACTCTTGAAAAATCCATCTGCGCACCTTCCCCGCTCATTTATTTCCATCCTATTGCCTCCCTTTTCTTCAATTATGCTTCCCAAGTACTTGAAGCATTCTACTTTCTGCAACTGCTGTCCTCCAAGTGTTATGCCCATATCCAGTCTGTTCTTCTTCCTCGTTGTGATGACCACTTCACTCTTTTGTGCTGAGAACTTCATCCCATATGATAACACTACCTTCTCCCACTCATCTAATTGCTCTTGTACTTCTTCCTCATCCTCTCCCCATACCAGAAGGTCATCAGCAAACAACATTGCCTTCATTTTCCTTTCCCCAATGCTATTTACCACTTTTCGTATGATTGTATCCATCACCACTATAAATAACAGGGGTGAGAGGGCACTTCCCTGTTTCAGACCACTCTCCAGTTGAAACCATTCCGTTCTCTCTCTTCCCACCTTTACACAGCTTTTGCTTCCCTCGTACATTGCTTTCACTCTTGCCACTGTCTCCTTGTTCACTGCTTTTGTTCTCATTGCTTCCCATACCTTGTTTCTATTAATACTATCATATGTTTCTCAATATCCAAGAAGGTCATCACCAGATCTTTCCCATATTCATAATGGTGTTCTTGTAGCTGTCTTACTGCAAAGATGAGGTCAACTGTTGACCTTCCTGGCCTGAATCCATACTGTTCTTCCCTCAGCCCATCTTCAACTTCTGTCCGAATTCTTCTCTCCAGTACCTTCTCAAATATTTTGGCGCAGTGGCACATGAGTGTAATTCCCCTGTAGTTCTTGCATTCCTTCCTACTTCCCTTTTTAAATATGGGTATTATTATCCCTCTTTTCCAGTCCTCTGGTATTTTCTTCTCCCTCCATATCACTTTCATTACTCGAAAGAGCCACTGTGTTCCTATCACCCCTGCTGCTCTCACCATCTCCACACTCACTTCGTCTATTCCCGGTGCCTTTCCCCCTTTCATCTTCTTTAATGCTTCCTCCACTTCTTTCCATGTCAATTCCTTCTCTGAAATGTCTTGGTCACTGTCTGTTTCTTCCTCCACAATGTCCACTACGCTGGTTTTAGTTGGATTTAGGAGTTCCTTGAAGTATTCTCTCCAGATAACCTTTACTTCTTCCATATTTTCGACCTCCTTTCCATTCCTGTCCACCATTCTGACATTTTCCCCTGTATCTCTTCTCTTTGCCTTTATCATTCCATACAACACTTTCTTACTGCCATCACAGTCCTCCTCCATCATTTCTGTCCATTTCTCCAGCCATTTCTTTTTCTCTTCCTTCACTACTTCTCCTGCTTCTTTCTTCCGCTCTTGGTATTCTTCTCTTGTTCTGTCTGTCCTCTGTTGGAACCATTTCCTGAATGCTTCATTTTTCTTTTTCACTGCTTCCTTAGTTCTGGGGTTCCACCATGGTGTTTCCTTCCACCTTTTCTTTCCACTAGTTCTGCCACACACGACTTCCGCTGCTTCTACCAACACGTCCTTGAACCTATTCCATTCTTCTTCACCTGTTTTCGGATCATCCTTCGGTAATTTGTTCCTCACTAATATCTGGAACTTCTCCTTATTTCCATCCTCCTTCAGCTTCCATGTCCTTATTCTTCTTTCTTGGTTCTCAGTTCTCCTCTTTTCCTTCAGTCCTCTCACCTTGGCGACCAGCAGACGGTGGTCACTGTCCAGGGCTTCTGAAGGTATTACCCTTATATCCGTGATACTCTTCTTTGTCTCCTTCCCGCATAGAATATAGTCCACCACTGATTTCCTAGTCAAATCCCTGCTGTACCAAGTAATTTTATGGCTCTCTCTCTTCTTGTACCATGTGTTTCCAACCATTAGCCCATTTATCTTGCACAGTTCCAACAATCTCTCTCCTTCCTTATTCCTGTTTCCCCATCCTTCACCACCAATCACTTCCTCAAAACCTCTTCTATCAGTTCCGACATGGGCATTTAGGTCTCCCATGACTATCAGGTCTCTCCCCACTAACTGCTTCTGCAACTCCTCTTCAAACTCGTCCTTCTCGCCTTCTGAGCATCCCACCTGTGGTGCATAGACTTGCAAAATGTCCAGGTTTCTACCTTTCACAGTGATTCTGGCTCTAATTATTCTATCACTTACCCTCTTTACTTCCTCCCTCAGCCCTTCTCTCACCACCATTCCCACTCCATTTCTCTTCCCCTCCTCATTTCCTATCCAGTATAGCTGCAAGCCATTTCTCAGTTCTTTCCTTCCTTCCCCTCTCCATCTGGTCTCTGCCAGTCCGAGTACATCCAGTTTTCTCCTCTCCATCATATCCACAACCTCCTCCACTCTTCCCGTCAATGTCGTTATATTCAAAGTTCCGATTCGTAGTCCATTTCCATAGCCAGGTCTGCTTCCTTTAGATCTGTCCTTTCCGAGGCCCGTTCCCGTTTTAAAAGCAGTTTCATATCCACTACTGGCTTGCTAGGCCTAACGTAGCTTCACCATAACCCTGACAAGGGGCCTGTTTTTGGTCCGCGAGAGGTATTTTATTTCCCTCAAACCCTCCGGACAAGTCCGGCGAGCCCCCCTATCCGCCACCTGGGACGCGCCCGATAGAGGAACAGGCAAACAGTATAAGGAAGTGAATTGAGAGAAGGTGCTGCAGTTTTTTTTTTGCGAGCAAGCCCGTATACATAGTAAAAACCAAAACAAATAAAAATAAAATAAACTTACTATACGTGCCTGGTTACTCAGAACTGTGAGAATCGGAACTTGAACTGCCGGATGTTTCTGTCACATTGATGATTATCGACTCCATTAAGTCGTCTCTGACAAGTTCCTGACGAAAATCATCCTCCTGTAGTTTGTGTGACGTACACAGGCTTCCCAATCAGCAATTGTGATGCGGTCTATCGCTTCGTGAGTCAACCTTTCGGTATCGGCTATTTTAAATGTGGTGTTCTTTTCTGCCATGTAACCTTTCACTTGTGCCCATACCAACTCGATAGGGTTATACTGACAGTGATAAGGCAGTAATCGTACCACCCTGTGACCTTTCTGCTCAGCTATGGTGTCAAGTTCATATGTTTTGCCCTTTGCCTTCTTTACGAGCTGCAACAATTCAAGCCTTGTTTTTGTTGCGTCATGCGGTATATTGTTATTACGCAGCCACATAATGATATTTCCCTTCCTTGTGTTTGGTTTAGGAGGCTTGTCCATTACAACAGAGTGATAGCTCGCATTGTCCATTACAATAACAATGTGGTAGTCTGATAAAGTTTTCAGTTTTGTCTGGCACACTAATTTACTCTTGAGTACAAATCCAGTAAGAGGTGAACCAGTGTGCAAATAATAAGGCGGCCACCTTTACCTACTGGAACTTTTAAACCCCCACGTCCCTCTGTCGTCTGCCAAATCATCTTCCTCGTGTGGTTCTAATTCACCCAAGTTTCTTCTAAGTAATAAATAGTTTGAATTCCTTCCTCTCGGATGTCATGCCTTGTTCGTAGAAATGTCAAAATGCGCGACCATCACCAACAAGGTGAATATTTTAGACTGTAAATTTACTGAACTGGTCTGAAGATGGACTGCTTGGAAGTCCGAAACATGTCCCTGAAGAGGAGTTAGCACCTGAAACAAAGTAAGTTGTGTTGTACCGTGGACATAATAAGTATGATAGAGGTTAAGTAGATAGGTGGGGCAGAGAGATGCCCTACCATACAATGTAACTAAAAGATGTGCAAGGAACTTACCTTCATGGATTTCAGACAGAAGGAAGCACAGTGATTTGTATGAATATCACAAGTTTTATGAGACCTACCATGGTGGAAGTGTGGAACTGATGCATACTGCATGCAGGCAACATATACTGTACTTTGTATTCGTTACGGCATGAGCCGATATTCTTTTGAGAAGTGGTGCACATACAGATGAAAATGTCTTGGTTATGGAAATCATTGTCAGTAAAACTTCAAGTTATATGGAAAATGTGATATAAAAAGATAATACTACATTACTTATATAGTAGGAAACCATATTTTATTTGTATTTATTTTAATTTCATTTGAACTATTTTAGCCTAATTCATTGTTGTTAATTTTATTATTTGATTTTTTAAACATTTTAATGGTCATATTTATTTTGATGAATCTATTAAAAGTGCTAAGTGTAATGTCCTTATAAATCACAAAGTTATATGTAGAAAGAAAGCCGTGTGCGTATACTCCTCCAAGTGTTGTGGATTGCGGGTAAGAACAACTAGCTGTGGAATTGTTAGGGAAGTTATATTAAGAGTGTATCAAGCCAAAATTACATGTTAATTAAACAAGCTCATGGCACGTTAAAAGTGAGGTTAAGCCTAGCTTGTTACACATCACCCACTCTAACAAAAAATCCTCTTCCAGCGCTTCCGTGCCAGGCGGATCACTCAGGAGCAGGAACTCTTCCCTGTCACTAATGTGTGAAGGAGTTTAGCAAATGAAAACACAGATGCAGGGCACATTCGCACAGGGCGGATCATTCAGGAACAGGAAGGCTTCCCTGTCAACAAGGTGAGAAAGAGTTTAGCAAGTGAGGACACGCTGAAGCAGTGCACGTTTGCGCGAGTCGCATCATTCAGGAACAGGAAAGCTTCCCTGTCAACAAGGCGAGAAAGAATTCAGCAAGCAAAATGGCGAGCATACAAGACGAACGATTGAAAACTGCTCTCAGAAAATAGAGAAGTATAGAGGAAATAAACGGCAAACTGAGTAAAGTTATGAAGGAGGAATTGCTTAAAGCGGTGAGTACCTTGGAAGATTTTTTCCGATCCATGAACAAAGGCGAAAACAGTGAAACCAAGGATAAACATAGGCATGTTGATCTAGCAAACGTAGGAAAAGAGGTTAATGGCTTCCCTGAATGAGAGATGACAAAGGCACGAGGCAGAATCTCTGTGAAACATGTGGCGCTATCTATGGACAGTGCGCATGAAACAAATTCAGAGATGGCAAAGAGAAGAGACCGAGGCTCTCTGGCGTCTACAACCAACAGTTCTCGTGACACAACTAGCGTGCTAACTAGAGACGTAACACCCGGAACTACAAGTACAACCCACCAAGCCTCGACAACAAGCGGCAACTTCTATAACCACAACAGCCAGAAGCCAGACCACACGTCACTGGAAGATAAAATAACCAATAATGTCACACAAAAACTAACTTATTTGATTGACACCCTTACAGGCAACTTAAGGAAATTAATAAAAGAGGAAATAGAAAGCGCTCAGCACTCAACACTGACACCAAAACATGACGAGAGAACAGCTGAAGTTAAGGTGAACAGTTACAAGAAAATTGACGAACAGACGCCATCATCACAAGAATCGGCACAGGTGAGAACTCAAGGCCTGGAATATGCCAACGATCCGGGGCAATGGGTTCAAGTTGCGGGCAAACAAGACAGCAATACACAACGATAAGCTCAGGTCCAAGAGTTGAAGAATTGCAAGCAGCAAAGAAGAAAGCTTGGCTTGGGGGGGGGGCGTGTAGGCCCGCACACCACCTCCGGTGCCGTAAAGAAGTACCTAGAAAACAGAGGAATTATAGAAAACGTTACGTGTGAAGAAATAACAACCAATTACGATACGAAAGCTTTCAAAGTGGGGATCCCATTCGAACTAATGGAAAGGGTATATGAGGAGGAATTCTGGCCGACAGGGATTAATGTCAGACGTTTTCGATTTCGGACCTTTCGTCCCATTCGAGAAATTGGTCGCTTCCACGAATAACTCAAAAGAGAAAGTAGTTGATAGAAAGAATCAAAACATAAAAGACGCATCAAGAAAATTAAGAATCATGATGTGGAACATAGAAGGGCTAAAAACTGCTATGAGTATGAGCCCAGAACACTTTCTAATAGGTTACGATATGGCAATCCTATTGGAAACATTCGTCACAGATGACTGGCAACACCCACACTTCTATGGTAGTCATCTTAAAGCTAGACAGGGAGAAAAAGGTAGACCTTCCGGGGGGATTACTATCTTACTAAAACCACACCTAACTCCGATATTATCAACAAGGCAACAGGACCCTACCCTACTTGTGGAAATAGGCGGCCTCATAATAATAGCCGCTTATTTCCAACCGAACATAACAGCATTCGACATAATGGACGAGGTAGGCCAAATGATCATTCAAAGCAAGCCAGATAAACCAATAATTATCGCAGGTGACCTTAACTGCAGATTAGACCTTCCGAACCACAAAACAAAGCTAGTCCTGGAGAAACTGGAAGAAGAAGGCTTCATCCTGCTAAACAACCCCACAATCCCCACATACATCTCACACAATGGAAAGAGCACAATAGATATTGCACTTACAAAAGGACCAATAACAGGAAACATATTTGCATTATGGACAGCAAACCAAGCTGTGATAAGGAAACACTTACCACTTGAAATAAATATCCAAGGGGAATGGGGAAACCTACAGGAAAAGACAACTCATCCCCTTTCAAGGAAAATAGATGTCGAGAAAGTAGAAGCTAAGCTAGATTCAACAGTACTTTTAGACTCATTAATAGATAACTCAAGGCTGGAGAACGCAACGAGAACAATAGAGGAAATCCTACAAACGGCCGCCATTCCGCGGGCCACAAGAAGAGCAAAGATATGGTTTGATAGTGAGTGTTATAGGCTGAGGAGGGAGACCTTAGAAAAATTACAACAGTTAAGGCAGAACTTGAATAACCAAAGTCTACTACACATATACAACGACAAGAGGAATCTCTACAAGAGAACATTGAAAGAAAAGAAGCACGCTTACTTAGAAGCAGAGGGCAGGAAGCTAGCAGAGGAAGCCAAGAAAAACCCATTCATAGCCCTATGTCCAAAGAAACAATCACTGACACACTACATAGACATGGATAATTGGGAATCACACTTTAGCAAGATTCTCAATATCGAGGGTCTAGCGCACACCAGAAAAGATCCACATATCATCTCTCCACAAGTACCAATAGACTGGGTACCCCTGACCAATGAGGAAACTAGAATCGCCATAGACAGCACCAAAAATAAGAAAGCCGCAGGACCGGACGGGATCTATAATGAATATGTAGAAGACACTGCACACCTGCTAGCCCCAATATGGACAAAATTATATAACAAATGTATAGAAACAGCTTCCATACCTGACCAGTGGAGAAAGTCAATTGTAAAAGTTTTAAATAAAGGGAAAGGAGATCCAAGAGATCCCAAAACGTACAGAGGCATAGCACTGAAAAACTGCCCCTTCAAAATCTTCACCAAAATTATAACAGGAAAAATAAATGAGGAAATAAACGAGCTTCTGCCAGAGAACCAGTTTGGGTTTAGAAAGGGACGATCTACCTTAAACGCTATTGAACTCCTCATCATCATCATCATCATCATCATCATTTCCCCTTATCCAGCTCCTGCCGGGTCGGGGTATTTATGGCACTTCTCCACTTTCCTCTTTCCTTCCACAATTCTTCTTCCACGATCTTGTCCCAGTCCAGATTCCTTTTTCTCACGCTGTTCTTCACTGAATCGATCCCCCTTGTTCTAGGTCTTCCCCTTGCTCTCTTACCCTTGCACTTGGCCTCCAGCACCTGTCTTGGTATTCTATTTTCCTCCATCCTCTTTACATGTCCAAACCACCTTAGTTTATTCTTCTCAATTCTCTCATTTAGTTTTCCCATCCCAACTTCCTTCCTAACATCTTCATTCCTCACTCTGTCTTTCCTTGTCTTACCTATCATACTTCTTAGGAATTTCATTTCACTGGCTTGGATTTTACTCTCATGCCTGCTTGTCAGGGTCCAAGTCTCAGCTGCATAAGTTAATATGGGTACATAGTACATTTTATACATTACCTCCTTGCTTTTCCTTGGTACTTCCTTATCCCAAACAAGTTTTCTTACACTTTGATAGAATGCATTGCTCTGCTGTACCCTCCTGCCAATCTCCATGTCCAACCTACCAGTTTGCATCAATTCACTTCCTAGGTATTTGAACGTGTCCACAATTTCCAAACTCTGACTACCAATTTTCACAGTGCCCTTTCCTTGTCTTTCCCCTCTTGTCATCACCATGGTCTTGCTTTTCTCTATACTGATTTTCAGGCCATACTTATGAATATTTTCGTTCAGTGCATCTAGTTGTTTTTGCACTTCTTCGGTGTTCCTTCCCCAGACCACAATATCGTCTGCAAATAATAGTAACTTCATTTCTTTATGTCCATATGCTTCCTTTGTTTCCTTTACAATTTCATCCATTACCATTATGAATAAAAGAGGTGACAGCACACTCCCCTGTCTTAGTCCAGTCTTGTTCCTAAACCAATCTGTCTTTCCAACTGGGGTCAGTACCCTGCTAACACAGTTGCTGTACATTGCTTGCACCATTTCCAACATTTCTCTTCCCAGTCTCTTCTTAACCATGGTTTCCCATACCTTCTCTCTGGGGACACTATCATATGCCTTTTCTAGATCTATGAAAGTCATGATCAAATCCTCTCCATATTCCCAGTTCTTTTCCATCACCTGCCTCAAGCTAAAGATTGGGTCCACTGTGGATCTTCCACTCCTGAAGCCATACTGTTCCTCTTGCAACTCTCCTTCCACCTTTCTTCTCATTCTTCTTTCTAATATCCTTTCCAGTATTTTTACTATCTGTGATATGAGGGTGATCCCTCTATAGTTATCACACACTTTCTTGTCCCCTTTCTTAAACACTGGTATTATTAGCCCTTTCTCCCAGTCTTCTGGTACACATTTCCGTTTCCACACACACTTTAGCAGTCGATACAGCCATTGCATACCAACAGGTCCAGCAGCCTTTATCATTTCTACACTGATTTCATCCACCCCTGTTGCTTTTCCCATCTTCATTTTCTGTACTGCTAATTCCACCTCCAGCATTGTTATATCATCTTCTGTTATAGAGTCGTCAGGCTGTGTCACTTCGATCTCACCAGTACAATTGCTCACATTCAATAGCTTATCGAAATACTCCTTCCATCGTCCCTTTATCTCTTCTGGGTGTGCTAACAACTCTCCATCTTCCTTTTTCACCAGCTTTGTAGTAACTCTTTCTTTCCTCTTACTTCTTAGAAGCCCATACAGCATCCTTTTACTGCCACTTACATCTGTTTCCATTCTTCGTGTAAATTCTTCCCAACTTTTCTTCTTTTCTTCTCCTACCACTTTCTTACACCTCCGTTTGCTGTCTTGGTACTTCCTTTTGCTTTCTTCTGTTTGATCTCGGTTCCATTCTTTCCATGCAGACTTCTTTTCTTTTACTGCTTTCCTCACTTCCTCATTCCACCACGGTGTCTCCTTCTCTTTCACTCTTGTTGACGTCCTACCACAAGCACTCTCTGCTGCACCAGCAAATGCCTTTTTAAAGTGGGACCATTCCTCTTCTACATTTTCCACTTCAGTAACTGGGATTTGTTGCTTCAATCTCTCCTGAAAATCTTCCTGTACAGCTTTGTCTTTCAATTTCCATACTTTTATTTTACTTTCTCTGATCTCCTTTAGGTTTTCCAATTTTTCCCATCTAAATTTTGCCACCACAGCTCTATGGTCCCCATCAAATGCTTCACCTGGTAAAGCTGTCACATCCATCAACTTTCTGCGATTTGTCCTTTCCACCAGGAAGTAGTCAATTACTGATTTTGTTCTTCTATCACCCCACCCATATCTCGTAATTTTCCTGCTGTTTTTCTTCCGAAACCATGAATTACCCACTATCAGTCCATTCCTTTCACAAAAGTTTACAAGTTCCTCTCCTTCCCGGTTCTTTTTCCCATATCCATATGGTCCAACGACTTCTTCCTTTCCTTGTCTCTCAATTCCGACTTGCGCATTCATGTCTCCCATGATCACCACTTCTACATCTGAGATTACTCTTTCTACATCCTCCAGGAATACTTCAATATCTTCTTCTCTGTTTCCAGTCTGTGGTGCATACACTTGTATGAAGTCCATCACGTCATTCTTCATCTTCATTCTAATTTTCATTATTCTGTCACTCACACACTCTACCACTTCAACATACTCCTCCAGTTGTTTCGAGGTTATCAGTCCCACGCCATTTTTTGCCTCTTGGCCACCACTCCAGTATAATGTATATCCTTTCCTCAATTTCTTCCTTCCTTTACCTTTCCATTTCACTTCACTCAGCCCCATCATTCCAACCTTCTCCCTCTCCATGAAGTCTACCACCTCCTCCACCTTGCCTGTCAGGGTCATGACATTCATGATTCCCACTTTCATTTCGGTTACTGGTCGCCCATTTCTCACAGTTCCCCCAGTACCAAAGGAACTGCGCGTCGCCTGCAGGGTACGCCCTAACCTTTTCCGAATCATTGGAAGTGCCATATCCATTTTAGGCTATTATTACGATGGGGTCGCCACTCCCAAAGGCATTTTATGGAGCTACTGCCAGCTATTATTCAGGCCGCCCCTAACATGGAGAACAGACGCCCTTGCAGCCGCCCCTAACATGGGAAACAGACGCTGCCGATTGATGCTGTACTCATACTATTCCCTGAGTACTGGGTTGCCTCTTCCGCAATCTCCACCGTTCTGAAGTCCATCTTCTCCACTGTAGATTCCGTTGAGGTCTTCGCACGTAACCCTGTGCACGGGGCCTATGTTATACCCCATAGGACTGGGTCCTCACCAGAACTTAGCCGGTACTGTAGTTCCATGGTCTATTAAAGTACCGTTGCCCACCCCCGCGACGTGGACGCGCCTGGCAAGAATTATCCATGTAGCCAATTAGGATTGACTCATGGACCGGGTTAAGGAGCTGTCTAAATCCAGCCTCCAAGGCTGCTAAACCAAATATGGGATGCCTTAGAGGAAAACGGAAAATATTACACCATTTTTATAGATTTGACAAAGGGTTTCGACCTGATAAATAGGAAGCTAGTGACAGAAAAGCTAAAGGAGATGCTAGGCATGAACAACATATGGGCCAATCTCAACACATCAATACTGCAATGGAGCGAAGTTCGAATTTCGGACAACCTCACTCTATCAGAACTGATTGCCCAATCAAACGGAGTCCTACAGGGAGACCCACTGAGCCCCTTGCTGTTTATAATATCAACCACAGATATCCTAAAAATAGCCCAAAAGGAGGGAGTATTCTCTTGCGCATATGCTGATGACATTGTAATTGGCTCCCGAGATTTAACAAAACTCCAGGAAACTGTAAATGACATGCAAAAGGGGTGCTCCAAACACAAGCTGGACATCAACATCTCAAAAACAGACACTATGATCTTCCGAAAAGAAGGAAGAATACCCACCTCAGCAAGAGATTTTCATTCGGGATATAAAATTAAAGATAGTTCCAGACTCTAAATATTTAGGCATCACACTGCAATCGAGTGCATACTGTTTCACAAAACATGTCACAGATAAGGTAACCCAAGCAATGATGGCAATGCACGAAATAAAGGACATCATATCACTCAGTCTGGAGACAGCAATGTTGCTATTCAGAATAAAAATTCTTCCAATAATGACCTGTGGCATTGAAATCATCTGGACACATTTAACAACGAGGAACCTATCCACCTTGGAAAGGGTGAAAGCGAACTACATAAAGAAGGTGATAGCAGTATCAAAAACTACACGATCTAGACTTGTTTATCTCCTGGCAAAGGAATCTTTCCTCGTAGATGACCTCTGGACAAGCATACCCCTACCGAGCACCAGTGCATCAGAGAAACTTCTAGCAACGTTGATGGAGAAGAGAGAAGAAGTACAACCAGACTTCTATGGCACAGGGGCCATGATAGACCGCTCGTGGACAAAAGCTAATTTCGAACTAAGACATGTCTTTACGAGGTTGGCAGTTCACGGTTTTCACCACCTACTCTGTAAATCAAAACCCTTCCATGACACAAGTATAGACTGTGAGTGCACATTATGTGGACAAATGTGTGAACGGTACCACATACAATTCTGTACAAGAAGAACCATGTCTATAAGTGATTATGCAAATGTGTAACCCATCAATGTAACCTATATTTTAAGTTATGGCTATTTGGCTGCATTAAATATATTATTATGAGACCACAATTCTCATGTGATCCCACTTTCAGTGCAGGCAAGACCAGGTGGGATCAGATAGCTACAATCAAATCTGAACCTAAAAGAAATTAAAAAATTGGTTTGAAACAGTGTTATATATCATTCAGCAATGTAATTGCATTTACATTTAAAGGCTGTAAATAATTATATCAATTGACTTCACCTACCGGTGCCTTAATGGGTTCGGTTGCAAGTCCTGTCCGACCGAAATTTCGGCCGCCAATTTAAGTCCATGGAACATACTTTTTTCTGTCACTGCAATGGCCTTTTTTTTTTTTTTTGTCTTAACTTTCCCGCTCAGACAAACCTGGTGTGCACTTAGCTTATGTTCTACATAGGTTTTCATCCCTAACACTGTCAATACACTTTCTTTTGAGGTTAACACATACAATAATAAACAAACAAAAAGGTGAAGATTGCTTGGTGAGATGTGCACTGTTGCCACATTGATAAACCTGAACTGGAGATCAAATTATTGATCTTGGATCTTGGAACAAGCGAATAGCTTTATACAACATGGACGACGACTGAACTTGGTTCCGATTTTGAACTCCAGTCAAGCGATGTTTATACAATCGGCCCTAAGTCTATCTCTTTCGCCATACTGCCATCCTGGGAAATTACCTACCCAAGTATTTGAAATGGTCCACCTGCTCCCATTTTGTTCCCTCAGATGTGATTGGAAACATTTTAGCAAATTATATTATTCCAAGTGTATTATGCTTAAAAGTAACAAATGTGGAATTTTGTAGGTAGCATCTAATTGAAGAACTTTGGCACATTTTGAAAAATTAAAGATATCTGGCCCACTTTACAGTAATTCAAATCAGAACTATGCATACTATCCTGTTCAAGCAATCCCCTGACAATATACTTTCATAAAATCCCAGGGTCCCTGTTCACTTATGTACTCTCTAATGATTATCCTAAATGTGTTTTTGCTGTTTAATTATGGAAAGTCTAGCCTTTGTATGGCAAATTTTCAAAAGTACATTCATAACAAAGTACCCAATTGCAACTTGGACATAGAAGTATTGAGAATTTTGTTTTTGAGTATTCCAATTACTGTATTTACTCGCATACAAGACCTTCCCCCCTTTTTTTAAGTTAGGAAAAACAATTTTTCCTCTCATGTTGGACCCATTATTAACGAAATACGGGTAACTAACGATGCGAGTTTACTACAGAGTTCCTGCTATTCCTATTTTCGATACGGTATTCCGCGGACGTTCCTGCATTACCGTAAATGTAAGGAGTGTACCAATTGCTGTTTTGGTACTTGGTGACAGTGCAAGCAAATGCATTTTTTCCTACCTGCAGAAAGTTTGGGGCTAGCTATTGTAACGTAAATAACCCGGAAGTCCCTGCCCTAAGGCCGCATTCTGGCTTAGGAATCAGTGGAAACGAGTTTAAAGCAAGCAGAGGTTGGGCTGTGCATTTCATGCGAAGAAACAGCCTGGCTTTATGGATGCATTCGTCATTGTGTCAGCGACTGCCAGAGTAATATACGGATAAAGTGTTGGAATTTCAGTGACTCCTGTCTTCATAGCTGCAAGAACACGAGTTCCTCTGATCGCAGATACGAAACACGGATCAGACTCCAGTTTATCTTGATATGCCTACTCAACCATTAATGCCAAAGGAGCTTCAAACGTACCGGTACTTGTAAAAACCACGGGAGCTGAGAAATTGCGCTGTACAGTAATGCTGGCAATTAGAATAAAAGTAGAATATCCCTAACTGTATTTTCTGTTTATTTCAGAGGCAGTGAACGCGAAATTAGGCCTACCCTACCACGCACGTATACCAGTACTTGCTGCGATCGCGGGATATTTATATCAGAGTAATATTGTATGAAAATGAAAATCCACAGCCTGCTTCCAGTCTCCGACCGGGTCAGGAATGGAATGAATGAAGCCCCCATCTAGCGGCGAGGATATGAAGTGTGCCGGCTGCTGAAGCCTGTCGCACTCCTCTGGGGCAATGATTAAATGAATGACAAATGAAATGATAGTGGAGAGTGTTGCTGGAATGAAATTGTGACGGGGAAAACCGGAGTACCCGGAGAAAAACCTGTCTGCCTCCGTTTTGTCCAGCACAGATCTCAAGTAATATTGTATAATGGTCCATAATTGTATCTTTTAAACCTGAATAATACATTTTCTGTTTTGAAATATATTTTTGAGGATGTTGGCATGTATAGTTATGTAGTGGATATCTTGATACACAATTAATTTTTCAGATATGCATATATAAGACCCTCCTCAATTTTTTTAGCATTAAGAATAGGATAAAATACGGATCTTATATGCGAGTAAATACGGTACTTTCAAAATTAGTAATGCGGTATCGAGCATTAAGAATAGGATAAAATACGGTCTTATATGCGAGTAAATAGTAGTAGTGTACTTTCAAAAATTGTAATGCGGTATCAAGCATTAAGAATAGGATAAGATACGGATCTTATATGCGAGTAAATATGGTACTTTCAAAAATAGTAATGCGGTATCGAGCATTAAGAATAGGATAAAATACGGTCTTATATGCGAGTAAATAGTAGTACTTTCAAAAATAGTAATGCGGCATCGAGCATTAAGAATAGGATAAAATACGGATCTTATATGCAAGTAAATACAGGACTTTCAAAAATAGTAATGCGGTATCGAGCATTAAGAATAGGATAAAATACAGATTTTATATGCGAGTAAATACGGTACTTTCAAAAATAGTAATGCAGTATCGAGCATTAAGAATAGGATAAAGTACAGATCTTATATGCGAGTAAATACAGTACTTTCAAAAATAGTAATGCGGTATCGAGCATTAAGAATAGGATAAAATACAGATTTTATATGCGAGTAAATACGGTACTTTCAAAAATAGTAAAGTGGTATCGAGCATTAAGAATAGGATAAAATACAGATCTTATATGCGAGTAAATGTGGTACTTTCAAAAATAGTAATGCGGTATCGAGCATTAAGAATGGGATAAAATACGGATCTTATATGCAAGTAAATACGGTACTTTCAAAAATAGTAATGCGGTATCGAGCATTAAGAAAATGTGGTACCATCCCATCCATGATTTTAACTAGAGTGAAAATTTTATTTTACCATTTACTTTTTCTGTTTCAGGAAAAGACTTGTCCTGGATGATGAAACAGCTAAGGCAGTCCCATTGGATACTTTGAGTGCAACTTTTGTGTCTGTGGTAAGAACAATTTCTGTAACTGATAATGTGTGTGTAACTGTTGTAATGTTGGATTTGTATAATTCTGTTTGTGTGGTCGTTATTGTGTTAATGTGTTTCGTTATAGAAAATGTGTTTATTCTTAACTTAAAAATCAGTTACTACGAAAACTCATGAGTTGATTTCACAATCGGTGCTGCACTCTGCCCATGGGACAAAACTCCCCGACTGTATGATGTGGTGACGAGTCGCAGACAGCCGGCTGTTTTAAGATGCCATTTCGGCAGGTAGGCGTTAGAAGTACAGTAGGCACTTAATGTATTTCATGCTATAGGTGGGGCATTGAATGAAGATTATCATATGATGGGACGAAAGTTAGAAGTAAAATTCGAAACATCACAAAATTTTGAATTAAAATTTATGAATTCACAAGATTTTACTGTATTATGACTACTCCTAGCACAGCATTATCATCATGTGGAAATTAGCAATTTTCCAAAAACTTCAAGAAATTTAAACAAAACAAATTTAAAAAAAAGTGTTTTGTTTTACCTTCCAGCTGGCATGTGCTGAGTTTTCTTAGGATAAATTGAATTATGGTTATTGGAAGGGGATTGAAAACTTCAGTATTCACAGTTGGCAACAATGATTAACATGTGCCAGATGTTGCTCTCCTCCGCACTAGCAGTCATCAGTCAAGATAGAAAGTGAGGATTCCACCTCTGCAGTACTCTGTACTGCACGTGCCCAAACATATATATTTTTACCCTACTTTTCCCCTTTTTTAAAAAATGATGAAAATGTAGACTTATATCACCCGGGCAGATGTGTTTGTCCCCTATCAACTCCTAAACAGCTGCAGTTATCGAAACCAAATTTGGTATGAGTAAAGATCTATACCAGGACATCTCGCGGCCATAATTGAAAATTATATCAGTGCTACCAACTGCTGAAAAATCACTTGAATTTGAGCTCTACGTTGGATATCTCAGAAGGTATGCATGGGAAATGTTCCAAAATTTGCACATGTATTTCAAATTACATTTTGGGAGCCTATACATGACAGTGTTGCCAATATGATTCTATGCCTGCTGATAGATTCAATGTTTAATAGCATGCAACGTCCATACTATCTATTGGACTTCAACCATATTTTGTATGTGCATTGTGTACTTTAAGGGATGGAACTAAGAATATATTCAGACTGTTGATAAATATTCTCTATACTTTTGAACCCTAGTCTCAGTAGATTAGAAAGTACGGAGGCCAACAGATCTAAATTTAGCAAACTCATAGAACATAATATTCCAGATGACTTTTGGGTAACTCAGACATGGCAATGTTGCCAACATGATTCTACGCATGCAGATAGGTTCAGTGCTTATCTGCACAAAATTTCCATAATGAATGGATTTCATCCTCATTTTGTATGTTCAATGTATGCTTACGGACATTTAATTGCGTTAAATATACTGTATGAGTCAGCAGGGCTACCAACTGTGTATAATAATCTCAAGTCTTTTGAACTCTAGATGCAATATTTCGGAATATGTGTACAGAACACACTTCAAATTTAGCAAACTGTAAGTCCCAGTAGATATATTTAGAGTAAATCGTCAAAGTTAGTGCTACCAACATAATTCTATGCTAGCATATAGGATCAGCGTTCAACTGCATGTAACTTCCATATTAACAAGTGAATTTCAACTGAATTTCGTATGTGTTATGTATGCCTTAAGAGACAAAACTTGGCATATTTTTAGAGTCATTGGGTTTACTGACTGTTGTTAAATGCTCTCCATAATTTTATTTAGAACCCTAGTCACAATGTATTCAGGCAAACAGTTCAAAATTTGGCAAATGTGTATAGGCAATAATTTTTCATATTCATTTTTAAAATCCTTACGTGACAGTGTCACCATCATAATTTTACTCGTGCTATGCTTATAGGCTCAATGTTTAACTACATCTAACTTCCATAACATTTCATGGAAAATTAACAAATTATATACATTGTGTGTATGCCGTAAGGGATATAATTTTGTGCATTTTCAGTGGCAGCAGACCTACCAACTATCTAATAACTCTCTCTGAGCATTTCAGCGAGAGACTCTCCGTATATCCATAGCAAGAATCTATTTCAAACAAATGCTCTATTAGATTACACTGTTTCAGGTATATTTCGAATGAATCATAAATACCGATATTACCAACCATAATTCTAGGTAGGTCTATTTGGATCAATCATTGGTATGAAACTTCAATTATAAGAAAAGTTGCTTCTTAAGTTCGTCACCTAACTACTTGTTACTGTTTGAATATCGATGTGGGTTATTATGAAATATTTCATACGAGTAGTTTTGACTTATATAAGTGTAGTTCTTATATTACAATGTTTCTATCATAAATTTATGGTAGTAGAAGTAGATAGAACAATTGTTCTTCAACAAGCAATCATCCAAATGTTATTGATATGATTGTTTTCATCTATTCATTTGTATTTATTTTTATATGAACTGTACACTGCTAACGTTATTATTACCGATGTTATTATTATCATTATTACTATTCGTTCTAATTGTTGTACATTTCACCGTGGACGAAATTGTATCATTTCTAAGAGAAGATCAGGTGAGCTCTTGAGCAGTTTGAAGCCCAAGGACGAAAAATAAAAGAATAAAAATAAAAAGAAAGAAGGAGCACAAGCAGGTTTAAAGGTCACAAGACATTGAAGAGGACATTGACAGCTCACATGTTGCAAGTGAAGAAGAGTTTGTTGAAGATAGAAGTATTACAGCAGTTCAGAAGTTTCAGAAAAGGAAGCAAATCAAATGGAGGTTGTTGATGAACTATAAAATGTTCTGGGCATAAATATATTTTTATTCAGGTCGATTAAGAGGGTGACATATGATTTTTCTTTCTTTTCCCTCAAAAATGGGGCTTTTAGGGGTGAGAAGGGTGATATTTGGGAGGCAGCGCTCAGTGAATGCTAGGGAGAGTTTCAAAGGTGTATTTATCTGATGATTAATGAATCAGTGTGCTGAATCATTTGATGTACGGTACCGTAATGGCAAGGAGTAAAAATAGATTCGTGATTTTTTATTTTCTTTTTCCTCTTGTGCAAATTCACCATCACATTACTTGATTAACTCTGAACAATGCAAAGAGATGTTGTGTAAAAAAACAGATTTTTTAAAAATTCAACATTTTGGTAACACTCACACAAATATGTGATTTTTGAAAATTAATGTTTGTGTTAGTGTCTTTTTATCGTTCTCCATCACCATTTTCACAATTTTTTCAGCTACTTGAACATGATTTGAAATTTATATTGGTGGCAGCCCTGATCTAGAGTATTAATTTATTTTGTCTTAAACATCGCAAAACCATGTTAAACACTAAAAATTTACCCTGAAGGAGCAAACCCTATTCAATTCTACACTGGGATATACAGGGTGAGTGCCGGCACTCAGAGGCCCCGGGTTCGATTCCCGGCTTCGTCAGGGATTTTAGAGACTGACGTGAGGGCTGGTACGGGGTGCACTCAGCCTTGTGAGGATATTGACAGTGAGGCAGCGCCCCGGTCACCGAGACCACGATTAATGACCACACGTCGCCCCATAATCTGCAGGCTAAATGGCTGGGCAGCCTAGGCCGTCATGGGCTGTAGTGCCATGGGATTTGGTTTTTATATACAGGGTGAGATAGGTGTACTAGGCAGCCAGGAACATATGATTCCTCAGGTCGGGATGTGCCACAAGACATGTAAATCCTATAGTAAAAGGTTCATGGTATAGTGAGAAAAAAATTGCATAATTACATTTAAACATGTCTTGCATGCTAATCGCACATCCTATTACTTCTTGTTTGCATTATGTTGTGCAGCATGACGAAATAAAAGAATGATCTGGGTGGATCTGCATACAGCAAGTGGTTCTCCCAAAAATCCATGTTACTGTAATTACTCTGTGGGAGGCCATACTTGTAACCAGTCTGCCAACAGCACTACAATTTCAAATGTGCATAAGGGGGAAATGTATTTGGACGGGTTCTCTTCCACTCCATGAGATCGGGCCTGCCTGCATAACCTTCACATGGATACACATACATGTTTCTGAGATGTGTAGATATTTACACCAAAAACCAGTTTGTCGTGTCTCATCTTCCAGTTTCTGGGTTTACATACACTTGTAGGCTTGCAATAGCAGAATGCTATGTACTTTTCCTCCTGTTTTCTCATTCATACCATGGGAGCAACCTTCAGTGATGAGTCCACTAGATAGGAGGGAAGAATGTGGGAGGGAGCCTATTTTACTCCAAGGATACTGGCATGCCTTTTAAGTCCTTGTCTGTGGCTTGTATTTTCGTGTTTGTGAAGCCTTAGAACTGATACAGCGTTAATGATTCATAGCAACATCGACATTAACTAGCCTGTATTTCAATCTCATTGAGCATGCGTTGGACATGCTTTGGTATTTGTTCCTTGCAGAAAGTTCTCATTTCACTGGCCATTCTTCACTGAGTATGGGAGGGAATACTGGAAGGTATGCTGGACCTTATAAGGAATTATGGCTAGAAATCTTTGCGATGTGACTAGGGCTGGTGGTGAAAATAGGCCGATCCTGTTTTGAAGACCGTGTTGTTAGTTCTCGAAACTTCGTTTACATTTTACTACAAAAGAAAAATTCACTAAATGATAATTCCTTAAAAGTTTTCCAATAACATTAGTTTTTATTTTAATTTCATAAACAATTGTGTGATTAAATTATGTTGATTGAACATCACTGTGACTGTAAAAATTACTATTTTATTTTATGTGCTGCTGATTGTGCCAGAGTGACAAGGGCTCAAGTATGTGGATTTTCTAATGCATTAAGTTTAGAGTTATTTCCTGAATTTGATATCTTTTGCATTATTTGGCAGCATATTTTTACATAATGTTGCATGGTGTTATGTGGCTCCTATACCCGATAAAGCCATCAGATCACAATTTCTGTTTGTAACAAGTTTTCCTACCAGATGAATGTGGCTTGGCTGTTGCTATTGAGAGATGCTTTTGCAATTGCATATCATGTATCAGGAGCTTACCCCCAATGTATGCTCTTCTTTGGTCAGCTGCCGCTTCCTCCATAATTTTTCTTTTGCATGATAAACAAAATGACTACAAAATTGCTTTAAGTAGTATCGACAATGTGGGTACAAATGTCAAGTTATTTGGTATCACACCTGTTCATATTTAAGGGGAACTTGTTTTCTTGTGATAAACGTGCACAAACAGATATTCATTTTGAAACATTCAACAAGTATTTTGAAAGCTGTAGTTGTAATTGAAATCTTTGTAAGTTGAAAACTGCTTGCCACCCTTACGAGTCGAACCAGAGTCATTGTCCCTCCAAGATTTTTAGGTGGGTGTGTGCTGCCAACTGCCAGAGTGACAAGGGCTCAAGATGTAATCGTATATAGGAGCACCAACTGGAATAAGTTATGCCCTAATATTGTATGCTCTTGTCATTACTATTATGCATGATTTACAGTGTATCTTCATTAGAATAATATGACCCCTAAATCTCTCGTCATTTTGACTTCGTGAGCAGCACACTCGGGTCTTCAGTTTCGAGTCCTGAGCTCAACAAATATTTTCCAGATTAGTTCCATTTTGAGTTTTGTACGAGCTTACGAGATGCTATTTTCATTAAATCTTAAAACCACTTCACTACCTCAGAACTTCTAATTCAAACAAATGTTAAGTGCATTAAATTAATTTTTCTTCAAAATGAACTCTTTTGTAGTTAATGTCTTTATTATGATGAACTTTATTGGTTATCATTCCTTTGCTTATTTCAAACATTTTCTGTTTGTGATTTACATTTTGCTTTATATGTGTTGTAATAGCTTCATGGTTTTTTTTTTTTGTCCCTTCCTACCTACCCCTTTCCAACACACTGTCTTTTTATTTCATTCTTCCTTATTAAATAACAGGGTGGAGATAAACTTACTCTTTCTCTTGGAGGGCTTGGTTCTGCCCTTAGCAGTATGGTTGACAGTGATATCAGGGAGGAGACTGGTGATGTTGAATACAATCCCCAGAAATGTAGTACACCAGTCACAGTTACCCACTTTTCATGGTCTGATCGTGGAAAGTTGGAACAAGTTATTCTTCCTTCACATCATTTTGAGAATACTGATACTGCCAATCATTTAGACATTGGGGAAGCTGTTGTACAGCTATCGAAAAAACCGTCAGCATTAAATTTGACTAGTGTGTCTGATGTGGTCATGATGCCATCTGTAAGGTCACCAAAGCTGTTCAGCTCTCCAGCCCGCGAAATTGAAGACGATAACTCTCTCATAAGTCTCTCGTCACCGAATATTCAGCCTTTCAATTCTAATAACCCATTTATCAACTCTTTGTCTTCCCTCTCTAAGCAAACATTAACCGATAGCTCATCAGTGGCGACAAATCCCTTTTATGTTAGTCCCTCTATTATCCCATCTTTCACACCCTCTCAGAGTTCAAATCCATTCCAAGATGCAGAATTGAATCGCGATGAGGCCTGCGGTTTCCCTGGTTCCGGCAGTTCTCAAGAAGTGAAAACGTTTGGACTTCTAAGATCTGATGCAGTCACAGAGAAATCCCTGGCACCAGATGACATACAAGCAGAGGAAACTGTGTCCCTTGCATCTCCTGTGGTCAGAATACAAACTGTTATTTTGCCTGGGGGCAAGTCTCAGTCTCCAAAGACCCAAGTAATGGTGGTGAGTGTTAGGATGTTTTCCATTTGTTATACATTGCCTGCTCTTCAGGTGGTGGCTGGGAACGGGCGCTTAGATACCTTCTTTATTTTCCTCAAATTTTCGTTCGTTTATAGTCCTATGTTTGCATGTGACTGGTGTTGGGATGTAATTGTTTATTTATAGTAACAGTGGTTAAACTTCTCTGTACCGTGCTTTGTCTTTATGTATGTAATGTTCGTAAACTGTTGCTCTTTTTTTATATGGGTATTCAGGAGCTACTTGAGTCTGATTGTTATATTCGTGATGAGTTATAAGCTTTATGGGTTACTAGCTATATCCGGCATGCGTTGCTATGCCAATCAAAGACGGATAGAAAGAAAGGAAGATAATAATAATGTTATTGGTTGTACGTCTCTTTTAACAACTGGGACTTTTAGAGATGCCGGGGTGATGGAATTTTGGCCCAAAGGGGATCTTTAACGTGCCAGTAAATTTACTGACACGGCCCCCTCACATTTGCGCACCCTCAAATGCCAACTGGCTGCACCAGGATTCGATCCTGCAATCTTGGTCATGGCAGGCGAGAACATTACCGCTAAGCCACGCAGCCAGCCCAAGAAAGAATAAAAAGAAGTGTTTGAATTGCAATTTCGTTTACTGAAGTGCCTTTGGATGAACAATATTCTTTGTTTTTCTGTCTGGTGCGTATATAAATAAATCCGAAGGCATTCCGACGCATGAGCACGCCACATTCAGCTGACCATGTCTGCATTTGTTGAAACTACTCGTACGTCATCTAATGTAAAATGGATTTACTTATTCAGAAACGATGGTGGGAGTGTGCACAACAGCTCACCAAAGTTTCATCGCAATTGGCAGAATTGTATATGAACGCTTAACTTACGAGACTCTCCTGAAACGATTTGCTGGCCAACACTCATTTGTTGAAACTACTCGTGTGCTACCTACTATCAAATGGTATTTCTAATGCAGAAACCTTTGCGGCAGTGTGCACAAGAACTCAACTAAATTGCATCGCAGTCGAATGAATGGCATATGAACGTATACAGGACTTTGTTGAAACGATTCACTGTGCCATCACTCATTTGTTGAATCTACTTGTGCGCTACCTATTGTGAAATGGATTTACTAAGCCAGAAACTGTCCTTGGAGTGTACACAACAACTCACCCAAGATTCATCGCAATTGGATGAATGGTATATGGACGCATACGGGACTTTGTTGAAACGATTCGCGCGCCGTCGCTCATTTGTTCAGGGTGTCTACCGGTAACGAAAAGTAAGGAAAGTAACGAAAAAGTAGCTAATTTTACAAGTGTGTAACGAAAAGTAGCTAATTCTTATGCCTGGATAGTTGGAGGTAACGAAAATTCGCCAAGGTTTGTTAAAATCATTTAAACCCGCGCCGCTTCTATCGGATTTATTATTATGGATACTCGAGTTTAGGCCTTAATTACAACCAAACCAACAGACCTATTGAAAAACGAGTTATACCAATATTTTCCTTGTTTAATTCTGCGTTAGACTATATAAGCTAATTATTTTCAAGTTTATTAATTATTTATTTATTTGTGGTTGTTGAAAAATAGTCTGTGTTTTTGACGTCTTTTCTAGGAACCGCTCACTTAAAACTATATACATGGAAAACTGCTTGGCTGAGGGTAATGACATTTGTATATGTGATAGGCACAAGTATTGGTAGTGCAAATCTCAAGTTTCAATTTTTTTCAACTACCCGATAAAAAGTTCTTATACTTATTCTGACATAACGTTTTCTCAGCCCAGGAGAAACGTACAGCAGGGAACTTGGTCTCATTTTGAAGCTCTCATTCGTGATTATCGGAAACTATGACCATGTAAACGTACAGTGTGATGACGAATTTATGAAGAGTAATATTAATGGGAGGTTTTGTGTGTTCTGGCCTGTGCGATTAAAAGCGAGCGGGCTTGTAAAATCCGGTGCAGCGATGCCGCGTTAAGTTGCAGTCGTCGCGGCTCGCAACGAATGAACACTGCTTTAAGTTTCCTTTCAACCTTTTATTTTCTTTCGTGGTACAAATTTCATTTTCCATCAAATAAGGGCTTTGGACCTTCAATGGCAGGTTTAAAAATGGGTTGTCTTCCTAATTTGGAAATGCCAGACTACGCAATTTTTACATGGGCTATTCACATTATTTACATAATATCTTTACAATATTTAATTCAGTCAGTATTCTTCGTCTGAAGAATGGCTCTGTTCCGATGAATCTGAACTGCTGTCATTCATGTTAATTATGACCGGCTCGAAATGAGGGACGCTTTCAGACAGGCCATCTGTCTCCCAGTAGTGGTCTTCAATTCTTTTAGCGTGTTTAATACATTGTTTCCAGAGTTCAGGAGCAACGGTACGCAGGCTTCTCGGCATAAAACATTCATTGCTCCATACTTCTACCATTTTGTAATATGTTCGCCCTCAGACAGTGGTGGTCTCTGAGGCACTTGGATGTGATGTGATGTGGCCTATAAGTAGTAAACAGGAAGACTGAAAATAGCATGTGGACATAGCCAGGTCACTCGCATTCCATTACACAACTGCCCGGCAACGCTGCACACGAATTCACCGGCTCGCCCTCTTTTAATCGCACGGGCCAGAACGCAAAAAACCTACCATTAATATTAGTCTTCATAAATTCGCCATCACACTGTACGTTTACAGTGGTCATAGTTTCCGATAATCACGAATGAGAGCTCCAATATGAGACCAAGTTTCCTGCTGTACGTTTATCCTGGGCTGAGAAAACTTTACGTCAGAAAAAGTATAAGAACTTTTTATTGGGTAGTTGAAAACAATTAGAACTTGAGATTTGCACTACCAATACTTGTGCCTATCACATACAAAAATGTCAATACACTCAGCCAAGTAGTTCTCCATGTATATAGTTTTAAGTGAGCGGTTCCTAGAAAAGACGTCAAAAACACGGACAATCTTTCATACAACTACAAATAAATAATTAATAAACTTGAAAATAATTGGCTTATATAGTCTAACGCAGAATTAAAAAAGGAAAATATTGGTATAACTCGTTTTTCAATAGGTCTGTTGGTTTGGTTGTAATTAAGGCCTAAACTCTAGTATCCATAATAAAAATCCGATAGTAGGCTCGCAGATGCGATGAAGCGAGATTCACGCAAGCGGCGCCAATTGCGTAAGCTATATTTCCCCGTGCACGAACTCAGGAAATGCATACTGAGGATACCTTCAGTGGTACTGTATACATCTGTTCAACGTTTATTTTCGGCATCAAGAAGAGTTTAGTTTTGTGTGAAATATTTTTCTGTATTAATCGGAAACCTGACTTTTTACGAGACGTTTATTCGCAATAACTTCCGAAACTCAACAGAAACCTCTCATTTCTGATATTGGCCTCTAAATTTGTATATCTCAAATTGAAGTCCAGAAATAACGCGAAATAATTTATTGTCGCAATCTTGCGAAATGATACCGTTTCAAAAAATAATCGCGAAAATGCTTCGAAATACATAGACTATATTTTAAAAATCTATCCGTCTAGTGAATTTGCAACATAAAGTGTGGTTAATTCGAAACTCCGTTATATGTCTATTTTTCCTTCGAACTATGGTTCCATTGGATATATAATCTAACCGGGCTATCTCGAAAACTTGTAACTTATAATTTGAATTCGAATGTGCCCTCTTGTCGGATTATTCATGCAATCCTCTCTGAATAATTCATAATAACCGATACCTACTTCGAACGTTCATCCTCCAAAATCACATCCTCAAGACGGCCGGCAGAAGGCACCACTTGCCTGCGGGAATCTCGTCAAACGGACCACTATCGACGCAAGTTGCGTAAAATTATAAAACCCGTGCCCGGCCGCGAACTTGTGTCCTCGAGGACTGCAGGAATCCCATCACGAAACATACTGAACCCTACTCGCACTTTTCCCATGACCGTATACTTAAAAGTGTACGGGGAGCGAGAAGTGCATCAACCTACTTAGAAATAACAGACTACGTAGCATCGAGATACTTATTTCTTCTCGTGATCCACGGTGAACTTCCAACCACAGCATAGGGGCAGCGGGAATCACGGCGCCGATCATACAACATGTCCATAACTGCTCGTGAATCTTAACCACGCCCAACCTCGAGCTCGCCTCCGCCATTCTGCCAGGACAGATAGACAGGCAGACATTCGTTGAACGGTCGGATGCGGTGCCGATTGCATAATATCGCGTTCTCATTGTGCAACCGCGGGGACAACGTGAATCTCGTAAAACGACCGAGAGCAACAGAGATTGCGATACATCGCGATATTTCTCTGCATTCGATGACGAGTACAACTGGATTCTTGTCAAATGGACAGCAAGCGGTGCAGATTGCGTAATAATAACTTACCATATTTTCCGTGCCCGACCTCAAGGACAATAGATATCTCGTCGAACGACTAAAAGTGACACCGATTATGTATCGCGATTTTTCTCCGTGTTCAATCTAAAAAACTACGAATCACCTTAAACGGCTGAGACCAGCGCCGATCGTGTAACGTCTCGATATTTCTCCGTACCTGACTGCGAAGACATAATTCGGTGACGATCCCGTAACGTCGCATAATATATTTCTTCGTGGTCTACCGTGGGGACAAAGGAAATCTCCCCAAACGGCCAAGATCAGAGCAACTTCTTGGTAATCATAACTTCTTGTACACAAGACGGCATATTTGCTGAATCAACTCATTTGATATTAAATATCCATTATTTATTTTTATCTAAATTTTTGTAACACCCTAAGTGAATCTTATTCACTGCTTTAAACACAGTTCAGTGTTCTTTTCCTTCACCGGGCGATGAGCTTCTATGGTTGCCGACCTCAGACGTATCTTGAATTAAAAGGTAACTGAAATTAACTAAAAGGTAGCTAATAAGTAACTAATTTTTACTTCATCCTTACAGTAGACACCCTGTTTGTTGAATCTACTTGTGCGCTACCTATTGTAAAAACCTTTCATGGAGTGTGCACAACAATTCACTAAAGTTTAATCACAATCGGATGAATGGTATATGAATGCATAAGGTACTTGGAACGATTGTGCGCAACCTATTGTAAAATGGATTTACTAAACCAGAAACCTTCCCTGGAATGCGCACAATAACTCACCCAAGTTTCATTGTAATCGGTGATGGTATATGAACGCATAAGGGACTTGAAACGATTCGTGCGCCATGACCGTTGGCGGGACTTAACAGGAACCCTTAAATCCCATAGTAGCCGAATTGCACAATCTGTATACTACTGACACCGCAACAGAATGAATTGCTGATTCATCGCGAGGTGACATGCCGTCTTAGCAGAGCTCTAATGCATGTGTCTCAATAAAGCCTGTAAGATTGTATATCAATCACTTCACACTGATCATTTTTTATTTTTACCAGCTGGTGTGGGTCAGTGGTAATGTGCAGTTCTTAAAACTGAACTCAAGCTTGGCTGCCGGTTTGAATACGGTCGTTGACTAGTACTGATTGCTTCATTTTTCCTGCTTAGACTATTCACAGAATTTACACACAATTTTTAAGCAACACTTATATACATAGGGCATGCCCTTATTCTTTTAACTGGGTCACGTGAATACCTAATTGCTAAAGATACGAGAAAATGCGTTTTGAAATTGATTTTGTAGCACTTTCATTTTGAAAAATAGCATTTTGGAGCATTTTGAAATTTAAAAAATTAGCATTTTGTAGCATTTAAAAGTTCGGCACCAGGTACAATAAAACTTGAAGTTAACAGGTTCAAAATAATATGCACGGAAACTAATTCAAACATGTGCAGGATTGGAAATATGGGTGTTTCTGATAAACGGCATAAGCATTTAATATAATAATGTGAATCATACATTTACTTAACTTAAGGTAAATATCATACAATGGACAATTTACTAAATAACAAAATGTACGTGTACTCCCTCATTATTTCCTTTTCAATGAGGGCCATGGATGAGGGGCATTGAATTTCTATTTGCCGGTGGTTTAATGGTCAAATGGCACTTCTTGAATCCAACCTCAAAGATAAGTTATTAAAAGAAATGAATGGAACTTGGCAAGGAGTTAGTAGGAAAACCACACAAAAGGATTTCATAGACATCCACAGAATTTGAACCAATTCGTCCACAGAGTCCAGGAGAGCCCGGTATTGTAGTCATTCCACCTGCCACACAGTAAACTTCATAAGACAAGCATTGTCGCCTGACCACAGCTCGCTTTATTCTAACAATTGGCACCTTGGTACCAGTGAACTAATTCAAATCCCTCTGCCGGCCCTCAATATTTGAGTTGCTGCACAACACCTGATATTGTTGATTGCATAATGAGAACATGACCTTTGGATCTTTTGAGCATAGCTTAGGTACCCTCGTCTCACGTCATACAACCAACCGACAGCACTTGAACTCAATCTTGCCAAATGTATGATGTCAAGTTTCTACATTTCTTTAATACTGATATTAGGATTTTAATACTGATAATAGGATTTTAATACTTCTAACACTCCCTTAGTAAAAATAAAAACTACACACACAACAGGAGACTTAACATTGCTGCCAATGGAACTTGTATAGACGAATGCTGACAGTCCTGTGAACTTTATTGTGCATCTTTCATATCTACTCCAAAGATTTAAATGATTACATCTTATCATTCTCAAAGGTTTTCTTAAGTTAAACAGAATATGCAAACACGCAATTACTGATATACCTTTTTGCGACTCTTGACTGACAATCTGCAAAACAGTACCCGAATTCACGGAAAAATCGCCGGACGACATGTAACATAACCTATAAGTCACACATTGTAGAGAATACTTTCATCATATTATACAACATTCCCCAAAGCAAAGAGAACGCCTAACAAACATTGTCTATTCATATCACGATATGTACTTTACAGTTTTTATTACAATGGTCAAATACAAGAAATAAGGGCCGGCGCGATATAAACCTATATAAGCATAACCTTATTGCTCTAATTTTTTTTAAGAATCGGCACAAACGATTGGAATATTCCTTTTATTAGCACAACCAAATGAAACTACGAAATAATTTCTCCAAAAACATCGTTTTACTGGCGATAAACAGTGGATATTATGCGGCAATAAAGCCAGCAATTTTCTAATTGATTTTTTACCGTAATCAATTGTTTTCACGACAATAATCGATGTTCGTACATATCGATTAGTACTCGTAAATATCGATTATTTAGCCGATGTTTTCATTGCTGAGAACTCGCAAATTTCAAAGTTGCGGCACGAAAATGTAATAAAACATAATATTCAACATTAATCGGTAAATTCGGCACTTTTCGCATTTATCGCATTTATGGGAATAATTCGAAAGAACCCTTCGTTATCGCACTTTGTCGCACATTCAGTTTCGCAAATTTTGGGTATACATAGTCATATTAGTTACCAGGTAGTTGAAAAAACGAGAAAAAAGTAAAATTCGCATTTATCACAATTGCGATTTTCCCGTATCTCTACTAATTGCGTGCACCAATTCCGAGTAGTTCAGTGGTAAGTACCGTAATCGAACTCAAGACGCGTATAGCAATCTGCACACAAAGATCCTGTCTGAGAGATTTTACCCACTCTCCCAGGTTTCAATTTACAAATGTTATCTATTCATACACACCCTAAGGGGCCGATAACCTAGATGTTAGGCTCCTTTAAACAACAATTATCATCATCATCATCATACACACCCTAATGCAGTTTATAATATAGCTTTCTCTCTATACTGTGTCCTTTATCTACACTCACGTTTACCTCTTATAAGTTCACTTATGCTTACAGTCTGTGTTCAATTAAATAGCACTGGAACTGTTCACTTGTTTCCCTGTATTCACTCAAATAAATGCTCGCACTCTTCACTGACCCTCTAACTAAACTATTATTGTGTCAACTATTGGCGCATACTTCGTGGTGCGGTATGTCGCAGGCTCTCCCTCTACGGGTGACAACGGTGACTGTGTGTTTGGCTCGTCCGGTCGCATATTTAAGCCCAGGCCCTGCCTTGTAATGTAATGTAATCCACTGATTATGAATATGTGGTTGTTTCTGGGATTTGGTCGCCAGATTTTTAATAATTATGAAAGCATCCTTTCAGTGCTCCCCGCTAACGGGGAATTCCCTTTATCATGTGAGCTTTCCACTAACAGCTTCTAATTCCCGGTGGTTGAATATTGTCACCACTCTCCGTACCATTTATTCTGCAATTCTGCATATACAGAATTTTATGTCATTAAAAATTATCTCGTAATTTACCCTGCTCGTATATTGTTTTCATCTAAATTTTCCACATCTCCTTCTAATTATGATGTCACAATATGGCGGTATCATCCCTCCCTATCTCTGTCTCTCTCACACAGTTGTTTCGCGTAGTGCTGAATTGGGTTAGGCTATGCCTCCGCGCTATTAGCGAGAGGATTCCCGTCTAAACTGCTTAAGTGGAAATGCGATCATCTGCCTTGGCAAAGTCTTTTGTATTCGGCATGTTTCCTCCCGACGTCCAAGCTCTTGCACAACTTTTCTCACTTAGGCTGGCTTGAAGTGTTCATGGCTTGGTTGAATGTTATTAATTTTGTACATTCATCTCTTTCATGACTGATGACTGACGAAATATTTGCATATCCTTACTCCTTGAATTTCCCCTATGAATCCTTCAATCCCCGATCATAAAAGGTTCATCATCAACTGATGAGTCCAGTGGTAGCCTGGGGTGAAACGCTGACATACAAATTGCGAATACGTACTGTTAAGTAATATTCTTCTAATTTCAAGGTTTATCTGTACAGTTAAAAAAATCATTGATAGATTCTTTTTTAAATAATAATAATATTATTATTATTATTATTATTATTTAAATAAAGACTCTCACCAACACAATATCTAGGGTAAAAGACTATCCAACTCCCTTTCCATTCAAGGTCTGTCCAATTCTCAGCCACCTTGTAAGATGGAAATTAAGCTGATCATAGACAGTCTGAAAGATAATAAAGCAGCTGGGGAAGATTCCATAGTGGCGGAACTACTGAAGCTAGCGAATGAGGATACTCTGGACATACTAGTCTGTCTCTTCCAGGAGATTTGGAGAACAGGTACTATACCACTAATCCATCCTCTCCACAAAAAAGGAGACAAGAAGAACGTTGACAATTACAGAGTTATATCGATCGTTCCTGTTCCTTACAAGATTCTTTCTAAAGTACTCCTTAAGAGAATCGAAGCTCATCTTGATCAACAGATTGGCGAATATCAGGCTGGTTTCCGTAAGGGCCGATCCTGCCCAGAACAAATTTTCAATCTGAAGAACATCATCAGACACAAGAAAACTGGGAGGTTTGAATGTGTAGTTGTATTCGTGGATTTCAGAAAAGCATACGATTCGATTGATCGAGAGTCATTATTGAATGTTCTGGAAGAGTTTGGGGCGGATGATTCATCCAGAAACTAGATTAAACAGACTCACCAACACAATATCCAAGGTAAAATTCAGGAATGAAATCTCAGAGCCCTTCGAGATAAAAACTGGGGTCAGACAAGGAGATGGACTTTCTCAACTTCTTTTCAATTGTATCTTAGAAAAGGTAATTCAAGAATGGAAAAAATCACTGTACAAAGAAGAAAGGAAACGAAGATCAGTTTCTTAGGCCCATGGTTCGGCCACTGTCTTGGCAAACCAGTTTTTGTGTTTCCCTATTTGTTTCCACTCTGTGTGGTTGTACATATCTGTATTATTTGTTTTCATTGTATTTATTCATTGTCAAGTTAGTTTTGTTTCTGTTGATTAGTTGTCATGATTTATTTGTTTTGATTGCATGTAGTATTCCCACTGCCGTGTTTCCAGTAGGATATTTTGGCTTAGAAGGTATTGTGGTATTTCTAAGTTGGCCACATTGATTCATCTTTAACTTGTTTTTGATCTCTACTGTGATTGGCAGCTTTCGGCCTATCAGAGGCCTCTAATTTGGTTTTTAAACTCTCTACTGTGATTGGCTGCTTCCAGCCTATCAGAGGCCTTCTTGCTGCTTGTAGCGACCAATCACGTGTTTCTTCTTCGTTTTTCTCTAAGTGTGGCCATGACACAATGCTGTGCTTCAAAGCTGGTTGTGATATATCAACAAGTATCCAGCTAATCATTTCTATAATTGGTGCTATCTTCATAGTAACCGTGCTTAGCAATCATGTCCTATGCACATGATTCATATTTTGTTTGGGCAGTGACATTACGGTGATTTTCGATCTCATCATCACCATGCTTGATGTTGATACGCGTCATGTCGACGAATTCTTCAATCCGCGGCGTCGGATAGTTTGTTGTAATGTGCTTACTTCTATCTTCATTTACTGCCTAACAATTTGTCTTCACGCGTATGAATATTGATGATGCTTCGTGTGATAAGTAATTCATCGTGTCTGGAAGCATGTTACAAGGCCAGGCATCATCACTAATTGGAGGTTGACGCTAGGCTAAACTGCTTTACTATTGTGACAATACCGCGCGATTGGCATATCCCGGTATTTGTATGATAGCAACTACTTTGACTTCCTGCAACATCACTGGAATGGAGGTTGACGCTAGGCTTAACTGCTTTACTATTGTGATAATACCGCGCGATTGGCATATCCCGGTATTTGTATGATAGCAACTATTTTGACTTCCCGCAACATCACTGGAATGGAAGTTGACGCTGGGCTTAACTACTTTACTATTGTGACAATACCGCGCGATTGGCATATCCCGGTATTTGTATGATAGCAACTATTTTAACTTCCTGCAACATCACTGGAATGGAAGTTGACGCTGGGTTTAACTACTTTACTATTGTGACAATACCGTGCGATTGGCATATCCCGGTATTTGTATGACAGCAACTACTTTGACTTCCTGCGTTTCACACATAATTTGTTTTATTAACAATTCATTTTGGGCTTACAGTATCGGCGCATCACTGTAAGTCAGTCCTGGTTCGACGACACATTCTCGTTCCATGCGACCTGTTTTTTCATTATTTGTTGCAACTCCACTTGTGTTGCATATTTAAATTATATCATTCTATGGAACTGCCGTGTATTGCATGCCGTTCTATGATGTACTGATCTGCAGCTACGTTCAAGACAATATGTGTGTTTTAGGCTCAAGACGTAACGTGTGTTAATTCTTAATGAGTGTTTCTTCAATTGTGTAAATTTGTGCTAGTGTTTCTCATATGTTTATGTGTCACCTTTGAATATTTGTTTTATGTGCCACCTATTTGATAATATATCTTATTATTAGTTAGTGGTGGTGTCGTGTCCTTTATGCCTTCCTGGATTTCCTTATTTAGTGACAATAATATTGTCTGGTCCTCCACATGTTTGCTAAATTGTCAAGCGACCTTTGTAAAGTCAACTCTTTGTATTATCACATCATTATCTAATGCTTTGGCCAACAAATTTTCATACATTGTCCACTATTACCAGAATACTCTTGGTGGGTTGTTGACTTCCCGCGTTGGCCAATACAGGCCCCAAACAAAAAGGAGTGTATGCTGACTGTCTGGCATTCGCGGACGAAGTAGTTACTTTTTTCCATATTTCGTTTATTAATTTTGCATATTTTCAATAGAATTTTTGAATTTGTTTATTGTGCTGGAAAATATAATTAAAATAGTTCTCATCCAAAGAGAATTGTTATTTAATTATTGCTTTTTATGAATAATAATCAAAATATAATTGTTAATAATGTGCACAACTATGATTGATACCCTCCCAGAAAGAAATCCTGCGTATGTCACTGTACATCACTACACTATCCCTTTTCGAATAACATTATTATTATTATTATTATCGATTTTTCCCCTTCGGGAGAGCGTGTGAACTTCAGCCAATCACAGCTTCACTTCCTTTTCCTCTTCTCTTTTCTTCCCTAAACCGCTCCATTAATTCACTGTGCCTTTTCTTCCTTTCCTCTGTCCATTTTTTCCCTACTGTTTCTTTTCTTGAGACTTGTTCAAATTTCTTGTTTCTGATTGTATTTCTGAATTGTATTTCTAAATTGATTTTTCAAATAACATATGATATATATCAGGCATAGACTTGGAGGAGTGGAAATATCAAGACCCTTGTCATCTTCCAGTCCATTTTTACAATCATTTTAGACTCCCTTAGCTGGATATCCAAGAAATTCATGTTACAGGACTACAATAACTGTGTAAACCCTCAGCTTGTGGAACATTAGTGGCAACATTACTGTCTTAAATAATACACTGACCGGCAAAAAAAAGTGGAACACTTTAATTTTTTATGTAATTTCTTAATTTATTCCACTAAAATGTATCGGTTTTCCAATATTTGCATTATTCATGTAAATTCAGATGGTTGGCAACAGAAAATACCGAATCATGTTTTACAACACGCTTTAACTCACAAATTTCGTTACATTTTGCAAATCTTACAATTTTCTATTTTTAGTAATGCTATTTTGGGCTGGTGTTTATCAAACGTATTGCCAAACAAAACAGTATTAATGTTTGCACTGCACTGCAAGAGAACACTGGTCACTAAAAACGGGTGTTTCCACCTTTAGCGTCTATGACAGCTTGTAAACGCTCAGGCATACTGTTCACAATTTGTCGAATGGCATCTGCCGGGATGCGATCCCATTCCTCCAGCAGCGATGTTCTCAGTTGTGCCAAGGTGGTGTGGTCATGCTGTCTGACGTTCCTTCCTAGCGTATCCCATACATGTTCGATGGGGTTCAAGTCAGGACTACGAGCTGGCCAGTCCAGGGTTTGAATCTCCACTTCCTGCAGATATTGTACAACACAGCGAGCAGTATGAGGGCGGGCATTATCCTGCATCAGCATGAAATTCTGACCAATGAAAGGCGCAAAGGGCATCACATGGTTCATCAGGATCTCTTCGATGTACCTTTGGGAATTGAGCGTCCCGTGATCGATGCACACCAACTCAGTGCGGGCCATAACGTTGATGCCACCCCACACCATAACCGAGCCACCTCCAAATGGAGTCCTGGAGGAGAAAGCAACAGGGCTGTACCTTTCCCCGCACCTTCTCCACACTCTTTCTCTTCCATCAGGAGATCTAAGGTTAAAGCGACTCTCGTCAGTGAAGAGAACAGAGGCCCACTGCTCGTGGGTCCATCCCCGATGCTGCCTTGCGAAGCGAAGACGCGCCTCTCTGTGATGCCGTTCGAGTGCGGGTCCACGTGCAGGTCTCCTGGACGAAAGATGAGCTTCTTCAAACCTTCTTCTTACTGTTCGCTCACTCACTCTCACATTTCTGACATTTTCCAGTTGATTTTGTGCCTGAACTGCTGTGGTATGCCGATCACGCAGAACTTGGAGGGTGAGAAATCTGTCATCCCTGGCACTTGTGCTTCTTCTACGGCCTGACCCTCGTCTCCTGTCGTATGTTCGGAGCTCTCTGTAACGTTGCACTGCACGATGTATGCTACCGAGATATGATCCAATGACCTCAGCAACATAACGGAAGCTGCGGCCATCCTCCACCAATGCAACTGCCTGTGCAGCTTCTTCACGGCTAAGAGGCATGTTTTAGTGTGAACTGCAAATGGATAACTTGCTAAAATGTGTGACAATGGTTCACACGTGCTCAACAAGTGCCAGTTGTTATCCCTAGAACAACAATAAGCGAGCGGCAACACTCATAAACCTTAAACGCTTCCAGTCCGCTTCCCGCCATAAAACTATTAAGATAGGCTCATCGAGGATTGGGGGTAATTGGTGGTAATAAACCACCCTAAGAAATGTCATATTATCAATTTCTATTCACGGATGTTTCAGATGTTTGTTCTAATACATGAAAAGCTTTTAAAATGTGATTAAATCTCTTTCAAGGCTAGATTTATACTATTTATATTACTTTTTTTAACTGTTCCACTTTTTTTGCCCGTCAGTGTAATTTAAAATGAATGCATCCTCTGCAATCTATGATCTTCATCATGGATATCACAGTGACTCTATGTACAACAGGTTCACAGATTTTACAATGCCTGTTGTCTCCCATTTCAGACTAAAGCCCAGCACATATCCAAAGATTAAATGTAATCCTTTTATATGGTTGAAACCAAATAATTGATTGAGTGTAAGACACTGTGCACACTGAAGAAACTAGTTTCGTGAAAGGAGTTCCATGAAACTCGTTTCATTGTTCAGTGCACAAATAGGAAACCATTACATCATGTCTTCTGACGAAGAAGATGTGTTCATTTTATGGTGGTGGATGAGAATAAACATAGAAGGAATTATTGGGTTCACCCATTAAGTATGGATCGACAGAGCACTTGCTATGTGGTAGCTCGTGAAATCAGTGCTGATGATGAACAATTTCAAAGTTATTATAGGATGTCGAAGCCTCTCTTTGCTCAATTGCTAGAGTTAGTTGGCCCGAGAATAAGGACAAAAGACACAAACTAGAAATTGGCTCTTTGACTCACAACTATAAACACAAATAAGACACAATCAAAACTGAACTTACAAGCAATGATGATACAATAACCTAACTTCCAACCTCAACAACATTAAACCACATGAAACTTTGTTTCGACAAAACCTATCGTTTTGGTTGCGTGAAACATACTTCATGTAACCAAATGAAACTACAGTTTCAAGAAACTTAGTGTGCACCTTCCTGTATGTTCAAATCAAATGGTTTCACAAAACCAAAGTTTCATATTTCATAAAACTAGTTAAATGAAACTCGTTTCTTCAGTGTGCATCCGGCCTAAGATTCTCGTTAAAATCCTTCCTGCCGATAGTTGCTGCATATTCTCCTGCTGTACAAAACTTTGCATTATAGATGCATGCCAAGTGGATTCCTTTAGATTTAGGGAATGGAATGATTGTGAGCCATGGGATACCAACGGTAGGAGTCCACGAATGTAGCTTTATTTTTAAGAAAAGATCATTTTAAAATATTGGGAATTCAGTATTACGGTATTGTTGTTTACCAATTGTGATCCTATTTTGACTCAAAATATTTGGTTTTCTTCTGTCAGACATATTTACACCCTATTTAGCATATTTCCAATATGAAGCAGAATTGTTTGTGACAGCTCATCATCATTGCTGCCTTTCTCTCTTTCTCATTAAATTGTTGTTAACATTCTAGGAATCCTCAACAGCAGGCAGTACTCAGCAAGTACTGCACAGTGTTGGAACTCCCAGCTTGAATCAGCTGTCACCATGGTTAGTAGAGACAGTGACGCCTCATGTTGTTAAAACTAAAGAACATGTTGTGCAAAGGAAGACAGTCATCACAACAGAACTCTAAATGAATGAGTTATACAGTGGTATGTACACCTCACAGGCATGTAAAAATATGGCAGCAACAAATTAATTTGTATTCATCTTTTCTCTTTTTTTTCCATTAGACAGTTGGTGTTGTTTCTTTTATTGAACGTATCATTTTGTTAAATGAAAGAGAAGGAGGAATTCATGCAGCTTGAATTTATTTCAAAGAAAGAGAAAGCAACATATTAATGTTCATATACAGTACCATACTGTGTCAGTACAAAAATGGTATTTAATTTCTGTTGACAAGTATCAGAATATGTGCTGGTATTATGAAGTCACTTGCTTTTGAACTCAAACTAATTGATTTAGTTGTTACTAATTGTGAAATTTAAATTACATAACACTGTGTTATGTATGTATTTTACATAAGATCTTCTTGAAGGAAAGAAAGTATTGATACTTATACGGCTGTTCAAGCAAGAACACTGTTTGTTGAATTTTAATGAATTAACTTGTTCATTGTTATTTCTAGTTGAATATATTTATTGGATAACCATTTGATTTCATTTTTGTTTCTGGTGCCTTCCATATGGATCAGTACTGATTGTTACTTAAAGAATTTTACTTCATTCTTCTTTGGAATTAGATCTGAATGTTCTATGGTCAAGGGATTTGCGAGGTTTTAAATTCCATTCTGAGGCAATCTCATTTATTATGATTGGATGCCTGGAGTAATTGTTACATTTCTAGACATTGTAGAAAATGTATAATCATTTTTAGTTAATTTAATAACTGTTATGTGAAGTGAGGTATCTTTGTTCAGCATGAAGTTAAATTTGACATTTCCACTGTGCAGGCCTAAGGATACCATACTACCTGGCCTAGTCTCTCTTGTTGAGAATTAAACCTCCGTTGGTCACGCCGTATCTAGAAATTGCTAGTTTTTCATGCACTACTTCATGCATCTGATGAACTACCACTCACAGTATCTTCATAGCTGCTAGTGTCTTTATGAGCAGTTGAGAAGTTATCATTGGTGATATTAGTGTTGGGATACTGAACGTTGGCACCTGACCAATGCCACGCAACCTAAACCTTCTGTCTTTCTAGTATGGCCAGTAACGGTCAGTTTTTTTATCTAAACAATCCTAGTGACTTGGGATTAGTGCACAGTTTACCTAATGATAATTTTGAAGAAGAACAACAGAATGAAGAGGACAGTGATAATGATGCTGAAGATCTTCCGGCTGAGAGAAGAGAAAACAACTCTGAAACTGAGGAAAGTGGAGTGGAAGATGAACCTTTTCTCATGGATATCCTATTTTATGCAGCGAAGGATGGAAACACAAAATGATGTAAGCACCCAGAACCTAATCGTAGGAGGAAAACACCTCCACATAATTTGCTCACCAGACTGCCAGGAGTTATTATTGCTGCACATCTCGTCAACGATGAAGGTGATCGTTGGAAATTGTTTATAACTTACGGAATGTTACGTACTGTTGTTCGATATACAAATCAGTATATAGAATACGTAAAACTAAATTTTCAAAGGGAAAGCGGTGCAAAAGTGACCAATATTATTGAAATAAAGATTTTCCTAAGGCTTTTATATTTGGCTGATACTTGAAATGCAAAGACAGGAATGGAGTGGAAAAATTCTGTCTTGTCATAAATTTAAGGTGCTTAAAATTTTTGTTTTGTTGCTTTCGTTTCGATGACAGGGTTACAAGAGAGTATAACTGAATGATATAAACATGTCCACAGGAAATGGGGTTTTTAAAATTAAAAACTCAATTGACAAGGCTGAACAATATTATATCATACTTTGATTGAGATTTAATTTGCAAGTCAATACCGTTTTTAAAACAATAATTTAAAAAATTAATAAATAAAATTTAAAAATAGAGGAAAAAATGGTTTGCATAAAAACCATACATTAAAAACACAACGGCGCCACCTAGATGCCGTGGGACTTGCCATGTCGAAATTAGAGGGTGACTTGACGGAAGGTTAAATTCTCTACACCAGATACACTACTACACCAAACTTCTTCCATCCAAAGAGAATAATGTAAAGAACATTGTTGCTCTCTTCCCTGCTGATTTAATTTTTGCTGTTCTTCCATTATATGGCTGGCTGTGTGGCACAGCGGTAACGTTTTTGCCTGCTATGCCCAAGGTTGAAGGATCGAATCCCGGTACAGTCAGCTGGCATTTGAGGGTGCTTAAATGTGATGGAGCCTTGTCGATTAACTGGCATGTTAAAAATCCCCTTCAGGGCAAAGTTCTCAAAGAGCTGCAGTTATCAAAATGGACATAAAACCCTATCATCATCATCATCATCATCATCATCATCATCGTCATCATTCTATAAATAAATTAATAATAAAAATGCTAGTAATAATAATAATAACAGCAGTGTTAGGGGTTTAACGTCCCTGTTAACTAATGCATCATTTTGAGATGTTAGGATGCCAGAATTTTGCCCTGAAGGAATTTTAATGTGCCAGTAAATTTACTCTCATATTTAAGCAGCCTTGAATGCCAACTGACTGTGCCGAGATTCAATCCTGGTACTTTGAGATCAGTGGATGAAAGCGTTGCCACTGCGGCATACAGCTAGCCCACACACACTTGCAAATCCTATTGCAGAGATGTTTCTGGAGTTAATTTTAGGACCATGATCTATGGATTTACTGTATTGATCTTGAGCAGTTGCTCTAACACACTGATCACGTGTCAGTGATTTTAAAGTTCCTGTGCTATACATGTAGTCCATTGTGTAATAGGCAACATTTGAAAATAAATCAGTGATTAGGTCTCATTATTTTAATATTACAAAAAATTGGTCTAGAGGAAATCACCAGTATTAATAAAAATGAAAACATGCAGTATTAATGGCAGATTGCAAATAATTCATTTAAAAATGATCTCAGTGGTAGATAGCTACTAGAGCCATTAACATTTTGGTTCTTGAGAAATAGTTTGATTATTGCAACAAGCTGTATTTATTTGCTTAAAATGTACAGTAGAACGTCGTTTATCCGGACGTCAAACAACCGGAACGTCAATTATCCGGACGAGCAAAAAAAAAATCGGAGCAGTGCGCGCTGCCTACATTAGTGAGTCAGTTCTCATTTTCAATTGTTGTCTCCTAGCGTTTGTTTGATCTATAATGTTTCAACGTGTTACAGTAGCCTATATGACTGTGCGTACTGTTGTAAAAATGACTTCTACGAGTGGCAAAACGGAAAAACGATATCGCAATGTTTCATCGATTGAGAATAAGGTGGAGATCGTTAATTTACTGGATAAATGTAAGAGTGTGCAGTGTCTAATGAAAACTACAGTGTTGGAAAATCCACAATATTTATGATTTGAAGAACCGAAAAGGTGAAATTCTGAATTATGCTTCGAAGTTAGAGAAAAACCATGAGATCAGCTACTGATTGTAAAAATTGGAAGAAGCGGCGTACTTATGGTTTATTCAGACAAGAAGTAAGGGATATCCCATTTCTGGACCTTTGTTATGTGAGAAAGCGTTGCACCTAAATCAGAAGCTTGGTGGTTCTCCCTATGAAATAAGCGCATGTTCGATTATCCGGAAAAATCGTTATCCGGAACACTTTCGGTCCCAATTAGTCTGGATAAACGACGTTCTACTGTAGTTATATTCACAAGTATTTAAACATCGTGAAATACCGCAAAATTCCCTGGACTTCGCTAAAAATAAGTGAAATGTTCTTAGTATTTATGAAATATGTGTTATTTTTGGATTTTCTTTATAAACGTTTTCTTGTCAGGGTAAGACCAATATAAATACGTTGCATTGCTGCTTCTACAGAGCTCAAAATGCCCACAGTGATTCCTGTTGCATGTGGAAAATGCAGTTCTATTGTTGAATTATGTTTAACCTTATTTAGATGGTGTTTGGCAATGAATGGGACTAGGTCTATGATTCCTACTGAGAAACTGCGAGATTCTTGGTATTTCAGGATTGGTCACACAGTCACACTGTTATTTTTTCAATTTTTGTTGTTTTCTGAAATTTCTGTTTTGATTGTGACTTCATTTCTTTTTTTTTTCAACACCTCAAATTGTTCTTTACTTGCTGTGCATTATAGCTCTGGTCAGTATTTATACTTGTTTTGCTGTTATAGTCAACAAGAAAAGTGTTTGTGGCTGTAGTTATGTCTTACTTTACATGCTTTCTGCAGTGCAAAAATTATCCATGCAAAACTTGCAAAATTTTAATTTAAGTATTCATTTTGGTTCTTTATATGTCTAAAATTTGCTGTACATGCCTGTAATGTTGATATACCCTTGTTCATATTTTGAAATACTGTTAACATATCCTTCAAGTTCTAGTTACGAGGTGTAAACTGGGTGGTGTTGTGTAGAAATACACATACGTAATCGAGGTGAGCATTTTGTATTAGTGGTTATTGGCAGCTACCAAGGGTTTATCGTATTTATGCTTGGATCTGAATAAGTTTCATATACTGTTCATAATATACTGTAGTTGTTTTTCTTTTTCTAATACAATAGTTTGTAAATAGTACTTTTGAAGATATATGGCCTAAGTAAGCTATTTCTAACAAGTTGAAGTAGTGTGTAGGTGGCTGTTGTTGCACCCTGATGTTCGGGTCTTCAGAAGTGATGTTAACTGCAGGGTATATGAATCTCTTGCATGTCCTTGTATCCTACCTTTATTGAGTGATATTTCAAGTCAATTACCAGGTATTAGTAATGTAATGATGTGCCTTTTGGAATTTCCGTAGATTTACAAAAGTTTATAAGAAGTAACTTCTGCCTTAATTCATTGATCCTTCACAGTGGGTTTACTGCCACTTTTGGAATACGCAAAGGAGGTATGGGCTTACATTGCAGCAACATAACTCGCTTACTTATTTTAAGGCAGGGATTGCTTCTGGATGACTTGGTGCCTTTGAATCCACCACATAAAACAGACTTCAGTGGTGTCCAGATTCAAATCCACCTCCTCTTACTCTTCATTGTAACATGACATACACTGGCATTTGAAGATGTGGTTGGAGTTGTGAGAAAGATATATTCTTAATGATCATGATTCAGTATTAATGTTTTCATTTTTTCCTGCTACTCGTACAGTATTCAGGAGCGGACGTTGAATTCTCCACTGTTACATTCTGGATATCAGATTCTATCAAGAAACAGTGTATTATACCAGTATTGGTGTTTATGAGTTAAAATATTGATTATAGATGGGACAAAACCACTCTTTTTTTTTTTTTTTTTTTTTTTTCATGCTCAATACTTCACCATCATTTCAGTACTTCAGTGCTGATCAATGTGCATTTTGTTTTAAATCCCTGTAATAGTATTATAAAATACAAGGTTTTAAAGGTTTCTTTAATTACTATAAATGTGTGTGGAATTCCAGTGAATAATCAAATATTGATATTAAGAGATAAATAGAATAAACTATTGATCAAAAAGAATTATAAAAATAGCTCATTGAGATGTTATTAAGTATTTTTGCTTCAGAATCAATTGAAAACAGAAATGTGGAGATTTGAAGCCATTCTTTTTCAGTGTTGCCTATACAAATTGTCTTTTGTAGCTTTTCAGTCGGTCAACACGATTGTGCCCAATTTAACTTGAACAAAGTGATCAGGATCTGATGATGGCAACTTGAGGGTCGAAACTCTTAATCCTGAATTGCTCCATTTAATTGTGATAATTAACTAATACATGTAATTTTTTCCAGGAGTATATTTACGTACAGTATTTATATCTTGTGCCAATTCATTGGGCACAATCGTGTTGACCGACTGAAGAGCCACAAAAGGCAATTGAAAACAGAGTTAAAGAATGTGCACTGGAGTAGAAAGGTTTTCAACTTGAAACTTTTTTTAGGAACCATTGCTATAGAGCATCCAGCGTTAAGAAAAGACTGTGGAGCCTTATGGCGACAGTGTTGCTAACTCTAGGCAGAGGTAGCACTGACGTCATATGTTATGTTCACCCCCTTCGAGTACTGCGCTTTCATAAGTTAGCGAGACAACCACAACCCCAGCAGCTACCTGAAATAGAACACGCCCAGGAAGGAGCAGTTTTGCAGGTGTTAACGGATTGGACCAGTATTAAGGATGCTGTACGCGAAGAGAACCAATAACGACATTCATTTCAGTGTGATATGACGCATTACTGATTAACAGATGTCGAGAGCACAACCCGTCCTTCATTCTCGGATATATGCTGACGATGTTAACAATTTTTACGTCAGCAATACTGTTGATCATCACCTCTTTAGTTATTAGTTAGGCTGTACTTTAGTTTCTTTCAATTGTATTCTTGTTGTTTTGTTTAGATTAATATTTGTAATATTGTAGTGAGTTAGCCGTGCAGTTAGGGGCACGCAGCTGTAAGCTTGCATTTGGGAGACAGTGGGTTCGAACCCAACTGTCGGCAGCCTTGATTCGATCGAACAGAAAATACACAACAATAACTCCAATGACGGATAGTGCTTCAGAACTTATGTTGTCGGCGGAACTGAGCACGTGCTCCACTCCGGGCGAACATGCAGCACAGGACGAGGCTCTTCTTTCCAGCGTGCTAACCTCAAAAAATTTTAAATTACCAAAACGTAATATAAACGATACTTGTATGCAATAACAACGGTAATCAATTGGCAGATAATTGTAGGAAGCTATTATGAAGAAACATATATATGTTCAGAGTTCCTTCATGATAAGAGGTGAGGTAACAAAACCAGTGTAAGGGGGGGGGGGGGGGTCTGTTAAAAGTAAAAGCCCATAAGACCTACAGTCTTTTCTAAACGCTGGATGCTCTATAGAAACACCATCACTTGTTAAAGATTGCCATAGATTAACCATAGTACAGTATAATGATTAAAAAAAAGACTACATGGTTTCATAGTTTGCTTGTGTCAATCATTGATCAGGAAGATGTTTTAAGAAGTATCAAGCTTGATACCATGTAGAAAAAGTATAGTAGTTGATAACTTTGATACTGCATTGAAATATCCCTGTCCCATCATTTGCATTACTCTATTCTTGTTAGGTTCTCTTACACATCTGATCTTTTCAAATTAGTTATAATGGCTAGAACATTTTCTTGAGGACATGGGTCCATTTCTCTTCCAGTCAACAAATCTAAGAGGAGTCATTTTTTACTTTTTCATTGCAGGTTTGACTTTTAGAAGTTTGCAGACTCTTTCAAACTCAGTAAAAACTACCCTGATTTTAAATCCTCCTCAAAAATTTAGGATTTGTTCATTTTATTGATAGATCAATGGCACAATGGCTTAGCTGCTGGTCTATTACCCAGTTGTCCAAGGTTTGAATCCTGGTGCCCCACCAGCATAACAGTCTAAGACACACTCCCATTATTGGAGTTGATAACTGTCATTTGGAAATCCAAGGTTCGAATCCCAGTGCTGACAGGGGCCATCATGAGTTTAGTTTTTCTTCCCTACACTTGTTCAAAAAAATGCTGGGATGATACCTTTTCTCAAGCCCCGGCACCTCAATCATGAACCCTAAAAATCTCTGTTTCAAATACTGCTACAGCCGCCACAATAACATAGCTATCAGACTCTAAATGAAGAAAGATCTATATGAATCCTAGTGACTGTGGGGTGTAAGTTGCACCTTATAAATCATCATGTGGATTCATGCAGGGAATTGCATCCTAAATTAGATGAACCTGTTGATTCGTGTGATGCTCTGAACGATGGTGATGAGCTTTGATTTATCAATCATGTTAACATTGGTACATATCTAGATCACCTTGGGTCGTGATAATGCTAGGATTGGAACTTTACTCCTGATTAAAATTAGGAAAGCTTTCTCCTCTTTAAAGACTCAATATACACCTACAGGGAGGACTTCCAATATCAATGTGGCCTTGAGACATTAAGCTGAAAGTACTGAACATCAAAATTAAAGTGATATGTTTGTTGGCCCTAGTTTGACTGAATAAAAATGTTTATGAACACATTTTAAGCAACCACTCACTCTCCATTACCGAATACAGAAAGCAGTGGATCCAATTTAAAGCACATTTCAGGGGGCCTTCTTTCATGTGTATTTCGAACTAATAATTTGGTGAAACATACAAATTGAGAGAATTTGCTATACTGGTAGTAGTTTTACTAGTTATGCAATAATGGATATCTTCTAGTACTATTACCTGTATTGTATTGTATCGCAGCCACAGGTTGCTCAGCAGAGTTGGGTTGATTACCTAGATGGCACCACCTCAAATTACCTACACTATTATTGCCATATCTGTAAGGTACATTGTAGCTCAGATAATGCAGACTTCCACAGGAGAAACTAGTAACATTGAGCAATGGACAGTAATGTGCCTTTGGCATACACATACCTACTATACATTGCCTTCATACATGTCATAGACCATGCCATGTTATCAACATTTAAACCCTTAATATTTCTAAAAGTATTGAAGGTGGAAAAGTGAAGCAAACTTTGTTACCCATAATTTTCTGTCTAGGTTTAAATAGAACAAGAAAGGCATGTATATTCCATTTTTAAAAACATAACTTTGTGTTGAAAGTGGTATTTTTTTCAATTTATTGAAGTTTGTGTATGTATCCTCTCAATTTGGGAAAGCCCCTTAGAAACATTTCTATGAAATTCGTTTTTCAATATCTATATTGTTTATAAAAAATATTTCGGGTCACAATTTTAGGTGAAAACCAAAGTATATTTGGAGATGAAGAAAAAATTATATAAAGTTTTACTCAACTATTTTTCCCCCATTGACTTTCTTCTTATTGAGTTAGTAATGTGTTGCATACATCCTTTCATATTATAAACAATATTTCATTTGATATGATAGAGATAGATGAAAACAGAATAGATATATGCATAGATATGGACAACATACCGACAGTAACGCGCAGCGCTAGGCCATGGGGCCAAGCTATCTGCGGACTTGGTAGACGTAGGTTCGAACCCCACCGTCGGCCGTCCTTGAAATGGTTTTCCTATTTTTAACTCCAGGCAAATGCTAGGAGGGTACCTGCTGACAGGCCACGGACGCTCCCTTCCACATCTTTGCCCAGTTTCATTCATCTTCATTCGTTTCATCTCTCAATAACTCCTCTCATGAGGTTGGCATCAGGAAGGGCATCCGGTCTTAAAACTATCCGCCACATAGACTTTCATCGCATGTCATCCCCGACCCTGTTGAAAAACGGGAATAATAAGGGGTAGACATACATACATACTTGGGATGGAACCATTATGTTAAATCATGTACCACAACTGTAATGGGAAGCCGAAACAAGTCTGGAGATCAGAGGTTCGATAGTGGCCACTTTGAGTATAGTTTTCCCTGGATTTTTTATACTTCCTCCAGTAAAATGCCAAGATGGTTCCTAACTTAAGGCCACAGCTGCCTCCTTCCCAATCCTGATCTGAATTACAAATACACACACTAATAAGGTCATCACAATTACACAGGTTATTAGGCAAATTCCACACACACCCAAGTATACAGGGCTACATGACGATGATGTCACAAAGACCCTAAAGAATTAAGAACAACTTATGAGGAAGAAAGCTGATACACATGTCCCTTTATATTCCAAGTACTTTTACTTGCCAGAGAATCTTAGGAAAATTGCTTTAATTAAATATTTATTGCAGCTAATAGCCAAAGGAATGATACAGACAAAATGAAACATACATAAACTATTCATTACAACTGAAGGACGTCAGAGATTCAAGTCTATATGTACAGTACATCGCATGTTATCTTTCGCAACATTTGCCGCAACGTTCACATACACAGTCTGCGTCTGGCTGGTGAAACTTCTTTAACTTGCACAGCTTATGGTGAAAGCCATGTATGGCAAAGCGTGTAACAGTATGTCTCAGTTCGTAGCCTCCCCGTTTCCAATCATTGCAGGTCATTGCGTCAGTGATGTAGAAATCCCACCATATGTCTCCCTTCTTCGATTTCAGGTCCTCCATGAGTTGCACGTATGCTGGTGTAGACGGTAGCGACAGTTGGAGGCGGAGCTCTTCCACATAATATAATTCACGTGTTAATTCATAGACTAGTCTTGAAGGCGTGTATTTTGAAACACACAAAACCTTCTTTAAGAAAGTCGCTTTTAGTTTTTCCAAATTTTCCAGGTGTTTCAATTTGAGGTGTGTCCAGATATTCTCTAATCCATATGTTACAACGGGTGTAACCTTGAGCTGGAAGAGTTTCAAGGCTGTTTGACGGAGAGTTTTCTCAACTGTCTGATATCATTTATGGCCCTCGTAGCCGCACTGATCCTATCGTTAACGTGAAGCGTAAAGACGTTGCCCGTTGTCTGAAGTGTCACGCTCTCCAGGGGTTTTCTATGTGTGTGAAAAACTGCTGGTTTTCCCCCTTTGCTTTAAAACTAGTTACAGAGCAAGTGATGTATGCCTTTTGCTTGACAATATTTCTGACAGCATATGCAAGTCACACTCATGGGAGCATCAAGGACATAAATGTGTTTATACGTGAATTGTGTGTACCACTGTTTCCAGTGCCATACGTACTGTGAAGTTTCTCAAACAAGTAACAAAACTCGTGCTAAATGGAACGAAACATCTCGGAGGAAACATACGAAATGTATGTATTGTAAAATAACTGACTACATGAATTTGCACATTGTCTGACTTATGCATAGCAATTTCTATGCTAGACTCTACTTCAAAGAACAACTTAAAATAGCCATATTCTGGACTTAAAGTGCAGCAGTGTTTAGTAATTGTCATTCACATTCCTAACCTATAAACGTTAAACTTGCGAAAATGGACATGGTTATAACTTATAATACTGTATTATTCATTACCCTAATACCTTCTTCACATTCAGCTTTTATATAAAAGAATAATTATATTGCCCTGTGATTACCAAAAGAGCCACCATTACTTTTTGGGGCTAATGTTCAGCATCATTCACTGCCAATGAGTGACAATGAGTTTTGTTATAAAGATGACATTTCCATTTTAAAAGTCAACAAAATCAGAATTTTTCTCGAGCTAAAATATGTGTTGAGGGAAGTATTGCTGGTTTAAATTTAATATTTGTTTCAGCATAATTGGGGAGCATGATGGCGCAGTGGCTTAGCTGCTCTTCTTTCACCCGGAGGGCCGGGGTTCGAATCCGGGTGACAGCGGGGTGGAATTTTTACCTGAAAAATCACGTAGAATCAGGAAGGGCGGCATTAAATTTCCGGCCAAATTTCATTGGCTCCGGCGACCCCTATTAATTGGGAAAAACCGAAGAGAGTTTTTACTTGTTTCAGCATAATTACGTGTGATTGGGGTGAAACAATTCATAATAATAATTATTATTGTAGCATTCACACTCTTGGAAAAAATGATAAAATATGTTGAAGATTTACACAAAATATATACGGTAGCTCATTTTAATTTCATTCCTAGGGCTTTTGACTTTACAAACATCATCCTGTGTATTTTCTGCATGTGTGAAGCCTTTCTTATCACCTGAGTTTTGTCTTTGCTCGTGTGTGAATTTATAATTATTCGGGCTAGGATTAGAAGGGAAGCCGCTATGGCCTTTAGAAGGGCATCAATCCAGCATTTGCTTCAAGTTTTACGGCTAATGGTGGGATTCGAACCACTCTGTCTCCTGAATCAGTGAGTTAGCCACTATTGCCAGTGTTTAATGCACCTAGCTATCCTGTTTGGTGCTAAATATAGAAGTATGGTTGAGCATGTGTAGGTGAGAGTTTATGCAGCACCAGAGTAAGTGAACAGAAGAAATACATTGTTCAGTATGTTTTAACTTACTTGTTGCTTTTGGTGTCGTAGCTTTACTTTGCCATTATATAGTATATTCAAGACAATCCTGCATAGAGTTGTGTATTTTCAAACATATTTCAAAGTGTTTGTGAAAAACTAATAATTAATGTGATCCATCATTATTTTGTATGTGATATCAATGTATCCAAGTTCATTTATCTTGCATATGCTGCTCATATATATAGCATTATATACCGTCCTTTCAGTGTTATCAAATTTACAGTATATGGGTTCACAAGGGGCAGTCAAGAAAGTGGATTTGTAATTTTGTGTGTTTTTATGCATAGATTGATACAGTCAAACTTGGTTAATTTGAAATAGAGGGGACTTACAAAAGCAATCAAATCAGACATTTCATTGTATAGGAATGTCATAAAGGGACCATGCAAAAACTTCAAATTATTCACAATTTTGAATTAACCAAGTTTGACTGTAGAAGCTTTTTTTTATTTCCAAATAATATTTTTCTTTAAATTTATTAGATAAAGAAATCATTCTTAAATAGGTACTGTAAGAATGTTAAACCATTTGGCCTTATGTGTCAGCTTCAAGCCCTTTTCTTGATGCTGGTCCCATCCATCCTTGCCTGCTTGTAGAAGAAATCCTGCTAATACCCATGACTGGTTTAGTGAAATTTTTGTTTGCCAACATAGGATATTTCTGGGTAGTTTCATTTTTCAGTAAATAAATGTATATTCAAGAAAATTAAAGTCTTATTGATAATTGTACCAAAAAAAAAGAAAAAAGAGACTAATTGTTACTGTACTTATCAAATTGTAGGAATTATAACAATTATACAGTTTTGTTCATTCATAAAATGTTTTCCCCTTTCTTAGTGTTAAGAGTTTCAAGACATGCTTATTATGTTAAATTTCTGTATGTAGAATATTGAAAGAAAACATACAGTACATGTCTGAAAGAAACATTTTAGTTACTCAACCTGCAGTTTATTTTCTGCTGTAGCCTGCAGCATTTCATCCAGAACGTATACAGTAATTGCTTGATCATCTTTTTATGCATTAATGTTTTTTAGTAGAAGCCATATTTATAATTGTGAACAACAGGCTGAAACGTGCAGCTATTCACATAAAGTTGGAAAACTACTTTCTTTTACTTTCTTTCCCTTTACTTAATTATCTACTATGTACAGTACTTAATTAGGTGTTAATGTTTTGCATATTCATATATTTTAATGTGATGAGATATTTTTGTGTTATATTTTGTTTTAATTATATTAGTATCGATAGCATATCTTCCATTTATGACTTGAAACATGCCCTAATCACACCTTACAGCCGGGCGATGTGAGTGCAATGAATGAACAGGAAGCTGATTATGTCATAAATGGAAGGTGTGGTATCTTTTTCAAAATAGACGTACTGTATTTTGTGGTATGTGACCTCCTTTGCTGTTATTATTCTTTGATATATTCGTATATTGCTATGACAATTGCATAGCTATCATGCATTACAGTGACGTAATCACATTCCTTAATTCCTTCTTCCAAGTATTTTGTGCAGTATTTGTTAAAAGTGTACTTAATATGACTTAAGTTTGTCATTTCGGTAGCCAGATATATTATCTGAATCCATGTAATGTCATGAGTTCAGACATTCCATTATGTAGGCCTATGCAGCCTAGTAGGGATCATATGTTAATATAAGGCAGCATGAGAAGTGCAATTATTACCTGCCTGATTATAGAGAAAAGTGTCATACATTTTTAAAAGCATTTTTATATTGATCTCTCTAACATTTCTTATTTTAGAAAATTGAAGAGATTATTTTACATGACAGCTTTGTATTTTATATACAATCATGTGGTTAAGCTTTAACTGCCAATCATTGGAATCGGAATTGAATTTTGTTATCAAATGTATCAATTTTCAACCAGAATAGAATATCTTTATGTTATCTGATTTAGAAAAATACAATAAATTATATTTTCATTTGTTTTATTGGTAACTGTCATACATTGAATTAGCTCCTTCTATTGGTGTATTTACTCTTTTCCTGTCCTACGACTTCTTGGTTTTCACTCCTTCTTACGCTGTCTACTTCTAAAATGGAAAGGTATCCTTGAACAGTGTGCCCTTCCCACAATCCACAGTTTTGAATGACTGAAAAATGTTTGTTGTCCAGTCTTGGATGATTCTGGATGAACTAAAACAGGACATCACCTCAGGGGTATAATATAGAACTATGGGGTAGAGCTATGTCGAGCTGTGGAGTTAGTTCTTGTTCCTCCTCATTATTTCTTCCCCCATCAGTGTGTTAGTTCTTTTCTGTGATTGTATAGTATTTAGAAGATTAAACTAACATGTATCTGTGCCCTGTCCCTCATTCATTTATCATCATAATCAACTTGAAGAGGAAGTGTGTAGCTGAACATGCAGGCTGTGCTGTACTTAGTCTTGCTGTAAGTTCTGTTTCCAAGTTTTGAAAAAATAACTCTTGCTATGCTTAGTTATTTTGTAATACAGTGAAACCCCTCATTAACACATTTCTGCACGGGATAAGAGTGAAAAATGTGTTAAAGTGTATTCCATAAAATATGTTCGCAAAATTGCCGTAAAATTTAACAACCTTCCCCCCATTGTTGTAACATGTAACAATTCGTAATACCCCGCCCTAAGTGAATGTCTAAAATAAATAACCCCCCCTCTCCTTGTTCAATGTATTGTGCAACTCAGTGCATGGAAAGGATTCCACTTGACAAGAATATATTTCTGAAATCAAGGGAATGCTACTCAGGATGAATTTTTCCTTCCACAAATCAACCTACAAAAGAAGTTGTTTTATTACAGTAAAATCGTATATGGAAAGTGCCTAAAAGAAAGTTCTTTTAGATTTGGCAAATTGGATAATAATGAAAAGAAAACCTGCCAAATGTAGCCTGCATATTTTTTTAAAGACCTCCCCCCCCCCCCCCCCTAATTATCATACACTTCAGTCACATTCTTGTAAGGACCCCCTCCCCCCCTCTGACACCTAAACAGTAAATCTTTCATAATTAAGTACAAGTTTTTCGGGCTTGTAGGCCGTGGTCCAGGATATTTCCCGACGTTTCGCCGGAAACTGCGTCCGGCATTATCAAGGGTTCCGCTCCTTTCCTTGGTCAGCAGTGGAATGAGGAAGAGGCTTGAAATAATGGGTAACGGTTTGTAGTGGGGTATTGTTGTTTGAATATGACTGTTGGTTGGGTGGATCTTGGCGATGAACTAACGGCTGGAAGGTAGTTTTGGATCTTCAAATTAGCATGGTGAGCCGAGCGTTCTCTTCGCATTCCGGCTGGATCGTCTGGTCTCACGTACATGTTGCGGGGTGCGGTGGGTGCTCCGGCTTTGGCGACCGAGCTTGTGAGGGTCAGGTGTTCCCTGGGCGACTGCCAGGCTGTGGCAGGAAGGTTCTTCAAGTTGACGTGCGAGTGATTTCTTGGCCTTGGTGTTCCTAAGGGCCGGGATCCATGTATTACGCACACGATGAATTTCTTCCTTCAGATTGAAATTGTCGGGGTGTTTGAAGATTTCTATGGCTTCCCGTTGAAGCCTGGCGTGGTAGTGTGTGGTCTTGGAGAGTATCTCCGTGTCCCCGTACTGTACATCGTGACCAGGCAAGAGAGAATGCTCAGCGACTGACGATTTCTCAGTTTGACCCAGGCGGCTGCGTCTGTTATGTTCCTTGAGTCTGGTGGTCATGCTCCTCTTCGTCGTTCCTATGTACACCTTCCCACAGGAACACGGGATTCTGTAGACACCTGCAGTGGAGTGTGGGTGGCGCTTGTCTTTAGCGGATCGCAGCAAGTCCCAGATTTTGGCGGTGGGTTTATAAACCATCTTCACCCCATAGGTCTTCAGTAATTTGCCTATCCTGACCGTAACCTTCTTCACGTACGGCAGGAATGCGGTGGCCACCGGAGTTTCCTCGGAATCTTTCCTCGTGCTCCGGCGCCTGGGATGAGAGGCTCGCTCAATCTCCTTATTGCTGTATCCGTTGGCGCATAGGGCCCTCTTTATATGATTCAGCTCTTGGTTGAGGTTGGATGGCTCACAGATTCTCTTAGCACGGTCTACCAATGTTTTAATAACTCCGTGTTTCTGTCGGGGGTGGTGATTGGATGTCTTGTGTAGATACCGGTCTGTGTGTGTGGGTTTCCGGTATACGCCACGTCGGGAGATATCCTGTCTGGACCACGGCCTACAAGCTCGAAAAACTTGTACTTAATTATGAACGCCGGCCGTGAAAGCCTAAGCTGTTATATCAGTAAATCTCTCTATTGGATATCCAATTTAAAAATGACCTAGCACTATAATAAGTAATCTTGGCAATGTATAAAATGCATTCCGAGGATGAGAGGAATGGAAAGGGAAAGTTATCTTGAGCTGGAAACGGTGCTGTTGTAAAGGTTCCACCAAGCCCATGCAGCATACATTCCAGTAGATTGACCTGCCATTCGAGAGGAAGCAAGCAAGCTATGGTACCTTTTGAACGAAATGGAAGTAACAGACTTTGTGGCATAAAACGCATGTATTGAGCGTTTATCAGAACAAGTACGACCTTGTTTACAAGTGTGTTTAGAAGCAGGAGCTGTTAACAAGACCAGCTCCACATGCTTAAGGTGCAGATTTCTACTTCTTAACAGGGGAGTTCAACTTTCGCTTCCATGATGTCTGAAAATACTACAAGCTCTGGAACGTTAGTGCGGCGTCTCTTGGCTATCATTGGTTGTTGTAACAGTGGGCAAGTGACCAGGTTGTGGTTGGCTATGGCGGCTAGCAGGTGAAGAGGATGCGATTGATTGTGGACTGGACAGAAGACATTCATGCAGTACTATTTACTTCGAACCCAGCTTAAACTATGTGTTTCAGCATTCAGCAAATAATCAATTGGTTACAAACCTGCTCATATTTGCTTTATACTGTCTTCATCGAGCTTTCTATGTGCTGGCTCTGGTGTAGAAGTTTTCCATCCAGATTTGAGAGCTGTAAAGTTTAATCCCAGGCAAATGTGGAGATGGCACTTAATCTTTCATGCCACATAAGTCACAATACCGAATTTAAATAAAAATTAGTAATGTTTAGGATGAAATAAGAACATAGCTTATGTAAGGTATATTTCTTACCTCATCGCCGCCCCTTTGTTATGCAGTCCCTCAGCAAATTAACGGTGTTCTACTTGTTTACTCATTACTACTGTAACCTGTTTTTCGAAGGGTATTCACGCCACTGACATAGTCAGATGGAACATAATTACAGCAATGTTTGTTTGAACGCGGCAAAGTATTCTGCCAAGTGAATTTAATTTAGAATTATTTTTATTATTAATGTCATATTTTATTTTGGAGCATTTAAATATAACCAATACAGATATTTTTTTCTATTTGATAGAAAACCTATCAATCGGATTATTCCGATATCCATTATACAAGTAAATTATTTGATTGCGGAGAGTACGGATGTTATATTTAGTTACGGCTAGTAGAGAGTTTTGCGTCATCGGGAATTACGGATCCAGGGAGAGCCGCTGAGAACAACAACTAGATGTCGCAACCGAGCGAACTTCAACAGTACGGATTAATGAAAAGGCGATATGTCTGGTGGAAACGGAAAATGTACAACCAAGCGTCATGGCAAGAGCAATGAACTCGGAGGCGGGAAAATGCACGTGGGCGTCTCAGCTAATCATGAGGAGGGCAGCTGTTAGCCGGCTGTGGGATGTAGCATGAAGACGCACGGTGATTGGTCTACAGGCCAGGCAGGAGACCGTGGAGTGGAACGTTGGAAGGGGAAGCGTGCCAAGGACATATAGTGAGCGCGCTGTGTGAAGAGAGGACTAACTTTATAACTTTTGTTCGAAGTGGACTTACTTATTACTTTCGTTCCGTAATGGACGGACAGTTACTTTGATTCAGAATTGTAATCTTCTCATTAGTCTCCGGACTTATTACTTGGGTTCCATGGTGAACTACATCTTACTGGTATACTCCACTGACTAATTCGTCATGGGTATTATACGAGCTGTTGTGAATAGGCAGACCGTATAAGTGGCTTTGGGACTTAGATCCACCACTAAACAGTATTCGAACTTTCATATTAATTCGCTACTCCATCAAGAAACGAAGACTATGATGCCGACCAGGAATCTACAGCAATCTCTCTTGAAGCAACATGTACGAGGGAGAAAGTATCGCCAATGGTGAGCGGAACTGACGCATATCCAAGCAATCTCTCTCTCTTCATTATATTTCATCGTAAATTCAGTAACTTCATAGCTTGGTAATAATCGTAAATTCATCCGACCTCCAATTTCACGTAATTTTCATGTGGTAATTATTATTATTATTATTAAATTTACCACAGTCTTGTTCTTTGATTATTAAGCTAATTTTATTCAACATGCAATCTTTAATTCCAGTAGGTAGCTTTATATAAAAGACAAACCCTTCTCCCAATGCAAATGTTATCAGGGTTAATGATGCAATCATACCTCGGTCTGATTTCGAAGAGAATCTCATGTGTTCTATGCAAGCTAGGGGTTGATATAAATATAAATTTTAGGTTTCAACTTGATGTTGGCTCCTTGGCGCCCAATTATCAAATCAATCTCATACTTAGAAGGTAGAGGTAAGCACCCGTCAGGAAAGCGTTACACTTGCAGTCAAACGTGGGACTTTTTGTGGTTCTTCCTCACTCTCCCCGAAACCGTTACACTTGTCGCCAGCAACGTGGAGCCGAAAACCTTGTAACATTTGTGGAAGGAGAAGGATATATATTTCTGTGCCAGTATTTTGGGGGTCTTTTATATAACAGTGTGTATCAGCATGGGTGATGATAAAGATATGAAGTTGCATAGTGGTTACCAGTTGGAAAGTGAGGAAGCGAGTAGTATGTCTAGTCTTGAAAATGAGAGCAGTACAGGGATGTCGGAGGTAAATCTCGATACTGGAGGGGGAATTAAAACAGTCAAGCGGGGTTGGAAAGTTTGCTTCTCCAGTTTATGCAACAAAATTAAAAGAGTACAGATGCTTTAAATGCCTAATTGGAACAGAGCAGTAGGGAAAATAGAGTAATAGGGAGCTGAGCGATAGTTTAAGTGCTAAATTGGAACAGAACAGTAAAGAGAGTACATAAGCTTTAAATGCTAAACTGGAACAAAACAGTAGGGAAAGTAAAGAGAATACAGAAGCTTTGAGCGAAAAATTAAATAAACAATTAGAACAAAACAATGCTAAATTGGATCAGAACAGTAGGGACATTAGTGACAAATTTGAGCAAATTAAAGGGGTGATGGAAGAGAAGGCTAAAAAAATTATAGCGGGCGTAGATCAGGCTGAGAATTTAAAAGAATTAGTTCAACTTGAAACACGGCAGGTTAAAAAGCAGTTGGGGGGAGAAATTGATAAAATTCAGGTAGCAACTAGAGAGGTTAAAGAACAGCTGGGGGAAAGAATTGAGAATGTTCATGCAGAAATAGTTACTGAAGTTAACTCTTTCAGGCACAGAAAAATAGATAAGAAAAACACCCTTGAAGCACACATACATATTTATTTTGTTAATTTATAAGATAACATGGTTGTCTTGTCCGTTGAGGGGTAAAATTAAGCAAAATGAAGTCTTTTTTTTGTCCATTGCAATTTCACTCATGTGCATAACATGTGGTACAGTATTTGTACCACTATGCTCCATCGGCGGTGCCTACCTGTGATACTCCTGAAAGCAAGACTTAGATTTACCCAAGCATAGAGGGACCTTGCACACTGAGCACATCCAATCGGTACGAACCTGTTTTTTTTTACAGTGCTGCATTTAGCGCACCTTCTCCTGGTTGACCTCTGAGGTTGATGCGCTGATCCTTCCAGGCGAACAGCCTTTGATACATGGTTTTTTTTTTGGCCCCTGTCTGTGAGTCTGATGACTTCCTTTTATTAGTTCTGGAGGAGACTAGAGCAGGAGCAACCCAATCCCTGGAAATTTGTCATCTGAAGTCTTTCATACTGAGGTTGGGCAGAGAAAGTTGCTTATATATTAGGTAAGCATTCACCACACTTGCATTGATGAAGTACCAGAAGATGCGATGCCAGGGGTTTGTGGCTCTTTCTGTCAATCTCGTAAGTACCTTTCATCTGGTCAAATTTATCAACACAGTTCATGTCCGTGTTGTAATCTACCACCATTTTAGGACCGGGGACTGTTGAAATCGAGCCATCCTTTTCCTTTCTTTTAACTTCAACAGCCTCTGTTGGATCATGAAAATTGGATAGCAGATGGACAGATCTCCTATCTTTCCATTTAACCACACTAAGACCAGTGTCACTGGTTGCCCAATCATATTTACCACGTTGTAATTTACTGTCCTCTTTAAGTTTTGGTAGAAATTTTCTTGTTGGATTTACCGTTCCACATGCATTAATTTTTAATGTTTTGAGCCTCTGCATAAGCGGGACTCCAGTAAAGTAATTGTCGAAATAGTCCGTGTGACATTTATCTTCTTCACCTTGTAGCAGCGAAGTCACAACATTTTCTCCCAAATTCTTTTCAATAGAATTGCCTTTCTTCCCTGTGTAAATTTCAAATTTGTATGCGTACCCTGACTTGTCAGCGAGAATCCATACTTTGTAACCCCTTTTAATAGTTTTTTTTTTGGCATGTACTCTTTTATTGATGATCTGCCCTTAAATTTAATCATAGATTCATCAACTGACATACTTTTAGATGGGTTAATACAACTTTTAAAATTTTTCGCCACCAGATCTAGGAATGACCGAACTTTATATAGTTTATCTCGAGCGGGATCGTCCGGTCTTGGAGCGCTACTGTTGTCATTTATGTGGATATTAGAAAGCAGCCACCCAAACCGATTTACTGACATCAGTTGGCTCATATAGGCATCATGTAAATCTGGATCTGAGCTCCAATAGTCTCTGTAGCTAGGCAAAGGTTTAATGCCCATCAGCATATTCATACCAAGGAATACTCTTATTTCTATGTCTGTTGTGGGGACATAGGCCTTTCCTGTTCTTAGGTGCTTTTCCTGTGCGTACAAATTTGTCTGAAAGACAATTAAATCTATTACATCTTGGGAGATCATAAGTCCAAAAATCTCTTGAGGTGTTGGGTCAATAATCTGTTTGGCTCGGTATGTTGGACCTGTATCAGAACTGAACATACCTGCTGACATAGGTCTATCAGTTTGTCCCCACTTGGGTTCCTCTTGTCCCGAAGTAGTGGCTACAGTAGATGACTGTAGATTATTTGAAGTTGTCTGGCCAAGTAGAGCTGCTGATGCGGGACATTGACTGGTAGAAGTAGAAGCTTGGTACGAAACAAGTTGCGCAACAGATGTTCCTGTATTGGGTGAGGTCGTTGGTGTACTGAGGTGTGAAGGTGAAGGTCCTGGTGAGTCAGAAGTAACTCCCTTTTTGCGACGTGTAATTTTCGTAAGTGGCGGCCGTTCATCTTCCGTTTCACTTGATTCTTCAAACACAATTTCTCCATCTTCTTGATAGTCTGAATCAGCATCAAGATCGTCAAACGAGGATTCGGAGCCGGACGACAGCAAGTGAGATATTTCTTCCTCACGTAGTCGGTTCATCTGAAAACATCCGAATGATGGTATCTATAATTACAGTTTAAAATTATTACGGACAGCTGCAACAAATCTGGAGATCGTAGGTTCGAATCCTGGATTGGACAACTGCCATTATTAGTGTGATTTTTCCCCATTCTTTCCCCTCACTCTTCCAGGCAAATGCTCATCCCTGACCCTAATACAGTTACACACACTACTACAGTCATCACATAAATACAGGTTACCAGATAAAATTTAAACCCGCACCCAACTACACGGGGCTGTTGGCCAGGATGTTCCAAGCCCCTAAATTGAATTAGCACCCATAACAAGTTTAAAATTAAAATGCAACTCAACAATATCTATAACAACAAATTGTAAGCTGTGGTCATGAACAACAATAGTTGCATAATGGTACAAAATTCAAACCGCCAGTTTTTTAGGAATAAAATTCAATTGAATTCATTTATTCAGTTTGTTTCTGTACAGTCTGCTAGTAATAATTGTAATGAATACAAATCTTACCTTACAACAGCATTCTCCGGTTTTAAAACTTCTAATAACAGTTCTTCGTGTATACACGTGCACCACTGTTGAAAGCAACGCTTCTTGTGGCGCGCGCATGTGTGAATACGCATGTCCTGGGCAAACAACCTATTGGATGACGACCTACCATCTGTTGTGGGAATCGGAAACTACCTCAAACGTTACGAGCACGTGGTCCAGGCATTAGACCATCATGCGGATCGGAAATAAATTCATAAACATGTAGTACGAATAATGTACCATCATGCACCACGTGCAGAAAATAAGGTGGTACAGTGGTGGTACCACTATGCTTGAAAGAGTTAATGATTTAAGGCAGAAGAATAAAGAAAGCATTTGTAAAATTCAGGAGAAACAAGCCAAGTAGAGTGATAAAGTTGAAGCATCAGAAGGGAGTATTAGATTAACTGTAACTAGTATTGAGAGAAAAGCTGAGGAGAAAATTGCAGAATTAGAACAAAATTGAAATCTAGGATTAGGCAGGAAACTAGTCGGAGTTAATAGCGCACACCGTGAAATAGAACTGGGAAATGTTAGCAATCGACAGGGTTGTCCCATGGAATTGATGAATGCTATAGAAAACAAGTTTAAGGAAAGGTTGGAAGATGGTATTGAATGGTGTCAAGTAGTTAAGATTTTAGAGCAAGCATTTGTAGGAGAGACAAGACTGGTTTGCTGTATAGAGGGATAATTTTGAAGATATTTCAGACTTTAAAGTTAAATTCTGTGAGAAATTTTGGAATGAGGTAATACAGTCGCAGCATCGTGAGGGAGTTGTTTGTGGGAAATATAACCCGAGAGGTAATTACACTATGACAGAGTACTTTTAAGGGCAAGTGTGGCGTGTAAATATCTGGATGGTTTAAAAGAGGAGAGTGATGTGGTTAGGGTTTTACTGAGGCACTTTCCATATAGGATCAAGGAGGCAGCCTGTATCCAGAATGTAAAATCTATTTCTCAAGTTGAGAACGTATTAAGCACATTCGATGCTTTAAGCCGAGGTGGATACGAGGAGAATTTCAATAGGAACCAGAATAATAATAATAATAGGCCTAATGAAGCAAGAAATCAGGAGGTTCAAGGGAACAGTGGCGAGGGGCCAAATGTCCAAAATAGGGGGAATCATAATAACAATCAAAATAGAGGAAATGGATATGGTACTGTACCCGAAACACTTACCAATACCTGGTGAAATCCCTCGATGGTCACTGGATCGTAGAACCTGAAAAATGCCCGGCGAAAAACCCTCCCAGGTCCTACCACCAAGTAGAGGAATGAATGGGGTACTAGTCATCCTATCAGGCTGTTTTAAGAATGACCATGGCTGCAACGAACAAACAAGAAACTAGCTCAGGAACACGAAAAACGACTCTAAAAAGAACTATCTCAAGGGTGGAAAACCCTGGAAAAAGAAAATCCAAGCGATGGCCATCTTAAAACGCCCTCCAATCTCTTCGTTAAAATATCACACCATGATTTAAAATTGGGAAAACAATTTATTCCATGAGAACAAAGTAACAGACAAGATAATAAAAAAAAAAATACCCTGTCGTCAAGAAAACAAAATCACAGCTAAACACAACTATAGTAAGAGAATCCTACATGATTCCAGAAATGGATTACGATCATCACCTACACGCTGGGGTGATTAAAAAAATAACATCTCACACATAATGTAATAAGAAAATTAGGCATCAATCTCCTAATGATATTAGGAGGACTGGATGAAATATTAGACGATGAATAAAGAAGAATTATCAAAATTTATACACGTGTCTCGTCTTAGACGATATTCCAAAAGTGTAGCAATATCAAGATTATATACAAGTATTTAAAAGAATATATACAGAAATGTCCTCAGACATTTACATGATTCAGCCTAAACAGCTGATCTTGGCCATAACATTCGCATCGTGATGTGCAATTAACATTCAATATATCGGATTACCAATATTAATTAAGCTAAATAGTGTATCTATTGACTATGTTCATGATTCAAATTTCAAGTAAACTTGTACAAAATTGTAGAGGTTTTAACGATTATATGCTGTGGAAATGTCTTAAGTAGCTCGAACAGATTATCCAAGCGTTGCCTTTGATTAGGTGAAGAAAAAAGCATGTAGGATCGCTCTATAAGAATGACGAAGCCAATGTCTCCAATAGACATTAAAATACCAGAAAAACTCATCTATATTAGCGTGACAGCAAACACGGGTGTTGACTACTCGAAGTCACAAACAGATTGGCACTTACCGGCTGAAAAAGCACTTACCGGCTCAATCTAAAATAGGCCTAATGCTTCAACAAGCATGAAATCTCACAAATATGCATCATCCCAGATGTGCATCCAAAACACAACAAGGTTATACGAACCTTCACAACACTACTATTATTTAATCTCAATACTCACACAAGAGCTACAAACATGCTTAACTCACACACTAACCATAAGCACGTTGTTCAAAGTCGAGACACTGAAACATTCCACTAGCAAATTCACCTATCTTGCCTCCCGATAATGTATATTAATAATACTTGTTCATTTTTCTTGACTCCAAGTCAAGCTTTCCTGGAATGATTTAATCAACTTTGTAAATGGTGTTCAAAACTGCTATACTATATCTCACTCACACAATTGCATTAAATGCAATTATTTACGTTAATACTGTGGAAAATACATGTCTCAAAATGACATCCTAAATTTATTTAATCTCAAATCAATACCTAATAGACGGTAAAACTGATCTTTTCCTGAATCAGGATAGCCTCCAACTTCGGTGGGCTTCGAAGTATCAGTGGATAAAACTTACACCATGAAAGCAAGTTAACTAATAAGGTTAATCCAATGACAATCAGCAAGTAAATCCACTAATAAATCTGCACTCACAAAAGCGAATTGCTTTCCATAAAAATAATCCAACAGGGGGATTAAAACTATATATGCAACGAACACCAAGATAAACTTTCCAAGATTCAAATCGCTGCGAGAAAGCGAAGTTCCTAACAGAACAGTAGTACATGAAAAACATGTACTGGCCTCAAATAAATCAGTGTTCCAAACACTGAGAAAGAAACGCGATTAAAACTATGCTTAGACAAAATATTGGAGATCTTCCCCCTAAGTTCTCTTCTCGGCAAATAAAAATACGCACTACTAAGAAATTACTGATTCTACTGATTAAATGATCCAAACTAGTAATACACAAGGGATGAATTCGTTAAGCGAATACAAAATCCCGGGAACACAGCAAGTCAGATTCGCCAGAAACATCGAACCTAAACTTGTGAAGACCCATTTAATCTACAAAAAAGAAATGGCAATTGCTAACAAGTGCCTCCACTAAGCTACGTTAATAGAGTCTGCTGGTCCAGTACCTTTTGTTGCATCTTGAAGCGTCTTAAGCGGGACATATAAATATCTGATGAAAATCCAGGGTATCACCAGATAGTACACTCTTCCTCTTCTCTGGATCTGGGAATCGAACCCGGGTCTGCAGCGCACACGCATACTGGTCAGACGACCATACGAGCCTACTCCCTTCATGCCAGAAATACTATCATCCGCCTGAGAAAAAGCACTGTCCTTCATGTCGCAGCTCATGAAAGCACTCGCGAACAACCACTGGAGTGCGGTGAAAATATACTCCTCTCCAACAAGGAGAATGCAGTTGTGGCTGGCCGTCATTTCGCTTATGCCTTTCTCATGAAGCTACCCCATTAAATCTAGCCTGCCATTCTGGAAGTCATAACTATAACATTGACCTTCCCCACTGACATCTCAGACGATAATATGCGTTCTAGTGTCTGCATAATGTACAGCTTAACAAGTCCTGAAGTTAGCATGTATCAGCACAATCATACACGTTACTATTACTCGTGATGAAGACCTCACAAGGTTTCGAAATGGCTGCCTTGGTAATGGACACCGCTGGACAGAGACATACAATCAGTCCGCGTTCCGCTTCGACACAATTCTTCTTGACCAAGATGGCAGTATACATTTACAACTGTTCTGATAATATCTCAGATCCATCATAAACTTGTAGCTTTAATAAATACTTGAGCACGGTACATGTCCGCTTGTCGAGACATGAAATGCTTTCACGTTTCTAACGCACTTTGAAAAACAACTGTTCGGCTTCGCTGAGTATACACGTGAGCCGTCTCCACGCGAAGTTATCACAGCCTGCCTTGCACCTGCGATCGCGCTTGCTAGCCGAGTTGCGTAACCACACATATGACACTCCGAATACAACAGTACACGTCCAAGTGAAATCGCCTTGCTTGCAGCCAAACGCCACAGCAAGCAACCCCCACTACTGCCTTCCTTCATCGATATCTCGATGTGTCAATAACTCGCTTATGGCTTGATCATTATAGATGTTATTATTGCACGTCGCTTGTTATATTATATTCCTCATATGAAATAGCTTTCTGCTATGGTAATCTGCGTTCTATGTCTTTTGAAACGTCTTCTAATACTCTAATTCGCTTCAAAACAATAAAGATAATCCTGTAGCCTGGATCGATATATGACATGACGTCACGTATACGTTTATTGATCGGTCTATCTGAGAGTCCACCCACTCGGGAATGCTCGTTACTTTCCGATCTCAAACCGAATGACACTTCTCATATTAACAGCGTGATATTTCATGACTTGACTCACGAGATCGACAGCATCGCGTCTCTCGTCGTCTCCATTACAGTATCTGGGCATAAACTTATGAAAATATACGGTACATTTCCCCACTGATATCTCAAATAAAAGTCATTCTGCTTTTATTTGCACCAATCTAGGTAATTTCGATATATGTATCGTTATTTTCATACAGATCTTAAACAATCTTCTCCACAAATCTCTTGAGGTTTTTTGCATTAAAACGTCCTATAACTTCTCTACCATTTGTGCTTACAATCTCGTAGCAGTTATTTCCAAATGCTCTTGCTATCATATAACTTCTGTCCAAGCTCTCTCTGGCCTTCTATTTAAATGGACTCTTGATTCGAATGCTATGCCAGCGTCAGTCTTCAATTTCTTACTGCGTAATTGACGTTTTTTTTTTCTCTGTCAGGAATTCTTTCCTGACTTCTATCCTTTCTGCTGGTGCTGGCTTGAGCCTGATCTCTCATTCCCTCCTTTCTCTCTTTTGACCTTCGTCCTTCTTCTGGGGACCTATCTCGCCCTCTCTTGAGACTATCCTGCTCTCTCTTTCTTTCATATTCCTCTGTTCTGTAATTTGTATATCTAGAGTAACCTTGATTCTGTCGGTTATCGCCTTGATTCCGGTTGTACTGAGCTTCTCTCCTATTTCTGTCGTATGGAGCTTCTCTCCGATCCCTGTCATTCTGACTATATCGACTGTTATAATAGTTTCTGTCATCATATCGACGTTGCCAAGGTCTACTATTTTCATCTCTCTGTTGGTCGTTCCATCTCCTATCATTCTGATAGCTATTCCTGATTGGACCTGTTCTATTTTCGTTTCGAGGTTGGAAACGCTCAGTTTGTTGAGTCCTATTCATCATGACTGCGTTTATAGTCTTAGGTTCCTGTCGAGAACTCTTGGTGACTGTCGGTTGCGTCATTAAACTAATATGATCGAGGCGACGCAATAGATCATCCATCGATGCTAAGGTAGAGATACCAGAGGTTATGAGTGACTTCCTAACTTCAGCTGGAAGCTGTCGCGATATGGCTTCTACTAATTCAACCTGCGACAAGGGTGGATCAAGAAATCTCATTTTAGCCAACTGACAAGCGAAATATTCTGCATAACTAGCAGGTCCTGTAGTAGCATATTTCCTTGAATAAATCTCGGATCTTATGTTCTGTTGGACCTCAATTGACCAAAAACGCTGAACAAACGCTTGTGTGAACTGGTCAAAATCCTCAACGGTGTACCTGAAGGCTTTGAACCACTGAAGAGGAGCGTCCGATAAAAACCTCTCTACTACCCGCAATTTCCGTTCATGTGGTACATGAGATTCCACAAAATTATCTTGAATGCCTCTAATAAATTCTAAAGGAGTAGTTCCATCAAGATTGTTAAATTTTCTTGGTTTATCTTCAAAGTTCCTAATGATGGTTATATTAGATGCCCTATCTGATGTTCTTGTGACATTACTATGTGCACCTACATTGGGAGTTGAAGAAGTAAATTCTTCCGCTTGGGTTTGGAGATCTGATGTGCGAGGTATAGCCCTATTCGACTGTTCCATCGGACTAAACTGAACAGACGTTGGAGCCTTAAACGATTCCTGAATGTCAATTCCTTTTTGTTCCTGTACTGGGTTAACTGGCTCATCTACAACGACTCTAAAATCACTATTTATTAGCAATCGCAATTGTTCTTTAAGAGTATCCAAGTTGATACTACCTCCCAAATTAATGCTTTCGAGGCCTTTCCTTAGCTCATTGATCTCGGAAGTTTTCTTTTCCCTTATCTCGTTTAAATCAATCTGTCCCTGATCAATCTTAAGTTCTACGGCTTTAATTCGAGTTTCTAAGCCTGTAAAATTGTCTATCTGTTTTTCTTGAACAGCATCCACTCTTTTGTTTAAATCAGTCCTTACATCAATGATTTCCCTAGTGGCAAGACTCTTTTCTATACTAGATTTAGCATTTTGAAAACTATCCTCATTGACCTTATTCAGTTCTTGTTTTAAAAGAGAAAGATTCTCATTAATAATAGTTTTGAGGTCGATGTCAAAGTCTGCCTTAATTAATTTAGTATGATCAGTCACTTGAGTCTGCAACGTGCTCATTTCACCTTTCAAATGCTCCAAACTATTTTGCGTTTGACTGGTGTCGTGAGTAAATTGCGCCTGTAGTGCATCAATAAGGTCCTTGCTTTCCTTTTTACCCCTTTCGAAATCCCATTTGATTTCGCTACGGAAATTGATATTTGACTGTTCCATTTCATTAAGTTTTATTTCAGTATAGGCTTGACTTGACTCGATCTTATTTACTTGGGATTGGATCTTGGTTTGTTTCGACTCAATCTGATTGACGTCATTTTGAATGTTCTTAACCTGAGATTGTATTTCTTTCTGTGTGGTTTCTACTAAACCCTTGTCTGTTTTCAGATCGTTAACCTGTGCTTGCATCATTCTAACATTAGTGCTAACATCTTTAACAGTTTTTTCAACCTCTTTTTGGCTTTCCTGTACTTGATCGAGATTAGTTTTGACATTAGTGATCTCTTTATTAAGATTAGCCTGGGCATTCCAAACTTCTACTTTAACATTGCCAATATCTGTTTGAAAACTAGTTGTAACATTGCTAATTTCAGTTTTAACATTGCCGATGTCAGTTTGAAGACTAGTTGTAACATTACTGATGTCAGTTTGAAGACTAGTTGTAACATTATTGATGTCAGTTTTAAGACTAGTTTCCATGGATTGTTGATTCGACCTAACATGACAAACATTAGCCTGAATTTTTTTGAATTGTCTTTAATTTCTCTCATGGATGACCTTAAGTTATCTAATTCACCCCGGATGCCTTCAGTTACTGCATCCTTGAGAATCTCATTATTATGTGTTGCATTTTCATATATATTTTCAAATGTAGTCTTGGTTTGAGATTTGATATTCTCAATGTCATTATTGAGCCGGCCCCGTGGTGTAGGGGTAGCGCGCCTGCCTCTCACCCGGAGACCCCGGGTTCGATCCCCGGCTCCGTCATGGATTTTAAAACTGACGTGAGGGTTGGAACGGGGTGCACTCAGCCTCGTGAGGACAATTGAGTAGCTGTCTGACAGTGAGACAGCGCCCCGATCACGAAAACCAAGATTAACGGCCGAGGGGACCCGACGCGCTGATCACGCGTAACCCCAATATCTGCAGGCCGAATGGCTGGGCAGCGGTCGCTTGGTCGGCCTTAGCCCGTCATGGGCTGGATAGTGCCAGGGGTTGACTTTTGAATGTCATTATTGAGATGCTGTAGCTTGCCTTCTATCATCTCAAACATTTTTTTAAAGTCTGCAACAGTGACTGCCTGGTTATCAGCCATAATTCAACACAAATACACTTGTCACTAGAAAACATGGGAACACTTCACGAGAAAGCAGAGCGAAAACATTTGCACACAACCACAAATTGCCATAAGAGTGCGTATTTTTATTGCCTTGCCTTAACTTATATTTAAACTTAAATTAAATTCATGGCATCCAGTATCATTCTGAGATTGCCCAAAATCCCAATATGTGTGATATTTTAAATCAGAGATGGTCCTAGATTCTATCATAAAACAGAATTAAACTTACACGAAGCATCCTAACTTAAAGATGATGTCAGCAAAAATCATCAGCCGGAGTTAAATAGGACAAATCACCTATGTGCAACTCACACGTGTGTTACAATAAGTGTCTCACTCGACTGAACACGTCAAAGGAGATTACTGTGAATAACTCTTATTGCACAAGTTCTGGTCGTTTATAACCAAATAAAAAGTGTGGCACCACTCCAATATATTTAAATCAAGAATCTGATAACGGTTGCAATACTACCAAAATCAAGTAGTTCGAGTAACATCGTAATTGCTTTTATTCCACAGTAATTTCAATAATTTGTGCCAAAATATTGATTCACCATTATCCATGTGCCTTCATCACTACCACAACGAAACACGATGTCCCAATTCGCGCTCGGTATAGCATGATAATAAGATTGGTCTCCATTCTCTGGTGTTCCAATTTTATTTTAGGCCTACGACTGTGGCTATAAATCTGGTAAACCAGGTTTATTCTAACCCATAACGTTGGCCTCCACAAAACTATGGCTATAAACCTGGTAATCCAAGTTTATTCGGCCCCAAACATTTATACACGTGTCTCGTCTTAAACGATATTCCAAAAGTGTAGCAATATCAAGATTATATACAAGTATTTATAAGAATATATACAGAAATGTCCTCAGACATTTACATGATTCAGCCTAAACAGCTGATCTTGGCCATAACATTCGCATCGTGATGTGCAATTAACATTCAATATATCGGATTACCAATATGCATCAAGCAATTAAGCTAAATAGTGTATCTATTGACTATGTTCATGATTCAAATTTCAAGTAAACTTGTACAAAATAGTAGAGGTTTTAACGATTATATGCTGTGGAAATGTCTTAAGTAGCTCGAACAGATTATCCAAGCGTTGCCTTTGATTAGGTGAAGAAAAAAGCATGTAGGATCGCTTTATAAGAATGACGACGCCAATGTCTCCAATAGACATTAAAATACCAGAAAAACTCATCAATATTAGCGTGACACCAAACACGGGTGTTGACTACTCGAAGTCACAAACAGATTGGCACTTACCGGCTGAAAAAGCACTTACCGGCTTAATCTAAAATAGGCCTAATGCTTCAACAAGCATGAAATCTCACAAATATGCATCATCCCAGATGTGCATCCAAAACACAACAAGGTTATACGAACCTTCACAACACTACTATTATTTAATCTCAATACTCACACAAGAGCTACAAACATGCTTAACTCACACACTAACCATAAGCACGTTGTTCAAAGTCGAGACACTGAAACATTCCACTAGCAAATTCACCTATCTTGCCTCCCGATAATGTATATTAATAATACTTGTTCATTTTTCTTGACTCCAAGTCAAGCTTTCCTGGAATGATTTAATCAACTTTGTAAATGGTGTTCAAAACTGCTATACTATATCTCACTCACACAATTGCATTAAATGCAATTATTTACGTTAATACTGTGGAAAATACATGTCTCAAAATGACATCCTAAATTAATTTAATCTCAAATCAATACCTAATAGACGGTAAAACTGATCTTTTCCTGAATCAGGATAGCCTCCAACTTCGGTGGGCTTCGAAGTATCAGTGGATAAAACTTACACCATGAAAGCAAGTTAACTAATAAGGTTAATCCAATGGCAATCAGTAAGTAAATCCACTAATAAATCTGCACTCACAAAAGCGAATTGCTTTCCATAAAAATAATCCAACAGGGGGATTAAAACTATATATGCAACGAACACCAAGATAAACTTTCCAAGATTCAAATCGCTGCGAGAAAGCGAAGTTCCTAACAGAACAGTAGTACATGAAAAACATGTACTGGCCTCAAATAAATCAGTGTTCCAAACACTGAGAAAGAAACGCGATTAAAACTATGCTTGGACAAAATATTGGAGATCTTCCCCTAAGTTCTCTTCTCGGCAAATAAAAATACGCACTACTAAGAAATTACTGATTCTACTGATTAAATGATCCAAACTAGTAATACACAAGGGATGAATTCGTTAAGCGAATACAAAATCCCGGGAACACAGCAAGTCAGATTCGACAGAAACATCGAACCTAAACTTGTGAATACCCATTTAATCTAGAAAAAAGAAATGGCAATTGCTAACAAGTGCCTCCACTAAGCTACGTTAATAGAGTCTGCTGGTCCAGTACCTTTTGTTGCATCTTGAAGCGTCTTAAGCGGGATATATAAATATCTGATGAAAATCCAGGGTATCACCAGATAATACACTCTTCCTCTTCTCTGGATCTGGGAATCGAACCCGGGTCTGCAGCGCACACGCATACTGGTCAGACGACCATACGAGCCTACTCCCTTCATGCCAGAAATACTATCATCCGCCTGAGAAAAAGCACTGTCCTTCATGTCGCAGCTCATGAAAGCACTCGCGAACAACCACTGGAGTGCGGTGAAAATATACTCCTCTCCAACAAGGAGAATGCAGTTGTGGCTGGCCGTCATTTCGCTTATGCCTTTCTCATAAAGCTACCCCATTAAATCTAGCCTGCCATTCTGGAAGTCATAACTATAACATTGACCTTCCCCACTGACATCTCAGACGATAATATGCGTTCTAGTGTTTGCATAATGTACAGCTTAACAAGTCCTGAAGATAGCATGTATCAGCACAATCATACACGTTACTATTACTCGTGATGAAGACCTCACAAGGTTTCGAAATGGCTGCCTTGTTAATGGACACCGCTGGACAGAGACATACAATCAGTCCGCGTTCCGCTTCGACACAATTCTTCTTGACCAAGATGGCAGTATACATTTACAACTGTTCTGATAATATCTCAGATCCATCATAAACTTGTAGCTTTAATAAATACTTGAGCACGGTATATGTCCGTTTGTCGAGACATGAAATGCTCTGCACGTTTCTAACGCACTTTGTAAAACAACTGTTCGGCTTCGCTGAGTATACACGTGAGCCGTCTCCACGCGAAGTTTTCACAGCCTGCCTTGCACCTGCGATCGCGCTTGCTAGCCGAGTTGCGTAACCACACATATGACACTCCGAATACAACAGTACACGTCCAAGTGAAATCGCCTTGCTTGCAGCCAAACGCCACAGCAAGCAACCCCCACTACTGCCTTCCTTCATCGATATCTCGATGTGTCAATAACTCGCTTATGGCTTGATCACTATAGATGTTATTATTGCAGGTCGCTTGTTATATTATATTCCTCATATGAAATAGCTTTCTGCTATGGTAATCTGCGTTCTATGTCCTTTGAAACGTCTTCTAATACTCTAATTCGCTTCAAAACAATAAAGATAATCCTGTAGCCTGGATCGATATATGACATGACGTCACGTATACGTTTATTGATCGGTCTATCTGAGAGTCCACCCACTCGGGAATGCTCGTTACTTTCCGATCTCAAACCGAATGACACTTCTCATATTAACAGCGTGATATTTCATGACTTGACTCACGAGATCGACAGCATCGCGTCTCTCGTCGTCTCCATTACAGTATCTGGGCATAAACTTATGGAAATATACGGTACAGTACGCAGTACCAGGGTAGGAATAACGATTTCAGGGGAAATCAAGGTAAGAACAACGATTTCAGGGGAAATCAAGGGAGGAATTATGGAAATAATGGTAATTACAACCAGAACAGGGGTCAGGGAAGAGGACAGCCTAATGGTAATAATGAACAGCGTAACACCGATAATACAACCAGACCAGTGCCGTAGTGACTAGCACTACACCAAGCAGTAGCGGTACTTTAAACACGAACCAGACTGCGATGTAAGGTCAGCATCTCAGTCTGTATCATGCCCTGTCCATACCCTTATGCAGGAACCCTATGACCTAAATGTAAGAGGTGAATTATTACGTGAATTAAATGATGAAGGTAATATTCAGGAGGCGGCTAGTAAGAGCCCCATTATTCAACTTAACGTGTCCCGAGTCGTACACGGATGTTTTAATTGATAATGGTTGCATAAAATGAAAGGAACTGGAGTAAATTTTGAGGAGATGCCAATTAAAAGCACTTTTGTTATTACAGCTGCTGCGAAGAGGTCTAAAGTAATATCTAAGCAAGTTTTAGTGGACATTAAAATTAATAATCATGTAGAAAAGCTAATTTGTCTTGTAATTCCAAATTTAGTATTCAATGTAATTTTCGGTTCAGATTGGCTAAGTAGAGTGTCTGGTAACATATGTTAAGATGTAGGAAGTTTGAAATTTAAATGGGATGATTCTGAAGTAAAGTAGCGTTCAACGACCAAGGTCAGAGGAGTAATGTTATAGGTGTTATTTGTACTTTGAATGTGATATATCAGGCCGTAGAGCGAGAATCTTGTAATTTTATGGGCAGTTTGATCACGAATGGTAGTATAGAGGACTCGTTACGTGACGCTGCATTTCAGGGAAACATAGAGGAAGAACAGTGTGTTCTGTTCTATGATGTGTTATTGAATAATAGGAGAGCTTTTGAGGATCGCATAAGTATGGCAAAATTGCTATACTCACTCGTTGAACATTATTGATAGATCAGTATTCACAGGACACAGATATCCTGTGCCTTTCGCTTATCAGAGTGCAGTTGAGGCACAAATTAACCAGATGCTTGAAGATGGCATTATTGAGCACTCCAACAGTCCATATGTTAATTCTTTGAAACGGTACCTAAGGCTGATGGTAAGGTCCGTATTTGTTTAGATGCTCGCTTAGTTAACACTAGAATCAGTTCATACCAGCTGAAGTCCATGTCAATAGAGGAATTGATGCTAACATTTGAGGGTAAGAAGTATTTCGCCTGTGTAGATTAGAGTTCCAGTTTCTGGCAGGTGCCACTTAAATATGAGGACAGACCGTTTACGGCATTTAGTCATAAGTATAACCTTTATCAGTTTTGTAGAACACCTTATGGTTTAAAGAGTAGTTCAGCTGCTTTAATCATAGCATTAAACATCGCATTAGGCGATGACACAGGAGAGTTTGTAACCATTTACATTGATGATATGGTATTTAGTTCACGCAGTTTTGAGGAGCATCTACGTCATTTAGATATTGTATTTCAGAAGTTAGATCAGGCAGGGTTCATTTTGAAACTGTCTTAAGTCGTCATTCTGTCAGTCATAAGTGACATTTTCAGGTCATAGAGTGTCTAGTAGAGTTGTGACGCCAGAGGAAAGTACGGTTAGTAAAATACTTAACGCAAAGGTGCCACAGAATGTTAAACAGTTGAAAACGTACCTTGGAATTTGTAACTTTTTTCGCAGATTCGTTCTTAAATACTCAGGGTTAGTAGAACCATTCAGGGATTTGCTTAAAAATGGTAATCGGTGGAGATGGGAGCCCAAGCATGACGAGGCTTTTCGAGCGCTGAAGGAAGGTTTTGAGAAGGCTGTGGTGCTGAAATATCCTTTGAAAGATAAGGAATATGTGGTTATGACTGATGCTTCACATATAGGTATTTCTGGAGTATTGTGTCAGAAAGATGCAGAGGGTACCCTGCGCATTTTATCTTTAGCCTCGCGAGGACTTACAGCAGCAGATAAAAGATACACTATTACTGAGTTAGAGCTTCTAGGTATTGTTTTCAGTTTAGGGAAATTCAGAATGTACTTAGTAGGGGGGAAGTTTGAGATCCATACAGATCACCATGCATTATTATATATGAGAACTTGTAAACTCAGTTCTAACAGAGTTAGTAGATGGATTCTTGCACTACAGGAATACGAATTCACAGTTAAATATATTAAAGGCAAAGATAATATACTTGCAGATATGCTATCACGGGACACTAATTTATGTAGGGATAATCTTGTTGTAAAAGCAGAAGAAGGAATTTTATTATGTGCATGTGTGGACAGTAACAACAGGGCATCGTTACAGACACTGAGAAATCTGTTAGTAGAGCAACGTTATGACGTTAATTTAAGGGAGCCACTTGCAAGATCGGAAGCAGGTGACACAGAAACTTTTTAGTTTCCAAACGTATTGGCAAAGCAGCTTATGTGCTGGAGGATTGTAAGGCAACCCGATTGTACGGGACGTATAACATCCATAGTCTTCGGAAGTATGTTTCATAAAGTTAGAGAGTGTAGCTGGCGAGCCAGCCTATCAATTGAGTAAGTGTGGTATTCGGAGTGTGGGAGATCTGGTCTTCCAGGCAGGCGTATCAGGGGTCACATTGGGGGACAGGGAAATATGTCGGGATTGGAGGATGCTGTTGAGCGCTAAAGAGTCTCGATACACCAAGGCTTAACTTTGGCAGCGCTGGTGGGTTCCCATTTGTCTACAAGAGATAGGGCAACGCTTGTACAGGGCACGTTTGCTTAGGCGTCCACGAGGCAAAAGATGGGCCATCAGAAGGCGAGACTGTCCTTCATGAAATTCATACGCAACATCACACGTGACGTCTGTTTGCGACCTCGCCATGTAAGATCTATGAGTGTGAATTTGAGCTATTATGTGTATGAGGTAGGTGACCTCAAGGTTATTAGTACAGAAGTATTATTTAAGAATGGTGTAAACTAGGTCAGGATCGCGAGGAAGTGACTGGTCTGGGTTGTACACTGCTGATTGAATGAGATAAGAGAGATGGAGTACTGGTGTTAGGTAGATGTAGGTCTATGTTAACTCAGTGAGATAGTGACAGATTTACGGCACAGAAATATTTGTGTTATATGTAATGCGAGCTTGCTGGTTTTTTTCAGAAGTCAATATAAATTTTATGTGTAATCCACAGAGAGATTGGGTACTATGGTCACGAAGCGTAACCACGATAGTGTGCTCGTGTGTACCGTGTAAATTTTACACAAGAAGAAATTGACAACCACTAGATATGAGGTAGTTCTGTGCTGGTATAAACAGAACACCTTTGATGCGTGTGAAGTGACATCGTGAAAATACACAGGTCTTACACTTGTATATATGTTTATCTTTCATACAGAGAGATTGTTGAGATGTGGAAATATCCGTAGAACATTTGCAAGAATTCGGAAAAACATTGGACGGATTCATAGGGCATTTCAGAATCAAAACTGACGTTGACGCAAAGTGCGTGAAGAAAATTATAAGTGTTTTATGTATGTACTAGCAGTAGTACCCGGCTTCGCCCGGTGGAATGATGATAATGTTTTAAGGTCTCCTTAGAAATATAATGGACTTAAAATCTAAGTCATTTGCCCCCAAAGACAATGAGGGAGTAATATCTAGGTCATTTGCCCTTTTGATAAGGATGATAATAAAAACTACTGTTGAATTGACACGTCAAACTTACAAACTACCGTAATAGAAATACATATTTCAAAATTCACAGGCGAGGAAGACTTATTGTGTGTGGTGATTAATGGTGTAATGGGCGTAACATCTACTGTAGGTCATTTGCTCTTATGATGAGGATGATAAGGGAATCTACTACCGGTATTGAATTGACACTTCAACGTAAAATGTACACAATGTACTGTAATAAAAATAACTATATGGCGGCTACGGTGGCGTATTTGGTAGCATGCTGAGCTTCTATGCCCAAGATAGCGGGTTCAAACCCGGCCGAAGACGTCGGATATTTTAAGAGCGTTAAAAATCCGTCAGTATGCCTTTCTTCGGAGGGGAAGTAAAGCCGGCGGTCCCATGTCAGATTTATGGCATGTTAAAGAACCTTGCACTAATTACACCTGTGTGAAGCTAAATTGGATAGGTAAACAACGCTCATAGATGTCTACATCCGTTGCCAAGAGCCGACTGCAGTGGCGTCTGGTAGCTAAGTTCCGAACTTGGCCTAGTAGTCGTTGACGGTGGCGCTTGGTGGCAAAAGTACGAACTATTTGAAGAATTCTAAGTTGCAGTTTGTACTTAAATTAAAAAACAGATAACACACACTAATACAGTCATCACAATTAACACCGGTTATCAGACAGATTCTACACACACCGAAAGTACACGGGGCTACATGACCGCGTTGTCGCAGCCCCTAAACTTGAGAACCAACTAACCAAAAATAAATATTTTAAAAATCACAGTCGAGAAAGACTTTATGCGGCGGTGATTATTGGTATGATGCGCGTAACATCTTGGTCATTTGCACTTATGATGATAATAATAAGGTAATGAAAAAAAATACTACTAAACGAACATGGTGTTATTTTAAAACTGATATAGGTAATTCAGGTGTCTAGCTTCGATGTCTTCCAAAGTCTCAACCTTATTTTCTGGCTTAGGCCTGTACTGGATGCGTCTAGTGAAAGAGCGTACTGCTCGGCAAAGACAAAGAATATAGGTCCAAGCTGCACGAACCTGAGATGATCGCAGATTATGACGAAAAATGATGACACACGTTCGGGGTTCCCCGTCCTATACAGATTGACCGGGAATCACTCACTGTTTCGCAACGGCCCTGTGCTGGCATCAGCATAGACAGCAGGAGATAACACGGCGGGCTTTGGAAAGTACTCTCAAGTCACCTCGCGATGAATCAGCAAGCTATTCTCACAACTGACCCCCCCCCAGGGTCTCACAACTTGTGGGACGTGGGTTGGCGATCACGGAACCCCAGCTGGGTCTGGCATCGCTTCTACTTCCTGGTGCCGGGCTCATTTCAGTTCTCTTTCCTGTCGGCCTCCCTTGGTCAACTCTTGTTCTCTTCCGACCCAGACTGTATTAGGGTATCCGAGGGCTAGGGAGTCTTTCAATTTCCCGCCTTAATTGGCTTTGTCTCATCTTTCCTGATACCCTCATTCTTCGAGAGGTCTGCCTTCTTTTCCTTTTCATAATATCTCCTGTCTTCTGCTCAAGGCCCTCAAAGAGGCAGGGTATGTGTAGACCCACCACTTCTGGTACACCCTCAAGGGCTCATGACTGGTGAGTTAGGAAGCTGGCAACCCCGAGGAATTCCTGAGCTATATGCAGGGAATGGAGTGGTATGTCAGAAATTTCAAGTGGACAGTGTTACGCATCGGGTTCCAAAGGGTAAGTATACACACTTTGTTTTCGATCGGTGAACGATGTAGATTTGTACCAAAGGGCCTTAATGCGGGATATGGAGTGGTCTGTCCGAAATTTCGAGTGGACAGTGTTACTCGTCGAGTTCCAAACGGTAATTATGTAAAATCTGGTTGAGATCGGTGAAACGGTGTATTTTTGTGCCAAGGGCCAAAATGCAGGGAATGGAGTGGCCTGTCCAAATTTTAAAGTGGACAGTGTTACTCATCGGGTTCCAAAGGGTAAGTATACACATTTTGTTTTCGATCGGTGAACGATGTAGATTTGTGCCAAAGGGCCTAAATGCGTGGAATGGAGTGGTCTGTCCGAAATTTCGAGTGGACAGTGTTACTCGTCGAGTTCCAAAGGGTAATTATGTAAAATCTGGTTGAGATCGGTGAAACGGTGTAGTTTTCTGCCAAAGGGCCAAAAAGCAGGGAATAGTGTGGTCTGTCCGAAATTTAAATTGAACAGTGTTACTTGTCGGGTTCTACGGGTAAGTATATAAAATTGGGGTCAGATCAGTGAAACGGTGTAGATTTGTGCCAATCAGCCTAAATGCAAGGGATGGAGTGGCCTCGCCGCAATTTCAAGCAGACAGTGTTAGTCGCAGTGTTCCAAAGGGTAAATATACAAATTTTGGTTGAGATCGGTGAAACGGTGTAGATTTGGGCCAAAGGGCCTAAATGCAGGGAATGGAGTGATCTGTCCGCAATTTTAAGTGGACAGTGTTACTCGCAGGGTTCCAAAGGGTAAGTATACAAAGTTTGGTTCAGATCGGTGAAACGGTGTAGATTTGTGCCAAAGGGCCTAAATGCAGGGGATGGAGTAGCCTCTCCGCAATTTCAAGCAGACAGTGTTAGTCGCAGTGTTCCAAAGGGTAAATATACAAATTTTGGTTGAGATCGGTGAAACGGTGTAGATTTGGGCCAAAGGGCCTAAATGCAGGGAATGGAGTGGTCTGTCCGCAATTTCAAGCAGACAGTGTTACTCGCTGGGTAACAAATGGTAATTTTCCGAATATTGGTTCAGATCGGTGAAACGGTGTCGATTTGTGCCAAAGAGCCTAAATGCAGGGGATGGAGTAGCCTCTCCGCAATTTCAAGCAGACAGTGTTAGTCGCAGTGTTCCAAAGGGTAAATATACAAATTTTGGTTGAGATCGGTGAAACGGTGTAGATTTGGGCCAAAGGGCCTAAATGCAGGGAATGGAGTGATCTGTCCGCAATTTTAATTGGACAGTGTTACTCGCAGGGTTCCAAAGGGTAAGTATACAAAGTTTGGTTCAGATCGGTGAAACGGTGTAGATTTGTGCCAAAGGGCCTAAATGCAGGGGATGGAGTAGCCTCTCCGCAATTTCAAGCAGACAGTGTTAGTCGCAGTGTTCCAAAGGGTAAATATAAAAATTTTGGTTGAGATCGGTGAAACGGTGTAGATTTGGGCCAAAGGGCCTAAATGCAGGGAATGGAGTGGTCTGTCCGCAATTTCAAGCAGACAGTGTTACTCGCAGGGCACCAAAGGGTAAGAATACGAATTTTGGTTCTGATTGGTGAAACGGTGTAGATTTGGACCAAAGGGCCTAAATGCAGGGAATGGGGTGGTCTGTCCGAAATTTTAAATGGTCAGTGTCACTCGCAGGGTTCCAAAGGGTAAATATACAAATTTTGGTTGAGATCGGTGAAACGGTGTGGATTTGGACCAAAGGGCCTAAATGCAGGGAATGGGGTGGTCTGTCCGAAATTTCAAGTGGACAGTGTTACTCGCAGGGTTCCAAAAGTTAAATATACAACTTTTGGTTCAGATCGGTGAAACGGTGTAGATTTGTGCAAAAGGGCCTAAATGCAGGGCATGAGGTGGTCTGTCCGAAATTTAATGTTGACAGGGTTACCCGCAGGGTTCCAAAGGGTAAGTATACAAATTTTGGTTCAGATCGGTGAAACGGTGTAGATTTGTATACATAACAGACAGACAGACAGACAGACAAACTTTGTGCTTTATATATATAGACTAGCAGTAGTACCCAGCTTCGCCCGGTGGAATGATGATAATGTATCAAAGTCTCCTTAGAAATATAATGGACATAAAATCTAGGTCATTTGCCCCCCCCCCCCCCAAAGACAATGAGATCGTAATATCTAGGTCATTTGCCCTTTTGATAAGGATGATAATGAAAACTACTGTTGAATTGACACGTCAAACTTACAAACTACCTTAATAGAAATACATATTTCAAACTTCACAGGCGAGGAAGTCTTATTGTGTGTGGTGATTAATGGTGTAATGGGCGTAACATCTAGGTCATTTGCCCTTATGATGAGGATGATGAGGGAAACTACTACCTGTATTGAAATGACACTTCAACTTATAATGTACACAATGTACTGTAATAAAAATAAATATGTTAAAAATCACAGTCGAGAAAGAGTTTATGCGGCGGTGATTAGTGGAATGATGCGCGTAACATCTAGGTCATTTGCACTTATGATGATGATAATAAGGTAATGAAAACATGACTACTAAACGAACAAGGTGTAATTTACAACTGATATAGGTAATTCAGATGTCTAACTTCGATGTCTTCCAAAGTCTCAACCTTATTTTCTGGCTTAGGCCTGTACTCGATGCGTCTAGTGAAAGAGCTTATGGCGTACTGCTCGGCAAAGAAAATGGGTCCAAGCTGCACGAACCTGAGATGATCGTAGATGATGACGAAATATGATGACACACGTTCGGGGTTCCCCGTCGTATTTAGATTGGCCGGGGAATCACGCACTCTTTCGCAACACCACAGTGGCTTGAGCAACGGCCCTGTGCTGGCATCAGTATAGACAGCTCTGGAAAGTCCTCTCATGTCACCTCGCGATGAATCAGCAAGCTATTCTCACAACTGCCCCCCCCCCAGAGTCTCGCAACTTGTGGGACGTGGGTTGGCGACCACCGGACCCCAGCTGAGTCTGACATCGCTTTACTTCCTGGTGCCAGGCTCCTTTCAGTTCTCTTTCCTGTCGGCCTCCCTTGGTCAACTCTTGTTCTCTTCCGACCCCGACTGCATTAGGGCATCCGAGGGCTAGGGAGTCTTTCAATTTCCCGGTTAAATGGCCGTTGTCACATCTTTCCTGATGCCCTCATTCTTCGAGGGGTCAGCCTTCTATTCCGTTTCATTATATCTCCTGTCTTCTGCTCAAGGCCCTCAAAGAGGCAGGGTGTGTGTAGCACCACCATTTCTGGTACACTCTCAAGGGCTCATGGCGGGTGAGATAGGAAGCTGGCAACCCCGAGGGATTCCTGAGCTAAATGCAGGGAATGGAGAGGTATGTCAGAAATTTAAAGTGGACAGTGATAATCGTTGGGTTCCAAAGAGTAAGTATACAATTTTTGATCCAGATTGGTGAAACGATGTAGATTTGTGACAAAGGGTCTAAATACAGGGAATGGAGTGCTCTGTCCGAAAGTTCAAACAGACAGTGTTACTGGTTGGGTTCCAAAGGGTAAGTAACTTACATAAAGATTGGTTGAGATGGGTGAAACTATGTAGATTTTTGCCAAAGAGACTAAATGCGGTAAATGGAATGGTCTATTCGAAATTTCATGTAGAAAGTGTTACACGTCGGGTTCCAAAGGGTGAGTATGTAAAATTTGGCTCAGATCGGTGAAACAGGGTAGATTTTGCCAAAGGGCCTAAATGAGGAAATGGAGTTGTCTGTCCAAAGTTTTAAGTGGACAGTGTTACTCGTCGGGTTCCAAAGGGTAAGTATACAAATTTAAGTTCAGATCGGTGAAACGATGTAGATATGTGCAAAAGGGCCTAAATGTAGGGAATGGAGTGGTTTGTCCGAAATTCCAAGGGGACAGTGTTAGTCATCGGGTTCCAAAGGGTAAGTATACACGTTTTGTTTTCGATCGGTGAACGATGTAGATTTGTGCCAAAGGGCCTAAATGCGGGGAATGGAGTGGTCTGTCCGAAATTTCGAGTGGACAGTGATACTCGTCGAGTTGCAAAGGGTAATTATTTGAGATCGGTGAAACGGTGTAGTTTTGTGCCAAAGGGCCAAAAAGCAGGGAATAGTGTGGTCTGTCCGAAATTTAAAGTGAACAGTGTTACATGTCGGGTTCCAAGGGGTAAGTATGTAAAATTTGGGTCAGATCGGTGAAACGGTGTAGATTTGTGACAAACTGCCTAAATGCAGGGGTTGGAGTGGCCTCTCCGCAATTTCAAGCAGACTGTGTTAGTCGCAGTGTTCCGAAGCGTAAATATACAAATTTTGGTTGAGATCGGTGAAACGGTGTAGATTTGGGCCAAAGGGCCTAAATGCAGGGAATGGAGTGGTCTGTCCGCAATTTCAAGCAGACAGTGTTACACGCAGGGTTCCAAAGGGTATGTATACAGATTTTGGTTCTGATCGGTGAAACGGTGTAGATTTGTGCCAAAGGGCCTAAATGCAGGGAATGGAGTGGTTTGTCCGCAATTTCAAGCAGACAGTATTACTCGCAGGGTACCAAAGGATAAGTATCCGAATGTTGGTTCTGATCGGTGAAACGGTGTAGATTTGTGCCAAAGGGCCTGAATGCAGGAAATGGGGTGGTCTATCTGAAATGTTAAGTGGACAGTGTTACTCGCAGGGTTCCAAAGGGTAAGTATACACATTTTGGTTCAGATCGATGAAATGGTGTAGATTTGTGCCAAAGGGCCTACATGCAGGGAATGGAGTGGTCTGTCCGCAATTTCAAGCAGACAGTGTTTCTCGCAGGGTACCAAAGAGTAAGAATACGAATTTTGGTTCTGATCGGTGAAACGGTGCAGATTTGGACCAAAGGGCCTGAATGCAGGAAATGGGGTGGTCTGTCCGAAATTTTAAGTGGACAGTGGTACTCGCAGGGTTCCAAAGGGTAAGTATAAAAATTTTGGTTCAGATCGATGAAACGGTGTAGATTTGTGCCAAAGGGCCTAAATGCAGGGGATGGAGTAGCCTCTCCGCAATTTAAAGCAGACTGTGTTAGTTGCAGTGTTCCAAAGGGTAAATATACAGAGAAACGGTGTAGATTTGTTCCAAAGGGCCTAAATATAGGGAATGGAGTGGTCAGTCCGCAATTTCAAGCAGACAGTGTTTCTCGCAGGGTACCAAAGGGTAAGAATATGAATTTTGGTTCTGATCGGTGAAACGGTGTAGATTTGGACCAAAGGGCCTGAATGCAGGAAATGGGGTGGTCTGTCCGAAATTTTAAGTGGACAGTGTTACTCGCAGGGTTCTAAAGGGTAAGTATACACATTTTGGTTCAGATCGATGAAACGGTGTAGATTTGTGCCAAAGGGCCTAAATGCAGGGGATGGTGTTGCCTCTCCGCAATTTAAAGCAGACAGTGTTAGTCGCAGTGTTCCAAAGGGTAAATATACAAATTTTTGTTGAGATCGGTGAAACGGTTTAGATTTGGACCAAAGGGCCTAAATGCAGGGAATGGAATGGTCTGTCCGCAATTTCAAGCAGACAGTGTTACTTGCAGGGTTCCAAAGGGTAAGTATACAAATTTTGGTTCAAATCGGTGAAACGGTGTAGCTTTGGACCAAAGGGCCTAAATGCAGGGAATGGGGTGGTCTGTCCGAAATTTGAAGTAGACAGTGTTACTCGCAGTGTTCCAAAGGGTAGGTATACAAATTTTGGTGCAGATCGGTGAAACGGTGTAGATTTGTGCAAAAGGGCCTAAATGCAGGGAATGGGGTGGTCTGTCCGAAATTTAAAGTTGACAGGGTTACCCGCAGGGTTCCAAAGGGTAAGTATACAAATTTTGGTTCAGATCGGTGAAACGGTGTAGATTTGTATACATAACAGACAGACAGACAGACAGACAAACTTTGTGCTTTATATATATAGATAGATGTAGGGTAATTTAATTTGTGTAACTTTTACTTTTGGTTGTTTTTTTTATGAACGTGTCTGGGATAATCACGTGAAGTATCGTGTTCACGGTAATTCACATGATAATCCGAGGCGAAATGTAACCTGTTTTTCGAAGGATATTTACGCCACTGACATAAGTCAGATGGAACATAATTAATGTTTGTTTGAACGCGGCAAAGTATTCTGCCAAGTGAATTTAATTTAGAATTATTATTATTAATGCCATATTTTATTTTGGAGCATTTAAATATTATAACCAATACAGATAGGTTTTCTATCAAATAGAAAACACTATCAATCGGATTATTCCGATATCCACTATATAAGTAAATTATTTGATTGTGGAGAGTATGGATGTTATATTCAGTTAGGGCTAGTAGAGAGTTTTGCGTCATCGGGAATTACGGATCCAGGGATAGCCGCTGAGAACAACAACTAGATGTCGCAACCGAGGGAACTTCTTCAACAGTACGGATTAATGAAAAGGCGATAAGTCTGGTGGAAACGGAAAATGTACATCCAAGCGTCATGGCAAGAGCAATGAACTCTGAGGCGGGAAATTGCACGTGGGCGTCTCAGCCAATCATGAGGAGGGCAGCTGTTAGCCGGCTGTGGGGTGTAGCATGAAGACGCTAGGTGATTGGTCTACAGGCCAGGCAGGAGACCGTGGAGTGGAACGTTGGAAGGGGAAGCGTGCCAAGGGCATATAGTGAGCGCGCTGCGTGAAGAGAGGACTAACTTTATAACTTTTATTCGAAGTGGACTTACTTATTACTTTCGTTCCATAATGGACGGACAGTTACTTTGATGCAGATAGCATTATTATCTTCGCATTAGTCTCCGGACTTATTACTTGGGTTCCATGGTGAACTACATCTTACCGGTATACTCCACTGACAAATTCGTCTTGGGTATTATACGAGCTGTTGTGAATAGGCAGACCGTATAAGTGGCTTTGGGACTTAGATCCACCACTAAATAGTATTCAAACTTTCATATTAATTCGCTACTCCATCAAGAAACGAAGAAGATGACGCCGACCAGGAATCTACAGCAATCTCCCTTGAAGCAACATGTACGAGGGAGAAAGTATCTCCAATGGTGAGCGGAACTGACGCATATCCAAGCAATCTCTCTCTTTTCATTATTTTTCATCGTAAATTCAGTAACTTCATAGCTTGGTAATAATCGTAAATTTATCCGACCTCCAATTTCACGTAATTTTCATGTGGTAATGGTAAACTCTTTAAGCTCTTTTTATTATTATTAAATTTACCACAGTCTTGTTCTTTGATTATTAAACTAATTTTATTCAACCTGCAATCTTTAATTCCAGTAGGTAGCTTTATATATAAGACAAAACTTTCTCCCAATGCAAGTGTTATTAGGGTTAATGATGCAATCATACCACGGTCTGATTTCGAAGAGTATCTCATGTATTCTACGCAAGCTAGGGAATGATATAAATATAAATTTTAGGTTTCAACTTGATGTTGGCTCCTTGGCGCCCAATTATCAAATCAATCTCATACTTAGAAGGTAAAGGTAAGCAAGCACCCGTCAGGAAAGCGTTACACTTCGCAGTCAAACGTGGGACTTGCTGTGGTTCTTCCTCACTCTCCCCAGGACCGTAACACTACGAAACCCTGTAATCGGTACACTAAGCGCACCCAACACGTGGTCAGAGTCGGGTGGTTATAGAACGAGTCAAGCCGAATTGGGAGTATTATCAGCTTGGGCTGGGCACAATACAACTCGACAATGCTACCCTTGGGGGAAGAATGGAGAGGTTGGACATTGTGTGACAGGCACCATAAAAATGGTGCTTTGCTCAAAATGATATGCGTTTGCTTGTTTACTATTATACGGTAGTCACCACAGATTACACATGCCTGCAAAAAAGAAATCTGTGGTATAAACAAAAGTAGGTGTGTGTGATTAACTTTGCTGTGCTGAATTCAAAAATGCAGTTTGATTTTCCCCGTAACATCTGGTTAATTGACAATAATGGAAAATGTTATTTTGATTTTAACAATAAAAAGGGAATTGAGCCAAAACAAGGTGTGATATTAAAATACTTACACAATATTCAGATTCAGAACATAAATCTCTATCAAATATGCTTGTTTTCTTATTTACCGCAAAATGATGCAGGCCTGTGTTGTCCGACAGATTCAACACATACCTAAGTACATGGGGCTAGTGGCTAAGGTGTCCAAAGTCCCCGAAATGAATTCACAACATGTTTGCTTGTTTTCGAGCCTGAGGATAATGCTGTGCACTCACTGTGTAAATGTTATCTGAAGACTGCCTCATCGTAGTGTCTGCAATAACGCGTGTAATCGTGATTAATTTGGAGCTGGGATTGTTAAGTCCCACTAGACTTGAAGTTAAGTATCACCTCAATACTTTCCCTGCGGAAACCGCCTAAAGGAATGGCCATTGTCAGTATCAAAAATTGAACTTTGCACCTCCAGCATGTGCAGTCAATCCCTCTCCCCCCGCCAGTTGGAAGTCCATGCATTATACGTTATGTCTGTGGAAGTACCTATAATCAAAACCAACACTGTGTGCCACTCAAGGTCATGCAGCATGCTCCCCGCCACCAACCTCGCCTCTGGCATACTTCCGCCTGAGTACTCGCTGCTCGACTCTAATTGTCTACCGAAAATCGGACAATGCTTTGGGTGCAGCGTTTGGCTTGGCCATATTTGTGTATCATTATTCAGAGCAGGGTGGTCAGGGAGGAGAGGACCCTGGCGAAGGCAAGGGAGGAGAAGCTGACCTTGAGTGGCACATAAACTTGGTTTTGATTATAATGGTAAATTTGCTGTATTTGGCATTTTCTTCCCTGTGGCTATTTTCCCTCAAGGAAGCTGAAGGATGGGGATAATCCCAGAAACATCAATCTCCATGCCCTTCCATTCATTGCATGGGCCATATGTGTACATGTAATCTCCTCAAAATCTACTTTACAACTATGTCCTAATCTTCTGTAGGGTAAAAACTAGGGGAAATCATGTTCACAAATTGCTGTAACTTGTGCTGTGAAAATTGGATACAAATATGTAAATTATCAAAATTGACCTACTGTTATTTCCATATGAAAACTCTAGAGATGAGGATTGGAGCGGGGACAATGGAGAAGAGAAGTGGGTTTGAATCCTAATTCCAACCATTCAGAAAATTATTTTACATGGGTTTCCACTTCAAATCTGTCACACTCTGTATGTCCACCGTCAGTGCCGGAATTCGATCCATTGATCTCCGGACTTCCTGCAGCTCCCTATCACAGTCGCGTTGAGCGATTTAAAGTGCATGGCTACTCCGCGGTGTCTATTTATTTGTGAGAAACTATCTTTTAACTCTTCAAATATATTAACTGGTCCAATAAGTAATGGTGTCCAGTTGGACCCTATTTGTTAGCAATACACCCTGAGAGGATGCAAACTCTAAAGATGACATTAACTTCATTTCAAGGAGAGGATGGGGAATATTAGACATAAACTTAAACAACAATATTTATTTATTTATTTACTTATGATACATCCATGTACAGTAGGAGCACTGGGATCTAAATCTGTCGTTTGCATCCTAGGAGGGACTCTTCTGCCTCATTCTCTCTGGCACTGCAATAAGGGGGTTATATCATTATTATTTTTAATGTGTGATGCTACACAATTAACTGAACTTTATGACGAAATAACTGAAACGTGTACCGTATTAGTTGCCCATCGAAGTTGATTGCTTGTCTCCCACCAGAGACAAGAATTCAAAACGTATTCCTAATAGACAAATTCCCAATAAATCTCCAAGGGCAGTCAGATATGGTATGGTTGAGTTATCAGGATCAATCTTGCGACTCCAGAAGAAGTATGTAATTACATACGCCACATAGAGAAGGATAGCCACCTGCAATAGCACAAAGCATTTTAGTTCTTGTTTTAGCTAAGGTACATAGCCACACCGAAATACAGTATTCCTTTATAGTGAATATGCACAAGCCCCATTTGTATTGTTTTCCTCGGTTATTAGGGACAACACTTTAATGCCAGTGTTCAAACGTTAATGGACATTCCCACTAGTTTCAAATGCCATGATGTCACCACTGTGGAACTAGTTTTATGTTCTCAACACAGTGTCTTTCTCAGTGGATCGCTGGTAGAGCGTCCGCTTCATGATGTCAAGGTCGGTGGCAAAAATACACAGCACTCTTATGTCGTACGGTGTCTGCTCGTATCACATTTGGAGGTTACAAGACAACATTAATTTAATCTCAGCCACAAGATTTCCGGTTTTTCTGCCAGATGGCAGGGCTAAAAGTACATCGCCTTATTGATTCCAACTACACACAGGTTGCTACGATTATTATTATTATTATTATTTTACAAACGGGCCCAGCACGAAGGTAATATGAATTAATTACTACCTTTGGTGCATTTCAAGTTCCATTAACAAGCATAGGGAGGCTCGGACGCAAACACTGCTAAGTCGTGACATTTTTCCCATTGGGTGTTTGTTCTTCCGTTTATTATATCCTGCCAGCGTGACTCCAAGTTCATAAACTGCAAATTTCGATACGGTACTTGTTTTCTCCCCAACAGCTCTACGTTTCCCTTCTACGGTTATATATTTCATCCTGGGCTTTGTGGAGGGTATGAGAAAAATGCATTTATTTATGTTATATATTGATTGATTGAAAATCCTCTACTGTGATTTTAAAGTGTAGAACTAAAATGTCTTCTTGATGGTGGTGATTGCTTCTTCTTTCAGAGATTAGATATCGAATCCTCGTAACATTCAATCATGCTATCAAGGAAAAAAAGGTAAAAAATTTCCAACCCCTCGAAAGATGAAGATATCAGCAAAAGAAACGGGAGAGGAAGAGTTCCAACCCCTCGAAAGATTAAGGTATCGGCAAAAGAAACGGGAGAAGAAGGTATCAGCCAAAGAAACTGGGAAGGAAGAGTTCCAACCCCTCGAAAGATGAAGGAATCAGCAAAAGGGATAGAGGAAAGATGAACGCATCGGCAAGAGAGAAGGGAGGGAAAGAGGAAAGATGAAGATATCAGCAAGAAGGAAGGGAGGGATAGAGTAAAGATGGAAGGTTTCAGCAAAAGAAAATGGTGGGAAAGAGGAGAGATGAAGGTATCAGCTAATGAGAACGAAGAGATAGAGGAAGGATGAAGGTATCAGAAAAAGAAACGGGGAGGAAGTGTTCCAACCCCTCGAAAGATGAAGGTATCAGTAAAAGAAAAGGGAGGGATGAAGGTATCAGCAAAATAGAAGGAAGGATAGAGGAAAGATGAAGGTATCAGCAAAAGAAAAGGGTAGGGAAGAGGAAAGATGATGGTATCAGCAAAAGAAAGGGGAGAGGTGGATGAAAGATGAAGGTATCTGCAAAATAATAAAAAGGGAGTTGGAAAAATGAAAGACTCCCAAACATAACATAACAGACGTTGAAAAATTAGTTTCCTAATGGAGTTGACAGGGCAGATGAAAGAAAATACCCCGGCACAATATTAAGAGGAATCAATGTCGAAAACTGCTGGGGCACAGTGGTCACCATCCCACGTTCCAGAAGTTGTGAGCCCCCTGGGGACTGTCGGTAAATATGTTATTCATTACTCACAGAGAGAACACTAATGAACCAAACGAAACTAAACGTTTAAAAAAACGACAGATGAGAACAATGTTATTCCTACAAATGTTCAGATGACGTATAAATGCTCTTCAACTCAGCATTTTTTCCGTATATATGATACTAGCATTCCGCAACCGTCTTTGACGGGTACATAGAGTAAAGTAAGTAACGACAACTTTTAGGTCATCTCCCCGTCACCGAAGAAAAAACAAAAGTCCTATGACACAATCTGTTTGCTTCCAGCTTCGAGGAAAGCATACACACAATTTTTAATATACGGTACTGTACTTGTTTCGGTGTCTTTCCGATTATTTTTTTTTTGGGGGGGGGGGGAATGTGTGCCCAACGGATACAGTAATTCAGAGACCCTAGGATCGAGTTTTCAAATGTCTATAATTATCAATGCATGCTGTTCTAATTTTGCACATATCATCCTTACACCAATATGCATCATAAGTTACTACTAATTTACAGTTTTCTATCTGTCGACGTTTCAAAGAAATTATTGTTTTAATTTGCAAATGAAGACGTAAAGGCAAGATCGTTCTGCATTGTCCTCTTATAGAGAAATGGTGGACGTACCTGTCAAGAATGAAGGGAATGGGATTCAAATCCCGATTGTGGTCTCATTTTAAAAGCTTTATTCAACAGATATGACTGATCTTAGGTCTGACCCCTTAAAATTGTTAGAATATTGAAAATAACAGCGCTAAATTATACTTTGGAGTCAAGTGTGCAATTCTAATAAGCAATTTAAAAAAAATGCTCAGTTCTCGTGTCCCTTAAATTACTCCTCTACGATCTCCTTCGCTTTGGCTCCACTTTGTGGCGTATTGACTAGCATTCTCGGCAGTCACCGTGGTGGTCCGGGTTAGATTTCTGGCTCTGCCAAGAAATTTAATTCTGGTTTGATTGCTGGAACAGGGTGCGTTCAGCCTCGTGAGGTAAAACTGATAAGAAGTTGGCTTGATTCCCACCATAGCCATCCTGGAAGTGGTTTTCCGTAGTTTCCCCACTTCTACTCCTGCAAATGCTGGGATGGTTCCTAATTTAAGGCCAAGGCCGCCTCCTTCCTAATCCCCACCTGAATTATAAATACACACAGGACTATAGTCACCATAATAACACAAGTTATCAGGCAAATTCGTTATACACCAGGCTATATTACTACGATGCCCAAACCCCTCAAATGAAACAACAACCGTTCTTTTCCTTCGGGTCCACCTCGTGGCGTAGTGACTAGTATTCTAGGCTGCCACCGCGGCGGTCCTGGTTCGATTCCCGGCTCAGACAAAAAAGAAATCTGGTCTGAGGGCTGGAACTGGTTCACTCGGACTCATGAGGCAGAAATGAGAAGAGGTGGGTTCTATTCCCACCTCAGCTATCCTAGAAGTGCTTTTCCGTGGTTTACCACTTCCACTCCAGGCAAATACTGGGATGGTACCTAAAGGAAGGCTACGACCGCCTCCTACACAAACCACCTCTCGAGCACGATCAGGTAGCGCACGTATTAACGTGGATATTTGAGTATATTTTGTGTGGCTTTCTCCGCTGTAGCCATATAAATACTTATATTACCGGTACCTGTATGAGTGCAGCCACGAGGTACGACGAGACGAAGAGCAGGCTCAGGGACACGTCCCCGAACTTGAAGTACCTGATGGTGTACACGAACGTCAGATGACCAGGTATGACCAACAGCATCAACACTCGAGCAGTCATCGCATAGGTCTCTGTGAACCAAAACCACATAATTAGCTAGCTTAGGGAAGTCTCGGTGTTATACCTACAGTAACTTATAGTCTATGCTAGGGCGCCAAGGTTATGGAGTAGGAACTACTATCGTATTTTTTATTATGGATATCCAAGTTTAGGCCTTAATTACAAACAAATCAACTGACTTATTGAAAAATGAGTTAGGCCTATACCAATATTGTCCTTGTTTAATTCTGCGTTAGGCTTTGAAAGCCAACTATTCTCAAGTTTAACAATATTTTTTTTTATTTTGTGGTTGTATGAAATATTGTCCGGGATTTTGGCATCTTTTCTAGGAACCGCTCAACTTTACAGTATAAATGGAAAACTACTCGTCTGAAGGTAATGACATTTTTATATGTTATAGGCACAAGTATTGGTAGTGTTAAACTCAAGTTTCAACGTTTTTCAACCACCGTACCCAAAACAAATTCTTGTACTTTTTCTAAAGTACCAACTTTTTCTCAGCCCATGTAAACGTACAGCTGGAAACTTGGCTTCATTTTGAAGCTCTCATTCGTGATTATCAGAAACTACAACGACTGCAAACGTACAGTGTGATACCAAATTTATGAAGAGTGTCATTGATGTGAGGTTTTGTGCGCGCTGGCTCGTGCAATTAAAAGCAGGCGGGCTGGTAAATTCGGGTGCAGTGTTGTCACGTATGGTACACTCGTCCCGATCAGTTATGTAATAGAATGCGAGTGACCTGGCTTTGTCCACATGCTATTTTCAGTCGAAAAACTCGTCACATTTTGAAGAATGGTTCACGACAGTCCTGAGTTTATTGCCTGGTTGCCTCATCGGTCGGCAGTCATTATAGAAACCTGACATTATAACCTGGATAACATCAAAGAATATACCGTATCACTAGGCCTACCACCTGAAGTTGGCGAATACAACAGACTAAATCGGAGATGATTGTCCCTGCCAGACTTTATTTTCAAACTCTAGTGAAGAAGCTGGAACAACTAACCAAAAGACTTCGACCGGATGCAAAGCCTGTTTGGTTGCCAGTGGCTCATTGCCAGCCCAATCCAATCGAACTCATTTGGGCTTACGTTAAAGGGAAAATCTCCCGCCCTGAACGCCCTAGGCCTACCAAGCGACCGCTGCCCAACCAATTGGCCTGCAGATTATGGGGTGACGCGCGGTCAGCGCGTCGGATAGCCTCAGCCATTAATCTTGGTCTCCGTGACCGAGCGCTGTCTCACTGTCAGACAGCTACTCAATTGTCCTCAGGAGGCTGAGTGCACCCCGTTCCAACCCTCACGTCAGTTTCTAAAATTCCTGACCGAGTCGGGAATCGAACTAAAGGAAAAATAGCAAACACAAATATAGTTACATACCGTATAACAAAATGGTAGAAGTATGTCGAGAAGCCTTATGTACCGTTACTCCCGAACTCTGGAAACTACGTATTAAACACGCTGAAATAATTGCATCGTTTATTTCAGAAAGGGGTCGAGTGACCAAATATGATGAAATGAGTTATTTGAGGGAACATGCTCTGTAGGGGTAGACGCATATTTTAGTGCAGAAAGAAGTCAAGTTCCGGCCTGTTATTACATTAAGGCATTATGTTGAAAATTGCGTTTAGTGCAGAAGGGGGTCAAGGGACGCTGCTTGACTCCTTTCTGTTCTAATATTTCAATCCGTACTTCTTGTACCCTATGTCTAGTTTTGGCCTAGGACCTGCAAACAGCTTCTGTTTCAGGTTCCCATCAATGCAAAGAAGATAAAAGACCTCACTAACCTCAAACCTTACATTGTTGCGTATGATGAGTTCTACAACGACATATTGCAATGGCTTACTACGGATGCAGAATGTGCTGTGGAGTTACAAGACGAATAAATCAGTGTACTACTGACTAGATCAGGGGTTCTCAAAGTGGGGGGCGCAGAGAGTGATAAAGGGGTGAGGGGGGCGTCTTTGATTGAAATATTTATATTTCATATTCTGTAACAAATATTACTATCCTCATATTCATGAACCTATCATAGGTAGGTAGCTCCCAAGACCATTCAAGAATAATAAACTCGTACCTTTGCTGTCTTATTTCACAAGAACTGGCCAGTAGATCCTGCCAGGAGGAATTCGGAGAAAAGGTGGCGAGTAACATTTCCCACATAGCTCCCTTTCACTTGCCACCCGCAGTGACATCTCCTTACCAAACACTTAATAGCAAAAAGCCGCTTGTCAATGCGGCCACCACTTCCTTTCAAGAATGGATTCTTCTATTTCTGCCGTTGCCGATTCGAATTCAGCTATAAGAGCATCCAGCGTTTAGAAAAGACTGTGGGTCTTATGGGCTTTTACTTTTAACGGAAATCCCCCTTACACTGGTTTTGTTGCCTCACCTTTTATCATGAAGGAACTATGAACATATATATTTTTCGTCATAATAGCTTCCTACAATTATCTGCCAATTGATTACCTTTGTTATTGCGTACAAGTATCGCTTATATTACGTCTTAGTAATTTAAACATTTTCGAGGCTAGCATGCTGGAAAGATGAGCCTCGTCCTGTGCTGCATGCTCGCCCGGAGTGGAGCACGTGCTCAGTTCCACCGACAACATAAGTTCTGAAGCACTATACGTCATTGGCGTTACTGGGTTGTGTCTGTTTTATTTTCTGTTCGATCGAATCATGGCTGCCGACAGTTGGGTTCCAACCCACTATCTCCCGAATGCAAGCTCACAGCTGCGCGCCCCTAACCGCACGGCTAACTCACTACAATATTACAAATATTAATCTAAACCAAACAAGAAGAATAAAATTGAAAGAAACTAAATTACAGCCTAACTAATAACTAAAGAGGTGATGATCTACAGTATTGCTGATATAACAATTGTTAACATTGTCTGCATACATTCGAGAAGGAAGGGTTGTGCTCTCGACATCTGTCAATCAGTAATGCGTCACAACGAAATGAATGTCGTTATAGGTTCTCTTCGCATACAGTATCCTTAATACTGGTCCAATCCGTTAACACCTGCAAAACTGCTCCTTCCTGGGCGTGTTCTATTTCAGGTAGCTGCTGGGGTTGTAGTTGTCTCGCTAACTTATGAAAGCGCAGTATTTCAGGCCGTCGTAAGTTAGATGGGATTGGCTAAACCTTATTTTGGGCCTGGTTTTTTATTACGCTCCGGTTATGCAACTTTGGAAACGTAATAGCACGAATGGACGATGTGTGTTGGTAGACCTAGAGCCCTGTTTTTTATGTCTTAAATGTGATTGGCTTACACTGATACTAACAGGATTACAACCGTATTATGTTTTAGACTTAGATTAAACTCCTTAAAAACAAAATCTATTGTTATGAATTTCAGAAGTTGATCGCATATAATCATAAACATCATTACAGTGTCTGATATAATTGCAAAGATTCAGTTATATGTAAAGAATTGCACCTGTTTATATTAATACTATGATGGCAACCCTTGCTGCCGATTATCATTTCGTTGTTTTTTTTTCAAGATGGGAGACTACGGCAGGTTGTTTTAATTGAAGATATTTGTAAATGGTGTGGATGTTTTAATAATGTTGATTCGTGAGCAAAAGAAAAGATGGAGGAAAATATGAGCAATTATGTCATTTGTAATGAAATGTACATGTTGTTTAGTGATGAACTGTGGCGTGTCAGTCATGTGGAAGACTAACATAACCTAAACCCTCATATCTGGAACGCCGCCAGGAGTAGTTTTGAAATGCTCTCGATCCAATTTTTTTGGAGTGTGTTATACCAATAATATAATTCTGCAGGTCTCATTCTATCATGTAAGTTTGTATAGTGCTTATTTGAGCAGTACTACATGGCTGGTATTTGTGTATGTCAAAGGTTCACTGTAGGGGCAGATGACCTCGTAGTTCCGCCCCCTTAAAACAACAATAACTAACTAACTAACTAACTAACTAAAGGTTCACTGTGAGAGAGTATGAGAACCTGTAGGCCTAAACCATTCACTCTTTGCTTCCTAAGGAATTAACCTGCGTGATTCTAACTAATAATGCTAGTAAACCCCTATCTGTAGGCCTACTGTCTTTGCTTTCATCCTGTTTAGTCCGAAGAGGACATTATTTCACTTGCATCATTAGCTGGCTATCACTTCTGCCTGTGGGTTGAAGGGCACTTGCAGCAATGTGTATGCTAGTCAGCGGTGAGGCATATGGAACACTTCCATGGAGTGATGAATCTTTCAGGTTCAGTAACAGTCTGTTTTCCTAGAGTTTTCAACTCTTATCGGAGACATATTCGTTAAGAGTGGAGTTTACCTGAACCGAAGTAAAAAATTCTTAAACTACTGAAATTAGCCAAGATACCTGTAGTAGTGGTATCTGGAGATGATAGGCCTATAGTAGTAGATGTTTACTCCTCCGCTGTCTGTAACTCACCCAGCCATGCCAAATACGATCACGACCTATAGAGATGAAATTCCAGCTGACTCCGCCATTTTTAGCATCGTGTACAGTATTGCCAACCCCACGCATTAGGTACTATATCGCATCGATCTGACCAATGGCTTTCGCCTAGACCAATAATTGTTAGGTAAGTAAGACACTCACCCCTGGTTTTTGTCACGCACAGTGGGGGTAGTCATGCATCAATAATCTTTATCCAAGCCATGGTTGTGCCGATTATTTCTTTTTTCACATAATTACAAAGTTATATGTGTCGTTTGACATGTTAGCAACGCAATATGACGTCAATTTTTTGGCCACAAACATCTGCCGTCGGCAAACGAGCTACAAATAAAAACCTTCTTGACTGTATATTAGTGATATTTGACAGTATATTTAGTATGCAGCAGTGATATTTAACAGTATTTTCAATTCTTAATGACTCCCAGAAAGTATGTGAATGGTATATGCTCAATAATCTACCACGTTCTCGTTTGGTTCCGGTTCTGGTAAACTCCACAATTAATGACATATTCTTAGAGCCGATGACAGTCTTTAGAAACTTTTAAAAATCTATTTTTCTTTCAATTTCTGATACCATTCAGTTGGAATGACATCCTGCAGCGTAGCCATGCTCGTTAAGTCATGCACTGCGGTCGTGATAGGCACCTGCAGTAAGTCGAGAAATCAACGGTTTATCCTGGCATTGACAGAGGCTATCATAAATGTGAAATTTCGACACTCCCTTTGGACAAATGCTGGGATTGTACCGTACCTTATTTCAAATCCTGGGGCACTATTTCATCCTTGTCCCAAATACATTTACACATACTACTAGACTCATCACAGAAAAGTGATACACCTGAGTTCCTCGGGCTGATGAACACTATGTCCCAGGCTATTGAAATGAGAAATACATGTTGGTATGATCAAACTTTGATGCTTACATTTTGAGGCCAATTGTGTGAATGCCTACTTGGATGTTATTTTATTATCGAATTATATTTTTCTCCAGCCGTTAAATATTCACGTTGATATGTTACATAATACAATAGTTGTAACTTACTATGGATCCATATTTCTTGACATTTATGTCATAGATACCTCAGCTTGTAACTGCATAACTAATGTGTCACCCAGATAAGAAACTAGGATGGCTGGCATACAGTATTCCTGAAAATGTTCATGTCAAGGTTGTCAAAACAACATAAATGCCTACTATTGGGAGCATTGAAATAACTGTTTCAGAACAAATCATCAGTGAGCTGTTTTAACTTGGATGGACATTGGTGTCTGCTGCAAAACCGTGTTATCAAGTATTGTTGTTGTTGCTGCTTGAATGTTGCCACCATTAGCCATATCAACTTGTGTACAGATGCCAGCATTCAGCTGTGCACTTGACCTTGAGAGGTAGGTGTAAAGTGGTGCAGGAAGCAAGCCGAATACCTCTCTATCTGAGAACATTGACGTGTGTGACAGTAGGTTGTCACAATCAGAAACAGACACACTCAGTGTGGCAAATGTTTTAAGTTGCAGTAGTATACCGGGAGAGTGGGATGGGGAAGTACAGAGCTACCTTCCCGGTAACTGTATGTATAGGTTGTATATAGTGGTATATGCATATTTGTAGATGAGACTAGGATTGGGAAGGAGGCAGTCGTGGACTTAATTTAGGAACCATCATTTGAGTCGTTGATTGTGGTGTGAACTAAGCCAAACACGTCTCAATTTTGCATGTTCCAAACAGACTAGAATTAATTATTTGTTTGCAGTAAAACCCAGGACCTTTAGGACATGAGTCTCAATATGTAGGCTACTCCTGAGATCACTGAAAGTGACTCATGTTTAAAGGATACCAAACAATTTTGACACATGTAAATTTCTGAACAAGGGACTAATCACTTACCTTTCAATATACTGTACTTTTGTGCCATACCAATAGGCCTACTGTTTTAAGGTGTAGCACGTTTTGTGCTCCTTAGGATATGCAGTTATTCGAGCGTAAGGACATGAGAGAGAAGCTGGTATTCAGAAAGGTGTAAGTCAAGGCTGTAACTTATCACCCATACTTTTCAATCTATATAATAATAATAACTGGCTCTACAGCCCATGAAGGGCCTAAGCCTACCAAACGACCGCTGCCCAGCCATTTGGCCTGCAGATATTGGGGTGATGCGTGATCAACGCATCGGGTCCCCTCACTGTCAGGCAGCTACTCAGTTGTCCTCACGAGGCTGAGTGCACCCCGTTCCAGCCCTCACGTCAGTTTCTAAAATCCCTGACGGAGCTGGGAATCGAACCCAGGGCCTCCGGACCCCAACACCACTGGGCCAGCATTTTCAATCTATACATTGAACAAGCAATGAAGGAAATTGGAGAAAAATTCAAAGTAGGAGTAAAGATTCAAGGAGAAATAATTTCAACTCTGAGATTTGCTGATATCGTCATCTTAGCTGACACACCAGAGGATTTGAATGAGTTTTTAAATGGTATGGATTCTGTCTTGAGGAAAGAATTCATGATGAGAATTAATAAATGTAAAACAAGAATATTGGATAGCAGTCAAAAGAGATCACTGAAATAACTGAAATCCTCCATGCCCATTTACAGAATATTTCCTTGAGAAGCTTAGCCTGCATTTTTTCATGTCTAGTGTCTTATAAGTTACATTCCAAATTTATTGTATTTATTGCTTGATGTTTGTATTCTTACAGATCTGTCCACTGGATCAAGGTGAACAGCAAGTTGCAAGAGCAGAACTGGACGAGAATGCAATTTCAATAGTGTCGTTCTTTCTATACTAGACCTATACAATTATTTTATTTCTACATTGTGTATTGCAAAATAATAATAATAAAATAAATAAAAGATGTTTCAATCACCTATGGTTTTCATTTATCTTTCTCCTTCCTTCTCATATCACATTTCCAAGAGGGTCATGGGGTTCAAACAAGAATTTGGAACCTGTGTACGATAGCAGGTAGGGGTGATAATATTATTCTATAGTCAGATTTGGAGGTTATGTAGGTTAGGGCGAAAAAGGGGGGGGGGGGGCGGGTATGGGATGCTCTGGAATTTGGAGGTTATGTTAGCAGACATGACTCGATATTTCATTTTATAGCATTCGACGTATAAAACGTGTTAGATAATTGATTTTTACGGTGTATAGTTGATGAACTAACGTCTTTTCTTCTTTCTTTCAGGAGATTTTTTGGGCCTGAGAGAGCTCTTCACCCAGTCACCAGTTGAGGGGATTAATACTTCTTGAGGGCGAGAACCGCGCGATGTGGTTGGAAGTAGAATAAACTCACTTATGATACAGAACCGTTGTAATGTAAAAATTTAAGAAAGGGATAGATGAAAAGGAAGGAATATAACACAAGGTGCAAAATCTTCACGCCTAGTGACCCACCAAGGCGACTATATACTACAAAACTGGGTAACACCGGGTCAACAGATAAAGGAACCATTTATTTACAACGTTATAATTGAAGGTGGCAGGCGTCTAAAAAAGAGACGATCGCACGAACAATAGGAATTGTCGGAGTGTGTAGCAAACATGTAATATTCAAGGGCTGTACAAATCCAAGTTGGAGCAATTCACGAATGAAATTTATACGAGGGCGTTCGAATAGAGTACATTGGAATAAAAGATGTTGGATGGAACCGATAGATTGTCCACAGTCACACCGGTCGGTGGCGCGAAGTTTGAATTTGAACAACCTATCCGGGGTAAGGGAGTGATTAAATCGGAGACGGATTATGGTAGTTATATGACGACGTGTGTAAGTACAGGAGGAAAACCAAGGTGTGATCGGGATATGGGGCTGAAGTCTATAATAAAAGGTACCCTTGAACCGAGAGGTTGTATCCCAAATGGTTTGCCATGATTGTTGGAAGTGTTGTTTGGATTTTAAAAGCAAGTCGCTCGACGGGACAGAAATATTATAGCACGTGCCGTGGCCAAGGGTCGCGGATTTGGCGTGTGTATCAGCTGTTTCATTACCAGGGATCGAAGCGTGGCCAGGAATCCATACAAAAAGGATGTCAAAATTGGCGTGGGATAATTCGTAAGATAATCTTTGAATGGAATGAATATACCAGTTTTGTGATGAATAGGGAGAAAGGAGAGCGGACAAGACACTGTGAGCGTCAGATAATATTATAGCTTGTTTGATGGATAATTGTTTAATAACTTGTAAGGCATGACGAACAGCAAAGGCTTCTGCGGTGAAGATCGAAATATCGCACGGTAAGGAGAATGTTAAAGTTTGATCAAGAGCAGGGGCGTAGACTGATGCACCTGTAAAGGGGGCTTGAGATCGTTTGGAACCGTCAGTATAAAAGGGGATGTGACTAGGGAAGTGATGAAGGAAAGCCTGAAGCTGTTGGTGACAGAGGTGAGGGAGGTTTCTAACCGGAGGTGGTAAGGATTGAAAAACATTCAGAAAGACGGAGGGGGAGAAAAATTGAACGGGATAATTGCCGCTGTGTGACAAATGAGTGCGGGTTTGTAAGATATTCGGCTTAAGGGGAAGAAGAAATTGTTAAGCAAGTAGCAACGAAGGGGAACGGGCAGAGTAAAACCGGTTTTGGAGGCGGTATTCACTCATGAGTTGAAGTTTGGGAAGTATAGGATGGTTATATAAGGATAAATTTTTTAAAAGATATTTGCTAGAGAGAAAAGTTCGACGTACATGGAGTGGGTATTCGCCTGTCTCGACTAATAAGGCGTTGGTGGGGGAAGAAGATAAAGCTCCAGTTATTATGCGTAGAGCTTGGAATTGTAGCGTATCTAGTTTTTGCAACGACCGAGGAGGGGCTAAGTCGAAGAAATGGCACCCATATTCTAAGACAGAGCGAATGATATTTTGATAAACACGGAGGAGGACAGAAGGGTCAGCGCCCCAATGACGGCGAGTAAGCGAGCGAAGGATGTTGATTCTCGGATGAAGCAGTGTTTGTAAGGCGGAGAAGTGGGCATTCCAGTTTAATTTAGTATCAATGTGAAGCCCTAGATATTTAAAGGAAGTGCGAAAAGGTATGGTATGAGGGCCAATATATACGTGTGGAGGGGGAGGGCGGCGAGTAGAGGTAAAAAGCATAGCGGCATTTTTCCGTGAAGAGGTTTGAAAGCCATGTTCGGAAAACCAGGTATGCAGGAGTAATAAGGCATCTTGAATAGATAGAATACATTCGTCTACCGTGTTCGCAGTTTTATAGAGCAGAATGTCATCAGCGAATTGAATAAGTCGAGCATGAGGAGAAATTAAACGTTCAAGATCGGCGGTGTAGAGAAGGTAGAGAAACCCGCTCATGATATCACCCTGGGGCAAGCCGTGAGAAGTATATCGAATCGAAGAGGTCGGGTCGTGGTATTTCAACATGATTTGACGGTTCGTGAGTAATTGGAGCAGAATGGAACGAATACATCTGGGGAAGTGGAAAGAATATAATTTTGAGAAGAGTTGTGGGAGATGAACATTGTCATAAGCACCTTGAATGTCTAAAAACACTGCGATCGTCGATTGTTTACGACTGCGAGCGAGAACGAGATTAGTTATAAAGAGGTTAAGAGCATCCGTCGTACTTTTTCCCCGTCGAAAAGCAAACTGATATTTAGGAAGTTGGAAATAATATTCCATACACCATGTTAAGCGATTTAGTAGGAGTTTTTGGAATAATTTTCGAAGACAAGAACCTAAAACTATTCCTCTGTAACTCAACGGATCAGAAGGAATTTTCCCCGGTTTAAGGATGGGGATTAAGTGGAAGAAATTCCAGGACGTAGGTACGGGAAAGCCACATAAAATAGAATTGAAGAATGCAAGTAACACCCTTTGAGCAGGGGGAGCCAACAAGCGGAGCATCTGACACGTAATTGCATCGGGACCAGGGGAGGAGGATTTTTTGGGAAGAAGGGCGCGGTCAATCTCAGAAAGTTGGAATGGTGAAATGACGGTCTGAAAATGGGGGTGGACAGGGGCGATAGGAATTGGAATGTCAGGTGGAACAAAATCGGGAGTGAGCGTTGATAGGAACTGAAGGTAAACTGCGGGGGAAGTAGGAGGGTGGACTTGTCGAGATCGAGTGCGGTTAATAGAATTAATTGACTGCCAAATGAATGAGGAGGAACTTTGGCGGGAGAGGGTTTCGGTGAAGGTTTTCCAGGCTGTACGACGTTTTAAATTGAATCCACGTTGGATCTTGGCTATTAAATTTTTATATTTGACGTACGCTTCATAAGTATTGTGGCGACGAAGGTCTCTCAAACAGTATTTCCGGCGTTTCACCCAGGCTGTACATTCATTATCCCACCATTTAATTTGATAGTGACGTGGTCCACTGTTTGAAAATCGCGTCGTGATAGGGTGGTATGTATCGAGATATGTGGTGATAAGATGAATCAACCGTTGGTAATCAACGGAAGGAGAAGAATGGGTATCCAAAGGATGGTCAGTGAGCCAGGTTTGAAAAAATGCAGCATCAAAATTACTAAGTACGCGGGACTGAGAGGGGGGGGGGGGGGGGGAACGAGGGGGGGGGGGGAGAGTACCGTGAGTAACGTCGATTAATATGGGAAAATGATCGCTCATGTGAGTATCAGATAGAGTATACCAAGTAGAGGACGGACGTAAGTCAGCTGTGACAATCGAAAGATCGACAGCACTTTTATTACGATTGGGGTTGGAAATTCTAGTCGGGGAGCCATCATTTAAAATAGAAAAATGACACAGAGTGGTGGCATGAAGAACGTGGCGGCCTTTGTCATTAATTGTTTCACTGCCCCAAGAGAGGTGATGGGCGTTAAATCACCCCCTAGAAGGAAGTGGGTAAGATGAGAAAACTGTTGAAAGAAGGTTTGCCATTGGAATCGATTGCCATGTACGCTAGGAGGGCAGTAGAAATTGAGTATAGTAAGAGCAGCGATAGGAATAGCAATAAACTAACGTCAATACATTATTATAATTATCAAAATATATAGCTGCATAAGTACGTTCACTACCAACATTACAAAGTGGACAACAAATTCCATAATGTATCAGTATATTGTTGATTGCTTGTGATACATTTTGTCAGAGCTAATATTGTCGAAGGTAGTAGCTATTAATGTTAATTGATCCACAAAGGGACTAACTCTGCGTAATATTCATAAAAATAAGCTGATATCTTACGGATTTAGTTCCTTATGTTTCCCCTACCGAAGAGAAATGATTGTTTTTTTGAAGCCGGATTATGGGCGGATTTAAGGAAATTATTTAACACGGGAGCTGGGACTCTGGTATTATATTCTCTTTGCAGTACTCGAAGCGGGTGAACATAACGTATGACGTCAGCGCTACCTCTGCCTAGAGTTAGCAACCAGGCGCGGGACACTTTTATGGGCGATTCGAATCAAAACAAAGACCGCCATGTGCGTTTTGTTTACTGTTTGGGCCCGCATGCCGACAGCTGTTGCAGTATACTCCATTTTTAGTGACTTAATCTGTATTATGTTGGATCCAATACTAAATTGAATAACAAGTGACTAGCGGTGTTATTAGAAATGGCGACAGCTACATTCGCTCTAAACGTGGGACAACATTATTGATATGTAGGGTAGGTTTTAATTGCTAAGATGTAAACCTTTGTCATAGTTTCTGTCGGTATAATTATACTGACTAATCAGAATTTATGGATTTACTTTTATTTGTTTTTCGCGTACCGTAAAAATCCGAATATAGGTACGATAGTCTAGTACATATTGGACAATATGTAATTTATTCCTGCCAAATGTACCAAACAATTGTTTTCATCTTGCTGAAGACTTCTGTCAAGTCTTTGTGCAGGATCTGCTTTAGTTTAGTTAACGGTAGGCTACTTAAGTAGTTTGATATGCGGTAGGGCCTATCTATGCTAATACTTGCATGCATGCAGCTGTCTTAATCAAATACTACAAGTACAGTATTGAAGATACAAAGTGACTTGTGATGGAAGCACCCAGGTTTGGACCCTGGTCCTATTTTGACATACACTCTGCATGGCTGTGACTTCTGGTGTCCTATGCACCAGGGAATAAGGCAAGGATTGATACAATCCTAGGCATGGGCGATGAAGTCGACAAAGAATGTTTGTTGGCTCTAGAAATATATGTTAATATTGTTTGTTTGTGTACTTGCTAGGAGATATTAATACAGATACTCTCCAGCAAAATAATAGTAGGCTTTATTGGCTACTTTGTTATCTTCCCTCTGGTTCTCTATTATGCTTAGCCTAGAGCCTGCAAGGTGTAGGCCTACTACATTGTTGGATGTAAAAGCCTAGGAGTACAGTAGGGCTTCATTCAGTAGTGTACGTTAGCCCGTAGCTCCTTTTGAGTGCTGCTTCATTGTAGGTTTCAGTCTTACTGTGTTAGTAATCATCATTTTATGTATGCAGCATGTCAAATTGTACCTCCCTATTTGATGGTGGAGCCTGCTAACATGCATTTTATAGCTGAGAGAACAAGGGTTGTTCTGGCATCGTAGGGACATTTTTCTTACACTGAGGGTTAAAGTTCTCTTAGCTTGATCACTCGAAATATGTAAGAAAGTTAGCATTGTATTCCTGTGCATGACAATGGAGTTCAGTACCTAGTATTTGTTCTAGGTGCTGAATAGCACCCAAATCTGTAATGGATTCTTTACAGTCTAGCTGGAAACTGTTCTCAATGAGTGAATGACAGTTTGTAGTTCCAGGAAGAAAGGCTACCATGTTTTCAGCTCCCCTATACCTTGTAGACACACAACTCCCTAGTCTTACCCATTAGGCCTAGATACATGCCTGGACACAATTCTTGTTTGACCACCTCATGTAGTGGCTAGCATTCTCGGTTCTTTCCCCAGAGGTCTGGGTTCATTTCCTGGCCCTGCCCATAAAAGTAATTCTGATCTGAGGTCTGAAACGGGGTATGCTAAGCCTCATGTGGCAATCGTGAGGCGAGGTGGATTCGATTCCCAATTAGGCCATCTTGGAAGTGGTTTACCACGTCTACTGCAGGCAAATGCCAAGATGGTTCCTTATTTATGGCCACGGCTGCCTCCCTCCCAATCCTCACCTAAAGTACAAAGACACACTAATACAGTCACCATATCAAGAACTATTGCGAGAGCATCATCAGAAGAAAGCTGAGATTTGGAGCGATTTTTACTCTACTGACGCTATGATAAACAGAGAGTGGTCAGTTGCCAATTACGAATTGCGTCTTCTTGTTACCCGATATGCGGTACATGGTTTTCACCACAGAGATTGCCGCACATTACAGTTTCACACACCTGATATAAACTGTGTTTGTTCTCTCTGCGAGAAAACATGTGAGCGTTATCACCTTGCTACTTGCATGAAGGGGAATAAGTCCTTGAAGGAAATTTGTTGTGACTAGTTATATAGTTATGTTTCTTATTTTGTTTGCTTTGGCCATTGGCTGTAATAAATATATTATTAATACAGTCACCATATTACAACATGTTATCGTAAAAAAATACACACCCCTAAGTACATGGGTCTCAATGACCACCAAGTCCAAGCCCCTCAAATGATAAAAGCAACAACAAAACAACTTGTATTAAAAGTGGTCGTGCTACAGTGTTGAAAACTTCTGAACTATAAGAGACCCCTGGCCAAACTTTTCTGTTCACAAATCTGTTTCAGCTTTATCACATTCGTCATTTGAGACCTTCTCTAGCTTCATGAAGATAAGGGGTAATAAATGAAAGAAGTATGAGGCGCCCAGCCTACACTAGGACTAGGCAGAAGAGCAACTCACGTGTGCTGCTCCTCTTCACAGTCCTACTGCAAACAAACATTCCCCTACTCTGCCTCTGCTATATTGAAAGGCGGATTATCGACCATTTGCATATATGTGGTGTTTTTTTTTTTTTTTTTTTTTTTTTAGCGTATGGCTTTTAGTGCCGGGAGTGTCCGAGGACATGTTCGGCTCGCCAGTTTTGTAGCTGCTTCGAGACGGACACCCAATGGGTGAGCTACAAGTACCTTTGGGGAGGGAAGGAGGGAAGTTGGAATGTAAGGACGAGGAGTTGGAAGGTAGCGGCTGTGGCCTATAGTTTGGGACCAACCCCGGCATTTGCCTCGAAGGAAGATGGGAAACCACAGAAGACCATCTTCAAGGTTGCCGGCGGGGGGATTCGAACCTCCTCGCCTCCCGGATGTGAGCGACTGCCATCAGTCATGCCGTAACCACCACGGCTAACTCACCCGGTTATGTGGTGTTGATTTGCAATAATACTACTACATGCATTGCATTTATCTGTGTAGGCCTACATTGAAATTTAATTTTTGCTTCGACTTGTGCTTTGGATTTGCAGTTTATCTTCCACCCGGGGCTGGTCCAGTTTTCCAAAGAGGGTTTCCGAGGCTGGAGTTGGCGGTCGGGTGGCTTAAAACAGTGTGCCATCAACCATCCAAGTAGCCTACTGACCACGTTCAAGATCTCATGTGTTACTGTGTTCTCAACGAGCTTAACATCTCTGAAGGTTGTTTTCAGCTGCACAATCAAATGTAAAAGACAAAATGTAAACATGCAGAAAGCGGTATTCAAATAAATGAAATCTGTCTTTCACAAAGTAATTATCATTCCTCGAAACCTACTCCTCATCCTGAATCCACATTACTGTATAGAATATTGAGGCTATATTGATCTCATGCGGTAGAGGAGGGTGGGGGTAGAATTTATGGGAGAATGAAATATATGAACATAGCATATCATTGCAGCTACATTACTGGTGAATAAAGTGCAGCATGGTTGGGGGCGAGGAGGGGTTATGAATGTTTTGAGGTTATGATGGTATAATGAAGCAAACTCTAATTACTCTCGATTATATAACTTTTAACAGCTTTTAGTCATTATTAAGAACATTTATATTGTATTAAAAGCACCGGTAGGCTTTCAAATAGGCTAATAAATGGAAAAATAGTTCTCGTAGATTTGGAAATCATACCAACATGACACACCAAAACTCATCATTGGTATTTCATTTATGGAACGATATCGCCTCCTGAGGTGCAATAACGAATGCTTTTGATTCAATGTCAGACACTAAAAATCGGTTCCGAACGTAGTAATGTGCGTTCGTAATGATCACAGTCAATCGTAGTTACTTTATATGCGAGATTGGTAGCCATTGTAGCCCAAACATTGCCACGTGGACCTGAAATTCTACGAAATTCTAGCCAATATAAGCGTCCAGAAAATTAGCATTGAGTGTCGTCTCTCTTATCAGTCCGTCTCACGACAGCTGTTCTCACAGCAACACCTCTAAAGCTTGCGGCTTGCGTGTGTGTGTGATCCGTTGGAGTGTTCTTTTCATTTAGTGTTTCGTTAGTGGTTGGTTCTGGTGTTCAGTGCCATTATATCATAGGGCTGGTAATAAGTATTATATAATAGTTGGGTGCGGTCGAGATGGCGGCTCAGAGTGATGGGACGTTAATGGGACTACCCCCAGACAATATAGGGCATGTTATCGTGGATGGTATAGTCCCTATGGAGGGTATATCACTCGTTCATGATCAACCGACTACTTCAACCCAGGAAACAACGACCCCGATAATGGGATCCTCACAGGAACAAGCACGAACCCCGGCCACGGACTATCGGTATCCACACCTTCATACTGGACCATATATCGTTTTTGTGCAGGGGGAGGGGGCTCAGGCAGTTGGAAATTTACATCCAATGGCCTTGGGTCGGCTTTTCTATGATCGCAAAATACCAGGTATACGTGAAATTCAGAAGAAGGGTCGCAATAGAGTCCAAATCCAATTCGCAACTTATCGTGATGCTAATGTTTTTTTGGAAAATAAGATCCTCCGGGAGAGGAATTTGACTGCGTTTATACCCTCCTCAAATGTCCAACGGGTTGGACTTGTGCGTGGGGTCGACACATCACTTACGAATGAGGAACTAATCAAGTATATCGAGGCTCCAGTTCCCATTTTACGGGTACAGCGCTTCTTTAGAAACAGAACGTTAGATGGACAGACGGAGCGGATAGCTACGGGGACGGTGAAAATATTTTTTGAGACCCAGAACATTCCGCCATATGTCAGTATTTTTAATGTGATGCTAGAAGTTCATCTGTATATTTTCTCGCCCCTACGTTGCACTAAGTGTCAACGTTACGGGCACGTACAGTTACATTGTCGGGCGCGAGCCCCACGCTGTGGCAATTGTGCAGCTGAGCACCTTACTATGGGATGCAAGGAAGTTTTAGCCAAATGTGCCAATTGTGCAGAGAATCACCCGGCGGGTGCCATTCGCTGCGAAATACATCAACAGCAAGTTGAGATAAAAAGAAGAATGTGTGTGGAAAATAAATCGTATAATGAAATCATGAAAGGTCAAAGGGGGCCCACATTTAATCCATTAACCTTACCTCAACAATTTCCTCCCTTAAGTCCAGCTCCAAGTGTCAGACAGCATGAGCCGGCACGTAAGCGCAAGTTTACGGAAATAGTTCACGCGGCCCCTAAAGTGGTCCAGCCGTTGGGATATGATAGGAGCGCTTATTGTCAGATTTTTCAACAACCGCGATTGGAAAAGTCTCCACCGGTCTTCGAAGCTAAGACGATGGAGACAAGTTCTCTATACAATCCAGGGACAGGTTCAGGGTCGCCTGAATCGGAGCCTACAAAAACTATTTTGGCAGAATTCACGAAACTTATGGAATTGTTAGGGCATAATGCGCAATGGGCGCATTGTGTCAAAAATTTGTTAGATAGGGTATTACCTTTGTTACCCCCGTTGGAAAAATCAGTACGGAATGACAACCTGACCTTGGGTCATTAATTTCACTGGGTTTCTTTTTCCGTTTATTTTTTGAGGAGCAGTGTGGATACTTCAATGGAATTGCAGGAGTATAGTCAACAAGAGACATGAATTACTCAAATTAATTGCTGACTTTCACCCAGATGTTATTTTTTTACAAGAAACTTGGTTATCAACATCAAATAGATTTACGATACCACTATATACTATTGTGAGAGAAGATGGGCCTGGTTATGGCGGTATAAGTACCCTCATTCGAAATGATATTCCCTTTTCCGAGATCCCAATTTCTTATTTTTTACCACGAAGTTTTCATCAGTGTTTTCAAATCGGTAATACTATTTTTAGTAATTTATATTGCCCTCCCCAAGTTCAGGGATCGCAACGTCAATGGTCAATGTATTTCGACTATATTGTACAATATCCGAAACATATAGTTCTTGGGGATTTTAATGCTCATCATGGTCTCTGGGGCAGTGAGCGAGTCAATCCAAAAGGTCGACATATTGTGCATGCAATTCAAACCTATGCTTTGAATATTCTCAATGATGGGTCGCCTACGCGTATAACTCCACCGGGAAGTCCAAAGAGTGCGGTAGATTTGACCATTACCACAGCAGATATTGCTCATCAATTGGAATGGCGAACATTGGGGGCACACATCAAAGTGATCATTTTCCAATTCTAATATACTATGCGAAACCTTGAGAGAATCTTGAGCGACCATGTCATTTTACCGTAAAGCGGAATTTCAGGCATCTCGATTATGAACTTTTTCAACACTTTATAAATGATGGTTTGGGGACTTCTCGAACATCGCCGTATCAAAAGTATAATTCCTTATTACAGATAATACAAAGCTTTCTTGATCGATATCACCCACAGCGCACGTTAACATTGTCTTCGTTACAGAATCCGGGCACGGTCCATTGGTGGGATGCAGAGTGTGCTTTGCTTGTGCGTAGGAGGAAGGCACTTTTAAAAAGATATCGAATACATGGGACGGTTGATAATTATCTAAGTTACAAACGTCTCACTGCGCAGCTGCAGAAGACATTTAATGAAAAACGACGGTCGGCGTGGCAAAAACATATCAGTACATTTAATTCCCATACTTCCTTAAACACCTTATGGTCCTTGGTAAAACAATTATCAAATACTCGTAGCACTCGTCCACGTACGGGACTCACGCCAAGAGGTTTTCAATTTTTTTATCATTCTCTAACGCCCGATTCAGTTTCTGGACATGTATCGGTACCATCTTTTTTGACTTCGAATAAGTTTCAGGTTTTACAACACCCAATCACATGTCATGATATCTCGACTGAATTGCGTCATACGACATCCACGAGTCCGGGTCTGGATTACATTACTTATGGGATGCTTGCCCATCTCCCGGACCGCGTACTGATGGTCTTGCTTGAGCTGTACAATAAGGTACTGACAAATGGGACATATCCTGTAGAATGGAATAATTTTGAAGTTCTACCGATATTAAAACCTTTGAAAGATGCCAGAGACCCCCTCAGCTATCGTGGAATTAATCTTGGTTTCGTGTCTCAGAAAATTATTTCAAAAGATTTTATTACGTAGATTGCAATGGTGTATGGAGTACTATAATTTGTTTTCGAGGTCACAATTTGCATTTCGTAAACGGTTAGGAACAATCGACGCTCTTACGATTTTTTTGACGGATATATTATTAGCGAAAGCTCGCAAACAACACACGATTGCCGTATGTTTGGATATTCAGGGGGCCTATGATACGGTGGATCCGGTCATATTAAAACATCGTCTACGGGAACTGCTTTTCCCATTACCTTTCATATGTTTAATACGGAATTTTTTAAATCATCGTCGACTATTTTTACACACCCCCACGGGTGTATTGGATAACCGTCAGACGTCTCGTGGATTGCCTCAAGGAGATATTTTAAGCGGTATTCTTTTTTCCCTTTATACTCAGACATTGGAATCAGTTATTATTCCACATGCACGAATTATTCAATATGCAGATGATTTTCTTATCTATTGTTCGCGTGATAATATTCAGCTCTGTCGTCAGGATATATATGATGCATTAACTGCATCCTGGTTCCATAATCACGGATTTGTAACGTCGGAGAGAAAGAATGCTGCTATCATTATCACCCATCAAAGGCAAGTTGATCGCTCTCCAATTTTATTTGGACAAGGAGCCATTGAGGTAGTTCGTAGCATCAAATATTTGGGATTACATGTTGATGACCAATTACTGTGGTCGCGCCATGTGCAGATACTCGCGGTGAGAATTGAAAGACGACTCCAAGTTCTCCGAGCGCTAGCACGACGTAGGTGGGGGGCCGATCCGCATTTATTACTTACGGTATACAAGAATATTATTCGTTCCCAGATGGATTATGGTTGCATTTTCTATGACATAATGGCGAGTAGTAGGTTGGTCACTTTTGACAGGTTACAGTATCGGGCTTTACGTATTATTTTAGGGGCGCTTTCGTCCAGTCCAACCTGTGCATTACTAGTTGAATCTGGTGAGTTACCATTGAACTTACGACGGCGATTTTTAGCAAGTAAGTTCCTGGCAGCTAAAATGTCCTTGTCTACGTCACCCATTCTCAATAAAGTACAGCTGCTTGTGGAGTATTATGAGCAAAATCGTTTTACACGTCTGAAGAAGCCGGCTTTGGTACTGGCGTATGAAGGCTTGCAACCTTTTCGGACAGATATACTACATGCACTTAAACCCTTACCATACACGATTTCATATAAGGTCATACAATCCAAACCAAAAATATTGTACACTTCCTTACCGGCGCTATACCGGAGCTATCAGCGTTTGCCGCAAGTACTTTTACGATGCTTTCGGGAGATTGTCAATGAATATTCCCAGTATACCTTTTTTTATACAGACGGCTCAAGAATGTTGTCACCAGCTGGCGTGGGGGCGGCTTTTTATGCTCCGGATCGACAGATTATACGAACATATAGTTTGCAGCAATATCTAACGATTTTTACAGCTGAGGTATTTGCCATTCGTCAAAATTGTCAGTATATACGTCAAAACAGTATTTCACCAGCAATGATTTGCACGGATTCCATGAGTGTCATTCAGGCAATATCGAATCCGAGTAGCTCTGACAATTGGTATGTGTATCAAGTTGCTCAAATGTTGTATGAATTTCAGATTAGGGCGCAGAAGGTTATGATCACTTGGATCCCGGGGCATTCCGGTATCCCAGGAAACGAGGATGTCGACCGCATGGCAAAGTGGGCAGCACAGGGGTTTGGGGTAGTTTATAATGTCGCTATACCTTATACAGACTTTCAGCCTGTTATCCATGAACAGCTACTTCATGAATGGCAAATGGGTTGGTCTAGTATCGGTCCCTTTAAAGCGCGTCATTATTTTCCGATACAGCCTACGATTCGAACAATACCTTGGTTTCGGGTTGGCAAATATACTAGACGCCACATTATTACCATAATACGGTTACGTTTTCAGCATGCCATGACACCTGATCATATGGCACGCATGGGCCTGCGCGAGAATGCGAGTTGTGTGTGTGGTACACTGAGTCATCTGATGTTCCAAATGAACCGAGGATGGTGATGCTACACAAGTTAAGATCGTTAGGCTACACCTTACCATTAAATATGTCCACTATGTTGCATAATCCTGTAGTTCCATTGGTAGAGACCATAATGGAATATTTAGATCATCTCCCTTTTATACTATAATTTAAGGTCCCTTCTTTTTTTCTTTTTTTGGCAATTTTTTATGATATGTCATGAAGTATGTATGTACTGATTTTTCTGACTCCTTTCCTAAGTTTCGTTCGTACCAGTGTGCTCTGGAACATATCTACATCATTATTTTCTAAGGTGAATGATTAGGTTAGTTATATTTCGTCGGTGTTCAGAAACATGTCGTGTGAATGTTACGTGCTACGTTGGTGAATTCTATACAGAAGCTATTGGGCGAAGAGGTCAACTGTGTCCATCAACCTTACCACAACAACAACAACAACGTGTTTCTATCTCCCAAAATTTTAATAATGGCACCCCGTGGCGTTAACGAACAGCTGATTCTTCACCTCAAGTTAAAACGCAATGAGAGTGAAACGCGATGCTCCTTGTTAGCAACACTGTCGACATAAGGCAGGGGGAGCCACTCCGGGCTCCGCGCTTCGGCTTGCCAGAGCATAGGCTGCTGCGTGACGTCACCGGTTGGGTACTGTCGTGGCGACCGTGTATAACAAACAGTTCTCAGCCGTCTCTAGCAACAAAAAGGGACGCTTTTGAAGAGAAATATGAATGTGGTGGTCCTCGCATGCCCTTATGCAGTCAACTAATACCCTATAAAGGGCGTATCACTACAGTCTGTACCATTAAACTTGCTACCCTCTTGTCAGGAGACTGATAAAATAACCCGGTCAATGCATGTGAGATTTTCGAAGTGAAATGCCATGTCCTGTGGTTCGGATTCCACGTAAAAAAAAGGAGGTCCTGTGGCTCATAATCCCAAGATTCACGTTTACGTGAAACTAATAAATAGAACTCCAAAATGGTAATGTTGAAAATTAATCAGTGAGGTAAACAACATTGAACCAAAAGCTAAACGGTTATCGCAGTCCCAAGTCAGACTATTGTGTGACCACCACGTAGTGTAGCGGTTAGTATTCGTGGCTGTCCGGGTACACTCTGCCTAGTGAGGCAAATCTGAGAAGATGTGGGTTCGATTCCCACCTCAGCCAGCCTGGAAGTGGTTTTCTATGGGTTGCCACTGCCAGGTTGGTTCCTAACTTAGGCCACGGCTGCCTTCTTCTCAATCCTCATCTGATTTACAACTACACAAAGACACCACAATAACACAGGTTACCAGACAAATTTAACACACACCCAAGTGCACGTGGCTAAATGGCCACGATGTCCAAACTCCTCAAATTAATATGTTGAGCTGCACCCAACTGATTTACTACTTCTTGAGAAGTACTGTAGTTTTAAATAAGGAATAATTATAATAAAATGCTAAATAATCAATAAGCTAATTGCATTGGACACTAAAATTCTTTGGCATTGTATCGTGCAAATAACTTGAAACGTGAGAGTATTCTGGACTCTCATAATCATAATATGCATATATCATACAAATGCACATATTTGAAATAGGTTAAATATCGTAGTTCTCAAAAGCCTCCGTGGCTTAGGCGGCAGCACGCCGGTCTCTCACCGCTGAGTCCGTGGTTCAAATTCCGGTCACTCCATGTGAGATCTGTGCTGGACAAAACGGAGGCAGACAGGTTTTTCTCCGGGTACTCCGGTTTCCCTGTCAAAATTTCATTCCAGCAACACTCTCCACCATCATTTCATTTCATCTGTCATTCATTTACTCATTGCCCCAGAGGAGTGCGTCAGGCCTCGGCAGCCGGCACAGTTCTTATCCTCGCCGCTAGATGGGGGCTTCATTCATTCCATTCCTGACCCGGTCGGAGACTGGAAGCAGGCTGTGGATTTTCATTTTCATCGTAGTTCTCAGTTCTTAACAGTTTCTAGGATCAGGCACACCCTCGTAGGAAGTTGTGGTAAAGTTACAAAAGTACTCTCACGCTTACGAAACTATAGGGTCTTCCTTATCGGTCTAGTGATATATAAGCTGGCCTCGTGACTCAGCGGTAACGTTCTCGCCTGCTATGCCCAAGGTTTCTGGATCGAATCCTGGTGCAGTCGGCTGGCATTTGAGGGTGCGCAAATGCGAGGGAGCCGTGTTTTCAGATTTACTGGCACGATAATGATCCCCTTAGAGGCAAAATTCCGGAACCCCGGCGTCTCTAAAAGCAGCAGTTAAAAGGGACGTTCAACCTATAACATTAATTATATTATCTAGCAATATAGCAGCTGCATTAACATAATCTCTCGGCTGTTAGTCACCCGGCTACGTGCGCATTTTGCCGGTCCCCGCTTTATTGCTAGACCGATAAAAATGTCTTTGTAATATTGTGAGCCTCTGAGTTATAGTCTACTTATCTTGGTATTGAGTCATCTAACGTGCTCGGCAGAAGCTGAAAATTAAAACTTGCTACCAGTTGCATCGGTAATACTTCTCCAGTGAAGATGACGTTTCGCTAGATGCACTTAAGTACTTTGCCGGTTATGTGGCATTCAAGAGTAGGTTCATTGATGAGAGTTTAAGTGTGAAGAGGGAAAATTTGTGTGTAACAGACGAGAGCAGGGATGATTGGATATCCATCATTTCAAAGGGGGGGGACTTACTCGTCCAACACATGAGTGGCTCCATAAAATGATTGAATTTGAAGTTTTGTTCGGTTCTTTTCATGGACAAACTATATCAAAAAGAAAAATGTAATGACCTACCTGACCACCTTAATAAAATCAAAATTCCCGGAAGTGTATGAGAAGATAATTCGTTTATACGTGAGGACAAGGACTTTTATCAGAATCCGTCACCTGAATAGGCATATCAAGATCAAATTACTGGAGAAATATGCAGCAATAAAGAACAAACTCTGGATCGCTTCGTCATCTAAAACTCAAGTCGCATAAAAGGTAAGTTAAGTGTTTATAAACTGATCATTTTCATACCAATGTTACATTAATAATGTATGTTGTTGGGACTGGGACATCTTGATCATCAGCTCCGTGTACTTGTGTGTTCAATTTGTAATCCGTGCTTTTAAGGTGACTGTTGTAATGTGTGTGTGACCGTAATTGTTAGGGGCGGAAATGGGGTAAGTGCTCCGGAACTTGAAACAAGGTAGTCTACTATCTCGGCATTTGACTGGAGAGAGTGTGGAAACCGCTGTCAGCGCCGGGATTTGAACCTCTGAACTCCCGACTTACTGCAGCTCCCCATCGTGGTCGTAGTGAGCAAAATAACGCGCTTGGCTACACTGCAGGATCGCTAAAGCATGATTATGTAGCCTATTGCTACTGCTATATTTCGTATTTCCATCCTTTGCACGTCTTTTGTTGTGTTTTGTGAGGCTTTTTTTTAAGCTCAGCTGATACTAAGGTGCGGTAGCGTAGTTAATTTAAATATTTTTTTTTGTGTGTTTATGAAGTATATTTCGCATTATAACCCACTGCAATATATTGTTTATACCTTTCTCTTTATAACGTGCATATTGCCATTATTGTGATTGTATACTACGCGCGGAAAAGTGAAGCGAAATATGACTGTGTTTCCCGTAAGAATGCATTGTAAATATCAGCTGGCATGCGCCAGCTACATCCGAGCTGCGTCACAGCGTAGCAGCCAATATATTCTTTGAGCCAATGGGAGCGAGAGGCACCGGAGTGTCCTACCTTATAGTCTACTTACCTTGGCCATAATAAGGCTCCACAGTCTTTTCCCTATACTGTTCTGTGGTCTTTTCTAAACGCTGGGCTCTAGCCCTTTCCAGTCAGTTCAAAGACAGTGAGTGAACAGGTGAATTCTAGTGCGCGATTAGCCAAATTTACAATAAATGATACCAGTGACGCCATTACTCATGGATAAGTGGCTTATTAGCAGTGGTAATAAGAGACCCCATGAAAGTGAAAGGTGCTTGCTTCGGAAAAAGAACAAGGTTCGAATTTAAACAAAGTCCATTGTTCTTCCGCGTCTACTTCTGCTCCCATCAGGAAGATTAATTCTGCACACAAAGTGAAAGTGCGTAAATATCACGACGATTATCTGACATTAGGCTTTACCAGCATTCTTTCGAATAATAATCAGGAACAACCTCAATGCGTTCTTTGTTTGGAGATTTTAGCAAACGAAAGTTTGAATCCTGTGGAACTTAAGAGACACTTGCAGACTAAACATCCAGACTGTGTAAGTAAACCTTGAGCATTTTTTAAGCGCCACGAGCAACAACTAAAAGGAAATGTTAGATTCCTAGACAAACACGAAACAGTTCCTAAGAAAGCGCTAAGAGCATCCTTGGAGGTATCCTATTTAATTGCAAAATCCAAATCACCACGTATTATTGGTGCCGTGAAAATGTGCGCGATCATGCATGGAGAAAAGTTCGCCGAGTGTTTGTAGTCGATACTGCTCTCAAATGATACAGTGACTCGTCGTATTCATGTAATAGCCTCTGACATAAAAAATCAGTTGCTACCACGTCTTCTTGATAGCCCAAAATTTGCCCTGCAACTTGATGACAGTACTGATATCGTAAACAGTGCCCAGCTTCTTGTTTTTGTACGATACTGTCATGAAAATGAAATGCACGCGGATTTTCTATTTTGTAAAGCTCTGGAAGGGCAGACTACAGGGGAAGATTTTTTTTCTCTTGTGAATTCCTTTTTTATTGACAATCACTCATGGACAAATTGTGTTGGTATATGTACTGATGGGGCGTCGGCATTTACTGGAACCAAAAAAAAAGGTTTTCAGAGCATGAGTGAGTGCTGTTACTAATTATGTAAAATTCACACATTGCATGGTACACAGGGAGGCATTGGCTTCAAAAGTACCACAACCGGAAGTCTATAAAGTGCTGAACGATGTAATTAGTGTTGTAAATTTTGTGAAAGCAAGAGCTTTAAACAGTCGGCTATTTTCCATTCTTTGCGAGGAGATGGGATCTACACATGATTCGCTTCTATTGCACACGGAGGTACGTTGGTTGTCTCGTGGTAGAGTCCTTCGTCGCGTTGTGGAGTTGAAGAATGAACTTGGTATTTTCCTATTGGACAGCAGTCCTACGTTCGCAACCCTGTTTCTGGATGAGAAATGGCTCCTAATTCTGTGCTACTTGGCTGACGTATTTGAAAAACTGAATGAACTTAACGTGTCACTTTAAGGACGAAAGCCCAGATGGACAAAGGTAACTGTGAGATGTTTCAATGTCTGAATGAATTCCTATTAGAAAATGAGTTAGATATTTGTCAAATTAGTGGAATTGTCGTAGAATACCTCCAAAACCTTCGTGAAAAATTCGAGGGTTGATTTCCACAACCTTCAACTGAGAATGACTGGATTCGCAGCCTCCCCCCAGCAAAAACAACATTATTGACCACAATGTTTTATGATGGCATTGTGTTTGGTGTATTTGCAGCCAACTTTGGAAAAGAAAAAAACAAAATTACACAATAACATTATTGACCACATTGTTTTATAAGAATACTACAATGTGCAGCTAGGTTAATGTATTGGTGTCAACCGGCGATTATTATAGACCGCGATCGTTTGCGCATGAATATATTATATAAACAAATTGGTTGTTTTTGTGATGTTATTAACCACTTGACGAAATGTTTCTCTGGCAAGATTATGGGAAAAACATGTAATTTATTTATCGGCCTACCTCAATTTGGCATGCCGTACATACGAAAATATTTTAATTTAGGGTTACATTTATGACATATTTTTAAAATTCCGTTTTGGGATATGTAATTCGCCTATATAGTTGAATTACAGATGATGTTAAGCGTCGTAATTAATTTAATTTTATATTTATAAGACATTGTATCGAAAGCCGTAATTGACCTATATAGCTCAATTAAAGATTTCGATGCAATGTTTTATTAATATGAAATTATACTAATTACGATGTGTATAGTCATCTGTAATTGATCTACATAGGCGAATTATAGAATTCGATGCGTACAATTAAAAATATCAACTGAAATTACGATGTGTATCGGAATCTGTAATTGACATATATAGGCCAATTAAAGAATTCGATGCGTAAATTGTAAAGTATAACGTTAAATTGCGAAATTTTATTCAGTATCGGAATCATTAATTGAGCTATATAGGTAAACTAGCAGTAGTACCCGGCTTCGCCCGGTGGAATGATGATAATATTTCTGTCTCCTTAACACTCAGCGTCATTGATGAAGATGATACTGACGACGACTGCTATTGAACGGGTATAATAAACTTACACTCTAATAGAAATACATATTTTTAAATTACCGGCGAGTAAGACTGTGGTGTTGCCTAGTAGTATAATGGGCGTAACATCTACTGTCGACCAAAGTATTATGTGTACTCGAGTTTGAAGGTTGTTTGTGACGTAATCAATAGACATACATAAAATGCAATAACATCATCATTTTCGTCGTTCTATTTTACGTGAGTTCATGTAGGTTTGGAATTTTTAGATTATATTTTAATATTTTTTATCGCAGTTGGAACACAAAAAATGCCCGTTTTTAAGAGTGTTTCAACCATAAGTCACATTTAAGAATTATTATCTCACAAACCCATCATCAGATCGAATCCAAATTTTAACACAATATACATTGGAATGTTGTATAACTGGTTTATTAATTTCAAAATTTTGCGTGTGCAAGAAACAAAGTTGTTATCATTTGTGTAAGGTAACGTTTTCTCGGCTTGGGGTGGTTGGAATATGTAGTTCTTGGTCACGTTGTAATCTTTATACATCAAAAAGTTATGCTGTATGACTTTAAAATATGTAAATTAATTCACTTATTTTATATCGGTTTATATTTGAACGGGGAAATACGACCTCGCCTCGCTCGGCAGTGATGGGCTCCATCTAAGCAACGCTGTACAGCTTACCCTGGAGCGGCTGGATGGTGAATCATGCCGAACAAATACAAACCGATTTAAAATAAGTGAATTAATTTACGTATTTCACAGTCATACAGCATAACTTCTTGATGTTTAAGGATTACAACGCGACCAAGAGCTATATTTTCCAACTCCCCCGAGCCGAGAAAAAGTTACCTTACAAAAATAACAACTTTCTTTCTTGGACACACATAATTTTGAAATTAATAAACCTGTTATACAACATTCCAATGTATATTGTGTTAAAATTTGCATTCGATCTGATGAAGGGGTTTTGAGATAATAATTCTTAAATGTGACGCATGGTTGAAACAAGCTTAAAAACGGGCACATTTTGTGTTCCAACAGCGATAAAAAATATTAAAATATAAATTAAAAATTCCAAACCTACATGAACTAACGTAAAATTGAACGACGAAAATGATGATGTTATTGTATTTTATGCATGTCTATTGGTTACTTCACAAACAACCTTCAAACTCGAGTGCACATAATACTTTGGTCGACAGTAGGTCATTTTCCCTTTTGATGAGGATGACAATGAAGACTACTACTACTGAACGGGTATATTAAACTTACAAACTAATGGAAATACACATTTTATAAATCACAGGCAATGAAGACTGTGGTGTTGCTTAGTAGTACTGTATAATGGACGTAGCATCTAGGTCATTTGCCCTTTTGATGAGGATGATAATGAAGACGACTACTACTGAACGGGTATATCAACCTTACAAATTAATGCAAATACATATTTTTAAAATCACAGGCTAGGTAGACTCTGGTGTTGTTTAGTAGTATAATGGACGTAACATCTAGGTCATTTGCCCTTATGATAATAATAAGGTAATGAAAAATGACTACTAAACGAACATGGTGTAATTTTAAATCTGATATAGGCAATTTAGATTTCTACCTTCGATGTCTTCCAAAGTCTGAACGTTATTTTCTGGCTTAGGCCTGTACTCGATGCATGTAGTGAAAGAGCTTATCGAGTACTGCCCGGGTCCAAGCTGCACGAATCGCAGATGATGACGATATATGATGACAGACGTTCGGGGGGGGGGGTCCCGGTCCTATTCACATTGACCGGTCAATCACTAATTCTTTCGTAACACGACAGTGGTTTGAGCAAAGACCCTGTATGAACATCAGCATAGTCAGCAATACCAGGTAACACGGCGGGGTCTGGACATTTCTCTCATGTCAACTCGCGATGAATCAGCAAGCTATTCTCACACCTGGCCCCCTCCTCCCCCCTCCACCCACCAGGGTCTCTCAACTTGTGGGACGTGGGTTTGCGACCACGGGACCCCAACTGAGTCCGGCATTGCTTCTACTTACTGGTGCCGGGCTCCTTTCAGTTCTCTTTCCTGTCAGCCTCCCTTGGTCAAACTCTTGTTCTCTTCCGACCCCGATGGTATCAGGGTATCCGAGGCCTAGCGACTCTTTCACTTTCCCGCCTTAATTGGCCCTTGTCTAATCATTCCTGATAGCCTCATTCTTCGAGGTGTCAGCCTTCTTTTTCTTTTCTTAATATCTCATGTCTTCTGCTCAAGACCCTCAAGGAGGCAGGGTGTGTGTAGCCCCACCACTTCTGGTGCACCCTGGATAGTGCTACATCCTCAAGGGCTCATGGCTGGTGAGTTCGGGAGATGGCAACCCTGAGGGTTTCCTGAGCGGGTCCGGTTTTACCCCTTTTTTCCATTGCCATTGGGGCGGACCCTGTCCTCTTTCCGGGAATGGAGTGGTCTGTCCGCAATTTCAAGCAGACAATGTTACTCGCAGGGTACCAAAGGGTAAGTATACAAATTTTGGTTCTGAACGGTGAAACGGTGTAGATTTGTGCCAAAGGGCCTAAATGCAGGGAATGGGGTGATCTGTCCGCAATTTCAAGTGGACAGGGCTACCCGCAGGGTTCGAAAGGGTAAGTATACAAATTTTGGTCCGGATCGGTGAAACGATATAGATTTTTGCCAAAGGGCCTAAATGCAGGAAATGGGGTGGTCTGTCCGAAATTTTAGGTGGACAGTGATATTCACAGAGTTACAAAGGGTAAGTATACACATTTTGGTTCAGATCGGTGAAACGGTGTAGAATTTAGCCAAGGGGCCTAAATGCAGGGAATGGAGTGGTCTGTCCGCAATTTCAAGCAAACAGTGTTACTCGCAGGGTACCAAAGGGTAAGTATACAAATTTAGGTTCTGATCGGTGAAACGGTGTAGATTTGGGTCAAAGGGCGTAAATGCAGAGAATGGGGTGGTCTGTCCGAAATTTTAAGTGGACAGTGTTATTCACAGGGTTACATAGGGTAAGTATACAAATTTTGGTTGAGATCGGTGCAACGGTGTAGATTTGGGCCAAAGGGCCTAAATGCAGGGAATGGGGTGGTCTGTCGGAAATTTCAAGTGGACAGGGTTACCCGCAGGGTTCCGAAGGGTAAGTATACAAATTTTGGTTCAGATCGGTGAAACAGTGTGGATTTGTATACATAACAGACAGACAAACATTGAGCTTTATATATATAGATTATAGATTTCGATGCAATGTTTTCTTTATTTACGAAAAGAAAATAATTAGCATGTGTATCGGAATCTGTAATTGATCTACTTAGGCCAATTATATATTTCGATACGGAAATTGATTATATATGACGTGAATTTGCGTTTTTTTAATGTATCGGAATCTTTAATTGAACTACATAGCTCAAATATAGATTTCGATACATAGAAAAAAATTGACGGTTTTTGTGTTTTTCCACCCAAAATCTCCTCTTACGTGAATTTGCGAATTCTTTTTATGTATCGGAATCTTTAATTGAACTATGTAGGTCAAATATAGATTTCGATACATAGAATACGTGAATTTGCGATTTTTTTTATGTATCGGAATCTTTAATTGAACTATATAGCTCAAATATAGATTTCGATACATAGAATACGTGAATTTGCGAATTTTTTGTATGTATCGGAATCTTTAATTGAACTATGTAGCTTAAATATAGATTTCGATACATAGAAAAAAATTGACGGTTTTTGTGTTTTCTCAACCCAAAAAACTCCTCTTACGTGAATTTGCGAATTCTTTTTATGTATCGGAATCTTTAATTGAACTATATAGCTCATATATAGATTTCGATACATAGAATATGTGAATTTGCGAATTTTTTTAATGTATCGGAATCTTTAATTGAACTATATAGCTCAAATATAGATTTCGATACATAGAATACGTGAATTTGCGATTTTTTTATGTATCGGAATCTTTAATTGAACTATGTAGCTCAAATATAGATTTCGATACATAGAAAAAAATTGACGGTTTTTGTGTTTTTCCACCCAAAAAACTCCTCTTACGTGAATTTGCGAATTCTTTTTATGTATCGGAATCTTTAATTGAACTATATAGCTCAAATATAGATTTCGATACATAGAATACGTGAATTTGCGATTTTTTAATGTATCGGAATCTTTAATTGAACTATGTAGCTCAAATATAGATGTCGATACATAGAAAAAAATTGACGGTTTTTGTGTTTTTCCACCCAAAAAACTCCTCTTACGTGAATTTGCGAATTCTTTTTATGTATCGGAATCTTTAATTTAACTATATAGCTCAAATATAGATTTCGATACATAGAATACGTGAATTTGCGATTTTTTTTAATGTATCAGAATCTTTAATTGAACTATGTAGCTCAATTATAGATTTCGATACATAAAAAAATGACGTTTTTTGGTGTTTCCCCACCCAAAAAACCCCTATTACCCAGGCTTTTCCCGTAAGCTTGCCAGAGGAGTATTTCGTGACGTCGTTGATGACGTCACTGAAGCCGCCATTTTGTTTTAGGGGAATTTCATACGCGGCCGTATCGCAATGTATAGTAGTCCCCTTCAAAATTGCTTTAAGTAGTATCGACAATGTGGGTACAAATGTCAAGTTATTTGGTATCACACCTGTTCATATTTAAGGGGAACTTGTTTTCTTGTGATAAACGTGCACAAACAGATATTCATTTTGAAACATTCAACAAGTATTTTGAAAGCTGTAGTTGTAATTGAAATCTTTGTAAGTTGAAAACTGCTTGCCACCCTTACGAGTCGAACCAGAGTCATTGTCCCTCCACGATTTTTAAGTGGGTGTGTGCTGCCAACTGCCAGAGTGACAAGGGCTCAAGATGTAATCGTATATAGGAGCACCAACTGGAATAAGTTATGCCCTAATATTGTATGCTCTTGTCATTACTATTATGCATGATTTACAGTGTATCTTCATTAGATAAATATGACCCCTAAATCTCTTCTCATTTTGACTTCGTGAGCAGCACACTCGGGTCTTCAGTTTCGAGTCCTGAGCTCAACAAATATTCTCCAGATTAGTTCAGATTAGTTCCATTTTGAGTTTTGTACGAGCTTACGAGATGCTATTTTCATTTAATCTTAAAACCACTTCACTACCTCAGAACTTCTAATTCAAACAAATGTTAAGTGCATTAAATTAATTTTTCTTCAAAATGAACTCTTTTGTAGTTAATGCCTTTATTATGAACTTTATTGGTTATCATTCTTTTGCTTATTTCAAACATTTTCTGTTTGCGATTTACATTTTGCTTTATATGTGTTGTAATAGCTTCATGGTTTTTTTTTTGTCCCTTCCTACCTACCCCTTTCCAATACACTGTCTTTTTATTTCATTCTTCCTTATTAAATACAGGGTGGAGATAAACTTACTCTTTCTCTTGGAGGGCTTGGTTCTGCCCTTAGCAGTATGGTTGACAGTGATATCAGGGAGGAGACTGGTGATGTTGAATACAATCCCCAGAAATGTAGTACACCAGTCACAGTTACCCACTTTTCATGGTCTGATCGTGGAAAGTTGGAACAAGATATTCTTCCTTAACAAAATTTTGAGAATACTGATACTGCTAATCATTTAGACATTGGGGAAGCTGTTGTACAGCTATCGAAAAAACCGTCAGCATTAAATTTGACTAGTGTGTCTGATGTGGTCATGATGCCATCTGTAAGGTCACCAAAGCTGTTCAGCTCTCCAGCCCGCGAAATTGAAGACGATAACTCTCTCATAAGTCTCTCGTCACCGAATATTCAGCCTTTCAATTCTAATAACCCATTTATCAACTCTTTGTCTTCCCTCTCTAAGCAAACATTAACCGATAGCTCATCAGTGGCGACAAATCCCTTTTATGTTAGTCCCTCTATTATCCCATCTTTCACACCCTCTCAGAGTTCAAATCCATTCCAAGATGCAGAATTGAATCGCTATGAGGCCTGCGGTTTCCCTGGATCCGGCAGTTCTCAAGAAGTGAAAACATTTGGACTTCTAAGATCTGATGCAGTCACAGAGAAATCCCTGGCACCAGATGACATACAAGCAGAGGAAACTGTGTCCCTTGCATCTCCTGTGGTCAGAATACAAACTGTTATTTTGCCTGGGGGCAAGTCTCAGTCTCCAAAGACCCAAGTAATGGTGGTGAGTGTAAGGATGTTTTCCATTTGTTATACATTGCCTGCTCTTCAGGTGGTGGCTGGGAACGGGAGCTTAGATACATTCTTTATTTTCCTAAAATTTTCGTTCGTTTATAGTCCTATGTTTGCATGTGACTGGTGTTGGGATGTAATTGTTTATTTATAGTGACAGTGGTTAAACTTCTCTGTACCGTGCTTTGTCTTTATGTATGTAATGTTCGTAAACTGTTGCTCTTTTTTTTATATGGGTATTCAGGAGCTACTTGAGTCTGATTGTTATATTCGTGATGAGTTATAAGCTTTATGGGTTACTAGCTATATCCGGCATGCGTTGCTATGCCAATCAAAGACGGATAGAAAGAAAGGAAGATAATAATAATGTTATTGGTTGTACGTCTCTTTTAACAACTGGGACTTTTAGAGATGCCGGGGTGATGGAATTTTGGCCCAAAGGGGATCTTTAACGTGCCAGTAAATTTACTGACATGGCCCCCTCACATTTGCGCACCCTCAAATGCCAACTGGCTGCACCAGGATTCGATCCTGCAATCTTGGTCATGGCAGGCGAGAACATTACCGCTAAGCCACGCAGCCAGCCCAAGAAAGAATAAAAAGAAGTGTTTGAATTGCAATTTCGTTTACTGAAGTGCCTTTGGATGAACAATATTCTTTGTTTTTCTGTCTGGTGCGTATATAATTAAATCCGAAGGCATTCCGACGCATGAGCACGCCACATTCAGCTGACCATGTCTGCATTTGTTGAAACTACTCGTACGTCATCTAATGTAAAATGGATTTACTTATTCAGAAACGTTGGTGGGAGTGTGCACAACAGCTCACCAAAGTTTCATCGCAATTGGCAGAATTGTATATGAACGCTTACGGGACTCGCCTGAAACGATTTACTGGCCAACACTCATTTGTTGAAACTACTCGTATGCTACCTACTATCAAATGGTATTTCTAATGAAGAAACCTTTGCGGCAGTGTGCACAAGAACTCAACTAAATTGCATCGCAGTCGAATGAATGGCATATGAACGTATACAGGACTTTGTTGAAACGATTCACTGTGCCATCACTCATTTGTTGAATCTACTTGTGCGCTACCTATTGTGAAATGGATTTACTAAGCCAGAAACTGTCCTTGGAGTGTACACAAAAACTCACCCAAGATTCATCGCAATTGGATGAATGGTATATGGACGCATACAGGACATTGTTGAAACGATTCGCGCGCCGTCGCTCATTTGTTCAGGGTGTCTACCGGTAACGAAAAGTAAGGAAAGTAACGAAAAAGTAGCTAATTTTACAAGTGTGTAACGAAAAGTAGCTAATTCTTATGCCTGGATAGTTGGAGGTAACGAAAATTCGCCAAGGTTTGTTAAAATCATTTAAACCCGCGCCGCTACTATCGGATTTTTTATTATGGATACTCGAGTTTAGGCCTTAATTACAACCAAACCAACAGACCTATTGAAAAACGAGTTATACCAATATTTTCCTTGTTTAATTCTGCGTTAGACTATATAAGCTAATTATTTTCAAGTTTATTAATTATTTATTTATTTGTGGTTGTTGAAAAATAGTCTGTGTTTTTGACGTCTTTTCTAGGAACCGCTCACTTAAAACTATATACATGGAAAACTGCTTGGCTGAGGGTAATAACATTTTTATATGTGATAGGCACAAGTATTTGTAGTGCAAATCTCAAGTTTCAATTTTTTTCAACTACCCGATAAAAAGTTCTGACATAACGTTTTCTCAGCCCAGGATAAACGTACAGCAGGGAACTTGGTCTCATTTGAAGTCATAGTTTCCGATAATCACGAATGAGAGCTCCAATATGAGACCAAGTTTCCTGCTGTAGGTTTATCCTGGGCTGAGAAAACGTTACTCAGAAAAAGTATAAGATCTTTTTATTGGGTAGTTGAAAACAATTAAAACTTGAGATTTGCACTACCAATACTTGTGCCTATCACATACAAAAATGTCATTACCCTCTGCCAAGTAGTTCTCCATGTATATAGTTTTATAGCGTGGCAAGTTAGACCTGGCCTGTCATGGCGGAGTCTCGTCTAGGAGGGGAAGTAGTGGGTTCACTAGGCGCAAATGCGATTTCCCCTCTATGGTGCAACAACTGTTTGGGGCTGCTTGCTGCTCGTCGTGGTTATATTATGCAAGCATAAAGTATCGAATAGGAGCATTCTCAGTGACATAGCATTGGTATTGGTGGTGATGAACTGAGAGCGCGCCCACTTCACACACTCCTGACAGCAAGCTTGTTGCCGTGCTTGTCAAAGAACAGAGCTGCTCAGTCGTGCTTCGCATGCCTTGACAGCATCTGTACCGTGCCAAGGTTCTGGGAATAATGACTACTTGGCAACATCTAACCAGCGCGTGACGAAGTATGTGCTCACTGGTTGACAAAGAATCCAGGCGGGGGGATGACGTAATGCAACTGGACGCACATGCGCATCGGAAGGTTCAGATCTAACTTGTTCCCCAATAAGTGAGTGGTTCCTAGAAAAGACGTCAAAAACACGGACAATCTTTCATACAACCACAAATAAATAAATAATTAATAAACTTGAAAATAATTGGCTTATATAGTCTAACTCAGAATTAAACAAGGAAAATATTGGTATAACTCGTTTTTCAATAGGTCTGGTTTGGTTGTAATTAAGGCCTAAACTAGAGTATCCATAAAAAATCCGATAGTAGGCTCGCAGATGCGATGAAGCGAGATTCACGCAAGCGGCGCCAATTGCGTAAGCTATATTTCCCCGGGCACGAACTCAGGAAATGCATACTGAGGATACCTTCAGTGGTACTGTATACATCGGTTCAACGTTTATTTTCGGCATCAAGAAGAGTTTAGTTTTGTGTGAAATATTTTTCTGTATTAATCGGAAACCTGACTTTTTACGAGACGTTTATTCGCAATAACTTCTGAAACTCAACAGAAACCTCTCATTTCTGATATTGGCCTCTAAATTTGTATATCCCAAATTGAAGTCCAGAAATAACACTAAATAATTTATTGTCGCAATCTTGCGAAATAACACCGTTTCAAACTATATTTTAAAAATCTATCAGTCTAGTTAATTTGCGACATAAAGTGTGGTTAATTCGAAACTCCGTTATATGTCTATTTTTCCTTCGAACTATGGTTCCATTGGATATATAATCTAACCGGGCTATCTCGAAAACTTGTAACTTATAATTTGAATTCGAATGTGCCCTCTTGTCGGATTATTCATGCAATTCTCTCTGAATAATTCATAATAACCGATACCTACTTCGAACGTTCATCCTCCAAAATTACATCCTCAAGACAGCCGGCAGAAGGCACCACTTGCCTGCGGGAATCTCGTCAAACGGACCACGATCGACACAAGTTGCGTAAAATTATAAAACCCGTGCCCGGCCGCGAACTTGTGTCCTCGAGGACTGCGGGAATCCCATCACGAAACATACTGAACCCTACTCGCCACTTTTCCCATGACCGTATACTTAAAAGTGTACGGGGAGCGAGAAGTGCATCAACCTACTTAGAAATAACAGACTACGTAGCATCGCGATACTTATTTCTTCTCGTGATCCACGGTGAACTTCCAACCACAGCATAGGGGCAGTGGGAATCACGGCGCCGATCATACAACATGTCCATAACTGCTCGTGAATTTTAACCATGCCGAACCTCGAGCTCGCCTCCGCCATTCTGCCAGGACAGATAGACAGGCAGACAATCGTTGAACGGTCGGATGCGGTGCCGATTGCATAATATCGCGTTCTCATTGTGCAACCGCGGGGACAACGTGAATCTCGTAAAACGACCGTGAGCGACAGAGATTGGGATACATCGCGATATTTGTCCGCATTCGACGACGAGTACAACTGGATTCTTGTCAAATGGACAGCAAGCGGTGCCGATTGCATAATAATAACTTACCATATTTTCCGTGCCCGACCTCAAGGACAATTGATATCTCGTCGAACGACTAAAAGTGACACCGATTATGTAATCGCGATTTTTCTCCGTGTTCAATCTAAAAAACTACGAATCACGTCAAACAGCTGAGACCAGCGCCGATCGTGTAATGTCTCGATATTTCTCCGTACCATACTGCGAAGACTTAATTCGGTGACGATCATGTAACGTCGCATAATATATTTCTCCGAGGTCTACCGTGGGGACAAAGGAAATCTCCCCAAACGGGCAAGATCAGAGCAACTTCTTGGTAATCATAACTTCTTGTACACAAGACGGCATATTTGCTGAATCAACTGATTTGATATTAAATATCCATTATTTATTTTTATCTACATTTTTATAATACCCTAAGTGAATCTTATTCACTGCTTTAAACACAGTTCATTGTTGTTTTCCTTCACCAGGCGATGAGCTTCTATGGTTGCCGACCTCAGACGTATCTTGAATTAAAAGGTAACTGAAATTAACTAAAAGGTAGCTAGCAAGTAACTAATTTTTACTTCATCCTTACATGGAGTGTGCACAACAATTCACTAAAGTTTAATCACAATCGGATGAATGGTATATGAATGCATAAGGTACTTGGAACGATTGTGCGCAACCTATTGTAAAATGGATTTACTAAACCAGAAACCTTCCCTGGAATGCGCACAACAACTCACCCAAGTTTCATTGTAATCGGTGACGGTATATGAACGCATAAGGGACTTGAAACGATTCGTGCGCCATGACCGTTGGCGGGACTTAACAGGAACCCTTAAATCCCACAGTAGCCGAATTGCACAATCTGTATACTTCTGACACCGCAACAGAATGAATTGCTGATTCATCGCGAGGTGACATGGCGTCTTAGCAGAGCTCTAATGCATGTGTCTCAATAAAGCCTGTAAGATTGTATATCAATCACTTCACACTGATCATTTTTTATTTTTACCAGCTGGTGTGGGTCAGCTTAAAGTGCAGTTCTTAAAACTGAACTCAAGCTTGGCTGTCGGTTTGAATACGGTCGTTGGCTAGTACTGATTGCTTCATTTTTCCTGCTTAGACTATTCACAAAATTTACACACAATTTTTAAGCAACACTTATATACATAGGGCATGCCCTTATTCTTTTAACTGGGTCACGTGAATACCTAATTGCGTGCACCAATTCAGAGTAGTTCAGTGGTAAGTACCGCAATCGAACACAAGACTTGTGTAGCAATCTGCACACACAGATCCTGTCTGAGAGATTTTACCCACTCTCCCAGGTTTCAATTTACAAATGTTATCTATTCATACACACCCTAAGGGGTCGATAACCTAGATGTTAGGCCCCTTAAAACAACAATTATCATCATCATCATCATCATACACACCCTAATGCAGTTTATAATACAGCTTTCTCTCTATACTGTGTCCTTTATCTACACTCGCGTTTACCTCTTATAAGTTCACTTATGCTTACAGTCTGTGTTGAATTAAATAGCACTGGAACTGTTCACTTGTTTCCCTGTATTCACTCAAATAAATGCTTGCACTCTTCACTGACGCTCTAACTAAACTATTATTGTGCCAACTATTGGCGCATACTTCGTGGTGCGGTATGTCACAGGCTCTCCCTCTACGGGTGACAAGGGTGACTGTGTGTTTGGCTCGTCCGGACGCATATTTAAGCCCGAGGCCCTGCCTTGTAATGTAATGTAATCCACTGATTATGAATATGTGGTTGTTTCTGGGATTTGGTCGCCAGATTCTTAATAATTATGAGAGCATCCTTTTAGTGCTCTCCGCTAACGGGGAATTCTCTTTATCATGTGAGCTTTCCACTAACAGCTTCTAATTCCCGGTTCTTGAATATTGTCACCACTCTCCGTACCAATAATTCTGCAAATCTGCATATACAGAATTTTATGTCATTAAAAATCATCTCGTAATTTACCCTGCTCGTATATTGTTTTCATCTAAATTTTCCACATCTCCTTCTAATTATGATGTCACAATATGGCGGTATCATCCCTCCCTATCTCTGTCTCTCTCACACAGTTGTTTCGGGTAGTGCTGTATTGGGTTAAGCTATGCCTCCGCGCTATTAGCAAGAAGATTCCCGTCTAAACTGCTTAAGTGGAAATGCGATAATCTGCCTTGGCAAAGTCTTTTGTATTCGGCATGTTTCCTCCTGACGTCCAAGCTCTTGCGCAACTTTTCTCTCTTAGGCTGGCTTGAAGTGTTCATGGCTTTGTTGAATGTTATTAATTTTATACATTCATTTCTTTCATGACTGATGACTGACGAAATATTTGCATATCCTTACTCCTTGAATTTCCCCTATGAATCCTTCAATCCCCGATCATAAAGGGTTCATCACCAACTGATGAGTCCAGTGGTAGCCTGGGGTGAAACGCTGACATACAAATTGCGAATACGTACTGTTATATAATATTCTTCTAATTTCAGGGTTTATCTGTACAGTTAAAAAAATCATTGATAGATTCTTTTTTAAATAATATTAATATTATTATTATTATTATTTAAATAAAGACTCTCACCAACACAATATCTAGGGAAAAAGACTATTCAACTCCCTTTCCATTCAAGGTCTGTCCAATTCTCAGCCACCTTGTAAGACTGAAATTGAGCTAATCATAGACAGTCTGAAAGATAATACAGCAGCTGGGGAAGATTCTATAGTGGCGGAACTACTGAAGCTAGTGAATGAGGATACTCTGGACATACTAGTCTGTCTCTTCCAGGAGATTTGGAGAACAGGTACTATACCACTAATCCATCCTCTCCACAAAAAAGGAGACAAGAAGAACATTGACAATTACAGAGGTATATCCATACCTGCCAACTTTTACGGTTTATCCGTAAAATTTACGGAAATTGCAGCATTTTACGGTTTTACGGACGAACGGTGTCATTTTACGATTTCGCGGACAAAAATTTGAAACGATAATTTACATTCGATAATACCGCCCACTTCCGTACAATCGATTGTTTGCGTGGGTCGAAGGCAAGTCCACGATAGTCGATAACTCGTTCTTTGATATGATTCGTACTTTTAACCGTGTGATGGCTGTGTCGTCATCGTAATTGAATTTGAAGCCGGGATAACCGTTCTTGCATGTGAATCTTAGGTGTTGACAGGCTCTGCTTCGCATATTCTTTGTTCCGCTCCGTTCGCTCGTTGCGATTTAAACCATATTCTTTGACCACGTTAGTTGTTCATTGTTCGCGAAGTTGGCGTTCCTTGAATGTTTTCGTCTTTTAAGGTTATGGCATATTTTAATGAAGCGTTCGAGTTTTTGGCTATAACTTCGTGCTTCGCAGTTTCCTGTATTCCTTGGACTAATTACATTCGTTCCACGTGTGTGTGTGTTTATTTTTTTCTACCATGTGCATATTCTATCTTCACGAGGTTGGCGTCGTGTTCATTTAATGGTTGGTGTGTTTTGACATGTTTTAATGAAGTGTTGGCTGTCTTAATTGTTTTATGTTATAATTTTATGTGACGTTCAGTGATCCAGGTTCCTTTCGATGTTTTAGTAGATATCGAGAATGAACAAATCCAACAAGAAACAGTACTTCCAGACATTTAAAGAATCATACTCGGTTGATTTTCCGTGCATACTAAAATCAAGAAAGAGATAAAAATTTGCCTTTTGCACGGTATGTGGGTGTGATATTAATATTGCATATGGTGGAAAAAACGATTTAAGTAATCATGTGAAGTGCGGTAAACACATTAGTTATGTTAAATCGAAGAAGATAGCAAGAAAATCAACACCTTTTTTGCTAAGTCTGGAAACGTTTACAGTGACGTAATTAGGGCCGAGTGTCTGTTTACTTCCTTTTTGGTGGAACACAATGTGCCCTTAAGTGCGGCTGATCATGCTGGAGCTTTATTTAAGAAGATGTTTCCCACATCAGAAGTTGCAAAGAAATATAGTTGTGGTCGCACGAAAACGACATGTATTGTAAATAAAATGGCAAAAAATGCATCATCTGAAGTTGTTAAGTGCCTTCAGAACGGACCGGATACAGATAAATTCCTTTTCTTTTCATCAGTGAGAAACTACTTTTATACTGCCTGTGACTACATCATCAACAAGTTTCCACTCAAGGATGACGTGTTAAAGAATGCTCAAGTTGCTAGGTTAGACAAAATTGAAGATTCACACTTATCTTCCATTCGTTTTTTCTTGGAAAAGTTTCCTATCATGTTATGCAAGGAAGAGAATGAAACTACAGATGAGGTGGTGAATGTGCTTCAGAGGCAGTTCACAGCTCTTCAGGTAGATGACTCTTTGGCTGCACATCAAGATGCTGCAAGTGATTCCAGTTGGGCACAAATATCAAGAATTCGTGGAGCCGATGGACTTCTTAAGTATAACCGAATTTTTAGAGTATTGCTCTCTATTCTCACCATACCCCATAGCTATGCAGAATGTGAATGTTTTTTTTTAGCTTTGTGAAGAAAAATAGAACACAGTTCAGGTCATCCATGTCCAATGAATCTCTGGAGTCTATTTCTATTTTGAAGACCAGGAGTTCTGGTCCCTGTTATGACAAAACATTTTCTCAAGACTGTTTGCAGGAAGCTAAAAAGGCCACAACCATGACTTAAAAGTCGAACTAGCATGTGATTTGCAGTGTGTATTATATTATTTCTTGCCTGTGTTACGTTAAACAAGTTTTATTGTTTAAAGCCTTTTTCAATTATCGTATATCAGCTTAATCTATCAAGGAAGTCCTGTTATGTCTGCTCCAAACCGATATTCACCACGCCTGCTGCTGATTAACATGGATTTCTTCTTGATTGTTATGTTCATCTACAAATCATGTAAGTAGATATGATTTCATTGAAGTATCCTGTTTAAAGCATGAATTATTGTATTTTGTAGCCCAGAAGTATTATTATTTTCGTCAAGCCGGGGTATGTCGAAAATCGTTAGATTTTTTTTGTCGCGCGTGAGTTTTACTGATAGCCCTTTTCAAAAGTTGGCAGGTATGTATATCGATCGTTCCTGTTCCTTACAAGATTCTTTCTAAAGTACTCCTTAACAGAATCGAAGCTCATCTTGATCAACAGATTGGCGAATATCAGGCTGGTTTCCGTAAGGGCCGATCCTGCCCAGAACAAATTTTCAATCTGAAGAACATCATCAGACACAAGAAAACTGGGAGGTTTGAATGTGTAGTTGTATTCGTGGATTTCAGAAAAGCATACGATTTGATTGATCGAGAGTCATTATTGAATGTTCTGGAAGAGTTCGGGGCGGATGATTCATCCAGAAACTAGATTAAACAGATTCACCAACACAATATCTAAGGTAAAATTCAGGAATGAAATCTCAGATCCCTTCGAGATAAAAACTGGGGTCAGACAAGGAGATGGACTTTCTCCACTTCTTTTCAATTGTATCTTAGAAAAGGTAATTCAAGAATGGAAAAAATCACTGTACAAAGAAGAAAGGAAATGAAGATCAGTTTCGATTAGGCACCAAACACAAAGGAGTGTATGCTGACTGTCTAGCATTCGCGGACGACGTAGTTACTTTTTTCCATATTTCTTTTTATTAATTTTGCATATTTTCAATAGAATTTTTGAATTTGTTTATTGTGCTGGAAAATATAATTAAAATAGTTCTCATCCAAAGAGAATTATTTAATTATTGCTTTTTATGAATAATAATCAAAATATAATTGTTAATAATGTGCACAACTATGAATGATACCCTCCCAGAAAGAAATCCTGCGTATGCCACTGTGCATCACTACACTATCCCTTTTCGAATAACATATTATTATTGATTATCGATTTTTCCCCTTCGGGAGAGCGTGTGAACTTAAGCCAATCACAGCTTCACTTCCTTTTCCTCTTCTCTTTTCTTCCCAAAACCTCTCCATTAATTCACTGTGCCCTTTCTTCCTTTCCTCTGTCCATTTTTTCCATACTGTTTCTTTTCTTGAGACTTGTTCAAATTTCTTGTTTCTGATTGTATTTCTGAATTGTATTTCTAAATTGATTTTTCAAATAACATATGATATATATCAGGCATAGACTTGGAGGAGTGGAAATATCAAGACCCTTGTCATCTTCCAGTCCATTTTTACAATCATTTTAGACTCCCTTAGCTGGATATCCAAGAAATTCATGTTACGGGACTACAATAACTGTGTAAACCCTCAGCTTGTGGAACATTAGTGGCAACATTACCGTCTTAAATAATAATTTAAAATGAATGCATCCTCTGCAATCTATGATCTTCATCATGGATATCACAGTGACTCTATGTGCAACAGGTTCACAGATTTTACAATGCCTGTTGTCTCCCATTTCAGACTAAAGCCCAGCACATATCCAAAGATTAAATGTAATCCTTTTATATGGTTGAAACCAAATAATTGATTGAGTGTACGACACTGTGCACACTGAAGAAACTAGTTTCGTGAAAGGAGTTCCATGAAACTCATTTCATTGTTCAGTGCACAAACAGGAAACCATTACATCATGTCTTCTGACGAAGAAGATGTGTTCATTTTATGGTGGTGGATGAGAATAAACATAGAAGGAATTATTGGGTTCACCCATTAAGTATGGATCGACAGAGCACTTGCTACGTGGTAGCTCGTGAAATCAGTGTGGATGATGAACAATTTCAAAGTTATTATAGGATGTCGAAGCCTCTCGTTGCTCAATTGCTAGAGTTAGTTGGCCCGAGAATAAGGACAAGACACAAACTAGAAATTGGCTCTTTGACTCACAACTATAAGCACAAATAAGACACAATCAAAACTGAACTTACAAGCAATGATGATACAATAACCTAACTTCCAACCTCAACAACATTAAACCACATGAAACTTTGTTTCGACAAAACCTATCGTTTTGGTTGCGTGAAACATACTTCATGAAACCAAATGAAACTACAGTTTCCAGAAACCTAGTGTGCACCTTCCTGTATGTTCAAATCAAATGGTTTCACAAAACCAAAGTTTCATATTTCAAAAAACTAGTTTAATGAAACTCGTTTCTTCAGTGTGCATCCGGCCTAAGATTCTCGTTAAAATCCTTCCTGCCGATAGTTGCAGCATATTCTCCTGCTGTACAAAACTTTGCATTATAGATGCATGCCAAGTGAATTCCTTTAGATATAGGGAAAGGAATGATTGTGAGCCATGGGATACCAATGGTAGGAGTCCGTGAATGTAGCTTTATTAAAAAAAAAAGATCATTTTAAAATATTGGGAATTCAGTATTACGGTATTGTTGTTTACCAATTGTGATCCTATTTTGACTCAAAATATTTGGTGTTCTTCTGTCAAGACATATTTACACCCTATTTAGCATATTTCCAATATGAAGCAGAATTGTTTGTGACAGCTCCTCATCATTGCTGCCTTTCTCTCTTTCTCATTAAATTGTTGTTAACATTCTAGGAATCCTCAACAGCAGGCAGTACTCAGCAAGTACTGCACAGTGTTGGAACTCCCAGCTTGAATCAGCTGTCACCATGGTTAGTAGAGACAGTGATGCCTCATGTTGTTAAAACTAAAGAACAAGTTGTGCAAAGGAAGACAGTCATCACAACAGAACTCTAAATGAATGAGTTATACAGTGGTATGTACACCTCACAGGCATGTAAAAATATGGCAGCAACAAATTAATTTGAATTCATCTTTTCTCTTTTTTTTCCATTAGACAGTTGGTGTTGTTTCTTTTATTGAACGTATCATTTTGTTAAATTGAAAGAGGAGGAGGAATTCATGCAGCTTGAATTTATTTCAAAGAAAGAGAAAGCAACATATTAATATTCATATACCATACTGTGTCAGTACAAAAATGGTATTTAATTTCTGTTGACAAGTATCAGAATATGTGCTGGTATTATGAAGTCACTTGCTTTTGAACTCAAACTAATTGATTTAGTTGTTACTAATTGTGAAATTTAAATTACATAACACTGTGTTATGTATGTATTTTACATAAGATCTTCTTGAAGGAAAGAAAGTATTGATACTTATACGGCTGTTCAAGCAAGAACACTGTTTGTTGAATTTTAATGAATTAACTTGTTCATTGTTATTTCTAGTTGAATATATTTATTGGATAACCATTTGATTTCATTTTTGTTTCTGGTGCCTTCCATATGGATCAGTACTGATTGTTACTTAAAGAATTTTACTCCATTCTTCTTTGGAATTAGATCTGAATGTTCTATGGTCAAGGGATTTGCGAGGTTTTAAATTCCATTCTGAGGCAATCTCATTTATTATGATTGGATGCCTGGAGTAATTGTTACATTTCTAGACATTGTAGAAAATGTATAATCATTTTAATTAATAACTGTTATGTGAAGTGAGGTATCTTTGTTCAGCATGAAGTTAAATTTGACATTTCCACTGTGCAGGCCTAAGGATACCGTACTACCTGGCCTAGTCTCTCTTGTTGAGAATTAAACCTCCGTCGGTCACGCCGTATCTAGAAATTGCTAGTTTTTCATGCACTACATCATGCATCTGATGAACTACCACTCACAGTATCTTCATAGCTGCTAGTGTCTTTATGAACAGTTGAGAAGCTATCATTGGTGATATTAGTGTTGAGATACTGAACGTTGGCACCTGACAGATGCCACGCAACCTAAACCTTCTGTCTTTTTAGTATGGCCAGTAAGAGTCAGTTTTTTTATCTAAGCAATCCTAGTGACTTGGGATTAGTGCACAGTTTACCTAATGATAATTTTGAAGAAGAACAACAGAATGAAGAGGACAGTGATAATGATGCTGAAGATCTTCCAGCTGAGAGAAGAGAAAACAACTCTGAAACTGAGGAAAGTGGAGTGGAAGATGAACCTTTTCTCATGGATATCCTATTTTATGCAGCGAAGGATGGAAACACAAATTTATGTAAGCACCCAGAACCTAATCGTAGGAGGAAAACACCCCCACATAATTTGCTCACCAGACTGCCAGGAGTTATTATTGCTGCACATCTCGTCAACGATGAAGGTGATTGTTGGAAATTGTTTATAACTTACGGAATGTTACATACTGTTGTTCGATATACAAATCAGTATATAGAATACGTAAAACTAAATTTTCAAAGGGAAAGCGGTGCAAAAGTGACCAATATTATTGAAATAAAGATTTTCCTAAGGCTTTTATATTTGGCTGATACTTGACATGCAAAGACAGGAATGGAGTGGAAAAATTCTGTCTTGTCATAAATTTAAGGTGCTTAAAATTTTTGTTTTGTTGCTTTCGTTTCGATGACAAGGTTACAAGAGAGTATAACTGAATGATATAAACATGTCCACAGGAAATGGGGTTTTTAAAATTAAAAACTCAATTGACAAGGCTGAACAATATTATATCATACTTTGATTGAGATTTAATTTGCAAGTCAATACCGTTTTTAAAACAATAATTTAAAAAATTAATAAATAAAATTTAAAATTAGAGGAAAAAATGGTTTGCATAAAAACCATACATTAAAAACACAACGGCGCCACCTAGATGCCGTGGGACTTGCCATGTCGAAATTAGAGTGTGACTTGACGGAAGGTTAAATTCTCTACACCAGATGCACTACTACACCAAACTTCTTCCATCCAAAGAGAATAATATAAAGAACATTGTTGCTCTCTTCCCTGCTGATTTCATTTTTGAAATATTTTTGCTGTTCTTCCATTATATGGCTGGCTGTGTGGCACAGCTGTAACGTTTTTGCCTGCTATGCCCAAGGTTGAAGGATCGAATCCCGGTACTGTGCCCGAATTTATTTATGGCCAATACCAAAGATCCAGACGGGATATGAACTGGGACCCAGGAAAAAATAAAAGAACGAATTAAAATCCTTTATTCCTCAAAATTCGTGAGATATGGAAAACCTGAGTTGAAATAGTGAAATACTATGCATCATTAATAATTAAACAATTACGGAAGGCAAGAAGGAACGATTTAAATATGGTTGTATATTTATTATCCGAATGTAGGGAGGCCTACATTGTAAGAGTGCATCACGCCATGAGGAGTGAGAGAATTGTCACGCAGGAGGAGAAGGGATCAAGGTTGAGGACACTCTGAGTGAGGAGAAGTTTATGGAGTTACGTCACACCGCAAGAGGGGAGGCAGAGCGAGGAACTTGCCGTACGCAGAGGGCAAGAGCGAGAAGTTCTTTCCAAATTGAGATCGCGACGAGACAAGACCGTGAGTGGAGAAACTAGTAGTTGTTCAGAATAGTGCTACGCATCACGAAGTTGGGAAAGACGAGTGTGGAGTACAGAAGGCTGTGACTTGCAGAGCAAGGAACATTCTAACGCAGACCAGCACAGCATATAGACCAGTGATCTTGAAACACAGCTTGATATTACAGTATTTCAAAAACGAAGCTATTATACATCGCATGCAGACAGATGCAAACGTTTCATTTCTACAGAAGAGCTTCATTATTTCTACAAATTAACTCATACTTGGAAATTATACAGAATGCAGTTCGTGAATTGGCAACGGGGAAGTTATAAAAGTGTCATCATTAAAATGAGTATGACCACGTGCTAAGGTGCACATCATAGGGAAGTAGAAGCTACAAAAATGAAGAGTTGAATCCAGAATTCCACAACATGGAAGGCGAAGCGGAACATCTACGCGATGCGCAAAATTACAGAACAAATCTCTACTTCTTAATACGAGTTCATATACATTCAGTATACTCTCAAAGACTTTTATGAAACAAACGAATTTCAACCTTGAGAAGCGATGTCGGCGCAGTGAAGGGGTATCGTAAGAAGATCCAGACAACGTGCGGGAGACGAGCGAGGGAGTACGGAAGAGACATGCTGTTTCACGGAGAGGTCGCTAACCCGGTTATGTCACCGACCTTGTTCCACTGGGAGAGATGTGCAGCTGGCCCCGTCACAACCGGTCTGCATAGCTGTGGGCGATGCGCTCACACACACTTTTGGCTTGCCAGACGAGACATGGTACTTCTGAGACCGTCTTCAACTCAAGGTAGAGAAGAGATTGATTTATACTTGGTAGAATTGTAGTCATGTTCTGTGTTTATCCTAATTGACCAACCGTATAATTTTTGTCATTGTATTTAAAATTGTGTAGATTTTGATCTAGTATTTTTCGAGTTTTCTTAGGAGTCCTTTTTTTTTTGTTCATTGAAAATTTCCGTCACTTGGACGAAATTTTATTTGCGTAGCGCAGTTGTTAACGTTAAAATCATTTCAATATAAAATCGTTCAGAATTATAGATAATTGCGTTGAATTAAATAAGTCTGTTTTATGCGCAGCGATGGAACGTATATTGAACAATTTAAGTACCGTATATTCAAAAAGTTATGTCACGAAGAGTCAAATATTTCGACAACTCATGATGTTGATTCGAGTGTCAGAAATTTATTTTCAACCAATTGTGAACAAATTGAATTGTTACACGACCCAAAATCTGATAAAAGATAGTCCAAATACTTGATAGATAATTAAACCAATGAATACCAAATTCACTGTAATGAAACAGATAGATATGTAGATCTATGCTGTAACGTGATAAGCCATTTTTCCTAGTAAAAAAGGTATTTCAAGAACCTTTATATATATATATATATATATATATATGTCCAATAAAACATTTAGAGCATTAAAAAGCCTAGATAAATTTGTTAAACAAATATTCCACGAAGATAGTTAAGGCTTAAATATTTTCACGAAAGGAAGACACACTTATATCATTTGTTAAATATGAATTCTTGCTGATAATCTTTGAAAGTTGCAATAATGTAAAACTGAATTTAAATACGTGAAAAGGAGTTAGGAAAGTTAAATCACAGGGTGATATAAAAGTAACTGTACAGAAGGTAATTACAGAAGTGAAGTTATAGGCATGATGAGATTTTGTATAAGGATAGAGGAGATTGTTAAAGTTTGTTTCTTGAACAATATTCACAATGGACGTGGATATCTAATAAAGTTACTAATTTTCTTTGCATGGAGTAAGAAAATGCATTGAAATGGGAGTTTAGATTTGAAATACCGTGCAAGAAAGGAATAGTAGACGTAAATGAGTTACGTGTTTTCACGAAAGGAGACTGAGGAGTCTCGTTTTTTCTAGTTTTGATCACAGCGAATGTGACATTGTTTAAGTGTATTCAAGGAAAGTTCTGTACAGGGTGTTTAAGAAATAATGTGATTGTTGTATAATTTTGGAAGGGAAGTGTGTAATGAAGGTCAAATGTCATGCACTTCGAGTATTCACGTTTATCAAAGAAATGTAAACTGAGCAAAGAATTTCAGGAATTTTTCGAGATTTAATGATCAAATGGGAGAAGACAAAGTAAGAACAGTGCTTAACTTAAATGTTTGTCACCTATGTTCTATTGATTCAGACTAGTATTTATACTTTCAACCGATAGAGTTACGGTGTTTGTTACGGAAGTTGAGTGGTAAAGACTCATTTGTATTATATGTAATTTAATCACTTCAAAACAATTAAGTGTATATTTGTGCGAACCACGAATTATTGTATATATGAATATAGTTAATACTGAGTAAATTTTTATTTTACATATTTAGATGTGGAACTACGGTTCAAAGATGAAACGGAATGTATAATATAGGGTAATGTTTAAAATCACGCCGTTTCATAATTTTTCTTGTTATATTAGTACCACGTTTTAGTTTATTTTTGAGTTTATTTATTGCAGTGTCAGGTAGACACTATTGATAGACAGGCAGTCAGTATATGTCTGTATTTTTTCTTAGCACAATAAAAGGCTGGCGCTCCTTAGCGAATCAGTCAATTTTTATCTTAGCTGACATCGTTTTCATTTTGTCATCGCCGAAAATAGTACTGCTAGGTAAGATACAGGCGCTCACTATAGACAGACCTTATCACCCCTCGAGATTGGAGTTTCTCGATTTGCTCAAATGTAAATGATAGTAGAAATTTGTACCTACGCTGGTAGTACTATTTTCTTTCATAGATCTACCCTATGTGTTCCTGGAATTCCCAATTTTTACTTAGCAGACAATGGTAAGTTTGTGAGCTGGGTAGTTACGTGTCTGCAATCCTTTACAGTGCAGCGGATATAGGTACTGATTGGTGAATTCGGGGGCAGTACAGTCAGCAGGCATTTGAGGGTGCTTAAATGTGATGGAGCCTTGTCGATTAACTGGCATGTTAAAAATCCCCTTCAGGGCAAAGTTCTCAAAGAGCTGCAGTTATTAAAATGGACATAAAACCCTATCATCATCATCATCATCGTCATTCTATAAATAAATTAATAACAAAAATGCTAGTAATAATAATAATAATAGTAACAGCAGTGTTAGGGGTTTAACATCCCTTTTAACTAATGCATCATTTTGAGATGTCAGGATGCCAGAATTTTGCCCTGAAGGAATTTTAATGTGCCAGTAAATTTGCTCTCATATTTAAGCAGCCTTGAATGCCAACTGACTGTGCCGAGATTCAATCCTGCTACTTTGAGATCAGTGGATGAAAGCGTTGCCACTGCGGCATACAGCTAGCCCACCCACACTTGCAAATCCTATTGCAGAGATGTTTCTGGAGTTAATTTTAGGACCATGATCTATGGATTTACTGTATTGATCTTGAGCAGTTGCTCTAACACACTGATCACGTGTCAGTGATTTTAAAGTTCCTGTGCTATACATGTAGTCCATTGTGTAATAGGCAACATTTGAAAATAATTCAGTGATTAGGTCTCATTATTTTAATATTACAAAAAATTGGTCTAGAGGAAATCACCAGTATTAATAAAAATGAAAACATGCAGTATTAATGGCAGATTGCAAATAATTCATTTAAAAATGATCTCAGTGGTAGATAGCTACTAGAGCCATTAACATTTTGTTTCTTGAGAAATAGTTTGATTATTTCAACAAGCTGTATTTATTTGCTTAACCCTTAACTTGACACCGTATCCATTTGGATACTCAAAATTATTTTATTTATTATGTGTTGTGGAACCGGTATTGTAATATCTTTGACTATCTTGCAGTGTTATATGACCATTACAAATCTCTTAGAAACATATTTGAAACTCATTGGAAAAAGCGGGAAAACAATACAGATCAGTTTCCATTATGATGTTGCCTAGTCTACACAGCCGAGTGATATTGTTTGTTTCCAACACTGTTGTGACAGCATTATTGAAGATAATTGGAGTTTCTTTTCTGGATAACATGGAAAATAATGTTGTAAAGGTAAGTAAATTGATAAAGTTAATTGTGTCAATTACTATGTGTGATGTGGACATAAATTCAAACGTATCCAATTGGATACACTGCCAAGTCAACAGATATATTCGGTTTGAAAGTTATGTATCCATATGTTCACATTGCCAGCTTATCAAACATTATATAATTACTGTAACTTAATGAGATATACTTGCTCTATTTTACTTGTAGATACTGTATATTATTTCCTGAATAAGATAGTTACCTGCTTCTTACTGATTCTGATATAACAAAGGATTGATAGATTGATAATTTTTCATTACATAGTGTACGGTACTTATACAGTGTGTCTTTCTCTGCTTCAGAAATTTCCCACACGTTTGGATAGAATGATGGCAAACCTCCCGAAGGACAAATCTACCTCACCGAGGTTTAAGTGTGGACTAAGAGCCAGAAGAAATGTGGTATCGGTGCATAGCAATCGGACTAGCCGTATTATGGCTCTAGTGCCACCGTATGACTCAGGTTCAAGCAGTTCAGATGATGAGGAATTACGGATGCTGAAAGGCTGTGATGAAACATTCAGTAGGCCAAGGTCTAGTAAGCTACATCCCATTCCAGGAGATGATTTTCAAACTAATCTCTCTGATATTCATGATGAACTCTTTGCTCAAGAAATGAACATTGTATCAGCTCTGCCAGATGATTTAGTGACACTAAATGATCCAGGATTAGATGTTTTCGAAAACGAAGTACATGTAGGACTTCATGAAGAAGTGAGCACATTAGCGGGTCTCAATTCTGATCATGTAAATGCTCTACTAGGAAATGAACAGAATATTGTTTCTGATGTAACAGAAAATGACGAATCTACTTTTCTCGCACCAACCTGCCTTCAATCACCAGTTCTACCAAGCTCTAGCATAGAATCACCTACATTTGTTGAGTCACCTTTAGAGTCATCATGTAATCTTTCTTCGCCTTCTTTATCTGCCACTAGCCATTCAAGCATAACATCAAATTCTGTTGATCAAACAACTGCGTCAGTTTTCAACTCTAACATTCCTTCAGCATCTAATGGTAAACCCGTAAAGCAGCACTCCCCTCTGGTAATGCTATGAGAGTGAAAGTTACAAGAAATAAAACCCACTGTTTTGAATTTCAATGGAAAAAGGAACCTTTTCGTTACGTAGTAACAGATATTGACAGTAGTTTCAAGGACACAACTTCACTGAAAAATATTAACGTTCGCAAGCCCCTTCAGTATTTTTCAGACTTTTTCTCTGACGATATTTGGGATCTGATGGTAGAACAAAGCGTGTTATATAGCGCCAGTCAGAGAAAAAATCCCATTCAGATTACCAAGAAGGATATTCAAAATTTCATTGGAATAACTATTGGAATGGGGATTATAAAGATGCCTGCATACACTGATTATTGGTCTGAATCGTGCCGTTTTGAAAAAATTGCTTCAGTTATGCCCTTGAAGAAATATCAGTTGATCCGTAGGTTTATGCACTTTGTTGATAACACTCTTCAAACTCAAGATAACGACAGGTACTTCAAAATTCGCCCAATAGTGGATACTGTGAGAAAGAATTTTTTAGCTGTGAAAGAAGAGGGACAGTATAGCATTGACGAAATGATGGTTCCTTACAAGGGAACTCGAGCAGGGAGCAGACGCCAATACATCAAGAACAAGCCTACTAAATGGGGGTTCAAGATTTTTGTGCGAGCAGGAATTACTGGTATAATTTATGACTTCTTACTGTATGGGGGTGAGGACACATTTCGTCAACATAAGTTCAGCGATGCTGAGGAACTCCTTGGACTTGGCGGGAAAGTAGTTATAGCTTTATGTAGCTCGATACAGAATAAACCCTGCTCTTTTGTCTTCTTTGACAATCTTTTTACCTCGCTTGAGCTCCTGGTTCTACTTCGTGAGAAATATGGTATTCTAGCGATGGGCACAATAAGAGGCAATCGTTTGAGGGGATGTCCACTGACTGATGACCAGAAGCTCGCAAAGCAGGGCAGAGGCAGTTACGACATGAAAGTGTGCAATAACAGCAAGGTGTGCGTTGTCAAGTGGCAAGACAACAAAAGTGTATGTCTTGCAAGTACCTTCTGTGAAGTTGAACCTTTGGGAACAATCAAACGCAATGAAAGGAAGAAATTAGTGCCAAAGAAGAAAGGCTCTGCACAGGTCAATACCACACAGCAACAGACCAATGGTCCTCATGCGAAGATCAATGTAACTTGACCCTGCATAGTCCTGAAGTATAATGCATTCATGGGTGGAGTAGATCTTGCAGATATGTTGATAGCCTTGTATCGAACTGCATTACGTACTCATAGATGGTACCTTGCTATATTCTCGCAAATAATAGATGTGTGTGTGTGTGCAATGCTTGGCTTATGTATAGACGTGACTGCAAGAAAGCAAACATCAAAAATGTCTCACTGAAACAATTTCGATGGGATATTGCACAGAAATTGATGGCTAAAGGAAGGCAGTATTCTGCGAACCATTCACCAACAGTACCGGGAATAAATCGTCCTAGGTATCAGGTCGATGAAGATTGTCGTTATGATCGTATCGACCACTTTGGACAATCCTGCGAGAAAGGGCGCTGTCGATATAGCAAGACTGGACAAAAACGCATGGAATGCATTAAGTGTCGGGCAAGATTGTGCATTACCAAAAGCAAGAACTGTTTCTACGACTTTCATCACAGAAAATGATTCCATGGAACACATTGTAGGCCTATTGTTCTAACATTTCCAAACTGTATTTTGATGTCTTATAATGTCATTTGTCCACATATTGATGGTCACTGAAATCATAACATATGTAGATCATGTACTGTATATAAAGTATATGTGTAATATATCAATATTTTTCCATAACAGTTAATGCTCACTATCAGTGATATTTAATAGTTCATATGTTTTCTTAATTCTTGGTAAAGTATCCATTTGGATACATAATAATAGTTCATACGTTTTCGTAATTCTTGGTAAAGTATCCATTTGGATACATAACGAAATTCACTGTCACTCTCGGAATGTTTGGCACTGTATCCAAACGGATACGTAAATATTTTTTCTTAGATTGTGAGTCTACAAACCAATAAATATTTTTTTAACAATTTATTATATATCAGAGAGCACAAAGCATCAAAAAGAATATCTTTGGCAAAAAAAATAGGATTACAAATCTCCCTTGCCAATTAAAGGGTTAAAATGTAGTTATATTCGCAAGTATTTAAACATCGTGAAATGCCGCAAAATTCCCTGGACTTCGCAAAAAAATATGTGAAATGTTCTTAGAATTTATGAAATACGTGTTAATTTTGGATTTTCTTTATAACATTTTCTTGTCAGTGGAAGACCAATATAAATACGTGGCATTGCTGCTTCTACAGAGCTCAAAATGCCCACAGTGATTCCTGTTGCATGTGGAAAATGCAGTTCTATTGTTGAATTATGTTTAACCTTATTTAGATGGTGTTTGGCAATGAATGGGACTAGGTCTATGATTCCTACTGAGAAACTGCGAGATTCTTGGTATTTCAGGATTGGTCACACGGTCACACTGTTATTTTTTCAATTTTTGTTGTTTTCTGAAATTTCTGTTTTGATTGTGACTTCATTTCTTCTTTTTCAATACCTCAAATTGTTCTTTACTTGCTGTGCATTATAGCTCTGGTCAGTATTTATACTTGTTTTGCTGTTATAGTCAACAAGAAAAGTGTTTGTGGCTGTAGTTATGTCTTACTTTACATGCTTTCTGCAGTGCAAAAATTATCCATGCAAAACTTGCAAAATTTTAATTTAAGTATTCATTTTGGTTCTTTATATGTCTAAAATTTGCTGTACATGCCTGTAATGTTGATATACCCTTGTTCATATTTTGAAATACTGTTAACATATCCTTCAAGTTCTAGTTACGAGGTGTAAACTGGGTGGTGTTGTGTAGAAATACACATACGTAATCGAGGTGAGCATTTTGTATTAGTGGTTATTGGCAGCTACCAAGGGTTTATCGTATTTATGCTTGGATCTGAATAAGTTTCATATACTGTTCATAATATACTGTAGTTGTTTTTCTTTTTCTAATACAATAGTTTGTAAATAGTACTTTTGAAGATATATGACCTAAGTAAGCTATTTCTAACAAGTTGAGGTAGTGTGTAGGTGGCTGTTGTTGCACCCTGATGTTCGGGTCTTCAGAAGAGATGTTAACTGCAGGGTATATGAATCTCTTGCATGTCCTTGTATCCTACCTTTATTGAGTGATATTTCAAGTCAATTACCAGGTATTAGTAATGTAATGATGTGCCTTTTGGAATTTCCGTAGATTTACAAAAGTTTATAAGAAGTAACTTCTGCCTTAATTCATTGATCCTTCACAGTGGGTTTACTGCCACTTTTGGAATACGCAAAGGAGGTATGGGCTTACATTGCAGCAACATAACTCGCTTACTTATTTTAAGGCAGGGATTGCTTCTGGATGACTTGGTGCCTTTGAATCCACCACATAAAACAGGCTTCAGTGGTGTCCAGATTCAAATCCACCTCCTCTTACTCTTCATTGTAACATGACATACACTGGCATTTGAAGATGTGGTTGGAGTTGTGAGAAAGATATATTCTTAATGATCATGATTCAGTATTAATGTTTTCATTTTTTCCTGCTACTCGTACAGTATTCAGGAGCGGACGTTGAATTCTCCACTGTTACATTCTGGATATCAGATTCTATCAAGAAACAGTGTATTATACCAGTATTGGTGTTTATGAGTTAAAATATTGATTATAGATGGGACAAAACCACTCTTTTATTTTCTCTTTTTTTTTTTTTTTCATGCTCAATACTTCACCATCATTTCAGTACTTCAGTGCTGATCAATGTGCATTTTGTTTTAAATCCCTGTAATAGTATTATAAAATACAAGGTTTTAAAGGTTTCTTTAATTACTATAAATGTGTGTGGAATTCCAGTGAATAATCAAATATTAATATTAAGAGATAAATAGAATAAACTATTGATCAAAAAGAATTATAAAAATAGCTCATTGAGATGTTATTAAGTATTTTTGCTTCAGAATCAATTGAAAACAGAAATGTGGAGATTTGAAGCCATTCTTTTTCAGTGTTGCCTATACAAATTGTCTTTTGTAGCTTTTCAGTCGGTCAACACGATTGTGCCCAATTTAACTTTAACAAAGTGATCAGGATCTGATGATGGCAACTTGAGGGTCGAAACTCTTAATCCTGAATTGCTCCATTTAATTGTGATAATTAACTAATACATGTAATTTTTTCCAGGAGTATATTTACGTACAGTATTTATATCTTGTGCCAATTCATTGGGCACAATCGTGTTGACCGACTGAAGAGCCACAAAAGGCAATTGAAAACAGAGTTAAAGAATGTGCACTGGAGTAGAAAGGTTTTCAACTTGAAACTTTTTTTAGGAACCATAGCTATAGAGCATCCAGCGTTTAGAAAAGACTGTGGAGCCTTATGGCGACAGTGTTGCTAACTCTAGGCAGAGGTAGCACTGACGTCATATGTTATGTTCACCCCCTTCGAGTACTGCGCTTTCATAAGTTAGCGAGACAACCACAACCCCAGCAGCTACCTGAAATAGAACACGCCCAGGAAGGAGCAGTTTTGCAGGTGTTAACGGATTGGACCAGTATTAAGGATGCTGTACGCGAAGAGAACCAATAACGACATTCATTTCAGTGTGATATGACGCATTACTGATTAACAGATGTCGAGAGCACAACCCGTCCTTCATTCTCGGATATATGCTGACGATGTTAACAATTTTTATGTCAGCAATACTGTTGATCATCACCTCTTTAGTTATTAGTTAGGCTGTACTTTAGTTTCTTTCAATTTTATTCTTGTTGTTCTGTTTAGATTAATATTTGTAATATTGTAGTGAGTTAGCCGTGCGGTTAGGGGCACGCAGCTGTAAGCTTGCATTTGGGAGACAGTGGGTTCGAACCCAACTGTCGGCAGCCTTGATTCGATCGAACAGAAAATACACAACAATAACACCAATGACGGATAGTGCTTCAGAACTTATGTTGTCGGCGGAACTGAGCACGTGCTCCACTCTGGGCGAACATGCAGCACAGGACGAGGCTCTTCTTTTCAGCGTGCTAACCTCGAAAATTTTTAAATTACCAAGACGTAATATAAATGATACTTGTATGCAATAACAACGGTAATCAATTGGCAGATAATTGTAGGAAGCTATTATGAAGAAACATATATATGTTCAGAGTTCCTTCATGATAAGAGGTGAGGTAACAAAACTAGTGTAAGGGGGGGTTCCGTTAAAAGTAAAAGCCCATAAGACCTACAGTCTTTTCTAAACGCTGGATGCTCCATAGAAACACCATCACTTGTTAAAGATTGCCATAGATAAACCATAGTACTGTATAATGATTAAAAAAAAACTACATGGTTTCATAGTTTGCTTGTGTCAATCATTGATCAGGAAGATGTTTTAAGAAGTATCAAGCTTGATACAATGTAGAAAAAGTATAGTAGTTGATAACTTTGATACTGCATTGAAATATCCCTGTCCCATCATTTGCATTACTCTATTCTTGTTAGGTTCTCTTACACATCTGATCTTTTCAAATTAGGCCTAGTTATAATGGCTAGAACATTTTCTTGAGGACATGGGTCCATTTCTCTTCCAGTCAACAATTCTAAGAGGAGTCATTTTTTACTTTTTCATTGCAGGTTTGTCTTTTAGAAGTTTGCAGACTCTTTCAAACTCAGTAAAACTACCCTGATTTTAAATCCTCCTCAAAAATTTAGGATTTGTTCATTTTATTGATAGATCAATGGCACAATGGCTTAGCTGCTGATCTATTACCCAGATTTCCAAGGTTTGAATCCTGGTGCCCCACCAGCATAACAGTCTAAGACACACTCCCATTATTGGAGTTGATAACTGTCATTTGGAAATCCAAGGTTCGAATCCCAGTGCTGACAGGGGCCATCATGAGTTTAGTTTTTCTTCCCTACACTTGTTCAAAAAAATGCTGGGATGATACCTTTTCTCAAGTCCCGGCACCTCAATCATGAACCCTAATAATCTCTGTTACAAATACTGCTACAGCCACCACAATAACATAGCTATCAGACTCTAAATGAAGAAAGATCTATACGAATCCTAGTGACTGTGGGGTGTAAGTTGCACCTTATAAATCATGTGGATTCATGCAGGGAATTGCATCCTAAATTAGATGAACCTGTTGACTCATGTGATGCTCTGAACGATGGTGATGAGCTTTGATTTATCAATCATGTTAACATTGGTACATATCTAGATCACCTTGGGTCGTGATAATGCTTGGATTGGAACTTTACTCCTGATTAAAATTAGGAAAGCTTTCTGCTCTTTAAAGACTCAATATACATCTACAGGGAGGACTTCCAATATCAATGTGGTCTTGAGACATTAAGCTGAAAGTACTGAACATCAAAAATAAAGTGATATGTTTGTTGGCCCTAGTTTGACTGAATAAAATTGTTTATGAACACATTTTAAGCAACCACTCACTCTCCATCACCGAATACAGAAAGCAGTGGATCCAATTTAAAGCACATTTCAGGGGGCCTTCTTTCATGTGTATTTCGAACTAATAATTTGGTGAAACATACAAATTGAGAGAATTTGCTATACTGGTAGTAGTTTTACTAGTTATGCAATAATGGATATCTTCTAGTACTATTACCTGTATTGTATTGTATCGCAGCCACAGGTTGCTCAGCAGAGTTGGGTTGATTACCTAGATGGCACCACCTCAAATTACCTACACTATTATTGCCATATCTGTAAGGTACATTGTAGCTCAGATAATGCAGACTACCACAGGAGAAACTAGTAACATTTAGCAGTGGACAGTAATGTGCCTTTGGCATACACATACCTACTATACATTGCCTTCATACATGTCATAGACCATGCCATGTTATCAACATTTAAACCCTTAATATTTCTAAAAGTATTGAAGGTGGAAAAGTGAAGCAAACTTTGTTACCCATAATTTTCAGTCTAGGTTTAAATAGAACAAGAAAGGCATGCATATTCCATTTTTAAAAACATAACTTTGTGTTGAAAGTGGTATTTTTTTCAATTTATTGAAGTTTGTGTATGTATCCTCTCAATTTGGGAAAGCCCCTTAGAAACATTTCTATGAAATTCGTTTTTCAATATCTATATTGTTTATAAAAAATATTTCGGGTCACAATTTTAGGTGAAAACCAAGGTATATTTGGAGATAAGAAAAAATTATATAAAGTTTTACTCAACTATTTTTCCCCCATTGACTTTCTTCTTATCGAGTTAGTAATGTGTTGCATACATCCTTTCATATTATAAACAATATTTCATTTGATATGATAGAGATAGATGAAAACAGAATAGATATATGCATAGATATGGACAACATACCGACAGTAACGCGCAGCGCTAGGCCATGGGGCCAAGCTATCTGCGGACTTGGTAGACCAAGTTTCGAACCCCACCGTCGGCCATCCTTGAAATGGTTTTCCTATTTTTAACTCCAGGCAAATGCTAGAACGGTACCTTCTGACAGGCCACGTACGCTCCCTTCCACATCTTTGCCCAGTTTCATTAATCTTCATTCATTTCATCTGTCAATAACTCCTCTCCTGAGGTTGGCATCAGGAAGGACATCCGGTCTTAAAACTATCCGCCACATAGACTTTCATCGCATGTCATCCCCGACCCTGTTGAAAAACGGAATTAATAAGGGGTAGACATACATACATAGACATGGTCAACATACTTGGGATGGAACCATTATGTTAAATCATGTTCCACAACTGTAATGGGAAGCCGAAACAAGTCTGGAGATCACTGGTTCGATAGTGGCCACTTTGAGTATAGTTTTCACGTGATTTTTTTATACTTCCTCCAGTAAAATGCCAAGATGGTTTCTAACTTAAGGCCACAGCTGCCTCCTTCCCAATCCTGATCTGAATTACAAATACACACACTAATACGGTCATCACAATTACACAGGTTATTAGGCAAATTCCACACACACCCAAGTATACAGGGCTGCATTACAATGATGTCACAAAGCCCCTAAAGAATCAACAACAACTTATGAGTAGAGGTGTTAGAAAGTATTGTTATTGTTTTGAAGATTTGTTGATTTAAAATTCAAAAGGTGGTGTTTTGTGTTTTTATTATTTTTTCGGGGGATGACATGTTAAAATTTGGAAAGCGATAAGGTTTGTACAATAAGTGCATTTAAAAATATAAACAATTAATAAAACAAAGTAAAAAACAAAACAGCAGGGTAAAACGTTAAACATGGCTTTGGAAGAATGAGATAATACTTATATGGAAGTCACATTTTTATTTTACATTCACCATCTCGAAACACATTTCAGTGAATACCTTTTTCAGTTTTATCCAAATACTGCGGTGAAATCACTGGAAGTAGATCATGGTTAAAGTCTCAGCATTTTCAGCTGTCAATTTTCGCCTCCTATCACTTACTATGAGACTGTATTTCGAAAATGACCTTTCAGAATCCACATTTGAACAAGGATACCACACACACTTTAATGCAGCTGTTGCATAGTCTCGGTGAGCAGGCATTAATCCCATGAGGATCTCTGGAACATTCCAAAATAAACTCTTCTTTCATATCCTTCACACGACTAGCATTTGATAATGTTTCTTTCAAGGTGGCCACTCTAGGAACACTAACTTCAAGACGCGAATTTTCTCGGCGTTTTGAATGCTTCTCCGATTTGCAATGTTTGTCTAATGCATCTTTCCTGCGATAATCTAACCGACAATCACAATATTTGCACATAAGAATGCCACAAGAAATTATAAATCCTTCATTCTTATATTCTTTAAGTCTGTCTGTGGCAGAAACAGCTACCTTCGGCATTTTTAAACTCAACTGAGCGATGCCCAGTAACAAACACTGTTATCACACGGTTGACTGTAGTCACACGCCAGTATAAATTCGTAACCACACGCAAAATTTATTTCTGAATTCGTGGCATAATATTTAAATTACGTCGCGTCTCATCTTCCTGTACTGCTAAGTTCGGAACTAATACGACGAACACGTGGTCGCCAACTGATTCACGCAAATAACACACTAGCTTCGATGATAACGCACAATTTGCGCACTTTTTATTAAATTATATAGAATTCTCTACTATAATTTACACTCGCTACCGATGTAACAGGAGGCAAACGTAGTTTACATTATGAACAACTATCACATAACCATTTGGAGGTAGTCGGGCAAACTATTCACGTCGCGATATAACAGCTGTTTACCACAGCGCTAAAATCCAACGAGTAACGAGAATATCGACAGTATATCGTAATATGACGTATATCGTAGTATTACCCCTCGTGAAACTATACAATCGATCATTCTCTCGAATTGAACACCAACCAAATTCGATTATCGGCTTGTGGACAAAAATGTTCGGATTGGTGTGGGGAAAAAATATGAAAATTTGTTTTTATTCCGCAGATTGCGGTATTTGTGGTGTTATTCACAAAATTCGCGTTATTTCGCGATTTAATTTCACTCCTGGGCGGCACGAAACATGTAAATACGTGAAAATAAAACATCCTAACCTCTAAATATGACTTTTCGTTTTATCGCGAATTAACAAAAACTAACACCTCTACTTATGAGGAAGAAAGCTGATACACATCTCCCTTTATATTCCAAGTACTTTTACTTGCCAGAGAATCTTAGGAAATATTGCTTTAATTAAATATTTATTGCAGCTAATAGCCAAAGGAATGATACAGACAAAATGAAACATACATAAACTATTCATTACAACAGAAGGACGTCAGAGATTCAAGTCTATATGTACAGTACATCGCATGATATCTTCGCAACATTTGCCGCAACGTTCACATACACAGTCTGTGTCTGGCTGGTGAAACTTCTTTAACTTGCACAGCTTATGGTGAAAGCCATGTATGGCAAAGCGTGTAACAGATGTCTCAGTTCGTAGCCTCCCCGTTTCCAATCATTGCAGGTCATTGCGTCAGTGATGTAGAAATCCCACCATATGTCTCCCTTCTTCGATTTCAGGTTCTCCATGAGTTGCACGTATGCTGGTGTAGACGGTAGCGACAGTTGGAGGCGGAGCTCTTCCACATAATATAATTCACGTATTAATTCATAGACTAGTCTTGAAGGAGTGTATTTTGAAACACACAAAACCTTCTTTGAGAAAGTCGCTTTTAGTTTTTCCAACTTTTCCAGGTGTTTCAATTTGAGGTGTGTCCAGATATTCTCTAATCCATATGTTACAACGGGTGTAACCTTGAGCTGGAAGAGTTTCAAAGCTGTTTTGACGGAGAGTTTTCTCAACTGTCTGATATCGTTTATGGCCCTCGTAGCCGCACTGATCCTATCGTTAACGTGAAGCGTAAAGACGTTGCCTGTTGTCTGAAGTGTCACACCTAGATATTTAAAGTTAGAAACGCTCTCCAGGGGTTTTCCATGTGTGTGAAAAACTGCTGGTTTTTCCCCCTTTGCTTTTAAACTAGTTACAGAGCAAGTGATGTATGCCTTTTGCTTGACAATATTTCTGACAGCATATGCAAGTCACACTCATGGGAGCATCAAGGACATAAATGTGTTTATACGTGAATTGTGTGTACCACTGTTTCCAGTGCTATACGTACTGTGAAGTTTCTCAAACAAGTAACAAAACTCTTGCTAAATGGAACGAAACATCTCGGAGGAAACATACGAAATGTATGTATTGTAAAATAACTGACTACATGCATTTGCACATTGTCTGACTTAAGCATAGCAATTATTTCTATGCTAGACTCTACTTCAAAGAACAACTTAAAATAGCCATATTCTGGACTTAAAGTGCAGCAGTGTTTAGTAATTGTCATTCACATTCCTAACCTATAAACGTTAAACTGGCGAAAATGGACATGGTTATAACTTATAATACTGTATTATTCATTACCCTAATACCTTCTTCACATTCAGCTTTTATATAAAAGAATAATTATATTGCCCCGTGATGACCAAAAGAGCCACCATTACTTTTTGGGGCTAATGTTCAGCATCATTCACTGCCAATGAGTGACAATGAGTTTTGTTATAAAGAAGACATTTCCGTTTTAAAAGTCAACAAAATCAGAATTTTTCTCGAGCTAAAATATGTGTTGAGGGAAGTATTGCTTGTTTAAATTTAATATTTGTTTCAGCATAATTGGGGAGCATGATAGCGCAGTGGCTTAGCTGCTCTTCTTTCACCCGGAGGGCCGTGGTTCGAATCGGGGTGACAGCGGAGTGGAATTTTTACCTGAAAAATCACGTAGCATCAGGAAGGGCGGCATTAAATTCCCGGCCAAATTTCATTGGCTCCGGCGACCCCTATTAATTGGGAAAAACCGATGAGAGTTTTTACTTGTTTCAGCATAATTACGAGTGATTGGGGTGAAACAATTCATAATAATAATTATTATTGTAGCATTCACACTCTTGGAAAAAATGATTAAACATGTTGAAGATTTACACAAAATATATACGGTAGCTCATTTTAATTTCATTCCTAGGGCTTTTGACTTTACAAACATCATCCTGTGTATTTTCTGCATGTGTGAAGCCTTTCTTATCACCTGAGTTTTGTCTTTGCTCGTGTGTGAATTTATAATTATTCGGGCTAGGATTAGAAGGGAAGCCACTATGGCCTTTAGAAGGGCATCAATCCAGCATTTGCTTCAAGTTGTACGGCTAATGGTGGGATTCGAACCACTCTGTCTCCTGAATCAGTGAGTTAGCCACTATTGCCAGTGTTTAATGCACCTAGCTATCCTGTTTGGTGCTAAATATAGAAGTATGGTTGAGCATGTGTAGGCGAGAGTTTATGCAGCACCAGAGTAAGTGAACAGAAGAAATACATTGTTCAGTATGTTTTAACTTACTTGTTGCTTTTGGTGTCGTAGCTTTACTTTGCCATTATATAGTATATTCAAGACAATCCTGCATAGAGTTGTGTATTTTCAAACATATTTCAAAGTGTTTGTGAAAAAACTAATAATTAATGTGATCCATCATTATTTTGTATGTGATATCAATGTATCCAAGTTCATTTATCTTGCATATGCTGCTCATATATATAGCATTATATACCGTCCTTTCAGTGTTATCAAATTTACAGTATATGGGTTCACAAGGGGCAGTCAAGTAAGTGGATTTGTAATTTTGTGTGTTTTTATGCATAGATTGATACAGTCAAACTTGGTTAATTTGAAATAGAGGGGACTTACAAAAGCAATCAAATCAGACATTTCATTGTATAGGAATGTCATAAAGGGACCATGCAAAAACTTCAAATTATTCACAATTTTGAATTAACCAAGTTTGACTGTAGAAGCTTTTTTTTATTTCCAAATAATATTTTTCTTTAAATTTATTAGATAAAGAAATCATTCTTAAATAGGTACTGTAAGAATGTTAAACCATTTGGCCTTATGTGTCAGCTTCAAGCCCTTTTCTTGATGCTGGTCCCATCCATCCTTGCCTGCTTGTAGAAGAAATCCTGCTAATACCCATGACTGGTTTAGTGAAATTTTTGTTTGCCAACATAGGATATTTCTGGGTAGTTTCATTTTTCAGTAAATAAATGTATATTCAAGAAAATTAAAGTCTTATTGATAATTGTACCAAAAAAAAGAAAAAAGAGACTAATTGTCACTGTACTTATCAAATTGTAGGAATTATAACAATTATACAGTTTTGTTCATTCATAAAATTTTTTCCCCTTTCTTAGTGTTAAGAGTTTCAAGACATGCTTATTATGTTAAATTTCTGTATGTAGAATATTGAAAGAAAACATACAGTACATGTCTGAAAGAAACATTTTAGTTACTCAACCTGCAGTTTATTTTCTGCTGTAGCCTGCAGCATTTCATCCAGAACGTATACAGTAATTGCTTGATCATCTTTTTATGCATTAATGTTTTTTAGTAGAAGCCATATTTATAATTGTGAACAACAGGCTGAAACGTGCAGCTATTCACATAAAGTTGGAAAACTACTTTCTTTTACTTTCTTTCCCTTTACTTAATTATCTACTATGTACAGTACTTAATTAGGTGTTAATGTTTTGCATATTCATATATTTTAATGTGATGAGATATTTTTGTGTTATATTTTGTTTTAATTATATTAGTATCGATAGCATATCTTCCATTTATGACTTGAAACATGCCCTAATCACACCTTACAGCCGGGCGATGTGAGTGCAATGAATGAACAGGAAGCTGATTATGTCATAAATGGAAGGTGTGGTATCTTTTTCAAAATAGACGTACTGTATTTTGTGGTATGTGACCTCCTTTGCTGTTATTATTCTTTGATATATTCGTATATTGCTATGACAATTGCATAGCTATCATGCATTACAGTGATGTAATCACATTCCTTAATTCCTTCTTCCAAGTATTTTGTGCAGTATTTGTTAAAAGTGTACTTAATATGACTTAAGTTTGTCATTTCGGTAGCCAGATATATTATCTGAATCCATGTAATGTCATGAGTTCAGACATTCCATTATGTAGGCCTATGCAGCCTAGTAGGGATCATATGTTAATATAAGGCAGCATGAGAAGTGCAATTATTACCTGCCTGATTATAGAGAAAAGTGTCATACATTTTTAAAAGCATTTTTATATTGATCTCTCTTAACATTTCTTATTTTAGAAAATTGAAGAGATTATTTTACATGACAGCTTTGTATTTTATATACAATCATGTGGTTAAGCTTTAACTGCCAATCATTGGAATCGGAATTGAATTTTGTTATCAAATGTATCAATTTTCAACCAGAATAGAATATCTTCATGTTATCTGATTTAGAAAAATACAATAAATTATATTTTCATTTGTTTTATTGGTAACTGTCATACATTGAATTAGCTCCTTCTATTTGTGTATTTACTCTTTTCCTGTCCTACGACTTCTTGGTTTTCACTCCTTACGCTGTCTACTTCTAAAATGTAAAGATATCCTTGAACAGTGCGCCCTTCCCACAATCCACAGTTTTGAATGACTGAAAAATGTTTGTTGTCCAGTCTTGGATGATTCTGGATGAACTAAAACAGGACATCACTTCAGGGGTATAATATAGAACTATGGGGTAGAGCTATGTCGAGCTGTGGAGTTAGTTCTTGTTCCTCCTCATTATTTCTCCCCCCATCAATGTGTTAGTTCTTTTCTGAGTTAAGTGATTGTACAGTATTTAGAAGATTAAACTAACATGTATCTGTGCCCTGTCCCTCATTCATTTATCATCATAATCAACTTGAAGAGGAAGTGTGTAGCTGAACATGCAGGCTGTGCTGTACCTAGTCTTGCCGTAAGTTCTGTTTCCAAGTTTTGAAAAAATAACTCTTGCTATGCTTAGTTATTTTGTAATACAGTGAAACCCCTCATTAACACATTTCTGCACGGGATAAGAGTGAAAAATGTGTTAAAGTGTAAACCATAAAATATGTTCGCAAAATTGCCGTAAAATTTAACAACCTTCCCCCCATTGTTGTAACATGTAACAATTCGTAATACCCCGCCCTAAGTGAATGTCTAAAATAAATTACCCCCCCCCCTTTTTGTTCAATGTATTGTGCAACTCAGTGCTTGGAAAGGATTCCACTTGACAAGAATATATTTCTGAAATCAAGGGAATGCTACTCAGGATGAATTTTTCCTTCCACAAATCAACCTACAAAAGAAGTTTTATTAAAGTAAAAACATATATGGAAAGTGCCTAAAAGAAAGTTCTTTTAGATTTGGCAAATTGGGTAATAATGAAAAGAAAACCTGCCAAATGTAGCCTGCATATTTTTTTAAAGATCTCCCTCCCCCCCCAATTATCATACACTTCAGTCACATTCTCGTAAGGACCCCCCCCCCCCCTCTGACACCTAAACAGTAAATCTGTCATAATTAAGTACAAGTTTGTTTAGAAGTAGGAGCTGTTAACAAGACCAGCTCCACATGCTTACGGTGCAGATTTCTACTTCTTAACAGGGGAGTTCAACTTTCGCTTCCATGATGTCTGAAAATACTACAAGCTCTGGAACGTTAGTGCGGCGTCTCTTGACTATCATTGGTTGTTGTAACAGTGGGCAAGTGACCAGGTTGTGGTTGGCTATGGCGGCTAGCAGATGAAGAGGTTGCGATTGATTGTGGACTGGATAGAAGACATTCATGCAGTACTGTTTACTTTGAACCCAGCTTAAACTATGTGTTTCAGCATTCAGCAAATAATCAATTGGTTACAAACCTGCTCATATTTGCTTTATACTGTCTTCATCGAGCTTTCTATGTGCTGGCTCTGCTATAGAAGATTTCCATCCTGATTTGAGAGATGTAAGGTTGAATCCCAGGAAAAAGGGAGATGGCACTTAATCTTTTATGCCACATAAGTCAGAATACCGAATTTAAATAAAAATTAGTAATGTTTAGGATGAAATAAGAACATAGCTTATGTAAGGTATATTTCTTACCTCATCGCCGCCCCTTTGTTATGCAGTCCCTCAGCAAATTAACGGTGTTCTACTTGTTTACTCATTACTACTGTAACCCGTTTTTCGAAGGGTATTCACGCCACTGACATAGTCAGATGGAACATAATTACAGCAATGTTTGTTTGAACGCGGCAAAGTATTCTGCCAAGTGAATTTAATTTAGAATTATTTTTATTATTAAGGTCATATTTTATTTTGGAGCATTTAAATATAACCAATACAGATAGTTTTTTCTATTTGATAGAAAACCTATCAATCGGATTATTCCGATATCCATTATACAAGTAAATTATTTGATTGCGGAGAGTACGGATGTTTTATTCAGTTATGGCTAGTAGAGAGTTTTGCGTCATCGGGAATTACGGATCCAGGGATAGCCGCTGAGAACATCAACTAGATGTCGCAACCGAGGGAACTTCAACAGTACGGATTAATGAAAAGGCGATATGTCTGGTGGAAACGGAAAATGTACATCCAAGCATCATGGCAAGAGCAATGAACTCGGAGGCGGGAAAATGCATGTGGGCGTCTCAGCCAATCATAAGGAGAGCAGGTGTTAGCCGGCTGTGGGATGTAGCATGAAGACGCACGGTGATTGGTCTACAGGCCAGGCAGGAGACCGTGGAGTGGAATGTTGGAAGGGGAAGCGTGCCAAGTGCATATAGTGAGCGCGCTGCTTGAAGAGAGGACTAACTTGATAACTTTTGTTCGAAGTGGACTTGCTTATTACTTTCGTTCCATAATGGACGGACAGTTACTTTGATGCAGAGAGCATTATTATCTTCGCATTAGTCTCCGGACTTATTACTTGGGTTCCATGGTGAACTACATCTTACCGGTATACTCCACTGACAAATTCGTCTTGGGTATTATACGAGCTGTTGTGAATAGGCAGACCGTATAAGTGGCTTTGGGACTTAGATCCACCACTAAACAGTATTCGAACTTGCATATTAATTTGCTACTCCATCAAGAAACGAAGAAGAAGATGATGCCGACCAGGAATCTACAGCAATCTCTCTTGAAGCAACATGTACGAGGGAGAAAGTATCTCCAATGGTGAGCGGAACTGACGCATATCCAAGCAATCTCTCTCTTTTCATTATTTTTCATTGTAAATTCAGTAACTTCATAGCTTGGTAATAATCGTAAATTCATCCGACCTCCAATTTCACGTAATTTTCATGTGGTAATTATTATTATTATTATTAAATTTACCGCAGTCTTGTTCTTTGATTATGCATGTGAGATTTTCGATGTGAAATGCCATGTCCTGTGGTTTGGATTCCACGTAAAAAGGAGGTCCCGTGGCTCATAATCACAAGATTCACGGTCACGTAAAACTACAATCTTCTTTTTTGATTATTAAACTAATTTTATTCAACATGCATTCTTTAATTCCAGTAGGTAGCTTTGTATATAAGACAAAACTTTCTCCCAATGCAAGTGTTATTAGGGTTAATGATGCAATCATACCACGGTCTGATTTCGAAGAGTATCTCATGTATTCTACGCAAGCTAGGGAATGATATAAATATAAATTTTAGGTTTCAACTTGATGTTGGCTCCTTGGCGCCCAATTATCAAATCAATCTCATACTTAGAAGGTAAAGGTAAGCAAGCACCCGTCAGGAAAGCGTTACTCTTGGCAGTCAAACGTGAGACTTGCTGTGGTTCTTCCTCACTCTCCCCAGGACCGTAACACAATGAAACCCTGTAATCGGTACACTAAGCGCACCCAACACGTGGTCAGAGTCGGGTGGTGATAAAACGAGTAAAGCCGAATTGGGAGTATTATCAGCTTGGGCTGGGCACAATACAACTCGACAATGCTACCCTTGGGGGAAGAATGGAGAGGTTGGACATTGTGTGACAGGCACCATAAAAATGGTGCTTTGCTCAAAATGATATGCGTTTGCTTGTTTACTATTATACGGTAGTCACCACAGATTACACATGCCTGCAAAAAAGAAATCTGTGGTATAAACAAAAGTAGGTGTGTGTGATTAACTTTGCTGTGCTGAATTCAAAAATGCAGTTTGATTTTCCCCGTAACATCTGGTTAATTGACAATAATGGAAAATGTTATTTTGATTTTAACAATAAAAAGGGAATTGAGCCAAAACAAGGTGTGATATTAAAATACTTACACAATATTCAGATTCAGAACATAAATCTCTATCAAATATGCTTGTTTTCTTATTTACCGCAAAATGATGCAGGCCTGTGTTGTCCGACAGATTCAACACATACCTAAGTACATGGGGCTAGTGGCTAAGGTGTCCAAAGTCCCCGAAATGAATTCACAACATGTTTGCTTGTTTTCGAGCCTGAGGATAATGCTGTGCACTCACTGTGTAAATGTTATCTGAAGACTGCCTCATCGTAGTGTCTGCAATAACGCGTGTAATCGTGATTAATTTGGAGCTGGGATTGTTAAGTCCCACTAGACTTGAAGTTAAGTATCACCTCAGTACTTTCCATGTGGAAACCACCTTATGGAATGGCCATTGTCAGTATCAAAAATTGAACTTCGCACCTCCAGCATGTGCAGTCAATCCCTCTCCCCCCGCCAGTTGAAAGTCTATGCATTATACGTTATGTCTGTGGAAGTACCTATAATCAAAACCAACACTGTGTGCCACTCAAGGTCATGCAGCATGCTCCCCGCCACCAACCTCGCCTCTGGCATACTTCCGCCGGAGTACTCGCTGCTCGACTCTAATTGTCTACCGACAATCGGACAATGCTTTGGGTGCAGCGTTTGGCTTGGCCATATTTGTGTATCATTATTCAGAGCAGGGTGTTCAGGGAGGAGAGGACCCTGGTGAAGGCAAGGGAGGAGAAGCTGACCTTGAGTGGCACATACACTTGGTTTTGATTATAATGGTAAATTTGCTGTATTGGCATTTTCTTCCCTGTGGCTATTTCCCCTCAAGGAAGCTGAAGGATGGGGATAATCTCAGAAACATCAATCTCCATGCCCTTCCATTCATTGCAAGGGCCATATGTGTGCATGTAATCTCCTCAAAATCTACTTTACAACTATGTCCTAATCTTCTGTAGGGTAAAAACTAAGGGAAATCATGTTCACAAATTGCTGTAACTTGTGCTGTGAAAATTGGATACAAATATGTAAATGATCAAAATTGACCTACTGTTATTTCCATATGAATACTCTAGAGATGAGGATGGGAACGAGGACAATGGAGAAGAGAAGTGGGTTTGAATCCTAATTCCAACCATTCAGAAAATTATTTTACATGGGTTTCCACTTCAAATCTGTCACACTCTGTATGTCCACCTTCAGTGCCGGCATTCGACCCATTGATCTCCGGACTTCCTGCAGCCCCCTATCACAGACGCGTTGCACGATTTAAAGTGCATGGCTACTCCGCGGTGTCTATTTATTTGTGAGAAACTATCTTTTAACTCTTCAAATACATTAACTGGTCCAATAAGTACTGGTGTCCAGTTGAACCCTATTTGTTAGCAATACACCCTGTGAGGATGCAAACTCTAAAAATGACATTGACCTCATTTCAAGGAGAGGATGGGGAATATTAGACATAAACTTAAACAACAATATTTATTTATTTATTTACTTATGATACATCCATGTACAGTAGGAGCACTAGGGTCTAAATCTGTTGTTTGCATCCTAGGAGGGACTCTTCTGCCTCATTCTCTCTGGCACTGCAATAAGAGGGTTATATCATTATTATTTTTAATGTGTGATGCTACACAATTAACTGAACTTTATGACGAAATAACTGAAACATGTACCGTATTAGTTGCCCATCGAGGTTGATTGCTTGTCTCCCACCAGAGACAAGAATTCAAAACTTATTCCTAATAGACAAATTCCTAATAAATCTCCAAGAGCAGTCAGATATGGTATGGTTGAGTTATCAGGATCAATCTTGCGACTCCAGAAGAAGTATGTAATTACATACGCCACATAGAGAAGGATAGCCACCTGCAATAGCACAAAGCATTTTAGTTCTTGTTTTAGCTAAGGTACATAGCCACACCGAAATACAGTATTGCTTTATAGTGAATATGCACAAGCCCCATTTGTATTGTTTTCCTCGGTTATTAGGGACAACACATTAATGCCAGTGTTCAAATGTTAATGGACATTCCCACTAGTTTCAAATGCCATGATGTCACCACTGTGGAACTAGTTTTATGTCCTCAACACAGTGTCTTTCTCAGTGGATCGCTGGTAGAGCGTCCGCTTCATGATGTCAAGGTCGGTGGCAAAAATACACAGCACTCTTATGTCGTACGGTGTCCGCTCGTATCACATTTGGAGGTTACAAGACAAAATTAATTTAATCTCAGCCACAAGAGTTCCGTTTTTTTTGCCAGATGGCAGTGCTAAAAGTACATCGCCTTATTGGTTCCAACTACACACAGGTTGCTACGATTATTATTATTATTGTTACGGCTGTGAGTTTGTTTCATCGCTCGCCGCATGAGTCACAACTGCCCCAGGGCTGGGCTGCTCTGCCTCAGTGTATTGCGTGCGCCTTATGCAACAGGTCTACTAGGACAAAGGGATGGTCCAGAATATTCGTGACCCAGCCAGCGATGGAAGCCTCGAGAAGCCGTGAGCCCTGGGTGGGTCTAGAAGCATTTATTGAGTCACCGGCCTGCTATATAAGAGCGACCTGTCAAGCAGTGAGTGAGTTGTGTGTTTTACGAGCTAGTGCGAGTGTTTATCCTGAGCGACAGAAGTGTGGTGACTTGCAAAACCCCTAGTAAAGCCGTTTCTCTTGACAGCGAGGAAGTGAGAAGCATACAGGGGACTGCCTGTGTTTTGAGTGAGTGTAATTTCACTGAGTGACAGAGATATTGTGGAGAAGTGCCGCGCGAGTTACGAAACCCAGTGACATTGTTTCCCAGCTCGTGAACAGCGAAGCAGCGTGTAGCAGGTTTTCGTAAGTAACTGTAATTTGTGTACATAGGGGAGAGTTGCATGTAGTTCTGTCAAGGCCACCAGACTCATTAGCGAGAAGATTAACTGTTGACAAATGAAAGAGGGCAAGAGTTCTCCATAACCAAGAGACTTTAGGAAACTGGGGTAAGGTTCTAATTGCTTGTATTTGCTGATGAGTAGTGTATCTCTCTGGCCGCAATAAAATTAATTATTTCTTTAAAGGAACAACCTGTGTTGTGCTTTCTACCCACCGTAATCCAGTTAACGAAAGTGCCACTAGGGGGTGGCACGTAACAACTGGTGTCAGAAGCCGGATTACGAACTCAAGCACAAGCACAACACGTCATTTTCTCTAATTTTCCTGTGAGTGCATGCCCTTTACAAGACAAACAACTAAAATGGAGGCGCAATTGGCAGCATTGCTAGAAAAGTTAAGTGGCATGGAAACCAAGATGGAAGACGGCCAGAAGAAGATGGAGGACGGCCAGAAGAAGTTAGCCGAGGACCTAACTGCTAAATTAGAAGATGGCCAGAAGAATTTAACCAAGAAGATGGAGGACGGCCAGAAGAAGATGGAAGACGGGCAGAATAAGTTAGCACAGGACCTGAAGAAATTAGAACTGGGTCTGCGTGAGGAAGTCACGGCAGTGGAAAAGAAGTTCGACGCCTTAATAGAAGAAGTTGCCGAGCTACGCTGACGCCCGCTGACGGGGGTGGAGGAGAGATTCAACGTTCTACAAAAGGAATTTGCTGAGCTGCGCCGACACCCGCCGACAGGGATGGAAGATAGATTCAAAGCCCTACAAGAGGAAGTCGCCGACGCCCGCCGACCGGGGTGGATGAGAGAGTCAAAGCTCTACAAGAGGAAGTTGCCGAACTGCGCCAACGCCCACTCACGGTGGTGGAAGAGAAATTCAACTCTCTTCAAGAGGAAGTTGCCGAGCTGCGCCGACGCCCGCCCACAGGTACACCGGGGACATCAGGAACGGGACAGAGCAGAGTGACGCCCCCAACCTTCGACGGAAAGGTCCTGTGGAGCACCTATTTACGTCAGTTCGAGGCAGCCTGTTCCATAAACAACTGGAACAGCACGGAAAAGGCTACAGCTCTCATTGTAGCGCTGAGAGGTGACGCCCTTAACGTCCTTCAGGCAATCCCGACTGGATCCCAGGACTACGCTTCACTGATCGCCCATATGGAGTCCCGATATGGAGATAGCCATCTTCAGCAGGCCTACCAGATGCAGCTCCGGACCCGGGTACAGAAGAACGCGGAAACCCTGCAGGAGTTCGAGATGGACATCGCAAGCCTCGTATGGCTCGCCTATCCAACAGCGCCGGCCGACTTTCTGGAACATATTGCGACGCAGACCTTCACCGACGGGCTACGGGACTCGGACACTCAACAGGCGCTGCGACTCGCGCTCAATAAGACCCTGGCAGATGCACTGAGCCACGCACTTGAGTTCGAGACGGCAAAGCAGGTATCTAGAATGCACGCGCGGGTGCGTCAGGTGGACGTCGGCGAACCAGCCAAAGCCGACAAGACCAAGCCCCTGGCCGATGAACTGATGGAGGCGCTAGGCCGGTTCTTCAAGAGTCGCAGTACCACCAACAAAAACGTAGCCGAAGGACATCTGGAGAGGCGGCCCGGAAGAGGACTACTGACCTGATGGACCTGCCGTAAGAGAGGCCACCCGAGCAAGGACTGCGGTGATCGCCACCGCCAAGGGTTTCCGTCGGGATAGTCAGTCGTAGGGAAACCGCGCGGCCCAGGAAAGCAAGTATCAGCCAGCCTTGGGGGGCAAAGGTTGGCTTGTGACAGTCGTCAAGCCCCGGCAGTCCAAGTTCGTGTGACGAAGTTACGGAGGGACAATAGCAGCCTGATGGTCGACGGAGTGAGCTGGCCCATGATAATCGACACGGGAGCATCGAGGACCATCGTCAGCCCCACCGTGATCCCGAAGTGGAGAGTGCAACCCACACAAAGGAACCTCCAGCTAATAACCGCGACCGGAGAGACCGCACCGGTACATGGCGAAGCATCACTGGAGTTCGTCATTGGTCGACGGGCGATAAAGCATCCAGTGCTTGTGGCTGACATATCAAATGAAGTGATCATCGGACTGGACTTCCTGGACCAGAACAACATCATCTTGGATCTGAGTACCAACACTCTGCACTTCGGAAGTGAGGAACTTGCCTTGCAACCAGCACACGAGGCCGTCACCGCACGACGAGTAAGGCTGAGAGAGGACGTCATCGTTCCCGCCAGGACGGAAGTCAGCGCTGCCGTAATTGTCGACGGAACAGCTGAGGGAGTGGCGGCTGTCATCGAACCAAAATATGAGGACATCCAGACAAAAGGATTGCTAGTTGCCAAGACTCTCATCAACACGACGTTTCGGCCGTACGTCCGCCTGTCCAACCTGAACGACTACGATATTACGGTTCACCGGGACACCAACCTAGGAGTCTGCGAGCCCGTTACCTGGATTGCCCGCATCACAGACACGACGGACGGACACCTGCAGACGGACAACCGAAGAAGACGCGCCCTGCCAGAAGAACTACGGAAGCTGTACCAAGGATCCCAGGACCATTTAGACGAGGAACAATCACGCCAACTTCGGGACCTGCTACACGAATTCCAGGATGTCTTCTCCGTGGGGAGCAAAGACTTCGGCAGGACAAGCTTGGTCCAGCACAGAATCGACGTTGGGCACAGTGCACCGATTAGGGCCCCATTCCGACGTGTCCCGCTCGCCAAGCAAGCCGAAGTCGACCGGATGGTAGAAGAGATGAAGGAGCAAGGGGTGATCGAGCCATAACATAGTCCTTGGAGTTCTCCGGTCGTGCTTGTGAAGAAGAAGGACGGTTCCACCAGGTTCTGCGTGGACTACAGGCGGGTGAATGACGTCACGAAGAAGGACAGCTACCCTCTACCCCGGATCGACGACACCCTGGACACCATATCAGGGTCAAGATGGTTCTCCACCTTGGATCTGAAGAGTGGCTACTGGCAGGTGGAGGTCCACCCTAAGGACCGCGAGAAAACTGCGTTCTCTGCGGGCAGCGGGCTCTGGCAGTTCACCGTCATGCCATTCGGTCTGTGCAACGCCCCTGCGACCTTCGAAAGGCTAATGTAGTCCATTCTGAGGGGACTACACTGGAAGACCCGCCTGGTCTACCTAGACGACGTCATCGTTCTGGGAAGAAGCTTCGAGGAGCACTACAGCAACCTGAAGGAGATCTTGATGAAGCTACGGGCTGCCCAGCTGAAGTTGAGCCCCAAGAAGTGTCAGCTATTCCAGAAGCAGGTCCAGTACCTTGGGCATATCGTCTCCGAGGAAGGGGTGCGCACCGACCCAGAGAAGACCGCAGCTGTGAGGGAGTGGCCAGTTCCGAAGGACAAGTCCCAACTACGAAGCTTCCTGGGACTCTGCACTTATTACCGTCGCTTCGTGAGAGGATTCGCCGACATCGCCAAACCACTGCATCGACTGACTGAGAAGGACCAACTCTTCACGTGGACAGCAGAATGCCACAGTGCCTTCGAACAACTCAAGCAGGCTCTGTGCACCGCGCCTATTCTGGCGTACCCCAGACCTGGAACAAGATTCATCGTCGATTCCGATGCCAGCGACTTTGGTATAGGGGGAATCCTGTCGCAAATAGTGGACGGCGAGGAGAGAGTAGTGGCCTACTTCAGCAAAGCCTTGTCAAAGCCAGAGAGGAACTACTGCGTCACCAGGAAGGAACTGCTCGCCATCGTGAAGACCATCGAACACTTCCACAAGTACCTGTACAGGCAAGAATTTCTCATCAGGACCGACCATGCATCCCTGCGGTGGCTCCTGAACTTCAAACAGCCCGAGGGTCAACTCGCGCGGTGGTTAGAGAGGCTTCAACAGTACAACTTCGAGATCCAGCACAGGAAAGGCCAACTGCATTCTAATGCCGACGCCCTGTCAAGAAGACCGTGCCCCGAAGACTGCACCTTCTGTGCCCGAAGGGAGGAGAACACCGGGATACAGTGCCGAAGGACTACCGTGGAACTTCAAGGGAGCAGGAGCCGCGAATCTTTCACGCGGGCACAAGCAGAAGATGATGACCTGGGACTGATAGCCGAATGGAAGAGGGCCTGTGTCCCCAGACCCGGGTGGAACATTGTGAGTGACTGCAGCCCAAAGTTTAAGTCCTACTGGGCGCAGTGGGACTCGCTGGTTGTGAGGGATGGCCTCATATGCCGTACCTGGGAGAGCACCGACGGGAAGACATCTCGGGAACAAGTCGTCGTTCCAAAGGCTATGACGGAGGAAGTCCTGAAGGAATTCCATGGAGGATCATCTGGTGGACACCTAGGGATAAAGAAGACCCTGGAGAAGCTGAGAGAGCGGTTCTACTGGATCGGATGCTGAACTGACGTGGAGAACCACTGCGCGAGGTGCCACGATTGCGCAGCCAGCAAGGGCCCAGGACGAAGACGACGGGGTCCACTGAAGACCTACAACGTGGGCGGCCCCATGGAGAGAGTGGCCATCGATGTTGCTGGGCCATTCCCGTTAAGCGAGGCAGGGAACCGCTACATATTGGTCGTCAGCGACTACTTCACCAAATGGCCGGAGGCGTATGCGCTCCCTAACCAAGAAGCCGCGACGATCGCAGAGACCATGGTGAAGGAATTCGTCAGCCGGTATGGAGTACCCCTGGAGCTGCACTCCGACCAAGGGAGGAACTTCGAGTCGCAGGTGTTCCAGAACCTATGCCAGCTGCTGGGAATCCGGAAGACAAGGACGACGCCGCTACACCCTCAGTCCGACGGGATGGTAGAGCGATTCAATCGCACCATCGAGAACCATCTCCGAATAGTCGTCAGCGAGCACCAGAGGGATTGGGACAGACATCTTCCTCTATTTCTCCTGGCCTACCGCGCCGCCGTGCATGAAGCCACCGGGTGCACACCAGCCCGGGCCATGTTTGGGAGGGAACTCCGTCTACCAGTCGATCTTGCCTTCGGCCGACCTGGGAATGGTCCGGTCCCTGTAAGCCAGTATTGTCAAGAACTGGTCGACCAATTGGAGGACGTGCACGCGTTCGCGAGGAGGAAACTGCGGATCGAGACCGACCGAATGAAGACCCGATACGACCAACAGACGGATGCCGGCGGATTCCACGAGGACGACCTGGTCTGGCTCTTCAACCCATTACGGAAGAAAGGCCTGTCACCCAAACTGCAGAAGTCCTGGGAGGGCCCGTACCGAGTCATGAAACGGATCAACGATGTCGTCTACAGGGTCCAGCGGAGCCCGAGGGCGAAGATGAAGATCGTGCATCGAGATCGCCTGGCAGCCTACGGAGGGACACAGACGGACCAATGATTGATCGGGACGATCAGCCTTTTAGGAAGGGCGTGGTGTTACGGCTGTGAGTTTGTTTCATCGCTCGCCGCATGAGTCACAACTGCCCCAGGGCTGGGCTGCTCTGCCTCAGTGTATTGCGTGCGCCTTATGCAACTGGTCTACTAGGACAAAGGGATGGTCCAGAATATTCGTGACCCAGCCAGCGATGGAAGCCTCGAGAAGCCGTGAGCCCTGGATGGGTCTAGAAGCATTTATTGAGTCACCGGCCTGCTATATAAGAGCGACCTGTCAAGCAGTGAGTGAGTTGTGTGTTTTACGAGCTAGTGCGAGTGATTATCCTGAGCGACAGAAGTGTGGTGACTTGCGAAACCCCTAGTAAAGCCGTTTCTCTTGACAGCGAGTAAGTGAGAAGCATACAGGGGACTGCCTGTGTTTTGCGTGAGTGTGATTTCACTGAGCGACAGAGATATTGTGGAAAAGTGCCGCGCGAGTTACGAAACCCAGTGACATTGTTTCCCAACTCGTGAACAGCGAAGCAGCGTGTAGCAGGTTTTCGTAAGTAACTGTAATTTGTGTACATAGGGGAGAGTTGCATGTAGTTCTGTCAAGGCCACCAGACTCATTAGCGAGAAGATTAAATGTTGACAAGTGAAAGAGGGCAAGAGTTCTCCATAACCAAGAGACTTGAGGAAACTGGGGTAAGGTTCTAATTGCTTGTATTTGCTGATGAGTAGTGTATCTTTCTGGCTGCAATAAAATTAATTATTTCTTTAAAGGAACAACCTGTGTTGTGCTTTCTACCCACCGTAATCCAGTTAACAAAAGTGCCACTAGGGGGTGGCACGTAACATTATTATTATTATTATTTTACAAACGGGCCCAGCACGATGGTAATATGAATTAATTCCTTCCTTTGGTGCATTTCAAGTTCCATTAACGAGCATAGTGAGGCTTGGACGCAAACACTGCTAAGTCGTGACATTTTTCCCTTTGGGTGTTTGTCCTTCCGTTTATTATATCCTGCCAGCGTGACTCCAAGTTCATAAACGACAAATTTCGATACGGTACTTGTTTTCTCCCCAACAGCTCTACGTTTCCCTTCTACGGTTATATATTTCATCCTGGGCTTTGTGGAGGGTATGAGAAAAATGCATTTATTTATGTTATATATTGATTGCTTGACTGATTGAAAATCCTCTACTGTGATTTTAAAGTGTAGAACTAAAATGTCTTCTTGATGGTGGTGATTGCTTCTTCTTTCAGAGATTAGATATCGACCCCTCGTAGCATTCAATCATGCTATCAAAGAAAAAAAGGTAGACAATATCCAACCCCTCGAAAGTTGAAGATATCAGCAAAAGAAACGGGAGAGGAAGAGTTCCAACCCCTCGAAAGATTAAGATATCGGCAAAAGAAACGGGAGAAGAAGGTATCAGCCAAAGAAACTGGGAAGGAAGAGTTCCAACCCCTCAAAAGATGAAGGAATCAGCAAAAGGGATAGAGGAAAGATGAACGCATCGGCAAGAGAGAAGGGAGGGAAAGAGGAAAGATGAAGATATCAGCAAGAAGGAAGGGAGGGATAGAGGAAAGATGGAAGGTTTCAGCAAAAGAAAATGGTGGGAAAGAGGAGAGATGAAGGTATCAGCGAATGAGAACTAAGGGATAGAGGAAGGATGAAGGTATCAGAAAAAGAAACGGGGAGGAAGTGTTCCAACCCCTCGAAAGATGAAGGTATCAGTAAAAGAAAAGGGAGGGTTGAAGGTATCAGCAAAAGAGAAGGAAGGAGAGAGGAAAGATGAAGGTATCAGCAAAAGAAAAGGGTAGGGAAGAGGAAAGAGGATGGTATCAGCAAAATAAAGGGGAGGGGTGGATGAAAGATGAAGGTATCTGCAAAATAATAAAAAACAGCAAAAGAAAGGGGAGGGGTGGATGAAAGATGAAGGTATCTGCAAAATAATAAAAAAAAAAGGGAGATGGAAAAATGAAAGACTCCCAAACATAACATACCAGACGTTGACAAAAGAGTTTCCTAATGGAGTTGGCAGGGCAGATGAAAGAAAATACCCCGGTACAATATTAAGAGGAATCAATGTCGAACCCTGCTGGGGCACAGTGGTCACCATCCCACGTCCCAGAAGTTGTGAGCCCCCTGGGAACTGTCGGTAAATATGTTATTCATTACTCGCAGAGAGAGAACACTAATGAAACAAACTAAACGTTTAAAAAACCGACAGATGAGAACAATGTTATTCCTACAAATGTTCAGATGACTTATGCTCTTCAACTCGGCATTTTTTCCGTATATATGATACTAGCATTCCGCACCCATCGTTGACGGGTACATAGAGTAAAGTAAGTAACGACAACTTTTAGGTCATCTCCCCGTCACCGAAGAAAAAACAAAAGTCCTATGACACAATCTGTTTGCTTCCAGCTTCGAGGAAAGCATACACACAATTTTTAATATACGGTACTGTACTTGTTTCGGTGTCTTTCCGATTTTTTTTGGGGGGGGGGAATGTGTGCCCAACGGATACAGTAATTCAGAGACCCTAGGATCGAGTTTTCAAATGTCTATAATTATCAATGCATGCTGTTCTAATTTTGCACATATCATCCTTACACCAATATGCATCATAAGTTACTACTAATTTACAGTTTTCTATCTGTCGACGTTTCAAAGAAATTATTGTTTTAATTTGCAAATGAAGACGTAAAAGCAAGATCGTTCTGCATTGTCCTCTTATAGAGAAATGGTGAACGTACCTGTCAAGAATGAAGGGAATGGGATTCAAATCCCGATTGTGGTCTCATTTTAAAAGCTTTATTCAACAGATATGACTGATCTTAGGTCTGACCCCTTAAAACTGTTAGAATATTGAAAATAACAGCGCTAAATTATACTTTGGAGTCAAGTGTGCAATTCTAATGAGCAATTTAAAACATGCTCAGTTCTCGTGTCCCTTAAATTACTCCTCGACGATCTCCTTTGCTTTGGCTCCACTTTGTGGCGTATTGACTAGCATTCTCGGCAGTCACCGTGGTGGTCCGGGTTCGATTTCTGGCACTGCCAAGAAATTTCATTCTGGTCTGATTGATGGAACAGGGTGCGTTCAGCCTCGTGAGGCAAAACTGATAAGAAGTTGGCTTGATTCCCACCATAACCATCCTGGAAGTGGTTTTCCGTAGTTTCCCCACTTCTACTCCTGCAAATGCTAGGATGGTTCCTAATTTAAGGCCAAGGCTGGCTCCTTCCTAATCCTCACCTGAATTATAAATACACACAGGACTACAGTCACCATAATAACACAAGTTATCAGGCAAATTCTTTATACACCAGGCTATATTACTACGATGTCCAAACCCCTCAAATGAAACAACAACCGTTCTTTTCCTTCGGGTCCACCTCGTGGCGTAGTGACTAGTATTCTAGGCTGCCACCGTGGCGGTCCTGGTTCGATTCCCGGCTCTGACAAAAAAGAAATCTGGTCTGAGGGCTGGAACTGGTTCACTCGGACTCGTGAGGCAGAAATGAGAAGAGGTGGGTTCTATTCCCACCTCAGCCATCCTAGAAGTGCTTTTCCGTGGTTTACCACTTCCACTCCAGGCAAATGCTGGGATGGTACCTAAAGGAAGGCTACGACCACCTCCTACACAAACCACCTCTCGAGCACGATCAGGAAGCTCACGTATTAACGTGGATATTTGAGTATATTTTGTGTGACTTATATTACCGGTACCTGTATGAGTGCAGCCACGAGGTACGACGAGACGAAGAGTAGGCTCAGGGACACGTCCCCGAACTTGAAGTACCTGATGGTGTACACGAACGTCAGATGACCAGGTATGACCAACAGCATCAACACTCGAGCAGTCATCGCATAGGTCTCTGTGAACCAAAACCACATAATTAGCTAGCTTAGGGAAGTCTCGGTGTTATACCTACAGTATAGTCTATGCTAGGGCGCCAAGGTTATGGAGTAGGAACTACTATCGTATTTTTTTAATTATGGATATCCAAGTTTAGGCCTTAATTACAAACAAATCAACTGACCTATTGAAAAATGAGTTATAGACTACCAATATTTTCCTTGTTTAATTCTGCGTTAGGCTATGTAAGCCAACTAATCTCAAGTTTAACAATTTTTTATTTTTATTTGTAGTTGTATGAAATATTGTCCGGGATTTTGGCGTCTTTTCTAGGAACCGCTCAACTATACAGTATAAATGGAAAACTACTCGTCTGAAGGTAATGCCATTTTTATATGTTATAGGCACAAGTATTGGTAGTGTTAAACTCAAGTTTCAACGTTTTTCAACTACCGTACCCAAAACAAATTATTGTACTTTTTCTAAAGTACCAACTTTTTCTCAGCCCATGTAAACGTACAGCTGGAAACTTGGCTTCATTTTGAAGCTCTCATTCGTGATTATCAGAAACTACAACGACTGCAAACGTACAGTGTGATACCGAATTTATGAAGAGTGTCATTAATGTGAGGTTTTGTGCGCGCTGGCTCGTGCGATTAAAAGCAGGTGGGCTGGTGAATTCGGGTGCAGTGTTGTCACGTACGGTACACTCGTCCCGATCAGTTATGTAATGGAATGCGAGTGACCTGGCTTTGTCCACATGCTATTTTCAGTCGAAAAACTCGTCACATTTTGAAGAATGGTTCACGACAGTCCTGAGTTTATTGCCTGGTTGCCTCATAGGTCGGCAGTCATTATTGAAACCTGACATTATAACCTGGATAACATCAAAGAATATACCGTATCACTAGGCCTACAACCTGAAGTTGGCGATTACAACAAACTGACTAAATCGGAGATGATTGTCCTTGCCAGACTTTATTTTCAAACTCTAGTGAAGAAGCTGGAACAACTAACCAAAAGACTTAGACCGGATGCAAAGCCTGTTTGGTTGCCAGTGGCTGATTGCGAGCCCAAACCAATCTCCCGCCCTGAAGGCCCTAGGCCTACCAAGCGACCGCTGCCCAACCATTTGGCCTGCAGATTATGGGGTGACGCGCGGTCAGCGCGTCGGATAGCCTCAGCCATTAATCTTGGTCTCCGTGACCGAGCGCTGTCTCACTGTCAGACAGCTACTCAATTGTCCTCAGGAAGCTGAGTGCACCCCGTTCCAACCCTCACGTCAGTTTCTAAAATTCCTGACCGAGTCGGGAATCGAACTAAAGGAAAAATAGCTAACACAAATATAGTTACGTACCGTATAACAAAATGGTAGAAGTATGTCGAGAAGCCTTATGTAGCGTTACTCCCGAACTCTGGAAACAATGTATTAAACACGCTGAATTAATTTAATCGTTTATTTCAGAAAGGGGTCGAGTAACCAAATATGATGAAATGAGTTATTTGTGGGAACATGTTCTGTAGGGGTAGACGCATATTTTAGTTCAGAAAGAAGTCAAGTTCCGGCCTGTTATTACATTAAGGCATTATGTTGAAAATTGCGTTTAGTGCCGAAGGGGGTCAAGGGACGCTGCTTGACTCCTTTCTGTTCTAATATTTCAATCCGTACTTCTTGTACCCTATGTCTAGTTTTGGCCTAGGACCTGCAAACAGCTTCTGTTTCAGGTTCCCATCAATGCAAAGAAGATAAAAGACCTCACTAACCTCAAACCTTACATTGTTGGGTATGATGAGTTCTACAACGACATATTGCAATGGCTTAGTACGAATGCAGAATGTGCAGTGGAGTTACAAGACGAATAAATCAGTGTACTACCGACTAGATCAGGGGTTCTCAAAGTGGGGGGGGGCGGCTTTGATTGAAATATTTATATTTCATATTCTGTAACAAAAATTACTATCCTCATATTCATGACCCTATCATAGGCAGGTAGCTCCCAAGACCATTCAAGAATAATAAACTCGTACCTTTGCTGTCTTATTTCACAAGAACTGAACTGACCAGTAGATCCTGCCAGCAGGAATTCGGAGAAAAGGTGGCGAGTAACATTTCCCACATAGCTCCCTTTCACTCGCCACCCGCAGAGACATCTCCTTACCAAACACTTAATAGCAAAAAGCCGCTTACAATGTGACCACCACTTCCTTTCAAGAATGGATTCCAAGAATGGATTCTTCTATTTCTGCCGTTGCCGATTCGAATTCAGCTAGGCCTTTCCAGTCAGTTCAAAGACAGTGAGTGAACAGGTGAATTCTAGTGCGTGGTTAGCCAACTTTACAATAAACTGATACGAGTAACGCCATTACTCATGGATAATTGGCTTATTAGCAGTGGTAAAAAAAGACCCCATGAAAGTGATAGGTGCTTGCCCTCCTTCGGAAAAAGAACAAGGTTCGAATTTAAACAAAGTCCATTGTTCTTCCGCGTCTACTTCTGCTCCCATCAGGATTATTAACTCTACACACAAAGTGAAAGTGCGTAAATATCACGACGATTATCTGACATTCGGCTTACCAGCATTATTTCGAATGACAATCAGGAACAAACTCAATTTTTTCTTTGTTTGGAGTTTTTAACAAACGACAGTTTGAAGCCTGTGATACTTAAGAGACACTTGCAGACTAAACATCCAGACTGTGTAAGTAAACCTTGAGCATTTTTTAAGCGCCACGAGCAACAACTAAAAGGAAATGTTAGATTCCTAGAAAAACACGCAACATTTCCCAAGAAAGCGCTAAGAGCATCCTTGGAGGTATCCTATTTAATTGCAAAATCCAAATCACCACATATTATTGGTGCCGGGAAAATGTGCGCGATCATGCATGGAGAAAAGTTCGGCGAGTGTTTGAAGTCGATACTCGTCGTATTCATGTAATAGCCTTTGACATAAAAAATCAATTGCTACCACGTCTTCATGATAGCCCAAAATGTGCCCTGCAACTTGATGACAGTACTGATGTCGTAAACAGTGCCCAGCTTCTTGTTTTTGTACGCTACTGTCATGAAAATGAAATGCACGAGGATTTTCTATTTTGTAAAGCTCTGGAAGGGCGGACTACAGGGGAAGATATTTTTCTCTTGTGAATTCCTTTTTTTATTGACAACAATCTCTCACGGACAAATTGTGTTGATATATGTACTGATGGGGTGTTGGCATTTGCTGGAACTAAAATGGGTTTCAGAGCAAGAGTGAGTGCTGTTACTAATTCTGTAAAATTCACACATTGCATGATACACAGGGAGACATTGGCTTCAAAAGTAGCCTACCACAACCGGAAGTCTACAAAGTGCTGAACGATGTAATTAGTGTTGTAAATTTTGTGAAAGCAAGAGCTTTAAACAGTCGGCTATTTTCCATTCTTTGCGAGGAGATGGGATCTACACATGATTCGCTTCTATTGCACACGGAGGTACGTTGGTTGTCTCGTGGTCGAGTCCTTCGTCGCGTTGTGGAGTTGAAGAATGAACTTAGTATTTTCCTATTGGACAGCAGTCCTACGTTCGCAACCCTGTTTCTGGATGAGAAATGGCTTCTAATTCTGTGCTACTTGGCTGACGTATTTGAAAAACTGAATGAGCTTAACCTGTCACTTCAAGAACGAAATGGTAATACAAGGTTATTCAAAATGATTGTCGGGGTTTTGTGAATTTTTTGTAGAAACAGTGGACAACATACCATTGTTATTGTTGCAGTAACGGTTACACTAACTCTCAAAGTTTTGTTCTACATCTATTTAGTACCATGTATAACCACCAGATGGCAGTAACAACAGTATTTGACAAAATGGCGGTCTGCGGTAAGGAGAAGGCGTTTTGTACTCTAGAATTTCATCAACACTGGTCCATTACCACAGCCCAGTGCCATTTTCGTACGACGTACGGGAAAGACCCTCACTCCGACAACTTTATTCGCAGATGGTATGGGCAATTCGTGAATACCGGTTGCTTGTATAAAGGGAAAAGCCTTGGCCGTCCCCGCGTGTCGGAAGCAGACGTGAATCGGATTAGGGACAACTAACCCCCATTATTATGTGGAACACGTGCATGACTCACCAAAAGTGAATGTGTTCTGTGCCGTTTCAAAGACTAAGGTCTACGGCCCCTTCTTCTTCCGTGAAATGACAGTGACAGGGCTGATTTACCTGGACATGCTCACTGAATGGCTGTTACCCCAGTTGAGTGACGACAAGGACGATTTCGTGCTGCAGAAGGATGGTGCACCGCCTCATTTCCACGAGGGAGTTAGAGCATTATTAAATCAAGAACTTCCAAGGTGATGGATCGGACGTAGAACGGAAATGATCAGATGCTCTTACCCTGGCCACCAAGGTCACCAGACTTAACACCGTGTGACTTCTTCCTGTGGGGGTATGTCAAAGATCAGGTATTTGTTCCTCCTCTACCGGAAAATATTCTGCAACTGAAGCAGCGTATCCGAGCCGCCTTCGACACCATCACCACTGACATGTTGAGGAGCGTGTGGGAAGAGATGGACTTTCGAGTTGATGTGTGGAGTGACCAGACGCGCACATATCAAGCATTTGTAATGCATGTAAAAAAACTTTTTGAGTTACAGTACACAATAAAACACGATTCATCTTCCTACCTCAATTGCTCTGTGTGTTATGAATTTTTGTAACACCGACAATCATTTTGAATAACCCTGTATTTTCATTCTAAGCGAGAAAGTGCTTTTAAGAGAAAACTTGAACTTTGGAAAGCCCAGATTGACAAAGGTAACTGTGAGGTGTTTCATTGTCTGAACGAATTCCTAGAAGAAAATGAGTTAGATATTTGTCAAATTAGTGGAATTGTCGTAGAACACCTCCAAAGCCTTCGTGAAAAATTCGAGGGTAGATTTCCACAACCTTCAACTGAGAATGACTGGATTCGCAGTCCGTTTGAAACGAACCTAACAGCCCACCTGTCAACGGCAGAACAGGAGGAACTAATAGAACTCTCAAGTGACAGAATACTTCGAAATGAATTTAAGTCGAAGTCTCTTGAAAATTTTTGGGTGCAGATTCGGAATGAATATCCCATTTTATCAAGAAAAGCAAGTAGTGTGTTTTGGATGGTTCAAAACCCTCCACCTCCACACCCTCCACACAAGATGGCGGCAGCCCGATAACTCCCGAACCCGTGGTCGGATTTTGACGAATGAGGTGTCATTGAACTCGGGCTGACACCCCCTTTCCATTGGACAACATATTTCAACCCCAAAAATAAAACCTACCCCTACTAGAGGGTGAAATTGAATTTTTTAGAGAATCTCTGTTACCAATTGCAACATGTGAGAGTTTGAATGCCGATATGGATTTAAACGTTGTTCCACATAAAGTGCATATGTTCGGTGGAAAGCCACTATGAATTAGCATGCCCACTCATGGCTTTTGTAAGAGGGTGGGGGAGCGGATCCCTATAGATGGGTTATTGTTGACGGGTCATTGTTGGCGGGATCATTGTGGTCGAGTCCTTGTGGACGAGTCCTTGTCGACAAGTCCTTGTGGACAAGTCCTTGTGGTCGAGTCCTTGTTGACAGGTCCTTGTGGACGAGTCCTTGTGGATGAGTCCCTTTGGTCTGGTCCCTATGGACTAACCCATGCATTTATTTAAATTATGTCAAAGGGCCTAACTACATTTGTGTGTGTGTTGAACTGACGTTGTTCACTAATCCCCCACTACTATAATGGAATAATGATATGAAAGGAAAGTGATGAAATACATGTGAACACGTGTGAGATGTCATTATTAGCATTCTCCTTGTGAAACAAGTCACATCCTGTTTTGATTCATACGTGAGAAAATGCGAGTTCATGTGTAATATGATCTAACACACAGGTGTTCACATGTGCACGTGCACGATAAGAGCTAACAAGTCACAACCTGTTTTGGCAGTGGTGGGAATAAGGCTAGAGACATGTACGAGTAGTCAAATTACTCCGGCAGACAACCCCTTTCCTATGGATAGCTTATTTCCACTCAAAAATAAAATCTACCCCTACTAGGGGGTGAAATAATAATTTTTAGGTAAAAGTCGCTTTCCATGTGCAATATGTGGGAGTTTGTATGCCAATATGAAATTAAACTCGTTCCACATAAAGTGCATGCATACAACTGAATGCCGCTATGATTTATTATTTTTGTTTTTTGTTTTACGAATGCGCAATTGGGGTTTTTGTAAGAGGGCGGGCTTTTTGAATAATGATTTATAGATACGTTTTTTTTTTACAAATTAACCAAAGATCCAAAAACTAATAGGTCATCGGCTTTTTAATATCTTATGAACTAAGAAAGCTAGGAACTTGTATGAGGGGTCGTTGAACTAAGAAAGCTAGGAACTTGTATGAGGGGTCGTTGGACTTTTGGTGACGCCCTGTTTTTGAATGTATTATTCATTTTTTGTCAAAAGGGCCTAACTGAAATGAAAATCCACAGCCTGCTTCCAGTCTCCGACCGGGTCAGGAATGGAATGAATGAAGCCCCCAATCTAGCGGCGAGGATATGAACTGTGCCGGCTGCCGAGGCCTGACGCACTCCTCTGGGGCAATGATTACATGAATGACAGATGAAATGAAATGATAGTGGAGAGTGTTGCTGGAATGAAATTGACAGGGAAAACCGGAGTACCCGGAGAAAAACCTGTCTGCCTCCGTTTTGTCCAGCACAAATCTCACATGGAGTGACCGGGATTTGAACCACGGGCCCAGCGGTGAGAGGCCGGCGTGCTGCCGCCTGAGCCACGGAGGCTTCCAAAAGGGCCTAACTGCACTTTCGTTAATATCTCGCTAACTAATAATCAGAGAGGGACAAGTGAGGTGTCACAAGACTCAGGATGGCCAACCCTTTTCCATGACCAACGAATTTACCCAAAATACCCAAAACAGCAAGGTCATTGACCTAAGATTTTATAAACTTATCAGTAGAGAGGGTCAAGTGAGGTGTCATAGGACTACGAATGGTTAACCCTTTCCCATGACCAATGAATTTACCTCAAAAATTCAAAACAGCAAGGTCATTGACCTGAGATTTTATAAACTAATAATCGGATATCAACATGTGAGGTGTCATAGGACTTAGAATGGTCAACCCTTTCCCATGGCTAATGAATTTACCCAAAAATACCCAATACATCAAGGTCATCGACCTGAGATTTTATAAACTTATAATCGGATATGGACATGTGAAATGTTTACAGTGAGTGATGAAACATAGCTAGGTAGTGAAAGAATTATTGTAGGCTACATGTATGGTGACTGACAAATCTTTCACCATTGGAACTTGTTTTCAGATCAAACTGCAGTACAGAGAGGGTATAGGTTGTAGGTATGGGATAATAAATGACAAATGGTGTATACAAAATCTGATTAATCGATTCAAGAAATAAGAGTAGTCAATCTTTAATTGATTGGTTAAATAGGATAGCTAAAATCCAAAATGGTGACTACATTGAACTAAACTGAACCAAGCTGAATCAAATCCAACCAAACCGAACCAAACTTAATCAAAAACAAGCCAATGGTTTAAGTGTAAAACTTGTGGTTGAATGTAGGCATTGGTAATGTCAGAAAGGAAAGGGATAACGCTCTACCTATAGAGGGTAGGTAAAGCTAGTGCATGATGCTAATGCACACACACAAGTACATGAAACACACACAACTAACCTATACTGTTTTTATGGGTTGACTGTTAAAACTTGCTCAGTGGTTACTGGGACAAGATGGTCGCTACACACAACAAGCGTTAAATACTTGAGGCTAATAATCTACACACACACACAAACACACACTTGTTCTAAACTAAACTGTCTTGCTGACAGTGCTCACACTGTAGGCAGATGACAGAAATGCTTGGCTAACAGAAATACAATCATTTCCGGTTGTCTAATGTTACCAGCTAACCATTTTGTGCTGCAGTGGCGAGCACATGTGCCACTTACACTAGAGATTTTAACTCGATTTCAAGCTCTAAGTCCTAGAACGAATCAAACTAAGAAAAAAGGACATGGTGGCGCAGTGGTTAAGCTGTTAGCCTTTCACTAAAGTGGACTAGGGTTTGAATTCAGGTGAATACGCATGTCATAAACATATAAAAAAGCAGAGATAATGTTTTAAACCGATTACACTCGTCTCTTTTCAAATTATTACTTGGATTACAAATACAAAGGTGGACTGGGTGTGATATACAGTTAATGCTGCCTATCGCACACTAGCTGTAAGGAAGCCATATGTAGAGCTATATGTAGAGAACTACCTAGCGATTTCATGAACTGGTAGAGCTATGTCACATAAACGGTGCTGGATACAATCCAGCAACTATAATTCGTATCTTGCGGAACAGAGAAAATGCACTTTTGTCTTAATGGATAACAAATGTGTGCAGACGAATGACCTACGCATTAGCCTAGCAAGGGGTTATAACCACGAGGAGGAGGTGTGATTTCTATATTTTATTGTTTAGAGACATGGCTTTTGTAACCAGTAGATTTAATTGATTTAGTATTTTGTAAATATTTATTTTTGTAATTGTAAATAGTTAATTTTTTGTAAATAGTGGAAACCATTTATTTTTGTAATGGTAAATGTTAAATGTATAATTAAAGTTCTTTGGGATGAGTGTGCATGTCAATGATGTTTTTAGGGATAAATAGAGTGGTTGTGTGTTTGTTCTCAAAGACAGGTAAGGTTGTGTGGATGTATGACTACACAGAAAGAGAGAGAGAGAGAGAGTAGAAACAGCCTTACCTGCAGTAGTAATAGTAGACCTCTATGTTTTGCATACACATAGACAGACTGTACGATCGCAATGGCCAAGCACTCACATTAACACCATTTACAAAATCTTAAAATGAAAAAATCATGTTTCGCAAATATGAACTTTTGACATAAACAAAATAAAAATAAAATGTGTAAACAACAAATTGGAAAATCCATGTTTCCATATCATGAAATTCAAAAACTTTAAACTGACATTTAAAAGAAATGCAAATGGAAAATTGACAAATTGTAATGTGTGAAATGTGAAAATGAACAAATGGCTATCATTATTAAAAAAATAAAATAAAAAAATGGTGCTGTATGGTTGAGGTGTGAATCAAACCCTACTTATTTTGGACCACCCGAGACTGAGTATACTTGTTTTAGTCCTCATACCACTTTTAAAATTTTGTGTTAAAGCTAGGAATTGAACCCAAGAGCTTGTAGGGGGAGACAAAGGTTAGAATATGTTAAACAGATAGCCTTGAATGTAGGATGTGGTAGCTATATAGAGATGAAACGATTAGCTCGGGACAGATAGGCACTGAGATCTGCATCAAACCAGTCAAAGGACTAAAGACTCAAACAACAACATGTACGTTCACCAAAATAATGTTGTGTAACGCTAAATGTTAGTCAACGAACAGTAATGCATTACTAAATCCCATAACACGATACCTAAGAGCTTTTCTAAAATGATTTTAAAATGCCTTTAACCCTTTATTGAACACCCAGTTCACAAGACTCATAACTGCAATGTTATGGTAAAACAAAACAAAATCTATATTTCAAAACAAGCAAGTGGTTTAGCCAATGTATACTGGAAAAAGTTTTGTAAACACTCAAGTCCTCAAGACCAATTAAATTAGTAACTGTCAGGTTGACCGAGTGGTTAAGGTGTTTGACTTAAGATCAAATTTCTGTATAAGGAAGCAAGGGTTCGAATCCCTTACCTGACATAACTATTGCCTTAACATGGCTTGGCCACACTGTATTATTATGATACTCGGTACACAAACCATAGATATAGTGTATTGTTTAAGGCCACTCTCTTTCTGAACATAGTCAGAGACTGTTGATGGTTAACAATTGTATTAATAGTGGGACATGGGGATAGCAATTAAGAAAAAAAACAGCCAATACCCATACAATATTTTTATTCATTTAGTTTTTTTACAATAGTTACACACTGAATACAACTTTTTATCTCTTTACCATTGTTTGATATAGATTTTAAACACAACGCTTGTTGTAGATCCTTTTACAACTTTCTCCAGGTACTCTTGTTCTTAAAAACTGGGGAAGCCGCAATGGTTTTATAGACATTAAACCCTCATCCTCTTCTTTTTCATTATCATCATTATCATTATCATCATCATCATTATAAATATTATCTTTATAATTATTATAGTCATTGTCACCATCATTATCATCATCATCATCATCATCCTCAACATCACTAGAACTATCCAATTCCTTTTTTTCCTTTTCAAAAGGGACCTCTTGAAGAGTCTGTGTTGCTTTTGATAGTGTTACGGTTTTATTGAACGTTGACAACTGTCCTAACATGACTTTTTGAGGAGATAAATGTTTTTTCACAAGGAAGTCACTATGTTGAGTAACACTATGTTTTTGTTGGGCTTGCTTTTTCTTGTTCTTTTGATCATGTTTTGTTAACACTAACGGTGTTTCATTTGGTATACCACATTGATGAGTACCCACACTTAAGACCTCACCATGTTTACTTTTTAGATGACCTAGACATTTTGTTGTTCTTTGTTTTGAGCACTGCCAAAATATGATGCCATTCGCATTTTCTCGCTTATAGTTATAAGAGTACCCATGATACAGAGCACGTGGTTTACCTTTATTGGTTATAGTATATTCCATAGTAGCCACTGACTTGTATAGTCGATCCGCCTACTACAAAGTTCTGAACACTTGTGGTGAAAGAATGATGTTGTGTTGACGTTTTATGTTGGATGATGTTGTTGGTTTATGGTGGTGGCTTATGTTGATGACATATGTTGGTGACTTATGTTGGTGGCTTATGTTGGTGGCTTATGGTGGTGGCTTATGATGGTGGCTTATGTTGGTGGCTTATGGTGGCTGCTTATGATGGTGGTTTATGATGGTGGCTCATGTTGGTGGCTTATGTTGGTGGCTTATGATGTTGGCTTATGGTGGTGGCATATGATGGTGGGTTATGGTGGTGGTTTATGGTGGCTTATGGTTGTGGCTTGTGGTGGCTTATGATGGTGGTTTATGATGGTGGCTTATGTTGGTGGCTTATGTTGGGGGCTTATGATGGTGGCTTATGGTGGTGGCATATGATGGTGGGTTATGGTGGTGGTTTATTGTGGCTTATGGTTGTGGCTTGTGGTGGCTTATGATGGTGGCTTGTGGTGATGGCTTATGGTGGTGACTTATAGTGGTGGCATATGTTGGTGGCTTATTTTTGGTGGTTTACGTTAATACCTTATTTGTAATGGCTTATTTGACAAGTTATTGTTGTCAATGTGTTTAGAGGATTTTTCTCTTGGTCTTGGAAAGTATTTCAACCCTTTTTTTTATGGTAACATAATGCTTACCGCCATGTTTGTAAGCAACAACAACACACTAAAATTCCAAGAATCCAAAGTACTCTAAGGTTAATGATTGTCTCTCAACTCCATTCAACGTCTAGTCAAAAACATTATATATATTTTTTCACATTTTTCAAAAAAGGTAAATTGGGAAAGTAGGCTATATGTTTAAACTAAAAATCATACCAAATCATATGCTAACTCCAACACCTACGTCTGTCCCACCCTCAGTCAAAAAATATAATATTCTTCAAATTTCTCTAAAGCAGTATTTGGAAAGTAGGCCATATTTTGAAAACTAATCATCCTATAAAGTCATATATAGACTCAAACCAATGGCTTTTATATCCTTAATCGTAAGAACAAAATATGGAATTTTTGACATTTTTTCCAAAAATGTTCATTTTGTGTGTTTTAGATGGTTCTAGCACCTCCTCCTCCTCACCCTCCTCCAAGATGGCGGCCGTAGCTTAACTTAACCTAGCCTAACCTAACAAGATGGTGGCCGTAGCTTAACTTAACCTAGCCTAACCTAAAGAGATGGCGGTTGTAGCCTAACTTAACCTAGCCTAACCTAACCTCACCTACGAGGTGTGATCAAAAAGTTCCAAAAATGTGGCTGCAACTTAACCAAACCTAGCCTAGCCTAACCTAACCTAACCTACAAGGTGTGATCAAAAAGTTCCAAAATGGTGGCCGTAGCTTCACTTAACCTTACCTAACTTAACCTAAACCTACGAGGTGTGATCAAAAGTTTTTCAAGATAGTGGTCATAGCTTAACTGAACCTTGCCTAACCTAACCTAACCTAAACCTACGAAGTGTGGTCATATAGTTCCAAGATGGAGGTCGTAGCTTAACTCAACCTAACCTAACCCTACGAGGTGTGATCAAAAAGTTCCAAAAATGGCTGCCGTAGCTTAACTTAACCTTTGAGTCATTTTTTAACGGGTCCCGGAGGACGGGTCCTTGTTGACGGGTCCCTGTGGCGGGTCCTTTGGACTAATCCCTATGGACTGGCCCTTGCATTTTTTCCAAATTATGTCAAAGGGACCCGCCACAGGGACCCGTCAACAAGGACCCGTCCTCCGGGACCCGTTAAAAAATGACTCAAAGGTTAAGTTATGCTACGGCAGCCATTTTTGGAACTTTTTGATCACACCTCGTAGGGTTAGGTTAGGTTGAGTTAAGCTACGACCTCCATCTTGGAACTATATGACCACACTTCGTAGGTTTAGGTTAGGTTAGGTTAGGTTAGGCAAGGTTCAGTTAAGCTATGACCACTATCTTGAAAAACTTTTGATCACACCTCGTAGGTTTAGGTTAAGTTAGGTAAGGTTAAGTGAAGCTACGGCCGCCATTTTGGAACTTTTTGATCACACCTTGTAGGTTAGGTTAGGTTAGGCTAGGCTAGGTTTGGTTAAGTTGCAGCCACATTTTTGGAACTTTTTGATCACACCTCGTAGGTGAGGTTAGGTTAGGCTAGGTTAAGTTAGGCTACAACCGCCATCTCTTTGGGTTAGGCTAGGTTAAGTTAAGCTACGGCCGCCATCTTGTTAGGTTAGGCTAGGTTAAGTTAAGCTACGGCCGCCATCTTGGAGGAGGGTGAGGAGGAGGAGGTGCTAGAACCATCTAAAACACACAAAATGAACATTTTTGGAAAAAATGTCAAAAATTCCATATTTTGTTCTTACGATTAAGGATATAAAAGCCATTGGTTTGAGTCTATATATGACTTTATAGGATGATTAGTTTTCAAAATATGGCCTACTTTCCAAATACTGTTTTAGAGAAATTTGAAGAATATTATATTTTTTGACTGAGGGTGGGATAGACGTAGGTGTTGGAGTTAGCATATGATTTGATATGATTTTTAGTTTAAACATATAGCCTACTTTCCCAATTTACCTTTTTTGAAAAATGTGAAAAAATATATATAATGTTTTTGACTAGACGTTGAATGGAGTTGAGAGACAATCATTAACCTTAGAGTACTTTGGATTCTTGGAATTTTAGTGTGTTGTTGTTGCTTACAACATGGCGGTAAGCATTATGTTACCATAAAAAAAAAGGGTTGAAATACTTTCCAAGACCAAGAGAAAAATCCTCTAAATACATTGACAACAATAACTTGTCAAATAAGCCATTACAAATAAGGTATTAACGTAAACCACCAAAAATAAGCCACCAACATAGGCCACCACTATAATTCACCACCATAAGCCATCACCACAAGCCACCATCATAAGCCACCACAAGCCACAACCATAAGCCACAATAAACCACCACCATAACCCACCATCATATGCCACCACCATAAGCCACCATCATAAGCCCCCAACATAAGCCACCAACATAAGCCACCATCATAAACCACCATCATAAGCCACCACAAGCCACAACCATAAGCCACCATAAACCACCACCATAACCCACCATCATATGCCACCACCATAAGCCAACATCATAAGCCACCAACATAAGCCACCAACATGAGCCACCATCATAAACCACCATCATAAGCAGCCACCATAAGCCACCAACATAAGCCACCATCATAAGCCACCACCATAAGCCACCAACATAAGCCACCAACATAAGTCACCAACATATGTCATCAACATAAGCCACCACCATAAACCAACAACATCATCCAACATAAAACGTCAACACAACATCATTCTTTCACCACAAGTGTTCAGAACTTTGTAGTAGGCGGATCGACTATACAAGTCAGTGGCTACTATGGAATATACTATAACCAATAAAGGTAAACCACGTGCTCTGTATCATGGGTACTCTTATAACTATAAGCGAGAAAATGCGAATGGCATCATATTTTGGCAGTGCTCAAAACAAAGAACAACAAAATGTCTAGGTCATCTAAAAAGTAAACATGGTGAGGTCTTAAGTGTGGGTACTCATCAATGTGGTATACCAAATGAAACACCGTTAGTGTTAACAAAACATGATCAAAAGAACAAGAAAAAGCAAGCCCAACAAAAACATAGTGTTACTCAACATAGTGACTTCCTTGTGAAAAAACATTTATCTCCTCAAAAAGTCATGTTAGGACAGTTGTCAACGTTCAATAAAACCGTAACACTATCAAAAGCAACACAGACTCTTCAAGAGGTCCCTTTTGAAAAGGAAAAAAAGGAATTGGATAGTTCTAGTGATGTTGAGGATGATGATGATGATGATGATAATGATGGTGACAATGACTATAATAATTATAAAGATAATATTTATAATGATGATGATGATAATGATAATGATGATAATGAAAAAGAAGAGGATGAGGGTTTAATGTCTATAAAACCATTGCGGCTTCCCCAGTTTTTAAGAACAAGAGTACCTGGAGAAAGTTGTAAAAGGATCTACAACAAGCGTTGTGTTTAAAATCTATATCAAACAATGGTAAAGAGATAAAAAGTTGTATTCAGTGTGTAACTATTGTAAAAAAAACTAAATGAATAAAAATATTGTATGGGTATTGGCTGTTTTTTTTCTTAATTGCTATCCCCATGTCCCACTATTAATACAATTGTTAACCATCAACAGTCTCTGACTATGTTCAGAAAGAGAGTGGCCTTAAACAATACACTATATCTATGGTTTGTGTACCGAGTATCATAATAATACAGTGTGGCCAAGCCATGTTAAGGCAATAGTTATGTCAGGTAAGGGATTCGAACCCTTGCTTCCTTATACAGAAATTTGATCTTAAGTCAAACACCTTAACCACTCGGCCAACCTGACAGTTACTAATTTAATTGGTCTTGAGGACTTGAGTGTTTACAAAACTTTTTCCAGTATACATTGGCTAAACCACTTGCTTGTTTTGAAATATAGATTTTGTTTTGTTTTACCATAACATTGCAGTTATGAGTCTTGTGAACTGGGTGTTCAATAAAGGGTTAAAGGCATTTTAAAATCATTTTAGAAAAGCTCTTAGGTATCGTGTTATGGGATTTAGTAATGCATTACTGTTCGTTGACTAACATTTAGCGTTACACAACATTATTTTGGTGAACGTACATGTTGTTGTTTGAGTCTTTAGTCCTTTGACTGGTTTGATGCAGATCTCAGTGCCTATCTGTCCCGAGCTAATCGTTTCATCTCTATATAGCTACCACATCCTACATTCAAGGCTATCTGTTTAACATATTCTAACCTTTGTCTCCCCCTACAAGCTCTTGGGTTCAATTCCTAGCTTTAACACAAAATTTTAAAAGTGGTATGAGGACTAAAACAAGTATACTCAGTCTCGGGTGGTCCAAAATAAGTAGGGTTTGATTCACACCTCAACCATACAGCACCATTTTTTTATTTTATTTTTTTAATAATGATAGCCATTTGTTCATTTTCACATTTCACGCATTACAATTTGTCAATTTTCCATTTGCATTTCTTTTAAATGTCAGTTTAAAGTTTTTGAATTTCATGATATGGAAACATGGATTTTCCAATTTGTTGTTTACACATTTTATTTTTATTTTGTTTATGTCAAAAGTTCATATTTGCGAAACATGATTTTTTCATTTTAAGATTTTGTAAATGGTGTTAATGTGAGTGCTTGGCCATTGCGATCGTACAGTCTGTCTATGTGTATGCAAAACATAGAGGTCTACTATTACTACTGCAGGTAAGGCTGTTTCTACTCTCTCTCTCTCTCTTTCTGTGTAGTCATACATCCACACAACCTTACCTGTCTTTGAGAACAAACACACAACCACTCTATTTATCCCTAAAAACATCATTGACATGCACACTCATCCCAAAGAACTTTAATTATACATTTAACATTTACCATTACAAAAATAAATGGTTTCCACTATTTACAAAAGATTAACTATTTACAATTACAAAAATAAATATTTACAAAATACTAAATCAATTAAATCTACTGGTTACAAAAGCCATGTCTCTAAACAATAAAATATAGAAATCACACCTCCTCCTCGTGGTTATAACCCCTTGCTAGGCTAATGCGTAGGTCATTCGTCTGCACACATTTGTTATCCATTAAGGCAAAAGTGCATTTTCTCTGTTCCGCAAGATACGAATTATAGTTGCTGGATTGTATCCAGCACCGTTTATGTGACATAGCTCTACCAGTTCATGAAATCGCTAGGTAGTTCTCTACATATAGCTCTACATATGGCTTCCTTACAGCTAGTGTGCGATAGGCAGCATTAACTGTATATCACACCCAGTCCACCTTTGTATTTGTAATCCAAGTAATAATTTGAAAAGAGACGAGTGTAATCGGTTTAAAACATTATCTCTGCTTTTTTTATATGTTTATGACATGCGTATTCACCTGAATTCAAACCCTAGTCCACTTTAGTGAAAGGCTAACAGCTTAACCACTGCGCCACCATGTCCTTTTTTCTTAGTTTGATTCGTTCTAGGACTTAGAGCTTGAAATCGAGTTAAAATCTCTAGTGTAAGTGGCACATGTGCTCGCCACTGCAGCACAAAATGGTTAGCTGGTAACATTAGACAACCGGAAATGATTGTATTTCTGTTAGCCAAGCATTTCTGTCATCTGCCTACAGTGTGAGCACTGTCAGCAAGACAGTTTAGTTTAGAACAAGTGTGTGTTTGTGTGTGTGTGTGTAGATTATTAGCCTCAAGTATTTAACGCTTGTTGTGTGTAGCGACCATCTTGTCCCAGTAACCACTGAGCAAGTTTTAACAGTCAACCCATAAAAACAGTATAGGTTAGTTGTGTGTGTTTCATGTACTTGTGTGTGTGCATTAGCATCATGCACTAGCTTTACCTACCCTCTATAGGTAGAGCGTTATCCCTTTCCTTTCTGACATTACCAATGCCTACATTCAACCACAAGTTTTACACTTAAACCATTGGCTTGTTTTTGATTAAGTTTGGTTCGGTTTGGTTGGATTTGATTCAGCTTGGTTCAGTTTAGTTCAATGTAGTCACCATTTTGGATTTTAGCTATCCTATTTAACCAATCAATTAAAGATTGACTACTCTTATTTCTTGAATCGATTAATCAGATTTTGTATACACCATTTGTCATTTATTATCCCATACCTACAACCTATACCCTCTCTGTACTGCAGTTTGATCTGAAAACAAGTTCCAATGGTGAAAGATTTGTCAGTCACCATACATGTAGCCTACAATAATTCTTTCACTACCTAGCTATGTTTCATCACTCACTGTAAACATTTCACATGTCCATATCCGATTATAAGTTTATAAAATCTCAGGTCGATGACCTTGATGTATTGGGTATTTTTGGGTAAATTCATTAGCCATGGGAAAGGGTTGACCATTCTAAGTCCTATGACACCTCACATGTTGATATCCGATTATTAGTTTATAAAATCTCAGGTCAATGACCTTGCTGTTTTGAATTTTTGAGGTAAATTCATTGGTCATGGGAAAGGGTTAACCATTCGTAGTCCTATGACACCTCACTTGACCCTCTCTACTGATAAGTTTATAAAATCTTAGGTCAATGACCTTGCTGTTTTGGGTATTTTGGGTAAATTCGTTGGTCATGGAAAAGGGTTGGCCATCCTGAGTCTTGTGACACCTCACTTGTCCCTCTCTGATTATTAGTTAGCGAGATATTAACGAAAGTGCAGTTAGGCCCTTTTGGAAGCCTCCGTGGCTCAGGCGGCAGCACGCCGGCCTCTCACCGCTGGGCCCGTGGTTCAAATCCCGGTCACTCCATGTGAGATTTGTGCTGGACAAAACGGAGGCAGACAGGTTTTTCTCCGGGTACTCCGGTTTTCCCTGTCAATTTCATTCCAGCAACACTCTCCACTATCATTTCATTTCATCTGTCATTCATGTAATCATTGCCCCAGAGGAGTGCGTCAGGCCTCGGCAGCCGGCACAGTTCATATCCTCGCCGCTAGATTGGGGGCTTCATTCATTCCATTCCTGACCCGGTCGGAGACTGGAAGCAGGCTGTGGATTTTCATTTCAGTTAGGCCCTTTTGACAAAAAATGAATAATACATTCAAAAACAGGGCGTCACCAAAAGTCCAACGACCCCTCATACAAGTTCCTAGCTTTCTTAGTTCAACGACCCCTCATACAAGTTCCTAGCTTTCTTAGTTCATAAGATATTAAAAAGCCGATGACCTATTAGTTTTTGGATCTTTGGTTAATTTGTAAAAAAAAACGTATCTATAAATCATTATTCAAAAAGCCCGCCCTCTTACAAAAACCCCAATTGCGCATTCGTAAAACAAAAAACAAAAATAATAAATCATAGCGGCATTCAGTTGTATGCATGCACTTTATGTGGAACGAGTTTAATTTCATATTGGCATACAAACTCCCACATATTGCACATGGAAAGCGACTTTTACCTAAAAATTATTATTTCACCCCCTAGTAGGGGTAGATTTTATTTTTGAGTGGAAATAAGCTATCCATAGGAAAGGGGTTGTCTGCCGGAGTAATTTGACTACTCGTACATGTCTCTAGCCTTATTCCCACCACTGCCAAAACAGGTTGTGACTTGTTAGCTCTTATCGTGCACGTGCACATGTGAACACCTGTGTGTTAGATCATATTACACATGAACTCGCATTTTCTCACGTATGAATCAAAACAGGATGTGACTTGTTTCACAAGGAGAATGCTAATAATGACATCTCACACGTGTTCACATGTATTTCATCACTTTCCTTTCATATCATTATTCCATTATAGTAGTGGGGGATTAGTGAACAACGTCAGTTCAACACACACACAAATGTAGTTAGGCCCTTTGATATAATTTAAATAAATGCATGGGTTAGTCCATAGGGACCAGACCAAAGGGACTCATCCACAAGGACTCGTCCACAAGGACCTGTCAACAAGGACTCGACCACAAGGACTTGTCCACAAGGACTCGTCCACAAGGACTTGTCGACAAGGACTCGTCCACAAGGACTCGACCACAATGATCCCGCCAACAATGACCCGTCAACAATAACCCATCTATAGGGATCCGCTCCCCCACCCTCTTACAAAAGCCATGAGTGGGCATGCTAATTCATAGTGGCTTTCCACCGAACATATGAACTTTATGTGGAACAACGTTTAAATCCATATCGGCATTCAAACTCTCACATGTTGCAATTGGTAACAGAGATTCTCTAAAAAATTCAATTTCACCCTCTAGTAGGGGTAGGTTTTATTTTTGGGGTTGAAATATGTTGTCCAATGGAAAGGGGGTGTCAGCCCGAGTTCAATGACACCTCATTCGTCAAAATCCGACCACGGGTTCGGGAGTTATCGGGCTGCCGCCATCTTGTGTGGAGGGTGTGGAGGTGGAGGGTTTTGAACCATCCAAAACACACTACTAAAGCAGTGGACCTGTCATTACCCTTCGCTTCAACTTACTTGTGTGAGTCAACATTTTCCGCAATGGCATCCGTCAAGACGAAGTATCGGTCTCGGCTGCAGCTGGAAAGGGGATCTGCGGGTTGCTGTTTTAAACATCTAACCAAGACTGGATATACTTTCATCTCAAATTCAAGCTCACACATCACACTAACTCCGTAAGTGTCTGAGAATTACCGAATTCTGATCCATGTACACTTTCATTCTCCTGTTTTACTTTCTCATGGGTGAAGAGTTTTTACATAACAATTTTCAAATTCACAGTGAAATGTTGAAAATTATATATATTATTTCTATTGTCATTCATAAGTCACGAGCTTTCAAATATGAAAAGCATTACTGAACACAGGTGTCACAGCTAAAGAGCTAATTAGTGAAACAAACAAAATTTGCTCAATTCCAATAACTGCACGTGCAGCAGTTGTTTTTATTTTTATAAGCAAAAGTAATACATATGCATGACATTTTTGTACAGACCGTTGTTGTACTTTGATGTGCTCTAAGAATAATGAGTTGTGTGTTATTATTATTATTAATGTAACTGGTAGTTGAAATCCTAATTAGGCAGTAGCATACACAGTAGAGCTTGTGTGATTTTTTGTTGTTGTGGGAAGTAACCTATGAGAAGTGCTGAGAAAGGAAATGAGAATAGGGGGGGGGGGGGGGGGGGGGCGTTTGATATTTCATGTTTCAGAAGGGGGCCGCGACAGATAATGTTTGAGAACCCCTGGACTAGATAATGTATGGCTTTGAAGTTTGAGACTGATCAGGTTAAAAGAAAGTAGGCTACCAGCCATTTTTAAACAGGTTTCGTTTCTTACAATAATGGTTTTCTTGCATTAATAATGTTATCTAATACACATATAAATAAACTGTTTTGCTTAGGCCACAATTCGTTTTCATTTCAGAACCGTAAAATATTTCTCAGTTTTGCTAACAAAATATCCGTGTTCTACTTTTTTTTTCGCAGAAAGGTGTCAAGTACAAACATTTTAAGTTCTTTTTTGCACGATACAAAGAAGTAAAACAAATATAATTTTTGTTATTACGTTTGAAATACAGTATATAAACACATTTATGGTAAGTTTTTAACATCCATAAAAAATTCTTTGTATGAGATTTAGACTTCTTTTTATTTCTCAAAATGGCTTTTTTGTAACTTGACCCCTTTATGAAATTAATTATTCAATTGAAGACCACCAACTTACTGGGAGAAAGATGGACTGTCGGAAAATATCCCTCATTTCGACCTAGTCACAATTAACATGAATGACAGCAGTTCTGATTCATTAGAAGATAGATTCTTCAGACGAAGAATACTGACGGAATTAGGCCTAAATATGTAAATAATGTAAATAGCCCTTGTAAAAATTGTGTAGTAGCCGATGGCATTTCCAAATTAGGAAGCAACCCATTTTTAAACCTGTCATTGAAGATCCAAAGCCTTTATGATATAAGGTGGTGGAAAATGGAATTTGTACGAGGAAATAAAATCAAAGGTTGAAAGTAAACATAATAAAGCTGTGTTCGTTCGTAGTGAACTGTGACTACTGCTGTTGAACGCGGCAACGCTGTATCCGATTTCGCCTGCTTTTAATCGCACGAGCCAGCGCACACAAAACCTCCCATCAATATTACTCTTTATAAATTCCGTATCACACTGTACGTTTGCAGTGGCTGTAGTTTCCGATAATCATGAATGAGGGCTTCAATATGATGCTTAGTTTCCTGCTGTACATTTATCCTGGCGTTGAGAAAAAGTTACTTTAGGAAAGGTATAAGAACTTCTTATTGGGTAGTTGAAAAGCGTTGAAACTTGAGATTTACACTACCGTACCAATACTTGTGCCTATAACATATCAAAAAGCCATTACTTTCAGACAAGTAGCTTTCCATGTATATACGGAGGGTGTTCAATTAAAAGTGGCACTGATTTTTTTTTCCACCCTTGAAAGTGACCGCAAATGACATCTCGACGCCTCCGTGTAAAGTAAAATGTTGAGGAGAGCAGTTTAAAGTTTAGAAAAATTCCTACTCGGAGAGTTTCTCAATATTTACGATTATGGGCTCTATGGAATGCATTTATTGCCTAGTTTATTTAGCCCGAAGAAGGGTGTTTGAATTTATTAAATTACCCATTTACACGTAGTTACGATATTACCGAATTGGAATTATCCAATGAAGAACATTGTATGTGAAGTTACGATGTTCTTCATTGGAGATGTGTGAAAAACTGACTTCAAAAGTCAAGTTACGATGTTATTGTTTTGACATTTTAATCTAATAATAACCATCAACTTTATGTTATAGTGTCTTTTATTAATATAAATTCCATTATTACTGCATACAATGAGCTAAAAGAAAGAATTGACGGAACTTACTATTCTTTAGATTGTTATCTGTGAACGATACAATCGTTGAAGACCATAAAGATAAACATGAAAACATTTAAGAGGAACTGAAGTTTACAGTCAACTGTTTTTATCTGGTTCATTATTTTTTTCTTCTTTCATGTTATTATTATTATTATTATTATTATCATCATTCCTTTATGTCACATTATTGTGACATACGTTTCTCTCTCACTCGTACTACGTCCAAACTTCATATTTGCTTGTAATACCTCGCCATATTTCACCTTTACATAAACATGTATGTACGTAAAATTTACTCATTGGCCGAAGCATAACTTGTGGTCAAGCTTTGCTTTTGCTATTGGATCCCCACTCCTTGTATTCGGAGAGGGGATGTTCGTCGTATTACGGCTTATTTTACGGGCGCGTTACTACGCACTTTAAGGGAAGGTTTCCTTCTTCCAATTCCGACCGTCATGTGAAACGGTTGCAGGTGTGTGTATCGGTCTTTTGCCCGCGCCCAAAGCAACTAAGCGTAAGTACGATTCGATTACTTGATTTATCTGGCATGCTGTCATTTTGAATTTCTGTTTCACCATTTTAATTTTGTGTTTACTCTTGATTTACTTACATTCTTTTTCCCCTTTCTTATGATGATGTGAGTTAGATCCATGAACCCGAGTCCGTTCGCCTTTGTTTACGTTAGCTTACCGAAGTCTCTGTATTTATTTGTCTTTCCTCCCTTTCATGTAAGCGATTTTATTTTTACCTAAATATTTCAGGTCTGAAATATATGCTATTGTTCATCGAGGCTTATTTACGCTCTGTATTGCGTCACCATCCGGTTCGGTGTACTTTTGAGCCAACCTCCATTTGGATTGTCGCGTCAGAGCTTGTTTCTTTGGGAGAAGGTATCAGTGAAGTAAAGGGGCTGAGTCTCATTTCGTCTTCAACTTGATCCTTCCCTCTGTTTTATGAAAAGTATGTGAGCAATGGTCTATGTGTTAGTCACCGTCCATTCGCCGCATTTACTGTCTTTGTTTCATCGTATGTCGTTGTGATTCGACATTACTACCTCTACGTAAGCCTAATTTTCCTACAAAGCATATTTTCTTATCTGATTGATTTTTCCTTTCATTTTTGTACCCCTGGTTATGTCACGTAATTTTGTGTAATTTTCATTTCCTTTGCTTTATTTGTTAATTTTGAGTTGCTTCCTCAGACTTCGCTATGTTGCATAATTCATTGTCATCCCCCCCCTTGTTTTTCCTTTTGTTTCCTACACGCGTCCACCCCCACTTCCTCCCCCCAACACACCCTTCTTTGACCGCCCTTTTTGGATTTCACAACATCATAAGCGTCTTAGTTCTGTTTTTACGCTGGCCGTCTAGTCCATGTCATCTTCATAAGTAGAGCGTTCTCTTATTCGACTCCATGAGTATCATCCATACTCGTTTTTTGTCTTTTGTTTTTGTCTTTTAATTTTGGTTATCGAGTCGCGCTTACGGTTTAGTTGCACATTAATTGTAAGTACCTTTTAATTTATCTTGTTTCATCTTTGTTTGTGCTTAGTTCTAAGTCCATTTATACACTTTTCTCTTGATTTTTTTTGTTTACCCCTCATTTGAGTGCCATCTTTAGTCATTAATTTTATCTTGCTTGTGATTAAGTGATTTTGAAACCTCTTTACGTTTACCTTTCATTTTATGTTTAGAATTAATTCTTACTCTTATGCGCATTTGTTTTGATCTTATTTTAAATACACTAGTAAGTAGTTTTATTTGGCTTCGTTCTCTTTCATTTGTAATTTTAAGTTCCTCCCCTTATCTCTCGTTCGACTTTGTCGGTCTTGGCTCCGTACTGTAACGAAGTCATGACTAACACGCCTCTGGGTTCTTTCATCAATTATTTAAATTTAATTTCTTTTTTGATCTGCTTTAAACAATTTATTTGTTTCCTTTTATTGGAAATCATCTTTCTTTCGATCCGGAATCTTGGGACCAGCACGCATCGAAAGAGATATCCTTTTCCCCGCTCCTTAGCGATCCTGTTAGCTTTTCTAGCTTCCACTGTATTATCTGCTACTCTGCTATTTCTAGTATCGTAAAAGCACAAGCGGTGCAACAGGTTAATTAAAAATATTTCTTATTATTTTCAACTTTCCAAAAATGCTTATTGTTTTGAAAATACAATATACAAACTAAAACAATTCTACTTCGAGACGAGTTACTTTCATTTTTATTAGTCACTAGTTGTGTCTGATTCAGTTGGCTCGGCTACGGTAACTTTCAGATTTTTGTAGAAATGTTCATACATGTCTGGAATGAGATTGCGTGCACATAAAGACAGCAGGTCCTTCTTCTTTTGTGGAACTACTGGCAACAGTCCCTTATAAGCGTTCCTAAGCTCCAAAGTGCGAATAGATTGCCGTCCTCCTCGTCGATTCCGATACAGATCAAGAAACACCTCTTCACCTTCGTGGTCGTACTTCATAAACAGCTTGGTTGGATCGTCTCTCCAGATACGAACCTGTCTCACTTTGTTCCAGTGTATTTTCTCTCCTCTTGCTACCCAGTTCCGCTTGTCAAAATCCAAAAGTACCTTGCAATTCTTTATGTCCTTCTGGGAAAATTCTTTCACTACGTATGGTTTACCCTTTGCTTTCGCTATGCGAATAAGCATAACCCATTGGTCTGGAACATAAATAGTTTGCCCTTTCCTTCTTCTTTCAACGAGAGCATGCATTGAGTCCCCTTCATTTTTCGTGTGTCCTTTTTCCAAAAATCTGTGGGTGATGGAAACATGCAGGGTCTCAGACATAAAGGAGTAAACTGCATACAAAGTCCTATTCCGATTTTGTCCTGCACAGTTATCTGAATAGAATATTAAGTCTGTAATTTCTTCTTGAACTTTAAACTTTATAGAGCATAGCCAAGTTCCCAATTTCATTTGAACCTCGTTTTGCAATCTGTTCATGCCAAATGTAGCAGTAACCTTCAGAATTGCCTGTATCAAATACAGTGAAATTATAGCAAGCATACTTCTTTTTGTAGTAGATCAAGCTCACTTCTGACTGTGGTATACTTAAGGTCTTTTGAAAGTCAAAAGTGGTCACACACAACGATTTTTCAATTTTGGCCGTAATTTTGTCACGGTTTTTCATTTCTCGCACCGAAGTTTTATTCCTCACATGTTTTCCCATTTCCTCCTCCATTTCTACTTCTTTTTCAGCATCCTGGCACAATGAATATGCACTGCACATATCTCATTGGTCCTTTTTAGGAGTGATAAAACCTACATTAAATTCAATCTTGAAGATGTCCGAGTACTGCCTCAAGGTTGCTGCTGAAGTGACAGGAATTTATTTTTTCCACTCAATGTACATGCTGTACATTTTAGTGATTGATAGGCCTTCCTCTAGGTATTTTCGGATGCTTTCTTCCCGTATGTAGTGTGAATCTACAACAGGAAACGAATTTATGTGTTCCCTTACTTTAGCTTTTACTTCCTCAGGTATGACTTGGCTGCCGCGGTTCACATGCTTGCCCCTTTTGTCAGGAGAAAGTGTTACATTTCCAGAATTAGTAAATTTTTTGAATGCTGTTCGTACCCACATATCAGTTATGTCAAACGTATCAAGGAACATTTTCTTGCAGACTTTTATTCTTTCATCACATTTTAATAGTCGATAGGCCATTGAAGAGCTCCTCCTAGATACATTTCCTTGTACAGAGGCATGTTTATTTTGGTTCTTACAAACATTTCTTATCATCAAATCCCATTGTCTTGTGTGGTCTCCAAGCTTCCAAAATCTGTTAAAAATACTAAGCCGGTGCTCTGCAGATAGTTTATACTGACATTTCAGTCTACAATTTGATCCACATCCAGGTCGCATTTTTCTAGCAGAAACTATTTGTTTTGTAGTGTTTTTTATATTCTAAGCCTAAGTTATTTTGTTCCTTTGCCTTAACCGTCATCTATTCAGTGATATTAACACATCTCTTTCTCCCAGGACTTGTCTTCTTTTTACATGATCTTGATTTCTTGGCTGAACTGCCAGGATTTTTGATATGTGTTTCTTCGTTGTCTGAAGTTTTGCCTTGAGTAATTGGTTGTAAGCCTTCTTCTGTCGATTTTTTTGAGAAATTCCAAGATTTAAAACATCATTGCTATTATTGGTTTTATCTCGATTGTTATTAACTAACTTTTCCTTATTGATATTATATTTTTTCTTTTTCTTTGAATTTGCCTTTTCTTCATACACTCTATGATAATAATAATATGAGAGACATTATTTTTATTGTTAATGTTAACATGCAGTTTTCAGTGAATGAGCTGAATGCTTCCTGTAATATGATCGTAACTACACTTGTACTGAACACTTCATAGACAACACTCCGTATAAGAACATCGTATCTCAAGTTACGATGTTCTTATATGAAACAAATTAAGTAACAGCAGTTACGATGTTCTTAAACACTGAGTTAACAAAAAATATAATGGGATTCAGAGAGTAATAATTTTCCAGCTGATAGAGCTCATTTTTTAGTATATGATTCGCGAATAATCTCAAAATCACAAAAATGTCAGTTACGATGTTCTTAGTTGGAGGCGTCGATCTGACTGCGTGTGGAGGAACTACGTACTATTGACGTCAGAAAAATTGGATGGCGCAGCCACGCGGTAGAATTTTGAAGCTGTAACATAGTGACTGGTGAGGTTAATATACATGGTGAAGCATTGACGTCGTGATGGAAACAGAAAGGAATATGTGAAATTCGAGGAGGTACTGCTTTGTATACGGTTGCAAATCGTATAAAACGGGTACGAAATCTCTTCACTACTTTGCTGCACAAAAAGTTCAGAGAGAAAGATGGTCTTCGGCGCTGTCAATTGGAAAACGTGTTACACGTTACATGACAGGGTGCAGTTTGCATTTTTGTGAAGACGACATCTTTACACAGCGTAAGCACCGGTACTGTTTATTATTGATAGTTATTGTCTCTAATTTGTATTCACAAGGATTTAGCTACATCAAAAATACTGATAAACTTGTAGCCTAATACTTCTGTGCAGTACATAGAATGTAATCCGCTCTTCGTAAACTTATTTTAGGGGTTCTTCCGATTGACAATAGCCAAATGGTTAGAAAACTTAAGAAAAATGCTCTTCCTAGCCTTAATTTGCCAGAGAATTTATATTATTGCCCTTGAACAGCAAGTATATAGGTCAATATTTGCAATATTGAAGTATGATTTGGCTTAAATTGTGTTTTTGGCTTTGATCTCCTTACTGTTGAATTTAGTTAATTAATGTGTAAAATCTTAGTTTTAAGTACCGGTTTGGTGACCCATCATCCCAGGCAGGCCGATAACACCTATACTACTCAGGCAGATAGGTCACTTAGCCGTAATTTGGAAGTTATAGTGATATTAAGTATACATATGCGGTAATATAGCAGGAGACCTGTTTGGCCTAGGCTATTCTAACTTTAATTAGTTCCCATTTCAGGGTTTTTCAGTTTTGAGTGCGAATAGTTGGTTTGAAAGTTGTACAACAGTAAGGAGAGTATGTTTTGTATAGGTTTAAATTGGTATTATGGTTTATGTCGAGTTGAGGAGTGAATTTGATTTGGCTAAAAGTGTAGTTTTTGATCTGTTCCGTTTGCTTATGACAAGTTCAAATGGGGACTCCAGCTTTGTTAAATATCTGTATTTTAAATATGTAATTACATATATTGATAAAGAGGATGCCTCCATTTTAACTTGCCTGTGGCAAGAGATTAATAAATTTCTATTCTTGCCTTTGAACAGCAAGTATGTAGGTCAATATTAGCAATATTGAAGTATGATTTGAGAATCCCAAGTAACACTTCTTTGAACCCAAAACATTCATGCAAATTCAGGATCGCTGGATTCAATTTATTATCAGGGAGTCGTCCTTTGTGTTATGTGAGATATATACATATTGAAATTAATAAAAACATAGATACCGCTAGGCTACCAAGTACAGGCTTCATATATGTAACGGCAGACAGTAAATTAACTATCTACATGTGGGTAATATTTTTAACTGGTAGTAATTAAGCACTGCATTTAAATTGATTATAAAAATATTTCTATCAATGAAAGAAAATATGTAGTATTTTGCCATCATAAATTAGAAGCCATAACAAACGCACACCCAATCACTGTCTTTCTTACTTCTTGTCACTATCTCGCTGCCATATTGGAAACAGCTGACCGTAAGCTCCTCCCCCGTTTCGGACGTCAATAGTCAAGAATCATTGACAAGTTCACCGCGATACCTGCATCAGTCGAGGTTTTGTAGCCTGAGGGAGTGATACGTGTTTCATATTCCCTCTAATCATTGACATGGAAAGTTTTCGCGCGCTACGTTATGCAATACTGTTTTGTGTTCTATTAAACAAAATCGCATCTGAAAGCTACGACGATTTGAGGAGAACATATGGGGAGTCTGTCATGTCTCGTCGTGACAGTTTTCGTTCGCATAAGGCTTTCAAAGAGGGCCGGAAAAGCGCTGAATTGCAAGGAGGAAAAGGTGCACCTGTTACCGCCATTATAGAGACATCGATCAACACGGCAGGTGCCATTATTCGTGAAGACCCACGTCTGACTGTCAGGCAGCTTGCACACATGCTTGTGATATCAGTTGGGAGCAATTGGTAAAGGATCACATCCCCAAAAAACGAAGGAACCTGATTCGACATTTAAAGCTTCACCATGACAACGCCAGGCCGCATGTCGCCCATGCTGTTAAAGGGGTCCTCGCACAAAAAGGAATCTCTACGGTACCCCATCCACCTTACAGTCCTGACTTGGCCCTGTGTGACATTTTCTCAACCCTGAGGCCAGAAAGGACCTTAAGGGTCGTCGATTCGACAACGAGACCCAGGCAGTTAACGCTTTAGAGGCGATTGCGAAGAGGATGTCAAAGAATGGCTTCCTGCACGACTTTCAGGAATGGCAAAGGAGTTGGGACAAATGCATCGCATTGGATGGGAAGTACATTAAAGGTGACAAAAGACTGTATGTGTAAATCATGACAATAAATGGTTGTATGAGCATTAGTGTCACTTTTAATTGAACATCCCTCGTAGTTTTAAGTGAGAGGTTCCTAGAAAAGGCGCCAAAATCCCAGACAATATTTCATACAACCACAAATAAAATAAAAATTAAACATAAGAATAATTGGGGGTCCGGGCACGGACACCAAGAGCCCGCTGATGAGCCAGCTTGGTGTCCTAGGTGAAACCCCCACACAAGACACGGCACAAACCTAGAAAAAATGCTGAGTTTTAATTCACTGGCCGTGAAAGCCAATATACCATCCTTATGAGAATAATTGGCTTATATAGCCTAACGCAGAATTAAACAAGGAAAATTTTGGTATAACTCTGTTTTCAATAGGTCTGTTGGTTTGTTTGTAATTAAGGCCTAAACTCGGGTATCCATAAGAAAATACCGATAGTAGACTATCATTATCGTCATCATAATTAAGCCTATGTTAGTTGCAAAAATCTGTATAAAGTTGTTCCAAAATTCAGTGCCCTAACTCAGAGGAGCAACCGAGTAGATTTTTAGAAGTAAATTTAATTCACGAACAGCGCAAGTGCTAGGTGTCATACCATCTGCTATGAACACGCAGTACCATGCACGATTTGTGTTTGTTCCGCCCCTTAAAACAAAAATTACCACCACGACCACCAATAACGGTGAAAAAGTGCTGGAAAATAAATCGCTGTTTTAAATACTATACATTTTAATTTGGCAAAACAATTTTCTGATTTTGCAAAACACAGTTCAGAATTGAGTGACTCAGTGGAAGAACTACCTGTCCCTACCTTTAGTAGATTTTTAGTTTTATCTTAGCCCCAAACTCCATCAAATGTCAATAGCTTATAGTTGTATTTTACTCGCTAAAAGGTGCCAGTGGGTTTGTGTGATTAAAAGGTTTCCAATGTTGTTGCGCGCGAGTGGAAGAATTCCTAATCCTATACTCTGTGAGCTGCCTGAATAGGATTGACATTTCGCCGGAAATTCCACGTCAGTCATCACCCCTCTGCCTCTTGACCAATGCATGTTCGCATAGTTGATGTCATAATACTCTGCGTTGCAATATTACAACCCACGTGCTTCAGTGCCTGGTCAGCTGTATCTCTGACTTGTACAGTTTGGCAATCTCGTTCTCAGACCACATGGCGATAAGAGAACTGTCAATCCTATTCTGGCAGCTCGCAGAGTATAACTCCACTGCCCTCTTGCTCAAATACCACAGCAATAAGCTGGCAGCTGCATAATGACAGACGTGGTTGGATCCTGCAACGATGTGTGTGATGTTAAAGAAAAAGAAGGATTGTGTAGGAGTGGAAGAAATATAAAATAAAAATATTAAAAAGAAAAACACAAATGGCTTACACTGCTGATGTACTAAGGAAGAGTCAGATGAAGAAATCTTTCAAAATTATTGTAAATTTTTAAATCCCACGAGCTTGGTCGTGGAAAGGTTCAAAGAGGATATGACATATGAGGAAGGCATCTCAATTTCGATTTACGAACGACAATTATAAGATGTATATGAAGCACACTTTCAGTGACGGCTGTAAGGGATGTGATAGGCATACTAAGAAGAAAGGTAAAGCGTCCTGTCCTAGGTGATATAATGTTGCCTACAGTCTATCACAACAGTAGGATGATAAAGAAGGCACGATATGATGTCAGCTCTAAATGACATTTGTACCTCCTGTGTATCAAGCATTTTACAGAGCCCTTCAGTCAGATGCCGATGAAAGCCATGGATGTTGAAGACTTCGAGTAAGGCACGGTGCAGTTTGTGATTTTTTTCAGTATTAGAATGTGCAATATTGTATCAGTGACAATATTTTTATTTTTATTTGCCGCTTTATTTTGATTAAAAGAAGATTAATAACCAATTACCAATGCTATGGTTATTTTTTTTATTACCATCATCATCATCATCATCATCATCATCATCATCAGCAGCAGCATCATCATCATTGCTACATGACCCATCATTTGCAGGAAGTTAGACTCTGACATACACTAGAATTCTTATTACTATCAATAGGCTAATAAGTTAGACCACGTGTAAGATTCATGCTGAACAAAATTTATTAAAACTTGTTATCTCCAAATGTGCTGCAGTTGTGATAGGTAGTTCTTCCACTGAGCCTCCTGCTGAATGGACTCCATGCAACGACACCCAATAGAGTGCATGCAATTTGACGTCTAGCACGGTTGGAGATGAGTTCAGGAATGAAACAGAACCTCCTCTGTTACCCACACCCTGCGGCGTGAATTGGCGCGCCAAGACTGCAGCCAACTAGAGTGTGGCTTTTGAACACTTCTCAAGCCAAACTTTATTCCAGCTCCTGGGGCACCCTAGGTCCAAATAATTACAATTATACACACTGCTATAACATAGGTCATCATACAAACTCAACACACAGACTGATGACCAAGATGTCCCTTACCCCTAAAATGAATTTAAACAAGTAGTTCCATAAAGAACTATACAGCCTATTTTCATATATCCTACTTATGTTAATTGCCTCTATCAACTTACAAAATTTCAGTTTGATAGCCTTCATAGATTCGTAGATATTGAGAACCATCTAACTATTTCGGATGGTCGCCATGTTGGATATTTATATATGTAGGTCTTAGAGTTATGTACTATTACATGAAGATTATTGTGTAGGTGTAGTATTCAAACTTCAATCGCATGATTGGGACACAAGAAATGAAAACCAGATTTTGAAATTTCACACAGCTGCCAACTTGTGGTTATGAAAACTTTTGAAATAAATTAGATGTCAGTGGATTAAAATTTGTATAAGCATTTACCGTACCAAATTTTAGTGCGCTCGGATGGTTAAATCGCGAGAAACGTTCATTGAAATATTTATATTTCACGTCGCCGCCATGTTGGATTCGTGCTCACCAGGTTATTGAAAGTCCCATAGGTGAATTTATGTTCATAGCCTCTATCAACATACAAAATTTCAGTTTGATTGCTACCATAGATTAATATACGAAGTACGTCCAGAAAGTAAGTTCCGTTGGGTATTAACATTAAATTGTGTACAGATACAGAAATATTATTTATTGCACAAAATTCTACAACCCTTAAACTACTTTTCCACATATCTGCCGAAATGTTGCAGGCATTTGTCGTAGCGTGGCACGAGTTTTTGTATACCTTCTTCATAGACGTGTGCCGCCTGTGTCTCCAACTAGTTGTACGTTCCGCTGCAGCGCAGTTCCTCATATGCGCGGTAGACGCTCTGTATCAAGGAGAAAAAACGTGCGCCATTTGGAGAGCGCTGTCAGCCACGTACGCGTTTTTGTGCATGTTTACTCGTACAATGTCGGTGTTGATTGAAAATCCCGCCGCTTGTGAAATCAGATCTGTGATTCGTTTTCTGAATGCTAGGAAAGTGAAACCAATTGAAATTTGCGAAGTGTATGGACAAAATACGATGAGTGATTCAATGGTGAGAAGATGGGTCCGACAGTTCAATGAAGGACGTAGTGAAGTGCACGATGAAGAACGAAGTGGGCGTCCACCTTTGGTTACAGAAGAACTGGTTCACGCGATTGATGACCAGATCCGGGAAAACCGCAGGTTTACAATTAGTGCTCTCGCTATGGAATTTCCCCAAATCTCACGATCACTAATTCGTGAAATTGTTACCGAAAAACTGAACTTTCGTAAATTTTGCCGACGTTGGGTACCAAAGATTCTTACGGAGCAACACAAAACAAAACGGATGGGTAGTGCACTTCAGTTTTTGACCCGTTACAATGAAGGCGGCGAAGAATTTCTGACACAGATATTCACGGGATATGAAACTTGGGTTTCTTACGACACCCCTGAAAGTAAGCGGCAATCAATGGAATGGAGGCACACTTCATCCCCAGCAAAGGTTAAGCCGAAACAAATCTTGACACCTCGGAAAATGATGTGCACAGTGTTCTGGGACTGGAAAGGCATCTTACTCATTGATTTCTTACCGCGTGGTCGAACAATCAACGCAGATGCTTACTGCGAGACACTTAGGGAATTGCGCCGCGCAATACAGAATAAGCGCCGAGGGTTGCTGTCAAAAGGTGTTGTTTTTCTTCACGACAACGCACGACCACACACTGCAAATGTGACGAAAAACCTCCTACAGGGATTTGGCTGGGACGTGTTTGACCACCCTCCGTACAGCCCTGACCTCGCTCCTAGCGACTTTCATCTGTTCACACATCTCAAGTCTTTCCTTGGCGGTCAACACTTCAACAATGACGACGAGCTGAAAGAAGATGTTTCCAACTGGTTGAAGACACAGGCGGAAAACTTCTATGAAGAAGGTATCCAAAAACTTGTGCCACGCTATGACAAATGCCTGCAAAAGTTCGGCAGTTACGTGGAAAAGTAGTTTAAGAGGTGCAGAATGTTGTGCAATAAATAATTTTTCTGTATCTGTACACAATTTAATTTTATTATCAAACGGAACTTACTTTCTGGACGTGCCTCGTATATTGAGAACTTTCTAAATATTTCGGATGGTCGTCATGTTGGATCTTTACATATGTAGGCCATAGAGTTATGTACTATTAGATGACGATTTTTTGCGTAGGTTCATTATTCCAACATTCACTTCGATCGCATGATTAATACACAATAAATAAAAACTTAATTTTTAAATTGCGCACAGCCGCCATGTTGAGGTTATGTGAACAATTGAACTAAATTAGATGCCAGTGCATTACAATGTGTATTGACATTTACTGTACCATATTTCACTGCGCTCAGATGGTTAAATCGCGAGACAAGTCTATTACAATGTTTAACCTTCGCTTGGCCACCATGTTCGTTTTGTATTTTACAGGTTATTAATAGTCTCATAGCTGAACTTTTAATAGTACCCTTTATCATCGTACAAACGTTCAGGGTGATATTAGTAATAGTTTTGGAGATATAGAATGCCGATGAAATATTTCGCACAGCCGCCAACTTGAAATTATGTAAACAATTGAACAAAATTTGATGCCAGTGCATTGCAATGTGTATAAACATTTGCTTCATTTCGTTTGGATGGTTAAATCGCGAGAAAAGTCTATTTACAGGTTTGAACTTCGCTTGGCCGCCATGTTAGTTTTGTAGTTAACAGGTTTCTGAAAGTCTCATAAGTAAACTTCTGGTAGTGCCCTTTATCACCGTACAAAATTTCAGGGTAATATCAGTGATAGTTTCGGAGATATAGAATGGTGGTGAAATATTTCGCACAGCCACCAAGTTGGATTGGGGAGACGTAATAAAATTTGAAGAGCACGGTCGGGGTCGGCCAGAATAGTACTATGATCTTACCAAGTTTCATTGAAATCGGTCGTGGCGTTTAGAAGTTATTAGGGGGACACACACACACATACACACACAGACACACTCACGGACAAAAAGTGAGCTCATAAGTTTTTTTTTCATAAATGAAAATAGGCTGAAAACACAACTGTTACCCATCCGATTTGGGGTATTGCATTTTGTAACATTCTGTAGATTTATGTAACGAAAAACTATCAAACTACTTTAACTAGGGAGTGGTCGAGTGTATCAATCTGGACACAAAGCCATTCGAGTGGGCTAAATTGCCGAAATATTACATGTGAATGTTGAAACGTTTCCGTGAAACCCAGTTCGATAACGGAGATTATTGGCTATGCCGAACTGTGCTTCCGATACATTGGCTATAACGCATTTTACAAGCATGGTGAGCTCGCCAAGGAAGAGGCTTATTATTGGAGTTTAGTTATGAAGCTGTAACGCCAACGCCTGTGTAGAAATGTTCAGTTGCGTGGTCAACATTGCGATCATAAGCTGCGGCAAGGGTTGCTTAGGTGCGGACATTGTCATTTTAGAGTTTATTGTCCCGTGCCCCGTGGCGTCAACAGTCCCGTATTTGACACCTGCATATTCGCGTCGGTGTATGCATCACTGTACTCATTGGAGGATAATGGAGCATAAATTTTCTCTCACATTTGCATTGTGGGAAGATTTAAGACATGTAGTATCTCTGTTTCTTTATTTAATCAGTGTCAGAAAAGCAGATCACTCACTGGCTCCAGCTTGTATTGCTGCTGTGGCTAAGACCTAGTGTGCTGCCGAGTAGTCTAGCTGAATGCAAGCAAGGGGAACAGCCAGTTACAGGAGTCGACAGGATGGCAGCAGGGGAACAAGGAGAATTCTAAATAGTGACACTAGGCGCTCGGCTACGCTGACCCCCTCAGTCAAGTAAGATTTCCGATATCTCTCGAACCAATAATCGGGTGTGGACATATGAGGTGTTAAATGACTCGGAGTGATGTCCCCTTTCCTTAGGAGGATTCGTTATATTAATTTTATCATTTCAAACGATCTTGTCGACTTCATCGCTATGCTTTGGTCTACCATTATGCGTTACGGTTACGGCTTGTATGACGTCATCATGTTGTTCAGTGCATATGCACCGAGTCTGAGTTTACTCCTGGGGTCTGGCGTTATGCGATACGGAGAAGGCGAGTGCGTGACTTCATGCAGCAGAGTGCACCTCCAGCTCTCCGTTCCCCGCGCGGGAAGCCCAAGTTAAAGGGTAATGGAGTCTGTTGAGTGTGAGTTTATTCCTGGGGTCTGGCGTTATGCGATACGGAGACGGTGAGTGCGTGACGTCATGCAGCAGAGTGCACCTCCCGCTCTCCGTTCCCCGCGCGGGAAGCCTAAGTTAATGGGTAATGGAGTCTGTTGAAAGAGTCCTGGGCCTTGAGCCTTTCTAACATGTGTAGCATTTGTAGCATGCGTCATTTGAAATTATATAAAGTCTAGTCTCTCAGACTGACTGTATCTTTTTTTATTAAAGTAGGCTATAGTCTCAAAACTATTCATCGCAGAACGTTGTGCAATGGCTTAAACGAAATGTCTCTATACCCTTTATCGTTAAAACAAAACACAGTATTTTTTAAATGTTTTCCAAAAAGTTCAATTTGGAAAGTAGGTTATATTTCCGAAATTAGGAATTTTAGAAAGTAGTGTGTTGACTTCAACCCTCCAGCCCCTAAAGCAAGTCCCATGTCCCTAGGAGAAAATCGTAGCAGTAGGGGGATGATAAGGGTTTAAACTCACTCGATGGATCGGGGTGGGAGGTTGGACATCACTTTTTATCAAACAAAGACATTTACCTTTCCCGCCAGCCTCCCACCCCGATCCATCTGTGAAGTCATACCCAGTCTCAAGGCAAGTCTAAACTTGTAGAACATGTCACATGTCAACCCGGAAATATCTCAAGCTTCAATCCTTGATGAGTGAATTTTGTTGTTGTTGTTGTTGCTTGCTTGCTTGCTTGCTTGCTTACACACATGGCAGTAGGTATTATGCCGCCCACGTTAGGTAAAGTTAGGTTAGGTTAGGTTAGGATAGGTGAAGTTAGGTTATAACTAAATTTGTTATTCCCAGTTGTTTTAGTAAAACACTACTTATGCTCTCATATTTGCTCCCATATTTACTTCCACTTTAAACTACCTTCACTTGTGTGTTAACTTTTGCTCTCACTTTAAACTGCCCCTCCATATTTGCTCACTCTTTTGCTCCCACTTTAAGCCCCGTGTACTTTGTTCTGTGTTTAACTTGTCTAATTAACCTGGGTTTCTGCGATTACTGTAATAATGTGTGTAGTTGTATTAGGGACAAGGATGGGGCAGGCAGCTTTAGATTTTGAATAAGGTACTATCACAGCATTTGTCTGAAGGGAGTGAGCGAGATAGCCTCTGTCAGCGCTGAGATTCGAACCTCTGATCTCCGCACTTGCTGCAGCTCCCATCAGGGTAGTGCGAAGCGTTTAAACTGGTGGGACTACCCTACAGGATAGGGAGAAACAAAGAGAATGGATGTGCGTGCGTGATTGGCACAAGATGATTGAAAATAACATGTCAAGAAGCGAAGTTTGTGACGTGCACTTTACCAATTCGAGCCGTGTAGGTTATCTACATATAAAGTGACTCCAGGTGTGGAAGGAAGCAATCTTAAATCGCCTCTAGAGAATAAATTGATTTCTTGAAACAGACCACGTACGATAGTTTCAAGGTGATTAATTTTCCCACTTGGATGACATATGGACAGAAATCTGGAGGAAGATTTATGGCTCTCTCAGGTATTCTAGATATGGAATGTTTTATACCATGACTGTTCAAATACAGGAACATTCCTCAAATTGGATACCTATTCTTCCATGGATGGATTAAGTTGATTAGTTGAATCTACAAGTCTATAACCACACAAATTTTCTTTTTATTTCTAATTCACAATTTTTAGTACTGTACATAAAACATACTAATTGAACATATTATTCGACTTAGCCATTAGGCTACACCATTTTAAAGAAATCGTTATCAATGATATGCATGCCACACACAAAAGGTTGCACCTGGGATATTTGATTGCTCTTCCTGCTCTGTATGAATTTGATATCCTATATCCATATGTCTTTATCATAATGTAATAATACAGTAGTCTATAATTTAATAACTGTAAATTTTAGGTTAAACAAATGAGTAGGTATTGAAAGGAAATTCATAAAACGTGTACAGTCTTTCTGAATTTTATAAACCATTGATGGCAAAATGTTGATATCCGTATTGATAGATGAATTCTAAAGTTTAAAATATACGCCAATCAATACTTAAATTAAAATATATCTATTATAGGCTATATTGTAGGATGGGTACATCTTTCGACCTGACATTGAGGTCTTCCTCAGCCCAATTAAGAACTAAAATACTAATGATGTATTTAAGTCTAATGATGAATGTTTGATATTAAAAATGATACGTTAAATTATATTTAAAAGAATAAAATAATAAAATAGATATTCCTACAATGTAATTGAATGTAAATAAAATATAATATTGGGCTTCACATTAGAAATTCAAAAAATATAGATAGAAAATGAAGTAATTTTGAACTAGCAAGTGTAGTCCTTACATTTTTTGAAAAAATCTAAAAAATACCATGTTTTGTTCTAACGATAAAGGACAAAGGTCACCTTTCGTTTAAGCCAATATATGACTTTTTAGAATGTTTAATTTTGGTAATATAGCCTACTTTCCAAATAATTGTTTGAAAAAAAAAACAATATAATGTTTTTGACTGAGAGTTGGATAACAGTAGGGGTAAGAGTTGACATATGACTTTTTGTGATTAATAGTTTTAAAAATATAGCCTACTTTCCAAAAAAATTTAAAATCGAAAAATATAATGTTTTTGACTAGGCGTGGGATAGAGGTAAGAGTAAGAGTTGAGAGTCAATCATTAACCTTAAAGTACTCCAAAATTTTTAAATTCTTAGTGTTGTTGTTGCTGCTCACTTGCAAAAAAGGGCTGTGATACTTTCCAAGACCAAGAGAATAAGCCACTAAAACATTGACAAAAATAACTCGTCAAATAAGCCAATAGATAAGCCAATACATAAGTAAACATGATAGCCAATACATAAGCCAACATATAAGCCAATACATAAGTCAATAAAGCCAATACATAAGCCAATATATATAAGCCAACACATAAGCCAACATGATAAGCCAACACATAAGCCAATATAAAAGCTTATGGTAAGTCACTCTATCACCAGAACAGTAGTAACCTTTATAGTATGCAAATCATACTGACATGTTAGCTACTACTATGGAGCTTACTACAACCAACAAAGATAAACAACGTGCACTATATCAAGGCTACTCATATAACTATAATCGTCAGAATGTGGATGGTATAATATTCTGGCGATGCTCAACGGAGAGGTCGAGAAGATGTCGAGCCAATCTGAAAAGTAAAAATGGTGAGGTTTTAAGTGTGAGTGATCATCAATGTAGTACTCCGAACGAGCCACGGTTGCTGTTGACAAAAAATTATCAAAATGCTAAAAAGCTAGTCCGAGAAAACGATATTGCTACTCAAGATAGTGCCTTGTTTGCTAAAAAGCATTTATCATCTCCTCTAAAAGCTATGTTTAATCCATATTCAACGTCTGATAAGCCATCAACACTATCAAAGAAAACACAGACTACGCAAGAGGTGGTACTGCATGAACATCAAAAAGGACTAGATATTACGTAATAGTGATAAATTAATGATTATAATGATAATGATGATGATGATAATAATTATGGTGATGCTCTGTTTACACCCAAAAATCATTTGTTAAATTTGTCTAATGGAACAATCCCAGTAAACTAATCCGTCGGCTTCAGCAATTGCATGCCTATAAACAAGCTATCAAGGATATGAGGAAGAACTATTGGATATAGAAAATGAACTTCGTCGTGCCAAAACTATTGTATAACAGGTCCACGTAACCGCTTAGAGTGGGTCTTAACATACATTCTAGGGATTTTACTACTACAGGTATAGTCATCCTTTAAAACTATAGCAAACAATCGTAAAGATTAGTCGTTTATTTGACAGGTGAGGTACCCTCTGATTCCGAGAAGAATGTTATCATCCCTATACCGAAGAAAGTGGGAGCTGACAGATGTGAAGATTACCGTTAAATCAGCTTGATTACTCATGCTTTAAAGATCCTGTCTAGAATAATTTACAAGAGGATGGAAAGCTAGATAGAAACGGAGTTGGGTGAAGACCAATTTGGTTTCAGGAGAAATGTAGGAACAAGTGAAGCTGTACTAAATCTTAGGCTGATTTTGGAAGGTAGAATAAGGAAAGATAAGAGAACGTTCATGGCATTTGTAGACTTTGAAAAGGCTTTTGATAACGTTGATTGGACTAAATTGTTTGACATTTGAAAACGATTGGAATTAAGTACAGGGATAGGAGGGTGATCTACAATCTATACAGAAACCAGACAGCGGTCATTCGAGCTGAAGGACATGAGAGAGAAGCTGGTATTCAGAATGGTGTAAGGTAAGGCTGCAACTTATCGTCCATACTTTTCAATCTTTACATTGAACAAGCAATGAAGGAAGGAGAAAAATTTAAAGTGGGAGTGAAGATTCAAGGAGAAATAATTTCAACTCTGAGATTTGCTGATGACATCGTCATCTTGGCTGACACGCCTGAGAATTTGAATGAGTTTTTGAATGGTATGGACTCCGTCTTGAGGAAAGAATTCATGATGAAAATTGATAAATGTAAAACAAAAAAATATGATTGCAGCCGAAACAAATCAGAAACCTCTATGGACATCAAATTGGCAGATGAAAAGCTGAAGGAAGTAGGAGACTTCTGTTACTTAGGAAGCAAAATAACCAGTGATGGACGAAACAATGAGGACATAAAAAGTAGGTTGGCTCAGGCAAGGAAAGCATTTCTACAAAAAAGGAATCTGTTGACATCAAATATAGATTTTGGTATTAGGAAGTCACTTTTGAAAGCCTTTGTCTGGAGCGTGGCACTCTATGGAAGTGAATCTTGGACTATTGGTGCAGCAGAAAAGAGGAGAATTGAAGCGTTTGGAATGTGGTGTTACAGGAGAATGATGAAGATCAGGTGGGTAGATAGGGTTACAAACGAAGCGGTATTAAGACGAGTGGGAGAGGAGAGATGTTTCTGGCGACTGCTAATGAAGAGAAGAGATAGGACACATACTAAGACACCCGGGAATTGCAAGCTTAGTTATGGAAGGAAGGGTCGAGGACAAGAACTGTAGGGGTAGACCAAGGTTAGAGTATGTTAGACAGATTGCCTCGGATGTAGGGTGTGGTAGTTATGTAGAGATGAAACGATTAGCTCAGGACAGGGAGGCATGGAGATCTGCATCAAACCGGGCAAAAGAATGAAGACTCAAACAACAGTCGTTTTTATTATTTTTATTATTAATTTTTATTATTATTGGGTTTGGGTTAAGGTACGGGGGATGTGGTGGAATTGAAGAGCTTTATTTTAGTTTTTTTTTTAGTTTTGGGTAAGAGGGTTCTGTTTCACCCCTACAGAGTCATGGAAATCGAGTGCAGACCTCTGGTGCTAGAGTCGAGAGTGGTAGCCACTACACTTTGGGGAAAACCATTTTCTCTCTTGTTCTTTCAACTCGAAAAACAGTTAAAGCTACCAAGAGCCCATGTCAACAGTATAAAGGCACTTTTGCTGGGGAATCTGTATAAAATTTGATAAATGTATATATTTTGAAATAAACCGTTTGGGTACGTTGGCTAGAGCCTCTGGCTGTCTTACCACTTATCTACCCATGGGGGGAAAAGCATTTTATTTATGTAGTAAAAAGTAAAGTAACACTCGATTGTTACAAGAAAGTTAAAAGTGGTTGTAAATTGTAGAATTTAAGGGAAATGCGAATTTTCTGTTAAATTCACTTTATCTCTCACTTATGTAATGTTTCTTTTTGGGTAAAGAATCAACATCATCGCCCAGTTTCTATATTTAGCATTTTCTCTTAATGAATCAAAATAGCGGACATCATAATCTAGCTTTACATACAGTCTGCATCACACCATGTTCATAACACCTAACGCATAGCCGGTCAAGTTAACAAGGTCGTTATCGTGCTAAAGTCGCCTCAGGGCTCTGTCTACGTATACGTACAAAAGAGTCTTACAATATGCTCATGCAAGTTAAATAATCCCTGTGTTTTAAATAAATAGTCAATATTCCATTCTCTTATGTGGTATAGCGCACCTCTAGTGCTCAACTCTTACGTCACGCGACAAAAGTATTCTTGTTTAAACGATCATGCAAACCCATTGCCTGTGTGGTCAGGCATGTTAAAGCGTATGTATAAGTTAAATAAAAATAATAATTATGGTTAATCGACTAAATATCTTTTAACAAAATCTAAAAATAAAATATAAAATAAAAATTATAGCTGAAGTACCCTCTTGGACTAGCTACCCATACAAGACAATGAAATAAATATTTACCAACTAGTTTCGGGTCCTTTGGCTAAATCTAAAATCTAAAATCTAAAAATAAATAATTCATAGTAAAAGGGAATGTGATTCCAAGTAATACAAACCCTTATATGTACTTCTTTAATAATTAGTTACCAAAAATTTCAAGTCATGACATTATGGTTTAGTCTTTTTGCAAAATCTAAATCTAAATTCTAAAATCTAAAATCTAAAAATAAATAATTCATAGTAATGGGAATGCAATTCCAAGTAATATAATTCCTTATATGTCTTTCTTCAATAATTAGTTACCGAAAATTTCAAGTCAAGACATTATAGTTTGGTCTTTTCGCAAAATCTAAAAGTCTAAAATATACAACCTTAAATCTAAAATCTAAAATGAAAAATCAAGAATCTTACATGCATTATTTTAAATCCTAAATCAGGGTTTTACAATATTATAAGTTCAACAAATCTTGGGTTCGCAAAGCCATATAACACCTCATGTGTCCAAATCCAATTATTGGTTTATAAAATCTCAGGTCGATAACCTTACAGTTTCGGGTATTTTGGGTAAATTCATTCGCCATACGAAAGGGCACGTCACCCCGAGTCCTATGACACGTCACATGTTCAAATCCCATTATCAGTTTATAAAATCTCAGGTCAATGACCTTGCAGTTTTGGTTATTTTGGGTAAATGAGTGCGCCAAGGAAAAAGAGTGGCCATCCTGAGTCCTGTGGCACCTCACGTGACCCTCTCCGATGATTAGTTTATCAAATCTCAGGCCCATGAGCTTGCAGTTTTGGGTAATTTGGGTAAATGTGTGGGCCATGGAAAAAGGGGGGGGGGGGGCGTCATGCTGGAGTCATTTGAAACCTCACACGACCCTCTCGAATAATGGGTTCGCGAGATATCGGGTTGCCGGGCTGCGACATGTGGTCGCGGTGCCTGCTTTAACGGTCACGGCGTACGCTGTACGCTAAGTAACTCCTTTATCAATAATAAGTTTAAAAAAGCTGCTAAAGTAATACCCGTAGTCACATGACCCAAAGTCAAGTACACTGATATATAAATAAAATGTCTCCCTCGTGTAGTTAAGGCCTTTGGCATAACATTTTGGTTAAATCCATAGTCCTCGGCAAAGAGGGCATCACAAGCTTACGTTTGAGCCCACACAAAAGTCTCTAGCGTTATTGGTTCACAAAATATAATGAGCGGATGATCTAGCTGTTTGTTAAAATTTGGGTAAATCTATAAAATAAATAGCAAAGAGAGCGTCACCCCGAGTCCTACGACATGTCACATCCAAATCCGATTACGGGTTTATAAAATCTCAGGTAAGTGAACTTGCCGTTTTGGGCATTTTGGGTAAATTCATGCGCCGCACAAAAGAGGGCATCATGTCCTGTAATTTGACACCTCACACGTCCGAATCCGATCATTGGTTCGCGAGATATCGATAAATTTAACATGGAAGCTCCGTGATGCCTCTTCAGAGGGGGCGACGCCAGGCGTCGAGTGAGTTTAAACCTATATCATCCCCCTACTGCTATGTTTATGTCCTAGGGACATGGGACTTGTTTTAGGGGCTAGAAGGGGTATAAACCTTTGGTTTAAGTCAAACACATTACTTTCTAAAATTCCTAGTTTCGGAAATATAGCCTACTTTCCAAATTGAACTTTTTTGGAAAACATTAAAAAAATCGTGTTTTGTTTTAACAATAAAGGGTATAGAGACCTTTCGTTTAAGCCATTGCACAACGCTCTGTGATGAATATTTTTGGGAATATAGCCTACTTTCAAAATTAAACACTTTCTTAAAATGCAGTATAACGAGTCCTCCTTAGGAAAGGGGACATCACCCCGAGTCATTTGACACCTCATATGTCCATACCCAATTATTGGTTCGCGAGATATCGGAAATCTTACTTGGCTGAAGGGTCAGCGTAGCCGAGCGCCTAGTGTCACTATTTAGAATTCTCCTTGTCTCCCTACTGATGGCCAGACTCGCAGGGGACCTTGCTTGCCTGCGTATCTGCCCGATGTTTGCTCGTTTCAAATGCTCTACAAGTCAAATGAAACCATAGCAGAGATAATTACAATTGATTATGATTTTATTATTGAAGTTTGTTTATTTTAGGTGAGACTAGCTCTTCGTACCCGTCATAGCATTCAGGAGACTGGTGACAGGGGTTAGCTTAGTTATGGCTGGACTGTCGGACCTTGTTTGGCCAACACATGTGCAATTCCGCAATTTGCACACTGTACCATGTTCTGCTTAGAATTAGGTACTGAAAGTAAGACCAGACCCCTTGGTGTGAAAAAAATTAACATTAAACAGCTGATACGAGAAATAAACTGTCAGCAATTGTGCAAATTCTAAAAACTATTTTTCTAGAAATATTTGTGGGCTTTTGGCCTTTTTTATCAGCCATGCAGCCAACTATATTAATTTTTAGTTATATTATTTGTCTTGGTATGATGAGGAATGATGATTGTAATATTGATATAATTTATCATGGAAATCGAATGGGTTTATAAACAAACACACATCAAACTGAGGGTATATTTTGTCACTATACTGTACACCTCATCCGGGAAAAATACAAACTTTTAGCCAAAAATTCCAAATGTTCAGACTGAAAGCTCATTTTACTTATAGAGGTATCTCAGTAATGTAAGCGAGATTCCACATGAAAAATAGATGACTGTTTTCCTACATTGTGGCTTAAGCAATTTCGCCATTTACAGTGGAGTCTCGATTAACCGAGGTTCCGTTTTATCCGAGCCTAAACTAAGGGAAAGAATAAAAATGAGGAAGATCGCAAATCGCGATGACGACTCATCAGACATCACACGACGTAGGACTGGAATTCAGAATTAGTCACACTGACGAATTGAGTGCTATCGAGAAGGCACTGCTCTACGTAGAACAAAAAAATTACCAGCTGATATCCTATCAGTATGTTGTGGCGAATGCGCAGTATGGCGGCCAAGAACGAGGCAATGCAATCTAGCAGAAGACTAGTAAGGGGTTTTTCTTAAGTGTTGAAGGGTTTCAAAGGTATGTATTGTATTATTTTGATTTGTTAAATATTGTAGTCCTGTGGTATTTAACATGATCGTATTTTCTCTTCCTATTACTCTACTGTATATCCGTAGTAATCGAGGATTTGCCTAGTCGAGGTTGCTGCAGTCCAAATTAACTCGGCCAATCGAGACTCCACTCTACCTCTATAACATGGTACAAGTAAATTTTACTCTTTGTATTGGAAATATAGAAAGTATAATCTTTCTTCAGTACCTAGTTATTTTCCGCCCACCCTGTATGCATTTCGGAGAATATGTACTTTTCATTCTTTGATGAGGAATTTCGATGTGAATTTTAGCGGTCTTATTGTACCCCAGCAGGGAAGAGATGCGACGCGAGTTAGGTGTTGAATTACAGTAGAATTTTATTAATAGGGCCTTTAATTTCAATGTGTCCCTCCCTGAAATGTACATCCCGGATAAACAATTGACAATTTGCTTCCAGAAAATGAATTCATTTTCAGCTTAACTGGAGTGGGTGACGATCGGCGTTCACATACTGATCCTGTCCGTGCAATATAAATTCGTAATTCATTTTAAGGGTATTTTTTCCGATTACAAAAATTCCCTGATCGACTCATTTGAATAATTCGGCTTTAACTGCGATATTGAGGATATTCAGTTCTAGGCTTTGAAAACTTACATCAGAAAATGTTTGTACTGGCGTGAAAACTATACGAACTAGCTTATTCATCCCGAAAATTTATTTGGAAACTATGCGGTATAGGAAGGAAGGAAGAAAGAAAGGAAAGCAGGAAGGAACTATTAATCTCGCGATCATAAGCCGTAAGTTTATACGTAGAATCCAATCCATCGAGCGTTACATTTCACCACGAAAATCACACGCACATTAACCGGGAATCGAACCCAGTCCGCCTTGGTGAGAGGTAAGCAGCTTGAACTCGGTACCCTCTGTAAGGGGGAGGTAAAGGAGGCTAAAAGGATCTTTCATCTTGCAATAAGTTGTATACGACTTGCAGACCAGAGTTGGGGAAAAACTAATCGATTTTGTGTTAGTATATCAGGGTAGCCCCTGATTATTATTCACCAGAGTCGAGACAGCTACGACTTCTTTAATTTTAAAATGAATTCCCCACTGATCAACTGCGAATATTAGTTACTGCAACAGATGTTCTACATTCATGAACTGTTCCACCTTTATCACCAAGTAGTTGATTATCATATCTTTATTTGAAAACTAAACTCGACTGTCATGTTGAAACCAATTTTCCGGTATTTGAATCCGGGCTTTGTGAACTCGACAAAATATTGCCGCTGTGATTAATTACCACTGCTTTGATTTCACATTCTCTCGGTTTCAAAACATCGTCCCGAACTACAAGAGGGCTTCCAAAAATAATGTAAGGAGAGCTCTCAAGTGTGACATATTCGAATATTCCATTAGGGTCGAAGCAGGAGACCACAGTTTTAACATGTAGGTATTAGGTAGTGCATATGTCGCGTCGGACGCTCGCAGTAGCCTATCCGTTGAAAGATGACTATACGCAGAGACACATTTTCAAACGTGGAAGTGCATAGTGTGATCCGTATCGTAACAGGTGATGAAACGTGGGCATTATGCAGCACTGGAGACGAAGCGAGCATCCATATCGTGGGAAACACCCCTCGCGCCACCTCCCAAGAAAGTCCGAACAGCTCCATCCACAAAGAACGCTGTCGCGACGGACTTTTCAGTCTAGCGTGCTTCTGGTTGGTTTCCTCGCCAAGAAGCGGCAATGAATGCAGCAAATTACTACGACACACCACCCAAGCCCTTCGTCAATGATACTATAGGAACTGAGCGCAAATTTCTTCCATGCCGGTTGGCATCGATGCTTTGATGTACCGTCGCTTGGAAAAGAATTATGAATATGTTGCATAGTAATGCGCGCCAGTGCTCTACTGCTGTGTATCTGCCTGTACAACACAGTTTTTTTTATTTTGATCTCTTATTACCTTATTTCTGAAACTCCATTGTAGCTCTTTGTATTGGATCCCAAAATGGATTTCTTTGTATGAAATTCATATTTACCTTTAGAGAGAAAGGCATCGATGGGTGTGGCACACACCTTGGCTTCTGGCGGCAACGTGCCCAGCTCAGTTTCTTTATGCAAAGCCGTGGACAGTCTGCTAGCCTGTACAGACACCAAATTTCCTCCAACTCCATTCATCACGGGCTGGAAGATGGCGATACCCGAGTAGACGGCCATGAGGAAACCGAGGATTAGGCCACCAACTCTGTAAACAAGATGTAGGCTTCATTATTCACTCAAGTACCATGGACTATACTCATTAGCCTACCCTCCATGTTTGCAAAAAATGAAGTAGATTTATGAGATCTACATGGGTCAAATGGCAGTGTGTCTGTGTGTGTATGTCAGTCCCCCTATCAATTGAAACACGACGAAACCAAATTGAATCACATTTGCTACAGAGGTAGCACTAGCAAAGGATACCCCAGTGTCATGTTTTATATCGCCGCCATCTTAACCAAACGGCGGTCATCCAAATGTTCAAACCTTAAATCAAATTACGACTAGACTAATCATCGGATCTCTACCAAATTTTAGAAAAATATACCTTCAAGTGGAAAGCGTCTGACCCCAACTACAAGGTCATCAGCCAAATAATTTCAAGATGGTGGCCGTGCGAATCATACAAGCATTATAATTCATAATCTATGATCCAATAATGTAATGTTCGCAGTATTTTTGATCAGATAGTTTGATATAAGGACCCTCTGTTGTCAACGTGAAAACAACATGGGACTGTGTGTTAAGCCCAGCCGCCAACTTGAAATTATAAAATATAAAAATTAGGGAACCATCCCGTCATTTGTCTGGAGCAAAAACGGGAAACCACTTCTAGGATGGCTGAGGTGGGACGCGAACTCCCTTATTCACAGTTTTACCTCACGAGGCTGAGTGTACCTCGTTCCAGCCCTCAGACCAGAATTGCATTTCTTGACAGAGCCGGGAATCGAAACCGGACCTCCGGAGCGACAGCCAAGAATGCCTTGCAGTTTTAATACGATGTAAATTTTATGAAAACATGTAAACTTCTTTGGAAACCGTTGTAAGTTGCCACGTAAATAGGAACCTCGGCGAGTTCTTTGCGCGAATAACACTGGAAGGGGTTTACTTGAACGAATATGTATTTATTGTAAATTCTGGGCTATATGCTTTAACACGGAAATTATACTCACGTGCTGATCAGCATAGCCAGAATAATTGGAGTCCAGCCAGTATAGAGGACGGAATTCGTATACTTATTCTTCTTTGCTATCCACACCCAGAAGGGTATCACCAGTATGTAACCCAGAATAATGATAGGACATATCCAATTTGCTCGGTCTGAAATGGAGAATTACACAGGAATCACAGTTAGCAAAATATGAAACAAATCTATCTCCTTAACAGTAATTTCCTTTTATCCTTACCCATTGCGTCATACATTAGAGAAGCAACCCAGGACAGCAAAGCTAAAGATGTGATGTCTCCAAGGCTGGCTGCTATTGGAGTAGCCACATTGTCCGGGTTGATCCTAAACCACCGAGATATCACGATGACCGTAGCAGTTATCAGTCCTGCAAAACCGACAGCGTTACTCTCACGTTTATCCCATTATCTATCTATCTATCTATCTATCTATCTATCTATCTATCTATATATCTATCTATCTATCTATCTGTAAGTTTATATTTACATGGAAGGAGATCATACCAGGCATAAATCAGATTTTACAATGGGAAATGAGCTCATTTTTAAGCTGTTCATTAATAAGGTACCGTAGATATAAAAGTGAAAGGAAGTATGATGAAATTTTCGGAGAAAAAAGGGAGGAATAATTTAAGAACACAATGAAATGCAAATTAGACGAATTTGGGGATCAAATGTGAGGTTAAGTTGGCTGAACAAAACGTATCTGTGGAAAATAATGTTGTACATAACGTTTAGTTATGCACAAACAGGTTGGTTGGACAAACTGTATCTGTGGAAAGGAAGTTGTATATAACGTTTAGTAGCACACAAACAGGTTGGTTGGACAAAATAACTCTGTGAAAAGAATGTTGTACATAACGTTTAGTAGTGCACAAACAGGTTGGTTGGACAAACTTTCCTGTGGAAAAGAATATTGTACATAATGTTTAATAGTGCACAAACGAAAACCATAGGAGCATGTCAGTGTGTGTGCTAAACAATGACCAGATGTTGGAAGAGGTTATATACTAGTTACAATGCGAACCTTGTAAATAGTGACAACATCATATATGCATTACTATCAAAACAACCTCATGGAAATCTATGACAAAGAAAAGGAAAACCAATTTGCAGTGTGAAATTTGTAGGAATGATGGAGATGCAACGCTGGTAACAAAGCTAATTGTAGTAGCTTGTGTGACATAAACACTAAATTCAATAACGCGATTGCTGCAGGAGATGTAGCATGACCTAAGGGAGGACATTAGTGAATAGTACGAGAATGTGAAGTTGTGATAAAGGAGGTAGTAGGTAATGTTGAGAAACTGAGCGAAAATGATGGACAACTTGTTGCAACTATGTGATCAGACAATTAAATACTTCAACAACAGGAAGAACTCTTACAAGAGAAAGGGCAGCACTCCGGAAACACGAATATGATGTTTCATTGGGTGAGCGAGGAGGATCTTCTCTGCAAAACTGAAGGTGGATCCTAGACGTTGAGGCAGCTCATAGGATTCAAATCAAGAATCCTGGAGTGCTGAGGCCCATTGCTATGCAGTTAGAGTAAAAGAATGCGAGATAAAGTCGTGGGTAATAAGTTTAAGGCTCGTTGTTATATTAGGACGTTTGAAATGAATCAAAAGGTATATATATACAGGGTGTAATTGATATAATGGAAGTCCGTTACACTGGTGATAGAAGAGATTATTGTAAGCTTCCTAGGTAAAAATTTTGTCTCCTATCTTGAAATTGAAAATTTATCATTAAAAAGTCAATGTTTTTAGGTTTTTCCGAAATTCTTCAAACAGAAGGTGAGGCAACAGGCTGGGGGAAACGAGGCGGAGCGAGGTGGGACGATGCGCGGAGGAGAAGTTGTTACATAATCGGAGCGTTGACCTTACTAGTTGAGGGGAGGTATCAGCTGTTACGAGGAAAGCGAGCGATACCCGTCTCGTAAGAAAATTTGTATTGCTGTTGTTGTTGTTGTTGCTGCTGTTTTATTGTTGAAATTGCACGCAATGTCTTGGGACGTTAAGACCGGTAGTATTGTGTAGCCTACTTTGTAAGTGTCATTGCCGTCTGGCACTTTAATGAAATACAGTGTGACAAAATTCCGACATCCCGTATTCTGTTCAGAAATAGCATTTAAGACGGAAGGAATATACTTGATGTTTTATTGGAGAGGCTTGGCAATTTTGGTCATTTAGCCCCATGTGGTTGGGTGTGGAAAGAATTTGTCTGATAACCTGTGTTTTTGTGGTTTCTTTAGTAATGTGGGCCCTTCACGGGCTGTAGTGCCAGGGTTTATTTCTTATTTTTTAAATAATAATAATAATAGTAACATTAAAGCAAATATAGCGAGTTGGTTGGCCCTATCAAAAGACAATGGCATTTAGAACGGGTAAAGACCATACCTATCTTTGTCTCAAATACGGGCGTGATCCCAAGTACCTTGCTCCAAGACCTTAAATAACAGTTTATCAGACAAATCCAACACTCACCCAACTACACGGGGCTGTTTCAGTAGCAATACTTTGGTTCCCTGAAGCCTGTATAGTTATGTTGTGATGTACCAGCAATGTGTTATATGTACTGTATAAAGCAATAATAGTAACTACGGTAAATGATAGTCAGGCTGTGAGCTCAGGTATTAGAGTGCTATCCTTCTCGAGGGTTCGATCTAGTCTGAGTCATGAAATACATGAAGGTGAACAAATACGACAGCCTTATGCCGATGGATGTAATGGCACGGACATGAAATTCTGTGAACACAACATTCCGGAATTCGAAATCCCCGCCAAAAATAAAAATAGCGTGTCCAACAACATATTATTATTATTGTTATTATTATTATTAATATTATTATACACATTATAAGATATTATATCTTTACTGAATGATATTTATTTTTAAGTAGGGTTCCAATTGTTTAGGACGCTCAGTAAATAAATGTTTTTGGTAACAATGATGATGGAAGAGACTTGAAAGCTTGTTGTGATGGTTGTTGTTGATTCATTTTAGGGGCTTGGGACATATGTTTATCAGCCCCGTGTAGTTGGGTGAGTGTTGGATTTGTCTGATAAACTGTGTTTCTGTGGTGACTGTAGTAGTGTGTGTAGCTGTAGTTACTGTATTAGGGTCGTGAATGAGGTTGGTGCTCCGGGACTCCAAGTACCATACTATTCCGGCATGTGCTTGGAAAGCGCGTGGAAAAATCCAGGGAAATGCAAACTCAGGATAGCCACTGTCGGTACTGAGTTTAGACCTCCAATCACCGGACTTGCTGCGATCGTGGTGTTCGATTAAATGCGCATGCCTACACCGCGGGGGTAGGAAAGAAAGCAGCCGTGGTCTTATGAAGGGACATTCCAACTTTGGGCTCGTGGGATGCCACGGGAAATCATCTTGTGGCTGCAGATGGTGGGAAGTAAGGAAGCTTGTGGTTTTACATGACCGTAAATTTCGTGATCATGAGCTACTGGACCGCCATTTTATGTGGAATCCGAACCACAGGACATGGCATTTCACTTCGAAAATCTCACATGCATTGACTGCGAATCAAACCCGGCCCGCCGTGGTGAGAGGCCAACAGCTGGACTGCTGCGCCATCACACCCCGACTTGCATATCGGCCGGTGATGGTAAGCTGCCTCAAAACTAGCACCCCATGTAGATGATAATGATAATAATAATAATAGTCTAATTATAATAATAATAATAATAATAATAATAATAATAATAATAATAATAGTCAGCATGTGTAGCTCTGGTGGTAGAGTGCTAAAAATAAAAGTCTGGCAACTCGACATACCAAGAAAACAAAACATAAAGGAACTTAGGTTCGTTCCATAGTTTAGGGGCTGCGACAACGTGGTCAGGTAGCCCCGTATTAAAGAAGTTAGTGTGCCTAAAATTCTATTATTACTATTATTAGTACAGTAGTAGTAGTAGCCTAGTATAATAATAATAATAATATAATAATAATAATAGTATAATAATAAGATAATTAATAATATTCTTGTTACAGGTGTTGCACTGTCTTCACACAAAGATAGACCAACTGTTTCTTAAATTAATTTACCAAATCTTCAGGATTTTCATTTTCTATGCATAGGCCATGAGGATGGCAAAATCCTAAACAGATCCACCATCACTAGTCATGTAGCCACTCCCCATGAAGGTGTGAAACAGCTGTTCATAGGCTCGGTTTGTTTATTTCAATGTCATTGGCAGACAAGACGAGGAGGTCACTCAACTTCAGACTCTTGTCAACATTCCTTAGCGTTGGAGGGGAGGGTGACGGGGAGAAGTCAGCTGTGCTGCCGAGGGGAACGAAGTGTAAGCCCGTTTCCATGACATTGACCGACGATTTTTGTTATTTAATTCCACCTATACTAATTAAGATCTGACTGAATTTCATGAAGATATTTGCTTAGAATACCATCTTCTATCACCAGTGTAACAGACTTCCATCATATCAAATACACCCTATATATATATTGAACCCTTATTGATTTGCCGATCAATAAGTCTTCATGATTTTCATTATTATTATTACTGAAGCCCAGGCAGAACATGTTGGAGGTTGACAAAGGGGAGACAGGTAGTATGTCGCAACGATTGCAACAGGAGTAGCGTGGTAGTTATTCCTGACGATGACCAGCTAAGCCGAGTTCAAGGACAAATTCAGTACGAACGCGCACCCCAGTTGGCGTCATTATGGGTGTGCCAGAAGAGAAGTTCCAACCGATACTCGATTGAATCAGCAAATCAGGAGAGAGGATGCCTAAACCACACGATGAGTCGCGTAACTTAAAAAAGGGCGCTAAAACACGTGTATGAAGAACCGCTGATGCGATATAATTCCGCATAAGTCCATTGAGACGTTTGGATGAAAAGAAGAAGATTGATACTAGTCCCAAGTCTGTGAGGTGAAAACTACGGATTATTTTCACAGATTGCCCCCACTCCACCCCGTTCTGTCAGTTTCTAATAAATTGATCGGTGATGAGCTGTTTGAGACACAACTTTATCGAGCTCTGGTGAGCATCGTCCACGCCAGTTTGAGTAACGATTTTATCAGGCTCTAGTGAGCATACTTCACGTCTGTTTGGACAAACATTTTATTTTGTGCTCTGGGAGCAGAGTGCACGCTTAGCGAAGGGAGATCTCTAGTCGAGAGAAGCGCTACGCGGTAGACATATTTGAGACTTGTTAAAAGCCAGTTGCGTAGAGAATGAAGAGTGTAATTTTATGTAAATTTTGTGTTATATTTTGTGTGATGTATATGTGCGTGTGATATAAGCAAATGCTGAGATAGGGCCAGTTCTACGTTGAGTAATCGCCTAGGACTTTATTGTGAGTGAAAGTCAGTAGCTCATAGCGATTCTAGCTAGGCAAACTAATAACTTTGAACATTTCTTTCCAAGAAGCAACGCCAAGATGTCTGCTGGAAGGTCGATTGGTGGAATGAAGTGCTACGCCTCTACCAATACGTCGACGATGGACGAGTAGATTTCCCGTAGGGAAATGCCTTGGGATGGATGTTGAGTTCTGCAAGCTGCACGGTGATGTACAAACCATTGATTTATTCAATATGTAGCTAGATTAGACGTGGGAACGTTGTAAATATTTTTATTCATTGTTTTTCTTGTATTTAGATTTTTTGTGCGCCGACACTGTTATATTTAAATGTACGTTGGCACGTGGCCAAAGTGTTTGTTTGATTGTATATTTTTCTTATGAGTCATATTAGTATGCACGGCGTGTGTATTTTGGTTTTATTCATGCGAATGCGAAACTCGTCATGGTCGATAAGTGGTGCCTTATTCAAATTCATTTTTTAGTAGGAGAAGGGGGGTAAAAGTGTTAGATGTTTTACGAACAGGTTTTTATTCATACTAGGGTTGCCGAGCGCAACAAATTAACATGTCACTGTAGAACACCTTAGTTCTATATTTTTTGAGTTTTTTTTGAGTCCTTTTCAGGTTCTTTAGTCACAGACTAGATTGGGAGCGCAAGTTGGTGGAAAATATTTTATGTCCTTTATTTCAGGTTTCTGTCAAACCCATACGTGTGATTCTGGTGTGTGTATTGTGTCAAAGTGTGTGTATTGGTTCTTCGTGATGAGGGATAGAATGTGCCTACCGCCCTCAAATATTGTGGTTGTATTTTATTGGAAAGGCAGAGCGCTCTTAGAGGCTACTGTACCTTGTCCAGTGCTGATTCTTGGATTTCCGTGGGAAATGCTAAGATATTTTATTTTGACACACACACGTATATTATGTGCTTTTGGGAGCACGCTTCTTCGAGACTCGAGCCAGTGCCACGGCAGGTCGAGGTTATTGACACGTGGGTTGACAGATGTGCAGATTCCACTTTGCGCCCGTCTATGTCTGGTGATTCATCGTTTAGGCAGTCCAGCTGACCGACTGACTCCTGTACTGTAGCAAACCTGTTCTTTTAATGGTCATTGGATCATAATTAATTTGGGAGTTCGCCATGTCCGTTACGAATTACCGCATATCGTATGAAATGAAATATTTGTTTTTTGATGTAAATGTTGGCTTTGAGCCTAGTGATTTCTGTGACTCATTTCATTGTTAGATTTGTCTGTTGTGACACCGTTGGGTGTATTTTGCATTTTTCTTGTAAAAATGGCAAGCGGCCATATGCGTATTTTTCTTGATTGGTCACGTGTTAATTTACTTGTGTTGATTTGAAAAGTCCTAGTTTTAGGCGTTAATGTTGTTTGCTACGGCAATTCTTTGATTCCAATTTCATGCGGAAATTATTTTTGTTTTATTTAGTGTAGGAAGTGTCGGATTAGTTTAAGTAGTGTTTAGTTGATTCCTCGTGTCTGTCTAGCTCTAAGACAATGCAGATTCGTCCCCTGAAGGTTTACTGGATGGTAACGAATCTCGCATTAATTTGTACACATCGTGTCGCATGTAGAAAAGCCGCACACGCACATGTCATTGTAGTAATTTTGGGACATTTGGTCCAGATGTTTATGATCTCTCCTGAGATCAGGCCTAGTTTGGCATTTATTAATTCAAGTGGGAGTCATTTGGGAGACCTTGTTTTTTTTTAAATAGTGTAAATTTGTTGATCTGTTATTAAATTCATATGTTTTAATCCTGGTATTCACTTTTTCCTGCATGTTATTTTGTTATATGTTACCCTGCATGTTATAAGAAGCGCTTAACAACAACTTTACGAAATGGACTGTTACACCCCCCGAAACTGAGTCTCATATGCTTCTTTGCAAGGGTTCAATATATATATATATACAGGGTGTATTTGATATAATGGAAGTCCATTACACTGGTGATAGAAGAGACTATTCTAAGCAAATATCTTCATGAAATTTAGTCGTATCTTAATTAGTGTAGGTGGAATTAAATCACAAAAATTGTCGGTCAATGTCTTGGAAAAGGGCTTAGGCTGCGTTCCCCTCAGCAGCACAGCTGACTTCTCCCCGTCGCCCTCCCCTCCTACTTTGAGGAATGTTGACAAGAGTCTGAAGTCGAGTGACCTACTCGTCTTGTCTGCCAATGGCATTGAAATACACAAACCGAGCCTATGGACAGCTGATTCACACCTTCATGGAGAGTAGCTACATGACTAGTGATGGTGGATCTGTTTAGGATTTTACCAGCCTCATGGCCTGTGCATAGAAAATGGAAATCCTAAAGATTTGGTAAATTCATTTTAGGAACTGTTGGTATATCTTTGTGTGAAGACAGTGCAACAACTGTAATAAAATATTATTATTATTATTATTATTATTATTATAGTAGGCTACTACTAGACCTACTAATAATAGTATTAATAGACTTTTAGACACACTGACTTCTTTTATGTTTTTTTTGGTATGTCGAGTTGCCAGACTTTTTTGTACGCAGGATTTCTTATATGTTCCATGAAATCCATGGGCATGATCGTATTAGATCACATTCATTTACTACATGACTGAACGCAGATCGCACCTTCGGAAAGGTTAGCACTCTACCACCTTAGCTACACAAGCTGAATCTTCTTCTTCTTCTTATTATTAGACTATTATTATTATCATCATCATCATCTACATGTGGTGATAGTGTTGAGACAGCTTACCATTACCGGCCAATATGCAAGTCGGGGCGTGATGGCGCAGCGGTACAGCTGTTGGCCTCTCATCACGGCGGACCGGTTTTGATTCCCGGTCAATGCATGTGAGATTTTTGAAGTGAAATGCTAAGTCCAGTGGTTTGTATTCCACATAAAAAGGAGGTCCAGTAGCTAATGATTGCGATATTTACGGTCATATAAATCCACAAGCTTCCTTACTTCCCACCATCGGCAGCCACTAGATGATTTCCCGTGGCATCCCTCGAGGCCAAAGTTGGGATGTCCCTTTCTTTCCTACGCCCACGATGTAGGCATGTGCATTTAATCGTGCACCACGATCGCAGCAAGTCCAGTGATTGGAGGTCTGAACTCCGCACCGACAGTGGCTATCCTGAGTTTGAATTTCCCCGGCTTCTTCCACACGCTTTCAAAGCACGTGCCGGAACAGTATGGTACTTGGAGTCCTGGAGCACCAAACTTATTCACGACCCTAATAACTACAGCTACACATACTACTACAGTCACCACAGGAACACAGTTTATCAGTCAAATGTAACACTCGCCCAACTACACGGGGCTGTTAAGCAAATGTCCCAAGCCCCCAAAATAAATTAACAACAACCATCACAACAAGCTTACAAGTCTCTGCTATCATCATTGTCACCAAAAATATTTATTCACTGAACGTCCTAAACAAATGGAATCCAACTTAAAAATAAATAACATTCAGTAAAGATACAGGCCTAATCTCTAATAATTTGTTTAATAGTTTAATAGGAATAATATGTTGTTAGAAACACTATTTTTATATTTTTCGGGGATGTCGAGATTCCGGAATGTTGTGTTCACAGAATTTCATGTACGAGCCATTACATCCATCGGCGTAAGGCTGTCGTATTTGTTCACCTTCATGACTAAGCTGAGATCGAACCCACGAGAAGGATAGCACTCTACTACCTGAGCTAAACAGCCTCGGTATTATTTAATTATTATTAATTATTGTTGGTAGAGCCTCCGTGGCTTAGGAGGCAGCACGCCGGCCTCTCACCGCTGGGTCCGTGGTTCAAATCCCGGTCACTCCATGTGAGATCTGTGCTGGACAAAACGGAGGCAGACAGGTTTTTCTCCGGGTACTCCGATTTTCCCTGTCAAAATTTCATTCCAGCAACACTCTCCACTATCATTTCATTTCATCTGTCATTCATGTAATCATTGCCCCAGAGGAGTGCGACAGGCTTCGGCAGCCGGCACAGTTCATATCCTCGCCGCTAGATGGGGCTTCATTCATTCCATTCCTGACCCGGTCGGAGACTGGAAGCAGGCTGTGGATTTTCATTTTCAATTATTGTTGGTACATCACAACATAACTATACGGGATTCAGGGAACCAAAGTATAGTTACTGAAACAGCCACTTCTAAGTTGGAAAGTCGAAATCGCTACCCATGAACTTCCAGACGATTCGGGTTGTTGAGAGAACTAGTGCCTTCTGCATTAGTTTGTACAGTTGAGTATCCAGATCCAGTTCTTTAAGGCCTTGGATCAAGGTACTTGGGATCACGCCCGTACTTGAGACAATGATAGGTATGGTCTTTACCCGTTCTACATGCCATTGTCTTTTGATAGGGCCGACCAACTCGCTATATTTGCCTTATTGTTATTATCATTACTATTATTACGCACATGTGACACCGTGCTATCTTGGAAGTAGTTTCCATGGTTTCCCACTTCTACCCCAGGCAAATACCGGGAAGGTTCCTAACTTAAGGCCACGGCCGTCTTCTTCCCAATCCTCACCTGCATTACAAATACCCACATTACTACAGAAACCACCAAACACAGGTTATCAGGCAAATTCTACCCACACCCAACTACTTGGGGCTAAATTAATAAAATCGCCAAGCCTCTCAAACAGAACATAAAATATTTTACTTCCGTCTTAAATGCTGGTTCTGAACAGACTAAGGGATGTCGGAATTTTGTCGCGCTATATTTCATTAACGTGCCGAACGCCAATGACACACCGGGGCTGATTATTGAAATTATTTTATAACTAACATGAACATCAATCAATGAGTTCCTCACTTACAAAGTAGGCTACACAATACTAACGGTCCTAACGTCCCAAGCCATTGCGTGCGATTTCAACAACAACAACAACAACAACAACAAGAACAACAGCAATACAAATTTTCTTACGAGACGGGTAGTGTTATCCTCTTAACAGCTGATAACACCTCTCAACCGGTAAGGTCAATGCTCCGATTATGTAAGAACTTCCCCTCCGAGCGTCGCCCCACTTCGATCCGCCTCGTTTAACCAGCTTTCTGAGTGAAGAGTTCCTGAAATACCTAAAAACATTGACTTTTTAATGGTTAATTTTCAATTTAGCGATAGGTGACAATTTTTTTTACCAATGAAGCTTAGAATAGTTTCTTCTATCACCAGTGTAACGGACTTCCATTATATCAATTGCACCCTGTATATATATATTGAGACCTTAATGCATATTGCATATCCATTTAGTCTCAAGTTTTATATTTTCAACATTACTTCTATACGCAGACCGGCACAGCAGTTGCAGAGTACAGAGGCGGCAAATATGTTTATTGGAGATGGGCAGAAACGTGAGCGAAGAATAGCAGGAGGGATGAGTGGTCATAAAAACACTTTGCACGTTTCCAGGGAGTGCCGAGGGTGGACTTGGACCGTGAGAAGACGGGTGAGGGCTAGGCCGATGGGTCGTTGAACGGAAGAACTTATGTGAGAAAATAGCAGTTCGGCAAGGACACGGCTTCAGTTTGGGTACCGCCCAGATTTGACCTACTTAAGAATTAATGAACGGAGAGTAACGAGAGTTGCATAGATGGACGCGGGAAACTCTCAACCTCCCAGAGATGTAATTTGGTGCCATTTGGATGTAAGACTGATTTAATTCAGTATAAAATGCCTGCTATGGGGGCGTTTCGGCGTCAGCCAATGAGAGGACAAGCGTCACCAAGTCGTGATTTGCGCGTAAATTGGCAGACAATGAGGGATGATTACGGAGCTCATTTGATAAGAGGCCCAAGATCGATTCTTGGAAAAGATATCATGTATGAGACGTTGAGATTACCACGAGTGCAATAATATAAGTCCATTTGCAATAGAGCTATTATTTTGGAAGTAAAATTCAGATTTCCCCTTCCTATGACCAGTTATGCTTCAAACACTTAAATAGCTCCATCTGGGGGGAGTGAAGTAAGTTTGTGATTCTGTTACGGACACTTCACGTCAGTCAAGTTCGTGATTAGGACTCTGTTATTTTACGTTATCCAGAAGTGAAAATTGAGACAGTATGGCACTGCTATTGAGATCATGTCCAGATACTTTAACATGCGAGTGCGAGGTTATTGTCAGTGTCGAGACAAGTTATTGATGTGCGTGCTAGTTCGCAAGTGTAAGTTTGGAAGAGAACTAGGCTGGCCACTGCGCTAGATGAAATATAGTTGTATCGATAGGAGCTACAGCGGACGATTCTGAATGAATTGAGTAGTTCAGATAGTAGCAATCTAGGGGAATGATAGGGATGTGCACGGAACAGTGAGTGTGTGTTACCCTTTTATGCTGCATAGTTTAACTGTGTAATTTTATGTCCCCCCTGTCAACGAGGAATCCGATGGAAGAAGGAACTGGCTCTACTGCAGGAACAATGGGAGGATCATCGCAATTGGTATCCAACATGAGGGCGATGGAGGAGTAGACCCAAACCTTGGGGCAGGCTGTAATGATGGAGATGATCTGGGACCCAGGAAAAGTGTTAAGTACAGCTAATTATCTTGCATAAATTAGTTAGGGGTGTACGGGTCGGCATGAATGCAATGGCTTTGTACATATTCATGTCCTAATGTTAGTTGTGTTTCTGTGTTTTTTGTTTGTTGATACAACGTGCGTATCGTGTGGTCAAGGGTTTCATTGTAGTTTGGGAGAGCATCAGTCAGGGGAGGTTTGGCCATCAGCCTCTGTCACTGTAAATAAACGTTCAGTTGAGAAGGTGGGGGAGAGAATGTGCATTTTGTCTTAAGCAAACCAGAGCGTATGAATATTATGTGGTGAATAAGGTTCGTGGACCGCCTGTGGTAAGTCATACCAGGTAATGATTTTGTGATCTTCTGTCGGTGACGGACAAGGCAAGCTGACCCGGCGGAGTGTGGTATATTTGTGGTGACTGACTAAGGTATACAAGTGCGATGGTAAGTAAGGTGTGGGGAATGCGCCCACATTGGTAATGTTGTATGTGGAAGTTGTGCCCACGTACACTTTGTTGAGCTCGGTGGATAATGGTGCCCACCCGCGCTGGTAAATTGTAGAGGTTATACCCACGTAAGTATATGGTGATGCCGTGGTTGAGGAAGTTCCCACGAGGTAAATGACAGCCGATCTGGCGCCTCGAAGGCAGCGCGCTGTACGTTGGTTCTGCGAGGTTCGTAGGGGCGAGCCATAGTAGCACTTGGTGTGGTCAGTTGTATCAGCTGTTGGTATTGTGAGAGAAGGGATGCTCCTCGCCGTGAGTGGCGATGCTTGGCCTTGGGTCCGTCTGTGGTTATTTTAGAACGAGTTATAGGGCTGGTTTGTTTATATATTTCTTCTTTGATGTTTATTCTGGGATTTCTGTTTTGGTTGATGCTTCTAATTGATTGTGGACCCACGTTACTAGTGTATCAGATTTTGTACCCTCTGGGTGGCCGCTAGACGGTTGTAAGTGACGTCCTGATAAATGTTTCATACGGAAACACTTGTATATTGATTGAGTTAGGCACGTTGTATTTTAATGTTGTGTTTTGTTTGCCCGCATTTCATGCTGACCGTACATGACCCTAACGGAGGTCCGCCAAGCGGAACGATCTCGTCTGTACGATTCACTTTTTCCAATATAGGAGCGTTAAAATGAGATTCCAGCTTGTAAAATTTTAATGATTTGATGCTCCGTTGGAGTTTATAATTTATTCTGATCTGCTTAACTTAATGATTTAATTCATGTGGCATTAATTTAATATTTTGAAGTTATGCATATTTGAGCTCACCTGGGAGAGAGCTTGCCACTTTGATCTTTGATTTATCTTTGGGTTGTTTGTGTTATTATGACTTCCATGATCCTGCAGTGTTTGGTTAAGGGAAAGGCGAGGCTTTGCCCGATTTATTTTGATTAAGGTACCCTGGTTGTACCATCTCTGTGGACCTTACGACAGAGAAGGGTTAGTGTTGACGCAGTTTTATTTTGTTGTGGTTTTACTTTTGTTTGTGGGTTGTTGAATTTTGGGAGTAGTTTTTTTTTCTTGTAGTAACTTCTGTGAATAAATTCTGTTTTCTTATTCCCCTGGCATATGATTTATAGTTTTTAGTTCCCATGATCCTAATTTCGAAATTCCTAGGATGTTAAGTGTTAATTAGCCACCGAACGAGGCACCCCCGAGATGAGATTCAGCATCCTAGAGGACCTATAGAAGGGTACAATATATATATATATATATATAGGAACAGTTTTCACCTCACAAGAACCATCCGTGTTGGGTGTCAATACTGAAGACTGGCAGTAGTATGAAGAAATACGTGTGAGTCAAGAATGGGAAACTGTGAACACACTCAATCCAATACGGTTGCTGATTCTGAAGGATTTGGACAGGATCAATTAATGTGTCATTACCAACATATGCAGGAAATATAGTGATTCTTTAGTTGTCAATAAGACATTAATGTATTAACACTGCCATTTATTAACCATTAAAAATGAACCAGTCAAACACAGTCACGTATGCTGTATTAAGATTCAAAATATATCTCTTTTGAGCGAGATATTCTCTCCTCTTTAAAGTTGGAAAACGAACTGTCATACATTAGCAAGTGGTTCACTATAATGTTTTTGTTTATGAAACACTTGTAAATGCTTTCAATAACTTGGTGCTTACTGTAACTTACATGTCAAGCATATGCATGTTGATCGAAATTATAAACAATGGATCACAAACAGCATAAAAAGATGAGGTTTATAAGAGAGTATTTTCAACAATAGAAAAGTAAGTTGTGAGGTTTGAAGCCATTTTTCCGTGTTGCCTAAGTAAATAAAAGTTTGGTGCTTTTCAGTCGGTCAACACAGAAAAGTAAGTAGTAAGTACCACAAATGTAAAATAAAAGGAAAAAATTGAGGATGAATCCTAGTAATATCATTTCAGGAACGAATAGAGAAAGAATGAGTATTATATGACAGAATTTGACAAACCTAGGGGCGATATGGGAAACAATAATTATCGTAGTAATACATGCAAAGCCAAGAAGACTGGTCTACAAGATAACATTGAAATCACATGGTTTGCTGTGACCGAAAATGTTAAGGTTAATAGTAGTGTATGACTGGAAGATAAAGAGAATATATGCAAACAACACCAAGGGAATTGCTTTACGAAGGGCATTCAAACAGTATGTTACACACGATTATGGCAGGTCTAGTAACTTTGATTGAGTGACACAGGTACACCACATTTTTCTATATATTCACCAAGTCTCTGTAAACCACGGTCTGAACGTTCTACCAACGTTTCAATCCACTCACGACAGAAATCTGCTGCTTGGTCCTGGAACCTTCGGAGAACCGCTGTTCCAACTTGTTCATAGTTGAGAAATCCTTTTACAGCCAAATGTTCTTAACGGTTGCCGAATACATGGAAATCACCTGGTGTAGGATCCATACTTTATGCCAGTTGCTTCCACATCTCCTTTGAAAATTAAAAAAGAACTGTTGAAGCAAAGTTTATATTTTGCGTGCCTTGTGTACCGTGGCATTGTGGATAGGAACAGTGCCTTTGTTTAACTTTCCGCGTCCCTTGTCCCTCGTTGTTGGGCAGTGCTAGGCAGTAAAAGTTGGCATATGGGTTGTGCCCCTTTATACAAAATCTATGTAAACCGTTCCTTCACTGTGCAAGAGAGTACGTATGGCTCAATCCCATAGACGCACTCTTTGTTTGAATTGATGTACACATGTCTCATCGTTCGTAATGATGCGGCTTAGATGATTGCCTTCCGCAGAATAACGTTGGTGGACGTCCGGAGAAACAATAAGGTGTTCGGATGTCAATGAGTACTCTGTTTTGAAACACTAAACTCCTGTGAAATTTCTTGGATAGTCACTCCACCACCAATGCGAATCATTTCATAGATCAGCAGGACACTGTGGTCTGTAGTCGATGTTGATGGATGTATGCTGAATGTAGGTATCAAATTATATATAGTAGTATTTGTTGGAATTAGGGCCTTAAAATCATAGATTATACATATCTTTATTGCAGAACAGACATCAACAAAAGATCTTGACAACTGCCTCACACACACTTAGAACCTAAAACACTCGTTGGTTTGCCAACCTAAACAAATTACATTACTGCAAAGACAATCCTAACATACTCCCACCTTACGTTAACAATTCACGATGAGTGAACTTAACCCCTTTCACACAGATCAATTATAATCTCACAAATCTAGCCTTCGTGGGGTCTTTATTTCCCGACCTCTAGCTGTCACCTTAGGTAAGTCTATGGTTTGTTTAAGTTCTTCCACTGCCTCAGTCCTCTCTTGAACACTCTCCTTTACCAACAAGTCACATTTAACAATACCTTCTCCTCCTACACCTTCCAAAGAATAGAGCCGTTTGATCGGTCATATAAGTTTGCCAGCTGATGTCTTCAAGCGTACTACTCGAATCTCCCCATCATGTTCAGGTATCAACTCCTCCATTCTGGATGTTCTTTCAACATGTTTTCCTACAAACTTCCTAACTAGAACTGTCTGCAAGTACCCTTCAGGAGAAGCTAATGATCTTGCATGCAATGCTTCAATAGGCTTTGTTTCCTGCCGCTCCCTTTTGTATGATAATTTCTCATCCTCCTTGATACCCTAATTGAAGGCAATTTTGGACACATGCTGGGATAATGTTTCCTGTGACAAATTACACATCTAAGTGAAATTCTACTAGTCTTTGCACAATGTCCTGGCTTCAAACAGTATTAATGAACTTTTAAAAGTTCACCTTTAATGATTTTCATAGCATGATTTAAATCAGAGATTTGGAAGAACAATTGTAGGAGATAATTTTATCAATGAGAGGTGTTAGGTTAAGTGCCGTACTGGCCACTTTCGTATATGACAATAAATTATTATAGGATTTCTGTGAGTTTCAATATAATAACAAGATTTGATAACGTGCTTGCTAATTATTTGAGCCAATTTCACAATACAATAGTACCTTATTTCTATGTCTAGGAATAAGCGTATGGTACAATAGTATTGGTGGTTGGAAGCTCTGAATCCTGTTGATAATCTTTTCAGCGAAATAATTCAAACAAACCAATGTTCAAAATGGGGTATGTTTGTGAAAGGAACACAGTATACTGTAAATTGAATATGATACTGGGGACTTCGAACCTTTGAGTAAGTTGAATAAACACAGACCATACTACAGTAGATGCCATTTTATGAAACAGGGCGAGTATCTAGTCAGGAAAATCTTACACAAAATGTTAATTAGCCTAGATTTTGTAGTTTGTAGCGAACATTACCACAGACTTTTCTAGTATTTGTATGACATTTGATACACGTCAGTCTTTGCCTTCATTCACTCCTATAATATCTGGTCAGTTCATTGCTAGTGATCATTACTTCCTTCCAAAAAATAAGGCTACACTAAGGAGTCTTTGCAGACGCACATCAGAATACAGTACAGTATTATCAGTTACAAACTAAACTGAAAACGTACTACCATTTAGGCCTAAAATTGGGCTTGTTTAGAGCCTAATATTGAAATATGCCTTTATTCAAATCCAATCAACGAGAAAATTCTGTGATTGTGTTTTGTTCATCATTCTGTATGAATACAACAGGTTACATGATTGACGTCTGTATTGTACGTTGTAGCCTAAAAAGTGGGAAGTCAAACATATTCCATGTAAAACAAGAAGTTCCGTGAAGAACTATACAGCCTACTTTTCATGCCAATGATTATTCTACAATATATGAACCTATCTAGAATAATGAGAAAATTAAGTTGGTAATATCGAAATATCAAATTTGTTCAAAATATACCTGGTATAATGTAGCCTAATAGAGCACTACAGTTGGCAGCCCCGGTGACTGAATATATTCTTAGTTCCATCTCTTAAGGTACAGAATACAAAATTAGGTTGAAGTCCAATGGACGTTACATGCAGTTAGACACTGGATCTATCAGCACGCGTAAAGGCATGTTGCCAACAATACCATGCGTGTGCTGGTCAGAAATAATCTGAAATATTATGATATCTTGTTGTGCCAATTTTGGATGAAATCCATTTGTTAGTATAGAAGGTACATGTATTTTAAAATTGGACATATCAGCAGGCATAGAATCATGTTGGCAGCACTGCCTTGTATTAATTACTCCAAATTAATCTACAATGTCAGGTGCTATACGTGTGCAAAATATGGAGCTGTTGGCTTGCGTACTTTCTGATATATTGATAGTAGGGTAAAAAAAATATAGACAGCATTTATTAACAGTTGGCAGCCTTGATTGCTCTTAACAATACTTACAGTCATATCTGAGTAGTGTGTTTTGGCCGGTTCTAGCACCTCCTCCTCCTCCCCTCCTCCAAGATGGCGGCGGTGCGATATCTCTCGAACCCATGGTTGGATTTTAAAAAATGAGGTGTCATTAAACTCGGGCTGACACCCCCTATCCAATGGACAACATAGTTCCACCCCAAAAATAAAACCTACACTACTAGGGGGTGAAATTGTAATTTTTTAGAGAATCTCTGTTACCAATTGCAACATGTGAGAGTTTGAATGCCGATATGGAATGAAATGTTGTTCCACATAAAGTGCATATGTTCGGTGGAAAGCCACTATGAATTAGCATGCCCACTCATGGCTTTTGAAGAGGGTGGGGGAGTGGATCCCTATGGATGGGTTATTGTTGACGGGTCATTGTTGGCGGGGTCATTGTTGTCGAGTCATTGTGGACGAGTCCTTGTGGACAAGTCCTTGTGGACAGGTCATTGTTGACAGGTCCTTGTGGACGAGTCCTTGTCCCTTTGGACTGATCCCTTTGGACGGGTCCCTTTGGCCTGATTCCTACGGACTAACCCATGAATTTATTTAAATTATGTCAAAGGGCCTAACTACATTTGTATGTGTTGAATTGACGTTGTTCACCACTACTATAATGGAATAACGATATGAAAGAAAAGTGACGAAATACATGTGAACACGTGTGAAATGAGCTTATTACCGTCCTCCTTGTGAAACAAGTCACATCCTGTTTTGCTTCATACGTAAGAAAATGTGAGTACGAACCCGTGGTCGGATTTTGACGAATGAGGTGTCATTGAACTCGGGCTGATACCCCCTTTCCAATGAACAACATATTTCCACCCCAAAATAAAACCTACCCCTACGAGGGGGTGAAATTGTATTTTTTTTAGAGAATCTCTCTTTCCAATTGCAACATGTGAGAGTTTGAATGCCGATATGGAATAAAACGTTGTTCCACACAAGAGACATGTGTTTGGTGGATAGCCACTATGAATTAACATGCTTGTTTTTGTTTTTTGTTTTTTTACGCATGCCCACTCATAGCTTTTGTAAGAGGGCAGGCTTTTTAAAAGATGGCGGCTGTAGTGTAACCTAACCTAACCCAACCCACGAGTGGTGATCAAAAAAGTATTTTAAGTGACGCTTGTCGATTGGCAAACCAATAATCAAAGGGGGATATGTCAGGCCTTGAGGTGATAGCCCCTTTTGATTGATCCCTGTTGATTGATCTCTGTTGATTTGTCCCTTTGGACTGGTCTCTGTTGACTAGCCCCTTTTGGACGGGCCCTTTTTGACAGGGGGTCATTTTTGATGGATCTTTTTTGACAGGTGCTTTTCGACGGGTCCCTGTTGACGAGCCATTGCTGACGGGTCCTTGTTGATGAGTCCCTGTGGACGGGTCATTGTTGACGGGTCCCTAGTGACAGGTCATTGTTGACAGGTCCTTGTGGACGAGTCCTTGTCCCTTTGGACTGATCCCTTTGGACGGGTCCCTTTGGCCTGATTCCTACGGACTAACCCATGAATTTATTTAAATTATGTCAAAGGGCCTAACTACATTTGTATGTGTTGAATTGACGTTGTTCACCACTACTATAATGGAATAACGATATGAAAGAAAAGTGACGAAATACATGTGAACACGTGTGAAATGAGCTTATTACCGTCCTCCTTGTGAAACAAGTCACATCCTGTTTTGCTTCATACGTAAGAAAATGTGAGTACGAACCCGTGGTCGGATTTTGACGAATGAGGTGTCATTGAACTCGGGCTGATACCCCCTTTCCAATGAACAACATATTTCCACCCCAAAATAAAACCTACCCCTACGAGGGGGTGAAATTGTATTTTTTTTAGAGAATCTCTCTTTCCAATTGCAACATGTGAGAGTTTGAATGCCGATATGGAATAAAACGTTGTTCCACACAAGAGACATGTGTTTGGTGGATAGCCACTATGAATTAACATGCTTGTTTTTGTTTTTTGTTTTTTTACGCATGCCCACTCATAGCTTTTGTAAGAGGGCAGGCTTTTTAAAAGATGGCGGCTGTAGTGTAACCTAACCTAACCCAACCCACGAGTGGTGATCAAAAAAGTATTTTAAGTGACGCTTGTCGATTGGCAAACCAATAATCAAAGGGGGATATGTCAGGCCTTGAGGTGATAGCCCCTTTTGATTGATCCCTGTTGATTGATCTCTGTTGATTTGTCCCTTTGGACTGGTCTCTGTTGACTAGCCCCTTTTGGACGGGCCCTTTTTGACAGGGGGTCATTTTTGATGGATCTTTTTTGACAGGTGCTTTTCGACGGGTCCCTGTTGACGAGCCATTGCTGACGGGTCCTTGTTGATGAGTCCCTGTGGACGGGTCATTGTTGACGGGTCCCTAGTGACAGGTCATTGTTGACAGGTCATTGTTGACGGGTCATTGTTGATGGGTCCTTGCTGACAAGTCCCTGTTGATGGGTCCCTGTGGAAGGGTCCCTTTAGACCGGCCCCTTTGGACTGGTCCCTATGGACCGGCCCATGAAATTTATCCAAATTATGTCAAAGGGCCTAACTACATTTGTGTGTAAAGCAGTGTGTTGAACTGACGTTGTTCACCAGTCCTTACTACTACAATTGGATAACGATATGAAAGGAATTGATTAACTAGACATGAGTTAACTACCAACGAAACACTTTGGCGACTCTGCTTGTTATTGACCAATGAGTAGGGTTTTAGAAAAACTGTTTGCTATTTTGGGTTATATACAAAAAATGCTTAGACCTTTTGAGTGACTATGTTTGCTAAACAAGACATTATACCAGACACGATTAGGATTCTTATGTAGCACAGACAAGGAAAGAATTTCTACAGAATCTGTTGACATTGAATATAGATTTAGGTATTAGGAAGTCATTTTGAAGGCCTTTGTCTGGAGCGTGGCACTCTATGAAAGTAAAACTTAGACAATTGGTGTAGCAGAAAAGTGGAGAATTGAAGTGTTTGAAATGTGGTGTTACAGGAGAATGATGAAGATTAGATGGGTAAATAGGGTTACTAACAAAGAGGTATTAAGACGAGTGGGGGAGAAGAGATGTATCTGGCGACTGTTAATGAAGTAAAGAGATAGGTTGGTAGAACACGTACTAAGACACCCAAGAATAGCAAACTTATTTAAGGAAGAAAGGTTCGAGGACGAGAACTGTAGGGGTAGACCAAGTTTAGAATATGTTAAACAGATAGCCTTGAATGTAGGGTGTGGTAGCTATATAGAGATGAAACGATTAGCTCGGGACAGATAGGCGCTGAGATCTGCATCAAACCAGTCAAAGGACTAAAGACTCAAACAACAACATGTAAGTTCACTAAAATAATGTTGTGTAACGGTATATGTTAGTCAACGAACAGTAATGCATTACTAAAACCCATGACACGATACCTAAGAGCTTTTCTAAAATGATTTTAAAATGCCTTTAACCCTATATTGAACACCCAGTTCACAAGACTCATAACTGCAATGTTATGGTAAAACAAAACAAAATCTATATTTCAAAACAAGCAAGTGGTTTAGTCAATGTATACTGGAAACAGTTTTGTAAACACTCAAGTCCTCAAGACTAATTAAATTAGTAACTGTCAGGTTGACCGAGTGGTTAAGGTGTTTGACTTAAGATCAAATTTTCTGTATAAGGAAGCAAGGGTTCGAATCCCTTACCTGACATAACTATTGCCTTGACATGGCTTGGCCACACTGCATTATTATGATACTCGGTACACAAACCATAGATATAGTGTATTGTTTAAGGCCACTCTCTTTCTGAACATAGTCAGAGACTGTTGATGGTTAACAATTGTATTAATAGTGGGACATGGGGATAGTAATTAAGAAAAACAGACAATACCCATACAATATTTTTATTAAATTCATTTTATAATAGTTACACACTGAATTCAACTCTATCTCTTTACCATTGTTCTATATAGATTTTTAAACACAACGCTTGTTGTAGATCCTTTTACAACTTTCTCCAGGTACTCTTGCTCTTAAAAACTGGGGAAGCCGCAATGGTTTTATAAACATAAAACCCTCATCCTCTTCTTTTTCATAATTATCATCATCATCATCATCATCATTATGAATATTATCATCAAAATTATTATAGTCATTGTCACCATCATTATCATCATCATCTTCATTCTCAACATCACTAGAACTATCCATTTCCTCTTGTTTGTTTTCCACAGGGACCTCTTGTAGAGTCTGCGTTGCTTTTGATAGTGTTAAGGGTTTTTTGAACGATGGTATTTGTCCTAACATGTCTTTTTGAGGTGATGATGAATGATTTTTAACAAACAATGCACTATCTTGAGCAGCAATATATTTTTCTTGGACTTGCTTTTTTACCTGGGTTAGAGTATTTTGCGTATTTAAATGTGTATTAATTTGAGATTCACAATGATGTTCTTTTGAAGTAAGTACGTTGGAGTCTTTTGTTTTAATCATTCCTCGACACTTTTTGGATCGTTGTTTTGAACATCGCCAAATAACAGTTCCATCTTTATTGGTTGTTTTTACAATATATGTATATCCTTTATAGAAGACACATGGCTTGCCATGACTGGTTGTTGAGACTTCCATATCAACTAATACATATGAATTAAATTTTAGTAAAGTCACATGAACAATCTTTAGATTACAAGTGATTTACACACACACACACTTTCCTAAATGTCAAGATTTATGGATGTTGTTTTCCGCCAACAGCTGCTTACTGCGTATGACAAGGCTGGAGACTGGTAGGTGAGACGGTCTTTCACGATGTGAACACTGTAACAGGCAGTAGTCAACTGACAATATTCTTATACCCTAGTCAAGGTTAACAGGTACTTACTGCGTATGACAAGACCGTACACTCGTAGGTTAGACGGTATTTTTTGTTTGTTTGCTAAGGATCCCATATATACCCTAGACATGTTAGTTCTGAACACTTAGTGGTTAATTGTATATATTGAATTTAAATACACAGCTCATACAAGCACGTTTTGCGGATGGGAGGGGTGAGAGGCTGGCAAAAAAGGAAATGTTTTAGTTTAATGAAACGTCATGTCCTAGTAGGCGTGATTTATAGTAGACGCAATTGATAGTAGACGTAATTGATAGTAGGTGTAATCGATACTAGACGTGATTAATAGTAGACGCAATTGATACTAGGCGTGATTGATAGTAGGCGTGATTTTTAGTAAGCGCGATTTATAGTAGACGCAAATGATAGTAGGCGCGATTGATAGTAGGCGTGATTGATAGTAGACGCGATTGATAGTAGGCGCAATTTGACATGGGCGCGACTCAGATCATTTTTGATATCATAAAGTTACAGTGTCAATGTTTATACAATGTACAAGGTAGAGGGTATTTTAAGACATAACCTCAGCTCACTTAACATAACCTAACTTTACCTAACCTAACTATGTCACGTGACATGTTCTACAAGTTTAGACTTGCTTTAAGACTGATTATGACGTCATAGATTGATGGGAGGGGTGAGAGGCTGACAAAAAAGGAAATGTTCTGGTTTAATGAAACGTCATGTCCTAGTAGGCGCGATTTATAGTAGACGCAATTGATAGTAGGCGCGATTAATAGTAGACGCAATTGATACTAGGCGTGATTGATAGTAGGCGTGATTTGTAGTAAGCGCATTTCATAGTAGGCGCGATTTATAGTAGACGCAATTGATAGTAGGCGCGATTAATAGTAGACGCAATTGATAGTAGACGTGATTGATAGTAGGCGTGATTTGACATGAGCGCGATTTATAGTAGACGCGAAAGATAGTAGGCGCGATTGACAGTAGGCGTAATTAGACATGGGCGAGATTTATAGTAGACGCAATTGATAGTAGGCGCGATTGATAGTAGGTGTAATTGGTAGTAGGCGCGATTTGACATGAGCGCGATTTATAGTAGACGCAAATGATAGTAGGCGTGATTGATAGTAGACGCAATTGATACTAGGCGTGATTGATAGTAGGCGTGATTTGTAGTAAGCGCATTTCATAGTAGGCTCAATTGATAGTAGATGCAATTGATAGTAGACGTGATTGATAGTAGGCGCGATTGATAGTAGACGTGATTGATATGGACGCGACTTAGATCATTTTTGATATTACAAAGTTACAGTGTCAATGTTTATACAAAGTACAAGGCAGAGAGGGGGTATTTTAAGACTTAAACTCAGCTCACCTAACATAACCTAACTTTACCTAACCTAACTTTGTCACGTGACATGTTCTACAAGTTTAGACTTGCTTTAAGGCTGACTATGACTATGACGTCATAGATTGATGAGAGGGGTGGGAGGCTGACAAAAAAGGAAATGTTTTGGTTTAATGAAAAGTCATGTCCTAGCAGGCGCGATTGGTAGTAGACGCAATTGTTAGTAGACGCGATTAATGGTAGGCGCAATTGATAGTAGGTGTGATCAGGTACTTACTGCATATCAAAAGGCTGTACACTCGTGTGTTAGACACTCTATCTTGTTAAGGACCCCTATATATTCCCTATACAAGGCTATACATGTTAGTTCTAAACACTTAGTGGTTATTTTTATTTTAAATTTATATACACAGGTTATACAAGCACGTTTTTTCACACAGTAAAACTTTGTCAAATAGCCACATGCGACACGCAAAGTATGTTTCCGCTATCTAGCGGTGACTATGGAAACTACCTGAACATATCCTAATCTAATCCTAGCTAACTTCACCTGACGTGACCATACCGGTTTGTAAGCAACAACAACAACACACTAAGATTCCATGAATTCCAGAGTACTTTTAGATTAATTATCGACTCTCAACTCTTATAACTATGTCTATCCCACTCTGTCAAAAACACGATATTTTTTTAAAAAAAATTTGCTTGATGTCAATACTAAAGTGATAATGGGTTTTCCGATCCTATCACTATAAATTCATTACCCCCACTCTTATCTCGGTCTCGACAACAACCATGCCTATTTTTATTATGTCAGATGATGTAATGTTCGAGTGCAAAGTGGGTGTAAAAGTGAGTGCAAAGTGAGTGCAAAATTGAGTGCAAAGTAAGTGTAAAAGTAGTTTTAAAAGTAAGTGCAAAGTGAGTGCAAAAGTGAGTGCAAAAGTGGGGTGTAAAAGTGGTACCCTATTTGTAATGGCTTATTTGACAAGTTATTTTGTGGTACCCTATTCGTAATGGCTTATTTCACAAGTTGTTTTAGTCAATGTATTTAGAGGATATTTCTCTTGTTCATGGAAAGTATCTCAGCCCTTTTTATGATAGCATAATGCTTACCGTCATGTTTGTAAGCAACAACAACACACTAAAATTCCAAGAATCCAAACTACTCTAAGGTTAATGATGGTCTCTCAACTCCATTCCACGCCTAGTCAAAAAACATTATACATTTCAAATTTTTCAAAAAAGGTAAATTGAGAAAGTAGGCTATATATTTAAACTAAAAATCATATGCTAACTACAACACCTACGTCTATCCCATTCTCAATAAAAAATATATATATATATATTCTTTAAATTTTTCCAAAAAATATTTGGAAAGTAGGCTATAATTTGAAAACTAATCATCCTAAAAAGTCATATATAGACTCAAACCAATGGCTTTTATGTCCTTAATCGTTAGAACAAAACATGGAATTTGACATTTTTCCAAATATTGATCATTTTTAAAAATGGGCTATATTTTGTAAACTATGAATTACACAAAAAATGTGTTTGACATAAAAATGACAGGTATTTACCCCCTCTACCCACAAACCAAGTCCCAGGTCTCTGGGACAAAATCCAAAAAGGCTCAATTTTGAAAGTAGACCATATTTTGAAAACTAATCATTCTAAAAAGTCATATATAGACTCAAACAAATGTCCTTTAAGTCCCTTAACGTTAGAACAAAACTTATCATTTTTTTCATAAAAAAAAAGTCCAATTTTCAAAATTGCCTATATTTTGGAAACTAAGAATTAGTTCCAAGATGGCGGTCGTAGCTTAACTCAACCTAACCTAACCCTACGAGGTGTGATCAAAAAGTTCCAAAATGGCTGCCGTAGCTTAACTTAACCTTTGAATGATCCCTGTTGATTGACCCCTTTTGATAGATCTCTGTTGATGTATCCCTTTGGACTGGTCCCTGTTGACTAGCCCCTTTGGACGGGTCTTTTTTAAAGGGGGAGTCATTTTTTTACGGGTCCCGGATGACGGGTCCTTGTTGACGGGTCCCTGTGGGCGGTTCCTTTGGACTGATCCTTATGGACTGGCCCGTGCATTTTATCCAAATTATATCAAAGGGGCTCGCCCACAGGGACCCGTCCTCCGGGACCCGTAAAAAAATGACTCCCCCTTTAAAAAAGACCCGTCCAAAGGGGCTAGTCAACAGGGACCAGTCCAAAGGGATACATCAACAGAGATCAATCAAAAGGGGTCAATCAACAGGGATCAATCAATGGTTAAGTTAAGCTACGGCAGCCATTTTGGAATTTTTGATCACACCTCGTAGGGTTAGGTTAGGTTGAGTTAAGCTACGACCGCCATTTTGGAACTAATTCTTAGTTTCCAAAATATAGGCAATTTTGAAAATTGGACTTTTTTTGAAAAAATGAAAAAATGATAAGTTTTGTTCTAACGTTAAGGGACTTAAAGGACATTTGTTTGAGTCTATATATGACTTTTTAGAATGATTAGTTTTCAAAATATCGTCTACTTTCAAAATTGAGCCTTTTTGGATTTTGTCCCAGAGATCTGGGACTTGGTTTGTGGGTAGAGGGGGTAAATACCTGTCATTTTTATGTCAAACACATTTTTTGTGTAATTCATAGTTTACAAAATATAGCCCATTTTTAAAAATGATCAATATTTGGAAAAATGTCAAATTCCATGTTTTGTTCTAACGATTAAGGACATAAAAGCCATTGGTTTGAGTCTATATATGGCTTTTTAGGATGATTAGTTTTCAAATTATAGCCTACTTTCCAAATATTTTTTGGAAAAATTTAAAGAATATATATATTTTGTTTTGATTGAGAATGGGATAGACGTAGGTGTTGTAGTTAGCATATGATTTTTTAGTTTAAATATATAGCCTACTTTCTCAATTTACCTTTTTTGAAAAATTTGAAATGTATAATGTTTTTTGACTAGGCGTGGAATGGAGTTGAGAGACCATCATTAACCTTAGAGTAGTTTGGATTCTTGGAATTTTAGTGTGTTGTTGTTGCTTACAAACATGACGGTAAGCATTATGCTATCATAAAAAGGGCTGAGATACTTTCCATGAACAAGAGAAATATCCTCTAAATACATTGACAAAAACAACTTGTGAAATAAGCCATTACGAATAGGGTACCACAAAATAACTTGTCAAATAAGCCATTACAAATAGGGTACCACTTTTACACCCCACTTTTGCACTCACGTTTGCACTCACTTTGCACTCACTTTTACAACTACTTTTACACTTACTTTGCACTCAATTTTGCACTCACTTTGCACTCACTTTTACACCCACTTTGCACTCGAACATTACATCATCTGACATAATAAAAATAGGCATGGTTGTTGTCGAGACCGAGATAAGAGTGGGGGTAATGAATTTATAGTGATAGGATCGGAAAACCCATTATCACTTTAGTATTGACATCAAGCAAAAATTTTTTAAAAAAATATCGTGTTTTTGACAGAGTGGGATAGACATAGTTATAAGAGTTGAGAGTCGATAATTAATCTAAAAGTACTCTGGAATTCATGGAATCTTAGTGTGTTGTTGTTGTTGCTTACAAACCGGTATGGTCACGTCAGGTGAAGTTAGCTAGGATTAGATTAGGATATGTTCAGGTAGTTTCCATAGTCACCGCTAGATAGCGGAAACATACTTTGCGTGTCGCATGTGGCTATTTGACAAAGTTTTACTGTGTGAAAAAACGTGCTTGTATAACCTGTGTATATAAATTTAAAATACAAATAACAACTAAGTGTTTAGAACTAACATGTATAGCCTTGTATAGGGAATATATAGGGGTCCTTAACAAGATAGAGTGTCTAACACACGAGTGTACAGCCTTTTGATATGCAGTAAGTACCTGATCACACATACTATCAATTGCGCCTACCATTAATCGCGTCTACTATCAATTGCGTCTACTACCAATCGCGCCTGCTAGGACATGACTTTTCATTAAACCAAAACATTTCCTTTTTTGTCAGCCTCCCACCCCTCTCATCAATCTATGACGTCATAGTCATAGTCAGCCTTAAAGCAAGTCTAAACTTGTAGAACATGTCACGTGACAAAGTTAGGTTAGGTAAAGTTAGGTTATGTTAGGTGAGCTGAGGTTAAGTCTTAAAATACCCCCTCTCTGCCTTGTACTTTGTATAAACATTGACACTGTAACTTTGTAATATCAAAAATGATCTAAGTCGCGTCCATATCAATCACGTCTACTATCAATCGCGCCTACTATCAATCACGTCTACTATCAATTGCATCTACTATCAATTGAGTCTACTATGAAATGCGCTTACTACAAATCACGCCTACTATCAATCACGCCTAGTATCAATTGCGTCTACTATCAATCACGCCTACTATCATTTGCGTCTACTATAAATCGCGCTCATGTCAAATCACGGCTACTATCAATCACGTCTACTATCAATTGCGTCTACTATTAATCGCGCCTACTATCAATTGCGTCTACTATAAATCGCGCCTACTATGAAATGCGCTTACTACAAATCACGCCTACTATCAATCACGCCTAGTATCAATTGCGTCTACTATTAATCGCGCCTACTATCAATTGCGTCTACTATAAATCGCGCCTACTAGGACATGACGTTTCATTAAACCAGAACATTTCCTTTTTTGTCAGCCTCTCACCCCTCCCATCAATCTATGACGTCATAATCAGTCTTAAAGCAAGTCTAAACTTGTAGAACATGTCACGTGACAAAGTTAGGTTAGGTAAAGTTAGGTTATGTTAAGTGAGCTGAGGTTATGTCTTAAAATACCCTCTACCTTGTACATTGTATAAACATTGACACTGTAACTTTATGATATCAAAAATGATCTGAGTCGCGCCCATGTCAAATTGCGCCTACTATCAATCGCGTCTACTATCAATCACGCCTACTATCAATCGCGCCTACTATCATTTGCGTCTACTATAAATCGCGCTTACTAAAAATCACGCCTACTATCAATCACGCCTAGTATCAATTGCGTCTACTATTAATCACGTCTAGTATCGATTACACCTACTATCAATTACGTCTACTATCAATTGCGTCTACTATAAATCACGCCTACTAGGACATGACGTTTCATTAAACTAAAACATTTCCTTTTTTGCCAGCCTCTCACCCCTCCCATCCGCAAAACGTGCTTGTATGAGCTGTGTATTTAAATTCAATATATACAATTAACCACTAAGTTTTCAGAACTAACATGTCTAGGGTATATATGGGATCCTTAGCAAACAAACAAAAAATACCGTCTAACCTACGAGTGTACGGTCTTGTCATACGCAGTAAGTACCTGTTAACCTTGACTAGGGTATAATAATATTGTCAGTTGACTACTGCCTGTTACAGTGTTCACATCGTGAAAGACCGTCTCACCTACCAGTCTCCAGCCTTGTCATACGCAGTAAGCAGCTGTTGGCGGAAAACAACATCCATAAATCTTGACATTTAGGAAAGTGTGTGTGTGTGTAAATCACTTGTAATCTAAAGATTGTTCATGTGACTTTACTAAAATTTAATTCATATGTATTAGTTGATATGGAAGTCTCAACAACCAGTCATGGCAAGCCATGTGTCTTCTATAAAGGATATACATATATTGTAAAAACAACCAATAAAGATGGAACTGTTATTTGGCGATGTTCAAAACAACGATCCAAAAAGTGTCGAGGAATGATTAAAACAAAAGACTCCAACGTACTTACTTCAAAAGAACATCATTGTGAATCTCAAATTAATACACATTTAAATACGCAAAATACTCTAACCCAGGTAAAAAAGCAAGTCCAAGAAAAATATATTGCTGCTCAAGATAGTGCATTGTTTGTTAAAAAGCATTCATCATCACCTCAAAAAGACATGTTAGGACAAATACCATCGTTCAAAAAACCCTTAACACTATCAAAAGCAACGCAGACTCTACAAGAGGTCCCTGTGGAAAACAAACAAGAGGAATTGGATAGTTCTAGTGATGTTGAGAATGAAGATGATGATGATAATGATGGTGACAATGACTATAATAATTTTGATGATAATATTCATAATGATGATGATGATGATGATGATAATTATGAAAAAGAAGAGGATGAGGGTTTTATGTTTATAAAACCATTGCGGCTTCCCCAGTTTTTAAGAGCAAGAGTACCTGGAGAAAGTTGTAAAAGGATCTACAACAAGCGTTGTGTTTAAAAATCTATATAGAACAATGGTAAAGAGATAGAGTTGAATTCAGTGTGTAACTATTATAAAATGAATTTAATAAAAATATTGTATGGGTATTGTCTGTTTTTCTTAATTACTATCCCCATGTCCCACTATTAATACAATTGTTAACCATCAACAGTCTCTGACTATGTTCAGAAAGAGAGTGGCCTTAAACAATATACTATATCTATGGTTTGTGTACCGAGTATCATAATAATGCAGTGTGGCCAAGCCATGTCAAGGCAATAGTTATGTCAGGTAAGGGATTCGAACCCTTGCTTCCTTATACAGAAAATTTGATCTTAAGTCAAACACCTTAACCACTCGGTCAACCTGACAGTTACTAATTTAATTAGTCTTGAGGACTTGAGTGTTTACAAAACTTTTTCCAGTATACATTGTCGTGACCTACCTGGCCTGTGAGACGTTCTGGCAGGTTGACAGCTCCTCCGTCGATTTTCCCTACTAGCCGAGCGGTTTTCTAGATAAGGGAACTTGAGGTTTCACAGACTCGTCCCGGAACTACCGGAATAAAAGATGAAATTCCCTTGGACTACTGCCGATTTATTGAGCCCTTGGCAGTCGAAGTATATATACACTATATACAAATTATGTGAAGTTACTGCTGGAGGTGCACGCAGGTCTGTAATAGCGCTACTAAGTCTTACTGATACTTGACATCTAGTGTGTCTCCGCGAGGCTGAATTTTGCTCGCGCGCGTTACGACGTTACTCTGGCAAGAACTGAGGCGTGAGAACTACTACTCTGCCACTTTGCAACTCTGCAACCCTGTGACTACTCCGCTGTAATGCCTCTCTGGCAACTCTCCTGTAATAACTCTGCCGCTCGCCATTTTGGATACCATTATATCCAACTAGAGATGACCCAGAATCCATCTCTCCCTTCCACTGAGGCCTGGTCCATTCCACCCTCCAGTGCCTGGCAAGTGCTGCTCCCTAAGGTAGCGGCGACTGCCCATACTTGTGTCTACGTGACATCCAAGGTTCAACTTCTGGCCTGACTTGTGACTATGAATCACTCTTCCTACAATACAAAGTACCGGACCAAGTGTCCTTTTGTACGAGCAATATTTACAGACCTTGGTACACATCCTGGCTCCAGCAATCCTATCTCCTCCAGAAATACATCTCTGGCTTACAAAGGCTCACATCCAACTTAGTAATAATAATAATAACTCTATTGCCCTTATGTATAATGTTCCTTCGAACCGCAGTCCTGGGTTCTAAGTCATGGAGGTTCACAGTCACGACACCTCCCTCCCCAGGGAAGAAATGGGTGCAATCTTCCTTGCATTCATTTCTGTCCCAATATTACACTCTGTTACTGTCGAGTCGTAATGATCTGCGACTTTGCGTTGAGGGTGAAGGCTGTAGTGCGATCTGACTCGCACTCATATCTGAACCTACAATGGCCCTTGTAGGCGTACTGAAGCGTCCTTCAGCAGGCCTAGAGTCTAATTCCTGGATTTCCTCAGACATCTCCGGGCGTCCCCGAAGTTGCCTGGGACGTTGGAATATGGTAATATCCTCATCTGAAGTCTTAGCCTTGCCTTCCCTCGTAATTACTGTTTGCCTTATGCAAATATTTGGGCAATGTGACCTTGCATCATCAAACCATTTTTTGGCTGGAAACCCTAATTTAGGGCAATCACAACAACAATTGCAACAATAGCACCATAAAGTTATCCCAATTGTACCTGCTATAGTTAGTACAATACACTTATATACATTGAAATGTTTATACATCATCTGACTTTGTATGTCTTCTTCTTGTTTTCTTACCAAGTCCTCCACCTCTTCTGTTTTGTGCGTGGCCCACTTTAAATCTTTCACATGATTTAACAAATTATTCAGTGGCAGTTTGTTAACCTCCGGTACCTGCTCTAACTTAATCTCGCTACCAATCTTCTCGCAGCAGTCATAATTAAGTATCAAATCTGGCACTAAGTCCTTACCTCGAGTGGTGTTTATTTTACCTACCCCTTGTACCTTACTATGTGGGCTGTACAACGTAAACCCTGGACTTAACACAACAATACCTGTGCCAGTTAATCCCATATCACTTGTAGTGTCCTTACACATGCAGGTGACCCTTGTCTCACCTGGAGACACATAAATATACCTGTTTTCCCTTATAGGTATCCACAGCAATCGCTGTACTGGTAGTACTCTCTTATCACAATTCTCCGGTACCTGATTAACTCCACTGAGTATCTTCACTGCGCAACTGTCTTGCGAGTGAACCATATTAACAGGGAACTGAGCATGACACAACCTCCACGTGGCAGACACTACCTTACACTGCCTCACCTGTTCCCTATCTAATTGCGCAAATGTCTGCTTTTCCTTGTCCATCAATATATAGTCCTTGGCCTCTTGAATGTACACAAAATGGTGGGGATTACTCTTCATGTAGGTGGGGAATGGGATCATATGATACACACTATAAACCACTCTGTCTGTAAGGGGTGTCCTTATAACATACACAAGATAATTTTCACTTGTAAACACTTCCACTGTGGCCACCTTGTAGACTAGGTAACCGTAAGCTGACCTTAATTCAAATGGCAGAGACAGCCCCTTGGGAAAGTCCTCCTGGGCTTTCTTATAACTTTCTATGATGTCATCCGGTGATATTATCTGTACCTGGATGACTCCTACCTGTGCATTCATGATGCCTGACAGTACCACACTGTACTGCTCATACAGCTGTACAAGTAAGCCTTCTATCTCAATTAAATGTCTGTTTAATGAGATCTCTAACTCTGCTTGCTCAAATGCTTCTGTAATCCGAAGCGTACTATTGGACAAATATGTCCTGATTTCATTTAAACCCTGAGTCAACCTCTGCTCGTTTGCAGTTACATCGTAGATGGTGCTGTTCATTGTTTGTAACGTGGACTTAACCACTAACATCTGTTCTTTAGTGACCTTAATCATTGAGAGTTGCTCTCTCTCTAACTCACTTATTTGTGACTCATACTTATCTGCATCATCCTGGCTTAATGTTCCAAATAACGCTTTGGCTATTGAACCTACAGCATTTATCAATCCCCTTTTCGGTCTGGTATTATCCGTCTCCCCACTTGGTCTAGTGATTTTGGCTATCGTTTCTTTAGATTCCTTAATCCGTTGCAAATGATTACTTAACATCTTAACGTAGTGCTGACATGTCAAATTTGTTTTCTGCTCTAACAATATACATGCCAATTGTGTCCAGTGTATATGCTCCCTGATATTCGAAAATACATCACTTAGCTGATTCAAATTCACATAGGTAACTAATGTCCATTCCATATTATACAACTGTATCTCACCCTGGTTGTCAAAGTATACTCCAGGTGTATTCTCGTATGGTGTCACTTGTACATCTAGTACTTCTCCGGTTATGCCGTGGGGTGATGACGTCACTGTTACCACCGCCACCATGGTGTAGAACCATTCTAGCATTCGTGCCATTGCCTTCTGCCTTACCTGCAAGGTAAAGACAGGTTATTCGTTACCTATTTTACTGATTTTCCACCAAAATTTTATCTACTTCAATAACTAAAGTCTCAAAAGACTTTGCTTCGCATCCTGGCTTAGGCATGCGGCTACAAAACTATCAGCAGTGTCATACACTAAGTTCAAAAACTTGCTCCCTTAACTTCGAGTTCTGTTACATAGAGACTCGGCTTCACATCCCACCTCGGGGATGGCTACACTAATGCCGTTTGCATTTTACTGAATGCTCTCAAAATGTGCCCTACATGGCTCGGTTTCTGTGTCATTTCATCTAAGCTAAGTTCCGGTTTTCCCTACCCCTGTCCTAACGGGTGCGTATCCGCGACTACCCTAGGGGTGACGAGTCACATATAGGCTACACGCTCGCCATCGTGCAACCCTTTACTTACGAGCACCTCAGTGCCACCCGTCGAAACTCTGTTCGTCGACTGTTTAAAATTTCTAGTACGACCCGATTTTGTTTTCCGTAGCTTGGCGGGGTATTAAAGAACCCTACCAGCAGCTGTCGCTATGACCTAGTTACCATTGAGACGAAGGGGTGTGTAACTTCGTCGTGGCCGAAATTTGAGGTTCTGACTCTTCGCTTTTCTCAAATGTGCCTCTTAGAGCACTTCTTCTCTACTTGCTATACACACGTATGTGTCCCTAAATAATTTGTACCGTTAACTCAGGTGTCTCTTATTCACCCTTATGCCATTGATTGGCTTCCATATATTACCTACGGCAGGCCTTCGTATACTTGGGGCTGCCATTAATAACATATGGCTCAATTACACAGAGCTACTCACCGGGATTCGCGCCTGCCTGACCAGTAGGTAATCGAGGTCATCAGGCGACGCCTCTTTTCTGTCGCCTCTTACGACACAGCAGGCTCACTGTTGGGGGTATTCTAACACCAATGATCACGTGTCTAAATGTTCCAATGGTTCCCGCCACCCACACGGGGGTTTTTAGTTTCCTCAGGATGGCCGCCCCGGGGCCACTATGGACATCCCTGTATTTCGCCTTACATAACTCGTGCCTCCCGGTGCATTATCTAGGCCGCTCGCCTCAGTTGTCCACTGTTCAAATATTATTGTGTGCCTACTGATAAACTATATTGACTCCATTCGCACACAATCTCTTACAGCTGTGTTAACCCTTAGCTGTCATTGTAGTCTACTAACCGTATATATACGTCCTTACTCCTTAATCCGTTCTGTGCTGCTTCTGCACCCACCCGGGTTCTAAACCCGTTGGAGTCCTTTTACAAGTACATTTTCAACCGATTCTTATGCACCTTAACTCTTCTGCTTTCTTACTAAGCAATAGGGTGCAATTTACCCCTGAAACGTCAACGACCTCATAAGGCCCTACAAATGGCGGACTCAGCTTTTTTGATCGTCCTCTTCGCAATGCATCATTACGCAAGAGTACCTTGTCACCAATTCGAAATGTGACTTCGTTCTGCTTTTTATCGTAATTAGCATTTTCCAGTTCTTTACGCTCAACTAGCGTCCTCCTAGCGGCTTCATGATTCCTCCTGAGCTGTGACGTCAGCTCCTCTACCACGTTCTGATGTTCATTATAATCCCCCTCAGGTGGCTTTTGCAATACACCTGGTATATTCGTCTTCTTTCCAAAAATAAGCTCATAGGGTGTGAACCCTGTGCTAGTACTCTTGGTGGTATTATACACAAAGCTCGCTGTGGGCAGATATTTATCCCAGTCGTTTTGTTCACTTGAGCAAACATAATGCCTCAGGTACTCTGCTAGTACCTTGTGGGATCTCTCTACGCTACCGTTGGATTGTGGTTTGAAAGTGCTTGTGTTTGTTTTCTTAATTCGCAATTTCTTGCAAAGTGCCTTGAATACTTCGCTCATGAAGTTACTACCCTGGTCAGTGAGAATCTGCCCCGGTATCCCGTAAATGCTTATAACATTATTAATGAGCGTCCGTGCCACTGTTTCAGCCTCCTGATTCGGCATGGCACTAGCTACCAAGTACTTCGACAGTTGGTCCTGGCATGTCAAAATATACTTATTGCCAAGCTCTGTCACCGGAAGTGGACCCACCACATCCAGAGATACCTTCTCAAAGACCGTGCTAGGGGTATCCGTAATTACCATTGGCGCTCTGACGTCTGGTCTAGTCCCCTTATTCCTTTGGCATGAAGGACACGAGCGTATATAACGCTCAATGTCGCTTTTCATTCCCTTCCACTGTAATCGTTCGCGTACCCTGGCGTACGTGCGGGCTATTCCCTGGTGTCCTCCAACCAAGGAATCATGACACTCCTTCAGGATGGCCAATTTCTCAGCCTCCTGCAACTCGGTTACCTCGGGTAAGCTGTCTTCGGGCGTGGACTCCTCTGCGTTAGCGTCCTCGGAGACCTCACTACCGTCTGCTTCAATTCCCTCTACCGTAGCGTCCTCGGGTTTTGAAGTCGTTGCTACCCTCCTACGAGTTTCCATATGAGTGGCCACGGCCGCCCCCAGCCGTAACTCGTGCCCAGCCGAGTTGATCACTCGCGCTTGACACTGTGCATCAGTGGGATTCCTGCTAAGGACATCAGCATTGCAGTTCTGCTTGCCCTGCTTATAAATGATTTCAAAATCATACTCTGCCAATTTCAATCGGAACTTTAGCAGGCGTGACGACGGGTCCTGGACATTGAATACCCACTTCAGCGGCTTGTGATCTGTCACCGCTGTGAATTGTCGTCCGAACAAATACGGCCTGAAATACTTTACACCCCAAACAATGCCTAATAATTCTTTTTCTGTGACACTATAATTTCTTTCTGCCTTATTAAGCGTCCTGCTTGCATACGCTACGGGAAGATCTTTACCCACGGGCCCTTGTGACAATACGGCCCCCACTGCTTCGTTGCTAGCATCTGTGGTAAGAACGAATGGCTTTTCAAAATCTGGGTACTGTAATATAGGCTCTTCAATGAGTTTTTGCTTTAGCGTTTAGAACGCTTGTTCCTGTGCATCTCCCCACACGAAGGGAACTTCCTTCTTCACTAATTCATATAGTGGCTTCGCGATCTTACTATAATTGGGTATAAATTTCCTATAATACCCACTGAGTCCGCAGAATTGTTTGATCTGGCGGCTCGTGGCAGGCCTCGGAAAATCCTTCACGGCCTGCACCTTTCGTGAGTCTGGTAAGACTCCCTCTTCAGTAATTACATGCCCTAAGAACGTCACTTCAGTCCTCAGGAACTCGCACTTATCTGGCTGGAGCTTCAACGTATTTTCTCTCAGCCTTTGAAAAACATCCCTTAACTTAGCATTGTGCTCCTCTATTGAGCTACCATACACTATTATATCATCTAGATAGCACAGACACTGAATACCTGTCAATCCGGTAAGCACTGTATTCATCAGCCTTGTGAATGTGGCTGGCGCATCTTTCAACCCCATGGGCATTTTTGCAAATTCGTACTTGCGCCCCAATGCTGAAAAAGCTGTCTTGGGCCTGTCTTCAGGTTTTAATAACACCTGATAATAACCGCTACAGAGGTCAAGTGTACTGAAATACCTGGCCTTACCTGGAGCATCTAATAGCTCTGAGATGAGTGGGAGGGGATAACTAACCCCTATCGTTACTTCGTTCAATTTTCGGAAGTCAATCACAACTCTCCACTTTTGCTTACCTGACGCATCCATTTTCTTTGGTACTAACAATAATGGTGCATTCCAAGGGGATGTACTAGGTACAATAATTTCATCACCTAGCATCTTATCTATCTGCGCTTGTATCTCTCCCTTTTGTGCCTCCGGCAGCCTATACGGCCGCACATTAATCGGGGGTTGATCCCGGGGCGTTGGGATCTCGTGACGTATAACTCCCGTGCATGTGAGCTTATCTCCCTCAAGGTGGAAGATGTCATTGTATTCCGCACAGATGGCGTATATACCTTCCTTATCTACCTGCGTGAGATGGTCTACTCGCAAGCAGTCTATCACTCGGCGTGATCTGGGCTTCTGAGTAGCCGCTTCTGCGGTTACCGCCTTACTGCCTTGCTGTACCTTGCGTACTTCTGCCAGGCAGGTGTCATCCACCTCATGCATTCGCACTCGAGGGCTGTACAGAGTCACTTCTTCCTCAGTAGTATTCATCATACTGACTACTGCCTCATTGTGCTCTGACCTAGTTAGACACTCTGCGAGGTAAACCCCTGGTGCCACCTCGGCCCTCTCAATAATTCCCACTGGTAGATTCTTATCGACTTCAATAACTACTACCTTCTGAGTTCGAGGCTCGAGGCTGATTATCTTCGCCTCCCTCGCTCCCAGCGGGTATCTTTTACCGTGGATCGTAACATGACCCTCCCGGTAGTCGATTACGCTGTCAGCTAGGATGTCTCTCCCTATTATACCATCCTGGCTTAGTTGGAAATCACTGCCCACCACATGCACTGTGTGTTTAGTACCTCCAATATCAAACTGAACGGTCCCTTGGGTGTAAATCGTTCCCTCGCTTACACCCATTAATTCGATCGTGGTGCCTCTACTGATTGTAACTGTTTTAGGCACTGATTGCCTCTTCACTAGGCTGACATCGGAACCAGTGTCAATTAAAAACCTCAGAGGCCCCCCACAATGCATTAATATAGTGCCCTCCATGTCACGTGCCTCGGGACTCCTTAAATTACGGGATTCCATAGCTGTCCCTGTGTTATGGACCCGTTCCAGTTTGTCGCCCCTGTCTGAGTGATATTTCTCTTACTACCTTTCCCACTCTTGAACCAGCAGTTTTGGTTCCATGTGACCACCGGTCACAAATATCGCACTGTCGTCGGCCTTTCATGGCCTTGCCTCCCGTGCGCCTACTCTGGCCCTGGCCTTTCTTGGCCTCCGGACAATTTCGTTTTATGTGACCCTGCTGGCCACATTTATAACACTTTCGCCGGTCCGCTTCTACTTGTGGTAGCCGGGCTGTCTGTCGGCAGTTGTTTTGTACGTGCCCTTTCTTCCCACAACGGTAACAGGTTCTACTCCTGTCCGCTTCCGTGTGAGGCTTCTCTCTAATTATGCGCACGGCTTCCGGCGCCACGGCTTCCTTATCTCTTTGCTTCTTTCGGCAATCGCGCTCTATGTGTCCCGGTTTTTTGCAATATCTACATATGATCTTACTTGGTGTGCCCCCTGTCTGTACATTAGGTGTATTACCTAACGCGGTGCGTGCGCCTCGGGTTCGTGCCTCCTTGCACTCCCGTGCGATGTGGCCTTCCCTGTTACAGTTGTAACAGACCACCCTAACACTCGCTTGTGTTGGCTTAGTATGCCACCTTAGTGGTGCCTTCCTTTCCTGATTGGGTTTACCTGCTCTTACCCCTGAGCTATGTTTCGTATGCAACCCTTCTCGTGCCTTCTTTGACAGAATTACCGCCTCTTCTTGCCTCGCAGTGGCTACAGCTTTCTCGAAAGTAATAGCCCCGTGGCCCTGGACTCTAGCTTGGATTCGCGGGTTACTTAACCCCTGTATGAAGCTAGCTACGCATATTTTTCTTGTGATTCTTAACTGAGCTTCCCTGTCCTCCCAGCTTTCTCCATCGAGGACTGCTTCCCTGAACGCAGCTGATAGAGTCTCTACTTTGTGTGCCCATATCGCCACTGATTCCCTCGGATCCTGCGCTGTTTGAAACATCTGGCAAATATACAAGTCTAATGTGCCCTGAAATCCGTAGTATTCTTGTAATGCCTGTTTGGCAGCCTCCCAGTGATTTATATCTCTTCTGACTAACAACTTGTCTCGGGCCATGCCCGTGATTTTGGTCAGGATATACTTAAAGAACAGCTTTGATCATCGTCTTTTACCATGCGAACAGCAGCGTCTACATTGGCCACAAACTCACGTAATCTGTCGGGCTGTGTTCCATCGAACTCCCGACCTATCAGGCGATGTCCTTCGGTTACTGATACAAAAGGCCCACTTGTACTTACCATATCTATGTCTGCTAGCCTCTCCTCTACCTGGACACCGGTAGCTGCACTTGTCTGTCTTGCCATTGTAATAAGGTTAGCTTACCTGGCGGCTACTTCTTCTTCTTTGTTGTCTCTGCTAACTGGATACTGCGGCTGATCGGTCCTCCCTTCTGCTGGTGGCACGGCTCGCTACTGCACGGCTCCTTCTGCTTAGTAGGCTTCTTCTTCTCTCTTCTGCGTTGCGCGGCACTCGGTACGATTTACGCGGATGCGCGGACGGACAATCTTCTGCGTCGTCGCGGTCTTTATCGGACAATCTTCTGCGATGTCGCGATCTCTCTCTTTATTCCGTAGTTGCTCTGTTCAGTGCGTCGAACTCGGGACCCTACACATCTGACACCAAAAGTTAGGTCTGTCGTGACCTACCTGGCCTGTGAGACGTTCTGGCAGGTTGACAGCTCCTCCGTCGATTTTCCCTACTAGCCGAGCGGTTTTCTAGATAAGGGAACTTGAGGTTTCACAGACTCGTCCCGGAACTACCGGAATAAAAGATGAAATTCCCTTGGACTACTGCCGATTTATTGAGCCCTTGGCAGTCGAAGTATATATACACTATATACAAATTATGTGAAGTTACTGCTGGAGGTGCACGCAGGTCTGTAATAGCGCTACTAAGTCTTACTGATACTTGACATCTAGTGTGTCTCCGCGAGGCTGAATTTTGCTCGCGCGCGTTACGACGTTACTCTGGCAAGAACTGAGGCGTGAGAACTACTACTCTGCCACTTTGCAACTCTGCAACCCTGTGACTACTCCGCTGTAATGACTCTCTGGCAACTCTCCTGTAATAACTCTGCCGCTCGCCATTTTGGATACCATTATATCCAACTAGAGATGACCCAGAATCCATCTCTCCCTTCCACTGAGGCCTGGTCCATTCCACCCTCCAGTGCCTGGCAAGTGATGCTCCCTAAGGTAGCGGCGACTGCCCATACTTGTGTCTACGTGACATCCAAGGTTCAACTTCTGGCCTGACTTGTGACTATGAATCACTCTTCCTACAATACAAAGTACCGGACCAAGTGTCCTTTTGTACGAGCAATATTTACAGACCTTGGTACACATCCTGGCTCCAGCAATCCTATCTCCTCCAGAAATACATCTCTGGCTTACAAAGGCTCACATCCAACTTAGTAATAATAATAATAACTCTATTGCCCTTATGTATAATGTTCCTTCGAACCACAGTCCTGGGTTCTGAGTCATGGAGGTCCACAGTCACGACAACATTGACTAAACCACTTGCTTGTTTTGAAATATAGATTTTGTTTTGTTTTACCATAACATTGCAGTTATGAGTCTTGTGAACTGGGTGTTCAATATAGGGTTAAAGGCATTTTAAAATCATTTTAGAAAAGCTCTTAGGTATCGTGTCATGGGTTTTAGTAATGCATTACTGTTCGTTGACTAACATATACCGTTACACAACATTATTTTAGTGAACTTACATGTTGTTGTTTGAGTCTTTAGTCCTTTGACTGGTTTGATGCAGATCTCAGCGCCTATCTGTCCCGAGCTAATCGTTTCATCTCTATATAGCTACCACACCCTACATTCAAGGCTATCTGTTTAACATATTCTAAACTTGGTCTACCCCTACAGTTCTCGTCCTCGAACCTTTCTTCCTTAACTAAGTTTGCTATTCTTGGGTGTCTTAGTACGTGTTCTACCAACCTATCTCTTTACTTCATTAACAGTCGCCAGATACATCTCTTCTCCCCCACTCGTCTTAATACCTCTTTGTTAGTAACCCTATTTACCCATCTAATCTTCATCATTCTCCTGTAACACCACATTTCAAACACTTCAATTCTCCACCTTTCTGCTACACCAATTGTCTAAGTTTTACTTTCATAGAGTGCCACGCTCCAGACAAAGGCCTTCAAAATGACTTCCTAATACCTAAATCTATATTCAATGTCAACAGATTCTGTAGAAATTCTTTCCTTGTCTGAGCTACATAAGAATCCTAATCGTGTCTGGTATAATGTCTTGTTTAGCAAACATAGTCACTCAAAAGGTCTAAGCATTTTTTGTATATAACCCAAAATAGCAAACAGTTTTTCTAAAACCCTACTCATTGGTCAATAACAAGCAGAGTCGCCAAAGTGTTTCGTTGGTAGTTAACTCATGTCTAGTTAATCAATTCCTTTCATATCGTTATCCAATTGTAGTAGTAAGGACTGGTGAACAACGTCAGTTCAACACACTGCTTTACACACAAATGTAGTTAGGCCCTTTGACATAATTTGGATAAATTTCATGGGCCGGTCCATAGGGACCAGTCCAAAGGGGCCGGTCTAAAGGGACCCTTCCACAGGGACCCATCAACAGGGACTTGTCAGCAAGGACCCATCAACAATGACCCGTCAACAATGACCTGTCATCAATAACCTGTCAACAATGACCTGTCAATAGGGACCCGTCAACAATGACCCGTCCACAGGGACTCATCAACAAGGACCCGTCAGCAATGACTCGTCAACAGGGACCCGTCGAAAAGCACCTGTCAAAAAGGATCCATCAAAAATGACCCCCTGTCAAAAAGGGCCCGTCCAAAAGGGGCTAGTCAACAGAGACCAGTCCAAAGGGACAAATCAACAGAGATCAATCAACAGGGATCAATCAAAAGGGGCTATCACCTCAAGGCCTGACATATCCCTCTTTGATTATTGGTTTGCCAATCGACAAGCGTCACTTAAAATACTTTTTTGATCACCACTCGTGGGTTGGGTTAGGTTAGGTTACACTACAGCCGCCATCTTTTAAAAAGCCTGCCCTCTTACAAAAGCTATGAGTGGGCATGCGTAACAAACAAAAAACAAAAACAAGCATGTTAATTCATAGTGGCTATCCACCAAACACATGTCTCTTGTGTGGAACAACGTTTTATTCCATATCGGCATTCAAACTCTCACATGTTGCAATTGGAAAGAGAGATTCTCTAAAAAAATTACAATTTCACCCCCTCGTAGGGGTAGGTTTTATTTTGGGGTGGAAATATGTTGTTCATTGGAAAGGGGGTATCAGCCCGAGTTCAATGACACCTCATTCGTCAAAATCCGACCACGGGTTCGTACTCACATTTTCTTACGTATGAAGCAAAACAGGATGTGACTTGTTTCACAAGGAGGACGGTAATAAGGTCATTTCACACGTGTTCACATGTATTTCGTCACTTTCCTTTCATATCGTTATTCCATTATAGTAGTGGTGAACAACGTCAATTCAACACATACAAATGTAGTTAGGCCCTTTGACATAATTTAAATAAATTCATGAGTTAGTCCGTAGGAACCAGGCCAAAGGGACCCGTCCAAAGGGATCAGTCCAAAGGGACAAGGACTCGTCCACAAGGACTCGTCCACAAGGACCTGTCAACAATGACCTGTCCACAAGGACTTGTCCACAAGGACTCGTCCACAATGACTCGACAACAATGACCCCGCCAACAATGACCCGTCAACAATAACCCATCCATAGGGATCCACTCCCCCACCCTCTTCAAAAGCCATGAGTGGGCATGCTAATTCATAGTGGCTTTCCACCGAACATATGCACTTTATGTGGAACAACATTTCATTCCATATCGGCATTCAAACTCTCACATGTTGCAATTGGTAACAGAGATTCTCTAAAAAATTACAATTTCACCCCCTAGTAGGGTAGGTTTTATTTTTGGGGTGGAACTATGTTGTCCATTGGAAAGGGGGTGTCAGCCCGAGTTTAATGACACCTCATTTTTTAAAATCCAACCATGGGTTCGAGAGATATCGCACCGCCGCCATCTTGGAGGAAGGGAGGAGGAGGTGCTAGAACCGGCCAAAACACACTACTTATCTGTTATGGTACACATAGCACATACGAAATTTGGTTGAAATCCAACTGATAGTATAGAAGTTACATGTATTTAAAAATTGGTACTATCAGCAGGCTTATAATCATGTTGGTAGAACTGACGTATATAAGTTACTCCAAATTAATCTAAAATGTCAGAATATACGTGTGCATAGTTTAAAGCTGTTGGCTTCCATACTTTCTGATATATTGGTATTTGGAAAAAAAAATAAAGAGAGCAATTATTAACAGTTGGCAGCCCTGGTGGCTCTTAAGAATACGCTCAATCATATCTGTTTATGTACAGATATTACATACAAAATTTGGTTGAAATCCAATTGATAATGTAGAAGTTATATGCATTTAAACATTGGACCTATCAGAAGGCTTAAAATTGTTTTGGCAACACTGTCATTGTTGGCCTCCTGGAAATTTAACTGAAATAGTATTATCTGCATGTGTACCAATTTTGATATAGCTCCGATGCATACCTTGCGAGATATCCAACATGGAGCTCAAATTTCTAGTGCGTTTTTTCGGCATTTGGTAGCACTGACATCATTTTCAAATATGGACGTGAGATATTCTGGTGCACATCTTTACTCATACTAAATTTGGTTTTGATTGCTGCAGCCGTTTAGGAGTTGATAGGGGGGGGGGACACACACACAGCCAGACAGACAGACAGACAGAAGGACAGACACAGACAGACAGACACACATTTTCCCGGATCGATCTCATAAGTCTACTTTTTCCTCATTTTTGCAAAATGTGAAAAGTAGGCTAATAATGAAATATACAGTAGTCGTAGTACAGTAGGCTACGGTATATACCGTACTATACCGTACTTCCTGAACAAATAATACGTATAAACTGTTAAGAGAAAATAAAGCTATCATAAGTAACTTACCCTTTAGTAAGAGCAAGGCAGACAGGGTTGGCCAAGGTTATTGGTACACGTGCCTTATTCCACCGACGGAAAAATAAAAGAGGGTAGTGAACTGGAAGAATACAGTTTTCGAAGTTCGCCTGCCAATCATAACCAACACACCTGTATTTAGCAGCATAGGAGAATATTATTCTGACTTTAGGTCGATTGGTGTTTAATATTTCCTTTATCAAGAAGACATTTGATACAATCATGTAATAATTCACATTATTTATGGAATAATTTATGATACAATTACTTTGTATATTTATACGTGGAAGGTAAACTTTTGTCAGGTGGTAGGACAGTAGCGTCATGACGCTAACTGGAAGAGAAAATATGCAACGGTATCAGATTATTTATCAATAGAAGAACGTGCTGCTACTTCAAATCTCAAAGAGCAGCTGGGTTTTAATGTGGCTTACAATGTTATGTTCACAGTAAAACTACAGTATCGACACTGGAAGGTGAAATACAACGATAACAAACTGCGTTATTCTACGAAGGGGAGACTTCAGAAGTTTTATTACGTTATTATCTGTGAATACAACGTTTCGTAAGATAAAATCTGTACGAGACAGCTTGGCTTGGTGTTGCAATATCTCCAAGATCCTCTGAATAGTTACTATAATTTGGGGGCATGACACTATACTGAGTAAGGTGTATCCAACATGCAATTAAAATCACTCGGCAAAATTAGAACTTCAACTTCGTTTATCGGTTCTAGCCAAGAGGAAACGATCAGAATACGATTCTAGTCATTGAAGACTAATGGCAGTCGTACCAGCAGCAGAAGAAACATAGTTTGCAGTTCGAATCTCGGAGAACACCTTGGGAAACCATAGCTTAACGCAGGGCCAAGGTCCAGTGGACGAGGAGACCACGAGGGTGGCTTCCAACCGAGGACCACGTGGTGATATGGAAAAAGCTGTTGTAAGGTAGAGCAATATCGTCCTGAAGTATTAGTAGACATGTTTCTGTAGATATGTTGAAGTAAGTTACCGGTACTTCTCTGAGTAAATAAATTCATCGTTTTCATAGTATCTCAGTTATCGAATATTTTAATGGTTATAGGCAATGGTTTTATTAGAAGTAGTTCAGTGCTCAGGTTCAGTAGCATGATGATTAGTCTGCGTGGTACTCGACTGCTAATAGCCACGTTTTAATATTTAGTAATTTTATTTGTACGGTACTGTTGATATTAAACGCGTTCATCAAACAACTCATTCGCACATTAATAAGGAATTTATCTACTGTCTGGGCGAAACCATTAGTCGTTATTGGGTTAGACCACTGTCTGGGCGAAAACATTGCATTGTGGTTGTGAGGATCCACGCCAATATTATTATAATAAACCTCAAAAATACGAAAGTAGGAAACATTAACATCGTATATTTGCAAATGCTTTCCGAATCTATAAACTTTGTCTGACAGTACGTCTCGTGGCATAGTGGCTAGCATTATCGGCTGTCGCCGCGGAGGCCCGGGCTTGATTCCCGGATCTGCCAAGAAATGTAATTATAGTCTGAGGGCTGGAATGGGGATACATTTAGCCTCGTGAGTCAATACTGAGAAGAGGTCGGTTCGATTCCCTCCTCAGCCATCCTGCATGTGGTTTTCCGTGGTTTCCCACTTCTACTCCAGGCAAATATCGGGATGGTTTCCAACTTAAAACCAAGCCACCTCCTTGCCAATCCTCGCTTGAATTGCAAATACAAACACTACTACAGTCACCACAATAACACAGGTTATCAGACAAATTTATTTATTTATTATTTATTTATTTATTCATGAATTAATTAATTAATTTAATTATTTATTTATGAGTAGTTACTGTATATACAATCAAATACACGGGGCTAAATGACCATGATGTCCAGGCCTCACAAGTGAAACAACAACAACAACAACAACTAATGTGAACAAGTCCTCTCAATCAATCTTAATAATGGAGCTCAGTCATTAAACTCCACAATGCTAAATCTAACACTATCCAAACCTCCCTTGTGTCACGTAATTCTCCCTAAAATATCCGAAATCATTTACAATTGCATTCAAATATCTGTTGTCTCACGACATGTCATCATGACCCAATCACCTAAGCCTACAATAAAGCCTTGCTGCTGGAAGGCCTTAAGACCTTTATCTATTAACGGATTAGGTCCTGAGAGCTTTTTTTGGGTGGTTGGGTGATTACTTGCGATCTTAAGTGACTAGAGTGTGGTCTATTCTAGAGTTCAAGGCAATGGGTATACTTCAGAAAGAAGGAGAGAAATAGTCGCGGGAACTCGACTGCTTTAAGTTGGCGGCCGCCTCGAAAATCTGTAAATGTTTCTATAGGATTAATAGAAAAGGAACGAGTTAAACATTTTATTACATTTTTGAAGCAGTGCCAACATAATTTCGTTTGATGGTAGATCGCACGGATTGACGCTCAATATGAATCATGGCAATGATGCTGTAACGGTCTACGGAATTCTGCAATAAATAAGTAAGTCTGGCGACGAAAGAGATCTAACCCAGAAGCAACCAATAGTTTCGCCCAGACAGTGTTCATAACTAGTAGAGACCAATGGGTTCACCTAGACAGTGGTTTAAACTAGTAAGGACCAATAGTTTCGTCCAGACAGTGATCGAACCCAGTAGCGAGCAATAATTTCATCCACACAGTGGTCTAATCCAGTAGTGAGCAATGGCTTCACCTATACAGGTGGTCTAACCCAGTAGCGACCAATATATTCGTACAGACAGTGGTCTAACCCAGTAGCGACCAACAGTTTTGTCCAGACAGTGGTCTAACCCAGTAGTGACGAATGGTTTCACCCAGACAGTGGCCTAACCTCGGAGCAATCAATGCCTCCATCCACACAGTGGTCTAACCCAGTAGCGAGCTGTTATTTCATCCACACAGTGGTCGAACCCAGTAGCGAGCAATAATTTCATCCACACAGTGATCTAATCCAGTAGTGACCAATGGCTTCACCTATACAGGTGGTCTAACCTAGTAGCGACCAATATGTTCGTCCAGTCAGTGGTCTAACCCAGTAGCGACCAACAGTTTTGTCCAGACAGTGGTCTAACCCAGTAGTGACGAATGGTTTCACCCAGACAGTGGCCTAACCTCGTAGCAATCAATGCCTCCATCCACACAGTGGTCTAACCCAGTAGCGAGCAATTATTTCATCCACACAGTGGTCGAACCCAGTAGCGAGCAATAATTTCATCCACACAGTGGTTGAACCCAATAGCGAGCAATAATTTCATCCAGACAGTGGTCTAACCCAGTAGAGACCAATGGCTTCACCTAGACAGGTGTTATAACTCACTAGCAACCAATGGTTTCGTCCAGACACAGGTCTAACCTTATAGCAACCAATAGTATCGTCCAGAAAGTGGTCTAACCCTGTAGCGACCAATAGTTTCGTCCACACAGAGGTCTAACCCCGAAACGACCAATAGTTTCGTCCAGAGAGTGGTCTAACCCTGTAGCAACAATAGTTTCGCCCAGATAGTGATGATGCTGATGATGATAATTGTTGTTTTCAGGGCCGAACATCTGGGTTATCGGCCCCTATCCAGATGGTGATCTAACCCAGTAGCGACCAATAATATCATCCAGACAGTGATCTAACCCAGTAGCTACCAACGGTTTCGACCAGGCAATGGTCTAACCCAGTAGCGACCAACAGTTTCGTCCAGATAGTGGTATAACTCAGTAGCTACCAATGGCTTCGTTCAGACAGTGGTCGAACAAAGAAGCGACGAATGGTTTCACGCAGACAGTGGTCTAACCTAGTAGCGATTAATAGCTCCATCCACACAGTGGTTGAACCCAGTAGCAACTAATGGTTTCGCCCAGACAGTGGTCTAACCCAGTAACGCCCAATGGTTTCGCCCAGACCGTGGTTTAACCCAGTAAAGCTCAATGGTTTCGCCCAGACAGTGGTCTAACCCAGTAACGCCCAATGGTTTCGCCCAGACCGTGGTATAACCCAGTAATGCCCAATAGTTTCACCCAAACAATGGTCTAACCCAGTAGCGACTAATAGTTTCGCCCAGACAGTGGTCTAACCCAGTAACGACTAATGGTTTCGCCCAAACAGTGGTCTAACCTCGTAGCGGTCAATGGCTCCATCCACACAGTGGTCGAACTCAGTAGCGACGAATGGTTTCACCCAGACAGTATCTAACCGAGTAGCGCCCAATGGTTTCACCCAGACAGAGGTCTAACCCAGTAACGCCCAATGGTTTCGCCCAGACAGTGGTCTAACCGAGTAGCGCCCAATGGTTTCGCCCAGACAGTGGTCTAACCCAGTAGCGACCAATAGTTTCGCCCAGACAGTGGTCTGACTTCAAAGCGACTAATGGTTTCGCCCAGACAGTGGTCTAACCCAGTAGCGACTAATGGCTACACCCAGACAGTGGTCTAACCACGTAGCGATCAATGGCTCCATCCACACAGTGGTCGAACTCAGTAACGACGAATGGATTCGCCCAGACAGTGGTCTAACCGAGTAGCGCCCAATGGTTTCGCCCAGACAGTGGTATAACCCAGTAGCGACTAATGGTTTCGCTCAGACAGTGGTCTAACATAGTAACGCCCTATTATTTCGCCCAGACAGTGGTCTAACCCAGTAGCGACCACTGGTTTCGCCCAGACAGTGGTCTAACCCAGTAGCGACTAATGGTTTCGCTCAGACAGTGGCCTAACCTAGTAACGCCAAATGATTTCGCCCAGAAAGGGGTCTAACCCAGTAGCGGCTAATGGTTTCACCCAGACAGTGGTATAACCTAGTAACGCCCAATGATTTCGCCCAGACAGTGGTCTAACCCAGTAGCGACTAATGGTTTCGCCCAGACAGTGGTCTAACATAGTAACGCCCTATTATTTCGCCCATACAGTGGTCTAACCCAGAAGCGACTAATGGTTTCGCTCAGACAGTGGTCTAACATAGTTACGCCCTATTATTTCGCCCAGACAATGGTCTAACCCAGTAGCGACCAATGGTTTCGCCCAGAGAGTGGTCTAACCCAGTAGCGACTAATGATTTCGCTCAGACAGTGGTCTAACATAGTAACGCCCTATCATTTCGCCCCGACAGTGGTCTAACCCAGTAGCGACCAATGGTTTCGCCCAGACAGTGGTATAACCTAGTAACGGCCAGTGAATTCGCCCAGACCGTGGTCTAACCCAGTAGCGACTAATGTTTTCTCTCAGACAGTGGTCTAACATAGTAATGCCCTATCATTTCGCTCAGACAGTGGTCTAATCCAGTAGCGACCAATGATTACGCCCAGACAGTGGTCTAACCTAGTAACGCCCAATGATTTCGCACAGACAGTGGTCTAACATAGTAACGCCCTATCATTTCGCCCAGACAGTGGTGTAACCCAGAAGCGACCAATGGTTTCGCCCAGACAGTGGTCTAACCCAGTAGCGACTAATGATTTCGCTCAGACGGTGGTCTAACCTAGTAACGCCCAATGATTTCGCCCAGACAGGGGTCTAACCCAGTAGCGACTAATGGTTTCGCCCAGACAGTGGTCTAACCCAGTAGCGACTAATGGTTTCGCCCAGACAGTGGTCTAACTTAGTAACGCCCAATGATTTCGCCCAGGCAGTTTTCTAACCCAGTAGCGACTAATGCTTTCGCCCAGACAGTGGTCTAACCCACTAGCGACTAATGGTTTCGCTCAGACAGTGGTCTAACCTAGTAACGCCCAATGATTTCGCCCAGACAGTGGTCTAACCCAGTAGCGACTAATGGTTTCGTCCAGACCGTAGTCTAACCCGATAGCGACTAATGGTTTCGCTCAGACAGTGTTCTAACCTAGTAGCGACTAATGGTTTCGCCCAGACAGTGGTCTAACCTAGTTACGCCCAATGATTTCGCCCAGACAGTGGTCTATCCCAGTAGCGACTAATGGTTTCGCCCAGACAGTGGTCTAACCCAGTAGCGACTAATAGTTTCGCCCAGACAGTGGTCTAACCCTGTAGCGACTAATGGTTTCGCCTAGACAGTGGACTAACCTAGTAACGCCCAATGATTTCGCCCAGACAGTGGTCTAACCCAGTAGCGACTAATGGTTTCGCCCAGACAGTGGTCTAACCCAGTTGCGACTAATGGTTTCGCCCAGACAGTGGTCTAACCCAGTAGCGACTAATGGTTTCGCCCAGACAGTGGTCTAACCCAGTAGCGACAAATGGTTTCGCTCAGACATTGGTCAAACCCAGTAACGACTAACGGTTTCGCCCAGACAGTGGTCTAACCCAGTAGCGACCAATAGTTTCGCCCAGACAGTGGTCTGACCTCAAAGCGACTAATGGTTTCGCCCAGACAGTGGTCTAACCCAGTAGCGACTAATGGTTTCGCCCAGACCGTGATCTAACCCAGTAGCGACTAATGGTTTCGCCCAGACAGTGGTCTAACCTAGTAACGCCCAATGATTTCGCCCAGACAGTGGTCTAACCCAGTAGCGACTAATGGTTTCGCCCAGACAGTGGTCTAACCTAGTAACGCCCAATGATTTCGCCCAGACAGTGGACTAACCCAGTAGCGACTAATGGTTTCGTCCAGACAGTGGTCTAACCCAGTAACGCCCAATGGTTTCGTCCAGACAGTGGTCTAACCCAGTAACACCCAATGGTTTCGCCCAGACAGTGGTCTAACCTAGTAACGCCCAATGATTTCGCCCAGACAGTGGTCTAACCCTGTAGCGACTAATGGTTTCGCTCAGACATTGGTCTAACCCAGTAGCGACTAATGGTTTCGCCCAGACAGTGGTCTAACTAACCCAGTAGCGACTAATAGTTTCGCCCAGACAGTGGTCTGACCTCAAAGCGACTAATGGTTTCGCCCAGACAGTGGTCTAACGCAGTAGCGACTAATGGTTTCGCACAGACCGTGGTCTAACCCATTAGCGACTAATGGTTTCGCTCAGACAGAAGTCTTACCTAGTAACGCCCAATGATTTCGCCCAGACAGTGGTCTAACCCAGTAGCGACTAATGGTTTCGCCCAGACAGTGGTCTAACCCAGTAGCGACTAATGGTTTCGCCCAGACCGTGGTCTAACCCCTTAGCGACTAATGGTTTCGCCCAGACAGTGGTCTAACCTAGTAACGCCCAATGATTTTGCCCAGACAGTGGACTAACCCAGTAGCGATTAATGGTTTCGTCCAGACAGTGGTCTAAGCCAGTAACGCCCAATGGTTTCGTCCAGACAGTGGTCTAACCCAGTAACGCCCAATGGTTTCGCCCAGACAGTGGTCTAACCTCGTAGCGACTAGTGGTTTCGCCCAGATAGTGGTCTAACCCCGTAGCGACTAATGGTTTCGCCCAGACAGTGCTCTAACCCAGTAGCAACTAATGTTTTCGCCCAGACAGTGGTCTAACCAAGTAACGCCCAATGGTTTCGCCCAGACAGTGGTCTAACCTCGTAGCGACTTATGGTTTCGCCCAGACAGTAGTCAGACCTCGTAGCGACTAATGGTTTCGCCCAGACAGTGGTCTAACCCAGTAGCGCCCTATGGTTTCGCCTAGACTGTGGTCTAACCCAGTAGCGACTAATAGTTTCGCCCAGACAGTGGTCTGACCTCAACGCGACTAATGGTTTCGCCCAGACAGTGGTCTAACCTAGTAACGCCCAATGATTTGGCCCAGACAGTGGTCTAACCCAGTATCAACTAATGGTTTCTCCCAGACAGTGGTCTAATCCAGTAGCGACTAATGGTTTCGCTCAGACAGTGGTCTAACCTAGTAACGCCCAATGAATTCACCCAGACAGTGGTCTAACCCAGTAGCGACTAATGGTTTCGCCCAGACCGTGGTCTAACCCAGTAGCGACTAATGGTTTCGCTCAGACAGTGGTCTAACCTAGTAGCGACTAGTGGTTTCGCCCAGACAGTGGTCTAATCCAGTAGCGACTAATGGTTTCGCCCAGACAGTGGTCTAACCCAGTAGCGACTAATGGTTTCGCCCAGACAGTGGTCTAACCCAGTAGCGACTTAAGGTTTCGCTCAGACATTGGTCTAACACAGTAGCGACTAATGGTTTCGCCCAGACAGTGTCTAACCCAGTAGCGACTAATAGTTTCGCCCAGACAGTGGTCTGACCTCAAAGCGACTAATAGTTTCGCCCAGACAGTGGTCTAACCCAGTAGCGACTAATAGTTTCGCCCAGACCGTGGTCTATCCCAGTAGCGACTAATGGTTTCGCTCAGACAGTGGTCTAACCCAGTAGCGACTAATGGTTTCGCCCATACAGTGGTCTAGCCCAGTAGCGACTAATGGTTTCGCCCAGACAGTGTTCTAACCCAGTAGCGATTAATGGTTTCGCCCAGACAGTGGTCTAACCCAGTAGCGATTAATGGTTTCGCCCAGACAATGGTCTAACCGAGTAACGCCCAAAGATTTCGCCCAGACAGTGGTCTAAGACAGAAGCGCCTAATGGGTTCGCCCAGACAGTGGTCTAACCCAGTAGCAACTAATGGTTTCGCCCAGACAGTGGTCTAACCCAGTAGCGACTAATGGTTTCGCCCAGACAGTGGTCTAACCCAGTAGCGACTTAAGGTTTCGCTCTGACATTGGTCTAACACAGCAGCGACTAATGGTTTCGCCCAGACAGTGGTCTAACCCAGTAGCGACTAATAGTTTCGCCCAGACAGTGGTCTGACCTCAAAGCGACTAATGGTTTCGCCCAGACAGTGGTCTAACCCAGTAGCGACTAATGGTTTCGCCCAGACCGTGGTCTAACCCAGTAGCGACTAATGGTTTCGCACAGGCAGTGGTCTAACCTAGTAACGCCCAATGATTTCGCCCAGACAGTGGACTAAACCAGTAGCAAATAATGGTTTCGTCCAGACTGTGGTCTATCCCAGTAACGCCCAATGGTTTCGTCCAGACATTGGTCTAACCCAGTAACGCCCAATGGTTTCGCCCAGACAGTGGTCTAACCTCTTAGCGACTAATTGTCTCGCCCAGATAATGGTCTAACCTCGTAGCGACTAATGGTTTCGCCCAGACAGTGCTCTATCCTCGTAGCGACTAATGGTTTCGCCCAGACAGTGGTCTAACCAAGTAACGCCCAATGTTTTCGCCCAGACAGTGGTCTAACCTCGTAGCAACTAATGGTTTCGCCCAGACAGTAGTCTGACGGCGTAGCGACTAATGGTTTCGCCCAGACAGTGGTCTAACCCAGTAGCGACTAATGGTTTCATCCAGACAGTGGTCTAACCCAGTAACGCCCAATGGTTTCGTCCAGACATTGGTCTAACCCAGTAACGCCCAATGGTTTCACCCAGACAGTGGTCTAACCTATTAGCGACTAATTGTTTCGCCCAGATAATGGTCTAACCTCGTAGCGACTAATGGTTTCGCCCAGACAGTGCTCTATCCTCGTAGCGACTAATGGTTTCGCCCAGACAGTGGTCTAACCAAGTAACGCCCAATGGTTTCGCCCAGACAGTGGTCTAACCTCGTAGCAACTAATGGTTTCGCCCAGACAGTAGTCTGACGGCGTAGCGACTAATGGTTTCGCCCAGACAGTGGACTAACCTCGTAGCGTCTAATGGTTTCTCCCAGACAGTGGTCTAACCTCGTAGCGACTAATGGTTTCGCCCAGATAGTGGTCTAACCCAGTAGCAGCTGACAGCAGTGGCTACGCTTACTAATGGGCGGCGTTGGGTCATGGGGCCAAGCTCCCTGCTGACTTGGTAGACGCTTGGGTTCGAGCCCCACCGTTGGCTGTCCTTGAAATGGTTTTCCGTGGCTTCCCATTTTCAACACCAGGCAAATGCTGGGACGGTACCTTCTGATAGGCCTCGGCCTTGCCCAGTTTTATTCATGTTCATCCATTCCATCTCTCATGCCGACGCACAGGTCGCCCACGGACGTCGACTAGAAAGACCTGCACTCGGCCTCTCAGGAGGCCTCACGACAAAAACAAAAACAGTAGCGACTAATGGTTTCGCCCAAACAGTGGTTTATCCCAGTAACGCCCAATAGTTTCGCCCAGACAGTGTTCTAACCCAGTAGCGGCTAATAGTATCGCCCAGACAGTGGTCTAACCCAGTAGCGACTAATAGTTTCGCCCAGACAGTGGTCTTACCCAGTAGCGACTAATGGTTTCGCCCAGACAGTGGTCTTACCCAGTAGCGACTAATAGTTTCGCACAGACAGTGTTCTAACCCATTAGCGACTAATAGTTTCGCCCAGACAGTGGTCTAACCCAGTAGCGTCTAATCGTATCGCCCAGTCAATGGTCTTACCCAGTAGCGACTAATAATTTCGTCCAGACAGTGGTCTTACCAAGTAGCGACTAATGGTTTCGCCCAGACAGTAGTATAACCCAGTAACGCCCAATGGTTTTCCCAGACAGTGGTCTAACCTAGTAGCGACTAATAGCTTCGCCCAGACAGTGGTCTAACCCAGTAGCGAGTAATGGTTTCGCCCAGACAGTGGTATAACACAGTAGCGACTAATGGTTTCGCCCAGACAGTGGTATAACCCAGTAGCGACTAATAGTTTCGCCCAGACAGTGGTCTGACCTCAAAGCGACTAATGGTTTCGCCCAGACAGTGGTCTAACCCAGTAGCGACTAATGGTTTCGCCCAGACCGTGGTCTAACCCAGTAGCGATTAATGGTTTCGCCCAGACCGTGGTCTAACCCAGTAGCGACTAATGGTTTCGCCCAGACAGTGGTCTAACCCAGTAGCGACTAATGGTTTCGCCCAGGCAGTGGTATAACCCAGTAGCGACTAATAGTTTCGCCCAGACAGTGGACTAACCCAGTAGCGACTAATGGTTTCGTCCAGACAGTGGTCTATCCCAGTAACGCCCAATGGTTTCGCCCAGACAGTGGTCTAACCCAGTAACGCCCAATGGTTTCGCCCAGACTGTGGTCTAACCTCGTAGCGACTAATGGTTTCGCCCAGATAGAGGTCTAACCTCGTAGCGACTAATGGTTTCGCCCAGACGGTGCTCTAACCTCGTAGCGACTAATGGTTTCGCCCAGACAGTGGTCTAACCAAGTAACGCCCAATGGTTTCGCCCAGACAGTGGTCTAACCTCGTAGCGACTTGTGGTTTCGCCCAGACAGTAGTCTGACCACGTAGCGACTAATGGTTTCTTCCAGACAGTGGTCTAACCCAGTAACGCCCAATGGTTTCGCCCAGACAGTGGTCTAACCTCGTAGCGTCTAATGGTTTCGCCCAGACAGTGGTCTAACCTCGTAGCGACTAAAGGTTTCCCCCAGATAGTGGTCTAACCCTGTAGCAGCTGGCAGCAGTAGCTACGCTTACTAATGGGCGGCGTTAGGTCTTGGGGCCAAGCTCCCTGCTGACTTGGTAGACGCTTGGGTTCGAGCCCCACCGTCGGCCGTCCTTGAAATGGTTTTCCTTGGCTTCCCATTTTCAACACCAGGCAAATGCTGGGACGGTACCTTCTGATAGGCCACGGCCTTGCCGAGTTTTATTCATCTTCATCCATTCCATCTCTCATGCCGACGCACAGGTCGCCCACGGACGTCGACTAGAAAGACCTGCACTCTGCCTCTCAGGAGGCCGCACGACAAAAACAAAAACAGTAGCGACTAATGGTTTCGCCCAGACCGTGGTTTAACCCAGTAACGCCCAATAGTTTCGCCCAGACAGTGTTCTAACCCAGTAGCGACTAATAGTTTCGCCCAGACAGTGGTCTAACCCAGTAGCGACTAATAGTTTCGCCCAGACAGTGGTCTTACACAGTAGCGACTAATGGTTTCGCCCAGACAGTGGTCTTACCCAGTAGCGACTAATAGCTTCGCCCAGACAGTGGTCTAACCCAGTAGCGACTAATAGTTTCACCCAGACAGTGGTCTTACCCAGTAGCGACTAATGGTTTCGTCCAGACAGTGGTATAACCCAGTAACGCCCAATGGTTTTCCCAGACAGTGGTCTAACCTAGTAGCGACTAATAGCTTCGCCCAGACAGTGGTCTAACCCAGTAGCGACTAATGGTTTCGCCCAGACAGTGGTATAACCCAGTAACGCCCAATGGTTTCTCCCAGACAGTGGTCTAACCCAGTAGCGCCCAATGGTTTCGCCCAGACAGTGGTCTAACCCAGTAACGCCCAATGGTTTCGCCCAGACAGTGGTCTAACCTCGTGGCGACTAATGGTTTCGCCCAGACAGTGGTCTAACCTCGTAGCGACTAATGGTTTCGCCCAGACAGTGGTCTAACCTAGAAACGCCCAATAGTTTCACCCAGACAGTGGTCTAACCCAGTAACGCCCAATGGTTTTCCCAGACAGTGGTCTAACCTAGTAGCGACTAATAGCTTCGCCCAGACTATGGTCTAACCCAGTAGCGACTAATGGTTTCGCCCAGACAGTGGTATAACCCAGTAACGCCCAATGGTTTTTCCCAGACAGTTGTCTAACCTAGTAGCGACTAATAGTTTCGCCCAGACAGTGGTCTAACCCATTAGCAACTAATGGTTTCTCCCAGACAGTGGTATAACACAGTAACGCCCAATGGTTTCTACCAGACAGTGGTCTAACCCAGTAGCGCCCAATGGTTTCGCCCAGACAGTGGTCTAACCCAGTAACGCCCAATGGTTTCGCCCAGACAGTGGTCTAACCTCGTGGCGACTAATGGTTTCGCCCAGACAGTGGTCTAACCTCGTAGCGACTAATTGTTTCGCCCAGACAGTGGTCTAACCTAGAAACGCCCAATAGTTTCACCCAGACAGTGGTCTAACCCAGTAACGCCCAATGGTTTTCCCAGACAGTGGTCTAACCTAGTAGCGATTAATAGCTTCGCCCAGACAATGGTCTAACCCAGTAGCGACTAATGGTTTCGCCCAGACAGTGGTATATCCCAGTAACGCCCAATGGTTTTTCCCAGACAGTGGTCTAACCTAGTAGCGACTAATAGTTTCGCCCAGACAGTGGTCTAACCCATTAGCAACTAATGGTTTCGCCCAGACAGTGGCATAAGACAGTAACGCCCAATGGTTTCTACCAGACAGTGGTCTAACCCAGTAGCGCCCAATGGTTTCGCCCAGACAGTGGTCTAACCCAGTAGCCCCCAATGCGCAATGGTGTGAATTACGGATAAACCTATTGTTAGGATATTATATAATTGCCACTTGAACTGCACGCCTTGTGGTGTTGTTGGCTGTCATCACGGAGGCCCGGATTCGATTCTCGGTGCTGCCAAGAAATTTAATTCTGGTTTGAGGTACTAGATCGGTATTGTTGACGTTCCACTCACCGAAGTGGTTTTGAAGACTTTTGCCAGGGTAGATGGCAATAGTCCAGTCAAATTAAATCAAGTAGTTCCAAAAGTTTCACTAACGTGTAAGGTGTGGTCCCCTGAACAATGCCTAATAAAATCCCGTCGATTTTAGGAGCCGCCGTGGGGTCATGAGGGGCTCAAAGTTCCCTTGTTTTAGTTTTTCGCGCATTACTTTAAAATGGTGCGTCATACAGAAATGTGTATACGTTTAAAACTTGAAGCTAATTAAATTCCCTGCAAGATAGTATCTTCATATTTATCTCTGTGTGTTACTATCTCCAAGATATGAGCCGCTGAACATAGAACATTTGCAAAGTAAATTGTAGCGCCTCACGTTTCTCGTCAAACTTTTCCTTCCAACCCGTTGCCTGCCATTTTACAGGAACCTCGTGGGGAAGGACGTTGTAAAGTAATAAATATCCTTCAAGAATATAGGCCTATATACTTTTGCTAATTTATCTTCGAGCAGTCAAACGTTAGAGCGTTTAACGTATGGGAGTCGGTTTCGAGATTCCGCTAGTAAACTGCTCATTAATTTATTTCCTTTTTTCAACGGCTTTAACTCTATCATGTTATTTATTGATTATGTAAACATAAATGGTATTTATTACCCATACCAGGTGAAACAGCTGCACCTAATTATATTGTTTTATGAACCAAACTAGCGTTGTTATCAGGAAGGTCGATATATCTTTGCTTGCATCCCGTATGGTTCTAATGTACTGCAAGCATATCCTGCAAACGATACTGAACACTATTATTTTTTTTACCTCAATTTGACTACAGACTAATACGTGTTCAGTATCGTTTGCGGGACATACTTGCAGTGCATTATCACCATACGGGATGCAGGCAGAGAAATATCGACCTTCCTGACACTACGTGTTAGTTGGGCTGCATAAAACATTATTATTAGGAGCAGCTGATTCACTCGGTACCGGTATATGAAAGTATATGAAAGCGTTTCCATTACGCGAAATGTACTCATTTCTATGTTCAGGATATGCTAGGACTAACAAGTCGCCACTCTCAAGTTGAAGAGGATTTCATAGATCGTAGCTATTTCAATGTAAACACAACTGGTACAGCAATGGCTGGAGTGTGGTCTGATATGAAGTGACAGTGTTGTGTGACATGAAAAGTGAAGGGAGACTAACACGAGGGAGAGGCATGTGTGATTCTGTGTTGGCGAAATGAGTTGGAGGGGCACTAAAGTCTGTTCGCCGAGTTGAGACAGTGGAAGTAAACGCAGCTATGTGCGTGATTGCTGGGCTGCCTGCAGGGGGTGCGTAGAGTTGTGCCTGTTGAACATACTGTATGTTTACATGTGAAGCGGGCGAGTGCGATTTCTTTTTTTTATTTGGAGTTATGCTTTTGTTATTTATTGTTAGTTTATGTATTTAATTAATTAATTTGTTTTTAACTGCTTTCGATATGCAACAGTTATTTTAGATCGTGTGTACGCGGATTCTATGGAGTCGATGTTCCGTCGTAGACTCAGCTGGAGACAATGCGAGTGTTATTACTCCACCAGAGAATCAGCTTTAGCGAAAAGCACTGACAAGTGAGTAGCTCTGAAAAGCACATGGTACTAAACACGTATAAGTTCGAGTTAGAAATGCATCCCACTGCGCTAATTTCTGCCTTAGTAAGGAAAGGCGCTCATTTCACGAGTGTTAGTGAAAATTCTGTGTATCGAATAGTTCGAGAATATAAAGCTACCCACAGTTTACAGTCACCCGAGGAAGAGAAACCAAGAGCAAAGATTGTGGAAAGAATTTATTAGTTTGATAAGAATGCTATAAGAAGAAAGGTCCACCAGTTCCTTTTTCGCAATGAACTGCCTACGATCGATAAAGTACTTATCGCTGTGAATGAAGACACAGATTTGCTGGATTTTTGACTTACGATATTTTATAATTTACTGAAGGAACTAAACTTCGAACATGTTTGCCGAGGACGAGACAGTATGCTCATAGAGACGGACGAAAAAGTTGTCTGGAGACGTAGGTATTTGCAAACAATACGACGAATGAGACAAGAAGGGAGGTAATCTACTTGTTAGATGAAACTTGGCTAAATATAGGGCCACAGTACAGCGCTTGTCTTTTCTAGGGCCACGGCGTGACAAACAATCTTGGATCATCTGTCCGGCTGAGCCAATCACGTGAACTGGGCATGTTTCCCTGTCCAGACAGCCAGGTGTTCACTTGCAAGTATTTACCTGCACTGTCTTGACTCGGCGAATGGACTATACAGCAGTTACCGGCGTCGATTCTGTAAGTGGAGAACAGCATGTCGACTTTCGAGCATGACGAAGGAAGCTTGCTCAGTCGTTGGCTGATCACCCACCGTACTGTACGTGATTCTTTGATGTCCCTTTCAACCAGAGTAATAGGACCCTGCACTGTTATCAAAGATTGGAAATCTGAACCCATACAATGGGGACTTTTTTTAAAATGAACTTTGCAGAAAGTAAGCAGTGTAAGAAGAACGCAGTAGCCCTATTGGCTGCTATAAGCAACAATATCAAACTGGATAACGAAGTAGTGCTGGTCGAGCCTTTAATGATTTTTTAGAGAACCATAATTAACAAGAAAACTAAAGGGGATGTAGAGGAGCTGTTAAGTGTGAGTTAGTCCCTACCCCATGACTCTTTTTGACGAAGGGGTCATGAGGAAAACGAAAATGTCCGCTCTCTACGATGCCTTTCTTTCATACAGTCAAATAATCACCCCGAAGAACTGTTTCACGCAATCAATGGCAGCTTTCTTCTTCGTATAGTAAAGTGGAACAACAACACCAAGTTTGCCTTCATCTACGATCAATATGCGTCTTACGTTATCAACTCTGACAGCGTGCTCAATTCCATATATAGTCGCTGTGCCACAGGCTGCGCTATAAGATGTGAATGTCGGTTTTCCGGCACCTGTCTGTAGCAATTGCCACGGCACTGCCACTAACAATTGGAGTTGGAAGAGATGGACGGTGAGGATAATGAAATGTTTGTTAGGATGGAAGGGTGAATGGAAATTAGGTTGTGGAAACCTCCGTCTAACTTTTGCATTGCTAGCTACGTCAAGTATTGAGTCAATAAAAACAATTGTAATATAATTTGTGTTTGGGTTGCTATTTATTCCTCTCTATTTCTCAATCCTAGGTGGTCACTTTCTTTTAACTAGTGGTCTTCTTGTACCTTGATATACAGGGTGATTCTTATTAACGTTTAAAACTCTGTATAGCGACGTGGATGGCATTGAGACAAGTAATTTGATACAGGACACTTAGGGTCGCAAGTGTCCGGAAATACCTTAAAAGTGAACCACAACTGTTAAACATTTGACGTCATCAGGTGAGGGCTCAGCTCAAGTGGTCAGGCCCGTGCTCCCTTACGCACACCAAAGCAAACGTTGAATATCATATCACTCTGGATCCGTGTCTTAATGTCAACAAACAATCTGCTTCCACTTGAAAGGAGACAAGAGAGAACAGAGAAAGCTGATGGATAGTCCCCGGTTTTGAACCTCGAACCCCACGCGCCCGAGTCGCACACGCAGACTCGGAGCCAGAGTGATATGACATTCAACGTTTTCTTTGGATGCTTTTCAGAACATTTTCAGTATATACTCCGATGGACAGGTCTCTAAACTATTAGATTCAGGGTGATTATTTGACTGCATGAAGGAAAGGCATCGTAGAGAGCGGACGTTTTTGTTTTCCTCATGACCCCTTCGTTAAAAAGAGTCATGGGGTATTGGGCTAACTCAAACTTAACAGCTCCTCTAAATCGCCCATCTAAATCGGTCTGCAATTTTTCAAAATTTTAAACAATTGATTAACATATTCAATTTTTTCCTTGTCCAACAAGTACATTTATTTTTGTTATAAAAGGGTAACAGTGACGTTAAGTAAACAAGAAAATAGGTCACTTATAATTTTGTTAAGAATAGGCTATGTACAGTAGGCCTACAACGAAAAATAACGAACTTCGCAGAACATATACTGTATATAATCTGATGGACTGGACTGTAAACTATTAGGTCTTGACCACGTATTCATTCCCATAAAGTCGAAATTATTTTCTAAAATGTTGGGCTCCCCCCGAAACATAATCCTATATACGCCACTGCGTACGTATATATATTTATACTATCATATTACATACATTATTAGTTATATGGGTATTAAATACCATTTATGTTTACATAATCAATAAAAACACGTGATACAGAGAGTTAAACCCATTCGGAAGTAAAATAATGAACAGTTTACTAGCGATATCTCGAAACCGACCCCGATACGTCACAACGCTGTAACGTTTGACATCTCGAAGATAAATTACCAAAACTATACTATATATATGACACGACTTGCTCTGAGCAGAGCACAGGATACAATAGGAGGTGTTCTGCCACCTGACCCGACCTGATCTGAGCAGAGCACAGGATACAATAGGAGGTGTTCTGCCACCTGACACGATCTGATCTGAGCAGAGCACAGGATACAATAGGAGGTGTTCTGCCACCTGACCCGACCTGATCTGAGCAGAGCACAGGATACAATAGGAGGTGTTCTGCCACCTGACCCGATCTGATCTGAGCAGAGCACAGGATACAATAGTAGGTGTTCTGCCACCTGACCCGACCTGATCTGAGCAGAGCACAGGATACAATAGGAGGTGTTCTGCCACCTGACCCGACCTGATCTGAGCAGAGCACAGGATACAATAGGAGGTGTTCTGCCACCTGACCCGACCTGATCTGAGCAGAGCACAGGATACAATAGGAGGTGTTCTGCCACCTGACCCGACCTGATCTGAGCAGAGCACAGGATACAATAGGAGGTGTTCTGCCACCTGACCCGATCTGATCTGAGCAGAGCACAGGATACAATAGTAGGTGTTCTGCCACCTGACCCGACCTGATCTGAGCAGAGCACAGGATACAATAGGAGGTGTTCTGCCACCTGACCCGACCTGATCTGAGCAGAGCACAGGATACAATAGGAGGTGTTCTGCCACCTGACCCGACCTGATCTGAGCAGAGCACAGGGTACAATAGGAGGTGTTCTGCCACCTGACCCGACCTGATCTGAGCAGAGCACAGGATACAATAGGTGTTCTGCCACCTGACCCGACCTGATCTGAGAAGAGCACAGGATACAATAGGTGGTGTTCTGCCACCTGACCCGACCTGATCTGAGCAGAGCACAGGACACAATAGGAGGTGTTCTGCCACCTGACCCGACCTGATCTGAGCAGAGCACAGGATAAAATAGGAGGTGTTCGCCACCTAACCCGACCTGATCTGAGCAGAGCACAGGACACAATAGGAGGTGTTCTGCCACCTGACCCGACCTTATCTGAGCATAGCACAGGATACAATAGGAGGTGTTCTGCCACCTGACCCGACCTGATCTGAGCAGATCACAGGATACTATAGGAGGTGTTCTGCCACCTGACCCGATCTGATCTGAGCAGAGCACAGGATACAATAGGAGGAGTTCTGCCACCTGACCCGACTTGATCTGAGCAGAGCACAGGATACAATAGGAGGTGTTCTGCCACCTGACATGATCTGATCTGAGAAGAGCACAGGATACAATAGGAGGTGTTCTGCCACCTGACCCGACCTGATCTGAGCAGAGCACAGAATACAATAGGAGGTGTTCTGCCACCTGACCCGACCTGATCTGAGCAGAGCACAGGATACAATAGGAGGTGTTCTGCCACCTGACATGATCTGATATGAGAAGAGCACAGGAAACAATAGGAGGTATTCTGCCACCTGACCCGACCTGATCTGAGCAGAGCACAGGATACAATAGGAGGTGTTCTGCCACCTGACCCGACCTGATCTGAGAAGAGCACTGGATACAATAGGAGGTGTTCTGCCAGCTGACCCGACCTGATCTGAGCAGAGCACAGGGTACAATAGGAGGGGTTCTGCCACCTGACCCGACCTGATCTGAGCATAGCACAGGATACAATAGGAGGTATTCTGCCACCTGACGCGACCTGATCTGAGCTTAGCACAGGATACAATAGGAGGTGTTCTTCCACCTGACCCGACCTGATCTGAGCAGAGCACAGGATACAATAGGAGGTGTTCTGCCACCTGACCCGAACTGGTCTGAGCATAGCACCGGATACAATAGAAGGTGTTCTGCCACCTGACCCGACCTGATCTGAGCAGAGCAAAGGGTACAATAGGAGGTGTCCTGCCACCTGACCCGACCTGATCTGAGCAGAGCACTGGATACAATAGGAGGTATTCTGCCACCTGACATGATCTGATCTGAGCATAGCACAGGATACAATAGGAGGTGGTCTGCCACCTGACATGATCTGATCTGAGAAGAGCACAGGATGCAATAGGAAGTGTTCTGCCACCTGACCCGACCTGATCTGAGCATAGCACAGGATACAATAGGAGGTGTTCTGCCACCTGACCCGACCTGATCTGAGAAGAGCACTGGATACAATAGGAGGTGTTCTGCCAGCTGACCCGACCTGATCTGAGCAGAGCACAGGGTACAATAGGAGGGGTTCTGCCACCTGACCCGACCTGATCTGAGCAGAGCACAGGGTACAATAGGAGGGGTTCTGCCACCTGACCCGACCTGATCTGAGCATAGCACAGGATACAATAGGAGGTATTCTGCCACCTGACGCGACCTGATCTGAGCTTAGCACAGGATACAATAGGAGGTGTTCTTCCACCTGACCCGACCTGATCTGAGCAGAGCACAGGATACAATAGGAGGTGTTCTGCCACCTGACCCGACCTGATCTGAGCAGAGCACAGGATACAATAGGAGGTATTCTGCCACCTGACCCGACCTGATCTGAGCAGAGCACAGGATACAATAGGAGGTGTTCTGCCACCTGACCCGCCCTGATCTGAGCAGAGCACAGGATACAATAGGAGGTGTTCTGCCACCTGACCCCACCTGATCTGAGAAGAGCACAGGGTACAATAGGAGGTGTTCTGCCACCTGACCCGACCTGATCTGAGCAGAGCTCAGGTTACAATAGGAGGTGTTCTGCCACCTGACCCGACCTGATCTGAGCAGAGCACAGGATACAATAGGAGTTGTTCTGCCACCTGACACGACCTGATCTGAGCAGAGCACAGGATACAATAGGAGGCGTTCTGCCACCTGATCTGAGCATAGCGCAGGATACAATAGGAGGGGTTCTGCCACCTGACATGATCTGATCTGAGCAGAGCACAGGGTACAATAGGAGGTGTTCTGCCACCTGACCCGACCTGATCTGAGCAGAGCACAGAGTACAATAGGAGGTGTTCTGCCACCTGACCCGACCTGATCTGAGCATAGCACAGGATACAATAGGAGGTGTTCTGCCACCTGACCCGACCTGATCTGAGCATAGCACAGGATACAATAGGAGGTGTTCTGCCACCTGACATGATCTGATCTGAGCATAGCACAGGATACAATAGGAGGTGTTCTGCCACCTGACATGATCTGATCTGAGAAGAGCACAGGATACAATAGGAGGTGTTCTGCCACCTGGCACGACCTGATCTGAGTAGAGCACAATATACAATAGTAGGTGTTCTGCTATCTGACACTACCTGATCTGAGTAGAGCACAATATACAATAGGATGTGTTCTGCCACCTGACACGTCCTGATCTGATCAGAGTACAGGATACAAGGGGAGGTATTCTGCCACTTGACCCGACCTGATCTTTGGATAGCACGAGATACCCAGCAATAAGCTGGAGGAGGTGTTTTGCCACGTAACGCGACCTGATCTGTGCTGAGCACTGCATGCCCGGCCAGCTCAACTAGACACAAGTATACGGAACCTTATCTCAACCCGAGTATTACGTGTTGTGACAGTTTGGCAGTGCCACAGCTGTTTGTGTCACTCCTTCGATGTCGGAAATGAAACTGAACTAGCGACTTCTGCTCTGACTGATTTCGATGGATGCTAATCCACGGTTCGATGAAATGCAACTACCTTCGACCACAATATTATGTCCACTAGATTTTGAAGGTTGTTTATGAAATAAATTAATTACCTTGAGAATATACAATGCCTTCGTAGCTTAGGCTGCAGCACGCTGGCCTCTCACCGCCGGGTCCGTGGTTCAAATCCCGGTCACTCCATGTGAGATCTGTGCTGGACAAACGGAGGCAGACAGTTTTTTCTCCGGGTACTCCGGTTTTCCCTGTCAAAATTTCATTCCAGCAACACACTCCACTATCATTTCATTTCATCTGTCATTCATTTAATCATTGCCCCAGAGGAGTGCGTCAGGCCTCGGCAGCCGGCACAGTTCATATCCTCGCCGCTAGATGGGGGCTTCATTCATTCCATTCCTGACCCGATCGGAGACTGGAAGCAGGCTGTGGATTTTCACCTACAGAATATACAATAACATCGTCATTTCCCTCGTTCTATTTCACGTTAGGTCATGTATGTTTTGATGTTTTCATTTAAATTTCAATATCTTTTTCACATTTGTAAAGAAAAAAGTGCCCTTGTTGAAGCATGTTTCAACCACGCGCTAACTTTAAGAATAATGTATCATACACCCGTCATCCGATCGAATCCGAAGTTTAACACAATATACTGTACATTGGTTTGTTAATTTCAGAATGTTATGTCTTCAAGAAAAATAATTGTTTTCTTTTCTGTAAGGTAATTTTTTCTCGGCTCAGTGTGGTTGGAAAATTGCGTTCTTGGTCGCGTTGTAAACTTAAATATGTTATGATTATGCTGTATGACGACTGTGAAATACGTAAATGCTGCGGCCCGCTGGGAATAAGTCGCTTCTCCCCTATTTAAAAGAAACCTTTGATTAACTTCATTAATTAAAGCAAATGGTATTAAAGAAGTCATGTAAATAATTTCCCATCAGTTGTTCTTATGTGAGCTTTGGCAGCTTTAATATTATTTTTTTTTTTTTAAATGTTTTAAATGTTTTTATTTGCGTATATCTAACTATTTACAATATATACATGGGTTTGAATTATTTTACAGTCCATAACCAGGAATACCGTCATCAATATTATTTATAATTCATGCCAATCACTTTCAAACCGGCCCCGTAGTGTTGGGGAAGCACAACTGCCTCTCACCTGGAGGCCCAGGGTTTGATTCCCGTCTCCATCAGAAATTTTAGAAACTGACACGAGGGCTGGAATGGGTTGCCCTCAGCTTCTTGAGGACAATTGAATAGCTATCTGGCAGTGAGGCAGCGCCCCGGTCACGGAGACCAAGATTAACGGCCGAGGGGACCCAACGCGCTGACCACGCACCACTCCACAATCTGCAGGCCGAATTGCTCGGCAACGGTTGCTTGGAAAGCCAGGGCATTTCATGGGCTGTGGAGCCTTGGGGGGAGGATATTTCTTCTCGATGGGAAATTTAACTTCATGGACTTCCTGATGATTTCTCGTGGCTAGCGAGACTTGTTTATTTAGTTACGGTATTTGAATTGAAGTAAGCTTCCGTGGCTTAGGCGGCAGCACGCCGGTCTCCCACCGCTGGATCCGTGGTTCAAATCCCGGTCACTCCATGTGAGATTTGTGCTGGACAAAGCGGAGGCAGACAGGTTTTCCTCCGGGTACTCCGGTTTTCCCTGTCATAATTTCATTCCAGCAACACTCTCCACTATCACTTCATTTCATCTGTCATTCATTTAATCATTGCCCAAGGGTAGTGTGACAGACTTCGGCAGCCGGCACAGTTCATATCCTCGCCACTAGATGGGGGCTTCATTCATTCCATTCCCTGACCCGGTCGGTCGACTGGAAGCAGGCTGTGGATTTTCATTTTCATTTGAATTGTATTCTGGACTGAATGATGGGCAGTATCTGGTAACACTTGAATAATCCTTACATATGTTGCGTCGACATCTACGGCTTTTTTTTACACCACAAAGATGTCGAACATAGGCTATGTGTTATAGTCACCCTATTCGCAGTCCAAGACAAAATAAATGGAATTGCTGTAGGCTACAAAGGAGTTATGTTATTTGTTTGTTAACTGAATTAAGTAAGGGGTCCTTGGACTTGCATGCGATTTGCTGACGGGTGCTCAAATACGAAAAGCTTGAGAAAACCTGCTAGAGGTTAACCCTCAAGGGGTCACGTCATGAAAGTTACGTGATGGTGACGCACGGTCATATCGATCGGGGAATATAATATTCCAGTTTGTGAAGCAAATCATTTTGTAACATTTACTAAAAGTATATATCCAAGAAACTCACTCAATATATTGACTTATTGAACCTCGGAATCATGTTGGGCAGTATCAGGATGGGCGCATTCTACTCAGATAACACTTGAATGTTCCTTACAGATTTTCCACCAGAAAGATGTCGAACATGTGTATTGCTTCTAAACGATAATCTCATTCATCATCTGAAGAGATATCATCACCACATTGAAATTCAGCACACACACCCAAAAACACGGGTCTAATGACCAAAGTATCCAAAGCTTCTAAAATCAATTAAGAATAGCATAATTCAACTGCAAAGTTGCAGATTTTCCGTCTTCTCATCGTTCTTCATCCTCTGCGCTCTCGATGAGGCATAGGATTCTACCCGCATCTCTTTAATCCATAGTCAAGTATATGCAAATTATATGCAACAATATACCATCGTATAAACAAACTTATCACAATTTTATAATTAATTTAAAGGATGAAACGAAGAATTTCAATAGTGTCCATGCTCGGGATAATAAGTCCAAGCGAAGATAACTGATAGAAGTGAAAGAGGGAACAGTGAGCGTGGTCATGTGTAGTGAACGAGTACAGAAGGGGAGGAAGCTGTAAACCGTAAGAGTGGGGAAGACCGGACGCGATAGGGAAAGAGGACACAGACGAAACAGTGGTCTAATACAGGTAGGGGTGAATTTTCTATCTTTTGCAATGCAACAAATGTTTAAACATTCTCAGAGTAAATATGGCACGAATAAATGTGCTCATTTCTCTTACGGGTACAAAATTAGCATTTTTCCTGTTTTACATTTACACTGATTTTACGCTAATTTTCTGTGGCACCTTCAAAAGGGTAAAATAGAGGTTCCGCTATATGTATTTTCAGCTAACAATACGGCATTTAATTCAATTAAATTGCTTTAAAAATAAGATTGAAGCCGTTCAAAATTTTATAAAAAAAATTATATATACAGTATGTATTTTAGGTTACCCAGTGGACATGTGTAGGTAAACATTGTAAGTAAATCCTGTGGACGTGAAAAATTTCACTCAAATGCATTAATCCATGAGTCTAAAAAGAGCTTGTTAAACTCAGCATTCCCCATCCGTTGGGATGTCGGGGATCTCTATGGAACTACGTTGATATCTCGCCGAGTTTCTGTGAAATCAGCCTAATTCTTGATTGATGCTGACTTCCCTAAATGGAGACAACAGTGTTTTCATGCAACAACAGTATGATTTTAGTTTCTTCGATTCTCAAGGTCTTTACCTCTCGCGAAGAACTTGTTTCAACGAATAACAAGTTCTACTCTAATTGTGCAAGATTTGTATTCACACTTCTTTCAGAGCATTTCTGGAATGCGACTGTGGTTACTTGTGGAGCATTATGACCAATGTGTGCTTCACCTCTTGTATCATTGCTATATTTTAACAATGTGTATTTGCATCCATATTTCGTATTGTGCCCAACTCTAGGAATGGGTATTCCAAGATTCAGACACCTAGATATCAAGGGAAAGGCTACAGCCACTTTTGAAAGTTGAGATATTTGAATATCGCGCTACATTGCTTCTAGAAGCAATTGGAAAGAATATACCGCTAAGAGCATGTCAAGTGACGTAGCGAGTAATAGCAGAGGTCGAGGCTATTTATTGATTAAATAGTTAGCCATGGAGTAGAGACTTGAGACTTGGATCAGATTACTGGCACGGCCAAATGAAAGAGAATGCACTTAGTCTCAAGTAAATCGGACCAGGGATACCAGAGATATGAGGATTTCCAGATTTCAGCTGATGCGGCGTGACCCTGACCGTTTTGAATAAAAGCCGGCTGGCTCAAGCATCTTCAGCTCACTTCGAAACAAGCACTTGCCTAGCAAGGTGCCGCTACGCTGAGCCAAGGCACATGGTTGCCGGATCTACGCAGAAGTTATTTTCAAAATTGTGATAGTCACAAAAGTGCTGTGCTACGAGTGGAACTTAGTAAGTTTCCGGCAAGGAGAATCACTGAGGTGATTGATATTTTCTACAGACACTGGTGAAATATTTTTATTTGCACATGGACATATGCTAGACTTTGTCTAGAATTAGTACTTTTTCACAGTCCAGTAATAACCTAATACTTGGATATTTTAAGTCCAATTCAGATAGTTTTCATATTTGTAACTTAATAACCACTTCGATCTATCAGTACATTGAAGACCAGTCTATCACGGTGGTGTTCATTAGCCAACGCAGGGAAACTACATGTTGCTTCGCGCATGGTAGATGGTGTGAAGCCATGCCCAGGGAACGATCTTCAGAACAGCCGTTGATTGGTTAGACTGTCAGTGTTTTCTTGTACTGAAAAGATTACCGTGAGTTATGTTACAACTGACATATCTGAGAATAGATCACTTAGATCTGACCCCATTTAAGCAAACTGTTATGGAGTTAACAGAAGCCAATATTAAAATGGATCAACAGTTACTTCAAACGTCAAGAGATATTACCACTATGTCTTGTTAGACGGATTGTGGGTATATAATGGCGGCCGATACAAGGATTATACGTGCTTGTCCGATAGGGCATGTCTATGGATAAATCTGGTACAGACCAGGTTCGCTACGCTTCAAGACCATCAAGAAATGTAAGCCACTTTTGAATTATATTATGCCTAGCTAATTGGAACAAACTATTTTTCGGCAGATGACCAACACATTTATTTTTCTTCGTATTTAAATCTTGCAATGATTTACGCAAGACTTGTTAGAGTTATTCTGAGTATTTTCAGCACTCAGAACAGTTTAGGATCGATGACCGAGCATAACGAAGATTTATTTGAATATTTCATATTTTTGGGAAATCACGGTAATTAGCCGATGTAACTGTAAAAGTTAATAATTATTTTTGTTGAGGAATGGATATTTTTTCCATATTCGAAGGTTCGAACATGTGGATTCTCACATAATGAGATGATAATTAAATATATTTAAATTAATATAACTAATAATAATAATAATAATCCACTGATAATAATAATAATAATTTTCATAATTTTTCTAAATAATTCTTGGATATTATATTTTCTAATAATCATATGTATTGAGAGAGAGCCTATGAAGTAGTTTAATCATTTCTAGTTTGGAACAGGAGATTTTCCGAAGGAGAGTGGTTAGCGCAAGCCCGCATTCAACCAACATTTCAGTTCTGGTTGAACAGTTGATATTTGCAATGAGCAAAGTATATTTTTCAGATAACACGGAGAGGCATGAAACGGGAAGCAAATGATATTTGTATCAATTAGGATATTTTTGTATTTATATAAAATCATGACGTAAATACACTCGAAAGTGAAATAAAGATTTTCATAAGTATGGTAAATTCACGGGTTGAACTGAATGGTAAAATAAAATAAACTTGTAAGTTTATTAATCTTCCAGTGTTGATAACAAGCAGAGGCTTGATTTATTGTATAAATTTTGGGAAGACAATTTATGTGTGTGGAGTAGTTGAAATGCCATTCCCAGGTGCGCATGTTTAAGTCGCAGGAATGAGGAGATTTTTTTCGAGCATCAATCAAATAGCAGGTTCGATTGCTCAGGTTTATACAAGGAGTATTGGAACTACACATTTCGTCGTACGAATGACCCGAAGGTTATTTCTTAGAAACCATCAGTTCTTATTTCAACCTTGTTTACGGATTCCATTAAGACTTTGATTTTGCTAGAACCCGGATTTGTCATGATAGTATTTTATTCTTCTTCAGAGGAAGACCTTTGCCGTTGTTGTTGTAATATTGTGTTCTTATGAAAATAATAGAATGGGCCACTGCCAATTAAAAATAATTCTATAACCACGAATAATTTGAAGGATGTTTTCAATCCTAGTGCCATGAACTAAATGAATTTATTATGAAGCTACAATTCTTATTTCCGCATTCTGTCGAAGAATTGCAAGTTGTGAAAGTTGCTAAAATGGCCATGAATATAAATATTTTTCATAATAATGATTCCAAGTGGAAAATTGAATAGTTGAATGGTTCAACAATTTAGTGATCAAGTTGATGATTCAGAAATCATATATTTTGTCAGGAACTTGAAGTTCATAATCGAGTCACTTCTCGAATGTTTAATGTCAGAAGAACAATTAATTTTTGTTGTGCTTCGCACAGTTCTTCGATGCTATGCTCAAGGTCAAATACTTTTCAGATGTTATTAATATGTGTAAATAATTTGTGTTGATTCAATGATAATAATATTTTTCGACAATATCTTTTTGAAACTGGAAAAATAAGTGATAGTTAAAAATTCTATGAACATTTATTCTACGAGTGTTAATATTATGTAAAAATTCAAACAGTGAAACTACGATATTTCCAGTAAAGACAATTAAATTTGAACTGGATTTAATCACAAATAAATGAATATAATTTTGGAACACAGTCTACAGGACTAATAATCAGACTTGTGTTTCCAAAGATAATTGTCAAATGTGTTTGGAAAATTTCTGTACATTGTGTAAATAGGAGTGTGAGTCGCCACACGTGAGTGATGCTACTTTGAGCATTTTTGCAGTCAATTTTAAATTCAAAATAAAATGTGATAATTTTACATGATGTGTTATGCCCAGTTGAATCTCCTACTATCCTTATTGTTGCATTGAGCCAAAAGTCAGTAAAGCATTTTTTTTCATTTAATGTAGTTTTTGCGATTTGCTTTAACCCATCTGGCGCCCCGGGATATTTTGACTCTCGTGCTGACTGATTATTGGTAAAATGCATATGTGGTCGTGCGGACTCCGGTCTAAACGGGCACATAAAATAAGATAGAGAGAGAAATGGCTTCGAACGTGGGTCCCGAGTTAGACACGGTCAATCGCATGCCGATTTGAATTATGATGATTTTTCTATAAATATTTTGGGAGTTGAGAGATGTCTGGTTTGGATGAATAAATTAGTAGGAAACCCAATTAGTGGGGAAAATTAAAAATTTAACTGGATTAATAATTAGAATGGGTTTGATTATTTTTGATAATGGCTTAACCATTAGGGCGTCAAGTAAATTCAGTAGTAAACGTTCGATGACTGGACATACGCATTATTAGAATCCAGGTGGAGGATATTTGAGAGCTTGCATATTTTTCTTGTGATATTGTGGTAAATGTAATTCGTAAAAGTAGAGAACTTTGTTTTTCCATCACGTCGACATTAGGACAAATCTCATTTTATTATAGTGTTCCAATTAGCTATTCATATTTCTTGTTCTAGTTATAAGCTTGTGTTTGCCAATATTGTATACCCCTAAGTTTTGAATAATAATTGAAAATTATGGAAGAGATGATGAGGATGATGAGGAGTTTGGAGGAGAGTTCAAAAGAAGCTGGACTGCGTGTAGCAGCCATTATGAAAGAAAATACTGAGGCTTTGGAAAGGAAATTTAAAGAAAATTCTGATAAACTTAAAGAAAGTTTAAACGATAAACTTAAAGAAAATTCTGATTCTTTAGAAAATAAACTTAAAGAAAATTTGAATGATAAACTTAAAGAAAATTCTGATTCTTTAGAAAATAAACTTAAAGAAAATTCTGATTCTTTGGAAAATAAACTTAAAGAACATTCTGATTCTTTAGAAAGCAGGTTAAAAGGTAACTTGAAAGAAAATTTAAATAGTAAATTTAATTCTATGGAAAATAAATTTAAAGAGAATTCCGAGATTTTGAAAATGTCACTTGAGAGTAAAATGTCTAAATTATGCGAAAACACACATGAGCTCGAAACTTCATTAGCCACTAACGCAAGTTTAATGGACGATAAATTTCGCGATGCCGATCTAAGATCCCAAAGCTTAGCTGATAGGATAGAACATGGTCTTAGGAAAGTTGGTGAAGACATAGTCAACCTAGAAGTCAGAGTGAAGAAAGAGAGCAATGAGATGGGAATTCTAGTTGTTCAACGGTTGACAGAACAATTCAAAGAACTTGTAATGGGAGAAATAAGAGAAGGTGTGATTAATGAATTACAAACTGAAATTAAAACCACAGTTGTCAATGAAATTAAAGACACACTCAAGCTGGAGAGCCAAGAGGGAATCAAGGAAATTAGGGAATCTTTGTCATCCCATATTCAAGTAATTTCCAAAGATATCCAAGCAACTCAGAAGGACATATCAGATATGACAGGGTCATTGAAAAGTCACGAGGCTGTTATGAACCAGATATCCACTGATGTCAAGGAGAATTGTAAAGAAACTGAAGCAATAAAAAAAATGGCAGAAGAAAACCAAAAGGAACTTGAGGCTATGAAAACCCAAATCAAGGACGAAGCAGTCTGACCATCTGTTGAAAATGCCAAGTGTAAGGGGAAAAGAACAGATACAGATAAATCTAGGAGCAGCTAGAGAAACTGATAGTCAAAGACAGGATGAGGTCAGGACAGTATTTCAATCCAACCCCATAACTGTATTCAAGAATGTAGAGGATAAGCCTTCTAAATTTTCAGGGCGAGATTCTGTGACACCCGTAGAATTTTTGATAGAAGCAGGTGATTACCTGAAAGATTCCAAGATCCCTAAAGAAAGACAGATCCGAGTGATAGGGAAGTTTTTGGAAGGTCCTGCACTTCTTTGGTTTAGAGCTTTTAGATCCACTCTAACCACTTTTGAGGAGTTTTCCCGTGGGTTATTGAAAAAGTTTTGGTCCCCGGAAACCCAACAGCAAGTCAGAGCAGAATTATATTCGAAGAGATTCTCGACGTCACAACCTACTCGATACTCTACGTACTTTTCTGGACAGCTGTCTAACTTCAACATTTAGATCCGCCGATGCCAGATAACGAATTAATTACTGCATTAATACGTCAGTTTCCAGCAGACGTCCAAAGGACTTTGATCGCTGCTGACATCTACAATATGGAGCAATTTGACGAGGTATTACAGAAGCTGGATCATACGAACGCTCAATTCTTCCATCAGAAGGGAGAAAAGAATAACAACGCTGTGTACGCTGTTATGGCTGATAGTTATTCTCAAACACCTCGAGAGATGCGAGAGGGGCGAGAAGAGAAAACGCCGAGGGAAGATTCCAATAAAAGAGGATGGAATCAGTACAGTAACAGATACAGTTACAAGCCTTATGCGAGACCGGATGGTGGAAATCGATATAATACTCGATGGAGAAGGCCCAGGGATAACCAAGGAAGCTACCAGGAAAGAAGGTACTATGGTAGAAACAACTACAATAACAGAGGGAATGTGAATACTCGTCAGTCCAATGAAGAGTTCAATAAGGAGACGAGGAAGAACTTGGAAGCAAGACACCAAGATAACTTGCAGTTTTTGGAGCCGAGGCCCAATGAACCAGGTCCATCGGGAACACAACAATCCCGGGGGAATGGAAACGAAAAAAAAAACAACTTCGAATTCACAGTAGGAGATAGAATTTTGAACACTTTCACTTCCAGAATTATTAAATGGCAAGCAGAGGATGATGATTTAATTCAACAGAATGACGAACGGAAAGAAATGGGTACAAGAATTAGAATGCCAATCATATCATGCGAAGTATTCGGTATGCCTGTCGATACTTTGATTGATACTGGGGCTATGCTTTGTCTTGTGAGTGAGAAGCTTTATATTCTGTGGAAACTCAAAGAGAATTTAGAGGAGATTCCAGTATCAGGAATTAAGATCCAAGGAATAATACCCAACAAAATATCTCTGTGTAAAACACAATTATACTTATGTATTACGATTGGAGGACATGATTTCCGACATGTGTTTGTAGTAATGAAGGACATGGCTTTTGACATGATATTGGGAGCGGATTTCATTCAGAAATATCAAGCAGTGATATACATGAAGACAGAGACGATCAGATTCAAGAATACCGAAGAGATTAACTTCGAGGGAAAAGAAGAGGAAGACATCGAGGGAGATGCTCAATGGTCTCTGATTTTTCATGAAGCTGAAGGAAGAGAAGTCTACACTGAGGAGGAGTCCCCAGAACTAGGGAAAATTTTGGAAGAGTATCACGATATTTTTGATATTAAACCTGGTGAAATTTAAGATTTTGAATATCGTATTCGTGTAAATGATGATGCACCTTTTCATGCTAAATTGTATCCGGTGGCGGAAAAGCATCGAGAGAGGGTAAAAGTGCTTATCAAGGAGATGGAAAGCAACAATGTGATTGAAAAGTACACTACATCTTATGTCAATCCATTAGCAGTAGTGTCTAAGCAAGATGGAAGTCTGAGACTATGTTTAGACGTGCGAAATTTGAATTCAAGATTACTGCCAGAGTATGACAGACCACCAATCATTAGGGAACTGTTAAGGAAATTCCAAGGCAAGGTCTGGTTCTCTAATATTGATCTCACTTCGTCCTACCATCACATTAGGCTTAGTGAAGATTCCAAGAAGTTTACAGGATTTATGTTTGACCAGCAGACATATGTATTCCGCCGTCTACCATTTGGAGTCAAAACATCTGGATCCGTTTTGATCAGAGCACTGGAACAAAATTTGAGTCCTGAAGTAAAAGAGATAGCAATTCGTTACATAGATGATATCCTAATTGCATCTGAGACTAAGGAGGAACATTTATTACACCTTCAGATGTTATTCGCAGATTTGAGAAAAGCGAACTTTAAAGTAAACCTTCGAAAATGTCAGTTCTTTCGGAAGGAAATAAAATTTTTGGGTCACATTTTGGATGGAGAAGGATACCGTCCCAATGAGACAAAGATACAGGTGATTGCAAATTTCCCTAGACCTACTAGAGTGAAGAATGTCCGCAGTTTTCTCGGGACATGCCAATTCTTTGCAGGGCATTGTCCAAACTTCACCAAGACAGTTGCGCCATTGCAGGAATTATTAAAGAAAGGAAACAAATGGAAATGGAATGACGATTGTGAACAATCATTTCAAGATGCCAAGAGGTTATTGGTAAACAGCGTGAAATTGGAGTATCCTGACTTTACCAAGAATTTCATCATAGAATCTGATGCATCCACCGTAGGGATTGGAGCTATTCTTCTTCAAGAAATGAAGATCACAAGAGACGTTACCTGGCGTTCATTAGCAGGAAACTTCGTCCATCAGAAAGGAATTATTACACCACAGAGTTAGAAGCACTTGCTGTAATCTTCGCGTTGGAGTCGTGGAAGAAAATGTTAATTGGACATTCAGTAATTGTGAGGACTGATCACCACGCATTGGAGTTTATTTTGAGAACAAACTTTGCCAGTGATAGGATAACTAGATGGTCACTTTTTATTCAACAATTCAACCTAGTTATTGAACACACTTCTGGAAAGTTGAACGTGGGAGCTGATTTATTGAGTAGAGCAGTGGAATCTACATCTAAAGTTTTTCAAGTTAACCTGACGCAGGAGGATGAGGATACCTTGAGAAGGTTAAGATTGTTGCATTTATCCCAGAGGAGAGACCGACGTCTTAGAAACATTTTTCGTTTTCTACAGGGAGACATGGATCCAAATGATGATGATTTTGTGGAAACTGAAAGAATTTCAAGAGATTTTATGATGTTAGATGGTTTAATCTACAAGTTTGCAGATCCCGACCATACGAAGCTGAGAGTAGTGATACCTCCACGAATGCAAAAACCCATTATTTGGATGGCACATCGAATCGCAGGTCATGCTGGAGTAGATAAGACGGTCAACATGATTCAAGAGAAATTTTCGTGGGAGCGAATGCGACAAACTGTCAGGAACACTATTCGAGAATGCGACTTATGCCAAAGGAGTAAACATAATTCTAGATTATTGAGAGAATTACCAAGGCCTATTATTCCTTCTAAGCCTTGTGAAATCTTCGCGACTGATTTATATGGTCCTCTCCCAAAGTCTAAAAGAGGTAACCGATATATTCTGGTGACCATGGATGTTTTCAGCAAATACACTATGTTACACCCAATTCAGAAGGCAAACGCAAAATATTGTGCGAAGAGAATTAGAGACAACGTAATTCCGGAAGTAGGCAAACCGGAATTCCTTTTATCAGATCGTGGACCTCAATTTACATCTTTAGAATTTAGAACCATCATGAATAATCTTGGGATTAGACAATTGTTTTGTTCTATCAGACATCCTGAGAGCAATCCAGCGGAACGCGTGATGGCTGAAATAGCGAAATTTTGCCGCCTCTATTGTCCAAATGAGCATTGGAAATGGATGGATGTTCTCTCTTTAGCATCCGAATCCATCAACTCTACGATTCATGAGAGTACTGGACAGATTCCCATGTTGCTTCATCATGGAATTAAACCAACAAGATTATGGGATCGAATCATCTCTATTCCACCTGAGATTGAACCAAGTCGTCAGATGAGGGAAACTCTAGCTTTAGACAAGTTGAGGAGCCAAGCTGAGAAAAGAGAGCGCAGAGTGAGAGGAAAGCGTTTTCGCAGACCCTTGCGCGTAGGAACTCTTGTTTTAGTGAAAAGACCTACACCCTCTGACGTGCAAAATCGAGTGTACTCGAGATTTGCAAGCCTTTACGCTGGACCCTATCGTATTGTGGAAGTAAACAACAATGGAAGCTACGAAATCGCCAATACACGAACTGGTAACATCGTGGGAACTTATAATGCATCGAATTTGAAGATTTATTATTCAAGAACCAGATGATTTAATGTGTAGATAGGAAAAATATTTTTTTTTCCAATTTTTGTTTTTTGCTAGGTGTGGGGTGGATGTGCCCAACTCTAGGAATGGGTATTCCAAGATTCAGACACCTAGATATCAAGGGAAAGGCTACAGCCGCTTTTGAAAGTTGAGATATTTGAATATCGCGCTACATTGCTTCTAGAAGCAATTGGAAAGAATATACCGCTAAGAGCATGTCAAGTGACGTAGCGAGTAATGGCAGAGGTCGAGGCTATTTATTGATTAAATAGTTAGCCATGGAGTAGAGACTTGAGACTTGGATCAGATTACTGGCACGGCCAAATGAAAGAGAATGCACTTAGTCTCAAGTAAATCGGACCAGGGATACCAGAGATATGAGGATTTCCAGATTTCAGCTGATGCGGCGTGACCCTGACCGTTTTGAATAAAAGCCGGCTGGCTCAAGCATCTTCAGCTCACTTCGAAACAAGCACTTGCCTAGCAAGGTGCCGCTACGCTGAGCCAAGGCACATGGTTGCCGGATCTACGCAGAAGTTATTTTCAAAATTGTGATAGTCACAAAAGTGCTGCGCTACGAGTGGAACTTAGTAAGTTTCCGGCAAGGAGAATCACTGAGGTGATTGATATTTTCTACAGACACTGGTGAAATATTTTTATTTGCACATGGACATATGCTAGACTTTGTCTAGAATTAGTACTTTTTCACAGTCCAGTAATAACCTAATACTTGGATATTTTAAGTCCAATTCAGTCAGTTTTCATATTTGTAACTTAATAACCACTTCGATCTATCAGTACATTGAAGACCAGTCTATCACGGTGGTGTTCATTAGCCAACGCAGGGAAACTACATGTTGCTTCGCGCATGGTAGATGGTGTGAAGCCATGCCCAGGGAACGATCTTCAGAACAGCCGTTGATTGGTTAGACTGTCAGTGTTTTCTTGTACTGAAAAGATTACCGTGAGTTATGTTACAACTGACATATCTGAGAATAGATCACTTAGATCTGACCCCATTTAAGCAAACTGTTATGGAGTTAACAGAAGCCAATATTAAAATGGATCAACAGTTACTTCAAACGTCAAGAGATATTACCACTATGTCTTGTTAGACGGATTGTGGGTATATAATGGCGGCCGATACAAGGATTATACGTGCTTGTCCGATAGGGCATGTCTATGGATAAATCTGGTACAGACCAGGTTCGCTACGCTTCAAGACCATCAAGAAATGTAAGCCACTTTTGAATTATATTATGCCTAGCTAATTGGAACAAACTATTTTTCGGCAGATGACCAACACATTTATTTTTCTTCGTATTTAAATCTTGCAATGATTTACGCAAGACTTGTTAGAGTTATTCTGAGTATTTTCAGCACTCAGAACAGTTTAGGATCGATGACCGAGCATAACGAAGATTTATTTGAATATTTCATATTTTTGGGAAATCACGGTAATTAGCCGATGTAACTGTAAAAGTTAATAATTATTTTTGTTGAGGAATGGATATTTTTTCCATATTCGAAGGTTCGAACATGTGGATTCTCACATAATGAGATGATAATTAAATATATTTAAAATAATATAACTAATAATAATAATAATAATCCACTGATAATAATAATAATAATTTTCATAATTTTTCTAAATAATTCTTGGATATTATATTTTCTAATAATCATATGTATTGAGAGAGAGCCTATGAAGTAGTTTAATCATTTCTAGTTTGGAACAGGAGATTTCCCGAAGGAGAGTGGTTAGCGCAAGCCCGCATTCAACCAACATTTCAGTTCTGGTTGAACAGTTAATATTTGCAATGAGCAAATATATTTTTCAGATAACACGGAGAGGCATGAAACGGGAAGCAAATGATATTTGTATCAATTAGGATATTTTTGTATTTATATAAAATCATGACGTAAATACACTCGAAAGTGAAATAAAGATTTTCATAAGTATGGTAAATTCACGGGTTGAACTGAATGGTAAAATAAAATAAACTTGTAAGTTTATTAATCTTCCAGTGTTGATAACAAGCAGAGGCTTGATTTATTGTATAAATTTTGGGAAGAAAATTTATGTGTGTGGAGTAGTTGAAATGCCATTCCCAGGTGCGCATGTTTAAGTCGCAGGAATGAGGAGATTTTTTTCGAGCATCAATCAAATAGCAGGTTCGATGGCTCAGGTTTATAGAAGGAGTATTGGAACTACACATTTCGTCGTACGAATGACCCGAAGGTTATTTCTTAGAAACCATCAGTTCTTATTTCAACCTTGTTTACGGATTCCATTAAGACTTTGATTTTGCTAGAACCCGGATTTGTCATGATAGTATTTTATTCTTCTTCAGAGGAAGACCTTTGCCGTTGTTGTTGTAATATTGTGTTCTTATGAAAATAATAGAATGGGCCACTGCCAATTAAAAATAATTCTATAACCACGTATAATTTGAAGGATGTTTTCAATCCTAGTGCCATGAACTAAATGAATTTATTATGAAGCTACAATTCTTATTTCCGCATTCTGTCGAAGAATTGCAAGCTGTGAAAGTTGCTAAAATGGCGATGAATATAAATATTTTTCATAATAATGATTCCAAGTGGAAAATTGAATAGTTGAATGGTTCAACAATTTAGTGATCAAGTTGATGATTCAGAAATCATATATTTTGTCAGGAACTTGAAGTTCATAATCGAGTCACTTCTCGAATGTTTAATGTCAGAAGAACAATTAATTTTTGTTGTGCTTCGCACAGTTCTTCGATGCTATGCTCAAGGTCAAATACTTTTCAGATGTTATTAATATGTGTAAATAATTTGTGTTGATTCAATGATAATAATATTTTTCGACAATATATTTTTGAAACTGGAAAAATAAGTGAAAGTTAAAAATTTTATGAACATTTATTCTACGAGTGTTAATATTATGTAAAAATTCAAACAGTGAAACTACGATATTTCCAGTAAAGACAATTAAATTTGAACTGGATTTAATCACAAATAAATGAATATAATTTTGGAACACAGTCTACAGGACTAATAATCAGACTTGTGTTTCCAAAGATAATTGTCAAATGTGTTTGGAAAATTTCTGTACATTGTGTAAATAGGAGTGTGAGTCGCCACACGTGAGTGATGCTACTTTGAGCATTTTTGCAGTCAATTTTAAATTCAAAATAAAATGTGATAATTTTACATGATGTGTTATCCCGGTTGAATCTCCTTCTATCCTTATTGTTGCATTGAGCCAAAAATCAGTAAAGCATTTTTTTCATTTGATGTCGTTTTTGCGATTGGCTTTAACCCATCTGGCGCCCCGGGATATTTTGACTCTCGTGCTGACTGATTATTGGTAAAATGCATATGTGGTCGTGCGGACTCCGGTCTAAACGGGCACAGTATGTCATATGATTTTTATTATTATTGTTATTATCGTGAAACCCTTGAAGGCTGTAGGTGAGCTGATGGGATTTACTTCAAAGAATGGTTGCAGCTTTGGTTCAGGATGGGGAAAATCCCAGTACTTCTTTACATTTTATCTTTTATATCTATCGTCTGTGTATTGTCTGCTGGGGTACACAATTGCTAAAAAGTTTGGGGAATTGAGAACCAGTTAAATATATTTGCTGTAATGTTTTATATTGTTTATAACAGGCCATCGCATGGATACGACACTGTGTTTACTGAACACGGACCATTGTAATATACAGTATAAGAATAAGCAGATTAGTTCTTCACGGAAGAACTTGATTTTTAAATAAAATTGTCATGAACCATTGATTTTACACGACTGTACAACCTGCTGAATAAGGAGAAAATGGCAGATTAATAAAGCAGCATGAAGGTTTACAACATCTTCAAGATACGAAGTAGCGTCTTTTAATATTGCTAGATTTCTAATTATTGTGAAAGGTACTGGCTGCATTCATTACTGTTCATAAAGTAATGCAAGTGACTTTATTGTGAAGCGACTGTAGGTTGCCTTCAGAACGCAGTCAAGGCCAATCTGCTCCGAGCAGTGGTTGCGTTAATATCCTTGATTTTGTGTCACTCGTCTCATAGACCGTGTCACGACGCGCGCTGAAGCAAACGATCGAACAACTGTATGCGATCGTGTTCTGTGCCGAACTCGGCAAATGTTACACCGGTATCCAATGAAATGATCCAGAAAGCGTACGGGGGGGACTCTGGTCTTCGCAAGTTTCAAGGTGGTTGAGGATGTTTAAGGAGGGCCAGGAAGAAGTGATCGACAACACCTGCTCTGGACGGTCATCAACTAGCCATACCGACAAAAGTCTCTTTTGACGCTAAGGGTGTGGTCCACAAGGAATTTTAACCTCCAGGATGGACCGTCAACGCTGCCTAGTAAGTGGATGTTGTCGAAAGATTGAAGAAAAGGGTCCTTCGCGTGCGAAAGAAGATCGTCGCTACCTGGGTACTCCATCATGACAATGCTCCCAGCCACACCGCTCTGCGCATTTGTGAGTTCCTGGCGAAATACAATTTTGCAACGCTGTCCCACCCCCTTATAGTCCCGATTTGGCTCCGAAAAACTTCTTTTTTGTTTCCGAGGATTACGACCACCCTTAAAGGACACCATTTTGACGGCATTGCAGCGATCCAAGCCACCGCGACGACCGCTCTGAACGAGGTTGCCGTCAGGCCTTCCATGGTGCGTACCGTGCTTGGGAACATCGCTGGAAAAATGTATTGATACACGAGGATTTCTAAACAATTTTGACTATAGCTTGACTAATATTTTACGACACTTGCATTACTTTATAGACACATGAAAAGGTAGAGGATACAAACGGAGATAATAAGGGGAGTAACCAGGAACTGGAAGATGTAAGGGGAGGAGACGTATGATTGGTTGCTTGAAGCGGATTTTGAAGAGGTGAGAATTGGTTTTCAAACACATTCGTGATGCTGACTGTAATCTCCCTTTTGATGGACATAGTTCCGTAAGTATGTAATTCATTTTTTGATCAAATAAATTTAATTCAACCGGCGTTCTAAATAAAATATCCCATCCAATGTAATGGATTACGTTCTACGCTGGACACCTTACGACTGACAAGAGGACAAGATACATTGAAGAACTAAATTTACAGATGTATACAATAAACAGTTTGTTATATAACTCTTACCTAAGACAAGACTTGCTATGGAGGATGTGATGATACTACAAGAACACAGAAGCAGTGTGTGGGTAAGGTCAAACTCTTGCCGTTGAATCGCAACCATTATCATGGCTACTATTGCCGATAACAAACCAATCACGATTGCTTGGCACTGAAACACGAAAATATATAACATGTCTCACTACTAGTTATTCAGCGGGTATTCTTATATCAAGGGTAATGGAATGCATGTAATTCAGTTAATGCTAAGCAACGTTTCACAGGTTTTCGTGTCAAATGGTATACTGGTTTTCAGTTACACACAATAGTCACTAATTATTACATATTTCATAGCATATGTATATTGACTGTTATCAGTCCATTGGGAATATTAACCGACATTTCCAAATTATTTACACTGTTATACCTTGACAGAACATTGATATTCGCACTGCGTACTTGTTTTCGAAAATAAATGGACGGCATTTCTCACCACCGTGAGTTGAAATTATGCAATAAACCTTGATACAGTCCATACTTGTTGCACGTGCAGTATACCTTGTAAGCACCGTACTTTTACTAATATTTTGAGAAGTTTAGCATTACGTTTCAAGTCCAACATTTTTGATTGCCAGAATTGACAAAGCCTACAGACATTATTCCTTCAAGTTTGGGAGGAATGAAATTCATGAATTAGATACCTGTTCATTTTCAATTCTAGACAAATATCGGGATTCCATCTTCTAATAGGCCACAGTCGCTTTCTTCCAACTCCTTGCTCAATTTAATTCATTGTCATTCATTTGATCTCTCGTTAACTCCTCAGCCGAGGTTGGTGTCATGAAGGGCATCCAGCCGTAGAAACCGTCCATTGTAAAGAAACTCATCCCAACTCATCCCCAACCCCGTCCAGATGCCTGCAAATACTCCAGTGTTACAAACGCGACCTCAACAAACTGTACTTTCATATATTTATTTCAGTAAAAGTATGATTGACGAGTCATACACCTGGAACTCCTTTCGTACTCACATTTGATTATACTGTATTTTGAAATTATTCTTACATCACTCTTTAGACATGGTAACATATAGGTCTCGATGTATGTTAGATTTCAGTAAAAGTTTCTCTCCTGGGAATCAAGTGTCAGTCTCTGATGTTAACTGATTGGCATGGCAAAGTTCAAAGCACTTAAAACTGCCGATGCCTCATATCTAATAAAAACTCACTGACTCCATGAGATAACATACCAATATGTTACAACGAAACGGGATCATCTTTGTTAATTACACTTGCAATTACACATTCATTTGAGTTGTTAACTACGTGAACGTCAGGACCTCACAGGGTACACTGCGATGAGCATACGAGTGAAACATGGTCTGTGTTCACCCGCCTTCACTGCAAACTGTATAAATCTGATGGTGCACGACGTAAACTGCTTGTGTTATTGTAATATAAGATGCCATGGAAGCTTCATCCGAAATTATATCGTCAGTTTCTGAAAGTCGAACTCCTTCTTGGCTGTTGGGCTTTATGCTGGAACTGTCGTCAGTTGTCTCAGACCAATATTTAAGGTGAGTTGAAAGTATAATGGAACATGTGCCCATTCGACCAAAGCGTTGCGGCTATTCCAGACCATGTTATAGTTCTTGCCTTCACCAGTTCACCCGGACTATCAATGAACGTGCAGTTACTCTGCTTGTGCAAGGGAACATAATCGACATTTTTTCTTTGTGCAAAAATTGAATGTAGGGTAAAAACGAAGGTGATGTCAGTAGAGAAGAGCGCAATAAAATAGGATGCTAGGTAGGAGGAGCTAAACGGTAGCAGGTGGAACATATTACATGATTGGGCAGTGTTTTCTGTCAGAATGGTAGTATAGTGAAAGAGATGCGGCCTACTGTATTCTGCAAGCAAGAAGTTAGTGTAGCGATGGGACTTTCTCTACTTAGGTCAGTATTTAGACCGACCTAGCTGTATGGAAGTAAGAGCTGCGTGGATTCAGGAACGTGGAGGTAACTGATGTGAGGGTAGCACGAATGATTGCAGGGCTAAGTGGATGAGAGTAATGGCAGGAGGGTACTCGTGATGAAGAGATAAATACTAAGTTAGAAATGAACACGTTAGATGAAGCTGTTTGCATTAGCCGACTCAAATGGTGGGGTCATGTGATGAGAATTGATGAGGAGAGATTATTTAAGAGGTTAATGAGAACGGCTATAGAGGATAAGATAAGCAGAAGTATACTTAGGAGATGATGTGATGGTTAAAATAAGTGTTTAACGAATTCAAATTGAGAGATGTAGAAGTAGGAGAGGCCGCAGTGCCTTCTGCTAAAAGGGGATCATGAACAGAGACGTGCAGGTCGCTGAAAGGTGAATTCATTCTTAAGTTCTGTTCACTAGTGTAGCACATGCCCATGTTAAGAAGCTTCATCTGTATTACCTATTCTGAAGCAGATCTTTTCTCCAGACAAGTGTACTGCAAGTCACTAACATTTACGTGATGTTGGTTATAGGGTACTGGAAATCTAAGAATCTTCCAGACTGCTTCGATTCGGGCAGGTGCCAAGGGTGTATTTATGTATTTTTTATTTTATCACATTCCGATGTGTTTCGTTCTGTGATCTCTGTTTTATTTTGGTCCTGTATTATTTTCGAAAACTTACTTTTACAATTACTGCGCACTTGCCACAACAACTTTGGTATTTTTGTGTGCATTAGATTTCTTTTGTTAATATTCGTCGTAAGGATTAAGCCAACGATTATCCAAATGCTGTTCAAACAATATTGTTGTTCGTTTATCTTTACTCAGTTGGTATTTCGGATACGTTTTCACACTGTTCATGTCTGCTTTACGCAAACAATTTTGAGATATTTCGCAGAGCATTCACAGTTCAACGTGCATGCGTATTGTCGCCTAGGGTCTCCCCAGGAATCATGTATTATACAGTCTGATTACGTTCCAGTTCAGATATATCGTTAGCAATGAATGCTCAAAGGTTTCATTTAATTCACATCAGGTCGTCATCAGCCGAAATTAAAACCACGCAATTGAGAGGTACGCCTGCTTTTGAAGTCAAATCATGCATACGTGAGCTGCAACTTCACACCAATACAATTCTTGTAATTCAGTATGTAATACAGTACTACAGTATATAAGTCGGGTCAGTTAGAAGCCGATTCACTTGGTGCAATACATCGTTTGATTTCATCCTACGGGGGACTGCATGTGACTGGTATGAGTAAACATTGCTTTATAAATCAATGTACAATAGCCTTGATGGTACTGCATAACGGACGTTGGGTTACAGAAAATGTAGCCAGAAGAATAAATTGCCTGTCAACCGTAGCTGTGCTAATAGCTTCAATTCTGGCGAAGTAATACACACATTTTATACAGGACTAAGCACGGAATGTAGCCTGGTGGGTTCAGATGTTAACATAAGCATCAACATGTGGTTTCGAGCTCTGTGTATTGTTGAAGTCAAGCGATAACAATAATACTCTCGTACTCCGTATAACTTTGACTCGTTTTCCTGAAGAATGCTGTTTTTGTAAATTATCGCGCCAATCCAAATCACATAGACGGAACAAAGGGGTATATGATACTGGATCAAATGGTGCTTGATTTGTGAGTTTGAATAGCACTGCTGAGATTTAGAGGTAAAGTATATCTTGTTGGACGTAGGCGACGGCTACTCCCGGAATATTATAGTGACCTCTATGGACAATTTCTGTGTGAAAACTCATGACAACATTATTTGTGCCAAGATTTGGTCCTAAGCGCATTCTACTTTGGTTTCAGTGACTTCTTTGATGATTTGTAAGCCTGCACATCTGGCTCTGCCATCTCCAAAAGCTGAGCTATTTCTATAATGTTTTGGGAAGACAACCTCTGTTATCTGGGTAACCTATTTGATACAACAAAATTTTTGAATCTAAAATTTCTCGAGACAGCATAATTTATCTTCTTTTTCATGAGATCGAATTGCTGGTGAAATGTATTAGTACAAAATGTAATGTATTTTAAATCAGAACGTTCATGGTCTGTTGGTATTGTCAGTTTTCCTCCCAATGAACCCATTTCCAAGGGGATATTCCAACTTGGAAGGCTATCTTTGAAATTCCTAGATGTGGGATAGCACTCCATAAAATAAATGTTGCAATGGATGAAGCAGTATGAGTACAACATTTCCGAAATTGCATCAGGGGTTAAATACATGCTTTTCACTCCTGAGCTCTATTTACAGATAATTATCCAATATTGCGATTTCCTACCTTTTCTGGAAGTCTTGCCTTCATGTAATGTGATCGTAGATGTCACATAACACATTTTTGAGAAGGATCATACTGTAGTTATGCTTACTCTTCTCTCTTTTATTTCTATAGAATTTTCTCTTGATTAAATATCTGAACAAGTAGTTGTGGTGGAGATGGAGCTGGTGGGTCAGATGTTTCTAATGGCTTGTTTTTACTTCAATGTCGATTCTTTGTCATCTTCCTTATTTATTTACTTTCGTATTTTTAAGATTAACTTCTCAACTCTCTTTTGATTATGTTTTGAATGTAGAGTATCATAATTGCCATCATATAGTGTGCATCAGTAAGTTAGTTGAAGTTGGTCAAAACCTCTGCTGTGACAGTAGTTGGTGCATACAATTCCCACACAGTAACAATTTCAGCATGACCATTTATTCCCTATAGCTACTCATACTAGGATACTCTAGTATGTTGTTCAATTTTATATAAATATGCACACGAACCTAACTACACTCTGTCCATCTTACGAGGCTATACATTAGTTGGGACGATTGGTTGACGAAGACCGCGAGTGGGACGATGATACAATTACTTCACTCAGACGTAATTCATGCTCTAGTAATTAGTGGCATAGGATTCTCAATTATCGGCGAATGGCAAGTGTTAGGGATGCTGTAGAAGTCAAAATAATCCACTGGGTGACAAGCTTCAGCTCGTAGTGTCGCCACTAGAGGCCTCAGCGTGGTGGAAAAGCCATAGCCTTAGAATTAGAATCCACTTCATGTTTACCTCCTTACTTGATTTTAGGCGGAGCAAGGAAAATAACTCTCTCAGTGCACTAGTCTATTCCATACACTCTCGATATTTTCCTCAGCAGTTTTACCTCGCTAAGCAGGTAGGTATGGTAGCCAATGGATGCCAAAGTGGCATGGTTGGAGAATATGCCAAAGATCATAGGTGTCACCTCACACGTATTGTATCTCATGTCCATAATTCTGCAATTCGTCATCGCTATATTACTTTAAGGAGAAATATACAGAATGAGAGGGCAACAAACTAGAACTGCTCGGATCTGCTATACAAGAGTATTAATACTCTCTCCCAGCAACCATATACAGTAGCCTGCATATTCTTACCGCAATGTCCATCACAGGAATTTCATCCACTTGGAAGTCAGCTATATTTCTGTCCTTAAAGTTCTTAGGAGAGATAACATCTTCAATGTTATATTGTAAACATTTGACATTTATGCATGTAGATCTCCACAGGAAGGTACTTTTCTGTTGTCTAGGTTTCGTTAGTGTTGTCGAACCCATTGAAATACTTACGTTATCATTTCCTGAAGACAACTGACGAGTATTAACGACATTATGAAACATTTCAAATCTATGTGAATTGATTATTTCTTTTATTATACTATTACGGTATGACTTTTAACCGAACTAATACTCAAGTGATATATAACGTGACTTTCCTGAAGATGTACTGTCTTACTGAAACTCGACAAAGTATTCAGGTCTTTCTCCTAGTAACGTTTTAGACATGTCTATTTCTTGTGCGGAAGGATATAAAAGAAACTTCCTTGGATGCTGTATCTTACCATTAGTTTCCAGGATTTATCTGTAAACCTACTTATTACCGCATCAAGTAATGCCACAACAAGGCAGCATCAGCAGCACAGCAATGAGGATAGTTCGATAACCAAAGGGAGCTAGGAAAATAGTCCTTTCCAGTGGAGGGGGGGGGGGGGCTAGGTAGGAGAATAACCAGCAAGGTTCGATGACTGTGAAGACAGAATATGGGAACATTGGTAAATGAAGAGGACTCGAGGCCACCAATTTCTAGACTGCAACTCACAACCCTCCAGGTGTAAGTAGCTTCCTGTTGTTGAATCATTTTAGGGGCTTGGGATATCTTGTTCATCAGCCCCGTGTACTTGGGTGTATGTTGAACTTGTCTGATAACTTGTATTTATGTGATGACTGTAGTAGTGTGTGTAACTGTATTAGGAACAGGGAAGGGGTAGGTGTCCCGGGACTTGATGTAAGGTACTATCCTGGCATTTGCCTGGAGAGAGTGTAGATAAACCCGGGGGTAAATCACACTCAGGATAGCCACTGTCAACACCAGGATTCGAACCTGCGATGCCCGGACATGCTGCAGCTGCCCTCGTGGCCATGGTGCACAATTTAACGAGCACGGCTACGTCAAGGGCCACATTAGCTGCCCATAGAGGAAATTATATATGTTGTACAATAAGCACACAGTGTTACGCCAATAAGCCCATGCATGATCCTTTAGTGAAGTTGGAAGTGGAATAACTGGAATATTCTTGTCCACAGTGTTTCCTTGTGAGCAGTGGGAATCTGCAGCCGTGTTCCATTTATGGAACTGTGAAGTCAAACGTTTTCTTGGGCTGGAACGATGGAGAAGTAAAGAATATTCACATGATCCAACTTTGCATATCACTGTAGGCTAAGGGCTGATAGTTGGCTAAGAAATTACCCGAATCACGTCACATGAGAGCTGTTGCTTTACAGGATGTGGTATCACTAGGTATCCGTAAACATATGATACTTCCCCAGGTCAGATAGGACCGTAAGGCATGAAAAACGTTTAGTGAAAGGTACGTGATTTAGCGAAAGAAATAGCTTTCAATACGATATTTAAACACATACGCTTCGTGTTTGCATTAGGTTGTGCAGTATAACAAAACGAAGAAATGAAGTCCAGGGTGGATCTGCGCACGGCGAGTGGTTCTCCCAAAATTCCATGTTACCGCAACCAGTTTGTGGGAGATCGTTGTACGTAGGCGCTGGAAGAGCCTTATAGTGGACGGGGTGCTGATCCTAGCCGGACTGGCGGGAAAGTGCTTGGATGGGTGAAACTTGTGAGCTATCTCAACTGAATAACCGTGCTTTAGTACATTCAGTGCATTAGTTAGTCTCAGTATCTGACTGATACCAGTGTATGAAAACCACAAATTCGTTAAAATTTCCTAGCTTATTGTGAGTCTGATCTAAATACATGTCGTCTTAAGCGAAATTTATCGGGAAAGTTTTCCGAACAGACAGGAACGGAATCCAACAGCGATACTTGCAGTAGTGCAGAGTGCTCGCGATGCTGATATTGTGAGGAACTGGACGGTCACATGCCATCCCAGAAGTGGAAGAGGGCATCCTGGCAATGGTAGAAGACTATATCTGGCGCAGTGCCGTTGGACTGTGAGTAGCGTCCTTACCATATCCAACGTGTTCAATGTCTCTCACCAGCTATTATCAATCAAGAGTGCATTTCTGCCGGTGATTAACTGACTTACTGTGGAGTGTGCTAGTGACAGATAAAGCAATATTCACATCAAAAAGGGTAATCTACAAATATGTCTAAAAGTACTACTACTGCAAATATATAAGTGTACATATTGTAAATATTTTCACCCATACTTTTAGACATATATTTAATAGCTTCAGTGTAATGGATCTGATGATGATCGCTTGACGATCGAAACTGGTCATCCAAGTGTATTTATTAATCACATGTACATTATTTTCAGGATTAAGGAATAACCCATCACAATTGGATACAATCGTGTTGACTGACTGAAAAACATCAAATTTTGAGTGTATTTATTATATCACAATATCACCCCTAAAGTGGAAGTTTTGTAAAACTTGATATAAGTACGTGTATAAATTTTAGGAAATGTTTTAATAGAGAATGCGTTTTGAGGATGTTTTTATTCAATGTTAAGAGCAAATGTTTGATATGTCATTTAGTGTTGTACTTTTGATAAAGCTTCCTTGTGATAAAGCAAGCTGAGGAAGATATACGTTTAAGATCGAAACACTTAGGCTACTAGCATTATATGTATTGATTGATGGACCAATCTTAATAAATTATGAGTATAAATGTAAATACTGATCAAAGCAAAATTGATGACCAACGTTACAGCAATGTATAAAGTTAAAGCCATGTTCATACAGCCAGGATAACACCCACACCATGCAGAGTTCGACGTATTCTTCCCCCAGTTTCTTCTTAAAGCATGGACCTTTCTCGCATCATCAGGGTCTTCCTGACCTCATGCTCTACCCAGTATAATGAGTGTTATTGGTGCCACTATTACAAGTGGTGCTATACATACACAGTATTAATATGATGATTCTGAAATACTTGAATGGAATGTTTCAATGCATTGGTGGTGTAACTGTCTCCTTGTAGTAACACAGTTTAATTGTGGCGATTCCGAAATCCTATCATGAAATGATTCAGCACCCACGATCCTTATTTTCTTTGTCAAGCAGACCCAAACGTCATCAAAACTGTTGTCGTTGGCTAGATTACAATTTTTACTTCCTACTTCCTTCCAGCTCATATAAAGACCAAAGAATGGGTTGGGGGAGACAGGAGTACTGGTACTTTAGAATTAATGGAAAACACAATACTATGAAGAGCAGGTTTTCAGAGAATAAAGTTAAGATCCCTTGATGAATGCCGGCAAGGCCCCAGACTCGGGACACAGGTGGGCTCAAACCCCAGTATCAGCCGTTTTTGAAATGGTGTTCCGTGATTTCCCATTTTCAACTTCAGGCGAATGTCGGGACGTTGCCTTCTAACAGTCCTTGCCCAGTTTCATTCAACTTAATTAATTTTGTCTCTCGTGAAATCTTTTGATGAGGTTGGCGTCAGTAAAGGCATCCGGTCGTAGAAACCATCTGTTGTGCACCTCACCTCATTCCCGACCCCATTGAATTGGGAATAATAAGAGCTAGACATACAATTGAAGGCATGCTTTCATTAATAATGGTTTAGGTATGGAGGTTCTGGATCAGGGATGGCCAGGAAGGTTCTTCACGTGAAGAGAATTGTACGCGTGCGGAGGTCTGCTAGGCTGTCGTACATTTGTAGCAAATGTAACTGTTCTGCCTCAGCAGAGGAGCTAGGAAGTCAAGAACGAGAAACGCAACCGAGCTTACGTGACAAGTGGTGCCGAGCTAGAGTGGGCAACGCCAAGCATGTCGCTTCTTCGTCGCACGTGAACAGCACACTACGTTCACGTGAAATTTTGCATCTGTGCTCTAGGCCTATCTGAGGGAGCAATGTTATGTGTGACGAGAAACGGCTGAGTTTTAGTGTTGGCTTTCACTTATCAGCTGAAGTGGTAGTCGTTGAAAATGCCACGCAGTGTGCACAGCACTGGATTTGAATATCTCATTCCTAACATGAGAGAGTATGTTCCGTGTCTAATGACGCAGGAACCACACGTAGAGAAGGATCTGAACACCCGACACAAGTTCTAGAGAAGATCGTCACCTTGGTCGGATGACACTGGGTGACTGGCATGCATTATCATCAGGGATAGTGCAACTGTGGCGATCATGAAGAACGCCTTTGTATAAGTCATTGTTTACACATGCAAGGGATAGTAGTCTGGACAGTAAATCATTTATTGTACATGTGCCTACCATTCGTGTCCATTATGTTAGTAAATTTATTGGACCCATTCTTGCAGGTCGACCTCCAGATCATACTGCTTTCCCTCATGTAGCGATGACCAGACGATCCATCCCAGGCGATAACGATATCATATTTATGCCGTGGCCAACTAGATCACCGGATTTTACTGACATTCATAACATCGAAGAAATGATGTAGGAATGATGGGTTGATGGGTATTCCTCGAGACAGTGCTCAGACGAATACCCAACCCACTGGTTGTACTTGTCAGCGGTTACATGCCACATCGATTCTTGTACGTATGTGACAGAAAAGCTAATTCTTTCTTCGGAACTGACTAATAAATGTAATCTTCGAATATCTAATGCTTATTGCAACTCCTTCATTGAGTTCCCGGAGCATAGAGTGTCCACGATTCAAAACGGCAACGAACCTTATGTATATCGAAGTTCCGGCCATTTGATTTTCATTGACAATGAATCGTCCGTTATTATTATCTTTATTATTTCGGATTGTGGTTTTCGTTTTGGGTTTTCAACCTATTAAATAAGAACTAGAGGTTTGGAATTCCTTGGATATCCCAAAGACAAGTACCTTCTAAATGAATGGTTAGTAAGTAAAACTTCGAAACTGAACAGACCCCAATAGCATGCCTACAAAATGTGTGATTTGCCCATTTCAAAAGTCAATCTACTTACATCTCTTGGACCATAATGGAGTTAAGCTGGTGTCAATTAAAAATGCTATATGTTAGAATATTAAGGGCAGTTGCTATTTGGTTATTACTCTGGTAAACTTATGTTATGCATTAACTTGACCCGTTTAAATACTAAAGTGTGACCGCGGAGAAATGCTTCGCAAAACATTTAAAATTAACTCAACAATTCATCTTTAACATTCACATTCAAATATAATTATTTTATAATCATATACGGCACTAATTGTATTGCAAAGACCCGATATTTGATAGCGGATGCGGCTCCATTTCACAATCCAACCTCACTTAGTGTTCCGCATGGGAAACATGGACATTTTTATGTTACTAAGCCAATCAGTTGATGACAAAATAATGCTCATTTATATCTTTACCCTAGTCAGCTTAAAGATGATGATGATGATAATTGTTGTTTTAAGGGGCCTAACATCGAGGTTAAGTCTGCATAAACTAATCCCTGAAAGGTGAAGGGGATTTTGACCTTAATTACACAAACGAACCTTATTTTGCATACATTATTGTGACCAAAATCTTCTAATAGAGTTAGACCATTTTTCTGGAAAGAAATCGGTCTGTAATTTTACAGAAGATGCCAGAAAACTAAATACAAAAAAAAACTGCGTGGCTTCTAAGGTGTAATATCGATCTGTGAGAAAACAACCTTGTCTAGATTATATGACGTGCATACTGTTAAATACATTCTCTCATTTGGAGCGCTTTCTTCCCATAATCTCAGATAATTTTCAAATATAATTTGTAGCAAAATAACGGAAAAATATGTAAAATTTAGAGACAACGACTGTTGTACTGTGGCACAACGTTAGCTGACATTTTGCATTATTGATACATAATAAATATTCTTAAATATTCTTGGTGTATTTTACGACCTTTATTTTTTCTAGCAACAATGAAGTGCTCAGTTACTGGCAAGACAAATTATAGTACACAATTCGTGTTGCTTCCACTATCTGACTACTAAACCGGAAGCTCTTTTAGCATAGGAAAGCGAAAGTGGTGCGTCAGACGACAAGAAAACAAACGATAACAAATTGAAACTCTATTAACTTGTGGATTCACTTCTTAGTCTGAATGTGTCAGTTTCTCTCATACGATTTGTTCAGAGCCTCTATATTATGCAATGTATCATGCATTAAATAAATACCCTTCATGTAACTAAAATTCAAGACAAAGGGGTTGTGTTTCGATTCGTTCTGTAAGAAGGTAAATGACAGGAAAGTAAGTGAGAGCACAGGCCTTGTTCTACCGTCCATCTCCATGGATAAATAGCAGTGAATAATCACTGTCTGCACAGTTTCTTGAAATATCGTATTAACTTGCCTGAACTAGGGTCAAATTTCCTAATATCATGCTCCATTGTTCCTTGGGTTCATCCATGTGGCCAAGATTTGCTTCCGTAGAGAGGCGGGACGCTAGTGTCATCTCCAAGTTCCCCTTAAGACCGAGGAGCGCTGGCACCAGAATAATGATTTCAGGTACTTTCACGAACACCTTCCATTTCTGAAACATACCACATCACGATCAGTTAAAAGTCTGCAATCACATTCAACATCTGAAAACACCACATCACCAAAAGTAACTTATCCAAGACTACAAGATCTTCCACATCCGAACCATACCGAATCACGATCAGTAAGAAAGAATACAAACACCTCCCACATAGGAAAATTACCACATATTTCTATTTTGTTTTCGTACTGGCTTTCATGTGTTTTGGACATATATCCCTAAGTCCGTATCCGTTCCATTCCATCTTATGTCATTGGTGAGTGTTGCATTTTGTTTATTGGCGTTATTCATATTGTAACTACGTAATTTCGGAATCACTAGGCTTATTTTTGTCCTTGTTTCCAAGGGATATGCTCTAATTTCGTGCCACAAGTGGAGATTATGTCTGTTATGCAAGGCTATTCTTACCGTCTTGATTGGTTCACAGTCGAGCTTTTTGTGTTTGGTGATCATCTCCACGGAATTACCGAACTGATGTCTGGTTTCCTGTCTATGTTTTTGTTCCATATCTTACGAGTATATGTGTTAAGGTTACTGATTCATTTGACAGTTCCTGACACCGAGTAATGTATGATCAAGCTCCCCTCCCCATACACCTCTCCCTCGTACGTTTCATTACTCATCTAAGCACGCAATTTTATCTACGATACTTATTGTCTGGTCTGTTAGAAGACGGACGTGTTTAGCCTAATATTGCAGTAAATTTCATTTTATTGTCATTGTTAAGTTTTAAGTTACTTATAATTAGTTGATTATCTTTTAGAATGATTGTTGTCATCATTATTTTCTAGGGGCCACTTGGTCATTGTTTCGCGCATTAGTTGTGTGAAGTCTGTGCAACAACCTGACTGTCTGCAGTCTAAGGTTGCCCTGGACTTTATATAAGCATTTTCCTGGAGTTTATGTGAAGAAATCCCTGGGGCATAATAACATTTCAGATAGTTAGAGATAGTGCCAGGATTCGAGTTTTTGTTTTCTAAATCTGACTGGTATAACTTCCTAATATATCATGCGATTTAGCTTAGGCTATGGCAAGAAAAATGAATGAGGGAGTTCGGCTTTAAGGTAAGGAGAAAGGCAAAGGTAAGCTTTGATTGAGAATCAAATCTCTATTGAGTTTCTCAGTATTTTCAATGAGAATGGAACATCGCTAACATGTTCAGTCGTTGATATAAAATATAGGTCCCCCCCCCACAAATTTATTCTATAGCACTTGAATAGTTTTTTTTACAATCTAACAACATACCGCCTCCTTTCCAATCCTCACCTGAATTACAAATACACACACTAATGCAGCCATTGCAAAAACACAGGTTATCAGTCAAAATGATACATACATCTAGGTACACGGGGCTAAATTACTACGATGTCCAAGCCCCTCGAATGGAACATCAACAACGATCGTAAAACACAGGTTATCAGTCAAAATGATACATACATCTAAGTTCACGGGGCTAAATTACTACGATGTCCAAGCCCCTCGAATGGAACATCAACAACGATCGTATAACTTACACTTGTTCGCTAACTCTCAAACAACAAACTTTTGATCTTGCAGAACCATGAATATGCTTTTATTCTTATTATAAGTACCACGCATGCTTGAACGAGTGGAAGTTAAGTGCGCTTGAATTTGTTGCCGTGGTAACAAGGTGTCGGAAAATTGTCCAAGCTAACTCCAGTCCATAAACATATCCATTCTCTGTAGTATCCAATCCATGTAACATGACGCCTGAGGTGTATAGAAATGGTGAAACCAGCGGCGGCTCGTGGGGTGTAAGTTCAGTGCAGCCCAACACACGCTCGTGTGCAGTAAACGTATGCATGTTGAATAGGTGTGTTGGGTCATCTAGCTAGGAGGAAATCTGGTATGTCAAAAGTGGTTTGTGTTGATTGCTTGATAACATTTCTTTTTTATCCTCCTCCTTCCATAAAAAAACGGAGTTTCTCTTAAAATACAAAGTAAATCTACGGACGGTTCCATGATAAAACACGCCTTGGAGGGAACACTATTATTTCACACTATAAGAAAAGATTTAAATACTATATGCCTAAAGAACGACCTCTCACTCTACATACTCGTACTTATATTTATAACTGGTTTTCAAACGCACTTCCCCTCCAAACATACACCTATAATTATATTATGCTTAACACAGTAACTATAAAAACGCCAAGAGCTTACTCTTTTAGCTGTGCTATTGTATGCTCTTCAAAAGCGCTTATTCTATTTACACTTCTCTCACAATTAATGAGCCACACGGCCACGAATCACAATTTAACAGCACAATTTTTACTATAAAAGAATACTTCGTACACCACACGTTCAAATTTATAACAAGCTTCTTGTTACAGCTGTTGGAACAGTAGCCACAACTCTCGCGACAAAATATACTAGTAAATATGTATTTGCGTGACTGTGGTTTAGCGTGATTGAGATACTAACATTGGCAGCAATGGTTGAGGGGCATGGAGGAAAGAATAAGAGGAGATGCCCTGAGCTCGTTTGAGTGAAGCCAAGCGCTGCAACCAAAGTGGGCGTAACCTTATCCTGTATTCGGTGTTCCGTGACTTGCATGAGGCATTGTGCGTGGTGTTTTCTGAGTTATTCTTGCAGGATATCTTTCCAGCTTTTTTCTCACATCTTCAATTCTAATCTCAGCATGTTTAGCCTACCCTACATACAAATAAGAAAAAGCAATTTCTCTGCAAATCCCTAGTTATCAAACAGCTGTCGGTCAATAATTACGGTAGGCCTACGTAATGAATCAATTCGAGGCTAAGTTTCTACCCCCACAAACAAAATACAGTACGGTACCAAAATGTATAGGCCATACCGTATTTTTGTGCAAATATGAGTCCTTTTTTAAGTGTTCTGTTTATTAATTTTAAGGTTCGTATCATTGAATATCAAAATGTGTACGAACAATGAGTGAAAGTGGCTGTACTCGAAATTAGGCCTAAAAACTGATGAATGCCTCAACACCAATAAGAACGTAAAACCCAATTTGGTGTAAATACCGTAATTAGTTCGGCATCATTAGTTCCCAAGATGTTCCTCCTATGGTATAACTCGCACCTTCAGACACCTGTATTCAATTTAATCAGTGTTTCAGCGTATTATTACGTTTTGCCGCGTCTTTATTACAAAACTAGCCTTGCAAAGGTGCTCTCATATTTCTAATTAAATTGGCTTTTGAAACGATAACGCAGCTTATTTGTGCCAAGTACCGTGATGTACGGAGTGTATTCCGCCTATCCAAGAAAACATCTTGACTTGGCATTGCAGTTTTATGTCACTAACATCCAAGACTAGTTGGAGTGGTTTACGGCTTTAAGCATAGGAACAGTCATTTTCTTGCTCCCCAAAGCAGGCGTGCCGTTTAGGCTTCAGCAGCTTGCACTAGGCAGCGCAGCGAAGGCATCTCCTTCCGTTCTTTCCTTCATGTCGAGGGGCGATGAGCGCGGGTTATATCGGGTGCGTTCGGATGATATCGTCACAGCTCGTGCGATGAAGCCAACTATTCCAGTAGCTCGAAGGGCTGCACCTAGCGGAAAACTTCGGTATACATACTGCAGGCGGTGTGGCGCGTTGTCATGGCAACCGTTCAGTTATACGTCACAAGTCAGCCCCTACTGCTGTGATCATTGGCAAGGCTGCACTCAGACCGCAAGGCGCAATAGAAGGAAACGGACTGTGGTGCTTGCTTAATTAAGTATGAGCGCTACGCCGGTTGTGTAATCACAACATATAAAGCGCACTCTTCGTTCTTTTTAACGAATACGGTAGTTTTTAAAGATAAAATATAGAGATTCAAAAAATGATAGACAATTGTTTTAAGAAATGTTAGTGCAGCCGGGCTGTACCTGATGCACCTGAAAAGCCGCTACTGGGTGAAACTCATGTAGTATGGGCTGCATTATAACAGGCTATTCCTTGTCCCTTTTTAGTGAGTAGGAGCTAAGTTGAGGAACGTCCAGTCATGGATATTTTTTCACAGTAATGAGAAGTGGGTAGTATCTGCACGGCCGCTTAGGGGCAAGGTGCGCGGTAGACCGTCACACTTTCTGTATCACGCAATTTCTGGCTTGACCCCCCAGCCCGAAAACATATCCATGTAAAAATCAATTAAGTTCCGAGCTGGAGATAGGCAAGTAAAAAGTTTTGATGTTTGAAACTTCAGTTCCAATATCCGAAGATTTGATCGCTCTCCATACATTGGAAGTTGATGTTGAATTCGTAAATAAGCTATGTACTCTACTGAGTCATCTGTATATCGAGTGTTCGCAGCTGTGGCGGGGTTCCACTTGGCCGATAGGCTATAGTTTGTATCGGCCGAGCGGGACTCGCCTCAGCTGCAGAGACACGATGTGTGTCTGACACTCCATATATTTTGTTGCTCCCGAAATGTTTGTCTGGATTTCGATGGTGATTGTGATCGTTGTTTGAAGGGAAGAAACATTGAGATCAGCTGGTCCTAATGATTAAGAGAAATAAAAATGAAATGAAAATTACTATTATTGACTTATAATTAACTTACATACTGGGAGAAGAAACAGACCAAAATTTAGGAATAAGGGCAACCAAAGATAGGGGAAGGAAATGCCCTCAACCCTCGATGAATGAGGATTGAGGGACTTGCAAGGAAATAGAGCTATGAAAGGGTCCGCCCCAAAGTCACCGGAAAAAGGAAAAAATGGACTCAGCTCAGGAATCCCTTGGGGTTGCCAACTCACGCGTTCACCAGCCATGGGTCCCTGAGGAATAGCGCTACCCATAGTGCACCATGTGTAGTGGGGCAACACACATCCTGCCTTCTTTAGGGCCTCTTACAGTAGACAGGAGGCACCATGAGAAACAAGAAGAGGTTTGACCCCTCCAATAATGAGGGTATCATAAGAGAAAAAGACAAGGCAGGAAAATTAAAGACACTCTAGGCCTCATATCCCCTTATACTGTTGAGGTCGGAAGAGAACAAGAGTAGGTAGCCTGAGGGCAATCAACAGGAAAGAGGGAAGAGAGCAGCCCGGGACAAGTAAGTGGAAGCAATGCCTGACTCAACTGGGGTTCCGTGGTCGCCAATCGATGTTGCACATGTTGTAAGCCCCTGGGAGATCTGGATTTCGTATTCTAATGGATTATTTCCTGGTTTAGTCTCGATAACTCATTAGACATGGGCACAACCATGGCATTACTTTGATTTTAGCCACAAACGTTGTCAGAGGTGCTTGTTTGTCAACTAGTATGAGAATCTGTTCAGAAAATACTTCATTTTCTATGAGTGTTAAAAATTGTGTGCCACGGAACTGTTTCGACATATATTTTCAATCTATCACGATCCAAATGTACAAAATCACGAAACGTGAACTGCCTGCTCATATGTTTAAGTCCTGCAGGGATTAAACAACATACAATGAGTCATGTTTGGAGAAACAGAGAGGTAATGTGTCAGTATGTCTTGACAATTTAAAGCAATAATATTCAGATTTGAATCACACGTAGTTGTGTGATAAGTGTTACTAAAAGATATACATGTTAGATTACATAAACTATGCATATCACTGAAATTCTGGGACTCGAAAGGACCTCTACGAAATCGTGCACTTACATTATCATCGAGAAATACACGGTGGTCAGAAATAACGCGAACTGGGTATATGAGCGTTAGAGGATTGATCATTCTGGTGAATAATTTGAAAACAATAAGTCGATATCTCATGCTGGTTCCGTTTCATCAGCTGCCAATCAGATCGCTTCGCGGGTGAATTCAAATGGACTTTGCAGTTCCTCTCTTGGGCACAAATGGCACTATTAGGGTGCAGTTTGTGCTGCAATCAGAAGACTGATAATTGAACAATTTACGATCTGTTCACAGTTTGAAAGAAGTAATATCAATCTTTATACCGAGCTATTACATCAATAGGAATCCCCGAACCACAGATTTATACGACCTTGATCTCCAGCCTGATCGAACAGTTGGGAGCGCTTTAAGGGCGTCTCACAATTCGAGCTTACGTCGTCAGAACATGGGACAATTACTGCTCGGGTCCAAGCTCTGTGAACTTGCGGGGTGACGGGAAAGAGCAGGGAAGGGTCAGGCGAGAAGGGAAGGGTCTGTCAACAGCCCGCCGTGATATCGGGTATTCCTTTTTATTCCAATACTACTAACATGGGGCCGTTGCTCAAACCACTGTGGTGTTACGAATGAGTGAGTGAGTCACCGACCAATGTATTTGGTTCTGTACCATGCACGGACCGAGAAACCTCATCACTCGTCAACATCACTTCTCATAGTCCGCGATGCACATTCCTCTCAGGTTCACGCATCTTAGACCTGGGCAATAATTACTAAAGTAAAATACAGTCTACACCTACTTAACGAATGTTATCATAACGTACATGTTATAAAAGGTATTTCTTCAAAATTTGAAAAATATCGGCCCGATAGTTTGCATGTCATGGGAACATATTTCGACTGTTGCATTTCAATGTGGTTTGTCTTTAAATCTCATCCGTCCTGGACAAGAGTTGCCAGCTAAAGCTCCTACATCAGTGAAGGGTTAAGGATGAATGTACCGACGGAGTAACTTTTTATAAGTCTAAGTCCTCTGTCTCTTAAACTGTAAGTTTTTAGACGGTGTGTATAAGCCCGAAAGGCTTTTATTGAACAAAACATTATTGTTTTATTGTTTTATAGGTACCATTTGCTCTTACAAGCCCAGGTCTCATGTCCGACTGGTGTGCTTTGCATGAAGTCTGCCATGCGGTTTGTTAATCGTACTGCTAGCTCAACACAGTTTCTGATATCATTATTGATTTGCTTCAATTCACGCGTCAAGTCGCACTGTAAATCCGAATCCAGCGACATTGAGAAAGAAAGGCAGCTCGAGCTATTGTACCCTAATGGGGGAGTACAAGGGATCGAACCCGTGATCTTATAGTCAGGATATGTAAGAATATTCATGGGATCTTAACACAGAACTTGGTATGAGAATTGAGAAAGGCTAGGAGGTGACGCACTAAGATCCGTCTAGTTATCTGATTTATAGGAGGCAGCTGTGTATGCGTCAGTGAGCATACGCGTGCAACGCTAATCAGCCTCGTGATTCAACATCATGCAAGAGATCAGGGAAATTTCCATGCGAGTAGGCAGACAGGGGAATCCCTCGAGAGTGATTATTAGACAATATTTTGGCAACAGTGTCTGTAGGCGGAACCAGAAATCATGATGCAATACCCCAATTTGTGAGAAAAAACGCAAACTTATTCGAATCAAAGAACGGTAATATTTATAATTCTGGGAATTAGAATTTTGAGAGGTATAAAAATCTTTAATAAGTGAATAGAAAAGGAACGCAGATTCAGCATGACATCGTTATGGGAGGAACCAACGAGTCTCGCGGGGAGATTGAAAAAAAGATATGCCACCCACGCAGAGCAAGAGCACTTATTAATTTTTATAAAATATAAGCTACGATCGATTTTTGGAAATTAGGGTAGTTTTGAGACATTGCTATGATGAGGAATATGGATATATTTTTATACAAGCACACGAGGCTTGGTTAAGAAGTTAGTTTCAGAAGAAACGAAATGTACTAATTTTAGCTAGTTTTGAATTAATAGTAAGGCCGCTTGTAAGCGTGTTGTACTGTTTCGACGGATATTCAGTTTTAGCCAGCCCGTGGGGGGTGTTAGGCTGCGTCAACCAACGTTAAATCTAAAAAGGACCCGTGTTGAGGTCAGACCGCGTCAATATTAAACAGTTTATGGAACCAAGTGGGGTGCCATACTTTGACAGTGAAAAGTTTAGTAAAGTTTAAACTCAGTGAATACTAGAAACGGTGTTGTATATCTCACCAGTATCGGAGGAAGTCGAGTGTTAGAAGTCATCTGAACTCGCCTATGCTTTGGGAAGCAGACCGGAGGGACGTGTGTTCGAAAGTTAATTCGTGTCAAAAGCAAAAGTATCGTGGAAGCAAAGTGTAAGACTTCAGAATCGTTTAGCAAAGGAATACCAGTCGGTAATTCCAGTATAACATTTGCGAACGGGATAGACAGCAGATAACTCTTCAAGATAAGCGTTAAGTCGATACCAGATCGTATAGATCGCAACTAGTGTCTACAGAAGACATTCGGCATAGTCGAAACGAAGAGCCGTATATAGACAGTATCGTGCCAGTTATTAGGATATTAGGGCCGATAAGGAACAAACCTATAACATTGATATCACCAAGGTGATCATTGGATGATCGGGTAGCAGTATCCAGACTCTCAGTCAACTTCAACAGATGTTAGGATCACAGCAGGAGTTGCTAGTATCTACATTCCTGGTGAAGGTCATAGGAGAGTGAATCGTGTGAATAAATGAAATCACAAGTATTAAGCAAGCAGGAATTAAGCTGGAATGTAAAATAGTGTATTTTGAGTGTAAAAATATTTTTATGGGTAGAAATTATTATCTTAGAGTGTATACGTGTATATAATCAAGTCAAAGAACCCTCAGAAAGAGGAAATCAGTGTAATCAATATGACAGTGTAATTATAAGATTATTGAAGAAAGGTTCTGTGTGGAAAGTGTTAAAATGGAAGACTAGACCCATGATGTAGGCGAACAAGTCATCAGCCATTGGGTTGCCCGGAAATCACCGGAAGAAAAATGTGAGTACCAGCTTATAATTATGTATTATTTTGAAGGGAGTTCGTGCAGCTCTAAAAGATTAAACATATCATACATTTTTAAAGCAGGGATTTGTTATGTGAATCGTGTGTAATGAAAACAGACGGATCTGAAAGATATTTAAATTGTGAAAGTATGATGTCAAATAATGTTGAAAAAAGAACTGAAGTGGATTTATACGCTTTGGTATAATAATGTATATGAATTAACAGAGTGTTTATATACTGTGCAAGGAATAATAACTAGAAACTTCAGTTAGAAGAAATTGTTGAATTGTAATACTCAAAACGAAGGATAGAGTTGGAGCTTTTGGCTAATGAAATAACGAAAAAATGAATATTGTTGAATTCATGTGAATAATAAGGTGTGCCAAGAATTGATTTATAAAATGAAAGGGCATGTTAAATAACGGGAGAATTATAAGGACGGCTAGAAATTAGAAGCCTTCTCGAAAACGTTACACAAAATAATACGTTGTACACGCTGTTAAAGCGAATATAAGGTTAGAAGCTAGGAATTGCTACTAATGATGCCAGGAAGAGCTAATTCCGAGTGGAGTTGGGTGCGGTGAAGTGAAACGAATGTATGCTTAGGGCATCTTTGAAAGGGACAAATGAAAATCCACAGCCTGCTTCCAGTCTCCGACCGGGTCAGGATTGGAATGAATGAAGCCCCCCATCTAGCGGCGAGGGTATGAACTGTGCCGGCTGCCGAGGCCTGACGCACTCCTCTGGGGCAATGATTAAATGAATGACAGATGAAATGAAATGATAGTGGAGAGTGTTGCTGGAATTAAATTTTGACAGGGAAAACCGGAGTACCCGGAGAAAAACCTATCTGCCTCCGTTTTGTCCAGCACAGATCTCACATGGAGTGACCGGGATTTGACCCACGGACCCAGCGGTGAGAGGCCGGCGTACTGCCGCCTAAGCCACGGAGGCTTATCTTTGAAAGGGAGCAATATTTGTTATTTATGGATTGCGTGCAGGGGTCTGCTTTCGTATCGCCCTGAATGTCGCTAAAACGAGGAGGACTGAGGTTATACACACATCAAAAAAAGTTTTGCATCACCTCGGTTCCCAGATCTCCGGCATATAGACGTTGACTGTGTATATTGTATCAAAGATACAGTCCCTTTGACTGTTCATAGATGTCACTAAAACTGCTCAAAGATGTAAACAACCATGCATGAGCAGGGCCTATTAGACGGAGGGGGTACGACAGCCGATCAGTTCCAGTCATTCCACCAGGACGAAGGTACGCTACTCATGTTGTCTGCAGTTCTACCATGCCTAGAAGGTCAATACCGCAGTTCGATCGCGTCCGCATTGTTACTTTGTGTCAAGAAGGGCTCTCAACAAGGGAAGTTTCCAGGCGTCTCAGAGTGAACCAAAGCGATGTTGTTCGGACATGGAGGAGGTACAGAGATACAGGAACTGTCGATGACAGGCCTCGCTCAGGCCGCCCAAGGGCTACTACTGTAGTGGATGACCGCTACTTACGGATTGCCGCTCGGAGGAACCCTGACAGCAATGCCACCATGTTGAATAATGCGTTTCGTTCAGCCACAGGACGTCGTGTTTCAACTCAAACTGTGCGCAATAGGCTGCATGATGCGCAACTTCACTCCCGACGTCCATGGCGAGGTCCAGCTTTGCAACCCCGACACCATGCAGCGCGGTACAGACGGGCCCAACAACATGCTGAATGGACCCCACAGAATTGGCATCACGTTCTCTTCACCGATGAGTGTCGCATATGCCTTCAACCAGACAATCGTCGGAGACGTGTTTGGAGGCACCCTGGTCAGGCTGAACGTCTTAGACACACTGTCCAGCGAGTGCAGCAAGGTGGTGGTTCCCTGATGTTTTGGGGTGGCATTATGTGGGGCCGACGTACGCCACTGGTGGTCATGGAAGGCTCCGAAACGGCTTTACGATACCTGAATGACATCCTCCGACCCATAGTGCAACCATATCGGCAGAATATTGGAGAGGCATTTGTCTTCATGGACGACAATTCTCGACCTCATCGTGCACATCTTGTGAATGCGTTCCTTCAAGATAACGACATCGCTCGACTACAGTGGCCAGCATGTTCGCCAGACATGAACCCTATCGAACATGCCTGGGATATGTTGAAAAGGGCTGTTTATGGACGTCTTGACCCACCAACCACTCTGAGAGATTTACGCCGAATTGTCGTTGAGGAGTGGGACAATTTGGACCAACAGTGTCTTGATGAACTTGTGGATAGTATGCCACGACGAATACAGGCATGCATCAATGCAAGAGGACGTGCTACTGGGTATTAGAGGTAGTGGTGTGTACTGCAATCTGGACCACAAATGCTGAAAGTCTAGCTGTATGATGGTACAACATGCAATGTGTGGGTCTCATGAGCAATAAAACGAGCTGAAATGTTGTTTGTGTTGATCTCTATTCCCTTTGTATTTAAAGGTTCCGGAACTCTTGGAACCGAGGTGATGCAAAACTTTTTTTGATGTGTGTAGTTCCCGCTCCGTGATGTGCGTCTTCGAATCCTCCAAACATGGAATGTTCCTAGGAGCGGATGAGGCATGAACCAAGGGTCATGTCATATGAGAGCCCCTTTATAAATTATCGTCCCTTACACCCGGCAACATGGATACTCAGCAGTTAGTTATCTCCCTTTAGCAAATATAGGCGGAGTATAATAACCGAACTAATTTAAAGTAAAAAGTTATATTGTAAAGTCTTTTCGAGGCAAGAGAAGTAAATGGTAAACATTCAGTGAGTCAAGTCCAATGCAGGAATTCCCGTCTGGCCAGAGATGAGACTGTGCGTCTCGCCCGATAAATCACGTCAATGGCCTGACACATTTAATGAGGTTCGCCGGCCTGAAGGCCGAGCCAGACCATATGATCGCTTTTGTACGCACGCAGTGCAGGTAGACTTGTAAACATTTGAGTAAGGGCATGGAGATGGACTCCGTGACCTAATTAGTAAAAACTTATAACCTTGCAAAGTATCTTTCAGATCCCGGTAAACAAATATGATTGTTTAAATATTGGTGAAAGTCCCAGTGTATGACAAAATTTCAGAAAATGAAAACCCGAGTTAACATGGATCTTAAACAGAGCAGGGAGTTTCTATTTAATTTGAATAATTTTCAGTATTTTATGTACTCGTTGTAGCACGAACGTCCCTCATAAGAAAGCTGTACTGATGTAAAACTAGAGAGAGATAATATTTTTATTCATGTGGACCCAACGGAAAGGATGATTTGTGTCACTATTATGAACAAATGTAGATTGTACATTAAATAATAACCACAGTTTAAATGAGTAAATCATATTTTTTTGATTAACAGATAATGTTTTTATTCATGTGGACACAACGAAATTTAACAATGATGATTTTAATTATTATGAACAAATGTCGATTGGACATTGTGTAATATTCCATTTTAAAAGAAAATAATCATGTTGAGTATAACAAATAGAGTGATAAAGGACTATTGGGAGCCGTAAGGAGCTTAGATAAACGAACATTATATTGTACTGTATGGAAGTGAAACCTATACGAAAGGTTCATAGGAACCTCATCTATTGATTTTGTTAGATGATTTAAGTGATTCCTTGTTATTTTGAAACAAGTGTTAATGATTATGAAAGGATATGTTGTATTTTGAGTTTTTATGTGTATTTTTGTATCTTTGTAGCACCTCAAATTTTAGTGATATTAAATATGTTTTTAAATAGTAATTTTTGAGTTTATTTGAAGTGTAGACCTGTTGATTCTGATCCTAGATATATGTATCATGCTGGGGGATTAGACGCACCACCCTCGGGAACCGCTGAGCTATCCAAAGCATGACCGTGTATGAATTTGTGCAATGGTACAGGGGAAATAATATGTACCTGGATCATAATCAACAGCTATACGTAAAGACGGTCGTAACTAAGTAAAATTACTATAATGAGGCAGGATAAAATAAATACATATAAATAAGTGACCGCACAGGGTAACCAAGAACTGAAACCGAGCAAGCCCCGTACTGCGCCCGAATTCCCTAATCACCACCTATTATCCGCTGAAATGGAAAGGATTGCAAGAACGTCGATTCCCAGCTCAATTAATCCACCGTTCCCTACTAGGTGAAGAATTAGGAAATCGTAGTCACAAACAGATTATAAGATAGTACCACTAACTAGTTACATACAATATCTAACATTTAAGATTAATGGCAAGAGGAGAAACTCGGATCTCAAGGGTGATAAGGTAACATGAACTATGGTGGGCGCCTGTATCTAACCAGTAGTACCATCCTACGCTGATTATTCAGTGAGTAGACGTTCAGCTTCTAGAAAGATATAGACAAGCAATCTAAAACAGTGCCTGTGTCGATTTATTATCTTGGACAATACACTTATGTCCCTCACACACACAAAATAAAAACTGTGTCTTTCTGACACCCAAACAAAATCAAAATCATTTGATAAAAACCTCTATCTATCCATAAAAATGATAACTGAGGAATTCGGCACTCCACTGAGCCCTCCTTCTCTTAACATGAAACTGTACATGAAAATTGTACATCATAAACATATTTTAATATTGAAAAACTTTTCAAACATACTGTAGTTCCTCTGAACTTAGATCAAATCATGAAAATTATGAAACGTTGGCGTCTACAAACATATCCCTACTTTATACATCGCGTGTCGAACCGTGGTTCCAAATCTAAATTGAATGTTGCAAAAACATTTACACTAGATATTTACATGTATATACAATATCGCGACCAGCACGATCTTTCTCTACTTAACTGCTGTAAATCTCAAAAGATTTTCCTTCCATAATCACTTTCTTTAACTATATCACGAATACCTTCTGGGTTTATGAAATATTAACATACTTGTCGAGGCCAATAGAACATAGGTAACAAACGTTTTTCTTCTTAATGTAAGAAAATCAGTGACACTATTCGATACTCACTATTGTGTAGTATCTTTCAAGGCAAACTCAACATAACTTCTATTGCTTATACAATCAAGTCCTCGTGCCTTATAATTTCTCATACGTTCTGTCCACACACCAAAAATATCTCTGTACAACTTTTTATACACCTTGTTGTTTCAAATACGTTCTTACTTTCATCATATCAAATCTTATACTTCCGTTGCAGTGTTAACGTAACTTTCTGAGTTTTAGTCTGCATGTATTCGTTTTAAAATACAGATAAACTCATATCCTCCCTTTCTTGATTAATTAAAAGATGAATATAATTCATACAAGTCCATCCTGACTACCTTCTGACAGTAGGTGGATTCACAATATCTCACCTTGTCTTTCTTTCGTTCTAAATCACATTACTTTTTCTTTGTAGCGTTACAAATTCTGTATTTGAATATGCCGATATCTTATCAATGAACTTCTTAAGTTCCCATTACACAATATGTAATAACAAAATGTATTATAAAGCTTAATAACGCTCTAATTCTTTATCAAGTTAGTCGTTTTTACATTTATTTCTGTTCCCTGAAGATTATTCATATCTGTGTATTTTATTTCTATACTCAACAATGACGAGTATTATTTCAGCATATTTCACAATAACTATCTGCTTCAATAATATAGTTACGACGTTACATTAACTTTTTGTTCTAATAAAACACATAATGTTGTTCTTAACAAAACATTTCTGATGTCACATATTTCTTAAAATAGTTATATCAACGCTTCTCTGACGAATTATTTATCATAATGAAGCATTGCTTATTAAACATAGTATACCACAATGTCAAACGAAGTTATTTAACTAATATATCTTACACAACATTTCTATCGAAGCATTACAACATATTTTAAACGTAGCATTTTACTCTCATATAAAACAGATTTATCATAGAATCGCAAGTTTACTAGACTGAATTTCCAAATTCTAAAACAAGAAATCTATAATTTAACTCTTCAAATTGTCAAAAACGAAACTCGCTGTCGAAAGAAAAAAAGAATCTGTCCAAAATTTACATGAAGCTGGCAATACAATAACATGGATTATGAGTAATATTGTCTACACAAATATATGCTGGTCAACACTGAATCACCTCCAATACATAGCTAACTACTGATAATGAACAAAATATAACACTCATCTACCTTTTCGGAGCGTCGATCTAGCTTCAACTGCATACGAGAAGCAATTAAAAATGCTCGCATTCCTGCTGCATGGTCTGGCATATCTGGGAAGCGTGACCATCTCTCCTGCACGCGCCAGCCAGCGTCTGCTCGACCAAGGCCGCCGCTGCTTGAAACTCGGTCACAGCTGGTGGACTCCGTTCCGCTCGCTGCTCGTACTCGGCAATGGTGAACTGCATCTCCGCTAGGTATCTTGGTTCTTCTCGACATGACACTGTCTATAGACCTGTTCGCTTCGGAATCAATAGATTCAGACAATATTCGCTTCATGCGGCTGCTCTCTGGTAGTAAATCATGGAAATCTCCGTATGTAGATAGTGTTCCATGAGAATTCCGGGATAGTAATGGAATCTCATCGTAGTGTAGCATCTTTCGTGAATTCAGTGCACTGCTGATGTAGTCGCAATTGAAATCCATGTCGCTGTTGGTATTCTGGATCTCGCACTAAGTTAGTGTAGACTAACTTCCCTCCATGGTGAAATTAGAATAACATCACAATCTCAATGTAACGATTGCAATTTCTTCTTCCCCTCTGACCTGAGTAAAATTGCATCTTGTATACTTTCGAGGTATTCGTAGTATAACCGTAGTATAATGGTTGAATAATCGTAGTAGATTTATAGAATAATACTGCCGTAATGTTTCAGTAAAATCTCAGTAATATATCTGCTGTAGTTTTGTAGTAACTTGTAGTATAATAATCTTCTTATATCATGAAGTTCTTTCGTTGAAATCTAGTTTGTAAAACGTTCAGTTTTAAACAAGTTCTTTCTCTGTAGTATATTTCAATATCTTTCACCGAGCCTCAACTCCTCTTGGCTGAAGGTGATCGCTCTCATTCGGTCATCCAGTGATGTCTTCCTTCGTTGCTTCAAATCTAGGCGTTCTTATTCTCAGAGTGACTGTTGTAGTGAGGTCTTAACTCGACAGAGCGAAGTATCAGAATGCCCTTCTGACTACCGTCACTGTAGCCTCCTAAACTTTCTTCGCGCGCAACAACGGATGTGGTAGCCTCCAACCATCATATAATAATACAAATGTGCAAATATCTTCTAATTCAGCGTTCAAACTCAAATTTCGTTACGATGAATAAATTTTATTTTCACTTCCCTTCATATTGAAGTGCTATAATTGTATGTAGTGTTTATTTCGAATTAAATTAATTATTTAGTCCTTCATATAGATAAATTCTTTTGATTGGCTGTCAGGTTGCTAAGCCAAATCCATTGTTCTCTGCTGCTAAATGGTGACGTGCGCCAAATATTCCCTCTCTCCAAGTCCTCCACGCGCCGTGTTCAACTTTCCCGTGGACTGTAACTCCGCGGCTCTTAACCGGTTTTTTAGACCGTCTCCCCCTGTAAATTTTCATGATTCCAGTCCCATTTAAAATACATTCTCTCTGTGTTAAATAAATCAGAGTGTTCCAGTTCCGTTCTGGCTTATAATAAATGTTCATACATCCTACTGCAACTCATAATATACCTTCCTTCACACCACATAATGCTTCTGTATACAAAATTTAATTCTTATAGAGATTTTATTTTCACGCAAATAAAAGTCATGCGTCCCAGTTCGAATTTCGACTGAGGCATTCCCATAGTCTGAAATAAATTTGGGTGCAGTACTGTCCCCGTAAAATGAATTATAAGGGATGAAAATGGAAATAATACTTTTTTTCGAAGCCCATGATAAAATTTAACCAAGGAATATGATGGCTGAAACTTGGCAGAAACCAGTCGTGAGGCGACGTCGAGCAAGGAGGGAGATTCCGTCACGTGATTGTATTGCGCAATGGAAGTTTCTAGAAGCTTAGAATCGACCTAGCAACAGCGAATATTCCCAGGATTTGTTTAAATATTGTTATAAATTATCCAATTGGATATGAGCTTACAGCCAATAGGAAGAAGTTTCAGAGAAGACGGGAGTTCCAGCAACTAAATTTTTATGGATATTTAATTCATTTAAGCCCTTAGAGAGTGAATTTAAATATTGGAAAAGAGAAGAATATGATAATAAAATATTGGAAATATTTTATAAGTCGATAGCAGGTCACTATTGGAAGAAATAAGCGATTTGCTAGAGCCCACGCGAATTCGAGAGGGAACACGAAAAGGCGGCTAAAATCGGTAGACTTGGAGGGGAGACGCCAAGCACCGGGGCTCTTGTGTATCTGAACGTCGAAGAGGTCAGACGTGTGCAATTGGAAGAGAAAGGAGTTCCGAGTTTTTCACCGGTCTTGTAGAAGGTGACCCGAGGAGACAAGGTTTAAGCAAGGGCGGAATTAGGAGACGACCGCGCCTTGAATCTCGGCGAAGTTGCGAGGATCACATATACCGCAATCACTTCGGTCTGATCGACTCCAGAGACTTTATTTCAACTACATATTGTGGCTGACTAGCAGATATTGTGTATTACGAACTTTCAGAAGTTTGAGAGAGGTATTTCAGCAATTATAAGCCGTTTTGTGAAGCGCGAGAAAAGTGTTTCTTTCCAGCGTGATACGACACTTTGTCCGAGCGACTGCAGCTCAGGCAACAGCCACGAGTGAGTACGAGTGTGTATTAATATTGCTTGTGTGGAACTGTATTACAACACTTAGGATGGAGATGTATTCCATAGTGAAGAACAATATTCAGTCTACTATTATGAAGATTATTATGGACTAAATTATTATGTGCGCCAGGAGTATAGGCAGATAGAAGCAATATAGTCAACGATGGAGCTTCGTTAGAGGAGACTGTTCGTGAATGTCTACATAGTGAGCAATCATGAGACTTGATGCACAATTAGGGGCTCTCCTGTTCCAAATAAACCAGTCAGCAATTGTAAAGCTAATACAAAAACTACGTTTCAATGTATCAAAGGGTCCTGATAATATTGTTAGTGAAGTACTTAAACTAGGAGGTAGGGCCGTGGCACGATACTTGGAGGTGATGTTTAATGTGTCCATAAACAATGCGCAAATCCCAGATGACTGGAAAACAGCTACGGTAGTCCCAATATTTAAGGGAGGGAGCAGACTTGAATTGGGCAACTACAGGCCGGTTAGCCTTACGTCCATCGTTTGTGAACAGATGGAGCATCTCATTTGCGACTACTTGAGGGAACAGTGGGAAACATTATCATGGTTTAATGATAGGCAACATGGATTTCGGAAAGGTCACTCATGCGAGAGTCAGATGCTATCACTTTTTCAAGACATTGGCGAATCGTTAGACCATGGAGTTTCAGTCGACGCCGTGGTTATAGATTTTGCGAAGGCATTTGATGTCGTGCCGCATGACATGCTACTCCATAAATTAGCTTCGACGAAGATTGATAGAAGAGTAATTTTATGGATCCAAGAATTTTTGACGGGTCGTTCCCAGAAAGTGAAAGTCGAAGGCATATTCTCGGATGAAATTACCGTAACGTCGGGTACCCTCAGGGCAGGGTAATCGGAACTTTGTTATTTTTGGCGTTTATAAATGACTTGATGAATATCCACAGCCTGCTTCCAGTCTCCGACCGGGTCAGGAATGGAATGAATGAAGCCCTCATCTAGCGGCGAGGATATGAACTGTGCCGGCTGCCGAGGCCTGACGCACTCCTCTAGGGCAATGAGTAAATGAATGACAGATGAAATGAAATGATAGAGGAGATTGTTGCTGGAATGAAATTGTGACAGGGAAAACCGGAGTACCCGGAGAGAAACCTGTCTGCCTCCGCTTTGTCCAGCACAAATCTCACATGGAGTGACCGGGATTTGAACCAAGGATCCAGCGGTGAGAGGCCGGCGTGCTGCCGCCTAAGCCACGGAGGCTTATTCGTTTATAAATGACTTACCAAATGGAATTCGCAGTGACTGTCGATTGTTTGCGGATGATTGTGTAATATATCGAAAGATACATGACTCACAAGACAATGCAGTGCTTCAAGAGGACCTGAACCTGGTCTATAAGTGGGCGATTGTAAATAAAATGAAAATAAACCCAAGAAAATGTAGTCTCTTAAAAATAGGGAAAGTGCGAAGGCAGGATTTTCAATATAACATTGGCTCGGAAATACTTGTAGAAGAAGATTCTTGCAAATATTTGGGCGTTCACGTAAGGAATGATATGAAATGGAGTAATCATGTAGGATGTGTAGTTTCAAAAGCTTACAAATCCCTGCACTTTGTAATGAGGGTATTAAAAGTAAGTAGTACCTCTGCTAAAGAATTAGGCTATTTGTCACTTGTAAGACCTATTCTGGAATATGCCTCAGCGGTTTGGGATCCATATCAAGTAGGGCTCATCAATGAGTTGGAAATGGTACAAAGAAAGGCCGCTAGATTTGCGTTCAGTGACTTTAATCCCAGGAGCAGTGTGAGCCGTATGTTAAAGAAACTTGGGTGGGAATCACTGGAGGCTAGGAGGATGAAATCTAGACTCTGCGCTATGTACAACACGTATACAAATCAACCAGCATGGGGTGAGCTTAGCAAACGATTGGGAAAGCCCACTTACATGGGTAGGAGCGATCATCCTTTCAAAGTTAAGGGCCAACCACAGCGAACAAATTATGGTAAATATTCTTTTGTAAACCGTGCCATTGATAACTGGAACTCTCTACCTGCCGCAGTCTTAGAGCCTTTTCCCAAACATATAGGTGTGTTTAAGAAAAGACTGACTATTTGTGTAAATACTCCAGTTTAATTGTTGTATAATTGTTATTGAATTGTTATGTATAATTATTAATTTGTTATGTATATCCAATTTGCCACCGGAGGACACACACCCCATTGCAAATAAGTGAATGAATGAATGAATGAATGAACAACTATATTCTAGTGCATTCTTGTCAAACATGAGCTCAACATTAACATCAGAGACTACAGAACGATGTTCATATTCCATCTACATGAATGTTCGTTATACGAGTGAGGTCCAAGACTTTCTCTTCAACTGCCTTTTGAAGTTGAAAGCAGAACTTTCGACGCTACTCACTGTTATGATGAGACTGTGCTGTGACGGAGATAGAAGAAACATCAAGATTATCAAGAGGTCCAGGGTTATCCCGGTCACAAGGAAGATGATGATTGGAGGCCCGCAGTTCGATTCCGGTCGGAGCTTGCTGTTTCCAGTGGGGGAATTCGTTCCTTTCCTGAGGTCACGAGTTCGTGGAGACGAGCTAGGATCCACCCCAGATCTTTGGGAGATGTAACATCAGAGTATTTTGTTATACTCAATCTTGATCTTCTAGACTTCGAGACCAGGTAGCAGTGTTCACTAACCTTGTAGTTAGAGCTTGTAGTGACATTTTCTGAGCAAATCCTTTATCCATTTTTCGACACAGTATTTATGTACTCCATGTATAGCATTTTTATTCTTCGAAATTTATTATAGTGATCGTCTGGCGACGCTATTAACTTCGTTTGTTAGGAATCCAGTTTCTCAACTGAGATTGTTTTTGCTTGTTCGAGGAACAAGCTTTTGTCATTTCCTTTAAGGAACAGTAATTTATTTTCGACATTTTTGTATTCATTCTGAATGCAGGTGATAGACATTTTCGTCTATGTTACCCATTAGATTAATTTTTATTAGTTTAATTTGGGCATTTTATCCGTCGAGAAGAAACGTCAAGAAAGAAGATCTTGGTAGTGATATATTGTGAAATATCATGTCACATTGTGGAAAAGAAACATTTAACGTGGACACGATTATTATCGTCAGAACTCATAGACATTTGTTCTGAATGAAGAGAATACGAATATGACTAACTGTATGTTTTTATTGAAGACAGCTTTGAACTTTCAGTCATTTAATTTATTGGAAGCTAGAATCTTCTTGGGAGATTGATTATCATCCGACGTTAGGGTAGTTATCGTTCGATATCCTCGTCGTGATAGATTCTTGTTGGACAAACACATAGATATGATGTTGTGATTAAATATTTACGAGGAGTAATATCATGTCATGTTGTAGACATAATATTCCTTCCTCGATTAAAGTCGAACCCAGATGTGTGAAGATGAGATGTAGTATTTTTATTAAATGTATGCACGACAGTTTATACTTATCAGGGTATCGTTTCAAGAGTATTAAGTGAGGAGGTAAGTATCGTAAATTCCAAAGGTCTTTAAGATGTATAAATTAATAATTTAACAATTGTTTTTATTGTTCATCAGACCAGCGATTGTGGTGACAACGCTGAAAAATTGTGCCCTTTTGTAAGGAATGCCAGGTTGAAAGAAGTGGAGTTGATAACCCTTTGATAGTGGTTTTTTATGTATTTCCGTATGTAGTTGGCATACGAGGTTATTGCGAAGGTGTGTTCCGCATTTTATAGTACAATCATTGCGTGGGCATGACTAGGTTTGGGCAAAGACATTAAAAGTGTGAGTAGAGAGTACTCCTTATTTTGTTAAACACGACCGGGGATTTAGAGAGGACAGGAAGGGTCACGGTTGAAATTAGAATGGGAAATTGATGATGACAGCTGTTATGCTATACTCTTATCGAGATTATTAAACCCAAACATGTAACGACATATGTTTCACCTTAAGTGGTCGAATGTATTTAAAACTATTTTGTCACCAGATCAGAGAGGAGAGACAGGTGGTGGTTATTTCTGGTGATGTAGAAGATTTTGGATCACAGTTCACTGTATTTGACATAACTGCTAGATCTGAGCGCAGGCTCGAGTGTATTTAGACGCTATTACTTTGAAAGGACTATAGCTGGTGCTATAAGCGTCATTATAAATTCTTTTAGTGTTCACCTTTATTATTTGCCAATCGAGTGTATAACATGTTAGGAATAGGAAGTTTATAGTTTGTTTAACGTAGAGGTTAGAGTATGAATGAGTATGTGACTGTATGTGGTTTGTTTCTTGTTCAGTGCGAATGAAATGAACTCCATTGGGACGTCACAATGCGAGAGTATGAATGTTAGTGTGTATAGAAGTTTTATGTCAGTAGCATGTAGGATTTGCGTACAGTTCACGTTTTGTCTGACGTGAATCTGCTTCATTTGAACACAGCTTTTATTGTTATGAAGAGCTCATTTGTGGAGGACTTCTTTAAAACTAATTTCTAGCCAAGGCCATAGCTCGGCCAGGCCGCACAAATGGGGAGAGTTGTTGTGAACCGCACGGCTCGCGCTCTTTCTTTTTTAAACCAGCCAGACTGGGAATGCAACGGTGAATGTTATGTCATCGGACACGTGGCGAGGGTCGCGTGCGCCGAGCGCCCATATGTTCTTGGGAGCGTGCCAGAAGAATGTAAATACACAGAGGTGTGTAATTGTTGTACAGCTTGATGTATGGTCACGAGCTACACCAAATTTCGTCATAATGTTCATAGAACGCAGTTCTGTCAGTGGCGTGAGTGTAGAGATGAGCGAATGGGAGTGTGTATTTTATTTTGATGTGTGAATGTTTAGCCCTAGTTTACATTTTGTTATTAAATCGTTTAGTTTTATTAGAAACCGTATCGTCATGATTCATTTTAGATATAAGGAGATGCAACTGTGAAACCCATTATAGGTCCAGAGAGGCTGACCACGAGATCCCCGAGAATAAGGTAGGTGTTTTACTGCGAGCTAAGTGTATTTTTCATGTATTTCACAGTTGTATTGCAATCTCCGCCACGCATATTCGCGAGGGTCTAGTTGGAGGTAGATCCTTGACTAGTATTTTGCGCCGGAGCAGTCAGGGTCTACGAATCCAGCCGTCGCTTCGGATATCCAACAGACGGCCTCTAGAATATACGGGGACAGTACCATCCCCTAGTCCACGATTTTCGGCACCCGTAAACTTAGGGGTTGAGTTTTCTCGAAAAAAACGGAGTTTTTCTTCTAAAACCCAGAGTTTTAATTTTTGAAAATTTTTGGATTTTTCGAAATTTGAATTTTTTGGAAAATCACTTCCATTGGATGTTCGCATTTAAAGAATTGATCTGTCGGACGGGTGCGGCATAGCCCGAACCCGTACTGAAAAATAAGCTAAGTTGGGACACAAAAATGAATTGAAGGTGTTATCTCTCTTATGCATCAACCAATTGTGAGACTTAAGTAGCCCACTTTATTCTCAGAATATATTGTTAATACAATGTGTACTATGGAGGACATCAGGGTGTGCCTGAATAAGCACTTTGATAAGACCAGGGAGAAGATGGAGAAAATCAATCAGAAAGGTATTGAGGCTATGAGGGTAGATAGTAGGAGCCAATTTGAAGCAATGAAAGATGAATTAAAAGCCGACAGTAAAGCCAGTAATAATGAACTGAAGGCTGTTATTGAGGGAACTATTAATTGCAAGTTTGAAATTATGGACAATACGTTTCAATTAAACAGAAAGAGTTCCAAACCGAAATTATTGCAGATAGCAAAAAAGCTATTCAGGCTGCACGGGATAGAGCAGCAAACGATGCTCTAAAGATGCAGAATAGCATAGGTGAAGTGAAAAAGAAAGCTGAGGCATCTAAGATAGAGTGTAGGAAGAACTTTGAAAAGTTGGAAGTCCAATTTTCAGATATAGATTGTAAATTTGCAATTATGGAAGATAAGTTTGATGCTAAATTAGCATCATTTCAAGAAAATATAAGGGTTAATAATAACCTTAAAATGCAAACCATGGACACAAAATTTAAAGCCATGGAAAATAAATTAGAAAATAAGCTGGACACTAAATTTGATTCCCTGGAGGTTAAGTTTAACACCATGGAAAACAAATTAGGTGAGATGCAGTTAGAATGCAAAGAAAATGTAGATGCATGTAAAACAGACCTTATAGACCAGATCCAAGATATGCAGAGTAAACTAGACAATAAAATCGAAGCTAACATGAACTAATGTAAAGTATCCCGAGAGGAAATTAAGAAAAGCTTTGCGAGACTCGAATATAAATTTATCCTAGTGGAAGACAAAGTAGGAAAACTTGAGTTAGGTTTTGAGGGAATTAAGGATGAAATTAATGACATGAAATGTCAAGGACAGTTAGATGCGGAGGAGAAGGAAAAACAATTTTACGAGTTTACCAAACAGGTGGATGAAAGATTAGGGGAATATGAGGCAAGTTTGACCGATAAGTTAGGTAAATACGAAAAGAGTTTAAAAGCGGAAAGTACACAGCGAAAGACAAAGAGTGAGGAAAAATCTCGCGAGATAGAAAAAATTAAAACAGGTATCGAGGACGTTCAGGAAATAATGACTAATTTGAAAACCCAAGTAGGAAAGACTAACACAGAAATCGATCAAGTTCGGAGTGATCTAGTAGTGTTAAATAACCACCAAGAGCAAACGCAGGGAGAGCTAAAACAATTAGGAAATATATATTTGAAGGTCAGGAAGAGATGAATAAAAAGGTAAACAAGATTCGGGAAGAAGTGGACGCCAGAGATGAGATCAAGAAAGAGATCATAGAAAAACAGGTCCTCGTCATCAAGAAAGAGGTGGATGAAAAATTCGGTCAGATACAAGATAGCTTTAAGGAAGAGAAACTCCAAATCAAACAGGTAACGGAAGCCAGTAGAATGAGACAAGGGAGATTTGAGAATGAATTCTGCTCACGTCTAGAAAGGACTGAACAGAAAAACAGTCAGATGGAAATCCAGATGTCACAGGATAAAAGTGCAATAAGGAATAGGAAATTGAATTTTGAGAGTCAAGATGACCTCAAGAAAACAGTGTGGGTAAAATCAGAGACCCAAGGCTCAGATAAAAATAGGGAATTAGGAGGGGAGAGCCCTTATAAAATCCCAGGATTTCCTATGGCAATGTCAACCCCATATGCAAACCAAACTACTGGACAAGTAATAAACATAATTATTTCTAATGAGGATCGCCCAGTGAAGTTCACAGGGAATAATATGTCCATAACTCCCAAATATTGGTTAAAGGAGGTAGCCGAATATTTGAATGAGATGAAAATACCAAAGGATAGGCGACTGAGAGCAATCGAAAAACTAATAGCTGGAGATTGTTTGACATGGTATCGGAGTTTCTGATATACATTCGACACAGTCGAGGGCTTTAGGGAAGCATTTTTGAAGTGTTATTGGGCAGCAGACGTACAGGAAAATTTACGCCTGGATTTGTACTCAAGGAAGTATAGTACAAACACTCCCACTAAGTACTCGGAATTTTTCACTGCGCAGCTGTGTAAATTTAGAGAACTAATCATTGCTCCAGCAGAAGATGATTTGTGTACCGCTATTGCTAGACAACTTCCGTATAAGATACTGCAACCGTTCGCCCGAGGTATGTGATGACCCAACTGCCTTAACACCGCATACCCGGCATCCCAGGCCAGAGTGGATTGAAATAAACACAAAACAAAACAAGGAATGTGTCGGAGATTCAGTTGAAAAATAGAACAAAAGCAGTGGGTAACACGGGACAAAGTATCTCTGGGTCGTTGACGGGTTTAAATTTAATTAAATAGCAAATAAAAGGGCGCCATCAACTGAATTCCTAGCAAACCACATCCTTCCTAGTGAAGTCTTCATTATGACACAGGAAAGGACTGGGAAAATACACCGTCTTGAGATCACATAAATTAAAATCAAAAGAAGATTCATTCAACTTCAATGACAAGACAAACAAATAAAAAATTCCTGCCTAGGAGTATGGTAGAGTACGACTATTAGTTTGTAACTGTTCATTCAAGTCATTCCATCTCCGCACTAGCTCAAAGAAATTTGTTCACGTGAAAAGAAAATAAACTAAAAGTTCTCTTCTGCTCTCAGGGTCACCGTAGCACTCTATCACTCGTCACTGATTTCTTTGTGAGCCCTGAGACCTATCCTCGTTAAATATAACATCGTGGCACGTGAACTAGTTAAATTTTACACTGATCTAACACACAACAACAATTAAATTCATATTAATAACATATTCAACCATTCGTAATTTCACTGAATGTTCATATTCCAAATGTTGGAATAATTATCACCACTTATATAACTAACAAAAAATTTATACAAACTATTTGCATTCATCCTGTCGAAGTCTCGATCGTTAATTATCATCGTTATAATAATCTGGTATCATGCACATAATGCATATAAAATCATTAAATATCACCACATCAGCTGTTATTCAATCAGCTGTCTACTCAAATCCTTACATTCCACTCAGCTAAAATCAGTTGTTCTAGTTAAATTATTATTATATTCCCCATCAGCTCATTTAAATTATTATCAGATTAATTATCAGTTCATTTAATTATTATCATATTTATTATCAGGTCATTTAATTCATTATTTTATTTATTGTTTTCAGGTCAGAACATTTAAATTTATTATTAGATTTAATATCATTTAATTTATATAAATTATAGATTAGAATTCCACAAATTATTATTAGAGAAACTTGGATTACTTCTAGAAAATATTTAAGATTAGTTAAAGAAAGTTGCCATCAAAATCTATCACTTCAGTGAAATTATATATCCAGATTTAAACACACATGTTACAAGTCATAATTAACGTTTTCTATACTCGATTGCCATGCCAAAAATTCATTGCCTTCACTACACCACATTGGACGTTATTATCCACAAATAACCACTTGATTCAAATACCACATAAACCACTTCACCAAATATCACATTTGAACACTATCATTTCACCACATTTCATCACAAATATTCAGCGCACAGCATGAATTTCAAAATATAAGACTGGGTTCGACGACCTCTAGTCTGCATCATTAATATCAAAGTGGTAATATTACAAAACTTGGCAATAACACATAACGTTTGGCAAAAATATATCAACTCAACGTATTTAATAATCCACAAATTTATTATTGACCTATGAGAACTCTGGTCACTATTATCATATTTAGACAACTTCTCAAAAACAATGAAAAATTACTGAAGTAATTGTAATCCAATCCAAGTTTTAATCAACCTTGAAGTGCAAAATCTCTATAAAGATCATTGAAATTTATATCAAAAGGACACCAACTGTGTCATATTTAATGATAATCATCGTAGCTGTTCATAATCTGGCTGTGATAAATTCATAAAAGGAAGAACTCGTCTTAAAAGAATCAATCGCTCAAAATCCTTGTCAAAGGTTTAAATCGACTCACCAAAAATTATAACAGATATTGAATTACTGTACTCTTAAATAGAGTAATGCAACAGAAAACTATTGGATCTACCACACAAGAATCACGATATGTAATCATGTTGACATTTATCTTTAAATTACTTAATGAAGATCAACTAATAAATAACCAGTAAATTATTGCTTGATTCGCTTACAGTCACCATTGCATTCGGATGATAAGATGAAATTCCTACGGATGGGAATAGCGTTTAAGACCACACAATTGCTCAGAGCAAAAGGCCCCATCTTAGACGGCTCAGATGATTAGTCCCTAGACGACAGGTAGAGCGTTTAACACCACACAATTGCGTATAGCAACAGGCCCTGTCTTCGACGGCTAATGAATGTATGCACATGTCTGGAATCAACAATTATTATACTGTCAGATAAAAGTGATACTGCTTCGCTAGAGCGAATTAAATTCCATAGCTCAAAACAGATCCAATAAAACAAAAATCCCTGATAATAAATCCCACATACTCGCTAGTATGCGATAAACTGTCAAAAAATAATACCCGAGTGCAGGTTTCGAGTCTCGAAATACTCGATAGAAAAAACTACTGTGCTCAGAATGCACTATTACTCAAGAAAAAGCATGATCAAAAACCCTGCCTAATAACGTCGGTAAATAGCAAAGATCGGTGAAATGCGCCTGCCATCTCATATGGAATCCACCATATATTAGCGAATTCATCAGGATGAAATGTAGAAAATATCAAGCAATGTCTCAAATAACACTCCTAATGATATACAAGTGTGTCCAGGGTCATATCAAAATCATATCAGTAAATCCATAAACGTTCACATTACCTTTCAATATTCCAGATGTTTAAAAAATATATATTCCAAGATCGGCGATAATCCAAGTATTTACGATTGATTTCTCGAAAGATCGGCGAAATCTTCGTCCTGTGCCATTTGGAATGCATTTTCCCCATTCTAATGTATGTCACGATGTAGTCATTCACCTCGGTAGGAATCGAACCCCGTCACTATGTTCCGCCATCCCGTCTCTTGTTGTGTCTAGCCACACATCGTAAAGTAGAAGATATCCACCACGGATATTGTCCAATAATCCATCGAAATGTTCCACTCAAATGGGTACCCCATTCTGTCCTTAGCTATGCTACGCTACTGTTCCGTGAGAAAAATGCCGATGGACACACTGATAAAGTTCTTGCCAAGTACTGTTGATTTGCATTGAAGAATAAAAATGTTTAAATTGTATGCAAGTTTGTCATACGTTATCTGAACGTGATGTGATAAGCATGTCCATAACTGTTCATAAATCCAAGTCATTTATCGAACACTTCACCGTTCCAGAAAATTTGTGAATTCCATTGTTCCATTTGAACATTCGAGTTATAGATGAAAGACCCCATGGTCGCCAAGCATGTGCTATATTAAAACACATCAGCTTCGCTATCCATTATGCTGGTGAAAATATTTTAAAGTTCATCTGGTCGCAGGCATTCACATTGAATATGCGTAAGCTGTGAATTGTAGCAAGTATTTGGATAATTGAGAGTCTATGTCCAACTATCAGTGATATAAGAATGTCGGCTGCAATGTTCCGTAATACGACTTCTTCTAAATCCTCTCAAAATGTCGGCCACTGCATTGAAATTCTGGCCTCGCCACATGCAGATAATCATGAAGTGATTTACTAGCCTCATTCAACCAATGCTGCACAAGAATATTCATCGCAAATTCTAACATAATACTGTCCGCTTTCACCAAGTGAAACCTCTCGCTTGCCTCCGTTATAAGTTATAAACTGTGAAAGTATTGCATGTTAAAGTGTACTGAGGCAACTTCACCGCGAAACTAATGTGCTTCTCATCACCGGATATGTCCGTTCTATCCACTGCCGTAGCGATCCTGCTTCCCACATGCTACTTGACTTCGTCGCGCTATTTGGTCACACAATGTTAACTTCGCTAGCATTTACTCTGCTGGTCAGGCAATGCGCACTGTTCTGAAGTGTATACTGTAACAGAATAGACTAGAATAATATCCTCTCTACACCGTGCTGCAACTGTCCACCTCACAGATCACGTGACTTCTCCTTCCCCCTCTGTACTACTGACGTCAGCTATTCAACCATGGCTAATATCTGCTGTAATAAAGCCATTATTCTCTATTAAGGGGTTATCCACCATCTCAATTATTATTATAATAAATATTCAACATTATTCCTTTCTGATATTAAATACGGCTTCATTCCCAAGTTAACTCCATAAATTTCTTGCATTCTTCCCGTGATGCCGCGCGTTGGAGGGGTAATGCTCTCTTCTTCCTTATCCTCCTACGTCATTACCCATGTCGTCACCGGCGCGATTTCAGCGCAATCTTTAATTTCCAAGCAATACATTCCAACTCAAGCTAGCTTAGCCGATAGCCTCAAGTAAATATCAGGTACAATACAGAGGCTGATAATCTCATCCAAAGCGAAGAACTCAGTGGAAGTGGAGGGTGTATTGCGTCAACTTGACATGACCACAGCACATGTAACTCCAAGGCAGCAAAGAAATACCGAACAAGTACACATGGCCAGTAGGCAGGACGATAGGGACAAACCCCCTACAATGAATAAATCTACTAGCACAGACACGTGTGGACTTGGACGCGAATATGGACACAATGAGCCAAGGGGAATACAACCCTACAATAGAGGAGGATACCGAGGAAAATATCCTAGAATTATAGGATATAAGAGATTGGAAAATAGACCGTATAGTAACCAAAGGCAAGATGCCAGGTGAAATTGGGGAAACAACCCAAGGAGGAACGATAGGCCCGAAGATAGGAGCCAGGAATATCGAGACGAAATCCAAGTATGATATCAGGAGAATCAACGTTACATGAATGAACGAACTGACAAACCTGAAGATCGAAAGGTCCGTTGGGGTGAGGCAATAAAGAACAGAAGATCACCCGACCAACATGAAGGAGCACAAAGCTTACAATTGCAAGCTCAATTAGGGGATGAGGGAAAAAGGGACCCTCAGGACAAAAAAAAAACTTCAAATTTAGAATGGTCAGTGCGAAGACATAACAGGTGCTGGGAGGATGTTGAAATAGTGAACTGGATAGCGACACCAATATGAGCTAATAACGGAAGAAGCCGAAGAAATTCAACCAATAAGAAGAGAATTGCCTATCATTATGATCAGAATAGAAGGATTGTTGGTTAGAGCTCTTATAGGTACTGGATCGACTGTGAGTCTGATCACACAGAGTTTAGTAAATGAATTAGAGACTAGAGGGCGAGTGTTGAAAATTCCCATATCAAGAGTGAGGATTAAGGAAATTATTCCAGAAAAGACACTCACATTCAAATTTCAGGCGTTTATCGATATGTTAATCGGCAACACTGAGATTTCACAATGCTTTTTGTTGGTGAGTCAATTACCATACAATATCATATTGGGTATTGACTTCATCCGTGAGAACAATGTAATAATAGACCTTGCGAAAAATTGCATTATTGTTCAGAAAGATGATGTGGATGGGCAAAACGTAATATTACATGAGCAAGAAGCAAGAACAGATGAACAGATGTGGCATATAGGAGAAGTAACCGAGGAAGGTTATAAGGCCACAGAAGAGGCATTTGAAATTTGGAATATAGAAATTGAGGAAAGACTGGAACCTGAGTTCGATGCCAACCTGTTAGAAAAGATCGAAGAAGCCAAGATTGCGCAGGAAGATAAAGGATTATTGAAGGAATTGCTATTAGAGTATAAAGATGTATTTGATTCCAAGCCTGAAAAAATACAATACTTCAAGTACGCATTTCAAGTTAATGATTGGGCTCAATTTCGACAAACACCGTACCCGGTTGCCGAAAAATATTATGCTCAAACAAATAGGACACTGCAGGAAATGATGAATGCAGGGGTAATAGTAAAAAAGGCTACACCTTATGTAAGTCCATTAGTAATTGTGAGCAAACTGGATGGGTCAGTAAGGGTGTGCTTAGATGCACGAAATTTAAATGCTAAGATCATCCCTGAAAATGATTCAGCACCACCCATCAAAGAAGTATTAAAAAATTAAGGGAAAGACTATTTTTACAAACATAGACATGACGTCGTCATGTCATCACCCCGAACTAGAAGATAAGACCAGTCTTTTAACTGGATTTAAGTTCGACCAACAAACGTACTGTTTCAAATGATGTCCGTTTGTATTAAAGACAGCAGGATCAGCACTAATAAGGGCATTAGATCGCAACCTGTCGGAGGAAGTAAAGGATTGTACTATCCGTTATGTAGATGATATTTTGCTTACCTCAGAGAATGTGGAGGAACATCTGGAGAATTTACAGAAATTACTTGAAGATTTAAGGAGGGCTAACTTCCAGATTAATTTAAAGATATCAAATTTCTGTCAAAGGCAAGTCACATTTTTGGGACACGTGATTGATCAACATGGTGTGAAACCAAATCCGTGTAAACTAGAGTCAATAAGAATTTTTTAGACCATTGAAGGTGAAAAATGTCCGTCAATTTTTAGAATTGATAGGATTTTTCTCTGGACATTGCCCGTCATATACTAGCTCAGTTGCACCATTGCAAGACCATCTGAAGAAGGGTGGAAAATGGAAATGGACGGAGGAAGCTGAAAAAGCATTTATAGAGCCCAAGGATATGCTCTTAAACTACGTAAAGTTAGGATTTCCTGATTTTAATCAGAGGTTTGTAATACAAACAGATGCATCCCAAGTTGGAATTGGAGCAATGCTATATCAGGAGGACCCAAAAGAACCTGAGAAAAATAACTACATAGCTTTTCCTAGTAGAAGACTCAAGCCACATGAAAAAATACACAATCAGCGAAAGAGAGCTATTAGCGATACTGCATGCTCTGCAGTTTTTGGCGGAAAATTGTGTATGGATTTCCCGTAACATTAAGGACTAACCACAAAGCCCTAACCTTTTTAATGAAGACCGATCTATCGAGTCAAAGGTTAATGCGATGGGCCTTACACATTCAACAATTTGATGTAAATATAGAATATTGTCCAGGAAAAGAAAATATAGTTCCAGACTACTTAAGTAGACAGCCAGATTCCATAGAAGAGGAAGTAATGGCTTTTGAATTAGAGAATAGGGATCAGCGTACGTTGGAGGAACTAAGAAATATAGGACAACGACAGCGCGAAGACCCATGGATGAATATGCTCATCTCATATTTTGAAAGAAAATTAGCAAGGGGAACACCGACTGAGAAGAACAAAAATATAATTATTATAATGGTTTATTGCATAAGTATGTGGACTCTGACCATACTCGATTGAGAATCGTTGTACCCGCAATTTTGCAGAGAAAAACGGTATGGTTAGCCCATAAATCATTCGGACACATGGGAGTCGACAAAACAGTCTCGATGTTAAAAGAAGTTTTTGTGTGGCCGAGACTGAGATAAACTGTAAGGGATACGTTGAAGGCATGCGATACACTTCAGAGGATCAAAGCAAATGCGTTTTTTGTTGAGACAAAAGTCGATACCAATTTTACCACGAGAGGCCATGCCAAATTGTATGGATTGACGATTTTGGACCATTGGTAAAGGCCAGAATAGGAAATAGACATATAATGGTGGCTAGGGATGTCTTCACAAAAATGGTTGTTCTCTCTCCCATACAGAAGACGAGTACCGGTACGAAACAAGTATTAAAGAGACTTAAAGGAAAAGTGATACCTTTTCTGGGTAAACCAGAGAATCTGTTATCGGATTACGGAAGTTGCTTTACAAGTGTGGAATTCAGACAGCAATTAGATAAATTATGGATACGTCAAATACTACCCAGTATTCGCCATCCTGAGGCAAATCCCGCGGAAAGAGTTATAAGGGAATTGGCAAAATATTGTAGAATATATTGTGCCGAAGAAAATTGGAAATGGATAGATACCTTCGAAATTATTGAATTTTGTATAAATAATACGGTACATGAAGCAACTGGGGAGGTACCAATAAGCTTATATCGCAACGAACAATCTGAAAGACCATGGAGTCAAATAATACCGGTACCAGTAGATGCCCAACCTGGAAGAGAAGTCCGGATAAGAAGAACCTTCGAATATCTGCAGGCGCAAGCAGATAAGAGGCAAAGACGAAATAGGCACAAGGGATATCATCGACCTTTACTTGTAGGAGAAATGGTGTTAGTGAAACGACCAGCCATTTCAGATCCAGGGAACCGAGTATAATAGAAATTTCAGAAAATATACCACGGCCCGTATAGAATTGTCAGGGATCTACAAAACAATGCCAACAGGATACAACATTGTGAGACTAACCACGAACTCACGATGAATTCGGCAAATTTAAAAATGTATTACCCTCCAGATGACTTTGATGGAGTTAATGAACAAACCCTGATAATGGAAGTAGAAGAGAGTAATAAAGAAAGGGAACATATTTTGAGCACCAAAATAGAATGAACACACGACGAAGATCGTGAGGAAAGATGACAACAGCTCGAATGTGAATGTGAGCTAAAAGAAACCTATTATGGATTAAAAGAATTAATTGAGCAGATTGAAAGAGAAAATTGCAACCTGAGAGGAGAGAATAACGTACTACGGAAACGGGTAGGAACAGAGCGCACCAGTCAGGAGTAGATGATTCAGGGGGAGAAACGAACCAAGAAAAATGAGGATTAGAAACGGGTAGGGACAGGACGTCCCCGTTTAAGATAAATACTGGATGCGACCAAAAAGAAAGAGGAACCTAATTAAGTCCAGATTCAAGCAAGCAATCTGAACAAGATGGTGAGCCTAGATGAACAAATTAAAAGTGAGTGAAGGGAAGACGGATTCGATACTGGAACAAAGAGAAGTTGTTCAAAAGAAAGGAGATAAATACATTTCTTCAATGATACAAAAATTTATTTGATAAAGGGGGGTGGGGGGATTTGTACCCTTATGTGGGAGTACAAGGGATCGAACCCGTGATCTTATAGTCAGAATATGTAAGAATATGCATGGGATCTTAATACAGAACTTGGTCTGAGAATTGAGAAAGGCTAGGAGGTGACGCACTAAGACCCGTCTAGTTATCTGATTTATAGGAGGCAGCTGTGTATGCGTCAGTGAGCATACGTGTTCAACGCTAATCAGCCTCGTTATTCAACATCACGCAAGATGTCAGGGAAATTTCCATGCGAGTAGCCAGACAGGGGAATCCCCCGAGAGTGATTACTAGATAATATTTTGGCAACGGTGTCTGTAGGCGGAGCCAGAAATCATGGTGAAATACCCCAATTTGTGAGAAAAACGCAAAATTATTCGAACTAAAGAACGTTGATATTAATAATTCTAGGAATTTGAATTTTGAGAGGTATAAAAGTCTTTAATAAGTGAATAGTAAAGGAACGCTGATTCAGCATGACATCGTTATGGGAGGAACCAACGAGTCTCGCGGGGAGATGGAACAAAAGAATTGCCACCCACGCAGAGCAAGAGCACTTATTAATTTTTATAAAATATAAGCTACGATCAATTTTTGGAAATTAGCGTAGTTTTGAGACATTGATATGATGAGTAATAAGGAGATATATTTTATACAAGCAAACGAGGCTTGGTTTAGAAGTTAGTTTCGAGAAGAACCAAAATTTACTAATTTTAGCTACGTTTGAATAAATAGCAAGACCGCTAGACAGGAATTATTCAGTCTACCAACGGCTTGTCAGCGTGTTGTACTGTTTCGACAGATATTCAGTTTTAGCCAGCCCGTGAGGGGTGTTGGGCTGTGTCAACCAACGTTAAATATACAAAGGACCCGTGTCGAGGTTAGACCGCGTCAATATTAAACAGTTTATGGAACCAAGTGGGGTGCCATACTTTGACAGCGAAAAGTTTAGTAAAGTTTAAACTCAGTGAATACTAGAAGCGGTGTTGTATATCTCACCAGTATCGGAGGAAGTCGAGTGTTAGAATTCATCTGAACTCGCCTATGCTTTGGGAGTCAGACCGGAGGGACGTGTGTTCGAAAGTTAATTCGAGTCAAAAGCAAAAGTATCGTGGAAGCAAAGTGTAAGACTTCAGAATCGTTTAGCAAAGGAATACCAGTCGGTAATTCCAGTATAACATTTGCGAACGGGAAAGACAGCAGAGAACTCTTCGAGATAACCGTTAGTTCTATACCAGATCGTGTAGATCGCAAATAGTATCTACAGGAGACATTCGGCATAGTCGAAGCGAAGAGCCGTATTTAGACTGTACCGTGCCAGTTATTAGGGCATTAGGGCCGGTAGGGAACAAACCTATAACATTGATATCACCAAGGTGATCATTGGATGAATGGGTAGCAGTATCCAGACTCTCAGTCAACTTCAATAGATGTTAGGATCACAGCAGGAGTGGCTAGTATCTACATTCTTGGTGAAAGTCATAGAAGAGTGAATCGTGTGAATAAATAAAATCACAAGTGTTAAGCAAGCAGGAATTAAGCTTGAATGTAAAATAGTGTATTTTGATTTTAAAAATATTTTTGTGGGTAGAAATTATTATCATTGAGTGCCATTTAGTGTTATAAGTGTATATTTTCATGTTAAAGAACCCTCAGAAAGAGGAAACCAGTGTAATCAATATGTGTAATTATAAGATTATTGAAGAAAGGTTCTGTGTGGAAAGTGTTAAATTTGAAGACTAGACCCATGATGTAAGCGAACAAGTCATCGGCCATTGGGTTGCCCGGAAATCACCGGAAGAAAAATGTCAGTACCAGCTTATGGTCATTTATTATTTTGAAGCGAGTTCGTACAGCTCTAAATGATTTAAAATGTCATACATATTTAAAGCAGGGATTTGTTATGTGAAACGTGTGTAATGAAAACAGACGGATCTGAAAGATATTTAAATTGTGAAAGTATGATGTCAAATAATGTTGAAATAAAACTTAAGTGGATTTATACGCTTTGGTATAATAATGCATATGAATTAACAGAGTGTTTATACACTGTTTAAGCAAGGAATAATAACTAGAAACTTCAGTTAGAAGAAATTGTTGAATTGTAATACTCAAAACGAAGGATAGAGTAGGAGCTTTTGGCTAATGAAATAATGAAGAAATGAATATTATTGAATTCATGTGAATAATAAGGTGTGCCAAGAATTGATTTATAAAATGAAAGGGCATGCTAAATAACTGGAGAATTATAAGGACGGCTAGAAATTAGAAGCCTTCTCGAAAACTTTACACAAAATAATATGTTGTACACGCTGTTCAAGCGAATATAAGGTTAGAAGCTAGGAATTGCTACTAATGATGCCAGGAAGAGCTAATTCCGAGTGGAGTTGGGTGCGGTGAAAAGGAACGAATGTATGCCTAGGGCATCTTTGAAAGGGAGCAATATTTGTTATTTATGGATTGCGTGCAGGGGTCTGCTTTCGTACCGCCCTGAATGTCGCTAAAACGCGGAGGACTGAGGTTACAGTTCCCGCTCCGTGATGTGTGTCTTCGAATCCTCCAAAAATGGAATGTTCCTAGGAGTGGATGAGGCATGAACCAAGGGTCATGTCATATGAGAGCCCCTTTATAAATTATCGTCCCTTACACCCGGCATCATGGATACTCAGCAGTTAGTTATCTCCCTTTAGCAAATATAGGCGGAGTATAATAACCGCGCTAATTTAAAGTAAAAAGTTAGATTGTAAAGTTTTTTCGAGGCAAGAGAAGTAAATGGTAAACATTCAGGAGCCAAGTCCTATGCATGAATTCCCGTCTGGCCAGAGATGAGACTGTGTGTCTTGCCCTATAAATCACTTCAATGGCCTGACACATTTAATGAGGGTCGCCGGCCTGAAGGCCGAGCCAGACCATATGATCGCTTTTGTACTCACGCAATGCAAATAGACTTGTAAACATTTAAGTAAGGGCATGGAGATGGACTCCGTGACGTAATTAGTAAAAACTTATGACCTTGCAAAGTATCCTTCAGATCCCGGTAAACAAAGATGATTGTTTAAATATTGGTGAAAATCCCATTGTATGACAAAATTTCAGAAAATGAAAACCCGAGTTAACATGGATCTTAAACAGAGCAGGGAGTTTCTAATTAATTTGAATAATTACAGTATTTTATGTACTTGGGGTAGCACGAACGTCCCCCATAAGAAAGCTGTACTGATGTAAAACTTGAGAGAGAGAATATTTTTATTCATGTGGACCCAACGAATGTAGATTGTACATTAAATAATAACCAGAGTTTAAATGAGTAAATCATATTTATTTTGATTAACAGGTATTGTTTTTATTCATGTGGACACAACGAAAAGTCAACAATGATGATTATTATAATGGACAAATGTCGATTGGACAAGGTGTAATATTCCATTTTAAAAGAAAGTTATCATGTAGAGTATAACAAATAGAGTGATAAATGACTATTGGAGCCGTAAGGAGCTCAGATAAACGAACATTCTATTGTACTGTATGGAAGTGAAACCTATATGAAAGGTTCATGGGAACCTCATGTATTGATTTTGTTAGATGATTTAAGTGATTCCTTGTTATATTGAAACAAGTGTTAATAATTATGAAAGGATATGTTGTATTTTGAGTGTTTATGTGTATTTTTGTATCTTTGTAGCGCCTCAAATTTGAGTAATATTAAATATGTTTTAAATAGTAATTTTTGAGTTTATTTGAAGTGTAGACTTGTTGATTGTAATCCTAAATATATGTATCATGCTAGGGGATTGGATGCACCACCCTCGAGAACCGCTGAGCTATCCAAAGCATGACCATGTGTGAATTTGTGCAAGGGTACACTATAGCGTTTGAACAATTCATGCATCAACTCATGACTGCGGAGAAACGAATCCCGTAGCGACTTGCTAGGGCAGCAGCAGACGGGTTGATTATTTGACGGCCTGAGTTATCAACAGTTTGGCCACTTATACTTGTTTTCAAGGCATGCGTCTTCTCGGTGGTGATTCTTTTTTAAATTTTCTATACAAGCAGAAATTATTTTTACAAGTCCATGCTATTCGATTGTTGGTTAGCCTGCGCGATATCTGCTATGTGGGTATCCAGAGCACGGGGATCTATGCTTGATTCGATGATTAGCTCAGGGCAGCTTCTGATAGTTTTACTAGCTTCCGTCAACTAACCCTTGCATGATTATAATAGATTCAAACAGCTGTATGATTGAACTACAGGACCTCCCACAGAGTAGACAGCCCGTCATATTGATTCTGTTTGCGTCATTCATCTTCTTGATTGAATGTAATTTATTTTATGTTTTAAGGTGCCCTATATACGGCGGAATTTTTTTACCCGTCTCGTTGCTCGCGATGTTTTCTGCTGCGCTCAAAATAATTCATACCAAAGTTGCCCGAACAATACGACGGCCACCTACGATGCCATATTACTACTGCTGTCCTCTTCTGCCACTCGCTGAGCTGGGGTTGTGAGGACTTTGAAATCGAGTCTGCTCTTCGCACGACGGATTACTTCTCTCCTCGGCGAGTTGAGAAAAAGTAGGCTATTACCAAGCCAAATATTTATTTTAAGTAAGAAATTTGGCTTGTATGACTGATTAAGTCATACTTTTAATCAGGGTCATGACTTATCTCTCCTTAATATTGAGTCGAGGAGTACTAAAGTTGCAAACTGCGTTAATGCGTCAGGTGTTTCATAAGTTTTATTTTCAATATTGGAGACCAGGTAAGAACTTGCATTTCTTGCACAATTAGTCATTAATTGACCGTGTTGGCTGGAATATACTCAGTTGTTTCAAACTCTACTCGGATATCTACGGTAGCTTCTTTTATAGATTCCTCGAGGTGTCAACAGTCCAGCACGGTCAGAGGTCTTTTAGTTTTAAAGTTATGAGGCGTAAACATCGGACACGACTCTTTCTGATAGTATAAGAACTGGAATTTCATATACATACAGTACATGTATAGCACAGATCTCCACAGTTAATTTTATGGAAATTGGGATCTAGTGCTTCTTATGGAGACGTTACCCCGTTCAGGTCGAGGCGCATGTTTGGCAGCTTAATGTGATCGATTTGTGAGGCTTCCTTGGTCACCTGATACTTGCGATCGGTCTGAAAACCGACAATAACGTAAAGCAGTCTTTCCGCAAATCGCGACGTTTTCACAGACCAACTACAATACTGGAGAAAAAATTAGGGTCACCATTTTAGAGGTTACCAATTCACTCAAGTTTTATTGTGGCAATAGTGCATATGGAGTAAATGAAATGATTAAATATACAGGTCAATAGGTCAAGCAGTTCAGAGATACCAGGTATCGACCCATGCTGAAACACCCATATTAGTATGAGGTGTAGCCTCCACGGGCGGCAATGCAGGCACAGACTCTTGCATCCAGTCGATCATACAGATGGCGAATACTGTCTTCGGATAGGTTATTCCACCTCTGATCGACCTATTCACACAGTTCTGTAAGAGTTGTGGGTGGACGAGTTGCACGAGTCACATGTCGGCCCATCATATCCCACACGTGCTCGATTGACGACAAGTCCGGCGATCGTGTTGGCCAGGGAAGTTGCTGCACGTCTTGCAGTGCACGTTGAGTTGCACGCGCAGTGTGTGGGCGAGAATTATCCTGTTGGAACAACACATCCCCTTCCTGTTGCATGAACGGTAAAAGTACGGGTCTAACAACATCCTGCACGTACCGAGCGCTGGTGAGCGTTCCCTCCACATACACCAAAGGTGAACGAGAGTTGTAACTTATCGCACCCCAAACAATAAGGCCTGGGGTGGGGCCGGTGTGTCTTGGACGAATGCAATCTACGAGACAGCGCTCGCCAAGTCTACGTCGAACGCGCCAACGATCATCACTTGCGTGCAGGCAGAATCTGCTCTCATCGCTGAAGACCACGGTGCGCCATTTCATCTTCCAAGTGATCCTCTGACGGCACCAGTCGAGCCGTGCACGTCGATGCTCTGTGTCGTGAGTGGAAGACGGGCTAGGGATGTGCGTGCCCGTAGTCGTACTGCTAGTAACCGGTTCGCAACAGTTCGTGTTGACACTTTTGGGCTCACAAACCCTCGTATCTGTGCTGTGGTAGCTGTACGATCTGCCACTGCTGCCCGTACAATACGACGATGCTGGCGGACGTCTGTACTGCGTGGACGTCCAGAACCTCATCTTCGGGTGTGAGAATGTTCACGTGACCACTGATACCAGCATCGTTGCACAACGGACACAGCACGTCCAACTTGTGTGGCAATTCTCCGAAAGGACCATCCCGACACACGGAAGGCCTTAATTTGACCTCTTTCAAACTCGCTCAGTTGGCTGTAGGAAGCACGAGTGCGTCTCCGTGGCATTGTCCCTGCTGGCTTCACACGTTCGCACCACAGTGAGCCGTATAGCTGTGAGCTTTCCCTATTAAATGGTATACACGGATGGCGCTCTGGTAGCTATGCCACTACGCTCTCTGTTGGCGAACGACGTTGAAACCCTTATCAGTACATCTACTATCCCCCAGGTGGCATATTGCATCATCGGATCAAAATCGACGTCGAATTTTCAGGTGACCTATTTTTTCCGGCAGTGTTTGTTTATCAGAGAGTTGTAAAATAGGGTATTCGTGAAGCTCCCTGCTTCTAAAGTAAATGGGTAATGGCGTATCCTTCTCCACGATCTTAAGCAGACCGAGTTTTTCCTGGGAGGAAAGGGTCACATGAGGTATTTTCCTCAATATTCTGTGCAGCTGAATCATCGAATTGATAACGTCATTTGCCCTTTCCCCTGGGCACGTTATAATCACTCTTGTCCCTGATAACAATGAGATCTTGTCGCACATTGACCACGATGTGTTTGTGGTCTTCCGCGAAGCCTAGTATTACTTTTAACGGCAGAGGACCCGTGTATTTACCGTCGGTGTAAATCATCCAGTCTTTGGTGGACTTGGGGCACCAGCCGGCCATGCGAAGGGCTTTACATTTCTCGCGTTCGCACGAGGGAAAAAGCTTCATGGCGCTCGTTATGACCATGATTCGTGTGTTGTCCCAGCACGCTGGTCACAAAGGGAACGAGGGTGAACTGTAGGAAAAAGAAGAAGAACATCATCTTGACGGCATGATTGCCAAAACCCTCGCCGATCAAAATGGGCATTCCCCACGAACTACACAGCCCTGCTAGGCGTAACTATAAACAAAACAAAGTTATTTTGCGCGGAGTCTTTGATCGTTGTTGAAATGATCCCCTATGCCAAAAATAGCGAAGGAGTCAAGTATATGCTCACCGTTATGGATTTTTATTCAAAAAAGGCTTTCGTAGCACCGCTACGTAAAAAATCCGGTGACCGAGGCGTTCAAACGCATCGTTCAGAGATCGAAACGCCACATCATGATTCTCCAAGCTTCTGCAAACAGACCAAGGCAAAGAGTTTTAACAAGGATTTCTCCGCGTGTTTGCAGTCTTTGGGGATTCGCAAGCATTCCTCGTACAGTAACCTAAAAGCTAGCGGCGTGGAACGCATCAATCGGATTTTTTAAAACGAATATATGGCATGAATTCACGGTTCGAGGGTCCTACCGCTGGATTGACTTATTGTTAGTTCAGAGTCTGGTGACGTGCTACAACGATACTGAAGATTGAACCATCATTATAAAACCACGGCTTGTGGCGAAACATCCCACGATTTGATCGGTTTTTTAACCTTGTCAAATCGGCCGATCCATGGCGCCACCGATTTCGAATAGGCGATCACTACCATTTTTGACAATTGAATACCCGCCCTGAACAAGGTTGTAACCCACAAAAGTGAAATATTACAGGAAAGAGAAAAAACAGATTTTGTCCATATTCTTTATATTATAAACCCAAAATGTCCTTAAAACATGTGCATTGAGCATATTATACACTTTAGCAGAACTTTAAACAATTAAGGTGCAATGAAAATAGAAAAAAATGGGAAATATTCTGTCAGAACACGGAACAAGGTTGTAACCCTATTCAGACGTACAAGGTTGTAACCAACAATGATACATAGATGACAGTATTTGTAATTCTCAGTACACACGAGAGCCAATATGGGGTGTCTATAAATTAATGTCACGATTAATAGTTCCATAATGACTCGTGTTATACTTAGTCCGCCTTAAGTTCTTCATAAAATTGTCTGAATTCCTGTGGAATATACCGGCACATATCTTGTAAATCTTTCCACTTTTCTGCTCGTATTGGTAACCGCTGAGAATAAAGAAGAGGGATTGAATCCAGCGCTACACTATAGGGCCTACAATATGTATTGCGAACACCTCTACATTTCTTCATGATTGAATACTGGTACCAAGGCTGCAATAGATTGTGGCTGAGTCTCACACGAACTGTTCCTGGATCGTCTGCTGATACCTGAATCCAATGTGAAGTTGTTATTTTAAAGTCAGGATCTCTCCTAAGAGAATTTTCTAGATCTTTCAGGTCTTTGAAGTCCTCAAGCAGCATATCATATACCAGAAAAGGTTTTGTTTGCCTTGCTGAAGCTATAACTGCAATCCAGTCTTTAGGAACATAAACAGTAAAATTCTTTTTTGACGCTCAGTCAGAGCAAAGTCCCGGTCACACGGAAGAAAACTATGACCCGACACTAGGAACTTCTGATTCACTGTTGTAAACAATCGGAGTGTAATGATATACTGACAAAGTGACAGCATACGCCAGTTATTATTTTGGCCAACACATCTGTCAGACCAAAGTACAAGAGTCCTTTCTTCTCCTGGGACTAGGGGCTGATAGTTTGAGGTGATATACTTTAATATACATGAAGAAATTTCGGCTGAAACTCGTTTGGCCACAATTTCATGCCAAAAACACATTGTTGCTTCATTTGTGCCAGCATTATGAATGGCTTGATTATAACATGCATACTGTCTTTGATAGAAAACAGATGAGTGGGATAATACAGGACAGAAAAGCACTTGCTGTAGATCCGTGAACAAGACGACATACGTAGAATTTTGTTTGGCTTTTTCTCCATCTGCTGTCATTGCTTTGTATGCTATCTCAGCTTTAGTATGATGTAACTTACTTTGAACTTCAATAGCTTTCCTCTTTTCATCCGTCGGTGCTGATATCATTTCCACGTACAACCTATCACAGTACACGCAGGTATCAGCTCTGGGTAGACCAAACCGTAGATTGAAGTCTGAGTGGAAAATATCTCTATACGTGTGTTCATTGCAGTGGTATTCAGGAAGTTTTTCTCTAAACAATGCATACATTATATTCAAATTCAAATCATTAGACAAGCAACCTTTTGCAGATCTGTGGCGACTGTAATGACTTTCCTGGTTTGGCAATGATCGAATGTGCTCCCGAATAGCTTCCTTTACTTTGTCAGGAGTGGCATTCGGCCGATTGTTGTGTTTCCCTCTCTTGTCACCTAACGAATCCCCACGTTTTAGTTTCTCTTGCAATTTCTGTATTCTGCGAGGAGTAATTTTATACACATGACAGAGCATTTCTTGACACACACGGTAAGTTTCACCTGCAGGTACGGAAAGAAAGTACGAAAAACTGCAATGCCTACGCGAAACTGCTTCTTCAACTTCTCTTCTTTTAATATTCTGACGTTTAATGCAGCTTTGTCCTAACAATGCTGTCTGCTGGTCATAATTCAAAGAGTAGAAGTCGACAAACAATGCCCGTGTCGTTTCTAATGTGATCTTCTTGCAGTCATAAGAGTATCTGCAGTGACATCCCTGAAATAAAATTGTAGTAATACTAAATTAGATACGACATCATATACGTAACCAGCATATTTACAAGCATGGATTTAATAATAATCTTCCCTGCACACACATTTTGTTACGCTATGGTATTATGGTTGTAAAATATTTCAGAAATAGAGTAGAACTCTATTCCGCTATACGAGTAAATTGTCTTGCTAAAAACAAATCCTCGGTTTATTATTATTATTATTATTATTATTATTAATGGTTATGTCATTCAAACGTCATGTACAAATGTGCTGTAATCACTAACTACAGTACCAGATATATATATATGCAATACATATTACGTAAGGACATAACACAAAGTCGGTTAGGTTACAACCTTGTTCCACGTACCTCATCTGGTTGAGTTTTCGCGGCTATCTGAATTCCCCTTTTCGATATATATTGCTTTCCAGCATCCCTGAGCCTTTTACGTTTAACATCACGCCAGTTATTTATGTTAAGTTTCCTTTTTTTGGTCCTATTCATATGGTTTTGAGCACTACCGGTAAGAGATATCGGTGATACATCCGCAATTTTCTTTCCGGATACAACCTTGTTCTGCGCAGCGCTAACTTCGGGCCAGCTGATCACCACCACTAACGCCATCTGTAGTCATTCCAATAAGTCTGCCATGTCCCGCGTGCCGTTAACAACATTTTTCCATGTAAAAGTCAGCTTTGAAAAAAGTGAGGGTTACAACCTTGTTCTGGGCGGGTATTCAATTGCTGCACCCCGGACTGGAGCATGGAATTGTTTTCGCATTAATCAAGTAAACGTTGGCAACTTCGTCACTTATTTGCTGGAGGAGCTTGATGGGCAGCCCATCGAAAGGGTGTTCTATCTGGAAGAGCTTCGAACGACGTGGTACCCCAAGCACAACCTCGTAGAAAAGGCCTTGAAATAAAGAAACAAGAAACTCTACGTCATGTGGCTCGGGTTCTATTCCACGTTCAATTCTGGAAAATGAAGAAGATTTGGCTTTATATTATCTCTTTACTAACCAGATTTGACTGTCTGGCTAGGGGCTCCTTCCGGAAGTGACTTCCTTTATAGTTTTTTTTTGTGCTCAGAATGTAATTTATTTAACTGTTCTGAATTCATCTGCTGTTATACAGTATAGATAGTCGAAAATATATATCTATATAACTAGCGCGAGCACCGAGCAGCATGAACAGACTCCTTCGAGCCGAAAACCAACGAAGACGCCGGCTGGTTCAAACGATCCTTGATTCTGAGCTGCGCGTTATGTTTGTCGGCTGTGTATCAGGATTTCGGTATCCCAAATCTCCATTGGAGAGCGTAAAATTCTGGCAGATCTGTTCCCTAATCCAGACAATTATTTAGAAGATAAATCACATCCTACTCAAAAGAGTTTGCGTAAAATAGTCGAATGATTTTTGATGTTAGATCACCAACTCTGGTCCAACGATATGATGATGATGATGACGAAATCAATACGAAATCCACGATCATATACAACCCATGTAAACGTAATGCTTGTGATGCTTAGCAAGGTTTCAATGTGAAATCAGTCTGAAATTGTTAGTTATTTTCAACATCTGAGCACCGCTGCCTCCCTCGTTCCTCGGTGGGCTGACTTTATGAGGACTACACTGGCGCCCCTGAATATCTTACAAAAAACTGGTATCCACAAATAGTTCTTTCCGTATCAGAACCTAGTTATACGCGTTCGTGAGTAAATTTAGTTTCCATTCGATAAATACCTGGATTTTTTAAGCATAGATCTGGCGAAACCGATATTTCAACGACGGGTGTGCTTTGCCACCGATCGTTTTGCTTTTAACCACACTGTGAATATTTTTCGTACTCCATTCAAAAACCAGGATTTTCAAGCGCGGTGCTGAAATACAAACAAATAAAATCCTGCTACCGAAGAGTCGCCCTCTACCGGACACAATGCCCCAAAAATGGTGAAATATTAAATTTAGTGCGTAATTATAGTATTTTATGCAGGTATTTAGAACCATTCCCAGTGCAGAGAAAATAGTGTGAATTAATGGGTGCGACAATATGGCATAGACCTAACAGTTTTAGTCGAAAGTTGGCAGAGGGCAAAAGGTACGTAGGACGTACATCACTTGGTGGTCAGAAACTGAGGTTTGATATAATATCAGCCCAAAATGACTGGTAATGTGAAATTGACAGATCTACTAGTGTTACCGGTAGTGACAATCCAACTAAATTCTGAGTTTTGGTGTCATTCATTGAGATGAATTAAATAAAAACCATAAACTTACAGGCTACATTAAAAAATGACGCGACTGAGTTGCCCGTGGCCAAGAATCGAATGAACGCGCTGGCAAGTGAGCTACTGTAAGTCACTTAGTGTCCTTGCAGATACGAGGCGAGTGCTGGCAACCACAGTAGCATTGTTTGCAGTCCGCTCAACATGCCTGGAGGCCTTGTGTGATGCTGTGGTTGAGCAAGCTAACGCATGGCTATGCGTGGCCGGTGAATGCTGTCCCGAGCCAACCAGCCAGCCAGTCAGCCCTCTGTGTGGGTCTAGACCAACATAAATGTAGTCTACAGCAGAAGTTCTCAAAGTGGGGGGGGGGGGGGGGGGGGGGGGCAGAGAGTGATAAAGGGGAGCTTTGATAGAAATATTTATATTTCATATTCTGTAACAAATATTACTATCCTCATATTCATGAACCTATCATAGGCAGGCAGCTACCAAGACCATTCAAAAATAATAAACTCGTAGCTTTGCTGTCTTATTTCACAAGAACTGACCAGTAGATCCTGCCAGCAGGAATTCGGAGAAAATGTGGCGAGTAACATTTCCCACACAGCTCCCTTTCACTCGCCACCCCCAGTGACATCTACTTACCAAACACTTAATGGCAATAAGCCGCTTGACAATGTGACCGCCACTTCCTTTCAAGAATGAATTTCAAGAATGGGTTCTTCTATTTCTGCCGTTGCCGATTCGAATTCAGCTAGGCCTTTCCAGTCAGTTCAAAGACAGTGGGTGAACAGGCGAATTCAATTGCGTGGTTAGCTAACTTTACAATAAACTGATACGAATGACGCCATTACCCATGGATAAGTGGCTTATTAGAAGTGGTAAAAAGAGACCCCGTGAAAGTGATAGTGCTTGCCCTCCTTCGGAAAAAAATCAACGTTCGAAATTAAACTAAGACCATTGTTCTTCCGCGTCTACTTCTGCTCCCATCAGGATTATAAATTCTACACACAAAGTGAAAGTGCGTAAATATCACGACGATTATCTGACATTAGGCTTTACCGTCATTCTTTCGAATAATAATCAGGAACAACATCAATGCGTTCTTTGTTTGGAGATTTTAGCAAACGACAGTTTGAAGCCTGTGAAACGTAAGAGACACTTGCAGACTAAACATCCAGACTGTGTAAGTAAACCCTTAGGATTTTTTAAGCGCCACGAGCAACAACTAAAAGGAAATGTTAGATTCCTAGAAAAGCACGCAACTGTTCCTAAGAAAGCGCTAAGAGCATCCTTGGAGGTATCCTATTTAATTGCAAAATCCAAATCACCACATATTATTGGTGAGAAATTACATCTTCCTGCAGCCGTGAACATGCACGCGATCATGCATGGAGAAAAGTTCAGCGAGTGTTTGAAGCCGATACCGCTCTCAAATGATACAGTAACTCGTCGTATTCATGTAATAGCCTCTGACATAAAAAATCAATTGCTACCACGTATTCATGATAGCCCAAAATTTGCCCTGCAACTTGATGACAGTACTGATATCGCAAACAGTGCCCAGCTTCCTGTTTTTGTACGCTACTGTTATGAGAATGAAATGCACGAGGATTTTCTATATTGTAAAGCTCTGGAAGGGCGGACTACAGGCGAAAATATTTTTTCTCTTGTGAATTCCTTTTTTATTGACTACAATCTCTCATGGACAAATTGTGATGGTATATGTACTGATGGGGCGTCGGCATTTACTGGAATTTAAAAAGGGTTTCAGAGCAAGAGTGAGTGCTGTTACTAATTATGTAAAATTCACACATTGGCTTCAAAAGTACTACAACCGGAAGTCAATAAAGTGCTGAACGATGTAATTAGTGTTGTAAATTTTGTGAAAGCAAGAGCTTTAAACAGTCGGCTATTTTCCATTCTTTGCGAGGAGATGGGATCTACACATGATTCGCTTCTATTGCACACGGAGGTACGTTGGTTGTCTCGTGGTCGAGTCCTCCGTCGCGTTGTGGAGTTGAAGAATGAACTTCGTATTTTCCTATTGGACAGCTGTCCTACACTCGCAACCCTTTTTCTGGATGAGAAATGATTTCTAATACCGTGCTACTTGGCTGATGTATTTGATAAACAAAATGAACTTAACGTGTCACTTAAAGGACGAAATAGTAATATTTTTCATTCTAAGCGACAAAGTGTTTGCTTTTAAGAGAAAACTTGAACTTTGGAAATCCCAGATGGACAAAGGTAACTGTGAGATGTTTCATTGTCTGAATGAATTCCTGGAAGAAAATGAGTAATTATGTAATTGTCGTAGAACACCTCCAAAACTTTCGTGAAAAATTCGAGGGTAGATTTCCACAACCTTCAACTGAGAATGACTGGATTCGCAGTCCGTTTAAAACGAACGTAACAGCTCACCTGTCAACGGCAGAACAGGAGGAACTAATAGACTCTCAAGTGACAGAATACTTCGAAATGAATTTAAGTCGAAGTCTCTTGAAAATTCTTGGGTGCAGATTCGGAATGAATATCCCATTTTATCAAGAAAAGCAGTGGACCTGTTATTACCCTTCGCTTCAACTTATTTGTGTGAGTCAACATTTTCCGCAATACGTCAAGACGAAGTATCGGTCCCGGCTGCAGCTGGAAGGGGATCTGCGGGTTGCTGTATCAAACATCCAACCAAGACTGGATTTACTTTCATCTCAAATTCAATCTCACACATCACACCAACTCCGTAAGTGTCCGAGAATTACCGAATTCTGATCCATGTACACTTTTATTCTCCAGTTTTACTTTTTCATGGTTGAAGAGTTTTAACGTAACATTTTTCAAATTCACAGTGAAATGTTGAAAATTGTATATTGAGACCGTTAGTCGTGTCAACAACCACGATGACTTTCCTAACATCCCATAAGTCGAATAAAATTACCGTGAGGATCAGGTGAACTTCCTAATAGGCTAACCGGCACGAGACACTGTAGTCCACGGGGATCGTGGTACATGGTGACGATGGTCATAGACTGCCTAAGGAAAGGTTCACCTTAAAACTAGACTGAGAAATTAAACATCCAGACTTAAGTAAAACACCGTGAAAATTTATTAAAATTCACAAGCCCCTAGCCTAGTTCGGAGAGTTATAATCGGCTAGTCCGCAAACTAATAAACAAAAGAAAATAAAGAGCAGGTCCCCACCTGAGAAGTTACTGAAAACCCTCACGAAATATCTATCTCACAATAATAAAGCAACAACAGCAACACTAGGAAAATGGTACGACGCAAGTCCCTAGTTCAAGTTACAAGATTAAGCTAATATCAGAATTTACATTTAACAGGGTAGCAAAACAAATCTAAGTTAGGATGATACCATTTCCACATTTACATTTAACGATAATCATCTAGCTAAGTCCTAACAGTTAATAACAAAATTTACGTCGATGACGTCCGTAACAGAAAACAATTACAACAAATCTAAGTGTACAGCCATGAAAAACATTTAATTATTCTTAATAACTACGTGCTATCAGCACACAATAAGGTAACATGTAGGATTTACACACTAGTACATCATAAATAAGTAATGAAATAGACACAAATCTTTATTAAATTCCTGCCTACACCTTGGTTTACTCTTTGTAAGCCATAGTCATCTAATGTGTATAATTACGGTGACGAATGCGTAGTTGAGTCTACGTCTGACATCGCATGGCCTGAGCTCCACAAGCTACGAACTCTAGGTTCGCGCATGCTTCAGGTCGCTACAAAAGTGTCAACTGTCCTAGTCATTTCCACACAAGGAAATTACCTTCAACTGCACGGCTATGTCAACAGTTCCAAAATGCAACAGAACAAAGTTAGATAGAAAGAATTCATTAGTTAGCTTTTGTTTTACCAAAGTTATGCGTTTTATTATTAAGATGTCGGTTTAGGTTTATCGTTGGTTTATGGCGAATAATACTGACAATAGCTCGGGCACGAAGTGTCTACACTGAGATCATTCTACACCAAAAAGCCTTGACTCAACAGTCGGAATAAGATCAACGAGCAATAACAACTCGGACACACAATAACACGGGTTACCAGCGGCGCAAAGCTCGCATTCAATAACTCTGGGATAGGCCTGTCCACAACAGTTACCTTCCAATAACATCTAGTCAACGGGAACCCTCCCGGACAAGGTAATCACAAGTACCTTCATACAATAAATTCCTGCATTTAACAGGGTCGCCTGCAACTCCCTATAGAAAACCTGAGCTAATTGTACACGTCAAAATGGTACACGCAAGAAGTGCGCTCAACTAACAAAGAGCAATCTATAAAACATGTGATCTGAGACAGGGTTGAAAACTGGGTTACATAAGCTAAGTTGCAATGAAAGAAAGAGCGAATACTACAAGCATTCTGTCTCTTGTCAAAGTCGTTCTGTCTCTCAAACAAATGAAGCGTGCTCTCAAGGGCACTGGATTACAAAACCAGTTTATGTCACCAGCAGGCTACCACATTCCTGCGTTCGGTCGACACAAAACACACATTATTCAAGGCCGGCGATTTAATCAAAATAAAACTATACATCTGGCCTGTTCATAAAAAAACTTGACCATGGGTTATGAACCTCTAAAGAATCCGTGTATAAAAACACGCAATAAATCTGAATAGAATAATATAATTCCGTCTTTCTACCAAAGACGTCTAAATGATAGTAATCTTACAATTACTGGAGCTCTTTGCTCTCGAAATGCAATTCACTAGTTGCTAGTACAACATCAAATAAAAACGTGTCTTACATGACACAAGCAAAATGATAATTGTGGCGCAGATTCCATACAAGGATCTGCTTAAGGATACGTTGGGAACTGAGTTCGATGCTAGGCAACGAAACATTCCTTCTAATTGTTAGGTTCAAACTTGACCAAGAATAGCTTCTGAGCTTATTCAAAATGAAAATATAATGCATTTACAAAACTGGCAATTACAGTCGATTGCCTAAGTGATACGACTGTTCTAACGAAAGTCAGGGGTGTATCAAAACTGGCTGCAAAGAATGCAGTTAAAGAAATAACCATGACATCTGATTGTCATAACTAAAGTCAGCAAAGACTTGAAAAATCACCCCAAACAGGGTTGTACAAAATAGCCTCGAATGACTACGGTCACATCTAGCAAAAGATAGGCTTTGACGTTCTACGACGTTCATCAAGCTGCACCAGGGTTAACCAAAATGTCGGACCCAAGGGTGTCTCACTATACTGAAATAAATGACATTAAATTAAACTAGATACAATCCCTACCTAGAAAAATGGCTGACACAGAGTGTGGTTGATTCACAAACTACATTAAATCTAATATACCACCAGAACTAGAACACGAGAAGGGATGTTCAAAAACTCACGACATGGAGAAGCTATCACTCAGCCCTCTATTCAATAACCAGGGTTGTACAAATTCCTCTCCGGATCTCTGGAACGGTATTATCCTGATCAGGATTCCCATCTGGACTCCTCCAAAGACCAGGGTTCGATTCGTCCCTGTCGACAACTCCGTGAATATGCTGGATATGCCTGGAAATGGCATCTTGGATTCCTTCCTTCTCGTCCTCGGTTCTGCAAGCTTCACCATCATGCTAGTTCTCGTAGAAACATCACCCTCATACCAGAATGGTATTAGCCCATGATGACTGATTCAACCATGGTGTGGAATAGTCTGGTCACGTTGACGGTGAAATAAATTATGAAATTCATTCTTTCACTTTCCAAAAATATAATGTTTGTCGTAAGTATTGTAGGCTTTGATAGTAATTGATAACACAGCCTTAATTTCGTGGATGTGAATAGATACGTGAGCTAGCACTGCTCTATAATTCTGTACGTGCTAATGACGCTACTTTTCTATCATGCAGCATCGGTAAAATGTACGTCGTTTTGGAAATAAAAACTTCACTCTGGCAATCCAAATATGTTACGCAATTATAATCACACTTATTTGAAGTAGTTGCAACACATTTACCTGTATATTTTCCACAAGGCATTTGGCCCTCCACAAACACGTGGGTACTAAAATGTGGTGTTCCGGTACAATTATATAATTCACTAATACTTGCCAATAATTATCTTCAATACGTTTCTGTGGCTCACTGTGCATAAATTACAGTATTTTACAATATGCCAGTGCACGATGGCACCTGATAATCAATTCAACGCTAACAAGCGGATATTCTTCTATGTCGTGCAGGACAAATGCAATTACACGCCTCTACTGAGCGGATTCTCCAGACGTAGTGCAAGGCACTGGGTGTCTCAAGGAAGTAGGTCGTCAAACCGAAGTCGTTGAGCGACTACTTACGTTCCTATTTGCGTATCTGCAAGGGTATTACCTTACCTTAAGCTAAAATAACATTCTCAAAAATGTTTTAATAATGCAGCATGACGAAATGGAATATTCTGAGTCTTGAGAAAGAATAAAAATAATTAATAAGACCTCAGATAAATAATTAGCAGTTTTCACCAAAGTCAAAAGTGCGATCCAACGCTACTTCAAAGAGTATCGCGTGAGCTCTCAGCTCCACGTGGCTTCCTGTGTGTGTTCAAAGGTACAACATCCCATCATAAATGTTCTGTCATAAAAAATATCACATGAACCATAGCTCAGCGGGTTCATCTGCCTCTCCGTCGTTTCAAATAAAATGTTGGGACGACATTTTTATTTGACTTGAAATTCATTCAAGAGTGATATTTTTTAGATTGGCTGCATTAAAGGTTCCAATGCACTCTCCTGTCCTGATGTCTTCTACTACATAACTTCCATTGTTCAAAGGCTGTCGGATACGACTAGGGCCATAATATAAGGATGGAAATTTCCCATATATGCGGTCTATAGGACTTGAAATTCCGGGTCTCCTTATGAGGATAAGGTCTCCCTCAACTAGTGGTTCTCTAAATCTCTGGCGTCTAGTTCTTCTCAAGCGCTTGGCAGCTTGTCTGTCCATAGTTTCCCTTGCAGCTAAAAGTCTGCTGGCATGTGATGGTAGTAAACAAGGTGGATTTACAATCACACGATCCCATATTCTCAGCGGCATCTGGTTCAAATGCAAGACCATAGGTATTTGACCAGTGCTCTCATGGACTGTTGAATTAATACACTTTGCCATAGTGACTAGGACTTCAGTCCATCGCCAGTGTTCTTCTTGACAATATAATCGACAGAATTTTGCGATAATAGACATCACGCATTCTGCTGGGTTGCTCTCTGGATGACGAATAGATGATAAAACATGACCTATTTTAAGCTCATTCATAGCATTGGCAAATTCTGCTGAGGTGTACTGTGATCCGTGATCAGTCAACAGGAATTGTGGCTTTCCTGCCTCCGGTATCACTTGACGTCTAATCCTCTGAATAATCTGATGTGCAGTGGCTTTTTGAATCGGATGAAGCATCGTATATTTCGTGAACACATCAATAGTTACAACGATGTATCGATTCCCACGACGAGCTTTAGGTATTTGGCCATACAGGTCCTGTGCGTATAACTCTCTAGGTTGTTTTGGGAGTATTGGTCTAGGTTGTTCCTTCAACAAGTGTGACGTGTACTTGTTCCGCTGGCATGCGTCGCAAGCACGTAAACACTGTCTAACGGTGGCTCCTAACCCTTTCCATGTAAACGATTCTTTGATGGTTGCAATGGTTTTGTCTGTTCCACCATGACCAATGGATAGATGAACCATAAGAATAACAGATTCTTGGTATCTCCTAGGAATAACTGCATGCAGTTGAGTGTGGTCCTCGTCCACAAACTTGTATAATACACGATGATAAATCAAGTAATTATCTGCAACAGCAGCAATTCTCGCATAATGAGCATCCTGTGGATCCATTCTTCGTTCCAGTAAACGGATAATGTGCCTGAGTTCCTCCTCACGTCGCTGTCCTTCAGGTAGATGACGAAGTCGGCGAAGGTGTTCCTCGCATTCTCCCTCGATGTCTATGGCATTAACAGTAGCTTCAGGATTCCGGCTGAGGATGTCGGCCAACACATTCTCTCTGCCTGGTCGATAAACTATTTCCAAATCGAACTGTTGGAGACACAGCGTCCAACGTGTGATCCTGTCGCTTGCCAGTCTTGTTCTTAAGATGAAGGTCAGTGCATGGTGATAGGTCCTCAAAATAATCCTCTGGCCTAACAGAAGTTTCTGCCAGTATTCAAGTGCGTAAACTATTGCAAGTGCTTCTATCTCGGTCGTGAAGTAGTGAGATTCATGTGCTCTTAAACGTCGGCTTAAGAAAGCGATGTAATGACGTTTCTTCTCATCATCCTCCTGCAGTAAAATGGCTCCTATACCAATGGCAGATGCATCAGTTTCTAGAATAAAGTTCCGGGAATAATCTGGATATTCTAACTGAATTGAGTCCACTAGCATCTGTTTAGCTCTCCTGAAAGCTATCTCGCATTCATCATTCCAGTTCCACCTGCAGTTCTTTTTCAGTAATCATTGCAGAGGTGCGACAGTCTCGGAATACTTCTCACAATGAGCAGCAAAGAATTGGAGAATTCCTAAGAATTGTCTCACGTGTTTCACACGGGTTGGCGTTGGAAATGCAGCAACAGTTCTAATCTTTGCCGGATTTGGTCTGTATCCTTCTCCATTGATTATGTGTCCTACGAATTTCACTTCTTTCTGAAAGAATCGACACTTGTCAAATTCGTCCTTAAAATTCGTCTGTCGAAGATTCTCAAAAACAAGGCGCAATGTCTTTAAATGCTCTTCTTCTGTTTCTGAAGCTATGATTATGTCATCCACATAACATATTACTCTCTGCTTCACTTCAGGAGTCAGCTTGGCATCAAGTGCTCTGATTAATGCGGCTCCGGCATTTTTCAATCCAAATGGTAGTTTTAGAAAGACATAAGTAGTCTGATCAAACAGGAATCCAGTATATTTCTGAGTATGCTCAGATAATCTGATATGATAATAAGACTGAACCAAGTCCAATGATGAAAATATCCTTTTTCCTTTGAACTTCCTGAGAATGTCTCTAATCTTGGGCGGTCTGTCGTGCTCAGGATCTAGGCGTTCATTCAAGGCTCTGGCATCGAGACAAAGTCTCAAGCTTCCATCTACCTTAACCACAGGCGTTATGGGATTCAAGAAAGGAGTCGGTGATTTCTTGATTGTGCCTGCTGCTTCCATCTCATGGATCTTCTTAGCAGCTTCTTCACGATGTTTCTCAGCAATCGGGTAAATTTTCTTCTGGAATGGGGAATCATCCAGTAGCACAAGGTCGTATTCGTAGTCTAATATCTCACCAGGTGTGGTGTCGAATATGTCCCTGTATTCGTTCAATATTATATCAAGATTCTCTCGTGTGGGTGCTGATAATGATTCTGCCTCTTCGTCGGCATCGAGTGTCTCGTCAATTTCCTTGCCATTCAAGTTTTCGACTACGTCGACTTCGGATAGGAATTCCGGTTCTTCTTCAACTAGGTTCATCTGAATGGGTTCGTTCGGCTTGAACTCTACCGTGTTACGGCCCATGTCAATGATACCATCATATTTTCTAATGAAGTCTGCGCCTAGTATGGCGTCATGATGCAAGCCCTTCATTACAAGAAACTCATGCAAATACACATGATTTGAAATCTTCAGAGTACAAATAATCTGGATTTTCACGTCACAACCCGGTCAGGTAAGACACCTCTGACTCTTACAGCTGAAATAAGCAGCTCTGTCACCTCAGAGTTCGCCTTTAATCTGGCATGGCAATCGGCGGAAATAACACTAATCATTGCCCCAGTATCAATGAGAATGACTACGTTGACTTCGTTCAAAATGGCTACTATCTTGGGCAGACGGGTCAACTCATAATTGTGGTTCGTCGTTCGTCGTTCGTCCAACAAGTCTTCTTGGATTGGCTCCCAGAGTAATATGGTAGCAGTTACTCGGTGTTCAACCTGACAAGAATCTGTTAATTTTTCGGCGTTTTTTTATTATCCTGGCGAGAAGTACTGGGCTGGTTGTGCTCCGTCTCCTGCGCCGAATTTCTATTTTCCCTCGAAGTTGGGCTCCGTTCTCCCTCTTCTTGGATTTGCAGCTCTCTTAGTTGTTGGAGGTATTCACGGCTCTCCCGTGCTCTTCCTTTCCAATCTCTGTCTGGCTGGTATCTAGGGTCTCGATCACGGTTATATCCTCTAGCGTATCGATAGTCCCTTCGGATACTTCCGTGCTGTTGGTTTCTTCCGTTATTCCCGCGGTGGTAATTTTCGTGACGTTGGTTATCATTCGTCCCTCGGTCGAATCTCCGATTCCAATGACTACGACGGTCATCTTGTCGATCTCGGGCATATAGAGCGTTGTTCCATTCCCTCCTACGATAGTTGTAGTTATCATCACGATGCCCAGAACTCTCTTGCGTTTGCGTTTGTTGCGGAGTCTGGCTTACTTTATCGACAGTGGTCAAGTTTATGTGTCTTTCCTCGCGCCTGTCAGCCTGTCGGGAACTGTTCCGTGTTCGCATCCAAGCGTCGCAGAATCTGGTCACATTGTTGAAACGTGGATGCCCCTGCAGCGATCAACACACGTTGTACGTCCGCAGGGTACTGCCAAACAATGGTGTTAACTAAATCTTGTTCAGACAACGGAGGCTGAAGACAACGAAGCTTCGCAAGCTGTATAGCGAAGTAGTTCGCATAACGAGTAGGCGTATTCGAGCTGTATCTACGAGTATACATTTCAGCTCGGATGCTCTGCTGAATGTCACTCGACCAATACGTCCTTAGTAATGCTTCCTTGAAGTCCTGGTAGCCTGTAAACGAGTATCTAAATGCTCTAAACCAGGTACTGGCTTGCCCCTCAAGCAAACGTTCTATGACTCTGAGTTCCCTCTCTGGAGTTACCATCGTATCTCTCAGATAGCTTTCGACATTGGCTAGAAATTCCACTGGAGTAACACCACTTCCAGTTCCGGAGAAGCGAGCTGGTTGCTCCTCTCTCGAACGTATTATCGTCACATTTCCCTGCGTATGCGCGGGTCTAAATGTTTTCTGCGCATAGCCATGCGTAGGTGTATTTATCTCATTATTAGGTTGACTTGGTGCTGGTCGAAAGGATGGGCGTTAAAGTTCAAAACCTGGCTCGGCGCTGAACCAGTGAATTGTAATGGTCGTGGTTCTGTAGGTGCGCTGGGCTGAACATGAGTTGGCATCATCCTTCAGATTGAGAAACGGGCGTTTCCTGAGATTCTCCCACTTGTGAGTCTAAGTGTCTCTCCCTAGGAGTCGTTTCGAGTCTGTCAAGACGTCTTTCTATGCCTTCAAGTCCTTGAATAGTTCTGGCCGCGACTTTGTTGCCTAAGTCATTCAATTGTAATTCGATTCTATCGACCTTTCCCTTGAGGTTCGCGTCTACCTCGCGTATGGCCGTTCTGAGGTTATGGCTAAGGTCTAACTTTTCGTTTACTGTGACCTCCTCAAATCGCTTTTGTAAAGAATCGATCTCTCCCTCGACTCTTGACATGTTGTCTTTGACCTCGGCTACCTTAGCCTCTACTATGATCTTATGTTCGTTGAGGTCCCCTCTTAATAACATGAGGTCAATGTTATGTTCCTCATGATGAGCATTCACTGTTTCGCGTAGGCTTGCTACGGTTTCCGTTAGTTCAGAAATGTTTCTCCTGTTAACGTTCAGTTCGTCTCTGACCTCTAACATTCCGTCAACGATCGTCCTAACATTGTTGTTCACAGCATTTGCAGCTCCTCTCATGAGAACTAATCCGATATTCATGGTTGTCATGTCCTTTTTTACAGTATCCATGAATCCCTCGACGTGCGTCAATCGAGTCCCGAATTCTTCCCGAGTGTGTTCCAGGTCAGCTTTCATGTCTATCTGGACTCTATTTATGGTGGTTTGAATTTGAGCCGTGTGCTCCTCCAGTCGGTTTTGCACATCCTCCCTAGCTCTATTCATTTGGTCTGTTAGGCAATCTACACGCTGGTTAGCCTCTTGATGGTGTCGTATGACATCAACCCTAACTGCCGCTAAACCTGCCGCGAGATCATTTCTGGCTTCGACCCTAAATGCGTCCATATCTGCCCTGACTTGGGTTAAATCAGTCCTGACATTATTGACAGATTGAGTGTTTACCTCTAAATCTAATCTTATTTGGTCTACATGCCCCCTAACATTGTTTATAGATTGGGTGTTTACCTCTAAATCTAATCTAACATTGTGAACGTCCTGTCTTACTTGGTCTACATGACCACTAACATTGTTTATAGATTGGGTGTTTACTTCCAAGTCCTGTCTTACATTGTTGACAGCCTGAGTATTTTGACCTAAGTCAGCAGTAATCTGTTGGAGATTGGCATTCACACCTGCCATCATCTCTCCAAACACGCGACGAATCGTTTCCTCTTCCATTTGACAAGAAATATATATGAGAAAGTGAGGGATCAATCTCTACTAGAACTTACAGCTATGATTAGTTACTTGGTGGTATAAAGCTTGTTTCATTTATATAAATATCACGAGTACAGCTGGAGTATGCAAACTAAGTGCTTCTACATTTACAAAGACAACGACGAGCAAAGCAAAGTATTACATTTACTCAGGATGAGGCATCATCAAAGAAAACCCTATCCATCATTTATCCAACACTAAAGCCTCACCCCATGGACTTCTATCAAACATGAATGCCATGCGGTCAATTGATCTGCAGAACGACTTTCTAAGTTCGTCCCAGTCCTGTCAATTTACCATTAATCAACATTAAGATCCTCCAAAGTAACATGGTACTGACGGTCACCACGTTAACGTCGGCACATGAGTTGGGCGCCATTTTCTTTATGAGACCGTTAGTCGTGTCAACAACCACGATGACTTTCCTAACATCCCATAAGTCGAATAAAATTACCGTGAGGATCAGGTGAACTTCCTAATAGGCTAAGCGGCACGAGACACTGTAGTCCACGGGGATCGTGGTACATGGTGGCGATGGTCATAGACTGCCTAAGGAAAGGTTCACCCTAAAACTAGACTGAGAAATTAAACCTCCAGACTTAAGTAAAACACCGTGAAAATTTATTAAAATTCACAAGCCCCTAGCCTAGTTCGGAGGGTTATAATCGGCTAGTCCGCAAACGAATAAACAAAAGAAAATAAAGAGCTGGTCCCTTACTGAGAAGTTACTGAAAACCCTCGCGAAAGATCTATCTCACAATAATAAAGCAACAACAGCAACACTAGGAAAATGGTACGACGCAAGTCCCTAGTTCAAGTTACAAGATTAAGCTAATATCAGAATTTACATTTAACAGGGTAGCAAAACAAATCTAAGTTAGGATGATACCATTTCCACATTTACATTTAACGTTAATCATCTAGCTAAGTCCTAACAGTTAATAACAAAATTTACGGCGATGACGTCCGTAACAGAAAACAATTACAACAAATCTAAGTGTACAGCCATGAAAAACATTTAATTATTCTTAATAACTACGTGCTATCAGCACACAATAAGATAACATGTAGGATTTACACACTAGTACATCATAAATAAGTAATGAAATAGACACAAATCTTTATTAAATTCCTGCCTACACCTTGGTTTACTTTTTGTAAGCCATAGTCATCTGATGTGTATAATTACGGTGACGAATGCGTTGTTGAGACCACGTCTGACATCGCATGGCCTGAGCTCCACAAGCTACGAACTCTAGGTTCGCGCATGCTTCAGGTCGCTACAAAAGTGTCAACTGTCCTAGTCATTTCCACACAAGGAAATTACCTTCAACTGCACGGCTATGTCAACAGTTCCAAAATGCAACAGAACAAAGTTAGATAGAATTCATTAGTTAGCTTTTGTTTTACCAAAGTTATGCGTTTTATTATTAAGATGTCGGTTTAGGTTTATCGTTGGTTTATGGCGAATAATACTGACAATAGCTCGGGCACGAAGTGTCTACACTGAGATCATTCTTCACCAAAAAGCCTCGACTCAACAGTCGGAATAAGATCAACGAGCAATAACAACTCGGACACACAATAACACGGGTTACCAGCGGCGCAAAGCTCGCGTTCAATAACTCTGGGATAGGCCTGTCCACAACAGTTACCTTCCAATAACATCTAGTCAACGGGAACCCTCCCGGACAAGGTAATCTCAAGTACCTTCATACAATAAATTCCTGCATTTAACAGGGTCGCCTGCAATTCACTATAGAAAACCGGACCTAATTGTACACGTCAAAACGGTACACGCAAGAAGTGCGCTCAACTAACAAAAAGCAATCTATAAAACATGTGATCTGAGACAGGGTTGAAAACTGGATTACATAAGCTAAGTTGCAATGAAAGAAAGAGCGAATACTACAAGCATTCTGTCTCTTGTCAAAGTCGTTCTGTCTCTCAAACAAATGAAGCGTGTTCTCAAGGGCACTGGATTACAAAACCAGTTTATGTCACCAGCAGGCTACCACATTCCTGCGTTCGGTCGACACAAAACACACATTATTCAAGGCCGGCGATTTAATCAAAATAAAACTATACATCTGACCTGTTCATAAAAAAACTTTACCATGGGTTATGAACCTCTAAAGAATCCGTGTATAAAAACACGCAATAAATCTGAATAGAATAATATAATTCCGTCTTTCTACCAAAGACGTCTAAATGATAGTAATCTTACAATTACTGGAGCTCTTTGCTCTCAAAATGCAATTCACTAGTTGCTAGTACAACATCAAATAAAAACGTGTCTTACATGACACAAGCAAAATGATAATTGTGGCGCAGATTCCATACAAGGATCTGCTTAAGGATACGTTGGGAACTGAGTTCGATGCTAGGCAACGAAACATTCCTTCTAATTGTTAGGTTCAAACTTGACCAAGAATAGCTTCTGAGCTTATTCAAAATGAAAATATAATGCATTTACAAAACTGGCAATTACAGTCGATTGCCTAAGTGATACGACTGTTCTAACGAAAGTCAGGGGTGTATCAAAACTGGCTGCAAAGAATGCAGTTAAAGAAATAACCATGACATCTGATTGTCATAACTAAAGTCAGCAAAGACTTGAAAAATCACCCCAAACAGGGTTGTACAAAATAGCCTCGAATGACTACGGTCACATCTAGCAAAAGATAGGCTTTGACGTTCTACGACGTTCATCAAGCTGCACCAGGGTTAACCAAAATGTCGGACCCAAGGGTGTCTCACTATACTGAAATAAATGACATTAAATTAAACTAGATACAATCCCTACCTGGAAAAATTGCTGACACAGAGTGTGGTTGATTCACAAACTACATTAAATCTAATATACCACCAGAACTAGAACACGAGAAGGGATGTTCAAAAACTCACGACATGGAGAAGCTATCACTCAGCCCTCTATTCAATAACCAGGGTTGTACAAATTCCTCTCCGGATCTCTGGAACGGTATTATCCTGATCAGGATTCCCATCTGGACTCCTCCAAAGACCAGGGTTCGATTCGTCCCTGTCGACAACTCCGTGAATATGCTGGATATGCCTGGAAATGGCATCTTGGATTCCTTCCTTCTCGTCCTCGGTTCTGCAAGCTTCACCATCATGCTAGTTCTCGTAGAAACATCACCCTCATACCAGAATGGTATTAGCCCATGATGACTGATTCAACCATGGTGTGGAATAGTCTGGTCACGTTGACGGTGAAATAAATTATGAAATTCATTCTTTCACTTTCCAAAAATATAATGTTTGTCGTAAGTATTGTAGGCTTTGATAGTAATTGATAACACAGCCTTAATTTCGTGGATGTGAATAGATACGTGAGCTAGCACTGCTCTATAATTCTGTACGTGCTAATGACGCTACTTTTCTATCATGCAGCATCGGTAAAATGTACGTCGTTTTGGAAATAAAAACTTCACTCTGGCAATCCAAATATGTTACACAATTATAATCACACTTATTTGAAGTAGTTGCAACACATTTACCTGTATATTTTTCACAAGGCATTTGACCCTCCACAAACACGTGGGTACTAAAATGTGGTGTTCCGGTACAATTATATAATTCACTAATTCTTGCCAATAATTATCTTCAATACGTTTCTGTGGCTCACTGTGCATAAATTACAGTATTTTACAATATGCCAGTGCACGATGGCACCTGATAATCAATTCAACGCTAACAAGCGGATATTCTTCTATGTCGTGCAGGACAAATGCAATTACACGCCTCTACTGGGCGGATTCTCCAGACGTAGTTCAAGGCACTGGGTGTCTCAAGAAAGTAGGTCGTCAAACCGAAGTCGTTGAGCGACTACTTACGTTCCTATTTGCGTATCTGCAAGGGTATTACCTTACCTTAAGCTAAAATAACATTCTCAAAAATGTTTTAATAATGCAGCATGACGAAATGGAATATTCTGAGTCTTGAGAAAGAATAAAAATAATTAATAAGACCTCAGATAAATAATTAGCAGTTTTCACCAAAGTCAAAAGTGCGATCCAACGCTACTTCAAAGAGTATCGCGTGAGCTCTCAGCTCCACGTGGCTTCCTGTGTGTGTTCAAAGGTACAACATCCCATCATAAATGTTCTGTCATAAAAAATATCACATGAACCATAGCTCAGCGGGTTCAATATATTATTTCTATTGTCATTTATAAGTCACGAGCTTTCAAATATGAAAAGCATTACTGAACACAGGTGTCACAGCTAAAGAGCTAATTAGTGAAACAAACAAAATTTGCTCAATTCCAATTACTGCACGTGCAGCAGTGGTTTTTATTTTTATAAGCAAAAGTAATTCATATGCATGAATTTTTTTTACAAAACGTTGTTGTACTTTGATGTGCTCTAAGAATAATGAATTGTGTGTTATTATTATTATTATTATTCAGGTTCGTATCCTGGCGCAGCCAGTTCGCATTTTAGGGTGCACAAATGCAAGGGAGCCGTGTCAGTAGATTTACTGGCACGTTAAAGATCCCCTTCGGGGGAAATTCCGGCACCCCGGCGTCTCTAAAGTTAAAAGGGACGTAAAACCATTAACATTATTATTATTATTATTATTATTTTTATTAATGTAACTGGTAGTTGAAATCCTAATTAGGCAGTAGCATACACAGTAGATCTTGTGTGATCTTTTTTTTGTGTGTGGGAAGTAGCCTATGAGAAGTGCTAAGAAAGGAAATGAGAACAGTGGTGAGGGGGAGGGGGGGGGGGGGGGCGCTAGATATTTCATGTTTCAAAAGGGGGCGCGACAGAAAAAGTTTGAGAACCCCTGGTCTACAGCATTTCATTACGCGAGCGACCCGCATATTCCTGTTGTTGATGTTAATTCATTGAGGGCTTGGGACATCTTGTTCATCAGCCCTAGCCGCATGTTCCGATAGCATAGGCTAATGTATAATTCTATCGCTCCATTTTTTGTCCTGACACTTAGCAACGTCAGAGCCTTCAGGACAGCGTGCTCGGTAGCCGAAGCGGTAAAAACCCTGCACCTATGCTCAGAACGTAAGTGAGTCAATTGCCACCATTGGAAGATAATTTTGAAACCAAAAAAAGCATACACTACATATCTAGGATTTTTCAGATTCTGACGTTATCACAAGATTGTTGTTGTTGGATCCAAAAACCGGCACAGGGAGAGGGTGCGTAGCTGAAGGGCCCGGTCTCAGGCTACTGTTGTAGCTTCTAAGAGCTGTTGTTGTTGTTGCAGTTGGATCAACATGTTTCCCGGGAAACGTTGGCAGTATAAAAATGACACCTCGGTTGGCAGCACTACTGGTTGGATCAAATCAAGAGACAAGTTGGCAGCAATGTTGGACCCAAACAAAGATTACACCTGTGCTGAATAAACATTGCGCCCCAGAGACTTGTTGACAACACTTTTGGATCCAAAATTAAAATGGCGGTGAGAAACCACAAAATGGCGCCTGTGTTAGGTCGAAAATGGCGCCCCGAGAAACTAGATGGCAGCAGTGTAGGTTTCAATATAAACATTGCGCTTGGGCCGGGTCTAAAATTGCGCCCAGTACTCTTGTTGGATCAAAAATGGCACCCAGAAACATGTTAGTACCCCCATAAAATACTAAATGGCGCAAGTAGCTTCGTCTTTAAAGATGACGGCCGAGGAAGAATAGCGACCCCGTGAAAATACCAAAATGGTGCATTTTCGGCTTCAAAGATGGCACCCGAAACATAATTGCGCCCAAAACAAGATAGCGGCTGAGTGGTAGAGCGTGGTGTTAGCGATCTTGGACTACTGACTTTCTCCTCTCTTCTTCCAGCCTCTATCACTATCTGGAGATATGCTGCCTTGTCTTTACAGCAAGCGATCAAGCGGATTGCTTGTACTGGGCCTGCGTAAACAAGCAACGTTTGTAAGCTGCTCACCAATTCAGCGATGGCCTTATAAGTTTATGATGAGTTTGTTTCCAGGAATACTTACCTGGACCATATCGAGATAGAACCCAGCGCCCACCATGCCCAAGCCAGCGATGAAGAACGGCACTATCACTTGAGCTCCGATACTGAAGTGTGTCTCCACCACCACCACCCGTGGAAGAGCGGGGTTCTCCTCCGGCGCGCAAGGTCCTGGGGTCGTTGACAGATTGACGATCACATCTGGTAAGGAGGGCTGCTCCGACTCATCTGGCACGGGAGTGATGTCTGCCAGAGCAAAGGGTAAGTCCGCCCCGTCCTCTGGTCCCATCGCGCCACCCTCATCTGCAAGATAATTGGTATTATAGAGATAAGTAGATCAAAATAGAGTTCGTTTCTTTTAAATACTCAGTTCTGCAATATTCCTTCTGCAACTCAACTCATAGCTAAGACAGAAAAAGAAGATGACCTTTAGCTGGCCGTAAAAACGCAGTGAGGGATCAGGATTCTGCTTAGCTAGTGTCAGAACTATGCCCTAGTTGACACGCCATCAGCCGATCTGCCGATCAGCCTGGGCCCCGCTTCACCCTGCTTAACACCGTGCTGGCTTGACTGAAAATAGTCACTTCAGACGTGCAATCTGTAGTGCTCTTCAACTTATCTCAAGGCCGTTTATTGAAACTCCTGTCCTAAAGATCCTGGATTCGGTCCTCTATCTCCCGCAGGAAATGTAAATCTGCCTGGAGAGTGGACGGTGTACACTCAGCCTCGTGAGGATTATTGAGAAGGAGTGGGTTTGATTCCATCCTTAGCCATCATGGAAGTGGTTTTGCGTGGTTTCCCTACTTCTACTGCAGACGGATGCTGGGAAAGTACCTAACGTAAGGTCTTGGCAACCTCCTTACCAATCCTAGCCCCAATTACAAGTACAAACAGGAGAATAGCCACAACAATGGCAAAGGTTATCAGACAGAATCTGGCTGATGACTACGATGTTGAAAGCCTCTAAATGAAATAACCCACTAAGAACTTCATAATTGTCTTATACTTAGAGCATTGCAAAGTAAACGAATTGATTAGTAATTTTAATAAGCGTACGAAAAAGATTGAAAAGAATTTAAAAATAATAAAAAATAATAGCCACAGGCCAAAACATCCTCGTTCAAATCAGCTCCATACTCTAGTCACGATACAAATGGCCCATTTTAACAGACAAACAACGAAATCCGTCTATGGAAACCATTACGTATGCAACCTTGCCACATCCCAGGCAATTGGCGGTATAAAACCATTATTTGCGGTGGATTTGAACCTCCATACCTAAGAGCCCTGTCCACAATCTCCTACTGCACCCCTACCAAGTGCGCAATTGTGAGGCCTGGCTTGCAGTGGGCAGTTCCCAGACTATAAATACCCGTTCCTTGTCTGTGTGTGCAACTCCTGTTGTAGCGTATGTGTTCTCCGAATCTGTACTCGTATTACGTGTTCATTCGGGGTACCTATGGTGAGTTAATAGTGGCGCTCACGATTTCTGCAGTCTTTCAGCCCGCAACCACATATCTCGTTATATTACCCCGGATTAGGGAGAGGGACCAGTGGTTTTTAGAATTGTAATGAACGCGGGGGGTTGCATAAAATACAGATCAAGGGACAGGTATGTACACTGCTGAAAATAAAATTTGAACATTCTTCGTGAGATTTCCAAATTACGCAATATTTATTGTGGAAGGAGTACATTATGTAATACGTATAATGATTATATTATCACAACATGAGTTCGAGAAATTGCAAGATATTTCAAGGTACTGATCCATACTAGTAAGAAGTATAGCATTCACGAGTGGCAACGCGGGCATTGGCTCTGACATACAGGCGAATTCTGTTTAGGGTAGATTGTTCCTTGTCTGCTCAACCTGTTCGAGCAACTCTGTATGAGTCGTAGGCCGACAAGTCGCTTGTCGCCCAACTATGTCCCATACGTATTCAATTAGAGAATAGTTCAGCGATTATGATGGCCAGGGAAGTTTCTGCACGTGCAGGGCGTGGGTGAATACTTAACGAGAATTTCGTCAAAATAGAATGTAGTAGGTGTTGTGGATCTGCAGACCTCCGTAATGCGATTTTGAAGGCTCTGGGAACTGTATGGTTAGCCATACATGAGGAGCTAATGAACGCACTCGTTCATTGAATACATCGTGAATGAACAATGGTATTGAGGCCATATACCACTTGAATGGTGAATATACACATTAATGTGACCACCGCCTATGGTCGACGTGAACGTGAAATAACCTCGCACAGGCGGCAGGTGACAGCACTAGCAGTGGAGGGTATATTAAGTGTATCGAATGGAAGCGGGAAAAAATGCAGTCGCTGTCGCAATGTGGACTCGGAGCGATTTATCTGACGTCCAAAAGGGCATAATCTTTGGATTTCGGGTGGATGCATTTCCAAAAGGGCTACGTTTGTGTACTGTTCGCGTGCCGCTGTGGTTGAAGTGCACCGTGCATGGCAAAATGGCGCTATTCAAAACTGGTGTCTAGGTAACTGTGGTGAGAGGGGTGAACGACGACTGCGAATATGTGTACGGGCGAATAGACGTGCAACAATACAGCAACTGACCGGCCAGATGAACCACGGGGCTGCCATCCGTGTCTCCTCAACGACCGTTCAGCGAACGTTGCCGCGTATGGGCCTGGTTCATTCACCGATGCTAACTGCTGTTCATTGTCGACGAAGGTTGCAATTTGCACGTCAATTCCGCAACTGGACGTCCACTGAGTGGCAACAGATCACCTTTTCCGATGAATCACGTTCTATGCTCCATCGGACAGATGGCCGTTGGCGTGTATGGCATGAAATATCTGAACGCAAACATCCTGCAACAATCGCTGGAAGAAGGGAGCGTTATGGTTTGGGGAATGATTTCGTGGCATTCCCCGGGTGATCTCTCTCTTCCTGCTCGTTTCGCAGCGGTACGCGCAGCAAACGGTGGTTATGCTGGCTATTGTGACTGGACAGTGTAGCCTATATCCATATTCCAACACAAGAGTGTGCTGACGGTCGAATATGGTGCGAACAGGCCTTCGTTTATTCATCGATGCTTTGGACATGAATGACATAGTTTTCACTGGTAGGACTCAAACCCCTAGTTGATGGTGAGCGTATCCCTGTGTAGCATGCAGACAACAGTGCACGGTCAAATCCACCCTCGTTTCGCCAAGTCATACCCGTTTCATATCTCTGTATAATCTTTCACTGCAGTATTTACACATAATTTTAGTTAATTTGGCATGACCTCTTTGCCTCGTTGTATGAGAGAGTTGAGAATAATGTACTGTACATGTTTTGACAACGGTCAATATAAACGACGCAACCTTTCTAGGGGATATTGTTCTCTGCAAGACACATCCGCAGTGCCTTCGTAGAATATCGCAGACAAGCAAATGACAACCGACTATACAGTATTCATCGTGTTATTGGCGTGAGGAAGGTGCCTTTCTTACATAAATAAAGGTAAGGGGAAGAACACATACACAGCATAGATGACATAGAAGTATTTGGCTCAGCTGCATTTTCTTGAAGGCTTCATGTCTTGCAGACACATATGATTTCAACATAAATCGGAAACAGGGACATCTGCAAGCTCGTATTGTTGAAGTACAGAATATTTTGAGTGGTATTAAGATGGATTTTGGTCTGGAAAACGTAGAAAAATAATGATATATATATACATACAGCTACATAAAGAATTAGCAAAACTAGAACTACTTGTCCAGTCAGAAACTCAGCTCCTTAAGCTAACAGACACATATACTGATGAGCCATCATATTAAGATCACCCCATCCCAAGAAAACGTATCACCAGGAAGTTGGAGGGTTACACGTGACAAGCTTGCAGAATGGTATAAATAGGGCAGGTCTACAAGCTCGTGTCTCCAGCGTTAAATTGGGAAGACAGGTTCACTTTGAGTTCAACAGAGGTCAAAGTGTGATAGCACGTCACCTTAGTACGGTACCAAGTTTTCTGAAACTGCACGGCCTTTTGGTTCCTCGCATGCTGCTGTTGTAGGGACGTAAAGAAAGTGGTGCAATACTGGGCAAACGACACATCGTCCAGTTGTGTGTCGACAGTGGTTCATTGATTCCAGAGGGCAGTGGAGGCTAGCGTGCATTGTTTGGAGTGACCGGAAGGCAACAGTAAGAGAAATCACCCATACGTACAACAGAGATGACGAGTCAATATTTCGCAGTGCGCGGTTCACGGAACTGTTGTCCACTGAAAGCAGAGCATGGGGGTGGGAATGCAGTCAACGACGCTGGACCGTGGAAGATTAGAAAAAGGTCGCTTGGTCCAATGAATCAAGACTCCTGGTTCACCACATAACGTCTAGCTGAGGTTATGGCACGTAGGCTGCACTTTTGGGTGGAAACAGACCTGTGGAGGAGGTAAACTGATCTGGACAATGCTTTAATGGGAAAAACCAATTGCTGACTGCTCTAAGGTATCTGGAAGTCATTGTAAACCAAGCTCATCCATTCATGTCGGCAGTGTTCCCGGGTAGTGATGGCCACTTTCAACAGTGCAAAGCTCAATGTCAAACTGCTAGGATCGTAAAGGATTGGTTCGAGGAACATGACAGTGAATTTGTTTTACTGCTGAACCTTCAATGACCTGAATATGACCCAAAATTGAACATTTGTGGAACAACTGGAGCAGCGAGATCATTCTACGTAACCACCATCTGCCACCTTGTGCCACTGATATCTCGCCAAGTGGTCGCAGTTTTGCAGGTTAAAGGTGGCATTGCTCATTAGGCAGCTGCACATAATGCAATAGATCATCATTGTAAATATAACCTGGAGTTATGAAATATATCGATCACAAGTTGAAAGATGAAACAGATAGTGCAAGATGGTTTTGTAACCATTTGTCCGATCAAACTCAATTAAAAAGAACATGCCAAATGCAATAAATATTTTCCAATCACTGCACTGACGAACATGTTTTGTGTTGTTGAATGGTTCACTACAAATAAAGAAGGGCTGAAATTTATGATCAGAGTGAAATATGCAAAATACAGATTACAAATGGAAAACTCCACCTTCCACATGCAACAATTATCAGGTTTCTTTTGAGTAGAAAAGAAAGAGACAGAAACAACATATGCTTAATTAACTGAACAGCAGGTAAATCTATGGGCTGCGGAAATGTTTCCACTCTGTGACAGTCGAACTCGACGGAAACTTTTCGCCACTGCATTTGAATAAATTAGATCTTAATGAACAACTGGAAGGGGAACCATGGAAGTAAATGTTGAGCAGCATGTATGGCTGAACAGGCAGCTTTAAAACAAACACTATCACATGCTCAAGTTCCATAAAATTGACAAACAAGCAAGTAACACGTGGTTATCTAAAGGTGTTCTGTGTCTCAACACAGGGGGATTTAGGATGGCCATTAAGGACAGGACGTAATTTTAGAAAACCAAAGACATAACATCAACGAATACATGCCAGATGTGCTGAGACTGGTATTCCCAGCACATCAAAAAGGGAATACGTACGCAGACTTCACTGTGTAAGTAAGATCATTGATCAATAACTGTGTTAACAGTGCAAAACCAACTTGGGACCCGTAACAAGAAAATGTCACATTTGAAATATGTTGGATTCCTCTGTCATCACCAATGGAACAACTGCTGCCAACAAATTGAACACAATTTTCACAGATGATGTAGGGTCCATATAAGTAAACATGACTCATCATTACAACAGTACCTTAAAACTGAGATCCAAGAAAAGTGCAGAAAATATAAGGGCCTGGCAACAGAAATCAAATATCTTAGGAAAATACAAACAGTTGCAATCACCCCAATTATAATTTCTGCCATTTGAATCTAGCACAACAGCGAACTCTACCACAGAACCAGCCACCTGACAGTGCAAAAGGTAGTAATACCGGAGAGCTTCCATGCAGTCAGGGAGTTTTTGAATACTGTCTGAACCAACATCGTTCGTGTGTAAATCCATGAAAGTTCTTTGAAACATAGGAGAAACTGCGATTCTTAGCAATTTGTAATAATAATAATGATAATGTGCTGGAACCATGCCAATGGATGGATTGAATCTGTTCGGAAGATGAAGGGCGTATAATACCAATCCAAAATGTTGTCCCTGGACAAGTAGATTTACTATATCAGAACCTCGTCTGGTAAAAACCGCCACTACTGCTACTAATATACCTACTACTACTAATACTATTACTACCGTGTTGCAAGCTTTAACTAATGGTGGACGCGTATATTCTAATAATATTGACCAAGTACATGTTGACAAAAATTCTTCTATCAAATGTTGATATAGGACAAAGTACTTCCAGAGGCAGAAGGGAGCAATATGGCAGTCCAGGATCAAGTCACTTGGACAGGTACGTCACCATAGACTTCACAGTTTCATCTGAAGGTTTGTGTTTGGATACTTCATTATTAATGAAGAAGATTAAGGACACTGCACATTGATTACCAATCGGACATATTCAAACAAATATTTTCATCTTCCTTGATAAAGTGGATTAATTCGTCAGAATGTCTTGATCAGCACTACCAGTTGTCACAGATGGCCCAAGCAAAGAAGCAGGGCGGTTGTATCCCAAACTGAGTGTATATTGAAATGTAAAGTCTACAAGGTGCACTATGATTGATACAACAGTCCAATAGAGCCTACCGCTAGTACGCAAAAGAGAAAGATAACATACCTAATGGAGATAGCCGATCCCATCACATTCACCAATATCCAGAAGGCTGCGGATGAGAAAATCAATAAATACACTGCCCTATCACATGAATTTTAAGATAATCGAGAAAATCATAATCTTGACCTCAAGTAACATTTCATACAATCTGCATGGCGCTAGTTAATTGAAAGTACTTAAGGAACGGGTACATTGACATTTCATGTGAAAACTGAGAGTTTTGTTGGTGTGATACATTGGATTATGAATATTCCGTTTCAATCGTGCGTAGGTTCGTAATTACGGCCATTGATATTTATGGATCAGTTTAAAGAACAGCTCTTTCAATTATTTTAAAATTTCTGCCAACGGTTTCACATTCACGTGTTTAAAATTCGGTTGTTTGTATTAGCGTTTGTCTTGGAGCCCATGATATATTGGCCCATTTTCATCATATGAGACAAGTAACTTAGTTCCGTAAAGAACTAAATAGCATATTTTCATAAATATCCTACTTATGTTAATTTCCTCTATCAACATTAAAAAATCAGTTTGATTGCTGTAATAGATTCGTAGATATTGAGAACCATCTAAATATTTCGGATGGTCGTCATGTTGGATTTTTATATATGTAGGCCATACAGTTATGTACTATTAGATGTGGACTGGCTGAGTGACTCAGCGGTAACGTTCTCGCTTGCTGGGCCCTAGGTTGCAGGTTCGTATCCTGGCGCAGTCAGCTGGCATTTGAGGGTGCGCAAATGCGAGGGAGCCGTGTCAGTAGATTTACTGGCACGTTAAAGATCCCCTTCTGGGCAAAATTCCGGCACCCCGGCGTCACTAAAAGCCACAGTAGTTAAAAGGGACGTAAAGCCAATAACATTATTATATTATTATTACTATTAGATGAAGATTATTGCATAGGTTTGTTCAATCGCATGATTAGGACACAAGAAATAAAAGCGAGATTTTTAAATTTCGTACAGCCGCCATCTTGAGGTTATGAAAACAATTGAAATAGATTAGATGTCACTGGATTAAAATTTGTGTAAGCATTTACCGTACAAAGTTTCACGGCGCTCGGATGGTTAAATCGAAAGAAACGTCAATTTAACTACGCAATAATCGTCATCTAACATTACATAACTCTATGGTCTACATACATACATGTAAAAATCCAAGATCTCGACCATTCGAAATATTAAGACGGTTCTCAATATCTACGAATATATTACAGCAATCAAACTGAAATTTTGTTTGTTGATAGAGGCAATCAACATATGTAAGATATATGAAAATAGGCTATTTAGTTCTTCACGGAACTACTTGTTACACATGTGAATGAGTGAACCCTATGAACTCTACAATGAGGCATTGGACAGCGAAAATCGAGCGTAAAAGCGAATAATTTCTTCATCACTTAAGCATTTGGGGACCAACTAAACACACACAACGTTTCACGGCACAATATAATTTCCGATTGGTCCATCTTTTGCGAATGTAAAATATTACTGTATTTTATTATTATTGTAATTATTATTATGATAATTGCTTAATAAGAAGTACGTTATTATATTCTGTACACAGCTCTAGTAATTGCCAATTTAAATTATACGAGTACGATGATATACTGCACGTTACGTCCAGAGAGTAAGTTCCGTTTGGTAATAAAAGCAAAACGAGCACAGTGACTGACAAACTATTTGTTGCAAACCAAATTGAAATCGTAAACTATCTTTCCACAAAGCTCCCACCATTTTGGATTTACTTGCCATAGCGTAGCACAAGTTTTTCTATGCCTTCTTCATAAAACGTTGGCACCTGTGTTGTCAACCATCCTTGTTCTAACGTGTCAACAAGTCCTGTGCACTGCCCTGGCGCTGCTGTTTGTGTTGCTGTTGAGAGTGTTTGGCACCCAACTAGCACACAGTTTTTGAAATTTCAGTTCTTACAGAAACGATTTCCTGAAGAAGTTCTGTTGAAAAATCAGATAGTGTAAATCTACGGATTTCCTTGACGCGTTCATTAACTGCACGAACCAACGATGGACGCCCATTTCTTCCGGCAGCAATCTCTTGATCACGCCCTTCTTTGCACTGTCGGACCCACCTTACCATTTTCTCCGTACACCTCGCAAATCCTTTGATGAATGTCGACTGGTATAGTGTTCTTCGCATTCAGAAAACGATTGACAGATCCAATCTCACAAGCGGTGGGATTTTCAATCAACTACGTCATTCTAACTAAGCACTATAGTGCGTAAACAATAGACAGCGATCTCAAAATGGCGTCATCTCCTTCTCATTGACTTAGAGCAACTATCGCGCATACGCCGAACTGCGATTGCAGTGATGCCGGGGCAACGTATAAAAATGGAACTTACTTTCTGAACGTGCCTAGTAAATAATAATTAAAGGTGTTAAAGGTGAGTTCCTGCATGACGGCGTCACTCACAAGTCAGTAGGATCATTCAACTTCGGAAGTACTGTACAGTAATTCTTATAGAAATGTCACAAAACGTTCAAAATTATTCTCTTGGATCACTTTTTTTTCTAAAATGAAATTAAAGAAATTATTATCTCTTTACTGGTTTTTGCCCTGAAGGTTTGAGGTGTCAGACATGGCATTTTTAAGACAATCCATTAATATAACGTCAGAATACGTTTACACAAGAGTGTATGTAACTTGTGAAACTACCGTTTTTTTTTTAAATGGCGATACGTGAAAATCTTTTTCTTCGATATTTAAATTTAGTTTAAGTAGCCATAATTATGAATCTAGATGGATTTAAACTTAATATATTGTATCTATATTTGCATTTACAATTCATTTGGACACACTGAAGAATGAAGGAATATTCCGCTGCCCGATTTGACATAAAATTACTTGTTCATAAACATAGAGAAAGCAGTAATCATTGCATCACGAGGCATTGTGTGAATATTCTTGAATAGCAACCTGGCTTAGTTTATCAGAAAACACTTGCGAATCCTTCAGACGTTCCCAAAACGGAAAAATACAATGTCTGACGATTTGATTCTATCTTCAGATTGTTGTCAGCATTTCAACTAAAGTTGTAGCACTAGTAAGGGAGCATTAGAGTCCGCCTCGTGGCGCAATGGCTAGAATTCTTGGCTGTCACCCCTGGGGTCTTGGTTCGTTTCCCAGCTCTACCAAGAAATTTAAATCTGTGGGCTGGAACGGGGTACACTCATCCTCGTGAGGCAAAACGGAGAAGAGGCAGGTTCGATTCCCACCACAGCCATCCTAGTAGCGCATTTCTGTGGTTTCCCACTTCTACTCCAGGCAAATGCCGGGTTGGTTCATAACTTAAGGTCACGGCCGCCTCCTTCACAATCCTCTCCAGAATTACGAATGACTGGCTGCGTGGCTCAGCAGTAACGTTCTCGCTTGCTGGGCCCAAGGTTGCAGGTTTGTATCCTGGCGCAGTCAGCTGGCATTTGAGGGTGCGCAAATGCGAGGGAGCCGTGTCAGTAGATTTACTGGCACGTTAAAGATCCCCTTCGGGGCAAAATTCCGTCACCCCGGCGTCTCTAAAAGCCAGAGTAGTTATAAGGGACGTAAAACCAATAACATTATTATTATTATTATTAGAATTACAAATACACACACTACTCCATACACCGAAATAACACAGGTTATCAGATAAATTTTCACACCGAAGTACACGGGGCTAAAAGACCACGATGTCAAAGACCCTCAAATCAAACAACAACAACAACAACATTAGTAATGATATTGCAAAGCCCTTAAAGAATAAACAACAATATTTCCATGAGAGGAGTTAATGGAAGATGAACGAAGTCGGAAGGAAGCTGCCGTGGCCTATGAGAAGGTACCGTCCTGAGTTCAAAATGGGAAACCACGAACAAATCCACTCATCTACTGATTGTGTGCCTCTCACCAAGGCGGTCCGGGTTCGATTCCCGGCCAATGCATGTGAGATTTTCGAAGTGAAATGCCATGTCCTGTGGTTCGGATTCCACGTAAAACGGAGGTCCCGTGGCTCATGATCTCAAGATTAACGGTCACGTTAAACTACAAGCTTCCTTCCTACTGATTGTGAGTCCACAGATAGCCTGGTCACATGACTTAGCTCTGCACCCTCAACTACTTTTATATTTAGAAACAAAATGTTCCGTAAAGAACAAAATGCTTACTTTCATTTTGTAACCCAATGCCCAATATTAAACAAAATTTACATTACACTGCAGCAAGAATCACCAGTATTTTAGCTCACTTTTCTCATAAAATTCAGTTCTTGGGAGTGTGATGCCAGCTAGCCGCCGCGACGTATCGCACCACTAGGCTACTGTAGTACGTTTTATTAAAGCTCAAAAATCAGATTATGACGAGCCAAACACTCAACACATGTACCATGATGAGGACTAGCCCGAAAGTCACCTGGAAATAACGATACACGGTATATCAACAATGGACCAATAAGATGGGAAGAAAACATGACTTGGGTGATAACCTAAGGACATCCTGTAGAAAATGAGAAAGGTAGTGTTATAGGATGAGGTAGGAATTTTAGGTACAAACTGTAAATGGAAATTTTCCAACAAACATTACCAAAACCCAATTTTACATCATACAGTATACAGCGATGCATAATTCACTCATGTTGTCGTGTATTAGAATGTCTGCCTACTGCCAGTCCCGTAACACAGTGTTAAGATCACACACCCAAAACACTGTTAAAAGAGATAACATTTAACATTTCAATGTTATTTGCAGTGAGTGAGGCCGCATCTCAAGTCACCAAGTAAATACTTACAGAATATAAATTAAAGGAACGTTCAACGTCAACAGACACAAGTGGTGCATACAATAAAATCTCGATTTAGCGGATTTCGATTCAATGGACTTCGGATTTAATGGACAGAATTAGACCAACCAAGATTTTCTTTTTGTGTTTTTAGTTTCTCGCGCCCACGTACGCACGTTATCAACGAAACGGAAGTGTTATCCACTGCACATGCGTCTCTTCTTATTTAAAAAGTACAGTTAACACAAATTACAGTAGAACCTCGTTAATTCGAAGTGATCGGGACAGAAAGAGAGGACTTTGAATTAACCGAATCAACCTCCCTCCGCCAAAATCACCAAAAAGCCCAAACCTTGCGACCAATGGAAATAAGCAATTACTGATACACCTGTTAGCAACTTTTGATTACTAATCTATCCAACAGCATCCGAATCATATCCAAATGCAGTGGTATACAAGAAGAAATCGTTGGACGACATGAAGTATAACCTAAAACACTCACATCGTTGAAATAACCTCTATAGTGTTGAAAAAAACAACAACAGGAGAAATCAACGGAGAACGCAAAATATACCTTATAACATTCATTAATGAGAAATACTTTTCAAAACGTATTTGTAATCATCATGGTCAAGCGCGAGAAGAAATTAGTGGTTGACATGATATAAACATAACCTTACTGCTCTTACTGTAGAAGGATTAAATAAAACCACGTAGAATATTCCTGTTTATTAGCGCATCGAAATAATTTCTCAAAAAAATATAGTTTTATCGGCCATAACTGTGGATGCAATAACAACATACAGCCATTTCTGAAATAGAGCACATCAAATCGATCGTTTCGTAGACAATACAATCATTCAATAATTCACAAGTATTGATTATTCGATAGCACAACGTCAATACTTTTATCGTTCCAGAGCTGCACATTTGAAATCACGCTTCTCAAAGCGCGGGCCGATGAATTTTGTAAGACGATAATGTACAAAATGAGATAAAATTAGATCATGCACCTGAATTCTATTATGTGTATGGTAAATTATCTTAGTCGTACACTTGTAACACTATCGCGAGTAGTCAGGCGATAGCGTAACAACTGTACGACCAAACGGCTCCGCAGGGATAAGTAACCATATACATAATAGAACTAAAGTGCATGCTTGTATTTTATTTATTATTTAATATACTGTATAGGCCTACAGGTGCATAATACTCATACGTAATTCACATACCCTTATAATACAAACTAAACTTACATAACGAAATTCAAACTGTGAATCGTAATATAAACACCAACTAAACGCACTACCCTTATTTGAAGTTAGATAATATTTGTAGACTATATAAATTTAAACCTCAACTCAGTGATCAAGATCTGATGATGACCTCTTGACGGTTGAAACGCGTAATCCTAAAATGTCCTCGTTATAATACTGTAGTGATCATAACTAATATATGAACTTTCTTCCAGGAGTGTTATTTACTTATTATGCATATAGGCTATTATATACATTGCAGCTTGCATGTCGAATTACGTCGTTCCTTTCAACGCTATGAAAATCAAGGAGCTCCTTGACACTACAGCGCTTTCTAGTAGAGAATGGAGGAACTTTGTGTTGGCGGAAAATCCCGAGATTAATTTTGCCATTGAACACGGCCTACTGAATTCAAATGGGTTCTTTAACATGCCAACAACGTATGACATCCATGTCGTGATTTTTGTTGCCTTTCAAAAATCACTTCCCACGGCCAGGGCCGAACCTGCAAGCTTGGGGTTGGTAATCCGACACGTTAACCACTCTCCCACCGTGGTAAGCACCTGTGGCAGTGTACGCGTATGATAATACCTGCTTCGTAACCAACATTCTTCCTGAAAGTAAGATAAATGAATCATACCTAGGCATATTTTTGTTATTTTGCCTGGCAACCATATACTTCCCAAAAGCAGTGAATGATATGTTTTTATCGGATCCAGTTATGCTGGGATGAGCATTTCTCGTTAAGCTGTTCAGGAAGAATTTATGGTCATTAATATATTCTGTGTGATGTAACACGGGTTAGCACACTCCACTCGGTCGAGCAGAAGCGCTGATGCAGCTCATTGAATAATCACTGAGTCGACACAAAATAAACGGCTCGCTTATTGCTGCTTAAAATCGGCACAGTGTGTTTTCACTGCCACACTCCAGCATTTCGCCACGTGGCACAGTGACTATTATTCTTGGTTGTCACCGCGAAGGCCCGGTTTCGATTTCCGGCTCTATTTTAAAAAAATCCGGTCTGAGAGCTGGAATGGAGTTCACTAAGCTCTGGTGAGGACGAACTGAGAAGAGGTGGGTTCGATTCTCAACCTAAAATGGTTTTCAGTGGTTTCCCGCTTCAATGCCACCCAAATGGTGTCCTAACCCTAATTATAAAATACACTATGGTACAGCCATCACACGAGTTATCAGACATATTAGGCCTAGTACAATACGGGATGCAAGTAGAGAAATTGACCTTCCTGCCAACAATCGTTAGTTGGGTTGCAGCAAACGATATTGGAAGGGGCGTCTGAATCACCCGGTAAATGGAAGCAATTTCGGACTCAGCTGGGGTCCCGTGGTCGCTAATAATACCAGTATTAATTCTACTCTAACATTCTAACACTACTCTTCCGTTAGGTATAAGAATGCCTTAAAACTATTCCCGCAACACAAACTTGTCTATCCAAATGACCAATCGCAAAGTTCGTGCCACAGTGATTCATCAACATACAGTGCAGATACCACTATCTTCGAGAACCACCCAGGGGCTCACATCTAGTGGGACGTGGTTTAGCGACCACGGGACCCCAGCTGAGTCCGAAATTGCTTCCATTTACTTATGCCGGGCTCCTCTCCGACTTATTTCCTGTCGATCTATCTTGGTCTCTTCCGACCCCGACGGTATTAGGGTATCCGATACCTAGGGAGTCTTTCACTTTCCCACCTTAAATGGCCCTTGTCTCATCTTTCTTGATACCCTCATTCTTGGAGGGGTCAGCCTTCTTTTTCTTTTCATGTTATCTCCTGCCTTCTGCACAAGGCCCTCAAGGAAGCAGGGTGTATGTAGCCCCACCACTTCTGGTGCACCCTGGATAGTGCTACACCCTCAAAGGCTCACGGCCGGTGAGTTTGGGAGTTGACGACCCCGATGGATTCCTGAGCTGGGTCCGTTTTGTCCCCTTTTTCCTCTCCTCTTTCCCTTTCATATCTGCCCTTCATGGCTCTCCTTCCTTCCAAGTCCCTCAATCCTTATTCTTCGAGGGTTGAGGGCATATCTATTCTTCCTGTCCTTTATTTGTCTTATCCTTTATTTGTTTACCATTTCTTCTTCTAGTATGGAAGTTTGTAGTTAGTATTATTATAGTTTTCATTCTCATATCATCTTTCACTATAACCCAAACAATTAGGGGCCGATAACCTAGATGTTAGGCCCCTTAAACAATTATCATCATCATCATCATCAGCAGCAGCAGCAGCAGCGCATCATCATCATATCTTCGAGAAAACAGATTGCGTCAGACCGCTGTTAACTTGTAGTCATACATCTACCTCCGGCAAGGATTGTGGTGATCTTCATTATAATAAAATGAAAGCAAATAAGTTCTGCCTAAGACATGAGAATAGGTCAAATGTTGATTATATTATACAGATTGCTCGTGCAGGGCTTATAAAATGTATTTCATGAGAATTAAAACTGTTGAGATTCAATTGGCAAATCCATGGAAATATGGTCGAACAAAACATCACCGGTGGCATATTTCTTTCTGAATTGAGTGTATGTGAAATCTGGTATAGTTCCCTCACTTTCCTGGTTAACGAGCGGCGACTCAAACGTAAGGCAGTAGCACGCGCCGACAATAACCATTGTTCGCTACTGACCAATAGCTGACTGGTGTTGACCAATAACATGCTTCCTCTATCACTCCACGTGGGCTCCAAAGTCCCGTCCTGGCGGCCAGCTCGCGTCTCACACAGGTATCAGATGTCCAGTGTTGCACATCTGCACATAGTTCTGTCCAGTCTCGCTGCTTGCTCTCAGTGGCTACTGTGGAAAGTTGACAACGCTGTGCCTCACGCCGGGAAAGCCTTGGCTTCAGGCGCCATGGAATGTTAACATATCCACCCAGCTAGATTTCAAAAGCAAACCGCTCGTTAACCAGGGAAGTGAGGGAACTGTAACATATTGTATTTTATTATAATTTCAGTAATTCTTACTTTTACGTTTTTAACTTTTCAAATTACATTCTTAGATGCTTGGATGAGTGGGGTCATTAAGAAGGACCACATCAAAAATGAGAAAATCAGAGGAACTGTTAAAGTGACAGAAGCATCGAAGAAAATCCAGGAGAAAAGACTGTTGTGGTATGGGAATACAGTATTATGCGAACGGACGAAAGCTATGTAGGGAGGAGAGTAATGGATCTGGTTGTAGATGGAACGAGAAATAGGGGCAGACCCAGAAGAAGATGGACTGACAAGTGAAAAAGAACGGCCAGAAACATGGACCCCGTTTGAAGCGGGATAAGTTGAAGAAGAAGAAGAAGAAGTAAATAATAATAATAATAATAATAATAATAAGAAGAAGAAGAAGAAGAAGAAGAATAATTACATTCTTAGTTTTAAAAATAACATTTTTTGAAATAATTAGTAACATTTATCTTCGGGCGAGATGATCCAATTAATCCAAGGAAATTTCGTCACCAAAATTAAGAAACAAGTTGACTAATTTGAAGCACCCACATTATCTTTTCTCTAATTATGCTAGATTTACTTAGAAATGAGAAATCAACGTTTTGAGCAAATCTCGGACCTATGGGAGTGACGGAGTCCCACTCCCATCTGACAGATGAGGAACGAACAGTCAATTGAAATGGTGTTCAATGGGGTGCCATTGATACCGAGGGTTAAGATGGGATTGGATGTTCTAGGGATTAGTAAAGTTCAGATAAAGGGAGATAGAGAGGTGGAAGTAGGTGATTACAAGGTGTATCAGCCAGGTGAAAAATAAGGCAGGGCAGAGTCGGGAGTAGGGCTGTATGTCAAGAAAACCTTAGAGCGTTACATAGTTTCTGTGAGGTAGATATACGAGGCACGTCCAGAAAGTAAGTTCCGTTTGGTAATAAAATTAAATTGTGTACAGATACAGAAAAATTATTTATTGCACAACATTCTACACCTCTTAAACTACTTTTCCACACAACTGCCGAACTTTTGCAGGCATTTGCCATAGCGTGGCACAAGTTTTTGGACACCGTCTTCAACCAGTTGGAAACATCTTCTTTCAGCTCGTCGTCATTGTTGAAGTGTTGACCGTCAAGGAAAGACTTGAGATGTGTGAACAGATGAAAGTCGCTAGGAGCGAGGGGCTGTACGGAGGGTGGTCAAACACGTCCCAGCAAAATCCCTGTATGAGGTTTTTCGTCACATTTGCAGTGTGTGGTCGTGCGTTGTCGTGAAGAAAAACAACACCTTTTGACAACAACCCTCGGCGCTTATTCTGTATTGCGCGGCGCAATTTCCTAAGTGTCTCGCAGTAAGCATCTGCGTTGATTGTTTGACCACGCGGTAAGAAATCAGTGAGTAAGATGGCTTTCCAGTCCCAGAACCCTGTGCACATCATTTTCCGAGGTGTCAAGATTTGTTTCCGCTTAACCTTTGCTTGGGATGAAGTGTGCCTCCATTCCATTGATTGCCGCTTACTTTCAGGGGTGTCGTAAGAAACCCAAGTTTCATCTCCTGTGACTATCTGTGTCAGAAAGTCTTCGCCGCCTTCATTGTAACGGGTCAAAAACTGAAGTGCACTCACTACCCATCCGCTTTGTTTTGTGTTGCTCCGTAAGAATCTTTGGTACCCAACGTCGGCAAAGTTTACGAAAGTTCAGTTTTTCTGTAACAATTTCATGAATTAGTGATCGTGAGATTTGGGGAATTTCCATAGCGAGAGCACTAATTGTAAACCTGCGGTTTTCCCGGATCTTGTCATCAATCGCGAGAACCAGTTCTTTTGTAACCAAAGGTGGACGCCCACTTCGTTCTTCATCGTGCACTTCACTACGTCCTTCATTGAACTGTCAGACCCAACTTCTCACCATTGAATCACTCATCGCATTTTGTCCATACACTTCGCAAATTTACCGATAAATTTCAATTGGTTTCACTTTCCTAGCATTCAGAAAACGAATCACAGATCTGATTTCACAAGCGGCGGGATTTTCAATCAACACTGACATTGTACGCGTAAACATGCACAACAACGCGTACGTGGCTGACAGCGCTCTCCAAATGGCGCACGTTTCTTCTCCTTGATACAGAGCGTCTACCGCGCATATGCGGAACTGCGCTGCAGCGGAACGTACAACTAGTTGAAGACACAGGCGGCACACGTCTATGAAGAAGGTATACAAAAACTCGTGCCATGCTACGACAAATGCCTGCAACATTTCGGCAGTTATGTGGAAAAGTAGTTTAAGTGTTGTAGAATTTTGTGCAATAAATAATTTTTCTGTATCTGTACACAATTTAATGTTATTACCAAACGGAACTTACTTTCTGGACGTACTTCGTATGAACGATTAATGTGGATGGAGTTGGAAATGTCAGGTAATCGGGTCAGGATTGTTACAGTGTACGCTCCATGTGAAGGGGCGAACCAGGATGAAGTGGTCATATTTGATGAGGTACTGAGTGATGTAATAGTGAAAGTTAACACTAAGGATAGTGTAGTACTGATGGGGAATTTCACTGCTAGGATAGGAAATAGAACTTAGGGGTATGAGAAGGTTAGTGTGGGAGTGAGGATAGGGAAGCAAACACAAATGGAAAATGTTTATTGGACTTCTGTTGCAAACACATTCTCAAAGCAAAAGATGATAAGGAGATTCACACACCCACATGGGAGGATAGAAGAAGCCGGCCAAAGACTATATAATCACTCACTTTCGATTTAGAAAACTGAGAAATCGTAGGATATCCAGGGGCCTTTGTTGATGACACAGACCACAAATTAATCTGGTGTGAACTGGGTATAGTTAGACGTAAACTGCAGAAAGTGAAGTCTGTTTGCAGACGGATTAGGTTTGGAAATCTGTTGGAAATTAGGCAGGAATACATGGTAGTGACTGGAAAGAAATTCCAAAGAGCAGATGGTGGGGTAAAGTGATGAGATTAAAGGACATATTATCTGAGGAGTTAATGAGCTCGGATGTAGAGGGTACCTACTAAGGTAATGGTTAAATTCAGCGTTCAACAAATTCAAAGTGATAGAAGCAGAGGAGGCTGCAGGGCTAACTGCTAATAGGGGATCATGGAGGCGACTTGTTCGCTAACAAAGGCTTCTAGCCTAGACTGAAAGCTAAAATGCAAAACGATATCAAATGAAAATGAATGAATGAGTGAATGATATATAAACAAGTAGTTCCGTCAAGAACTAAATAGCCTATTTTTAGCCTATTTCATTTATGAAAAATAGGCTTATGAGATCACCTTTCGTCCGTGTGTGTACTGTATATGTGTGTGTGTCTCAAAATAAAATCTAAATGGCTGGAGCGATTTCAATGACCCTGACCGTGCCCTTTAAATTTTAATACGTCTCAATAATCTAACATTGTGGCTGTTCGAATTATTTCACTGGCATTCTATATCCCCCAAACTACAACTGACTACTACTACTCTGAAATTTTGTACGGTGATAAACTGCACTACCAGAAGCTCACCTATGTGACTTTCAGAAACCTGTTAAGTACAAAACGAACATGGCGGCCAAGCGAAATTGAAAAATTCAAATAGACTTTTCTAGTGATTTAATCATCCGAGCGCAGTGAAACTTGGTACAGCAAATGGTTGTACACATTGTAATGCACTGACAACTAATTTAGTGCAATTGTTTACATAAACTCAAGATGGCAGCTGTGCGAAATTTTAAAATTAAGTTTTTATTTCTTGTGTCCTAATCATGCGATCGAAGTCAACGTTTGAGTAATGATCCTACGCAATAATGGTCATCTAGCAGTACATAACTCTATGGCCTAAATATATAAGAATCCAACAGGGCAACCATCCGAGATATTTAGACGTTTCTCAATATTTACTAATCTATGACAGGAATCAAACTGAAGTTATGTATGTTGATAAAGGATATTAACATTAGTTCACATATGGGACTTTCAATAACCGGTTGTGCACAAATCCTATATGGCGACGACGCGAAATTTAATAATTTAAATGGACGTTTCTCGCTATTTAACCATCAGAGTGCAGTCAAACATGGTACGTTTAATGCTTATACAAATTTTAATCCACTGACATTTAATTTATTTCAATTGTTTTCATAACCTCAAGATGGCGGCTGTGCGAAATTTTATAATCTCGTCTTTATTTCTTGTGTCCTAACTGAGGCATTTCTATTTTTCACCTCAATAAGTACCCTGATGAGTGTCAAGTTGAACGTGCATGAGTTCACTGATGTAATGGTTCTTAGTTTCACCGCTAGAGACCACCTGTGTACTGTTTCGGCAGTGGTGACCGATCGAAGCGCGACCTAGCTGTAACTGGTATAAACTGTTTCTTCGTGCTAGTATATTGCGTTGTTGTTTGTCAGGAAGATGTGTTTTGTACAGCATGAAAATGAAGGTCGTTATTGAGTTTTTGTATGAAAGCAACTTGGTGTTGGACTTTATTGAGACAAGATGTATTATGTTACGACAGGGCAGCTCGTCGGAAAGCCAATAGACCGGGGGCTATTTGGTACTTCCAATCATTATTTCGGAAATATGGCCTACTCAACTAAAAAGTACGTCTGGAATAGCTTTAAAATATTAAGATAACTTTGGTTTGTAAAAGGCAAGTCAGTGATTACTTTAACTTCGTGTGCTCTGAAATGAATAAGAGGCTCATGACCAAGAAATATGAGGTTTGTCTGATATGTTTATGTTCGTCGCAGTTGGAGTGCCTTTATTATTAAATTTAATATGTAGTCCATGCTACTTAAAGGAACCTCTGATTGGTCGTCATGGTATGTTAGGTTTACTTCGAATATTGTGATATTGTGCGAGTAAGTATTTTGCTCGGTATTGGTCAAGGTAATGTACGATGCCCTTGTTTTATTTTATGTACACACGTGTTAGTAAGTTCTTAAATATTTCTATTTTGGTTCATCCTGTGAGTTTTCGAGCAGGGTTGCCATTCACATTGTCTTTGTAGAAAGGGTTTTTATGTATGTTTTGTTTGTAATTATCTCTCGGTCCCTTTTCTATGTAGTATGCCTTCGGGCCTGTAATTCTTTATTTTATTCGTTTGGGAAGTTTTGTGATGAAATGATCTTTTGCGTTGTGTTAGTCTTTTGTCTCCTTGTGGACGGTTTGTTGTTGCTTACAAGACTGAGTGCTTGTCAGCTGTTTCGGAGACAGTAGAAGGAGTGACCTACCATGACAGTTTCGTGAGAGGTTGTGATTTGATTTCGATCGACTTCAGGATTCTGATTTTAAGGGAATAATTAGGGAACGATGAGCAATTTGTCCTACTGGACATTATCCATATTGTGGATATTATGCGACATCGTAAAGAATTATTTCTACTAAATGATTGTATTATGGATCAGGTCTACGAATACTGTAATTGAGGGATCCCTTCTAATATCGAGCTTCTTGTCGGCAATTACCTTGAAGAGTAAATGATATTGGAGAAAAATAGAATTACTGACGCTTAAGAAGGTTGATCATGACATTTCTATAAAACGTTTTAATGGTTAAAAAGAGAAAATCCACGTATGAAGTAAGTAATGATATACTTGTCATATCCATACCTTTGCATGTTAATTTATATTGTATTTTGAAATGTTTATGACTTGTAAGTGTTATGCATGATTAATAGAGGTTATATGTCACTCTTATACAGTGTATTATTTCTGGGCGCTGGGTTTCTCAATAGTTCCATGGTAGCAAACCTCTGGGGTATAAATAAGTGGCCTGGCCGTACACATTGTAAGAGGGGTAGAAAAGTTGCGCAGTTGTAGCATTAGCGTGGTTAGGTTTATTACTTTTGTTAGTTTTGGAACTGTTGAGGACCTGGGCTTAAGAAAGAGGACGATGTCCTTAAGCATGAGATTTTTAATAGGGTTTTATTTTGGTGAATGTTTTTAATTTGTGTATTCTTTGTGTTTCATGTACCTAATTGTGCCAAAAATGGAAAAACGAGTTCTTCCAAACATATATTACCTGAGGAAAGATGAATTGGGGTTCGAAATCTTGATTCGTGGAAGGATTCCACAAGGAAATAGAGAAACTGACTTGACTGTCTTGAGGTCTTTACGTGATGCTCCTGTAAATATCCCGCCTATTAACAGCGAATATTGGGAAAAGGGTAAGTCTGGTGTCATTACATCTGTTTCAAACTTGTTGAGTGATTGTACTTCGTTGGATGGTGTTATCGATTCGTCTGAATATCAGAGAAATAAATTAAGGTGGCGTGCTCTACATTGGATATTGAGATTGGCTGATTTAATTAATGTCTGGTCAAAAGTTGATGACGGTATTTCATTCGCAAATGAATTGTTAAGTTTGCGTGATAGGTTGGCTGTTGTTTACGAACGTATGTTTTCTGGTGTGACCGGTGATTATAAAAGTGAATCTTTGGCGTCTTCAATCGGTGGTGGTTCTGAGAATGGTAATCGGTGTGAAGTGAATGTTGATAATAATTTGGTTGAAGATGTAGAATCTGTGTTGTCTATTAATGATTTACGAATTAGTAATCCTGCTGTTATGCAGCATCGGAATAGGTCGTCTAGTCAGCCTTCGAGAAATATGTCATGTTCAGCTAGGCCTAATATTATTGACCAGGCTAATTTAAATTATGAATACAGCTTGTCATCTAGGTCCTTATTGAGAGAAAATAGTGCGAATGCCTCAATTAATCTAACTTCTGGAATTTCTCGTTGTGTGAAGTCTGTACAAACCAGTGAAAGTTTAATAAATGTAACTGATGTTGTCGAGCATAATTTGATGAAGCATAATTTGAATTTAGGAGATTCTTCTCAAGTGTGTGACCCTGGAAATGTCATGTCAGATATCAATGTTAGATTTGCTACGTTACCCAATCCGATAGCATTGATTTTAAAGAATTTTCACATCTGTAATGGTACGGAGAATAATTTATTGGTGCAATTTCTTAAGAAATTTGTTGAATTAAAAGACAGTGCTGTGGTGTTTGGACTGTCCGAACATCAAATATTTAGAATGGTGTTTCCTTGCACTTCAGGTATGCTTAGGGAGATCTTAATTAATAACATGTCAGCTTAAATTCATTAATTAATTTTCAAATGGAAGTTTTAAATTATTTTATTACCCCGTACACCTTGTCAGATCTTCATCGAAGCTATTTATTCAGAGGACAGAGAATGGATGAAACACTGAACGATTATTTTGTGGATGTTAGGTATTATGCTAAAGTATTTGCTGTTCAGTTGTCGGAGGAGCAGATCGTTGCCTCATTAGTCGAAGGAATTAATCCCATTTATAGATTGTGTTTAACCATGTGTGCGAGGCCTAACACTTATAAGGAATTTTATGATCTGGTTCTTACTGCTGAGAAGTTTAAAAAGGCAGATGCTGTTCGCATGACAAATTCATCGCTAACATGTCCTTCCATTCAGGATACCTTTGGGCAAATTGGATCTCAGCCTGTTTTTCAGTGGACGAGTGCTGTGCAGTCTGGAGGAAGACAACCTGTTCAGGGTTTTAATAATGCTTTATTTCAGGGAGAGGTATGTCAAGATGTTGTTCCTGTTTCTGGTCCATACCATAATTTTCAGGGGCGTTCCAACCGGAGATATAGTGAGAATAGTTACAGAAAAGGTAAGAAACATAACTGGGGTAGGTCACAGGGACACGTCAAATGTTGGGGGAATGATAATTCTAAGCATTATTTCAAAGAGCGGTCAAATAAAAAATTGTCTGATAACCTCAAAACTAATTCTACTTCTGTCAATAAGAATTCCCAAGCTTCGGGGAAAAGAGATTATAATCGTGGTCTGGCTAATAGCAAAAAGGTATGTGGTCGCATTGCTAGAGTTAACAATGGTATTTCTCCTTTTATAAATATTGAGATAAACAATGAACCGGTATCTGCGTTAATCGATTCAGGTAGTGTGAATTCCTTTTTGAGTTGGAAATGGTTTAAATGTATGTCGTCAATATGTAAGTTTGGGAAGTTAATGGATTGTGACAGTAACGTCATCTCTGCTAACTCGTCATTGTTGGATGTTAAAGGTTTTGTAAAAGTTAAAATCTGTGTTCAAAACTTCACGTGGAAGTTTAGACTTTTGGTGGTTAATAATCTCTCGTGTGAAGTGATATTGGGTGCTGATTTTCTGACTCATGTTGGGTTGTTGATCGATTTAAGATCAGAATCTTGTTGGTTCAAATTTAAACCCGACATAAAAATAAATTTCTTAGGTCCAGTATATAGCTTGGGTGCTAATGCAGTAATCGAAGGTACTAGAGGTAATAACATTGAAGATCTTAATTTAGATCATCTCAGTGAAGATCAAGCGAAGATCATAAAAGAACTATGCCATGAGTTTCCGGATGTTTTGACCGATCGTCTGGGTACTACTACTGTAATGGAGTATGAAATTGAATTATCGGACTCTATTCCTGTAAAATCTTCGCCTTATCGTTTATCTCCTCCGAAGATGAAGATTTTGAAGGATATTATTGATGAAATGGTAGTGAAAGGAGTAGTTAGGAAGTCCACTTCTTCTTATTCTTCGCCAATTTTCTTGGTACCCAAGCCAAATGGAGAATTTCGTCCGGTTGTTGATTACCGTGCCTTAAATAAGAAGGTGATTCTCCAACAGATTCCTTTACCGGATTTACAGTCCTGTTTTGGGTGGTTTCAGGGAGCAAAGGTATATTCCGTTCTGGACCTAAACAAAGCATAGATGCAAATTCCGTTGAGTGAGAAATCCAAAGCGGTGACTGCGTTCACCACGGATTGGAATTTGTATGAATTTGAACGTTTGCCCTTCGGGTTATCGACAGGTGCCGCTGTATTGAGTCGTTTACTGGACAATATTTTTGATGGGATAAAATTTAAGTCCGTCTACCACTATCTTGATGATGTGGTGATATTCAGTAAGTCTTTTGAAGAACATGTTGAACATGTTAGAGAAGTTCTTAAAAGACTTAAAGAAGCGGGATTGACAGTAAAGTTATCTAAGGTGTCCTTCGCAAAACCCCAAATTTCGTTCTTGGGTCACATTGTGTCGCCATCTGGTGTTTCAGTGGATCAGACTCGAACACAATCCATTCGCGATTTCAAATCACCTAGAAACGTGAAAGAAGTTGCACGTTTCGTAGGAATGATCAATTATTTCCGTAAGTTTCTTCCTAATTTTGCGCACAGGGCAGCTCCGTTGAATATGTTAAGGAAGAAAGGTACGGAGTTCGTTTGGGGTCCCTCGCAAGAATCAGCTTTTGAAGATTTAAAGATGGCTCTTATTAACGCACCTATACTAGCGATTCCCGACTTCTCTAAACCCTTTATCATTCAGACTGATGCCTCCAACAGGGCAGTGGGCGCAGTTCTGTTACAGCAACATGAGGATGATAGATTGCCCATCGCCTATGCCTCACGTACTTTGTCTGATGCAGAGTTAAAATATTCAGTCTATGAATTAGAAGGATTGGCAGTTATGTTCGCCCTAGAAAAATTTAAGTTGTATGTGGAACACGTTGAGTTTGAGCTTGAAACTGACAACCAAGCATTGAGTTGGGTTCTGGGTAGACCAAGGAAAACCGGAAGGATTGCTCGCTGGGCAACGAGGATTCTGTCTTTCAAATTCAGCGTGAAGCATATAAAGAGCACTGAGAATGTGATTGCAGACTGTTTGAGCCGGATGTACGGAGAATTGTCTGATGAGATTGATAATAAGGAAAATGTATGTAATAATGTTTTGATCAACAGGTCGTGCAATGCTATTCTTTCCAATTATCCGTTGTTGTTCCGTGATGTATCGGGGTACCAAAGGGAAGATCCTGTGTTGTCAGAAATAATTCAGAAGCTTGAGAGGGGAGAATCGGTAAAGCCATATTTCCTGAAAGGAAACTTACTTTGTTGTTCAGCACGTAGTGATAAGTTGGACAAAATCGTATTGCCTGTTGTATTAATACCCGGAGTATTTAAGTACTTTCATGAGTCACCTATCGGTGCGCATTTAGGTGTGTTCAAAACTAGATTAAGGATAAGGGAAAATTTCATTTGGAAGGGAATGGATAAGGAAATCAAACGTATGGTAAACCATTGTCAAACATGTAAACTGGCTAAACCGGCTACCAACACTAAGGTGGGAATGTTGTCATCGGAAGTGGCTACTAGGCCAATGCAGAGGTTGTTTCTAGACTTTATTGGCCCTTTTCCGGTGTCTAAGTGGGGAAACAAGTTTGCTTTGGTATGTACGGATGGGTTCTCAAGGTTTAATTGGATATTTCCAACTAGGGCTGCTACAACGCAAGTTGTTATCAGATGTCTTGAAAAAATATTTGTCTCGTTTGGCCCGTGCCAGTTTCTGATCACTGATAACGCTCAATGTTTCAAGTCTAGTGTGTTGAGAAATTTCTTATTTGAATTGTCAATTTCTCAAGTTACATCTTCACCGTATTACCCAAAAGGTTCGTACGCTGAGCGTGTCTATAAAAATTTAAAAGCGACGTTAATTGCTTTTCATCACAGTGATCATAGTAAATGGGACTCCTGTATACCTTGGATAACCTTTTCTTTTAATACCGCTGTCCATGAATCCCATAAAACCACTCCATTTTCATTAATGTTTTCTTTCACTCCTAACACACCTTTATCTAATATTTGGTCGATTAATCAGTTGTTACCTGAACAGTATACCTTTAGTCATATCAAGAGTATTTGGAAAAAGGCTAAGGAGAACATGAAGGTGGCTCATGATAGATTAGAAAAAAGGTATAATCTAGGTCGTAAACCTGTTGATATTAAAGTTGGAGATAAGGTTTTTGTGAAGAATTTTTCTTTGAAAGAGGTTGGACCTAAGGAGTCGAACAAGTTGAGAGAAAGGTTTTGTGGTCCCTTTGAAATAGTCAGTTTCTTAACACCTGTTACATGCCTGATCAAAGATTCAGTTAGAAAAAGGATTTCTAGGGTACACTTATCGCATGTTAAGAAAGGAGTTAATGATATGTAAGGTGTATTGTTATTTTCAAAATTGTGTTTGATCTTTGGAAACCACACACATGTATGTATGTATGTTCTGTGTGAATTGTATGTTCGATGAACGATGGATGGATTTGTGTGTATTGTGTATAAATGTCTCTATTTGGAATCTTCTGCATTGTGTATGACCAGAGTGACCCATTGTTTTGCGTCAAGTTGGTATGTAGGCGAAAGGTTAGGATTTTCTAAATGGCTTTTGACATTTTGTTGGTACTGAGAGGAATTTCATTTTGTGTTACAGTAATAATTTTGAATTTTCAAGATTGTGTATGACCTACATGATGCTTTGGTGCGTGTTTGTAGTAATGTGACCTTTTTTTTGAATCTTCAAAATTGTATACTGGTTCTGGAGGAAGGTGATATTATTGTGCGTTAGTGTATCGTGTTGATATGAATGTTGTATCGCTAATTTGTCCTTGAATTTGGGGAGGGATTTTGTTATTGTTTCTTGTTTTTATGGGTAAAGTTATGTTTTATTTTAAATGTTTTCAATGGTAGCCGAGTATATAAATAGGGTCGTTAAAATATCCTTGTTCAGCTTAAGATCCTAACGTATATGGAGGTATGGGACTCAAATATTAGGTGGCATAAGCTGAATATGTATTTAATGGTAAGTATTTACTAAACATTCCGAGATAGTTTCTCCGAGTAGTGGCCTTGTGCACTTATTATTGCTTGTTGAACTGAGGAAGTAGGTACTTACAGGTGAGTTGTGTGTGTCATGAGGTTACTGTGGTAATGGTCGTTGTTTCGTTGAAGTGAATTTGTTGAAATTCTCATCCGAGACAGCTTAAAGGTAATTGTTTATTTAAAGGGTATTCGTGGTAATGTGTCACGGTTTTAACGATATCCTATTTATATTGAGGTGGAACATTTTGGGGATATTTGTGGGTAGTAACTGTTTTCTTTGGTGAATTTAGAGGTTATGCAAAGATGTGTGTGTGAATGTGTTGGGGTTTTCTTAGGTCTGCACGTGTGGTCAGTTGATACTTCGTTTATTGTTGCTTTCTTGGTCTTTCTTTCTTTTTTTCCTTGGGTTTCGAATCTGTTAATGGTTTTCTTGGGTGCATTTCTCCTGGTTGTTGTCTAAATGAGTTGTGACAGATGTGTGATATGGGACTTATACCAATGTTCTTTTGGGATATTTTGTTTTGGGAATATTATGTATTTTGTTTTCTTTTTCTTCTTGGATTTAGTATCTTTCTCTTGGGAATTAAATATGTTTGGCTTAAAGAATTCTTTTACATTTGGGACGGTTATTATTTCACTATTTTTATCTTTTGTTTGTCAATCCTTGTTTTCTTTCTTTTCTAACGAACTTCATGTTTACATGCTATTATACTTACAAGTTATGTCAAATTAAGGTTTATAGTAAAAAGGTGTGGATTTTATTTGGGATAGGATCTGCGTTTGTAAAACTGATTGCCTTATTGTTTAAAATTTATGTCAACTATTGTCATGTATAATTTCATTGTATACCTTTTTATTTGTAAGCTATTCCTATGCGTTTTCTGGCCTAGTACTTTGTGATTGCAGTGTACTCATTCTGGACTTGCCTGCGTAGAAGATTCTTGTTGGAAGTGTAAATATCCAAGGGCCCAGATTATGGACACCTACATCGAGTAACTGGAAATGGATCCATACTCGTCTGAAGAAGATGTCTTTACTCTGTATCATTGTGTTACATTTTGTACCTGTATTATGAAAAGACTGTACCCCATGTAAGATGCATGTTTACCTTTGGCATGTATGGTATATTGGAAGGAATTTTCTGTAACTTCTACTATGGATCTAGATGCTAGACGTCTATATGGTGTGGATTGAATGAACTTTGGCAACGAAGAGTTTGATATTCTACCTATTAGATTTCATGCATGTGATATTAAAAAAAACACCTTGTTTTTCGACAGAATTGTGGAACTGGAATGGTACATATTTAATGGATTACAGTGTTACGTCGGCTTGGTTCTTAACCATCGCCAAGGTTGAGGGACGGGAGTCCGAGGCATTTCTATTTTGCACCTCAATAAGTACCCTGATGAGTGTCAAGTTGAACGTGCATGAGTTCACTGATGTAATGGTTCTTAGTTTCACCGCTAGAGACCACCTGTGTACTGTTTCGGCAGTGGTGACCGATCAAAGCGCGACCTAGCTGTAACTGGTATAAACTGTTTCTTCGTGCTAGTATATTGCGTTATTGTTTGTCAGGAAGATGTGTTTTGTACAGCATGAAAATGAAGGTCGTTATTGAGTTTTTGTATGAAAGCAACTTGGTGTTGGACTTTATTGAGACAAGATGTATTATGTTACGACAGGGCAGCTCGTCGGAAATCCAATAGACCGGGGGCTATTTGGTACTTCCAATCATTATTTCGGAAATATGGCCTACTCAACTAAAAAGTACGTCTGGAATAGCTTTAAAATATTAAGATAACTTTGGTTTGTAAAAGGCAAGTCAGTGATTACTTTAACTTCGTGTGCTCTGAAATGAATAAGAGGCTCATGACCAAGAAATATGAGGTTTGTCTGATACGTTTATGTTCGTCGCAGTTGGAGTGCCTTTATTATTAAATTTAATATGTAGTCCATGCTACTTAAAGGAACCTCTGATTGGTCGTCATGGTATGTTAGGTTTACTTCGAATATTGTGATATTGTGCGAGTAAGTATTTTGCTCGGTATTGGTCAAGGTAATGTACGATGCCCTTGTTTTATTTTATGTACACACGTGTTAGTAAGTTCTTAAATATTTCTATTTTGGTTCATCCTGTGAGTTTTCGATCAGGGTTGCCATTCACATTGTCTTTGTAGAAAGGGTTTTTATGTATGTTTTGTTTGTAATTATCTCTCGGTCCCTTTTCTATGTAGTATGCCTTCGGGCCTGTAATTCTTTATTTTATTCGTTTGGGAAGTTTTGTGATGAAATGATCTTTTGCGTTGTGTTAGTCTTTTGTCTCCTTGTGGACGGTTTGTTGTTGCTTACAAGACTGAGTGCTTGTCAGCTGTTTCGGAGACAGTAGAAGGAGTGACCTACCATGACAGTTTCGTGAGAGATTGTGATTTGATTTCGATCGGCTTCTGGATTCTGATTTTAAGGGAATAATTAGGGAACGATGAGCAATTTGTCCTACTGGACATTATCCATATTGTGGATATTATGCGACATCGTAAAGAATTATTTCTACTAAATGATTGTATTATGGATCAGGTCTACGAATACTGTAATTGAGGGATCCCTTCTAATATCGAGCTTCTTGTCGGCAATTACCTTGAAGAGTAAATGATATTGGAGAAAAATAGAATTACTGACGCTTAAGAAGGTTGATCATGACATTTCTATAAAACGTTTTAATGGTTAAAAAGAGAAAATCCACGTATGAAGTAAGTAATGATGTACTTGTCATATCCACACCTTTGCATGTTAATTTATATTGTATTTTGAAATGTTTATGACTTGTAAGTGTTATGCATGATTAATAGAGGTTATATGTCACTCTTATACAGTGTATTATTTCTGGGCGCTGGGTTTCTCAATAGTTCCATGGTAGCAAACCTCTGGGGTATAAATAAGTGGCCTGGCCGTACACATTGTAAGAGGGGTAGAAAAGTTGCGCACTAACCTTGCGATTGAAGTTTGAACAATGAACCAATTTAATAAACTTAATGTAATAGTACATAACTCTATGGTCTACATACATAAAAATCCGACATGGTGACCATCCGAAATATTTAGACGGCTAGTAATCAAACTAAAATTGTGTATGTTGATAGAGGCAATTAACATAAGTATTATATATGAAAATAGGCTATTTAGTTCTTTACGGAACTAGGCCTAATTTTTATATATCCCACTGAACTTTTCCATTAAGATTCTCCTGCCTGTTACAAGGATTTTCCATGCGATATAGCCTACTAAATACCTTTTGGTTCGCGACCTATGTCTTCCCCAACTCCATTACAATGAAAAGTTGTGTATATCTCTCGCCTTCGTCATAATTACCATTTTGGCCCGTATTGAAATCTACAATTACTGTTTATGATTTCTACTTTTCAATACAATTTTATAAAGTTGTATTGGAAAGTAGAAATCAGAATCAGTAATGAATGATAAGTTGTGTTTGAGAACATAATATCCTACAATATCAGTGAATATGACTCCTCCCGCGAGATGGGATATTTCTTTCTATGGCGAACCACGGGAATACACTTTTAGAAAAATCAAATGCACGGCTCCTATGATTTACGAAAACTAAGCTGCAGAATTTAGTGACATTGGATCATGATTCTTATACAGCCCTGCATGCGAATCATCTTTTCAATCGCCTAAATAAGATGCGAGACATAAAAATAAGTGTTTAACATTTCGAACTGATTTATCTTGATTTTTTGAAATTTATTCAATTGAATTCCTGTAGGGATTTAACTAAATTTTCAACTAAAATTACACTTCCTGATCGAGATGAACATCTCAATGTTCCTAGGAGCTCTAGAAAATCATATGTTATTATAGTCATAATAATCCATGACAGGCTACTAAGCACTATATTAGAACAAGAGCTGTATTGTGCCCAACTCTAGGAATGGGTATTCCAAGTTTCAGACACCTAGATATCAAGGGAAAGGCTGTAGCTGCTTTTGAAAGTTGAGATATTTGAATATCGTGCTACATTGCTTCGAGAAGGAATTGGAAGGAATTTACCGATACTTGGATGTCAAGTGACGTAGCGAGTAATAGCAGAGGTCGAGGCTATTTATTGATTAAATAGTTAACCATGGAGTAGAGACTTGAGACTGGGATCAGATTACTGGCACGGCCAAATGAAAGAGAATGCAATTAGTATCAAGTAAATCGGACCAGGGATACCAGAGATATGAGGATTTCTAGATTACAACGTGATGACGCATGACCCTGGCAGTTTTGAATAAAAGCCGGCTGGAGCAAGCATCGATAGCTCACTGCAACACAAGCCCTTGCCTAGCAAGGTGCATCTACGCTGAGCCAAGGCACATGGTTGCCGGATCTACGCAGAAGTTCTTTTCAAAGTCGTGATAGTCACAAAAGTGCTGCGCTACGAGGTGGAACTTAGTAAGTTTACGGCGAGGAGAATCACTGAGGTGATTGATTTTTCTACAGACATTGGTGGAAATATTTATATTTCTACATGGACATATGCTAGACTTTGTCTAGAATTAGTATTTTGTCACAGTCCAGTAATAACATAATACTTGGATATTTAAATCCATTTCAGTCAGTTTTCATTTTTGTAACTAGTTAACCACTTCGATCTGTCAGTACACTGAAGACTAGTCTATAACGGTGGCGTTCATTAGTCTACGCAAGGGAAACTACAAGTTGCTTAGCGCATGGTAGATGGTGATATAATAAACCATGCCCAGGGAACGATCTTCAGAACAGCCGTTGATTGGTTAGACTGTCAGTGTTTTTCTTGTACTGATAAGATTACCGTGAGTTATGTTACAACTGACATATCTAAGAATAGATCACTTAGATCTGACCCCATTTAAACAAACTGTTATGGCTTTGATAGAAGCCCATATTAATATGGAACAACAGTTTATTCAAACGTCAAGAGATACTACCACTATGTCTTACTAGACGGATTGTGGGTATATAATGGCGGCCGATACAAGGATTGTACATGCTTGTCCGATAGGGCATGTCTATGGATAAATCTGGTACAGACCAGGTTTACTACGCTTCAAGACCATCAAGAAATGTAAGCCACATTTGAATTATATTATGCCTAGCTAATTGGAACAAACTATTTTTTCTGCAGATGACCAACACATTTTATTTTTTCGTCGTATTTAAATCTTGCAATGATTTACGCAAGACTTGTTAGAGTTATTCTGAGTATTTTCAGCACTCAGAACAGTTTAGGATCGATGACCGAGCATTTCGAGCATTTATTTGAATATTTCATATTTTTGGGAAACCACGGAAAACAACCGATGTAACTGTAAAAGTTAAATTTATTTTTGTTGAGGAATGGATATTTTTTCCATATTCGAAGGTTCGAACATGTGGATTCTCACATAATGAGATGATAATTAAACATATTTAAAATAATATAACAAATAATAATAATAATAATAATCCACTAATAATAATAATAATAATTTTTATAATTTTTCTAAATAATTCTTGGATATTATATTTTCTAATAATCATATGTATTGAGAGAGAGCCTATGAAGTAGTTTAATCATTTCTAGTCTGGAACAGGAGATTTTCCGAAGGAGAGTGGTTAACGCAAGCCCGCATTCAACCAACATTTCAGTTCTGGTTGAACAGTTGATATTTGCAATGAGTAAAGTATATTTTTCAGATAACACGGAGAGGCATGAAACGGGAAGCAAATGATATTTGTATCAAATAGGATATTTTTGTATTTATATAAAATCATGACGTAAATACACTCGAAAGTGAAATAAAGATTTTCATAAGTATGGTAAATTCACGGGTTGAACTGAATGGTAAAATAAAATAAACTTGTAAGTTTATTAATCTTCCAGTGTTGATAACAAGCAGGGGCTTGATTTATTGTATAAATTTTGGGAAGATAATTTATGTGTGGAGTAGTTGAAATGCCATTCCCAGGTGCGCATGTTTAAGTCGCAGGAATGAAGAGGTTTTTTCGAGCATCAATCAAATAGCAGGTTCGATGGCTCAGGTTTATAGTAGGAGTATTGGAACTACACATTTCGTCGTATGAATGACCCGAAGGTTATTTCTTGAAACCATCAGTTCTTATTTCAACCTTGTTTACGAATTCCATTTAGACTTTGATTTTGCTAGAACCCGGATTTGTCATGATAGTAGTTTATTCTTCTTCAGAGGAAGACCTTTGCCGTTGTTGTTGTAATATTGTGTTCTTACACAAATAATAGAGTGGGCCACTGCCAATTAAAAATAATTCTTTAACCACGAATAATTTGAAGGATATTTTCAATCCTAGTGCCATGAACTAAATGAATTCATTCTGAAGCTACAATTCTTATTTCCGCATTCTGTCGAAGAATTGCAAGTTGTGAATGTTGCTAAAAATGGCCATGAATATAAATATTTTTATAATAATGATTCCAAGTGAAAAATTGAATAGTTGAATGGTTCAACCATTTATTGATCAAGTTGATTCAGAAATCATATATTTTGTTAGGAACTTGAAGTTCATAATCGAGTCACTTCTCGAATGTTCAATGTCAGAAGAACAATTAATTGTTGTTGTGCTTCGCACAGTTCTTCGATGCTATGCTCAAGGTCAAATACGTTTCAGATGTTATTAATATGTGTAAATAATTTGTGTTGCTTCAATGATAATAATATTTTTCGACAATGTATTTTTGAAACTGGAAAAATAAGTGAAAGTTAAAAATTCTATGAACAATTATTCTACGAGTGTTAATATTATGTAAAAATTTTCAAACAGTGAACTAGGACATTTCCAGTAGAGACAATTAAATTTGAACTGGAATTAATTATAAATAATTTTGGAACACAGTCTACAGGACTAACAATCAGACTTGTGTTTCCAAAAAAATAATTGTCAAATGTGTTTGGAAAATTTCTGTATATTGTGTAAATAGGAGTGTGGATCGCCACACGTGAGTGATGCTGCTTTGAGCATCTTTGCAGTCAATTTTAACTTCAAAATAAACTGAGATAATTTTACAGGATGTGTTACTCCCAATTAAATCTCCTTCTATCCTTATTGTTGCATTGAGCCAAAAATCAGTAAAGCATTTTCTTAATTTGATGTCGTTTTTGCGATTAGCTTTAACCCATCTGGCGCTCCGGGATATTTTGACTCTCGTGCTGACTGATTATTGGTAAAATGCATATGTGGTCGTGCGGACTCCGGTCTAAACGGGCACATAAAATAAGACAGAGAGAGAAATGGCTTCGAACGTGGGTCTCGATTTAGACATGGTCAATCGCATGCCGATTTGAAATTGTGATAATTTTTATAGAAATATTTTGGGAGTTGAGAAATGTCTGGTTTGGATGAATAAATTAGTAGGAAACCCAATTAGTGGGGAAAATTAATAATTTAACTTGGTTAATAATTAGAATGAATTTGATTATTTTTGATAATGGCTTAACCATTAGGGCGTCAAGTAAATTCAGTAGTAAACGTTCGATGACTGGACATACACATTATTAGAATCCAGGTGGAGGATATTTGAGAACTTGCATATTTTTCTTGTGATATTGTGGTAATTGTAATTCGTAAAAGTAGAGAATTTTGTTTTTCCATCACGTCGACATTAGGACAAATCTCATTTTATTAGAGTGTTCCAATTAGCTATTCATATTTCTTGTTCTAGTTATAAGCTTGTGTTTGCCACTGTTGTATACCCGTAAGTTTTGAATAATAATTGAAATTATGGAAGAAATGATGAGGATGATGAGGAGTTTGGAGGAGAGTTCAAAAGAGGCTGGACTGCGTGTAGCAGCCATTATGAAAGAAAATACTGAGGCTTTGGAAAGGAAACTTAAAGAAAATTCTGATAAACTTAAAGAAAGTTTAAACGATAAACTTAAAGAAAATTCTGATTCTTTAGAAAATAAACTTAAAGAAAATTCTGATTCTTTAGAAAATAAACTTAAAGAAAATTTGAATGATAAACTTAGAGAAAATTCTGATTCTTTGGAAAATAAACTTAAAGAAAGTTCTGATTCTTTAAAAGGTAACTTGAAAGAAAATTTAAATAGTAAATTTAATTCAATGGAAAGTAAATTTAAAGAGAATTCTGAAATTTTGAAAATGACACTTGAGAGTAAAATGAATAAATTATGCGAAAAAACACATGAGCTCGAAACTTCATTAGCTACTAACGCTAGTTTAATGGACGATAAATTTCGCGATGCCGATCTTCGATCTCAAAGCTTAGCTGATAGGATAGAACATGGTCTTAGGAAAGTTGGTGAAGACATGGTCAACCTGGAAGTCAGAGTGAAGAAGGAGAGTAATGAGATGGGAATTCTAGTTGTTCAACGGTTGACAGAACAATTCAAAGAACTTGTAATGGGAGAAATAAGAGAAGGTGTGATTAATGAGTTACAAACTGAAATTAAAACCACAGTTGTCAATGAAATTAAAGACACACTCAAGCTGGAGAACCAAGAAGGAATCAAGGAGATTAGGGAATCTTTGTCATCCCATATTGAAGTAATTTCCAAAGATATCCAAGCAACTCAGAAGGACATATCAGATATGACAGGGTCATTGAAAAGTCATGAGGCTGTTATGAACCAGATATCCATTGATGTTAAGGAGAATTGTAAAGAAACTGAAGCAATTAAGAAAATGGCAGAAGAAAACCAGAAGGAACTTGAGGTTATGAAAACTCAAATCAAGGACGAGAAACAGTCTGACCATCTGTTAAAAATGCCAAATGTAAGGGGAAAGGAACAGATACAGATAAATCTAGGAGCAGCTAGAGAGACTGACAGACAGGATGAGGTCAGGACAGTATTTCAATCCAACCCCATAACTGTATTTAAGAATATAGAGGATAAGCCTTCTAAATTTTCAGGGCGAGATTCTGTGACACCCGTGGAATTTTTGAGAGAAGCAGGGGATTACCTGAAAGATTCTAAGATCCCTAAAGAAAGACAGATCCGAGTGATAGGGAAGTTTTTGGAAGGTCCTGCACTTCTTTGGTTTAGGGCTTTTAGATCCACTCTAACCACTTTTGAGGAGTTTTCTCGTGGGTTATTGAAAAAGTTTTGGTCCCCGGAAACCCAACAGCAAGTCAGAGCAGAGTTATATTCGAAGAGATTCTCGACGTCACAACCTACTCGATACTCTACGTACTTTTCTGGACAGCTTTCTAAACTTCAACATTTAGATCCGCCGATGCCAGATAACGAATTGATTACTGCATTGATACGTCAATTTCCAGCAGACGTCCAGAGGACTTTGATCGCTGCTGATATCTATAATAGGGAGCAATTTGACGAAGTATTACAGAAGCTGGATCATACGAACGCTCAATTCTTCCATCTGAAGGGAGGAAAAAATAACAACGCTGTGTACGCTGTTATGGCTGATAGTTATTCTCAGACACCTCGAGAGATTCGAGAGGAGCGAGAAGAGAAAACGCCGAGGGAAGATCCAAATAAGAGAGGATGGAATCAATACAGTAATAGATATAGTTACAAGCCTTATGCGAGACCGGATGGTGGAAATCGATACAATACTCGATGGAGAAGACCACAGGATAATCGAGGAAGGTACCAAGAAAGAAGATACTACGGTAGAAACAACTACAATAACCGAGGGAATGTGGATACTCGTCAGTCCAATGAAGAGTTCAACAAGGAGACGAGGAAAAACTTGGAAGCAAGACACCAAGATAACTTGCAGTTTTTGGAGCAAAGGCCCAATGAACCAGGTCCATCGGGAACACAACAATCCCGGGGGAATGGTAACGAAAAAAAAAAAACTTCGAATTCACAGTAGAAGATAGAATTTTGAACACTTTCACTTCCAGAATTATTAAATGGCAAGCAGAGGATGATGACTTAATTCAAGAGAATGACGGACGAAAAGAAATGGGTACAAGAATTAGAATGCCAATCATATCATGCGAAGTATTTGGTATGCCTGTCGATACTTTGATCGATACTGGGGCTATGCTTTGTCTGGTGAGTGAGAAGCTTTATATTCTGTGGAAGCTCAAAGAGAATTTAGAGGAGATTCCAGTATCGGGAATTAAGATCCAAGGAATAATACCCAATAAAATATCTCTGTGTAAAACACAATTATACTTATGTATTACGATTGGAGGACATGATTTCCGACATGTGTTTGTTGTAATGAAGGACATGGCTTTTGACATGATATTGGGAGCGGATTTCATTCAGAAATATCAAGCAGTGATAGATATGAAGACAGAGACGATCAGATTTAAGAATACCGAAGAGATTAACTTCGAGGGAAAAAAAGAGGAAGACATCGAGGGAGATGCTCAATGGTCTCTGATTTTTCATGAAGCTGAAGGAAGAGAAGTCTACACTGAGAGGGAGTCCCCAGAGCTAGGGAAAGTTTTGGAAGAGTATCACGATATTTTCAATATTAAACCTGGTGAAATTAAAGATTTTGAATATTGTGGAAGTAAACAATAATGGAACCTATGAAGTCGCTAATACACGAACTGGTAACATCGTGGGAACTTATAATGCATCGAATTTGAAAATCTATTATTCAAGAACCAGGTGATTTAATGTGTAGATAGGAAAAATAAAAAAAATTCAATTTTTATTTTTTGCTAGGTGTGGGGTGGATGTGCCCAACTCTAGGAATGGGTATTCCAAGTTTCAGACACCTAGATATCAAGGGAAAGGCTGTAGCCGCTTTTGAAAGTTGAGATATTTGAATATCGCGCTACATTGCTTCGAGAAGGAATTGGAAGGAATTTACCGATACTTGGATGTCAAGTGACGTAGCGAGTAATAGCAGAGGTCGAGGCTATTTATTGATTAAATAGTCAACCATGGAGTAGAGACTTGAGACTGGGATCAGATTACTGGCACGGCCAAATGAAAGAGAATGCAATTAGTATCAAGTAAATCGGACCAGGGACACCAGAGATATGAGGATTTCTAGATTACAACGTGATGACGCATGACCCTGGCAGTTTTGAATAAAAGCCGGCTGGAGCAAGCATCGATAGCTCACTGCAACACAAGCCCTTGCCTAGCAAGGTGCATCTACGCTGAGCCAAGGCACATGGTTGCCGGATCTACGCAGAAGTTCTTTTCAAAGTCGTGATAGTCACAAAAGTGCTGCGCTACGAGGTGGAACTTAGTAAGTTTACGGCGAGGAGAATCACTGAGGTGATTGATTTTTCTACAGACATTGGTGGAAATATTTATATTTCTACATGGACATATGCTAGACTTTGTCTAGAATTAGTATTTTGTCACAGTCCAGTAATAACATAATACTTGGATATTTAAATCCATTTCAGTCAGTTTTCATTTTTGTAACTAGTTAACCACTTCGATCTGTCAGTACACTGAAGACTAGTCTATAACGGTGGCGTTCATTAGTCTACGCAAGGGAAACTACAAGTTGCTTAGCGCATGGTAGATGGTGATATAATAAACCATGCCCAGGGAACGATCTTCAGAACAGCCGTTGATTGGTTAGACTGTCAGTGTTTTTCTTGTACTGATAAGATTACCGTGAGTTATGTTACAACTGACATATCTAAGAATAGATCACTTAGATCTGACCCCATTTAAACAAACTGTTATGGCTTTGATAGAAGCCCATATTAATATGGAACAACAGTTTATTCAAACGTCAAGAGATACTACCACTATGTCTTACTAGACGGATTGTGGGTATATAATGGCGGCCGATACAAGGATTGTACCTGCTTGTCCGATAGGGCATGTCTATGGATAAATCTGGTACAGACCAGGTTTACTACGCTTCAAGACCATCAAGAAATGTAAGCCACATTTGAATTATATTATGCCTAGCTAATTGGAACAAACTATTTTTTCTGCAGATGACCAACACATTTTATTTTTTCGTCGTATTTAAATCTTGCAATGATTTACGCAAGACTTGTTAGAGTTATTCTGAGTATTTTCAGCACTCAGAACAGTTTAGGATCGATGACCGAGCATTTCGAGCATTTATTTGAATATTTCATATTTTTGGGAAACCACGGAAAACAACCGATGTAACTGTAAAAGTTAAATTTATTTTTGTTGAGGAATGGATATTTTTTCCATATTCGAAGGTTCGAACATGTGGATTCTCACATAATGAGATGATAATTAAACATATTTAAAATAATATAACAAATAATAATAATAATAATCCACTAATAATAATAATAATAATTTTTATAATTTTTCTAAATAATTCTTGGATATTATATTTTCTAATAATCATATGTATTGAGAGAGAGCCTATGAAGTAGTTTAATCATTTCTAGTCTGGAACAGGAGATTTTCCGAAGGAGAGTGGTTAACGCAAGCCCGCATTCAACCAACATTTCAGTTCTGGTTGAACAGTTGATATTTGCAATGAGTAAAGTATATTTTTCAGATAACACGGAGAGGCATGAAACGGGAAGCAAATGATATTTGTATCAAATAGGATATTTTTGTATTTATATAAAATCATGACGTAAATACACTCGAAAGTGAAATAAAGATTTTCATAAGTATGGTAAATTCACGGGTTGAACTGAATGGTAAAATAAAATAAACTTGTAAGTTTATTAATCTTCCAGTGTTGATAACAAGCAGGGGCTTGATTTATTGTATAAATTTTGGGAAGATAATTTATGTGTGGAGTAGTTGAAATGCCATTCCCAGGTGCGCATGTTTAAGTCGCAGGAATGAAGAGGTTTTTTCGAGCATCAATCAAATAGCAGGTTCGATGGCTCAGGTTTATAGTAGGAGTATTGGAACTACACATTTCGTCGTATGAATGACCCGAAGGTTATTTCTTGAAACCATCAGTTCTTATTTCAACCTTGTTTACGAATTCCATTTAGACTTTGATTTTGCTAGAACCCGGATTTGTCATGATAGTAGTTTATTCTTCTTCAGAGGAAGACCTTTGCCGTTGTTGTTGTAATATTGTGTTCTTACACAAATAATAGAGTGGGCCACTGCCAATTAAAAATAATTCTTTAACCACGAATAATTTGAAGGATATTTTCAATCCTAGTGCCATGAACTAAATGAATTCATTCTGAAGCTACAATTCTTATTTCCGCATTCTGTCGAAGAATTGCAATTTGTGAATGTTGCTAAAAATGGCCATGAATATAAATATTTTTATAATAATGATTCCAAGTGGAAAATTGAATAGTTGAATGGTTCAACCATTTATTGATCAAGTTGATTCAGAAATCATATATTTTGTTAGGAACTTGAAGGTCATAATCGAGTCACTTCTCGAATGTTCAATGTCAGAAGAACAATTAATTGTTGTTGTGCTTCGCACAGTTCTTCGATGCTATGCTCAAGGTCAAATACTTTTCAGATGTTATTAATATGTGTAAATAATTTGTGTTGCTTCAATGATAATAATATTTTTCGACAATGTATTTTTGAAACTGGAAAAATAAGTGAAAGTTAAAAATTCTATGAACAATTATTCTACGAGTGTTAATATTATGTAAAAATTTTCAAACAGTGAACTAGGACATTTCCAGTAGAGACAATTAAATTTGAACTGGAATTAATTATAAATAATTTTGGAACACAGTCTACAGGACTAACAATCAGACTTGTGTTTCCAAAAAAATAATTGTCAAATGTGTTTGGAAAATTTCTGTATATTGTGTAAATAGGAGTGTGGATCGCCACACGTGAGTGATGCTGCTTTGAGCATCTTTGCAGTCAATTTTAACTTCAAAATAAACTGAGATAATTTTACAGGATGTGTTACTCCCAATTAAATCTCCTTCTATCCTTATTGTTGCATTGAGCCAAAAATCAGTAAAGCATTTTCTTAATTTGATGTCGTTTTTGCGATTAGCTTTAACCCATCTGGCGCTCCGGGATATTTTGACTCTCGTGCTGACTGATTATTGGTAAAATGCATATGTGGTCGTGCGGACTCCGGTCTAAACGGGCACATAAAATAAGATAGAGAGAGAAATGGCTTCGAACGTGGGTCTCGATTTAGACATGGTCAATCGCATGCCGATTTGAAATTGTGATAATTTTTATAGAAATATTTTGGGAGTTGAGAAATGTCTGGTTTGGATGAATAAATTAGTAGGAAACCCAATTAGTGGGGAAAATTAATAATTTAACTTGGTTAATAATTAGAATGAGTTTGATTATTTTTGATAATGGCTTAACCATTAGGGCGTCAAGTAAATTCAGTAGTAAACGTTCGATGACTGGACATACACATTATTAGAATCCAGGTGGAGGATATTTGAGAACTTGCATATTTTTCTTGTGATATTGTGGTAATTGTAATTCGTAAAAGTAGAGAATTTTGTTTTTCCATCACGTTGACATTAGGTCAAATCTCATTTTATTAGAGTGTTCCAATTAGCTATTCATATTCCTTGTTCTAGTTATAAGCTTGTGTTTGCCACTGTTGTATACCCGTAAGTTTTGAATAATAATTGAAATTATGGAAGAAATGATGAGGATGATGAGGAGTTTGGAGGAGAGTTCAAAAGAGGCTGGACTGCGTGTAGCAGCCATTATGAAAGAAAATACTGAGGCTTTGGAAAGAAAACTTAAAGAAAATTCTGATAAACTTAAAGAAAGTTTAAACGATAAACTTAAAGAAAATTCTGATTCTTTAGAAAATAAACTTAAAGAAAATTCTGATTCTTTAGAAAATAAACTTAAAGAAAATTTGAATGATAAACTTAGAGAAAATTCTGATTCTTTGGAAAATAAACTTAAAGAAAGTTCTGATTCTTTAAAAGGTAACTTGAAAGAAAATTTAAATAGTAAATTTAATTCAATGGAAAGTAAATTTAAAGAGAATTCTGAAATTTTGAAAATGACACTTGAGAGTAAAATGAATAAATTATGCGAAAAAACACATGAGCTCGAAACTTCATTAGCTACTAACGCTAGTTTAATGGACGATAAATTTCGCGATGCCGATCTTCGATCTCAAAGCTTAGCTGATAGGATAGAACATGGTCTTAGGAAAGTTGGTGAAGACATGGTCAACCTGGAAGTCAGAGTGAAGAAGGAGAGTAATGAGATGGGAATTCTAGTTGTTCAACGGTTGACAGAACAATTCAAAGAACTTGTAATGGGAGAAATAAGAGAAGGTGTGATTAATGAGTTACAAACTGAAATTAAAACCACAGTTGTCAATGAAATTAAAGACACACTCAAGCTGGAGAACCAAGAAGGAATCAAGGAGATTAGGGAATCTTTGCCATCCCATATTGAAGTAATTTCCAAAGATATCCAAGCAACTCAGAAGGACATATCAGATATGACAGGGTCATTGAAAAGTCATGAGGCTGTTATGAACCAGATATCCATTGATGTTAAGGAGAATTGTAAAGAAACTGAAGCAATTAAGAAAATGGCAGAAGAAAACCAGAAGGAACTTGAGGCTATGAAAACTCAAATCAAGGACGAGAAACAGTCTGACCATCTGTTAAAAATGCCAAATGTAAGGGGAAAGGAACAGATACAGATAAATCTAGGAGCAGCTAGAGAGACTGACAGACAGGATGAGGTCAGGACAGTATTTCAATCCAACCCCATAACTGTATTTAAGAATATAGAGGATAAGCCTTCTAAATTTTCAGGGCGAGATTCTGTGACACCCGTGGAATTTTTGAGAGAAGCAGGGGATTACCTGAAAGATTCTAAGATCCCTAAAGAAAGACAGATCCGAGTGATAGGGAAGTTTTTGGAAGGTCCTGCACTTCTTTGGTTTAGGGCTTTTAGATCCACTCTAACCACTTTTGAGGAGTTTTCTCGTGGGTTATTGAAAAAGTTTTGGTCCCCGGAAACCCAACAGCAAGTCAGAGCAGAGTTATATTCGAAGAGATTCTCGACGTCACAACCTACTCGATACTCTACGTACTTTTCTGGACAGCTTTCTAAACTTCAACATTTAGATCCGCCGATGCCAGATAACGAATTGATTACTGCATTGATACGTCAATTTCCAGCAGACGTCCAGAGGACTTTGATCGCTGCTGATATCTATAATAGGGAGCAATTTGACGAAGTATTACTGAAGCTGGATCATACGAACGCTCAATTCTTCCATCTGAAGGGAGGAAAAAATAACAACGCTGTGTACGCTGTTATGGCTGATAGTTATTCTCAGACACCTCGAGAGATTCGAGAGGAGCGAGAAGAGAAAACGCCGAGGGAAGATCCAAATAAGAGAGGATGGAATCAATACAGTAATAGATATAGTTACAAGCCTTATGCGAGACCGGATGGTGGAAATCGATACAATACTCGATGGAGAAGACCACAGGATAATCGAGGAAGGTACCAAGAAAGAAGATACTACGGTAGAAACAACTACAATAACCGAGGGAATGTGGATACTCGTCAGTCCAATGAAGAGTTCAACAAGGAGACGAGGAAAAACTTGGAAGCAAGACACCAAGATAACTTGCAGTTATTGGAGCAAAGGCCCAATGAACCAGGTCCATCGGGAACACAACAATCCCGGGGGAATGGTAACGAAAAAAAAAAAATTCGAATTCACAGTAGAAGATAGAATTTTGAACACTTTCACTTCCAGAATTATTAAATGGCAAGCAGAGGATGATGACTTAATTCAAGAGAATGACGGACGAAAAGAAATGGGTACAAGAATTAGAATGCCAATCATATCATGCGAAGTATTTGGTATGCCTGTCGATACTTTGATCGATACTGGGGCTATGCTTTGTCTGGTGAGTGAGAAGCTTTATATTCTGTGGAAGCTCAAAGAGAATTTAGAGGAGATTCCAGTATCAGGAATTAAGATCCAAGGAATAATACCCAATAAAATATCTCTGTGTAAAACACAATTATACTTATGTATTACGATTGGAGGACATGATTTCCGACATGTGTTTGTTGTAATGAAGGACATGGCTTTTGACATGATATTGGGAGCGGATTTCATTCAGAAATATCAAGCAGTGATAGATATGAAGACAGAGACGATCAGATTTAAGAATACCGAAGAGATTAACTTCGAGGGAAAAGAAGAGGAAGACATCGAGGGAGATGCTCAATGGTCTCTGATTTTTCATGAAGCTGAAGGAAGAGAAGTCTACACTGAGAAGGAGTCCCCAGAGCTAGGGAAAGTTTTGGAAGAGTATCACGATATTTTCAATATTAAACCTGGTGAAATTAAAGATTTTGAATATTGTGGAAGTAAACAATAATGGAACCTATGAAGTCGCTAATACACGAACTGGTAACATCGTGGGAACTTATAATGCATCGAATTTGAAAATCTATTATTCAAGAACCAGATGATTTAATGTGTAGATAGGAAAAATAAAAAATTTTCAATTTTTATTTTTTGCTAGGTGTGGGGTGGATGTGCCCAACTCTAGGAATGGGTATTCCAAGTTTCAGACACCTAGATATCAAGGGAAAGGCTGTAGCCGCTTTTGAAAGTTGAGATATTTGAATATCGCGCTACATTGCTTCGAGAAGGAATTGGAAGGAATTTACCGATACTTGGATGTCAAGTGACGTAGCGAGTAATAGCAGAGGTCGAGGCTATTTATTGATTAAATAGTTAACCATGGAGTAGAGACTTGAGACTGGGATCAGATTACTGGCACGGCCAAATGAAAGAGAATGCAATTAGTATCAAGTAAATCGGACCAGGGATACCAGAGATATGAGGATTTCTAGATTACAACGTGATGACGCATGACCCTGGCAGTTTTGAATAAAAGCCGGCTGGAGCAAGCATCGATAGCTCACTGCAACACAAGCCCTTGCCTAGCAAGGTGCATCTACGCTGAGCCAAGGCACATGGTTGCCGGATCTACGCAGAAGTTCTTTTCAAAGTCGTGATAGACACAAAAGTGCTGCGCTACGAGGTGGAACTTAGTAAGTTTACGGCGAGGAGAATCACTGAGGTGATTGATTTTTCTACAGACATTGGTGGAAATATTTATATTTCTACATGGACATATGCTAGACTTTGTCTAGAATTAGTATTTTGTCACAGTCCAGTAATAACATAATACTTGGATATTTAAATCCATTTCAGTCAGTTTTCATTTTTGTAACTAGTTAACCACTTCGATCTGTCAGTACACTGAAGACTAGTCTATAACGGTGGCGTTCATTAGTCTACGCAAGGGAAACTACAAGTTGCTTAGCGCATGGTAGATGGTGATATAATAAACCATGCCCAGGGAACGATCTTCAGAACAGCCGTTGATTGGTTAGACTGTCAGTGTTTTTCTTGTACTGATAAGATTACCGTGAGTTATGTTACAACTGACATATCTAAGAATAGATCACTTAGATCTGACCCCATTTAAACAAACTGTTATGGCTTTGATAGAAGCCCATATTAATATGGAACAACAGTTTATTCAAACGTCAAGAGATACTACCACTATGTCTTACTAGACGGATTGTGGGTATATAATGGCGGCCGATACAAGGATTGTACATGCTTGTCCGATAGGGCATGTCTATGGATAAATCTGGTACAGACCAGGTTTACTACGCTTCAAGACCATCAAGAAATGTAAGCCACATTTGAATTATATTATGCCTAGCTAATTGGAACAAACTATTTCTTCTGCAGATGACCAACACATTTTATTTTTTCGTCGTATTTAAATCTTGCAATGATTTACGCAAGACTTGTTAGAGTTATTCTGAGTATTTTCAGCACTCAGAACAGTTTAGGATCGATGACCGAGCATTTCGAGCATTTATTTGAATATTTCATATTTTTGGGAAACCACGGAAAACAACCGATGTAACTGTAAAAGTTAAATTTATTTTTGTTGAGGAATGGATATTTTTTCCATATTCGAAGGTTCGAACATGTGGATTCTCACATAATGAGATGATAATTAAACATATTTAAAATAATATAACAAATAATAATAATAATAATCCACTAATAATAATAATAATAATTTTTATAATTTTTCTAAATAATTCTTGGATATTATATTTTCTAATAATCATATGTATTGAGAGAGAGCCTATGAAGTAGTTTAATCATTTCTAGTCTGGAACAGGAGATTTTCCGAAGGAGAGTGGTTAACGCAAGCCCGCATTCAACCAACATTTCAGTTCTGGTTGAACAGTTGATATTTGCAATGAGTAAAGTATATTTTTCAGATAACACGGAGAGGCATGAAACGGGAAGCAAATGATATTTGTATCAAATAGGATATTTTTGTATTTATATAAAATCATGACGTAAATACACTCGAAAGTGAAATAAAGATTTTCATAAGTATGGTAAATTCACGGGTTGAACTGAATGGTAAAATAAAATAAACTTGTAAGTTTATTAATCTTCCAGTGTTGATAACAAGCAGGGGCTTGATTTATTGTATAAAATTTGGGAAGATAATTTATGTGTGGAGTAGTTGAAATGCCATTCCCAGGTGCGCATGTTTAAGTCGCAGGAATGAAGAGGTTTTTTCGAGCATCAATCAAATAGCAGGTTCGATGGCTCAGGTTTATAGTAGGAGTATTGGAACTACACATTTCGTCGTATGAATGACCCGAAGGTTATTTCTTGAAACCATCAGTTCTTATTTCAACCTTGTTTACGAATTCCATTTAGACTTTGATTTTGCTAGAACCCGGATTTGTCATGATAGTAGTTTATTCTTCTTCAGAGGAAGACCTTTGCCGTTGTTGTTGTAATATTGTGTTCTTACACAAATAATAGAGTGGGCCACTGCCAATTAAAAATAATTCTTTAACCACGAATAATTTGAAGGATATTTTCAATCCTAGTGCCATGAACTAAATGAATTCATTCTGAAGCTACAATTCTTATTTCCGCATTCTGTCGAAGAATTGCAAGTTGTGAATGTTGCTAAAAATGGCCATGAATATAAATATTTTTATAATAATGATTCCAAGTGGAAAATTGAATAGTTGAATGGTTCAACCATTTATTGATCATGTTGATTCAGAAATCATATATTTTGTTAGGAACTTGAAGTTCATAATCGAGTCACTTCTCGAATGTTCAATGTCAGAAGAACAATTAATTGTTGTTGTGCTTCGCACAGTTCTTCGATGCTATGCTCAAGGTCAAATACTTTTCAGATGTTATTAATATGTGTAAATAGTTTGTGTTGCTTCAATGATAATAATATTTTTCGACAATGTATTTTTGAAACTGGAAAAATAAGTGAAAGTTAAAACTTCTATGAACATTTATTCTACGAGTGTTAATATTATGTAAAAATTTTCAAACAGTGAACTAGGACATTTCCAGTAGAGACAATTAAATTTGAACTGGAATTAATTATAAATAATTTTGGAACACAGTCTACAGGACTAACAATCAGACTTGTGTTTCCAAAAAAATAATTGTCAAATGTGTTTGGAAAATTTCTGTATATTGTGTAAATAGGAGTGTGGATCGCCACACGTGAGTGATGCTGCTTTGAGCATCTTTGCAGTCAATTTTAACTTCAAAATAAACTGAGATAATTTTACAGGATGTGTTACTCCCAATTAAATCTCCTTCTATCCTTATTGTTGCATTGAGCCAAAAATCAGTAAAGCATTTTCTTAATTTGATGTCGTTTTTGCGATTAGCTTTAACCCATCTGGCGCTCCGGGATATTTTGACTCTCGTGCTGACTGATTATTGGTAAAATGCATATGTGGTCGTGCGGACTCCGGTCTAAACGGGCACAGTATGTTGTAGAGTCCTCTAACTTTGTGTAGATCCAGCTGGTGGTTGAACCTCCTGGTGTTCAGGGATCCATTGTAGCATTCCCATACTGCAATGCAATCCAGAGTGGGTTGATTTCCATCGCTGCATGTGCCTGGATAGGCCGCGTTCGTAGGCTTCCATATTGTCCTGTCCTATCCCTTTGTTCCCTGTTTACTCAGTCATGATTAAGTCCATGGTTATAAGATCAAATTCCAAATGTTCCACATGATCAGTCTTTATCATACGCCACTGCATCGTATATAAAATGTTCAGGAGTAATATGTCCATAATGGTCCATTTATCAGTCATTCAATAATTTACATAAGTTCAAATATGTTGTCCACTTTTGCAGTCTTCTATCATTAGGTATTTTTCATTTCAACTTTTACAATCAGTCACACAGACTTCAACACAGTTTCAATACTTACTTCACACAGACTTCAACACAGTTTCAATACTTACTTACTTACTTACTTACTTAGTTCCTCCAATGCCAGGTAGCATATCGGGGAACAAGTTTCCTCGAGCGAACTCTATCAGCTGCCAGGTTTTCAGCTTCCTCCCAGTTCATATCCATGCATTCAAGATCCTTTGCAAAGGTTCGTTTCCAGGTGTTGCGAAGTCTTCCCCTACTTCAGTATCCTTTCCTAGGTTTCCAAAACAGTGCTGATTTGGGTATCCTGTCATTCATAAGTAGAACATGTCCCGCGAACTGCATTCTTCTATGAGCAACGATTTTGTGCAGGTTGCGTAGACCAGTTCTTCTCAGTACTTCATCATCTGATATGTGGTCACGATAACTGATTTTCAAAATGTTTTACTCTGCGGTCTAACTCAGCATATTTTCGTCTAGCTACTTGAAGCTCTTCTTGATCTTTAGCTTGTTCACGCTGTTGCATTACCATCTTTCTTTCTTCTATTAGATGCCAAGTTCGATCTTGAATCCATCGCTCTTCCTGTGTTCCTCTCCGTCGTCCAACAGTCTCTTCAGCACATGTACTCACAGAATGCTTGAATGTAGTCCATTGTGTTTGAACATCTACAGGTAGATTTTGAAGTGCCTAGAATCAGTGCAAAGTGGAATTATATAACACCATATTGAAACAGAAGCTATCGTGCTGCGAATGTTGGGTCAGATCATTTCTTGGTCCGAGCGGGCTTGAAAGTTAAGTTCAAATCGCAACAATGCCAGAAACCTAAGCGACCGTTCGATGTGGCAAAGCTAAAAGCAAGGAAGTAGAAAATTTTTAAGACAGATTACGAATGGAAAGGAGACTTGCAAAATACCAACCAACCAGCGTAGCAGCATTAAGAAAATACGAGTATATTTGATGTTTGCATAATCTGTGGAAAATGGAATCAATAAAAATAATAATTGTCCATGAATTTGAACTTAAGCTATCACATTTTATTGTTACATATTTTACATTTTTACATGTTTTCAGTTTTTTGAATATAAAATTACATATTTTGTCTCTTTATTTTATATATTTGATCATAATTACATTTTTTACATACTTTCACGTTTTTAAATGTAAAAATACATATTCTGCAAAAAAGTGTTTTATCACAAGTGAAATATACGATAATTCAAAACAGTATGTATGACAATATTTGTCCACTAGAAACCCAAGTACATGAAAGGGATTTTCCAAGTTATCATAAGCTACTGAGACTGAGAGATGGCCAGGAAAGAATTCCAAGAAATCATATCAGTGGAGATCAGGGGATGGGAATCCACTTCACACCCTGCCAGAGAGTCAGCGGCTGGGCTTTAGTTTATTTCAGTTTTCCAGTGAGTGCCTGAGACTCTTCTTTTCAACCTGTTGTTCAGGAAGGCTGATATATTTCCTCCCACCCCACAAACAAAAAGTGCCTCTCTCCATTCAAGAGTTCGTACGTTTTACCACCTGTGATCCCTCTTGTAGAGAGTCAAAATTATCATCGAAGTTAAGGTCGTGGGTTACAATAGATGATTCGTTCACTACTGATGGAGCTGTGGTTCTCTGCCAGGCTTGTAATACGTAGGGCTCGGATGTTTAGGAAAAATCATATGTTTTCCTTTGCCTCTATTTCAATGCCCGATTGGTTTCTGATGCAAATCAAGTGGTTATAGTCACAATACAGTGGTTTCTATTTGTCATATGAATGCATACAGGGTCTTTCATATAAAGTAAGAACGGCAAGCAGCAGTTTTGTTATTCACTGCCGTGGTGGCCTTGGCCGAGCTTGTGGCACGCCATGGCCCCCTGCTGTACCATTGAAAGCGCGCGCATAGTACATACGAGGGCTGTTTTTTCAAGTTCCGATGGACTGTATAAAATAACAGGTTGACATACTGTACAGCCCCGGGGGGGTGGGGGGGGGCAGTACCCCTGGAAGCCACCCCCCATCTTTCACTAAAACCACCCCAACTGGCAACATCATAAGACCAGAACATTATCTTTACACAGCAAGAGGCGGCCACCCAGCTCGGGAGGTTAGTCAACTACTTGCAACACATACATAAACATCTACACCAACAACTAACTGGGGCAGCTACGTTGACGCAATGCTGACCATGCATCACCTAAAGGTATAAGAAGTGGAGTCCTAACTAGGAGCCACTATCTGTTCTACAGTGTGCGTCGCCGGCGGCCCTAGCCAACGTCTGTTCCTGCTACATCAGGTGAGATTCAGCAAAGTGCTCAGACTCCTTTATTTTGTACCCCAAACCTGTACACACTAGTTGTATTTTACATTTGCCTAAGACTTCCCAAAAGGGACATACAGAACTACATTCACTGACCAATAAACACATGGTCAGTAAGTTACACATTGCATTACTAATAATTACACTCCTCTTCACATCCTCATACCCTTCCTGATCTTCGTCACGATTGTCCGTGACCATAGTAGCCAGTAACTGCTTTGTCAGACTGCATTGTATTTCCCAGCACGCGACTCGAATACATAACGTCGAGCCGCTGACATCAGCACGCCTATTGTATTACCCATACCGTCCAGCTGGCAGGCCAGCATAGTAGCCTGCGTTTAGAGGTTCATCCCCTAATAAGCACTCGCATCTTTGCAGGAACACCCCCTAGCGTTTAAACACTGAACCACACACTACTCTAGTAAGCTCTCCCTGCTACGGGAAGCTGCTATCATTTAGGAACAACCTTCCAAATCAGTACAGTGACACAAGTGTTTTATCCCTAACTACCCCCCAACTAAGGGATCTAAAACATATTGGTGGAGGCGCTGCTACCACGCACAATAAGGGTAGGACTCATACAACGAGCCCTCTTGGTAGAAACGACCCATACCGCACACAGCCAAGCGAGACTAAATTTTTTTCTCCTACATTACGTCCCACACTTTTTCTTTATTACACAGGGATTTGTATTATTACAAACACCCCCACCCTCCCCATAGTGCAAGAACGGTGGAAATTAAATGACCACGTTTAGAACCACACTAAGAGACTTTGCGCACCAGTTGTCGGCTAGTACAACTCCACTCCTGCCGAAGTTAAAAATCAAGAACAGTGACTTGATAACTGACCAGACTGCAGTACAACTTCTCTGGGAACTCGAATTCAAGGCATCAGAAATCCGCGCTCAACACCCTGCAGCGGCAGCACAAGTCACACATTTTACAAGATCCCAGGCCACTGAACACAGACCAGAATCTCCAATATCAAGCCCTAGTGAAGTAGATTGCCTGCCAACACTCCACCCCTATTGTTGCAGCAACTGCAAATCACAGAGCAGAAAACTGATAATCTGCTCGAGCGCATCACACAGTTACTAGATACAGACACTGTTAAATCAGACAATCATACGACAGAGGCAGTCCTAGACATACACACTATTTTGGAAACGGTGAAACAGGATTTAGACAGGACTGTGGACGTAGTCAAATACACACAGTACGACAACACACCATCAATCAGTGACGATATATCAGGTGACGAGCCACCTGGTAACGTAACACACGTGTCGTACACGGGGAGTGAGGCTAATTCCCCTCAAAACAACACAAACACCTTGTCACGCGATAGCGTAAACAGTTTAGAATCTTTACACGGCCAACGAGTGACAGACGAACAGGAAATTAACAAGGCATTACCGCTAGAAATCCGACATGGCGACTACAGGCCTGAAGTAGTCCATGCATCTAGAAGATTCTACAACCCCAGGACACTTAAAATTTTTACATAACTACATAATACCCACACACTTATTTTACATATCACACTCATTTTTTTTAAAGGAATCTGTTGTCACGCTGAATGGTGATGAGAGCGTGAACAGAAGGGCAGGGACGGGGCAAGACGCCAACAGATCCTGACCCAGACTAAATAAAGGACGGAACTACGTAAGGTTGAAGCATCGATGGCTTGACGCGGGCAAACGCCAAAACCGGGGGTGCGTCTAGCCTACCCCCTCGGCAGAGGAAAGTTACACCCACAATGCGCCACGGTCGTCGAAGCCAAGACTTGCAGGGGAGACTTTTGATGAACAGGGGGAGAATTAGCCAGCTCCGCACCGGACTCAGGAGAGGACCCTAGGGACGACCACATTAGGACTAGACTCCTAGTTTCGTACGTAAGTTAAGTAGAGCTTCTATGGCGGGAAGCTAGTCTTCTACTCGCAGAAGTGAAGGAGAATCTCAGGATTCAGCGGGACCAATCCTAGATTCGCCAAGTCCTTGCCCCGCGTGGCAAGGTGAAGACAACCAAACAAATGAATAATGAATAAACAAATAATGAATAATATACATGAAATATGAATAATATGGAATGAACGCGATCATTCGGTCCCGTGCCCACATAAATGGCTGACAGCGAGTCACCAGAGCTTAAATGGTAACGCGCCGGGCGGCCAGAGATATTAAATAGGCATGCAGCGGGCTGCCAAGAGGGGTTCGAGTGGGCAAACCCAGCAATGCCCATATAGGCGAAGAGGATTCCCGGACGCTAAATTCCCGGATGTTATTATTAATGCCAATATAGGCGAAGAGGATCCCCGGACGCTAAAATTCGCGGATGACATTATTTTATCGGACGATTTTCCCCGAACGATGTCCCGTGCCCACATAAATGGCTGACAGCGAGTCTCCAGAGCTTAAATGGTAACGCAGCGGGCGGCCAGAGATATTAAATGAGGAACGTTGCGAGCCCTCACAGGGGTTACAGTGGGCAAACCCAACAATGATGAATACATCAATGAATGACACAGGAAGAATGATGACAACACAGGCAAGTACAACGGCGATGCGTTTGCTCTCCAGCAGCGCAGGCGCCCGGAATTTTAGTAATTACTAGTTATTAATCACTAATATAAATTTCGACAACTAGTATTAAGGGAGCGGAATCCGGTGGTTTTAGAGACAACCGGTGTTTCTAGAATACACGCGGGTGGTGATCTGGGGAGGTAAAACTGCCTCGGGCGATCGCTCCGGTCGAAATATTAGCATGTAAGGCAGTTGCATTTGGAACGCAACTTAGAATTAAGCAAATTTAATAAGCACTGTTGTAAAACAGCTGCCACAGTATATTTCGGCACTAGATTAAGGCAAAACCATTTGACTTGTAAATACAAAATATTTTTCTTATCTATCATAATTTAGACTAAGCACCTTAAGATTAAGGCAAAACATTTCGGCGCCTGGCGACTAAAAACCGTTGCCAGGGTAAGCCCGACAACATATTAAGATAAGTAAGATTAAGATAGCAAGTATCGGCACCTGGTTACCAAAAACCGTTACCAGGGTAAGCCCGACAACGCATAGAATAAGCTAGATAATACCTAGGCTAACCTAGAAGTAAGTTACCCCTCAGTGGCGCCACACTTAGTTTTACAAATTAAGCGCTACCAACGAAGTGTTATATATATATACATGTAATGTATTACAATGTATTGTAATGTCTTATTAATCATTAATCCACTTTCACCCACACAGGAAAGCGAGGAAGCAAACGAATATACATGTTTTCCAAATAGATGGCCAATAATCCATTTTTGTTTCACAGATGACAAGGAGCACGAGCATGTCTATTGTAAATATGTTTTCCACACCAAATTACACATACCCTTATCTCTGTCACACAAACACACTGTTCCTCATCGTTCTTCAATCGCGCCAATAAGGTGACGGCGCCGCGATCAGCGACGTAAGGTGACGTGGGGCACCGAGCGACGCTGACGCAAACACACGTTCGATATGCTTCAATAAAAAGCATATTCGGTAGCCAGGGGCGGTGCAGAGGTTGTGAGCCCCTACCCTCGCCGCCAAGGTAAATTTTTCCACCCACGGGGAAAATTTGCGAAAGGAAAAGTAACGACATGACCACTAACCCACAGCCATAGGCGAGAGGCACCTACAGCTCAGCGAGTAATAAACGAAGGGAGAATGAGTCGACAGACGAGAGCGCTACAGAAGGCCTAGAGAATGAGACGAGGTACCAGGCTCATGAGCAAAAACGGTCTAGCAATAAGGTTATTATTTTATGTCATTTTATGTTATATTATGTTATGTTATGTTATATCATCATTGTAAAACCAAAAACTGTAAATCCAAAGCATACACAAACATAGTGGTGCTCAACTGTACACCTACACACATAAACTCACAAATTGTCACGCCATTTTACACGCCATAATGTCCACACTGAATACACTGTTTTTTTTCCTTTCTACTCTACTAACGCCAAGATTTGTGAAGGTGTCCCATTTCATCCCAAGAACAATAAACCATTATGATATTTCCATTAACTTATACCCTGAGGCACCTACTTTTGCTATTCTCTTCCATCTTTTAAACAATACACTGAAGGGAGCAATTCATTTTCTCCATACAACGCCGGACGGCACAACCATCCTTCCGGACATGGTTTTTTTTCCTCCCTGAAAAATAACAACATATATATATACAACGGCTAGACCATGCATTCTTTTTGTGTTTCTATCTTTATTATTACCATGTCAACTTGCAAAAATGAGCCATTCTAAAAATTAACTATGTATAACATGTATATCCCAAAACCTACCCCTCTGAGCACAAGCTGGACTCACATCACCACGACATCGACACACCTACACCAACACGGAAGAAAAGAAGAAGTACAAGAAGAAATCAAAAACGACCCATCACATCGACACCCCCACTCTACGTCCCGTTCCCGTTCGCGGGGACGCGAACTAATCGAAGAAGAGGACTTGTACAGCCCCGGGGGGGGGGGGGGGGCAGTACCCCTGGAAGCCACCCCCCCATCTTTCACTAAAACCACCCAAACTGGCAACATCATAAGACCAGAACATTATCTTCACACAGCAAGAGGCGGCCACCCAGCTCGGGAGGTTAGCCAACTACTTGCAACACATACATAAACATCTACACCAACAACTAACTGGGGCAGCTACGTTGACGCAATGCTGACCATGCAGCACCTAAAAGTATAAGAAGTGGAGTCCTAACTAGGAGCCACTATCTGTTCTACAGTGTGCGTCGCCGGCGGCTCTAGCCAACGTCTGTTCCTGCTACATCAGGTGAGATTCAGCAAAGTGCTCAGACTCCTTTATTTTGTACCCCAAACCTGTACACACTAGTTGTATTTTACATTTGCCTAAGACTTCCCAAAAGGGACATACAGAACTACATTCATTGACCAATAAACACATGGTCAGTAAGTTACACATTGCATTACTAATAATTACACTCCTCTTCACATCCTCATACCCTTCCTGATCTTCGTCACGATTGTCCGTGACCATAGTAGCCAGTAACTGCTTTGTCAGACTGCATTGTATTTCCCAGCACGCGACTCGAATACATAACGTCGAGCCGCTGACATCAGCACGCCTATTGTATTACCCATACCGTCCAGCTGGCAGGCCAGCATAGTAGCCTGCGTTTAGAGGTTCATCCCCTAATAAGCACTCGCATCTTTGCAGGAACACCCCTAGCGTTTAAACACTAAACAACACACTACACTAGTAAGCTCTCCCAGCTACGGGAAGCTGCTATCATTTAGGAACAACCTTCCAAATCAGTACAGTGACACAAGTGTTTTATCCCTAACTACCCCCCAACTAAGGGATCTAAAACATTACCAAACTGATTTTACTAGTAAATGTTTGCTTTTTTTATTCTTATGTCTCAACAAAATCGCCAAAACGATTGAAACATTTGTCGTATCGTTACATCAGCTTTCCAATGCCCTCGGCAAAATATTATGCCGCCACTGAGGTCTACGTCTACGTCTGGACAGCCTCCTGAAGTATTTCCATTTTGGCTAGGCGTTGCAGCCCAACCATACCTTCAATTCTCGAAAAAGGTGAACATCATTCACGACCACACTGTACCAACGTTACGATAGACTTTTACAAAGGATTCAAGTGTGAAGTTTTGGAAAATCTGCCATTTAGTCCAAACCAGCACTGAATGATTTTCACCTATTTCGAGAATTGAAGGTATGGTTGGGCGGCTACCCCTCGTCAATAAGGAAAAACTTCAGGAGACTGTCCAGACGTACCCACTTCAATGGCGGGAGAATATTTTGCCGAGGGCATTGGAAAGCTGGTGTAACGATACGACAAATGTTTCAATCGTTTTAGCGATTATGTTGAGACTCACGAATAAAACAAGCAAACATTTAGTAGTAAAATCAGTTTGGTATGTTATTTTTATACAGTCCATCGGAACTTGGAAAAAAAAAATAGCCCTCGTATGCACTTGCGCGCGCTTTCAATGCTACAGCAGGGGGCCGTGGCGCGTCACAAGCTCCGCCAAGGCCGCCGCAGCAGTGAATAACAAAACTGCCGCTTGCCGTTCTTACTTTATAAGAAAGACCCTGTATTTCGGACATTTTTTACCATTAGGTCATATTTTGAGCATTTTTTAATCATTTCAAATGATCCTGTCCACTTCATCGTTATGCTTTGGTCTACCGTTATGCGTTACGGTTACGGCGTGTATGACGTCATTATGTTGTTCAGTGCATATGCACCGAGTCTGAGTTTACTCCTGGGGTCTGGCGTTACGCGATACGGAGACGGCGAGTGCGTGACGTCATGCAGCAGAGTGCACCTCCCACTCTCCCTTCTCCGCGCGGGAAGGCAAAGTTAATGGGTAATGGAGTCTGTTGAAAGAGCCCTCCTGAGCCTTTCTAACATGTGTAGCATTTGTAGCATGTGTCATTTGAAATGATTAAAGTCTAGTCTGTCATACTGACTATCTTTTTACCATTACGACGGTAGCTGTAGGTGTGGAATCATCCACATCTTACTGAACGGGAACTAGTGTTCACAGAAATAGACTGTAAATAACCACTTATAGACTACATGTATATTCAGAAAATTAATATGAAAATAGGAATAATTTAATTAACAATTTAATCTCGAAGGGTTTGTCGCTTGGATTTATAAAAAAAAACGGTCAAATTTAAATCAGTCCTTTTCAGGTCATATTTTGTCATTTTTCGTCATTTTTAAAGTGTTATTTGCTTGCATATTCGGACTATCTTTAGGTCTTAAACATCCGAACCCTATGATAAGATTACACGTTCAATGAAATCACAACTAAAAACATGTGCGCTGTGCCCTGCATAATAGGAATAAAGCACTACAAACATCTAAAACGCAAGTCCATTTCAAATGCAACAGTCTTCAAGGATGCATTCTTCTATGACTGCTATGATTACAGCAAATATCCCACAGTGCAAACTCCAGCTACCTAAATATCACGCATTTTTCGAGAAGTATTGTGGGAGGCAGATACCTAACGATTCTACTACCTGCATGAAGTTAGAAACCACGGAAAACCACTTCTAAGCATCGTTGTGGAAGGAATCGAACCCACCTCTTGTCAGTTTTGCCTCACGAGACTGAGTATACCACATTCCAGTCCTCAGACCAGAACTTATTTCCTTGGCAGAGCCGGGAATCGAGCCCGGACCTCAGGGGTGACAGCCAAGAATGCTAGCCTCTGTGCCGCGAGAGCCTAGGGGAATATTCGAGAAACACTTTTCCCCCGTAGAATTCATTTCAAGTTTCTTCTTTTCATAAATGTCGTGCCCACCACGGCGGCGATGGGGAGCTGTGGCTGTGGCTGAGGTTCGAAGCCTGGCGCTGACAGTGTCTGTATCTCCTCAATGTGGTTTTTTCACACTCCATCCAAGAAATTACCGGGATGGCTTATCCTAACTTTTAGTCCACAGTTACACACACTTCTATGGTCCATCAGAATTCACTTGTCAGGTGGTCAGACAAATCCAACACATACACAAGAAGATGGGCCTAATGATCGCGATGTCCCTAACCCCTGAAATGAATTAATAACAATCAGTGTGTAATTGCCGGCCCCGTGGTGTTGGAGTAGCGCGCCTGACTCTCATCCGGAGGCCCCGGGTTTGATTCCCGGCTCCGTCAGGGATTTTAGAAACTGATGTGAGGGCTGGAACGGGGTGCACTCGGCCTCGTGAGGACAACTGAGTAGCTGTCTGACAATGAGGCAGCACCCCGATCACGAAAACCATGATTAACGGCCGAGGGGACCCGATGGGCTGACCACGCATCACCCCAATATCTGCAGGCCAAATGGCTGGGCAGCGGTTGCTTGGTCGGACTAGGCCCTTCTCGGGCTGTAGTGCCAGGGGTTATTATTATTATTATTATTATTATTATTATTATTATTATTAATGTGTGTAATTGCCGTGAGGGAGCAGTTGGTTATGAAATCCCTCCCGCTCCAAGTATTGATTGGCAACCTTATGTAAGTTACAGAGGTGCCTCCCACATGGTTCAATATAGCAAATGCGCAGGGAAATAATATCTTCTAAACAAAACAGTAGGAGTTCTACCTGTCAAACCTCTGCATGACATTGTCATTTAGAGATAATTTGTGTTCCTCATGAACTCTGACCTTAGTTGTGACCTTTCCTAGAAGTTACTTTTTAACATTTAGTGTCAGGCGCTTAGTAAGATAACAGATGTAATAGAGTGGAGAATGGCACTACACTCCGAAATATTATTATTATTATTTATAATAATAATAATAATAATAATGTGTAGTAGAGGGGCCGTGGTGAAGCAGTGGTTTGTCTCTCACCACGGAATACCAGGTTCGATTCCCTGTCAATGCATGTGAGATTTACAAAGTGAAACGCCATGTCCTGTGGTGCGGATTTCACGTAAAAAGGAAGTCCCACGGCTATGATCCCGAGATTAACGGTCACGTAAAACTACAAACTTCCTTTCTTTAGGCTAAGTCTATGTACCCCCTTATAATTCCCGTTTCTATAAAGTCGGTGGAAAATGCGATGCATTTCGATGTCGTGGGTGGTTTTCGTGGACGTTTGAACTCACTTGTTCACCAAATCCTGAGTGAGCCAGGCCGTCTGCCTTGCACCTTAACACACTTAGCTACTGCGGTCGGTAATAGTACATACATAAATACTGTACCCATGAGGGTCCTCAGGATATGATTTTTATCTCATGAATCACGCTCAGTCCTAGTTAATTATTATTAACTACCGTATAATGCTATCGTGCGGAAGAGGGAAGAGATCATGGGGCTAATCTATTGGTTAACACACACGGAATGGCTGCTTCACAGAAATGCATTAACTTATACAAGATACAAACAGAAAATGCAAAATTTTTCCCATATATAAATATAAAGAAAACAGAAATCACAACTGAAGTGCAAGTGACTGCATAAAATCACATGGCAATAATTAAAGGTCTAATGCTGGAAATACATTGACATCTAAAAATTGTTTTTATTTTTGTTGGTGTGTGCGTGGGAGGATGAGATACGTACTCTTTATCTTGATATAATTCCACATGACCAACACTTGAAATCATATCTGTGTCAATTGCAGTCAACTGTAGGGTGGATATCAACAACAACAAATAAGCAAAACATACCGACAGTAGTGGCTTCGCTGGCTAAAGTGCAGCGTTAGGTCATGGAGCCAAGCTCTCTGCTGACTAGGTAGACGCGTGGGTTCGAGCCCCACCGTCGGCCATCCTTGAAATGGTTTTCCGTGGTTTCCTATTCTCAACATCAGGCAAATGCTGGGACGGTACCTTCTGATAGGCCACGGCCGCTTCCTTCCACATCCTTGCCCAAATTCATTCATCTTCATACATTCCATCTCTCAACCCGACGCGCAGGTCGCCCACGGGCGTCGACTAGAAAGATCTGCACTCGGCCTCTCAGGAGGCCACACGAAAAGAAAAAAAAAGAAAAATAAAAGAAAAAAAGCAAACCATGTGCCCCGGGCATTCCTAAAATAGACAAAATCCTCACTTCACACCGTACCCACGATCGAACTGAGGAAATGTCTAACCTCCAGTTTTTCCAGCTCCCTTCTGAAAACGACACTCGTTAAACGGCTGCCAAGATTGGATAGTAGATATTCTGGCTTTCCCAAAGTAGTTATTATATCATTTTGAATTTTTTTGGATCACTAGCTTTGTGTTCCTCTTCGGGATTGGGCGCAGCATGTCGTGCTTAGAATACACGTCCACACAGACTAGGATATGTCTATTTCTTCTACTTGCTGCCGGAAGTGCACAAATAGCTCACGTGGCCAAGATGTAACGATAGTAGGATATTGTCTCATCAGATACCAGTACGGTTTTATACTTTGGCAGGTGTCACAAGTTCGTAGGACATCACGAACTGTAACCCTCAACTTAGGCCAAACCAAAGTCTCTTGAATAAAAGAACACATTTTGTTAACGCAGCTATGACCCGATATCCGGTGTACAGGCCAAACTAGTAGTATCCTCTGTAGTAACCTCAAACGGGTATGCTTTTCATCCATTCATTTATGTAGGAGACCATTGAAGTAGCCATATTTCACTGCAAGCCTCTCGACTTCAAATAGGCGGGTGTTCCTTGCTGTAATCTTCTCTCAAGGTAGCAAATCTGCATCCTCAACTATATGTCAACTTCCTGTTCCACCTGAATATTTCATAGTTGCCGTAGAAATTTATGGTCCTCATGAATCAACTATATTTGGTGCATGGCCTCTTCTGCTTCTTCTGTTTCCAGATTTCTACTGAGAATATCCTGAACTAAGTTAAACTTTCCGGGACAGTGCTGTATTTCCACGTTGAATTTCTGTAAGAACAAAGCCCTCCGATTCACTTATTCATTGGCCATGCTGGTTTTTAATAAAAAAAATAAAGTTTTATGGTCTGTGCGGATGATTACTGGGAATCCAGATACAATCTTCCTCAAGTACTGCAGTGCGTGAATAACTGCCAAATTTTCCAACTCTAGCACTGTAAAATTTTGCTCATGGGCCATTAGTTTTCTAGTTAGAAATGCCAAATATGATCTATCTTGCGGGTTGTTTGGATCCTCCTGATAAACGAGGGCAGATCGGACAACAACGCACAATCATATATTTCTCCCTTGGTATTGCAGCTGGAATGTTGAGATTTCACAATGATATAGTTTGAAGTTTGCTATAAAGAGGGTATTTTGTCTTCATGAGCATCTATAGCGAGATAAGCCTGTACTACAAAACAAACATGGCGCGCATGTTACTGTCGTCAACTTGTGAAGTGCAGTGGAAATAGTTCGATACTTGTGGGCCGCAGGGCATAAACCGAGTGAAATTCACAGGGACATGCGTGGTGTGTATGGCGACGGCTGTATGGGCCGTAGCAATGTCTCCAGGTGGTGTGCATTCTTCCAAGAGGGCCACGTGAACCTTAGTGATTTGGCACGCTCCGGGCGGCGAGATTGCACTGCTTCCTGATTGGCTATTCTGACGAAACACGTCTGCAGCAAAGGAAGTGATTAGTCAGCGTAGTTACAGGGTGGAACCTATCAGCGATTTCTTTCCAGGTTTGAAAAAATTGTAGAACTCTCGCTGTTTAACTTCGTAATTTATCGGTACCCATATACATTGTAATGCGCCTTGAAATAGTTGCATGATCATTGTTCCTAGGACATAAGTGTTTCCATATCTTCTTAAATCAAGAAGAATCATTACCAGAATGTTTTTCATCGATTAACACCCCCATGTAGCCTAACATTTGGGCGATTCTACATAATAGGGGACTCGTTATTGTCCTATGGCTGTATAGAGTATATTATTCTAACAACACAGTTCTATGAAAAATGTATCATTGTATACATGAATATCTTACAAATATACTGGATTAAAAAAATTGAGAATTGAACAATACAACAAAACAATACGCAATTTGTCATTAGCATGGTTGTCCCTAGCCATCACTGCCGAAGTGTTTGCTATTGCATTTATTGAAGTACGGTATGAGGATTCTTTTCGTTATGAATGCATACATTTGACTAGCATATAAACCTTATCTTAATGGAACGACATCGCTGATAGATTCCACGCTATAACTACGTTGACTAATCTTTGCTGCATTCGTGTTCCGTCAGAATAGCCAATCAGGAAGCCGTATCGCTCTCCAATGCTAAAAGTGAACTAGAAATTGCAATCTCGCCTCCGGGCGGCCGGTAACAGCTGCAACCCCGCAGAATGTCCGAGCCATTGAAGAAGTATTTTTGAAAGACTGGTGTAGTCACCTGCGAACCTTATCGCAGACGTTCAACATTTCCTATGGTGCGGTGTACATATCGTACACCGCACCATAGGAAATGCTCATCACACGTTGAAATTCCGTAAAGTTAGTGCTCGCTGGGTGCCTAAGAACCTGACAGACAACGCGTTACGCTGCGGAAGGGCATGACTTTCTGAAAGGAATCGTCACTGGTGATGAGTCGAGGGCGTGCCACTACACGGCCGAAACCAAGCAGGTCTCTATCGAGTGGAAACACGCTGGTTCCCCAGTACGAAAAAAATATTCAAAGTGACTCAATCTGCTAGGAAAGTGCTTGGGACAGTGTTCTGGGATATGTGTGGTGTGTTATTGGTGGACTTTGCTGAAAACGGAACCACTGTGAATGCTGCAGTTTACATTAAAACTTTGGTTAATGCACAATGTGGCGAGGACTTTTAGTTCAGTCTTATACTTATTATACATCGCGTTCTTTACGACGGTGAGGGGCGTAGCCTCCTCCTACGACTTGCGAGAATAGAGTGAAACTTATTACATATAGTGCGCACTACCCTTGCAGTGACATGGACCTAGGTACAGTGACTGTGTCTTAGGAAACCGCAAGTTCCTTTTCATACCTGGGGTGACACTCAACACAGGGCACAGGTATACAAGTTCTTATTATTTACAATAATGCCTTAACCCTGGCTTTCCTGTCACCATTTTGTATTGTAAAATGCGCTGATATCATTAGCGATTATTACTCCCAGAATCAATCGCTGGATTACTCGTAATTACAATAGCGTCATGTTCCTTTCAAATAATTCCGGGGAACGCCCATGGTGATCGCTTCAAATGCGCCAATGCTGGATCTTCTCACTGACGAAGGATACACACACCCCGCTTTATTCAGATGTTACTCCACTGAACATATTAGGCAGCTTTTGTTCTATTGTAAATTGTCTCAAAATTTATGGGGATCATCCTTTAATTTGAATAACTCTAGTATATTTAGTGGGTGAGATATTACATGAATGCTTAATTCAATATTCCCGTGTCTCTTACTGCGAGTCAATTGACAGCCGTGTAATTGCGTCACTTATCGTCTGGAGTGATTCCCCGTCTAAGCATTCCTGGACTGGGTGCAGTGAATAAAATGTTGACCCTTTTCTCGGCCGCTATTGTTCTCCACAACCTGTGACTGGCGCCAAATTATTTTTCGATACCCTCCCTAGCGGATACCAGGTGGAGGGCAGTAACATGCTTTATGTGTACCATTTACTAACTTTTATGCAGATCAGCTCACATTAATATTTATATTTGTAGATCACTGGCTATACTCTCGATCCTTCTTGATCCGTCATAATCTCACTGTAGCCACGGTCCCTATGGCCGATGGGTACATTACACACATACATACATGCATTAATTTTCATCTGAAACTGCATTACCTTTCAGCGTCCAGTCTTAGTCTGCAAGCCTCCAGTTTGCGAACAAGTCGTCTCCATGATCCCCGCTCACTTCCATAAAACAAGGTTGGTCTAAATACTGGGCGATGCAGGAAGAGTTTTGTTGCTACACTAATTTTCTTTCGCAGAATATTGTGGATCGCAACTGAGAACTCACTGCATTGGTTTGACTGCTACTCGACTCTACTGTATCTCATTGTCCATACTACCATTCTGAGAGAATACACAGTCTCAGTACTTAAAATGGTCCACCTACTCTTATTTAGCTTCTTCTATTTGGCATTCTATTTTATTGGGTTTCTTCCCTGTCGACATAACCTCCGTTCTTGAAATGCTGATTTGCGTACTATATTCCCTACATTTCTGTTCAAGTTCTAAAATTTTGGTTTGAAGACTTTCTTGTAGTGATAGAAGCCACTTTTCAGTGTTGCCTAATTCTAATAGAGAAAGCCTTTCAGTCAGTCAACACGTGTTGACCGACTGAAAAGCTTTCTTTATTTGAAGACTTTCTACGAAGTCTGTCATTACAGCCTGGCCATCAGCATAAGCCAGATTGTTTACCTGCTTTCAACCTAATTTATGCCCATCAGAAAGTGGTCCATATCTCTACTTAGTATAAAACAAAGTTCCCAAATCTTGGAAGTGACGGGTAATCTCGAGAACCACTCGATGGATTTTGATGCGGTTTACACCATTCTGTAAAGGATATGTCGAGGAAGGGTTCTGTAGAAAATAATTTATTTATGATCAAAGGAAGCCAAGTAGTAACGATTTCAATGAAAAGGTCGAAAAATAACCTGGCGTCCGTGCGCTTTTAAAGCTTATGCTGGGCAAACCGTTAAAAATATCAATATACTATAAGTGTAAGAATTGTTCAGTATGAAAAGGTCTACGAAAAGTCCGTGAGAGCATATCTCTATCCTCCATACTTCGCCCACTATAAGTGTTTTTACGTCTTCATTTCTTCCAAAAATCTTCATTCAATTACTTAGGCGACAGTTTCCGAGCTAGCTAGGGGAGAGCCTATCACCCCAGTTACAGCCTAGCTAGCGGGCGAGCCTATTACCCCAGATACAGCCAGCAGCAAACTGTCGAGTCGTGTTGAGTTAAGACTTCAATGAAAAGTTGTTGTGTTTGGAGTTTCCCTGGAAATGCAACTCGGCTTTTCTTCATTTCACCTGTGAACTTTTCGTTCCGCAAAATACACAGTCAAGTTAAGATTGGACGGAAGGGGGATTTGTGTTTCATGCACCTCGCCATTCTTAAATTACGTCTGACAAGAATTCGTTGCACATGCATCTCCATGATAATATAATTAAAGTCACTCAGTGATTATAACCCATCATGCCAAGACGTAAAACGGATATAGGCCATAGTTCATTGCCATCGAAAAAAAAGCGCTTATCATGTAATGCATTCATAACTGTTCCCGGGCGAAGCCGGGGTGGGATGCTAGTGTAAAATAAACAGTAGTAGTGAGATATCACAGCCTTGCCTCATTCTTGCAACAACTTCAAAACGAGAACTCATCAAATCATCAACTTTCACTGCAGCCTAATTGTCAACATAATACTTTTGATTGCCTATAGCAGCATTCCTTCGTTACCATGAACCCTCAGGATGCTCAGCATATTTTCCCTTGGCACCCAATCGTACGCCTTGTCTAGATCTCAAAAACACAAAGTGTTGTTTTCCGGAAGACCTTTCGTCTGTATATTAAAGTCGACCTGCATTCCAAACAGCTTGATACCTTACAAGGGTGGGGAATCCTTTTTATAATACAGCTTACAAGTGTCTCGCGAAGCAGCTGACTCGAGATATGATATTGGTGTTGAAAATTCTTGGTTATTACTGGAAGTAAAATTTACTTCATTCATTGCTGACTAAATACAAACATGGGGCCTACAACATATGAAAATGATATATAACAATAACATTAGAACTTGTGTAAATGACTAGCTTCAAAACGCGTGTTGCCAGTACTTGGACTGATTTAGTATCTAGCATCCTGCAGCAACCATAATGCCAGAAACTAGCTTAATGAAGGACATTATTTTATATTTCAAATAAAAACAAGACGTTCAGTAAAGAACATATAGCCAACTTTCTCTGAAATGTATGGTAGTTATAACTCTTTGTCCTTATCACGGTATATGTTCTTGTAGGAACGTTAAGAGTTGCACCCTATACAAGACTCCCCGTTTTCTAAGTTTCGTTATAATTCCACTATTGCATCCAGAGGAGTTGATTGAAACATGACAAAAGTTCGTCCATCCACCATCTTGAATGTATGGTGTGACGGTTCGTCACAAGGTCGCATAACCATATCCAAAATCCTAGATTCCTTCCCGGTGCTACTTTGTAACTTGAGAGTTGTCTCCCTTATCCCTTTCGGGGTTAAGCTCCACGTTTCCATATTTCATTTACAAAAATACGGCAAGAATTGTGCGTATCCTGACCATGCTTGTATTTCGTCAATTGGCTATACTTGGCGAAAATAAACATGTGTTGAAACAACTGACTTGGAATCCTGTAAACCATTGTATATATTTTTATTATTTTAAACAAATTGATACATGCACTGAAATCTTAAAATTATTTGGACATAAACTCCTAACCTCCAAATTGCCACCTGCGAGAGAACATAACCTCGTAAAGATTTGAAATGGCGGATCTCGGAAACGAGTGGTGAAACAAACAAGTGAAAACGTCGAAGTAAATTCAGCATTACCAACCTAAGAAACTCAAGTGCTGTGGACTCGGATGGACCGGAACAAAGTGTTACAGTGCCAGAAAAGGGGAAAATATTGTAATTGTGTTTGTAAACGTGTGATTTTGAATAGTGAGCTATGTTGTAGGAGCTCGTCCCTATTCGTTTGTTGCCGAACTATTGAACACTTCAACAAGGACTGGTCTAGACGTAAACAGTTTTTGTATCTCGAATATAATTTTTTGATTTTAATATACATTTTGTAGTGAGCCGTGTTTGGGACTTGAGGTGGATTGTGCTGAAAAATGTGTTTTGGTATTTAATTCTAAATTTTGTTTTTGTGTGAATTTGTTTTCTCGTGCCGGTACCACGTGGTGAATGTGATATGTCATGTAAAGTAGGCCTTTGGCTGCGTGTTTAATTGCGAGTTATTTATTAACTTTTGCGGCTCAAGCACGTAGTTGGCTGGTAATGTTTTTTGATCTTTTGATGTGGTTTCTATTTCGTTGTGTTCGGCGTGGTACCTGCTGCTTTTCTTTGTTGTCTGATGCTCGTGTACATATTATGTTCGTTGGTGGTGTATCTCGTTTTAAATGGGGATTCGGCACGGTTTCTCCTTTTTTTTACAGAACACAGTAATTTTAATTTTGGGGTCTCTTTTCTTTCTTTTATGGTTTTCGTAAATTCAGTGAAGTTGATCAGCTGGATTTTATTTAATTACCGTTGTTTACATTTCTTTTGAAGGTTTTTACCCGGGTCTGTTGGAAGTTCATGACAAGGGTAGTTAAGTTCACGGGGGTGTGTTCTTGAGTGTGAAGATGTTAAAAGGATACTCGGTGCATTGTTTGGAGTATTTTGACTCAAGCACTAGATTTTGTAGTTTGACATGCTATTTGAAGCATGTTGTGCTTTTGTGTAAATATTTTTATGTGGAATTTAATGTACGAGTAGAGTAACTTCGGGACTGCGGTCAACCGATAGTGTGTTTTATTGTGTAAATGTGACTCGCGAACAAATGTTTTATATTGTTGGATAGGGACCCAGGAACTATACGGGTTGGTCACTATTGATGACAGCACGTATTGCTTTGGTGTGTTTGACGTAATGTATCCACGAGTGTAATGTCTTTAAGGCATCCACGTTCTATGCAGGATGAGCATTACTTGTATGTAGATTAGGGCAGGACACGTCATGAGTATGTGTGTTAAGTAGTGTATTTGTTTATGTTGCCTTGCGCCACCAATACCCAACACAAGATCATGACCTGACGATTGCATTGGCGGGAAATGATCTTGGGCAAATAGGTGATCATTCCTCCATGAATTATACCATACACCGACGATCGATAAACTGACGATCGCTAACCGAATGTATCTTGCGCGTGTTTTAGCACTGGTTAAAGTTAACATTTATTTAATATATTTGGGAAAAATAGAATCTTATTTTTCACTTTTGTGAACGGATTGCGGTTGATTTTAAATGTGTGTGTTTTATGACGTGTTTTGAGCCGTGGGCCCATGGATGCGTTTTTATGAGGGTGTTGAGTCGTTTTATTTTATTAAATTCAGGGGATGTTTTATTTTTGTTTTAATCCGTTCAGGTAAAGGTGAGAGTTAGTTTTAAATCCACATATTTGTTATAGTTAGTTTTAGTTAGTAAATTCATGTTTTGTTAAGATACCCTTGCTTGTGATTGTAGTTATATCCCAATGATTTCATCTCCGCAGTCCTAGGATGGTTATATGATTTAAGCTAGTGGACTGAGCGCGACCTCCAGAGGAGAGTCCCATCCTAGAAGACCCAGATTTGAAGGGTACAACACATACATACTTGCATATACACACATACACACACACACACACACACACACACACACACACACACACACACACACACACACACACAGACATTTGCCCCAAGTAGATCTCATACGTTTACTTTCATTTTTGACAAGAATTGAAAGTAGACATATAAAGACGAGAACGTGTCTAAAAATATTCAGAGAACATACATTATGTTGTTGTTAATTCATTTTAAAGGCTTGGCATAGCTTGGTCATCAACCCCAAGCACTTTGGACTATGTTGAATTTGTCTGGTAACCTGTGTTTCTGAGTGACTGTAGTAACTTGCATAACTATAATTACTGTATTAGAGTCAGGGATTGGTTAGATCACGCGGGACGTGAAATAAAGTACCATCCTGGCATTTTGCATGGATGTAGTATGGGGAATATCACATTCAGGATGGCTGTTATCAACTCTAGAAATTGAACGACCAAACGTGCTGCAGCTCCCCATTGCAGTTGAGGTATGTGATTTCACGCGCTCAGATACTCCACTGGGTAAATATATACCGTATATATATATATATATATATATACAGTATGTATATGTATGTATATCGGATGTTTGTCTGTTTTTCTTAATTTCCATGGATTTTTGCGATATTTACGCGTTTCAGATTGTGTTGTTGTTGTTGTTGTTCATTAATTGAGGGACTTTGCGACATCGTGGTCATTTAGCCCCGTGTACTTGGGTTTGTGTGGAATTTGTCTGATAACCTGTATTATTGTGATGGCTGTATTAGTGTGTGTTTTTGTAATTCAGATGAGGATTGGGAAGGAGGCGGCCGTGGTCTTAATTGAGGAACCATCCCGGCATTCGCCTGCAGTAGAAGTGGGAAACTACGGTAAACTACTTTCAGGATGGCTGAGGTAGGAATCGAACCAGCCTCTTCTCAGTTTTGCCTCACGAGGTTGAGTGTACCACATTCTAGCCCTCATACCAAAAATTAAATTTCTTGGCAGAGCCGGGAATCGAACCCGGGTTTCCGCGGTTACAGCCAAGAATGATAGCCTCTACCCAACAGTCTGTTTTGTGACGAATGCGCAGACGAATAAAGTTCTTGTTTGTCTGGTTGCACGCTTATAATTCGAGAACGGCTGTGTGCTGCAACGTAACATTATGTATGGGTATCCACCAGAGGCAACACACCAATGCTTTTTATAACTTTTCATCGTACTTCTCATAAAACGGGTGTTATGGGGAAACCCCCCTCAAAATACATGCTAAAATAGGCGAAATATGAAGGTTATCGTAGAAGGACGAGAAATATCTCATTTTGCGCCCATTGATGTGAGGAACACAACTCGAAAGGTCGGGTCCACAAAAACCACATTTTAGGCACTAGAACCAACCGTTTCCGACATATTTCCAGAGAACAAATCACCACTTTTTGCGGACGCACCTTAACGTCGGTGGTATTTGGAGGGGCTATTAAGCAGCAAAGGCCGTTCGGAGAACGGGTAGTCTACTTCTGCTACTTATTTTGTATAATCGAATCATGGACACTGGAAATTTCGAGGTGAAAGTCACGTCCAATGGTCCAGATTCCATGTAAAGAAAAAGGAGGTCTCGTGGCTTATGATCAGAATATACCGGATGAATCAGCTGCACCTAATAATATTGTCTTACGCACCCCAACTAACCCGTGTTTTCCGGAAGGGCGATATTTCGCTGCTTGCATCCCGTATGGTGCTAATGCACTGCAAGCATATCCTGCAAACGATATCGGGGGGGGAATAGTGTTGAGTACCGTTTGCGGGATGTGCATGCAGTGCATTAGTAGTCTACCATACGAGAAGCCAGTAGAGAATATCAACATTCCGGAAAACACGGTTTAGTTGGGGTGCGTAAGACAATATTAATAGGCGCAGCTGATTTACCTGGTACAGTATGTAAGTTAGGCAACACGTTGCAACACTGATTATGCTGTATTTAGTACGACGTTAGAAACCCTTATAGGTCCTTGGGCTACTATGTTCCCACCATGTATTTATAGAACGGTGTTAGGGAGAGAATCTTCCCACCCCTTTCATTTCAAGCAGTTCCACATGCATCCACAAGCTAGATGCAGATAAATATTGAAAACCCATTAATTTGATGTATACTGTCATCAGAAATCAAAGGTGGGAAGCATATAACCCGGTGGTCTCCACAGTGCACGTGCTCGCCAGTTCGGTTGTGTTGAGTGAAAGAAATGCATTGTTTTACAGAAGGAGGTGTTTTTTTTTGAAGATAAGAGATTTGTTTGTTAGTTAGTTAGTTAGTTATTGTTGTTTTAAGGGGCAGAACTACGAGGTCATCTGCCCCTTAAGAGATTTGTAAACGTTGGTATATAACTGAAATACAATGTTAATAATAGTTTTGGTCACTTGAGTAAATATATTTCAGCTAGAATGGAAATAATTATCCTGCTCAGGGTGTTTGCCATAGGATAGAAGATTTTAAAATTAATTTTCTGTGTTTTTAGTAAATACTATTTTTAAATTATTGAATTATATTCGAATATACTAACTTTTAACATTCCAAAATCACATTTATATTTTTTGTGCAGTTTTCGGCAAAGATAATATAGGTCACTGACCTTGTGTTGCGTGGGAGGTACGTCTTTTTAACATTATAGAGCGTGATGGGTGTTTATATATATTATATCCTGTTAAATATACTTCATTACTGAGTGATAAACACAGTATCATCATAATTTGGAGGTGGGAAAGTATTACCCCATTGCTCATTTAAGAAAACATACTGTTGGGTATGGGCAGTGGGATAATAATTTCCAACCCCATATTTCATAACATAGAATCCACACCCATAAAATTGTTGCATATTCCTACTCATCTGTCACCCCCAATTACAAATGTGCAAAAAAAAAACAACAATATTTTATACCCCCAGCCCTTTGCCCTATAAAGGGATGGCATGCTATTATTCATTGAAACGTGTAGTTAGTGCCATAGTAAGGACTGTACTGAAACATGCCACTTCCGGTGGTTTAGGGTACTTATAGAGACGCCTATCCCATGGGACATAGGTTCGATTTCTGGCACTGCCAAAAATGTAGTTTTGATATGAGGGCCAATACATAGTAACATAGTAGCTTCCTTCCTTACTTTAGGAGTAGTACTTACTGCACGCTGTATTGAAATAAGACCCGATGTAATTTGGTGTTTATTCTGTTACTAGCAGTAGTGCCCGGCTTCGCCCGGTGGATTTATTTGTTTTATGGATGATAGTGAATACTACTACAGAACTGGCACATGATACTTAAACTACCAGAAAAAAATATATGCTGCTCAAAAAAATTAAAGCACCACTTTTTTCAAAGGCCACCAAAATTTGAAAAGTTGACCGCACAAGCTCGAAATCTCAGTATGACGTTTGTCCTGACGCCTACCAAGCATATGCTTCAGCACAACTCCCCAACTCGAGTAGTTTCGGGGTAGCGCCCCCAATACCAGCCCATTTTCGAAAACTGCAAATTGAAGTTTGCGAAAATCGCTGTAGGACTTGTCGCACGTTGCCAAATCAGTCGAAAATGAATGAGTCTTGCTCTTAAAGGTTCCACAAACACGTTGAAATCGTTACATTTGACGTTTGGGCATTTTCAACCCCTTTCATCATCCCCTAAACATGGACTACCATTGGGGTCGTCTGAGAAGGTACCGGGTGTATTTAACCACCTGAAAACCTGCACACCGTCCTCAGTTGCTAATTGCAGTAAGTTCTTAAGGCCTCCGGCAATGTTCACCCCACCTTACACCCTCAACTGGCATGGGACCAAACCACCCCATCTTGATTCACCCCTAAGGAAGGTTTAAATCGAGATGTTTATCAGTGCTACTAATGGGGGGGGGGTTCTTTCCCTAACGTTTCCAAAAAGGAGCTGTGCCTGTGTCGTCCCTTTCCCCTGCTACCACCTTTTGTATGAGTTTTCGAATCAGGCCCTTTGTAAGGGCTGAAATGAGGTCTTAATCGCTGAAAGGGATGTAAAGGTCCTTAGAAGTAGTGGTGACACGAAATCAACCCCTTCCGATTGTTGACTGACATTCCATCCCCCAAAGTTGACATTTTTTGCACCCTCAACCCTCCCTTTCTGGACACGTAACGCGTCATCGCAGAGTTTTCAGAGTTGAATCAAAATGAAGCTTATGGACTGCAATCGAGCCCAAAACAGCAGTTTGGTTGAAAATTTATCGGTAAGATGGGAAACGAGACCAAAAAGTTTCCAAACAAGTTAACACCCTCTAGTAAGTACGCCCATGCCTAGGCAACCCACATCACGTCCGTGCGTGCGGGATGCCTATGATGGAAACGATGGAAATGGGAGAAAAATTACTCTTTGTAATGATTTTTACCCTTTAATAGCGCGTAACGCCTCCATTCGCATCAATTACAGCAGTTTATACATACATTTTTGAGGTGGTGGTTGTAGTGAGGGTGATAAGCAGTAAAGTATAATGGACGTATTATTTAGGTAATTTTCCCCTAATGATAATAATGACAATAATGAATAGGGAAACGGCTATTTACTAACTACAGCACTGACACATGTAATTTACAAACAAATTTCTAAAAAAGATTAGAAAGAGGAGTAAGTGAAATAAAAGACACTGCCTAGGGCCTATATCTCATTGTCTATAGATACCAATAGTGTCGTCTTTTGTCGCTTAGCACCGTAGGAAAATAAGCAGAACACTTTGGAAAACTTCGGCTGTCTCGAGCTCCTGAGGTAGCAATAGTATCATTTATGGCCACATAGCGCTCAACGATAAGTTTCGGAATAAATTAAGGTAAATTTGAAGGCACCAACGCTTATTGCAGCTGATAACCTCAATGTATATCACCAAAACCATTGCACTTATACAGATGCATAATATGTTCATGATGATAACTGTTTTAAGGGGCAAAAGAAATCTTTTTGCACTAATTACTCCCCGTGACTGCAATGTATAAGCAGCGCAAGATTTAACTATTTTTGCAATTCTACACCAGAACACTGGTATGGGGCGACGTGATGCAGCCCGAATTGCCAGTCAACAATAGACTTATTAAAATATCCTTACAGCTACACTTCTACGGACATGATTAATTCTAGGGCCTTAATACATGGTTTTCAAGTACAGTTTGTTTGTTATTCTAAATGTAGGGAATGGAGAGCGTTGTCCAAAATATCAAGTGGACAGTGTTACCAGCAGGGTTTCAAAGTGTATGTATAATTTGGTGCAATTAGGAGGAACGGTGTAGATATGTGATGAAGGGCCTAAATTCAGGAAATGGAGTGGTCTGTCCGAAATTTAAAGTGGACAGTGTCACCCGCAGGGTTCCAAAGGGTAAGTGTACAAAATGTGATTCAGATCGGTGAAACGGTGTAGATTTGTGCCAATGGACCTAAATGCAGGGAATGGAGTGGTCTGTCCGAAATTTCATGCAGATAGTGTTCCTCATAGGGTTCCAAAGGGTAAGTATACAAATCTTGTTTCAGATTGGTGAAACGGTGTAGATTTGTGCCGAAGGGCATGAATGCAGGGAATGGAGTGGTCTGTCCAGAATTTCATGTAAACAGTGTTACTCGCAGGGTTCCAAAGGATGTGTATACAAATTTTGGTTCAGATCGGTGAAACGGTGTAGATTTGTGCCAAAGGGCCTAAATGCAGGGAATGGAGTGGTCTGTCCGAAATTTCATGCTGACAGTGTTACTCGTAGGGTTCCAAAGGGTAAGTATACAAATCTTGTTTCAGATTGGTGAAACGGTGTAGATTTGTGCCGAAGGGCATAAATGCAGGGAATGGAGTGGTCTGTCCGAAATTTCATGCAGACAGTGTTCCTCGTAGGGTTCCAAAGGGTAAGTATACAAATCTTGTTTCAGATTGGTGAAACGGTGTGGATTTGTGACGAAGGGCATAAAAACAGGGAATGGAGTGGTCTGTCCGGAATTTCATGTAAACAGTGTTACTCGCACGGTTCCAAAGGGTGTGTATACACATTTTGGTTCAGATCGGTGAAACGGTGTAGATTTGTGCCAAAGGGCCTAAATGCAGGGAATGGAGTGGTCTGTCCGAAATTTCATGTAGACTGTGTTACTCGCAGGGTTCCTAAGGGTAAGTATACAAATTTTGGTTCAGATCGGTGAAACGGTGTAGATTTGTGCCAAAGGGCATAAATGCAGGGAATGGACCGGTCTGTCACAAATATCATGCATACAGTGTTACTCGCAGGGTTCCAAAGGGTAAGTATACACATTTTGGTTCAGATCGGTGAAACGGTGTAGATTTGTGCCAAAGGGCCTAAATGCAGGGAATGGAGTGGTCTGTCCAAAATTTAGCACAGCCTAAACTATTCCTCTTGAATCTGGCTATCATATATATAAAAAAAAAAAATTTTTCGAAACCGACTGGTAGTTCCAGAGATTAGCGCGTTTAAACACAAAAACACACAAACAAACTCTTCAGCTTTATTACAGTATATTAGTATAGACATTCCTTATTCTAATAGCGGACAAAATCGTTACAAATTACAATAAGATTCATGTCGTACGAAAGAATTGGTAGCAGTACTACCATAATTGGCAACCTAACATACTAGGCACGTCAAGAAAGTAAGTTTCGTTTTTATACGTTGCCCTGAAATCACTGCAATCGCAGTTCGGCCTATGCGCGATAGTTACTCTGAGTCAAGGAGAAGGAGATGATTCTTTTATGTGCTTTGTGACATCGTGGTCATGTAGTCTCATGTACATGGGTGTGTGTAGAATTTGTCTGATAACCTGTGTCGCTGTCTGTACTAGTGCGTGTATTTGTAATTGAGGTAGGATTTGGGTAGGAAGCGGCCGTGGCCTTAAGTTAGGTACCATCCCGGCATTTACCTGGAATAGAAGTGGGAAACCATGGAAACCACTACCAGGATGGCTGAGGTAGGAATCGAACACTCTTCCTCTCAGTTTTGCCTCACGGAGCTGAGTGTACCCCGTTCCAATCCTCCGAGAAGACGCTCTATTTGAAACGGTTCCTTTCCTCAAGGAACATATATAGTTCGAAGCATGGCCACCTCTTTCTGGGGCATTGCATGGAGTCTAGCACCTGTGCATTTTGGATTCTTTGTAGTGTTCCGGTAATGCGTGGCAGGGGGCTTTGCCATATGAAGTTTCTTTTTCTGTATATGTTCCTTTCATGATAGTCAGTTGTTGAGATTCTTTTTGTTGGGGTTATGATAAAATAAATGTAGGATCTGTTTGTTGAGAATGGAATGGGTTATGTTGCATGATATGTTGGTTATGAAATCTTGTTGGAAAAGGATGAAGGTTATATGTATATGAATAGATATGTGACAGGGCTTGGATGCAAACGTTATGATGAAGTATTATGTGTTGAAGATATGAGATAGGATGGACTTTTTCGAAAATGATTTGATGAATGGAAATGTGTTGATTCTACCATGGATATTGTTATGTCTTGTTATAGATGAAATTATATGGTTATAAAGTGTTTTCCTTTTTATGCTACACAATCACCACACCAAATTAATTTAAAAAATGTTACATATTCATCCACGTCACGAAAGATGCACGCTAGACCACGCAATACTTACCAAAGAACATAATCTGCAGTAATCACTCTGAAACACTCACTTTCTTCGCCTGGTTCTTAACTCTACACTATTAACTTGAAGTTGATGTGCTCACTCCTTCCGTTATATACCCTCTCGCCTGCTGACTCCAGCTAACTTATGTTTAACACTAAAGGTACGAGCTTGGCATAGGCTACATAGCCCTATTTCTACCATTATCAGCGATGGCATAGGCTATACGTAGAGCAGCAGGCCTGATTACACAGTAGCAACACATTGATAGGATCGACTTCTCACATTTTTGTCAACCTACGATTTTACTGACTTATCTCAGTCTCTTTCTGTGCACTGTTTCTTCAAACCTAAACAATTTAACACGTACTTACGTACTTCTTGTGGAAATCTAGATTTAGTCTTGGAGAACACAATTAATTAATGAAATATCTCAATTTCCCAGAAATGTGGCTCTTTATTCCCGTGTGGTCTTTTATTATTATTATTCTCATTATTATTCTTAATGTTACTACCGACAGTGGTAGCTACGCTCGCTGACACGCATTGCTAGGTCATGGGGCCAAGGTATCTACGGACTCAGTAGACGTGGGTTCAGCCCCACTGTCGGCCGGTCTTGAAATGGCTTTTCGTTGTTTCCATTTTCAATTCAATTCAATGCTTGGATGGTACCTTCTGTCAGGCCACGGCCGCTTCCTTCCACATCTTTGCTCAGTTTCATTCATCTTCACTCATTTTATCTTTCATTCACTCCTCTCATGAGGTTGGCGTTAGGAATGGCATCCGGCCGTAAAAACCACTCGCCACATAGACTTTCCTTGCATCTCATCCCAGACCCCGTTGAAAACGGGAATAATACATACACACATTAATGTTCGCCTGGCCCCACAATCTATTGAGGGCCTCACCTCCCAAGCGATCGTTGCTCAGCTAAATGACTAGTAGATTGCAGGGTGATCCGTGGTCAGTGTGACGTAGCCTATCCTCTCGGGACGATCATGGCTTTCTTGGTGAGAGTTGCTGCATCTCAGGTAAGGCAGGAACTCAAGCGATCTCACGAGGCTGAGTGTGTCCCGTTACAGCCTTCAAGTTAATTCTAAAATCCTTTCGAAGCCCGGAATCAAACACAGAGCTACTCCGCTAGTGAGGGCATGAGGTAACTCTGGTGGAACTGTGATCTCCCAGTATTATATGCGTGCCCTAATTCCCCTTCCTCTGCTTGTGAGGCCATGAGGTAACTCTGGTGGAACTGTGATCTCCCAGTATAATATGCGTGCCATACTTCCCCTCCCTCTGCTTGTGAGGGCATGAGGTAACTCTGGTGGAACTGTGATCTCCCAGTATTATATGCGTGCCCCACTTCCCCTCCCTCTGCTTGTGAAGGCATGACGTAACTCTGGTGGAACTGTGATCTCCCAGTATTATATGCGTGCCCCACTTCCTCTCCCTCTGCTTGTGATGACATAGGGTAACTCCGATGGAACTGTGATCTCCCAGTATTATATGCACGAACCACTTCCCCTCCCTCTGCTTGTGAGGACAAGAGGTAACTCTGGTGGAACTGTGATCTCCCAGTATTATATGCGTGCCCCACTTCCCCTCCCTCTGCTTGTGAAGGCATGAGGTAACTCTGGTGGAACTGTGATCTCCCAGTACTATATGCGCGCCCCATTTCCCCTCCCTCTGCTCGTGAGGACATGAGCTAACTCTGGTGGAACTGTGATCTCCCAGTATTATATGCGTGCCCCACTTCCCCTCCATCTGCTATTGAGGGCATGAGGTAACTCTGGTGGAACTGTAATCTCCCAGTATTATGTGCGTGCCCCACTTCCCCTCCCTCTGCTAGTGAGGGCATGAGGTAACTCTGGTGGAACTGTGATCTCCCAGTATTATATGCGTGCCCCACTTCCCCTCCCTCTGCTTGTGAGGGCATGAGGTAACTCTGGTGGAACTGTGATCTCCCACTATTATATGCGCGCCCCACTTCCCCTCCCCCTGCTTGTGAGGAGATGAGGTAACTCTGGTGGAAGTGTGATCTTCCAGTATTATATGCGTGTCCCACTTCCCCTCCCTCTGCTTGTGAGGAGATGAGATAACTCTGGTGGAACTGTGATCTCCCAGTATTATATGTGCGCCCCACTTCTCCTCCCTCTGCTTGTGAGGGCATGAGGTAACTCTGGTAGAACTGTGATCTCCCAGTATTATATGCGCGCCTCTCTTTCCCTCCCTCTGCTTGTGAAGGCATGAGGTAACTCTGGTGGAACTGTGATCTCCCAGTATTATATCCGCGCCCCACTTCCCCTCCCCCTGCTTGTGAGGAGATGAGGTAACTCTGGTGGAACTGTGATCTCCCAGTATTATATGCGCGCCTCACTTCCCCTCCCTCTGCTTGTGAGGAGATGAGGTAACTCTGGTGGAACTGTGATCTCCCAGTATTATATGCGCGCCCCACTTCCCCTCCCCCTACTTGTGAGGACATGAGGTAACTCTGGTGGAACTGTGATCTTCCAGTATTATATGCGCGCCCTAATTCCCTTCCCTCTGCTTGTGAGGAGATGAGGTAACTCTGGTGGTACTGTGATCTTCCAGTATTATATGCGCGCCTACTTCCCCTCCCTCTGGTTGTGAGGACATGAGCTAACTCTGGTGGAACTGTGATCTCCCAGTATTATATGCGCGCCTACTTCCCCTCCCTCTGCTTGTGAGGACATGAGCTAACTCTGGTGGAACTGTGATCTCCCAGTATTATATATGCGCCTACTTCCCCTCCCTCTGCTTGTGAGGACATGAGCTAACTCTGGTGGAACTGTGATCTTCCAATATTATATGCGTGCCCTACTTCCCCTCCCTCTGCTTGTGAGGACATGAGCTAACTTTGGTGGAACTGTGATCTTCTAATATTATATGCGTGCCCTACCTCCCCTCCATCTGCTTGTGTGGACATAAGATAGCTCTGGTAAAACTGTGATCTTCCAATATTATATGCGTGCCCTACTTCCCCTCCCTCTGCTTGTGTGGACATGAGGTAGCTTTGGTGGAACTGTGATCTTCCAGTATTATATCCGCGCCCCACTTACCCTCCCTTTGCGTGTGAGGACGTGAGGTAGCTCTGGTGGAACTGTGATCTTCCAGTATTATATGCGCGCCTACTTCCCCTCCCTCTGCTTGTGAGGACGTGAGCTAACTCTGGTGGTACTGTGATCTTCCAGTATTATATGCGCGTCGTACTTCCCCTCCCTCTGCTTGTGAGGTCATGAGCCAACTGTGGTGGAACTGAGATCTTCCAGTACGCGCCACGTTCTGTGTCCAAGTGAAGTCTACACCATGTCCGTGGCTCCCCTAATCCACTGTTCCTTTGAACATCTAGCGCGCAAAGCAAGAAATATCCTCAGTGTATTCGTTACCATCCGGTAGTAAACATGGACGACGATATGGACGAGGACGATCTAACTGCTTTATTTGTAATTAATGGTGCACTAGTGGGTGAGTTAGCCGTGGTTTTTACGATGTGGCTGCAGGCAGTCGCTCACATCTGGGATGTGAGGAGGTTCGAATCCCTAGCCGGCAACCTTGAAAATGGTCTTCTGTTATTACCCATCTTCCCTCCAGGCAAATGCTGGGGTTGGTCCCTAACTATAGGCCACAGGCGCTACCTTCCATTACCTCGTCCTTACATTCACACATTCCTCCCACACATGACGGTACTTGTAGCTCACCCCATGGGTGTCCGCATAGAAGTAACTACAAACTCTGGCGAGCCGAACATGTCCTTGGACACTCCCAGCACTAAGAAAGCCATACGCAAAAAAATATATATGAAAGATAAGTGGTGCACTGATAGTTATGGCCTGTGCAGCTATATTTAAAAGATCTCCACGTCACGCCACGTCGGTGGTGGGAAACGTCTTTGTATAAAAAATGACTGGCTCAAAACCATTAACTGATTTAAAATGTCATGCAATAAGTGGACAATTGTACCTCTATGTCTCAGACAGATTTTGACCTAGGATTTTTAAAAAGGATACTTAACTACCAAAGTGAATGTATCTCTTCTCTGCCATTGTATAGTGATATTCATTGATTTGATTAGTTCTGCTTTATTTCATTTTATTGTTCTATGTGATTTTATATAATACCATATATGGAGTTTTATTTGTTTTAGTACTGTAATTGTAGAAATAAAACAATCTGTGTAGTAATTTAATGAATTAAATGAACGCTGAACTACTTTGAAGTTAGCTGTTACCCTCCGAATTTTGGATTGAGGAGACATACGTCAGTTTGCAGTATTTATTTAGAATCTCAAAACAGACAATAGGTCGAATAGTCCCCAGTGTGTTCATTGCGCGCACTTTCTATGCCACTAACACGTCCAAACTAAACAAGTCCGCCCCTTCGTGTTCACGGGACAAACCGACAAGAAATGGATCGCCGTGCGCGCCCCTCGGGACCACTGTCCCACTGTGTACTCAGCCTCATAATGGGTCGTTCTGTACCATAGGTTTGAATTGTTTAGGTGATGAAATATTTTTTAAAAGTTTGGTGCTTTTCAGTCGGTCAACACGAATGTGCCCAAAAGAGTTGGGTAATACCCTAATCCTGAAAAATTAATTACATGAAATTAATGAATACACTAGGATGACCAGTTTCGATCGTCAAGCGATCATCATCAGATCCATTACACTTAGGCTATAAAATCTATGTTTGAAAATAGAGGTGAAAATATTTACAACATGCAAAATTGTTTAGTTGCAGTATTGGTAATGCAACTTGTCGGTGTATGCTAATTGTAGTATATATGATGTTTGGTGAAATGCTAAAATGGTGATAGAAATCCGGAGTTTGTCTGTTTGAAGTGACTAAGTTATATGGTTGTAAAAAGTCAACTGTGGTTGTACTGTATTAGTACAGGTGTGCCCCACTTCCCCTCCCTCTGCTTGTGAAGGCATGAGGTAACTCTGGTGGAACTGTGATCTCCCAGTATTATATGCGCGCCCTACTTCCCCTCCCTCTGCTTGTGAGGACATGAGGTAAATCTGGTGAAACTGTGATCTCCCTGTATTATATGCGCGCCCTACTTCCCCTCCCTCTGCTTGTGAGGACATGAGATAACTCTGGTGGAACTGTGATCTCCCAGTATTATATGCGCGCCCTACTTCCCCTCCCTCTGCTTGTGATGACATGAGCTAACTCTGGTGGAACTGTGATCTCCCAGTATTATATGCGCGCCCTACTTCCTCTCCCTCTGCTTGTGAAGGCATGAGGTAACTCAGGTGGAACTGTGATCTCCCAGTATTATATACGCGCCCTACTTCCCCTCCCTCTGCTTGTGAGGACATGAGCTAACTCTGGTGGAACTGTGATCTCCCAGTATTATATGCGCGCCCTACTTCCTCTCCCTCTGCTTGTGAAGGCATGAGGTAACTCTGGTGGAACTGTGATCTCCCAGTATTATATGCGCGCCCTACTTCCCCTCCCTCTGCTTGTGAGGGCATGAGGTAACTCTGGTGGTACTGTGATCTCCCAGTATTATATGTGCGCCCTACTTCCCATCCCTCTGCTTGCGAGGACATGAGCTAACTCTGGTGGAACTGTGATCTCCCAGTATTATATGCGCGCCCTACTTCCCCTCCCTCTGCTTGTGAGGACATGAGCTAACTCTGGTGGAACTGTGATCTCCCAGTATTATATGCGCGCCCTACTTCCTCTCCCTCTGCTTGTGAAGGCATGAGGTAACTCTGGTGGAACTTTGATCTCCCAGTATTATATGCGCGCCCTACTTCCCCTCCCTCTGCTTGTGAGGGCATGAGGTAACTCTGGTGGTACTGTGATCTCCCAGTATTATATGCGCGCCCTACTTCCCATCCCTCTGCTTGTGAGGACATGAGCTAGCTCTGGTGGAACTGTGATCTCCCAGTATTATATGCGCTCCCAACTTCCCCTCCCTCTGCTTGTGAGGACATGAGCTAACTCTGGTGGAACTGTGATCTCCCAGTATTATATGCGCGCCCTACTTCCCCTCCCTCTGCTTGTGAGGGCATGAGGTAACTCTGGTGGTACTGTGATCTCCCAGTATTATATGCGCGCCCTACTTCCCATCCCTCTGCTTGTGAGGACATGAGCTGACTCTGGTGGAACTGTGATCTCCCAGTATTATATGCGCGCCCCACTTCCCCTCCCTCTGCTTGTGAGGACATGAGCTAACTCTGGTGGAACCATGACGAATAGAAGGAGAAAGTGAGATGACTCCTGAAGTTCAAGCGCGCCCCGCCAGGCAGCGCTACAGTGGGTACGTTCCACACTGCCGGGGTCAGCTGGTCTTAGGGATGGTACTAAGGGAAACGAATTACTTTGTAACTGATACTCTTTTAAAAAGTAATTAGCGGTTCCAATTAAAATAGCATGGCAGGGCACAATGGAAAATATAATTCATAGAAATAAGAACTACGGTCTTCATTACATGTTACGGAGCACACAGATTCCTGGAGTATACAGACACAGATAAAAAACATAATCCCCAGCATATTAAAACAAGCACACATAAACTATTTAAAGTAACACTCTACTTAACAATTCATTTTGTCGGCTACGGTACTGGACTTTCGAAAGCTTGCGTGAAAACTTGGCGGGTGTTCGAGATTGCAAATCTCGGCGGATTTCCTTCGTTCTGAAGAAGAATCGGCACCCCAAATAAACAAGTCTGGCGATAATATCCATGACACGCTGAAGACAGCAGCCAGCTCCTGAAGGATCATTTGAAATTGTTTCTTTGGAATCGATACAATAATAAATATTTCGCTCCACATCGATTTTGAGTTTAATTTTCCGGTAATTACTTCTCGGCCTGGAAAAGAATGCCACATACACTTCTCGAAGGACTTGTTAGATACACTTCATTGTTCATCTTAGGGCACCTTTTTTAGTTTCTTTGTTGCTTTCTCTTAGCAATAATTTAGTCGTATTTCCGTTTATTCCTGATGAAGAAAGACATGGTTTCTTTCGAAACGCGTCGAGTTTGAATAAATAAAACACGGCATAAGCCCAAAATTCTACATTATGGATAAAATGGTATTAGTTGCGTTTGACATTAACCATACCGTACATAAAACATCATAATACATTGGTTGAAAAACTGGATCCAGATAGCTTTAAAACTCATCATTTTGCACCATCTGTTTCCTCTGAATTTGGTTAATTAAAGCTTAATAATTGAGTTTAAATGCCGGTTTGGTGACCCATCGTCCCAGGCAAGCCGGTAACACCTGTAACAACTCAGGCAGATAGGTCACTTAGCCGTAATTTGGAAGTTATCGTGAAGTTATGAATGCGTATGCGGTAGCACTGCCGGAGACGTAATCGGGCTAGGCTATTGCGTTTTTAAATTAGCTCCCGTTTCAGGGTTTTTAGTTTTTGAGTGCGAATAGTTCGCTTAATAGTTGTAAAACAGTAGGGAGAGTATGTTTTGTATAGGTTTTAAGTTGTATTATGGCTTATGTCGAGCTGAGAAGTGAATTTGGTTTAGCTTAAAGTGTAGTTTTTTGGTCTGTTCTGTTGCCTGGATTTATTAAGTTTATTGTGCTGCTGGCGTGATTAAAAGCTGTAGGATTTGGTGTAGAGTGCTAGGATTGCTTGGGGGAAGTGTTGGTGAGAGGGAGAGAAGTGAGGGGATGAGTTTATGGAGTTGTTGCTGTTGCTGCTTGTTTTTCAACTGCTGTTTCTTGATGGCGTGCTTGTAGTGCCTACAACCCTGGTACACGTTGTTGGACATTATCGCTTGCAGTGCTTGTAGCGGCGGGACCACAAACTACCGTGCTATAATGGCGGAGTCCTCACACTAGGTCCTTCTATTCGTCATGGTGGAACTGTGATCTCCCAGTATTATATGCGCGCCCTACTTCCCCTCCCTCTGCTTGTGAAGGCATGAGGTAACTCTGGTGGAACTGTGATCACCCAGTATTATATGCGCGCCCTACTTCCCCTCCCTCTGCTTGTGAGGACATGAGCTAACTCTGGTGGAACTGTGATCTCCCAGTATTATATGCGCGACCTACTTCCCCTCCCTCTGCTTGTGAGGGCATCTGGATGGATGTCTTCCTCGCTGGAGCTGCAGTTTCAACTTCACTCTTACACCAGTTGCGGTCGACTGAATTGGAATGTTAACATTGGATTGAAAAGCACCAAACTTTTGTTTACTAAGGCAACACTGAAAAATGGCTTCAAACCCCAATAATGATGAAGTATTGGAAAATTACGATTTATCTTTTTTGTATTACTAAATGCACCGAACTGGTTAGCTCGCAGGTGCTGGCAGTGGAGCCCGTAACTTCCATGATAACTGGGTTCGAATAACACATTCTGCCATCCCGTGTTTTCCCACACCCTACTTGCCTTTCTAGTAGGCGCAGCTACTTTATTTCTAAAGCCTTATCGAAGCGAATCGAACCTTCAAGCCATACTGAGCCGTTCCTGGTTCAAATTCAACGGTGTGATTCAGGATCCACAATTTCTGGGTTCGATTCGTGGCTCTATCAAGACATTCAATTCTGGTCTGATGGCTGGAACTGGGCACATACAGTGTCGTGGTGCGAAACAGACAAGAGATGGGTTTGATTGTCACTACTGCTGTCCGTAAGTGATTTTCCTTGCTTTCCCCAACTTCTACTGCAGGCAAATGTTGGGATGGTACCTATATTAAGACCCAGCCGTCTCGTACATAACAAATACACACACTAGTACCACCATCAAAATGTCACAGATTAATTATGAGATTTATTTATTATTGATGTGTAACATCTTTCCGCTCGGTTGCTGGATAGTTTTGTGGGAGTGATTTTGAAAATTGGGGACGGAAGTGGATCGGAACGATCGAGCTGGCAGTGGTAGATCAAACGGAAGTATGCACTGCCCACTCTATCGATCAAACGGAAGTGTACTAGCTGGCAGTGGGGGATCGAACGGAAGTATAAGACGCACTGCCAACTCGATCGATCGATCCAGCTGGCACAGGTAAGAGAAACAATCAGTGCGCGGTGTCGAAAATTGATACCATGACGCACTCTCGGCCATGTGGAATGTATATGACATACTGAACGGAAAACGCTCATGCGAACTCTGGTGTCAAGTGATTTAAACAAAAGACATGGTACATGTTCGAAGTCTTCGAATCAGTATTTAAATGGTAAAATGCCTTAATATCAAACATTGTAAGTGGTCGGCATTGCCGGTATTATTTTTCTGCACAATGGCTATTCAAATTTTAACCCACATAACGGTAATGCAGTCATCAATATAATATAATCGTTTTGGTTATACGAGAATTGAGCAAGCCTTCATGAACTATTATTGAATACATTCTCTTTACTCACAAGAGGGCCTATTCATAAGGCATTTTAAACTCAATTTCACGCAGGAACATTATCGAAACAAGCAAAATATAAATGAAACTTAATTCAGTAATGCAGTATTATTGGAACGTGGAAATAAGTCACCATCTTGTGCACAATATTTGCGTAGTCGAAATAGCCGTGGGGTTATTGCGTATGACTGTGAATCTAGCGATCTTGGGTTCGTATCCTGGGCGAGGTAGATATTTTTGCTACCAGATTATCATTTTAAACGATATTTGCCATATCAATATGACTCATTTTAACAGAATTCGTATGAAATTACGTGTTGGTCAGTGAATCAAGAGGATCTGTTTATATGGAATTTAAGGTTATGAGCGGTGTCGCGTCTATTAATCTAGTTGATCAATATCGTATTCTTTATTTAGGCTAGTGCTGGTGGAAGCTACAAATCATATAATAAAATGAGTTCCGTATTATAAACTACAATATCTGTAAAACACTCCCTTTTACAATAGATTAATATTTGTGCCAATAATAGTATAAAATACCGGTGTATCAACAATTTCCGTGAGGTTTCTTCTATGTCAGATGTTACACATCATATGCGACTACTGTAAGGCTCGTAATTTTTTATCGTATGGCTTTTAGTGCCGGGAGTGTCCGAGGACATGTTCGGCTCGCCTGAGTCTGTAGCTACTTCCAGCGGACACCCATAGGGTGAGCTACAAGTTCCGTTTAATTTCAAGTAGTTCCAACTTGCACTACCAGATATCAATGATACCTAGTGGTGAACGTTGGAACTTTGATAGAGCGTTCCTACGAAATCTAACCTAACAATTTAGCTTTACACAAGTTTAGTCTGTGGAAGGATCTTTTACATGCCATAAATCTATGACGTGGGACCACCGGCTTTACTTCCCCTCCATAGGAAAGCATGCTGAAGGATTTTTAACGCTCGTAAAAAAATCCGACGACTTCGGCCGGGTTTGAAACTGCTATCTTGGGCACAGCAGTTCAGCATGCTACCAACTACGCCACACACACGGGGTTGATGACCACGATATCGCAAACCACCACAATTAATCAACAACAAGAGCAAATTCCATGGACATGTGATATAATTTGCAGTTAGTGACTTAAATTAATGTTCTTCGCACAGAGATTGAGAGGAGGGCAGGAATACAGAGTGCTAGCCTATACTGTGAGGTTTACGCTGGCGTTTACTGTATATAGGCTAGTCCCACTTACAACCTGCATTCATTGGATTTCATCCACCGGAAATTAATATCCCAAGGCCTTAAGATGGCCCCAAAGATGGGAATCATAACACAGTACTGTAATAATTGTCAGTTTGTTGCTTTCTATCCTAATTCCTCTGAGTGTTTCTGCGCACAGTATGTTGACAAGGCACGCATGTCCAAAGTGTACTTTTATTACAATCTCTTTAATTTATTGAATGATAACTTCAGTTAAATATTCATTAATAATTCTTTCTCATTTTATTCTGCTTTGCATTTTTTCGTTCTGTCTAGTCTGCAAGCCTCTGTTTGCGAACAAGTCACCTCTATCATCCCCGTTTAATTAACTTTATTAATACAGCCATTGGTCATGTACTTTTCTTTTCAGGACTGGTCAGGGAAGGAATATTGGAAGGAAATTGGCCGTGGACCTATTGAAAGGAACCGTCCCGGCATTTACCTGAAGGTGGAAATGGGAAACCACGAAAACCATTTTCAGTACGGACGAGGTGGGATTCGAACCCACGCTCTTCCGATGCCAGCGAGGAACGAGGTAGCGCGTTAGCAGTTAGCACTACGGCCGCCTCTGTATTTACACCTCTCACCTTGAAATCGTTAAAAACTTAATCTAACCATTGTCTCCTAGGTGCACCTCTGCTTTTCTTACCCTCTACCTATTCGGTAGTCTCTCCTCTCCCATTGTCATCACATGACCCCGTGATATAGTCTAAGTAAGCTCCTACGAATATTCTCATCTAACGTGTTCATTACTAACTTAGCCTTTAACTCTTCATTACGAATAGGCTGCCATTGCTCTCATCTATTTTCCCCAGGGTGCTACCCTCATATCAGTTACCTCCAGCTTATGTATCAGATATCCTGAATCCACTGACCTCTCTTCCCATACAGTAAGGTTGGACAAAAGACACAGTCAGTTTGAGAGACTAGACTTTATATAATTTCAAATGACGCATGCTACAAATGCTATGTTAGAAAGGCTCAGGAGTGCTTCTTACTTCGCTCGAAGCCCCAGGACTCTTTCAACAGACTCCATTACAGCACGAGATTTAGCTTTAGTAGATATAATAGCACTATTACTGTCAACAGACTCCATTATTAACACACTTAACGTAAACTGTAAGTAAGCAAGTTTAAAGAACGATCCACATACTCCATTATTAACACACTTTACTACCCTGCACAAATTGTAAACTGCAAGTAAGTAAGCAAGCTTAACGAACGAATCCGCAAGTACAGAGATAGCATGAATCAAGTGAACGCTTCATGATCAACAAGTTGCAAGTCATTCAATATCACGCAGCTAGCGCGCAGGCTTCCCGCGCCGGGAACGGGGAGCGGGAGATCCCTTCTGCTGCATGACGTCACGCACTCGCTGTCTAAGACTCGGCGCATATGCACTGAACAACATGATGACGTCATACACGCCGTAACCGTAACGCATAATGTTAGACCCAAGCATAACGATGAAGTCGACAAGATCATTTGAAATGATAAAATACTGAGCGATGTAGGGAGGGTTTCGTTGCTTCACTAGCTTCTTTCATACAGAATACTGTATAGTAGATCGAAACTGGGGACTCATTGCATTGGCGTTTCTACACCTCGCCTCTGTGTGTGGTTACTACACTACTATCACGGGGCTGTTGACCAAGATGTTCCAAGCCCCTAAATTGAATTAACAACACTAAATATACTACTCATAACTAAGGCCCGGAAGGTCATGCACTATTACATGAATAAATATGCATGAAAAAATGCACCAATGATTGGTCAAATATGCACCACGTTTCAGAAAATATGCACTGTGAAATAACTCCGAATTCATTTAGCGTTTCTATTTTGAATATAAAGAAAAAAATATACAGTCAGTCTGAGAGACTAGAGTTTATATCATTTCAAATGACGCATGCTACAAATGCTACACATGTTAGAAAGGCTCAGGAGGGCTTCTTTCAACGGACTTCATTACCCATTAACTTAGGCTTCCCACGTGGGGAACGGAGAGCGGGAGGTGCACTCTGCTGCATTACGTCACGCACTCGCCGTCTCCGTATCGCATGACGCCAGACCCCAGGAGTAAACTCAGACTCGGTGCATATGCACTGAACAACATGATGACGTCATACACGCCGTAACCGTAACGCATAACGGTAGACCAAAGCATAACGACGAAGTCGACAAGATAATTTGAACACAGGGGAACAATTTGTAACTTAAATTCTGTTGACTTCGATTTTTAGGCTGTTTTATAGGTAAATTGACATGTTGATTCCAAAACTGTAATTAGTTTTTTCCTACCACGTCAAGTTTTTTTTCTACAGTTGCTGCGCATGCGATTACGCGGATATACCAATTATCCGTATTTTCTGTGTATGTGGGACAGCAGAGCTCGTGGGAAGCATTGGGTGCAGTCAAAGTGGCTGCCAAAATCTGACTTGAAACCTGGTGATCCAAACATTGTAAGTCAGCCACTTGTCGACAGAAAAACCATTATATTTCCGCCTTTGCTTATAAAACTAGGTCTCATGAAGTAATTTGTTAGAGCTTTGTCAACTGAAGGGGACTGTTTTAAGTATATCATTTCAGCATTTCCTAGCTTGTCATATGAGAAGATAAAGGCTGGTGTCTTTGATGGACCACAGATTCTGCAACTTATTAAAGATGAACGTTTCATAGAAACAATGACCGAACTTGAAACGAATGCTTGGTTGGCATTCAAAAGTATTGTCAAGGACTTTCTAGGAAATACACGAGCCCAGAATTACGTCGAAATTGTTCAACAACTCTTAGAGAGCTTTAAAAAGCTTGGCTGTAACATGAGTATCAAACTGCATTTCTTACATAGCCATCTTGCTAACTTTCCAGAAAATCTTGGTGCTGTTAGCGATGAACAGGGTGAGCGATTCCACCAAGATTTGAAGGTCATGGAGGCAAGGTATCAAGGTAGATGGGATCTCAGTATGATGGGTGACTACTGATGGAGCATCAAGCGAGAGTGTCCCCAGATTGAACATTGTCGGAAAAGTAATAAGCGAAAATTTGTACCCTAATATCTTTATTTTTTATTATTTGTATAAACACAATTTAACTTTTAATATTATAATAACCTTTGAATGAATGAATAAAATATTCTAATATTCTAACACGTTTGGTTAGTACCCACTTTATTTTCCTTTGGATGCCCAGTTTGTATGACTTATAGGGTAAAGAGAGAGTATCCTGTAGTTAAAAAACTTGACGTGATAGAGAAAAACTGCTCACATTTTTGAATTCAGAGACCAAAGATTAGTTAAGAACAAGTCACAGATCTAAGACAACAAAATGGCTGTTCCCCAGTGAGATGGACATATAACTACACCTTTTTTAAATATCTCAACTAAGAAACAGTTCTAAATAGAAGGAAACATTATTTTATGGAACTTCAAGTGGCGTTGACCATCAATAATTATTTTATTATGTAAATTTTTAAGCGTAACTGATATACAATTTTAATAGCCATTGAATTTCTTTTAAATGAAAATAAAATTACAATATTTAAATAGAAAATGCTGAATGAAAATAATTCATATTAACTTGCAAAAAGGACTGAAACGTACTAGGTATTGTACCCATCCGTTGCTTGGATAGAGCGACTGACGGAAGGGCGCAGTATTAAAATAATTTCAGTATTATTCTGTGATAGAATCTTGGAGTCGGAATCTAAATATATGACTTTAAGATCATGAAGTATAGCGTGGCAAGTTAGACCTGGCCTGTCATGGCGGAGTCTCATCTTGGAGGGGAAGTAGTGGGATCACTAGGCGCAAATGCGATTTCCCCTGTTTGGTGCAACAACTGTTTGGGGCTGCTCGCTGCTCGTCGTGGTTATATTATGCAAGCATAAAGTATCGAATAGGAGCATTCTCAGTGGCATAGCATTGGTATTGGTGGTAATGAACTGAGAGCGCGCCCACTTCACACACTCCTGACAGCAAGCTTGTTGCCGTGCTTGTCAAAGAACAGAGCTGCTCAGTCTTGCTTCGCATGCCTTGACAGCATCTGTACCCTGCCAAGGTGTTGGGAATAATGACTACTTGGCAACATCTAACCAGCGCGTGACGAAGTATGTGCTCACTGGTTGACAAAGAATCCAGGCGGGGGGATGACGTAATGCAACTGGACGCACATGCGCATCGGAAGGTTCAGATCTAACTTGTTCCGTTATAACAACAAGCGCTTCAAAACAATAGGGAATTAGAATATACGCCCTCCTCAAGCAGAGGTATGCACTTAAACAGGAAAAGGAGAAACATATGATGCATTGTGCCAAAATAACCAAAATATGCATAAATATGCAAAAATATGATTCTGCATGAACTTCCGGGCCTTACTCATAACCTGAGCACTTGAAATGGTCCACCTGCTCCAATTAACTTCCTCCCATCTGGCTTCCTACATTCAGTTCTTGTGTTTCTTCCCTATCGATATGTTTTCGAATTGCTAATGTTCCCTACATTTCTGTTTAAGTTCTATCAGTGAAGTAGTTGTTTCATTTTAGGGGCTTAGGACATTGTGTGTATCTGGGTGGGTGCGAAAATTGTCTGCCAACCTGTATTATTGTGATGACTGCAACAGCACGATTAACTGTAGTGTTGGGGATTGGGTTAGGGAAACGGGAGTTGAAGTGAGGTATTTTTCTGGAGTGGAAGTGCAAAATCCCTGAGATAAAACTTCACTCTTAGTGCCGGAATCCTTCCAGACCAGTCGTGGGGTGCTGGGTACCAATACGTGGTCAGCTTCCACGGTGGATCAGTGCTAGAGCTTCCGCCTGCTCATCCCGATATCCTAGATTCGATTTTTGAAAATGGTAAAATTCAAGTTGTTGTTTAATTTAAGGGTTTGGACATCGTGGTCATTTCAGCCCTGTGTTCTTGGGTGTGTGGGGGGCATTTGTCTGATAACTGGTGTTATTGTGGTGTCTGTATCAGTGTGCGTATTTGTAATGGAGGCGAGGAGATGGGTGTAGGCGGCTGTGGCCTCAAGTTAGCAACCATCCCGGTATTTGCCTGGAGTAGAAATGGGAAACCATGGAAAACCACTTCTTGGATGGCTGAGGTGGGAATAGATGCCACCTCTATTCAGTTTTGCCTCACGAGGCAAGCTCGTTCCAGCCCTAAGACCAGAATGGAATTTCTTGATAGAGCTGGTAATCGAACCTGGACGTCTGGGGTAAAAATTCATGGCACTTACATAACGTTTGATGATTACATGAAAGACATCTTAGCCACAAGTTGCCCAATAGAGTTCCGGTTACTCTATTAGACGGCAGTACAAACGGAACTTAGAAATTTGAGTGTTAATTGTCTGACTGGCTCCAACTCCGAAGGTGATTATTATTACATTAGAGACGCTGATTGTGGTCATCAGCACCTGCTGCTTGAGATGTTAGCTTTCAAGAATGACCTCGTTGGTGTCTTGAGCGGTGATGTTGGCAGCAGTGCATTGGAGACGTTTGTATCTCTGCTGAAGGTATCGACATAAGAACATCGTTGGCGCCGAGCGGGAAAGTGTGAATATTTCAGGACGCAAGGTCAAGACAAGCCGGTCTCTGCCAGTGTTCAGCTTGCGGTAACAATTTACTGCTGATAATGTTGCAATTAGATTGGTTTATTAAAATGGACATTAATAACAGTTATTGAGTATGGAAATTTGAAGACAATAAAGAGATATATTGGACTCTGAATTTAACGTGATATTCAAACGTAAGTTATGAGGGACAGGTTCGGAAACTGCTGTCAGTAATACTATAAGATTGGGATTCCTTCTGATAGCATGCGGACATTTAGTTTAGAAATGGTTTCTGACACAAACTCAGAGGAATCTGAGCAACGATGCAGTCGAGAATACTTATGCCTTCTGATTGCATTACCCCTTGCCACGTATTGCCGGCCAACTACACCCTATGATGCCGAATGATGAGTGTATAGTCCCTCCAGGAGGCTAAAGTATGGATGTGCACGTTCTCTTCTGAGATGACAGCCAGTCGATTTACATGATGGTGCGAAAGAAGACTTAGGGGCCGATAACCTAGATGTTAGTCCCCTTAAAACAACAATTATCATCATCATCATCATCATCATCATCATCATCATCGAAGGAAGACTAATGGTTGCCATGTGTCTACAATCCTTCCTCGTTTAGCTATAATCTCCCCCAATGTTTCCTGAAGAATCAAGGAGATAGCACGAATTGCATTAAAGGCAGCTGAAACACGGGTCTTTACATTTCTTGCACTGGACGGAACTGTCTCGAGCTGAGTAATTAACACCGAGAACTTCTGTGTACATGCGTAAGCCGGCCGGTCCATTGTCGAACTCATTTACCTCGCGAAAACGGGTGAACATGTTATATTTGCCAGCTTACCTATAGTAGAAGCAAAATATCTCAATACTATATCACTTACCTCGAGATGATGGGGTGGGAGATGGGCCCACGTCAAGGAGACGTATTTCCTCCGTTGCTTGGGAAGACACCTTTAAGTTTGAGTGGTTTGAGGTTAGAATTCTCCGCGCTGAGTTTCACAGCTGAACACTGACTAGAGTGTGTCCGAACACACCTCTAGAGTACATTTTCTCGTATTCTTTCCAGATACAGGACACTATTTGCCGGAGAGAGGTGAAAACATAGCCTACCCCACTGCGTAGACTTTCGAGCCAATGTGTCTCGCTGAGACTGCGATCAATACCGTACTCAGGGTGGGTGGTGCCCTGGCCTAGCCCAAGCACGTGGTATGTCTGCCTGCCTGCCCTCCCACTCCGATCAGGTCAGGTACGTGATTGACATGTGACCTAGAGGCCTATGGTGTCTTACATTAACCCGCTGTAATTTAGGCCCATGTCCTTTTTTTCGGCCTGATAATCTCTGTTTTCGATGTGTCAGACCTTTTATTTTCACGGTGTCCCTTGCCTGCTGTAAGAGGCCCTAAAGTGGCAGAGTGTGTGTAGCCCACCACACATGGTGCACCATCAAGTGTTCACAGCTGGTGCGCTCAAGAGTTGGCGACTCCACGGGGTTCTTGAGTTGGGTTCGTTTCTCCCTTTTTCCAACGACTTTAAGCCGATCCCCCTCCTATCTGCCTTTCCTGGCTCTACTTCTTTCCATATTCCTCAGTCCTCGTTCTTCGAGTATTGCTGTTGTTATTAATTTGTATAAAGAGCTTGGTCATTAGCCCTGTGTACTTGTGTGAGTGTTGAATATATCTGATAACCTGTGTTTGTGTGCTGACCATAACCGTGTGTGTAGCTGGAAATATTATGAAGATGGGGTACGTTCCCTGGACTTGAAATAAGGTATTATTTCCTGGAGGGAGTGCGGAAAAACCCACTGTTAAACTGCTATTAGCGCCGGGATTCAAACCTTCAATCTCCGGACTTGCGTCAGCTTCCGATCGCAGTCGTGGTGAATGATTTAACGCAATTTTCCTCCTCTTTTTCTATCCTTTATTCTTTTACATGTTTCTTCTGGTTTTATGGTTTGGCTATCGGTGAGTGGTTACTGGTAGATTAAATAGTAGAAGTACTGATCTTTCTCATCAACAACATAGGGACAGATGACCTTGCAATGCTGCCGCCATTTCTCCCGTTCTTCAGATCCCCACGCTATAGATCAGTCCATGTTCTGTTCTGAAGATTCCCTTCCCCACTATCTGCAACATCGTAATCAAATCATCAAGTGTTAAATTCATAGTCCTACAGAAAGAGTAGATAGGCCTACGTATTACAGAGCGCGCTATTCCATTCAAGCTAGTCTGCGCCCCCCCCCTCTCCCCCCTCACCCCCCCCCCCTCCAGGGCTCACTACTAATAGGACTAAGGTTGGCCACCACGGGACCCCAGCAGAGTCCGGCATTGCTTCCACTCACTAGTGCCAGGCTTCTTCATCTTTCCTGTTGATCTTCATTGGTCAATTCTTGTTCTCTTCCGACTCCGACGGTATTAGAGTATCCGAGGCCCAGGGCATCTTTCATATTAATATCTCGACAAATTCCTTAATGAATCACCACAATGATAATACTTAATGCTACATAACTCTGTGGCTTAAATTTTAACCAGTCTAACATGGCGACCGCAAGAAATATTCTTCAGTACTAATTATCTACCTCTTGATACCCTCATTCCTTGAGGGATCTTCTATTTAGCCTAGTTTCATATAGCCTTATGAGGTCACCTTTTGTCCCCATGTATAAGTGTGTATGTGCGCATGTCTATGTGTGTGTCCCCTAATAAAATCTAAACGGCTGGTACGATTTCAATAAAAAACAAGAAGTTCCGTGACGAACTAAAGAGCCTACTTTTCTTAAAATTTAAGATCCATGCCAATGATTAATCTAAATGGATCTATCTATAATAATGACGAAATTAAGTTGGTAATATCGAAATTTCTAATTAGTTTGAAATACTGTATACCTGGCATAATGTAGCCTAATAGAGAACTACAGTTGGCAACCCTGGTGACTGAGTATATTCTTAGTTCCATCTCTTAAGGTACAGAATACAAAATTTGGTTGAAGTCCAATGGATAGCATGGACGTTCCATGCAGTTAAACATTGCATCTAACAGCGCTCGTAAAATCATGTTGGCATCAATGACATACATGTATTGGTCAGAAATAATCCTGAAATAATATGATCTATTGTTGTGTCAATTTAGAATGAAATCCATTAGTTAGTAGAGAAGTTACATGCATTTTAAAATTGGACCTATCAGCAGGCTTAGAATCATGTTGGCAGCACTGGCGTAGGCCTATATTAGTTACTCCAAATTAATCTGGAATGCCAGGTACTATACGTGCGCAAAGGTTAGAGCTATTGGCTTGCATACTTTCTGATATATTGATATTAGGGTAACAAAAATAGAGACAGTATTTATTAACAGTTGGCAGCCCTGGTTGCTCCTAAATATACGCATAGTCATATCTGTTATGGTACTCATAACACACACGAAATTTGGTTGAAATCCAAATGATAGTATAGAAGTTACGTGTATTTAAAGTTGGATCTCTCAGCAGGCTTAGAATCATGTTGGTAGCACTGACGTATATATGTTACTCCAAATTAATATAGAATGTCAGGTACTATGCGTGTGCATAGTTTAAAGCTGTCTACTTGCATACTTTCTGATATATGGGTATTTGGATAAAATAAATTAAGAGCATTTATTAACAGTTGGCAGCCCTGGTGGCTCTTAAGAATATGCTCATTCATATCTGTGTATGTACACATAGTACATACGAAATTTGGTTGAATTCCAATAGATAGTGTAGAAGTTATATGCATTTAAAAATTGGACCTATCAGCAAGCTTATAATCATTTTGGCAACACTGCCATGTATGGCCTCCTGGAAATTAAACTGCAATATTGTTATCTATACGTGTGCCAATTTTGAAATAGCTCCCATTCATACCTTCCAAGATATCCAACATGGAGCTCAAATTTCAATTGCGATTTTTCAGCAGTTGGTAGCACTGACATCATTTTCAAATATGGCCGTGATATATTCAGGTATAGGTCTTTACTCCTACCAAATTTTGTTTCCATTGCTCCAGCCGTTTAGGGGTTGATAGTGGACACACACACACACACACACACACACACACACACACAGACAGACAGACAGACAGACACACATTTGCCCGATCTCATAAGTGTACTTTTTCCTCATTTTTGCAAAATGTGAAAAGTAGGCTAATAATGACTTACTAATACCCCGTCGAACCCCATCATGCCTTATAAATTTGTACAACTGTCACCTGTCCAACATGGCAGCGTAAAATATATAATCGGCATTCAATAATTATCTCTGGTCTGCCTCGTTGTGTAGTGGCTAGCATTCTTGGCTGTCACCGTGGAGGCCCGGGTTTCATTTCCGACACTGCCAATAAATTTAATTCTGGTCTGAGGGCTGGAATGGAGCCCACTCAGCCTCGTGACGCAAAACTGAGAAGAAATGGGTTCGATTCCAATCTCAGCCATCCTTGAAGTGTTTTCCCACTTCTACTCCAGGCGAATGCCAGGATGGTTCCTAACTTAAGGCCACGGCCACCCTCTTCCCAATCCTCACCTGCATTACAAATACACACACTACTACAGTCCCCACTGGTTTTCAGGAAAATTCTACACACACCCGAAGTACACGGAGCTAGATGACCACGTTGTCCCAGAGCCCCTAAGTGAATTAACAACAAAATCAACAATATGTTCGAAACTATTGCTGTAATAAACCTAAAATTGTATACGTTAAGGTAGCAGCTCCACTGAGATAAGTAACCATATACATGTAGAATTCAAGTGCATGCTCTAATTTTATCTCTAATTATTTATTATATTGAAGCCTCCATGGCTTAGGCGGCAGCACGCCGGTCTCTCACCGCTGGGTCCATGGTTCAAATCCCGGTCACTCCATGTGAGATCTGTGCTGGACAAAACGGAGGCAGACAGGTTTTTCTCCGGGTATTCCGGTTTTCCCTGTCAAAATTTCATTCCAGCAACACTCGCCACTATCATTTCATTTCATCTGTCATTCATTTAATCATTGCCCCAGAGGAGTGCGTCAGGCCTCGGCAGCCGGCACAGTCCATATCCTCGCCGCTAGATGGGGGCTTCATTCATTCCATTCCTGACCCGGTCGGAGACTGGAAGCAGGCTGTGGATTTTCATTTCATTTATTATATTGTGTTGTTCTGAATTGTATACACGTGCATAATACCAACTCATACATAATTCACAAACCTTAAAACAAAAACAAACTAACCTGATAACGAGATTAACATTACGAATAATAATATAAACACCAAAACGCACTACAATTTGTAGTTAGGTAATAATAATAATAAAAATAATAATAATAATAATAATAATAATAATAATAATAATAATAATAATATCGTATGGTCTCGGGTGCCGGGTGCAAGCTCTGTTATTTGACACCCAGAGGGCAGCTTGCATGTCGAATTTTGTTGTTCCTTGAAGCACTCTGAAAGTCAAGGAGATGAGATATCTAAGCTCCTTGACACTATAGCGCTTTCTAGTAGAGAAATGAGAATCTTTGTGCTGGTGGAAAATCTCGAGATTAATTTTTCCATTATGAACACGGCCTACTGAATTCAAATGGGTTATTTGACCTGCCAACATCGTATGAGATGCATGTCGTAAATTTTGACGCCTTTCAAAAATCATTTACCACGGACAGGAGCGAACCTTCAAGCTGGGGGTTAGTAATCCGACACGATAACCACTCACCCACCGTGGCAAGCTAGTTAGATAATACATTTGTGTATAAATTTGAACCCCAACTCAGTGATCTGGATCTGATGATGACTGCTTGAAGGTCGAAACGTGTATTCCTAAACATTTTCCCATTATAATAAGTCAACATAAACTAATAAACTACATGTATCTTTTCCAGGAGAGTTATTTAAATATTATAGGCCTATACAGTACATTGTAACGCGTCCAGTCATTGGGTAAATTCGTGTTGACCGACTGAAGAGTAACAACTGACGGCTTGCATAGGCAACACTGAAAGAATGGATTCCAAACTTTATATTTCTTCATAATTATGCATATTTTCTCCTTCTACTCACTAGGCTATGCTACTAGGTTACTATTTCACAACTATTAACTATGTCGTTTTGTTTTAGAATGTGGCACAAATTAAATGTAATCGTGACGGTCTAATTAAAGGTTGCAATGAAATTAACCCTCTCCCCAGATTCTGGATAACCGAGATTGGAAGTTGTGAGTTTTCTATTCTTTTATTACAGAGCAGTGTAGCTACGTGCGTTAAAGCACAAGCCCATGGGGCCCGACCGAGGCCGCTTTCGAACATCAATGCCCGCAGACTTTGAAATTGTTTCCCGTAGTTTCCGATTTCCAACCACCCCGCGGCGTAGCCGTGCGCCTTTAGTCACCCACCACGACAGCGATGGGGGAGTGCAGCGAGTCCGGAGATCTTGAGCGGATTTTTTTTCCGTATTCCCTCCAGGCAATTGCCGAGATAGTACGTTAATTCAAGAACCGGGGCGCCTACTCCATTACCTATTCTAATAGCCTAATTACTGTTACCACAGACACAGGTTATCAGACAAATTAATTACACACCCAATTACATGGGGCTAAACGGCCACAATGTCCAAGCCTCTCAAATGAAACAACAACTCTTTTAATTAAGCCCTGCGGTAAGGTTGGCGTCAGGAAGGCCGTCCAGTCGTAAACACCATCCTCTAAACAAATCTCACTACATACTAGACCGCGTACAAATGGGAATTATGAGGGTAGAAATACTTTAGGCCAACTCATAACTCGAGTAAGACTAAGAACTGTTGGTAGTACACCAGCCCCTAAAAACCTCGACAATATGCCACTCATCTGGCACCTCTGGGTCTGCTTGCCACCTCGTTTTCGCAATGGACCCTTCAATAATAATCTTACAAATCTGTTGTTGTTGTTGTTGTTGTTGATTTAGGGCTTGGCGACATCGTGGTCATGTATCCCAGTATACTTGGATGTAAGTTATGTGTGAATTGGGGGATTTGTCTGATAAACTGTGTTATTGTATTGTCTGCAGTAGAGTGTGCATTTGTAATTGAGACTAATATTGAGGAGTATGCCGTGGCCCCTAACTACAAACATCCCTGTATTGGCGTGGAGTAGACGTGGGAAACCGTGGAATACAACTACTAGGATGTCTGAGATGAGTTATGCCTCACGAAACTGAATGATCTCCGTTCCAGACCTCAAACCAGATTTATATTTTTAGGGAGAGCTGAAAATCTAACCTGGGGCCATAGAATGCTAGTCACTGCATTAATAGACATATCAACTATCGATTACTCAAGTTTAAGTAAAATGCTAAGTTTTGGCCTACTACGTAGTGTACCCGTAAATGATTACGGAAAATGCATGGTCATAATCCAGCGTAGCTCAACGGCTTCGGGGGCGTTACGTTCATTCCACCGTATGCCCATACATTCGGATATTGAGCAACCTCAAGTTAGACAAGACTACACAAATAATCACATGTTACCTTAAAATTTGATTTATTTAGCTAAGGGAAGCACCCAAATATAAAATCATACATTAAAACAAATACAAGAGCCTTCAATAAAGCATCAAAACATCTTTACAAAATATCAAAATCAACTCAAAATCATCTTGCTTAACTCCCCGCTTTAATATCATAAAACTAGTAATTTATTACTCTTTTAGTCACAAAAAGTGAGCCTATTATACGTTGAGAATTATTTGGCTAAAACTTGTGACATATTTTATTATATTTCCCTTCCGGGCATTAAATTCAATTATCTTTTATTCATCAGCATTATTCATTTCAGCTTATTTTGAGTTCAGTTACTTTCACTTCCATCAAGCTTTAGATCTCCATTACTTTGTAATACAATACCATTTTTATAAACACCACATGTCTGAAATTGAATCCCAAATTACCACATCAATTTCTCTTCTTCTCATGCCTCTATTTTTATGATATATCACGCATCCAGTTTTATCAATTATTTCAGTGGGCTCATTCCCATCAGTATTCATTATCATGATAATTCACTTACCCGTCTGTTATGGAAAGGTAGGGACCGATTATACTCATTATAATTACCCTGACAATTTGCGTCAAAATTCAAAGATTTTAATAAAATTTTAGCCCGGGATATCAATCTCAATCCCAGCAATTCAAATATATGACTTTTAACATTATAGCTCCCGTCGTTAATTATTTTTATTTCTGCACTGCTTAATTGCTAGTCTGCGCCTGACCCCTCTTGAGTGTCTGGCCTCGTTTACAAAGGATCCCTTTACTGCTCCCTCGAGACATCGTTAATAGGACAAGGTCGTTGGCTCCCTTCTCCAACCGGCCTGTCGAAACATAATATACAATCACAACAAAATCCCTCTAATTCTTTAGGCTTTTACCCATTCCATTTACATATCGCGTTTTACTTGTTCATATGGTAATCCAAGACTTATGATCCCAATCATTATTCATTTGCAATTCCTTTGCTTCTCATTTATTTATCACATCAAGTATATTCGTTACGCTATGCATTGATGGTCGGAGACAACTGATTACTATTTGGTCATTTTTAAGCCTTTAGCTTACAACAATAATGCTGGCGTGAGAAATAAATGTAACGTCAGTACGGTGTGAGTCGCGATGCTCCAGACCGTCTGACAATGCTGGACATAGCGCACGCCTGGAATCAATTTCACCATAACCGGCTACCCGCATTCAAAGTGTTCTCCACCCAGACTTACATCAATACAACATTTATTCAACGTGCCCCTGGCTACGTGAGAATAATCAACAATTTCAGGAGTGGGAATTTCCTGCGTCCACCAATACAACATTCGACGATTTGACTCTTTGTAACACATCTCTCGATCAATGCATGCTAATGAATTACATATCAACTCCTAACCTGATTTTAACCATTTACTTAGCCCTTTATGGCACAATATCTGCTTGGATGCCCGTCATTCCTATACTTGGCATATTTAACCACCATTTATTTCTTCACTTATTTGATATTATTATTATTAAGGCGTACCGACCCGCCATAAGGTCCATTCATTTATTATTATTAAAGCCCCCAATCTTATAACTGTTCTCATTACTTTATTCGGAGCTTAAAATCTCACTACTTTTACAATCACTTTTACTTTGGAGCATTAAAGCTCATTACTTGTATAATTACTTTTACTTTGGAGTATAAAAACTCTTTACTTGTATCATTATTTTTACATTGGAGCATAAAAACTCATTACTACCTTTTTGAGTATAAAAACTCTTTACTTTCATTTTTGAGTACAAAAATTCTTTACTTTTACTTTGGAGTATAATTATTCACCGCTTATTTAATTAATTTACATGGCGCACTGACCCGCCACCGGTCCCTCCTCCAAAATCTCTTTTAACTATTGATCATTCATTATATACGGGTTTTCCTACTTCTTATCTTGACGAGATTATTTTAATAACATATTTCACTGACCATTTGTTCTTGGCACAAAAACACAAATTATATGGATGCATGATATACCATAAGGTAATGCAAACTTTCATTACTTACCCGTCCGGTTTGGGCGGTAGACTGCATTTAAGAAAGATTTCACCCATCTTGCATACGTCTAGCGATTCATTTCACAATATTTGTATGCACACATCATATTCATTACAACACTTAACTTATAATTACACATTTTGATTGAAATTCACACTTTATCTATATAAAACACATATAAATCCCACATTACACTTGGAATACAAAAACACTTATGTATTAACACAAATCACTGTACACACGTTCCATTTACACTAGCGTGTATTTCACGCTGGTTTGTGTAATGTCCTATCTCTTATTTTACACTTATTATTATTATTCTGGCACGTATAATTGTCTTTTTTATCGCATCTCAATGGCTGGCCAAAGTTCCCTAGTCCGCTGGCGATTTTTCCCTATTTGAAGTTACGTATTCGAATGTCTCTCCTCTACGGCTCTCCCCTGGTCTCGAACTCGTTTTGTGTTTCCTATTTCTCCTTAATGTCTCTCCTACTTTGAAACTTCTCAGTTTCCAGTCTTTATTCTGAGTTAACTTAACTCACGGAGCTTTAACCCTCTACTCAATTCAAGGCGTTAATTGTCTAATTTTATTACTGCCGTGGTTGCAACTACTTGTCATTTTCGGTCGCACTTTATCGCGAACTATTCATTTCCTACAATATCGGCCTTCCTTCAAGGTCCATATACTTCCTAACGTTGCTTGGATTTGACGCATTTACAACTCGATTGAGTATTTTACTTAGTTAATCACTGGCGTGAACCTACGTTCTTTTACATGCGTAGCCTGACGTTACCTGCTTCAGGTCTCGAACTACTGGTCTGCGGCGTTGTGATTTGGTCAAACTCTCCATCAGATTTTACGCAATAACTGATTTATAATGTTCCCCTCTGGGATCAGTGTTCGATAGTTAACCTAACGTGACGATCCTTCGGTATTTTCAAAGTTCACTGATTCTACTGCGAACCCCTGTGTCTCTCCATCAGAGTCCACAAGGTATCTGAATTATCACGTGCAGTAGATTTCCTTCGAACCCACGATGACGTGGCGACCCCTCACTCCGGTCTCAAATGACTGTAACGTAAAGTGGCGTGGCCTCACTCATGCCCTGTAGATGACTGTTATGAACCAATGTCGAGGAATATTGCGGCTAAAAGATAAAATTTACCAATAAAGTCCTACACAGCATTTCTAAATTTGCAATACTTTAATTCTGCCCTCAGGCTCTTATATCTAATTTAGTAAAGCATATAATTCTTTAATTATCTTCAGAAGCTAACATCTGAGTTTCTGTTCTGATCTCCCTTTAAAATTTACCAACGGGTAGCTAATGCTTTAAATGTCGGTAAGACCTTGTGCGGATTTTAATTCGTTCATTACATTATTTTTAATTAATTAAATTAGCTATCATGCCTCTTACGGGGCCTACTTATCCACTCGTTTTCCTCCGCTGATCACTACGCGTAGGTCTTGCTACGTCATCTGCCGTCAGAAGTTTTTATCTATGCATAGATTACGATGTTTAATGCCTTTAAAAATCGCAACTTCATTTTAGATTAGTCAATCTGGTTTTATATTTGTACTTCAATGGCAGGTTTAAAAGTTATTCGCTGTTTTCTGAATAAGACGATGTACTTTTCCTCGCCCACACAGAATTATATGTTGAGTTGCATCTTTGAAGTCCTCACTCCCCTGGGTCATTATCGTAAATTGATAAATAGTTCCCCTCTTACTTTGGACATTAGTGTCTCCATAAACACTTCCAATCTTGCTGGGTTACGTGCGTGATTTCATTCTTTTAATCGTCAACAAATACCATCACTGAGCACATATTAATGAGTTTTATCTCTGGTTAGCCCATATCATTTGACGTTAATTATATTTATTCTTTCCGGTATTTGAAATTATACATCTGCTCCTTGCATGTGTCTCGTTTTTAAGACCAAATCAACAGAGTTCATTCTCCATAATGTTATGAATTTACCCAACTTTTTCCAAGTGCTTGCGTGTCGATTCTTGTACCGATCCTCGATTGGGTACAGTAGTTCGCTCTATTCCGTTATCAATAGAGGAATATTGCGGCTAGAAGATAAAATTTACCAATAAAGTCCTACACAGCGTTTCTAAATTTGCAATACAGAAACTTACAAACCTGTTTTATTCGTAGAAACTTATTCTTCATGTGTGAATACGGGTATTCCGGAATACCTAGTACACACATCTAGCGCTTGTAGAGAGGACGCAGCCTATAACTTTTGCGCGCGGTGCTCATGACTGGAAACGTACCATTTCGATGCTATATATATGTGGTAAGGTTGAATCAGAACGTACCATTTCGATGCTATATAGGTGACAAGGTCGAATCAGAAGGTACCATTTCAATGCTACACTGGTGACAAGGTCGAATCAGAACGTACCATTTCGATGCTATATAGGTGACAAGGTCGAATCAGAACGTACCATTTCGATGCTACACCGGTGACAAGGTCGAATCAGAACGTACCATTTCGATGCTATATAGGTGACTAGGTCGAATCAGAAAGTTGCGTTTCGATGCTACACAAGTGACAAGGTCGAATAATTCTAATATATCTGGCATCATATTCATACAGTGTGTGCAAAGACGTTCAGGGTTGTCATATCGAGCAGCTTTGGTAGTGCATCCAACTACGAGCTCGATATCAAGGAGACCTCTTCATGGTATTATTATCAACAGTGAGACAAACGCTTACCATGTTCCAGACGAAGTTGCATTTGTAGGCTCTGTGAGAGATATCACGCACTGAGATGTGAGCGGGGGCTGTTGCTGAAGGACTTGTGTGGCGATCAGGATTTGTAATCTCGAGAGGATTGATTCCGTTGTATATGTGTGTATTACTATGGCCATTGGCTGCATGAAATGTTTATTATCAACAGTATGTTCTTTGCAGTTCATTTGTTTTACACATGAAAATGAAAATCCACAGCCTGCTTCCAGTCTCCGACCGGGTCAGGAATGGAATGAATGAAGCCCCTATCTAGCGGCGAGGATATGAACTGTGCCGGCTGCCGAGGCCTGACGCACTCCTCTGGGGCAATGATTAAATGAATGACAGATGAAATGAAATGATAGGGGAGAGTGTTGCTGGAATGAAATTTTGACAGGGAAAACCGGAGTACCCGGAGAAAAACCTGTCTGCCTCCGTTTTGTCCAGCACAGATCTCACTTGGAGTGACCGGGATTTGAACCACGGACCCAGCGGTGAGAGGCCGGCGTGCTGCCGCCTAAGCCACGGAGGCTTCATTTGTTTTACACATAATGTACCTAAATACTGCAAGGAACATACTACATACAATAACAAAATTAAATTATCCTAACATATTCAGTAGTACTCTGGTTCGACTCTGTCATCAATGTAGCAGCGAAGTGGTGCGTTTCCGGGCATAGCTCCCCATGCAAATGTATCAGCTGGGTCCTCTCTAAAGCCCCTAGAAGTGTGCAACAGTAACACCCGTATGGGATGCGCACCTTGGTCTTTAAGGATCCGTGTTACAAACTTGTAATTGTACATCATAAGTTCAGGAGTTGTAATCCTATCCACTGCATGTGACGTTTCTTTTCGAAACTCCCGCCTGCATAAAATGGGAACCTAACTCAGGCCGCCGTGACGAGACCACTACACCATCACGTCTCTGCAGTTCATTGTATATACATAAAGGCAGTGCTTGATTTGTAAAGATAGTGGTTCCGGTACTGTGCACTACCGGATGGTGGTGGGAGGGGGGTGGGGGCTTTATGGAACATTGAAATATAGAGTTCTAAAAACGATATTTTTACGCTTTTCTGAACACCTCTAAAAATTAATCACTGGACAAAATAGCAATCTAATTTTGATTGCAATTTTACATTAAATTGAGACTTCTGTAGCAATATTTTTCTTACCATAGCCGTTGGCCTGCATTGTAGGCCAACTAGGCCACCTTTCAAACAATGTAATTATTTCAATTTAATTTTTTTACGTAATTTAAAAAAATAACTACATTCGATTTGAAAATACACACATGTTCACCAACAATCTTTTATTTCTTGTTTTATAATTTTGTCTTGACAGTTTTCTGAAGCAATTATTTATTATAAAAGGTACTGTACTTAAACATGTTTTACCTCACAGTTTATAAAATTGTCCAAAGTCCAGAAAAGTTTTCGTTGTATGTGCCTCCTTGCTGTTAGTATCCAGACTGGAGTGCCGTCCCTACGTACTTTGAAGGGTCAAAACGAGTGAGTGGTGGGCCATTCAGCTTCAGGAAAAGTAGTGACGAGACAGTTTGTGTTAACAAAGACGCAAAGAGGTTTCGGTACGGCGTACCGGTGCGTACCGTCACAAATCTAGCCCTGCATAAAGGCATTACTGAAATAGCTGCCACACATAAACCGTTATTATACAGGGCGCCAGGAAATGTTCTCCGCAGTGGCTACGGACTACTGCGAGAGCTAGCATCAGTAGTTACGTTAGCAGCACGCCTGTCACTTGTATCAAAACAAACAAAAGTAAACTTTGTACTCACCACAGCCATTCATAACTGATGATGGAAGTGCTGATGACACACACGCTCGCTTATTGCAATACACACTGACGATTTCGACAGCCTACAGCCCACACGTGTGGGATTCACCCTGTCAAGGACACCGTGCTGCCAACTAAACTACTGATGCTAACTCTGGCAGAAGCCCGTAGTCACTGCGGAGATCATTTCCTGGCGCCCTGTAGCTCATGGAAGAATAGGCTACATATGGATGTTAGGAATTTATGGAATGTTTGACAACTGCAATTTGTGATTTTCTTATATCTCATCTCAAAATTATCTAGGAGGAAAGCATTGAAGACCATCCAGTAGCCATTGCAATGCAATGCCACGTTTTGAGTACAGCAACGAGTACTGAACGGGAGGGGGGAGACCAGTGGCGTGGTTGATGGTGGAGAGTGTGCTGCGTACACTTGATTGGCATATAGACTTGGTTTGCACTATAGAAGGGGAAGACAGCTTCAAGCGATGTGACGTGTCGAAACGAAGTGCAAGCCTATCAGTTCGTATGATGTCAGGCGAGAGCCGTGTAATGTTGCCTAGATCAACGGCGCTGTGCGTATGGATCTGGAATGATGAGTCTGCTGTAGAGCTTTCGATGCAAACAGGTTGTATGCATTTGCTGCACGGATATTATATATGTTCGGTTCGACATATTTGAGCAAACAATTCTTTTCTGTTATGCAACTGGCCAAGTCCAAATCTTGAAGTACCTTTTCAGATCACAACCTAACATGCAGGCTTCGATTACAACTTTAGCAGACACTACATCCCAACATTGATACACTAGTTCGAGAAAAACGAAAAAGAAAGTGTCGGGAAATGTCCCAGTGATTTATTGTTCTGTATGGCTCTTTTCTAATGTGCAGGAGAATGTCACTATGTTTTGTTCTGTTTACGTTATAGCAGGACTTCCCAGTAACTACTTTTGTTGCGTATTTTGTGATAGGAGAGAGTCAAAATGTCATTGGTTATAATCTGTGTTCAATTGTGTAATAATTACACTGTAATTGCAACACACGACATCCAAGGCGTTCAGTTCGCTGTGTTATTAACACCAGATATGTTTCCTGTCTTTCCTACATTGCTGCATCCCGCATGCCTCAAACTAAATCCTCGTCCTCTGCTACAGCCGTACGAAGCGCTCTGACGTCAAACGCTACACGCCGGACGTTTGTTTTATTAGACGATTGCCCTTGACCTTGAAGTTTGCGGGTGATCCTGTACACAGTCACTCTATCGCTCTCTCGCTTCACCGTTGTCACCACCGGTCTGATGTAATGACATTTCAGTCTTGAGCATGTGACGACACCACCGCGCAGAAAAGTATAGTCCACGCCGATGTATTCGGTGACGTGGAAGTACACGTTATATAGTTACAAACTAAACACCATTATATTTGCCAATGACTGTACTTCAGCAGTAGTGTGTGATAGTTTTATCCATCATCGGACCGCATGGGTCGGCTGACTACAACACAGGTACTGTAGTAACTCGCCTTCTTGCTTCCATAAGGATTTTTCACTCGTCTAAAACAATCGGCCGGCCTGTACACTCGTCTCCGTTCTGAGCATGTATTACGCATTTAACATTTGATTGCTGCTGAGCGTGGCTGCGCCAGCGTTTGTTGATTATTGTATCAGGAGGCCCGCGGGACAAAGCGGGGGATACAGCGATGGCAGCGTGCAGTCTACACATAAGTCAAGCAGCATTGGGTCAGATATGCGTCATAGGAGCTCTTGTTACCACGGAGAGTTACTGAGGCTACTGGAACTGAGTCATATCCTAATCGCGCAAATGTACTGTCCGTCCACCAGCTCATGGTCTTTGGGGACTGAAGGGGAGAGGAGAGACATTCCAGCTGCGTTGATTGAATGGACGTGCCGCTGCAGGTATTGCCAACTCAGCACCGACGTTATTCACGCTATGGTTACTCACTGCTACTTTCGTTTAGTTTCAATTGTGAAATCGTACTGGTCAGTAGTAGGTTGGTACTATTGTCGTTCGCGCAGAAGCCAGCTGTCTCCAGCTGACTCGTTGCATTTCTGCCACGGACCTTAAGCTGGTGGACGGACAGTACCTGTCAACGAAGCAGGCTGACGTGTGACACAAGTAAACAAGGAATAGTTCCCATCTCCACTGCCGGCAATCAATTCGTGAAAGGGTAGCGGTGTGAGCTGACGTCACACCGCCTGTCCTCCCCTGTCACTATAGGATCAATTACAAGGTTCTCTGCAGAATCCGTGCACGGGGTAGGCTATAACAGATACGAGTACATACAGCTTAGTAAAGTGGACTCGATAAGGGGACATTATACTGAAATTTCTAACGTCTATATTTTTCATTGCAATTTTACCAATTTTTTTTCTGAGATAGCCCTTTTTATGTTAAGTAATATTACCAAGTTTGAATATTGTACCTATAAAACTTTCTGAGTATGAGTTTTTTAAATGCCATTTTACCACCATCTTTAAAAAAAGTCCCTTACATCACAATATTTTTCCAATTGGTACCAAATTTTCCACGAACCTTCTTAATACCTATGCTAACAAACGTTAGTGTCACAGTTTGTTGTTTGACAAACACATTAGCATGTATATATTTTTTAAATGAAATGTTGAATTTAAAAAAAATTATGATTGCAAACAGAATTTGGTATGTCAAAAATAATGTTGAATCTATTTATCACAGCAAATTGCATACTAATATTTGTGCACCAACTATCTAGCTACTTCTGTGTAACATATTACTTGTATCAGGCAAAAACTGCATGATAAGGGACTTTTTTAATGAAAGAAAACATAAAAATTTTGTTAAGCCATAAAATGCAAAATAAAAATCTATGCAACTTCACACACTTTAGAACTGCCCTGCACTATAGGTATGCCCTTCAGACTGCTTTCTTTTCTCCTCCAATGATATTTTCATCACCTTCTTTTTTCGTAGCTCCTTGCTGTCACCTGAGCACTTTTTCCTACTTTGTCTTATGCGCTTTTGGTCTCGCTGGGTACTGATTTTCACAACAGAGGTTGGTGCTGGCTTCCCTCTGATGGACTGTAGGACTGCAAGTGTTCTAACATACCCCATGTTGAACTCACTCACAATACTAAGCTATTACTACCAGTAGCACTATAAGAGAAATTGAAGTAATATTATGAAATAAATGTAAGCGCAAGGAGTGAAACCATGGTATTTATTTCACTAACAATTTCACGTAGTAGAATAACTGAGCATTGAGATGCAAAATATCACCTCTGAAAGTCTATTCTTCAATAGCATTTGAAATCCCAGTAAGAAAGACTTCAGAAACACATCATTTCTTAGCAGCAACTGGACGGGGCGTGTCGAGTAGCGCATGGAACAATTAAATGCCACCGCAGCGCCATTTAACAATGGTGCTGAGGACATTAAAAATGGCGGAATTTAAAAATTAAAAACATTTTTTGATAGAGGACATATCCGGGTATTTTTAGTGCTATAAACCCAAATTCGATATTTTCCTCGAAATTCACGACATTTCAGTATAATGTCCCCTTCGTTCCGCTACACACCTAAGGCAGAAATGTTGCTGACATACCAGGAGGTTAGACTGCACGTCTGAATTTCCTCTGTAAGCAGCCCAACTACATGAGCTGTTAGGATGGCATTCACAACAACTAGGCCTACATATTTTGTACTTGATAAAATTCCTAATAGAGCATTTCGCCTTATCTTTTTGTGACGTGTAAGTGATGGCGCTTGCACTGACTGTGCTGTGGAATATAAACATGAAGAATCAGTCAATGAGAGCCATGCGATATGAACAGTTGAAATTAAATGCACATCGCCACAAAATGCCTATGGGGTTCCAGAATATACGAACCAATCTGTAGGCAGTGTTGCACATAATGCAATCGATTGGTGAATAACGAATACGAACGAAGACAAGTTCAGTAAAGAAAGTATGGTCTGCTTTATCTTAAATGTATGGGTATAGTTGAACCTCTTTTCTCTTTTCCTTGTTAGAAACAGGACTGGCATGCGAAACGATATGCCTGGCTGTGGGGGCGAAAATAATTAAATTTTGCCGTGAACACGATATTCGGGAGCGAAATGATAATGAATTAAGGGGCGAAATTAAATCACAACGAAACTTCATTCGAAGCGAAATATCGTAGAAAAATCAACGCGGAACTTAATAAAATTGCGTAGTTACATTGTGTAATTGAATAAAATTCCGCTCCCGGCGCCAAATTAATTTCGTTACAGACTTTTAATTTCGCTCCTGGTGTGAAATTAATTTCGTTACAGACTTTTAATTTCGCTCTTGGTGCGAAATTAATTTCGTTACAAACTTTTAATTTCCTTCCCGGCGCGAAATTAATTTCGTTACAGACTTTTAATTTAGCTCCCAGTGCAAAATACAATTTAATACAGACTTTTAATTTCGCTCCTGGCGCCAAATAAATGTCGTTACAGATTTTTAATTCCGCTCCCGAGGCGAAATAAAATTCCCAAACGCTATTTAATTTTGCCCCCCAACGTGAATTCAAAATGAATGAAACATTTTATTTCGTTGTTGAAATTAAAATATATTCGTTTCGAGAGTTAAATTATGTTCGGTACGTTGTTCAAAGTCCCGACGTTGGCAACAGAATTAGCGTAGACCACCTGCTGGTCCGCAACAGCAACGGGTGTCATTCAATGGTCACCATTCCAGTGTAGGAGAAAGTCAGTGCTGTGGCATCAACACTACCATCGCCGTCGACTGCACCTGGGACTCGGGGCTGGCCCTCCCTGACTTTCATAACGCAGTACTTAGTGTACAATGGGGCAACAAGTACCTCTAATTGTTCCATAGCAAACAAGAAGACGAATGTGCTGTGCAGACAGACATTCAATATAAGTTAAGAACTCCCATTACAATACAAACTGCCAGTTGTATCTGTTCAGTCAGTCAACACTAATTTGCCCAATAACTGGGCGGGGTACAATGAATATTATATGTAAACAACACTGATGGTGAACATTACATGTATTAGTTTAAGATCACTATTATAATGGGGCAATGATCATAAACTAATACATGTAGTTTTTTCCAAGAGTGTTACACACATAGTATACAGAGTGGTCCACCAACCCCTTATTATTTGGTTTTATGAAACCCAACGAACATTGCATTTCCCCCGATGGTCGATATTGCTCTGCGCTCTGACTGTGTGACAGCAATGTAATTGGGTCATGGGTCTAGCGAAGAAGAAACAATCGTAAACTTTTCCCCGCCAAATACTAAGGCCCATTCTACTAACATACGACTTATTTCTCATTGAAATAGCACACATACACGTAATACGTTCGAATTAATAGCTTACGCCACGTGATCTGTAATAGTAGAAAGTTAAATCAACACCATAAACCATGATTGAAGACTTTGACATGGACTTAAACGTTTGAGGTGGGACGGCCAAAGTAACTACTGCACGTTCAGTGCGCGTTGTCCACCATGCATTGGTGGCTGAATCGGTAGTTGGTCACTAGTCGTGGCCGAGTGAGGTACGTGTGTGCGCGCGGTGTGATCGCATTGGAAGAGGTTACGTTTCCTAATACCGGTGCTTCCGATAGTTCCACGTGTGTACTGACCTTCCGTGTGTCATTCGGACAATACTTTTTCAAGTAGTGTTCCAGATAGGACAACAAAACCAGAAACCCAGAAAACCCCGCTGAAAATCATGTCTGGATACCAGAGAAAAAACACCGTACGCTGCCAATGGGACAGGCAGAGTTCTCGCCCCGCACCAGGAGAAATTCACCGCTGGATTAGCGATACTCTCCGGTTGACTGTCGACCAAGTAGAAGCCATCCAGTTAAATGCGCATGAAAAAACCATGTACATCAAGGTAATCAGCATATCTACTTATCAGAAATTGTTAAATACTTTTGCAGATCCTATTAAATTTCAGTATGACTCAGGCGAAATGACAAATGTTAAGCTCTCCACAGCGGATTCCAATTTTACCACAGTGCGTATATTTAATGTCCCACTCGAAGTCCCCCCTGAAATTTTCAAATCCGTCCTGTCGAAATATGGCACTGTGAGTGACGTCAGGAAAGAACAATGGTCTTCTGCTTATCAGTTACCGGTGTATAATGGGATACGTGCAGTCACTATGGAAATCAAACAAGATATCCCCTCCACTGAGACTTTTGGTGGCCATTCTGGCTATATAACGTATAATGGACAGAAACAGACCTGTTTAATTTGCAATGCTAACACACATCTACGTATCAACTGCCCAAAGAAAATGATTCCCCTCGGTATAACTCCTACACAACAACGACGTGTTCAATACTCGGAAATAGTGACACAGCAAACGTCACATGAAAACATGCTTATTGATCAGTCAGCTGGGACAACACCAGAAGTGGCCACGGATTCACATGACGCAGAACTGGTACCTTGCCCTGACCAGAGCCGCGAGCAACAGAGTGCCCCTGTGCTATCGGCAACCTGTATCGCAGCCTTAGAACCCACTATGCCGTCACTACAGGCTGCCACAGAAATTTTGTCTTCACTGCCACCACCTTCTCTGGTATCTACCGACTCACTTAAGCAGGTCGATCGGGGATCCGAGAATGTATCTAAGAAGATTAAAACAAATGCCTCGATTGCCGTACCAGCCCCGATGAATCAAACTGGCTCCACAAACGTTTCCACAGCTGTGAAAAAGAAACAAAATCTTCATTCTACGTCATCTAGGGACCCACGAACACTCTCAAACGCTGACAGCCGGCCTATGAATGGCAGTCATAAGGAACTATCTCAACCTAATTTGACATAGTGCAACAGTATATTTCTCACCTGTGTCTTTTTTCTTTTTTCTCGAGTCCACCTTCCAGTATGTCTAGCACAGCTTTTATACTTTTCTTAATGGCGCAATTTCTCACTGTGGCCACTGTGAATATCAATGTAATAGAATGCCCTCTGAAATTTCAACTGTTGGAGAGATTCCTTCGAGATGCAGACATTGACATTGCCTTCATTCAAGAAGTTGCTATACCCTGTTTGCCAATATCTGCCTTCTACAAACAATACATCAATACCGGTAATACGAATAGAGGGACCGGATTCCTCATACGACATGATATCCCACTCGAAGGTGTGCTATGCCATCCATCAGGACGCATAATATCTGGACACATAAACAATACCACCCTGATAAATGTATATGCCCCATCCGGGTCCAATAAACGTGTGGAAAGGAAAATGTTCTTTCAACAGAGTATACCGCCTCATCTGCACGACGTTAAGGAAAAACTTATTCTTGCAGGGGATTTCAATTGTATTCAACGCCCAGAGGATTCCACTAGTTCATACCAAGGTATCAACCCGGCTCTCAGGACCCTTCTTAACTCCCTACACCTCATTGATGCTGTGGATAGTTTAAGGGTGCCCCTGCCCCATTACACCTGTATAAGTCACAACTCCTCATCACGAATTGACCGCATCTACTTTTCACAGGAACTTATCCAGCCTAGACGATATGAAGTGATACCTGCCAGTTTCACTAACCATCATGCTGTCGTATGTACAATCTCTTACCCCCATCCCATATTTCACATAGGAAGAGGTTATTGGAAGCTGAATTGCTCGCTGTTACTGGAGGAGGAATGCCAAGATACTTTCAGACAACACTGGACTCGATGGGTCCAACAAAAATGCAAATTTCGCGACTGCGCAGACTGGTGGGATATTTTAGTTAAACCAGGGATTCGCCGCGTCTTTAAGAACATATCCTACCAACGAGGTCGGGAAAGACGGGATACAGTTGAATTTTACTATCGAGTTCTTCGCCAGCTCCAGCAAAGATCTGATGCTGGGGAGCGTATATATGACCAGATTCGGGAAGTTAAAACCAAGCTCCTGTCCCTACAGCAACGAACGCTCGCTCATATAAACGTGGCTTTAAAAGATCGTACAGTGCTCCCGGACGAAAGTGCAAGTGTATACCATATCGCCAAAGGACAACGGGAGCGGCAACGTAAATATATCCACCGCCTCCGCACCAGTACTGGAAGTGTCGTCACCTCCCCTGACGCTATACGTAGTGAAATATCATTATTTTATCAACGGTTCTACGCTAAGGCTGAAATTGATCCACAGCAGGTGACCCTATTGCTTTCATCTTGCAGTACCCAACTATCTCCGGACAACAAAACTCTGCTCAGCGCGGATATTACGGATGAAGAGATTCACTCTGTGGTTAAGCAACTCCCAAACAACCGCTCACCTGGCATTGATGGACTGCCATATGAAATGTATAAACACTTCTGGCCTCTCATTGGCAAAGAATTTTGTCATGTCCTGCGTACCATTCTCCAACGTCGTGCTCTTTGTCAATCACATCACGAAGGTACCATAGTCCTCATACCAAAAACATCCTCTCCCATGGCAGTTGGTGACTTCCGACCAGTTACTCTGCTCTGCAGTGATTATAAAGTCCTTACCAAAGTACTTGCATGCCGATTGAAGACTGTTCTACATGATATCATTGGTAATGAACAATGTTGCAGTATTCCTGGAAGAACTCTGTTAACAAACTTAGCGATACTACGGGACCTACACCTAAAAGCCGAAATGCTCCCCACTGAGCCAATGAGTTTTCTCACCTTAGATCTTGATAAAGCTTTCGACCGCATCAGTCATGAATACTTGTACATGGTCTTGCAACACTTTGAATTTCCTGAAATCCTTACTGACTACATTCGTATGATAAATTGTAATGCTACGTCTCGAGTGCTCGTCAACGGTTTTCTTTCCCCTCTGATTCCAATACAACGATCAGTTAGGCAAGGATGTCCCCTTTCCATGCTACTTTTTGTCATTGGCCTTGAACCGTTCATTCGGACTACCCAGGTGAAGCTACAGGGTTACAAACTGTCCACACTTGTTTTTGGAATGTGCGCCTATGCTGATGACGTATCAATATTGATCCGCAATAATGAAGACATCTCCCACATCGATAGCGCCCTTCAGCTCTACCATATCGCCTCTGGAGCACAATCGAACCCCCAGAAAACTGCTTTGCTTCCGCTCAATACTAACTCAGTGATTACCCAACAGCCCTGGTCCCGGATAGTAAATGAGGTGAAAATTCTTGGCATTACCTGGAAGCAATCGCTTCTGGACACAGTGCAAGCAAACTGGACTAAGGTCATTGCCAAAGTTAGGGGAGTGCTGATCCAATTTGGTCAAAGAAACCTCAATATAGTGCAACGGGTCATGATCCTCAACGTGTTTGCGCTCTCTAAAATATGGTATGTCGCACAACTTTTCCCACTTCCCAAAATGTTTGAGAGCCAATTGGCAAAATATACAGGTTGGTTTATATGGCAAGGATTTTTGTTCCGAGTACAACGGGAACAGTTGTATCTCCCATCCCGGCAAGGCGGGCTAGGGCTAACAGCTCATGGCATGAAATGCCGTGCACTCCTCTGCAAGAACGATATCACCATTCTTTCCCAACATGACACTTTTACGAAAGCGCTATACAAAGATATTCGAAACACAGCCCGTGGTTGTGATAGAGCTTTGCCGAAGATATTTAGGGACCATCAACAGCACCTTCTGGAAACTGTTCGCCAAATGCCTTCAGGGACTGTTCCAACGACGAAAAGTATTTATAACATGTTGCGGCAAGTGGTACACTCCAAACCGCGAATCGAGGCCACCACCCTCTACGTCCATTGGCCCACTGTTTGGAAAAATTTTGGGGCTATGACCATTTCTTCTGCTGTACAATCCCAGGTTTTTATCTTCCTCAACGATCTCATCCCAACCGCTCTACGGCGATATACCATCCGTCTTGAAGCTTACCCATGGTGTACTATATGTGGTCAAACTGATACGGCGATACACCGCTTCACATCATGCACGCGAGTTGCCTCCACGTGGCTGTGGTGTAAGGGAAAAGTATGTCAACTATTAAATGTGCCCACGGATGACCTTGATGACAGGAAGTTGATTCGTTTGTCGATGACCGCCTTCCCCCAAATTAAACAGACTGCCATTGTGTGGATAATGGGCCAATATGTACACTTCGTGATGGACAATGATCAACATTTCTCGTTCCTGGATCTCCGGTATCACCTGCAGAAAGAGCGTTGGAAGCTAAGTGAAAGTGGACAATTGTACGATAAATATGGACACTATCTGGATTTCTTGTGATGTAATAGTATGGTATTTATCATCTCTGAAAATTCTGTAATTCTGTAAAGAGCTAATAAAAAAAAATCGGTTAAAGCCTGACCGTACGCGGTGGGCCTGAACGGGTAGAACAGTGCTTCGAATCCTATGGTAGACACACTTTTTTGAACGAAAGCCCACGCTCCATTTTAGTCGGGATGTTACTACATTGCCACATTTATTCCCTTACGATGTATATTTGTGAAGAGTACGTTGAATTTTGCTGATTTATAAAGAGAATACGATCGAATTGGTAGGTTATGCCACGTGGCCTGTAATGGCAGAAAATTAAAAAAACTGTCATGGATATAAACATAACATATCGAAGTGTCGCTCCGGAGGTCCAGGTTCGATTCCCAGCTCTGGCAAGAAATGTAATACTGGTCTGAGGGCTAAAGCTGGGTACACTCAGCCTCGTGAAGCATTCTGAGGAGAGGTGGGTTCGATTCTCACCTCAGCCAACCTGGAAGTGGTTTTTAGTGGTTTCCCACTTCTACTCCGGCCAAATTCTGTTATACAATACGTGACCTGTAATGGCAGAAAATTAAAACACTGTCATGGATATAAACATAACATATCGAAGTGTCGCTCCGGAGGTCCAGGTTCGATTCCCAGCTCTGCCAAGAAATGTAATACTGGTCCTGAGGGCTGAATTTGGGTACACTCAGCCTCGTGAAGCATTCTGAGAAGAGGTGGGTTCGATTCCCACCTCAGCCAACCTGGAAGTGGTTTTCAGTGGTTTCCCACTTCTACTCCAGCCAAATTCTGGGATGGTTTCTATCTTAAGGCCACGGCCGCCTCCTTCCTAATTCTTAATTGCAAATACAAACATTATTATAAGCCCGCAATAACTCAGGTTATCAGTCAAATTCTACACACACGCCCAAGTACACGGGGCTAAATGGCCGCGATGTTCTAGCCCCTCAAATGAAACAACAAACAACAACATATCGCAGGATATTCTGATCGCATCGAAGTAAACGTATTCCTTGCAATTTCCCTTGATATTATATTGTTATTAAATTTAACAAAAAGTCTTAGCATATCTTTATGCCCGTATCACACGACACCGGCTGGCAAAGAAGCTGTTGTGATCGCTGGTACAAATGCATGTATGATTTACGTCAGTACATCTGCTTGTATGACCGTAGTGTATCACACGCTAGCCTTTTGTACGTCAAGTTGTATGAAATAAAACATAGCGAAGGGTTGTCGTTTGAGGGTATTATTTGCAGTTCAATCGCCCTATTAATGTAAAGCGGTCGCGAAACTTGCTTAAAGTAATGAATGAATGAATGAATGCATTCCAATCAATATTTATGATCTGCATTTCAATCAATATTTAAGATCTAACTGTAATAATTGAATATTTTACCAAACGCGTTAATAAGAAGCGCAACAAAAAGCTCCAGAGTGTGTTGGAAAAGTGTGCGAGTGGTATTACTATTAATGTATGTGTATAGCAAGCGCTTTTCACACAGACGCCGTTGAAAGAAGTTATAGTTCCGGTCTGATGTTATTTATTCGTGAGCCTACCCACATAACATATCTCTTTGTTATATGGATGGGTCGTCTGTGCGAAAAGCGCTTGCTATACGCATACAGTAATAGTTAGTTAGTGAGGTTTCAAGGCGCGGAACTACGAGATCATCTGCCCCAAACATACAGTAAATACAGATATTTATAGGCTAATGTTATTGGTTTTACGGCCCTTTTAACTACTATGGCATTTGGAGATGCCGGGTTGACGGAATTTTGCTCCAAAGGGGATCTTTAATGTGCCAGTAAATCTACTGACACGGCTCCCTCGCATTTGCGCACCCTCAAATGCCAGCTGACTGAGCCAGGATACAAACGTGCAACCTTGGGCACAGCAAGCAAGAACGTTATCGCTGAGCCACGCAGTCAAGCAGTAAATGCAGAACGTGTCATATTATTATTATTATTCAGGGATAAATATTGAACTATTAAAGTTCTAATAATCACGAATAGTATCCATCCATGGTTTTGAACAGTTATAAGGGAAAATAACCTTTGAAATAAGAGAAGAAAACAAATTTCCCTATCGTCCTCGTAGATCATGTGAACAAAACCAAGTTGAAATCTTGCTGTACGAGGTAGGGAGGGTGTAATAAAATTGTTAAAAGTATTAAACGGGGTCGACTCAGCCGCGGGTGGTCCAACTGAGTAGAGGGGGTTAGTTTCCCACCTCAGCCATCCTCGAAGTGGTTTTCCGTGGCTTACCACTTCGTCATCGGGAAAATGCCGGGATGGTACTGTGCCCAACTCTAGGAATGGGTATTCCAAGATTCAGACACCTAGATATCAAGGGAAAGGCTACAGCCGCTTTTGAAAGTTGAGATATTTGAATATCGCGCTACATTGCTTCCAGAAGCAATTGGAAAGAATATACCGCTAAGAGCATGTCAAGTGACGTAGCGAGTAATAGCAGAGGTCGAGGCTATTTATTGATTAAATAGTTAGCCATGGAGTAGAGACTTGAGACTTGGATCAGATTACTGGCACGGCCAAATGAAAGAGAATGCACTTAGTATCAAGTAAATCGGACCAGGGATACCAGAGATATGAGGATTTCCAGATTTCAGCTGATGCAGCGTGACCCTGACCGTTTTGAATAAAAGCCGGCCGGCACAGGCATCAGTAGCTCACTTCGACACAAGCACTTGCCTAGCAAGGTGCTACTACGCTGAGCCAAGGCACATGGTTGCCGGATCTACGCAGAAGTTATTTTCAAAGTTGTGATAGTCACAAAAGTGCTGCGCTACGAGTGGAACTTAGTAAGTTTCCGGCAGGGAGAATCACTAAGGTGATTGATATTTTCTACAGACACTGGTGAAATATTTTTATTTTCACATAGGACATATGCTAGACTTTGTCTAGAATTAGTACTTTGTCACAGTCCAGTAATAATCTAATACTTGGATATTTTAGTCCAATTTTAGTCAGTTTTATATTTGTAACTTGATAACCACTCCGATCTATCAGTACATTGAAGACCAGTCTATCACGGTGGTGTTCATTAGCCAACGCAGGGAAACTACATGTTGCTTCGCGCATGGTAGATGGTGTGAAGCCATGCCCAGGGAACGATCTTCAGAACAGCCGTTGATTGGTTAGACTGTCAGTGTTTTCTTGTACTGAAAAGATTACCGTGAGTTATGTTACAACTGACATATCTGAGAATAGATCACTTAGATCTGACCCCATTTAAGCAAACTGTTATGGAGTTAACAGAAGCCAATATTAAAATGGATCAACAGTTACTTCAAACGTCAAGAGATATTACCACTATGTCTTGTTAGACGGATTGTGGGTATATAATGGCGGCCGATACAAGGATTATACGTGCTTGTCCGATAGGGCATGTCTATGGATAAATCTGGTACAGACCAGGTTCGCTACGCTTCAAGACCATCAAGAAATGTAAGCTACTTTTGACTTTATATTATGCCTAGCTAATTGGAACAAACTATTTTTCGGCAGATGACCAACACATTTATTTGTCTTCGTATTTAAATCTTGCAATGATTACGCAAGACAGATTAGAGTTATTCTGAGTATTTTCAGCACTCAGAACAGTTTAGGATCGATGACCGAGCATATCGAGCATTTATTTGAATATTTCATATTTTTGGGAAATCACGGTAATCAGCCGATGTAACTGTAAAAGTTAATAATTATTTTTGTTGAGGAATGGATATTTTTTCCATATTCGAAGGTTCGAACATGTGGATTCTCACATAATGAGATGATAATTAAATATATTTAAAATAATATAACTAATAATAATAATAATAATAATCCACTGATAATAATAATAATAATTTTCATAATTTTTCTAAATAATTCTTGGATATTATATTTTCTAATAATCATATGTATTGAGAGAGAGCCTATGAAGTAGTTTAATCATTTCTAGTTTGGAACAGGAGATTTTCCGAAGGAGAGTGGTTAGCGCAAGCCCGCATTCAACCAACATTTCAGTTCTGGTTGAACAGTTAATATTTGCAATGAGCAAAGTATATTTTTCAGATAACACGGAGAGGCATGAAACGGGAAGCAATTGATAATTGTATCAAATAGGATATTTTTGTATTTATATAAAATCATGACGTAAATACACTCGAAAGTGAAATAAAGATTTTCATAAGTATGGTAACTTCACGGGTTGAACTGAATGGTAAAATAAAATAAACTTGTGAGTTTATTAATCTTCCAGTGTTGATAACAAGCAGAGGCTTGATTTATTGTATAAATTTTGGGAAGAAAATTTATGTGTGTGGAGTAGTTGAAATGCCATTCCCAGGTGCGCATGTTTAAGTCGCAGGAATGAGGAGGTTTTTTTTCGAGCATCAATCAAATAGCAGGTTCGATGGCTCAGGTTTATAGGAGTATTGGAACTACACATTTCGTCGTATGAATGACCCGAAGGTTATTTCTTAGAAACCATCAGTTCTTATTTCAACCTTGTTTACGGATTCCATTTAGACTTTGATTTTGCTAGAACCCGGATTTGTCATGATAGTAGTTTATTCTTCTTCAGAGGAAGACCTTTGCTGTTGTTGTTGGAATATTGTGTTCTTATGAAAATAATAGAATGGGCCACTGCCAATTAAAAATAATTCTATAACCACGAATAATTTGAAGGATGTTTTCAATCCTAGTGCCATGAACTAAATTAATTTATTATGAAGCTACAATTCTTATTTCCGCATTCTGTCGAAGAATTGCAAGTTGTGAAAGTTACTAATAGGGCCACAAATATAAATATTTTTCATAATAATGTTTCCAAGTGGAAAATTGAATAGTTGAATGGTCCAACAATTTATTGATCAAGTTGATGATTCAGAAATCATATATTTTGTTAGGAACTTGAAGTTCATAATCGAGTCACTTCTCGAAACGTTTAATGTCAGAAGAACAATTAATTTTTGTTGTGCTTCGCACAGTTCTTCGATGCTATGCTCAAGGTCAAATACTTTTCAGATGTTATTAATATGTGTAAATAATTTGTGTTGATTCAAAAATAATAATATTTTTTGACAATATTTTTTTGAAACTGGAAAAATAAGTGAAAGTTAAAAATTCTATGAACATTTATTCTACGAGTGTTAATATTATGTAAAAATTCAAACAGTGAACTACAGTACTTCGAGTAAAGACAATTAAATTTGAACTGGATTTAATCACAAATAAATGAATATAATTTTGGAACACAGTCTACAGGACTAATAATCAGACTTGTGTTTCCAAAGCTAATTGTCAAATGTGTTTGGAAAAATTCTGTACATTGTGTAAATAGGATGTGGGTCGCCACACGTGAATGATGCTGCTTTGAGCATTTTTGCAGTCAATTTTAAATTCAAAATAAAATGAGATAATTTTACATGATGTGTTATGCCCAGTTGAATCTCCTTCTATCCTTATTGTTGCAATGAGCCAAAAATCAGTAAAGCATTTTTTTCATTTGATGTCGTTTTTGCGATTTGCTTTAACCCATCTGGCGCTCCGGGATATTTTGACTCTCGTGCTGACTGATTATTGGTAAAATGCATATGTGGTCGTGCGGACTCCGGTCTAAACGGGCACATAAAATAAGATAGAGAGAGAAATGGCTTCGAACGTGGGGCTCGAGTTAGACACGGTCAATCGCATGCCGATTTGAATTATGATGATTTTTCTATAAATATTTTGGGTGTTGAGAGATGTCTGGTTTGGATGAATAAATTAGTAGGAAACCCAATTAGTGGGGAAAATTAAAAATTTAACTGGATTAATAATTAGAATGGGTTTGATTATTTTTGATAATGGCTTAACCATAAGGGCGTCAAGTAAATTCAGTAGTAAACGTTCGATGACTGGACATACGCATTATTAGAATCCAGGTGGAGGATATTCGAGAACTTGCATATTTTTCTTGTGATATTGTGGTAAATGTAATTTGTAAAAGTAGAGAATTTTGTTTTTCCATCACGTCGACATTAGGACAAATCTCATTTTATTAGAGTGTTCCAATTAGCTATTCATATTTCTTGTTCTAGTTATAAGCTTGGGTTTGCCAATATTGTATACCCCTAAGTTTTGAATAATAATTGGAAATTATGGAAGAGATGATGAGGATGATGAGGAGTTTGGAGGAGAGTTCAAAAGAGGCTGGACGGCGTGTAGCAGCCATTATGAAAGAAAATACTGAGGCTTTAGAAAAGAAACTTAAAGAAAATTCTGATTCTTTAGAAAGTAAACTTAAAGAAAATTCTGATTCTTTAGAAAATAAACTTAAAGAAAGTTTAAATGAGAAACTTAAAGAAAATTCTGATTCTTTAGAAAGTAAACTTAAAGAAAATTCTGATTCTTTAGAAAATAAACTTAAAGAAAGTTTAATGAGAAACTTAAAGAAAATTCTGATTCTTTAGAAAATAAACTTAAAGAAAATTCTGATTCTTTTAAAGGTAACTTGAAAGAAAGTTCTGATTTGTTAGAAAGCAGGTTAAAAGATAACTTGAAAGAAAGTTTAGAGGATAAACTCAAGGAAAATTCCGATTTGTTGGAAAGCAGGTTAAAAGATAACTTGAAAGAAAATTTAAATAGTAAATTTAATTCTATGGAAAGTAAATTTAAAGAGAATTCCGAAATTTTGAAAATATCACTTGAGAGTAAAATGACTAAATTATGCGAAAAAACACATGAGCTCGAAACTTCATTAGCTACTAACGCAAGTTTAATGGATGATAAATTTCGCGATGCCGATCTAAGACCTCAAAGCTTAGCTGATAGGATAGAACATGGTCTTAGGATAGTTGGTGAAGACATGATCAACCTAGAAGTCAGAGTGAAGAAAGAGAGTAATGAGATGGGAATTCTAGTTGTTCAACGGTTGACAGAACAATTCAAAGAACTTGTAATGGGAGAAATAAGAGAAGGTGTGATTAATGAATTACAAACTGAAATTAAAACCACAGTTGTCAATGAAATTAAAGACACACTCAAGCTGGAGAACCAAGAGGGAATCAAGGAGATTAGGGAATCTTTGTCATCCCATATTCAAGTAATTTCCAAAGATATCCAAGCAACTCAGAAGGACATATCAGATATGACAGGGTCATTGAAAAGTCCCGAGGCTGTGATGAACCAGATATCGACTGATGTCAAGGAGAATTGTAGGGAAACCGAAGCAATTAAAAAAATGGCAGAAGAAAACCATAAGGAACTTGAGGCTATGAAAACCCAAATCAAGGACGAGAAACAGTCTGACCATCTGTTAAAAATGTCAAGTATAAGGGGAAAAGAACAGATACAGATAAATCTAGGAGCAGCTAGAGAAACTGATAGTCAAAGACAGGATGAGGTCAGGACAGTATTTCAATCCAACCCCATAACTGTATTCAAGAATGTAGAGGATAAGCCTTCTAAATTTTCAGGGCGAGATTCTGTGACACCCGTAGAATTTTTGAGAGAAGCAGGTGATTACTTGAAAGATTCCAAGATCCCTAAGGAAAGACAGATCCGAGTGATAGGGAAATTTTTGGAAGATCCTGCACTTCTTTGGTTTAGAGCTTTTAGATCCACTCTCACCACTTTTGAGGAGTTTTCTCGTGGGTTATTAAAAACGTTTTGGTCCCCGGAAACCCAACAGCAAGTCAGAGCAGAATTATATTCGAAGAGATTCTCGACGTCACAACCTACTCGATACTCTACGTACTTTTCTGGGCAGCTTTCTAAACTGCAACATTTAGATCCGCCGATGCCAGATAACGAATTAATTACTGCATTAATACGTCAGTTTCCAGCAGACGTCCAAAGAACTTTGATCGCTGCTGACATTTATAATATGGAGCAATTTGACGAGGTATTACAGAAACTTGATCATACGAACGCTCAATTCTTCCATCAGAAGGGAGGAAAGAATAACAACGCTGTGTACGCTGTTATGGCCGACAGTTATTCTCAAACACCTCGAGAGATTCGAGAGGGGCGAGAAGAGAAAACGCCGAGGGAAGATCCCGATAAAAGAGGATGGAATCAGTACAATAACCGATACAGCTACAAACCTTATGCAAGACCGGATGGTGGTAATCGATATAATACTCGATGGAGAAGGCCAAGGGATAATCAAGGAAGGTACCAGGAAAGAAGGTACTATGGTAGAAACAACTACAATAACAGAGGGAATGTGGATACTCGTCAGTCCAATGAAGAGTTCAATAAGGAGACGAGGAAGAACTTAGAAGCAAGACACCAAGATAACTTGCAGTTTTTGGAGCAGAAGCACAATGAACCAGGTCCATCGGGAACACAACAATCCCGGGGGAATGGAAACGAAAAAAAAAACTTCGAATTCACAGTAGAAGATAGAATTTTAAACACTTTCACTTCCAGAATTATTAAATGGCAAGCAGAGGATGATGACTTAATTCAACAGAATGACGAACGGAAAGAAATGGGTACAAGAATTAGAATGCCAATCATATCATGCGAAGTATTCGGTATGCCTGTCGATACTTTGATTGATACTGGGGCTATGCTTTGTCTTGTGAGTGAGAAGCTTTATATTCTGTGGAAACTCAAAGAGAATTTAGAGGAGATTCCAGTATCAGGAATTAAAATCCAAGGAATAATACCCAACAAAATATCTCTGTGTAAAACGCAATTATACTTATGTGTTACTATAGGAGGACATGATTTCCGACATGTGTTTGTAGTAATGAAGGACATGGCTTTTGACATGATATTGGGAGCGGATTTCATTCAGAAATATCAAGCAGTGATAGACATGAAGACAGAGACGATCAGATTCAAGAATACCGAAGAGATTAACTTCGAGGGAAAAGAAGAGGAAGACATCGAGGGAGATGCTCAATGGTCTCTGATTTTTCATGAAGCTGAAGGAAGAGAAGTCTACACTGAGAAGGAGTCCCCAGAGCTAGGGAAAATTTTAGAAGAGTATCACGATATTTTTGATATTAAACCTGGTGAAATTAAAGATTTTGAATATCGTATTCGTGTAAATGATGATGCACCTTTTCATGCTAAATTGTATCCGGTAGCGGAAAAGCATCGAGAGAGGGTGAAAGTGCTTATCAAAGAGATGGAAAGTAACAATGTGATTGAAAAGTACACTACATCTTATGTCAATCCATTAGCAGTAGTGTCTAAGCAAGATGGAAGTCTGAAACTATGTTTAGACGCGCGAAATTTGAATTCAAGATTACTGCCAGAGTATGACAGACCACCTATCATTAGGGAACTGTTAAGGAAATTCCAAGGCAAGGTCTGGTTCTCTAATATTGATCTCACTTCGTCCTACCATCACATTAGGCTTAGTGAAGATTCCAAGAAGTTTACAGGATTTATGTTTGACCAGCAGACATATGTATTCCACCGTCTACCATTTGGAGTCAAAACATCTGGATCTGTTTTGATCAGAGCACTGGAACAAAATTTGAGTCCTGAAGTAAAGGAGAAAGCAATTCGTTACATAGATGATATCCTAATTGCATCTGAGACTAAGGAGGAACATTTGTTACATCTTCAGATGTTATTCGCAGATTTGAGAAAAGCGAACTTTAAAGTAAACCTTCGAAAATGTCAGTTCTTTCGGAAGGAAATAAAATTTTTGGGTCCCATTTTGGATGGAGAAGGATACCGTCCCAATGAGACGAAGATACAGGCGATTGCAAATTTCCCTAGACCTACTAGAGTGAAGAATGTCCGCAGTTTTCTCGGGACATGCCAATTCTTTGCAGGACATTGTCCAAACTTCACCAAAACGGTTGCACCATTGCAGGAATTATTAAAGAAAGGAAACAAATGGAAATGGGATGAAGATTGTGAACAATCATTTCAAGATGCCAAGAGGTTATTGGTAAACAGTGTGAAATTAGAGTATCCTGACTTTACCAAGAATTTCATCATAGAATCTGATGCATCCACCGTAGGGATTGGAGCTATTCTTCTTCAAGAAGATGAAGATCACAAGAGACGTTACCTGGCGTTCATTAGCAGGAAACTTCGTCCATCAGAAAGGAATTATTACACCACAGAGTTAGAAGCACTTGCTGTAATCTTCGCGTTGGAGTCGTGGAAGAAAATGTTAATTGGACATTCAGTAATTGTGAGGACTGATCACCATGCATTGGAGTTTATCTTGAGAACAAACTTTGCCAGTGATAGGATAACTAGATGGTCACTTTTTATTCAACAATTCAACCTAGTTATTGAACACACTCCTGGAAAGTTGAACGTTGGAGCTGATTTATTGAGTAGAGCAGTGGAGTCTACATCTAAGGTTTTTCAAGTTAACCTGACGCAGGAAGATGAGGATACCTTGAGAAGGTTAAGAGTGTTGCATTTATCCCAGAGGAGAGACCGACGTTTTAGAAACATTTTTCGTTTTCTACAGGGAGACATGGATCCAAATGATGATGATTTTGTGGAAACTGAAAGAATTTCAAGAGATTTTATGATGTTAGATGGTTTAATCTACAAGTTTGCAGATCCCGACCATACGAAGCTGAGAGTAGTGATACCTCCACGAATGCAAAAAGCCATTATCTGGATGGCACATCGAATCGCAGGTCATGCTGGAGTAGATAAGACGGTCAACATGATTCAAGAAAAATTTTCGTGGGAGCGAATGCGACAAACTGTCAGAAACACTATTCGAGAATGCGACTTATGCCAAAGGAGTAAACATAATTCTAGATTACTGAGAGAATTACCAAGGCCTATTATTCCTTCTAAGCCTTGTGAAATCTTCGCGACTGATCTATATGGTCCTCTCCCAAAGTCTAAAAGAGGTAACCGATATATTCTGGTGACCATGGATGTATTCAGCAAATACACTATGTTACACCCAATTCAGAAGGCAAACGCAAAATATTGTGCGAAGAGAATTAGAGACAACGTAATTCCGGAAGCAGGCAAACCGGAATTCCTTTTATCAGATCGTGGACCTCAATTTACATCTTTAGAATTTCGAACCGTGATGAATAATCTTGGTATTAGACAATTGTTTTGTTCTATCAGACATCCTGAAAGCAATCCAGCAGAACGCGCGATGGCTGAAATAGCAAAATTTTGCCGCCTCTATTGTCCAAATGAGCATTGGAAATGGATGGATGTTCTCTCTCTAGCATCCGAATCCATCAACTCTACAATTCATGAGAGTACTGGACAGATTCCCTTGTTGCTTCATCATGGAATTAAACCAACAAGATTATGGGATCGAATCATCTCTATTCCACCTGAGATTGAACCAAGTCGTCAGATGAGCGAAACTCTAGCTTTAGACAAGTTGAGGAGCCATGCTGAGAAAAGAGAGCGCAGAGTGAGAGGAAAGCGTTTTCGCAGACCCTTGCGCGTAGGAACTCTTGTTTTAGTGAAAAGACCTACACCATCTGACGTGCAAAATCGAGTGTACTCGAAGTTTGCAAGCCTTTACGCTGGACCCTATCGCATTGTGGAAGTAAACAACAATGGAAGCTATGAAGTCGCTAATACACGAACTGGTAACATCGTGGGAACTTATAATGCAGCGAATTTGAAGATTTACTATTCAAGAACCAGATGATTTAATGTGTTGGTAGGAAAAATAAAAAAAATTCAATTTTTATTTTTTGCTAGGTGTGGGGTGGATGTGCCCAACTCTAGGAATGGGTATTCCAAGATTCAGACACCTAGATATCAAGGGAAAGGCTACAGCCGCTTTTGAAAGTTGAGATATTTGAATATCGCGCTACATTGCTTCCAGAAGCAATTGGAAAGAATATACCGCTAAGAGCATGTCAAGTGACGTAGCGAGTAATAGCAGAGGTCGAGGCTATTTATTGATTAAATAGTTAGCCATGGAGTAGAGACTTGAGACTTGGATCAGATTACTGGCACGGCCAAATGAAAGAGAATGCACTTAGTATCAAGTAAATCGGACCAGGGATACCAGAGATATGAGGATTTCCAGATTTCAGCTGATGCAGCGTGACCCTGACCGTTTTGAATAAAAGCCGGCCGGCACAGGCATCAGTAGCTCACTTCGACACAAGCACTTGCCTAGCAAGGTGCTACTACGCTGAGCCAAGGCACATGGTTGCCGGATCTACGCAGAAGTTATTTTCAAAGTTGTGATAGTCACAAAAGTGCTGCGCTACGAGTGGAACTTAGTAAGTTTCCGGCAGGGAGAATCACTAAGGTGATTGATATTTTCTACAGACACTGGTGAAATATTTTTATTTTCACATAGGACATATGCTAGACTTTGTCTAGAATTAGTACTTTGTCACAGTCCAGTAATAATCTAATACTTGGATATTTTAGTCCAATTTTAGTCAGTTTTATATTTGTAACTTGATAACCAATCCGATTTATCAGTACATTGAAGACCAGTCTATCACGGTGGTGTTCATTAGCCAACGCAGGGAAACTACATGTTGCTTCGCGCATGGTAGATGGTGTGAAGCCATGCCCAGGGAACGATCTTCAGAACAGCCGTTGATTGGTTAGACTGTCAGTGTTTTCTTGTACTGAAAAGATTACCGTGAGTTATGTTACAACTGACATATCTGAGAATAGATCACTTAGATCTGACCCCATTTAAGCAAACTGTTATGGAGTTAACAGAAGTCAATATTAAAATGGATCAACAGTTACTTCAAACGTCAAGAGATATTACCACTATGTCTTGTTAGACGGATTGTGGGTATATAATGGCGGCCGATACAAGGATTATACGTGCTTGTCCGATAGGGCATGTCTATGGATAAATCTGGTACAGACCAGGTTCGCTACGCTTCAAGACCATCAAGAAATGTAAGCTACTTTTGACTTTATATTATGCCTAGCTAATTGGAACAAACTATTTTTCGGCAGATGACCAACACATTTATTTTTCTTCGTATTTAAATCTTGCAATGATTTACGCAAGACAGATTAGAGTTATTCTGAGTATTTTCAGCACTCAGAACAGTTTAGGATCGATGACCGAGCATATCGAGCATTTATTTGAATATTTCATATTTTTGGGAAATCACGGTAATCAGCCGATGTAACTGTAAAAGTTAATAATTATTTTTGTTGAGGAATGGATATTTTTTCCATATTCGAAGGTTCGAACATGTGGATTCTCACATAATGAGATGATAATTAAATATATTTAAAATAATATAACTAATAATAATAATAATAATAATCCACTGATAATAATAATAATAATTTTCATAATTTTTCTAAATAATTCTTGGATATTATATTTTCTAATAATCATATGTATTGAGAGAGAGCCTATGAAGCAGTTTAATCATTTCTAGTTTGGAACAGGAGATTTTCCGAAGGAGAGTGGTTAGCGCAAGCCCGTATTCAACCAACATTTCAGTTCTGGTTGAACAGTTAATATTTGCAATGAGCAAAGTATATTTTTCAGATAACACGGAGAGGCATGAAACGGGAAGCAATTGATAATTGTATCAAATAGGATATTTTTGTATTTATATAAAATCATGACGTAAATACACTCGAAAGTGAAATAAAGATTTTCATAAGTATGGTAACTTCACGGGTTGAACTGAATGGTAAAATAAAATAAACTTGTGAGTTTATTAATCTTCCAGTGTTGATAACAAGCAGAGGCTTGATTTATTGTATAAATTTTGGGAAGAAAATTTATGTGTGTGGAGTAGTTGAAATGCCATTCCCAGGTGCGCATGTTTAAGTCGCAGGAATGAGGAGGATTTTTTTCGAGCATCAATCAAATAGCAGGTTCGATGGCTCAGGTTTATAGGAGTATTGGAACTACACATTTCGTCGTATGAATGACCCGAAGGTTATTTCTTAGAAACCATCAGTTCTTATTTCAACCTTGTTTACGGATTCCATTTAGACTTTGATTTTGCTAGAACCCGGATTTGTCATGATAGTAGTTTATTCTTCTTCAGAGGAAGACCTTTGCTGTTGTTGTTGGAATATTGTGTTCTTATGAAAATAATAGAATGGGCCACTGCCAATTAAAAATAATTCTATAACCACGAATAATTTGAAGGATGTTTTCAATCCTAGTGCCATGAACTAAATGAATTTATTATGAAGCAACAATTCTTATTTCCGCATTCTGTCGAAGAATTGCAAGTTGTGAAAGTTACTAAAAGGGCCACAAATATAAATATTTTTCATAATAATGTTTCCAAGTGGAAAATTGAATAGTTGAATGGTCCAACAATTTATTGATCAAGTTGATGATTCAGAAATCATATATTTTGTTAGGAACTTGAAGTTCATAATCGAGTCACTTCTCGAAACGCTTAATGTCAGAAGAACAATTAATTTTTGTTGTGCTTCGCACAGTTCTTCGATGCTATGCTCAAGGTCAAATACTTTTCAGGTGTTATTAATATGTGTAAATTATTTGTGTTGATTCAAAGATAATAATATTTTTTGACAATATTTTTTTGAAACTGGAAAAATAAGTGAAAGTTAAAAATTCTATGAACATTTATTCTACGAGTGTTAATATTATGTAAAAATTCATACAGTGAACTACAGTACTTCCAGTAAAGACAATTAAATTTGAACTGGATTTAATCACAAATAAATGAATATAATTTTGGAACACAGTCTACAGGACTAATAATCAGACTTGTGTTTCCAAAGCTAATTGTCAAATGTGTTTGGAAAAATTCTGTACATTGTGTAAATAGGATGTGGGTCGCCACACGTGAATGATGCTGCTTTGAGCATTTTTGCAGTTAATTTTAAATTCAAAATAAAATGAGATAATTTTACATGATGTGTTATGCCCAGTTGAATCTCCTTCTATCCTTATTGTTGCATTGAGCCAAAAATCAGTAAGGCATTTTTTTCATTTGATGTCGTTTTTGCGATTTGCTTTAACCCATCTGGCACTCCGGGATATTTTGACTCTCGTACTGACTGATTATCGGTAAAATGCATATCTGGTCGTGCGGACTCCGGTCTAAACGGGCACAGTACTGCCCCCGAAAAATGAATTATTTGGAACTAAAATGAGATTATTTTTGTAGCCCATGATATAATTTAACATGGCAATATGAATCCTGGAACTTGATACAAATGAGCCGTGTTATAGTGTTGAGCAAGTAGGGAGATCCCATCACGTGATATGTTGCGCAATAGAATATTCTAGAAGGTTAAAAATGACCTAGCAACAGTGGATCTATCACGGAATACGATTAAATATTGTTATAAAATATATCATTGGACATAAGCCCATAGCCAATAAGAAGATGTCTTATTGAAGACGGGATTACCTTCAACTAAATTATATGGAGAATTGTTACATTTAGGCCCTAAGAAAGATATTTTATTCATTGGAAATGAGAAGAAAATTAAGAGAAAATATAACAGATACTTTGAAAGTCGCCAAAAGGACGAAATACGCCGTAATAAGCATTATTGAAGTGCGCGCTAAATTTCTGGTGGGAACAGAAATGGCGGCCAGAATTAGTGACTTAGAGAGAGGACGCCAAGCAACATGGTTCTTATTCCTGCAGAGTTTGAAGAGTGCAGACGTATATTCCGGGAGAGTCGAGTTCCTGAAGGTCATAGCCGAGTGCGGAGTTCAACCACTCGTGGAGACAGTGACGTTGCAGGGTAGATAGTGGAGATCGCTCATGCTTACGATTTGAGTGAAGTTGCGAAGAGTCTTAACATTGCAATAACTAAGTGTGCTTTGAGAATATCTCAAAGTAAACTAATACAGAATATAGTTCCGAACGCATAGGTTTTTAATATAAAATTTCAGCGTCTCAGAAAGAAGACTTTAGCAGATATTGACTATTTAGAAGTGCAGAAGAAAAGTGACGGACTCAGAAGTTGAAAAATATTTTAGTTTCAACGAGATTGCAGCGAACACAGATTCACTATATGAAGTTCATGTGAGTAACAGTGTGATTGACTTTAACATTGGAGCAGTATATTATTACACCAGAACTATGACTGCTAATATTCATCAAGAAGGAGTGTTATTCGATATATATATAATATGTTTGAGATGATTAACTAAATACTTTTATGCGCAAGGGATATGTTTGAAACAGAGTAATTGATACAACATGGAGCTTCGTTAACAAGATTACTTCTGAATGTCTACGAATCAAGTATACATGAAACGTTATGTATAACTCCATTTCGTGAATTAACGTGACTTCATGGACTTGAACTTAACATCTTCGAGCTACATAAATATTTCATAGAACATCATTATGAATATTTCTCACAACGATTGTGGTCCAGCAGTTCCTTTACGAATTTTATTTTTAGCTATGAAGCTGAACCTACAACATTGCTCGATAATGACATGGAAACTCTATCAAATACGGAGAATGAAGATTCATCAGAAGAAAAGTCAAGATGCCAGGGTGTGGACCCGGCAACAATGAAGATCTATGAACGAGAGGTTGCAGTTCGATCCCAGACGGAGATTGATGTGTGCCGGAAAGGAAATCCTTCCTTCTCCGAGGTCGTTGGTTCGAGGAAGCGGACTGGGGTCCAACATAGTTTCTTGGGAAGAGGAAACATCTAAGTATTTTCCAAATACTTAACCAGATCATCGAGAGGTCATTTGTCAAGGTAGTAATGCACATTATTATGTAGGTAGGGCATTATAGTGACATTCAGAGCAAACATTTTCTCCTTATTTCGATATATATATTTGTAATTTATGTATGTAACAACATTTTATTCTACAAGATCATGTGAGTTGATCGTCTTTCGTCATTTTCACATAGATATTCTACGATTCAGTTTCTAAACAGAGATGTTAAATTTGTTTAAGAAATTAGTATTCCAGTATTTCATTATTTACGATCAGTAACTTTAATTTTCGACGTTTTTCTATTCATTTTGAATAGGGGATTCAGACAGTTTGTATAGGATGCCAATTAAATTGTTTTTAGTAATTTAATTTGGGCATCTTATTTGTAACGAAGAAACCTCAAGAACAGCAGAAACCACGTGTGATATATTGTTATGATATCACAATTATTATGAACTTTACGCCGATCTGACAAGAAATATTCGTCATGATAATGATAGGAAGTCATATACTCATAGACATTCTTTGTATAGAATGGAGACACATTCCGAAATTGACAATCTTTACTTTACTAGAGAAAGCTAAGATCTTTCATCAATTTAAAGTTTATTAGAGATATATCTTCATGGAAGATACTTTCATCCGACGTTAGGGTAGTCAAAGCTAGTCTATCCCAGTCGCGATTGATTTTCATTGGACACTTAAATAACATTTGTGGTTATTTATACACACTATGAAATGCCACGTCATATTGTGGACGTAACATTGCAAGACGTGTAATTTTGAAGCCAGATAAGTATGGTGGAACATAATTGTATTTCCATCAAATGTATATGTAACAGTTTAGTCGACATCCAAGTAACATTTTAGAGTTAACTCAAGGAGGTCATTCACAATGTCTAAAGTCGTCGTTATGAGCGAAGGTAACGTTTAAGAACAAATGTATCTATTCAGGATGCCAGCGGTTGATTGTTGCAACGCTGAAGTAAATGGCAATAATGTAAATGCAAGATTTATAGAAGAGACGTTGGTAACAATTATTTTGTGTAATAGAATTGTTCAACAAGCAGTAAGGGAGAGTGTATTTCCGTATACAGAGGTATAGCAGACTACGTAGAGAAATGTTTGTGTAAATGCGTGGCAGTTTCCGCATTATGAGGAGTTATTGCAGTGAAATACTATTTTGGTAAGAATATGGCATTATAACAATGGAATCGAGTTGTTAAGAACTTTGATGTGTGAACTTACGACTTAGAAGTGAAGAAAGAGTGTAATGTGCAGAAATAGAGTGGGAAAATATGTTGTCAACTTCTGTTTACTAATACTATTTATTAACATTTTTATTAAACACATATTTGAGTAAATACGTGTGTGTGATCTTTGTTGAATGAATACATTAGACTGATAACGACTACAAACCTAAATATGACATGGTGGTGTAGTACTTTATAAAAGAGACGGAGATCTCTAAATGATTCTGACATTTATAATGTGCAGAAAGATAAACTTTGAACCAGAGCTAAGGCTCAGATAAATAACGAGTTTTTAACGCTATAAGAGTAAACGTTAGCAATAACGAGAGTACATACTGTAGATAGTTTTCATAATTATTTAGTTAAGGGTATAATGTGTTAATAATAATTTGATCGTATATTTTAAACTTGTACCATATTGAAGAGTAAATATTTTTGGAACGAATGTTTTACTTTGTTAAGTATGAATGAGACAACTTCATCAGTCATGAATGATGTAATAGAATGCTTGGATTGTTATGTGAAAGTTTGAATGCATTTGAGAAAGGAATGACTGCTTTATAGAAGGTTTTGTTAAGAGAGAATGATACAATTTGAGACATGTAACTTTGAAGCGATGTTTCACATTCGCTAGGCAGACCAGCAGTGTGAACTGTACGGTGGCAAGGAGGGGAGACTGCCCCGTCATAAAATCAAGGTCAATGTATTATATAACTGAGAAGAGTTGCCACGGCCACAATCTTTATTAATGAAAACAGGTTGACGGCTGATTGGAAACTGTGCCAATATATACACGTATCGACAGTCCAGATGCACGCTTTTGACGCGTGCTGGAATGTTAATAGCTTGTAGAAGTATGCTAGACACGCAGGAATTTTTCGTTAAATATTTTATTACTTGTAATTAGCGGAGGCTTTTCAAAATGTAATTTATGTATTACTGGAGACATACTAATTTCAGTGGCGTAGATGTGGAGAGGAGTGAGAGTGTGTAAATATTTATTAATTAATTTTTATAGGGAATTTTTATTTGTCTTAGTTTATTGTTTACATTTGTTAATACATTTATTTAGTTCGTTTTACGTCGTGATTCGAGTGGCTTATTTTTGATATATAGGAAATGATATTGTGGTGCCCCATTTCAGGTCTGGAGCTGATTACCCTTAATAAACCCCGAGAGATATAAGGTAAGTGTTCACCTGAGCCCCAGTGTATTTATTGTTTGCCCAGAATATCATTGTAGTCTTCTGCGTATATTCCCGAAGACCTTGTTGGAGCGGATTTTGATGGTATTTTAGTCGGTTGCCTTCAGAATTTTGCAATCCAGCCGAGCTGTGGATTTCCGGCAGGTAACTCTCTTTTGAGAATCGTTGGTTCGACCATTTCCTTTAGTAAGAAATGGTCGCCCAACTTAAGGGGCTACGAATGAGCTTCGTAAAGCCATTTAGGAGGTATAAAAAAGGTAACTCGAATTTATGAGTTTATGGGATTATATAACCAGCCCATTTGTGGTCGATGAAGTGCGATAGTATAGGTGTTTTGAATTGTTTTTAATAATGTTGCACTCAAACAATGATCAAATCTAATGGAAAGCCTGAGAAAGGAATAAAAGTGGATTTTTTTGAAAATTACCTATGATCTAGATCTTATTTCATTTTGACCGGTTTATGGCCGATGTTAGTCATGTTGATGTAAAGCTGATTTCATTTAACGATAGTAAATGTAAACTTTCTTTATGGTGGTATATTTAAAGTAAGTCACTAGTCAACGTACAATATGAGTAATTTTACTAACGGTAGGGTGTCTGGTAAGTTAATATTAAGATAATATTAAGTTATCGATAGACAGTAAGATGCCCAAATACATAGATGAATTGGTTGCTCGAAAATGTTGTTATCTTGCTCTGTTTCTGAACATATCACTATAGCAGTTGTGATTTTATATTGTTGTTATGGCAACGATATCAGCCGAGGATGTCAGGAGGCTGATGGACGAGATGATGGAGAAAATGGAGGATAATTTGAAGGATGAATTGAAGGGTGTACAAAGTGAAACGAAGAAAAGTTTGGAGGGTGTTAAGACTAAAATGAAGGAAAATTTGGAGGGTGTCCAAGGTGAGTTAAAAGAGAATTTGAAAGTGAATATGCATGATTTGCATCGTAAATTTCATGAGGCGAAGGTAGTTGGTGTAAAGGATAGTTTTAAGGAGGATATACTGGGAGTTCAGACTTCCCTAAAGAGTTTGCAACCTAGTGCCTCTGATGTAAATGAAAATGTATCGCGTTTACAGGCCAGTTCCAGAGAAATTCAGGATGATGTAAGTAATGTGAAGAATAAGGTCGATAATGTCCAGACAGATGTTGCTAATGTCCGCACTGCTGTGTCAAATGTCCAGACTGATGTATCAAATGTTCGATCCGATGTTGCCAAGGTTCAGGGAGATTTTATTAATATGCAGGTCGATGTTAATAATGTACAAACTGATATCAATGGTGTACAGACTGATATCAATAAAATACAGACGGAAGTTAATACTATGTTTGTAGATGTCACTAAGGTCCAAAGGGACATAAATAAAATCAGGAGAGTGGTAGAAGAATCGAAAACACAATGTACAGAAAACATAGGTGCTTTAAGAACACAATTCGTAGATGATGTTTAAAGACAACTGTTTCTTTAGCCGAATTAAAGAGTAATGTAGACACTTTACGCAATCAGGTGATAGATCATAAAAACATAATTAAGGAGGATATAGAAATAGACATTGCCGAAATGTTAAAGGCGAATGTAGTTGTGTGGAAGAACGCATGGAATAAGTCCAGTAGCGAGCACATAAAACAAATACAGTACAATATTGAACAAAAACTAGCTAGTACACAGCTTCAAATTAATCGTGATGTAACTAGTGTAAGAACTGACCTAGGAAACCGTATTGATAAGAGTAGTGGAGTAGCGAGAGTTCTGCCCCACTCCAGAATCCACCTTGCCCCACTACTAAGCCTCAGCCATGTTAAATATCTCTCGAACGCATGGTCGAATGTTGACAAATGAGGTGTCGTTGGACTCCGGCTGACGTCCTCTTTCCTATGGACCATGTATTATATTTTTCAAAAAATTTTAATATTTCGTTTTCGAAAATAGGCGATAGTTTGAAAACCAAACATGATAGAACGTTATGCCATGGCTCAAACGAATGGTCTTTATGACCGTTATTTTCTATAATGAAACTTTTTTACTTTTTATGTTTTTTTGAGAACACTCGAATGTTGAAAATCCGATATTTTGGAAAGTAGGAATTCTACAAAAAAAATTGTACGACATAAATGAAAGGTCCCTATGCCCTCTACCCCCAAAATAAATTTCAAGTCTCTAGAGCAAAAATTTGTGTTTTGTAAGTAGTGGGATGATGAGAGAGCTGTCTACTAACTTTTTGAACCCTCCTCGTATTTGCCCCGAACCTGATATCTCGCTAACCAATCATGGGATTTGAACATCCAGGGTGTCCTAGCACTCGTAGTGACGCCCCCTACTTTCCTATAGGCTCTTTATTTAATTAAAAGACCAAAACTAATAGGTCATTCGCTTTTAATATTTCCTAAACCCATGGTTGGATTTGAGCATATGGGGTGTCCTAGGAATCGTGGTGAACCCCCCTTTCGTATGGACGTTTTATTTTCACTCTAAATAGTGCTAGGTTGTAGGTTCTGTTCTAATTAGGAAGTTGTGAGCCCCTGCGACCTTGGAATGGAAGGAGTGATGCTAGGAGGGCGTGCTTGGATTCGTTTTTTTCGTCTCGTTGTGCTCTTTACGGGAATGTCGGTGTCGAAAAGGTGAAAAGCTGGTAACATGTTTTTTTTGGGCAAAAACATGATTCTAGACTTTTTGCTATATCTCGCGAACCAATCATGCTAGAGGCGTGTACGACGGGTCCAAGGACTCGGGGTGGCGTCCTATTTGCTATGGACCACTCGTTATATATTTTTTTAAATTTGGAAACTCGATTTTGGGGTAAACACGGTTTTTTTTGTGATTTTTGCCGATATCTTACGAACGAATAAGCCTAGAGACGTGTACGAGGTGTCCTAGGACTCGGGATCACGCCCCCTTTCGAATGTGGTAGACATTTTTTCCAAAACATAATTCACAAATGGCCTAACGCCATACATGTTGATTTTTTTCTTTACCTGTTTATAATGTTCATAAAGCGTGGTGGTTGAGAGAGACGATACTGCCGGGTGTGTGTGTTTCAACGAACCTGTCGCTAACCACAATGACCATGCTTAATAGAACAATCGCTATTTCGGCGGGTCGGTTTATGACAGAGCGAGGGTGTGTTTTTCTGATCTTTCCTATGGCAGATCGATGGAGGCTAATATTTGAAAATGTGTGAAGTATGCTAAGATTTTTTACCCCCGAAGGGGATCTTTAACATGCAAACGATGATGAGAACTTGGTTCTATGTTGGTCGAAGCGAGTACAGAAAACAAACTTGCAGAGGAGCAGACGAGCAGGAGGCGAATGTCATTTGAGCTTATTGGAATGCGCTGATCTGACTTGACCAAAGATGCAATGAAAAATGACAAAGACGCGGATGACGCTTCAAGGTTAAATAATCTGACCATCGTGGTGACAGGGAAGAGCAAAATGCATGTGAACACGTGTGAAACCACATGAGGGCTAAACAAGTTACATCCTGTTTGCTTCGTACGTGACAAAATGCAAGTTCATGTGAAATTTGACCTGGCACAGGTGTTCACCTTGGGTGTTAGCTGTCCCCGTGACCGATAACAGAATGTTCAAAGCGTGGGAAAAAATGATTATACATGCAACGTAACATATATTAAGACATGTCGTTATCATTTCCACTCTCACTCAGGTGACTACCTTTGAATATATTGCGTTCGTGAAACCCCTGGTCTTGTTTAACAGTTTTGGTGTTGGTGGAACATACTTATCCTTGTTGTGAGGTAGGTATATATTTATTCATTTATACATTTATTGATTTATATATATTTACAAGCAATTATTTATTGATTAGGTAATTGTTGATTTTTTAATTTATTTGTTTGCAGATAACTGGTATACCTTACATGTCTGAGAGAGAAGAAACCATTGCACTTTTGAGCCCACTAGAAGGAAACAGCAATAAGCCACTGCAAGTGAAGGTGGGATTATTTTTTTAAACTAACTTGTTTCATTTTTTGTTTCATATATTACTTTATGAAATGCATGTACTAACCTGAATCTAGGTATTTATAACGGTTTATTTTATTTATTTTTAGAAACTTGGAAAGAAAAGCCTTACCGCCGTAGCAATCGCTGAAAACCCGAGACGCAGTAAACTGCAACCATTGTTTCCAGGCAGTGAACTATTTAAAACTCAGGTAAGCCTAACATAAAATGCTATTCCATTTTACCACTACTGAAAACTCGTAGACAAAAAAAATCATTACCTGTACATGACTAGGACGATGATTGCTTTCTTGATTAATGATTATGTATTGGCAACCGGTACAAGACCATATTGGTTGTTTACCGGGAAAGTACAAGGCCATATTGGATTTTGTAAAGAACAAATATTTTAATTTAACTGACAGGTCGTTCCCTATAATAATAATAATAATAAGAATAATAATATTAATAATAATATTAATATCGTATGGCCTTGAGCCGGGTGCAAGATTTGTTATTTGACACACAGAGGGTAGCTTGCATGTCGAATTTAGTTGTTCCTTGACTATGAAAGTCAAGGAGGTTAGATGTTAGATATCTAATCTCCTTAAACTCTATAGCGCTTTCTAGTAGAAAAATGAGGAACTTTGTACCCTATGAACTCAACGAATATATTGACAGGTTTGAACATGATAATCTGAACAAAATGACATGACATTATTATTTTTTGTTTATGTATTGGTTAAAGGGTAATGTAAATGACTGCAGCTTTATGAAAAGAAATTAAGTACATGGGTTACTGTTAGTGCCGACATACAGTTTATTATAATTTTTATCGTGTTTTGATATATTAATGCCAATTAACGTTAAAGTTTTATTTACAAGTATTGATTGATTGATTGATTGATTGATTGATTGAGTGATTGGTTATTTTGTTTGCTTTTAGGTGTCGTCATGCGCCATTAACGTAATGAACAGGCAGTGAACAAGCATACATTGTGCTTTTAAGTACTCTGTGCAACGTTAATAACTTACAATAAGAAAAAGTTTTATTATAAGACATGGCGTTAGTACCAAATACAACAAGTGAGCAAGTTGGTTTACCACGTGGGTTAAATTTAAAATCAGAACATGACCGTTGGTTAACATTTGAATCCTGGCCTGTAGGCTTTTCGTCGACAAATGAACTTGCAAAAGCCGTTTTTTTTTACTTGAACCGAGAAGATGTGGTGCGCTGTGTGTTTTGTCGTATTGAACTTTCACACTGGGAAGAAGGGGATGATCCCTTTAGAGACCATTTGCGATGGTCTCCTTGTTGTCCTTACATGCTTGGAAAATAAGAGGGAAACATACCCGTGTATTCATTTTACCGAACCACAAGACCATTGGCCGCTACTTACGTTGCTGAATCACAAATAAATAATAATGATGTATTACCAGTCAACAACGGTAGTGTCGATATATGTGGTCCATATGCCATAGACAGTGTTGAATTGGCATGAGCTTTTGAAAAATTGGGAGTTTGCAAGACTAAAGCACTAGCACACCCAGAGTACAGCTCTGTTGAAAAACGTTTAGAATCTTATAAAAATGTTTGGCCATTAATATTAAAACACCTTACCAAACAGCTAAGTGAAGCTGGATTTTTTATACTGGTGAAGGGGATAAAACAATATGTTTTTATTGTGGATTTGCTTTAAAGGATTGGCAAATGACTGATGACCCTTTTGTGCAACACGCTCGTTGGTTACCTAACTGCAAATACATGGTGTTTACTTAAAGGTCAGGAATTTGTGAACACTATTCGTAAAGAAAACGTGATAACAGCACAAGACTTAAAAGTGCTTTAGAGTTTGAACATGTGGAGCAAATACATGAGGCTGAAAGAAAAGACTTGTCACACGAACCGATACAAAAGTGTGACCAACAATTATGTAAAATTTGTTATCAAGATGAACTAGGTGTTGTATTTTTGCCTTGTGGACACATGATAGCCTGTGTCAAGTGTGGATTAGAACTCAACACTTGTGCTATATGCAGAAAAGCAGTATTTGCTACAGTTAGGGCATTTCTTGCATAACTAGTAACATTTATTAGCCATGCATAGTGCAAAAACCCTAATTGCATAATATTATTAAAGCTGTTTTAGAGTGTAATAGATATGCTTTTCTTTTGTTTATAGGCTACTACAATGAATGTTTTGAATGCTGTGGGTCAAGCATGTGGCTTAGAGACAAAGAAGCTCAGCGAATTGCCAACGCATATTCCATTCCGCATTATCAAGATTCGGAAATTGAATACAGCATATATATGGTGATCGTGTACTTTGTGTATGTGAAAACTTTGAGACATTTCTGCCTATACGGTTTAATGATATGTCGGAGAGTGTTTTTGATGAAGTCAATAATGCTGTGCAACCTGTACACTTAATTTATGAAGGTCTTAAAAACAATCGGACATGGTTCGTTTTAATTAAATAAAAAAAGTGAAATAAAAATGGAAAATATAAGTGATGACAATATACTGAAAAAGAAAGAAAATATGTGTATAGAATAGTAATGTTTAGTGTTTAGTGTTGTCTTTAAAAATATTATGATGAAACAAAAAAAAAACAAGAAATGTATATAAAGTTTGTAAATAAATGCAAAATGATGTTACAATGCTGTTTTATTTTATACAAAGTTAGTATATTTAACATTGCAGAGTATACATGATTATGACAATAAATGCACACAGAATACAAGCCTTTCTCACTTTACAATAGTCTGTTATAGTCTTAAACACAAGGCTTGTTGTAGATCATTTTATAGCAATGTCCATTCACTGTTGTTTTCGAAAAGTAGGGAAGCCGCAATGGTTGTATAGGCATAAAAACCTTATTGTTATTACTATTTAGTCACTTTGATCCTCTTGCATATCAAGAGCAGATGACCTAGTTGTTCCACTCTTTAAAACGAAAACAACAACACTACCTCTTGCATAGTTTGTGATTTTGATGGCTCTTGCGACGTGGAAGATGGATTAAAAGTAACTTTTAGAACAGGGGTTATACGTTGCTCATTAAACAATGCACTATTTTGAGTAGCAATAAGGTTTTCTTGATTTTTTTGTCGACGACAGCTGTGTTTCATGCAGTACACTACATTGATGATCACTGACACTTAAAACCTCACTATTTTTACTTTTTAGGTCACCACGACAATGTTTGGAACGTTGCTTTGAACAACGCCAAATAACAGTTCCATTTTAATTGGTTCGTTTCACAATATATGAATATCCTTTATAGTATGCGTAAGGCTTACCATACCTAGTCACTGATACTTCCATGTCAACTGTCAAACATAGACTAAGCTCTAGTAAAGTCAACTTGGTAATAAGAATAATAGTTTAATATGAGAGCAAATATGGATCCAAAGAGTTCAGGTAAAAGTGGAAGCAAATAAGCAAATATTAGAAACAAGAGTGAGGGTAAAAGTGGTCGCAAAGTGGTTGACCCATTACACAATAATTTCAGCATGACGAAGCTCTTGTTCAATTTCATTGATTTCTCAATCGTGACCGGTATGCCCAGCTTGTTGTAAAGGATGCAATTGTCGAAGCCGTTGAATTAGCTTACTGGGTTTCTTCCAGTATACAAATTTAACAAATGGATTTTTAGGTGTAAACAAAGCATTACCATTATCATGATCATTATCATCATCATTATCATCATCATCATCATGATCATCATTATCATCATGACCATCATCACTATTACTATTTAGTCCTTTTTGATCCTCTTGCAATACCACTTCATTTATAGTCTGAGTTGATTTTGATAGTGTTCAAGGTTTCTTGGACGTTGACAACTGACTTAACATGACGTTTTGAGGACATGATAAGTCATTTTGAACAAACACTTTCCAAGTTTCTAAAAATAAATAAAATAAACCGTTATAAATACCTAAATTCAGGTTAGTACATGCATTTCGTAAAGTAAAATATGAAACAAAAAATGAAACAAGTTAGTTTAAAAAATAATCCCATCTTCACTTGCAGTGGCTTATTGCTGTTTCCTTCTAGTGGGCTCAAAAGTGCAATGGTTTCTTCTCTCTCAGACATGTAAGGTATACCAGTTATCTGCAAACAAATAAATTAAATATCAATAATTACCTAATCAATAAATAATTGCTTGTAAATATATATAAATCAATAAATGTATAAATGAATAAATATACACCTACCTCACAACAAGGATAAGTATTTTCCACCAACACCAAAACTGTTAAACAAACACCCAAGGTGAACACCTGTGCCAGGTCGAATTTCACATGAACTTGCATTTTGTCACGTATGAAGCAAACAGGATGTAACTTGTTTAGCCCTCATGTGAATTCACATGTGTTCACATGCATTTTGCTCTTCCCTGCCACCACGATGGTCAGATTATTTAACCTTGAAGAGTCATCTGCTTCTTTGTCATTTTCAATTGCACCTGTTGTCAAGTCAGATCAGCGCATTCCAATAAGCTCAAATGACATTCGCCTCCTGCTCGTCTGCTCCTCTGCAAGATTGTTTTCTGTACTCGCTTCGACCAACATAGAACCAAGTTATCATCATCGTTTACATGTTAAAGATCCCCATCGGGGGTAAAAAAATCTTAGCAAGCTTCACACATTTTCAAATATTAGCCTCCATCCATCTGTCATAGGAAAGATCAGAAAAACACACCCTCGCTCTGTCATAAACCGACCCACCGAAATAGCGATTGTTCTATTAAGCATGGTCATTGTGGTTAGCGACAGGTTCGTTGAAACACACACCCAGCAGTATCGTCTCTCTCAACCACCACGCTTTATGAACATTATAAACAAGTAAAGAAAAAAATTCAACATGTATGGCGTTAGGCCCTTTGTAAATTTTGTTTTGGAAAAAATATCTACCACATTCGAAAGGGGGCGTGATCCCGAGTCCTAGGACACCTCGTACACGTCTCTAGGCTTATTGGTTCGTAAGATATCGGCACAAATCACAAAAAACCCGCGTTTACCCCAAAATCGAGTTTCCAAATTAAATAATATATAACGAGTGGTCCATAGCAAATAGGACGCCACCCCGAGTCCTTGGACCCGTCGTACACGCCTCTAGCATGATTGGTTCGCGAGATCTAGCAAAAAGTCTAGAATCATGTTTTTGCCCAAGAAAAACATGTTTTCAGCTTTTCACCTTTTCGACACCGACATTCCCGTAAAGAGCACAACGAGACGAAAAAAACGAATCCAAGCACGCCCTCCTAGCATCACTCCTTCCATTCCAGGGTCGCAGGGGCTCACAACTTCCTAAGTAGAGCAGAACCTACAACCTAGCACTATTTTAGAGTGGAAATAAAACGTCCATACGAAAGGGGGGTTCACCACGATTCCTAGGACACCCCATATGCTCAAATCCAACCATGGGTTTAGGAAATATTAAAAGCGAATGACCTATTAGTTTTGGTCTTTTAATTAAATAAAGAGCCTATAGGAAAGTAGGGGGCGTCACTACGAGTGTTAGGACACCCTGGATGTTCAAATCCCATGATTGGTTAGCGAGATATCAGGTTCGGGGCAAATACGAGGAGGGTTCAAAAAGTTAGTAGACAGCTCTCTCATCATCCCATTACTTACAAAACACAAATTTTTGCTCTAGAGACTTGAAATTTATTTTGGGGGTAGAGGGTATGGGGAACTTTCATTTATGTCAAACAATTTTTTTATAGAATTCCTAGTTTCCAAAATATAGGGTTTTCTACATTCGAGTGTTAAAAAAAAACATAAAAAGTAAAAAAGTTTCATTATAGAAAATAAAGGTCATAAAGACCATTCGTATGAGCCATGGCATAACGTTCTATCATGTTTGGTTTTCAAACTATCGCCTATTTTCGAAAACGAAAAATTGCAAAAATTTTTGAAAAATATAATACATGGTCCATAGGAAATAGGACGTCAGCCGGAGTCCAACGACACCTCATTTGTCAACATCCGACCATGCGTTCGAGAGATATTTAACATGGCTGAGGCTTAGTAGTGGGGCAAGGAGGGTTCTGGAGTGGGGCAGAACTCTCACTACTCCACTACTGATAAGCTTTTGCAGAAACAAGTAGACGATAGAAATCAATCGAGTCAGGATAATCAATCTTTAAAGGATTCTTTGAAGAATAGGGCTAAAACCATAGAGTATCGTATAGATAAGGTCGTCACTGACGTGAATGCGATAAATGAGGGAAAATCTACAGAAATAGAGGAATATATCAGTAGAAAGTTGCAAAGTCTAAACTTAGGAGATGTTGCCAGTCTAGAAACTTATAAAGAATATCTGAAGAAAGAAGTAGGACAGAAATTGAAGAATATTGACACAGAAATAGAAGAAAAAGAAAAGTTAGATCTAGATGATTATGGAAGTCATACTAGAAGAAATAGTATAGAAATAGAGGAAAGAGAAGTCCGACCAGAAGAAAGAGTATTCATATATACTGAAGGACAGGAAGAAAGAAGTAAAGAGCCCGAAAGAGATGTTAGAGATTATCGGTCTAGTCTTCAAGATTCTCAACCTAGAACCGTGACGGTGATTCTTAATTTTAATGATAAACCTCGTAAATTTAGTAATCAAGATAGTTTCACCCCAATTGAGTATATACGTAATCTGCGGGGTAACTTTATTGAAGCTCACATTCCTCGAGGGAGAGAGATGAAGATAGTAGAACGCTATTTGTCTGACGGGCCCCTTGAACGGTTCTGCGCTATCAGGTATACATTCGTGTACTTTGAGGAGTTCGCAGAAGCCCTAATAAAACGTTTATGGTCAATCGAGGCGCAGAACAGTTTACGCGCAGAGGTTTACTCAAGAAAATATTCGGGTTCTTTACCGACACGCTATGCCGATTTCTTTACGACCCAACTCGCCAGACTTAGGTTTCTTCAGCCACCTTTGTCGACGGCAATTATTCGATGCGATAGCTAGGATGCTTCCAGTAGAGGTCAGACGTCTAATTATCTCGTCAGGAATATGTGATTTGGCTGGCATGGATGAATTGCCCAGAAAACTGGATTATACGAGCCCGATGCCAAATATAGTGTCCAGGAATCACAGACAAGAGTATAATGATATAAACACTGTGTATACAGACCAAACACAGCACACGGAAAGCCCAAAGGTGCAAGAAAAGGGAAATATAGGTCCCAAGCGTAACAACTACGTTATAGATAGGAGACCGGAACGCAGATATTGGAGCTTCCTTGGAGGTCGTCCTTATCAACAACAGCAAGGCCGGAATAATAATAACGATAACCGTAAGAATGGTTATTACTACAATAATAATAATTGCCGGTACAACAGCAACTAATATAATAGGATAATCGGAATAACCAAGGGTATAACAGATATAAAAACCAACAAGATGATGTCTTTACAAAGGAAACATATGAGGAACGTCACAAGGAAGGAAAAGAATATCTGAAGGAATTGAGAGAGAAAGAAAATGGGAATAGAGGTGAAAAGAACTTGAGTGTGGATCCCAAGACGAGTACTAGTCAGCAGGGAATCCATGAAAATGACACTCAAGAACAAAAAAAAACTCATTTTCAAACCGGAAGTACGAGAGATAGAAAATACTACACCACTGCACCAAGTAACGATAAATGAAATCTATGAAGTAACGGACGAGGATTTACTGTTCGAAAATATATTATTAAAGAGGAGAGACCATATGAATTTCCTATTATTTGTATTAATGTCGATGGACAGACATGCAAGTCTGTGATGGACACTGGAGCCATCATGCCCATTATGTCAGATGAGTGTCACCAGAGATTGTTAAAGAATGACAAAATGACTGCTTTACCGCATCTGCAGTGAAAGTGCGTGGTATTTTTCAAGATAAGGCTGTTAAATGCAAGATTCAAGTTTTGCTCAACTTGGAAATTAATGGGCGCATTTCTGATCATATTTTCATAGTGGTTAGCAAGATTAATTTTGACATTGTGCTAGGCATTGACTTCATTACCAAAGTTGGAGCAGTAATTGATACGAAAAACCGGATTATAAAATTTAGTGAAGGGTTAATCAACACAGAAGAGTTAGAAAAGAAGGATATGGATAACAATCTAGATATAGATTATAGGGAAGAAATTATAACTAATGTCATTGAAGAGGCAGAGAATGGAAGAGAATTGCCTAACCCCAGAGCTGAAGGATTTGAAGAAATTAAAGATGAATTCGAGGATTTGATAATGGAATTTCATGATATTTTTGATGAGAAGCCTGGGTAAATTAAAGACTATAAATACAAGATGAGATTAACTCATGAAACCCCTTATCATGAGAGAATTTGTCCCAATCCGGAAAAGTACTATGAGGAAGTACGAGGGATAATCAAGAAGATGGAAGCCGATGACATTATAAAGAAGCAGGCATCTTCTTACATCAACTCTATTACTGTGGTAAAGAAGAATAATGGTCAGTTACGCTTATGTCTCGATGCACGCACAATTAACTTGAAAATTCCTCCCGAGGCAGACCGACCACCGAAAATCCATGACATTTTATGGAAATTTAAGGGAAAGGCATGTTTCTCAGTCCTTGATCTTTTTACCAAATAGAGCTTGAAGAGGAGAGTAAACAATACACTGGATTTCTATTTGACCAGACTTCCTCTGTTTTTCAGCGTGTACCATTTGGTATAGTAAATAGTGGTCCAGCACTAATTAGAGCCCTTGATAACAAACTCACTGATGAGGTAAAAAAGAAAGTGCTTTGCTATATCGATGATTTGATCATATATTCACAGAATGTACAGGAACATTTGATGCACTTGCGTAAGCTTTTTGAAAAATTAAGAGAGGCAAATATAAAGGTAAACATTGATAAGTGCCGTTTCTTGCACGAGAAAATTAATTTTCTCGGAAATACTATTGACCAACATGGTTATCACCCGAACTTAGAGAAAGTGGAGGCTACTATGAGATTCTCTAAGCCCACTAAGGTCAGGCAAGTGAGAGAGTTCGTGGGAGCTTGCCAGTTCATAAGTAGTCACTGTCCGAAATATTCGGAGATTATGGCCCCTCTATATGATTTATTAAAGAAGAACACTCGTTGGAAGTGGACCAGTACCGCCGACGACGTGTTTGAAAAGGCGAAAGAAATGTTGAGGAACAATGTGAAGCTAGAATATCCGGATTTTGACCGCATATTCTAGATTGAATCCGACGCTTGACGTGTAGGTATAAGTGCTGTCTTTTATCAAAAGGACGAAGACGGATATAAGCACTACATCGCTTTCACTGGTAGGAAGTTGAAATGACATGAAGAGAACTATTTCACGACAGAACTAGAAGCATTAGCTTTCGTGACAGCTCTCCAGGCAAGGAAGAAGATTCGAATCGGTCATCAGATTATAATCGTGACCGATCACAATGCTTCAGACCGATATGTCGAGTGATAGGTTAACACGTTGGGCCCTATTCACTCAGCAATTCAATGCAACTATAGTCCACCAGCCATGTACGGATAATTTGATGGCTGACGCGTTATCAAGAAACCCAATTAGAAATTCGCAGATAAACCATGTGCAATTGGAGCACGAAGATCTGGAAACCGTTAGGAGATTAGCCCGAATCGGTGTGTCACAGAGAAAAGACACGCTCCAATTAGGAAAATGTACAGGTCCTTGAAGGCTTTTATGGACATAGCTGATATAGATTATGCTGCAACTCAAAGACAATCGCATCACTATGTGCTGAGCGGTGATCTAGTATGCAAATACGCAGATGCCAAGCGTACACAATTCCGCATAGTCGTGCCGCCTAATTTTGTCTCGAAATTAGTGTGGTTGGCACACCATTCTACAGGACACGGTTGCCTAGATAAAGCTCTTAGTACACTCAAATAAAGATTTATCTGGACCAATATGAGATCTGCCATAGCGAGAATTATAAGGTCGTGCGATGAATGTCAGAGAGGGAAATTTACACCTGAGTTGCTGAAAGGAAGACCAAGAGCCATGATACCTTCCAAACCACGTGAGTTGATGGCGTGTGATATTTCTGTCCCCTCCTCAAAGGGCTACCAAGGGAACCAGTTCTTATTAGTGACAGTAGATATCTTCTCTAAATTCGTCACTATGGATCCATTGCAAAGAACTAACACGAGAAATGTGGTAAGCAGATTAGAGAATGCTGTTTTTCCTAAGGCGGGGAAACCAGAATATCTCTTATCAGACCACGGAGCTCAGTTCACCTCAGCTGAATTTGAAGCAGATATGGAAATATTAGGGATTATACACATATTTTCAAGCGTGCGTTATCCTGAATCAAATTCGAGCGAAAGATATAAGGCGGAATTTAGTAACTTCTGCAGAATTTTCTGCCCAAACGATCACCCTAGTTGGGTTAAGTATGTGCCAATCATTGAGGATTATTTGAACTCCACAGTTCAATAGAGCACGGCAGAAATTCCAATGGTCTTACATTTAGGACAGAATCCAGAAAGACCTTGGGGCAACGAATTTAATTTTATTTCCAGAGATCCTGATGTAGGAAGACAGGAAAGTCTCGACAGAGCTAAGGAGAAACTTCAGAAAGCTGCAGAAAAACGCATGAAACGAGTCGTAGGGAAACGACTTAGCAAACCTTTAGGAATTGGAGACAAGGTTTTATTACGTAGACCAGTCAAAGTGGACGTGACCATGAAAGTATACCCGAAGTTCGGAGTTATCTTTATCGGACCGTTCCGCATAGAAAATGCATATAGTAATAACTGTTATGAATTGTTTGATGAAGAAAATAACGTTATTCAAAGCAAATACAGTACAAAGCAAAGATTTTTTTTAAATCTTTTAAGAAAGAAGGCTGAAAAATAATTCATTATTCGAGTTCAGTGACATATCTAAGGTCCTGATTCGGAATGATTAAAAACAATTTAGGAACTGTGTTAACCTTTGATGAAGGGGGAATGCCCCCGAAAATTGAATTATTTGGGACTAAAATGAGGTTATTTTTGTAGCCCATGATATAATTTAACATGGCAATATGAATCCTGGAACTTGACACAAACGAGTCGTGTTAGAGTGTTGAGCATGGAGGGAGATCCCATCACGTGATATGTTGCGCAATAGAATATTTTAGAAGGTTGAAAATGACCTAGCAAACAGTGATTAAATATTGTTATAAAAGATATCATTGGACATAAGCCCACAGCCAATAACAAGAGGTATTAATGAAGACGGGATTTCCTTCAACTAAATTATATGGAAAATTATTACATTTAGGCCCTAAGAAAGATACTTTATTCATTGGAAATGAGAAGAAAATTAAGAGAAAATATAACAGATGCTTTGAAAATCGCCGAAAGGACGAAATACGCCATAATAAGCATTATTCAAGTGCGCGGTGAATTTCTGGTGGGAACAGAAAAGGCGGCCAGAATTTGTGACTTGGAGAGGGGACGCCAAGCAACAGGGTTCTTATTCCTGCTGAGTTTGAAGAGTGCATACGTATATTCCGGGAGAGTCGAGTTCCCGAAGGGAATAGCCGAGTGCGGAGTTCAACCAATCATGGAGACAGCGACGTTTCAGGGTAGAGAGTGGAGATCGCCCGTGTTTACGATTTGAGTGAAGTTGCGAAGAGTCTTAACATTGCAATGACTAAGTACGCCTTGAGAATATCTCAAAGTAAACTAATACAGAATATAGTTCCGAACGCATAGTGTTATAATATAAAATTTCAGCGTCACAGAAAGAAGACTTTAGCAGATATTGACTATTTAGAAGTGCAGAAGAAAAGTGACGGACTCAGAAGTTGAAAAGCATTTTAGTTTCAACGAGATTGCAGCGAACACAGGTTCACTGTATGAAGTTCATGTGAGTAACAATGTGATTGACTTTAACATTGGAGCAGTATATTATTACACCAGAACTATGACTGCTAATATTCATCAAGAAGGAGTGTTATTCGATGTATATATAATATGTTTGAGATGATTAACTAAATACTTTTATGCGCAAGGGATATGTTTGAAACAGAGTAATAGATACAACATGGAGCTTCGTTAACAAGATTACTTCTGAATGTCTACGAATCAAGTATACATGAAACTTTATGTACAACTCCATCTCGTGCATTAGCGTGACTTCATGGACTTGAACTTAACATCTTCGAGCTACAAAAATATTTCATAGAACATCATTATGAATATTTTTCACAACGATTGTTGTCCAGCAGTTTCTTTACGAATTTTATTTGTAACTTTGAAGCTGAACCTACAACATTCCTCGATAATGACATGGAAACTGTATCAAATACGGAGAATGAAGATTCATCAGAAGAAAAGTCAAGAAGCCAGGGTGGACCCGGCAACAATGAATATCTATGAACGAGAGGTTGCAGTTCGATCCCAGACGGAGATTGATGTGTGCCGGAAAGGAAATCCTTCCTTCTCCGAGGTCGTTGGTTCGAGGAAGCGGACTGGGGTCCAACTTAGTTTCTTGGGAAGAGGAAACATCTAAGTATTTTCCAAATACTTAACCAGATCATCGAGAAGTCATCTGTCAATATAGTAATGCACATTATTATGTAGTTAGGGCATTATAGTGACATTCAGAGCAACTATTTTCTCCTTATTTCGATATATTGTGGCCGTTTGACCGATGTCCCACGTGCACACGAGTATGAATTTCAACATCCGCCGAGCCTAAGACTCGAAAATCAATCTCGGGGCAAACTGAGTATAGCAAAACAACATTTTTAATCAAAAATCAGCCGGACGGATATCGAAATTCACACTCCATAAAGGATGGAATGCAGTGCAAATAATTTGTGAATAACACTAATTTCTTAAAATACCTCAGTTTAATTTAACTGTCTGCTGGTCCTATTAGAATACAATGATCCCTCAGGGAGAAATCTAAAATTCCAGACCTGAAAAATAAAGACATCCTACGCTCCCCCAGTGTCCCTTATCTACATACAAATTTTAGAACTCATAAAATAAAATATTTCCAGCCTCTAACCAAAAGTAAATTCACTATTTTAAAAATATTAACTTGATGTCTGAGAAAATCATTAGTCCATCTCAGCATCTGCTTCAATCAATTATTTAAACTGTACAATTATCACTGATGTGCAGGAAAATATCAGTCCATCCTGACACCTTGATTTGAATATTTACAAAAATATCACTTGAATCAAATTTTCCAGAATTGTTTCAACCTCTGCGGGGAATTTCACACGTCTTAAACTTATTTCAGGGAAGTCACATTCCCAAAACGGTGTGAAATCAAAATCATAAACCCCATGGCGGCATTTATCAAATTTAAACTTTGACTGAACTTCCGACATTTTTCCCCAATGTCACCATAAATAAATTTTATTCACCAATTCACATATAATTTATATCCTCTGATTTAATCGCTTCGATTTAACTTCTTTGATAATATTCATACAATTCAATTTATTTATGTTAATCCTTTCAATTTAATTCATTGTAAAAAAATATTATTTAGAATAATCCACACAGGTATTTTATGAAGATTAATGGATCCACAAATTCAGCCAGCTATATAGCTAAAAAATTTTAATACATCAACCAATCTCTAGACAAAATGCCTCTCATGTTGTCAATACGTTAAATAGGACACGGTAAGGCCTTCAGCAAAAACTAGGACGAAGCATCAACTTATTCATATATAAACGACTACACCATGTGGGCGATTATACAACAGTCTAGGAATGTAGAATTTCACAGACGATCGGCCACAAGCTTCCCATATGAGCGACTATATTGTCCTCATTTTTTAATCATATTTGAGCCTGGAGCAATTATTTGACCCTCAAAACTCAACTTTATAAACATCCATTATTAATTCATATTTTATTTTCACTTAACATTTGACCATTATATTCTTATTTTTATAATGACCCCTCAGCTACGCAGGTTGGGTTCAATGGCTTCTAAGCAACCAACACATGGGATCATGCTCTCCCTCACAAAATTTAAATATCTCGGCCTTTCGCATAGGTGTAATAAACTTTTAATGTCTGCCCCATCATACTCCTGTTAAACTGTCACATAATTCCAATACATAGTTCCTCAATTTATACAAAATTCGTATATGAATGACCTTCCGCTCCCAGTATCAAAGATCACGCTTTCGGCATGTCCCTCTATTCAAAATCAACTCCCATATTATCAACTACGATCCATTATTCCTCCAATTATTAACCGCTATTTTTACCAGGAATTATTATTATTATTATTGGAAAATGTTCCAAACAATATAATCATTTACATATTATTATTATCATTATGGCTTGACTATCAGTCATACAGCCTTCCGATATCATATCTCAACTTCATTTACAACGAAAAATATTTTACATTTATTTTAAATTCAAAAATAAAAATTTATAAATTCACAGAAAATTTCGAACTATTATTCCCAAGGAATAATATTTAATCGTAATGTGGCTATCCACATTCCTCATCTATCAACATATTCAAAAGAGAAACTACTAACAAAGACGAGAAAATATTATAAACAAATTAATTTAATTATAAACCATTTAATTTTGAACAAATCCAAATATTATTTTCAAGTTCCCTAACATAAGGTTTAGGCGTGGAATGGTGTAAAATATCTTCCACACAATAGTCTACTGCTATATCGAAGCTTATCAGGTTGACATCCCAAACGCACTAGATTTCCATCAAAGAGATCCATTCGAAATAAGTTGGCTGATAAATCTTCAAATGTACTATAACATCTTGAAATAAATCTCCAGATGCAGAAACCTACTTAGCAGACAGTATAGTCGAAATTGAGAATGCAATACACTAGCTACTTAATAATGAAGTTGGCTTACATCGTGAAGATCTTGTATGAAGAGTCCTTCTGACGCATATTCCCTATAGGCCGGCTGGCACACGTTCTTTCCAGTGAACAGATCTTCCGAGTCCCACCTCGCCCATACTCCATTATTCCGGAAGATGTTCCCAAAAATCCCATGACATCTCACCTCCAGTTCTTTTAATACTTCATGGTGACGGTCCGATCTACCATTTTCAAACCACTATGATGCATGTCTGGCAACATAATGTTATAAATATTCGAGTCCCAAACTAACACTTGCAGCTTTGTGCCACAGAAAACTTCCTAACTCGACTGGTTCACTTCCCGTTCTAGAATATCTACACCGGTTCCGAAATCATTTTTCAACCATAACTGTTTTTTCGATCCTCGCGTACTGTATTTGCTTATGGCCTTGATGTTTGAATCGATACACTGATAATATTAAGAGTGGTTTTCGTAGCATGCTAGTACCATTTCTAGTTTCTAGGCTAGATTCCCTAGATGAGTAAGGAATTCCCCAAAACTTTGCACACACCAAAGCAATGGCTTGCCCATCTAGCCTATTTATGATATATGGATTTTAAGGCCCACATCATATACGTTGATTGCCTTCCAACTCTTTTAGACTAGTATCTTCAAACACAAATATCTGCCAAGCGTGCATACCATGAGCGCGCGGGGTTAGTAGTCAAACAGTCAAGTAGTGATGGGCGAATGATACTGAAGTTCGAGCGGGCTCGCGCCGGCTCGATACTCAACGCAAGCTCGATACTGTATCGAACCTGTTCGAGCTGCCAGGCGACCCCACACATAAAGTATGCGGAGCGCTGACGGCCCAGACGATATTTTCTACAAACCTTTGCTCGCGTACTGTATATGTGAACGTATTAGACTATCAGTGTTTCGAATCCCACTGTCGGTAGCCCTGCTGATGGTCTTCCGTGGTTTCCCATTTGCACACCACGCACAAACTGGGACTGTACCTTTATTAAGTCCACGGCCGCATCCTTCCGCGCCTAGCCCTCTTCAATCCCATTGTCACCATACGACCTATCTGTGTCGGTGCGACGTAAACCAAATTGTACATAATAATACTGTATTAATATAGGTTATTCACCCCCCCCCCCCATCTCTGATATGTCTTTGGCTTCTGGGAATGATGTAATACTGTCAAGGATATAAGCAAATATATGTTCCCGAGACGGAACAAATTAATCGCATAGGAACACACATACTGTTGCCGCGCAATTGTAGTAAGGAAGTGTTGTAACCCGTCGCCTTTGTTCTGTGTACTCCAATGATGTTCTGTAGGCAGTTTGTATATTCTGTGGAGACATGTGCTTCGAATCATCGCACAAACACAGGTTGTAGCTGTCTCCACATTACAGATACTGTTTGAAGGGGTTATATGCACAAACTATACAGCAGTGCACAGCAACAACATGACGAGTCGATTCCGCCTAGCACAATACTCTAAGCACAGGCTTCTTGAGGTTTCTGGGTGATGAGAACACGCCGATAGCTCGCGCCAAGCTCGAACCAGTTCGAACTCCGACGTCATCTGTTCCAGCAGCTCGAGCCGGGCTCAAGCGCATTACTAGGAGCGTTTGATTCATAAGTTCGAGCGGGGTCGCGCCAGCCCGGTACGGTACCGAACCAGTTCGAACTGTCAAGGGACCACACACAAACTATGCGAAGCGCTGACCGCCCAGACGATATTTTATGGAACCACTAGCAACCCACCCCGGCTTCGCCCGGGAACAGTTATGAATGTGCAAGGAATTCCTGTCAGACGTAATTTAAGAATGGCGAGGGGCATGATACACAAATCCCCCTTCCGTCCAAACTAAAAGCACTTATAGTGGGCGATGTATTGAAGATAGAGATATGCTCTCCCGGACTTTTTTGTAGAATTTTTCATGCTGAACAATTCTTACACCCATAGTACACACATCAAAAAAAGTGTTGCATCACCTCGGATCCAAGAGTTCCGGAACCTTTAAATACAAAGGGAATAGAGATCAACACAAACAACATTTCAGCTCGTTTTATTGCTCATGAGACCCACACATTGCATGTTGTACCATCATACAGCTAGACTTTCAGCATTTGTGGTCCAGATTGCAGTACACACCACTACCTCTAATACCCAGTAGCACGTCCTCTTGCATTGATGCATGCCTGTATTCGTCGTGGCATACTATCCACAAGTTCATCAAGACACTGTTGGTCCAAATTGTCCCACTCCTCAACGACAATTCGGCGTAAATCTCTCAGAGTGGTTGGTGGGTCAAGACGTCCATAAACAGCCCTTTTCAACATATCCCAGGCATGTTCGATAGGGTTCATGTCTGGCGAACATGCTGGCCACTGTAGTCGAGCGATGTCGTTATCTTGAAGGAACGCATTCACAAGATGTGCACGATGAGGTCGAGAATTGTCGTCCATGAAGACAAATGCCTCTCCAATATTCTGCCGATATGGTTGCACTATGGGTCGGAGGATGTCATTCAGGTATCGTAAAGCCGTTTCGGAGCCTTCCATGACCACCAGTGGCGTACGTCGGCCCCACATAATGCCACCCCAAAACATCAGGGAACCACCACCTTGCTGCACTCGCTGGACAGTGTGTCTAAGACGTTCAGCCTGACCAGGGTGCCTCCAAACACGTCTCCGACGATTGTCTGGTTGAAGGCATATGCGACACTCATCGGTGAAGAGAACGTGATGCCAATTCTGTGGGGTCCATTCAGCATGTTGTTGGGCCCATCTGTACCGCGCTGCATGGTGTCGGGGTTGCAAAGCTGGACCTCGCCATGGACGTCGGGAGTGAAGTTGCGCATCATGCAGCCTATTGCGCACAGTTTGAGTTGAAACACGACGTCCTGTGGCTGAACGAAACGCATTATTCAACATGGTGGCATGCTGTCAGGGTTCCTCCGAGCGGCAATCCGTAAGTAGCGGTCATCCACTACAGTAGTAGCCCTTGGGCGGCCTGAGCGAGGCCTGTCATCGACAGTTCCTGTATCTCTGTACCTCCTCCATGTCCGAACAACATCGCTTTGGTTCACTCTGAGACGCCTGGAAACTTCCCTTGTTGAGAGCCCTTCTTGACACAAAGTAACAATGCGGACGCGATCGAACTGCGGTATTGACCTTCTAGGCATGGTAGAACTACAGACAACATGAGCAGCGTACCTTCGTCCTGGTGGAATGACTGGAACTGATCGGCTGTCGTACCCCCTCCGTCTAATAGGCCCTGCTCATGCATGGTTGTTTACATCTTTGAGCAGTTTTAGTGACATCTATGAACAGTCAAAGGGACTGTATCTTTGATACAATATACACAGTCAACGTCTATATGCCGGAGATCTGGGAACCGAGGTGATGCAAAACTTTTTTTGATGTGTGTATATTGATGTTTTTAACAGTTTTCCCAGCGTAAGCTTAAAAAGCGCACGGGCGCCAGGTTCTTTTTTCGACCTTTTCACTGAAATCGTTACTGCTTGGCTTCCTTTGATCATAAATAAATTATTTTCTACAGAAATCTTCCTCGAGATTACCTTTACAGAATGGTGAAAGCCGCATCAAAATTCATTCATTAGTTCTCGAGATTACCCGTGACATCCAAGAATCGGGTACTTTGTTTTATACTAAGTAGAGATTCTCTTGCGTACGGTGTGAATGAACCTATTTGACTACTAATCTCAATATATTGATGTGTGTGAAGTGGTGACCATCAGGTGCTCTGTGCAGGGAAAGAGAAATTGTACATAATAATAATATTAATAAGATAATTCCCCCACACCCCATCTCTGATACGCCTTTGGCTTCTGGGAAGGATGTAATACTGTCGAAGATAGTAGCAAACATATGTTCCTGCAACGGAACAAATTATTATTATTATTATTATTATTATTATTATTATTATTATTATTATTAATGGTATGGTATGGTATGGTACACACTTACATCATATTACGGCTTAAAGGGAGGTTGAAAGCCCTATCTCCGCCAAGTTAAATTTGTCAACTTCATGTTCCTTTCTCATTATGTATTTAACCTATTGAAACAAAAACTTACAGATATTTAGATCTATATTTTATATTTAAAGGGTTGTTTTTGGAAATGTGTATGTTTGCAATTAATTCTTTTTTTTTTCAGCGGTTAAATTTTTCAACTTTTTTCTCTACGAAAACATAAAATATTATTTTTTCTATTTATGATAAAATCACAGGAAAACATACAATCCTTTAGTTGATCATATTGAATTACTGAACAAAAATTCAGAGCGCTATTGTTAATACTTCCTGAGAAAAATGAACATTTGCCTCGAAAAAATCAAAAGTGAAGAAAAATGCTCTTCAAGATAAGTGTTACCTTAATGTGCACCAGGCCCATATTCAGGATCACCTGGGTTGTCTTCATCTTCTCTGTCCCTCTTCTGGTTTCTTTTTAACTTCCTAGCTTATTTAGAGAGAGAAAAGAAGGAGAAAGAGGATAAGGAGGAGAGGGAGGAGCAGGAGAAGGGGAAAGAGAAGAAGGAGGAAGAGGAAAATGATCAGGAGAAGAAGGAGGAGAAGGAGCATCAGGAGAAAGAGAAGAAGGAGGAGAAGAAGAAAAAGAAGGAGCAGAAGAAGAATGAGGAGGAGGAGCTGGAGACGAAGGAGTAGAAGGAGAAAGGGAAGAAGGAGCAGGAGAAGGATAAAGAGAAGAAGGAGCAGGAGAAGGAGAAGGGGGAAAGGAAGGAGAAAGAGAAGAAGGAGGAGAAAGAGAAGAAGGAAGAGATGGAGAAATAGAAGGAGAATGAGAAGGAGGAGGAGCAGGAGAAAGAAAAGAAGGATCAGGAGAAAGAGAAGAAGGAGGAGAAGAAGAAAGAGAAGAAGGAGCAGGAGGAGGAGGAGGAGCAGAAGAAGGAGCAGGACGAGCAGGAGAAGAAGAATGAGGAGGCGAAAATATGCCAGTTCTCAGGAACAGATCTTCAAGGGGGGCGTGGCTTTAAATGACCTATAAATGGCGTTTAGCTAACATTTTCAGCAAATAAGCATATGTTTATTATAAATTGGACTTCAGGCTATCAAAATAACATAAAATCTAAAATTCCACTTTTTGACCCAAAACAGCTTAAAACCTCCCCTTAATGAAACATTGAAAAGAAAAAAGAGAACAGATAGTCTCATAATTTAACATCTGAATTAAAAATATAGTCCGCTGATGCAGGAGTCACTGAGATAAAATTAATTAATTAATCAATCGCATATGTACACATACTGTTGCCGCACCATTGTACTAAGGAAGTGTTGTGACCCGTCGCCTTTGTTCTGTGTACTCCAATGATGTTCTGTAGGCAGTTTGTATATTCTGGGGAGACATGTGCTTCGAATCATCGCACAAACACAGGTTGTAGCTGTCTCCACATTACAGATACTGTTTGAAGGGGTTATATGCACAAACTATACAGCAGTGCACAGCAACAAAATAGCACAATACTCTAAACACAGCCTTCTTGAGGTTTCTGGGTGATAAGAACGCGCGATAGGTCACGGCGCGCACAAAAGCTCGAGCACAGCTCGAACTTGTTCGAACTCTGACGTCATCAGTTCGAGCAGCTCGAGCCGGGCTCAAGCACATCACTACAGTCAAGCCTCCTCGCCTCACCTGTTGCGTGCAGCCTAACTTCCGTCAGCCACTCCGACGCAAAACATAATCCTTGCGCCTTGAATTCTTCATCTCCAATATCTTCTGATCCACACGACGGATTCTCTTGATCTCTTCGGTATTTTTCCCAGTGATGAGTACTGCACGTTCGCCCGATGTTTTGGTGGTTCAACCTCTTCACATTAAAACTCGTAAATATACCATATGAGATCTCTCATATCGAAGTTCTCTCCATCTAGTGTCAACTTGATGAAACGAAATACCTCAGCTCCGCGCGTTCTTCAAACAGTTGGTTCCTCAAAGAAAAACAATCAGTGGCACTCATCTAAATGGTCACATCTACCCCTCACGCAGATAAAAATAAAAATGAACACATTTTTATTTTTCCTTCCAATCATTGTTTTTCTGACTCCATACTCTAGCTCTTGAATCATAACTCTTTTACAATTCTGGAAATATGTGAGTGATACTCTATCCTTCTGATTGTTTTTATCTACAATCGGCATTCGACTTTCTTTCTTTCCCTCGGCGTTATTTATCTTATGTCAGCTTATAATCTAACAAGCGAAATGTGTTAACTTCTTCATGTTGTTGTCTTTCCGCAATTTCTCTAAGGCCCTATCTTCTCTTCTTCTTCTGTTCGACTCTATTTTCTCTTCCTTTATAACAGTGATAGGTGTACAAGTATAAACATTAGAAACTTCCCCCGTTTTTCCTATCTCCGGAGATTTGTCCTGAATTCTCATGGTATCGTCTATCACTTCAACTGACCTTTTCTCTGATATTGACTTATATTCCTCAAATTCTTGTCCTAAATCTTCAATGACCTTCTTCATGTTCTCTACCTCTTACTAGCACTTTGTCCCTTCTTTACCATTTTCCCTTAATTCTTCCATCAGCGTTTCATGATGTTTATTGGAATTAGTTAATTGACTCTGTAATTTATTGATATGATCTTGTACTGATTTGATATCTCCAGTAATTACTTTGATTTCTGATGAAAAGGCAGTCCTCTCATCCTGAACTTCCTGATGAGTGTCCTGTATTAATTGGTCCTTAATTTCTTCAACTACTGTTTCCTACACCCTATCCTGCAAATCCTTAACCACCCCTTCTTTTAACTCACCCACGAGGATGTCATGAAAATCCTTCTTAACTCTTTCAATGACTTGCGCAGCATTTGTATTGCATTCCTTCGAAACATTTATTTCAAGTGTTGCATGATCATCTGCGGTCTTCCTAGCATTAGTCTCTAATTTATCCTCAAGTGATCGCACAACCTTCTGCATATCGTTTTTATGTGTTTCTAAATCATCCTTCATTAACTTCCGACTATCCTGAAGACTTTCTCTCATATGCCCATAGTTCGTAAACAAATTGTCTTTCATATTCTTTCCGTTTTCAGCTATCCGTGCTTCCAAACTCAGAAAATTTTCTTGCGTTTTCCTAGCATTATCCTTAATCTTCGTTTCAAGACCAACGACTCTATCTTCTATCTTAGCATCTATCGATATTGACATTCTAGACTCTAATGCTTCGATATTTTGCACCATTCTTTCCTCTAACGACCCTATTTTCTTAGACATATCGGACTTAAGCAAACTTGAATTTTCTGTGATTTTATTTGACATTTCAGTTTTGAGAGAATCAGAATTCTCTTTAATTTGATTAGAAATTTCAATTTTAAGAGAAGCAGAATTCTCTTCCATTTGATTAGAAATTTCAGTTTTAAGAGAAACAGAATTCTCTTTCATTTGATTAGAAATTTCAGTTTTAAGAGAAACAGAATTCTCTTTCATTTTTTTTCCAGAGAAACAGAATTCTCTGCCATTTTCCTTCCCAAGTCCTCCAACATCTTCTTCAAGTCCTCCATCACAACACAAATAATTCGAATGAGGTAAGATGCCATTCGACGTCCAGGAACATACTTCTAAATCACCAGTGTACTGAATTTGCAATTTCAACCTTAAACTGAGATTTACCCTAATCAAAATATTAAGCTTTAAATTTACAGTTACATTTACTCAAAAGAAACAACAACAAAATCAACAACTTCAAAGGAAGAACTATGAAATTGTGTATTCACCCATTATTGCATCCTATCATCAACTCCAACTTCCGATCCTGATCCAAATTCAAAATCCAAATCAAGAATGAAAATCGAAATCGAACAACCACCAAACTACAAAACTCGAAGGCCCCATGTTGCTTGCGCCATATTTCTCTTTCCTCTATGTGACCGTTTGACCGAAGTCCCGCGTGCACACGAGTATGAATTTCAACATCCGCCGAGCCTAAGACTCGAAAATCAATCTCGGGGTCAAACTGAGTATAGCAAAACAACATTTTTAAACAAAAATCAGCCGGACGGATACCGAAATTCACACTCCATAAAGGATGGAAGGCAGTGCAAATAATTTGTGAATAACACCAATTTCTTAAAATACCTCAGTTTAATTTAACTGTCTGCTGGTCCTATTAGAATACAATGATCCCCCAGGGAGAAATCTAAAATTCCAGACCTGAAAAATAAAGACATCCTACGCTCCCCCTGGGTCCCTTATCTACATACAAATTTTAGAACGCATAAAATAAAGTATTTCCAGCCTCTAACCAAAAGTAAATTCACTATTTTAAAAATATTAACTGGATGTCTGAGAAAATCATTAGTCCATCTCAGCATCTGCTTCTATTAATTATTTAAACTGTACAATTATCACTGATGTGCAGGAAAATATCAGTCCATCCTGACACCATGATTTAAATATTTACAAAAATATCACTTGAATCAAATTTTCCAGAATTGTTTCAACCTCTGCGGGGAATTTCACACGTCTTAAACTTATTTCATGGAAGTCACATTCCCAAAACGGTGTGAAATCAAAATCATAAAGTCATATACTCATAGACATTCCTTGTATGGAATGGAGACACATTCCGAAATTGGCAATCTTTACTTTACTAGAGAAAGCTAAGGTCTTGCATCAATTTAAATTTTATTAGAGATATATCTTCATGGAAGATACTTTCATCCGACGTTAGGGTAGTCATAGCTAGTCTATCCCAGTCGCGATTGATTTTTATTGGACACTTAAATAACATTTGTGATTATTTATACACAGTATGTAATGCCACGTCATATTGTGGACAAAACATTGCAAGACGTGTAATTTTGAAGCCAGATAAGTATGGTGGAACATAATTGTATTTCCATCAAATTTATTTATAACAGTTTAGTCGACATCCAAGTAACATTTTAGAGTTAACTCAAGGAGGTCATTCACAATGTCTAAAGTCGTCGTTATGAGCGAAGGTAACGTTTGAGAACAAATGTATCTGTTCAGGATGCCAGCGGTTTTTGTTGCAACGCTGAAGTAAATGCCAATAATGTAAATGCAAGATTTATAGAAGAGATGTTGGTAACAATTATTTTGTGTAATAGAATTGTTCAACAAGCAGTAAGGGAGAGTGTATTTCCGTATACAGAGTTATAGGAGAATACGTAGAGAAATGTTTGTGTAAAGCGAGGCAGCTTCCGCATTATGAGGATTTATTGCAGTGCAATACTATTTTGGTAAGAATATGGCATTATAACAATGGAATCGAGTTGTTAAGAAATTGGATGTGTGAACTTACGACTTAGAAGTGGAGAAAAGAGTGTAATGTGCGGAAATAGAGTGGGAATATGTGTTGTCAACGTCTGTTTACTAATACCATTTATTAACATTTTTATTAAACACGTATTTGAGTAAATACGTGTGTTTGATTTTTGTTGATTGAATACATTAGACTGATAACGACTACAAACCTAAATATGACATGGTGGTGTAGTACTTTATAAAAGAGACGGAGATCTCTAAATGATTCTGACATTTATAATGTGCAGAAAGATAAACTTTGAACCAGAACTAAGGCTCAGATATATAACGAGTTTTTAATGCTATAAGAGTAAACGTTAGCAATAACGAGAGTACATACTGTAAATAGTTTTCATAATTATTTAGTTAAGGGTATAATGTGTTAATAATAATTTGATCGTATATTTTAAACTTGTACCATATTGAAGGGTAAATATTTTTGGAACGAATGTTTTACGTTGTTAAGTATGAATGAGACAACTTCATCAGTCATGAATGATGTAAGAGAATGCTTGGAATGTTATGTGAATGTTTGAATGCATTTGAGAAAGGAATGACTGCTTTATAGAAGGTTTTGTTAAGAATGAATGATACAATTTGAGACGTGTAAATTTGAAGCGGTGTTTCACATCCACTAGGCAGACCAGCAGTGTGAACTGTACGGTGGCGAGGAGGGGAGGCAGCCCTGTTATAAAATCAAGGTCAATGTATTATATAACTGAGAAGAGTTGCCACGGCCACAATCTTTATTAATGAAAACAGGTTGACGGCTGATTAGAAACTGTGCCAATATATACACGTGTCGACAGTCCAGATGCACGCTTTTGACGCGTGCTGGAATGTTAATAGCTTGTAGAAGTATGCTAGACACGCAGAAATTTATCGTTAAATATGTTATTACTTGTAATTAGCGGAGGCTTTTCAAAATGTAATGTATGTATTACTGGAGACATACTAACTTCAGTGGGTAGATGTGGAGAGGAGTGAGAGTGTGTAAATATTTATTAATTAATATTTATAGGGAATTTTTATTTGTCTCAGTTTATTGTTTACATTTGTTAATAAATTTATTTAGTTCGTTTTCTACGTCGTGTTTCGAGTGGCTTATTTTTGATATATATAAGAAATGATATTCTGGAGCCCCATTTCAGGTCGGGAGTTGATTACCCTTAATAAACCCCGAGAGATATAAGGTAAATGTCACCTGAGCCCCAGTGTATTTATTGTTTGCCCAGAATATCATTTTAGTCTTCTGCGTATATTCCCGAAGACCTTGTTGAAGCGGATTTTGATGGAATTTTAGCCGGTTGCCTTCAGAATTTTGCAATCCAGCCGAGCTGTGGGTTTCCGGCAGGTAACTCTCTTTTGAGAATCGTTGGTTCGACCATTTCCTTTAGTAAGAAATGGTCGCCCAACTTAAGGGGCTACGAATGAGCTTCGTAAAGCCATTTAGGAGGTATAAAAAAGGTAACTCGACTTTATGAGTTTATGTGATTAAATAACCAGCCCATTTGTGGTTGATGAAGTGCGATAATATAGGTGTTTTGAATTGTTTTTAATAGTGTTGCACTCAAACAATGATCAGATCTAATGGAAAGCCTGAGAAAGGAATAAAAGTGGAATTTTTTGAAAATTACCTATGATCTAGATCTTATCTCATTTTGACCGGTTTATGGCCGATGTTAGTCATGTTGATGTAAAGCTAACTTGTTTTAACGATAGTAAATGTAAACTTTCTTTATGGTGGTATATTTAAGGTAAGTCTCTAGTGTACGTACAATATGAGTAATTTTATTAACGATAGGGTGTCTGGTAAGTTAATATTAAGATAATATTAAGTTATCGATACACAGTAAGATTCCCAAATACATAGATGAATTGATTGCTCGAAAATGTTGTTATCTTGCTCTGTTTTTGAACATATCTCTATAGCAGTTGTGAATTTATATTGTTGTTATGGCAACGATATCAGCCGAGGATGTCAGGAGGCTGATGGACGAGATGATGGAGAAAATGGAGGATAATTTGAAGGATGAATTGAAGGGTGTACAAAGTGAAATGAAGAAAAGTTTGGAGGGTGTTCAGACTAAAATGAAGGAAAATTTGGAGGATGTCCAAGGTGAGTTAAAGAGAATTTGAAAGTGAATATGCATGATTTGCATCGTAAATTTCATGAGGCGAAGGTAGTTGGTGTAAAGGATAGTTTTAAGGATGAAATTCTGGGAGTTCAGACTTCCCAAAAGGGTTTGCAAACTAGTGCCTCTGATGTAAATGAAAATGTATCGCGTTTACAGGCCAGTTCCAGAGATATTCAGGATGATGTAAGTAACGTGAAGAATAAGGTCGATAATGTCCAGACAGATGTTGCTAATGTCCGCACTGATGTGTCAAATGTCCAGACTGATGTATCAAATGTTCGATCCGATGTTGCCAAGGTTCAGAGATATATTATTAATATGCAGGTCGATGTTAATAATGTACAAACTGATATCAATGGTGTACAGACTGATATCAATAAAATACAGACGGATGTTAATACTATGTTTGTAGATGTCACTAAGGTCCAAAGGGACATAAATAAAATCAGGAGAGTGGTAGAAGAATCGAAAACACAATGTACAGAAAACATAGGTGCTTTAAGAACACAATTCGTAGATGATGCTTTAAAGACAACTGTTTCTTTAGCCGAATTAAAGACTAATGTAGACACTTTACGCAATCAGGTGATATATCATAACAACATCCTTAAGGAGGATATAGAAATAGACATTGCCGAAATGTTAAAGGCGAATGTAGTTGTGTGGAAGAACGCATGGAATAAGTCCTGTAGCGAGTACGTATAACACATACAGGACAATATTGAACAAAAATTAGCTAGTACACAGCTTCAAATTAATCGTGATGTAACTAGTGTAAGAACAGACCTAGGAAACCGTCTTGATAAGCTTTTGCAAAACAAGTAGACGGTAGAAATCAATCGAGTCAGGATAATCAATCTTTATAGGATTCTCTGGAGAATAGGACTAAAACCATAGAAGATAGTATAGATAAGGTCGTCACTGACGTGAATGCGATAAATGAGGGAAAATCTACAGAAATAGAGGAATATATCAGTAGAAAGTTGCAAAGTCTAAACATAGGAGATGTTGCCAGTCTAGAAACATATAAAGAAGATTTGAAGAAAGATGTAGGACAGCAATTGAAGAATATTGTCACAGAAATAGAAGAAAAAGAAAAGTTAGATCTAGATGATTATGGAAGTCATACTAGAAGAAATAGTATAAAAATTGAGGAAAGAGAAGTCAGACCAGAAGAAAGAGTATTCAGATATACTGAAGGACAGGAAGAAAGAAGTAAACAGCCCGAAAGAGATGTTAGAGATTATCGGTCTAATCTTCAAGATTCTCAACCTAGAAACGTGACGGTGATTCTTAATTTTGAAGATAAATCTCATAAATTTAGTTATCAAGTTAGTTTCACTCCAATTGAGTATATACGTAATCTCCGGGATAACTTTATTGAAGCTCACATTCCTCGAGGGAGAGAGATGAAGATAGTAGAACGCTATTTGTCTGACGGGCCCCTTGAACGGTTCTGCGCTTTCTGGTATACATTCGTGTACTTTGAGGAGTTCGCAGAAGCCCTAATAAAACGTTTATGGTCAATCGAGGCGCAGAACAGTTTACGCGCAGAGGTTTACTCAAGAAAATATTCGGGTACTTTACCGACCCGCTATACCGAGTTCTTTACGACCCAACTCGCCAGACTTAGGTTTCTTCAGCCACCTTTGTCGACGGCGCAATTAATCGATGTGATAGCTAGGATGCTTCCAGTAGAGGTCAGACGTCTAATTATCTCGTCAGGAATATGTGATTTGGCTGGCAAGGATGAATTGCTCAGAAAACTGGATTATACGAGCCCGATGCCAAATGTAGTGTCCAGGAATCACAGACAAGAGTATAATGATATAAACACTGTATATATAGACCAAACACAGCAAACGGAAAGCCCAAAGGTGCAACAAAAGGGAAATATAGGTCCCGAGCGTAACAACTACTTTATAGATAGGAGACCGGAACCCAGATATAGGAGATTCCTTGGAGGTCGTCCTTATCAACAACAGCAAGGCCGGAATAATAATAACGATAACCGTAAGAATGGTTATTACTACAATAATAATAATTGCCGGTACAACAGCAACTAATATAATAGGATTAATCGGAATAACCAAGGGTATAACAGATATAAAAACCAACAAGATGATGTCTTTACAAAGGAAACATATGAGGAACGTCACAAGGAAGGAAAAGAATATCTGAAGGAATTGAGAGAGAAAGAAAATGGGAATAGAGGTGAAAAGAACTTGAGTGTGGATCCCAAGACGAGTACTAGTCAGCAGGGAATCCATGAAAATGACACTCAAGAACAAAAAAAAACTCATTTTCAAACCGGAAGTACGAGAGATAGAAAATACTACACCACTGCACCAAGTAACGATAAATGAAATCTATGAAGTAACGGACGAGGATTTACTGTTCGAAAATATATTATTAAAGAGTAGAGACCATATGAATTTCCTATTATTTGTATTAATGTCGATGGACAGACATGCAAGTCTGTGATGGACACTGGAGCCATCATGCCCATTATGTCAGATGAGTGTCACCAGAGATTGTTAAAGAATGACAAAATGACTGCTTTACCGCATCTGCAGTGAAAGTGCGTGGTATTTTTCAAGATAAGGCTGTTAAATGCAAGATTCAAGTTTTGCTCAACTTGGAAATTAATGGGCGCATTTCTGATCATATTTTCATAGTGGTTAGCAAGATTAATTTTGACATTGTGCTAGGCATTGACTTCATTACCAAAGTTGGAGCAGTAATTGATACGAAAAACCGGATTATAAAATTTAGTGAAGGGTTAATCAACACAGAAGAGTTAGAAAAGAAGGATATGGATAACAATCTAGATATAGATTATAGGGAAGAAATTATAACTAATGTCATTGAAGAGGCAGAGAATGGAAGAGAATTGCCTAACCCCAGAGCTGAAGGATTTGAAGAAATTAAAGATGAATTCGAGGATTTGATAATGGAATTTCATGATATTTTTGATGAGAAGCCTGGGTAAATTAAAGACTATAAATACAAGATGAGATTAACTCATGAAACCCCTTATCATGAGAGAATTTGTCCCAATCCGGAAAAGTACTATGAGGAAGTACGAGGGATAATCAAGAAGATGGAAGCCGATGACATTATAAAGAAGCAGGCATCTTCTTACATCAACTCTATTACTGTGGTAAAGAAGAATAATGGTCAGTTACGCTTATGTCTCGATGCACGCACAATTAACTTGAAAATTCCTCCCGAGGCAGACCGACCACCGAAAATCCATGACATTTTATGGAAATTTAAGGGAAAGGCATGTTTCTCAGTCCTTGATCTTTTTACCAAATAGAGCTTGAAGAGGAGAGTAAACAATACACTGGATTTCTATTTGACCAGACTTCCTCTGTTTTTCAGCGTGTACCATTTGGTATAGTAAATAGTGGTCCAGCACTAATTAGAGCCCTTGATAACAAGCTCACTGATGAGGTAAAAAAGAAAGTGCTTTGCTATATCGATGATTTGATCATATCTTCACAGAATGTACAGGAACATTTGATGCACTTGCGTAAGCTTTTTGAAAACTTAAGAGAGGCAAATATAAAGGTAAACATTGATAAGTGCCATTTCTTGCACGAGAAAATTAATTTTCTCGGACATACTATTGACCAACATGGTTATCCCCCGAACTTAGAGAAAGTGGAGGTTATTATGGGATTCTCTAAGCCCACTAAGGTCAGGCAAGTGAGAGAGTTCGTGGGAGCTTGCCAGTTCATAAGTAGTCACTGTCCGAAATATTCGGAGATTATGGCCCCTCTATATGATTTATTAAAGAAGAACACTCGCTGGAAGTGGACCAGTACCGCCGACGACGTGTTTGAAAAGGCGAAAGAAATGTTGAGGAACAATGTGAAGCTAGAATATCCGGATTTTGACCGCATATTCTACATCGAATCCGACGCTTGACGTGTAGGTATAAGTGCTGTCTTGTTTCAAAAGGACGAAGACGGATATAAGCACTACATCGCTTTCACTGGTAGGAAGTTGAAATGACATGAAGAGAACTATTTCACGACAGAACTAGAAGCATTAGCTTTCGTGATAGCTCTTCAGGCAAGGAAGAAGATTCTAATCGGTCATCAGATTATAATCGTGACCAATCACAAGGCCTTAGAATTTATGCTTCAGACCGATATGTCGAGTGATAGGTTAACACGATGGGCCCTATTCACTCAGCAATTCAATGCAACTATAGTCCACCAGCCATGTAAGCATAATTTGTTGGCTGACGCGTTATCAAGAAACCCAATTAGAAATTCGCAGATAAACCATGTGCAATTGAAGCACGAAGACCTGGAAACCGTTAGGAGATTAGCTCGAATCGGTGTGTCACAGAGAAAAGACACGCTCCAATTAGGAAATGTACAGGTCCTTGATGGGTTTTATGGGCATACCAGATATAGATTATGCTGCAACTCAAAGACAATCGCATCACTATGTGCTGAGCGGTGATCTAGTATGCAAATACGCAGATGCCAAGCGTACACAATTCCGCATAGTCGTGCCCCCTAATTTTGTCTCGAAATTAGTGTGGTTGGCACACCATTCTACAGGACACGGTTGCCTGGATAAAACTCTTATTACACTCAAAGAAAGATTTATCTGGACCAATATGAGATCTGCCATAGCGAGAATTATAGGGTCGTGCGATGAATGTCAGAGAGGGAAATTTACATCTGAGTTGGTGAAAGGAAGACCAAGAGCCATGATACCTTCCAAACCACGTGAGTTGATGGCGTGTGATATTTCTGGCCCCTCCTCGAAGGGCTACCAAGGGAACCAGTTCTTATTAGTGACAGTAGATGTCTTCTCTAAATTCGTCACTATGGATCCAATGCAAAAAACTAACACGAGAAATGTGGTAAGGAGAATAGGGAATGCTGTTTTTCCTAAGGCGGGAAAACCAGAATATCTCTTATCAGACCACGGAGCTCAGTTCACCTCAGCTGAATTTGAAGCAGATATGGAAATATTAGGGATTATACACATATTTTCAAGCGTGCGTTATCCTGAATCAAATTCGAGCGAAAGATATAAGGCGGAATTTAGTAACTTCTGCAGAATTTTCTGCCCAAACGATCACCCTAGTTGGGTTAAGTATGCGCCAATCATTGAGGATTATTTGAACTCCACAGTTCAATAGAGCACGGCAGAAGTTCCAATGGTCTTACATTTAGGACAGAATCCAGAAAGGCCATGGGGCAACGTATTTAATTTTATTTCCAGAGATCCTGATGTAGGAAGACAGGAAAGGATCGACAGAGCTAAGGAGAAACTTCAGAAAGCTGCAGAAAAACGCATGAAACGAGTCGTAGGGAAACGATTCAGCAAACCTTTAGAAATTGGAGACAAGGTTTTGTTACGTAGACCAGTCAAAGTGGACGTGACCAAGAAAGTATACCCGAAGTTCGGAGTTATCTTTCTCGGACCGTTCCGCATAGAAAATGCATATGGTAATAACTGTTATGAATTGTTTGATGAAGAAAATAACGTTATTCTAGGCAAATACAGTACAAGGCAAAGAATTTTTTAAATATCTTTTAAGAATGAAGGCTGAAAAATAATTCATTATTCGAGTTCAGTGACATATCTATGGTCCTGATTCGGAATGATTAAAAACAATTTAGGAACTGTTTTAACCTTTGATGAAGGGGGAATGCCCCCGAAAAATGAATTATTTGGGACTAAAATGAGGTTATTTTTGTAGCCTATGATATAATTTAACATGGCAATATGAATCCTGGAACTTGTCACAAACGAGTCGTGTTAGAGTGCTGAGCATGGAGGGAGATCCCATCACGTGATATGTTGCGCAATAGAATATTCTAGAAGGTTGAAAATGACCTAGCAACAGTGATTACATATTGTTATAAAAGATATCATTGGACATAAGCCCACAGCCAATAACAAGAGGAATTAATGAAGACGGGATTTCCTTGAACTAAATTATATGGAAAATTATTACATTTAGGCCCTAAGAAAGATATTTTATTCATTGGAAATGAGAAGAAAATTAAGAGAAAATATAACAGATGCTTTGAAAATCGCCGAAAGGACGAAATACGCCATAATAAGCATTATTCAAGTGCGCGCTAAATTTCTGGTGGGAACAGAAAAGGCGGCCAGAATTTGTGACTTGGAGAGGGGACGCCAAGCAACAGGGTTCTTATTCCTGCTGAGTTTGAAGAGTGCATACGTATATTCCGGGAGAGTCGAGTTCCCGAAGGGAATAGCCAAGTGCGGAGTTCAACCACTCGTGGAGACAGCGACGTTGCAGGGTAGATAGTGGAGATCGCCCGTGTTTACGATTTGAGTGAAGTTGCGAAGAGTCTTAACATTGCAATGACTAAGTACGCCTTGAGAATATCTCAAAGTAAACTAATACAGAATATAGTTCCGAACGCATAGTGTTATAATATAAAATTTCAGCGTCAAAGAAAGAAGACTTTAGCAGATATTGACTATTTAGAAGTGCAGAAGAAAAGTGACGGACTCAGAAGTTGAAAAGCATTTTAGTTTCAACGAAATTGCAGCGAACACAGGTTCACTATATGAAGTTCATGTGAGTAACAGTGTGATTGACTTTAACATTGGAACAGTATATTATTACACCAGAACTATGACTGCTAATATTCATCAAGAAGGAGTGTTATTCGATATATATATATATATAATATGTTTGATATGAATAACTAAATATTTTTATGCGCAAGGGATATGTTTGAAACAGAGTAATAGATACAACATGGAGCTTCGTTAACAAGACTACTTCTGAATGTCTACGAATCAAGTATACATGAAACGTTATGTATAACTCCATCTCGTGCATTAACGTGACTTCATGGACTTGAACTTAACATCTTCGAGCTACATAAATATTTCATAGAACATCATTATGAATATTTCTCACAGCGATTGTGGTCCAGCAGTTCCTTTACGAATTTTATTTGTAACTCTGAAGCTGAACCTACAACATTGCTCGATAATGACATGGAAACTCCATCAAAGACGGAGAATGAAGATTCATCAGAGGAAAAGTCAAGATGCCAGGGTGGACCCGGCAACAATGAAGATCTATGAACGAGAGGAAGCGGACTGGGGTCCAACTTAGTTTCTTGGGAAGAGGAAACATCTAAGTAATTTCCAAATGTTTAACCAGATCATCGAGGAGTCTTCTGTCAAGGTATTAGTGTACATTATTATGTAGTTAGGGCATTATAGTGACATTCAGAGCAAACATTTTCTCCTTATTTCGATATATATTTGTACTTTCTGTATGTAACAGTATTTTATTCTACAATATCATGTGGGGAGATCGTGTCTTTCGTCATTTTCACGTAGATATTCTACGATTCAGTTTCTAAACTGAGATGTTAAATTTGTTTAAGGAATTAGTATTCCAGTATTTCGTTATTTAAGATTAGTAACTTTAATTTTCGACGTTTTTCTATTCATTTTGAATAGAGAATACAGACAGTTTGTCTAGGATGCCAATTAAATGCTTTTTAGTGATTTAATTTGGGCATCTTACTTGTAACGAAGAAACTTCAAGAGCAGATGAAACCACGATTGATATATTGTTATGATATCACAATTATTATGAACTTTACGCCGATCAGACAAGAAATATTCGTCATGATAATGATAGGAAGTCATATAATCATAGACATTCTTTGTATGGAATGGAGACACATTCCGAAATTGACAATCTTTACTTTACTAGAGAAAGCTAAGATCTTTCGTCAATTTAAAGTTTATTAAAGATATATCTTCATGGAAGATACTTTCATCAGACGTTAGGGTAGTCAAAGCTATTCTATCCCAGTCGAGATTGATTTTTATTGGACACTTAAATAACATTTGTGGTTATTTATACACAATATGTAATGCCACGTCATATTGTGGACGTAACATTGCAAGACGTGTAATTTTGAAGCCATATAAGTATGGTGGACAATAATTGTATTTCCATCAAATGTATATGTAACAGTTTGGTCGACATCCAAGTAACATTTTAGAGTTAACTCAAGGAGGTCATTCACAATGTCTAAGGTCGTCGTTATGAGCGAAGGTAACGTTTAAGAACAAATGTATCTGTTCAGGATGCCAGCGGTTGATTGTTGCAACGCTGAAGTAAATGCCAATAATGTAAATGCAAGTTTTATAGAAGAGATGTTGGTAACAATTATTTTGTGTAATAGTATTGTTCAACAAGCAGTAAAGGAGAGTGTATTTCCGTATACAGATGTATACGAGTCTACGTAGAGAAATGTTTGTGTAAATGCGATGCAGTTTCCGCATTAAGAGGAGTTATTGCAGTGCAATACTATTTTGGTAAGAATATGCCATTATAACAATGGAATCGAATTGTTAAGAACTTTGATGTGTGAACTTACAACTTAGAAGTGGAGGAAAGAGTGTAATGTGCGGAAATAGGGTGGGAAAAAGTGTTTCAACTTCTGTTTACTAATACTATTTATTAACATTTTTATTAAACACAGATTTGACTAAATACGTGTTTTTGATCTTTGATGATTGAATACATTAGACTGATAACGACTACACACCTAAATATGACATGGTGGTGTAGTGTTTTATAAAAGAGACGGAGATCTCTAAATGATTCTGACATTTATACTGTCCAGAAAGATAAACTTTGAACCAGAGCTAAGGCTCAAATATATAACGAGTTTTTACCGTTATAAGAGTAAACGTTAGCAATAACGAGAGTACATACTGTGAATGAGACAACTTCGTCAGTCATAATGTAAGAGAATGCTTGGAATGCTATGTGAAAGTTTGAATGCATTTGAGAAAGGAATGACTGCTTTATAAAAGGTTTTGTTCAGAGTGAATGATACAATTTGAGACTTGTAACTTTGAAGCGATGGTTCACAATCGCTAGGCAGACCAGCAGTGTGAACTGTACGGTGGCAAGGAGGGGAGACAGCCCCGTTATAAAATCAAGGTCAATGTATTATATAACTGAAAAGAGTTGCCACGGCCACAATCTTTATTAATGAAAACAGGTTGACAGCTGATTGGAAACTGTGTCAATATATACATGTGTCGACAGTCCAGATGCACGCTTTTGACGCGTGCTGGAATGTTTATAGTTTGTAGAAGTATGCTAGACACGCAGAAATTTTTCGTTAAATATTTTATTACTTGTTGGAGAAGAGTTTTGCCCCTAAAACTTCCCCATACGGGAGAACGCATCAGGCGAGAGCCTGGACAAAATAACTAATGTGGTCAAGAAAATTAGACTGAAGCGGTGCGGGGTAGTGGGCATGAAATACATCACCAGAAAACCAATGTAGGTAGCAATACATTAACAATGTTTATTTCTAATAATACATTTATAAACAATTAACAAATTGCACTTAAGTGCTTATCACAGAAATGAATAATTATAAATGGAACAAAGTGTGAGGGCCTGATGACAGAAACCCTGATTAAGGAAATGCCAATGAAACAAGCTTGCTTAATTTGAGAGAAGTTGAGCTTAACATAAAATTTCACCTTATAAAAGGAACCATAAAACTGATTAGGATTGTAAGATAACTAGTAAGATTTGAATTCTTCATATAATTGAACTTATCTTCTCAAAGGGTTGAAGAGCCAGCTCTTTAAAAGTTCCAGCTAGAATAAGCGTTGATTGAGAAGTCCTCACAGTTTCCTCTGAAGGAGGCGTACATGGCCTAGAGATATGTACACAGTTGATAAAAAGGTCAACTCTTTCTTCTTCTCTTGCGAAGGGATGACACTTATAGTGTCCAAGTGATGATCCAGCAGCATTTTGAAAATTGGTCGGCAGCCAAAGGGACTGCGGCTGCTTCGAAAGACGAATCAAAGTACCCCATCTAAGGTACGGCTTGCAGAGTACGACAGCTGGCAATTATTCCTGCCATTTAGAGCGATACGTCAGGGTGCAGATCTCGTGACGTAACTGCTAGGTAGCGTAGAGACTAGCGATGGTGTCATGAGATGCAGCAGCGGTGACCAGCAGGTTGACGTGATCCGAAGTGAGAAGTGATCAGCAGTGATGATTGATCAGAAGTGATGAAGAACGCCAGCAAGTGGCGTCTTAAATAGTGACCATAGAACAATCTCGAAACTGGAGATTGCCCGACCAGACAAAGACCTGCCATTGGCCGAACGAAGGTCACGGTGACGTCAGTCGACACTGACGCTCAGCAGACAGAAGATCAACCAGTAGATGCCCCGTATGTCGGGAGTATGGAAGCTTGTGGTAGCGAGCGACTGGAACACTCAAGGTGAGAACTTTACAAATATGAAGCTTATAAATAAATCAGGAAATTAATTACGATACAATGAACTAATTAACATATAAATTTGGTTTGAAGTTTTTCGGGACAAGAAAAGGAACAGTAAAACAGGGCTGTCGCGAAGTATACACAGACGTATACTGTCACAAAAGTGACCATGCTCCGAAAACCACCAAACCAAACACCAAGGCAAACAACAACAACAGAGAACCATAAACACTAAGAATCGAGTGGTAGAGGGGCAATCATAGAAATAGGTCTAGTATAATGACCTTTACTGGTAAGAATATATATCACTCGAACATGATTATCACGACCAGAGTGGCAATGGGTCACTCTGCCGAGATTCCATACGAGAGGGGGAGTGGGGTCCCGAAGGAGCACCATGTCACCCACACGTACATTAGGATGAGAAAGACGCCACTTCTCCCTCCGCTGAAGTAAACTAAGTTACTCCAAGTTCCAACGGCGCCAAAAAGCATTATGGAAAGATTCTATCTTTCTCCAATAAATAGGCAGATTGATATCAAAGCGCCGAGTCAACAAGGGAGGAGTGGAAGCTAAAGCGCAACCAATTAAAAAATGACTGGGCGATAAAGAAATAAGATCCTTAGGATAATTGGATAAGGGAGTAAGCGGACTAGAATTAACGATTCCTTCAATTTGAATTATGAGGGAATTAAATTCTTCATAGGAAAGCACAGAAGGACCAAGAGTTTTACGTAATTGCCTCTTAGTAAGCTTCACGCACGATTCCCAGCGACCACCATGATTAGGGGCATAAGGAGGGGTGAAATGCCACTTGAAACCCTTATTGTAGGAAAAATTCGAGAGTTGTTCCTTAGAAGAAGGAGAGGTTAGTGCCTTTCTTAGAAGATCAGAAGCATTAATAAAAGTTTTCGCATTATCTGAAAATACTTCAGAAGGTACACCTCGTCTAGCGGTGAACCTCGAGAAGGCGGACAAAAAATATGATGTGGATGCATTAGTTACTAACTCCGGGTGAATGGCTCCTGTAACCATGCAAACGAATAAAGCTATGTATAGCTTTCCCAACACCTTGCGCTTAGAGGTAGGAGAATTCACTTGATAGGTATAAGGACCAGAATAATCAACACCGGTAAGTGCAAAAGGCTTGTTAGGTTCAGATCGAAAGGAAGGAAGCTGACCCATAATCTGAGTGGAAAGACGCAGTTTTGCCTTGAAACAAGGTATACACTCGCGGACAACAGATGACACTTCATGAGCTCCATTAATAAGCCAGTAGTGTTCTCTAATCAAATACAACAAAGTACGAGTTCCTGCATGTAAATGCTGGTAATGAAACCTCCGTATTATGAGAGCGGTCACATGATGTTTTGATGGAAGAATTATAGGTTGCCTTTTTTCATCAGAATAGTTTGAAAATAACAATCTACCTCCTACTCTTATCAAACCATCCTGATCAAGGAAGGGAGTTAGAGCTGAAAGTCGACTAGACTTCGGTAATTCCTGACCAATCGAAAGTATTAGCCTTTCGGAAGAAAACACTTCTTGTTGGGTTAACAGTAGAATTCTTCGCGTTGCGAATTCCAGTTCTACTGCAGTGAGAAAACCTTGAGGTTTGAGAGGTTGATTGATTACAAAATATTTCCATCGAAAGAGATATGCCATCACTCGAATTAATTTAGAGAATGAGGAATAGCGCTGAAAAAGAGTAATTGAAATTGAAACAACATAAGAGGAAGCGAAAACAATGCGAGTTTCTGGTACTTCTGTCAACACACTACATGAAGGACGAGACCAGAATGCGGAATTTTGCAAAAGCCATGGCGGCCCATGCCAGTATAAATCAAAAGAAGCCAATTTTGCAGGTGAACAGCCACGTGATATAATATCCGCTGGATTTTCTTTACCAGAAACATGACACCACTGCTCTGAGTGGGAGATTTCCTGAATTTTGGAAACACGATTCGAAACAAAAGTATTCCAATGAGAGGATGGTTTCGAAAGCCAAGCCAAAACAACCGTAGAGTCACACCAAAAATATGTGCGGGAAAATTGAACATTCAGATTTTTGTTTAGTTTGACAGATACTTCGGCGGCCATAAGGGCGGCACATAATTCCAATCTAGGAATGGAAATTGACTTAAGCGGAGCTACTTTTGACTTAGCACAAATCAAATTTGAGAATCCACTAGAAGAGGTGGGGGAACGTCCCACTATATAGGCACAACAGCCCTAGGCTTTCTCGGAACTGTCCGCGAAAATGTGCAATTCAAAGGATTGACACATGGGATCTGAAATTAAAAGGCGGGGAATACAAATTTTAGAATGCTCAGATAAGCTGCTTCGATATTCCAACCATTCATTCAGAAAAGGAGTGGGTACTAATTCATCCCATCCTGATTTCAATAACCAAAGTCGTTGCGTAAAGATTTTTGCAGTAATTACAACAGGGGCTAGGTACTGAAGTGGATCAAAGATCTTGACTATCTCTGATAAGACTTCCCTTTTAGTTTGAGGATTCAAATTTGACAACTGAACCTTATAGGAAAATTATCAGAAGAAGGAGACCAGAAAATACCTAGGGTTTTCACGGTAGCTTCCTCTGTAGGCAGCTCAATTAGCTTAGTGGTGGGCGAATCCGATGAAATCTTTAACAAAAATTCAGTTGAATTTGAGCTCCGCTCATGGAGCGGAAAACCACCTCAATGCAATAAAGATATAAGATCTTTAGAAATAATACAAGCATCAGTTAAATTCGAAAAGGAATAGAGGAAGTCATCCACGTAAAAAGAATTTTTAAGTATTTCAGAGGCTAAGGGATGGCACTGATGACCATCCAGCTCAGCCAGTATATGCAGAGAGCGAATTGCGAGGAAAGAAGAGGGTTTCAAACCATAAGTTACTGTTCTTAGGCGAAATATTTTTATGGGTTTTGAATGTTCGTCGCGCCACAAAATCCTTTGCAAATCCTGCTGCTGGGGGTTTACTAAGATTTGTCGATACATCTGTTTAATGTCGGCTAAGACTGCAATTGGGTGAAGACGGAAATTCAATAAGACAGAAGTGAGATCATTCTGAATTGCGGGTCCTGAATGCAAAGTGTCATTGAGTGAAATGCCATTGATGTCAAGAGAAGAACCATTAAATACCACTCTTATCTGTTCCCGCGTGGAAGGGTTTTTCCAGACAGCGTGATGGTTTAAGTAAACTATATTTTTGGAAGGATTCTTTTCACCTTCAATTTTGGAAATTACCTCCATGTGATTAGCAGACTCATATTCCTCCATAAAAGAAGTGTACTGAGTTTTCATAACCTTATCTTGCTTGAAGCGGCCTTCTACAGCAAATGAAGCCTTAAGCGCCCTGGGGTAAGAATCAAGAATGACAGGGGGTTCAGAAATTCTAGGAAGAGTTACGATAAATCTACCTTGAGGGGTACGAACTGTACTTTCTCGAAAAAGCTTTTCGCAAATTTCGTTGTTCGAGGAAGAAGAAGTTGCAGCTTGGACATTTTCTATATTCCAAAATTTTGTCAGGTCATGGCCCAAATCGGCATGAACATGATAACAAGTTGAGACAGATTGAACAGGACTGCGATGTATTTGTCCAGTAGCAATCCATCCAAAGCCGGTTTATCGAAAAAAGACGCTAGGGGCAACCTTGACCTTCTCAGAGTGCAAACACTGCCAGAAAATGCTAGAACTGAGAAGAATGTCAACGGGCAGTCTTTCGTTGAAACGTGGATCAGCAAATTTTATAAAATGCGGAATATGCCATTCATGAACTGGAAAAAAGGAACTTGGAGTTTCATTGCCTATGGAATCAATCGCTTAACAATCCAGTTGAAAACGAGTGCCAAAATTATGAGAGTCCTTTAAGTCGACCTTGACGAAACTTAAAGATTTGGACTTGGAACGATTAATTCCAGTGACTTCAATTGATGTGGGATGCTTTTGCAGACCTAATTTATGAATTAAACGCTCACTGATGAAATTATTAGTGGCAGCATTATCATGTAACCCGCGAGCGGTGATCCAATTGCCATGCGCATTTTTCAATAAGACTTGCACGGTGGATAGCAACACTTGAACCTTACTAAAGGAAGTGGAACTTTGAGTGAAAGACTGAGCACTAATAGATGGAATTTCAGAATTAGGTTTTTGAGAAGAACAGCTAGGGGCTGATGATCGTGGATTCTCATGCCTATGTAATAAGGTATGAAGCTTGCCCTTGCAATGAAAGCACAGGCGCTCGGAAAGACAGTTCTTCAAAGAATGTGATCTCGAGAGGCAATTAAAACAATGATTTCGTTGGGATATTATTTTGCGTCTCTCGTCCACCGACAAGGCTTTGAAATCGGAACATTGATATAAGTTATGGGACTGTTGGCATAAGATACAACGTTGCATCTGACCAGGTGATTGACTATGTGCGGCAAAAGCATGAGATCTCAAAACTCTTTGATCATGACTAATGACCTTTTGGTTTGAAGGCATTTTAGTAGAAACAACAGTAATTTTTTGACAAGCTATAGCGGACAAAACTTGGCACCTGGCCTTTACAAACTTAACAAGGGCCTCGTAAGTGCATTGCGAATGCTGAGATAGTTCCATCTCCCAGGCATTTAGGGTAGCAGAATAAAATTTACTGGTAACCAGATGAATTATGAATAAATCCCAAATTTGCACAGGCTGACCTAAATTCGCCAAATCACGAATGTGAAGCTCTGCTGTGTCAATTAAATTACTCAGATTGAATATTAGGAAGATTAAATAAAGCCTTTATATGTCTTTGAATCCTGAGCCTTGAATTCCTATAGCGATCTTTAAGTAATTCTACAGCGACCTCGTTGTTGTCACTTGTCAGGGCTAATGCCTGGATGAGCTTAAGTGGCTGGCCTTGAACGGCTGAGAGCAAGTAGTGAAACTTTTGTATCGGCGGAAGGCTTTCATTTTCATGAATTAATGAAGTAAACAATTCAATAAATGGTTCCCAAGAACTTTCATCACCACAAAATGTGGGTAATTCAATTTTAGGGAGAATAGTTCGGTTTGGTGCGGACTAAGAGAAAAAAGGAGTTGAATCTTCTTTCTTAGCTTCAAGTGTTAGAGTTCTGAGTAAAGCTTTCGCTTCGGCAAAGCCTTGATAATATAATCGTTCAGTTTCATTACGAACAGCTTGTTGTTCGGGGCTTTGAATTTCAATGCTGCTTTGAATTTCATCGTATCTTTCGAAAGCCTACTCATAATTTTTAAGTCTTTGAGAAATAATATCTAAGTTACGTTCTTGCTCTGTTAATTCTGAAAGAAACGTTCTAAAGTGGGTTAATTTACCCTTATACGAAGCGCGAGTGTTTATAATTATAGTATCAAGTGGCATGTTGAAAGCTGAAGCAAACTCACCACCTGTATGTTACTTGTATTGCGTGCGTCAGCTGAAGTGAACACCAGCGAAGGAAGAATTGGCACGTCTCCAGAATCCTCTCTGTCGCTGCTCACTTCAAGCTTGAGCTGAAAAATACACATGTATTAATTCATTGTAAATAGTTTGACCATTATAATAACCCATTGATTTCTGGTGTGCAATATTTAAAGATGGATTAAATCCCGGGTTTAAGGCAACAAAATGTATGGAGAGAAGTTTTGCCCTAAAACTTCCCCATACGGGAGAACGCATCAGGCGAGAGCCTGGACAAAATAATACTGTGGTCAAGAAAATTAGACTGAAGCGGTGCGGGGTAGTGGGCATGAAATACATCACGCAATACAATTATAAACAATTAACAAATTGCATTTAAGTGCTTATCACAGAAATGAATAATTATAAATGGAACAAAGTGTGAGGGCCTGATGACAGAAACCCTGATTAAGGAAATGCCAATGAAACAAGCTTGCTTAATTTGAGAGAAGTTGAGCTTAACATAAAATTACACCTTATAAAAGGAACCATAAAACTGATTAGGATTGTAAGATAACTAGTAAGATTTGAATTCTTCATAAAATTGAACTTATCTTCTCAAAGGGTTGAAGAGCCAGCTCTTTAAAAGTTCCAGCTAGCATAAGCGTTGATTGAGAAGTCCTCACAGCTTCTTCTGAAGGAGGCGTACATGGCCTAGAGATATGTACACAGTTGATAAAAAGGTCAACTCTTTCTTCTTCTCTTGCGAAGGGATGACACATATAGTGTCCAAGTGATGATCCAGCAGCATTTTGAGAATTGGCTGGCAGCCAAAGGGACTGCGGCTGCTTCGAAAGACGAAACTGATTAAGATTGTAAGATAACTAGTAAGATTTGAATTCTTCATAAAATTGAACTTATCTTCTCAAAGGGTTGAAGAGCCAGCTCTTTAAAAGTTCCAGCTAGCATAAGTACCCCATCTAAGGTACGGCTTGCAGAGTACGACAGCTGGCAATTATTCCTGCCATTTAGAGCGATACGTCAGGGTGCAGATCTCGTGGCGTAACCTGGGCTAGATAACTTAACCGTAACCATAACGTAACGTAATTAGGGAATGTACCGGAAAACTCCATGAGTGCATTTAGGTAAATGCGTTGCAGAACGAATTACTTCGTTTCCACAAGAATACCGTATTTATCATATACTATCACAATAACGTTATATTCAATAACCGAATTGAAGAACGCTATTATTCCGGTCCCTACCAATAACGTTATTGGGAGGGTGGCTCACATAGTGAATAACTGAATAACGTTATTGGCATCATTTCGTTATTAGTTCAACCTGATGTCGAAGAACGAAATTGAACGAACTGCTGACAATAACGTTATTCGAAAGGCGGGTAAAGGAAGTTCCTCATAAAAACGTTATTCGCCGGTTTTCGTTATTTGTCTTACCCAATCTTTAAGGAACAAAATTTTGAGTACTACCGACGATAACGTTGTTTAAAAGACGGCTAAAATTGAGTTCTACAAATTAATGTTATTCCCATTTCTTGTTTATTATTAATCAAATCCAATCTTAATGACAAGAAATTATGTATATTCCGTCAAGAACGTTATTAAGGAAACAGCTCGAACAGAGGGCCATAACGTTGTTACTAAATGTGATGTAGAAAGAGCGACGTTGTGTGGAATTAGTCACATTATACAAAGAAGGGTCATATGAAATATTTGAGCACATTGCAATAATAAAGTAGGTGCATTTTCCCATGACAAAATTTAATAGGTAATAGGCCTACTAACATTTCTAATTAGATTGGAATATACCTGAAATATTCTAATACAGCACTACAGTTGGTAGCCTAGGTGACTCTGAATATATCCTTAGTTCCATCTCTTAAGGTACATAATGCACATATAACATTCGGTTGAAGTCCAATGGATAGTATGGACGTTGCATGTTATGAAATATTGGATCTACCAGTGTATGTAGAATCATATTGGCAACAAAGTCATGCACGTGTGCTCAGAATTAATCTGAAATAATACTATATTTTATAGTGCCAATTTTGGATAACATCCATTTGTTGGTATAGAAGTTACATGCATTTTCAGCAGGCTTAGAATTATGTTGGCAGCACTGACGTACATTAGTTACTCGAAATTAATCTGAAATTTCAGGTATCATACGTGTGCAAAATTTAGAGCTGTTGGCTTGCATACTTTATTATATATATGTATTAGGATAAAGAAAGAGAATGAGCATTCATTAGAAGTTGGCAGCCCTGCTGGCTCTCAAGTATGAGCATAGTCATATCTGTTACAGTAACAATAGCGCATACGAAATTCGGATAAAATCCAATTGATAGTTAGAAGTTAGATGCACTTAAACATTGGACTTATCCGCTGGCTTAAAATCATGTTTGCACCACTGTCATATATGCGCTACCTAAAATATATATCTGGAATGTTATTATCTCTATCTGTACTAATTTTGGAAGGGTTCGCATGCATAACGTCCGATAAATCCAACATAGAGCTCAAAAGTGAATTGTGAATTTTCAGCAGTTACTAGCACTAAAATAATTTTCAAAAATGCCCGTGAGATATTCAAATATAGGTCTTTACTTATACCAAATTGGGTTTCAATAACTGCAGCCGTCTAGGAGGGACAGACAGACATTTGCCTGGACCGATGCCATAAGTCTACTTTTCCCTCATTTTTACAAAATGTGAAAAGTAGGCTAAAATATTACGAAGAATATACGATAGCTACTGTATAACATCCAACCTTAGGTGTTTCGATACTGTGCTGATCAGTACCCTCTGCTTATGGACATATCACATGTGTTGTACCGCAATCATTGACCATCAGAATACAAATGGTACAGATTATAACGTTAAAGCTTGTATACAGGCACAATTCCGGTATAGGCTTGAATAACGTTATTCGCAGCAGCATTCCGTGTTCCGATTGGCTAAGCTGCAAGAAATCAAACATGGAGGAAAGTTGTGGATTGAGAGTAATATTTGAAGTTCATTGGCATTATTAATGCAAACCAGTCATTAAGATGCGTTACGTTGAATACATGAAGGGGCACTGACTGATTGAACGCATTCCTGTCAGTATTTACGATTTAACTGAAATAATTCGACATTTAGCTATACGCATGAAGTTACGTAACTATGAGCTAGGCTACAAAGTGAGAAGTGTACGGGTGCTATAGCTGCAACTTAGTGTCCAATGAGTCTCGGGTTCGAGACGCGCTAGGGCCGAATTTTTTATTCTTTTTGAATTATTATGTTGCATTCACACTACATTCCTTGTGAGTTTCCAACTACGATTTATTCGCATAATCTACGGAGATGATGTTAATAATGGATATTGGAAGGGAAAATTATTCTATTCTATCATTCAAATTTGTACTTCCCCATACAAAACCATGAATATTTGTACTATTCATGAAAGTATACTAATATTTTCATACCTCAATAATAGTCTATGTTTACTCCACAATAGATAATAATATTAAGAATAAGGAGAAATAGTTTCGTGACGATCTAAAGAGCATACTTTTCTTTATATTTAAGATTCACGCCAATTTTTATTTTATTTTTAGTAGTTTACCCTCCAGGTTGGTGGAATCCACGGACTCAGTGAGGGAACTCACCACTACCGCCTCTATGGGCAGTGTCCTAGAGCTAGGAACATCGAATCGGAAGGGATACAACTGGTGAGGTGGGATTGGCACCTCGCCCAGGCGGCCTCACCTGCAAAGCGAACAGGGGCCTCATGAGGGATGGTAAGGGATGGGTAGGATGGATAGGCAAGGAAGAGGGAAGGAGGCAGCCGTGGCCTTGAAGAAGGTACCATCCCGGCATTTTCCCGAAGACGAAGTGGGAAACCACGGAAAACCACTTCGAGGATGGCTGAAGGGGAATCGAACACCCTCTACTCATTTGGGCCACCCGAGGCTGAGTAGCTCCCGTTCCAGTCCTCGTACCACTTTTCAAATTTCGTGGCAGAGCCGGGAATCAAACCCAGGACCTCCGGGGCGGCAGCTAACCATGCTGACCGCTACGCTACTGAGGCGATATCTGAAATAATACTTTATCTAATAGTGCCAATTTTGGATAACATCCATTTGTTGGTATAGAAGTTACATGCATTTTCAGCAGGCTTAGAATTATGGTGGCAGCACTGATGTACATTAGTTACTCGAAGTTAATCTGAAATTTTAGGTACCATACGTGTGCAACATTCAGAGGTGTTGGCTAGCATACTTTCTGATATATTTATTGGTATTAGGATAAAGAAAGAGAATGAGCATTCATTAGCAGTTGGCAGCCCTGCTGGCTCTCAAGTATGAGCATAGTCATATCTGTTACAGTAACAATAGCGCATACGAAATTCGGATAAAATCCAATTGATAGTTAGAAGTTAGATGCACTTAAACATTGGACTTATCCGCTGGCTTAAAATCATGTTTGCACCACTGTCATATATGAAAAATCCACAGCCTGCTTCCAGTCTCCGACCGGGTCAGGAATGGAATGAATGAAGCCCCTATCTAGCGGCGAGGATAACTGTCATATATGCGCTACCTAAAATATATATCTGGAATGTTATTATCTCTATCTGTACTAATTTTGGAAGGGTTCGCATGCATAACGTCTGATAAATCCAACATAGAGCTCAAAAGTGAATTGTGAATTTTCAGCAGTTACTAGCACTAAAATAATTTTCAAAAATGCCCGTGAGATATTCAAATATAGGTCTTTACTTATACCAAATTGGGTTTCAATAACTGCAGCCGTCTAGGAGGGACAGACAGACATTTGCCTGGACCGATGCCATAAGTCTACTTTTCCCTCATTTTTACAAAATGTGAAAAGTAGGCTAAAATATTACGAAGAATATACGATAGCTACTGTATAACATCCAACCTTAGGTGTTTCGATACTGTGCTGATCAGTACCCTCTGCTTATGGACATATCACATGTGTTGTACCGCAATCATTGACCATCAGAATACAAATGGTACAGATTATAACGTTAAAGCTTGTATACAGGCACAATTCCGGTATAGGCTTGAATAACGTTATTCGCAGCAGCATTCCGTGTTCCGATTGGCTAAGCTGCAAGAAATCAAACATGGAGGAAAGTTGTGGATTGAGAGTAATATTTGCAGTTCATTGGCATTATTAATGCAAACCAGTCATTAAGATGCGTTACGTTGAATACATGAAGGGGCACTGACTGATTGAACGCATTCCTGTCAGTATTTACGATTTAACTGAAATAATTCGACATTCAGCTATACGCATGAAGTTACGTAACTATGAGCTAGGCCACAAAGTGAGAAGTGTACGGGTGCTATAGCTGCAACTTAGTGTCCAATGAGTCTCGGGTTCGAGACGCGCTAGGGCCGAATTTTTTATTCTTTTTGAATTATTATGTTGCATTCACACTACATTCCTTGTGAGTTTCCAACTACGATTTATTCGCATAATCTACGGAGATGATGTTAATAATGGATATTGGAAGGGAAAATTATTCTATTCTATCATTCAAATTTGTACTTCCCCATACACAACCATGAATATTTGTACTATTCATGAAAGTATACTAATATTTTCATACCTCAATAATAGTCTATGTTTACTCCACAATAGATAATAATATTAAGAATAAGGAGAAATAGTTTCGTGACGATCTAAAGAGCATACTTTTCTTTATATTTAAGATTCACGCCAATTTTTATTTTATTTTTAGTCGTTTACCCTCCAGGTTGGTGGAATCCACGGACTCAGTGAGAGAACTCACCACTATCGCCTCTATGGGCAGTGTCCTAGAGCTAGGAACATCGAATCGGAAGGGATACAACTGGTGAGGTGGGATTGGCACCTCGCCCAGGCGGCCTCACCTGCAAAGCGAACAGGGGCCTCATGAGGGATGGTAAGGGATGGGTAGGATGGATAGGCAAGGAAGAGGGAAGGAGGCAGCCGTGGCCTTGAAGAAGGTACCATCCCGGCATTTTCCCGAAGACGAAGTGGGAAACCACGGAAAACCACTTCGAGGATGGCTGAAGGGGAATCGAACACCCTCTACTCATTTGGGCCACCCGAGGCTGAGTAGCTCCCGTTCCAGTCCTCGTACCACTTTTCAAATTTCGTGGCAGAGCCGGGAATCAAACCCAGGACCTCCGGGGCGGCAGCTAACCATGCTGACCGCTACGCTACTGAGGCGATATCTGAAATAATACTTTATCTAATAGTGCCAATTTTGGATAGCATCCATTTGTTGGTATAGAAGTTACATGCATTTTCAGCAGGCTTAGAATTATGTTGGCAGCACTGATGTACATTAGTTACTCGAAGTTAATCTGAAATTTTAGGTACCATACGTGTGCAACATTCAGAGGTGTTGGCTAGCATACTTTCTGATATATTTATTGGTATTAGGATAAAGAAAGAGAATGAGCATTCATTAGCAGTTGGCAGCCCTGCTGGCTCCTAAGTATGAGCATGGTCATATCTGTTACAGTAACAATAGGGCATACGAAATTCGGATAAAATCCAATTGATAGTTAGAAGTTAGATGCACTTAAACATTGGACTTATCCGCTGGCTTAAAATCATGTTTGCACCACTGTCATATATGCGCTACCTAAAATATATATCTGGAATGTTATTATCTCTATCTGTACAAATTTTGGAAGGGTTCGCATGCATAACGTCTGATAAATCCAACATAGAGCTCAAAAGTGAATTGTGAATTTTCAGCAGTTACTAGCACTAAAATAATTTTCAAAAATGCCCGTGAGATATTCAAATATAGGTCTTTACTTATACCAAATTGGGTTTCAATAACTGCAGCCGTCTAGGAGGGACAGACAGACATTTGCCTGGACCGATGCCATAAGTCTACTTTTCCCTCATTTTTACAAAATGTGAAAAGTAGGCTAAAATATTACGAAGAATATACGATAGCTACTGTATAACATCCAACCTTAGGTGTTTCGATACTGTGCTGATCAGTACCCTCTGCTTATGGACATATCACATGTGTTGTACCGCAATCATTGACCATCAGAATACAAATGGTACAGATTATAACGTTAAAGCTTGTATACAGGCACAATTCCGGTATAGGCTTGAATAACGTTATTCGCAGCAGCATTCCGTGTTCCGATTGGCTAAGCTGCAAGAAATCAAACATGGAGGAAAGTTGTGGATTGAGAGTAATATTTGCAGTTCATTGGCATTATTAATGCAAACCAGTCATTAAGATGCGTTACGTTGAATACATGAAGGGGCACTGACTGATTGAACGCATTCCTGTCAGTATTTACGATTTAACTGAAATAATTCGAAATTTAGCTATACGCATGAAGTTACGTAACTATGAGCTAGGCCACAAAGTGAGAAGTGTACGGGTGCTATAGCTGCAACTTAGTGTCCAATGAGTCTCGGGTTCGAGACGCGCTAGGGCCAAATTTTTTATTCTTTTTGAATTATTATGTTGCATTCACACTACATTCCTTGTGAGTTTCCAACTACGATTTATTCGCATAATCTACGGAGATGATGTTAATAATGGATATTGGAAGGGAAAATTATTCTATTCTATCATTCAAATTTGTACTTCCCCATACAAAACCATGAATATTTGTACTATTAATGAAAGTATACTAATATTTTCATACCTCAACTAGTTGAAACCCGTCAATACATGACGGCCAATAAGAAAATATTTACTGAAGAATTTTATTATATACTTTCTTTGTACAATTATTTTTTGGCACTATTGAAACTTTAAGGGCGTCAAAAGATTGCACTCGAGACATTGCAACATACTGCTGGCCATGATTGAAAACTTGATGAGGAAAATTGAGACCTATACGTTCCCGAGTTCCCCCTTGAGCTTTATTGATTGTGATAAAGTATGCCAAGCGAATCGGAAAATGTTGCCTCTTAAAAGAAAATGATTGTTTTATCCGGTAGTGTTAAATCAAGTCGAAGTATTAGACCTCTCTGCTAATTTTAACTGCACTTATTTCCAAATCCAAGCATTTTCATGCATATTTCATATAATTAATATGGAATCAAGTCGAAGGGTTAGATCTCTCCGCCTAATTTTAACTGCACTTATTATTTCCAAATTCAAGCAATTTTCGTACATATTTCTTATAATTAATATGGTAGCATTTAGATGCCCTTAGGAAACTTCAGATTTCTAAGGAGCATATCTATGGGTCAATCGTTTGGAGTATGTGGAAGCAAATCACTTAATTCCAAGGAATTCAAGAATTCTGAGGAGTCTAATATATACAACTGGCCGCAGGAACCGTCGCTTATAATTTTGGAATATACATTAACGAAGACATGCGATGATGTGCAATTCCATACATTTTAAAACAACATGGACCGTATGCATGTGGCACAGTGACATTGGCACCAAATGAAACCAAGGACATAGCATTTGTTCTACTGCCGATTATTCTCTCTTAAATTCCTTGAGATATCATTTCCAGTGAAAAATTGTTGCAGTCTGTCAAATATTTTATATTTAGTAAAATTAATTTTGCCATTACAACACCAAAGGTCAAAGTAACCAAGCGTAGATTTCTCGCTACAGAAATACAGTACAGAAAAATGTTTACATTTGTTCGTCAAGGACCATCCACTGTAAGGCATAATATCTGGAATTGTTTCTGAAATTGCATTTTTATATTAGATTTTAAAAGTGGCTTCGTATTTTTCAACGATTTCCCACTTTTTTGTGGCTAATGTTCTTTTTCGTCAAATGGGTATATTTATTGCAGCATTTCTCTCCAAATTAACGTCATATTCAATAACATTATAGTGGCCTGCCTCAACGCAGCCGCCAAATATTAAATGGCAAATAATACTTCCATTGCCAAAATCAACAGCGTGGTTAGACTCATTGTTATGTACTCTAAACAAATAATCAATAAACAATAATATTCACGTATACAATGAAGTTCAGATACTTTCATTCTCAAGTTTGTTGCTGATGAGAATGCGATGATACTGCTCGCCAATAATAAAATCCTTATAATTATTCATGCCAGCAACAATTTTTGCAATTTGCTTGCAAACGCAGCTCAGGATAACGTCCTGCATTTTGGAATAACCACTACGAAACTGCTCTAAATAAGCAATTTCCATCACCTGATGTAGGTACAATCCTTTGCATTTCCATGACAGTAAATTAAGCAAGGGAGCATACTTCACCAACTACTGGAATGAGCATAGACTCACTTCGACAGCCACCGTAATGGAGGGAGTTTAAGAGTTAGACTGTATGTTCAGTGTTTGTCAAAAATCGTACTAACACAGGAAAGCCCAGTCTGAAGGCTACAGTACACTCTGAGCTATCGCCCCGGATTCCAGGTTCGATCCCTGGTTTGCCAAGAAATTTACTTCTGGTCTGAGGGCTGGAACGGGGCGCACTCTTGAGCCAAAACTCAGGAGAGCAAGGTTAGATTCCTATTTCAACAATCTGGGATGTGGTTTTCCGTGGTTTGCCACGTCCACTGCAGATAAATACCGGGATAGTTCGTAACTTAAAGCCTCGGTCGTCAATTCCCTATTCCCCACTTGAATTACAAATGCACACATCAGTACAGCCATCACAATAACAGAGGTTATCAGAGAAAATTTGACACACACACACCAAAGTAGACGGGGCTGAGTGACCACGATGTCTGAGTCCATCAAATGAATTATACTCGACAATTGTCTCTCATGGCGAAAGCGATTGTGGCCATCTTTTTTTTTTTAGTCGTTTATCCTCCAGGTTGGTGGAACCCACGGACCCAGCGAGGGAACTCACCACTACCGCCTCTACGGGCAGTGTCCTAGAGCTGGGAACATCGAATCGGAAGGGATACAACTGGTGAGGTGGGATTGGCACCTCGCCCAGGCGGCCTCGCCTGCAAAGCGAACAGGGGCCTCATGAGGGAAGGTAAGGGATGGTTAGGATGGATAGGCAAGGAAGAGGGAAGGAGGCGGCCGTGGCCTTGAAGAACGTACCATCCCGGCATTTGCCCGAAGACGAAGTGGGAAAACACGAAAAACCACGTCGAGGATGGCTGAGGGGGAATCGAACCCCCTCTACTCATTTGGGCCACCCGAGGCTGAGTAGACCCCGTTCCAGTCCTCGTACCACTTTTCAAATTTCGTGGCAGAGCCGGGAATCGAACCCAGGACCTCCGGGGTGGCAGCTAACCATGCTGACCACTACGCTACGTAGGCGACTCTTCTTTTATTTAATAATTTAAAATTATATGGCAATGTAAATCGTGGAGAATTCCTTACTGTACGGGAATAATACAAGTAAAATATGTTAAGACAATGAATTACCAATAGCCAGAAAGAATAATTAGGAAATAAAAATACATGTCTGAGGTGAGACCCCTTCGACTATGCAAAATTCATTCCTGGGTAATCAATGTTCCCCCTGAGCCACCCAGTCAACAGACTTCTAAACCAATATTAAGTTACTTAAACAACAAACGAACTCAAACGCCTGTTGAAGTTCTTCAATCCCCTCTTTTTAATTCTCAAAAACAAAGATCACACTACGATACGGTACGATACGGTGAATCCGCCATTTCTCTAGAAATGTAATTCTGGTCTGAGGGCTGGAACGGGGCGCACTCTTGAGGCAAAACTAAGAAGGGCATGGTTCGATTCCCATCTCAACAATCTGGGATTTGGTTTTCCGTGGTTTGCCACTTCCACTGCAGGTGCAATTCTGATCTGAGGGCTGGAACGGGGCGCACTCTTGAGGCAAAACTAAGTAGGGCAAGGTTCGATTCCCATCTTAACAATCTGGGATGTGGTTTTCCGTGGTTTGCCACTTCCACTGCAGGTAAATACCGGGATAGTTCCTAACTTAAAGCCTCGGTCGCCAATTTCCCATTCCCCACTTTAATTACAAATGCACACATCAGTACAGCCATCACAATAACAGAGGTTATCACAGAAAATTTGACACACACACACCAAAGTAGACGGGGCTGAGTGACCACGATGTCTGAGTCCAGCAAATGAATTATGTTCGTCAATTGTCTCTCATGGCGAAAGCGATTGTGGCCATCTTTTATTTAATAATTTAAAAGTATATGGGAACGTAAATCGTGGGGAATTCCTTACTTTATGGGAATAATAAAAGTAAAATATGTTAAGACAATGTATTACCAATAGGCAGAAAGAATAATTGAGAAATAAAAATATATATCGGAGGTGGGATTCGAACTGCTTCCATTGCGCGATGTATAAATTAAGAGTTATGAACTGTGCCGTCTGAGCTACCGAATCACTAGTAGAGCAGTGCAATATTAAGTTACTTAAATAACATTCACTCTCAACAGTCCGTATACGTTCTTCTACATTTCCCGTTTTTTATAATATTCTATTCCTGTTTAGATCGTGGAAACTTCATAATCAATATTCCCCCCCTTTATTATAATTCTTATAAATAACTATTACATTAAAACGCGGTGGACATCCGCCATGTCTGTCATTAACCAAGGTGATTCTGCGCATGCGCTTGAGCCAACAATTTTGCAGTTTTGTTTATACATTTAAAAATATGTGGTGACATATTTGTTTATTTTAAAGACACTCTGCAAATCTACAGGCCTACAGCTTTCGACAGATTGCTCTACGAAGTGAATCGGTTCTACCGTTGCCTCAATCTCGCGGTAACAAAAATCAGCTTAGTGTTTTAAATATATAGATAGATAATAGTCTATGTTTACTCCACAATAGATAATAATATTAAGAATAAGGAGAAATAGTTTCGTGACGATCTAAAGAGCATACTTTTCTTTATATTTAAGATTCACGCCAATTTTTATTTTATTTTTAGTCGTTTACCCTCCAGGTTGGTGGAATCCACGGACTCAGTGAGGGAACTCACCACTACCGCCTCTATGGGCAGTGTCCTAGAGCTAGGAACATCGAATCGGAAGGGATACAACTGGTGAGGTGGGATTGGCACCTCGCCCAGGCGGCCTCACCTGCAAAGCGAACAGGGGTCTCATGAGGGATGGTAAGGGATGGGTAGGATGGATAGGCAAGGAAGAGGGAAGGAGGCAGCCGTGGCCTTGAAGAAGGTACCATCCCGGCATTTTCCCGAAGACGAAGTGGGAAACCACGGAAAACCACTTCGAGGATGGCTGAAGGGGAATCGAACACCCTCTACTCATTTGGGCCACCCGAGGCTGAGTAGCTCCCGTTCCAGTCCTTGTACCACTTTTCAAATTTCGTGGCAGAGCCGGGAATCAAACCCAGGACCTCCGGGGCGGCAGCTAACCATGCTGACCGCTACGCTACTGAGGCGATATCTGAAATAATACTTTATCTAATAGTGCCAATTTTGGATAACATCCATTTGTTGGTATAGAAGTTACATGCATTTTCAGCAGGCTTAGAATTATGGTGGCAGCACTGATGTACATTAGTTACTCGAAGTTAATCTGAAATTTTAGGTACCATACGTGTGCAACATTCAGAGGTGTTGGCTAGCATACTTTCTGATATATTTATTGGTATTAGGATAAAGAAAGAGAATGAGCATTCATTAGCAGTTGGCAGCCCTGCTGGCTCTCAAGTATGAGCATAGTCATATCTGTTACAGTAACAATAGCGCATACGAAATTCGGATAAAATCCAATTGATAGTTAGAAGTTAGATGCACTTAAACATTGGACTTATCCGCTGGCTTAAAATCATGTTTGCACCACTGTCATATATGCGCTACCTAAAATATATATCTGGAATGTTATTATCTCTATCTGTACTAATTTTGGAAGGGTTCGCATGCATAACGTCTGATAAATCCAACATAGAGCTCAAAAGTGAATTGTGAATTTTCAGCAGTTACTAGCACTAAAATAATTTTCAAAAATGCCCGTGAGATATTCAAATATAGGTCTTTACTTATACCAAATTGGGTTTCAATAACTGCAGCCGTCTAGGAGGGACAGACAGACATTTGCCTGGACCGATGCCATAAGTCTACTTTTCTCTCATTTTTACAAAATGTGAAAAGTAGGCTAAAATATTACGAAGAATATACGATAGCTAAGCCTCCGTGGCTTAGGCGGCAGCACGCCCGCCTCTCACCGCTGGGTCCGTGGTTCAAATCCCGGTCACTCCATGTGAGATCTGTGCTGGACAGAACGGAGGCAGACAGGTTTTTCTCCGGGTACTCCGGTTTTCCATGTCAAAATTTCATTCCAGCAACACTCTCCCCTATCATTTCATTTCATCTGTCATTCATTTAATCATTGCCCCAGAGGAGTGCGTCAGGCCTCGGCAGCCGGCACAGTTCATATCCTCGCCGCTAGATGGGGGCTTCATTCATTCCATTCCTGACCCGGTCGGAGACTGGAAGCAGGCTGTGGATTTTCATACGATAGCTACTGTATAACATCCAACCTTAGGTGTTTCGATACTGTGCTGATCAGTACCCTCTGCTTATGGACATATCACATGTGTTGTACCGCAATCATTGACCATCAGAATACAAATGGTACAGATTATAACGTTAAAGCTTGTATACAGGCACAATTCCGGTATAGGCTTGAATAACGTTATTCGCAGCAGCATTCCGTGTTCCGATTGGCTAAGCTGCAAGAAATCAAACATGGAGGAAAGTTGTGGATTGAGAGTAATATTTGCAGTTCATTGGCATTATTAATGCAAACCAGTCATTAAGATGCGTTACGTTGAATACATGAAGGGGCACTGACTGATTGAACGCATTCCTGTCAGTATTTACGATTTAACTGAAATAATTCGACATTTAGCTATACGCATGAAGTTACGTAACTATGAGCTAGGCTAGAAAGTGAGAAGTGTACGGGTGCTATAGCTGCAACTTAGTGTCCAATGAGTCTCGGGTTCGAGACGCGCTAGGGCCGAGATTTTTATTCTTTTTGAATTATTATGTTGCATTCACACTACATTCCTTGTGAGTTTCCAACTACGATTTATTCGCATAATCTACGGAGATGATGTTAATAATGGATATTGGAAGGGAAAATTATTCTATTCTATCATTCAAATTTGTACTTCCCCATACAAAACCATGAATATTTGTACTATTCATGAAAGTATACTAATATTTTCATACCTCAATAATAGTCTATGTTTACTCCACAATAGATAATAATATTAAGAATAAGGAGAAATAGTTTCGTGACGATCTAAAGAGCATACTTTTCTTTATATTTAAGATTCACGCCAATTTTTATTTTATTTTTAGTCGTTTACCCTCCAGGTTGGTGGTATCCACGGACTCAGTGAGGGAACTCACCACTACCGCCTCTATGGGCAGTGTCCTAGAGCTAGGAACATCGAATCGGAAGGGATACAACTGGTGAGGTGGGATTGGCACCTCGCCCAGGCGGCCTCACCTGCAAAGCGAACAGGGGCCTCATGAGGGATGGTAAGGGATGGGTAGGATGGATAGGCAAGGAAGAGGGAAGGAGGCAGCCGTGGCCTTGAAGAAGGTACCATCCCGGCATTTTCCCGAAGACGAAGTGGGAAACCACGGAAAACCACTTCGAGGATGGCTGAAGGGGAATCGAACACCCTCTACTCATTTGGGCCACCCGAGGCTGAGTAGCTCCCGTTCCAGTCCTCGTACCACTTTTCAAATTTCGTCGCAGAGCCGGGAATCAAACCCAGGACCTCCGGGGCGGCAGCTAACCATGCTGACCGCTACGCTACTGAGGCGATATCTGAAATAATACTTTATCTAATAGTGCCAATTTTGGATAACATCCATTTGTTGGTATAGAAGTTACATGCATTTTCAGCAGGCTTAGAATTATGTTGGCAGCACTGATGTACATTAGTTACTCGAAGTTAATCTGAAATTTTAGGTACCATATGTGTGCAACATTCAGAGGTGTTGGCTAGCATACTTTCTGATATATTTATTGGTATTAGGATAAAGAAAGAGAATGAGCATTCATTAGCAGTTGGCAGCCCTGCTGACTATCAAGTATAAGCATAGTCATATCTGTTATAGTACACAAAGCACGTACGAAATTCGGTTAAAATCCAATTGATAGTATAGATGTTAGATGTACTTAAACATTGGACTTATCAGTAGGCTTAGAATCATCTTGGCAACACTGTCATATATGGGCTCCTTAAAATGTATCTGGAATGTTATTATCCCTGTGTGTGCTAATTTTGGAAAATTTCGCATGCATAACGTCTGAGATATCCAACGTAGAGCTTAAAAGTGAATTGTGATTTTTAGCAGTTGGTAACTCTGAAATCATTTACAATTATGTCCCTGAGATATTCAGATTTAGATATTTCCTTAAACCGAATTTGGTTTCGATAACTGCAGTCTTTTAGGGGTTGATAGGGGGAGACACACAAAGACAGACAGACAGACATTTGCCTGGATCGATGGCATTAGTCTATCTCATCATCATTTAAAAAAAAGTGAAAACTAAGCTAAAATACCACGTAGAATATACGATAGCTAATGTATAACATCCTACCTTAGGTGCTTCGATACTGTGCTGACCAGTACCCTCAGCTTATTGACATTACACATGTGTTGTACCGCAATCATTTGCCATCAGCGTTCAGATGTTACAGATCGTAACGTAAAAGCTTGTATACAAGCACAATTCCGGTATAGGCTTCAATAACGTTATTCGTACCTGCATTACGAGTTCTTATTGGCTCAGCTGCAAGAAATCAAAGATGGAGGAAACTTGTGGATTGAGATTAATAGTTGCAGTTCATTGGCATTATTAATGCAAATCAGTCATTTAGTACCGTTACGTTGAATACAGGAAAAGGCACTGACTGATTAAACGCATTTCTGACAGTATTTAAGATTTAACTGAAATCATTCGACATTTAGCCATATGGATGAAGCTGTGAACCTGCATAGTACGTGAAACGTGTACGTGTGCTAAGGCGTAAACTTGGTACCTACGGGGTCCTGGGTTCGAGACGCTCCATGGCCAGAATTTTTATTCTTTTTGAATTATTTCGTTGTGTCAACACTACTGTGTGATGCAACTTTTCAACTTCGATTTACTCGCATGTTCTAGGGGGGCGATGTTAATAATGGATATTGGTAGGGAAAAATCATTCTATTTTATCATTCGTATTTGTACTTTCCAAATCAAAACCATGAATATTTGTACTATTAGTGAAACTAATATAATTTTCACAGCACTGATTACTCCACAGTAAAATAATAATAATAATAATATTAACAATAATATGAAGTAGTTCCGTGACGATCTAAAGGACCTAATTTTCTTTATACTTAACATTCATGCCAATGATTAATCTACATAGACCTATCTAGAATAATTACGAGATTAAGTTGGTAATACTAACTTTTCTATTTAGATTGGAATATATCTGAAGTAATGTATTCCAATACAGATCTACAGTTGGCAGCCTTGGTGACTCTGAATATATTCTTAGTTCCATATCTTAAGGTAAAGAATGCTCATGCTAAATTTGGTAAAGTCCAATGGTTAGTATGGACGTTGCATGCTGTGAAATATTTGATGTATCAGTGCGAGTAAAATCATATTGGCAACAACATCAAGAAGGCGTTTTCAGAATTAATCTGAATTATTCCTATATTTTATAGTGCCAATTTTGGATAAAATCCATTTCTTAGTATAGAAGTTACATGCATTTAAAAAATGGCCCTATAAACAGGCTTAGAATTATGTTGGCAGCACTGATGTGCATTAGTTGCTCCCAAATAATCTAAAATTTCAGGAACTATTCATGCGCAAAATTTAGAGCTGTTGGCTTGCATACTTTCTGATATATTGGTATTAGGATAAAGAGAGTGAGCATTTATTAACAAATAATAATAATAATGCTAACTGCGCCAGGATACGAACCTGCAACCTTGGGTTCAGCAAGGGAGAACGTTACCCCTGAGCCACGCAGCCAGCCGCATTTATTAACAGCTGGCAGCGCTAATGGCTCTTAAGTATAAGCATAGTCATATCTGTTATAGTACACAAAGCACGTACGAAATTTGGTTAAAATCCAATTGATAGTATAGATGTTAGATGTACTTAAACATTGGACTTATCAGCAGGCTTAGAATCATCTTGGCAACACTGTCATACATGGGATCCTTAAAATGTATCTGGAATGTTATTATCCCTGTGTGTGCTAATTTTGGAAAATTTCGCATTTATAACGTCTGAGATATCCAACGTAGAGGTTAAAAGTGAATTGTGATTTTTAGCAGTTGGTAGCACTGACATCATTTTCAAATATGGGCGTGAGATATTCCGGTATACATCTTTACTCATACTAAATTTGGTTTCGATTTCTGCAGCCGTTTAGGAGTTGACAGGGGGGGGGGGGGGCACACACACACAGCCTGACAGACGGACAGACAGACAGACTCACATTCTCCCGGATCGATCTCATAAGTGTACTTTTTCCTCATTTTTGCAGAATGTGAAAAGTAGGCTAATAAGGAGTGGTGAAGCAGCTGCCTTTAAAGCAGAATGGGAAAAATTATTTTTCTGTACAGCTTATAAAGGGCATGCCAAATGTTTAGTGTGCCACCGAGATTTAATGAGTAAAAAAAAAACACAATTTGGAACGGCACTGCAGTGCCAACCACAGGGATGATTACGGTGACTTGACAGACGCCAGTCGGCAATCGAAGTTGGAAGAATTGAAAGAAAATTTCAAGCAGCACTTTCCTGTAAGTATTATTGCCTTAATTTTAAAATGCTTGCTTACAAATGGGAATGAACAAATGATTTAATTATCTGAAGAACACTAAAATTGTGACTTGCCGTATTTTTGTCTGACAGGAGATAGAGGAGAGTGAGGTTGGTGGACCGATTTTACGAGCAAGCTACAAATGTTCGATGCGAATTGCCGAAGCTGGGAAGCCCTTCGCGGAAGGGAATTTCATCAAGGAGTGCCTAATGGACGTGGCGGCATGTATTTGTCCTACGGAGGTAGTTGAGAAATTTGAAAACATCTCTCTTTCTCCTCAAACTGTGGCTCGCAGAATAGACGATATGTCCGTTGATATGGAACAGCAATTAATGGAGATGGCAGCAAAATTTGTATAATTTTTCATCGCCCTCGACGAATCAACCGACATTGCGGACATAGCATAGCTCGTTATTTTTATTCGAGGGGTGGATGACGATCTTCGGGTCACCGAGAATTTCCTCGACTTGGTAACACTCAAAGTCACCACTACCGGTTTCGATATTTTCCAAGCTGTGGAGGGTGCTTTTGAATCAATGGGATTAAAATGGGAGCGGTTGACGAGTATAACGACGGATGGAGCTCCTGCTTTACGATGTGTACGCATGGGGTTCCTCAGATATGTAAAGTTAAAAATGGCTGAGAACGGTAGTACCCTAATGGTGGCGATCCATTGCTTCATACACCAGGAGGCAATCTGTGCAAAAGTCGCCAAGCGCAAAGATGTAATGGGAACAGTTGTGCGAATGGTAAATTATCTTCACTCCCATGAACTCACGCACCGTCAATTCAAAGAGTTCTTGGATGACATCGAAGCGGAGTGTCCGGATATCCCGTACCATGCAGAAGTAAGATGGCTGAGCAAGGCGAAGGTGCTGAATCGTGTGTTTTTCTTGCGGAACGCAATACATACATTCTGTGACATGAAAGGGCGGCCCGAAGTTCTTTTGCGTGACCCTAAGTGGGTGGCGGACTTGGATTTTTATGTGACATTACTGCCCATCTGAATAATTTGAACACTTCGCTTCAGGGCGAAAAGCACAACATCTGCGATTTGGTGGAAACAATTGAAGCGTTCACAAGAAAATTGATTTTGCGGGAAAACCAGTTACGTGCAAGGAACACAGGACATTTTCCATCGTTTGAAACAGTGAAAGGTGTCGACTTTGATGAGTACTTGGAGGTAATTCGCCAAATACAAGAAGAGTTTGACAAGCGATTTTCAGAATTATCAGAACTCCAAGCGGTGTTAGATGTATTTGTTCGACCATTTTCTATTAGTGCAGACAGTGTTCCACAGCTATTTCAATTAGAGCTGATTGAACTGCAATGCAATGTTCGTCTTAAATACCTCTTTCTAAATGTCACGAAGTTAAGAAAACTGCAATGCAATGTTCGTCTTAATGACCGCTTTCTAATGTCACGAAGTTTAGAAGAATTTTACAGTGGCTTTCCGCAAGGAGAATATCCCCTTTTGTAAAGACATGCAAGTGAAGTTCTGTCAATGTTCGACTCAACGTACATTTATGAGCGCTTCTCTTCAGTTCTTAAGCTTACCAAAAGTAAACATCATGCAACGATGAGTGATAGAAACTTGCGCAATTGTTTACGAATAGCTGTGTCCAGAAATATTGTACCCAATTTGGAGAAGATTGTTTCCTCCAAAACTAGAAATTCGTAAAAACGACGGAGAAAGAGTCACTCAAGGCCTGTACTATCTGTTCATATTGGTAAAATGTTGTTGAATTTTCCTCTCTAATATGTTCTCATTTCATTTTGTAATAAAGCACAATATTCTTTACTTAACACTTGCGTTCGTTTCCTACACATTCCATGCATCGGAGTACCATTCGATTTGTATACATATATATTATGGCAGTATATATCCTATTATGGTAAAACAGCCCTATCAATATGATGTCAACAATGCCACAAAAACCGTCGCCTGCATCTGTGCGTTCGTATTGTGCCCAACTCTAGGAATGGGTATTCCAAGTTTCAGACACCTAGATATCAAGGGAAAGGCTGTAGCAGCGTTTGAAAGTTCAGATATTTGAATATCGCGCTACATTGCTTCTCGAAGCCATTCGAAGGAAATTACCGATAGTTGGATGGTAAATGACGTAGCGAGTAACAGCAGAGGTGGAGACTATTTATGGATTAAATAGTTAACTATGGAGCAGAGACTTGAGACTGGGATCAGATTACTGGCACGGCCAAATAAAAGAGAATGCAATTAGTATCAAGTAAATCGGACCAGGGATTCAAGAGATATGAGGATTTTTAGATATCAGGCGATGACGCGTGACCCTGACCGTTTTTGTATAAAAGCAAGCTGGAGCAGGCTTAGTGAGCTCAATTCATCACAAGCACTTGGCGAACAAGTTGCGTCTACGCTGAGCCAAGGCACATGGTTGCCACGTCTACGAAGAAGTACTTTTCAAATCGTGATAGTCACGAGAAGTGCTGCGCAAACGAGTTGGAACTTAGTAAGTTTCTGGTGAGGAGAATCACTGAGGTGATTGTTTTTCTACAGACATTGGTGGAAATATTTCTATTTCCAAAAGAAGGACATATGCTAGACTTGGTCTAGAAAGTAGTATTTGTCACAGTCCAATAGTAAATTAATACTTGGATGTTTAAATCCATTTAAAGTCAGTTTTCATATTTTGTAACTATTTAACCATTCGATCCGTCAGTACATTGAAGAATAGTCTATAACGGTGGCGTTCATTAGTCTACGCAAGGGAAACTGCAAGTTGTCTAGCGCATGGCAGATGGTGATATACAAACCATGCCCAGGGAACGATCTTCAGAACAGCCGTTAACTGCTTAGACTGTCAACGTTTTTCTTGTACTGATGAGATTACAGTGAGTTAGGTTACAACTGACACATTTAAGAAGAGATCGCTTAGATCTGACCCTTTTCAAACAAACTGTTATGGCTTTGTTAGAAGCCCATATTAAAATGGAACTACAGTCATTTAAAACGTCGAAGAATACTACCACTATGTCTGACTAGACGATTTGTGGGTCTACAATGGCGGCCGATACAAGGATTATACGTGCTTGTCCGATAGGGCATGTCTACGGATAAATCTGGTATAGACCAGGTTTACTACACTTCAAGAACATCAAGAAATGTAAGCCACATTTGAATTATATTATGCTTAGCTAATTGGAACAAACTATTTTTCTGCAGATGACCAACACATTTTTTTCATCGTATTTAAAGCTTGTAATGATTTACGCAAGACTTGTTAGATTTATTCTGAGCATTTTCAGCACTCAGAACAGTTTAGGATCGATGACCGAGCATTTTGAGCATTTATTTGAATTTTTCATATTTTTGGGAAATCACGGTAATCAGCCGATGTAACTGTAAAAGTTAAATTTATTTTTGTTGAGGAATGGATATTTTTTCCATATTCGAAGGTTCGAACATGTGGATTCTCACATTATGAGATGATAATTAAACATATTTGAAATAATAATAATAATAATAATCCACTAATAATAATAATAATAATTTTCATAATTTTTCTAAATAATTCTTGGATATTATATTTTATAATAATCATATGTATTGAGAAAGAGCCTATGAAGTAGTTGAAACATTTCTAGTTTGGAACAGGAGATTTTACGAAGGAGAGTGGTTAGCGCAAGCCCGCATTCAACCAACATTTCAGTTCTGGTTGAACAGTTGATATTTGCAATGAGCAAAGTATATGTTTCATATAACACGGAGAGGCATGAAACGGGAAGCAATTGATATTTGTATCAAATAGGATTTTTGTATTTATATAAAATCATGACGTAAATACACTCGAAAGTGAAATGAAGCTTTTCATAAGTATGGTAAATTCACGGGTTGAACTGAATGGTAAAATAAAATAAACTTGTCAGTTTATTAATCTTCCAGTGTTGATAACAAGCAGAGGCTTGATTTATTGTATAAATTTTGGGAAGATAATTTATGTGTGTGGAATAGTTGTAATGCCATTCCCAGGTGCGCATGTTAAGTCGCAGGAATGAATGTTTTTTCGAGCATCAATCAAATAGCAGGTTCGATGGCTCAGGTTTATAGTTGGAGTATTGGATCCACACATTTCGTCGTATGAATAACCCGAAGGTTATTTCTTTGAAACCATCAGTTCTTATTTCAACCTTGTTTACGAATTCCATTTAGACTTTGATTTTGCTAGAACCCGGATTTGTCATGATAGTAGTTTATTCTTCTTCAGAGGAAGACCTTTGCCGTTGTTGTTGTTGTTATAATATTGTGTTCTTACACAAATAGTAGAATGGGCCACTGCCAATTTAAAATAATTCTTTAACCACTAATAATTTGAAGGATATTTTCAATCCTAGTGCCATGAACTAAATGAATTCATTATAAGACTACAATTCTAATTTCCGCATTCTGTCGAAGAATTGCAAGTTGTGAAAGTTGCTAGAAATGGCCATAAATATAAACATTGTTTTCATAATAATTCCAAGTGGAAAATCTAATAGTTGAATGGTTCAACCATTTATTGATCAAGTTAATGATTCAGAAATCATATGTTTTGTTTGGAACTTGAAGTTCATAATCGAGTCACTTCTCGAATGTTTAATGTCAGAAGAACAATTAATTGTTGTTGTGCTTCGCACAGTTCTTCGATGCTATGCTCAATGGTCAAATATTTTTCAGATGTTGTTAATATGTGTTAATAATTTGTGTTGCTACGATGATGATAATAGTTTCAACGATATATTTTGGAAAACTGGAAAACAAATGAAAGTCTAAGAAATTCTATAAACATTTATTCTACGAGTGTTAATATAATGTAAATAGTCAAACAGTGATCTACGTTATTTCCAGTATGGACAATTCATTTTGCACTGGAGTTAAAATGTTAATAATTTTGGAACACAGTCCACAGGACTAACAATCGGACTCGTGTTTTCAAAAAGATTGTCAGATGTGTTTGGAAGATTTCTGTATATTGTGTGTAAATAAGAGTGTGGATCGCCACACGTGGATGATGCTGCTTTGAGCATTATTCTTGCAGTCAGATTTTAACTTTAAATAAACTGAGATAATTTTACCAGATGTGTTTCACCCAATTAAATCTCCTTCTATCCTTATTGTTGCATTGAGCCAAAAATCAGCAAAGCATTTGTATAAATTTGATGTCGTTTTTGCGATTTGCTTTAACCCATCTGGCGCTCCGGGATATTTTGATTCTCGTGCTGACTGATTATTGGTAAAATGCATATGTGGTCGTGCGGACTCCGGTCTAAACGGGCACAGTATCTAGTTATTGCGGTACGAACATAGTCCGTGTGTCTCAGATCTCCTCGCTGCCACAGTGTAGTGGTGGTAGGGGAAGGAGCGCTAGTCTGACTGCCCAGTGCTCCCCGAGCGCGGCCGCGCTCTCGGAGCGCAATGACTGGATGGTCCTGATCTAGGCTTACAGGATAGAGCCACATCGGTGAAGTGGGATACATACTTGTTATTCCCCACCCCATTTAATTGCGCACGTTAATGTGCTGACCCACTGAAAAGCGATTCGTTTATCAGATGTGAAAAAAAAGGCAGCAGAAATCTTCACTCAGATAAAAGAAAGGGTTATACTGAGATTACAGTTTCAAACATGATATCTGATTACTTCATGTTATATTGGCATAACAAATGCCAAGTCTCACTTTTCTAAACAACATACTTCTTGAACCTTCCAACACAAAATTCTAATCACTAGTCTACATTCCCGATCTTTATCATAATGTTCAGACGTCACTGCCGTGGAACTCCCAATCGTCCTCTTTAATAAACATGAATGAATGTAGTGAATTATCCCCTGGAATAAGCTGTAAAATATAGTTATTAGAGAGTAAACCGCATTTGAAATAGTAAGTAGGCTAATGCAATGTGTCCGGTCCTAATCTTGAACACCTCCTGTTTAGTCTCTATCTTGCCATTTCAGCAATTTGTCTTCAACTTGGGTCGAGCTTCTACAGATATATTTTTGTATTTTTTTTAAATATTTAAAAATGTTTGGCCATATCTCAGAAATTCTTTCACACTTGCAATGGAGATGGATCGTATATCATGGACACATACCTCCACACTGATTTTACGATGATTTTGTCACACATACATCAATATAATTTCACCTTCTGGTCATGAACATCTGTGCCTAATCATATACTACGTACTCTTCCTCTTGAAAATTAACTATTAACATTGAACACAATCAACAACCCATTTGCCTAATCTATATATTTAAAACACTAAGGCGATTTTTGTTACATCGAGAATGAGATAACGTCTCAACCGATTGGCTTCGTAGTGCATTCTAACGAGAGCTCTTGGCATGTAGATTTGCAGAGTGTCTTTAAAATAAACAAATATGTTACAGAATATTTTTAAATTAATAAACAAAAATTCAGAAATCTTGCCTATCACGCATGCGCACAATCGCCTTGACTTATGACAGTCATGGCGGTTACAAGTCCATCGCGTTTTAATTTCATGTTTATGTATAAGAATTATAATGGAAGGGAACATTGCTTATTACGTTATCATGACATACACTGGAATTACCAGACATAAAATGCTGAAAAACGTAAACTGACATCAAATTTTGAGTGTGCTTGATGTTTAACTCCCTTAATATTGCGCATCGTTACTAGTGGTTCGGTAGCTCAGGTGGTTACGCCGTTCTCTCTTAATTTATGCATCACCCAATGTAAGGGGTTCGAATCCCCCCTCCGGCATGTTTTTTTATTTCCGTATTTTCCTTTCTTGCAATTGCTATTATATTGCCTAAACATATTTAACTCTTGGCATTCCCATATGTTACAGAATATTTTTAAATTAATAAACAAAAATTCAGAAATCTTGCCTATCACGCATGCGCACAATCGTCTTGCCTTATGACAGTCATGGCGGTTACAAGTCCATCGCGTTTTAATTTCATGTTTATGTATAAGAATTATAATGGAAGGGAACATTGCTTATTACGTTATCATGACATACACTGGAATTACCAGTCAGAAAATGCTGAAAAACGTAAACTGACATCAAATTTTGAGTGTGCTTGATGTTTAAGTCCCTTAATATTGCGCGTCGTTACCAGTGGTTCGGTAGCTCAGGTGGTTACGCCGTTTTCTCTTAATTTATGCATCACCCAATGTAAGGGGTTCGAATCCCCCCTCCGGCATGTTTTTTTATTTCCGTATTTTCCTTTCTTGCAATTGCTATTATATTGCCAAAACATATTTAACTCTTGGCATTCCCGTAACTAAGGAATTCTACGTTCCCATCTCAATTTAACTTAAAACGCTATGGTAATTTCATTGAAAAGCTTTATAAGTTCCAACATTCGACAGATTACATTTGCAATAACGGTAGTCTATATCTTTATTGCTACAGAAGTTTTGGCATATTTTTGCACATGGGATAACTGTGAATCAAGGATTGTACGAATTCCAACACATTACGAAGAATATATGCAGTGAATCCACCCGAGTGTCTTCAAATCGAGCCATGTGCTACGTAACTCATTTGTTTTCCTCAGTTCTTTCTTTGCCTTATAAACATACAAGGCATGTCCAAAATGTTGTTACATGAAATTCCACTAATGAATTGTACCTTTACCAGTTATACGGCAATAATACAGTAGGCCTACGTTGAAATTCTGATACCGGTATTACAAAATGTAGGCCTACTTTTGATTAGATTGTTATCCAAATTAACTTCTATATTTCAGTAGCAGATGCCGCTGCAGTCGAATATTGGAACCGCCATTTGTATTGTGTTTCCGATCTTTCTGTTATATAGTCTTTGGTGGTCTGTTATAGTCTTTGGTGGTGAGTCGTTTTCTGTCGAGAATACATATCGCAGCTTCTACGAATTGTTAAACCTTTCATTGTATATACCATAACTACGGCATACTAGAAAGTGACTACGCAGAATTACTGGACCGGTTTGTCTCGATAATTCATTGCCAGCTTTAAGAGTGGGCTTCCCTGTGTAAATACGACTCTTGACACGTACAGGAAATATAATTGTAAAACTGGCTCCATTATTAAGGTGACTGGCGAAGTGGTTCTATGCTCCTCTTCATAATTTACTGTCATGGATATCCGAAGAATTGTACCAATAACAGGTGACGGAAATTGCTTATTTAGAGCAGTTTCGTACTGTTTGTATCGAAACGAAGAACGTCATAGCGAGTTGCGTTTGCAAACTGTTACAAAAATTATTGCTTACTGGAATATTTATAAGGATTTTATTATTGGCGATGAGTCTTATCGCCTTCCCCTCAACAACCAACTTGAGTATGAAAATCTTATGTCTCTGAACGGTGAATATGCTGGTCATGTTGAACTCCATGGTATAAGCCAATTGTGTAATGATTATTTGTTTAGAGTGCATAACGATGAGACTAACCACGTTGTAGATTATGGCAATGGAAGTGTTATTTGTCATTTATTGTTTAGCGGCTCCGTTGATGCAGGACACTATAGTGTGATCGAATACGACATTAATTTGGGGATAAATCCTACTGTAAATAGACGCATTCGACGAAAAAGAACATTAACCGGTCGTGTGGAAACTACAAATAGACGCAAAACAATGAGAAATCGGAGAAAAGGCGAAACCACTTTTAATATAAAATATAAATCTGCCATTTCAGAAACAATGCCAGATATTATGCCGTACAGCGTTGGGTCCTTGACGAACGAATGTAAACATTGTTCTGCATTGTTCTTCTCTTGCGAAAAAACTACGCTTGGTTACTTCGGCCTTTGCTGTTGCAATGGTAAAATTAATCTGCCGGAATATAAACTACTTGACAGGCTTAAACCATTTTTCACAGGAAATGATGATACCTCAAGGAACTTCAGAGAGAATATTCGGCAGTACAACAATTCTATGTCCTTCGTTTCCTTTGGTGCCAATGTTACCGTACCACCTGAACACGGTCCATATTGTTTTAAAATTTCAGGAATTGTACATCATCGCATTTCTTCCATATATTCCAAAAACATAAGCGACAGTTGTTACGGCCAATTGTATGTATTAGACTGCTCAGAAGCTAATCAAATCAGATTAGCAAATCGAGCGAATTCTTGCATCAGGGAGGGTACACTTCATATTATAAATAATATTTTGCAAGAGCATAACCCTTACATTCAACTGTATAAGACAGTGCATTAAAAAATATGCGAAGAAAATGAACTGGCTTTAAGAGAAAAACGTCAACCGTTAGATTTGGTCATGCGCTTTTACCATGAACCTCAAGAAGATCCTAGACGTTACAATAACCCAGCTTCCTCAGAGATTGCAGCTATTTTTGAAACAACTGACGGCGCTCCGGCTTCACACCGCCACATAGCCGTATTTTCTAATCAGGGAGTTTTAAAGGAAATTGATGTTGACAGCATGCATTGTGATCCATTAACTTACGTTTTAATCTGGCCTTGCGGAGAAACAGGGTGGCATATTTCACTGCCAACAGGAGGGAACCGTAAGACGAACGTTAGGCAAAATATGACAATGCGTGAATATATTTTGTATAGGCTGTCGATTCGAGGTTGTCCTCCCGCAGGAGGTTTTAACCCTTTACTTAATGCAGGTAAACTTACCCAACAATTAATAGTTGACTATTATTGTCGAATAGAAGGAGATAGACTAAAATATATTCGCAATCAACAAACGAAATTGCGTGTCGATACCTACGTTGGTCTTGCTGATGCTTTACACTTTAGAGCTGAAAATGAAAGTTTAAGAGCTGGTCGCATAGTTATTTTGCCTTCTACTTTTATTGGTAGTCCCCGAAATATGTTGCAAAATTATCAGGATGCAATGGCAATTGTGAGAAAATTTGGCAAGCCAGACCTCTTCATAACTTTCACTTGCAACCCATCATGGCCTGAAATTACTACTAGCCTCCAACCTTATGAAAATGCAAACAATAGACCTGATGTCGTTGTTCGCGTTTTTCATGCGAAAGTGAAGGAACTCTTGCGTTTAATAAATCAAAAGCAAATATTTGGCGAGGTACAAACTTTCTTATACACGGTTGAGTTCCAGAAGCGAGGTTTACCTCATATACACTTACTGGTTTGTCTTCGAGATAGTTGTAAATTACGAGAAATCTATGATATTGATATGACAGTTTCTGCAGAAATACCAGATCCTTCCAATACAACATTGTACAACTTAGTAAAGACACACATGGTACATGGACCTTGCGGCCTTCTGAATCCCAATTCAATTTGCATGAAGGATGGAAGATGTAAGAAGGGTTTTCCAAAAGACTTTGTGCCAGAAACTAAAGAGAATGTGAACGGCTATCCACTTTACCGTAGGCGACAGAATGGAAGATCATATACTAAACGAGTACAAGGCACCAATGTTGAAATCGACAATCGCTTCATTGTTCCATACAATCGATATTTATTGATGTACTTTCAGGCCCATATTAACGTCGAAATCTGTGCAAGTGTACACAGCTTCAAATACATACATAAATATGTTTATAAGAGGCATGATTGCGCTAACTTGAAAATCACGGCAAACGATGGAATGCTACATCATGACGAAGTTTCTATGTATTTGAATGCTAGATATGTTGGGTCAAGTGAGGCTGCATACAGGATTTTTGGTTACAACATGCACGAACAGTCCCACATTATTGCCCGGTTACCTGTCCATTTACCAGACCAACAAGATGTATTTTTTCATGCCGATAATGCTCCCAAAGCATTAATACGGGCTGAGTTAAAAAGTACACAACTCACTGCATGGTTTCAGCTGAACCAAAATCCAACAACTAGGAGTGCATATATTTATCCTGAAACACCCGTTCATTATGTATGGGATAAATGCAAATGCATTTGGAAAAAACGACTTAGATTCGAAAAGGTAATAGGTCGGATGTACAATGTTTCTCCATCTGAATCAGAAAGATACCATCTGCGCTTACTTTTACTTCACATAGTAGGTGCCACAAGCTTTGAGGATCTCCGAACATACCAAGGTGTTACCTGCCCAACATATAAGGATATGGCAATTAAACTTGGTTTGCTTATCGATGATTCAGAATGGCAACGCTGTTTGATGGAAGCATCGGTTTTCCAAATGCCCTTTCAACTGAGACAGTTATTCGCCTACATATGCATATTTCATCAACCTTGCAATGCCAGTCACTTATGGGACATGCACAAAAACTCTCTCTGTGAAGATTATTTAAAGTCTGAAGATGAAAATAGAGCTTATCAACTATCTCTCAGAGATATTAATAAAACTCTGCAATTGCATGGTTTCTCTCTGCCAACATTTAACTTGCCTGTTGGTACTGACACACACCCAAACGATCAAACTACTAATGAGCCAGTGTTCCCTTTTGATTTGGCTGACCTGATGTCCTTAGCAAACCAGGAACAACTTTCAATTATTAATGAAATCACTAGCGTTCTTCAAAATAACAACTCAACTGTCACGAACGCATTCTTTATTGACGGTGCTGGGGGCAGAGGAAAAACATTTATTTACCGATGCTTAATACAAAAGTTCTGGAGTTTAGAGCTTCATGTTATATCAGTAGCATGGACCGGAATAGCCGCTGTTTTGCTACCCAACGGTCGAACAGTACACAGTACATTCAAAATTCCTCTAAATTTAAATGAGAGTTCAGTGTCTGGATTAAAATTAAATTCCAAAGCAGCTGACGATATTCGATTAGCACGGCTCATAATATGGGATGAAGCCCCAATGGCAAATATTCATTCATTAATGTGTGTGAATCGTCTTCTAAAAGATATTATGGGTAATGACATTCCATTTGGTGGGAAAATTACTGTTCTTGGAGGAGACTTTAGGCAGGTTTTGCCTGTTGTTCCGCACGCTTCTCGCCAAACAATTATTCAAAACTCTATTAAATACTCTCCTCTCTGGCCCTTCTTCAAAATACGCTGCTTATATAAAAACATGCGGTTGAAACCAGAAGAAATTGAATTTTCTGATTTTTTGTTACAAATTGGTAACGGTGACTACCCCTCTGTAGATGGTGAGGAATCAAATGTTATTGAACTACCACCCAGAATTTTAGCGCATGATGACATCGTGACTGAGATTTACGGCGAAACATTCATTTCTACGAAAGATATAATCAATTTCTCGAAAGTATGCATTCTAACACCAAAAAATGAACACTGTAATGAAATTAATTTGAAAGTCATCGAACTTATACCCGGTAGTTCAAAAACATACACCAGCGTTAACAGATTAATTACTGAAGATGAAAGCCAGCTACTTCAATTTCCTACAGAATTCTTGAATTCCTTGGAATTAAGTGGTTTGCCTCCACATATTCTTACTCTAAAAGTTGGAGCCATAGTTATGCTCCTCAGAAATCTGAACGTTTCCCAAGGGCTCCTGAACGGAACCAGATTATTTGTAAAGAATATGTATGAAAATTGCTTGGATTTGGAAATAATCAGCGGAGATAAAATTGGGCAGAGAGCTCTAATCCCTCGAGTTGATTTAACACTATCCGACAAAACCCTTCCATTTTCTTTTAAGAGACGTCAATTTCCAATTCGCTTGGCATTCTGTATCACAATTAATAAAGCTCAAGGGGAAACTCTCGAACGTGTAGGTCTCTATTTACCTCAGCAAGTTTTCAGTCATGGCCAGTTATATGTTGCAATGTCAAGAGTGCGATCTTTCGACGCCCTTAAAGTTTCAATAGTGCCAAAAAGTAGTCGTACAAAGAATGTCGTATATAAGGAAATCCTTCGGTAATTATTTTACCATTGACCATCATGTTTCGACTTCGTAAAGCACTCTGACAAAAGCTCTTGGCCTGTAGATTTGCAGAGTGTCTTTAAGAGAAAAAAAATATGTCACCGACCTGTGTTATTGTGATGGTTGTATTAATGCGTGTATCTGTAATTAACGTGAGAATTAGGAAGGAGAACGCCGAGGCCTTACTTAAGGAACCATCCCGGTATTTGCCTGAAGTGGAAGTGGGAAACCGAAGAGAAACACATCCAAGATAGTTAAGGTTGGAATCGATCCTACCTCTCCTCAGTTTTACCTCACGAGGCTGAGTGCGTCCCGTTCCAGCCCTCAGGCCAGAATTAAATTTCTTGGCAGAGCAGGGAAATGAATCCGGATCTCTGGGGCGATGGCCAAGAATATACTTAATAGTGGGCTTCCCTATGTTAATGCGTTTTTCGACATGCACTGGACATATAATTCTAAAACTGCCTCCTTTACGGTGGCTGGCAAAGAGTCAGTGCTCATCCTGTAATTGGTGAAGTGATTCTATGCTCCCCTGCATAGTTTGCTGTTAAAGAAACCCAAAGGATTGAACCTATAACAGGCGATAGAAATCGCTTATTTCGAGAAGTTTCGTGCTGTTTATATCAAAATGAAGAACATCGCCCTGAGCTTCATTTGCAAACTATTGCAAACATTGTTGCTGACAAGGATAATTTTAAGGATTTTATTATTGGCGATCAGCCTCATCGCGTTCTCCTCAGCAACCAACTTAGTATGAAAGTCTCTGAACGGTGAATACACTGATCATGTTGAACTTCATTGTATAAGCCAATTGTTCATTGATTTTATTTGTTTAGAGTACATAACAATGAGTCTAACCACACTGTTGTTTTTGCAAGGGGAGTATTATTTGGCATTTAATATTTAGCGGCTCCATTGATGCAGGGCGCTATAGTGTTATCGAATAAGACGTTAATTTTGGGAGAAATACTACTATAAAACCCCGTTCGACGACGAAAAGGAACATTGTCCGGTCGTATGTTAACTGCAAATTGACGCAATAAAGTGAGAAATCGGACAAAATACGAAACCACTTTAAAAATCCAATATAAATATGCCATAAAAATACTCCCATTTTCTTTTAAGAGCCACCAATTTCCAATCGCTTGGCATAATTTATCACAATCAATAAAGCTCAAGGGGAAGCTATGGAACGTGTAGGTCACTATTTGCCTCATCAAGTTTTCAGTCATGGGCAGTTATATGTTGCAAAGTCGTCTTTCTCTGTAATCATACAAATAATGCATATAAGAAAATCCTTCCGTAAATATTTTCCCAATGACCGTCATGTTTTGACGGGTTTCAACTAGTACAATATTAAAACGTATGTGTCACCCCTTCCATTTGCTATTTCTCTTATGAATGCTGTTCTCTATTTCCTCCTCCCTTTATTTAAAATTGAAATCCATTGGCAGATTAATCACTCCCGCACCTGGGCACAACACTACTGTGAGCGAGGCTCCGCTTGGACAGAACGTGCTCATGAGATGACTCAATTCAAGAAGTCTCGTCATAACAGGTGGGACACCTCAAGTCTCTCTATCGCTTTAACAGTAGAAAGTGCCGGGTGGGTTGTCGTATTCATTAACAGCAGTGTAATTCTGGTTTAAAAGTAAATAATGCCATTCATACCGTTGACGACAAATCGCAGCGTAAATTTAAACGTACCACCACATCAAACAACATGGAGTAGTGGGCTACGCGTTGGAGCAACTTAGCCATTTTCCGTCTTGTCTTTAAATGAATAATGGCATTTGCTCTTTGTTCCCTTTCATTTCACACAGTACATTTATTGTTACAAGAAAAATTATTTCGTATTGGAATGCTGTGAATGATACACAACCCGTTGCTGATATGATCTCTAAAGCCTAAACATACCGTACTGAAAAATCAATTATGTCGAAGAAGAAGTTAAAATATTGTTTACTAATTATCATATACTGTACTAACATACGCTCTACCAGTAGCATACCAGTAATCCTATCATAACCAACCAGAGGTTTCCTCTGAAATATCAAAAACTTTGATTGCGTCAAATATTATACATAATGTTGTAGGCTATATACTATATACAGGATGAAGAACAAATCCCGTACTTGGAGGTCAGCATGCGGTTCCTCGTCGAAATTCATGGCAAAGGCTTATCTAGGAAGGCCTGGTCCGGCCAATACGTTTAATAGAAATGCGAGTTAAGAAACGAGGCTCTGGCAACGCTGTAACTGCGTGCAGCATGGCCAAGAGAACAGCACGCATGAAGTCTGCGCTGTGCCGGTGCTGTCTCATTAGCTCAGTGCGGAAAGGTATGCCGTGAAGGTCGGTTATGGTCCAATGGCGTTCGCGTCAAAGAGTTCTTCAGTTAAAGTCTCAAATTGTATCCAATGTACACCTCCACAATGCAATCAATACATTATGTTGTGTACTGTGTCTTACATTGCTGTTACTTCTCTACTTCTTTCTTATTTCGATGAGACCCGCTACGGACCACGCACCAATTTCAATTCTTCACTCTTTGTTGTTTTCTTCCCAATATTTCTTCGTTCTTAGACTATGTTGCTTCTTTCTGTCCTCAGACCACTTCGCCCCAGGTTTCCTTTCCACTCTACCCTGGCGTACTTCCAAACATAACACCTTCTCTGTCCAAAGTGTCTTCATCTCTTATATTATTTCCTTCTGTTACCTTTATTTAAACATTAAAACATAACATGAGCCTCTTACATACGTAAACGACCACTTAGTTTCGTCCATGGCACAAATAAAGCCAGTAACATCGTCTGCATCCAATGATATACACTAGATTGCCCATTATGATACGCACAATAATTCCATTCCGTACGCTGCCACGAAATTTGAAAAGTGGTATGAGGACTGGAACGGGATCTACTCAGCCTCGGGTGGTCCAAATGAGTAGATGGGGTTCGATTCCCACCACATCCATCCTCGAAGTAGTTTTTCGTGGTTGCCCGCTTCATCTTCGGGCACATGCCGGGATGGTCCCTACCGTCAGGTCACGGCCGCCTCCTTCCCTCTTCCTTGTCTATCCTTTCTATTCTTCCCATCCCGTCCCATCCCACATGAGGCCCCCTGTTCGCTTTGCAGGTGAGGCCGCATTGGGTGAGGTGCTAGTCCCGCCTCCCCAGTTGGATCCCCCGACTCACTCTCAAGCGCCAGGACACTGCCCGTAGAGGAGGTAAAGGTGGGATCTCTCGCTGAGTCCGTGGGAAAAGCCTACTTGGAGGGTAAACTGACTACGAAAGAAAAATCGTTTGAAGTCCAGTCTTATCTTCACAGAGCCACGAACTGACGTCACACAAAACGACGACCTGACGTAGATTCGAACCGTAGTTCGTTGGTGGTTGTGGTTTGGATAATACAGCAGCCTACTCAGTGAGCTACGACGGCTGGTACGGTGGTATGATACACATTCCGCCGCAGGATGCGACAGTGTTGCCGGCTTCTCGTTTTCATACTCGTCTTTTCAAATAACACCCGCTCCGATTTTGCTATAGAAACTTTTGTCTTGCATTTGGATGAGAAGTCGCATGACGACCTCCAAGTACGGCATATTTCTTCACCCTGTATTACTTCTATAAGGGGCTTCGGTGGCGTGGTCGATAGCATGCTGAACTGCTAAGCCCAAGATGGCGTGTTCAAACCCGGCCGAAGTCGTCGGATTGGTTAAGAGCGTTAAAATTCTTCAGTATGCCTTTCTTCGAAGGGGAAATAAAGCAGGCGTGCCCATGTCATAGATTTATGGCAGGTAAAAGCACCTACCATTACAATTGGTAGTGTGTAGAAAAGTTTTTAGGTTATATTTGGCGAGTTAGAAACGCTCTATCAAGTTCCAACGTTCTCCGCCAGTGTTAGAGACAGAAGCATCTGGTAGCCACAGTTGGAAATAGTTGAAATTGAACTTCCATACTAAGAAATGGATTTTATCCAAAATTGGCACTATAAAATATAGGAATAAATCAGATTAATTCTGAAAACGCCTTCTTGACATGTTGCCAATATGATTTTACTCGCACTGATACATCCAATATTTCACAGCATGCAACGTCCATACTATCCATTGGACTTCAACCAATTTTGTATGTGCATTCTGTACCTTAAAATATGGAACTAAGAATATATTCAGAGTCACCAAGGCTGCCAACTGTAGAGCTGTATTGGAATACATTACTTCAGATATATTCCAATCTAAATAGAAAAGTTAGTATTACCAACTTAATCTCGTCATTATTCTAGATAGGTCTATGTAGATTAATCATTGGCATGAATCTTAAATATAAAGAAAATTAGGCTCTTTAGATCGTCACGGAACTACTTTCATATTATTGTTAATATTATTATTATTATTATTTTACTGTGGAGTAATCAGTGCTGTGAAAATTATATTAGTTTCAAGAATAGTACAAATATTCATGGTTTTGATTGGGAAAGTTCAAATTCGAATGATAAAATAGAAAGATGTTTCCCTACCAATAGGCTATCCATTATTAACATCGCCCCCTAGATCATGCGAGTAAATCGAAGTTGAAAAGTTGCATCACACAGTAGTGTTGACACAACGAAATAATTCAAAAAGAATAAAAATTCTGGCCATGGAGCGTCTCGAACCCAGAACCCATTAAGTACCAAGTTAACGCCTTAGCACTCGTACACATTTCACGTACTGTGCAGAATCACAGCTTCATCCATATGGCTAAATGTCGAATGATTTCAGTTAAATCTTAAATACTGACAGAAATGCGTTTAATCAGTCAGTGCCTTTTCCTGTATTCAAAGTAACGGACCTAAATGACTGATTTGCATTAATAATGCCAATGAACTGCAACTATTAATCTCAATCAACAAGTTTCCTCCATCTTTGATTTCTTGCAGCTGAGCCAATAAGAACTCGTAATGCAGGTACGAATAACGTTATTGAAGCCTATACCGGAATTGTGCTTGTATACAAGCTTTTACGTTACGATCTGTAACATCTGAACGCTGATGGCCAATGATTGCGGTACAACACATGTGAAATGTCCATAAGCAGAGGGTACTGGTCAGCACAGTATCGAAGCACCTAAGGTAGGATGTTATACATTAGCTATCGTATATTCTACTTGCTATTTTTAGCTTACTTTTCACTTTTTTTAAAATGATGATGAGATAGACTTATGGCATCGATCCAGGCAAATGTCTGTCTGTCTTTGTGTGTCTCCCCCTATAAACCCCTAAAGATTGCAGTTATCGAAACCAAATTCGGTTTAAGGAAATATATATCTGAATATCTCAGGGACATAATTGGAAATGATTTCAGAGTTACCAACTGCTAAAAATCACAATTCACTTTTAAGCTCTACGTTGGATATCTCAGAGGTTATGCATGCGAAATTTTCCAAAATTAGCACACACAGGGATAATAACATTCCAGATACATTTTAAGGATCCCATATATGACAGTGTGCCAAGATCATTCTAAGCCTGCTGATAAGTCCAATGTTTAAGTACATCTAACACCTATACTATTAATTGGATTTTAACCAAATTTCGTACGTGCTTTGTGTACTATAACAGATATGACTATGCTTATACTTGAGAGCCATTAGGGCTGCAACTGTTAATTAATGCGGCTGGCTGCGTGGCTCAGGGGTAACGTTCTCCCTTTCTGGGCCCAAGGTTGCAGGTTCGTATCCTGGCGCAGTCAGCTGGCATTTGAGTGTGCGCAAATGCGAGAGAGCCGTGTCAGTAGATTTACTGGCACGTTGAAGATCCCCTTCTGGACAAAATTACGGCACCCCGGAGTCTCTAAAAGCCAGAGTAGTTAAAAGGGACGTAAAACCAATAACATTATTATTATTTGTTATTAAATGCTCACTCTCTTTATCCTAATTCCAATATATAAGAAAGTATGCAAGCCACAGCTCTAAATTTTGCGCACGAATAGTTCCGGAAATTTTAGATTATTTGGGAGCAACTAATGCACATCAGTGCTGCCAACATAATTCTAAGCCTGTTTATAGGGCCAATTTTTAATGCATGTAACTTCTATACTAAGAAATGGATTTTATCCAAAATTGGCACTATAAAATATAGGAATAATTCAGATTAATTCTGAGCACGCCTTCTTGACGTTGTTGCCAATATGATTTTACTCGCACTGATACATCCAATATTCCACAGCATGCAACGTTCATACTATCCATTGGACTTCAACCAAATTTTGTATGTGCATTCTGTACCTTAAGATATGGAATTAAGAATATATTTAGAGTCACCAAGGCTGCCAACTGTAGAGCTGTACTGGAATACATTACTTCAGATATATTCCAATCTAAATAGAAAAGTTAGTATAACCAACTTAATCTCGTCATTATTCTAGATAGGTCTATGTAGATTAATCATTGGCATGAATCATAAATATAAAGAAAATTAGGTTCATTAGATCGTCACGGAACTACTTCATATTATTGTTAATATTATTATTATTATTATTATTTTACTGTGGAGTGATCAGTGCTGTGAAAATTATATTAGTTTCACGAATAGTACAAATATTCATGGTTTTGATTGGGTAAGTACAAATTCGAATGATAATATAGAATGATTTTTCCCTACCAATATCCATTATTAACATCGCCCCCCTAGATCATTCGAGTAAATCGAAGTTGAAAAGTTGCATCGCACAGTAGTGTTGACACAACGAAATAATTCAAAAAGAATAAAAATTCTGACCATGGAGCGTCTCGAACCCAAGACCCATTAGGTACCAAGTTAACGCCTTAGCACTCGTACACATTTCATATACTGTGCTGATTCACAGCTTCATCCATATGGCTAAATGTCGAATGATTTCAGTTAAACCTTAAATACTGACAGAAATGCGTTTAATCAGTCAGTGCCTTTTCCTGTATTCAACGTAACGGTACTAAATGACTGATTTGCATTAATAATGCCAATGAACTGCAACTATTAATCTCAATCCACAAGTTTCCTCCATCTTTGATTTCTTGCAGCTGAGCCAATAAGAACTCGTAATGCAGGTACGAATAACGTTATTGAAGCCAATACCGGAATTGTGCTTGTATACAAGCTTTTACGTTACGATCTGTAACATCTGTACGCTGATGGCCAATGATTGCGGTACAACACATGTGAAATGTCCATAAGCAGAGGGTACTGGTCAGCACAGTATCGAAGCACCTAAGGTAGGATGTTATACATTAGCTATCGTATATTCTACTTGTTATTTTTAGCTTACTTTTCACTTTTTTTTTAAATGATGATGAGATAGACTTATGGCTTCGATCCAGGCAAATGTCTGTCTGTCTGTCTTTGTGTGTCTCCCCCTATCAACCCCTAAAAGACAGCAGTTATCGAAACCAAATTCGGTTTAAGAAAATATCTATATCTGAATATCTCAGGGACATAATTGAAAATTATTTCAGATTTACCAACTGCTGAAAATCACAATTCACTTTTAAGCTCTACGTTGGATATCTCAGACGTTATGCATGCGAAATTTTCCAAAATTAGCACACACAGGGATAATAACATTCCAGATACATTTTAAGGTGTCCATATATGACAGTGTTGCCAAGATGATTCTAAGCCTGCTGATAAGTCCAATGTTTAAGTACATCTAACATCTATACTATCAATTGGATTGTAACCAAATTTCGTACGTGCTTTGTGTACTATAACAGATATGACTATGCTTATGCTTGAGAGCCATTAGGGCTGCCAACTGTTAATAAATGCGGCTGGCTGCGTGGCTCAGGGGTAACGTTCTCGCTTGCTGGGCCCAAGGTTGCTCGTTCGTATCCTGGCGCAGTCAGCTGGCATTTGAGTGTGCGCAAATGCCAGAGAGCCGTGTCAGTAGATTTACTGGCACGTTGAAGATCCCCGTATGGACAAAATTACGGCACCCCAGAGTCTCTAAAAGCCAGAGTAGTTAAAAGGGACGTAAAACCAATAACATTATTATTATTTGTTATTAAATGCTCACTCTCTCTATCCTAATACCAATATATAAGAAAGTATGCAAGCCACAGCTCTAAATTTTGCGCACGAATAGTTCCGGAAATTTTAGATTATTTGGGAGCAACTAATGCACATCAGTGCTGCCAACATAATTCTAAGCCTGTTTATAGGGCCAATTTTTTAATGCATGTAACTTCTATACTAAGAAATGGATTTTATCCAAAATTGGCACTATAAAATATAGGAATAATTCAGATTAATTCTGAGCACGCCTTCTTGACGTTGTTGCCAATATGATTTTACTCGCACTGATACATCCAATATTTCACAGCATGCAACGTTCATACTATCCATTGGACTTTAACCAAATTTTGTATGTGCATTCTGTACCTTAAGATATGGAATTAAGAATATATTTAGAGTCACCAAGGCTGCCAACTGTAGAGCTGTACTGGAATACATTACTTCAGATATATTCCAATCTAAATAGAAAAGTTAGTATTACCAACTTAATCTCGTCATTATTCTAGATAGTTCTATGTAGATTAATCATTGGCATGAATCATAAATATAAAGAAAATTAGGTTCATTAGATCGTCACGGAACTACTTCATATTATTGTTAATATTATTATTATTATTATTTTACTGTGGAGTAATCAGTGCTGTGAAAATTATATTAGTTTCACGAATAATACAAATATTCATGGTTTTGATTGGGAAAGTACAAATTCGAATGATAAAATAGAAAGATTTTTCCCTACCAATATCCATTATTAACATCGCCCCCCTAGATCATTCGAGTAAATCGAAGTTGAAAAGTTGCATCGCACAGTAGTGTTGACACAACGAAATAATTCAAAAAGAATAAAAATTCTGACCATGGAGCGTCTCGAACCCAAGACCCATTAGGTACCAAGTTAACGCCTTAGCACTCGTACACATTTCATGTACTGCCCAGATTCACAGCTTCATCCATATGGCTAAATGTCGAATGATTTCAGTTAAATCTTAAATACTGACAGAAATGCGTTTAATCAGTCAGTGCCTTTTCCTGTATTCAACGTAACGGTACTAAATGACTGATTTGCATTAATAATGCCAATGAACTGCAACTATTAATCTCAATCCACAAGTTTCCTCCATCTTTGATTTCTTGCAGCTGAGCCAATAAGAACTCGTAATGCAGGTACGAATAACGTTATTGAAGCCTATACCGGAATTGTGCTTGTATACAAGCTTTTACGTTACGATCTGTAACATCTGTACGCTGATGGCCAATGATTGCGGTACAGCACATGTGAAATGTCCATAAGCAGAGGGTACTGGTCAGCACAGTATCGAAGCACCTAAGGTAGGATGTTATACATTAGCTATCGTATATTCTACTTGCTATTTTTAGCTTACTTTTCACTTTTTTTAAAATGATGATGAGATAGACTTATGGCATCGATCCAGGCAAATGTCTGTCTGTCTGTCTTTGTGTGTCTCCCCCTATAAACCCCTAAAGATTGCAGTTATCGAAACCAAATTCGGTTTAAGGAAATATATATCTGAATATCTCAGGGACATAATTGGAAATGGTTTCAGAGTTACCAACTGCTAAAAATCACAATTCACTTTTAAGCTCTACGTTGGATATCTCAGAGGTTATGCATGCGAAATTTTCCAAAATTAGCACACACAGGGATAATAACATTCCAGATACATTTTAAGGATCCCATATATGACAGTGTGCCAAGATCATTCTAAGCCTGCTGATAAGTCCAATGTTTAAGTACATCTAACACCTATACTATTAATTGGATTTTAACCAAATTTCGTACGTGCTTTGTGTACTAAAACAGATATGACTATGCTTATGCTTGAGAGCCATTAGGGCTGCCAACTGTTAATAAATGCGGCTGGCTGCGTGGCTCAGGGGTAACGTTCTCGCTTGCTGGGCCCAAGGTTGCTCGTTCGTATCCTGGCGCAGTCAGCTGGCATTTGAGTGTGCGCAAATGCCAGAGAGCCGTGTCAGTAGATTTACTGGCACGTTGAAGATCCCCTTATGGACAAAATTACGGCACCCCGGAGTCTCTAAAAGCCAGAGTAGTTAAAAGGGACGCAAAACCATTAACATTATTATTATTTGTTAATAAATGCTCACTCTCTTTATCCTAATACCAATATATCAGAATGTATGTAAGCCAACAGCTCTAAATTTTGCGCACGAATAGTTCCGGAAATTTTAGATTATTTGGGAGCAACTAATGCACATCAGTGCTGCCAACATAATTCTAAGCCTGTTTATAGGGCCAATTTTTTAATGCATGTAACTTCTATACTAAGAAATGGATTTTATCCAAAATTGGCACTATAAAATATAGGAATAATTCAGATTAATTCTGAGCACGCCTTCTTGACGTTGTTGCCAATATGATTTTACTCGCACTGATACATCCAATATTTCACAGCATGCAACGTTCATACTATCCATTGGACTTCAACAAAATTTTGTATGTGGATTATGTACCTTAAGATATGGAACTAAGAATATATTCAGAGTCACCATGGTTGCCAAATGTAGAGCTGTATTTGAATACATTACTTCAGATATATTCCAATCTAAATAGAAAAGTTATTATTGCCAACTTAATCTCGTCATTATTCTATATAGGTCTATGTAGATTAATCATTGGCATGAATCTTAAATATAAAGAAAATCAGGCTCTTTAGATCGTCACGGAACTACTTCATATTATTGTTATTATTATTATTATTATTATTATTATTTTACTGTGGAGTAATCAGTGCTGTGAAAATTATATTAGTTTCACGAATTGAACAAATATTCATGGTTTTGATTGGGAAAGTACAAATTCGAATGATAAAATAGAAAGATTTTTCCCTACCAATATCCATTATTAACATCGCCCCCCTAGATCATTCGAGTAAATCGAAGTTGAAAAGTTGCATCACACAGTAGTGTTGACACAACGAAATAATTCAAAAAGAATAAAAATTCTAGCCATGGAGCGTCTCGAACCCCGGACCCATTAGGTACCAAGTTAACGCCTTAGCACTCGTACACATTTCATGTTCTATGCAGATTCACAGCTTCATCCATATGGCTAAATGGCGAATGATTTCAGTTAAATCATAAATACTGACAGAAATGCGTTTAATCAGTCAGTGCCTTTTCCAGTATTCAACGTAACGGTACTAAATGACTGATTTGCATTAATAATGCCAATGAACTGCAACTATTAATCTCAATCCACAAGTTTCCTCCATCTTTGATTTCTTGCAGCTGAGCCAATAAGAACTCGTAATGCAGGTACGAATAACGTTATTGAAGCCTATACCGGAATTGTGCTTGTATACAAGCTTTTACGTTACGATCCTAGTACGAGGCTAAAAACGTTATTCAACCCGGGACCCATACAACAGAACACGACGTTAATAACGTTATTCGACCTGCGAGGCATGCAGCATAACACAATGCTATCCGGTCTTGTGAATAACGTTATTTGATGTTCGGAATGAGTGGTAGTTGTTCGCGACGTGTTAGAGCACGAATAACGTTATTCGACCTGCGAGGCATGCAGCATAACACAATGCTATCCGGTCTTGTCAATAACGTTATTTAAAACAACTGAGTGAATGGGGTACATTTGATTGTGTTACAACGCCAATAACGTTATTCGACTTGTGTCTCCTGCGATAACTAAAATGGTATCCGGTATGATAATAAAATATTTAAAATATCGGTATATATACAGTATCCGTTTATTCGTTCTTCGTATGAATAACGTTACAACAAACTTTCTGTTATACGTTACGCGATGTATACCGTAACGCCAAACAATTCGTTATTGAAGGCCATTATGTTAAGTTATCCAGCCCTGGGCGTAACTGATAGGTAACGTAGAGACTAGCGATGGTGTCATGAGATGCAGCAGCGGTGACCAGCAGGTTGAAGTGATCCGAAGTGAGAAGTGATCAGAAGTGATGATTGATCAGAAGTGATGAAGAACGCCAGCAAGTGGCGTCTTAAATAGTGACCATAGAACAATCTCGAAACTGGAGATTGCCCGACCAGACAAAGACCTGCCATTGGCCGAACGAAGGTCACGGTGACGTCAGTCGACACTGACGCTCAGCAGACAGCAGATCAACCAGTAGATGCCCTGTATGTCGGGAGTATGGAAGCTTGTGGTAGCGAGTGACTGGAACACTCAAGGTGAGAACTTTACAAATATGAAGCTTATAAATAAATCAGTAAATTAATTACGATACAATGAACTAATTAACATATAAATTTGGTTTTAAGTTTTCGGGACAAGAAAAGGAACAGTAAAATAGGGCTGTCACGAAGTATACACAAACGTATACTGTCAGAAAAGTGACCACTTGTCATTGGCGGAGGCTTTTCAAAATGTAATATCTGTATTACTGAATATATAATAACTTCAGTGGCGTATATGTGGAGAGGAGTGAGTGTGTAAATATTTATTAATTATTTTTTTAGGGAATTTCTATTTGTCTTAGGTTATAGTTTACATTTGTTAATACATTTATTTAGTTCGTATTCTACGTTGTGTTTCGAGTGATTTATTTTAGATATATAGGAAATGATATTGTGGAGCCCCATTTCAGGTCTGGACCTGATTACCCTAAATAAACCCCGAGAGATATAAGGTAATTGTTGTTCACTTGAGCCCCAGTGTATTTATTGTTTGTCCATAATATCATTGTAGTCTTCTGCGTATATTCCCGAATACCTTGTTGGAGCGGATTTTGATGGTATTTTTAGCCGGGTGCCTTCAGAATTTTGCAATCCAGCCGAGCTATGGATTTTCGGCAGGTAACTTCTCGAATATACGGGTACAGTAACTCATGTGAGGCCACGGACGCCTCCTTCCCTCTTCCTTGCCTGTCTCTCCTAATCTTCCCCTCCCTTCCCTCATGTGGCCCCTGTTTGTTTGCAGGTGAGGGTGCCTGGGTGCGGTGCTGGTCATACCTTCCCAATTGTATCCACTCCGATCGGATGTTCCCAGCTCCAGGACACTGCCCGTAGAGGCGGTAGATGTAAGTTCCCTCGCTGAGTCCGTGGGAGCCACCAACCTGGAGGGTAAATTCAATTTAAAAAAAAATTAAAAATATCTGCCGTTGGATAGTCTTGAACCCAGGATCTTCAAAACAGCGAGCCGGCTCGATACCTCTCGCACACTTTCTCAACACACTCTGGAGCTTTTTGTTGCGCTTCTTTTTAACGCGTGTGGTAAAATATTCAATTATTACAGTTAGATCTTAAATATTGATTGGAATGCATTCATTCAGTACCTGACATAGGGTCAATTTTCGAATTTATTTAAAGCAAGTTTCGCGACCGCTTTGCGGTTAATGAACTGCAAATAATACTCTCAAACAACAACCCTTCGCCACTTTTTATTTCATAAAACTTGGCGTTCAAAATGCTAGCGTGTGATACATTTCGGTCATAAAAGCAGGTGTACGGACGTGGATGAACAGAATCATACAGGATTTTGTACCAGCGATCACAACAGCTTCCTTACTAGCAAGTGTCGTGTGATACGGGCTACTAGTGAGGAAATTCATGTTAACAGTCTAATGAACTCAATGCACTACGGTATTTCCCATAAGTGGATCAGTTAATGCTTTTTTATATTTGTCAAACGTAAGAATGAGGATTAGATTACATCCCGTGGTTACAGGGGGCTTTGACTTGACACAGCGTAAGAATGAGGAATGGTTTACAAACCGAGACGTTACAGAGGGCTTTGACATGACATGTGTGGCGGCCTGAGTGAGTCTGAGTTTTCCTTTAAACCAAGGTGGTCAACATTTCGAACACTTGCTACCCTGAATATACAGGATACCCTGCTTTCGTTCTACAGATCATTATGTCGTCGTCCAATCTGTCTACGTACCATCGGATAAGTCCTTGTCAGGAAAAAATAAAAAAATCACTTGTTGGAACAGATACATCCACAATAAACGACATTATGCAAAATAAAAATTGTACTAGTTCGAGGTTCTAACCTACTACAATGCGACTTCGTTAACTCTACTCTTGCAATTCTTCATTTAGCCACCATAGCTACCGAGAAACATGGCGTGATGCTGGCGTGTATTGAATCTATTCGTAGACACTTCCTGTCCAAACCTAAGAAGGTGTTATTCGGAGCTGTGATCGTTTTAATCATGCATTATAGTTGAGGTCATTTAAATAACACTGCCACTGTCGATTTCTACTATATTCGCGAGCATGTACTCAACGGTAAAGTTGTACTAAGGTCGTAAAGGAGCAGGTACTAATGTTTTTAGGATGACTATAATATACGCGTTAGTTGGGTTGCCTTCCTCCAAAAAATATTAGGGGGCTGGTGGACCACTCTGTATTCATTGTATCCCGCCCAGTTATTGGGCAAATTAGTGTTGATCGCCTGAAGACATACAAATAACAGTAAATCGACTGTGATGGTACAAGTGGCGTACGGTATATAGAGTTCTGTTTCGGAGGGGGGGTTGCTCTAACAACGCGGGCTGGTGTTCATTCCTCCCATTTCTACATTCCTTTTTCTTTCACCTCCGGAAATTTTGGGGGGTAGGTTGACCCCCTACACCCCTCCCCTACAAGCCACTGGATATAACTATTACCGGTGAAATGCATGACTCTCGGAAATGCTCTCTGCTCCCTCGAAATATCGGAGAAGCTTGGCAATCCTTACCATTTCCTTCTTACCCTCAGCGCATTTATACTGACCGTGGCACGAAATCAAACCACTGAGCCACGTATTTCGTTTCGCACTGCATTTAGTTTCGCGTCGCCTGTCACTGCGTTATTGTGCTTTGAATTAAGTTTTGCTTCGATTGTAATTTTTACTAGTGGACCCATGTGAGAACTCTCACGTGCATAAACCCCCCGCCCAGCTTCAGGTTATGTGGGCTTGACGCGACACAGTTCTGGCAGGGGCTATCGTCTTGTTCATTTGTTTAAACGCACTTTATAATCATAATATATATCCGTTGGTTTTTCAGGTAAGGTAATCCAAGAATTTTCCTGCACTGTTGAGACAATTTGGAAGAGTTTGGCACAACCCGAACCTTCTAACTCTCTCTGGGTTAAGAGCTAGCGGTTTGTGAAACATGCACCTTAGCATTTGATATATAAAAGAAACTGGAGCTGTTTGGTTTCTGCCAAGATGCCTTAATACACAGCACAGTCCTCAACACTTATAAGGGCATTTCATTAACATAAATTTTGTGGAACACATTTGAAATTAGCTGTATTTTCATATCAGAAATGTCAGTGTTGGCATTCTTGTACACATGGTGCTGCAATACAGTATGGCCACAGAGTCAGCAACGATGTTTTCAGCAAGAGTGATCAGGTGATTCTTACCTAAGCCGAACTTCTGGAACAGTTCCAAAGCTTCTCGATAGATAGTGCCCCTGGCTCCAAATAACATTCCTCTTTCTTTGGTCAATGTAAGTGGCATGTCTTCGACCCTTATATTAGACAGCTTTGCTATGCAAGCATGCGCACGCTGATCATGATGGATGTCATTCGCTGATTCCTTGCCTGTTTTATGGAAGAAATACTGTAATTCCTGTATACTCCTGCATAAATCACTTACAAAATGTAGAACGTTAATAATTTTTTAAATCGATTTTAACCTCCAAGTTGGTGGCTCCCACGGACTCAGCGAGGGAACTCACCACTACCGCCTCTACAGGCAGTGTCCTAGAGCTGGGAAGATTTAGTTGGAGTGGATACAACTGGGGAGGTGTGATCAGCACCTCGCCCTGGCGGCCTCACCTGCAAAGCGAACAGGGGCCTCATGAGGGAACGGAGGGGGAGATTAGGATGGATAGGCAAGGAAGAGGGAAGGAGGGGGGCATGATCTTACAGTACGTATTATCCCGGCATTTGCCCGAAGAAGAAGTGGGAAACCACGGAAAACCACTTCGAGGATGGCTGAGGTTGGGACCAAACCTCTTCTACTCATTTGGACCACCCGAGGCAGAGTAGACCCCGTTCCAGTCCTCATACCACTTTTCAAAGTTCGTGGCAGAGCCGGGAATCGAACCCAGGACCTCCGGGGTGTCAGCTAACCATGCTGACCGCTACGCTACGGAAAACGTTAATAATACTCCTTGATAGAACAATATTTCAGTGGTAAAGAAAAGTAGCCGCTGAGAGGTGTGATCGCTCCGGGACTCTTGTGGTCTGGAGTTATTTACCTTACCCACTGCACCAATGGTGCACATCTCTGCATTATTTGCCGAACCTACTTACTATATCGATAACCCGCTATCTGGAGAAAATAGTCCATTCCATTATCAAAAAAATCAATGTTGTACATTGGTATACGTACATACTGTTACTATACTTTATTGTCAGGACTTGCCTGATGCCCGTCTTCAAATACACGGAAGCTTTACGAATAGGCGCGTACAGTTATTTATTGAGCAGTGGTTCAGCCATGTATGGATGGCAACAGTCAAAGATTTATGAGCGCAAGGTAAATATTTTATCTTGAAAATAAATTATTTCCGTTGAATTTTCAAGAATTGCTAGATTTTTCCCGTGCTATTGAGACTAGGTATTTGGAAGATTTTGGTACAAACCTTCTAACTCCCTCTGATTTAGGAGCTTGAGTTTTGTGAAACATACACCTTAGTGTGTCATATGCGGTATATAGATAGATTTTTACGCCGACAATGTATATAATTTCGCACCCGAATATCACTCTAACGGCAAAATTAAAATTTTTACGCGCCTACAGCAATGCATTTCGTTTCGCATGCCACTGCAGATTTAATTTCAGACAATAAATGAAATGTTCCATGCACTTTAAATTCACGCAGGGAGCGAAACCAAATGCCGTTAGGGAATTTTGTGTCATACCAGGAGCGAAATTAACAGTCGTTAACAAATTTCATTTTGTGCTGGGAGCGAAATTAAAAGACTGTAACAATTTTATTTCGCGCCAGGAGCGAAATGAAATGTCTGTCAAGAATTTTATTTTGTGCCGGGAGCGAAATGAAAAGTTTGTTATGAATTTTATTTTGCACCGGGAGTGAAATTAAAAGTCTAACGAATATTTTTTCGCGCCGGGAGCGAAATTAAAAGTCTGTGAAGAATTTTATTTCGCGCCGGGAGCGAAATTGAAAGTCTGTAATAAATTTTATTTTGCGCCGGGAGCAAAATTAATAGTCTGTATCGAATATTATTTCGCGCCGGGAGCGAAATTTTAAGTCTGTAACGAATTTTATTTCGCGTCAAGAGCGAAATTAAAAGTCTATGACAAATTTTATTTCGCGCCGGGAGCGAAATTAAAATTCTTTAATGAGTTTTATTTCGCGCCAGGAGTGAAATTTTATTCCATTGAACAATTTCATTTCGCGACGCAAAATTACACTGATAATATATTTCATTTCGCATGAAGTATAATTTCGTAAAATGTTGGTGGTCAACGATTAACGTCGTTTATAGACGGCGCACTGAGTAAAGTAATAATCACCCTTATTTTCCATATATAGTTGAGAGAATAGGGGCCGATAGGCTAATTGTTAGGACCCTTAAAACCACAGGTAATCATCATTCATAGATACACGAGCAATGATTGGATACCCACAGTACCGCATTATACAGGGGCGGATTCAAGGGGGGGGGGCGATGGGGGGCGATCGCCCCCCCCCCCTAAGAGAAAAGAAAATAGGGAAAAAGAGAAAGGAAAAAGGGGAAAGCGAAGGAGAGGAGAGAAGAGGGAGGATAGAAGCGAAGGAGGAGACGCATCAAACGAACTATAAATAACGATTTTAACCTAACTAGAATTCAGTTAATAATCGTGCAATATACAGTATATTAAATTACCTAGCCGCGACGCTCTCTTCTCGCTACCCCGCTCGCTTATTTTCCAGCACTGTCGCTATTGTTGTGACGAGCCGAGCTGACTGAGCACAGCGCAGCCGACGCGCCGCCTGTCCGAACGGAGCCGAGTACAAACGAATAATCCCCTTCGGCCCGCTCCACCCGCGCCTGAGATATGCTATCGAGGTAAATTGTATGAAGACTTCAGAAGCTTTATAAATCTCCGAGAAACAGTGCACAACCGTTTAAAAGGGAAAAGACGTAATTAAAGGCAAAGTAAAAGGAAGAAAAAAGACGAAATCCCAGTATCCGAACAGGAAAATATCGCCCAAAACGAAGGGAATGTCGATAGAGAAATAAATTTAATACTAAAGGGCTAGCGCAAGAATCGCCAAATCCGAAAACTGGAGAAGAGATGCTAAATGATGACAATATTGAAAAAGCAAACAGCGTGACGGATACAGAAACCGAGTGAGAACTACAGGAAGGAAAAGAACCAAAGATAGCAGAAACCGAAGAAGAAATCCACAAGCAAGAGATAAAGATGGAGAAGAAACTAAGGAGGATTCGAAGAGAAAATTTAAAGCCAAAAATAAAGCCAAAAAACCAGTTGCAGAGCCTACTATCAAGAAGAAGAAGAAAAATGTAGCAGAACCAGAGGATGAAGATGAATACGACCAACAAACAAGAGATGAAGATGCAGATGCAAGAACTATAGAGGAGAAAAAGAAAACGCAAACCGAAGAGAGAACCAGCAAGAAACAAGAAACCAAAGGAGTTCCAGAGCCTACCGTAACCGGCAGAGACGTGGGTAAAACTGTGTTGAGTATTCTCAAGCATCACAGTCTTGTCCTATGTCGGTGTGTTGGCGTTGGTACAGACAGGTGCGCTATCATGGCGTCAGTAGCTTGTGGTGCTGTCGCTGAGGTGCAAACCGAAGAAGAGCATGCCGTTAGATGCCCTTGTTATAAGCACACTCTGAATTTGTCTATTTCGAAAGTCGTCGCCGTGCGGAATGCAATAGGAGTTATGAAGGCCACTATTACGTCCATTGATTCGTCCTCAAAACGCTCCTATGTATTTAAAGCAACTCTAGGTGAACTTTTATGCGGACTTTGTGAGACGCGGTGGATCGAACGGCACGACAGTTTTGTACAATTTCGCTCTTTACTCCCGAACATAGTCGAGGGTTTAGACTCGATTACTTTATGGAAAGACTCAGAAAGTGCTTCTAAGGCAAAAACGCTCATAGCTGCTCTTTGTGAGAGTGATTTTATAGTTATCGTCATTTGCTTGTCAGAAATCCTTGGAGACACTTAAACATTCAGCATTTTGTTTCAAAAATGGGCAAATAGACTTGAAGGAAGCCCAGGATGCGCTAGACGACACTACTACTGTGTTGAGCAAGAGGCTCGAAGAGTGCGAAACACAATTTGCTGAGCTCTTCCAAGAACCAGAGCTCTGGCAAAACAACTTGGAACCGAACGTCTGCTCCCACGCATCGCACAACGGCAAAAGCACCGTGAAAATCATCCAGCGTCAACCGTAGAAGACTACTATCGCCGGGCCACTTTCATACCCATTTTAGACTACGTCCTAGAAGACTTAAACACTCGCTTCCCTAAAGCAACGCAAGAGTTACACAGCCTATCAGCAATGATGCCAATATCATCATGGACGTCAGCGGATGTGGACACAATCGCTGAAAAGTACGTCAAACTTCTCAATCAACATTCTGCCGCGTCGGCGGCAAGGCTTCTATAGGCTGAACTTCGTATGTGGAAGGTGAAGTGGTCCCGGGAGCTTGAATCGGGATCAACCATCCCAAAGAAAGCTATGGAAGCTTTAATTGCCTGCGATAAAGAGTTGTACCCCAGTATTCATCGATGTCTCAAGATTTATGCTACTTTACCCGTCAGCGCCGCTTCATCGGAAAGGTCATATTCTTCTTTGAGAAAGCTGAAGACGTGGTTGCGGTCAACTATGTCCGATGAACGTTTAAACGGACTTGCGTTGTTGCACATCCACTACGATGTTTATGTTGAGCCATCTCGCGTGATTGATCGGTACGCGAAAAATCCAAACCGGCGACTAGAGCTTGTTATTTAGCTTAAAATTGTTTTTATGAACAAAATTGCTGTATTTGTAATATTTACGTACAATTAGCAATACACATGTACCTGTCATAATTTCGGGTAGCATTGTTCTTATTTCGCTCAACCTATACCCCTAAAATAAAGGTTAAATATAGTTTTAGACTCCCGTAAATCTGATTAAATCGTGCCTTGAACGATCTTTTTCTCGTCGATTGATTAAAATTCCTCGGGCTTCGAGCCGGGTTTTTATTTAATCTTGAAGCTATTGTCTAAGCTATATAATTATTTTTTTACGGTTGTCAGTCATCAAACTATATAACTCTGATTTTACTCTCCTACCCTTTAATTACATTAATACAGTAACTATAAACTATGAACCCGGTATGATAGCGTTTTGGATAAAATTAAAAGTCTATCTTTACGAAAGCGCTCCAGCGATATTTTTGGCATGGCAAATGATAATATAGAGAGCAGTGTCGGACTGGCCATTTGGGAAGAACGGGAGTTCCCATCGAGGCCTCGGGCCAGGAGACTATGAGTGCCGAGGCCCGCCCCTAGGCCCTTGCGCAAATAGGCCTGTGACCCCAGTTATTAGCTAGCTAAGATAGTCTGCGTCTTTGTTTACAACTTAGGAGAGGGAGGGCTACTCGCAAAGGGGACAAAGTCAATCATTACCTATGAGGAGGTCCGGGGGACTTTTGAACCCCCTCGGACCATTCAAGGCATCAAGGGGCCTCGGGGTCTTAAAATTAATGACCTCGGCCCTTGTGCGAGTAGGCCTCTAACATCAGCTTATTATATTGTATCTAAAAATGGGGAAAAGGGGGGGGGGGGAGGGTAAGTTCCGAAGGGGGCTCATTACGATCACAGTATTTCAATGCGCGCGATCCCCGTGACAGTAAACTCCGCAAAAAAAATATTTTTCAGCGTAAAAATTGGAGCAAGCCCCTAGTCTCCCGCTCCCGCCGAAGGCTCTTAGGGCCATTCCGATACTGATAGAGTGTACGTAAGTATAGGTAGGCCTAAGTATGAGCAAACAAAATATTGTTTAGTGACCACACAGAAAGTAGGAAAGTAACGATAAATTTCACATTTCGAAAAAATTGACATTTTGGTAAAAGTATGCGCAAATAATTCGATGTTTATTGTTAACTTTTAAATTTGCATTATGGTAAATTACCCCCCCCCCCCCTCCATTTTGAGGACAGATATCATGACCGCCCCCTCCAAGATCAGTGTCTGGATCCGCCCATGACCGCATAACACGCACTTGCATGGTGATATCTTGAATACGTGAATTCACTGATTTTATGCCTCATAAAGTAAATGTGTCTTATACGAGTCTACCAGCGTGGTAAGTTCCGTCGTTATAACTGATTTATATTGTACGGTTCCAATTTTAAGATTTTATAACATGACGGGTGATCCAAACACTAACGCCAGAGTTGTATCATTTATACGACTTCCCAGTTATTTTGTTTCGTTTTAATTCCGTTATTGCATCCATTATCTTAACGTCAGAAGAATAAGCCCACCCATCTTCTTTGTTGCATGGATTCGATAATATTGTGCCATTTCCAGAAGAAGCCTCTTACGAGTTTACCTGCTGCTATGTTTCGTCATTGCAGCTCTAATAGATGGTTGGTTATCGATTTTAATAACTTATATTTGCAAGATGGCTGCTTCTTTTTAAGTTTAGTTTGATAGTCTTATGAAAAATGCTAGCGATATCTCTTCTGTAATCACCAAGGCGGACCAGGTTCGATTCCTGGTCAATGCATGTAGGATTTTCGAACTGAAATGCCATGTCCTGTGGTTCGGATTCCACGTAAAAAGGAGGTCACGTGGCTCATGATCGCGAGATTAATGGTCACGTAAAACTACAAGTTTCCTTCCTCTTTCCTTTTCTTCTGTGATACTCTTTTTTTTTTTTCAAGTTACGTGTTAATTGCGAACTAATGTCCCGAGTTATTGTTCTTAATATTTTAATAGTACGCCCAGCCGCCACATTGAAAGTATGGAGTTGGTAGTCTTTGACCTTGGACATTCTAAAATGTACCTGAATAACATTGTTTTTTTTTTTCTCGTGTAGCCTCCTGAGAGGCCGAGTGCAGGTCTTTCTAGTCGACGCCCGTGGGCGACTTGCGCGTCGGGATGAGAGATGGAATGGATGAAGATGAATGAAACTGGGCAGGATGTGGAAGGAAGAGGCCGTGGCCTGTCAGAAGGTACTGTCCCAGCATTTGCCTGGTGTTGAAAATGGGAAACCACGGAAAACCATTTCAAGGACAGCCGACGGTGGGGCTCGAACCCACGCGTCTACCGAGTCAGCAGAGAGCTTGGCCCCTTGACCTAACGCTGCGCTTTAGCGCGCGTAGCCACTACTGTCGGTATTGTATGGTTAAAAACCATGTTTTTATAGAAGATTGTGCACATGGAAGTTTTATTAATGTAAATAAAATCTGTTGTTTTAGTTGTTAATATTCAGTATTTGTTTCTTAAAAATGGCGATTGGATCCATTTCCATGAAACCAACCAGCAGAAACAGACCATGTTGAAATGCTGTAGAGAATAATCATGATCTTTTTGGTTTTTGTGGTAAACACGTTGCTGTTGGGCAATATTGAATGTATTATTTATTAATATACGTTTCTCTAAGGTATTATTGTTCTATTTATAGAATACATTTTGTGCTTAGCAAGAATTCCGATGTGGATCTGCTAGCCACTGTAGGTGCTTTACACGTACACTCATTAGTCAACGAGGAGCAAAGGAAGTTCACCGTCCAGGGAGTGCTGGAATGAATTAAGACTGCACGAGTTGAAAGTGCACATGCCCTTATTTGAAAGATTGTAATATCATATCGAATTGTTAAGAAAGTTTGCAATATCAGCACTCTGCTGATCCTATATCAGTAGGGTGTAACCACCAACTCAGATCTGGAAGCCGCTTAGGAAGTCGTATAGCCGTTGTATTCTCTCCTATGAAAAGTCAGCCAAGAGCTGTCGTAAGTGGCCCTCGAGATCCGGCAGATAGGCACTGGGTCAGATTTGACGTCCCAGCTGGTCCCATATTATGATCGATTATGGAAAGTTCAGTAGATTCGGCTGGTCACAGGAGGGCCTCTACATGACGCAGGCAGTCAATAGACACAAGTGCCGTGTGTGGACGATTATTGTCCTGTTAAATGACTGTACCAAAGTACTGTCTATCTTCACAACCTGAGGTAATCTGAAGTTATACCCTATGGCTCCCCATGTCATGATGCCAGGGATTACGCCAGTGTGTCTCCCTACAACATTGCGAGAATTGTGAGGACTGCAACGACAACTATCCGTGGTTTAGTAGAACCTAGATTCGTCCCTCAACATGATACGACTCTACTCGTCATTAGTCCTTGTGCCACTCCAAACATAGCCGTCTGTGCTCTAGTCTTAACTGCAATATACGCATAGAACTGTGAATTTATTTTCTTGCAGGTGCGGAAGAAGTGTGTTTCAGTGAGTTAACGATCTGTGTCTGGCTTACGCCATAAGATTATAGAATGATTGTTGTACAATTTGACGATTCTCTGTTTGTTTGGTATGTTTTGGGTGACAGAAAACTTCACGACATGGACGAGTGCCTAATGTATCTATTGGTTCTAGCATCGGGCCTCTGTGACACCCTTATGTTCCAGATACTAGCCAATTCGCCAGTACGACTACCCATCGTCATGCAAACCCCCGATACGACCCCTATCAATCTCTGCCAGGCTCTGTGTCTGGTGAACATCTAGCACGGTACAGACACAACGTCAGTTGCCCCAGCGACTGCCTGACATCATTACCGTTCAATTTATGTCCTGTGGTGACCGTCACATCCCTGCTATACATGTGTATGGTTTTACGTCCAAACCCAACAATTCTTCCTGGGTGCTTAATTGTTTTGTCTGTGACTGTAGAATCAAGGCCGGTACTGTACTTGCATCCTTTCTTCATTGCACAATACATTTGGAATCGGTTAAATAAAATCATTCATTTGGTTTATTTTCAGACACGACCGATTTACTTAAGAGTTGATTTGATTTATTAATGTTGTGAACTGTTTAAGTGCCAATCAATTGTTTCTATTTTAAAATCGCCTGCAATGTAATAACTCAGAAAACTTGCAAGTTGCACCAAATAGTCCGGCGGACCACATGCTAAGTAATTCATAAAAGAGGACGGTTTCAATGAAAAAAAAAAAAACTTCATTGTCTTGCAAGATGTTACACAGTTGGCATTTCAGTAGGTTTAGACTATTTTCATCATATAAAACAAGTAGTTCTGTGGAGAACTAAATAGCCTATTCTCATACTGTCACCGATATTGCATGGCGCTAGGATATCTGGCAATGCAGCAGAGTCGTAAGAAGAGAAGACGATGTAACGAGCGGGGATAAGCGACTAGAATTTTCGAGAAAAGTGCTTAAGTGAACTGAGAACCATGAATTTACTATTTGGAGTTTTGTTGTATATTTGGATTCATTTTCAGTAATCAAAAGGGAAGTAAGTGGCAACAGTGAGCCAATATTGTCATGAACTTGACCGTATTATGAAAGCAGTCGACCTTTTGACGCGAGAAATAGTTCCAGAGCAGCAGGACGAAGTCAATTTGGAAAGAAAGAGACAGGAGGTGAGGTAACACGAGTATCATACTTCGCGGAAGTATCACTTCGGCACAGCGCGTTGCAATCTATATATTTAACGCAGTGTGTATCGCGAGTAAGTTGAATAAGGCAGTCGTACCGTGACAACTTCGAACCGGTGCGGTATTCCGATAGCATTATTCAGTGCGGAACATAGCTGAAAAACGCGTGTTTATTTCTTACATGAACAGTTCTGTATTTACGAACATTGAAGCCAAGTGTAGCAAGGCGATATTATGACGCAGTTTATAATGCATTACGGTGTGAAATACTTGTCATTAGTACAGCGAAGTGTGAGCAAAGACACGTGGTGTCGTATGCTTTTACGAAGTACGGGACTGCAAGAGCCGAGTGCTATATAATTTACGCACAGAACATATGAACGAACCGATGTGCATTTGTTTGACAAGTAGGCAAGTGACAGTCACCAAGGTCAGTGAACTCGGAGAGATAAACAGGATGTGGGTCAGTCCATATTCAGTTATACTATTAGGTAGATAGAACTTACAGGAATGAACACATACACTTAGAGGTTACATTTTCCACAAGTATATGCTCCACAATCGGGGAATAAAGAAGAGAACTTAGAAGAATTCCAAGAAGATGTGGAAAAATATATAGAGGATAAGCAAATAATAGTAATGGGAGATTTGAATGCACGAGTGGGAAGAGACAGACAAGGAAGAGAGGAGATTTTGGGACCATATGGTTATGGCAATAAAAATCCAGAAGGGGATTTCTTAATGGACTTCTGTCAGCGGAACCAATTAATTATAGGGAATACGTGGTTCAGAAAGAAAATAGTCAGAAGATAACGAGGTATGGATGGAGAGATAGAAGAACGAAAACTCTGATAAACTATGTATTAGTCGAAAAGGGACATCAGAAAGAGCTAATGGATGTCACAGCCATGCCAGAGGAAGCCTTTGGAGGAGACCATAGGGCAGTGGTAGCAAAATTAAAAGTAGGAAAGGTCTTTGACTACCAGAAAAAGGGAAAGAAAGATTAAGGTCTGGAGACTAAAGGAAAAGGAGGTTGCAGAAGAGTTTAAGAGAGAATTGCAAGAACAGATACCAAGGACGGATATTACCCATGTGGAACAAGAATGGGAAAAGTTTAAGAGTGCATTTGTAAACAGTGCAGAGAAAACATGTGGTAGAACATCAGGAAAGGTACGGGAAAAGGCGACAAAATGGTGGAATGATAGAGTGAAAGAAAAGGTAAGAGATAAGAAGAAAGCTTGGAAGGAATGGAAAACAAAAAAGACTGAAGAAAGTAGAGCAAAATAAATAGAAGCAAACAGAGATTGCAAGAAAGTAATTGCAGAGGAAAAGAAGAAAAGTTGGAAAGAATTCACTCAGGAAATAAGAGAGGATTTACATTGTGGAAACAAATTGCTGTTTGGGATTATAAAAAGCAGAAGGAATGAAAAGGTGAACACTGGGTTCGTGAAAAACAAAGAAGGTGAAATATTGACAAAACCAGAAGAGATAACGGACAGTTGGAAAGAATATTTCATCGACCTGTTGAAGGTGAGACGCCAGGCATGCGGTGAAGTTACGCAAACAGCCAAAACGGTGGAGGAAGAAATAGAAGAAGAACCAGACATTACTATGGCAGAAGTGGAATGGGCAGTTAGGAAGATGAAGATGGGGAAAGCTGTGGTAATCGACGAAGTGGCAATATAAATGATCAAGACGCCAGGACCAGTGGGACTGCAGTGGACATACAGACTTCTCAGGAGTATGTGGAGAGAGAAGAAAGTACCTGAGGCCTGGAAAAATGGAATAATATTGCCAATATTCAAGAAAGGAGACAGGAAGGTGTGTGGTAACTACCGAGGAATCACCATCATCTCGCATGTTGCCAAAGTAATGGAAAGAATCCTAGAAAAAAGAATTAGAGTAAAGGTAGAAAGCCAAATAGAGGAGGAGCAGTTTGGATTTAGAGGGAGCAGGTCAACAGTAGAACCCATTTTCATTCTGAGACAGAACATTGAAAAGAGTTGGGAATATCGGAAGGATATGGTAATGAATTTTATTGATCTATAAAAGGCCTATGATAGCATCCCTAGAACAAAAGTTTGGGAAAGCTTATTAAATAGGGGGATAGGCAAGGAACTGGGAGACATGATAAAAGGAATGTGCATGGAGTGCTACAGTAGTGTGAAGACTAGAGTCGGGACATCGGAAAGGTTTAAAGTTGACACTGGACTAAAGTAAGGAAGTGTGTTGTCACCATTATTGTTCGTAATGGTGATGGATGACATCATGAAGGCAGCAATGAAAGAATATAGTAGGGCAAAGATGAAGGTAATGTTGTTTGCAGACGACGTTGTGATCTGGGGCGAGGATGAGATGGAGGTACAAGAACAGTTAGACGTAATAAATGAAAAGATTGAGCAATGGGGATTGAAGATAAATGTGGAGAAGAGTAAAACAGTGGTGATGAGTAGAGATAAGAAAGAAGGAAAAGGAGTAATTAAAGTAGGAGATAAGGAATTGGAAGTGGTAAAACACTTCAAATACTTGGGAAGTGAACTGACTGAAGATGGAAGACCAGATTTGGAAATTAGCAGAAGAATACAACTCGGGAGTGCTTTCTACCACCAGGTACGGGGACTAGTATGGATCAAGGATATACCAATTAAGGCTAAAGAAGTTATGTACTGAACCCGAGGGGTTATAGGCTGACTGGTATCGAAAGTGGATCTCAGAGACTGTGATCTAAGAATGAAGGTTCCACCAGGGAACGAACCCGAGATCTGTTGAGGGAGTTTTAGTTGTAAAAACCCCTAGAGGAAAGTACTTATTTAATCACTGGTGTGATATCAACTGGTGTTGACATTATTTATTAAAATAATGCAGGGAAAATGAGTGATTACAGCATTATTGGACTGTAGGAAGGAAGATATGCTGCATTTGAGCACGAAGTTGGGGAGTTTGACATCTAACTAATAGCCCCAGAATTGTGGGAGGAGATTCGTGGAGCCTTGTCGCTCTCGTTGACCTACTTATGTCGTTTGGAACAGGTCAGGGGGTGAAATAATGGCCCAGTTCTTCCCCGTTTCAGAATGGAGCTGAGAATGGAATGGGAAGATCCCTGTGAAAATCATTGATTACTCGTGATTGGAGCAACGCAATGACATGAAAGTTGCAAACATGTGAATCGTTAGCTAGGAGGCTAATTATAAAGCCTTTAAACTGTGAAATCAAGGCATATTTAATGGAGTGCGCAAGAACACAGGACTTTTGGTGTTCGCGGAGTGACATTACTAGTGCACCGGGGATTTCCACTGGAAGCCGCGTACCCACGCTATGGCAAAGGCAATTAATATTAATTAATTGGCCGATCGATCCTTCAGCAAGCTGATAGTTTTGGGACCAGCGAGGAAAAAGGAACCCTATGAGCATTGTTTCGAGACCAGAATCATCCTGGGAGAGGAGATGATACAGCGCGGGAATTCTAGGTCTACTTTTTCTTGTGAAACGAATATAAGGATGTGGACTCAGGTCAGAGAGGGCAGTTGGAACAGACTCGAGCGCGGAACGTATGTCGCTCTGGCTCAGGAAAGGACGCTCACACAAAGACTTGAACATTTTAGTGTTAATCAGTATATTCGCCTTGCAGTGTTATGCACCAATTGATAATATAATCATGCATAGTCATGAAGTAATAATAAGTACTGTAATCAACGAACTTTATTATGCGAAATGCGTTATCGAAGTCAAGGAAGAAGGCTCGGACTTCAGCTTGGGAAGCCGTGCAGTAAAACTGTTATGTGTATAGTCGGCAGTACGAGCAATTGTTAGTGTTCACATAGGAAGTACCGTGTGATATAACTTGCAGAACTATTGAAAGTAATAATTTGTGTAAATACTATGTACAATGATGAGCGCAGTGTATAATATATTGATTGGTTATACACGTCTTAGTCCGCCGGACTGCGCTGGGAGAAACTTAATGATGCATTTGGTGAAATGTCTTAAGAATACCAAATAGTAACGCTCAGGACGAAAAGTAAGCATCTTTATGCAAAGCAGGAAGTTTATCGTAGGATAATGGATCGACAGTTGGTGAATCCGTAGGCAGATGTTCGAGACTTTCAATCAGGAGTTGGTAGGAGCATGGAAGAGTCCGTCAACAACCTGCAATTCTGATATCTTGCCAGGAAATTTCAACCGTAATGAATGTAAATAGTGAGTAATGTGTGTTTTTGTAGTGATCATATGTGAAATATCTTTTAAATTAATATTATGACAAGTGCTATGAAGTGTCATGTTTAAAGAAGCGATAGCTTCATCATAGAAATGAAAAGTGCCGTGTGGTTGGTGAAACAAAGGTCTTATATAATGTGTATTATCAGTGCACAAATGTCGCGCTAATTATACAAATGGCAGGCGACATTGGAAGATATGAGTGGTTGGAGCCACCGGGATAAGCCTATGTGAGTACCCCACAAATCATGATTTTGGAGAAGTTATAGCCCACTGCATGTAATGTGATTTCAGAATTATAAAAATGCTAGTAAGAATCAGTATTAGGAGATAGACCCTCCAGTGTTTATTGTTGTGTTGATTTTAGTAGAGTTGAGATGTTGTTATACATCAGTGAGTGGATTAATCGTTACCACTATTAATAAAATGGCAAATCACTTATGTAAACTTAACGTAACGAACACGGATGTTCGATTATTAAGATGTTTATGTTGTGTCGGATTATGGTAATTTATGTCAGTAATAATAATAATCATAAATAATAAAAGGTATGAATGTATACATCAGGAAAAATGTTGTAAGCAAGAAATATTTACGCTAATTGGAAGATTTATCGATCCAAGCAGTAAGATTATATATTAAGGGATGAGAAAAGAGTTTAATATCAGAATATATTGTGTTAATGGGAATTTAATTATGCAAGGAAATGGAGGAGTTTATTAGTGAATTGAATTTGCAGCTTGTTTATAAGCTTGTAGAGTAATTGATAGAGTTCTCTTACTAATTATAGGACGAGAGCATGGCATAGGGTTATGGAGCCATGTAATCTGTTCGTCGTGTAGAATCTCGTATTGCCTTGGGCGTACAGAGATATTTAATTTATTCCCGAGTGTTTAGTGTGGTACCCTAACTCTGATGATGTATATGGAATGTTCCGGGTTCGAATCCTGTGGTAGGTGAGAGGAGAACAATGGACACCTCTGCACCATACCTGATCGACCGAGAACTTGTTATTGAATGATTCGGCTCTTGTGAAGCGAATCTTATTGACGGCAGCGCGTGACTGACCGTAGAATTTATTAAGATACCGGCTATCCAACTCGACCTGTGTTTATGAATCTCGTGCCTTCATATCATGAAATGGACCTATTGAGGCCAGTTATTAATATCCTAAGGTTAGGAATAAATGTATAAACTCGTCCAGAACCTATATTGCATACCCTTCAGTTTAAAACATATGGGATCATGTGGGTCATTGTGACCACAGTGTTGTATTTTGAATCGTGTACTGCTTGGGGGAAATGAAAGCCAAGAGTCAGGAGGCGAGGGACGGTTCACGTGCTGTGACCACCCCACTCCATTCCATTGTATGCGAGCAGCTCTAAGTGGGCTGAGTTGTAAAACGAACCGTGAAGGCTAACGTTTTGAAAGGACATATTTGAGACCTTGCTTGTAATGAAATGAAGCATTGTTATATTGTGTAATGAATGTGTGTGGTTTAAAAACACATTGGTAATCATAGATCATCCTGATGAGTAAAAATTTTAGCAATCTTACGAATGGTTGGAAGTTGCATTTTGTACTGACACTGACACGAATTTACGAAGTTGGGCACTTGACGCCACAGGCTACGCTCGCAAGGGTAGCTTAATAATACCATCCGACACAGCGATAACGAAAGTTTTGAAGATGAAATCACAACGGCATGCAGTGGAACTATAAATAGAGGGAAGTGTAGGGGTAGATTTACATAATTATGGAGTTGCACGTAGATTTGGTGTGCAACATCTGAATTGGCTAATGCATGTTAAAGCATTTGGTGGGAAGAGAGAGACCAAACACAACGGTACGCATAATGTCAAAGTAAGATGTGGTGTAAGGAACGTATAATTTTGTGAAATTAAAGAAGTCACACAAGATGACAGAAGAGTAAAAGTACAGTTTTGTTTATGAAAGTTGCATGTGCATCAGCGCACTAGAGTGAATTTTGAAGTCAATCCAAGGGTAAAGGATTGAATAATGATATGGATTTAAAATGATAAAATTGTGTGAATAATTAGTGGATTGTGGGAGTAATTTTGCTTTGTTTGTGTATTATATTTGGTGGGATTGTGTTCTTTAATGTTTGAATCCATGATTTAATGCTGAATTTAAGTCTTTAGAATAGAGTTGTGCTTTATAATTGTAGAGTTGATACCTTTTAGTCTCAAATCAAAAAATATGCAACCGCTCAGTGGGAGAACGGTACACGCCGAGACCTGAAGCTAGCTGGAGGCGGAAGCATGTTTTCCATGGAAATTACTCACATGGGTACAGTACAAAGAATATTATGTTCCTATAATGACATCCAGAGCTGGATCCAAGGGAGGGGCACGGGGGCACGTGCCCTCCCCAAACGACCGGTCTATACACTAGATAAAATAGACTATTGTTGATGGGAAAAATAATGTTTTATTTCACAACTAAATCCCAAACTACTTTACAAAATACATATTGTTTAATTTCATTAATTTCTCACTTAATCACAAACTTCTCTTCAAAATACAAACAGGTTTAGCCCTTATGACCTAGTATACACTTTAAATGTTTCCTCTACTCAAACTTAACTTAACTATATTCGCCTAATCTCAAGAGAGCGTAGTTTTGTAGATCGCCACTAGAAGCATCACGGTCGCTAGCACTGACGTCCGCTGTTTGCACATAACTTGATGCTCTTGTACGATAATTTAGCTGGGACAGTACGATATTCGTATTTGAAAATGTGGTAACACTGAGGCAGTTCTGATAGTTTCATTTATCTGTGCTGTGGTATATGATTATAAGTTCTTGAGAGTTAAAGCCCGACCCAGGAATGTCAGCCGCGACGCAGTTACACACTTCAATTCGTTCACACCTCCTCTGGCACACGTTACACGTCTTGACTCCCCGAGTCCCCATGTAGCAACATCATTCATTCTCTGCTTGGACTTGGCCGTGATAGCATAATGCTACGCAATGTAGACGAGAGCTTCGCTCACCCGCTCATCATTGTGCAACGACTTGGCAACATTACATTGGCTCCCCAAATCAGCAGCGGCTAGTATCGAAGCAGTTTTCCCTTTATTTTTAATTAACATAAAAAGTAAACTACTGGGCGCAGAATTGTGATTCAAATTTCTATATACTCAGTAAAATGCTGCCTTTCATCCTACTTTTATGTAGAAACCGTATCCGGTCACACTTCACCCCCTCGGTGCGCTTGATATTTCGTTTCGGTGACGCGCGACGCGAGCCGTCAGCCTCCCACTGTTCTGAAGCCACGCCTGTCCGGTCATGTCTCGGCAAAAACCGCAGGGTTGGGCTATATTAATACAAGTATGAGCGGTGGTGGAGGAACGAATATGCAACTTGGACTAGACTAGTTTTTTACGAAAAGAAACAATGTAATATAAAAATGCCTACCAGTGTACCCTGTCCTACAAGCTAGATGTGAAGGGTAGGCTCCCTAACCTAACATTGCAATGCTGTCCTAAACCAACAGCATTGTAATATACAGATACCATGCTAATTTACAGTGTTTATTACGTAAATAAATTGTGGTTCTTAAATGGTGTTTTAAATTCACAATTCTAAACTCGAGTATCAAAAATGCGGTAGCAATGGCTCATTAAATCACGCGATAGTTAATTAGTTCCCATTATTTACTGGTTAAGCCTGCAATTTCTGTTATATATTGTGATACGAAAGTGCTGATACTGAGGATATTGCTGAGTCAATGGTAATAAATAAGTGGATAATAGATTTCCAGTTCTTTAACCTTCTAGGTTACCGGTACATAACTTGAATAATATTTGTAGATGTTAAAGCCTCCATGAATACCATCACCAAACTTCAAGCTCCTTTGTGACACCGAGCTGTCATTTTTTAACCTATTTTATTTTCAGGTAGAAAACAACAATGAACTGGAAGAGGTTGAGTTTTTTTTCGAAGATAGTATACAGCTTCTGATTTTCACCACAATGAAATTGACTGTAATAATACTACAACATCAGCTTTAACAGGAAAATGTGTTGTAGGCCTACTGTCCTCAGATACTTCCTTCAAAGGTCGTGATTTGGGGAAGATTCTGTCATATCGAGTTTCCATAGCATCACTGAAAAACGAAGAGAAGTAGCAGTTGTTGAAACATTCATGGACCCCCTCTGCAGTCTACAAATTTCCGATTTTTCCAGAAGGAAAGAAAAATCGTTCTTTTCAACGCAGCTGGTTAAAACCCTATGAATGGCTAGCTTACAGTGAAGAAAAGAGCGGAGGTCTGTGCAAAATTTGTATCTTATTTTGCCGTTCTGAAGGAGGAATAAACCATGTAAAACTTGGAAAATTGGTTTGTAAGCCAATGAAATCATTCACTGTAAGCTAGCCATTCATAGGTTAGGTTTGTGGTATTCTGTGCTTGAATGGCGCTTGAGTAATTCCACATCGCATGATTGGGACACAAGTAATAAAAAAAAAAAAGAGATTTTAAAATTTCGCTCAGCCGTCATATTGAGGTTATGAAAACAATTGAAATAAATTAGCTGTCAATGCATTGAAATGTGTATTAACATTTACCGTACCAAGTTTCACTGCCCTCCGATGGTTAAAACACGAGAAACGTCCACTTAAAAATTTAAATTTCGCGTCACAGCCATGTTAGATTTGTGCTCACCAGATTATTAAAAGTCACATAGGTGAACTTATGTCCATAGCCTTTATCAACAGACAAAAATTCAGTTTGATTCAGATACTTAGAACCGTCTAAATATTTCGGATGGTTATCATGTTAGATTTTTTATATATGTAGGGGCTAGGCCATAGAGTTATAAACTATTAGATGATAATTATCGCGTAGGTTCATTATTCAAACGTTGACTTCGATCATATGATCAGGACACAAGAAATAAAAACTTAATTTGAAAACTTCGCACAGCCACCATCTTGAGGTTATGTAAACAATTGAAATAAATTAGATGTAAGGGCAATGTGTATAAGCATTTGCTGCACCATGTTTCACTGCGCTCGGATGATTTAATCGTGGCAAATGTCTAATTAAATTTTTCAACTTCGCTTGGCCGCCATGTTCGTTTTGTACTTAACAGGTTTTTGAAAGTCACATAGATGAACTTCTAGTAGTGCCCTCTATGACCGTATACATTTTCAGGGTGATATCTGTAATAGTTTCGGAGATATAGAATGCCGATGAAATATTTCGCACAGCTGCCATGTTGAATTGGTGAGAAGTAAAAAATTTGAAGGGCATAGTCGGGGTCGGACAAAACAGTACTATGACCGTACTGAGTTTCATTGAAGTCGCTTTTGCCGTTTAGATTTTATTAGAGGGACACACACGCACACGGACAAAAGGGGATCTCATTAGCCTATTATTAGCCTACTTTAGATTTTTGCAAAAAATGAAAGTAGACTTATGAGATCTCCACAGGTCCAAAAATTGTGTGTCTGTCTGTGTGTGTGTACTCTGCATGTCTGTCCCCCTCCAGTCAATTCAAACACGATGAATCCGAATTGAAGTAAATGTGATACAGAGGTAGCACTAGCAAAGGGCACCTCAGTGTCATGTGTTATATCGCCGCCATCTTTACCAAAACTCAATGGCGGCCACTCAAACGTTCAAAACGTAAAATGAAATAACGACTAAACTAATCATCCGATCTCTACCAAATTTGGTAACAACATACCTTCATATAAGACGCGTCTTGTGACCAAACAACAAGGTCATCAGCCGTACCATGTCAGGATGGCGGCCGTGTAAATTATGCAAACTTTATAATTCATAACATGGGACCCACCAGTTCCGATTTTCGAACCAAGAATCGTTTAAACTGTTCTAAAGGACGTGGCCCGTTCGAAATTAAAAGTTTATCTTGTAATATTATAGTGCAGAAGTGACTTTAAAAAGCTGAGCCGTGTCAGCTAGAAGAAAAGATGGCAGCTGATATCTTGTGCCTGACCTATATTTCACTAGTTAGAGTATTGCATGCAATATAGCCTACTGAATGAAATAATGTAAAGTTTGTATGAAATGCTTTATATGTAAAAATAATATATACTCCACTGAAGAAATCGATTAATCTAAATCATTATTTGTTAATAAGTTGTATGTTATCGGCGAAATATGGTTGCCTTGTTTGGCTGCGTGGTAAAGCGTTAGCCTCTCACCCGTGTGACTGGGCTTCAAATCCTACCAGAGATGTTTTTTTTTTTGCTTGTCGTTTTATTTTTATTGTTTTGTAATTTCTCAGACGTTTTAAAATTGAGCGTTTTATTGTGCATATTGCAATGGAAAATATAAATTTAATTAAAATTCACCAGCTGATCTGCACGAGACATCTAACAGCAACAAAGTGAACTATCATGGCCAACTGATTGTGCACGGGCCCACAGATTACCTGCCAGCTTTAATTGAAAAGTTTATGTTTATGGCCGCTAGAAAGCACTCACCCTATTTGGATTATCTTATCCGCCAGATGTCATGACTGTTCTACGTGGGACTCCACTAGTTGGCATTCTATACGCATCGAATATGAAGAATGAATTGTGGATAATAGCCTACGATACATTTTTATTTTAAAGCGTTTGTAACAGCCTATTGTGTTTTATTTGAAAATGTTATTTGAACTAAAGAACAAAACGATCTCACATAGTACCTGCACTCTATCTGTTGGTGCTAGTTCAGGATATTATTTAATACTTTTATTGCAGCCAAATAACAATCGAAAATAAGGAATGAACATGAACACTAAAATTGCGTTCTGGGGATTTGAATTGCATAATCTTTGATTGATTGTTTCATTTACTACAGAGCCCTTAAGTGGTAGCGTTCACATGCTTGTCCACATAGTCGGCATACACGCGTCACTGTAGAGCCATGGAAAGATTTGTTAATGCAATTAAGGTGGTGACAACCATGGACAGCCAAATGTGTAAACACATGCCGCAACTCAAAATTGGATGTTGCCCACGGCCGGTCGATTATGTCTCCAGTTCCATAAAATTTTGAGATATGTCTTCTATTTCTTTCTTCAATGACGGTAGTAGTTTTTCCGAGGTTCTGGTGTTTGGTAGAGGTAAATAGTTTCTAAGGTCTTCAACCAAGAAATGATTATATTATTATGAAGACAAAGAGTTATATCTTAACTCATATATTTAGGAAAAAGTAGGCTATATGTTCTTTACTGAACATCTTGTTTCATAAATGAAAATAGGCCAAAAATTGGCTCTTTAGTTCTTCGCGGAAATAGGCTACGTGTTATTGCATGTTAACGACTCGATAGGGAACCACAAGATCTACCCTACTATACCTTATACGGTACATCAAAATATATTACCCTATTACAAATTACTTTATTTACAATTAACTTCATCCCAACCAACAATTGACACTATTTAATAAATAACGATATTAAACTCGCAAATATTCGCGTGAACCGATTTTTCACAAGCTTTACCCCAGAGGATTTAGTCTCCCTCTGGCTAAATTGATATATTGGGCCCGCTGAGCTTAGGCTCATGTGATATTTTTCATTGCAACGCATTTTAGATGCATCATCTTAGAACGCACCCACCGACCAGCAGCATGGCTGTAAGCTGTCATACTTTGGAGTTATTGATGGTCGCACTTTTGACTTTGGAGAAATCCATTATATTTTTATCTGAGTCCTTATTAACATGTTTCAACTTTCTACAAGGCTCAGATCTTCACATTTCGTCATTCTGTATCATCGAAACATTCTGGAGAATGTTACTTTTTTCGGTAAGGTATTATCATCGCAGACACGCGAACCGGAACCAATCAGTCGCTACACGACTAGAGTATTTGCTAGATCCAGCGACGAAGGACAGGGCTCCTTGCACTCGTGTATGGTTATCCATCCTAATATGATGTGGTATTAAGTCCGTCTTGAAAGACGATGGAATCAGTCCGCCTGTAAGCGAAGGAAGTTATCAATTTGCATCGTGCATTAATTAGCACCAAACAGTGAAGTTATCGAGTGGAAATTAAAGCCAGTGTAGGCTTGTGCTACAATTATTTTGAATTTATCAAAAAGTGAGAATATTTTCAGAACGTGGAACACCACATTTTTAGCCACGTGCTTGTGCAAAAATCGATGTCTTCGTGTGAAACGAAATGTCAGTAACAGTGATCTAATGTTTAATGAAGTGCATTATTTCAACACTAATAAACATAAATGTTACAATGACCACAAGAGCAAGTGAATTTTTCTGTGGATCACTTCGATGCCACGAGATCCAATAAGCATAGAATCTGTGAAGTGAAAACAGATAAGTGCATGGCCAATTTTTACTATCATCTGCGCCGTGTAACTTCAGTGAACTTGTTACCACAATTAGAACTAGCTTCAGTGAAAGCAGTGCTACAAAGTTCTGTATTTCCCAGTGGTTAATTTCTACAAAAATGCTTTACTTTAATGACCACGTGTTCGACGCATTTAACCACATATCATCCATGGGAATGATGAGATAAACCCCCATGATGTGAAGGAGCGTTCTTAAGAATACAGCATGACAGAAGATCCAGGAATATAACACTAGAGTAGGAGATGAACGTGCCAAACCGAAGAATATGACAACTACTATGATGGGAAGGAGTCAGATGACATCACGACGTCAACGTCGAGGACGAGCTAAGGCCATGGTGACGGATAGAGCCTATGATGGAGGCCCAGTTTGGACAATCCTTGTCCGGAGACCAGCGGGCCAATTGTATCTCTCAATTCGTTGGAATAAGTGAGATGTAGACGTCCTAATCATGTGAGTTTGTTCATTTCTTTCCATGTAAACTTATTTTGTGGTATAGTTTAAATTAGAGTAGATAGTAGAATCAACCGAACTTCTTGACGAGCCAATAGGTAGGGTTTGTAATGTTAGAACTATTTTTGTCATTCACTTTCAGTGATTGTTAATCACCCTGTGATTGAACCCTGTTCAATCATGGTGCATTCTGGTGGACATCGCACAGATGTTAATTCTATTCCCTACTAAACGTGACTGTAGTCTTTGATACTACTTTGTTCAACCCTTAAGCGGGTGATTTTGTGTACAGTTTACTTTGACATGGCGAATGGACGTCATGGTCAGTGTTATTTTATAACACCCCTTTTAGTTAAATGTTTGTCACGCCACTGATTTCGTTAGAAAAGTTCGTATCGCTTGATAGTCGACAGAAACTATCAGTTATGTAAATGTAATATTATCTTTCATTAAGATGAGTTATGAAGCCATCCTGTTCAAGTGTAGAACATAGTCAGGGAAGTAATATTTGAATGCAGTTTAGCATCGAACCCTGTACTCATCGTATCGTTAGCAAACTCAGCGAATGTGAGATTTTGCGCCTTTTATTATGTTTATCTGTGTCAGGTAATTCGACACATATTTGTTTGGTTATTAAATACTGAGCAGTTATGAGGTGACATATCTGCAGATTGCAAAGACTTTCAGAATAAGTGTTATCACTATCTTTTACTTTTCTTTGATTTGAAAGACATGCTACGTCTTTGTGTATATGTTTGTTATATTTGAATGTTATACTGGGATTAAAAACGAGGCCAGTTTTCTAATGGACTTTCTTTGGAGAGAACTGCCTACATTCAGTCTATTGTGTTACAACCGTCCGAGAGGTGACAGTAAGTTAAGAGCCTAACTCAAGTCACGGACAGGTGATATTAGTTCCCAGCATGCAACGAGAGCACACTCATATTGTGAGACAGATTTACCAGACCATTGACAAATGCTTGATGCATTATTTACTGTTAGATTGTGTATTTCATTGGTAGGTCAAGGTCTAGGCAGCCATTTTGTGACAATCACATGTTTTCTGTTATGATGAATTGATTGGCAAACGCCATACGCTTGTATCGCTACTACAGCGAATACCTTTTTAACTCTGTTTGAGAGTGTAATTACATTTTATGTCGAGGTTTATTTGTTGTGTTAGAGGCTAGTGATAGACGCCTGTGTTAGAGACTATTCATGTATTTAGTGCGTGTATTGCACCGTGTCCAGAATTCTTTCTGTAGACTTGGTATTTATGGGAGGTGACTGAAGTGTTTGCCAGGCCTACCCAAGGTAATGTAACTGAGCTGAGAGCCACTAATAACCTGTGTTATTGTTTTTTCGAGCGTGGAGAGCTCGATGAAGGTTTTTATAGCAGAGATTTGATCTCGCACGAGACGCTACTGCTGAGCCCAGGGTATTTAGGAATGTCAGCACTATTCGCCATAAACCAACGATAAATTAAACCGACAAATTAATAATCACGCGCATAATTATTATAAACAAATAATAACTAATCGTTTATTGCTTCCAAACTTGATCCATTTGCATTTTGGACCTGCTGACCGAAGCCTTGCTGTTGTTTACATTTCCTGATGGAAATAATCTAGGACAGATGACACTATTTTTGATCGACGGAGTGTTTGCTTAACCAATAGTTCGTAGCTGGTGGAGCTTGGACCTCATGCGACATAAGTCGTAGTTTTCACTACGCAATCGCCAACATAAAGGACACACACTCAGATGACACTGGTTTACAAAGAGTAATCCAAGGTGTAGGCAGGAATATAACAGTTTATGGTCTTGTTGTTTATTCATTATTGTACTGTATAAATACCAATGTTTACCTTGCTGTGCTGATGAGCACTTAGTTCATAAGAGTGTATTTAATGTTTTTTATGACTTGTCATGTAGCTTTGTTGTAATTGTTTTGTCTTACGGACGTCATCGCTGTAAATTTTGTATTAAATGTCAGGAATTAGCTAAATTGTTTAACATTAAATGTAAATAAGGAAATGGTATCATCCTAACTTAGATTTGTTCTTGCTACCCTGTTAAATATAAATTCCGTTATTAGCTTGATCTTTGTAACTTGACTTAGGGTTTATTGCCGTACCATTTTCCTAGCGTTGCTGTTGTTGCTTGACTTTGTAAATTAGATCTTTCGCGAGGGTTTACCGTAGTTTACAGGTAGGGCCCTGTTCTTTATTTTTCTTTATTTATTAGTTTGCGGATTAGCCGATAAAACCCCTCCGAACTAGGATAGGTGCCTGCATATTTTAAATAAATATTTTTACAAGTTTCACATAAGTCTGGATGTTTCTTATCTCAGTCTAGCTTTTAAGGTGTACTTTCTTAGGCCGTCTATGACCTTAGCTACCATGTTACCACAGATCCCTTGGATCATGGATTCTCGTGCCGCTTTGGCCTATAAGAAATTCACCTGATCCTCTAGGCACATGGGTCCGGCAGGTGAGGTGTTTAGGATGTCATTTCGGTTGTTGGCAACCCTGACAGCTCCTCTGACGGGCACAATATCGTATGTCCTTCACGCTTTCGGAACTGTCCATTATACACTATGAAAACGTCTTTACCTTTTCTCAAATTCAATGCATGAAAGTTCGAGTCCTGTCTTCACCTTGCTAGGTGAATTATTAACTACACCAACGCGTGATTTATTCAGTGTGACAATTTTATGAGTAATGTTAGCAAGGTCTCCTATTTGGTACTCCTTATACACCAACTTTGGTTTCAATTGTGTAGTTACATCCAGAGTTATTCATTTTGATACTATCAGAGTATGCCCAGCTGCCACTTTGAATTAAGGAGGAGCTGTTATTTTGCCTCTTGCATACAAAGGCACATATATGGTTCTATCCTATCACTTATTTTCGTTATTTTGGCTCCAAAATATTGATATATTTCTCATTATATTCTATAAGATGGCCGTTGCGCACTGTATTCTGTGTCGTATTCTTATGAATAATAATACATGGCATACCTTTCTGACCAAATTTCGTTACAATTTTGCAATTACATCCCAAATTATTGATTTTAATGTTTTACAGTATGTCCAGCAGTCACCTTGAATGTTGGGAGGCGCTGTTATTTTGCTTCAGTCATACTGTTCCCTTTGGTCTAAGGGCCATGGATACCATAATATTAAATCATGGGAAGATAGAATCATGAAATAAATTAAATTATGAAAAATGTTGGAATATGACAAAGTCTTATCGAATAGTCTGCTGTCAGGAGGAGAGGATATTGGCCGGAAGTGAGACAAAGCCTAGAGTGTAGAATGACCCAACCTATCCTTAGTGCGAGGAGACCAGGGGATTTTTTGTCAAACAGCCCCCGAGCCATAAGTGACCTACTTTGCAGTCTCAGACTGACGAGTGCACGAGAGAGGTAGATGCAGGGATATAATTAAGCCAATTTTACAAATCATAGGAAAATATTGGTAACGAGAATTACCCTATTGTATCAATGTTTAAGAGCATACCCGTGCAAAATCAATCTGCCAATATCCCTCCTCTCCAACTACAATCACCACTGGTACTTGCGTGTCACGTGAGCAGGGAATCACCGCGGACTATTTGAAAGTATGTGGAGGCTAAGCAAATTACAGACGATCCAGCAATCGATTCTCAGATTCCACCCCAGCATTCGAGACCAACGTGAATTACACTTCCAAATGTATTTTCTTCGCGAGAGGAGTAATTTAATTGCCTAAGGAGTTACGAAAATGTATACTTGAGCTCTGTTGTTAGTTGGGCCAGTCTGCATGAAAGGGTCGACTGTAGATGCCACACTCAGTCTTGTCAGAAGCCGTATGGGGAACCTTCGTCCCTAAATGCCATGAACGTGCTGGCTATTATCGAGCGTGAATAGCGCTTCTGAAGTCGTGGAAAATATCCACGCTCGTTAGCGCCAGGTAGCGCGATACTATTTAATACAGTACCTGTCAAACTTAAACAGTCCAGAGCACAAGTTGGTGTAGTTAGTAATTCACCTAGCATGGTGAAGACAGGACTCGAACTTTCATACATTGAATTTGAGAAAAGGTAAAGACGATTTCTTAGTGTATAATGGACAGTTCTGATAGTGTGAAGGGCACACGATATATCAATTTAGCCAAAGGTAGACTTAAACCTCTGGGGTAAAGCCTGTGAAAAATCGGTTCACGCGTATATTCGCGAGTTTAATATCGTTATTTATTAAATAGTGTCAATTGTTAGTTGGGATGGAGTTCATTGTAAATAATGTAATTTAGAATAGGGTAATGTATTTTGATGTACTGTATATAGTAGGGTAGATCTTGTAGACTGTGCCCAAACCGTTAGTACGTAAGCCAGCTTATCAAATATAAGATAGTTGTATTGTTTAGTTGTTCGACAATCACATTGGTCTGGAGCAGGGGCGGATCCAAGGGGGGGCGATGGCGGGCGATCGCCCCCCCCCCCCCCCTAAGAGAAAAGAAAATAGGGAAAAAGAGAAAGGAAAAAGGGGAAAGCGAAGGAGAGGAGAGAAGAGGGAGGATAGAAGCGAAGGAGGAGACGCATCAAACGAACTATAAATAACGATTTTAACCTAACTAGAATTCAGTTAATAATCGTGCAATATACAGTATATTAAATTACCTAGCCGCAACGCTCTCTTCTCGCTACCCCGCTCGCTTATTTTCCAGCACTGTTGCTATTGTTGTGACGAGCCGAGCTGACTGAGCACAGCGCAGCCGACGCGCCGCCTGTCCGAACGGAGCCGAGTACAAACGAATAATCCCCTTCGGCCCGCTCCACCCGCGCCCGAGATATGCTATCGAGGTAAATTGTATGAAGACTTCACAAGCTTTATAAATCTCCGAGAAACAGTGCACAACCGTTTAAAAGGGAAAAGACGTAATTAAAGGCAAAGTAAAAGGAAGAAAAAAGACGAAATCCCAGTATCCGAACAGGAAAATATCGCCCAAAACGAAGGGAATGTCGATAGAGAAATAAAATTAATACTAAAGGGCTAGCGCAAGAATCGCCAAATCCGAAAACTGGAGAAGAGATGCTAAATGATGACAATATTGAAAAAGCAAACAGCTTGACGGATACAGAAACCGAGTGAGAACTACAGGAAGGAAAAGAACCAAAGATAGCAGAAACCGAAGAAGAAATCCACAAGCAAGAGATAAAGATGGAGAAGAAACTAAGGAGGATTCGAAGAGAAAATTTAAAGCCAAAAATAAAGCCAAAAAACCAGTTGCAGAGCCTACTATCAAGAAGAAGAAGAAAAATGTAGCAGAACCAGAGGATGAAGATGAATACGACCAACAAACAAGAGATGAAGATGCAGATGCAAGAACTATAGAGGAGAAAAAGAAAACGCAAACCGAAGAGAGAACCAGCAAGAAACAAGAAACCAAAGGAGTCCCAGAGCCTACCGTAACCGGCAGAGACGTGGGTAAAACTGTGTTGAGTATTCTCAAGCATCACAGTCTTGTCCTATGTCGGTGTGTTGGCGTTGGTACAGACAGGTGCGCTATCATGGCGTCAGTAGCTTGTGGTGCTGTCGCTGAGGTGCAAACCGAAGAAGAGCATGCCGTTAGATGCCCTTGTTATAAGCACACTCTGAATTTGTCTATTTCGAAAGTCGTCGCCGTGCGGAATGCAATAGGAGTTATGAAGGCCACTATTACGTCATTGATTCGTCCTCAAAACGCTCCTATGTATTTAAAGCAACTCTAGGTGAACTTTTATGCGGACTTTGTGAGACGCGGTGGATCGAACGGCACGACAGTTTTGTACAATTTCGCTCTTTACTCCCGAACATAGTCGAGAGTTTAGACTCGATTACTTTATGGAAAGACTCAGAAAGTGCTTCTAAGGCAAAAACGCTCATAGCTGCTCTTTGTGAGAGTGATTTTATAGTTATCGTCATTTGCTTGTCAGAAATCCTTGGAGACACTTAAACATTCAGCATTTTGTTTCAAAAAAGGGCAAATAGACTTGAAGGAAGCCCAGGATGCGCTAGACGACACTACTACTGTGTTGAGCAAGTGGCTCGAAGAGTGCGAAACACAATTTGCTGAGCTCTTCCAAGAACCAGAGCTCTGGCAAAACAACTTGGAACCGAACGTCTGCTCCCACGCATCGCACAACGGCAAAAGCACCGCGAAAATCATCCAGCGTCAACCGTAGAAGACTACTATCGCCGGGCCACTTTCATACCCATTTTAGACTACGTCGTAGAAGACCTAAACTCTCGCTTCCCTAAAGCAACGCAAGAGTTACACAGCCTATCAGCAATGATGCCAATATCATCATGGACGTCAGCGGATGTGGACACAATCGCTGCAAAGTACGTCAAACTTCTCAATCAACATTCTGCCGCGTCGGCGGCAAGGCTTCTACAGGCTGAACTTCGTAAGTGGAAGGTGAAGTGGTCCCGGGAGCTTGAATCGGGATCAACCATCCCAAAGAAAGCTATGGAAGCTTTAATTGCCTGCGATAAAGAGTTGTACCCCAGTATTCATCGATGTCTCAAGATTTATGCTACTTTACCCGTCAGCGCCGCTTCATCGGAAAGGTCATATTCTTCTTTGAGAAAGCTGAAGACATGGTTGCGGTCAACTATGACCGATGAACGTTTAAACGGACTTGCTTTGTTGCACATCCACTACGATGTTTATGTTGACCCATCTCGCGTGATTGATCGGTACGCGAAAAATCCAAACCGGCGACTAGAGCTTGTTGTTTAGCTTAAAATTGTTTTTATGAACAAAATTGCTGTATTTGAAATATTTACGTACAATTAGCAATACACATGTACCTGTCATAATTTCGGGTAGCCTTGTTCTTATTTCGCTCAACCTATACCCCTAAAATAAAGGTTAAATATAGTTTTAGACTCCCGTAAATCTGATTAAATCGTGTCTTGAACGATCTTTTTCTCGTCGATTGATTAAAATTCCTCGGGCTTCGAGCCGGGTTTTTATTTAATCTTGAAGCTATTGTCTAAGCAATATAATTATTTTTTTACGGTTGTCAGTCATGAAACTATATAACTCTGATTTTACTCTCCTACCCTTTAATTACATTAATACAGTAACTATAAACTATGAACCCGGTATGATAGCGTTTTGGATAAAATTAAAAGTCTATCTTTACGAAAGTGCTCCAGCGATATTATTGGCATGGCAAATGATAATATAGAGAGCAGTGTCGGACTGCCCATTTGGGAAGAACGGGAGTTCCCATCGAGGCCTCGGGCCAGGAGACTATGAGTGCCGAGGCCCGCCCCTAGGCCCTTGCGCAAATAGGCCTGTGACCCCAGTTATTAGCTAGCTAAGATAGTCTGCGTCTTTGTTTACAACTTAAGAGAGGGAGGGCTACTCGCAAAGGGGACAAAGTCAATCATTACCTATGAGGAGGTCCGGGGGACTTTTGACCCCCCTCGGACCATTCAAGGCATCAAGGGGCCTCGGGGCCTTAAAATTAATGACCTCGGCCCTTGTGCGAGTAGGCCTCTAACATCAGCTTATTATATTGTATCTAAAAATGGGGAAAGGGGGGGGGGGGGTAAGTTCTGAAGGGGGCTCATTACGATCACAGTATTTCAATGCGCGCGATCCCCGTGACAGTAAACTCCGCATAAAAATATTTTTCAGCGTAAAAATTGGAGCAAGCCCCTAGTCTCCCGCTCCCGCCGAGGGCTCTTGGGGCCATTCCGATACTGATAGAGTGTACGTAAGTATAGGTAGGCCTAAGTATGAGCAAACAAAATATTGTTTAGTGACCACACAGAAAGTAGGAAAGTAACGATAAATTTCACATTTCGAAAAAATTGACAATTTGGTAAAAGTATGCGCAAATAATTCGATGTTTATTGTTAACTTTTAAATTTGCATTATGGTAAATTACCCCCTCCCCCCTCCATTTTGAGGACAGATATCAAGACCGCCCCCTCCAAGATCAGTGTCTGGATCCGCCCCCGGTCTGGAGACAGATGACCTGGCAGTTTACGTAAATTGGTTTACTTTGAAACGGCTACGAGTGTTTTAAGGTTCCTTGGTGTGGTTAGGAACCAGGATCATGTTAAATTGATTTGATTTAGTTGACCAGTAAGATTAAATGTTTTGCAATAAGGAGATACTAACAAATTATCTAACAATACATACTACTGTATTTAATAAATGGAAGAGCACTTATCTAAGATGTTGGGATGGAGTTCATTGTAAATAATGTAATTTAGAATAGGGCAATGCATTTTGATGTACTGTATATAGTAGGGTAGATCTTGTAGAATGTGCCCAAAACTTCTGTTCATATTTTTGATGAGAGTTGGGTCAGCTACTAGTCACAGTCATGATAGACAATCTTAGATAATGGGTAGTGATCCCTATGGTATATTTTCAAAATGTTTTTGTGTATTGACCAAAGGAGTATGATACAGTGTGCGAATTGATTTCTTCGATGGTGTAGGTGGCCAGATATCTAGTAGGAGAGGTTCTGTTCCTTTTACGAATTTCAAATACATTATTTATTTATTTATTTATTTATTTATTTATTGGTGCCTTTATTGTGGTTAAGTTAGGGCTCTAGGCCCTCTCTTTCACTTAACCACACACAGTGCAACTTACATGAATACTCACATATGATATTCTTAACCTACCAAACTTTAAATACTAGGAAAACATAAACACTAGAATTAAATTAAATGAAATTAAATTGGCGACTGCGTGATATTAACTAAGCTATACAATTTAAATGACATACATTTTTAACAAAATTAAACTATGGTCATTCACTCACACATTCATACACAAATTGTTCTAGTTGGCCTACGAATTCAAAAGGAAATCTTTACATGCATGTTTGAAAGTTGCTAGGGATGTACAATTTCTAACGTCACGAGGACAATTATTCGAAATTCTAGTTGTGTGGATTTCTGCGAGATCGTGGCTGGCGTGTGTCTAAGTGATCCACCACATTATGTTAATCTGCGATAGGTGGCGGGTTCAAACCAGTATCCACCCATGGTATTATTATTTCTTCGGGGGGTAAGACATGCCTCTATGAGCATTTTCTTCGATACGACTGATAGGTGATTACTTGCTTATACGACGACGACAAATAATGATGCACACACACCACACACTGTTATGAGGTCAATGTCACATGTGATCACGTGGTATTAAGGTGAAGGGGTTTACTAACATAACCAGATTGTGAAATTTCAGAATATTGCAGTTGATTTAATGTGAGGTTTTTTAATTGGTTTGAGGCTATTTTACAGCCAAGTTATAGAGAATTTTTATTTGAATTGGAGATCCGCTGACATTATTTTTCAAGTGAAAATGTTTGTTCTGCGAGTTGGTTAATTATTTATACGAGCGTGATGGTAAACTAATTAGGCACTGGTCATGCTCTAGATTTGTGATTATTCAGTTGAGAGCGTGGTTTACCATTTTATTCGCTTTTGATCCTGACAGATCCAGCGAATTTGAATATCAGTTTCTGTTCATTTCAGGATTATATGATGTTAAATATGGGATTGTGTAGATAGTAAGTTATATTTTGATTTTGATTAGATTTTTGATTCATGGATTCTGTATTGAGTTTCGTAATTTTATTGGATGTTGGATTTTCTTCGATGTCGCGTGTTAGAACACGTAGGGGGAGATACGCAGTGCTGATGATATTTTTGTTTTCATTTAAATTGTTTAACCCTGGCGTGGCTTTGATTTAGAATTTGTGGATTTTTGTTATTTGTTTATACTCGTAGCGTGAGTATAGCCATTGTCACGAGTACGAACCTATCATTATTTTGTGACCATCGTCTAGGAATGCTAGGGGCACATTGTTAATTTTTTGTTTAGCCGTTCATCCATCCTTAAAGTAACGGCAATTGACACAGATCCAATTTCATGTACGTGTGTATTTGGAAGGGGATCACGAAATGAGTACAGTATTTATACGTCCTCCCAAACCACACCAATAATAAAGCAGGCTTCAGCTGAATTTAATTGATTTTTTCAGCACATTTGCATTGGGCGTTTACGTATCTCAATACATTTCATTCTTCCGTTTATATTTCAAGGTTGTTGACTTTTCATTTTTGGGGTTCATGCGAGTCCATTTTCTATTTTGTTTTGGGGATATTTTATTTTTATAATGTTTTACCTTGTTTAGTGAAATAATATTTTTTGTGATACAAGCTAATCCGTGTTTACTGATTTGAATTTCTCAGGACAGTCTAAATTAAATTAAGGACTGAGCGTGACCCTGAGAAGAGAGTCCTATTCGGGGGTACGGGTACAATACAAAGCCAAACTGAATGTGTGAAAACCATATTATGGTTCAACATGATCACTTATTTTCGTTATTGCAACTCTAAAATACTGAGAGTCATTCCTCGTAATAAACCCCTGAGTTAGAAAAGTGTATCGAAGTGTAGAAATGTACCCTATGTTGTTGTTGATTCTTTTAGGGGCATTGCGACATCGTAGTCATGTAGCTCCATATACTTGGATGTGTGTAAAATTTGTGTGATAAACTGTGTTATTGTGATGGCTTTACTAGTGTGTGCATTTGTAAATTGGGGACATGATTGGAAAGGTGGCGGCCGTGGCCAAATGTTACGAACCACCCCCGCATTTGCCTGGAGTAGATGTGGGAAACCACGGAAAACCACTTCTAGGATGGTTGAGGTGGGAATTGATCCCTCCTCTTCTCAGTTTTGCCTCAAGAGACTGAGAGTACCCCGTTCCAGGTCTTACATCAGAATTAAAATTTCTTGGCAGAGCTGGGAATTGAATCAGAACCTTTGGGGTGACAGGCAAGATATGAAATAATATACCCGGCATATAACCAGCAGGGATTTCTCGGCGAATCATGGGGTATATTGCCAAAGTATTCAATGTGCTGTACATACTTGAAAAATGATAAATTAATTAAAATTATTAAAAGAACTGAATTATTATTATTATTTCAGTTACAATCATTATTAAAACTACTGTATAAATATTAATAACAGCAATAATAATATAAATACATTGTTTATTATTATTATTGTTATTATCATTATTATTATTATAAGTCCTAGTGTCATCTTGGGCATCATTCCCGTGTACTTTTGATAACCAGTATTTTTACTGAGTTTATAATAGTGTAATTTAATGGTTTAGGATTAGTTTAACGCCTTGTGATTTGAAACAATCTACTGATTCAGCACTTACTTGGAATGAGTTTGGAAACACCTCGAGGAAAATCACATGTCACTATTAGCAAAGAGATTCGCACTTGCAAGACCGGTATATTATGCCGTCCCGAACAATGTTACGGCAATAAATATATCTTCTACCATGTAGCATAGCTATGGCAAGTTTCCATAATTGTGGGTTTCAGTTCCAGTGTGCTCTTCAGTCACTATATTCCAACATGTGCCTTCCTGACACTCGTGTTGACCAACTGGAAGGCTTTTACCAACAGAAAAAAATCCTGAAACTTCTGCATTCATCACACTAACACATTTCATGAGACGTGTTCCGTATGTCCACAAGTACACGGGGTTGATGACCATTAGTAGAAAAAGTAAAACTTTTGAAATAGGTATTTTATACAGCACCCACATATTGTATTCTTAACGTAAGCTAGACACGCGTAGATATTTGGTGTCAGCGGATTAATTGGTCAGCAGTCTCTGCAAGGGGGTTTATAACAGAATACAGTATAAGAAACCCTCTTAAATAAGACGCAGGGGAATGTGAGGCATTGACCTTCAATACGTGGGGACGCGAGTATCTGATGACAGATTGTATGGCACATTTGAACACAAGACGGTTTAGCAACCTAATTTACGTAAAGTAAATGTTCAAAAAGTCGACTGATGAGAAGGAAACATTTCACTACGGTGTTCCAGCGCTCTACTACCAGGGTATCCACTCGGCTGTATAAACCACATTAATAGCGAACAACACATTGCCAAGACAAGGTGGTTTTCTCTCACTTGGCTTGTTGGAAGGAATGAGTGAGTGAGAATAATGATGACAGTGCCCTTTGTCACGGTTCATCTACGCTAGGCGATCGGTTCTTCTGTCTCTGGCTCGTTGTGGGATTACAATGAGTACCATAAAAACAATATTATAACATATCATTGCCTTGAAAACTCATCCATATGCGTACGTTCCAAATGTTTCTGTGAAGTATTGGATTGTCGGCAAGTGGCCGGGAAAACAATGTCACTACTCTGCTAATAAAGAGCTCTACTCACACCGTCTTACTTACCTTGCGTTCTTTCCTGATGTCACATTGCACTACAGTGCTTGCTCCTCGTTTACAACTGACATGTCCTGGGCTATTCTAAACAAGCAAGAAGCAACAGGCTCAGCTTAGTGCCTTCATAACATACCAGGCCACGAGGCTAAGCAATAAACCCCACCTTTGGTCGTCCTGGCATTGGTTTTCTGCGATTTCTTATTTTGAAAACTCCATTCAAACACCGGGACGGTACCTTCTAACAGGCTAGGGCCTCTCCCTTCCATCTCCGTACACAGTTTCAATCATATTCAATTCATTTCTCAATAACTCATCCCATGGGGCTGATGGCAGAAAGATCATCCACCGTAAAAAAAAGCATTTGCAACATATAGACTTGCTCCGTAGAAATTGGAATAATACGGGATTCTATGGTTTAATCTGAATATTGACTGAATCACGGAAAACGGAACACGTAATTTGCTGCCTGAAGAGTATAATTGTTTGAACAGGATACTGAATGTGTCAAAAGATACGGAGCATACAGTTTGCAGCGTGAAGCAGACCAGTGGTTTAAACGGGATAAAGAATAAAGGAGAAGATATGGAGCATACAGTTTGCAGCGTGAAGCAGACTAGTGGTTTAAACGGGATAAAGAATTAAGGAGAAGATATGGAGCATACAGGGTGGTCCCTGTGTTAGCCAAGTGCTGGAAACTTGGTTTGTATGTCAGCACATGGGTCAGGTTGATATGCAAGGGAATTGTAATAAAATTCTGACCCTTTTATTTATTTCATCAACATTTTATTATATACACAATCATTTCCAAATATGAGCAATGCAATAATTAAGAATACATGTGTCTACTGGCAACATCCATAAGGCAACCAGTTGCTGAATATATTGAGTATCCAGGGCTAAGAAGTCAGTAACATTTGACTAATGCCAAATGGCATTACCTAGAAAATTAAAGAAATTCTTAAACTTATGACATTCAGTTCTGTAAAAAATTTAAGCGTTTCATGAATTTTATCTTAAAAATTCTGTACACCTGAAAGTAAGTAAGGCTCTTTCGTACAGTATATCTGCAATATACCGTATGTAGTTATGGTCTGTTTGATCAAGGGCTCCACTTATTACGTCTCCCAATGCTGAGCAGTTAGTGCATATTTTTGTAACGTACTGTCACACTCAAGTTTAGTTCCAACACAGAGCCATTACCCTAATCTGAATTTATTAATTTAATTGACTTATGTGTCCTAATATCTGCATGTAGCTAAGAAAAAATACTGATTTTAGTCCTTATAGGGAAGGAGCGCAGGCTACACGAACATCCAAAGGCTCACTCTCGGTAAATATATGCACCAGCATTCCATTCAATGTCCTGAGGTAAGCCATATAGCAAGACGATTGCTTCCATTGTTTCCATAAACAATGCTTCATATGTTACTCATCCATTTCATATCACAAAATGCAAACTTAAATGTTCCTAATTCAGGTATAAAATTTGCGTCAAAAGTCGCGTATTTACAAATAACACAAGGAAGTGATCTAATATCAGTTCTATTAGCATTAGTATTTCTGACAAAAAGTCTACTGAATAATTAAAGAGGAATTAAAATGCAGGCGAGTAATGTTCCTAAAGGGATGGAACCTAGGCTACACTTACTTTACATTCAATGGCTCATTCTCAAACATTCCGTCCCTTGAGCTAAGTTTATTGCTTACAATTCTGTAGCTACAGACAAGGCCATATCCTATCGTACCGTACTCAACCTTCAACCTTTTATAAAACATCTTACATATTCTGCTCATAGACAGGGATAGGGGGCGTCTGTATAACTGAACATTCAAATCTAACGGTGTTGCGTTTGGAATGGTGGTGAACTTGTAAAGATGAGAGTCAGTATATGTTTACTATTAGAAGACAACTGTCAGTTTACTGGCTAAAAGACGAGCTGTAATAAACTGAATGTACATAGATTCAGCAAATAAATGTCACTAATGTTTGTCGACGACATGATTTCGAACTACAAATCAATCACTAGCGTGTTTTCTTTTTGACAGCAAGTTCACTATAATCTTGTCAAACTAATGTAAGCCCGACCTTAGGTGAATTCTGATTAAAAACTATGTTAAGATCAAAACTAACAGATTAAAGTTTATTGCTGGAAATATTAGCGGATTAAATTTAAAAGTTTAACATATATAATAATAAATAATGTTATTGGTTTTACGTCCCTTTTAACTACACTGGCTTTTAGAGACGCCGGGGTGCCGGAATTTTGCCCCGAAGGGGATCTTTAACGTACCAGTAAATCTACTGACACGGCTCCCTCGCATTTGCGCACCCTCAAATGCCAGCTGACTGCGCCAGGTTTCGAACCTGCAACCTTGGGCTCAGCAAGCGAGAACGTTACCCCTGAGCCACGCAGCCAGACTTAACATATATAATAAACTAATTAAACTTAAAACTAAACAAAACTGATTATAGTTAAAGGTTAAGAAGCGGAAGAAATATTTCGAGGAAAGACTATCAGAAAAGGACCCTTATCAATATATTTAAGGCTGGAAGAAAATTTACAAAACTGAAAAAGTCACATTAAAAATGATAGTTGCAGTAACACTATGACTAATTAGATTTAATTAAGTATGCCATTAGTCTCTAAATCTAACAGTCGTTGTCCAAACAACCGCAAAACTATGTGACATTAGTTTTAATGGTTAAGGAATATATTTACGATTACATATTTATTGATTATGAAAGTAAAGAATAAGTTCAAAGTTACACATATTTTTAACGATTCCGTTAATCTCAAGTGTGCAACTGGAGGGTATCAAACTGACTCTGCACACCACAAGCGGGAGTGCTTGGTAATTATATGGGAAGTGAGTTGTAATTACATGTTTCATGCGACACTTCATTTCTGGATATGACAGGTAATCACAACATTGTGTGGACATGAAGGGGAGCTGTGTAACTGAGCAGTTACACAACATACATTGAGTTCCAAACTTCCACACGGAACGCCTCGCCGAATGAAAGAGTGAAATAAAAGTCCGGAAATTAAAAAAATGGAATCTCGGTGCAGCAGTGGGTGTGGTTTTTACCTCGGTGTCTTATACAGTAATGTACCAAACATTTAATTTTACGTTTACTACACGTAATCTACACGCAGTCTACGTGGCCATTTTTCATGATGACTAGGCCAATATAATATATCAACGCATAGTTTTGAAATGGAATCAAATCAAGAAATAATCACTCAATTGGGTTACATTTTAACTATTTTATAGGCTATGTAAAGATTGATAAAAGGCATCAATATACAAAGAAAAGAAAGAATTACGCATGTAAATAATTGGTTTCCATATCGAATAATTCTTAAAGGAGGTGAAGGAATTAATATTGATCTAGGCCTAATGATGGAAGAATTTTCTTATTTGTATTTACTGTATACTGTGGATTTCTATTACATTTTCGCGTTGTGCCCAAAGTGAGATTATGAATTTAGGGTACAAATTGAGGTGATATTACAAATAAAACTACCCAACTGATATGTAATGAAACAAACTGTATGGAATTAGCCGGATATTGTTCCAAAAATTGTCTGCTCTAAGATATGGTACAGTGATGATGATAAAACTGTGTTTCCCGTCTGCAGTGTCACGATATCATTACATAGACTCAAGTTCACCGAAATACACGTTCTATTGATTGAAACAAGATTAAAGCATACATTCACTAGAATATCGCGGAGAATAATATTGCGCCATAGATGACATAGTCTATGTTATTTACATTGTCTACACATTTTTTACGCGTAGACGTAGACTATGACGCACACACTGCTGGGGAAGTTAAACACACTATTGAAGTTACCACAGAAGCCAGGTTACCAGACAAACAACATATTGATCAAGCCTTTACAATGAATTGACAACAGGATCTCCGGGAGAGAGTGAACAATAGCAAAATGCTATTGGAGCAGAGGAGAGGAATTCATGAGAAAATTATTTAAGTGAGTGAGCACGTGGGCACAACCAGTGGGACGTGGGCCCTAGCTGAGCTCAGCATTGCTTCCGTTTACGCGGCAATTCTCTCTTTCTTTTCTCCTGTCAATCTCCATTAGTCAAAATTTCTTCTCTTCCTATCCCGATAGGTTATCTGAGATGTAGGGTGACGCACATTTTCCCGCCTAATTGGACGGTCTCTCTTATAATTAACGCCGAAATTCTACGAGGGGCCATACCTCTCTCTCTCTTCCACCTTCCTCAATGGGTGGGGTTAGAATACATCATGTTGTAAGGGACCACTAAACTGGCAAAGTCCTTGCAGTACAGCTTGAGTGATACCAAGCGGGGTGCATGGCTAGTTAGTGTTTCTGTGATAACTATAGGTATATACAATAGTATGTGTAAGTGCCCTGGGAGTTGAAATAAGGCACCATCTCCGCACTTGCCTAGGGGGGGGGGGGGCAAAGATCCGCCGCTGTCAGCACGGGGATTCAAACCTCCGATCCATCTCCCCTGTACAGTCGTAGTGTGTGCCTTACCGTGCATGGCTACGCTGCTAAGGAATTCATTCTATTAGCTCAACTTCCTCAACAGGTAGACTATCAATACATTACATCACATATTTATGTCGTGAATGGTGGCAAAAGGTAGAAAACTGTCCATCATTTATGATACGGTATGGATAATCTAACAATTGTATAGGCACAAATAGATTCGCAAAATAGCTACCGATCCATCAGTTGGCGATATTTCAACCACCTTACATAGTAGCTATTCGGTGTACTTGATCGGACTAGGGTTCGATACTTTATACTAAAGCACGGCGGCACTTTCCCGTGCGGACTCCAGAAAGGCTGCAATAATGCGATGAAGTTAAGGTTGATGCTTGCATTTAGTCTCTGTTAGCTAAGTGCACGGCAAATAGGCATTTCAACCAATGGTGAATTCCAGAAATATCCCAAATTATTTAAAAGTGGGTTTACGGAGGTTGCTGTCACAAAGTTTCACTTGGAGGCACGCACATCCCGTTGGCTGGGACCTATGCTTCGATTTATTTTTTATTTTTTGTAAACAATGAAGGTTGTAGTTTTTAAATAATTTTAAGTCATTTTATAGATCTCGGTACATTTAAAGTATGTCGGAGTAATAATTCAAAGTGTTCGGAGATTCCATGTCACCTCTAAAGAATTTTTAATTTTTATGAAAGGAAACACAATCTTCTTGCGTGAAAATCAATTGTGAACGAACAATAACTGGGTATCATTGAAGAGCAATAGTCACGATAAATGGTTATAACAGTAAAATAATCGTTCATTGTGTCCTTCATTTTGTGAGGCAAGAGCATCTAAAGACACGAACTGGTTGTACTAGTACGTCCTCTGCGAACATCGTTACACGGAAATCACATTCCTCTTTGTAGCGAATGATTGCTCTTACCAACGCAGATGCAACATAACGCTGACTCATATCGCGCTCGGAATGCTTAAACTACATAACTCAAAAAGGACCATATTGAAAATATGACGTTAGTGAGTTTGAAGCAATGGGTAAAATAGATGTCAGCATAAGGAGCACGGGGAACATGAACCAAAATACGCAGTCTGGCTGGCATTGTCATTGTCCAAAACTGTGTGAAGATGCCTCATTGTCCTAGAGAATTCATAACTTGGTAGTTGTGGTGGTTTTGCTTTGGAAGAACGATATACTGTCTCTCTCTTTCTAGGGTTCTGTAATTTGATTGCCCAACGGTATCAGGGTGGCAAATATTTTGTGATTGTTTGCATACTAAGACAAAAGAAGACCCTAAAGTTAACTGCTGAGGAAATATTTCACAGGAAGAGTAACATTATGGATTATACTTTAAGGGCATCTAATAAAGAGACCAAAATGCAAGTATGGAAATTCCCCCTTCCCCGAGCCTTTTGTAATCCCCATTTGCTACTCCATCACAGGCAGAAAGTTGAAGAAACACGATGTAAGACAACCATGCCAAACCCAAGGTCAGCAAAGATCAATCAATGATTGTGAGCTACATTTAACCAAATAACACACAACAGTTTTCTGAAGGCTATTGAAGAAATGTTTAATATTTAAATTGAACTCGTATTACTTCACATTTAATTGATACCATTTAAGCCGTCTCACCTATTATTATAAAATGAATCACCAATGTGTAAAGGGTGCTGAAAATGTTTTGAAAACTTCATTTTAATGGACTATTGATAAAGTGAATGGCCTATATTCGCCTACAGAGGGTTGATTGACAACATGCGAGCCTAAATGAATCGCACATTATTAACTTGCTTGCTTCATAAAACGCCCTTGTCTTTTCCACCATGGTAGGGACTATGAATGCGAGAACGCGAATATTTCTGTTGCTATTTGCAGGCAAGCAGTTTACCTTGGGGAGAAAAATTGTATAAAATATTTTGTCTCTGGATATTTTAGTGAAGTCAAAGTTTTAAAGGCTGCGAGTTTGACATGGCTGACGTAAGAGGCTGGCTCTATCATGCTCCACGTCGCCGGAGTGGTATAGTTCTGGACCATGACTTTTTATAGGCACCTGAAATATAGCTTATAATTACAATCCTACGAAAGAAATCCCTTGCCGATTGGAGGCAATCTGAAAGATACTTAAAATATAAACCTTGTCGACTACATTGCAGCCATCACTACCCTCATAAGACAAGAACCAAAGTGAAAGGTTAAAATCTACATTGAGCTTCAATCGTCATTATCGAATAAAAATAATACCAACTACGTTCTCGCAATTACTTAATAATCAAAATGTAAATATTAATATTATTGTGGCCATTGAGTGGCATGTTCTCAAGGTAATGGTCTTCATTTCCGTCAAAAATAGCTTTACTTTTAATAACATAAATACAATTCAATTTATGTACAGTATTAGAAATATAGAGTCTTCATTATAACAAATAACAATTGCCATCATAGTACCACAAGGAATATAATATTCAGCCGAAGAGAGGTTCAAAATATCACATTTTGACTTTATTATTATTATTATCATTATTATTATTTATGATGGCAGCATTAGCAGCTGTAATAAGGAAAGAGTTATTGTCCATCATTTGATTAGTTACATAAATTACTTTGAAATTGACTTCATTACATAGAAAAGTGGCCGGTGGCATAAGTGGTCCATAAAATTGAGATTCCTCTAGGCTTGAATATACTAGCACTCTAGCGTCGACTCTGAGGACAGCCTGAATGGATATTGTTCGCCTCGGTGGCCGAGGAGTGGGAGTCACTTGTTAGGTTATGCCACTCACGTTGTATCATCAGAATCATTGCACATTCAGCTCATAAGAGATTAATAGCTACAAATGTAATCCCATCGTAAGCTTCATATACCGAGGAATCTTCTCTCGTGCTGTTTACATCTGATGATAATATTTCAAAACCTCGTCCATAGATTCTCTTCCGGAAGCCTGAAAAGGGAAACAGACTGAATGACATATGGCGAGGTGATACAGAACTTGTCTTATCGACCAAAAGTTGAACTCCGAGTCCAGAACTTTATATGTGCATGTGAACATTTAAGAATAGTGTTAGTCACAGATTTCGGCTACATGATTATGGTCCAGTATGTTGGCAAACATGGGATAAGACAAGATTTGCAGGCACACTTCAGTGATTCCATAAGTGTGGATTAGCATGTAACATTCAAACAGTAATTCACAATACTACTGTATCATTGACCAAGTGGCATGTGGCATCTCCAAGTAGCACTGAGGTTACACATGAGCTGTTATTGGTACATTCAGCCCCATGTTTGTGACTAGTCTATATTTGTTAGGAGGTGGGAAACTGTGGCACTCACGAGGAAACGGTCAGGAGTGGTAGGCTAGAAGCCACTACACCATGAGGTGGTCATGTGGGATTAACAGCATATTCCCTATATTTTGGTATTTTATTCATTAGATGCCACCACACTGATACGTACCGCATCTACAGCGCAGCCGGCGTAGAGTTGGTGTAGTTTCCGCTGTAGAACTTATAAAGATGAACAGGCATGTGGCCCCAACCTCGTCTAGTCAGCATATCATCCAAGTCGTGAATCACGGAGTCGAGGATTTCATGGAGTTTACTTGTGAATGGGTCTCTGAAAGGCAGAAATAGATTTTGCATTGTTGATGAGAGCAACAATTAGGTCCATAAAAATGCTTGAAACATCTATGTGTGCCTTATTTCTGGATCAATCTATGATTGCAGGTTTCTGTATTTTGTTTGGGTTGCTGTATAAGTGGAGAATTTCGCTCCACGGAGATATTTAATTGAGATGAGCACAACACTAATTTTGCTTTCTTAGACAAAGTTTTAAATTTAACTTCCAACGCAGCCAAAACTCCGATAGATCTTGAGTTTAAAACGCAATTTGTATTTGAAAGATGTCGAATTTACGAGGATCTCTTGTTCCACTGAGTTTAATCTAGGTGTTTCTTGTTCACGCCGAACACATTCAGTACCCATTTAAAGTCATCAAGCACCTTCTCTTGAGTTGTTTGCAAGTAATATTAAAATGAGTTTCTCGAAGCTTCGAGATGTACCTAGTTAAGGTTCTGTATTTTAGACTATTTTTTCTTATGAAATATAGGCTTCTGAGAAAACTGTTGTCCGTATATGTGAGTGAGTCTGTAAGTGTGAATGTGCGTGTATGCTTGTGTGTGTGTCCCCTAATAAAATCTAAACGGTTGGAGCGATCCCAATAACTTTGTCTAGGACTTACTACTACCTCGTCCAACCTCGATGGTGCCTTTCAAATTTTAATAAAAGTAACCAATTCTACATGGCGGCCACACGAAATATTTCACCGGCATTCAAAATTTCCAAAACTAGTTCTGCTACAAACCTAAAATGTTTGGTGGTAGAGGCTCCTAAATTAAGTAGGCTACACCTTTGTGACTTCAGAAACCTGATAAGCACAACAACCTCATGGTGGCCAGGCGATTTCAAATTTTTAAGTGGACATTTTTAGCGATTTAATCATTCGAGCGCAAAGCTACTTGGCACGGCAAATCTTTGTATAAGGTTTTATTTACTGGTGCCTAATTTCTTTCAATTGTTTTGAAAAATTAAAGATGGTGGCTGCGCGACATTTTAAAATTATGTTTTAATTTGTTGTGTCCTAATCAAGCGATCAAAGTGAAAGTTCGTACAATGAACCACCCTAATAAAATTCATCTATTGGTACAAAACTCACGAGCCTACGTATAAAATAATTCAACATGGCGTCCATGTAAAATATTCCACCGATTCTCAATATCTACGAATCAATTACAGCAATCATGGTGATATTATGAAAATGACTTTGGCTAGTTACCAAGAACCTGCAGTGAGATTACAGCTACAAGAGCATCCACTAAGTATATTTAAATAAGTTCACATACAGTATGTGACTATCAATAACCTTAGTAAACAAATTTTAACTTTTTTTTTACAAAGGCAAAAATAGTTGATTTATATGGATTTGAGTGTGCTGAAGCTGAAAATAGTTAAAAATCTTGATTAGCTCAAGTTTGGAAGTTATTGAAACTTTTATGTTCTTCGCATATTATAATGGACAAAAGATTGATGGGGTTATTAGCACATCTGCGGGGCATTATAACAGACGTATTGATTCCGCACAGTACCTCAGAAACTCACGCAAAAGTCAGAATACATAGAGGAGCAGTTTTGATTCCATACAGTAACGCACAAACTCATGTCACAACACACAATGGATCACTACGGAAGACGAGCAATCCTAGGCTCTGTAAGCTAGAAACAAAACAGAGCATTCATTGGCATTTCTGAAATAAGAAAAAATGAGAGCAAAAACAGAAATAAGGACGTAACTAACTTCATATAGCACGACGACGGGAGCTGAAAAACGAAAATTATTGTCATTTTCGAATTCAGCGAACCAAAATCCATAATGATTGGGTATTACGGTGTATGTAAAAAATTCATTGTTGAACAGTGTAATCTGATGAGCACCAAACCAATATGGCGGACACATGAATTTTAAATGGGCTTTTCTCGCGATTTAATAATACGAGTGGAGTGAAACGTGCCACAGTAAATCTTTATACAAGGCATAATATACTGGGATCTAATTAAAATCAATTTTTAAGAGAAATTCAAAATAACCACTGTGCGAAATTTTAAAATGACGTTTCCATTTCTTGTGTCCAAATCATGCAATCGAAGTGAAAGTTTATATAATGAACCATCACAATTATTATTTTATCTGTCGGTATATAATTTTATAGTCTGCTTATAAACCAATCCAACATGGTGGTCATGTGAAACATTTCACCAGTTCTTAATATCTCCGAAGCAATTATAGGAATTAAATTGAAACCTTGTGATATGTGTAATCCCCTCCACAATTGCATTTGTGCACACTCGTGTTGACATCCTGAAAGATTCTACTAAATCCTAAGTTGCAGCCATGCCATACACCTTTCTAAATACCAGCCACCATCACATGTCCCTCGACTCTAATATATACCTTCTGGTTCCCATATTGGTTGTAGATGACCCTTCTATCTCTGTAGTTTATTACAATCCTTTTCAAAAGGTCAAACAATTTACTCCAATCAACATTGTCAATAGTCTTTCCTAAACTTACAAATGGCATGTTACATTCAGTAATGTAATATGATCAGAACACCTCGTGGTGTAGGGACTTTCATTCTTGGTAATAGCCCCGGAGGTCCAGGTTCGATTCCCGGCTCTGCCAAGAAATTTAATTCCGGTCTCATTAGGAGTCCCTCCATAACTAGAAGAGTGAGATATCTTTGAAACTGTGTCTCACTAGGGGTCTCTCCATCACTGGATGAGTGTGATATCTTTGTTACTGAGTCTCACTAGGGGTCCCTCCATCAGAGGATGTGTGTGTGTTATCTTTGATACTGTGTCTCACTAGGGGTCCCTCCATCAGAGGATGTGTGTGTGTTATCTTTGATACTGTGTCTCACTAGGGGTCTCTCCATCAGAGGATGTGTGTGTGTTATCTTTGATACTGTGTCTCACTAGGGGTCTCTCCATCACTGGATGAGTGTGATATCTTTGTTACTGTGTCTCACTAGGGGTCCCTCCATCAGAGGATGTGTGTGTGTTATCTTTGATACTGCGTCTCACGAAGAGTCTCTCCAGCTCTGGATGAGTGTGATATCTTTGATACTGGGTCTCACTAGGGGTCCCTCTATCAGAGGATGTGTGTGATATCTTTGATACTGTGTCTCACTAGGGGTCTCTCCATCACTGGATGAGTGTGATATCTTTGTTACTGTGTCTCACTAGGGGTCCCTCCATCAGAGGATGTGTGTGTGTTATCTTTGATACTGCGTCTCACGAAGAGTCTCTCCAGCTCTGGATGAGTGTGATATCTTTGATACTGGGTCTCACTAGGGGTCCCTCTATCAGAGGATGTGTGTGATATCTTTGATACTGTGTCTCACTAGGGGTCTCTCCATCACTGGATGAGTGTGATATCTTTGTTACTGTGTCTCACTAGGGGTCCCTCCATCAGAGGATGTGTGTGTGTTATCTTTGATACTGCGTCTCACGAAGAGTGTCTCCAGCTCTGGATGAGAGTGATATCTTTGATACTGGGTCTCACTAGGGGTCCCTCTATCAGAGGATGAGTGTGATATCTTTGATACTGGGTCTCACTAGGGGTCCCTCTATCAGAGGATGTGTGTGTTATCTTTGATACTGCGTCTCACGAAGAGTCTCTCCAGCTCTGGATGAGTGTGATATCTTTGATAATATGTCTCACTAGGGGTCCCTCTATCAGAGGATGTGTGTGATATCTTTGATAATATGTCTCACTAGGGGTCCCTCCAGCTCTGGATGAGTGTGATATCTTTGATAATATGTCTCACTAGGGGTCCCTCTATCAGAGGATGGGTGTGATATCTTTGATAATATGTCTCACTAGGGATCCCTCTATCAGGGGATGTGTGTGATATCGTTGATACTGTGCCTCACGAAGAGTCTCTCCAGCTCTGGATGTGTGTGATATCTTTGAAACTGGGTCTCACTAGGGGTCCCTCTATCAGAGGATGTGTGTGTTATCTTTGATACTGCGTCTCACGAAGAGTCTCTCCAGCTCTGGATGAGTGTGATATCTTTGATAATGTGTCTCACTAGGGGTCCCTCTATCAGAGGATGTGTGTGATATCTTTGATACTGTGTCTCACGAGGAGTCTCTCCAGCTCTGGATGAGTGTGATATCTTTGAAACTGGGTCTCACTAGGGGTCCCTCTATCAGAGGATGTGTGTGATATCTTTGATACTGGGTCTCACTAGGGGTCCCTCTATCAGAGGATGTGTGTAATATCTTTGATAATATGTCTCACTAGGGGTCCCTCTATCAGAGGATGTGTGTGATATCTTTGATAATGTGTCTCACGAGGAGTCTCTCCAGCTCTGGATGAGAGTGATATCTTTGAAACTGGGTCTCACTAGGGGTCCCTCTATCAGAGGATGTGTGTGATATCTTTGATACTGGGTCTCACTAGGGGTCCCTCTATCAGAGGATGTGTGTGATATCTTTGATACTGCGTCTCACGAAGAGTCTCTCCAGCTCTGGATGAGTGTGATATCTTTGATACTGGGTCTCACTAGGGGTCCCTCTATCAGAGGATGTGTGTGATATCTTTGATACTGGGTCTCACTAGGGGTCCCTCTATCAGAGGATGTGTGTGATATCTTTGATACTGGGTCTCACTAGGGGTCCCTCTATCAGAGGATGTGTGTGGTATCTTTGATACTGTGTCTCACGAAGAGTCTCTCCAGCTCTGGATGAGTGTGATATCTTTGAAACTGGGTCTCACTAGGGGTCCCTCTATCAGAGGATGTGTGTGATTACTTTGATACTGTGTCTCACTAGGGGTCTCTCCATCACTGGATGAGTGTGATATCTTTGTTACTGTGTCTCACTAGGGGTCCCTCCATCAGAGGATGTGTGTGTGTTATCTTTGATACTGCGTCTCACGAAGAGTCTCTCCAGCTCTGGATGAGTGTGATATCTTTGATACTGGGTCTCACAAGGGGTCCCTCTATCAGAGGATGCGTGTGATATCTTTGATACTGTGTCTCACTAGGGATCTCTCCATCACTGGATGAGTGTGATATCTTTGTTACTGTGTCTCACTAGGGGTCCCTCCATCAGAGGATGTGTGTGTGTTATCTTTGATACTGCGTCTCACGAAGAGTCTCTCCAGCTCTGGATGAGTGTGATATCTTTGATAATATGTCTCACTAGGGGTCCCTCTATCAGAGGATGTGTGTGATATCTTTGATAATATGTCTCACTAGGGGTCTCTCCAGCTCTGGATGAGTGTGATATCTTTGATAATGTGTCTCACTAGGGGTCCCTCTATCAGAGGATGAGTGTGATATCTTTGATAATGTGTCTCACTAGGGGTCCCTCTATCAGAGGATGAGTGTGATATCTATGATAATATGTCTCACTAGGGGTCCCTCTATCAGAGGATGTGTGTGATATCTTTGATAATATGTCTCACTAGGGGTCCCTCTATCAGAGGATGTGTGTGATATCTTTGATGCTGGGTCTCACTAGGGGTCCCTCTATCAGAGGATGTGTGTGTTATCTTTGATACTGCGTCTCACAAAGAGTCTCTCCAGCTCTGGATGAGTGTGATATCTTTGATAATATGTCTCACTAGGGGTCCCTCTATCAGAGGATGTGTGTGATATCTTTGATAATATGTCTCACTAGGGGTCCCTCCAGCTCTGGATGAGTGTGATATCTTTGATAATATGTCTCACTAGGGGTCCCTCTATCAGAGGATATGTGTGATATCTTTGATAATATGTCTCACTAGGGGTCCCTCTATCAGAGGATGAGTGTGATATCTTTGATAATGTGTCTCACTAGGGGTCCCTCTATCAGAGGATGTGTGTGATATCTTTGATAATGTGTCTCACGAGGAGTCTCTCCAGCTCTGGATGAGTGTGATATCTTTGAAACTGGGTCTCACTAGGGGTCCCTCTATCAGAGGATGTGTGTGATATCTTTGATACTGGGTCTCACTAGGGGTCCCTCTATCAGAGGATGTGTGTGATATCTTTGATACTGTGTCTCACGAGGAGTCTCTCCAGCTCTGGATGAGTGTGATATCTTTGAAACTGGGTCTCACTAGGGGTCCCTCTATCAGAGGATGTGTGTGATATCCTTGATACTGGGTCTCACTAGGGGTCCCTCTATCAGAGGATGTGTGTAATATCTTTGATAATATGTCTCACTAGGGGTCCCTCTATCAGAGGATGTGTGTGATATCTTTGATAATGTGTCTCACGAGGAGTCTCTCCAGCTCTGGATGAGTGTGATATCTTTGAAACTGGGTCTCACCAGGGGTCCCTCTATCAGAGGATGTGTGTGATAACTTTGATACTGGGTCTCACTAGGGGTCCCTCTATCAGAGGATGTGTGTGATATCTTTGATACTGCGTCTCACGAAGAATCTCTCCAGCTCTGGATGAGTGTGATATCTTTGATACTGGGTCTCACTAGGGGTCCCTCTATCAGAGGATGTGTGTGATATCTTTGATACTGGGTCTCACTAGGGGTCCCTCTATCAGAGGATGTGTGTGATATCTTTGATACTGTGTCTCACGAAGAGTCTCTCCAGCTCTGGATGAGTGTGATATCTTTGATACTGGGTCTCACTAGGGGTCCCTCTATCAGAGGATGTGTGTGATATCTCTGATACTGTGTTTCACTAGGGGTCTCTCCATCACTGGATGAGTGTGATATCTTTGTTACTGTGTCTCACTAGGGGTCCCTCCATCAGAGGATGTGTGTGTGTTATCTTTGATACTGCGTCTCACGAAGAGTCTCTCCAGCTCTGGATGAGTGTGATATCTTTGAAACTGGGTCTCACTAGGGGTCCCTCTATCAGAGGATGTGTGTGATATCTTTGATACTGGGTCTCACTAGGGGTCCCTCTATCAGAGGATGTGTGTGATATCTTTGATACTGCGTCTCACGAGGAGTCTCTCCAGCTCTGGATGAGTGTGATATCTTTGAAACTGGGTCTCACTAGGGGTCCCTCTATCAGAGGATGTGTGTGATATCTTTGATACTGGGTCTCACTAGGGGTCCCTCTATCAGAGGATGTGTGTAATATCTTTGATAATATGTCTCACTAGGGGTCCCTCTATCAGAGGATGTGTGTGATATCTTTTATAATGTGTCTCTCGAGGAGTCTCTCCAGCTCTGGATGAGTGTGATATCTTTGAAACTGGGTCTCACTAGGGGTCCCTCTATCAGAGGATGTGTGTGATATCTTTGATACTGCGTCTCACGAAGAGTCTCTCCAGCTCTGGATGAGTGTGATATCTTTGAAACTGGGTCTCACTAGGGGTCCCTCTATCAGAGGATGCGTGTGATATCTTTGATACTGCGTCTCACGAAGAGTCTCTCCAGCTCTGGATGAGTGTGATATCTTTGATACTGGGTCTCACTAGGGGTCCCTCTATCAGAGGATGTGTGTGATATCTTTGATACTGGGTCTCACTAGGGGTCCCTCTATCAGAGGATGTGTGTGATATCTTTGATACTGGGTCTCACTAGGGGTCCCTCTATCAGAGGATGTGTGTGATATCTTTGATACTGTGTCTCACGAAGAGACTCTCCAGCTCTGGATGAGTGTGATATCTTTGATACTGGGTCTCACAAGGGGTCCCTCTATCAGAGGATGTGTGTGATATCTTTGATACTGTGTCTCACTAGGAGTCTCTCCATCACTGGATGAGTGTGATATCTTTGTTACTGTGTCTCACTAGGGGTCCCTCCATCAGAGGATGTGAGTGTGTTATCTTTGATACTGCGTCTCACGAAGAGTCTCTCACGCTCTGGATGAGTGTGATATCTTTGATACTGGGTCTCACTAGGGGTCCCTCTATCAGAGGATGTGTGTGATATCTTTGATACTGTGTCTCACTAGGGGTCTCTCCATCACTGGATGAGTGTGATATCTTTGTTACTGTGTCTCACTAGGGGTCCCTCCATCAGAGGATGTGTGTGTGTTATCTTTGATACTGCGTCTCACGAAGAGTCTCTCCAGCTCTGGATGAGTGTGATATCTTTGATACTGGGTCTCACTAGGGGTCCCTCTATCAGAGGATGTGTGTGATATCTTTGATACTGTGTCTCACTAGGGGTCTCTCCATCACTGGATGAGTGTGATATCTTTGTTACTGTGTCTCACTAGGGGTCCCTCCATCAGAGGATGTGTGTGTGTTATCTTCGATACTGCGTCTCACGAAGAGTCTCTCCAGCTCTGGATGAGAGTGATATCTTTGATACTGGGTCTCACTAGGGGTCCCTCTATCAGAGGATGAGTGTGATATCTTTGATAATGTGTCTCACTAGGGGTCCCTCTATCAGAGGATGAGTGTGATATCTTTGATAATGTGTCTCACTAGGGGTCCCTCTATCAGAGGATGAGTGTGATATCTATGATAATATGTCTCACTAGGGGTCCCTCTATCAGAGGATGTGTGTGATATCTTTGATAATATGTCTCACTAGGGGTCCCTCTATCAGAGGATGTGTGTGATATCTTTGATACTGGGTCTCACTAGGGGTCCCTCTATCAGAGGATGTGTGTGTTATCTTTGATACTGCGTCTCACAAAGAGTCTCTCCAGCTCTGGATGAGTGTGATATCTTTGATAATATGTCTCACTAGGGGTCCCTCTATCAGAGGATGTGTGTGATATCTTTGATAATATGTCTCACTAGGGGTCTCTCCAGCTCTGGATGAGTGTGATATCTTTGATAATATGTCTCACTAGGGGTCCCTCTATCAGAGGATGTGTGTGATATCTTTGATAATATGTCTCACTAGGGGTCCCTCTATCAGAGGATGTGTGTGATATCGTTGATACTGTGTCTCACGAAGAGTCTCTCCAGCTCTGGATGTGTGTGATATCTTTGAAACTGGGTCTCACTAGGGGTCCCTCTATCAGAGGATGTGTGTGTTATCTTTGATACTGCGTCTCACGAAGAGTCTCTCCAGCTCTGGATGAGTGTGATATCTTTGATAATGTGTCTCACTAGGGGTCCCTCTATCAGAGGATGTGTGTGATATCTTTGATACTGTGTCTCACGAGGAGTCTCTCCAGCTCTGGATGAGTGTGATATCTTTGAAACTGGGTCTCACTAGGGGTCCCTCTATCAGAGGATGTGTGTGATATCCTTGATACTGGGTCTCACTAGGGGTCCCTCTATCAGAGGATGTGTGTAATATCTTTGATAATATGTCTCACTAGGGGTCCCTCTATCAGAGGATGTGTGTGATATCTTTGATAATGTGTCTCACGAGGAGTCTCTCCAGCTCTGGATGAGTGTGATATCTTTGAAACTGGGTCTCACTAGGGGTCCCTCTATCAGAGGATGTGTGTGATATCTTTGATACTGGGTCTCACTAGGGGTCCCTCTATCAGAGGATGTGTGTGATATCTTTGATACTGCGTCTCGCGAAGAATCTCTCCAGCTCTGGATGAGTGTGATATCTTTGATACTGGGTCTCACTAGGGGTCCCTCTATCAGAGGATGTGTGTGATATCTTTGATACTGGGTCTCACTAGGGGTCCCTCTATCAGAGGATGTGTGTGATATCTTTGATACTGTGTCTCACGAAGAGTCTCTCCAGCTCTGGATGAGTGTGATATCTTTGATACTGGGTCTCACTAGGGGTCCCTCTATCAGAGGATGTGTGTGATATCTTTGATACTGTGTTTCACTAGGGGTCTCTCCATCACTGGATGAGTGTGATATCTTTGTTACTGTGTCTCACTAGGGGTCCCTCCATCAGAGGATGTGTGTGTGTTATCTTTGATACTGCGTCTCACGAAGAGTCTCTCCAGCTCTGGATGAGTGTGATATCTTTGAAACTGGGTCTCACTAGGGGTCCCTCTATCAGAGGATGTGTGTGATATCTTTGATACTGGGTCTCACTAGGGGTCCCTCTATCAGAGGATGTGTGTGATATCTTTGATACTGTGTCTCACGAGGAGTCTCTCCAGCTCTGGATGAGTGTGATATCTTTGAAACTGGGTCTCACTAGGGGTCCCTCTATCAGAGGATGTGTGTGATATCTTTGATACTGGGTCTCACTAGGGGTCCCTCTATCAGAGGATGTGTGTAATATCTTTGATAATATGTCTCACTAGGGGTCCCTCTATCAGAGGATGTGTGTGATATCTTTTATAATGTGTCTCACGAGGAGTCTCTCCAGCTCTGGATGAGTGTGATATATTTGAAACTGGGTCTCACTAGGGGTCCCTCTATCAGAGGATGTGTGTGATATCTTTGATACTGCGTCTCACGAAGAGTCTCTCCAGCTCTGGATGAGTGTGATATCTTTGAAACTGGGTCTCACTAGGGGTCACTCTATCAGAGGATGCGTGTGATATCTTTGATACTGCGTCTCACGAAGAGTCTCTCCAGCTCTGGATGAGTGTGATATCTTTGATACTGGGTCTCACTAGGGGTCCCTCTATCAGAGGATGTGTGTGATATCTTTGATACTGGGTCTCACTAGGGGTCCCTCTATCAGAGGATGTGTGTGATATCTTTGATACTGGGTCTCACTAGGGGTCCCTCTATCAGAGGATGTGTGTGATATCTTTGATACTGTGTCTCACGAAGAGTCTCTCCAGCTCTGGATGAGTGTGATATCTTTGATACTGGGTCTCACAAGGGGTCCCTCTATCAGAGGATGTGTGTGATATCTTTGATACTGTGTCTCACTAGGAGTCTCTCCATCACTGGATGAGTGTGATATCTTTGTTACTGTGTCTCACTAGGGGTCCCTCCATCAGAGGATGTGAGTGTGTTATCTTTGATACTGCGTCTCACGAAGAGTCTCTCACGCTCTGGATGAGTGTGATATCTTTGATACTGGGTCTCACTAGGGGTCCCTCTATCAGAGGATGTGTGTGATATCTTTGATACTGTGTCTCACTAGGGGTCTCTCCATCACTGGATGAGTGTGATATCTTTGTTACTGTGTCTCACTAGGGGTCCCTCCATCAGAGGATGTGTGTGTGTTATCTTTGATACTGCGTCTCACGAAGAGTCTCTCCAGCTCTGGATGAGTGTGATATCTTTGATACTGGGTCTCACTAGGGGTCCCTCTATCAGAGGATGTGTGTGATATCTTTGATACTGTGTCTCACTAGGGGTCTCTCCATCACTGGATGAGTGTGATATCTTTGTTACTGTGTCTCACTAGGGGTCCCTCCATCAGAGGATGTGTGTGTGTTATCTTCGATACTGCGTCTCACGAAGAGTCTCTCCAGCTCTGGATGAGAGTGATATCTTTGATACTGGGTCTCACTAGGGGTCCCTCTATCAGAGGATGAGTGTGATATCTTTGATAATGTGTCTCACTAGGGGTCCCTCTATCAGAGGATGAGTGTGATATCTTTGATAATGTGTCTCACTAGGGGTCCCTCTATCAGAGGATGAGTGTGATATCTATGATAATATGTCTCACTAGGGGTCCCTCTATCAGAGGATGTGTGTGATATCTTTGATAATATGTCTCACTAGGGGTCCCTCTATCAGAGGATGTGTGTGATATCTTTGATACTGGGTCTCACTAGGGGTCCCTCTATCAGAGGATGTGTGTGTTATCTTTGATACTGCGTCTCACAAAGAGTCTCTCCAGCTCTGGATGAGTGTGATATCTTTGATAATATGTCTCACTAGGGGTCCCTCTATCAGAGGATGTGTGTGATATCTTTGATAATATGTCTCACTAGGGGTCTCTCCAGCTCTGGATGAGTGTGATATCTTTGATAATATGTCTCACTAGGGGTCCCTCTATCAGAGGATGTGTGTGATATCTTTGATAATATGTCTCACTAGGGGTCCCTCTATCAGAGGATGTGTGTGATATCGTTGATACTGTGTCTCACGGAGAGTCTCTCCAGCTCTGGATGTGTGTGATATCTTTGAAACTGGGTCTCACTAGGGGTCCCTCTATCAGAGGATGTGTGTGTTATCTTTGATACTGCGTCTCACGAAGAGTCTCTCCAGCTCTGGATGAGTGTGATATCTTTGATAATGTGTCTCACTAGGGGTCCCTCTATCAGAGGATGTGTGTGATATCTTTGATACTGTGTCTCACGAGGAGTCTCTCCAGCTCTGGATGAGTGTGATATCTTTGAAACTGGGTCTCACTAGGGGTCCCTCTATCAGAGGATGTGTGTGATATCTTTGATACTGGGTCTCACAAGGGGTCCCTCTATCAGAGGATGTGTGTAATATCTTTGATAATATGTCTCACTAGGGGTCCCTCTATCAGAGGATGTGTGTGATATCTTTGATAATGTGTCTCACGAGGAGTCTCTCCAGCTCTGGATGAGTGTGATATCTTTGAAACTGGGTCTCACTAGGGGTCCCTCTATCAGAGGATGTGTGTGATATCTTTGATACTGGGTCTCACTAGGGGTCCCTCTATCAGAGGATGTGTGTGATATTTTTGATACTGCGTCTCACGAAGAGTCTCTCCAGCTCTGGATGAGTGTGATATCTTTGATACTGGGTCTCACTAGGGGTCCCTCTATCAGAGGATGTGTGTGATATCTTTGATACTGGGTCTCACTATGGGTCCCTCTATCAGAGGATGTGTGTGATATCTTTGATACTGGGTCTCACTAGGGGTCCCTCTATCAGAGGATGTGTGTGATATCTTTGATACTGTGTCTCACGAAGAGTCTCTCCAGCTCTGGATGAGTGTGATATCTTTGATACTGGGTCTCACTAGGGGTCCCTCTATCAGAGGATGTGTGTGATATCTTTGATACTGTGTCTCACGAAGAGTCCCTCCAGCTCTGGATGAGTGTGATATCTTTGATACTGGGTCTCACTAGGGGTCCCTCTATCAGAGGATGTGTGTGATATCTTTGATACTGCGTCTCACGAAGAGTCTCTCCAGCTCTGGATGAGTGTGATATCTTTGATACTGTGTCTCACTAGTGGTCCCCCTATCAGAGGATGTGTGTGATATCTTTGATACTGCGTCTCACGAAGAGTCTCTCCAGCTCTGGATGAGTGTGATATCTTTGATACTGGGTCTCACTAGGGGTCCCTCTATCAGAGGATGTGTGTGATATCTTTGATACTGGGTCTCACTAGGGGTCCCTCCGTCAGAGGATGTGTGTGATATCTTTGATACTGGGTCTCACGAAGAGTCTCTCCAGCTCTGGATGAGTGTGATATCTTTGATACTGGGTCTCACTAGGGGTCCCTCTATCAGAGGATGTGTGTGATATCTTTGATACTGTGTCTCACGAAGAGTCTCTCCAGCTCTGGATGAGTGTCATATCTTTGATACTGGGTCTCACTAGGGGTCCCTCTATCAGAGGATGTGTGTGATATCTTTGATACTGTGTCTCACGAAGAATCTCTCCAGCTCTGGATGAGTGTGATATCTTTGATACTGAGTCTCACTAGGGGTCCCTCTATCAGAGGATGTGTGTGATATCTTTGATTCTGTGTCTCACTAGAGGTCCCTCTATCAGAGGTTGTGTGTGATATCTTTGATACTGTATCTCACGAGGAGTCTCTCCAGCTCTGGATGAGTGTGATATCTTTGATACTGTGTCTCACTGGGAGTCCCTCATCACTTGATGAGTGAAATATCTTTGATGCTGTATCACACTAGGGGCCTATCAAAGAGAAACTCTACTCAATTACCTCCAGTTAGATATTCTGGACAATGCAATTTTCATTACCGATGGAGGTAATGGAGTTTAGGTGGTTCGGCTTCAAAGGTCACGGAAGGTTATGTTTTCTCATTATCTACATTATTTATTGCCCGTAGTCGGGTCAACACATTGTGATGTATTGTGGGGAATTCCCAAGACACCTTTACTTTCATTCTTGTCTTTTCTTACAGAGGGCGGCATTTATGACAGTATTAAAGTTAATATATCGCAGTGGATCAGTTCCCAGCAGAAGTACAGTACTTCAGGCGGAGAATAGCCAGATAAAGTGGGCATATACTGTAAAATGTATTCTAGTGGGATTAGCCCTCAGTGATAAAACCTCGTCATATTGTGCAGGCAGTCTTCTACGGTATGGCCACTAACAAACATAATTCTGTTCCGGAAATACCATTGAATTTTTATAACTTTGGTAAATGCATGCCAAGTCACAAGCTGTACTCAAACTCCAGTCTATGTGCCACTATACACCATGCTCCCCACTTCCCTTTCAGTACTCTCTAGTTGGCTCGAAGACTTGTGTCTACTGACAATTGGACAAGGATTCGAGTATGATCGTCGGCTTGGCTATATACAAGTCTCCAGCTTCCCATTGTGGGATAAGGGATTAAAAGACGAAACGCCAAATTATGCTTGCGATGCACACATCAGTGTAGGCGACGATACAATTTAAGACTACAGTATATAAAACTCAGCAATTCTTCTAGGTTTGTGCCATGTTTTGTGTGGGGTTTCGCCTAGGACACCAAGCTGGCTCATCAGCGAGCTCTTGGTGTCCCCGCCCGGACCCCCACAGCAGTAGCGATCTGCGCGTTACCTCCCTTTATATAAAGTGCAACTGCACCTGTTTACTGCGAGAATTAAAAGCTCAAGCAGCCTTAACCTTCTTATGATGGCTTCCAAAAAGATGGTATATATATATACCATCTTTCTACAGTATATAACTCAGTTCATAGATACTACCCAATAACACTGAACGTGGTACAGTGTTTCGGCCTATAACGACTGTGATGCATGTATTAGTAAAACGCCCCAGTGTAACATGAATCCTAACCTATCGTTAGATGAATACATTCTTGAAGGCGTGTTTTATATAAGATAAATTGCAGCCAATGGCCATAGCTCGGAATTTTTAATTGAACGCCCGAGGGCTCCCAATAAGTTCAATTTCAAGCAATTCCGACTTTGTCTACTAGATGCTGCTGTCACTAACACCTGGCGGCGAACGTTGGAACTTGATAGAGCGTTTCTAACCACCCAAATATAACCTAAAAATTTTGCTACACACTACCAATTGCAGTGGTAGGTTCTTTTACGAGCCATAAATCTATAATGTGGGCCCGCCGGCTTTACTTCCCCTCCGAAGGAAGGCATATTGAAGGATTTTAACGCTCTTAAATATCCGACGACTTTAGCCGGGTTTGAACCCACGATCTTGGACATAGCAGTTCAGCATGCTACCAACTACGCCACTGAAGCCGCTGAAGGCGTGTTTTTAACCTATATTATGCAACATATACGTCATTGTGTGTGTGTTATTCTTTACAATTAGCGTTATGAGTTTCATTAAAGTAGTATTAATATCAGAATTTATATTTCACAGCTATGACGCTTAACCTTTATGATTTTGTTTGTGACACATATTAGATGTAATAATAATCTCTAGATAACAGAGATTGAATATCTTAACAATTCAGGAGGGGCAGGCATGCAGTACCTTACCTGGAATTAAACAAGAGTTGCTGAGTGGACTGAGGTCGTCTGAAGGGTCCATCAACATGGTTCAGAACACAAGTCAGTCTACTTTCATCAACAGCGATGCCCAAATATTCAAGCAACCGACGTAAGTCATGACGTGGATCTAGACGTAGCATTTCGAAATGGAGGACCATTGCTTCGCGTCCTCTTGTGTAGTTGATCCACGTTGCTGCCAGATCTCGCCATACAATAGCCAGCTGCGAAGCAAACCTCTCCCACTCTGAAAAATGCACAGATGAACATTTGTAAAAAGCTCATTAGTTAGGAAGGATTTTAGAGTTTATAGTCGGAGTCATCATACTTTAACTACCAAGTTATTTATCAACCTGGATTATGTTGCCTATGTCGATATTTAAAAGGCGCGTTTTGTACAAGTACCGAAGTTCTACATCAAGGAACGACAACTTTACTTTGCAAACATAAATATTCTTAGGTCCTAAGAATCCTGAATTACTTCTCACATAGTCACCACCTTTATTAAGATAGACTACTTGTTTTAAGGAGCCACGCATATTTGTATGTCTTCGTCATAGAACGCCACCACCTGTGATGAAAGCCCTGTACTCCCTCTTTGAGATTATCGTCATCAGAACACTTGACACCAATTCCTTCAGATCATCAGGACTGTAGGATCATGTGCAAGTTGACGATCTTCATCGGATATACGAAGTACGAATCCATTTCCTAACCATTCTCTACGGCATTGCACTTTTACCATACACCAGGGGTTCTCAAACTAATTCTGTCGCGCCCCCCTTCTGAAACATGAAATATCTAGCACCCCCCCCTCCCCTATTCTCATTTCCTTTCTTAGCACTTCTCATAGGCTACTTCCCACAAAAAAAGATCACACAAGATCTACTGTGTATGCTACTGCCTAATTAGGATTTCAACTACCAGTTACATTAATAATAATAATAATAATAATAATAATAATAACACACAATTCATTATTCTTAGAGCAAATCAAAGTACAACAACGTTTTTTTAAAGAAATGTCATGCATATGTATTACATTTGCTTATAAAAATAATAACTGCTGCACGTGCAGTTATTGGAATTGAGCAAATTTTGTTTGTTTCACTAATTAGCTCTTTAGCTGTGACACCTGTGTTCAGTAATGCAGGTTCACTGCTTTTCTTCATAAAATGGGATATTCATTCAGAATCTGCACCCAAAAATTTTCAAGAGACTTCGACTTAAATTCATTTTGAAGTATTCTGTCTCTTGAGAGCTTTATTAGTTCCTACTATTCTGCCGTTGACAGGTGGGCTGTTACGTTCGTTTCAAACGGACTGCGAATCCAGTCATTCTCAGTTGAGGGTTGTGGAAATCTATCCTCGAATTTTTCACGAAGGTTTTGGAGGTGTTCTACGACAATTCCACTAATTTGACAAATATCTAACTCATTTTCTTCCAGGAATTCATTTAGACAATGAAACATCTCACAGTTACCTTTGTCCATCTAGGCTTTCCAAAGTTCAAATTTTCTCTTAAAAGCAAGCATTTTGTCGCTTAGAATGAAAGTATTACTATTTAGTCCCTGAATTGACACGTTAAGTTCATTTCATTTTTCAAATACGTCAGCCTAGTAGCACAGTATTAGAAGCCATTTCTCATCCAGAAAGAGGGTTGAGAGTGTAGGACTGCTGTTCAATAGGAAAATGCGAATCCATTCTTCAATTCCACAACACGACAAAGGACTCGACCACGAGACAACCAACGTACCTCCGTGTGCAATAGAAGCGAATCATGTGTAGATCCCATCTCCTCGCAAAGAATGGAAAATAGCCGACTGTTTAAAGCTCTTGCTTTCACAAAATTTACAACACTAATTACATCGTTCAGCATTTTATTGACTTCCGGTTGTAGTACTTTTGAAGCCAATGCCTCCCTGTGTATCATGCAATGTGTGAATTTTACAGAATTAGTAACAGCACTCACTCCTGCTCTGAACTCCTTTTTAGTTCCAGTAAATGCCGACGCCCCATCAGTACATATACCAACACAATTTGTCCATGAGAGATTGTTGTAAAAAAAAAAAGGAATTCACAAGAGAAAAATATCTTCGCCTGTAGTCCGCCCTTTGAGAGCTTTACAAAATAGAAAATCCTCGCGCATTTCATTTTCATGACAGTAGCGTACAAAAACAAGAAGCTGGTTTACGATATCAGTACTGTCATCAAGTTGCAGGGCAAATTTTGGGCTCTCATGAAGACGTGGTCAGAGCCTATTACATCAATACGACGAGTTACTGTATCAGTTGAGAGCGGTATCGACTTCAAACACTCGCCGAACTTTTCTCCATGCATGATCGCGCACATATTCACGGCTGCAGGAAGAAGTAATTTCTCACCAATAATATGTGGTGATTTGGATTTTGCAATTAAATAGGATACCTCCAAAGATGCTCTTAGCGCTTTCTTAGGAACTGTTACGTGCTTTTCTAGGAATCTAACATTTCCTTTTAGTTGTTGCTCGTGGCGCTTAAAAATGCTAAAGGTTTACTTACACAGTCTGGATGTTTAGTCTGCAAGTGTCTCTTAAGTTCCACATGATTCAAACTTTCGTTTGCTAAAATCTCGAAACAAAGAACGCATTGAGGTTGTTCCTGATTATTATTCGAAAGAATGCTGGTAAAGCCTAACGTCAGATAATCGTCTTGATATTTACGCACTTTCACTTTGTGTGTAGAATTAATAATCCTGATGGGAGCAGAAGTAGACGCGGAAGAACAATGGACTTTGTTTAAATTCGAACCTTGTTCTTTTTCCGAAGAACGGTACTTACTTACTATCACTTTCATGGGGTCTCTTTTTACCACTTCTAATAAGCCACTTATCCATGGGTAATGGCGTCACTCGTATCAGTTTATTGTAAAGTTAGCTAACCACGCACTAGAATTCACCTGTTCGCTCACTGTCTTTGAACTGACTGGAAAGGCCTAGCTGAATTCGAATCGGCAACGGCAGAAATAGAAGAATCCATTCTTGGAATCCATTCTTGAAAGGAAGTGGTGGTCACATTGTCAAGCGGCTTTTTGCTATTAAGTGTTTGGTAAGGAGATGTCACTGCGGCTGGCGAGTGAAAGGGAGCTGTGTGGGAAAGGTTACTCGCCACCTTTTCTCAAAATTCCTGCTGGCAGGATCCACTGGTCAGTTCTGTTGAAATAAGACAGCAAAGGTACGAGTTTATTATTCTTGAATGGTCTTGGTAGCTACCTGCCTATGATAGGTTCATGAATATGAGGATAGTAATATTTGTTACAGAATATGAAATATAAATATTTCAATCAAAGGCGGCGCCCCCCTTTATCACTCTCCTCGCCCCCCACTTTGAGAACTCCTGCCATACACCACACACTCTTGGCGATGGTTTAATGTTTCGTGCATCCAGGGAGCTAATCACACACCGTCACAGTCGGCGAGGAGATTTATTGTCTTGAACATTTTAAACACTCCCTACAAGATGGCTCCAATATTTCATGGGGCATGTCAACAGATGAATGAACTAATTGCGCATGCCTAATATCGCAACCGCAGCGCTGCACCGCAATTAAATGGGAACGGTACTTGCTTAAAAAACGCGCCTTGTATTTTCGCGATCGTAGTAAATTCTCGCTGCATTAACATGACAGTAGGTCGATCATGTGCCAATCAAATATGTAGGCTACTAGTGTCTACAAGTAGTATACGAGGAGTGAAAATGTTCAATAGGTGTTGAATTATTATAATTAGTGATGTGGGCCGGGCAAATGCCCAGTGGGCAGGACATCTATAAATGGACATTTGCCCGGGCATTTGCCCAAAGCAATTTTAAGCGCCCAAAATCTGGGCATTTAAGATAACTTCTTGTTTTTACTTTTTACTACTTGTGATTGTTACTAGAGCATCTAAAACATAATAAAAACCATTAATCAAAGGTACATTTCATGGATAAACTAGTAATGCCTGAATATTGCTAATCTATATATTTAAAACAGTAAGGTGATTTTTGTTACCACGAGATTGAGAGAACGACAGAACCGATTTACTTCGTAGAGCACTCTAACGAAAGCTCTTGGCCTCTAGATTTGCAGAGTGTCTATAAAATAAACAAATATATTACGGTATATTTTTGAATTAATATAGAAAATAGCAGAATTCTTTCCCCTCACGCATGCGCACAATCCGCCTGGGGTCATGACAAAATGGCGGTGAGAAGTCCATTAAAATGTAAGTTATTTAATAAGCTTCCATGTAATTGAAAACATACATTAACCAAGTTCTGACAATAAAATATAATAACAGTATGAACGTATACGAATGTGCAACATTGATTTATTTGGATAATGAAATTGATTATTTCCTTTAGACAGCAGCTTTTCAAGATAATGAATAGCTGCGTCTGCCACTGAACAAGAGTGCGTGTGTAGCTATGTGGTTAAGGCGACAGACTGTGGTTCCAAGGTTCCATGGTTCGATCCGAGCCATCGCCGATATATACACAATTTTTTTTACCACTGAAATATTGTTTAATCAAGGAGTATTAGTAAGGTTTTATGTCTGTTAAAGATACATATTTCTACATTCCCTCTCGGTATATTTTTGAATTAATATAGAAAATAGCAGAATTCTTGCACCTCACGCATGCGCACAATCCGCCTGAGGTCATGACAAAATGGCGGTGAGAAGTCCATTAAAATGTAAGTTATTTAATAAGCTTCCATGTAATTGAAAACATACATTAACCAAGTTCTGACAATAAAATATAATAACAGTATGAACGTATACGAATGTGCAAAATTGATTTATTTGGATAATGAAATGGATTATTTCCTTTAGACAGCAGCTTTTCAAGATAATGAATGGCTCCGTCTGCTACCGAACAGCAGTGCGTGTGTAGCTATGTGGTTAAGGCGACAGGCTGTGGTTCCAAGGTTCCATGGTTCGATCCTAGCCATCGCCGATATATATATATTTTTTTACCACTGAAATATTGTTTAATCAAGGAGTATTAGTAAGGTTTTATGTCTGTAAAAGATACATATTTCTACATTCCCTCTCAATACGTTTTATTTCCGTTTTACCATTGCATTACAGCATGTGATCAAAAGAGCAAACTGTTGTCCTCAGTACGCCGTTTAAATATCTGCAATCAGTTCCTATAACTGACAACAGATGGCAGTACATCGCCCATATAGTTCCAGTAACTGACAGCAGATGGCAGCACCATTGCATCGATGTATTTAAAACCCAAGACATGGCACGTTTTCACGTGATGGAGAATTATAAAGGAGGGGAATATTTAAGAAGGGAAATTTTGAGGAACATTAACCGACAGTTGAATGTGTAGTCTATGTTGTTTATGTACCTTAATATTGCAATTTCTTCCCAATGCTTCGGTGGTCAAGTTATTAGCGTCCTAGACTAAAAGTTATAATTATGCATCGTCGATATACTCTTAAATTATTAAAGAAAAAAGTAGTTTTCCAGGCACTCGCGCGTGTCCACAATTGCTTTCGCCATAAGAGACACTTGGCAAACATAATTCGTTTGAAGGGCTCCGACATCGTGGTCACTCAGCCCCGTGTACTTGGGTGTGTATGTGTGAAATTTTCTCTCATAACCTGTGTTATTGTGATGGCTGCATTACTGTGTGTATTTGTAATTAAGGTGGTAAATGGCAAGGAGACGGCCAAGGCCTTAAGTTAGGAACCATCCCGGTATTTGCCTTAAGTGGAAGTGGGAAACCACGGAAAACCACATCCAAGATTGTCGAGGTGGGAATTAAACCTTCCTCTTCTTAGTTATACCTCAAGAGACTGAATGTGCCCCGTTTTTGCCCTCAGACCAGAATTCAATTTCTTGGCAGAGCAGGAAATGTAACCCGGGTCTCCGGGGCGATAGACAAGAATAGGTGGGCCTCCATGTGTTAATACGATGTTTGACATGCACGGGACATATAATTCAAAAACTGCCTCCATTAGGGTGACTGCCGAAGTGAGTATTGAGTATAGTCCTATGGTCGTTCCAGTAGTTGGCGAAGTGATTCTATGTTCCCCTGCAAAATGTACTGTCATACCCTATAACAGGTGATGGAAATTGCTTATTTAGAGCAGTTTCGTACTGTTTATAACAAAATGAAGAACGTCATACTGAGCTGCGTTTTCAAGCTATCGCAAAAAATGTCGCTGGCAGGAACAATTATAAGGAATTTATTTTAAGCGATCAGTCTCATCGCATTCTCCTCACCAACCAACTTGAGTATGAAAGTCTCTGGACGGTCATGTTGAACTTCATTGTATAAGACAATTGTTTAATGATTATTTGTTTGGAGTACTGAGTCTAACTACGCAGTTGATTTCGGCAATGGAAGTATTATTTGCCATTTAATATTTAGCGGCTCCGTTATTGCAGGACACTATAGTGTTATCGAATAATACGAAGCCACATTTAAAATCCAATATAAATAGGCCATTTCAGAAACAATTCCAGATATTATGCAGTACAGTGTACTGTAAGGTCTTTGACGATCAAATGTAAACATTGTTCTACATTGTATTTCTCTTGCGTAAAATCTATGCGTGGTTACTTTGGTCTTTACTGTTGTGAGGGTAAAATTGATCTGCTGGAATATAAAATATTTGCCAAGCTGCAACAATGTAATGATATTAATTTAAAAGTCATTGAACTTATATCCAGTAGTTCAAACACATACATCAGCGTTAACAGATTGGATACTGAAGATGAAAGCCAGCTACTTCATTTCCCTATTATTGAATTTTTCAATTCCTTGGAAATAAGTGATTCGCCTCCACATACTCCGAACGTTTGAGCCATAGTTATGCTCCTTAGAAATCTGAACGTTTCCCAAGGACTCATATATGGTAATATATTAATTGTAAGAAATATGTAAGATATTGCTTGGATTCGGATATAATAGGTGCAGTAATATTAGGCAGAGAGTTCAAATCCTACGACTTGATTTAACACCTTCCGATAAAACACTTGCAGGTACAGTACATTTTCTTTTAATAGGCAACAATGTCCTATTCGCTCGGCCTACTTTATCACAATCAATCAAGCTCAAGGAGAAACTCTTGAACGTATTGGGCTATTTACCTCATCACGTTTTAAGTCATGACCAGCAGGATAGTGAAGGTACAAAAAAGGTCCTGTATGGGATGGTAAAGAATAAGAGGCGGAAGGATCCTACGGATTATGTTAGAATGGTGAACAAAAGGGGACAAGGGATAGAAAATAGGGAAGAACTGAAGAAAATGTGGAAAGAATATTTTGAAGAACTCCTGAACCCAAATGGAAACCACGGCGAGGAAGAGAAATCGGGGAAGAGGTACAGTAGATGAACTGCAAACAGAAAAGGACTTAACATGGAAAGAAGTGGAAGATGCAGTGAGGAAGATGTAAGGAGGGAAGGCACCGGGTGTGGATGAGTTGAGTGTGGAGATGGTGAGAGCAGCAGGAGAGGTGGGGATACAATGGTTGTACCGAGTGATGAAGGCAGCATGGAAGGAAAGGAAGACCCCAGAAGACTGGAAAAAGGGAATAATTGTCCCGATCTTCAAGAAAGGTAGTAGAACAGAATGCAGAAACTATCGGGGAATAACACTGATGAGTCATTGTGCAAAGATGTTTGAGAAAGTTTTGGAAAGGAGAATTAGGACAAGGATAGAAGGAGGGATGAGGGAAGAACAACATGGCTTCAGAGCAGGAAGGTCCACAGTGGATTTGATTTTTGCTGTAAGTCAGTTACAAGAACAGCACTATGATTATGGAACAGATCTACTGATGGCCTTCCTGGACATTGAGAAAGCATATGACAGTGTATGCAGAAACAAAGTATGGAAGTCTCTGGAGGATAGAGGAGAAGAAAAATGGACTATAAGGAGGATAAAGGAGATGTACAAGGGAAGCGTGAGCTGTGTGAAAGTGGGAGGAGAGAGATCGGACTGGGTGGAACCGAGAAACGGCCTGAAACAAAGAAGTGCACTGTCACCGTTACTTTTCATTGTGGTGATGGATGACATAATGACCCGAGCGGCACAAGTAATTGGGGAAGGAAAGATGAAAGCAATGGTGTTTGCGGATGATTTGATGATTTGTGGAAACAAGGAGGAGGAGGTACAGGAAGAGTTGGACGTGTGGGAAGGAATAATACAAGGATATGGGATGAAATTTAGCATAAATAAGAGTGAGATGGTGATCCCAACAAGGAAGAAGGAAAGGACCACAACGGGAATAACAATTGGTGGGGAACAGCTGAAGAAAGTGGAAAGTTTCAAGTATCTGGGAAGCCTGATACAAGAGAACGGAGAAACGGTAGAGAAATAAATGAGCGGGGAAGACAGGCAGAAGCATTCCGGAGGAGTGTGAGAAGCATGTTATGGAGCAGGGATGTCCCTCAGAACAGCAAGTAGATCATATATCGTACTATGTCCCTATCCAGACGTATGCCTCGGAGACCTGGGTTATGAAAGGAAGGGAGAAGAGCAAAATACAGGCCAGTGAGATGAGGTTCTTGAGAAGCAGTATTGGAGCTACAAAGAGGGACAGAATAAGAAATGAGAGGACCAGAGAAATAATGAAGGAGGAACCATTACAGGATGGTATAGAGAAATCTAGACTTAGATGGTATGGACATGTAAAACGAATGGAGGAGAAGAGGATACCCAGGAGGATACACGAGACGAAGTGGGAAGGAAAGAGACCAAGAGGGAGACCGAGAGGCAGGTGGCTGAAGGGGGTGGAAGAAAGCGTGAAGAAGAGAGGAGAAGACTGGACAAGGGTGGAGGCTGAGAGATGGTGGGAAGACAGAAGACGTTGGAGAGGCTTGTGTTCCAAACAGACCCGGCCAGTGGCTGGAAACTGAGCAAGATGATGATGACCTCATCACGTTTTCAGTCATGACCAGCAATATGTTGCAATGCTGAGAGTGCTATCTTTCGACGCCCTTAAAGTTGCAATAGTGCTAAAAAGTAATCGTACAAAGAATGTAACTTATATAAGAAGCTTCTTCAGTAAATTTGTTTTCCATTGTCCGTCATGTTTTGACGGGTTTCATCTAGTAATAATTTAAGTATCCTGTGTCAATGTTGTCAGTAACATCTAAATGGGAATTATGTATATCTGGTTTGAATAAAACATTGTATTACTGAGTTCCTGCAGGCCTGGCCTACTCATTTATATTTAGGAAAATTAGGTAGGAGTTTGATTATGGTGTGAATAGTGGCTTTGGGAAGAGGGTGTGTGGGCTAGTCCCTGGGAAGCCATTGTGCTATGATCTTGGAATGGAGGTAAGGTGGTCGTGGCCTTGAGATTGGCGAGGCATTCTACCACCAGCAGCCCAGCCCAGTTAGTTGTGAAGTAGAGCTGTCTGTTGAGTGGTCGAGTCTGAGATTTCTTAGGCTATTTATATTTTTAAGTGTTAGATTAAATCATTACAAAATGCTTAGGAAAAAAATGACCTATTTGGAACTTTTTAATTTGAAAGGGAAAGGAGTATCTTGTAAATATTGTAATAAGGACTATTAACAGTCACACTGTAACAAAATGGAAAAGCCCATAAAGAAGTGTTTTGAGTGCCCTCCGGATCTTAATAAAAGTGCTTCAGTTAGGTACAAGTACAGTGGTTGAAAAACCTTTTCGAAAGAAAACTCCCTTATGAACCTTTACTAATTGAAGTGGATGATTTCAACAACAAATCTGCAGTACCAAGCACAAGCTCAGCCTCAGAACCAAAATCAAGTTCTTTCAGTGAATTCCTACAACAACTTCCGCAGCCTATTTTGGCCTCAACTCATGTTTTTATGGATAAATATATAGAATACATATATATATATATAGATACATGTATGGCTAAAACAATATTTATATAAGCGTTGCATTATGAATCTATATATTTAAAACAGTAAGGTGATTTTTGTTACCACGAGATTGAGAGAACGACAGAACCGATTTACTTCGTAGAGCACTCTAACGAAAGCTCTTGGCCTCTAGATTTGCAGAGTGTCTATAAAATAAACAAATATATTACGGTATATTTTTGAATTAATATAGAAAATAGCAGAATTCTTTCCCCTCACGCATGCGCACAATCCGCCTGGGGTCATGACAAAATGGCGGTGAGAAGTCCATTAAAATGTAAGTTATTTAATAAGCTTCCATGTAATTGAAAACATACATTAACCAAGTTCTGACAATAAAATATAATAACAGTATGAACGTATACGAATGTGCAACATTGATTTATTTGGATAATGAAATTGATTATTTCCTTTAGACAGCAGCTTTTCAAGATAATGAATAGCTGCGTCTGCTACTGAACAAGAGTGCGTGTGTAGCTATGTGGTTAAGGCGACAGACTGTGGTTCCAAGGTTCCATGGTTCGATCCGAGCCATCGCCGATATATACACAATTTTTTTTACCACTGAAATATTGTTTAATCAAGGAGTATTAGTAAGGTTTTATGTCTGTTAAAGATACATATTTCTACATTCCCTCTCGGTATATTTTTGAATTAATATAGAAAATAGCAGAATTCTTGCACCTCACGCATGCGCACAATCCGCCTGAGGTCATGACAAAATGGCGGTGAGAAGTCCATTAAAATGTAAGTTATTTAATAAGCTTCCATGTAATTGAAAACATACATTAACCAAGTTCTGACAATAAAATATAATAACAGTATGAACGTATACGAATGTGCAAAATTGATTTATTTGGATAATGAAATGGATTATTTCCTTTAGACAGCAGCTTTTCAAGATAATGAATGGCTCCGTCTGCTACCGAACAGCAGTGCGTGTGTAGCTATGTGGTTAAGGCGACAGGCTGTGGTTCCAAGGTTCCATGGTTCGATCCTAGCCATCGCCGATATATATATATTTTTTTACCACTGAAATATTGTTTAATCAAGGAGTATTAGTAAGGTTTTATGTCTGTAAAAGATACATATTTCTACATTCCCTCTCAATACGTTTTATTTCCGTTTTACCATTGCATTACAGCATGTGATCAAAAGAGCAAACTGTTGTCCTCAGTACGCCGTTTAAATATCTGCAATCAGTTCCTATAACTGACAACAGATGGCAGTACATCGCCCATATAGTTCCAGTAACTGACAGCAGATGGCAGCACCATTGCATCGATGTATTTAAAACCCAAGACATGGCACGTTTTCACGTGATGGAGAATTATAAAGGAGGGGAATATTTAAGAAGGGAAATTTTGAGGAACATTAACCGACAGTTGAATGTGTAGTCTATGTTGTTTATGTACCTTAATATTGCAATTTCTTCCCAATGCTTCGGTGGTCAAGTTATTAGCGTCCTAGACTAAAAGTTATAATTATGCATCGTCGATATACTCTTAAATTATTAAAGAAAAAAGTAGTTTTCCAGGCACTCGCGCGTGTCCACAATTGCTTTCGCCATAAGAGACACTTGGCAAACATAATTCGTTTGAAGGGCTCCGACATCGTGGTCACTCAGCCCCGTGTACTTGGGTGTGTATGTGTGAAATTTTCTCTCATAACCTGTGTTATTGTGATGGCTGCATTACTGTGTGTATTTGTAATTAAGGTGGTAAATGGCAAGGAGACGGCCAAGGCCTTAAGTTAGGAACCATCCCGGTATTTGCCTTAAGTGGAAGTGGGAAACCACGGAAAACCACATCCAAGATTGTCGAGGTGGGAATTAAACCTTCCTCTTCTTAGTTATACCTCAAGAGACTGAATGTGCCCCGTTTTTGCCCTCAGACCAGAATTCAATTTCTTGGCAGAGCAGGAAATGTAACCCGGGTCTCCGGGGCGATAGACAAGAATAGGTGGGCCTCCATGTGTTAATACGATGTTTGACATGCACGGGACATATAATTCAAAAACTGCCTCCATTAGGGTGACTGCCGAAGTGAGTATTGAGTATAGTCCTATGGTCGTTCCAGTAGTTGGCGAAGTGATTCTATGTTCCCCTGCAAAATGTACTGTCATACCCTATAACAGGTGATGGAAATTGCTTATTTAGAGCAGTTTCGTACTGTTTATAACAAAATGAAGAACGTCATACTGAGCTGCGTTTTCAAGCTATCGCAAAAAATGTCGCTGGCAGGAACAATTATAAGGAATTTATTTTAAGCGATCAGTCTCATCGCATTCTCCTCACCAACCAACTTGAGTATGAAAGTCTCTGGACGGTCATGTTGAACTTCATTGTATAAGACAATTGTTTAATGATTATTTGTTTGGAGTACTGAGTCTAACTACGCAGTTGATTTCGGCAATGGAAGTATTATTTGCCATTTAATATTTAGCGGCTCCGTTATTGCAGGACACTATAGTGTTATCGAATAATACGAAGCCACATTTAAAATCCAATATAAATAGGCCATTTCAGAAACAATTCCAGATATTATGCAGTACAGTGTACTGTAAGGTCTTTGACGATCAAATGTAAACATTGTTCTACATTGTATTTCTCTTGCGTAAAATCTATGCGTGGTTACTTTGGTCTTTACTGTTGTGAGGGTAAAATTGATCTGCTGGAATATAAAATATTTGCCAAGCTGCAACAATGTAATGATATTAATTTAAAAGTCATTGAACTTATATCCAGTAGTTCAAACACATACATCAGCGTTAACAGATTGGATACTGAAGATGAAAGCCAGCTACTTCATTTCCCTATTATTGAATTTTTCAATTCCTTGGAAATAAGTGATTCGCCTCCACATACTCCGAACGTTTGAGCCATAGTTATGCTCCTTAGAAATCTGAACGTTTCCCAAGGAATTTATTTTAAGCGATCAGTCTCATCGCATTCTCCTCACCAACCAACTTGAGTATGAAAGTCTCTGGACGGTCATGTTGAACTTCATTGTATAAGACAATTGTTTAATATATTAATTGTAAGAAATATGTAAGATATTGCTTGGATTCGGATATAATAGGTGCAGTAATATTAGGCAGAGAGTTCAAATCCTACGACTTGATTTAACACCTTCCGATAAAACACTTGCAGGTACAGTACATTTTCTTTTAATAGGCAACAATGTCCTATTCGCTCGGCCTACTTTATCACAATCAATCAAGCTCAAGGAGAAACTCTTGAACGTATTGGGCTATTTACCTCATCACGTTTTAAGTCATGACCAGCAGGATAGTGAAGGTACAAAAAAGGTCCTGTATGGGATGGTAAAGAATAAGAGGCGGAAGGATCCTACGGATTATGTTAGAATGGTGAACAAAAGGGGACAAGGGATAGAAAATAGGGAAGAACTGAAGAAAATGTGGAAAGAATATTTTGAAGAACTCCTGAACCCAAATGGAAACCACGGCGAGGAAGAGAAATCGGGGAAGAGGTACAGTAGATGAACTGCAAACAGAAAAGGACTTAACATGGAAAGAAGTGGAAGATGCAGTGAGGAAGATGTAAGGAGGGAAGGCACCGGGTGTGGATGAGTTGAGTGTGGAGATGGTGAGAGCAGCAGGAGAGGTGGGGATACAATGGTTGTACCGAGTGATGAAGGCAGCATGGAAGGAAAGGAAGACCCCAGAAGACTGGAAAAGGGGAATAATTGTCCCGATCTTCAAGAAAGGTAGTAGAACAGAATGCAGAAACTATCGGGGAATAACACTGATGAGTCATTGTGCAAAGATGTTTGAGAAAGTTTTGGAAAGGAGAATTAGGACAAGGATAGAAGGAGGGATGAGGGAAGAACAACATGGCTTCAGAGCAGGAAGGTCCACAGTGGATTTGATTTTTGCTGTAAGTCAGTTACAAGAACAGCACTATGATTATGGAACAGATCTACTGATGGCCTTCCTGGACATTGAGAAAGCATATGACAGTGTATGCAGAAACAAAGTATGGAAGTCTCTGGAGGATAGAGGAGAAGAAAAATGGACTATAAGGAGGATAAAGGAGATGTACAAGGGAAGCGTGAGCTGTGTGAAAGTGGGAGGAGAGAGATCGGACTGGGTGGAACCGAGAAACGGCCTGAAACAAAGAAGTGCACTGTCACCGTTACTTTTCATTGTGGTGATGGATGACATAATGACCCGAGCGGCACAAGTAATTGGGGAAGGAAAGATGAAAGCAATGGTGTTTGCGGATGATTTGATGATTTGTGGAAACAAGGAGGAGGAGGTACAGGAAGAGTTGGACGTGTGGGAAGGAATAATACAAGGATATGGGATGAAATTTAGCATAAATAAGAGTGAGATGGTGATCCCAACAAGGAAGAAGGAAAGGACCACAACGGGAATAACAATTGGTGGGGAACAGCTGAAGAAAGTGGAAAGTTTCAAGTATCTGGGAAGCCTGATACAAGAGAACGGAGAAACGGTAGAGAAATAAATGAGCGGGGAAGACAGGCAGAAGCATTCCGGAGGAGTGTGAGAAGCATGTTATGGAGCAGGGATGTCCCTCAGAACAGCAAGTAGATCATATATCGTACTATGTCCCTATCCAGACGTATGCCTCGGAGACCTGGGTTATGAAAGGAAGGGAGAAGAGCAAAATACAGGCCAGTGAGATGAGGTTCTTGAGAAGCAGTATTGGAGCTACAAAGAGGGACAGAATAAGAAATGAGAGGACCAGAGAAATAATGAAGGAGGAACCATTACAGGATGGTATAGAGAAATCTAGACTTAGATGGTATGGACATGTAAAACGAATGGAGGAGAAGAGGATACCCAGGAGGATACACGAGACGAAGTGGGAAGGAAAGAGACCAAGAGGGAGACCGAGAGGCAGGTGGCTGAAGGGGGTGGAAGAAAGCGTGAAGAAGAGAGGAGAAGACTGGACAAGGGTGGAGGCTGAGAGATGGTGGGAAGACAGAAGACGTTGGAGAGGCTTGTGTTCCAAACAGACCCGGCCAGTGGCTGGAAACTGAGCAAGATGATGATGACCTCATCACGTTTTCAGTCATGACCAGCAATATGTTGCAATGCTGAGAGTGCTATCTTTCGACGCCCTTAAAGTTGCAATAGTGCTAAAAAGTAATCGTACAAAGAATGTAACTTATATAAGAAGCTTCTTCAGTAAATTTGTTTTCCATTGTCCGTCATGTTTTGACGGGTTTCATCTAGTAATAATTTAAGTATCCTGTGTCAATGTTGTCAGTAACATCTAAATGGGAATTATGTATATCTGGTTTGAATAAAACATTGTATTACTGAGTTCCTGCAGGCCTGGCCTACTCATTTATATTTAGGAAAATTAGGTAGGAGTTTGATTATGGTGTGAATAGTGGCTTTGGGAAGAGGGTGTGTGGGCTAGTCCCTGGGAAGCCATTGTGCTATGATCTTGGAATGGAGGTAAGGTGGTCGTGGCCTTGAGATTGGCGAGGCATTCTACCACCAGCAGCCCAGCCCAGTTAGTTGTGAAGTAGAGCTGTCTGTTGAGTGGTCGAGTCTGAGATTTCTTAGGCTATTTATATTTTTAAGTGTTAGATTAAATCATTACAAAATGCTTAGGAAAAAAATGACCTATTTGGAACTTTTTAATTTGAAAGGGAAAGGAGTATCTTGTAAATATTGTAATAAGGACTATTAACAGTCACACTGTAACAAAATGGAAAAGCCCATAAAGAAGTGTTTTGAGTGCCCTCCGGATCTTAATAAAAGTGCTTCAGTTAGGTACAAGTACAGTGGTTGAAAAACCTTTTCGAAAGAAAACTCCCTTATGAACCTTTACTAATTGAAGTGGATGATTTCAACAACAAATCTGCAGTACCAAGCACAAGCTCAGCCTCAGAACCAAAATCAAGTTCTTTCAGTGAATTCCTACAACAACTTCCGCAGCCTATTTTGGCCTCAACTCATGTTTTTATGGATAAATATATAGAATACATATATATATATATAGATACATGTATGGCTAAAACAATATTTATATAAGCGTTGCATTATGAATCTATATATTTAAAACAGTAAGGTGATTTTTGTTACCACGAGATTGAGAGAACGACAGAACCGATTTACTTCGTAGAGCACTCTAACGAAAGCTCTTGGCCTCTAGATTTGCAGAGTGTCTATAAAATAAACAAATATATTACGGTATATTTTTGAATTAATATAGAAAATAGCAGAATTCTTTCCCCTCACGCATGCGCACAATCCGCCTGGGGTCATGACAAAATGGCGGTGAGAAGTCCATTAAAATGTAAGTTATTTAATAAGCTTCCATGTAATTGAAAACATACATTAACCAAGTTCTGACAATAAAATATAATAACAGTATGAACGTATACGAATGTGCAACATTGATTTATTTGGATAATGAAATTGATTATTTCCTTTAGACAGCAGCTTTTCAAGATAATGAATAGCTGCGTCTGCTACTGAACAAGAGTGCGTGTGTAGCTATGTGGTTAAGGCGACAGACTGTGGTTCCAAGGTTCCATGGTTCGATCCGAGCCATCGCCGATATATACACAATTTTTTTTACTACTGAAATATTGTTTAATCAAGGAGTATTAGTAAGGTTTTATGTCTGTTAAAGATACATATTTCTACATTCCCTCTCGGTATATTTTTGAATTAATATAGAAAATAGCAGAATTCTTGCACCTCACGCATGCGCACAATCCGCCTGAGGTCATGACAAAATGGCGGTGAGAAGTCCATTAAAATGTAAGTTATTTAATAAGCTTCCATGTAATTGAAAACATACATTAACCAAGTTCTGACAATAAAATATAATAACAGTATGAACGTATACGAATGTGCAAAATTGATTTATTTGGATAATGAAATGGATTATTTCCTTTAGACAGCAGCTTTTCAAGATAATGAATGGCTCCGTCTGCTACCGAACAGCAGTGCGTGTGTAGCTATGTGGTTAAGGCGACAGGCTGTGGTTCCAAGGTTCCATGGTTCGATCCTAGCCATCGCCGATATATATATATTTTTTTACCACTGAAATATTGTTTAATCAAGGAGTATTAGTAAGGTTTTATGTCTGTAAAAGATACATATTTCTACATTCCCTCTCAATACGTTTTATTTCCGTTTTACCATTGCATTACAGCATGTGATCAAAAGAGCAAACTGTTGTCCTCAGTACGCCGTTTAAATATCTGCAATCAGTTCCTATAACTGACAACAGATGGCAGTACATCGCCCATATAGTTCCAGTAACTGACAGCAGATGGCAGCACCATTGCATCGATGTATTTAAAACCCAAGACATGGCACGTTTTCACGTGATGGAGAATTATAAAGGAGGGGAATATTTAAGAAGGGAAATTTTGAGGAACATTAACCGACAGTTGAATGTGTAGTCTATGTTGTTTATGTACCTTAATATTGCAATTTCTTCCCAATGCTTCGGTGGTCAAGTTATTAGCGTCCTAGACTAAAAGTTATAATTATGCATCGTCGATATACTCTTAAATTATTAAAGAAAAAAGTAGTTTTCCAGGCACTCGCGCGTGTCCACAATTGCTTTCGCCATAAGAGACACTTGGCAAACATAATTCGTTTGAAGGGCTCCGACATCGTGGTCACTCAGCCCCGTGTACTTGGGTGTGTATGTGTGAAATTTTCTCTCATAACCTGTGTTATTGTGATGGCTGCATTACTGTGTGTATTTGTAATTAAGGTGGTAAATGGCAAGGAGACGGCCAAGGCCTTAAGTTAGGAACCATCCCGGTATTTGCCTTAAGTGGAAGTGGGAAACCACGGAAAACCACATCCAAGATTGTCGAGGTGGGAATTAAACCTTCCTCTTCTTAGTTATACCTCAAGAGACTGAATGTGCCCCGTTTTTGCCCTCAGACCAGAATTCAATTTCTTGGCAGAGCAGGAAATGTAACCCGGGTCTCCGGGGCGATAGACAAGAATAGGTGGGCCTCCATGTGTTAATACGATGTTTGACATGCACGGGACATATAATTCAAAAACTGCCTCCATTAGGGTGACTGCCGAAGTGAGTATTGAGTATAGTCCTATGGTCGTTCCAGTAGTTGGCGAAGTGATTCTATGTTCCCCTGCAAAATGTACTGTCATACCCTATAACAGGTGATGGAAATTGCTTATTTAGAGCAGTTTCGTACTGTTTATAACAAAATGAAGAACGTCATACTGAGCTGCGTTTTCAAGCTATCGCAAAAAATGTCGCTGGCAGGAACAATTATAAGGAATTTATTTTAAGCGATCAGTCTCATCGCATTCTCCTCACCAACCAACTTGAGTATGAAAGTCTCTGGACGGTCATGTTGAACTTCATTGTATAAGACAATTGTTTAATGATTATTTGTTTGGAGTACTGAGTCTAACTACGCAGTTGATTTCGGCAATGGAAGTATTATTTGCCATTTAATATTTAGCGGCTCCGTTATTGCAGGACACTATAGTGTTATCGAATAATACGAAGCCACATTTAAAATCCAATATAAATAGGCCATTTCAGAAACAATTCCAGATATTATGCAGTACAGTGTACTGTAAGGTCTTTGACGATCAAATGTAAACATTGTTCTACATTGTATTTCTCTTGCGTAAAATCTATGCGTGGTTACTTTGGTCTTTACTGTTGTGAGGGTAAAATTGATCTGCTGGAATATAAAATATTTGCCAAGCTGCAACAATGTAATGATATTAATTTAAAAGTCATTGAACTTATATCCAGTAGTTCAAACACATACATCAGCGTTAACAGATTGGATACTGAAGATGAAAGCCAGCTACTTCATTTCCCTATTATTGAATTTTTCAATTCCTTGGAAATAAGTGATTCGCCTCCACATACTCCGAACGTTTGAGCCATAGTTATGCTCCTTAGAAATCTGAACGTTTCCCAAGGACTCATATATGGTAATATATTAATTGTAAGAAATATGTAAGATATTGCTTGGATTCGGATATAATAGGTGCAGTAATATTAGGCAGAGAGTTCAAATCCTACGACTTGATTTAACACCTTCCGATAAAACACTTGCAGGTACAGTACATTTTCTTTTAATAGGCAACAATGTCCTATTCGCTCGGCCTACTTTATCACAATCAATCAAGCTCAAGGAGAAACTCTTGAACGTATTGGGCTATTTACCTCATCACGTTTTAAGTCATGACCAGCAGGATAGTGAAGGTACAAAAAAGGTCCTGTATGGGATGGTAAAGAATAAGAGGCGGAAGGATCCTACGGATTATGTTAGAATGGTGAACAAAAGGGGACAAGGGATAGAAAATAGGGAAGAACTGAAGAAAATGTGGAAAGAATATTTTGAAGAACTCCTGAACCCAAATGGAAACCACGGCGAGGAAGAGAAATCGGGGAAGAGGTACAGTAGATGAACTGCAAACAGAAAAGGACTTAACATGGAAAGAAGTGGAAGATGCAGTGAGGAAGATGTAAGGAGGGAAGGCACCGGGTGTGGATGAGTTGAGTGTGGAGATGGTGAGAGCAGCAGGAGAGGTGGGGATACAATGGTTGTACCGAGTGATGAAGGCAGCATGGAAGGAAAGGAAGACCCCAGAAGACTGGAAAAAGGGAATAATTGTCCCGATCTTCAAGAAAGGTAGTAGAACAGAATGCAGAAACTATCGGGGAATAACACTGATGAGTCATTGTGCAAAGATGTTTGAGAAAGTTTTGGAAAGGAGAATTAGGACAAGGATAGAAGGAGGGATGAGGGAAGAACAACATGGCTTCAGAGCAGGAAGGTCCACAGTGGATTTGATTTTTGCTGTAAGTCAGTTACAAGAACAGCACTATGATTATGGAACAGATCTACTGATGGCCTTCCTGGACATTGAGAAAGCATATGACAGTGTATGCAGAAACAAAGTATGGAAGTCTCTGGAGGATAGAGGAGAAGAAAAATGGACTATAAGGAGGATAAAGGAGATGTACAAGGGAAGCGTGAGCTGTGTGAAAGTGGGAGGAGAGAGATCGGACTGGGTGGAACCGAGAAACGGCCTGAAACAAAGAAGTGCACTGTCACCGTTACTTTTCATTGTGGTGATGGATGACATAATGACCCGAGCGGCACAAGTAATTGGGGAAGGAAAGATGAAAGCAATGGTGTTTGCGGATGATTTGATGATTTGTGGAAACAAGGAGGAGGAGGTACAGGAAGAGTTGGACGTGTGGGAAGGAATAATACAAGGATATGGGATGAAATTTAGCATAAATAAGAGTGAGATGGTGATCCCAACAAGGAAGAAGGAAAGGACCACAACGGGAATAACAATTGGTGGGGAACAGCTGAAGAAAGTGGAAAGTTTCAAGTATCTGGGAAGCCTGATACAAGAGAACGGAGAAACGGTAGAGAAATAAATGAGCGGGGAAGACAGGCAGAAGCATTCCGGAGGAGTGTGAGAAGCATGTTATGGAGCAGGGATGTCCCTCAGAACAGCAAGTAGATCATATATCGTACTATGTCCCTATCCAGACGTATGCCTCGGAGACCTGGGTTATGAAAGGAAGGGAGAAGAGCAAAATACAGGCCAGTGAGATGAGGTTCTTGAGAAGCAGTATTGGAGCTACAAAGAGGGACAGAATAAGAAATGAGAGGACCAGAGAAATAATGAAGGAGGAACCATTACAGGATGGTATAGAGAAATCTAGACTTAGATGGTATGGACATGTAAAACGAATGGAGGAGAAGAGGATACCCAGGAGGATACACGAGACGAAGTGGGAAGGAAAGAGACCAAGAGGGAGACCGAGAGGCAGGTGGCTGAAGGGGGTGGAAGAAAGCGTGAAGAAGAGAGGAGAAGACTGGACAAGGGTGGAGGCTGAGAGATGGTGGGAAGACAGAAGACGTTGGAGAGGCTTGTGTTCCAAACAGACCCGGCCAGTGGCTGGAAACTGAGCAAGATGATGATGACCTCATCACGTTTTCAGTCATGACCAGCAATATGTTGCAATGCTGAGAGTGCTATCTTTCGACGCCCTTAAAGTTGCAATAGTGCTAAAAAGTAATCGTACAAAGAATGTAACTTATATAAGAAGCTTCTTCAGTAAATTTGTTTTCCATTGTCCGTCATGTTTTGACGGGTTTCATCTAGTAATAATTTAAGTATCCTGTGTCAATGTTGTCAGTAACATCTAAATGGGAATTATGTATATCTGGTTTGAATAAAACATTGTATTACTGAGTTCCTGCAGGCCTGGCCTACTCATTTATATTTAGGAAAATTAGGTAGGAGTTTGATTATGGTGTGAATAGTGGCTTTGGGAAGAGGGTGTGTGGGCTAGTCCCTGGGAAGCCATTGTGCTATGATCTTGGAATGGAGGTAAGGTGGTCGTGGCCTTGAGATTGGCGAGGCATTCTACCACCAGCAGCCCAGCCCAGTTAGTTGTGAAGTAGAGCTGTCTGTTGAGTGGTCGAGTCTGAGATTTCTTAGGCTATTTATATTTTTAAGTGTTAGATTAAATCATTACAAAATGCTTAGGAAAAAAATGACCTATTTGGAACTTTTTAATTTGAAAGGGAAAGGAGTATCTTGTAAATATTGTAATAAGGACTATTAACAGTCACACTGTAACAAAATGGAAAAGCCCATAAAGAAGTGTTTTGAGTGCCCTCCGGATCTTAATAAAAGTGCTTCAGTTAGGTACAAGTACAGTGGTTGAAAAACCTTTTCGAAAGAAAACTCCCTTATGAACCTTTACTAATTGAAGTGGATGATTTCAACAACAAATCTGCAGTACCAAGCACAAGCTCAGCCTCAGAACCAAAATCAAGTTCTTTCAGTGAATTCCTACAACAACTTCCGCAGCCTATTTTGGCCTCAACTCATGTTTTTATGGATAAATATATAGAATACATATATATATATATAGATACATGTATGGCTAAAACAATATTTATATAAGCGTTGCATTATGAATATGTTTTTAAAAGAGGTAAATGCCCAAAATGCCTGGGCATTTATGGGTTTTGGGCATTTGCCCGGACATTTATCCTGGACATTTGCCCCGACTTATAAATGCCTAGACATTTTACATCACTAATTATGAAAAAAAATCCACAGCCTGCTTCCAGTCTCCGACCGGGTCAGGAATGGAATGAATGAAGCCCCCATCTAGCGGCGAGGATATGAACTGTGCCGGCTGCCGAAGCCTGTCGCACTCCTCTGGGGCAATGATTAAATGCATGACAGATGAAATGAAATGATAGTGGAGAGTGTTGCTGGAATGAAATTGTGACAGGGAAAACCGGAGTACCCGGAGAAAAACCTGTCTGCCTCCGTTTTGTCCAGCACAGATCTCACATGGAGTGACCGGGATTTGAACCACGGGCCCAGCGGTGAGAGGCCGACGTGCTGCCGCCTAAGCCACGGAGGCTATTTTACATCACTAATTATAATATTTTATTTTTAATTTATTTATTAATACTATTGATATTACATTAATTTGATATGTCTCAAGAATCCAGTACAGATTATCTGTGAGACACATTAATTATTAATAACCAGTGATGGACGAAGCAAAGAGGGTATAAAAAGTAGGTTAGCACAGGCAAGGAAAGCATTTCTACAGAAAAGGAATCTGTTGACATCGAATATAGATTTAGTGTTTAGGAAGTAATTTTTGAATGCCGTTGTATGGAGCGTGGCACTCTATGGAAGTGAAACTTGGACTGTTGGAGCAGCAGAAAAGAGGAGAATTGAATCGTTTGAAATGTGGTGTTACAGGAGAATGTTGAAGATCAGATGGGTAGATAGGGTAACAAATGAAGAGGTATTAAGACGAGTGGGAGAAGAGAGATGTTTCTGGCGACTGTCAATGAAGAGAAGAGATAGGTTGGTAGGACACTTACTAAAACACTCAGGAATAGCAAACTTAGTTATAGAAGGAAGGGTCGAGGATAAGAACTGTAGGGGTAAAACAAGGTTAAAATATGTTAAACAGATTGCCTCGGATGAAGGGTGTGGTAGCTATGTAGAGATGAAACAATTAGCTCAGAACAGGGAAGCATGGAGAGTTGCATCAAACCAGTCGAAAGACTGAAGACTCAAACAACACAACGTATATACAGATTGTATTTCAATACAAGAGGGCATGCATTTTTCTTCCAATTTTTGTTTTGTTTTGTTTCAATATTCTCTTTTTATATACATGTATATAATTTGATTTAACGTGTTAGATGATAATGAGAAAAATATTAATGTAAATAGTTTAAAACACAAATAGTTACACTATAGTAGTTATAATTATAAGTTTATGTTTATTTAGGTAATCGTTTTTTAATGCGACGTATAGCTAGTTGTTTGCTCTTCATGTTCGACAATCCAGGTGATGGTATAATATAACTTAGTGTCTTGAAACCATAGCTTTTTATACATGAAGGTTTTACATATTCAGTACTTGTTACGGCTCTTGTTTGTGTGTTGTGAGAGACCTTATGCCTGAATCTTGCATCATGGTAGTAGAGATTCAGTACAGTATTTAGAAACAACTCTTTAATATTAAAATAAGGGATACCAGTGAAATACAGTATTTAAAAGACCTGTTTTGGCTATCTTACATTTTATTAATGAACGTTGTGTTTTGATTTACCCAAGCTGATATAGCGTAAGTGAAAATCCACAGCCTGCTTCCAGTCGACTGACCGGGTCAGGGATGGAATGAATGAAGCCCCCCATCTTGCGGCGAGGATATGAACTGTGCCAGCTGCCAAAACCTGTCGCACTCCCCTGGGGCAATGATTAATTGAATGACAGATGAAATAAAATGATAGAGGAGACTGTTGCTGGAATGAAATTTTGACAGGGAAAACCGGAGTACCCGGAGAAAAGCCTGTCTGCCTCCGTTTTGTCCAGCACAAATCTCACATGGAGTGACCGGGATTTGAACCACGGATCCAGCGATGAGAGCCCGGCTTGCTGCCGCCTAAGCCACTGAGGCTTCAATACAGCATAAGTAAGTTTTGTATTTTTATCTAGATAGAATCGGAGATTGTAGAAGGTGTAAAGGTTTGCTCTTAGTTTCTTTTATCATGTTCACTGTGTGTGTGTTCATTTTAAAGTGTTCGTCCAGGGTAATTCCTAGGTATTTTGTGTGAAATTACTATGTATAAACTATTTATTTGCAACCTGCAAGGATATTCTGATCTATGCATGATATGCTGTGTTGTGTCAGTTTGTATTTCTCTTGTGTGAAGTGATCAATTCTGATGTGCATTATTTTAGATTTGGTTGTATTTACAGTATATACAAATTACAGTATTGTCATGGCACCATTTTGTGATGTCATTGAAGTCATCTTGAAGTCTATCAAAAGCTGTTTTAGAGTATTTATGTATGGTAAATATAGTGGTGCCATCAGCATAAATAAACATTTTACTATGCTTAATGGCTTCATTCATGTCATATAGTGTAGGTGAGTTAATACCACCTTGAGGAATACCCTGTGTTCCTTCTGATGTGTCACTGATAGTGTTATTGACCATAACTGCCACTAACCCTGTTTTTAAAATACCTTTCAAATAGTTTGTAAGTCGTACCTCTTATACCAATATCGTGTAATTTAGCATGTAGTTTATTGATATTTATTGTGTCAAATGCTTTAGAAAAGTCAAGAAGAGGTACGGTACCATAATATGATTGTTCTTATTTAAAGCATTACGGTATGTATTACATTGGAAAATTCAGCCAGAAGTAGTTCAGTACTTTTTCCCTTCCTAAAACCATATAGATGTCCCTTTAAAATATCATATTCATTTAGGAAATTGTTCATGATCTTATTCAAGCATTTTTTCATTATTTTGTGTAGGATTGATAAAATGCAAAAGTTGCCAAAGTTTAAGTGATCACCATTCTTATATGTATGTTGGTTTAAGAATTGTGTATTTCAGATAGTTTGGTATTATGCCTGATTCGAATATCTTGCTTATGAGATATGTTACGATGGGTATAGTCTTTTTACATGTTGCCTTAATGTCCTTCAAGCGTATATCGTCTTCACCGGGCGATTTGTCTGTTTTAATACCTTAATTATATTCTCTGTTTCATATTTATCAGTTTCAAGTAACGAAAAGAATTCATTAATGTGTTTTTATTCGAATGCCATGTGTTGATATTACAGTTATGAGCTAGGCTGTTGTTTTTTCCACTAAAAGTACTGTTGAATTTATTGACCATCACTTAATTAGTATAATGTATTCTTAAATGTTTGTTTATGACTTCATTGACAGTTTGGGGTTTCCGACCTGTTATATCCTTAATGACTTTCCACCTTCCTTTGTTATCGTTTTTGCAATTATATATCTTATTTTTATAATATTGATGTTTTGTTTATTAGTATATTTAATTTGTCTCTGAATGCTTTGTATTCATTTTTATTGCAATATTATCCTTGTTTTTGAACATTTTTTTGTAAAGTCTGTCTCTTTCCTTACATTGTATTTTTATGTTATTAGTGAACCATTGTTGGCTTTTTCCGTGGTGATTATGTAAGATGCGTTTTGGTAGATTTCCTTAAATTTGGTTGTTATATTGTTATATATGTCATTAGGACTTCTTAATTCAAGGCAATCTGTCCAGTCTGTGTTGTTAAGGCTTGCGTGTATTATAGTATCGTTCATTTGCGTAAGGTTCCGATTCATTATCTTGTGATTGTGTTTCATCATGTTTTGGCCAAATACCTGCATATGTTATGTAGTGGTCAGAGATGTCTGATTGAATGACTTCAGAAGTATATTCATCTAGTCTGCTACGATAGTATATGTGATCAATACATGTTCTGGATCTAAACGAGTACATTTAGTGATAAGTGGTAGGAAACCATAATTTGCCATAATATTTGTATATTTGATAGCTGTTAAACTGATGTCCTTTGATAAAGTATCAATGTTGATATCTCCTAAAATAGCGTATTCGCTGTGCTTATTGGTGTGTTGTGTTACGTGTTTCCAGTTCTTCAAGAAAGTTATTTATGTTAGTGCTAGGTGGTCTGTAAATGCATGTTAATCAACTTTGTTTGTTCATCTGGAGTATTTCTATTACCATAGATTCATGAGTATTGGAAAGGTACGATTTCTGTGTTCTAATAGCAATATTGTTCTTTACATATATGGCTATGCCTCCTCCTTTACGATTAGTTCTATTACGAAATACAGCATTAAAATTGTTCAAAGTAAATACATAATTATTAGACTCAAGTATGTTAATTTCTGTTAGGCAAATACTATCCAGATCATTAATTTTCTTACCAAAGTCTATGGTTAAATAATCCCAGTTGTTTTATATAGATTGAATATTTAGAGAATGTATACTGATTTCAGCATTATTTACAGTCTTATTACCCATTTCGATGAAATCGGGTATATTGAGAAATGTGAATTCCTTTCGTGTTCCAGAACCATCAATAATGCCATCCCAACGGTTCATAATATCAATTAACACAGTTATTCAATGTGTACATTTTTGTGGCGGGCTGGGTTACCAAATTTATTTATGTCTTCCTCACGGAAATTTCGAAATGTACCAGATTCGTCGTTTCATCGCGCGAGAATTTTGGCGTTTCTAACCCAAATGAATTTCCAGTTATTTTCTCTTGCCTGATTTTTAATTTTCCATAGTAGCTCACTGTAGAATGCTGTTAGACTTTCGTTAATAAAAAAAACTACATTTAGTGTTCCCATGAGTAAGGAAATCTTGCCTTTTTCTTTTCTGTAAGAATTCATTTCATTATATAAAGTTGGATTTTACCACTATTGGGGGGATTTTGTTCTTTCATTGCAGGAGGGGTGGGGCTGTATACTTCCTCTACGTCAAACATGTTTAGATCTACTTCTAGAGTCTCGGAAATTTTGTTTACGACTTTTTCCAGGCATTCGTCTTTCGCGTGCGGCACTTCACATATTTCGACGTACTGTTGCCTACAGTTCTGTTCCATTGTGTGCACTTTCTCGTTTAAATATGATATTATTTTATCTTGTAGATTTTTTCGTCTTTTAGGGTTTTAATTTCTGTGTTAGGTGATTTCAGAAGAGTCGCATTTGACTTAGCCTCCTCAATCAACTCATCATATTTTTTCGCAATAAAGTCGACACCTTTTACACTTTCACTCACTTGGTTTTTCAACTCATTAATCTGTTTCTTTAATCAAAAAACATACCTGTGATATCCGATGCGAGTATTATTTCCGTGTCCGGTGTTGAAGGTGGAGTCGCTGTGTCATCGATGTTTGCCTCGGTGTTGACAGCTGCTGCGGTCAATGTTCCACTTGCTGACGCTGTTTTTTTGTAAGTACGGTACTATGGACACCACCATGATTCCTTAACTTGATTGGCCATGCCTTTCCATGTTCGTGTTGTTACTGTTGTACATTCATAACGATATATTTGTTTGCATCCCATGCAAGATACATAGTCACCATCACTTGTAAGTGGCGGTTGAACCGTTTTTATCAGGTTCATTATTTTTTGTCATATTATTATTATTATTAATATTATTATTATTATTATTATTATTATTATTTCCTTCATGTCGCATTATTGTGACATATGTTTCTCTGTCTTGCCTACTGCGTTCAAACTTTGTAATTCTGCGTAAATGTTTCGTCAGATGGTGAAACGTTTCACCCCTACTGACACAGTTTTACCATTGGTTGAAGCATAACTTGTTGCTAAGCTTTGCTTCTCCCATTGGCCCCCTTTATGTTCTGGAGAGGGGATGTTTCTACGACTTATTTTTCTCGGGCGCGTTACTACTTTCCTTTAGAGAAGGTTGCTCCCTTCTATTTTTGGGCCGTCATGTAAGACGGACGTGTGTGCACGTGTCGGGCTTTTGCCCGCACCCAGAAAGCAACTAAATGTAAGTACGATTCAGTCATTGAATTTATCTAACTTGAGGTCTTTCTAAATTTCTATTTCTCCATATTTTTTTCATTTTGTGTCCCCTTTGATTCACTTACAATTTCCCTTCCTTATGATGATGTGAATTCGATCCATGAACCCAAGTCCCTTCGCCTTTGTTTACGTTAGTTTAGCGAAGTCTCTGTGTTTATTTGTCATCCCTCCCTTTCATGTATTCGGTTTTATTTTTACGTAAATCTCTCAGGTCTGAAATATCTGCTATTTTTCTACGAGGCTTAATTATGCTCTGTATTGCGTCACCACCTGGTTCGGCGTTCTTTTATGACGACCTCCGGTGGATTGTCGCATCAGAGCCTTGTTTTTATGGATGGAATCGGCGAAGTTACGGAGCTGAGTCTCACGTCTTCAGTCAGATCCTCCCTCTGTTTTATTGAAATGTATGCGAACGATGGTCAAGGTGCTAATCACTGTCCATGCGCCGCATTACTTTCTTTGTTTCATCGTATGTCGTTGTGATTCGGCATTTCTACCTCTGTGTAAGCCTACATCTTCCTACGAAGCATATGTCTTAGCTGATTGATTTTTTTTCTTTTATTTCCTGTCCCGGTAATGTCACGTAATTTAATGTAATTTTCATTTCGTTTATTTTTATGTGTTAATTTTGTGTTACTTCCTCTGACTTCGTTATATTACGTAACTCAGTGTCATCCCCCCACCCCCCGTTTCCCCACATACGCACTCCTCCAATCCCCACCACTTCCACCCCCTTCCCCATGATTTCACAACATCATGAGCGTCTGAGTTCTGTTTTTGGCGCTGGACATTGGAGTCCAGATCATGTCGTCTCTGTAAGTAGTCGCTCTTGTAATCTATCCCACGAATTTCTTTAATTTCTTTAATTTTGCTTCATCTTTATTAAGTTTTATTATTGAATCGCGTTTCCAATTAGTTGCTTTTATGATTTGAATTTATTTCTAGATTCCTTTTATTTTATATTTAAGTTGTTCGTGTTTTATTTTCATTTCTAATTTGTAATCAGTACACATGTGTTTATTTTATTATTAATATATTTTTATTCAGTAAGTACAATATTTGCTTCTGTCTTATGATTTCTCGTATTTGAGTCCCTCGTTTGTCTTTCGATTCAACTTAGTCTTGTCTTCGCACTGTAGCGAAGTTACGACTAACACGGTCTCTGGAACCCTTGCTCTATTACTTAAGTTTAATTTTTCCTTTTGATTTTCCTTAAACCATTGTTCTGGTTTACTTTCTGTGGAAGTCATCTTTCTTTCGATTCGAAATCTTGGGCCCAGCACGCATCGAAAGAAGTATTCCTTCCTCGTTCCCTACGTAATCCTGTTTAGTTTTTATTGTTTTTACTTCCACTGTATTCCTCATATCTCTGCTATTTTGTTTAACGTAAAAGCACAAGCGGTGCACGGTCCGGGTTCGATTCCCGGTCAATGCATGTGAGATTTTCGAAGTGAAATGCCATGTCCTGTGGTTCGGATTCCACGTAAAAAGGAGGTCCCGTGGCTCATGATCTCAAGATTAACGGTCACGTTAAACTACAAGCTTCCTTTTTTCACTTGTAAGTCCTTTTTGACAACGGTCGCAAACCATTTCCTCGCTATAATTTAACTTTTTGCGGAGCACTCAGGTAAACATTTATCTCCTCCGGTTGATCCACTAATAATAATAAAATAATGAACGTTCATGGCTTTTGTAGACTTAGAAAAGGCTTTTGATAACGTTGATTGGACTAAATTGTTTGACATTTTGAAATCAATTGGAATAAAGTACAGGGATAGGAGGGTGATATACAATCTGTACAGAAACCAGACAGCAGTCATTCGAGTTGAAGGACATGAGAGAGAAGCTGGTATTCAGAAAGGTGTAAGGCAAGGCTGCAACTTATCACCCATACTTTTCAATCTTTACATTGAACAAGCAATGAAGGAAATTAGGGAAAAATTTAAAGTGGGGGTGAAGATTCAAGGAGAAATAATTTCAACTCTGAGATTTGCTGATGACATAGTCATCTTGGCCGACAAGCCTGAGGATTTGAATGAGTTTTTGAATGGTATGGACTCCGTCTTACAGAAAGAATTCATGATGAAAATTAATAAATGTAAAACAAAAATACTGGAATGCAGCCGAAATAAATCAGAAACCTCTATGGAGATCAAATTGGCTGGTGAAAAGCTGAAGGAAGTAGGAGACTTCTGTTACTTAGGAAGCAGAATAACCAGTGATGGACGAAGCAAAGAGGATATTAAAAGTAGGTTGGCTCAGGCAAAGAAAGCATTTCTACAAAAAAGGAATCTGCTGACATCGAATATAGATTTAGGTATTAGGAAGTCATTTTTGAAAGCCTTTATCTGGAGCGTGGCGCTCTATGGAAGTGAAACTTGGACTATTGGTGCAGCAGAAAAGAGGAGAATTGAAGCATTTGAAATGTGGTGTTACAGGAGAATGATGAAGATCAGATGGGTAGATAGGGTTACAAACAAAGAGGTATTAAGACGAGTGGGAGAGGAGAGATGTTTCTGGCGACTGCTAATGAAGAGAAGAGATAGGTTGGTAGGACACATACTAAGACACCCAGGAATAGCAAGCGTAGTTATGGAAGGAAGGGTCGAGGACAAAAACTGTAGGGGTAGACCAAGGTTAGAATATGTTAAACAGATTGCCTCCGATGTAGGGTGTCGGAGCTATGTAGAGATGAAACGATTAGCTCAGGACAGGGAGGCATGGAGAGCTGCATCAAACCAGTCAAAAGACTGAAGACTCAAACAACAATGAAAAATAATAATAACATGTGAAATGAAATGTAAATGCTTTTCAGTCGGTCAACACGATTGTACCCAAATCGTAACGTTTAATCTATTTTATTTTCAGGTTTAGGGAATAACACCATCACAACTTGGGTGCAATCGTGCTCACTGACTGAAAAGTATTTACATTTTATTTACTAAGGCAGCACTGAAAAATGGCCCTCAACATGACAATAATAACAATAATAATAACAATAATAAGAAATAATCACGTCAATAATAATAATAATAATACAAATAATTAAATTATGATAGTGACAATAATAATAATAATAATCAAATTAAATGATTCCTATTTTGTAATACTAATACAGTAATATGTCCTTTTATTATTCTTACTATAAAATCTACAACTGCTGGACAATTTCTGTCAAGTTTGAACACAGATCGTCTGTTCATGGAGTGGTAATCAACGGTCATATACATTTAGTAAGAGCACTAATAGGATACCGTGTTTAAAGAAAATACAATTTATTATTAGCCTATTTTCATTTATGAAAAAATAGACATATGACATCACCTTTTGTCCGTGTGTGTGTGTGTGTGCATATGTGTGTGTCTGTGTGTGTGCATATGTGTGTGTGTCTGTGTGTGTGTCCCCCTAATAAAATCTAAACTGCTGGAGCGATTCCAACGAAACTCGGTAAGGACATAGTGTTACCTTCTCCGACCCCGACCGTATCCTTCAAATGTGATTACATCTTACCAATCCAACATGGCGGCTGTGCGAAATATTTCAGCGGCATTCTATATCTCTGAAACTACTACTGATATCGCCCTGAAATATTATGCGATGATAAAGGGCACTACTGGAAGTTCATCTATGTGACTTACCTGTTAAGTACTAATCTAACATGGCGGCCAAGCGAAGTTTAAACATTTAAATAGACTTTTCTTGCGATTTAGCCATCCAAGCGCAGTGAAACATGGTACAGCAAATGTTTTCACACATTGTAATGCACTGACATCTAATTTAGTTCAATTGTTTACATAACCTCAAGATTGCGACTGTGCGAAATTTTTATATTAAGTTTTTATTTCTTGTGTCCTTTTTTTTTTTTAAGGAAACTTGTTTATTGTCTTGATATATTTAAGGTACACAGGTGATTGTAAGGTGGTAGATGAATAACAATCGTGGATATTGATGATATTATCACAGTTATACTAGTCTACTTAATGTTCAATGTTCAATCACTATCACAAAACACAAAACACTCACATGATGCGGGTGAGCTGCTGGGCATAGTCCCCCAGCCGGCGAGTTCTTGTAGTACAGCGAAGGCTCGTGAGGACACACTCACTTACCTCGGACAGCATTTCGAGTTCTGTATATGGCCCCGTAGTTTTCAGCACACAGTGCACATAGCAACCGAGGAGTAACACTACCGCACTGTTCAGTTGGGGCGGTTGCAGACTAAATGTTGGGCGGATCACCCATTCAGGAGTGATGTAGGCAGTAGGACAGTTCATGAAGCTATTCAGGACCCGGGTGAAGCGGTTCCAGGTCGATCGAATCGGATCAGACTGCGTAAATCGGTGCAGGATTGTATCCTGATGGGAACATGAAGTGCATAATGCCCGTTGCTCACGGTAAAAATGTTTCTTAAAATTTATTTTACAACTAATTTTATAAAAATTTGACGAAAGCAAGCTGTGTTGTTCACGGTAAAATTATTTTATGAAATCCGTGGATGTATCAGGATCGCCATCTACCGATAAACTTCTGAACCAAGAATCAGCTGTTCAACACACATTGGTTTGAGAGTATGGCTCCAACAAACAAAGCAAAAATTGCAAAAAAAAATTGCTGCTTTAGTTACAATTATATGTCGTACAGTGGTAAAAAGGAAGAAAAAAATGCTAGGAAGTCCTGGACTCGGGAATGGATAAAAATAAGAGAAGAGTAGAGGAATGCTGTCCTTGGTCGAAAATGAGTTGAGGTCAGAAGATCAGAATTCATATAGGAATTTTCTAAGAATGGAGGAAAGCAGTTTTAAAAAACTCCTAGATCTTGTTGGTCCCAAAATTATTCGACAGTACACTAACATGAGGCAAGCCATTTCTCCTGAAATGAGACTGCACGTGAGTTCGAAGCCCGTTTATCTTCGCATTCACATCAGCCTGGCTTGTGTTCCGTCGAATTTGTGAAACATATTCGGAGATTGTGATTTCTGCCTCCCTTCTTGCATTTCTATTTTGGTATATGGACGTTTTAACCTCATACAAACACTGATATTTCTGGTTCTCGTCCAGTAAAACACTAACAGCTTCCTTAGTCCAGCCGGAGCCTGCCATTTTCGAAGTGTGATGTTTGTTTACAAGCGAGCTTCACAATCTTCTCACCACGTGGCGCCAGCATCATCTTCATGTCAGCTTACCCTGATTGGTTCGTTTCGTAAAATTAATTTTACGGAATAGAACATGTCCTATTTTATGGCAAGTTTTATCAAAGGTTTTATAAAACTTGAATTTGACCGTGAGCAACAGAAATTTTATAAAATTAAATTATTGTACAATAAATTTGAAGGAAAATTTTACCGTGAGCAACGGGCATAAGGCTGTCTCCACCATGTGAATGCGATGGAGTCTGTTGTTTGTTGGTATAACGTCATGGATTACTTTATACCAACTTTCCTTCGCTGCGCTGGGAAGAATGCGATTGGAGACATTCCTCCAGACTCGATTCCAGTTGACGATCAATGCGGATTGCATAATTCTGGGGGCAACATACTGTTGTGCCATGATAGAACGATACAGCTTTTTCGTTGAGATAGACCTGATGACGTCTTGTGGCACGTAGCTTAATTCAACTCTCAGATACCGGACATGAGGTGCATGATGATTGATATCATAATAAGCTGGTGGGTTCGAGCAGTCATGGGGACTACACCATCTCCGTAGGAAGTTATGTGACTCATCGGTCCCGAAGCCTGTAAGCAGTTGAAGGTGTCGTTTGAGGAATAAAGTTCTAGCTTTCTTTTCAACGTCGATGAGTCCCAGACCTCTCTGGGATTTATGCAATGTTAATGTGCTGCGGGAAAGACGTAATAGAGCTCCTTGCCAAATAAACCATCCGACGGCGGAAATAATACGTGTACCCACCATTCTTGGCATAGGAAGAATTTGACTGAGATACCATGTTTTACTTAAGCTGAACATATTCACGTACATTGTTCGTTGGTGTAAGAGGAAGGAGCGGTACCGTACTTGTTGCAAGGCACCACGCACAGAATGTAGGGCAACGTCCCAGTTCTTTTTAATCATTTGGTGTACACTATTCATGAAAGATATGCCCAATATTTTGAGTTCTGAGGCGATCGTTACCCACGCCGGGAGAACCCCTTGGACGCGCTCCAATTTCCCAATCCACATCGCCTTTGTTTTTCGTCGGTTCAGCCGCGCACCAGAATATCTCCCGTACTCATCAAGGTCCGTGAACAATTGCTGCATGTCAACGGTTCGATCCACCACAAGAGTGACATCATCCGCATATGCAAAAATACTGATCTCCGTGCCATTGAAAGATGTATGGAGATTACAAAGAAGGGGTTCCAGGGATAGAACAAAAAGAAGCATGGACCTCGGACACCCTTGCCTGACTCCACGATGGATGAGGAGAGGTCGTGTGAAATACCCATTTACATTCACTTTTGAAGATCCACCATGAAGAATTTTGCTCACGAGGGCAATAAACCGCATATCGAAGCCAATAGCTTGAAGGGTCGCAAGGATGTATTTATGGTTTACCCTATCAAAGGCATGGTCAAAATCCAGTGATAATAACAGTTTCTTCTTATTGCCGACCAGCGACTCACTAATGACATCGCGAATAGCACATGTAGTGTTGACAATGCACCTGCCTGGTACCCCACCCGATTGGTGGCGAGATGTGGCTTCCTCCATAAAGGCCTGAAGTCTCGTTTTCATACATTTCGTGAAGATCTTGTAGTCAAAGTTTAAAAGCGTCAGTGGGCGAAAGTCCCTGAGCTGTGTTGGTTGTGTACTTTTTGGGACTAATACCACCAGGCCATCTTTCAGGGTGTCGATATTTCGTCCAGGACGACAAGCATCATTCACTACGGCTGTAAGTTCATCGCGAATGGTGGTCCCAAACGTCATATAGAAAGCTCTCCCAAGGCCATCAGGACCAGGACTCTTGTTCGGCGCACTGTGGAGTATGGAGGTATATATTTCTTCGGCGGTGATGTCCTGGGTCAAGCACTCTTGTCCTCTGTGCAAAAGTCTTCCTCGTACACCATCGAAGAACGGATGCTGGCAGTGAAGTGGGACTGGGGCGTCGTCTGTGTACAAGGACTGAAAGAAGTTCTCTACCGTTTCTGTGATTAAGGTATGACTAGTCACAATTTGTCCCTCAGGTGTCCCAATGCGGTTGATGTACTTCTGACGGCCTTTGCGGCACGCCCGTATAAAATGATAAACGGAGGGTGCCTCTGATGCCAGATGTTGATGATCTTGGGCTTGAAGTTTGAGTCCTTCCAATGCTTTGTGCTGCAGCGTGAGGAGCTGCGCTCGGGTTTTCTTTATTCTGCGATATGTATTAGGGTTGGTAGGGTCTTCATTGTATAACTGTCGTAAACATTTATAGTAGAAATCTGTCGTCTGATGGATGTGGCGTCTTCTCTCGGCACTGTAGGCCTACAATAACCTAACAGCTCTGGGTTTCGCATACTTCAACCACCACTCAAGAGTATCTTGAAACCGGTGAATGTGGCGTTTCGAGTTATGCCATTCAGTGGCAAAGCTATCTTTCATGCCCAAGTGTGTCAGAATAGAATCATTTAACCTCCATGATCCTCTTCCACGGCGAGGTCCCAATTCTGGTTGGCGAATCTTGCACAGATACGCACAATGGTTTGAAAACTCCACCGGGCATACATCTGTTTCCCTCACGTGTTCTTTCAATTCCCCGCTGACATATATTCTATCCAGTCGAGAAGCACCATTATGGTAGTAGTACGTGTAACCAGCTGACCCCGACGGCTTCAGTTCCCATGTGTCTTTTAAGCGTAACCCTTGTATTAGCGCAGATAGCGCAGGGCAGCCCTGAAATTGGCCACTTTGGTCTTTGGGTGATAGCACTGCGTTAAAATCCCCACCGAGGATTATATTGCCGGTATGATTATGGAGAAGTGGGAGAATATCTGTGGTATAAAAGAGCCGGCGTTGTATCCTGGCCTGCGAACCAGAGGGAGCATATACATTTACAATCAAAAGATCTCGAATACGGATACTGAGTCCGCGTGAGTTGACTAACTGGACTGGATCCGCATATGGTATATGGTCCTTTATGTAGATGGCTGTACCACGTTTGTGCTCATTGACATTAACTATTTTATCGTAGCCAGAGATGGTAAGGAGGTCTTCAGTAGCCACTTCTTGCAACAGAACAATATCCACATCTTGGTCTCGAATGAGGTTGCGTAAGAGCGACTGTTTACTAGAAGTTTGAATGCAATTTACATTGAGTGTCATTAGAGTGTATGTCAACAACATCGTCAGATAGATAGACAGGTTTTTTACAAAAATAAACAAGATGGAGATGGGGTGGTCTTTAACGCTTGTCGCTCGACTTCCCGCCTTGTAGTCGGGGGGTCCCTGACACCCGCATAAGGCTTGTGCGTTCCCTCTTTTGACGCCCGGATTGTTTTAGCTTTGGAGGAGGTTTACAAAGGTGCCTGTTCTTTAGGAGTTAGTTCCTTGTTGTCCATGATCCCCTGGTCCTGTGACCCCGTCTCTTCTGTATCCATGTGGCTGGGGGGGGGGGGGGTCGTCTTCTATTTCATCCGACCACCGTATACCAGCGGTCTGTGGTTCACAACTAACAATGGACTGGTTTGAGGGTGGCATACTGGTAGCATTGTCTCCTGAGGTCACGCCTTCTGTGACCGCATCAGGGCTGGCAGTGCTAGTGTCAGGTTTCTGGTCAGTTTTAGGAACTAGAGAAGTGGCCGTCCTACCTAGACTGCCATTGGTGTATTGGCTAGTATCAGACGAACCTGGCAACGCTGGCTGCCCGTGGAGTTCCTGTTGTAATGTGGGAGTATGTTGTTGTTTACTAGTGACGGGCAATGGCCCAGCTGGTTGCGGCGATAAGGCGGTGGAGTGAGGAGTCAACACGACCATCGTGTCTTGTTCTACAGCTGACGTATCAAGTGGGGCAGGTTGTTCGGGAGAAATACTGACGTTAGATGAACAAGGTGCCGATAAGGCAGGCGAGACAATGTCACTGTCCTTGTTGGCTACAATTTCACTGAGAAGCTTAGGGCCGGTTTTGTTTTCAGTTTCACGGCGCCTCACTGGGCATTCCTGTCTAAAGTGATCAGTGGCATTACAATAAAAGCATGATCGAGGTTGTCCATCATACACCACCTGTGCTTTGTAGCCATCGATAGAAATAATGGGTGGAATTGCAATTTTTAGTTCAAACCGCATAGCCCGAATACCACTCAAAATATTGAATAGGTAGGTAGCTGACCATCGTTCGTTTCTAATTTCACGATCCTTCCCGTACTTACTAAAGTACGACATTATCCGGTCATTCGACAGTTCAATGGGAAGGTTCATAATTCGGATTAGTTTGCTGTCAACATCCGCACAAGTTATATTTACCTCAGATATAGAGCCATTAAATTTCCGTACCTGGGATTTTCCGTCGGTACTGTTGAGGACCTTCTCCATCAGTAGTTTGCTGGTGAACTTGATGAAAACAGCAGTTTCCAGATTGTCGAGTTGAATGGCTTCTAATTGGTCCACGTTGAGTTTTAGGGTGTACTGAATCCACTCATGTATTTCTGCAGGGCCTGGTTTATTGGCCTTGTCGGGGAAAGCACATTTTATCGTGTTTTTCCTAATGCTGTTGGTTGCCATTTTTACTGTACTTGAAAAGACTTGAAAGTTAGACACTCGAATACGTCACTCACAACGAAGCAAAGCGCAGCGAACCGGTCGCTGCCACGGTTCAGACCGGACATGTTCCTAATCATGCGATCGAAGTCAACGTTTGAATAATGAACCTACGCAATAATTGTCATTTAATAGTACTGTACATAACTCTATGGCCTACACACATTAAAGTCAAACATGGCGACCATCCGAAATATTTAGACGGTTCTCAATATCTACGAAACTATTACAGCAATCAAACTGAAATTTTGTATGTCAATTGAGGCAATTAACATAAGTATGATATATGAAAATAGGTTGTTTAGTTCTTTACGGAACTACTTGTTTTTAGTAAGCGGTTTACATGGTTACTTGCAGTGTGTGATGCGAGACATTCACCACAGCATCGCCTGTACATCCCTACACACAGTTCGTTTTCTCTTCACGCACTACGTCATATCAGTCGCAGCGACCAAACTGTGTGTCCTGCTTGACATGGCTGCTGTACAGAATATCTGAGCATCTTGAAAGTAAACGTGAAGCCTACACAATCTTCCAAATCAATAATCTCAAAGATAAAGACTATAGGGTTTTTCAGCTAATTGCTCTGCTAGGAACATTACCTTAATCTCCAGATGCGTGGACAGAATTAAAGAATATCCAGAATAGACAAAACTTGAAAAGATCACTTCAAGGAGGTAGGTCAGGTACACTTATAAAATCAATGCCAAGCAGACTAAGAATATTTTAAAAATTGGGAGAGGTACGTATTGAGCCCGCCTAGGCTCATGTATCAAATATTTCGTTGGGAGCATACTTACTTCACACACTCAGTTCGACAGAACACACCCTGAAGCTTCCTCATGAACAATCCGCTATTTTGACTTCGGAGAGGACAGCTTATTTTTTTCCTAGAGATACTTACTATTTTAATGCCACATATCTCAGGATCATATAATAATTAATTCTGTATGATTTACAATCTTCTATGCCTTTTGGAAATGGTAAATCACTTTATGGTAAAGGTATTTTTCACCGCAGACACGCGGAGGACAATGTAAATGGTCGCTAATCGACTCAACTACTTCCTTCAAACCAGGAAGCCGTGCCACGCACAGACGCACCGTTTTGATAGTCCGCTGAGGCAGGACGTATTGTGTCGATTGTCTGTCATTAAGACGAAGGCCATTTTTGCTGAGTGCATACCCCATAATTGGGAGGACTACAATCTACAGCCATCGAGCTGCGTATTACGATTTAAGTGTACGAAAAGTATTATTTCGGCCATGCAAGGCCAGTGCTACGTGATTGTGAAAGTTGAAATTTAATTGAGTGAATTCGACATATTTTTTTCACCAACCACGAGGACCGTCTGAAAGGCAGACGTGAAATATTTAGGCTACGGCTACGTCTTATAGCCCAGTGTGTGCTACTATGAAAATCAACTGTGATAAAGCGTCGCATCGCACGCATGCGACAGTGATTGTTCAGATTTACAGCGATTTGACATAGTGTAAAATCTGTGAACAATACCACGTGTATGGTATTACCAGAGTCTGTGGCAGGAAAAGCAGAGTATTTGATCACCTGCAATTATTAAAGCCTGTGTGCATCATATTTCCATAGAATCTGTGTATTTAACAACCACGATGCCTACGTTAATGCACCACGTGATTGTGATTTTTCGACATTATTTTGAGAGCGTCGTGATGGTGTAATTCCTAATGTGAGGGAAACACCGATGAAATAAACCGCCACCATGGAATTGTCCAACCAACACCACCAGGTACAAGCCATGTACGAGACGAGAACCAAGGACCAAAAGGACAGGCCGAAACCTATAGCCTTAACCAGGAATATGCTTGGAGCCCTGGAAGCACATTACCCCTTCTAATGGGAATTATGGAAGGTGATCTACCTTATGAAGTAATCGTGAGTCCTGTATTGTCTATGTACGAGGTTTGTCCAGGTTGATGTTGACTTTGAATGTATTTTTAGCAGAAACGACTCGATATTTTGACCACTTAGGTAGGAATGTACATATTTTTTTCTTGGCACTGGGACAATCTTTCCGTTAGTCACCACAGTCCGTGTCTTATACGGCAGGTGCAAATTCACGTGTATTTTTCAGTGTATTTATAAGCCAGCAAGGAGCTGTGATTTTATGTCATGTAAACGACATCTTAAGAACAGAAGGTGTAGGCTTCTGAAAGATTAGGGGACACCCTATAGTTAGGTCCCTTATTTTAGTCGAAAGAGCTTTATTTTCGTATCATTTCTCAGCCGAAAGTCGCTGAAACATTTTTGTACTTTTTATTTGACATTTTTCGTGAGTACTATTTACCAGTGGCGGCTGGTGTAGAAAATTAGTTGTGTGCTGGAGGCCTAACCCTCCTTCCAATTTCTTTTTTGTATATAAACATATAGAAACACTCACTCAGTGACGAAAAATGAAGTCCATACGTCGCTCCTTCTTGCTGCAGAACTTGTCAATCACCCTGGCATTGAACCCCTCCATACTGGAGACCATCTTCTTCTCAATGGAGAGCATAGCGAGGGCACTTAGTCTTTCTTGTGCCATGGTGTTCCGCAGAAAGGTCTTGATCCTCTTCAGCGATGAAAAACACCTCTCAGGCTCTGAAGTAGTCGTGGGTGTTGTTACTAATATCCTCAGAAGCTTGCTTGTTTGGCAGAACGTACCTTGCAGATTACTGGATATTATGAAATGCAGAAGAGTGACTGCCCCACCAATATTCATAAAATCTGGCCTACAGTACAGAACCGACAGTTCTGTTCTGAGCCTTTTCTTTTCCAGCATGCTATAGGCCTGAACAGTTACACCTAGTTCTTTATCTGGAAACGTTTTGGAAAATCGTTCAAAGTTGGTGGAATCTAACAGTTTTGCTGCTTCCAGGTGATCCAAGGTTTGGAAGCGATCGCGGGCTTCTCGTGTTATTCTATCACATACTTCCTTGGCATCAGTACGCCGACATGATAACTTTCTGCGCTTGTTTTCTGAAGCACACGTTTCTTCAGAAGTACCGGTACTAGCAATGTCTTCTACCGATTCCCTGACGTTGTTGATCACTTGCATGAAGTGTGACACAGCGGATTTTATCTTCACGGCATCAGCTGATCCTGACTGCAACTGATTGTACTTAATGTCCGCATGTGGCATCAATTTATGAAAGAAATGTAGCCAAAATATGAATTCCTCGTCTTCTAAGCTGCGACGAAGCCCGTTTGCCTGCAGGCAAGTTTTATAAGATGGGGTTTTCTCCAGCATTAATAAACACTCCCTTATGGATACCCTTTGCTCGTACACCACATTCACGGTGCGCGACCTGAAATTCCATCTAGTCGCTGGTCCAGTTGGAATTCTTCGAGCTGCCACTGCTTCTAAAGCAGACGTCCGTTGCGGCGACCTTGAGAAAAAAGCAGGGAACGCTGACAGGTGAGCGAAGAACATCCTAGCCGACTGATTCTGCGAAGCTGCATGTTCCATTGTTAAATTCAGTTGGTGTGCATAGCAGTGGATGTAATGTGCGTTGGGATAGCAGGCTGTTATCTTTGCTTGCACTCCACCTTTACCACCACTCATTACTGATGCCCCGTCGTAGGTCTGCGCAATAACTTTGTGTGGTGTAGCGTTAAACATGTTGTCCATTACACTTAAAATACATGATGCAAGGGAATCCGCATTCTGACCTTCTGGGTTAAAGAAGCCCCAAAATCGTTCGTATGGAATACCATCTTTCTCATACCGAAATACCAACACTAACTGTGTCTGCTCTGAAACATCTGTAGTTTCATCCGCCATCACACTAACAAAATATGCTTGCTGCATTTCTTCTGCTATCACTTCTCTGTAGGTTTCTAGCATGCAGTCCAACAGCTCGCTCTGGATGGTTTTTGAGGTCCCTTTGAAAACTCTATTAGATTCAATGTGCTCCTTTACTGCACTGTCTATACTGGAAATTAAATCTACTAGGCCCAAGAAAACGCCAGGATTGTCTGAATTATCACTTTCGTCGTGCCCTCTTAAAGCTAATTCAAACGCACCACAAAACTTAATGCAGTCTATAATTCTGGATAGCACATACCTGTTCTTCTCCACTTGTTGATTGTGCTTTTCTTTTTCTTCATGATAAGCACGGCTTAATAGTGTTGCAATATTAACTGTTCCTAAAGCACTTAAATTTAAAGAATTATTGATGTGTTTCTCGCTGTCATTATGCTTCCTCATTAAAGCGTTTAGATGTCCAAGATCTCTAACACCCACTGTTCCCCAAGAATCACTATTGCCAAAACACAAACAAGGGAAACAGAAAAGGGCTTTTCTAATTTCACACCCGCACACCCAATCGTTTTCATACACTTTTCTATTAAATTTTCTAGTGTATGCAGATTTGTTAGAAGTGGCTTTCTGAGCAATATCTAAGTCCGGGGTAGGTCTACCTAACTTCTTTACCTTAGTTTTTTCTTCAAGAGTTCTGGTTGAAAATGGGGTTTTCAAGAGGCTCTCCACTGAGTTTTCCATATTGCACAAACACGCAAACAAACTCAACACATATACTCATTCCTCATACAAAATTAATTAAATACTGCACACAATAACACCTGCAAATACAAAATATTCACGAACTCGGAAACACTTGGTCTGACCGCGCAAAAACAGTACTACTCAGTATTACCAAAAGCATTAAAATGAAACCAGCAACGCCGTAATGCAAAATCACATGTTATTTTGCTATAGTGAAATTTATGAACTAGGCATCACAATAATCATGTCCTTATTTTGACGGCATAAAAATTATAATTTTGATAGTACATCGATTAACAAAATGTGGCTATAGAATAAGTAGGTTGTGAGTATTGAAAAAGACCTTCTGGCGGGAACAGCTGATGGCTTCCTCTGCTTTTTTCGCCCCATTTTCTTTGAGCGATTCCCTCTTAAATCCTATTGCTGAGTCCAGATAGTGCCACTGGCCACGTTCATATTCCGTGTGACCAGTGCTGCCTCTCTGTGGTCGAATGAAGAATCGCTGTGATGACTGGTCTTAGCTGTTTTCCCAACAGCACATCCAGAACACAAGGGAAAAGTTGGGCGCGCATGCGCAGAAGACAAAATTCACGCTTCCTGCCAATAAACTTGGAAATTCTCGCTGGGCTGTGATCTGCACAGCTAACGCCGTGCACGGAGTGGAGCGCACGCCTAGATACCTCGAACCATACATGTTCTGAACCTCGTAGTGAGGGGAGTAGAAATATTTCCTATTCTTTGCTTGCTTGACGTCTTTTTTAAAGCGTTGTATTTGTAGATAATAGGCCTACTATTAAAATAATTTATTTTCAAATAAAGCAATGTGCTGCAGCACTTCAGCACATAAGGAGCGGCCGCCCCTGCTATTTACTACGTGAAGTTCCAGAGGAACGAACCCATACACAGTAAGATTGGTGGGCAAACCTACATCGTATCATTTCAAACATCGCAGCAGAGGTTAGATGTTTTATTTTTGTTGTGGAAAGTGCCAAGCCACGCATATCAAAGCCCACGTGTACAAAGAGTGAGTGACATATCTTCGAATGTCAGTGCAGTTAGTTGCACGAGTGTGACATCTTTACATTTGTATTCTTTGAAATTGTTACTACGTTATATATTATTGAAGGGTAAAATATCCCAAGAAACACTGTTAGGGAAGTGATGATGCATTTTAATTCAATCTGCAGAGCACTTGAGGACTGGATTTCGTGCTACTGCAAGATTAAAATGATCAGTTTGAAACACAATCTTTGCTATGCTAAAGCTGTACGCGATGCAGTGTGAAAGTTGTTTTAGCGCGCCAGCTGATAACCGGTTGCTACCCGTGATGCAACGGAAGACGACAATATTGACTTTTTTGTATGCTAATTTACGTCACAAGTCTAAGGAATTTTGAAGGTCACTGTTATTAATATAACCTTGCTTTGGAGAACAGCTATGTAAGCTGCTAACACCTGTTATTTCTTTCACCACTTTTGAATGAGTGAGAGGATGCTCGCAGTACGCGAATTCCTTTAATGTTTTGAGCCGATGACATTGATTCATCTGGCGTGTTATAGAATGGTTTAAACAATAATGTTAATTGACCCAGTTTCTGTATAAAGTAAGGCTAGCAAGTGTAATTGTTGTGTCCGTGAACACATTATTGGAATTTAGGCAGGACGGATGAATGTCCGCCTTATTGTTGGTTTATTCCCGCGTTATTTGAGCTGCGGCCAAGACGACCGATGGTACTTTCGCGCAATGGGAGTAAGACGCGCCAACCTGTGATATTGTTGACTTGTAGAAATCATGTTCTTCGAGTGAATCTCTAGCGAGATCACATGCTGCTGCCTACGACTGGTGTCATAAACTGAACTAACTTAACAGTATTTAAACCTTCTGATAAATCAAAAGCATAATTACCCTAAACCAGCGGATTAATTAATTAATTATAAATAATTACAGCCATAACTTTGCAACCATTTGCTTGTTGATTAATTGGCACCGTGACTTCAATTCATTTCCATGTGGGAAATGACCTTTAAATGAGCTGACACTACTTTTTTTCGACGACATGGATCTTCGGGACCAGAAATCAGTAACTTGTGGCCCGCGTGATTCAAAGCTTGTAAGTCGCAGTGATGATGCGCTTGGCCAACCTAATTCACATGCATGAGATGACGACTGGGTACAAACAGTATGTCAGTTCGCGGAGGCAGGCTAGTATTAGAGTGTTTATTTATTCATTCCCAAGTGTATTTACCCTATTGTTTCTGTTAGACATAAGAGTGTTAGGTAATTGGTTTTTGTTTGATAGTCAGTGGTCAAACTATCATTAGATTTGGTAATAAGCATTTGTTTACGACGCGTCTCGTCGTAATACTTTCGTTCACATAGGCATTAGACAGAATTTAAATGTAATATTAAATGTGGACGTGGTACCATCCTAACCCAGGGATTGGTTTGCTAGCTGTTAAATGTAAATTATACCGAGTCATTTATTTGTAAATTTGCTACGCGTTAATTCTTCTTGTACCACGCGCCTAGTTAGTTTTGCTTTTGTTTCATGTAACTAGGACTTCGCGAGGGTACTTAACATCAAACTAGGGAACGACTCACTATTGTAATTAGAGTAGCGGATTAGCCAATTTCAACCCTCGGAAGTAGTTTAGGGGACTTACTTGAATAAATCATGCACGAATCTAACTTAAGGCTGGATCTCTTTTTATTGCTAGCTTTGTATTTTCGGATGTATTTCTTTGGGCGTCTATGACTGTTTCCGTGCTAAATGACCCAGATCCCTTGGATCAAGCCCTCGTGCTGAGCAAGCCTACAAAGAAATGCACCCGATCCTCTAAGGTGTTGGGTCCGAAGGACGGGGTCTTTCGAAGTACCATTTCATTCGGCGGATGGTACCCGGACAACCTCCTCTAACGGGCTCAGTATAAAGTATTAGGCCTTCATTCTTTCTAGAACCACCCCGGAGGTACGGGTTCGATTCCCGGCTGTGCCAATAAATTTAATTCTGGTCTGAAGGCTGGAATTTGAATTGGAATGTATTCATAGGTAACTGCCACTGAGGCTAAAGAGCCCCTTTATGTAGCGTATACAATGTTCTGGCTTGAAGTAATGTAATAAAAAACTAAACCTAGCTTAACAACTAAGAAAAACTAAATATTAAATATACTTATAACTTATTTATTTATTTATTTATTTATCGTATGGCTTTTAGTGCCGGGAGTGTCCGAGGACATGTTCGGCTCGCCTGAGTCTGTAGCTGCTTCCAGCGGACACCCTAAAGGGCGAGCTACAAGTTCCGTTCAATTTCATGTAGTTCCAACTTTCGCCACCAGATATCAATGATACCTAGTGGTGAACGTTGGAACTTTGATAGAGCGTTCTGACGAAATCTAACCTAACAAATTTTGCTTTACACAAGTTTAGTCTGTGAAAGGATCTTTTACGTGCCATAAATCTATGACATGGGACCGCCGGCTTTACTTCCCCTCCGAAGGAAGGCATACTGAAGGATTTTTAACGCTCTTAAAAAATCCGACGACTTCGGCCGGGTCTGAACCCGCTATCTTGGGCATAGCAGTTCAGCATGCTACCGACTACGCCACCGAAGCCGCTAAACAACTTATAACTAAACAAGCCAATTAGCAGACATTTCATATAAAATGAACAATACAAATTAGAATAGACTATAATAATTAAATAAATAACCTACCTAATGTATTATATCGATTAAAAGAAAACAAATTATAGTACGTTAACAAAGGGCTACAATTTTTATGTAATTATAATATGATCTATTATTAAAACAAGTAGGCTACATGAGTGACATGATTACTAGAACTACTATCAATTCCTCGGAAGTTGTATCTTGGATACTAAAAATATTGTAGAAAGTTGTATGGCACGGATATATTTCAAAAATTTTGTATGGAATATTTATATTTTTGATTCGAATTCCTTCAGGAATCTTGATATTAGGTATTTCTTGAGTTGTCCAAGTGTTAACAGAGTTTGTAAATGAGTGAAGGTGGAATGTATTAAAGAGCCGTGAAGCTGTGCAAAGGAATGATTTATTGTATTTAGTGGTACGGTGGACAGGAATCTCTAGCGGAGAATCAGTAAATCTATTTTCTCTGTGGTGGACGGAGTTCATTGGTTTAAACACATTATAGAGATAACCAGGGGTTGTGTACACAATATTTTCTGGGTTAGGATCGCAATTGACAGCTGCCTACGCTCACGAAGTTTCAACCACTGCATTTGCACATAATAAGGTGTAATGTGTAAATCACGCCTGACGTCTAAAATGTAACGAACGCATGCATTTTGAACTCTCTGTAATTTTATGTTTTAAGTGTTTCTGATAAGTCGATATACACTACTGATCCATATTCGATGATAGGAAGTATCAAAGTTTGGATTAAAAGCTTTCGCATTTTTGACGGCGTGTAAGGGATATTCCGCTTCACGATATGCATTGATGATATAGCTTTCTTTATTACAGCAGCGGTATGCTCTCCCCAAGACAAGGTTCTAACAAAAATTACTCCTAGGTTGTTCACAGAGTTGCTATAGGGGATATCATTGACTAGTAATTTTATCGGTGGAAGTGAGTTAAGATCAACAAAGTTAAGTAGTTTATTATAGCCAATGCATATAAGTTGATTCTTGGAAATGTTTAACTGGAGGTTATGGTTTAGGGTCCAATGAAGGAGGTGAGCGATGTCTTCGTTGAAAAGTTCTATATGGTGAGGCGCATCAGAGGGACTGAATTGGAAGTAGGCCTGGACCTCATCAGCGTACATATGACAGAGACTGTTTTTGAATACACTGGACATATCATTTATATAATGTGAGAAGCACAGTGGCCCAAGTACTGAACCTTGGGGTACACCACTTTTTACTGATTGCCAATTCGATGAGGAGCCATCAAAGAAGACCACTCTCTGTTGCCGACCTGCTAGGTACGATTCAAACCAGGACAATGCATTCCGCGATAAGCCAATGGAGTCCAGCCTCGTGAGACAAAACTGAGAAGAGGTGGGTTCGATTCCACCTCAGCCATCTTGGGAGTGATTTTCCGTGGTTTCCCACTTCTACTCCAAGCAAATGCCATTATGGTCCCTAAATTAAGGCCTCGGCCATCTCCTTCCCAATCCTCACCTGAATTATAAATACACACGCTATTACAGCTATCACAATAAGACAGGTTATTAGACAAATTCCGCATACACCCAAGTACACGGGACTACATGATCACGATGTTGCAAAGCCCCTTATTAAATCAACAACTAGCTTTGTGGAACTACAGGGTACGATTTTCATTTTGAGGCTGTGTTTTACAAGTAGGCCTAAGAGAATTATTTACTATGTTACGATAGGATTTCAAGGGATCATTGTCTTTGTCAACGAAACGTGTTTTCTTGTTTTAAGCGTAGGTTTCCGCGTTATAGAGTTTCTTTTAACATTGAAAGTGTACTGTATAAGATTGACTTTGTAGAGTTATGGTTTCGCCAGCTCAATCTTCTGCTTATTATTGATCTGCGGATCTATCTCACAGTTCCAAGTCATGGCCTCACTTTTCATTGCATAGTTACTAAGGACTTTGTTTTAGGTGTGTCTCACCAGCGTCGCTACGCGGTCTAACCGTACGACGCGCTTTACATTTGTAAGTTATACGCTATCGGAGATCTGTGGTCGAAACCAGCGTTGATAGTGGCCATCCTGGGAATTGTTTTTCTCCTTGGTTTACCCCATTTGCTAATGCAAATGCCGAGATGGCACCTTATTCCAATTTGAATAGGTCCTTTGACCTATGTGGTGACGAAATGGAGCTGTTCTAAAGTAAAGAAAAGAAATTAGGAAAGGTCCGGAGCCGTTAACATACACGAAAATAGTGTTTTGTCAGTCCGTAGCTCACTGAAAACTAATGAGAATGGCAAACATTCCGACCACTTGTTGCTAATTCAACGTCCTTAAAATTTATAATTGGCCAATAACAGCGTACTACACTATAGGATATACAGAGCATGAGAAAGTTCGACCAGCAACCACGAGATGATTGCATAATTTGTGCATTTATTTCAGGATTGAGCTCCCTCTACGTGTCAATCGGCTGAAGAACAAAATTTCACATAGAACATTATTTTAAGTCACGGCCACATACCCCAATAATGCAAATACGCACATCGCAATAACACAGTTAATCAGACAAATTCTAAACGCATCCAAACACACGGGGATGGTATCCATGATGTTCAAGCCCCTGAAAGAGACACACAGAAAAAATAAGACATTTCACCTAATGTTATCATTCACAGGAATACAGTACATCTCTGTAAGAATTCGCCACTGCTCTGACCCTTTCAATGTTTACTGAACTAAACTCATTGGTGGTGCCTCGACAGCTAAGAAGTACCGAATATAAAACATTCTCACCGACTCCTACGAATTTGTTGTGTGGTGCGAAGCCTGTATGTCCTCCATAAAGGAAATTGCGGTAGGAGAGTAGTGCCTCATAGGGGTTTCGGACCAATAGTATCCCTCTTCCTCGGAACATGCGCACCTCGGCAGCTCGCTGGCCCAAGCCGTTTGGGACCAAACCAGCCAGTGAGAAGCCGTGAGTCTTCTGCACGGCAGTGCAGCCGCAGTCGGGTGGCACAGCTTCCCCATAGAAACCTGCAATGAGAAACACTGATCAGTGATCACCAACTCTGAACTCAGCGAGAAGCCTGCAGCCACAGTTGGGCGTCACAGCTTCCCCATAGAAACCTGCAATAAGAAACACTGATCAGTGATCACCAACTCTGAACTCAGTCAGCGAGAAGCCTGCAGCCACAGTCGGGTGGCACAGCTTCCACATAGAAACCTGCAATGAGAAACACTGATCAGTGATCACCAACTCTGAACTCAGTCAGCGAGAAGCCTGCAGCCACAGTCGGGTGGCACAGCTTCCACATAGAAACCTGCAATGAGAAACACTGATCAGTGATCACCAACTCTGAACTCAGTCAGCGAGAAGCCTGCAACCACAGTCGGGTGGCACAGCTTCCCCATAGAAACCTGCAATGAGAAGCACTGATCAGTGATCACCAACTCTGAACTCAGTCAGCGAGAAGCCTGCAGCCACAGTCGGGTGGCACAGCTTCCACATAGAAACCTGCAATGAGAAACACTGATCAGTGAACACCAACTCTGAACTCAGTCAGCGAGAAGCCTGCAGCCACAGTCGGGTGGCACAGCTTCCCCATAGAAACTACAGTAGTAATGACCAGGACCCTGAGAAACAGTCTTGTATTTTAAGGGACTGAGCTGTATTCAATAAAATTCAATATCTACCACGGTGTGGGTCGTATGAATAACTCATAAGATTTTATTTTATCCATTTCAACATATCAGACAAAATTCATGCTTTTGCAAATATTACATAAATGTATTTTATATGCTCAGTATTCACCAGGACAATTCAACTTATTTGCCAAGTAATGGACTGGAGGAGCAAAGGTTCGAATTCCATATCGGAAAAAAAAAAAAAAAATTTGCAGCGTTTACCAACGTTACGGCGCTTCAATGCTACAATCACATGCCATTATATGCCACAGACATGCAGTTTTATGCAAGCCGCAGTTTTATATTCATGCTGAAAACACCTGCTCTTCCGGTGCGCACAGTCAACAGAGTGTAACGGATATCTTTGCATTCACAGCCAACACAATTAGAAAAAGCTGTTTTGCCAAATAATGTAACAGAAGCCACGAGTGCACCCTCTGAGAGATCTAAGACATTAATAAAATAGCTGTGAAACATGAAATTGACATTGCAACCGTTTTGAAATTCTCACATTAGCTGTCATATGCGGTTAGTAGCATAGACGCTTCATAACGTTGCATAACATTGCAAAATGTCTTATCCGATGGGAGGAATCGAACCTTTGCTCCTCCAGTCCATTACTTGGCAAATACCGTAACATTAAAGTGTGCTTTAATACAATGGTCTCTGACATGAACAATAAAGTTCGTAGCCAGAGAAGAGAAATGCTATCAAATGAGATAGGTTTATTTATTTATTTATTTGACTGCTTAAGAAATGTGTGCTAGAGGTATGTTGTCATGATTTTCCATTTCTCAGGATTATATTTTATGAACACTATTTTGCGTTAATTTCAAACTTAACTGTTATTGTTTCATTTCCAATGATAAATGTAACACATTAAATCGCGCCATTCCTACAATTATTATTTTAAACAACTGACACGGGACTGGTGTCCTTAAAGCGACAATTATTCATTAATTTATTTAAACAACAGACATTATCTGATACGGACACAGTCGATGTAGCTAATTGTTGATTTGGCATCACTGCTTTCTTCTCGATCTCTCGCTTCTCCCCTCCCCCCCTCTCAACCCCCTCCGCCCATCACGCGTTCTCCCTCCCTCACTCACGTGCCGACAGCGCCCTCACTCAGGGCTTCTGTTGAACTTGCTGAGCAATAGCATTCTGACAGTGAGGCAGTGCCCCAGACACGGATTAACGGCCGAGGGAACCCGACGCGCTGACCATGCGTCACCCCATAATCTGCAGGCTAAATGGCTGGGTAGTGGTCGCTCGGTAGGCCTAGGCCCTTCATGGGCTGTAGTGCCGCGGGGTTTGGTTTGATTCTCCCGGTGTAGGCCTATTGTGTACACTCGCCCAACCATATTGAGCAAAAAGCGTGTTGACCGACTGAAAAGTATAAATTAACACTTTGTACAGCCAGCACTGCATACAAATGGCTTTAAAACTATACATAAATGATAAATTAAGTACTAAATACTGTCCCTTAAATGTGATGCCTTATTTGAGATAAATAAATTACAGCCATGTGCAACATCGCTCAGTTTTGAGATGGACTTCTCTGTATGGGAGTGAGTGAGTGTTGGATGAATTCAGAATACTGTATTTCATAGATATACAGTAGGTTGAAATGATTGCTGGCAGGAGGGTGCTCGTAATGGAGAGATCATCACGTTGGATGAGCCGACTCAGATGTCGGGGTCATGTGATGAGAATAGGGGAGGAGAGATTGCCTAAGAGGTTAATGAACCAGGCTATAGAGAGCAAGAAAAGCAGAGGTAGACCAAGGAAGTGGTGGTTGGTTAGATCCAGTGTTAAACGATTTCAAGGTGAGAGTTGTAGACGCAGTGGAGGTGCTTCGTTCACGCACAGAGGTTTGCAGAATTGACTGGACGCTGAAAGGCAAAACAGTTTCTAATGGAAATGAGAGAATGAGCGGATGGATGGCTGCATTCTTGCTTGTAGGATTTTAAACTTCAGTTTATCTCAGAAGGCCCGTCCAGAGGTTCAAGTGTGTGAACACTTACCTTTGATGATGATCTGGCGGTCCGTGTAGACACTCCCGGTGAAGACACCTGATGCGGTTTCTAGAAGGTACCTCACCCAGGTGTTACCACTGCCTGGGAAGGACACTAGTGCGGTCATTGGCAGGGACTTCTGACGTGCGAAGTGGACGTGATACCTCCTGCAATCTTCAGAGTAAGGCCAGGGGGTGAAGCTCTTTCGACTTCTGTCCAACTCAACTCTCATGGGTCTACCTGTAAGTTGATAAATTATTATTATTAGCAGACAGACGGTATTTCTTTCTTCATGTATTTATTTCGGATCGGAAGTGGGTGTCCAAAAGAGAACAGGGTTGCTGGAATTCCATAAATGGACACTTGTGAATATTCAAAGTGTCTTTATTGTAGATTTCAGAAGAAACATTGATTAATCTCGCTAACCCTTGACTCAAACTCTGACATTTTACCAATGATGCTGAGTAGCATAATTTAATCTGGTAGGCCTACCTGGAAATAATAAAATTGCCATAGAGGCCTAATCCACATTGTCCATGCGCTTGTGATCGTTAGATATATGATGTTCTAGGTCAGGTTAATTGAGTAATAAAGAACTGTGCAGAATGCTGCCCATTCGTTAGCTTTCGCCTTCACATGCTATTATATTTGGAGTCAGTTGACGCTCCAGTGATTTTCGTAAGGCGTCACTGAACACATATCGGTTGGTTGGGTGTAGCCCCATCTTGTGTCACTACTTAAGAACAGCAGGTCGGAGTCACCAGAAGGAAGAAAAACCACTGCTTTAAAAGTAGATCGAAGAAGGACGAATAGCCGTTGTCCGACTAGGGCATAGGTGGGCAATGAGAGAGCGCAGCTCCTGGAGCCAACTGCATGAGCGCGAGTGGAACCAAGGAGCCGTGACCAGCTGACTGCTCGCTAATAGTTTGTGCTGGAACGACTACATGGCAATATGTGCAGTCAAGGTGCAAGCATAGGTCCAACATTGTACCGGGCTGAGTAGGCCTATATTATGTGTACGGCTGTACGCTAAATATGAATCACGAACAAGCTTAGCACATTTTTATGATCAGTTTTCGCAAACAGATTTGACAAACATGCACAAAATGACTGCCAAACTTCTATCAATGATTGGTTCAACATATCCGTGTGAGAAACTGTTCTCTCTAATGAAGATAAATAAATCTCCACGAAGAGCCACTCTAACTGACGCACATCTCACTGCCGTTCTTCGAATTGCAAGTGCAAGATCGATGGCTCCAAATATAACCCGTCTGCTTCAGCGAAATGATACGCACACCTCATCATCATCTGCAGAATGACAGTTGAGATATATAAGAACACATAGGCCTATGTTTTGTTTATAGTGAATGATACTTATTAATGTATTTATTTCTGTACTCCTACAGCAAGTTTTCGTTCCTTGTGTTCTAAACAAGTTGTTAGGTTGGCTTATTGTAGTTTCAGGACTATCGGCAGTGGGCAAAGGAGTGTGTACTGTACTTATCAGCTGTCAAAGTAATTATTTATGTTTCCTAAACAGGACCTAATAAAAGGAATATAATTTAAGCGTATGTACGTAGCACCATAATCTAATCATCTAATGCACAACAAACAGGGCACAAGTATAAAGCTGATGTGCTACGCCGCTTGTAACGGCAAGCTGTGCAAGCAGCTACAAGGTAAACTTCGGTGAGAGCGCATACTCGGCTCTTTCTCCTGCCGGAGCGGGAGCACTGCTCAATGAGCCGAATTGTGCCCATGTCTGGACTAGGGACAGGTAAGCGCTGCTATGACCACCCAGGCCCGAGAAAAAGTTGTTTTACAAAATTCACAACAACTATTTTAAGGAACGTCAGGTCAGATTAAAACTTCATATACGCGTTAACAATAAGTTCCTTTAAGACGTATTAAAGTTTCGTTACGATCAGATCAATACTTTTAACGTAATGATCTTTCTAAGTGAGCGCTCCGTAAACTTGGTAAGAAAAACCGGTACTTTTTTTGTTCAATCTGCTATAAAATTTTAACGAGATACAATGCAAATATATCGTTAAACGACAAATAAAACAAGGAAAACTTTGGTGTAGGTTGTTCTTATGTAAGACTAAGGGTAACGGTTTTATTGACCTCTCAACTCGAGTATCTATACTTATTTCCCCGACAGTAGTTTAAATGGAGTAGCTGGATGCAAACCAGATAGGTTGGGGATAGTTAAGATTGTCACACAAGTGCAGGGCCAGCCAGACTCGTACCCTGTGTAGCCTCAGCTCCAAGCTATTGTTTCGAACACGGGCGAAGCTGCAAGGTGACTTCCAGAAGAAAGGCAATGAATCGATTAAATTGTCTTTACAATACGAATATATTATAAAATGGGCTACGAATTAGAAATTAAACATTGCAAAGTACGCAACTGAATGGTAATACCTGTATTGGATTGAAAGATGTGTCATATAGAATACAAATAGCAAGTTCACTATATTATACCACATTGTAATGATGTAGGCCTGCGTGTACACACGTCCCACAATACAAACACAAGAATGGTGTCTGCATAACAAAAGAAAAACTAATACAAGCACAGCATTTATGTAGGGCAGGCAATCGGAATTGGAATAGGCCTACGGTGTTTTTCTTTCTTTTCTTGTAAGACATGGCTATAAAAAACGACAGGATAAGATCCAAGGAACTGTAACGTTTATCTCACTGTTGTCTATAGTCAAAACCAAGCCTACGTACAGCTGTAGGTTAGCCACTCCTCTGCTGCCTCCTGGAAGGTCAACTTCCTCCTCAGCCACACTACTTAATCACGAGATACGAATATAGCCAAATCGACGATTGTATCCCCAGGTCTGTCTAAGTTTCAGTCGACACAAGTCTTCCAGTCGAGCAACGAGTACACAAGGCGAAGTTGGATGAGACCCATGGCGAGGTTGATTGTTGAGAGCGTGATGCGTGGCCTTGAGCGGCACAGACTTCATACAAACTGTACGAGATGACACTTCCTGTAGCCGCCAGAACGTGTTCGACGATCAGATACCAACATAACACAATTAGAACATGACATACTTGCACACAAAGCAACAAGAATTCACGACAATGGCACAGATATGCCGTAACTGATGATTTCCAGTATTTTGGAATCTTCATTTCCGCAACTAACTTATCGATGTTTGGTTGCAATGACTGGGTGAAAGATCGTATCGTATGACAAATAACGTCTCTATTTAGATATGATAATTTAATTACAGATGCCTCGTGGCGTAGCCGTGCTCATTAAATCGTGCAACACGGCCGCAGCAAGTCCGAAGATCGGAGGTTCAAATCCCAGCGCTAACACCGGCTGTACTGAATGTGCTTTTTCCCAGGGTTTGTCCACAGACCCCCCCCCCCCCCCCCCCCTCCTGCAAATTCTGAGATAGTACCTTATTTCAAGTCCTGGGGCAGGTACCTAATCCTTGTCCCTAATACAGTTACACACACGACTACAGTCAACACATTTATTTATTTATCGTATGGCTTTTAGTGCCGGGAGTGTCCGAGGACATGTTCGGCTCGCCTGAGTCTGTAGCTGCTTCCAGCGGACACCCTAAAGGGCGAGCTACAAGTTCCGTTCAATTTCAAGTAGTTCCAACTTTCGCCACCAGATATCAATGATACCTAGTGGTGAACGTTGGAACTTTGATAGAGCGTTCTGACGAAATCTAACCTAACAAATTTTGCTTTACACAAGTTTAGTCTGTGAAAGGATCTTTTACATGCCATAAATCTATGACATGGGACCGCCGGCTTTACTTCCCCTCCGAAGGAAGGCATACTGAAAGATTTTTAACGCTCTTAAAAAATCCGACAACTTCGGCCGGGTTTGAACCCGCTATCTTGGGAACAGCAGTTCAGCATGCTACCGACTACGCCACCGAAGCCGCTAGTCAACACATAAATACAGGTTATAAGACAAGTTCAACACACACCCAACTACACAGGGTGTCCTAAGCCCCTATATGAATTTACAACAATTAATTACAGAAAGATAGGCTACGTGTGCAAAATATAAACAATATACTAGCGACATTGACTGCGTGAATATGGCGTCATAATCTATAGTATACACACTCGTCATACCCCCAGCTGTCCCTCCAGATGTTGTTAAGTACGGTATAACACCATAATTCCAATACATTACTAACAGCCACATTCTTCACTGAACTCTAATAATGGAATAGCGGTAAGTGTGGCAGCAATTTCAGTGATGCTGGGGCGTAATGTTGTAGCAGTCTAGCAACTTGCCTCTCATAATGGGGAACCGGGTTCAATTCCTGTTAATTCATGCAGTAGTTTTGGAGTAAGTCACGTCCAGTAGTTTGGTTTCCATGTAATAGGGAGATCCTGTATCTTATGATCACGTAATACTAAAAGCTGGCATCAAACATCAAGGTCGACCTTTACATTTATTGCCGTATTCATGAAACATATTTGTACGTTTCAGTATTGCCAAATTAGTAGGTCTAATTTTGTGTAAACTGTAATTTAGAATTTTGCCTCTAATGATGAAGGAATAGGTTACTGCAACTATTGCAGTAAACTTAGGAATTTTACGTACCGGTATATTTAAGATTAATTTAATTAAGAAATAATTATTTTTGCATTTGGTAAATAATTAAAGTGCACCATTATAACTTGTAGTTCGAAAAATAATTAATATGCCTACATCTCTTTACTTTCATCAATCCCATACGACTTAAGTTGCACATGTTTCTTTTAAAAATATTATCAGGCTTTCGGCCATACAGCCAACTACAATTTGAATATTTTGAATTATTTCGTTTGAATTCATACATACGCGTAGGGCCTGGCTTAAAACTGAGGACAACACAGATACCCACACCCTGCATCGCTCAGTTCCAGAGCCTCATTCGCTGGCACTGAGCTACTTGAGCTACTGTATGTCTGCCGCTAGTAGCACATTTCTTGCGCGTACAGTACCATTAGTTGTCATAATTCGTAATGCAAGTGCACTCACGTGTCCAGCACAAGTTGTTTTGTTAGGCAGGTGCAGTTATATTGACAAAACTGAAGTCACATAGGCATTAGTCGCGTGCTTAGAGTTGCGTATTAAGTCCCACGCGGATTTTTGTTCCACATACGGTAATAAATAACCGGCAAAACTGTTGAAATAATGAAATTAATCTTATTTATTATTTAATAATAACTTAATAATTGATTCCTTTTAGAAACAGATTTTTTTTTGTCGTGTAGCCTCCTGAGAGGCCGAGTGCAGGTCTTTCTAGTCGACGCCCGTGGGCGACCTGCGCGTCGGGATGCGAGTGAATGGATCAAGATGAATGAAACTGGGCGAGGATGTGGGAGGAAGCGGCCGTGGCCTGTCCGAAGGTACTGTCCCAGCATTTGCCTGGTGTTGAAAATGGGAAACCACGGAAAACCATTTCAAGGACAGCCAACGGTGGGGTTTGAACCCACGCGTCTACCGAGTCAGCAGAGAGCTTGGCCCCTTGACCTAACGCTGCGCTTTAGCCCGCGTAGCCACTACTGTAGGTTAGAAACAGATGTGAGGGCTGGAAAGGGGTGCAATCAGCCTCGTGAGAACAATTGAGTAGCTGTCTGAGAGTGAGGCAGCACCCCGGTCACGAAAACCAAGATTAACGGCCGAGGGGTCTCCATGCGCTGACCACGCGTCGCCCCAATATCTGCAGGCCAAATGGCTGGGCAGCCGTCGCTTGGTAGGCCTAGGCCCTTCATGGGCTGTAGTGCCACGGGTTATAATTGATTCCTAGCAGACACGTTACTTATGATGTTGTAGTCCTAACTTGTCAAGTGGTGGTAAACTGTCATCTTCATCATCTGTTTTCTCACTGGCAGAAAAATGGTCACTAGCTTCGACATTATCTTCTGTGGCTTCATCATGTGTAAAGCATATTTGGCTGTGTTCATTTGAATCCAGAGCCTCCAACAATAAGTTGGGAATTATTCCCTCTTCTTTTTGATAATCGTACATTTTCAATGATAGAAATGTATCTGTTGATTTATTTTCACACCAAATAATGCACATGTGAACCATAGAGAATTACAATTGGGTCAAAACTGAAGCTAAATAATTGTGGGATAGTAGAAGTCGGGAATGGAGGGCGGGAAACGGCTCTGGTTATTCAAAATCTCAATACGTTTCGATATTACGTTATCGAAACGGTTACTTTATCCAGTCGTGCGCGGAATTCCTCTAAGGAAAAATGCACTCTCAAATAAAGTTCTCACTGCTTATGAAATGATTGGGAAATTAATGAAAATTTGAATTCTAATATAAAGGTGAACAATAAAATGGCAGCTAGTCAAAAGATTAAATGATTCCTATACTGTAAAAGTTAAAAGAAATATAAATTTACACAATGTAATGCAGGACCAAATTTCGCGCCGCGACTAATTAAGGGTTAAATCGTGTTTCATGACGCCCTCCAAATCAGATCCTAGCTTATCGATTAAATATTTACACAGTGAAGATTGCAGCTGTGAGAGGTAATCAATATCTTGCTACACTAGCAAGCACATTTTCTTATCTGAAACTCGTTTTCGCAAGTTTCAAGCTCATCGCTCTAGTGCAGCTTGAGATCTCAATATTTAGGCTCGAATAATAGGGGTGCCTTTATTCTGAGTTTCGTAAAATTGCTGTATAGCTGTCTATCTGAGCTACAAGAGTTTTAATATTAGTCGTGGAATACAAGAAGAAGGAAACTTATAGTTTTATTTTTTATTTTTCTTTGTCGCTTATCCTTCCAGCTCGGTTTCAGCCACGGACTTGGCAAGGGATCATTCCTCTACCGTCGTAAGGACAGGGTCTGGGAGCTTAACATACGTTGCGTTGTCAGCAGATACAACTGAGGATGGTGACAGGCCGATCATCCAGCCGACCGCTAACTTGGGTGTAATTAAGGAAGGGTCAGGAAAGGATTTTTGAAGGAAGTCAGCCGTGGACCAGTTGAAAGGAACCGTCCAGGCATTTGCTTGGTGGTGAACCTGGGAAACCACGAAAACCATTTTCAGGATAGCCGAGGTGGGATTTGAACCCACGCTCTCCCGGTATCAGTGAGGTACAGTACGAGTTACCGCTCTTAGCCACCGAAGTCCGATTGTAGTTTTATGTGGCCGTTAATTTCGCGATCATGAGCCACGTGCCCTCTATTTTTGTGTGGAATACGAACCACAGGACGTGATATTTCATTACGAAAATCTCACATGCATTGACCGGGAATCGAATGCGATCCGCCTTGGTGAAAGGCAACCAATGCACCATCACGCCCTCCATATTACCTGTGATTGTCATCTTAAACAGTCTGTAGCTTGTTTTAAATGAGTTCATTATACGAGTCTATCTCCATGACAATTTGCATAATGACCGTACGGTTGCAATCGAGCTATAGCCTACTTTAGACACCAATACCCCTTATCCCTAATATGAGGCATCATTCAGAAATACCGGGTGAGTTAGCCGTGGTTGTTACGGCGTGGCTGCTGGCAGTCACTCACATCCGGGAGGCGAGGAGGTTCGAATCCCCCCGCCGACAACCTTGAAGATGATCTTCTGTGGTTTCCCATCTTCCTTCCAGGCAAATGCCGGGGTTGGTCCCTAACTATAGGCCACAGCCGCTACCTTCCAACTCCCCGTCCTTACATTCAAACTTTTCTCCCCAGACAACACTCCAAACGTGACGGTACTCACCCCATGGGTGTCCACCTAGAAGCAGCTACAAACTGGTGAGCCGAACACGTCCTCGGGCACTCCTGGCACTAAAAGCCATACGCTAAAAAATAATAATAATAATTGTGGGTGATTGATTCTTATGTTCAAATAGGAGCTGAATGAGACAGATGAGTGCAAGTTGTGCTTTCATCAGAGTAAGCCTAGAATACCATTATCGCTGAATCCTACACTCAAGTTGGCAGTTTTTCATAATGAACTATCTTATAGCTCTAATATTTGGGCTAAAGATTTTCCCTGCCTTTTTATTGAGTTAAGTGGCAGTTTGTAAATTATATGGTGAGTTATTGATTTCAATGATTTAATGTTCTCCCTTGCGACGTGTTTCTCAATTTATACATCACATATACAACCAAGTTGCTACATGGGCGTAGTATTCAACCGAATTGCCTTGAGACTAGATCGGATGAAGCAAAAATACAAAGCTCATATTTTACCAAGTCTATGATGTTGTCTCTTCAGCAAAGTAAGACTCGTATGTAAACCTACCACCTTAAAAGTCTTGGATATTAATGTACAAATGCATCCTGAGTAACTGATTTCAATACCGGTATTTTATAGTTGCATATTCAAGATGGCAGTTACGCACTATGCTTGGTCTGGTAGTATTCTGACATATACAGAGAGTTAGGGGCAGGACTATGAGTGCAAATAGTTTGCTAGTCTCTAAAGGAAAATACAACTCACAACGAACATGCGATTTAACTTGTTCTATAAGTTTCCCTATACATGAGCCACAGAACCTGATGTGGTTTGAATGGCCGTTGTAGGAAATCATTCTGTAATCATATCTTGGAGTTAAGTGTTCAACTGCAGTCGTGGAATGCACGTAGTGAGGGATTATTGAACCTGTTTGCTATCGCAGGCCAACTAATGTGCAGCCGCTCTGTTTCCCTGGCCTCATGGGAAATAAGGGGTGGGAGAACGCACATGCGGGGAGACGACTTGATATACTGGAGAACCAGTCTGTATTTGCAGGCAGGTACCCTCTCCGGATCGGAGAACTGTTACAGGACGCATGGGCCAGTGGATAGTGCTGCCTTCGGGTGTGGCGACTGGCGATCCGCTACCCATGCGACAGCGCGCTAGCCCCAGCAGTAACAGTAGACCAGATCCCCATAATATGACAATAAGGCAAGTAAAGGACGCTGCGTGCATGACACAACTCCTCTACTAACAACAACCTAACGAATCCTTCCACATCCTTGCATGTGGCTATCTCCAATCCGCCAGGTTTTACCTGTAGGCAATCTTTCTTTCTGCCTGTGGGGTTTTTCCCTGGCCCTTCGCTTAACCTAAACCCACTTATGTATCCCAATCCAAATGATGATGCCTGGTAGAGTACTTGGTACTGGGAAAGGCAGAAAGGCTCGCATGGCTCATCAAACCCCCGTCTGTTTCTCCTACTATCGTAGTTATTAACAGCATGTCGGAGGCAGCAGTAGTAAAGGTCGGCTGTCACGCGGGGGGTGCGGGCTTAAACTTTTCGCCCCCCCCCCCCCAAAAAAAAAAGAAAAAAAAAAGAAAAGGTATTTTGTGACGTGTACATGTAATTCTCTCTGAGGTATCCAATCTTGTACTCTCTCTTGTTCCCATAGAGCCCTATTGTGTACCCGCTCACATAATATCCAACATCCATACCGATACACTGTATTATAAGCAAATCAAGTGTTGTACAATTGTGCAAAGACATCACTCTGTGATCCACGCTGACAGAAAGAGAATAATAATCTTATTGGTTTTACGTCCCTTTTAACTACTCTGGCTTTTAGAGACGCCAGGGTGCCAGAATTTTGCCCCGAAAGGGATCTTTAACGTGCCAGTAAATTTACTGACACGGCTCCCTCGCATTTGCGCACCCTCAAATGCCAGCTGACTGCGCCAGAATACGAACCTGCAACCTTGGGCACAGCAAGCGAGAACGTTACCGCTGAGCCATGCAGCCAGCCGACAGAAAGAGAAGGAGTCGACAGTAAGTGCACCATTCCAATGCAAAATGGGGAAAGTAGCATACTTAACGTCCCAGCACGTGCATCCCAATCCTACCGAGCACACCGTTTCTACACTCACTAGAGCACGATGCTGATGACCCAATCCCCTTAAAGGACGTATCTGCAATAGAGCCCACATTAACACCGGTTATTCGCTATTTCTACAGTTCCTGAGACTGATGACCAAGGGTGTATATAGCCCCTAAAATGGATACAAAATATAGGGCGACAGGAAATGTTCTCCGCAGTGGCTACGTGCAGCTGTTAGAGGTTGCGTCATCAGTTTAGTTGGTAGCACAGTGTCCTTGATAGGGTGAAGACCACATGTGTGAGCTGTGGGCTGTCGAAATCGTCAGTGCGTATAGTTAGATTATTGGAAGAGTGCAACAGTATGTTATAAATGGCTGTGGTGAGTATAAAGTTTACTGTTTGTTTGTTTCAATACAAGCGACAGCCATGCTGCCAACGTAACTGCTGACGTAATCTCTCGCAGCAGCTTGTGGGCACTGCGGAGAACATTCCCTACAAACACTACACCACACCTTTAACACAAAACCGGTTTGGTACGAATGTTTAGTATAACATAGAGTGGCCTTCGGCTGTTATCGTGGTACAGATGCTCATATACATAAACAAACCCAGTGTAACACGAATGTTTAGTATATCATGTAGCCTTCGGCTGATATCGTGGCACAGATGCTCACATACATAAACAAACCCAGTCTGACACGAATGTTTAGTATAACATGGAGTAGCCTTCAGCTGTTATCGTGATACAGATGCTCATAAATATAAACAAACCCAGTGTAACACGAATGTTTAGTATAGCATGGAGTAGCCTTCGGCTGTTATCGTGGTACAGATGCTCATAAACATAAACATACCCATTATTTGAGGGTTTTCAGTCGGTCCACACGAGTGTACCCAATTTGATTGGGCGGGGAGTTACAATTAATTTACTTGTGCCTGAAATAAATCACATGAATTATTTATACACTTAATGAACACTTTTCATTTGAATGGGGGGCTAAATTGGATTTGGGTGCACTCGTGTTGGTCGACTGGAGAGCTTCTAATATAGACTACTTCTGCAACACTGGAAAATAGGTTCTAATAATAAACAAACCCATTCTGACACGAGTGGTGCGTCACATTGCTGTTGTTGGAGCAATGCTCCTAGTCCTACCCAGAAAACATCGTGTCCCATTGCTCACGAAACTTACTTTTGCGAATTACAAAAAAAAAAGAGATTGTATATTGGTTCGTTACATCGTTCTCGATTGCTACAAGAAATATCTGCAGACTCCTTTTTTTAATCGTTTTTTTGGCAAAAGTTCCACGACATCTTGGGTTATCGACCATTACAAAAGTACTTCTAGGTAAAGTGTTTCAGGCTTCGTACCATTATGGTCTATTGCGAAGATTGCAATGGAGTCCATGCGCAGTTGGTAGCAATGGCGCAATTGACAATACATGAATTCAGGTGACTTTGTGGCGCCAGGTGCAGTCGTTCGAAAGTTATAAGTGGGAGGGCACATGGACTGACACAAACAACACTCTTGATTAATTGCATAAACCTACTGTTCCATGCGTTAGTTTTTTAAATGTAGGCCTACCCCCCAGAGGCTCACATCTAGTGGGACGTGGGTTGGCGACCACGGGGCCCCAGCTGAGTCCGGCATTGCTTCCACTTACTTGTGCCGGGCTCCTCGCCGTCTTCTTTCGTGTCGACCTCACTTGGTCAACTCTTGTTCTCTTCCGACCTCGACGGTATTAGGGTATTCGAGGCCTAGGGAGTCTCTTACTTTCCCGCCTTAATTGGCCCTTGTCTCATCTTGTCTGATTCCCTCCTTCTGCGAGGGGTCAGCCTTCTTTTCATGTTATCCCCTGCCTTCTGCTCAAGGCCCTCAAGGTGACAGGGTGTATGTAGCCCCACCACTTTTGGTGCACCCTGGATATTGCTACACCCTCAGGGGCTCACGGCTGGTGAGTTAGGGAGTTGGCGACCCCGAGGGATTCCTAAGCTGGGTCCGGTTTTCCCCCTTTTATCCATTTCCTCTGGGGCGGACCCTCTCCGCTTTCACTTTCCTATCTGCCTTTCATGGCTCTCCTTCCTTCCAAGTCCCTCAATCCGCATTCTTCGCGGGTTGAGGGCATTTATTTTCCTCCTGTCCTTTATTTGCCTTATTCTCCTTTTGTTTTCCATTTCTTCTTCTAGTATATAAGTTTTAGTTATAGTTTACATTTCATTATCATCTTCACGATCACCCAAACCATTAGGGGCCGATAACCTAGATGTTAGGCCCTTTAAAACAACAATTATCATCATCATATTTGTAAATGTAGATTAAAATGGTGATGTAGAACAATTGTACCTCTGACCCCTGCAAATGTTCTGCTGTGCCTTCCTTTTATGCAAACGTTTCTAAGCGATGCGAATGTCTGGGCAGCGAAGCCGTGCTCACAACCATGATGAGAAGCGGAGATCAGAGGTTCTAATCCCGGCGCTGACAGCGGCTATCCTGAATGAGGTTTTACCCCTGAGTTTTTCTCACTCCCTTAGTCATGTGCCCGGATAGCACCTTATAGCAGCCCTCCACCTACCCTGTCTCTAATACAGATACACTCACTTCTACAGTCATCACAGAAGCACAGGTTATCGGACAAGGTCAACACATACACTACTACACGAGCTGATGACCAAGATGTCCCAAGTTAGCTGGTCCTGCGAGGCCAGCGCTAGAGGAGGGTCAAGGCTGTGTGCCTGGACTGAGCATTTTTACGTTTGATTGCGCCTATCGTGTTATTGATTAGACGTATGTCTATGCTAGGAGTCGGTACGTCGCGGCAGATCTTAAGATAGCACATGAATACTTTAATTCATGTTAGAAGTTATGAATTATTGACTGTATCCTCACCCATCTCTTTGATATGAATACACACAGTATCAAAGGAAAGAAGGTTGATGCAGTATATCAAGGGACTCACAACAAGTTCATTCATCATTTACTTTATTTGCAAATGGGGGTAATTCTCCCGAGGCAAATTGTACACTTACAGAAAATTACGAACAATAACATCAAACACGCTTAATGTACACAAGCGCGATTTGGGGACTATAATAATTACATCGTAGTAAGCCTCCGTGGCTTAGGCGGCAGCATGCCGGCCTCTCACGCTGGGTCCGTGGTTCAAATCCCGGTCACTCCATGTGAGATCTGTGCTGGACAAAACGGAGGCAGACAGGTTTTTCTCCGGGTACTCCGGTTTTCCCTGTCGAAATATCATTCCAGAAACACTCTCCACTATCATTTCATTTCATCTGTCATTCATTTAATCATTGCCCCAGAGGAGTGCGACAGGCTTCGGCAGCTGGCACATCTCATATCCTCGCCGCTAGATGGGGGCTTCATTCATTCCATTCCTGACCCGGTCGGTGACTGGAAACAGGCTGTTGATTTTCATTTTTTCAGTAATTACATCGTAGTATTTACACAAAATTTCAATCTTCTCTTAAACACATGAATATGTTTGGGGAAAGGCTCTAAGACTGGCAATTAATGAGTTCCAAATCAAAAAGCTTGTAGTTTAACGTGACCGTCAATCTCGCGATCATAAGCCACGGGACCTCCGTTTTACGTGGAATCCGAACCACAGGACATGGCATTTCACATCGAAATTCTCACATGCATTGACCGGGAATCGAACCCGGTCGGCCTTGGTGAGAGGCATACAGCTAGACCGCTGAGCCACCACGCCCTTCAAGAGTTCCAAATCAATACCACGAGTAATGAAATAATATTTCCCATAATTTGCTAATTTGCACGCTGTGGTCGGCCCTTAAGGCTTCGATCACATGTGAGGCACGCATGTGCAAGTAATTTGGTGGCGCGCACGTGCGCAAGCTGGCGTGAACAGCAATGTGCTCACTAGGGCTCGGATTTTTAGGTGTTAAAAATCGGGAAAGAATAATTTTTTATGTACTAAAAATATCTGAAATATGTGACAAAATAAAGTGAAAATATTTAATTATAATTTAGTTTATTAATGTGAATATAAACAATATGCAGCACCCACGAATGCAATTTATTATATGTCTCACTGACTGCTGAAGAATTACAATACACAACGAGATACATCTTCAGGTTGTCCATCACAAATGACCAACGATTATCACGAAACCCTTATTCTGAAGGCACGAAACTGCGCCAATATGTTTCTTGCCCTCGGGGTGTGGTGTAACTTGAGATCACTGTTCAGCCATGATTACTTTACCACATGTTTGGCAGAACAGAACGCCCCCATCAGAAGTAAAATTATCCTTAAATTCTGCAACATACTGCTGCAGACGATAACTTGTAGTTGCTTTTACTTTAGGCATCCCCGGCTTCCACAGTAAGTGGGACGGGGCGACAAGATAAGAAAAACACAGCTGCAAGCTGACATACGCTCTGCATGAAGATTGGATAGCTCACAGGTTCTTCCCCGTTGAAGTAACACAGAACAGAAATGTAATAAACTGAAAGATCTAGCAAACTGATTTTAAAAAATGTAGATATTATGTCTTTTTATGTGCTAATAAGTGAAAAGCAGGAATTTATGTATTTATAGACAAAATGATTAAAATATGTATTTACATAAAGAAATATTTATTTACCTAAAAATCTGAGCCCTAGTGCTCACACTAAATGCAAGGAGGTGCAAGTTAATTATTATAAACAGGTCAGTCGAAATGGAGATGTCAGACGATGAGGACATTGTATTGGAAAAAGGTGTTTTAAAGTTTTTATTTTTGGATGAGCAGGAAGTCGGGGAAGAGTGGGTGAACGAGTATTTTTTTAATACTTCAGAATGATACCAGACACTTTCTACTATATACTGGACAAATCGGTCTTCTTCTTCTCACGGCATCGATGAGCGTTGCCGTATCCAACATATATACTCGTAAACACACACATCAGGAGCTCCACAATACTAGACTGTCACTGCCTCTATGGTCAGAAATCAACTGAGATCACGCACGCTTCCAACTACAAAACAAATATTTTTGTTTCGAAGTGGAGTCGGATCAAGCTTGCGCAAGCGTGCACTTGCTTGTGGCGGGCAGCACGGGGATGAAGCTAAGATACGAGTAACTGACAACACTGGTTACTTCAGAGCCACCCCACTACGAGTGCTGCTAGGCAAAAGGCCGCCTTGTGATTGGTTGATTTGGACTCGTTATATTTGGTGTTCTGTGTTGTTGATAACATGGTGGATCCACATGCTTGAAACACGTTACGGTAACTGTTCATTATCCTGATTTTGAGAGATATTTAAGTCACTTATACGTTCCAACTACTCGCAATGGCAAATATTGTTCCTGGGTAACACGATACTGCCGTATTTCTGAAGCTTATAATCGTGCTCGATACTTTTCATTCGTAAACCGTATTTGTCAAATGCGGATGTTGCTCATGCCAAAGAATATGGGTCATACGACATCAGCGTGAACAGTTCTGAATAAAACCATCCAGATCAAAGTCTCAAGTTGGTGCGATTTTTTAAAATGGAAATGTGTCCTTAAATAAAATACGGATTGGAGTGACCCAGTTAAATAAAATAAAAACATAAAATGAAAACATATTTGGTAGCCAATATTTCCATACTGGTAGTTGGCTGCCATACCACTAGGCGTGCTGCAATAGTTTCTTGTTTCCATGCTTTACCATGCAGCATTCACTTCCATTATATTTGGTGTTCTGTGGCGGGCAGTGTGAGCGACGATGGACACGTCACCACTTGTTTCTGTCGCTCTCCTACAGATTTTGTTTATATGTGCACGCTTGCGCCACCAAATTATTTGCACAAGCGTACTTCCAATGAGATCGAAGCTTAACTTTATGCGGATGATCTGCCCTGCTCAGGCAAGGTGGGATTTCCCAGACGTTTGCTTAGTTCTCCCCATGCTGGCTGATTAGTGTAAGTGGTAAACATGGCGTATAGTCTGGATTTCGTCCTTCTATCTTCCATAGATTCTCACCCTTGTTTTTCTATCATTCGAGTTACACTACTTCTGGGATTAAAATCGTTGAACACAAACCTAGCAGCCTTCCTTTAAACCATCTCCAGCTCATTGATGAGCCCTACCTGATATGGGTCCCATTCAGCTAAGCCGTATTCCAAGATTGGCCTCACCCGGGTCAAATATCCTAATTCATTTGTGGTGGAAGTACTGCGTTTTAATACCCTTATTACAAAATGAAGTGATAGGCACGCTTTGGAGACGACACAAGCCACATGGGTACTCCATTTCATCATTCCTTACATGGATGCGCAAGTATTTGCACATGTCTTTTTCTAAAAGTATTTCCGAGCCGATATTATATTGAAAATCATGCCTTCGCTCTCTCCCTATTCTCATGAGACTACATTTACTCGCATTTATCTTCATGTTGTTGTCAACCACCCATTTAGACCAGGTTGAGGTCAGTTTGTAACTGAGCGTTGTCTTATGAGCTATGAATTTTTTGGTATATTACACAATTATCCGCAAACAATCGGCAGTCACTTCGAAACCCATTCGGTAAGTCGATAATAAGTGCCAGAAATAACAGGGGCCCAATCACACTACCTGGAGGGACAGCCGACCTTACCAAAATGTCCTCCGAGTGAGTCGTGCGCAATTGGCAACCACTGGACTACTGCTGGGTACGGCGTACTTGTCCTGGGTTCCTATCCTTTCGATCTTCCTTGGTCACCTTCTCTAACCTCGACGGTATTAGGGTACTTTAGGCCTGGGGTGCATTTCATTTTCTCGCCTTAATGGGTCCATGCCCTTTATTCCCGACACCCTCATATTTCAAGGGATTGAACCCTTTCTACTGTTTCACAGCACCCCTGCCCAATGTTGGAGGTTACGCAAGGGGCAGTGTGTGTAGCCCAGCACGCATGATACATCCTAGGTAACCATAAGTGGCTTACACCCTCAAGGGCTCACGACTGGTGAGATCGGTATCTGGAGTTCTCGAAAGATACCTGAGCTGGGTCTTTTTCACTTTTTTCAGTGACTTTGGGGTGGGTGTTCTCATCTTTCCCCTTTCCTTTCTGCCTTTCATGGCTCTACTTCCTTCCAAGTCTTCGAAGGTAGAGAGCATTTGTTTTCCCTCAACTTTATTTCGTTGCTCTTTTATTGATTATACATTTCTTCTTCTAGTTTGTTAGTAGTAGAATAGAGAGAAGAATTAGTAATTATTATCATCATCACCATCCACGTCATAGGGGCGGGGCCAACAATCACCGCCACCAATCGACATCCTTTTAATCGTTAGTTGCTTTGGTAGGGAGGGTTAAACCATCTCTTTCAAGCAGCTGTGTCAGTCGACTATCGATTGGAGAACTACTCTTTAAAGCTGAATGTAAATGGGTCATTTATTATTACTATTATCATCATTATCATTATTATCATCATTATCATCATTATCTTCATCATCTTCATCATTATCTTCATCACCATCATCATCATCTTCTTCTTCATCATTATTATCATTATTATCATCTTCTTCTTCTTCTTCTGCAGGCTACATGGCTCAGCGGTAACGTTCTCGCTTGCTAAGCCCAAGGTTGCAGGATCGAATCCTGGCGCAGTCAGCTGGCATTAAATTTGAGGGTGTGCAAATGCGAGGGAGCCGTGTCAGTAGATTTACTGGCACGCTAATGATCCCCTTCGGGTCAAAATTTCGGACCCCGGCGTCTCTAAACGCCGCAGTAGTTAAAATGGACGTAAAACCAATAACATTATCTTCTTCTGCTTCTTCTTCATCATCCCCCAGGGGCTCACAACTTGTGGGACGTGGGTTGGCGACTACGGGACCCCAGCTGAGTCTGGCATTGCTTCCACTTACTTGTGCCGGGCTCCTGTCTGTTATCCTTCCTCCCGACCTCCCTTGGTCAGCTCTTGTTGACGGTATTAGGGTATCCGAGGCCTAGGGAGTCTTTCACTTTCCAGCCTTCATTGGCCCTTGTCTCATCTTTTCTGATCCCTCATTATTCGAGGGGTCAGCCCTCTTGTTTTCTTTTCATTGTATCACCTGCCTTCTGCTCAAGGCCTTCAAGGAGGCAGGGTGTGTGTAGCCCCACCACTTAAGGTGCACCCTGTGTTGTGCTACACCCTCAAGGCTCACGTCAGGTGGGTTCGGGAGCTGGCGATCCCGAGGGCCTCCTGAGCTGGGTCCGGTTTTTCTTCTTCTTCCATTGCCTTTGGGGCTGTCCCTCTCCTCTTTACCTTTCCTATCTGTCTTCCCTGGCTCTCCTTTCTTCTAAGTCCCTTAATTCACATTCTTCGAGGGTTGAGGGCATTTCCTTTCCTCCTGTCTTTTGTTTCCCTTCTTCTTATTTTTGTTTTCCATTTCCTCTTCTAGTAGTCTATGTAAGTATGTAGTTAGATTTAGGTTTAAAGTCTGTTCGCCGAGTCGAGATAGTGCGCGTAAATACTTGCACGTGGTCACTTGACTGCCTGGACAGGGAAACACGCCCAGTTCACGTCATCGGCTCCGCCGGACAGGGGTAGCCAAGAGGCTCCGAGATCATTAGTCATGCCGTGGCCCTAGAAAAGACAAGACTTGCTGCACTGTATACTGTTGCCTGTCATAAGCAGTTAAGAACTAATTATTTAATTAATTTAATAAATACATAAACGAACAATTAATAAACCGCGCTGTAGCATGTAACCGATAAGTCAGCCCGCATCAAATGTAGGCTATACACAGTACTGAAGTTGGCGTACGTTCAACAGGCACAGCTCTATGCACCCTTTGCAGGCAGCTCTGCAATCACGTGTACAACTATGTTTACTTCCACTATCTCGACTCGGCGAACATACTTTAGTTTCATTTCATTTACTTTTTCACTATCCATTGGGGCAGATAACCCAGATGTTAGGCCCCTTAAAACAACAATTATCATCATCATCTTCATCATTATTAACATCTTCTTCTTCTTCCTCTTCTTCTGCCTCTTCTTCATCATCAATATCCTTATCGTCATAGTTATTATTATTTTTATTTATTTAAGCGAAAATTCCCCTACAGGAGAGCGATTGAACTTGCTAACATGATGTCATTTGGAGGCGTGTCTCCTCCGCTCCTGCCAAAATCTCTTCATTCGCTCGGAATGCTCCCTCTTCCTCTCATCCGTCCACTTTTTCCCAGGTTGTCGTAGTCTAATAATCTTGGTTCAAACTTAACATTCGCGATTTTCGTCTGGCACTCAGTTCGGTCTTCGAAATTTTCTATATTGATTACTTGTTAGTCTCTCTGTACCTCTTTAAGCCATTCTGTGCCGCATTTACTCAGTGTTATGATACCAAGTACTTTCTTTGGCAATCTGGAGGTGGCCATCCTGTGTATGTGGATGTAAAATTTGGCTCTGCGTTTTCTAATTTCGTCTGTTATCTTATTGGTCTTTTGATAGAGTTCTGTACTTATTATTATTATTATTATTATTATTATTATTATTATTGTTTCTATTACGGGCTTAGGAAGACATCTTTAGTTGTCAGTCTTGTGCGTTGTGGATGTATTGTATTAGTCGGACAACCAGTGTTATTGTGGAGACAGTAGTAGTGTTTGTAATTGCAATTACTTCTAGGGTTGGAGTATGTACCCTTGGACTTGAAAGAAGGTAACACCTGGAGTGAGTATGGAACTTAGATCATAAATACAATAGATGGCTGATGACGTCACATTTGTGAAACCAACATCTCAATCAGCTGACTAAAGGGAACTGCCGGGAACTGCGGATAGTTTGGAGCATTGAAATACTACACGTGACGATAGAATTGGGCTATTCTGTTCTATTCATTACCGTACTAAGCCAGAATGGTGTATTACTGTGCAGCGTATGGATGTAAGGAGACGTTTAGGAAAAGATCGGGCATTTCTTTCCATAAATTAATTCATTGTAAAATAACCCTAAAATTCTTAACTTCACTACTTTCATTTCTTTACGTTTCCTCTTAACTCCGAGACATAAAAGAAAAATAACTTAATCTGTAAATTTATTACAAATTATTAAAATTTACTCTATCCCTTACTCCACTGAACAGGTCTATGAAGCAAAATTAGGACCATCACAACATCAAATAGCCTTCCTTTTCAAACATGTTCAGTGTCAAATTGCGGGTTATGCTACTGATGTGACGATGTAGTCTTCGATAATAAATACGCTGAGGTAATATTTGTCATCTTATTAAACGTATGGACAGTGCGTTTGGTTGAGGAAATTTTCAGATCCTTCTAGGATACTGAACCCTTATTGATCTTCGATAAATAAGTATTCATATTTATTATTATTATTACTACGGCCTAGGCAGCACATAAGGAAGTCGACTTGGATATTAGGGAGGCCAGCATTTCGTAATGATTGCAACAGAAGCTGAGTTGGTAGCTATTCCTGGGGGACGGCCAGAATTAGTCGAGTTCAAGGCCAAATTGTGCAACTACTGTACCAAAATTGGAGACATAAAGGAAGAATCACGAGGTCCTCTCAACGAACTTACGATTGAATCAGCCAATCGCAAGAGACCAAGCTGTGACCACGAGGTGGACGGCGTCAGTGGTAAAAAGCGCGCGGAAGTGTGTATCTAAGGAACCGCCGAACGGATTAATCTCCGCTCGAGTAATTTGAGACGTTGGATTTATTTGGAGAAGAATGACACTAGCCCCATCTTTGTGAGACAAAAACTCTGGAAGTTTTTATCCGACTCCGCCCCACTCCGCCGCCCTTGTCAGTTTCTCATAAATAGTTTGGCCTGACGCCAATCTAAGTCTATTCTTGTGGAGCCTTCAGAGGCATACTCCACGCCAGTTTGAAGTGTGATTTTTGACGCTCGAATTTATCGGAGTACTTAACTTGTGGAGCCTTCAGAGGTATACCCCACGCCAGTTTAAAGTGTGATTTTTACGCTCTAAAATCAGTGAAGCTAATTTCATTTTCTGAGCTCTGGGGAGCTAAAGTCGCAGCGTTTGCAGTATCGAATTTTAAAAGCTATAATACATTTTGTTCTAAAATCAACTAAATTGTGTGATCTAAATATTTCACGCCAGCGCGTGATAAACTGTAACATTCTTTTAAAGACGACGAGTTCAACTTTAAGGGGGAAGTATCGTATCACCCTAATTAGCGCTTACCAGAACCGAAGTCCAAGACGGGACGGAAATACCGGACGAGATAGCGACTGCTGGTGCAGCCAGGATTTTGAACTTGTTAACGAGCCAGTGGCGCGGACTCGAGATGTATATTTTATGTATAAATTGTGTGTATTGTATGTGTGTTTTTATAGTGCGTATGTGCGATATAATTAGGGCCAGTCTTCGCTATTAATCGCAGTAGGACAATTGTGGGTGAACTGAGTAGCCTGCAAGCGATTATAGATAGGCAAATATTTAACATTGAACTTTTCTGCCAAGGAGTCGAGACCAAGATGATCAGCACGTGGTTTGAAGTTGGGATGAGCTTCAAGAAATCAACGCAGACGACTACTATGGAGTGCTAAATTGTCCATAGGGCAATGGGTTGAGGAGGATGTCCTTGTCCTACATGCAGAAGCGGTGATGTACTAAAATTGGATTATTTCAATTATGTAGTTAGATTTGGCCGGGGAACTTTGTAAATAGTCATGTTTTTCTTTCTTGTTTTATAGCTGTTTTTCTTGTACCGACACTATATGTTTAAATGTCCGTTGGCGCGTGGCCAATGTGTTTGTTGATATTTTGATTTTTTTTCTTGAGTCATGTGTAATGTACGCGGCGTGCGTGCGTGATTTTTATCCTTGCAATTGCGGAACCCGTTACATTCGATAAATGGTGCTTTATTAACGTTAATATTTGAAATAGGAATGGGAGGAAATGATTGTAAAACATTTTGCTGAACAGGTTATTATTCATGTTAGGGTAGCCGAGTGCACCAACTTAAAAGTAATTGTAGAACACCTTCGTTCTAATTTGATAGATTTTTCTTGAGTCCTTTTCAGGTGACTAGTCACGGCATAGAACGATGGCGCCAGCATGTGGATATTATTTGTGTCTTTTATTTCAGGGTCTGTCACAACCCATACGTGTGATTAAGTGTGTGTTGATGTGTCTAGTGTGTGTTGATTCTACGCGAGGAGGGGGTAGTTGTCCTACCGCCCTTATATATTTTTGCTGCTGTTGTATTTTAGATGGAAAGACAGAGTGCTCTTGGGAGACTGCTGATTCTTGTCCATATGTTTTTCTGACACACACGTATTATTGTGCTTTGGGGCACATTTCTTCGAGGTTCGACCCCATGTTCTGGGAGGTCGAGGTTATTGAGACGTGGGTTGAAAGACATGCAGAGTTCCACAAACCGCCCGTTTTGCCTGTGACTTATTTTGATAGGCAGTCCTATTTGTCCGACTGAACCCTGTAAGCTTTCATGCAGCAAACCTGTTCATTGTGATGGCTAAATTTTAAGCCATAATTAATTGGGGAGTTCGCCATGTGTGTAACGGATTGTTGTACCTTGTATGGATAAGAATATTGTGATTAACGTAAATGTTGGCTGTTTGCCTATTGCTTTGTTGATGACTCGATTTCATGTAATTTTGTTTGTCACACCCGTTTGGTGTAGTGGTAGAGTATTTGTAAATTTTGACAGCGGTCATTTGAGTATTTTTCTATTGGTCACGTGTTAATGTACTTGTGTTGATTTGTGTGAGAAGTCCTAAGTTTTTAGGCAGTAAATGTTGCTACGGCAATTCAAGTCCAATTTCACACGGAAATTTTGTGTTTGTTTATAGTAGATTTAGGAAGTGTCGGTTTAATTTAATGTATTGTAGTTGTGTTCCCTTGTGTCGGTCTAGCTCTAGGAAATGCGGATTCGTTGTCTGAAGGGTCATTCTGGATGATAACGAATCACGCATTCAAAGTACACATCGTGGTGCGTGTAGAACGGCATACGCACTTATATGGTCACTTTTTGTATCTTTTATTTAAGGACACTTGGTCCAGGTAATTAATATCTCCAGAGATATCGCCTAGTTTTGGCATTTTTATTAAGCGGGAGTCAGTTGGGAGTTTTTGTTGTTAATTGTTTATGTGTAAATATGGTGATTTGTTATTAAATTCAGTTGTTTTTAACCCTGGCTTCACTCTTTCCTGCATGTTATTTTGTTATATGTTACCCTGCAAGTTAATGAAGCGCCCTGACAGCAACTTACGAATATGACCTGTTACGCCCCGAATCTGAGTCTCATATGCTTCTTTGCAAGGGTTCAATACATTGCAGCCCTAAATTAGTCAATTCGTAGGATTTCAAAGTTCTGGATTATTACTGCGAAGGTTTCTATGATTCGTGGAAAATGGAATTTAAAAGGAAACAGTTTATTGCTTGTAATGTTTTCCGTTGTAGCAAATGTAATGCATAGTTGTTAAAAAGCAACGCTTACTAAATCAATAGACTTCCTTATTTCCATTTGCCTATGTTTTGTTCACCTTCATAAAATACTGAAGTGGAAAGTAACGCTGAAAAAGAGCTAATCGTACGATAACATTTTGTAAAGTACTGCACCGGTACTGAAATTAGCCAAAATACATTTTCTAATGATGACAAATAAATTAGGAAATGATGTAGTAATAGATTGAACTTGTTTGGAGCTCTCGGGCGTACAATTAAAAATGACCAGCTACACAAACACAATTCTCTTAAAAAATCAGTAGGCCTAATTCAGAATTGGAATTGTTATTAATTATTTACAAGAGGGGATCCTGGATGTATGAGTATTACGGAACACGGCAGCCACTTTTTACACAAACACAATTCTGTTCAAAAATCAGCTGGCCTAATTCAGAGTTGGATTTGTTATTAATGATTCGCAAGAGGGGATCCTGGATGTATGAATATTATAGAACACGGCAGCCAATTTTTACACAAACTCAATTCTGTTCAAAAATCAGTAGGCCTAATTCAGAGTTGGATTTGTTATTAATTATTTACAAGAGGGGATCCTGGATGTATGAATATTATAGAACACGGCAGCCGCTTTTTACACAAACACAATTCTGTTCAAAATTCAGTAGGCCTAATTCAGAGCTGGATTTGTTATTAGGCTAAGTATTTGTAAGAAGGGATCCTGGATGTACCGGTATGAGTATTACGGAACACGACAGCCACTTTTTACAAAAATACAATTCTCTTCAAAAATCAGCTGGCCTAATTCAGAGTTGGATTTGTTACTAATGATTTACAAGAGGGGACCCTGGATGTATGAATATTATAGAACACGGCAGCCAATTTTTACACAAACACAATTCTGTTCAAAAATCAGTAGGCCTAATTCAGAGTTGGATTTTTTATTAAGTATTTATAAGAGGGGATCCTGGATGTATGAATATTACGGAACACGACAGCCACTTTTAACACCAAATATGTTACATTCTTAACCTTTGCTACCTTCCGGTACGTAAAGAAACATGCGATGCTTTTCCCAATGTCGTATAAATTACGAAAATGTGTGTTTAAACCCTCATTAAAAATCATTTCCCCACCAACTCCTATCACCTTCCATTACGAGTTCCTCTGTTTTCCCTTTAGTCAGCTGATCCAGATGTTGGTTTCACGTCACAGTACAGGCGCAGTGTGGCAATGCGCACTCTATTGTATTTGTGCTCGAAGGTATGGAAACACAAGAAATAAACTCACACGATGATGGCCGCTGTAAACACTGAGATTCGAATCTAGAACCTCCGAACTGCAGCTCCACGTTGCATTCACGGGGTGTGACGTAATGTACTCGACCACAGGGAGAGTATTATTATGTTTATTATTGCTATTATTATTATTATTCATCGACAAGGTTTTTCTGTTATTGTAGCAGTCACCTTGCAGATTTGAACAATCAATAAATGCACGTCCTTGCTCGACAGTGAGAGGGGGGTCTGACCTCTTTACGCTACTTCGTCTTGAGAAAGAGAAAGACAGGCAGGCACAGGCACACGAAGGAAATGAGGGATTTGCATGACGTGCCCGATAGACCTAGATCCCTGCAGAGATAACAGTTCTCGCTCGATGCCACACCCTCTACTCGCTTGGGTTGTTATTCCAACAATGCATTGACATTATGTCCTGCACTTGATGGACGGTATTTGTTGTGACAACTAGGTTATCTATACCTCACGATAAGGATGATATTACAACTAATTACACACATTTTAGAAGTCATTTTTCAGTGTTGCCTTTGTAATCTAGTATAAGAATTGTCTTTCAGTCGGTCAACATATTATTGTGCCCAATTAAATTTGGCGGGACTTTAAAACTCATCTACTGTTACCCCCGAAGGTCAGGGTTCGATTCTCGGCTCTGTCAAAAAAATAAAAAAAAAAAAAAAAAAAATCTGATCAAAGGGAAGGCACGGGATATAGTCAGTCTCGTGACACAAAACTGAGAAGAAGTGGGTTTGAATCCCACCTCGGACATCCTAGAAGTGGTATTCCCTGGTATCTCACTTCTACTCCAGGAAAATGCCAGGATGGTTCGTAACTTAAGGACACAGCCACCTCATTCCCTATAACAGTTGCAAGTGTATGATGGGATATCAAATGAATGAAAATTAATTAAACTGGGCAATGAGTTGAAAGGTAGCAGCCGTGGCCTGTCAGAATATATCATCCCGGCGACTAATAATAATAATAATGAATGAATGAAAATCCACAGCCTGCTTCCAGTCTCCGACCGGGTCAGGAATGGAATGAATGAAGCCCCTATCTAGCGGCGAGGATATGAACTGTGCCAGCTGCCGAGGCCTGACCCACTCCTCTGGGGCAATGATTAAATGAATGACAGATGAAATGAAATGATAGTGGAGAGTGTTGCTGGAATGAAATTTTGACAGGGAAAACCGGAGTACCTGGAGAAAAACCTGTCTGCCTCCGTTTTGTCCAGCACAGATCTCACATGGAGTGACCGGGATTTGAACCACGGACCCCCTGTGAGAGGCCGGCGTGCTGCCGCCTAAGCCACGGAGGCTTAATAATAATAATAATAATAATAATAATAATAATAATAATAAGGTTATGGGTTTTACGTCCCTTTTAACTACTGCGGCTTTTAGAGACGCCGGGGTGCCGGAAATTTGACCCGAGGGGTATCTTCAACGTGCTAGTAAATCTACTGACATGGCTCCATCACATTTAAACACCCTCAAATGCCAGCTGACTGCGCCGGGATTCGATCCCGCAATAATAATAATAATAATAGTAAAAAAATAATAACTAGAAGACCCGTGCTGCTCCGCAGCGTTCATTTCGACAATTCGACAGCGCTTTTTCTATATGACATTTGCTGTTCCCATTAGGCACTTGACTTGAGGGAGAGAGAGAGAGAGAGAGTGTTGAGACCCCGAGGAGAACTAAACTGAGTAAGGGCACTGAATGGCAGTTCAAGCAATTTAACAGACTTTCGAAACGAGCAGTTTTGATGACAGATTGATGCTAAAACGTTACGCTTAAGTAAAATCAACAAGGCCGCCAAACTTTTAGTCCGCATGCACATGCATTTAGATAAGAGTCGGAGTACGGCATCAGCTTTTAAATATTGTGATAATTCATTATACGTAACTATTTTACGTGTGTACGGTTGAGAAGGGTAATACAGAACAGAGCAGGTCATTGTACAGTACCAAGCTACAGTAAATGTGGACAGATGCCGACGTCTGTGGTGGCTTGTACTCTGTCCATACATAATACTACCCTAAGTAGGCTAATTTGAACAATACCAAGAGAATGACATGCAATGATCATAAGGATAATTATTTATTTATCAAAAAAGCAAGCTTGTAGTTTAACGTGACCGTTAATCTCGAGATCATGAGCCACGGGACCTCCTTTTTATGTGGAATCCGAACCACAAGACATGGCATTTCACTTCGAAAATCTCACATGCAATGACCGGGAATCGAACCCGGACCGCCTTGGTGAGAGGCATACAGCTAGACCGCTGAGCCACCACGTCCCCTTATTTATTTATCGTATGGCGTTTAGTGCCGGGAGTGCCCGAGGACATGTTCGGCTCGCCAGAGGTTGTAGCTACTTCAAGCGGACACCCATAGGCGCTACAAGTTCCGTTCAATTTCAAGTAGTTCCAACTTTCGCTACCAGATGTCACTGATACCTAGTGGTGAACGTTGGAACCTTCATAGAGCGTTCCAACGAAAGCTAACCTAGAAATTTATCTTCACACAAGTTTAGTCTGTGGAAGGATCTTTTATATGCCATAAATCTATGACATGGGTCCGCCGGCTTTACTTCCCTTCCGAAGGAAGGCATACTGAAGGATTTTAACTATTTATGTTCATTTCACATTCAACGTCAAATCATTCATAATTGAAGTAGAAAAGTAACTACGATAAACAATTAAGGGAGTACAATGACAGAAACCTGGACTGAACATCTCTTTCCGTAGACATCGAACTAGAGGAAATTCACTTCGTCACTGAAACCATAGTACCTCGAAAAGCAACTAACAACCAGTACATGCGAGGGAAACCTAAAAGTAACTCTAACTTGATCACGGCAACTATTTCACCGCCCCCAATATCGACAGCCCCCAACCCTGCCCCCTAGAACAAAAACTACCCCAGAAATGAATTCTACACCCCCAAAAACCTTGGAAATGGATCGTTATAAGCACCAGTTTGCTATCATTGTCTGCACCGCCCCCCTTAGTTCCGCCCCCACGATTCACTGCTGCCACCCCTTACTCCCTAGAACAAAAACTAACCCAGAAATGAAGTCTACGCCCCAAAATACCTTGAAAATTATATGCATCAACCAAGTTTTACGGGGTTTGACAACCCGCCCTCCTGTCCCCGACAAGAAAAATGGCCCCAAATATGAATTCCTTGCCCTCATAAACATAGGAAATTATACTAATTTTATTAATTTTGTTCACAAGAAAATATTTTACGAATTTTCAACCCATAAAATAAGGGTACGCGCCCCATCACATGTTGGGGGGGGGGGGGGCTGTAAAAATTAACCAGGGGGTGTACAGAATGCCTCTTTGGCTGAAAACGTTCCTTATGGACCCCTTAACGTAACTAAAAAATAAAATCGCTTTTACCTTGATTTGCACAATTGGTTGAACATATGGCGTTAAGCCACCGGACTATTAGTGTTATAGTCTAAGCCAAGCCTATGTGTCACTCAAGACTGCGCAGAGCCACCCATTCAGCACCAACCGCCAACCATCACCACCACCACCAACCTTGGCACTGGCCTCCACTTGAGAAATCGCCGTTTGACTCCAAGCTTTGAGGAGTAGCAACTGGCCGTGATTAGTACATAGACTTGGCTTTGACTATAATAAAGCGGTATTCTTCTAGGACCATCGCTGGGTAACAGCCAAATGCACGTTGTTTACTAAGGTATGATATAAGTGCAGCACTATTCTCCAAGTCTCACAATGGAACATCGTGGACATAGATCTACTGATCTCACTGAAATTTGTCACATTCGTTAGTCAGATCACAAGGAGATTCACATGGCGATCTCTACAGACGATAAAATTCTGCGAACTTAAATGCGCTTCTGAGACAGAGTAGCCCACATAGGTACTCTCCGACCAGCCAGATAACGAAGACCACCTCAGGGGAAACCAACGCCCAAGGGAAGTGTGCATTATTTTATATTTGACACACAAATCTACATCACCTCCATACACGGCCCCACTACCAACATTTAAACCATTTATGGGGTTTGAAGCCATTTTTTCAGTGTTGCCTCAGTAAACGAAAGTTTGGTGCTTTTCAGTCGGTCAACGATCAAAACTGGTCATCCTAGTGTATTTATCAATCTCATGTATTTTTTTCAGGATTAGGGTATGACCCAAATCTTTTGTGTACATTCGTGTTGACCGACTAAAAAGCACCAAACTTTTGTTTAATTTAAACCATTGATATCTCTGTAAGTATTCAAATGAGGTACGCTCTACTTAAAAAAATATAAAAGAAATAGAACTTTGTGTTGATAGAGGTATTTTATCACTTTACTAGAGTATCCTCTCAATTTGTGAGTCCTTTGGGTGGACATTTTCCTGTGACTTCATTGTTTCATTATTGCGTATCAGATTGAAATTATTTCAGGCCACAACGTGAGGCGAAACACCCTATATAATAGACTTACTATTGCATAAAATGAGAGGTTTTCTGACATGCCAATCTTAGCCCTATTGATCAATAATACTAAGTCGATAATATTGACAGTAAGCATTAATACTGTAGTTTTCCGACCCTACACAGTCAGCACGTTCTGTTCAGTATTGTATAATGGGTTGTTGAAATGTAGCATAGACTAATGTCTAGAAAGAAACACAATACACACTATATCACAACGAACCTTCCATACTAACGAATGGATTTCATCCTTATTTTCTATGTGCATTCTATGCTTTAAAACATATTATTGTGCTTATTATAATAGTCAGCGAGGCTACCAACTGTATATAATAATCTCAAGTATCTTGAACTCTAGATTCAATAACTCGGAATATGTATGCGCAACACACTTCAAATTTTGCAAACTGTAAGTCCAAGGGATGTTTAGACATATTTCGAGTAAATAGTCTAAGTTAGTGCTACCGACATAATTCTATGCTAGCGTATAGGATCATCGTTGAACTGCGGGTAAATTCTATACTAACACATGAATTTCAACTGAATTTAGTATGTACTGTACCCAATTGTCATCATGTGGAACATGTGTTCGTATCCCAGCTAACTCACGGTCTTTCAAGGTATGGGACGTTCCTGCCCACCATACGACCACATGCTCAGGATTTGAGTCTACCAGGTAACTACTCTACATGAAAGAAACAACATATTCCTAAATGAAACATTTACTGATCTAAAGTTATGGCTATACAACAAAATACAAACAAAGGATAATTTACATTTAATTCCCACAATGAAAATCAAGGTTATTTTGTGAGTCTCTTCTTAATTAGTGCTTCACTGCACTCAAATCTATTTCTAGCATCCTATCATTGATACTTTCAGACATCTACGAGTCTCCATAGTGTTCTTTATGTGACACAATTTTACATAACTGGAGTATCACAACACAAAAGTCACATATCACATTTAAATGACATCAATTCTGTAATAATTAAACATTAATCCGTTTCTCACGGGCATTTACTTTCATTAATATAGATTCATTATCTTATGCCTTTAATTAACAAATGTTGTTGTGTCGTGTGAATCATCTTCCCCTTTTCCATCAATATGAAACGCTAAAAGTGGTACGTTCTCCCTTCCAAAATACACATGGATAGAAATGTTTATAGTTTCACCATACAACGATTTTCTGGGTCTGGTCGAAATTATTATCGTTACAAACGTGTCATGTTCTTAGAAATCATCTACCCGTCTGCATAAATTAGTGTGAACTGGGCAAAAATGCACTTTAAAAAGATGCCTACATTTATTTGGTTCAGCGTTCCTCCTCAGAGAATAACTGGGCCAAATATTATCCGATTTCAATGATCCGACAATGTATGTGTGTTGAAACACATCATTTAATTCAATTGGCATCATCATAACAATCATATCTTAATTACATTTCGAAATATCGAGATTCTTCAGTGTCCCACTCTGCTTTTAAAAATAAAGGGACTGGGTCTCCAAACCTCCCCTTCCAAGCAGGCAATAAAATTAGTTCCAGCTGGCCGAGCAAGATGGCCGCCGTCTTTCGTGGCATACATAACGCCCCCCTCTTGCTGCAAGCAAGGTCATCTTTGTTTACAATTGCAGTACAATGGAGTTACGCTGAGTGTTGTCTCAAGTAATTGAGTCATTCTGATTATTTACCACCTATATTTATAGTGTATTGGGCTCAACTTGGCTCCTTCATTAACATTCATGGCTGGGGATGGATTCTGTAATAGCCTTGCCGTTCTTTGGCGATTCTAGTGGCTTTGGGCGCGCATCATAATGAGAATACAAGATTGCTCATCAGCAGCTGCCTAAAAAATAAGGAAATCTGCGTTTCCTATACGACGAACTTTGATTCTTACCTCTCAGGGCAGACCAATCAATACATGTGCTCACGGGGTCTCGAAGAGCATCCCTCGTGGCAATTATTCCTGCAAGCGATGGATACAGACAGGCTCTGTCCAATTCGCTGCGAATAATATAAGTACGCTCCACGGCGGTACTAACTCGTAGATTAGCCAACTTTTCACCTAACGTGCAAGCTATGTTAGCTTGGTCCCCGCAACTTTATTTACGTAAATCACTGGATTCTACGTTACTTTGCTCGCTCAATGCGGCTCAAACAATACTTCTCATAGATGACTCAATTATTAAGGCACCCGCGTCCTCTCTGCAATTACACTTAAGCCAAAGCTTTAAATAGCTCCTAAAAACAAGTATAAATTTACTGGCTTACATTACTTTAATGGTTCTCAAAAACAATCCTAAGAATTGACCATATTAAATATTCATTCAACACTTCATTGACACTGAAAAATACTCGTATCTCGCTATGTTTCACGTTACCTTCTTACTGTTTACCAAATACAGTATCTTTATATTAGACATGACACACTTTGAACGTTCTTTAGGCCTGAAATGCCTATTACTTTACTTTACTGTTACCGACCTCAGATATTATTATTATTATTATCATTTAACGTTACCGTTACATTCATCACTATCTTAGGCCTGAATGGCCCTAAACAAATCACCTTCCAAGCCATATTCTACCAAATACGAGTGGTGAAAGCTCGTACATAAGTGACTGTTACATCTTAGTCTCAAAGTGATGCATCGTTGTATGGTGAACTATTTAGCTAGAATAGCATTGTAAATTTGTACTCACTTTTTCATTTTCGCTGGATTATTCCAACACGCCAGCCACGGACCTACCATGACGCTTGATTTAAGCCATCATGCTATATCTCACACGACACTTGATATCACATATTTCCCACATGATAATCATACTTTTATCAGTGGCTTTTCTCACTTTAACACGATACATATTATTCACAATACACATAAACACTTTTGAAATCACTATAATAAAATTTATATACACTTTTTCACTATTTCACAGGTTGATCCTTAATCGGACTCCTCCTAACGCCCGACCTCAGAGATGCGATGCAGCTACGACAACCGCTGGTCTCCGTGAAAGTCTATCTGCGTATACGTGCGTTCGATTCTCGTTCCCTTCAATACTGTTCATTTCACCGTCATGATTACTTGTGATGCCCCTCGGCTCCCATAACTGTAATGATCCTGACGATACTGCGTCATTTATAAGTATGACTATACCTCCTGGTATTCAGTGTCCAAAACCATCCTAAATTATTGCTACGCTGTAGCAAACTACACTTGCGTATAATAATGGATAAATATCTGCTGTAGATTAAATCTTACGCGATTCTTGATTACTATTAAGAAGCTATATGATGCGCTTCCATTGTTCTTCAAATATACTCTAACATTTCGCGCACTTACTGGCAGCGTGTACGTATTGAGTCAAGATGAGCTGGCGATGAACTGCAGAGCAACTGAAGAAGAACTGTAGAACAACTGGCTTGGTCTGTGCTGCTTCCCCTATATAAAGGTTCCTCGTAAAATGTAGTCCACAGGACACTCGAGAGCGACTCCCTTCTTGAAATAATGCATTTCCATTCAAAATGACGTATACACCTTGTTCATCTAGATGTGGAAGTCCCATAATCACTCTCGTGCTAGCGATCGCTTCGGCCAATTAATTACAATTAATTGCCTTCATTTATCTCTGAGGGGGAACAGCTACAGGGAACCCGAAGAGCAATGAGTTGTATAATGACATATAATAATATAGCATTGCGTCATGACGCCCCCATGGTGAATCCTCTCTTGCTGGTCACCAAATCACTCCTCTCGAGCGTAAGCTCAGTGTTAACAGGCTTATTTAGAGATATAGGCTTTTATTTAGGTGTAAGGTCACTCCTAAATTATCTCTCCTAGAATATATTCACCTGGGTGTACTTTTTATTCCATTTCGATGCTCCAATTGGCTGCAATCAATTAATTTCCGTGGACAATTACCCCCACTACGGTCTCGAGTGTTGTCCATCGGGGACTCCCAGGGTCATTCATTTCGAGCTGTCTCCTCGGTCCAGACGAAATAAGTTCCTTCGGCGCCTTGAATCTCCTCCCTTCTGCTGGCTGCAATTAGTAAAATGTCAAGCTGGCCTGCTTTCACGTTTCAATACTTCGAAAACGTACATATGACTGCATTTTCTGACAACTATTCCCTTAAACAGCTATGATATTCACATTCTAGCCGTGAAATCATGCTATATTATTATATGTCATTATACAACTCATTGCTCTTCGGGTTCCCTGTAGCTGTTCCCCCTCAGAGATCAATGGTTCGACTCTAGGCAGAATCATGGGCCTGGTCTTCTCTGATAAGACCCGAGTTCGATGCCAGTCTGCTGTGTCCGATTGGGCACAGTACGGTATAATGTATGTCTCAAGAGATATAACTCGGCATATTTTTGGAGTCGTCAGGGCTACCAACTATTGATAAATTCTCTCCATATTTTTGAACCTTAGCCTCAATGTATGCAGGCAAACAGTTCGAAATTTGGGACATGTGTATAGGCGATAATTTTGCAGATTCACCTCCTCCCAAATGGTCAACATGGACTTCCACAAGCCATCGCATTCATGTGTCGAGTCCTTCAAACATTGGGACATCTCGTGATAGTGGCTTCTGTGGCGTAGTTGGTAGTATGCTGAACTTCTATTCCCAAGGTTGCGGGTTCAAACCCGGCCGAAATCATCGGATTTTTAAGAGCAATAAAACTCCCTCAGTATGCTTTCCTTAGGAGGGGAAGTAAAGCCGGCGGTCCCATGTTATAGATTTATGGCTTGTAAAAGAACCTTCCACTAATTACACTTGTGTGAAGCTAAATTATAGGTTAGATTTGACTAACGCTCTTAGGTTCCAACGTTCGTCGCCAGGAGCCGACTTCAGTGGCATCTAGTAACCAAGTTATGGACTAGTTGTCGTTGACGGTGGCGTTTGGTAGCAAGCGTAGGAAGTACTTGAAAATTGAATGTCTGCAGTCCTTACTTGAATTAAAAACAGGTAACACACACTAATACAGCCATCACAATTAACACCGGTTATCAGACAGATTCTACACACACCCCAAGTACACGGGGCTACATGACCGCGTTTTCACAGCCCCTAAACTTAGGAACCAACCAACATCTCGTGATCAATAATTATGTTGATGCCATCTCCAGGAAGCAGGACCCGTTCCATTTTACCAGCTCCTATATTATTATTGCCACCTTCTGTGGTCTCGGGGTACGTATTGAGACTCCGTGTCCAGAGGTTCTGGGCGCGATTACCGACTCTGCCAAGAAATGTAATTCTTATCTGAGGGTTGGAATGAGGTTACACTCAGCCTCGTGAGGCAAATATGAGTAGGTTTGGGTTCCATTTCCACCTCAGCAGACCAAGAGCTGGATTCCTGGGGTTTCATCACTTCTACTCCAGGCAGGCAGGTCAAGACCGCCTCCTTCCGAATCCTAAACACAGTTACAAATACACACACTACTGCAGCCATCACAATGACACAGGTTATCAGACATATATATGACTACGATGTCGCAAATGCCCTAAATGAATTAACAAGAACTAGATGAAACCCGTCAAAACATGACGGGCAATGGAAAACAAAATTACTAAAGAAGCTTCTTATATAAGTTACATTCTTTGTACGATTACTTTTTAGCACTATTGCAACTTTAAGGGCGTCAAAAGATAGCACTCTCACCATTGCAACATACTGCTGGTCATGACTGAAAACGTGATGAGGTAAATAGCCCAATACGTTCAAGAGTTTCTCCTTGAGCTTGATTGATTGTGATAAAGTAGGCCGAGCGAATAGGACATTGTTGCCTATTAAAATAAAATGTACTGTACCTGCAAGTGTTTTATCGGAAGGTGTTAAATCAAGTCGTAGGTCTCTCTGCCTAATATTACTGCACCTATTATATCCGAATCCAAGCAATTTCTTACATATTTCTTACAATTAATATATTACCATATATGAGTCCTTGGGAAACGTTCAGATTTCTAAGGAGCATAACTATGGCTCAAACGTTCGTAGTATGAGGAGGCGAATCACTTAATTCCAAGGAATTGAAAAATTCAATAATAGGGAAATGAAGTAGCTGGCTTTCATCTTCAGTATCCAATCTGTTAACGCTGATGTATGTGTTTGAACTACTGGATATAATTTCAATGACTATTAAATTAATATCATTACATTGTTGCAGCTTGGCAAATATTTTATATTCCAGCAGATCAATTTTACCCTCACAACAGTAAAGACCAAAGTAACCACGCGTAGATTTTACGCAAGAGAAATACAATGTAGAACAATGTTTACATTTGATCGTCAAAGACCTTACAGTACACTGTACTGCATAATATCTGGAATTGTTTCTGAAATGGCCTATTTATATTGGATTTTAAATGTGGCTTCGTATTATTCGATAACACTATAGCGTCCTGCAATAACGGAGCCGCTAAATATTAAATGACAAATAATACTTCCATTGCCGACATCAACTGTGTAGTTAGACTCAGTACTCTAAACAAATAATCATTAAACAATTGTCTTATACAATGAAGTTCAACATGACCGTCCAGAGACTTTCATACTCAAGTTGGTTGGTGAGGAGAATGCGATGAGACTGATCGCTTAAAATAAATTCCTTATAATTGTCCCTGCCAGCGAAATTTTTTGCAATAGCTTGAAAACGCAGCTTAGAATGACGTTCTTCATATTGATATAAGCAGTACGAAACTGCTCTAAATAAGCAATTTCCATCACCTGTTATAGGTTATGGCAGTACATTTTGCAGGGGAACATAGAATCACTTCGCCAACTACTGGAATGACCATAGGCCTATACTCAATACTCACTTCGGCAGTCACCCTAATGGAGGCAGTTTTTGAATTCTATGTCCCGTGCATGTCAAAAATCGTATAAACACATGGAAGCCCACCCATTCTTGGCTCTCGCCTCGGAGACACGGGTTACAATTCCTGCTCTGCCAAGAAATTTAATTCTGGTCTGAGGGCAAAAACGGGGCACATTCAGTCTCTTGAGGTATAACTAAGAAGAGGAAGGTTTAATTCCCACCTCGACAATCTTGGATGTGGTTTTCCGTGGTTTCCCACTTCCACTCAAAGCAAATACCGGGATGGTTCCTAACTTAAGGCCTTGGCCGTCTCCTTGCCATTTCCCACCTTAATTACAAATACACACAGTAATGCAGCCATCACAATAACACAGGTTAACAGAGAAAATTTTACACATACACACCAAAGTACACGGGGCAGAGTGACCACGGTGTCGGAGCCCTTCAAACGAATTATGTTTGCCAAGTGTCTCTCATGGCGAAAGCAATTGTGGACACGCGCGAGTGCCTGGAAAACTACTTTTTTCTTTAATAATTTAAGAGTATATCGACGATGCATAATTATAACTTTTAGTCTAGGACGCTAATAACTTGACCACCGAAGCATTGGGAAGAAATTGCAATATTAAGGTACATAAACAACATAGCCTGCACATTCAACTGTCAGTTAATGTTCTTCAATATTTCCCTTCTTAAATATGCCCCTCCTTTATAATTCTCCATCACGTGAAAACGCGCCATGTCTTGTGTTTTAAATATATCGATGCAATTGTGCTGGCATCTGTTGTCAGTTACTGGAACTATATGGGCGAGGTACTGCCATCTGTTGTCAGTTACTGTAACTGATTACAGATATTCAAACGGCGTATTGAGGACAACTGTTAGCTCTTTTGATCACATGCTGTCATGCAACGGTAAAACGGAAATAAAACGTATTGAGAGGGAATGTAGAAATATGTATATTTAACTGACATAAAACGTTACTAAAACTCCGTGATAAAACAATATTTAACTATCCCGTGAAAACGCGCCATGTCTTGTGTTTTAAATATATCGATGCAATGGTGCTGCCATCTGCTGTCAGTTACTGGAACTATATGGGCGATGTACTGCCATCTGTTGTCAGTTATAGGAACTGATTGCAGATATTCAAACGGCGTATTGAGGACAACAGTTTGCTCTTTTGATCACATGCTGTAATGGAATGGTTAAACGGAAATAAAACGTATTGAGAGGGAATGTAGAAATATGTATCTTTAACAGACATAAAACCTTACTAATACTCCTTGATTAAACAATATTTCAGTGGTAAAAAAAATACTGGTGAGAGCAGTGATCGAACCGGTGATCCTTGGAACCACTGTCAGTCGCCTTAACCACATAGCTACTCGCACATGCTCATTCAGCGGCAGACGCAACCATTCAGTATACTCAAAAGCAGCTGTCTGAAGGAAATAATCCATTTCATTATCCCAAAAAATCAATGTTGCACATTCGTATACGTTCATACTGTTATTATATTTTATTGTGAGAACTTGGTTAATGTATGTTTTCAATTACATGGAATCTTCTTAAATAACTTACATTTTAATGGACTTCTCACCACCATTTTGTCATAAGCCCAGGCGGATTGTGCGCATGCGTGAGGGGAAAGAATTCTGGTATTTTCTATATTAATTTAAAAATATACCGTAATATATTTGTTTATTTTAGAGACACTCTGCAAATCTAAAGGCCAAGAGCTTTCGTTAGAGTGCTCTACGAAGTAAATCGGTTCTGGCGTTCTCTCAATCTCGTGGTAACAAAAATCACCTTACTGTTTTAAATATATAGATAGATAACTACCTCTTATGATCTCTGGGAGTGTTTGTGGGAAGTTATGTATGTTTTCTTTTCGTGTAGCCTCCTGAGAGGCCGAGTGCAGGTCTTTCTAGTCGACGCCCGTGGGCGACCTGCGCGTCGGGATGAGAGATGAGATGAATGGATGAAAGTGGGCAAGGATGTGGAAGGAAGCAGCCGTGGCCTGTCGGAAGGTACTGTGCCAGCATTTACCTGGTGTTGAAAATGGGAAACCACGGAAAACCATTTCAAGGACAGCCGACGGTGGGGCTCGAACCCACGCGTCTACCGAGTCAGCAGAGAGCTTGGCCCCATGACCTAACGCCGCACTTTAGCCAGCATAGCCGCTACTGTCGGTTATGTACGATTATAGGCAGCCATTTACAACATGTACCAGAAATGTTAAATGGAATTATTATTACTAGTGGGCCCGTGCGAGCTTTCGCAACGTGAATGTAGGTTTATGGGGGTAGTAGGGAAGAATGTGGGAGAACGAAGTTTAAAATAAGAGTTTAGTGCTTTTCAGTCGGTCAACACGAATGTACCCAAAAGAGATGGGTTATGCCCTAATCCTGAAATAAATTACATGAGATTAATAAAATCTGACCGACTGAAAAGCACTAAACTCTTGTTTACTAAGGCAACACTGAAAATATGGCTTCAAACACCAAAATACAAGAAGTTTAAAATATTGAAGAAATGTATTTATTGTTGTTAAACGGCATACGTACATGAGAAGATCACAAAGAATTATGTAGAACAGTGTTTTGTACTTGTCACAGCACCTCTTTGTAGACAATATTCGATGTTACAACGAATTCATCGGTTATTGTTTGCTCGGGAGTTTCTTCTACAGCAATTTTTACATTTGCAAAGGATTGAACCCTAGAGAAAGTCTTGACGAGACCACACCGGAGCCATCTGCTGAGAGACTCCTCAGCTAGCAGTACGCCGCGCTCCCGCCAGATGGCTGCCCCCGTCGTGCTGCCCTGCGCTCTAGCGGCAGGCTCGCCAGGTTACGGTGCTCCCATTGTAAATGTACATTTTAAAGGTATTTATTTAATTTTGAGGCATTTAAAGAGGAAGTGAGTGCGTTTCGGGCACACATGAGGTTATGCGGAACCTGTAGGTACCCCATATGTGTAGGTTGGTGTTACAGGACCTTATTTTCGGTACAAAACCGGAATGGGACCTTAGCAGAATAATATAGGGAGGATTCAGCTGGAAAATTCATATTATTGTTTTCTACGTCTCACATGAACTCCTTTGCGAAAGCCCTACGATGGGTTTGTGTGCTATTGTTGGCAGGCAGGGTATTTTCCAAACGGTTAGACAATTCACCGTAGTCTTTCAGCGACTTTCCTTCGGCTATTCATTCTCCCTGTAATAGACACAATAGGTATGATTGTGTACCTAAAGTGTGTTCGCAGAGTCGAGATAGTGGAAGTAAACACAGTTGTACACGTGATTGCAGAGCTGCCCGCAAGGGGTGCATAGGGCTGTGCATGTAGAACGTACGCCAACTTCACTGCTGTGTATAGCCTACACAGGGCGAATAAAGTAATACGTGGTTGAACTTCCATATGATTCAATGGTTAAGATGAAGTACTTCGAAAATTCAACACCACGCACCGCGCCGAGCGTGTGGTCTCAGGAGATGACGGCAGTCAAGCAGTGCTACATTACCGCGCGCAAATTGTACTTACAATACAAGTACGTTTTAACTGTAAAATTAAACCAAGATCCTGCTGAGAGACATTTTAGACTTATACGAGGTTTAAGCAGTGACGATCATCCTACTTCTACCGACTTCTTCCACCTCTATTTGCTCCAGTCTATATACTGTGCATAGGCCTACCTTCGGGGACGGCGCCGAGGCGTCACACCGTAGATTTGGAGTGAATGAGGTCCTTTCTTCTCAAGTTAATTATGAGGACGCTTTTGACATTAAGATTTCTTAATGAATACGGTCAATGGCGAGAAATGAAATATAAGGTGCGTTCAAAAAGTAACGAGCCGGAGGCTGGAATGCGCAAACCGGTGACGACATCGGTTAATCGTGGTGTGTGTAACGAGGTGTGGTTCGACCAGAGCGTGGAAGATCACAGCCCGTCGCTAGAGGGCTCGCGTGTACGTCACGTGACGATACAAAGCGAGCAGCAGCATGCATAAATCGTCCAACCAAGACCAAGACAGTAGGCCATTCGACATGCTTCCTGGTGTGGTTGAAGACTGTGGGGCACCCATTGGGAACACACTTTCCGCAAGTGCAGTCGTTCCTTAATGATGGTGTGCACACTTCCGACGCTCAATCCGACTAAGGCGGCTATGGCGTTCACTGTCACTCGGCGGTCCTGGGTTATGAGTGCATCAACCAGCTGGACGTTGTCATCGGTAATGCAGGGGGGGGGGTTGCCCCATACCGGGCATCATCGGCTAACGACACCCGTCCATCCCTGAAGCGCTTGTGCCACGCCTTGACCCTTGCAAGGGACATGCAGTGTTCGCCGTACACTTGTGACATTCGGCGATGACTGTCCGTTCCCCCTACTCCTTACGCTGTCAGAAACCGAACATCACCTCTTTGCTCTTCCTTTGACTCCTCCATGTCACTGTTTGCAATTTGACTGGCAGCGTTGGACGATTGATGCATGCTGTTGCTCGCTTTGTATCGTCACGTGACGTGCACGCATGCCCTCTAGCGATGAGCTGTGACTTTCCACGCTCTGGTCGGAACCACACCTCGTTACACACGCCACGATTAGCCGTTGTCGTCACCAGTTAGCGCATTACAGCCTCCGGCTCGTTACTTTTGGAACGCACCTTATACATAAGAGCAGAGAGGTGGAGGATAACATTTGTCAGCAGATTAAAGAAACTAATACACTGACAGACATTGAAGTCCAACTGGATACCTTAATCCTGTCAGTTAATGATAACAATTCTGGGAGAGCAAGCGACAACGTTGTTTATTATTAAGTATCCTGATTCACACAGCTGCAAAGAAGTTTGTGAAATGTACTTCCGCATTAGGTTATTGGAAAGTGATTCCGAATCATTTAATGCTGTTAGTCTTGTATGTATCCTCACCAAGCTCAGAGACTTTGGCGGAAGTGAATCTAAATTTCTCAAATACCCGTCCTTATCTTATTTTTCACGTGATTAAACGTGTAGGTGGAGTAGTGGAGGCAACGTTGGAGCAAGAAGGCGTGTTGTGGGGCGATATTTTTTCAGATTGTGTGGATACGAACTGTGAACTTCCTGGGTTCCGAAATGTGTGCTGCTCAGAGGATCACCTGTTATTATATTTCCCCAGGATAGTGTTTTATTACGGTACATTAAATGCCGGTTCATTTTCCGGGTGAAAAACAATGTGCAGGGAACTGAGATCCAGATCGTCTTCAAAATCAGCGAGAAAAATAATGAAGATCTCTTCTGTTTAGATGAAAGATCTACTCTTCGTACGTAGAAATGTATTTTAGTGTGTTCTGGATAGTATTTTAATATGTTCGTATTTCCTTGAAGATTTGTTTCTGTTATTCACAACTTGCTTTGTATTTAGTGCAATACTTCTTTTCAGGGGCGGATTTAGGGGAGGGCGAGGAGGGCGATCGCCCAGGGCCCCACGGTCCGGGGGGCCCGCGCCATGGATTGCTTTAAATATAATTGATTAATTAATTATATTTTTCAAACTAATTTATAATTTATAATATTCTTTTTTCAGTGCAGCTATGACCTCCCTTGACCGTTTAGCAAGTTTAGACTTCAGTGAAATGATGGAAGATTTCAGCCGGGAAAAAAATCGCAAAGTAATATTTTAATATGTAGATTAAGGCTTTCGTAGCCTCCGTGGCTTAAGCGGAAGCACGCCGGCCTCTCACCGCTGGGTCCGTGGTTCAAATCCCGGTCACTCCATGTGAGATCTGTACTGGACAAAACGGAGGCAGACAGGTTTTTCTCCGGGTACTCCGGTTTTCCCTGTCAAAATTTCATTCCAGCAACACTCTCCACTATCATTTCATTTCATCTGTCATTCATTTAATCATTGCCCCAGAGGAGTGCGTCAGGCCTCGGCAGCCGGCACAGTTCATATCCTCGCCGCTAGATGGGGGCTTCATTCATTCCATTCCTGACCCGGTCGGAGACTGGAAGCAGGCTGTGGATTTTCATTTCATTAAGGCTTTTACGGCCCGGGTTACTATACACATAATTCATGTTTTTTGGGCTAATGCCGTGTGAAATTAAGTTAGATACCATACGTTTCAAAGGAGGCAAGGCAGCGTGATCCAAAGTGATCCAATGTAATCCAGTGTGATCCAGCGAGATCCAGTGTGATCCATAGTGATCCAGCGTGATCCAGTAAGATCCTGCGTGATCCAGCGTGATCCAGAGGGATCCAGTGTGATCCAGTGTGATCCAGCGAGATCCAGTGTGATCCAACGTGATCCAGTCTGATCCAGCGTGACCCAGCGTGAGCCAGTGTGATCCAGCGTGATCCATTGTGACCAAGTGTGATCCAGCGTGATCCAGTGTGGTCCAGTGTGATCCAGCGTGATCCAGTTGATCCAGTGTGATCCAGCGTGATCCAGCGGGATCCAGTCTGTTCCAGCGTGATCCAGCGTGAGCCAGTGTGATCCAGCGTGATCCATTGTAACCAAGTGTGATCCAGCGTAATCCAGTGTGGTCCAGCGTGATCCAGCGTGGTCCAGTTGATCCAGTGTGATCCAGCGTGATCCAGCGGGATCCAGCGTGATCCAGTGTGATCTAGCGTGATCCAACGTGATCCAGTCTGATCCAGCGTGATCCAGCGTGATCCAGTGTGATCCATTGTGACCAAGAGTGATCCAGCCTTATCCAGTGCGGTCCAGCGTGATCCAGCGAGATCCAGTGTGATCCATTGTGACCAAGTGTGATCCAGTTGATCCAGCGTGTGCCAGCGTGATCCAGCGTGATCCAGCGCGATCCAGCGGGTTCCAGCGAGATCCAGTGTGATCCAGCGTGATCCAGCGTGATCCAGCGTGGTCCAGTGTGATCTCGTGTGATCCAGCGTGATCCAGCGTGATCCAGTGCAATCCAGAGTGATCTAGCGTGATCCAGTGTGATCCTGCGTGATCTAATGTGATCCAGAAAGAATCAGCGTGATCCAGCGTGATCCAGCATGATCCAGCGTGATCCAGTGAGATCCAAAGTGATCTAGCGTGATCCAGCGTGATCCAGTGTGTTCCAGCGTGTTCCAGCGTGATCCAGAGTGATCCAGCGTGATTTAGCGTGATTCAGCGTGATCCAGTTCGGTCCAGCGTGATCCAGTGTGATCCTGCGTGATCCAGTCTGATCCAGTGTGATCCAGCGTGAGCCCGTGTGATCCAGTGTGATCCAGCGTGATCCAGCGTGATCGAGTGTGATCCAGTGAGATCCAGCGTGATCCAGCGTGATCCAACGTGATCCAGCGAGATCCACTGCGATCGAGAGTGATCTAGCGTGATCCAGCGTGATATTTCATAGTTTACATAATCTTCTTCAAGGGGTCTTAAAGGTTTCTTTTACATTATTAAAAAATGTACTGTAGTGTATTCAAAATATTGTAACTATTCTTTTTTTATTATTACAAAACTATTTTCCATTTGATTTGTGTGTTTTTTTAAAATTTCCTATTGTTTTGGGCCCCACCTTATCATATCGCCCAGGGCCCCGCAAGGCTTGGATCCGCTACTGCTTCTTTTAATAAACAACGAGCCAGACTGGCCGTCCACCTGCACGTCCAGGCTATAGAACGCCAGTAGCGGGGGAAACTGTCAACTACTGGAGTTCCACCACTTATTACTCTATTCGCCCTGGCCTACATGTGAAGCGGGCTGACTTCTCGGTTACATGCTACAGCGCGGTTTATTTATTGTTCGTTTACGTATTTAATTAATCAATTAATTAATTAATTAATAAGTTCTTAACTCCTTATGACAGGTAACAGTATACAGTGCAGCAAGTCTTGTCTTTTCTAGGGCTTCGGCATGACTAATGATCTCGGAGCTTCTTGGCTACCCCTGTCCGGCAGAGTCGATGGCGAGAACTGGGCGTGTTTCCCTGTCCGGGTAGCCAGGGGCACTGTCTCGACTCAGCGAATAGACTTTAGTGCGTGGTCACCCAAATATGCCGATGAGGGCTGCACTATTCGATTGAACTCTTCGCATCACCTCCCACTATAGGCCGGACGTTTGTTTTAGACGATTGCCCTTGACCTTGAAGCCAGTGGGTGAGCCTGTACACAGTCATTCTCTCACCCTATCGCTTCACATTTGTCACCACCGATCTGATGTAATGGAATTCCAGACTTGAGCACGTGGCGACACCGACTTACAGACAGTACAGTCGACGTCGAAGTATTGTGTGACCCGGAAGTACACGTTACGTATTTACGAACAGAACGTCATTATATTTGCCAATGTCTGTACTTCAGTAGGAGTGGGAGACAGCGTTGTCATTCGTCGGACCGCTTGGGGCAGCTGATAACAACACAGGCACTGCACTAACTCGCCTCCAGGCTTCCATTAGATTTTTCACTCGTCTAAAACAAACGTCCGGCCTATACCTTGCTTAATCTGCAAGGTACGCCTCTATCCACCTGTCTATTTCTCACTTTTTATGACTATGCATTGGGTTTGACAACTATTCACTACGTGTATGATATATCTCTATTGATGGATACGTATACCCATAGGTCTCCAACCCATGCGCTCGACTCTGTTTTCCCCACTCCAGCACTCACAACAGCTTAGCAGCCCTGAGCCACCCATGGGGCTGTTAAGCTGGAGATCTATGCATTAACCCATTACAGGCAAAGCGAGTGGAAGTAGAAATGGATCTGAACGAATTATTCTTGCATGTTGATTCGTGAAACTATTTATGGTAGCATTCTACTCATAGCTAAAGTACGACGAAACGTCACTATATGACCTTATTTCAGAAATAATTCAGTATAATCAAATGTGAACATTTTGGCTTCACATTGTTCTTATTTTATTCCGAAAATATTGAGTTGTTACTGTTGTTTCCGTTTAGGGACATAGTGGTCACTTCAGCCCCGTGTACTTGTGTGAGTGTTGAATTTTGTCTGATCGCCTATGTTATTGTGGTGTCTTTAGTAGCGTGCGCATTTGTAATTGAGGTGAGGATTGGGAAGAAGGTGGTCGTAGTCTTAACTCTCGGGCATTTGACTGGAGTAGACGTGGGAAACCACGGAAAACACTTCTAGGATGGCTGAGGTGGGAATCGAACCAGCCTCTTCTCATCTGTGCTTCATGAGGCTAAGTGAACTCCGTTCCAGCCCTCAGATCAGAATTATATCATTGGCAGAGCCGGAAATCGAGCCCGGACATCGGGGATGGTAGCTAAGAATACTACCCACTGCACCACGAGGCGAGGTGGACCTGCCTTACAGATAAGGTGGCTATTGAAGCTACTCACTAATGTATCTGATAACATATTGTATGAATGACTGTTCAATATAGCTTACAGAATATTTTAAAACCAGTGTTAGAATGTCTTTGTGCTGTTGTAGATTCAATTCTACAGAATGTTTTGCTGTTGCAGCTTAGTCTCCCTGAAAGATGTCCCACAAGTACCTCACATGCCTAATAAAGTGCGTTATAACTCTCTATTCTCCCCCTCTATTCACACTTTCCTGGGAGAAATATTCAGTCTCTATGGGGCCGGAATAAGGTGAGTTTTATAATTGTATAAGTTATATAATAATTTTATAATTATTACCATAATTGTCCAGCAAATGCCCTTCCTGATGCAGCATTTTCAGAGTAATTGAGGAAATATGAAGATGGCTGAAACTGGGCAAGGAGTTGGAAGGAAGTGTCTATGGCCTGAGGAGGTACATTTGTCGAAGATCAGGAAAACTATGTTTTAGGAATAATAATAATAATAATAAAAATAATAATAATAATAACTGACACCGACTGGAAACTTTGGAACAACAATGAAGTCTACAACAATGTTGAGAAAATCTCGAAACAATGAAAAGGAGGAGGTTGTCATTTCTTGGACACTTGTACAGAATGGACAAAACCAGTATAACAAAAAATATATTTGACCACCTATGGAACAAGAAGACAACTACGGCTAGGATTTCGGAAGTTCGTAAAGTTCTAGTAAGGTTCAACATTCAGGAAGTCCAGATGTTAGATAGGGATACATTTCGGACCATTATTCAAATTTTGGATGGGCTCCAAGATGAAAGAACTGCGAAGACTGGAAGAACCTGGGCGGATGAACAGGAGCAGCAGTACAGCGTCCATATGAAGGAAAACTGCAGGAAGAGGAAGAGGAAGCTTAAGACGAAGAAGAAATGAAATTGTAGCGTGATCCTCAGCGGTCTATTCGCAAATAATAATAATAATACATTTTTCGAGTAGGAGGGAATGCTCTTAGCCGGAAGACATGATGAGGCCCTCCAAGGCTCACAACCTTGGTAGTATTTTGGTCAGTGCGAAATATCACTGACCCCAATCTACAGTTTTTCAACTGTTCAAAGCATGGAGAAAAATTCAGCAGAAGCTACTACCCCAGGTGGTAACACTTAGGCACAGGATTTATTGTCAACAGGAAGATTTTGGGTTCGATTGTGGACTTCACATCCCCTAACAGCCGAGTCTCTACTCTTTCTTTTCGGTATACAAATAGAGTTTACACAATGGTGAACGTACATGCGCCAATCAATCAGGCGAATAAGAAGGACCCGGAAGAAACAGACGCATTCTGGGAGGAGCTAGAATATATCCTTTCAAAGGTACCTGACAAACATACCATCATTCTGCTAGGGGATTTCAATGCCCAGCTTGGCAAAGAACGAAAATATCAGAAGATTATTGGAAACTACCCAGCTCATAGGAGAACTAATCGTAATGGAGAGAGGCTTGTGGAGTTATGCAGAGCATTCAATCTGGTCCTAAAGTCAACGGCGTTCAAACACCTACCCAGAAAACAGAAGACCTGGATTTCTCCAAACTCCAACCTTGGTGAATTCCAAATTGATCATGTCGCCATTGCATGGAAAGCGCAACGAGAGATCAAGAACGTAAAGGTTCTGAGAAGTGGCAACTTAGACTCGGATCACTACCTATCGCAGATCAAAGTTAGTCTAATTCCAAGAAATAACAAGAAGATTACTCCAAGAAAAACTGATAAGTTTGACAGAGACAAGCTAAGGAGCAACCAAGAATTCACCCACAAGTTGGAAACTTTAAATCCAGAGAATTGGGAACAATTACAAGAGGCTATAGTCAGAACAGCAAAGGAGACTGTCCCACTCACAAAATCAAGAAAGCATCTTTGGTGGGATCATGAATGTGATACAGCAGTTCAGCTAAGACAGGTTGCGTGGCAGAAATGGAATTGTCACAAAAATGAAGAGAACAGGGTCAACTTCCTAAACGCGAAAAAATCTGCATCAAAAACATCCGTGGCGTGAAACGTATGTTTAATAAGGAACAGTTGGTACAGATTGAGCAAGACTTCCAGAAAAATAACACACGTATTTTCTATAAAACCTTCAAGCACAGTCTGAACAAATACAACCCCCCAAGTCTACAGTTTAAAGATTCCAACGGGAAATTAGCTCACAATGATAAAGATAATTGTCAGATTCTAGCAAGTTATTTTGAAAACCTCCTCAACTGTAAGGCTCCTGAGACCCCTTTCGTTTATGAAATAAATCCAAACATCCATCCTGATTCGTCCCCTCCTACGAAGGCTGAAATCACGAAGATCATCCAATAGCTGAAGGACAACAAGGCACCGGTTGAAGATTTGATAATTGCTGAACTGTGGAAACATGCAGGGGAAAAAGCAGTCGACAAGCTTGTTGCAATTATTCAAGAGATCTGGGAGAGCGATAAACTCCCAAGTGGACGGACCTCTGCCGTAATTCATCCACTACATAAAAAAGGGGAGAAAACCGATGTGAACAATTACCGTGGCATCTCTCTTCTATTAATAACTTACAAGATCCTCTCAAAAGCTCTGCAGAATAGGGCGGAACAACAAATCGATCCACAACTGGGGGAATACCAAGGGGGTTTCAGAAAGGGACGATCATGTGCTGAGCAGATTATGAATCTGAAGTCCATCCTTTCATATCTGAAACTCAGGAACAGGGAATTTGTGATGACCTTTGTTGATTTTAGGAAAGCGTACGACTCAATTGATCGAACCACCCTATTGCAAATCCTTGAAGAGTTTGGCTTAGATAACAAGACACAATCAATTATCCAGCAAACCCTGACCAACACCATCTCCAAAGTGAAGTTCAGAGGAGAGATGTCTGATGCCTTTGAAATCAGGACAGGAGTGAGGCAAGGACACGGCCTATCACCGCTTCTCTTCAATTGTGTTTTGGGAAAGGTCATCCGAGAATGGCGGAAGGAAATGAAAAATTCCAGGGTAGAAAATGGCGTAAGGCTAGGGTACAAGTATATGAATCTTACAATCGACTGTCTAGCCTTTGCAGATGATCTGGTGATCTTTTTAGATTCCATTGATATGGCAGAAGAACAACTTAACCAGCTGAAAAATCAAGCACTGAAGGCTGGGCTTCAAATCTCCTTTGAGAAGACACATTTCATGACAAATATAAAGTCAGCGCCCAGGGAACTGGAGGTTGGACTATGAAAAGTTCAGAAGGCAGAAAAGTTTAAATACCTCGGTGAATGGATAGAGCCTAACCTATCAGAGAAGGAAGCCTTCATGTCACGCATTAATAAAATGGAAATGGCATACAACCTGACTAAAGACATCTACAATAGGAGATCGATATCCTTAAACGCCAAAATTAGACATTACTGCACTGTTATTCGACCAGAGGCTTTGTATGCGGCTGAGACTCTAATAATGAACAAGAAAGGTCTGATGGAAAAACTTGAGGCTAAAGAAAGGAAGATTTTGAGGAAAATCCTGGGTCCCATCAAAGAAAACAGCGAGTACAGAAGGCGTCACAACCACGAATTGTACAAGCACTTGGAGAAGATCAGTGACACGATTCGAAAAAGAAGGATTGCCTTTTATAGCCACGTGACACGAATGAGCACAGGCAGGATATCAAAACGGATATTGACGTACTTCCAAGATAAGAAAACCAAAGGGGCATGGTTTACGGAAGTTGAGAAAGATCTACGTGAAATGGAAATTTCCCCTAAAGATATCCAGGAGCGTGTTCCACTTCAGGAAAAACTACGTACGCACAAAGGTTTCCAGGAAAAGCCGAAGCTGAAGACAGGGAAGGCGTGGTCCCAAGAGAGAAAAGAACAACACCGAAGACGAATGCGGGAACACTGGGTGGTAGTTGGAGCTCGGAAGAAGAGACAGTTGAACTGACGTGGTCCCTAGTTGGCCGAATCGAAGAAAGAAGAAGAAGAATTATAAAGAAATGAAGGAACATTTTGAGAAAGATCATGGGTCCCGTCAAAGACAATGGGGAATGTAGAAGACTACATAACCACGAAGTGTATACTCATATGGAGAAGATAACCGACACCATCCGGAAAAGAAGGATTAACTTTTATGGACATTTGAAGCCTAATTAGCCCAGCGATACAGACCAACCCCATCATTTCTTACCTTCAGGAGAGGAAAACCAAATGGGCCTGTTCAATGACCTTGATAGAGATCTGTAAGAAGTGGGGATTACATCAACTGACATTCAGGAGCGCATCCCACTGAAGACAAAACTTTAAGCATGCCAAGATTTCCAGGAAATACCGAAGCTGAAAACGGGAAAGATTTGGACCCACGAAAGGAAGGAAACCTACCGTGAACGAATGCGGGCGTACTGAGCAAACATCAAAGTCCGAAGAATAGTACAGTTGGAATGACGCGGTTCATGGCCGATACGAAATTAATGAAATGAATAATAAATAATAATTATTATAATAATACTAGCCTCCGTGGCTTAGGCGGCAGCACGCCGGCCTCTCACCGCTGGGTCCGTGGTTCAAATCCCGATCACTCCATGTGAGATCTGTGCTGGACACAACGGAGGCAGACAGGTTCTTCTCCGGGTACTCCGGTTTTCCCTGTCAACATTTCATTCCAGCAACACTCTCCACTATCATTTCATTTCATCTGTCATTCATTTAATCATTGCCCCAGAGGAGTGCGTCAGGCCTCGGCAGCCGGCACAGTCCATATCCTCGCCGCTAGATGGGGGCTTCATTCATTCCATTCCTGACCCGGTCGGAGACTGGAAGCAGGCTGTGGATTTTCATTTTCATAATAATGCTAGGGATGTTCAATTGAAACCTGTTCGAGGTTCCTGGATAATAGAAGTGGAAGAAAGGAAAGTTGGCACGTAAGCCAAATGAAACAGTAGTAGGCCTACCAGTATTTATTTTCCACATTACTGGTTAAATTTGTTCAAAAGAAGTCATCCATGGCATTAAGGCAGGCTTGTTTTGGTAGTTGGGGAATGCCGGAGGCTACGCCAACCAATCCATAACCGCATCCTGTACATCCACGTCGGAGTGAAATATTTGTCCTTTAAGAATATTTTAGTCTTAGTTTCCGGTTCGTTGTGTTAAACATCTCTCGTTTCGTCTTCTGTCACTATACATCGCAGAAATTGATCACTCCGCGTCAAATGTTCAAAACTGAGAGTCATTCGCTCTATTTGTCAAACGCAAATGTCCTTGACCTTGAAGTACGGGTATGCCGGCTGGCTTGCAGTATACAGAGTTACGAGTTAGTGAATAAGTGGCGTTGCCGTTCACACCAAAAGTAACAGTGAGCTCTACAGACTGTGCTGGAGAACATCCAGCGGTATTAAGATGCCAATTAAATTTATCATTCCACAGGGTAGTCACGGAAAATCTGAAATCTAATTACCTGCAATTTTACGGAGATACATATTAGCCATTTTATTCACTGACATAGACTAGAAGCATAGAGTTTCTTAAACCTGAAATCGTAAATGGATGCGCTGAGCTATATCAATAACACTAGTGTTCCTTCCAGGAAAGCTCAGGTTTTTACACGTATGAAGGCAAGAATTTGTGTAATGGATTAGCAGTGTCTTCAGTTCTCTTTCACACACACACACACACTGAACTGATGCACAGTGTTTTTCTTCTTCGTATGCTATTGAAGGAGTTGAAGTGCAAAAATTATCATAGCTATGTTTCACTGAAAGTAATGTATACATTATATGATCTACCATGAGAGTGAGTACAAGAATGTCACTCCTAGTGGAGTCTAATGAGCCATACTGGTGCAAACACGTGTTGAGTTGCCTGACATACAGAGGTTAGCTAAGCTAGTGAGCACAAGCCTGTGGAAGCAGTGGCCTTTGAAGCTCATACAGTGGCTACAAGCTGAAGCAAATATAGCTGGCGGCCAGCAAATAGCATTCTAGTAGGATTATCTGACCTCTTGTTTGGATGTCCATGCGCTCATAGAAGACGATATGGCCCCCATCTCCTTGTCCAGGAAGTCTAGAGTGACGTAGAAATGAGTCTAGATTTAGTTACTGAAACCAACATTATTTTCATGGAAAATAGTTTAATTGTTTGTTATTGAAGAGTGTCCAGCAAACAGTGAAAATAATATCTAACAGCGCGTATCCAAATATCTACTTAATGTGGATATTGCAAAAGCCTGTAATACATTTCATTCATAATATATACTTGAGAACTATTAGAAGTTGAAGATTTCCCCCACACAACTAGATGGTGGCAACAGCACGTTAAGTATTAAGTGGAAGAGAATGAAAGCCCAAACTATAAGAACATATCTTCCTATAAATCCATGTGTAATACCTTGTCAAGAGGATTTCTAAGTTTGCCAATAAATCCAAATTGAGACATATGTTCAAGTAAATTATCATTCATGCGACGCTGATGTTGTGGTACTTCTTGCCTGAAAAGGGCCAAAAGAACTACGTGAGGACTGAATCCTCACTAATGTGTGTATTTACATGCACCTATTTTAAAACAATGACGTAAACTCATCACAAGTTTCAACACATAATTAGATAAAAGTTAGTATAAGAGTAAACTGCATTATAAGATATCTTCCGTTAATTTAAAACTATCGCAGTGCATAAATAAATGTGTGTTGAGAAAGTGGGCTGCGTGTGAGCAATGCGTGTGTTGAGAATGACTTCACCGTTTCCGTTTCTCCCTCTTTTTCGGATGTGAAAGTTATTGCGACCAGTAATTTCTATGTAAAGGTAATGGAGAAATATATTGTCCAATGGAGGCCTTTAGCCATTAGGTCGTGTATGTAGACATATTTAGAATTAAAATATCCGACTCGTATTTTGAGAGCCGGAGGTCGCGGACTCAAACCCCACATGAGTCATACATTTGGCCTGCAATATCTGTACAACACACGACCTAATAGTTGAAAGCCTCCATTTCTCATCACTGTGATCATGAAAATTCCATTCTTGGAGACAAACTTGATGTTCATTCTGGTCAAGACAAAAAAAACGGGCAAAGTGAAGTTGAATAAGGTTGATGTGATTAAATATTATCATAGAAAATCATAGTGATTATTTTCTTTAGATGCATCCAAACAGTGATTGAATATAATGTGCTGCGGTGATAAACGACGAGAATGGGTGTAGACGTCTTCCACGCAATTTTATCCTCACCTAAGAAAGTGTTCTTAGTGAATGTATCAGAATACATGTTAACAACAATGAGACGCTCTCAGGTGGCATAAAGACATTGTTGGATAGACCAAGTTATAAGTTCCACACGATCACCATAAATGTCCAGCATTAACTAGAGCCAGCATGTCTCGCCAGTGGCGATGACTGATATTTCAAGTCTGATCTTACTGAACGCACCTTTCGCTTGAAACACGATAAGGCCAGGCCCCACAATAGTATATTGCAAACTTTGCAACACTGGCCGTATACTTGAATTGCCATATGTTGAAGTTGATAAAAGAAGGACTATGCAGGAAAAGTCTTCCTGACAACGATGTTCATCTCTTACGCTGAAAAAGGGTGGCTTAAGATGTGCTCTAGCCGACGGTGTTAAATGCTCCGGGTATCCGATGTAGTTTTGGTGAAAATAAATGGCAAGCTCTTTGTATCTGTTCTTGTGTTGACTCCAGTATTGCAAACACAAAAACTAGATTTATTGTGAAGTACAGTATTTCAAATACAGTTCTGTCAGCTGTACTCAGGCCTATACAAAGAATTAGAGGAGCAAAAATTTACTTTCAGTGCTAAAACAAATACGATATTTAGTACACCGAAATCGAGAACTTTCACATACACTTTATCGGCCTCTATTTTGCTTTTCTCCAATAGCGCTTAATGTTGCATTTGTATGTAAAATAGCAATTCATCGACCAAAAGTTCTCATTTTGCGAGCAGGTAATCTTGGTGAATAAGAAGACACCAAATCACGGGTTTGCTATTATTCACTGAGATCATCTTCAACATTAACTTGTTCTAGCAATGTAATTTAATGAACATAATTTTAGAAATAGACAATCATTGGGTTCCGATAAACTTGCGCCCAGATTTTAGATGATGATAATTTGTCTAGCAAATGATCGTGTTTGCATCAAATCATCCCTTTGACCATTATGTTTGTTTCTCACAAATAATCAGTTAAACCCACTTGATAATTTGGAGATTACACTTGGAGATTGGTTTCGGGAACCCACCTTAGGACATACAATACAATCTATGTTTTGGGTTTCTAATTATAAGTGCACGGGGATAATCTCCTAAGAGGGAATTGGAACCCCTATTCCTTTCGCACAACAAAGTTTTAGAAACATTATTACGTCATTAACTACTCTACAAAGTATGAATGATTTATGGAATACCTAATTGTATTTACTAGATAATACCTTTAAGTACTAGAACAATATTGCTATAGCGCAACATAATATCCCAAGGCATTTCGAGCATTCTCGATCGTAATATACTCTAGGCTGATGTAGCTAGCCGTCGTGCCAATGAACGTCATCGCTGATTTAGATATTTCACAATATTCAAGTAAGCTTGTTTCATTAACACATACCTATTTACCGTGCAATCCGAATCACCGACTAATACTTCATTTCGAACATCTCATGACCATTAACCAGATATAGAACCCGAGTGGCAAGCTGCTTGGCCACTAAACTATCACGTCCCTATCACAGAATTCCGAGAAACAGTTAGCAATCCTGATTTTATAAAGCGGTATTAATTCTCCACACATCCAAGCATACGGTGCTGATGACCACGACGCCCAAGGCACAAGAACAACAACTATATGTGCATATTCCAGGAATTTACTTTTGTTAAAATAAATTAGTTAATTTTTGGGCGCGTTGGAATATTTCAGACTACAGTCTATTGACTACAATGGCGCCTTGTTCCTGTTGTAGATGAATCGTATGGGCCTCAGGTCTGTCACAGTTGTACTAACACATCTACTGATACAGCTCTGGAATTGGGAAACTGGACGCCTATCTTCGTGTGGGCCTACGCTGGTGTGACTCATCTGTCAAACTTACCACTTTGCATCGTGTTATTGCAGCAAATGCGAGCTTATTTACGTATAAAATTCTATGCACAGCCACATCTAGTCAATGTACAAAATATTAACCTACTGTATTGATTTCCTTCTCTCCAAGCCAGGCGTGACCTTTTCCAGCTTGAGCCTTTTGTCGGAACTTGCAGTGCTTAGCTCAGTCTCTGGATGCATCAGAATAAACCAAACATTAGTTTCTGTCAAAGGCAGAGAATATACTGTATAAGTTACCGTAATTCAGTGGGCAGCAGATTGTTTCGGCAATCCCAGAATGTTATTGTAAACCAGTAGAGCTGCTATAGTCAAAGTAGTTGCAGCAATAATGACAAATATGCTGCTGGATACCAGATGAACCCTGTATGCTCCATGCTCGTCCCCATTGCAGCCTGGATCCAAGATAGAGGTGGACCAACATGGTACTAGAGCCACCAAGTATGCTATATGGTCAGTGTTTTACGATAAAAGTGTGAGTTTGCTCTGATATTGAAATAATTACTTAAAACAAAGGCACAATCATCCATAGTTGGTTTCATGCAATTCCCACAATATACTTATAATCTTGGCACGTGAAATTGTTGTCTGATAACCTGTGTACTGAGTGACCGTGATAGTGTTTAAGATATAGCTGTCACTATGTAACTGTTCGGGTTAAGGATTTGGAATATGGCTAAGGATTAACAATAAGAAAAAAAAAACTCCCGGTACTTTCTAGGAAGGAGTGTGGAGAAACCCGGAAGAAAGCCATGTTCAGGACGACCGCTGTTAGCGCAGCGTCGAGATTGAAGCTTCAGATTTCCAAATTCGTAGACCACTAATTTATTCCTGTTGCATGATTTAACGCGCTCAGCTACCGTGACGATTAGGAAAAAGGAAGGAAGCTTTTAGTTTTACGTGACCGTTAATCATGCGATCATGAGCCACGGGACCTCCTTTTTACGTGGGATCCGAACCACAGGACATGGAATTTCACTTCGAAAAATCTCACATGCATTGACCGGGAATCTAACCCGGTCCACTTTGGTGAGAGGCCAACAGCTTGACCGCTGCGCCACCACGCCCCACCACCTGCAACTTTTCTTGTTTTATTTGAGAGACTTAGATCTCGTGGCCATTTAGTCCCGTGTACCTGGTTGTGTGAGGAATTTTGTATGATAAACTGTGTCATTGTGATGGCTGCATTAGTGTGTGTGTTTGTAATTCAGGTGAGGATTGGGAAGGAGGCGGCCGTGGCCTTACGTTAGGAACGATTCCGGCATTCGCCTGGAGAAGAAGTGGGAAACTACGAAAAGCAATTCCAGGATGGCTGAGGTCCGAATGGAACCCACCTCTTCTCAGTAGTATCTCACAAGGCTGAGTCAACCCCGTTCTAACCCTCAGACCAGAATTAAATTTCTTGGCAGAGCCGGGAATCAAACCCGGGCCTCTTGGGAGACAGCCAAGAATGCTAGCCGCTGCACCACGAGGTGGTCTAGGAAGTTACCGAGACAAATGATGACTATTCACCCCCTTCATTTGTTTGAGGTCAAATAAACAATAATAACACCGGTATACAGACCACTTAACACACGGGGGAATATGGAAACACTCACAGAGGTTGGTTGCCAACCATTGTGGTTTCCCACTTTGCTGCCATGAGAATACACGGGTAATTATTTTGTATTGAGTTCAGTTTGATCGTGACGAGGAACAAGCAGAATGTAGAAACCACGCTTGAAATATTGGCTACTGTTTGTGCATGTATCTCGTGTCCTTCGTTCAACAGTGAGACCCGCTAACTGCCACGACTTCAAACTGCTGTTGTGTTTGGTGATAATTTCTTCTTGACCCGCAACCACTGTACATTTCACTGACATCGCAGCCACCAAATGTTAGTAATATGTTTCAGTTACATTTAAATAACGTAAAGTACCGCCCCAAGTTCCTACCAAGGTTTGTACACAGAAATACGTACAATCAACAAACGATTTATAAAGTTTCGGTGGTTCAATGCTGACAACTGATACCAAATTTACAGCTACACTTTCCAAAGTCGTAATGGACTCATTCAGTTTTGATGAAGAAGCCCTCGTGGTGTAGTGACTAGCATTCTTAGCTATCAATCCTGAGGTCCTGGTTCGGTTCCTGGTTCTGGCAAGAAATGTTTTCTTGTCTGAGGACTAGAATAGGGTACACTTAGCCTCATGAGGTAGAACTGAGAAGAGGTGTGGTAGATTCTCGCCTCAGTCACAGAGGTTTCCCACTTCTACTCCAGGCAAATGCCGGGGTAGTTTCTAACGTAAGACCACGGCAACCTCCTTCCCAATCCTAGCCTCAATTACAAATAAACACACTGCAACAGACACCGCAATGATGCAGGATATCAGACACACACTGAACCACACGGGGCTACATGCAAATCCCTAATGAATCAACAGGCATAACAGCAATTTTGATGAAACTACAAAGAATGTTATCATCGATACAATATTTGTGATGTTTCAGAACATTCATGTGCTGTCGGCAGTAAGAAGTCTAACTTTGGAGTTACACGTGTAACATTTTTGACCAGACCTAGTAAGAAAGAAGTATGCACAACCAAAGCACGACCTACGCTTTTTCAGGTGCTTCCAGTACTGTCAACAGTATATACTGTATAGTGTACTGCCCCCGTAATTGAATTATGTAGAGACCACGGTGGCTATATTTGAAATTATAATTAGAGTTATGGTTGTCATAGTTATGGCGTGGGTAGTCATGACGTAAGCACGGATGACGTAAATGTTATGCCAGCAGGCTACTTGAGCTGAGATTCTCAGTGACGTCAGCATTTAGTCGAGAATGTTCCAAGATTTACGACGCAGTCGCAGGAAACGAGGAATTCTGCTGAGGAAGAAACTATGCTATTGGAGGAGAGGCATGAACCAATCAACGATAGTTTAAAGGAAGACGGAGATTGCTGAAACTATGGTATTTTTATTACTTTTGGAATGCAGAATTGTGGAAATCCATTTGCAGTAAAAGCATTGATTTGGAATTTTGGTGAAATTTATTTTCAGTTTTTGAATTTTGAAAATCCGTCATGTATTAACGAAGTTGGAAGTTTTAGCGATGACGCAGTATCACGCTTTGGAAGGGATGGAAACGCCCCTCGAGAAGTTAATAAAAGGGCTTGCGCAGAAGAGAGGAGTCTCTTTCATTCTCTGATTATTCTGAGATCTCATTCTCAGATCATCGAAGTCTATTGTGAAAGTTCTTTTCTTATACATTCATTATAGTGAGACGTCGAAGTGAACAGCAGTGATAAGAATCGTCTTTATAACGCGTGGCGAGGCCACTATATTAACGAGATCCAAGTCAAACTAGGTGAAGTTGAAACGGACCTTAGAAAGCTTCTACAAGTTTAGCTTCGAACAGTTAGCGGTCACCGATAAGCTAATTGTATTGTGCTGTGCTTCATAAAGTAATAGAGAAAAGCTGAACAATTTCGACCGATTAGTTTAAAAGATATTAGCAGTTTTATACGACTGACAAAAGTGATTATCTCGCCACAAGAGAAACACTTTTGTATAGCCAGAATCAACGCAAGGCTGACGCTGCGAGTGGAATAGAAAGATTTCAGATTGCTTGGTTACAGAACGATACAGTATAATGGAGCAATTGAATACGGCAGTTTGTTCTTCTGACACTACAACCGAAGAGCAGATGGAAGGCTAAAAGGGCTTATTGCAATTGGGACATACTTCAACGGAGTAAGATAGCGACATGGAACTTCGCTAATTGCTATTCCACACAAGCGAACATGCGGTGAATACCATCTACACCCATGTTTCGTAATTAAAGGCTGAATACCATCGAACAACCATAGAAACAATTTCATACTCTGAATATGAATAATTTCTTCGGAAATTTCTACAAAACTTCATGGCGATTGTCTACTGGAACTTCAGGGAATTTTTCAAGAGAGGTCAGGGATATCCCGACTCACAAAGAAGATTATTGCCGGAAGGATGTCTATTCGTCTTCGAGGAGCAGAGCGATTTCCGGAGAAGGAAGCAGTTCGATTCTCCGAGGGTGCTATTTCCTATTTCGAGGATGGAGCTCAACTTTAACGTGGTGAAATGGATCCATCAGCAGTCTTCTTTGGGGAATTTTCCTCTGGAACGTCAATCGGCAGATAAGGTAGTCGTGAACGTTTATTGTATTTGAGTTCACTAATAATGTTTGAGCAACCATTTTTCCCATATTTTTATCCTCATGTTTTTTGCCCTATTTTCTTGTTGAGATTCTTATTCTCAGTACACCTTGATGAGTTATGCCTTTTTCGACGTTTTATTAAGACATTGTTATGTCATGGGCATAGTTAATGATTTTGAATCAGTTGAGACTGATATTTGGATTTTTCAGTAATTAATATTTTTTGTAGTCACGATTTGACTGTAAGTTAATGATTTTTATGGCAGATTTAAATTCAGACAGCGTGTCATTTTATTAAAGTAATTCTACCCCAGTTTAATTACTTTGACCAATTTTCTGTCATCATCAAGAAGGAAGAACATTTAAATGATTTTAGAGCGTTAAAATCTCTTACGTTGTCGACGATCTTGGAAATACTAGTCGTTATTTGAATTGATTGCAACACAGACATTTGTCGTCAGTTATGAATGAACATTGCATTATAGACACTTTTGTGAAAGAGTAACTTTAATAATGAATTATTGAATGCATTAAAGTCGAGAACTTTTGTTAGGAGTTTTTCTCAATTACAGAATTATAGAACGATGTTTGCATTCCCCAGTCTAATTGGATTCTATTCGACTACTTTGCATTTTAGTCGCACTTTATTTGAAGATAGTATTTTCATACTACAATTTTTTTTTAAGATGTTAATCTTAAATTTTGATAGACCAGACAGGCGTATATAAGCGTATTCACTATTAAATTTGTTTGTGATTGGCAAGTTTTGACTTCATTTCGGTTCATGAATGAAATCTACGAAGGTTAAATAGAAAAACAGTTTTGAAACAATTAATGATTATAAATTTTTTTAAGTGGAACTATGCATGTATAATCGCTAGTGCAGCGCGTGTTGAAAGTCGCTGAGGTATAATGCCCTTGAATATGAAGGAGGTTCCCACAGGAATAAATGTTAAAGAATTATTTGTGGAAGTTTTGTAAGTTATGTGGAAGTTTTAATGCCATATAGATTAATATATGATGATTTTGGGCATATTTTTAATGCAGATTGTGCATTAACTTGTTAGCGAAGGATTTTCCGCTGGAGTAAGATTGTCATAGTTCGTTGAAAATTAATCAAGTGAGTTACTGTTATAATTAACACGAGTTTTGAAAGAATTTGAGATAAGATTTTGAATGAAGGTTGCCGTCACAAATCATTATTAAACCTTTATTAAACCAGATTGTGACATTAACATGTATAACTAACCTTCATTGGTCGATTATATTAAACAGGATTAGAAAATTACCAACCGAATGAACATGTGGCTAATGTATTTATTAAATTAATAATTTAAACAATTTAAATGTTAATATTGTAAATAATTGCTGTAAATATTTTTGAAAATAATGTGGAACGAGAGTGATGTTAAAGGCGTGCTTATAATATTTTTATTGTCTTTGACAAATATTATAAACAATTTCTAATTGTTATAAATAATTTATGTGATTTTGTTATAAACATTTAAGAGCTAATTAAACATTTGGATTGAAGTTAACAAGTTTAAGAAATTAACATAATGATCCAATAGGATGTGAGCAAAGTACTTGAAAGATTTGCGTAAATATAATGTGAGTTGTCTTGTAGACATTTAAAAGCTTGAGAGCGCAGGCTGTATTCTTACGTAACGTAGCATGTGAGAAGGGAGTGCATTTGACCAGTATGCAACAGGCTGAGGGTAGCCCGCAGCTGTGCCAACATATGGTTCTCAGAGAGTGAGGTCGTACACACTTTGGCCTTGCGACTATAAATACCATTCTCATGTTTATTAAAAGGAAACCAAATGCTCTATATATGTCACACCCTGACGTCCTTTTCCAATCCAATAGTGTTATGAATATTACGTTATTTGAAGCTCTTGGGAGCTAAAATGTTTTACATCATGTTGTATGATAATTTTTGCAAGTCCTACTGGAGGACGTAGTCAGATTGACTTGGGCTACTGATAGCCACGTTGATTTTGTTGTGTTATCAAAATCATACCCTTTATTAGAAATAAAGCTTTTGTACAGTTCAAGGTTCTCGTCTTCGTTTTGGTTCATTTTTAAATGTCATGGTGGAGGTTATTGTGTGAACAGACTTTTAGTGATCCTGTTGTCAACTCAAACCCCGAGATAATTAAGAGGTAAGTAACGGTAAGTATGAACCCCCGTCTATTTTGGTGTGTTCCACAATGATTTCCTGTGAACTTCTGTGCTCTTATCTCGATAGTATCTGTCAGTGCCATTTTCATTGATGTAACTGTGCCGGTGCGATTGATAATTGGCAATCCGATTGAGGGGGCGGATATCTGACAGCCTACTATCCAGGTAAACGGGGACAGAAAGATTGGCGCAGTCAACGTGTGGGGCATGTTCAACAACACTGGATCACCAGGTTGAACAATAGAAAGATTGGCGCACCTAAAACGTTGGGGCTCGATTCAACAAAACTGGATTACCAGGTTGAACGCCAGTAAGAGTGGCAAACCTAAAACGTGAGGTTCGATTAGACTCAAATAAAGAGGTTGATTCTTTGTTAGATGTCTAGGCCAATTGTAGAATTTAAGAGTGTGATTATATAGGAATTAAATGTTGTATTGTGTTAGGAAAATTACACTCAGAAAAGATCAGATCTTATACAACTTGAGAAAGGTTAAATAGGCTGGAAACTTAGAAAAATCGCCTATAATCTGGAATCTTATTTTATTTGACCGGCTTATGACATTTCAGTCATATTAAGGATAAAATTAAATTATTTAGATTGTAAATGTAAATTATTTGTGTTAGGATATTTTAAAATGAGCCAGGGAAATTTGAACATGTGCTTGAGTTTGTTTCAACATGAAGTATCTTCGAATATTAAATATAAGGTAGTTATAAGTTAGATTTAAGACAGAAAATTGATCAAATTTATATATGGTGAAAAGTGTTGCTCAAATGTTGTTATTTTGCTCTTTTGATGTATGTCCCTACAGCAATCCATTTTTGAATAATATTGTAATGGCAGATGAAAGTTTGAAGAAAATGTTAGAGGAGATGTCTGCTAACATGAATCGCAGTATGAAGCAGATGCTGAATGAAAGCATGAAGGAGAATAATAGTCGAATGGAGGAGAATGTTAGTAATTTGTCTGCTAATTTGAATGCAAGAATGGAGGAGAATGCTAGTAATTTGAAAGCTAGCATGGATGAAAGTTTGAAGGTTCTTCAGACTAGTGCTGCTAATTTGGAGGATAATATGTCGCGTTTACAGATTAATACCCTAGGAATTGAAAATACTGTAACGGACATGCGTACAGACGTGTCTAATGTCCATAAAGATGTGTCTATTGTGCATAAAAGTGTTGATGATGTTAAATTTGATGTGTCTAAGGTACAGAAAGACCTTACAATGTTAAATCTAGATGTAGCTAATGTCCGAGGGGATATTTCTTGTGCTAGAGCCGAAGTAGTTGTTGTCAAAAACGATGTAGCGACTGTCCAAGACAAGGTCGAGGAAGTCCAAAAAGAAATTCAAAAAGCTAGAACTGATGTATCCAATGTTCAGGTAGACATTAATAACATTCATGCGGATATAACTGAGGTGCAAAGTGACATAACTAAGATTCAGGTAGAGGTCAACACAGTTTTCGTAGATATCACTAAAGTCCAAACTGATGTAAATAAAGTCAGGGAAGAAATCGAAAACTCAAAAACTCTTTGTACGCGTAATATAACTGCATTAGCGACTAGGTTAGTCGATGAATCAGTTAGAACAACAACGTCTTTAGCAGAGTTGAAGTATGATGTAGAGGTCATGAGAACACAGGTATTAGACCACAATAGAGTATTAAAAGAGGATATCGAAGTAGACATAGCCGAAATGTTAACAGCAAACGTAGCGGTATGGAAAGACGAGTGGAATAAGTCAAGTGGGGAACATGTAACCCAAATTCAGGAAAGGATTGAAAGAAAACTTGCCAGTACGCAGATAGAAATTAACAATGAAGTAGTACAGATTAGGAAAGATTTAAGCGTCAGGATAAATTCGTTATCCGAAAAACAAGTTGACGATAGAACACAACTAGATCAGGATATGCATACTTTAAAATCTACATTAGAGGAACAGATGCATAAAGTTGTCTCGGATGTAAATGAAACGACGAGTAAACTGAAAAATTTGAAGTTAGGAGAGGCTAGTTTAATGGAGAACTACAAAGAAGAGATTATCAAGAAAGTCTTAACAGAAATCACCGACAAGGATACAGAAGGCTTAGCTTGCGAATTGAATAGGAATTATACTAGAAGACATAACCTAGAGCCAGAAGAAAGAGACGTGACTCCTGAAGAACGTGTATCCAGATTCAGAGAGGAGGATGACGAGAGGAATATGGAACCTGAGTGGAACTATCGAGATAGTGGGAAAAACTATCCGGATTCATATCCGAGGAACGTGACGGTCATCAGGAATTTCGAAGACAAACCACAAAAATTCAGTAACACTGATAGTTTGACACCTATAGAGTATGTAAGGAATCTCAAAGATTATTTCATCGAAGCTCACATTCCCAGAGAGAGAGAGATGAAGATAGTAGAGAGATATCTGATTGGAGGACCCCTTGAATGGTTTCGCGCATTTAGATACACATTCAGTAACTTTGACGAGTTTGCAGAGGCATTAATCAAACGATTTTGGTCCATAGAAGCGCAGAATTCGTTAAGAGCGGAGGTGTATTCAAGAAAATACTCAGGTACTCTTCCAACGAGGTACGCTGATTTCTTTACGAGTCAGTTGTCCCGCTTGAGATTTTTGCAACCCCCATTGTCCACGGAGCAACTTATAGATGCGATTTCTCGTATGCTGCCAGTTGAGGTGAGGAGACTTATAATTTCGTCCATTATCAGGGATTTATCCAGCATGGATGAATTACTGAGAAGATTAGACTACACAAGTCCAATGCCTAACGTAGTCCAGAAAGGTCAAAGGCAAGAGTTTAAAGAAATCAATACGGTATATATGGACCAAGTTCAACAAACTGACAAGCCAGAGGAGGAGAAAACTGACAATGTAGGTCCTCACAGGAATAATCAGTTTAGAAATTACAGATCACAAGGTTACCGACCGTATCAACAGAGAAGAGGTTGGAACTACAACCGAGGAAACTACAATGGAAGAGGCAGGTATTACAACAATAATGGGTATAACCGTAACTATAATAGGAATAACCAAAACCAAAATAGAAACCAGAATACTCAAGGTCAGGTTATGACACCTGATCAGTATCAGCAAAGAGAGAAGGAAAGCCAGCAATACTTAAAAGAATTAAGGGAAAAAGAAGCTGACAATCAAAAGAAAAGGCAGGATGTTGTAATCGATCCTGGACCTTCTACGAGCCAGCAGAACTTAGAAAATAGAAATACTGGTCAGAAGAGAAAGTAGAGAGGAAAGAATACATTAACCACACACAACCCAGAGTAGAAGAAAGTTATGATTAAGGAACATAGAGGAAATATCATACTAGAGTAAGCCAGTAATAATTCAATTTCGTGTTCAAGAGAGTTGAGATACTTGTAATATTGAGTTTAAAAACAATTTGCAACTGTTTTTAAAACGTGGTGAGAGGAGAATGCCCCCGTAATTGAATTATGTAGAGACCACGGTGGCTATATTTGAAATTATAATTAGAGTTATGGTTGTCATAGTTATGGCGTGGGTAGTCATGACGTAAGCACGGATGACGTAAATGTTATGCCAGCAGGCTACTTGAGCTGAGATTCTCAGTGACGTCAGCATTTAGTCGAGAATGTTCCAAGATTTACGACGCAGTCGCAGGAAACGAGGAATTCTGCTGAGGAAGAAACTATGCTATTGGAGGAGAGGCATGAACCAATCAACGATAGTTTAAAGGAAGACGGAGATTGCTGAAACTATGGTATTTTTATTACTTTTGGAATGCAGAATTGTGGAAATCCATTTGCAGTAAAAGCATTGATTTGGAATTTTGGTGAAATTTATTTTCAGTTTTTGAATTTTGAAAATCCGTCATGTATTAACGAAGTTGGAAGTTTTAGCGATGACGCAGTATCACGCTTTGGAAGGGATGGAAACGCCCCTCGAGAAGTTAATAAAAGGGCTTGCGCAGAAGAGAGGAGTCTCTTTCATTCTCTGATTATTCTGAGATCTCATTCTCAGATCATCGAAGTCTATTGTGAAAGTTCTTTTCTTATACATTCATTATAGTGAGACGTCGAAGTGAACAGCAGTGATAAGAATCGTCTTTATAACGCGTGGCGAGGCCACTATATTAACGAGATCCAAGTCAAACTAGGTGAAGTTGAAACGGACCTTAGAAAGCTTCTACAAGTTTAGCTTCGAACAGTTAGCGGTCACCGATAAGCTAATTGTATTGTGCTGTGCTTCATAAAGTAATAGAGAAAAGCTGAACAATTTCGACCGATTAGTTTAAAAGATATTAGCAGTTTTATACGACTGACAAAAGTGATTATCTCGCCACAAGAGAAACACTTTTGTATAGCCAGAATCAACGCAAGGCTGACGCTGCGAGTGGAATAGAAAGATTTCAGATTGCTTGGTTACAGAACGATACAGTATAATGGAGCAATTGAATACGGCAGTTTGTTCTTCTGACACTACAACCGAAGAGCAGATGGAAGGCTAAAAGGGCTTATTGCAATTGGGACATACTTCAACGGAGTAAGATAGCGACATGGAACTTCGCTAATTGCTATTCCACACAAGCGAACATGCGGTGAATACCATCTACACCCATGTTTCGTAATTAAAGGCTGAATACCATCGAACAACCATAGAAACAATTTCATACTCTGAATATGAATAATTTCTTCGGAAATTTCTACAAAACTTCATGGCGATTGTCTACTGGAACTTCAGGGAATTTTTCAAGAGAGGTCAGGGATATCCCGACTCACAAAGAAGATTATTGCCGGAAGGATGTCTATTCGTCTTCGAGGAGCAGAGCGATTTCCGGAGAAGGAAGCAGTTCGATTCTCCGAGGGTGCTATTTCCTATTTCGAGGATGGAGCTCAACTTTAACGTGGTGAAATGGATCCATCAGCAGTCTTCTTTGGGGAATTTTCCTCTGGAACGTCAATCGGCAGATAAGGTAGTCGTGAACGTTTATTGTATTTGAGTTTACTAATAATGTTTGAGCAACCATTTTTCCCATATTTTTATCCTCATGTTTTTTGCCCTATTTTCTTGTTGAGATTCTTATTCTCAGTACACCTTGATGAGTTATGCCTTTTTCGACGTTTTATTAAGACATTGTTATGTCATGGGCATAGTTAATGATTTTGAATCAGTTGAGACTGATATTTGGATTTTTCAGTAATTAATATTTTTTGTAGTCACGATTTGACTGTAAGTTAATGATTTTTATGGCAGATTTAAATTCAGACAGCGTGTCATTTTATTAAAGTAATTCTACCCCAGTTTAATTACTTTGACCAATTTTCTGTCATCATCAAGAAGGAAGAACATTTAAATGATTTTAGAGCGTTAAAATCTCTTACGTTGTCGACGATCTTGGAAATACTAGTCGTTATTTGAATTGATTGCAACACAGACATTTATCGTCAGTTATGAATGAACATTGCATTATAGACACTTTTGTGAAAGAGTAACTTTAATAATGAATTATTGAATGCATTAAAGTCGAGAACTTTTGTTAGGAGTTTTTCTCAATTACAGAATTATAGAACGATGTTTGCATTCCCCAGTCTAATTGGATTCTATTCGACTACTTTGCATTTTAGTCGCACTTTATTTGAAGATAGTATTTTCATACTACAATTTTTTAAGATGTTAATCTTAAATTTTGATAGACCAGACAGGCGTATATAAGCGTATTCACTATTAAATTTGTTTGTGATTGGCAAGTTTTGACTTCATTTCGGTTCATGAATGAAATCTACGAAGGTTAAATAGAAAAACAGTTTTGAAACAATTAATGATTATAAATTTTTTTAAGTGGAACTATGCATGTATAATCGCTAGTGCAGCGCGTGTTGAAAGTCGCTGAGGTATAATGCCCTTGAATATGAAGGAGGTTCCCACAGGAATAAATGTTAAAGAATTATTTGTGGAAGTTTTGTAAGTTATGTGGAAGTTTTAATGCCATATAGATTAATATATGATGATTTTGGGCATATTTTTAATGCAGATTGTGCATTAACTTGTTAGCGAAGGATTTTCCGCTGGAGTAAGATTGTCATAGTTCGTTGAAAATTAATCAAGTGAGTTACTGTTATAATTAACACGAGTTTTGAAAGAATTTGAGATAAGATTTTGAATGAAGGTTGCCGTCACAAATCATTATTAAAACCTTTATTAAACCAGATTGTGACATTAACATGTATAACTAACCTTCATTGGTCGATTATATTAAACAGGATTAGAAAATTACCAACCGAATGAACATGTGGCTAATGTATTTATTAAATTAATAATTTAAACAATTTAAATGTTAATATTGTAAATAATTGCTGTAAATATTTTTGAAAATAATGTGGAACGAGAGTGATGTTAAAGGCGTGCTTATAATATTTTTATTGTCTTTGACAAATATTATAAACAATTTCTAATTGTTATAAATAATTTATGTGATTTTGTTATAAACATTTAAGAGCTAATTAAACATTTGGATTGAAGTTAACAAGTTTAAGAAATTAACATAATGATCCAATAGGATGTGAGCAAAGTACTTGAAAGATTTGCGTAAATATAATGTGAGTTGTCTTGTAGACATTTAAAAGCTTGAGAGCGCAGGCTGTATTCTTACGTAACGTAGCATGTGAGAAGGGAGTGCATTTGACCAGTATGCAACAGGCTGAGGGTAGCCCGCAGCTGTGCCAACATATGGTTCTCAGAGAGTGAGGTCGTACACACTTTGGCCTTGCGACTATAAATACCATTCTCATGTTTATTAAAAGGAAACCAAATGCTCTATATATGTCACACCCTGACGTCCTTTTCCAATCCAATAGTGTTATGAATATTACGTTATTTGAAGCTCTTGGGAGCTAAAATGTTTTACATCATGTTGTATGATAATTTTTTCAAGTCCTACTGGAGGACGTAGTCAGATTGACTTGGGCTACTGATAGCCACGTTGATTTTGTTGTGTTATCAAAATCATACCCTTTATTAGAAATAAAGCTTTTGTACAGTTCAAGGTTCTCGTCTTCGTTTTGGTTCATTTTTAAATGTCATGGTGGAGGTTATTGTGTGAACAGACTTTTAGTGATCCTGTTGTCAACTCAAACCCCGAGATAATTAAGAGGTAAGTAACGGTAAGTATGAACCCCCGTCTATTTTGGTGTGTTCCACAATGATTTCCTGTGAACTTCTGTGCTCTTATCTCGATAGTATCTGTCAGTGCCATTTTCATTGATGTAACTGTGCCGGTGCGATTGATAATTGGCAATCCGATTGAGGGGGCGGATATCTGACAGCCTACTATCCAGGTAAACGGGGACAGTACAAACATTATACTCACCCTTGGAAACTCGTAAATGAAAATCCACAGCCTGCTTCCAGTCACCGACCGGGTCAGGAATGGAATGAAAGAAGCCCCCATCTAGCGGCGAGGATATGAACTGTGCCGGCTGCCGAGGCCTGACGCACTCCTCTGGGGCAATGATTAAATGAATGACAGATGAAATGAAATGATAGTGGAGAGTGTTGCTGGAATGCAATTTTGACAGGGAAAACCGGAGTACCCGGAGAAAAACCTGTCTGCCTCCGTTTTGTCCAGCACAGATCTCACATGGAGTGCCCGGGATTTGAACCATGGACCCAGCGGTGAGAGGCCGGCGTGCTGCCGCCTAAGCCACGGAGGCTCGATAACTCGTAAATGTTAACCGAAATGCAGCAAGGACAAAGTACACAGTTGCGACGCATGATTCATCTGTCTGTAATTCCAGTGCTGTCAACCAAACGTAATGTGCGAGTAGGCCTATACACCGTTCCAACACTCAAACCAAAATGAAATTTATTGACAAAGTGGGTGATTACACCCTGGACATCCGGGGCAGGAGCCTTAATGCGGTAATGAAATGGTCGTGTGGCCTCCGGAGAGGCCGAGTGTAGGTCTTTCTACTTGACGCCCGTGGGCGACCTGCGCGTCGTAATGAGGATGAAGTGATTATGAAGACGTCACATACACCCAGTCCCCAAACCACGGGAATCTACCCCAGGAGATTAAAATCCCTGATGTCTCGGCCGAGAGTCGAACCCGGGGCACTTCGGGCTAAAGCCTAGCGCGATAACCATTTAGCCACGGAGCCGGACACTTAATGCGGTACGAACAGGAGACGTGGTCTGAATACTAGGCGGTGTAAGTGGGCCTATCATTTGATCTGGTATCAAACATCCTTTTTGAGATATTACACTAGTGTCCAAAGTTACGAGAACATAATTTCTTTAACATGATGTCGGACGAAGACAGAAACTTTACTTAATTTTAAACACTTCCCTAATATAAGTATTCTTATTTTTTTGTTTGTCAACATGTTAAAAATCTCTCTTAAACTGAAGTTCAAGAATGGAAAAAAGAATTAGCGACAGTTATTATATCAATGCTGTTGGTCGCGTGCTACTCTTGACTGGTGCCATACAGGCGGTTTCGTAAAAATGGCTATAGAAATTTTAAGAGCGGCTATGGCAATGTCTCCAAGATGACGTTTTGGATGGCTTAGGTAGCTCCCTGAATTCACAAGAAACTTTGGAATTGCTCCCACCATTACTCCGTTGACAGAGATATGGTCCCTTTAGTAGCTCTTCAGTTGATTCTTAAATGACTCTCTTTTCAGTATCAACCTCCTCGGATTGGCCACTGTGGCACTTAAATCGAATCGTTGGGTCCAAGAACATTCCGGTTTTCGACTGTGACTTGAACACGACGATGTCGATACGTCTGGTACTTCCTGAGTTCCTTAGATGGGAATAAAGTAAAGGTGATCCACAAGACATTTGGCATACAACAGTATATTAACAAATTCACAATGAAATTTGATACAATGGTCCGGCTAACTGAAAACAGTTGCCAGCGTTTCGCCCCAGTGTACCAATGGGCTCTTCAGTTGATTATGGTACACCTCATCAAGACGCGTGGCTAGTACATACTGTGAAGGCCGCTGCAAGGCACAAATGTTGCCACGAGCAGCGCCAATGTACTACGGAAGTCAAAACTTCCTTTCAAAAATAATGTTAGCTTACCTTGCTAATCCATATTGGAAATATCTGTTCCCATAGGAAACAGGATGTGAAATTGTCCGATTGAGCTATGTACATTAACAAATTCACAAAGAAATTTGATACAATGGTCCGGCTAGCTCAAAACAGTTGCCAGCGTTTCGCCCCAGTGTACCAATGGGCTCTTCAGTTGGTTATGGTACACCTCACCAAGACGCGTGGCTAGTAAGTACATACTGTGAAGGCCGCTGCAAGGCACAAATGTTGCCACGAGCAGCGCCAATGTACTACGGAAGTCAAAACTTCCTTTCAAAAATAATGTTAGCTTACCTTGCTAATCCATATTGGAAATATCTGTTCCCATAGGAAACAGGATGTGAAATTGTCCGATTGAGCTATGTACATTAACAAATTCACAAAGAAATTTGATACAATGGTCCGGCTAGCTCAAAACAGTTGCCAGCGTTTCGCCCCAGTGTACCAATGGGCTCTTCAGTTGGTTATGGTACACCTCAGGAAACAGGACCATTGTATCAAATTTCTCTGTGAATTTGTTAAAGTACATAGCTCAATCGGACAATTTCACATCCTGTTTCCTATGGGAACAGATATTTCCAATATGGATTAGCAAGGTAAGCTAACATTATTTTTGAAAGGAAGTTTTGACTTCCGTAGTACATTGGCGCTGCTCGTGGCAACATTTGTGCCTTGCAGCGGCCTTCACAGTATGTACTAGCCACGCGTCTTGGTGAGGTGTACCATAACCAACTGAAGAGCCCATTGGTACACTGGGGCGAAACGCTGGCAACTGTTTTGAGCTAACCGGACCATTGTATCAAATTTCTTTGTGAATTTGTTAATGTACATAGCTCAATCGGACAATTTCACATCCTGTTTCCTATGGGAACAGATATTTCCAATACAACAGTATCCAAAACATAAAATCTGAAAACGTGTTGATAGCAATAATACACATTGGAAACATATTACCAAATCTGAACATCTCATCCACAGTAACAACCGAGCAAATTGAACCATTTCTCACAGAGAGTATAATTTTTACATGTGTGACAGTTAGGGGTAACCATAAGCCCTATTAAGTGTTTAATTGCTGTGAACGAGATTATTCAGGCTTGCTTAATATTCCTTCAACGTGTACAGTTGCTATCGGCAAGTTTTTTAATTATGTTTTCAATACTGCTGTATGTCAATTGTCTTGCGAATAACCATTCAGACATCCTGTCCTCATATCTTGGCTTGCTCAAGTTTGGACACTGGCGTAGGTTTGCTGAACTTCAACTTGTCATAACTTGAAAATGAGATGTGCTTTGATCTTCCAACAACAACAACAGGGCTATTTCCTCATAACAATATCTCTGAAGACGAGAAAGGATACAGCTGGTCAAAGCTGTTCCTGCTGAATACAAATGAAGAGAGGTAAGGAAATGGAATAGAAGACGAGGACAATAGGGGAAGATTGAATGTCAATCTCGTTTCTTGTTTTGTACCATTGAGAAAGAAGACGCCCCACGCTTGCTTGTAAAAACCATTTGAGACCGCTACAACATTTGTACTATTGCACAGTACGGAAATTTATTGAGGAATATTCTTGGCTTGAGAAACACTTACAGTACAGTGTTAATGGGTATAAATGGTCTCCTTTCAATTTTTTCCTATTTCTGGAGTTACTTTCGTCAATTGCACACACGTTGGTTAATACTTAACTTTCGATTCTAAAAATAATGACCGTAATCTTGTAACATAATGTATTCAGTTACAGAGTCTCACCCTCGGGCTTTTTTTTGAGTAGATAAAGTTTATCGTATATATATATTTCATTATATTGGGTTAAACTCTGGGGGTTTAGTGTGGTGATATATTTATTCAGCTTGTATTTATGTTGCGTAATTTCATTTCTCCACGATTCTCGCCAGTAGATTCAATGTCTAATTAATTATCGTTTTTTAAATATTTTATATTATAATTCGGGGAATATCTCAAGAATTATTACGATTTGGGAACAGGGATAATTATGTTGGTATTATTAACTAATTAGAATCATTATTTCATTTTGAAAAGGGTTAGAATACATCATTTCCATCCCATATATTGGAAAGTTTCGATCTGTTTGTGCAAATCTATATACATGAGTGTTGAAGTTGAGAGGCTAGATTTCTACACATGAGGAACATAATTCGGAAAGTACTTTGGGCTCTCGAAATTTCCAGACTATAAATGGATGAATGGAAGAACACTGGGAAGCTCTGGGGCCGGCTCGACCAGGTTGTTGTCTGTTAACAGTCTTCAAATTATACGTGATTGCCGCTAGGAACACTTGGGTAGCAAATAATCCTGACCACATTACGCATCGCTCCAGGGAGGGAAATCACTCCACAGGCGGTGTATAAAATGGCTGCACAGCAGTATACAATCATCCGTAGACACATTTTAAGTCATTGTTGTAAGCCATGTTGCTCACACGATTAAGCTAGGATAGTAATTAATTCTACTGGTTAAAATTACAAAAGGCGACACAGCGTGCCATGAATTTGTAAGAATTCCAACCACCTGCCTGCTCCATAGCACAAAGAAAATCAGTGCTGTGATAACACAGATTTCCTGTAGAAATTTCTTCCTAGAAACTCCTGAACGTCTTTGAAGACCACAACCTTTTTGAGAATCACTATTGACGCACATTCTTCCTGTTACTTGCTCCCTCCGCTGCTATACACCCAACACAGAAACATTATGCACCATTTCCATCTGTTTTTAAATGTTTTAGTGTCGGATGCTCGTTTTGTGGCCCATTCGTCGAACACAAGGAAACATCTAAGTGTTTGATCAATTGGTTGAGCTGTAAATATTCTTTCAAGCATCTCAAGGAGGTTGTTGAGAAAGTCTTGTAGAGATATGACCATAGTCGGAATTAGAACCCGAATCTTCTTCCGTTCAGGTAGAAACTCTTAGTCACTTGCATCATTGTGGACCACGTTACGGCCAGGACATATTTCGACGCTGAGCGGCGACGTCTGTAGTTTGTAGAGGAGACCGTGTTCTCCCAGACGACAACAGAACCAGCTGAGCGCCAAAGTTGGAACCTTTATTTATTTCTTTCTTTCTTTCTTTCTTTCTTTCTATTTTCGCAAAAAATGAAAATAGACTTATGAGATCAACACAGGGCGAAATATTGTGTGTCTGGCTGTGTGTGTGTCTGTGAGCACTCATATTACGGAAGGACGCATTTGAAACAGTTTTCTTTTAACTTTGTTAACGGGAAATTCTGAGGTATGTTCGTCATACGTTTAATAGTCATTTACGAATTGGATGAATTTACAGTCTCTTATAATGAGACCCCTTTCTAACATATCAGTGAGTGCATGGTGGGTGGCATTTAATAACAGTTGGGCAGCATAACACATTTCTGTCAGAAATTCCGTTCAAAAATATTGCTTCTATCAGTGTTGGGCTCCAGTGGATTCAGGGAAATGTAATGGAAACATTCAAATGTAACGCTTTCGGTACAAATACCTTTAAATTACAATTTTAAATAATTTTCAGAATTACCTGTCTGTGTGGAGAATGAACTTTATTAGGAACATCTGCTTCAGTTAAAAATGCTTGTCCTTTTTGATTACGTGGTTAGGGGGAGGAGGGGTAAGAGCCTCTGGAGAAAAATAACAAGTAGTTCTGTGAAGAACTAAATAGCCTATTTTCGTATATTCTACTGGTCTTTTCCATTAAAAATTCCCCTTCCTATTAAAAGCATTTTCCATGTGATATATACCAATTAGTATTTAGTACACGACCTATGTTGTGATAAAGTAAAGGATAAAAAAATGAAAATCAAAACTCAATATTCATACGTTGTAGTCATTATAGACAAGAAACATAGATAAGGCATGATCGTCACACTATGGTACTATGACCTATCTTAAGTGTAAGCTTTCATCGTTCGTCAAGTTAACTCGCTTCAACACACCTCCAGCACTGGAAAATATATGTCCAAGGTTACACGATGAGGTCACCCATCATGTAAATCTTCTTGCAATCGCCTGAATGATAATAGTAATAATGTTATTGGTTTTACGTCCCTTTTAACTACTCTGGCTTTTAGAGACGCCGGGGTGCCGGAATTTTGCCCCGAAGGGGATCTTTAACGTGCCAGTAAATCTACTGACACAGCTCCCTCGCATTTGCGCACCCTCAAATGCCAGCTGACTGCGCCAGGATAGGAACCTGCAACCTTGGGCTCAGCAAGCGAGAACGTTACCGCTGAGCCACGCAGCCAGCCTCGCCTGAATGAGATGCGAGAAATTAAAAAAACGAGGTTTTAAAATTTTCAAACTGATTCCGTCTTGAATTTTTTTAAACAATTGAACATCATTAGATATCTATATATTGTACTAAGCTGAGAATAAAATTACGCTGTGACAAGTTTCATTGCTCTTGGGTGATTAGATAGGCAAAAATGTTATTTTAAATACTGTATTTGAAACTGTTGTTTTTGTGTTTCGCAGTATTTGGAAAGTCACATATATTTTCCTACATAAGAGTCCTCCATCACCTTACCAAATGTCAGTTTGATTTAAAAAAGCTTAAATGGTTTCGGAGATATTGAGAACTGATAGGGCATGGGGGCCATTTTGGATTGGTTTATATAGTACTCGCAGTAGTGCCCGGCCCTGCCCGGTGGATTTATTTGTTTTATGTGTGATAATGAATACTACTACAGAACTGGCACATGATATTTAAACTAACAGAAAAAGAATATAGCCTATATAACTTTTTGTGGTGGTGGTGGTGGTGGTGGTGGTAGTGGGGGTGATAATTAGTACAGTATAATGGACGTAACATTCAGGCCATTTTCCCGTAAAGATAATGATGATAATGAATAGGGAAAAGGCTATTTACTAACCACAGAACTGACACATGTAATTTACAAACGAATTGAAAACTTTGATTAGAAAGAGGGGTAAGTGAAATAAAGGACACTGCCTAGGGTCTATATCTCATTGGCATAGCGCCGAAGGAAAATAATCAGAGCACTTTGGAAAACTTCGGCTGTCCCGAGCTCCAGAGGTAGCAATAGTGTCATTTTTCACCACATAGTGCTCACGGATAAGAATTGGAAAAAATGAAAGTAAATTTGAAAGCACCAACGCTTATTGTAGCTGATACCCTCAATGTATTGCACCAACACCATCGCGCTTATACACAGGCATAATATTTTCATGATGATAACTGTTTTAAGGGGCCTAAGAAATCGTTTTGCACTAATTACTCCCCGTGACTAAATTTATAGGCAGCGCAAGATGTAACTATTTTCGCAATTTTGCACCAGAACACTGGTAGGGGCGACGTGATGCAGCCCGAATTGCCAGCAAACAATAGACTTATTAAAATATTCTTACAATTACACTACTACGGACATGAATGGTTCTAGGGCCTTAAAACGTGGTTTTCAATTTCATTTTGTCTGTTATTCTGAATGTAGGGTATGGATTGGGTCGTCCAAAATATGAAGTGGACAGTGTTACCAGCAGGATTTCAGAGGGTAAGTTTGTAAAATTTGGTGCAATTAGGTGAAACGGTGTAGATTTGTGCTGACGGGCCAAACTGCAGTGAATGGAGTGGTCTGTCCGAAATTTAAAGTGGACAGTATTACCCGCAGGGTTCCAAAAGGTAAGTATGTAAAATTTGGTTCAGACGGGTGAAACAGTGTAAATTTTTGCCAAAGGGCCTATATGCAGGGAATGGGGTGGTCTGTCCGAAATTTCATGTAGACAGTGTTACTCGCAGGGTTCTAAAGGATAAGTATACAAATTTTGGTTCAGATCGGTGAAACGGTGTAGATTTGTGCCAAAGGGCCTAAATGCAGGGAATGGAGCGGTCTGCCCGAAATTTCATGTAGACAGTATTACTCGCAGGGTTGCAAAGGGTAGGTATACAAATGTTGGCTCAGATCGGTGAAACAGTGTAGATTTGTGCCAAAGGGCCTAAATGCAGGGAATGGAGTGGCCTGTTTGAAAATTAAAGTGGACAGTGTTACCCGCAGGGTTCCAAAGGGTAAGTATACTAATTTTGGTTCAGATCGGTAAAACGGTGAAACGGACAGACTACTCCATTCCCTGCATTTAGGCGCTTTAGTTCAAATCTGCACCGTTTCACCTATTTTCACCAAATTTTACATACCCTTTGAATCCCTGCTGATATTTTGGAGAACCTTCGTCATTCCCTACATTTAGAATAACAGACAAGAGGAACTTGAAAACCACGTTTTAAGGCCCTAGAACCATTTATGTCCGTAGTAGTGTAACTTTAAGAATATTTTAATAAGTCTATCGTTGGCTGGCAATGCGGTCTGCATCACGCCTGGTCACTTTCGTGACAGTATACGTTTCTATATGTTACTTTTTCGCGACAGCCCTGTTTTACTGTTCGCTTTTTCTCTGTCCCGAAAACTTCAAAACAAGTGAATATGTTAAATACTGTATTGTATTATAATTAATTTATTGATATATATATATATAAAAGCTTCGTTTTCTAAGATCTTACCTCAAGTGTTACAGTGCTCACATTCTCAGCCATCCTCACCCCCGGCATGCAGAGCATCTACTGTTGTGCTTTGGGCTTGCTGCGTGCCGGTGTTGACGTCAGCTTGACCTTCATTCAGCCAATGGAAGGACTCTGCGATCAGGTGGCTCCTAGTTCGAGATTGTTCTATCGCCACCGTATATAAAAGACGCTGCCTGTTGGAGTTCTTCGTCATTCAGATCGTCATTCAGATCAACGCTTCACTTCTGATCACCGCATTGCTTCGGATCACATCGCACGCTGCCACACCTCATGGCACTACGTCACCTCGCTTACACGTTACGAGGCTTCATGCTGAACACATCGCTCTAGATGGCTAGAATGTGTGCAAACCGCAGTACTCTACATGTCACACCTCAGACGGTATTCACGGCAACAGCAGTTTCCTGGCTGCTAACTAGTTCAATGTTTTACTGAGTCATCGCCTAGACACTACAGGTGTCATCTCCTTCAAGATAAGAAGAAATGAACGTTCATGTATCTCGAGGCCATGAACGCCTCCTGCGGAAGAAATTGTAAAGGACTTCTTAAACAACATTATGTCAGCTGAGATTTTATGGAGCTGGCTCTTTGGAAGATAAGTTCAAGTTTTATTAAGAAGCTAAACTTCTTACTCTTATCACAAAATTCATCTTTTTATAATTCTTTATTGTATATTATAATTAAATCTAATTCCTTTCAAATTAAGGCAAGCCTTATCATTGGTTTCACTTACTCGGGTTCTGTAAAATGACCCTTCCAATTTGTTAAGCTTATAACTAGTCATCTCTGCTTTACTATTTGTGTGCATTTAATGTGCATTTAATGTCATTATTTAAAAAACTTGTTATTACAATAAACATATTCATACCTTGCTATTTAAATTTAGTTTTCTGGTGATGCACCTTTATGCCCACTGTACCGCACCGCTTCAGTCTATTTTCTGTTTCTCAGCAGCTATTTTGGTCAGGCTTACGCCTGATTCGCGTTCTCCCTTTATGGGAAAGATTAGGGCAGATCTTTTCTCCATAAACTTTGTAGCCTCAAACCCGGGATTTAACCCATTTCAAATATTGCACACCAGAAATCAAAATAATAATAATAATAATAATAGTTAAACTATTTCATACATGTGCATTTTTCAGTTCAAGCTTGAATCGAGCAGCAGCAGGGAGGACTTTGGAGAGGGGCTGGTTCTTCCTCCGCTGATGTTCACTTTGGCTGACGCAAGACACGCAGGTCAACATAAAGGTGGTGGGTTTTTCCCTCAGCTTCCAACATGCCTGTCGATAACACAAGTATCAACACTCGCGCTCCATATAAGGGCAAATTAACTCGTTTCAGAACTTTTCTTTCAGAGCTTACAGAGCAAGAACGTAACTTAGATATAATCACTCAAAGATTAAAAAACTATGAACAAGCTTTTAAAAAGTACGATGAAATGCAATGCAGTATTGAAATTCAAAGCCTCGAACAACAGAGTGATCGTGACGAAACAGAACGTCTTTACTACCAAGGCTTTGCAGAAGCAAAAGCTTTACTTAGAACTCTAACACTTGAAGCTAAGAAAGAAGATTCAACTCCTTTTTTCTCTACCTCCTCACCAAACCCAACTATTCTCCCTAAAATTGAATTACCCACAGTTCGTGGCGACTAAAGTTCATGGAAACCATTTTTTAAATGATTTACTTCACTAATTCATGACAATGAAACCCTTCCGCCGATACAGCAGTTCAAGGTCAGCCACTTAAGCTCATTCAGGCATTAGCCCTGACAAGTGACAACTACGAAGTCGCCGTAGAATTACTTGATGATCGCTATGGAAATTCAAGGCTTAGGACTCAAAGACATATACAGGCTTTGTTTAATCTTCCTAATATTCAATCTGATAATGTTATAACCTTTCGCAATTTAATTGACACAGCAGAGCTTCACATTCGTGCCTTGGCGAATTTGGGTCAGCCTGTGCAATTTTGGGATTTATTCATAATTCATCTTGTGCTACCCTAAAAGCCTGGGAGATGGAGCTATCTCAGCATTCGCAATGCACTTACGAGGCCCTTGTTAAGTTTATAAAGGCCAGGTGCCAAGTTTTGTCCGCTATAGCCTGCCAAAAAAGTGCTATTGTTTCTGCTAAAATTCCTTCAAACCAAAAGGTCATTAGTCATGATCAAAGAGTTTTGAGGTCTCATGCCTTTGCCGCACATAGTCAATCGCCTAGTCAGATGCAAAGTTGTGTTTTATGCCAACAGTCCCACAACTTATATCAATGTTGTTATTTCAAAGCCTTGTCTGTGGACGAGAGACGCAAATTACTATCTCAACAAAAACATTGTTATAATTGTCTCTCGAGAGCCCATTCTTTGAGTAACTGTCGATCCGAACGCCTGGGCTTTCATTGTAAGGGCAATCATCATACTTTTTTACATAGACATGAGAAACCACGATATCTCCTGAAAAGCCTAATTCTGAAATTCCTTCTACTAGTGCTCAGTCGTTTACTCAAAGTTCCAGTTCCCTTAGTAAGCTTCAAGTATTGCTATCCACTGTGCAAATCTTACTCAAAAATGCTAAAGGTAAATGGATTACTGCTCGTGGGTTACTAGACAATGCTGCCACTAACAACTTCATCAGTGAGCATTTAATTCATAAATTAGGTCTGCAAAAACATCCTACTTCAATTGAAGTTACTGGAACTAATCGTTTAAAGTCCAAATCTTTAAGTTTCGTCAAGGTCGACTTAAAGGATTCTGATAATTTTGGCACTCGTTTTCAACTAGATTGCTTAGTGATTGATTCTATAGGCAATGAAACTCCTAGTTCTTTTTTCCCAGTTAATAAATGGCATATTCCGCATTTCATAAAATTTGCCGATCCACGTTTCAACGAAAGGCTGCCCGTTGACATTCTTCTCAGTTCTAGCATTTTCTGGCAGAGTTTGCATTCTGAGAAAGTCAAGGTTGCCCCTAGCGTCTTTTTTCGAAAAACTGGATTCGGATGGATTGCCGCGGGACAAATACACCGCAGTCCTGTTCAGTCTGTCTCAACCTTTTATCATGTTCACGCCGATTTGGGCCATGACGTAACAACATTTTGGGATATAGAAAATATCCTAGGTGCAACTTCTTCTTCCTCGAATAACGAGATTTGCGAAAAGCTTTTTCGTGAAAGTACTGTGATGCGAGCCAGGAAATTATTCATCTCCGTAAAGTTTTCTAAATTGTACCTTGCTAAAACATAGCTATGCTGGAAGTCGACCAGAAGACCGGTTTGTTACATCGCCAGTTAACTCAGTTAATTCGGCCAGCCAATGACAATATTAGTAGCCACGTGCAGTAGCAGGGAGTCAAACTGCGTCGTGCGAGACCGAGTATTTCCAAGAAGAGGCCCCACCCCGGCGTGCGCGATAAGCGTGGCTGAAGCGTGGAGGGAGAAAACTTGAAGGAGGCACGCGACAGTCAGCCAATGAGAAGCGGCCTTACTTAAACGAGACCAAATAATATAATAAGCTTTGCTAATTACCGGGATGATTTTAAAACATCATAACACCAGAGAAGATATTAAATAATAAATAAGAACTATTTATTATAAATGCAACTCATTATTGATTTAATTATTTATTATTATGATCATTAACCATCAGCGACCAATCAGATCCTTGGTTTGAAAAGGACGCAGTCTTGTAAATTTGATGAGGGAAAACAGAGAGGAGAATCACGGCTCTTAATAATTACACCGTCAGCGGAGACAGACGTCTCGACAAGTAACTCGACAGTCATACAAAGCAAGCAGATATTTTCATCGAAGGCACTTAGTATTGTGGAAGTCAACATATTAAGTCGACATTCAACGAGAACGGTATTTGAAAGTATTTCCCTTAGCTGACCAAGGATGTGCTAAACGATTTTTTCCATAGTTGGCTAATGAAAATTGGCAAGAAAGGAGGTACCAAAAGAGAATATCATACTTTTTTAAAATTAAGTTTTCAAAATCAGTGTTTTTGAGACATGGTACTTCAGAGTACCGTTGGTCCCTAGGTAGGCCGATTCAACATTTGGACTTAACTCTATTACATAATGAGAAACTTCCTCCCAGAAAATTATCAAATTACATTTTGCATTTTGTGGAACATTTTTCAGTAAAAATAGCCAGACTGAATCTGACTTACCTGAGAAATAATACTGATGAATAGTAAATCAAATATAATTAATTATGATTGTAATTTATTTACTATAACACACTGTAATGTATGGTGAAGCATGTCATAAAATATTGCTTTGTTCAGGAACTAATTTCCCTCTTCAAAAACATAATATTATAATAGAAAGCATGTAAAACATAATGCATTAATACATTCAGAAATAGAATGCCTACTGCATTCCATACTGTCAGCACAGACACTCCAAAACTCACAGAACGTTGCTGCCCTAAAATCTGCTGGGACTAACACTGTTTCATGCCGCTAAGCATTTACATCATGCTAGGCAGTGAAGCAGCTCTTTCGTTCATTGCCGCATAAATGTACATTACAGTGACTACATTTACTGTAGGAACGAAGACTACAAAATTCACATCTACCCCGTACATCTGTGAAGACAGGTCAGTGGATGCTCTTGTTCCCCAGCCTGACATCTTTAGGGACAGAGAAGTTCTTCCCTCGTCTCTTGTTACTTATAAGTTTGCATTCCTCTTAGGAGTTGTCTTCTTTGGTTCAGTGAAAGCCAATAATCCAAGAGCAACATGCCTGTGAAACTGTTTCAGTGAAAGTTTCCCATTCATTTCACAGGAAACCACATGTGAATTGATGAATGATATTTCCAATAGCCGCCCAAAGAGCCTCTGCCACCACTTCTTACACCTTCGATCAAGTCCATATACTGTTTTAAGTATGTCTGCCATATCAACACCTCCCATGTGTGAGTTGTAGTCAACAGCAATAACTGGACAAGTCACATCTTTTTTTTTGTGCCATCCTTTAGTTTCCTAGAAGGGAAGGCTTGTTCTGTGCCATGGTAGTTGGATGAAAAGTCTTCCTGTCTTTCCATTTGAAGAATCCTAGGCCAGTATTTGAATTCCCAAAATCACTCTCTCCACGAGACAATTCTTTTTTGGTCATCTGTCGTATTCTGTGGAATACCTTTCCTGTTTACTCTTATTGTACCACATGCTAGAGTGTTTTCAGCCTTCAGCTTCTCTAACAGGTCAAGAGAAGTAAAATAATTCTCAAAACATATTATTCTTCCCTTACCACATTCCTGGCTCATTTCCTCCTACTATCTGTCTAATTTTAGTGATTTCAGCATTAAAAACCAAATTGAAAATGTCAGATGCCGGTTTATCAGCAAGTGGCAACAGAGTCTGGTCAAATACGTCATCATCGTCCTGAATATCAGTGTCACTGTGATTATCTACTTCAATTTCTGTGTCTAGAAGTGCTTTAAGTTGGTAATCACTCAAAACATTTGCCACCTCAGGGGCTCAAATCTAGTGGCTCGTGGGTTGGCGACCACGGGGCCCCAGCTGAGTCCGGCATTGCTTCCACTTACTTGTGCCGGGCTCCTCCCCGTCTTCTTTCCTGTCGACCTCACTTGGTCAACTCTTGTTCTCTTCCTACCCCGATGGTATTAGGATATCCGAGGCATAGGGAGTCTCTTCCTCTCCCTTCTTAATTGGCCCTTGTCTCATCTTTTCTGATACCCTCCTTCTGCGAGGGGTCAGCCTTCTTTTTCTTTTCATGTTATCTCCTGCCTTCCGCTCAAGGCCCTCAAGGAGGCAGGGTGAATGTAGCCCCACCACTTCTGGTGCTCCCTGGATATTGCTACACTCTCAGGGGCTCATGGCTGGTGAGTTCGGGATTTTCCGCCCCTGGGGGATTCCTGAGCTGGGTCCGGTTTTCCCTCTTTTATCCATTACCTCTGGGGCGGACCCTCCCCTCTTTCACTTTCCTAGCTGCCTTTCATGGCTCTCCTTCCTTCCAAGTCCCTCAAACCGCATTCTTCGAGGGTTGAGGGCATTTCTTTTCCTCCTGTCCTTTATTTGCCTTATTCTCCTTTCGCTTTCCATTTCTTCTTCTAGTATATAAGTAAGTAGATAGTTTTAGTTATAGTTTACATTTTATCATCATCTTCACGATCACCCAAACCATTATGAAAAAAATTAGGGGCCGATAACCTAGATGTTAGGCCCCTTAAAACAAAAATTATCATCATCATCATCATCATCATCATCATCATCAAAACATTTGCCATGACGAAAGAAAACTCTAAAAAATCCTATAAATTTTCTAGAGTTAGCCGGACAACACAGCAGATAGGAAGGTTTTGTTGATATATACGGTAGGCCTTCTCGTAGACCGTCGGTACTCAGGAGTCCAGTTCAGTCAATGTCCATCCTCACAAAAATTAACCTCTCAATTCAGTTATAACGTAAGTAAAACACAAGTAGAAAGGCCCACTTCAAAGCGAATCACTCATTCACTAAGTCTCGTGCAGTTATAAGTCACATAAACATCAATAACAATATGACATTTTCAAAGCATGTTGTAACCATGGAAACGGAAGTTTCTATCGCCTGCCTTGTCAACGGCAGGTTAGCCAACGACAAAAAAATCACTTTTCCTTATGAAATTAGCATTCCTCTAATGTACTAAAGGTCTCCAGAGGCGCTAGTCGTTGAACATCAGGGGCTATGGGACAAAGAAATAGGTGGTACTTGTAAGTACCGTCGGTCAGCTAAGGGTTAAGCAAATCTACAGAATGTAATATGTCGAAACTCCTGAAGTTGAGGGAGGTATTTCTTAATGAAGCTACAGCAGATAAGATGGTCAACTAAATAGGTATGGGAGCAGAACTATGGCGGCAACAAGAGTATCCGGAATGACATAACATCACTCTCGCGGGAGAGACTAACATCTCATCTCTCCCGTGCAGAAAATTCTACAAATAAAACTACAAGTCATTTCACCAGCAAAAATGACAATGTATATCAGAACTACGGCGAAGATGATAGAAGAATTTTCCAGAACGAGGGCGGTCAGGGTGGACCCGACGCCATTCAAGAGAGAAAGGGCTATCCCATTTCGCACAAGAAGAATCACTGGCGGATGGAACGGCAACACGATGATGACGGAGTTCGAATCCCGGACCTGACCGCACGGGAACTTCTGTACGGGACTGGAGCAGACCAAACTATATCATGCAGTCTAGCGCTATTGGGAACAGTCCGTTTCTAAGGAACAGCAAAGTAAGCCCACTTCTAGACATCTTTAACGCAACACAAGGTTGTCCCTGGACCAACGATATACTCATCCCACTTGTAGTTTTGTAGACATTTTAAGAATATCCGAAAAACTATTTATTGATGCCATTTTCCTACATTTTTATGATAGTATTGTAATTTTCGATGTTAAATTTTCATAAATACATCATGCGGATGTGTATTCACGTTTTGCGTTGATTTTGAATATATTGGAATTTTTTGTCAGAATTTTTAGAATTTTGCGACTTTCGAAATTTGAATGGAGAGATTTTACAGTTTAGTTCAGGATTTATTTATGGTAAAGTTTAAATGTGTTCAGATCACATTTTGTGTATTTTTGAATTGTAAAATATCGTTTTGTCAACGATAATAATGACGGAAATTTATTCCAAGAATGTTATATTGAGTTATGTTTTCAAAGAATGCGATTCTTAAAGATCTTATGTAGAGATCCATGTAAAGTCACAATCTGATAACTTATTAGACATATTTATTGATACATATTTGGTGACTGACATTTATGAAGTATTGAAGTTTTGTAAAAATATTTTTAAAGAAAGAATATGTAAAGGAATACAGTGTGAAGTTAACAAATACGGAGTACAGCGTATTTTTGAAGTAATAAGAATGTGAAGAAAGATTTAAAGAAATATTGCAGCTAATGGAAAGCTTTTATAGAAATGTGAATGATGCAAAGAAATGAGATTGTTATTTGAAGACTAGTATTTTATCGTATTACCTGTTAAATTAATTCATTGATAAAACCAGTATTTTTATTAAACATTTTTATTAAGGTTGTTGCAACTATGGAAATAATTTGTTAAGGAGAAGTGAGTTAAGAAGTATTATGTTTTTGAAAGGAACTGCGAAGCATCTCGGTGAGTGAGATTTATTATTCCCGTAGTAGACGGAGGCATTTATTGTAAGACAATGAGCGATTGTGAAGCCATTAGTCGATTGTTTAAGGAATGTCTGTAGTGACAGTCTTAATCATATTTGAGGTTAAAATAGGATGTTTATGAAGATGCAGTATTATTGATGTTTATTATTATTGGAAGTTATTGCAATAGTCTCATATAGTTGAAATTCCTTGAAATTCACAGGACAGCGGATCCTAGATGAAGTTAAATCTGAAAGCAATTATAGGGTTTAATGGATCTTTGTTGAAACTGAGAGTAAACTGAGATCTATTAAATGGTTCTGAAGTAGATATTGAATTTACGGTAATTATTCAACGCAGTGAAAGTATGTATTTTTATTAAGTATTTTTATTATTGACAGACAAGTTTTAGGAGGTCTTTGAAATATGTCTCTACTTAATTGTATGGATTATAGAATCCCGGATTGTCACAGTAACACGAATGAGACATAGTAAGGTGAATGATTTATTTCTAAAGTCAGTAGAGAAACGGAGAGTTGTACATATTTCATTTTTATAGAGTAGTTGTTGAACTACTTTTGTGTTGTACATAATATTGTATTAGGAATTTAAAAATAGGTTTATAATTACATTTACGGGCATTATTATTTTTAACTTGTGATTTATATTTAATTTCTTTATTGCTTCCATGGGAAGAATTTTAATGATAGGACGCGGGAGATAATTGTATGGAGTAATGAATAGTATTTCTAATGACGGAGATCTACGTCAAGGGGTAAATTCATATAAATTTAGGGAATATTTAAATTTTAGCTTAATAACATTTGTCTTGTTATAAAACTCCCGTTATCTAGGGAGCAGCAGTTGTTTGCTGCTATTCATGTCAAGTTTTGTTTAAGCTTATTAAAGCGATTCAGATAATGTTTTTAATGGTTTTCAGAGAAAACGTATAAGTGTTTGATGATTATAAAGCAATGACATTTGGTCATACATTTTTATTCAACAGTATTAAGGCACAGAATCATTACCAGAGTTAGGAATCGTGTATTGTTTAGACAATAAATACGACAGGAACGTTGTTATGTTTCCCTGATTTGTTTTATAGGAAATTGGCATCATCCTTGTAGTTAAATGGTAGAGGAATGTGCTGTAGGGTGGAAGTTGCCGAGGAACCTAATCTGCATCCTTACGCCGAGATTTTCATAGATTCTCATTGTTCCTGTGTAGATAGAGAAACCTACTGTTCTGTAGTTAGTTACTATAGCACATTCCGTTTAGAAAAATCCTGTCCCTTATTCTGAGTGTTTTCGCCAAGTAGCACCATGCTGTTTTTAGCCGGGACTTCAAGATGCTACAATCCACTATGATCTCCAGCCTGGGATTTTGGTGGATCATCCAGATATAAGGGTGCAGTACCTCTCGAGGTAGATTTATTGTAACTCTTCGTCGAATTTCAGATCCCCCTGTCATTCTTCATTCTTACCCTAGGGCACTTAAAGCTTTATTCGCAGTCGAAAATCGCTTCAAGCAAGATAAGGCTATGAAAACTCAGTACACCTCTTTTTTTTTTTTAGGAATATGAGTCTGCTGATCATATGGAGGTAATTTCCAAAATTGAAGATGAAAATAATTCTTCTAAAAATATAGTTTACTTAAGCCATCACGCTGTCTGGAAAAACCCTTCCACGCGGGAACAGATAAGAGTGGTATTTAATGGTTCTTCACCTGGCATCAATGGCATGTCGCTCAATGACACTTTGCATTCAGGACCCGCAATTCAGAATGATCCCACTTCTGTCTTATTGAATTTTCGTCTTCACCCCATTGCAGTCTTAGCTGACATCAAACAGATGTATCGACAAATCTTGGTAAACCCCGAGCAGCAGGATTTGCAGAGGATTTTGTGGCGGGACGAACATTCAAAACCCATAAAAATATTTCGCCTAAGAACTGTAACTTATGGTTTGAAACCCTCTTCTTTCCTCGCAGTTCGCTCTCTGCATATGCTGGCTGAACTAGATGGTCATCCTTTAGCCTCTGAGATACTTAAAATTCCTTTTACGTGGATGATTTCCTCTAATCATTTTCGAATTTAACAGATGCTTGTATTATTTCTGAAGATCTTAAATCCTGATTGCTTGGTGGTGGTTTTCCGCTCCATAAGTGGAGCTCAAATTCAACTGAGTTTTTGTTAAAGATTTCATCTGACTCGCCCACCACTAAGTTAATTGAGCTGCCTACTGAGGAAGCTACCGTGAAAGCCCTAGGTATTTTCTGGTCCCCTTCTTCTGATAATTTTTCATATATGGTTCAGTTGTCAAATTTGAATCCTCAAACTAAAAGGTAAGTCTTATCAGAGATAGCCAAGATCTTTGATCCACTTCAGTACCTAGCCCCTGTTGTAATTACTGCAAAAATCTTTATGCAACGACTTTGGTTATTGAAATCAGGATGGGATGAATTAGTACCCACTCCCTTTCTGAAGGAATGGTTGGAATATCGAAGCAGCTTATCTGATCTTTCTAAAATTTGTATTCCCCGCCTTTTAATCTCAGATCCCATGTGTCAATCCCTCGAATTGCACATTCTTGCGGACAATTCCGAAAAAGCCTTTGGTTGTTGTGCTTATATAGTAGGACGTCCCACCGCCTCTTCTGATGGATTTTCAAATTTGATTTGTGCTAAGTCCAAAGTAGCTCCGCTTAAGTCAATTTCCATTCCTAGACTGGAATTGTGTGCCGCCTTAATGGCCGCCGAATTATCTGTCAAACTAAACAAAAATCTGAATGTTCAATTTTCCCGCACATGTTTTTGGTGTGACTCCGCGGTTGTTTTGGCTTGGCTCTCGAAACCCTCCTCTCATTGGAATACTTTTGTTTCAAATCGCGTTTCCAAAATTCAGGAAATCTCCCACTCAGAGAAGTGGTGTCATGTTCCTAGTAAAGAAAATCCCGCGGATATTATATCACGTGGCTGTTCACCTGCAAAATTGGCTTCTTTTGATTTATACTTGCATGGGCCACCATGGATTTTGCAAAGTTCTACATTCTGGCCTCGTCTTTCATGTAATATGTTGACAGAAGTACCAGAAACTCGCATTGTTTTCGCTTCCTCTTATGTTGTTTCAGTTACGATTAGTCTTTTTCAGCGCTATTGCTCATTCTCTAAATTAATTCGAGTGATGGCATACCTCTTTCGATGGAAATATTTCGTAATCAATCAACCTCTCAAACCTCAAGGTTTTCTCACTGCAGTAGAACTGGAATTCGCAACGCGAAGAATTCTACTGTTAACCCAACAAGAAGTGTTTTCTTCCGAAAGGCAAATACTTTCATTTGGTCAGGAATTACCCAAGTCTAGTCGACTTTCAGCCCTTACTCCCTTCCTTGATAAGGATGGTTTGATAAGAGTAGGAGTTAGATTGTTATTTCAAACTATTCTGATGAAAAAAGGCATCCTATAATTCTTCCATCAAACCATCATGTGACCGCTCTCATAATTGGGAAGTTTCATTACCAGCATTTACATGCAGGAACTCGTACTCTGTTGTGTTTGATTAGAGAACACTACTGGCTCATTAATGGAGCTCATGAAGTGTCATCTGTTGTTCGCTAGTGTATACCTTGTTTTAAGGCTAAACCGCGTCCTATCACTCAGATTATGGGTCAGCTTCCTTTCTTTCGATCTGAGCCTAACAAGCCCTTTGCACTTACTGGTGTTGATTATTCTGGTCCTTATACATATCAAGTGAATTCTCCTACTATTAAGCGCAAGGTGTTGGGCAAACTATACATAGCTTTATTCGTTTGCATGGTTACAGGAGCCATTCATCTCGAATTAGTAACCAATGCTTCCACTTGATATTTTTTTGGCCGCCCCTTTCTCAAGGTTCACCGCTAGACGAGGTGTACCTTCTGAAATATTCTCAGATAATGCGTAAGCTTTTATTAGTGCTTCTGATCTTTTAAGTAAGGCACTAACCTCTCCTTCCTCTAAGGAACAACTCTCAAATGTTTTATACAATAAGGGTTTCAAGTGGCCTTTCACCCCTCCTTACGCCCCTAACCATGGTGATCGCTGGGAATCGTGCGTGAAGCTTACTAAGAGGCAATTACGAAAAACTCTTGGTCCTTCTGTACTTTCCTATGAAGAATTTAATTCCCTCATAATTCAAATTGAAGGAATTTTTAATTCTAGACCACTTACTCCCTTATCCCATGATCCTAATGATCTTATTTCTTTAAGGCCTAGTCATTTTTAATTGGTTGCGCTTTAGCCTCCACTCCTCCCTTGTTGATTCGACGCTTTGATACCAATCTGCCTATTTATTGGAGAAAGATAGAATCTTTCCGCAATGCTTTATGGCGCCGTTGGAAACTGGAGTATCTCAGTTTACTTCAGCGTAGGGAGATGTGGCGCCTCTCTCATCCTAATGTACGTATGGGTGACATGGTCCTCCTTCGGGACCCCACTCCCCCCCCCCCCCCCTCGTATGGAATCTCGGCAGAGTGACCCAATGCCACTCTGGTCGGGATAATCATGTTCGAGTGGTAGATATTCTTACCAGTAAAGGTCATTATACCAGACCTATTTCTATGTTTTCTCCCTTGCCACTCGACTCTTAGTGTTTTGCTTCTTTGTTGTTGTTGTTGTTGTTGTTGTTTGCTTCTTGTTTGTTTGTTTGTTTGTTTTGGTGGTTTTTGGAGCCCACCACAAAATGTTATATTATATATATTTTTCTGTTAGTTTAGGTATCATGTGCCAGGTCTGTAGTAGTATTCATTATCATCCATAAAACAAATAAATCCACCGGGCGAAGCCGGGCACTACTGCTAGTATGCTATAAAATCATATGCCAGCTAATGAATATTATAATCCTGATTAAGTTATATCAACCTGCATATATTGCTTGTTTAGGACACAAGAAATAAAAACATAATTTAAAAATATTGCAAAGGAGCCATTTAAAGGTTCTCTTAACAATGAATGCAATTAGACGCCGGTATACTAAACCTTGTATGAAGACTTACTGAGCGACGTTTCACTGCGCCGGGTTAATTAAGTCGCGAGAAAAATCCATATAAATATTTAAATTTCGCGTCGCCGCCATGTTGGATTTGTGCTCATCAGGCAATTGAAAGGGGCATAGGTGAACGTATGTTAGTAGCCTCTATCAACATACACAATTTGAGTTTTATTGCTGTAATGGATTCGTAGATATTGAGAACCCTCTAAATAATTCAGATGATCGCCACATTGGATTGTTCTGTATGTAGACCATAGATGTACTGTACCATTAGCTGAAGATTATTGCGTAGGTTCATTATACAAACGTTCATTTTGATGGCATGATTAGAGCACAAAATTAATAATTTAAATTTAAAATTTCGCACAGCCGCCGTATTGAGTTTATGACAACAATTGAATTATATTACATGGCAGTATATTAAATTCTGTTTAAGCATTTAACTTACGAAGTTTCACCGCATTTGGATGATTAAATCGCGAGAAAACGCCATTTAAATATTTAAAATTCGCTTAGAGCCATGTTCGTTTTGTACTTAGCAGGTTTAAAAGTGTCACATAACGGAACTTACCTTGGTATTCTCTCTCACCTTACAGAATCTCAAGGTGATATCAGTAATGGTTTGAGAGATATAGCATGCCAGTGAAATATTTCGCGCGGCCGCCATGTTGGATTGGTGTAACATATTAAAATTTGAAAGGCACGGTCCGGGTTGGAAAGAAATAATACTATGTTATTACCAAGATTTATTGAAATTGCTCCAGCTGTTATGATTTGATTGGTGGCACATGCAGAGATGACACACACGGACAAAATCCGATCCCATATGCCAATTTTTCGTTTGATGAAAATAGGCTAAACATTTAATTTAGCTGCAGTATCCTGCAGCCCCAAGAAATATCACTGAATTTAACGCATATCCTGCAGCCCCTACACACTAGACAGTAAACATTTGGTGATAGGTACCTCGTAATCCGTCCTATTAAAAAAAAGTCTCAAACTTAGGCCTATAACTAACACTATAGAATACCCACGTCGCGCCCCCGTCCCCAGGTTTTACAATTAGCAATCGACGCGAACCTACTTTAGTAAAACCCTAGATAAATCCTTTGTACACAAATCCCTCACCCATTATTACTATTATCAGTATTATTACTATGGCTGCAATTATTATTATTATTATTATTATTATCATTACATCAACCCACTTTTCCAACCAAACATTACAAATAATGACCCCCGCACTTACAGTATATTTTCCCAATCGCCTCAGATTTGAAACCATATCATATTCATCGACGTAACCAAACACCCAGTACAGTACTTAAGCATTTCACCAACCATTTTACCATCCCCAAACACAACATCCAGCCCTTAAAACTTCATCACCCTACCAACATTTATAGCCCTGTACTATAAACTATAAATGTGAATAATATATGTGATCCTTTTCAGCAAATGTAGATAATACAGCATTGTCTAATAATCATACTGTACATAAGGGAATACTATCAACACACCATTAACAATAATATGCTGCCTGCCGGGACACGATGTAGCCTACGGGACTCCAAGACCTTCAGAGAAGTGAGTGCGTTCGAAGCTTTCCACATTTCCTACACACTTTCCAACACCCTCACCCCAACTCTAACATTTCATATTAAACCAGCCAGCATTCTCACAAGGGGTCTGATCTTTTATTTACCGAAAAATTCTGAAAGAGTAAATCGCGACCTTGTTATTTAACTTCCAGACGGTCCCATCCTTTGAGTCAGCAACTCCACACGCGCTACAAGGCCATTATCTGGCGTTTCGGAATGTCCTTGCCAGCCCCGTATTGCTAACTCCGCACATCCCCTCATGAACTAGCCCCCGAAGAGGTCATCCTGGAACTTCCATCCCCATTCCCTAACACACACTCGTAGACAAAACCCTGTCGCCCTTCTCTAAGCACCCCCCTACACAACTACCCCTTTGCCAAGCGCATGAACAACCGGAAAGAGTGGCGACCTTAACAATATCGTGAGTTAATGGTTTTTGAGTTTTAAGAATATGCCCAGCCGCCATCACGAACGTGTAGAGCCACTGTTCTCTTAACTTGGTAATAGGAGTACACTTACAAGGTTCTACATTACTGCAAAGTTTCGTTGTTGTTTCTTAAAATACTTTGAGTTATTCATTATCATATTTTATATTTCAAAAATGACCGCCTCAAGTTGTATTCAGTGTGTTATTCCTATCACTTATTTCAGCAAAGTCTCTTATACGGTACTTCATTCTTGGTAAGTTTCGTTTCAATTGCTCATTTACATTCTGAATTATACACAAAATTTTAATATTACGCTCGGCCGCCATCTTGACAATTTAAAGTCTCGGTTATTACCTTTGAACATAGGATACACCATCTAGGTTTCTACCTTACCACTGTATGTCTACCCCTTATTATTCCCGTTTTTTCCTACGGGGTTGGGGATGAGATGCGATGGAAGTCTTTGTGGCGATGGTTTTTACGGCCGGATGCCCTTCCTGACGCCAACCTCATGAGAGGAGTTAATGAGAGATGAAATGAATGATGGTGAATGAAACTGGGCAAGGATGTTGAAGGAAGTGGCCGTGGCCTGTCAGAAGGTACCATCCCAGCATTTGCCTGGTGTTGAAAATGGGAAACCACGGAAAACCATTTCAAGGACGGCCGACGGTGGGGCTCGAACCCACGCGTCTACCGAGTCAGCAGAGAGCTTGGCGCCATGACCTAATGCTGCGCTTTAGCCAGCGTAGCCACTACTGTCGGTTCTACCTTACCACTAATTTTCGTAATTATAGTTCTAAAACATAGAAAGTAATTTATTTTAAAATTATGAAATTTCTGGAGTGCTACTGAAGCCTCCGTGGCTTAGGCGGCAGCACGCCGGCCTCTCACCGCTGGGTCCGTGGTTCAAATCCCGGTCACTCCATGTGAGATCTGTGCTGAACAAAACGGAGGCAGACAGGTTTTTCTCCGGGTACTCCGGTTTTCCCTGTCAAAAATTTCATTCCAGCAACACTCTCCACTATCATTTCATTTCATCTGTCATTCATTTAATCATTGGCCCAGAGGAGTGTGCGTCCGGCCTTGGCAGCCGGCACAGTTCATATCCTCGCCGCTAGATGGGGGCTTCATTCATTCCATTCCTGATCCGGTCGGAGACTGGAAGCAGGCTGTGGATTTTCATTTTCTGGAGTGCTACTGCGCCCTATATTCAGCGTGTTAATTTATTACTAATGCTACTGACGCCTCATATGCAATATTCCTCTTTTCCTAATTTTTGCCTTAATTGTACAATAACAAGTTCCTTGTGGCATTGAAACATTTGTCTGGTAACCTGTGTTGTTTTCTTGTGGGTATTTGTAATTCAGGTAAGGACTGAGAAGGAAGTGGCCGTGGCCTTAAGTTAGAAACCATCCCAACATTAACGTGGAGTAGAAGTGGGGAAACCACAGTAAACCTCATTCAGGATGACTGAGGTGTTAATCGAACCCACCTCTTCGAAGTCTGCCTCACGAGGCTGAGTGTACCCCTATGCAGACTGGTTGCGTGATGCAGTGGAAACGTTCTCGCGTGCTGTACCCAAGGTTGCAGGATCGAATCTTGGGACTGTCAGTTGGCATTTGAGTGTTCTCAAATGTGAGGGAGCCGTGCCAGTGGAATTACTGGCTCGTTAAAGATCCCCTTCTGAGCAAAATTCAGGCACCCCGGCGTCTCTAAAACTCTTAGGGCCGGTTTCACCAGTTCCGCTTAACGAACTAAGGGTGGTTTAAACTATTCTCAAGGATGTGGCCCGTTGCACCAGACCATAAGCAATGGCTTAAAGTAGGCTTAGATTAAGCGGCCGTGCTCGGTGGTTTAAGACATAAGGATGGTTTAAGCCGTTGACTCATACGCCAAAATGGCGGCCGTCCCCATTGTGTCTGATCCATATCTCAATAGGTTGGATGTGTTATTATATAATGTAGTGAACAAAATAATAAAAATATTATTAAATGGTTTATAATGACGGCACAATACACTGAAGAGATATTTTCCTCCGTGTGATCATTTGCTAAGCAGTAGTATCTATACCTGTTGATAAAGCCAAAACGTTTATCGGCATGTTTGGTTGAGTGGATAACATTACTGTGCAAACACAGTAGGCAATTCTTTCTACAACTAGTAATGTATTTTATGGTCGCCAACCCCAACAGTAGAACAGCTGTAGTCGTGGATAATTATTGCGACGGCTAGAAACAGTGCCGGGGTTCGATTACCAGCGGGGAGGGATACTTTTGCTTGACTTTTATTGTTTTTATTGTCTTATAATTACTCAGTCGTTATAATATAAAGCATTCATAGTGTGCATTTTGCGATGCAAATTAAATATATACGTATAATATTCTTTCAACGCGCTGCCACAGGGATTTCCTTCACGTTCCTAAAATCGCGGTAGCTTGTACTACAGACATCATAGCTTTTGACAACGTAAAATGAAATACTCTTCTTTATATTGGCAGTACCGCAAAGTACATTTTTGGTTGTTAAACTAAATATTAGCCCAGGGACGGATGTAGAAATCCTTAGCCAATGACGAACTAGCCTATTGTGGATGCTTGCAATACAAAATGCTGTGTCATTCGTATACATACTGTATATATATATATAGGCTATATATCATTAGAAAATACGCACTATATGTGCTTAATTCTATAATGTATGCGTATTTATAAAACAAGAGATATAATGAAAACCAACTAAGAAAACATAACCTTCGCAAGATGCGACCATCTCAATGTGGGGTGTAGTCAATAACATGTTCAGAAAGCACCGTAATTATAAGGAAAATACACTGCATTATATTTCAACAACGGTTTTCCCAGCGTCTACTACAGCTGATGCTCACGTCTCGCAAACACAGTAGGCAATTCTTTCTACTACTAGTAATGTATTTTATGGTCGTCAACCCCAACAGTAGAACAGCTGTAGTCGTGGATAATTATTGCGACGGCTAGAAACAAATAATAACCGTGAACAACATGACAAACAAAATCAATCTCGGAGGATCAATATTGCCGAAATTATTTCATATTATATGTATGATGCGTATACAATAATAGCGTTCAAATAGCTCCCTAGATACTTAAGTTGTCATTCTTTCCTTATATTGCATATGATCGTTATGCAAATAATTTTGCACGGCTGGGATTATGTTGGCATAACGGTAAGACTACGTATTCTTTGCTGCAGGGAGTATTACTCACGCAATGAAGATCTTTGACTCTCACCGTAAACTCAGTTCACCTAAGTGAAGTACGAGACGGGCTGGTGCAACACCCAGCCTTAAGCCGTCGTATTTAAGATCGCTTAACCGTAAACCACCCTTAGCAAAGGAGGGTTTAAGCGGCCTCGTGGTGAAACCAGCCCTTAGTAGTTAACAGGGCCGTAAAACCAATAACATTATTCTTATTATTCAGCCTAGATTCTATGCAATAATATTGACACTTCTTTCTTACAACTTGTCAGTCCTATAACTGAATGTCTCCCTTTAATCCATTGCTATCACCACCAATAAACTTCCGTGTCATTCTCAATGAAATTATCATTCACATTTTCACCAAAAAATAATCATCCACTGGTATCCTAAGATCTGCTGTCTATGAGCTTAATATTCATATATGGTTCAAATCATTCAGCACAGATGAGGAATATCCTGATAATACCATCATACATCTATAACGTTGCTTACATGCGTCGTATAACATCTAGTTTCCATTGCTCAGATTCAATAAAAGAGCAATATAACTTCCGCTCTAAGAGGTAACCATTATCCAACATCAACTACTGTACTTGAGGAGTAATTCAACTCGAATGCCATGTTCCCTATTGGCCGTCGGTGTGCAGTATCAATGATACAGCGCAATTCCGTCAACGCTAACATCACCATCTCATGAAACGATCATGCGTTTGAATCATCTAACAGAACGTGGAACCATTCCTAACATTCCTAATTCAATTATAATACATTTATCTACCGTATATAACCACACACTAACCTCAGTTGTGTGAAAAAAAAACCACTTAAAAATACGCCCTAAAATATCGGCCAACTCTATCCTCATTTAGTTTGACAACATATTTCTATCTGGTTACAACCTATAACAATCAGAAACTGTTCAATCATCTGCAGCATTTCACAAGAATTATAGATGCGACTCATATTTACCATAATTATTTTATATTCCATTTACCGTCAGCGGTAGCTACGCTCGCTTTCGCGCAGCGATAGGCCATGGGGCCAAGCTCTCTGCGGATTCGGTAGACGTGGGTTCGAAACCCAACGTCGGCCATCCTTGAAATGGTTTTCCGTGGTTTCCCCCATTTTCAACTCCAGGCAAATGCTGGGATGGTAACTTCTGACAGGCCACGGCCGCTTCTTTCCACATCCTTGCACAGTTTCATTCATCTTCATTCATTTCATCTCTCACTAACTCCTCTCATGAGGTTGGCGTCAGGAAGGGCATCCGGCCGTAAAACTCATCCACCACAAAGACTTTCATTGCATCCCATCCCCGACCCCATTGGAAAACAGGACTAATAAGGGGTAGATATACATACATTCTGTATTCCATTTATGTTAAATTAATTTCCATATTTTCTCTACATCATGTCATAAATTCATATATTGTATTTCTAGACTGCCTTTAATGCATTGAAATATGCTCTCAAATCTTTTCATATTCATTATCTACACAAGGGTCGACAACCCAGATGTTAGACTCCTTAAAACAACAATTATCATCATCATTATCATCATCATCATCATCATATCATTATCTACATTATCTGCATTTAATTTTTCTTCACCGCAGAAATACATACACTCACTAATGATACGATTAATTATTCAATTAATTAACCCCCATGCAGAAGATCTTTAGCAATAAATGTTAACCAGTTCAAACATTTTCTATTGTGTGAGAAACGAGCCTTAATGATTATATAATTATATGCTTGATGATGAACCAAATTAATAAACCCTGGGTCATGAAATACGTTGTAATGGCGTGAACTTGAGGAGATGTTAATCAAGTCTTTCGATGTCTTCAAAGCGATGAGCTGCTTCCATTCTAGGTTTTCCGATTGTCCATGCGTTCTCGTTACCAACTTTTTCCAAGATCGCCGGTCCTGGGTCCTGATGTTCCATTCTTATTCGTCGTTCAAACCTCCGCGTCGTTTGTCTTCGTAGAATTGGCGTCCATTTCGTCATCTTAGCCCCTCTTCATTCTTCTAGTAGATCATGGTGGTGGTATGAATCACATTCATATTCAATTATCTCCCTCGGCTCGTCTCGAAGTTGTTCAACAGGTAAGAATGCACCCTATATTCCATGATGTTCGTACCCCACTGTTGGTACGAATTCCAGTACGATAAATTGCTTCAGAATTTATAATGCCCGATCACTGCACTAGCATTGATTTATATAGCGTTACTAGTGCGTCGATAGAATGTCCTAGCAGCATATAACACTTCGCATCTGTGAAATGAATTTTTAATATTGCTGTAACCTTAATAGGGCGGCGAGCTACAGCCAATTGTGAAGGCCACGCGACGTAGCTCTTGGAGCTGTGGCTGGCTTCATTCACAATTCGCTGCGTGACTGTTGAAAACTGCTATAACTGTTCTAAAATGTTCACTCTCGTTGGATGCATTATAATGTAGAGTACTACAACTACTTACGTTATTATAACAAAAATAAACAGCGTATTTCTACTCGTATCCTGCCGTGCATTCAATACTCCTAACAATTCGTATGAGACTCGAGCACTAAATCCTCTCGCAATTGTGTCTATTCCACTTATTCTCGCAGCGTAAAACGTGCTTCTAAACTGGTCAGCATTTCTGATAATTTAACCGGCTCGCGAACGACGTGTACCGTCAATTCGATTAGTGAGCGTCTCACAGCACTCACTGTCCCGGAATGACAACCAACTATGTCTCTGAACGACAATCATCTGTAACTGTCTCATCACGACAACCTACTATAGTACAACTGTCATTGCGGGTCGCTCCTTCGATCCTTCCTCTCTTGGGAAAGGGGATAGGGACGTTCTCTGTCCCTACTCTGCAGTGTTAACGATGAATTATATTATATATAGGCTACAGGTTAGTAGTACTATCATAATAACTGAGACAACATTGTAGGAATGGCTGTGTATTTTTATCATTCGTCTACCCTTTAAATCGTGGTAAAAGTCCATTATTTGCTGATTAATCCCTTTGGCTTCCAGAGATTTCAATGTCATGTGTTACGAATCCCATCTTCTATTTGGTTTAACCTTAAACATGGAGACTGATGGCAGACATATTGCCATTTCTCCTCCCTGGTAACGTGTCAAACATCTTCAATGCAGGGTCTCGCGTAATTCACGCTGTTTGACACCCTATCGAACACATATTACAACGCCAACTCTAAGGAATTCTGATCTCGTGCCGACGTAGCTAATCGACAGAGGTAAGATCGGGCACAGTACTGTTAGATAAAGGTTTTAATTGTCTAGTAACACATAGTATATCACTGTAAACACACGTCACGCAACTTCATATGTGCCTGACCTTTGCCCTATAATTGTTTCAAGCAGTACATTATTCACTATTTCTATTAATTGTAAGAAGAAGACACGCAGTGGCGATGGGAGGCATAACATTTTAAGAAGTTTACAACTCCGAAATGGAGCACAATAACTTGCTATATTAATAGCGTTTATTGTTTTATGATTGCGGTGTGTTTTAAGTCCCACTGTAACCAAAATACTGAGACTTATACTGTGCAGTATTGTTGATTTATGAGATAGCGCTGCGGATTGAGTTCGTTATGCTATCATTAATTGCGTGGACTTATAGCTATATACAGTAACTGGGTGGGTTTAGATGAAACGTGTGCCTAATAATAAAACATATTGATGAATAAGTCTCAAACTGCCCATATAAACTGAAAGAATTAAATAGTTGTCGCTACGCGTGAATAGAAGAAAGCCTCTCTACCTTAGTCAAATGGATAACTAAGGATAGGGAATATGACTGTTGCCTGTCGGTAGTTTGTTTTCGCCAAGTTATTGAGTTGGGGACATGACTGATCGCAGTCTACTCCTAGAATTGTCCCTTGTGCATTATCTGGGATATAGCTGGTGTTGAAGGAAACTATCTGCTGTGCCTTGAGTGTGTCAGGGATAGAGCTGGTGATGAAAGAAATTGTTTCTTGTACCTTAAAGGTGTCTGGGATAGAGCTGGTGTTGAAGCAAAATGTCTCTTGTACCTTATTGGTGTCTGGGATAGAGCTGGTGTTGGAGGAAATTGTCTCTTGTACCCTAAAGGTGTCTGGATAGAGCTGGTGTTGGAGGAAAATGTATCTTGTACCTTAAAGGTGTCTGGGATAGAGCTGGTGTTGGAGGAAAATGTCTATCGTACCTTAAAGGTGACTGGGATAGAGCTGGTGTTGGAGGAAAATGTATCTTGTACCTTAAAGAAGTCTGGGATAGAGCTGGTGTTGGAGGAAAATATCTCTTGTACCTTAAAGGTGTCTGGGATAGAGCTGGTGTTGGAAGAAAATGTCTCTTGTACCTTAAAGGTGTCTGGGATAGAGATGGTTTTGGAGAAAAATGTATCTTGTACCTTAAAGGTGTCTGGGACAGAGCTGGTGTTGGAGGAAAATGTCTCTTGTACCTTAAAGGTGTCTGGGATAGAGCTGGAGTTGGAGGAAAATGTCTCTTGTGCATTGAGGATGTCTGGGATAGAGATAGAGTTGCACCCCGCTCTGCCATCGCCACTGAACTGTCGCAATGAGTGCACGTAGAGACAAAGAGATGGTACTTACGGCGGAGGCTGAACGGGCTCTGGCACGCGAGAGTTGCGGTGGTAGCGCTCCACAGCTCTCAGCATGGAATCCTCAAGGTCAGGAGTCACCAGCAGGAGCAGCAGCATCCCCAACACCGTCCCCGTCATCATGAGGAACAGTTTCATCACCTTGAGGAACGGGTTCATGGCTGCGATCTTCTCGGCTCTGTAAAAGATTCACTTCTGAAATAATCACGCCACTGAGTTTGTCCAATTATGAACTGCCTAGTTGGTGGCTGAAATAAGTACACTTCTCATAAAATAAACTAGTTTAAATCGCTATTTTAGGGATTAATTATGTTGTGGTAAAACGTCACTTTAGGGTGAAGACAGATTATTGGGAACCTAACGTATTTGAGGAGGACACGATGATGATAATGATGATGGCTTTTGTTTTAAGGGGCCAAACATCTAGGCCATCTGCTTTTTGAGAGGGCCAACTGAAGTGACAGACCCTGAATTGTTATATGCAATGCAAGTTTGTTTCAAAACCGTTTTGAACAGCTCATTTATACTGATTATACCAGTTTTGCAGTGAAATTAATCGTCATTGCAAAATTTATTTTAGCATATTAAATCGAATATACTTCAAGTGATACAAACGAATAGGATATAGTCTATTACTACTTCAGGGACCATAGGGGATTCATGGTGAAGTGCTAATCGGAGTGCTAAACACAATAAGCACTGCCTTATTCATTATTGTTAAGGCCATGAACTGATTCTGAGGTTCGAGTCGACTTCATGATTCCTATCAGCAGTTACCATTGCGGCATCCTCTCAACGTGAAATCGTTAAACACTGAATCGAGGCTAACCATCACCTCCAAAGTCGACCTCTCCCACTTCTACCCTCTACTGGCAAGTTCATTAATCTCTCCTCTCCCATTCTTATCATATGACCCCACCATGTGAGTCGGCTCATACGAAAAGTTTCATCTAACTTGTTCATTTCTAACGTAGCCTTTATCTCTTCATTAAATACTGAGCATTCAGTCACTACACTAACTTCGCTACTGAGAACGCGCTGCATTGACTTTGTACCTTGACCCTATCTCATTCACTGTACTGTACTACTATCCTCAGATGATGATGGTGATAATTGTTGTTTTAAGGGGCCTAACATCTAGGTTATCGGCCCCTGACTATCCTCAGAGAATACACTGCACAGGTATTTATAATGGTCCACCTTCCCCAATTTAATTCCTCCTACCCGGCATCCCTTTTCTTGTGATTCTTCCCCACCATCACATTTGTTTTTAAAATGCTGATTTTTCATACCATATTCCCTACATTTCTGTTCAAGTTCTGACATGTTAGCTTGTAAGCTTTTGACAGAGTCTGCCATTTCTACCAAGTCACCAGCATAGTCCAAACTGCTTACCTGGGTTCCACCTAACTGGATCCCACCAAGCCTGCTTATGCCCTCCATATATAAAATGAACAGTAACAGTGAGAGATTACAGCCTTGCCTCACTCCTCGAACTAACAATTGATCCTACCATCAACTCTTGCAACCTCATTAACAACATAAATGTCTTTGATTGCCTGCACTTTTAATAGTAACTGAGTACACTTTGCCGTAGACACTTAACAAGGAAATGCAAAAAAAATGAAATGTTGCAATCTTTTAAGTTTGTTACCTTTCTTATTAATTGGGGCGATTACCGTACTGCTTTTGTCCAGTCCTTCCCTTCCCTAAATCCCACGCCAATTCGATTGTCGTGTGCAACATTTCATACCTGCCTCCCCAATATACCTTAGTTTTTCAGAAGGGGCATATGACCTTACCATTCCGCACCGTAAAACAATTTACCATCCTCTCTGCTTCCTCAACCGTGATCCTATTCCCGTCCTCATTCTCCTGCATAATACCAAAATCTGACACATTGCCATATACGTTTCCTTTTATATTAAGCGCATTTTTTAATGTATTCTTGCCATCTTCCCAGTGCTTCCTTGGAATCTACATTGAGGTTACCTGAATTATCCAAAACACTGCCAATTTTACGTTTTCCTTCATTCCTAAGAATCTTTACAACACTCCAAAATGCTTTCCTGCCACCGGGCCTAAAGTTTCTAATTTATCTCCAAATCCCTCCTGTGACTTTCTTTGTGAATCAACTAATGTTTGTTTGGTTCTGTTCCTTTCCACTACATAAAGCTCTCTGTTTGGATTACTTTTTAATGATCCTTACCTTTGCTTTTACAAGCCGAATTCACTATGTCATTCTACCAGGATATGCACTTTATCCTGTCTCTACACATTATTGTCCCAACACTTTGCTACTTCTAGTACTGATTCTTGTATCCTGACCATTCCGTTTCAATCTCCTGTAATTTTATACCAACTACTCTTTGAAATTGCTTCCAGATTATTTCTATGTTTCCCTGTGTAGGTTCCTTATCCTGGGGATTTATCAGCACTAATTCGTCTGCAAACAGACCTCAGGTTCTGCACTTTAGGTATAACTATGATCAATACACAGCAGATAAGTTTGTGGCCTGTTTTATAAAAAATAACCCTGAATTCCCTACAATTCCTTATCAATTTCCTAAATTAATAGTCACTCATGATATAATCTATTATTAGCTTCCTTCCTCTATCTTATTATGACATATTACCTGTGATCTCCTTATGCTTCGAAAGTGAGTTTGGCAATTGATAATCCCATGCTACCACATAAATCCCGTAAGTAATTCTCATGGGTGTTTGCTTCCCAACTGTTGCCCCACTTACCTTCCCATACCCCTCAGTCCTACTTCCTATCCTAGTACTGAAATCTCTCATCAGTACTACACTATCTTTAGTGTTAACTCTCACTGCTATATCACCAGTGCCTCATAACATGTGTCTACTTCATCCGGCTTCGAATTTCACATGGAGGGTACACTGAAACAATCCTGACCCGAGTTCATGATATTTCCAAATCTATCCACCTTCTTAAGTTTCACCATCTTGGGAGGACTAAGTCTGTATGGCGGATGCCTAACTGGAATTTTATCGACAGTAGCAATTTTATAGCTTATCAGGTTAGGCACACCCAAACTATCGGTGAAGACTTCAGGATAGCGTGAACACAAATCACGTATCACGACAGGTTGTCAAACAGACTAATTACCTAAGTCAAAGTCTTCAACACCTCCAGATAATGTAGGAACCTCCTACTCAACAATGCCAACGATGCGAGCACCCACCTCATATCTCTCCGAAGCAGAACATTTCACTTTTAATTGGGGCAGAAACTGAACATCGAGCAATAACCCGATATGAGAAAAGAAATTAGTCGTGAATATTACTGGACAGGATACATTTTGAACGATCGAGGAAAAATTTCCACGCAAAATTGTGAATCTTGACCTGGAGCTTTACCGCGCCAAGCACTTCCAGTTGAGAATTATTATTAGAAACCAAACGAACGTTTACTATAGACAGGGGAGGAAACTTACAGATGCCTCTCATGGCACGATACCATTCCTCACTCATTAACGAAGCAGCACTAACAGAATCTAACAATGCCTTCACATTAGTGTCGCTTATTAATATACCAGCGATAGGCGCAGGTAACACAGTACCAGATGAAATCCTCGAACAGACATCAACACCACAATCCTCTCCTTGCACAACAGCGACCACCGGTGCCTCAGCAGGACGCACGGCACAATGCCTGTTCCCCTCATGTCAATCACGAAGAGCCTTATAGAGTCGGTATGAATTACCGTCGCGACCACAAATGTTACATTTAAAGAGTCCCAAGTTTCGTCTATTAGGAACATTTTGTGGATGAGCATTATTCCCACGATCCAAATTGCCCTGGGGTCTGACGATACCACCAAGACCAGGACCACCTTGAAGCCTACAATCCTCCACCCAGGGGCTCACATCTAGCGGGACGTGGGTTGGCGAACAGGGAACCCCAGCTGAATCTCGCATTGCTTCCACTTACTTGTGCCGGGCTTCTCTCAGCCATCCTTCCTGTCGACCTCTCGTGGTCAACTGTATATTCCCTTATCACCATTATCACTGTGTATGTGCAGGCTAATGTATGTGTACTTTTTTTGTTTCATCCTCAATCATTTATATATGTAATGGGATTAAATAAATACATCAATTGATCTGGCACACCTCACCAAGATGCAGACTAGTGCATTCTGATAAGGCCATTGCTAGGTTCGTATCAACCAGTGCCCTATGAGAGCTGTGTTCCCTCGTTGCAAACATTGCCTGTCTGGCTGATCAATGCAAAATAACCTGTTTCCTGAGGGATACAATTGAGTATAAAGACATTGTATAATTTATTTATTTATTTATTTTTTATAATAATAAATTGACTGTGGTGTGTGAGGGTATATGCGAGTGTGTCTAGTGACAGTTACATTGTTTATTAGATATAATGTCATCGCGCCAGGAAATGGCAGTTCAACACGCTGTGACGGGGTAAGGGGGGTCCTGCAGTACGCATGCGAGGCCCGCCTATTCCAAACCTAAATATATCGGCTGGCAGTCAGTTGCTGCTACTTCCTGCATGATAATTTGTTATCGGGTTTCACGTTTGTGTGTATTGTTACCTTCCTTCCTACCGTCGATATTCTTACAAGCCTTTGTGTTTACTTTTAACAGTGTGGCAGTATCAGGTACAGTAATGGAAACAGTGACCAACAAAATGTTTTTGGAATGCGCGATACACAGTGAGCGGGAAGACTACTGCAGTTCAAACCCGTCTGCTATCTCCTGGCGAGATATCAGTAGTCGATTGCTTCACTAGACTGTGGTGAGTGAGGGTACATGTGAGTGTGCCTGGTGACAGTTACATTCTTTATTAGATATAGTTCATTGTTTCATTAGACCAGTGGTTCCCAACCGGCCAAAGGGTGCCGTGTGATTAGCTAAGGGGTGCCGCGAGATACGCGAGATATTGAGATACCCCCCCACACACAAAACCCTATAGGTAAAGCCCTGCGCGGATGCGGATATAGTTTGCATGGCTGTGCGGATAGCGGATACGCTGCGGATAATGTTTCGAGTAAATTTGCGGATAATTTTTAGAATACAAACTTACGTTAATATTACATATTTGATATGCCAATCTACAGCTTCATGCTTAAAAGAGGAATACTCCTATAGCCTATTGTGTACGAAATATTCAGTCACGTATTGCACTTATACACGAGAAGATTATTTTACTCATATGTTTTCAACTACATTAAGTACAAGCCGGACGTTTGTTTTAGACGATTGCCCTTGACCTTGAAGCCTGCGGGTGAGCCTACACACACTCACTATTTCACCCTATCGCTTCACACTTGTCACCACCGATCTGATGTAATGGAATTCCAGACTTGAGCAGACAGTACAGTCCACGTCGAAGTACTGTGTGACGCGGAAGTACACGTTACGTAGTTACGAACAGAACGTCATTATATTTTCCAATGACTGTGCTTTAGCAGAAGTGTGAAACAGCTTTGTCAATCATCGGACCTCTTGGAGCAGCTGATAACAACACAGGTACTGTAGTAACTCGCCTCCAGGCTTCCATTAAGATTTTTCACTCGTCTAAAACAAACGTCCGGCCTGTACCTTATGTTAGTAGTAGATGGTCTTGACATCTCATCAATTCTCACTGCCATTATTACTATGCGTACGAGATATAATGCTGTCAATAAGCTTGTTAGTTCATCGTGGTGATATCATTAACATTCCTCATGTCAGCTACTTCGCAGTCTAAGCTAACCTGGAAGATCTGGTTCCAGGTTTATCTGTAGATTTATTTCCAACTTGTTACTGAAGCACGTTGGCTGCGATATTGCAACATCAACTATGACATCAACTATGTGAAGAAGCAAGAAGCAGAAGGATGATGACTGACTTGGAATTTCCGGCTAAATGTCATTCCCTTTCTCCAAGCGTCAAGAGAAGTTCACGTAGTGAATGTTACCGCGACCGTGAGTATGAACATCATTTCACCAACATGGATAAACTATCTATTAAAATAAAACAAGGTGAATATTCAATAGCGCGTGAAACAAAGCTCAAGTCAACGATATGGCAGACATTTGGTTACGTTTTCAATGGAAACGAAAAGGTGAACGATATAGTGATGTTTTACCTGTAAGAAAGTGTATTCTTACTCAGGACACAAATCGGGCACATCAAACTTACTGAGGCACAAGTGCGAAAGTAGCCAGAAAGTATAGCCATTTTTTGTTGTTGTCTAAAGCGGAGGTCAAGAAACCGGAAGTGTCATCCAACTTGAAGTCCCTTGCAATGAAGCAAATTGTCAGGAACCACTTTCTCCTAAAATGTCTAAATGTGTTGGTTTAACACGTTATGCTTTATCTAATAAATTAAAAATAATATTGAAATATCAGCGGATTTGGATAAAAGTCATGCGGATGCGGGACGGATGCGAATAAAAGTCATGCGGATGTGGGGCGGATGCGGATAACAGGCGTGTGGATGCAGGGCAGATGCGGATAACAGTCGTGCGGATGCGGGGCGGATGCGGATAACAGTCGTGCGGATGCGGGGCGGATGCGGACAACAGTCGTGCGGATGAGGGCGGATGCGGATAACGTTTTGTTTATCCGCGCAGGGCTCTACCTATAGGCTACATAAGCTACTTTTTGGCTTCAACGGAGAGAGGAGTATCCTAACCTAATGAAGAAAACAATTAACACACTTTTGCGTTTTTCAACATCCTATCACTGCGAGCAATCTTTTTCTGCTCTGGTGACAATAAAATCGAAAGCAAGAAATGTAATAGACTGAATAACCTTGAGGATGTTTTGCGTGTGTCATTGTCAACTGCAAGGCCCGATATCACGTATCTGAGCTCTAAGCATCAATCACAAGTTTCACATTAATAATTTATTGAACAAAACTATTGATGTATTTTTACTCAATGACTGTAGCAAAGTTCACTGTTTTATGTTATGGTATACGTTACTTATTATATAATATTTCAATAAATTTACACATCAAATTTAATTTTTTTTATTCAAGGAAGGGTGCCCCTAGTGTTATTCCCCACGGAGCCGTGAACTTTAAAAGGTTTGGAAACTCTGCATTAGACTGTGGTGTGTGAGGGTCCATGTGAGTGTGCCTGGTGACAGACTGTTTTAGTGGTATTATTTTGTTGTTGGTAGAACTTTCGTTTACTTCGTTAGTAGAATGTTCGTATTTAGTTGTTAGTAGAACGTTAGTATTTTTGTTAGTAGAAATGCTCTATTACTTTATTCTGAAAGGGAGTAGCAGCCTTTCAGAATAAATCAATTCTTTACTTGTCTTATATACGGTAAGATATTGATACCATTAGCCAACTAATGGCTACACTGCGTTCTGCTGCACGGCTGAAAGCAACGGGAAACTACAGCCGTAATGCTATTCCCGAGGATATGCACCTTTCTATGCATAATTATACGTGATGATGGCCTTCTCCTTTGTAACATTGCAATCCGGAGGTAAACTAGTCCCCCGTTCGGATCTCCGGGTGGGGACTACTCGAGAGGGGGTTAACATCACAGAAGTGACAAAGAGGAAATCTGACATTCTACGGATCGGAGCGAGGAATATTAGAAGTCTGCTAGGAAGTGGAAAGTTAGAAAACTTAGAAAGGGAAATGGATAGGTTGAGGTTGGATTTGGTTGGGATTAGTGAAATGCGCTGGCTAGAAGAACAGGACTTTTGGTCAGAAGACTATAGGATCATTATCACTAAATCAAACAACGGCTATGCGGGGGTAGATCTCATATTAAGTAGGAAACTTGGACAGCGGGTGTAATATTATGAGCAATATAGTAAACGGATTATTGTATCTAAAATCAATACAAAACCTATGTGCACCACAGTGGTACAAGTCTATATGCCAACCAGTCAAGCTGATGATGAAGATGTTGAAAAGGTCTATGAAGAAATATATGAAATTCTGAGGTATTTCAAGGGTGATGAAAATCTTATAGTAATAGGAGATTGGAATGTTGTGGTAGGAAATGGAAGAGAAGGGAAGATAGTAAGAGACTTCGGATTAGGTGAAAGGCATGATCGAGGAAGCAGGCTGATGGAGTTCTGCACCGAGCATGAGTTGGTCATATCTAACATGTTGTTCAATGACCACAATAGAAGAATATACACATGGATGAGACCAGGAGATACAGGGCGTTACCAAATCGACTTCATTATGGTGAAGCAGTGATTTCGAAACCAGATTTTGGATTGTAAAACATATCCCGGTGGAGACATAAACTCTGACCACAATCTTGTTGTTATGAAATGCAGATTAAAGTTGAAGAAACTGAAGAAAAGTCAAAAGCCAAAAAGGTGGGCAATAGACAGACTGAAAGAGAAGGATGTAAACGAAAGATTCAAGAAGAGTATAAAGGAATGACTATTGAAAAACCCTAGACAAACTTCAATTTCAGACGAATTGGCTCTTTTGAAGAATGAAATAACAAAATCCGCAGAAGAAAACATTGGTAGGAAAGAATGAATAGGTAGAAAACCGTGGATCACTCCGGATATACTAGAATTAATGGATGAAAGGCGAAAACACAAGTATTTAAGAGATGAAAAGGGGAAAGCAGAATACAGACGTCTGAGTAATGAGGTTAACAAGAAGTGCAAGGAAGCGAATGAAGAATGGTTGAAAGAGAAATGTGCAGGTATAGAAAATTGTCTGAAATTAGGAATAGTAGACACAGCTTATCAAATGGATAAGAATACTTTTGGGGAAAAGAAGACTAAGTGCTGTAATATTAAGGACACAGATGGAAAGCATCTAACAGATAGGGAAGAAAAGGTTGAGAAATGGAAAGCTTACATAGTGTTTGTATAAGGGAAAGGAGATTGAGAATCATGTAATTGAATGAGAAGAGGAAATTGATGAGGAAGTGAAAGGAGATTTAATATTGAGATCAGAATTTGACAGAGCATTGGAAGACAAGCAGGAACAAAGCACCAGGCATAGATGATACACCGATTGAGTTGCTACGCTGCATAGGTGATGATGGTCTGATCGGGTTATTTCACTTGGTGTGTAGGATTTATGAGACAGGTGAGGTACCCTCTGATTTCAAGAAGAATGTTATCATCCCTATACCGAATAAAGTAGGAGCTGACAGATGTGAAGATTACCGTACAATCAGCTTGATTACTCATGCTTCAAAGATCTTGTCTAGAATAATTTACAAGGGGATGGAAAGCCAGATAGAAGCGGAGTTGGGTGAAGACCAGTTTGATTTCAGGAGAAATGTAGGAACAAGGGAAGCTGTACAAAGTCTTAGGCTGATTTTGGAAGGTAGAATAAGGAAAGATAGGAGAACATTCATGGCATTTGTAGACTTATAAAAGGCTTTTGATAACGTTGATTGGGCAAAATTGTTTGACATTTTGAAAATGATTGGAATAAAGTACAGGGATAGGAGGGTGATCTACAATCTATGCAGAAACCAGACAGCAGTCATTCGAGCTGAAGGACATGAGAGAGAAGCTGGTATTCAGAAAGGTGTAAGCCAAGGCTGCAACTTATCACCCATACTTTTCAATCTTTACATTGAACAAGCAATGAAGGAAATTGGAGATAATTTAAAGTGGGAATGAAGATTCAAGGAGAAATAATTTCAACTCTGAGATTTGCTGATGACATCATGATCTTGACCGACACACACTGAGGATTTGAATGAGTTTTTGAATGGTATGGACTACGTCTAGAGGAAAGAATTCATGATGAAAATTAATAAAAGTAAAACAAAAATATTGGAATGCAACCGAAATAAATCAGAAACCTCTATGGACATCAAATTGCTAGGTGAAAAACTTAAGGAAGTAGGAGACTTCTGTTACTTAGGAAGCAAAATAACCAGTGATGGGCGAAGCAAAGAGGATATAAAAAGTAGGTTGGCTCAAGCAAGGAAAGCATTTCTACAGAAAAGGAATCTGTTGTGAGCCATTTTTATGAGAACTATGATTTACTTCTTTGTGCCATTTTTGTCTGATGTGATGAATCTACGCCTTTGTGGTGCGTGAAACCTTGGTCTGTGAAGCTATTAATAGCCCTCTGATGTCTTAATACCATACATGGACATATCTACATCTTGTCCCCTTATTGGCCAGTGATTTATATATTGGAAGGGGTCGTGACCAATCAAATTTTACCATGCAGTTACCTTTGTGTTGCGTCGTCATTTGCTTTGTCTCGAGGCATTTCTTTCTAGCAGCCAAGTAGGCTAGACGTATTCCCATATTCTAGGGGAAGTGCCCGTGTTCAAGGTGAAACCATGGCGAGGTGTCTGTATGTCGTAATCAATATTGCTTTACTGTACTGTAGTTCAGTTTCATATTTCGGCAATTTAATACTCTTATTCTGTGTTATTTTCTTTTGGTCGCGTGTACTTGCCCCCCTCCCAATATTTTCCCTCTGCCCTTTGTGTGCGTGTAATTGCTGGTGAGTTTTTGTTTTGTATGGTAGTGTTATTTTCATTTATTTTGATAACGTAGTTTTTGTACTTTAAGGGTTGAAAGTTATGTATGTGGGCCGTCGTCGTTTTACTCTGGAGTGCGTGATGGTGGGTTTGCCTACCTTGTAGGGGACACCTTTGAGTCTGTCATCCAGAGTGTATCTTATCGTAGAACAACATAACGGGATTGGAGATTATTTTTCTTGCTTCCCGTAATGCTTTGTTCTTTATCTTAAAGAGTTCACAAAAGGAGGTCTCACCATTGCTATTTGCTGGTGACCTAACCTGTGATATTGTTGTCTCTGTGCATGCCCATATTTTTGCGAATCACATATTTTTGTCGTCATTGTGTGCCCTTATCTCCTAAGCATACTTTCAATTTTTAAAGTATATTTTTGGTTTTGCCGATAATTTAATGTAATTTTTCCTTTTGTCTAAATTCCTATTTTTTCTCGTAACTCACTCGATCTTGCATGTGCCTCCGCGTCTTTTTTCCTCATGCCTCCCCTCCCTCTCACCCCTCTCCGCCCCGTTCTGAACCATTCTACCCCCTCCTATTTTGTTCATCCCTTTGACACGCTTTGTCTAAATTTTTAGAACGTATCTTGACTTCGTTGAGTGTAGTCGTTTCTGAGTTTTGTCTTTTTATCTAATTGCGACATACTTACATTTAGTCATCGTTTCATCTTGCCTTGAACACGTTATCTTACTTATCTTATTTTATTTCATTTCAATATAATTTAATTTAGTATATTTTCGATTTTATTCCTAATTTGTATTTTTCTTGCGGTAAACTAATTTTGTGGTTAATTTGTTGGTCATTTCTCTTCTTGCTTGTAATATCTCTGGGATCGTTGTACATTGTGGTTGTTATTTTAATACATTTTATCTTTGCCTAAGTATCTCTGCTTTTGCGTCACGCCTTATTTTAATTTTAGTAACCTTCTTCGAGTTTTGTCTGGTTTTTGCTATATTTTGGTTTGTCGGTCTTATAAGCGTACTTGTGACGTTAATACGACCTACATGGCCTCTGATTTAAATTTGTTCATCTTTGGATTTTACTGTAGTTTAATTTTATTTAGCTTTCCCCCTTCCTTTTGGGATTGCTTTCTGGTTTGCCTTTTAAAATTTGGGCCCAGCGAAAGCCAAACAAGACTGCGATCTCCCCGTTTTTCTTTCTTCTATTTTATTTTATTTTATATTTCTTCGGGGATAGGGGAAGAGCTTCAGCTACGTTTCCACTGACGTCTGCTGCGTACGCAAGTATATGTTTATTACTATTACTTCATCTAAGTTGCGTACAGTTGACATCGAATATAGATTTAGGTATTAGGAAGTCATTTTTGAAAACCTTTGTCAGGAGCGTGGCACTCTATGGAAGTGAAACTTGGACAATTGGTGCAGCTGAAAAGAGGAGAATAGAAGCGCTTCAAACGTGATGTTACAGGAGAATGATGAAGATCAGATGGGTAGATAGGGTTACAAACGAAGAGGTATTGAGACGAGTGGGAGAGGTGAGATGTTTCTGGCGACTGCTAATGAAGAGAAGAGATAGGTTAGTAGTACACATACCAAGACACCCAGGAATAGCAAGCTTAGTTATGGAAGGAAGGGTGGTGGACAAGAACTGTTGGGGTAGACCAAGGTTAGAATATGTTAAACAGATTGCCTCAGATGTAGGGTGTGGTAGCTATGTAGAGATGAAACGATTGATCAGGACAAGGAGGCATGGAGATCTGCATCTAACCAGTCAAAAACTGAAGACTCAAACAACAACAGTAGTGTGTTTTGGATGGTTCTGGCCCCACCTCCACCTCCCCACCTCACAAGATGGCGGCGGCGCGATATCTCTCGAACGCATGGTCGGATTTTGACGAATTAGGTGTCATTGAACTCGGGCTGACACCAATTTTCCAATGGATAACATATTTCAACCTCAAAAATAAAACCTACCCCTACTAGGGGGTGAAATTGTAATTTTTTAGAGAATCTCTCTTTCCATTTGCAACATGTGAGAGTTTGAATGTTAATATGGAATGAAACGTTGTTCTACATAAAGTGCATGTGTTCGGTGGGTAGCCACTATGAATTAACATGTTTGTTTTTTGTTTTTACGCATGCCCACTCATAGGGTTGGTAAGAGGGCGGGCTTTTTAAAAGATGGTGGCTGTAGTGTAACCTAACCCAACCTAACGGGTCCTTGTGGACAGGTCATTGTTGATAGGTCCTTGTGGACGAGCCCTTGTTGACAGGTCCTTGTGGACGAGTCCTTGTGGACAAGTCCGTGTGGACAGGTCCTTGTGGACAAGTCCGTGTGGACAGGTCCTTGTGGACAAGTCCTTGTTGACAGGTCCTTGTTGACAGGTCCTTGTTGACAGGTCCTTGTTGACAGGTCCTTATGGACAAGTCCTTGTGGACAAGTGCTTATGGACAGGTCCTTGTGGACGAGTCCTTATGGACAAGTCCTTGTGGACGAGTCCTTGTGGTTGAGCCCCTTTGGACTGGTCCCTTTGGACCGATCCCTTTGGACTGATCCCCAATGCTATGATGAAATTAAACGTTGTTCCACATGAAACGCAAGCGAAGAGCCGATCGCTACTATGAATTAACATGTTTTTTGTTTGTTTTGTTTTGCACGTGGGGTTTTTGTAAGAGGACGGGCTTTTTAAATATAGATTTATAGATGAGTTTTTTTTAATTAACCAAAATATCCAAAACTAATAGGTCATTAGCTTTTAATATCTCATGAATCAATAAGGCTAGGGACTTGTATGAGAGGTCGTTGGACTTGGGGTGACATTCTGTTTCTTAATGTATTATTCATTTTTGTCAAAAGGGCCTAACTGCACTTTTGTTAATATCTCGTTAACTAATAATCATTGAGGGTCAAGTGAGGTGTCATGGGACTCAAGATGGTCAACCCTTTTCCATGACCAACGAATTTACCCAAAAGACCTAAAACAGCAAGGTCATTGACCTATGATTTTATATACTAATAATCGGAGAGGGTCAGGTGAGGTGTCATAGGACTTAGAATGGTTATCCCTATCCCATGACCAATGAATTTACTCCAAAAATCAAAAACAGTAAGGCCATTGACCTGAGATTTTATAAACTAATATGGGGTTGATAACCTAGATGTTAGACCCCTTAAAACATCAATTATCATTATTATTATTATAACTATTATTATTATTATTATTATTATAAACTAATAATCGGATATCAACATGTGAGGTTTCATAGGACTTAGAATGATCAACCCTTTCCCATAGCCAATGAATTTACCCAAAATACTAAATATATCAAGGTCATCGACCCGAGATTTTATAAACTAATAATCGGATACGAACATGTGAGATGTTTACCATGTGTGATGAAACATAGCTTGGTAGAGAAAGAATTAATAATAATAATGTTATTGGTTTTACGTCCCTTTTAACTACCCTGGCTTTTAGAGACGCCGGGGTGCCGGAATTTTGCCCCGAAGGGGATCTTTAACGTGCCAGTAAATGTACTGACACGGCTCCCTCGCATTTGCGCACCCTCAAATGCCAGCTGACTGCGCCAGGTTTCGTACCTGCAACCTTGGGTTCAGCAAGCGAGAACGTTACCCCTGAGCCACGCAGCCACGCAGTGTAGGCTACATGTATGGTGACTGACAAGTCTTTTACCATTGGAACTTGTTTTCAGATCAAACTGCAGTACAGAGAGAGTATAGGTTGCAGGTATGGGTTAATAAATGACAAATGGTGTACACAAACTCTGATTTATCGATTCAAGAATTAAGAGTAGACTACCTTTAATTGATTGGTAAAGAGGATAGCTAAAACACAAAATAGTGATTACATTGTACTAAACCGAATCAAACCTAACCGAAAACAAGCCAAGTGTTTTAGATCCCTTATTTGGGGGTGGATCTAAAAGGGAGAGTTGTTGTACTAATTTGTAAGGTAGTGCCTAAAAGGGTAGCTTCCCTTGTCAGGGTAAGCTGACCAGTGTAGAGTGTTGTGGTGGGCTAGGAACTAGGGGGCGTTCCTATAAATAATGTGGTAGTGTTTGAGGGGATGGGACCCACTGCACAGGGTCGCTGTACTGGTCGCTCAGCTGACTGCTTATTATGTAATTGAATCTGCTCGTATCAGCCGAGTGGCACGCGCTGCTCGCTTGCAGCCGGGCCGGCTCGGGGAATACAAAAGTACTTAAGTTGGCGCTAATAGACTACCGTCTGTCACGTCTTGCCGTGACGGGAGTAAGGAAGGGCGTTGGGATGTAAGAAGGCGTATAAATAGTAAAGCGTGTGTAGAGTGTAGACCAAGTGTTTTATTGGTCTATAGTTGTGAGTATGAGTCCCTTGTAGGGAATAAGATTATGTTCACAATGTGTACAAGTGTTGGGTTACAGGTTACAAAATAGGACTCTGAACACGATTTGACTGACTCACCTCGGTTGACACCAGCGTAGCCTCCGGCTGTCTCGATGAAGCACTGACAATGAAGAGAGAGTTTGACCTCATTAGGACGTCTTCTTATACCTTCTGACGCCCTGCTGTCAGCAATGTATTGGCCCAGTTACTAGTTTAATACTATGTCGCTGAGTGTAATGATTACGTAAGGCTTGAGCTGCTTTATGGAGTAGCAAGCTGTCCTTACAGTATTAATGGATGTTGCCCCGGCTTTCCAAGGGTTGCCATTTTAGGGGATTTAGCCAGATGCCGGGGGGATGGTCTCCAAGGGGTGCATACCCCTGGGATGCTGTACAAGAGTCTTCCTTCATTTGTTCGCGTCCTCGCGAACGGGAACGGAACTGGAAGTTGGGATGTTGACGTAGTGGTCCTCGAAACCCCCTCGTATCTCCTGGTGGCGTCGTATCGAAGTGTGGGTGTGAGGTCAGCCCGTGTTCAGAGGGGAGGGTTATGGGATTTACAGATATATGTATACATTGACATTGTGAAAAAAACAAACAAAAAAAATTGACATTGCGAAAGATTTGATTAACATTGGGAAAAAATTGACAAAATAAATTCGACATGTAAAAAAAAATTGCCCTTTCTATTGCTGGCATATTGCTAGTTCTAAAAAAAAACATGGTTTCTGACGGTGATGTGTTACATAGCTGTGCAGGGAGGAAAAACCCAGGGCCGAACGGATGATGGCGTCGTCCGCCCTATCTTAGGGAAAAAGTGCTCCCTGCAATAAGAAAGGTAGAAGAAAATAGAAAAATGGGTGTTCCAGGGTATAATTTAAGGGAAATATTCAAAAGACGTTTATTGGTTTGGGAAAAAACGGAACACCCTGACAAATGGGGAAGTTAGAAGAAGGAAAGATGAAAGAAAACAAATCATACACATTACGTACATTGGCATCTTGATAAACAAAAAAAAAGATATATAGTGTATAATTGTATAAAGTGTATCCTGAAAAATTATAAATTACAATGACCTTATGTCTAGTGGAAAAATTGTATAAAGTTTATCCTTAAAAATTATGAATTACAGTGGTCTTATGTCTACTTAATCGCGCTAATCCCTTATAATTATAGTTTTTGTGAGGTACCTCGCGTGCACGCTACCTGTCTGTACGTACTCTTGCCGTCTCACGGCTGATTCTGTACGGCCACTTCTTGGTACGGTATAGTGGTCGTACCGCTTGCATGTATGCTTAATACCTAGTCTGTGAAGCATCCTCTGTGGGTGAATGCTTTCACACTTGACAATGAGAGTCACTGCCACAAATCGGTTGCGCCCTCATTGTCGTAATCTGCGTCGCATTTTGACGCTTTATGTGTTTATATTTTAGTTGATCTGCCAGTAAGCCTGGTACCCCACAGGCACCAGTCCTGCTGTGCAGATTTATTTTGGAGTGTGTAGCTGAAAAAGAAAAATGTGGTGAGTGTTTGCGAGTGTGTCGGGATTAGTGCAAGTTGACGTATATAAAAAATAAAAAAAAATAGTACACATCATGACATGCTGTAAATAATATGCCACTGCTATATGGTAGTGAAATTCCTGTCACCAGTTTTCTGTATCTGGTGACGATGCCTGTGAAAAAAAATGGCGAGGTTTAGAAAAAACATATTAGTACTGGTTGAAGCTCTTCTTTCACTGAAAAAAAAAATAGCATGATTAATGTTGCTTAGCTGCAAGGCCGGGCTTACCCTATACGGTGCCGTAATGCCGTAAATAATATGGAGTTGGTCTTACCCCGGTTGCGGAATTGTGGTTACCGGGTGCCGATATATCCCACTTTGATTATGCCTATTTTAACCTAGTTTATCCTAAGTATTGTCGGGCTTACCTCGGTAACGGATTTATAGTCACCGAGTGCCGACCGGCGTTACTTAATACTATCTAACTTAATTATGGGCTAATAATAAAAAAAAACTATTACTAAGCCGAGAGGGTTGCCTTAATCTATTGCCGAAATGTGCTGCGCCATACCTGGCAACAGCGGTGAATAAATTTGCTTAATCCTAGGTTGCGTGTCAAATGCAACCGTCTTACAACTAAATTTGGCCTAGGACGATCGCCTGGGGCAATTAAATCCCCAGATCACCACCCGCACGAGCCCCAGAAACACCGGTTGTCTCTAGGGTCGCTAGATTCCGTCCCCTTAACTCTAGGTGTCGACGTCTATTATTAGTACTACTCTATTCGCAGGCGCGTACGGTGCCACTAAGCTAACCGTTTCGCCCGCTGTAACTTCCTAGTTCATGACCGTTTGCTGTTCCGATTTATCATAGTTGAGCCGCCCACTTGGCTCCTGTGAGGGGCGCGCAATGCCCCTCTCTTAATGCCCTCTGGTTGCCCGTTGCGTCGCCATTTATGTGGGCATTGGACAGTGTGGTCCAATGGCATAATATTGTCTTCGCCTTAATCGGCCGTCGCAATCTGCTTTTCGCAGTGATATTTGCCTCTATGGGCCGCCGTAGTATGCATTTTCGCATTGATATATAAATTTGCCTCTATGGGCCACAGTGTGTTTTGCTCCAACGCATAGGAGTTTTGCTTCCCGCTATGGAAGCCGTGCCTACTTAAATTTAAACTTAACTAGAAGTCTAGTCATAATGGGGTCGTCTCTAGGGATAGTTCCCGAGGCCGGCGCTGAGTGAGCTATTTCTCCCGCCATCCTCAGAAAGTCACCCTGCAGATCTCGGCTTCGATGACCGTGACACATAGTGGGTGTAACGTTCTCCGACAAGGGGGATGGGCTAATATGCACCCCTAGATCTCGATGTTTGCCCGTGTCAGGTCCCGAATGCTTTGACCTTACGTAGTTCGTCTGTTTGGTCTAGTCGTCAGGTAAGTGAGGTCGCTGCGCTGTCGGGCTAACTGGGGAAGGGTCCACATCGCCTTCCCCATCTCTCAAAGTGTGGTTCTCCTGACCTTCGGCTTACACCGTTGTCAACAATCATACCGTATCAGATTCCTTTGTAAGAAAAAAAAATGTAGCGTAACCTGTGTAAATGGTTTAATTTCTGTGTAAGATGTAAAATATTTCCAGTGTTGCGGGGTTGTAGATCTTCTAAGTGCATAGGCTACTTCTGGTCTACCATCGCTACATCAGCTTTCCAGCAATAATGCTTTCCTTACCTTAATGGAGGTGTTAGTAGGGTCTGGAGTGTCAGGTACCCTGTTATTAGGATTTGGGGGTAGTTATTTGTTGAGAGGGCTTAAAGTATGGTAGGAAGGGGTTGCGCACCTTTGGGTTCCACGTTAGTGGTGGCCTAGAACCGGTGGTGGCGTTGGGATGCTCCTATAGTGAGTGGATTGGGGAGGCAATTCCCGGGATTGCAAAAATACGAAAGTTCATGCAGGTTTGATATTAAAATCCCTGGTGACTGGATGGGATACTCATGCATGTGTCTGGATATGAAGTTTCTGCCTTCATGTACGGATAGGTGTAGGATGGGGCATAATACCATATGTTCCTTTCATGCGGGAGAGTTTAAGTACTGAAGGATGGTTAGTATATAACCATGGCCTCCTCTCTCATTTGGAGAGGCGCATTCTGCTTCTTTAATGTTTGCTGACACACCCCTAATACTCAGGTGTTAGCATCGGGACGCAAGGCGTAGCATGCCTGCTTTTTAGACGCATGAAGTCCATCAACCCCTGTGTGTAGTTTGTAATGTAGTGTAGCTGTTTTTGGTCGTGTAGATGTGTTTGCGTTGTTTATGTCAGGCGTGAGAAGGTTATGGGAAGGGAGTAAGGTGGTACGCTGGTAGCCTGTTCTCCTGTCATCCTCCCTTGGTCCATGCTGGCTTTCTATCCGCGCCTTGGGATAGTAGAGCTGCATGACCTAACCTGGTCGGCCATTTGCAGTGTAGATGTGGCCAGTGGTCGTAGTGCGACTGGTCATGTGCTAGTCATCTGTAATGACTCCTATGCCTTGCGATTGATAAGAGAAGTTATTAGGGGGGAGATCTTGTCTGTGTTTACTCCTAATTGTTGAGTGCGTGTGCGTGTGTGTGACTATGTACCGCTACACCACGCGGACGGTTGGTCTGTTATAAGGCTAAGTCCTACTGTGTATATTGTGTCTGGGCGGGAAGCGCCCGTGGCCTTTCAACGTCTTTGCGAACGTGCCCTTATAGGCCCAAGATAAGTTCCGCTGTGTCACGTCTTGTCCATTGCCAAATGTTTTTGCAGTGTGGAGAAAAAAAATGTATGGTGTTATAATTGTTATGTGTTTGTGATTTCACGGTCACTGGCGATACGCACTAGCGTCTAGTCATCGCAGTATTGCAGTGTAATTAGTTTGCTGTCAGCAGTTGGTATGTGCTTTTTCTGCACGTGCGCAAGTGTGGTCATTGTTTTAAATTCCTAGCGGCTTAATGTAGCAATTCGCCCTAGTTATGTAATGGCATTGTGTGGCCATTGTTTTCTAAGACTTGTGTCTTGCGAAATTTTCCTACCTGCTCTGGGAAATGTGTTCGCTATGTCTGGTGTAATTCGAAATTTTATGTCTGTTTTTTTTTTTTTGGTGGGAGGAAATGTAGTATTCCCTGTTCATGCATTTGTATGGGCCAATTTCGGTGTGGTTGGGAGCCTGGATAGCTGTTCTCCTTTGTGTCTAAATTTTTACTGGAACTCAGACCCGTGACCTTATGTCATTCTCTGTGTTTTATGTTTGCGTTGTGTTACAGGGCTTGGGGCTTTCCCAGTGTGGTTTTTTCTTGTGTTCCGCGTACCAAAAATACCATTGGATAGTTAGTTTTTGGTACGAGTGTGGTGTGTGGTCATGGGTTCGAATCCGGTTGTCTGTAAAGACTTGGTGTGATTATTTCCGTGCCGCATATAATATGGCACGTTCCCGCGGATGTGCAATGCGCAAATGAAAGCATGCATACCTGTGTAGAGTTTGTACGTTTTTGATTTCCCCTTGTAGTGTAATTTTGGAAGATATAGGGTCTGTAAATCGGGCGTGAATGATGTGTTGATTTCTGTCCAGCAGGCTTTGGCTCGGCTTGTCTGTGTTGAGCAGTCTTGCTCATTGAGGAGTATGTTACTGCTGATACGACGGTGTTGAATTACGATGTTGTGTGCTTTCATTTGTTTCATGCTCTGCCCACGTCCTAGTTTTCTGCACGTGTGTGTGTGTGAACCTGACTGCTGTCTGTAGTGATTGCTAGCAGTGCCTCTCTCATTGTAGAAAAAAAACTTGTGGTTGAATATGACCGTTGAACTGTAGCTCATGCGCTACGGGATTTCCGTTTTACTTGGAATCCAAACCATAGGCCATGGCATTTCACTTCGGAAATCCCATATGCGTTGTACGCGGGTGCGTCTGGTCCGCTAGTCGCGTGTATGGTGACCAGATGCCAGAGGCGATTGTATTGTTTTTCGTTTATGACCCGCTGTTAGTGGGACTGTCCCAATTAGTCTTAGCTTTCCCATTATCCTTATCTAGAACTGGATATCTACTCAACCTTATATTCCTGGTATTCAGAAGGTTGCGGGTTTGGAGACCGTCTTTTACCCAGAGTGATTGTTTCCGGCACCATGAAGGTTGTGTCTCCGGGACAGTTCTGGTGAGTGTTAGGATCGTATCCCGGTTCGGTCAGTGAGGTCTGAAGGCTATTTCTTGGCTTTCTTCCCACGTCTGCCAACGGGACCGTTTCCTTTTCTTTTAGCAGTGTGCCCGCCTTTACGTGTAGGTGTGTGAGCTTTACGTGTGTGATATGCCTTCATCCGGCGGGCGTGAATGGTGTCCTTTATGAGTTTCCTCCCATGGCGCACGTTCACTATATAATTTAGGTCAGATACCTTCCTGCAGACTTTGAAGGGACCTGCCCATCGTGGTAGGAGGAATTCGGACACGTTCTTCTTACGGGCATGATTGGAGACCATGACCAATTGCCCGGGTGTGTATTCCACGGTCTTTCTATTCCGATCGTACCGCTCTTTTTGCTTTTTCTGGGCCTCGGCTATGTTTTTTCTAGCGTCCATGCGGGCTATCTGCAAATGCTCTAGCCGAGCCGCATTGTCTGTGTGGGCGTCCTGTGGGATACATATATTGTCTATGGGACTTCTGGGTGTGTATCCGTGCAGTAGGAAGTGTGGAGAGTGTTTCGTAGCCGTACATACAGAGGTATTATAACTAAAAGTAATGCTTTGCAGATATTCATCCCAGTCTGTTCCTGCGTCCTCTGTAAATTTAGCCAGCGCTATTCCAAGTATTTTATTCATACTCTCCGTGAGTCCGTTGGTTTGCGGGGAAAGACTCGTGGTAGTGTATGCCTTAATCCTGAGTATCTCCAGAAACTGTTGGAGCACTCTCGAGGTGAAAATAGTACCTCTGTCGGATAATAAGGTTTGGAATAGGTCATATCGTGTAATTATGTCAAATAGAAATTCGGCTATGCTGCTCGTGTCTGCTTTGGGAACAGCCTTTGTAATCATGTATCGTGTGAGATACTCGGTGGCCACCAGGATATATTTATTACCTTTCTGACTTGTTGTAATGGGGCCTTTCACATCTATCCCGACCCTGTGAAATAACTCTCCCACGGGAATTGGGTTGAGTAGTCCATGAGGCTTGCCAGGTCTTGTTTTGAATCGTTGGCAGGTGTGACATGTCTTGACAAAGGTATCTATGTCGGCCTTCATGTTTACCCAATAGTACTTGTCACGGATTCTAAGGTAAGTTTTATGCGTACCTAAGTGTGCCCCTGCCAGTGGGCTATTATGGTGTCCGATCATGATATTTTCTCTCAATGATTCCGGAACCGCTATAGGTGCGCTATCGTGCATGGCTGTGGGCTTAAATTTCAGTACCCCGTCTTTGTCTAGGAAAAATCGCCTAGACAGCCGTGCTGTCTTGGAGTCCACTTTATCCAAGTCTTCTAGTGCCAATAGAATCTGTTTCAAGTGCGGATCACTTTCTTGCTCCTGTTTGATGTCAACCACCGTCAGGGCAAAGGTGGGCATATCGTCCCAGTCGTGGTCCTTACTGTCATCCGGGGGATCGGCTACTGGCAGCCTAGACAACCCATCTGCGTCTAGGTGTGTAGCGCCTTTCTTGTGCTTGACCACGAAGTCATATTCATACAGGCGGAATATAAACCTGTTGAGCCGCGAATTTGGGTTTTTAAATTTGTCCCAAAAAAGCAAGCTCGCGTGGTCAGTCACTACTGTGAACTTGATACCATAGAGGTATACTCTAAAATAGTTCACTCCCCACGAAAATGCCAGCATTTCCCGCTCTGTGGCAGAGTATCTAGTCTCAACGGCCGTTAGCTTCCTGCTAGCATAGGCGACGGGCCGTTTACGCCCTTCGGTGTCTTCCTGCAATAGGGCCGCCCCCAGCCCATACAGGCTGGCATCCACGTGTAAAAATGTGGGTCTATCACTGTGGAAGTGTTGCAGTAAGGGCGGTGAGGTCAATAGTTGCTTCAGTGTGTTGAAGGCATCTATGTGTTCCTGCGTGATGCTGAAGGGCGTTCTTTCACGTGTGAGTTCAGTTAGTGGATGGGCGATGTGTGCAAATCTATAGATATGCTTGCGATAGTACGAAGCCAGGCCAATAAAACTGCGCAATTGTTTCAAATTTGTGGGCATTGGGATGTTCGTTATTGCGTCAGTCTTAGCTGGGTCGGGAATAATGCCCTCCCTATTGACAATATGGCCCAATATGGTAATTTGCTGTCTGGCAAATTGACATTTCGCAGGTTTAAGCCTTAGTTTAGCTTCTCTGATCCTTGCGAAAGCCTCCTCCAAATGTACGATGTGTTCGTCAAAAGTGTTGGAGAAGACCGTTATGTCATCCACGTACACTAATACGGAACGCCATTTAAGCCCTGAAAATGTCTTATCCACTAGCTTTTGGAAGGTTTGGCTGGCGTTACGGAGACCCATTGGTAAACGGGTGTAGGTAAATAGTCCGTTCTCTGTAACGAACGCCAGCTTGTGCCTATCTGGTTCATAGACGGGGATTGAATAGAATCCACTATAGCAATCCATCGAACTGAACCAGCTAGCTCCACCAAGGGCATCCAAATAGGTGTCTGCCCTTGGTAGTGGATAACTATCATTTTCGACTAACTTATTGAGCCTCCTATAGTCAGTACAAAATCTGTGCGATCCGTCCCTCTTTTTGGTCAGCAGAACTGGAGAGGAGTAGTTAGAAATAACTGGAACAATGACCCCTGCCTCGAGCATCTCTGATATCTGAGCGTCGATGGCATGTCGCTCCTTCTGGCTCACTCTGAAGGGAGGCTGGTGTACCGGTCGGTCACTAGTGAGTGTGACGTGGTGTTCAATGAGGTCTGTCACAGCGAGATCCTTCATTGAGTGGGCAAAAATATCTCTGTTGGTCTCCAGGAGCTCCGTGAGCCTTTTATTTTGCTCCGGAGTCAGGTCCTGCGTGTGGTTCTGGTTGGCCGCCTTATCCGTGTGTGTGTTTGTGTATTGGCTGATAGTGTGCATTGTAGGGTCCTGATGCTCGTGGTTTTCTCGCTCCGCTCGAATCCCATCTTTGTTCCTGGTGTATACCATGGGATGTGTGGTGAGCCTCTGGTCGTGCTTTAAAAGCATCTGACCACTAGCGAAATTTATGCTAGCCTCATACCTAGCGAGAAAATCCATACCAATTATGGCTGACGCAGAAAGGTGTTCAATAACGAACATGGGGTGCGTTGTGGCAAAATGGTCTATCCTAATATGTATGTTTGCCACTCCCATGTTTTCTAACGTCTGAGCATTGGCCGCTACCAGCCGGATGTCCCCCGTGACACCTTGTATTTGCGCCTCGGCAATGTGTCGGCTATTAACACAACTTACGGCAGCCCCAGTATCGATTAGGGCCTGCACTCTGTGGCCATTTATGGTGGCGTGTATCGTGAGGGCCGATACCTGAAATCCACTGCCCTGCACCGATGTGTTGTGTAAGATGTATGTTGTTGTTGTAGTTGCCGGAGTGACATTTGTGCTGGGAAGGCATGGATCTGTCCGTTTATCGTACCTAGCACGCTTCGCCTCTCGGCTTACTTCCTGTCCTGAGTACTTTGCCCAGGTCAGCAAAGTGCGTTTGCCAAGTACATTGCCAGCTCCTTTAACCGGTCTTGCTGTGAGACTAGGAGTCTGCTGGCGAACGTTTAGTGTATTAATCGTTCCCAGCCTTTGTGTAGTTGTGTTGTTGTTGGTTTCTTCCTTTCGGGAAGGTGTGTCTGCGAATGTGACCCTGAGCTTGCCCTTGTTACCCCTACTTTTGTTCCAGGCGGTCGCGAGTTCGACTCCTGTTGCTGGCTTCCCCATGCCGAGCGAGCTTGCGTCATGCGCCTGTGTGTGGTCAATTCCCCCCTTGTGTTGTGGTGAAGGGGGTGGGGTTTTCTGTTTGGAGGGTGTGGGCGTGTTCTCGGGCTGTTTGCTTCTGATTGTGAGGGGTGTCTAATGTCCCGCCTTAGGGTTTCCTGTGAAAAGTATGTGTAGGCCCCTATTGAATCCCGCAGTTGAGAATAGCGGAGGCGAGTGCACATCCGTATATACATGGATGTTGGCTTTGAGCACTTTGCCGAGAGCGGTTACCTCTACGGCACTGCCATAGGTGCCGTCCTTGCCCATGTATTTTCGGTAATCCGCCCCGGTCTGGAATGGGTTTTCCCGCTCGTCCGACACAAAGTCCCGGTACTCTTTCCAGTTGGCCATGATATGTTTGACCGTTTTCTGTCTGTAGTCCCCATGATAATCCTCGGTATTCCGGATTAGAAAGCTCATGGCCCTAAACAGACAGTTGCCGTCTCCTTGCACGGGGTGTGTTTGGAAACGGTCCGGGGGCGGATCGTCAGCCTTAGCTTTAGCTGGCTGCTTCTTCCCCTTACTCTTACGAGTTTTCTTGGGGGAAGGGCCTTTCTTGTGCTGTGTTGGGGGAGGAACCTCAGCTGCTTCATCAGCTAGCCGAACCTCCCCGTCTAGGCGTTTTTTGAAAATGTGGGTGTACGCCTGCCTGTAATGTATGTGCGCCCCCCCCTCGGGGTGGCTGCGCCAACTCCCCGTTTGCGGTGTGTAAGTAGGTGTAGGGAGTATTGCCCCCCTGTCTGTCCGGCGGGGTGCTTCATCCCTGAACTCCCTCGGGTATTCGTCTGGGAGGGGGTAGTGTTCTGGGCCCTTCGTGTGTTTGTCTATGTTGTCCCTTTCTCTAGTGGGTTTTCTTCCTTGTCGGTTATTGCCCTGTTGTCCGTTATTCTGTCTCCGCCAGGGTGGGGTGTATGTCTGCTGCTGCTGGGGCGGGTGTTCCCGTCGGTTCCCCTTTTCCCTATATTGGTCAGCTGCATACCCCTGTCTGGTCGAGGGTGGGTTTTCTCGCTGTTCCCAATTTCCCTTGTACTGCGGGGCCGCATAGTCTTGGCTTCGTGGGGGCGGGTTCTCCCGATATTCCCCATTTCCCCTGTACTGCGGGGCTGCATAACCTTGGCTGCGTGGGGGCGGGTTCTCCCGATATTCCCCATTTCCCCTGTACTGCGGGGCAGCATAGACTTGGCTGCGTGGGGGCGGGTTCTCCCGATATTCCCCATTTCCCCTGTATTGCGGGGCAGCATAGGCCTGCCTATTTGGTGGCGGGCTGTTTCGTCGGGGGATGTCGTGGTCGTACTCCTCAGGGTAGTACTCCCGTGTGTACGGAGATGGTGAACGCCTTGAGGGGTATGTCGGCTCCGTGTCCGTGTATGCTATCGGTGAGTACCGCGGAGGGTAGTGTGGCCTATCCTGTGGGGGAGGTGTTGTTGGCCGCTGTGGAGGGTAGTAATTTTCTTCCCTCCCGTAGCGTCTCCTCTCCGTGTACCCCCTGTCCCTTTCAGTATGATAGTGTTCTCGTGTGTCTGCTTGCTCATCCCTTGGCGGTCTCCCGCCCGCTTGGATGGCAGCTATGGTCAGTTTCTCCATCCTGTCCACTAATTCGTCCATCTTGGCGTTAGTGTCGTCCTTCTGAGTTTGGAAGTGCAGATCCACGGCTTTTTCCGTAGCCTTTTCCGTGATCTTTCTCCCCTCCTCTATGGTCTTTATGTTATTCAACATATGTTGGACCGTGAGGTTGTTCATAATGCATAGCTTTTCTACTATGGCTGGTCTGAGGCCCTGCATTAACAGCTTGACTTTCTGTTTGTTTGTCATTGCTGCATTGTACTTTTCGCACGTTATCAATTTAACATTGATGTATGCCTGGGCGCTCTCTTTGGGTCCCTGTGACCTCTGTCTAATCTGGTCATAGAGATCGTCATCGTCTGGTATGAGCTGGAACTCCTCCTTTAAGAGTAAAGCGGTTTCCTCCCATGTGGCAGCTTCTAGTGTGTCCTCATGGAGCTCATACCACGTCATGGCCGCCTTCGTGAGGTAAGCAGGAAGGAGCCGTTTTCTAACTTCCTCGCTCCAACCATTGATCCGAGCCGTTCTATTGAAGGCCTTGAGGTATTCCTCGGGATCCTGGCCTTCCCCCGTGAACTTTGTGGGGTGGATCATGGGGTACTCAGTGTGTCTATTCATGTCGTTCTCGGCTGTGTTTCGTTGACTGTGTGTCGAGGTGTTTGGGCTGTTTGGAGGGGAATTAGCCTCGCTTCCCGTGTAGGACACCTGTGTTACGTTACCAGGTGGCTCGTCACCTGATATGTCTGTGCTTATGGCTGGTGTGTTGTCGTATTGTGTGGATTCGACTATGTGTACGGTTCTGTCTAAATCCTGTTTTACTGTCTCCAAAATAGTGTGGATGTCAAGAACCGCTTCTGTCGTGTGATTATCGGCTTTAATAGTGTCTGTCTCTAATAGCTCTGAGATGCGCTCGAGCAGGTTACTGGCTTTCTGCTCTGTGATCTGCAGTTGCTGCAATAATAGGGGATGGAGTGTTGGCAGGCAATCTACCTCACTATCGCTGGATACCGGCGACTCTTGTGTGTGTTCACTGGCCTGGGACCGTGTAAAATGTATAACTTGTGCTGCAGCGGCAGGGTGTTGAGCACGGATCTGTGCTGTGTGGAATTCAAGGTCCCTGAGAAGTTGCACTGCAGTCTGGTCAGTTATTAAGTCACTGTTCTTAATCTTTAGCTTCGGCAGGAGTGGAGTTGTACTAGCCGACAAATGGTGTGCAAAGTCTCTTAATGTAGTTCTAAATGTGGACATTTAATAATAAAAAAAAATGTGTGACGCAATATGAGGTTAAAAAATTTTTTTCTCTATTTGCTTGGCTGTTTGCGGTACGGAAGGGGTCGTTTTTCCTACGAGGGCTCGTTGATTGAGTCCCGTTCTACTGTGCATAGGATGGCGCCTCCACCAGTGTTTTAGATCCATTATTTGGGGGTGGATCTAAAAGGGAGAGTTGTTGTACTAATTTGTAAGGTAGTGCCTAAAAGGGTAGCTTCCCTTGTCAGGGTAAGCTGACCAGTGTAGAGTGTTGTGGTGGGCTAGGAACTAGGGGGCGTTCCTATAAATAATGTGGTAGTGTTTGAGGGGATGGGACCCACTGCACAGGGTCGCTGTACTGGTCGCTCAGCTGACTGCTTATTATGTAATTGAATCTGCTCGTATCAGCCGAGTGGCACGCGCTGCTCGCTTGCAGCCGGGCCGGCTCGGGGAATACAAAAGTACTTACGTTGGCGCTAATAGACTACCGTCTGTCACGTCTTGCCGTGACGGGAGTAAGGAAGGGCGTTGGGATGTAAGAAGGCGTATAAATAGTAAAGCGTGTGTAGAGTGTAGACCAAGTGTTTTATTGGTCTATAGTTGTGAGTATGAGTCCCTTGTAGGGAATAAGATTATGTTCACAATGTGTACAAGTGTTGGGTTACAGGTTACAAAATAGGACTCTGAACACGATTTGACTGACTCACCTCGGTTGACACCAGCGTAGCCTCCGGCTGTCTCGATGAAGCACTGACAATGAAGAGAGAGTTTGACCTCATTAGGACGTCTTCTTATACCTTCTGACGCCCTGCTGTCAGCAATGTATTGGCCCAGTTACTAGTTTAATACTATGTCGCTGAGTGTAATGATTACGTAAGGCTTGAGCTGCTTTATGGAGTAGCAAGCTGTCCTTACAGTATTAATGGATGTTGCCCCGGCTTTCCAAGGGTTGCCATTTTAGGGGATTTAGCCAGATGCCGGGGGGATGGTCTCCAAGGGGTGCATACCCCTGGGATGCTGTACACAAGGGTTTAAGTGTAAAACTTGTGGGTAAATGTGGTCATTGGTAATGTCAAAAAGGAAAGGGATAACGCTCTACCTATAGAGGGTAAGGTTTTAAAATGTATTTTTTTTTGAAATTTTGACAAGGGGCCTAACTATACTTTTGTTGATATTTCCTGAACCCATGATGAGATTTTGACCTGTGAGGTGTCGTTGGACTTGGGCAGACACTCTCTTTTTGAATGTATTTTTGACATTTTAACAAAGGGCCTAACTATACTTTTGTTAATATCTCGCGAACCAATAAGGCTAGGGACTTGTATGTGGGGTCCTAGCACTCGGGGTGACGCTATGTTTTTGAATATATATTTAATGTTTGTCGAAAGGGCCTAACTGCACTGTTGTTAATATCTCGATAACTAATAATGGGAGAGAGTCAAGTTAGGTGTTATAATACTTAGGATGGCCAACCCTTTCCCATGACCAACGAATTTACCCCAAATATTCAAAACAACAGGGTCATTGACCTGAGATCATATAAACTAATCATCGGATATCAACACGTAACGTGTCATTAGACTTATAATGCTCAACCCTTTCTCATGGTCAATGAATTTACCTAAAATATCCAAAACATTAAGGTCATTGACCTGAGATTTTATAAATTAATAATTGGATACGGACATGTGAGATGTTTACCATGAGTGATGAAACATAGCTAGGTAGAGAAAGAATTAGTGTAGGCTACATGTATGGTGACTGACAAGTCTTTCACTATTGGAACTTGTTTTCAGATCATACTGTAGTAAGAGAGAGTATAGGTTGCAGGCATGGGTTAATAAATGACAAACGGTGTACACAAAATCTGATTTATTGATTCAAGAATTAAGAGTAGACTATCTTTAATTGATTGGTTAAAGAGGATAGCTAAAGAAACAAAATGGTGACTACATTGAACTAAACTGAACCAAGCTGAATCAAACCCAACCAAACCGAACCAAACCTAATCGAAAACAAGCCAAGAGTTTAAGTGTAAAACTTGTGGGTGAATGTGGTCATTGGTAATGTCAAAAAGGAAAGGGATAACGCTCTACCTATAGAGGGTAAGGTAAAGCTAGAGCATGGTGCTAATCCTCACACACAAGTACATGAACCACACACAACTATCCTATACAGTTTTTATGGGTTGACTGTTAAAACTTGCTCAGTGGTTACTGGGACAAGATGGTCGCTACACACAACAAGCTTTAAATACCTGAGGCTAATAATCTATACACACACTCACACACACTTGTTCTAAACTAAACTGTCTTGCTGGCAGAGCTCACACAGTAGGCAAATGACAGAAATGCTTGGCTAACAGAAATACAATCATTTTCGGTTGTCTAATGTTACCAGCTAAACATTACGTGCTATAGTGGTGAGCACATGTGCCTCTTTCACTAGAGATCTTAACTCGATTTCTAGCTCTAAGGCCTAGAACGAATCAAACTAAGAAAAAAAAAGGGTATGGTGACGCAGTGGTTAAACTGTTAGCCCTTCAATAAGGTAGACTAGGGTTTGATTTTAGGTTAATATGCATGTCATAAACAAACAAATAAAAGCAGAGATAATGTTTAAAACTGATTACACTTGTCTCTTTTCAAATTATTACTTAGATTACAAATACAAACGTGGACTGGGTTTGACATACAGTTAATGCTTCCTATCACATACTAGACTGTAAAAAAGCCAAACAAGCAAAAGGCGTAGGTAGAGCAGTGGTAAAATCGCTATGTGTAGAGAAATACCTAACGGTTTTATGAACTGGCAAAGGTATGTCGCATAAACAGTGCAGGATACAATCCAGCAACCATAATTTTTATTTTGTGGATAAGAGAAAACATATATATAGAGAGAGATATATAGAAAGCTTGTGTGTGTGTGTGGGTAGCATTGGTTGTTTGACCAGAGAAAATACGGTGAGGTAGGGTGGGGAGAGGGAGAATTAGCACTTATATAAGAATGGAAACTAGATTTTTTTCAATCGTTTTGTTTTTCAAATGCAGTGGTAGATAGTCGTTATTTTGTAAAACATTCTTACTTGCAGTAGTAATAAGCCTCTATGGTTCCGCTAACACATAGATAGACTGTATTATTGCCATGGTCAAGCACTCACATTAAGATCATTTACAAAGTCATAAAATGAAAAATAAAAAATCTTGTTTTGGAAATATCGTTTTTCAACATACACACAAAATAAATATATAAAAAATTTGTAAACAGCAAAATGGAAAATCCATGGTTCCATATAGACAAAATTTAAAAACCTTAATCGGACATTTAAGAAAATATATGCAAATGGGAAATTGACAAATGTGTAAATATGAAAATGGAAAAAATCCATGTTTCCATATCATGAAATTGAAAAACATCAAACTGTCATTTTAAAAAAATGCAAATGGAAAATTGACAAATTGCAATGTGTGAAATGTGAAATTGAACAAATGGCTATCATTATTTTAAAAAAATAGAACATGGTGCTCTATGGTTGAGGTGTGAATCAAACCCTCTCTACTTATTTGGACCACCCGAGACTGAGTAGACTAGTTTTAGTTGTCATACCACTTTTAAAAGTTTGTGTTAAATCTAGGAATTGAACCCAAGAGCTTGTAGGGGAGATCCAAGGTTATAATATGTTAAACAGATAGCCTTGAATGTAGGGTGTGGTAGTTATATAGAGATGAGACGTTTCGCTCGGGGCAGGGAGGCATGGAGATCTGCATCAAACCAGTCAAAAGACTGACGACTCAAACAATAACATGTAGAGCTCACTAAAATAATGTTGTGTAACGGTAAATGTTAGTCAACGAACAGTAATGCATTACTAAAACCCATGACACGATACCTAAGAGCTTTTCTAAAATTATTTTAAAATGCCTTTAACCCTATATTAAACACCCAGTTCACAAGACTCATAACTGCAATGTTATGGTCAAACAAAACAAAATCTATATTTCAAAACAAACAAGTGGTTTAGTCAATGTATACTGGAAAAAGTTTGATAAACCCTCAAGTCCACAAAAGTAATTAAATTAGTAACTGTCAGGTTGACCGAGTGGTTATGGTGTTTGACTTAAGTTCAAATTTTCTGTACAAGAAAGCAAGGGTTCGAATCCCTTACCAGATATAACTATTGCCTCAACATGGCTTGACCACACTGTATTATTGTGTACTCAGTACACAAACCATAGATAGAGTGTATTGTTTAAGGTCACTCTCTTTGCGAACATAGTCAGAGACTGATGATGGTTAACAATTGTATTAATAGTGGGACATAGGGATAGCAATTAAGAAAAACAGACAATACCCATACACTATTTTTATTTATTTAATGTAAGTACTTGTACAATAGTTATATACAAACTACAACTCTCTTTTGTCTATTACTATCTAGTCCTTTTCGATCCACTTGCATATCAAGGCAGATGACTTTGTAGTTCAGCCCCTTAAAACAACAACACTACCTCTTGCATAGTCTGTGATGTTGATGACTCTTGAGGCGTGGAAGATGGATACAACATAACTTTTACAACAGGGATTAAACGTTGCTCAACAAACAATGCACTATTTTGAGTAGCAACATCTTTCTCTTGTACTAACCTTTTAGCATTCTGATGATTTTTTGCCAACACCATCAGTGTTTTGTCTGGAGCACTACATTGATGATCACTCACACTTAAAGCCACACCATTTCTACTTTTCATATTGCCTCGACATCTTGTTGACCTCTGTTTTGAGCATCGCCAGAATATTATTCCTTTTACATTTTGTCGTCTATAGTTATAAGAGTAGCCTTTATAGAGTACACGTTGTTTACCTCGGTTAGTTGTAGTAAGTTCCATAGTAGTAACTAACCCGTTAGTATGATTTGCACACTACAAAGGTTATCTCTGTTCTGGTAATATAATTATTTAGCGTTGGCTTTTATATTTAATATGTACAGTTTAAAGTGATAAAAAAATTGTAGAAACGTGGTAGCAAAGTGGTAGACAAGTGGTAGACAATTGGTAACATAGTGGTAGAAAAGTGGTAGCAAAGTGGTAGCAAAGTGGTAGAAAAGTGGTAGAAAAGTGGCAGAAAAGTAGTAGAAAAGTGGTAGAAAAGTGGTAGAAAAGTGGCAGAAAAGTAGTAGAAAAGTGGTAGCAAAGTGGTAGAAAAGTGGTAGCAAACTAGAAAAGTGGTAGCAAAGTGGTAGTAAAGTGGTAGAAAATATTACATGTATTGATAAGAAATAGTTTAAGCGGTTACATGGATTCATTACACTATAATTTTAGCATCACGAAGCTCATTTTCTATATCCAAAAGTTCTTCCTCATATTTAGTATGACCAGCCTGTTTACAGGTATGCAAGTACTGAAGCCGCTGGATTAGCTTACTGGGATTGTTCCAGTAAACAAATTTAACAAATGATTTTTTTTGGGTGTAAACCATTATCATCATCATCATCATCATCATCATCATCATCATCATCATCATAATCATCATCATCATCATGGTTATCATCATCAATATAATTATCATCAATATAATCATCATCACTATTACTATCTAATCCTTTTTGTTCATCTTGCAATGCAACAACCTTTGGCATAGTTTGTGTTGTCTTTGATAGTGTTAGAGGTTTCTTAGACGTTAACGACTGTCCTAACATGTCTTTTTTCAGGAGATAATAAATGCTCTTTAACAAACAAAGCACTATCTAGAGCCACACTATTTTTTTCTTGGTCTTGCTTTTTTACATTGGTTAGAGTATTTTGTCCATTTAAATGAGTATTATTTTGAGATTTACAATGATGATCGATTGAAATAAGTATGTTGGAGCCTTTTGTTTTAATCATTCCTCGACACTTTTTAGATCGGTGTTTCGAACAGCACCAAATAACAGTTCCGTTTATAATAGTTCTTTTTACAATATATGCATATCCTTTATAGTAAGCACATGGCTTACCATAGCTAGTCGTTGATACTTCCATGTCAACTGTTAAGCATAAACTAATCTCTAGTAAAGTTAACTCGATAATAAAAATGATAGTTTGTAGTATGTGCAGTTTAAAGTAAGAGCAAAAATTGAGAGTCAAATGGTAGAAAAGTGTTAGCAAAGTGGTGGAAGAGTGGTAGCAGTTTATAGTAGTCATGATCTTTTTTACCAGAATGTGATTTGAGTAAATGTAATTTCTAAACCTTAGCAGTGAGTAGTCAGTTAGTCTTGGTTCAGACAAGCGTAAACAGTTCTCCAATGAATCAGAGATCAAGATTTTCATTATGAAACAGTTGTGTAACCAATTAGGTATCGGTACTTGATAGCTTCACACATGAACAAAAATTCCAACATATCTGACATGAATTACATGATTTGAAAGTTGACAAAGAATATCCAATCAACCATTGTAGTTACAATGTCAAACACAAAGACAAAATCAGCATTAACTTTTAAGTTACAGGAAAATTCTATGAAATAGACTATGCAGGAAATTTGGAAATACACATCAGAAGTTTGCAACACCATCCGTCTAGTCTATATAAATTATCGACTTGGAAAGTGTGCACTGACCCTAACATTAAACCAATTTATCAATAACACAAGTCAACAATCAAAACATTTTGTGTTGAGTTTATCATTTAATGCATATATTCTGTCTACATTGAACAGTAACAAAAAACGCCATTCATAATTAATTAAGTTTGCTTTAATTCTTTATGTAATGATAAATACATATTTAAAGTTTTGTCTGACTGTTCAGGGTGAATCGGCTTTGAACACATAAGAGAGGGAATATTTTAAGACTTAACCTCAGCTCACCTAACATAACCTAAATTTACCTAACCTAACCTTGCGCGTCATAGTGGCTAAATTTAAAACTCTAGATGAGATGTTTTGCTGACGTAATCGTATGTTCCCCGCACGCACACTTTGGACGGGTCCTTTATGAAGGGAGTCATTTTTTTACGGGTCCCGGAGGACGGGTCCTTGTTGACGGGTCCCTGTGGGCGGGTCCTTTGGACTGATCCTTATGGACTGGCCCATGCATTTTATCAAACATTTTGTCAAAGGGACCCACCCACAGGGACCCGTCAACAAGGACCCGTCCTCCGGGACCCGTAAAAAAATGACTCCCTTCAAAAAGGACCCGTCCAAAGTGTGCGTGCGGGGAACATACGATTACGTCAGCAAAACATCTCATCTAGAGTTTTAAATTTAGCCACTATGACGTGCAAGGTTAGGTTAGGTAAATTTAGGTTATGTTAGGTGAGCTGAGGTTAAGTCTTAAAATATTCCCTCTCTTATGTGTTCAAAGCCGATTCACCCTGAACAGTCAGACAAAACTTTAAATATGTATTTATCATTACATAAAGAATTAAAGCAAACTTAATTAATTATGAATGGCGTTTTTGTTACTGTTCAATGTAGACAGAATATATGCATTAAATGATAAACTCAACACAAAATATTTTGATTGTTGACTTGTGTTATTGATAAATTGGTTTAATGTTAGGGGCAGTGCACACTTTCCATGTCGATAATTTATATAGACTAGACGGATGGTGTTGCAAACTTCTGATGTGTATTTCCAAATTTCCTGCATAGTCTATTTCATAGAATTTTCCTGTAACTTAAAAGTTAATGCTGATTTTGTCTTTGTGTTTGACATTGTAACTACAATGGTTGATTGGATATTCTTTGTCAACTTTCAAATCATGTAATTCATGTCAGATATGTTGGAATTTTTGTTCATGTGTGAAGCTATCAAGTACCGATACCTAATTGGTTACACAACTGTTTCATAATGAAAATCTTGATCTCTGATTCATTGGAGAACTGTTTACGCACGTCTGAACCAAGACTAACTGACTACTCACTGGTAAGGTTTAGAAATTACATTTACTCAAATCACATTCTGGTAAAAAAAGATCATGACTACTATAAACTGCTACCACTCTTCCACCACTTTGCTAACACTTTTCTACCATTTGACTCTCAATTTTTGCTCTTACTTTAAACTGCACATACTACAAACTATCATTTTTATTATCGAGTTAACTTTACTAGAGATTAGTTTATGCTTAACAGTTGACATGGAAGTATCAACGACTAGCTATGGTAAGCCATGTGCTTACTATAAAGGATATGCATATATTGTAAAAAGAACTATTAAAAATGGAACTGTTATTTGGTGCTGTTCGAAACACCGATCTAAAAAGTGTCGAGGAATGATTAAAACAAAAGGCTCCAACATACTTATTTCAATCGATCATCATTGTAAATCTCAAAATAATACTCATTTAAATGTACAAAATACTCTAACCAAGGTAAAAAAGCAAGACCAAGAAAAAAATAGTGTGGCTCAAGATAGTGCTTTGTTTGTTAAAGAGCATTTATTATCTCCTGAAAAAGACATGTTAGGACAGTCGTTAACGTCTAAGAAACCTCTAACACTATCAATGACAACACAAACTATGCCAAAGGTTGTTGCATTGCAAGATGAACAAAAAGGATTAGATAGTAATAGTGATGATGATTATATTGATGATAATTATATTGATGATGATAACCGTGATGATGATGATGATGATGATAATGGTTTACACCCAAGAAAATCATTTGTTAAATTTGTTTACTGGAACAATCCCAGTAAGCTAATCCAGCGGCTTCAGTACTTGCATACCTGTAAACAGGCTGGTCATACTAAATATGAGGAAGAACTTTTGGATATAGAAAATGAGCTTCGTGATGCTAAAATTATAGTGTAATGAATCCATGTAACCGCTTAAACTATTTCTTAACAATACATGTAATATTTTCTACCACTTAACTACCACTTTGCTACCACTTTTCTAGTTTGCTACCACTTTTCTACCACTTTGCTACCACTTTTCTACTCCTTTTCTGCCACTTTTCTACCACTTTTCTACCACTTTGCTACCACTTTGCTACCACTTTTCTACCACTATGTTACCAATTGTCTACCACTTGTCTACCACTTTGCTACCACGTTTCTACAATTTTTTTATCACTTTAAACTGTACATATTAAATATAAAAGCCAACGCTAAATAATTATATTACCAGAACAGAGATAACCTTTGTAGTGTGCAAATCATACTAACGGGTTAGTTACTACTATGGAACTTACTACAACTAACCGAGGTAAACAACGTGTACTCTATAAAGGCTACTCTTATAACTATAGACGACAAAATGTAAAAGGAATAATATTCTGGCGATGCTCAAAACAGAGGTCAACAAGATGTCGAGGCAATATGAAAAGTAGAAATGGTGTGGTTTTAAGTGTGAGTGATCATCAATGTAGTGCTCCAGACAAAACACTGATGGTGTTGGCAAAAAATCATCAGAATGCTAAAAAGTTAGTACAAGAGAAAGATGTTGCTACTCAAAATAGTGCATTGTTTGTTGAGCAAGGTTTAATCCCTGTTGTAAAAGTTATGTTGTATCCATCTTCCACGCCTCAAGAGTCATCAACATCACAGACTATGCAAGAGGTAGTGTTGTTGTTTTAAGGGGCTGAACTACAAAGTCATCTGCCTTGATATGCAAGTGGATCGAAAAGGACTAGATAGTAATAGACAAAAGAGAGTTGTAGTTTGTATATAACTATTGTACAAGTACTTACATTAAATAAATAAAAATAGTGTATGGGTATTGTCTGTTTTTCTTAATTGCTATCCCTATGTCCCACTATCAATACAATTGTTAACCATCAACAGTCTCTGACTATGTTCGCAAAGAGAGTGACCTTAAACAATACACTCTATCTATGGTTTGTGTACCGAGTACACAATAATACAGTGTGGTCAAGCCATGTTGAGGCAATAGTTATATCAGGTAAGGGATTCGAACCCTTGCTTTCTTGTACAGAAAATTTGAACTTAAGTCAAACACCATAACCACTCGGTCAACCTGACAGTTACTAATTTAATTACTTTTGTGGACTTGAGGGTTTATCAAACTTTTTCCAGTATACATTGACTAAACCACTTGTTTGTTTTGAAATATAGATTTTGTTTTGTTTGACCATAACATTGCAGTTATGAGTCTTGTGAACTGGGTGTTTAATATAGGGTTAAAGGCATTTTAAAATAATTTTAGAAAAGCTCTTAGGTATCGTGTCATGGGTTTTAGTAATGCATTACTGTTCGTTGACTAACATTTACCGTTACACAACATTATTTTAGTGAGCTCTACATGTTATTGTTTGAGTCGTCAGTCTTTTGACTGGTTTGATGCAGATCTCCATGCCTCCCTGCCCCGAGTGAAACGTCTCATCTCTATATAACTACCACACCCTACATTCAAGGCTATCTGTTTAACATATTATAACCTTGGATCTCCCCTACAAGCTCTTGGGTTCAATTCCTAGATTTAACACAAACTTTTAAAAGTGGTATGACAACTAAAACTAGTCTACTCAGTCTCGGGTGGTCCAAATAAGTAGAGAGGGTTTGATTCACACCTCAACCATAGAGCACCATGTTCTATTTTTTTAAAATAATGATAGCCATTTGTTCAATTTCACATTTCACACATTGCAATTTGTCAATTTTCCATTTGCATTTTTTTAAAATGACAGTTTGATGTTTTTCAATTTCATGATATGGAAACATGGATTTTTTCCATTTTCATATTTACACATTTGTCAATTTCCCATTTGCATATATTTTCTTAAATGTCCGATTAAGGTTTTTAAATTTTGTCTATATGGAACCATGGATTTTCCATTTTGCTGTTTACAAATTTTTTATATATTTATTTTGTGTGTATGTTGAAAAACGATATTTCCAAAACAAGATTTTTTATTTTTCATTTTATGACTTTGTAAATGATCTTAATGTGAGTGCTTGACCATGGCAATAATACAGTCTATCTATGTGTTAGCGGAACCATAGAGGCTTATTACTACTGCAAGTAAGAATGTTTTACAAAATAACGACTATCTACCACTGCATTTGAAAAACAAAACGATTGAAAAAAATCTAGTTTCCATTCTTATATAAGTGCTAATTCTCCCTCTCCCCACCCTACCTCACCGTATTTTCTCTGGTCAAACAACCAATGCTACCCACACACACACACAAGCTTTCTATATATCTCTCTCTATATATATGTTTTCTCTTATCCACAAAATAAAAATTATGGTTGCTGGATTGTATCCTGCACTGTTTATGCGACATACCTTTGCCAGTTCATAAAACCGTTAGGTATTTCTCTACACATAGCGATTTTACCACTGCTCTACCTACGCCTTTTGCTTGTTTGGCTTTTTTACAGTCTAGTATGTGATAGGAAGCATTAACTGTATGTCAAACCCAGTCCACGTTTGTATTTGTAATCTAAGTAATAATTTGAAAAGAGACAAGTGTAATCAGTTTTAAACATTATCTCTGCTTTTATTTGTTTGTTTATGACATGCATATTAACCTAAAATCAAACCCTAGTCTACCTTATTGAAGGGCTAACAGTTTAACCACTGCGTCACCATACCCTTTTTTTTTCTTAGTTTGATTCGTTCTAGGCCTTAGAGCTAGAAATCGAGTTAAGATCTCTAGTGAAAGAGGCACATGTGCTCACCACTATAGCACGTAATGTTTAGCTGGTAACATTAGACAACCGAAAATGATTGTATTTCTGTTAGCCAAGCATTTCTGTCATTTGCCTACTGTGTGAGCTCTGCCAGCAAGACAGTTTAGTTTAGAACAAGTGTGTGTGAGTGTGTGTATAGATTATTAGCCTCAGGTATTTAAAGCTTGTTGTGTGTAGCGACCATCTTGTCCCAGTAACCACTGAGCAAGTTTTAACAGTCAACCCATAAAAACTGTATAGGATAGTTGTGTGTGGTTCATGTACTTGTGTGTGAGGATTAGCACCATGCTCTAGCTTTACCTTACCCTCTATAGGTAGAGCGTTATCCCTTTCCTTTTTGACATTACCAATGACCACATTCACCCACAAGTTTTACACTTAAACTCTTGGCTTGTTTTCGATTAGGTTTGGTTCGGTTTGGTTGGGTTTGATTCAGCTTGGTTCAGTTTAGTTCAATGTAGTCACCATTTTGTTTCTTTAGCTATCCTCTTTAACCAATCAATTAAAGATAGTCTACTCTTAATTCTTGAATCAATAAATCAGATTTTGTGTACACCGTTTGTCATTTATTAACCCATGCCTGCAACCTATACTCTCTCTTACTACAGTATGATCTGAAAACAAGTTCCAATAGTGAAAGACTTGTCAGTCACCATACATGTAGCCTACACTAATTCTTTCTCTACCTAGCTATGTTTCATCACTCATGGTAAACATCTCACATGTCCGTATCCAATTATTAATTTATAAAATCTCAGGTCAATGACCTTAATGTTTTGGATATTTTAGGTAAATTCATTGACCATGAGAAAGGGTTGAGCATTATAAGTCTAATGACACGTTACGTGTTGATATCCGATGATTAGTTTATATGATCTCAGGTCAATGACCCTGTTGTTTTGAATATTTGGGGTAAATTCGTTGGTCATGGGAAAGGGTTGGCCATCCTAAGTATTATAACACCTAACTTGACTCTCTCCCATTATTAGTTATCGAGATATTAACAACAGTGCAGTTAGGCCCTTTCGACAAACATTAAATATATATTCAAAAACATAGCGTCACCCCGAGTGCTAGGACCCCACATACAAGTCCCTAGCCTTATTGGTTCGCGAGATATTAACAAAAGTATAGTTAGGCCCTTTGTTAAAATGTCAAAAATACATTCAAAAAGAGAGTGTCTGCCCAAGTCCAACGACACCTCACAGGTCAAAATCTCATCATGGGTTCAGGAAATATCAACAAAAGTATAGTTAGGCCCCTTGTCAAAATTTCAAAAAAAATACATTTTAAAACCTTACCCTCTATAGGTAGAGCGTTATCCCTTTCCTTTTTGACATTACCAATGACCACATTTACCCACAAGTTTTACACTTAAACCTTGGGCTTGTTTTCGGTTAGGTTTGATTCGGTTTAGTACAATGTAATCACTATTTTGTGTTTTAGCTATCCTCTTTACCAATCAATTAAAGGTAGTCTACTCTTAATTCTTGAATCGATAAATCAGAGTTTGTGTACACCGTTTGTCATTTATTAACCCATACCTGCAACCTATACTCTCTCTGTACTGCAGTTTGATCTGAAAACAAGTTCCAATGGTAAAAGACTTGTCAGTCACCATACATGTAGCCTACACTAATTCTTTCTCTACCAAGCTATGTTTCATCGCACATGGTAAACATCTCACATGTTCGTATCCGATTATTAGTTTATAAAATCTCGGGTCGATGACCTTGATATATTGGGTATTTTGGGTAAATTCATTGGCTATGGGAAAGGGTTGATCATTCTAAGTCCTATGAAACCTCACATGTTGATATCCGATTATTAGTTTATAATAATAATAATAATAATAATAATAATAATAGTTATAATAATAATAATGATAATTGATGTTTTAAGGGGTCTAACATCTAGGTTATCAACCCCATATTAGTTTATAAAATCTCAGGTCAATGGCCTTACTGTTTTTGATTTTTGGAGTAAATTCATTGGTCATGGGAAAGGGATAACCATTCTAAGTCCTATGACACCTCACCTGACCCTCTCCGATTATTAGTATATAAAATCATAGGTCAATGACCTTGCTGTTTTAGGTCTTTTGGGTAAATTCGTTGGTCATGGAAAAGGGTTGACCATCTTGAGTCCCATGACACCTCACTTGACCCTCTCTGATTATTAGTTAAAGAGATATTAACAAAAGTGCAGTTAGGTCCTTTTGACAAAAATGAATAATACATTAAGAAACAGAATGTCACCCCAAGTCCAACGACCTCTCATACAAGTCCCTAGCCTTATTGATTCATGAGATATTAAAAGCTAATGACCTATTAGTTTTGGATATTTTGGATAATTAAAAAAAACTCATCTATAAATTTATATTTAAAAACCCCGTCCTCTTACAAAAACCCCAAGTGCAAATGCGTAAAAACAAAACAAACAAAAAACATGTTAATTCATAGTAGCGATCGGCTCTTCGCTTGCGTTTCATGTGGAACAACGTTTAATTTCATCATAGCATTAGGGACCAGTCCAAAGGGATCGGTCCAAAGGGACCAGTCCAAAGGGGCTCATCCACAAGGACTCGTCCACAAGGACTTGTCCATAAGGACTCGTTCACAAGGACTCGTCCACAAGGACTTGTCCATAAGGACCTGTCAACAAGGACCTGTCAACAAGGACTTGTCCACAAGGAGCTGTCCACACGGACTTGTCCACAAGGACTCGTCCACAAGGACCTGTCAACAAGGGCTCGTCCACAAGGACCTATCAACAATGACCTGTCCACAAGGACCCGTTAGGTTGGGTTAGGTTACACTACAGCCACCATCTTTTAAAAAGCCCGCCCTCTTACCAAACCTATGAGTGGGCATGCGTAAAAACAAAAAACAAACATGTTAATTCATAGTGGCTATCCACCGAACACATACACTTTATGTAGAAAAACGTTTCATTCCATATTAACATTCAAACTCTCACATGTTGCAAATGGAAAGAGAGATTCTCTAAAAAATTACAATTTCACCCCCTAGTAGGGGTAGGTTTTATTTTTGAGGTTGAAATATGTTATCCATTGGAAAAGTGGTGTCAGCCCGAGTTCAATGACACCTCATTCGTCAAAATCCGACCATGCGTTCGAGAGATATCGCGCCGCCGCCATCTTGTGAGGTGGGGAGGTGGAGGTGGGGCCAGAACCATCCAAAACACACTACTAACAACAACATCTACATTAATGGTTTATTTACATAAGTTGTAGGAACTATGTTACGTTCTATGGTTTTCTTGAAATACAACCCTTCTCCCCTTTTGCTCTACTTCCCTTTGCACAGGCCACGCCAACTCAGGTGCTTCGCGAGCACCGGTGCTCTGCTGTAGGAGAGGAACGTGTAGTGGCAGCGCTTAGCGAGGCGAGAGTCGTGGTGTTGTTGTTTGGTGAATGGGGCTGGGCAAATCAGCGCCGCTCAGGTGGCGTACTGGTAGGAAACGTATAATAATAATAATGACAATTTTGTTTACAGACAGACATAATAGTTTTATTGCGCTCCTAATGTTACACATTGTTTATCTATGGCATCGCTTTGAAGCCACTAATTTTCCAATATTTGGAACAATCGTTTTGGCAGTTGCAATCCGAAGTAGGCCTATAGCTTCCAAGGAAGCATCAGACAAACTTGTTTTGTTAATATTCATAATTGAAATCATTTGTTCACAAACGAACGTTGTTCCAAACTTAGCAACAAATTTTAGGGAATTCTTGTTCTTCAAAGCCTTTATGAAATGAAATCAATTCACCATTGTAATGGCAATAGCGGTTTGTCAAAATTGAATCGCACTGTAGTTCTATCAGCTCAACTTGGAGACTTGATGGGGTATCCTCTGGGGGCACCAAAAGAGGCGTTATAAAACATTGAGTGCCGGTTTTACTTGTTTTATTTCTTCAAACCTATCTTCAAATTCTTTATGCAATGCCTTTAACGCTTTTGTGTACTCACTGATGTGTTCATAAGTACTTAAATTCAAGGACTTTAGAGAGGGAAAATGGTCCCAATTTCTTTCTTGAAGCGGACTTTTGAAAAGCACAAGCTGCAATTTGAAACTTTCAATACGGTCAGGCATAGTACTGATTAATTTTGTTGAACCTTGCAACGAGATATTTAAATCATTTAAATTCCCCGTGATGTCTTTCATGAAAGCTAGGTCAGCGATCCATTGCTCATCATCCAAGTCTGACTGTGCTACCGCCACTACACGGGGAGGAAAGAGGGGAGGGATTGGAGAAGCACCGGTGCCGGTCGGTGCGGCACGGGGCGCGCAAGCACTAAGTGCTCGCGTTGACGTGGCCTGATCTAGCAGGTACACTTTGTATCTTTATTTGTATTTTTGAGTTAATTTTTTAAATGTATAATATTGTGTTATTCTAAATTGCATACGCGTGCATATATACCATTTCTCACGTAATTCACAAAACCTTAAGACAAAACAAACCAACTGTTTAACGAGATTCAAATTGCGAATCGTATTAGAACACCAAAAACGCGCTACAATCGTAGTTTAAATACAGTATATTAATGCATAATCTAAACCTCAACACAGTAATCAGGATCTGATCTGATGATGGCCGCTAGAAGGTCGAAACGTGTAATCCTAAATTGCCCCATTATAATAGTGATAATTAACTAATAGGCTATATGTAAATTTTTTCCACGAGTGTTATTTACATATTTTATAGCCTACATTGCACCCCGCCCAGTCATTGGGCAAATTCGTTTTGATCGCCTGAAGAACTACAAATGACACCGTGTATCCCTTACTTCCTTCTCTCTGTTTCCCTTCTTCTGAACTTCACTATTCCCTAGAATATTGAATCTCGTCCTATTTGTAGATGCAGCTAGTTCTTCTTTCTTCCGCGATTATAATAGACCCCCATGGATTACCAGTGCGAATGCCTGATCGTTTCGAAGGTCCTGATGGGAGTGAGACTTGTGTGAGTGTAGATTATGTCTGATAACCTGTGTTATTGTGATGGCTGTATTAGTGTGTGCATTTTAAATTCAGGTGAGTATTGGGAAGAAGGCGGCTGTGGACTTAAGTTAGGAACCATCCCAGCATTCGTTTGGAGTAGAAGTGGGAGACTACGGAAAACCATTTCCAGGATGGCTGAGGTGGGATCTCAATCCAATACAGTAGAACTAATACGGGCGGATATTATTATTATTATTAGGTGGTCAAAACAACTTTGAAGTTAGGCGATGTTATTTCTTTTTCGTGTGGCCTCCTGAGAGGCCGAGTGCAGGTCTTTCCAGTCAACGCCCGTGAGCGACCTGCGCGTCGGAATGAGAGATTAGATGAATGGATGAAAGCGGGTAAGGATGTGGAAGGAAGCGGCCATGGCCTATCAGAAGGTACCGGCCCAGCATTTTCCTGGGGTTGAAAATGGGAAACCACGGGATACCATTACAAGGACGGCCGACGGTGGGGCTCAAACCCATGCGTCTACCGAGTCAGCAGAGAGCTTGGCCCCATAGGCAGCCTTACACTGCGCTTGAGTGAGCGAGCCACTGCTCTTGGTAGGCGATGTGATAATGCTGTGTCAGCAAAGAGTAAATTACATTACTGAAGAAAAGGGAGGAAAGGTGTGTGATCATGTTGAAACAATTGAGAAGCAATGCATGGAACAGGAAGGTATTGTAGAGGAAGTGACAACTTTATTATTCAAGTTACAGACTGTTCTAGCAAATTCAGTAGGGAGTCCGGTCTGAGCCGTAGCGGCGAACGGTTCACTGCGTTTTGCTTATCTGTGAGTGAAGTTTCGAGCGTGTATCTTTTCAAGTTAGTTACAGTACAGTCAAAATGGCAACAAACAGCATTGGTAATAATACAATGAAATGTACGTTCCACGACAAGGTCCAAACCAGACCCAGCAGAAATTCATGAGTGGATTCAGCACATCATAAAACTGAATATGGATCAACTAGAAGCCATTCAACTCGACAATATGGAAACTGCTGTTAACATCAAGTTCACCAACAAACTACTGATGGAGAAGATACTCAACAATACTAATGGTAAATCCCAGGCTTGGAAATTTAATTGCTCCTTGTCTGATGTCATTATAACTTGTGCAGAAGATGACAGTAAATTGGTCAGAATTATGAACCTTGCAATCAAACTGCCGAACGATCGGATAATGTCGTACTTATCAAGTACGGGAAAGCGCGAGAAGTTCGGAACGAGAGATGGTTGGCAAACCACATCTTTAATATTTACTGTGGCGTTCGGGCTCAGTGATTCGAACTAAAAACTGCCATTCCACCCATCTTAATATTATTGCAATGCCATTGACCACTTTCGACAGGAATACTCAGTGAGGCACAGCGAATCTGACTACAAAAGTGGCCCAAGACTACTCACAATCATTGAGATCATTGCCAACACGGACCATGACGTTGCCTCGCCTACCTTATCAGCACCGAGCACATCATCCGCCCGTCTACCCCTCACAGCGCAACCTGACCATGGAAGAAAGAAAGGAAGGAGATGCCTTCGCTGCGCAGCCTAGCGCAAGCTGCTGAAGCCAAACGGCTCGCCCACTTTGGTAGCAAGAAAATGGCTGTCCTTATGCTTAAAGCCGTAAACCACTCCAACTAGTAATGGATTTTAATGACATAAAACTGCAATGACAAGTCAAGATTTTTTCTTTGATAGGCAGAATAGGCACTCTGTACATCACGGTACTTGGCAAAAATAAGCTGCGTTATCGTTTTAAAAGCCAATTTAAATATAAATATGAGAGCACCTTTGCGAGGCTAGTTTTGTAAGGAAGACGCGGCAAAACGAAATAATACGCTGAAACACTGATTAAATTGAATACAGGTGTCTGAAGATGCGAGTTATACCAAAGAAGGAACATCTTGGGAATTAATGATGCCGAACTAATTATGTTCTTATTGGTGTTGAGGTATTCAACAGTTTTTAGGCCTAATTTCGAGCACAGCCACTTTCACTCATTGGTCGTACACATTTTGATATTCAAGAATACGAACCTCAAAATTAATAAACATAACAATTAAAAAAAGGACGCATATTTGCACAAAAATACGGTATAGCCTATACGTTTCGGTACCGTACTGTATTTTCTTTGTGGGGGGGTAGAAACTTGACGATTAGCCTCGAATTGATTAATTACGTAGGCCTACCGTAATTATTGACCGACAGCCGTTTGATAATTTGGGATTTCCAGAGGAATGGTTTTTATTTTTTTGGCATATAGGGTAGGCCTACACATGCTGAGATTAGAATTGAAGAGTTTTTTAATAACTTATCACTACTGTTATTACGTTTCCAAAGTTGCATAACCGGAGCGCGATAAAAACCAGGGCCAAAATAAGGTTTAGCCATGCACAATGCCTCATGCAAATCACAGAACACCGAATACGAGTTAAGGTTACGCCCACTTTGGTTGCAGCGCTTGGCTTCACTCATACGAGCTCAGGGCATCTCCTCTTATTCTTTCCTCCATGAACCTGACCCACTGCCTACGCAATCTGTAGAACAGCAGACGCTGAAAATGCCGCTTACTCATCCCACAGCTTTATCCCAGGAATAAGTTAGCCTGGCCGTCTCACCGCTCGTAATACAGTGCGTCAACAACAACCAACTCGCGCGTCACAACAGGAACCACACGAGCAACAGGAAATGTCACCTACGTCCGATAATATATTGCCAAGACATAAATGACGGTCCTAGTGGAACAGAAACTTCTCTCTTCCATACAACAGAACAGAAAACTGACAGCCTTGGAGCTGGCAATATTATATCACTTGTCAGGGGAGTCATGAACTCAGGAGTCAGCACTGCCAGTGTTCAACTATCGAACCTGACCAATGCTACTTGTGATGCAAGGACCAATTGCATGCGATGGCCGGATGACGTTGAAGTCAATCCCTCACGGCGTACGGATGCAAAAGAGATGGAGTCATGGGACCCTGACAGTATGGACACCAATGAAACACCCCTTAAATACCACCTCCAAAGTAAAAACTATCCGATCGTCAAAGGATGGAACACAGATGTCTTATCCAAATGTCAGAGACCCCTCCAAGGTGGCAAGTTGGGCGATATAAACCCCCATCTCCTCGGGGAAGAAACTTGCCAATTATGCTGACGATGTTCTTAACCTGTACTCTTATGACACTCAATGTAAACTGAATACAAACTGCTAATAAACAGTCGCTTTTACGACAACTTATTCGTGACCACGATGTGGATATTGTTTTGTAGCAAGAAATAATAATAATAATGTTATTGGTTTTACGTCCCTTTTAACTACCCTGGCTTTTAGAGACGCCGGGGTGCCGGAATTTTGCCCCGAAGGGGATCTTTAACGTGCCAGTAAATGTACTGACACGGCTCCCTCGCATTTGCGCACCCTCAAATGCCAGCTGACTGCGCCAGGTTTCGAACCTGCAACCTTGGGCTCAGCAAGCGAGAACGTTACCCCTGAGCCACGCAGCCAGACTTTTGTAGCAAGAAGTGGCTACTGAGGATCTCATTGCCATTTATGGATACGATAAAATAGTTAACTCCTGTGGTAGATCGAACTGTGGATATCCAGCACCTGCTCACGGAACTTGGTGCGTGTGGGAGATATCCCGGAGTTGAATCGATGAAAATCATAGGCGATGTGGATTGTGAAATTGGACCAAGTCCAAGGGCCTCTCTCGGCATGAGTACCATAAACAACATGACTTAAAATATTGGATATATCTTTTTTAATAGTGTGCACAAAATTATTAAAACGAACTAGAAAGATGCTCTACATTTTTGCGTGGTGTCTAGCAACAAGTGCAGAACTGATCATCCTATTACACCAAAGAATAATGCACGTCAATATGTCCAGTTTAAGTAAAATATGATATCTGTCAAATTCTTCCCATGCAAATAATAGTTGGTACACGCCTTATTTCCGCCGCCAGATGGTTCATTCGGCAAGGAACTCTGATACGTTTCTCACAAGGAACCCTCAGATTGCATAAATCCCAGGGTGGTTCGGGGCTCATCGACGTCGAAAAGAAAGAAAGAAAGAAAGAAAGAAAGAAAGAACTCTATTCTTAAAATGAAATCTAGAGATGCTGACTGGATTGTGGACCAATGAGTCACAGAACTTCGTACAATGATGGTGTAGTCCCCATGCAGTCTCAATCCGTAATATGCACTGTGGAGTTACAGCAGGCTGTTCCAAATCCATGAGTTTGAGTATGCGTACACGCGAGTACTCAGCAGTAATGCTCGGAGCAAGGTTGGATAGGGACTGGGGGTGAGAGCCAATACGACACTGGGCGAAGGTCACAACACAAGTTCATGCACTTCATGCCAGTCATGATGTATCCACCCCGATGTGACGGCAACCCCTCACAACAGAGCTGTATTGCATGTTGCAGGTTTACTCACGGAAGGCGGCGTGTACTCCGCCGCTCACGAGCGAGTTGCTCGGCTGGAACAGCCTGAGTTACATGGTAGCGCTATTACAAAGAAAGCGTGTTTGCTGTGAACCTGCAACACACCATTATTCATGGAACCCAACTCTGACATTTGGAATAATGCTTTAAGTGAATGGATCTGACGACTTGTGACCTTATATTCCCGGCAACGAGACATCTCGCAGTGGTACGTCTCTATGACTTTCATGGATAACTACTCTGCTATTTGTTTAAAGTGTTTCATACTCATTTTCAAGTTTTGCAAAAAAAAAAAAAAAAAAAGGCAAGTAAACTTTTGAGATCTACACGGGTGAAAATATCTATCTGTCTGTGTATGTCTGTATCCCTATCAATCACCAAATGACGAAACTGATTTGAATAAAATGAAACGTCTCGGTTTTCTAGATAACAAAGTTTTAGAAATTTCCAGCATAAAAGAAAATTCACTACATTCCGTAGAATATTTAAGACGTCACTGCCGAAAGGTTCTCAATGGTCTTTCTTTAAATTACAGAGTATAAAAGTAATTAACTATAAACATTTTTGAGCGACAATAACGAAAAATAGCAGTAAGGCAAAACCATACAAGTGTCTTTGTTTTAATGATGAACAATATTGCGCACGGCTCCCGTTCGTCTCGCTCATCAGGCGTGGTTATGAGTCTCGTCTCACTGTCTCGCTGGAAGCAAGTCACGTTCTGGCTTCGCGCTTAGATGTTGCGTGGCTTGTCGTCATGTCAGGCGCAGCCCTGTCTCATTGTGCGTCACTACATTGTATGCCCAAGACAAAAGAACAGCCACTCCATACATTCGAGATGATGGCTGGGCGTACTATTGTAAAATGAATAGCTCGGAATATAATTGCGCAACTACCACGGATCTTTGTATAAGATGAGTACCATAAAAGAGACCTCGCTAGCATTCGTCATCAGACCGCATGTAGCCGCCATCTTGAAAATAAAAGTTATGATAATCGATAACCCACAATCTATGAGGGCTACAATGACGAAATTTCACATGAGGGTACACTCGTAAAAGAGACCTATCTATAGAGCGCTCTAGTTCAGAGAAATTATGTGTTCACGATGGCAAGTGGGTGTGCCAATAGCTCATTGAAATCAATCACTCAGAATGACGTTGTGCAATTAGCACAAATCTAAGTAAACTAGAAGCATTATAAGACTTTCCTCGCTAGAACTACTGTAGTGTAAAAGTGTAAACACTATTATAATGAATGTAGAACGCAGCCACCATCTACGCCACAAGTGATTTTTATGACCAAGTCACGAGTTTCAGGACATTGGCTGGGCATATTAAACTGCTCAAAAAAATTAAAGCACCACTTTTTTCAAAGGCCACCAAATCTTGAAAAGTTGACCGCACAAGCTCTAAATCTCATTATGACGTTTGTCCTGACGCCTAACAAGCATATGCTTCAGCACAACTCCCCAACTTGAGTAATTTCGGGGTAGCGCCCCCAAAGCCAGCCCATTTTCGAAAACCGCAAATTGAAGTTTGCGAAAAACGCTGTAGGACTTGTTGCAGGTTGCCAAAGCAGTCGAAAATGAATGAGTTTTGCTCTTAGAGGTTCCACAAACACGTTGAAATCATTACATTTGACGTTTGGGCATTTTCAACCCCTTTCATCATTCCCTAAACATGGACTACCATTGGGGGCATCCGAGAAGGTTCCGGGTGTGTTTAACCACCTGCAAACCTGCACACCGTCCCCAGTTGCTGATTGCTGTAAGTTCTTAAGGCTTCCGGCAATGTTTACCACCCCCCCCCCCCCCCCCCCACTAACACCCTCAACTGGCATGGGACCAAACCACCCCGTCTCGATTCACCCCTAAGGAAGGTTTTAATCGAGATGTTTATCAGCGCTTGTAATGGGGGTCTTTCCATAACGTTTCAAAAAAGGAGCTGTGCCTGTGTCACCACCCCTTCCCCTGCTACCCGCTTTTGTATGATTTTTTCGAATCAGGCCCTTTTTAAGGGCTGAAACGAGGTCTTAATCGCTGAAAGGGCTGTAAAGGTCCTTAGAAGTAGTGGTAACTTTAAATCAACCCTTTCCGTTCGTTGATTAACATTCCATCCCCCAAACTTTACATTTTTGCACCCTCAACCCTCCCAGTCTGGACGCGTAACGCGACATGGCAGAGTTTTCAGAGTTGGATGAAAATGAAGCCTATGGCCTGCAATCGAACCCAAAACAGCAAGTTGGATGGGAATACAAGGTGGCAAACAAGGCCAAAACGTTTTCAAACAAGTTAACAACGCCTAATAAGTACGCCCATGCACAGGCAACCCACATCATGCCCGTGCTTGCGGGTTGCCTATGATCGGCAATGGGTTACTTCAATGGATAGCTGGCGAAGCAACAGAATGCATTCATTGCATATGCATGGGCGTACTTACTGGAGGCTGTTAACTTGTTTGAAAACTTTTTGGTCTCGTTTGCCACCTTACCGATAAATTCCCATCCAACTTGCTGTTTTGGACTCGATTGCAGGCCATAAGCTTCATTTTCATCCAACTCGGAAAACTCTGCCCTGACGCGTTACGCGTCCAGACAGGGAGGGTTGAGGGTGCAAACATGTAAAGTTTGGGGGATGGAATGTCAATCAACGATCGGATGGGATTGATTTCATGTCACCACTACTTCTAAGTTCCTTTACAGCCCTTTCAGTGATTAAGACCTCGTTTCAGCCCTTAAAAAGGGCCTGATTCGAAAAAATCATACAAAAGGCGGTAGCAGGGGAAGGGGTGGTGACACAGGCACAGCTCCTTTTGTGAAACGTTATGGAAAGACCCCCATTACAAGCGCTGATAAACAACTCGATTAAAACCTTCCTTAGGGGTGAATCGAGACTGGGTGGTTTGGTCCCATGCCAGTTGAGGGTGTTGGGGGGGGGGGGGGGTAAACATTGCCATTGCCGGAGGCCTTAAGAACTTACTACAATCAGTAACTGGGGACGGTGTGCAGGTTTTCAGGTGGTTAAACACACCCGGTACCTTCTCAGACGCCCCTAATGGTAGTCCATGTTTAGGGGATGATGAAGGGGTTGAAAATGCCTAAACGTCAAATGGAATGATTTCAACGTGTTTGTTGAACCTTTAAGAGCAAGACTCATTCATTTTCGACTGCTTTGGTAACCTGCGACAAATCCTACAGCGTTTTTCGCAAACTTCAATTTGCGGTTTTCAAAAATGGGCTGGTTTTGGGGGCTCTACCCCGAAACTACTCAAGTTGGGGAGTTGTGCTGAAGCATATGATTGGTAGGCGTCAGGACAAACATCATACTGAGATTTCGTGCTTGTGCAGTGAACGTTTCAAATTTGGGGGCCTTTGAAAAAAGTGGTGCCTTAATTTTTTTGAGCAGCATATTACATTATTGATCTTAATTACTGAGAATGTAAATGCGCGATTAACACAGAACTTGGTAAGTATCAAGTAAGAGACCTCGTTAGCATTAGTGATAAGACTATCACCTTATTGTGCTTAGCCGCCATCTTGATAACGTAAGCCAATAAAATCGATAATACACCATTCATTAGAGCTACAATAGTGAAATTTTGAAAGAAGGTAGACACAAGGTCAGCGTTGAGTGGGCATCTAACACAACATTTAAATCAATTTCTCAGATTGCAATTCCGCAATTAACACGAAACTTCGTAGACTGTCTGTCTGTTAGGTAGACAGCCCGAAGACTGGTTGGATCCTCAAAAAGTACCACCGTTGGGTTATGTGGGTAGATACCCACAAAACCCAAGGCTATATTGAGGCGTACTAGGCAAGAAGAGGAGTTAGGTAGTTTGTCATTGCTTTCCTCACTGAGTTTAGAACAGCAGTACTAACCCTATGAGTAGAACCTGTCACAGTATCCACAGGCACTGACTGTGCCCTGAAGGTCATTACCAAGCACCACCCATACCTCAGTAGCTTCCGTAGCCTATAATCACAGCCATGAGTGAGCCTGTTCCAACAGACAAATGCAAATGTGCGGCATTCATCAAGAGATGACAAACAGGCCAACCTCTATAAATATCAAAATGAAAGTTTGTCTGTTTTTTTCTGAATTTCTAAGGAAATTTGCGTTATTTACGCGTTTCAGACTGTTTTATGACGAATGCGCGCGAAAATAATGTTTTTGTCTGTCTGTCTGTCTGTCTGTCTGTCTGTCTGTCTGTATGTCTGTTTGTCTGTGGACAAGTATGTTCCCTTATAACTCGAGAACGGCTGGGTGGATCAACGTAAAATTTGGTACAGATATCCTTCAGAGACACGACACTAATCATTGATGTAACTCTTCTCTGTAGCTCCAATAAAAGGGGGCCTACCCCCTTAAAACACTTGCTGAAAAAGGCGTAGAAGGGCGAGACAAAGCTCATTTTCAGCCCCTCAATGTGAGAAACAAAACTCGGGAATCACCTTTTTAGGCCCTAAAACCAACCGTTTTTGAGGTATTCCCAGAAAACTAATTTCATTTAATACAATAATGAAAGAATGCAATCCGGTAACCATGGCAACAGAAACTCACAGGTCCATCTATTGCTGTAAGACGCTATACAACTCCATGTATTACATTACTGAGATAGTTTGCAAACGGTTATAAGGTTATAACGGAACAAAATCAAGCTCTAAAATTCATCAATACATATAATGCGCTTAAGGGGGTCAAGGGGTACTGTAGAAATTTTTCACGCGATTTACACGTGCGGGTGTGGTACGGAAGGTCTATTATATCCCTATGTTAGAGCCTCCGTGGCTTAGGCGGCAGCACGCCGGCCTCTCACAACTGGGTCCGTGGTTCAAATCCCGGTCACTCCATGTGAGATCTGTGCTGGACAAAACGGAGGCACACTGGTTTTTCTCCGGGTACTCCGGTTTTCCCTGTCAATATTTCATTCCTGCAACACTCTCCACTATCATTTCATTTCATTTGTCATTCATTTAATCATTTCCCCAGAGGAGTGCGACAGGCTTCGGCAGCCGGCACAGTTCATATCCTCGCCGATAGATGGGGGGCTTCATTCATTCCATTCCTGACCCGGTCGGAGACTGGAAGCAGGCTGTGGATTTTCATTTTCTCTATATTGTTATATTATTATTATTATTATACTACGGCCTACAACGACGAGACAAAGCTTATTTTCTGCCCCTTGGTGTCAGAAACAAAACTCGGGGACCCTAAATAGCCGTAAAGGGTCCCCGAAAACTACATTTTAAGGCTCTAATAACAACAGTTTCTGACATTCCAAGAAAACTAATTGCATTTAATAAACTAATGAAGGAATGCACGCCAATAGCCATGACAAAAGCATCCCAAAAGGTGACATCCAACTTTCCATCTATTTCTGCAAGAAGTAATGCCACTCCATTTATTAAATTTCTGTGAACGTTTGCAAATGGCAATAAGGTTATCACAGAACCAACTAAAACTTTAAAATTCATCAATGCGCTTAAGGGGGTCAGGGATTACCATAGATTTTTTTCCACACGACTTAAACGTGCGATATGTCATACAGAAGGTCTATTATATCTCCAAACAGCAACATGACGTGTATTGTGTTTCGTCTGCGAGGTTTTCAATTTTATTTTCACGTTAGGAAGTACACGTTAGGTAGGCTAAATTTATTTTCTGAGCATATTTTAACTAATCATTTATCTTTGTCGACAAACAGTTTCCAAGCCTCTAACCATTGCAACAGTACTGTAGCTCAATTGATTACGTCTGGCTATTAATACCAAAGACCGTTCGAATAATGGGTACTTCTGCTAGTTGGTAGACTAAGAGCTATATATAAGTTATCTCGCTAAGATGAGTCCTAACACTATCACGGAGCACCTCGTGATGTAGCGGCTAGCATTCTTGGCTGTCGCCTTGGAGGTCTGTGTTCGATTCCCACCTTCGACACCCTGGAAGTGTTTTTCCAAGGTTTCCCACTTCTACTCCAGGCAAATGCCGGGATGGTTCCTAACTTATGCTCATGGCCACTTCCGTCTAAATCCTCACCTGAATTACAACCATACACGCCGCTACAGATACCATAATGACACAGGTTGTCAGATAAATTCTACGCACACCCTAATACACGGGGCTAAATGACCACGATCTCCAAACCCCTCAAATGAAACAACACTATCACAATGATTATGGCGTACAGCCGCCATCTTAAGAATATACGTTACTAAAGTTGATTACCACCTTATATATGAGAGTTACAATGCTGCAACTTGACATTAAGCTTCATCAGTATAAGTGGCTACGTATGCCCAAAGGAGAAAGCTCAGCTACTCAATACATTCAAAATGATGATTGGGCGTACATTTATGCGTTTTAAACATTAACATCACTCACAATCAGAATGCATTTTTCGCAATTAGAATATCATATAAAAGACCTCACCAGCAATAGTCAACACTGAATATTGAGTACAGCTGGAATCTTAAAAATATATATATTTTTAAATTGATAACCCACCATGTACTGTATTAAGGCTACTAGGCCTACAGCAAGTAGGTAGACGCACGTAAGAGGCATTCACTGCAAAGGGCATAAGATCAACGACTCCAAATATATTGTGACGGGAATGAGGGTTCTCTAAGTCAGAACACAACTGGTAAACCGTGTTATTAATCACTAAATTTATTATTACTGTACACAATCAATTACACAATCTCACGCACCAGGCTGCCAAGTCCACAGTTCACAGCCCGGTAGTGCTCGTCGTGGAGTTCCCACTAGAGTACCACTTCGTAGTCCTCGTGTCCATCCACGCACCGCGTCGAACCCAAGGCCTTCAGCACTGTCCGCTCGTACGCTCACACAACTCCCGTGTCACACAACACTCACGTACACAGGCGTACTGACTCCCCTTCTCTGCTGCACATACCGTCAAACAATGCTCGTGTCTCACACCTTGAACTGCACTCAACTGGACTCTACTCTGAACTCAACTGCCCTCGATTCAACTCTCAACTGCTCCTCCCTAGCATCGCTGGTTTTTAAATATCTGCTAATGGGCCTCTCATAGCTTCTGGCCCAACTCAGGGCACTGGATAACGACCTGCTGATTCCAGTGGCATACGGCGCGTCAATGTCCTCGAGTACCTCACAGGGGCTTTTGTTTGCGAGGACAGCACCGCGGCCAGCGAGAGGGGAACGGCGTAGTAAACAAGGAGTCTTATCTAAGATGTAACTTAAGCGCTATTTACACGAATATGAAACTGATTGTACAAGCGTCACTTTGAAAACATGATGTATTAAAACTAGTAACGGGCATAGACAACAGTTATAATGACGAAACTGACCATATGAGACGCTTTCACTGCATAAAGCTAAAAAACAGAGGATTCACATATTCGAAGTATCCCTATGCAAATGTGTATTATGTGATACAGCAGATTTCTAATCGTTTTTCATGTATCAACATGAGCCATAAAAATCCAACATGACGACCATCCGTAATATTTAGACGGTTCTCAATATCTACGAATCTATTACAGCAATCAAACTGACATTTTGTATGTTGATAGAGGCAATTAACATAAGTAGGGTATATGAAAATAGGCTATTTAGTTCTTCACGGAATTACTTCTTAAATAGTCATTTTCTACGGACCGGAATACGGAAGTTGTCACCGTGCGAATTGATACTAGTTTGAATCCCGACACGAGGAAGAACGAGCAAATTTTTACACTCACAATGTCACGGGCTAGATTCAATGCCTGAAGTATTATAGTTAAGTAACCATTATTGTTATATTTAAAAATGTAAACGATTAAATATTTACATAATAGAGTTCGCGAACGGAATAATAGTTGACGGAGATATTTATTATCAGAGTACAAATGATATTATTGTCAGAATGGCGTGATTTAAGATCGGTGAAAATTCACGTTTTTCTAACGTGCAATGGGCGCTCATGAGCCTACAGCATGAACCGATACGAGGTGTGTTAAGTTCATGAATGTATTCAGTTATCAGTCACTCCAGTGAATACAACACATTATTATTATTATTAGCCATGGAAATGCATCACCATGTGAGGAATATCCACATATTAGGAATGGAATCCAACACCACTACAATGAGTTGCTACTGTAATTTAATCTGATAGGGGATGACGAAAAACACCCATTACAACTGGGTACAGTACAGATTAAACATCGATTTAATTTTTGATAGTCTACCCAAATGAGTAGGGTAGGATTGTTTTAATATTTCTCCAAGCCTGGATTTATTAATTCAATTTAAATTCCAACGTTAGATTTTGCCTTTGATTTTGCCAATATTGCAAAATAAATCCTGATGAGTTTTATCTTATTTATTGTTGGTTTTCTGATTTATTTTGTTGTTTTTGGTAGTTAGTCCTCTGAACTGGGACTCGTCCTAATTTCCAAATCCTTTACCCGACACATACCGAGACAGGAATCTCGTCCCTTTAGGGCCTGGTTCAGAGTAGACGGTAGTCTATGTTCGGTTGCTCATGGGCAAGGCGCAGATGGGAATGGGCTACCACACCGCCGCGCCGTCCTGGATAAACGGGCACAGTACATAACTTTAATAATTGACCACTCTAATTCTACGGAAATATACTTAATGATATGACAAGAGAAACAACATACCATGAATTGTTTTTAAAAAGTAGACTGTTTCTTTACTGAACACTTCTTTATATATAAATTAGCACGCACGCCGTCTACAGTGTAACTCAGGAACGCTCCACTAAATAATCATGTAGGCCTACTAGACAGTTTAATTAATATACTGGTTCATTTTAGCAACTTCGCAGCGCATAGGTCGGTACACATGGAATAACGGGCAATCATTTTCCGAAGCTAACACAAGTGCCATCTATAAGTTGGGAAAATTGTATGCAAGAGAAGTTCACGTATGGCATGCATGGGTTTAATGTGCCCAGTTTGGGAGAGATCGGAACATTCCATGATTAATTATTGGAATTCTTTTCTAGGAATTTACATATGCCCCGTCTCTAATTTACTACGGGGTCGTGGTGGCGCAGTGGTCAAGCTGTTGGCCTCTCACCACGGCGGACCGGGCTTGATTCCCGGTCAATGCATGTGAGAGTTTCAAAGTGAAATGCCATGTCCTATGGTTCGGATTCCACGTAAAACGGAGGTCCCGTGGCTCATGATCGTGAGAGTAACCGTCACGTAAAACCATAAAATTTCCATTCGTTCTAATTTATTGAAACTTAGCTAAGGAATTTTGTATAAATAGAATGACATTATAGTAGATTCTTATTATACGAAGATTCACCCCGACTACTTCAATTGAACACGAGTATATTCACACAGCTGTCATCTTGAGACTACAATATCATTTGGATGCTTTGATATATTTAGATCTAAATACCGGATCGGTATGCCTAGTGTCACTGAATTGGATGATTAGAGCGCAAGAAAAGGTCATCCAATTTTTGAAATTCGCATGTCCGCAATAGCCGCGGCTCACCCAAATACGACTGCACGTTTGACGTATGCATCTTGTATGTTGTAATGAGTAGCGTTGAAGTTCTATATATTGGCCCAGGTTTCTAAGTGTTATTCTGTGGTAATGCAACACAAACACACCTTGCACTGTAATCAAGCGTCTACCTGAATACTCAACCTCTTTTGGATGACCTACCACTGCCACCATCTTAGTTTCCTTGACTACCACGTTTCGGGAAATAACATATGGAGTGGGTGGGGGATGACTAGACAGCCGAGAACATTCGGTTTCTCAGGTTAGGAAGCATCCAAAGGTGTGAATCATTCTAAGCAATTACGTAAATTACTTTAAATAACATAATTTTTATCTTAATTCTTAACGCTTCATTTGCATTAAGGCTGCCAATTTGACAACATTTAACATACATTTTCCATAGACAATACGTTGTACGTCCAGAAAGTAAGCTCTGATTGATATTAAAAATAAAACGAGTACAGGTACAGACAAACTATTTATTTCAAAGAAAACTACAAATCATAAACTCTTTCTACATAACTCCCACCATTTTGGAGGCACAAGTTTCTTCAAGTCTTTTTCATTGAACGTTGTCACCTGTGTTGTCAACCATGTGATTTTTCGAGGTTTCAAGATCTGCTTGGCTTTAGTCTTTACATTTTGAAATCTATTGGAATAAAGTACAGGGATAGAAGGGTGATCTACAATCTATACAGAAACCAGACAGCAGTCATTCGAGCTGAAGGACATGAGAGAGAAGCTGGTATTCAGAAAGGTGTAAGGCAAGGCTGCAACTTATCACCCATACTTTTCAATCTTTACATTGAACAAGCAATGAAGGAAAATGGAGAAAAATTTAAAGTGGGAGTGAAGATTCAAGGAGAAATAATTTCAACTCTGAGATTTGCGGATGACATCGTCATCTTGGCCGACACTCCTGAGGATTTGAATGAGTTTTTGAATGGTACGGACTCCGTCTTACGGAATGAATATATGATGAAAAGTAATAAATGTAAAACAAAAATACTGGAAAGCAGCCGAAATAAAACAGAAACCTCTATGGACATCAAATTGGCAGGTGAAAAGCTGAAGGAAGTAAGAGACTTCTGTTACTTAGGAAGCAAAATAACCAGTGATGGACGAAGCAAAGAGGATATAAAAAGTAGGTTGGCTCAGGCAAGGAAAGCCTTTCTACAAAAAAGGAATCTGTTGACATCGAATATAGATTTAGGTATTAGGAAGTCATTTTTGAAAGCCTTTGTCTGGAGCGTGGCGCTCTATGGAAGTGAAACTTGGACTGTTGGTGCAGCAGAAAAGAGGAGAATGGAAGAATTTGAAATGTGGTGTTACAGGAGAATGATGAAGATCAGATGGGTAGATAGGGTGACAAACGAAGAGGTATTAAGAAGAGTGGGAGAGGAGAGATGTTTCTGGCGACTGTTAATGAAGAGAAGAGATAGGTTGGTAGGACACATACCAAGACACCCAGGAATAGCAAGCTTAGTTATGGAAGGAAGGGTTGAGGACAAGAACTGCAGGGGTAGACCGAGGTTAGAATATGTTAAACAGATTGCTTCTGATGTAGGGTGTGGTAGCTATGTAGAGATGAAACGATTAGCTCAAGACAGGGAGGCATGGAGAGCTGTATCAAACCAGCCAAAAGACTGAAGACTCAAACAACAACAACAACAACAGTATTTACTGGTGATGAAGTATGCCTCAATTCCATCGATTGTCGTTTCAATTCAGGTGTTTATCGCGAGCCAAGTCTCATAAAAAAACGTGGCGCTACAGGCCATGAAGGGCCCAGGCTTACCAAGCGACCGCTGCCCAGCCATTTGGCTTGCAGATACTGGGGTGACGCGTGATCAGCGCATCAGGTCCCCTCGGCCGTTAATCTTGGTTTTCGTGATCGGGGCGCTGCCTTACTGTCAGACAGCTACTCAATTGTCCTTACGAGGCTGAGTGCAACCCGTTCCAGCCCTCACGTCAGTTTTTAAAATCCCTGACGGAGCCGGGAGTCGAACCCCTCCGGGTGAAAGGCAGGCGCGCTAACCCAACACCACAGGGTCGGCCAGCCATGTCTCATAAACGGTCATTATCTTGCTTAGAATATCATCACCATCTTTGTTGTAACGTGTCAAAAAGACAAGTGCACTGCCCTGACGCTGTTGTTTGTGTTGTTCTGTAAGAGTTTTTGGCACCCAATATGCACACAGTTTTCGAAATTTCAGTTTTTCAGAAACAATTTTATGGAAAAATGATTTTGAAATTTGCAAAAAAAGTCCGTAGAAATTTCAGATAATGTAAACCTATGGATTTCGTTGACGCGTTATTCAACTGCACGAACCAAGTCTTCATTAACCAAAAATGGACGTCCGCTTCGTTCGTCATCGTGCACTTGACCACGTCCTTCATTGAACTGTCAGATCAATCTCCTTACCATTCAATCACTGATCGCATTTTCCCCGTACACCTCGCAAATCTGTCAATTAACATCGATTGGTTTAGTGTTCTTTGCATTCAGAAAGAACTGACAGATCTACTCTCACAAGCGGCGGGATTTTCATTCATCCTCGTCATTCAAACCAAGCACTGCAAAGCTTAAACAGACAGCTATCTCAAAATAGCGTCATCGCCTTCCATATGATTCAGAGCAATTACCGCGCCTGCGGTGAACAGCAATTTCAGCGATGCCGGGGTAACGTATACAAACGGAACTTACCTTCTGGAAGTGCTTCGTAAGTAATTTTAATAAATGGGCTTAAATACAAAAGAGAATTGTGGACCATACACTGTAATATATGAAATAGATAAACGAATTCAACACAATTACATGGTGAAATTTGAATACACGAAGTGGAAGAGATTAGACTCAATGCTTAATATCCATAAGTTGTATTCATTATAGACTAGAAACATAAAGAAAGCATAATAATCTTACTATGGTACTAGTGCATGCCATGTCTTGAATCAAAGCTTTCATCGTTTATCAAGATAACTCACTTCAACACACCTCCAACACTGGAAAATATGTGTCCAAAGTTACACGATGAGACTAAAGAATTGTGTACTAGTGTAGCCCATCATACGAATTTTCTCTACAAACGACTGAATAAGACGCAAGAGATAAAAAAAATAAGGTTTAAAATTTCGTGCTGATGCCATCTTGAATTTCCGAAAACAATATTGAATATCATGAGATTTCTCTACATGCTAAGTTCAGAATAAAGATTCGCTGTGCCAAGTTTAATTCCACTCGGTAATTAGATCGACCGAAAACTTATTTTTTATATTTTAAAATCACTTGGGCGTCACGTTGTCTTTGTTTTTCTCAGGATTTGGAAAATCACATATACATCCTCACTTAACAGTCCTCTAACACCATACAAAATTTCAGTTTGATTGCTTAAATAGTTTCGGATATATTGAGTGCTGGTGAAAATGCCATATTGGATTGTTTTGTATATATATATATATATATATGCTATAATTCATATGAATATTGTAATCTTGGCTCATTATATCAACCTACATTTCTATCGCCTGTTTAGGACAGAGAAATAAAACCTGATTTTAAAAAATCGCACCGGCACTCTTCTTAGGTTCTAATAAAAATCAAATGTTCAATTAGACGCCAGTATATTAAAACTTGTATGAAGATTTATCGTGCTAAGTTTTACTGCGCCAGGATTATTAAGTCACGAGAAGAATTCATATAAATATTTAAATTTCGCGTCACCGCCATGTTGGTTTTGTGCTCATCAGGTTATTGCAAGTCCTATAGTGAACTTATGTTAATAGTCTCTGTCAACAAACACAATTTCAGTTTGATTGCTGTAAAATATTCGTAAATATTGAGAACCGTCTAAATACTCCGGATGTTCGCCATGTGTGATTTTTTTTGTAAGTAGGCCTCAGAGTAATGTACCATTAGATGAAGATTATTGCGTAGTTTCATTATACAAACGTTCACTTTGATCGCATGGTTAAGGCACAAAATATAAACACTTACAATTTCGCACATCCGCCATTTTGAGTTTATGAAAACAATTGAATTAAATTAAATGCCAGTATATTACATCTTATATAAGCATTTTTTACCGAGTTTCACTGCACTTGGATGATTAAATTACGAGAAAATGCCATCTAAATATTTTAACTTCGCTTGGCCGCCATGTTGGTATTGTACTAAGCAGGTTTTAAAGTTTTAAAGGAACTTACCGTAGTATTCTTTATCACCGTACAAAACTTCAGGGTGATATAAGTAATAGTTTCGGAGATATAGAATGCCGGTTAAATAATTCGCGCGGCGCACATGTTAGTTTGGTGAAACTTATGAAAATTTGAAAGAAACGATCGGGGTCAGAGAAAATAATACTACGCTCTTACCTAGTTTTATTGAAATCGCTACGATCTCCTGTTACGGTACACAAAAGCCGGTGCCATCGATGCTTGCTTCGTTTCCGGTGTCACATGATTTCCTTTTATGGTTCACAAAATCCGGGTCACACTACATGATTTATTTTCTCCCACTGGTTCATTGATACATTAGCTGCATCGCGGAGGGTTACTGTAAAAATAATAATAATAATTATTATAATAATATCAAAACATTTATAGAAAAGGACCTAAATGTCTCCTGATTTGGCCCTTGCGCTGTAATTGAACACGAGGGGGGAATATGCCAATCATGAGAGCTCAACTTAATTTTTGGAGTTACATTTTTTAGTTATAAAAGAAATGTTAATGTCCAATATGTTAACATTAGTTAGGTTCTCCTCATACTGGATTCACATCCTCTTTTTTGTCCTTCGAACTTACGTCACTCCCGGGCATCCTGTCAGAAAATAATTGGATATGGGATGTCGAACTGTATGTGAGTCCAGTAGGCCATATATGCCTTTCACAAACGCACTTGTACACTGCCCACCAACCTACTCAACTCGCGGTACATGCAACGCAGTACTGCTAACCAAAATCCTGTCATTCATCCTCTTCTGGAAATCCGACTTAGTACTTCCTTTGTCGGCACTACCTCAAATGCTCTACGGAAGCTCCTGGTTAGATTTAATTCCTACTAGGAGTGGTGGACACAGGGCCAGTGGCACATTAGCTGCTTGGCAGAGGGTTGCTGTAATAATAATAATAATAATAATAATAATAATAATAATAATAATAATAATACTAATAATAATAATAATAATAACAGTATCTCAAAGTTTGCAGAAAAATATATTAATTGAAGTTGCCAAGTTACTGAATTCAATGTATGGACGTTGGTAATTTCTTTATTTGTGTGTTTTGTATATTGCATGACGAGCAATACTATGTGTTTAAAATATATTATGTCAATGACATATCACATTCATCACAACCATTCTTTCCAACCAATTCGATACAAAACGCTAAATGCACAGTCAAAATACAATATTTATGATTTCAAATGAAAGAGGCCACAAACTCTGTTCATGTAAGTTTACAATTTGTACTGTATGTGATAATTGGTCGGTAGCTGGGGTTGGAATGTTATCTTCTTTTCTTGAACGATAAAACGATGCCCGGAAGCTTAGAAAGCCACGTGGCGAAGAAAATTAGTCTAATGTTGATTTCTATGTAGTATTATTTATGAATTTTTGGTCACTTTTGACTGATATGTCATCTTTTTCGTAAATTCTAGGGCTTTATTTACCAATAATGTTATATTGAATTTGAATGTAAACGGTTATGGACGCAAACATCCTCCATGGCTAAATAAACTGACACTTAGGCGTACTAACTTGATTAGTGAACAAGAAAAGTTTTGAGGTTCAGTTGGTATTGTGTACGCTTCGTGGTGGTGCGGGTTTGGTCCCCGGGTTTGCCAAAGAATTTAACTATGGTTTTAATTTCTGGAACGGTAGGCCTACCTTTGGCATGCGAGTCACCCAAATGGTGTCCATTTGGAAGACTTGCACCATGCCAGTGTGGCCAAATTAGTTTACTCTTTTCTTTTGCACTGGTTTTGTAAATTATTCGACACAAGCACTCAACTTTATTATATGTTGCTTATAAAGGCCGATGTTAGGCCCCTTAAAACGACAATTATCATCATCATCATCATATTATTATTATTATTATTCATTATTGAAAATAAAAACAACTGCATAATGAACAGAAACACAAATGAATCTTCACTTTGACCAAATATTTGTAAAATAGATTTCTTTGTTCATTTTGAAAGTTTTTCCCATAGATTTTATTGCATTTTGTAGTGCATTAGCTACCCGCCATGGAAGTAGTTATGAATTTAAGGTGATAGGTTACTTTTAATTCCTCGTATACGACATCGGCGCATATATTTTTATAGTCTGTGCTCTTTGGTCTGTTTTAACCTTCTGTCTCAGTAGATGGGTTATCATAGATAGTCAAAATCATTGTAATACTCCTAAAATATGATCAGGTTTTAAGGAAACACTATAACAAGGCTTGATCTAAAGTACAAGTAAATTCCAAACAGTGCAACGAAATATTCACAGACGGAATTAAATAATGCCGAGGTGCACCAAATTAAAAGTGATACGCCCAACTCACCCACACCTCCCTCAAGCCTCAACTCGACTGTTAGCTGTCACTAGGCAGAGAGAGAGGGAGAGACTTGCCCACTCGCTTACTCGCTTGCTACTGTTGTTAATTCATTTAAGGAACTGGGGACATCTTGGGGATCAGGCCCGTATTGTGAACTTGTCTAATATCCTGTAATTCTGTAATAACTGTAGTAGTTTGTATAGCCACATTAGCCATGTATGGGGTAGGTGCCCCGGGACTTGAAGTAAGGTACTATCCCGGCATTTTCTTGGAGAAAGTGTGGAATAACCCGTGGAAAATCACACCCAGGATAGCCACGTTCAGCGCTCAGATTCGAACCTCCAATCTCCGGAATTGCTGCAGCTACCCATCGCGGTAGTGGCGCGCTACGCCCCGGGGATTCACTTGCTACTCACTCGGATTGAAACTGAAACTTAGAATTGGGTTTTATTCCAAACTGTAGATTGTGCGAAAAATTTAAAACGATGATATCTCCTGAAGTAGCTTATAGATGAAAAATACATACAGTAAATTACATTTTCATCTACAGTAGTTACTTTTGGTCATTAAACAAATTCGATTTAAAAAGGATGAATTGATGATTACTAAAATATTATTTTCTTAAGTTCACGTTTTTCACTGCAAAGTGGGACAAAAAGAACTTACAGTGGGGTATGTAAGATATACGCTGACGTAGATATTTTTGTTAAACGTTTCAAGCCAAACATATTATTACCGCCATAACATTGATATACCTATAACGGTTTAGACAGCATAAGGTCGAAAGTCGCTCGGACGGCTGTTTCTTTCCGTTACTGTTCGGCTTACTTTGATTATAGATCAAGGTCACACTTGGCAGTAAGAAACGTGAAACTACCAGCTTCGGTTCTGTGTATATTGTACTGTCTTATTACAACTAAAGCTGTGCATGTGTACGCGTGTCCTCCTCTCATTATTCCCGTTTCTACGGGACCAGGAATGTAATGCGATGGATGATTTTTAAGGCTGGATGACGCCTACCTCAAGAGGGGAGTTCATGAGAGATTAAATGGAGATCAATATAACTGGGCAAGAAGCTGGAAGGAAGCAGCCGAGGCCTGTTTACATGTGCCGTCCAAACATTTGCATGGAGCTGAAAATGGGAAAACACAGAAAGCCCTTTCAAGGGGTTTAAACCCAATCGTCAACAAATAGCTTGCGTCCGCTGTCAGTGAAGGTGTGTAGATACAAATTCCGTCGCCCAACGGGTACCCACCAGCCATCAAATATTTCGACATGTAATTGATCCTCAGCCCCATATAAATGTCTCGCCAAGCAGGCGAGTGGTTTTCTGAGGATAATGGGCTTTAACGAGCAGGTGGCTTTTACTCTCCAAGATACATAGTTACAGCAATGTTGCCAATACATATCTCTTGTTAGCCCAATATGGACGTACACCTCGAGGTGTAGTGACTAGTGTTCTTGACTCTCACCGCGGAGGTCTGGGTTCAATTCACGGCTTTGCCGAGCAATTTAATTCTGGTCTGGGAGCTGAAACGGAGTTCATTGAGCCTCGTGAGGCAGAACTGAGAAGAGGTTTTCCTTGGTTTACCACTTCTACTTGACGCAAATGCCAGCCAGCATAGCACTAAAATTGATCACAAATCCTATCCAGAATTACAATTACAATGACAAAAGTTATCGGAAAAATGCACACAAACACAAGTAGGCTACGCGAGAATATATTACCACGATATGGCAGAGCCCGATAATGAATCAACACCAACAACAAAGACAATCTCCTACAGTCCAGACAAGTCATAGGCCTACTAGTTTCATTCGCTAATTGAAAACCTTGTAAATCACTTCAATAATATCTTGTGAAAAGTATTGCTTTACTATCAACTTCATTCAATAACGTGGATGACTGCGGAATAACGATGCAGCAAATCCTGCAACCGCAACCCAGTGCCAATGGTTCATTTCCCGCCAGTGATACTCGACAGAGCACCAATGGTTCATTGCCAGCCAGTGATACTCGACCAAGCGCCAAGGTTCATTGCCCATCAGTGATACTCAACTGAGCGCCAAGGTTCATTGCCCTCGAGTGATACTCGACCGAGCGCCATGGTTCATTGCCCTACAGTGATACTCGACCGAGCGTCAACGGTTCATTGCCCAACAGTGATATTCGACCGAGCGCCAATGGTTCGTTGCCCATCAGTGATACTCGACCGAGCGCCAAGGTGCATTGCCCTACAGTGATACTCGACCGAGCGCCAACGGTTCATTGCCCAACAGTGATATTCGACCGAGCGCCAATGGTTCATTGCCCATCAGTGATACTCGACCGAGCGCCAAGGTTCATTGCCCATCAGTGATACTCAACTGAGCGCCAAGGTTCATTGCCCTCGAGTGATACTCGACCGAGCGCCATGGTTCATTGCCCTACAGTGATACTCGACCGAGCGTCAACGGTTCATTGCCCAACAGTGATATTCGACCGAGCGCCAATGGTTCGTTGCCCATCAGTGATACTCGACCGAGCGCCAAGGTGCATTGCCCTACAGTGATACTCGACCGAGCGCCAACGGTTCATTGCCCAACAGTGATATTCGACCGAGCGCCAATGGTTCATTGCCCATCAGTGATACTCGACCGAGCGCCAAGGTTCATTGCCCGCCAGTGATACTCGACCCAGCGCCAATGGTTCATTGCCCGCCTGTGATGCTCGACCAACTAGCAGTGGTTCGCGAAGGAAAGAGATAATGTTGCTGTATAAGAATCTCTAATGACAAGAGGAAAGGGAATATAAGAATTCATCATTGCTCCTCTCTGTGGGTAGGGACATGAGCTATGAGCTCTGTGTATTTGTGTGTGCTGAACAATACATTGCACTATATTATTTAAGTAATAGCCCGCCTCGTTGCGTAGTGGCTAACACTCTTGTCTGTCACCGCGGAGGCCCGGGTTTCTTTTCTCGGCCCTGCCAAGAAATTTTATTCTGTTCTGAATGTTGAAACGGGGTACTTTCAGCCTCGTGAGGCAAGCCTATGCAGAAGTGGGTTCGATTCCTACCTCAGCCACCCTGGGAGTAGTTTTCTGTAGTTTTCCACTTCTACATCAGGCAAATGCCGGGATGGCACCTAACATAAGGCCACGGCCGCTTCCTATCCAAATCCTTCCTCGATTTCAAATACACACACTGGTACAGATATCACAGTGACACAGGTTATAAATCTAATTTACACATACCCAAGTACAAGGGGCTACATAACCACAATGTCGCAAACCCCCTTAAAGAAACTAAAACAACTATTTAAGTAACGGAGATGGGGCAATATTATAGAATATATATGTCTTACAATGTTCGGGAATCTCTGAAAGTTCACCTAAGCCTCAGAGGTCACAAACCACTGCACTAGGAATGCACGTAAATATCAAGACACACCAGCCTAGTTTATGCTGTGATACGTTATTCGTGTTGATGGACCCTCATGAAAATATATGCTAACATGTTTAAACAGTCGACGCAAGGAGTGACAATCATGCATATTGCCAGTAGCTACAGTCCCTTTGAACCTCGGTCAGGACGCCTGGTGTCGAGAGAAGGGAAGCCGACGCTGGACCATCATACCGTAATTAGTTAGGCGGGACTGATCATCAGGATTATGGAGATGAAAGGGCGCCAAGTAGATATCCGTTGGCCGTCGTGACTATAACTGTGCATATAATTAAGGTCTAGAGCTAGCTCCCCGAGACTTCAATTTGCATGGAGTGTGCGTGGAAAATCTCGGGGAGAAACCTCACTCAGGAAGGTCACTGTTAGTGTTCTGTCTGACCTCACATGTCCAATCGCTACTAACTACTCCAGTTTTCACGCCCCAGACCCCCTTGCTTGTAGTGCAATCAGTAATTTTCGTCCATACAGTAATCAAACCAAGTAGCGACGAATGATTTCGTCCATACAGTCGTCTAACCAAGTAGCAACGAATGGTTTCGTCCATACAGTCGTCTAACCAAGTAGCGACGAATGATTTCGTCCATACAGTCGTCTAACCAAGTAGTGACGAATGATTTCGTCCATGCAGTCGTCTAACCAAGTAGCGACGAATGATTTCGTCCATACAGTCGTCTAACCAAGTAGCAACGAATGGTTTCGTCCGTATCAGCCACATCCAGTAGGCTATACTCCAGGTAGAGACCGTGCTGGGCGCGATTTACAGGACACCATTTAGAACACTCGGCCTCGCTGATGGATCATTAGCAATAGTTCGGAGGTAAATCGCTGCAACATCGTCTTTCAATTATAGCAAATTTCGTCTCAAGTACTGTCTGATCAACAGCAACAACAACGACGACAATAATATTAGTAATAATAATTCGCCTCTTTTGACTGTTATGTTTAATAAATCTCTGGAGTAGTATATTCATTAGATTTGTACAAATGTCAGAATACATTATGTTGATACGGGTCTCAACGTTTGAATGCAAACTGAATGTGCCAGTATACGATCCCGTAATGTTGGGTTGAGGAAACGAGAAATAAATGGTGACTTAATGCTATTTCCAAGAGCATCGCATATTGTGCATCATAACTTATTCTTATTTTCGTTTACAACAGATCAATTAGATGTCAAGAAAGATTGAAAGCATATTGCTGCATTAAACCAAGGTGACGAGATGGAGCCAGAGCCAATCACTTCACAGCAACACAACACAGTCGCAGAGACTACCTCTTGGTGTAGCAGCTAGCATTCTTGACTGTCAACCCGGAAGTCCGGGTTGGATCCCCAGCTCCGGCAAGACATTTAATTCTGGTTTGAGGGCTGGAACAAGGTACACTCAGCCTCGTGAGGCAGAACTGAGAAGCGGTGGATTTCATTCCCACCTCAGTCATCCTGGAAGTGGTTTACAATAGTTTCCCACTTTTACTACAGGCAAATGCCGGGATGGTTCCAAACTTAAGGCCACGGCCACTTCCTTCCCAATCCTCACCTGGGTTACAAATACACCTACTACTACAGCCATCTTAATATCAGACAAAATACCAACACACACCAGAAAAATTGAATCAGTACAATTTAATTCGAACGAGCATTTAATTCTACTCCGGCCGGAGGGAAATTAGATTCATAGAATTTAATTCTCTTCCGGCCGGGGTGAAAATATATTCATACAATTTAATTCTATTCCAGCCGGAGTGAAACTAAACTCATACAATTTAATTCTATTCTGTCCGAAGTGAAATTAAACTCATGCAATTTAATTCTCTACCGGCCGGAGTGAAATTCAATTCATAGAATTTAATTATATTCCTGTTGGAATGAAACTGTGAACGAACATTTAATTCTATTCTGGCAGGAAATTAAATCCACAGAATAGAATTCTATTCTTGTCGGAATGAAACTGTGAACGGACATTTAGTACTATTTCGGCCGGAATGAAATTAAAATCATACACTTTCATTCCAACGAGCATTTGATTCTATTCCGACGTGAATAAAATAAGTCCATCGAATTTAATGATATGTAGCCTAAATATGAAGTGAAATGTTATCCACTCGCGGAATGGCACTCTCAATGAAGAGTTTGTCCTATTCAATCCAATGAATGATAATGATCGTATCGCCTCCTGAGAGAACGAGTGCAGGTCTTTCTAGTCGACGCCCGTGAGCGACCTGCGCGCCGTAATGAGGATCAAATGATGATGAAGACGTCACATACACCCAGTCACCGAGCCGTGGGAATTAACCCCAGGAGAATAAAATCCTTGATTGCCCGGCCGGGAATCGAACCAGGCACACGTCGGCCCAAAGCCTAGCGCGCTAACAATTTAGCCTCGGAACCATACACGGCAGTGAAATTCTGGGATATAATACTAATACCTGAGGCATTTTTATCAATTTTATTTTTCCGGATTATTATTTAGAGCCTACTTTCATCTTATGAAATATTGACTTGTGAGATCACCTTGTATCAGTGTGTGTATGTGTGTACGTGTATGTGCCATCATAAAATCTAAACGGCTAGAGCGATTATAATGAAACTTGCTGAGGTCGTAGTAGACTACTATCTCGTCCAACCACGACTGTGCCTTTCAAATTTTAATACGTTTTACCAATTGAACATGACGACCGCGCGAATAATTACACCAGCATTCAATATCTCCGACAGGATTTGTTATTAGAAATCATTTGTGTACCAAATAAACCGACAGCGGTAGCTACGCTCGCTAACGCACAGGGCCAAGCTCCCTGCGGACTTGGTAGACGTGAAATGGTTTTCCGTGCTTTCTCATTTTCAACTCAATGCAATCGCTGGGATGGTACCTTCTGACAGGCCACGGCCGCTTCCTTCCACATCCTTGCCCAGTTTTATTCTTATTCATTAATTTCACCTCTCATTAACTTCTCTCCTGGGGTTGGCGTCAGGAAGGGCATCCGGCTGTAAAAATCCCCCGCCACATAAACTTTCATCGCATCTCATCCCAGACCCCGTTGAATAATAAGGGATGGACAAAATCCTGGGTTTACTACAGCCAAATTTTGAGAAAGATATTGGCATTTCAGCCCCATATAAGTTCCACTTTCATCCGCCTACTGTGCTCCGGGTATCAAATGGCCTTATTTATAATTTACCCACACGAGTTTGCCAGAAAATTCCATTATAACGTCGAACTTAGTATAGGCTACACATAAATTCTTGTCCGAGTCTCAACCTGTCTACTGTACATGTATAAAAATATGTTTTGCTTTGTTCTCAATTTCAAATAAATACAATTCCAATAACAACGTGCTTCGTTTCTTTTTAATGACATTTCTGCGCACATTTCACAGCTCTTACGGTAAAATGCGAAAGTGGAGTTGGGCTTGGTGGTAAAATGCCAAGCTGCTCGCTTCCTACCAATGTGGACCGTGTTCGATTCCCGGTCAATGCAATTGAGATTTTTGAAGTGAAATATCACGTCCTGTGGTTCGGATGGTGGTCCCGTAGCTTATGAGCACGAGATTTACGGTCACGTAATACTGCAGGTTGCCCTCCTCTTAAAATGTCCTACTCTTGCTATAGCGGCTAGTATTCTTGGCTGTCGCCCCGGAGGTCCAGGTTCAATCCCCAGCTCTGTCAAGAAATTAAATTGTGGTCTGATGGCTGGAACGGGGTACACTCAGCTTAGTGAGATACAACTGAGAAGAGGGGGGATCGATTCCCATCTCCGCCATCCTTGGAGTGGTTTTCTATGGGTTCCCACTTCTACTCCATGGAAATGCCAGGATGGGTCGTACTTAAGGTCAGAGCCACCTCCTTGCCAATCCTCACGTGATTTTCAAATACACACACCAATACAACCATCACAATAACAAAGGTTATCAGATAAGAATTCCACCCACCGTAGTGTGTGGGGTTAAATGATCTCAATGTCCAAGCCCCTCAAATAAAACAACAACAACAACAATCACAAGGCGGGAAGGTTGGAATGGACACTGTATACAGTATTCCTGATTTTGACCTCATCAACAAGGAAGATTTGTCTGATGTAGGCCATGCGAAACATTTAACGTGCAGACGGATTTAAGAGAAGGGGGAGTGGTACAGAAGTGGTTTTCCTAATTACTTCACCTATATTTGACTAAAGGCAATCTGTCTGAATTAAAATACCGGTAACTAAATAAATAAATGGAGCAATGCGTGATATTGTAACGTACAGTATATCCTGCAATCCATCAAAACTCTCGCACAATGTTTTTTGATATTTTTAGATAGTTACTGTAGATAGACAAATACCTCATTACTACAGTCGGTTAGTACTTAATTGTTGTTGTTGATTCATTTAGGGGCTTTGCGACATCGTGGTCTTGTGTCCCCGTGTACTTGGGACTGTGTGCGAAACTCGTCTCATGACCCGTGTCACTGTGATGGCTGTATTAGTGTGTGTAGTTGTAATTCAGTTGAGGATTGGGAAGGAGACGGCCGTAGCTAATTTTGGAAACATCCCGCCATTCGCCTGGGGTAGAAAAGGGAAACCACAGAAAACCACTTTCAGGGTGGCTGAGGTAGGAATAGGGCCCGCTTCTTCTGGCTAAATGGTTGGCGTGCTAGGCTTTAGCCAGACGCGTCCCGCGTTCGATTCCTGGCCGGGCCGTCAAGGATTTTATTCTCCCGGGGTTAATTCGTACGGCTCGAGGACTGGGTGTATGTGAAGTCTTCATCATCACTTCATCCTCATTACGGCGCGCAGGTCGCCACGGGCGAAAACTAGAAAGACCTGCACTCGGCCTCTCACGAGGCCATATGATCATTATCATTCATTGGATTGACTAGGACACACGCTTCATTGAGAGTGCCATTCCGCGATTGGATTACATTTCACTTCATATTTACATATCATTAAATTCTAACCGACAGTAGTGGCTACGCTGGCTAAAGCGCAGCGTTAGGTCATGGGGCCAAGCTCTCTGCTGACTCGGTAGACGCGTGGGTTCGAGCCCCACCGTCGGCTGCCCTTGAAATGGTTTTCCGTGGTTTCCCATTTTCAACACCAGGCAAATGCTGGGACAGTACCTTCTGACAGGCCACGTCCGCTTCCTTCCACATCCTTGCCCACTTTCATCCATTCATCTCATCTCTCATCCCGACGCGCAGGTCGCCCACGGGCGTCGACTAGAAAGACCTGCACTCGGCCTCTCAGGAGGCTACACTAAAAAAAATGGATTTATTTTATTCAAGTCGGAATAGAATCAAATGCTCGTTGGAATGAAAGTGTATGAATTTAATTTCACTCCGTCCGGAATAGAACTAAATGTCCATTCACAGTTTCATTCCAACAGGAATAGAATTATATTGCATGGATTTAATTTCACTCCGGCCGGAATAGAATTAAATGTTCCTTCACAGTTTCATTCCAACAGGAATAGAATTAAATTGTATGGGTTTAATTTCACTCCGGCCGGAATATAATTAAATTGTATGAATTTTATTTCACTCCGACCTCAAGATATAATTTAGTTCCACATTTCATTTCACTCCGACCACGCTATTTAATTTTGTGCTTCATTTCATTTCACTCTGACCTCAAGACTTAATGGCATTCCAAATTGAATTTCACTCCGCGTCGACGATTTAATTTTATTCCGACCGCAAGATCTAATTTCACTCCAACCTCAAGATTTAAGTTCACTCCACATTTAATTTCGCTCCGATTTTCAAGATTTCATTTCATTCCTCATTTAATTTCACTCCGGGTTGAAGATTTCATTTCATTCCGATATCAAGATTTAATTTCATTCCGTCCTGAGGATTTAATTTCATTCCACATTTAGTTTCACTCAGAGTCTGAGATTTAATTCCATTCCGACACCAAGATTTAATTTTATTCCACGTTTAATTTCATTCCGACCGGAGGATTTAGTTTCATTCTACATTTAATTCCATTCCGATCCCAAAATTTAATTTCATTCCTTTATTTTCAATAAACCTGCGAATGTAATTAAATTCCGCATTTAATTTCACCCCAACCCCAAGATTTAAGTTTATTCCGCATTTAATTTAATTCTAACCTCATGGTTTAATTTCGTTCCGCATTTAATATCATTCCATGTTCAACATTTAATTTCATTCCAAGTTCAAGAATTATTTTCATTCCAGATTTAATTAACTTCAAGTTTCACTCCATGCATTTCGTTCTTTTTTATTATGAATGGAGTTTTATTATTCACATTTCACTCCTCACATTTTATTCCTTAATTTCCCTCTCAATTTAATTTCACTCCGAGTTTCATGAAAAAGTATAATTCCAGAAAATAATTAGTTCCACATTTCACTCCTTACATTTCACTACATGCATTTCATTCCTCACATTCTATTCGTGATTTAATTCCTCTTTGAATTTTATTCACTAAACCATTTTCCCTTTAATACAGTTCTACGAATTGCGTTTAATTTCGTTCCTTTCAAAACTGTTCTATTTAACATACGTTTATTTTATTTCCTATTCACATACACTAGTGTCCAAAAGTTAAGCATAAGTTACGAATAAGCAGGGCAACAGGAAATAGACCGCAAGTCACACGACATATTCACCTACCAACCTTACGTGTTCACTCTGTATGAAGGGAGTATTCCCTGCTTTGACTAGCGGCGTAACCGCAAGGTACACACAGCCAGTGCCTGCGCCCCAGATTCCCTCAGTTGTGTTTGCCCTGTTATAGTGTGCAGAGTGTATTCTCGTGGTGAACGTGACAACATAATGGCACAACGACGCCATTTGGACCCCGTTTTGCAGTGTAGAATACTCGGCTGCCTGGAAGCAGGCCAGACACAGACCGAAGTCGCCGTATCCTTGAATGTGCCACAAAGTGTCATTTCCACACTTTAGAGACGATTTCAAGACACAGGAGATGTTAGTCGTAGGCCAGTACCAGGTCGACCAAGAGTAACCACCCCACAGCAGGACCGATATCTAGCCTTAACCGCCCGACGAAATCGGAGTGCACCTGCAAGACAATTGTCGGCGGAGCTTGCAGCCGTTTTAGGGGTTGCCGTTTTCCGGCAAACTGTGTACCGGAGGCTCAGAACAGCAGGCTGTTTGCCAGACGTCCAGCGGTGTACGCCTCGCTCATTCCAGCACAGACACGGGCCAGTTTACTGTGGAGCCGTCAACGTCGAAACTGGACCATGAATGAATGGAGGCATGTGCTCTTCACAGATGAATCTCGCTTCAGTTTGCAGAACGATTCCCGTCGCACAGTATTCTGGAGAGAATCGAGTAGCTGATACAACCACAGGAACATCGTGGAACGGGACCAGTATGGTGGGGGTGGTGGTGGCGTCACGGTGTGGAGCGGCATCATGTTGAATGGCCGTACAGACCTGCACATCTTCATGGGTGGTCCGAGGAACACTGTGAATGCTCCACTGAGTCCACATGTTCGACTCTTTAGAGGTGCGGTTAGTGTAGACTTCCTAATGGACGACAATGCCCGACCGCACCGCGCTGCTCTGGTGGATGACTTTCTGGCTGGGGAAGACATTCATCGCATGGAATGGCCAGCGAGGTCTGCGGATCTGAATCCTATAGAACATGCCTGGGATGCATTGGGGAGGCGAATTGCATCCCGTCAGCCTCCACCAAGGACCTTCCAAGACCTTGGCATTGCCCTTTCGGAGGAATGGGACCGACTGCCACAAGAGCTCTTGGGCCATTTGATAGAGAGCATGCCGAAGCGTTAGGGGTAACCATACACCCTATTAACAGCATATTTTGTTGTGGAAGACATTGCCAAGTTTTGTTAGTTGTTGTCGACTGTTTTTGTGAACAAGTTTTGTGACATATGGTGTGTGATTCAGCTTCCGTTTGTTTAGCAATCCGTCTGACATTCCTATCAGGCGGTATAGCCTCGTTTAGTGATTATGCTTAACTTTTGGACACTAGTGTATAATTTCATTCCAGACTTTTGTGTGTTTAAACCATCTAATTTCACTCCTTTTTAATTTTATTTCGTTCTCTTTACCATCCCTGCAGGAAGGACGATATTTCTCTGCTTGCATCTCATATGGTACAAATGCACTGCAAGCATATCCCGCAAACAATACTGAACAATTTGCAATTTGCGTGGAGACGCAGCGGTCAAGCTGTTGGTCTCTCACCACGTTGGACCGGGTTCGATTCCCGATCAATGCATGTGAGATTTTCAAAGTGAAATGCCATGTCTTGTGGTTCGAATTCCACGTGAAATGGAGGTCCCGTGGCTCCTGATCGCGAGATTAACGGTCACATACAACTAGTTCATTAGTATTATACGGGATGCAAGCAAAGAAATACAGTGAGATTCTTTTGCTGGAGCGGGGCCAGCGGCCGACTGCCGGGCGCGCGCGCCTTCCGCCAGTCAAACTAGCTCGGGCCGCAGGGTTGCGCGGAAGCGAGCTAACCAGGGTCATTAAAGTCAGTCACTCAACTTTCATCAACGAGGGTGTGAAGTGTCAGCGCACAGATAAGAAGGTAATATAACAGCTTCCTGCAAGATTTAATGAAAGAAGCACAGATGTTCTTTTATTTCTTGGGAATTTGGATGACCTCACGTCACCAGATAAAGGTTAGAACCTACCATTTCATAGAAGATGCTGAAAATGTGCTCTTTCAGCTGACAGATAGTAACTTTGGAAGTTACATCGTTACATTATGTAGCTACTCCTGTACCATCCTGCGTGTTTACTGTAATTAATCGAAGCACGGACCTAAGCTCGTTAAATGTTTAATTGTGGGGTTATTTAAAATTCAAAGTGTACAGATCAATTACCCGTACTCTAGTGGAGCTGGAGAACAATATACGGCAGCAGATATCCCTCACAACAGAAGGGAATTACAATGCATAAACGCTAATTTATTTACACGGTACAATGCCTGTCGGTCAGCTGGAGAACACTCTCAGCATCTTCTGTGAAGATGGTGAATTTACCATTAATTAATGTACTTTGTTACGGTTTCCACCTGTGGGCTATCCGCAGCCCGAGCTCGGTTGGCTGGCGGAAGGCGCGCGCGCCCGGCAGCCGGCCGCCGGCCCCACTCCAGCAAAAGAATCTCCCTGTAATATCGACCTTCCTGATAACAGTGCTATTTGGGCTGCATAAAACAATATTATTAGGGCCAACTGATTCCCCTGGTATAAGAGGCTGGCACGGGGCCGGCACCTGGGCATTACGTATCAAGGAGCATCCCATCCCTATCAGCGGGACAAGGATCTGGTGTGGGGTCTGAGAGTAGCCTATTGTTTTAGATCCCTTATTTGGGGGTGGTAGGATCTAAAACGGAGAGTTACATGGCCAGTTATTGTATACCTCTTATACTTGGTGCGCACCTTACCATCATGCCTCGACTACCGTTCTTTAATCGGCCGTTCCTGGTGCGGTTTAGTGGCTAGTCCACTATTCTCTCCTTGTACTTATCATATAACCTCGTGGTTTTCCGTCGTGGGTCGGAATTCCACCTTAGGGTCGAAGGTTCAGCACTTACAAACTCTGTGTCGCCCTTTGAGCCTGAAGTAACGCTTCATTTGCGTATGCTGAAATGTGTTTGCGTTCAGCGATGTTCATCATCCCACGTATGCTGTCCACCGCTGACCGCTGACGTTGTCACCTTTAAGGGTGCAACTAAAATTGATGAGTAGTGTATTTGTGTATTTGTGTGTGACATAGATGAAGGTAAGTGTATTTTGGTGTGGGTAATACATTTACCCCAGACACATTCACGCTCCTGGTTATCTGTAAATCAAAAAATGTATCCATATAAAAATGTTCATCTCTTCGTAGCTCCGTGGTCTTCCTGTGTGGGTGAAAGTGGATTAGTCATGAATAGGACAGTACAATACATTGCAATGCATTACAGGTATATATAGAACCTTCATTGGTAGCGCTTAATTTGTAAAACTAAGTGTGGCGCCACTGAAGTCTAACTTAATCTAGGTTAGCCTATGTTAACCTATCTTAGCCTAATGTTGTCGGGCTTACCTTGGTAACGGATTTTTAGTCACCAAGTGCCGAGATATTCTACCGCAATCCATATATATAATAAAAAAAAAATTGCCTTAAATGTAGGCTTATGCTATCTTACAACGAATTATCATGCCTTATCCTGAGTTGTCGGACTTACCCTGATGCCGGGTTTCTGGGTCATCAGGCGCCGAGCGGCGTTATCTTAACAGTACTTATCTTACTTATTAATAAAATTAATTAAATGTCAACTATGCTGTATGTACATGCCGAGTGGACCTTACCCTAAAGCCGAAATGTGCTGTGCTATTATTAGCAACAGCGGTTAGTAAATTTGCTTACATCTAAGTGACCTTAAAATGGCACTATGACTTAAGTACTAAAATTTAGATGGAGGCTGTCCGTTTGATTTCTCTCGCGGTGGTTCCCTTGTAGTACATTGTCGGGACCGGAACCCAGCAATGTCTCGTAGTCCCCTCCGTTTTAATCCTATTGTCGACATCTATTCTAGGTCTTACTACTAGTACTAACCTAGTCCCAGGCGGCTTACGGTGCCCCTGAGCAAACCGTTTCGCCCGCTGTACTTATCAGTTCTTTACCGTTGCCATTGCGTATGTAGTCGTAGTTGGGCCGCCCACGTAACCCTTATGAGGCGCTCGCAATGCCCCTCTCTTAATGCCCATTGGCTGCCCGATGCGTCGCCATTTATGTGGGCATTGGACATTGTCGTCCAATGGCATAATATTATTTTCGCCTTTATAGGCAATCGTAGTCTGCCTTTCGCAGTAATATTTCTACCCGCCGTTGTCGGCCGCAGTAATATGCTTTTCGCATTAATATATCATTTCGCCTCTATCCGCCGCAGTAATATGCTCTTCGCATTAATATATCATTTCGCCTCTATCGGCCGCAGTAATATGTATTTCGCAGTAACATTTCACTCCAACGCACAGGAGCCTTGCTTCCCGCTATGGAAGCCGTACCTACTTAAATTTAACTAGAAGTCTAGTCATAATGGGGTCGTCTCTAGGGATAGTTCTCGAGTCCGGCGCTGAGTGAGCTATTTCTCCCGCCATTCTCAGAAAGTCTCCCTGCAGGTCTTGGCTTCGACGACCGTGGCACAGAGTGGGTGTAGCATCCCTTCCTCCCAGGGGCAGTTGAGGTGCACCTAGGATTCCAGAGCTTGCCCGGCCAGGCCGCGAGTTCCTTAACCTTACGTGGTTCGTCTGTTTAGTCGAGTCGTTAAGTGAACTAGGGTAGGCTTAACATCGCCTTACCCGCTCTCAAAGTGTGGTGCCTCTGGCCTTTGGCTTATGCCGCTATCACCAATCAGAGTGTATCAGATTCCTTTGTAAAAAAAATATAGGCGTAACCAGTGTAAATAGTTTAATCTTTGTGTAAAATGTAAAATATTTCCAGTGTTGTGGGGTTATAGATCTTCTAAGTACATAGGCTACTTCTGGTCTACTATTGCTACGTCAGCTTTCCAGCGATAATGCTCTTTGTACCTTAATGGAGGTGTTAGTAGGGTCTGTAATGTCAGGTACCCTGTTATTAGGATCTGGGGGTAGTTATTTGTAGAGTGGGCTGAAAGCATGGTAGGAAGAGGGTATGCATCTTTGGGCTCAAATAAATGGTGGCCTTGAGCCGGTAATGCTACTAGGATTGTTCCTATAATGAGTGGACTGGGGAGGTAATTTCCTGGATTGCAAAGATATGAAAATTCCATGCAGGTTTGATATTAATATCCCTGGTGAATGGATGGGATACTCATGCATGTATCTGGATATGAGGCGTCTGCACTCATGTACGGATAGGTGTAGGCTGAGGCATAATACCAATATATTCCTGTCATGCGGGAGTATTTAATTAATAAATAATGGTTAATATATATAATTGTGGCCTCATCTCTCATTTGGAGATGCGCATTATGCTTTTTTTTTATGTTTGCCGACCCACCCCTAATACTCAGGTGGTAGCATCGTGATCCAAGGCGTAGCAAGCCTTCTCTTTAGACGCATGAAGACTATCAACCCCTTGTGTATACTCTGTAATGTAGTGTAGCTGTTTTGGTCGTGTTCATGTGTCTGCGTTGTTTATGTTGGACGTGAGAAGGTTATTGGAAGGGAGTAAGGTGGTACGCTGGTAGCCTGCTCTCCTGTCATCCTCCCTTGGTCCATGCTGGCTTTCTATCCGCGCCTTGGGATAGTAAAGCTTCACGACCTAATCTGGTCTGCCATTTGTAGTGTGAGTGTGTCCAGTGGACGTAGTGCGACTGGCCATGTCCTAGTCGCCTGGAATGATTTATTTTAGGAATAGAATCGCGAAAAGAAGTTATTGGGGGGGTCTTGTTTCCTCAGAGCCCCTGTCTGTGTTCGCTTCTACTTAGTGAGCGTGTGTGTGTGTGCCTATGTTCCGCTACACCACGCGGACGGTTGGTCTGTTACAGGCTAAGTCGTAATATGTATCGCGTGTATGGGCAGAAGGCGCCCGTGGCCTGCCAATGTCTTTGAGAACGTGATCGTATGGGCCCAAGATAAGTTCCGCTGTGTCACGTCTTGTCCATTGCTAAATGTTTTTGCAGTGTGAAAAAAAAATGTATGGTGTTATAATTGTTTTGCGTTTGTAATTTCACGGTCACTGCCGATACACAATAGTGTCTTGTCACCAGCAGTATTGCAGTATGATGAGTCTGCAAGTCAGCAGTTGGTATGTGTAATGTTAGGCTGGGATGTCATTGTATGTCATCCGCTGGCATGTGCTTTCCTGCACGTATGCAAGTGTGGTCATTGTTTACTTTCCTGGCGGACTTAATGTAGCAATTTGTACTATTTGCTAATACTATTGTGTGGTCACTATTCCGTAAGACCTTTGTCTTATGAAATTATCCTAGCTGTGTCTGGGAAATGTATTTCCCATGTCAGGTGTATTTTGAAATTTTATGCCCGGTTTTTGGCGTGAGGAAATGTGGTATTCCCTGTTCAAGTATCTGTATGGGCCAATTTTGGTGTGGTTGGAAGCCTGTATGATTGACGTCCTTGGTGTCTAATGTTTACTGGGATTGGAACCCGTGATCTCATGTCATTCTCTGTGTACTATGTCTGCGTTGTTCATGTTTTGTGCGCTCCTTGTATGTATTTTGATTGTGTTCCCCGTACCAAAAATACCGTTGGATAGTTAGTTTTTGGTACGAGCGTGGTGTGTGATCATGGGTTCGGACCCGGTTGCCTGTAAAGACTTGTCACGACGGTATTTGTGCCGTCCATATTATGGCACGTTCCCCGTGTATGTGCACTGCGCAAATGAAAGTACGCATACCTGTGAGGAGTTTGCGTATTTTTGAACTCTCCTCGTAGTGTAATTTTGGAAGTTATAGGGTCCTTGGATCTGTCGTGAATGAACGCGTCTTTCCTGTCCACTTGGAGCAGGCTTAGTTCGTCTGTGTGCGTGAAGGTCAGCCAGCCACGCGTGCCTTATCGCTTCTCGATAGTGTCTAATTTCACTCACGTGTGCATTATCTTGTTACTTGCTTGACAATGCTCTGTGACTGTATGTTTGTGTCTCTCCGCCTGAATGCTATCTCTGTAATTGTGAGCGGGGCCGTCCGCCATACAAAAAAACCTCTCACTAAATACATTTGTGTCCCCAAATTTTGTGTTAACTGTATCGTGGTTCAAGTATATTCCTATCCGTTGTACCAAATGTCGTTATACACTAGTGTGTCTGGGCCGCTAGTCGCGTGTTTGGTGACTAGATGCCGGAGGCGATTTTGTTGTTTTTCATTTATGACCCGCTGTTAGTGGAACTGTCCCAATCTGTGTTAGCTTCCTGCTTGTCTATCCTAGACTGGATATCTACCCGACCTTATGTTCCTGGTATTCAGAAGGTTGCGGGTTTGGAGACCGTCTTTTCTCAGAGTAATTGTTTCTGGCGCCATTCTAGGCTGTGTCTCCGGGACAGTTTGGTAGTATTTTACTGTCATGTGGCAATGTAAATTGATTGTGTGATTTCCAAAAATATGCAGGGTTTCCCAAAGTCTGGGATTTTCATCCTACGGTGTGTTAGCGTTTTAGCTTGCGTGTTGTTGTGGAAATGAGAAAAAAATTATATTACAGGCAATGTAACGTGTCACGTATGCCTATGGGTTAAATACATACAGTTCAACTTGGCCACCTTTTTTTCATCGGGCCTAATGACTGAGGCAGAGAAGAGAAGAAAATGAGCTATGCCCCGCTCCGTATTAAGAGAGCACTTTGAAAAGGTATATAAAAAAAATATACTGTATCTCGCCTGCATCCTGCTTTATGGTGATTAAAGCGGGTTGCCCGACGGCGATAGGCTGTCACAATTATGTCGTAAACACTATGAAAAAAAAAATGCTTAAAAATGGTAAGTAGGCCCTGATCGTACTATCCACCTAGTAGGTGACGTTAGCACTATAGTAATCTAGTCACGTCTCAGGGAAATCTACCGACACTGTCTAGTATACATTGGGAAGGCCATTGCAAGACGTATTTGATACATTTGTATCACGTCACGAGCAAGGCCAGTGCACTGTGGGAGTCGAACCTCCCTTCCAAAGCAATTGTAACTCACCAAAATGACAGTGTCTCGCCCCGGTGTGCAATTGGGCTTTTCAGTTGGTTAAAGCACACCTCACCAAATTTTTGAAAACTAGTTTGCGATTCTTAATTCTTGTTACAATAAGGGTTCTCACCCGTCACAAGGGAATCTATCAAACTGTTGGACCGGAACATAGAACATTTAGTCATTTCCTCCTGGAAAGACCCGCTTAAGGAGCCGTGCTGTGTTTTATTGCTTAAGCTGTGTTCGGAATATCTCTTTCCGGCCTTAAGCCGCGTAGCTCACCTGATGGGCTTCTACTTGGCTTTGGCTATTAGCACTTTACGTTATCCAAGTTATAATATGGACCCTATGTTCAGTAACCATTGATGGCCTGAGAAAAAAAATGCTAGGTGCCCAAAAAAATCAAGAAGGATTTAGAATTATATACTTTTGGTTTAGCCATGTTGCACTGCATATACGTGGAAGAAAAAAAATGTGCCGTTTACGTTAGTGAGTCTGTATGTATTTATTGGCGTATTTCCCCCGTGTAATGGAACTTATGTGTGTCCCTGGTGGAAGTCGTTACTCCGGTCCGAGCGTCCTTGCTCGGAAAGGTGAAGGGTTCTGCCCTGTTATGAGATTATAGGCCCCTGAAATCCACTGAAGCGCTTCTTTGCCATTTTCCGGGGGATTTTGTAGCAAAGTAAGCCTGGGCCTACTTCCACCGTAGCGCGTGTCTATAGGTTTGAGTGTGCCTGTTTGCGAGGGCCTAAATGCGCTCTGCGCTATCCTAGTAGAGTTTACGGGGGTGTGTGTGCTTTTGCCTGAGTGGTTTTGTGGGGTAGGTAATAACACCTTTCCTGTACCCCGTGTATTGTGTGTGAGTGCGTGGTCACAATGTGCAGGCGTGTATCGTGCATCCTGAGGGACTGACTGCAACACCCTTTTATGCATTCGCACCTGGGGTACTAATGCCGGTGTTCGCCTTCGTTCTGGCGAACTTTCCCTTTGAACTGGCGGTATAGGCCGCTTAATTGCCTGTCTCCGGCCTGGCAATGTGGTGGCGTGTAGCCTGACCGCTTTCTGGCCCGTGACCACGGCAGACTCCTGCCATTGCGTTTGCCTATCTGTGTGGGCGTATGTAGGCTTTATGTGTAGTGGGACGGGTTCTATGTCGTCTGCCCATGACGTGGTTACCTCCTGTTGCCTCTGTGTCATGTCATGTGTTTCTGAGAGTCCTGGCTTCAACTCCCTCTCGTTCGTTTGTTCCGAGGGGATTGTTCCAGGCTCTGCCCCACGTTTTGGCAAAATTGCCTTCTGAATCGGAGCTAAGGGATGTGTATTGGTGTAAGCTTGTCCCCGCAGTGTATTGGAGTTTAACCTGGCCGTCTTCTGGACTGTAGCCATGGTGACCTCCTTCCCATGTGTGGCAGTACATGGCGAGAGGGACATCCTCGCAAATTGTCGAGTCAGCGTATCCACGCTTATGTCCTCTCTCGGCTGGGCTGGTGGCCCTGCCATGTACTCGAAAATAGCCTTATTGTTTTGGAGTTCACGGTACTCGTCCCAAATTTGGGTGTACTGACCGTTGAGGCTCATGGCCTGCTCAGCGACTTTTGTGCCGTTGGTCCCTATGCGTCGGTGTTCCCGGATCAGTGTTTCCCATTGTTGGAACATAAACTCGTGTCGGCAGTGTAATTGCCAGTGTGCTTTAATGATTTGTGTACGGAGGGTGGGGATTTTCGCCCGAATCTTGCGATTCTTAGCGCTGCGGATTGGCCGGACAAGGGCTCTTATGATCCGCATGTACTGGGCGTACAGGAGCTGCTGAAACCTTCTGAGGTAGTCCTGCCTAGTTTCAAAAACTCTGTGCCAGGCAATTAATTCCTGGTACTCCCCAATGCTCCTTAGCACAGATAGGCGGTATAGGGGGGCCATGTTGAATGAAGTGTATGTGAATAAAATAAAAATAAAAAAATCCGTGCGTGTTTGACAGTGTATTTTCGTTCTCTCTAATTCCTTCTGGGGCTGGGGGGTTGGTTTAGGAGAAAAAATTCTCTGTGTAAGTAGTATGGAGCAAAAATGGTGTTTCTTGTCTGGGAAATTTTTTTTTCACTATTTGCTTGGCTGCGTGCGGTTAGGACCGTTTTTACTACGAGGGCTCGTTGGTTGAGTCCTGTTCTACTATGCGTAGTACCCGGCCTCCACCATCTGTTTTAGATCCCTTATTTGGGGGTGGTAGGATCTAAAACGGAGAGTTATTGTGTTGATTTAGAAAAAGGTGTCTAAAAGGGGGTAGCTTCCCGCAGTCGGGCAAGCTGACCAGTGTAGCGTGTTGTTTAGTGTTAGGGGTCTCCTATAAATAATGTAGGAGTGTTTTAGGGGATGGAACCCAATGCAAGGGTCACTGTGCTGGTCGCCCAGCTGTCTGGTTAGATAATCGACTTGTACGTGTCAGCTGTATGTCGCGGGCCGCTCCTAGCAGGCAGGCCGATACGGAATACAATGGTGCTTACACTAGCAAGTATCTGGCTACTACAAGTCACGTCTAATAGTGACGGAGAGTTCAGGAAGGGAGTTAGGGCGTAAAGAAGCGTGTAAACAGTAATGCAGGTGTAAGAAACTGACCAAGTGTTTATTGGTCAGTAATAATGTATATGTGAGTCCCTTTTAAGGGATGTAGTGATGTTACAATGTAAAAGTACAATTTGTGGGTAAAGGTTACAAATATTGGAGATCTGAACACGTCTGACTCACCTCTGATGATACCAGCGTGGCCTCCGGCCGTAACGTTGAAGCACTGATAATTGAGAGATCCCTTGACCTGATTACGACGCCTTCTTATACTCTTCGGCGCTGTGCTGTCAGCATTGTGATGGCATAGCTGCCCCAGTTAATAATGTGTCGCTGTGTGTAATAATTGTGCAAGGATTGAGCTGCTTTCTAGAGTGGCAAGCTGTCCTTGTGGTGTTGATGGATGTTGGTCTGGCTTTCCAAGGGTTGCCAGTTAGGAGATTTAGACAGATGATGGGGGGATGGTCTCCAAGGGGTGCATACCCCTGGGGTACTGTACACTATCTCCCCAGGTGCTCATTGTTGGTGAAGCAAGGTTTGTTTCTTGTTTCATCGCAGCCATTTAGCTCTGTGTACTTGGGTACTGTAATAATAAAAACAAAGTGAGTGAAGAAATAAATAGAAGGATTATTAATGCAAACAGAGCCTATTTTGCCAATCTGTAACTCATTAAGTCGCAATTGTTGTCGCATAAAACAAAACTCAAAATGTACAAGACCTTGATCAGACCAGTGTTAAGTTATGTCTCAGAAACATGGAATATGTTGGTTCAGGATTGCAATAAACTTAGGGTGTTCGAGAGGAAAATAATATGGAGAATTTATGGTGCTGTAGTGGATAGAGGAGAATGAAGGATACGAACTAATAGGGAAATAGATGAAATCCTCAAAAGCTAATACATTGTTCGATATATAAAGTCACAAAGACTACGAGGGCTGGGCCACATTGAAAGGATGGAAGACAAAAGAACACCAAAGATTATATACAGTGTGTCTTTTATGTGCCTTTGGAGAATGATAGGTCGTGTAGAGGACGGGTATAGAAGTAAAGTGAGATAGGGAACTTGGGGTCGGAGCGGCCTCCTTAACCCCTAAAATAAGGGTTGATTCAGGCCCTCCACCCTGTAAGTTGGCAACCGACCCAAGCCTCTATTACCTTTCTCAATCCTTTAACATGATTCATTTGACCATGTGGCGCTGGCGTGATGGATAGAGTTGCGGTGCGAAGGGCCGGTAGTCCCAGGTTCAATTCCGGGCTTGAGGATTTTTATTTTTTTTTTCAATTTAATTTGTCGTATTGTAGTCACGTGATACAGTCTGGTGCAACGTCAGAGAAGAGAGTGCAGTCGTACTGTATTAGAGAACAACTGTCAGGCAGTTGACGTAAACTACTACGTTAAGTTTAATTTTGCACGATGGCCGATCCTCCGCTTAGGTACAGTTTTGAGGAATACGCCGATATGCACCTGTGCTATGGTGCCTCTAACAATAATGGTGAGGAAGCAAGAAGATTGTACGCTGAAGGATATTCAAATAGGGTCCAAAGTTTAAAACTCTTTCAACTAAAAAAACATGTAAAAAAATGCCAAAGCCCGGAATCGAACCCGGGACTAGCGGCCTTTCACGACGCAACGCTATCCATTACGCCAGCGCCACATGGTGAAGTGAATCTTGTTAAAGGATTGAGAAAGGCAATAGAGGTTTGGGTTGGTTGCCTAACTTACAGGGTGGAGGGCTTGAATCAACCCTATTTTAGGGGTTAAGGAGGCCGCTCTGACCCTAAGTTTACTTCTATACCCATCCCCTACACGACCTATCATTCTCCAAAGGTATATAAAAGACACGCTGTATAAAGCCAGAATGGAGAGATGGCGCCATGGGAGACCAAGGAATCAATGGAAAGATGAAGTGGAGGTGGACTTGCAAACAATGAACGTACGACCCTGAAGAACAGCTGCCCAAGATCGAGATCGATGGAAATCTGTGGTTGGCGATGCCAAAGCTCACACCGAGCTGTAGTGCCAGATAAAGAAGAAGAAGAAGAAAAAGTACTTGGGTGACTGTAGGATGTGTGATAACTTGTATTACTGTGGTGTCTGTAATTAAGTCCAGGAGTTGGAAGGAAATGGCTGTTAGATTGAGTTACGAACCTCCTATTTAAGAGGCAAGCATGGGGCCGGCACCTGAGCATTACGTATCAAAGAACACTCGTTGGTGAGCATATATGTGGAGTAGAAGTGCGAAACTCTTCTCATTTGTCTCCCGAGGTTGGGACCTCAGACCAGAATTAAATTCCTTGGTAAAGTCGGGAATCGAACACGGACCTGAAGGGTGAGTTTTATGGAGTTCGTCGCCTCATACAAAGTTATTGGTTTTATAGAACAACATACGAGCTCGAAAATATACAGAGTGTGCGTACCGGTGAGTATATAGTCTGCTTCGTTGCGTAGTGGCTAGCATTCTTGGCTGTCACCGCGTAGGTCCGGGTTCGATTCCCGGGTCTGCCAAGAAATTTAATTCTGAACGGGGTACACTCAGCCTCGTGAGGCAAAACTAAGAAGAGGCGGGTTCGATTCTCAACTCAGCCATCCAAGAAGTGGTTTTCCGTGGTTTCCCCACTTCTACTCCAGGTGAATGCTGGGATGGTTCCTTAATAAAGGCCATGGCCGCCTCCTTCTCAATCCTCATCTCAATTACAAATACACACATTAATACAGCCATCACAATAACACAGATACTAATCAGACAAATTCCACACACACCCAAGTACATGAGGCTACATGACCACGATACCGCAAAGCCCCTCAATGAATTAATGACATGTTCGTATATGTTTCTTGCGTCCGCCTAATCCGCGTACTTAGTAAACCTCCTGGATTACAACCCGGGCACTATTTTAAGGCTCCTGATTGGTGAATTTGACGACGTATTTTTGTATATGAAAATTACGAAGTTCAATAGTCACAATAGGTGTAATGTATAATGTGAGCTGTCATTTATTTGTGGCTTGCATTATGCCAAAGAGAATTGGGAAGTTGCGTGGATTAGTTTACTAGAAAGGCGACAACATGAAAAAAAAATAGTCAATTTACCCTCTAGGTTGGTGGTTCCCACGGACTCAGCGAGGGAACTCACCACTACCGCCTCTGTGGGCAGTGTCCTGGAGCCTGGAACATCTGGCCGGGATGGATACAACTGGGGAGATGTGATCAGCACTTCGCCCAGGCGGCCTCACCTGCAAAGCGAACAGCCTCATGAGGGATGGGAAGGGATGGAAGATTGGGATAGATAGGCGAGGAAGAGGGAAGGAGGCGGCCGTGGCCTTACAGTAGGGACCATCCCGGCATTTGCCCGAAGACGAAATGCCTATGTCGGCATTTGAGATCTTGTCTTTGCGTTTTCAGTGATGAATAAATTAATAAACTGTAGATTTTCTGTGTATCTTGTGAAATGTACATAATACGATTTTGCCTAACTTCATAAAAGTGTCCTCTGTCCTTCGAGCACGAGACTAAGAGTCATGTGTTTAAACCCAACGTTCACGGAGGGTAAAATTCAAAATATAAATGGCGCTGAAAGACTGCTCGAAAAAGAGGATACACGGCACGATGTAGGGCAAAGAGGATATCCTGAGGAGCGAATGCTTCGTTCTTTGACTTATATCCTCTTTCGTGAGCAGTAGTATTCACCCGCTGTCGAGAGGCTGGTTGACTTTAGAACGCTCATAATTCTCATATACGAAAATACGTCATCAAATCCGCCAATCAAAAGCCTTTAAACAGTGCCCCGGTTGTAAGTCAAGAGATTTAGTAAATACACCCCCGGGCCGTAGAGAACCGTTCGGTGTGCCGAGGAAGTGAAGACCCCTCTAGGCGCGATGCCCCAGCTTGGCATCTACTGGCATGTTACATCCCTGTTACAGAAGAGGGAAATGATCCGATACCACCAAGAATAAATAGATTGGGGAAAAGAAAAGACCAAGCAGTGGGATTAGAAGAGGACAGAAGTTGGACATGGAAGGTCGAACGGAAGAGATAACGACTAAAAGAGGCGCGCGTCTCTACTGTACTTCTGGTCGAACATCAATTCCCCTCGATTTTCCTTAATTCCACTCGGTCCTCCAAGGGACCCAAAATGAGTTCCTCAACTCCGCTCAGGCTTTGACAAGGGGTTGGCAAAGGGGTTATCCCCAATGACGTAAACAAATGTCATAACCCTCCTGCTCGCATACCAAGGGCCGGGTCAAACACCTTCTGCAGCGCATGAGCGAATTATTCAATGCAGCTGATTTTTCAGTTCTAGGCTGAAAAACAGTATTTTCAGCATCCGCAGCTGATATCGAAAGTATTTTTAGGTACAAATTATACAACTATTATTATCTAAATTTAATTTTATAATATTGTTTGACTAGGTTAAAAAACATACAAACATTTAGTTATGCACATGTTAAAAAAAAAGGCAAAAAATTTGCAGAAAAGAATTTGACTTCAGGGCGCCTGACCGATGGAGTCATGGTGTTTGCAAGACATTGTTGTGTAATTGGTCAACCGCTCTGATGTCAAGTCCGCTCATTCTTTAAATCATGTATAAAGTATTTGGCACATTATAACTTATATGGCAGAAAATACAAGTGATTTAAAATTAATCATAATATTTTTTTAAATAAGTCTGCCAAGTTTTCTATTTTTATCTACAAATTTTATGCATTGTTTTAAACATGTGCATAATTAAATGTTTGTATGTTTTTAACCTAGTCAGACATTATAAAATTAAATTTAGATAATAATAGGTGTATAATTATTTTGTACCTAAAAATACTTTCGATATCAGCTGCATTCCCACACAACAAATTAGTTATGAATTCTAACTCTTATAGAGCTAGGCTTATTTAACGTAACAGCTATTCGGATTTAAGATATCGTCTGTACACCACTTTTTCTATGCGATCATCTCGTCTGTTCTTATCAGTTTACAAGTGATAAGAAATTGTTAAATGAGGAGTAGACTAAGTAACAACAAAAAGTTAAACAATTCTAATCTATGTTTTGAAATTATTGTGGGATTTGAAGCCATTTTTTAGTGTTGCCTAAGTATACAAAAGTTTGGTGCTTTTCAGTCGGTCAACACGAATGTACCCAAAAAAGAGCTGTGTTATGCCCTAATCCTGAAATAAATTACATTTGATTAATAAATACACTAGGATGACCAGTTTCGATCGTCAGGCGATCATCATCAGATCCATTACACTTAGGCTATAACATCTATGTTTGAGAATACAGGTGAAAAATATTTACAATATGTACAATTATTTAGTTGCAGTATTGGTAATGCAACTGTCAGTGTATGCTAAATGTAGTATATCTGATGTAAGGTGAAATGCTAAAATGGTGATAGAACTCCGGAGTTTGTCTGTTTGGGGTGACTATATGGTTGTAAAAAGTCAACTATGGGTGCATTCGTGTTGACCGACTGAAAAGCACCAAAATTTTGTTTTGAAATTAGCTGTTCCACATATTTTAGTTAACTTAAAAGTGTAAACACTGAGGCAGAGGTTATTGTACTGCTGAAATATAACTGACCACGGTAGATTATTTTCAGAAGTTATACTTAATTTGTTATCATTATTAGAAGTTATAAGCTTCCGTGGCTTAGGCGTCAGCACGCCGGCCTCTCACCGCTGGGTCCGTGGTTTAAATCCCGGTCACTCCGTGTGAGATCTGTGCTGGACAAAACGGAGGCAGACAGGTTTTTCTCCGGGTACTCCGGTTTTCCCTGTCAAAATTTCACTCCAGCAACACTCTCCACTATCATTTCATTTCATCTGTCATTCATTTAATCATTGCCCCAGAGGAGTGCGTCAGGCCTCGGCTGCCGGCACAGTTCATATCCTCGCCGCTAGATAGGGGCTTCATTCATTACATTCCTGACCCGGTCGGAGACTGGAAGCAGGCTGTGGATTTTCATTTTCATTAGATGTTATATTAGTTATATTAGAAGCATTGATTATAATCAATGGTAGAAGTGAGCATGGAAGACTTGTGTCGTTCTAAGAATGCATAAGGATAAAGAGACCACGATCGAGCGGAGTTGAGGGACTCCTCTGGCGACTACCTGGAGTGTCGAGTGGAATTGAGGTAACTCTGGCTACCTGACTCAGGTACCCGAGTGGAATTGATGCCCGCCCGTACTTCTCTCCTATAATAGGTAACCCCACAGTTACCCAATATTACTCGTTTTAGATAGGATAGTATTCCCAATCGCCGACATTGTTTACGTCCGGTGGGGCATAAGGCAGCCTACAAGTACTAGCGCAGCAGCAATCATACCTCAAATGCTTCCTACAGTAAGTGGAACAGTGTTAGTGTGTCCATCTTATGTTCTCAAGATCGTGGGTTCGGTTTCTGGACGGGTATTCAGGACTTTATAAAATCCATGGCACTCCAAGCCGTACAATAGTGGCTCGTAATCGACTCCTCGTATCACATTTGTTGTTTACTAGACAAAATGAATGAAATCTCAGCCAAACGTCATCCGATTGGATTCCAGATTTTCTGCCAGGCAGCAGTGGAAAATGGAATGTAGAAACCATGTTGCTCAGACCATACGATGATGATAATTATAATTAATCTATATTATTACTATTATTATTATTATTATTATTATTGCGTTACCAAGGTTCCAGGGTCGAAACCTGGCGCCGTCAGCTGGCATTTGAGGATGCGCAAATGCCAGGGAGCCGTGTCAGTAGATTTACTGGCGCGTATAAGATCCCCTTGGGGGCAAAATTCTGGCACCCCGGCGTCTCTAAAAGCCGCAGTAGTTAAAAGGGATGTAAAACAAATAACATTATTATTATTATTATTATTATTATTATTATTATTATTGTTAATGCGTTATAACCACTTATTGTCGGCGAGATGACCTCGATGTTACACCCACTCACCACAACCAGCTATTCATGTGAGATGTCTCTTGTAAGTGGTGATCTGCCTTTTATCTCTGGGCCAAGTAGGTTTTCTCAGAGATTCTGCAGATAAGATATTTTAACTTCCATTCCGTCGGGAAATATTTTCTCCCTTCAATTTTCCATTGGGAGGTGAAGTTATTAGCTAATTCTTGAATGGATGTTAATGTTTCTTTGGTTCAGAAGTGTAGAAGTTGAGACATTACCGTATTTAGTTTATGTCGTTAGCACAAGATCGTGTTTCTGACTGTGTTGACCGACTGGGAGAAGAAAGCCAGAATCCCCACGTGGTAAGAGATAGTAGTAGAGTACATACGAGCTCTTTGAAATAACATCAACACACCCCTGCACTTGAAATATTTGAAGAATTCGAAGTCCAACAAAAGTAGTGTCAGTGGTCGGTTAAGATGATAATATTAAATGTACTGTAATTGTTTTGTTTGTCATTTCCCAGGCATAAAGAAAGAAACAAGCCCTTAGCAGGTTTAACTACATAGACCATGTAACTCATTGCTGGCTATAATAAAAATAATAATTGTAATAATTATAGGCCTATTAATAATTATATCAATAATAATAATAATCTTCAAAAAGAGAATGAAAGAAGTCGCGTCGATTGATGTTGCCATTGTGAATACATGCAGCCTGCAGGCTAAACATGCTGTAAGTGTCCATATATTAGGAACGGGTAGAATCTATGAAAAGGCCAAGGCAGTTCGAATAGTACCAATGATCATCTCAAGTACTCGTGTGGTTCCCAAACATCTTCTGCAAGGGCTAAAAGAATTTCACCTGATCATTAACTTGTATAAATTAATCCAGAAGTCAGTGATATAGGCTACAATTAAGATATTCATTGGCAGTGGTATAAATGAAGGTGATCATTTTGCTTTAATTCAATGTAATATGCATATTTAATTTGTATTTTATCAGGCAATAAAAAAGTAGTCCAATAATAATAATATACGTCCATCCCTTATTATTTCAGTTTCACGGGAGTAGGGATTAGATGCGAACAATTGATATGTGACTGATGCTTTTTCTGGATGGATACCCTTCTTGACGCCAATTTTATGAGAGATGAAATGTATTAAGATGTATAAAACTGGGCAAGGTGATGGAAGGAAGATGATGATGATTTTTTTCGTGTGGCCTCCTGAGAGGCCGAGTGCAGGTCTTTCTATTCGACGCCCGTGGGCGACCTGCGCGTCGGGATGAGAGATGGAGTGGATGACGATGAATGAAACTGGGCAAGGATGTGGAAGGAATCGGCCGTGGCCTATCAGAAGGTACCGTCCCAGCATTTGCCTGGTGTTGAAAATGGGGAAACCACGGAAAACCATTTCAAGGACGGCCGACGGTGGGGCTCGAACCCACGCGTCTACAGAGTCGGCAGAAAGCTTGGTCCCGTGACCTAACGCTGCGCTTTAGCCAGCTGAGCCAATGCTGTCGGTATGATGATGATGATGATGATAATAATTGTTGTTTATAGGGACCTACATCAAGGTTATCGGCCTATTAGAAGGTATCGTCCCGACATTTTCCTGGGGTACAAAATTACAAATCCTGGAAAACCATTTTAAGGACGACCGACGGTGGGTTTAAAAGCCACTCGTTTATCGAGTCTGGAGGTGGCCTGGCCCCATGCCCTTGTGCCTAAGCACGCGTAGCTACCACGTTAGGTCGTAATAATAATAATAATAATAATAATAATAATAATACAGTTGTAATGAACAATGTGACAGTACTTACCTGAGACTGGTTCTGGTCACGTGATGTGATGCGGTACGTTAGTGTCGGGGTGCCCGTGCGCCACTGCCGCGATCCCCGCTGCTGCAAAATTCCTCCCTTCTCTTGCTTCTCGTCTGTATCCCCCTCCCTGTCTTCACGCTTCACGCTCCCTTTTGCTTGCCTGTTCCTATTGATTTAAACCCCCTACTCTAACTCCTACCCCCGCTGCATGGTCGCCGGCACACGCGAACTGGGCCAGGGTATGTAATCAACTCGCAAAACATGCCAACTTCCGAGTATTCCAAATAAATTTTATCTTAAAGGAGAAGTCACAATCCAATTTCTATCGTAAACAAAAATGAAGGCTCTTTGATCACATTAGCTGTTATCCATCAGGTCCTAACTCAAGGACATGTCTGCTTCCTTCGCACCCTCAATTAGGCTACAAATATACACACTACTATAGACACCACAATAGCACAGGTTATCCGACCCTGCGGTGTAGCCTTAAATCGATCACCACGACCGCGATAGGGATCTACAACTATTCCTGAGATTGGAGGTTTGAATCCCGGCAGTGACCAACCTGAGTGTGTTTTTTCTCTGGGGTTTCCTCACTGCCTCCAGGAAAAAAGCTGGGATAGTACCTTACTTCAAGTCCCGGAGCACCTACTTCATTCCTTACCCTAATAATAAAAGCTACACACACTACTACAGTCACCATAGAAACACAGGTTTTTAAACAACGAAGCATATGGGGCTAATGATCAAGATATCCTAAACCTCTAAATTAAGTAAGAACAACTGCGTCTAATCAAGATCTGCCAGTTGCCGCGAATGCGGCCATCCTGAATACGGTTTATCCCCGAGACGAATTTCGCAATCGAGCCTGATATCAATATCTCAATCCTGGCTGTTGTTATTTCACGATTTTCTAACGATTTGAAACCCCGCGGCGTAGCCTTGCGCGTTAAATCGAGCACTATGGGGAGCTGCAGCAAGTCTGGAGGATGGTGCTTCGAATCCCGGCGCTGATAGTGGCTATCCCGAGTGTGGTTTTTCTCCAGGTTTTCCCTCACTTCCTCCAGGCAAAGGTTAGGATAGTACCTTATTTCAAGTGTCGAGGCACCTACCCCATTCCTGACCCTTATAATTACAGCTATACACACTACTACAAACACCACAGAAACACAGGGTAACAGACAGATTTTACAAACTCCTAAATGACCAGAATTTCCAAGCCGCTAATTAAACAACTATCGTCTCTCTCTGCCGCGGTGAAGTCTTGCAGTAGGTAGAATATAGATAGAATGTATTCGGGTTCGCAATATTTTACAACATATTACGTTGTTGTTGTAGATATTTGGGGGGTTTTGCGACAACGTGGTACTTAGTTGTGTGAAGAATTAGTCTGATAACCTGTGTCACTGCGATGTCTGTCCCAGTGTGTGTATTTGAAATTGAGGTAGGATTTGGGTAGGAAGCAGCCGTGGCCTTATGTTAGGTACCATACAGGCATTTGCCTGGAGTAGAAGTGGGAGAACCACGGAAAACCACTTCCAAAATGGCTGAGGTGGGAATCGAATCGGCCTCTGCTCAGTTTTGCTTCACGGGGCTGAGTGTGCCCCGTTCGAGCCCTCAAACCAGAATTACATTTCTTGGCAGAGTCGGGAATCGAACCCAGTAATACTACCCACTACGCAACGAGGTGGACTACAACATACTGCGCGATAATATTCAGCACAGGAGGAATAAGTGAGTTGTGCCTTGGACACCGTCTGAAAGAATCGCTTGGCTTCAAAACTCACCAAGCCCATCTGTGAATAAGGTTCACCTTCATTTTGTTGTCCCCCTATTCTGAATCACCGTGCTTCTTAAATTGAAGGGTCTGGTGCAAGAGGGGTGGGGGGCGGGGGGTGTAACTCCAAAATTCGCTAAAAACTGTATATTGCACCTAACTGTGCGTTAAAATTAGTTGTATCTTTGGTGCAAGAATGAGGTACATCCGCTAGAAATAGAAACTCACGGTAATACATGTGTTTAAATAATTACTCCCTCTTACATTTGGGGCCAGGACAATAGGGAAGCACCTCCAGGAAGTTGTTGCTCCTAAAAGCTGCAAACTAAATTGGTGCCATGTGGTACCATGAATCCCCGAAGAGGTGAGACAACCGAATCCTTTGCAGAAGGCGAAGACACCTCTTAAATGAGACATTCCAATTACTATGGTGACTTTTTAGTTTAATTTTGTTTGTATACTTGTATTATAAGAGTAAAAGTCTTTATTCTACTTTTTCTTTAGCATCTTACACGCTACTGTTTTAAATGAAGAGACATTCTCAGATATTTTAAATTATTTAAAATGTTTTGGTGCAAGACAGATGTAACTTCATTTTAAATTTATATTAATATAAATGATATTAATCGATCTGAAATATTAATTTGTAGTCATGAATTCTTTATTTCTTTCTTAGTCGTTTACCCTCCAGGTTGGTGGAACCCACGGACTCAGCGAGGGAACTCACCACTACCGCCTCTACGGGCAGTGTCCTAGAGCTGGGAACATCTAATCGGAGGGGATACAACTGGTGAGGTGAGATTGGCACCTCGCCCAGGCGGCCTCACCTGCAAAGCGAACAGGGGCCTCATGAGGGAAGGTAATGGAAGGTCAGGATGGATAGGCAAGGAAGAGGGATGGAGGCGGCCGTGGCCTTGAAGAAGGTACCATCCCGGCATTTGCCCGAAGACGAAGTGGGAAACCACGGAAAACCACTTCGAGGATGGCTGAGGTGGGAATCGAACCCCCTCTACTCATTTGGAACACCCGAGGCTGAGTAGACCCCGTTCCAGTCCTCATACCACTTTTTCAAATTTCGTGGCAGAGCCGGGAATCGAACCCAGGACCTCCGGGGCGGCAGCTAACCGTGCTGACCGCTACGCTACGGAGGCGACAGTCATGAATTACTACCTTAAATTTAGCACTTCTAAATATATCTCTAAGTATTATTCAAGCTATATGAAATATGTTTATCAATTTTATGTCCCACCTGAAAAAAGAATGGTAAAATGGAATTAACCCCCTCTTACACCATACCCTTCAATTGCGACCCCCTCGTGATGGAGTGGCTAGCATTCTTCGCTGTTACCCCTGAGGTCAGAGTTTGGTTCCTGGCTCTGCCAAGAGATTTCATTCTGGTCGGATGGCTGAAACGGAGTGCACTCAGCCTCGTGAGGCAAAAGTGACTAGAAGGGGATTTGATTCTTTCTCATTCCTTCACCTCAATTACAAATACACACACTACTACAGACACCACAATTAACACAGGTTAGCACTCAAAAATATGCATACATCCAAGTACACGGGGCCTAAATGAACACGATGTCCAAACTCCTAAATATCAAACAAAAAAACTTCAATTACACTTGAACTTGATAAATAATTATATGGGGCAAATCAACAATTGGGCCTATAGTCTATACCGTATATTCAAAATAAATAAATAAATAAATAAATAAACTACGAAATTGGTTGTATTGCTTTGAATTCGGGGAAGAAAATCTGAAGTAAGTGAAACTTATTCGCAGATGCACTCATAGTGGATTTTAAAACGAAACGATTGACGTACATTTTTCAGCTCACCACCTTAATATTAGATCAAGTGTAAATCAGTGAAACTTCTTTAACATTTTTCACTTCTGCCCCCAAAACCCTCCACATTATATCATAAGCCTCCATGACACTCGTCTTGACATAAACAAGCTTGGCGATTACATATTTAATTCACCTACATCAGGGAGCTCAAACTGGCATACTTACAAGAGAACATCTCGAACGCGAATCTCCCAGTTGCGCTAAACCTTCAAATGCATGTGGTCAGATTCCAAAAAGGAAATTGTAATGGTATTCCGTGGCCCATCCCTAGAGAGGAAGAAATCGTGCGAAGTTTCATCACTCGTGAGATCTAAAACAGCCCAGATCGATGCGTACGCCGAGTTCTCCGACCAATCGTGCTACTACAACTAGTTTAGCCAGCATGGAGATGGCTGTTATCTACGAGCTAGTGGGCTGCAACCAAGTACAGTAAAGCTTGCTCAAAGGGGAACGTCTATAAAGCGGAAACTTGTCCAATGTGAACGAAAGCGCACTGGGTATGGCTTTGCATGTTATTTATGTTGTAGAGGTATAAAACGGAATCTGTTATCGACAGTGGTGGCTACGCTCGCTAAAGCGCATTGTTAGGTCATGTGGCCAAGCTCTCTGCTGTCTCGGTAGACGCGTGGGTTCGAGCCCCACCGTCAGCCGTCCTTGAAATGGTTTTCCGTTGTTTCCCCATTTTCAACTCCAGGCAAATGCTGGGATGGTACCTTCTGATAGGCCACAGCCGCTTCCTTCCACATCCTTGCACAGTTTTATTCATCTTCATTCATTTCATCTCACACTAACTCCTCTCATGATGTTGGCATCAGAAAGGGCATCCGGCCCTAAAACTCAACCACCACAAAGACTTCCATCGCATCTCATCCTCGACCCTGTTGGAAAACGGGAATACTAATAAACTACAAACAAAACGGAATCTGTTCAACGCGGAAACGGAAATAAATTATGAATATTGTAACCGTTTGTCTCATCCCCTTTCAAATTAATTAAAGGGGCTCACAATCAGTGGATCTTCAGGACGTGTTCGGTACATATGTTAGGATCATGGTTAGCATATCGTAGGGAACTTTGCAGATTCAGTGAATTAAGTAACTTGGCACATACTCAGATATATAAGGTGCGTTCAAAAAGTAACGAGCCGGAGGCTGGAATGCGCAATCCGGTGACGACATCGGCTAATCGTGGCGTGTATAACGAGGTGTGGTTCCGACCAGAGCGTGGAAAGTCACAGCCCGTCGCTAGAGGGCACGCGTGCACGTCACGTGACGATACAAGGCGAGTAGCAGCATGCATCAATCGCCCAACGCTGCCAGTCGCATTGCAAAGAGTGGCATGGGGGCGTCAACCGAAGAGCAAAGAGGTGTTGTTCGGTTTCTGACAGCGGAGTGAGTAGGGGAAATGGACATTCATCGCCGAATGTCACAAGTGTACGGCGAACACTGAATGTCCCTTGCAAGGGTCAAGGCGTGGCACAAGCGCTTCAGGGAAGGACGGGTGTCGTTAGCCGATGATGCCCGGTCTGGGGCACCACCCTGCATTACCGATGACAATTTCCAGCTGGTTGATGCACTCATTACCCAGGACCGCCGAGTGACAGTGAACGCCATGGCCGCCGTGGTCGCTCCACGACAATGCATGACCTCATACGGCCAACACAGTCGTGGCACTCCTGCAGATATTCAAATGGGAGGTTTTCGGCCACCCTCCATACAGTCCAGACCTCTCTCCCTGTGATTTCGCCATGTTTGGTCCCCTGAAAAGGGCTCTGCGGGGCCAACGATTCACCTCGGACGCCGACGTCCAGCTGTAAATGCGGAACTGGTTCACATCGCAGCCAGGGAATTTTATGAGACAGCCATTCACCGCCTCGTGTCACAGTGGGGCAAGTGCCTCAACAGCCAGGGCCAATACTTCTAACATACATGTACTGGTTTCTGTAATTATGCCTCCGGCGCGTTACTTTTTGAACGCACCTTATACATTAAAATAACACTGATTTATTATTCCTAGTGGGGATAATTCAACTAGGCTATACAAATTTGAGTAATGCAACAAAATAAAACTACTGCGTGACATGGCATTAGGAAATAATCTCAATGTCTGGTTCAAGTCCAGATATAAACCACAGAGCTTTTCATCCCACATGTCCTCACATGGCGTAATGCAATGCCAAGTTCTGCGTGACGGCCACAATTACGCCGATTCCTCGTATAAAGAACAACCAAAGGTTACGTTAACGTAATTCAAAAAGTACTACAATGAGTGAAACAACACTCCATTAATTTACTATTACCATTTAGCACTTGTCCGCATGATATGTTTGTTAGTTGATTGTTCACCTTAACCAAGGTGTAACTTCAGATGAGCAAAGTATCATTAGAATATGAGTGCAGAGAGGGATCACTAAAACATGGTTGACCCACCTTGACATGAAGCAATGTTGCACAAGCAACAACAACAAATAATCAAACATAATCAAAAAGCTCAAGTCATCGTCATGACTGGCACATAAACACACAAAATCAATCCTCTAAATGAATGAGACAAACGTCATCTACATGACTGAAACCCTACTATTTACAGTTATTATTATTATTTGCACCGGGTGAGTTAGCCGTGGTCGTTACGGCATGACTGCTGGCAGTCGCTCACATCCGGGAGGCGAGGAGGTTCGAATCTCCCCGCCGGCAACCTTGAAGGTGGTCTTCTGTGGTTTCCCATCTTCCTTCCAGGCAAATGCCGGGGTTGGTCCCTAACTATAGGCCGCAGCCGCTACCTTCCATTCCTACTTTCCTCCCCAAAGGTACTTGTAGCTCACCCATTGGGTGTCCGTCTCGAAGCAGCTACAAAAGCTGGCGACCGAACATGTCCTCGGACACTCCCGGCACCATAAGCCATACGCTAATGTATATATATATATATATATATATATATATATATATATATATATATATTATTTGCAAATACTACATGGCCGTTATGGATTTGTTTCATGACAAGGAACCCTATCAAACAAACACGTATTCAAAACCTTTATTACAATATAAAATAATAATAATAATGTTATTGGTTTTACGTCCCTTTTAACTACACTGGCTTTTAGAGACGCCGGGGTGCCGGAATTTTGCCCCGAAGGGGATCTTTAACGTGCCAGTAAATCTACAATATAAAATAGCACTGACACATAAATGCAATCAAATTCTAACAAAATTAATTCTATTTTCCGCGGGTTCTTGCAACTTTTCCTTAGATCTATCGAATCTAAGTTTCCAACTGGAATCTGTGAAGCAGTCCTATACGCAACTAAATGAGCTCAAATAGCACTCGGTTGATCTTCTATCATGTCATCTATCCAAATAATGTCACATAACAACAAACGATCCACTGTGGACCTAATCCAAACAAACTTATTGTGAAGCCTGGGTAAATATATTTCGAAAGAGCAAAATACTTCGGAATGCTGCATAAGAAGGCGGCAATCAGTCAAATTGAACTCAGCCCCGTCGCTAGCGCGCTGCGAGAAGATTTTAAGTCGATTGCGGTTGGGTAGGCAACCCATTTTACAGTTCGGTGTTTAATCGGAACAGGCTGTACAGAGGAGACTGATTTTTGAAATGTACACTCCACAGTATGATATGAATGGAATAAATTCAGTATATGAGTTTGTCAACGAGGAGTGGGTCACGCAAGAGAATCATGCACTCCACATTCCAGCGGCTAGAGCATCGCTTTCTGTCTAATGCCGACACATATGGAAATCTTTAATATCTAAAAAAGTACTCGTCGGATTTACAAAATAGGCACATCACTGAACTTGTCACTTGATTATTAGTGTTTCCAATGGGTGAAATTGGTATAGTTCCATAAAAAAAACAAAGTTGCTACCGGTTTCTCGGTAAATACGTATGTTCTGGGGATGAAATGGACCTTATTGTATGAGCCCCTTATTACGATTTTGAAAACAGAATTACGATATCTTAAACGGTTCCGTAGATATTTTAGGTGGCCCCCTTAGCTGAATAACTCTGTATATCAAAAGCTTAGCCTCGCATCCTGTGTGGACCGCAACAGGTGGACTCATTATTATTATTATTATTATTATTATTATTATTATTATTATTATTATTTCTCAGTTTATCTGCCAACATTAATTGATGGCTATTAATTATTATTATTATTATTATTATCATACCTCGAGATTATTTCCTCGACTTTTATTATTATTGCTTAACATCACTTTAATGTACTTTTGTGACATTAATTCTACCTGTTTGGGGTTTATAGGTGAACATGCCACCCGTGTATTATTTCTATAAGTTAATAGACAATGGTGTGTACAACATGGCGAGCGCGGGAGATGTTGAAGTGTAAATCGATTGAACAGATCAAGAAAACGTAAAGTAAACGTGAGTGAGTGGAAGGATATTAAACGCAAGATGTTGAGTGTACCCCGTTCCAGCCCTCAGACCAGAATTACATTTCTTGGCTTTTTGTTGGGACCATATTTGTACTAGATAACAATAATAAATGGAAAGTATAGTTTGATATATCTTTTGTAGATTGAATAAATGCATTCTCTGTCTAATAACCCACGGTGTAGCCGAGCTCATTAAATCATGCACCACGGCCGCGAAGGCAGCTGCAACAAGTCCCGAGATCGCAGCTTTGTATCCCGGCGCTGATAGGGTCTATCCTGAGTTTGGTTTTTCCACACTCCCTCCAGGAAAATGCAGGGATAGTACATTACTTCAAGTCCCGCGGCACCTACCTCATCCTTGTCCCTAATACAGTTACACACACTTCTACAGTCATCACATAAGTACAGGTTGTCAGACAAATACGAAACACACTCAACTACACGAAGCTGATGACCAAGATGACCTAAGCTCCTAAGATGTATTAATAACGACAAATCTCCGTGTAATGGAATAGATTAGAAAATTAATTCTGGCATTATTGTTCACGTATGTTATGTCTGCTATGGAGCAATGCTGTAGGAACAGTCGCATACAGCGTTATTCCCTCATATTGAGATATCAAACAGGTATTGCACAGGCATTGGACTGGCATTATGGCATTTTCAGGCTGAATATGGTTTGTTATTCTCCAATAATTAAGTTGAATTGTTTTAAAGTCGAAAATTAAGGTATGTGATGAAGAAATGTTTATCTTTGTTCCTATACATTTTAATAAATATCCCATACAGCATTGTTCGGTGGCATGCTTCAATTCTGGAATTAAACTCCTTAAGGTTCATTAGTAGTGGAGTAGTGGCGCATACAAACGCACAGTCTGTTCCAAAAGTTAGTACACACTTTTTGCTTATTCATATCTCGCGAACCCATGGTCGGATTTTAACAAATGAGGTGTCGTTGAACTCGGGCTGACACCCTTTTTCCAATGGACCACTCATTTTAACCCCTAAATAAAACTTACCCCTACTAAGGGGTGAAATTGTAATTTTTTTAGTGAAAGTCTCTTTTCAAATGCGACATGTATAAGGTGCGCTGCTAAAATGAACTAAAACGTTGTTGCTCATATAGCGCATGCGCTTTGTTGGATGCCGATATGGATGAACATTTTTGTTTTTGTTTTTTACGCATGCGCACCTGGGATTTTTGTAAGAGGGCGAGCTCCTTGAAAAAAATGATTGATAAGAAGATATTGTCAATTCAAATAACAGTACAGTAAGTATGTAGTTAGTTTTACTTGTATGTAGGTAGTTAGTTTGTCTATTAGATATATGTCATTGTTCTATTAGACTGTGGTGTGTGAGTGTGTCTGGTAGCAGTTGCATTGTTTATTAGTTATATTTCATTGTTTCAGTAGACTGTGATTTGTAAGGGTGCATGTGAGTGTGCCTAGTGACAGACTGTTTTAGTGGTAGTATTTGTTGTTGGTGGAACTTAAGTATTTTCGTTAGTAGAATTTTGGAGTTTAATTGTTAGTACGGTAGAAGGTTAGTATTTTTGTTAGTAGAATTGCTCTTTACTTATTCTGAAAGGGAGTAGCAGCCTTTCAGAATAAATCAATTCTTTACTAGTCTTATAGACGGTTAAGATATTGATAATATAAGCCAAATAATGGCTACACTGCGTCCTGCTGCACGGCTGAAAGCAACGGGAAACTACAGCCGTCTGCTATTCCCGAGGATATGCACCTCTCTATGCATAATTACATGTGATGATGGCCTCCTCCCTTGTAAAATTTCAATCCGGAGGTAAACTAGTCCCCCGTTCGGATCTCCGGGTGGGAACTACTCGAGAGGGGGTTAACATCACAGAAGTGACAAAGAGGAAATCTGACATTCTACGGATCGGAGCGTGGAATGTTAGAAGTCTGCTAGGAAGTGGAAGGTTAGAAAACTTAGAAAGGGAAATGGATAGGTTGAGGTTGGATTTGGTTGGGATTAGTGAAATGCGCTGGCAGGAAGAACAGGACATTTGGTCAGGAGACTATAGGGTCATTAGCACTAAATCAAACAATGGCCAAGCAGGGGTTAGCCTCATATTGAGTAGGAAACTTGGACAGCGGGTGGAATATTATGAGCAATATAGTGAACGGATTATTGTAGCAAAAATCAAGACTAAACCTACCTGCACCACAGTGGTACAAGTCTATATGCCTACCAGTCAAGCTGATGATGAGGATGTTGAAAAGCTCTACGAAAAAATAGACGAAATTCTGACTGTTGGAGTAGCAGAAAAGGGGAGAATTGAAGCATTTGAAATGTGGTGTTACAGGAGAATGATGAAGATCAGATGGGTAGATAGGGTTACAAACAATGAGGTATTAAGACGAGTGGGAGAGGAGAGATGTTTCTGGCGACTGCTAATGAAGAGAAGAGATAGGTTGGTAGGGCACATACTAAGACCCAGGAATAGCAAGCTTATTTATGGAGGGAAGGGTCGAGGACAAGAACTGTAGGGGTAGACCAAGGTTAGAATATGTTAAACAGATTGCCTCGGATGTAGGGTGTGGTAGCTATGTAGAGATGAAACGATTAGCTCAGGACAGGGAGCCATGGAGAGCTGCATCAAACCAGTCAAAAGAGTGAAGACTCAAACAACAACAACAACAAGAAGGGGTTTTGGTGGTGAGGAGAGAATTAGATAGTTTCCTACTTTCCTACGAAGTTTGCCGATATCTCTCGAACGCAAGGTCGGATTTGGACGTGAGACGTATCAAATCGCTTGTCTCGAAGCCCTATACATGTTATTAATAGGTTTAAGTTTTGAGTATGAGGGAAACAGGCTTTTTGGGGGTAAAACCGTGATTTTAGACTTTTTCCGATATTTCACGAATGTCTGGTCGGATTTGGTCCTATGACGTGTCAAATGGCTTGTCTAGAAGCCCTGTTTATGTTAGTTATAGGTTAAAGTTTTTGAGAATGAGGGAAACAGAATGTTTTGTGGTAAAACCGTGATTTTATACTTTTTGCTATATTTCGCGAACCAATCATGCTAGAGGCGTGTACGAGGGGTCCAAAGACTCGGGCTGACGTCCTCTTTACTATGGACTATTCGTTGTAATTTTAAAAAAATTGGAAACTCGATTTTGGAGTAAACAAGTGTTTTTTGTGATTTTTGCTGATAACTCACGAACCAATAAGCCTAGAGACAAGTGCGAGGTGTCATTTTTTTCATTGCGTTGCCCTCTTGCCAAGGATGTTCGTGTTGAGCAGGAATGAAAAACCATGTTGAGGTAAAACCATGATTTTATACTTTTTGCTAGAGACGTGTACGAGGTGTCCTAGGACTCGGGATCACGCCCCCTTTTAGAAACTATGTTTGACATTTTGACAAAGGGCCTAACGCCATACATGTTGAAAAAAAATCTTTATCGATAACTGTTTATAATGTTCATGAAGCGTGATGGTTGAGAGAGACGATACTGCTGGGTGTGTGTGTTTCAACGAACCTGTCACTGACCACGGTGGCTGTGCTCAATAGATCAATCGCTATTTCGACAGGTCGGTTTATGACAGAGCGAGGGTGCGTTTTTTCTGATACTTTACCCCAAAGATGATCTTAAACGTGTAAACGGTGATGAGAACTTGGTTCTATGTTGGTCGAAGCGAGTACAGAAAACAAACTAGCAGAGGAGCAGGATGTGAATGTCATTTGAGCTTATTGGAATGCGTTGATCTGACTTGACAACAGGTGCAATGGAAAGTGACAAAGACGCTGAGGACACTTGAAGGTGAAATAATCTGACCATCGTGGTGGCAGGGAAGAGCGAAATGCATGCATACACGTGTGAGATGACATGTACGCTAAACAAGTTAGGCTACATCCTGTTTGCTTCGTACGTGACAAAATGCAAGTTCATGTGAAATTTGATCTGCCACAGGTGTTCACCTCGGACGTTATCTGTCCACGTGCATGATAACAGAATGTTCAAAGCGTGGGAAAAAATGATTATACATGCAACGTAACATATATAAAGACATGTCGTTATCATTTCCTCTCTCACTTAGCCTTTGAACACATTGCGTTGCGTGAAACCCCTGGTCTTGTTTAACAGTTTTGGTGTTGGTGGAAAATACATATTCTTGTTGTGAGGTAGGTATATATTTATTCATTTATACATTTATTGATTTATATATATTTACAAGCAATTATTTATTGATTAGGTAATTATTAATTTTTTAATTTATTTGTTTGCAGATAATTGGTATACCTTACATGTCTGAGAGAGAAGATACCATTGCACTTTTGAGCCCACTAGAAGGAAAGAGCAATAAGCCACTGCAAGTGAAGGTGGGATTATTTTTTTAAACTAACTTGTTTCATTTTCTTGTTTCATATTTTACTTTATAAAATGCATGTACTAACCTGAATTTAGGTATTTATAACGGTTTATTTTATTTATTTTTAGAAACTTGGAAAGAAAAGCCTTACCGCCGTAGCAGTCGCTGAAAACCCGAGACGCAGTAAAGTGCAACCATTGTTTCCAGGCAGTGAACTATTTAAAACTCAGGTAAGACTAACATAAAATGCTATTCCATTTTACCACTACTGAAAACTGGTAGACAAAAAAATTCATTACCTGTATATGACTAGGACGATGATTGCTTTCTTGATTAATGGCTATGTTGTTGTTGACTGGGAAAAGTACAAGGCCATGTTGGATTTTCTAAAAACAAAAATTTAAATTTAATTTATGGGTGGTTCCCTATGGACTCAACGAATATCCACAGGTTTGAACATGATAATGTGAACAAAATGACATGACATTCATTTTTGTTTATATATTGGTTAAAGGGGGGATGTAAATGACTGTAGCTTTATAAAAAGAAAATAAGTACATGTGTTACTGTTAGTGCCATCATATAGTTTATTTTTAATGGTGTTTTGATTTATTAATGCCAATTTATGTTAACGTTTTATTTACAAGTATTGATTGATTGATTGATGGGTTATTTTGTTTGCTTTTAGGTGTCGTCATGCGCCATTAACGTAATGAACAGACAGTGAACAAACATACATTGTGCTTTAAAGTACTCTGTGCAACGTTAATAACTTACAATAAGAAAAAGTTTTATTATAACACATGGTGTTAGTACCAAATACAACAAGTGAGCAAGTTGGTTTACCACGTGGGTTAAATTTAAAATCAGAACATGACCGTTGGTTAACATTTGAATCCTGGCCTGTAGGCTTTTTGTCGACACATGAACTTGCAAAAGCCGTTTTTTTTACTTGAACCGAGAAGAAGTGGTGCGCTGTGTGTTTCGTCGTATTGAACTTTCACACTGGGAAGAAGGGGATGATCCCTTTAGAGACCATTTGCGATGGTCTCATTGTTGTCCTTACATGCTTGGAAAGCAAGTGGGTAACCTACCCGTTCTTTCATTTTACCGAACCACAAGACCATTGGCCGCTACTTACGTTGCTGAATCACAAATAAATAATAATGATGTATTGCCAGCCAACAACGCTAGTGTCGATATATGTGGTCCATATGCCATAGACAGTGTTGAATTGGCATGTGCTTTTGAAAAATTGGGAGTTTGCAAGACTAAAGCACTAGCACACCCAGAGTACAGCTCTGTTGAAGAACGTTTAGAATCTTATAAAATATTTGGCCATTAATATTAAAACACCTTACCAAACAACTAAGAGAAGCTGGACTTTTTTATACTGGTGAAGGGGATAAAACAATATGTTTTTTATTGTGGATTTGCTTTAAAGGATTGGCAAATGACTGATGACCCTTTTGTGCAACACGCTCGTTGGTTACCTAACTGCAAATACATGGTGTTGCTTAAAGGTCAGGAATTTGTGAACACTATTCGTAAAGAAAACATGATTGCAGTACAAGACTAAAAAGTGTTTTTAGAGTTAGAACATGCAGAGCAAATACACGAGGCTGAAAGAAAAGACTTGTCTCACGAACAGATACAAAAGTGTGACCAACAATTATGTAAAATTTGTTATCAAGATGAACTAGGTGTTGTATTTTTGCCTTGTGGACACATGATAGCCTGTGTCAAGTGTGCATTAGAACTCAACACTTGTGCTATATGCAGAAAAGCAGTATCTGCTACAGTTAGGGCATTTCTTGCATAACTAGTAAAATTTATTAGCCATGCATAGTGCAAAATCCCTAATTGCACAATATTATTAAAGCTGTTTTAGAGTGTAATAAATATGCTTTTCTTTTGTTTATAGACTACTACAATGAATGTTTTGAATGCTGTGGGTCAAGCATGTGGCTTAGAGACAAAGAAGCTCAGCGAATATCCATCGCATATTCCATTCCGCATTATCAAGATTCGGAAATTGAAAACAGCATATGGTGATCGTGTACTTGGTGTATGTGAAAACTTTGAGACATTTCTGCCTACACGGTTTAATGATATGTCGGAGAGTGTTTTGATGAAGTCAATAATGCTGTACAACCTGTACACTTAATTTATGAAGGTTTTAAAAACAATAGGTGCATGGTTCGTTTTAATTAAATATAAAAAACAAATGTCAAATAATAATGGAAGATATAAGTCATGACAATGAACTGAAAGAAAAATATGTGTATAGATAATAATGTTTTAGTGTTTAGTATTGTCTTAAAAAATATTATCATGAAACAAAACAAAATGTATATAAAGTTTGTAAATAAATGAAAATAATGGTACAATGTTGTTTTATTTTCTATAGAAGTCAGAATATTTAACATTGCAGAGTATACATGATTATGACAATAAAAAGCACACTTAATACAAGTCTTTGCCTTTACGATAGTGTGTTATAGTTTAAAAACAAAGCTTGTTGTAGATCTTTTTTCTTCCACGATGAGCAATAGGCATGAAAACGTTATTGTCTTGTTTTGGATCATTATCACTATCATAATCATAAGCAGCATGATCTATATCACTATTATTATACTCACTATAATTATCCTCAACATTACTAAAACCAGTTAAATATTCCTGGTCCTCTTCCTGTTCCTCTTCCTCTTCCTCTACAGTGTCCTCATGTAGAGTCTGCGTGGCTTTTGATAATGTTAAGGGTTTTTTGAACATTGAATTATTTTCAATAGTAGTATTGTTTTGTAGCACTTGCTTTTTAACATTTTCATGATTTTCTGTTGACAGAAACAGTGTTTCATGCAGTACACTACATTGATGATCACTGACACTTAAGACCACACTATTTTTGCTTTTTAGCTCACTGCGACATTGTTTTGAACGTTGTTTTGTACAACGCCAAATAACAGTTCCATTTTTATTGGTTCGTTTCACAATATATGAATATCCTTTATAGAATGCATGAGGCTTACCATACCTAGTCACAGATACTTCCATATCAACTGTCAAGCTTAGACTAAGCTCTAGTAAAGACAACTTGGTAATAAGAACAATAGTTTAATGTGCGAGCATATATGGGTGCAAATGTGGGAGCAAAAAAAGTGGGAGAAAAAAGTGGGAGCAAAAAGTGGGAGCAAAAAGTGGGAGCAAAAAGTGGGAGCAAAAATTGGGAGCAAAAATTGGGAGCAAAAAGTGAGTGTAAAAGTGAGTGCAAAAGTGGGTTCAAAAGTGGGTTCAAAAGTGGGTTCAAAAGCGAGTGCAAAAGTGGGTGCAAGAGTGGGTGCAAGAGTGGGTGCAAGAGTGGGTGCAAAAGTGGGTGCAAGAGTGGGTGCAAGAGTGGCATGCTGGTCGTTCAGTGAGAGAATGTTGAAATGGAGCGCTAGGTACCATGCTGTCGTTCAGGTAGTTCTCATAGTCACCGCTAGATAGCGGAAACTTACTTTGCGTGTTGCATTTGACTATTTGGTAAAGTTTTACCGAGTGAAAACGTGCTCGTATTTGCTGTGTATTTAAATTTATTATACAATTAACCACTAAGTGTTTAGAACTAACATGTATAGCCTTAGGGAATATAGAGGGTCTTTAGCAAAAAAAAAAGACTGTCTAACACATGAGTGTACAGCCTTTTGATATGCAGTAAGTACCTGATAACCTTGAGTAGGCCGTAAGAATATTTTCAGTTGACTACTACCTGTCACGGTGTTTACATTGTGAAAGACCGTTGAAACAACCAGTCTTTAGCCTTGTCATAAGCAGTGAGAAGCTGTTTCCCTTAACCAGGGGTATATTAGAAGACCCTTATCAAGAATATCATCAGTTGACTACCGCCACTCACGGTGACCACATCGTGAAAGACTGTCAAAACAACTATTGTACAGCATTGTACTACTCAGTAAGTAGCTGTTGGTCTTGACTATTGTATATTAGAGAACCCTTAGCAAGTATATCATCAGTTGACTACTACTTGTTACAGTGTTCACATCGTGAAAGATCGTCTCACTGTCCAGTCTACAGCCTTGTCATACACTGTAAAGAGCTGTTGGTCAGAACTAGGGGTATATTAGAGGACCCTTAACAAGAATATCACCAGTGTGACTACTACCTCTCACGGTGTTCACATCGTGAAAGACCGTCTCACTGACCAACCTCTAGCCCTGTGATACGCAGTAAGCAGCTGTTTGCAGAAATCAACATTCATAACGGAAGAACCTATTCCTAGCTATATGTGTAAAGAGTGTGGGAAGACTTTTCTTCGAGACTATCATAGGAAGCAACATGAAGTATCGTGTGGAGAATTCCATGAGTGCAAGACCTGTGGTAGTACATTCAACAATGTGTACAACGGACGTCGGCATGAAGAATGTTGTAATGTTGTATCGGCAGCTAAAAGACAAAAAGCAGAGCCTACAAAACATTACCTACTGTCATTGGTCCCTGACAAAAATGGACTTATTGAATATGAGACATCTTTTGAAGGTCGTCTTAAATCCTATTTCATTCGTTGTGATACGTGTAGGGATTTAAATTCATACCTTAGAGAGTCCAAACAGCAAATAATACAAGCTATGCAGAAAGAACTAGCAATGCACAAGTCGATCAAAGTTAATCTAGTGGCTGAATGTAGATTCATTCATACATCTACCAATTAAATTACAGATCGTGCTTTTAAAACACGAAATCAGGCCCTATTTTTGGAAACAGACTTGAGAAGTTTCTTGGAAACACAACTTACAAAGTTAACTAAGGAAATGGAAGAATCTGAGCTAAAAGGCATTAATTGGGCTTTGTTAGCAGTGGAAGGAGTACGATTGAAAGTAAATAAGTACAATCCGTTGCGTGGCAGCACATATATTCCATTACCAGCAGCTATACAAGCAAGAAAAGCCTGCATTAATCCTCAAAACTTTAAGGACGAGAGGTGTTTTATGTATGCCATTTTAGCAAAACTGGTTAAAACTGATGCTAAACGCATTAGTAAATACAAGGATCTGGAAAACTAGTATGATTTTTCAGTAATATCATTTCCTACATCGCTAGCTGACATTCCCAAATTTGAAAAAGCCAACGATATATCCATTAATGTATTTGGATTGGAACAAGACAACAAATTGTTCCCTCTAAAGGTTGTGGATCAAGAGCTGCAAGACCATCGCGACCTCCTTCTGCTCAGTTCATCATCCGGCCAGAACCACTACGTCTTTATCAAAGATTTTGATAAACTAGTAGGACATCAGATTATTCACCATGAACATAAGATATATACGTGTAAACGGTGTTTTACTCACTTCGATAATCGATATGGTCAACAAGGAATAGAAAAATTGAAAGAACATAGAGCTTTGTGTGTCCAGCATGACATTGCTAGGGTTGAAATGCCTTTTAAAAACCCCATTGTCAAATTTTTAAACGTGGAAAAAATGCTGAGAATACCTTACGTTATCTATGCTGATTTTGAAAGTATACTGTTACCCTATCAAACATGTCTACCCAATCCTGAAGCAAGTTGTACAGTGCCATACCAGAGTCATGTTCCTATGAGCTTTTGTATATACGTTAAACCCTCACCTGCTGTGGAACACATAAAGACAAACCTTCCAAGCCAACCTCTTATTTATCGTGGACCTGACGCTGCAGAAAAGTTTATGGACTGTTTGATTTCAATAGCTAATGAAATTGATCGCCTTTACAGCTTCAATGTTCCAAAGGCTTTAACTGAGGATCAAGAAGCAGAGTTCCAATGTTCTGAAACCTGTTATTTGTGTCAAAAAACATTTACCCAACAGGACTGGAAAGTTCGAGACCATTACCATATTACAGGGGAATACCGTGGAAGTGCTCACAATAACTGTAATTTGAGGTGTAAAACACGTAACCCCGTTCCTGTGTTTCTACATAATATGAGTGGCTACGACGCAAATTTCATTGTAAAGCAATTAGGATGTACTACTGAGAGAGTGGATGTTATCGCTAACTCCAAAGAAAAGTACATTTCCTTTACTAAATATGTAGGAAATGTTAAGCTTAGATTTGTGGACACGTTTGGGTTAATGCCAAGTAGTTTGGAAAACTTAGTTTCCAACTTAACATTATACCCTGAAACAGACAAGTACTTTGGAAAAGAAAATGCAATGCTCATGACTCGGAAAGGGGTATTTTGTTATGACTACATTGACTCATGGGAAAAGTTAAGTGAAACGTGTTTACCTCCAAAAGAGGCATTCTTTAACAAATTAAGTCAAGAAAATGTTAGTCAGGAAGACTATGAACATGCCAAAAATGTCTGGAAACAGTTCAACATTAAAACTCTAGGGGAATATAGTGATCTCTACCTAACCTCAGATGTACTCCTTCTTGCAGACAGCTTTGAAACGTTTAGAAACAAAACACTAGAAACACACCGAGTGGATGCTGCACACTTTTTTACTTCGCCTGGTTTAAGTTTCGAGGCAATGCTCCTTTACACAGGAATTGAACTGGAATTGATACAGGATTACGATCAGATTCTTCTAATCGAGTCTGGAATACGTGGAGGCATATGCCAGGTGTCTCATCGGTATGCTGAAGCTAACAATAAATACATGGAAACCTATGATTCTGAGAAACCATAGCAGTTTATTACCTATGATGATGCCAACCACCAATACGGGTGGACTATGTGCCACTCCCTTCCTTATGGTGGATTTCAGTGGGTTTCTCCAGATACTGTTGATCTAGAAAAACTAAAGGAAGACGATCCTGTGGGATACATTCTAGACGTTGATGTTGATTACCCATCTGACCTTCATGATCTACACAACGATTTACCTTTCCTACCAGAGTGTACACAACCTAAGGATTCGTCTCTGAAAAAACTAATTCCTCATCTTGGAAATCGAAGGCGATATGTTGTTCTCTACATGGCATTAAAACAGGCTTTAGATCATGGAATAAAATTGATAAAAATTCATCGTGTGTTAAAGTTTATGCAATGACCTTGGTTAAAGGCCTACGTTGATTTTAATAACAACCTTCGAAAACAAGCCAAAAATGATTTTGAGAAAAATCTGTACAAATTATTCAACAATGCTATTTTTGGAAAAACAATGGAAAATATCCGTAAAAGAATAGACATACGTCTTGTGACTGACAGCAAAAAGGCAGAAAACCTAATAGCAAAGCCGACATTTATTGACAGAACAATTTATGGTCCTAACCTAGCTGCTTTCCACATGGCTAAACAAAACATTGTATTCAATAAGCCTATATATATTGGAATGTGTATACTGGATATTTCAAAAACTCTCATGTATTCCCACCACTATGATGTCCTGCTACCCTATTATGGCATGGACAATCTTAAACTCATGTATATGGATACTGACTCGTTCATTTATTTGGTTAACACCCCAGATGTATATCAAGACAAGTTGGATTTCCTAGAACACCTGGACACATCAGATTATCCTACTAATCACATATGTTACTCCACATCAAACAAGAAAACGTTGGGGAAATTTAAAGACGAGGCTTGTGGACACATTATAAAAGCATTTGTTGGACTTAGAGCTAAAATGTATGCTTTAGACATAAATGGTAAAGAAATCAAAAAGATTAAAGGTATTAGCAGAGGTGTTGTCAAAAATTGTATAAGCTTTCAAGATTATAAGGATTGTGTCATGAAAAACATTGTAAAAGAATACCCATGAACATTATCGCTTCTAAACAACATGACATATCATCTATAAGACTAAACAAAATTGCTTTGTGTCCTGGTGATGATAAAAGAGTGATTGATGCTATTGGTATAGGCACACATGCCTATGGTCACTACTCAATCAATAACCATGCTTAAAGAGTTAAGTTATGAATATCAAAATCTTCTGTCTGCAACTAGAAAATACATAAAACAAAACAATTTAAAAAATTAAAACCATAGCACTACAAAAATAAAAAAACACAAAAATAAAAAATGGTATTCATAATCAAAAAATAAATAAAATAGAAAACAAAATAAAAACAACTGTACAATTTATAACAAAAAAGAATATATATAAAATGTATTATATGTAAATAGTGTACATGTATTTAAAATAAAAAATATTGTATGGACACTGCTTGTACATTTTTAAATACTACCCACTTCTCTCCACTCCTAATGCAAAATGAACATGTAAAACACAAATTGGAAAATCCATGTTTCCATATTGACAAATTAGAAAAAACATTAAACTGAAATTTTAAAAACTGTAAATGGGAATTTGGTATATTGACAAATGTGTAAACAACAAATTGGGAAATCCATGTTTCTATATCATGAAATTGAAAAACTTTAAACTGACATTTTAAAAACTGTAAATGGGAAATTGTGAAATTGATAAATGTGTAAACGACAAAATGCAAAATCCATGTTTCAATATTATGAAATTGAAAAACTTAAAACTGACATTAAAAAAACTGAAAATGGGAAATTGGAAAATTGACAAATGTGTAAACAACAAAATGAAAAAAAAAATACCCGGTTGGGGTAGTGTTCATGTTGTACAGTAGCCTATAAGACTAGCATAAGGATAGTTGCATATGTCCTTATATACTTTGTGTATGTGCATTAGCATTTGGACTAGCTAAAGTTAGGTTTGGTAAAGTTAGGTTTGGTGAGGTTAGGTAAGTGACCTTGTTGTTTACTCTTTTCGGAAAATGTAAAATGTAAAATCTAAAAACAAAATATATTGAATTTAAAATGTAAAATCTAAAAAAAAACTAAAATCTAAAATACAGAAAAAATGAAAAATGTAAAATGTAAAATCTAAAAAATGTATAATGAAAAAATCAAAAATCTAAAATGTTAAAATGTAAAATGTTAAAATGTAAAACCTAATTTCTTTAAATGAGGTTTCTGTGGGTTAGGTTAGGTTAGGTTATAACTAAGTTTATAATTTGTGCTCTCACATTTGCTCTCACTTTTTTTTGCTCACACTTTTTGCTGTCATTTTTTTTGCTCGCACTTTTAAGTTGGCAGCCCTGGTTACTCTTAAGAATCGGCTTAGTCATATCTGTTATGGTACACATAGCACACACGAAATTTGGTTGAAATCCAAATGATAGTATAGAAATTACATGTATTTAAAGGTAGACCTCTCAGCAGGCTTAGAATCATGTTGGTAGCACTGACGTATATAAGTTACTCCAAATTAATATAGAATGTCAGGTACTATACGTGTGCATAGTTTAAAGCTGTCGGCTAGCATACTTTCTGATATATGGGTATATGGATAAAAAAATTGAGAGCATTTATTAACAGTTGGCAGCCCTGGTGGCTCTTAAGAATGTGTACGCACACATAGCACATACGAAATTTGGTTGAAATCCAATTGCAAGTGTAGAAGTTATATGCATTTAAAATTTGGACCTATCAGCAGGCTTATAATCATTTTGGCAACACTGCCATATATGGCCTCCTGGAAATTAAACTGCAATATTATTATCTATACGTGTGCCAATTTTGAAATAGCTCCCATTCATACCTTCCAAGATATCCAACATGGAGCTCAAATTTCAATTGTGATTTTTCAGCAGCTGGTAGCACTGAGATCATTTTCAAATATGGCCGTGAGATATTCAGGTATAGATCTTTACTCCTACCAAATTTTGTTTCGATTGCTGCAGCTGTTTAGGAGTTGATAGGGGGGGGGGACACACACACAGCCAGACAGACAGACTGACAGAAGGACAGACAGACAGACAGACATTTGCCCGATCTCATAAGTCTACTTTTCCTCATTTTTGCAAATTGTGAAAAGTAGGCTATAAATGGTGAGGTCTTAAGTGTGAGTAATCATGAATGCGGTGTACCAGATGAAACACGATTGCTGTTGAAAAAAAAAAACATCGAAATTCTAAAAAGCGAGTTCGAGAAAACGATATTGCTGCTCAAGATAGTCCATTGATTATTGAGCAACGTTTAACCCATCTTTTAAAATTTATGTTTAATCCATCTTCCACGTTTCAAGAGCCATTAACATCACAGACTATGCAAGAGGTAGTATTGTAAGAAAATCAAAAAGGACTGAATAGTAATAGTAATTATAATGATAATGAGGATGAGGATGAGGTTTTTATACCTATAAAACCATTAAAGCTTTCTCTGTTTTTTAAAACATCAGTCATTGCTTGCCGTGGAAAAAGAAAACATCTACCGCTAGCTTTGTGTATAAAAATCTGTAGCAAGCAATGTTAAAAAGAGAAAAGAAAGTAGTATTTCGTATGTTAATATTGTAAAAGTACTTAAATTAAATAAATAACAAGAAGTTCCGTGAAGAACTATACAGCCTACTTTACATGCCAATGATTATTCTACAGAATATCTAATTAGTTCAAAATATACCTGGTATAATGTAGCCTAATAGAGCATTACAGTTGGCAGCCCTGGTGACTGAATATATTCTTAGTTCCATCTCTTAAGGTACAGAATACAAAATGTGGTTGAAGTCCAATGGATAGCATGGACGTTACATGCAGTTAGACATTGGATCTATCAGCGCGCGTAACAACAATGCCATGCGTGTGCTGGTCAGAAATTATCTGAAATATTATGATATCTTGTTGTGCCAATTTTGGATGAAATCCAATTGTTAGTATAGAAGTTACATGTATTTTAAAATTTGACATATCAGCAGGCATAGAATCATGTTGGCAGCACTGCCTTGTATTAATTACTCCAAATTAATCTACAATGTCAGGTGCAAAGTATAGAGCTGTTGGCTTGCATACCTTCTGATATATTGATATTAGGGTAAAGAAAATATAGACAGCATTTATTAACAGTTGGCAGCCCTGATTGCTCTTAACAATACTTACAGTCATATCTGTTATGGTACACATAGCACATACGAAATTTGGTTGAAATCGAACTGATAGTATAGAAGTTACATGTAGACTATTTAAAAATTGGTACTATCAGCAGACTTATAATCATGTTGGTAGAACGGACGTATATAAGTTACTCCAAATTAATCTAAAATGTCAGAATATACGTGTGCATAGTTTAAAGCTGTTGGCTTGCATACTTTCTGATATATTGGTATTTGGATAAAAAAAAAGTAGAGAGAGCAATTATTAACAGTTGGCAGCCCTGGTGGCTCTTAAGAATACGCTCAATCAACTCTGTTTATGTACAGATATTACATACAAAATTTGGTTGAAATCCAATTGATAGTGTAGAAGTTATATGCATTTAAACACTGGACCTATCAGAAGGCTTAAAATTATTTTGGCAACACTGTCATTGTTGGCCACCTGGAAATTAAACTGAAATGGTATTATCTGCATGTGTACCAATTTTGGAATAGCTCCCATGCATACCTTGCGAGATATCCAACATGGAACTCAAATTTCTAGTGCGTTTTTTCAGCAGTTGGTAGCACTGACATCATTTTCAAATATGGACGTGAGATATTCCGGTGCACATCTTTACTCATACTAAATTTGGTTTTGATTGCTGCAGCCGTTTAGGAGTTGATAGGGGGGGGGGGGGACACACACAGCCAGCCAGACAGACAGACAGACAGACACACATTTTCCCGGATCGATCTCATAAGTCTACTTATTCCTCATTTTTGCAAAATGTGAAAAGTAGGCTAAAAATATTGTATGGGTAATTTCTATTTTTCTCATTTGCTATCCCCATGCCCCACTATTAATGCAATTGTTAACCATCAACAGTCTCTGGCTATGTTCTGAAAGAGTAGGCTTAAATAATGCACTTTATTTGTAGTTTTGTGAGCCTCCGTGGCTTAGGCGGCAGCACGCCGGCCTCTCACCGCTGAGTCCGTGGTTCAAATCCCGGTCACTCCATGTGAGATCTGTGCTGGACAGAACGGAGGCAGACAGGTTTTTCTCCGGGTACTCCGGTTTTCCCTGTCAAAATTTCATTCCAGCAACACTCTCCACTATCAATTAATTTCATCTATCATTCATTTAATCATTGCCCCAGAGGAGTGCGTCAGGCCTCGGCAGCCGGCACAGTTCATATCCTCGCCGCTAGATAGGGGCTTCATTCATTTCATTCCTGACCCGGTCGGAGACTGGAAGCAGGCTGTGGATTTTTTTCATTTGTAGTTTTGTGTACCGAGTATCATAATAATACAGTGTCGCCAAGCAATGTTGAGGCAATAGTTATGTCGGGTAAGGGGTTCGAACCCTTGCTTTTTATACAGGAAATTTGAACTTAAGTCAAACGCCTTAATCACTCGGCCAACCCGAAAGTTACTAATTTAATTAGTCATGTGGACTTGAGTGTTTACAAAACTTTCCAGTGTACATTGACTCAATGACTAGTTCGTTTTTGAATGTAGTTTTTTTTATAACATTGCGGTTATCAGTCTTGTGAACTGGGTGTTTAATATAAGGTTAAAGGCATCTTAATTGTATCAAACCTCTCAGGTATCGTGTAATGGATTTCAGTAATGAGTCACCGTCCGTTGACTAGCATTTACCGTTACACAACATCGTTTTGGTAAGCTCTACATAAGTATCCTAATCGTCTCGGGTATAATGTCTTGTTTTTGTAGAAAAATAGGAAACATGGTCGCTCGGTTTCTATACAAGCCTAAGTATCTGTTGTATATAAACCAAAATGGCAAACAGCTTTCTAGAACACTACTCGCTGGTCAATAACAGGCATAGTCGCCAAAGTGTTCCCTGGTAGCTAACTCATGTCTGGTTAGCAAATTTTTATTGCAAGGCTGGTCAAGGCCTAAAAATTAGTCTTAACGTATAGTGTAATCATCTGTCTACCTATATCACTGTGCGTAATAAATATTAAACAATTAATTAATTAAATAAATAAATAATTTAAAAATCCATTAATAGCCATCTTAAATCTGTTGCTCATGCTATCCTGTCACGGCCAGTCAGGTATCATGTTACATAACTTTGAGTTAACCCATTGTTGCTCTTAAAAATGTATAACATTTACGAAAAATATTTATGAAACTTACATTTCTAGTTACGTCGTCAAGCCCAAAGTAAAAAGGACAACTTGGCTTGGCAATAAAAGGGTTTGCGCTTTTTTCATTCAAGCTAAAGTATAGCATTATCAAATTATTGGTTTTGGAAATCTCAAGTCAATAAAGGTATAGTCATGTTAAAACAAAATGTATTTGTTTAAATTCTTATTGCACCGTTCACCAAAAAAAAAAAAGATTTAGGCTAGCTTGTGGTACTCTGACTGCTGGTCCGATGTTTGAAGTAAATAAAATGTAAGTGTTCAAAGTCTTTAGTCAATCATCTAGTACTAATTAGTTATCACAAAATTTTGAGTCGGTAACCTTTACGTTTTGGTCTTTTTGCTAAATGTAAAATTTAAAATCTAAAATCTAAAATCTAAAATCTAAAATCTAAAATCTAAAATCTAAAATCTAAAATCTAAAAATTAATGGTAAAGAAAACGTAATTCCAAGTAATATAAATCCTTATGTCTTTCTTTAGAAGCCTCCGTGGCTTAGGCGGCAGCACGCTGGCCTCTCACCGCTGGGTCCGTGGTTCAAATCCCGGTCACTCCATGTGAGATCTGTGCTGGACAATACGGAGGCAGACAGGTTTTTCTCCGGGTACTCCGGTTTTCCCTGTCAAAATTTCATTCCAGCAACACTCTCCACTATCATTTCATTTCATCTGTCATTCATTTAATCATTGCCCCAGAGGAGTGCGTCAGGCCTCGGCAGCCGGCACAGTTCATATCCTCGCCGCTAGATGGGGGCTTCATTCATTCCATTCCTGACCCGGTCGGAGACTGGAAGCAGGCTGTGGATTTTTTTCATGTCTTTCTATAATAATTTGTTACCAAACATGTTAGTCATGACATTATGCTTTGGTCTTTTCGCAAAATCAAAAATCAAAAATCAAAAATCAAAAACCAAAAGTATAAAATATAAAACCAAAAAGCAAAGCAAAATGCCACACTTTTTTTTGATTACTTAATTCTAGTTTTCGGGTAAATTTAGACGAGAGAGAGAGAGAGAGAGTGACTGCAAGTCTTTTATTACTGATTGTCCACTCTTGAACTATTCAAAGATTCGTGGGCAATGGATTGAAATTACCTGATTGAGAGTATATCTTCCAAAGTCCATAAAAATGAGACAAATTGAACCCACCTCAGGTATCCCTCAGAATCTCCAAATTCGAAAATTTCTATATGCAATTCCTAATGGGAAAAGTTGTAAGTCCATTGGGTAGAAAACAATAAAGAAAAAGAAAGATTATAGTTCAACGTGACTGTCAATCTTGTGTTTATGAGGCACGGAACCTCCTTTTTACATGGTATCCGAACCACAGGATATGGCATTTCACTTCGTAAAACTCACATGCATTAACCAGGAATCAAACTCAGTCCGCCTTTGTATTTGTAATCCAAGTAATAAATTGAAAAAGAAGAGACAAGTGTGGTCGGTCTTAAACATTATCCCTGATTTTCTTTATGTTTATGAAATGTGTATTAATTGAAAATCAAAACCCGGTCTACCTTGGTGAAAGGCTAATAGATTAACCACTGCTCCACCATGCCCGTCTTTCTTAGTTTGGTTCGTTCTAGTCCTCAGAGCTGGGAATCGACTTAAGACCTCCAGTGCGAGAACCGAGAGTGCTCGCCACCGCAGCACAAAATGGTCAATCTTGGTTAGTTGGTAACATTAGACAACCGAATATGATTGCATTTCTGTTAGCGATGCATTTCTGTCATCTGCCTACTGTCTGAGCACTGGCGGCAAGAAAGTTTAGTTTAGTTTGTTGCGAGTGCGTGTATAGATTATTAGCCCCGTGTACTCAAAGCTCGTCGTGCGTAGCGACCATCTTACCCAGTAACCACTGCGCTAGTTTTAACTCCCCTTCCATAAGAACAGCATGGGATAGTTGTTTGTGCCCCTTGTACTTGGGTGTGTTTATTAGCACCATGCACTAGCTTTATCTCACCCTGTATAGATAGAGTTGGTGTATTCTTTGAATACACGGTACCTGAGATATAATTTTTATTGCTCTTTGCATGTTCATTTCTTCCTTCCTCTTTGTCAAACACCAACAGTGATCATCTGTTTTCTCCTTGTTGGGCATATCTCTTATGTCTTCATAAGTCTGTTCTAGATATATAACTTCTGTGACCCACCTAGCGTCACCTCGCAGCGAATCTCGGAAGCTCCTCAACTCTTCCTGGTGCTAGAGGACTTACTTATCCATTTGGCCACCAGATCCTGTTACCATCGCCAGCTATTTTCTCCTTGAGCAAGAGGACTACGTTTACTTCTTTACTCACCATGCTGCGCTAGTATCATCTGTTATCAACTCTTAGAAGATCAGCTCAGCAAGAGATTAATTTTTTGTTTCAAAGTTGGCAATGTTTATATGTTCTCCTTTTGTCTCCTACCCCCCACTCTTTCCCCCTTTCTTGGTCCCTCCGTGCTCCGTTGAGCAGCTCTCACTTCTCAGTCTGCAGTTGACTCGGTCAGTCAAAGCTCCGCTCGAGCTTGCCTCCTCAAACCAAGAGGCACACCCTCTTCTACGCCATGTTGGCTAAGTAGTCATCAATGGAAACTTCGACTTCAACATGAAATCAAGATAAGTACCTTTTTTTTTAAGTTTTAACCTCATCTTCATGGTTTTAACTTCCACGTGCTTTTAATTATAATTTATAGACAGTGTGAAATTATTTACTTTGGGGCAAAAATCATTCTTCGTGGGATTTGCCATGTTGAGCTTTTGCTTGTATAAGCCAACCTTATTAAAAAGAGCTTTTCTTAAGCTATTCAAACGAGAAATCCTCTCGCTACGTGGGATATTATATAATACCCGCTGTCTATAATTATAAAGCTAGTTCCTCCGTTGGATTTTCTCAACCCCATTTTCTGCTAAGGTCGTTCTGGAACCTTCGAGATCTTGTACTCTATCTGCGAGTCTTGCCGTCAAGTATTGTTCACGCACTTGTGAAAATGCTAGTTAAAATTAGGAATCTTCCTTAAATTACTGCAATAGCGAACTTTCTTCCCCCGTTGGAACTTTCTATGGCGCATTTAATTGTAAATCACAACTTTTTCAAGAAATAGACTCTCACCTATATAGTGCAATCAGTTCTTTCCATAATTGCAATAACTTTCTTTTTCATAAACTTCAGTGTTTCTACAGTGAACTTTGCATCAATCTTTACTGACTATAGTGATAATCAGTGCTTGCTCCACGTTTCTACCGCGTCGCGATCGTCCGGTTATATTAAATACGGCCATGAACATTGATCCTATATCCCAATGATCTTTCCTCAACCTTCTACTAACAACCATTATTTATAAAATTGTAACTTTCTATAAGGCGTCACTCACGAAGTGCCCTTCCAACTTTGCTAGTTTAACATTAATTAAATTCTGCATAATTGCTTGTGTGATACAAGTTTTAAATCACATTGTTCCTTTCCTATAATCAGGGAGAACATTTCTTTAAACTCTTGAGCGAGTCATGTTCAGGATTCACGAAATGGAAACTGTCCCATTTGGCGAGTGATTCCTGCTCATACTTGGGAAGTCTAGAACTTTCCTTTTCACTTTCTTCAGGTTTCACAGTAAGTGACCTGCCCTCTTTGTATAATTCTCATATATTAATTCTGTATAAATATAAGAAGTTGTAGGAACTTCTATCTTATTTTTCATGTTGTTATTATTGTTATTTTCAAAGTTGTCACTTTCTCTAGATCATTCTCTCAAGAATTTCTTAAGGTGCACTTTTTGTACTCCAATTCACGTTCAAGCTTTAATTATTTCATTGCTCATTTGTTTAAATCTTATAAAGATTTTAGAAACATAAGGTTTGAAACCTTGTAAATTGTCAATTGCCTGGAGCAACCGTTTAATGTTGAGAGGTCTGCGACCCTATTTGTTAAAAAGTTCAAATGAACTATGTTTGTCAAAATTATATTGCATAATTGTTAATTTTCTCAAACTTCTTCTAATTGTAAAATAAATGAATCGTTTCCCTTCGCTTTTTCATTTGCGAATACAAAGTTTAAGCAAAATCCTGTCTTCCTTGACTCTCCTCACTCAATGACATTAAAATCATTAATAGGGCATTCACCATTTGTTGCATTTGAGCAAGAACTCTTAATTTTCACCTCACTAAAGTTCTTTTTAGCGTTAATAGCTAATTCTAATTGGCCAGTAAGGCAAGTAAAGCTCGCTAGGCCAGCTACCTGCTTGTGGAGACCCTCTCCGAAAACTTATGGTCAGTTTTCTAAAAGATAAGTGTTTCTTTTTGTCTAAACTTTTAGCCGGCTCCTCGCTGAGTAAAAGCTTAGCCATTTTCCAATGCAACCATTGGTTCATTTACCAAGTTTACCCAATAAGGCATAATCTTTTATCATTTTCCTTTTTAGAGACACTTGGTCGCCCTTACAGGAACTCCATAATTTTGGAAATTGAAAATACCAAACCTGAGTTAAATCATTGGCATTCTTCGAATTACTTTGTAAAACCTAATTTCTTTGAGAAGACATACAGTAAATTTGTTCCTCTCAGTCTTGCCAGACCAGCACTCTTCCCCATAGTAGTTTTATATATGCTTGAGAGGGATTATACGAAAGCCACTCTCTTGCAAACAGCCCAAGTTCTATCTGTGTTTCTCGTCAGCTTAGACCAAGTCCTTACTCATTTTAGTTATCCGAAAGCGGATTTTCGGTGGCAACCACCTTTAAGTGTGTTTAAAACTAAACTTATTAATTTTGTGGGACTCTCCTCCTATTTTTCTATCCTTCTTTTCCAATCCAAAATCTACTTCCTTCTCTTAATCATCTTCCCTTGGTGGGTGGGTTATTCCTTAGCCAATAAACTACCCAAGAGTGTCATCCCTTTCCTTTTCACATTGCCAATGCCATCATCTACCCACGAGTTTTACACTTAGGCCCTTGGCTTGCCCTCGATTAGGGTCGGTTAGGTTAGGTTAGCCTAGATTAAGTTATGATATGGCCACCATCTTGATTTTCGGCTACCCTCTTTAACCGATCAATTAAAGATTGTCTGCCCTTAATTCTTGGTCCAATAAATCGGATGTTGTGTACACCGTTTGTCATTTATTAACCCATGCCTACAACCTATACTCCCTCTGTACTGCAGTCAGGTCAGAAAACAAGTTCCAATGGTCAAAGACTTGCCAGTCACAATACTTGTAGCCTTCAATAATTCTTTGTCTACCTGGCTATGTTTCATCACTCACGCTAAACATCTAACATTATGGGTTTGCAATATATCGGGAGAAACAAAAGTCGATGACCTTGCCGTTTTGGATTATTTAAATAAATTAATGTGCCGTGGGAAAGGGGGCTTCGCATCACGCAAAAGGACACCCGACAAGCCCATGTACGATTATCGGTTTGCGACCTATCAAGGGAGACAAAAGTCGATGACCTTGCCGTTTTGGGCATTTTGGGTAAATGAGTATACCATGGAAAATAGAGCGTCACCCCGGGTCCAACGACACGTTACAAGTCCAAATCCGATCATTGGTTTATAGAATCTCAGGTCAATGACCTTGCCGTTTTGGGTGTTTTGCGTAAATTCATGGGCAATGGGAAAGAGGGCGTCACCCCGAGTCCTACGACACCTGACTTCAACCTCTCCGATTAGCCTATTAGTTTATAAAATATCAGGTCGATGACCTTGCCGTTTTGGGTCTTTTGGGTAAATTCATTTGCCATGGGAAAGGGTTGGCCATCCTGAGTCCTATGACACCTCACGTGACCCTCACCGATCATTGGTTTTTAGAATATAAGGTCGATGACCTTGCCGTTTTGGGTCTATTGGGTAAATTCATTGGCCAGGGGGAAGGGTTGGCCATCCTGAGTCCTATGACACTTCACGTGACCGTCTACGAATATTAGTTTATAAAATCTCAGGTCGATGACATTGCAGTTTGGATATTTTGAGTAAATGAGTGGGCCATAGGAAAAAGGACGTCATCCCGAGTCCTATGACCCCTCACACATCCAAATCCGATTATTAGTTTATAACATATTAGGTCGATGACCTTGCCGTTTTGGGTGTTTTGGGTAAATGAGTAAGCCATGGGAAAGGGGGCTTCATCCTGAGTCCTATTACACCTCACGTGTCCATATCCGATTATTGGTTTATAAAATCTCAGGTCGATGACCTTGCAGTTTTGGGTAGTTCGGGTAAATGAGAGGGCCATAGGTAAGGGGACATCACCCCAAGTCACATGACACCTCACATGGTCCTCTACGATTATTGGTTTATAAAATCTCAGGTCGATGACTTTGCAGTTTTCAGTATTTTTGGTAAGTGAGTAAGCCATGGGAAAGGGGGTTTTGCACCACTCAAAAAAAAAACACCCCACATGTCCATGTACGATTATCGGTTTGCGACCTATTGTAACATGTTTTTCGTAGGGTTGTACGCCACTGACATAAGTCAGATGGGAATATTTAATGTTTGTGTAAACGCGGCAATTATTTGGCTTAGTTAATTTAATTTATTTATATTTATATTTATATTTATATTTATATTTATATTTATATTTATATTTATATTTATATTTATATTTATATTTATATTTATGTTTATATTTATATTTATATTTATATTTATATTTATATTTATATTTATATTTATATTTATATTTATATTTATATTTATTATTATTATTATTATTATTATTATTATTCATGTAGTATTTTATTTTGGAGCTTTTTAAATTAGTACGCATACAGATAGGTTTTCTATTTCTAGAAAACACTATCAATCGGATTATTCCGAAATCCATTACACGGCAAATTATTTGATTGCGGAGAGTCAGGACTTTTGTTATCCAGTTAGGGCTTGTAGAGAGTTATGCGTCATCGGGAAGTACGGCCACAGGATTAGACATCGAGGTCAACGACATGATTTTGAAACCGAGGGAACATTTCCAACTGTACAGTTTTAAGAAAAGGCGAATTGACCCAAACGGAAATCTGCACGAAGCATCATGCGCAGAAGAATGAACTTTGTTGGCGGGAACGAACGCTTGGGCGCCCAGCCAATCAAGATGAGAGCGGACAATAGCGGAGTGAATGCTACGGCATGGAGACGCACGGGGATTGGTCAAGCCGGCGAGAGGAGAGACTGCAAGTGGAACTCTGGAGGGGAGCCGTGGCTTGTTGATATTGTGTTCGCGCGCCGAGAAGAGGGGACTATTCTTGTGACAAATTCTGTTCCAAGCGGACAAACATTTATTACGTTCCATGGTGGAAATCGTCAAATCTGTATACTCCACTGCCCGTTCGTCATGGGTATTGCACGTGCTGCAGTGTCATGGTAAGCCGTGTATCGTGGCTCTAGGATTTAGATCCGCCACTAAAACACTATAACTTCAATTATATTCGCAAAGCATCAACCAACGCAGAAGATGACGATCTACATTCAACAACATTCTCAACAGAATCAACAAGCACGTGGGAGAAAGCATCTCCAAGGGTGAGCGGTACTGGCCTAAACGCACTCTCTTTATTTTGTTTAATTCTCTCCGCTAATTCAGTAAATTCAAGCTTGGAAATAATCTTAACTTCTGTAAATTCATCCAACCTCCAAATTCAAATACCTTGCTCGTGGTAATGATACATTCTTTATGCTCCATTTTTATTATCATTATTATTATTCAAATTACCACTGCTATATTTTTTATGACAATTAAATTAATTCATTACATAATGCAACCTTTGATTCCAGTAGGTAGCATCTATATATATAAAGTACAAAGTTTGTCTGTCTGTTTGTCTGTTATGTATACAAATCTACACCGTTGCACCGATTAGAACCAAAATTTGCATACCTACCCTTTGGAACACTGCGGGTAACCCTGTCAACTTTAAATTTTGAACAGACCACCCCATTCCCTGCATTTAGGCCCTTTTGCACAAATCTACACCGTTTCACCGATCTGGACCAAAATTTGTATACTTACACTTTGGAACCCTGCGAGTAACACTGTCCACTTAAAATTTCGGACAGACCACCCCATTCCCTGCATTTAGGCCCTTTAGACCAAATCTACACCCTTACGCCGATCAGAACCAAAATTCGTATTCTTACCCTTTGGTACCCTGCGAGTAACACTGCTTGAAATTGCGGACAGACCTCTCTATTCCCTGCTTTTAGGCCCTTTGGCCCAAATCTACACTGTTTCACCGAGCTCAACCAAAATTTGTATATTTACCCTTTGGAACACTGCGACTAACACTGTCTGCTTGAAATTGCGGAGAGGCTACTCCATCCCCTGCATTTAGGCCCTTTGGCACAAATCTACACCGTTTCACCGATCTGAACCAAAATTTGTATACTTTGGAACCCTGTGAGTAACACTGTCGTCATAAAATTTCGGACAAACCACCCCGTTCCCTGCATTTAGGCCCTTTGGCACAAATCTACACCGTTTCACCGATCTGAACCAAAATTTGTATACTTACCCTTTGAAACCCTGCAGGTAGCCCTGTCTACTTGAAATTTCGGACAGACCAGCCCATTCCCTGCATTTAGGCCCTTTTGCACAAATCTACACCGTTACACCGAGCTCAACCAAAATTTGTATATTTACCCTTTGGAACACTGCGACTAACACTGTCTGCTTGAAATTGCGGAGAGGCTGCTCTATCCCCTGCATTTAGGCCCTTTGGCATAAATCTACACCGTTTCACCGATCTGAACCAAAATTTGTATACTTAGCCTTTGGAACCCCGCGACTAACACTGTCCACTTAAAATTTCGGACAGACCACCCCATTCCCTGCATTTAGGTCCTTTGGGTCAAATCTACACCGTTTCACCGATCAGAACCAACATTCGGATACTTACCCTTTGGTACCCTGCGAGTAACACTGTCTACTTGAAATTTCGGACAGACCAGCCCATTCCCTGCATTTAGGCCCTTTTGCACAAATCTACACCGTTACACCGAGCTCAACCAAAATTTGTATATTTACCCTTTGGAAAACTGCCACTAACACTGCCTTCTTGAAATTGACGAGAGGCCACTCCAACCCCCTGCATTTAGGCTGTTTGGCACAAATCTACACGTTTTCGTCGAACTGACCCAAATTTTACATACTTACCCTTTGGAACACGACACGTCATACTCTTCACTTTAAATTTCGGACAGACCACACTATTCCCTGCTTTTTGGCCCTTTGGCACAAATCTACATCGTTCACCGATCGAAAAAAAAAAACGTGTATACTTACCCTTTGGAACCCGATGAGTAACACTGTCCACTTGAAATTTCTGACATACCACTCCATTCCCTGCATTTAGCTCGGGAATCCCTCGGGGTTGCTAGCTTCCTAACTCACCAGCCATGAGCCCTTGAGGGTGTACCAGAAGGGGTGGGGCTACACACACCCTGCCTCTTTGAGGGCCTTGAGCAGAAGACAGGAGATATTATGAAAAGGAAAGAAGGCAGGCCCCTCGAAGAATGAGGGCATCAGGAAAGATGAGACAACGGCCAATTAAGGCGGGAAACTGAAAGACTCCCTAGCCCTCAGACACCCTAATACAGTCGGGGTCGGAAGAGAACGAGAGTTGAACAAGGCAGGCCGACAGGAAAGAGAACTGAAAGGAGCCCGGCACCAGGAAATAGATGCGATGCCAGACTCTGCTGGGGTCCCGTGGTCGCCAACCCACGTCCCACAAGTTGTGAGACCCTGGGGGGGGGGCAGTTGTGAGAATAGCTTGCCGATTCATCGCGAGGTGACATGAGAGGACTTTCCAGAGCCCGCCGTGTTCTCTGCTGTCTATGCTGATGCTAGCACAGGGCCGTTGCTCAAGCCACTGTGGTGTTGCGAAAGAGTGAGTGATTCCCCGGCCAATCTAAATAGGACGGTGAACCCCGAACGTGTGTCATTATATTTCGTCATTATCTGCCATCATCTCAGGTTCGTGCAGCTTGGACCCATATTATTTCCCGAGCAGTACGCCATAAGCTTTTTCACTAGACGCATCGAGTACAGGCCTAAGCCAGAAAATAAGGTTGAGACTTTGGAAGACATCGAAGCTAGACATCTGAATTACCTATATCAGTTTTAAAATTACACCATGTTCGTTTAGTAGTCATTTTTTCATTACCTTATTATTATTATTATCATCATAAGTGCAAATGACCTAGATGTTACGCGCATCATACCACTAATCACCGTCGCATAAAGTCTTTCTCGACTATGATTTTTAAAATATTTATTTTTATTACAGTACATTGTGTACATTATAAGTTGAAGTGTCAATTCAATACCGGTAGTAGTTTCCCTTATCATCCTCATCATAAGGGCAAATGACCTATATGTTACGCCCATTACACCATTAATCACCACACACAATAAGCCTTCCTCGCCTGTGAATTTTGAAATATGTATTTCTGTTACGGTAGTTGGTAAGTTTGACGTGTCAATTCAACAGTAGTTTTCATTAACATCCTTATCAAAAGGGCAAATGGCCTAGATGTTACGCCCTCATTGTCTTTGGAGGCAAATTACCTAGATTTTAAGTCCATTATATTTCTAAGGTGACTTTGAGACATTATCATCATTCCACCGGGCGAAGCCGGGTACTACTGCTAGTTAGATATAAAACAACCTCCTTCTCCCAATGCAAATGTTATCTGGGTTAATGATTCCATCATACCACGGTCTGAGTGTAAAGAGTATTATATGTGTTCTACGCAAGCTAGGGATTGATAGAAATATAAATTTAGGTTTCAACTTAGTGTTGGCACCTTGGTGCCCAATCAATAGATCATTCTTAGACTAAGTAGTTAATGGTAAGCACCCGTCAGGGAACCCATTATACTTGTGGCAGCAAAACGTGGGACATGTTGTGGTTTTCATCATACAGACCCCACAAAACGGTTACACTATCAAGGAAAGTAAAAGTCGATGACCTTGCCGTTTTGGGTTATTTGAGTAAATGAGTGCGCCATAGGAAAGATGAGAAAAAGTAACCATAGAACGAGTCGTCCCATGACCCTCTCCGATGAGTGGTTCGCGAGATATCAAGTTGCCAAGTTGCAACATGCAGTTGCGGTGCGTGCTTTAACGCTCATGGCTACGGGTGGCCCAGGATCGGCCTTGCTCATCTACTGACATGTGTTATCAATGAATCCATAAAGGTTTCAATATGATTGTTCAAACCTTACTGTAGCCTATAATACGGAACTTTTGCTTTAGCTGTGCGATTTATTTAGGCATATCTGGTACTGCAGTAAAATTGCTACATAAATATTTCGCCAGGGGGAGAGCCAGGTGTTAACGTATCATATCAGGCTGCTCTAATGAGGTCCGGGTTTCCCAAATTCCTGGAAGTATGGGATTTAAATCTCCACCAATTTCTCGACTCTTGCCATGGTTCGTAGAGATCCTTATCTCGATGTACACCTTGAGCCCAATTCTAATGTAAACAGTTTTGTAACTTTGTGTCCAGTCAGTAATTTATGTCAGTTGTGAGAACAGCCCGATGGTGTGAGTAATAAAAAATTACATCAATATATTGTTACTTCTATCACCAAAACTAGACTAATGGATCAGGGGTAAATTATTTGTGTATCTTTTCACATAATTTTCTTCAATCCGGAAACTTGTCTAATTTGAAAAATGAAACTCGGACCCGTTTTGAGCTAGTTTTACTGTAGGCTATTTCACGAGCGTCCCGCTGTTCCCTCACCGGTACGATCAGAGCTCTGCAAACCCCTATCCACACACCCAACCCAGCCGATAGTATGATATTCTTTCATTCTATAAGGACAAAATCCAATTTTACAATATCCTCGGAGTTTTGTCACACTTCGGAATCTATCATCCTTCGATTGATTTTGGCATTATTACCGAAGTCAACGATCAGAACAATGAGAGCAGGTACGATCTGTGCACGTCATGCCATGTGCCTGTATGGGGAACTCTACATATGTTCATTTCTAGCTAATGATGTAATTACAGTTCAGCATTAGTGCGATGACTAAACACCAACCTCTGCCTGTTCCACGTTATCCAACGGTCACGAAAGCATTTTAGCTCAATGATTGAAACACCAGTCACACAACTGCTATTAAAAGTTTTCAACTAGGGTTTTAAAACGGTACTGAGTGTTACTTCACTTTCTCTGTGGCTGTCTTTAGAAGCTGGATCGTTGAGCTAGTAACAAACACAGGAAAGTCTTGCTCATGTTTGCGTGCTCACGAGAACTCGGCTCGTTTTCAGAATGACTTCTGTCGCATCTCGTTAGTCCATTATGGACGTTTGGATTGAACGTAAAACAATCGACAAGTATAATGCTGTTTTGTCGTTTGTAAAACAAAATTGGGAAGTAGTAAATATCCCAAAGATATTTTAAAGGCTCTTAAGTTATCCCCCAGAACTTGTTGTTGTCAACAACAGTAGGCTCAATCGGCAAGACATATTTTCTACTTTCTCTAATCTATTGGCTTACCTCCTTCTTCCCACACAGAGCTCATGTAAGGGGGGTTTAATCGACTGGGACCACAGCATACGTAAACAGTCGTGTATACACAAAAATGTACATCGCATGTACATTACCCCTGTATTTCAGTTTTCGTGAAATACGCGCAATATTTCAGAAAAATACCGAAAACCAAAGATAATTGCACAAGTTCCGAACAGATCATTGTGTTCTTCTGGAGTGCGTACTGTGCGGTCCATGCTCGAACGCAAGTGCAATCGTCCGCGCCCAACTCGCCCAGTGGACTACGACTATGTCTGGAGTCATTAAATAAATTGAAATGACATACTTATGCAGTTGAAAATAAAAGAAGTCTATTATTAAAGGCTTTTCAGTCGGTCAACTCAAGTGTACCCAATTATATTGAATTACAATTAACTTCCCAGCGCATGATATAAAGTACGTAAATTATTTATAGACTTAATAAATCACTTCTCACACAAATGGGGGCTAAGTGTTTTATGTGAGAAGTGTTTTATTAAGGGAGAGTGGGGGAATTGTGCACACGTAAGCAAGAATCGGTCTTGTGATGATATAATAATGGGTAACACACAGACAGTTATGAATAAGTGAGCATTAGTAACTCTACATTCGATGTGCAGAAACAAATTTAATGCAAAAATAAATTTGGTGGACTATAATTCAAAACCTAGCAAATATACAGTACATTTGCGCACGATTACCCCCCTCCCTTGGCAGGGTAATCATGCACATGCGTTGGCAAATTGTGCGCATGGGATGAATGTTGGCAAGCTATAATAAAACAATGTGAATTGGCTGAAAACTAGCATTGTGTCTTAATATTAAAATGTTAGAATATTTTTTTACTATAACATGTAATGAGACTAAAATTCTGAACTTAAGTTCAAATTTTCAAAAAGTTAATTTCTTGGTCAAACAAAAATCACACATATAATTTTTAGGGTTATTATCGTGTCGGAAGTCATTCTTCAGTGTTGTCTTAGTAATCTAAATTAATGCTTTTCAGTCGGTAAACATGATAGTACACAATTATAATGGGTGTTTCACTAAGCATGAAAACAAAATACATGAGATTAATACAACCTCTGCCCGAAATGTTCGGTGAATGGGTCTATATTACGAATGGATTGTTGGCTTACCTGAAACAGCAGTTACTGTCCTTCAAAGTAATCCCCGTGGATGGTTATGCACTTCTGAGAACGGCTGTACAAGTCCTGAAAACTCCTGGCATAGCCTTCTTTAGGATAGCCTTCTTTTCCAAATTTAATTTAAAAAATCCAAAAGCACAGGACGACGTTTTCATAACTGCTGTATACGAATCTTCGCTGGTTATGTAGTTGTGTAAACATGAAAAACCTTTTTGGTTAGCCACGTCTCCTACTTTCACCAGAAAAGAATTCTTGGTGTGCAGGATTTAGATGGTTTTAGAGTTCTAAAGAGGTGCTATGAAGTCTCAGAACCGCATGTGTACGCTGTTGACGATAATATGATCCAATTGGAAGATCCAGAATAGTTCTGTCTAAATACAGCATACAGAAACGAAATTGACGAGCACAATGAAGTTGTAATGAAATAACAGATATTCCTTCCCTTAAACAGAAGGATGCTGTGTTTTTTCTTTCGAAACATGAATTGTCTTTCCGGGGTCATCGTGAAACTGAAGAATCTAATAACAGAGGTAATAATAGGGAGTTGCCAGTGCTGATTGCTAAGAGAGGTGAAAAATTGCGGCACCACTTAGAAACATGTACAGTTTTCTCACGATTTTCAAGTAACGTACAAAATGACATTATTGAAGCCATAGCTAGTTTTATGATAAACAAAGTTGACGATGAGGTGAAGAAAGTGAACTTTATTTCCATTATTGTGAATGGAAATACAGAATTTTACATCAGAATACAACTCTCGACTGATGGTGTACCCGTTTCCCAGATGAGATTTCCAATAGCCTGGCAAAAAACACCGCAAAGCCCATCCGAAATAGATCACATGACGTAAAGGAATATATTAGTGTGTGAATCTTAGTTTTTGCATGAAAACTACTACAAAAGATAAAGTACTTCAGGAGTGTTTAACGGGGATTGGGTTGGAAGGATACTTCAAACTAAAACCCTTAAAACACACTAATTAGGGCAACATCACCCTCAGGAAAACACACGAAATCATAATCCAGATGTAAAATAAAATCCTGAACTTTATTAATCCAAGTCTCCAAAAATCCTGACCTACGATTTGCGAGAAAATCTAAAAGAATAGGATGGGATCTTCGACTGTATGTCGGTCCCGAAGGCGTGAGCCCGTCAGAGGAGGTATTTCGGGTACCATCCGCCGAAAAGATGGCACTTCGAAAGACCCCGTCCTTCGAACCCAAACCTCCTGAGGGTCGGGTGCATTTCTTTGTGGGCTAGTTAGGCACGAGAGGCTTGATCCAGAGGATCAGGGTCATTGGGCACGGAAACAGTCATAGACGCCCCAAAGAAATACATCCAAACAACAAAGCTAGCAATAAAAGAGATCCCGTCTTAAGTTAGATTCGTGAATAATTTTTTCAAGTAAGACCCCTAATCATTTCTGAGGGTCGAAATCGGCTAATCCGCTAATCTAAATACAATTATGAGTCATCCCTATTTTGACGTTAATGACCCCCGCGAAATCCTAGTTACATGAAAAGAATAGCAATGCAAACTAGGTGCGTGGTACATGAATAATTAACGCGTAGCAAATTTACAAACAAATGACTCGGCAGAATTTACATTTAACATCAATCAAGTACTATCCCTAGGTTAGGATGGTACCACGTCCACATTGAAATTACATTTATAATTTTATCTAATGCCTATGTGAACGAAAGTATTACGACGAGATGCGTCGTAAACAAATGCTTATTACCAAAGCTAATGATAGTTTGACCACTGACTATAAAAAAACACATTGCATAAACACTCTTTCGTCTAATAAGGAAACAATGGGAATAAATGCACTAGGTAATAAAGTAAACACTCTTATACTAGCCTACCTTCGCGAATTGACATACTGTTTGTTGTCAATCGTCATCTCAGGCATGCAAGTTACGTTGGCAAAGCGCAATTACAATTGCGTCTTACAAGCTTCAGATCACGCGGGCCGCAAGTTACTGACTATTGGTCCCGTTGATCCAATGTCCTCGTTAAAAGTAGTGTCAGCTCATTTAAAAGTCATCTCCCACATGGAAATGGATTGAAGTCACGGTGTCGCTAACAACAAGCAAATGGTTGCAAAATTATAGCTGTAAATTATTTATAATAATTAATTAATCCGTCGGTTTAGGATAATTATGCTTTGATTTAGGTTGTAGGTTTAAATATGGTTTAGTTGGTTGTATAAATGACACCAGTCGTAGGCTGCAATAGGTGATCTCACTGGAGATTCACTCAAATACCTTGACTTCAACAAGTCAGACAATAACACAAGTTAGCACGTCTTACACCAACTGCGGGCGGTACGTCTGTCGTCTGAGCATAGCTCCAGAAACGTCGGAATAAACCAAGGGTAAGGCGAACATAAATTCCGTTCGTGCCAAATACCAAATAATGTGTTCACGGACACAACAATTACACTGGCTAGCCTAATTTATACAAAGCTGGGCCAATTAACATGATATTTAAACCTTACTACAACGCGCCAGGCGATCAAAGTCGTCGGCTCAAACATTTAAGGAATTCGCATCGACGTGCGTTCCGCTACTTCATAACAATAACCGGTGTTGACAGCTCCCTAAGCTGCTCTCATAGCATGGTTATTAATACCTGTGACCTTCAAATGTCCTAGGCTCGTGACATAATGTAGCACAAAAATAATTAGTCGTTCAATGTCGTCTCACTTTTGTTTCTCGGGCGAACCGGTTCTCAGCTCGGCGCAAGCAAGCCTGTCTGCGTCGCGTGCAGCTCATTTTAGCATAGCAAAGAGTAGTGCTTTTGAAATGATCATTTTGTAACCTGTAGGAGCACGAAATAAAGTCCTATAGTGCTCTACAGATCATCCTAACAATGTCTCATCACTCCCTAATAGTGTTTCCTGGGATTAAATTCCATTTAAAAAGATACAACGTAGCATAATGTTCAAAGAGTAGTAATGTTAGGAGATAACACTCGAGCATTCTAACTGCACTGATCTGAAGATATGTCACTCGTTCTATGTACATGTAGGATTTGGTACGCGTGGTTTGGCATTCTCCACAACACAAAAATTAAACATCTCATCTCTGCTGTGAAAATGATACGAGATTGGTTAGTTCATCCATCTAACAGTATATGAGTTCGTTCCTTTCGAACTACACGTGGTAAAATGTACTCACGAAAATGACAAACAAATGGTACAAAAATGTTACGGCATCGGTCGGCCGAAAAATGATACGTGAATGGGCTCTCAAAATAAAGAAGGGACCTAACTATGGGCTGTCCCCCTACTTTCACAAAATCTACATCTCTTGTAGTTGAAGATGTCCTTTATTCTGACATAAAAATTCTCTGAAATACATGAAGGTTGCACCTGCCGTAAAATACACGGACTTGGGGTGTCTCACTAAAATATTGTCCCAGTACTAACGAAATAAAGTACACACATTTCCTACCTAAGTGGTCAAATATCGTTGGCGTTTCGGCTCAAGATTACAATGCAATCACTACTACTACGACCTGGACAAACTTCTTACAATGTTTATATGACTCACGGTTACATGATGTGGTAGTTCACCTTCCAGAACTCCCATTGGAAGGGGTTTAATACCTTCAAGGTTCCAAGCATTAAAATACTGGGCAAGGCTATGGATTTTAGCCTGTCCTCGTGGTCATCAATTGGTAAACTGCTCATGGTCTGTACGTAGTAGTGTCGGCTGGACAATTCCATGGTGTTGGCGTATTCCGTTGGAGTTACCCTCACATGGTAAATTACTCCTCCATCATCTTCTCACAGTATGGTTGTAGAAATATCAGCACGTGGTGCATAACGTTAATCATCGTGGTCAAAATATTCACTGATTCTAATGTAAAATATGATGAAATGCTCACTGGCTCTAATATTTGCAGGTTGTTCAAATACTCTGCTTTTTCTGCCACAGATTCTATTTTACCAGCACGTGGTAAATCAAACAATGATTTTACAAGGATTAAATCACACAGAATCTGGGTAATCACTGTTGCGTACAATCGATAAATATGTTTATCGAACTGCAATTGTACCGTGGCACACACTGGGCTACATGACATTGTCGTCGAGTTAATATTTCACTTTTATGGAAAAGACTGTTACCCTCGTCTGACTACAGACGGTCCTCTTGGTTGGTGAAAAATCGAAGTTTTACACGATCAACACTTTTATAATCATATAAACGTAGCACTGGCTTTACTGAGCCTAAAGTAATACTGTGCGTTATTGAAATTGTTCGATTCGGCTCGATGGCTGTAGATAAATGTCTTCTCAAATGTGGGGTCTTAGGATGCCTATAATGGCCTTCGTCTATCAGACGGACAATCGACACAAGCGTCCAGCTTCAGCGGACTATCAAGACGGTGTAATGCGTGCATGGCACTGCTTCCTGATTCCAAGGAAGTAGTCTAGTCAAAGCAGTGACTACTTTCATAAGCCTCCGCATGTCTGCGGTGAAAAAATTCCTTTACCAAAAATATATTAGCCATTCCCAAAAGGCATAGAAAATGGCAAATTAAGAAGAATTAAATATTTCAAGCTCCTGAGATATGTGGCATAAAAATAGTGAGTAATATATCTCTAGGAGGAAAATAGGCTGTCCTCTCTGTTGTCAAAATAATGAATTGTTCATGAGGAAGCTTCAGGGTGTGTTCTGTAGAACTGAGCATGTCAAGTCAATATGCTCTCAAAGAAATATTTGATACATGAGCCTGAGCGGGCTCAGGCGAAATTCAAGGGAGATTTTTAAGATTCGGTGATGTGAGCGTTGACCGTTCTCCCGATTCTCTCTCTAAGCATCTCTTTGAAGTGTTTCAAGAATTTCAGTGTGGTGAAATGTTAGTAGCTAAGACTTTTAATGGTGAATGGCAGGACAGCACAGCCGCGCGTTTGTAGAAGCTAGTCTGGGATAAATTTCACTGTTACAGTCATAGCCTGAACTTGGTATTACAGCAATCTGTTATCCACATCAAAGAATGAAAAATATTTTTTCAGAGGATTTTATCAAATTCCTTTAAAAGGGCTGCTACCATTCACAAGGTAATACGAATACGATTACCAACAGTAGCATCTACCCAATGGATATATGCTGGTAAACTGTTAGAATTCGTATCCTCTGTCAATACGGATCTCCCTGAATCCATCAAAGAAGTGAGAGATGACACAGAAAAATGGGACGGTGAACCGGTAATAATTCAAGCTAAGGATTACTAACTTACTCTGCAAGAGTTTGATTTCAATTTCTTATTAAATCTATTTGTCAAAATTCTCCCTAAATCAGATGTTCTGTAACATGTTGGATTCTTCATTGTAAAGTGCCCGATTGAAATGATTTTGCAGATGACCAGAAATAATTTTGAATCTATGTGGTCAAATCTACAAAACAATGAGAGGAGGTGAGATTACGCTAAATATCGCTCGAGAAAACATCGTTCCTTCGATTGTATTTCCATCACATATCCAATCCAACATAGGAGCCAAGCAGGACAGCTTACGGGAAGACATCACGGTGTATTCCAAGGTAGAACAACAATGAATTTTGTATGACAGTAGTTTATTGTTGAGTAGCCATGAGCTTTAATTCTAACACTTTAAAAACTTTATTCTTATTTAAATTGTTTCCAACTTTTTACGTGAACTTTAGCAAATACTGATTGGGATGGAATATTTCAGTACAGTATACTTGTGGAATACAGTGAGTAGGCATTAAAAGAATTGATCAACTGAGTAACTTAAATTCACAGATCAAACCAGTTGGATCGTTATTAACTTCCGTCGTGATGCTTGACTTTGGTTTGATGAACACATTACATCATCATTTTGTATTTTGGTTTCAACCTGTAATTTGAACTATAAATGCTAGGACAAGTGAGGCTAGGCATGAATAGTTTTGTTGTTTTCAATGGATATTAACGAGAGATAAGAGTGGTAATATAATTTAGGGAACTGATGGAAAGAGTACTAACAGTGAGATTGCTGGGGTGTGACACCCAAAAGTGTATTATTGATGTTGCATTCTGATATTTGAATAGATGTCCACGGAGACACTATTCCCAAGCTCACGTACGAGTAGATGCCCAAGGCGTTACTCATATGATATTGGGTAATGGAAATAAATGATATTATCTGCAGTAGAAGCATGAAATATAAAAAGGGGAGTTAGTACCTATATGAAGATATGATGGGTATGACAGTTGTTACGTGTCATACTGAGTGGTGGTCACATCGTCAGTAGAATTCCCAGTTCAAAGGAGTAGGTAGATTTTTCAGCCACATTATTGATATAGGCTACCGTATTTATGAATGTAATTAAGGCCACTAATAGTTTCGCTGTGGGGCCGAAGTATATGGATCATATGAGACATATGAATGTAATAGAAGTTGGTAAAATTCCATCTATGAGTCGAACTGTTTAAGATTCTTTTGAATTAATGAATATTAGATGATATAAAATGCTGAAGAATTGGAATTGATGACAGATTCTATGACTATGTTTACGATGTTTAACGAATCACCTCTTTAGATGATAACTCTGGGAGATATTTTTGTTGTAAGATATTTACCTGACTAGTGAAATCCAAGTTGATGTTTTTGTTCATTGGAATCCAGTGTGTGGTCACCTCTAATTATTGAACTCTGCATTTAAGATGTACATGGAAATACTAATTCAGTTTTTGAATTTAGTTAACTACCTCCACAGGGATTTTCGCAAGTGGTACTTCCTTTTCAGGAGTGTTTATTATGGATTCAAAGTTATAATCCCTCTTGCAGTTGCATAGCAACTTATCTATAGAATGAGATATAACTAGTACTTACCTTATGTAACAATCACAATCCCAGAATACCATGTCTCAACGCGACATGAAGTGGCAGTATGTACGGTACCTTAAGTCTTTGAACTAATGAGCAGAGACTTGTATGTCCTTTATAGACATTACCTGTGTTACTTGTGTGATACAGACTGTTGTAATAGCTTATGAGACTGAATAAATGTAATTTGACTTGAAAGTTAAAGAAGAGCTGTTTACATAGCGGTAAGTGTGATACCTTGTGATAGTGAAGCTTACACACCCACTGCACGTGCACCCCGTAACTATCAAGCCGCTCAACAACCATTCCAATTATTAATATATTACTCTTTAACTTCATGGTGATGGATATTTATTAGTCGAGGTTGATGCAGGGCGCATCCAATTTAATCGAGCTGAACATAGTAGTTACCACAAAATATGTTCATTGTGGAATTGGATGGTAGAGTATATTAGCCGACTTTGGGAGTATACAGGGTGTTTCTAAATTCCCATTACAAACTTTCAGGGCTTGTAGTGGGGACCAATACGGTAGGGTTTAGCATAGGAACTTGTGTCCGGAAACGTACGGTCAACCCGCTACCCAAGAAGAAAAAACCAGCACACTTTCACAGCTTCCACATTTTCGGCTTTCTGTCCGACTCCTGCTGCTTGTCGTCTGGATCTAATTACAGGTGGGGCTCGATGTGATGACCACCGACATCAACACTGACACGGTACCTCCATACTATGTTCTGGTACACACGATCACTAATCCCTGGTCGTCCAACATCCGCCGCAACCCACGCCAGTAGGTCTTCCTCGAATTCCACAGGGATCTGGTAAATCAAGGTTTTCATATGACCCCACAGATAGTGGTCTAGTGGAGTCAAGTCGGGTGAACGTGCAGGCCAAGCAATCGGGCCACCACGACCTATCCACTGTTGCCCTAATCTGTGGTGCAGATGATCTCGTACCGCAAGTGAAAAATGAGGTGGTGCGCCATCGTGCTGAAACCTCATGTTTTGACGTACATGCAGTGTCACATCGACTAAGAACTCATGCAGTACGTCTCCAATGAATACCAAGTACGCGGCGACCGTGAGATTTCGTGGAAGAAGGTATGGAATGTCAACAAACCTGTAGGGGATATGGGACATCAGGTGATCGTTTAATGACGTACCTACTCTAGTCTGTGGCGCTGAGATTTGAACTTGTGCTCTGATGGTTTTCTTTTGTGGGTAGAGGGAAGACACAAGTTCCTATGCTAAACTTAACCGTCTTGGTCCCCACTACAAGACCGCAAATTCGGTAAAGTCGATTTAGAAGTACCCTGTATATCGCCTGTTTTTATTTAATGGGCATAATTAAGACGTTTTGAATTGGCTCAGTATGTTGAAGGTACCGTATGTGAACTTTATGTTTGTAGGCGGGCTGTGACAGTTCTAGATCCCAGCCTACTTACTTGGTGACGTCAAAAGATGCCGGCCATGACGTCACATAAGATGGCGGCCATGACGTCACACAAGATGGTGGCCATGACGTCACAAGATGGCGGCCATGACGTCACAAAATGGCGGCCGTGACCTCACTAACCTACGAGGTGTAATCAAAAAGTTCCAAATTGTTGATCTATAGCCTAATTTCCAGGTGACGTCACAACGAGGTGTGATCGAAAAGTTCCAAACTGTTAACCCGTAGCCTACTTTCGTGGTGACGTCACAACGAGGGGTGATCGAAAAGTTCTAAAATGTTAACCCGTAGCCTACTTTCCTGGTGACGACACATACTAACCCGCCATACATTCAGGGGCAAGCCGATAGCTCCCGAACCCATGGTCGGATTTTGACGAATGAGATGTCGTTGAACTCGGGCTGACACCCCCTTTCCAGAATTCCAAAATGTTGACCCATAGCCTACTTTCCTGGTGTCGTCACATACTAACCTGTCATACATTCAGGGGCAAAGCCGATATCTCCCGAACGCGTGGTCGGATTTTGATGAATGAGGTGTCGTTGAACCCGGGCTTACACCCCATTTCCTATGGACAACATATTTCCACCCCAAAATCAAACATACTCCTACTTGGGGGTTAAATAATATTTTTTTATAAAAACTCGCTTTTCATGTGCGGCATGTGGGAGTTTGAATGCTAATAGGAAATTAAACGTTTTTTCACATAAACGACATGCCAACAAGTCAAAGCCATAATGAATTAGCATTTTTTATTTTTTTACGCATGCGGACTTGGTGATTTTGTAAGAGGGCGGGCTTTTTTTGAAAAAAATATTTATAAGAAGGGATTTTAATGGTGAGGAGAGAGCTAGATAGTCACCTACTTTCCTACGAAGTTTGCCGATATCTTACGAACGCCTGGTCGGATTACCTGACTTGACAACAGGGCAATGGAAAACAATCTGACAACCATGGTTTGGGGAGTGAAATGAATGTGAAAACGTGTGAAACAACATGTAAGCTAACAAGTTACATCCTGTTTTTAATCGTACGTGACAAAATGCAAGTAGATGTGCCACATGACCTCACGCAGGTGTTGGCCTTGAACGTTAGATGTACACGTGCACGATGATAGAATGCTCAAGATTGTAAATCGCTGAGTCAGTAAAAAGTATCATGAACGTGTATGAATGTTGTAACCTGCAGTATAGGCTGGGTAAGAGGGGTTGGGTGGGGGTTGGAAGGGAAGAGAGAGAGAGAGAGAGAGCGAGCTAGAGAAAGAAAGAGAGATGTGTTGCTCAAAACACTTTACTCTTAGTTACAAGTCTCCATCCATTTGGAACTTGTATGTGGAGCTGAGGACAGTACACACACTGGATTATAGGTTATGAGGAAATGATTAAATGAAGGACAGATGAAATAAAATGATAGTGGAAAAGTGTTGCTCGACTAAAGGACCAGGGAATGGAATGAATGAACCACTCCATTTAGCGACGAGGATATGAAACTGTACCGGCAGCTAAAGCCTGTCGCACTTTCCTGGGGAAATGATTAAATGAATGATAGATAAAATGAAATGATAGTGGAAAGTGTTGCTTTACTAATTGGGGTTTGGGAATGGAATGAATGATTCATTCCATTTAGCGATGAGGATATGAAACTGTGCAGGTGGCTGAAGCCTGTCGCACTCCCATGGGGTAATGATTAAATGAATGACCAATGAAATAAAATGATTGAGGAGAGTGTTGCTAGAATGAAATTGTGATAGTGAAAACTGGAGTAGCTAGAGAAATAAAACCTGTCTGTCTCTGCTTTTGTCCAGCACAAATCTCATATGGAGTGACTGGGATTTGAACCCCAGAACGAGCGATGAGAGGCCAGAATGCAGCTGTCTAAGCCGCAGAGGCTTTAAGGCACGACTGTGATGATTGAAAAAAAAAGTATAAGGGTGGCCACCGAGCTATAAGATATGATATTGACACGGTGTGGGTGGGTATATTGGAAATGTGAAATGCCAACCACAGGATATGCATTAATCTGGAATTGAACCAGGATTACACTTACCAGTTATCTGCTGCGCTCCAATAAGAATAAATGTTGAAACATTTATGAATATTATATGTAAGTGTCTTATGATATTTCAGTCTCAAATACAATTGACTCACTGAATTCCCTTCGTGTTAACGCAAAAGTGCAGAGTGTGTAATACGCATTATATGACACTTCCGGTAAAACAACAAACAGCCGGCAGAATGGCTAGTGAGTGTATAGCCTCCATAGAATAACGCTAGCGACTTGAGGTTGAGAGGTACTATTCCAACATTTGATGTGAGACAACGTGTGTAAACTGTAGAAAAACCACATTGAAGAATGACTGAGGTGGGAATCGAACCTCTTTTACTCATTTGGGGTACCTGAGGCTGACTAGACCCTGTTTCAATCCTGAAACCAGAAATTAAATTTTGTGCCAGAGCCTGGATTTAAACCTGGGAAAGAGGGATGGGAAGAGTGAGAGGGTTTGACAAGGAAGTGCAAAGGAGGCGGCTGTGGCCTTACAGGAGGTATCATCCTTTAACACTAGCATAGGGGGATCATTTCAACCAAGTCAGCCTGCCAAATTTCATCCACACCTCGTGAAATCACCTTGAGTCTCTGATTGTGACGCCTAGCTGGGTGATGCAACTCCTGATCAATGTTCATTTTAATGGGCGAGGGCTTAAACAATAATTCTAACATTTCGAAGTTCCTTTTCAATTTCTTGAATTTCCCAATCGTGACCGGTATGGCCGGCTTGACGTGAAGCATGCAACGGCTGTAGTCGCTGGACGATCTTATTGGGATTGTGCCAACACAAAAGCCAACACATAAGCCAACACAAAAGCCAACACATAAGCCAACACAAAAGCCAACACATGGGGTTAAGTTAGGTTATGATATGTTACATTAGGTTAGGTGAACTAAGTGTGACGTCTCAGCCAGTCTTAAAGGATGTCTAAACTTGTATAACATGTCACGTGACAGGGTTATGTTTGGTTATATTAGGTGAGCTGAGGTTAAGTCTTTAAATATTCCCAGTCTTTGAGATACTTTCCAAGACCAATAAAAATCCACTTAATACATTGGCAAAAATAACTTGTCAAATATGCCAACACAAAAGCCAATATATAAGCCAACACAAAAGCCAACACAAAAGCCAATACGTAAGCCAATACAAAAGCCAACACAAAAGCCAACACATATGCCAACACAAAAGCCAATATATAAGCCAACACAAAAGCCAACACAAAAGCCAATACGTAAGCCAATACAAAAGCCAACACAAAAGCCAACACATAAGCCAACACAAAAGCCAATATATAAGCTTATGGTAAGTCACTTTATCACCAAAACAGTTGTAACCGTTGTAGTGTGAACGTAATACTGACCGGTCAGTTACTACTATGGAACTTACTACAACCAACAAAGGTAGGCAACGTGTACTCTATCAAGGCTACTCTTATAACTATAATCGTCAGAATGTGAATGGAATAATATTCTGGCGATGCTCAAAAGAGAGGTCAACAAAATGTCGAGGGAATCTAAAAAGTAAAAATGGAAAGGTTTTAAGTGTGAGTGTTCATCAATGAAGTGCTTCAAACAAACCACGGTTGCTGTTTACAAAAAATCATGAAAATACTAAAAAGCAAGTTCAAGAAAACGATATTGCGGCTCAAGATAGTGCGGTGTTTGCTCAAAAGCACTTATCATATCCTCAAAAAGTCATGTTAGGACAGTTGTCAACGTCTAAGAAAACCTCAACACTATCTAAGTCATACAGACTATGAAAGGAGTCTCTGTGGAAAAGGAACAAAAGGAATTCAATAGTTTTAGTCATGTTGAGGATAATGTCGATTACAATGATGGTGATTATAATAATAGTGATAAGGATGCTGAGGATGATGATGATAATGATAATTGTAATGCTCTGTTTACCCCTAAAATCATTTGTTAAATTTGTTTACTGGAACAATCCAGTAAGCTAATCCAGCGGCTTCAGTACTTGCATGCCTGAAGACAGGCTGGTCATACTGAATATGAGGAAGAACTATTGGATATAGAAAATGAGCTTCGTCGTGTCAAAATTATTGTGTAATGAATCCACGTAACCGCTTAAACATATTCCCAGTCTTTGAGATACTTTCCAAGACAAATAAAAAAATCCACTAAATACATTGACAAAAATAACTTGTCAAATAAGCCAACACTAAAGCCGATATATAAGCCAACACAAAAGCCAATACATAAGTCAAATACAAAAGCCAACACAAAAGCCAACACATAACCCAATATATAAGCTTATGGTAAGTCACTTTATCACCAAAACAGTTGTAACCTTTGTAGTGTGAACATCATACTGAGAGGTCTGTCACTACTATGGAACTTACTACAACCAACAAAGGTAGGCAACGTGCACTCGATCAAGGCTACTCTTATAACTATAAACGACACAATGTAAAAGGAGTAATATTCTGGCGATGCTCAAAACAGAGGTCAACAAGATGTCGAGGGGATATGAAAAGTAAAAATGGTGAGATTTTAAGTGTGAGTGATCATCAATGTAGTGCTCTAATTGAAACACTGATAGTGTTGACAAAAAATCATCGGAATGCTAAAAAGTTAGTACAAGAAAAACATGATGCTACTCAAAATAGTTCATTGTTTATTGAGCAACGTTTAACTCCTGTTGTAAAAGTTATGTTAAATCCATCTTCCACGTCTCAAGAGCCATCAACATCACAGGCTATGCAAGAGGTAGTGTGGTTGTTTTAAGTGGCGGAACTACAAGATCATCTGCCCTTGATATGCAGATAGTTTTATCAAAGAAGACTTATTAATGCTCTCCAAGTCGTTCATTTATTATGTGGCAGCGAGTGCAGTGAAATAAATCTGGCAACATGTACCAAAATCATGGACTCAAGACCCTGTGTTAAGAGAATTGCAACCATGTACGAACTACGATCACCATAAGCAAGTGGCTATGGTAAAAATACCCTCTATACGACAGTGTGCTACTTGCCAGCTGGTGAAACTGTATCACGGTCATAAAAGTCAGTGTAAAGACTTTGTTTCCTCATTCCACGGGTGTGATGGCGAGAAAAGGCAACAAAAAACAACAACAACAAACATCGTTCACAGAGGAGGAGGATGAAGATCAAACCTTTTCACCATCAATGGAAAAGGATATATCAAACTTGCACTGGCCATGACCTCATTTACAAAGTCATTCAATACTTGTCTTTTGAAATTCATCTATATGGTTACAGTTTTTATGGCCTTGGAACTCATCTTCAAAAATGTTTGCAGCGTGGTGATGCTCCTATTAATCTTTTGGATCAAGCATGCAAAGAACATGACCTTTCCTATCGCCATGGTCATCCTGGTTTAAGGCATGTGGCTGATAAAGTGTTGTTGAAAAAGCTAAACTACGTTTGGCATCCTGTGATACCTCAGTGGGAGAGAGGTTGGCAGCCTTGATTGTGATGTGGGTTATGAAAGGAAAGTTAATGATGTGTGAACATAAAAATTGAAATAAGAGTGAGGAATTGGTATTTCTTTGTATTGTATTTTTGTAAAGAGCTATTGGCTATAAAATAAAAAAAAACAAGGTTTCCAAGAGCATGATGTTTTTTTTAATTTGTTTGTTTGGAGCACTACATTGATGAACACTCACACTTAAAACCTTTCCATTTTTACTTTTTAGTACAACTGATTTGGTGATAAGGTGACTTACCATAAGCTTATATATTGGCTTTTGTGTTGGCTTATGTGTTGGCTTTTGTGTTGGGTTTTGTATTGGCTTATGTATTGGCTTTTGTGTTGGCTTATAAATTGGCTTTTGTATTGGCTTATTTGACAAGTTATTTTTGTCAATGTATTAAGTGGATTTTGTATTGGTCTTAGAAAGTATCTCAAAGACTGAGAATATTTAAAGACTTAACCTCAGCTCACCTAACAAAACCTAACTTAACCTTGTCACGTGACATGTTATACAAGTTTAGACTTCTTTTAAGACTGGCTGAGACGTCACACTTAGTTCAGCTAACCTAATGTAACATATCATAACCTAACCTAACCCCATGTGTTGGCTTTTGTGTTGGCTTTTGTATTGGCTTTTGTATTGGCTTATGTATTGGCTTTTGTGTTGGCACAATCCCAGTAAGCTCGTCCAGCGACTACAGATGTTGCATGCTTCACGTCAAGCCGGCCATACTGGTCACGATTGGGAAATTCAAGAAATTGAAAAAGAATTTCGAAATGCTAGAATTCTTGTTTAAGCCCTCACCCATTAAAATGAACATAGCTCACGAGTTGCATCGCCCAGCTAGGTGTCACTATCAGAGACTCAAGGTGATTTCACGAGGTGTGGATGAACTTTGGCAGGCTGACTTGGTTGAAATGATCGCCCTATGCTAGTGTTAAAGAATAATACCTCCTGTAAGGCCACAGCCGCCTCCTTTGCACTTCCTTGTCAAACCCTCTCACTCTTCCCATCCCTCTTTCCCAGGTTTAAATCCAGGCTCTGGCACAAAATTTAATTTCTGGTTTCAGGATTGAAACAGGGTCTAGTCAGCCTCGGGTACCCCAAATGAGTAAAAGAGGTTCGATTCCCACCTCAGTCATTCTTCAAAGTGGTTTTTCTACAGTTTACACACGTTGTCTCACATCAAATGTTGGAATAGTACCTCTCAACCTCAGGTCGCTAGCGTTATTCTATGGAGGCTATACACTCACTAGCCATTCTGCCGGCTGTTTGTTGTTTTACCGGAAGTGTCATATAATGCGTATTACACACTCTGCACTTTTGCGTTAACACGAAGGGAATTCAGTGAGTCAATTGTAGTTGAGAGCTGAGACTGAAATATCATAAGACACATACATATAATATACATAAATGTTTCAAAATTTATTCTTATTGGAGAGCAGCAGATAACTGGTAAGTGTAATTCTGGTTCAATTCCCGATTAATGCATGTCCTGTGGTTGGCATTTCACATTTCCAATATCCCCACCCACACCGTGTCAATATCATATCTTATAGCTCGGTGGCCACCCTTATACTTTTTTTTTCAATCATCACAGTCGTGCCTTAAAGCCTCTGCGGCTTAGACAACTGCATTCTGGCCTCTCATCGCTCGTTCTGGGGTTAAAATCCCAGTCACTCCATATGAGATTTGTGCTGGACAAAAGCAGAGACAGGTTTTATTTCTCTAGCTACTCCAGTTTTCACTATCACAATTTCATACTAGCAACACTCTTCTCAATCATTTTATTTCATTGGTCATTCATTTAATCATTACCCCATGGGAGTGCGACAGGCTTCAGCCACCTGCACAGTTTCATATCCTCATCGCTAAATGGAATGAATCATTCATTCCATTCCCAAACCCAATTAGTAAAGCAACACTTTCCACTATCATTTCATTTTATATATCATTCATTTAATCATTTCCCCAGGAAAGTGCGACAGGCTTTAGCTGCCGGTACAGTTTCATATCCTCGTCGCTAAATGGAGTGGTTCATTCATTCCATTCCCTGGTCCTTTAGTCGAGCAACACTTTTCCACTATCATTTTATTTCATCTGTCCTTCATTTAATCATTTCCTCATAACCTATAATCCAGTGTGTGTACTGTCCTCAGCTCCACATACAAGTTCCAAATGGATAGAGACTTGTAACTAAGAGTAAAGTGTTATGAGCAACACATCTCTCTTTCTTTCTCTAGCTCGCTCTCTCTCTCTCTCTCTTCCCTCCCAAACCCCCCACCCAACCCCTCTTACCCAGCCTATACTGCAGGTTACAACATTCATACACGTGCATGATACATTTTACTGACTCAGCGATTTACAATCTTGAGCATTTTATCATCGTGCACATGTACATCTAACGTTCAAGGCCAACACCTGCGTGAGGTCATGTGGCACATCTACTTGCATTTTGTCACGTACGATTAAAAACAGGATGTAACTTGTTAGCTTACATGTTGTTTCACACGTTTTCACATTCATTTCACTCCCCAAACCATGGTTGTCAGATTGTTTTCCATTGCCCTGTTGTCAAGTCAGGTAATCCGACCAGGCGTTCGTAAGATATCGGCAAACTTCGTAGGAAAGTAGGCGACTATCTAGCTCTCTCCTCATCATTAAAATCCCTTCTTATAAATATTTTTTTCAAAAAAAGCCCGCCCTCTTACAAAATCACCAAGTGCGCATGCGTACAACCAAAAAACAAAAATGCTAATTCATTATGGCGTTTATTTGTTGGCACGTCGTTTATGTGAAACAACGTTTAATTTCCTATTAGCACTCAAATTCCCACATGTCGCACTTGAAAAGCGAGATTTTCTAAAAAATTAATATATCACCCCCAAGTAGGGGTATGTTTCATTTTGGGGTGGAAATATGTTGTCCATTGGAAAGGGGGTGTCAGCCCGGGTTCAACGACACCTCATTCGTCAAAATCCGACCATGCGTTCGGGAGATATCGGCTTTGCCCCTGATGTATGGCAGGTTAGTATGTGACGTCACCAGAAAAGAAGGCTATGGGTCAACATTTTGGAATTCTGGAAAGGGGGTGTCAGTCCGAGTTCAACGACATCTCATTCGTCAAAATCCGACCACGGGTTCGGGAGATATCGGCTTGCCCCTGAATGTATGGCGGGTTAGTATGTGACGTCACCAGGAAAGTAAGATATGGGTTAACATTTTAGAACTTTTCTATCACCCTTCGTTGTGACGTCACCGGGAAAGTAGGCTATGGATCAACATTTTGGAACTTTTTGATCACCCCTCGTTGTGACGTCACTAGGAAAGTAGGCTATGGGTCAACATTTTGGAACTTTTTGATTACACCTCGTAGGTTAGTGACGTCATGACCGCCATCTTGTGACGTCTTGGCCGCCATCTTGTGTGACGTCATGGCCGCCATCTTGGGAACGTCACCAGGAAAGTAGGCTGGGATCTAGAACTGTCACAGCCCCCCTACTTATTTTGCATACTTCGCTGTTTTTCTGAACAGTCGATGCCGGTACAAGGTGTTTCAAATAATCTGCATGTAAGCTATGGCAGTCAAAATATATTTAAATGGATGGTCACAGATAAGGTAGTGCTGATGTTAGGCTATTATAAGGCACTTAACTCTAATTATTGATGGATTAACGCCACCATTTTGTGTTATTTCCCAATCGAATGTACTGTTTATTCACCGTTGACATACAATATTCAGACAAGCGCCATACAACGCATTTTAAATTATATTTATCTTTCAAATAGTATTGGAATTACAGTTTAGTCGTAAAACCTTGAGTTTGTATACCGTCCGTACAACATATTGGTTGCTCGAGAATGAAAGGAAGGCCCACTCAGGAGACATCTGGTGCGTGAGTATTACTGGCATTCGGGTGCTCGGTTATCTGGTTCCAAGTAAAGGCATACACGTCACCGGAAACTAACCCTCACAAGATTCATTCATTCATTCATTCATTCATTTGCAATTGTGGGTGTGTCCCCCGATGGCAAATTAGATATACATAACAAATAAATAATTATACATGACAATTCAATAACAATTTAACTGCAGTATTTACACAAATAGTCAGTCTTTTCTTAAACACACCTATATTTTTGGGGAAAGGCTCTAAGGCTGCGACAGGTAGAGAGTTCCAGTTCTCAATGGCACGGTTTACGAAAGAATATTTACCATAATTTGTTCGCTGTGGTCGGCCCTTAACTTTGAAAGGATGATCGCTCCTGCCCATGTAAGTGGGCTTTACCATACGTTTGCTAAGCTCACCCCTTGCTGGTTGATTTGTATACGTGTTGTACATAGCGCAGAGTCTATATTTCATCCTCCTAGCCTCAAGTGATTCCCACCCAAGTTTCTTTAACGTTGTTGGAGTGATCGGTCGGCAAATATCTTGGATATGATGTGTCATGTCCTTGAAAGTGGCGTAAAACAATCTACCACATGCCACTTTGAACCGTTACGTGTGCTCTACTTTGCTGACAGACACTCTCAGCCGTGGCCTACGTTATACTCAAGGCCTGGAAATAGAGCTCAGACTTGGTGCGCCAAACTGGTAGTTCCACTTTACGCCACTAGGATCGCGGTTCGGCGCCCTAGTTGTCGGCTGTTGACTATGCGTTACATGCAACTCAAATACATTTAATACATGTATTTTAGCACTTCTTACATGTTTTGCTCCAGTTTCCCCAAATGAGGAATACGGCTCACTCTTGACTGTATTTCACTTCACTTTAAGAATTTTTCTGTCAAGTGGCTTACTTCTGAAATTCAAAAACGTTGCACTACTGCCCGTGTGGTTCACACCAATATACTTTAAAAGTGGCCTTAAGAACTTTTGCAGAAGAACTACGAAGAGAGAATTGTCAATACACCACATTTTGTGTGCTCGGAAAACGTGTCAGTTAAAATATTTGTGAAATTTGACACTAAATATTTTCGAGACATGAAATTTACGGTTGTTGTGACAAAGTGAGAAATTGTTTCCAACAGATCAATAAAAGAAGCTTTGGGATATCTTAATCCCCCTCTGTCTTGAAAATGTACCGTATTAAACTAAATGGCAGGCTTGAATTTGCTGGAGCTGATATTTTCTCTAAGCAACCTTCACAGTATGTTCTCCCTTCTGCCACTCTTACAGGAAATCCCGCTACCATTGCAATTGAAAAGGGAAATAGAGACGCTGGCTTTTCTGAAAACAAAAATAGAGATTTTAATGCTAAAATGTCAATCATAATGTTTCATTTGAATGAACTTAATATAGGCTAAATGCCCCATATTCTTACCTTGAACAGGGCTTTCAAGAATCTCCAAGACATATGCCGGAAGCTGGTGTGTTTCTTTAGCATTGGCTGGGTTTTGCACCTTCCGCGATTTTTTAGGCTTCAGAAACTTGGTCAAGGCGCCTGTTACGACTGCATCTTCCCTCAGCTCCACATTCCCACTTCTAGAAGATGCGATAATTCCTGTACTAAGTGTTGACTCTATGGCATGCAGGTATGATTTCACGTCCATCATGTCATTGTTATCTCCCTTATTTTTCAGGTGACTGAAGAGCAGTTCTACATCGTCACTTGAGAGATTCCGCGTAAGCACATAATGGAAGCCGATACTGATTAGAAATCGTATGTAGGACACGGTTGATGAAGTTGTTAGCACCAAAGTTTGATAAGTTACCTTTGTAAGTCTCATCTTTTTATCGGGATAACTTTGAATCTGTGACAGGTAGGGCAGAAATTCATTGGTCAGCCATGAAAGTCTCTCATCATTAACTTCACTGAAAATAATCTTGTCCGTGTTTCTGGAATGAAGTCCGTGTGTGTTATTGCAGATATCATGTATATCAAACCATTTCCTAAAAATTTCCAAGAATTTCGTTGTTTCGTGTAGGCTGTCCTTATCTTCAACGTTCTCTGGTCACACGACTTCCATGCTCTTAAGCCCAGTTATTGTCTCTGGAGTAAACACCAATTTGGCTCTTGCCACATATTGCTTGGATATACCTTGGTACAACCTTCCTGCTTAATTTTCTAACTGGCTTTACTACTAGCTTTTTCAAGTGGTACAGATTCTTAAGATGATCACTGGTTATTAAATTGTCATCTACATAGAAGTTCCTACTCAGATATTGTGATCGTACATTCTTAATGATGTGACTCGGATCGAAACTAAGAAAAAGTTGCTTCTGCTCGTCTTTCGGGTGACGAATTTCATGAGTGACACATCCGCCACACAGCGCCTCAAACATTGACACATTCACCTGACAGTTGTCCGTCACTATTCTGATGACCTTGAAGCCGCATTCCTCAACCGCAGTCAGTGCGTCCAGTGTTATCCTAGGTTTACTGTTGTCCTGTGAGTCCATATGTAAAGTAGAACGAAACAGGTATCCTGTAGAATAATGACAGGCCCTTGAACAGTATTCATAATAATTTATTAGCTAATTTATGTTCGATTCCAATTGCATCTTTCTCAATATCACTAATGCCGAGAAACATGTCCAAATTCTTGTCATACAACAGACTAGACTTTATTGCCATTTTATCAATGATTAATGAACCAATCTTTTCATTATCGTGAGTCAGTGATTTTTCTTCAGCTGTCAACCTAGCTTTTGCAAGTGACGTGACACCTGTCTCTCCGTTCGTATTCCCAATGCACGATTTCAGTGTTCGTGGATGAGGAAGTTGTAAAATATTTATATCTCTCAGTAAGCGGTAAGCCGACGGTGATTTATTAGAGAGCAATACACATATTTTTATTCTTGTTTCATCGTATTTACATTTTCGTTTCGTGAAAGCTCGAATTTGTTCAAGTAAGAAATTAGCCTTCAAGTCCCCACGATCCGCTTCACTCTTGAGCTTCGATATTTGAACATCGAGTTTGTCCTGACATTGCACTGAAAGTAATTTTTGTTTTAATGAAATTATCTTCTGATTCAATAATAATATTAATGACTTAATTGTAGTTCTGTATACTGTATATTTTATTAGTGGCCACCTTAATTTTAATTTTGTTGACTTGCAATGAGTTTGCTTGATTGTAGAACATTGCGTTCCTACACTAACACGTGGTTGGTCATGGTGTTCTTGTTCATCATAATAGTCTTCCGTAAAATTTGTATTACCTGAACATTTCCTTTTATTGTTGATATGTATGTCTCTACCGACACATGCTCTTTTGCGCGTATTTCTATTTATTTGTGCTTGTTTATGTTCGGAGTAGTCCTCAAAAACCGTCGGAAATGCGTTCAGTAAGAGCGTTCTCTTTGTAGTACTTATACTATAATCAGAATCCTTGAAATGCTTGCTACAAATTGTAGAAGACTGTTTTGGTGTCCACAAAGACCCTGGCTTTACCCCCCTCACGTGAAACAGCTAGAACCAATTGTTTCAGTATGTCATTGTTCAATGGAAATTGATGAAACAAAAGTCCATTGCCTTTAACTTGACGAGATTTACAATTCGGCACGCTAGAGTACACCATTTTTTACGAACACAATAATAACACTAATATTTACACATAAGTTACTCTTAAAATCATTCAGTGATTTATATCTAAAGTATTTATCACACATACATGCCACATTTACGCTAGTACACTGGATTAAAACTTGCTTTTCACTACGTCTTGTTCATAAAGACCACTTTGCACCCGTCTCAATATCAGTCTTACAGCAGTCTACTGCTCTTAACGAAAGCACAACTATAATACGACACACAGCCCAGTAAATTTTAAACTCACCTTAGCTTTCTCACTCATTATGACACCTTATTTACCGTCAAATACAGACTCACTAATCACATTGTACGTAATGCAAACGGTACGATTAAGGGCGCCAGACAGCGAACCTAGCGGCGAAATGTGGAACAAGTTCGAACCATCGCTCGCAATGTTTTCTTGCGCCTCATTTCCAGGCCTTGTATATAACGTAGGCCACGCTCTCAGCACTAGTATTATGAAGATTATTCACATAAAACAGAGAGAGAGTGAACACATACAGTATTACACTTTCACGAATTGATTGCCGGCGATCAAGATGGGAACTATTCTTTGTTTACTTGTGTCACCCGTCAGCCTGCTTCGTTGACAGGCACAGTTGCGTGAGTAGGATATGACTCAGCTCCAGTAGCCTCAATCATCGTTTAACTGTCCGTGGTGACATGAGATCTTGTGACGCCCAATGCTTCTTGTCTTATGTGCATAATGCACTTTGTCTTCACTGTGTTCCCCGCTTTGCCCCGCGGGGCAGCTGCTACAATAAACGACAAGCACTGGCGCAACCACACTCAGCGGCAATCAAATCTTAAATGAGTAATACATGACACAACAGTGGTGATTAACCTTTAAACTAAGCCGCCTTGAGCGATTTTCTATTGATTCGTTTAGGGCTTGCGACTCCATGGACATCAGCCCGGGTACTTGAATATGTGTGAAATCTATCTGATAAGCTGTGTTATTGTAGTGACCGTAATAGGGCGTGTGCTTATTACTTGGGGCTAAGTTAGAGAATGAGGCAGCCGTGATCTGAATTTACTTCAGGAAACCACGGACAACCACTTCTACTTTAGCCGAGAGTGGGATATGAACCCGCCACTCTCCACTATTCTCAACTGTCCTCTAGAGACTAACCAACCTCATACTAGGATTAAAATTGCTGGCTGAGCCGGCAACCGAACCCAGGCCATGTTTTATGAAATCTGTTAGTCAATGCCAATTTTTTCTGTTTTCGCATATTACTGGATACTAATATTCAGATCAAATTATTGCAATCTCTCTACAGAGATATTATTTAAATGAACTTGTGAGCTGACCTGTGTGCTTTAGCAAACATTGTTGTGAGTATGTAAAATAAACAAGTAGTTCCATGAAGAACTGAGGAGCCTATTTTCATATATCCTACGTATGTTAATAGCCTCTATCAACCTACACAATTTCAGTTTATTGCTGTAATTGATTCGTAGATATTGAGAACCATCTAAATATTTTGGATGGTCGCCATGTTGGAATTTTACATACTGTATGTAGGTCATAGCATTATATACTATTAGATGACGATCTTTACGTAGGTTTATTATTCAAACCTTGACTTCGATCGCATGATTAGGACATAAGAAATATAAACTTCTTTTAAAAATTTTGCACAGCCGCCATCTTGAGGTTATATAAACAATTGAACTAAATTAGATGTCAGTGCATTACAATGTCTATAAACATTTGCTGTACCAAGTTTTACTTCGTTCAGATGGTTAAATCGCGAAACACGTCTATTTAAATGCTTCAACTTCTGTTTTTTAAATAACAGATCTGAAGGTCACATAGGTGAACCTTTAGTAGTGCCCATTATCACCGTTTAGAAGTTCACGGTGATATCAATAACAGTTTCGGAGATATAGAATGCCGCTGAAATATTTCTCACAGCCGCCATGTTGGATTGGTGAGACGCATTAAAATGTACAGGGCATGGTCGGGGTCAGACGAAATAGTACTATATCCTTATCAAGTTTCATTGAAATCGTTTCAGCCGTTTAGATTGTATTAGGAAGACACACACACACACACACACACACACACACACGGACACGGACAAAAGGTGATCTCATAAGCCTATTGTTTTCATAAATGAAAATAGGCTAAAAATAAGCAACTATATTTGTTTCAAAAGTAAGTATCTCTACTTTGACCTTTGTAACGGTAACGGAGTTACAGTTTGCGTAACGTGTCTGTAACGCTGTTGCTTATTTATTTACAGTATTTAGCGTATGGCTTTTAGTGCCGGGGGTGTCCGGGGATATGTTCGGCTCGCCAGATTTTGTAGCTGCTTCTATGTGGACACCCATGGGGTGGGCTTAAGTACAGTTCAATTTCAAGTAGTTCCAAATTGGCTACCAGATGTCACTGACACCTAGTGACGAACGTTGGAACTTGACAGATCGTTTCAACGAAATATAACCTAGAAACTTGCCTACACACTACCAATTGTAGCAGTAGGATCTCTTACATGCAATAAATCTATGACATGGGCCCGCCGGCTTTACTTCCCCTCCGATGGAAAGCATACTGAAGGATATTAACGCTCTTAAAAAATCAGCAAAAAATTCAAACAACGGCTATTCGGGGGTAGGTCTCATATTAAGTAGGAAACTTGGACAGCGGGTGGAATATTATGAGCAATATAGTGAACGGATTATTGTAGCTAAAATCAATACAAAACCTCCGTGCACCACAGTGGTACAAGTCTATATGCCTACCAGTCAAGCTGATAATGAAGATGTTGAAAAGGTCTACGAATAAATATATGAAATTCTGAGGTATGTCAAGGGTGTTGAAAATGTTATAGTAATGGGAGATTGGAATGCTGTGGTAGGAAAAGGAAGAGATGGAAAGATAGTAGGAGATTTCGGATTAGGTGAAAGGAATGAGTGAGGAAGCAGGCTGATGGAATTCTGCACCGAGTATGAGTTGGTCATAGCTAACACCTTATTCAACAACCACAATAGAAGAATATACACATGGATGAGACCAGGAGATACGGGGCGTTACCAAATCGACTTCATTATGGTCAAGCAGAGATTTCGAAACCAGACTTTGGATTGCAAAGCATATCCCAGTGCTGACATAAACTCTGACCACAATATGGTAGTAGTGGTTTTGTAACAGTTCTAGCACCTCCTCCTCCTCACCCTCCTCACAAGATGGCGGCGACGCGATATCTCTCGAACGCATGGTCAGATTTTGACGAATGAGGTGTCATTGAACTCGGGCTGACACCCTCTTTCCAATGGACAACATATTTCAACCCCAAAATAAAACCTACCCCTAATAGGGGGTGACATTTTAATTTTTAGAGAATCTCTCTTTCCAATTGTAACATGTGAGAGTTTGAATGTCAATATGGAATGAAACGTTGTTCTACACAAGAGACATGTATACGGTGGATAGCCACTATGAATTAACGTGCTTGTTTTTTGTTTTTATGCATGCCCACTCATGGCTTTTGAAGAGGGTGGGGGAGCGGTTCCCTGTGGACGGGTCCTTGTTGACAGGTCCTTGTGGACAAGTCCTTGTGGATGAGTTTGTGTGGACGAGTCCTTGTGGACGAGTCCTTGTGGACAGGTCCTTGTGGACAGGTCCTTGTGGGCGAGTCCTTGTGGACAGGTCCTTGTGGACAGGTCCTTGTGGATGAGCCCCTTTGGACTGGTCCCTTTTGGACGGGTCCCTTTGGCCTGGTTCCCACGGACTAGCCCATGAATTTATTTAAATTATGTCAAAGGTCCTAACTACATTTTGCGTGTAAAGCAGTGTGTTGAACTGACGTTGTTCACTAATCCCCCACTACTATAATGTGATAACGATATGAAAGGAAAGTGACGAATTCATGTGAACATACAAGGGATCTAACTTGGTGGATGGATGTGTCATTTGTAGTTGAAAGAGAATAATACATGTTCTTAAGATGTTAAAACTGAGGAGATGGTACGAGCAGTAAGACGTCTTGTTACTTCCTGTGTCATATTACAGACATGACAGAGAGCGCGCAGATCTGTTGCTATGACTAACGCTGCAGTAATTTGAAACCGCAAGTGTTCATGAAGACAATGGGTGATGATCATGCAATGTTAGCAGTTATTGGATATTATACAAGTGTTCCTTCCGGTGTCATGTTGCTGACATGGCAGAGAGCACGCACTGCTGTTGCTATGGCTGACGCTGCAGTAATTTGAAACCCCAAGTGTTGATCAAGACAATGGGTGATGATCATGCAAAGTCAGCAGTAATTGAATACCACACAGGTGTTCCTAGTGTACTTTGGACTCTCAACTGTATTGGGAAAGGAATTGCAATGATCTGCAAAAAACTGCTGACACGAGCGATGAGAGTTTATATAAGAGAGGTGTCATATATTTCCCTACTGTCAGTCTTTATTACTCGCTTTGAGTGAACAGTGCTCTATTACTGCTCAAGAGTTGTAAACAAACTTTTTGGTAGAAAATCATTAAATTATATTGCAAGGTAAGTACTTATTATTAATGGATTGTAGTCTTTTATTACTAATTGATGTTGAAGTTATTGATTGGAATGTATTTATTTATTGATTGATTGATTTGTTTACAGATAATTGGGTACCTGTAGGTTACCAGATTCCTACAATCTGTTCATTCAGTGGCAGCAGTTGATAAATTATAAAAAGGTAAGTGCCCCTCTAATAACTTTTAAACAGTTGGAGTGATATTTTCCAATGTTCACCACTACATGTCAGTGAAAATGGTATATTTAGCAGTCAAAAGTTGGAACTACTTGACCATGGTGTGTAAAGCTAATTTTGTAGGTTAGATTTTGATTACCGCTCTATTAAGTCTGAATGTTCATTGCTAGGTGTCAGTGACATAGGGAATATTGAAAGACTCAACCTCAGTTCACCTATCATAACCTAACTTTACCTAACTTAACCTTACCACGAGACATGTTTTACAAGTTTAGACTTGCTTTATGACTGACTATGACGTCACACTTAGCTCACTTAACTGGTGGCTGCTGGTTTCTATCACGTGACATGTTCTACAAGTTTAGACTTGTTTTAAGACTGGCTATGACGTCACACTTAGCTCACTTAACTGGCGATCGCTGGTTTCTATCACGTGACATGTTCTACAAGTTTAGACTTGTTTTAAGACTGGCTATGACGTCACACTTAGCTCACTTAACTGGCGACCGCTGGTTTCTATCACGTGACATGTTCTACAAGTTTAGACTTGCTTTAAGACTGGTTATGACGTCACACTTAGCTCACTTAACTGGCGACCGCTGGTTTCTACCACTCTATCAAGTTAGACTTGCTAGGAGTTCACAGATGACCGATTTAAATACCCTGCTACAACCATTGACTGGAATGTAATTAAACTATTTATATTGTACTTTGTTTTATCACTTATTAACATTTATGATTTCTTTCTTTTATAGGTAATTTCGACAGTGATCATCATGTTCAAGTGTGGTGACTGTAAGAAACAGTTCTCAAGACCTGGCAACCTTCAACGACACGCAAATGTTAAACATGACATTAAAATGTTTGTGTGCAGTAATTGTGCTACCACATTTAACAGACATGATAATCTTGCACGTCATGTAAATTTAATGCATGTTAGTTCAGCACCATTTTCGTGTTCAGTTTGCGAACTTGGTTTTTCTGCTGTAAAGCGATATCAATCCCACATGGTTGAAGTGCATGGTGAACAAAAAGAATTAAAAACTGTAAAACCAACAACTAGCACGGAACCTTTAAACGAATGTGACGCTCAAAAGCGTAAACGTTCTAAAGATTGTGAAAATAGTTGTGCAACAAAAAGAAAGAAGAATGGTGAACCTTCGATAACACATTGTGATGTATGTAATATTGATATACCTTCTTCAATCATTCATGGACATTTACGCAGTATTCATTATAAAAATAACGCTTGCCATGAAAGAAATTCTGGAAATGTTCAACAAATTGGTAGTGCATTTAAAAGTCGAATTGCTAGTTATAGACATTATAGTAAAGAAAAAACTCAAAGTATTGAATCATTTTAAAAAAATGTTCAATCTACTGTGTTTGGCTTGGTAGGTAATGTTTTATGAGAGCATAAAACAATTAAAATGAATTTTGAACTTTTTGGACTCTATGTAAAAACTGTGAGCGAAGGTGAAATTACGGATATCAAATCCTTTAATACAAAAAACATAATTGTTAGCGAATCAACTAATATTAGTGATATATACCAAAATATTTCAAGTGCTATCATTGTGAAGAGTGAAGAGTTCCAGGAAAGGGATTCAGGCTAGGCGTTGGTTGAAGTACTTTATTTAGAAACCAACCTGAATAAATACAACCCCCTTCGAGCATCATCATACATTGATTTGCCAGGATGGATCAAACGAAAGAAAGCTGTTGTGAACGTAATGAATAGTGATCAAGCATGTTTTGCGTGGGCTGTAACCTCAGCTCTCCATCCAGCAGAAAAGGCTGTGGAGAGAACGTCATCTTATCCTCACTATTCTTCAGTGTTAGATTTAAAAGAAGAAGCATTTCCTATGGCGATAAAAGACATTCAACGTTTTGAAGAGCTGAACAATGTAAGTATTAATGTTTATGGAATTGAAAATAAGAGAATAGTAGGTCCTCTATATTATACTCAGGAAAAAAAGGATGCTCATGTAAATTTACTATACATAACCGAAGATGAAAATGCTCACTATTGCTGGATAAAACATTTCAGTAGACTTGTTAGTAGTCAGCTATCAAAATGCGATGGTAAAAAGTGGTTGTGTGATGGCTGTTTGATATATTTCAGAAAAGAGGATCAACTAACTCAACATCAAAAATGGGGATGTAATCATGTGTGTACGGTATTACCGACTCCTAAAAATAACATTCTAAAATTTAAGGATTATGAGAAACAGCTTCGAGTACCATTTGTTATATATGCTGACTTCGAGGCTTTGCTAAAACCATTTAATACATGTTCATCGAATCCAGCCCAACCATTCACCAACACTACTCACATTCATGAACCTTTTAGCTTTGCATATTATATTAAATGTAGTTATGATGACTCTTTATATAAGTTTGAGCTCTATAGAGGACCTGATGCACCTAAAGTTTTTATGGAAAGGCTTGAGAAAGATGCCATTCGTATATCTTCTATTTTAAATACGATCATTCCAATGGAGCCACTAACTTCATCAGAGCAGATGAATTTTGAAACTGAAACTAATTGTTTTATATGTGGTGAATGTTTATATACAGACAGGGTTCACGATCATGACCATTTAACAGGAAAATATCGTGGTGCTGCTCACCAAGAATGTAATTTAAATTATAGAGTAAGTAAATTCATTCCGGTCATTCTACATAACGGTAGCAAATACGATGACCACTTTATCGTTAAAGAATTTGGAGCTTCAGATGTGAAAATTGATGTGATTGCAAATAATAAGGAACAATACATATCGTTCACAAAATACATCAAAACTAGCAATAAAAAAACATTAAACTGCGATTTTTAGATTCATTCCGCTTTATGCCGAGTAGTCTTGATAAGCTGGCTAGTAATTTAAAATCAGATCAGTTTCATGAAATTCAACGTGTATTTCCTAAAGAAGATGATTTTAATTTGATTCGTCAAAAGGGTATATTCCCTTATGGATATATTAACTGTGTGGAACGTCTTGAGGAGTGTTCTTTACCACCGAAAGATGCATTTTACAGTTCCTTAAACACAAGTGATATCAGTGATCAGGAATATTTACATGCACAACGTGTATGGACACAGTTCCACATTCAAACTTTAGGAGAATTTTCAGACATATATTTGAAGACAGATGTGTTATTATTAGCAGATGTTTTTGAAAATTTTCGGAATGTTTGTATGAAAACTTATGACCTTGATCCTTGTCAGTATTTCACTGCTCCAGGGTTAAGTTTCAGTTCAATGTTGAAAAAAACGAAACTAAATTTAGAATTAATGACTGATATAGACATGATCAATTTTATAAAATCATCAATTCGAGGTGGATTAAGCCAATGTAGTGGACGGTACTCTAAAGCGAATAATAAATACATGCCTAGCTACAACCCTTGTGAAGAGTCAAAGTATATTGTCTACCTCGATGCAAATAACCAATATGGTTGGGCTATGAGTCAATATCTACCACTGAAAGATTTTCGCTGGCTGACACAACCTGATATTGATGTCTTACATGTTGACAGTGTTAATGATAACGATGATAAAGGATATATTTTAGAGGTAAATCTTGAGTGCCCTAAAGAGTTACATGATGATCATAATGATTTACCATTTTGTCCTGAGAATATGAAATCTCCATATATCTCATCACGAACAAAAATGTTAATTGTTAATGTAAATGATAAATGTAAATAAGTAATGCATTATCAAAACTTGAAACAGTGTCTACAGCAATGGATTGAAATTAACTAAAATTCATCGCGTATTGCAATTTCATCAGTCAGCATGGCTCAAACCGTATATTGATCTAAACAATAATTTAAGAACACAGACAACAAACGCGTTTGAAAAAGATTTTTATAAACTCATGAATAATAGTGTTTTTGGAAAGACTATGGAGAATGTTGATAAACGAGTTGATGTAAAGCTGATAACAAAGTGGGAGAATGATGGTAAAAGGTATGGTGCGAGCAACTTAATAAGCAAGCCTAACTTTCATAGCTGTTCACTTATTCATGAGGATTTAGTTGTAATACAAATGAATCGTCTTAAAGTAACTTACAACAAACCCATATATGTGGGTTACACCATTCTGGAATTGTCAAAAACACTTATGTATAAATTTCACTATGATTATGCTAAATTACTCTACACAGACACAGATTCTTTTATTTATGAGTTTAAAACTGATGATTTTTATGAGGATATCAAAACTGAGCTAAATAGGTTTGATACAAGTGACTATCCTGAGGATAATATTTACCATTTACCTCTAGTAAACAAAAAGGTTCTTGGGAAATTTAAGGATGAATGTGCTGGTGATATTATAGACACCTTTGTAGGCACAAAATCTAAATCATACAGCTATATGACAATTGATGATGTAGTAGTAAAACAAGAAGTTCCGTGAAGAACTATACAGCCTACTTTTCATGCCAATGATTATTCTACAGTATATGAACCCTTCTAGAATAATGACGAAATTAAGTTGGTAATATCGAAATATCTAATTAGTTCAAAATATACCTGGTATAATGTAGCCTAATAGAGCACTACAGTTGGCAGCCCTGGTGACTGAATATATTCTTAGTTCCACCTCTTAAGGTACAGAATACAAAATTTGGTTGAAGTCCAATGGACGTTACATGCAGTTAGACACTGGATCTATCAGCACGCGTAAAAGCATGTTGCCAACAATACCATGCGTGTGCTGGTCAGAAATAATCTGAATTATTATGATATATTGATGTGCCAATTTTGGATGAAATCCATTTGTTAGTATAGAAGTTACATGTATTTTAAAATTGGACGTATCAGCAGGCATAGAATCATGTTGGCAGCACCGCCTTGTATTAATTACTCCAAATTAATCTAGAATGTCAGGTGCTATACGTGTGCAAAGTATAGAGTTGTTGGCTTGCATACTTTCTGATATATTGATATTAGGGTAAAAAGAATATAGACAGCATTTATTAACAGTTGGCAGCCCTGATTGCTCTTAACAATACTTATAGTCATATCTGTTATGGTACACATAGCACTTACGAAATTTGGTTGAAATCCAACTGATAGTACCAATTTTTAAATACATGTAACTTCTATACTATCAGCAGGCTTATAATCATGTTGGTAGAACTGACGTATATAAGTTACTCCAAATTAATCTAAAATGTCAGAATATACGTGTGCATAGTTTAAAGCTGTTGGCTTGCATACTTTCTGATATATTGGTATTTGGATTTAAAAAATAGAGAGAGCAATTATTAACAGTTGGCAGCCCTGGTGGCTCTTAAGAATACGCTCAGTCATATCTGTTTATGTACTGATATTACATACAAAATTTGGTTGAAATCCAGTTGATAGTGTAGAAGTTATATGCATTTAAACATTGGACCTATCAGAAGGCTTAAAATTATTTTGGCAACACTGTCATGGTTGGTCTCCTGGAAATTAAACTGAAATAGTATTATCTACATGTGTGCCAATTTTGGAATAACTCCCATGCATACCTTGCAAGATATCCAACATGGTGCTCAAATTTCTAGTGCGTTTTTTCACAGTTGGTAGCACTGACATCATTTTCAAATATGGACGTGAGCTATTCCGGTGCACATCTTTACTCATACTAAATTTGGTTTTGATTGCTGCAGCCGTTTAGGAGTTAATAGGGGGGGCACACACACAGCCAGACAGACAGACAGACAGACAGAAGGACAGACAGACAGACAGACAGACACACACTCATTTTCCCGGATCGATCTCATAAGACTACTTTTTCCTCATTTTTGCAAAATGTGAAAAGTAGGCTAAAAATTAAAAGGAGTGAAAAAGAATGTTGTTAGTAAAGAGTTAGATATAAGTGATTATAAAAACTGTATAGTTAGTAACCCACCTGTATTATATAGGAAAATGTGTGTATTTAGAAGTAAAAATCATCAACTACATACCAATTTGCTGAACAAAGTTGCTTTAAGTAATGAAGACAACAAACGATTCATTATACCCAACACATTTGATACTCTTGCTTGGGGAAACAGTCGCATTGACGACTATTACTTTACTTAAGACTAATGATCACTATATTGTAATATTTGTAGTGTGTTTTATATTGTAATATTTTTTGTAAAAACCGTAAGTAGAATGTATAATGTTAGGCTACTGTAGTTTAGTAAAAATAAGATAAGTAACACATTTTAGTGTAAAATGTTTGCTTTTGTATATTACGAAGAAGATTTTAAAAAATCTACAGAATGTGTGAACTAAACAAGGGGAATGTAAAAAATGTAAAGTGGAAATTGTAAATACCCATGTGTGAAAAAGTGAAATGGCTATCACCATTTTAAAATTAAAAAGACATTGTGATCTGGTAAACCTTGTTTTTATTTCACAAAACAAAAATGTACAGAATGTGTAAACTAAACAAGGGGAATGTAAAAAATGAAAGTGGAAATAGTAAATATTCATGTGTGAAACAAAAAATGAAATGGCTATCACCATTTTTAAAAATTAAAAAGATATAGTGATCTCTTGAACCTTATTTTTATTTCACAACAAAAAAAATTACAGAATGTGTGAGCTAAACAAGGGGAATGTAAAAAAATGTAAAGTGGAAATTGTAAATATTCATGTGTGAAAAAATAAAATGAAGAAATGACTATCACCATTTTTAGAATTAAGAGATATAAAAGATATAGTGATCTAGTGAACCTTATTTTTTATTTGACAACAAAAGAATTTACAGAATGTGTGAACTAGACAAGGGGAATGTAAAAAAGGGGAAGTGGAAATTGTAAATATTCATGTAAGAAAAAATGAAAATGAAGAAATGGCTATCAACATTTTTAAAATTAAAAGACATTGTGATCTTGTAAACATTGTTTTATTTCACAACAAATAGAGCTTTACAAAAATAGAATACAAAAGAAATACCAATTCCTCAATCCTTTTCAATGTTCATGACCACTCATCATTAACTTTCCTTTTATAACACTAATCACAATGAGAGCTGCCAACCTCTCCCCACTGAGACATCGCAGGATGTCAAACGTTGTTTGGCTTTTCAACGATACTTTATCCACTACACGCCTTAATGCAGGATGACTGTGGTGATAAGAAAGGAGCATGCTTGATCCAAAGGATTAATAGGTATATCACCACACTGCAAAGGTTCTTCAAGACAAGTTCCAGGACCACACAAATAATAACCAGGTAGGTAGATTTCGAAAGTCAAGTATTGAATTACTTTATCAATGACGCCATTGCCAGTACAGGTCTGGCATATCCTTTTCCATCGATGGTAAAAAGGTTTGATCTTCCTCCTCCTCTCTGGATGATGTTTGTTGTTGCTGCTTTTTTTCTTCATCACACCCATGGTATGAGGAAACAAAGTCTTTACACTGACTTTTATGACCGTGATACAGTTTGACCAGCTGGCAAGTAGCACACTGTCGCATAGAGGGTAATTTTGCCATAGCCACTTGCTTATGGTGATCATAATCCGTACATGGTTGCAATTCACTTAACACAGGGTCTTGAGTCCATGATTTTGGTACATGTTGCCAGATTTCTTTCACTGCATTTGCTGCGACGTAATAAATGAATGATTTTGGAAGAGCCAATAATTCTTCTTTGGTAAAACTGTCTAGTTTCTTTTTGCACACGAAGAACTTTCCAATCGCTTTATCGGTAGCATCCCCTTTCTCCATGGTATCACGTTGATGTTTACACGTCGCTTGTAGAAATCTCACTGGTGTCATTCACAGGTAAACCTTTAGTTTTAATTTTATTTAACAACTCCCAGCAGGCATTGGTGGTTAGCCAATGAAACAATTGCCACACCTGTGCCAAGGCTTTATGGGTAATGTTATCACAAGGGCAGCGGTCCATGAGTGTTTGCAGCGAGGGACAGCCCAAGTCCATTAAATCGATACATTGGCAGTAAGACGCTAAAAATGGTTGTAGCCATTGACGTTTTTCACTACCTTTCACAAATACTACATGGGCAGAAGACAAGTGGGCTTTCATGACCATGTGCAGGTGCTTATATGAAATGGTTCCTTGCTTCCAGTCTAGTTGCATATGAGTTTCAATCCACTGAGTTTGTTTACGGTCTTTATTACACAATAAATCAAACGCATAAGGTGGTTTAAACAGCAAATGGGTAGCTTGCGATATCCAAAAAGTGGAACAATCGATAATGGCCACTTCTTTAAATATAAATTTGTTATCTCCAATTTTAAACCCTTGACAGTCGACAATTAGTGTACGCAACATGTTCACTCTTGTCTGGATCAAGTCCAACTGACCACAGACTGACAATTGTTCAGTAAGGTGTACCCATGTCATTTACTTACATTCCATTCTAGTAAAAGAAAATAAAAACATCGAGTAGTCACTATAGAGGTTAGGATATGACAGGGGGCATAAGAAATAATAATATAACAACAACAGCCATTTTTTATTTCATTATTTTATTAGCATAACAAGTTTTACATTCTTTTTTCATTCTAGGATAGAGGCGGTACCAACTCATACAACAAAAAAGTATTTTGTGTTTATAGTGTCCATAACACCGATGATATCCCAATGTCTCTAAACTGGATGTTTTTAAGGGACACTAGTTTTCCAACTTCCACATTTTTTATCAGAATGAGTTGAAATTTAAACTGCATATTTAGAATAGTAACACTAAGTCACATACAAAATTTGAAAACCATTGGATGAAATGTAATGGATGTTTTACTAATTATATTATTAAAATATACTGTGTGATCAAAATGCTCCATGCGCATTAGCAATTGTGTAAAACGCTTGATATTTTCATTACATATACATAAAACTATTCTAAATATTATAACATTGACACATTTCAGGAAAGTGATACGTGTATGCTGTCAGATTATTTTTTTCTTTATGTGCCATCATGTTTTATGAATTTCGAGAATTTTTCATAGCTTTTATTTTTTTGGTCTGTAATTTACAAAGTGGCTGGAGATATCGCAATGTTATCTTGCAGCACATGTGTTTCTGAATATCCAGTGATTTTTTTAGTAAAATTGGTGAATACCTCATGCACATGGAGCATTTTGATTACCTAAAAACGTTGTTTGGAGATAAAAGCATTTTTATAAAATCGCATGCTATATTAACCAGTTTGGCTCACCCAATGAAACTTTTGTGGAAAAAATGTGAAAAATACAATGTTTTGTTGTAGAGATAAAGAGCATTTAGACCTTTCGTTTGAGTTAACCTACGACTTTCTAGGATTTCTAGTTTTAAAAGTATAGCCTACTTTCTATGATTTGCCTTCCATCTTCTTTTTACGCAGAGGAGATTTAAAAATGTCGCTGAGCCTTTAAGAATGGCGGTGCATGAAAACTGTTTTACTGAAATTATCCTCAGGGGTCCATAAGATATATATATGGGAAAAACAAAAAACAGTTATTTTTGTCATTTTTGCCTAAAAACTCAGCCCTAGTGTCCCTTAACTGTGAGCTGCTCACTGAAGCACTGCCGGCACCATAAAGTCCACACGTATCATAACTTTTTTCATCACTTAGAGGCACGAGTGAGGGGTAACTTGAATGACAGGGTATATTACCCACCTCCATTCTGCATAGGTAGGGGCAGGCAGGTGACCAACGCTGATGTTCCTGCATGGGTTCATCGCTCTCTTGCCATTGGTCTAAGATGATGGGACAAAACACACATTTCACTTCATCTCTTCTTTTTAAATAGTAGAATCCAGCGGCTGCTAAGGCTTGAGGGTTTATAAAAGGCACCGGCCACGTCGCAAAGGTCTTGAAACGTTGTTCCTCAGATTTTAAATTCATGGATGTAACTTCTCTTGAGGCTTGAAAGCAAGACATGACTGAGCGGTTTGATGTGTGTTGACCTGCTATTTATACACTTGTCACTTGGTTGGACAGTGGATAATAGTTGACTTGTTTGTGATGAATAATCAAACAGGAGGCCGTGGTATTGGCTGGAACATTGTCATGCGTTTCAAAATCTAGTCGAATGTCAATATTGGATGGTTTGACAGACTCTTCCAAGTAGGAACAGTCAAAGACAATCAGTGGCGCCCTTGTCTTAAAAGCTTGGGGTGACAACATGGGACAATTCTCTTTTTGATAATACGACCATCTAAATTTAGAAAACAAGTCGTACAGGGGGCCAAACTTATTTTTTGAAAAATCTAAATCCAGCCCTTCATAGGGAAACACAGCACCGTTGAGGAAAAGATGTGCATTTCTCAATTTCAGGTGATCAAATTGCGTGACATCTTTGGTTTGTTGATACTTGCGATTCGTTTGAAAACCCACAATTATGTAGAGGTCTCTCTGTATAGCGAGCTGTTTTTATAGACCAACTGTGTGTGTTGGTGGTGGGCAATAGCGGGTACTCATGGAGTGCCCAGCTTCTAAATTCCATGGGTAGAGGTATATCTCTCTTTACCATTTTGAGTATGTCCAGTTTTTTGCTATCGTTAAGGGTCACGTAAGGCACTTTCCATAGCAAGCGTTGTAGTTGAATTTTTGAATCAATGGGGGCATTGTCGGCTCCCTTGAGTGCATTATTATCACTCCTGTCTCTCACCAGATAAAGCACTTGCCTTGCGTTGACCACAATGCGCTGGTGATCTTCAGCAAAGCCTAAAATCAGTTTAAGAGGTAAATATCCAGTAAAGGTGCCATCGGTGTGTACCATCCAGTCATTGATCGAGTCAGGGCACCAACCCGCCATGCAAAGTGTTTTAGCTTCTTCCTCACTATAAGAGGGATATAGTTTCATGACACTGGAAATACCCACATTTCGAGTGCTATCCACCACGATATCGTTAATCACATAACGCACTTCAGAAAACAGGAAGGCGAAAGCATGGTTGGCTAACTTGGATGTAGTGGGTGTAGAGCCATCGACTTTGGTGAGCCGACCTTCAATCTGAATAACACTTTCATGCGGTAGAGTGTAAATATCTTGGTTGTTAACAAATTGAATTTCATCATTGTTATTGAGTCCAGGTGTTTGAGCTTGATAAGAATGGAGATCAATTCTTACCACTCCTGGTTGCTCCTCGATGTGGTTCGCTACCTCTAGGATAGAATTCATCGCGGGGGTTGACGTGGTAACCCAAATGCTGTAAAATCTGCTTGTTCTGAGATGTTAACGTGTATGCACGTGGTAAACAACTAACACCATTCCCAGACGGTGCTGTTGCTTTATATACAAACTTCATAGTGGTTTTAGCACCAATTTGTAAGTCACTGGTGTGGTAGAATCTAGATCAATGAGTTGTTGCTCTCTATTGATCAGTCTTAATGTTATATTACTAATACCATCGACAGCCACAGAATGAGAAAGCACCACTGGAGGGTTTTCACGAATAATATAACCATTGGGCGATGTTACAATAAAGTCATAAAGCGAATGCGATGGTTCTTGATTGGTGTACACTTGACTAATAATATTACACGTCACCGACACATGATGGACCTCAATGAATTTCACTTCATAGTCTGATTCATGTTTTTTTTTTGGGCTCCAACACGCGTGGTTTAAATCCTAGTAATGGACCAATGGAATCGGGGTGTGTTTTCAAGTCAATTTTGAATGTAGAAAAAATACTGCAGCGATGAGTGTTGGTATTTCCTACAAGTTCAAACTTTCGCGTTCCATCGAGAAATGACTTTAAACCATATTCATTGATCAACACCACATAAATGTGCTCATAAATGTCATCTATCGTGTATCAACCAAAGTTCAGGGTGAGCACAGAATCATCATAGTAAAAGTTGTTGTTCACATTTTCACGTATGTTGTATATTCTATTGTACGTTTCAAGTGAAACAAGTCGTAAACCATAGGGTTTTTCACTCAATTCGATAGGTGGGTAAAAGTCTAGGCTCACTTCAGGTCCACGTCCATGCAGTGTAATCGTCTTACTTTCCACCGACATACTGTTGACGTTTTTGCTTATGCTGCGTCTTATATAAAAAATTAAACACAAACGTCCACACTGTTGGCTGTTAAACGTTTGCTCACGTTTCACATTATAATATATCTTGATCCTGTTTCCAAAATAGACCACTAGTTCAATGGGCGGGGGCAAATTCCCAAAACTGTCAAAGTACCATACAGTGGATCCCTCTTTGACATAAGCTACATAATGTGTTCCGGGTCCTCGGTGATCATCCAAATTGACGACAGCACATTCATGTTTCCAGGGTCGTGAGGGTAATTGGTTTCGCATAAACACACCTCGAAAATGAGAAAGCTTCAGTTGTTTAGCATATCTTTCCACTTGTTGATGTGTCAGGGCATGTCTTGCTATGGCTGAGGTTAAAGATGTTTTTATTTTATTTCGAAAAGGTGAAATTCCAAATCCTTGTTGATAAAAGGCTGGCTTCAAATTGACATTTCTAGCCCCCATAGCAATGGCTTCCATTGTTTCATTGTGTCGCTGACTTTCTTTGAGTTGTTGCTTGCCCTGTTGCGCGGCTTTAATAGTTTTTGCCACTGCAATGGCGCCGCCTAAAAGTGAACCTAGAGCAGCCAGACCAGCGAATAATGCAGGTAAAAATCCCGCTCGTTTGGGGACGGGGATCACTCGCCCTTGTTTTGAACCCTGTCGCTGACGTTTTGGAATAACATGTCTCTGTGCTGCTCGAAGAGATTTCCTTACGTCAACACATTTTTTTATTTTTTTTATTTCGCAAGGGCTTGTCCACGAATGTCTTAAGCCCAGGCTTTGCCAAGGACAGGGTCATATTTTTAGTCTTTCTCACCACATATCTTTGTTTCACCATGATGATGATGACCAACAACCTTTCACAAGAAAGTTTATGTTACAACTAACGTCAGATTGTTATTTCATGGCTGTATATTCCAATTCTACATAAAGTGGGAAATCGTTTATGGTTTTCCCAGCTTGCTTTTCATTCCATGTCAACATGAGATGAAAGGATAATTCGTCTCCTGCATTGATCATTTCATGGTTATGGACCAACATCCTATGACCATTTATGTCTATTTCTAAATGGTTCTCATCAGGTATGGCGTATTTGATGTGAATGGTTCCATCATAGTGTAGTCGATAGTGGCTTAAACACGAAACAAGCACATAGGTCAAGTGCTGGTCATGAACTAGCGGTATTTGGTTTCTCTCATTCACAGGTTTTACATTTGTCAGATGCACTAAAAATACAGATGGGATACATTTATAAAGCCTTTTCATTTCATAGGTTACGTATCGCTTGGTACAGACATCATCATCTTCTTGTGGGTATCCACGTGAATAATGCGGTGATGATTAGCGCTATAGCCATTCACCGAAAGTGAGGCACTTTATCATAAAACTCATACACCTTGTTATCCACATATTTTTTTTGTAGTAGCGTCTGTAGACACTTGAGGATGTTTTACATGGGTTAACCGCTTTCCTTTAAAGTCATAATCTCCTTGTTTAGTGAGTGGCACTACAGACCTATCCACATAGTGTTTATTAGCAGGATCTGTTTCTTGTTTAGGATCATGTATGGGAACAGACCTAGCTTTGACCATCAACGCACGTCCAAAGACATCCATCGTCAACCTGTAGTACGAGTCTACTGTTTCTATGACAAGGCTCGGTGCGATGTATATAGACAGCCTGCTAGCCTTTCTAAGCCTTAGTTGAAATGAAGCTAATTAAGAAGCAAGAGTCATTCCCCGTGCGGGACATGGTTTCCCATCTCTGCCCCACATCACGTGAACAACGCCATGGTTCACTGTTTCCATCTTCCATTCGCTGCATCATTGTGGGACCTTCCGGCTGTGGAAAGACCAATCTTTTGCTGACACTTATTACAGCGCCCAATGGTCTGTGTTTTCAAAATATTTATATTTTCGCAAAATCTCTCTACCAATCCCTCTACGTGTTTCTGGATCAAGTCATGTCTGGATTACAAAATGAGAATATGGGGTATTTTACATTTTCCACGCAAGAAAATGTTATTTCACCGGATGAGGTAAAGCCTGATTCACTCATGATTTTCGATGATGAATCCACTGAACGACAAGGCCTCATTCAAAGCTATTTCAGCATGGGTCGACACAAACATATCGATTGCTTCTATCTTGGACAAACGTATTCTAAAATGTCCAAACAGTTGATTCGTGACAATGCCAATGTCATTGTTTTATTTCGCCAGGACGAGAGGAACAGTCGTTACATTTATAATGAACATGTGAATCCGGATATGACCTTTCAAATGTTTACAGAATTGTGTGGCAAGTGCTGGAACACACAACGTCATGCCTGTTTAGTGATTGACAAACAAAGTGAACTCAACCAAGGGCGGTATCGCTTAGGGTTTGATCATTTCATTGCTATTTAAGGCACTGTATCATTCCCTCTCAAGTCATTTGTCACGACACCATGGCGTTAGCAGAGAGTCAATTGAAAAAGCATATTATTGGAGTAAAAATACTATTCGACAAAAGTTTCGTCAAATGAAACGATCGCGTGCGGATCATGCTTTGTTTATTCAACATCATTTAGCCCCTCCGCTAAAAGCTATGTTGAAATCATCTTTCAAGCCATCTGAAACGCTACCTACCGTTTCACAAGCCACTCAGGCGCACCACGAGGACCCTGAGGAAGAGGAAGAGGAACAGGAAGATTTAACTAGTGTTAGCGAAGTTGAGGATAATGAGGAACAAGTGTTTACGCCTCAAAAAAAGGCATCACCCCTTGCAGAGATTTTAAGAAAAAATAAATCCTTGGGCATGGTCGAAACACCTTGCCCTTCCAGATCATCTCCATTTTCACAACTCTTGGCCACCCCTCAACATAAAGCTCAACTGAAAAACATTTTAATAAAATATTATGGATCAACACTGGAACCCTATTTCACCAATCTATTTATTGGAAACACAGATACCACGTATGGTGTTCGCTATGAGGATGATAGTTTTAAAATTGGTGATTCATCGATTAAATTTAGTCGTACTAAAGCTGTCATTAAAAAGATCAACTATAAATTAACACCAGGACTGTTAAAGCTACTATTCTCTCGGACTCCCTCATCCCAAGATTATACGCCAGAGGACCTTGGTAAATATAAATCTATTTTATTGGACACTCATGCCCACAAAAGACAGTATGATCCCACTCAACAAGTGAATGCCAATATATCTCAAAAATATAAATCCATCATTGCAAAAATGTTCCCCACTAGTCAAAGTGGTCGTCGTAAAGTGTCCGCTTCAGGGGTGACATTTAAACCATTAAAACCCCTTGTGGATGTTACCTACTGGCACAATCCCAATTAACTCGTCCAGCGACTACAGCTGTTGCATGCATCACGTCAAGCCGGTCATACTGGTCACGATTGGGAAATTCAAGAAATTGAGGAAGAACTTCGAAATGCCAAAATTATTGTTTGAGCCCTCACCCATTAAAATGGGTATTGCTCACGAGTTGCATCGTCCAGCTAGACGTCACTATCAGCGACTCAAGGTGATTTCACAAGGTGTGGATGAACTTTGGCAAGCAGACTTGGTTGAAATGATTCCCTATGCTAGCGTTAACGATGGTGTACGCTATATGTTGACGGTCATTAATGTTTATTCCAAAATGGCGTTTGTTGAACCTGTGCGACGCAAGTCTGGTCCACTAGTTACCAAGGCCTTTCAACATATTATTCAACACTCCAAACGTCAACCTCAGCTGCTACAAACCGATCAGGGAAAAGAATTTTTCAACAAGGATTTCTCCAGTTTTCTCAAATCTAAGGATATTCACCATTACACCACGTACAGCAATCTCAAAGCCAGTGTGGTCGAGCGGTTCAACCGAACATTGAAAACCCATATGTGGAAAGCGTTTACCGCTCAGGACACTTATCGCTGGTTGGACTTGTTACCTGAGCTAGTGTCACGTTACAATGACATCAAACACAGAACCATTGGGACAAAGCCACGCCTCGTGAGCAAAAATATTCAGCGATTGGATAAACTGTTTAACCCCATAAAAACAGCAGACCCTAAACGTCATCGCCTTAACATTGGGGACCATGTTCGTGTGAGCAAATTCAAGTCCGTCTTCGACAAGGGCTACACACCAAATTGGGGGACTGAACTATTTCGAATTCGTCAAGTCAACTTGAACAGTCCAGTCACCTATTTACTCGAGGACCTCAACCATCAACCCATAAAAGGCAGGTTTTATCTACAGGAACTCCAAAAGACGGGCGTTTCCTAAACATTACCTTGTGGAAAAAGTGTCGAAACAAAAAGTAAATAAACTATATGTAAAATGGTTGGGATTTAGCTCAGCTTTTATTTCTTAGATTAATAAATTACATGCTGTGTGAACCTGTGTGCCTTGTATTTATTTATTCACTCATGTTGTACTTAACCTACTGTTCTATGTACAGTCCACAGCTCTACATGTATTATGAGCAATACATATTTATTTCTCTCTTCACCTGTGTTGTCTCTTACACCAACTCTCCGCCTCTCCTCCCCTTCACCTCCCACCACTGTCAAAACAGGTTGTGACTTGTTAGCTCTTATCGTGCGCGTGTACAGGTGAACACCTATGTGTTAGATCTTATTACACATGAACTCGCATTTTCTCACGTATGAACCAAAACAGGATGTGACTTGTTTCACAAGGAGGACGGTAATAAGGTCATCGCACACGTGTTCACATGTATTTCGTCACTTTCCTTTCATATCGTTATCCCATTATAGTAGTCGAGGATTAGTGAACAACGTCAGTTCAACACATTGCTTTACACGCAAAATGTAGTTAGGCCCTTTGACATAATTTAAATAAATGCATGGGCTAGTCCATAGGGACCAGTCCAAAGGGGCTCATCCACAAGACCTTGTCCACAAGGACTTGTCCACAAGGACTCGTCCACAAGGACCTGTCCACACAAACTCATCCTCAAGGACTTGTCCACAAGGACCTGTCAACAAGGACCCATCCACAGGGAACCGCTCCCCCACCCTCTTCAAAAGCCATGAGTGGGCATGCATAAAAACAAAAAACAAGCATGTTAATTCATAGTGGCTATCCACCGTATACATGTCTCTTGTGTAGAACAACGTTTCATTCCATATTGACATTCAAACTCTCACATGTTACAATTGGAAAGAGAGATTCTCTAAAAATTAAAATGTCACCCCCTATTAGGGATAGGTTTTATTTTGGGGTTGAAGTATGTTGTCCATTGGAAAGAGGGTGTCAGCTCGAGTTCAATGACACTTCATTCGTCAAAATCCGACCATGCGTTCGAGAGATATCGCGTCGCCGCCATCTTGTGAGGAGGGTGAGGAGGAGGAGGTGCTTGAACTGTTACAAAACCACTACTTATGGTTGTTATGAAATGCAGATTAAAGTTGAAGAAACTGAAGAAAAGTCAAAAGCCAAAGAGGTGGGCAATAGACAGACTGAAACAGAAGGATGTAAACGAAAGATTCAAGAAGAGTATAAAGGAAGGACTAATGTAAAACCGTAAACAACTTCAATTGCAGACGAATGGGCACTTTTGAAGAATGAAATAACAAAATCCGCACAAGAAAACATTGGCAGGAAAGGAAGAATAGGTATAAAACCGTGGATCACTCAGGATATATTTGAATAAATGGATGAAAGACGGAAACACAACAATGTAAGAGATGAAAAGGGGAAAGCAGAATACAGACGTCTGAAAAATGAGGTTAACAAGAAGTGCAAGGAAGCGAAAGAAGAATGGTTGAAAGAGAAATGTGCTGGTATAGAAATTTGTCTGAAATTAGCAAAAGTATATACAGCTTATCCAAGGATTAAGGATACATTTTGGGAAAAGAAGACTAAGTGCTGTAATATTAATGACACAGATGGAAGCCTCTAACAGATAGGGACGAAAGGATTGAGAGATGGAAAGCTTACGTAGTGTGTTTGTATAAGGCAAAGGAGATTGAAAATCATGTAATGGAAAGGGAAGAGGAAATTGATGAGGATGCGAAAGGAGATTTAATATTGAGATCAGAATTTGATAGAGCATTGGAAGACTTAAGCAGGAACAAAGCACCAGGCATAGATTATATACGGTATCGATTGAGTTGCTACGCTGCATAGGAGATGATGGTCTGATCAGGTTATTTCACTTGGTGTGTAGAATTTATGAGACGGGTGAGGTACTCACTGATTTCAAGAAGAATGTTATAATTCCTATACCAAAGAAAGTAGCAGCTGACAGATGTGAAGATTACCGTACAATCAGCTTGATTACTCATGCTTCAAAGATCCTGTCTAGAATAATTTACAGGAGGATGGGAAGCCAAATAGAAACGAACTTGGGTGAAGACCAGTTTGGTTTCAGGAGAAATGTAGGAACAAGGGAAGCTGTGCTAAGTCGTAGACTGATTTTGGAAGGTAGAATAAGTCAAGGAAAGATAAGAGAACGTTCATGGCAATTGTAGACTTAGAAAAGGCTTTTGAGAACGTTGAGTGGGCTAAATTGTTTGACATTTTGAAAACGATTGGAATAAAGTACAGGGATAGGAGGGTGATCTACACTCTATACAGAAACCAGACAGCAGTCGTTCGAGCTGAAGGACATGAGAGAGAAGCTGGCATTGAGAAAGGTGTAAGGCAAGGCTGCAACTTATCACCCAAACTTTTCAATCTTTACATTGAACAAGCAATGAAGGAAATTTGAGAAACTTTTTAAGTGGGAGTGAAGATTCAAGGAGAAATAATTTCAATTCTGAGATTTCCAGGTGACATCGTCATCTTGGCCGACACGCCTGAGGATTTGAATGAGTTTTTGAATGGTATGGACTCTGAGGAAAGACTTCATGAAGAAAATCAATAAATGTAAAACAAAAGTATTGGAATGCAGCCGAAAGAAATCAGAAACTTCTATGGACATCAAATTGGCAGGTGAAAAGCTAAAGGAAATAGGAGACTTCTGTTACTTAGGAAGCAAAATAATCAGTGATGGACGAAGCAAAGAGGATATAATAAGTAGGCTGGCTCAGGCAAGGAAAGCATTTCTACAGAATAAGAATCTGTTGACATCGAATATAGAGTTAGGTATTAGGAAGTCATTTTTGAAAGCCTTTGTCTGGAGCGTGGCGCTCTATGGAAGTAAAACTTGTACTGTTGGTGCAGCAGAAAAGAGGAGAATTGAAGTGCTTGAAATGTGGTGCTACAGTAGAATGATGAAGATCAGATGGGTATATATGGTTACAAATGAAGACGTATCCTAAGACGAGTGGGAGAGGAGAGATATTTCTGGCGACTGCGAATGAAGAGAAGAGATAGGTTGGTAGGACACATATTAAGACAACTAGGAATAGCAAGCTTAGTTATGGAAGGATGGGTCGTGGACAAGAACTGTAGAGGTAGGCCAAGGTTAGAATATGTTTAACAGATTGCCTCTGATGTAGGGTGTGGTAGCTATGTAGAGATGAAACGACTAGCTCAGGACAGGGATGCATGGAGGGCTGCATCAAACCAGTCAAAAGACTGATGACTCAAACAACAACAACAACAACAACATGCTACTGACCACTCCACCGAAGCCGCTACTCTGTTCCTATTTGGGTAAGTAACGGTAACAGTAAGTTACCAACCCTGTTGTAACTTGTAACCTGTGGTCACGTTTGGACGAGCCGCTATTAGTTACGATACATCACTTTATTATTTTAAATGAAACATGGCAATGTTTGGTTTTAGAGTACAATTGCTTCTGTAGGAATTAGATTTCTATTGCCTATGTTTTACGAGAGCTGCGAGCTGGTAGTGTTAGTCCTGACCTCCATGTTGCGAGTACTACAGCGTACGGTCTGAGCTTTAGGCGATTTACTATCCAGTTTTGACGATCCGTTTGCACTGCTATCTATGAGAGAGTTGGAACTGTGTTGTTTAAACTGTGGTTGACATTTATTTTTCTTGCGGTCATGAAGTTTCATACAAGGGTACTTTGAGAAGCCGACTTCGTACGACTTGGAGTGCAGTGAGTTCTTCCTGCCTTACAAAAATCTAACCTTCTTATCCAGGAATAGAACCCGCGGCCCTGAGATCTTGTGGTTGACATTCTATCACCAAGGAAGCTATTATCAGGTAGTTAATCTCGTTGCAGGAAACCTAACAATTCAAGCGAGCATAAAAGAAACGATGAGTTTTTCGATCAGTTAAATGGACCCTTTTACTCCGTATACAGGGATGTATACCTGTAATAAAACAATAAGTAATGCCCTGAAAAGTAATAGAGATAAGAATTGGCGGTGTATTTCTACAAGTATAGACACTCAAAATATGTTTACATACCTATTAGACCTCGATATGCGCACCATTATTGGCGCGACAGATGTAGAATCTGAATTCCACCTCTCTCCGTGGTTTATAGCATTGTATGCAACATTTGCGATAGCTGCTCGAATGCGATGGTATAGTTATGGTTGATCACGAAATGGTGTTTGGTACACTTGATTCTTGACAAATCCCCACAGAAAAATTCAAGTGGCATAAGATCTGCGCTCCTACAGGGGCCAACATAATGGATAACTAGCCTACCTCTTCCAATCCAGTGCCCTGGAAAGTTGTGACCCAAGATATTTCACAAAATATCCGCATAATGACATGGCGCACGATCGTGTTGGAAGACCATACCACGAGGAAATGGTAAAGCGTACAACTCCAGCGTGTCTGGGTGCCGTTTGTGAATTAACGGTACCGGTACTCGTGCCTCATTTTAATCAATTTTCGCCAGACCTGGTTCCACAAATGCCTTCCGTGCGGCTTGTTGTCAGTTTCAGTTTCTGACAAAGCTACTGGGAATGTAATACATTTTTAGTTTCTTTACTTGCAGAAGAGGAACAAATGACGTCGCTGATCCGCCCCTTAAAACTACGATAACTAACTAACAACTTGTAGAAACCAACCGCCAATAATTATCTCTATTAGTTTCCTAGATATTAATTCGTGTTTTGTTATACATCCAAGCCGGGCAGGCTGTACAATATAAATATAAATATAAATATCACTACATAACTTACAGTACTCACCTGAAGGGCACGCCGCACGAGACGTGCTTCTGTTGTTTCATTTTAGGGGCTTGGACATCGTGGTCATTCAGCCCCGTGTACTTGGGTTTGGGTATGTGTATTTAGAATTTGTCTGATAACCTGCGTTATTGTGATGGCTGTGTTAATGCGTATATTTTTAATTCCGGGGAGATTAGGGAAGATGGCAGCCGTGGCCTTACGTTAGGAACCATCCCGGCATTTGCCTACAGTAGAAGTGGGAAGCCATGGTAAACCACTTCCATGATGGTTATGATAGGATTCGAACCCACCTCTTCTCAGTTTTGCCTCTTGAGGCTGGGTCAACCCCGTTCGAGCCCTCAGACCAGAATTAAATTTCTTGCCAGAGCCGGAAATCGAACCCGGACCTCCGGGGCGAGAGCCAAGAATGATAGCCGCTACACCACGAGGTTGTCGACATGTTCCTGATATTTCGTGAATGTAGATGTGACTTAGAAAATCTTGTGTAGTTGTTGCTTGAATTAGGCGCTTGGGAAACCTTGATCGTGAGCCCCGTGTAGCTGTGAATGTATTATTGTGATTACTTTAGCAGTTTGTGTGGGCTAACTAATTTTTAGCCTACTTTTCACATTTTGCAAAAATGAGGAAAAAGTAGACTTATGAGATCGGGCAAATGTGTGTCTGTCTGTCTGTCTGTCCTTCTGTCTGTCTGGCTGTGTCCCCCCCCCCATCAACTCCCAAACGGCTGGAGCAATCAAAACAAAATTTGGTAGGATTAAAGATCTATACCTGAATACCTCACGGCCATATTTGAAAATGATGTCAGTGCTACCAACTGCAAAAAAAATCGCAATTGAAATTTGAGCTCCATGATGTATATCTTGGAAGGTATCAATGGGAGCTATTTCAATTGGCACACGTATAGATAATAATATTGCAGTTTAATTTCCAGGAGTCCATACATGGCAGTGTTGCCAAAATGATTATAAGCCTGCTGATAGGTCCAATTTTTAAATGCATATAACTTCTACACTATCAATTGGAATTCAACCAAATGTCGTATATAGTATGCGTACATAACCAGATATGACTGAGCGTATTCTTATGACCCACCAGGGCTGCCAACTGTTAATAAATGCTCTTAATTTATTTCATCCAAATACAAATATATCAGAAAGTATGCAAGCCAACAGCTTTAAACTATGCACACGTATAGTACCTGACATTCTATATTAATTTGGAGTAACTTATATACGTCAGTGCTACCAACATGATTCTAAGCCTGCTGACAGGTCCAACTTTAAATACATGCAACTTCCATACTATCATTTGGATTTGAACCAAATTTCGTATGTGCTATGTGTACCATAACAGATATGACTATGCGTATTCTTAAGAGCAACCAGGGCTGCCAACTATTAATATGTACTGTCCCTATTTTTGTTACCCTAATATCAATATATCAGAAAGTATGCAAGCCAATAGCTCTAAACTTTGCACACGTATAGTACCTGGCATTCTAGATGAATTTGGAGTAACTAATATACGTCAGTGCTGCCAACATGATTCTAAGCCTGCTGATAGGTCCAATTTTAAAATGCATGTAACTTCTATACTAACTAATGGATTTCATTCAAAATTGGCACAACAATAGATCATATTATTTCAGATTATTTCTGACCAATACATGCATGACATTGTTGCCAACATGATTCTACGCGCGCTGTTAGATCCAATGTTTAACTGCATGTAACGTCCATTAAGAGATGGAACTAAGAATGTATTCAGTCATCAGGGCTGCCAACTGTGGTGCCCTATTAGGCTACATTAAGCCAGGTATACAGTATTTCGAACTAATTAGAAATTTCGATATTAGCAACTTAATTTCGTCATTATTCTAGATAGGTTCATATACTGTAGAATAATCATTGGCATGAAAAGTAGGCTCTTTAGTTCGTCACGGAACTTCTTGTTAATGTTGTTTTTTTCTTTCCTTTTTTTCAGCGTATGGCTCTTAGTGCCGGGAGTGTCCGAGGACATGTTCGGCTCGCCAGAGTTAGTAGCTGCTTCTATGCGGACACCCATGGGGTGAGCTACAAGTACCGTCACGTGTGGAGTATTGTCTGGGGAGGAAAGTTTGATTGTAAGGACTAGGAATTGGAAGGCAGCAGCTGCGGCCTATAGTTAGGGACCAACCCCAGCATTTGCCTGGAAGGAAGATGGGAAACCACAGAAAACCATCTTCAAGATTGCCGGCGGGGGGATTCAAACCTCCTCGCCTCCCGAATGTGAGCAACTGTCTGCAGCCTCGCCGTAACAACCACGACTAACTCACCCGGTTATTTTAATGTTGATAACTAGGTAAGAAGCCGTGGGACTTCAAATGATATACAACTCCAGCATTTGCCTCGAGAAAGTTTGGAATACATGGGTAGAAACACGGTTAGTTGAGATTTGAACCTCGGATCTCCGAATGCCAGCTTCCAAGTACAGCCGTGAATCTCAATTGGCTAGGTTGGTGGGTGATATCATACAGCAGGCAGTAAGGTATCTGGTTCGCAGACAACCTGCGCTAGTCATATTTCAACGGATGAAGATATTGCAAACCACTAAATGTTTAATGGAACGACACGACATCAGCGCAGAATTGCCCTAGATTAAGCAAAAAAGCAATGCAGGCCATGGAGGCCTTGGGAGTAGTGGAGGGTAGAGGCTCCACTGTTTGTGACATCGGCATTAGATCGGATGGAGTTGTCAGCTCCACGCCCGGCCGTCTTTGCTCCCAGGAATTACCCTGGTACTGATTACTGGTGTAGACTGAGTGACCTCCAGGGCCATTTGTGTTTCCGAAAGTGGATTTTTCCCCTAAAATCCACTACCTGGTTGGGGATCGAACCCACTCCCTTTCAGTTTGAAGCACAGCGCCTCTAACGACTGCGCCACACAGCCCCCTCCTAGATTAAGCAACATAGGCTATCTATTTGTTACAACTGTAGTTCTAATTGAACCCCAGCCACCGGAGGTGTGACTACAACGTCCGTTTGGCACATTCTTCACACACATACTCCTAGATATTGATTTAAAAGCCTGAGTGTAAGGGATCTGATGATGATCGCTTGATGATCGAAACTAGTAATCAAAGGTTTCTTAGTGAATTTATAAATTTCATGTATTTCTTTTTTCAGGTATACGAAATAACACCCATTACAATTGGGTACAATCGTGTTGACCAACTAAAAAGCATTTCAAATATCGTTTACTAAGGCAACATAGGAAAATGGCTTCGAACACGATAAAGAAGCATACATTACTGTTATCATTATTATTGTGGCAACGAGGTAGGCTGGTCAACATGGAAGGTCCTAAATAGACTTCGTACAGGAGTTGGAAGAACAAGCGTGAATCCGCAGAAGTGGGGTTTCTCGTCCAACACATCTCTCTGTGATTGTGGAGAGCAACAGACGACTCAGCATCTTTGTCAGTGCTCCTTGTGCCCAGGGCAGGATTTAGATTTTATGCGCTCCTAGGCCCGTGGGTTTTTGCCGCCCCCTCTTCATACCATCTTGAAGGAGGGAGAATTTAGACCTCAGAAATGTGTTTTTAAGGTAATTTTTATTTTATTCTAATGTATCGTGAATTAAAATCAATTAAATAAATTAAAATAATGAGAGAATCACTTGTTTCTAAATTTGTATATATAAACTATAAATGAATATGCCAAAGAGATATTAAAATAAGTTTAAACCATTTAAGACTCATTATACAATAACAGATATTCAGATATACATAAACACTACATGATACAACCTACAACTACGCATAATGAATTATTCAAATTAAACTGATATTAATATTCAAGTCTTAAATATTCTCCCAATAAATCATAAAACAATCCTGTTCTAAAGCTTAAGTCGAAAAATCTGCTGTTGCAAAACATTTGTTGGAAAATGATGGCCACAATATAAATTGGAAAAGTGTCAAAATTTTGGAAAGTTTAACTTAAATCTTAAAATTATACGAAATACGTGTATTGTAGTCTATAACATTTTATGGAAATTGTCTGACAAAAAAAAAATCGGATTAACTTTGCGCTCCTCAGCCTGGTGCGCCCCTAGGCCGGAGCCTATGGGGCCTATTGGTAAATCCAGCCCTGCTTGTGCCATTCAACTTGTATTATGGATGACCTATTTGCAGCCACTCCCAATGCCATTGACGTCGCCCGCTACTGGGCAGCCAACATCTAGCTGCTAGACTGCCAGCCCTTACCTTATTTCATTTCTTCTTTAATACGAGTTTAAATATGTATAGCCTATATGTCATGTTAAAGAAGGTACTTCTGACACGAATAAAGAAAGAGTGAAATTTAAAACAATTGTTATATAAATTAGTGTTAATTTTTATTGTCATTTTCTAGTGATGTATTATGTAAACTAGCAACACAAACTTTGGTCACACAACTACAACAACAACAACAACAGAAAATAATTTTTTGTATTTTATTCCAGGGAAAAACGATCAAGTGGTGTAATAATAATTATAACTCATTTGTAACAATATTTACTGGAAATAATTTCTCCAAACATGTTTCTTTGACATTGTCCGGATATAAATTATATATTTCAGAAATTATGTTCCTCTCCTGAAAAAAAAATGCCTTATGTGACCCTGATATTTCTTTCTCTGTCCCCTTCATTTGGAAATAAATATGATTCGAATAGCTTGTCTGAATGTTGAGTTCGATGGTAAATAAATGTTCCAATTAACTCCATCCATATTTAGAGTCAGGTGCCGCATGATAGCTCAACATCAGCACTACCTACTCTATGGCCATCCTTTCATACATATGCTTTATGCCATTAATAGTTTCAATACTGCATGAACAAACACATTGTCTGAAACACCCAGTGTATTGCGCAAGACAGAATGATTCAGACTAAATGCGATAAACCCTTAGGTCATATTCACACTCATCATTATGGGGCTGTATTGACTTACAATCGTGGATATTTCCACCAAAATAGAAAACACAAGTCAGCCAACCAATACTATTTTTGACATGTTTCAACGTTCCACCCGTCATCATCAGCTGTACAATGCTTTCACAAGCAAACTTGCAATACCTAGGTAAAATATCTTAATATGAAATTTAAAAAATTACGAGCCTTACAGTATGATGTGTAACATCTGACATAGAAGAAACCTCACGTGAAATTGTTGATACACCGGTATTTTATACTATTATTGGCACAAATATTAATCAATTGTAAAAGGGAGTGTTTTACAGATATTGTAGTTTATAATACGGAACTCATTTTATTAGGTGATTTGTAGCTTCCACCAGCACTAGCCTAAATAAAGAATACGATATGGATCAACTGGATTAATAGACGCGACACCGCTCATAACCTTAAATTCCTTATAAACAGGTCCTCTTCATTCACAGACCAACACGTAATTTCATATGGATTCTGTTAAAATGAGTCATATTGATATGATAAATATCGTTTAAAATGATAATCTGGTAGCACAAATATCTACCCCGTCCAGGATTCGAACCCAAGATCTCTAGATTCACAGTCATAAGCACTAACCCCATGGCTATTCTGACTACGCAAATTTTGTGCACAAGATGGTGACTTATTTCTACGTTCCAATAATACTGCATTACGGAATTAAGTTTCATTTATATTTTGCTTATTTCGATAATGTTCCTGCGTGAAATTGAGTTTAAAATGCCTTATGAATAGGCCCTCTTGTGAGTAAAGAGAATATATTCAATAATAGTTCATGAAGGATTGATCAATTCTCGTATAACCACAACGATTATATTATATTGATGACTGCATTACCGTTATGTGGGTTAATATTTGAATATCCATTGTGCAGAAACATAATACCGGTAATGCCGACTACTTACAATGTTTGATATTAAGGCATTTTACCATTTAAATACTGATTCGAAGACTTCGAACATGTACCATGCCATTTGTTTCAATCACTTGACACCAGAGTTCGCATGAGCGTTTTCCGTTCAGTATGTCATAATACATTCCACATGGTCGAGAGAACGTCATGGTATCAATTTCCGACACCGCGCGCTCATTGTTTCTCGTACCACTGCCAGCTGGGTCTTACCACTGCCCGCTGGATCGATCGATCGAGCGGGCAGTGCATACTTCCGTTTTCCACCACTGCCAGCTAGTACACTTCCGTTCGATTGATCGAGCGGGCAGTGCATACTTCCATATTCCACCACTGCCAGCTAGAACACTTCCGTTCGATCGATCGAGCGGGCAGTGCGTACTTCCGTTAGATCCACCACTGCCAGCTCGATCGTTCCGATCCACTTCCGTCACCAATTTTCAAAATCACTCCCCCAAAACTATCCAGCAACCGAGCAGAAAGATGTTACACATCAAAAATGCATGCATGCCTATAGAAGCAAGCAGTTCCGTGAAGAACTAAATAGCCTATTTCCATATATCCTACTTTTGTTATTGCCCCTATCAATATCCAACATTTCAGTTTGATTGCTGTAAAAGATTCGTAGATATTGAGAACCGCTTAAATATTTAGGATGGTTGCCATGTTGGATTTCTATACGAGGTGAGTCAGCTGTCCCTTATAATATTGCTTTTATGCAGCCCAACTAAAGTGTTATGTCATCAAGGTCGATATTTCTGTGCTTGCATCCCGTATGGTACTAATGCACTGTAAGTGACGATACTGAACCCTATTATTCCCCCATCCGATATGACTACAGACCGTTCGAATAGTATGATGCATCTGAAGTCAATTATTGCAGTGCAATATACAGTATCATCTGCGTTAAGATGTCGTGCCAAGTGGCTGGGTATCGCAAATTATGAAATTAACGCTTAAAACTGTGATATAAGTGCGTGGAGAGCATTTGAAACAGCGAACTGGAGGAGTAACGCACTCTAAGAGGCTCTTAATACAAATTGCTACCAAGGCTGAGGCGTAGCTCAAGTAGAAAATCACTGGAGTTCCAATAGATGGCCCGGAGTAGAAAAGGTTGAAATACCACATTGGAAAAATATATTTGCAACGTTATGAAGCTTCAATGCTACATTCACATGTCACTGTGTGCCACAGCATGCAGTCTAATGCCGTTATTACAGTGTTTGTGCGCTACCCACTCTGCGCAGCTATACAGTGGGATTGAAGCCACTTCATTCATTCGTCATGTACTCCACGGACGAATGTGTTGACATGTTTCTTTTTCCTTGCAGGCGCTACGTCTGCATCGGGAAAGATACCCAGACAGGCGACATCCGAGTGGGAATACTATACGCAATATTGAAAGACGTTTACGAACAACAGGGGATAACACCTGTCGGACAGAGGACCATAACGTCTGGTAGAATGAGGAGGCAGTTATGGACGCAGCTCGCAATGACCCTCACACTAGTACAACAGCAATTGCACAACAGGTGAACATTAGCCAGTCGTCCGTAAGCCGTATATTGCATGCGCATAAATATCATCCCTGCCGTCAACAACTAAACCAGGAGCTCCATGGGAGAGATTTCGAAGCTCGGATGAATTTATGTCAGTGGCTGTTAGGAAAGGTAGAAGATGATGTAGAATTTTTATCAAAAATCCTATTCTCGGACAAATTGAGATTCCACAATAATGGTACCTTCAACCGCCATAACATGCACTACTGAAGTGCTGACAATCCCCACTGGGTTCGACTGATGGCCCATCAAGTGCAATGGGGAGTGAATTTATGGTGTGGAATTTTGGGCGATCACCTTATTGGACCGTATTTTTGAAGGCCATTTGACAAGCGCACGCTATCTACATTTTCTACGCCATGAGCTCCCACTTCTGCTGGAGAATGTGCCACTTGGGGAACGTTTAACGATGTGGTTTCAAAACGACAGAGCTCCACCACATGGCACGTTAGCTGTCCGCAACCATCTCAATAACACACATCCAGGAAAATGGTTAGGAAGAGGAGGACCTTTCCCTTGGCCCGCCTGGTCACCTGATATAACGGCATTAGACTTATTCCTGTAAGGGTATTTGAAACAAGCAGTGTACACCAAGCAGCTAAAAAATCCAGAACGCCTTCGACAACTCATTGTCGAAACTTGTAATTCAATAACACCGGCAATGCTACAGCACTCTAGAATGTTCATTCAGCGGCGTGCGCAGATGTGCATAAACCAAGAAGGTCATCACTTCGAGCATTTGCTACCGTAACAAACCATTGTTAGTGCAGTATGGTCCCCCTGCCCCCCCCCCCCCTCCCCTTCCCCATCTATCCATCTTTTCGTAGTCTGACCCTGATGACTTTCATTTACTGATAATTTGCATACAATGGGATACTACGAGGTGGTCAAAAACTTAAGTAAAACTTCAATAAGGAATAAAAGAACATCCTCGCCCGCACTCGAACTTCTCACATGTAAGACTGGCTCTTCGTCATATTCACCTCGGGATTGCCACATGAGCTATACTGTACCACGACAGGCTGCTCGTAGATTACAGCTCATGTGAGAGTTTCCAAATGGTTGCAATGTCATTCCATGTTCTACAGAGGTTTCATTAACGTCTTAGATACTATTGTGTAGGCCGTGAATGCAAAGATATCCGTTGTACTCTGTTGACTGTGCGTACCGGAAGAGCAATTGTTTTCAGCACGAATTTTAAACTGCGTGTCTGCGGCACACAATGACATTTGATTGTAGCATTGATGCGTCATAACGTTGGAAAACGTTGCAAAAATATTTTTTCAATGGGGGATTCGAACCTTCGCTTCTCCGGTTCAAAAATTGGAATTCTAGTGGTTGTCTACTTTTTTTTTTTTTTTTTATTAGCTCTTTACAGAATTACAGAATTTTCAGATATGATAAATACCATACTATTACATCACAAGAAAGTCCAGATAGTGTCCATATTTATCGTACAATTGTCCACTTTCACTAAGCTTCCAACGCTCTTTCTGCAGGTGATACCTGAGATCCAGGAATGAGAAATGTTGATCATTGTCCATCACGAAGTGTACATATTGGCCCATTATCCACACAATGGCAGTCTGTTTAATTTGGGGGAAGGCGGTCACCGACAAGCGAATCAACTTCCTGTCATCAAGGTCATCCGTGGGCACATTTAATAGTTGACATACGTTTCCCTTACACCACAGCCACGTGGAGGCAACTCGCGTGCATGATGTGAAGCGGTGTATCGCCGTATCAGTTTGACCACATATAGTACACCATGGGTAAGCTTCAAGACGGATGGTATATCGCCGTAGAGCGGTTGGGATGAGATCGTTGAGGAAGACAAAAACCCGGGAGTGTACAGCAGAAGAAATGGTCATAGCCCCAAAATTTTTCCAAACAGTGGGCCAATGGACGTAGAGGGTGGTGGCCTCGATTCGCGGTTTGGAGTGTACCACTTGCCGCAACATGTTATAAATACTTTTCGTCGTTGGAACAGTCCCTGAAGGCATTTGGCGAACAGTTTCCAGAAGGTGCTGTTGATGGTCCCTAAATATCTTCGGCAAAGCTCTCTCACAACCACGGGCTGTGTTCCGAATATCTTTGTATAGCGCTTTCGTAAAAGTGTCATGTTGGGAAAGAATGGTGATATCGTTCTTGCAGAGGAGTGCACGGCATTTCATGCCATGAGCGGTTAGCCCTAGCCCGCCTTGCCGGGATGGGAGATACAACTGTTCCCGTTGTACTCGGAACAAAAATCCTTGCCATAGAAACCAACCTATATATTTTGCCAATTGGCTCTCAAACATTTTGGGAAGTGGGAAAAGTTGTGCGACATACCATATTTTAGAGAGCGCAAATACGTTGAGGACTACGACCCGTTGCACTATATTGAGGTTCCTTTGACCAAATTGGATCAGCACTCCCCTAACTTTGGCAATGACCTTAGTCCAGTTTGCGTGCACCGTGTCCAGAATCGATTGCTTCCAGGTAATGCCAAGAATTTTCACCTCATTTACTATCCGGAACCAGGGCTGTTGGGTAATTACTGAGTTATTATTGAGCGGAAGCAAAGCAGTTTTCTGGGGGTTCGATTGTGCTCCAGAGGCGATATGGTAGAGCTGAAGGACGCTATCGATGTGGGAGATGTCTTCATTATTGCGGATCAATATGGATACGTCATCAGCATAGGCGCACATGCCAAAAACATGTGTGGACAGTTTATAACCCTGTAGCTTCACCTGGGTAGTCCGAATGAACGGTTCAAGGCCAATGACAAAAAGTAGCATGGAGAGGGGACATCCTTGCCGAACTGATCGTTGTATTGGAATCAGAGGGGAAAGAAAACCGTTGACGAGCACTCGAGACGTAGCATTACAATTTATCATACGAATGTAGTCAATAAGGATTGCAGGAAATTCAAAGTGCTGCAAGACCATGTACAAGTATTCATGACTGATGCGATCGAAAGCTTTATCAAGATCCAAGGTGAGAAAACTCATTGGCTCAGTGGGGAGCATTTCGGCTTTTAGGTGTAGGTCCCTTAGTATCGCTAAGTTTGTTAACAGAGTTCTTCCAGGAATGCTGCAACATTGTTCATCACCAATGATATCATGTAGAACAGTCTTCAATCGGCATGCAAGTACTTTGGTAAGGACTTTATAATCACTGCAGAGCAGAGTAACTGGTCGGAAGTCACCAACTGCCATGGGAGAGGATGTTTTTGGTATGAGGACTATGGTACCCTCGTGATGTGATCGACAAAGAGCACGACGTTGGAGAATGGTACGCAGTACATGACAAAATTCTTTGCCAATGAGAGGCCAGAAGTGTTTATACATTTCATATGGCAGTCCATCAATGCCAGGTGAGCGGTTGTTTGGGAGGTGCTTAACCACAGAGTGAATCTCTTCATCCGTAATATCCGCGCTGAGCCGAGTTTTGTTGTCCGGAGACAGATGGGTATTGCAAGATGAAAGCAATATGGTCACCTGCTGTGGATCAATTGGAGCCGGAGCGTAGAACCGTTGATAAAATAGTGATATTTCACTACGTATAGCGTCAGGGGAGGTGACGACACTTCCAGTTCTGGTGCGGAGGCGGTGGATATATTTACGTTGCCGCTCACGTTGTCCTTTGGCGATATGGTATACACTTGCACTTTCGTCTGGGAGCACTGTACGATCTTTTAAAGTCACGTTTATATGAGCGAGCGTTCGTTGCTGTAGAGACAGGAGCTTGGTTTTAACCAGGGACCTGGAACAGAACGTAACGCGGAACGGAACTCTTGTCTATGTGGAACGGAGAAATTCCGTTATCTCCAAGGTTATTTCCAAGTTGTAACGTTACCGCTGTCTGTTCCAAGCGTAACGTTACCGTCCTGGAACGGAACTGATTCTGAAACCGTACCCGGTATCTGGAACAGTGGAATGTTAGCCGAGCCTGTACCGGTACAGCGTATTGGAGATGGGTGGAACGTTACGTTGTCCCGTACCGAAATGAACAGAGGAATATCCGATACGTTACAGTTCGGAACATTCTACTTATAATAACGGAACAAACAGACGGAACGGAACGTTACAAATTTAACGGGATTGTATTGTTACAAGGCTGCATTATGACGTCTCAAGGTCAAGCAGAAGGCGTGCGATGTAGCTGTTATTTTTATTGGGACGACGTGCATGCATTTACTCACTCAATCCCATTTTCCCGCTCACCTCACAGCACGCCAGCCTTCTGTTTCAGCTAATGTAGAGATCCTGTACCCCAAAAGAAGCTGCGCGACTCCGTCCCCTCGTTGTGATCGGTTGATCAAAATTTCTTTGGGATACCGTACACGATTTGTGAGGTAGGGCAATGGGCAAAGCACAGTGCTATCAAGCGGTTCCGTGGCACATTTTCCGTATATAACTAAGTAGATATAAGTTGCGGGAACACCGTAGTGTTTGTTTGTACTTCAACGTTGATTATCACCGAGACATGAGGTTTGAGACCACATATAAAATTTATATATTTCAAGCTGCCTGGAGTTGGAGAGGGGAGTACACACGATTCTCTAGTTTAATCAAATTTTGGTTGGCTTACATATCATTGACAATCATTTCATGTCTCTGCTTTCAGAATAAGGCTATATTATGACTACCCACATCGTCACTCCAAGAGGACAGCAAAATACTTATTATTAGACTATTGTTATTATTATTATCATCATTAGACAGTTATGTTATTATTATTTTCATAATTATTAGTCAATAATGATTATTATTAGTATACTATTATTATTATATTTGTCATTATTCTAGACAATTGAGTTTGTACAAAAATTCGCTATCCAGCAACAGAGAAACTACCTTATACTATCGGGGCGCAGTTAGCCTATTATGAGGAACCGGATTCTTAGGTTCTTATATATTTTTCCCATACTTCTAAATACTTTTACGAATCACACTGAAATTCCGTACTACCTAATAAACTAAATAATACGCGAGTACCTAAAAATAACTAATTGCAGTTTTGTACCATTTATTGTAGTATATTTCAAATTTTGTCCATAATCCTTGAAATTAAATGTGACGATAGTGTTTATTCCTAGCTCCAGTTGATTGAAAGCAATCCTACCTACAGGAAAAATGAAATATTTTCAGCACTTTCCAGCTTATATATTATTGTTTGGTTATTTACCGAGAGGAAAGAGCGAATAAATCTCTTATTATTCCCAAGAATCCAATAGTGTAAAGAATCAACATTATTTGAACGAGATAGAGTGTGAAAATCATCTCTGACATCCTTGGCTTTATTGCAATCCCTACAAGTGTAAAGTTATCGGTGATAATTTGATTACGCATCATTATGTAAAATATTTACTCTCTCGTTGCAATCAGATTGTCTACTAACAATGAGGTATTAATTTTAAGCCTTATGTAATGTATGTCAACTTTCGCTACCCTTTAAACATAAGAACCTATTGTAAAATCCCATTCTACCCAATAAAAAACTAAAAAGAACAATTTTATGTTTTTGAAAACCTAAAATGACAATTTTAAAAACCACCAAAATCCGGCCCCAATTTATTATATTCTGATGGTTGGGTGGTAGAGCAGCGGACTCTGTACTGGGATAAACGCCAGGAAAGAAGAAGATTGTTGGGTGGTTTCATACGTATGACAAGAAGTTCCATGAAGAACTATACAGCCTACTTTTCATGCCAATGATTATTCTACAGTATATGAACCTATCTAGAATAATGACGAAATTAAGTTGGTAATATCGAAATATCTAATTAGTTCAAAACATACCTGGTGTAATGTAGCCTAATAACGCACTACAGTTGGCAGCCCTGGTGACTAAATATATTCTTATTTCCATCTCTTAAGGTACAGAATACAACATTTGGTTGAAGTCCAAAGGACGTTACATGCAGTTAGACACTGGATCTATCAGCACGCGTAAAAGCATGTTGCCAACAATACCATGCGTGTGCTGGTCAGAAATAATCTGAAATTTTATGATATCTTGTTGTGCCAATTTTGGATGAAATCCATTTGTTAGTATAGAAGTTACATGTATTTTAAAATTGGACCTATCAGCAGGCATAGAATCATGTTGGCAGCACTGACTTATATTAATTACTCCAAATTAATCTAGAAAGTCAGGTGCTATACGTGTGCAAAGTATAGAGCTGTTGGCTTGCATACTTTCTGATATATTGATATTAGGGTAAAAAAAATATAGACAGCATTTATTAACAGTTGGCAGCCCTGATTGCTCTTAACAATACTTATAGTCATATCTGTTATGGTACACATAGCACATACGAAATTTGGTTGAAATCCAACTGATAGTATAGAAGTTACATGTATTTAAAAATTGGTACTATCAGCAGGCTTATAATCATGTTGGTAGAACTGACGTATATAAGTTACTCCAAATTAATCTAAAATGTCAGAATATACGTGTGCATAGTTTAAAGCTGTTAGCTTGCATACTTTCTGATATATTGGTATTTTGATTAAAAAATTAGAGAGAGCAATTATTAACAGTTGGCAGCCCTGGTGGCTCTTAGGAATACGCTCAGTCATATCTGTTTATATACAGATATCACATACAAAATTTGGTTGAAATCCAATTGATAGTGTAGAAGTTACAGTATATGCATTTAAACATTGGACCTATCAGAAAGCTTAAAATTATTTTGGCAACACTGTCATGGTTGGTCTCCTGGAAATTAAACTCAAATAGTATTATCTACATGTGTGCAATTTTGGAATAGCTCCCTTGCAATAGCATACCTTGCAAGATATCCAACATGGAGCTCAAATTTCTAGTCCGTTTTTCAGCAGTTGGTAGCACTGACATCATTTTCAAATATGGACGTGAGATATTCCGGTGCACATCTTTACTCATACTAAATTTGGTTTTGATTGCTGCAGCCGTTTAGGAGTTCATAGGGGGGGACACACACACAGCCAGACAGACACACATTTTCCCGGATCGATCTCATAAGTCTACTTTTTCCTCATTTTTGCAAAATGTGAAAAGTAGGCTAGGACCCACAGCCACTCCTATTTCAGTACACGAGCTATCGAGTCTAATACCAACAGGCCGAGTGGTTCGAGGCTGGCTGGCGTACCTCTGGTCGTATTGGGTACTGACGCACATTAGTAGTATATGCTAAAAGCATCCGACAATTTTCGCTGGTACAGCGAGGGGTGATTTCAAATCTGCTGAATTACCGGACGTCGAGGGTACTATACTGGAAACTGTGACAGCAGGGGTGAATGAGGGCGTCGCTGCGGCCACAAACGTCACCCGAAATTCGGGGGCATTAATATTACGGTACCTCTTGCGAGCATCGTGATATGAAAGCCGATGCAATGTTCTGATTTCTTGGATTGTGGCTTCTTTACAGAACTCAGGGCACTGCTTCGATCGTGGAGAGTGGCTTCCTTGGCAGTTAGGACAAATCGGGGGAGGCGTACACGTCTCACCCTCATGTGTTCCCTTGTCACACTCTCTACACACGGCCTTGGCAGTGCACCTGGCAGAAACATGCCCGAATTTCTGGCATTGATAACATCACATAGGTGGAGGGATGTACGGTCGAACATCGCAGTGGTTCGATGTGACCTACATCTGCTTAGGTAAAACATCACCCTCGAAATGGAGAATAAAAGCGCCGGTATCGACGCTGTTCTCTCCAATCTTTCGGGTGATGCGCCCAATCTTGGTGACGCCTATCTTTCCCCGATTCCGCAACAAATCCGCATCGCTATTCAAAATGAATTTACGATGGAAAATAACTCCACGGACCTCATTTAGCGTTTCGTGTTTTGAGACCTTAACGGGAATTTCGCTGAAATGCGTGCATTCCAGCAACGTTTCGGTTTGCTGTCGGCTAATTGTATGCAGTAGAAGCTGTCCGTTCTGGAGCTTGGAAATCCCGTTTAGATCTCCAAATTTCCCCTCGAATTCCTCGGAAAAGATCATTGATTTCACCACTTTGAAATAATCCCGGTCTGTCCTGATAGCTACCAGGTAGCGATGTGACTTGTCAACAGGGAAACGTGCATTGAAAGTTTTATCCCTGATCCGACACTCAAGAGACGGCTATTTAAGGGGGACACCCTCTGATGATTTATTGGGCCGCTTTCGCGTCCTCCCGAAATCACCCTCCCCGTATACAACCTACTCCGAACGAGGGTCATCACTGTGGGCGCCACCCAGCCAAGGCAATACCTACCTGGCATAGCAGGTATTGCCCGGGGTCCCAGTGCCTTGAATAGGCACTTCCCCCACGGCATGCACAGTGATATGTTTGGCGAAATTATTCGGCCGTGCAGGGACCTCCGTTGTGAGGCGGATACCACTGCAAGGGTACATGGCGCACCCACCTGACGGAATGGGGAATACCGTCCAGGCTTTCTGGCCAGATGGCCAAATTGGTGGCCCTTCCCCAGGCAGCATGACGTTTATTTCTAAGGGTCAAACCAAAAATGGGACCGGAAGTCGGAAAATACCTTTTACGACAGGCAGGGATACCGTCGATGAATTTTCTCTTCCCATCAACAGGGAGTCTTCAAAATCAAAGTCAGTCATGTCAGTCTGTCTTGTCGGCCCTATTAGTGTCCTCCTACGACAAGCAGAGCATACCGTGTGTGTATTCTAACCCGCAACCCACACGGGGGTGTACATAAAAGGATGTCTGTCGCACCCAATGGGGATTATCCACACTCCAGTAATGCATATTATGACGATAAACGGTTCCATTGTTGTGGAATCGTGCTTCGTCCGTAAATAAGATGGTCGCTAGAAAAGCCGGATCAGTTTCCACAGAACGCCACCCGTGCTTCGAAATCATAACCGTGTATCTCCAGGTGTAAGTGCAGATGGTACGGGTGAGACCAGTGGGTGTGCATAATCTGCATAACAGACGCTCGGCTGGGGGGGGGGGGGGTCACGGGGGTCATGACCCCCCCCCCCCCCCCAAAGGAGAACAAATTTTTTACAAACTCAAAAAACCAAAACACAATAACCAGACAAATGAAACTTAACGAATTTTAACTGAAAAACAGTTTTTTTTCATTTTATTCAATACTGAAAATTTCTTTATTGCAATTATTATGTTCTGTTACAACTGTACTTATTTACTACTTCATACCTGTTATATAAAAACGAGTATTTATATAACAAAATCAACTCATCGATTTTGTTTAGCAAACCTTGTGATTACTGAATCGATGTTTATAGTGATGTCACGATGAATGTGCAGCAATGCACGAATAGGAATTTGGGGCTTTTTTCGCACCAAAAATTTTTTCCGACGTCCAAACTGCAAGCTTGGTTGGCAATTTAAGCTGTGACTTTCTCCCTTTGTCGGTACCAACTCGACTTGCCGAAACTGCAACGTACTTTGGTATTTTTCTCGAAGCTCGATGTAAAAGTCGCAAAACACGCCGTTGCAATTTGTACGAATATTTTAGGTGCGCTAAACGCATCAAATTTCTATCCATGTAGCTTGCAAAAAATTGGTCTGGTTTTGTACGTTTGGTTATTTTGTGATTGCGTTTTTAGTGATGCCATTTTGCTTAACTATTTCGATTCTCTAACCCCCCCCCCAAGCCAAACTCTAGATCCGCGCCTGAACATATTCATATGCTCTTCGCTGGAATACATCTCGAGGCTGTGAATACGCTTCGTGTTGTGAATTACGTCGAAGGAGCGAGTTCGCGCAGCTACATACTGACTTGCCATCGCATGTTGTTTTCGTTCCAATGGGGCACACTTTGCCCTAACTGTAGTCTACGAAGCTTGGAACATGTACGACGTAGCTAACTGGTTGCCTGTGCCCTAGCCAGAGACAATCACCTCCTCATCCTTGTCCAATCCAGCACCTTAGCTTATGCAACGATACACACGGTCTTCTTTTCTTTTTCTTTTTATTTGATCGCTTACCCTCCAAGCTCGGCTTTACCCTCAGACTTTGCGAGGGATCAGTCCTCTACCGTCGAATTCCAGGACAGTGCCTCGGAGCTGAACACACCTTGACTGCAGATACAACTGGGGATGGTGACAAGCCAATCGCCAAAGTGACCACGAACTTGGGTCTAATGAAGGAAAGGGAAGCGAAGGGAGTGGGAAGAAAGATGCCGTGGTCCTGTCGAAAGGAACCATCCCAGCAATCGCCTGGAGGAGACGTGGGAAACCACGGAAAACCACTTCTAGGATGGCTGAGGCAGGGAGCGAACCTGCCTCTACTAAGTCTGTGTGCCTCACGAGGTTGGGTGAACCCCGTTCCAGGCCTCAGACCAGGAACAAAATTTCGTGGCAGAGCCGAGATTTGAACCCGGGCCTCCGCAGTGACATGGTCTTTTACAGAGCCAAATAAACAAATCGTGTCGCCTCCGTGGTGTAGTGGTAAGCGTGCATAAATGCCACCTCGGAGGTCTGAGGTTCGATACCCGGCTCTAACAAGAAATTTGACAAGTGGTATGAGGGCTGAAACGGGGTCTACTCAGCCTCGGGGAGAAGAGTAGAGTGTGTTCGATTCCCACCTCAGCCATCTTCGAGTGGTTTTCCGTGGTTTCCCACTTCGTCTTCGGGCAAATGCTGGAAAGGTACTGTACCTAACCAAAGGCCACGACCGCCTCCTTCCCTTTTCCTTGCCTATCCCTCTCACTCTTCCCATCCCCTCACCAGGCCCTTGTTCACTTCGCAGGTGAGGCCGCCTGGGCGAATTGCTAGTCACACTCCCCAGTTGTATCCCCTGATTCAGAGCCTCAAGCTGCAGGACACCGTCCTTCGCTTAGTCCGTGGGAAAAGCCAACCCAGGAGGGTAAAACGATAACGAAAAAAAAACTAATCAGTCTGTGAAAACGATTAAGTATATAACCTTGCCACTTGCCAGGCAACTCCATTCGCGCGCTTGCCATGTGAGCTACTGCGACACTTGACCTGCAGCGCGCACCTCCCGGTCTATACAATACCTGCTCTCGGTGTGTGCGTGCACCTCTTGTTTTCAAGTGTGTGTTCTGCGTATCTCTGCTCGTTTAACGGGTTCATTCGAGGTACCCATACTGAATTAATAGTGGCGCTCACGATTCCTGCTGTCTTCTAGCCCGTAAACACACATCTCGTTATATTACCCCGGTTTAGGGAGAGGGACCTATGTCTTTCAGAATTGTAGTACATGTGACAGAATGCATAAAACTGGATCGCAAGGGGCCAGTGGACCGTTCGGTATGTAGGTCATAGAGTTTTGTAGACTACTATTACCTGAAGATACCGGTTGAGTTAGCCGTGCTCGTTACGGCGTGACTGCAGGCAGTCGCTCACATCCGGTAGGCGAGGAGGCTCGAAACCCTCCACCGGCAACCTTGAAGATGGTTTTCTGTAGTTTCCCATCTTCCTTCCAGGCAAATGCCGGGGTTAGTCCCCAACTATAGGCCACAGCCTCTACCTTCCAATTCCTCATCCTTACATTCACACTTTCCTCGCCAGACAACCACCACACGGGACGGTACTTGTAGCTCACCCCATGGGTGTCCGCATAGAAGTAGCTGCAAACTTGAGCGAGCCGAACATGTACTTGGACACTCCCGGCACTAAAAGCCATACGCTTAAAAAATATAATATAAGAACATGAAGATTATTGCGTAAATGTATTATTCAAACTTCAATCGCATAATTAGGACACAAGAAATAACAAGTATTTCCGTGAAGAAATGTGTAGCCCAGTTTCATTTATCCTGCTTATGTTAATTGCCTCTATCAACATACAAAATTCAGTTTGATTGCTGTAATAGATTCGTAGATATTGAGAACCGTCTAAATATATCGGATAGTCGACATGTTGGATTGTTATATATGTAGGCCTTAGAGTTATGTACTATTACATGAAGATTATTGGGTAAGAGTATTATTCAAACTTCAATTGCATGATTAGGACACAATAAATGGTAAAAACGAGATTTTAAAATTTTTCACAGCCTCCATCTTCTGGTTCTGAAAAAAAAAATGAAATAAATTAGATGCCAGTGGATTAAAATTTGTATAAGCATATACCATACCAAGTTTCACTGTGCTCATCCTTTTCAATATTCGCATTTCGCGTCGCCAGCAGGTTGGATTTGTGATCACCAGGTTATGAAAGTTCCATAGGTGAACTTATGTTTATAGCCTCTATCAACACACAAAATGTCAGTTTGACTGCTGTCAGATTATCAGATTTTGTGATCCGTCTAAATATTTTGGATGCTCGCCATGTTGGATTGTAACATATGTAGGCCATAGAGTTATGTACTATTAGATGACTATTATTGCGTAGGTTCATTATTCAAACGTTGATTTCGATCGCATGATTGCGACACAAAAAATTAAAACTTAATTTTAAAAATTTGCACAGCTGCCATCTTGAGGTTATGTAAACAATTTGACAAAAATATATGTCAGTGCATTGCAAAGTGTACACAGAATTGCTGTACCAAGTTTCACTGCGTTCGGATTTTTAACCCGCCAGAAAAGTCTATTTAAACGTTTCAAATTCGCATGGTCGCCATGTTCGTTTTGTAGTTAACAGGTTTCTGAAAGTCCCTTGAACGATTTTGTAGTAGTGCCTTTTATCACCGTACAAAATTTCAGGTTGATATGAGTAATAGATTCGGAGATATAGAATGACAGTGAAATATTTCGTACAGCCGCCACGTTGGATTGTTGAAACGTAATAAAATTTGTAGGGCACGGTCGGGGTCGGCCAGAATAGTACTATGACCTTACCGAATTTAATTGAAATCTATCCAGCCACTTAGATTTTATTAGTGGGGCGTGGGGGCTCACACACGGACGCACACACACGGACAAAAGGTGAATCATAAGCCTATTTTTTCATAAATAGAAATAGGCTAAAAGCGAGATTTTAAAATTTGACACTGGCGCCATCTCGTGGTTAAAAAACAATTAAGTTTGATTGCTGTCACAGATTAGTTGACATTGAGAATCGTCTAAATATTTCGGATGGTCACCATATTGGATTTTTATATACTTTGTAGGCCATAGAGCTATGTACTATTAGATGATGATAATTGCGTAGGTTCATTGTTCAAACGTTGGTTTCGATCGCATGATTAGGACACAAGAAATTAAACCTTAATTTTAAAATTTCGCACAGCCGCCATCTTGAAGTTATATACGCAATTGAGCTGAATAGGATGTCAGTGCATTACAATGTGCATACCATTTGATGTACCATGTGTGACGGCACTCGGATGGTTTAAATTCGAGAAAAGTCTATTTAATACAACAACTTCGCTTGACCGCCATGTTCGTTTTGTAAAGAAGTTTTTGAGAGTCCCATCGTTACACTTCCATTAGTGCTTTTTTCCTTCATACAAAACGTCAGGATGATATCTGTAATAGTTTCGGAGATATGGAATGCCGGTGAAATATTTCGCACAGTTGCCATGTTGGATTGGTGCGATGTAATAAAATTTGAAGAGCACAGTCGGGGTCGGACAAAATAGTACCATGACCTTAACGAGTTTCGTTGAAATCGCTCCAGCAGTTTATATTTTATTAGGGAGAGGAGCGAGGCGACGGTCACATGCAAACACACACATACGTACACACACACGGACTATATGTGATGTCATAGGCCTATCTTTCATAAATGTAAATAATAAAGGAAGCTTTTCAGTCGGTCAACACGACTGAATAGCTTTCATTATTAGAATTAAGCATCACTGAAAAATGGCTTCTATCACAACTAAATGACAATAGGCCAACAAGTAAACGAAAGGCAGGAACGGGAGGTTTAATTTAGAAAAGAAATACTATTATTGGTCACAAAGGAGCTAAAGTTCCGCTTACACGTACCTTGATGCTCGGTACACTTGGGAGTCGAGTTCCGACTGTAACGTTCCAGGGCTGTAACGTTCCACACGCTCGTTCTGAGTTCCAAGTTACAGTTACGGAACGATACCGCAAGCCAGCTCGGGGCCGCGGTATGGCGTACGTTACGTAACGTGGAACACAAGCGGTACGTAACGCATTTCAGTTCTGTTCCGTGTCCCTGATGATTAGTTTAGTCGTTTATTAATATTAAGTTTTGACCAATTGAGTAGCTACAATTGAGATTTGGTAAAGATGGCGGCAAAATAAACATGACACTGAGGTGCCCTTTTCTAGTGCTACTTCTGTACAAAATGTCGTGTTTCAATTGATAGGGGGGAGCCGACATATACACACACACACACAGACACACAATGTTTCTAGAAAAAAAGTCCCTTAATACTAGCCACGTTCCTCTACTGGCAGTGATCTGTAAGAAAATCAGGCATTTTTAGTCTACTTTTGACATTTTGCAAAAATGAGGAAAGAGTAGACTTATGAGATCGATCCGGGAAAATGTGTTTCTGTGTGTCTATCTGTCTGTCTGTCTGGCTGGCTCTGTGTGTGTCTCCCCCCCCCCCCCCCCCCCCTATCAACTCATAAACGGCTTCAGCAATCGAAACCATTTTTTAGTATGAGTAAAGATGTATACCGGAATATCTCATGCCCATATTTGAAAATGATGTCAGTGCTACCAACTGCTGAAAAAACGCACTAGAAATTTGAGCTCCATGTTGGATATCTTGCAAGGTATGCATGGGACCTATTCCAAAATTGGCACACAAGTAGATAATGCTATTTCTGTTTAATTTCCAGGAGGCCATGCGTGACAATGTTGCCAAAATAATTTTAAGCTTTCTGATAGGTCAAGTTTTTAAATGCATATAACTTCTGCACTATCAATTGGATTTCAACCAAATTTTGTATGTAATATGTGGACAGATATGACTGAGCGTATTCGTAAGAACCACCAGGGCTGCCAACTGTTAATAATTGCTCTCTCTATTTTTTATCCAAGTACCAAAATATCAGAAAGTATGCAAGCCGACCGCTTTCAACTATGCACACATTTAGTACCTTAAATTTTAGATTAATTTGGAGTAACTTATATAGTCAGTTCTACCAACATGATTCTAAGCCTGCTGATAGCACCAAATTTTAAATACATGTAACTCCTATACTATCAGTTGGATTTCAACCAAATTTCGCATGTGCTATGTGTACCATAACAGATATGACTATGCTTATTCTTAAGAGGAATCAGGGCTGCCAACTGTTAATAAATGCTGTCTATATATTTTTTCCCTAATATCAATAAATCAGAAAATATGCAAGCCAACAGCTCCATAATTTGCACACGTATAGCACCTGGCATTCTAGATAAATTTGGAGTAATCAATATAAGACAGTGCTACCAACATGATTCTATGTCTGCAGATAGGTTCAATTTTAAAAAACATGTAACTTGTATACTAAAAATGGATTTCATCCATAATTGGCACAACAAGATATCATAATATTTCAGATCATTTCTGACCAGCACACGCATGACATTGTTGCCAAACATGCTTTTACGCGTGCTGATAAATCCAGAGTCTAACTGCATGTAAAGTTCATTGGAATTCAACCAAATTGTGTATTCTGTACCTTAAGAGATGGAACGAAGATGTATATATTAAGTCGCCAGTGCTGCCAACAGTACTGCTCTATTAGGCTACATTATACCAGGTATATTTCGAACTAATTAGACATTTCGATATTAACAACTTAATTTCGTCATTATTCTAGATAGGTTCATATACACTAGTTTAATCATTGGTATGAAACATAATTTTAGGAAAAGTAGGCTCTTTAGTTCGTCACGGAACTTCTTGTTAGGGTTTTAATATGTGTTTGAAATTTGTTGCAGATGATTATTTTATCATTTTTTCATACATCATGTTGCGGTATGTTGATTTAGGCGTTCAATTTTCAATCTTTCTTTATGATGCACCATATAAGGTTTAATACCAAGCGACTTTTTAGTGTTACGCTACCGGTATACATTTATCTTCTGTCTTAGATATTTATCAATTCATTCATATCGGCTGATGTTGTTGTTTGAGTCTTCAGTCTTTTGACTGGCTTTATCCCGCTCTCCATGCCTCCTGTCCTGAGCTAAGCGTTTCATCTCTACACAGCTACCACACCCTACATTCGAGGCAAACTGTTTAACATATTCTAATCTCGGTCTACCCCTACAGTTCTTGTCCTCGACCTTTCCTTCCATAACTAAGTTTGCTATTCCTGGGTGTCTTAGTATGTGTCCTACCAACCTATCTCTTCTCTTCATTAGCAGTCGCCAGAAACATCTCTCCTCTCCCACTCGCCTTAATAGCTCTTCGTTTGTAACCCTCTCTTCCCATCTGATCTTCATCATTCTCCTGTAACACCACATTTCAAACGCTTCAAATCTCGTCTTTTCTGCTGCACCAATAGTCCAATTTTCACTTCCATAGAGTGCCACGCTCGATGTCAACAGATTCCTTTTCTGTAGAAATGCCTTCCTTGCCTGAGCCAACCTATTTCTTATATCCTCTTTCCTCCAACCATCACTGGTTATTTTGCTTCCTAAGTAACAGAAGTCTTCTGAGATTCGGAGTAATAGAATGCCAGTGAAATATTTCGCACAGCCGCCATGTTGGATTATTGAAACGTAATAAAATTTGTTGGGCACGGTCGGGGTCGGCCAGAATAGTACTATGACCTTACCGAATTTAATTGAAATCTATCCAGCCACTTAGATTTTATTAGTGGGAGTTGGGGGCACACACACGGACACACACGGACAAAAGTTGATCTCATAAGCCTATTTTTTCATAAATAGAAATAGGCTAAAAACGAGATTTTAAAATTGACACTGGTGCCATTTCGTGGTTAAGAAAACAATTAAGTTTGATTGCTGTCACAGATTGGTTGACATTGAGAATCGTCTAAATATTTCGGAAGGTCACCATATTGGATTTTTATATGCATTGTAGACCATAGAGCCATGTACTATTAGATGATGATTATTGCGTAGGTGCATGTTCAAACGTTGGTTTCGATCGCATGATTAGGACACAAGAAATTAAACCTTAATTTTAAAATTTCGCACAGCCGCCATCTTGAAGTTATGTAAGCAATTGAGCTGAATAGGATGTCAGTGCATTACAAGGTGTATACCATTTGCTGTACCATGTGTGACGGCGCTCGTATGGTTTAAATGCGAGAAAAGTCTATTTAAATACAACAACTTCGCTTTGCCGTCATGTTCGTTTTGTAAAGAGATGTTTGAGAGTCCCATCGTTACACTTCTATTAGTGCTTTTTTCACCATACAAAACGTCTCTATTTTTTATTAAAAAAAACAACCCCTGGCACTATCCAGCCCATGACGGGCTAAGGCCGACCAAGCGACCGCTGCCCAGCCATTTGGCCTGCAGATATTGGGGTGACGCGTGATCAGCGCGTCGGGTCCCCTCGGCCGTTAATCTTGGTATTCGTGATCGGGGCGCTGTCTCACTGTCAGATAGCTACTCAATTGTCCTCACGAGGCTGAGTGCACCCCGTTCCAACCCTCACGTCAGTTTTAAAATCCCTGACGGAGCCGGGGATCGAACCCGGGGCCTCCGGGTGAGAGGCAGGCGCGCTACCCCAAAGCCGACAGCTTTAAACTATGCACACGTTTAGTACCTTAAATTTTAGATTAATTTGGAATAACTTATATAGACTGTTCTACCAACATGATTCTAAGCCTGCTGATAGCACCAAATTTTAAATACATGTAACTCCTATACTATCAGTTGGATTTCAACCAAATTTCGCATGTGCTATATGTACCATAACAAATATGACTATGCTTATTCTTAAGAGGAATCAGGGCTGCCAACTGTTAATAAATGCTGTCTATATATTTTTCCCTAATATCTATAAATCAGAAAATATGCAAGCCAACAGCTCCATAATTTGCACACGTATAGCACCTGGCATTCTAGATAAATTTGGAGTAATCAATATAAGACAGTGCTACCAACATGATTCTATGCCTGCAGATAGGTTCAATTTTAAAAAACATGTAACTTGTATACTAAAAATGGATTTCATCCATAATTGGCACAACAAGATATCATAATATTTCAGATCATTTCTGACCAGCACACGCATGACATTGTTGCCAAACATGCTTTTACGCGTGCTGATAAATCCAGAGTCTAACTGCATGTTAAGTTCATTGGAATTCATCCAAATTGTGTATTCTGTACCTTAAAAGATGGAACGAAGATGTATATATTAAGTCGCCAGGGCTGCCAACAGTACTGCTCTATTAGGCTACATAATACCAGGTATATTTCGAACTAATTAGACATTTCGACATTAACAACTTAATTTCGTCATTATTCTAGATAGGTTCATATACACTAGTTTAATCATTGGTATGAAACTTAATTTTAGGAAAAGTAGGCTCTTTAGTTCGTCACGGAACTTCTTGTTAGGGTTTTAATATGTGTTTGAAATTTGTTGCAGATGATTATTTTATCATATTTTCATACATCATGTTGCGGTATGTTGATTTAGGCGTTCAATTTTCAATCCTTCTTTATGATGCACCATATAAGGTTTAATACCAAGCGACTTTTTAGTGTTACGCTACCGGTATACATTTATCTTGTGTCTTTGATATTTATCAATTCATTCATATCGGCTGATGTTGTTGTTTGAGTCTTCAGTCTTTTGACTGGTTTTATCCCGCTCTCCATGCCTCCCTGTCCTGAGCTAGGCGTTTCATCTCTACCCAGCTACCACACCCTACATTCGAGGCAAACTGTTTAACATATTCTAATCTCGGTCTACCCCTACAGTTCTTGTCCTCGACCTTTCCTTCCATAACTAAGTTTGCTATTCCTGGGTGTCTTAGTATGTGTCCTACCAACCTATCTCTTCTCTTCATTAGCAGTCGCCAGAAACATCTCTCCTCTCCCACTCGCCTTAATAGCTCTTCGTTTGTAACCCTCTCTTCCCATCTGATCTTCATCATTCTTCTGTAACACCACATTTCAAACGCTTCAAATCTCGTCTTTTCTGCTGCACCAATAGTCCAATTTTCACTTCCATAGAGTGCCACGCTCGATGTCAACAGATTCCTTTTCTGTAGAAATGCCTTCCTTGCCTGAGCCAACCTACTTCTTATATCCTCTTTCCTCCAACCATCACTGGTTATTTTGCTTCCTAAGTAACAGAAGTCTTCTGAGATTCGGAGATATAGAATGCCAGTGAAATATTTCGCACAGCCGCCATGTTGGATTATTGAAACGTAATAAAATTTGTTGGGCACGGTCGGGGTCGGCCAGAATAGTACTATGACCTTACCGAATTTAATTGAAATCTATCCAGCCACTTAGATTTTATTAGTGGGAGTTGGGGGCTCACACACGGACACACACGGACAAAAGGTGATCTCATAAGCCTATTTTTTCATAAATAGAAATAGGCTAAAATCGAGATTTTAAAATTGACACTGGTGCCATTTCGTGGTTAAGAAAACAATTAAGTTTGATTGCTGTCACAGATTAGTTGACATTGAGAATCGTCTAAATATTTCGGAAGGTCACCATATTGGATTTTTATATGCATTGTAGACCATAGAGCCATGTACTATTAGATGATGATTATTGCGTAGGTGCATGTTCAAACGTTGGTTTCGATCGCATGATTAGGACACAAGAAATTAAACCTTAATTTTAAAATTTCGCACAGCCGCCATCTTGAAGTTATGTAAGCAATTGAGCTGAATAGGATGTCAGTGCATTACAAGGTGTATACCATTTGCTGTACCATGTGTGACGGCGCTCGGATGGTTTAAATGCGAGAAAAGTCCATTTAAATACAACAACTTCGCTTTGCCGCCATGTTCGTTTTGTAAAGAGATTTTTGAGAGTCCCATCGTTACACTTCTATTAGTGCTTTTTTCCACCATACAAAACGTCAAGGTGATATCTGTAATAGTTTCGGAGATATGAAATGCCGGTGAAATATTTCGCACAGTTGCCATGTTGGATTGGTGAGATGTATTAAATTTGAAGAGCAAAGTCGGGTCGGACAAAATAGTACAATGACCTTACCGAGTTTCGTTGAAATCGATCTAGCAGTTTAGATTTTATTAGGAAGGGGAGCGAGGCGACGGACACATGCAAACACACACATACGTACACACACATGGACTATATGTGATGTCATAGGCCTATCTTTCATAAATGTACATAGTAAAGGAAGCTTTTCAGTCGGTCAACACGGCTGAATAGCTTTCATTATTAGAATTAAGCATCACTGAAAAATGGCTTCTATCACTACTAAATGAAAATAGGCTAACAAGTAAACGAAAAGCAAGAACGGGAGTTTTAATTTAGAAAAGAAATACTATTATTGGTCATAAAGGAGCTAAAGTTCCGCTAACACGTACCTTGATGCTCGGTACAGTTAGGAGGCGAGTTCCGACTGTACCGTTCCATACGTAACGTTCCGCTAACACGTACCTTGATGTTCGGTACAGTTGGGAGTCGAGTTCCGACTGTAACGTACCAGGGCTGTAACGTTTCACATGCTCGTACGGAGTTCCAAGTTACAGTTACGGAAAGATACCGCAAGCCAGCTTGGGGCCGCGGTATGGCATACACAGCGTTACGTAACGCATTTCAGTTCTGTTCCGGGTCCCTGACGATTAGTTTAGTCGTTTATTAATGTTAAGTTTTGACCAATTGAGTAGCCACAATTGAGATTTGGTAAAGATGGCGGCAAAATAAACATGACACTGAGGTGCCCTTTTCTAGTGCTACCTCCGGACAAAATTTCGTGTTTCAATTGAAAGGGGGGAGCACACATATACACACACAGACACACAATGTTTCTTGAAAAAAGTCCCTTAATACTAGCCACGTTCTTCCACTGGCAGTGGTCTGTAAGAAAATCGGGCATTTTTAGAGTTTTAATTTGTGTTTGAAATTTGTTGCAAATGATTATTTTATCATATTTTCATACATCATGTTACGGTATGTTGATTTAGGCGTTCAATTTTCCATCCTTCTTTATGGTGCACCATATAAGGTTTAATACCAAGGGACTTTTTAGTGTTACGCTATACATTTATCTTGTGTCTTTGATATTTATCAATTCATTCATATCGGCTGATGTTGTTGTTTGAGTCTTCAGTCTTTTGACTGGTTTTATCCCGCTCTCCATGCCTCCCTGTCCTGAGCTAGGCGTTTCATCTCTACATGGCTACCACACCCTACATTCGAGGCAAACTAACATATTCTAATCTCGGTCTACCCCTACAGTTCTTGTCCTCGACCCTTCCTTCCATAACTAAGTTTGCTATTCCTGGGTGTCTTAGTATGTGTCCTACCAACCTATCTCTTCTCTTCATTAGCAGTCGCCAGAAACATCTCTCCTCTCCCACTCGCCTTAATAGCTCTTCGTTTGTAACCCTCTCTTCCCATCTGATCTTCATCATTCTCCTGTAACACCACATTTCAAACGCTTCAAATCTCGTCTTTTCTGCTGCACCAATAGTCCAATTTTCACTTCCATAGAGTGCCACGCTCGATGTCAACAGATTCCTTTTCTGTAGAAATGCCTTCCTTGCCTGAGCCAACCTATTTCTTATATCCTCTTTCCTCCAACCATCACTGGTTATTTTGCTTCCTAAGTAACAGAAGTCTTCTGAGATTCGGAGATATAGAATGCCAGTGAAATATTTCGCACAGCCGCCATGTTGGATTATTGAAACGTAATAAAATTTGTTGGGCACGGTCGGGGTCGGCCAGAATAGTACTATGACCTTACCGAATTTAATTGAAATCTATCCAGCCACTTAGATTTTATTAGTGGGAGTTGGGGGCACACACACGGACACACACGGACAAAAGTTGATCTCATAAGCCTATTTTTTCATAAATAGAAATAGGCTAAAAACGAGATTTTAAAATTGACACTGGTGCCATTTCGTGGTTAAGAAAACAATTAAGTTTGACTGCTGTCACAGATTAGTTGACATTGAGAATCGTCTAAATATTTCGGAAGGTCACCATATTGGATTTTTATATGCATTGTAGACCATAGAGCCATGTACTATTAGATGATGATTATTGCGTAGGTGCATGTTCAAACGTTGGTTTCGATCGCATGATTAGGACACAAGAAATTAAACCTTAATTTTAAAATTTCGCACAGCCGCCATCTTGAAGTTATGTAAGCAATTGAGCTGAATAGCATGTCAGTGCATTACAAGGTGTATACCATTTGCTGTACCATGTGTGACGGCGCTCGGATGGTTTAAATGCGAGAAAAGTCTATTTAAATACAACAACTTCGCTTTGCCGCCATGTTCGTTTTGTAAAGAGATGTTTGAGAGTCCCATCGTTACACTTCTATTAGTGCTTTTTTCACCATACAAAACGTCTCTATTTTTTTTATTAAAAAAAACAACCCCTGGCACTATCCAGCCCATGACGGGCTAAGGCCGACCAAGCGACCGCTGCCCAGCCATTTGGCCTGCAGATATTGGGGTGACGCGTGATCAGCGCGTCGGGTCCCCTCGGCCGTTAATCTTGGTATTCGTGATCGGGGCGCTGTCTCACTGTCAGATAGCTACTCAATTGTCCTCACGAGGCTGAGTGCACCCCGTTCCAACCCTCACGTCAGTTTTAAAATCCCTGACGGAGCCGGGGATCGAACCCGGGGCCTCCGGGTGAGAGACAGGCGCGCTACCCCAAAACCGACAGCTTTTAACTATGCACACGTTTAGTACCTTAAATTTTAGATTAATTTGGAGTAACTTATATAGACAGTTCTACCAACATGATTCTAAGCCTGCTGATAGCACCAAATTTTAAATACATGTAACTCCTATACTATCAGTTGGATTTCAACCAAATTTCGCATGTGCTATATGTACCATAACAAATATGACTATGCTTATTCTTAAGAGGAATCAGGGCTGCTAACTGTTAATAAATGCTGTCTATATATTTTTTCCCTAATATCAATAAATCAGAAAATATGCAAGCCAACAGCTCCATAATTTGCACACGTATAGCACCTGGCATTCTAGATAAATTTGGAGTAATCAATATAAGACAGTGCTACCAACATGATTCTATGCCTGCAGATAGGTTCAATTTTAAAAAACATGTAACTTGTATACTAAAAATGGATTTCATCCATAATTGGCACAACAAGATATCATAATATTTCAGATCATTTCTGACCAGCACACGCATGACATTGTTGCCAAACATGCTTTTACGCGTGCTGATAAATCCAGAGTCTAACTGCATGTTAAGTTCATTGGAATTCAACCAAATTGTGTATTCTGTACCTTAAGAGATGGAACGAAGATGTATATATTAAGTCGCCAGAGCTGCCAACAGTACTGCTCTATTAGGCTACATTATACCAGGTATATTTCGAACTAATTAGACATTTCGACATTAACAACTTAATTTCGTCATTATTCTAGATAGGTTCATATACACTAGTTTAATCATTGGTATGAAACTTAATTTTAGGAAAAGTAGGCTCTTTAGTTCGTCACGGAACTTCTTGTTAGGGTTTTAATATGTGTTTGAAATTTGTTGCAGATGATTATTTTATCATATTTTCATACATCATGTTGCGGTATGTTGATTTAGGCGTTCAATTTTCAATCCTTCTTTATGATGCACCATATAAGGTTTAATACCAAGCGACTTTTTAGTGTTACGCTGCCGGTATACATTTATCTTGTGTCTTTGATATTTATCAATTCATTCATATCGGCTGATGTTGTTGTTTGAGTCTTCAGTCTTTTGACTGGTTTTATCCCGCTCTCCATGCCTCCCTGTCCTGAGCTAGGCGTTTCATCTCTACCCAGCTACCACACCCTACATGCGAGGCAAACTGTTTAACATATTCTAATCTCGGTCTACCCCTACAGTTCTTGTCCTCGACCTTTCCTTCCATAACTAAGTTTGCTATTCCTGGGTGTCTTAGTATGTGTCCTACCAACCTATCTCTTCTCTTCATTAGCAGTCGCCAGAAACATCTCTCCTCTCCCACTCGCCTTAATAGCTCTTCGTTTGTAACCCTCTCTTCCCATCTGATCTTCATCATTCTTCTGTAACACCACATTTCAAACGCTTCAAATCTCGTCTTTTCTGCTGCACCAATAGTCCAATTTTCACTTCCATAGAGTGCCACGCTCGATGTCAACAGATTCCTTTTCTGTAGAAATGCCTTCCTTGCCTGAGCCAACCTACTTCTTATATCCTCTTTCCTCCAACCATCACTGGTTATTTTGCTTCCGATGTAACAGAAGTCTTCTGAGATTCGGAGATATAGAATGCCAGTGAAATATTTCGCACAGCCGCCATGTTGGATTATTGAAACGTAATAAAATTTGTTGGGCACGGTCGGGGTCGGCCAGAATAGTACTATGACCTTACCGAATTTAATTGAAATCTATCCAGCCACTTAGATTTTATTAGTGGGAGTTGGGGGCTCACACACGGACACACACGGACAAAAGGTGATCTCATAAGCCTATTTTTTCATAAATAGAAATAGGCTAAAATCGAGATTTTAAAATTGACACTGGTGCCATTTCGTGGTTAAGAAAACAATTAAGTTTGATTGCTGTCACAGATTAGTTGACATTGAGAATCGTCTAAATATTTCGGAAGGTCACCATATTGGATTTTTATATGCATTGTAGACCATAGAGCCATGTACTATTAGATGATGATTATTGCGTAGGTGCATGTTCAAACGTTGGTTTCGATCGCATGATTAGGACACAAGAAATTAAACCTTAATTTTAAAATTTCGCACAGCCGCCATCTTGAAGTTATGTAAGCAATTGAGCTGAATAGGATGTCAGTGCATTACATTTGCTGTACCATGTGTGACGGCGCTCGGATGGTTTAAATGCGAGAAAAGTCCATTTAAATACAACAACTTCGCTTTGCCGCCATGTTCGTTTTGTAAAGAGATTTTTGAGAGTCCCATCGTTACACTTCTATTAGTGCTTTTTTCCACCATACAAAACGTCAAGGTGATATCTGTAATAGTTTCGGAGATATGAAATGCCGGTGAAATATTTCGCACAGTTGCCATGTTGGATTGGTGAGATGTATTAAATTTGAAGAGCAAAGTCGGGTCGGACAAAATAGTACAATGACCTTACCGAGTTTCGTTGAAATCGATCTAGCAGTTTAGATTTTATTAGGGAGGGGAGCGAGGCGACGGACACATGCAAACACACACATACGTACACACACATGGACTATATGTGATGTCATAGGCCTATCTTTCATAAATGTACATAGTAAAGGAAGCTTTTCAGTCGGTCAACACGGCTGAATAGCTTTCATTATTAGAATTAAGCATCACTGAAAAATGGCTTCTATCACTACTAAATGAAAATAGGCTAACAAGTAAACGAAAAGCAAGAACGGGAGTTTTAATTTAGAAAAGAAATACTATTATTGGTCATAAAGGAGCTAAAGTTCCGCTAACACGTACCTTGATGCTCGGTACAGTTAGGAGGCGAGTTCCGACTGTACCGTTCCATACGTAACGTTCCGCTAACACGTACCTTGATGTTCGGTACAGTTGGGAGTCGAGTTCCGACTGTAACGTTCCAGGGCTGTAACGTTTCACATGCTCGTACGGAGTTCCAAGTTACAGTTACGGAAAGATACCGCAAGCCAGCTTGGGGCCGCGGTATGGCATACACAGCGTTACGTAACGCATTTCAGTTCTGTTCCGGGTCCCTGACGATTAGTTTAGTAGTTTATTAATGTTAAGTTTTGACCAATTGAGTAGCCACAATTGAGATTTGGTAAAGATGGTGGCAAAATAAACATGACACTGAGGTGCCCTTTTCTAGTGCTACCTCTGGACAAAATTTCGTGTTTCAATTGAAAGGGGGGAGCACACATATACACACACAGACACACAATGTTTCTTGAAAAAAGTCCTTTAATACTAGCCACGTTCTTCCACTGGCAGTGGTCTGTAAGAAAATCGGGCATTTTTAGAGTTTTAATTTGTGTTTGAAATTTGTTGCAAATGATTATTTTATCATATTTTCATACATCATGTTACGGTATGTTGATTTAGGCGTTCAATTTTCCATCCTTCTTTATGGTGCACCATATAAGGTTTAATACCAAGGGACTTTTTAGTGTTACGCTATACATTTATCTTGTGTCTTTGATATTTATCAATTCATTCATATCGGCTGATGTTGTTGTTTGAGTCTTCAGTCTTTTGACTGGTTTTATCCCGCTCTCCATGCCTCCCTGTCCTGAGCTAGGCGTTTCATCTCTACATAGCTACCACATCCTACATTCGAGGCAAACTAACATATTCTAATCTCGGTCTACCCCTACAGTTCTTGTCCTCGACCCTTCCTTCCATAACTAAGTTTGCTATTCCTGGGTGTCTTAGTAAGTGTCCTACCAACCTATCTTTTCTCTTCATTAGCAGTCGCCAGAAACATCTCTCCTCTCCCACTCGTCTTCATACCTCTTCGTTTGTAACCCTATCTACCCATCTGATCTTCATCATTCTCCTGTAACACCACCTTTCAAACGCTTCAAATCTCCTCTTTTCTGCTGCACCAATAGTCCAATTTTCACTTCCATAGAGCCCACGCTCGATGCCAACAGATTTCTTTTCTGTAGAAATGCTTTTCTTGCCTGATCCAACCTACTTTTATATCCTCTTTCCTCCAACCATCACTGGTTATTTTGCTTCCTAAGTAGCTTAACAGAAGTCTTCTGAGATTCGGAGATATAGAATGCCAGTGAAATATTTCGCACAGCCGCCATGTTGGATTGTTGAAACGTAATAAAATTTGTAGGGCACGGTCGGGGTCGGCCGGAATAGTACTATGACCTTACCGAATTTAATTGAAATCTATCCAGCCACTTATATGTTATTAGTGGGCGGGGGGGGGGGGGGGCACACACACGGACGTACACACTCGGATGAAAGGTGATCCCATAAGCCTATTTTTTCATAAATAGAAATAGGCTAAAAGCGAGATTTTAAAATTTGACGCTGGCGCCATTTCGTGGTTAAAAAACAATTAAATTTGATTGCTGTCACAGATTAATTGACATTGAGAATCGTCTAAATATTTCCGATGGCCACCATATTGGATTTGTATATACTTTGTAGGCCATAGAGCTATGTACTATTAGATGATTATTGCGTAGGTTCACTGTTCAAACGTTGGTTTCGATCGCATGATTAGGACACAAGAAATTAAACCTTAATTTTAAAATTTCGCACAGCCGCCATCTTGATGTTATGTAAACAATTGAGCTGAATAGGATGTCAGTGCATTACAAGGTGTATACCATTTGCTGTACCATGTGTGACGGCGCTCGTTTGGTTTAAATGCGAGAAAAGGCTATTTAAATACAACAACTTCGCTTGGCCGCCATGTTCGTTTTGTAAAGAGGTTTTTGAGAGTCTCATCGTTACACTTCCATTAGTGCTTTTTTCTTTCATACAAAACGTCAGGATGATATCTGTAATAGTTTCGGAGATATGGAATGCCGGTGAAATATTTCGCACAGTTGCCATGTTGGGTTGGTGAGATGTAATAAAATTTGAAGAGCACAGTCGGAGTTGGACAAAATAGTACTATGACCTTACCGAGTTTCGTTGAAATCGCTCCAGCAGTTTAGATCAGGCGCGGATTCAAGTGGGGGGTCACGGGGGTCATGAAACCCTCCACCCAAACGGAGACCAAATTTTTTTGCAAACTCAAAAAACGAAAACACAATTACCAGACAAATAAAACTTAACGAATTTTAACTGAAAAACAGATTTTTTTCATTTTATTCAATACTGAATTATCTTTATTGGAATTATTATGTTCTGTTACAACTGTACATATTTACAACTTCTAACCTCTTGTATAAAAACTATTAGTTATACAACAAAATCAACTCGTCTATTTTGTTTAGCAAACCTTGTGATTACCGAATCGATGTTTATAGTGATGTCACGATGAATGTGCAGCAATGCACGGATAGGAAACTGGGGCTTTTTTCGCACCAAAAATTTTTGCCGACGTCCAAACTGCAAGCTTGGTTGGCAATTTAAGCTGTGACTTTCTCCCTTTTTCGGTACCAACTCGATTTGCCGAAACTGTTACGTACCTTGATCCTTTTCTCGAAGCTCGATGTAAAAGTCGCAAAACACGCCGTTGCAATTTGTACGAATATTTTTGGTGCGCTAAACGCATCAAATTTCTATCCATGAAGCTTGCAAAAAAATTGGTCTGGTTTTGTACGTTTGGTTATTTTGTGATTGCGTTTTTAGTGATACCATTTTTCTTAACAATTTCGATTCTCTGAACCCCCCCCCCCACCGCCCCCCCCCCCAAGCCAAACTCTAGATCGATTCGCTGACCCCCCCCCCCCCCAAAACCAAACTCTAGATCCGCGCCTGGTTTAGATTTTATTAGGGAGGGGAGCGAGGCGACGGACACATGCAAACACACACATTCGTACACACACACGGACTATATGTGATGTCATAGGTCTATCTTTCATAAATGTAAATAATAAATGAAGCTTTTCAGTCGGTCAACACGACTGAATAGCCTTCATTATTAGAATTAAGCATCACTGAAAAATGGCTTCTATCACTATTAAATGAAAATAGGCTAACATGTAAACGAAAAGCAAGAACGGGAGGTTTAATTTAGAAAAGAAATACTATTATTGGTCACAAAGGAGCTAAAGTTTGCTGTGTAGGTTACACTCTGCCTTATATGGCAACACTGCGCGAAGGTGAGTTGGATTCCCATCTAAGCCATCTTAGATTGGTTTTCCGTGGTTTCCCACTTCTACTCCAGGAAAATGCGTGGATAGTTCCTAAGTCAAGGCCACGGCCTACTCCTTCCCAAGCCATGCCATCATTACAAATACACACGTTACTACAGACATCACAATAACAGAGTTTAGACCTATCAGACAAATTCCATAAAAACCTCAACTACATGGACCGATGAACAATAACCTAGTTCCAAACCTCTATTTGGAGCAACAATAAATATTTCGAATCAATGGGATCCATCGTATTGTTTTCAGGAAACATATTTCTAACGTAGGCAGTGTAACCAGTATGACCGCGATCGAAACGAGCAACGTGCCTTGCCCTGTCTGATGCGGCACGCACTCAGACTGAAATCAGTATTTTTATTTTTATTTTTATTGATATTTCAAGAAGTAATTATCCTATGTTTGAATAAATAATTTGCCTGGAATTGCATATGGCATCGTTCAAACTGGGATAGTTGTTGACGCAGAAAAAAGGATCTTTTCATCAGGGTTCTAGGTAGGACAGTAGATACTGAAAAATATCCTTAGGCTAGATAGAGTATTTCGATATCATGAAAGAAATGCCCCTAGATTAGATAACAGGTATGTAATTGATGTAGTTGTTGTGTAATTAGGCTATTATGTGACAGTTTGTAACAACCAGCGTAACAGTGTAATTAACGCAGTGTTACAATTGCCGTGGTAACTAAATAGACTGTGTAATAGCCGTAATAGTCTACGTAAAAATTCGGTGTAATAGCCATAATGGTTTTAATAGCTAATGGACAATAGTACCGGTAACAGTCCTGTAATAGTCTGTAGGCCTACATACATTTTGGGAAATGCTGCTGTACTGTTACAGGCTCTGTACCGTTCCACTTTCCGTTGGAACATGAGAACCTGGAACGTTACGCATAGATACCGGGTGGCTGGTTGGTATAACCTGGAACGGTACACAGTGTAACCGGGTACTGGTGGAAACGTTACTCTATTTCGATAACCAAGAACGGTACGCAGAGTAACTTTCCAACTGGTAACGCTGAGGAATCGTTCCAGTCATGTAACGTTACATACGTAACGTTCCGCTAACACGTACCTTGATGCTCGGTACAGTTGGGAGTAGAGTTCCGACTGTACCGTTCCAGCGCTGTAACGTTCCACAAGCTCGTACTGAGTTCCAAGTTACAGTTCCGGAACGATACCGCAAGCCAGCTCGGGGCCGCGGTATGGCATACGTAACGTAACGTGGAACACAGCGTTACGTAACGCATTTCAGTTCTGTTCCGGGTCCCTGGTTTTAACTTCCCGAATCTGGTCATATATACGCTCCCCAGCATCAGATCTTTGCTGGAGCTGGCGAAGAACTCGATAGTAAAATTCAACTGTATCCCGTCTTTCCCGACCTCGTTGGTAAGATATGTTCTTAAAGACGCGGCGGATCCCTGGTTTAACCAAAATATCCCACCAGTCTGCGCAGTCGCGAAATTTGCATTTTTGTTGGACCCATCGAGTCCAGTGTTGTCTGAAAATATCTTGGCATTCCTCCTCCAGTAACAGCGAGCAATTCAGTTTCCAATAACCTCTTCCTATGTGAAATATGGGATGGGGGTAAGAGATTGTACATACGACAGCATGATGGTTAGTGAAACTGGCAGGTATCACTTCATATCGTCTAGGCTGGATAAGTTCCTGTGAAAGGTAGATGCGGTCGATTCGTGATGAGGAGTTGTGACTTATACAGGTGTAATGGGGCAGGGGCACCCTTAAACTATCCACAGCATCAATGAGGTGTAGGGAGGTAAGAAGGGTCCTGAGAGCCGGGTTGACACCTTTGTATGGACTAGTGGAATCCTCTGGGCGTTGAATACAATTGAAATCCCCTGCAAGAATAAGTTTTTCCTTAACGTCGTGCAGATGAGGCAGTATACTCTGTTCAAAGAACATTTTCCGTTCCACACGTTTATTGGACCCGGATGGGGCATATACATTTATCAGGGTGGTATTGTTTATGTGTCCAGATATTATGCGTCCTGATGGATGACATAGCACACCTTCGAGTGGGATATCATGTCTTATGAGGAATCCGGTCCCTCTATTCGTATTACCGGTATTGATGTATTGTTTGTAGAAGGCAGATATGGGTAAACACGGTATGGCAACTTCTTGAATGAAGGCAATGTCAATGTCTGCATCTCGAAGGAATCTCTCCAACAGTTGAAATTTCAGAGGGCATTCTATTACATTGATATTCACAGTGGCCACAGTGAGAAATTGCGCCATTAAGAGAAGTATAAAAGCTGTGCTAGACATACTGGAAGGTGGACTCGAAAGAAGACACAGCTGAGAATTATCCTGGTGCACTATGTCAAATTAGGTTGAGATAGTTCCTTATGATTGCTATTCATAGGCCGGCAGTCAGCGTTTGAGAGCGTTCGTGGGTCCCTAGATGACGTAGAATGAAGATTTTGTTTCTTTTTCACAGCTGCGGGAACGTTTGTGGAGCCAGTTTGATTCTTCTGGGCTGGTACGGCAATCGAGGCATTTGTTTTTATCTTTTTAGATACGTTCTCGGATCCCCGATCAACCTGCGTAGGTGAGTCGGTAGGTACCAGAGAAGGTGGGGGCAGTGAAGACAAAATTTCTGTGGCAGCCTGTAGTGGCGGCATAATTGGTTCTAAGGCTGCGATACATGTTGCCGATAGCGCAGGGGCACTCTGTGACTCGCTGAGCTGGTCAGTCTAAGGTACCAGTTCTGCGTCGTGTGTAGCAGAGGCCACTGCTGGTGTTGTCCCAGCTGACTGATCAATAAACATGTGTTCATGTGACGTTTGCTGTGTCACGACTTCCGAGTATTGAACACGTCGTTGTTGTGTTGGAGTTATACCGAGGGGAATCATTTTCTGTGGGCAGTTGATACGTAGGTGTGTGTTAGCATTGCAAATTAAACAGGTCTGTTTCTGTCCATTATAAGATAGGTAGCCAGAATGGCCACCAAAAGTCTCAGTGGAGGGGATATCTTGTTTTATTTCCATTGTGACTGCGCGTATTCCATTATAGACCGGGAACTGATAAGCAGAAGACCATTGTTCTTTCCTGACTTCACTCACAGTGGCATATTTCGACAGGACGGATTTGAAAATTTCAGGTGGAACTTCAAGTGGGACATTAAATATACGCACTGTGGTAAAATTGGAATCCGCTGGGGAGAGCTTAACATTAGTCATTTCGCCTGAGGCATACTGAAATTTAATAGGATCTGCAAAATTATTTAACAATTTCTGATAAGTAGATATGCTGATTACCTTGATGTACATGGTTTTTTCTTGTGCATTTAACTGGATGGCTTCTACTTGGTCGACAGTCAACCGGAGAGTATCGCTAATCCAGCGGTGAATTTCTCCTGGTGTGGCGCGAGAACTCTGCTTTTTCCATTGGCAGCGTACGGTATTTTTTCTCTGGTATCCGGACATGATTTTCAGCGGGGTTTTCTGGGTTTCCTGGTTTTGTTGTCCTATCTGGAACACTACTTGAAAAAGTATTGTCCGAATGACACACGGAAGGTCAGTTCACCCGTGGAACTATCGGAAGCACCGGTATTAGAAAATGTACACTCTTCCAATGCGGTCACACAGCGCGCTCACACGCACCTCACTCGGCCACGACTAGTGACCAACTGCCGACTTGCGCCATGCCTCAGCTTTGAAAGTTACTTGTATTAAGAGCCTCTTGGGGTACGTTACTCTTCCAGTTCGCTCTTTCAAATGTTCTCGACGTCACTATATCGTAGTTTAAAGCGTTAATTCCATGTTTTGCGTTACCCAGTCACTTGGCATGACAACTTAAAGCAGATGATATGTTGCACTACAATAATTGACTGCAGGTTCATCATATTATTCGAACGGTCTGTAGTCATATCGGGTGGGGGAATAATAGGGTTCAGTATCGTTTGCGGGATAAACTTAGAGTGCATTAGTACCATACGGGATGCAAGCACAGAAATATCGACCTTCATAGCATAACACGTTAGTTGGGCTGCATAAATGCAATATTATAAGGGGCGGCTGACTCACCTGGTATAATATACAACATACGTGGTACAGTCATTAAGTTCAGAGACTGACCGCATGACGGCGTTGTGGGGCACTATAGCGCATCGATGGCGCCGTGGTATGGTACCATGTCAGTTACTCTCTCGTCCCTGCAAGTGACAGTTGAGTGCATATATCCTCCTTGGTGCATGCACTGGCAGCAGACGTACGGTCGTTGTTGTGATGGTGATTTGAATGCGCCAGTCGGACCTGACGATGATCCGACGTTTCTCAACCGGATAATAACGGGACACGAAACATGGTGTTTCCCTTACGATCCGCAACTGAAACGACAATCAGCCATCTGGAAAACGCCATCATCATAATGGCAGAAAACACCACGACAAGACAGGTCAAAAGGCAAGGTGATATTGGAACTGTCTTTTGATTCAACTGGAATCATTCACATTGAATTGCTACCAGACGGTGCAACGGTAAACAAACTCCGCTACAAGGAGATCCTTGGGCGTTTACACGATGCAATTCGCCGTAAGCGACCTAAGCTTTGGTGTACAAAGAATTGGCACGCCAACGTACCTGCACATCGCTCTGTCCTTGTCCAAGAGGAACTTGCAAGGCAACAGGTGACAGTTTTCCCCCAACCTCCAACTGCTGCCAGAGCATGCACTCAACTGTCTCTTGCAGGGACGAGAGACATGGTACCATACCACGGCGCCACCTATGTGCTATAGTGCCCCAGAGCGCCGTCATGCGGTCAGTCTTAGTACTTAATGACTGTACTAATATGTAGGCCATAGAGTTATGTACTATCAAATGACGATTATTGAGTAGGTTCATTATTCAAACGTTGACTTCGATCGCATGATTAGGACACAAGAAATAAAAACTTAATTTTAAAATTTAGCACAGCCGCCATCTTGAGGTTATGTAAGCAATTTAACTAAATTTGATGTCAGTGCATTACAATGTGTATAAACATTTGCTGTACCATGTTTCACTGCACGCGGATGGTTAAATCGCGAGAAAAATCAATTTAAATGTTTCAACTTCGCAGTTTTGTACATAACAAGTTTTTGAAAGTCACATAAGCAAACTTCTAGTAGTGCCCTCTATCTCTGTACAAAATTTCAGCATGATATCAGTAATAGTTTCGGAGATATAGAATGCCGGTGAAATATTTCGCACAGCCGCCATGTTAGATTGGTGAGACATAATAAAATTTGAAGGGCACGGTCGGGGTCGGGTAAAATAGTACCTTACCGAGTTTCATTCAAATCGCTCCAGCCGTTTAGGTATTATTAGCGGGGTGGGGGACACACAGACGCACACATACGCACGCACACACACCTACGTACACAAACGGACAAAAGATGATCTCATAAGCCTATTTTTTCATAAATGAAAATAGGGTAAAAATGCAACACTTGGTAAAATAACAAAAGTTTAGACAAGTAGTTCCGAGATGAACTAGGCAGAAAAGCTAAAAGCAAGTTTAGAAATGCAAACATTGTAATGAGTGGCATTGTTCGGCGGGGAGATGTTCCGTTAAGGCGATTTAAGACTGTAAATGACCGCATAGACTGGGTATGTGCACAACTGGGATTAGTGTACGTAGATGCTGACTGCTGAATTGGTGGCCGTGACTTCGCCCGAGACAGGCTGCATTTAAATCGACGGGGCGCTTTCAACCTAGGGAGCCTAAGTGACAGGGTCATCGGTTCGTGCCGGCTTTTGTGAGAAGGAGCAGGTCCAGAGGTTGCCAGCCGACGGGAACAGAAGGAGCTATTTCGGGATATTTTCTGCGAGGTAAGACTCCAAGATTACTGCAGGTAAATTGTCAGAGTTTAGGAAATAAATTAATTGAACTTTGGAATCGTGTAGAGACATATTCTCCGGACATTGTCATTGCTACTGAATCTTGGTTATATGAGGATATAAATAGTAACGAAATAATTCAAGGGACCTACGAAATGTACAGAAGGGATCGGAGAAAGCGAGGGGTTGGGTTATTTATTTGTGTGCGCAAAAATATAGATAGTTTCTTAAAGTGGGCTGATACGGATCATGAAATGATATGTGAACACATTTCGGATAAAGGAAATAAATTCCCTCTTCATGTGATAGGGGCGTATAGAGTACCGAAAGATAACTTTTCGATCCTCGACACACTGTATGATAAAACTTGTACGGGTAATGCTATGAAAAAGAGCATAATAATTGCCGGAGATTTATACCTCCCCAAAGTAGACTGGTTTCTTAAAGAGGGCTGATACGGATCATGAAATGTTATGTGTACAAATTTCGGATAAAGCAAATAAATTCCCTCCTCAGGTGACAGGGGCGTATAGAGCACCGAAAGATAACTTTTCGCTTCTCGACACACTGTCAACTAGTTGTGGTCAAGCTCAGAGCGCTGCAAACAAATTCTGAAGGGAGGGGGGGGGGGGATTTTCCCAAGTACAGTAGTTGACTTCCCTACTAGAGACATTAATACCTTAGATGTTTATCTCGTAAGGCCTGTAGAGCTGTATATTAACTGTCGTAAAGTACCAGGAATTAGTGACAATTCTGGGGTTGAATTAAATATTAGATACGGTGACATTACAAAATTAGCCTCTGATATAGCAAAAATGATCCTATTCCAGTATCGCAGGGCGGATCAGGGCAAATTTCAGGGGTATTTGAATGAGCTATTTGTAGGATGGGCATCGGAAGGAAATCACATTAATATGGACTAACTTGTTGAAAATTTTAAATAGCGCTATTGATACATTTGTCCCATTTAAATTACTGAAACAAAACCCAGATCCTGAGTATTCCACACGAGGAATCAGGAGCCTAAAACGGAAAATTAGGAAATTATACAATAAAAGACATGATAGTGACAAGTATATGTTGAAATTTAAATCCTTATCAAGAGATCTCGTCTTAAAATGGAGGGCTGCTCATGACAATTACATGCAAGGTTTACTTGGTTCGGGAGGCGATGGGTGGAAAAAATTTACAGATAAGTTAGGAGAAGAAAGGTAAATTCAAATAATTTGTCGATGATAATGTCCGGCGACGGTAAATTATTTACTGCGAAACAGGCCATTGCTAATGAATTAAATGACTTTTACGGTAGTGTGTTCAATAAATACAATAGCTTTGTGTTGGACCTTAACGGTGAATCAGGGGCTCCCCTTTTCCAAATAAACCAGTCAGCAATTGTAAAGCTAATACAAAAATTACATTAAAATATATCGAAGGTTCCTGATAATATTGTTAGTGAAGTACGTAAACTAGGAGGTAGGGCCGTGGCACGATACTTGGAGGTGATGTTTAATGTGTCCATAAACAATGCGCAAATCCCAGATGACTGGAAAAGAGCTACGGTAGTCCCAATATTTAAGGGAGGGAGCAGACTTGAATTGGGCAACTATAGGCCGGTTAGCCTTACGTCCATCGTTTGTAAACAGATGGTGCATCTCATTTGCGACTACTTGAGGGAACAGTGGGAAACCTTTTCATGGTTTAATGATAGGCAACATGGATTTCGGAAAGGTTACTCATGCGAGAGTCAGATGCTATCACTTTTTCAAGATATTAGCGAATCGTTAGACAATGGAGTTTCATTCGACGCCGTAGTTATAGATTTTGCGAAGGCATTTGATGTCGTGCCGCAAGACATGCTACTCCATAAATTAGCTTGGACGAAGATTGATCGAAGAGTAATTTTATGGATCCAAGAATTTTTGACGGGTCGTTCCCAGAAGGTGAAATTCGAAGGCCGATTCTGGGATGAAATTACCGTAACGTCGGGTACCCTCAGGGCAGCGTAATCGGAATGTTGTTACTTTTGGTGTCCATAAATGACTTACCCAATGGGATTTGCAGTGACTGTCGATTGTTTGCGGATGATTGTGTAATATATCGAAAGATACATGACTCACAAGACAATGCAGTACTTAAAGATGACCTGAACCTGGTCTATAAGTGGGCGAGTGAAAATAAAATGAAAATAAACACAAGAAAATGTAGTCTCTTAAAAATAGGGAAAGTGCGAAGGCAAGATTTTCAATATAACATTGGCTCGGAAATAGTTGTAGATGAAGATTCATGCATATATTTGGGCGTTCACGTAAGGAATGATATGAAATGGAGTAGTCATGTAGGATGTGTAGTTTCTAAAGCTTACAAATCCCTGCACTTTGTAATGAGGGTATTAATAGGAAGTAGTACCTCTGCTAAAGAATTAGGATATTTGTCACTTGTAAGAACTATTCTGGAATACGCCTCGGTGGTTTGGGATCCATACCAAGGAGAACTCATAAATGAGTTGGAAATGGTACAAAGAAAGGCCGCTTGATTTGTGCTCAGTGACTTTAATCCAAGGAGGAGTGTGAGCCGTATATTAAAGAAACTTGGGTGGGAATCACTTGTGGCTAGGAGGATGAAATCTAAACTCTGCGCTATGTACAACACGTATACAAATCAACCAGCATGGGGTGAGCTTAGCACACGTATGGGAAAGCCCACTTCCATGAGTAGGAGTGATCATCCCTTCAAAGTTAAGGGCCGACCACAGCAAACAATTTATGGTAAATATTATTTCGTAAACCGTGCCATTGATCACTGGAACTCTCTACCTGCCGCAGTCTTAGAGCCTTTTCCCAAACATATAGGTGTGTTTAAGAAAAGACTGACTATTTGTGTAAATTTTCTAGTTTAATTGTTATTGAATATTGTTTTGTATAATTATTTGTTTGTTATGTATATTCAATTTGCCACCGGGGGACACACCCCAATTGCAAATAAATGAATGAATGAATGAATGAATGAATGAATGAATGAATGAGTGAGTGAACTAAATAGCCTATTCCATAGATCTCACTTACCGGTATGTTAATTGTCTATCATCATACAAAATTTCAGTTTGATTGCTGTGATAGATTCGTAGATATTGAGGACCGTCTAAATATTTCGGATGGTCGCCATGTTGGATTTTTATATCTGTAGGCCATCGAGTTATGTAGTATTAAATGAAGATTATTGCGTATGTTTATTATTCAAACTTCAATCGCATGATTAGGACACAAATAATGAAAATGAGATTTTAAAATTTCGCACAGCTGCCATCTTGTGGTTATGAAAACAATTGAAATATATTAGATGCCAGTGCATTAAAATTTGTGTAAGCATTTACCGTACCAAGATTCACTGCACTCGGATGGTTAAATCGCGCGAGAAACGTCCATTTAAATATTTAAATTTCGCGTCACCGCAACGTTGGATTTGTGCTCACCTGGTTATTGAAAGTCCCATAGGTGAACTTAAGTTACTAGCCTTTAATAGCATAATAAATGTCAGTTTGATTGCTGTCATAGATTAGTAGATATTGAGAACCGTCTAAATATTTCGGATGGTCACCATGTTGGTTTTCATATGTAGACAGTAGAGCTATGTACAGGGTCATTATCTATTTGCGCCCCGTTAAACACGGCAAGCTAAGCTGGCTTTGACTGGCGCAGATCGCGGGAGCGCATACACGGCTCAGCCAGTGGTGGCGGCACTTTTACACTTTTACCAAACTTGTTCAATATAATATAATAAAATATCGTATGGCCTCGGGTGCCGGGTGCAAGCTTTGTTATTTGACACCCAAAGGGTAGTTTGCATGTCGAATTTCGTTGTTCCTTGAAGCACTATGAAAGTCAAGGAGGTTAGATATCTAAGCTCCTTGAACACTCTAGCACTTTCTAGTAGAGAAATGAGGAACTTTGTGTTGGCGGAAACTCCCGAGATTAATTTTGCCATTATGAACACGGCCTACTGAATTCAAATGGGTTCTTTGACATTCCAACATCGTATGACATGGTGTCGTAAGTTTTGCAGCCTTTCAAAAATCACCTACCACGGCCAGGAGCGAACCTGCAAGCTTGGGGTTAGTAGACCGACATGTTGACCACTCACCCACCGTGGTAAGCAACACTTACAGTGCCCATAGCCGATGCTGAAAATGTCCTCCCTCTCTTGTAACACACACCTGACATCTTCTGATTAAAGAATGGACGACAATCTCATCTAATTTTTGTTCTGTAAGAACACAACGTTGTCTGTTAACATTTTTATTATTTACGGAGCCTGTTTCCTTGAATCGTTTAGCAAGCCTCCTAATTGTACTGGCATTAGACACAGGTCTTCCTGGAAAAATGATTGTAAAATTTCGTCTTGTTTCAGAACAAGACTTTCTGCTTTTCATATACGAATTATGGATATACACACGTTCGTACAATGTAAATTGGTGTCTTGGCATGACCAACAGTCACAGTAACCACAATACTCACTAAACGTGCAACACTAACGTCTAAGCTTTGCAGATACACGTCCATATGAATTACAAAACACGTGTCAACTAACGATATGAGTCAGCGGAGCGCGCCACCACCGGCTGAACCCGCGATATCCGCCAGTCAAAGCCAACTTAGCTTGACGTGTTTATCGGGGCGCATATAAATAATGACCCTGTATTATTAGATGACGATTATTGCGTAGGTTCATTATTCATAAGTTGAATTCGACCGTATGTTTTGGACAAAGGAAATAAAAAACTTAATTTTAAAATTTCGCACAACCAACATCTTGAGGTTATGTAAACAATTGAACTAAATTAGATGTCAGTGCACTAGGCCTGCAATGTGTATAAACATTTTCTGTACCATGTGTCACTGTGGTCTTGCGAGAAAAGTCTTTTTAATGTTTCAACTTCGTTTGGCCACCATGTTCGCTTTTTACTTAACAAATTTTTGAAAGTCAAATAGTGTACTTTTAGTAGTGCTCTTTATCACCGTACAAAATATCAGGTTGATATCGGTAATAGTTTCGGGGATATAGAATGCCAGTGAAATATTTCGCACAGCCATCATGTTGAATTGGTGCAACGTAATAAAATTTGGTCAGGGTCGGATATAATAGTGCTATGTCCTTACTGAGTTTCATTGAAATTGCTTAAGCCGTTTAGATGTTATTAGGGGGACACACATACATACGCACACACACACATACACCCACACATATAAAAGGTGATCTCATAAGCCTTTTTTTTTTCTTAAATGAAAATAGGCTTAAAATTGGACTATTTAATTCGGAATCCGTGGATATCTCTTGTTGAAAAGTGTCGTGGTGCAATGAGTTATGAATCTTGTCATGAATTAAAACATTTGATATTAAAGTATTGATAGGCTGATTTTTGTTTTCTATTTCGGTGGAAAATTATACGAAACCTTAGGTGTAGCATAAGGATAACAACAAAGCATACTCAACAGTCCGGAAAGCGTTGGTGCTGAAGATACAATGAAGCAAAGACCTAACATGGTGTTTACTTTCTTTATTCGGTATGCTTGCATCTAACCTAGGAGACCTCGGGATTGATTCTTGGCTACTAACGTGAGGGCTGGAACGGGAACAATCAGCCTTGTGAGGGTAATTGAGTAGCCATCAGACCTCAGAGGCAGTAAACCCGAACAAGAACGCCAAGTTGAACGACCGATGGGACATGTCACCTAACAATCTGCAGACCATATAATTTACTGAGGAACGGTTCACTTGTTGGAGCAAGGGGATTTGTTTACTTACTGTATGCACCGCATACAGTACTAATGGTTACATAATGTGAATGTTCGACACATTGTAGTTCAGTTACAGCACAGAAATACTACACACTTGCAAACAGCTGTCTCCTTCACAACAGCCTTTTAAAATTGTCGACCTCCTACTTCTAGACAGCATTGTATACTGTAAGTCTCCTTTCAGAAACCCACATCCTCTCAAAAATGTCTGGCTATTGGCGTATGTGATCGAAAGCTAATGATATCTACCAATTGATAAACACGTACAGTGTACCTGACCTCAGAAAAAGTAAATCCAGAGGACTGAGGTTGGGTGAACTGGCGGACCAACCTGCTGGCTTTCTTTCGTCCCTATTAGCTGCCCCACATGAAAATGCCACATCAGACATTTCGCCCACATTGTGCCTTAAGAGCAAGTCTTCTGCGTACAATGTGCGAACAGTCAAGGTGCAGAAGCCAATGCAGTGAGTTCTCAGTTGCGATCTACAGTATTTTTCAAAAACCAAGTTAATTCCGGCTTAGGCTTTCATGGCCGGTGTTCATGGCTATGTACAAGGTGTCCGAGCACAGACGTTAGTGTAACGATGAAACTCTCCCTGCAATACTTGGTGTTTAGATCGAACATGGTGTATGGAAGTGAGAGCTGGGTAGACTCAGGATATCTAATACATAAGCTGGAGGTAACTGATATGAGGTTGCACGAATGATTGTTGGGACAAATAGATGGGAGCAATGGCAGGAAGGTACTTGTAATGGAGAGATAAAGGTTAAGTTAGAAATGAACACGCTAGATGAAGCTGTTCATATGAGCTGACTCAGATGGTGGGGTCATGTGATTAGAGGTGGGCAAGAGAGATTACCTAAGAGGTTAATGAGCTTTTTCGAGGGTAAAAGAATAAAAGGTAGATAGAGGAGGCGATGGTTAGATTCAGTGTTGAACGATTTCTAAGTGAGGGCTGTAGAAGCAGAGGAGGCCGCAATGTTAACTGTTAATAGGGGATCACGGAGGCGAATTGTTCGCATTAGCTTTAGGGTAAGTAGCCTACAATATAATATTCTGCTCGGCTGAAATAATAGACAGCTATGTCTGTCAATCGTAAAAATACTCCAGAAACTCATTGTAGTTTGTAAGCAGTTAAACTATCAAGCACGTCTATGTTGCTTGTTTGCTACGAGCTGTGTGTGCCATTATTATCTGGTCTTGCACCTCTGTTAGCGAGGGACTTGCTTCCTTGTGTTATCCACCTTGTGGCGTAGTGACTTGCATTCTTGGCTGTCCCCACTGACGTCAGGGTGCGGTTCCTTGCTATGCCGAGAAATTTCATTCTAATCTGAGGGCTCGTGAGAAGAGGTGGGATAGATTTCTACCTCAGCCATACTAGGCACGGTTTTCTGCCGTTTACCACTTCCTCTCCTGGAGAATGCTAGGATAGTATCACGGCCACCTCCTGCTGAAATTCTAGCGCACGTACAAATACACACACTAGTACAGCTATCACAATGACACAGGTTATCACAGAAATTCCACACACATGTATTCGGGGCTGTAGGACCACAATGTCGCAAAGACCCTAAATGAATCAACAATAATGCTTCCTTGTAATGCAGTTCAGACGCCCATCAAACATCTTAAATTGTATAAGAGAAATACAGTGAACTAAGACCATCAGTTTCCTGCTTATCTTGCTGTTATTCCTTTGCAACGATCTGCAATAACTGAGGGTTTGATACATTTTCCTAGTGATAGTACTTCAAGAACAGCTGTTCATATTGTCCCTCGCCTCAAGGATTTGGTAATTATGACCTCATCTCCATGAATTAAGAACTTGTGTAGGATACAGGCATACTAAACTGTGAACTTATTCATTTCTGGCACACACATGGCACGAGCGGGAGCGGGGCCGTGTTTCTAAATAGGCTAAGTAGGCTGCAGCCTAGAGCGGCAAAGTTTCAGGGGCGGCAGTTTAACAATTCATTCAAAAGTTAAAATGAAGTATTTCAGACGTTAATAATATTTTCCGTACGAATTTAAGAATACCTGTTACTTAAAAATATATTTTATTCCTTGAACATAGCCTACTTTCTAAAACTAGAACATAATACAAATTCACAGCACGTAATCTTGTATTATAACTTTCTTGTAGTGCAATGTAATTTGGTTTGAAAACACTGGCACAAGCACAGCGATTCGATCTGACAACACTGTAGCCGATCTGGCAAAACTGTTGGTGGAAGGCCCAGTGGCTCCGCTGTCAGCAGTGTTGTGTCAGTCTAGTCTGTCTGAGTCTGAAGCTGTCATTTGTGTCTAATTAAAATAAAAATATGTGTAAAATAGTGATCACTTATCTCCAAGAACAAATTAATTAATTTCGAATCCCATTTCATTTTTTTACGAATCTTAAAAAATGTAAGTAAAAAAATAAAGTTAGTTAGTTATTGTTGTTTAAAGGGGCGGAACTACGAGGTCATCTGTCCCCTAAAAATAAGTAAGTTAGATGACTAATTTCATTACATGATTTATTATGCAAACCATTAAAATTGTAGTTTTATCTAAACTAAATGGACTTAATGTTTAAAAAATAGGATGAAAACGCCAATGAACTCTATCCTCTTTTGTTGTATAAAACAAATGTATTAAGCAAATATGAACTATAGAGGGGGAGGCAAATGGACTTTAGCCTATAGGCGGCATATTCTTAAATCCGGCTCTGGGCACGATCCCGATTAGTAGTGGCGAATATTGATAACATTAGAACCACATAACATCATTAGTAAAATGCCCATTAATTTATGGAGAAATGCTCCAGAACGAATAAAAAGACATAGAACATTTATCGAACTAAATTTTGATGATTGTATCACAGTGGCTTAGTCAAATATCAGTTTCCTGCAGTGTTGGCAACGCAATTACATTCCTTATTAGTAGTCTATATATAAATACATAATGATTTTGAATGAATACCAAAATGGAAATAATGAATAAAATATTATTCTTAATCTTAAATTTCAATCAGAATCATATTTATTCATTGTTTAAGTAACTACTGTATTCTGGGTGAAAGTATAAAATCGAAACACAAGAGGAATTTAATGCTGCAATGCATTGTATATAATGTGATTTATGTCTAAACAAGAAAAATATTATTCACTTAAATTTAAAGTTAACCATTCACTGATGTTCCTCGGATGCTTTTGTCAAATGTTTCATACAACCAGCTAAACCTTTTCTTATTAACTGATTACTACGGGGTTTACTTGGCAATGAAACATCTTAAATTTTATAAGAAAAATACAATGAACTAAACCCATCTAAAATTCATCATATTTGTAAATACTGTTCTAAAATAGTTGAAAAAAAGATGACACAATGACTCATCAGCTCAATATAGCAAACAATGCAACATAAAAATATGCTATTTCCCTTCACGATGTTTTTTTTTAAACTGTTCGCAACTTTGAGAGGAATATAAAAATATCTCACATTACTGAGGTAGTAAAACTAGGCCCTCTGTAGTTAACATTACATAGAGTGGAAAATAAGCTGTTTTTCACCGGTTTTAATGAATTTTTGAGCGGGGGGGGGGGGGGAGGAATTGTCTCCAACTTAAGTTTATTATATTCGATTGTCTCAATAGTTCATTCGACTTGGACATTCGTTCCATCGCTAAACGTCTCAAGTCAGAGTTGAGTTACTGACGTATCAATACATGCTTGTGACTGACCTCGGATGCGTGAGTATGGACATGTCAGTAGTGTTGAATGGGATATTATACACCTACGGAAGATAAAAAGGAACATTTTGGTATCTGATATATCATTACCGCACTGGTTAAATCGTCATACCAACCAAAATGGAGGCCTACGTGACATCGGGTTCCTAGGACAGACGCAGCTTATTAGCCACGGTCCAATGTAACAAGATAACATATAGCATACATAATGTGTTCACTAAGTTCCGTTGCAGAAATAAATGACAATACCTCTCGAAACTTAACTCGTCCTTTCCAATACAAACTCTAGACCATTATGGATTGACTTTCAGCAACAAAACATACATGAAAATATGTACATAATTCTCATATATTTAGCCTTTACTGTGTTTTAAAGAAACATATTGTTCTAACTGACCGGCGTGTTTCAAAATACAACCCTCATGAAGTGAGGAAGATATGATTTACGGTCCGATAACTGCATCAAAATAAATATTGTGCATTGAAGCACACAGCCCCAAGTTCACAATGTATGTTAAAATATGCCCATAGCTTTGAATGAAATCGTGAATATTACTATATTTTCAGAGCACACTTAAGACATATTTAATGTGTAAATATTTGCACGTTTTTTATGAACTTCTGAGGTCCAGTAATTAGATGTCTTCTGAAATTGGACCTGCATCTTTAGGAATACTTGCTCCCTTGTACCATTGACAATAGTATAATGACATAATTAATATAGAAGTGAGAGTGCAGTTTTAAAATCATATAGTTGTTGGTCTGTCAATATTATAAGCATTTTCAGGGTGAATGGTACAGTAGTGTGGTACGGTACTCTTAGTATCGGCCAGCCACTGAAATGGCAAATATTAACAAGCATCTGTGACTGTAAACACAATTACTGTAGTTTTTTATTAGATTAGAATATTCAGGGTTGAATATCTTAAAATCTCCTAGGCACTAGCAAATCAATGGAGATTCTATTCAGCTCAAAATTTATTGGGAACAATTGTTTTACAGTCCTGTACAAATTTCATGACAAAAAAACCTTTGTAGAAACATTTCTATACAGTTTTGTACAAATCATTACTTGAAGAATTTCCCATTTATCACAAAGGATATTCACTTCTCTTCCATGAGGAAGTTCATCAGATAGTAGTGGCTCAGCACTTTATAGAGGCAATTAAATTCATTCGCTATACGGCTACAAAACACCCACTAAGCAATGGTTTATCCTGTCCATACCAGCACTGAACACAGCATAGCAAAATTAGCTTCAAAAGGGTTTCCAAATGACTCAGAAAATAAACAACTACATAAAATGTAGTTACATTTTATTTTGGTTGTATTTGATTGGCATTAAAGTAAGAATATTTGGCAACATTTGGAAAGTCCGCCACATTTCTCAAGAGGACACCCGAGTTCCTTCTTGACCTCTTGGAGAATCATGATATACATACATCAAAATTCACCATTCTCCACAATAGATTGGTCACTATTTGGCAACAACATTATTATAAAACATAAGTACATTTCCTGAAGGCCAAGTAATGTTATAAACTTCATGAAGAATTGTATTTATCTATAAAACGTATGTCTTTGAAACGTAGTGAGATCAACAATGAGTCTACAGAAATTAGACTTCATAATTTTCATAATATTATATACTCTAATTAGATTTAATGATGATGATAAAACAAATAACAATTACACCAAATTTGATTTGGAAAAAGGAAACAGCAAAACCCCCACAATTAACATGTAATTGAGCCAATTAGAACTCTGAACTTGCCTTCATTATAAAGTAGAAATAGGATTGGAAATTTTTATTAACAATTTATTTGTTCCTCCTGGACCAGCCAGGATTTACGTTAGTAGCATTCATGCATGAGATATGTATTGCAGAATTAGTCCTTCCATTCTACACATCAGTACATGAAATGGAACAGCTAGAAAATAATTCAAGTATCCCAGTATATCTCCAATATTTGGTCCATGTATCAATGCAATGTTCATGGCTTCCACTGAAATCTTCTTTAATTGGAGAAACAATCCACAATGGGTAAAACTGGGGTGAGTATGAAAAAGCGACACTTTGTGTCAAGGTTGACGAAAACTTCCCCAACTGGGAAATGTGAATGAGGCACTTGGTAATGCAAGCCGAAACAAATCGGCAAGAAGAATGTGGGGCTTTCTGCTATAAATGAGGATCAGCATCCCCACGAACTGATTCTCCACCGACACTGGCTATTTGGAAAGACAACGGCCTTCCTTGGCGCTCTTGCAGCAACAAATGGTGAGCTGCTCTGTCCATCTCCTCCTGAGTCATGTCCAGTGCTTCCTGCATTTCTCTTGATGTATAACGCACAAAATCGGGATCACAGTATTTGCCTAGTCCTTGTTCCACTAACACCTGAAAGTTTAACATAATGCATTACTCACTGTTCATACAAGCATCAAAACATAAAATCTCTCAAAAGAATTGAATCGACCGGCGCTGAAAAGCATTGAGCCAGTTTCCACTACTTTTCAGGAGAGAGAAAAAACGTAATTGACAGAACAGAACTTAATTAACACTCTATATTAGTCACCTATGTTGTGAAGCAACTATTCAGGTTATACTTGCGTTAGCAGAATATCAATTTTAATTTAATAAACACTTTTAAAAATCAATTTTGGAAACATGACTTAATGCCTTTCAGCTCCATGGTCAGTTTAGTACGGCATAAAGCCATCCAGAATGAATATTTCACGTGATATTTTATTCTAAAATGGATTTGTAACATAAAACCCACTTAAATTCTTTACAAATGTAATTTACAATACCACTGTTACATGCGGGTATCTTGCAGCGCGGCTAACATTAAGTACGGAATGCGGCGCTGAATGGCAGCGAGTCATTGACTGAATGCTTTACTCCTCTGATTGCACTACATCTAGCAGTGGTCTCTGGCTTAAAGAAAAGGCTGATTTAAGCCGTTCGAAGACCCTTGGATCAGTACTTGAGAATACTAAATGTTTAAAAATTCGCCATTTTTGACTTAATGCTTTTCAGCTCCGGCCGATTTATTTCTATCCAAATACTCACTCGGCCTACTAGACTCTCTGCAGATCCAATGACTTCGGGAAAATTAGGTCGGCGATCAGCAGGGCTACCTGGGAGTGAATGAGACAGTCGTTCTGTTCCCAAGCTACCGTTAGATTCACCCATCCGAGGCACTGAAATGAAGACAAGGCTTGTTGAAGGCACTATAACTGTGCAAAAGATCTAATTATATTCATTTAGAGAAAAATTTCAAAATTAGATTAAGTTAAAGTTAATTATGTTAATATGATGAGTGGGGACAGCTAGCAAGACTGCGGGAGACCATGGGGGTAGGGGAGGGTCTGACCTCTGCCGTGGAAGGAAGCCCTGTGAGAGAGGGGGGACCGTCGTCCTGGAACCAGCCCATGTCCCGTGGTGTCCGGTAGGAAGCCTGCTACTGCTACTGCCATTGCTTGTGCTTGAGCCATCTTCAGTCCACTTGCTATGCGGGAGAAACTTGAGGACATCTCTCGGCCATCTCGACCGATGCAGCCCAGGCCTCTTGGGACTCGCCGGGGAGGGGGCGTAGGGGGGGTCAGCTCGGGGCTGTATTCACCCTGCAGACTGTAAGGCAGGAGGGGCCACGTGTTACAATGTTAGTAGGAACGCTAGGCACTAGGACAGGGGGACACACCATGCTCTCCCCACACTCACTCCCGCTTACCGTAATTGTTGGGGTGAAGAAACTGGCCCCCGCTGAGTTTGCTGAAATTTGCACAAGATCAAAGGATAGCATACGGTACTTATTGGACTGCAGAACATAATGTATGCACAGAATGTACTTGAACCAATAATACTTGTACTAATACAAATCATTGTCTGTGTTGGAAGGGAGATTTCACTTAATGTGGAAAAGTTCAAGTGATACGATACTTACTCAATAACTTGATAAGGCCCATATGTTCTCTCAGGATCGCCATTTGAGACGGTGATTGGACGTAAGGGAATCGACTCCTCCTCCTTGGGCCCTCCGACATCTTGCATTGACATGGCACTGAAATCAATCAACATACACAATGAGCAAAGTGAATGTTGCTAAAATACAGAATACCATGAGCTGGGAGGTTGTTAATGTGCTTCAGAGTGATTCGAAGATAAATCTGTCCAATTTTAAGGACTGTTCTTTAATTTATTAAAACGCACGACGTAGAATTGTTCCGAGATACAGGCCACTGATTTAGCATATAATTTAAACGCAAAATAAAGATGGGATAGTTGTATTTTTCATGACTGTTTGAATACCAAATGCAGTATTAGGTCGTGTTGTGTACAAAAAGTACATGCTATCAAGATGTTAAACAGAGACTTACAATGCCTGACGCGAACGGAACTTGAACCTGGGACCTTCGAATTTCTGGTTCGATGCTCTTACTACCAGAGCTATCACGCACGTCTGTCTCTGATCAACATGAGGGTACAAGAAGTGACTTGTCCAACTCGTCCTCCTACAACTCTCGACGCACGAACAGGTCGAGCAGACATGGAATATTGTATTCCAAGACAGTATTCACAAAGTGCATTGCATTGCCATCCGTGAAGGCTACAGCACGTACTAGTATGGATGTTTCAGTAGGGGTCCATACCTAATACTTTGGAACCGGTTGAGCTCTTGGTATTAAAATGGAATCATTAGATATATTCCATCATAATCTTTCCACAAGAAATCTTGTGTGAATTGGAAATGTCCCAAAAGGTGTTTACATATCTTTAATGATAACGGTATATTATTTATTTTATGTTGGTTGCTCCATATTGAACCCAATTATACTGTTCATATAATAATGATTCATATTTTATTTTATGTTGTACTGAAGTACATTGAGGCAGGCTGGATGTTGCTACTTGGTGTTGCAAGATTTCGAGCACTCAACACAAGGGATGTATATTTAGCCGATTCCTGGAATATAGAGGTCATCGAGCTGAACGCTTGGTGTTAGTTATGACGTAGGAAGTCCTTGAACCGTTGTCTGAGAGTGTGCAAGTGAGAGAGCTGAGCGGAGTGAGCGAGAAGGAAGATGAATTCTGACGTCACGAGGGTGGAGTCTGTGAAACAGTAGCAAAGAATTGAACTTGAATTGACGAATCAGGAAGATGATGCTATCCTAAGGCGGGAAATCGGCGTGGTATCAGAATTGGAGGGAACTTGATATTTAATTAATCGACGAGCGAATTTGATTCCGCATGGCAGATCTGTAACCTGCGTGACGTGAGTTGATCTGTGATACCAGTCGCAAGTCTGTAGCCCTATTTCTACGATTTATTATATTTTTATTGTCCCCACTCTAGTGATTTATGCCAGTTCAGTATAAATTAGGCCACGGAGTTGGTCAAGGTGTTCTATTCTTTGGGTCTCTGAGGAGACAAGTCATATCAGTTTGATTACAGACGAGATTATATTTCTGCAAGTTGAACTTCGTAATTTTGAGAGCAGACAATGAATTGTCTGGCTACTTGAATATTTAATACTTTACATTTCAGAATGTTTATTACGTATGACAAGTTACGTGTGAAATTAGAGCAATTATGCTTAATTAGGGAAATTGTCATCGAGAGAAATTGCTCAGGACTTTGAGCAAAATTAGTAACTCATTAAGCAATTATAGCAGGGATAGCTAGTGAATGTATTTTAATATTTGAACATTTATCTGCATCTGTAAGAAGACTGCAAGATGGTTGGCACCTGGCCAATAATTGGAGTGATGACTGTTCGATCTACCCAGATGGCAGTGATGACTGAGTAGAGACCGGCTGGGTCATGCACTGAGATATACGCTGATTGATGTTCCAGTTATGGATGAGTACTAAACATTGATTTATTCAATTATGGTAGATAGATTTGTGCTGGGAACTTTGTATATATTTGCTTGTGTTTTAACGTAGATTTAGGATTTTTTTTTGTTTCCGACACTCAGATGTAAATGTGTGATGACGCGTGACTACTTATTGATTGTTTGTTTTCAATGTAAATTTAATTAATTTACAGCGTGTACATTGTTGTGATTATTTAGATTTTACGTTAACATGAGCTACGGATCGGATGATAAATGAAGCTTTATTAAAACAAAAGTAAATGACAGAGACTGGGGGGAATAAGCTTCTTGTGTTGCCGTTTTAATTAATGAGTTTGCCATGTTGCAAATATTTGGAAGGAACCATCTGTTCTGTTTTGAAGTTATTGAATTTATTTTTGTTGATGAAAGCATTTGAAATCTTTCAGTTGAAGCTTAGATCAGACGCGCCGAGAGTATGTGGAATATTTTTGTGATTTTTTTAAGGTGTGTCAAAATCCAAGGGTGTGATATTTGTGTGTTGTTGTGTCAATTTGTATGTATTAATTTGCGCGGAGGAAGTGGCATTGTGACCATTCCTTGACTGCTGCATTACAGTCGGCGGTTGATACTCCGCGGAGGCCCAAACTGATTTCATCGAAGTCTTATAATTCCAGAGGGAATTATTGGGACTAAATTAATTGCGATTCTTGCAGCCGTGCAAAGGCAGGCCTGAGATTGGGTAAACACACGTGGGTTTATTGACACTGACGGCGAGAATCCACAAGTTGAGCGCTGATCTAAGATAAGACTAATGAATTTAGGGGACGGCCAGACCGTGACCCAGTGGTTAAAATTAGCTTGCTTGTTGGTTGAAGCCTTGAATTATATAAAGGGAAGATCTTCACGCCAGGACTGTAATCTCTTGTATCTCGGTAATATAAAATTGTTTGTTGTGTAAATATTGCCGGCCGGCAGTGTGATTTTCTGATAAAATGTAATGATCTGATTTGGTATTTGACACCTTGTTGCGTCTTTGGTTAAGATGACATGCGGTCATCTGTTGTTTCATTGTAGGGTAGTCACATGCGTTATACTTGTGTTTATTTGTTAAGTCCTAGTTGAGGCAATTTGTTAGTGCTGTTGGGCACATAGTCCAGATTTCGGGCGGAAAATCTTTGATGTAATTATAAGAGTAGCGAGTGTCGGCAGTGTATTTATTGTTGTAGTTAGTTCCCAAGCGCCAGTCTATCTCCAAATATACGGATTCGCGGCTTGACGGCTATGCCCGAGGGTTGCAAATCTCGTATAAATAGTACGTATTCCATTTCTGCATGCATCACGTCACGCCACTCACGCACATGGATTGCAGGATTTACAGGATGATTTCATATCCTGATTGTTGAAATCTCTTGGGAGAGATATATTTATTTGTGAAAATTAATGATTTAACTGTGGGTGTACAGTAAGGGAGATATGTTTTGTTGTTATTTTGAATATTGATCTGATATTAAATTTTGTTTGGTTAATTTCTGTCTTCACTTTTTTTCCTGTCCCCTTTATTTATCTCTATGTTACCTTGTATTTGATGAGAAGCAAATTCTATAGCAACTACGTTATGGACCGGATACTTCCCCGAAAACAGAGTCTCATTATGCTTCTTCGCAAGAGTTCAATATGAATGAACATTAATTGTACAAAACGAAATTATGCGTAAACCTAGGTGTTATTATTTCCCAAACTTCCCCAATAATTAGACAGAAGCCTAATTTTTTCAATGGAAGTTTTCAGAATTTTTCCATATTGATGTCTATCATTTTTCCTGCTAAAACTATTGTGAACCATGAAATGAAATAAATACATGTCCCTAGATTTTGTAGGCTATTTATATTCTTAAATCACAACATGTGCTTCCATTATTCTGATGAATACCAACTTACCTAGTTATGTGAGGTACCAGAGCATTCTTGGTAATGCTAGTGATGTGGTTCATTCCCTCAGTAACTGCTCTTTGGATAGAGTTATAAGGCAAGTAGTCTATTGAATTAGTCGGTGAAACCTGAAAGCAACAATATCATATCACTTTCTGCTTGTTTAACATGGTGCACATTCAGAGACTGGAAAAGCTCTGATCTCATACACGATAATGAAAACAATTGAAGTAAGGACGGGATCTCGGGATCAATGCCATGCTCCATCGGTGTCATCAGAGGGTGCTACACTACATAAACTAAGTCTTACCTTAATTGAAGAAAGAAGCGGGAATATACCCTTTTCCAAGACAGAGATCTCCTGCTACACAAAAAGGTGCAAAATGTAAGTGAACCTAAAGAACAATAAGTCTAGAATGGCATTTGTCTTGATGGAACTATTTATATTTATTTGACTGACAACTATGAAGCTTCTAGACTGATTAGACTAATAATTAGCCTCCTTCAGGTAGGCCTACCCGTAAAAAGGGCACACATGGTGCAATTTGAAACCTTCTTGGTTCACAACTAGTCGGACAAGAAGTCCTTTCAACCATGTTCATTATCTTTCTTTCTGTCTTTTAGTGGTGTTTTTCATATTTCTATTCCTTTTTATGTTCAATGGCAAATTTGGATGGAAAATAACTAAATGAAACAACGAATTTGTGTTTATTTAACTCAGCCAGATCAATAACGGTTACTACTGTACGTTAGAGTTAAATAAGAGTTTCAGTTTTCACAGAAAAGTGTCAAGATAGAACCTACTGTATGTCTAATTTATTCTGAGCTGCATTAGTCTAATCTTCCTTGTTTCAAGCTGGTGTGTGGACAATAATAGCACATTAGATGTATCGCTGTCCCAAACGAGAGGATTGTATGAAACATAACTTTCCGTGAGCTGCCTAGAACGAGCGAGGAAATGTTGTGGAAAATCCACTAGAGTTGCCTTGAAAATCTGATTTGGTAGTTCAGACCACAATGTACACTATTATGTTTTCCCTCGTATTAGTCTGTAGTCACAACAACTCTATCATCATCTTCTTACATTGACGTGTGATATACAACAGATTAACTTTGTAAAGTTGAAGAAAATAAACTGTTCGTATAAATAGGAAATATTAAATACTATGTACAAACTAAAGAAGCTAGACTGTTGCGACCAATATTTTCTCACTTTTGTCATATACCAGATGAATCAGCTGCCCCTAATAATATTGTTTTATGCAACCCAACCGACACCTGTTGTCAGGAAGGTCAAAATTTCTCTGCCTGAATCCCACATGGTGCTAATGCACTGCAAGTATGTCCCACAAACGATAGTGAACACTATTATATTTTCCCTCGTATTGGTCTGTAGACAAATTGAGGAGAAAATAATAGTGTTCAGTATCGTTTGCAGGATATGCTTGCAGTGCGCTAGCACCATATGGGATGCAAGCAGAGAAATATCGACCTTCCTGATAACAATGCTAGTTGGGCTGCATAAAACAATATTATTAGGGGCAGCTGATTCATCTGGTATAGTACTGTTGTAGGACATATGGAGGAAAATAACCTCTAAAATATCAGTTAAAAATTAGAGTAAGTGCTATGATATATGAGGCGTTCCGTAAGACAAGGGCGAGCCCGCCGTGAGTCGGTTTTGTTTCTTATTCACGCATCAGGTAGCTGCCTTTATGCTCCATAATGCAAGGGTGCCCCATGCTGGCGAGCTCGCCCTTATCGTCCGGAAAGTGAACATTATATTGAAGCCTGCAGCAACAAAACAAGGAAACGACCGAGGTGTCATATTAATTGAAATGCTCCCGCAGAGAACAGCGAACACGCCAAACTCTTATAACTTTATGTTTTACGTTCAGACTGGTGTACATTCTGAAAAGCAATATTACAAAATTATAGAGGACAGTCACACCGCTCCACTAACCCTCCCTCCAGGGGAGGCACACTTCATAGGTTAAGAACCTCTGACTTATCGGGTAGCCTACTTGATATCACTAAGATATTTCTAAGCCTTGGATTGCATGATGTTATTATTACAGCAGAACTTCATTAAACCAGACTGATTGAGGCAATAGGTTGTCCAAATTAATGAAAGTCCGGATTAAACAAAATACCGTTGATATGAGACGAGGTACAGTGCATATTTAACAGTCTGTTCAGTAAAAGGAACATGTACAGTATTTTTAAATTTAAGAAATACAAAGATTGTTTAGTATACAACATATAATGCAATATAGTATTATGCCCTGCAGAATACGACTGATTGAGATTGATGGAGGCAGTGCGAGTGAAGGTTGTCACATACGCACGCTCAACAATAATGTGGCCGTCGGAACGGATAGAGGGCGAGGGTGAATCACACTTGCCATTAGCTGCGGCACAAACAGCGCAACTCAGGTTTATATTGTAATTGCGTATATGCATTACATATTAACAAGGGCTGTCTGGATTAATGGTGTTTAACTGTACAATATTATAAAATGCACTGCTGTTCATTTTACCTTATTCACTAGAATTGGTAACCACTCACCTCTTCCCCAACACCTTGGAAATGAAAATAATGAGGAATAGAAATACAACTGAAATTTCTCATTTGCTTTTGGGAATAATTGCTACAATAGTACGGTATGAGAAAATCAGTTATTGTCTGGGTTTGTTTCTATACCATACAGACCATCAGGATGTTTAAAAGTGTAAGCCTCTAGCATACCACATGCATGCATTTACCACGAACAAACCATCTATGCTATATTTTACAGACATTCGAGGTGTAAAGTACATGAGATTCCAGCATCTATGGGAGTGCATCTACTTTTCATGAATTGTAACACGTTCCAAAATACTGACATTATTCACTAAGTCCCAGAAGCATCAGTTACAGTATACCATACATCGACGACAGGAGCATTCTTTCAGCCCTGTAGAGAAATGCATATAAAATAATCATTCTACCCCATCACAAGACAAAAGATGAACAGATTTCATGAATATTTCGTCATACAACAATTCAAGAAGAATAGCACACATTGTTCTCCAGTACAGGTCTCAAACAACCATACTTCTCTTTCTGGAGAATTGTGTTCACAAGGATATATCATATTATCTGGAAAAGGTCACCTACTAGCAATCCATTATAGTTTTCCCATTTAATACTCAACTTTGACCTCTGCCAGTAAATTTTCCAGACACTCATGTATATCAATCATACTAATTCAAGATCATGATTGAAATCACTTCCTCTCTCTTTACAAATACATATCATTATCACTACTATGGAAATACTTACTGGAGCCTCAGAATCAACATATATTTCTTTTAATTTACATTTGCTGACTAACAAGCACTGTCTTTGTATGACTCATTATTATAAGACCTTTTATACACATTGTGTTGATCTAAATTTTGTTTATTAAGTTCATGCAAATTCAGTGCAAGATTTGATAAAAGTGTAACAAAGAAGGTACCGGTACTGATAACATTCAGAGCCCTGTCTGGAAGTGATTGTTTTAGAGTTGATGCGCAGCGATTTGTGGTCTCCTGTTGTTCGTATGTATTCGAGTCAGCCTTCTATTTAGCACGGATTTGAAATAAAAGTGGGTGCAGTGCTCACCCGACAGTCGCTGGTTGGTTAGTAAAGTTACCACTACATGCAGTTTCTTACACAAGATAGCCTACACTCGGTTTATCAAGGCTGAAGCAGGCTATGATACTCAAACTTTAAGTTGTTGTTTATGATTGCCAACTGTGCCCTATTTACTAATATCCATCAGCCTAGTTCTGTCCTACCAGCATACACATTCAATTGATGACTTTGTCAATGATGGTGCTTCCTTAACTCTCGTGATAGAGGCTAGAAATGGCCTGAGATTTTAGTGCTGTCCTGCACTGTGCATGGCACTTTTGAGAATTTTTTATAGCCCAGATCTAACTAGACATAAGTTTAATGGCCATGCATACCTATATTCAGCACTGGTCTCCATTTGCTCCACCACCATCCTGACAAACTGCTGCCTCCATTGGCTCCACTCTTCGTCATGGGTGAAAGGTCTGAGTAGGGTGATGTACTTGATAGTGTCGTCCAAAGCCATCATTTGACTGAAATTCATGAGACTAATGTTTTATTCCCTTCACGTGAAGATGTGTCCTCTGAACTGATCTTGTGTGAGAATCTGCTATTCATGTAGGGCATGTAAGCCTACTTGGTAGTTCTACTATTCCACACTCTATATCATCACTAGAAGTAGTCTTCATCCAAACTTCGATTTCATATTTCTATAAATTGTAGTGATTGGTTTCTAAAAAATCCATAACTTTGGTACATATTATTCCATTAATCACCAAATTCCCATTCTCCATTACAAAACTTCCCCATATTTAATGAACTCCCTATATGATAATTTTGTCTATATATGCAGTACATACATACATACATACATACATACATGCATACATACATACATACATACATACATACAGACATACGTACATACATATGGTACATTCATACAAACATGCATACATACATATATACATACATACATACATACAAACATACATGCATACATACATACATACATACATACATGCATACATGCATACATATGTATATACATACACACTGGAAGACAGATTGGGAAATATTTCAGCAGCTGATTTTTAATGAAAGTGGACAAATTTTACCTTACTGTAAACTATTTCATATCCAGTTAAATCCTCATTATTATTATTCTGTTGAATCTTCTTTAAGTGTTACAATCTGTAATTTGGGACAGATGACCTCGCTGCTCTTCCCCTTAAAACAACAATAACTAACCAACTAATCTGTAATTGTATGGAAATGGCTCTATAATGCAGTGGATATAGTTACATACTGTAATAAGTTGCCTATGAAATTCAGTCAAGTGCTATGTGTTGCAGGGGTCTAATTGCCAGTTACTTTGTGGTTGCTCTCACTGTAAGAAGTAAAAGTGCTTTGCATATTCACATTTTAGGCTACCAAGGTGTGCACATAGGATTGCATCCATCCATGCAATAAAAAATTTAACCATGCAAGATATTTTAAAAATAATATTGTGATGCTGCTTTTTAAATACGGTATGTCATACTTTTGAACATGTCACTTCAATTTGGGTAACAGACAAAGAACTGATGGCTATGAAGGAAATGTGCATTGATGTCACTGAATAAAAGAGGGTTATCAGAATTAAAAGTACATCTTGACAGGCTGTATCCCGAGTGCTCATTAGATAGAAGTGCCCTGAAGCTTATAAATATTTACTTTACTCACAATTATCAATGACGCCCTCAATGCAATATGACTGAATCATACCTCCTAGATATGCACCAGACCTTCCAGTTCAACCTAGAATCAGAGCACGATGAATGAAAATGGGTATCATAATGTTTATGTTCATCTTTAAGCCGCCAACTACCAAGGCCCTTCTTTGTTTCCATTGAGATAATGATGGCTGGCCCTGTACACTGGTTAAGATAATCAACAGCTTATGCAGTCTCAAGGAACTCTGAGATCATTGATGTTAGCCTATAGAGAAAACTGGTGCTCAGCAGATATACTTTACGATACCGTACATCATATTAAGATACTTTTGAGATTCTGCACTTTTTAGATTTTGCACAGTAGACTACGGTATCCATTACGCTAGAAGAGTTTGTACGTTAAATTATAGCCACAAAAGTGTCCATAATATTTTGAATGCATTAAGTTACCGTACTGTTTAAAATAAGCTTTTTGATATTTAGGAATTTATGTACTGTATGGTATTTATGGTATTTTACTATAGAAGTTAGAACGGTCAGAAGTATTAATACGGTAATAGTAATAATAATAATAATTATAATAATAATAATAATAATAATAATAATAATAATAATGTAATAATAATAATTGGGGTCCAAGGATTTAATCATTGAAAGCCGAAGGTTGCAGGTTCAAATCATGCATGTGCCATGACCATTTTAACTCCCTAACTAATAACTATGACCTATATGCTGAAAGCACCTTCGGTCACTATAATTGCAAGTCAGCTAATGCGTTTTAGCTCTTTTGAAGACTAGTACCCTCAAGACGGTCTTTTCTTGGAGATACTTCCCTCCCTTTGTAACCACTCAAAATTGTGGATAGTTGTAACACTGTTTCCATTTTCATGAGGCAATTTCTTTGGATGCATATACCTCAGGTAAGATACCTCATATTCAGTGGAACTACGGGCGCCATACTTATGGATATAAATGATTCCGTAATTTCCAAACTGCTCATATATGCAGGCGTAACAGTTTTGTAAATGGAAATAAGTTATGTATTTCTTTCGTTGTTCCTCTATGTTATCGCAACTTTATTGCAGAAGGCACTCAGCTATCCCCCATGATACAACGCTTATCTACGATCTATCACACATACAAAAGGTCACTCTTTTATGAACATAAATACATTTTTAGCCCATTTTAATTTATGAAAAAATTGGCTTAGGCCTATGAGATCACCTTTTGTCCATGTGTGTGTGTGTCCCTAAGAAAATCCAAACGGCCCAAGCGATTTCAATGAAACTCGGTAAGTACATATTACTAACTCGTTCTACCTCGACCGTGCCCTTCAAATTATAATACGTTTCTCCAATCCAACATGGCGTCCGCGCGAAATATTCCACTGACATTCTATAGCTCCGCAACAGTAACAGATATTACCCTGAAATTCTCTATGGTGATAGAGGGTACTACTAGAAGTTCACCGATGTGACTTTCAAAAAACACTTTAAGTACAAAACCAACGAGGCAGCCAAGCGAAGTTAAAATATATAAATAGAATTTCCTCGTGATTTGATCATCCGAGCGCAGTGAAACTTAATACGGTAAATGTTTATACAAAATTCAATCTACTGGCATCTAATTTAATTCAATTGTTTTCATAACCCCAAGATGGCGGCTGTGCGAAATTTTAAAATTAAGTTTTTATTTCTTGTGCCCTAATCATGGGATCGAAATGAACGTTTAAGTAATGAACCTACGCAATAATCTTCATCTAATGGTATATAACTCTATAGCCTACATATATAACAATCCAATATGGCGACCATCCGAAATATTTAGACTGTACCAGTACTCAATGTCTACGAATCTACTACATAAATCAAAATGAAGTACTGTATGTTGATAGAGGCTATTAACATAAGTTCACCTATGAAACTTTCAATAACCTGGTGAGCACGAAACCAACATGGCTGCGACACGAAATTTAAATATATAAATGGATCCTTCTCGCAAATTTTCATCCGAGCGCTGTGAAACTTGGCACAGTATATCTTCATACAAGTCTTAATGTACTGACGTCTTGTTTAATGGAATTTTATGAGTACTTAAGAATGGCGACTGAGCATTTTTTTAAATCTCGTTTTTATTTCTAAATGTCCCAATTAAGCCATAGAAATGTAGGTTGGTATAATGAACTACCGTATCATTAGATATGAGTTTATGTAGCTTAAAAAAACTCACCATCCATAACAGCTATCTCATCATCTTAAATGGAGCATGTTCAATGTAATTAATACAGGCTACCGTATCATTTTCCACATACAGTTCCATCATATTTCTTCAGAGACAAAATATCTTTTGAAATAAAGTGCAGTGTAGCCGACTGTACCTTTGATACCTAACACAAACTGACAAAGTTAGATGATTAGTTAGTCCCATGAGAGTTGAAGCTGTGAGCAATAATTCAGTGTTCCAGGATGATTGTTTATTGAATTTACTGGTCTTATACCTTTCGCTGATTTCGCTGGTTTTAAATATTGAAGAATTAAAGTATTTATAATTGTCACTGAACTGTCTTTAAAATGTAGTATATAGTATAGTAATATTCCAAATGATGTCAAATATTGTCATTCATAATTTTCATTCATATTTAAGTTTGACTAAGCAAAATGACGCATTTTACATGACTTCTTTATAATAGCTCATGATACCTTGTACATATTTGGTAACCATCTAGGAGGCCTGCTACTAGTCAAAGAACCCATTCTGTGCGTTATTATATGTCATGATATCAACCCATATTTTTATAATAAAGACACGAGGCTGTTAATTATATATTCCAATGTCAATTATTTCTCCTTTGTCAATCATATATTCACTAGGATTACAGTCCACCACAGAAGTATTGGTATTTGTTATGTAAACAAGGGAACCATACAATTGACAGCAACCTTAACTAAGGTAACACCTGTTCCATACTCGGATAGCCTAGACAGCAATGCACATTTCCGTTCAATCTGGTCTCGGTATGGCCAATCAACTTCTCACTGAATGTGTTGCTAAGAGAAGAGAGGTGCACGATCTCAACTAGCAGGTTCTCTTGCAGATGTTTACAACACTTCTGTGTATTAAAATTGCAACACCAAGATGGATGCACTTAATAAATCCCAAATTGGGATAATAGGTATAGCAGGCAAGGACTATGACGTACGGTAATTAGTTGGTCAGTTGAGGGGCCCAACATGTATACCGGTACCTGGTAGGCCTACCACTGGTGACACCGTAAAGTGGTATATCATTGAAGGTCGAAGACTGTGAAAGGTAGTGGCATTGTGCTTCCTCCACGAGCCGTGTGCATGGATTATGGTGCGTCAAAGAACCCGACGACCATGCAAATAGGTTTCCACAGTTGATCGTGGTGACCTATTCGGACTGTGGATTACTCTATTGCAAAGATGGTTCTTGCATTAGACAAAATGCAACCACAGTAAAGCGGATATAGGATAAGTGGGTCCAGGAGGGATGGGCTAATTACCAATAAGCATCATAACATACACATGGTGTGCACAGCAATTGCAAACTGTACAGCCACATCAAATTTTCTCACGCAATTTTCTGGGTAGGCCTATATAGCATATGAATTTTATTTTTTTCTCTGAACGCAGGTTCGTCATCATCTGCAGCAGAGGAGCATTTGTCCAGGCGATCATTACTGCGGCGGCCACAAGGTGCCAGCAATGGTGGCTGGAGTGTCAGGTCTGGAGGGACGAATAACATTCTCCAATGAATGCAACCCCACAATGGTTGTATCCATGTCTGGCGGCACCATGCGTACAACAGACCGAGTCCTGTATTATGCGCCATCATACCAGCCTGGTACCTGGAGTTATAGGATGAGGTGGCATTGGATTCCAGGCTTGCTCGCACCCAGTTCGCATCGCTGGTCTGTTTACAAGCCATCATTAGTTTGCAAAGGTGTTTACCCATATCTTCAGGGTCTGCCTGGGGCACCGTATCAACAGGACAATGCGCGGCCGCATGTAGTACAAGTCCGATGGTTCCTGGATGCCCACCATGTCTCATTGTTTCCTTGGCCTGGGTGTTGAACGGGTCTGTCGCCCATCCTTGATTGACTATCAACTGGACTGCCAAAACGAGCATCTCCTCCTTTCAGTGTTGCAGCCACATACTGGTAGTACAGATTTCACAATGTTCTGCACATCGTACTGAGCTGCAAGTGTGATCCTGATGAGTATGGTGTCCAATATGTATGTGATGGCTCACGTCGTTCTTGGTGTTGAAATTTTAATAGCCAGCAGTGTAAAAGTGAAGGCTACAATCATTCAGTGCACAGTCATGCTCCATCTTCGACCAACGCTACAGCTACAAAACAATCCAAACTTCCTGAAATGTACAGACATATGGTATGTTGTGATATGAGCTACATAGGATACCATCAACCTGATACTGAGACATGCAGAGAGTAAATGGCTACCTTTCTAAGATTTCTGCCAGGAACATCCAAGTGATTCATCTGTGGAAAAGAACGGAGTTTTCTTTCTGCTTTCCATGAAGTATAACAAGATTATTTTCCAGTAATTTAAACACCCCAGGGATTGTTGTAAACTAAGGTATTAAGAATTGCACACGTAGAAAAAGAACTGGTATATATTTCATTATTTTTAAAATCTGTAAAAGAAAACAATTGGAAGCACTCAGCGTCTACTGTAGATGACTGTGCTTCTTCTATGCAAAGGACTGGAGACATTTCTTCAGTTCAAACCTTTTTGAGAGATTTTTCAAGTAAAATTTGATGTTTTGTCACCATGCAATAATCATAACTTCGGTATCAAATGCTGCAATATAACTCATAAATATAGCATGTGACATCTCTCATTGAGCAACATGATGTAAGGAATTCTTCTTATAAATGGTTGCCCATTAAATTATATTGAAAAGCCATTGTTAAAATCATTGTGTTTATATTCATGGATTAGAAAAATGAATAGGGAATATGACAATAAAACAGTTATGTTATTTGGTGGCATACTGACTTTAGGATGAGAAAGATGTTTACTTTTCAGCTTTTTTCAATTTCATGATAATAGATTAGCCAAACTGTTCACCCTCTATATTTTACACAAAACTTGAGAGAGTGATATTCAGTTGGGATCTGTGACTCCCCACTGATGACAGCTTAAACACAGCATTCAATTGTTGGAATTAAGCCCACAGTCGCTGAGGTAGCTTACACTAGCCTCACTTACGTCCCCTTGCCACGTGTTGCCGCTTTAGCTCTGGCTTAATCCAGAGGCTGTGAGTTCGATTTTCGTCTGCATCATCCATTTCAATTCTCTACTTTATAGGGATTATATGCACATTTAGCCCAGGCATATTAAGTTTTAACCTAAAAAAAATAATGTACAGCTGAAATTTGGCATAGATGTTCCCTAGTACCCTAGTAACAAATCCTGAAAAGTCCCCATCTCTGCGGCGTCTGTGTCATAGTTTTTCGAGAGTTCAAAAGGGCTTAAATGGGCCCTAAGTGCCAAAAACAGCATAGGCCTATTTGCTTCTTGCGTTCAAAATATTGATCCAAAATCAGTTCTAATGGGCTTTGATAGTAATAAGAGAAGGACGTCGTTAACTATAACGGTCTTATTGGTCGTAATTATTGCCATACATTTAAACAGATGAGTAATCAAACATTTTTAGCTCAACTTTTCTCACGAAAATTTAGCTAATTTGTCATTAGCCGGGACTTATCGTGTAAACAGATGCTGATAGCAACAAACGACCGCAAGTAAAAGTTGTAAAGCACACCTGTAGCTTTAAAACGATACATTGCCCATGTTCATCCGACAAACAGCAGCAGAGATACCGTTACAAATATAAAAGTGGAAGTGTGGCAGTCGCTTTCCGAACGAACGCCCATTTACGCAGGTGGGCTCCATCTATTCACCTTTGCTAACACCATTTTGTATCTTTGCTCAAGAGCTTTTAGGATGGTATTCCTTTGAATCCAGGTAAACTAGCAAAAACAGTTTGTATAGAACAAAACGAGTTTAATGCAGTTAGCAGTTAAACGTACATTCATAATATGCATAATGCAAATAATAACAAAACAAAGCTTAAAAAGCTTTCTTTCGACAAAGAACACTTGCAAAACAAAGCTTACATCGAACTCAATCGTCCTCCTCATCGTTTGAGCCATCAAATGTGACGTTGCCACACGCTTTTCCACTGCAGTGTCCACACATTAAGGAGCACTCTAAACCGGAACGTACACACTCACACCGGCTGCCACAAGAGCTCTTGCAGTTGCAGGACACCAAATTGAGGAGATGATCTGGAGCAGCTGGAAGATGAGTTGCCACTGGTACTAAAGCTCAGTGTTGGATTTTCCATCCCGATTGGGTCGGGTGCAAAGAAAAACCTAACCATTCCTGAACTTGCAAATATACCCTCAGTGAAAGTTGTTTGCAGGCCGCCGAAGTCGGCGGAAGTGAAGCCAGCTGAAATGACACTGTGACCGGTTGTTTGGCAATTTTTGGCTGTATTTCACTACCCGAAGTTCGTCGAGGCTTTTGCACTCTGATTTGGCACTATCGTGGAGACAAATGGCGAACTTCTCTCCAGCTGATATTATTGCCTTTTCATCAGGAGCCGTAGAGATGCGGAATCATTCATATTTTCCAGGCTTGTTTTTTCCCTTTTCCGAAAAGCGCACTTGTGCAAAGAATAAGCTTTTCTTGTCGCTGTACCACTTATCGTGCAGCAGCTGGTCTACTGTCCCTTTAAAATTTACAACGCTTGACTTTCCCGGAATTTCTGTAATGACTATTCCAGGACTGTAGTAGTCCATAAGTTTCCTTGCTAGGTACCGGTACTGCTTTCCGTAGACCTCATCATAATGAGAAGATGTCTCTGGGCTTGACATATGTTTAATTAAGTCGTCGAGCAGGAACTGACACTCTTCGTCATTCTCCATAAACTCTCTCACTCTGCCAAATGCTTCACTTTTGTTCTTATCCTTATCCTTTCGTCCTCGCCCAGAAGTCAACGGCGTTTTGGTGAAAAATTCAAGATGACATTCAGAGTGGTACTTTGCCTCAGCCGCTATAAGATCACGCACAGAATCAATGCGAGCATGTACTACTCTTCCCCACTCGTCTTGTCTTTCTTCAGACCTAACTCGCACTGTGCTTTAAAAAATCTTTGTTCGTACCTCTTTCTTCTTTGTCTCTTTTTTCTAATAATAATAATGTTATTGACCTTACGTCCCTTTTAACTACTGTGGCTTTTAGAGACACCGGGGTGCCGGAATTTTGCCCCGAAGGGGATCTTTAACGTGCCAGTAAATCAACTGACACGGCTCTTTTTTCTCAGACGCCTCCTGTCTGCAAAACAAACAGTCTGATAAAAGGTCGAAAGCAGGCAGAGCAGACCGCAAAAGTGTACCACAATTTTCGGACGAGTCACTTAAAGTTTCGTCAGCAGCTACTCTGTTGTCTTTGGAAATGGTAGCCTACTCCTTCTTGTGTACATTTTTCTGCACGATACGTGTGCAACAACACTTGTTTCAGCTCCGATCAGTTCCGCTTTACCGTCATTTCGGGCTCGGCTAGCGCCGATAAGTCCACGCAAACCTCTGTGTCATTGTCTGAACTACAATCACAAATGAAGCACTCTCCGGGATCCATGTTCTCAGCTTGTTTTCACCGCCGTAAATGACAGTCAACTATCCACACGTCAACTACAAAAAAGTAGTAAACACAGCACTCTACAGTATGCTTTAAGTAAATTACTGTAACAGTCCACTCACTAAACCGATCACTGTTTCCGCTCAACGCGCACTGGCTGGCCAGAGAGGAGGGAGGGGAACTGCTTGCTCCGATTATTGTGCCGCGCAACACGCACTGGCTCGCCGGCAACCTGCTCTGACTTGCAGAGTATTGTTGGCCTGCTCCGACAGGCCGAGCGCTGTCACCTAGAAACGCGATCGGGTGCCTTTTCAACAGCGGTTATGCTTTGGGACCGTAACTCGGTAACCTTTTCTCGCATAGACATGGGTAATGTACCAATGTAAAGCTAAATGTATGCTTTATAACTTTCACTCTGGGTCATTAGTCAATATCAGCAGTTGTTTAAAAAATAATGACCGGCTAATGACAAATTAAGCAAATTTTCGCGTAAAAATTGTGCTAAAAATGTTAAATTAGTCATTTTTTCCCCTTCATCAAAAGCAATAATTAGGCTTGATAAGTCCGTTATCCTACTGGTTCATTTTTATTAGTTGCTAAAGCTCGCGAGAACTAAATTTGGATCAATATTTTGTACGCAGGAAGCAAAAATGCTGATTTTGGCATTTAGGCCCTATTTAAGCCCTTTTGAACCCTCCTAAAACTAAGACGCGGACGCCGCAGAGATGGGGACTTTTCAGGATTTCTTTCTAGGGTACTAGGGAACATCTATGCCAAATTTCAGCTTTACAATTTATTTGTTTAGGTTGGCCGTGGTTTTTCAAATTATTTTTATTATTACATGTCTAAAAGTATCATATTTATTATCTGAATGTGATATTTTATTTTTTTACCCCACCAACCAGTCTCAAGGGGAGAAGTTTCGCAGTATAAAATTCAACTATCCTCTCTTAATGAAATGCTCAGAAGAGAAACACATACAGGCAGGCAGACAGACAGACAATTAGACAAGTGCACACAGGAGCTAGAACAAAAGATAGACAGAGAGAGGTTCACAAGAGAAGAATTTAAAAAAATGTTCGTTTTAAAATTATTATTATTGTCTGCTATTAAGAGATATTAGTATGCAGATTCATTTGATGTAGAATGTTGTACTAAGTGACTGCCTACAATCCAAAACTGTACATGAAATGTTATAAAAATGTGTTGTACTTCTGTACTAAAAATATAGAACAGCAAGAATGGCAGAAGTTAGGATTTCTTTCTCATAGAATATATTTTTCACATAATTCTTAAGAACTTATTACAATTTCGTTGTAGTCACTCTTTCACGGGAATTGCTGTAGCCAACTTTGTCTGTAAACTGAATAACGACTTAATAGTAACTTGTGGATTAGTCATCTTCTCCCAGCAGGTGTCAAATAGTCTGGCTATTAAATACTGTGAACTACATTTATTTTGAAGTTTGTTGGGAAGTTAATGCACAGTTGGAAGCATATTGACCTATCTGCCAAATGTTCATTTATCTTCAAAAGTTTCTCAAGGTGTCTCTTCATCATTTTGTATATGGTACATTTTCTACAAGTGCTGAATCCAGCAATCTAGGTGGCAAGACAGAATTTGAACTTTGTTTCCCATCGAATTGCTGCAGCTCTTGTTCAACCTGTGTGTTTAAGTTTCCAGCTTCTAGACTGGTTTGATGCAGCTTTGTATGTCCTCTGTCCTGGGCTCTACTGCACCCTATAGAACACTTACTCTCTTATGCATTGGGAAGTAATAATAGTTCGGTAGTTTTGTTTTGTAACCTACTGTATAATAAATTCGTTGTATGAGAATGGCATGCATCACTCAACTCTTTTTGGTGATTTAATTTCTAGAAGTGTGCAATTGCTCAAACAAAGAATGAGTGCACTCTTGGAACTGCACAGTTTTCTTTCCTTGTTTATTACTTGAGTAGTTTTTGAGTCCACCTCATAATCAGTGGTGTGTTCCGACTTCTGAAGTTAGGGAAGCGTTGTCATTTATAGTTATTTAATACAGTGGAACGTGGCTATTTCGAACTTCTATAATTTGAAATCTTCTTTAATTCGAATTTTTCTCTTGATCCCTAGCATTTTATATACAATCAATGCTAAAAGATCGTGGTTAATTCGAATTATATTTTGGATAATTCGAAGCTTTTAGTGTAAAAACCGATCGGAAGCCAAACAGTTAGGTAAGTTCCCGAAAAAACCGTTCCGAGTGCAGCCCAAGCAACAAACCACATCACAGAACGTAAGCGCTTTTTTAAGTAGAAATGACGTAAGTGATTCTGTTTTCCATTCCTCAAGTTTGTGAGATTCTTTTGTGATTGCTGAGCGACTTAATTGTAGGAAACAGGTATGAATCTTAAAACTTTTTGAAAAACAGTAGATTTCTCAAAGACTTTAACTAGATTGTTGGATTACTACCGTCGTTAAATAGGTGAATAGTACATTTTGGGTTTATTTTTCATTTGAAACTTTTGAGGTTATTTACGATACAGCCATTATAATGCACCTTTGTTTGTTAATCTGCTTTGTGGAACGTAAATCATTATGTAAACGTAATACAATATATTTTCTCTACCCTTTTCAAAGAACTTTCTTAATTCGAATTTTTGGATAATTCGAATTTGTTTACTGGTCCCTTGAGGTTCTAATTATCCAAGTTCCACTGTGTACGGTAATTATATTTTTTTAATGAGATCAACACACCTTTTAACTTTAGATACACTTGGGTCCAGGATTTTGTGCCGTGTAGGAGTTCTTAAATGTGCCAGTAAATCTACGAGCATTAGCATGAGGCTGTCGTATTTAAACAACGTAGTGACGTCCTACTTCCTTAACCATGGCCAAGGGTTGAGTGTCCTAGTATGTGGTCCTGACAGTCAGGATACCAGTTACTATGGAATGGGAGTATTCAGGGTCATTACTCTCCTTGTGCTCCGGTGGCTAGGACTATCCTAGTCACCGGTTTCTTCTCTGAAATGCCAGAGGTAAAACTCACAGGGCACTGTGTAAGAAGGGTTAGCAATCTGCTCCACTTGTACTTTCTGGAAACCTGCTGTTTTGCGCAAACCTCCAACCTATAGGAGTGGCGGAGTCCCATTTCCATCTGGCAGATTAGGGAATTCTTGGAAGCGAACAGGCAATGGAAATTGTATTCAATGGGAAGCTACTAACATAAGGGGGGGGGGGGGGGACTATGGAAGGAAGAAAGTGGAATTTGGTAGGTCAGCAAGTAAGATGTGATTAGATATTCTAGGTATTGTATTAGTAAAGTTCAGATAAAGGTAGACAGAGGAGGAACTTGGTAGATTATAAGGTGTACCCGTCAGGGATTAAAGGAGGTAGGGTGAAGTAGGGAGTAGGGCTGTATATCAAGAGAACCATAGAATGCAACATAGTTGCTGTAAGGTACATACATGAATAATTAATGTAGGTAAATTTGGAAATCTCAGAAACTCAGGTCAAGATTGTTTCAGTGTATGCTCCGTGTGAAGGGTCAAAGAAGGATGCAGTGGACAGGTTTTATGAGTCAGTTTGGTGGTTGTGAGAGCTAACATTAAAGAAAGTGTAGTATTGATGATGATTTTCAATGCTAGGATAGGAAATAGAACTGAGGGGTAAGAGAAGGTAATGGAAACGTGGGGTTGGGGTTAGGGAAGTGAACATGAATGGACAATGTTTACAGGATCTCTATGCTAGTTGTTACAAACTCTTTCTCGAAGCATTAGGAGATTCACCGATACACTTGGGAGGGTAGAGGAACCATTAAATCATCACTGTGTTTCAATTAAGGAAATTAATTAAGAATCGTAGGGTATTTAAGAGCTTTATCGATGAAACAAACCACAATCAAATTATCTGCTGTGGATTAAGCATGAGAATGGGAGCAGGATATCAGTTGAGGAAGTAAAAAAGGTGATAATATTACAGTGTCACAAAGCAGTAGATGTAGATGAAATTCAGCCAGAAATTGTAGGAATAGAGTGGTAAGGATGGTAAGGATGAAATGGTTGCTTATGATGACAGAATTGGCATGGGATTCAGGAAAAATATTCTCTGACTGGAAGGGAGCATCTAAAGTGCAGATAGTCAAGTCTATTTGCAGATGGGTCAGGTTTAAAATTTTTCAGATCAAGGAAATTAAGAAGAAATACCATAGGCCTACATGGAAATGATTGTTGAAAAACACCAAAGAATAGACACTGAAAGGGTGGTCAGGATATAGAGATGCATTTCTAGAAATATGAAATGCATGTCTCAGGAAAATGGTGCGTAAAGATAGGAAGAAGTGCACATCCTGGTGGAATGACATACAATAGTGTACTCGGCTTGTAAAAGTAAAAAGAAGGTTTACCATAAATGGCTTAAAAAGCTGAAAATCCAGCAGACAGGGGAATGTTAAGTAGTGGAAGGGAACACAGTCAAACATGCAATAGAAGATTCCAAAATGAAGTCATGGGAGGAATTTGGAGATAAATTGGAAATGTTAGGTCAGGCGGCAGGGAAGTCTTTTAGGAATGTTATAAGGAATCTTAAAAATGGAGGAGAAAAAGAAAATAGAGGTATTTGTGACAATTCTGGTAAACTTATTACAGATGCCAAGGTATCACCGGGAAGATGACAAGTATACTTTGAAAACTCGTAAATGGGAAATGTTCTTGCAATGTGGCAGATTTTTAGATTAAGCGGGAGGAGAATGAGGAGGAAGCCAGGATCACGGTTGAGGAAGAAGAAAGGATGATAATACTACAGTGCCACAAAGCAGCAGATGTAGATGAAATTCAGCCAGAAATGATAAAAGTAGAGTGGTTAGTATAGTAAGGATGAAAAAGTTCCATAAGATGGCATAATTGGCACAGAATTTAGGAAACGTACCCTCCGACTGGAAGAAATCCGTAATCGCCCCAATTTATAAGCAAGGTAACAGGAAAATTGCAAAGTGTTCTCAGGCATTGTAGAAAGCAGAGTTCGATCATTGGCCGACAGTAGGATGGATCAGTGTGGTTTTAGTTCACAACGGGGATGTCAGGATCAAGTTTCCAGTATGTGTCAAGTTATTGAGTAATGCTACGACAGGACTAGACAGTTCAGTGTGTGCTTTGTAGAAGTAGATAAGGCGCACGGTAGAGTACCAAGGGATAAGATGTTGAGTATTCTGAGGTATTATGGTAACAAGGGAAGACTACTACAGGCAATCAAAAGTATTTATGTTGTCAATCAGGCTGCAGTGAGGGTTGATGGTAAGACGAGTTCTTGGTTTATAGTTGTTACGAGAGACTTGCATGACTGTAATCTTTCATTATTACTGTGTATTTTGTGTATGAAACATTTGCTGAATACCATAAACTGGCTGGGAGGTATTCAGTTAGATGGAAATCAGGTACGCAGTCTGGCTTACGCTGATGACCTGGTTGTAATGACAGACTCTGTTGTAAGTTTTAAAGCTAACATGTTAGAACTTGAGCAGAAATGTAGGAAGTATCGTATGAAAATCATAAATTGAAAAACAAAGGTCATGTCATTGGGTAACAAATTTAAGAAAATAAATTGTGGGATCAAATTAACTAAATTGGAGCCGATAGGCCTTTTCAACTACAGAATTTGGGCTGTATATTCTCTCAGAATGGTAGTATACAGTATTGAAAGAGATAGGGCACAGAAAAGCCAGTGATGAGTTGTCAGTTATGATCTACTGTATTCGGCAAGAAAGTAGTGTAGTGACAAAATTCTCCATTTATCGTCCAGTATTCAGACCGACCTTGTTGTATGTTGGTAAGAGCTTGGTGGATTCAGGATATCTCATACATTTAGGAGGTAGAAGTGGTTCATTACAGCAAGACTGACTGAGGTTAGTTCAGTATGATGTGGACTCTTGAAATTATATTCTTAGAATTTCACCCATCCACAATGTTAAATTTTTCCAAATTAGTATCCGCCCTTACATTTAAAATTTTAGATGTTCTAAGCTGTAGTTTGTACTTAGATTAATTTAAAAATTAATTAAACATTTCTTAGTACAAGTTCATCTTACTAAGTTTCGCAACGACCAGGAACTCTGATTATTTGGAGGTAGTTGAACAATGTATGGGTGCCATGCAACCTAGTTACCTTCTGAAGACGAGGTGAGTGACCAAACGTACATTTCTGAGGTCCTGAGACAATAATAATAATAATAATATCGTAGGGCCTCGGGTGCCGGGTGCAAGCTTTATAACTTGACACCCAGTGGGTAGCTTGCATGTCGAATTTCGTTGTTCCTTGAATCACTATGAAATTCAAGGAGGATAGATATCTAAGCTCCTTGAACACTATAGCGCTTTCTAGTAGAGAAATTAGGAACTTTGTGTTGGCGGAAACTCCCAAGATTAATTTTACCATTATGAACACGGCCTACTGAATTCAAATGGGTTGTTTAATATGCCAACATCGTATGACATGCGTATCGTATTTTTGCCGCCTTTCAAAAAAAAAATCCCTTATCACGGCCAGGAGCGAACCTGCAATCTTGGGGTTAGTAGACCGACACGCTATCCACTCACCCACCTTGGCAAGCTCCTGAGACAATTATTTTAACGGATTATAGAAAAATTTGGGGCCGAATTGTTCTTGCCGTCAATATTACCGAGGCTCATCATTGAAGCTGTGGGTAATACCAGTATGAGTTCATTTGCTTAGTCATCAGTATATCATCACAAAGATACCGAAGTTTTGCAGCCAAAACGCATTATAAAAGAATATACTAAATTTCACACGTGGTGCCAAACGAAGTATGATGTTTTTCAGTCGGTCAACATGATTGTACCCAATTGTGATGGGTTATTCCCTAATCCTGAAAAAAAAAATACACGAGATAAATAAATACACTTGGATAACCAGTTTCGATCGTCTGAAAAACATCAAACTTCGTTTACTAGGGCATCACTGAAAATGGCTTTAGCTTGGTGCTAAAGTTAATATTTTACCAGCATACACGGTTTCAAGTTTTTCATGCTGTATAATTACAGGTGTAAGCACGTAGGAAGAAAGTCAATAAATAAGCACACGGAAGTTCTCTCCAACCAGCCTTGCTTCAAGAGAGTGATGTTATACCCTGAGTGTGTGCAGTGGCAGTTCACCAAGCACTTGGTCCCCCTCACTTACTCTCTCAAGTTGCCGACGGTCTTAAAGGTTCACAAGTTCCACCTCAGTATCTTGAGTACAAGTATTATCCAAGGGATAAATTTGAAACGAATGCTAATAGCATCATTTTTCCATCGCTGAGCTTTTGAGCTCTGAAATGTACGTTCAGATGAATCACTGATGACCATTTGCAATTCTTTGGCGTAATAGCTCTAACTTACAGAACGTACCTTTATTTGTGTAGAATTCACTTTGAGAGAACGAGCACGATGAAAACCCGCATGACCCCTACGCATGGACGACCATACACTTCCAAACAACGAATGGTTACGCTGAAATAAATTAAACAGAGGAATCAATAATATATTAATATTTTAACTTATAAATAAAAATTCTTATGAGCAGTCAATAAATACGTTCTTACCCTGTGCATTGGTTCTGGGTTGTCGTCAATTAGCTCCTCCAAATTGCCTGATATAGCACGCTTCAGTTCTGGCCCTGCGTCATGTAGCGTTCTTAGCCCAGCCTGAAAGTGATAGAGGTTGTTGAACATGTTTGTTGGATAATTGAAAGTTTTTGAAAATATTTATTGCATATGGCTGTTGATCGTTCAAATCTCACTAGGGTCTTCCTGAAAGGAGGCCCACAATATAAAGATAAATTGTTATATTTTCTTTATGTGTCAACTGATATTAAAAATGCCACAATCTTTACAGCCTTTTTATTCTCTGTCGGGTGAGGGGTAATTCTGAACTACATTGCTTATGATCAATATGTTATAATCTAGAGGAAAATGAACTATTGTTCCTCTCCATTTATCCATATAATATGAAAATATACATATTACGAGAGTTAGCCACCTGTTATTATTCTGGTAGTTGTATAATTCATTAGGTCATCAAAAAAAAAAGTTTGGTGCTTTTCAGTCGGTCAACACGAATGTACCCAAATAGAGTTGGGTTATGCCCTAATCCTGAAATAAATTACATGAGATTAATAAATGCACTAGGATGACCAGTTTCGATCGTCAAGCGATCATCATCAGATCCATTACACTTAGGCTATAGCATCTATGTTTGAGAATACAAGTGAAAAATATATACAATATGTAAAATTATTTAGTTGCAGTGTTGGTAATGCAACTGTCAGTATATGCTAAATGTGGTATATCTAATATTAGGCATACTCTGACAGTTGCATTACCAACACTGCAACTAAATAATTGTACATATTGTATATATTTTTCACCAGTATTCTCAAACATAGATGCTATAGCCTAAGTGTAATGGATCTGATGATGATCGCTTGACGATCGAAACTGGTCATCCTAGTGTATTTATTAATCTCATGTAATTTATTTCAGGATTAGGGCATAACCCAGCTCTATTTGGGTACATTCGTGTTGACCGACTGAAAAGCATCAAACTTTTGTTTACTTACGCAACACTGAAAAATGGCTTCAAACCTCACAATCATTAGGTCATCTAAGGACAGGATTTTGCTATAAGCTTACCCTGCCAAGAGCAGCCAGAGACTTGTGTGAATATCACTACTGATGGAGTTAGACACGATGTGACCAGAATATTGGTCTTATAAATACTACTTACACAAGTCAATGAGTAACAAAGGAAGGAACTATTCCCTATCCCATCTAATCACCAAATCTCTTATCACTAGACTCCTCTTTGTACAACCATAAAAAAGACTATGCACAGATGCAGAATTTCCTATTCCATCTGGACATTGGGGTGACAGAGTAGTAAATTCAGCCGAGTTTTTACACAGTCTATCTAGTACACGGTGTCACTCTACACCAAAAATGTCATCAAAATTGGTACTGATGTTTAGATGCCGTTATTCAATTCAATTGCTTATTACGTACATTGTGTTCAGTAATATTAGGTAGCGTTAGGCTTGGTATACATAACAGGATGTAATGTTTCATTTAGCATAACATAATCCGGTGTTTGATCTACCATAACATGATGCAAAATTAATATAACGGAACCTAAAGTAAATTAATACATTCATTAAGAATAATGAGCACAACACATATTTTTTCAGAGTAAAACTAACCAAGTTGGCTTTAAATTTTTATCTGTTTATATTCTGTTTGAAAATTGACTCAAGATTTTATAAATATTGAAGAAATATGTACGTGTTCGATTGAGTTTTCATCATGCATTTTTCACAGACCAGTTAATGAAAAGGGAAGTAATTTTGATATCTGAAGCAGATAAAAAGTTAAAGAAATAATTACTGTAGAGAAATTTTCTGGGAGACTTTTTTTTTTCACATAATGGATAAAGGAATCAAAGGGAATACCATACATCTGTTGTTAGACAACCAGGAAGTGTTTATGTTCAAGCATAGGTTTTCACTGTACCTGCAGTGTTACAGTATTGTGAGACTCCTTGTCCCCATCCTTCAGTTCCTGCTCCTTTCTCTTCTTAAAGCGACGGAAATAATCTTGTATGAGGAATGTTGCATAAAATTTTCCCACCGTTACCTCGTCGTCAACTGTAACATGAGATATATAATATCGAGAGCCATAATACATTCAATACTGGTACATTGTGCAGTACATTACAATATTCCAAGATGTGAAAGACCCTTCTCAAACCACAGAAGGTGTTCACAAGGACAGATATGGGTCGATGATAATTTAATTTATGAAAAAATTAGTGATAGGCAGAGTGAAAAGTGAGTTAGTCTTATTATTGCTGGTATGAACAAAAATACAGCTTAGGGTATTAATAATGATACATATTAGGGAAGTTTACTATGAAGTTGTTGACCGAACAGTATTACATTAACGGATTCTCATAGATAGCATATTTCTGTATCAAGATACACAAATTTAAACTTGTAAACCTCTCACAATTCTGTGTAGGTCAAATGTGCTTCAATGCAGGATCGATTTAAAATTTTCCATATTTAAAAGTTACCCTTAATAGATTTCCCTGACCCGGTCGGTCGACTGGAAGCAGGCTGTGGATTTTCATTTTCCTTAATAGATTGAGGGTCTTAAATCTGACTTTGCTATTCATTTCTTCAATATTGGAACAATGGTCAGTTTATAGGGATTGTACCACATCATGGTACATTTACACTACGTTACATTAAAAAAAAGAAGTTTACTCGTGTTAAAAGTATAATGAAGCTCTATGTTTCTTACCTACTTTGAACATCTTTCAGAAGATCCTTGCAAACTTAAGGAAACTACTGACAGGGTTATTGACATGGAAGATTTTGTGCAAGCCATGCCTCTGGCAGGAAGAGTTTTTAGTATTGTTTTATTGTTGAGCTGTTGCCTCTAATAGAATATCCTGAATCATGCTGTTCTTAACAGATAACGATTTTGGGTGGCCTTGTTCTGAAAACTTGAAGTTAAATCACTAAATTCAATTTAGTGTTTTTTAAAATAATTTGTTGTTGGTGTCATGTGAGTATTGCGCGCTATTCTGAGTGCTGTTAAAATGCATCGGAACTACAGTGTTGACTTGTTTCTGAAAGTTCTTTTTGATTTATTTTTTTCAGCCAGCTGTGTAAGTATGTGCTTTGTGGGCCATGTGAGCAAATCTAGAAGCCAAGATCACAGAGCCAGGGGCTTTGTCTCATCCTTTTGTAGGCTCATGTTTTTCTAATGCTCATGGGGGTGTGCTACTGTTGTTTGCTTTAATGTTAGCTGTGGTTTCTAACCATAGTTGGCGTTAGTTGCCCCGTGTCTTCCGTGCTTTGTTTGTAACTTTGTTTATGTCTTGTTGGTCTTCCTTGCGTAAGTTTGGTTTCCTTGCTTTAAGTATTAGTCAATATTTGGAAAAGCTCATTGATGCTTTAGTGTAAACATTGTTGTTATTTATCAGGAACATGCCTGGGGCTAATTTTATTATGGTTCATAGCCTTAATTAGCTGTAAATTAAATGTTGTTAGGCCTGCATAATTTCTTGATTATTTTTTGCATGCAATCAGCCCCTCCCCAATTAAAGAGGTTGGTTTATTAATTTATTGGTATAGGTTACAACCTGATGGGTTGAGATGCATAGTGACTTTAGGCAATGACAAACACAACCAGTCTGGTGCACTTATTTTACAGCTTTGGAAACGACATCCCAATTAGGCCTATTGCATTTATTGTACCATCTTAGTCTAAATGAAGAAGCCATTTGACGTTCATACTTTTGAACGATTCTGCATATTGATATGATTATCCCACACTTCCATAATTATCGATTCAATTTCACGAAACGCAAAGAGTCTTACTGCATGAGACAACACAGTGACCCACTTCCAAAGGTTACATAATAACAGTTGATAAATAGCAAAATACACTGTATATATATAAAAAGGATGCATCAGGAGGGAATTGTCCGATGGCGATAAAAATCGGTGGATGTGAGGAACAGACATGGAACAACAAACGATCAAAAGTGCAGAACAATGGAATGATTTATTGCAGAGTTAGAGCGTTACAAATTGAGGACGTCAATAAGGTGTTGGTCCACCGCTGGCCTGGATGCAAGCTGTCACTCGAAGTGGCATGGACTGATAAAGTTCCCGAATGGAGTCCTGCGGAATTTCGTGCCAAATGGCCTCATGTTGGGCTAAATCGGCGACATTCCGGGATGTTCCCAATCACCTTCCCATGACGTCCCAAATGTGCTCTATGGGAGAGAGATCAGGTGACCGAGCTGGCCAAGGAAGGATAGTTCAAACTTGAAGACAGTCCATAGCAACACCTGCCGTGTGCGGCCGGGCATTATCCTGTTGGAAAGTAAGACCTGGATGTCGCTGAAAGAACGTTAACACAACCGGCTGGAGAATGTCATCAACATACCGCTGTGCTGTCAGTGTGCCAGGAATGACTACCAGAGGGGTCCAGCTATCAAAGGATGTGGCACCCCAGACCATCACCCCCTATTGTGGGGCTGTGTGGCGTGCAATAATCAAGGCAGGGTCCCCATGCTGGCCTGGACGTCTCCAAACACGTCTGCAGTCGTCGTCAGGCCACCGTTGGAAACGTGACTCGTCACTAAAGACTATATGTCCCCAGTCAGCGCAGTTCCACATTGCTCGAGCGCGGCACCACTGTAATATGACTTGACGGTGAACAGGCGTGAGTGGTAAGCGGCATAACGGGCGGTGCGAGCGTAAATTCCTGTCGCTCAGGCGTCTGTTGATGGTCATGGTGGACACATGTGTGCGGGTCACACGTTGGATCATTGATAACGACGACTCCGGTGCTGTAACAGCTGTTCTGACAATCGCTCTGTCTGCCCGTGCTGTTGTGGCCCTCGGTGGACCACTGCCGTCCTGACGCTGATGCCTGCCGTTGCTGACCCACACTTGCCAGCATCGTCTGATCGCCGCATCACTTCGACCCAAATGTCCAGCGACAGCTCGATTTGACCAACCAGCTTCTTTCAATCTGATCGCATGACCTCTTTGAAACTCTGACACCTGCTCGTAATGAGCACGAATCCTACGGCGTGGCATTCTTGCAGCCGACGCTCAGATATCGCATTCAAATGCAACAGCTACTTTGAGTATACGCTTCAGAATCGCGCGTTATATTCACCTGATTCATGCGCAGTTCAGATGCGCGGGAGCTCCCGCTATTCATTCATTGGACACGAAGCTTTAATCAGTTGCATGTTCGGTCCGAATGTCTTTGCATGCGTAATTTCCTTACAATCGGACAACGCCTTCACTGTGCGACGGATTTTTTTGTTATACAGTTATCTTGTAATATGAAGGAAATCAAGGCTATTTTCCTGGTTGGAGAAGCAAATAATGGTAAATTCTTATTTACTAACATAGTACTGTACTTAGTGCTCATTGAAAATATGGTGGAACAAGGACGTCATCTGTTCCACTTATTATGTACTTTCATTCACTTAACCAATTTCAGGTTAAAATCGACATGGCTGAGCAACCATTCCTATTTTAGTAGAGAAGCACAGTTTATTTAAATTATTAGGCTTTCAAAGGGAAGGGCATCTGGCAGCTCAGCAATACCCAAGTATTATCGAGGACATACGACACGCATATAAGTACAGGCATGACGACAAAGTGGAGAAGGATCGCGAACCTAGAAGTTGTCGTCGCATCGGGAGCTCCATTGCACTTGATCATGTTTCACCAAAATTTTCAAATGTTTCAGGCAGAAAGAATTTCAAAGCATTGAATAAAAGAGGAAGACACATTTTTACATGGCTCGAAAAGTATTAGAAATGTTAACAACTGACATGGGAAATTCTGACTCTTTTCTGGTCACTTTGAAATGCTGCGAATTGTGATGTGGCTTTAACATATTTATGTATCATTTTGGTTCATGAACACCAAAATATTACTTTCTAATGTGAAAGAAATCAAAGCTCCAAACCAATTATGCTAGAGAAAAGTGTTGGTATTAATAAGCTACCATAGTAATTAGCACTCATTGGGCATAGATGGTGGAACATGGAGGTAACTTATTACATATGTTCATCCACATTCCCAATTATGAATTCTCAGTTACAATTAACATGGCCAACCCACCATTTCGATATCAGTACAGAAGCACATTTAGTGAATGTACAGTATGTACTTAAATGATCAGGCTTTGAAAGGGAAAGGTATTTGACAGATCATTACGAAACATGGACGGATAGAGAGAGTGTCTGTTATAGTGCAAAACTCATGAAGACACATTTCCGCGACCTACAGAATACCACAAAAATTAAAATATTTATCTCTGCATAGTGCCGTTATAGCCAGATATCTTATTTTGTCTGATTTCAAACTAGGAAGTCATTGATAACTATTTGGGAAATTATGATAAGCTAATAATAATCCGAGAGATGATTTTATTATTACGGTACATATCAGAGATACGGTGATGGTGAGTGAGTGAGTGAGTGAGTGGTGAGTGAGTGAGCGAGTAACATTTGCATTTTATATATAAAAGTAACGCGGTAACTTGTCATGAAAAAAAATCCTTTAGGGCGCAGATATCTAAAATTGCCAAATACGTGCAGTGATTTTTTGAAATAATAATTTTATTGCTAAAATTATTCCTGATGTAACATATTCATAAAATACAGATAAAATAAAACTCGCAGCCCCTTCCCATGAGCGGCATAGACAGAATTCTTGAAAAACCTGAAAAACACATATTTTCTTATTTTTATGAATATTTTTTTCCAGAGAATCGCATTTCTCACTCAAGCAGTTTCATAGATACACAGGCCATTAAATCATTTCTCAGCACCCATTTTAATCCTTATATAAATCAGATCAAAATGCCTCAGTATTGTCTCATTGATTTTATCAAACACTACGTGTGTCAAGCTTCACGTTTGTATCTCAGGCGATTCTAAAAGCCTATTTTCAACCCTATTTTCCACCACTTAGAATTGAAGTTTAGTAAGATCCTGTCTTAAAACTTAAACTTGTATGGTTCCAAGTTTAGAGTTTTCAAAGATATGGTTATTTATTTCGAGTCAAAAGCACAGCAAAAAGAAACATAGGAAACAAACCAAAGGTTGATAGAATATAAATACAATGTAACACAAATCTTAAATGACAAACTAAACAATATCAGCCCAAAATTGTGCAACAGTAACAGCGTTGTCTGAAGCATCAACAAGCTCTTGTGTGGAACATGATGTAGGACAACTAGGACAGTTAATTAAGTGTTTAGTTGTCTGTTCCTCCCCGCAGTCACACACGGTGGAAGATTCTTTCAAAAAGCCCCATTTGAACAGGTTGTCCTTAGTTCGTCCGACGCCACTCCTGAGCCGATTTAAGGACCTCCACACTCTCCAGACTTGATTTCCACCAGGAGGAAGGTTCTCAGAAGGAGCCATCCAATCATTACAACCAGATCGTGCTGTCCACTGAGATAATCTGGCAGCCCCAGGCTGACCGGTGAGGGGAGTAGTAGTTCTCATGAAGCTCTTCCTAGATTTGAGCCTACTAAGTGGTTAAGATATGCTGGTGAGTAAGTTTATATATAGCGATTGCAGAAGAGAAATCCAATAAACATTGACAATTTTCAAAATTGATGGAGCTGCATTAGAACTGGAAGTGCAGTGAACTCGAAGGAGTGCCACTGGGTAATGGACAGTGTATCATATGCCACGGAGTTCACTTGGGAAGATGTGTATTGAGCGTTGTTTGATTGGACACTGTGGTCACATTAGTCGTAATGTATACACTGTATGTGGTCCGGCAGTCGTGTTATAGTTTTGTCAAGTGTCTCTAAACCTGTAGGCTCTGTCAGCCAGGGTGGAAGCCACGCGTGCTAATTCGTGAGCTATGCTGCTCTACCCTGGTGTCCAGAATTCGAGTCTTGGTAGGGTGAAATTTTTCTACGTGTATTTTATCATTTTAAATGATCTTGTCGACTTCGTCGTTACGCTGGGGTCTGGCGTTACGTTACGGTGACGGGACGAAATGTACCCAGATGCACTGAGGTGTGTGACGTCATAGTACCGCTTGGTGCATATGTTCCCCGACAATCTCTCCTTCGTTAGTATAAGACAAAAATCCCCGATTCTTGGATGTCACGGGTAATCTCGAGAACCACTGGATGGATTTTGATGCGGTTTTCACGATTCTGTAAAGGATATCTCGAGGAAAGATTCTGTAGAAAATAATTTATGTATGATCAAAGGAAGCCAAGCAGTAACGATTTCAGTGAAAAAGTCGAAAACAAACTTGGCGTCCGTGCGCTTCTTAAGCTTACGCCGGGCAAACCGTTAAACATATCAATATAGTATGAGCGTAAGAATTGGTCAGCATGAAAAGTTCTAGAAAAAAGTCCGCGAGAGCATATCTCTATCTTCAATACATCGCCCACTATAAGTGTTTTTAGACTGGATGGAAGGAGCACGTCTCCTCGCGCTCTGGTGAGCGTGACGGCATCCCGCGCGCTTGACCTTGCTTTGCCCTTGGTTTGCACTCGCCGTTCGCGAGTAATTTGAAACAAGGTAAAGTATTATAAAGCAAGAACCTCCAGCCTTTCTAGCATTTGTCAGCATTTGTAGCGTTTAAAATGATACAAAGTCTAGTCTTTCAGACTGACTGTCCCTTTTTTTTTATTCCTATACAAACAAATATGGCGAGTCAAGTAACTTACTTTGTTTTATGAAGCCATTATTGGCAGTGAGTGGACCACGCACCCCTGTTGTGCACAACCTCCTCCAGGTGTGTGGACATGTTTCCACCTGCCACTTTGTCCCATGACAACATCCCAGAGAGCGTAGTTCATATTTGGCGCGTGATTGGGCCAGGCCCCCTCCACCATTACTCTCTTCGTCTTGGCCCGCACGTTCTCGATGGAATTAATGTCTGCCCCGCAAGGAGACCAGTCGATAAGCTCGACCTGCCCTTGCCTTTCAAAACATTCCTGAGCTAACCGGAACGTGTCCTGCTGAAATTGTGTAACTCCGGCAGGATGGGGCATCCACAAGGAAGAGAACATGTATTGTCCGTGGTAAGAGTGGTTGCGTGACTCGGTGTAAGATTCCTATCCCTCGAGAGCTCATCCAGCCCCAACGTGCAACAGATACATGCCCATGCTCAGCCACGTATGCTGGATTAAGCTGGGTGCTGAAAGGGCGAACCACAAGTACAGGCTTATCATTTGCCGAGGAAAACGTGCTCTTGTCGGAGGAATCATGCAGCGCGTTGTTCTCGGCGAACACAAGGCGGTACACCCTCTGCTTCTCGTGAGCTTTTGCTTCTTAGCCACTCGCCGGGATTGTAACCCTGCCTCATTCAGGCATCTTGAGCTGCGGAGAATGTGCGACTGACATAGCTGCACGGCGTTCATTAACGAGGTGGAATGAGCCTCAACCATCAAGTGATTGTCCTGTTCCCTGTTCGAGACCTGTCACGAACTCGACCCAGCACGTCTGCTTACGTCTCTTGCTTGTTGAAAACATCTTATCCTACGTGTTGCCATACTCTGTGAATTGCCGTAGGCAGATGACCTAGCTGTTGCGCCCCTGTAAACTCCAATAACTCTCCAACTAAATGCCGTAGTGTTGTCCAGCCTCTATTATGGTTAGATGTCCTTGTTCAACGAGAGCAGCTATCCATTCATAGATGTAGAATCCTTGGTGTGCCATAGTTGCCTGTGTGATATAAGCATGATGAGGACATCCTGCAACTTGATTGGTTTGCCCGCTGTTCCTGCTGGTGGAGTGAAAAAACAAAAAATCTCAAGTTGATTCAAGCCTGCCACCTTCCCACTGTGAACCTGAGATTGCACCCACTGTGCTATGGCACTTCGTGAAAGGACACAATGTTTCATATGACACTCTTATTAGTCTGCCTCTACCTTTCACCTCACTCATATTTAAGGCTGTTTATAGGATACGGTGCTATCTAATTGCTACACACACTCGTATATTCTCCAGTTATGATGGAAATTTTTTATTGCTCCTGAGTATTGAACTAGGAACCACAACATCATGGTTGTATGGGACAATGACTGAATATTTCAGTCCTCTCACTTCTGAGCAATGAGTGTTGAGTCTTGATAACTGTAATAAGAACTGCTTCAAGAAGGTAAACATTTGTAACATACTATTCCAAAGTATGGAAGTCCCTGGAGGATAGAGGAGTAGAAAAATGGACTATAAGGAGGATAAAAGATATGTATAAGGGAAGCGTGAGCTGTGTGAAGGTGGGAGGAGAGAGATCGGACTGGTTGGAACAGAGAAACGGCCTGATACAAGGAAGTGCACTATCACCGTTACTTTTCATTTTGCTGATGGATGACATAATGACCCGAGTGGCACAAGTAATTGGGGAAGGAAAGATGAAAGCAACGGTGTTTGCAGATGATTTGTGGGAACAAGGAGGAGGAGGTACAGGAACAGTTGGACGTGTGGGAAGGAATAATACAAGGATATGGGATGAAAATTAGCATAAATAAGAATGAGATGGTGATCACAACAAGGAAGAAGGAAAGAACCACAACTGGAATAACAATTGGTGGGGAACAGCTGAAGAAAGTGGAGAGTTTCAAGTATCTGGGAAGCCTGATACAAGATAATGGAAGAAACGATAGAGAAATAAATGAGCGGGGGAGATAGGCAGAAACATTCCGGAGGAGTGTGAGAAGCATGTTATGGAGCAAGGATATCCCTCAGAACAGCAAAAAGATCATATATCGGACGTACTATGTCCCTATCCTGACGTATGCCTCGGAGACCTGGGTTATGAAAGGAAGGGAGAAGAGCAAAATACAGGCCAGTGAGATGAGGTTCTTGAGAAGCGGTAATGGAGCTACAAAGATGGACAGAATAAGAAATGAGAGGACCAGAGAATTAATGAAGGAGGAACCATTACAGGATGGTATAGAGAAATCTAGACTTAGATGGTATGGACATGTAAAACGAATGGAGGAGAAGAGGATACCCAGGAGGATACACGAGACGAAGTGGGAAGGAAAGAGACCAAGAGGAAGACCGAGAGACAGGTGCTGAAGGGGGTGGAAGAAAGCGTGAAGAAGAGAGGAGAAGACTGGACAAGGGTGGAGGCTGAGAGATGGTGGGAAGACAGAAGACGTTGGAGAGGCTTGTGTTCCAAACAGACCCGGCCAGTGGCTGGAAACTGTGCAAGATGATGATGATGATGATGACTATTCCATTATAGAACTCCTTAACACCTACTATAAGGGAAGGACTTCTTCCATACTTCAGCTACGTAGACATATTCTGCATTTCTGCTCAGACACACAACAGGTCCTTTGTTGAAAAAATCACATTAGAAACATAGAATAGCCTAGTGGAAAATCTGCACATGTTAATAAAGAAGAAAACTATGAACAGTAATGAAACCTTATCTGTCGCTTTAAAATTACATAGCCTATACTGTATGAAACACTACAAATTAAAAGAACATTCATCAACATTACATAAAGAATAGATTAAAATAGACGAGAATATACCAAGTAATAGAATTTGTTACCTCCTGGTGGTGGGACAACTTGGTCTAAGAGTTTTGGACTGGTTCTCTTCCATATCTTTTTGATCACAGCTCTGAGCTCTGAATTTGCATCATCAATATTTCCTTCTGTTTTGATCCTTAGCGACGTTCGCACAACAGCAAAGAGGGTGGCATTGAATAGCACCGTACCATCACTATTCAAAGGCATATTCATGGAGACCAGGCGCTGTCAACAAGAAAAAGAAATAATACTTACTTTACTTTAAATATTATACACTGTAATTATTATGAACCATTCTTAAATTATCTTACATCTATTAATGAATGGAAAATTAACAAAACCTCATAACTTTTCTTTGTTTGTTGCCCTGTCATCGTACCTAAATGAAGAACCTTAAGACTGAATATCTATTATAGTCACATGATTCTATTCATTAGGCAAAGAATCCGAAAGACCAAGATTGGATAGCGAGCAAATGACAGTCACTCCAAAGGCAATATGCCAGTAAGAAGATTTTACTGCTTATAGTGACTAAATAGTGCAGTTGTGATTTGTTAGAGCAACAAAATAATTTCATACATTCAACTGTGAAGAATATGAAAGTAAACTCAATTTTGATTGAAGTTATTCTCATTCTTCTACCAATAGTGTTTTTTAAAATTTAATTTTCACCCAGTTTCAACTTACTCGTAATTTAAAGTATTAAATTGATTTTAAATAATGTTTAGTGGAAGTGAAATTGTTTTAATATGAAGCAATGCCCCAAATACCATCGGTCGAATCAAACATATTTGTGAGCAGAAACAGGTGGATTTCATATTGAATGCCTCACACAAACAGCGTTGTAACAAGTATTTATCTCAAAATGTGACTTTTGTGTGAAAGGATAGTTTTGATATTGCAACAGCACATTCTGAAATTCTGAAAGTCTTGAAGTGAATTTCACAGATTATGTGATAGACGAGTAGGTCAAACCCCATCCTTGAAATGGCTTTCTGTGGTTTCCAGGAGTCAAAGAGGATTATGGATCATGTTGTGCTCATGGAGAACAGAGCCCTCTACTGATAATAGGAAGATCATTATTGGTTTTGGGGATATTATGATATATTAGGATTTTGGTTATTCTCACTTACCATATTTACTTACAATAGTGGCTATAGAATTCTTTGGAAAATCTGTAGAGACACCAACATCCTAAAATGCAATACTGTTACCTGCGTCCTGTCTAGTTTAGAACATCTTCTTCTGTATGTAGCAGATCAAGTGGTTGGGAAGATTGGTGCTAGGGTTGTAAAAGCATGCTGGATACCTCAGTTTATACTTGAGTTTGAAAGGTGTCTGTTGTGTTCCGTGCTATAGAAAGATAACTCCCACTTCTGTCACACATAAATTAGAGCCTTTGTTCTCTTAAGAAGAGTCGGGACATGTTTAATTAAATCTGGGCCTCCTCAACTGATTTATCCTATCGAACAAACGTAACAGCATGTCTGATAAGAGCATGTGGGAGTAAATGGGGCTGCAGCACTGTGTCCCGGGAAAGACAAATGTCCCGCAGGAAATGACTATGTTCATAAACATTCTTGTAAAATGAATTAAGCTTCACAATCATAAGAATCCAAAGAATCGTTGAAGATTTTTAAGCAGAATGTAAACGGAATTTGACAATAACGTTGAATCTTAAGGTTACTTACAGAAAATATCAAACAAGGAAGTAGTTACACTTTTAAATACGCTGCTGGGCACGGAAATCACTACAGCCATAAGGAGCCGTCCATTTACAATGAAAACCAAACCACTTGCTATGTAAATGACGCAATGCAAATTATCGAAATGACGTAACAGAAACGTAACTGCAACACGTGATATACACTCAGTACTTGAATGGGCCATACAACAAGGTGAAAAGTGAAACTTCTGAGTTTTAAGTGGTTGAACAGTATGTCAGGGCATCTAGACCCATTTGAATAGGGTTATTATAGTCCGACTGCGTCACGTCGAATAGTCAGCTCATCGTATAACAATTCATCTTGGCCGTACAGCCCCCACTGTTCCACTATGTGTACAGCCGAGGATACGTTATGTGCAGGTCATACGTCAAAAAAGTTGATAACGGATCATGCAAGATGTACGACAGAGATCTTGTGATAACATTTATTTATAAAAAAGAGTGTTCACCCCTTCATTACTGAAGAGTGAAATATTTTCATACCCACAGAACTCTAAATATCAGACGTTATACTGTACTGCTGTATTCAAGAAGAGATGGACAGAGGAAAAATGTCAAAGACATAAAAACCTTAAGAAATATCCAAAAAAGAAATTGAACACGAGTGCACAAAATGATTTAGTAATAGAACATTAATAAATTTAAAGACTTAACAACATTTCATGAGTTTTCCATTGGACAGGGAGGATGTTACTGAAGGAGCAAGGCAAGTGGTGGCAACAGGATCCACCATTGCTCTCCACGGCTCTGCCTAAATAGGAATGAATGCTCATGAAGCATTACGCTCAGGCAAATCAGAATGGCCCGACTCTCACCAAAGGGATATACATATAGGATGTGTATAGGGCATAATCTATTGAGGCCTTTGCTAAATATCTGAATTTTCAGATGGCTCAGTAATAATTTAGATAGAACAAATATTTGATTGTTTCGAGCTTAGGCTGTCCACACGCTCTGGTGGTAATGTAAACGACTCTAAGCAGTTGATTAAGAAATACATCTGTGCTTCGGCCAGGCACAATGATGATTTTTCACAAAATATGTACTAAATAGAACAATCATTTAATACAGAGGATGTCTCATAAGTAATGTCGTTTAAAAAAAATATTTATATTTGGAAAGTTTTCTGACATGAAGTTAAACTATTCTTCAAAGTAGAGACCATCAGATTCTATGGTCTTGAACCATCTTTCAGCGAGGTTTCTTGTCCTGCGACGGTACTAGTCTCTGGGTTTTGATGCAGAGAATTCGGCGAGACCCACTTCCACATCTACAATGTTTTCGAAATTTGTTCCAAGCAAGAAATGGGCCATGGATCGCAAAAGATGCTAATCTGAAGGTGCAAGATCAGGGCTGTATGCTGGATGTGGTAGCAATTTGACTCCTACCAATTCCTGAATTTTCGCCATGGTTGTTCGTGCAGTATGAGGTCTCCCATTGTCCTGCTGCAAGATAACTCTATTTCGGTTATCTAATGCTGGGCATCTCCGTCTAAAAATTTCATGAACTCGTTCCAGTTGCTGAGAATAAAGATCCGCATTGACTGCACACCCGTTTGGAACAAACTTCCAGTGAATCACTCCTTCAAAATTCCACCAGACACACATCACTTTGGGGCCGAACCGATCCCTTTTAACGATGACTTTGGCAGGTTGACGGGGACTGAGCCACTGTTTCGAGGTGCAGCGTTGCGGTAATAGACCCATTATTCATCACATGTGACAATTCTCCTGATAAATCTATCATCCATGGGGTTACCGATAAGCTGACGACAGATATCCACTCTACGTTGAGCCTGTTCAGGGGTGAATTCATGAGGTACAGATCTATTGCTTCTGTCTGATTTTCCAAGTTTCTTAATCTGGTGATGTATGGTATCTTTTGATGCACAAAAATCTTCTGACAACCTACGAGTACTTCTTTACGGACTGTCTTCCAAAACTCTGCGTGTTTTCTCAATATCCCATATCTTCCAGAACGCGGTAAATCTGTAGTGATTTCTTATCCAGTGTTGAAACGTTGGACCATCGTTGTGCCACACGCTCACTAACGACACCTTCTCCTTCCACTTCACATATTCTTCGAGCCGCGGCAGCAGCTTTGTAATCTTGTTTCCAGTAGTGCTTTAGAAGGACCTCAACCTCCAACTTTGTGAGTTCCATTTGTGATAGTGTATCAACAACTGACGACTGATACATTCTCGCAATATACGCAATTCTTGTCATGGCCTCCTGTAAATAGCATTGGGGAACCAAATATAACCAATTCTATCTTATAAAACACCTAACTTTAAAAAACGACATCACGTATGAGACATCGTAATACAATATCAGTAACAATCTCAAATGGGCATGGTGATTAGAGATCGTGATTGCATCCATGCCCACAATCAGGAACCCATGCAAATTGTTATTTGTTCTCACACTCACCTTACAAGCTACTCTGTGTGGACAGAGTTTTCCAAAACCCAAAGGAGGAGAAATTTTGCGAAGTAAAGTTACGACGTCCAAATGCTTAATACGACCTTTAGCATCTGGATCATATTCACTCCACAAACGAATAAATTCATCTAAATGATGTGGACCCAAGATAGACCAGTCACGAGTCAAATAATCAAAGTTGTCCATGATAACAGCGACAAACAAATTAATAATCTGAAATGAAACAGAAATATAGACTTTAGGAGGGATGCCAATTGCATACATGTGTCTCAAAGAAAAATTATTCCCGTATTATTCATTTGACTGACATGATGTTTCGTAGGTTTATTGTCAGTGCCACTGCCTGGTTGCTGTTCGTAGAATCACAATTTCTTGATGGTTTTGAGATTTTCCTTTTCAAGGAACCTATGAAGCAAATTTGGTTAAGATAAAATACTGTTTGAAATGGTTAAATAATGTATATATTGAAATTTGCAAGATCATTTTTCTTAGAGATTTTGGGATATATCAGCCTACTTTGAATTTAAACAGGGTGTTATAAATTTGTGGCACTCCCTTAACAGGCCATATACTGATGGAACACATATTTGCCTCAATCCAAAATTACAACCTCTGTGTACACATTGCGCTGGAGTTACAAGAGTTGAAACGTGATTTCATTCCGGCACTGTACTAAGGTAATGCAGGTAACTACTTTCAGTCAAGCATAACAGCTTCTGTGCAGCTTGTTGGGACGAGTCACTAGACAAGTGCAGTCGAAGGTTGCAGTCCACAGTGTTATTGTTTGGGTGCACCTCGTTTGACAAGAGAACAACATTCGCTGTAGAAGCAGCACTAAGAATAACATACAAATTAATGTATAAAGACAAGGCCTTTATTATTACATGAGTCATCATAGCATGTGACATGCGTCTTTCTCTGACATTGCTACCAAGTCAAACACTTATATACGTGGTGCATCAAAAACAAGTCTCCAGCTCGAGATTAAAATCTTCAACATTTGAGTGCTAATATTTCTTGAACTAAGAGGGTCATTTCAGTGTTGAAAATGTTATTGTTATTCTACATAACATAGCTACAAATTTCTTTAAAGCTAGGTCCATGATGGTTACCCAAACCGTTACATGAAATATAATTTCCTCCGCAACAACGCTGTGATGAACTTCGAAATTTTAGACTTGTCCATACAACTTCTCACTAGATATGCCTTTAAATGTTGGTACCACAATTTAGAAATACCCGGTTTATGAATAGAGTTCTAATGAAAAATTAAATTAAAATTCAAATTTTAAAATTCTATTGCACTGAAGAATTTTTTTCACTAGTTTTTCCCGGTAGTAAATTGCATACAACTGTCTTCATTAGTTTCTGAAATGGAATTACGGTACACTTCCTGAAATAGGAAGTGAGCGTGAGGCAGAAGTATGCAGTCACTGCTGGAAGTAAGGAGAACTTTGTTATACTGGCTTATTTATCAACCATGTTTGAGTCTCCACTGTGAAGTAAATTTCAAATGGGTTGAGTTACAATTGTCGTTGACTTGTCGTTTCTTGGTTCTGCGAAAGGAATTGTCGGCTCCTGCTCTCTGCATATTTATTTTATTCTTAAATGTTCATAAGCTGAACATTTTTTTTTGCAGTACGTTTCTATATTTATCGTAGAATATGTTTGATTGGGTGTGGCACGCACATTCGTTCTCTGTTGTATAAGGAGACACCACTTGTTTTAGTCCCTAATCTAAATGAAAATGTGTGTCATGTGAGGCTTTTCTGCAGCGTAATTGGCGTGCAACTGAAAATAATCACGAGTTCAAGTTTGTTCTGTAATCGTGGTTTAACCTTAGCAGTGATGAGGGGGTTACCGATCGGGTTGCTTTCGTGTGTGTGATCCCCTCCACATCTAAGTTCTGAATTCTCAGCCACGCCCCATCAGGAGAGAGCGTTATGTGTCTTGTGAAGCTGTCAACACGGCATTCCACAGAGCATGAAAACGTGATGGATTGGAAAGTTTAAAATATCAGGAGACGTTTCTCGTCATGGTCGATTGGGTTCAGATATCGATCTAAGAAGAAGACGAGCATTTGGTGGTCCATGCCCATTAGACATTAGAGTGTTGTGCAATTAAAGTGTGGTTTCCCTGGAAGCTCTAGAACTGACTTAGCCACCTAAAAGAGGCAGGTTAATAATTCCGACGTGTCGAATTTATTTTGAGGAGTAATGCATCTAACAGCGTATTACAATTGAATCAAATATGGCTTCTAAAATGGTCGTCAAGTAGCCCTACCTGCTGCACGTCACCTCGAAAGTAAACAAAGGTTTGGTGCTTTTCAGTCGGTCAACACGAATGTACCCAAAAAGAGCTGGGTTGTGCCCTAATCCTGAAATAAATTACATGAGATTAATAAATACACTAGGATGACCAGTTTCGATTGTCAAGCGATCATCATCAGATCCATTACACTTAGGCTATAACATCTATGTTTGAGAATACAGGTGAAAAATATTTACAACATGTACAATTATTTAGTTGCAGTATTGGTAATGCAACTGTCGGTGTATGCTAAATGGTCGACCAAAACTGGTGCTAGAGTGAACACGAAACTGCTCGAAGTTCCAGCCAGGAAGACAACCGGATAAGTATCAGCCTGTATTATTACAGTATAAACATAGTTGATTTTTTATAACCATATAATCACCCCAAACAGACAAACTCCGGATTTTTATCACCATTTTAGCATTTCACCTAATATTAGATATACTGTACTACATTTAGCATACACAGACAGTGCATTACCAATACTGCAACTAAATAATTGCACATATTGTAAATATTTTTCACCTGTATTCTCAAACATAGATGTTATAGCCTAAGTGTAATGGATCTGATGATGATCGCTTGACGATCGAAACTGGTCATCCTAGTGTATTTATTAATCTCATGTAATTTATTTCAGGATTAGGGCATAACACAGCTCTTTTTGGGTACATTCGTGTTGACCGACTGAAAAGCTCCAAACTTTTGTTTACTTAGGCAACACTGAAAAATGGTTTCAAACCTCACTACCAGGAAAGTACTTGGAGCTTTGTATCGCACATGTTAATGTTGAAAGTCATTCTGAAAGCATGAAGTTGTATACTTTTGTTGTAAAACTGTAGAGAAATCACAATACGTTGTCTCAGATACACTGGTTTGCTTCTCTTTATTTCAATGTTCAGGTATATTTTTACTACGGAAAATATCTTGCTACATCAGAATCAATTTCCACCTGTATAGAATGTGAATTATAAACTAAAACGACCAGATACTCAATATGGTATCAAACATTTCAGATGTGTAGATTTATTTATCATACTTGCACGGAAAGTCTCAGAGTTTACATCGATATTGCAAGAGAATTAACTTACCAAAAATGAACAGAGCACATAAAATGAAATGAAGTAAATGAATGCGGCAAACATCTACTGACAATAATTTTGATACGGGGTAAGAACAGTGGTATGACATGTCAAGATATTATGATTAAATAGGGAGCAAATTAATTTCCCAAACGTGAGGAATATTTATATATTTATACAAATCTTAATCACATATAATTTATTTTGGGTTATTTTTCCCATATTCCAGTGATTGGAATGAATTTTGTGTTGATCGACTGAAAGCTACAGTATTAATTGGATTTAAATCTGCGTGTTCATTATCTACGTATAAAATATATGCCAACTTGAAGGAGGAGTTTCAGATGAAAAGCTAAATGAATACAACATTTCATTTAAAAGACTGTAATGTTATGTACCTTCAGATTTTGGTACCAGTCCAACTTTTGAATAAACCTATAATCTATAATCTACCCACCAGCGTATAAATTCTTTATTTAAACTTTTCTGTACCGTATATAAAAGGATCATAAAAGTTAAATTTATAGAAAAATACCTTATTGATCAGTTTCAGCACAGTTTTGAAGAAACTGAAGGCTTTTGTTTGGATTTGTAATTTAGAAATGATTTCTTCAGTAATAGCAAATGTCATACTGGTTTGAAAATGTCTTCTGTACTTCAAATAAATGCTCGTGTAAACTAACTTTAGTGCACGCCACGCTTCTGGCTTGTGCTCAACATTGGATAGTCCAGACGTGCATGGATGGACAGTGTTGTCAAGTTAATGTGAGACTTTCATTTATCATCAGAAACACATACTAATTATTATTTCTCTACCAATCTTAATTTTATGCGATTAAGTTGCTTGCCACGGTGGGTGTGTGGTTATAGTGTCGGACTACCAACCCCAAGTTTGCAGGATCGCTCCTGGCCATGGTAAGTGATTTTTTAGAGGCGTCAAAAATCACGATACTCATGTCAGACGTTGTTGGCATGTTAAAGAACCCATTTGAATTCAGTAGGCCGAGTCCATAATGGCAAAAATAATCTCGAGGTTTTCCGCCAACACAAAGTTCCTCATTTCTCTACTAGAAAGCGGTATAGCGCCAAGGAGCTTAGATAGGCTATCTAACCTCCTTGAAATTCATAGCGCTCCAAGGAGCATTAAATTCGACACGCAAGCTGCCCTCTGGGTGTCAATTAACAAAGCTTGCACCCGGCACCGAAGCCACACGATATTATTATTATGCGATTAAGTTATAAATAGGAACATGGACAAGAAGATAGTAGGGTATAAGTGAGGAAACGTTACAGTGAAAAATGTTTTACTGAGCTAAACGATAATAGAGGAAACTTAGTACGGTATGGCATCTTTATAATAAGGCGTATAAATGCAAAAGAAATATATAAATAAGTAAATTATAGTTTAGGTCTCAATGTACAAGGGGCATAATGTACAATTATTTGGAAAATACGTTTCTTAAAGGTTACTAATAATAAGCCTGAAACCTGCTGGTCTTCATCCATTCCACACGAAACGAATGAATCCTGACAACCAAATTCTTAAAGTTGTATGTTTCTGGTGTATGATTTATGTGTATATTAGCCTACTTTCGATTTTTGCAAAAAATGAAAGTAGACTTATGAGATCAACACAGGGCGAAAAAAGTGTGTCTGTCTGTGTGTGTGTATGTGTGTGTGTGAGTCTGTGTGTGTGTGTGTGTGTCTGTGTGTGAGTGTGTGTACTCTGAATGTCTGTCCCCCCCTATCAATTCGAACACGGTGAATGCGAATTGAACGAAATTTGGTACAAAGGTAGCACTAGCAAAGGACACCTCAGTGTCATGTTTTATATCGCCGCCATCTTGACGGAAACGTAATGGCGGCCACACAAATGTTCAAAGCTTAAATCAAATTACGACTAACCTAATCATCCGATCTCTACCAAATTTTGCAACAACATACCTTTATGGGGGGAGCATCCTTTGACCAAACCAATAGGCCATCAGCGTAATAGTTTGCGGATGGCGGCCATCATTGTGTGAAAATCGATTCCCCTTATTAATTCGAACACGGTGCAACCGAATGGAACGAAATTTGGTACAGAGGTAGTACTAACAAAAGGCACCTCAGTGTCATGTTTTATATCGCCGCCATCTTGACGGATACGTAATGGCGGCCACACAAATGTTCAAAGCTTAAATCACATTAGGACTAACCTAATCCTCCGATCTCTACCAAATTTTGCAACAACATACATTTATGGGGGAGCATCCTTTGACCAAACTAATAGGTCATCAGCGTAATAGTTTGTGGATGGCGGCCATCTTTGTGTGAAAATCGATTCCCCCTATTAATTCGAACACGGTGCAACCGAATGGAACGAAATTTGGTACAGAGGTAGTACTAACAAAAGGCACCTCAGTGTCATGTTTTATATCGCCGCCATCTTGACGGAAACGTAATGGCGGCCACACAAATGTTCAAAGCTTAAATCAAATAACGATTAACCTAATCATCCGATCTCTACCAAATTTTGCAACAACATACCTTTATAGAGGAAGCATTCTTTGACCAAATGACTAGGTCATTAGCCTAATAGTTTGCGGATGGCGGCCATCTTTGTGTGAAAATCAATTCCCCCTATTAATTCAAACACGGTGAAACCGAATGGAACGAAATTTGGTACAGAGGTAGCACTAGCAAAGGCATCTCAGTGTCATGTTTTATATCGCCGCCATATTGACAGAAACGTAATGGCGGCCACACAAATGTTCAAAGCTTAAGTTAAATTACGACTAACATAACCATCCGATCTCTACCAAACTTTGCAACAACATTCCTTTATGGAGGGAGCATCCTTTGACCAATCTAATAGGTTATTAGCTTAATAGTTTGCGGGTGGCGGCCATCTTTATGTCAAAATAGATTCCCCCTATTAATTCGAACACGGTGGAACCGAATGGAACGAAATTTGGTACATAGGTAGCATTAGCAATGGGCACCTGAGTGTCATGTTTTATATCGCCGCCATCTTGACTGAAACGTAATGGCGGCCACACGAATGTTCAAAGCTTAAATCAAATTACGATTAACCTATTCATCCGATCTCTACCAAATTTTGCAACTACATACCTTTATGGAGGGAGCATCCTTTGACCAATCTAATAGGTCATTCGCCTAATAGTTTGCGGATGGCGGCCATCTTAGTGTCAAAATCGATTCCCCCTATTAATTCAACACGGTGAAACCGAATGGAACGAAATTTGGTACAGAGATAGCACTAGCAAAGGGCATCTCAGTGTCATGATTTATATCGCCGCCATATTGACAGAAACGTAATGGCGGCCTCACAAATGTTTAAAGCTTAAATCAAATTACGACTAACGTAACCATCCGATCTCTACCAAACTTTGCAACAACATACCTTTATGGGGGGGAGCATCCTTTGACCAAGCTAATAGGTCATCAGCGTAATAGTTTGCGGATGGCGGCCATCTTTGTGTGAAAATCGATTCCCCCTATTAATTCGAACACGGTGCAACCGAATGGAACGAAATTTGGTACAAGAAAAGGCACTTCAGTGTCATGTTTTATATCGCCGCCATCTTGACGGAAACGTAATGGCGGCCACACAAATGTTCAAAGCTTAAATCAAATTACGATTAACCTAATCATCCGATCTCTACCAAATTTTGCAACAACATACCTTTATAGAGGAAGCATCCTTTGACCAAATGACTAGGTTATTAGCCTAATAGTTTGCGGGTGGCGGCCATCTTTATGTCAAAATTGATTCCCCCTATTAATTCAAACACGGTGTAACCGAATGGAACGAAATTTGGTACAGAGGTAGCACTAGCAAAGGGCACCTCAGTGTCATGTTTTATATCACCGCCATATTGACAGAAACGTAATGGCGGCCACACAAATGTTCAAAGCTTAAGTTAAATTACGACTAACATAACCATCCAATCTCTACCAAACTTTGCAACAACATTCTTTATGGAGGGAGCATCCTTTGACCAATCTAATAGGTTATTAGCCTAATAGTTTGCGTATGGCGGCCATCTTTATGTCAAAATTTATTCCCCCTATTAATTCGAACACGGTGGAACCGAATGAACGAAATTTGGTACTGAGGTAGCACTAGCAAAGGGCATCTCAGTGTCATGATTTATATCGCCGCCATATTGACAGAAACGTAATGGCGGCCACACAAATGTTTAAAGCTTAAATCAAATTACGACTAACATAACCATCCGATCTCTACCAAACTTTGCAACAACATACCTTTGTGGAGGGAGCATCCTTTGACCAATCTAATAGGCCATTAGCCTAATAGTTTGCGGATGGCGGCCATCTTTATGTCAAAATTGATTCCCCCTATCAATTCGAACACGGTGGAACCGAATGAACGAAATTTGGTACAGAGGTAGCACTAGCAAAGGGCACCTCAGTGTCATGTTTTATATCGCCGCCATCTTGACGGAAACGTAATGGCGGCGACACAAATGTTCAAAGCTTAAATCAAATTACGATTAGCCTAATCATCCGATCTCTAGCAAATTTAGCAACAACATACCTTTATGGAGGGAGCATCCTTTGACCAAACTAATAGGTCATCAGCCTTATATTTTGCGGATGGCGGCCATCTTTGTGTGAAAATCGATTCCCCTTATCAATTCGAACACGGTGAAACCGAATGGAACGAAATTTGGTACAGAGGTAACACTAGCAAATGGCACCTCAGTGTCATGTTTTATATCACCGCTATCTTGACGGAAACGTAATCGCGGCCACCCAAATGTTAAAAGCTAAAATGTAATTACGACCAACCTAATAATCTAGTCTCTACCAAATTTTGCAACACCATATCTTTATGTGGGAAACATATTCAGACCAAACTGCAAGAACATCAGCCCAATAGTTTGCAGATGGTGGCCAAGTATGTGTGCAAATCGATTCCCCCTATCAATTCAAACACGGTGAAACCGAATTGAACGAAATTTGGTACAGAGGTAGCACTAGCAAAGGGCACCTCATATTCATGTTTAATATCCCTATAGCACGTTGTATTTCAACAAGCTACTACAACCAACATTCAATCATACTCCTTGAAAAGGACAAAGGGTTATAACAATACCCATGCATTTTGGAGAAAGTAGGCTATATGTTCTTTCCTGAACATCTTGTTTTTCATATTAACATGCAAAATATCTTCTTAATCAGAATCAATTTCTACCTGTACAGAATGTGAATTATAAACCATAACGACCAGATACTAAAAGTCAAACGTTTCAGAGGTGTAGATTTATGTATCACACTTACACCGACAGTCTCAGAATTAATTTACGTTGGTATTGCAAGAGAATCAACTTACCAAAAATGAACAGAGCACATAAAATGAAATGTAGTAAATGAATGCAATATCAGAGCCACAAACATCCCCTGAGTCTGCCTCGTCTGATTTTGAATCACAGGGAACATTTGAAGTGCAGTCCAGCATGATATCTTGCCACGCTTCACCTGAGGAACAGAGAAATATTGATTGTAAATGCAGTACATCATGTGTAACTTAAGTTCTTTAAATGAATGTTTGATCCAATATTATGAAATCCAACTTTATAATTGGAAACTCATTAAATTCTGGAGTAAATAAGAAAGAAACTGCTGCTCTCACCTGTAGCGGATCGGAACAATACTAGCACAGCCTGAGGAAAGGTTTGAAAGTTATTATTTCGGTGAATTGCTGTATCCTCATCGAGTGCAATTTTTCCAAACAACTGAAAGAGATACACAACAGCAATGTCAGTTTACTGAATAACTTGTACATTAATGGAGAATTTGTGGGGTGTCAAAATATGAAACACTGAACTCTGAAACAACTTCGACCATACTAATTGAGTGATGAGCCACAAATATTTACCAGAAAGCGTTGTTTGAACTTCATAAAACAATCGTGAACTAACAATCCATACAGTAATAAGTGGCAGTCACTACATAGGCTATGTTTTCATTTTCAATAATACATGTTTTGTCAAACTACTTTCGTCTCTGTGGCAATGCCTGGCCCTAGTAACCAAAATGAGCACTAGCAAATATCACCGGAAATGCGAATTGCATCTAATATCGTGGAAATTTCTTATACGATTTTGTATATAACATCTCATGTGAATCGTCCATCCTTCAAATGAAGGTTTCAAGGGAGCTTAATCGAATATTGGTGTGTATATGTCAAGGTTTCAAAAATTATATCATTGAATTTTTCTTATAGATTTCTATCGTCGTAGGGCGTGATGGCGCTGTGCCTGCCTCCCGCTGAGGTGAACCGGCTCCAATTCCTGGTTAATGCATGTGGGACATTAAAATTGGATTGTCATGTCCGTGGCTAGAATTCCATGGCTAATGATCGCGAGATAGGAGGTCACGTTTAACTGCAAGCTTCCTAACTTTTCTTATCATGGAAAAACTTAACGCTTGGGAGTAATAGGTCCCGAGAAGAATCAGTTCAATTTAGAAAATTCGCACGGCTGCCTTCTTGGTTTCATGCAAGGCACAATTCGAAGGCCATATCAATAAACGTATTTTACAGTCTTATGTCATGGTACACAGTTTAAGGTTTATAGCTAATACCGGTATGTTTCGAAAAAAGGAAATTCAATTTTGAAACTTCTTGCAACCGCAATGTTAGTTTATTTCTTATCTCGAATTGAAAGTCATATCTGTGACTTTCCACATAGTCCTCTATCAGGGCACAAAATTTTAGCATTATATTGTAACAAGTTATGAGAGAAACAATTGCATTTTGAAAATTCGTTTGGCCACCATGTTGGTTTCGTGCTTATCACGATTTCAAAATCATATCAATGAACGTGACTTATAGTTCTTTTTCATGGTACAGTACAACATTTCAGGCTTGTAACTAAAATCATGTCCAAGAAAAAGCTATCGAATTTAGAATAATTCCGTGGCAGCCATATTGGTTTCGTGATTGTCTTGATTTCGAACGACCAATCAGCAAACTTGCTATATAGTCCTCTGTCATGGTACATAGTTTCAGGCTTATAAATGCAATAGGTCCCTATAAAAAGGAATTCAGTTTTGAAAATTCGCTTAGAGATAAGTTTGGTTCACACGGCCGCCATCTTGGTTTCATGCAAGGCACGGTTTCGAAGGTCATATCAATAAACTTATTTTATAGTCCTATGTCATGGTACAGTATTACCAGTAGTTACACCAAATGAGAATATTTGATTTATAGTTTTCTATCATGGTAAAAAAATGGAACCCTGAGCCATAGCCGTGCTCTTTAAATTGTTCACTACCACTGCGATGGGGGCTGTAGCTACAGTTGATTCTGACAACGACAATCCAGAGCGTGGTTTTCCTTCACTTCCTCCAGGCAATGCCAGGAAGGTACCTAATAGCAAGTCCTGGGGCACAAACCTCTATATCCAATGCTAATAACTACAACCTCACATACTACAGCCACAACAGAAACACAGGTTATCAGGCAAGTCCAACCCACACCCAAGTATATAGACTGCAGACGAAGACATCTCAAGCCCTAAAAATGGATTAACAATAACAACATCAAAATTTCAAGTTGATAGCTGTAATAATTTGAGGTATGTTGAATACTTGTGAAATAAAACTCGGCAATTTTTCTTGGTTTGTGCCGTGTCTTGTGTGGGGTTTCGCCTAGGACACCAAGCGGGCTCATCAGCAGGCTCTTGGTGTCCGTGCCCGGACCCCCACAGGAGTAGCGAGCTGCGCGCTACCTCCCTTTTTATATAGCGCACCTGCGCCTCTTTACTGTGAGAGCTAAAAGCTCAAGCAGCATTAACCTCCCTATGAAGGCTTCCTGTGGGGGTCCGGGCATGGATACCAAGAGCCCGCTGATGAGCCAGCTTGGTGTTCCTAGGCAAAACCCCACACAAGACACGGCAGAAACCAAGAAAAATAGCTGAGTTTTTATTCACTGGCCGTGAAAGCTAATATACCATACTTGTGAAGTATTTCACGCAGACGCCATAATGGATTGGTGATGTTTATGGTAAGTAAATACACGTTCGAGTGCCAGCTTACAACCAAATTTCATTAACATGGGTTCAGTTGATTTAAAAAAACATACACACATCAAAAAAAGTTTTGCATCACCTCGGTTCCAAGAGTTCCGGAACCGTTAAATACAAAGGGAATAGAGATCAACACAAACAACATTTCAGCTCGTTTTATTGCTCATGAGACCCACACATTGCATGTTGTACCATCATACAGCTAGACTTTCAGCATTTGTGGTCCAGATTGCAGTACACACCACTACCTCTAATACCCAGTAGCACGTCCTCTTGCATTGATGCATGCCTGTATTCGCCGTGGCATACTATCCACAAGTTCATCAAGACACTGTTGGTCCAAATTGTCCCACTCCTCAACGACAATTCGGCGTAAATCTCTCAGAGTGGTTGGTGGGTCAAGACGTCCATAAACAGCCCTTTTCAACATATCCCAGGCATGTTCGATAGGGTTCATGTCTGGCGAACATGCTGGCCACTGTAGTCGAGCGATGTCGTTATCTTGAAGGAACGCATTCACAAGATGTGCACGATGAGGTCGAGAATTGTCGTCCATGAAGACAAATGCCTCTCCAATATTCTGCCGATATGGTTGCACTATGGGTCGGAGGATGTCATTCAGGTATCGTAAAGCCGTTTCGGAGCCTTCCATGATCACCAGTGGCGTACGTCGGCCCCACATAATGCCACCCCAAAACATCAGGGAACCACCACCTTGCTGCACTCGCTGGACAGTGTGTCTAAGACGTTCAGCCTGACCAGGGTGCCTCCAAACACGTCTCCGACGATTGTCTGGTTGAAGGCATATGCGACACTCATCGGTGAAGAGAACGTGATGCCAATTCCGTGGGGTCCATTCAGCATGTTGTTGGGCCCATCTGTACCGCGCTGCATGGTGTCGGGGTTGCAAAGCTGGACCTCGCCATGGACGTCGGGAGTGAAGTTGCGCATCATGCAGCCTATTGCGCACAGTTTGAGTTGAAACACGACGTCCTGTGGCTGAACGAAACGCATTATTCAACATGGTGGCATTGCTGTCAGGGTTCCTCCGAGCGGCAATCCGTAAGTAGCGGTCATCCACTACAGTAGTAGCCCTTGGGCGGCCTGAGCGAGGCCTGTCATCGACAGTTCCTCTATCTCTGTACCTCCTCCATGTCCGAACAACATCGCTTTGGTTCACTCTGAGACGCCTGGAAACTTCCCTTGTTGAGAGCCCTTCTTGACACAAAGTAACAATGCGGACGCGATCGAACTGCGGTATTGACCTTCTAGGCATGGTAGAACTACAGACAACATGAGCAGCGTACCTTCGTCCTGGTGGAATGACTGGAACTGATCGGCTGTCGTACCCCCTCCGTCTAATAGGCCCTGCTCATGCATGGTTGTTTACATCTTTGAGCAGTTTTAGTGACATCTATGAACAGTCAAAGGGACTGTATCTTGGATACAATATACACAGTCAACGTCTATATGCCGGAGATCTGGGAACCGAGGTGATGCAAAACTTTTTTTTGATGTGTGTACATACAAATGCAGCCAACATACACAAATACGTACAAACACTATCGAGTTGGAAGCCATTTTTCAGTGTTGCCTTAGTAATCGATTTTTTTTTAGTCGGTCAACACGATGGCACCCAATTGTAATGGTTGGTCCCTAATCCTGAAAAAATATTTCATGATATTAATAAATGCACTTGGAAGGCCAGTTTCGATCGTCAAGCGATCATCATCATATCCTTTACACTTAGGCTATTAAATATATTTCTACAAGTATGGGCTATGATATTTACAATAAATACAGTTATTTAATTGCTGTAGTGACGAGACTAGCACAATTAGTCAAGATATGTGATTTTTATGTTGAGATAACTTACTGATAAGATAATAGTGATTTATCTTCTAGTTATGCTAGTTTAATTACTACTGCAACAAAATAAGTGTATTTATTGTAAATATTAATACCCACACACGTAGACTTTGATTTAATAGCCTAGGTGTAAAGGATCTGATGATGATCGCTTGACGATCGAAACTGGTCATACAAGTGTATCTATTAATCTCATGTGATTTCTTTTCAGGTTTAGGGAACCACCCATTACAATTGGGTACAATCGTGTTGACCGACTAAAGAACATTACATTTGGATTAAATACCAACATACATACATTCCAACTCGCTACTGAAATTGGCTCAAATCCTTCCAGCGGATTGAACGTTATTTGGGGTCAAACCTACGCACACACTCACACACAGAATCCACTTGGCTAACATATAACAATGTGTGTACAGTGCTGAAAACTGCGGTATCCTAACTCGGAGCATGTAATGGTGGGGATTGTTGTTTTAAGGGGCCGGTCATCATCTCCATTTTCATTTGAGACTGTTTTGTCTTGCAGCGTCCAGTCTAGTCTGCAAGTCACTGCTTACGAACAATTCGCCTCCGTGATCCCCTATTAGCAGTTAACACTGCGGCCTTTTCTGCTTCTACACCTCTCACTTTGAAATCGTTCAACACTGTATCTAACCATCGCCTGTTAGGTCTACCTATGCTTCCCTTCCCCTTTAGAGTCGAACACATTAACCTCTTAGGTAATCTCTCCTCTCCCATTCTCTACACAGGCCGCACCATCTGAGTCGGCTCATACGAAGAGATTCATATAGTGCACTGGTTCTTAACCAGTGGTCCGCGGGAGAAAATGGTCCACCAGCACGCATAAGAAAGTGACCAATAAATGGAGATTCCAAAAACGATGTGCGTTGAACGAGAATCGTCCGAATGTATGCGCGGCGATGACTAACAAGTTCTGAATTGAAATATCTGTAAAATAAGTGTTATTAGAAAATGATACAAAATAATTTTCATAACTTATGTTTAATCGTGGCAAATGAACTTTCACCAACATTAAACAACCATAAAGTCACAGGACAACAACCATTAATTAACATTATTACGGTTATTATTGGTTTTGTTCGATACAAACAACCCCTACTTGAAGTTGCATACAACTGCCGTGTTGTCTGCCTGTATAGCGGTTGAGCAGCGCTATTCGCCGCTGTTCTCTGCCGCTACCGTTCATGCTCCTCTCCCTCCGCCAAGACTTGTCGAATCCAATGAAATTGGCCATAAAGCTGGGTTTTCCTAGGCGCGGAAGCGGAGTCGGCTTTCCGCTCGTGAGTCATCAGCTAGCTGAATTGTTTTCCTAGACGCGGACTTTTCCTCTGGCGGAGAGCGTAACGGTTGCTCATTTGTATGCTAGGAGTGATAAGGTGAGGTTGATATGGACGTGGAATCTAGACTTTCTATTTTATTACACTTGGAAGAGGAGGAGGAAGAAATGGAGGAGAGTTACTACTGCATTTAGTGAAGGATCGAAAATGTGCAAGTGACATATTTAAAACGCGTGAAAATGAGGAAGTGTTTAAAATTCTTATAAATAACCATTTAATTGATGACTATATTAGATTCAAACAGTACTTTCGATTGACCAAAGCCGAGTTCTATGATCTATACCAAGAAATACAAGATGTAGAAGAACTGAAATCGCAGGTTTATAACAGAAACCAAACGCCAATTTTAGTGGATATGAAACTGGCACTAACACTGAGGTATGTATACAACTCGTACAGACGTCCAGCCACTCCGCCAGCCGACAGCGGACTCGTCTGCTCTCGGAGCAGAGGAACGCGGAGGAGCGAGTTCCGCTCGTCTAGCGGCGATCCGCTCCGCTTCTAGGAAAACAGTACCATTAAAATTACATATGACCAGAGGAGAGCCGACTCCGCTCTCCGCTTCCGTGCCTAGGAAAACCCAGCTTAAAGATGGTGAATGCTGTTAAAACTAGTGCGTTAAACACTCGTACTTTCAAAAAGTTATGTGCAGCATTAGACTCTGAGCACGAGGCACTACGTTTTCATACTGAGGTTCGTTGGCTGTCAAAAGGCAATATGTTGGCGTTATATGACTTGAGAGAAGAGCTAAAAGTATTTTTTATTGAGACAAAAATGCAGCATTTCTTGGAACAATCGAGTGAAGCAACTTTTGTGAAGCAACTCGCATATCTAGTAGATATGTTTGGCCATTGAACCACCTGAACTTACAACTTCAAAGTTCTGGAAGCGGAAAGTTTGAAGATGTTGGCAATATATTTGTATTTGAGGAGAAACTTCGTGCGTACCGTACCTGTGTAAAATTGATCTCTGGATAGCCGAAGTTGAAGAGAAAATTCTTGCATTCCTTCCCGACTTTTGAAAACCCATGCTGACGACGGGTACTACGCCACTGTTACAGACAAGGTACAATACCACGTACCGGTACTCAGTCACGTACGCACTCTTAAGGATGAATCTGCTCGTTATTTCCCGGACTAGGCCTATGGTAGCAGTGAGACTCACACTATTAAAAAAAACTGATTCGAAATCCTTTCATTGTCAAGCCTAAGGATCTCCTTGAAAATATTCAAGACGAGGTTATTGAACTTCAAAATGACAGTAACTTCAAGGACTTGTATGAATCAGGTGTAAACCTAGAAGAGTTGTGGCGCAAAAAAGCCATATCTTACCTAAACATTCGGCAAGCAGCTTTCCGGTATCTCGTGGTGGTTTCGGCAACACTTTTGTGTGACCAGAGATTCTCGTCTTTATTGTTGATTAAAAACAAACAAAGAAATCGGCTATGTGCAAGCAGTGATTGGAGGTTAACTCTGAGCAAGAGAATTCCTCAGCTTGTCAAAGAAAGTCATGCACAAAAGGCACACTAAGGAATCCATTGAGATAAAATTATTTTCCAATGTCCTTTTCAAACAAAAAAAAGGAAGCTTGTAGTTTAACGTGACCGTTAATCTGTAGATTATGAGCCACGGGACCTCCTTTTTACGTGGAATCCGAACCACAGGACATGGCATTTCACTTCGAAAATCTCACATGCATTGACCGGGAATCGAACCCGGACCGCCTTGGTGAGAGGCATACAGCTAGACCGCTGAGCTACCACGCCCCCCCCTTTTCAAACAAAATTGTTGCTTGAACATACATTTGTAATTGAATCTTTTTATATTCTGTAGGCTATATACCTAGTACTGTATTATAAAAACATAATTTTGTTCTATTAAATAATTTGTAATTAAGTTGTACTGTACACTAATTAATAGTAATAATAAATAACTAGCGAACCCGTGCGAGAACTCTCGCATAAGTGGTTGTGTGCGCCCCCATGTGTACAGACTACCCGCCAGGCCCTAGTGCTATGCGGGCTTTACGGGACACAGTTCTGCCAGGGGCTATCGTCTTGTTTATTTCTTTAAAATAACTTTACAAACATATAAATATATTTCCGCTGACATTTCAAGAAATGCAAGATTTTTCCTGTACTATTGAGACGATGTGGAAGATTTTGGTACAAACCACACCTTCTAACTCCCTCTGGTTAAGAGCTTGAGTTTTGTGAAACATACACCTTAGCGTATCTCTATAAGTTATATATAAGAATGAAAGTTTGTCTGTTTTTTCTGAATTTCTACGGAAATTTGCGTTATTTACGCGTTTCAGACTGTTTTATGACGGATGCGCGCGAAAATAAATTTTTTTTTGTCTGTCTGTATGTCTGTCTGTTTGTCTGTCTGTGGACAAAGTGGTTGTTCCCTTATAACTCGAGAACGGCTGGGTGGATCAACGTAAAATTTGGTACGGATATCCTTCCGAGGCACGACACTAATCATTGATGTAACTCTTCTCTGTACCTGACATAAAAGGGGGCCTATCCCCTTAAAATACTTGCTGAAATAGGCGTAGTCGGGCGAGACAAAGCTCATTTTCAGCCCCTAAATGTGAGAAACGAAACTCAAAGCGACCCCGAAAACCACATTTTAAGGCCCTAAAAACAACAGTTTTTGAGATATTTCCAGAAAACTAATTTCATTTAAGACAATAACGAAAGAATGCAAGCCGGTTACCATGGCAACGGAATCTCACAGGTACATCTATTGCTGTAAGACGCAATACAATTCCATTTATTACATTACTGAGATAGTTTGCAAACGGCTATAAGGTTATAACGGAACCAAATTAAGCTGTAAAATTCATCAATGTCATATAATGCGCTTAAAGGGGTCAAGGGGGTACTCTAGATTTTTTTTCACGCGATTTACACGTTCGGGTGTGGTACGGAAGGTTTATTATATCCCTATCCCTATATTGTCATATTATTATTATAACTATTATTATACTACGGCCTACAACGACGAGACAAAGCTTATTTTCGGCCCCTTGGTGTCAGAAACAAAACTCGGTGCCCCTAAATAGCAGTAAAGGGTCCCCCAAAAGTACAGTTTAAGGCTCTAAAACCATCAGTTTCTGAGATATTCCCAGAAAACTAATTTCATTTAATAAACTAATGAAGGAATGCAAGCCAGTAACCATGACAACAATATCTGAAACGGTGACATACAACTTTCTATCTATTTCTGCAAGAAGTAAAGCTACTCCATTTATGAAATTTCTATGAATGTTTGCAAATGGCTATAAGGTTATTACGGAATCAACTAAAACTGTAAAATTCATCAATGCGCTTAAGGGGATCAAGGGGTACCCTAGATTTTTTTCACACGACTTAAATGTGTGTTATGTCGTACAGAAGGTCTATTATGTCTCCAAACAGAAACATTATTTTCAAAAATTCCTGAATTGAAATACGGTAGGTTTTTTTTTCTTCTTTTAGGAATTTGGGCCATTGGAGTCTAAAAAACCTGAATTTTCATGCACCACAAGCCTATATAATTTATTAAAGGGGTCTTCCTCTGGATGGGGACTTGACACAACAGTGAAGGTCAGTTTTATTTGACGTGTATTGCGTTTCGTCTACGAGGTTTTCATTTTTTTTTCACGTCGGGAAGTACACGTTAGGTAAACTTAGTTTCAGAGCATATTTTAACTAATCATTTTTTTCTTTGTCGAGAAACAGGTTCCAAGTCTCTAACCATTGCAACAGTAGCTCAATTGATTACGTCTGGTTATTAATACCGATAGCGGCTTCGGTGGCGTAGTCGGTAGCATGCTGAACTGCTATGCCCAAGATAGCGGGTTCAAACCCGGCCGAAGTCGTCGGATTTTTTAAGAGCGTTAAAAATCCTTCAGTATGCCTTCCTTCGGAGGAGAAGTAAAGCCGGCGGTCCCATGTCATAGATTTATGGCATGTAAATGATCTTTTCACAGACTAAACTTGTGTAAAGCAAAATTCGTTAGGTTAGATTTCGTCAGAACGCTCTATCAAAGTTCCAACGTTCACCACTAGGTATCATTGATATCTGGTGGCGAAAGTTGGAACTACTTGAAATTGAACGGAACTTGTAGCTCACCCTTTAGGGTATCCGCTGGAAGCAGCTACAGACTCAGGCGAGCCGAACATGTCCTCGGACACTCCCGGCACTAAAAGCCATACGATAAATAAATAATAAATTAATACCGATGACCGTTCGAAGAATGGGTACTTCTGCTAGTTATATAATAAGATGTGTTCTAAAAACTGTTTTGCTTAATCTTCTTTGAATATTCTTATGGGGAAGGCGCTGAGGAAGGGTTACAACTGATAAGGTGTATCGGAAGGAGGGGGGGGGGGGGGATCCGTACATGATTCAATTTCAGGCTGAGTGGTCCGCAGACTTGTACGGGTTCAGAACCAGTGATCTAGCGTGTCCATTTGTAACTTAGCCTTTAACCCTCCTGCCATTGCTCCCAGCAACCATTCGTGCTACCGTCATATGGTTGTTTGAGAGGCTTGGGCATCGTGGCCACTTAGCCTCGTGTACTTTGGTATGTGTGTGCGCACACGCGTGGAATTTTTGATAACCTGTGTTAATGTAATGGCTGTATTTCTGTGGTGTGTGTATTTGTAATTCAGGGTTGGTAAGGAGACGGCCGTGGCTTACAGTTAAGAACCATCCCAGGATTTGTTTTGAGTAGATGTGGAAAACGACGGAAAATCAATTCCACGATGACTCAGGTGAGAATCGAACCACCTCTTCTCACTTTTGTCTCATAAAGTTGAGTGTACCTCGTTCTAGCCCTCAGACCAGAATTAGATTTCTTGGCAGAGCCAGGAATTAAACCCGGGTCACTGGGGCGATTCCGTCATATTAGTTACCTCCAGCTTATAGGCCTATATGTGATATCCTGAATCTATCCAGCTCTCACTTCGATACAATAAGGTCGATCTGAATACTGAGCGATGTAGGGAGAGTTTCGTCACTACACTAACTTCTTACTTGTAGAATACTGCAGATCACAGCTGAAAACTGACTGCATTGACTTTTCTGCACCTCGGCTGTACTTTTCTCCATTCTACAGGGTCTTTCACTCAAAGTGCGGCCGGCAGCGCGTAGAGGCAGCTCACTGAGCTTAGGGTCGAGAGTCCGAAGCATCAATCCAACAGCACTTCCTTCATTATCTTAATTATGACATATGTTGTGAAGACAGCGCGCTGCGATATGCTCGTCTGACCTTTATAGCTGCACGTTCTACCTAGAGCGCTGGGCCGGCCGCACTTTGAGTGAAAGACCCTGTGCCATCTTGAGAGAATATACAGCGTAAGTACTTAAAATGGCCCACCTGCTCCACTTAGTTCCCCATGCCTGGCATTCTATTTTCTTGCGTTTCTTCCCTACCAACATAACATTCGTCTTTGAAATGTTGATCTTGATACCATACTCCCTACATTCTGTCTAAATTCATAACATGTTGGCTTGTAAGCTTTCGACAGAGTCTGCCATTACAACCAGGTCGTCATCATAAGCCCGACTGCTTACCTGGTTTCCACCTAATTGAATTCCACCCTACCAGTTTATGCCCTTCAGCAATTATGGGGTTTCACCTGTATTTTCAAACATAGATTTTATAGCCGAAGTGTAATGGATCTGATGATGATCGCTTGACGATCAAAACTGTTCATCCTAGTGTATTTATTAATCTCATGCAATTTCTTTCAGGATTAGGGTATAACCCAACTCTTTTGGGTACATTCGTGTTGACCGACTGAAAAGAACCAAACTTGTGTTTTGCCCTTCAGCAAATTGTCCTTATATAAAATAAACAGTAGTGGTGAAAGATTACAGCCTTGCCTCACTCCTGTAATAACTTAAAGCCAAGAACTCAGCCATTAGTGGAAGGTTTTCAGTCCACACGAGTGTACCTTATTAGATTGGGCGGGGAGTTACAAGTAATTTCCTACTTCCTGAAGTAAAATACATGAATTATTTATAAACTTACAGTAATAGAACACATCTCACACAAATGGGGAGGGGGGTTACTTTCTATTCCCTTAGCACTATTTGTATTTTTTTTTTTTTTTAGCGTGTGGCTTTTAGTGCCGGAAGTGTCCGAGGACATGTTCGGCTCACCAGTTTTGTAGCTGCTTCGAGACGGACACCCAATGGGTGAGCTACAAGTACCATTGGGGAGGGAAGTTGGAATGTAACGACGAGGAGTTGTAAGGTAGCGGCTGTGGCCTATAGTTAGGGACCAACCCCGGCATTTGCCTGGAAGGAAGATGGGAAACCACAGAAGACCATCTTCAAGGTTGCCGGCGGGGGGATTCGAACCTCCTCGCCTCCCGGATGTGAGCGACTGCCAGCAGTCATGCCGTAACGACCACGGCTAACTCACCCGGTATTTGTATAATATGTCCCCACGATGGAAGTCACCGTATAGTTTGCCCCTATTAGGCTACTAGTCTGCCACTGTATCCAGTCTCACAACGCCCATGCAGGCTATGTATGCTTACACTCTCGTGCACCAGAACTGGTTTCAATGTTACACGGTAAAGGATAAACAACAGTTCGCATCTGAGAAATTACTGTACTCATAGTCATTTTAATAAAACTGATATTAATAACGAACATGGTTTGGAAGATGGGAAGTCGCATCTCTACAACACAACTGGATGAGGGTCGTACTGTTCCTTTTATAGCTTCAAGTTACTGTGGAATGGAGATTCAAAGTCGCATGCATTTTATTTCTTAAGTAGCCTAGGTGCTCTAATTGCTATTGTTACTTCCAATCGGTGAACACAAAATAGTTCCAATTACTGGTATCGCACTCGAATGAAATATAGCCCTATATGGATCATACACTGCCGGGGGGAAAAAATAGGTCACCTGAAAAGACGACGTCAATTTTGATCCCATGTCGGCAGATGCCACCTGGGGGATAGTAGATGTACTGATAAGGGTTTCAACGTCGCCCGCCATCAGATTGCGTAGTGGCATAGCTACCAGAGCGCCATCTGTGTCTACCATTTAATAGGGAAAGCCTACGGCTCGTTGTGGTGCAAAAGTGTGAAGCAAGCATATACAATACCACGGGGACGCACTCGTGCTTCCTACAGCCAACTGAGCGAGTTTGAAAGGGTCAAATTGTGGCCTTCCGAGTGGCGGGATGGTCCTTTCGGAGAATTGCCACACAAGTTGGACTTGCTGTGTCCGTTGTGCAACGATGCTGGTATCAGTGGTCACGTGCACATTCTCACACCCGTATACGAGGTTCTGGACGTCCCCGCAGCAAGATGTCCGCCAGGATCGTCGTATTGTACATGCAGCAGTGGCAGATCGTACAGCTACCACAGCACAGATACGAGGGTTTGTGAGCCCAGAGGTGTCAACATGAACTGTTGCGAACCGGTTACTAGCACGCACACCTCTAGCCCGTCTTCCACTCACGCCACAGCATCGACGTGCACGGCTCGACTGGTGCCGTCAAAGGATCACTTGGAAGATGGAATGGCGCGCCGTTTTCAGCGATGAAAGCAGATTCTGCCTGCACGCAAGTGATGGTCGTTGGCGCGTTCGACGTAGACCTGGTGAGCGCTGTCTCGTAGAGTGCATTCGTCCAAGACACACCAGCCCCACCCCAGGCTTTATGGTCTGGGGTGCAATAAGCTACAACTCTCGTTCACCTTTGGTGTTTGTGGAGGGAACGCTAAGCAGCGCTCGGTACGTGCAGGATGTTGTTAGACCCGTTCTTTTGCCGTTCTTGCAACAGGAAGGGGATGTGTTGTTCCAACAGTATAATGCTCGCCCATACACTGGCCGTGCAACTCAACTTGCACTGCAAGACGTGCAGCAACTTCCCAGGCCAGCACGATCGCTGGACTTGTCGCCAATCGAGCACGTGTGGGACATGATGGGCCGACAAGTGACTTGTGCGACTCGTCCACCCACAACTCTTACAGAACTGTGTGAACAGGTCAAGCAGGCGTGGAATAACGTATCCCAAGACAGTATTCGCCATCTGTATGATCGACTGGATGCAAGAGTCAGTGCCTGCATTTCCGCCCGTGGAGGCTACACCTCGTACTAATATGGGTGTTTCAGCATGGGTCGATACCTGGTAACTCTGAACCGCTTGACCTATTGATCTGTATATTTAATCATTTCATGTACTCCATATGCACTGTTGCCACAATAAATATTGAGTGAATTGGTAACCTCTAAAAGGGTGACCTAATTTTTTTCCCGGTAGTGTATATTAGGGAGCCCGTTTGCGCCGTTCATTCTGCGTGGATGAGTGATGGGCGGAATGTCTAATAACTGATTATCCTAGGAGTAACACTGCTTACTCACAGATTACGTCAGGATACAGTGAGATAATAACCGGACGGCCACTCGCTGCATGTCTAATACGCCCCGTGTCGTTATTGAACCTCTCTTTTGAGCGCATAGTAGTAGGCTGGTACTTGGTAGAGCAGCATTGAGATTTCTGCCAACATATTGGCAATGGCTGGGGTATTCAGCAACGACGAGTACACACCTACAATTTTAATCTATGGAGAATCTGGTCGTTATGCAGCCAAAACTCGTACTGTACATGGTATGCGCAGGAGTTTCCAAATAGACGTCTGCCTTCTGTACACATATTTTGCCAAACAGAGCTGCAATTAAGACACATACAAGCAGGGTTAGACTCTCCTGCGACAATGCTGATGTTGTGCAGAATGTAATGTACTTCAGTCCTTTGATCGAATCCTTCACATGGTAAGTTGAATTTCGCCTTACTGTGATCAAATGGTAATAATAATAATACCCTGTTAGAGAAAGTGTGAGGTTAAATGACTGCTATTTGTTTCACAAGATCTGACACAAAGCATGTTGTTCAGCTCGCACTCCTTTAGAAACAGCGATTAAGTATCCTGTTCATCATTCGTGCATGCGGGTCACTTACTGGTCTACGTAGAAAGTACGGCACGGAAGGGCAACCTGGTATATGTCAGATACCAGATAACCTTAGCTAAGGCAAACAACCCACCCAACTTAAATGAACTCATATTATTGAAACGTTCGCTCCTATTCAGACTACTAGGCAGCTTTCCCCAACAACAAACAGGAAGCAACATAACGAACAATGGCTGGCTAAGATAAATAGCGAGGGAAACCAATGATAAAGGAGAGAATGTCAACGGGAAGTGTGTACCTTGTATCATATTCTTAATAAACCAAGGCTTAATTTAGGCAGTGGTATAGAGTCCGGAGATCTCGTTCAAATAGTCGGGTGCGTGATATATGGACGTACCTCTTGACTCATGACGAACGATAAGGATTTATCTATAATACTTGAGAAGGTCCATAACCATTGCCATTCACTACTATGGGTCCTAGCTTTCTTCAACAACTGTTTGAAATCCTGCAATTTCCCAAAAACCTGGAGGAAATCACGAGTCATACCGATTCTGAAACCTGGTAAAATGTCAACTGAACCTCAAAACTACAGGCCAATATCCTTGTTGTGTCACCTGCTTAAAATCTTTGAACGAATGTTACTGAACCGCCTAGTTCATGTCGTAGAGCCTGCTCTCATACAACAACAAGCAGGCTTCAGACCAGGGAAAAGTTGTACATCCCAGATCCTTAACCTCACTCAATTCATTGAGGATGGTTTTGAAACACGGAATATCACGGGAGTAGCTTTTATCGATTTGACCGCTGCCTATGACACTGTCAATCATCGTGCTTTGTTACAGAAGATTTATGGAATCACGAAGGATTACAGTTTCACAAAACTTATTGAAAGTTTCCTTCAAAACAGGAGATTTTATGTGGAATTCCAAGGACAGCGCAGTCGATGGAGACGTCAAAGAAATGGCTTACCTCAAGGTAGTGTTCTATCACCAATGTTGTTTAACGTCTACACTAACGACCAACCACTTCCAAGGAACACTAGAAGTTTTCTTTATGCCGACGATCTAGCATTAGCTTGTCAGGGGAAATCCTTCGAAGATGTTGAAGCTCATTTAACACAAGCATTGACTGAGTTGGATGTCTATTACTATGATAATCAACTTCGTCCAAATCCATCAAAAACTCAGTTGTGTGCATTTCATCTGAAGCACAAGCAGGCTCGTCGTGAACTTAACGTCTCTTGGCAAGGAACACGCTTAGTTAACACTCCTCATCCAAAATATCTGGGAGTTACCCTCGATCGTACTCTGACCTACAAACAGCATTGCCGGAATACCAGACTAAAGGTGGAAGCTAGGAATAACATCCTACGTAAGATCACTGGTAGCACCTGGGGCTCTCAACCATCAACCTTGAGAACGACAGCGCTTGCAACATGTTACAGTGTTGCAGAATATGCATGTCCAGTGTGGTACAAATCCACTCATGCAAATAATGTTAACAAGGCGCTTAATGAAACATGTAGGCTTATTATAGGTTGTTTGAAGCCTACACCTCTTGCAAAACTTTACCAGCTTGCAGGGATAGCACCACCGGATATACGTCGTGAGGTAGCAGCCAATGAAGAGAGAGCTAAACAGGTTAATCAGTTTTCCCATCCGTTGTACGGTTATGTACCAGCCACCCGTAGGTTGAAGTCCAGGAGAAGTTTCCTCAACACCACTGCAGTCTTGCTAACTACACCAGCTACAGCTAGAAAACAATTGTGGACTTCTCGGCTTGGGAATAACTCTCTATGGGATCACCCTTCGGAAAGCCTCCCACCTGGACATGATCAGAAATGGATCGTGTGGAGGGCACTTAATCGTCTCCGTTCTGCTGTTGGAAGATCTAAGGATAACTTGCAGAAATGGCACTTCCCCGTCGACTCCACCAACTGCGACTGCGGTATGCCCCATACCATGGAGCATCTACTGAATTGTCCGCTGTGCCCTGCCACTTGTACAGCAGAAGATCTTTTACTAGCAACTTCCAATGCTATACAGGTTGCACATTTTTGGTTGACCGTGGTTTGAAAAGACATTGTGTGTTGTATGGTTTACTTTTTGTAAATATGTATGTAATTTTAGTGTAATCCAGTATTTTGTTTGCTTCTGACACGAATAAATAAATAAATACTACTATACTGTAAGTTAAGACTCATAGCCTGCTCGGCACCCTAAGAAAATAAGTTGCGCGATGCAACAACAGACAATGTTAGAATTGCTCAAGCGTACCATCAACAGTAAAGTTCAAGGAAATGTGCTAGATAGCGCTAGCAACTAACGAGTAGGCATAGTGGAACTACATGCTCCAGTCCACGGTGTGGAGTGAAGTGGGGTGGACGTTAGTACAGGAACTCCAGGAATCAACTGAGTCAACACAACCACATTATCAACTCTGTTATTTTAGTGTTTGTTCAACTAACCAATTACAAAAGCGCATTGCGTAAATAGGAAATTTGAATAGTAAGGGTTACTACGGTAGAAGGGTTGTTATATTTAAACACATAAAAAGTTTTAACAACAAAAGACGCAACACTTACATATCAACGGAATAAAAATAATTGGTTACACAATTCTGACTAGTTAACTATAAACTTCGGTAGAAGCCTCCGTGGCTTAGGCCGCAGCACGCCGGCCTCTCACCGCTGGGCGCGTGGGTCAAATCCCGGTCACTCCATGTGAGATCTGTGCTGGAAAAAACGGAGGCAGACAGGTTTTTCTCCGGGTACTCCGGTATTTCCTGTCAAAATTTCATTCCAGCAACACTCTCCACTATCATTTCATTTCATCTGTCATTCATTTAATCATTGCCTCAGAGGAGTGCGACAGGCTTCGGCAGCCAGCACAGCTCATATCCTCGCCACTAGATGGGGGCTTCATTCATTCCATCCCTGACCCGGTCGGGCGACTGGAAGCAGGCTGTGGATTTTCATTTTCAACTATAAACCTAGGTAACTTAATGATTGTAAATACTGTTGTAAAAAGGGTTATATACATATCCGCCGAACTTAAATTAAGCCCAAGTGAACGTCAGCTGATGAGGTTTGTTCGACGAACGAAACTAGTCATCCAATTAAAGCCCTCATCTGTGTGAGAAGAGTTTTATTAAGTGCAGACTATAAATAATCCCTGTATTTATTTCAGGCACTAGGTGATTCAATTAATTGTTCCTCCCCGCCCAATCTAATTGGGTACACCCGTAATAGTAAAATATACGGAAATCTACGGAAGAAAATCTAACAACCTAGGTCCTTCACTATCCGTTAAGTTATTTAATTACCTTGGAACTCTATAGACAGCGTGCCTTAATTCGTTCTGTTTAATTGTATACAAGGAAGGAAGGATGGTAGCTTGTAGTTTTACGTGATCATGAGCCACGGGACCTCCTTTTTACGTCTACAATTTACTGACCTGTGTTTCCTACACAAAATTATGAATGGTTACACAAAATGTAACATGCTCTTAAGCTACTTCCCACTCCATGTTCCCTCCCGTTCAACACGTCAGAACCATTTCCACCACATACCTCACCCACGTCTTGAAGTACAGAAGCGCTCTATTTTCCACCGCCTACCTACCCTTAGCAACTTCCTTCCAAATATTGACATATTCTCTCCCTATAGAACATTCAAACATAACATTAGAAGATCCCCTTCATCCTCAATTCCTGCTCCTTCACCCTCCTAATCCCCCACTACCCCAATCATTCCCTGCGTCTTTCCCGAGATTTGTCCCTTGCTGCCATCACTGCCATTTGTTACCTGCTATTGTTGTTGTTTTTGTTGATATTATTTGAAATTGTTAAAATATTAGTGTAAAATGACCTTTACATGGTTGTATCTAATAATTATTAAATAAATAAATAAACAAATCACAGGAGAGAGGCCAACAGCTTGACCGCTGTACCACCACACCCCTGGCACTGCTGGCCTGAGATATCTAAAATTGCATATTCAAACTAACACGGTATGTACTATGATATAATCAAAGGCTAACAGGAAAGTGTGCTAAAATAGCGACATAAATTTACCACTGTTCTAAGTGTCATGTATTTCTGAGAATTTTAGGATACGCCCTTGCTTTTTTCACTTCATCATTCGCTATGGTACATGACCCTCACCTGCTCGCACTTGCCCAGAATGAGTGATTGGCTGTTCTATTATACTATGAGTAGAACGGAAATCGCATTTATCTGAACTGCAGAGGATTCATGATCGAATCCTTCAAGTGATATTACTGCATTTTCGACTCTTCACTTCACATTGCGTCTTAAAATTACCTATGCTAGGTTTTGACATTGCCAACTAGAGCGAGTAGGCATCGTCAAGTAATGTAATACATACTACGATTCATTGCCCACAAAATATTCCTTAATTCAGCCTTTACATCAACAGTCGGAAGTCCATTTTCATCGGCCATGGACTGTTGTTGTGCAAATCGGAACCTCACCCATCCGGAGTTCAGTGATTTGGGATTTGAATCACAAGGGTGGTCGTACTTCAATATTCATATGGTACTAAGTACTTCCAGAAATTGAAATCCAAGAGACGATTTAGTGTACGTGCAGTTTAAGGGGACAGTCTGGAGATAAAAATATTTTTATTTGATGTATGGATTTTTATGAAATATTGTGGAATTATCACCTAAATAAAAGTAAAGGTATTCCTAAAACGAATTTGATATACAGGGTGTTTCGGATATTTGTACAAATTGATACACAGTGTCCATTGAAATTTGATTATCTGCCAAGCTCCAAATTATCAATAACATTACAATATTATACTTCACAAAAACTATGGATCACAAATGTTATGCTAGTTTTTGGTACGGTGGCGCTGAATACATGTGACGTGAAAATAATTTCCTATTACAAGAAATGCAGAAATAAACAAAATATTTGGAAAATGCGATGCTTGTAGCCCAGCTAGTATACTGTAAATGTCCCCCAGGGGCTCACATCTAGTGGGACGTGGGTTGAAGACCACGGGACCCCAGCTGAGTCCAGCATTGTTTCCACTTACTTGTGCCGGGCTCCTCTCCGTCTTCTTTCCTGTCGACCTCCCTTGATCAACTCTTATTCTTTTCCGACCCCGACGGTATTAGGTTATCCAAGGCCTAGGGAGTCTCTTCCTTTCCCGCCTTAATTGGCCCTTGTCTCATCTTTTCTGATTCCCTCCTTCTGCAAGGGGTCAGCCTTCTTTTTATTTTCATGTTATCTTCTGCCTTCTGCTCAAGGCCCTCAAGGAGGCCGGGTGTATGTAGCCCCACCACTTTTGGTGCACCCTAGATAATGCTACACCTTCAGGGGCCCACGGCTGGTGAGTTCGGGAGTTGGCGACCCCGAGGGATTCCTGAGCTGGGTCCGTTTTCCCCTTTTGTCCCTTACCTTTGGGGCGGACCCTCTCCTCTTTCACTTTCCTATATGCCTTTTAAGGCTCTCCTTCCAAGTCCCTCAATCCGCATTCTTCGAGGGTTGAGGGCGTTTCTTTTCCTCCTTTCTTTTATTTGCCTTATTCTCCTTTTGTTTTCCATTTCTTCTTCTAGTATATAAGTTAGTAGTTAGTTTTAGTTATAGTTTACGTTTCATTTTCATCTTCACGATCACCCAAACCATTAGGGGCCGATAACCTAGATGTTAGGCCCCATAAAACAACAATTATCATCATCATCATACTGTGAATGACGTAGAGCTTTGCTGGCATGTCCCCGTGTGAAACCATTTGCTGCTTGTACGTTGAATGCCTCTGTACACTTTGTGCATCCATGCTACCAGAAGCTGTAATGCAGTGATGTTCTTACGAAATGTTTCATTGCGGTTTGGAGAAAAGTAGGCTACAAATAATCTTACTGAACGTAGAAATGAATGTCCGCCAGTGGCGATTCCTCCATGTAGGACGTGAGGATCATCCTACAGTCAGCTCTCAGCTGTAACTGTTTTAAAAGATTAAATTGATTGTTTTGTAAAATAGTCTTTGAGGCTACCTTGCGCGCTCTCTCGATAAGCTCTGTCTCACTGTCACTGTCAGTACTTGTAACTAGTTCTACATTTCCCCCCTAGATGGGTGAAGTGTGACCTTCACCGCCCGGAGTAGAAAGCTGAGGAAGGAAGCCTTGCATCCTTAATACACGTGTTTGTAGCTTTAAAAAGGTATGGAGCTCTTGTGGGGAAGGGGCCGGTTTGGTCTGTTTAATGGCGCTCTGAGTCTCGCTATTTGTTGAATTTAAACCAACACTACGGGCTTATTGGTTACGATTTCGCGCGGTCAGAATGGATAGTCTGTTTTCAGCGTGTGAACATCTTTAGAGTGGTATTCGATTGTATTGTATTGTGTAATGTGTTCGTAATAGTGCTGTGCGACTGAATAATTAATATTAGACTGGGTCTAATACCTCAATTTAGCCCAGCTATAATAATTATCTTCAGTTAAGCCTATCTTATTACGTCCTACACATTATAAAAATCAACAGTCACCACTGATGTCCGCATTTAGTAAACTAGTTTTTTTTTAACAAAGTGAATGGTTTTTCCGAAGGAGGAGTATCAAAGTATGATACATTTCGTAAGAACATGACTTCATTACAACTCCTGGTAGCCTCTGATGGGAGCCAGAGAGAAGCGTTACACGAGGAATATGGCGGAAACGCGCCTATCCCCAAAACCCCCTCGCTGCCGACCCAAGCTTCTGTAGCCTATATATCTGCGTTTCCAAAAACGGTGTGCATCGCAGTCGCACGCTGACATATGAGAGAGAGAGAGAGAGAAAGAATATATATATATTCGTACCTCGGCCAGATGGAGATCATCAGCTGACAGATGTACGAATTCGACCTGCCTTAAGCTAACTTTCTTTATCTTTTATCTTGCTGCTTTTGAAGAAATACTGTATCCTATCTTATTATATAATCCGCTAAGGTGTATGTTACACAAAACTCAAGCTCCTAAACCAGAGGGAGTTGGAAGATGTGGTGTGTACCAAAATCTTACAAATCGTCTCAATAGCTCAGGAAAAATCTTGCATTTCTTGAAAAGTCGACGGAAATATATTTATTTGTTTATAAAGTACTTTTAAACAATTAAACAAGACGATAGCCCCTGGCAGAACTGTTTCGCGTATAGCCCGAATAGCATTAGTGCCGAGTTGGTAGTCTGTACACATGGGGCGCACACAACCCATCATGCGAGAGTTCTCGCACGGGTCCGCTAGTTTATATAGGGCTAATCTGCTCAAAAAAATTAAAGCACCACTTTTTTCAATGGCCACCAAATTTGGAAAGTTGACTGCACAAGGTCGAAATCTCAGTATGACGTTTGCTCTGACGCCTACCAAGCACATGCTTCAGCACAACTCCCCAACTTGTGTAGTTTCGGGATAGCGCCCCCAAAACCAGCCCATTTTTGAAAACCGTAAATTGAAGTTTGCGAAAAACGCTGTAGGACTTGTCGCAGGTTGCCAAAGCTGTCGAAAATGAATTAGTCTTGCTCTTAAGGTTCCACGAACACGTTGAAATCATTACATTTGACGTTTGGGCATTTTCAACCCCCTTCATCATCCCCTAAACATGGACTACCATTGGGGGCGCCTGAGAAGGTACCGGATGTGTTTAACCACCTGAAAACCTGCACACCGTCCTCAGTTGCTGATTGCAGTAAGTTCTCAAGGCCTCCGGCAATGTTCACCCCTCCTAACACCCTCAACTGGCAAGGGACCAAACCACCCCGTCTTGATTCACCCCTAAGGAAGGTTTAAATCGAGATTTTTATCAGTGCTGCTAATGGGGGGGTCTTCCCCTAACGTTTCAAAAGAGGACCTGCGCCTGTGTCGCCACCCCTTCCCCTGCAACCCCCGTTTGTATGATTTTTCGAATCAGGCCCTTTTTAAGGGCTGAAATGAGGTCTTAATCGCTGAAAGGGCTGTAAAGGTCCTTAGAAGTAGTGGTGACACGAAATCAACCCCTTCCGATGTTTGATTGACATTCCATCCCCCAAAGTTGACATTTTTGCACCCTCAACCCTCCCTGTCTGGACGCGTAACGCGTCATGGCAGAGTTTTCAGAGTTGGATCAAAATGAAGCTTATGGCCTGAAATGGAGCCCAAAACAGCAGGTTGGATGGAAATTCATCGGTAGTGTGGGAAACGGGACCAAAAAGTTTTCAAAAAAGTTAACAGCCTCTAGTAAGTACACCAATGCATAGGCAACCCACATCACGTCATTTTTCTCCCATTGCCAAACTTTGTAACCTATTGCCGATCATAGGCAACCCACACGCACGGTCGTGATGTGGGTTGCCTATGCTTGGGCGTACTTACTGTAGGCTGTACACTTTTTTGAAAAATTTTGGTCCCGTTTCCCAACCTACCGATGAATTTCTATCCAGCCTGCTGTTTTGGGCTCCATTGCAGGCCATAAGCTTCATTTTCATCCAACTCTGAAAACTCTGCCATGACGCATTACGCGTCCAGACAGGGAGGGTTGGGGGTGCAAAAATTTCGAATTTGGGGGACGGAATGTCAATCATCGATCGGAAGGGGTTGATTTCGTGTCACCACTACTTCTAAGGACCTTTACAGCCCTTTCAGCGATTAAGACGTCGTTTCAGCCCTTAAAAAGGGCCTGATTCGAAAAATCATACAAACGGGGGTTGCAGGGGAAGGGGTGGTGACAAAGGCACAGTTCCTTTTTTTGAAACGTTAGGGAAAGACCTCCCCATTAGCAGCACTGATAAACATCTCGATTAAAACCTTCCTTAGGGGTGAATCGAGAAGGGGTGGTTTGGTCCCATGCCAGTTGAGGGTGTTAGGGGGTGTGGACATTGCCGGAGGCCTTAGGAACTTACTGCAATCAGCAACTCAGGACGGTATACAGGTTTTCAGGTGGTTAAACACACCCGGTACCTTCTCAGACGCCCCCAATGGTAGTCCATGTTTAGGGGATGATGAAGGGGGTTGAAAATGCCCAACCGTCAAATGTAACGATTTCAACGTGTTCGTGGAACCTTATGAGAAAAACTCACTCATTTTCGACTGCTTTGGCAACCTGCGACAAGTCCTGCAGCGTTTTTCGCAAACTTCAATTTGCGGTTTTCGAAAATGGGCTGGTTTTCGGGGTGCTACCCCGAAACTACTCAAGTTGGGGAGTTGTGCTGAAGCATATGCTTGGTAGGCGTCAGGACAAACGTCATACTGAGATTTCGAGCTTGTAGGTGAACTTTTCAAAATTTGGTGGCCTTTGAAAAAAGTGGTGCTTTAATTTTTTTGAGCAGTATATTAATAACTGGCAGCAGTAGCTACGCTCGCTAAAGTGCTGCACTAGGCCATGGGGCCAAGCTCTGTGTTGACTCGGTAGACGTGGGTTCGAGCCCCACCGTCGGCCGTCCTTTAAATGATTTTCCGTGGTTTCCCATTTTCAACTCCAGGCAAATGCTGGGACGGCACCTTCTGACAGGTCACGGCCGCTTCCTTCCACATCCTTGTCCAGTTTTATTCATCTTCATTCATTTCAGCTCTCATTAACTCCTCTCATGAGGTTGGCGTCAGGAAGGGCATCCGGCCGTAAAAACCATGTGTCACAAAGACTATCATCGCATGTCATCCCCGACCCCGCTCGAAAACGGGAATAATAAGGGGTAGACATGCATCAATTTATAATAATATTAATGACGGCAGCTCTGTCCATAATAACAAGGCATTCAATGTAGTAGTAATAATGATAATAATAATAATAGGTAGTTAATCAAGGAGCGCATGCTGAAGGTTGCAGGGTCGAGTCCCGGTACACGATCGGATCATTGGTTTATTTGTATAGTTGCAAAATTTAATATAGCTCCTACAGTTATAGTAAAATAAGATAAAATAGGACTGGCTGCGTGGCTCAGGGGTAACGTTCTCACTTGCTGGTCCCAAGGTTGCAGGTTCGTATCCTGGCGCAGTCAGCTGGCATTTGAGGGTGCGCAAATGCGCGGGAGCCGTGTCAGTAGATTTACTGGCACGTTAAAGATCCCCTCGGGGCAAAATTCCGGCACCCCGGCGTCTCTAAAAGCCAGAGTAGTTAAAAGGGACGTAAAACAAATAACATTATTATTATATTAAAATAAAATAGGCTACGTAGTATACCAGTGTAGTAGACACTTTCTACCAATCACAGGCTCTAACGACTAAGTAAAGTAAAGGTAAGGTAAAATAATATAATAATAATAATAATAATAAGAAGAAGAAGATACGTCACGAATTATGTGGATACTTTTAGGAAGGGCAATAGCTGACTGACAGCGACAGGCAAGAGAGGGAAAGCTGCTTCCCCGTCCCACCTCCCTTCCCGCTAGTCAAATCTTCAGCTCGCATCAAAGGTATGCATGCATAAATTGTACGTAAACGTTCTGCATACAAGCAGCAAACGGTTTCACACAGGAAAATATTGTTTTGTAGGTCAGCAAAACCCTAAGTCATGCAACGATACTACCTGAGTTACAAACATCATATATTCACAGAATATTTTTATACTTGAAATAGGACATTATTGTCACGTCATATGTATTCAGGGCCATACCAGCAACCAGCAGAAAATATTTGTACTTATATCTGAAACACACTGTGTTGTTAATAGTTTCTGAAAAATAAATTTTTGAATTTGTTTTTGAAAATTTCAGATCCCTTTTTTTTTTTAAGTATAATTGCAATGTTATTGAGAATTTGGAACTTGGGAGATAATCATCTTTAAAAGACACTGTGTATCAATTTTTCGGAAAATAATTTATTTCCTTGGATATATTGTTTTGAAAACTGTCATAATTTTCATGTCCTAAAACTTGGGATATAAGCATCCCTACTGCCTGAAAACATCCTGCAATCAATAATTCCATGCACAGGTTTCCTAATATAAATAGAATTGACAACGTTGGTAACATTTGGCACAATATCACAAAAGAAAAATGGAATTCAATACGTAAAATTGGAATTTTCGGGAAAATTAAAAAAAAAGTTTAGATGAAGTTGTCTCCCTGATCCATTACCTAAGCGCCTTCAGAATCATATATTTTCCATCCTGTCTCTTAGCATCTTCTGCACGAATATTTGCTGTTATGGAAGCATGTCTCTTCTTCTCCAATTGTTGAGAAAGTGTGCGGTGTAACAACCGATAGATTGTCTCCAAGGAAATAAACAATATGGGGAAACTTAAATTAAACCTGATCTAAGCAACAGAAGGCCAATCGTATGATAACAAAGAGATAGAAATACGTTTCTATTGCCGTGAAAGATTCTCCATTGGAGAAACCAGAGACCCAAGTTCAAATTTTAGTCTGTAGGGTTGCAAATGATTTCATAAAAACACAAAGTCCTACAGCTCAATTTGCTATAAAGGAATATTCTGGTTAGGGAGAGACTTTTGGGCCCATCCAGTTGCTAAGGCATTGCAAGGAACATGCATATTTGAACCAATAGAAACGTGGAAGCAGACATCGCATTACGGGTAACCTAACCAAATAGTTCGGCAGATACATTCTGCAGTGTGCAGACCAGCATACAAAGCACTTAAAGAGTCATAAACAGTTTGGATTGAACAGAGTAACTTCGTAACAAGGAAGAAGACAGTGCTTTCTATTTTAGAAATTGAAATAATCCGCCAACATGACCAAAACATAGATTTTTATCTCCAGACTGTCCTCTTAACCAGTCCAATAATTAGGGCTTCACAATTTATACTCTGTCCCCCACTTCCAACAACAATCAGTCCATGTTATTTACCTGGGGAAGGCTGTAATAAATCAATAGATAATATATGCAATCAAATACTTCCCCTCCCCCTTGTGGGTCCCCACCATTCGGATAATTTTCATGGTATAAAGTATAAAGAGAGATAGCGTTATAAATGCCTCGAATACAATCAAACTTTCTCGTAGGAAGTTGAGGTTGTTTAAGTAAAGCTAGGAGTGAAATTGTCTAGAGGTCTCATTTTACAGTATTTCAACCCCACTCCTTTCCAACACACCGAAAGTCGGTAAATTATCTTTTCCTGAACTCAACTCCAGATAACTGCTCAATGATGATCATACGTGTTTAACATCCAAACACCATTAAATGATTATCCCATAGCCTTGAGTACAGTTGAAGCGCGTTTAACACACTGGGTCAAACAGCTGGCCGAAAAACCAATAAGATTATTTCTTATAAAATAATGGAGCATGTACTCGTAGTACTATTTAATGTCCCTGCTAGGTTCCTCGATTTTATAGATAATTCTTTAGAACATAAGGTTTAAACTACGTAAACATCTGTAAACAAACAGATTTTAAGAGTTGCGGACAATGCGCACTAATGTAGCCGAATAATTATTTCTGTTTACAGCACTTTCAGATCTTTAACATAATATTAAACATAAGCATAAAAATATACCCCATGTACTATAACTCCAAAATAGTTTTAAATGTAAAAACGGGGCCTATCCCATGTACTGGGTCTTAGTTTTACTACACTGAATATGTCATCAAGATCAATACCAAATAAACAAACAAGACTGCATTATTTTTAACATGGTGATAATTAGAAAAAAGATAATATAATAATTTGTAATTTTCAGTCTCCACCAGTATGAAATGATAAGTTCATTGTTACAGCTTCTCGTGAAACTTTGTTGCCGGTATTAGAATTAACAAATTAGTACTGCAATATATGTGCAACCCATTTATTTGTTTTTGGAAAAGATACTTGATAACACTGCGCCTTAAAAAATACGAAGTATGGCCGTGAAACATATCGTTATATTACCTGCATTCCAATGACTGCATAAATGAAGAACAACATGACGATGAGCAGAGCGACATAAGGCAAAGCTTGAAATGATTTGATGAATGTCCACAGTAATGTCCTAATACCTTCACCTCTGCTCAAAAGCTTCACCAATCGCATCACGCGGAACAGACGGAAGAAATTGATAGATATCATTCCGGACCCTGGCTAAAGAAAAAGAAAATTGTATATTACTACAAGTGATAGAAAACATACCGCAACAACTCATATCTATACAATTTATAACCAAGAGAGAAGACTGATTTGATCTGTTATAGAACAGGGATAAAAAATTAAAAGCAAATTTAAAGAAACTAGAATTTCTACAGAAAGTAAGAGAGATTTGAGAACTTAATGCAAAATAAATCTCTTAACCAGTTTGAGAAAATAATTCTTGAATCCTTTTTCTATTTCACTTGCTAATTCTGAGTAAATAATATAATCAGAAATGAATCAACGATTTCAAAAACCCTCATCATACACTATTCATTTGAAATATCATTTATGTTTGTACACTCAGTTATTTCACACAAGCTTCAAGAAAACAACTGGAGGGAATGGTGGTTAAAGGGCAACTTGCACAGTCAAAAGATCATGCATCAAACGCACTCTGGTGAGTAACACGGCACTAGGAGGTCACGGGTTGGGTATATTAGCTGCTGGTATTGCATGCAAGAAAACGCACTGGTCTACAACTACAAGAAAGCAATTAAATATTGTAGCAACCAAGCAAATCACTACATTTTATACTCACATTCACTGAACTTAAATATATAACATACTGCAAGATACCAAAGAATCAGCAGATTTCATATGTGCTATACGCTGGGAAGAAAATACAGTAAAATACACAAATGATTTCAATATTATTTTCGAGATTTCATCCTGCGTGGATGGAAATTTCAAACGTTATTGTCACACAATTGGAAACAATGGTATGTATCTTTTATAAGGCTGAGGCAAAATATGATGCCCCTTTCTGTTGCAACTAAATGGATAGGCCTAGTCTAAATCTTATAATTAATATCTGTGGTTCTGCTGGATGTTTTGTTTCTACATTGAAAATATTTCTGAGGGATAAGTACGGTATTTTAGAAAAAGGATTGATTAAACTGTAAGGGTGCACATTATTGTCGCTGAAACGGTGGACAAGTATAAAGGCTAGAATCGGCATCACATCGCATAATACTAGGGGATCTGTGCGAGACATCTCGCATGTTCATTAACCACCCGCACGGCTTTACTGTTATGCGGGCTTCTATAAATATGTTTCTTAGGATAAATGCACTTTAAGAAATTGCAATATATATGAAATCAGAGTGAAATTCGTCACTGGTGCGGGTAATTCTGATTGATCTCATCAACTCGATTCAGATTTAACTTTGTAATCCATACCTGTTGCAAACTATAGTCTCAGTAAGAGTACTTTTTGTTAGAACACAGTTTTGGAATGTATTTGGTTTTGTTGTATACGCCCCATGTGTAAAGACTACCCGCCTGGCTCTAGAGTTATGCGGGCTGGACGGGACACAGTTCTGCCAGGGGCTATCGTCTTGTTTATTTGTTTAAACACACTTCCTAAACAAATAAATATATTTCCGTTGACCTTTCAAGTAATTCAAGATTATTCCTGTACTATTAAGACGATTTGGAAGATTTTGGTACAAACCGCACCTTCTAACTCCTTCTGGTCCAGGCGCTTGAGCTTTTTGTCGGATTAAGTTAGGGTATTATATAATATATGCTTACGGTAACCATTGATATGGTAACTACATCCTTCCTTAAAACAACGGTTTCCGTTTCAGATCGGTCGCTTTCAGTCAAGGTACTGTGGTAGCCTCTCCATAATTGACTGAGTATGGCTTTGATAAATATTAAAATTAAATCACTGACCTATGAACGATTTGATGACAAACCAAATAGCCTACATTCCAAAATTGTGTTATAACAAAAAGTACTCTTACTGAGACTATAGTTTGCAACAGGTATGGATTACACAGTTAAATCTGAATCAAGTTGATGAGATCAATTCTTTTAACAACGATTTGTATTGAAATAAAGGTGTTGTATTTAATGCGGATATATTATTATCGCTGATTTCATCCTGTGTTGAGAGGAAGTTCAAACGTTAGACTCTTTTACAGTTCCAGAAAAACCTCCAGTGGTCCTGAATGAGTTGATAGTTTGAATATTATTATCGCATATAGAAATTAAATAAACATGAACAACTTGAAGTCTGTCACAGAGTTTTTCATAATTTTACAAAATTGTGTGAACATAACATTCTGGGAGAAACTGTTAGTAACGTTCCTCTCATATAGTATAAAAATAAACATTAGCATGGAATAAGAACTCTGGACAATACACAGGGTGTAATTGATATACCGTACGTGAAGTCTGTTACACTGGCGATAGAAGATGGTATTCTAAGCAAATATCTTCATGAAATTTAGTCGTATCTTAATTAGTGTGGGTGAAATTAAATCACAAAAATCATCCGTCAAGGTCTTGGAAAAGGGCTTAGACTGTGTTCCCCTCAGCAGCTCAGCTGATTTCTCCCCGCCAGCATCCCCTCCAACGCTGTGAAATGTTGACCAGAGTCTGAAGTTGAGTGGCCTCCTCGCTGTGTTTTCCAATGGCACAACCCCCCAGGGGCTCACATCTAGTGGGACGTGGGTTGGCGACCACGGGGCCCCAGTTGAATCTGGCATTGCTTCCACTTACTTGTGCCGGGCTCCTCCACCTTCTTTCCTGTCTACCTCACTAGGTCAACTCTTGTTCTCTTCCGTCCCCGACGGTATTAGGGTATCTGAGGCCTAGGGAGTCTCTTCCTTTCCCGCCTTAATTGGCCCTTGTCTCATCTTTCGTGATACCCTCCTTCTGCGAGTGGTCAGCTTTCTTTTTCTTTTCATGTTATCTCCTGCCTTCTGCTCAAGGCCCTCAAGGAGGCCGGGCGTATGTAGCCCCACCACTTCTGGTGCTCCCTGGATATTGCTACACCCTCAGGAGCTCACGGCTGATGGGTTCGGGAGTTGACGATCCCGAGGGATTCGTGCACTAGGTCCGGTTTTCCCCATTTTTTCCATTACGTCTGGGGCGGACCCTCTCGTCTTTCACTTTCCTATCTACCTATCATGGCTCTCCTTCCTTCCAAGTCCCTCAATCCGCATTCTTCGCGGGTTGAGGGTATTTCTTTTCCTTCTGTCCTTTCTTTGCCTTATTCTCTTTTTATTTTTTGTCATCTCTTCTTCTAGTATATAGGCTAAGTTAGTAGTTAGTTTTAGTTATAGTTTACATTTCATTATCATCTTCACGATCACCCAAACCCATTCGGGGCCGATAACCTAGATGTTAGGCCCCTTAAAACAACAATTATCATCATCATCACCAATGGCACAAGCCTAGCCTATCTACAGCTCATTCACACCTCAATGGGGGAGTGGCCAGCATGACTAGTAAGGTTCAAGGCCACTGCAAGGTGTGCGTTAGTGTCGCGGAATATTTAAAAACGTGTTGCAGACTATCAAAAAATATTTAACTGTAACTAAACTTGGTAGTATTTTTTATCTTAGGGCATTTTCTTACTAGTTACAGGAAATGTGATTTGTGTCGCAGTTTTTAACGCAAGAAAAGGTGAAGAATATGCTGATTTCCACGAGCCTCTTGAAACATTCTGCGATAAAATTTTGAGGAAAACTGTTTTATCGTAGGCCTATTCATGAAATCAGCGTAGATTTTGACAATTTTTTAGGTTTGAATGTAGAATTTATAATAAAAATATTTCTCTTCATTATTAACACTTGTTTCTAGAGGGCATGTAAATATACAGTATGAGGGCATATTGTACCTTTCTTGGATCTTATTTCAGTATATTTAGGGCATATTTGCCTGGATATTTCTCGCATCTTTTAGGTCCTGAACATCCGAACCCTAATGACTAGTGATGGTGGATCTGTTTAGAATATTCAGCCAGCCTGATGGCCTATGATATAGCTTATTGTCTAAGGTATAGTAGACTACAAACATTAGAAAATTGAAATCCTAAGGATTTGGTAAATTAATGAAAGGAACCGTTGGTCAAACTTTGTACGAAGACAGTGCAACAGCTGTATTAATAATAATAATAATAATAATAATAGGTTTTAGGCACACTATTTTTATTTTTTCGGGGAAGTCAAGTTGCCGGAATTTTTGTTCACGGAATTTCTTGTATGTGCCATTAAATCCTTTGGCATAAGGCTGTCGTGTATGCTCACCTTCATTTATTACATGACTGAGCCTAGATCCTAGATAGAAGGATAGCAGTCTACTACCTGAGCAACACAGCCTCGCTATCATAAAATTATTATTATTATTATTATTATTATTATTATTATGTACATTTGGCACCGTACTAGTATTAAATCTTGAAAGTAGTTTTCCATGGTTTCCCACTTCTACCCCAGGCAAATGCCGGGATGGTTCCTAACTTAAGGCCACGCCCGCCTTCTGCCCAATCCTCACCTGAATTAAAAATACCCACAATACTACAGAATTCACAGAAACGCATGTTATCAGACAAATTCTACACACACCCAACTACATGGGGGTTATGACCACGATCGCCAAGTCTCTCAAACGAAACAATTAAAGTACTGTATTTACGTTCGTATTAAATGCTAGTTCTGAACAGACGACGGGATGTCGAAATTTTGTACCACTGTATTTATTTCACGTGCCGGAAGATAACTACACACCAGGGCTGATTATCTAAATTATGTTATCCTTTACATCAACATCAATCAATGACTTCCACACTTACACAATACTACCGGTCCAAATATTCCAAGCCATTATGTGAGGTTCCAACAACAACAACAACAACAACACAATTTGCTTACGTAGGGGTTTACAAGACTAGTACAGCTATCCTCATATCTCCTCCTCAATGCTCCGATTACGAAACAACTTCTCGCCCCGCCCTAGCCACGCCTCAAACTACATCGTCCTGCCCCAAGTCTCCCAGACTTGGATCGCACCTTCTGTTTGAACGGTTTCTGAAAAACCTAAAAACATTGACTTTTTAATGTTTAATTTTCAATTTAATGATAGGTGACATATTTTTTACCTAGGAAGCTTAGAATGGTATCTACTGTCACTAGTGTAAAGGACGTCACGTATATCAATTACATAAATACAATTTGAAGGAACGGCAGCTTTAAACTTGTAATAAAGAATGTGAATTAAAGTGTATGGAGCACTGGACCATCAGTAATGTGTGATTACGGGAAATCAGATGATGCAAAGCGAAATGTATACTTTCTAATTTAGGTAATGGGCCTTTTTTTTTGGGTGGTCAAATGAACTTCATTTATTATCACCATTGTAACTAGACAGTATAAAGTTTGCTGACTTTCTAATCATTGGCCTATACAATCCATAAGCTATAAGGGCTACTATGTTCGATATCCTTACCTAAGTTATATTAATAATATGATAATACAGTAAAACCTGCCTAAACCGGACCCTTTATATATCGGAAACCTTAAAAAAAAGAGAAAAACAAAATTCGGAATGGAGGTATTTCTTATGTAAAATGACACTGTAAAACTGAAACTGCCTAACGCGGAAACGGAAAGAAATTCCGGAACTGTAGGCGTAAATGACCTGACTAAGACGGATTATCTTATCTATATTACAAAGCTATGTATTTGAGTGCGACTGTGCCTGCACCAAAGTTCTAGGAAACATTACCTCTGATTTTACCTCAAGGATGCAGCAGGTATGCTATATTACACAATATTATCTGTCAGTGAATGGAATGTACCGTTACTTCCTCCAACCCTCTTGTGATACACACAGTTTCCTTCTGACAAATGAGAGTAGAAGAAAACAGTGAACATGAGTGATCTTTTAAAGGTGTTCTTTTACTGTATACTGCATTTATATACGTACTGGAATTCAGAGACATAAGGCACTTACACTGCAGGAGAGTTATTGAAGAACACGAATAGGCTAACGTCCGGCTAAGGAATTAATTGTGTTGTTTAAAGTGGGAAAAACTCAAATTATTTCATAGTAATCCTATGCTATAATACTGCATTTCTTTGTAGTGTATTTTGTCTTATTAAAATTCAGCCTTTTGTAAAACGGAAACCTATTGTTACGGCTGTGAGTTTGTGTCATCGCTCGCCGCATGAGTCACAACTGCCCCAGGGCTGGGCTGTGCCCTGTCTCGTGTATTGCGTGCGCCTTATGCAACAGGGCTACTAGGACAAAGGGATGGTCCAGAATATTCGTGACCCAGCCAGTGAAGGAAATCTCTAGAAGCCGTGTGTCCTGGACGATTCTAGAATTCATTGAGTCACTAGCCTGCTATATAAGCGGCCTCAAAGTGAGGGGACTGGGTTTTTCTGTGGGTGTGTGTTTCTGAGCTAGTGCGTGTTTTCCTGAGCGACAGAAGTGTAGTGACGAAGTGCCGTGCGAGTTACGAAACCCAGTGGCATTGTTTCCCAGCTTGTGAACAGTGTGCAGCTAGCTATCGTAAGTAACTGGAGTTGGTGTACATAAGGGAGAGGAGCCGGTAGTTTCTGTCAAGGCCACCGTACTCATTAAGACGGTTTAACTTCTGTGGTTTGTTGACAAGTGAAAGGGCCAAGAGCGCTCAAGGAAGAGACTTGAGGAAACTGGAGTAAGGTTCCAATTGCTTGTATATGCTGATGAGTAGTGTATCTTCCTGCAAGCAATAAAGCTAACTTCTCTTTAAAGCAGTAATTGGTGTTGTGCTTTCTACCCACCGTAATCCAGTTAACAAAAGTGCTACTAGGGGGTGGCACGTAACACTATGAAAACTGAAAAATAAACACGGAACGATTGCGTTCCGTTTTAGGCAGGTGTTGCTGTACAATGAAATATATGTTCCGAACAAGGCTTTCACACCTCCAAAATTCTAGACATGATAGAGCTTGTTTCATGTAACTTAGTATGCACAACAAAGCATTCTGAAATTCTGGGAAATTTCAACAAAAGCTATGTCTTGTATCATAAGGAGATGCCGTGGTACTGTCTGTAATGCATTACCTCTATCCACATCAACAGAGCTCTGATTGGATGCGACTGTATCATGTATGGTATTCTAAATGGCTATATCTTATAAATAATATCTGTGGTTCTGCTGCATACTTAGAGAGTGTCAATGAAAACGTTCGAAACCTCTATGAGAGGAATACTTGTAGACAAGTTTTAGATATTGATTTCTCTTCCTCCTGGCATGCTGGGGTCAGGAAGTCATCCCTCTCATTCAAGCACCTAAAGCTAGGAAAAACTATCAGAATATCAGCAAGGCTCCTTTGGTCGGGAAGAATCTAGACCCACTTTCAAGTGAATTAATGCAACTACATATACTGCTAGGTAATATGCTCTCACAGGAACTGTGCATTATGGTATCATTACTCAAGCCAAGTACGTGCAACGTCTGATTACGGAATGATAAATGTCTAACTTCATTTGATTACCTACAGTCAGAAATATCCATACATGATGTCATTCATTGAAGTCACCTTCAGTTGACAATCAAGTGATGAAGATAATAATAATATGGATATTATTATTCATAATAATAATTATACTAATGGTGTGAGACCCTGGGAGAGTAGGTACCCGTGCATGGCTTGAGCATCGTGATGAGGATAAAATGATGATGAAAACGTTAATAAAACCGTCCCTGAGCTAGGGGAATCAACCTTAGGTGGCTAAAATCCCTGAATCATGCATATGCCTTCACGTGCCTGGATGCCCGTCTGATGCCGTCTATCACCAGACTTTCACTCAGACGTTCCAGGGTATACGCTAGCTGAATGAATATTATCTACGTTCCAGTGTATACGCTAGCTGAATGAATATTATCTACGTTCCAGTGTATACGCTAGCTGAATGAATATTATCTACGTTCCAGTGTATACGCTAGCTGAATGAATATTATCTACGTTCCAGTGTATACGCTAGCTGAATGAATATTATCTACGTTCCAGTGTATACGCTAGCTGAATGAATAGTATCTACGTTCCAGTGTATACGCTAGCTGAATGAATATTATCTACGTTCCAGTGTATACGCTAGCCGAATGAATATTATCTCCGTTCCAGTGTATACGCTAGCTGAATGAATATTATCTACGTTCCAGTGTATACGCTAGCTGAATGAATATTATCTACGTTCCAGTGTATACGCTAGCTGAATGAATATTATCTACGTTCCAGTGTATACGCTAGCTGAATGAATAGTATCTACGTTCCAGTGTATACGCTAGCTGAATTAATATTATCTACGTTCCAGTGTATACGCTAGCTGAATGAATATTATCTCCGTTCCAGTGCATACGCTAGCTGAATGAATATTATCTACGTTCCAGTGTATACGCTAGCTGAATTAATATTATCTACGTTCCAGTGTATACGCTAGCTGAATGAATATTATCTCCCAAAAAAAGTTTCGTGTTTTTTTATTAGTGTTGGTTTTACTAAGCTTTTGCTGGAAAGATGTAATGTGATACATACAGGGAATCACATTATCCTCAGACTGTAGGCTAATGGTTATGAGACTGAGTAGCAAAGAAATAATATAGCTGCATTCTGTTCTCTTCTTTCATCCTTGCGAAAGATTAGTTCCAGAAATTGTCATCGATTCTGTTGTGTTTTTCCCATATGAATATTGTACATATGCCACATGTTGGTGCATACATACTTTCTTGAATTATTTCAATTAAACACATTACACTGAATTTACTTATACATCAAAATTAGGTCTGCCTCATGGACGTTTATAAATCCTTTAAACTGAAGTTTGAATAAAGGAATGAATGAGTGAAAAATAATTTAAAATAAACGAATGTATTTAGCCTATTAATTAGCTGTTAGTTATTTATAAACTGTGAAAATATCACCCACCATGATTATTTGCTTTATTATATTTTATAACGACATGAGCAATATTAGAACTACTGTATTGAACAGCCAGTATCTCAGTAGGATGATGGAGAGTTTCTATCGAACTCCCAATTATACAACTGATCACAGACCCGTAATTCTCTATACCAAACTGGTACCACAAACTGTTAATTAGTCCTCACTGTACTTACATAGGTATAGAATAATTTCACCTTTATGTTATGGTTGCAACCGTAGTCAGCCTTCATAGATCTGTTTATCCTTAAATGTGTACACGATTACAGATTCCATACACTCACATATGTTTCATTGAAATGCAATCTTCAAATATTTGCATAGATTTGTCAAATTGTTTACATCTGAGTCTTAACAGCATACATGTACGTTCCATATATATAAATAACTGCTATTCTATAATGGGTTTGTTAATATTCACTGCGTAGCAGTAGCATAGCCATGAGCGACCAATGCGGGGGTTATAGTTTCAAAATAATGCGAGATCCGCGCATGCATAAGTATCATTATAAGGACACAAATGAAAGTGAATGGCGTTGATTTTCAAGTTGTGTACAATTTTCGTTGTCAAGAAAACGCGTGTAACCTCAAATGGAAAGCCGGGCTGAAAAGCGACAATAGTACTGTGCCCGTCTGTCCACCTGGGATGGACAGGTGACCATATGCGAGGCAGCATGAGTACAGTGTGGGCATGAGATCGGATCTCAGGGCGTCCTGGGCTTGGCTAGTTATAATTACTACACACTGCACCTATGCTCCCCGTAGAGGATAAGGAACAATTACACAACACAAACATGAAGTGAGAACACAGACATTTAAAATAAAATCAATTCACAGAATTTTATTTCCCAAAAGAACTGTCCGATGACAACAAGTGAGAAAAGAAAACAATAATAAATCACTTCCCTGTGTGACTAATAAATGCACAGCGGTGTCAGCAAGTGAGCGTTCGAATGTGCATCTCAACTAATCCAAAATAAACATAGTTTCTTATTGCTAAAGTCCATGGGTTGACTACGGTTGATGCAAAACATAATAATAACTTTTAATTTATACAAGGGAGATGGCACAACATAAAAGACTATAAACTGACTTACTGATATTGCCTATAACAATCCTAAATCCTAACGTATTTATTATTTACAAGATTTCGGAGATATTTCACATGCGTTTCATGCTCATTATGACGTAATGTTTGTAATTCGTAATTGACTTTGATCAAGGCACTAAACGATACAGCATATTATATTTTCCAGACTTGACACTTGACGTGATCAATTAATTAACACACAAAAAGATTTCGACGAAAATATTAAATGTGATGATAATAATAATAATAATAATATTTAGGCATCTCCAAATGTAGCTGGTCCATGATTGTATTTTCTATAATCCGACACTTCAAATAGTGGAGGAATACCATTTGAGCATTTGGACACTGGTTATTGTCAAGCCATCACTAAAATTGACCAAAACATCGGACATGACGTCATTACTTTTTCTAAACAATACCATGATCATTATTAATTCATCTAATGGGAATATTATTGGACTCACAATTTTAACATTCGAAGCAATTAAAAACCATTATGGGGCAGGATATCACTCCCGCAATCAATCCCATTATCAGAGGACCAACCCTCAAATCCCTGAGCTAAACTCAGTAAACATATTAGTGAATCGGGGACCGTACATTTATCCCAATACCATAACTTTTCCACTTAAAAGCAGAACCATAATGCTTCGTTGTAGAATATCCAATTACTGTATATCTTAAAGATCATGTGATCCCACTCTAACACAAATTGTTTATAACAATGATCATTATTTTTAATTGTAGATCATATCACTTATCAATTTCTCATGGGATATTACAGCTCATTACTGTCCATTAAAATTCAGTGTTCAACCAAAATGATTGTTATTATTATTATTATTATTATTAATATTATTATTTATTATTATTATTATTATTATTACTATTATTATTATTATTATAGAAATTATTATTATTATTATAGAATAGAAAAAGTTTTATTATTATCAAAGGAGTGTTCAAAAATATTATCAAAGCCTTTAAGGTATCATATTCCTGTTGCCTCTTACGATATGGGGTAGAACATCCCATAGCATTGATTATATCGAAAGAATAAATTTGTGGATCCACCTCACCTACAAGTATTATCAGAACAGTAAATCAAAGTATTCACCTGGCATAAAAGATGCGACTAAAGAATAGTAAGAAGTTCGACGATGACTAGGGGAGTTTAAACGGAGTATTAGGAAATTCATAGCACGAAAATGAGATTTACAATAAGTCGGAAGGTTTCTAACTTAACGATATTCTGCAGCGGACGACCATCCCTCGGTGCGAGTTGGAACCAGGCATCACGAACCCGTGATGGCTCCATCCTAGGGAAGGATCCCAGCATTTGCCTTCTCGTCCACAGCCATATGCCCGGAACAGGCAACGCTTCATGTACTCCATCATGCGACCATGGTATCGCTCGCCTCGCCAGGTGCCTCTTCTTAGCAGACCATCATGTTGGAACAGTTGTGCCGTGACGTCATAACCCTATTGGGTCGACCTTGACTCGTCCTCTTACACACACTCAGCATCTTAATGTTGTAGACCATAGTTTCTAAATGTCTAGTTATTCCGACTGTCTTGAATAAATTTTGAAATATTTCGTGGCAGATAATACTAATAATATTCTAAGTATCTGCGTGATATAATATTCCCAGATATGCCTGGCCTGTTTCAAGCACCAAGTTCTTTACAATATGATCGTGCCATTTATAAGTCCTTGACATGACAGTCGCTTCACAGTCCACATATCGCCAGTCCATTAATATTAAGCATTGGGTTGAAGTTTATCGACAGTCAATAATCAGTCAGTTGAGTGAAAATAAGTCCATATTCATATACCTTTAACTTTCCAGTATTCAAGTAATGGGTAGAGTTTCCACCAGCACGACGGTACTTTACTTTTTCACTCACTGGTACAAAATAATAACTGTGCTGTAGAAAATGTCATCTGACAAACAAGAAGAGTAACCTGGTATTCTTCCTTATGGAACTTATAGCAGAGACCTAGCCTCACGTAGCACTTTTGTAATATTCCGACAGCGTAACGACACTGTAGAGATTGCTCACTAGCACGTCATGACGAATCATAACGAATGATATCGAATGCTGCCTTGGCCAGCCAATAGCTCACCTTATAGATCACACCAAGGTCAGACATCACTACTCGCATTTGCATTACGTAATGCGGTACGTTCTCTGCCATTCGCTCCCGTGGTTGAAGTTTCCAGAAGGCTACTTCATATGTTAAACGTGAAAATAATTCAAATTAACATTCCGAAGCGCTGATGCCTTCCATTTCCTTACCTGTATAAAAGAAGTACATAATGCTCCGGCATTTCCTGGCGGATCTTGGGCCACGTGCTAACTTCAAATCATAGTGGAGTGACAGTTCGTAGCGACTTTGGTCTCGCCTCAGCGCGCTTAATTCAAACATCGAGTCACGCCAGCCTCTCCGCTCCGTCTTATAAGGGCACAGTACATCAGTACAGTGCAGTGATTTGGTGATGCAGACACAAAGATTATTATTTATTATCAGTTTTATTTTTATTATTAGCAAAAATTCTGGGGGTTTATAACCCCCAGTGAAACCCCCTAGCTACACCACTGCTACGCAGGTAATTAATTTTTGAGATCTTCGTGGTAAGTTCATAACATTCCAACAACTATCTTCTGGACGTAAATGTACATTTTCAACGTAGCAGTATGGCGAATACAAAATTTCGAATAGGAAGCAAGAAGCTTTTTTTTTCACACTATTATGTTTCTGTCTATCTGCCTAAGGAGGGCTATACAACACCATATATTTGATAATATTCATCTACAAAACATGGTATATGCTTGTGAATCAAACTTCATATCCTGTAATCACTCAAACGTTTGCATAGAACGGCGTTAATGACCAAGATGTCCCACGTCCCTAAAACTATTTACTAACAACAAGTTAGTATTGAAACATACAATCGACCAAACAGTTGCGAAGAGCACTCAAAATTCATGTTGTATACTAGCGTACATAAGCCAGCAGCAATGCAATTCTTCCTTGAAAAGCGGCGGCAAAGATGAACTGATTGGAGGAATAAATGTAGCCACAACACTTGTGGCAACATATTTTACAGATTGCTTCTTTGAAATTTCTGTACATATTGAGCAATACATAATAATTACTGTAGAATAATCTCAATCCTTATTTATATTTCAATCCAAAATACCAACTATATGGTAGAAGTAATGTACCTTCTTATTTCTGTCATACAACTGATGTTCTTGGAGGGACCAATTCTCAATGATCTTCTAGACTTGTATTCTGTTGGTATCAGTCTTTAAAGCAAAATGTAACAGGATTCCAATTGTAAAGTAACGAATTCAAAAGCAATACAAAATGCTTTTGCAACTACAACGAAACTTTGGTTTCTTGAATGCACGTTTTGTAGCTTTCAGTCGGTCGACACGATTGTGCCCAACGAATGGGCGGGGCGGGGTACAAGATATAAAAATTTAAATACAGTCCTGGATAAAATTACATGTATTAGTTAATAGTAGGATAAATAAGCCGGTTCTGGCACAGGGGCTAATGGGCAAGATGGCCGCCGCGCGCAATCACTCTATGTTATTCTTATGGAGGTTTCATTCAGAGCTGGCACAGGGGCTATTGGGCAAAATGGCCGCCACGGCCTGAGACCGTGGATTACGTCACAGGGAGAGGTCGGCCGTGTAGTTGCCAAATGGAATATTTATTATTATTATTATTATTATTATTAGGTAATTGTTAATTGATCATGTATAATCAAGACCAGCCTTATATTGTCCACTTTTTGGTGTAGTGGCTAGCATTCTTGGAGGTCATTCCTGAGGTTCGAATCCCGGCTCTGCCAAGAAATTTAATTTCTGGTCTCATGAGTGGAACGGGGTACACTCAGCCTTGTGAGGCAAAACTGACAAGAGCTGGCTTTTGATTCATACCTCAACAATTCTGCCTAACCCAACTTCACCTAACCTAACCTAACCTAACCTAACCTAACCTATCCTAACCTAACTTCAAAGTCAAAGCAAATATAAAAGCAAATGTGAAAGCACACATAATAAACTAAGTTATAACCTAACCTGACTTCACCTAACCTAACCTCACCTAACCTGTCCTAACCTAACCTAACGTAACCTACCTAATTTAAAATTGCAAGCGAAAAAAATTTAGCAAAAAGTATGAGAAAAAAGTGAGAGCAAATGTAAGAGCACAAATAATAAACTTAGTTATAACCTAACCACACCTAACCTAACCTAACCTAACCTAACATAACCAAACTTCAAAGTGAGAGCAAAAATGTAAGAGCAAATGAGAGAGCACAAATAATAAACTTAGTTATAACCTAACCTAACCTAACCCACAGAAACCTCATTTAAAGATTTTAGATTTTATGTTTTAACATTTTAGATTTTTGATTTTTTTCATTTTACATTTTTTAGATTTTACATTTTACATTTTTGATTTTTTGTATTTTAGATGTTAGTTTTTTTTAGATTTTACATTTTAAATTTAAGATTTTTTGATTTTAGATTTTACTTTTTACATTTTCCGAAAAGAGTAAACTACTAGGTCACATACCTAACCTCACCAAACCTAACTTTGCCAAACCTAACTTAAGCTAATTCAAAGGCTAATGCACATACACAAAGTATATAAGGGTACAAGCAACTATCCTTATGCTAGTTTTATAGGTTACTGTACAATATGATAACTACCCCAACCGTTTTTTTTTTCATTTGTTGTTTACACATATGACAATTTTCCAATTCCCCATTTTCATTTTTTTAAATGTTAGTTTTAAGTTTTTCAATTTCATAACATGGAAACATGGATTTTGCATTATGTTGTTTACACATTTATCAATTTCACAATTTCCCATTTACAGTTCTTAAAATGTCAGTTTAAAGTTTTTCAATTTCATGATATAGAAACATGGATTTTCCAATTTGTTGTTTACACATTTGTCAATTTACCAAATTCCCATTTACAGTTTTTAAAATTTCAGTTTAATGGTTTTTTTTTATTTTGTCAATATGGAAACATGGATTTTCCAATTTGTGTTTTACATGTTCATTTTGCATTAGGAGTGGAGAGAGGTGAGTAGTAATAAAAAATGTACAAGCAGTTTCCATACGGTACAATATTTTTTTATTTAAATACATGTACACTATTTACACATAATACATTTTTATATATATTCCTTATTGTTATAAATTGTACACTTGTTTTTATTTTGTTTTCTATTTTATTTATTTTTGATTATGAATGCCATTTCTTATTTTGTTTTATTTTTATTTTTGTAGTGCTATTGTTTTATTTCCTAAATTGTTTTGTTTTATGTATTTGCTAGTTGCAGGCAGAAGATTTTGATATTCATAACTTAACTCTTTAAGCATGGTTAATGATTGAGTAATGACCATAGGCATGTGTACCTATACCATCAGCATCAATCACTCTTTTATCATCACCAGGACACAAAGCAATTTTGTTTAGTCTTATAGATGATATGTCATGTTGTTTAGAAGCGATAATGTTCATTGGTATTCTTTTTACATTGTTTTTCATGACACAATCCTTATAATCTTGAAAGCTTATACAATTTTTGACAACACCTCTGTTAATACCTTTAATCTTTTTGATTTCTTTACCATTTATGTCTAATGCATACATTTTAGCTCTAAGTCCAACAAATGCTTTTATAATTTGTCCACAAGCCTCGTCTTTAAATTTCCCCAACGTTTTCTTGTTTGATGTAGAGTAACATATGTGATTAGTAGGATAATCTGATGTGTCCAGGTGTTGTAGGAAATCCAACTTGTCTTGATATACATCTGGGGTGTTAACCAAATATATGAACGAGTCAGTATCCATATACATGAGTTTAATATTGTTCATGCCATAATAGGGTAGCAGGACATCATAGTGGTGGGAATACATGAGAGTTTTTGAAATATCCAGTATACACATTCCAATATATATAGGCTTATTGAATACAATGTTACGTTTAGACATGTGGAAAGCAGCTAGGTTAGGGCCATAAATTGTTCTGTCGATAAATGTCGGCTTTGCTATTAGCTTTTCTGCCTTTTTGCTGTCAGTCACAAGACGTATGTCTATTCTTTTACGGATATTTTCCATTGTTTTCCCAAAAATGGCATTGTTGAATAATTTGTACAGATTTTTCTCAAAATCATTTTTGGCTTGTTTTCGAAGGTTGTTATTAAAATCAACGTATGCCTTTAACCAAGGTCTTTGTTTAAACTTTAACACACGATGAATTTTTATCAATTTTATTCCATGATCTAAAGCCTGTTTTAATGCCATGTAGTGAACAACATATCGCCTTCGATTTCCAAGATGAGGAATTAGTTTTTTCAGAGACGAATCCTTAGGTTGTGTACACTCTGGTAGGAAAGGTAAATCGTTGTGTAGATCATGAAGGTCAGATGGGTAATCAACATCAACGTCTAGAATGTATCCCACAGGATCGTCTTTCTTTAGTTTTTCTAGATCAACAGTATCTGGAGAAACCCACTGAAATCCACCATAAGGAAGGGAGTGACACATAGCCCACCCGTATTGGTTGTTGGCATCATCATAGGTAATAAACTGCGATGGTTTCTCAGAATCATAGGTTTCCATGTATTTATTGTTAGCTTCAGCATACCGATGAGACACCTGGCATATGCCTCCACGTATTCCAGACTCGATTAAAAGAATCTGATCGTAATCCTGTAGCAATTCCAGTTCAATGCCTGTGTAAAGGAGCATTGCCTCGAAACTTAAACCAGGCGAAGTAAAAAAGTGTGCAGCATCCACTCGGTGTGTTTCTAGTGTTTTGTTTCTAAAGGTTTCAAAGCTGTCTGCAAGAAGGAGTACATCTGAAGTTAGGTAGAGGTCACTATATTCCCCTAGAGTTTTAATGTTGAACTGATTCCAGACACTTTTGGCATGTTCATAGTCTTCTTGACTAACATCTTCTTGACTTAATTTGTTAAAGAATGCCTCTTTTGGAGGTAAACACGTTTCACTTAACTTTTCCCATGAGTCAATGTAGTCATAACAAAATACCCCTTTACGAGTCATGAGCATTGCATTTTCTTTTCCAAAGTACTTGTCTGTTTCAGGGTATGATGTTAAGTTGGAAACTAAGTTTTCCAAACTACTCGGCATTAACCGAAACGTATCCACAAATCTAAGCTTAACATTTCCTACATATTTGGTAAAGGAAATGTACTTTTCTTTGGAGTTAGCGATAACATCCACTCTCTCAGTAGTACATCCCAATTGCTTTACAATGAAATTTGCGTCGTAGCCACTCATATTATGTAGAAACACAGGAACGGGGTTTCGTGTTTTACACCTCAAATTACAGTTATTGTGAGCACTTCCACGGTATTCCCCTGTAATATGGCAGTGGTCTCGAACTTTCCAGTCCTCTTTGGTGAATGGTTTTCGACACAAATAACAGGTTTCAGAACATTGGAACTCTGCTTCTTGAGCCTGAGTTAAGGCCTTTGGAACATTTAAGCTGTAAAGTCTATCAATTTCATTAGCTATTGAGATCAAACAGTCCATAAACTTTTCTGCAGCGTCAGGTCCACGATAAATAACAGGTTGGCTTGGAAGATTTGTCTTTATGTGTTCCACAGCGGGTGATGGTTTAACGTATATACCAAAGCTCATAGGAACATGACTCTGGTATGGCACTGTATAACTTGCTTCAGGATTGGGCAAACATGTTTGATAGGGTAAGAGTATACTTTCGAAATCTGCATAGATAACGTAAGGTATTCTTAGCATTTTTTCCACGTTTAAAAATTTGACAATGGGGTTTTTAATAGGCATTTCAACCCTAGCAATGTCATGCTGGACACACAAAGCTCTATGTTCTTTCATTTTTTCCATTCCTTGTTGTCCATATCGATTATCAAAGTGTGTAAAACACCGTTTACACGTATATATTTTATGTTCATGGCGGGTAATCTGATGTCTTACTAGTTTATCAAAATCTTTGATAAAGACGTAGTGGTTCTGGCCGGATGATGAACTTAGCAAAAGGAGGTCGCGATGGTCTTGCAGCTCTTGATCCACAACCTTTAGAGGGAACAGTTTATTGTCTTCTTCCAATCCAAATACATTAATGGATATATCGTTAGCTTTTTCAAATTTGGGAATGTCTGCTAGCGATGTAGGAAATGATATTGTTGAAAAATCATACTTGTTTTCCAGATCCTTGTATTTACTAATGCGTTTAGCATCAGTTTTAACCAGTTTTGCTAAAATGGCATACATAAAACACCTCTCATCCTTAAAGTTTTGAGGATTAATGCAGGCTTTTCTTGCTTGTATAACTGCTGGTAATGGAATATATGTGCTTCCACGCAAGGGATTATACTTATTTATTTTTAATCGTACTCCTTCCACTGCTAACAAAGCCCAATTACTGCCTTTTAGCTCAGATTCCTCCATTTCCGTAGTTAACTTTGTAAATTGTGTTTCCAAGAAACTACTTAAGTCAGTTTCCAAAAATAGGGCCTGATTTCGTGTTTTAAAAGCACGATCTGTAATTTCATTGGTAGATGTATGAATGAATCTACATTCAGCCACAAGATTAACTTTTATCGACTTGTGCATTGCTAGTTCTTTCTGCATAGCTTGCATTATTTGCTGTTTGGACTCTTTAAGGTATGAATTTAAATCCTTGCACGTATCGCAACGAATGAAATAGGATTTAAGTCGACCTTCAAAAGATGTCTCATATTCAATAAGTCCATTTTTGTCAGGGACCAATGACAGTAGGTAATGTTTTGTAGGCTCTGCTTTTTGTCTTTTAGCTGCCGACACAACATTACAACATTCTTCATGACGACGTCCATTGTAGGCATTGTTGAATGTACTACCACAGGTCTTGCACTCATGAAATTCACCACACGATACTTCATGTCGCTTCCTATGATAGTCTCGAAGAAAAGTCTTTCCACACTCTTTACACATATAGCTAGGAATGGCTTCTTCCATTATGAATGTTGATTTCTGCAAACAGCTGCTTACTGCGTATCACAGGGCTAGAGGTTGGTCAGTGAGACGGTCTTTCACGATGTGAACACCGTGAGAGGTAGTAGTCAACTAGTGATATTCTTGTGAAGGGTCCACTAATATACCCCTAGTCTAGACCAACAGCTCTTTACAGCGTATGACAAGGCTGTAGACTGGACAGTGAGACGGTCTTTCACGATGTGAACACTGTAACAAGTAGTAGTCAACTGATTATATACTTGCTAAGGGTTCTCTAATATACAATAGTCAAGACCAACAGCTACTTACTGTGTAGTACAAGGCTGTACAATAGTTGTTTTGACAGTCTTTCACGATGTGGTCACTGTGAATAATGGTAGTAGTCAACTGATGATATTCTTGATAAGGGTCCTCTAATGTACCCCTGGTTAAGGGTAACAGCTGTTCACTGCTTATGACAAAGCTAAAGACTGGTTGCTTCAACGGTCTTTCACAATGTAAACACTGTGACAGGTAGTAGTCAACTGAAAATATTCTTATGGCCTACTCAAGGTTATCAGGTACTTACTGCATATCAAAAGGCTGTACACTCATGTGTGTTAGGCACTCTTTCTTGCTAAGGACCCCAATATTCCCTACACAAGGCTATACATGTTAGTTCTAAACACTTAGTGATTAATTGTATATTCAATTTTTGTACAAAGCTTATACAAGCACGTTTTTATGAGGTAAAACTTTGTTAAATAGCTGCATGCGACACACAAAGTATGTTGCCGCTATCTAGCGGTGACTATGAGAACTACTTGAACGACCAGCATGCTACCTAGCGCTCCATTTCAACACTCGCTCACTGAACGACCAGCATGCTATCTAGCGGTCGATAGCAATACTCCTCAACTACCAGCCTGCTATCTATCGGTCAATATGACAACTCACTCAACTACCAACATGCTACATGGCTTTTTTGGTCAGTTTTTTGTTGGCTTTTTTTTGGTCAGTTTCTGTTGGCTTATGTTGGCTTTTATTGGCTTTTGTTGGCTTTTGTTGGCTTTTGTAGGCTTTTTTGTTGGCTTTTGTTGGCTTTCATATTTGCTCTTGCTTGTGGGGGCTTATTATTTGGTCTTGGAAAGTATGTCAGTCCTTTTTTTATGGCTGCAAAATGCTTACAGCCATGTTTGTAAGCAGCAACAACAACAACAGCAACACACAAAATTCCAAAAAAAAATCCAAAGTACTCTAAGGTTTATCAATGACTCTCAACTCTTACACTTACCTCTATCCCATGCATAGTCAAAAATTAGTGTATTTTTCAAATTTTTCAAAAATATTTGGAAAGTTGGCTATATCATTAATCTAAAAATCCTGAAAAGGCATATGTTAACTCCAACACCTACCTCTATACCACTCTCAGTCCAAAAATAGTGTATTTTTCGAATTTTCCAAAACATATTTCCAAAATGGGTTATATTTCCAAAATTAAAAAGTTAACAAAAACGTTTGTTTGACATAAACGAATGGCCTTTGTCCCCTCTACCGTCGTACCAAGTCCCAGGTCTCTAGGACAACAAACATAAAAATTTGAAAATGGGCTTATATTTCCAAAATTAGGAATTTTACAAAAACGTTTGTCTGACGTAAATCAGTGGTCATTACCCCCTCTATCCCCACACTAAGTCTCATGTCTCTAGAACAACAAAAATAAATTTTTGAAAAATGGGCTTATATTTCCAAAATTAGGAATTTTACAAAAACGTTTGTCTGACGTAAATCAGTGGTCATTACCCCCTCTACCCCCCACACTAAGTCTCATGTCTCTAGAACAACAAAAATAAAATTTTGAAAATGGGCTTATATTTCCAAAATTAGGAATTTTACAAAAACGTTTGTCTGACGTAAATCAGTGGTCTTTACCCCCTCTATCCCCATACCAAGTCTCAGGTCTCTAGGTCAACAAAAATAAAATTTTGAAAATGGGCTATATTTCCAAAATTAGGAATTCTACAAAAAAGTTTGTCTAACGTAAATCAATTGTCTTTACCCCCTCTATTCCCATACCAAGTCTCAGGTCTCTAGGTCAACAAAAATAAAATTTTGAAAAAATGGTCACTATTTTGGAAACTAGGAATTCTACGAAAAAGTTTGTTTAACATAAATGAAAGGTCTCTATCCCCTCTACCTGTAAACCAAGTCCCAGGTCTGTAGGACAAAAATGAAAAAAGTTCAACTGGAAAAGTAGGCGATTTTTCATAAAACCAAACATTCTAAAAAGTGTTCTATGGGTATAAAAGAATGGTCTCTATGTCCTTTATTTTTATAATAAAACTTTTTTATTTTTTGAGTTTTTTTGAAAAAGTTCAATTTTGAAATTTTTATATTTTGGAAACTAACAAGTTTACAAAAATGTTTGTTTGACATAAATAAATGGCCCTGACCCCCTCTACCAACAAAATAAATTTCAAGTCTCTAGGACTAAAACTGTACAGTAGTGGAGTAGTGGTGCTTCTAACCCTCCCATTTTACATGCCTGAGGCTTAGTAGTGGGGCAAGGAGGGTTTTGGAGTGCGTTAGAAGCGCCACTACTCCACTACTGTACAGTTTTAGTCCTAGAGACTTGAAATTTATTTTGTTGGTAGAGGGGGTCAGGGCCATTTATTTATGTCAAACAAACATTTTTGTAAACTTGTTAGTTTCCAAAATATAAAAATTTCAAAATTGAACTTTTTCAAAAAAACTCAAAAAATAAAAAAGTTTTATTATAAAAATAAAGGACATAGAGACCATTCTTTTATACCCATAGAACACTTTTTAGAATGTTTGGTTTTATGAAAAATCGCCTACTTTTCCAGTTGAACTTTTTTCATTTTTGTCCTACAGACCTGGGACTTGGTTTACAGGTAGAGGGGATAGAGACCTTTCATTTATGTTAAACAAACTTTTTCGTAGAATTCCTAGTTTCCAAAATAGTGACCATTTTTTCAAAATTTTATTTTTGTTGACCTAGAGACCTGAGACTTGGTATGGGAATAGAGGGGGTAAAGACAATTGATTTACGTTAGACAAACTTTTTTGTAGAATTCCTAATTTTGGAAATATAGCCCATTTTCAAAATTTTATTTTTGTTGACCTAGAGACCTGAGACTTGGTATGGGGATAGAGGGGGTAAAGACCACTGATTTACGTCAGACAAACGTTTTTGTAAAATTCCTAATTTTGGAAATATAAGCCCATTTTCAAAATTTTATTTTTGTTGTTCTAGAGACATGAGACTTAGTGTGGGGGGTAGAGGGGGTAATGACCACTGATTTACGTCAGACAAACGTTTTTGTAAAATTCCTAATTTTGGAAATATAAGCCCATTTTTCAAAAATTTATTTTTGTTGTTCTAGAGACATGAGACTTAGTGTGGGGATAGAGGGGGTAATGACCACTGATTTACGTCAGACAAACGTTTTTGTAAAATTCCTAATTTTGGAAATATAAGCCCATTTTCAAATTTTTATGTTTGTTGTCCTAGAGACCTGGGACTTGGTACGACGGTAGAGGGGACAAAGGCCATTCGTTTATGTCAAACAAACGTTTTTGTTAACTTTTTAATTTTGGAAATATAACCCATTTTGGAAATATGTTTTGGAAAATTCGAAAAATACACTATTTTTGGACTGAGAGTGGTATAGAGGTAGGTGTTGGAGTTAACATATGCCTTTTCAGGATTTTTAGATTAATGATATAGCCAACTTTCCAAATATTTTTGAAAAATTTGAAAAATACACTAATTTTTGACTATGCATGGGATAGAGGTAAGTGTAAGAGTTGAGAGTCATTGATAAACCTTAGAGTACTTTGGATTTTTTTTTGGAATTTTGTGTGTTGCTGTTGTTGTTGTTGCTGCTTACAAACATGGCTGTAAGCATTTTGCAGCCATAAAAAAAGGACTGACATACTTTCCAAGACCAAATAATAAGCCCCCACAAGCAAGAGCAAATATGAAAGCCAACAAAAGCCAACAAAAAAGCCTACAAAAGCCAACAAAAGCCAACAAAAGCCAATAAAAGCCAACATAAGCCAACAGAAACTGACCAAAAAAAAGCCAACAAAAAACTGACCAAAAAAGCCATGTAGCATGTTGGTAGTTGAGTGAGTTGTCATATTGACCGATAGATAGCAGGCTGGTAGTTGAGGAGTATTGCTATCGACCGCTAGATAGCATGCTGGTCGTTCAGTGAGCGAGTGTTGAAATGGAGCGCTAGGTAGCATGCTGGTCGTTCAAGTAGTTCTCATAGTCACCGCTAGATAGCGGCAACATACTTTGTGTGTCGCATGCAGCTATTTAACAAAGTTTTACCTCATAAAAACGTGCTTGTATAAGCTTTGTACAAAAATTGAATATACAATTAATCACTAAGTGTTTAGAACTAACATGTATAGCCTTGTGTAGGGAATATTGGGGTCCTTAGCAAGAAAGAGTGCCTAACACACATGAGTGTACAGCCTTTTGATATGCAGTAAGTACCTGATAACCTTGAGTAGGCCATAAGAATATTTTCAGTTGACTACTACCTGTCACAGTGTTTACATTGTGAAAGACCGTTGAAGCAACCAGTCTTTAGCTTTGTCATAAGCAGTGAACAGCTGTTACCCTTAACCAGGGGTACATTAGAGGACCCTTATCAAGAATATCATCAGTTGACTACTACCATTATTCACAGTGACCACATCGTGAAAGACTGTCAAAACAACTATTGTACAGCCTTGTACTACACAGTAAGTAGCTGTTGGTCTTGACTATTGTATATTAGAGAACCCTTAGCAAGTATATAATCAGTTGACTACTACTTGTTACAGTGTTCACATCGTGAAAGACCGTCTCACTGTCCAGTCTACAGCCTTGTCATACGCTGTAAAGAGCTGTTGGTCTAGACTAGGGGTATATTAGTGGACCCTTCACAAGAATATCACTAGTTGACTACTACCTCTCACGGTGTTCACATCGTGAAAGACCGTCTCACTGACCAACCTCTAGCCCTGTGATACGCAGTAAGCAGCTGTTTGCAGAAATCAACATTCATAATGGAAGAAGCCATTCCTAGCTATATGTGTAAAGAGTGTGGAAAGACTTTTCTTCGAGACTATCATAGGAAGCGACATGAAGTATCGTGTGGTGAATTTCATGAGTGCAAGACCTGTGGTAGTACATTCAACAATGCCTACAATGGACGTCGTCATGAAGAATGTTGTAATGTTGTGTCGGCAGCTAAAAGACAAAAAGCAGAGCCTACAAAACATTACCTACTGTCATTGGTCCCTGACAAAAATGGACTTATTGAATATGAGACATCTTTTGAAGGTCGACTTAAATCCTATTTCATTCGTTGCGATACGTGCAAGGATTTAAATTCATACCTTAAAGAGTCCAAACAGCAAATAATGCAAGCTATGCAGAAAGAACTAGCAATGCACAAGTCGATAAAAGTTAATCTTGTGGCTGAATGTAGATTCATTCATACATCTACCAATGAAATTACAGATCGTGCTTTTAAAACACGAAATCAGGCCCTATTTTTGGAAACTGACTTAAGTAGTTTCTTGGAAACACAATTTACAAAGTTAACTACGGAAATGGAGGAATCTGAGCTAAAAGGCAGTAATTGGGCTTTGTTAGCAGTGGAAGGAGTACGATTAAAAATAAATAAGTATAATCCCTTGCGTGGAAGCACATATATTCCATTACCAGCAGTTATACAAGCAAGAAAAGCCTGCATTAATCCTCAAAACTTTAAGGATGAGAGGTGTTTTATGTATGCCATTTTAGCAAAACTGGTTAAAACTGATGCTAAACGCATTAGTAAATACAAGGATCTGGAAAACAAGTATGATTTTTCAACAATATCATTTCCTACATCGCTAGCAGACATTCCCAAATTTGAAAAAGCTAACGATATATCCATTAATGTATTTGGATTGGAAGAAGACAATAAACTGTTCCCTCTAAAGGTTGTGGATCAAGAGCTGCAAGACCATCGCGACCTCCTTTTGCTAAGTTCATCATCCGGCCAGAACCACTACGTCTTTATCAAAGATTTTGATAAACTAGTAAGACATCAGATTACCCGCCATGAACATAAAATATATACGTGTAAACGGTGTTTTACACACTTTGATAATCGATATGGACAACAAGGAATGGAAAAAATGAAAGAACATAGAGCTTTGTGTGTCCAGCATGACATTGCTAGGGTTGAAATGCCTATTAAAAACCCCATTGTCAAATTTTTAAACGTGGAAAAAATGCTAAGAATACCTTACGTTATCTATGCAGATTTCGAAAGTATACTCTTACCCTATCAAACATGTTTGCCCAATCCTGAAGCAAGTTATACAGTGCCATACCAGAGTCATGTTCCTATGAGCTTTGGTATATACGTTAAACCATCACCCGCTGTGGAACACATAAAGACAAATCTTCCAAGCCAACCTGTTATTTATCGTGGACCTGACGCTGCAGAAAAGTTTATGGACTGTTTGATCTCAATAGCTAATGAAATTGATAGACTTTACAGCTTAAATGTTCCAAAGGCCTTAACTCAGGCTCAAGAAGCAGAGTTCCAATGTTCTGAAACCTGTTATTTGTGTCGAAAACCATTCACCAAAGAGGACTGGAAAGTTCGAGACCACTGCCATATTACAGGGGAATACCGTGGAAGTGCTCACAATAACTGTAATTTGAGGTGTAAAACACGAAACCCCGTTCCTGTGTTTCTACATAATATGAGTGGCTACGACGCAAATTTCATTGTAAAGCAATTGGGATGTACTACTGAGAGAGTGGATGTTATCGCTAACTCCAAAGAAAAGTACATTTCCTTTACCAAATATGTAGGAAATGTTAAGCTTAGATTTGTGGATACGTTTCGGTTAATGCCGAGTAGTTTGGAAAACTTAGTTTCCAACTTAACATCATACCCTGAAACAGACAAGTACTTTGGAAAAGAAAATGCAATGCTCATGACTCGTAAAGGGGTATTTTGTTATGACTACATTGACTCATGGGAAAAGTTAAGTGAAACGTGTTTACCTCCAAAAGAGGCATTCTTTAACAAATTAAGTCAAGAAGATGTTAGTCAAGAAGACTATGAACATGCCAAAAGTGTCTGGAATCAGTTCAACATTAAAACTCTAGGGGAATATAGTGACCTCTACCTAACTTCAGATGTACTCCTTCTTGCAGACAGCTTTGAAACCTTTAGAAACAAAACACTAGAAACACACCGAGTGGATGCTGCACACTTTTTTACTTCGCCTGGTTTAAGTTTCGAGGCAATGCTCCTTTACACAGGCATTGAACTGGAATTGCTACAGGATTACGATCAGATTCTTTTAATCGAGTCTGGAATACGTGGAGGCATATGCCAGGTGTCTCATCGGTATGCTGAAGCTAACAATAAATACATGGAAACCTATGATTCTGAGAAACCATCGCAGTTTATTACCTATGATGATGCCAACAACCAATACGGGTGGGCTATGTGTCACTCCCTTCCTTATGGTGGATTTCAGTGGGTTTCTCCAGATACTGTTGATCTAGAAAAACTAAAGAAAGACGATCCTGTGGGATACATTCTAGACGTTGATGTTGATTACCCATCTGACCTTCATGATCTACACAACGATTTACCTTTCCTACCAGAGTGTACACAACCTAAGGATTCGTCTCTGAAAAAACTAATTCCTCATCTTGGAAATCGAAGGCGATATGTTGTTCACTACATGGCATTAAAACAGGCTTTAGATCATGGAATAAAATTGATAAAAATTCATCGTGTGTTAAAGTTTAAACAAAGACCTTGGTTAAAGGCATACGTTGATTTTAATAACAACCTTCGAAAACAAGCCAAAAATGATTTTGAGAAAAATCTGTACAAATTATTCAACAATGCCATTTTTGGGAAAACAATGGAAAATATCCGTAAAAGAATAGACATACGTCTTGTGACTGACAGCAAAAAGGCAGAAAAGCTAATAGCAAAGCCGACATTTATCGACAGAACAATTTATGGCCCTAACCTAGCTGCTTTCCACATGTCTAAACGTAACATTGTATTCAATAAGCCTATATATATTGGAATGTGTATACTGGATATTTCAAAAACTCTCATGTATTCCCACCACTATGATGTCCTGCTACCCTATTATGGCATGAACAATATTAAACTCATGTATATGGATACTGACTCGTTCATATATTTGGTTAACACCCCAGATGTATATCAAGACAAGTTGGATTTCCTACAACACCTGGACACATCAGATTATCCTACTAATCACATATGTTACTCTACATCAAACAAGAAAACGTTGGGGAAATTTAAAGACGAGGCTTGTGGACAAATTATAAAAGCATTTGTTGGACTTAGAGCTAAAATGTATGCATTAGACATAAATGGTAAAGAAATCAAAAAGATTAAAGGTATTAACAGAGGTGTTGTCAAAAATTGTATAAGCTTTCAAGATTATAAGGATTGTGTCATGAAAAACAATGTAAAAAGAATACCAATGAACATTATCGCTTCTAAACAACATGACATATCATCTATAAGACTAAACAAAATTGCTTTGTGTCCTGGTGATGATAAAAGAGTGATTGATGCTGATGGTATAGGTACACATGCCTATGGTCATTACTCAATCATTAACCATGCTTAAAGAGTTAAGTTATGAATATCAAAATCTTCTGCCTGCAACTAGCAAATACATAAAACAAAACAATTTAGGAAATAAAACAATAGCACTACAAAAATAAAAATAAAACAAAATAAGAAATGGCATTCATAATCAAAAATAAATAAAATAGAAAACAAAATAAAAACAAGTGTACAATTTATAACAATAAGGAATATATATAAAAATGTATTATGTGTAAATAGTGTACATGTATTTAAATAAAAAAATATTGTACCGTATGGAAACTGCTTGTACATTTTTTATTACTACTCACCTCTCTCCACTCCTAATGCAAAATGAACATGTAAAACACAAATTGGAAAATCCATGTTTCCATATTGACAAAATAAAAAAAAACCATTAAACTGAAATTTTAAAAACTGTAAATGGGAATTTGGTAAATTGACAAATGTGTAAACAACAAATTGGAAAATCCATGTTTCTATATCATGAAATTGAAAAACTTTAAACTGACATTTTAAGAACTGTAAATGGGAAATTGTGAAATTGATAAATGTGTAAACAACATAATGCAAAATCCATGTTTCCATGTTATGAAATTGAAAAACTTAAAACTAACATTTAAAAAAATGAAAATGGGGAATTGGAAAATTGTCATATGTGTAAACAACAAATGAAAAAAAAAACGGTTGGGGTAGTTATCATATTGTACAGTAACCTATAAAACTAGCATAAGGATAGTTGCTTGTACCCTTATATACTTTGTGTATGTGCATTAGCCTTTGAATTAGCTTAAGTTAGGTTTGGCAAAGTTAGGTTTGGTGAGGTTAGGTATGTGACCTAGTAGTTTACTCTTTTCGGAAAATGTAAAAAGTAAAATCTAAAATCAAAAAATCTTAAATTTAAAATGTAAAATCTAAAAAAAACTAACATCTAAAATACAAAAAATCAAAAATGTAAAATGTAAAATCTAAAAAATGTAAAATGAAAAAAATCAAAAATCTAAAATGTTAAAACATAAAATCTAAAATCTTTAAATGAGGTTTCTGTGGGTTAGGTTAGGTTAGGTTATAACTAAGTTTATTATTTGTGCTCTCTCATTTGCTCTTACATTTTTGCTCTCACTTTGAAGTTTGGTTATGTTAGGTTAGGTTAGGTTAGGTTAGGTGTGGTTAGGTTATAACTAAGTTTATTATTTGTGCTCTTACATTTGCTCTCACTTTTTTCTCATACTTTTTGCTAAATTTTTTTCGCTTGCAATTTTAAATTAGGTAGGTTACGTTAGGTTAGGTTAGGACAGGTTAGGTGAGGTTAGGTTAGGTGAAGTCAGGTTAGGTTATAACTTAGTTTATTATGTGTGCTTTCACATTTGCTTTTATATTTGCTTTGACTTTGAAGTTAGGTTAGGATAGGTTAGGTTAGGTTAGGTTAGGTTAGGTTAGGTGAAGTTGGGTTAGGCAGAATTGTTGAGGTATGAATCAAAAGCCAGCTCTTGTCAGTTTTGCCTCACAAGGCTGAGTGTACCCCGTTCCACTCATGAGACCAGAAATTAAATTTCTTGGCAGAGCCGGGATTCGAACCTCAGGAATGACCTCCAAGAATGCTAGCCACTACACCAAAAAGTGGACAATATAAGGCTGGTCTTGATTATACATGATCAATTAACAATTACCTAATAATAATAATAATAATAATAATAAATATTCCATTTGGCAACTACACGGCCGACCTCTCCCTGTGACGTAATCCACGGTCTCAGGCCGTGGCGGCCATTTTGCCCAATAGCCCCTGTGCCAGCTCTGAATGAAACCTCCATAAGAATAACATAGAGTGATTGCGCGCGGCGGCCATCTTGCCCATTAGCCCCTGTGCCAGAACCGGCTTATTTATTCACAATTAAATTGGGCAATTTAGGATTACGCGTTTCGACCCTCAACTGGGCATCATCAGATCCTAATTACAATAGTGAATTTACATTAGTGAAAATTTAAAATTTTAACACTGTACTGTATTTACATTTGTCTAAGTAATCTACCCCTTAGTGTACATAATTTCATAATATATGCTGTAACAATGGTAAAAAATAATATCATGAACACCGCTCACGGAGTAGTCATTCCGCCTGAAATGTATTGCTAATGTGAGTTGAATTTTACTGGGTGTTTTCAAAGCACTCTCGATAACTGAGCTTTCGTCCTCCGGTTGCTTCGCCACCAAGCTACCACCACCTACTACTCACTCGGAGCTTGCCAGACCCTCGTCATAACATTGATTATTCAGATGAAGTGTCGGTGGTGCCAGAGCGTGAGAAAGGTATTATGAAGCTGTCAATTTAGAAAATCACAATGATGTTGGTTTCAAAAACGGTCACACGCATGGGTACAGTGCATTTTCCCCCTTTATTAGAATATTCTACGAATATTTTCAGTTTTTATTGCTTCATTTGGGGAATTAGACATCTTAGTCATTTCAGCCCCGTGTACTTTATTTAAGTGTCTGTAGTTACCCGAAGATCTCACAATTAATTGTACTCATTAATTTTGGCGTAGTCTACTGTACTGATTATTATTTAATTATATGAACAATTTTTTGGCGTGTGGCCTCCTGAGAGGCCAAGTCCAGGTCATTCTAATCGACGCCCGTGAGCTACCTGCGCACCGGGTTGATAGATTGAATGGATGAAGATGAGTGAATATTAACTAACACATGCATTTTTTTACAAGGAGTGTATTTATATATTTATATCTTGTACCCCGCCCATTCATTGGGCACAATCATGTTGACCGACTGAAAAGCTACAAAAAGTCAATTTGTATAGGCAACACTTAAAAAATAATGGCTTCAAATCTCTACTTTTCTTGAATTTAATACCAGGTTCTACAAAATTACGAAAGATCTCTTAGAACAAGATTCTATACATGGACAAACAATGCGATAGCATCAGGTAGTAGATTGGGTCTGATTACACAATTATGTTACTGACTTACTTGATGGTAGACGGATGATACTACTGTACATAGAATAATAGGCAAGTGATTATTTATCTAAAATATGAACACCGAAATGAAATAGAAGAAAGCTTAAAGTGACTGAAGTACATGGATAAGGTTTAACTTATATTAATTTTTGAATGAATTAAAGCATTTCAGTGTTTCATATTTTCCTCTACATGTAGCCTACTACCTAGATAGATGAATCCTGTTACATGGTTGTAGAGTGTTATAAGTGATGTTTATGATGACCGACACTCCAAAGTGAACTGTATTAGTCTGGCCTATTTAAACTGAAGGTTCCATAAGCAATTACTGCCCAAACATTTCTGCTACTCTCCTCTCCCAAATATGTATTTATTGAGTCTTATTAATGAGTACTTAGCAGCTATTTACAAATGACAGCTTCATACCTTCGAGAGAAAGTTGGGGCAGCCAAGAGCACTTCGGAGGAGCTCGTGTGTTCTAACACAGGAGTGTATGACAGCAGAGGAATATGACAGGGTGAGTTGCAGCGAATAAGAAGATAGAAATATGATTGTGTTCGTTTATTGGGTGGAAAGTAGAAATACTATTTGCCGTGCATTATATGAGTAACGATCAATCTGAACACTGAATGAAACTTCCCAGAATACTGTATTTAACATTTGTGCAAAGTTCCCTTTCAATTTACAAACGATATGTTCATAAAACTTCCAAAGAATTGAGAACTTTCCTTCATTTCTACCATTAAAACACGGTTCAGTGAAGGCATATGACCAGTGACGACTTATGGCTTAAAATAAGAACGTACTTCAATTTTCAAAAAAATACATATTTGTTCTTATGCAATTACGGAGGACTTCCAAAGGCGTACTTTTGACATCATTGTGGCGAAACAATTTCCTCAATTCACGGAAATGCCTCAATGATGTAGCGAAATATTTCCTGAAATGATAATTCAGTGGTGGGTTTTATTGACAATTTTATGAAACTACCTATACTAGTTTTGATAAAATATACTCATTTCCCTGTTTCAACTCGCTCGTTACGGAATCCAATCTACAGGAAAATAATGATTAATTCCGTGCCTAATATTCGAGGTAAGTCGTGGCGTTTTAGCTTCATGTTTGAAAGGCGGAATATTCCTTGCATAGTCGCCAAAACCGCAACACAGTCTGGATGGATAGTATCACTGACATGTGAGTGGAATCTTCCCGATGATATCCCATGAAATATATTAATGTTTGCCAGAGGCTTCAGGCTTCACGAAGAGCAGAACATAATGTTATTAAATCGAGTGTCGTGGTATGACGTCAAATCCGTGATGTTTTAAGGTTAATGCATGTACGTGACTTTCCCTGCATGTAACGATAAATAAACGAACCACATTCGCCGACTCTAACCCGTATTTGTGGACAGCGAGTGCATCAAATATCCAGCAGAGAGCAGCACAGCATATGTGATCCAGTGAGTACGTTAAATGAAAGAAGTTAAATTAGCATGTTTAAACTGAAGTATTGGCAGCCGCTTGCTTCTTGCTGCTTGTTATATGCCTAATAAGACTTCTAGGGAATTTAGAATTGCTAGTAATTGCTTGATACATGAAGACATATTTCTATTATAAGTAGGCCTATAGATATATGTAACTCAAATATTGGATAGAAAATAATTCTGAAGCCATTGCAAGGAAGCACTAAGTAATATTGCATCTACAGCCATACACAGTATACTGCCAAACATGAAGCTCTCAATACGACTTGTAACAATTCATTACTGACTGCTTAATATTTGAAGAAAATTAGCATGAAGCAAATATTTCAAGTTTCTAGCCTAGGAAAGAAAAGAAAAATTATAATATTAACACATTAGGCAGCAATATGCCTATACAGTACAAACTGTAAGACTAAGAGAAGTGGAGGTGAATGGATAAAGTGAAGAATTAGAGATCCAGCTAAAGCACCTGAGAGTCATCTTTTTGTCATGGTACAGTAGAGTACTCATAAGATATATCATATGTCCCTCTTTTGTTTGATATTATAACAAGAGGAAAACACCTTGGGGATACTCATCGAACCCAGTGCACAATTAATATGTATGCTTGAGAATTATTGACTAAGATGTCCTTCTATAGAATTCGTACAAATTTGAGCCTCCTTTCTCATTAATCTTTAATTAATAGTTAGTTCAGAGCATGAAACAATTGACGATTAATCCCTCTTCTTCTCTGGTAGTGTAAACAAATGTTATATATCTGAGCTTTCATCAAGGTATCAAGGATTCAAAAGAGTGAAAATAAGTTCTGTGTTTAATGTTTAAGAAACACACAATGATGACTATCCAGTAGTTAGCAGTAAAGATTTCCTCAATGCATCTGAGCAATGTTTCATAAATGAAAGTCTGAGAATTCACGGTTTTCATAACATGAAAATAGTTAATGCAATAGAAAATTAAGTTAATGTCTTGGCAGACTACATAACTTTAAAATTAGCTAGCAAGTAGTGCTGAGAATTCTCAAATGCCATACAAGATGCATTATAAGATTACAATATCGGTTTAATTTTATGTTAGCTGATAACGCGTGGTTACGGCCAATTATTAAGTACTCTGATTCCACGCCAGACCCAATATATTATGACTAGTATTTTATAAATGTTGAAGTACATACCACATAGGATAAGAACATAAACAAGTTTCGTGACAAGAAACTGAGAAACCCGTTTGAATGGCTTTGTTAAGACACACGAAAAGGTGCAGCGCCTGTTGTGGTACAATTAAACAAAGCAATTGGTGATTTTGTACGAATATTGATTGCAAACAGCTCTTGAACCGTTTAAGATATTGATATAATGCCTTGGATTTGATGAATGGTTGCAAAGGGCTCAGCAAGAAAACGTGTAGTGTTATCCTATGACATTATCGCTCTGAGATAATGATACCAAATATGCATTTTAATCAGAATTATACTAATTTATGTTACCATTCCCGCATTTCTTATTTAGAAAATTGCATAATCGATATTGCTTTGAAAATCAGACAAGTTCTTAGCAAGAAAATACAACATTTCGGGAGCGATGAGCGTGCATTCCTGACCCCTCGGAAATTGCCAAGGAATTATGCTACAGATACATCCTTATCTAAACTTTCAATTTTGTATGCTCATTTAATTTAGAAGTAGCCTGCCCATCTGAATTTTGAACTATTTACACCACTGAATTTGTTTAATCAAGTGCTCATGGGCTGGTGTCAGAATGGTAATCATCTTAGATACCAATAATGCTACGGGATAACACTACACGTTGTTTTATCATTATTATCATTCATGAGAATGAAAAGATAATGCAGATATCTTCAACGGTTCAGGAGACATTAGCGGTGGACGCTCTTATTGACTCGTCCAGAATATGGGCGAAAGAATCCACGAGAGTTCGTTTGAAGAAGTGGTTCAAAGGAAATTGGAGTCGCTCTTCACGGTCGGTATCTGCCCTCTGCCAAGGCAGTGAGATGGGCGTCTAGAAGCAAACGGCGACATCATTTAACACACTGGTGCATTCTTGTTTCTTCATACAGTTGTTTTATTTACTTATCGTTCGTTTTATTAACGCCACTTGAACAGTTTTCGTTTGATCTTGCCTCATATGAAACTTCGTTTTTCACTATATTATAAAATATGCATTTTCATGTCTTTATAGGATCACTTGTGAGTTAATGGAAAGTAATTAGCAGTACCTAGGTGGTAAGGGACATTCTGGGAATTGTGTGCTCAGTGAAGGACCAAGTTATCCAAATAAGAGTTGCATGAAGCATACTTTGTACATTGTATTCATTATTTAAAGGGTTTCTACATCAGTGGAAGAGAGGAATTACTAATCATTCCATAGCAATTTTTATTATTTAGCAATTTAATTACTGTACAGCATTAAATGTTATTGAAGCAAAATTTAAATTGAATATAATTAAGAGGTATTTTGAAGCTAAGATTGGAATAGGATATGATTTCTCCATGCATTGTTCTGTGTATTCTACCTAATTAGGCAAGAGCAAAATGAAAATATGATCTAATAAGGAGAAAATCATGCTGCTTTATAATGCCACTAATTTGAGTCAGCATTCAGTGATCGAATGGCATTCACTTCCATAGAACCTAACTCTCAGCAATAAATCTCATATGCCAAATATTCTGTTAGTGTAGTTTACAGAGTCAAAATACAGTATGTCCTGAATACAGATTTTATTAAACATGTTTCTTGGGACAGATAACAGGCAGTACTGAACCATCGTAAATATATAATAATTTGATAGGATTGGTATTTGTTTTCACTGAACTGAATGGTTTTAACGAAAAGATATCACTCCCCTGCAACCTGTCACATCATAACAAACAAGAGTTTTCTTTATCATGACATTTCTGATATGTAATGTGTCTATTAGCAGTAGGGCAGAATCATGAGAGCCTAGCAGTACTGATGAAAAGTTGTTGAACACATGACTATACTTCATTTTCTCTTTTAGATGAATTCGGATATTTCTATTCCTGTCATTCCAGTTCAGTTTGCACTGTATCCCCATTAAACTGTTGTGTTATTATCATTATTGCTAAGACATGGCGTAAGTATACATGGTACATTATTTGGATTCTGGCATTTCATCTTAAAAAAATACTTTTAACTAATCATGTTGTTTAAAATGTAGATCATACGTATCTGCAGCATATTTTGATTTATAATATCTATACTATACAACACAGGGAAAAAGAGTTATTGTTATTCGTACATACTTAGATCGTTTTATTAACTTGTATTAATCCACTTTACTCTTGAATTTAGCACAGCTAAAATAAATCCACAAATATACAGTGGGCATATCTAGGGAAACAGCTTTTTGCATTGACAATGAGAATGATTTCTGTATTTTTGAAACAGAAGATCATGTTTTATTTTAAATTTCGACCCTTAAATATTCATCTCTTCTTACTGGTGAAAGAACTTTTGGTTCAAGGGATGGAGAAATGATTTCTAGCTCTTTTCTAAAATTGTGTTGAACTCCATGAGGTGTATTGTAAATTTGTTGATTAGTTCACGTGTGTCTTATAACTCCATGAATTTACCACGAGTCTGAAGAGAAGAGAAAAAGGAATTCAGAAAAACAGTACCATACTGCACAAGCTCCTTTTAATGGAGTTCGAAAATAATTACTATAATAGTCCTACTATATTGTAACTTGTGGAGTTTTGAAACAGGAACAACACATATCGATGTTACCTGGACTGATGATATTTCCTCTACAGGGCAGAAGTTTGAGGTCATCCGCCCAAATGTCATCCTAAAAGACGGAGTAATCTCTAACTTCCTTCATAATGCGAATACACAGGGAAGAATTTGAAATGCTGAATCTGCACTATCCTCATGGGAACAACACAATCTTTCGTATTCTGGAGTTAAATAGCGCTAATGAAATAAAACATATAACTTACTTTATCGTTTTTCTCCAAACAAATTTTGCAAATTAGGGGATAACATGAAAGCCATGTTATGGAATATTTATTTGATAACGTTTGAAGTTCACATAATCTTGGTAATTGAAACACAGTACGCTGTGGCTGATACATCTATTATCACTTGAAGTTACGAATGTTACATACTGGTTAGTGTACTCCGTAACTAACCAGTACAATGGTGGTGGGGGAGAGGAGCTGTCGATCCTACCACATTTATCTCTGGTGGTGGTTATTGTTTTACGGGATGGAACATTGCAGTATCTGTCCCTAAACTCATTTATCTCTTATGCACTGCTTAGAACTTCTAGGAGCACTCTGTTACCACATAACATGTAGACTTAAGAGAACCCAACCTGCCTTTGGGCCGGTAACTCAACGAAGGATTGTTCAACAGCTTTACACCAGTACTGCTGTAAGATCAATTCATTAGAAAGCTTACATGTAGTCTATTTTGGTGCCAATTAATAGATTTCGTATGTACACATACACTTTTGGTGAGAGTTAGTTTCCGAATTTCCTTCAGTTCTAGCTTTTTGTCATATGCATCATGAATGCACATGATCACAATGTCCACAAACCTTGAATTTCATAGGTGTCTGGAGTGAGTAGACATGGAAGGAAAGACTTCAGTTAGTGATTCTAGAATTGCTTTGACGATCGGGGAGGTTTGGGGTCTTATCTGAATTCTCTGTATTCTTGTAGTTCTCTTCATATACACAGGGTTAAGCTCATTTAGATTTTCCACACAAGTTGAGGTATACAGTTCTTTGTCATGTCTAAAAGATGGAGAACTTTCTGCCATGAGACTAATTCTAATAATTTACTGAAAAGTCAAATTGTGTCTTATGGATTCTGTTTATACTTGGATCACATACTCCTTTGTTGCATTACATGATTGTCAGAACTCAAATTCAGTCATTGAATTCTGCCAGAATAGAGGCAACCCGAGTTATGGCTGGCAGATAATAGGGTCATGATACTAGAAGTTTAGAAACGTTTAGACTCCATCAAAGGGAGTTACCATCACAGTTTAACATTTATGTGAGAAGTATTTTATTAAGTGTATAAATAAGTCATGTAATTTATTTAAGGCACCAGGAAGTTAATTGTAATTCCCCTCCTAATCTAATTTTGGCACACTCGTGTAGACTGAATGAAAAGCTTCTAATAATAAGTCCATACAAGTCATGAAGGCTAAATCTTCTTCACTCTCATTCCCCAGTCAATAACATTTATAAAGATTACTAAGGTAATCTCATGACCAGGCAAATGCTGGGACGGTACCTTCTGACAGGCCATGACCGCTTCCTTCCACATCCTTGCCCAGTTTCATTCACCATCATTCATTTCATCTCTCATTAACTCCTCTCATGAGGTTGGCGTCAGGAAGGGCATCCGGCCGTAAAAACCATCGCCACAAAGACTTCCATCGCATCTCATCCCCGACCCCGTAGGAAAACGGGAATAATAAGGAGTAGACATACAACTAAGGTAATCTCATGAAGAATTTTCTACATCGTATTTTGCGGCGATACAATAATTCACATTAAGGCATAAGAATAATTTCTATCACACAGCACTAAAACAATTATGTACGTTTCAACATCAAAATTAAACACTCCTACGAGCGATATCTGCCAGGCCTTAAGAAACATTGGTTTAATAATAATAATAATAATAATAATAGTAATAATATTATTAATAATAATACATATCGTATTAAAATATGAAATACAATGGAGGAGTGGTTTTCCTCGGCAGTTGTGGCGTTGAAAAGACATACGAAAACATAATTATATTAATTTTTCAATGTTTAGACTTAATGAAATATTAAACAATATTTCCCTTTTCCAGCATGACGATTACGCTGCCTGTATTCTGCTCATGTTTGGCGGTTTCTTCAATAATAAGGTCTTTATCCTCCATTATTGACAAAAACAGCAACTTAATATTAAAGGACTGGTAACTGACTCAAGAAGAATGAATCTTAACAGGCAAGATTCATTGATGGTAGTCTATATTGCGTTCCAGATAGAGGGGAGGATTTATGCCTTCGTCCAGCAAGCCACTATATGTTTTTGATTTCTAGTTTATCTTCGAGACCAAGAACAAACATACACGCCTTTATGAGCGGTTGTATTCTAGAAACTTAAACACATTTCGTCAAACCTTGTTCAATAGCTGTATACCAAAATACTGTAGAAAAGGATAGTCTTCTACTTGGTCTAATTATTTACACACACCAATTTCGTACCGTTATCTTCAAGACTGTAGGTACATTTTTGTGTCAAGCAAATATAGTTTATAGTGATGGTATTACTGATTGTGAATCATAGCCTATAGACCACAAAACTCACTGGACTTATTATACCAGAACTGTCCTAAAATGCAGGTCATACTAACTGAAGTCACAGTGGTTTGAAATGTTATATAATGGTAGTTTAATATTAAAGTTTAAGAGGGATAAAAAGATCACAGAACTTAATTATGAACTGCGTGTGCTATGAAAGCATGTGTATGTAATTATTATTTAATATATTTATTATTTATACTTTAAACATTTCTCTACTTCAAATGCAGTAACGACTTCTCTTTCTATGCTCTTATAGCTTTCATGCATAGGCCTATGTGCATTGTTCTTGGTATCATAATCAGGAACCACTGCTATCAGCTAAGGATCAAAAACAAACTTTCCTTTCCTTATAATATTGATCCAGTGTACTATCGGCTGCAAAAATAACGGGCCGTCTTGCCGTGCGGGAGTTGAGTTTTCGTGCCATCAGGTTGCTATCACTTGGTGTTATCTCGGGAGGGGAAGGCTGGGAGCCGTGATTGGCCAGCTGTCCTTGTAGGTAATGGTGGAGAGGGTGGGGGGTGTGGATTCACCTGTTAATGGCAAGAGGTTGACAGTGTCTCAGTAACACGAGAGCGAACTTCGATTTTGTGGCCGTGACCTTTAATATGAACGACCGCTTGGTGAGAAGGGGGAAGATGGTTGGGCTCTATGAAGCTGGCGTCGGAATAAGAGAAATTGCACGTCAACTTGGAGTTTCCAAAAGCAATGTCCAGAGATGGATAGGTCGGCACGAGGCTGGGCAGCGGTTAATGGATCGACCTCGGCCAGGCCGACCACGAATTACAACGTTACAACAAGATCTGGAAATGGTCAACAAGGCTAAAATCAGCCCATTATCAAAACGTGGTGCTGTTGGAATCGCCGTCGAGGTGAGTAGCCTATAACTCAATTTGTTTAGAAGTTTCACTTATTGAAATGGGCAGTAACATAGGTATGTTTGAACAGACGTTATTTGATTGCCCGAGTGTTTAAATTTCACGGAATCCTTGATTGAACTCTTAACTGCACCTAAGAAGATGTTTTTAATTACGATAGACATGTTTAGGGTATTATCACTTTCGTATATTTACTTCGTCTTCAAAATAAACACTTCAATTCTACTTAGATTATGTTCGTCAAGCTGTAATTATGTCTCGGGTCTAACACATGCTCTTCAAAAATGATTTTTTTTTGCCGGGTTTTATTACCAGTATAGATTTGAAAATTATACCAGTAAGATATTGTGGTAATTTTGAGGCCAGTTTGGCGAAATAAATAAATAAATAAATGATAGAATAAATAAATGAATACTTAAGTAAGTTAAATAATGAAATAAATAAATATATAAATAAATAAATAAATATATAAATAAATAAATATATAAATAAATAAATAAAGATATAAATAAATAAAGAAAGAAAGAAATGAATAAATAAATAAAATGAGTCTTATATTGTTATTCATCATATGAACTCTGATTTTGGTTAGGGTAGGTTCGGTTAGCTGAGATCAGATTAGGTTAGCTGAGGTTAACTGAGGATAAGTTCATTTTTTTAAATTTTGCGTGCAGACCAGTTACCACCGAAACGATTTGATGCCATTTCTAATCAATCCCTGAAAACTGACATTTTTATAACCCAAAGCCGATTCAGTAACTTGTTCTAGCTTGTCTGCCTCTCATTCGCTCTAGTTTGTATTTTATTACGAGCTAAAATAATTCTAAGGTCTAAAATCTTCCAATAGGGTAGAAACTAAATGACCTTAGTTTTTTTTTCCAAAGAATAAACTGGCATGAGAAAAAATGAGGATTCTGCGGAGATTATTAATCTAGTCCTGATTGATTTTCCAAATTAGTTTCTCACCATAGCAACTGTCCGTTATTTTGACTCTTTTGATTTGCAGGGAGTAAATTGCTCTGTGGATACCGTTCGAAGACGGCTCCATGAAGCCGGACTCGAATGCAGGCGACCAGCCAACAAGCTGCATTTAACTGAAGAGCACCAGGAACATCGGCTAGCCTTTGCCATCACTCATCAGGATACGCCGCAAGCCTTTTGGGACTTGACAATCTTCAGCGACGAGAATAGTTACAGAAGTGATATCAATGGGCGTGTGATGTTATGGCGCCCACCAAATACAAGGCAAGAAGGAAAACTCCAAACGGTATTAAGTATTTTAAACTACCTGTAACAGATGGGAACTTAATTCAGTTATTTACTTTGCAGGTTCCAGGCGGAGCATATTGTGCGTAAGAGATCATCCGGGCACGTTACTGCTAATTTTTGGGGCGCAATGTCTGCTGCCGGCGTAGGACCAATCGTGCCAGCTTCTGGGCGGCTTAATGCAGCGCTTTACGTGGAAATTTTAGAGACTCATCTTCTTCCATATGTAAACACCCTGGTTCCTCCTGACGAGGAAATTAACTTCGTCCATGATCATGCACCTATCCACGATGCAGCAATTACGCAGGATTGGTTTGATGAACATCCGAACATCATTCAAATCAACTGGCCAAGGAAATTTCCAGACGGAAACCCCCATGGAAAATCTGTGGGGTCACACGGTTCTCGAATGGGAAAATGGCGCTGAGCGCAACGTAGCGCATCTTGAAGAACACGTCATTGCCGTGTGGGACGATTTGCGGAATAGACCTGAAGTGTGCCAACGCCTAGTAGCGTCGATGCCAACTCGGTTGCGTGAAATAGCCCTCTCAAATGGTGATATGACGCGTTTCTGAGTGCACTCAACGCGCATCGTTTGTAAGGAGGAAAAAGCTGGAAGTCTATTTTGTTTTGTTTACTAGCATGTTTGGTTGGATTTATTTAAACACTTGTCAGTGGAAAAAAGCTTTACGTTTAAATTTCACTGACATTTTCGGTTGAAATTATTTACTCATTGAAAAAACACTTTATGTTTAAATTTGACTGACATTTTTGGTTGAAATAAATCATTCATAGGAAAATGGCTTTAAGTTTAATTTGACTGACATTTTCGGTTGAAATTATTTACACACTGAAGAAACGCTTTAAGTTTAAATTTGATTGGCATTTTGGTTGAAATAATTCACTCATTGAAAAAACGCTTTAAGTTCAAATTTCACTGAAATTTTCGGTTGAAATTATTTACACATTGAAGAAACGCTTTAAGTTTAAATTTGACTGACATTTTTGGTTGAAATTATTTGCTCATTGAAAAAACGCTTTAAGTTTAAATTTCACTGAAATTTTCGGTTGAAATTATTTACACATTGAAGAAACGCTTTAAGTTTAACTTTGACTGATATTTTTGGTTGAAATAATTTGCTCATTGAAAAAACGCTTTAAGTTTAAATGTGACTGACATTTTTGGATGAAATACTTCACTCATTGAAAAGACGCTTTAAGTTTAAATTTCACTGAAATTTTTGGTTGAAATAATTCACTTATTGAAAAAACGCTTTAAGTTGAAATTTGAGTGACATTTTTGGTTGAAATAATTCACTAATTGAAAAAACGCTGTAAGTTTAAATTTGACTGTCATTTTCGGTTGAAATTATTCACTCATTGAAAAAACACTTTAAGTTTAAATTTCACTGAAATTTTCGGTTGAAATTAAGTACACATTGAAGAAACGCTTTAAGTTTAACTTTGACTGATATTTTTGGTTGAAATAATTTGCTCATTGAAAAAACGCTTTAAGTTGAAATTTGAGTGACATTTTTGGTTGAAATACTTCACTCATTGAAAAGACGCGTTAAGTTTAAATTTGACTGACATTTTTGGTTGAAATAATTTGCTCATTGAAAAAACGTTTTAAGTGTAAATTTGACTGACATTTTTGGTTGAAATAATTTGCTCATTGAAAAAACGCTTTAAGTTTAAATTTGACTGACATTTTTGGTTGAAATAATTTGCTCATTGAAAAAACGCTTTAAGTTTAAATTTGACTGACATTTTTGGTTGAAATAATTTGCTCATTGAAAAAACGCTTTAAGTTTAAATGTGACTGACATTTTTGGTTGAAATACTTCACTCATTGAAAAAACGCTCTAAGTTTAAATTTCACTGAAATTTTCGGTTGAAATAATTTGCTCATTGAAGAAACGCTTTAAGTTTAAATTTGACTGACATTTTTGGTTGAAATAATTCACTCATTGAAAAAAAAAATGCTTTAAGTTTAAATTTCACTGACAGTTTCGGTTGAAATTATTTACGCATTGAAGGAAAGCTTGAAGTTTAAATTTGACTGACATTTTTGGTTGAAGTAATTACTCATTTAAAAAAATGTTGACTGACATAAGTTGTAATCTGTGATTGCCTGGTATGACCAGTGTTAAGTTTTGTTACTAAATTTCCTATGAAAATAAATGTCTAAGAGACGGCTAAATTTTACATTTCTGGCAAAGTAGCAATATTTTTTCAAAATTTCAGAAAATAACTTAACTTACCCTCGGTTAGGCTATATGACAACATGACGTTGTATATTATTAAAAAGTCTTCACATCGCAGAATGACGTGTCATAACCCGCTTCATAAGCCTAATCCAATGCCATTTTGCAGGGTAGAGTTACCTGAAGATTAGATGTTTCGAAGGTTAAAATAAGCTATGTTACCTTATAACCTAGGCTATTAAATATTTATTTTTCAAACATGGTAGAAATAATTAATTTTTGCTGAAAATGTAAATCTTAGACGTCTATAAGACGAATAGACGTCTATTTTCTACAAAGCACTGTCATTTCTTTTGGCTAAATTAAGACACTTTCTTTGTCGCTTCGCACAATATGCTTTTTAGTGTCTTGATAAAAATGATTTCAGACATATATTGAAATTCTGTCTTACTTTTGAGATATTTAATTTAAGATTTAAGATTTTGAGACACTAAAAAGCATCTTATGAAGCGACAAAGAAAATGTCTTAGTTTAAGACAACAAGAAATGAGAGTGAGGCTGTGGTTTCGGTTGATTTAGGTTGGGATTTGTCATTATTAATTATAAAAACTGATGGGGGAATAAAGTTAATGAGCTATTTTTTTCGGTTGCTTAATATTTTCTTGATTTTTTTTCTGTTGCTTAATATTTTATTGATGTTTTTTTCTGTTGCTTATTATTTTATTGATGTTTTTTTCTGTTGCTTAATATGTTATTGATGTTGAATAATAAAATAGATTTTGCTGCTAACAATTGCCTCCTCTGATTTTATCCATGATGAACGAATCAGAAGCTTACGGTATGTTAAATCATTTTTAAAGATTCTCTGCTACACAAGCATCACTTCAAGTTCAGTTATTTGATGTAACAAACCCCCTGTTAACGTGAGTGCTTAGGGGCAGATGACCTCGTAGTTCCACCCCTTAAAACAACAATTACTAACTAACTAACTAACGTGAGTGCTTTTAAAATTACTAAGGTTTTTATGCTCTTTAGTTTGTCTTTTTTTTTTTCAAAACTTATTTCTTAGTAAGAAAAATGCTTAAAAATATAACTAGTTTAGGACGTTTGCGATTTCCTTCTTTTTCTTCTTATTAAAATGCGTTTAGTCCCTAACTGTGAAAACTCGATTCTCAAAAAATGTCATACACAGTAAAACTCAACAGTGCCTTTCTAACGAGACTTAACAATAATGGGTTACTTGACATTTCAATTTAGATTTATTAACACCGACTCATCTGTAACATTCTTCCAAGCGCGAAACTGAAGAAAATCAAAGCTGGCGCTGCGCTCCTGTATCTGTGCCCCTCCTCTCCCCCTTTGCTAACAAGGACAGGTGCCCAATCACGGCTCTTAGCATTCCCCGCCTGAGAACGCACCTAGTGATGCCAACTGATGGCTCGAAAACTCAACTCCCGCACGGCAAGACGACCCGTTATTTTTGCAGCCGATGGGTACAGTGCTGTATTGATTTGACAATTTTGTTTCGTTTGTCAAGCATTTTCGAACTTACAACCCACAGATCCGCGAGAAGCCGTAATTTGTTTCAATAAATCTTACACTAATACTCCACTTTCATGGCAACATCGTACATCAATAACAGTCATTCCTATGAATGCAATATGTAGTATTTATTTATTTATCGTATGGCTTTTAGTGCCGGGAGTGTCCGAGGACATGTTCGGCTCGCCTGAGTCTGTAGCTGCTTCCAGCGAACACCCTTAGGGTGAGCTACAAGTTCCGTTCAATTTCAAGTAGTTCCAACTTTCGCCACCAGATATCAATGAAACCTAGTGGTGAACGTTGGAACTTTGATAGAGCGTTCCGACTAGACTTGCTCATAATAGTTCACGGTTGGGAGCGATCAGTTTAGTTCGCAGCTCCTTAGCGAACTAGTTCGCTCTTTTAGTTCGTTAGCTCCCATCTCGAATTCCCTGTAAGACAGTTCGTCCGCTTGCCTTGCTACTGCCACTGCACGCGCTCTTTGTTTGTTATAGCAGTCTGTCACCACTGATGACTCGTCACCAGTGATTGCTCATCCACATTGCTCTCGTTTCAAGCAATACTGTAGGCTACTGTAACAGTTACTGTGCTCTCTGCACTGGCAGTTCGTGTATTAGATATTGACATGTTGCGTGTATAGTAATGTGTTTTACATTTTGATATTTGAAGATAAAAAATACAAAAAATATGAGTATTGAAACATTAGTGAAATTCCTTATTCCTTCCTTATTTCCTTTTATTCCTTGTAGGAACATAGGGTAGCTACAAACTTCTTCCATCTCACTCTATTGTTGGCCATTCTTTTAATTAGGGTCCATGTCTTTCCTTCTGAGAAAACTTCTCTTTCTATTGTTTATAAAGCCAAAAGTCGTCATTTGTTTAACATTAGTGAAATACCGGTACCGTACCTAAAAGAAAAACAGTATGGACGATGTGTTCGTAGAAGCATACACTTATTATTCTCTTTATTTTTTTTTCTCGTGTGGGGCAGATAACCTAGATGTTAGGCCCCTTAAAACAACAATTATTATCATCATTTTTCGCGTATATCGGCGCGTCACCATCCGATTCCATTTTCGTTTCATTTCTTACTTGTTTCGTGATATTCATTATTTGGCTGCTCTGAAACCGTTGGGTACATTATCTTTATGGCATAAATGGGAGGAATAGGCCTAGTTTTTTTTTAGTTCAGAGTTTTTGTCCATAGAAGTTCGCTTTGCTTTGTGAATCATCAACATAATGTTAATTTATTAAAAGCAGGTAAAGAGAAGTTGTGTCACCACGTATCGACAAAAATAAATATCAACCAGTTCATTAAAATGGTAATGTTAATCCAGTTCGCCGATTTTCTAAATAAATGGACATATTTTCAAATAATCCAAAATGACTAAGTTAAATAAAACTGTGGAATTATCCCCACATCTAAATCAGTTAACTATCAGTAACTTCAATTTATGAACCGCCACTGTAGACTATTACATTACAAATATAAGGTAACTTAGTTATTACCTACTAGCGTGTTAGCACTAGTAGTGTGTTATACTGTTATTATTATAAACCAACATTGAACATTCGCCGCGCAAAAACTTGACAATCTTGCCAATAACAATAGATACACTCAATCAACTGAACTGACTGAACGAAACTAAGCGCATGTGGTTGTGCAATGAGTGGTGACGTGACGAGCCGGACGAGCTGACGATCTAAGGCGGACCCGCGCTCTCGCGCTGTTACAAGTCGGTCAGCGGAAAAAGATCGAACGAACTAACAAGCGAGGGATCTGGGAACGAGTTCGGTAGTTCGTCTGTGGGACCCGCTCTTCCGAACTAGTTCGTTCGCGAACTACAAAAGACACGTTCCGACGAAATCTAACCTAGTAATTTAGCTTCACACAAGTTTAGTCTGTGGAAGGATCTTTTACATGCCATTAATCTATGGCATGGGACCGCCGGCTTTACTTCCCCTCCGAAGGAAGGCATACTGAAGGACTTTTAACGCTCTTAAAAAATCCGACGACTTCGGCCGGTGTTTGAACCCGCTATCTTGGGCACAGCAGTTCAGCATGCTACCGACTACGCCACCGAAGCCGCTGCAATATGAGGTGTCATATTCAGACAGGGAGCAACTCGGACGGGCGAGAAGAAATACTTCCCCTTCTCAAATAATGTTCCCAATAAGAATGCCAAACGATAAAAGTACAAATTCGTATACCGGTACGTGAGGTCTTTGTTCGCGTGTTCGTTACTGTTCGCCTCACAGTAAGTTTGGAGCACTGGAAAGTGCGTTCTCTCAGCCTTCTCATAGATTAATGGTTAGCATTGTTGTCTACCATCCTTGAGGCACAGATTTAATTCCCGGCTCTGGTCTGAGCTGGAATGGGGTCCACTCAGCCATCCTGAAAGTTATTTCCGTAGTTTTTCACTTCTACTCCAGTCAGAAGTTGGGATGGTTTTAAACGTATGGTCACGGACGCCTTATTCTCAATACTAACCAAGTGCACACATTACTACATACACCATAATAGCGTTATCAGACAAGTTCGATACACACCGAAGTGCACTGCTACTCAAATTTTAGTGTGCAAATGGCATAGAAGGCAGAACCAGGTTTATCATTGACATGAAATTCTAATTTTAAAAGCTCTCTCTATTTCCACTGTTCCTATATCTCACAATTCTTTGGAAAACTCTCACTCTACTATATAACCTATCCTCTAAATCAGGTGTCTTCCACTGGGGTCACGGATCATTTACGGTTGTGTCGTTACAGGACTCTGAATTGTTAATATATTTATTTTAGTAAAAACGAATGGATAGGATAAATGTGCTGAAAAATGCTATCTAATTCATCGATCCTTCGTGAAATGCAATTGGAAATGTTTTGGTCGCATGTAAACTCAACAGATAGCTAAAAGGAACCATCAGATGCGATCATACTGATTTAATTTAGACATTCTCAACTGCCAGCCTGTGTGAATAAGGGTTTTCTACAATTCTCCAACTTAAAAAATAAAACCAAGGTGCAAACTTTATATTGTTTGATGATTTACGAGTTGCTCTGAGGCATTTTCAACCCACGGGGTTCATCTCTGCAGCCAGGTTCAAGCATAGGTGTTTCCTTAATTCAAGGTAAGCATAATGTATTCAGAATATTTCACAGAATTGTGTAATTTACAGAATTTAATTTGTTATAAATGGGGATTGGTTGCGTCTACAAGTCAAGTGGGTCACGAGTAGAAAGTGATTGAACATATTGCTCTAATCATGGTCAGCTTCTAACCATAGCGAGTGGAAAGTGATTGAACACATTACTCTAATAATGGTGAGCTTTTAACCATAGCGAAAATATGCTGAATATCCTAAGGGATTATTATAGTTTCAATGCAAGGCTTCTACGAGAAATCAATCTTATTTATGCTGAAAATCTGTCTGCAAGTGAAAGTTGATGCTACGATGAGTCTTTGGTTCAAAGTAATCGCAGGAGGGAGGGAATCTGAAACCATTAACCACTATTGTTTAATTTATTGTTTATCAGTTTTTGTTAGGTATAATTGGGGGAGTTACGTTTTGACATGATTGTAATGATAGGACTCCGTCAATTGACTACAGGTTATTATTATGAAACTTGCTAAAAAAAGAATGTGTCAATGAAGAGTAAAACGCAGAATATTGGTCGTGAGGCACTAAATCAGAGCAATTGGACCATTTCAAATACTGTGCACTGTATTTTCCCAGGATGATAATATGACCAGTACAGTTTATGAACCTGTTGTCCTGGCATCCCGGCACGTTTTATTTGTCCCTCTTTGTTATACAGGCCATTTTTTCCTATTTTCGTCATCGTAATTTTTGTTATTATACATTATTCCAATCTCCTTATCTCACGATAATGTATATGTCAATAGCTGCTAAGGGAGAATGTTATTTATGGGAATCGTTCGTTATGATGAACAATCAACATGACAAGACGGCCGCGAGTTTTCGTTTCCCTCATTTAGCCTCAGTTTACGTTAATTCTGTCAACAGCGACAGTGTCAGTAGAGACTTGTATGTTGCAGCGGATATGCGGCAGATTCAAGGTGCTAAAATGCATGTACGTGTTTCCTGCTTCATTACAAAATATGGGAGGTCAGGACTTCGATTTTAATATAATTTAATAGGGCTTTATTCACGCTAATTAATTAAGCATAACTCAATGAACATGATTTCTACCAAGAGTGCACGTTTACAAAGAAAGCTCTAACCGATTGTGGAGTTTGTTGCACCATTTATGGCACCAATTTTCTGTGTCCCTTGGGGGGAATAACACTTTAAATCAGCAAATCATAAAAGCGTGCAAATTACAACATAAAACTGTAACTTCCATTTTTGCAGCAAACTTCAGCAATATACCGTGAATTAAACTTGGCTGCAATAGATGGTGTCTGGGCGCACCACCCAGTAGAGTAAAATCACAGCCTTTCGCTCCAATGGCTATGCATCGGAACTGGTAAGTGAACTGGTTGGAAGTAGTGTGAAGCCATTATTGTGAATATTCTTGTACCATATTCTTGTGAACTACTGGAAATGAAGGAAGCCTGTTATTACGGTTTTTATACACGCTTCTAAACACACCTCTGCCGGGTGTCTATGTTCAAATTTTGGGAATTGATGGACGACCCGACGAAAGAGCAAATATTGTTACCAGTCATCTGACTACAAAAATGAACTTTACTTAAAAAAATTGCATTATAAGGTTAATATCAACAGCAATTTTGGTGGAACATAACGTAGGGGAACCACAAAGATTTTCAACAAACTGGAAGCGGCATTAGATTCTGAAATCCTGTGCGTTGTATGTGGAGCGCATATTGTGTACAACACTTTGCAGTAGTACTTCAACGTTGAAAGAAAATACGACTGAGAAAAGAGAGAACAATTTTATCTCACTTGTCATAAAATGTGTTACAAGATGACGGTAGGGTAACAGCAGAGGATTTCCAAAGAGTAGGATATAGTTTCTTTCTACGGTACCTAAAAGTATGGACTAACATATTTTAAGTTTTTGACAAATTTGGATTGCACTTACTTGTCAATGTCCCAAAATGGATTGACGTTACACATGTACACATATGATAACACATATTACTGATCATTCAAATATTGATGATAATGTCATTATTATCAATGAATTTGTTCAACCTGTGCAGTTATCGACTGCAAACAAAGTCAGTGGGTGGAATAATTAGGGAAAGGAAGCCCATATGAAATGGGTATACATATTTCAGCATTTCTCCTCACAAAAAAATATCATTCAGTAACATTCTTACGGTTGTAGAATTTGGTTTATCAATACCAGGTACTGGTGCACCTGTGGAAAGAGTTATTGCAAACATGAATAAAATATATTAACACAGTTAAAAATTGAAAAGCTGAGAGCATAGCTGCTTAACAATGTTAATCTCAAATAGAGTTGTCTCGATTTTCTGAATTACTTGAAACCCCACTCGTAAGAGTCTTATGGAGAAAATTCGTTGTTCAGAGAAGTACCTCACGTCCAGAGACAACGGTCTTATGACTTGTTTAACTTAATAATTTTGTCTTTGATCAACAGTCAAACGGCCAACAGTCTTCTTTGTCATGTAGTGTAATGTTTTTAGTAGCTTATGCAGATAAAAAAAACTACGGTTTAACTGTTATGATTTTTTTTAAATATCAAATGGTAGATTGTTCCTAATACGTACAGAATTTTATACGATTAGGAGTAGTTTGGTATTGCAAACCTATCAGCAGCGAGGTGTCTCGTTATCAACTTCAGGAAATTTGGTTCACATTTCAATATAGCACAGGGATACATTTCTAAATTAATAAATACCGGAACGTTGAAGCACCAGAGGTTCTAGGGGTTTATGACCCCCCACCCCTAGAGCAGTGGGTCTGTAGAATCTCCCCCGGGAAATTTTGAAAAGTTGCAGACCTATGAAATTCCTTTTTATCCTTTATACAACGCTAAACGAATTTACCGAACAAGAGATTGAAGAATTAAAACTTAACTTTGCACTTTCTAATAATCGTGTAATCGTACCCTATTCAAATTAGACCTTTTAGTAATCCAATAGGCTTATATTAGCCTTTATTTTGTTGACATTAGATGGTATCAATCTATTCATTATTGTATACCTTTTCAAGTTTGGCCGTTACAAGACATTATTGTATTAAGTACTAAGACTTTAGGATGAAATAGAAACAAAGCAAATCACATAGAACTATATTTTATTGCCATGATTCTTTAAGCTATCATAAATTAAGGAAGTCTGTCCCGTCTAATATTGTCGGATATGGAACAAAAATAAATGTGGTTCTTGTTGAATGCCCCTTACAAATTGAACGGAAACTATAGTTGTTCAATATACATATTTCATGAATTTCAATCAGATCTTAGAACAAAGTTCTCGTCCAGTGCATAGATGATGGAAGGAACTCTACTCAATTGTGGTGTTGCAAGAACTACTGCAGCAGCGCTTTGGACAGCTCAAGCTGAAATTCAGCCTTGATATGCAAAAAATACAGTCAAATCAATGCAGCAATTTTCAGTATCAATGTGTTGTTTTGTGCAAGAAGGAAGTTAGTTCCCTTGCGAAACGCTCTTGACATCATTCAGTGTGTGCACCAACCTTGGTGTATGTAAGTGAAAGCTGCGTGTAGTTTTAGGATGCCTGGCCAAATCTGAGCGAAGTCAGGATATCATATTCATATGCTGGAGATAGCAGATATTAAGGTAGCACGCATAAGAGAGGTGGGAGCATGCCAGCAGGGTACCAGTAACAAAGAGATACAATGTAACACGCTAGTTGAAGCTATTCGTGTGATCCTGCTAAGATGGTGGGGCCATGTGTCATGAAAGCATAAAATATTAATGAGTCCAGCCCTAGAGAGTAAGAGAATCATAACGTAACGATCTTGTTTGATATCAGTATGAGCCAATATGAATTAAATCTAACCTCAAAAATCTCACCGTAGCATGGTCATCAGCTTGTGGTTTGGTTTTGAAGTACATCTCTCAACGAAGCAAAAGTTACCATGTAAGCAGGTATCGTCCTCAGCACGGAAATTGTATTAAATCAGTATGTGGAGAAACGGGAGCCATCTACTGGAACCTCTATTTAACTAATTTATGATTGTATTTAGATGTTGAACAAAGGAGAAGAGAATAAGAAGGTGGTGACGGTAAGACGATTGTATAAAATGTGTGTTTCCATTAGCTCTCCCCGCATTACTCCCATACCCAAGATATTGGTGCCGAAACCCGGCTTGGTGGGGAGGATGGTGGGAGAGAATGGTCGGCTCTGTCAAGCGCTGTATACGGAAGATTCTAGGAAAACTCCACATTGGCGAGGAGCAAACTAATACCCTGCTCATCAGTAGTGAAGCCACCCTTAACTCGAGACCACTCACGAAGGCAGATGATCAAGACGTACTAACGCCCGCTCACTTCTTGAATGAAGAAAGAATAACAGCAATACCGTCCGGACAACCAATAATAGATGCTAACTTAACCAAGATGTACAGACTGAAACAAAAAAATTGAAGACGATTTTTGGAGACGTTGGACAAAGGACTACTTTTTGGAATTGAGATCCCTCCATACCGTCCGAAATACACGCAGCAAGTCTGCGTCGTTCATGATAGGATATGTTGCACTTCTGCAGGAGGACCATGTGCGACGCCATATGTGGAAGTTAGCGCGAGTTCAAGGACTTCGAACTGGCAGAGACGGTGTAACACGGACCGTGCTCCTGAGGACCACCTACGGCACGCAGATCATCAGACCTATCCAGCTGGTCATCCCTCTGGAGATCGGGAAAGACCAGGCCAGGTAGGATGTGGAGGAACGGGAGCCATCTACTGGAACTTCTATTTACGGTAACTAATTTATGATTGTTTGTATTTAGATGTTGAACAAAAGAGAAGGGAATAAAAGGGTGGTGACGGTAAGACGATAGTATGAAATGTGTGTTTCCATTAGCATCCCCGCATTACTCCTATACCCACGACAGTATATCACTAGAAGCGCTACTGGAAAATTTGGCAGTCTGTTGTTACACATTTTGAAAGCAGTGAAAATGCTATCAAGATGCAGGGGAGCATTTCTCTAAAATTGATGTAGTATAATTTATTGGCTCTACTTCAGTCTATAATTTTCCTTGGAGCCAGCCACCAGATTCTCGCATGCTATCTTCCCAACCCCCACCCCCTTCCTCGCTTCTCCATCCTATTATATGACATAAGAGTGCTGTATCTAACTTGTTAAATGCTGGTTATCCGAAGCCTTTATACTAATGAACCAGACTCCAATATGCTTGGTCTATGTTTTTGTTTGAACCGACATAGCTCTTGATACGCGAAGGATGCATGGCACTTTCTATACAAATACTGGCGACACTCTACGAATAATGAACGAAGTAATAGCAATCATGTGCACCTTTTCTGAAGATTCTCTCCACCTATCTTAGTGACACCGTCCAGATTATAATTACTTTCAATTCCTACACTCACAAAAATAGAGCAATGTAGTTTGAACATATTCAAATTTAAATATGATCCAATACAGAGCATTCAGAATTGTTCACAAAATTAATAATGTCATACCTTTGTAAGCAACGTCCTTTGATTCATTCACTATTATTTCCTTTCTTGTGTGCATTATGCTCATCCTGGATACACCTAATTAGGAGATTATTCAAAAGAATATTTTTCAATTCACTGAACTTCCCTTAAAATACATTTGAAACTGATACAACATCTGAAAAACAATTTCTTACACTGGAATTCGTCATTCAAGACAGACTCGACACAGTTCAGACTACAGCCCAAAGCTCTAAAATGTTTCAAGTCAATAAGCCTGTTATATAATAACCTAGAAGTGCTGTACAGAACACATAGTTCTCAGTGATATAGTAAGTTAATTATATTCAATCCAGTAACGTATCTATTTGAAATATGTGTAGGTTAGATTCATGAATGAATCTAAGGGATTGCCATAGGCAGTTCTTTTCATCCAGAATGAGTGAATGGGCCTGATATAAGGACTGTAGAAATGAGGTGCATTCCTCTATTAGTTTAATACATCACCCTGAAGAGACCTTCATTTCTAGATTTCCACGATGTGATCCACTCTCATAACACATCCTCATCGTAATTATTCAGGACATAAGCATTTCTCTATTGCACCGAATAAAACGAAATACATATTTCTTATTGTGGAACTCGTCATTCGACACTTCAAACGACAGTTCACAATATTTCAAGTCGTTAAGCCTGTTTCTAATGCACTCAAAATTATTTCGTGTTTAGTCTTCGATTGTTAGTGGTATAGGTGTCATATACTCTGTATGTTTAATGGATATTATTCTGTGTGTAAAAGTTTGATAGCATTATCTTTAGCTTTAAAAATTCCCTTTTGTCCATACTATGTGAGGTGGAAATAGAAATGGGATCTCTGGTCAAAGAAACAAAATCAGTAGTTTGTATCAAATGTTTCAGAAATTAATGTTGAATTTGAAAATAGAGTAAACGGATTTATTTTGACAAAAATTCGATTTCCCTTTCTATCTCCCGTATTTATCCTTGGAAAGCAACTAATGGTGTCTGTAAATTAATAAACGCTAACTAAAATAATATCTTTAAGAAAGACTACGAGTTTAATAGTCAGGGTAGCAACTTCACTATGACAGATATGAACCAAATACAGTACTGTACTTTTATCTTCTACCTGCTATTTCTTATTATACTACGATACGGGGATCTTCAGAGACAACTATAGTCTTGCTTATCTATTTCAAAAACTGGACTAAGGAGCTAAGGACACATTGATCTGGAAAATAAGATTTTGGACATAAATTAATCTATGATACACTTCAGAATAGTAAGAAAATCTGAGGTTTAGGCACACTGCAAACACTTGGCATTCTCTATAATTTCTACTCACGTTCACCTCATCATAGACGATGTCAATGAAGCTCCCCAATACAATTATAAAGTCGAACACATTCCAAGCATCACCAAAATAATTCTGAAATGGAATGAAATAGAGCACATTACGAAGAGTTAAAAGAAGAAGAATTAGAATATGCCAATTTCAGCGTTATATTAAGATTATGTCATTGTAGAATTCAAAATATAACCAGAAAATGAGAAGAAAAGTCAATGTGATGAAAAGGAACTTTGAAATAATATGCACAAGGTGTTACTGTGAATGATAAAAGTTATATGAATATGAATAATATAATGAAGAAATAGGATATGGTTCTCCTCACTAAGTGCGAAAACTGCAAAAGGCACTTAGTGAAATGGATTGCTGTTGAAAGATAATCGCCATGATAAAACTAGCATATGTCAGGAACCTTTAAAGCATGAATAATCCCAATGATTTAAAGCAAATTAAGGACATTCTATAGGAACCAACAAAGTGATATACAGAAAAGAAAAAAAAACTAATTTATGCTTAGAATATTTGATTTGGTGTGGATGAAAATGTACTCAATCAATAATAACACATTCCTTGATATACGGTAGTTTGAAAACTGCTCCTAACTAGGCTTAGCTAGATGTTTAGGTGAATAACAGAAAATTGCATTTTTAACACTTTTAACACATGTTTAACCTTTGGCAGAGGTTTTCTCAATGCAGTATAATAGATATTAAAGCCTAATGTACATGTGTATTTGGTATAAGGTATAAACTCAATAATTTAATTCATGAAAAATGTATAGTTTTTCCTTGCTCCTGTATGTGAGAAATAATATTTGTACTTTCCCTTCTGGGTCTCCTTTCAGTCCATTTTCCTTTGAAATATAACTCTCTCGCAAAATTGACTAAGCTCAGGGAGTGTTGATAAATAATAAATTTTCCTCATCAAGTGCCTGGGCCTACCATTTGGCTTGCAGATATTGGGGTGACACGTGGTCAGCGCATCGGGTACCCTCGGCCGTTAATCTTAGTTTTCGTGACTGGGGCGCTGCCTTACTGTCAGCTACTCAATTGTCCTCACGAGGCTTCCTCATCACTAGTGTGAATCAAATAGGTTCTTCAAAAAAACAAAAATGTTCAATGAGATTTGGGATCTAAATTATCATTGTAAAAGCTTCGCAATTGTGTCCAACCCGTTACTTGTTGAGGAGAGCCTCCAAATGCGCTCATTTTACTTGCTGAGAGAAATCGATTATAGATCAACTTCTATGACATTACTCACCTTGAAACGAAATGCTGCAAGTTTGAAAACAAATTCCATGGCGAATACGGACGTGAATATCATGTTGAGAACATCTAGCACAGACGTATAAGCATCAGGTTGTTTATGAAATTTCATTGCTAACGTGATGGTATTTATCATAATGAGAATAAATATTGTGTACTCAAAAGGCTGTGATGTCACAAACCACCACACTTTGTATTGCAGACGATGTTTAGGAATGTATCTGCGAACTGGCTTAGCTTTCAGTGCAAATTCAATGCAGTTTCTCTGAAAAATAAGGGAATATTTTTGTACATGATGCATGCCATGAAGTGACATTCAACTACTCATTATCAGCCATTTTATATGAAAAACTATTAAACATAATGACATTTACCTGATTTTTGTCAAGCTCACAATTCTTGTATTCCTGTTCACCCTCATTTTGGAACGTAACAATAACAAAACCTACGAATATGTTGACCATGAAGAATGCAATGATGATGATATATATAATATAATATGCTGCCACTATGGGTCGGAAGTTGTGAATTGGTCCATAATCTTCCTTGTTAGAATCAATAGAGACATAAAGAAGTCTGCAAAAGTAGACATTGAATTAGACACATATTCAGAATGGTTCAACAAAATATACTGCGAAAGAAAATTGAGCTGGCGACTTACCCTGGCCATCCTTCAAAGGTAGAAACGGTAAACAAAGTGAGCATGGCTTTTGCAACATCATCAAAGTGGAACTGATTGCGTTTCCACTCCCGCGGTTTAACAGCTGGACTGTTTACAGCCCCTTCTTCAAACACAATGTACTGTCCCCTAAAATTAAATGCAAACATTGTATTTCTCACAACCACAGTCATCCCATATGAGACTTTCAGCTTTTAGATCGTGTAAAGTAATTGAGACTATAACCAGAGAACTAAAATGACAATGCCTGTTCAGGATTGGACCATGAAGATTTCGGTACCCAAAATCTTACGACTCGAGTTGGCATGTACTCTCATTCCTGACTGTGTTAGTCAGACCCACTGTGTATAGATTGTTCATGAGCTCATCTACATGGCTTGGTGTACTTGTGCATTACACGACCTAACAGCTGACAGGCTAAATGCAAGTTCACACCATTTAGAAAAACAATGACATATAATATGGTAATCCTTACTATTTAAGGCCTGCACTTTTAGGATACATTGGTAAGAAAGTGACTAATGACAGTAATATATGAAACTATTTACGTAATACTCATCCCATTCTCGACATCGACTATTGTGTATCATTTTAGAGAACGCGGAAAAATGAAAAATCATATACGGTATGCCAATCTAGAAGAGAACTTGAAACACCCCAAGTGAAATTATAACCTAATAAGAAAAGGACTAGGATGCTGTAACTGCAAAGCAACGGAAACGTAAGCTAGAAGGAGGAAATGGGCTCCTTAATGGAGAATAAAGAGGAACAGGTCTTTAAAAGATAGCAAAAATATTGATTTACTATTCACGAAGGTATTGTCTTTGAGTCTTGAAATAATATTATGACCGTGATACAATGAAAAGATACAGGTAGATAGGAAGATGCAAATAAATAAAATCTAAGCCCTGAAACACGTCAAATACGTTCATAATGTAGGAATATTTCTTCGAATAATAATTACTTTAACAAGTTGTACTTGAAAGACATCAATAATGTCTTCGAAGAGAACACTAAAATGACTGATGATGACTAAGTTAGAAGCCAAGCAGTACCACTTTGGCAAGAAGAATGCAACACAGAAAGCGAATATCAACCTATGGCTGACCCTTTAATATAGCCCATTTACATTTTGCTTTTTGAGGATCCAACCAACATTCGGATTTCAACTCTACAGTCAGACTTAAAAGTGTTTGAAACATCTCTGAGAGCTCACAGAATGGTTATTATATCATACCATGCCTGTGCCAAAATTTGAAATGTAATATTTAATCCATAAATATTTAAGAGACTTGTACTTCATAATTATATTTTTAGTTCCCCGTCAATCCATTTCAACGTACACTACTCTGCATGTCAACGATGACAACGCAATAGCTTGTATCATGCGTTTACAGCTACACAGGTGTGCTTCAAGGAGTATTGCGTAAGTAATAAGCACGGCATTAATTCCAAAAGGGGCATCTTCCAATTGCATGATGCGAGGTTCCTCCAATATGCGAATAACATATGAAATCCACTCTTCATCTTTACCGAAAAATAATATCTGTGCATAAATGATGATTATAGCCTACAGACAAAAATTGATTTATAATGCAATATTTTGTAAACAACGCCTATAAATTATTAATTTGACATGAATATAAAATGTCATTTACTTTATAATCAATCCCGGCTACAGGAATATAAATCTGATCTTGCTTATAAAACCCTGTTTAACAGTTTATAATAATTTATAACAACAGGCATGGCGACTCAATTTGCAAGTTATACAGTTTTGGACAAATGCTTATATGTGCAATACCATTCTTTCCTCAGAACGTTGACATGATAAATGCAAAAGAAAATAAAGAAAATGAAGTTAAGTACAGTAAATGTTAAATTTTCAATTTGAAAATGCTCATTTGTACAATCCATTACAACCACATATTCAAAATCGAGCGCAGACCTATACTATATAACTGAAGGAAAATTCGAAATGAATGTAAAGCATGAAAGACTATCATATGGGAAAACTTAAGTTTAGATTAGGCAGTGCAAAGTCATACAGACGGATGAAACATGGTAAGTAATCAACAGCATAGGTAATGATAATGATAATAATATAAGGAGAATAAACTAATATTATGAGAGTATCATCAAAGAATTTCCCATCTTGAACTATTTTAAGGACATTTTTGCATCGAAGAATTATTCATGGGTTAGGACACATGGACATTTCGTATTAAGCACATTAGGTAGAAATAGAATGCAAAATTATCCTTCGAGGAGAATGGTGAGATTATTTTGATGAGCTCCCATTGAGCCGAGATGAGAACTAAATACTGAAGGCAAGCACGTTTAAAATACCTATATAGGCTATATATATATAATCGTGAATAGGTACTCAGAAATAAATTTATTAACAAATATGGGGCAAGGAACTTCCTAAAATCATTTTACACTTTAATGGTTAAGATCAATATTGGGGATGAGAGCAGACTTAGAATGAAAATAATACGGTATTTATTCGCTTACTCAGTATATCAGATGTATTCTGTAAATCATTATTAGATACACGATGATTCAGAAATTTCTGTACAAACTTTGCAGGCCAGTCTATCATGAATGAGTTATACCCGAAATATTGCATTTAAATAAATCAATATAGTTGTCTTATTTTGCTTTAGATGGTTAGAAAAAGACACCTATGTTATGTATCTGCAACTCAGTTGTTTATCATTCACAATAAATGCGCACAATGGCATAGATTCCAGCGAAACCATTGGAAAGCATCGCCATAATAATGATTGAAACACAATACGACTTCTATATTTACATATAAGCCATTTACGGACATATGTGATATGATATTCTTTCTATTTATGTTTGGAGATCTCACCCGCAAACCTTGCACATGATTTTCTCAATCATCCATAGCACATTCAAACAGGATAATAATGAATCAGTAAGGAATCAACGCTATTCCATATCAAAAAACAAGGGATAGGAGAGGATCAAGTGATATTTTCTGTTTACACTAACCTTAGAAGCGTATATATTTGAGATTTGCATTTTGTCTGGACTCTTCAGCTCATAGGAACCAGTAATACAATGATTTGAATAGTTCTGCTTATCATAACTACTTACCGACATTCTTCCTCCGTCATCTTAGATCCATCTGAGCAGGCGAAGAATTTGCCCTGGAAAGTGATATATCCTTTTTAATAGCAATTAATCCACATAACAGAAGTTCCCCAGTCGTATTACAATGATGTCAGGAGCTTGAAGCTCTGACCACCACCACCACCATATCACAACCTGATTATTTCTTACTCGTAAGATGGTAGTAAGGATAGCACTAGAATACATATATTGACTTACGTTGATGAGTCTACAAAGTGCACATCGTTTACGTAACAAAGTTTAAATGGACAGATAATAATGAGAATGCAAATTATATTGAAAAATACTAGAAAGAAGAAAAAAGACGACAAAATTGTGACTTTAAACGATAAAGTAATGGTAGAGCACTGTGTCATAGTCTTGTTACTGGGACATATCACAACGACAGAGTAACCTCAATATCAGCAAAACATTTGTATTCAGCTCAAGTGTCAATATTTCTTTGAAAATGATTTTACTGTCAAGCATAACCATATTAAATTATTGTATGTTCATATAATAGGCCTAAACTTATGTTGAAAACTTCATGCAGTAATTTAGAATATGGAAGAAATTATTAAGCACTTTTGCATGAAATTTCTAGCTTTTGAAATAATCCTGTACAAGGATAGAGTAGGGAATACGGTAGAAAGTAAGTAGACACTACAAGGTACTGGTACCAGAAATGCCAAAATTGCTTTACCATATTGGAATGGGTAAGTGGATAGAAACCCTAGAACAGCCATATCAGGCGGACTTGCACATTTTGGTCGCTGCAAGCGACGTGTTCCTACTACGGGGACAGTTCTGCTGTGACTAACCGTGGGAATCGACGACGTCATTACCACATTACTGGATTAAAACCAGTACCATTGCAAGTAGCCACGTTCATCTATTGGTAATTAAGATCTAAAATACTGAAACTCATTAGTCCTCTGAATAATACGTATGACCGATCATCGTAACATCGTGGACAGATGATCTGTGTACAGACGTAACAGAAATTAGCTATCCTTCTGAAGAAAGAAAGAAAGAAAGAAAGAAAGAAGAATATATTATTATTATTATTATTATTATTAAAATCTTTGAAATCATATTCACAGAAAAATGAAGCAGCTATAATTATAGGAGAAGCGCGAGGGATTAATTTTGTGTTTTCCACATGAGGTTTATGCTCTACTTGCGAGTTGAATAGGACATTTCTTCGTTTCATCCAGAAAAGCAAAGAAAACGATGCATTATTCGTTTTCAGTGAGCTGTTTCTTTCTTTAAGCGTTTGGACATCGTGGTCATTTTGCCCCATGTACTTGAGTGAAAGTGGAATTTTGTCTATTACCTGTGTTATTGTGATGTCGGCAATAGTGTGTGTTTTTGTGATTCAGGTGGGGAGTGGGAAGGAGGCGGCCGTGGCATTAAGTTAGGAATTATCCCGGCATTCTCCAGGAGTAGAAGTAGGAAACCATCAGTATGGCTGAAGTGGAAATCGAACCCACCTCTTCTCAATTTTGCATCATGAGGCAGAGCGTTCCCTTTTCCAGCCCTCAGACCAGAATTGAATTTCTTGACAGATCCGGTAATCGGGCCCGAAGAATGCTAGCCGCTAAACCACGAGTTGGTCTACTATGACGTAGGCAAGGCGTGGGGTTTCAAATGTTTGGAGTAACGACTTCCGGCAATAATGAAGGTGAATAAATACCGTAATAAAATTGCTATTGAAGCGGCTAGCACTCTTGGCTCTCGCTCCGGAGGTTTGGGTTCGATTCCCAACTCTGCCAAGAAATTGAATTCTGGACTGAGGCCTGAGGGAAACAGAGAAGAGGTGCGTTCAATTCCCGCCACTGTCATCCAGGAAGTGGTTTTCTATGGTTTCCCACTTCTACTCCCGGCAAATGCCGAGATGGTTCCTAACTTAAGGCCACGCCACCTCCTTCTCAATCCTCACCTGAATTACAAACACACACACACTTCTACATACACCACAATAACACAGGTTATCAGACAACATTTGTACATACACCCAAATATATGGGGCTAAATGACCGCGATGTCAAAACCTCTCAAATGATTAATAATAATAATGTTATTGGTTTTACGTCCCGTTTAACTATTGGGGCTTTTAGAGACGCCGGGGTGCCGGAATTTGCCCCCGAAGGGGATCTTTATCATGCCAGTATATCTACTGCCACGGCTTCCTCACATTTGCCCACCCCCAAATGCCAACTGAATGTGCCAGGATTCGATGCTGCAACCTTGGGCACAGCAGACGGGAACGTTACCACTGACGTGAGCCACGCTGCTAGCCCATCTCAAATGAAACGGCAACAACAATTAACTGCTGAGCATATTGCAGCGCTACGGTTGCTAGCCTATCTGTTCTTGGCCGACCTTACGTGCAAGTTTACTCGCCCATGCTACACCCTCCACCGAGCCTCGACTGCCGGCGGAAGAGGGGAAGCTGCCAAGTTCACGGCAGGCATGGCGATCCCCCCACGGCGGGTCTACGTTCAAGCTATGGACTTTACCAATTCCTACAGGAATGTTTGGTCTTTCATACGAAAATTAGATTCTACAGGTTCTACGGTACCACTGTGGAAACATTCACCCATTAATCAGTGGTGAACCGCAGGGGCGTATATACATTTTTTTTCGGGGGGGGGGGGCAAACTATCCTGGAAATTTGTCAGCATTCTCAGGGGATTGTCACCGCAAAATACTCAGATATATCAACCAATATCTTAGAGCATATAAATTTGTGTAATTGTTTTAGATGAGATTCAAAGTTTATATAGCCTACTATAATTACTGGCAATACAAAAAAAGTTGTAAACTACAACACAATACACAAATAAAACTTTATACTTAATGAATTTTCTATTATGATCTATGGAGTATGTGAATGGCAAATTTCGAAATATTTGTCAATTTATTAAGCAGAAAGGTAAACAGTTTTTTTTTTTCAAGTTGATAGAATAATTTATTTCTCAAAAGTGCCATACTGTGGAATTTGAAGTTTTGCCTCACAAGGATGAGTGTACCCCGTTCCAGCCTTCAGACAAGAATTAAATTTCTTGGCAGAGCCGGGAATCGAATTTGGACCTCCAGGGTGGCAGCCTAGAATGCTAGCCACTACACCACGAGTTAGTCTAATTTCAATCTCAATATTGTTTATAACTTAACCAATAAGTTAAGATTAGGATACAACCAAATTTACAATTATTTTATGCTCTTACCAGAGCAACTCTTTTGTTCTTATTGGCTTTTTCAGGGGGGGGGGGGGCTGGAGCCCCCTCAGCACCCCCCCCCCCCTTATATACGCCCCTGGTGAACCGCCTTGTGTCTACTTCAAGAACAGAAACATATCGGAAGTTCACTCGATTGGCAAAAATTGAACTTGGGCGAAAAATAAATTAATTAATTGATTAATTTCATACCATGCAATAATGATAAAACGATAAAAGATTTCAACGTGCTTCAAAATGGGAGAGCTAGATTATTCTTAGTTACCGAATGTCCTAAGAATATCATACAGTGACACATATGTAGAAAGTCAATCTGATATTTGGCTGGCCTAATAAACCTACTGCCTTGTTAACTGTTCATGATGTTGTTAAGTGGAATAATAATAATAATAATGCTATTGGTTTTACGTCGCTTTTAACTACTCTGGCTTTTAGAGACGCCGGGGTGCCGGAATTTTGCCCCGAAGGGTATCTTTAACGTGCCAGTAAATCAACTGACACGGCTCCCTCGCATTTGCGCACCTTCAAATGCCAGCTGACTGCGCCAGGATACGAACCTGCAACCTTGGGCTCAGCAAGCGAGAACGTTACCGCTGAGCCACGCAGCCAGCCTGTTAAGTGGAAATGACGTTACAACAAAGGCATTGTTTTGAAGTAAGAGATGAGGAAGCTACTGGAGCCAACAAGACTGTCCAGTTCTGAAGTGAAAGATGGGCAAAGTTTTTCAATCGTTGATTAAAGCAGCAACCAAGAAAATCCCACTTTCTCTCATTAAGCCATTCCAGAAAACATACTGTGCTTTTCAATGGGTTTTAGCTCACAATCAACTCAGCCATCTGGAATGATGCAGAGTTTAAGGGTGGAAAAACATTCTTTATTGATTGATGAATCATATTTCACTCCCTAAAAGTGGATAGATTGCAAAGTGAATATCACATCTTGAATGTTTGGCTCCCAAGTGGTTTCGATCTATTTCTCTTGGTTGCAACAAAGACAAGTCCTTGAACTGAAAGGTTATTGCTACAGGAAGGAAATCCAAAGTTGTGAGGGCTATGAAATATATCTGGAATTTTAACTGCGAAACAATTGTTTGGAGAAGTCTCCATCTGGTGTCGTACCACTCACAACGTCCACTTCCACAACACAAGATATGCACAGGAGTGGTTTGGGAAGACATCCTGTTCAGACCCTATCCCTATCCTATGGATATATTGGAACATACTAGTAGATTGAGAGCCAAGCTAAGTCAGTGACTGACCTCAGTAATACCCTTCAAGCAAACTGAGAGACTGTAACAGGACCAGGTTTGCAGCAATGTAGAGTATTGCCAATGTAACATTCTGGAGAATGTTTTAGCAATGTAGTGTACCTGTGCTTACCTGCAAATATGGAATTATTCAAACAGTTCATGGAAATAGTAATTAATGGGTGGAACTTAATGTCTTTACAAACTAGAGGCTCAGCTGAATCACTCTGCCTATGTATGTATGTATGTACATATGTACAGTATATTGTATATGCATATATTGTGTATATGTATTATTGGCATGTCTTCAAGCATTGAGTTAACATGCAGTGTTACCACTATAACTAACATGGGATGCATTTTGAATCCTTAGATTTTAATCCATATGGCATATGAAAGAAATGTCACAAGCAATTCATTCCTACAATTACTTAAGTAGATAGTTACTGAAAAAGAAGTCTATAGGCACATACATAATGTGATTCATCCACATTCAACCATTGATTTTATATTAAACTATATCACTCATGACCCTGTAACTGGTAGAGTCACAATAGAAATGCTCTGGTCCTCATTCTTTAATTTAACATTTCACAGTGACAATAGCTATAACAGAACGTGAAAATTTTGCAATATGAATATTCCTTTCTGAAACAAAATGTGTGAATGAAGTATGATTTTTACATTGATTCCTTGACAATATGAGTCGGTTACAAAACTTGACATACGGTATCCATCGGTGAATAGGAATCTCTTTGATTCATATTTTCTATATTTTGAAGCTAGGGTTGCTTCTTTGGGAAGAAGAACAGCGTTTTTAGTAAACCAATTGTGAAGTATTTGTAAGTTTCAGAACTTGGAAGAACTGGAAATACAAATAAAGGTGATCCTCATTCACTTATGGCAATTTTCATAAATATCTGACAATTTTCATCTAATTTTTGTATCAGGCTGAGAGTTAAAAGAAAACTTAGAGACAGAATGTTCCCTGTAATTGTTTGCTATTAGAAAACCTTTAATAGTTCATAATAAATTTCAACATAAATAACATACATGTGTATACTGTTAATTGTAGAAGTATTTATAGGAATGCCAACTGAATAGAATTAAATATTTAAATTTTTGAAGCTTAAGCATGCAGAAAGTAATTAAAAACATTCCCTTATGCATTGACATTATGTGCTACTGAGCTTCAAAATATCATAGTCAAGATCATTCAATGGTATTTAGATATAACCAATACCCATGCAGGAATTAATTCCTAACTGGATGCTTTCATGTCAAAGATTGTCCACTACTATAAGCATTGCTGCATACCAGTTACAGGTTTAAAAATTAAGTAGGCCTACCTACTTAAGGTAACAAAATAGAACAATGAAAAATGCAACCATTTCAAGAAAGAGCTCATTTTTCATATAGTAGCCAGACTATAACACACAGTCAGACATATTCACTGCAATGAAGATTGGGAGGAACTGGCCAGCTTTGTTAATGCAATAGCACACAATATTATTAAAACTATTCAACTGCATATCTGTGTTTCACATCTTTCTAAGAAAGTTAAACGTTACTAATGCTAAGATGCTGAATCTAGGCTTTAAATGAAAGATAGATTCTTAATAAAAAGTGCACAATAGAATCATCAAGTAAGACAATACCAATGAGTTTATGACTACATATTTATAATTCACTTTAATTCATGTTTCAGAATCCGGCATGCAGCAGGCAATGATGCAAGGTAAAACATGCTTTAATTGTTGTGCAATTTGGATTTGGCTTACAAATAGCAAGGTGGTGAGAAAACTAAACTGCAGCATATACACAGGCTTTGGAGGGAGTTACCTTGAATAGCTGCACTCCAATGACAGCGAACATGAACTGCAGAAGGTAGGTTACCAGCATGATATTGCCGATCGTCTTAATGGCTACTATCACGCATTTCACTACGTACTAGGGGAGGAGAGAGAGAGAGAGGCAAGTGTCAGTATGGAAGTCGGAGTTGTCTTGGTTATGCTAGACCAAAACCCTCAATAGGCAAGGCAAGCAGGATTCCAGTCAAATGCACCTAAGGGAAAATGACTGGAGGAATATGGAAATTCCATTTCAGGGCTGAATTAGGTAGGAGATGAAGCACTTTGGGAGAATAAGAGGCTGATTACAGCAAGTGAACAGTATACTATCACAATTGGTCATTAAAATTCTTCCATTTTTGGAAGTAGGGAAATGGTTATTTCAATTTGTATTTTTTTTCCTGGTACAATACATAAGCTGCGTTGGAATCTTCATCGGTATTGCTATTACCTAAAACATGAATCAGCATCTTAGTCGCGGAGCTTCAGCTTCCAAACCTTTGTTCACTCCATTCATGGACAAACAACTCATCAAAACTCAATTTCAAACCAAGTTGGGGTTAGGGGGGCTTAAAAACAGCATACTTCAGACTGGGTGAAAGGGAGCCAGCAAGCAAGCAAATGAGCAATGCCCTACAAACTGATCCCCAATTAAATTAACTTATATAACAATTATAGAATGTTGAAAGAGTGGTGCCATGTTTCTAATCCTGCCTGGTGGCTCCCTTTCTTGAAGTCTCTTCCTCTCTCTGACTGCCCCTTGTTATGCATCTCAAGAGGCCCTGCTGGTTAGTACTGTGTCGGCTTCTCAGTAAACACGGCACATTGACATGCACTGATTAGTTAATGCCTATGGGGATCAGGATCACAGTCATTCTTGCTGGCTAACTCCCTCAATCTCTCAACAATTTACAAATCGTCTCACAGGTCTCCAGGAACTAAAAGGAAGGCACCACAAAAACCACTGGGGAATATGAATTAATACAGTGAAGTAAATAAATGGGAACAAACACAAAATAAACATAAACTCCTTTAATGATTAATGTTTACCCAGAGGTGCATTTGCCACTAAAAGAAAACTTTCCAACTGCTGCCTACCTTAAACAATTGGACTCCAATTACTGCAAACATGAACTGTAGAAGGCAGGTAACCAGGACAATGTTGCCGATAGTCTTTACAGCAACTATCACGCACTGGACTACATGCTATGGGACAAATATATCATCAACAAATACTATAAACTATTTAAGTTGTCAGAAGCTTGGAGATCTGCTGCTTTTAACATACACTCTTCATTCAGTTCTCTTGTAGCTGGATCATAAAGGCATAGGTCACACAGTTTCCCATGTGGAACAGAATTATGAGAATGGGGTGTTGGTGTGTGGGAAGTCAATCAGCAGCAACATTTGTGCAAGTATATAAATATCAACAAACTCACACATGACTTGCTATAAAATTATTCTAGATCTAGGATTGACAACATAACTCTATGGAAATATGCTATTTAGTTGATCAACACGCATAGGGAACTTTTATCTTTAGATGTTGACCAGCTGAAGACCATATTGCATAGAATCTGAAAAATTACTGAAGAAATTACATTTAAATTTTCTATTCTACTGACTAAACAAGTTTATCATATTCATCATCAACATCAATAATAATAATGATAATAATAATAATAATAATCATAATAATAATAATATAATATGGTATGGCCTTGAGTGCCGGGTGCGAGCTTTGTTATTTGACACTCAGAGGGCAGCTTGCATGTCGAAGTTCTTTGTTCCTTGAAGCACTATGAAAGTCAAGGAGGTGAGATATCTAAGCTCCTTGAACACTATAGCGCTTTCTAGTAGAGAAATGAGGAACTTTGTGTTGGCGGAAACTCCCGAGATTAATTTTGCCATTATGAACATGGCCTACTGAATTCAAATGTTTTTTTTGACATGCCAACATCGTGTGACATGCGTGTCGTAAATTTTTGCTGCCTTTCAAAAATCACTTACCACGGCCAGGAGTGAACCTGCAAGCTTGGTGTTAGTAGACCGACACGTTAACCACTCACCCACCGTGGCAAGCAATAATCATAATCATAACCTTATATAATAAAATAACTGGCAAGAAATTTCACCTTTCACTGAGACTGAAATATATTGACAAGTATTACTGCTACGACTACGTTTGTTACCTTGAGACACTATGCACGTTACGACGCATTATCCATTGTGCCCCAACGTATTATGTATTAAAATATTTGGAAGAAACTTCACCATTTACTAAAACTGAGTGAATGATCGTGTGGCCTCCAGAGAGGCCGAGTGCAGTCCTTTCTAGTTGACGCCCGTGGGCGACCTGCGCGTCGTTATGAGGATGAAGTGAGAATGAAGACGCCATATAGGCCTACACCCAGTCCCCGAGCCACGGCAATTAACCCCAGGAGATTAAAATCCCTGATGGCTCGGCCGGGAATCGAACCCGGGGCACTTCGGGGCAAAGCTTAGCGCGCTAACCATTTAGCCACGGAGCCGAACACTAAAACGGAAATATCATGATAAGTAATTTTGCTATTACTACGTTTGTTAGCTTGAGACATTCATTATGCACGCTACAACGCATTATTAAATGGGCCCCGACTTACTTGATTATGTCATGTGTGTAATAAAATAATTGTGAATATATCATTGCACCTTTCAGGTTAGGGTTTTAAATATTTGTACTCCCCGCCTAATATAATTGGCCACAATTGTGTTGACCGACTAAATATCATTCTATGATGCCTAGCCTTTACTCCAATACTGTATACTTAGGGGCCCTGATTTATGGTATTATAAAAGGCTTCAAAGCGGTGAAATGAATTGTTCAAAGTGGTGAAATAAAATACTCATAGTGATGAAATAACAAAAGCGAGGTGTGAGTGTTCTTAGTAACCATGTGTACGGTGCACGGATTTGGTTAAATTATGAACACTATACAAACATTTGGAGGAGTAACAAACAATTTACTCTAGTTTTTTTTTTTTTTTTTTTTTTTTTCAAAATAACTTAAACTCAAATAAATTTGTGTTCAACCTAACCTAATATTTACTTCTCCACAACGACCATAGTCCTTATCTAACTAACTCGTGAAACGTATGTTGTCCCCAAAATTATGCAGAGCATTGTTTCCAGGACTTCAACCAATCAAGTTATCCCGCATGTTATGAAACGTTTATATTTTTAAGGTTTCTTATTTTCTATGAAGGGACTATTTCAATTAATTTTCAAGTGAATATTTTTAAAAATTATCTTATTACCAGCGTTTCGTTGGCATTTAGCATTTTAGGGTGAAAATAACATATTTCGCAAAATAAATTTATTTCGCGATATTTCGTGGCTACAATAATTTAAAAAAATGGCTTCTTTAGAGTAAATACAGTATATTGTTGTGATAACATATATGTGTTTGCTGAAATATTTCGCGGATATCGTTAGAATCAAAAATCCGGGACTCTATTATACTATGTTCTTATGAATACTGAGCAATGTTAGAATGTTTTCCCCTGAGTACTAATTTCTTTTTTGCAGAATTCAGTGGATCATACCTGAGAACTCACTGCATTAGTATTCCAACACCTCGATTCCATCTTATTGACTATACTCTCATCCTGGGAAAATACACAACCCAAGACCATGTGCTCCAATTTGGTGCCCCTACTCAGCATTCTTTCTTCCTGCATTTTATTTTTCCTTTCTGACATCACCTTCGTTTTTAAAATGCTGAACTTCTTCGCTGTCACTTTTTACTATCTGAGCTAATTACTTTGCTTGATTCATGCCACTACCATATTTCACATGTGGTGTTCACTTAGAAACCACTCAAATAGTTTAGGCTGTAAAATTGCACATGTTTATTTTTATCAAAACCCACAGATTGCTGGTTCCCATTAAAAACATAGCCATTCCAGTCTTCTCAAGGAAGCTGAAAAAACTCTGGATTAGCTAGGACTAGTTTTAAATACCAGATATATTCAGTGAGGTCGGCCCCTAAGTGTAAGGAAGTAAGCTTGCCTAATACCTTGGAGGCCCGGCTTCACTTCCCGGCACCGTCAGAGATTTAAAACTGACGTGAGGGCTTGAACGGGATGCATTCAACCTCGTGACTAACTGCTTGATATAAGAAGCATGGCATAAATTTAAAAAAAATGGAGGCTGGGTGTGTCGTCGTACTGGCCACCCGTCCCCAGCAATCCGTGGTTATCTGTCAGTCCTCCTTGGATTCAAGCGGTCATCCGGGTCCACCCTCAGGACCAATCACAGGTTTAGTGTTATAGCTCAATACATAAACATGCTTTTAAAACCTTTAATCTTCAGAATATCTGAAGCCTCCGTGGCTTAGGCGGCAGCACGCCGGCCTCTCACCGCTGGATCCGTGGTTCAAATCCCGGTCACTCCATGTGAGATCTGTGCTGGACAAAACGGAGGCAGACAGGTTTTTCTCCGGGTACTCCGGTTTTCCCTGTCAAAATTTCATTCCAGCAACACTCTCCACTATCATTTCATTTCATCTGTCATTCATTTAATCATTGCCCCAGAGGAGTGCGTCAGGCCTCGGCAGCCGGTACATTTCATATCCTCGCCGCTAGATGGGGGCTTCATTCATTCCATTCCTGACCCGGTCGGAGACTGGAAGCAGGCTGTGGATTTTCATTTCATTCAATCTTCAGAATATCTAACTGTAGAATTTAGACCTCTTGATAGATATTGAGGTCTTTAAGAATTTTTTCAGGTGCTTTTTTAAAATTGTCTACTCACTGGAGCAAATAATAACAGCCAACTTACATTGTTAAATGCCAATGAAAGACATGAAAATTCACCTCAGAGGGTAATGAAGCTCTGAATTAGAGAAAGTGTGAGTTTCACTGTCATTAGTTCTTATACCTTCAATAACATGGTACGTTTGATGTTTTATCCCCTAAAACACCAATTATGATAATCATCCTCCAATTGTGAAGAAAAGTGTAATAACTTGCCATTGCAATACTTTAGTTTGCCCTTCCCAGGTATTTGTTTGACGCAAATAGATTTCATGCACCCATCAGTATAGGTACATTGTAAACTAGTTACCATTTCAACCCAAGGAGATCTGTTTCACTCAGCAAGTTTTCACTTAACGGTACTACCATTACTTTCTCCATAAAGCTTGAAGTCGGGTTAGTATTTGTTATTTTACAGACTGTTTTACGTGGCCAATCATTATTATTAGGATTACAGCTATAAACCTGCAACGATCAAAAGAAACTGCGCAAAGCTCACTTCCCCGCGCATTCACTCCGAGTGGATGTGTGACGTCACAGAGGAGCGGTGGAGGTGGTCACATGCTGTCTGGCCGCCGTACCGAGCATGTTGTGGCTTCAACAAGTGAAGCAACGGGTGTTTCAAAGTCACTCGTGAAGCGTATAATAGCGGAAGGGAAGAAGTCTATGGCCAACGGTCGTCTGCAGTTTTCTACACCTGATGCATTATTTCGTGGAGTTGATATTATAGCCTCTGTGTGTGTACGCTTATTGGAACAGTATCTATATATTTAAAACACTAAGGCGATTTTTGTTACATCGAGAATGAGATAACGTCTCAACCGATTGGCTTCGTAATGCATTCTAACGAGAGCTCTTGGCATGTAGATTTGCAGAGTGTCTTTAAAATAAACAAATATGTTACAGAATATTTTTAAATTAATAAACAAAAATTCAGAAATCTTGCCTATCACGCATGCGCACAATCGCCTTGACTTATGACAGTCATGGCGGTTACAAGTCCATCGCGTTTTAATTTCATGTTTATGTATAAGAATTATAATGGAAGGGAACATTGCTTATTACGTTATCATGACATACACTGGAATTACCAGACATAAAATGCTGAAAAACGTAAACTGACATCAAATTTTGAGTGTGCTTGATGTTTAACTCCCTTAATATTGCGCATCGTTACCAGTGGTTGGGTAGCTCAGGTGGTTACGCCGTTCTCTCTTAATTTATGCATCACCCAATGTAAGGGGTTCGAATCCCCCCTCCGGCATGTTTTTTTATTTCCGTATTTTCCTTTCTTGCAATTGCTATTATATTGCCTAAACATATTTAACTCTTGGCATTCCCATATGTTACAGAATATTTTTAAATTAATAAACAAAAATTCAGAAATCTTGCCTATCACGCATGCGCACAATCGCCTTGCCTTATGACAGTCATGGCGGTTACAAGTCCATCGCGTTTTAATTTCATGTTTATGTATAAGAATTATAATGGAAGGGAACATTGCTTATTACGTTATCATGACATACACTGGAATTACCAGTCAGAAAATGCTGAAAAACGTAAACTGACATCAAATTTTGAGTGTGCTTGATGTTTAAGTCCCTTAATATTGCGCGTCGTTACCAGTGGTTCGGTAGCTCAGGTGGTTACGCCGTTTTCTCTTAATTTATGCATCACCCAATGTAAGGGGTTCGAATCCCCCCTCCGGCATGTTTTTTTATTTCCGTATTTTCCTTTCTTGCAATTGCTATTATATTGCCAAAACATATTTAACTCTTGGCATTCCCGTAACTAAGGAATTCTACGTTCCCATCTCAATTTAACTTAAAACGCTATGGTAATTTCATTGAAAAGCTTTATAAGTTCCAACATTCGACAGATTACATTTGCAATAACGGTAGTCTATATCTTTATTGCTACAGAAGTTTTGGCATATTTTTGCACATGGGATAACTGTGAATCAAGGATTGTACGAATTCCAACACATTACGAAGAATATATGCAGTGAATCCACCCGAGTGTCTTCAAATCGAGCCATGTGCTACGTAACTCATTTGTTTTCCTCAGTTCTTTCTTTGCCTTATAAACATACAAGGCATGTCCAAAATGTTGTTACATGAAATTCCACTAATGAATTGTACCTTTACCAGTTATACGGCAATAATACAGTAGGCCTACGTTGAAATTCTGATACCGGTATTACAAAATGTAGGCCTACTTTTGATTAGATTGTTATCCAAATTAACTTCTATATTTCAGTAGCAGATGCCGCTGCAGTCGAATATTGGAACCGCCATTTGTATTGTGTTTCCGATCTTTCTGTTATATAGTCTTTGGTGGTCTGTTATAGTCTTTGGTGGTGAGTCGTTTTCTGTCGAGAATACATATCGCAGCTTCTACGAATTGTTAAACCTTTCATTGTATATACCATAACTACGGCATACTAGAAAGTGACTACGCAGAATTACTGGACCGGTTTGTCTCGATAATTCATTGCCAGCTTTAAGAGTGGGCTTCCCTGTGTAAATACGACTCTTGACACGTACAGGAAATATAATTGTAAAACTGGCTCCATTATTAAGGTGACTGGCGAAGTGGTTCTATGCTCCTCTTCATAATTTACTGTCATGGATATCCGAAGAATTGTACCAATAACAGGTGACGGAAATTGCTTATTTAGAGCAGTTTCGTACTGTTTGTATCGAAACGAAGAACGTCATAGCGAGTTGCGTTTGCAAACTGTTACAAAAATTATTGCTTACTGGAATATTTATAAGGATTTTATTATTGGCGATGAGTCTTATCGCCTTCCCCTCAACAACCAACTTGAGTATGAAAATCTTATGTCTCTGAACGGTGAATATGCTGGTCATGTTGAACTCCATGGTATAAGCCAATTGTGTAATGATTATTTGTTTAGAGTGCATAACGATGAGACTAACCACGTTGTAGATTATGGCAATGGAAGTGTTATTTGTCATTTATTGTTTAGCGGCTCCGTTGATGCAGGACACTATAGTGTGATCGAATACGACATTAATTTGGGGATAAATCCTACTGTAAATAGACGCATTCGACGAAAAAGAACATTAACCGGTCGTGTGGAAACTACAAATAGACGCAAAACAATGAGAAATCGGAGAAAAGGCGAAACCACTTTTAATATAAAATATAAATCTGCCATTTCAGAAACAATGCCAGATATTATGCCGTACAGCGTTGGGTCCTTGACGAACGAATGTAAACATTGTTCTGCATTGTTCTTCTCTTGCGAAAAAACTACGCTTGGTTACTTCGGCCTTTGCTGTTGCAATGGTAAAATTAATCTGCCGGAATATAAACTACTTGACAGGCTTAAACCATTTTTCACTGGAAATGATGATACCTCAAGGAACTTCAGAGAGAATATTCGGCAGTACAACAATTCTATGTCCTTCGTTTCCTTTGGTGCCAATGTTACCGTACCACCTGAACACGGTCCATATTGTTTTAAAATTTCAGGAATTGTACATCATCGCATTTCTTCCATATATTCCAAAAACATAAGCGACAGTTGTTACGGCCAATTGTATGTATTAGACTGCTCAGAAGCTAATCAAATCAGATTAGCAAATCGAGCGAATTCTTGCATCAGGGAGGGTACACTTCATATTATAAATAATATTTTGCAAGAGCATAACCCTTACATTCAACTGTATAAGACAGTGCATTAAAAAATATGCGAAGAAAATGAACTGGCTTTAAGAGAAAAACGTCAACCGTTAGATTTGGTCATGCGCTTTTACCATGAACCTCAAGAAGATCCTAGACGTTACAATAACCCAGCTTCCTCAGAGATTGCAGCTATTTTTGAAACAACTGACGGCGCTCCGGCTTCACACCGCCACATAGCCGTATTTTCTAATCAGGGAGTTTTAAAGGAAATTGATGTTGACAGCATGCATTGTGATCCATTAACTTACGTTTTAATCTGGCCTTGCGGAGAAACAGGGTGGCATATTTCACTGCCAACAGGAGGGAACCGTAAGACGAACGTTAGGCAAAATATGACAATGCGTGAATATATTTTGTATAGGCTGTCGATTCGAGGTTGTCCTCCCGCAGGAGGTTTCAACCCTTTACTTAATGCAGGTAAACTTACCCAACAATTAATAGTTGACTATTATTGTCGAATAGAAGGAGATAGACTAAAATATATTCGCAATCAACAAACGAAATTGCGTGTCGATACCTACGTTGGTCTTGCTGATGCTTTACACTTTAGAGCTGAAAATGAAAGTTTAAGAGCTGGTCGCATAGTTATTTTGCCTTCTACTTTTATTGGTAGTCCCCGAAATATGTTGCAAAATTATCAGGATGCAATGGCAATTGTGAGAAAATTTGGCAAGCCAGACCTCTTCATAACTTTCACTTGCAACCCATCATGGCCTGAAATTACTACTAGCCTCCAACCTTATGAAAATGCAAACAATAGACCTGATGTCGTTGTTCGCGTTTTTCATGCGAAAGTGAAGGAACTCTTGCGTTTAATAAATCAAAAGCAAATATTTGGCGAGGTACAAACTTTCTTATACACGGTTGAGTTCCAGAAGCGAGGTTTACCTCATATACACTTACTGGTTTGTCTTCGAGATAGTTGTAAATTACGAGAAATCTATGATATTGATATGACAGTTTCTGCAGAAATACCAGATCCTTCCAATACAACATTGTACAACTTAGTAAAGACACACATGGTACATGGACCTTGCGGCCTTCTGAATCCCAATTCAATTTGCATGAAGGATGGAAGATGTAAGAAGGGTTTTCCAAAAGACTTTGTGCCAGAAACTAAAGAGAATGTGAACGGCTATCCACTTTACCGTAGGCGACAGAATGGAAGATCATATACTAAACGAGTACAAGGCACCAATGTTGAAATCGACAATCGCTTCATTGTTCCATACAATCGATATTTATTGATGTACTTTCAGGCCCATATTAACGTCGAAATCTGTGCAAGTGTACACAGCTTCAAATACATACATAAATATGTTTATAAGAGGCATGATTGCGCTAACTTGAAAATCACGGCAAACGATGGAATGCTACATCATGACGAAGTTTCTATGTATTTGAATGCTAGATATGTTGGGTCAAGTGAGGCTGCATACAGGATTTTTGGTTACAACATGCACGAACAGTCCCACATTATTGCCCGGTTACCTGTCCATTTACCAGACCAACAAGATGTATTTTTTCATGCCGATAATGCTCCCAAAGCATTAATACGGGCTGAGTTAAAAAGTACACAACTCACTGCATGGTTTCAGCTGAACCAAAATCCAACAACTAGGAGTGCATATATTTATCCTGAAACACCCGTTCATTATGTATGGGATAAATGCAAATGCATTTGGAAAAAACGACTTAGATTCGAAAAGGTAATAGGTCGGATGTACAATGTTTCTCCATCTGAATCAGAAAGATACCATCTGCGCTTACTTTTACTTCACATAGTAGGTGCCACAAGCTTTGAGGATCTCCGAACATACCAAGGTGTTACCTGCCCAACATATAAGGATATGGCAATTAAACTTGGTTTGCTTATCGATGATTCAGAATGGCAACGCTGTTTGATGGAAGCATCGGTTTTCCAAATGCCCTTTCAACTGAGACAGTTATTCGCCTACATATGCATATTTCATCAACCTTGCAATGCCAGTCACTTATGGGACATGCACAAAAACTCTCTCTGTGAAGATTATTTAAAGTCTGAAGATGAAAATAGAGCTTATCAACTATCTCTCAGAGATATTAATAAAACTCTGCAATTGCATGGTTTCTCTCTGCCAACATTTAACTTGCCTGTTGGTACTGACACACACCCAAACGATCAAACTACTAATGAGCCAGTGTTCCCTTTTGATTTGGCTGACCTGATGTCCTTAGCAAACCAGGAACAACTTTCAATTATTAATGAAATCACTAGCGTTCTTCAAAATAACAACTCAACTGTCACGAACGCATTCTTTATTGACGGTGCTGGGGGCAGAGGAAAAACATTTATTTACCGATGCTTAATACAAAAGTTCTGGAGTTTAGAGCTTCATGTTATATCAGTAGCATGGACCGGAATAGCCGCTGTTTTGCTACCCAACGGTCGAACAGTACACAGTACATTCAAAATTCCTCTAAATTTAAATGAGAGTTCAGTGTCTGGATTAAAATTAAATTCCAAAGCAGCTGACGATATTCGATTAGCACGGCTCATAATATGGGATGAAGCCCCAATGGCAAATATTCATTCATTAATGTGTGTGAATCGTCTTCTAAAAGATATTATGGGTAATGACATTCCATTTGGTGGGAAAATTACTGTTCTTGGAGGAGACTTTAGGCAGGTTTTGCCTGTTGTTCCGCACGCTTCTCGCCAAACAATTATTCAAAACTCTATTAAATACTCTCCTCTCTGGCCCTTCTTCAAAATACGCTGCTTATATAAAAACATGCGGTTGAAACCAGAAGAAATTGAATTTTCTGATTTTTTGTTACAAATTGGTAACGGTGACTACCCCTCTGTAGATGGTGAGGAATCAAATGTTATTGAACTACCACCCAGAATTTTAGCGCATGATGACATCGTGACTGAGATTTACGGCGAAACATTCATTTCTACGAAAGATATAATCAATTTCTCGAAAGTATGCATTCTAACACCAAAAAATGAACACTGTAATGAAATTAATTTGAATGTCATCGAACTTATACCCGGTAGTTCAAAAACATACACCAGCGTTAACAGATTAATTACTGAAGATGAAAGCCAGCTACTTCAATTTCCTACAGAATTCTTGAATTCCTTGGAATTAAGTGGTTTGCCTCCACATATTCTTACTCTAAAAGTTGGAGCCATAGTTATGCTCCTCAGAAATCTGAACGTTTCCCAAGGGCTCCTGAACGGAACCAGATTATTTGTAAAGAATATGTATGAAAATTGCTTGGATTTGGAAATAATCAGCGGAGATAAAATTGGGCAGAGAGCTCTAATCCCTCGAGTTGATTTAACACTATCCGACAAAACCCTTCCATTTTCTTTTAAGAGACGTCAATTTCCAATTCGCTTGGCATTCTGTATCACAATTAATAAAGCTCAAGGGGAAACTCTCGAACGTGTAGGTCTCTATTTACCTCAGCAAGTTTTCAGTCATGGCCAGTTATATGTTGCAATGTCAAGAGTGCGATCTTTCGACGCCCTTAAAGTTTCAATAGTGCCAAAAAGTAGTCGTACAAAGAATGTCGTATATAAGGAAATCCTTCGGTAATTATTTTACCATTGACCATCATGTTTCGACTTCGTAAAGCACTCTGACAAAAGCTCTTGGCCTGTAGATTTGCAGAGTGTCTTTAAGAGAAAAAAAATATGTCACCGACCTGTGTTATTGTGATGGTTGTATTAATGCGTGTATCTGTAATTAACGTGAGAATTAGGAAGGAGAACGCCGAGGCCTTACTTAAGGAACCATCCCGGTATTTGCCTGAAGTGGAAGTGGGAAACCGAAGAGAAACACATCCAAGATAGTTAAGGTTGGAATCGATCCTACCTCTCCTCAGTTTTACCTCACGAGGCTGAGTGCGTCCCGTTCCAGCCCTCAGGCCAGAATTAAATTTCTTGGCAGAGCAGGGAAATGAATCCGGATCTCTGGGGCGATGGCCAAGAATATACTTAATAGTGGGCTTCCCTATGTTAATGCGTTTTTCGACATGCACTGGACATATAATTCTAAAACTGCCTCCTTTACGGTGGCTGGCAAAGAGTCAGTGCTCATCCTGTAATTGGTGAAGTGATTCTATGCTCCCCTGCATAGTTTGCTGTTAAAGAAACCCAAAGGATTGAACCTATAACAGGCGATAGAAATTGCTTATTTCGAGAAGTTTCGTGCTGTTTATATCAAAATGAAGAACATCGCCCTGAGCTTCATTTGCAAACTATTGCAAACATTGTTGCTGACAAGGATAATTTTAAGGATTTTATTATTGGCGATCAGCCTCATCGCGTTCTCCTCAGCAACCAACTTAGTATGAAAGTCTCTGAACGGTGAATACACTGATCATGTTGAACTTCATTGTATAAGCCAATTGTTCATTGATTTTATTTGTTTAGAGTACATAACAATGAGTCTAACCACACTGTTGTTTTTGCAAGGGGAGTATTATTTGGCATTTAATATTTAGCGGCTCCATTGATGCAGGGCGCTATAGTGTTATCGAATAAGACGTTAATTTTGGGAGAAATACTACTATAAAACCCCGTTCGACGACGAAAAGGAACATTGTCCGGTCGTATGTTAACTGCAAATTGACGCAATAAAGTGAAAAATCGGACAAAATACGAAACCACTTTAAAAATCCAATATAAATATGCCATAAAAATACTCCCATTTTCTTTTAAGAGCCACCAATTTCCAATCGCTTGGCATAATTTATCACAATCAATAAAGCTCAAGGGGAAGCTATGGAACGTGTAGGTCACTATTTGCCTCATCAAGTTTTCAGTCATGGGCAGTTATATGTTGCAAAGTCGTCTTTCTCTGTAATCATACAAATAATGCATATAAGAAAATCCTTCCGTAAATATTTTCCCAATGACCGTCATGTTTTGACGGGTTTCAACTAGTATTTCTTTAAAACATAGTTTACAACTAGGGAATCGTAAATACAGTATTTTCATGTAACTCCGTGCTTAATACTTTCAGTCAAGAGTTTAGTGCTTTTCAGTCGGTCGACACGAATGTACCCAAAAGAGCTGGGTTATGCCCTAATCCTGAAATAAATTACATGGCATTAATAAATACACTAGGATGACCAGTTTCGATCGTCAAGCGATCATCTTCAGATCCATTACACTTAGGCTATAAAATCTATGTTTGAAAATACAGGTGAAAATATTTACAATATGTACAATTATTTAGTTGCAGTATTGGTACTGCAACTGTCTGTGTATGCTAAATGCAGTATATGTGATAGGTGAAATGTTAAATGGGGATAGATATCCTGAGTTTGTAATTTGGAGTGATTGTATGGTTGTAAAAATCAACTATGGTTAAACTGTAATCCTATTACAGGCTAATACTTATCTGGTCGTCTTCCTTGCTAGAGCTACGCGCAGTTTTCGTGTTCACTGTAACTCCAGGTGTGGTCGACTGAGGTAGGCTGTTATCTCAACGACACTGGTTTTTCCCTTTTCTCCCCCTGTTCATATGTGCTGTGCGGAGTCAGTGCGATGTGTTTATGTGGGGTGTTGCCAACCTAGATAAGATGTATGTTATTGAATGAAGTGGGTCTACAACTATCAAAGACCGTGGAACATTTCTCGCCGCGCGTGGACCATAAGCCATTCAAACTAAGTGCTGTTCGGTCTTATGAGAACGTCCCGGCACCTTTAATACTGCCGCGAATACGGGCCTTGGTTTATTGCAGAAGAAAAGTACATCGTACACCAGATCCAGATAACATTTACCTATTAAAACCCCCTAATCCCCCCCCCCTTTTATCTAGCTTGGCTGTATCGCTAAGTTGTGTCTTGTTTCCGACAGGGTGTGTATTTTAGTAGCGTGAAGAGGGGTGAGCTCTTCATGAACGTGTGTTCATTTAGATTGTTCGGTCATTTTACATTTACTTTCGTTCTTTTAATTGCATTGCGTTTGCTGGATTAATGAAGGAATAACCTCGATCGAACAGCTGGCTGCAGGTACTTACAGTACGGTATGTGGCAGCCAGCCGCGCACTCCTTGATCCCGTATTGTCGGGAAAATAGGTACGAGCAGAAGTGAGCTGCGCAAACTGAACTAGCCGAGGGTTCTTTTGTTTGTTGTACCTTCATAATAACAGCTATTGCAAGCAGCTAGGACCACGGCACTTCAGCTCTGTTGGACTATGGCAGTGTGCCACATGTGCCTTAAAAAGGAGTATACCGTACTTGCAAAATTTGCTTTCCCATTCTGCAACAAGTTCTTAAAAAAGTTGATACCCAAATTGTCCCTACCCTCATTGCACCTGTTATTCTTATCATACCAAACACCAAGTGACAAATTATATCACTAGTTTCTACAGGCAGCTATTAAATAAATATTCGTTGCTTTTGTCATTGTTAACTACAAGTCAGCAGAATACCTGAACTCACTCTTTAGACCAGTAGGCCTAGACATATTTGTGCTTGCTATAGAATGCACTGCCACACAAACACCCAATTAATACAGATTTGGTCATCCACCTCCCATGTAAGAAATATTACGTAATGTGTTCAAAAAATAGCCCAAGTTTCTTGCTCCAACACATTGCCTTGAATTTTACTGGTTCCAGAACTCAAACTCATATATCTGTCCGAATATACTGATGAAGTGGGATTATAAAATGTTCTGGAATAATTCCCTACATTCAACTTCTTAATACGACAGCCAGTGTAAGCAAAACATATTCTGTCAATTATTTTTGAGAACCAACAGGAGCTATCATAAAATATATTATTCAACTTAAATATCCTTGCATATTGTATGGTGTTTTTGTAATGATAATAATAGTAATAATAATAATAATAATAGGCTTACTACTACTAATAAAAATAATGATATCCATAGAATTGCAATAGCAGTGTAGTAAAAGCAATATTTATCTCACCTTAAGACCTTTAGCCCGATTAATTGCTCTCAGAGGCCGAAGCACTCTTAGGACTCGCAAGATCTTCACTACTGAGATGGCATTGTTTCTGAAATGAGAATAATACATTATGTAGAAACAGAAATATGAATGCACGTTTTCCTATGCCTGCACTGTTACATATTACAGAACAAAGCATCAGTGAACAGTATTGTTGGTTGGGCTGTTTGTTTGTCCATTTGCTCAGATTTTGTGTTACATTGGAAGAAGTAGCCTAGGTTTGCACTTGATTGTCTGCACATAGAATACTCCTAATTTGGAGATGTTGACACATTTTCTAAATTAGGATGATGATGATGATGATAATTGTTGTTTTAAGGGGCCTAACATCTAGGTTATCGGCCCCTAATGATGCGGGTGATCGTGAAGATGATCATGAAATGTAAACTAAAAATAAAACTAACTTATATCCTAGAAGAAGAAATGGAAAACAAAAGGAGAATAAGGCAAATAAAGGACAGAAGGAAAAGAAATTCCCTCAACCCTCGAAGAATGCGGATTGAGGGACTTGGAAGGAAGGAGAGCCATGAAAGGCAGATAGGAAAGTGAAAGAGGAGAGGGTCCGCCCCAGAGGTAATGGAAATAAGGAAGAAAACCGGACCCAGCTCAGGAATCCCTTGGGGTCGCTAACTCCCGAACTCACCAGCCGTGAACCCCTGAGGGTCTAGCAATATCCAGGGTGCACCAGAAGTGGTGGGGCTACATTCACCCTGCCTCCTTGAGGGCCTTGAGCAGAAGACAGGAGATAACAGGAATTAAAAAGAAGGCTGACCCCTCGCAGAAGGAGGGTACCAGAAATAATGAGACAAGGACCAATTAAGGCGGGAAAGGAAGACACTCCCTAGGCCTCGGATACCCTAATACCGTCGGGGTCGGAAGAGCACAAGAGTTGACCAAGTGAGGTCGACAGGAAAGAAGACGGAGAAGAGTGCGGCACAAGTAAGTGGAAGCAATGCCGGACCCAGTTGGGGCCCCGTGGTCGCCAACCCACGTCCCACTAGATGTGAGCCCCTGGGGGGGGGGGGGGGGGTCTAAATTAAGAGAAAAGCAAACTCATGTGACCACACTGGCCTGGTGCACCACTCGGGTGACTTGCTTGGCAACGATATCGTACCACAAAACATAGGTAAATACCTTAGCAGAGTCGAGATTCACACCCAGGATCCCAGGTTGGTGGCCAACTCCGCTGACCCCCGCACAACGAGGCGTACACTTTATGAAATGGACTAGTGCAGTATTTAAAATATTTACACTTTGTATTGTGCCGGCTGCCGAGGCCTGACGCAATTCATATCCTCGCCGCTAGTTGGGGGCTTCATTCATTCCATTCCTGACCCGGTCGGAGACTGGACGCAGGCTGTGGATTTTCATTTTCACACTTTGTATTCTCTCCTTAATCATGATCGTCTGTATGTGGATACTCAATTCAATAAAACAAATCACTATGGTCTCCGCGTCCTAAGAGTTTGATTCCTTGTTGCTTTGTTATTTCATTTTAGAGGCTTTGCCATCGTAGTAATTTACCCCGTGTAGTTGGGTATGTGTAGAATTTGTCTATTGACCTGTGTTATTGTGATGGTTGTATTAGTGTGTAAATTTGTAATTCAAACGAGGATTTGGATTAGGTTAGGAACTATCCCTGAGAAGAGGTGGGTTTGACTCCAACCTCAGCCACCCTGGAAGTGGTTTTGTGTGGTTTCCTCACTTCTACTGCAGGCAAATACTGGGATGGTTCCTAACTTAAGACCACGATCGCCTCCTTCCCAATCCATACCTCAATTACAAATACACACATTGATACAGCCATCACAATAACACAGGTTACTAGACAAAATTACACACACCTAAGTACACGGAGCTGAATGACTACGATGTTTAAGCCCATCATATGAAACAACAACAACTCATTTTATGCAGATTAGTAGATGTGGCCTGATGTGTATACCTGCAACATTCGAGTTGTTATTTCATGAGGTAAATAGGTGGGTGCCCCGGAACATGAAGTTTGGTATTATCTCGGCATTTTCCTGGAGGAATTGTGGAAAAATCCGGGGAAAAACACACTCAGGATAGTCACTATCAGCGCCGGGATTTGAACCTGCGATCTCCATATTTGCTCCAGCAGCCCTCGCGGCCGTGGTGCATGAATTAACGAGCACGGATACACCGCGACTAATCGCGATGGGAGTGATGGGACTCTATAGTGTGGAGGCTACACAGTATTATTCTGCAATATAATAGTACATTATACAACGAGCCTATAATGGCAACAATTAAGACACGAGTATGTTTATAAAACGAGCGAAGCGAGTTTTATAATTTTCATACGAGTGTCCAAATTACCATTATAGGCGAGTTGCGTACGACTGTTTAGGTTGGACGATAATTATGACTTTATTATATGTTCGAACATTAAAAAAAATTAAATATCTGTCGAGATTTCGCCAGTTTTATGTACTGAACAGAGCGCATGGGACGCATGGCCTCCTCGAATACCCCACTATTACACTATGTAGCCACGCAGTGACATTTAAAATAGAAGGCCGTGGAAGTGAGCGCAGGTGCGATTCTATCCTTACCTAATTGGTCACACAACTGTTTCTTGAGCTCAGATTGGTTGGAGAAACTGTTTCATAATGAAAAATAGTGTTATAATGACCCTCATTTTGATACAGTTTTCTGACATATAATATTTACATTTCGACATCGTCGAACATAAAGAAGAATAGAAGCATTTGAAATGTAGACTACTGCTACAGGAGAATGATGAAGACAGGATGGGAAGATTGAGTAACAAATGTAGACTACTGCTACAGGAGAATGATGAAGACAGGATGGGAAGATTGAGTAACAAATGAAGAGGTATTAAGACGGATGCGGAGGAGAGATGTTTCTGGCGAGTGCTAATGAAGAGAAGTGATAGGTTGGTAGTGCACGCAGGAATAGAAAACTGAGTTATGGAAGGAAGAGTCGAGGACAAGAAATGTAGGGGCAGGCCAAAGTTGAATATTTTAAACTTACAGCCTCGGATGTAGGATATGGTAGGTATGTAGATATGAACTGGTTAGTTCAGGACAGGGAAGCATGGAGAGGTGCATCAAATCAGTCTGACGAATGAAATGACAAGTGAATTACAATTAGTTAAAACTTAATGCATAATTACCGCACAAACTGGGCGACCAGGGAGACACAGACCACCAATAAATCGAGGAGATTAAATGCTGAACGGCAAAAGGCACCTTCGTGAAGTACAAAACCATATGACACCACCTTCAAGCAAATCTCAATCGTGAACACCGTTGTGAAGAACATATCAAAATAGCCAAGAATCTGGAACAGAAGCAGGAAGATACTCGGTTAACAATAACTCGTAAGCTAACTGAATAATGTTTGTTCTCTAGGCAAATACTGTAAACAACAGTTTAGGAAGAGAACAGTTAAAGAGTAGATCTTTGAACTGGTACACACTGTCAGTCACTTAACATGTACCCCCTCAAATGTCATCTGTCGCCATAAGGATATTTAGATTCTTTTTCCAGTTTTTATGAATGGTAATAGGGGTTTCATGCAGTAACGTTATTTGGGTGTAAGATATAACCACCCCTGAAAATTATAAAGCCACCCTGAAAATTTGTTGAAATTCGGTGCAACCGTTTTTACGTAAGGACGATGTCCCAAGCCAGTAACTGAAACAATAGAAACATTGATACTAGGGGTGGTTCTAGTAGTTGGTGCTACTCTCAAGAAGTTTACAACCAATAACGCGAGCAGAATTAGGTGTAGATAACCAATTTACTGCTCATCATACCCTATAAACGTATTGTGTGGTGTGCAAGAGCCATGCCATAGGTGTTCCAGGACTCATGTATTCTCTTCGACACTTGGTTGCAAACAGCTGCACCACGGGACCTTAAGCATCCCTACGGTGAGTGCGGCGAGAGAATGGTGTTTATACACCACGTGCGAAAGTATTTCTTCACGCGTTTTTTTCTGCGAATCTACTGTTAGCTCTCTCCATTGATGACCAAGTCCATCCATATACAACAACATTCAGATTGTAATTGATAAAAAGAGAGACAGGTGACCTCAATGTTCTGCCCCTGAAAGTAACGATCACCATCACCACCTAAATACAAAAGGCAAAGCACCTAGTGTAGGTACACTTCTTGGGTATTTTCGTTTACGAAAGGGGACTGAAGTCCTCTACATTTCAGCCACCGTCCACCACTGAACGCACTACTCACGTAATACTAGCTAGGTCTACGAGAGCGGCAATCAGCTGTTAGTGACAGCTCTTTCTAGCTGCTCCTGGGTCAGCAAAGTTGTGATGCTGTGGTGGGTAGTGACTTTTAATATGGGGGACGCAACTTATGTATAGTAAGTATAGAACTGCTGTATATTTACTCAAGAAAAATAGTGAAATGCCCAATTAATCGTTAACGATATTCTGTGTTATTTAGGCTTAAAATCTAGTACATGAAGCATATTTACAAGATTTAAGTCTTCCTTTGGAGGTTTCCTTTTAAGCTGTCCACGCTTAGTCCATGATGTTTCATATGTTCCGGTACAATCTAGCCCACTTCTAGCTCATTGCAATGCCTCATTTTCTCCTAGAATTAATTCTTTGAATGCATACCTGACGTGAGACTACACGTCCAGTTGTGATGTTGCTAATAAAACACCATTACATATTCAACAATGTTGTTCTACATGATTGCAAAAACTTCAAAAGTACGGTAATGTTAATAAACAGACACTAGACAACTACCTTTTTCTGAAATGATTTAGGCCAACTCATTGCCCTAGGAACGATGGCTCCCGGGTGCACTACAGTCTAACGGTGAACACTGAATTAAGGGAAGGAAGCTTGTAGTTTTGCATGGCCGTTAATCTCACGATAATAACCCAAGGGACCGTCTTTCAATTTACGAGGTACCCAAACCACCAGATGCGACATTTCACTTCAAAATCCCACATGCATCGAACCCGGTGTGCCATGGTGGCCTCATGCCCCCTGGAATGAACTAAGACACGGGAGAATGGAGGGCGATTGTAGGTCTACTGGTAGTTCTTTCAGGAATAGAAACTATTATTAAGACTATGACTATTGGGAGAATGAGTCTTTTCCTTCATTGATGGAATGACCTCCACTGTTTCACGCCTTTCCTAGATCGCATATACTGTATTTGCTCTTGAAGTCGCATTCCGGCAGTCTCTTGTGACTCCTTCTAACTTTACATTTAAAAGGTGTGGTCACTTTAAAGCCACGATAAGAGTTTAATACAACTCGTATCAAGTATTTTTGAGTGAGTCATGAACCGATAGAACGCCAGAATGACAGACAAGATTCGAATTTCACATAAAGGAAAATTATTTTTATCTATAATCACTTAGGCCTACTTGATGTTGATTATGTTCGGTATTAATTAATTACAGTACCGATATTTGTTAATATTGTAATATACTGTAATGAAATTTAATAAATTTAAATGACATCATCTCAGCTGTATCTAGTGATCCAGTAAAATGCACGGACGATTGTCCATTTGGTTCGCTATGACCACTGCTGACTCGCTTTTCGATGGTTCACCACAAGACACCAGTGTTATAGTATTGTCAACATCTACTTAAATGTTATATTTTATACGAGTATGGATATGGTGATTGAAGTGAAGTGAAAGGAGAAAGTTCTTTGATTTCTCTCACCTCATTTCTAGCGCTATCACCACGGAGTGGATCTTCTGCTGCCAACATCGATGACGATATCATAATGCACACTAAAATGACGTTGCCAAAGTAGCTGTGGTTGCAGAGCCAATGACAGAACACCCGAATGCTAATTGAAGAAAAAATAAATTATACAACTATACAATACTGATGGAGAACATACAAAATTTTAGCTCAGCTATCCTTACACGCATGCTAAAAACTGGCAAAAATATTTATCTAGAACTATAAAGTAAGTTCAGTCATTCAACATGATATGTGTTCCTGTTAAGTAGATTTAGGAGGACATAGTTTCTACACAAACAGGAAATTCAGAAATATTCAAATTATGATTTGTAATAAATATCGATAAATATTTGGGACTTTTCTATATGAAGTCGAAGGTAAGAAAATCTCAAGGGATTGACTAATATTTTCTCCCTTAAATGTATAATATTTTCAGATAAAGGGAACAAACATGGCAAATTCACACTTGTTTCTAATGTTCATGAACACAATACACTTAAACACGTCCAACACCGTGAAAATGAGCATAAATATATTAATGTAACTGAAGCATTCATTTCTTCAACATCCATCCTCTTACATGATGATAATGATGCTGATGTTGATGATGACCAAGCATTAATTTTTGTCAATATCTCAGAAATCTTTCTATGCTCGAAGAAAACAACAAGCAATTAGTGTCACAGAGAGAAGCTGAATGACACATGTTAAATTTCCTGAAAACTTATTCTGCATATTACAGAATAAGTCACATTTCTTTCAAGATCCCGTTAACAGGGGAATGGAATTGAGTCAGGAACAAATTTGGAAATATCCTCTTCTCAAAATGCTAGGAAATATTGTATAATGCTTACAGAGAAATGGTATTACTTTATAACTCTACTTCGTGTTGAAAATAACTGACCCCCACGCCTATATTTAATTGAATCGTTAATTGTTGAAAGGCACCAAGGCCACATTTCTGTCGAACTGCTGCATAATTTTGCGTTGTGCAGAGCAAGTTCAATGTATTGGTGTTGAATGGAGCCATGTCCTGCCACTCCTTGTGCCTCTAAAATATCCATCTGTTTTGCTTTTCCAAATTGATACCATTGTGACATTTGCTGAATTAGAAGTGGGAAACCACGGAAAAGGTGGTCCCGTGTACTTGTGTAGGTCTATGTGTAATCTGTCTGATGACTTTCTTTATTGGAGGTATCTGTCCCAGTGTGTGTAATCGTAATTAGTCGTAGGTTTGGAAGGAGGCGAGTAAGAATTCTACGATGAAATATTAAAATGACCATTCCAGTGGGCCCCCTTAATGGGACATGTACTGTACTATCACTTCTAAGAGCATGTTCTTTTCCAGCATCATACTACTTTATATTCTTTGGTTAATGTTTGACTAATGCAGTTCCATGATCAGTATTTGTGTCTCTAAAGAAAAACTTTTGATTCATAATATCAAATTTGAAAGATTTTGTGGTATTATTACTAGCAAATGTTCTAGGTTTTGCGTTTGCTGCGGGTATATTCGCTATTATTGATTATTTGGCTGCGAAGCCGATATTTTTCATCTATTGTGGAATGATTGACAGATATATGGACATTATAAGCAAGTCAAGTGTGTGCCTTCAGAAATGTAATAATATTTACCCTATGTATGTTAATTTTGATTGTATATATTCTTCATTTTCAAATTATGATAGGAAACATAAGTTCAAATCATTCCATATTGGAAGAAACTAAGTTGTATTTGTTGCTTATTTTAGGGGCTTGGGTGTGTGTAGAATTTGTCTGTTAGCCTGTGTTATTGTGATGGTTGTACTAGTGTATGTATTTGTAAAATGGGGATTGGATTGGGAAGGAGGCGACTGTGGCCTTAGCTTAGGAACAATCTCGGCAGTTGCCTGGGGTAGAAGTGGGAAACCATGGAAAACCACTTCCAGGATGGCTAAGGTAGAAATTGAACCCACCTCTCCTCAGTTTTTCCTCACGAGACTGAGTGTACCCCGTTCCAGCCCTCTGACACCAGAATTGAATTTCTTGGCAAAGCTGGGAATCGAACCCGGACCTCCGGGGTGGATGCCAAGAATGCTAGTCGCTACATCACGAGGTAGTCGGAAGAAACTAAATCTAGTCGCGTATTTGTATCAATACAATAGTTATAATATATAAAGCAATGCTATTTTTTTAGTAAAGTCAAACAGCACGTTAATGCATTGTACATGAACATTTACCTACTTTTTAAAGGAAGAGTTATTTTTCCACAGTAGATTGGCACAATGAATTATGTTGTCATGGAGGTTCATAAACCCCCTTCTGATTGAGTGATTTTCATTCCCCGCTTGTTTTTCTTTTCATATGTTTTGTCTTCATAGTTTGATGTTGAAATGAAAACTGGAGAATGTATCGTCTAAACCTGAGAATTGTAGTTTATTATTAAATAATTTGGCGATCGAGACGAGAACCTGGGCTCGTTGTTGATGAGATTAAGTGCAATGCTCTGTCTGAATCATTCGCGGCTGCATTAAAGGGACAAGGAAACAAGAAGATACGTTCTTTGTCGATAAAAAAGAGAGGTCCACCTCGTGGCGTAGTGACTAGCATTGTAATCTATCACAGCGGAGGTCCGTATTCAATTCTGGACTTTTCAAGTAATTTAATTCTGGTCTAAGGATTGGAGCGGGGTCGTTCATCCTCGTGAGGCTGGCTGCGTGGCTCAGCGGTAACGTTCTCGCTTGCTGGGTCCAAGGTTGCAGGTTCGTGTCCTGGCGCAGTCAGCTGTCATTTGAGGCTGCGCAAATGCGATGGAGCCGTGTCAGTAGACTTACTGGCACGTTAAATAGCCCCTTCGGAGCAAAATTCCGGCACCCCGGCGTCTCTAAACGCCAGAGTAGTTAAAAAGGACGTAAAACCAGTAACAGTATTATTATTATTATCATCCTCGTGAGGCAGAACTGAGAAGAGGTGGGTTCGTTCCTACCTCAGCCATCCTAGAAATGATTTCCCGTGGTTACCCACTTCTACTCGAGGTGAATGCCGGGATGGTACCTACATTAAGGTTACGACCACTTCCTACGCAAATCCTACCTCAATTACAAATACACACACGAGAACTGCCATCACCTGAAATATATCACACACATCCAAGCACACGGGGCTACATAACCACAATGTCGCAAATCCCATAACAAAACAACGACAATAATCAAAAAAACAGAGCTGCTCTGGTGGAAGTGTTCTCTGAAGCTTACAATTATTTGAAATGATTATGAATTATGAATTCATTATTTTAATATCACTTACAGTGTATTTTGGAGTTATGGAAGACAGAAGAATAGAGTAATTCAACTTGGATTACGAAATGTATAAAATTCGGCTTCTAGAAGGCGAAGGTAATGATGAAGAAAGTGATATCATTATTAAGGAACTAGATTGTGTAGACGAACACTTGAAAATGAAATATGTTACTCATGTTATGTATGAAGGTGATGTTAGCACGAGATCTGTTAGTGATAAGAGGAATTCTTTGCGTTTTCCAATGTTGGAATTGTTAAATTCACTGGGCCCAATTTCAACACGTTCATAAAGATCAGTCGAGTAGCAAGTGCTTCGGGCAGGCAACAGCAGAGAGGCCTCGTGCTTGCACTCCAGTAGAAAGCTTCTCACCATCTGGAGAGGTTTGGTCGTACAGATCTTCTAACTGGATACTATCTTAGGGAGCATGTATGTCTATGACTGTCACTTTAGTCATGATCATTATTTTACCTGTATTGATTTCTAGATCTATATCTAATGTCCACTTTCCAATACAATGTTTTCACCTATACTACCCTATATTAACGATACATGATTCGGCTTATTTGCCTTCTTCAGTCTTGCAGTGTCCTAGGACATAAAATACAATTAAAAAAACAAAATTTCATTTAAAACCATCTTTAAGAAAGCATAATTTACTGGATAAAAACTGTTTAAAACCAGAGTGTCACTTAACTATACATAGAAATAAAATTCTTAAAGAAATTGATGAAATCCAGATAACAATCCTTTGTCGTCTTTTTGTTACACTAAAAAACTCAGATCAGTTGAACTCTTAATCTGTTGAAAGCATTTTTCCCAAGCCTGAAAAATAAAAATAAGCCGCATTAGAAGGATATGTTAATTTACAGTCTGATTGGGTCTATCTTTCCTTTTCGTGAACACTTACCCCCGTTAGATCTTGAAGATAAGGTTCGTTACTTTTGCTTTTGAATCTAGCGCTTATTTAAAAATATGTTTAGGTCGTGTTAGTTACGATCTGATCTTCTGTTCTTTCGACGATCTTTTGAAGACGAAAGGACATTTTTTATACACTGGTCAGTATTAAGAATTTGATGCCAATCAATATTACGACATTGAGCACTGCATGGATTATGTGTGAATATTACACTTACCAATGTAGAAATGTTATTCTCTTTTCGACACTTAGTTTTATAAACAGGTGTGGAGCACACTAAATGTACTATGCCGTCTGTATCTTTCACGGAGCGGCTGTGTTCTTTCTGTCGTGTTGCGTGTTATCAATTTCTTTAAGAATTTTATTTCTATTTATAGTTAAGTGACACTCTGGTTTTAAACAGTTTTTATCCAGTAAATTATGTTCGTTTAAGGATTGTTTTAAATGAAATTATGTTTTTGTAATATTTTATTTTATGTTTTAAGACACTGCAAGACTGAAGAAGGCAAATAGACCGAAATATGTATCTTTAATATAGGGTAGTATAGGTGAAATCATTGTATTGAAAAGTGGACATTAGATTTAAAGATCTTAGGGAGCAGTTGAAACTTGTGAATAATAAGGGCATCAAGTTATCTATTCTATATGATTAGTTTTTTGTCCGAAAAATTTGAACGGGAGGTACGGATCCCCTCAATCTTTCCCCTGGCTACGTAACCATGTATCAACCTAGTACAAAATTGAAAATCTGACTTTCTTCTTTTAAATAAACGTTGTTGAAGGAGATAAATGGCTGGGATTTATAATTTAGCTGTAGCTGTTGTCGATGTTGTTAATTCATTTTGAGGGACTAGGGGCATCTTGGTCTTCAACCCCGTGTAGTTGGGTGTGAGTTGAATTTTTCTGATAACCCGTATTTATGGGACGTGTGTGTGTAATTTAGCGCTACAAGAAGTGTGACGATGTTGCGAAAGATCGATATTATAGATATTGTTGTCATTTTAAAGCTCAATATTTCCATATTGCCTTTGTCTTCATCAAAACTGTATTTTGATAAGGAGGGCGGTTGAGCCACGAATTACCGCACTTCGGGTGACCATACCACTGGTCTTAAATTCATTTCTTAATTTAATTAACTTATTTTCAAATGAAAATAACCTATACACTTTCTTGCTGCAATGATAGTAAGAACAATAATATTAATTTTATCCTTACTATTGGCATCATCAACATCAACATGAATACATTTAATGACATAGTTTAGAGCACTATTTATTTGGAACTTAATCTACTGAAAGAGAAAGGTCTAATGAACACAGTAAGCAACAAAGAAATTAACATACAAAAGCCAGAGAATAATGCATTAGATTTTTGGTCAGATTCACAACTTTCTAGATATTATCTGATTTTGTAATGATAGGACATAATACTCTGGCTCATGAAACCCAACTGCTAATACGGTATTTCACTTATATTACGGATTACAAAAGTGCTGCTAGTCTTTTTTTCTATTTTACATGGTTAAAAAGTGAACGGTAGATACCATCAATAAATATGTGAAGAGAACTAATACATTGCAACACATCGAAATCTCGACTGTTGAATCCAAAATCTAATTTTGTAAACTCTAAAACAACATGCACACTTAAAAAAAAAACTTCTTACTGCTATCCTTCATGGACTACAGTTAAATTAATTTTATTCGGTGATATAACAACGAAAATTTTGCAAATTCTTTTTAAGCTATTAGGCTATATTATGCTATACATTATATGACATTTCCCATGCATAGCCCATGCAGAGCGTTAGGGGTAGAGTGCAGATATTTCCAGCAGCAATCAAGAACGATGTGATGAACCTATATTCAGCAGAAGTTATGTTCGCGAGTAGAAGAGTACGATGTTCTTAGATGTGGCAATACGCCTTGTTGTTATTAATGGATATCTTTGCTTTGTAACAGCCATGTGACGCTCCATTGGGTTTGTTTATGTTCATGAGCATCTGTGCCACGATAACAGCTGAAGGATACTCCATGTTATACTAAACATTCGTGCCTGTCTGGGTTTGTTTATGTTTATGAGCATCTGTACCACGATAACAGCTGAAGGATACTCCATGTTATACTAAACATTCGTGCCTCTCTGGGTTTGTTTATGTTCATGAGCATCTGTGCCACGATAACAGCTGAAGGATACTCCATGTTATACTAAACATTCGTGCCTGTCTGGGTTTGTTTATGTTTATGAGCATCTGTACCACGATAACAGCTGAAGGATACTCCATGTTATACTAAACATTCGTGCCAGACTGGGTTTGTTTATGTATATGAGCATCTGTGCCACGATAACAGCTGAAGGCTGCTCCATGTTACACTAAACATTCATGCCAAACCGGTTTTGTGTTAAAGGTGTGGGCAGTGTTTGTTGTTAATATTATCCGTTTTAGGGGCATCTGACACCCTTGGTCATCAGTCTCAGGAGCTGGAAAAATAGCGAATAGCCGGTGTTAATGAGGGTTCTGTTGTATATACGTCGTTTAGGGGATGGGGCATGAGCATCGTGCTTTAGTGAGTGTAGAAACGAAGTGTTCGGTGGAATTGGAATGCACGCTCCGGGACGTGAAGTATGCTGTACGTTTCCCCATATATGGAAATAGCGCACTCGCTGTCCACTCCTACTTTCCCTCCCTTTTTAAAATGCCTTTGCACGATTGTTCAGTGCAACTCTTGATTCGCATATAATACAGTGTATCGGTATGGATGTTGGATATTATGTGAGCGGGTACACAATAGGGCTCTATGGGAACATGAGAGGGTACAAAAGTGGATACCTCAGAGAGAATTACATGTATACGTCCCAAAATACCCTAGACCGGTTCTCCAGTATAGCAAGTCTTCTCCCCGCGGGTGCGTTCTCCCAACCCCTATTTCCAATAAGGCCAGGGATCAGCACGGCTGCAATTTAGTTGGCCTGCGATAGTAAACAGGTTCAACAACCCCTCACTACGTGCACTCCACCACTGCAGTTTAACACATAACTCCAAAATATGATGATAGAATGGTAAAACAGGTGTTTCCTACAACGGCGATTCAAAACACATTAGGTCCTTAAATATGTGGTTCATTTGCAGGGAAACTAACATAGCATTTGTTATGAGATGTATTTTTCTTTGCCTACGAGCAAAATATTTGCACTCATATCCCCATCACTCTGTATATGATTAATTTAATTCTGAGGAGTTTTGAACAATTGATTATATTCATAATTAATTATGAGAAAGGGGAAGATGAAGAAGAGCTGCATACAGTCACTCACTATTATAAGCCACACAACATTTCACAAGATCTAAATGCACCTGAAATTATTACACTCGTATTGGGATCATGAGCCCCTTGAACCCGATCACAAAAATCTAATGAATAAATAGTGTGTATTTGCAAACCAGAGGCAATCTTAGATATAATTTTATAAATATTTACAAACATACTGTATATCACGGGGTTTCTCTCGAACTAAGCAAATACTTATTGCGCTTATCAGGTTTATGCATTCAAAACTGTGGTTGCGCGTGGTATTGAAATTTTAAAACAGATAACTCAGGATGTTATGAGCATTTGTTATGATATCCAGTAAAAAAGAAGTTTTATAAGAGGAAAGTAACTTCTCTAAGTCACAAGACTATCAGACTGAATATTACGTGCTACCGTAAGTTTGAATGTGTCACATATTTAAATCATTTCCTTAGGATGCAATTACATTTCGCTAAGAATGCAGAATCCTATAAAAGCCTTAGTATCATAAGGGTTCAAAATACAGTAATTGCCTTCATACTTCTGACACGGTAGTTGTGATAACAATTAGAACATTAAATTAATATCTCAGGATGTAATAGAGCAAGTATCACGAAACGTGGTGAAATATACTGTATGCCTTAGATAAGATACGTCATCTGATCAAGATTGAACACTACGCGCAAACGCCATCTTGATTATACTAAGCATTGAGTTCCTACTTTCAAGACAATAGACTTGCATACGGTAGCTCCGATTCATTAAAATCTATAACTATACATATAATTGACCAATTATCGCTAAACCTAATAAGAGGAGATCCACATGTAACATATACAGTATAGGCATTTGTATATATGGCCCAAGTTTCAAGACTGTCCATTATACTCGCACATTATGCGGAATTGCCATCTTGAATAAGTTACATAATACATTAAAATCAATAACTTGTAATGAAATTCATCAATAATTGCAAAATTTGAACAAAAATTATAGCCTTAACTTATACGAGACTTCCCTGTTTAAGGGTTGAAGGGTTTCATTCGTCCATGGTGTAGAAAATGAAAATCATTCACTCATTATTGAGGAGTTGCCAGGAAAGTGGGCCTACTATCCCCTAGAACATCTGGTACAATTTCACTCACACCCACTAAACTTCGCTACAAGATATAGCCTCCTCAAATAATTGTTTTTAAAATATTGAAGCATTACATTTTATAACCTAAAATACTATACAGCAATATCTTCGAAATTTAAAATGAAGTATCTTGTAAGTGACATCATTATACCTTTATATAATAGCTTACGCTTTCACGGCCGGCGTTCATAATTAAGTACAAGTTTTTCGGGCTTGTAGGCCCTGGTCCAGACAGGGTATCTCCCATATATATCCTGTCTGGACCACGGCCTACAAGCCCGAAAAACTTGTACTTAATTATTATACCTTTAATTTCGATATCGTGACTCCAATGAAGTTCAATGATGAAAGAAATGGTCATTACAAGAAATTGGGTTAGAAATTTATTGTACAATATTTTGATATATAATTTATGCGGAAATATGAAATACATGGAACAAACTGGAGGAAAATAGTTCGAGGGAGAAGCTGATTGGCTCCAGAACGAGGAAGCTGGAAATGCTTCATAGCACATCACAGTATTTACCATACGCCTCAGAACGTGGATGTGGAGCTCGAGCATAGAACCGCATGGTCATCTACAGTACAGTGAATAGAATTGAGAACAAGTTGTAAAATATAGTACAGAACATTCATAATTGAGTGCGGAATAGACTACGCTAAAGTTACGAGTCGGACGATTTATACGAAGATTTGTGTATTTTATTGAATTTTGCGAACTGTGGACCGCATGGTCAATGAACGATAGCTTAAGCACTTCTGATAAAATTAGAAAGTGTTACATCGACACGACGGAGCTGAAATATTGTTCATAATTATTTGTTGTACTGCATACATTAATTGTCGATTACTACGATAAAATCAGGTAAAAGTCACAGTGACTTGTACGTGAATTTGAGCACATTTTGGAAGTGCACGAGAAAAATTATTGAAAGTGCTGTAATACTAGAAACAGTGCTCAATGTCAAAGCAAAGCGTATTTATTTATTAATATTGAAACAAATGTAGAATCTGTGACCCAATTATGATGAAAATTCACACCATGGAGAGGATTGATGTACTAGCGATGATTCTAATGAGTAACTAAATTCCTCATGAGGTTGAGAAGGAGATTAATGTAATCCAATTCGAGCCTCAAAGATGAGCCAAACCGAGGTACGAAGGACCGACTTCTGTAGATGGAAATGCTGAATTGAGACGGTACAGATGTAACCTACTTTGCCTTATTGTAATTTGTTGGAACGTTCGTTTATCTAGTATTTCCTTCAGTACAGTAGTTTAGCAGGCCAAACGTGTATAAAATAACTGCTCTATAAAAACGCTAGACAGGCATTTATTTATGACATTTCTTATGTGTGGAGTTAGCACAGTCACAATGAGAGAGCGAATTCCTGTTTTAAGTATGAACGAGGCGGCAGTGAAGTGACCGTGAAAATTTGTTTCAGGTGCATGTGTTAGAGTTTTAATACTGTTTTGAAATGCAACCTTGTGAAAACTAGGGAGAGTAGATATTCTGAATGTGGAAATTGCCATGTTAAAGCCAGCTGAATAAATAACGTACTACGGCCAGACGAATATTGACAAATCTAACTGTTAAGTTCGCAATGCCATAAATTATGTTAATTTAGATTATGCGAGGTTACATTAAAAACAAGATAGATGGAAATATTTGTTTATATAAGCTAGGACTTCTCGAGGGGTTGTTAGGAGGGGAAAGTATTAAGTAATTTATTCCTTGAGTGTTTATTTCCTACTTAGCTTCTGGACTAGCCACCAGGTCCCCAACACAGAGTATAAGGATCTCTGGTGAATAAATCACTCGAAGAAACGGGATTTTATCTTAAATGTTTGGTTATTTGGAGTAGTTTCTGAAGTTTACTTTTATTAATTAGCATGTGTTTGGGCTGGATCCAAAACCACTTCCTATTCTTACCCGATACCCTGAGAGTAATCGACTAGTGCTGGAACTAGCTCAAATCCATATGTACGGTGATATGTGTTTGTTTGTGAAGGGATCTCACGAGGGTTGATTTGGCCTTCAGCCCAGTGGTATCTTGGATCAATACGGCCATATATTTATATATATGGGATCTTACTGAACGTTGTAGAACGTCAGGAGATTAGCCATCTGCTGCTGAAAATAGGAGCAATCTAATTACATCTTAGAAGTAATTGACATTGCTTAGGGAAGTTTGATAGCCAGGAACTACAATGCAGTACAGTTATGAAAGTTAAGATAGCAGAATTTGCACGTCTCACCACAGTTAAGAATACCGGTAAAGTGGATGTATTTTAGCTGACAAATGGTATACAGTTCCGCATTCCAAGATCATTAGCTTTTTCAAATCATTTGTGTTGCTTTGTTATTAAATGCAAATGTTTTTGTTGTATAATTTACCTCTGGTTTGAAAAACACACAATTATGATTTAATTACAGTCAAAGAGTATTATTATATTGCATATACTACACATTCAAAACTTGATGATCTAACTAAATGTAGTACAGGATGAAGAACATGCACGATGCGCTGTATCTACCTCCATCATGCCATGTATATGCTGAGCTCTTGCAGAACACTACTGCTAGCAAGACACTAAATTAGACTATCTATTGCACCATAGAACAAACCTTAAGTTATCATAAATTACCAGGAAGCTACTCAATACAGAACAATAAAGCAACAATTAATGGAGAACTACAGCCAGACTCTGGGAAAGCACAACATGTACTGAAAACAAATGCAACTATCCAATGAAGCATGATACAGTTGGTTGTGAAAATAAGACATAGTACACACTACAGTCAATTCCACTGCTACTAAAATAAGAATAAGAAGCTTGCAGAAGCAGACATGTAGCCTAGAGCACCAAACAATAAAATGATATGTTGTGATGCTGGAGCACCTGTTTGACTGAGAGAAAATGAAGAATGATGATGCTTGAGTAATAGGTTGCTGCTTGGTAGCCATGTTGAATTCTGAAAGCCTTCTTGGACGAGCTGAGATGCCATCCTCCATTTCATCCATGTCTGCATACACAAGATCAAGTGAAAGCATAAGAATCATGTGCGAAGTACCTAACACGACCGCTAAAGCTCGGCACATACCCCCATTGTGGTACTTCCAACACATGAGCATCAGTGGGTGATCTATAAGTGGTGAATAGACGACATTGATATGCAGAAGCTAATATCCACTCCGGAATTACATAAACTGCTTGAAAATTAAAAGAGCTCTGTTTACTGTTGATTCTATCTGCAGTCAGGTATTCTGTTGAACAATAGGAGTTACCGGCACAAGAATATTTCTAGTTTTATGAACACTAGAAGAAAATCGATGTAGTAGATGGCTCTTGCATATACAAATGCTGAAAGATGACTCCCCTGTAGCTCTATGGACTTCAGTCTTTGGATTTATATCAGGTTTCCACTTGTTTCCATTGGCTCTAGTTTAACATCAATTAAACTTGGTACAAGATATCGCCAAGATGGACTAATGTGACACAAAAGTATATAAACCTGTTGACGTACAGAAATTAGTACAATTTGTTGGGAGGATTGTGCTATAACAAGGTACGGTGTTGAAATGTCTTGAATATATTTAAACCAAACAAAACACAAAATATCATTCCTGCCTCACGTAGAAAGTTTAATAAGTGTTGATTATACAAAGTAAAAGTTCATCTAATCAAATATCTGTGAAGAAAAATGATACTTCATTATGCACATAAAGAATGAAAACCAAACATGTGTGGTTTATTCGTTATTCCACATGCTGGTTCAAAACAGATCTGTGAGTTCTTAGCTTGGAAATGAGGAAATTGTTATAATTGCTGTAACTTGCTTTCATGTGATACAGAAAACAACAAGGTAAAGTCAGCAAATTTGTATTCAGTGCAAACATCAGGAAATGTCAAAACCACAGCAAAGGAAAGAAAACGAAAGAAAAACATGAATATCCATGAGTTGAAAGCACGCATCAATGCATCCCATCTGTCTACAATGGCGAGCTGCGCTTAATAAGTGGGAAAGGAGGGCCGTGGCATAATAGCGGTCGTGCTGAACAAATCAACCTCCTTACCTGTTAGTGTTGGAAAAGATAAAGAAGGCACTTGCAGGTGGAAGAGGATGAACAGTTGTTTTGATGCTGAGCTCTGACATTCTACGTGGTCTTGCAGAAGCTGATAACTCCATACCACCTTCCTCATCAATTTCATCTGAAAATTTGCATTGCAAAACCGCACTATGTGGCACAAATTAGTTTTGCACCTTTCTTTGAATATTCGAGTTGATTTGACCATATGGGTTTAGTTTTCACATTTATTTAAAAAAAGTACTGAAGTAACATTTTTACCAATTCCTCATGGATCAACTAATCTGATTTAGGTATCAGGAATATCATAAAATCCTTTAATGGACTATGAACAAATTATTGTAAGAAAAGAAACATTCCACCTATATTTGTAAAGATAAACAGAGTTAAAGCTGTGGGTGATCAGAGAATGGAGGAGACAGAGAGCAAGAGAAGGCTTACAGTACGTCAGATCGCCCAGCTTAGTTTTATGGGCACTAATACAATAGACTTGATTAATATACGTATGATAAGGAATGACTTCTATATTCATGATATTTTTTGGATTTCTGCCATATGAATAATGTAACTGCTGGTAGAGAACAAGAACGTTACGGAAACATCCAGTATGTCTAAGATCAGTAACTGCTGATATAGAATATAGCAAGCGAGGTCCAGTATGTTTAAGTTACTATCAGTAACTGCTTATGTAGAATGTTGAGAGCGAGATTCAATGTATAGATGCTACTGTCAATAACTGTTGATGCAGAGAGAAAGGTGCATGTGTGAATCGTCCAGTATTGTCAAGTTACTATCGGTAATTGGCAATATAGGGTACGTGAAAAGTTCAGTACTTTGAAGTTGATTCTTCATTTACATGGCAGGCTAACATATCTAGTATTCAAAGCTGTGAAACCTTCATTTGAAATCATATGTGGTATGACAATTAGTGAATGTGGAGTATTGAACAAGGCTTTTAATTTGTATGACAGTATTACAATTTACAATGATTAAAATAAAATGAATTGTTAGCAATGGAACTACCACTTCATTACTTTAAAATAAAGCCTAATCGTTTAATATAACACAGATCTGCGATGAAAAAATGGTGTCAAATTTTATAGTGATTCTTATGGTATTATTTGTGCTGAATACAGAATAAAACAGTGAAAAAATTCCATCACCCTTTCTTTACCCACAAATCACACATTGCATTTCTTCCTTTTAGGGTTTTTTAACATACGGTACGTACAAACTATAACCGTAAAATCTAAATAATAATTTCAATGATGGCTGACTACTGTTGGAAGTTAAAAAGAGAAAATCCTCAACTCCACAGCAGGAAAAGTACAAGAAGAAGTTTTGAAGGAAAAAGAAAACGTTACTACAAAGACTTGTAATAGTGTAGCAATAAAGCCTTATCAATATTTCTTACTCTACGTTTAAGATTAACCTACCGTATATTTAATGTGGTTTAATAACATTGTACATAAATAATACTGATATAAAATGGCCATTTATGGATTCTTCCTAAACGTTTTACGTCATTTTGTAGACAAACCTTACGTGATAGAAAAAAAATATTATTTCTGAAATCAGCCCCAATAACTACATAAAAATCAGTTATCAAAACTAAAACAATTTTCAATTTCTTTTTGCAGACCTGTGTAATGTATAGAACTGAAGTTACTGGACCCATTGCTGGTTTTATTATGTCCAAAAAACTCTATAAAAGTAATGCAATCCATATTTGCCTTTAATTCATACCGATTTATTACATTCCCATAGGTTGTGAAGGTGACAGATATAGTTGAACCAGGGGAAGGAGGATACTCGTATCAATATAATGATGAAGAAGTATACATTAAAAACATTTTCAGGTCAGTATAATTCTTAGGAAAACATAGGGTATATTTTAGGTTGAAGAATTATGAGTAACTGAGATCCAAAATGCCCAAACACCAAAACAGTCTCATTCCTGGGACTGCAAAAAACAAATATAATAAAATGTGCTCACTTGTTCCTAATTGGGACAGGTGTGACCTCGTAGTTACGCCCCATAAAACAACAATAACTTGATTCTTACTTAGGAAACATGCCAACTTGCACATATATATGCGTCGTTGTGTCTGTACTTAAAGTGTAGCATGTTGCTTACAATTGCAATAGCCTGCCACAAAGACCCTCCTGACGCGAGCACCAAATTTTCAACGAATTAAGCATGGAATTTCGCACTGCATAACTTTGTACTTTGTTAATTGGCTGCTAATTAGGCTTTCGATGTATTTTTTCTGTGAAAAACTTTAAACACGAACTATTTTCTGATTTACTGCAGAAGAGAGTTCTCCGTAAGTTCAACTTTTCACTTTAACAAAAATTCGGTTTGTAGCATTTCACGCTTGTTTACCAGATAATAATTGATTTCACCAAGAACTTTAAACGTTGAATGAAAACATTTAACATACATAATTATTTCAGTAACTTGAGAATGGTCCCATCCAACATGTCGAAACCTGTCTGGTATTTTTCCCACTGCAGTAGTACGTTCAATGAAATGCACTATCAAAACGTTAGCTGATAAAACGTACTGGAAGTATTTTCAAGAAATTGTTGAAGACGGTCTATATTCAAAGCTGCAGGGCCGTTAGAGAAATGCCCACACCTATCCGAGCAGATGACACAAGGCATCAATACACAAGCCCACCATAGACTCACTTCATTGGCAGTCTTCTTTGGGGATTGTTCAATAGTGGTCTAAGGAATAATTCTATAAACTGATAAGTAAACACCGGCTCAGTAATCCAATTCTGCCATATTTCGATGCATCGATTACAAAATTTGAAAAATTAAATATCGTAGTCTCTTTATAACTTGTAGTCCCAAATTTCCCTGAGGTTCCTGAAGACAAATATAACGATGAGGAAACAGTGATCCACTCATATCTATCAATGGCACTACCGTATAGGAATGAATCATAGCATCCAGTAAATGCACTACGGGCCCAGTCTGTATTTCTCCGATCAATGTTATACATAGCAGTTGTATGGATAACGGCAAGCTTTGTCTTCACATCAGCTAAGAATTTCTCTGTTGCATTACAGAACAATGCAGTCTCCTCTACGCGTTTCTTTGCTGTAACTTCAGTAATCTTCCGGTTTCCAACTCTAAACGATTTCTTGAATCTACTTAACCAGCTCGACGAAGCCCGCAAAATATACGATGTACGTGAATATATTATGTTCTAAGCAACAGTGTACTTCCTCGAGTAGAGTGATATAACTTCGTAGGTACTGCAGTACAGTTACCTTCATGCGCGAAGACAGCTGAACGCTAGAGGTTGTACAAACCCCAGACACAAGAGTTCCCGTATACTGGAACATTGATAAACTTCGACAATTTAAAAAAAGACTTTCTGTGCACATTAACAGTAAAGATTTTACAGTACTGTCTGTTGACAAAATTAGTTCTGTAAGCTGCCAATGAAACTATTGGCTACTATACCGCCAAGACGTGCTCCCAAGGCAAAGTCATTTAATTGTTCGTAAAGTGTATCCTTGAATTTCAATTTTGATACTGTACATTTGAGTTTAGTGCGAGCCACAGAAATTTGGTTATTTTTTCTGTTTATTTTTTATTTTTATCGGAATTGTTACCATCTATTTCTTAAACTGCCTCCTTTAACGGTACATTTATACACATGATGGTTATGTCGAAAGATACCATTCCCATATTAGGTTTGATGTGGATGGAACTTACTTTCTTAAATAGCTCCGTTGTGTTCTTGTCGTTCGTGATAATTACCCCTTTCTTTAATATTTTGATTAATTCTTTGTTAAATGCATAACTAGCTGCCTTTCTAAAATGTATAGTTGTCTTTTTGTAGATTTTATGTAGTGAGTTTCACAATGGAGTTTCGGATTCATATTTATTAATTTCTTTTTCTCGGATTTCCTGATAATGAAATCGATTTCATTTCGTTTCTGGAACTTGTTGGTGGACTCTGTTTATTACGTCGATTCCGTTCTCATTTAGAAAATCCAATATTTTATTCATGATTTTTGAATTTTTCATGATTACTGTGGTGTAACCTTTGCACACATTTGTTAAAATGATGTATTTTTTAGCTTATTTCCAATCATATGAAATATAGACTTATGAGATGTGTGTGTCCTTTACACAATTCTAAACCGCTAGACCGATTTCAAAGAAACTCCGTAATGACATACTACAACATCGTCCGACCTCGACCGTGCCTTTCAAATTTTAATATGTTTCACCGATCCAAAATGACGCCCGCGCGAAATATTTCACTGGCATTCTATATCTCCAAAACTGTTACTGATATCAGCCTAAAATTTTGTACGGCGATAGAAAATAAAGGTAAATTCTCTTATAGCCTATTACTTTCAATACCCTGTTAAGTACAAGTACAAAATGGCGGCTAAGCAAAGTATGATAATTAAATGGATTTTTCCCGCGATTTAAACATCTGAGCGCAGTGAAACGCGGCACGGTGAATGTCTTTACACAAGATTGATATAATGAACCACCATTGTAATATTTATCTGCTTGCATATAATTCTAAAGCATATACTGTATATACTGTATGTATATACACACACACTGGCGGAAAGAATATCCCAACACCATGAAATAAGGAATGTAGAGTACGGAAATTTCGGTAATATATTTGTCGAGGTAACATATTTAATTCATGAAAGGTACAGGACTACAGGTTATATGTCCGCGCGAGATAAGCCATCGCAAATGTGCCATGCTGGTCCATTAATAACCAGTGTAATTGACAGACTGTTGAATGCAGGCACGCAAACGTGCATGGATTGTGTCGTACAGGTGCCGGATGCCAGCTTGTGGGATGGAATTCCATGCCTGTTGCACTTGGTCGGTCAATACAGGGACGGTGAATGCCGGTTGTGGATGACGCCGGAGATGTCGTGCAATGGTGTACCAAATGTGCTCGATTCGCGACAGATCGGAGGATTGAGCAGACCAAGGGAACATGTCGACTCTCTGTCGAGCACGTTTGGTTACAACAGCGGCATGGGGGCGTGCGTTATCCGGGAATGTTGTTCATGAATGCCAACACAACAGGTGGAATCACCAGACGGACGTACACATCTGCAGTCAGGGTGCGTGGGATAACCATGAGAGTGCTCCTGCTGTCATAGGAAATTGCTCCCCAGACCAGAACGCCCGCTATAGGTCCAGTGTGTCGACGCCGCAGACAGGAGGAATGTAGGCGCTCACCTGGCCTCCTTCTAACCAACACACGGCCATCACTGGTTCCAAGGCAGAACCGGCTTGCATTGGAAAACACAACGGACCTCCACTCCATCATCCAATGAGCTCTCGCTTGACACCACTGGAGTCGCAGACGGCGGTGGTTTGGGGTAAATAGAATGCACCCTGCAGGGCGTCTGGTTCGGCGCTTTCCTTCAATTAACCGATTTCAAACAGTTCGTTGCAACACTGTGGTGCCAATTGCTGCTGCTGCAGACGCCGTCCGATGCGCCAAAGCCATACGGCAGTCCTCCCTCTCGGTGGTGCCACGGAGACGTTTGGAGCCAGATTTTCTTGCGACCGTACCTTCACTTGACCACTGCTGCCAGCTCGCACACACAGTGGAGACATTCCTGCCAAGTCGTTCTGCAATAGCGCGGAAGGAAAATCCACCTTCTTGTAGTCCTATTACATGGCCTCGTTGAAACGCAGTGAGCTGTTGATACTGGCCTCTTCGTCACCTTAAAGGCATTCTTGACCCACTCACAGTCACTCCGTCCAATCTCACAGGTAACTAACGCTCTCGCACAGTACAGCCCTTATTCATAGCAAACCTGATGCGGGGATTTGAATCAACGTCATCTCTCAGATATAATTATAAACACGCCTACCAACGTTCGTTTATCTAGCACAACCCCTTCTAGGTGTTGAGATATTTATTTCCGCCAGTGTATATAAAATAATTCAACATAGAGTCCATGCTATATATTTCATCGGCTTCTAATATCTCTGAAACTGACTATTAAGTAAGTACGATGTGGCTTTCAAAATCCTGAGAAACACAAAAGCAACATTGCGCCAAATAATTTTCAAATATTTCAAATGACTTTTCTGGCAATCTAATCATCCGAGAGCAATGAAACTTATCACAGCAAATTCGCAGGCGGGATATTATAATAATCATTATATAATGACACTAAATTCTGTATCTTACTTTTCGTAAATCATAGACGTCGTGCATTTGACTTTTCTCAAAATAACTCCCATGACTCGTTACAGAAAGATGCCATCTCGCGGGAGGAGTTTTAATCACCGATATTGAAAGTTTATGTTCTAGCACATATTTAGTACCGTACATCACATGGAAAATCCCTGGGTCATGCAGTAGATTATACTAAAAAATGTCATTTTTTAAATAAATCTCAGACGAAAGGTTGAGGCTTTCTAAACATAGATACGAAATTTTATGTAAACATTTCTCATAGTTTTTGAGATATTTGCATTTTAGTGACAGCTTGCACGTTGTGATGGGCGTGGCTACGTAGCAATGGATGCAAATGTACAGCGCCAGACGGTTTTGTAGTTTCTCTTTTCGTTAATTTCTTATAACACTGGCTGCAAGGGTGGTATACACGTAGGCCATGCCTGTATCCATGATTTAGTGAGGTGTTTAACAGATACGAAATGACTCAATCAAGAAGATTAAAAGCTGCACGGATATATTTAACGACATATCGTAGGGTGAAGAATGCACCTTTGTGGAAGACGAAAATTACACTAATGCATAGAAACTGGAAGTATAATGCATCCCATATACCCATACCTGTTACTCATTGACCAATGCCATAGAACTCCCACATTGTGATGATTTGAGGGGACGTACATTATAACATCTTACTTAGAATCACTGTTAGCCTTCAAACAAGCTGTAGTCTCACTGTCCTGAGCTCATCAATATTGTGGATGGAAGAATCCATTCACCCAGACCAGATCTCAACATTGGAGGGGGGAGTGATGATAGCTGTGAAACGTGAACTGCGTGTTCGCTAGAAGCAATTTGAGTGTGAGGTTATATGGGGGAAATATTTGTGTGATAATAACGAAATTCAGTAGATTCACTGAAACAAGATAACGAACAGGACCTAATTCTAACAAAAGCAGATAAAGGTAACACCACAGTAGTTATGGAAAAAGCAGATTCTATAAACAAAACAATAGATTTCTTGAATGCGAACGGAATTAATGAGATAGGAAAACACTCGTTACAAAGTTTAATTAAAACTTCTGAAACTTAATAATTATAAATACTGTTGTACATAAGTATTATATACATACCTGCCAAACCTAAATAGTTCCTAAGTGAATGGGATCGGATGATGTTCGCTTGACGAACGAAGCTAGTCGTCAGATTAAACTCCCATTTATGTGAAAAGTGTTTTATTACATGTATAAATAATTCATGTATTTATTTCAGGCACTGGGTGATTCTCTCCGCCCAATCTACACTCGTGTTGACCGACTGAAAACCGATTCTATTAATACATTTAGGCAACACTGGAAGATGATTTCCAATATTTCAATCTTCATGTATCCTCATGTATACTCTTTAATATCTGAATCAGTTAATTCGTTAAGAAAAATTTTCATAAGAGAAACATTTATAACTTAATTTCCCTTCTGTTCCAGGAGTCAGTGCAGAAGAGACATGACTTCTTAAGCAGCAAGAAATATGAGCTATTAGAAAAGAATCATTAAAAACAAAAACTTACCTTGATTGTCATTTTGGTCATCATATCCATAATCTTCACTTTCCCCAACTTCCAAGCGCACTCGAGTGTGACTTCCTGTCTCCTCATCCTTCTCAGACCTGGAAAATAGAGGAAGTTTTACTGTAGAGTATATTAAAACAGGGCTGTTCAACAAAGCAGTTAAAACAACATTTACTGTCAGAAAAACAAGACGATAAGATTAATCGTATTGTTTTCAATAACACTCTTTATTCTTACCGTGACCTAATTAACAAGGTGGATCCCTAAAGGCAACTTTCTGATATTATTCGAGTCAGTTACTCCACGTATTTCAAGCGGTTATGTCATTTGAAAAGGATGTGTTTGCAAACGTGCCTAGTTGCAGGGTTATGGTACTTTTGGTGTCAAACCTAAGGGCCGAGAGCACTAATCACATTCACCTAATTCGAAACAGGCGATTGGTAGAAAACAGTGAAATGTGCACTCGGGATGTGATGTCCACCCATCCCTCCTCAGCTTCAATACATCATAACATTTGCTATACTCATATGTACGTCTACACTTAATTATATCCGTGTCTACGGGGGTCGAGGTGAAATTTTGTGAATTTCTATATGTCAGATGAATTTTACGGTCAGATGCCCTTTCTGATGCCAATTTCATGAGAGGATTTATTAAAAGATGAAATGGATGAAGTTGAATGAAACTGGGCGAAGGAAGTGGCCGTGGTTTATTAGAAGGCAATGTTCGGGCATTTGTCTGGAGTTAGTAAGAATTCCCTCGGTTCCGAATCGCACATTGTCAGATGATGATTTATTTAATATCAGTTGGATATTTATGTTATCCAATTCCGAGTGTTATGAGTGTCCTTTTTCTCATTTCTTGTTTTTTAAATTGTGTAGTTGAATAAGCTTGTTATGTTAAAATACCCATGTGTGTTGATATAATCAGCCCTTATGATCTCAGGAAAGAAATACCTAGGAGCGCGACCCCAAGGTAGAGGCCCACCTTTTAGAACTTTCACAGACGAAACTATAATCCATTGGCTCCCTAATGCTACGCTACCATTGCATTCACCAAAACGGCACTAAGAGACTATATTATCAGCTCTAGTTACAGTACTTGCTGTTTCATAATGCTTCAAAACTCAGGTAAGGATTACAATTAACTTAGTAAATAGACTTCATGCAGTGTGTTAAGTTTTGAAGCCATTTTTTCAATATTGTCTGTATAAACTGCTAGCACGGCCTTTGCACCGGTCTTTACTTGTCGCTATCCTAAAGGTGGCTACACACGTAACTGCAAGCTTGAAAAGCATGCATGATCAATCTTGTTGTACATGAATGCGAAATTTCCCTACGACACCACACGGTACAAGTATGCTTGAACAATCGCCAGTTGGCGAGCTTGCCCTCTCTCTTTGGCTGCTGTTTGCCTTGTCCACAAGAGGAAAACTCGAAAGAAGAAGCGTGATATATGGTGTAAAGAGTGGTTACTGAAAAGAAATACCTATTCCCACGCTAATTTATTAAGTGAATCGAAGTTATATCCGCGTGATTGGCATAATTATATCAGAATGAATGAAGAAACTTGTCTGCACCTTTAGGCATTCCTAACACCGTTAATTAAAAAGTAGAATACGATCACGGGCGGATATGTTTACATTCCATGTCTGCGGGAAGCGAAGGCTTTCCTAGTGCGAGGCACAGTGTTGCCAACTCTACACCGTAGCCGCTGAGAGCAAGCAGTGAGACTGGACAGAACTGTGTGCAACTGTGCAACACTTCACACCTACGTGACACGTGAGCTGGCTGCCAGGGCGGGACATGGGAGCTCACGTGGGGTGATAGAGAAAGTATGGCATTGGTTAAGAACCGTCAGCTATTGGTCAGTAGCGAACAATGGTTATTGACGGTTGACCTTCTTCAGATCACTAGACATGGTCCAAATGATGTCACCACCTGTAGAGCTCACTCACGACTGACGTTTGCTTGCACAAGCTGGCAAATAATACTTGGTACACACGCTCTGTTTCGCTTGGGCAAAGCGGCTTGTACAAGCTTGCATGATTTCAATTCAATCCATCTTCAAGCTGCTTGTACAATTAAATTGCTTGCGCAGAATTATCCTACAGAGGCTAAAGCCTGCTTGCACATTGAAATTGATCATGCACACTTGTCAAGCTTGCAGTTACGTGTGTAGTCACCTTGAAACACATGTAGGTATAGGCTAGTGACAAGTAAACACCTGAGCAAAGGTCGTGCGTGGAAAATGGATTATTATAACGGATAAGTAGGCTACTCATGTAATATTAGTAGAAATAAGTGTGCATGCTCTATTTTATTTATTATATTGAGTTGTGTCGCTTAACTATACACACGTACATAATATCCATACGTAGACGCAAACCTATAACACAACATTATAGGATAAACTTTTTTAAATAACGAGATTCACCTTGAATCATAAATACTCACACTAACAACACAAATTATACAAAATAATATAAAACATCACAATTATAAATATGCGTATATAAATTTAAACTTCAGCTCTAGTGACCAGGATCTGATGATGGCCGCATGACGGTCAAAGCGCGTAATCCTAAAATTTTCCTCATTTATCTGTGAATAATATTAATACACGTAATTTTTTCAGGCCCAGTGTTATACATATAAGTTAGTGTAGCCCTGCCCAATCATCATCATCTTCATCTTTATTTCCCCTTTTCCAGCTGACACTGGGTGAGGGCAAATATGGTTCCTCTCCACTTTGTTCTGTAGTTCCACCATTACTCTTCCGACACGGTGTTCCAATCCAGGTTCCGATTTCTAATGCTATACTTCACCGAGTCCATCCAACGCATTCTTGGTCTTCCTCGTCCTCTCTTCCCTGTCATCCGTCGTTCCATGCTCGTCTTGGTAGCCTTACTTCATTCATCCGTTTGACATGTCCAAACAATCTGAATCTGTTTTGCTCCAGTTTGTCATTTAGTTTCTGTACTCTCAGTTCTTTCGGTATATCTTCATTTCTCACTCTGTCCCTCCTCGTTTTCTGGACCATACTTCTCAGGAATCTCATCTCAGCTGCCTGTATTCTGCTCTCATCCCTCTTAGTCATTGTCCAAGTTTCTGCTGCATATGGCATTATAGGAACATAATATGCTTTGTACATAACTTATTTCGCCTTAATTGGTATATCCTTGTTCCGTACTAGTCCCCGTACCAGTTGGTAGAAAGCACTCACGAGTTGTATTCTTCTGCTAATTTCCAAACCTAGTCTTCCATCTTCAGTCAGTTCACTTCCCAAGTATTTGAAGTGTTTCACCACTTCCAATTCCTTATCTCCGCCTTTGATTATTCCTTTTCCTTCTTTCTTACCTGGGGCCGATAACCTCGATGTTAGGCCCCTTAAAACAACAATTATCATCATCATCATCATCTTTCTTACCTCTACTCACCACCACTGTTTTACCCAATCATGTTGGGCAAAAAGCATGTTGACCGACTGAAAGAATAAATTGACTTCACGCTGTACCAGTAAAATGACGTTACGAACTGCGATTCTATAAATTTATACAGTACTAGCAGCCCGACCCGGCTTCACCCGGGAACAGTTATGAATGCATTACGTGATAAGTGCTTATTTTTTTCAATGTCAATGAACAACGACCAATATCCGTTTTACGTCTCGGCATGGTGGGTTAAAATCACTGACTGGACTATTAATTATATTATCATGGAGATGCATGTGCAACAAATTCTTGTCAGATGTAATTTTAAGAGTGGCAAGGTGCATGAAACTCAAATCCCCCTTCCGTCCAATCTTAACTTGACTGTGAATTTTGCGGAACAAAACGTTCACAGGCGAAATGAAGAAAAGCCGAGTTGCACTTCCAGGGAAACTCCAAACACAACCACTCTTCTCTAAAGTTTTTAACTCAACACGACTCGACAATTTGCTGCTGGCTGTATCTGGGACAATAAGCTCGTCCGCTAGCCAAGCTGTAACTGGGGTGAGAGACTCGCCCCTAGCTAGCTCGTAAACTGTCGCCTCAGTAACTGAATGGAGATTGTTGGAAGAAATGAAAACGTAAAAACACTTATAGTAGGCGATGTATTGAAGATAGAGATATGTTCTCCCGGGTTTTTTGTAGGACTTTTCATGCTGAACAATTCTTACACTCATATTATATAGATATTTTTAACGGTTTGCCCAGCGTAAGCTTAAAAAGCGCTCGGACTCCAGTTTTTTTTTTTCGACTTTTCCACTGAAATTGTTACTGCTCGGCTTCCTTTGATCATAAATAAATTATTTTCTACATAAATCATCCTCGAGATATCATTTACAGAATGGTGAAAACCGCATCAAAATCCATCCAGTGGGTCTCGAGTTTACCAGTAACATCCAGGAATCGGGGACTTTGTTTTATACTAACTAGAGATTGTGCCCTTTCACCATGGGAACAACATGGAATAATACTTCGGCCATCATGAATTACAAATTGGATAACATATTTGAGATATTCAACAAAATTAAATGTATTCAGTGAGCCAGCTAGCCGTGGACCATGAAGGAAGGATGAGATATTTCGCAACACCAAGTTGCCACTTGCGCGGGACTGAACGTGACAAACACAATACAACTCGCCAGGGTTAGCGAACCCACTTCAGCAGAGGGATGCAATTTTCGGATCTACTCAGCTACACGCGTGGGCTACGACGACTTCGGTTCGCAGTGCCAGGGAATAATGTGCGAGAGAGAAACTGCTATCTATGAAGTGAGGGAAAAAGATTGGAACGCCCAACTCTGTCGTTACATTCAGCAACTAAGGAGTTATAAATTACGTGGAATCCTGAGGAGTGCATACAAATTATGATAATAATAATATACAAGCCTGCAGCTCAACAAACAGGAATAAATAAGTTAATTAATAAATAACGCGGGGGAGTTAATACACCAGATATCCATCCACCTCCAGAACAAATCACAGTTGACGGTCTCGTCACGTGACTGAGGGGAACTCCCAAGCGCGCGAAGGGTCTGTGATGATGCTTAGCATAATAATTAATGAACCTATGATCGAATCTGAAAATTAAGCACATCATTAAAAACACCAAGCCTCCGTGGTTTAGGCGGCAGCACGCCGGTCTCTCACCGCCGGGTCCGAGGTTCAAATCCCGGTCACTCCATGTGAGATTTGAGTTGGACAAAGCGGAGGCAGACAAGATTTTCTCCGGGTACTCCGGTTTTCCCTGTCACAATTTCATTCTAGCAACACTCTCCACTATCATTTCATTTCATCTGCCATTCATTTAATCATTTCCCCAGGGGAGTGCGACAGGCTTCGGCAGCCGGCACAGTTCATATCCTCGCCGCTAGATGGGGGCTTCATTCATTCCATTCCCTGACCTGGTCGGTTGACTGGAAGCAGGCTGTGGATTTTCATTTTCATTAAAAACGCCGAAAAGGCAGCTTCAAATTGTGCTAAGGTACTAGCCAGTCAGAGCAAATCAAGCGTTAACACGCAAATGTATGCTTGCGCACGTGATCAGGTCGGGCCTGGGGATCAAATAGGCCTACGCATGTCGTGACAGAACAAGACACAGATTGACAGCCAGCCAGTGGCTGACTCCATGTCAGGTCTGGTCCTGAATTAAGTGCGAATTACAAAGTGACAGGTTTGCAGCAGCTCAGGGACTGACTTCCCGTCGGGTTGCTATAAGTTGAAGTTTGTTTGAACGTTTGAGTAAAACAATTGTGTGTGCTAGGCCACATATAACACAGTGAAAGTGTTAGTGCCATGAGAGACATCGTATTCTGCCATTGAATGAAATCGAGTATAAACTGAACGGCGGCTAAGTGCTGCAAGAGAGAGATACCAGTTGTGAAAAATGGACCAGTGCTGGGAGCTGATACCTTGTTGCCCATAGTTAGCAGTGTAGATAGGACTGTGCATGTAAGAGGAAGTGATAGACAGCCTATGAGCCCGCGATTTTTCAGTTTGAAGAACTATATCGTGATTAGGTTGGAAAGTGGGTATAATTTCCACAGTAAAACCTGTGAGTTTTGCCTACAAAATAAACGCCAGTGCGATCGAACGCCTGACACACATTAAGACGGTCCGGGAATGGTGTAGGTGTTTAAAGAGTGTGAGTGTAACATAATAATTCATGATAATTAATATTGCTTTGTCCACCCAAGTAGCAAAAAAAAAAAAAAATCTGCAAGTATGAAGTCAGCAGGAAGGCATCAATTCAAACCCAGGACCATGGACACCACCATGGGGTAACCTATAATGTGGTGACGAGGAAGAGGGAGGGGGAGGAGGGGGAAGAGGGGCGATGGTCGTCGTGACAAACAAAAGATCAGCTGAATGAGATGATTAAACATTAAAATATTAAAATAGTTGTTAGTTTGGCAAGGTGAAATTTTATGTACATAATTAAGATTGAATTAGGACATTATGTTGTTATTTACGTCGTTAGGATGGATTTTAGTAGGGCGTGCCATGTAACAATAAATAACCTTGCGTATCACGTTGTAGTTAGATTTTGTGTGTAATCCTTCTGTGTTTTTGTGCTTGTGCTGTGCACAAGGTGTCAGATGACTTAGTAGTTTCTGGATCGTTAGGAACGGGGAGATGTGTTTCGAGTAATCGACATTTTATGCAGGACCAGTATCTCATAATGTAATATTTGTGGACCAGTGATATAGCCTATTAGATATTTTTATGTGGGTACCCGGGTCAACAGCTCATGGCACATAAGCTTAATTTGTTGTTTTTTGTGAAGGCGACCAGTTAGGAGTGGTCAGCCATGCTTTTATTCAAGTAGGAGAGGTAAGGCCGTGATCCTAGGTAATTTCAGCTGCGATGTGAGTCTTGGTAGGCTGGCTGTTGGAGATTGTGGGATTGTGTCATGTGTGTGTTTATCTGCGAGTGGGCGTGACATTTCTAATGTTGTCTTCGGGGGCTTGTGACCCATATATTTCTCTGGGATGGAAGGTCCGGCCTCTCCCGAGCGCAGCAAGAATGATTTTCTACGAATAGGGGTCGGGAATGGTCGAGTGACAGTCCAAAATATGTATTTTTTTAGAGGGCAAAGTTGCCTATGCTCTACGAATTGATTGGTGGGGAGTGGCCAGTTAGGACACTCGCACCCGGTATATTATGACGTCGAGGGTAATTTTCATTTTCATTTTCATTTTTTAGCGTATCTTGTATAGTGAATAAATGTATTAGTTAAAGATATCCCAAGTGTGTTGATATATTGTCAGCTCTTATGAACTCACCAAAAGTACCTAGGACAGTTTTTATTGTTAAGTTAAATAGTGGACTGAACGCGATACCGAAGTAGAGTCCTGTCCTAGAAGATCCTGTTAACGGGTGCAGTATATTTATTGTTTAGCCTTTAAGGGCTTAAACTGTGTACAAAGGGGTGTGTAGCGTGTTGGAATGTATGGGGGCTGTTTATGGGGGTATCCTCTACAAAGGTGCGGAAGGATCGGTTACTCGAATCAAGTGTAACACGGGGGAAGCTTCCAGATGTTCAGGCTGTCTGGTAAGCACAGGGTTAGGGGTGCTCCTAATCAGTTAAGATGGATCAGATCTCGTGCATGAGTGCGAATGTGTTTCTACTGTAAGTGAGGTGCGCGTAGGCGCAGAATGGAACAGAACTGCTGACTGGCGCTTGGCTACAAGTCGGAAGGTGAACTGCTTGCTAAGTGCTCAAGAGCATGCAATTAAACAATACTACTAAGGACTCAACTAGGTCGGGGTTGGAGGGTAGAGGGTTAGGGTGCAATTAAAGAAACTGTAAGACCAATGATGCTATAATTAAGTAGTTTAATGACTACTATGTGGTGAAGTACTGTGACTTCACTGATCAGCTTTTAGTGCTTTAAGTTTCCAATGTTTGACAAAGACGATAACAAAGCGTAACAAGGGGTGAATGTAGGAAATTAGTGTAAGGATGTAACTCGTGAGCACACTGTACCTGGGTATGGCGTCCGTCGAGGTGATGAGCGTGAGGGCCGCGGCAGGATAAGACCAAGGTGCCTGAGGCGTGTGACCATTTATAGTCCTGGCCACTGTGGACTGGCATTTCAGTGCATATCTGACCCAGTTTGTGTTTACTGTCAGTGTTGGGCCATGGTTGTGTAATAAGTATGGCGTGTTGTTGTTGGTTTCCCTGGGTGATCAGGGTGATGTTTAGAAATGGGGATTGAAGAGGGTGTATATGGTGGCCAGATAGTGTAGATAATGTGGGTGTGATTTGTGGGTATCTGTAGATAATTGTAGTCGTATGTTAATGTACCTCTTGAGGGCATTAGATGTCCTTAAAGGTGCAATATTATTTGGTATCCTACATCTTTGTACTTGAATTATGTTGACAAGTGCCAGAATACATGGTGCCCTTTAATTTTGTGAATCGTACGGAAAGAGGAGAAAACTGGCAGTAAGAGAATTTCAGTCACCTTTTATGTGAGGTAGAGAAGCAAATATTGTGTGGTCTTTTTCACGCCTAGTAGGCTACTCTCCTTTCGAAATCAGCAACAGGACAGGTTATTATAATATACGTTTGTTCGAATTTTAGCTGGATTAATTTTTCTTAGTAAATACCGGGAATACATTTAAGATGGTTATACTATCACGTAACTACGTCTTTTGTTGTTGTTGTTAATTAATTTTAGGGACTTGGGACATCGTGGTCATCAGCCCCGTGTAGTTGGGTGTGTGTGTGTTGAACTTGTTGTCTGATAACCTGTATTTATGCGATGACAGTAGTAGCGTGTGTAATTGTGTAAGGGACAGGGATGAGGTCGGTGCCGCGGGACTTGAAGTAAGGTACTATCCCAGCATTTACCTGGAGGGAGTGTGAAAAACCCAGGGAACACTGCACTCAGGATAGACACTGTCAGCGCCGCTATTTGAACTTGCGGTCTCCTGACTTGCCGCAGCTGTCCTCACGGTCATAGTGCACGATTTAACGAGCAGGGCTACGCCGCGCCGCGGAGCAACTACGTAGCTACGTACATGTGTGTAGTGGCATTACAAATGCTTACATATAAATTACAGTATTGTGATTATGGCACAAACCAGGTCGTTATAGCCTCAATACAGTATGTGGAAATCCTTATTCTCCGAACGTGAGTGGGAAATGTGGGCTTTTGAAGAGGACACCAAGAAGAAGGAAGGAAGGGAGGGAGGAAAGAAGGAAAGAAGAAAAGAAGGGAAGGGAGGAAGGGAAGGGAGGAAGGAAGGGAGGAAGGGAGGGAGGAAGGAAGGAAGGGAGGAAAGAAGGAAGGAAGGGAAGGGAGGAAGGAAAGGGAGGAAGGGAGGGAGGAAGGAAGGAAGGGAGGAAAGAAGGAAGGAAGGGAGGAAGGAAAGGGAGGAAGGGAGGAAGGAAGGAAGGAAGGGAGGGAGGAAGGGAGGGAGGAAGGGAGGAAGGAAGGATGGAAAGAAGGGAGAAAGGAAGGAAGGAAGGAAGAAAGGAAGGGAGGTAGGAAGGGAGGTAGGGTGGGAGGAAGGAAGGAAGGATGGAAAGAAGGGAGAAAGGAAGGAAGGAAGGGAGGAAAGAAGGAAGGGAGGAAGGAAGGAAGGGAGGAAGGAAGGATGGGAGGAAGGGAGGAAGGAAGGGAGGAAGGGAGGGAGGAAAGAAGGAAGGAAGGGAGGGAGAAAGGAAGGGAGGGAGGAAGGAAGGAAGGGAGGAAAGAAGGAAGGAAGGGAGGGAGGAAGGAAGGGAGGGAGGAAGGGAGGAAGGAAGGAAGGGAGGAAAGAAGGAAGGAAGGGAAGGGAGGAAGGAAAGGGAGGAAGGAGTGAGGAAGGAAGGAAGGGAGGAAAGAAGGAAGGAAGGGAAGGGAGGAAGGAAAGGAGGAAGGGAGGAAGGAAGGAGGGAGGAAGGGAGGAAGGAAGGAAGGGAGGGAGGGAGGAAGGAAGGATGGGAGGAAGGGAGGGAGGAAGGAAAGGAGGAAGGGTGGGAGGAAGAGAGGAAGGGAGGGAGGAAGGGAGGGAGGAAAGAAGGAAGGAAGGGAGGGAGAAAGGAAGGGAGGGAGGAAAGAAGGAAGGAAGGGAGGGAGGAAGGGAGGGAGGAAGGAAGGAAGGTAGGAAAGAAGGGAGGAAGGAAAGGGAGGAAGGGAGTGAGGAAGGAGGAAGGGTGTGAGGAAGGGAGGAACGAAGGAAGGAAGGAAGGTAAGGGAGGAAGGAAAGGGAGGAAGGGAGGAAGGAAGGGAGGGAGGAAGGGAGGAAGAAAGGAAGGAAGGGGAGGAAGGAAGGGAGGAAGGAAGGGAGGGAGGTAGGGAGGGAGGATGGAAGGAAGGAAGGGAGGAAGGGATGGAAAGAAGGGAGTAAGGAAGGAAGGAAGGAAGAAAGGAAGGGAGGTAGGGTGGGAGGAAGGAAGGAAGGAAGGAAGGAAGGAAGGAAGGAAAGAAGGGAGAAAGGAAGGAAGGGAGGAAAGAAGGAAGGGAGGAAGGAAGGAAGGGTGGAAGGAAGGATGGGAGGAAGGGAGGAAGGGAGGGAGGAAGGGAGGGAGGAAAGAAGGAAAGGAAGGGAGGAGAAAGGAAGGGAGGCAGGAAGGAAGGAAGGGAGGAAAGAAGGAAGGAAGGGAGGGAGGAAGGGAGGGAGGAAGGAAGGGAGGGAGGAAGGAAGGAAGGGAGGAAAGAAGGAAGGAAGGGAAGGGAGGAGGGAAGGGAGGAAGGGAGTGAGGAAGGAAGGAAGGGAGGAAAGAAGGAAGGAAGGGAAGGGAGGAAGGAAAGGTAGGAAGGGGAGGAAGGAGGGAGGGAGGAAGGGAGGAAGGGAGGAAGGGAGGAAGAAAGGAAGGAAGGGAGGAAGGAAGGGAGGGAGGGAGGATGGAAGGAAGGAAGGGAGGAAGGATGGAAAGAAGGGAGAAAGGAAGGAAGGAAGGAAGAAAGGAAGGGAGGAAGGGAGGTAGGGTGGGAGGAAGGAGGAAGGAAGGAAGGATGGAAAGAAGGGAGAAAGGAAGGAAGGAAGAAAGGAAGGGAGGTTAGGGTGGGAGGAAGGAAGGATGGAAAGAAGGGGAGAAAGGAAGGAAGGAAGAAAGGAAGGAGGAAGGGAGGTAGGGTGAGAGGAAGGAAGGAAGGAAGGATGGAAAGAAGGAGAAAGGAAGGAAGAAAGAAAGGAAGGGAGGAAGGAAGGAAGGGAGGAAGGATGGGAGGAAGGGAGGGAGGAAAGGAGGAAGGAAGGGAGGGAGGAAAGGAGGAAGAATGGAAGGAAGGGAGGAAGGAAGGGAGGAAGGAAGGGAGGGAGGTAGGGAGGGAGGATGGAAGGAAGGAAGGAGGAAGGATGGAAAGAAGGGGAGAAAGGAAGGAAGAAAGGAAGGGAGGAAGGAAGGGAGGATGGAGGATGGGAGGAAGGAAGGGATGGGGAGGAAGGGAGGGAGGATAGGAAGGAAAGGAGGAAGGGAGGGAGAAGGGAGGAAAGAAGGGAGGGAGGAAGAGAGGGAGGAAGGTAGGAAAGGAGGAAGGGAGGGAGGGGAGGGAGGGAGGAAGGAAGAAAGGGAGGGAGGATGGAAGGAAGAAAGGAAGGGAAGGGAGGAAGGAAGCGTGGGAGGAAGGAAGGGTGAGAGGAAGGAAGGATGGAAAGAAGGAAGAAAGGAAGGAAGGAAGAAAGGAAGGGAGGAAGGAAGGGAGGGAGTGAGGGACGGAGGGAGGGAGGATGGAAGGAAGGAAGGGAGGAAGGATGGGAAGAAGGGAGAAAGGAAGGAAGGAAGAAAGGAAGGGAGGAAGGAAGGGAGGAAGGAAGAAAGGGAGGGAGGATGGAAGGAAGGAAGGAAGAAACGGAGGGAGGATGGAAGCTTGTAGTTTTACGTGACCGTTAATATTGTGATCATTAGCCATGGGACCTCCATTTTTCGTGGAATCCGAACCACAGGGCATGGCATTTCACTTCAAAAATCTCACATGCGGTGACAGACCAAGAAGAAGGAAGGAAGCTTTTACGTGACCGTTAATCATGCGATCATGAGCCACGGGAGACCAAGAAGAATAAGAATAGTACCGGTAATCCACTTCAGTGTCTTTAGGTGACTGCATTTGTTTTTGTTTAGTTTTGCTTGTGACTTATGGTGTAGCCACGTCTTTGTATGTGGGCCATAGACCAGTGGCCGAGTAAGAGGTCCTTACAGTCAAGATACCTCTTACTATGGAGAAGGAGTCAGCATCTTGGACATATTTTAAGTCGTAGCCCTCCTTGTGCTCAAACGGCAAGGGCTCTCCAACTCACCAGTTCTTCCTTGAACCGTCAGATATGAAACTCAGTGGCCCTGCGTAGGTAAGGCTAGTAGCCTGCTTCACTTGTACTTAATGGATATCTGATTATTTCCATACGGATTCGATTCTGCAATTCTCCAGGATAAGGAACTTAGACTACCCCAGTATAATAGTGATAATTAACTAATTCACGTAATTTTATCCAGGAGTGTATTTATATATTTATACTTTGCACCCGCCCAGTCATTGGGCAAATTCGTGTTGACCGACTGAAGAGCTACACATGCCAGTTAGTAAAGGCAACACTGAATGAATGGCTTCAACTCTTTACATTAGACTGAAGGAGGCTACATGGAAATGATTGGTCAGATATCCCAAAGGGTAGATGGTAAAGTATCGCAGGATATTGTAACGAAGTGGTGAGGATACAGGGGTGCTGTGCTAGAAGTCCCATTCCTATCTGAAAGATCAGGGGACCCTTGGAAAAGAACAAGCAATTCAACTGGTATTTGATGGGGTGCTATTCATACAGAGGGAGGCTATGGAAATAAAAAAAAAGTAGATCTATCTAAGTCCGCAAGTAGGGTGGGACTGGCACACGGAAACAATCCTGCCTCGAGTTCCTGAGATTTCCAACTTTATCCACAATAGTTGTTCAATTACGTACCTTACAGAAACTGTTACGTTCTACAGTTTTCTTGGTACACAGCCCTATTTCCCACTCGTCCCTACTCTGTTCTACACCTAACGGATTTATCTTGGAATCTCGTACCACCATCTATCTCCCTTTATTTGCATTTCATTAAATCCAGATTATCCATTATTCCAGGTTGTTGTTGATGATGATGATGATTCATTTAGGGGATTTGCGACATCGTGGGCATGTACCCCCGTGTATCTCGAAGTATGCGGAATTTGTATGATAACCTGTGTAATTGTGATAGTTGTATTAATGTGTGCATTTGTAGTTAAAACTGGGGTTGGGAAAGACGGCGGCAGTGGCCTCAAGTTAGGAACCACCTCGATATTTGCTTAGATTAGAAGTGGGAAACCATTGAAAACCACTTCTAGGATTGCTGAGGTGGCCAAATTACAAAACTCCAATATTTCTAATACATTCGTTAAAGGGAAGGTAAACTACAGAGAGGTTAGTTTGGATGTATCGGAGACCCTCGCTAGCCCGCTCGCCCGCAGCGCGAGCCTGTCTCCCGCCAGGCACTTTGCCGTTATGCGGCACTCTCGCGGCATTGAGTCATTGGGTATAGGAATTTGTACTTAAATTTGTACTTCAATGTGATCCTTGACCAATTTTTTGACGAACTGACTTACGGAGAGCGATTGTCAACTTATTTTCAACAAGATTCTGCCACTGCTCACACTGACGAAGCATCCATGACAGAATTGCGTCGCATTTTTGGTACTAGGATTATAAGTCGGAACGTGTGGCCCCCGCGAAGCCCAGACTTATCACCATGTGACTTTTATTTGTGGGGGACGCTTAAAAATAGAGTGTATGCGAGAAACCCTCGACTATAAGTGAGCTTAAAGACTATATTACAGCTGAAATACAGTCAATCGGAGCTGAGGAACTTCAGAGAGTACATGCCAGTTTCATAAAAAGGTGCCAGCGATGTGTAGCGGTGAATGGCGAACATTTTCAGCACCAGCTGTGAACTAGGTAAGTACAAATTCCTATACTCAATGACTCAGTGCCGGACGGGCGCCGCATAACGGCAAAGTGCCTGGCGGGAGACAGGCTCGCACCGTGGGCGAGCGGGCTAGCGAGGGTCTCCGATACATCCAAACTAACCTCTCTGTATTATTATGTCCACTTACATGCCCTCCTCATTCTCCCGGTCATTACGCTCGTCATCCCCATGCTCACCGTCACCTTGTCCCTCTTCTCTGGCTGGAGACCCACTGTGTGATTTTTGTTTCTCTGCCTGAAACAGATAATAAGACTGGAGAGCGATTCCTTATATTGTTATTAGGAAGGAGATGTTTGAGGCACAATCACATTAAATGCTCAATAAAATGCCCATTAATATAATATGGAAAATGCTTTAAAATTAATTTTAAATGATCTAAAAATCTAATGAAGCTGAACTCAGGTGACTGCACAAGAGTAGTCAATATGCTGTTACGTTTATTTCTACGAAGGTAATACATTTCCAGTTAACTTCAACAAATATGGAAATAAGAGTTAAAACCTTATTTTAGATCTTATACTGTATTTCAATTCGAAAGCATTATTATACTATCAGACTCTCACAAAACAAACTGCTGATAAAAAATATAAAAACTAAGCAACGAGAGTACCGTAATTTAACAGAGCAATATTAACATAATATCAAAATATCAAAATACGACTTCACTAAAAATATAAAAACCAAGCAACAAGAGTACCGTAATTTAACAGAGCAATATTAACATAATATCAAAATACGACTTCACTAAAAATATTTATTGAGTCACAAAAACCTTTTCCTTGGAAGCTTTTGCCGAACAATTCAAAAAGAACAGCTGAACCTCAACCCTCTTCCTACACATTTATAACATTATTTGGACTACTGGTCGGTTTATTTGACCTAGAAGGATATTTAGCATCTGTAACGCTGTGGATGAGCAAGATGTTCAGTAAAGCACATGTATCCTGCTTTCTCGTAAATGTATGGGTTTGTTCTTATCAAGCAGTATAATTGAATGTTCTTGTGATGAACTTTAAGAGTTGTACCCTACATAAGATTCCTTGTTTATTAAGTTTCGGTGTAATTCCGCTATTGTATCTCAAGGAATTGATTTTAATATTAGAAAAGTATATCCCGCCACCATCTTGGATGTGAGGAATCGTTGATCTCGCTCCTTCAGCAGAGAAAGCCTCTTATGTGAGACTACATACTTGCTGCTTTTCTTTATTGTAACTGTAATAAATAGTGGATTATCAATATTAAAGTCTTATGTATTCAAGATGGCGGCGGCATGCAAAATGCCGGTGGATAGTCCTATGACTTATGCTATTGAGGTGTCTCTTAAAACGTGTAATTTTAATTGCGCAATTGGATCTTGAGTTATTGATTTTAATGTTTTAATGGTACATTTAGTCACCATCTTGAATGTATGGAAAGGCTTTACATTTGGTGGGCTGCCATTTTTTCGTTAATATGGCGACAATATAAAATTATTCAATTATTACAATTTGGTTTCGACGTTTGGTAATTGATTAGGGGGGGGGGGGACAAAAACACATACAGATTCACGGATATTTGACCCTTCTAGATCCCATAAGTCTGCTTTAATTTTTCACATTTTTTTCCACAAGAATACAGGTATGACGGTAGCGCAGCAGTGTGGTCTCATGATGTCCAATGTTGGCACCGTCAATAAATACCCATGAACTGAATGCCCCACTGAACTAATTTGTGGCCGCTTTCACGATTGGGCACATACAATCACACTTTGAACATGATTTTGTTCACCGTTAGAACAAACACAGAAGGACGCTTTCCGCTGACAATGGACGTCGTGTGTCATACCCGATTGGTAGGCATAGCTTGGGTCGATACTACCGAAAAATTAAGATAAATTAATTTGAAAATATCTTATAATGAGCGGAGAAATGACACATGACGACTCTTGGGAGAGACACTCGGTATGTTATGTAACACACAGACCTAGAGAATACGTGAATGTAAGGGTATCTAACGAATTATAACGATTGACATATTTAGAAATGAACAAATCTAAGTTATCAATAAACAACGTAGTGTCTCTAAGTCTCCTTGTCAAAGTGTGACATTTGAAGATTAATCAGGCACATATTGAAATAAAAAAAACATGCCATTTCGATGAATTGGTCTACGTATGTTTGTACTTTATTACTATGACTCGATCCCTGAGAAATTGTACACTTTATTGGTGAGGTAAGATCATACGTTTTATAAAATGTACTGACTCAGACAGAAACACATATAATTTTTAACTATTGGCGAACTTGTATATTAACACATTTAATCGTTCTTAAACAGATAAATGAATCTATATATTAAGATATCCACTTGACAAGAGAAACATCTCACTTTATTGTCTTACAACCAAACCTGGGATTTTTATTTAGTATGGCAATTTTGCTTTATATTAGGTGGCATTACGTTATAAATATGACAAGCTGATATCACAATGGCTTACCTCCTCTTCGGCTTCCTTCTCGTTAGCTGTTAGGGATTCAGCATCAGCTAAGTTATCCACAGCAATGGCCAAGAAGACATTCAACAATATATCTGCATGTTGAGTTAAGATGATGCGGTACCATACTTCACGGATACTACACAGTGTATGAATACAGGCATATACAATGAATTGCTATTATCTTCACAACTTAAACTTTAATTCTTCGTCCACTCTTGTGTTACACAGTCAGGTAAGAAAAGTGAAATATTCATGCATTATTAATCAACATTCTCCGAAACGTTTACACATTTTCCATATACTTACTTAGCAAACATTTTACTAAAAGTATACTTTTCAATTTTATACGTCCCAATCATGAATTCATGAACTGTGCATTCTATAGGTAAACGATGAAAGCGAAGGTGACTCTCAAACACCAATAGACACAGCAGTGAATTGCAATGGAGGTTGCAACTAATGGTTCTACAAATAGTGCACCTCCATGACCACAACGGAATACAACGCCCTGCACTCGAAAAGGAGATCGCTACTATGGATGTGCGAAATCTGCAGACTACGTCTGAAATCGAACGGACTGGCCCCAATGGCGACGAGCAACCAAGGAATAAACAAAGACACAAAAGAAATATACAATGAATTGCTATTATCTTCACCACTTAAACTTTAATTCTTCGTCCACTCTTGTGTTACACAGTCAGGTAAGAAAAGTGAAATATTCATGCATTATTAATCAACATTCTCCGAAACAAAAAATCGTATGAGAACATCCAATAAAAGCTTGAAGAACTATCTGATAACCTCATGAAAAAATGACCTTAATTCTCGAGACACAACTGCAACAAGCAGATATACTAGCAAAACAGCAAGTCTCAGACTACTCAAAAATTCAAGACACTACCGAAACACCAACAACAGCAACGTCGGCGCACCCCCCCCCCCCCCCTCCACCAAACCACAACCACCAGACCTACAAAACCACCACAGCAGAGTCGACAAATAAACATAACACTATCAATACAAAACCAGATCATAAGCAAACGAAGAATGGCCGGGATTATCAACCGTGACACCACAACACAAGGAGAGACGAGAAGACCAGACAATGCAGCAAAAAGAAGATATCAGCAACAGAATCAATCACGAAACACTCAGCAATACCGATCGCCATCTAAAACAGTAATCGGCACAGGAACAGAGAACGACGATCTACAAGTGGAAGGAAAAACAGCCTGGCTATTTATTGGGAAGCTGAAGCAAGGAGTGACCTCGGAGACGGTGATAAACTACCTAAGAAAGAGGGGAATTCAAGGGGACGTCAGCTGCGAAGAGGCCGCCACAAGAGGAGAAACCAAAGCGTACAAAGTTGGCATCCCATTTGACTGCCTAGAAATTACATCCAACCCCATATTTTGGCCAAGTAGAGTAATTGTGCGTCGATTTCGATTTCGCCTCCGCAGAAGAAGCGAAGGTGCATCTCTCGAATAACTGCATCAACATGCTCCTGAGGAATGTGGAAGGCTTTAAAGGACTACTGAAACTAAACCCAGGAAACACATTCGAAACATCTGCCATACTAATCTTCTCAGAGACATTCCTAACGATACCTATTGTTAAAGAAGGTTTCTACTCCATCCACTCTCTAGCAAGAAAACCTCCAGAACGAAGGCCATCAGGAGGTGTATCTATCCTCTATAAACCATGGATAAGACTCATAAAGACCTTACATATAGAAGAAAACTTGATAATCGCGAAAGCAATCAACTTCACGATAATAGGCACTTATGTACGCCCCAACACTGATACAGAGGAAATAATGGAACTCCTCACGCTATCACTACGGAAAGTTGCAAACCCAGAAGAAACCATAATACTAGCAGGAGATATGAACTGCAGACTAGACAAACCCGATACGAAATGTAAAACTGTCCTTATATCCCTTAAGAAGAAAACTTCAAAATAGTAAATGATCCAAAGCGCAAAAATTACTTTGCCCATAATGGCAGTAGCACCATCGACCTCGTGTTCTACAAAGGAAACGATATTGAAATTCTAGAACAAAAGAGTGTGTGGACTTCGCCAGTAACCCCACGGAGAAAACACATTACAATACAGACCAAATTCTTATTCAAAACTCCAAAGAAAGTTGTTCCGAATTACGTCAAGACCATCATATCCAGACACCTAAACATGGCAGCACTACAGCGACAACTAGGAAAAGTACTTGAAGCAAAAGAGACAATCAAGGAGAACGTCCTAAATGCAGCCCTAACAACAATTAACCAGATACTAGGAGCAAGTAAATCCACAAACAGATTACAAGGAAAGCTCAACCGTGGTTTGATAAGGAATGTTATGCAGAAAGGCAAACTACACTAAAGGCGCTACATATAGCTAGAATCACGTCAACACCAGAAGACCTGAGTATATGGGAAACCACGGAGATATTACAAGAATCTCCTAAAACGTAAAAGCTTTCAATACATTGAGAAGGAAGGTGAGAGAATCGTCGAAGAAGCAATGAATGATCCATACATAGCCATCAGACCAAGAAGATCGTCAAGATCTAGTAGCAACGTAGAAATAGGAATATGGGAATCGCACTTCACTATCATCCTTAACGGTACAAGTCAACAAGCGGCATATGAAATTGAATGTAGAGATCAACTCGAAGAAATACTCCCCATCACTCAAACAGAGGTATTGGACACAATCAAGGCAACGAAATGTAACAAGGCCGCAGAACCAGACGGGTTTTTCAACGAGCATCTAAAGTAATCGGCACAATACCTAGAACTATGGTTCAAGCTGTTTACCTAATGCCTAGAATCTGGAAATATCCCCGAAGAATGGAGAAAATCAACCATAAAATCTCTCTATAAAGGAAAAGGTGAAACCAATGAACCCAACAGGAAAGCAACACCTTCAAGTTACTGACAAGAATTCTAACCAACAGAATAGTATACGAAGTCGACTCCAAGATACCGGTGGAACAGTTCGGCTTTAGACGAGGAAGAGGAACCCTGCACGCAATTCAAAATCTGCTAAATGATATAGAGGAAGAAAAACGACTCCAAAAGGGAGAGCCTTTATAGACTAAACAAAGGCCTTCGACCTAATTGACAGAAGAAAGCTGGTATCGAAACTTCAAAATATCATCGGGACTCACAATCCATTACCAATCATAGTAAAAAATATCCTGGCATACAACCAGATCACCATAGATGACGCAGTCTGCAAAACAAAGGAAATCACCCAAACTAATGAAGTGTTGCAAGGTGACCCCCTCAGTCCTATACTGTCCAATATTGCCACAACCTATGTAACAACAGCAATTTGAGAAAAATCAAAGGACTGAGTGATCTACATGTATGTGGGCATGAGGAAGAACCCTAACACGCCTTCTCAGCGCTGGTAGAACGGGCAGGAAATAACAGTCTGAAAATCAACTGGTCAAAAACCCAACAGATGGTTTTTCGGAAAGGTGGGCGTGCAGCAGCAGACGACAACTTGCAATATGAAGAGGACAAAGTGGAAATAGTAAATGCAGTTAAATACCTTGGGATCACTTTACAGACTACTGGGACATTCAGATTAAACATCCAAGACAGAGCAGTGGCTTGCATGAAAGCCATGTACGACATTATTAATCTACAGCAGCTATCTTTAAAAACTGCTATGCATCTATTTGAGGCAAATATCCCACCAATTCTCACTTACGGGATCCACTTGATATGGGACCGACTAACGAAGAGAGATCTGGCCACCATCGAAAGAGTTAAACGGTGGGGCTCGAACCCACGCGTCTACCGAGTCAGCAGAGAACTTGGCCCCATGACCTAACGCTGTGTTTTAGTGAGCCTAGCCACCGCTGTCGGTTCAATACAGCTGTAACAAAAAATACATACAAAATCAAAACTCCTACGCGTCCTTATGACCGATCATTGAAACCATCTGAGTTACATCAAGCACTCCGAAAGAATGCCAACAATCGTAGAAGAGAGTTAATAAACTTCATTCAACAGAAATATCATATTTAGAGCGAACAAATTAATACTAAAATTTGAAGAATTATTATAATGATCTGGTCAGGTGCTGTAAAGACGCGTTCATCTTACACTCTGCATATACACATTTCATTTTACCTTTCACTGTGTAACTACATCCACACTTATCGGAGAATCATAATATTATGAGAGCTTAAACTATTAGTTTTGTTTTATTTGGTATCATGAAAGGATACAGTTACCACAGATGAAGAGAATGATAAAATAAACACAGGCCAGGACACCGAATCCCGAAACGCCACCATACGCAAGTATGCCGTCGTACATCACAACATTCCAATCTTCACCAGTCAGAATCTATAAAATAATACATATAGTTAGTCAGTTATTGCTGCCTAAAGGGGTGGAACAGTGAGGTCATCTGCCCTTAATCATACAGACAGTTGTTGAATCTATATACGTTCAAGAATGCAATTACATGAATTCAGTCAGTACAATCTTGTTCAGCTCGAACTAAAATTTAAACGAGGGGAATTCTCTATCTAGTTCGCTGTTGAAACGAACTGCCACTGACCTATTTGATTTGAACACGGCGCTGGAATGATTTGTTTGGAATACTAATCAGTAATGGTAGACCTGTATTCTTCTTTTCTTAATGAGGTAACATACACTTTCAGTGTTCATTGTACTTTATATGTACTGTATCCTTCTTTATATAACATGTAGGCGTACGTAAAACAAAGGTATATAGTACTAACAACGGTTTTGGAGCAAAACTAAATTAAGTGAAAGAGTTAAAAATGTGGACGCGACCGGGGCAGGACTTAGAGTTCTCATTATAAAGCAAAAGGAAGGAGGCTTGTAGTTTAACGTGACCGTTAATCTCATGACAATGAGCCACGGGACCTCCTTTTTACGTGGAGTCCGCACCACAGGACGTGGCATTTCACTTCAAAAATCTCACAGGCATTGACCAGGAGTCGAGTCCGATCGGCCTTGCGCCACAATGCCCCCTAGTTCTCATTATCTCTCGCTAGGGTGTGCTAGTCATTGCACCACAAAGTCGAGCCACTTTTTCAGCTGTATTAATGGCTTACTTGCCGTGCTGGAGTGGACACGCTGACAATTCTAAGGACAATGGCTTTGGAATAATAATATTCATGTAATACTACTGCCGGCCCCGTGGTGTTGGGGTAGCACGCCTGTCTCTCACCCGGAGGCCCCGGGTTCGATTCCCGGCTCCGTCAGGGATTTTAGAAACTGACGTGAGGGCTGGAACGGGGTGCACTCAGCCTCGTGAGGACAACTGAGTAGCTGTCTGACAGTGAGGCAGCGCCCCGATCACGAAAACCAAGATTAATGGCTGAGGGGACCCGATGCGCTGATCACGCATCACCCCAATATCTACAGGCCAAATGGAGGCCCTTCACGGGCTGTAGTGCCAGGGGTTATTATTATTATTATTATGTAATACTACTACCAGTATTTTGTCAAGTCTCATTTTAATTTGTTTTCTAGTTACTTCTGGATCATTGATGATAAGTAAAATTCATCAAAGCTGTGTTATTTGACTACCCATATAATTATTGTTGAACTTTCCTATTTTCGTAAGTGTGTGTAATTTATAGGATTCGTTAGTGGCTGTCCCATATTGCTCAACGTCAAGGTTGATTGCAACCACTGACGAATCCTAATGATATGTACCTTACCCCAGCTTTCATTTACCTTCGTGTACAATTATGAATACTAACAAATGATTTATGACGGAATGAATGTATTCCGAAGCATACTTCTAAATCTGGACACTTGTTAGTTGAAATATAGTAATAAAATACAACTTTTATTACCTGAAATACTGTCAGCAAACTCTGCCAAAAGCTGTCAAAATTGCTTCTAGTTTTCTGCTGCGAACTATTAAAATCAAATTTTCCACCAAACACCTGCATTCCCAGCAGAGCGAATATTACGATAAAGAGGAACAGAAGAAGTAGAAGTGAAGCAATTGATTGGATGGAGTTCAAAAGGGAAGCTACGAGATTTGACAATGATCTCCAATACCTGAAAGTAAGAGCAAAACATGTGAATTTTCGTATCTGTGTATGAAAAGAACAGGGCTTCTGCAATTCCAGTTATACAAATACCACCATAGGGGAACTAGCTCAATTACCAAGGTTCATCACACAGTTTTCCGAGTAGGGTAATTGGTGCCTTCCATTGAACGAGTTCACCTGTAACTACTCACACTCTATGTGACCTTACAGACACTGGAAATAGTTCATATGAACTAATCCAGTTCTTATATCATTTAATTTAAGCGTTTATCATTTGTATAATCCTCCACATGTTTATGGAGATCATGAAACATATCGTCACTGCACCTGAAAAATCCACTATGTAAGAATGTTGCTATCTATCATTACTTTCCATAAGACAGACACGTCCCAGGGGTCTACTTGAATATACAGCCCAACACCACAATGCACGTAAGGTTGAAATATGTATTATCAATTAAGTATTGAACTTTACGGGGCTATATATCCAAGTATTGCTAGGGATGTGGCCGCTCTTAAGGAAGCAACTGGCATATTGGGGACTATTCAGGTGTGGAGACGACACATTATATTTCAAGTAAAATACAGCTATATCTCTTTTATATAAAATGTTCGGAATATGTGGTACTACAGGGCTCACTGCAACTGGGATCAAATTCATTTCTGAACACAACCAGTCAGTCCTAACGACTTACTTAATTCTGATCTGACGGGGTACAGTCCGTCTCGTGAGGCAAAACTGAGAAGTGACAGGTTCGATTCCCACCTCATCTATCCAAGAAGTGGTTTTCCGATATTTTTTCCACTTCTACTCCAGGGAAATACCGGGACGGTTCCTAACTTAAGGCTATGGTCGCCTCTTTCTCAATCCTTACGGGAATTATAAATACACACACTACTACAGACACCACAATCACACAGGTTATCAGACGCATTCTACACAAACACACACACCCAAGTACACGGGGCTAAATTACCACGATTTCCGAAGCCCTCAAATGAAACATCAACAACTCTGAACGACTTGAGATAACACTAAGTAACTGTAACTCAATGTTTTATTTTTATTATTATTATTATTATTATTATTGTTATTGTTGTTATTATTATTGTTATTATTATTATTGTTATTGTGTATTATTATTATTGTTATTATTATTATTGTGTATTATTATTATTATTATTATTGTTATTGTTATTGTTATTATTATTATTGTTATTGTTATTATTATTGTTATTATTATTATTATTGTGTATTATTATTATTATTATTGTTATTGTTATTGTTATTATTATTATTATTATTATTATTGTTATTGTTATTGTTATTATTGTTATTATTATTATTATTATTATTATTATTATTATTATTATTGTGTATTATTATTATTATTATTATTATTATTATTATTGGATTATTGATTGTTGTCGTACTGAGCGGTTGGTGCGTCTTGGCTTTCGTGGTTTAAGTGAGTTTGACGGTATATTTCAGTGACTATATTAGTTGAAAGGGTTGAGTTTTGTGTGGCAGAGCCTCTTCCGCACGACGAAGTGATTTCTCTACCTGAGGGGTGGCTGGGTGAGTAATTCTTCCATCTGTTCAGGAATTGTGTCCCCGTCGCTTGTGGAAAGTAAGGTTATGTCCAACAGAAGAGAAGAGATCGGTGTCATGGAGAGATTGTGTGTGGAATCCACCGAGATTGTAAGCGGCGCAGATACCAGCGCTCAGGCCCAAGTGGGAGATTCTAATGGCGCGCGATGTGTGGCGTCTACAAGAACTACTTCATCTAGGGAGCTGGACGTTGCATCTAATGTCATGGCGGGGCAGAGTACAATAATCTCGAGTGAGAATGGAGGTTCAGATGAATTGAGGTTCACTGCGGACAAAGGTAAATGTCGAAATGAAATAGACATAAAAGAAGAGTCAGAGATTCTGAAAGGAATAGGATTACTGAAGATCATGATGGCAGCTACCAAAACTCAAAGAAATGTGAGTAATAATATCAAGAATAGCCTAGCGCAGTTAGTAGAGGTTTTTGATGTCCTCGATCACTGCCGCAAAACTAGATTGGCAATAGAGGTCACTACCATCACTCGACCTAGAACTCCCATATGCGAGAAGGCTGCAAGTCAAGGAGAAACAATGATTACTGTAATTGAGAGCAGTGTCAATTCCGAAAACATATCTGCAAATGAAATTGTGGTCATTGAACCTCCCGTGGAGAAGTTAGCAGAAGATGCCTGGCAAACAGTTCGAACAAGGAAACACAGGGGTCATAGCGGTAAAGTTATTCTGGAGGACGAAAAGGGAGAACTTAGAAGTAATCATTCTCTACATCAGAAGGGAAATAAAACGAAGGATAGAAGACGCAACGAGGCAATTGTTATCAAGCCTACTGAGGGGAAGACATATTCAGAAGTTCTTCAATCATTGCGTCAGCAAGCAACATCTGATTGCAGTGGCGTAAACCTTAAATCGATTCGCAGAACGTCGACTGGTGCGGTGCTCCTTGAAATGAAAGGGAAAAATGGAGATAAATCTAAGTTCAGGGAGATGATTTCCAAAGCCGCTGAGGGTTTGGGTGAAGTTAAAATGTTGGCTCCTACCATAACCTTGGAAATTAGGGATTTGGACTGTCTTACAACAGCAGAGGAAGTCCAGGCAACATTAGAGGACCGGCTTAAGGATAGCATGGGTGAAATAAAAGTTACTATTACCAAGCCCAATTCAAGAGAACAGCGTATGGCCATAGTTGTGGTAAACTCCAATGCGGCAAATGAGTTGCTCCTTGATCAGCATATTAAGATAGGCATGGTTAGCTGCCGTATTCGGAAAAGGACCAATGTGCTGAAATGCTTCCGATGTATGGGCTATGGTCACATGGCAAGACAATGTACGGGTCCTGACAGGTCGAAGTTGTGCTACAGATGCGGGGGAAAGGAGCATAAAGCTACTCACTGCACGTCTGCCCCAAAATGCTCGATCTGCGCGTGTGAAGGCAAGAATGACGACCATGTGATCGGGTCAGGTATGTGTGCTGTCTTTCGACGTGCATTGGAGAGTGCTCAACAGTCAAAATGCTAAGATTTCTACAAGGCAATATTCATCGTAGCAGGGTGGCTAACGATCTCCTAGTTCAGTTTGCCGCGGAAAAGAATATTGATGTTGTGCTTATTAGCGAACAATATAAGAACAGGGATATTCCATCGTGGTACTCTGATGAAAGTGGGACGGCTGCTATATGGGTAGCGGATCCAAGCAGAGTTTTTATTGAAAAGTTTGGTGCTGGAAATGGATTTGTCTGGGTCAAGAGCAGAAATATTTCTTATGTAAGCTGTTACTTAACACCCAATGAATCAATTCGGCAGTTTGAGACCCGACTATCTGCCCTTGAGGATTTCCTAGGTACAGTAACTGGGGGTATTCTGGTGGCCGGTGATTTTAATGGTCGAGCAGTTGAGTGGGGCTTGGCTCATACAAACGGGAGAGGCCATAGAATTTTGGAGATGGCTGCTAGGTTGGACTTGGTGCTGCTAAATAGCGGTGATGTTCCAACATTTTGTCGGCCTGGGCAAAACGAAACCACACCAGACCTAACGTTTGCCTCTGCAGATCTTGCTGCTTGCATTGCAGACTGGCATGTAATGCTAGATTATAACAACAGTGATCATCGATACATCCTTTTTAATACTAGGCCTCGAGGAGGCCTAGTCCATGAAATTCCGATACCGTTTAGATGGAACGTTGATCACATGGATAGTGAAATTCTTCTTGCAGTAATAGCACAAGGGAAACAAGTTCTGGAGGATTTGTTTCAACATAGCCCCGCGAGCTCTGCAGAAACCCTGGTTAGGTCGACCATTGATCTCATTGTTAAGGCTTGCGGAGCATCCATGCCCAAGAAGAAGATTTTTCCAAACAAACGGCCAGCCTATTGGTGGAATGTTGAAATAGCAGAGGCTCGACGATTGTGTTTTCGATTAAGGAGAAGGGCACAAAGGCTCTGCAGAGATTCTCTAGAGTTTGCAAATGCGATAGAAGAGTGTAGAGTAGCGAGGAGGGCTCTCAAACGGGCCATTGCTCAAAGTAAGGCACATAAATGGAACGAGCTCATTAACGATCTGGATCAGGACCCATGGGGTCTGGGCTACAAAATTGTCAGTAAGAAGCTCGGCGGCATTATGGTGTCTACTGCTGCTATGACGGCATCCCAGAAGGAAGCTATTATAGATGAGCTATTTCCTAATCACCCAGAGAGATTTCCCGATCACATGCCGGTGATGCTAGATGATATTCCGCTATTCACTAGGGAGGAATTACAAACTACAGCACGATCTTTTCAGAATAAGAAGGCACCAGGGCCGGATGGAATTCCTGCTGAAGTGTTAAAGATGATATCCGAAGAGGAACCAGATGTTTTGCTGAATATGTATAATTGTTGTTTACTACAGGGAGTCTTTGCGACCCCCTGGAAAGTGGCCAGGCTTGTGCTCATGCCTAAAGGCAAAGGAGATCCCACTACTGCTTCAGGTCAGAGACCTCTATGCATGTTGGATATGGCTGGCAAACTGTTTGAGAAGATGATTAAAGGAAGGCTTCAGGCAGCGATTGTTGCTGCAGGAGGTCTGTCCCCCAAACAATACGGTTTTGTGAAGGGTAAGTCCACCATCAGCGCCATTGAAGAAGTGGTGATGGCTGTCAGATCCATTGAGCATGGCAACCATTTCTCTAGAAAAATGTGCTTACTGGTTACTCTGGATGTGAAAAATGCCTTCAATTCTGCCCGGTGGATTGACATAATAGCTGCACTTGAAACAACATTTAACATTCCTCGCTACTTGGCGTCTGTTCTGAGGAATTATCTTTGTGATCGTTGGATACAGTATGACACAGATGAAGGAGTCAAGTGTCGCAAGGTAACAGCGGGGGCGGCTCAAGGCTCGGTGTTAGGTCCTGATTTATGGAACGTAAATTATGACAGTATTTTACGGATGGAGATGCCAGAGGACACTTCTTTGGTGGGATATGCTGATGATCTCGTTGTGCTCATTATGGAGCGCTCCATGGAGGGTCTGCAACTTAAACTGAATCAGGTAATGCGGAGAGTTTCCACCTGGATGAATGAACATGGTCTCCAACTAGCAGTTCATAAAACAGAACTAGTCCTTGCTACTAAGAAGAGAGTTCCACGAGTTGTACCCATGCTAGTAGATAATCAAGTGATAGAAACAGCTCCTGCTGTTCGTTACTTGGGTGTTATGATTGACAGCAAGTTAACATTCTGGAATCATATCAGCAAGATTGCTGATAGGGCTGCAAGGATTGTTAACAACTTGTCGCGGCTCATGGCTAATATTGGCGGCCCTTCACCATTGAAGAGGAAACTGCTGATGAGAGTGGCGGAATCAGTTATTGTTTATGGTGCAGAGATTTGGTCAGTAGCTCTTGGCTCTGAGATGTATAGGAAGCGGATAAACTCTGTTCACAGAAGAGCTGCCCTCAGAATAACTTCTGCCTATCGTACAGTGTCTGGACCGGCAGTGCTAGTAATAGCTGGGGCGATACCCATTTACATCCTGGCCAAGGAAAGGCGCCGTATATACTTGCGCAAAGACGAGCATTCTAAGATACGCGTGAAGAGGGAGGAAAGAGACAGATCTCTTCTGGAATGGCAGGAAGAATGGGAACGTGAAAATCGTGGCAGGTGGACCGCTAGGCTCATCAAGCAACTGAAGCCATGGTTGTCGAGGGAACATGGTGAGGTTAATTATTACATTACCATGTTTCTCTCTGGCCATGGTTATTATGAAGCATACCTCCATCGAATGGGAATTTCACCGAGTTCACGTTGTCGTTATTGTGATGATCAATGGGACGATGTTCAGCACACATTCTTTGCATGCTTGAGGTGGAGAAATCTTCGAAGGCTTCTGGAGACAAAAGTAGGTGTCATTACACCAGACAATGTGGTGGATAAAATGCTCAGCAGCAGAGAAAGTTGGGCACAGATTGCAGTCTACATCTCTGAGCTGCTGAAAACAAAAAAAGAAGAGGAACCGAGAAGATTGGTTGCTGAAGACAGTGAAGATGATGATGAGTAATTTCATTATCATCACATTTAATGAAATTGACTGAGACTTCTGGTCGTAACAGAGGCTCCACCCTGAAGTAAGGCTGAACAGGCAGTTCCGGGGTGGCCTTAAGCCAAGTATAGGGTTTGTGGGTTTTTAGTAGGTAAGAATCCTGCACAGTTGTAAGTCCGGAAGCTTGCAATATGTCTTTTGAAGATTTCCCCACGTTTCCCTCGAAAAAAAAAAAAAAAAAAAAAAATATTATTATTATTATTATTATTATTATTATTATAGCATGTATGTATCCTTCCCTACCACAATGTACGCCTAACAACACTAAGATACTCTATGGATACCCGGTGGGATAAATGAGAGCTAGGACTACTTTGTCTGATCCTTTCTATAGCCTAATACAGTAGTTGTGTTTCTGGGCATCACATCTTCCGAACAATCGTCCAGGAAACTACAACAACAATATTCTGCTTGTTGTCATTTTAATTTATATTACAAATAATCTTCATGCTAAATAAATGGGTACATGTACTTATTGTTGTTGTTTTAAGGGGCGGAACTACGAGGTCATCAACACTGCTGCATGTTCAGTGAAAACAGATTTTGGCGCTCTTCTATTCAAATCGTAAGACCACATTAATACCCATAACCAACTACCATCATTCCTGCTCGTGGTCTGACCACAGTACAGGGATGTGTAGGTGGTGACATGCAAACCTGATCCAACTACTAGCCTTCATCCCTAGAGAAGTATCGCTAGCTAGTGGTCTCGTCATGGAATCAGAGACTCAGAAAAGACCTTTTCGGTTAAACACTTGGTATAGGCATTTTCTACAATATCCCATGTTTTGCCTTGGGAACAGGAACCTCAAACAGTTTAATGACATTTCTGAAACTTACGAATATTTTTCAAGGATACAATAATGTAGCTACAAATCACAATATTGTTTTTGGATTCATCATCATGTATGACATTCCTGTTCATTTTCATACAAGTAAGGTATTACGATGATATACACGGATATTGCCCATGCGAAGTTTTAGCATCGCTAATTATTCTCCTTGTGCATTTCATTTCACGTAATTGTACATGCACAGAACTTAGTATGCAATTGATTTCACATTTTGTTTGTTTATATATTTTTGTAACTGGTGCCGAACATGTCGTCGATTCCTGAATAATTTATAATTTATTCAAGCTGGTCTTTATGAAGGCCATTGTTTTAATAAAACAGTTATCAATACAGCATGCATCTTTGTGTATAACATGCTATCCTGTGGCTATACAGCTGCTCTATGCGCTCTAAGGACTATTGTCAGGAGCATGGACCATGTGGGGAACTAGATTCCAGAGACATGTACTGTCATCACTAGATTCTCTGTGTTTACCCTCACGATCGTGAGGACAAAGCTGCACGACACTTGCTTGTCTGCGCTATCATCATCTTCCTCTACAAACGTGAATAAGTGGCATGGATTGCTATGGACTTGCAATAGGCTATATTGTGCTGAGGGATAAATCTGAGTTTTATGTGGCCATAGATGGCAACCTTATTCGAGTATGGAGCGACGCAGCTTGGCAGACAAACCCATTACACTCTAGTAATTCATTGATCCGTTTGCATCCAATACCTTTAAATAAATGTAGCGAAACAAAATCTCAATATAGAAGTAGTGAATTATGACCATTTAGGATATGATGAGTACAGAGTAAACGTCGTCTAGCTGAACATCAGATGTCAAAAATTTCAGTTATAAGAGGGTCCTTGGTTCTATTAATAAATGTCACACCAGCTGTAGGATTCGATCATTAGCAGTTGACAACTGGGGAGACACAAATGTAGATACTTTTGAGACATAATCATAGTATTTAAAGTTGAAATGGAAATACTAGTTAACCGGTGCATATATTGAGCAATGACAGATTATAACACAGTTTATAAATTGATACGGGGCTTTTAAGTCTGTAGTATGGTCAACTAAAGTGTGTCAACATCATGATATTAGTAGCTCATCTGTGAGAATGTTCAGATATTCAACGATATTCTGTACTTATATCATTATACCTATTAAGGGTAAACGTAATTTTTCTTGATATATATGTAAAATTAGATTATATTTCAGAGTTTTGAACTGATTAGTAATACATTTTGTTTTAATAACTTATGTGTATATCTACTTAATGCCCAAAATGGCCACTCATATGGAATGCTTACTGTAAACTCACTTGGTCACCTTGAACACTCGAAGAAGTCTGACACATCTGAGTACAGATACGCCAAGAGGAGGCATCACTTTGGTATGTGTTAAAACAATTTCTCCAATACTTCCAATTACGACGAAACAGTCAAATCGATTAAAAAGTGAAACAAAATATCCCTGGAAATAAGCAATACAGAGAATTAGACGTGAAGTATTAATAAAAATAAATATTTTAGCTGCAAACCAGATATGTTACTTACAGTATACACACAAATAGAAAATGGATTGTACGACATCTCATCTGCACAATTTGTATAAGGTATATTTAAGATACGTCATTCTATCACATTCGCTGTTCCTACTGCGATTTTCAAAGCCAATTTATGGGAAGATACCATCCATATGTTAGAAATGTTACATTGGAGACGTTGACAATTTTAGAAAAAAATGCACTCTCTTTAATTCTAGCAACATGATTGGGGGGTAATGAAACATTTTCAAGAAAGTATTATATGTGGGTTAACATTTTCAACCATGTTATCCGCATGGTACTTGGTTCAGAAACCACCCTCGTATTTTGTGAAAAAATAATTCACAGAGTGGTCAAATAACTAGAACCACTCCATACCTGCTGTTAATAGTTCCTGAGCGAAATGTACAGTGCGCTTATATGAAAAAATATAGTTCAGTGATAATTCCTGAAAAACGCAACATCACATTCAAATGTGTATGACACATAGATGTATAGATAGCATGTAGCTCTCAAAATAGATTAGACTGTGAGGAGATGAGAATGAGGTATTATTTAAGCCAGTAAGAAAAGTAAACCGGCTTCATTGTGTCAAGTTAGGACGCTTGCAGATCCCCCAGGAGGTCTCAGGTTCGGTTCCTAATATGTTGAAAACAGAATATAATGTGTATGATCAAGCAATAAGATAGATCGTAAATGAACACGATATGTGATGCTGTGACTCATGAAATTCTCAGCAAAAACACGCGGAGGAAATGCATATGTAAACTACAGTATGTAACTATCCATTCGCTCTTACAGGCACTCAAGGTATTAAGTTGCACTCTTAGGGCTTTTGCCCAGCGTAGTAGAGTGTTAGAATATTATTGTCGTATCATAACTAGTGGAAATAAGTGTAGGCTATTTGAAATCCTGATCACTAACGCAACTCTAGTGTAAACTGAATACGAATCATCATTTAGAGCAGCATATCAGTTTGTGAGATGTTTAGTTGCATGTACCATTGGTGACCAATTCTAAAGACAACAGTAGAAGGCATATAGGAAAGTACGTGTTCAAAGTTGAAAACATTCGGAGTACATTGCAATAATCCATTGAATTTCATTGTGTAGACTTTCATGGTCGGCGGTAATACTTTATTACATAGAAGTTTATCAATGTGTTATCCAACAACTATATTTGAACTACTGCCAACGTTTCTATATCTACAAATTCAAAGAATGTTTTCAGAAATGGGAATTTCCCTGAAAGAGCAGTATGCGTTTTAGTCAGTACCGGTAGTAAATAAAAGGGGCAGATACTTTTACTTCTGGTTAGGTGGTTTCATATCTCTAATAAATGTATAGAATCTGCAGTAATCAGGATTCTTGATCATATCTGAAAATGATTTGTCTCTTTCCCTGTATGAACTCTCGATCACAGCAAGTACTATGGACTAGACCATGAATACAACATTCTTTAGGACATGGACAGGATTTAGGAAGTGTTGTTTGTCGATGTTGGCAGCATATGATTTAGGAAGTGTTGTTTGTCAATGTTGGCAGCATATGATTTAGGAAGTGTGGTTTGTCAATATGGCAGCATAAACAAAACAATGTATGTGAAACGAGCCATCATGGCGACGGATTGAAGTTTAGATGTTTTAGTATTCTAATCGTTTATGTTTTGTTATTGTAATGCAATTTATTTGGAATAAACGTAGTGATAGCATCTGGTAGAATCAGTGTACACTTTATTGAAGTTCTCAACGCTACCAGAAGAACACAATTTTATACAGGACAATTATACAAAATATTACTTCATTGTTTAAAATGACACTTGTTAATTATGATGGAATTCATACTATTACCTTGATAAAGTTCTGTTGTGGTTAATGCCATGTAGGAAACACATGCCATCAATTGATTGTTACCTAGATTCATACCAGCGTATCACGGGAGACCTAGGACAATTGATATCGAGCAATTGCATTGCTCTCAGTGTGTCTCACCCTCAAACGAGGAAGCACATTATTCATGAACAAAAACACCATTCCTAACCTTAGTTCAAGATACACCATCAGTGAAAACAACGCAAGAATACAAGTGATTTCACAGTCATTGCATGATACATCTAAATAGTATTGAAAGAATTTCCGAGTCCATTAAAGTGGACTTAATTCAAGGTGTTTGATATCAAAAAGTTCCTACTCATAGGGAGGAAGGAGCTCGATATGATTACAGAATAAAGGAACAAATCGCTGGTTGGTTGGTTGGTTGGTTGGTTCCTTAGTTTAGGGGCTGCAACAACGCGGACATGTAGCCCCATGTACTTTGGTTGTGTGTAGAATTTGTCTGATAACCGGTGTTAATTTATTGTGATGACTGTATTAGTGTGTGTTATGTGTGATTCCGGTAAAGACCGCTGACGATCATTTTTTCAAGCAAAAGTATTTGCTACCAAATGCTACCGTTCACGACACCTAGCTGCGTACTTGGCTACTAGCTGCCATCGCAGTCAGCACCTGGTGGCGAACGTTGGAACTAATATAGCATTATCAAATAATCCAACCTACTAATTTTGGCTTCACACAAATGTAGTTAGTGGAAGGTTCTTTTTCATGCCATAAATCTATGGCATGGGAGCACCGGCTTTACTTCCCCTCCGAAGGAAGGCATACTGAGGGATTATTAACGCTCTTAAAAAATCCGACGACTTCGGCTGGGTTTGAACCCGCGACCTTGGGCATAGAAGCTGAGCATGCTACCAACCACGCCATCGAGGCCGCTGGAACAAATCGCTGCCTTGATTGCAAAGTCTAGTGACTAAATATTTTAGGTGAGGAGTTATTGTGAGTCTAGCGTTGCTTAGATAGAATTTAGTGACTTTTAAAGTCCATTTAGTGACAAAAATATGTTGGTGTGTCATTTTAGGGGCTTAGACATTGTGGTCAGTCAGTCCCGTGTACCTGGGTGTGTGTAGAATATGTCTGATAACATGTGTTATTGTGGTGTCTGTAGTAGTTGTGTGTTTGTAATTCAGGTTATATTGAAAAGGAGTCGGCCGTAGCCTTAAGTTAGGAACCAATTCAAGCATTTACCTGTAGTAGAAGTGGTGAAACCACGGAAAACCACTTCAAGGATGGCTGAGGTGTGAATCGAACCCACTCTTTCCCAGTTTTGCCTCACGAGGTTCAGTGTACCCCGCTTCAGCCTCAGAGCAGAATTAAATTTCTTGGCAGAGTTGGGAATCAAACCCGGGCCCCAGGGGTGACAGACAAGAATGCACACCACTGGGCCACGAGGTGGACTTGATGGAAATACAAAGTCTATTCGTAATATGGGAAATTTGTGATTTGACTCTTACTAGCAATGAGTGAGAAACAGAGTGCAAGGAGTGTGTTTCTTTAAGGCCATGAACACCTTCTCAGACAATAAAATGTTATTCTGGACATTTTATCTGTCTGTTTATAGGCCTACTATTGGAGTGAATGCCCCCATTCCTAATGATTAGAAAATAACAACAGGACTTATGTACCCATTGCCACATTTACTTCAGTCGGTTGAGAATCATAACAACACAAATACCAATTCCAATCAGTCCATAGGTAAGATCTTGAGACATGTAATATCTCAATTCCCCACTTCGTCCCCACTTTGGACAACCTCTATGTTAATGACCAGCTGGATAGGGCGCGTTCTTGTGACTCCCTGCATTAGTGGTGCGAAATACCTGTATGCAGGCTCTTCTTGTCCACATGTTTCTAGATCTGTTGTCTTCCTAAAGAAGGATTAGATAACAATCCCTTAGTCGCGGCACTTTTCATCGTTGAAGTTCCTTAGTTGAAGCAGGTACTCCTTGTCAATAGGGGGCTGCGTGGCGCAGTCGGTAGAGGCGCTGAGCTTCCAACTGAAAGGAAGTGGGTTCGATCCCCACCCAGGTTGGTGGATTTTAGAAACAAAACTACCACTTTCGGAAACGCAAATAGCCCTGGGGTCCACGCAGCCAACACCAGAAATGAGTACCAGGGTAATTCCTGGGAGCAAAGACGGCCGGGCGTGGAGCTGACAACTCCATCCCATCTAGTGTCGATGTCACAAAGAGTGGAAGCCTCTACCTTCCACTACTCCCAAAGCCTCCATGGTATGTATGGAGTTGACTTAGCTTTACTTTACTCCTTGTCAATATGTGTCAAGCTGTTGTCTTCCTGAAAATGGATTAGACTCGTCATTTCTCTACGAGGACGGCAAATCTCGTGGACGTTTCCAAATTCAAGCAGGTCCAGCTCCACCTAAAGTCCTCGGCTACCTTTTGTTGCGCAACCAGCTCCTTGGCCGGATCTCTATTCTTCGCAGATTCAGGACCAGTCAGATTAGTGGTGCGGCTCTGTCTGCGTTAGTTCGTTTGCTCCATTTTGGGTTTTGAATTAACAGCGGCTTCTAGGTTTATCAACGTGTGTCTAAAGCTTCCCTACTGCTTTGTGTTTTGCCAGCAACTTCTGCAGACACCGCTTGGTGGTGCCTACAATCCTCTCCCCCTTGCTCCCCACCAAGCTGCCCTTGGTGCATTTCCAGTTGATGTTCTGATGAGCAAAATTCTGACGGGTAAGAGGGGGCTATGAGTGACATCCAGTTGAAAGTTGGATCTCTGTTGGCTGCGCTAAATGTCAAGGCATTGCGCGCTGTAAATGGTGTGGAATATTCCTAGTCTGCCAACTTTTGAAGTGCCAGAAGAAACGTGTCAGTAGCTGTATGCGTCGATAACAATCAATCAACGTAGTGTTGAGTGCTTCAGGAGTGGTGAACTGAATAGTTCGGATGTTGTCCTGGCAGTGTAAGTGTTCCTGTATTATCCTATTCTTATCACCATAGTGAGCTTGAAGAATAATTTTTCTTCCGTCATACATCTTAGCACTCACGGGGTTTCCTTCGACCAACTTCTTCGGTTCGGCCTCCAAGTACCCGCACAAAGAAATGTGTTTAAAACGGTAGGGAGGATTCTTTAAGTACTGATGATTTGAATTGATCTCAAAAGTGCAGCCAGGTTTCAGCATCACCTGAGAATGGTTCTAACTTGATTGGGGGATGTTGAACGGAGTGTGAAACTGGAATCGCAATTGTGGGTGTAGTGGGAAGTGACTCAGAGATACTGAAATTAGCGGATGAATACACTAGATTGTTCTCAACAGTTCTTCTCAACCCTCTTGGAAGTGCGTTTAGCTGGGTATACATATTATTCGCACTCCTGAACATAAGTGTCGTATTCGGTGTCCTATAGAACGTCATGGAGGGAATCATTCCATACAGTTAATTTGTTTAAAGTAACTTGCAGCCTGTCTCAGCAGTGTTCCAAGTCTTCCATTGAGTTGTTCCCGGTTAAGCTATCAACTTCCGTAATGAAACGTGTATTTCTACCCTCTCTCTTTCATTTCCTTTTTAGTTTGTGTAAAAATGTACCCTTTTTAGTACTGAATGACAAGCTGGATGTATTCACTGAATAATAAGGAAATAAATGCCTATGTTTTCTGAAATCTTGAGAATTAAGTTTGGTCGAATGCCACAAGGACTGCTAGTGTGGACTCTTAGTTTAACAAGTGGACTAGTGAACGCAAATTCTACAGGATATATGCCCGAGAGCAGCGGTATTATGGTGTAAGACTTTCTGTATGATATGATCTCTGACCTGCCTCCTTGCCATGATGTCAGTAGCTGATTTATTAACAGGTGGCATCGCAGCTTTCACAAGCAAGGACGCATTGATAATTTTTTTTATCAGCATACATGGATATCTAACAATATCATGATTAGAAATATATATTGGTTATTACTCTTCCATTATGCAAATGATTAGTTTCGAAACTTGTCTATTGTGCCGGGAACTTTCAGCTCAGTATAGCCGACAAGTCGCAAGTCTTCCCTCGCAGTTTTGAGGTTCCTTAATGTGATATTCAGTAAACTGGTTTGGAATTCCTGCTAGAATTCCTTGAACATCCCTAAGTCCTGAGAGTAAAGGCATTATAATATAATACTATTCACTGGTAAATAACAACAGAACGTTTGTAACTGCCACCATATTTACGTAAGGCTAAATAGAGCCATAATAATGCAATATAAATACCAACGAACTCCAATTGGAGCATAGATAATAGAGATGACTTGTAATATCTCAGTTCCCCACAACCTCGACGGTCTCCTTAAGAATCAGTTTGCTCGTTTCCTACGTATATCTTTGGATTACACTGACTGTACTTATACAGATCGCTGGAATTTCCAATATACAGAGAGTGTAATAAAACTACATAAATATGTCTTATAAACCAGTAAAGCACTTGTTTGGAAGGTACTTACAGATAATATGTGGGGTAAAGTAACCCTGTTAAGTGCACTAAATTTGATTAAATCATGCTACATTAATGGAATGAAAATGTGGTAGACCACTTGTTCTATCCCCTCGGGGTTCCTTGGGTTGGCTACTCGCTTGGCGTGTTTGGGGATTAGCTAGTGAGGGCCCGAGGGATGCAGAACGGGATGAGAAGGGGGTGGGAGGTGGGGGGGGGGGGGGTGTAATATGGGCTAAGGATGGACATTTCCTACAGGTTGGTACGCGAGCCACTACACATAACATTATAAATACATTCCTCGATATTTAATTAAAAAAACATAAGGTTTCTTACCTGAAATCCTAAACTGTACATTTTTATTAACATCTCCATGGAAAAGAGGGCGACAAAAAAGAGGTTAGTCCAGTCTGGAACAAAGATCAAACATTTACATTAAATAGGGATCTTCATATTCTTCACTCAAATCAAATTTGTAACAAACTGAAATAATAGTCGGCTTATAAAAAACAACAACCAAGAAATAATCTGAGAATCAGATTTACTCATCCACCCAGTCAGGTTTCCTTGCACAAATATATCTTCGTACAAAAATATATTCATGGAAATTTAAGACAGTGTTGTAGGACCTTCAGTGTCTACAGAAGCTATTGCCCATTATTAATTATACAGTATTATAATATAATTATACCAGGTGAATCAACTGCCCCTAATAATATTGTTACGTGCCACCCCCTAGTGGCACCTTTGTTAACTGGATTACGGTGGGGGTACAAAGCACAACACCAATTACTGCTTAAAGAAATAATTAACTTTATTGTGGCCAGAAAATTACACTAATCAGCAAATACAAGCAATTAGGAGCCTTACTCCAGTTTCCTCAAGTCTCTTCCTTGAGCGCTCTTGGCCCTTCCACTTGTCAACAGATCACAGAAGTTAATCCGTCCTAATGAGTACGGTGGCCTTGACAGAAACTACCTGCTCCTCTCCTTTATGTTCACCGACCACAATTACTTACGATCACTTGCTGCAGGCTATTTCGCTGTCCACAAGCTGGAGAAACAATGTCACTGGATTTCGTAACTCGCACAGCACTTCGTCACCACACTTCTGTCGCACAAGATAATCGCTCGCACTAGCTCGTGAAACACAACAACAACAACTGCTAGACAGGTCGCACTTATATAGCAGGCCGGTGACTCAATAAATGCTTCTAGATCCATCCAGGGTTCACGGCTTCTCGAGGTTTCCATCGCTGGTCCAGTCACGAATATTCTGGACTATCCCTTGGTCTTAGTAGCCCTGTTGTATAAGGCGCGCGCAATACAGGAGGCAGGACACAGCCCAGCCCTGGGGCAGTTGTGACTCATGCGGCGAGTGATGACACAAACTCACAGCCGTAACAATATTGTTTTATGCAGACCATCTAGCATTGTTAACAGGAAGGTCCATATTTCTCTGCTTGCAACCCGTATGTTACTAATGCACTGCAAGCGATAATGAGCACTAATACTTTTCCCTTGATGTGCCTACAGCCCAATACGAGGGGAAAATAATGGTGTTCAGTATTGTTTGCGGATATACAGTCCCTGGCCACATTATTAGGCCACTCGGAGATTATTCAGAATATCTATTTTATATTGTTTTATTTTGTACTTTTCTTGTGGTACATGTACGAAAGCCTCCGTGGCATAGGCGGCAGCACGCCGGTCTCTCACCGCTGGGTCCGTGGTTTAAATCCCGGTCACTCCATGAGAGATCTGTGCTGGACAAAACGGAGGCAGACAGGTTTTTCTCCGGATACTCCGGTTTTCCCTGTCAAAATTTCATTCCAGCAACACTCTCCACTAGCATTTCATTTCATCTGTCATTCATTTAATCATTGCCCCAGAGGAGTGCGTCAGGCCTCGGCAGCCGGCACAGTCCATATCCTCGGCGCTAGATGGGGGCTTCATTCATTCCATTCCTGACCCGGTCGGAGACTGGAAGCAGGCTGTGGATTTTCATTTTTTTCTTGTGGCACATGTACAAATAACATTCAGGTCATTAGGATTAATATTTGTTTTTTATGCTGTATTTATTCTTAAAAGAAAAGAACTATTTTCAGTTGCTCTGAATAAAAATGCAATAAAAGTACTTAACATACAATTTATGTTAGTGATTGAGGTACTTTTTGTAGGTGCAGTTGTAATACACACCCTAAAATAAGAAAAGTAGGAAATTTCTTAGAAACTTGGGAGATATAAGGGAACGATGATGCACGGTAAAACATTTTGCAAATTTTGCAAATTTTCTAAAAAACTCTTATGATAAGAATTTTGGCATTATAAATGTTGATTTTGGTTGCCATAAGCAGGCCGTTACTGTGATAAGAGTATCATTTGTCAACAATATTTGTAGCATGTTCAACAATCGAATGAATATTGACATTTTATTCCTCTCTTAAGCTGGATCACCCTCCTTAGAGCAAGAGGCGGCTTGACAAAATATTGAGCTGTTATGCCTCAAGATGGTGTATCATTTTCCAACTGTAATATGTAGTGTTTACAAATGTTATTTGTACATGTACCACAAAAAATTACTAAATAGAACAATATAAAACAAGATATTCAAATTAATTTCTGAATAATCTAAGAGAGGCCTAATAATGTGGCCAGGGGCTGTATGCTTGCAGGGCATTAGTACCATACGGGATGCAAGAAGAGATATATCGACCTTCCTGACAACACGCGTTAGTTGAGCTGCATTAAACAATGTTATGAGGGGCAGCTGATTCAGCCATTACTACCCTACCAGGGAATTGTTACCGCTAGACGTGGAGCGCGGCTGTTGTGTATACATTTCGTCATCTCGCCTCGTTATGGCTGTAGCGAGCGGCTGCGGAGCCAGAGGGGAAGGCCTGTACAGTCATACAATGCGAACACACCGCACAGCGCACGCCCCAGCATGAATCATGCACACAAATGACATGCGATGAGGTTTCGCTGGCGACGACTGCACGTCTATTCCAGGCGTGTGGCAGGGCGAAGCCCATTAGTTCCGATTTCCGCCACCGGTAACAATTCGCTGGTAGGGTAGTATATAGGTATAATGAAAGTAGCGTCATTACAGAAAATACAGAATGTATATGTTATTGGACTCCTTCCTTAAGGAGGAATATAAACCTGGACCTTTACATGGAGGTGATGAATTTCATACTATTAATAGTACATTATGCAACGAGCCTATAATGGCAAAACGAGCGTATGGAGTTTTATAATTTCCATACGAGTGTGTTAATTACCATGATAGGCGAGTAGCATAAGACTGTTTATGTTCGACGATAATTATTATAACTATTTTATGTTCGAAGATAAATATTCATAAATATCTGTCGAGATTTCGCCAGTTTTATGTACTGAACAGAGCGCATGGGACGCAGAGAATGCCATGTATTTGACCAAGGCCTCCTCGATCACCCCACTATGACACTGGGCAACGCAGTGAAATTTAAATTAAAAGGCCTTGGAACTCAGTGCGGGTGCGATGCTAACCTTATCTAATTGGTCAAACAACTGTTTCTTGAGCTGTGATTGGTGGGAGAAACTGTTTCATAATGAAAAATAGTGTTATAATGACCATCATTATGATACAGTTTTCTGACATATAATAGTCAGGGTCGAACATAAATATTATTTCATGCTTCATTCTGCTGAGTGCATAGTTTGTAAGGAGATTATGGTGTTTGAAGCTATTTTTCAGTTTTGCCGTAGTAAACAAAAAAGCATCAAACTTTCGTTTGTAAGGAGTTAATGCTGGTGGCGAAGATAAAGAGAGATATCCTCGTAATCTGCTCCATACAGTATGTGCTTCATGGAGAAGAGGTATGAGGATATTTTTGGTTGTGTAAGTTGTTACACACAACAAAGGATCTGTGAAGACATCACAATATATCATCGAGTATTACATAATTTTCATTTCAGGAATGGTGGTAGACGGAGATGTAAGATATTCTGTCTATATTCACTGGGTAGGAATCACCCGTTCCAGACCTCAGACCAGAATTCTATTTCTTGGCAGAGCCGGGAATTGATCCTGGGCCTTCACGGCAACTGCCCTACTCAAGGGAAGTGTTTATGTTACATGTTTGAATAATCGTCTCGACACTACTCTCATTGAATCATTAGATACGCACTTTGTGTCAGCATTCCTTGATTAGTTATTCCGGTTTCCTCGGTGGATCCCCTCCACGATCCTAAGACTACGGGCTCGATTCACGGCCGAACAAGTCAGATTTTTTAAGGGAGAATAAAATCTATGATGTCGGTTCGTAAAAGATCTTTCGTGTCACATTTGATGACTACAAGACAAAAGTCACATTTCAGCGCAGAGAGTTCCGATTTCGCTGCAAGATGGTAGTGCTAAACGGAACCTCGAAGTTTGAGGGTAGATTGTCTAAATGGCTCCAATTCCAATGGTCTACACCGGATAGCCGAGGCAATGGGATTATTATTATTATTAGTATTACCCACAGTACGCTCGCTAAAGCGCATGGGGCCAAGCTCTCCGCGGATTCGGTAGACGAGGGTTCAAGCCCCACCGTTGGCAGTCCTTAAAATGGTTTTCCGTGGTTTCCCATTTTCAACTCCAGGCAAGTGCTGGGACGGTATCTTCTGACAGGCCACGACCGCTTCTTCCACATCCTTGCCCAGTTTCATTCACCATCATTCATTTCATCCCTCATTAAAAGCTCTCATGAGGTTGGCGTCAGGAAGAGCATCCGGCCGTAAATACCATCTCCGACCCCGTTGGCCAACGGGTATAATAAGGTGCAGACATACTATATTATTTTTATTATTATTATTTTAATCAGTTAACCTCGAAGCTCGGCTGGGGATGGTGACAGACCGATCGCCCAGGCGACCGCTAATTTGGGTCTAATGAAGGAAAGGTCGGGGGAGGGAGTGGGAAGGACGTCGGCCGTGGAACTTTTCAAATAAACCGTCCCGGCATATGCCTTGGGGTGAAAATGGACACCCACAGCACTGGCTAATTGCATTCTGCAATTGATAATTGCAAATATCGACAATTTGTAAAAAAAAAAAGTGTGTTTAAACAAGCCAGAAGTGTGCCGCGCTTGTAGTTTCTTTACATCTGGGCCATCCAGACAGCGCTTCGGCCGCGCTCTAAGCCAGTTCTCCGAGCTCTTTGATGGAAGGTAGTTTCAGAAGTGATAGGAGGAGCTTGGCTGGCTGAGCACGCTGAAGTGTGCAGCCGATCCATCAGTCTCTAGTTTAGTCCAATAGGCTTTGTTGACAGCGTGTAAGTAAATCAATTTCGCAGTGGTCATGATTGAACAGCATAAAAGGAGTGGTGAAGCAGCAGTCTTTAAAGCAGAATGAGAAATTTCATTTTTCTGTACAGCTTACAAAGGGCATGCCAAATGTTTAGTGTGCAACAGAGATGTAATGAGTTACAAAGAACACAATTTGTTGTTGAATTTTCCTCTCTAATGTGTTCACATTTCAGTTTGGAATAAATCACAATATTCTTTATTTAACTCTTGTGTTCGTTTCCTGCACATTCCATACATCGGAGTACCATTCGATTTGTATATGCGGTATATTTGTTATGGCAAAACAGCCCTATTTATATGTCAACAATCCCACAAGAGCCGTCAGCCGCACGACTGTACGTACGTATCTAGTCAGCGTGGTCCGTCTCCTCGCTGCCACAGTGCAGTGGTGGTAGGGGAAGGAGCGCTAGTCTGACTGCCCAGAGCTCCCCAAGCGCAGCCGCGCTCCCGGAGCGGAATGACTGGATGGCCCTGCTTTACATTAACTGGGTTTATCAGTGTAAAACTTATAGGCTATCATGACGTCGTTAGAATATGATACAACTATACTTTTGCACAGAGCATTGGAGACCTGCCTCTCAGTAGTCACCTACAGCAAACAACAGCGGATGACAACGATCGCCTAAATGCGGCCCCTGGACCTCAATGTCCGCCCCTACCCACGAGGTGGAATTACATGGTACCCATAGTCAAGACATCTGCGATATCAACGGTGTATGCACTTTCTCCCTTTTGCCATTGATTTGTTTCATATTTACTTAGAATCTTTATATCAATGTTTTAACCTAGGCTAAACTCAAGTTGGCAATCTAAGATATGTGATTCTTTACTGTACTTTCCGTAGAAGGTTGCTCTCCTGTACCTTCCGCACATCGTCCTCCTATACACACGATGAGTCATTAATAGCTACATTTTCTTGTTCATCATTGTTTTTGCAGATGCTTCCAAGCAGTCCTTAGTTAAACTAAGGACTTCTGCAGGGAGAGGTGGACTCATCAACCACTGAAGCATGCTACAAAGCTTTAAAGGATTGTGAGTGCATGACGTACTATATAGTATGATATTAATGATGGTGTCAAATGACCTGGCTTCACACCATCACATTGGAATTGTCTCATTTTTCAAGGTTATGTGTCTTAAAATTATTTCAAAAGTAAAGAGCTGGCCATGCTTTCATCGAATCGATGCGTTCAGTGGTATAAGGGCCCATTCTGACGATAGAATGGTATGAATTAACTCCAAATCAGCTTGTAATCTATTCGGCGGAGTCTGTCACAAGTATACCTGCAAACAACGAGTGGTCCTCATAAACCCCATCGTCAAAAGTCTTATACTGTATCTCTTAGAGTACCATACATCTACAGCTCCTCTTCTGCGTATGTGTATCAAATATGGAAATGCATCCTACACAGATACCTCTCATGGCGAGAGATGTAGACACGAGCGTCCACATCGTGAAAAATACTGGCCCTAATATCATTTATTTATTATTTATTCTGTACTTGACTCATTCCTGCTCTCTGGTTGTGATTGATCCTTATACCCGTGAGTCACTCAAGTCTGTACTGTACAAAGAAGGTTGACACGATAGAATTCTCAGTACATTTATTATGACACTGAATATCCCATATACAGTACAGAGGTAGCTAAGTTATATTTTATTTATTTTGGAACATCGCTGTTGAGTAGTTATGTTTTAAGGATAGTTTCTCCAAACCTCTCTGTTATCAATTGTTTTGATTCGTTGTATAAAGTATGGCATAAAGCATGCAAAGGCACTGAATTAAGGGGAGGATGTGGGTGAAATATCAATGTCGTTAGTGGGCTGAAACGTGCGCACGATTAGTGAGAGTTTTTTGTATTTACTACCATAGGAGTGTAGAAAGAATAATTTTAATTAGACCTACCTTGAAAATCATCAAGCCACTGAGGTTGTCTGTAATGTTCCGTTGCTAACACTACAGTATTTAAGAACACTAGCATAATAATGAGCCAGTAAAATGCTTGAGACTTAACAGCCTTTCTGCAACTACGTCGTAATCTCCGATTATTTCTATGAAAGAAAACAAAAGTTATATCAGGTAGAAGTAAAATAAACATCCAGAAGGTTATCCAACTTGTTACAATAATCAAGAGAGCTTATCCTATTTACTTATAAATCAATTATAGTAGACAATAAAATTCACAACTGATCAACAGCCAAATCACTACTCACACGTTATAACTTACAATTAAAAGTAAACTCTCCATTTTATTACTAATCACTCCAGTTAGCACTTTGATATATCCAATATCTTGCCCTTTTGAATTATCTCCAGAGGATGCTCAATCTTTTTAAAAACGCAATAACAATAATAATAATATCCAACAGCTCAGCGCGCAAGTGCATGCAGAAGAGGAGGGTTCTCACCCGGTATCATCTTGTGAATTAAGATTGAAAGTACCTTTATAAGTGAAGTTTTACATTTTTATAAAAACTAAGTTATTTGCAAAACAATGGTCACAGAAGCCATCTCCCTATTCAATTAGTTTTAGCAGCAAGAAAGGTTTTGGAGTGAGTTTTCAAGAAACTAGCGAAATGTAACATAGACCCTTGTTCGTGGTTAAGCTTCAATATTATTAAAGTACTTTTATTGCAAACTCACAAAATGGTACCAGTGAGAAGTCTCCTTCTCTCTTAAGCGGTTCTTCATCCAGAAAACACATACACTACACAGCATGTAGATGGCTGGAGTTTATCGAGCGAATATTTCTGAATAAATAATATAGTATGGAATAGTTTTAATCCGACAAGTAACCAACTTGTGCGCCAGTTTGTGAGCTGAGCTGAGCGAGTCCAACGCAGGATTCTATACCCAAGAAGAAAACCAAACAATACCATTCTCATTAGAGAGAAACCACGGAAGATCACTTTTAAAATGGCTGAGGTGGGATCTTGACCTCGCGATGCTAAGTGCACCCGTTCCAGACATCTCACCAAAATTCAAACTCGTGACAGCGACAGGAATAGATAGACACCAATGTTATGTGTCCGTAAATACGTAGGCCTGTCTCACCTATCCGGGATGTGGTATTCCCTTCAATTCCCAACTTAATAAAACTTTTAGAATTGTAGGCCGAATAGGCTACTGTACACGTTTTATCGTTGATGCAGTTACCACTTCAATTTCCAACTTAGGAAACTTTTATGTGTTGGCTGAATACTGTACAATTTATGAAATCATTGAAGTGGTTAACACTTCATTTCCCAACTCAAGGAAACTTTTAAGTGTTAGCTGAGTTTCGCCAGAAATGCACATATTTCCCTATTGGGTAGTTTTCTCCAGCCAAATTGAATATCTGGCCCTCTGTGAAGTTATGACATGTCATATGGCATCTGTGGCCAGATGCGTCCTGCAAAGGTGTGTGGTATTTTTCTACGTGATTGTTTCATTTTTCAAAGCATAGCAGATATATAGGTTCAGGAAAGGCGGTTGCATAAACTTTCCCCGTATTATATGAAGCATTCCAACTGACAGGAATGACGAGAAACATTACATTCAAGACTTCAATATTTTTGCCAGCTCTCCGCGCTTCAGAAAGACTAACGTAGTCTGTAAGCCAGCCTGTCAAAACAAGGAATTGATACGTTTAAATATTAAAAAGAAGTGAAGTACTACCAATATTGTGTGCAAATGCAACTCGGGGATATGCCATCATCTTGAATTAAGCAGATCTCGACACGCGTCAAGTTATCCTTGATTTCTTCGGCTTTTCTAATTTTGAGCCACGATATCAACTGAAGAATTGACATTCTTTGTTCAATTCATCCACCACTTGTTGAGGCATCCCATGATTACTAAAGAATGAAGCTGATTCATCATACTCGTAGACAGCAGAATCAAATTCCTGAGGGGTGACAAATTCAGTATATTCATAACTTCGATACCTACAGTTTTTAATGTAATAATAGGGTCTATTGATTCATCAAGTAAATAAAAAGGTCGTGAAGATGGAAGAGTAATAAAATACATGTATCCAGTATTAATATTAAAAATAGTAAATAAATAATAGTAATAATAAACCAATCAATAGAACTAGTATATTCTAAAGTATTAGAAAAAATCTGCATATGAAGACCGTTACGTCACATAGACTGTAAACAGTTACCACGAGTTCATATTTACCTATCAAAGTCTTTTTTCTTTTTTCTCCACCAAGACTCCTGCTCCACTTCACCCTCTTCACCTTCCAACTGATCTGCATTTTCTGCTTCATTTGCAGTTTTAGCTGAAAAAGGGTTACGTATTTATATTACGGTAGACAGAAAGAAGGATATCACTTAAGTAGGGAAGTTAATAAGTTCAACTTTTCATTTCATGAATAATAATAATAATAATAATAATAATAATAATAATAATAATAATAATAATAATAATAATAATAATAATAATAATAATAATTTTAATTTATTATACATTAGTTATATGCAGCATGTGATATGCCCCACGTATCTGATGGAAATTCCGGTACAGATTCATCATACTGAGATGTGTTATTATTATTATTATTATTATTATTATTATTATTATTATTATTATTATTATTATTATTATTATTATTATTTTAAAAATATATATCAATGTAAGTTACTTCAATAATAGAATGCATTCAGAAGGAGTATAATTATTGCTGAATTCTGTACACAGGTAAGTACTGGACGATGTTGCTATAATAATATAGTTTGAGAAGAAGATGAAGAGAAAATGTAAACCTTTTAAATACACAATATCAAAATGTGAGTTAGCTATGAAAAGGAAGGAATACTGTAATAGAGGTTTAACATTACACTGTAAGACAAGTATTAGTGTGTGTGTTGGTGATAGAGATTGTTAAATCAATGTTACCTACGATGATACGTTTGTTATAGTTATTCATGTTTAGCTAGGTAGTTTTCTTTATGTGATGTAGAGCTAGTAGTTTGTTGTGCATATTAGACTATCCAGTGAGAAGTCCTTTTAAGTATTGATGGAATGGTGTAGACTAATTAAAGCCTTTGAAACCAAAGCCATTTTACATAGTGGTTTTATACATTTTGTACTTGTTATGACTCTTGTGAGTATGTTGTGAGACACCTGGTATTTGGATCTTGCATCAAAGAAGTAAAGATTCAGCACTGTATTTTGGAACAACTCTTTAATATTAAGGTAAGAGGTATCAATGAAATATTTAAAGGACCGGTTTTGTACATCTTGCAGATTATTAATTAGAGTTGTCATTTGATTGCTCCAGGCACATGTGGGGAATCTCAATTTCCTCGGAAGGACATAAATGAGCGTTCATTACATGCATCAGAACTCAGCCAGTTCCGGAAAATTATTAATTGAACATTTCACCAATCCAAATATTAATAAATCCAATACAAGTAATGAAAGTTAAGGAAAGTTTTATCCGACAGGCGGTACCCAGCGCTGCAGGCATAGAATGGCTATCAAAGTATCTTCGTATTCCAGCGAACTACTCATAGTAACATTAAGAATGTATAATATTATTGGCAGCATAGTTACTACACACATATTAGATACGAAATTATCAAAGGCAAATTTTCATTGACATTATGTACCGTATCTGCTGCTTATATGCGCTATGAATTTACGTTATATAGGTCTTGTAATACATTTCAATGGTGGTCTAGTGGATAGCATGGTTGACATTTCACGCTCTCACAATTTCACGTGGTTCGAATAACAACTGAGTAGATTTTTTACCTACTAAATTTCATTTAATTTTCATGCTTGGTGTTTCATTACATCCTATTTAATTTAGGTAACGGTATACAAATTTCTGTACGCGTTTTAACATTAGGAATCATTTGAGTACCAAATCCTGGGTGTAGTACAGGGAAATGTTGTTTGGGTTAGGGTCTTGGACATCAGCAATTCAGCCCTGTAGAAGTTCCAACTCTTCAGTCGGTCTACAAGCATTTGTCCAATGACTGGGCGGGGCTACAATGTTTATGTTATAAAATAATACTTAGTAAATAAACACCCCTGAAAAAGTACATGAAATAGTTATAACTGTCATTTCTCTATTTTTGATATGGCTTTCCAATAGTTTGTGTGCTACAATTTACTAAGTGGTTTACTGTGATTAATGTTAATAAATTATGTTCCCTATTTAAGATTCATCAGTTTCAAGTAACGTAAACAACTAATTAGCATGTTTTCATTTGTATGCTCTCTGACGATATTACATTTATATGCTAGACCAGGGCTGTTACCAATATAAGAATCAAATCCTGGGCAAGTACCTGAAAAATCCACGAAAATCCGCGAAAATAAATTTTCGAAGAAAGATAACGACACACACTCATACAAACATTAATAATAAAACACAAGGACCATGATATAAAACGTTTCACCACATTGTTTGAGCTATGAGATTTTAGGAAAATTGCTGATTTACACGTGGTGCTAATGTTATGCGAGGAGTAGTCTTATAGCAGTGAAATCTAGTTAATTTCAAGCTTTAAACTTCAGTCCCTTCAGATATATGCGGCGTTTTTTTTTTTTTTTCGAAAAGAAGTGTAATTCGCCATTTGAAAGGTAAGTGAGCCTATTCGTGATAATCAGTCCTCCCCGTATTATATGAAATATTAAGTATCTACGTTTACCCACCGATATGGCATCTTAAAAACGACTGGCGGTCTGCTCGACGTGGCTGCGACTCGTTGCCGAAGCAATGGGCCGAGAGCAACGCCGATCGCAAAACCAACCAGCGAGCCACTCTGCTATGCCAGCGGGAACGTCAAACGAACCGAGAGTGGCGTCGATCGCATATCACCGCGATATGTTTCCGTTCCCAGTCACAAACTCTGAACGTATGAATGGCGAGTTTCGCCAAATGGGCTGGAGAAAGCTTGCAACCGATAGATGCTAGTGTGCAAATTTGCCCCTAAGTGGGCGTGTGCAGATACTACCTGCAACTCATTGCTTCCTATGGCAGACGGAACGTTTCTTGTCCCCTAATCGCCCGCATACGTTTCTCCTTGTGACGTGCAAGCGAACATTTCACCGTAATGTCGTTAGTGTTCACTGTGAGATCTGCATCTCATCCCATATTCACAGAACGATAATGAAATGCATTAGTTTTTTTTTAAACCCGTAAATCTGCAAACAAAATCCGTAATTAGGTATTAACATCCCATAATACGTTAAATCGGCAGCCCTTTTCTTTGCATTAAAAGTAGTCTACGCTTAAATTTCATTTACCAACACTTCATTAGTATAGTGAAGTCCGAAATATTTGAAGGTCGAAGCGCGTAACCCTAAAAATTGCCCCATTATAATAGTGATCATAACAAATACATGTTTTTATAGGAGTGTACATTGTACCCCGCCCAGTCTTTGGACAAATTCGTGTTGACCGACTGAAGAGCTACAACTGACAATCCTAAATATTTGTTTTAGGGGCCGATAACCTGGATGTTAGGACCTTTAAAGCAACAACTATCATTATCATCATAAATATTTGTTTATGACTTCATTGACAATGTCGGATCTTTAATCTGTTATATCTTTAGTAACTTTTCAGATTCCTTTATTATCCTCTTTTGCAATTATTTATCATAATTTTATAATATTTATTTTTTCTTTTATTTAATATTAATTTAATGAGTATTATTATAAATAATAATAATAATAAGATGAATATGAATAAGACGAAGAAGAAGAAGAAAAATAATGACAGTCGCATGGCATCAGCTACTTGGTTTGAGCCATTTCCTCTCCAATTTTAACTTAACGTTCATCACTGCCATCTCGCAGCAAACACTGGGAAACTCTGACTGGGACCTTAGTTCACTTTTTCTTGTTATCAGTAAGTGATGATTACGAGATCGTTTACGAGCCGACATTACGACTTGAAGTGTCGTGGAATTTTGTTGCCCTTCAAAAATTCGAATCGAACCAGCAAACTTGAGAGAATGATATGGACTTTCATCCATTGGTCCACCGAGGAAGCCTTCTAGAGCTTAAACAGATCAATTGAGGGGCCTATTTAGGCACCTGACTATCGTGGGGATTGGTTGGTGTGCATTTAGTGTCTTAAACATGTACAGTGCCGTACCAAACTGATTTCAGCCAATTGCTGGGTCAAGAATGATGCCCCATCTAGTGCCGATGAACTGAAATGTGCAGGCTGGTGAGGCCTGTCGCAATCTACCTGGGCGAAGATAAACGAGTAATGATTGAGGATCACTGGAATGAGCGAACCGGGTAACCCGGCGAAGATTTGTCTTATCACCATTTTTCCAACACAAATTTGTCATGCACCGACGAAGATTCATACATGAGATGTAGTGGTGAATGGCTGAGGTCTAATTGTCAGAGTCATGTGGGGGGATGGACTTTTGAGCATAGGATATTCCAGGTTAGTATGTAAAACCTTTATAAATAAATGTGGATAAATATAATTACAACTGTCGCTAAGATACGTTATCAAGAGCAATACTGGAACAAGAAAGCACTTACATTTCTGTTCTTGATTATGGAGATGATCTTCCCCTTCTGGCTCAATATCTTCTGCCTGCGTTATCCAGTCAAGATACCCTCTCAAATCTTCCTCTATCTGCTGTTTTTCTCTTAACTTGTGGAAGTCGCCGCGGGCTTTTGCCTTCTCTCTTTCCTTGGAGAATTCTCTGGTTGACCAAAGTTTAAAACAGTATTAATCATGGTTTTAATATATATCAGTTATACGTCCAGTTTAATAGGTAAGGATAATATTTATATCAGAGGAATACGATTGAAAGCACTGAAGGGGATCAAACAGAAAAGACCAACCTTACTGCTAATATGACGATTCAGGAGGAAACCGTGTAATCTGGAATGTTCTAAGTCACTTTGAGCCTAAAGGTCATTACAATAACAATTGAATATTGTCACCCCTGAGGTCCTGGTTTGTTACCCGGCTCTTCCAAACGGGGCTGGATTTCGATTCTCAATTCAGCCAACATAAAATGGTTTACCATTTCTACTCCAGTCAAATGCCGGGATGTTCCTAACTTAAGGCCACGGGGCGTGGTGGCTCAGCGGTCTAGCTGTATGCCTCTCACCAAGGCGGTCCGGGTTCGATTCCCGGTCTATGCATGTGAGATTTTCGGAGTGAAATGCCATGTCCTGTGGTTCGGATTCCACGTAAAAAGGAGGTCCCGTGGCTCATAATCACAAGATTCACGGTCACGTAAAACTACAATCTTCCTTCCTTCCTTCCTTAACTTAAGGCCATGGCTGCCTCCTTCCCATCCTAATCTCACTACTACAGTAACCACAATAGAAAGGTTAACAGACAAGTCGTAAACACACCTAAGCACACGCGGCTAAATGACCACGATGTTGCAAGCCCTTAGGCGAATTAACAACAATAATGACTAGTTATGACTGTTATGAGATTTGAAATATGACCTGTAGTTAGTACACTACTTGAATCATTCACTAGTTTTGTTGTGGTATCATATAAGCTATAATTAACATTGACACTTCGTACTGTCATTCGTAACTATAGTCGACCAAAATATTATGTGCATTCGAGTTTGAAGGTTGTTTGTGAAGTAACCAATAGACCAACATAAAATACAAGAACATCATCATTTTCATCGTTCTATTTTACGTTAGTTCATGTAGGTTTGGAATTTTTAATTTATATTATAATATTTTTTTATCGCAGTTGGAACACAAAACGTGCCCGTTTTTAAGCGTGTTTCAACCATGCGTCACATTTAAGAATTATTATCTCACAAACCCGTCATCAGATCGAATCCAAATTTTAACACAATATACATTAGAATGTTGTATAACTGTTTTATTAATTTCAATATTTTGTGTGTTCAAGAACGAAAGTTGTTATCATTTTTGTAAGGTAACTTTTTCTCGGCTCGGGGTCGTTGCAAAATGTAGGTTATGCTGTATGACTGTGAAATACGTAAATTAATTCACTTATTTTATATCGGTTTGTATTTGTACGGCGAATTAAGACATGGTTCACCAGCTAGCCGCTCCGGGAAATGATGTACAGCGTTGCTGATATGGAGCCCATCACTTCCGAGCGAGGCGCGCCATGAGGCGTGATGGAGCCTATCTTGGCAACGCTGTACAGCTTTCACCGGAGCGGCTAACTGGTGAACCATGTCTTAATTCCCCGTACAAATATGAACCGATATAAAATAAGTGAATTAATTTACGTATTTCACAACCATACAGCATACCTTTTTGATGTATAAGGATTACAACGCAACCAAGAACTACATTTCACAACCACCCCGAGCCGAGAAAAAGTCACCTTACAAAAATGATAACAACTTTGTTTCTTGGACACACAAAATTTTGAAATTAATAAAACAGTTATACAACATTCCAATGTATATTGTGTTAAAATTTGGATTCGATCTGATGACGGGTTTGTGAGATAATAATTCTTAAATGTGACGCATGGTTGAAACACGCTTAAAAACGGGCACGTTTTGTGTTCCAACTGCGATAAAAAATATTAAAATATAAATTAAAATGTCCAAACCTACATGAACTAACGTAAAATAGAACGACGAAAATGTTGATGGTATTGGATTTTATGTTGGTCTATTGGTTACTTCACAAACAACCTTCAAACTCGAGTACACATCATATTTTGGGGTGTTGCAAAATACAACACGCAGTTACTCCTTACCCAGTATCACGTAATTCACACTCTGCACCTTGCCAGTGATGTTAACTCAAGTGCATTGTATCTTATTAATTTACCGGAATCAAGCAACAAAGCGAATAGCGAGCAAGCAAATTTAATTTGAAGAAATCATATGAACAGGTTTGCTATCTAACTACTTTGTTTACCGTACTTGTAGTAAGCAATGGTCTTGGCAGAAATCATCTGATACAAACAGGTGAGGAAGAGTAAATGGTAGCAAGTATTTGGAGTGTTGAAATCCTGCGTTTGCATTAATGATAGAGAAATCCTGAAGACAGGTATTACGGTTTCATTTATCAGAAGAATAAAACTGGTCACAATGAATGGGAATGCTGAAAGTTCCATATTAACTGATTAATTATAATAATACGATATTCTAATAGCCACTTTGTAGAAGAATGGTGTGCATACGGCACGCCGGGCGCGCAAGGGCTGGACGCCACTGGAGTACTTGGTTGTCACCTGTAGGTTTATGAGGTGGTACCTCGGTGATTTGTTCACTTTGAACTTTATTCAGCCTGTTTGACATTTACCCTGGGCTCTTAGAAATACGGGTATGCTTACTATTTTGGTTTTGAATTCTAGTCTAATTGAACATCAATCATACAAGGTGTACACTAAAGACTATCGGATATTTAGGAGCTTAGCATACCAATGTCTAGGCTATGTGCACAACCTTGTACATCTGTTTTCAACATAGGATGAAAGAGCAACTGCGAATGTTCGAATTGTGCGTGCGATATTTCTTTCTTCACCCTGTTGCTTGACAACACCATGGATAGAGATGACGGCTCCCGAACGTAGAGATTTCTTTGCGCTGCACATTGCGAAGTGTAATCCAACAGTTAAAATTCAGGGTGAGTTATGAAGATAATATGGGTGTGAACTTTCATCCTGCAACATTCAACAGTAATATAAACAGTTCCATAGGTCAATGTAAACGGAACAATATGGGGCGACCTTGCATTTAGATGAAGCAGTCAAGCCGTGAAGCATGTCGGGGCGACCTTCTCGTTCCGTTTTGAAATGTGTGCGACGGGATAGTCGTGAAAATCACTGTGAATAAAATGGTGTGGGAAATGTTACGAAAGAGAATGATGGTGCGAACGTACCATAGTAGGGTAAATACACGGATCTTGGTGCAGGGGCTAGTGGGCAGAAATAAACATTAACTAGTTCTCGAAAGGTGGTACCAAATTACTTGCACAAGCGTGCCTCCAATGTGATCGAAGCCTTAGGGTCTCAGCGCGTTTGCATAGCCTAGAACAGCGATGGCCACAACGCGCAACCTTACAGGGGTAGGCTACTAACGGAGCACTAAAGTGGGATAATTCCGGGGCTGATAGGAATGAGTGTGCAAGGGCTTGTGGTTAGATTGTTAACTATAACGCTAACTACAGTAGAAGTGTTATTATTATTATTATTATTATTACTATTATTATTATTATTATTATTATTATTATTATTATAGTTGTTGTTTTGAGGGGCCTAACATCTAGGTTATAGGCCTATTATTATTATTATTATTATTATTAATTATCCTATTATTATTACTATCGTTAGTATTCGAGTCAACATCTTGGTCAGGTGACAGGTAATCCTTGACCACTATTTTGATTTCTTCAATGAATCAATCAGCTGCCATCTTGAAAGCTTAATGAATGACGTAGAATCATACAAAGCAGCCTTTTTGTCGGCTTACTACGAAGTGTTCCGTGGTTGTGGGCTATTGGTCTTGTGGCATCTTCTCTAGCCCTGTACAACATGTAATTGCTGTATAATACTACTAGGCCATCAGTCATAAGTAATTATATATATATATATATATAAAGGCGCCTACTTGACTATATAAAAAATCACTAGAGAGATATACACTGGTCAAAACAATTAGGGGATCAGGTGAGATGTCATACGCAAGATACATATGGTAACATCTTTTATTCAGAGTTCGGTTACAATTGTAATTTGTGTGTGCTACAGTTCGATATTGTGCTGTCCCAACTTTTTACTGGAGGTTTACATGGCGTTTACTTAGAGCGAGGCACCATGGGGCTACCATAATAGTGAAAAAGTCATTCTCATTGCCCTCTAATATGGTGTGTGATCACCTCGGACGGCCAGAACAGTTGCACACCTGCGTGGCATGGACAGTATGAGGTTATTAATCAGCTCTTGAGGGATATTTGGCCATTCTTCCAGGAGTGCAATATCCAGCTCGGCCACCGTTGTGGGAGGTCCTGGTCTGGCTGCAATGCGTCTGCCAAGTGCATCCCAGACATGCTCAATCGGGTTTAAGTCCGGTGGACAAGCAGGCCACTCCATTGGTTCAGTGCCCTCGTCGTCAAGCATGTTGTCCAGCAGTGCAGCTCTGGTTACCGTCCACCAGAATGAAACCATCGCCTATGGCACCAGCGTAGGGCACAACAAACGGTCGAAGGAGGTCGTCTCGATTCCTCTGAGCAGTCAAAGCGCAATTCTGAACGACATAGAGGTCCGTATGTCCGCTAATACTGACTCTTGCCCACACCATTCGCCCACCACCATGATATGGTGCTGTTTCCTGCACATAAGCGGGATTGTTCAGAGTTCCACGTTCACTCCAGTTGAGGGAACGACGAATGTCCGGCTGAACACAAAATCTTGACTCATCTGTGAACAAAACCCGGTGCCATTCGTTATGACGCCAATTCTGATGTTCCCTCGTCCAGTTTCTGCGGGCTAAACGGTGGCGTGGTTTTATTGGCACACACACCATAGGCCTCCATGCGTAAAGGCCACTTTCCCGAAGGCAATTTCGGGCTGTTTGTGTTGATATTGCGCGTCCTGTTGCCGCCTGGAGGGTGCGTTGGAGCTGAGTTGCATTCAGCCTCCTGTCTCGACGGGCTGTTAACCGGAGATAACGGTCATCTCTTGCTGATGATACCCGTGGACGACCTTGGCCTGGCCTTCTTTTAACGGTTCCTGTTGTCTGAAATCACGTCCAGGTCCTGGAAATTACACTTTGGGACACTCCAATATCTGCAGCCACTTCCCTCTGTGTCTGTCCCGGTTCCAACCTTCCTATGGCTCTCCATTCCATACCTTTGGGTAAGTCACGTTGTTGTTGCATTGCACTACCTGCTCACTACACCATCTGAACCCAACTGCCTGTGTCATTCGTTTGGTAGAGTACACACACGTCCACACCAACCCCCTCTGCAGCAACTTTCTATTATTACCACTATACCGGGTGAGTTAGCCGAGGTCGTTGCGGCATGACTGTTGGCAGTCGCTCACATCCGGGAGGCGAGGAGGTTCGAATCCCCCCGCCGGCAACCTTGAAGATGGTCTTCTGTGGTTTCCCATCTTCCTTCCAGGCAAATGCCGGGGTTGGTCCCTAACTATAGGCCACAGCCGCTACCTTCCAACTCCTAGACCCTCCCATCCAACATTCCTCCCCAACGGTACTTGTAGCTCACCCATTGGGTGTCCGTCTCGAAGCAGCTACAAAACTGGCGAGCCGAACATGTCCTCGGACACTCCCGGCACTAAAAGCCATACGCTAAAAAAAAAAAAATTACCATTATCTCGGTTGCCGTATTGTTGTTGTCGTCTCCACTCCGTAGAACCGACAAGAAAGACGACGAACCATTTAGGTCATTCTGCCGATGACAATACGTCAGAACCTAGGTATCTCAACTGATCCCCTAATTGTTTTGACCAGTGTATGATTGGTTTTGTTCGTAAAAGCTCAGACCCATATGTTAGAGACTCTTACCTATTCTCTCTAACTCTTTTACCGAACTGCTAGGTCATTTACCTCTCTTGACATAGTAGCTCTCCAATAACAATAATAATAAGCATAATCATAACATTAACATTATTTTAATATCAATAAATAATAATAATTTTAATATTAAATCTAGTTTTAGTTATAGTTAATAACCTAACCACTAGCCCATGCACTCGGCTCTTTCATTACCATCAGCCCCTGCATCAGCCCACTCCAATCCTCCGTTAGTAGGCCTACCCCTGTGAGATTGCGCGTTGTGGCCATCGCTGTTCAAGGCTATGCATACGCGTTGAGACTGCTAACCTCTTGAGAACTAGTTTATGTTTATTGCTGTCTACTAGCTCCTGCACCAGGATCCCCTTATTTACCTTACTTACCATCTTCATTCAGTAGCGGCTCTAAAGTCTGTAGAGCGTGAGCTGAGATATACAGCACTAATGAAGGTCTCCTTAACTGTATAAACTTGATGAGTTAAGAGTTCATTTTAATCGCTAAGTGAACACACACAATGCCTATATATGGATGCTGAAGACATTATAGTCAGCAGTGGAATACGAAAGGAATTTCCCAAAATAAATGTGTTCTGTGAAATATCCGAGCGATGGACTGTTCCCCTTCCAGCAGTAAATTGCTAGAGAAAGTGTTGGTATTATAATACTTAAGAATTGACCCTCCCATCAGAATTAGGGTGGATTTCAGATCATCATTTGGCAGGAAGACAGTGCATGCCAAATGCAAGAACAGTTGAATGAACTACTGTACAGATCCCCTTCGTTGGATCGGTCCTCAGGGTCCGAATGATCACGGCTTTCCTTCGGTGGCCTACACGGAGCCCGACCTCTTCCTATACGGTAGCCTATATTTTTGTTGGAGTTTGTTAAAGATAAAGTGTGTGTTTCACTCCTGCCTATTTGAAGTGAGACGAAGAATTACTTCGGCTCTCAGATCTACGTATTACATGTTGATTATCAGTTGGACGTGTGTCAAGTAGCTACAGCTGCTGTTTCATCACATTCTATTGTATCGGCCTACTACAGAATAAGTGAGAGAAAGTATCCATTTTTAAAACTCCGTGCACCCTGTGAGAATAGTGTTTCGACCGAGTCAAGTGATTGATAATTTATACCTGGAAAGGTACCTAGTAGATGTTAGAATTTCTAAATTCACTCGAGTAGTTGAGAATTAAGTCATAAGAAGAAATAAAAGATATTATGCTTGACCTTGATTCACAGAAGCTCTAGGGATTTAGGTGTAAAGATGTAAAGTTCTGCAAACCTAAAATGAAACAAAATATGTATTTCTACTGTACTTTCAAGTTGATTCTCCAACCCATTTGTAACAAGCTGGAGATAGGAGAGTTAAATAGAGTATGGTTTATATTGCAATTCAAGTGTGAAATGTAAGCCTCGATTTTGCTCCCCATAACATAAGAATTACAAGACGATAGAGTCCAGTTGCCAAGTTATACAATTCTCTTTAAAGCGGTGTTCTAGAGTCAATTGATAAGTTGTAGCTGCAATACCGTAAATGACAAATGACAGCATGTCCTTTATTAATGTGTGTCTTCTTAACAGCAAACTGAGCATTCACAGTTTATGAACTCAATCATGGCAATGCTGTGGTCTTAGTGCCATATGTGTGTTGCTCAAAATACTCGTGAAATTATTGTGTGACTTATTATTCAGAAGGAAAGTTTGAGGTAACGGTTAGAAAATGTATGTAAAACAATGGTTATTTCTAACAATTTACTAAATATTCATACAAGCTATATGCCAAGTTCTTCCAGATTTATACAATGAATAAGAGTCGACATATGGTAGCTAAATACGTTCCTTAAAGCTTCAGGAGACAATTAAAGTAGGTTTCTAACTAGTGCGATGTTGGAAGGTTGGTAAACACTAGGAGCATGTCCTCAGTTCATAGTTCAGAGATCTAATATTATCATGTGACAAATGAACACCTTTAATTACCAGTCAACTTACCCGCTGAGGACACCAAGAATGAGGTTCATGACGAAGAAAGCTCCAAGTATGACCATGGAAATAAAGTATATCCACTGCCAGCTGTTGCCCATCGCATCTTCAATCTGTGCATATAATGAACAGAGAACTCATTAGAAGTTGGTTAGAAGTAGAAGAGTCCGACTCACTTCCTCACTCTCACACACAAATTGTCCCCGCCATTCACATGAATACATTGGATAGCTTCAGGAGACAATTGAAATAGGTTTCTAACTAGTGCGATGTTGGAAGATTGGTAAACACTAGGAGAAATATAAAAACATTGGAACAGCCGTGACTAGTCCTCCTTCGAAAAAGAACATACTACTACCCCGTCCGACTCCAACCGTGCCTTTCAAATTTCAAGTGCCACCAATCCAACATGGCAGCCGCGCGATTTGTAGTGAAGATTGTGAGATTGTTGCATGACAAAATAACGAGAGCTGACAACATTGTGACGTGTTTTTCGAGGGGTTTTATGCAACTGGCATAAGGCAGTAGGAAGCCATTCTATATTTATTTACGCGGCAAATTGTTCAGCCAAGAGAATTTTTCATGTTAATTTATTATTATTATTAATTTATTATAATTATTATTAAGGTATTTTCGGAGCATTTTATAAAAATTATTAGCATTCAGATAGGTTTTCTATGTCTTAGAAAACGCTATCCAGCAAATTATTACGAACGACGATATCATAGAAAATTATCTGATTACGGAATTTTGCGGAGTTTTCGTCAGTTAGGGTATATCGAGAGACGTGACTCACTGGGATTTCAAGTACACGCTTAATCTTGTCGAGAAGCATGACGCAATCTTGGGTCGTAAGGTCTAGAAAAGACGAATTGTTGGAACGGAACCCTCCCGCCGAGTGTAATGACCCGGAGGAGGAGAAGATCGCGTGGTGGGTCAGCCAATCAGGGGAGACGACGTAAGCTAGTTGGGACTGAAGAGTGGGGAGCCGGCGTGTGGTTATATCGTTCGACGCGCCGTGAAACAAGGACTATCTGTGAAATACTTGAGGTGTACGGTCGCAAGTGCGTGTCGCTCCGATGTTCAGTGGAGTTAGCGACGAACTTTTGTAAAACTTGGTTGTACGAGTGTTTGGGTCCGAGGTACGGACCATAGAATTATCTAATCTACCAGAATATCATCAAATTCCGACGGAGATGACGACGTCCAGGAGACTGTGGGAAGCTCACAACATCATCAAGAACGAGGGAAATGCTTTGGCAATTTCCAGTGGTAAGCGCCAATGACGCAGAAATACGCAATCTCTCATTTTCTTTGTTTTACATTTCATATTTCAGTAACTTCATAGCTTGGAAATAAGAGTAAAATCAATTTATCAGACTCCGTTTTCACGTAATTTTCTATCGGTAATATTCAAATCACAACGCTCCAATTTAAATTTTATACTTATTATTATTAATTTTGCTATACTTGTTTTATATAATAAATTCATTTCTTTTACAATGCAATCTTTGCTTTCAGTAGGTAGCATTAGATATAGACCAATTCCTTCTCCTGATACAATTGTTTGTTGGGTTAATGATCAAATCATACCACGATCTGAGTGAATAGAGTCTTGAAGGTGTTCTGCCAGAGCTAGACGTTGTTAAATACAAATTTAGATTTCAACATTGCGTTGAGGTCTTGGCGCCCATTAAAACAACATAGCTTAGGCAAAGGTAAACAGTTACATTTCTCACCCAACAGTTAGGAGCTAGCAAAACGTTTCATTTGGCGCTACCAACATGGGGAACTAATAAACGTTTCATTTGTACGCTCAACGTGGAGCAAACTAATTAATGTTTCAACATTTCTGAAGGGAATCCTTGTCGCAGTGGTGTGCCATTTCAATCACACGTGCATCAGTTGCCTACGTTCTGCGTAACAGCTGTCGTACTCATACACAGAGTCTCAAGAGAAAGAATTGGAAACATGGTCTGAACAATCACACTGGAAACTCGCTTTAAGAATCTCTCCAATCCTCTTTCATATGGCCTCTCACCAAGGTGGAACGGGCTCGATTCCCGGTTAATGCATGTGGGATTTTTGGAGTGAAATGCCACATCCTGTGATTTGGATTCCACGCAAAAAGGAGGTCCCATTCCTCATGATCGGGAGGTTAATCGTCACATAAAACTGTAAGCTTCATTCTTTTATGTGAGTAAACACACCGCGATCTTCATGACTCGTGTCACCCAGTTTTTTAATATGAATCCCTTAATGGGCTGTTTTAAAATAAAATGAAATAAAATAAAACACCGTAATATTAGTAATGTTTTAATTGTGAAGATATTTTGAAACAAGAGTTTATCTGGCTAGCGCTGGGCAGTGAAAGGTTAGCAACGTGGCCCTGCCCATCTTCCTACCCCCACTCTGGCTCCGAGCTGGTAAGTAAGTGTAGGTCAGCCATACAGGACAACCATTAAGACCAATATTGCTTGTCCCCTTTACGCAGTTCTGTTACCATAGGAAAGATCACTAAGATAGTTCTGATAACTAACATATCATTCGAGATTAAGAATGTACGAAGTTTTAAAGATGTTTTATTTCTTATAACTACAAGCAATCGAAGTGAAATTTCACCTAATTAGCCATTACTATAATATTTATCTATACGTATATAAATGTATGGCTTACATCTAATAAATTATAGGAGCACAAGTGAATTCTCCAGGGATGAATTCCTCTAACTCGTCACGGAGTTATGCGATCTCTGTGAAACTTGGTCTAGTTGACCACAAAGCCTATTGATACATAAATCTATGGTTTACATTGATGGTGCACATATCAATTCATTAGGGACGGATTCTCGTAGCTCGTCACGGAATGATCTGATCTCTGTGAAATTTGGTACACTTAACCATTAGACTACTATAGTTAAACCTTAGATGTACGTAAATATACATCTTGGTTTTGATCAAATGCAGATGGCGCATGCGTCAATTTCTAATACATGATTTAACCTAACTCATCATTGAATGATACGATCATTGTGAAATTTGGCTTAGGGAAACATTAATTTGATCGAAACGTACAGGTACATAAATGCATTGCTTCCTTTTCACAAATATAGATGGCGCATTATCGTGCATGCTAATTCCGTATACATAAATTCACCTAACGCATCGCTGAATGATCGGAACACAATGTTATCTGACATAGTAAGCCACTACTATAATCAAAAAACACAAATATATTTAAAAAATGCTTCCTTTTCAAAAGTTCCTGATATATGAATTCCTCATATTTGCCAAGGAATAATCCTTATGTCGAAAATTAATCCTGTTTTTACATAACATTTGGTAAACAAAATCATCATTAACAATATGTTTTTATTATGGATCATCGGAGGTTGAAACAAAACCCACCCTCATTTTTGCCCAAGCGTCGATGAAGAATGCTCAGTCCAGCATCCGGGCAATTTATTGCTATTAACTTTGAATGTTGGCTCCCGGATGCTGTATAATGTATATTAGTGTGTAATATTTTATAATTTTGTTTTATGATATTTTATTGTAATATTTTTTATCACGATAACTCCCTATCCTCACTGATGAAATAAATGTTGTTTAAGTCTTCAGTCATTTGACTGGTTTGATGCAGTTTCCATGTCTCCCTGTCCTGAGCTAATCGTTTCATCTCTACATAGCTACCACACCCTACATCCGAGGCAATCTGTTTAACATATTCTAACCTTGGTCTACCCCTACAGTTCTTGTCCTCAACCCTTCCTTCCATAACTAAGCTTGCTATTCCTGGGTGTCTTAGTATGTGTCCTACTAACCTATCTCTTCTCTTCATTAGCAGTCGCCAGAAACATCTCTCCTCTCCCACTCGTCTTAATACCTCTTCGTTTGTAACCCTATCTACCCATCTGATCTTCATCATTCTCCTGTAACACCACATTTCAAATGCATCAATTCTCCTCTTTTCTGCTGCTCCAATAGTCCAAGTTTCACTTCAATAGAGCGCCACGCTCCAGACAAAGGCTTTCAAAAATGACTTCCTAATACCTAAATCTATATTCGATGACAACAGAATCCTTTTTTGTAGAAATGCTTTCCTTGCCTGAGCCAACCTACTTTTTATATCCTCTTTGCTTCGTCCATCACTAGTTATTTTGCTTCCTAAGTAACAGAAGTCTCCTACTTCCTTCAGCTTTTCCCCTGCCAATTTGATGTCCATAGAGGTTTCTGTTTTATTTCGGCTGCATTCCAGTATTTTTGTTTTACATTTATTAATTTTCATCATGTATTCATTCCGTAAGACGGAGTCCATACCATTCAAAAACTCATTCAAATCCTCAGGCGTGTCGACCAAGATGACCATGTCATCAGCAAATCTCAGAGATGAAAGAAATATCACATGGTTAAAGCTCATATACAGGGTCTTTCATATAAAATAAGAGCGCCAAGCGGCGGCTTTGTTAACCGAAGCTGCTGTCACCTTGGCCGAGCTTTTGGCGCGCCAAGGCCCCCTGCTTTAAGCGTGTGTACAATCCTATATGATGCAGTGGCCTTGCTAGCGTGTGTACAATGCTGAAATCTTACTTTAATTAGTTAGTTATTGTTGATGAAACCGAAACCCCTACAGTATTTAAAGCGCGCGCATAGTACATACGATGGCTGTTTTTTTATTCTCAAGTTCCGATGGACTGTATAAAAATAACAGATTGACATTACCAAACTTGACCTTGCAATAAGCGTGCAGTTGCTCAGTCGCCAGTCTAAACCTCGAGTGCTAACATGGTGAGACAGTTATCATTGCAACATCGTATTTTTTTAAATCTAAAACTTATTTTTAAGTACGAGTCGGTTCGGCGGGTACGTGATGCATTTGTTCAGCTATTTCATGATGAAGTGCCACCTTCACTAGCACAGATTCACGTAATTGCAAATAAGTTTGACACTACTGGCTCGGTGCTCAATAAAAAACATGCCCGCACACGAACAGTTTTAACAGAGGATGAGCTAGATGACATTGGCGAGAATCTTGAACGGTCTCCGAATAAATCACTCACAAAATTAGCACAAGTAGGGGTTTCGGTTTCATCAACAAAAAACTAACTAACTAAAGTAAGATTTCAGCATTGTACACACGCAAGGCCGCTGCATCATATAGGATTGTACACATGCTTAAAGCAGGGGGCCTTGGCGCGCCAAAAGCTCGGCCAAGGTGACCGCAGCCACGGTTAACAAAGCCGCCGCTTGGCGCTCTTATTTTATATGAAAGACCCTGTACTTATGAAACCAGTGAAACATGGATAAGAATGTGCCATGTAAGTTGCAATCAGTCTGCAAAATTAATGGTTATTTCCTAAGGTTTTCCTATAATTGGAACTGAAAAAGAAGCTAAGATATTTAGTGTTATTATCATCAGCAACGAATGAGTTAAACATACAGGACAAGTGTTAGAATGTTCAACTTACATCGTATAAGACATCAGTCCAACCTTCCAGCGTAACACATTGAAACACGGTGAGCATGGCGAGCCCGAAATTGTCGAAGTTGGTGATACCATGATTCGGGCCGTCCCAGCTGTTCTCCTTGCACACCATGTTTGCGGCAATCTGATTACACTGGAAGCCACTTTCACCCGCCTTCCCACACGGGTGTGGATCAGGCATCATTTTGCCTGCAATGGTAAATTATTTATTATTATTATTATTTTTAAATTGTTCAACCAAAGAAAAAGGTATAGAGTTTAAGAGTATCAATAACTACCAATAAGAATAGCAGTATGTATGCGTTTCTATCCCTTGTAATTCCCACTTAGATGGGGTCGGGGATGAGATGCCATGGATTTCTAATATGGTGAATGTTCTTTTACGGCCGGATGCCCTTTATGACTCAAACCACTAAGAATCCTGATAAATATATTTAACAGAAACTGAAGAAGTGGTGCCACTTATTCTAAACAAAGGAAATGAATACAGAGAAATGGACCAAGCGCTATGAAACAAAAGTGCACGGCTGCTGTGTCATTGTGGATGTTGAAAGATAAAAATTGATTTCTATCTCTTTTGTTTCAGTCTTCTTCTTAACTTGACACCATCAGACCCGTGTTCGATACGTTCACTGATGTGATCACAGGTATTAAATTCACATGCCATTGCCCTGGACTGAGTGGCTTTGACGCAAGGTGAGGTGGCTGATGATCGAGTCCTCACATTCCACAGTATCTAGAGTGTTGACGACGCTGGTAAGCGCATAAACCAGGTTACACTTTAACAACTCAATACCAAACAAACATGGGTCTAATTCTAATAGTTCCTAACAGAGACCATAACCACCGCCACACCATATATGACGAGGCAGTTAAAATGAAACATGGCTTACTCGTGTAGGTAGGATAAGTTCAAGCTCAGCAAACACAGTTATTTATGATAACAATATATTCCCAGTATTTTGGTTAAAACGTATAATTGTGACTGCCAGTACTTCAAAATAAGTGAAAATCCTTATCACGATAGCTTCCTGTCCTCACTGAAGAAAGAAATATCACATAGCTCATATAATTATTAAATCAGTGAAACATGTATAAGGATGTATAAGGATGTGCCATGTATGTTGCTAAAGTGTGGGGGTAAATACTAACAATTATATCAATACTCGTACAGTGACGCCCTATTATTATTATTATTATTTAAAGGGAGAGAGTAGAACTATTACAATATTCATTTAATTATAGTACCGGTAACTGATTTAAACTTGTAAATTGAATGTAAACAATCATATCCTAACAAACGTTTGGTGCTTTTCAGTCGGTCAACATAAATGCACCCAAAAGAGCTGGGTTATGCCCTAATCCTTAAAAACAAGAAGTTCCGTGAAGAACTATACAGCCTACTTTTCATGCCAATGATTATTCTACAGTATATGAACCTATCTAGAATAATGACAAAATTAAGTTGGTAATATCGAAATATCAAATTAGTTCAAAATATACCTGGTATAATGTAGCCTAATAGAGCACTACAGTTGGCAGCCCTGGTGACTGAATATATTCTTAGTTCCATCTCTTAAGGTACAGAATACAAAATTAGGTTGAAGTCCAATAGACGTTACATGCAGTTAGACACTGGATCTATCAGTACGCGTAAAAGCATGTTGCCAACAATACCATGCGTGTGCTGGTCAGAAATAATCTGAAATATTATGATATCTTGTTGTGCCAATTTTGGATGAAATCCATTTGTTAGTATAGAAGTTACATGTATTTTAAAATTGGCCATATCAGCAGGCATAGAATCATGTTGGCAGCACTGCCTTGTATTAATTACTCCAAATTAATCTAGAATGTCAGGTGCTATACGTGTGCAAAGTATAGAGCTGTTGGCTTGCATACTTTCTGATATATTGATATTAGGCTAAAAAATATAGACAGCATTTATGAACAGTTGGCAGCCCTGGTTGATCTTAACAATACTTACAGTCAAATCTGTTATGGTACACATAGCACATACGAAATTTGGTTGAAATCGAACTGATAGTATAGAAGTTACATGTATTTAAAAATCGGTACTATCAGCAGGCTTATAATCATGTTGGTAGAACTGACGTATATAAGTTAATCCAAATTAATCTAAAATGTCAGAATATACGTGTGCATAGTTTAAAGCTGTTGGCTTGCATACTTTTTGATATATTGGTATTTGGATTTAAAAAAATAGAGAGAGGAATTATTAACAGTTGGCAGCCCTGGTGGCTATTAAGAATACGCTCAATCATATCTGTTTATGTACAGATATTACATACAAAATTTGGTTGAAATCCAATTGATAGTGTAGAAGTTATATGCATTTAAATATTGGACTTATCAGAAGGCTTAAAATTATTTTGGCAACACTGTCATTGTTGGCCTCCTGGAAATTAAACTGAAATAGTATTATCTGCATGTGTACCAATTTTGGAATAGCTGCCATGCATACCTTGCGAGATATCCAACATGGAGCTCAAAATTTCTAGTGCGTTTTTTCAGCAGTTGGTAGCACTGACATCATTTTCAAATATGGACGTGAGATATTCCGGTGCACATCTTTACTCATACTAAATTTCGTTTTGATTGCTGCAGCCGTTTAGGAGTTGATAGGGGGGGGGGGACACACACATAGCCAGACAGACAGACAGACAGACAGACAGAAGGACAGACAGACAGACAGACAGACAGACAGACAGACAGACAGACAGACAGACACACATTTTCCCGGATCGATCTCATAAGTCTACTTTTTCCTCATTTTTGCAAAATGTGAAAAGTAGGCTAAAAGTTTTATAATTTCCATACTAGTGTCTTAATTACCATTATAGGCGAGTTGCATACGACTGTTTATGTTCGACGATAATTATTAAAACTACTTTATGTTCGAACATAAATATTCATAAATATCTGTCGAGATTTCGCCAGTTTTATGTACTGAACAGAGCGCATGAGACACAGAGAATGTCTTCTATTTGACCATGGCCTCCTCGATTACCCTACTATGCTACTAGGCCAGGCAGTGAAATTTAAATTAGAAGGCCTTGTAACTTAGCGCATCTAATTATCTAATTGGTCAAACAACTGTTTCTTGAGCTCTGATTGGTGGGAGAAACTGTTTCATAATGAAAATTAGTGTTATAATGAGCCTCATTATAGTACAATTTTCTGACATACAATATTCAGGGTCGAACATAAAAGTTTATACCACGCTATGCCATGTGTCTGAATTCGTTTGGTGCCTGTGTCAAATAATAGCTGACACATTGCTGTCTGTACCTGTTGCCAATAAAGTTTTTCATATAAGTACGTTCTATTTTTTTTTAAATAGGGAAACTTACTTTCTGGTTGCGCCTCGTATAACGATCATACAGATTAAAACTCATTAAAATAATTAGAAATTAAATATATTGATGCAATGTTCATTTCTAATTATCCCGATATATCATTACAGTACGTCGGAATCATTTTGTGATCGTTATCGATTTGTTTCTATTATTATTATTACTAATCGTATGGCATTTACAAATTTCTTTTGGAACACAAATAATAATATATACAAGATTTACAAATTTACAGATAAACTATTTACATAGTCCATCGCATTTGCTCTAGCATGCAAAAAGTCCAATCGGTTACCACAAAACATGTTCTGAGGCCACTCTTCGACTATATGACTGTCTGACGCGGGTATCCACAGGTGCACTCAGGAGAGGCGATCTTTCCCCATTTGTGAAGATCACCACATCTCCCATGGTTGGTACATATCCTATTCAGAGTACACCATGTCCTACGGGTCAAATCAAGTCCCATGATTTGTTGTTGCTTTGGATAATACTATGTAGCTCTGGTGGAGTGTTATTATACCATTCTTGTGTCCAGGCTTCGAGAAGATTGAAGTCATGGTTTGCCAGGTTGATTGCTGTTCTGATTGAAGGATGTATGGAGCGGATTCTGTTGATTTGGATGGCAGGTATGTCCTCATGGATTTGCAAGTGTTGGTTGTTCCTGATTTTGTTATATTCTCTGAGGAGGATATTCTTTCTTCTCAACGTAGGAGGTGGAATACGGCTCAGGACAGGTAGTCAGAAAACAGGAGTGGACCTGATTGTACCAGTGATAATCCGCATAGTTTGGTTTAGCTGTGCATCTACTAGCTTCGTGCGCTATTGTTCATTCAAATTGTACCAATGTACTAAAGGATCAAACCTTGAAGGATTGAACACTTTCTGTGGAAGATCTATTGACATACAGTACTGATAAATAGTATTGGACCATTCACTCTTGGACTGTTCATACTAGGATTTGCATTCCCTCGGCACCATCATTTGGCTGTGAACATTTTTATTTTTGAACATTTATCTCATGAATATATTCCCTTGGCCATTATGACCTGGAAGGCCCTTGTCACTACAGTTCTGGAAAGATGAAAGAAAGTAACGAGGCAAGTAGGCCAGGTAAGTGATTCCTCGATCACGTCTTCCAAACTGCATTAAACGATTGACACAAAACATGGCAGGATTGTTTTTGTAAGTGTTGGAATAGACTTCATCTACCTGTGTCAATCCAGACACCACTACTCTTGGCTTTAAACTGGTCCTAGCAGCGTATCCAAGCGCTTTAAGCCTTGGCTCTAACAATAACTGATACACTATCAGAGCCTCCACCAGACATTTCAAGTCCTGGGGAATCTACTCCAATCCTTGGCTCTAACAATAACTGTTACACACACTATCAGAGCCTCCACCAGACATTTCAAGTCCTGGGGAATCTACTCCAATCCTTGGCTCTAACAATAACTGTTACACACACTATCAGAGCCTCCACCAGACATTTCAAGTCCTGGGGAATCTACTCCAATCCTTGGCTCTAACAATAACTGTTACACACACTATCAGAGCCTCCACCAGACATTTCAAGTCCTGGGGAATCTACTCCAATCCTTGGCTCTAACAATAACTGTTACACACACTATCAGAGCCTCCACCAGACATTTCAAGTCCTGGGGAATCTACTCCAATCCTTGTCTCTAACAATAACTGTTACACACACTATCAGAGCCTCCACCAGACATTTCAAGTCCTGGGGAATCTACTCCAATCCTTGGCTCTAACAATAACTGTTACACACACTATCAGTGCCTCCACCAGACATTTCAAGTCCTGGGGAATCTACTCCAATCCTTGGCTCTAACAATAACTGTTACACACACTATCAGAGCCTCCACCAGACATTTCAACTCCTGGGGAATCTACTCCAATCCTTGGCTCTTACAATAACTGATACACACACTATCAGAGCCTCCACCAGACAAAGCCAATTTTCACACAACTTCACGATTTGTTGTTGCGATATTTTAGTCCCCAGTATTTGGGTGTGCGATGACCTGTGTCGTGATGACTAATGGTTGGCCTATGTGCAATTGTAATTGAGGCTAGGATTGGGTGAGATGCGGCAGTGGCTTTAAGTTAGGTACCATCCCGGTTTTTGCATGTGGTTTAAGTGTGAAACCGAGGAAAATCACTCGTAGAATGGCTGAGGAAGAAATGGAACCCACCTCTTCCCAGCTCCGCTTTATGAAAGTGAGTGTACATAATTCCAGGCCTCGGACCAGAATTAAATTCCTTGGCAGAGCCAGATATCGAACGCAGACCTTGGGGTTGACAGCCAAAAATGTTAGTCACTATACCACTACGCAAAGCTATCCTTTAAAATCAGTAAGAACAAATAATTTTTGAACGGGGTACATTACCTGTTGTATTATCAAAGCATGTGTTGTGCAATTTTCCTGAGAATAACTCCAAACCTATTATAGCATAAATAATGATCACAAAGAGAACGAGGAGAGCTATGTGTAATAAAGGCACCATGGCACGGAGGATTGAGTTCAGCACGACCTGCAGACCTGCAACACACAACATAACAGCGTCAGGATGGGCTACACTGCTAACAATTACGGTATAATAATTTATAATTCAGAAGAATAATTAGTGCTTTTCAGACTTATCCAATGTTTTGCTCAAATGTGTCATTGGACTTGACACACCTCACTAGAACATACATGCATGCATACATACATACATACATACATGCATACATACTTCGACTACCTACATACCTACCTACATACATACATACATACATACGTATATACATACATACTGTACCCGTATTGTCGATGGATTGGCGATGTACAATGACCCGGCTTAAAACAATACACGCCGCTGACAACAGAATACACATCCAACTACTTTTTAAATAATTTATCCCATGGAATTTAGTTTGGAATTGTTTATGCTAGCGCGGTAGAGTGCAATTCTTGGAATCTCAAGGCGTGTTGGGATTGTTGGTAGGTGTTTTTTTTTATCAAACTAAACTAACCATAGCATAAATATACCCTTCTAGCCACTGTAAAAGGAATTTAAACAACGACAAACCAATCCAAGTTTTATAACAAAAAATCGAAACATTGAAACATTGATCTTCTTTTATTATTCTCACACGATGTTACACGAAATAAAACCCTAAGTCTGGCTATACCCTGAAATTCTCATTAAACGATTTATTAAATTATCTATATTATGAAATAAATAAATTCCGACTCTAAATTCTCTAAGAATTTGTTACGAGCACTTTCCTACTGCTTGATCTACAATCAAGGAGATTTAAAATGAAAATAAACATTCCTAAATAAAATGTCATAAGTCAGCCAAAATGTCTTTTGACTGATAAAAAAAATAACACTTTCATTTTTTGAAATATAAAAACAACCACACTTGTCTTCTGGTGACTGTTCTAACTAAATCTTCATTATTATTATTATTATTATTAATAGAAAAGCGCACGAATGTGCATAACATAGATTTACACTAGTAAAACAATCATGTTACAAAAGAGTTAATTGATGTGAAGACATCATGATCCAGTAATCAATCAGGAAATTGTGCATTAAGGCATTCATTCATGACCAGTTATTATATTGTGAATTGAATGTTATTTGTGAAATAGAGCAACACTGTATGATGCTTTGTTCAGTTTAAATGTTAGTACTTGCCATATTCACACAGTGATTCCTGGTTATTTTTACATCGTGTGATGTGATATGTGTCACAGAACTGGTCACATAACGAGCACACGCAGAGTTCATTTGGGGCGTGGTAGGACATGTTTTTGCATATTTTATGGTGGTACCCATGCACTGCCAACTTTATCACCACATGTCTTAGTTTCTGATTGGCGCTGGTCCAGTTCCGGTTGATCATGGCATCCGTGCTGTAAAATTCTAGCGGAATGTCTTCTCTCTTCTCTCTGCTAGGTGCGCTTCAGCATTCTTTGTTGATGGAAGCTGTAATTTTTTTCTTATTACTTCGACGAGGAAGGGTTCCCGTGCTAATTCATATGTTAGGCGGGAGCGCGTGTGTTTTGAGATGCCCATTAAGGTTTTCAGGAATTGGGCTTTAACTCTTTCGATGGTGGCCAGATCTCTCTTCGTTAGTCGGTCCCATATCAAATGGATCCCGTACGTGAGAATTGGTAGGATCTTTGCGTCAAACAGATGCATAGCTGTTTTTAATGATAGCTGCTGTAGATTAATAATGTCGTACATGGCTTTCAAGCAAGCCACTGCTCTGTCTTGGATGTGTAATCTGAAAGTCCCGGTAGTCTGTAAAGTGATCCCAAGGTATTTAACTGCATTTACTATTTCCACTTTGTCCTCTTTATATTGCAAGTTGTCGTTTGCTGCTATACGCCCACCTTTCCGAAAAACCATCTGTTGGGTTTTTGTCCAGATTATTTTCAGACTGTTATTTCCTGCCCATTCTACCAGTGCTGAGAAGGAGTGTTGGAGTTCTTCCTTATTTGGTGATCCTAGTACCATGTCTTCCGCATATATGTAGATCACTGCGTCCTTTGATTTCTCTCGGATAGCTGTTGTTACATCAGCTGTGGCAATATTGAACAGTATGGGACTAAGGGGGTCACACTCCATTAGTTTGGGTGATTTCCTTTGTTTTGCATACTGCGTCATCTATGGTGATCTTGTTGTATGCCTGGATATTTTTAACTAAGATTGTTTAAGGGTTGTGATTTCCGATGATATTTTGAAGTTTCGATGTGAGCTTTCTTCTGTCAATTAGGTCGAAGGCCTTTGTATAGTCTATAAAGACTGCATAAAACTTTCCCTTTTGGAGTCGTTTTGCTTCCTCTATGTCATTTAACAGATTTTGAATTGCGTGCAAGGTTCCTCTTCCTCGTCTAAAGCCGAACTGTTCCTCCGGTATCTTGGAGTCGACTCCGTATACTATCCTGTTGGTTAGAATTCTTGTCAGTAACTTGAAGGTGTTGCTTTCCAGTGCAATTCCTCTGTACGAGTTGGGGTCGTTGGTTTCACCTTTTCCTTTATAGAGAGTTTTAATGGTTGATTTCCTCCATTCTTCGGGGATATTTCCTGATTCTAGGCATTTGGTAAACAGCTTGGACCATAGCTCTGATAGGTATTGTGCCGATTTCTTTAGATGTTCTTTGAAAAACCCGTCTGGTCCTGCGGCCTTGTTATATTTCGTAGCCTTGATTATGTCCAATGCCTTTGTTTTAGTGATGGGGAGTATTTCTTCGTGTTGATCTCTACATTCAATTTCATATGCCGCTTGTTGACCTGTACCGTTAAGGATGATAGTGAAGTGCGTTTCCCATATTCCTATTTCTAAGTTGCTAGATCTTGATGATCTTCTTGGTCTGATGGCTATGTATGGATCATTCATTGCTTCTTTGGCGATCCTCTCACCTTCTTTCTCTATGTATTGAAAGCGTTTACGTTTTAGGAGATTCTTGTAATATCTCCGTGTTTCCCCATCTTCATTATATAAGTTAATAAATTATACAAAGCATCTCTTTGTCCTACTTTTGTGTAAACAAATATCTAGCTTACTAACTATTAATTTTTACTGGCAAACAGCTAATTCTATGTTGTTTAAATCTTCATAATAACTAAATAATATTGGCATTTTACACTATAAGGCTGAACTACAGGGTGGTCGAGAAGTCCCTTTACATGTTATAGCATAGGACAGTTAGACATGGAAATATTGTTATGAATAAAACAGGATTTCTTATTTCAACATTTATTTGGAGTAAACAATGTCTGGTCACAATTAACAATTCCATTCATCGATCAACGACGTCAGTATGTATTCCTCCATGTTCGCAGCAGACGTTGATCCGTCGCCATGTTCTTGTATGCATCCGCTGCAGCATGCGGTGGGTGATAGTTTCAAATACCATGCGAACTCCATCTTTCAGTTGATCGTTGTTCACGTATCGTCGTTTACGAACGTTTTCTTTTATTATTCCCGAAAGTGCATTGTCCGGTGTGCTGAGGTCTGGGCTTCGTGGAGGCCATGGCAGTGGTGCTGGAAGGTGATCCACGCCCAATCCAGCGGTTTGGAAAAAGTTCATTTAGCCGGTTGCGGACACACAGCAAAATGTGGTGGAGCACCATCTTGTTGAAGTGTCACGCTGTCACTTATACGTTAAGCTCTTAATTGTGGAAGCAACCACGTGTTAATCATTTGCAGGTAGCTGTGCTGGTTCACAGGATCATCGAAGAAATTAGGTCTAAGCAGATGGTCTGCCGATAACCCTGCCCAAAGCATAACATGCGGCGGATTGCACTCAATTTCCTCATAAAAGTGCGGATTGCTTTTAGCCCAAATAAAGACGTTACGATTTCGTGAGCTACGATAAATCACACACTCATCAGAGAATATAACGTATTTTTGATCATCTGCGTGCGGGAAGCGTGCAAGCAGCATTTCACATGCATGCACACGTTGCTCCAAGTCACGATCACTCAACTCGTTCACTGAGGATGGCCGAAAACATGAAAGTTTCAAGTCTTTCCGCAAATGGTCTTCCATCGTCGATCGCGGGACGCCTGATTCCACCGACCGCTTATGGGTTGACTTCACCGGCGATCGTTCAATCGATTCCGTCACAGCGGCACAAGTTTCGATACGAGTCGTAGGCCTTCCGCTACGTGGTGCATCGAGAACCCTTCCCGTCACAAAGGTTTTCTTCTCCCATGCGAATAACTTTGGTCGTGATGGCGGTGGTTTTCCAAACCTCACAGCGAAGTCCTTCAAAATGTCTGACATTGTCTTCTTCGTATTCTGACGTTCGTGAACCCAAACAGAAGCCACCAAACGCTCCTCAACAGTGAAAACACTTGTATCCATCATGGCTGAACTCTTTCGACTGAAGTCAGCTAACTGCGCAGTGAGCTACGCAGCGAACCACGTGACACGTGACACGACTTTCCCACGCTTACCGAAGTGAACGTGTCAAGTGCGAGACTCGGTTCACGGCGGGAAATTGTTATCTCAACAATGTGTATATAATGTTAATAATGAAAATGAAAATCCACAGCCTGCTTCCAGTCTCCGACCGGGTCAGGAATGGAATGAATGAAGCCCCCATCTAGCGGCGAGGATATGAACTGTGCCGGCTGCCGAGGCCTGACGCACTCCTCTGGGGCAATGATTAAATGAATGACAGATGAAATGAAATGATAGTGGAGAGTGTTGCTGGAATGAAATTCTGACAGGGAAAACCGGAGTACCCGGAGAAAAACCTGTCTGCCTCCGTTTTGTCCAGCACAGATCTCACATGGAGTGACCGGGATTTGAACCACGGACCCAGCGGTGAGAGGCCGGCGTGCTGCCGCCTAAGCCACGGAGGCTTCGCATAATGTTAATAATAAATATTTATAATACATGTCTAAATTTACTGCCTTATGCTATAACATGTAAAGGGACTTCTCTGTCACCCTGTATATACATTTTCCTAAGAAATTGTATCAATTTCCCTCCATTTTGCAATGCCTGCATTCTCGAAACAATCATTTCTCAAATAAATGAGTTCCTTTCCTAAACATCAGCTCAATGCCTGTTGTATTCTGTCTTTAGTTTCAAAAATAGTTATCGTCTGACTCAACTTCCAAACTCATTTAAGATCAGAGATCGTAAGAGTTAAAATACTGTTCAAATATTACGGTATCTACAACTTCTGACCACATTATTGTTACACATCAGCTGATCTATAATGTATTCATTATCTTAGATCTTCCTTCCAAACCTGCCAAATATTCCTCATAACTTCAGATGTCATAATATCAGACCTTATATTTCACTTTGCCTTTAATAATGCACAATATTATTGATCTTATTATGTAATATAACCTCTCATTAGCACAATATTATGTCATCGATGTAACCTTCTATTAGCACAATATTATTTCTATTTGCAGAGATCAACATACCAATTCATCTTAAACTCATATGCAGATTCACCTGACTGCATAAAAGCATAATTATTCATTTCCATTTTTACATATCATTGTTACCCTTTTAACGTATAAACAACTGGTCCCGGGATTCCCTGCATGTTGGCGTACCATCATAATCTTATCTCTGCAATAATCATGTACTTCAATTACATAACTATCGAGCCTTCATGCCTGTTTCCTTAATAATGTTTACAACAGTTACCATATTCTCGTATATGTGACCTCACTTTCAAATAATGTGACTTCATTTCCATTAAATAGCATCAAATAACTACAGATATATATATACTCTAGTTGTCGCAATAATATAACGACTGGCTGCGTGGTGCAGCCTCGTTATCGCCTGCTGTTCCCAAGGTTTCAGGAACGAATCCTGGCGCAGTCAGTTGGCATTTGAGGGTGCGCAAATGCAGTAGATTTACTGGCACGTTAAAGATCCCCTTCGAGGCAAAATTCCGGCACCCCGGCGTCTCTAAAAGCCTCAGTAGTTAAAAGGGACATAAAACCAATAACATTATTATAATTATTATTATTATTATTTAACACTATGTTGTACTCTCTATCAACAATACTGTCACATTCGTTTACCACCAACATATCTTCTATTACTTTATATATCATAACAAGTTTTCCTTAACCTTCTTTATTTCCTCAACTTGTCATATCGCTCAATAAATTCTCTAATTCCTCATACATTTGCTCTATTATTTTACCTTGTCATAATTATATTAACTCCTTGAATTAGCCTTTTACTATGGCGTTATCATAATTGTCTGTCTGAAATTTATCCTGGACTTCCTAATCATCTGATCTAATTCATATGAAAAATCAAAAACAATGTCAAAATTCTAATTCCTAATTATTAAAATAATCCTAACTTGGATCTAAAACTTTCCATTAAGATATATTTATTGATGAGTAAGACGCAGATCTATAGCAATGTCGTAGAATAGTTCTAACATGAATAAAAAGAAGCATGTTCAAATGTTAAAATTATGTTAAATGGTCATGCGTGAAAATAAATAGCAAACTAGCAAGAATACATAAATGCTATTGGTCTACTTTCGATCAAGTTCAACGTCGGCTTGCCTGGTTTTGGTTCCAGTCCCTCGATGTATCTGTTGGTCCTTCTGCTCTTGCCCCCAGGATATTGTTGTCCAAGTCCCTCCATCGTTGGAATTCCCCATGGATCGATGTTGTCCTGGTATATCTCTCGCATTTGTGATGCCTTTATCTTCATGTAGATCATGTTATAAGGTCTAATGGTGCACTCTCCATCTTCTTGGTGTTGGTTGAAGTTCGAAACACGCTTGTTACTCGCATACCGATGTTAACACAGGTTGCTCGTGACCTAATCATGTCCAAAGCTAAAACGTCCCCCCTTATATAGTTTAAAGAGACTTTATGTTCACAGCATCAATCATCACTTGGGATATCCCCCTCTACTCAGATTTGTTATTTTTGCTTCTTGAAACATTCTCGTAGTTGAATAGTCCATGTAGTGTTATAGCAATATTGTGCATAATCTTCCGAAGATCTTATAACTTCAATTATCCGTAGCAAAATATTTTCAATAAAGCTTTCGAAACAACCCACATATTTTGTTAGTTTGGTAATGTTCGAGTGTGCTCAATGTTCTCTGCTATTATTTTGATGAATAAAGCTTCAATGTTGGATACCTCTAAGTCCGCACTCTTGTTCAGTAACTCGCATCAGCTGATAATAAATCGTAGAAAATATCACAAGTCCAACTATTGTGTTTTAATGTGCATAGACGAAGTTTATTTTCTCCACATGAAATTGTCAAAGTTCCTATGGTCGAAAATCTCAGTATTCCTTGGTGGATCAATCGTGTCAGCTATGTAAGCAACTTTACAACTCCGCACTGGTGTTCAATCAAAATTTTACTAAGTCCAAACTTTATTTTGCAATAACTTCACCGAGTTCTCAATATCACTTCGCGGCCACATCGAATGTTCCGTCGTCAAACATTTATCGTAACTCCGCACTCTCTTTGAATCAAGCGACACGAACTTGCCTCCTTGGCATTCAAAATAGGAGTCTTTTCCATTTCTCTTTCCACTGCTCACTTAGGCGATTTTATTAGCGTCTTTTCCATAATTCTTGGTGGAAAAACTCCCGCCTACTCTATTTTTATAAATTATTCCGAATTTAGACCATCCTGAACAATGCCAAAAATACGTTAAGTTGTATTGTAATTTTCTCTTGATAATTTGTTATTTGTTCGTTCTTAATTTTCAGATTTAATATTCGAGCTGTTTTTGTTAGTGGCAAATATTAATTTACCCACTGGCCGAAATCGGTCACATGATTGGCATGCTCCTTCCCTGGCTCGTGTTCGTCGCACGACGTTGAGTTCTCTCTCTAGTAGATTTAAATTTTATTTTTCGCTTCTATACTCCGCACCGACTCAATTCTTTTGTTTTGTGACTTCTCTGCGCCGGCTCGCTTATAATAAAAACAAGATAAGAGCTGCCCGTCACTTGGCCTAACCCTTGACAATCTAATGCCGACACTAAGTCTCCATCATTCTGCTAATCACGTGTCACATTAAATATAAAATAAAAACAAGTCTCGGCTTGCTTCTCAAATGTAGCAATTTCATTACAATTAACCCCGGCTTCTCCCGGAAACAGTTATGAATGCATCACTTGATAGGCGCTTATTTTTTCGATGCCAATGAACTACGATCTATATCCTCTGTACGTCTCGGCATGATGGGTTAAATCACTGACTGGAATATTAATTATATTATCATGGAGATGCATGTGCAACGAATTCTCTTCACACGTAATTTAAGAATGGCGAGGTGCATTAAACACAAATCCCCCTTCCGTTCAATCTTAACTTGACTGTCAGGGGCCGATAACCTCGATGTTAGGCCCCTTAAAACAACAATTATCATCATCATCATCATTAACTTGACTGTGTGTTTTGCGGAACGAAAAGTTCACAGACGAAATGAAGAAATGCCGAATTGCACTTCCAGGGAAACTCCAAACACAACCACTCTTCTCTAAGTCTTAACTCAACACGACTCGACAGTTTGCTGCTGGCTGTATCCGGAATAATAGGCTCGCTCGCTAGCTAGGCTGTAACTGGGGTCATTGGCTCGCCCCTAGCTAGCTCGTAAACTGTTGCCTCAGTAATTGAATGGAAATTGTTGGAAGAAATGAAAACGTAAAAACACTTATAGTGGGCGATGTATTGAAGATAGAGATATGCTCTCGTGGACTTTTTATAGAACTTTTCATGCTGAATAATTCTTACACTCATAGTATATAGATATTTTTAACGGGTTAACGTAAGCTTAAAAAGCGCACGGATGCTAGGTTTTTCGACTTTTTTACTGAAATCGTTACTGCTTGGCTTCCTTTAATCATAAATAAATTATTTTCTACAGAATTCTTCCTCGAGAGATCCTTTACAGAATGGTGAAAACCGTATCAAAATCCATCCAGTGGTTCTCGAGATTACCCGTGACATCCAAGAATCGGGGAAAGAAGATATACAAAACTTTTTCTTTTACTTATTTCATACCCCCACTAGAAGGAGATGCGGGCCCTGTAGTCTAACAAAGAGACTCATAGGCTGTTTTGTTTAAACACTAATTTGTTATCTTAATTACTTTGTTTTACCAACGTCAACACTGCAGGTATGTGTTGGGATTTTACTAATATATATTACTTATGAGCAGCGGAGAGGAAGTGCTGATCAAGTGGTGTGAATAGCTGTACCTAAGAGAGAGTGAGTGCTTCTATTATTGTAGGATTTTGATGATGGGTGCCGAGAATAAGATAGTTTTTCATTATGAATTGAATGTACGTCAGGATAGATGTACAAAGTAGGTCCTACAGGAAAAGCAGTGTCAATGTACAACACAATCTCGATTCAAATAAAGTTGTCTGGCAGCATCAAGCGACAACTCTACGATCCCAGAGGTACATAATTTTTACTCATCGATGGATAAAATTAATATTAATTCAAATGTTTTAATGTGTCTAATAATTCTCTATCTAGTTGGTGGCGTTTTGATGTGCCGTACCAACTAACGAGCCTAATGGCATTGTGTAGAGTAAGGCTGCCAACTAGACTGAGAAGTCTCAAAATCATTAAGTCTTCTAAATTAACTTTTCTTTTCAATCGGTGTGTAAATTTTCTGGTTTCCCCTGGAAACAAATGTCCATCACTAAACTGCTATCATTGGCTCCATGATAAACTAGCGAATGAAAAACTCCCTACTTTCTCGAAAAAACGAAACCAGTTTCTATTTTACCAGGTACCGTATGGTACTGATGCACTGCACGCATATCCCGGAAACAATACTCAACACTATTATTTTCCCTCGATGTGACTACAGACCATTCGAATAATATGATCGAGGGAAAAATAATAGTGTTCAGTATCGATTGCGGGATTAGTACCATACGGGATGCAAACAGAGAAATATCGACCTTCCTGACAACACGGGTTAGTTGGGTTGCATAATACAATCTTATTAATGGCAGCTGATTCACCTGGTATGTTGTTTGTTTTTTTATTTTTATTTAGCGTGTCCGAGGACATATTTTTTGTAGGTGCTTCGAGGCGGACACCCAATGGGTGTGCTACAAGTACCTGGTATGTGGTAAATCGCATATTCCCATAAACATGTGGCATTATTTTTTCAACCCCTATTAAATATTCCTGAGCCTCCGTGGCGTAGGCGGCAGCGCGCCGGCCTCTCACCGCTGGGTCCGTGGTTCAAATCCCGGTCACTCCATGTGAGATCTGTGCTGGACAAAACGGAGGCAGACAGGTTTTTCTCCGGGTACTCCGGTTTTCCCTGTCACAATTTCATTCCAGCAACACTCTCCACTATCATTTCATTTCATCTGTCATTCATTTAATCATTGCCCCAGAGGAGTGCGACAGGCTTCGGCAGCCGGCACACTTCATATCCTCGCCGCTAGATGGGGGCTTCATTCATTCCATTCCTGACCCGGTCGGAGACTGGAAGCAGGCTGTGGATTTTCATTTTCATTAAATATTCCACTGCCTGACAATATTGCTAAGGAACAGAGACATTGGTAGAAAGAATTATTCACAGGCAAGGATGGAAGACATGCAACACAGTAGCCTGCATACGTAATAGAGGTGGAGTGGTATATTTATAACGAAAATTAGTACAGATTTCACCTCTTGGAAAATCAGGATAACAGATATAAATAAATCAATACATGACGTTCTTATTGGAAACAGTTCAGACTTACAAAATGAAGGTCAATAATACTCTCTCAGTAAGGAATATGCCCTTCTCAGACACGAATGCACATTGTGCACCTGTTATTCATGCTGTCTACTAAACTGTTGAGGAGTCCTTTGGGGATATTTTCCCACTTGTCTCTCAAGGCAATTTTAAGGTCTTCCACGGTTTTGGGAAGAGGTGCTCGTTGAGAAACACGTCTGCCAAGAGAATCTAAGGCATGCTCGATAGGATTCAAGTCCGGGGAGTAAGCAGACCATTCCATACGTTCAATAGTTTCACTTTCCAGTGTGTACACTTCTGCAGTGGTCCTGTGTGGGCGGGCATTGCCGCCCATAAACAGAAAGCCGGGACCTAACGCACCCCTAAAAAGGCGAACGTGGTCCGGAATAATCTCACTGCAATACCGCTGAGCTGTAACGGTATCTCGTTCGACGACATGCAGCGGTGCTCGTCCATTGTGCATAATGACTGTCCACACCATAATGCCGAGGCCATACCGATGACGCTCATGAACATTCTGTGGTGCGTAACGTGTCCCCTTTCTCTCCACACTAACTGGTGGCCAGAATCACTTGTCACGGTGAAGCGGGATTCTTCGGAGAACATCACTCTGGACCTCTGTTGCTGATCCCAAACAACATGATGATGATGATAATTGTTGTTTTAAGGGGCCTAACATCGAGGTTATCGGCCCCTCCCCCCAAACAACATGTTCCTTACACCAACTACCTAACTCTTGCTCGACGATGGCATGGTTGAATGCCTCCCCCAGGCATTTAATAGGCTTCCGAGCATACACACCAGCCTGATGTAATCGCCGCAAAATATACCGGTAGCGGTTGCAAGGTCTGCAGCTATCTGATGAGGAGAGAGATGTCTGTTCCTTTTCCCTGCAGATAACACGCCCCGCCCTCTCCAATGCCTTTTACTCTCATTGGTCGGTTCTTCCTTCGCATTTGTCCGTCGTTCCTGGGCAATAGTCACTTGTTCCTTAGCAATTGTCAGGCAGTGTATTAAAATACAATGTTGAGATATCCTTTACACATTAACGACATTTTCAGTTGCCTATCAAAAAAGATTGGCAAAACTATGAATATGCTATTTCTGCTTGCTACATTTCCAAATTGTCAGTTTAACTTTCAAATTATAATTTTAGTCAGGAGACTCATTGAAAAGAGCTCGATTTTGAAAACGAAATTTATTGTGAAAACTGGGAAATGAGGTAATTCAAACTTACAAACATGGATACAAAAATACACCTTAAAGAAATTGTAACACAACGAAGGAACAGTTATTACGTTGTCGTGTATCGAATACATTTATTTGCTACATCAACATAGAGCATTTCAGAATTCTCTCACATTCGACTAAGTGCAAGGGTTCATTGTAGCCCTTCACTAACACTTTGGCTTAACGTGTGTGACTCATGACGTATAAACTGTTGAAATTGAAAAATGCATTTTTATACATTCATTAGTTTAACAAAGCTAAGCCTCCGTGGCTTAGGCGGCAGCACGCCGGCCTCTCAACGCTGTGTCCGTGGTTCAAATCCCGGTCACTCCATGTGAGATCTGTGCTGGACAAAACAGAGGCAGACAGGTTTTTCTCCGGGTACTCCGGTTTTCCCTGTCAACATTTCATTCCAGCAACACTCTCCAATATCATTTCATTTCATCTGTCATTCATTTAATCATTGCCCCAGTGGAGTGCGTCAGGCCTCGGCAGCCGGCACAGTTCATATCCTCGCCGCTAGATGGGGGGCTTCATTCATTCCATTCCTGACCCGGTCGGAGACTGGAAGCAGGCTGTGGATTTCATTTCATTAGTTTAACAAAGCAGGTTACGGACAATATGATCCTTGATTAACTTTTCATCACTTCTGATAATACCCCAGGTGCGTAACATGCAGTGTAAGTACCTGGTAACTCCCAGTTGTAATCAAATTTATTTGAAATCTTAGATTTGTGATGATTATTAGGGTTCTATTAAGCAATTTAATCGTAGTTCTGATTGGTTCGTCTTGCTACTTGTGTGGCTGTTGTCTTTCAAACTCTCGCCTTCTGTGCGAGGTGTTAGGTTAAAAAAAAGCAAGCTTGTAGTTTAACGTGACCGTTAATCTAGAGATCATGCGCCACAGGACCTCCTTTTTACGTGGAATCCGAACCACAGGACATGGCATTTCACTTCGAAAATCTCACATGCAATGACCGGGAATCGACCTCGGACCGCCTTGGTGAGAGGCATACAGCTAGACTGCTGAGCCACCCGCCCCCGAGGTGTTAGGTCGTCAGCAATAATTGTTATAGACCAGAAATGGAATTCACTCACCGCTTGAATGGAGGCATGTTATTCCATTTACACTTGATGTTAATTGTGAAGTGTATCTGGAGTTAACGTGCTCTTAGCCTTGATAACTGAAAATGAAAATCCACGGCCAGCCTCCAGTCGACCGACCGGGTCAGGGATGGAATGAATGAAGCCCCTATCTTGCGGCGAGGATATGAACTGTGCCGGCTACCGAAGCCTGTCGCACTCCTCTGAGGCAATGATTAAATGAAAGACAGATGCAATGAAATGATAGTGGAGAGTATAGCTGGAAAAACTGGAGTACCCGGAGAAAAACCTGTCTGCCTCCGTTTTTTCCAGCACAGATCTCACATGGATTGACCGGGATTTGAACCACGGACTCAGCGGTGAGAGGCCGGCGTGATGCTGCCTAAGCCACGGAGGCTTCTTAGCTTTGATAACTAATCTTCATAAATACATGCGAACAGAGAATCAAAATCAATGGTTAATAACTTGATGGATAACAGTATATATTCCTATTCGTCAAACACCACGGTGACAGAAGATTTCCCTGCGGGGGATAGTTGACATGCTAGTAAATGTACTGACACGGATCTATTTATTTCAAAAACCCTTAATCTGACTGTGCTGGGATTCACCTCTACAATCCTGAGATTTGGTGACCATCGGTTCAGTCTGCTGAGCTGCACAGCCGTACTTAAGCGAAAAATAAAGTTATGAGTTCCTTTCCCGGCCCCCTTCAGACTTGGAAATGTATTGAGACGGCTCCTTTTGGCTACATTTGAAACTGAACGAATTGCTGGTGAAGTGTGGATACATTTCTGTTATGGGGAGCAATGTACACCTCATGACCAATAAAATGACCAGCTGAAAAACAGTATTTCCCCCATTACCTTTACGATCGGTAACTATTCTAACACAGATGTATAGAGGATTGCAGTATTTTCGGCAGGATCAGCAAACGTTCAAACGTACGAGTTTGGAGGTTTTCTGTTTATGACTGGAAACATTTTCACAGACAGATTTGCTCCCTGACTGACCACTCAGCTTTTGTGTGATGAAGTGTATATCAACATGTTGGAAACAAACAGACCCATCAAGATGAAATATATACAGTATTTACTTACTTGGGACGCCTGATACCAAGCGTAGAGGCCTTAGTACTCGGAATGCACGTAATGCCTTCACATCGAAGCCTTCTTTCATTAAATTGGACAGTGCTGTACTGATTATTCTGAAAGAATTAATGGACCGAATTAGAAATAAATCACGTCTGAAGAAAGCAGTGGGGAAAGAAATTGGAAAATGCATATTGAATATCGGCAGCACTACAAAATGTTGTGAATCTTACTTAAAGTGAACTCGAACTTAGACATGAATATTTAGGTACATAATTCATAAAATTGTATATAGACAGATGTTTCTTAAAGCTTCCAACTCATGACAGATTGCTCAGACCCAACAAACTATTGTCAACTGGTGTTATAGGCTAAATTTATAAGTATCTAATTCTCTAAAGTCTGTTCGCCGAGTCGAGATAGTGGAAGTAAACCCAGTTGTATACGTGATTGCAGGGCTGCACGCAAAGGGTGCACAGAGTGCCTGTTGAACGTACGCCAACGTCAGTGCTGTGTATAGCCTACATGTGAAGCGGGCTGACTTATCGGTTACATGCTACAGCGCGATTTATTTATTGTTCGTTTATGTATTTATTTGATTGATTAATTAATTTATTAGTTCTTAACTGCTTATGAAAGGCAACAGTATACAGTGCAGTAAGTCTTGTCTTTTCTAGGGCCACAGCATGACTAATGACCTCGGAGCTTCTTGGCTACCCCTGTCCAGCATAGCCGATGAAGTAAACTGGGTGTGTTTCCATGTCCAGGTAGTCAAGTGACCATGTGCAAGTATTTACGCGCACTATCTTGACTCGGCGAACATACTTTAGTATAGTATTCCTATACTTGTGTCGAAGTGAGGTTGAATTTCATTATACATTTTCACTAGCGTGCTGATGTCAGAAAAATGTGATAAATAGTAAATGGACATTTGAATAAAGATTTACTGCTGTTTGACTGTATCATATGGTATTTGAGAATGCGCAATGATGATGCATGAATTTACAAAATCTAATTAGTGTAGATTGTTGCTTTTGAACCGTTTCCAACACAACTTAAGACAGGCTGAAGATCGAGTGCCAATGAATTCCTTGATGATCTAATTTTCACTACTCTACAGCCACATTACAAGATTGTCTGTATTTGCATCGTTATATTTCATTGCTCCGAACAATAGATAGATATAGGATGTGATCCAGGCCAACTGAAACAGAAAATAACTTAAGGTAGGGTTATCAAATTCTGAAATGTCAAATACTGACTGACTCTTTCGGGGAATTACTGGTAACTTGTCACATAATAGTGGGCAGAACCTTTACCTTTCTAGCTTGTAATAACACATTTGATACAAATTTACATATTTTATGAGATCCATTCTTATTCAGCAAGTCTCCAAATATGTTTTTGCATAAGTTATAAAATGACTGAATGCGGATTTCACACCTTTCAGATCTTTAGTAAATTGGTTACTTTCTTTGGTCCACTGTACATGGTGTGTGAGAAAAGTCTTTCTACATTTGTATTGTAAGGCCAGCCGAGAAAAAACTGGATAAATACGAATAACCTTCGACGCACCGTATTAGCGCTAATGGTGCTAGTCGATTCATCCGGTCAAAGTTGCCGGTTTCTGATTTATCATTTAGCAAGCATTGCTTCTGACTCCTAAAGTAGCAGAACATCAACTCTCATGCCTCACTCATTCTAATGCGGACAGAGCAGATACGTTTTAAAAACGTATGCGAATGGCTAATTTTAAACTCAAAATGGGGACATGATCGCATATGCCACATTTCCTAGTTGTTGTTTTTTTAGCGTATGGCTTTTAGTGCCGGGAGTGTTCGAGGACATGTTCGGCTCGCCAGTTTTGTAGCTGCTTCGAGACGGACACCCAATGGGTGAGCTACAAGTACCGTTGGGGAGGAAAGTGGAAATGTAAGGACTAGGAGGTGGAAGGTAGCGGCTGTGGCCTATAGTTAGGGACCAACCCCGGCATTTGCCTGGAAGGAAGATGGGAAACCACAGAAGACCATCTTCAAGGTTGCCGGCGGGGGGATTCGAACCTCCTCGCCTCCCGGATGTGAGCGACTGCCAGCAGTCATGCCGTAACGACCTCGGTTAACTCACCCGGTATTTCCTAGGTGGAGATGTGGTACTTGCTTACCTCTCACCAAGGCAAACTGGTACGTGTATTAAGTGATGCAATTTCTTTATGAATATACTGTACATTCTGCCTTTCTGTGGAATGCATAATAATTTCACTTAGCCTATGTCTATTATAAGACGACAACATTGACGTATTATGGCCCTTTGGAGACGATCCCCTATTTATGGAGTATTATGTATGTTTTCATAACCTACCACAATTCGATTCCGTAGGGATTTTATATTCTGAACTGGAAATCGATGCACCAATTTCTTTAATTGGCCCGTTTTCATACCGTGGACATAATAAACATCTTCTTTGAGAGAAATATAAGAGTTGGGAGTAATAGAAACACCTCCATAACTCGGAAATCAATTATTTCGGAACTCATGCTATGATAAGAATTGTCTACATATGGGGAATAAAGTGTTGAATACTCTAGTTCAGGCTCCTGAATGGAGGAGTTAGGAGTTCTCTTTGGAATGTTTCAGACCGGTTGCGCGTTTTCCTACTAGGTATAACTCAGCTCATATAGCCTATATTTCGAATTCTTACAGGACATAACATGAACAATAGATATATCTCCTTATACTATTGCTACACATTGCTTACGTTAGTGCTTTTTTTCATATCAAAGGCATATGGATATTTATCTCAGCATCGTGGTGTTGGGGTAGCGCGTCTGCCTCTGATCTGGAGGCCCCTGGTTCGAATCCCGGTTCCGTCAGGGATTTTAGAAACTGGCGTGAGGGCATGAACAGGGTGCATTCAGCCTCGTGAATAGCTGTCTGACATCGAGGCTCGCCACGGTCACGTACACCAAGATTAACAACGGCCGAGGGAACCCAAAGCGCTGACAGTCATAAGGCTTGATATCCACCACCCTCTAATGTGTAACTAGAGCTGCTCTCTTATATAAGCAAAATTAAGAAATAACTTATGAAGAATATGCTATTTATGCAAGATTTCCTCAGTTATCATTTTAAGGAAAGAAGCTTGTAGTTTTACGTGAACGTTAACTTCGCGTTCATAAAACACTGGATCTCATTTTTCCGTGGAGTCTTTTACCTTAGAAAATCTGACATGCATTAAGCTGGAATCAAACCCAGTCCGCCATGGTGAGAGACAAGCAGCTTGATCGCTGCACCATCACGCTCCCTAGCATATCATTTTACCTAGCCACATACTTCAACTTCCTGTTCCTGCCTGTCAGTTTAGCCTTGTGCAATATGGTTTAGAATGGTGACAATTGGGCTTCCCCAGCAGTACACAGAGTGAAACCCCAGGGCTGGATTGCACTCACTCTAGTAAGAACAAAATAATGCTTACCCTATGACTACTATTGTAAAATCTAACAAGTTCCATCCATTGCGCAGGTATGCTCCAGGATGAGCCACCAAGCCATACGCTACAATCTTCATCACACACTCTATGGTAAAGATACCTAAAAAAACATTCTCGATTTTTTCCTGAAATCAGAAAAGAATTCATCATTTACTATTACGTCAACACATAGACTACACAAAATACATTTTATAATAAACAATTATTAGAGACAAAGGTTGCAGGAAGATATACGTGCTTTCATATCGTTGCTGTCAGCATTAACTTGTTCCACAATCAAACTTCACGATGACACTAATACCAGACGATGTTTTAAGCTATATGGTTGTGCAATGCTTATCCTATGACTACTTAAGTAAAATCTAACAAGTTCCATCCAAGGGTTGAAACAGCATGACCAGATTAAAGTCTCGTTTTGTAAACATAGATTATTTCTAGTTACGATGCTAGTACGTTCTTTGTCTTGGCTGGTTTAGAACCTCTCACTGGTTATCACAAATACAGTATTAGCAACAGTTCATTAGGTATTAATAGTCACAAAACTCAATTTACTAATTTATGAAAATGGTCTAATATGTGAAGTAGTATGAGATGACCACTGAAGTGATTGAGGAGAATCAACACTCTTGCTTGTGGCTTTTGTTTTAAGAGACAGAAGAGTGGAGTCATTTGCCTAAAAATATCAGGTTCATACTTGTTTAATGTGTGTTTCCTTCTCCCGTAAGATGCATCAATTTGATATCCCTTAAAATTATCCAAAATTCTAAACAGGGTAGAACATGTAAAACATGTTTGCAAAAAGATGTTTGCAACACTCCATCCTCTGAAGAGGCATAGGGACATATTGCCGATATGCTTAAAGGTCAAACTTGCACAGGCGCTGTTGCTTCCAATTCTTGATTCTTGATATAAAACTTGTTGACGCTACAGATCAGAAAACAATGCAACTTTAACGAGCACTGGACTCTTGTACACGATATCTCGAGTTTTGTTTTGGTCGTGTGGCCTCCTAAGAGGCCGAGTGCAGGTCTTTCTAGTCGAGGCCCGTGGACGACCTGCGGGTAGGGATGAGAGACGGAATGGATGAAGGTGAATGAAACTGGGAAAGAATGTTGAAGGAATCGGCCGTGGCCTGTCAGAAGGTACCATCCCAGTATTTGCCTGGTGTTGAAAATGTTCAACGCTTTAGCCAGCGTAGCCACTTCTGTCGGTACCTTGAGGTAGGATGGGCATAATACACCCTATTATCAGACACTCAAATGGTTAAAAACCGGAAAACGCAGGATCTATCATATCCTAATTCTAATATACAGGTTACTGACTCAAAAACAGCACTGTACATCTCCCTTAAACTTACGCTGGTCTCATCTTTCCATAGTAATAATACGTGTTCTGGATCGGGGATCCTCCCTTGCTATTCCCCTGCACCATACTTCCTGCTTTAAAAAATCATTTGTGGACATGGGTTCAAGACTGTAGAATTCCCTGCCAGTTAATGTAAAGTTTGAAAGCCATTCTTTCAGTGCTGCCAAAACAAACTGTCAGTTGTAGCTCTTCAGCCAGTCAACACAAATTTTCCCACAGACTGGTCGGGGTGCAATGTGAAAATCCACAGCCTGCTTCCAGACTCCGACCGGGTCAAAAATGGAATGGATGAAGCTCCCATCTAGCGGCGAGGATATGGTCTGTGCCGGCTGCCGAGGCCTGATGCACTCCTCTGGGGCAATGATTAAATGAATGACAGATGAAATGAAATGATAGTGGAGAGTGTTGCTGGAATGAAATTTTGACAGGGAAAACCGGAGTACCCGGAGAAAAACCTGTCTGCCTCCGTTTTGTCCAGCACAGAGCTCACATGGAGTGACCGGAATTTGAACCACGGACCCAGCGGTGAGAGGCCGACGTGCTGCCGCCTAAGCCACGGAGGCTTCGGGGTGCAATGTACTGTATATACTCGTAATATGAGAATAACAAGTAAATAACACTCCTGAAAATACTTACATGTATTAGTTATGAGCACTATTATAATGTGGCAATGCAATGGTTAAAAGATCTGACTTGTTACAAAGTTTTACTAAAAACTTCTGTAACTTAATAATTGAAAATTAAGCCCAAGTGAACGGGATCCGATGATGTTCGCTTGATGAACGAAACTAGTCATCCAATTGATCCCCCATTTCTGTCAAAAGTGTTTTATTATAGTACATTATGCAACGAGCCTATAATGGCAATAATTAAGACACGAGTATGTTCGACGATGTCGACATGTAAACATTATGTGTCAGAAAACTGTATCATAATGAGGCTCATTATAACACTATTTTTCATTATGAAACAGTTTCTCCCACCAATCAGAGCTCAAGAAACAGTTGTGTGACCAATTAGGTAAGGATACCTTCGCGCATGCGCTCAAAATCCAACATGCCTATATAAATTACCGAAAGTGCACCGTCCATATGATTGGGTAAATAAACTGCCAAGCACACAGAGCGCATGCGTCGGTTGGTCAGAGAGCTTATAAAACAGATATATCCTACCCAGCGCTCTCACTCCGATCACAGCATTCTAGTGACTGAATCTCAACAGATATTTATGAATAGTTATGTTAAAACATATAATAAAGTTATAATTATGGTCGAACATAAACAGTCGTATGCAACTCGCCTATAATGGTAATTAAGACACTCGTATGGAAATTATAAAAACCGCTTACGCTCGTTTTATAAACATACTCGTGTCTTAATTAATCCCATTAAAATAATAATAATAATAATAATGTTATTGGTTTTACGTCCCTTTTAACTACCCTGGCTTTTAGAGACGCCGGGGTGCCGGAATTTTGCCCCGAAGGGGATCTTTAACGTGCCAGTAAATGTACTGACACGAATGTCATTATAGGCTCGTTGCATAATGTACTATTATAATTTCCATACGAGTGTCTTAATTACCATTATAGGCGAGTTGCATACGACTGTTTATGTTCGACGATAATTATATAGTACATTATGCAACGAGCCTATAATGGCTATAATTAAGACACGAGTATTTTTATAAAACGAGCGTATGCGAGTTTTATAATTTCCATATGAGTATCTTAATTACCATTATAGGCGAGTTGCATACGACTGTTTATGTTCGACGATAATTATATAGTACATTATGCAACGAGCCTATAATGGCTATAATTAAGACACGAGTATTTTTATAAAACGAGCGTATGCGAGTTTTATAATTTCCATATGAGTGTCTTAATTACCATTATAGGCGAGTTGCATACGACTGTTTATGTTCGACGATAATTATATAGTACATTATGCAACGAGCCTATAATGGCTATAATTAAGACACGAGTATTTTTATAAAACGAGCGTATGCGAGTTTTATAATTTCCATATGAGTATCTTAATTACCATTATAGGCGAGTTGCATACGACTGTTTATGTTCGACGATAATTATATAGTACATTATGCAACGAGCCTATAATGGCTATAATTAAGACACGAGTATTTTTATAAAACGAGCGTATGCGAGTTTTATAATTTCCATATGAGTGTCTTAATTACCATTATAGGCGAGTTGCATACGACTGTTTATGTTCGACGATAATTATAACTTTATTATATGTTTTAACATAAATATTCATAAATATCTGTTGAGAGTCAGCCACAAGAATTTTGTTATCGGAGAGCGAGCGCGAGACATATCTCTGTCATTCAAGATCTCTGAACGACCGACGCATGCGCTCTGTGTGCTTGCAATGCTATATTATGCAGGCCATATGTTTACATCTGCCGTCCCTCCGTAATATTGTCACCGGAGTCGTTTGAAGGCTGTGTAGAAACTAGGGTTGATGATATTAAGGTACAGTGCTATTTCTTGTCTCATATTCGCCAGTTTATTTACGCGAACATATGGACGGTGCGTATTCCATGTCGGTAATTTATTATAGTTCGATGTTGTGTTTATGTCCGACATGTTGGATTTTGAGCGCATGCGCGAAGGTATCGTTACCTAATTGGTCAATGAACGAGCTCTGATTGGCTGGAGAAACTGTATCGTAATGAAAAACAGTGTTATAATGACCATCATTATGATACAGTTTTCTGACACATAATAGTGAGGGTCGAACATAAACTATTTTATGTTCGTACATAAATATTCATAAATATCTGTCAAGATTTCACCAGTTTTATGTATTGATCCGAGCACATGGGACGCAGAGAATACCTTGTATTTGACCATGGCCTCCTGAAATACCTCACTATGACACTCGCCACGCAGTGAAATTTAAAATAGGGGGCCATGGAAGTGAGCGCAGGTGCGATGCTATCCTTACCTAATTGGTCACACAACTGTTTCTTGAGCTCTGATTGGTGGGAGAAACTGTATCATAATGAAAACTTGTACTATAATGAGCCTCATTATAGTACAGTTTTCTGACATATGATATTTACATTTCGCCTGGATCGAACATAAAAGTTATAAATAATGTATGTATTTATTTCAGGTAATAGGTGATTAAATTAATTGCTACTCGCCGCTAAATCTAATTGGGTACACTTGTGTTGACCGACTGAAAAGCGGTTCAATTAATAGATTACTCAGGGAAACGTGACTGAAAAATGGCTTCCAATATTTCAATGCGAAACGCTCTTTCAGTGAGTTCTGCAGTGATCGCAATAGGTGCATTCTACACTGTCCGCCTCGTGGCACAGTGGTTAGCATTGTTGGATGCCACGTCTCCTATGAGGTCCGGGTTCGATTCCCGGCTCTGCTAAGAAATTCAATTCTGGTCTGAGGGCTGGAATGAATTTCATTCAGCCTCGTGAGGCAAAACTGAGAAGAGAAGGGTTCGATTCCCATCTCAGCCCTCCTGAAAGTGGTTTTCCGTAGTTTGCCACTTCTACTCTAGGAAATTGCCGGGATGATTCCTACTTAAGGCCAAGACTGCCTTCGTCCCGATCTAACCAAAATTACAAATACACGCACTACTACAGGTGTCACAATCACACAGGTTATCAGACAATTATCTAGTTCCACATATTACTAATTTAATTTTTCTCTCTCCTTTCTTGGTCACACTACAAAACTAGGCTTCGCACTCCAGGGACGTTAGCCACCCCAACTCCACCTAGCTCTCACACTGAACAGCAGTTCTAAGTAACCTTCATAAGCGAAGACGGAGTTTCCGAGAGTCAAAAGTTTAACAGAACCCAATAAAGTTAAAGTAAATACAAGGTAAGGTCAGAAAACAAGGAAATTAGAGCTCTCATGGGTGTGTTCCATAATGTGCTCACTCTATTTATTTATTTATTTATTTATTTATTGGTGCCTTTATTGTGGCGAAGTTAGGGCTCTAGGCCCTCTCTTACACTTAACCACACACAGTGCAACTTACATGAATACTCACATATGATATTCTTAACCTACCAAACTTTAAATACTAGGAAAGCTTAAATGAAAATCCACAGCCTGCTTCCAGTCTCCGACCGGGTCAGGAATGGAATGAATGAAGCCCCCATCTAGCGGCGAGGATATGAACGTGCCGGCTGCCGAGGTCTGACGCACTCCTCTGGGGCAATGATTAAATGAATGACAGATGAAATGAATTGATAGTGGAGAGTGTTGCTGGAATGAAATTGTGACAGGGAAAACCGGAGTACCCGGAGAAAAACCTGTCTGCCTCCGTTTTGTCCAGCACAGATCTCACATGGAGTGACCGGGATTTGAACCACGGACCCAGCGGTGAGAGGCCGGCGTGCTGCCGCCTAAGCCACGGAGGCTTACACTAGGAAAGCTTAAATACTAGAATTAAATTAAATGAAATTAAATTGGCGACTGCGTGATATTAACTAAGCTATACAATTTAAATGACATACATTTTTAACAAAATTATACTATGGTCATTCACTCACACATTCATACACAAATTGTTCTAGTTGGCCTACGAATTCAAGAGGAAATCTTTACTTGCACGTTTGAAAGTTGTTAGGGATGTACAATTTCTAACGTCACGAGGACAATTATTCCAAATTCCAGTTCCCGACACGAGGAAAGAGTTACTGAATGATGTAGAGGAATTACAATTATAGATCCAGATCGCGTGTGACGATCATGAAAGGAAGAAAGAAAACGAAAATTACAAGAGAGATAGTGAGGTGTACTTTCGTTGAGAAGTCGGTAGATGAGTGTACATATGTGCAGGCTTCTTTGTTGTTCTACTTTTAACCAGGAAAGTAGATCATAAAAAAGGAGACACGTGTGAGGAAAATTTTAAGGAGAAAATAAACCTAATGCAGGAATTTAAAGCTCTCTGAAGTTTCTTGTTTTGTTCTCGGGTAGCATCTTCTAATACAACATCACAGTAGTTAAATATAGGGAGTATCAAGGTTTGCATCGGAAATAGAACAGTGCTATTGTGTTAGCTTGTCTACTGAAAGATTGAAGTTCGAATGCACCAATTATAATTTAAATTTCTTACAGTGTTTAAAGCCACAGCCTATTTTTCAACGTCTAGGATAGTTGCATTTCCAATCTAGAGGCACAACTTTGTTTGCATAATGGAGAAAGTTCCTTTATTGCTCATCAGTTTATCTACGAAGGAGTGGTAATTAAGGACTTCATTCGTTGGTATTCCAGATAATAAAATACGACTTGCAAGGTTGACTTCCACTCTTTAAATCACAATATATATATCGTGTTCGTGTACCTCAGAGTAATTTAAAACATTATTGATCAATACTAACAGTAAAATTGTTTATACACTTCTAGTATAGCGATTCTCACATCAATGAACCAATTATTATTTTAAATGACATTCGCTCTGCCTTAATGTCCTCCACGTTATTTATAATTATTCTTATTTTGTGAATTAATTATAATTTGTATTTATCTGCATTGCATGTGAACGTTTTCAGTTTTATTTACTACTCCGGATTTTATTAGTAATAATAAATAATAACCCCCGGCACTACAGCCCGTGAAGGACCTAGGCCTACCAAGCGACCGCTGCCCAGCCATTTGGCCTGAAGATATTGGGGTGACGCGTGATCAGCGCATCGGATCCCCTCGGCCATTAATCTTGGTTTTCGTGATCGGGGCGCTGCCTCACTATCAGACAGCTACTCAATTGTCCTCACGACGCTGAGTGCACCCCGTTCCAGCTCTCACGTCTGTTTCTAAAATCCCTGACGGAGCCGGGAATCGAACCCGGGGCCTCCGGGTGAGAGGCAGGTGCGCTACCCGAACACCACGGGGCCGGTATTATTAGAAAGTGTGCATATATTTAATTGCAGCCTTATTTCCTTAATTAAGTTTATTAGTCAAGGTATAGCCCTTAATAGAGCTATACATCATATTTCGGATGCAAAAATACGTTGGAGATTTGGTACTCGTACCTCTGATGTTTCAGCCAAGCCGAATATTATTGTTGGTGTTACATTTAGGAGTAATTCGACATCTAGATCGGGGGGGTGTGTGTGGAATCAGTCTGATAACCTGTGTCATGTGGCGGCTGTAGTAGTGTGTGTATTTGTAATTGAGGCTAACATTTCTAAGGAGGTGACCATGGTCTTAAATTAAGAACCATCCTGGCAAATGCCTAGTGTAGAAGTAGAAAACTACGGATAACCACTTCTAGGACAGCTGAGGGGGGATTCGAACCCATATCGTCTCAGGTTTACCTCATGAGGCTTAGTGGACACAGTTCCAACCCTCAAATCAGAATCAAATGTCTTGGCAGAGCCGGGAACCTACCCAGGACCTTTGGATTCGGAGTCTCAATACGTATTCCGAGACCACACAATTCGAGCCAAGTACTGCAATTCTACAAAGGAACGAGCAAAACTGTAGCCTTACTCGATCTGAATATTCATCTATGAAGTACCAGGGGTACGTTGCGATGTCAATATTGATGCCTATACACAGCCAAATGTACCCAAATCACAAGAAATCCTAATTTTTATACTAGTTTTTGGCCTTAAAACTGAAGGAATAGTAAGTATTCACTCGCAAAAGAGTTACAACAGGTTAGCCCAGTACCGTGACGTTTAGCATAGCAAGCCAGTGAGGCATGACAGGTATACTGCTCGTCATTGTGCGCTAGCACAAAACAGAGTTATTTGAATTTAGAGGCCTATATACATATTTCTCAACACATTCTTCTAATTTATTCTATACCCAGACCCAATGTCTCTTTTGAATTAGGGGCGTGGTGGCGCAGCGGTCAAGCTGTTGACTTCTCACCAAGGTAGACTGGGTTCGATTTCCGGTCAATGCATGTGAGATTTTCGAAGTAAAATGCCATGTTCTGTGGTTCGGATTCCACGTAAAAAGGAGGTCCCGTGGCTCATAATCACAAGATTCACGGTCACGTAAAACTCTAATCTTCATTTTTTCTTTTGAATTACATGCCTTCATCTCGGGGGCTTTCCGAGCGCGCTAACCTGAAATTGACACTTCTTAATTAGATGACTTACATATCAACAATTCCAGTCTAGTACCCGAACAGGGGTGGAAGCCTGCGACACAAGACGCACTTCATCCTGGTAATTACAGTATAAGCATCGAGTAATTGTTTTTGTGCCACGATCGACCACAACACTTACTGCTCTCCCTTCCAAGCATGTGCTATATCTGCTTGCACATATAACTCTATACGTACTCAAGTCTGCGGCAGAGGGCGCGTTAATTTGCGCACCACAACTGCTACGGAGAGCATCCCGGCGCGGCGCTGAGTTTAGTTTTCTTTAGGGCAGGCTGTTCCAAATCCATTAATTTGAGTAAGCGTACACGCGAGTACTCAGCAGTACTGCTCGGAGCACGGTTGGAGAGGGACTGGGGGTGATAGCAAATACGTCACTGGGCGAAGGTCATAACACAAGTCCATGCGCTTCCTGCCAGTCTTGATGTATCCGCCGCGCAGTGACGGCAGCACCCACAGCAGAGCCGTATTGCATGTTGCAGGTTTACTCGCGCAAGGCGGCGAGTACTCCACTGCTCACAGGCGAGCAACTCGGCTGGAACAGCCTGCTTTAGGGGTTTTCCACATGCCGGAATAGTACCTTATTTCAAGTCCCGGGGAAGCTATCCTTACCTTAACACACTACTTATAGTCACCACAGAAACACAGGTTCTGAGATGTAACCAATAACATGCGGAAGATGACCAAGATGTCCCTAACCCCTAAAGTGAATTACAACATCAACGTATGAAGTAGGCCTACACATAGCAGCGAACAAACAAAAAACATATTGGCAATCATTAAGGTGTCACACGTTGGATACAATTTAACGCTAACGTTCGACAAAAAGAACGTCACAATTTGTGCCAAACTATTTAATTTTAAGTGCCTTAATAAATGCAGTAGCAAAATAATTCATACATTTGGCAACATAACTGTTCAAGGAAAAATCATTCTGAAGCTGTTGTTCAGTAAAAATAGATAGGCTAATATTGCTCATTCGTGGTATGGCAGGATATCAATGATACGTTGTAGGTTCTCATTGCCTGAATCAGTAGGCTTGCTTCTCGTATACAGGACGTTTTCCAGAGTACCAAGCTATGCAATGTACTATGTGGAGCTATTGGAACTGTATCAGTACACAGAGTGGAAGGTACCTACTGCACATATGCACAATGTCTTTTATTGGTATTCTACATTATGCTTATAACACAATGTTGAAGCGGGGAAGAACCACTTAGTAGAAAACAATATTGTAGGTCACGTGTTTGCAGATATTTTCCACGTTAATGACTCAGGTGCATAACCGGACAAGTAGAAAAGCAAACTGTGTCTGAACGATGTCATCTGGGTTTTCTAGTCGTAAATGCACGCGTATAGCCTTAAGTGTACACAGCAATTATATGAAATCTGGCTGCAGAACATGTTCAAATTCAATGAAGAGGTGTGTATCATGGAAGCGCACCGGTAGCGCCAGGAGGTGGAGACTTGAGGGACGTATTCTGACAGTCTTGACGATATTGTATTGTTTACATCGGAAGCGTGTGCTTGACCTTCAAGTAGAGGTGTACAAGCTATAACTGCCTCAGAACTAATTGACCCTTGTGAAAATCAAGTAGGAAGCTGAAGAGAGAGTCTGTTTTTCTCAGCCTGCTGGGTGCTGTCCGCTGCGTCACCCGTCAGTCGTCAGAAGTACACTCTATTCCCGCAGCAATTGTCACTCACTCACACGATAACAACCATTATTTATTTCACTCATTACAAACTGTATTAGGTGATTAGAGTAATTAAATGACACTAATACGTGTAATGGAATAATATTGTAACGAAAATATGACTATATAGTTCAGCACTGTACTGTTAATAATCAACCATTTTTTCTGCGTGTTGTGATACGATGCGTTGTCAATAACAAGCACTGAGTTGCGTTCCAAATTAGGGATCAACTTTTCTTTTAACCAACGAATATAATATTCACTGTTCATATCTTTGTGGTAGTCCTCACTTCTGTTATAATAATAAATTTTATTTCAGCCAATGGTAAATGAGTAGCACGTTGGAAACAACTGGCTGACTGCACCTCTTTGTTATAAATCTGTCACAAGAAGCAGCCTTTTTTCCTTCGCCCCCTCTCGCCCCTTCCCAACCCTCATCTGCATTGCAAGCTGTCATTGAAATTGAGGTAGGCCTGGTGGCCAGCATCAGTTTCTAATTCACGGGCCAATTTGTTCCGAGGGACTTATACAACTGAGTCCGGCTGAGTTTTAGGTTGCAAGCATACGAACTGTTGACGTAGCTGGCGGTAGGCGTGGCGTTAAATTAACCTTTACACGAAATAAATATAGACCTAACGAATTTCTCAAAATTAGGGAATTCTACAGACACGTACCCAAGCGTTTATCAACACTCTTGTCAGGATAATCTATTCGGTGTTTCTATTCTATGCAATAGGAACCTTTTACCCAGAATAAGGTACCTCCATCGGGAGGAAATGTACGTTTCTTGGAAATTCAGTTAATTGAGGCGGAGAAAGAGAATTCTTCCTGATAGGTTCAGTGTTTACAAGTTGCGATAATACTATTCTGTTGCTTCTTTTGAGCCATTGCGGATATAAAAGAGCTAAGTAAGCGGAGGTTAATCCATGTTTTGTTAATATGAACATACTGCCAAACAATGGTCGAGTAGGATCAAACAGCACACAAAGGACTTCATGACAGCACTTAGAAACAATGATATATTTTTAAGGGGCCTAATATTTAGGTTATCGTGACACCCTTGAAACACTCATGCAATGTATAGACATGCTACTTACCAAGTAAGCGTTCGTATAATTGGAATCGCCGTTAGGATAGGGGGTGTACACAGCCAAGGCAACGCAGTTTGCAAAGATGGTCAGCAGAATCAGGTACTCGAAAGGTCTGAACAATATTAAGGTCAATAGTTTAAGCATATGTCACAACATTTACAGAGAAAAGTCAACAATAACAACAACAATGGTATTAATTATACTAAAATAATAATAATAATAATAATAATAATAATAATAATAATAATAATAACAATAAGACTAAGACGAAGATTAAAAATAAAAGTAAGAAATTGGAAAAGGAAAATGAAAATGAAAAGAAAATGAAAAAGGATAAGAATAAGCATGAGCATGAGAATGAGCATGAAAATGAGCATGAGCATGAGCATGAGCATGAGCATGAGCATGAAAATGAGCATGAGCATGAGCATGAGCATGAGCATGAGAATGAGCATGAGCATGAGCATGAGAATGAGCATGAAAATGAGCATGAAAATGAACGTGAGCATGAGAATGAGAATGAGCATGAGAATGAGCATGAGCATGAGCATGAGCATGAGAATGAGCATGAGAATGAGCATGAGAATGAGAATATGAATATGCATAAGCATAATATAAGCATGAGAATGAGAATATGAATATGCATAAGCATAAGCTCAGCATGAGCATGAGAATATGAATATGCATAAGCATAATCATGAGCATGAGCATGAGAATGAGAATATGAATATGCATAAGCATAAGCACAGCATGTGCATGAGAATGAGAATATGAATATGCATAAGCATAATATAAGCATGAGAATGAGAATATGAATATGCATAAGCATAATATAAGCATGAGAATGAGAATATGAATATGCATAAGCATAATATAAGCATGAGAATGAGAATATGAATATGCATAAGCATAATATAAACATGAGAATGAGAATACGAATATGCATAAGCATGAGCATGAGCATGAGCATGACAATGAAAATGAGAAAGAGAATAAGAATGAGAATATTTAAAGATGCCATAAGATCAATGAATACATAGACTTGGCTGCTGAAATTTTAAACTAGTAGTTCCGTGAAGAACTAAATAGCCTATTTTCATAAATCCTACTTATGTTAATTGCTTCTATCAACATACAATATTTCAGTTTGATTGCTGTCATAAATTCGTAGATATTGAGAACCGTCTATATATATATATCGGATGGTCGCATTTGTAGGATTCTTATATAATTATGTAGGCCATAGAGTTATGTACTGTACTATTACATGACGACTATTGCATAGGTGTATAATTCAAACTTCAATCGCATGATTCGGACACGGGAAATAAAAACGAGATTTTTAATTTCGCACAGCCACCATCTTGTGGTTATGAAAACAATTGGAATATATTAGATGTCAGTGGATTAAAATGTGTATAAGGATTAACCGTACCATGTTTCACTGCGCTCAGATGGTTAAATCACGAAAAACGTCCTTTTAAATATTTAAATTTCGCGTCACCACCATTTTCGATTTGTGCTCACCAGGTCATTAAAAGTTACATGCTTCAACTTATGTGCATAGCCTCTATCAACATACAAATTTCCAGTCTGATTGCTGTCATAGATTAGTAGATATTGAGAACCGTCTAAATATTTCGGATTGTTATGTAGGCCTATTATAAGAATACGATTATTGCGTAGGATCATTATTTGAACGTTGATTTCGATCGCATGATTAGGACTCTAGAAATAAAAACTTAATATTAAATTTTCGCACAGCCGCCATCTTGAGGTTCTGTAAATAATTGTACTAAATTACATGTCAATGCATTACAATTTGCATAAACATTTGCTGTACCATGTTTCACTGCGCTCGGATGGTTAAATCGCGAGAAAAGTCAACTTAAAAGTAAAACTTCGCTTGGCCGCCATGTTATTTTTGTACCTAACATGTTTTTGAGAGTCACATAGAAGAATTTTTAGTAGTGACCTTTATTACCATACTAAATGTCAGGGTGATATCTGTAATAGTTTCGGGTATATAGAATGCCGGTGAAATAGTTCGCACAGCCGCCATGTTTGATTGGTGATACGTAACAAAATTTGAAGGGCACGGTCAGGGTCGAACAAAATAGTACTATGACCGAGACGAGTTTCATTAAAATCACCCCCGACGTTTAGATTATATTAGGGGGGGGCGGGAGCGGGGGCGGCGTGGGGGGGGGGGGGGCACTCACTCAAACATACGCACACACAAACACACACATACACACACACTGACAAAGGGTGATCTCATAAGTCTTTTCTTTTTTTTCATAAATGAAAATAGGCTAAAAATGTGGAAGATTTCAAAGGTTACAATTAAGAAACTTCTTATGTCAGCAACTGAAACTGTTCCTAGGATCACAATTCTAACTTGTTGAAAATGTAACAATAATAAATTCCTTGGTGCCAATGAACAGACCGGCTTCTTCAAATAAACACAGTTGCAGGGGAGGGGGCCTGCGCGCAGTTCAGCTGTTCCTCTTACACACAACAATAATATTGCTTTGGACACGTTTACGCGTACAATCAAATTGGTCAAATGTCAGCAGAATCACTGTTCAGTAGATTAGCGATTCCGTTAATAGAGGCAACATTGTAAAATGGCTTCTATATTCACTGCCTCGTCAGACAAATCGTGAAACCTCCTCCAGGAGCTCACAACTTGTAGGATGCGGGTTGGTGACCACGGCATTGCTTCCACTGACTTGTGATGGGCTCCTCCTTTCTGTCGACTTTTCTTGGTCAACTCTTGTCCTCTTCCAACCCCGACGGTATTAGGATATCTGAGGTCGAGGGAGTCTTTCACTCTCTCACCTTAGTTGGCCCTTGTCTGATCTATCCTGATCCTTCATTCTTCTAAAGGGTCAGATCTCTTCTTTTCAAGGTTTCACAATTGTTGAGTTCGGGATTTGGTGACCCCGAGCGATTCCTGTGCTGGGTCCGGATTTTCCTCCTTTTTCCGTAACCCTGGATTGAGACCACTCCTCTTTCCTTTTCCTATCTGCCTTTCATGGCCCCCCTTACTTCCTTGTCCTTATATTCTCATTCTTTAAGGGTTGAGGGCATTTCCTTTCCTCCTGTATTCTATTTAGCCTACCTGATTCTTCTTTTTGTTTTCATTTCCCCTCCTAGCATATAAGTAGGCCTATGTAGTTAATTTCAGTTGTAGTTTCCATTTAATGTTTCATTTTCACTATCACCCAAACCATTAGGGGCCGATAACCTAGATGTTAGTCGACCAACAGCGGGAGCTATGCTCGCTAACGCGCAGCGCTAGGCCATGGGACCAAGCTTTCTGCGGACTCGGTAGACGTGGGTTTGAGCCCCACAGTCGGCCGTCCTTCAAATACGTTTCCGTGGTTTCCCCATTTTTGACTCCAGGCAAATGCTGGGACGGTACCTTCTGAAAGGTCACGGCTGCATCCTTCCACATCCTTGCCCAGTTTCATTGACCTTCATTCATTTCATCTCTCATTAACCCCTCTCATGAGGTTGGCGTCAGGAAGGTATCCGGCCGTAAAAACCATCCGCTACATAGACTTTCATCGTATCTCATCACCGTCCCCGTTGAAAACGGGAATAATAAGAGGGTAGATATACAATGCAACCTAGATGTTAGGCCCCTTAAAACAACAATTATCATCATCATGTCGCCTCCGTAGCGTAGCGGTCAGCATGGTTAGCTGCCGCCCTGGAGGTCCTGGGTTCGATCCCAGCTTTGCCACGAAATTTGAGAAGTGGTATGAGGACTGTAACGGGATCTACTCAGCCTCGGATGGCCCAAATGAGTAGAGGGGATTCGATTCCCACCTCAGCCATCCTCGAAGTGGTTTTCCATGGTTTTCCACTTCGTCTTCGGGCAAATGCCGGGATGGTGCCTACTGTAAGGCCACGGCCGCCTCCTTCCCGCTTCCTTGCCTATCCATCCCAATCCTCCCCTCCCTTCCCATCCCTCACAACGCCCATGTTCGCTTTGCAGGTGAAGCCACCTGGGCGAGGAGCTGATCACACCTCCTCAGTTGTATCCGCTCCGACCAGATGTTCCCAGCTCTAGGACACTGCCCGTAGAGGCGGTAGTGGTGATTTCCCTCACTGAGTCCGTGGGTTCCACCAACCTGGAGGGTAAACTCGATAAAGAAAATCATCATCATTAAATCGTGGAAACATTCATATCACTGACGTGAAAACTCATGAACTTATACCCACTGAACCTTATCTAAGCCGAAGTGAACTGGACCTGATGATGTTCACGTGACGAACGAAACCTTTTACACTAGTGTTGACCGACTGAAGAGTGATTACGTTAATAGAATACTAAGGAAGCACTGAAAATTTAGCTTTTAATACTTCAATAACATCGATGCACACCAAGTTACATGAAAGAATACACATAAGTTAAGTTAAAAGCCTAACAAGGGATCATAAAGAATATGAACCATCTTTTCTCGCTGAAACTTTGCGTACTTGGTGATCAAATACCAAGGCAAACATCTGTGATCGCAGTTATTCGTATTTCGATATACACGCGAATCTTTAGAGCATTCCAAGTGGGTTGCCTTACCGACCATTCGCACCATTTTGGCCATTACCTATGGTGAGATGGCCTATGAAGCAGGAGTCTGAAAGGAAGGAACTCGGCAAGCAATCCTCTGGGCTGATCCAACTTACGTCTCGTGCGCACTTAAACCCACAGAATGCTCCCTTTTCAGGGATCGCCCGTGTGATCTGACCATCAAGTGCGATACGTTTCGGCGAGATTTACTTTCGCAAGTGTTCCCTTGAAGAAATAGGAACTTGAGGATTAAAATAGGCATTTAGGCAATATTCTGAACGACCACCTCGTGGTATAGCGATATTTGGCTGACGCCCCAGAGGTCCGGGATTGATTCCTGGCTCTGCCAAGGAATGTAATTCCGGTCTGAGGGCTAGAACTGGGTACACTCAGACTCATGAGGCAAAACTGGGAAGAGGTAAGTTCTATTCCCGCCTCAGCTATTCTGGAAGTGGATTTCCGTGATTTCCCACTTCTACTATGCCGGGATGGTCCCTGACTTATCCTTACCTGAATTACAAACACTCACACTACTGCACATACCACAATAGCACAGGTTATCAGACAAATTCTACAAACACCCAAGTGCACGGGAATAGATGACCACGATGTTTAAGCCTTTGAAATGAAAGAGCAATATAAAAATTGTAAGCCTGATCATTATTTTATTGCTGAATCACAAGATGGTCGTGAATCCTCTTCGGTTGTGTCGTTGCGATGTTTTACAGCAAAATAGGATTGGATGTGTGTGCAGGGAACTAATATCCGTTTTAGTTAGTAACATTTCTGGCATACTATTAACCAGAAATTAAATCAGTATTCTTACAATTCCATCTTCTTTACACTATTAACACCAGACATTCCTTATTATATGCGTAATTTGTGTTCAAGACGTCTCATTGATTAAAGGTAAGTATTGTGCACGTCAGACGGGAAGATCGGGGGACTGCTGACTACAACAGCCTTCTCGACACCCCCATCCGTTGAACTCATAGCCCTGAGATGATAGGATATGCTCTCAGGCCAGCCCGCACGGGACTAGTAGGCCTATCTCAGGTAGTATCGGTGTTAGTTGAGAGCTGGAATATTAGGAACTAGTCCAAGAAACACACCCCCAAAGAACAACAAAGCTAAAATAAGAAAGTCCAGGCTTAAAATATCTTTCATAAAATGTATTATAAAAATGAAAAATCCCTAGCCTGCTTCGGAGGGGAAAATATCGGCTAATCCACAAAGCTATGTAAAAAAGTGAAAATTCATCCCTAACCTGAATTAAAGTTACTCCCTCGTGAAGTCCTATTACAATTTCTAAAAGAGCAAGCTAAGAAAGTGGCACGTATTAAAACCCTAAGCCATTACAAAAATCCGTTGAAAAATGACGATAATCACACCCTGAATCTACTGTAAAGCAAGTCAAGTTAAGCGTTGACAATATAAAAAGTATTATTTACATTTAAAGCACCAATAAGCATAGCTAAGATATGTTGGTGTCACTCCTAACATTTGTATTTACGTTACAGTTCTAGCTAAATCCTAACTGACGGTAAATGATAAGTGTGAAGCACCTATCTCAAGAAAACAGAAAAACTAGTACACAACGTTTCATTACATAAACAAAACTAGCTATCAGTTACACAGATAAAGCACAAATAAATCATATAAACACTCCTACTGTTACGCATTCGCGTCCTTCCTGCGTGAATTAATTGCTGTTTGCAATTAATCGTCACCTGACTGCGAGTTCAAATTATGTTGGTGACGGCGTAATAAAAACTACGCCTTACGCCACGTAATTGCTAGTTATCTGTATTTACATAATTTTTCAGAGATCGAAACCCCTCGTCTTAGAAATCGTGACAGCTCGTACTAGGCTGGTATTTCAATTGTGACAAATATCAAAGCTCGTAGAGTAGGTCAATTTATTAAAAATCCAAGTTTAAATTTCAAAATCTTATTTAGTTTCCAAATTATTTAAATTCAAATTTAGTTGAGAAAAATCTATCCTTATTATTATTATTATTATTATTATTATTATTATTATTATTATTATTATTATTATTATTATTATTATTATTATTATTATTATTTTTATTTTTATAATCGTTTCGGTCGTCTATGGACCACGTTATTTCAACTGCCTTTTCCCTCGTTCTTTCACATTGGCCCAGTATTCACGCATTGTTCTTCGGTGAGCTTCCTTTCGTTCTTCGGTCCACTTCTTGCCGGTTTTAAATATAGGTTTTGGCTGAAAACTCTGTATCACCCCAAGTTTCTTCTTCAAAGAGTCACGTTCCAAGATGTCCTCATGTGATATCCCCAGTCCTTATAGGTCTTTTTCCACCTCTGTAAACCAGATCCCTTTGGTTTTCTTTCCCACAAAGTAGACACAGATTCGACTGGACAATCCTCCGGAGTTCATTCGTGTTAAATGGCCATAAAAGGAGAGTCTTCTTTTGCGAATGGTGTTCGTTATTTTCTCCACGTGTAGATAAAGTTCATCGTTGTGTCGTCTTCCATACTCTCCTCGTTCCTTGACCGGGCCCAAGATCTTTCTCAGAATCTTCCTCTCTTTGGCTTCGAGTTGTTCTGCCAGGCCTTTCTTTTTCATCGCCAGGCATTCTGATGTATATAACGCCTCCGGGCGAATAACGGTAACGTAGTGCCTCAGTTTGGCCTTGAAGGACATTGATCGTGTTTTGTAAATGTCTTTGGTTAAATGGTAAGCCATTTCCATTTTGTTAATAATCCGTGCCACGAAAGCTTCCTTTTCACGAATGTTGGGCTCAATCCATTCACCCAGGTATTAGAATTTCTCTACCTGTGTTATTTGTCCTCCATTCACCATAAGTTCTCTGGGTTCTGACTTGATGTTCGTTATAAACTGCGTTTTCTCAAACGAAATATGAAGACCTGCCTTTGCTGCTTGTACCTGTAATTGATTGATTTGTTGTGTGGCCGTGTCAAGAGAATTAGAGAAAATTGCAACATGATCTGCGAAAGCTAAACAGTCGATTGTCAGTTTTTTGTTCTTACAACCTAGTCTGACCCCATTCTCTACACCATCCTTACACAATTCCTTACGCCATTCTAGAATAACTTTCTCAAGAACACAGTTGGATAACAGAGGCGAGAGGCGAGAGCCCATCTCCCTGTCTCACCCCTGTCCGTATTGCGAAGGATTCAGAAATCTCTCCCCTGAATTTCACTTTGGAAGCTGTATCCAACAGGGATTGGTGAATGATTGCTCTTGTCTTATTATCTAAACCAAATTATCTTAAACCCTGGATCCAGCGAGTCGTAAGCCTTCTTGAAATCAACGAAGGTCACAACAAATTTCTTACTTCTCAGATTCATGTACGACAGAATTGATTTTAGATTCATGGTTTGCTCAACACAAGAACGCCCCTTTCGAAATCCACCTTGGTATTCGCCCAGTTGTTGATCGAGCTGTGCTTCTGTTCTCGTTTGAAGCGCTTTCGCGAGAATCTTGTATGTTATCGAGAGGAGTGATATGCCACGATCGTTGTTTCCGTCCTCATTATCACCTTTCTTGTGCAGGGGGTGAATCAGGGCCGATGTCTAATCACTGGTCTGTTTCTCTGTTTCCCAAATCTCCAGTAAGATATCCGTTAGCTTGTCGACTGTTTTTTCACCTGCGTATTTCCGGAGTTCGGCAACTATTGAATCCTCACCTGGTGCTTTATTGTTCTTAAGTGAGTGGATGATCTGCTTGATTTCTTCCCTAGTTGGTGGAATTGAGTCTGGATTGACAAGCATACTTTTGTGAAAGGACAATTTCGATGTTGGAGCCTCACAATTGAGAAGGGACTCAAAATATTTCGCCAGGATCTGACAGTTGTCTTTGTCATTGTAAGCAACTTTCCCATCGGGATTTCTAAAGTGAAGACTAGGTGGTGTGTATTTACTGAGATTTTGCTTGAAGGTTTTATAGAAATCACGGGTGATGTTCTTTTTGAAATCTTGGTCTATCTGTACCAACTGATTTTTGTGGAATGCTCGTTTTATCCCGTGTATGGTTTTATCAGTCTGCTTTCTCACGACCAGGAATCTCTCTCTGTATTCTTCATTCTTCTGTTTGTTCCATCGCAGCCAGGCAAGCCGCCTTTGGTGAATGGCATCGTCACATTCATTAGCCCACCAAGGATGCCTCCTCGTCTTTGTCAGTGGAATGGTTTCCTGTGCCGTTTCAAGTATTGCTTCATTGAGTTGTTCCCAATTCTGTGCTTCAAGTTTCTGACTGAATTCGCTTTGTGTTCTCAATTTTTCCACATCAAACTTGCTGATCTTTCTCCCCTGAAATCTCTTGGTGGATCATGGAACAAGGTTTAATTTTATCTTTGAAAGATAGTGATCAGAGTCAAGATTCACGCTTCTTAAGGCTTTTACATTCTGGATTTATCTATAAGATTTACGAGAAATAGCAACGTGGTCAATTTGGAATTCACCGAGATGGGGATTTGGGGATGTCCATGTTTTCTGTTTTTCAGGGGGTCGTTTGAAAGCGGTTGACTTCATCACTAGGTGGAATGCCTTGCACAACTCCACTAAACTTTCTCCATCGCGGTTTGTTCTTCTGTTCTTTGTTCTTCTTCTTACTATTATTATTATTATGCTGGTTTAATTATTTGTTTAATCCCTCGAGGTGTTTCTATAATTCCTCTATGGCCATAAACATAGCCAATATTGAGTAGAAAAAAGTCACTACCTTAATTCATATAGCCAATAGCTGTGAGAAAAACTCACTCAAATAGTACACCATAGTACAACAAGAAGTTCCGTGACGAACTAAAGAGCCTACTTTTCTTAAAATTTAAGATTCATGCCAATGATTAATCTATATGGATCTATCTAGAATAATGACGAAATCAAGTTGGTAATATCGACATTTCTAATTAGTTCGAAATACTGTATACCTGGCATAATGTAGCCTGATAGAGAACTACAGTTGGCAGCCCAGGGGACTGAATATATTCTTAGTTCCATCTCTTAAGGTACAGAATACAAAAATTGGTCGAAGACTAATGGATAGCATGGACGTTACATGCAGTTAAACCTTGGATCTAACAGCGCGCGTAAAATCATGTTGGCAACAATGACATACATGTATTGGTCAGAAATAATCTAAAATAATGTGATCTATTGTTGTGTCAATTTTGAATGAAATCCATTAGTTAGTATAGAAGTTACATGCATTTTAAAATTGGACCTATCAGCAGGCTTAGAATCATGTTGGCAGCACTGGTGTAGGCCTACATTAGTTACTCCAAATTAATCTAGAATACCAGGTACTATACGTGTGCAAAGTTTAGAGCTATTGGCTTGCATACTTTCTGATATATTGATATTAGGGTAACAAAAATAGAGACAGCATTTTTTAACAGTTGGCAGCCTTGGTTACTCTTAAGAATCGGCATAGTCATATCTGTTATGGTACACATAGCACATACGAAATTTGGTTGAAATCCAAATGATAGTATAGAAGTTACATGTATTTAAAGTTGGACCTCTCAGCAGGCTTAGAATTGTGTTGGTAGCACTGACGTATATAAGTTACTCCAAATTAATATAGAATGTCAGGTACTATACGTGTGCATATTTTAAAGCTGTCGGCTTGCATACTTTCTGATATATGGGTATTTGGATTAAAAAAATGAGAGCATTTATTAACGGTTGGCAGCAATGGAGGCTCTTAAGAATACGCTCAGTCATATCTGTTTATATACACATAGCATATACGAAATTTGGTTGAATTCCAATCGATAGTGTAGAAGTTATATGCATTTAAAAATTGGACCTATCAGCAGGCTTATAATCATTTTGGCAACACTGCCATGTATGGCATCCTGGAAATTGAACTGCAATTTTATTATCTTTACGTGTGCCAATTTTGAAATAGCTCCCATTTATACCTTCCAAGATATTCAACATGGAGCTCAAATTTCAATTGCGATTTTTCAGCAGTTGGTAGCATTGACATTATTTTCAAATATGGCCGTGAGATATTCATGTATAGATCTTTACTCCTACCAAATTTTGTTTCGATTGCTCCAGCCGTTTAGGAGTTGATAGGGGGACACACACACACAGCCAGACAGACAGAACAGACAGGCAGAAGGACAGACAGACAGACACACATTTGCTCGATCTCATAAGTCTACTTTTTCCTCATTTTTGCAAAATGTGAAAAGTAGGCTAAAAACACTTCGCTCTAATCAGTGGAATAATTATTTTGTGGCTCCTAATGGTCACGAGAATACCTTGGTTAGCAGTAATAAAAACATGATACTGCCCCAAAACACATAACATTGATGACGGGCAATCCAATCTGCTCCATTACCACATGTCTCATCGAGATGTAACAATGACATTACTCTAAACTGATACATTATGGTTTGGTCTATACAAGGCATATGGCGAGGGGAAAACAGCTGTTCTCAGCTCCAGTAATAATATATACGACTCTAGCATAAACTTTATATTAGAATTACCATTACAAAAATAGCCTTAATGCTTTCTCTCCATTTCAAATAAGCAGATCTGACTGTTATAAATGTTACATTAATCAAACGCGAACTAAGGTACTCCTAAATTTAATGCCTTTCCTCCCCATTTTCATATCACGTCGTGTCAATGTAGTCGAAAAATAAAATACGCTGAACTAAAGTGTCAACATTCACAGGTGTTTCATAATGCTGGCTCAATTGGCCTAAACAGGGTTTCACTCTCCCAAGTCAGGCTCCACTGCCTTCCACATTCTGCGTTTATAGCAATCCTAGCACGCTATTCTGTCTAAAACAGTTTCATCCTGCAATGCAACATTATATCATTGCTCATATTATAAATTCACACTTGATATCTGCTGCGTGTGCTTCCAAAGCTTGTAAGAAATTAAAGACAATTTTCCATGTAGTAGCGAACGAATGATATGTCACTTGTCTACCCGACAAGTTATACAAAATGATACGGTGTGCTCAAATATTGACGTACACACTACTGCAGCTTACTCCTAGGTCATTCACATGTAGTTCACTATCACTTTAGTATTGCACTGCCAAAACTGTGAGTATTTAATTAAATCAACGTAGTGTGGTCCTGCCATTTGATAATATACCAAATAATGTATTTTCTAAGAACTACTAATTAATTTTAATAATTTTCTGTCTACCGTTGTGTAAAAATTGTGGCCATTTTTAAAACTATTCCACCCTAAAATCTACCATAACAAAGATGATATTTGTAACTCACATGTTCCCTTGGGATTTTGGTTTGAATGCTCCCATAACTATCCTGGGTTTGGTATCCAGTATTGATCCATTAGGTCATCCGTCCTTGTGCATCATGAAATGAGATTTCGTGCTAGCGGCTCCCCCATCATGGTTAGCCATCTATCTCATAGCACCTCCCATAGAAACTATGGCATCGGCCATGTGCTCCAACATTGGGGTAATATAAACTCCCATAACATCTTCCCTATATTACTGAGTTGAAAATGTATACTGGGAAATAGCAAAACTGGCTTTACACTCACGCGGATGTTGCAAATACAGGCCTTTTTACTATCCGCCACAGAATTTACCAATGCTTGTGCATTGTAGCTCACTGATTCTCCGTGTAACTTGGTCAAATAAAGTTCACCGTTTATCGACCAATCGATTATTGGAATTTTTCAGGATGTTCGAAATAGTGTTTGATAAATAGCGCAGGTCAGTTTCCATGACAGGAATATTATGCCACCAATCTCCAAAATATTTTATCAGATTTTTCCATTTTATCACAGCACCACGTGCGAGTCCTCGCCAAAAATGTCAAAATGACAAAAATCACTGTTCCGCACCTTGTGGTGTTTGTACACCACACCCAAAACAATTGAACTAAGAGTACTATATTGATGTGCAATTGCAACGATAGTGCATGTATATATTTATTGTGTTTAAGGGTAATATAAAATCATATGTTCATTTTCATCCATTCTTGTAATTAGACGTCGACCCGAGATTTCAAACCGTAAATTTACAACCCCTCCCCCAATAAATATATTTCTTGAGCTCACTTGTGGAATTAACAACTGACAATAGATACCGCTCGAACCGTCATAAACAGCTTATGGAGAGGCCGGAAGAGTGGAAAGGGAGCCGCAACAATGAGAGACCCTCGGTAGCCAGCAGGCTAATTCTAAAAGATGTCAGAACAATGTACTCCACAGCTTTTTAGAATAAATTGTTTTACGACGAGAAAACTGCAACCTTGCGATTTTTAAGGAAGATACCGCTACATGACACCAATATAGAAGTGTGTCACTGGGGAGAGACCTTCACCCCAATATAGCCACTTTGTGCGTGATAAAGAACTTACTTCAGCCAATAAGGAAGGAGCGTCACTTTCTGTAGACAATACTTTGATATTGCAATTGGCAGATCCCCTACTGCTGGTGGGAGATATAATTGCCATATATAAGCCGGGACAGTGCTGTATGGACAGGAAGAATATTATTATGTTTTCACTTGAAAGCACTTCAAATTCTAAACTTGGACCTCACTTGTTGAGATTCAACTACAAAATTTCATAAAGTTCAACTAGTAAACTCAGTGGAGATCTAGCTAGGATATTTCCAGCATTGCGCTGAATATCGAAGACGAGTGAAACCATTCCATTCACTCAGCTAGGCGACAGCATCTGTGCAATTAGTGGGCAGATAGCTTTATCAGGTAGGATTGGTACTTGGAACCATGGAAGACCACGCGAGATGTCTACTTCAGGAACGAGATACCTCCGCCAACATCGCCCATGAAGATCTACAACCCGGTGAGCTCATGCATATTTGTCAGTTGCAAGTCGGACGTAAATACTTTTAACTTCAATAATTTCAAGAAATAACTTCCCCTTTTTATTTTATCTGTTTGGAAGGTCGCAAGACGTCATTCATCTCATCCTGTTTGTTAATAAATTATTTTTAACTTCTATGACTTTCAGTCAATATTTACCCAATGCTAGACTTTCCAGAGGTCAAGATAATAGAATAAGGTGTTTTGCAGCTAGCCTCTGTTGCCCTTCCCCCGAAAGTAAAGAATCTCAATTTGATAATTATAAATTTATCTCACAACCATCTGTTGGAGATTGGCGCCCTATTAACCGAGCTATTTACTGCATTCGTTTTTCTATCACGAGCTAAGAAACGTTACAACATGTCACCCAAGCATGGGGAAAGCTGTGCACTAGCTAAGAAACGTTACAACATGGCACTTCAACGTGGAGCTCGAAAGCTATAAAACACCTTAAAGAAATAAATAAAATTAGTAAATTGCATTTGAAAATAAAATTAATTGTTTTTCATAATAATAAAGTAACTTATATAAAGTGAATCATGGGAGATGAGAACGAGATGATGACGTTACATAGTGGTAACATAGTTAAGGGTACCGAGGCAGAGGTAGTGGAGAAAGACTTAGCTAGCGGGAGTAACAATGCTCAGAGTTGCGGCGAGGTAGACAATTCGGTTGAATCACAGAATAGTACGATGGGGGGCGCGGAAGACCTAGAAAAGAGCAAAAACATAAATATAGAATCAGATACATTGGAAGAAAGGTTAATCAAGATGATGGGAGAGATGCTCGCGAACAATCGGAAACTTGGTCAGAAAATAGACCAAAACAGCCAGAAACTAGATCAAAGTATTAAAGAATTAAAACATGACATAGTTCAATGGAATCAGGAACTAGCCCAAAGCACCAGAGAAGCAAAATATGAACTAGAGCATAATAAAATAGTATCAGAGCCTATAATAAAACAGAATGCCGAATTCAACCAAAGATGGCAAGTGCTGGACAAGGAAACAGAAGGAGATAAGACGCTAGAAATAGCCAATAGTAGTTTATGTGAGAAAGAGCAAGAGGTAGAACAGAAAAGGGAGGAAGCGAATGAAGATGAGAGTAGATTTGAAATGCAGAATCAAGAGGAGGAAAGATTAGCTGAAATGAGATCAGAAGTAGAGCAGAAAGTAGAAATAGGCCATGACAAATTTTGTAAGCCTAATCAACAGTTAGAGGAGAGAGTTGAGGAACTGGAGGAAGAGATGATAGATCCGAGAATGAGAGAGGAGAATATGTTTGAAGAACAGTTAGGAGTAGAAATATGGGAGGTAGAGAAAACAATAGGCACTCAGGATTGTAGAATCCAGGAAGTTGTTAAAGAGGAAAACAATCAGCTTGGAGTAAATGTTGAAAGTAGGATAGTGGAAATAGAGCAGAACATTAGGAAAAGTCTTCCTAAAGTAGGGGGAGTATCTAGTAACGTAAACTTAGCTGAGATGGAGACGCGTGTGTTAGCACAAAGCCAGCAGGTAGATTACAGTGAACGAGGAAAGCAGATGACGGAAGTTAAAATCGGTAGGAGTAGGACAAAGAGAAAAAGCCAGGTCACATTGTTAGATAAGATTAGAAAGAGATATAAAGATAAGGATGAAGATTACTATTTGGAATGGAGGTTAGAAGTAGAGATGTTAGGTGAAACGTTAGGAGGAGAGACTAAGAGTAGCTTTACTATAGATAAATATAGGCCTAGTAAAGAGGAAGTAGAGACTATTATTATGAGAAGAGAAGAAAGAGTAACAATTAAACCAGGGAGAAAGAAAGAAATGAGAGCAATAAAACAAGGAATCGTGAACGAATAGTGGAGTGTAAAGAGTGGTCGGAGACTTAGTCGTGCAGTTAAAGAGTATTTATTTAATGTAATTAAATTAGGGAGTTATGACGTAGATATTAAAGTATATATACTACAATAAGGAGGTAAAGAGTATTAATAGAGATTAAGGTCGTGGAGCATGTTAGCTCATTGTTTAAACAGAAGTGTGGAGGGCGTAGATTAAAATTTTGGTGGATTTTGAAGCCTGAAATCTTGTATTAGTTCAGAGTTGTATGAAACAGTGAGGGTGCAGCAAATAAAAGCTTGTGCTTATAAACTAGGTACAGACGGTGAACCGCTTATCGATATATAATGATATACTGTGTTAAAATGTGCGTATTCTGCAGAAGTAAGTATCCTAAGGATATCTGAGAAAGTAATAACAGAAATGGTAAGTAACCTAATGGAAGAACTATTATGACCACCATAATAATAATAATGTAGATATTCGTGACTGATTTAAGATGATGTGATACAATGAGAATACAATTAACGAGTTGAAGAAGTAAGTATCGATATGCAGTAAAGAAATTTCATTTGAGGACAGCGAAGTCATCAGTGACTACAGTTGGAGAAATTTAGAAGTGGTTCAGAAGTGATGGATGGTAAGGCATGGTCTGAAATAACCAACATCTGATGGAAATAAGGAAGTATTAAATTATAGGACATCTGGTACTTGGAGATGGATGTGTGTGTATGTATGTACGTGTGTGTGTGTAAATTTCACGTAAATGACGTGACTGAGGTAATAAGTAAGGATGCCAGCGAGTTTTAATGCCGTTGTGCAATGAGGTTTCAGGTTGGTAAGTGGCCAAATGAAGTTATGGTGGAGGAAGGTTTTGGAGAAGTAAGTATGCCAGAGGAGATTAATAACTCTGAGCAGGAGGTTGTTGGTGGTGTCTACGTAAATACGTGAAGTACTCGTAGATGTTGGGAGTTTTGAGGAGGTTTTTGTGGTGTCTAATACGTGAAGTACTCGGTGGATGTTGGGAGTTTTGAAGTATAAATAGAACGAATGTATGCACACAAGGAAACAGAGTAATGAGGGAGTACACCCAAGAGATGATCCAAGTTATAGTTTCAAGATCTTAATACGCAAGTTTTGGAACTTAGCCAAATATATTTTGCAAGGTCAAATACCTAGTTAAACCACTGGTAAATGTTACTGATGAGCGATAGCGAGTTGATGGTGTGTTGTGTTGTTGTCCGGCACACATGAAAGTAAAATTAATAATAATAATAATAATAATAATAATAATAATAATAATAATAATAATAATAATAGATGGTTGGCATAATATTTAGAAGTTATTGAGAGAAATTTGTTATAATTCGAAGTTAATTGAGTTAAAGGAGGTAGGATTTAAGGAAGAGAAAGAGGTAAATAAAATACGACTTATTCGTGTGAGATTTAAATTGAGGAGCGGTTTACCAGTAGTTTGAGAGAGAAAGCATTGAGGCCTACTGAACTCTGAAGTTATGTCAGAAGCGATGACAGTAATTAGATGAGGTGGAGAAAAATTGAGGGTGTTGTTCAAATAATAATGATTAAGATACAGGGTGTGAATATGATTTAGATTTGTGAGTAAGATGGTGTAGGATGGTTATAATAATAGTGTTAGATTAACAGTAATCGTAACGCATTGAGATAATGTAAGGATATATAGGCTGGTAGGCGAGCAGGTAGTTGGTTAGATAGAGTGTACCACTATGTCGCTAAGTTGTCTAATTTTGATACCATGAAGTTTTGTTAAGAATACATTTTCTGTAAGTAGTGACTACTGGGAAGAGTAATGTTTTTGTTGAAAGATTGCGTTACACGAGGCAGAAGACAGATCTTATCCTCCGACTTGTAATTGCATTTTGTAAGAGCAAACACTTAGCGTGTGTATGCGTGTGCAATTATCCGTGTAAAATTCAACCTTCTACAGTTGAAATGCTGTATGCCATAAAGAACGCCCTTCGGGTGAAATAAGTTCCGACAAACTGGATAACAGGAAACATTGAAAGGAATGTCATATTAAATGTATTGTTGATCTGAAGATTTGAGTGTATTGTGTATATGTATTTAAGTGTTGTGTAATTGTTTTCAGGGGATGAGTCATTCTCAAAATTGGGAATTTATTCGTCGACTCATGGGGGCGATTGTGGTGTTTGTACACCACACCCAAAACAATTGAACTAAGAGTACTATATTGATCTGCAATTGCAACGATAGTGCATGTATATATTTATTGTGTTTAAGGGTAATATAAAATCATATGCTCATTTTCATCCATTCTTGTAATTAGACGTCGACCCGAGATTTCAAACCGTAAATTTACAACCCCTCCCCCAATAAATATATTTCTTGAGCTCACTTGCGGAACTAACAACTGACAATAGATACCGCTCGAACCGTCATAAACAGCTTATGAAGAGGCCGGAAGAGTGGAAAGGGAGCCGCAACAATGAGAGACCCTCGGTAGCCAGCAGGCTAATTCTAAAAGATGTCAGAACAATGTACTCCACAGCTTTTTAGAATAAATTGTTTTACGACGAGAAAACTGCAACCTTGTGATTTTTAAGGAAGATACCGCTACATGACACCAATATAGAAGTGTGTCACTGGGGAGAGACCTTCACCCCAATATAGCCACTTTGTGCGTGATAAAGAACTTACTTCAGCCAATAAGGAAGGAGCGTCACTTTCTGTAGACAATACTTTGATATTGCAATTGGCAGATCCCCTACTGCTGGTGGGAGATATAATTGCCATATATAAGCCGGGACAGTGCTGTATGGACAGGAAGAATATTATTATGTTTTCACTTGAAAGCACTTCAAATTCTAAACTTGGACCTCACTTGTTGAGATTCAACTACAAAATTTCATAAAGTTCAACTAGTAAACTCAGTGGAGATCTAGCTAGGATATTTCCAGCATTGCGCTGAATATCGAAGACGAGTGAAACCATTCCATTCACTCAGCTAGGCGACAGCATCTGTGCAATTAGTGGGCAGATAGCTTTATCAGGTAGGATTGGTACTTGGAACCATGGAAGACCACGCGAGATGTCTACTTCAGGAACGAGATACCTCCGCCAACATCGCCCATGAAGATCTACAACCCGGTGAGCTCATGCATATTTGTCAGTTGCAAGTCGGACGTAAATACTTTTAACTTCAATAATTTCAAGAAATAACTTCCCCTTTTTATTTTATCTGTTTGGAAGGTCGCAAGACGTCATTCATCTCATCCTGTTTGTTAATAAATTATTTTTAACTTCTATGACTTTCAGTCAATATTTACCCAATGCTAGACTTCCCAGAGGTCAAGATAATAGAATAAGGTGTTTTGCAGCTAGCCTCTGTTGCCCTTCCCCCGAAAGTAAAGAATCTCAATTTGATAATTATAAATTTATCTCACAACCGTCTGTTGGAGATTGGCGCCCTATTAACCGAGCTATTTACTGCACTCGTTTTTCTATCACGAGCTAAGGAACGTTACAACATGTCACCCAAGCATGGGGCAAGCTGTGCACTAGCTAAGAAACGTTACAACCTTTATATTAATTCTCAAATAATTTATCCACTGAACAATAAGCTAGGGTGATGGAAAGACACTCCTTTTCACCCTGATATTACTTTTATATTCAATTTACCGAGTGCTCACAAAAACGTGGTGATCATAAAACGATCTCGAAACTGTGTGTGTGATGTCGCCCTTCCGGCGAACTACCTGGCCTAATGCTTAAGTCATTTAGTAACTGTTAAAATGTCCTTTCGCTTATCTGCGATGTATAATTCTTTCTAAATGTTGCCAAGAGTCACCAAGAAATCGTGGAAATTTCCAAATGTCAACAAATGTTGTAGTTAATAATTGACAAGTAATAAATTTAGACAAAATGTGGCGAAACTTCCTGTAGTCATTCTCTTGATGTTCCAAATCATAAACGTGCATCTCAGAATTCAACTATCTGGGTTGGCTTGAGTACAATCCTTCTCCAGATCGTTTCGTCAGTGGCGTAGTTCACTGCGGTGAAAAGTGGCATTGATCATGAGCCTTACGGTCTCAGTATTTGTATTTGGAATCATTCAATTTGTTCTCTAGGTTACCTAATTCAATTTGTTTTTAACGCACCTTGGTCGTGTTGCAAAAAAAGTCTTAACCTCAAGTGGGTTACAAGTGGAAAATGGTTGAAGAACTCTGGTGGTAAACAACATAAGGAACATGCAGACACAGTCCAGTTCAATCTGGTTGTCGGTTTGTTGACACTGTTTACCTGCATTAACACAGCGTTTTCAGGATGTCCCTTCAACTGATATGATTATTTTGATGAATTCATATTCATTTAATTACGATAGAATATGATACCAATATTAATCCAGAGTCCTCTATACAGTTGGGTAGGATCAATTTAACCAGCTTTTAAAAAAATAATGAGCTAACTAATTTGTTGCAAACATATACAAGTTAATTGGCCTTTGAATTCGTACATGCAAGTATTGTTCCTGTGTCCCAGTTATGAATCATTTAATATTTTCCGGTAACTTATTAAAATTCAGTATATGGGAGTAAAATAAATTACCAACTACTGTATAATAGGGGTACCACATTAGATGAGTATGATGTCTGCGTTGTTGACTGATGCTGGTGACGCAGTCAGTGAAGCCTTGACCCATGGCCTTCAAATCTCAAATTTGAGGATTTGATCCCAGCTCAGTCCAATGCCATTTAAGGCTTTTTAATGCGACAGTCAGTAGGTTTACTGGCGTGTTAAATCTCCATTTCCAGCGCAAAATTCCGACACTTGGGCACCTCTAAAGTAGGGCTGGTACTCTTAATTGATAATTTTCAGGTCGAAACACAAACATCGATTAATCGAAACAGAAACGTCGATTGATTGCCACAAATAACAATTAATCAGTTAATCGATTAGAATAATCGATAGATCGGTTTTTCGATTAATTGTTTTGTCGATAAATCAATGTATTTCGCACTTTTAACTATGCTCTCACAGAATCAACAAACTATGGAACAACTTGGTTTCTTAATGCAATCGCTCGACATGGTTAGCCTGGGCAGTCCTACTGTGCCCGTTTAGACCGGAGTCCGCACGACCACATATGCATTTTACCAATAATCAGTCAGCACGAGAGTCAAAATATCCCGGGGCGCCAGATGGGTTAAAGCTAATCGCAAAAACGACATCAAATGAAAAAAATGCTTTACTGATTCTTGGCTCAATGCAACAATAAGGATAGAAGGAGATTCAACTGGGCATAACACATCATGTAAAATTATCTCATTTTATTTTGAATTTAAAATTGACTGCAAAAATGCTCAAAGTAGCATCATTTACGTGTGGCGACCCACATCCTATTTACACAATGTACAGAAATTTTCCAAACACATTTGACAATTATTTTAGGAAACACAAGTCTGATTATTAGTCCTGTAGACTGTGTTCCAAAATTATATTCGGTCATGATTAAATCCAGTTCAAATTTAATTGTCTTTACTGGAAATATCGTAGTTCACTGTTTGAATTTTTACATAATATTAACACTCGTAGAATAAATGTTCATAGAATTTTAAACTTTCACTTATTTTTCCAGTTTCAAAAAATAGATTGTCAAAAAATATTATTATTTCTGAATCAACACAAATTATTTACACATATTAATAACATCTGAAAAGTATTTGACCTTGAGCATAGCATCTAAGAACTGTGCGAAGCACAACAAAAATTAATTGTTCTTCTGACATCAAACATTCGAGAAGTGACTCGATTATGAACTTCAAGTTCCTAACAAAATATATGATTTCTGAATCATCAACTTGATCAATAAATTGTTGGACCATTCAACTATTCGATTTTCCACTTGGAATCATTATTAAGAAAAATATTTATATTCATGGCCATTTTAGTAACTTTCACAACTTGCAATTCTTCGACAGAATGCGGAAATAAGAATTATAGCTTCATAATAAATTCATTTAGTTCATGGCACTAGGATTGAAAACATCCTTCAAATTATTCGTGGTTATAGAATTATTTTTAATTGGCAGTGGCCCATTCTATTATTTTCATCAGAACACAATATTACAACAACAACGGCAAAGGTCTTCCTCTGAAGAAGAATAAAATACTATCATGACAAATCCGGGTTCTAGCAAAATCAAAGTCTAAATGGAATCCGTAAACAAGGTTGAAATAAGAACTGATGGTTTCTAAGAAATAACCTTTGGGTCATTCATACGACGCAATGTGTAGTTCCAATACTCCTATAAACCTGAGCCATCGAACCTGCTATTTGATTAATGCTCGAAAAAATCTCCTCATTCCTGCGACTTAAACATGCGCACCTGGGAATGGCATTTCAACTACTCCACACACATAAATTTTCTTCCCAAAATTTATACAATAAATCAAGCCTCTGCTTGTTATCAACACTGGAAGATTTATAAACTTACAAGTTTATTTTATTTTACCATTCAGTTCAAATCGTGAAGTTACCACACTTATGATACTCTCTATTTCACTTTCGAATGTGAATCTACGTCATGATTTTATATAAATACAAAAATATCCTAATTGATACAAATATCATTTGCTTCCCGTTTCATGCCTCTCCGTGTTATCTGAAAAATATACTTTGCTCATTGCAAATATCAACTGTTCAACCAGAACTGAAATGTTGGTTGACTGCGGGCTTGCGCTAACCACTCTCCTTCGGAAAATCTCCTGTTCCAAACTAGAAATGATTAAACTACTTCATAAGCTCTCTCTCAATACATATGATTATTAGAAAATATAAGATCCAAAAATTATTTAGAAAAGTTATAAAAATCATTATTATTATTATTAGTGGATTATTATTATTATTATTATTAGTTATATTATTTTAAATATATTTAATTATCATCTCATTATGTGAGAATCCACATGTTCGAACCTTCGAATATGGAAAAAATATCCATTCCTCAACAAAAATAATAAATAACTTTTACAGTTACATCGGCTGATTACCGTGATTTCCCAAAAATATGAAATATTCAAATAAATGCTCGATATGCTCGGTCATCGATCCTAAACTGTTCTGAGTGCTGAAAATACTCAGAATAACTCTAATATGTCTTGCGTAAATCATTGCAAGATTTAAATATGAAGAAAAATAAATGTGTTGGTCATCTGCCGAAAAATAGTTTGTTCCAATTAGCTAGGCATAATATAATTCAAATGTGGCTTACATTTCTTGATGGTCTTGAAGCGTAGTGAACCTGGTTTGTACCAGATTTATCCATAGACATGCCCTATCGGACAAGCACGTATAATCCTTGTATCAGCCGCCATTATATACCCACAATCCGTCTAACAAGACATAGTGGTAATATCTCTTGACGTTTGAAGTAATTGTTGATCCATTTTAATATTGGCTTCTGTTAACTCCATAACAGTTTGCTTAAATGGGGTCAGATCTAAGTGATCTATTCTCAGATATGTCAGTTGTAACATAACTCAGGGTAATCTTTTCAGTACAAGAAAACACTGACGGTCTAACCAATCAACGGCTGTTCTGAAGATCGTTCCCTGGGCATGGCTTCACACCATCTACCATGCGCGAAGCAACATGTAGTTTCCCTGCGTAGACTAATGAACACCACCGTGATAGACTGGTCTTCAATGTACTGATAGATCGAAGTGGTTATTAAGTTACAAACATGAAAACTGACTGAATTGGACTTAAAATATCCAAGTATTAGATTATTACTGGACTGTGACAAAGTATTAATTCTAGACAAAGTCTAGCATATGTCCATGTGAAAATAAAAATATTTCACCAGTGTCCGTCGAAAATAACTATCACCTTAGTGATCCTCCCTGCCGGAAACTTACTAAGTTCCACTCGTAGCGCAGCACTTTTGTGACTATCACAACTTTGAAAATAACTTCTGCGTAGATCCGGCAACCATGTGCCTTGGCTCAGCGTATTGGCACCTTGCTAGGCAAGTGCTTGTGTCGAAGTGAGCTATTGATGCCTGAGCCAGCCGGCTTTTATTCAAAACTGTCAGGGTCACGCGTCATCACGCTGAAATCTAGAAATCCTCATATCTCTGGTATCCCTGGTCCGATTTACTTGATACTAAATGCATTCTCTTTCATTTGGTCGTGCCAGTAATCTGATCCAAGTCTCAAGTTTCTACTCCATGGCTAACTATTTAATCAATAAATAGCCTCGACCTCTGCTATTACTCGCTACGTCACTTGACATGCTCTTAGCGGTATATTCTTTCCAATTGCTTCGAGAAGCAATGTAGCGCGATATTCAAATATCTCAACTTTCAAAAGCGGCTGTAGCCTTTCCCTTGATATCTAGGTGTCTGAAACTTGGAATACCCATTCCTAGAGTTGGGCACACTACGACTGGTGATTTTGTTGTTGATTCTTTTAGGGTTTTTCTGATCATCGTGGTCATGTAGCCTATCCCCGTGTATTTGGATGTGTTTAAGACTTGTCTGATAACATGTGTCAATGCAATATCTGTACCAGTGTGTGCCTTTGTAATTGAGGAAGGATTTGGTTAGGAGGCGACCGTGGCCTTTAATTTGGTACCATCCCGGCATTTTACTGTAGTAGAACTGGGAAACAACGAAAAACCACTTTCAGGATGGCTGAGGTAGGAATCAAACCCACCTCTTATCAGTTATGCCCCACGAGGCTGAGTGAACCCCGTTCCAACCCTCAAACCAGAATTGAACTTCTTGGCATTGCCGGGAATTGAAGCCAGGCCACTGTGGTGACAGCCAAGAATACTAGTCACTGCTTAACGTCCGCCGCTTTGAGGTTTCATTTAACTTCACTCCAAGGATTATCGCGTTGGAAGCCCTGTTTCAGTCTTGCCTCAGTAATCGAAATTTAATGTGTTTCAGTCGGTCAACACGATTATACCCAATTGTAATGGGTGGTTCACAAATCCAAAAAAAATACTACATGATATTAATAAATACACTTGGATGACCAGTTTCGATCGTCAAGTGATCATCATCAGATTCCTTACACTTAGGCTATTGAATCTACTGTAAGTTTACAATTAGTATGGGTAAAATGATATTTACAATATATACACTTATTTAGTTGCAGTAGTAATTAAAGTGACACAACTAGTCAAGATATGTGAGTTTGTTGAGATACTGATAGTGGTGATTGCCCATCAGGTTTGCTTGCTTAGTGTGATTATGTGATTGATAATTAATGGTCAGGTTAATGTGGATTGTGCACTTAGCAGATTGAGCGATGTGTGGTCCGTTTCCGTGCAGCTGTCACCACCCACTAACACAATAACCTGACTATTTAATAACAATCACATAATGAGACTAAGCAAGCAAACTTCAAGGTCAATCACCACTAAAAGTATAGTATCTCAACAAAAAAATCACATATCTTGACTAGTTGTGCTAGATTAATTAGTACTGCAACTAAATAAGTGTATTATATTGTAAATAGCCTCCGTGGCTTAGGCGGCAGCACGCCGGCCTCTCACCGCTGGGTCCGTGGTTCAAATCCCGGTCACTCCATGTGAGATCTGTGCTGGACAAAACGGAGGCACACAGGTTTTTCTCCGGGTACTCCGGTTTTCCCTGTCAACATTTCATTCCAGCAACACTCTCCACAATCATTTCATTTCATCTGTCATTCATTTAATCATTGCCCCAGAGGAGTGCGTCAGGCCTCGGCAGCCGGCACAGTTCATACCCTCGCCGCTAGATGGGGGCTTCATTCATTCCATTCCTGACCCGGTCGGAGACTGGAAGCAGGCTGTGGATTTTCATTTTTTCATTCATATTGTAAATATCATAACCCATACTTGTAGACATAGGTGAATAGCCTAACGAAGTCTAAATAGGCCAGCACTATACTACTTAATTTCTGAATAAGAAATGGGAATAAATAATATGAATATCCTCTAAATTTAACCAATATAACATTCAATAAAAAGGTCTAAACTTTTAACAGACAGTCGCAGTTCTGAGAGGTTTCATCTTACAAGTGGAAACTGATTAAATACAACTGATCGACCAATGTATACCCATACGGCATTGATCCAGGTTCAATTATGTTGTTGGTGTCATTTATTTATTTCAGGGGCTTGGGCATCGTGGTCATTTCGCCCCGTATACTTGGGTATATACCGTATACCAGGGCCGTGCAATGGGCAAGGTGAAGCCGTGCTAGCGAGAAATGTATTCGTGCCGGCTGAGCGCAGCCCTACCCGGTCCAGTTCTGAGCAGCGCAGCACGACAGCACACTAGCACTGCAGCGCTTAGTCGCACAAGCACTGTCCATTTGACCGGGTACTGAAGTACGTTTAGTACTGAGCGCGGAGCCTGCACACTAGGCGCACTAGAGCCAACATTGTGGCATATGCGTGTGGTCTGCCGTGCTCATAACGTGGGGAGGACAAAAATAGCATCGTGGGAGAGTCACACATTAATGAATCAAACCGTAGACATATAAGACATGATATTTGGACGCACATGAACCAGATCTGCAGCAAGGATACAGAAATTTGCATACTTTTTGGGTGATGTAGCAGGTGCAGCGAGATATAATAGTCCAAAAATAGAATCAGGGGCCGGTATGGAATCAGGAGAGTTAAAATACATTTTTTAATTTGTTGACATAATGTCACAAACCAGCCGATGTAGCTAAACACGTTAACGTGCATGGTCAGACTACTCCAAACTCGAAAGACCACACACAGCCACTCCATACAATACCTCATTAATTTTATTTGTCATTAACTCCTCTCATGAGATTGGCGTCATGAAATCATTCCCACAAGGAAACTGTCTCACCACATCCCCTACCTCATAGCAACCGGAATAATTATGGGTAGAACCAAAGAAACTACATGAGGACTATAAAACTGTATTTCAATAACAAGATTCTGAATTCACCAAATGACTAGATTGATGCTCTTCATGGATATGTGAGTTCGAGAAAAATGCGTTAGTAAAACTCAGCTGAGTTTTAATTCACCGGCTGTGAAAGCCAATATACCATCTTTTTGGAAGCCTTCATAGGGAGGTTAAGGCTGCTTGAGCTTTTAGTTCTCGCAGTCAAGTGGTGCAGTTGCACCTAATATAAAGGGAGGTGGCGCGCAGTTCGTCACTCCTGTGGGGGTCCGGGCGGGGACACCAAGAGCCCGCCGATGAGCCAGCTTGGTGTCCTAGGCGAAACCCGACACAAGACACGGCACAAACCTAGAAGAATGCTGAGTTTTAATTCACCGGCCGTGAAAGCCAATATACCATCTTTTTATGCGTTAGTAAATTCATCAGGATTTTAAAATGAAAGATATTCCGTCGCAATCTAAGGTCATTTATGTCTTTCATTCTTATATTCAAGTCGCCTCCGTGGTGTAGTGGTCAGCATGATTAGCTGCCACCCAGGACTTCCGCGGTTCGATTCCCGGCCCTGCCACGAAATTTGAAAAGTGGTATGAGGACTGGATTGGGGTCTACTCAGCCTCGGGTGGTCCAAATGAGTAGAGGGGTTTCGACTCCCACCTCAACCATCCTCGAAGTGGTTTTCCGTGGTTTCCCACTTCGTCTTCGGGAAAATACCGGGGTGTTATCTAACGTAAGGCCACGGCCGCCTCCTTCCCTCTTCCATGCCTAATCTTCGAACTCTTCCCATCTCTTCATCAGGCCCCTGTTCGCTTTGCAGGTGAGGCCGCCTGGGCAACGTGCTAGTCACACTCCCCAGTTGTATCCCCGACTCAGAGTCCCAAGCTCCAGGACACTACCAGTGGCGGTAAAGGTGAGATCCCTCGCTTAGTCCGCGGGAAAAGCCAACCCTGGAGGGTAAACGATAAAAAAAAAATCTTATATTCAACATGGCCTGAAAAAATACCTCGTGGAATTTACCTACACATAAGATATACGGCAAAATAAGCAAGAAGACACGAAATCCTTCAAACCTTCAAGTTTTAGGACAATATTCATTATTTCAACACTATGGAGACCAAGAGTGCTATTCATTATATAACAATTAGCCTATTTTGCTCTAAAAATTACAAAATATGTTGTCTGTCTTTCTACCAGCTTGTCTGTATTTCTTTCGGTGGAGTGCCTAAGACTGTTTTGTTTGTTAGTTCTTGGAACTATTCGACTTTAGGGTTATGGTACGCGAACCGTCTTCCTAACTTACCAGGGGCTATGCAATGCCAAAAATACGAAGAAATGTGTACTATTATAGTTCGCCCAGTGAATAAATTACATGGTATCGTGCAATTGATTGCGCTGACAATGAAAGAGACCACCTTGTAGTGTAGCGGCTAACGTTCTTGGCTGTCGCCCCGGTGGTCCGGGTTTGATTCCCTGTCCCTCCACGAAATTGAATTTCGGTTTGGGGTACTGAAATTGTATCGATGATACGTAAATCATCCAAGCGGTGTTCATTTCGAGGACTTGCGCCAGGCCAGTGGGCACGAGTTTTCTTTTTTATACATTCTTACTCTGCAATTCGAATTGAGAGCACATCACTGCGTAGAGTTGTTAGAATAGCTTCCGTAAAATATTCTCAAAGTCCAATGCTATAAGTAGCCCTCATGAGTTAATCCAATTGCATATGTATATCTAGGCTAATCCAGATATGGTATTTAAGACATTTGATTATTATTGCATTCTAAGTTCTGGGCATAGGAAAACCTCGAAGCTAATTTTGAAATTTTAAGTGAATGAACATCCAAAGTATAGTAAGCATCATGTAGGGAGACTGTACCAGAGAGAGCATGCATTGCTTGAAGACATGATGATGACATAGTGCGTAATTTGTGCTCGTACAACGAAGGAGGTTGTCAGGACGGTGTTGATGATGAAAATGGTGATAACGATGAAGACGGTGATTAATTATTTAGGAACCAAGGGAATATAAATAACCGATACTTAAGACTGAAGCGGATCTATGCTAAACACAAAATGAAATTGCAGGTTGATTGCGAAAGTACAGAAACTATCCAATCACCATATTTTATGGAGATTGACTAATCCAGAAGTAGACATGAAAGTGAGTAGCCTAGTACAAATAGGTGGAAGCAAAGGATGCTCTTGTGTGAGACCTCCATGGGCGTAGCCAGGACTCTGTATACTGCAAACACTGTGGAGTGCCTGATACCCTAGCTCACGTTCAAAAAACATAATTAAGAAGGGGATTTACTACAAACGTTAGGAATCACCGAAATAGATCTAAGATGCAGCTGTACCATTTCAGAAATGTTACGCGATCCATGTTTTCGTGTCTTTCTCGTGTTAGAAGCAAAAATACAATGGGCATAATAATTGTTATTGGCCATAAGAAGGATACAAGATTTATGCTGGACCCCACCATCAGATGTGAAGTAACCTTCGGCATAACAAAACAGGTCGTTTAGAGATAACGATAGGCTTCAAAGAGAAGAGAAAGCTTGTGGTACGTTTCGATTAAGCGAGAATAATAATAATGTTATTGGTTTTACGTCCCTTTTAACTACCCTGGCTTTTAGAGACGCCGGGGTGCCGGAATTTTGCCCCGAAGGGGATCTTTAACGTGCCAGTAAATGTACTGACACGGCTCCCTCGCATTTGCGCACCCTCAAATGCCAGCTGACTGCGCCAGATTTCGAACCTGCAACCTTGATTAAGCGAGAGGATCAACATCAACATTTTTAAATCACTCATCAAGTTTGGGTAAGCCTAAGTATAAATGACCTAATTTTGCTATCAATGAATCCATTCAATAATAGAGAATTCATTTTCAATGTACTCGGGAACAGTGTGTGACGTAGTCTATTGGTACCCAATATCATTTTATTGCTAATATTAATAGTGTTATAATAATAATATTAATATGAAGGGAAGATAAGAACGGCTTTACGAAACCATGTCGGTACGGGCTGGCCGTGCGCGCCTGAACTGACGAGTTCCAGCGTAGACAGTGCTGGCAGTGTGAGGCAAGGTCATACGGCCCTAAAAGCACTTGCGAGGCTTGGAGGGCACTACGCCATACTATACACAGCTCGCTCGCACATGTAGCGAGCGGCAGGTGGGGAGAGGCAAGGACATGACGTCACGCGCTTGTGGCTTACTTCTTAGACTGCCCGTAAGGGAGCAGCAGGATAGAACATACTACAGGCACTAGCTACGCAGGGCCCTGCCGTATACACTCTACCAGGTGAATCAGTTGCCCCTAATAATATAGTTTTATGCAACCCAACAAGTGTTGTTATCGGGAAGGCCGTTACTTCTCTGCCTGCATCCCGCATGATACTAATGCACTGCAAGCATATTCTGCAAACGATACTAAACACATTATCCTTACCTACAGACTAAAACGAGGGAAAAGTAATAGTGTTCAGTATCGTTTGCGGGATATGCTTGCAGTACATTAGTACCATACGGGATGCAAGCAGAGAAAGATCGACCTTGCTGACAACATACGTTAGTTGAGCTGCATACAACAATATCCTTAGTGGCCAGCTCATTCACCTGGTATATGTATAATAACCTGTGTTATTGTGGTGTCTATAGTAGTGTGTGTTTTTGTAAATTAGGTGAGGATTGGAAAGGAGGCGGCCGTGGCTTTAAGTTAGCTACCATTCAGGCATGTGCCTGGAGTAGAAGTGAGAAACCACGGAATACAGGATGGCTGAGGAGGGAATCCAACCTATCTCTCCTCACGAGGCTGAGTGTACTCCGTTCCAGTCCTCAGACAAGAATTCCATGTTACATTAAGCATCTTGCCTAACTTAATCCGAAGCCTCCACCACGGAATTAATATTAAAGCAACAGAGATCTGGAATCTAATTTCGAACCGATGACACAAATCTATTCGAGGAGCCATCAAAAGTGTGGCTCTTTTCAGGGGTTTTCCACACTCCCTCCCCCACAAAAACCAACATGGTAGCCTACATTACTTCAACTCCCAAAGTATATATCTTACCCTTGATCTTACTAAGGTCACTACAGAAATAAAGGTTGTTGTTGATTCACTTTAGGGGCTTAGAGACATTTGGTCATCAGTCCCGTTCGATTTTCCTGATTATCTGTGTTTCTGTACTAGCTGGAGTAGTGAGTTATCAGACACATATATCAAACAATTAGATACACGGGGCTGATGAGCAATTTGCCCCAAGTTCACAAAATGAGTTAACAACGAATGGCATCTACTAACTATTGCAACGGAGGACCCAAGAACTAAGGGTCGCCATTACTTGTTACCTTATCGATGGTCAGTATTTTAAAAGAACGATTTTTGTATTACAGATCTACAGAACATTTATTTTCAAAAATCCAAGTTCAGTGTTAGAGCGTAAACGTAATATAACAGTCCGCCTCGTGGCGCTGTAGCTAACATTCTTGGCTGTCAACCCTGAGGTCCGAGCTCGATTCCTGGCTCTTTCTGGTCTGAGGGCTGGAATGGGTACACTCAGCCTCGTGAGGAAAGAATGGGAAAATGTTGGTTCGATTCCCACCTCGGCCACAATGGAATTATGGTGCCGTGGTTTTCTACTTCTACTCAAGGCAAATACCGGGATTGTTCCTAACTTAAGGCCATAGCCGCCTCCCTCCCAATCCTTACCTGAATTACAAATTTGTTCCCTAGGAATTGTCTTCAGGAAATTGAATTGGAACAGGAAATAGTGGGAGATCAGCAGGAAGCTGTCCAATCTCAGACGGTATTGTGATTTTTGCCAAATCTTCAAGACAGCTTCAGCATAATTATGCTAGTTGAGTTGGCAGAAAGGAGTAGGGAAGTTTGTTTATAATTGAACCCTTCCAAGACCAGAGTCATGATCAGCTGTTGTAGTGTATGACCATCTAATAAAGTACTATGACGAATATAGTTATCTGGGTCAAATAGTTAGCCTGATGGAAAACATGGACAAGGAATTTCAAAGAAGAAGAAGAAGGCTTGCCTGGGGGAAATTCAGGTGCATAAAATTCATTTTTCCGGATAAAAGGTTTGAAATATTGGAATATCCAATCATCCCAGATTTTCTCAATGACAGTCAGACTTGGAATTTAACTAAAAGACAGGTGGAGATGGTACAGGTGAGTCAAGTGAAATGGAGAGGGGAATACTGGGAATTTACCTCGCTGATAATGTGCGGAATTGCATACATCCAAGCGAGGTCTCGTATAAAGGTTTGGGGTGGACACGTGGACCTACACCACAACGATATGAGATTCCAGCATTGGAAAAGGAAACTGAGAACGTCCAATGCAAAGATGGTCTACAAAAGTGCTACAGATGTAATCAGTGGGGTCACAAAGCCAAGATGTGTGACAAGATGCGGTGTTGCAGGTGTACGGAGCCAGGACACTTAGCGTGGGACTGTACAGAGTAGATAAGTGAGAATATAACAACAGACAAAGGCAAGGTTAGTCAGAGTCAGAATAGTTACAGATCATGTGTCGCAGCTTAACCATTCATTACCTCTTGAATGGAAGAATGGGTTGTGGATTCAGGAGTTTGCGTTCATATTTGTGTAGAGAGAAATAAGTTTACGAATTTACGTTGAGCAAGTGGTAAAGTAGAGTTGGGAGTGGGCAATGTAGAGGTCCAGGGTTTTGACACAGTAGATATTAAGGTGAAAGATAAGTGTGGAGGATGTACTTGGGCTTGTCAGGTGTGTTGTATGTGCCCTCATTTAGATATATATAATTTGATATCATGTTCAAGACTTAGTTCCAAAGGAATTGTATGTGAGTTTCGCACAGCGGGATGTGTTGCCAGAGATGAAAATAATCGGAAAGAAATAATCTTCAAAGGTTATGTAAGAGATGAATTATTCTTCACGCTTCATGTTTTATACTGAAAATGATGTTAACATAGTCATAGATGCTGTAGATGCTGTAGATGCGTTTAAAACTAGGGCACTTGCACGAAGAAGCAATAAAGAAAATAACTCCTATCAAAGTTCAGGGTAGCTTGGGAGAGTCGTGTGTAGCATTTTTTATAGGAAAATCAACACAGGATGGTTTTCCTACAACTAGTGACAGGGTATCTAGTAAACCAGGCTGTTCCAGCCGAGCAGTTCGCCCGTAAACAGCTGAGTACTCGCCGCCTTGTGTGAGCAAACCTGCAATACGCAATACAGCTCTGCTGTAGGGGCGGCCGTTACTAAGCGGTGGATACATCAAGATTGGTAGGAAGCGCCTGGACTTGTACTATGACCTTCGCCCAGTGATGCATAGGCTCTCACCCCCAGTCCCTCTCCAACCGTGCTCCGACCATTACTGCTGAGTACTCGCGTGTACGCATACTCAAACTCGTGGATTTGGAACAGCCTGTAGTAAACCATTAGATCTTATTCATAGTAATGAAAGTGGTTTGAGTGTTCGAAACTTTTAAACGATTCAAAGAAAAGATAGAAGTGATTCATGAAAGGAAAATAAAGGTTGTGCAGACAGATGGAGGAGAAAAATATGGGCGAGGAGTTTGACGAATTTCTGCGCAAGCATGGCATTACTCATTGAAAGTCTCTAAGTTACTCATCTGCTCAAAATGGCATAGAAAGGAGACAGAATAGGACCTTGACCAACAGTGTTGGGTGTACGTTAATTCATTATAATCTTCCAATCAGTTTTTAGGCAGAGGTAATAAATGTGGTGTGTCATGTTAGAAACATGTCTCTTCTAGAGCTATAGGCAATCAGGTACCACTTGCCCTGTGGAGGAGTAGTCCAGTAAGTATAAAATACTTAAGCCATTTGGATATGCCGGCCCCGTGGTTTGGGGTAGCGCACCTGCCTCTCACCCGGAGGACCCGGTTTCGATTCCCGGCTCTGTCAAGGATTTTAGAAACTGACGTGAGGGCTGGAACGGGGTGCACTCAGCCTCGTGAGGACAATTGAGTAGCTGTCTGACAGTGAGGCAGCGCCCCTATCACGAAAACCAAGATTACCGGTCGAGGGGACCCGATACGCTGATCACGCGTCACCCCAATATTTGCAGGCCAAATGGTTGGGCAGGGTCACTTGGTAGGCCTAGGCCCTTTACGGGCTGTAGTGCCAGGGGTTATTATTGCCATTTGGATATAGAGGTTGGTAATAAGGGATAAAAGCTCGATGAGATATTTTTGAAAGTGTATCTGTAGGGTATGAGAACAATGTTAAGGGCTATAAAATGTGGATTCCATCAGAGAGAAAGTTCCAGATAGCACACAATGTGAAATATGAAGAAAAGGTTTTCCCTTACGCTCAGTATAGTGTTAGTGAGATAACCCCATCTCTCTTGGATCATAGAGGCAGTTCTAGAGCACCCATTAATATTGATGACCATATCGCAGAATTTGATTTTGAAGATGAGTTATTTGAGAGGGAAGATATTCCTGAGAATTGAGAGATGAGTAGCATTACTGAGAGTAGAAACAATGAGCCATTATTAAGTTTGGATAATAATTAGTTGGAAAATGCCATGTATGACAATGTACCTATTGAAGCAGATGAGACGGAGTCGCGCAGATCACAGAGAATAAGAAGGAGGAAGGAATGTTCAAGGTGTAGTCACGTCATGTTTACTACTGACTGTGATTGTGATACCAACTTGTCAAATGGATTTAATGAACCACATGTAAGTTCATGGTATTCAGCCATGGAGGAAAAGATGTGTCAGCTTAGAGCAAAAGGTGTTCTTGTATTGGTAGATAGACCAAATAATCACTATATACTGGGAGATAAGCGAGTGTTTAAATTGAAACAAAATCAGGATGGTACAGCAGAAAGTAGCAGGAGGCTTCTCTCAGATCCAAGGGATTGTTTATAATAAAACACATTCACCTGTAATACACAAGAAAACCATTGGACTATAATTGGCATTAGCAGTAGTCAATGGATGGGAAGTCCATCATGTAGATATTTCAACAACATATCTCAATGGCCCTCTTAATTAATTAGTGTATTGTGAACAGCCAGAAGGTTTAGTTGAAGAAGGAAAACATAAAGTGTGGAAATTAGTGAAAAGTCTATATGGACTGAAGCAGAGTGATAATGTACCGAATGAGCTGGGTCTAACTCTTCTTAGAAAGGACCAGGGTGTTCATGCCAATAAGACAAAAGATTTGATTGTGGGAGTAAACTTGGATGATTGGGGTATTTGAGGCAATACAGAAAACGTAAATTGGGTGAAGTATGAGATGAGGGAGAAGTTATAGTTAAGAGATTTGAGAAGAATGACCAATTTCTTGTCCATGCATGTAACACAAGATAAAGAAAAGATTTTCATTGACCAAGGTAAATATACACACATCAAAAAAAGTTTTGCATCACCTCGGTTCCAAGAGTTCCGGAACCGTTAAATACAAAGGGAATAGAGATCAACACAAACAACATTTCAGCTCGTTTTATTGCTCATGAGACCCACACATTGCATGTTGTACCATCATACAGCTAGACTTTCAGCATTTGTGGTCCAGATTGCAGTACACACCACTACCTCTAATACCCAGTAGCACGTCCTCTTGCATTGATGCATGCCTGTATTCGCCGTGGCATACTATCCACAAGTTCATCAAGACACTGTTGGTCCAAATTGTCCCACTCCTCAACGACAATTCGGCGTAAATCTCTCAGAGTGGTTGGTGGGTCAAGACGTCCATAAACAGCCCTTTTCAACATATCCCAGGCATGTTCGATAGGGTTCATGTCTGGCGAACATGCTGGCCACTGTAGTCGAGCGATGTCGTTATCTTGAAGGAACGCATTCACAAGATGTGCACGATGAGGTCGAGAATTGTCGTCCATGAAGACAAATGCCTCTCCAATATTCTGCCGATATGGTTGCACTATGGGTCGGAGGATGTCATTCAGGTATCGTAAAGCCGTTTCGGAGCCTTCCATGACCACCAGTGGCGTACGTCGGCCCCACATAATGCCACCCCAAAACATCAGGGAACCACCACCTTGCTGCACTCGCTGGACAGTGTGTCTAAGACGTTCAGCCTGACCAGGGTGCCTCCAAACACGTCTCCGACGATTGTCTGGTTGAAGGCATATGCGACACTCATCGGTGAAGAGAACGTGATGCCAATTCCGTGGGGTCCATTCAGCATGTTGTTGGGCCCATCTGTACCGCGCTGCATGGTGTCGGGGTTGCAAAGCTGGACCTCGCCATGGACGTCGGGAGTGAAGTTGCGCATCATGCAGCCTATTGCGCACAGTTTGAGTTGAAACACGACGTCCTGTGGCTGAACGAAACGCATTATTCAACATGGTGGCATTGCTGTCAGGGTTCCCCCGAGCGGCAATCCGTAAGTAGCGGTCATCCACTACAGTAGTAGCCCTTGGGCGGCCTGAGCGAGGCCTGTCATCGACAGTTCCTGTATCTCTGTACCTCCTCCATGTCCGAACAACATCGCTTTGGTTCACTCTGAGACGCCTGGAAACTTCCCTTGTTGAGAGCCCTTCTTGACACAAAGTAACAATGCGGACGCGATCGAACTGCGGTATTGACCTTCTAGGCATGGTAGAACTACAGACAACATGAGCAGCGTACCTTCGTCCTGGTGGAATGACTGGAACTGATCGGCTGTCGTACCCCCTCCGTCTAATAGGCCCTGCTCATGCATGGTTGTTTACATCTTTGAGCAGTTTTAGTGACATCTATGAACAGTCAAAGGGACTGTATCTTGGATACAATATACACAGTCAACGTCTATATGCCGGAGATCTGGGAACCGAGGTGATGCAAAACTTTTTTTGATGTGTGTACCTATGAGATACTGCTGAGTTTTAAGTTAAGTTCTGAGAAAGGGAGGTCAGCATCCTTAGCTATTAGTAGTGACGATAAGAAAAGATCAGGCGGTGAGAAAGTAGATAAAAAAGATGTATCAAAATGCAGTAGAAAAGTTACTATATTTGTCAACAACAAGACCAGTTCTCAGTGTTGCAGTAATTAAAATAAGTCAGAATGGTAAAGACCCTAATATACAAGACTGGATTGATGTAACTCATATTATGAGATATTAAAGAAGCACTGAGGATATGAAAATCGAATATTCTACAGCACTAGAGACCAAAGAGATTGTAAAGTGGAAATATTTTGTAACGCAGATTATGCTAATACTAAATCAGAGAGGCTTTCAAGTACAGTATATGTAATGAAATTTCCTAATGGTCCAATTATTTGGCATACTAAAAAACAAACATGTCCTGCACTGTCAACATTTGAAGCGGAGTATAATGCCATGTGTGAGGTAACTCGAGAAGTACTATGGCTCGACATGATTCTGAGAGTGTTAGAGCAAAATAAGTCAATGAGTAAACCAGCTGTTGTTAAGTGTAATAATTAGAGACAGTCAATATTGGCGACTCACGAAATCAATAAAGAAATAAAAACAATAAACATTGCTTTAGAACATGTTTTACATAAAAAATATCACGTAATTACAAGTTTCAATTCGAGGAACACTTGCGAAAAATAGCAAAAAGTCTATGGCTCGCAAATTTAGCATATCTTTTGTCGTTATTCACAAAGAAACGGAATTTTTCGGCAATTTATAGATAAATTTACTAACTTTGAAAATTTTAGATTTTTTTCATAATATTTATTGACCAAGTTCCAAAACAGAACTGTTTTCAACCTTGTCATATCTGAAAAAATCCACAAGGTTTGGAATGTTGTTGCTAGAGGGTATGAGTTGAAATGGATCGCCAACGGCTTGATAGGTGGCAGACGCTATAGGAGAGGAATAAGACTATCGGGTTTTCTTCCACAGTTCTCGTGTGTGCTGACAGAAGAACGAACCTGTCGATGACAAACATGGAACTGTTGTCTGCATACAACTCTCAATAACTAATTATTACTGACATAATAACCTAATGAAGCAGTGTGAAAAGTTCAGCTTCACTCAAGAATTTTTCAAATTCATTGAAGAATTTTTACCCTTATTAACCAAGAATCTTAGCCCCTTTCATTCAGGAAGTTTGACTGACTCTAGTGATAATCAAGGTTCAATTTTTCTGAGTGGCAATTGCTTGGATTCAGAGCGATCCAAACACATGGATGTAAAGATGGTATATTGGCTTTCACGGCCAGTGAATTAAAACTCAGCAATCCTTTTAGGTTTGTGCCGTGTCTTGTGTAAAGTTGTGTTTCTTACAGCACTATCTTAAGAGTGGGATGATTCAATTCAAGGTATATTCCATCCAATGAGAATCCAGCTGATTTATTTACAAAACCTGTAAGTATACCAAAATCTGCTGAATGTGTTCAGATGCTTGATCTATCTGGTTAATGTGCGAAGATATTAATTTCTGTTTTGATCAATTGTGTCTAAGTTTAGTTTGACACGCATTTTTTAATATGAAGTTTTGAGTGCTGAAATGACTGCCAGAGGGGAGGTTTTGTTGTATTGGTATTAATGTACAGTTATCAACCATACAAAAATTACGTTACAATATATCGAAGGGTCCTGATAATATTGTCAGTGAAGTACTTAAACTAGGAGGTAGGACCGTGGCACGATACTTAGAGGTGATGTTTAATGTGTCCATAAACAATGCGCAAATCCCGGATGACTGGAAAAGAGCTACGGTAGTCCCAATATTTAAGGGAGGGAGCAGACTTGAATTGGGCAACTACAGGCCGGTTAGTCTTACGTCCATCGTTTGTAAACAGATGGAGCATCTCATTTGCGACTACTTGAGGGAACAGTGGGAAACATTATCATGGTTTAATGATAGGCAACATGGATTTCGGAATGGTTACTCATGCGAAAGTCAGATGCTATCACTTTTTCAAGATATTAGCGAATCGTTAGACGATGGAGTTTCAGTCGACGCCGTAGTTATAGATTTTGCGAAGGCATTTGATGTCGTGCCGCATGACATGCTACTCCATAAATTAGCTTCGACGAAGATTGATAGAAGAGTAATTTTATGGATCCAAGAATTTTTGACGGGTCGTTCCCAGAAAGTGAAAGTTGAAGGCCGATTCTCGGATGAAATTACCGTAACGTCGGGTATCCCTCAGGGCAGCGTAATCGGAACTTTGTTATTTTTGGCGTTTATAAATGACTTACCAAATGGGATTCGCAGTGACTGTCGATTGTTTGCGGATGATTGTGTAATATATCGAAAGATACGTGACTCACAAGACAATGCAGTACTTCAAGATGACCTGAACCTGGTCTATAAGTGAGCGATTGAAAATAAAATGAAAATAAACACAAGAAAATGTAGTCTAATAAAAATAGGGAAAGTGCGAAGGCAAGATTTACAATATAACATTGGCTCGGAAATACTTGTAGAAGAAGATTCTTGCAAATATTTGGGCGTTCACGTAAGAAATAATATGAAATGGAGTAGTCATATAGGATGTGTAGTTTCTAAAGCTTACAAATCCCTGCACTTTGTAATGAGGGTATTAAAAGGAAGTAGTACCTCTGCTAAAGAATTAGGATATTTGTCACTTGTAAGACCGATTCTGGAATACGCCTCGGCGGTTTGGGATCCATATCAAGTAGGGCTCATAAATGAGTTGGAAATGGTACAAAGAAAGGCCGCTAGATTTGTGCTCAGTGACTTTAATCCCAGGAGCAGTGTGAGCCGTATGTTAATGAAACTTGGGTGGGAATCACTTGAGGCTAGGAGGATGAAATCTAGACTCTGCGCTATGTACAACGCGTATACAAATCAACCAGCATGGGGTGAGCTTAGCAAACGTATGGAAAAGCCTACTTACATGGATAGGAGCGATCACCCTTTCAAAGTTAAGGGCCGACCACAGCGAACAAATTATGGTAAATATTCTTTCATAAACCGTGCCATTGATAATTGGAACTCTCTACCTGCCGCAGTCTTAGAGCCTTTTCCCAAACATATAGGTGTGTTTAAGAAAAGACTGACTATTTGTGTAAATACCCCAGTTTAATTGTTAGTGAATTGTTATGTACAATTATTTATTTGTTATGTATATCTAATTTGCCACCGGGGGACACACCCCCAATTGCAAATAAACGAATGAAAGAATGAATTTCGGTATATCGTTGCTCGATTGTTTAGCTCCTTTTGATTGGTCCAGTTAGTGCAACCATAGCGCCAATGGGCGTTCTTGTTCGTTAATAACTCAGTGTGTAGCTGAATAAACATGTAATCAACAAGTCGGCCTTTTATTCCACTGTTTAATATGACCTATTTACTCTTCCTGTCACCAACCTAATCACAGAAGTTAATAATATTTGAAATAATTGAAGAACAATGAAACATGGCACAAGAAAGTGGTACCATCCGACATTTGCCTAGAGATAAATATGGTAAGCCAAGAAAATCACTTCAAGAATGGCCGACGATGGGGTTCGAAACCACTAATCCACTGAGTTCGGAGACTGTCTAGTCGGGTATCTTGCACCTTAGCTCGCCTAGCTACACCGACTGGACTGACCAATATAGCCCATCAACTTGAAATATTTGTAATATATTATTCCCACTTTTATCCCATTTGCAACATACGAAATATAAGATAATGTGATCATCACTTGTCCGTGTGTGTATATGTGTGGGCGTATAAGTGTCTGTGTGTCCCTAATAAATTGCGCTGGGCTGGGGTGACTTCAATGAAACTTGGTGGGGAATAACTACTACCCGTCCGTTTCCAAAAGTGACTTTTAAATTTCAATGAGTGTCACCGATCCAGCATGGTGACCGAGCGAAATACTTCACTGGTATTCAATGGTGTTTGAAGCCATTTTCAGTGTTGCCTTAGTAAACGAAGTTTGATGTTTTTCAGTCGGTCAACACAATTGTACTCATTTGTGATGGGTTACTCCCTAATCCTAAAGAAATGAAAATGAAAATCCACAGCCTGCTTCCAGTCTCTGATCGGGTCAGGAATTGAATGAATGGAGCCCCCATCCAGCGGCGAGGATATGAACTGTGCCGGCTGCCGAGGCCTGACGCACTCCTCTGGGGCAATGATTAAATGAAGGACAGATGAAATGAAATGATGGTGGAGAGCGTAGCTGGAATGAAATATTGACAGGGAAAACCGGAGTACCCGGAGAAAAACCTGCCTGCCTCCGCTTTGTCCAGCACAGATCTCACATGGAGTGACCGGGATTTGAACCACGGACCAAGCGGTGAGAGGCCAGCGTGCTGCCGCCTAAGCCACGGAGGCTTTTCCTAAAGAAATACATTTATTGATTAATTTATTTATTAACCTCGTGTAATTTTTTTTCAGGATTAGGGAATAACCCATCACAATTCGGTACAATCGAGTTTTTTTGGTCGTGTGGCTTCCAGAGAGGCCGAGTGCAGGTTTTTCTAGTCGACGCCCTCGGGCGACCTCCGCGTCGGGATGAGTGATGGAATGGATGAAGATGAATGAAACTGGGCAAGGATGTGGAAGGAAGCGGCCGTGGCCTGTCAGAAGGTACCGTCCCAGCATTTGCCTTGTGTTGAAGATGGAGAAAAACGGAAAACCATTTCAAGGACGGCCGAAGGTGGGGCTCGAACCCACGCGTCTACCGAGTCAGCAAAAAGCTTGGTCCCATGACATAACGCTGCGCTTTAGCCAGCGTAGCCACTGCTGTCGGTACAATCGGGTTGACTGACTGAAAAACATCAACCTTCGTATTCAATACCTCTAAAACAGTTATAGCAATCAACATACAATTTTGCATGGCGATGAAAGTATATCAAGAAAATTCACATAGGTATCTTTCAAAATACTGAAAAGCGCAAGACTACCTCCTAGTGTAGCGGCTAGCATTCTTGGCTGTTGCTCCGGAGGCCCGGGTCTGAGGGCTGGAACGGGGTACATTCAGCCTCATGAGGCAAATCTGAGAAGAGGTGAGTTCGAATCTCACCTTATCCATCTTGGAAGTGGCTTTCCGCTGTTTCCCAATTCTACTCCAGGTAAATGTGCAGATGGTCCCTAACGTAGGGCCACAGACGCCTCCTTCCCAATCATCATCTAAATTACAATATCATACACTAATTAAGCCATCACAATAACACAGATTATCAGACAAAATTCCAAACAGATTCAACTACACGGTGCTGAATGACCTGGATGCCCGAGTCCCTCAAGTGAAACAACATGAAAAGCGCAAAAGCAAACTTGCGGCTACGCTGGTTTCAAACATTTAAAATAATTTTCCTGGAGACTTAAACATCCGAGCACAGTGAAATGTGGCGTAATAGAGCTTAGTATATTTGCGTCCAATGCAATTCAGTTGTTATGAGAAATTCCAGATGGTGGCTCTTTGAATTAATATAAATGAATTTTTCATTTCTTTTATCCTAATCAAGCCATGGAAGTGAAACTTAGAATAATGAACCACTGCAATAATGCTTATTTACTGCTACATACATTTGTTGCTTATATGTCATACAATATAGATGGCGTGCATGTCAATTTCGTAACTTCGTCAAGGAATGATCCGATGTTGGTGAAACTTGGTTTAGTAGACCACTACTATAGACTGAACCTACATTTGAAAAATAATCGAAGGCACACATGTGAATTCTTCAGGGATGTCTTCTGGCACGTCACGGAATGATCTGATCTCTGTCAAACTTGGCATAGTGGACCACTACTATCGTCTAAACCTACAGTACCTACCTTACTTTTCATAAACTGTAGATCACGCAGATATCTATTGCTCATACATGAATTCGCGAAACTCGTCATTGAACGATTGGACATTGCAAAATCTGGCTTAGACTTTTTTTTTAGCGTATGGCTTTTAGTGCCGGGAGTGTCCGAGGACATGTTCGGCTCGCCAGTTTTGTAGCTGCTTCGAGACGGTCACCCAATGGGAGTGTTACAAGTACCGTGGGGGAGGAAAGTTGGAAGGGAAGGTCGAGGAGTTGGAAGGTAGCGGCTGTGGCCTATAGTTAGGGACCAACCCCGGCATTTGCCTGGAAGGAAGATGGGAAACCACAGAAGACCATCTTCAAGGTTGCCGGCGGGGGGATTCGAACCTCCTCGCCTCCCGGATGTGAGCGACTGCCAACAGTCATGCCGTAACGACCGCGGCTAACTCACCCAGTTGGCTTAGACTAGTAGACCACAACTAAAATATAAGCCTTCCTTTTCGCAAATTATATTGGCGTGTCTACCAATTTCCTGATATATGAATTCCACTTAATTGTCAAGGAATGATTCGATTCCTGTGAAACCTAGTTTATTGAACTAATGCCAGAAATTGTTAAAGTACCCTAATACCACAGCTATGATGCCAGCTTTGTGTCAAAGTACCCTAATAACTTCATTCTAATTGTTATTTATATTGTCTAAAAATGGCTACAATGTTTGGATATTGAGTTGCAAATTTGAAATTTTAACCCTACAGTATATTTAACAAGAGTGTAGGCCATAAACCTAAAACTATTTATTTAATTGACTGGTTTTTTTTGTAAAGTGAAGGACGACTAGAACATAGAAAATAGGCCATGTTAGATTTTTAGGAATCTACTTGTTATATTTTGTTATAAGCTGAACACTAGTGTTGTCTCTTTCTAGATAGGGAAGGTTTTCTTGAATAGCAGGTGCCTACGGTCAACGTGAGTGCTCTGTGTACGACAGTATACCAAAGAGGGAAAAAAATAATTACATGATTTTTAGAATACCACGTCACTGGGGCGTGCCACAACAGCTGCTAAACAAAGCGTAGCGGTGTGTTCAAAAGAGTTTTCACCAACATGCGCCCATGGTGACTGCCTGCCGCCTAATCGATCATAGCTGCCCAAGGCAAAGATTGCTGCACTGTAGGCTGAAGCACAAGATGCTTCATCGGCAAATAGTGTAGCAATATTATTATTATTATTATTATCATTATTATTATTATTATTGTCACTGTTATTGTAAATACTACTCATCTCGGAATTAATATATAAGTTATATATATATATAATTATTAGGGCTCGGATTTTTAGGTGCTAAAAATCGGGAAAATATTTATTTTTTATGTATTAAAAATACCTGAAATATGTGACAAAGAAGTAAAAATATGTAATTATAATTAAGTTTATTAATGTGAATATAAACAATATGTAGTACTGCGGCAATATGTTTCTTGCCCTTGAGGTGTTGTGTAACTTGAGACCGCTGTTCAGCCTTGATTGCTTTCAAACATGGTTGGCAGAACAGAACGTGCCCATCAGAAATAAAATTATCTTTAAATTCTGCTACATACTGCTGCAGACGATAACTTGGAGATGCATTTACAGGGAAATCCCCGGCTTCCACAGTGAGTGGTACGGGGCGACAAGTTAAGAATAACACAGTTGCAAGCTGACATACGCTCTGAATGAAGATTAGATAGCTCACAGGTCCTTCCCCCGTTGAAGTAACACAGAACAAAAATGCAATAAACTGAAAGATCTAGCATACGGATTTAAAAAATATAAATATTATGTACTTTTATGTGCAAATAAGTGAAAAGCAGAAATTTATGTATTTACAGAAAAAAAATATTTATTTACCTAAAAATCCGAGCCCTAATACATGTAATTATAACTGTAATTATGAACAAATGAGACTGCATTGCACAGTGGTTCAGAATGGTAGTTAGGCGCGTAAAATAATATTGCAGCTAGCCTATCAGCAGTGTATCAGTTATTACTCTTTCATGAAAAATATATTTAATGACTAAATTTAGCCACATTTACTCGCAAAGTGCGGTGTCCACACAGGCTTAGCCACATTTACTCGCAAAGTGCGGTGTCCACACAGACTGAGCCACATTTACTCGCAAAGTGCGGTGTCCACACAGACTGAACCACATTTACTCGCAAAGTGCGGTGTCCACACAGATTCAGCCACATATACTCGCAAAGTGCGGTGTGCACACAGACTCAGCCACATTTACTCGCAAAGTGCGGTGTGCACACAGACTGAGCCACATTTACACGCAAAGTGCGGTGTCCACACAGACTGAGCCACATTTACTCGCAAAGTGCGGTGTCCACACAGATTTAGCCACATTTACTCGCAAAGTGCGGTGTCCACACAGACTTAGCCACATTTACTCGCAAAGTGCGGTGTCCACACAGACTTAGCCACATTTACTCGCAAAGTGCGGTGTGCACACAGACTTAGCCACATTTACTCGCAAAGTGCGGTGTGCACACAGACTTAGCCACATTTACTCGCAAAGTGCGGTGTGCACACAGGTTTAGCCACATTTACTCGCAAAGTGCGGTGTGCACACAGGCTTAGCCACATTTACTCGCAAAGTGCGGTGTGCACACAGACTTAGCCACATTTACTCACAAAGTGCGGTGTGCACACAGGCTTAGCCACATTTACTCACAAAGTGCGGTGTGCACACAGGCTTAGCCACATTTACTCGCAAAGTGCGGTGTCCACACAGACTTAGCCACATTTACTCGCAAAGTGCGGTGTCCACACAGACTTAGCCACATTTACTCGCAAAGTGCGGTGTCCACACAGACTTAGCCACATTTACTCGCAAAGTGCGGTGTGCACACAGACTTAGCCACATTTACTCACAAAGTGCGGTGTCCACACAGACTTAGCCACATTTACTCGCAAAGTGCAGTGTCCACACAGACTTAGCCACATTTACTCGCAAAGTGCGGTGTGCACACAGACTTAGCCACATTTACTCACAAAGTGCAGTGTCCACACAGACTTAGCCACATTTACTCGCAAAGTGCGGTGTGCACACAGGCTTAAGCACATTTACTCACAAAGTGCGGTGTCCACACAGACTTAGCCACATTTACTCGCAAAGTGCGGTGTCCACACAGGCTTAGCCACATTTACTCGCAAAGTGCGGTGTGCACACAGGCTTAGCCACATTTACTCGCAAAGTGCGGTGTCCACACAGGCTTAGCCACATTTACTCGCAAAGTGCGGTGTCCACACAGACTTAGCCACATTTACTCGCAAAGTGTGGTGTCCACACAGACTTAGCTACATTTACTCGCAAAGTGCGGTGTCCACACAGACTGAGCCACATTTACTCGCAAAGTGTGGTGTGCACACAGACTTAGCCACATTTACTCGCAAAGTGCGGTGTGCACACAGACTGAGCCACATTTACTCGCAAAGTGCGGTGTCCACACAGGCTTAGCCATATTTACTCGCAAAGTGCGGTGTCCACACAGGCTTAGCCACATTTACTCGCTAAGTGCGGTGTCCACACAGGCTTAGCCACATTTACTCGCTAAGTGCGGTGTCCACACAGACTGAGCCACATTTACTTGCAAAGTACCGTGTCCACACAGACTTAGCCACATTTACTCGCGAAGTGCGGTGTCCACACAGATTTTATCTAATAGGCTAATTTTATTTAATTCAATACAAATTGGTAAACTGAAATGTGTGAAATAGAAGTACAAATAGTTTAAATTGCCTAAATGAAAATTATCTCCCTAATTATAACTGTAAACCATCATCATTTAATCACCACTTTCAGCATCGCTTTCAAAAACCACGTCTGCATATGCATTACCACCACCATGAATCTTACGTTCTGCAAGCAAATCCAGGACTTCCACATTGATAGAGCTGACATTAGTCGTTTGGTTTCATACATTTCTATGCAATATAGTTGACTAGCAGTAGTGCCCGGCTTCGCCCGGTGGATTTATTTGTTTTAAGGATGATGATGAATACTACTACAGAACTGGCACATGATACTTAAACTAACAGAAAAAAGCAAAAGATACGAGCCTTACAGTAGTCGCATATGATGTGTAACATCTGACATGTTATCCTACTCGTATACTACACAGCTTGGACATTCTTAAAATGTTAATTTACACTCCATTTTCATACTGGTACTATGATGAATGTATAGATTGAATTGGAGTTATGCTACTGTCACATTTGTGGCGCAGCGGTCAAGCTGTTAGTCTCTCACCAAGGTAGACCGGGTTTGATTCCCGGTCAATGAATGTGACATTTTCGAATTGAAATGCCATGTCCAGTGGTTCGCATTCCACGTAAAAGGGAGGTAACGTGGATCATGATCGTGAGATTAACGGACACGCAAAACTACAAGCTTCCTTCCTTTTACATTAATAATTCATAATAACAAAGTGACACACAACGTCGACAGTACTCTCAAATACTGTGAGCACATTCCTCAGAAACTATAACATTCATTATTCTCAAGGCTCTCATACAGTTCGTCGTAAACAATCAAAACATGGCTTCCTACAATCATGAAATGACCTAGTCTCACATAAGGTGAAAATACAGCTTTTATTCCACTCATATAACAACATTCTGTTATGCATTTAATATTTGACTACTCACCCACAGCTCGACAATAATGCCGCATACTTAAATGCCATTTATCGTCTTTGTCCTACCCCATGTGATATTCAACCTTGAACGTGAAGCTTCATAAACTGCTCAATGACAAATGAAAATCGGTGAAACATTTGCCACTGTGCTCGTCAAACCAGTGCCTGCTAAATGCACTGCCTACTGTCTTGCCATAACATTCTCGCGCTACAGAGCACACACTGCCTTGTTTCCAATACACACATTTTCAATTGTACATCCAGCTGGCAGTGCGTCTTCACTTCCGTCCGATCCACGTCCGTTCGATCGACTTCCGCCCGATTCACTTCCGTCCCATTTTTCTGGCAGTGCGTCTTCACTTCCGTCCGATCCACTTCCGTTCGATCCACTTCCGCCCGATTCACTTCCGTCCCCAATTTTCAAAATCACTCCCACAAAACTATACAGCAACCGAGCGGAAAGATGTTACACATCAAAAATATTTTAAAAATATAACTATTTGTGGTGGTAGTAGTGCGGGTGATAAGTAGTACAGTACAATGGACGTAATATTCAGGTCACTTTCTTCTAACAATATTGATAATAATGAATAGGGAAACGGCTATTTACTAACTACAGTACCGACACATGTAATTTAAAACGAATTGAAAAATATGATTAGAAAGAGGAGTAAGTGAAATAAAAGACGCTGCCTAGGGTCGATAAAACATTGGCTGTTACAAAAGTAGAGACCAATAGTTTCGTCTTTGTCGCATAGCGCCGTAGGAAAATAATCTAAGCACTTTGGAAAACTTCGGCCGTCCCAAGCTCCTGAGTTGCCAATAGTGCCATTTATCGCCACATAGCGCTCAAAGATAAGGATCGGGACAAATGAAAGTACATTTGAAAGCACCAACGCTTATTGACAGCTGATAACCTCAATGCACTGCACAAACACCATCGCCCTTATACAAAGGCATACTATTTTCATGATAACTGTTTTAAGGGGCCTAAGAAATCTTTTTGCACTAATTACTTCCCGTGACTGCAATTTATAAGCAGCACCAGATGTAACTATTTTCGCAATTCTGCACCAGAACACTGGTAGGGATGACGTGATGCAGCCCGCATTGCCAGCCATCAATAGACTTATTAAAATATTCTTACAGTTACACTTCTACAGACATGAATGGTTCTAGGGCCTTAAAACGTGGTTTTCAAGTTCCTTTTGTCTGCTATTCTAAATGTGGGGAATGGAAAGGGTTGTCCAAAACGTCAAGTGGACAGTGTTACCAGCAGGGTTTCAAAGGGTAAGTATGTGCACTTCGGTGCAATTAGGTGAAACGGTGTAGATTTGTGCTAAAGGGCCAAAATGCAGGGAATGGAGTGGTCTGTCCGAAATTTAAAGTAGACAGTGTTACCCGCAGGGTTACACAATTTAGTTCAGATCGGTGAAACAGTGTAGATTTGTTCCAAAGGGCCTAAATACAGGGAATGGAGTGATTTGCCCGAATTTTCAAGTAGACAGTGTTTAAGTACATAATGTTTGGTTTAGATCGGTGATACGATGTAGATGCGTGCCAAAGGGCCTAAATGCAGGGAATGGATAGATCTGTCCGAAATTTCATGTAGACAGTGTTACTCGTCGGATTCCAAAGGGTAAGTATGTCAAATTAGGTTCAGATGGGTGAAACGGTGTAGATTTATGCCAAAAGGCCTAAATGCCGGGAATAGAGTAGTCTGTCTGAAATTTCAAGCAGACAGTGTTAGTTGCCGGGCTCTAAAGTGTAAGTATGAAACATTTGGTTCAGCTCGGTGAAACGGTGTAGATTTGAGCCAAAGGGCCTAAATGCAAGGAATGGAGTGGTCTGTCCGAAATTTCTAGTGGACAGTGTTAGTCGCAGGGTTCCAAAGGGTCTCTGTCTGTTAGGTAGTCTGCCCGAAGGCTGATTGGATCTTCAAAAAGTACCGCCGTTAGGTTATGTGGGTAGATACCCACTAAAACCCAAGGCAGCGCTATATTGAGGCGTACTAGGCAAGGTGAGGAGTGAGGTAGTTTGCCATTGCTTTCCTCACCGAGTCAGAACACCAGTGCTAACCCTATGAGTAGAACCTTTCACAACATCCACAGGCACTGATTGTGCCCTGAATGTCATAATTAGCACCACCCATACCTCAGTAGCTTCCATATAATCACAGCCATAAGTGAGAATGAGACATTGGTGAAAAGCCACATTTTACTCTAAAGTATACGAAATTTAGTTCAGATCGGTGGAACGGTGTAGATTTAGGCCAAAGGACCTAAATGCAAGGAATGGAGTGGTTTGTCCGAAATTTCTAGTGGACAGTGTTACTCGCTGGGTTCCAAAGGGTAAGTATACAAAATTTGATTCAGATCGGTGAAACGGTGTAGTATTGTGCCAAAGGGCCAAAATGCAGGGAATGGATAGGTCTGTCCGAAATTTCATGCAGAGAGTGTTACTCGTCGAGTTCCAAAGGGTAAGTATGTACAATTTGGTTCAGATATGTGAAACAGTGTAGATTTGTGCCAAAGGGCCTAAATGCAGGTAATGGAGTGGTCTGTCCGTAATTTCAAGTTGACAGTGTTACTCGTGGGATTCCAAAGGGTACGTATGTAAAATTTGGTTCAGATGGGTGAAACGGTGTAGATTTTTGCCAAAGGGCCTAAATGCAGGGAATGGAATGGTCTGTCCGACATTTCAAGCAGGCAGTTTTAGTCGTCGGGCTCTAAAGTGTAAGTATGTGAAATTTGGTTCAGATTGGTGAAACGGTGAAGATTTCTGCCAAAGGGCCTAAATGCAAGGAATGGAGTGGTCTGTCCGAAATTTCAAGTGAAGAGTGTTACTCGCTGGGTTCCAAAGGGTAAGTATACAAAATTTGGTTCAGATCGGTGAAACGGTGTAGATTTGTGCCAAAGGGCCTAAATGCAGGAAATGGAGTGGTCTGTCCGAAATTTCAAGTAGACAATGTTTAAGTACATAAAGTTTGATTTAGATCGGTGAAACGATGTAGATTTGTGGCAATGGGCCTAAATGCAGGGAATGGATAGGTCTGTCCGAAATTTCATATAGACAGTGTAACTCGTCGGGTTCCAAAGTGTAAGTACGTAAAATTCGGTTCAGATCGGTGAAACAGTGTAGATTTGCGCCAAAGGGCGTAAATGCAGGGAATGGAGTGGTCTGTCCGAAATTTCAAGCAGACAGTGTTACTCGTCGGGTTCCAAAGTGTAAGTATGTAAAATTTGGTTCAGATCGGAGAAATGGTGTACCAAAGCGCCGAAATGCACGGAATGGAGTGGTCTGTCCGAAATTTAAAGTGGACAGGGTTACCCGTAGGGTTCCAAAGGGTAAGTATAAAAATGTTGGTTCTGATCGGTGAAACGGTGTAGATTTGTATAAATAACAGACACACAGACAAACAGACAGACAGACAGACAGACAAACATTGAGCTTTAATAGATACGACATGGTCAAAGCACAGAATCAGATTAAATAGTTCCAATTCATCAGGAAATTTTGCAAAGTCGATATGAAGTATTAAATGAGGAAAATGCTGAAGCATTCAATATAGTATCACATACCTCATCCACATGAGACGTTACCGCAATCGTCTCGGATACAACACAACGACCGCTTGTTCAACAAACTGGCAGTGAATTAGTGGGTTACTTATGCTTGTGTAGCTTTCAGCATTATGCCTGTCTCCACCTAGTTTAAACTGTTTTATATATGTCCATGTATATTATTTCGGTACATGGCGTCATTACGTTTTACTTTTTTCTTGGTAGATTGTCAGTCTGAACCACTATGTGTCGCCAGAAACTTTGCTCATGTGAAGAGCCCGTGCTCGAGTGCGAACTTCTTTAGCAAGCTGCACACTTCTTTTTTCCAATCAGAAACGAGTAGCCATTACATGCCAGCGCGTGGTGAGCTGGATCCAACACGAATTCTACCTCACACGCGAGCAGCACACTCCGTCCACGTGGATTTTTTGTATAGTATGGCTAGCTGCGACACACAATATACCCAATCAGAAGTTTTTTTCCTCTCCTCTTCTTTGCTTCTTTTCGTTTTCCGTAATCGGTGGTTGTTTGCTGAGCGGTCATCAACTATGGGCTAACGTATGGTATAGCGTCCCATTTAGAAACTGGTGGAATCACCTCATGGCGTAGTGGCTAGCATTCTTTCCTGTCACCCCTGAGGGCTGGGTTCGATTCCCGGCCCTGCCAAGGAATTCAATAATGGTCTGACAGCTGGAAGGGGGAACACTGAGACTCGTGAGGTAAAGCTGAGAAGAGGTGGGTTCGATTCTCACTTCAGCTGTTCTAGAAGTGGTTTTCCATGGTTTTCCACCTCTACTCCAGGCGAATACTGGGATGGCTCGTAACTCAAGGCCACGGGCGTCTCCTTACAAATTCTAGCCCCCATTACAAATGCACACACCAATATAGCCATCACAAAGACACAGGTTATCAGACAAATTACACACACACCCAAGTACACGGGGATATACCACCACGATATCACGAACCCCTCAAATGAATCAACAACAACAATTGTCCTTCATCTGCGTCTTGTTTCAGACAAGTATGAGTTGGCCCTATATTTGGCAGTAATACCATGACCAAGTGTGCAACTACTTCTAGGATGGCCGATAATGGGATTCGAACCCAATGAACTTTTCAATTGGCCTCATGAGTCTGAATGCCTCATTTCAAACTATGACACAAAGTTTGCAACGTTGGGAATAAACTGTGGACTGTTTGTACAGAACGCCCCTCCACTTATTAGTAGTAACGGCAGTGCCATGTACTTGTAAACATGTATCATTTAAAAAGTGGGTAAATAGGAAACTCGTGAGCCCTATATCCACCGTCCCCAGTATGACTTGAGAGGGATTATACATGACGTGTGTGCATATGACGTCTACTGTTCGTGGAGACTGTTATAATTGCGTGTTGCCAACCTGAGCATCGGGATGAGGCTGAAGTAGGCCTAATGGTAGACTAATAACACTAATTAATTAAGGAAGATTAAAATCCCCTCAACCTGCCCTGGAATCGAACCCAGGAACCTTCAGGCTAAAGCATAGCATACTAACCACTTAACCATGAGCACAGTCAATTGCATTCCCATCCAGTTAAATCGGAAATTGATTGCTGATTTGGTCAGTGTCGGTCGACCGTCAATAGTGCGGGATATAACGCGTTAAGTAGTCACGAACAATCATCCGGCATTGTTATGCTCTGCTATTGTGTTACTGCACGCTAATGCCCGCACAGGTCCAATAAAACTTCCGCTCGTTTGAGCACTGAAACATCCAGTGTCGGGCAATGAATCTACCTATACTAGTAGAATCAACGATTAATTACCCAGTTAATTGGATTGTAACACAATTGTTTGCGCAAGCTATCACTGATGTAATTTCCTAGGAGACAATGGGGACGAGTCTACCCAAAGTTTAACTCAGCGGTGAAGCCGTGTTCGTTAATTCATGCTACACCATGTCCGAAGATCCAAGGTTCAAATCTCAGTGTTGACAGCGGGCATCCTGAGTGCCATTGTTCCCCTGCTTTTCCACACTTCCCCCAGTCAAATTCCGGAATCGTACATTAATTCAAGACACCGCATCTACCCCAATCCTAGGTTCTGTTACACACATAACTACAGTCATCACAGAAACACATGTTATCAGACAAAATCGAAACACCCCCACGTACACGGTAGAGATGACCAAGATGTCCGAAGATACAATACTGTATTAAAAAGAGAACAACCTATAGTTTTAGCAAGGGAGGATCGTCTCCCTCTAAGTCCCACTAAGAAACCTGTTAATCTATACTAATATATAACAAGTAGTTCCGTGAAGAACTATACAGTCTATTTTCTTATATCCTAATCATGTTAATTGCCTCTATCAATATACAAAATTTCAGTTTCATTGTTGTAATAGATTCGTAGATATTGAGAACCGTCTAAATATTTCAGATGGTCGCCATGTTGGATTTTTATTTATGTACTAGTACATGGAGATTATTGTGTACGTGTGGTATACAAACTCCAATCGCATGATTAGGACACAAGAAGTAAAATTTAGATTTTAAAATTTCGCACAGCTGCCATCTTGTGGTTATGAAAACAATTGAAATAAAATAGATGCCAGTGGATTAACATTTGTATAAGCATTTACCGTACAAAGTTTCTCTGCACTCGGATGGTTAAATCGCGAGAAACACCCATTTAAATATTTATACTTCGCGTCGCCGCCATGTTGGATTTGTGCTCACCAGGTTACTGAAAGTCTTATAGATGAACTTATGTCCTTAGCCTCTATGAATAAAAGTCAGTTTGACTGCTGTAAAAGATTCGTAGATATTGAGAACCGTCTAAATATTTCGGATGGTCGCCATTTTGGATTGTTATATGTATAGGCCATAGAGTTATGTACCATTAAAGGAAAATTTTTGCGTAGCTTCATTATTCAAACTTTCACTACGATTGCATGATTATGACATATAACTTAATTATAACTTAATTTTAAAATTTCGCTCAGCCGCCATCTTGGGGTTATGTAAACAATTGAACTAAATTATATGCCAGTGCATTCCAATATGTACAATCATTTACTGTACCACACTTCACTGCGCTCAGATGGTAAAATGCGAGAAAAGTCTATTTAAAAGTCTCAACTTCGCTTGGCCGCCATGTTGGTTTTGTAGTTACCAGGTTTTTTAAAGTCTCGAAGATGAACTTCTAGTAGTGCCCTTTTTCACTGTACAAAATTCCAGGGTGATATCGGTAATAGATTCGGAGTTATTGAATGCTGATGAAATATTTCGCACAGCCGCCATGTTGGATTGGTGAGACGTAATAAAATTTGAAGAACACGTTTGGGGTCGGCCGAAATGTTGCTATGACCTTACCGAGTTAAATTGAAATTTCTTCAGCCGTTTAGAATTTATTAGGGGGAGGGGGGTGGGGTGGACACTCACACCATACACACACACACATACGCATACACACGGTTCGTTTTGTACTTTACAGGTTTTTGAACTACATAGATAAACCTGTAGCAGTGCCCTTTATCACCGTACAAAATGTCAGGGTGATATCAGTAGTTTCGGAGATATAGAATGCCAGTAAAATGTTTCGCACATCCGCCATTTTGAGGATATGTAAACAATTTAACTAAATTAGACGCCAGTGCATTAGAATGTGTATAAACATTTGCTGTACCATGTTTCATTAGGTTTGGATGGTTAAATCGCGAGAAAAGTCTATTTAAAAGTCTCAACTTCACTTGGGCGCCATTTTGGTTTTGTAGTTACCAGGTTTTTTAAAGTCTCGTAGGTGAACTTCTAGTAGTGCCCTTTATACCCGTACAAAATTCCAGGGTGATATCGGTAATAGTTTTGGAGATATTGAATGCTGGTGAAATATTTCGCACCGCCGCCATCTTGGATTGGTGAGACGTAATACAATTTGAAGGGCATGGTCGGGGTCGGCCAAAATGTTGCTATGACCTTAGCGAGTTTCGTTGAAATCGCTCCAACCGTTTAGAATTTATTAGACACACACACACCACACACACACATACGCACACACATACACAAACACGGACAAAAGGTGATCTCATAAGCCTATTTTTTCATCAAATGTAAATAAGCTAAAAAAGAGATGGTGTGTATCTGTGTGTCTGTGTATTACTCAATCACGCAAGAACCACTAGTCCGATTTTCATGAAATTTTCCATGGAAGTAGCTGATTTACCTAGTTAACATATAGGCTGCTTTTGATTTCGATACTTTGCACTATTTAAAGATGGCGACTATTTTAGTGACGTCACTACACCCTTTGGTTTCAGACTTTCATATTACCATTTCAAATAAATGGCATATAGCCTACGAGGTTTAAATTTAATTTTCTATCCAAAAGGACCTTATCACTTTTCGTGTATCTCCGACGGTTAGCGAGCAAAACCTATATTTGTGCTATAAAACATGGTCAACGCCGAGTGGTGTAGTTGGACAAAATGTTCCATCCTTACTCTCCCTCCGCGAAGCACCTCGCCTATCCCCTGTTATAACTGTCACCTTCACATTTTAATGTATTTATGACCCGTAGCGAAGCACGGGTACTACAGCTAGTAGAATCATAAATGGATTGGATCGCAGATTTAAATCGTATTTACTTCAAACAAATTGGTAACACTAGAGCAATATCACACACAGCATGAAATAATATTTGAATCTTTTTGAAACCAGCGAGAAACACCATTGACGGTACTTCGGCATCTAGAACACTAATCACGAAACCCCATCATATAGTTTGTGCTATAAGAATCCCAAAACCAATGACCGCTTCTCAGAGGATTTTCTAGGGTTGAGGCCTGAGAGGCGGGGAAGCATAAATGGCTCACACCGTTTCGTTATGACCAATGTAACGCAAGTGTGTGACGAACAAGCAGGATTGGAGCGAATATCTGTGCCACTATAATGGGCTCCAGTTATAATAATAATAATAATAATAATAATAATAATAATAATTGCATGCTTAATCTTCTGATACGGTACCTAATGCCGCCAAATATTTGACTTTGATAATTTCGTACGAAATCTGTAATACATGTACTGCTGTTATGATTATAGGGTACATTCCTAGGTTTATTTGCTAGTATTTGGCTGGAAATCAGAAAGTAGTCAGCCATTAAATCACTGTACAATGACTCACCACATCACTGGATTGCTGTGTACTACCCTACCAGGGAATTGTTGCCGCTAGAAGGAGAGCGCAGCTGTTGTGTATATATTACGTCATCTCGCCTCGTTATGGCTGCAGCGAGCGGCTTGCGGGGTGAGAGGGGGACTCATGTACAGTCATACAATGAGAACACACCGCACAGCGCACGAGCCAGCATGAATCATTCACACAAATAACATGCGATGTGGTTTCGCTAGCGACAACTGAACGTCTATCGCAGGCGTGTGGCTGGGCGGAGCGCATTAGTTCCGATTTCCGCCACCGATAACAATTCGCTGGTCGGGTAGTACCACCTGTTGGTTAAAAGTGGATCTTCTACCTCGGCTTGACTTTGAAGAAATTAATATTTGCAATTATTTGAATACACGGATGACATAAGCACGAAAGTTGGAAATCAATCGATAATGCGTCACGTGCTTTACCATCGAAAATAAATGTTGTCTCTGCTAGCTGAGGTGATACATGTGAATCTTTAGTTCCCATGCACCATGTACTGTTTCATCCCGAATTCAAATCTCGATTGGTGAATGTAAAATGTTATCTAAAAGAATTACAGGTGACACAAGATTAGGTCTTGTTTCTCTGGTTTTATCTGTAAACTTCACCCAGTTTTGCTCCATAATCATCACCACCATGGTGGCCTAGAGCTTCAGGTATGTACTGAGACGCCGCATTCCATTCGCGGCTCTTCCAAGAAATGTATTTCTGGTCTTGGGTTGAAACTGTGTAAACTCAACCTCATGAGACCAACTAAGAATAAGTGGTTTCGATTTCGTCCTCACAATTTCTAGGAGAGACTTTCGTTGGTTTTGCACTTCTCCTGAAACAATTGCAGGGCTGGCACCTAATTTAAGGGCACGGCCATCTTCTTCCCCACGTTATGCTTTACGGCTGCAAGTGGAAGCTTAGTGTTTGAAGATCGCCAGTTTAAATTCCGGCACTGAGGGCGGCCATCTTGAATGTAGCTTCTCCACACTCCTTGAGCGTTGATCCTAGTAAATAGCCTACAGCTTCACACACTGCTACAGTTGCCAAAGAAATACAAGGGGCTGATAGTCAGGATGACTCAAACCCGAAATGAAGAGCAATTTCACCATTATCAGATCACCCACAACCCATGGACACCGTTATCCTTGATTTGTCATCTCCCTGCGACAGGCTTCACCAGCTGCGAGTCGACACGTTTTAGCGCCTCATCTGTTATTACTTGTTGGCCCCTATGACAGGTGTGGCAACTTGCCAGCCACTTCACGTTCAGAAATGTGCTCAAGTATGCTACATAAAAAGCTAGAAGGCACCGTAAATCTAGACTATAGCTCCATGTATGTGTGAAACGTGCCCAAGTGGTGAAACAGAGCCGAGGTGACTTACAGTACGCGCAAAATAGCGATTTGTGCAAACAGAAATAGTAGAAACAGAGTATTCAATTATCAAATACGATGATAGTGAACTTCAGGCTATTCAGACAAACAGGTTTACCTTTCGCAAGAATCATATCAGCGAATGAAGAGATCGAAACCTCGACCTTCGGCCCCCGAGAGTAAAAATCCATACTTGCTCGTTAATTGTGGCCATGAGAAGTGATCGGATTATTGCATCTTTGTCTATATTTATCCTTGCTAACAGAAATTCCGGCCAAGGTGTCCGAGAGCGCTAACGCGCTGGCATCAGGAGAGCGTGGGTTTGAATCCCACCTAGGTCGTCCTGAAAATAGTTTTCGTGATTACCCATTCACCACCAGGCGAATGCCGGGACGGTTCCATTTTCAACTGATCCACGACCGACATCCATCCAAAATTCCTTTCCTGACCCTTGCTTAATTAGACCCAAGTTAGCGGTCGCCTGGGCGATCGGCCTGTCAACATCACAAGTTGAATCTGCTAACAAAGTATGTTCAGCTCCCAGACACTATCCTCGCAGAGTCCGTGTGTGAAGCCGAGCTGGGAGGATAAGCGATTAAAAAAGCAACCAGAATCAGAAAAGTCGCGCCTATTATCAAATAATGCCCACATACAGTACGTTAAGACTACCGGACGCCCTCATTGCACGGGGACCGACCCCGAATTAATATTTTTCCTGGACCTCTTCGGAGGTGGAATGTCGTCAGTGTGCCAGCAAATCCACTATGTAAGTATGTTGTTTTCTATAAAGGCACAACAAACAAAAGAACCCTTGTCTAGTTCGGTTCACGCAGCTCACTTCGGCTCGTCTCGATCTTCCCCGACAATACGGGATCAAGGAGCGCGCGGCTGGCTGTCAAGCTGGCTGTCACATACCGTACTGTAAGTACCTGCAGCCAGCTGTTCGATTGAGGTTGTTCCTTTATTAATACTGCAAACGCAATGCAATTAAAAGAACGAAAGTAAATGTAAAGTGGCCGAAAGTATTAAGCACGGAGTTAAATGAAAATACAGTATTTACGATTCCCTAGTTGAAACTATGTTTTAAAGAAATATAAGCTACTGTTCCAATAAGCGTACACACACAGAGGCTATAATATCAACAATACGAAATAATGCATCAGGTGTAGAAAACTGCAGACGACTCTTGGCCTTAGACGTCTTCCCTTCCGCTATTATACGCTTCACGAGGTTCTTTGAAACACCCGTTGCTTCACTTGTTGAAGCCACAACATTATAATTGAGTTTATGAACGGTTTTCTGTTCTCGTAGGTGAGCAGTTACGTTATAGAATAGTTATCTAGCTTGTCCCCTTAATGGTCGTCCAAATTTGCTACCAGACTTCGAAGTAGAAGCCATAACGAAACTCAAATGATACTATTACTAGAATAGCATGGTACACAACACTATATACATAAACACATTTACCAATAAAGTACACGCTACACGACAAGGGATTATGGGACTACAATAAAGAAAACGTATATAAAACTGACTAAACAATAAGAGAGCGAAAATGGATTGGCAACGAAGCTCTTGTCAGCGCGTCTCCACAGTGTGCTCGGTACGACGGCCAGACAGCATGTGACCCCCTCCACCGCTCCTCTGTGACGTCGCACATCTACTCGGAGTGAATGCGCGGGAAAGTGAGCTTTGCGCAGGTTCTTTTGATCGTTGCAGGATTATACCATTGTTGTCCGGCTCCGAGGCTAAATAGTTAGCGCGCTAGGCTTTGGCCCGAAGTACCACGGGTTCGATTCCCGACCGAGCCATCAGGGATTTTAATCTTCTGGGGTTAATTCCCTTGGCTCGGGGACTGGGTGTATTTGACGTCTTTATCATCACTTCATCCTCATTACGACGCACAGGGCGCCCACGGACGTCAACTAGAAAGACCTGCACTCAGCTTCTCCGGAGGCCACACGATCATTCATACCTTTGTTTTACGTAAGACGGACACGCCCTACAGGCCTACTTGGATATGCAGTCCAACACAACAACCTTGCCGCGTATCAGTGTGCGTTAAATCGCTCATAACGACAGCAATGATGAGCTGCAGCAAGTTCGGAGACCCAGAGTTCAAATCACAGCATTGATAGCGGCTATCATGAGTATGATTTTCCCGCAGATTTTTCCACACTCCCGCCATGATAATGCGGGGATAGTAACTTATTTCAGGTCCTGGGGCACCTACCCCATTCCACACTTTAACCATTAACCGCTACACACACTGATACAGTCACCACAGAAGCACAGGATTACAGACAAATTCAACACTCACCCAAGTACTCGGGGCTGATAACCAAGCCCCTAATACGAATTAACAACTCCAACACAATAGTTCGCGTGCTTATGAATGTAGAAAAATGAACTTGTTGTGGGGGCCCAGATATCGATGGGGACATGCCGCCGATCATAAGGAAAAGACTGCCTGAGAACAACAGCGTCACATAGTGGAATTTGAAGGCACAGTTAAATCCAATGTTATTGATATCTGGGCCTAGGTGATGTTTTATGTTCGGTTACTTCCACTTCGTTTATATCTCTATGGTTTGTGTGAAAATGAAAATCCACAGCCTGCTTCCAGTCGACCGACCGGGTCAGGGAATGGAGTAAATGAAGCCCCCGTCTAGCGGCAAGGATATGAACTGTGCCGGCTGCCGAAGCCTGTCGCACTCCCCTGCGGCAATGATTAAATGAATGGCAGATGAAATGAAATGATAGTGGAGAGTGTTGCTGGAATGAAATTGTTGACAGGGAAAACCGCAGTACCCGGAGAAAACCCTGTCTGCCACCGTTTTGTCCAGCACAAATCTCACATGGAGTGATCGGGATTTGAACCACGGACCCAGCGGTGAGAGGCCGGCGTGCTGCCGCCTAAGCCACGGAGGCTTCTATGGTTTGTGTATCTTCTTTAATTTAAGGCCTGATTCTGTTCCATCCGGCCAGCCACATGAGAGATTTACACTCGACTTTTTGCTAATTTGATGACCAAGATACCAGCTGCTTTTAAATTAATTAACAATATCATCTACGATCTTTAGCAAAACAACAAAATTCTGTTAAGATTTTATCGGGTGTTGGAGAATTCAGCCAGCTAATCTTCCGAGTGGATCTTTCTTATCTTGTCATTTCATCCCACAGTCCTTTTTCGCCAGTTGCCCCAGGCCAAGTTCTGGTTCTTCCGCTGAAATTATCCTCCCTTCCATCCCCCACCACTACCACTGTGAAAACTCAAAATCTAAGGTAACTTATTTGTTCTTGCAGAATGACCCGCTGGCTCTGGGATTTCTGTAAACACTCTGCCATGCAGGGCTGTACAAATTGCACAATTCACTGAAACAAACATTGGCCTATGCCTTAATTCTTTAAAAGGCCACATCAGTTACAAGTTACCTTAAACCCGTTACATTATTATTACTATTATTACTATTTTAATTATTATTGTCTCCCGTGTTGTATGGATAGCACGCTTTTCTCTTACTGAGGAGGCTCTGAATTAGATTCCAGCCAGAAACTTACGATCTTTGTATTGTTATTGGTTGTACGTCCCTTTTAACTACTATGGCCGGGGTGCCGGAATTTTGTCCCGAAGATCTTTAACGTGCCAGTAAACCTACTGACACGGCTCCATCGGAATTACGCACCCACAAATGCCAAGTGACTGTGCCAGGATTCAATCCTGCAGCCTTGGGCTCAGTAGGCAAGAACGTTACCGCTGAGAAACGCAGCCAGTCATACTTAACATCTGATTTGAGGGCTGGAAACAATTGTTGTTTATTCATTTTGAAGGCTTGGCGATCATGTAGTGCTGTGTACTTTGGTGTGTGTGGAATCTGTCTGATAATCTGTGTTATTGTAACTGATGTAGCGTACTATTGTGTACTTGTAATTTGGCTAGGATATGGTTAGAAGGGCGCAATGACCTTAATTTTGGTACAACCTAGGCATCTGCCTGGAATACAAATGAGAAACCATGAAAAAACACTTCCAGCATGGCTGAGGTAGGAATCAAACCCGCCTATTCTCAATTCTGCATCAGGAGAAGGAAAGCCTCGTGAGGACAATTAAGTACCTGCTTGATATGAGAAGTAGTGGTCCATGATCTAAAATCAAAGTGATGTGGCTAAGGGTGTCGTCGCGCAGGTTATTCGTGCCCCACAATTTGTAGGCTATGAACTGGGTTGCAGTCGGCTTGATGTTTGGATGCTCCCAACCACTGGTTTGTTAGACCATTATTGTTGATTCATTGAGGGGCTTTGCGACATCGTCGTCATGTAACCCCATGTACTTGGTTGTTTGTGTGGAATTTGTCTGATAACTTGTCTTAATGTGATGGCTGTATTATTGCGTGTAGTTGTAATTAAGATGAGGATTGGGAAGGAGGCAGCCGTGGCCTTCAGTCAGGACTCAATCCGGCATTTTCCTGGAGTAGAAGTGGGAAACCACGGAAAACTACTTCCAGGATGGCGGAGGTGGAACGAACCCTCCTCCTCCTCCTCTCAGTTTTACCTCACGAGGCTGAGTGTAACCCGTTCCAGCCCTCAAAACAGAATTAAATTTCTTGGCAGAGCCGATAATCCAACCCGGGCCTCCGCGGTGATAGCCACTACGTAACGAGGCGGACATATAATGCTCAATGAAATGTCATCTAAAAAACCTACTAAAATGAATGAAAATGACTTTTAAAAACTATTCCATCAAACTGAAATATGGCGACAGTTTTACAGAGGATTCATAGAAGGAATCCTGTTTTATTCACTACACAATTACCTACTCTCATTAAAATATACTTGAATTTAACAAGGAAATGGCAGTTAAAATGTTATTCTTAATCTTAGTGTTTTTTGAACCATATTAATTAAAATTTCAATAAAACAAACTTCCCGGATAGACAATAAAGAAAAAAAATCTACTAACTTTCATTAAAATATACTTGAACTTAACAAGTTAAAATGTCATTCGAATTAATGAATTAAAGAAGGAAGCAGCCGTGGCCTATTGGAAGGGACAGTTCCTGGATTTGTAGAGAGTAGAAAATAGAAAAAATGGAAAACCATTTCAGGCTGGCTGCATGGTCGAAATATAATTGCTAAATAATATTGTGACCCTTGGTTAGTATATACATATAATTTACACCAATTAAAAATTCAGTTCACCGGCTGATAGCCAAATTACCCCAGCCATTAAAATGAATCTCCAACTATTAATTATGGTACTGGTATTAAGTATGTTTTAATTTCATCTAATAGGTTAGGGTATTCAATGAAAATTGTTCACTTGGTTTATTAACATTTATTAGTGTATGCAAAGAAGATCAGGTAAAATGTTAGAGCTTGCACTTACAGTAGGTTATATTAACGCTGTTAGTTTATCGAACACAATCCCATAGATGTCCATATTTGTGAAACTATTGAGGACATATCGTATTCTTTGTATAAAGCTCCTCCACAGACAGTAGTTGTCACCATATCCAGAAAGCTAGGTCATACATATGTGAATTTATAGTAATTGACACCTCTTGGACCTTCAAACTGAGAGTCACCTCCCCTCCAACAGTTTAATGACAAAATGTTGGAACGTGTGTACAGTATGGTATGTGTTGGCTGCAGAGTGGAGGAAGGTAGGGGAGGTTGCTAATGAGCTATCGCTGGCCGAATTGGACTATGAATTATCAAAGGGGCAGATCATGGTGGCCAGAAATGTCTGTCCGATTTTATCAGTGTAATTAACTGGCCGAATTGGACTGCGCCCATTTTATCGATTTCAAATTTTAATATAACGTACAATATTAGCAATTTGATTCGTTACGCTAAATACGCTACACAAATGGTATATGCTGTAAGAAGAGTAGTGTAAAGAATCAATCCATGGCATTCGAAGAGTGTCTTCTGATTCATAAACATAATTTTGTAAACTTAAATCCCCACGTTAAGACGTGCACCACGACCACAAAGGGAAGTTGCAGCAAGTCCGAAAATTGATGGTTTGAATTCCAGCGCTAACAACAGCCATCCTTAGTTTGCATTTTCCAGGGATTTCCACACTTCCTCCCGGTAAATGCCGTAATTTAATAGTATTTCAAATACCAGAGTACCTACCCCAAACCCTTACCGTAATAACGACTGATACGGTCACCACAGACACACATGTTATCAGACGATATCCACTAAGCAGGACTGATAACCAAGATGTCTCTAGCCTCTAATATTAATAAATAATAAACAAGTAACATACCGTTGCTGAGTTTGCAATATCGAGTATCTTAATCAAAATGTCATTGGTTGTACTCCCCTTTTAACTTCTGCGGCTCTTAGAGACGCCAGGGTGACAGAATACTGCCCCGAAGGAAATCTTTAACGTCCCAGTAAATCTACTCTCACGGCTCCCTCGCATTTGCGCACCAAATGCGCCAGGAATCGATTCTACAACCTTGGGGACAGCAGGCAAGAACGTTGTCGCTGAGCCACGCAGCCAGTCCATCGACAATGCTCTTGTTTTCCATGCTTCTGCTTATGATTGGTCACGCTTTATGAATTCGAATTTATTATTAAGCCAATAATAATAGTAATAATAATAATAATAATAATAGCCTTTGCAGATGATCTAGTGATCTTTTCAGATTCCATTGACATGGCAGAGGAACAACTTAACCAGCTGAAAAATCAAGCACTGAAAGCTGGGCTTCAAATCTCATTTGAGAAGACACAATTCATGACAAACATAAAATCAGCGCCCAGGGAATTGGAGGTCTGACTAGGAAAAGTTCAAAAGGCACGAAAGCTTAAATACCTCGGTGAATGGATAGAGCCTAACCTATCAGAGAAGGAAGCCTTCATGTCACGCATTAATAAAATGGAAATGGCATACAACCTGACTAAAGACATCTTCAATAAGAGATCGATATCCTTAAACGCAAAAATTAGACATTACTGCACTGTTATTCGACCAGAGGCTCTGTATGTGGCTGAGACTCTAATAATGAACAAGAAAGGTCTAATGGAAAAACTAGAGGCTAAAGAAAGGAAGATTTTGAGGAAAATCCTGGGTCCCATCAAAGAAAACAGCGAGTACAGAAGGCGTCACAACCACGAATTGTATAAGCACGTGGAGAAGATCAGTGACACGATTCGAAAAAGAAGGATTGCCTTTTATAGCCACGTGATACGAATGAACCCAGGCAGGATATCAAAACAGATATTGACGTACTTTCAAGATAAGAAAACCAAAGGGGCTTGGTTTACGGAAGTTGAGAAAGATCTACGTGAAATGGAAATTTCCCCTAAAGATATCCAGGAGCGTGTTCCATTTCAGGAAAAACTACGTACGCACAAAGGTTTCCAGGAAAAGCCGAAGCTGAAAACAGGGAAGGCGTGGTCCCAAGAGTGGGAAGAACAACACCGGAGACGAATGCGGGAACACTGGGCGGTAGTTAGAGCTTGGAAGAAGAGACAGTTGAACTGACGTGGTCCCTAGTTGGCCGAATCGAAGAAATAATAATAATATTAATAATAATAATAATAATGAGCGGCATGTGCCCCCGGAGGGAATTGGTGCAGAATTTTTAAAATTGACATCCATGGGTGATCAAGTCATAATGAAAATTGATTGTTCACAAAGGATTCCGCCACAGGGACGGATCCTCAGGGGCTGGGGATGGAGATGATGCCTCTCCCCAAAAATCAGTCAATATTATGACAAATTTCTTCCCTCGTTTCAAAGCTTAAAAAAACATTTGACACTGCGGTACTTAGACATAAGAGGACCGGAAACTATAGTGCATTCTCATGTTTGACCTATGTATAACCTTTTGTTGAAATATATATTTTCTCTTGGTGGAAAGCGTGAGCCGGCTGATAACCAAGGCCATAAAGTGTCAATAGGCGTCCGAAAATCAATCTCATCTCTTCTCGCTTAGAGCGTTAAGTCAGGAAATACCTGAATTAACTTAAAAATTCTCATTATGACACGCAATTACAGACAAATATCAGTACCATTTTTGCTTACACTTCTTACAAGTCAGAGTGCAACATTCTAACCACCTTAAAATTTGAAATAGCAGCAATAATTCGTGGTATGATCTGCACGAGAAGGTTAACTTCTGTTTTCTTCACTTGAAGTTAACATCTAACGACCCGCCAGGGAATCTAACGCGTGGCATATCGGAATTAAGCCTTATCCACGTAGGAAAGAAGCCAGACAATCGTTTGATGTGTTAAGGAGCCCAATTATCGGCCTTCCATCAAACGTTTTGTGAGACGAAATGCACAAAGACTTTTTTTTAAAGAAATCTTCACTGCCTTGTGTAATACTGTATTTCAACTTAATTCGATTAACTTATGATCCAGAATCAATTCACTAGGTCAATTTGAAGTACGATTTTAGGAAGTTCATGATAACCTTTCCGTTTATTGACCCAGCCAATATGAATTTGTCCATCGTTCACGTCACCCATCTTCGATTCTGTCGTACAGCTGAGGAAGTGCACGTGCACAGCAGTAGTGATGCCAGTTCGAGGAATTTAGCGAACTCAGGTCTTTCTTCATTCCAAAAATAGTTCATTATAAAACAGAGCAAATATAGGCCTAACATTAATGTGTGAATGACCATTGCACCTCAGCTGGCCTCCACAACAGATACATATCAAGACATTTTTTAATGTTCCGAGTGTGGGAGAGGGGAGCGATGGGTAATTACTTTTTCTACTCAGGGTTGCGGAATTCAATTTCAGCATAAATCGTTAGTATACAATGTCACAGAAGTGCGTCAATATAGGCCTACAGTACTGTTCGTAGAAAGTAAAACACCCAGAAGAAATGGTCGGGGACACTCCCAGAACAGGGGTCGTGTAGGCCTGCGGTACCATACTAAGTGATTGAAATCGCAGAGAGATGACGTGCACATTGGCCCACCAGTGTCCTCTGTCGTGGAACCGGACAGGTCAGTGTTCCGTACAGCTCTGTCGGCCGTCAAACCAAGTGGAAATGTGTAAGCAAGTGCAACGATGTCTTGCGGACATCACAGGGTGGACTATCAGCATGTGAGTGCGGTTGAACGGGGCAGAATGCTTGGGCTCCAGGAGGCGGGTCTGTCGTTCCGGGACATTGTGGCTCGTACAGGGCACGCTGCGTCAACAGTAAGGCGTATGCGGATCTAGTGGAGAGAGGAGGGCCGTACACAGCGACGACAGGGTACAGGACGACGCAATGTGACCACAGCGCGAGACGACCGCCATCTTCTCCGCATGGCCGTATCGGACAGAACAGCGTCGTCCTTGGTGTTGGCTCAACGTTGGAGCACTGCAACGGGGGTGGACATGTCTGCGTCGACGGTGCGGCGCCGTCTTTTGAGGGCTGGACTAGTAGCACGCATGCCACTGCGTCGGCTTCCATTGACTGGGAACCACCGACGCCTCCGACTACAATGGGCACGTGCACGCCGACACTGGCAGACTGAGTGGCGAAATGTAGTGTTTTCGGACGAGTCACGCTTGAACCCGTCCTACAGTGATGGCCGCATACTCTTTCGACGCCGCCATGGAGAACGCAATCAGGCAGACTGTATTGTTGAGCGGCATAGCGGACAAACACCAGGTGTAATGGTTTGGGGCGTAGGCTAATTGTCTATAACAGGCGATCGCGTCTCGTACGTCTTGCGAGCAATCTGAACAGTGACCACTACATCAGGGAAGTTTTACAGCCCGCGGCACTGCCCCTCTTGCAGGCCGTTCCACAGACCACATTTCAGCAGGACAATGCCCGCCCGCATGTGGCGAGGAATGTGCAGAACGACTGATACCTCTGCTTCCCTGGCCTGCCCGTTCGCCTGACATGTCGCCCATCGAACATGTCTGGGATATGGTTGGTCGGCAGCTTGTTTGTTCAGCTCCACCTGCCGCCACTGTCGATGCTTTGTGGACGCGCCTACAAACCGCGTGGGACGGTATTCCCCAGCAGTGTATTCAAGCGCTCTACGAATCCATGCCACGACGTCTAGCGGCTCTCAGTGCAGCACGTGATGGCGTGACGTCGTATTGAAGATCGACCGTCAATGTCCATGTACCGGGCTTTCCTTCTAATCAGTAACGTATTGTCATGTCCCTAATCTGTGGTATAAAGTGCAATGTGGTCACATCTCTTGTTCCTGGTGTTTCACTTTCTACAAACAGTAGTGTATGTTTCTGACGTATTAAGAAACACCATCCAGGAAATTGACATCACTTGGACATCTCTAAAACGATTTTAGACCAAAATTATCACGTCCGACTATGGCCCAGATTCAGTGGCTTAAGATCGCGTGATTAATGGTCACGCAAAAGAACGACAAGCAAGTGTCATCTTGAAAACCACAGTAACCTAGGGGAGGTTAAAAATTCATTATACTAATTCCTCTCCTCCTTCTTCTTCTTCGTCTTTTTCTTATTATTATTTTTACTATTCACGGTCACTTGGATATCTGGCTAACACCCAAAAAGACGCGGATTAGATTCTCTGCTGACGCGTAGGATTCTAACTTTTTATTGTTAATGTTTGGGGACTAAGGGCTTGTGAAGCAGGGGTGGTTATCAATGTTATCATTCGTACGCGGACCACCTAGTATTGTTCTAATTGCACAACCACAGCCTGGGTGATTGGTTTTAATGTCTGCCTTATTGGAATGCTCTTCCGCCAACTTGAATTCATTTATTCGCTGACCTAGTGCCTCGTATAGGTAACGCTTCTTGCACGAGTCTAATCCTTGAGAAGTTACGGCATTATACCTGTAATTCGGACGTGCCATCTAGAAACTAAACAGCTGATACCGTTTTACTTTGGGCCTCTAGCACGTCTCATTAGATTGTTATTGAAAACCTAGTAGTTTCGATGATTACTTCAGTCGGTATTTGATTTAGGAAATAAACACGCGGGAGTCAGGTGGCCATCGTTTTGTTTTCTTTAAGATGGTACCGATATGATATCGAGGTGCCCTATTCTAATGCTACTTCTGTATCAAATCTTATTCAATTCGGTTTCTTTGATTGGGAATTGATATGGGGCTACATACATACTCACAGAGTCAGACGGACATTTTCGCCCCTGTAGATCCCGGTAAGTCTATTTTCATTCTTTTTGAGAATGCTAAAATGCGTGTCAAACAACTTCTCTTGTTGGTATCAAGTGTGGTACTTACCCAACCAAATATCGACAGCCTGCGTTCACTTCATTGTTCTAACACAATTCTAATGAGTGTTTACTAATGTTACAACTTTTACTGAAATGCTGCCTCCCATTTGGTGTGGCTTTCTGCCGGCAGACTTGGCTACAAACAACTGCTTTCCGGTCGGCATGGGATTGGTTGGCTACCATAGCAATCCAGTGAAAGGACGCGACGTAAACACTAGTGTCCAAAAGTAAAGCATAATCACTAAACGAGGCCATACCGCCTGATGGGAATGTCAGGCGGATTGCTGAACAAACGGAAGCTGAATCACACACCATATGTCACACAACTCGTCCAAAGAAACAGTATCAGAAAGGTTCTGATAGCTAAGGTACACCTTTGACAACAACTAACAAAACTTGGCAATGTCTTCCACAACAAAATATGCTGTTAATAGGGTGTATGGTTACCTCTAACGGCCACACATGCTTCGCAGCGACGTGGCATGCTCTCTATCAGTTGGTCCAAGAGCTCTTGTGGCAGTCGATCCCATTCCTCCGAAAGGGCAATGCGAAGGTCTTGGAGGGTCCTTGGTGGAGGCTGACGGGATGTATTTCACCTCCCCAATGCATCCCAGGCATGTTCTATAGGATTCAGATCCACAGACCTCGCTGGCCAGTCGATGCGATGAATGTCTTCCCCAGCCAGAAATGCATCCACCAGAGCAGCGCGGTGCGGTCGGGCATTATCGTTCACTAAGAGAAAGTCTGGACCAACCGCACCTCTGAAGAATCGAACATGTGGTCTCGGTACCTCATCCTTGTATCTCCGAGCGTTCACAGTGTTCCTCGGACCACCCATGAAGATGTGCAGGTCCGTACGGCCATTCAACATGATGCTGCCTCACACCATGACGCCACCACCACCATACTGGTCTCGTTCCACGTTGTTGCTGTGGTTGTATTGGCTACCCGGTTTTCTCCAGATTGATGTGCGACGGGAATCGTTCTGCAAACTGAAGTGGGACTCATCTGTGAAGGGCACATGCCTCCATTCATTCATGGTCCAGTTTCGACGTTGACGACTCCACAGTAAACGGGCCCGTCTCTGTGCTAGAATGAGCGGGGCGCACACCGCTGGACGTCTGGCAAACAGCCCTGCTGTTCTGAGCCTCCGGTACACAGTTTGCTGGGAAACGGCAACCCCTGAGACGGCTGCAAGTTCCGCCGACAATTGTCTTGCGTGTGCACCCCGATTTCGTTGGGCGGCTAAGGCCAGATATCGGTCCTGCTGTGGGGTGGTTACTCTTGGTCGACCTGGTACTGGCCTACGACTAACATCTCCTGTGTCTCGAAATCGTCTCCAAAGCCTTGAAATGACACTTTGTGGCACATTCAAGGATACGGCGACTTCGGTCTGTGTATGGCCTGCTTCCAAGCGGCCGAGTATTCTACCCTGGAAAACGGGGTCCAAATGGCGTCGTTGTGCCATAATCTTGTCATGTTCACCACGAGGCTACACTCCTCACACTATAACAGGGCAAACACGACTGAGGGAATATGGGGCGCAGGCACTGGCTGTGTTTACCTTGCGGTTATGCCGCTAGTCAAAGCAGGGAAAACTCCTTCCCTATACAGCGTAAGGTTGGTAGGTGCATATGTCGTGTGATTTGCGGTCTATTTCCTGTTGCCCTGCTTATTCTTAACTTATGCTTAACTTTTGGACACTAGTGTAGCTCTACCACTTTCCTCGTTAACGAGCGTTAACTCGACGTGGAGTCCAAGAGTCCAGTGCTGGCTAACGGCACGCTTGTCAGGTCTCCAGTGTTGCACAGTCGCAAGCAGTTCAGTCCAGTCTCGCTGCTTGCTCTCAGTGCTATGGTGGAGGGTTGACAATGATGTGCCTCGAGCTGGGAAAGCTCTTGCTCCACACAGACATGGAATGTAAATATGGCCTCCCAGCCTCGAGTCGGTCGTAAATGATGAAAATGAGAGAGCTATACAGAGTTGTTACAAAACGTATTTTTATGTAGATTTCACGTCACTCCATCTGATCTCATACGGATGAAGTTATTTCTATAACTCCACTGCACGTTAACATTCGACGTCAGGTTTGTTTGTATGTACTACCCTGCCATGGAATTGTTACCGCTAGACGTGGAGTGGGGCTGTTGTGTATACATTACGTCAGCTCGCCACGTTATGGCTGCCACGGGCGATTGTGGGGCAAGAGGCGGAACGCATGTACAGTCATAGCCTACACTGTAATGAGAACACACCACACAGCACACGACCCAGCACGAACTACGCACACACACGACATGCGATGAGGTTTCGCAGGCGTGTGGCTGGGCGGAGCACATTAGTTCCGATTTCCGTCACCGGCAACAATTTGCTGGCATGGTAGTACCTAAGCAACACCAGACTTGATGCCATGATTCCACATAACCACAGCACATAACTACCAAGAAAGACTGGTCACGAGTTTCGAGGCTTTGGCCATAACCAGCGGTAACTACGTTATAACCAGACAGTTAAGGTTTGGTCATTAGCTCATTACCAAAGAGGGAAACCACGGGAATCACTTCTACGATGGCTAAGATGGAAATTGAACCCACCTCTTCTCAGTTCTGCCTCACGAGGTTGAGTGTACCCCTTTTCAGCCCTCACTCCACTCAATTACATTTCTTGGCTGAGCTTGTAATAGTACCCGGATCTCAGGAATGACAACCGCTATTCCACAAAGTGGTCTAGAAACGGGAACAATAATGAATAGGCCTACTGTAATAAAGAACTTAAACGGATGTTATGAGACACTGCTAGGCCTCGTAATGGAAAGTAATCACGTCTCGGTGACCCAGTTTACTTGAAGGTTCCAGTGCGAACTCGATAACTCAGTTAAAATGGCGCGGAGAGCCACCATTATGCTCTTCTTCGTTTTTCTGAAGCTTTTCGAGCTATACAAATATTATGATATACCTCCTCAGGGGCTCACAACTTGTGCGATGAGGGTTGGCGATCACGATACCCCAGCCATCATCTTCACTGTCAACCTCCCTCCGACCTCGAGGGTATTACGGTATCCGAGATTTAGTTTTTTTTTTCATTATCCGGCCTTAGTTGGTTTTGTAATTCTCATTCTGAGGCTTCTCTCTTCATGGTATCTCCACCTACAGTAGGGGGCTCTAATACCAAGTATGGTATACACTGGGTAGCACTACAATAAGTGGTCTACATAAGCGGTCTACATCCTCGGCTCGAGTGCTCACGGACGATGAGCTCGGAAATTGGCGACCTCGAGGGATTCTCTTGCCTTTTTCCACTGACATTGGAGTGCATCCTCTTCTTTCTCTTTTCTCTCTCTCTTTTATGGCTCTATGTCCTTCATAATCCCTTAATCCTCATTCTTCGAGGGCTGAGGATTTTTCTTTCCCTCATTTTTATCTCTTCTATTCTTTTATTGTTTATCATTCCTTCTAGTAATAATAATAATAATAATAATAATAATAATAATAATAATAATAGTATAATAACGTTAAGGGATTTACAACCCATTTAACTACTGCGGTTATTAAAAAACGCTGGGGTGCCGTAATTTTAACCCGAAGGGGATATTTGACGTGCCATTAAATCTACTGATTCGGCTCCCTCACATTTAAGCACCTTCAAATGCCAACTGACTGCACCAGGATTTGTTCCGGCATCCTTGGATATAGCAAAAGAGAAAGTTACCGCTGCGTTTTGCAGCCAGTCCCTTTTTCTAGTACGAGTATGTAAGTGAGATATATGTAGCCTATTAGCGTCACGAGTAATAGTGGTAATAATTCTCATCATTCCCCTTACCATTAGGGGCAGATGATCAGATGTTCCACCCCTTAAAACAACAATAACCACTTCACAACACTCCAGTTGACTTTTCTGGCCTTGTCCCTGGTATGGGTAGGCCTATTAGTTTTATCAGTGAGCTGGTTGTGGAAACAAATTAATGAATAAAAAAGGAAGGAAGCTTGCAGTTTTACTTGACAGTTAATCTCACGATCATGAGCCACGGCACCTCCTTTCTAATGTGGAATCCAAACCACAGGATATGGCATTTGACTATGAAAATCTCACATACATTGACCGGGAATAGAACCCAGTCTACCGAACCAAATTAATGTTATGTGACTCAATCCCAATAATGTGAACAACGCTAGTATACCTACTAAAAAGCTGTTTGATGAATAAGGGCAAGTATATTCAATTCTTAATGCTACCATAAGATTCAAAGGCTATGTACCCCATCTACCGTTCTTCCCAGAGATGGTACAAAGGAAGTCTGTCCATCCATAAAAAGCCGATGATGATGATGATGACGTACTAAAAAGCTGTTTGATGAATAAGGGCAAGTATATTCAATTTTTAATGCTACCATAAGATGCCAAGGCTATGTATCCCATCTACCGTTCCTCCCAGAGATGGTACAAAGGAAGTCTGCTAGGTTTGTGCCCTACGATTTTAATCCTAGGAGTAGTGTTATTCGAATGACATAAAAACTAGGCTGGGAATCTCTGGAAGATAGAAGGACGAAATCCAGACTATACGCTATCTTTAACACTTACACTAATCGGCCAGCATGGGGAGAACTAAGCAAACGTCTGGGAAATCCCACCTACCTGAGCAGGGCAGATCATCCACATAAAGTCAAGGGCCGACCGCAGCGTAAAATTATGGGAAATATTCGTTCATTAATCGTGGAATTGATAATTGGAACTCATTAACTGCCAGTCATAGAGCCTTTCCCCAAACATATTGATGTGTTTAAGAGAAGACTGAAATTTTGTGTAAATCATCATCATCGGCTTTAACTCGAATTCGAGTATTAATCTTCTTCCTTCAGTCCAGTTTGTGGATGTGTTTACGGGGACTAAAGAGTCCAATCCTGGCATGGAACAAGCGACCACACAAGTCACATAGTATTGCTGGAGGAGGACGTGGTTGGGCTGCTCGAAGTTTCCTAGCTTGACGCTTGGCCTCTTCATGTATTCGTCGATCCCTTTCAAACGTCGCTACAGTATCCGAGATGGTACGGCGCCAAGTTGAGCGGTCTTCAGCCAGCATGTCCCAGGTTTGTGAATCGAGACCTGTCAATTTCAGGGTCTGCTTAAATTGGTCCTTGTAGCGCCTCTTAGGACCACCATGAGGTCTGGTGCCATAGCATAACTCACCATATAGCATTTGACGAGGAAATCTCACATCATCCATCCGATGGACATGACCAATCCATCTAAATTGGTGACCTAGTATGGTTGATTCTATGCTGTTGATTTGAGCCTTTTCAAGAACAGCAATATTGGTAATGCGGTCTTCCCATTTAATCCTCAGGATTGTTCGAAGTTTTTGTAGGTGGAAACGCTCAAGCTTCCTAAGATCACGTCGGTAAAGGGTCCACGTTTCACAGCCATACAACAGTGTAGAAATGACTACTGCTTTGTACACCATACGCTTTGTACTCATGGACAGATCTTTATTCATGAAGACCCGGTGCGCTAATCGTCCATAAGCTGCAAGGGCTGCGCCAATTCTCTTATCCACATCCTGCTCACAGGTACAGCTCACAGAAATGGTACTGCCCAGGTACGAGAAGTGGTCTACCTCTTCTAATGGCAAATTTGAGATGGAGTTATTGAACTGAGGAAGAGGTGTGCATGGTGAAGGTTGTGCCAAGACTTTAGTCTTATTGACATTTATGGTAAGACCAAAGCGATCACATGCACTTTTGTAACAATTAACTGACTCTTGCAGCTCTTCTGGTGTGAGAGTTGGCGACGCAGCATCATCAGCATACAACATGTTAGTAACCTTAGTAACCTGAGTTTTCCTCAAGGAGCGGAGACGAGTTAGGTTGAAAAGCCCTCCATCAAAACTATACTTGACCTCCACACCTGGGATGTTTGTGGGTGAATCATAAAGCATTGCAGCCAAGTACAGCGTGAAAAGCGTTGGAGCCAGTACACATCCTTGTTTCAGTCCATGGGTAATAGGAAATTCATCGGACATCTTATTCTGATGGCAAACCTGACCTGTCTGCCATCATGGAGAGCCTTGATTAGATCTACAAAACGCTGAGGGCAACCAAACCGCTTCAGCACCGCCCACATGGCTGGTCTTGGAACCGAATCAAATGCTCTTTCCAAGTCATAAAAGACTAAGAAGAGTGGATTCTGTTGTTCTCTACATTTTTCTTGTAGCTGTCCCACACAGAAAATTAAGTCAATTGTGCTTCTGGAAGCTCTAAATCCGCATTGTGACTCTGGGAGGATCTTCTCAGAGATAACCTTGGGGCGGTTAAGTAGAATTCTTGCAAGAACCTTCCCCACAATTGATAGCAGTGATATACCACGGTAGTTGCCACAAAGACTGCGATCACCCTTTTTAAATATAGTGACGATAGTGGCATTCTTTAGGTCTCCAGGTACCTTTCATGATTTTCATATTCTGAGGATAAGGGTGAAAATCGTTGTTTTGAGGGAACGACCTCCGGCTTGAATTAGTTCCAGAGGGATATTATCTGGGCCAGGTGCTTTTCTGGGTTTCAATTGGGTGAGAGCTGCACTGAATTCATGATAAGTAGGAGGTAATTACTCTAGTCCCCAAATCGCGCTTGTGTACATTAAGTTTGATATTATTGTTGGTAATTTTCTGTAAGTGTACAATTTGCCAGTCGGGGAAATACCCCTATTTGTAAACGAAGTATATGAATTAAAGAAAGAACAAAATTCAGTACCCTAATAAACAATCCAAATTCACAAAACAGGCCAGACGAAACAACATGTTCAGTAAGGAACATACAGCGTACTTTCCCCTAAATTTATGGGTCTTTGTCCTTGTCAAGGAGTATAATCGAAAGCTCATCAACGTTAAGTATATATGTCTCCCCGTTAACTAAGTTTCGTTGTAATTCCGCTTTTGCATCCAGAGGAACTGATTAGAAAAGTACGTACATCCACCATCTTGAATGTATGGAATTATTTATGTTGCGTCTTCTGCAGAGAAAGCTTCTTATCTGAGACTACAAACCGTATTTCCTGCGTTTAGCCATTGTAACTGTAATAAATAGTGGATTGTCGATATTACTGCTTTATATGTATTCAAGATGGTAGCTACGTGTTATATGCAGTGTGAGAGTCTTATGACTGCAATAAGTGGATTGTCGATATTACTGCTCTATATATATTCAAGATGGTAGCTACGTGTTATATGCAGTGTGACAGTCTTATGACTGTAATTAATAGTGGATTGTCGATATTACTGCTTTATATGTATTCAAGATGGTAGCTACGTGTTATATGCAGTGTGAGAGTCTTATGACTGTAATTAATAGTGGATTGACGATATTACTGCTTTATATGTATTCAAGATGGTAGCTACGTGTTATATGCAGTGTGATAGTCTTATGACTGTAATAAATAGTGGATTGTCGATATTACTGCTTTATATGTATTCAAGATGGTAGCTACGTTTTATATGCAGTGTGATAGTCTTATGACTGTAATTAATAGTGGATTGTCGATATTACTGCTTTATATGTATTCAAGATGGTAGCTACGTATTATATGCAGTGTGATAGTCTTATGACTGTAATTAATAGTGGACGGTCGTTATTACTGCTTTATATGTATTCAAGATGGTAGCTACGTGTTATATGCAGTGTGAGAGTCTTATGACTGCAATAAGTGGATTATCGATATTACTGCTTTATATGTATTCAAGATGGTAGCTACGTGTTATATGCAGTGTGATAGTCTTATGACTGTAATTAATAGTGGATTGTCGACATTACTGCTTTATATGTATTCAAGATGGTAGCTACGTGTTATATGCAGTGTGATAGTCTTATGACTGTAATTAATAGAGGATTGTCGATATGACTGCTTTATATGTATTCAAGATGGTAGCTACGTGTTATATGCAGTGTGATAGTCTTATGACTGTAATAAATAGTGGATTGTCGATATTACTGCTTTATATATATTCAACATGGCAGCTACGTGTTATATGCAGTGTGATAGTCTTATGACTGTAATAAATAGTGGATTGTCGACATTACTGCTTTATATGTATTCAAGATGGTAGCTACGTGTTATATGCAGTGTGATAGTCTCATGACTGCAATAAGTGGATTGTCGATATTACTGCTTTATATGTATTCAAGATGGTAGCTACGTGTTATATGCAGTGTGATAGTCTTATGACTGTAATTAATAGTGGATTGTCGATATTACTGCTTTATAAGTATTCAAGATGGTAGCTACGTGTTATATGCAGTGTGATAGTCTTATGACTGTAATTAAGAGTGGATTGTCGATATTACTGCTTTATATGTATTCAAGATGGTAGCTACGTGTTATATGCAGTGTGATAGTCTTATGACTGTAATAAATAGGGGATTGTCGATATTAATGCTTTATATGTATTCAAGATGGTAGCTACGTGTTATATGCAGTGTGATAGTCTTATGACTGTAATTAATAGTGGATTGTCGATATTACTGCTTTATATGTATTCAAGATGGTAGCTACGTGTTATATGCAGTGTGAGAGTCTTTTGACTGCAATAAGTGGATTGTCGATATTACTGCTTTATATGTATTCATGATGGTAGCTACGTGTTATATGCAGTGTGATAGTCTTATGACTGTAATTAATAGTGGATTGTCGATATTACTGCTTTATATGTATTCAAGATTGTAGCTACGTGTTATATGCAGTGTGAGAATCTTATGACTGCAATAAGTGGATTGTCGATTTTACTGCTTTATATGTATTCAAGATGGTAGCTACGTGTTATATGCAGTGTGATAGTCTTATGACTGTAATTAATAGTGGATTGTCGATATTGCTGCTTTATATGTATTCAAGATGGTAGCTACGTGTTATATGCAGTGTGAGAGTCTTATGACTGCAATAAGTGGATTGTCGATATTACTGCTCTATATGTATTCAAGATGGTAGCTACGTGTTATATGCAGTGTGATAGTCTTATGACTGTAATTAATAGTGGATTGTCGATATTACTGCTTTATATGTATTACCGACAGTAGTGGCTACGCTGGCTAAAGCTCAGCATTAGGTCATGGGGCCAAGCTCTCTGTTGACTCGGTAGACGCGTTGGTTCGAGCCCCACCGTCGGCCGTCCTTGAAATGGTTTTCCGTGGTTTCCCATTTTCAACACCAGGCGAATGCTGGGACGGTACCTTCTGACAGGCCACGGCCGCTTCCTTCCACATCCTTGCCCAGTTTCATTCACCATCATTCATTTCATCTCTCATTAACTCCTCTCATGAGGTTGGCGTCAGGAAGGGCATCCGGCCGTAAAAATCATCGTCACAAAGACTTCCATCGCATCTCATCCCCGACCCCGTTAGAAAACGGGAATAATAAGGGGTAGACATACATACTGCTTTATATGTATTCAAGATGGTAGCTACGTGTAATATGCAGTGTGAGAGTCTTATGACTGCAATAAGTGGATTGTCGATATTACTGCTTTATATGTATTCAAGATGGTAGCTACGTGTTACATGCAGTGTGATAGTCTTATGACTGCAATTAGTGGATTGTCGATATTACTGCTTTATATGTATTCAAGATGGTAGCTACGTGTAATATGCAGTGTGAGAGTCTTATGACTGCAATAAGTGGATTGTCGATATTACTGCTCTATATGTATTCAAGATGGTAGCTACGTGTTATATGCAGTGTGATAGTCTTATGACTGCAATAAGTGGATTGTCGATATTACTGCTCTATATGTATTCAAGATGGTAGCTACGTGTAATATGCAGTGTGAGAGTCTTATGACTGCAATAAGTGGATTGTCGATATTACTGCTTTATATGTATTCAAGATGGTAGCTACGTGTAATATGCAATGTGAGAGTCTTATGACTGCAATAAGTGGATTGTCGATATTACTGCTTTATATGTATTCAAGATGGTAGCTACGTGTTATATGCAGTGTGACAGTCTTATGACTGTAATTAATAGTGGATTGTCGATATTGCTGCTTTATATGTATTCAAGATGGCAGCTGCGTGATATATGCGGTGTGATAGTTGTATGAGCAATGCAAGCGAGTTATCTTATCTGTTCCTCCCTTCTTTCAGCATTTCGTGTTAATTGCGTTATTCGATCCTGACATATAGGATTTGAAATGTATTATTATAATCAGCCACCATTATGAATATATTATGGGGGCGTTCTTTTGCCTTGGGCATATAAAACCCATATAAGGTTCTCCATTAATGCTAATTTGAGGTATTGTATCTCTAAAATATATAGTTATTTGTTTGTCTATTTTATAATTTGAAGATGGCCACTGCGCGCTATATTCAGTTTTATGAATAATGGTAATGAAGTTCATTATATTGTACCCACCAAATGTCACGTTAGATGTGCTACTATATCGTGAGTTAATGTTATTCAAGTCTTAAGAATACGCCAAGCCGCCATCATGAATGTATAGAATCGCCATTCTATTGACTTGGTCATAGAAAGCCACAAACCAGGTTCTACATTGCTGATGATTATCATTGTTGTAACTTAAAAGTACTTTGAGTTATTCAGTATCATATTCTATACATTTAAGATGGCCTGCACGTGTTATTCTTTAGTGTGTTATTCGTAAGGCTTGTTTAAGTATGGTCGTTTTGATGGTAATTGCTTCTTACTAAGTTTCGTTTTAATTGCGCAATTACATTCAGAATAATTAACTCTTTTTGCTTTGGGTACACAATACTCCATATACAGTAGGTGTCTCCTTGTCACTAACTTTTGTCATTGTAGTTCTAAAATATAGAATTATTTATTTTATATTATGAATTTTCAAGATGACCGCCGCTATCGATATTAAGTTTGATAAATTTATCACTAACACTACTGACACCTCGTATATAATACTCCTTTTCTACCAAGTTTCGCCTTAATTGTGCAAGAACAACGTGAATTACAAATTTGTATACTTAAATACTACACCTTGCCGCCACCTTGAATCCATGCAGTCACTGTTTTATACTTCAGGCATATGGTTCTATTTTATTATTAACTTTTGTTGTTATGGGTCTAGGATACCGAAAGTTATTAATGTATTTTAATTTTCAAGATGGCTGATCAATGCTATATTCAATATGATAATATTTTGATTAACGTAAGTGACAATTCTTAGATTATACTCACAGCTTGGTAAGATTCGTCTTAGTTACCCAATTTAATTCTGACTTGTCGTTCATAATTTTCTAATAGTTCGCACAGCCGCCATCTTGATTGTGTGGAGAGAGTGTTATTTTGCCGTGGAAATATAAGGCGGCATATATGGTCCTACCATGTCATTATATTTTGTTAGTATACCTGAGAGACCTGAGAGTTATTTTATATTTTTATTTTATAATTTCAAGATGGCGGCTGCGTGTAACATACAGTCTCATTCAGTTATCACATTGGCAAGAGAGGGTCCTTACATAAAATTATCTGAATATCGCATGCTGTTAACATTGATCCATTAGATCATAGGTTCTGGATTATAATACTTGCATGATTTGCACGGTCGCAATCTTGAAATAGTTTGGCTGATACCTTGTAGTTTTGGCACCAAGCACTTCCTACATGAAGGTATATTTTTCAAAATTTTGGAAGAAATACGATGAATAGTTAAGTCGTAATGTGATTTAAGCTTGCATATATTTACTGCTAAGTTTTCGCTTTCGGTTTATATTTTATTTGCTCAAGCTCAAGCTAGAACAATAAATATGTTTCGAGTGTAAGATTCACATACAAGTACTTATCTTTACCCGTACGAAGGACGAGTAACCAGCTAGTTACCAATAATACTCTTGATCTTGACATACGTTTTAAAATATGTTTTATGCTGTGGCTGTGCTAAAAATTGGATTTGTTGAAGAACCATACGTATGACCAATCAGAGACTATTTTCAAATGCACTTTTTGTGTAAACACGACTTTCTGAAATTATTCCTTAGTTCATGTTCAAGGAGGAAGTGAAAATGCAGATACGTGATGCTGCTTGTTAATGCTCAGCAACAAGCGAGAACCGTATGGGACTTCTAAATGTACCCAAGGTTGCAATGAAGAAGTCTACCGTTAAGGTAGATTTGTTTAAAATCACAACGGGACATGTTCACTATTGTACAGTATAAGGTGGTTGTTTCATTTGAGGAGCTTGGACATCGTGGTCATTTTTCCCCATGTACTTGGGTGTGTGTGGAATTTGTCAGATAACATGTTTCACTGCGATGGCTGTATTAGTGTGTGTATTTGTAACTGAGTTGAGGATAGGGAAAAAGGGTCCGTGGCCTTAAGTTAGATTCCCGGCTTTTGCCTGGACCAGAAGTGGGAAACCAAGGGAATCCATTTCCAGAATGGCTGAGATGGGAATCGAACCCAGACCTCTGGGGCGACAGTCAAGAGTGCTAGCGGCTACACCACAAGGTGCACATTCCAACAGTGGAAGACACTGGTAGCAGTACATTAACAGAGGAAATGCTTCTAAGTTGTACTAGCCTATAAATTGTTTCAACAATATTTGGTGTGTGCTTGAACAACATCGTTATGATTGTATTTCTAACTGCTGCACGGGAAAATAAAAACGAATTGAAACGGCCAAGAAGAATATCCACTGACACCGTTGCACAGTGGGTCAAAATCGAAATCTAGGGAGACAAAATTATTTTTACGTTTTAATCATGAATTTAGAGAATAAACCTTTTTTAATCTCGTCTACACATTAAAGAAATTGTTTATGACTAGCAGTTGGATAGAGCATTCAGTTATCTCTTCAGAACAATTTTCTACCCCTAATTTACTTTTGTCAAAGTCACAAAGTTCCACTTTTGACATAATCGTCGAACCCAGTGCTTCAAATACTTGTTAACATGTGGGAACTGGTTGCGCGGCATCTTCTAAAACGTAAAATAACTAAGTAAGTTGCAAAAAGATGCAAAAAATATTATAACAGGCGTAAACTACAATACTTTATCTACATTTTAACATTAAGTAGAAAGTGACGCAGAGTGACGCGGCATACTAAAATTCTAAGTGAAAATATAAATTTAAAAATAATAGTTAAACATTATATAATGCAAATATAGCTAAAATTACGTAACAATTACGCCCATTAATAACTGAAACACGATACGAAAATCATGCCTTCAGCTGCATGTTCCATCTTAAAGCATCACACTAACCACAAAGACAACCAAACCACAGCCACTTACATTCACCCTCCAATTCAGACTGCTTGAACAGTGCCAGTGGTGACAGCTATACACTAAGATGCGTTTATATCCCAGAATAGAAAGCGGCAATTGTATGAGAATGCAGTAGAAGTAATAAATTTTGATTTTTTTAATTATGAAAATAAATAATGTTGTCCTCCTAGATTTCGATTTTGGCCCACTGTGCGTTGATATCGTGTATTCACTGAATGTGAATATTGGCTGACATCCTGTGTAAGTATTGATGCTCAATCTACTCATATCCAAATTCGCGCCAACCCGACTTGCGTACAAGCTAGCAGGTACTAGATCTTTAATTGAAGATATAATGACTACTCACAACCTGGCATCAACCCCAGCCTCCACAAAAATTCCTAGAGGAACAACTCCTGAAAACAGAAGAAATAAACCCGGAGTTCTATCAATCCCCGGCCATAATCAACCAAGAATGGAAAGAAGCAAACTTCGAGCTACGCCACATCTACAGGAGAGGCGCAATACATGGGTTTCATCATCGCATCAGTTCGGCTCCGTGGCTAAATGGTTAGCGCGCTAGGCTTTGGCCCAAAGTGCCCCGGGTTCGATTCCCGGCTTAGCCATCAGGGATTTTAATCTTCTGGGATTAATTCCCGTGGCTTGGGGACTGGGTGTATGAGCCGTCTTCATCATCACTTCATCCTCATTACGACGCGCAGGTCGCCCACGGGCGTCAGCTAGAAAGACCTGCACTCGAACTCTCCGGAGGCCACACGATCAAAAAAAAGGCATCGCATCTGTAACAGTAAAGGTTTTCATGTACCATCCATAGACTGTGTGTGTGTGTAATCTGCGGTCGACACTGCCCACCGTATCACCTGATTGACTGCACACAAAGAATATTATCTCTGTCCCACTGTGCAAAAGACTGAACGATTGCTATATAATGTAATATGATCCTACTTACTGTATGGTCATTGGCTGCAATAAATTATATATTAATCACGAATATTTGGGAAAACCATTGAGAAAACCGAGGAAGGTGCTTTAAGATTTTAAAAAAAGTACTGTAACATCGCAGCTTGTTCTCAGAGTCAGTTTGGAAAGATATGTGGTAGATCGGTGTCCCAAAACTAGTAGGAGCCTGGATTCAAACCAAACAACTTTGTCTCACGAATTGTTCAACAACACTACACGTGTCGTTTTAAATCTTATCTAAATTTCCATCAGTTCTTCTGTCTTCACTGTGAAAGCAGCCAGGCTGAAGGAGAAGAGGTCAATAGGATAATCCCACTTGTTGTATCGAGCGACTGTCAGTGTGAACCGTCGTGAAGGAAACCATTCTAGTGCAAAATACCAACCTCTGTCTGTGGATACAATAGCACACTGACCCTGACACGCTAGTTCCAGCAAGGTTCAAAGCATTGACTTTACGATTGAACAAGTTAATATTATATAATGTGTATACACTTCATATTACAATAATGCCAAACTGAACGTTCATGCATAAATTGGAAACGGCTGAACGTTATTTCATAGAACTTGGTATTGGAGTTCAGTGGAAACATGCTAAAAATTCACATTCCAATTTATTTGATCCTTGAAAGGTTGTTGTTGTTGTTGTTCATATTGATTTATTTAGGGTCTTTGCTATATCGTAGTCACGTAGCCCCGTTGAGTGTAGAATTTTAACCTGTGTTATTGTGATGACTGTAGCCTATTAGTATGTGTAGTTGTAATTAAGATGAGGATTGGGAAGGAGGTGGCCATGGCATTAATTTAGGAACCATCCAAGCATTCGCCTGGATTATAAGTGGTAAACCACGGAAAACTACTTGCAGGATGGCTGAGATAGGAATCGAACCTGCCTCAGTTTTGCCTCACAAGGCTGAGTGTACCCCGTTCCAGCCCTCATATTAGAGGTTAATTTCTTGGTAGAGCAGGTAATCGAACCCGGAACCCTGAGGTGACAGCCAAGAACGCTAGCCTCTACACCAGGAAGTGATCATAATATGTGTGCATGTGTACATATGAGAATGTACCAGCTCCTAGCTTTCAGTTTAAACTGAAAACGACCAAATCTTTAAGTACGTATAGATACTCCGATCCCAATGATACTAGGTTCGTGTCTTGGCTATGCCAGAAATTTTATTTCTGGTTTGAGGGTTGGAACGTGGTACAATCCACCTCATGAAGCAAGACTGATGAGAGGTTAAATTCACGCCTCACCCACCCCGGAAATAATTTTACGTGGTTTCCCACTTCTATTGCAAGCAAGCGCTGAGATGGTTCCTAAATGGTTCAACCCAGACCTGAACTCAATTACAAATACATACCCATCTACAGACAGCACAGTTCCATGGGTTAGCAGACAATATAAAGTACAGTGACTGATGATCACGTTGCCAAGACCCCAAATGAATGACCTACAATAAGGAACAAAGAAAGAATTTGAAGACAAGCAAGCGCCAATGTCCAAAATTATCGTATTTTAGTTGAATTTTCTTGTATATTTTCTAAGTTCGAGGTTCTAGGTTTTAATTTCTGCCATTTTTATATGTGCTGAGAACATTACGAGTAAAAGAGTGACAATAGCCATTAGATTCTTAGATAGGCCTACCTGTATATGCAACTCAAAAATGGTGTTAAATCAATACCTGGCAAGAGGAAACGCTACGAACGCACGCGCATATAGGCTACAGTGTGATTGTAGGTTAGCTCAAACGTTACCAAGTGAAATACGTACCAGTACTATATAATCATTTTATTATACGAACAGAAGGCTTTATACAGTAACCACCATCATTATGGTGTGCATTGGAGAGTTCATTATGAGACACCACTGCATACATACTGTACTTAGTGACACTCAGTATTCTTGTTATTTCTTTGATTTAGTCCCCCAGGGGCTCACATCTAGTGGGACGTGGGTTGGTGACCACGGGGCCCCAGCTGAGTCCGGCATTGCTTCCACTTACTTGTACCGGGCTCCTCTCCATCTTCTTTCCTGTCGACCTCACTTGGTCAACTCTTGTTCTCTTTCGACCCCCGACGGTATTAGGGTATCCGAGGCCTAGGGAGTCTCTTCCTTTCCCGCCTTAATTGGCCCTTGTCTCATCTTTTCTGATAGCCTCCTTCTGCGAGGGGTCAGCCTTCTTTCTCTTTTCATGTTACCTCCTGCCTTCTGCACAAGGCCCTCAAGGAGGCAAGGCGTATGTAGCCCCACCACTTAAGATGCACACTGGATTGTGCTACACCCTCAGGGGCTCACGGCTGGTGAGTTCGGGAGTTCGCGATCCCGAGGGATTCCTGAGCTGGGTCCGATTTCCCCCCTTTTATCCATTACCTCTGGGGCGGACCCTCTCCTCTTTCACTTTCCTAGCTGCCTTTCATGGCTCTCCTTTCTCCAAGTCCCTCAATCCGCATTATTCGAGGGTTGAGGCCCTTTCATTTCCTCCTGTCCTTTATTTGCCTTATTCTCCATTTGTTTTCCATTTCTTCTTCTAGTATATAAGTTACTAGTTAGTTTTCGTTATAGTTTACACTTCATTATAATATTCGCGATCACCCAAACCATTAGGGGCCGATAACCTAGATATTAGGCCCCTTAAAACAACAACTATCATCATCATCATCTTTAATTTAGAGGTTTGGACATCGTGGTCGTGAGACCCATGTAGTCGGGTGTGTGTAGAATCAGGATGATATCCTGTGCTATTGATGATGCACGCAGTAGTTTTGTGTATTTTTAGTTAGGAAGGAAAACAAATGTTTGATGAGTTTCAGTCGGTCAACACGATTGTACCCAAATGAGATGGGTTATTCCCTAATCCTGAAAAAAGTACATGAGATTAATAAATACCTAAATAAATACACTTGGATTTATTAATCTCATGTAATTTTCTTCAGGATTAGGGAATAACCCATCTCATTTGGGTACAATCGTGTTGAACGACTGAAAAGCATCAAACTTTTGTTTACTAAGACAACACTGAAAATGACTTCAAACAGCATAACGTTAGGAAGGAGGTTGTCATGGCCCTAAATCACAAATTATCCCGGCATTAACTTGGAGTAGAAGTGGGAAAACATCAAATACCTCTTATCAGAAGTCAGAGTCGGGAATAGAACCAAGGATCGGAGTCGCAATACGTCAGTGTAACGATTCAATTGAGTCTGCTTGATGAATCAAAAATAAAATCAGTGTTATTTGGGATTTGGGAAGCCAATTCCATCTGATTTAGGAGAATGTTGCAATTTTCTTCTTCTGTACCTAAGAAGCACGCACACAACTCAGCTACAGTAGTTACGAACAATCGATGAGGAATGCCCATGGCTGTGTCTTACAAGACTAAATAAAAGCGGTAAGGTGTGCATGTCAGTACAACAGGGCTCATGAAACATTTCTCCTGCCCAGACTTCACAGACACGCAAGGCACACTTGTTGAACCTACAAGATAATCACTGGCTCAAACTGTTGAACTTCTTCAGTATTCCTTCGCATTACTCTTGTTAATAATATTATTATTATTATCATTATTATTATCATCTCAATCTTATGTCACGCTTTTTCATGAGTGAGGTTCTATCGAATTACACATTAAAAAAATATATATTTACAAACTTGACCCCACAGGTAAAGGGCTTTGTGGGACCATAACACTTGTAATATTGACCCGCGGCGTAGCCGTGCTTATTAAATCGTGTACTTCGGCCGCGAGGGCAGCTGTTAAAAGTTTATAGATCGTAGGTTTGAATCCCAGCGCTGACAGGTCTCCTAGCGTTAACTACCTTGAGGAGCTGGAATCGCGAATATCTTACGACATAGACACATTGATACCTCGTCTAATGACATCAGTCTAACAGCTATCTGTCAAATATAAAAATGTCATTAAAATCTTATGGTTTCCTGGCAATAATCGCTAAATTCACACGTTATGACCCAAATATAGACTCTGGTGATAACATATTCTAGGGCAACAGACTGGATGGTAACGTTTAAACCGCCATACATAACATGAGCAGGTATTTGACCAAAGGGTAATACAAAACACACAGACGATAAAGACACACACAACAATAAAACAATCACATGTAACCTTATGGAACTACACGCAGGCGTAGACGAAGCTGTTGTTGTTAATTCGTATTGTCACCTTGGCGCATCAGTCCCGTGTACTTGGGTGTGTGGTGAGTCGGTCTGACTATAGCAGTGTGCGTAGATCTAATTATTAGTATCGGGAACGGGGTAGGTTTGCCTGGAGAGAGTGTGGAAAATTCCGGGAAAGAATCACACTCAGGATAGCCCCAGTCAGCGCCAGGATTTGAACCTCTGATCACCAGGCTTGCAGATGCTCCCAACTGCAGCCGCGGTAAGCGAATTAACGGGTACGGCTACGCCATGTGGTCACAGAATAAGCAAACACTGATGAATTCAAAGTATAATGTAAGTAAAAAACAGGTTCACAAAGCAATCTCTAGAAATAAGGATAAAATTGCAATCCAAAATGAATACAACGTATTCAGAAACTAATCAAACAAACTGATAAACAAAACAAATCATCAGATTCATATAATGCGCACAGTTATTAATGATATACCTGGTAGGAGAATATGCATTGTTGATGAAGTCGTAAGCAAACATTAGAAAGTACACTACACTAATGAAGTAATATTCACTGAATATATAATAATAGAACTTAAATGAAGAAAGTGCTGTCTATTTCATATGTAATATCATCGCTTGGCCCACAAATAAAAAACTTGTTAATTAATTATTTTACCTTACTTGAAGCAGATGCAGCTGAAATAGAGTATCATTAATTCATGAACAATTCACAAATCGTCCGGTCTAGACGATGCACAACCGAGAGACATTAAGGCTACCTCTCAAAAGAAAACTATAACTATCATACGTTCAAAAGAAGCCTGTACAACTGGATGTTTGGAAACTCTATTTTAAAGCGTAGAAGAAATCTTGGATATAAAAGTTATTAATATTGATTTTCAATAACTGTATATAGAGGATCCTAGTAATAATACTGTACCATGAATAATGAGGCCTATTGTATTTCATGTAAATGATCAATGGTGAATAAAATGTTTGTATTCTCATTCTTATAACACACATTTAAACAAAATATAGCATAATACTGAGCTACAGACCTCATGTAAATGCATATTATCAATGTTGTGCAAAATAATGGAATCATGTTTTGGAAAGGGACGTAACAATTTCTAAATAAATATGACATTTTAAGGGAGGATCTGCTTGGTTTCAAGAAGAGTCAATATACCCAACCATTTCTGGGTGAATTTGCCATTATGATATAAAATGTCTCATTTTGGTGCTTTTCCTAACCTTCTGTAAGGTAGACACGACAAATCACAATGAACTGCTTATATACGATGTAGGCATGAGAGGTACGCTTCACAAACTAACAATCTACCATTACAATGTACCATGCCTACAGCAAAACATTCCATTTTATTAATACCATTACAACAGCTTCGATGAACACTTTAAAATTAACTCTCAAACTGTGAACCTGAGATGAAACCTATCTACCTTCTACCTCAAATTGTATGTAAATAAAAATACTGTACAGTACTACCCTACCAGCGAATTGTTACCGGTGAAGGAAATTGGAACTAATGCGCTCCGCCCGGCCACACGCCTTCGATATACGTGCAGTTGTCGCCAGAGAAACCTCATCGCATGTCACTTGTGTGCATGATTCATGCTGGCTCGTGCGCTGTGCGGTGTGTTCTCATTGTATGCCTGTACATGCTTTCCCCTCTTGCCCCGGAACCGCTCGCTGCAGCCCTAACGAGGTGAGATGACGTAATGTATACACTACAGCTGCGCTCCACAGCTAGCGGTAACAATTCCCTGGTAGGGTAGTATATACAAAAGGTTTATAGTGAAATCAAATTAAGATACGCCATATCTGGCTGAAGCAATTAAAACACAACTCAATTAATAATCTGCAACATGTACAAAACTAGTTCTTTAAATATTTCACGGATAGTCCTCACCTCAATATTAAAGAGTTTATCCACATTACTGTACTGAATCTCTACCACTATGATGTAAGATTCTTAAAGGAGGTCTCTCTCAACATACACAAAAGAGCCACAACAAGTACCATAATGTAAAGAAAGCTATGATTTTAAAGGCCTTAATGTCATCATTCCATCAATACTTAATGGACTACACACTGGATTGTCTAATATGAACATTAAACTACTAGCTTTACGTCACATAATATACTACCTAACGAAACATAATAACATATCATCATGGCTTGGATGATTTAAAAATCTCTATCAATGCAATATATCTCTCAAAACTGTTATTTTTCCATTACGGGATTTGTTCTTTGCCATGCCTAATTCACATTTTCATATCTATGTTTATTAGTACCGGTATTTACATTTTTAATTTCTCCTTATCACAGTTAAATATGTTCAAACTATAACATATAGCAACATCAGCCAGTACTTATAGAAGAATATAGAAAATAATCAATGTAACAACAAATGTTCAGTCATATCCTATCCGCATGTACTCTTCAATGTAGTATATAATTCATTATTCAAGAAACTGGCTGTCAACATGATTGCCATTAGACACAGAATGCTGTAGTGGAACATGTGCATTATACCACGTGCCCTTTTGCACCGTACTTTCTACTTATAAGTGTCCCGCATGCACGAATGATGAGCGGGATGTCTAATAATTGATTTTACAGGGGTAACACTGTATTCAGGCAGATTACGTCAGGATACAAAGAGATAACATCCGCGCGGCCGTTCGCTAGCCTACATGTTCCTCAGCACTGCCCGTCTAATGCGCTTCTTTGCGATATGAAGCCTCACTTGCGAATGCATTGCAGTAGGCTGGTACCGGTACTTAGTACAGCAGCATTACAAACTGCTGTCAACATATCGACAATGGCTGTGGTGTTTGGCAACAACATCGTTTTGAATTATAGGAATTTGGTCGAGCCGAAGCTCGCACATGGTATGCGAAGGAGTCTGCATTCTGTACACGTATTTCACAGAGCAGAACTGTAATTAGAAGCTAACGGATTGCCCAAGGCACATACAAACAGAGCTAGGCCCACCTGCGGCAATGCTGATGTTGTGCAGGAAGTACTGCGGAATTTTGATCAAATCCTTCACACAGCAAGTTGAATTTCACCTTACTGTGATTACTATTATTATTATTATTATTATTAATAATAATATCCCTGTTACCGAAAGTGTGTGGTAAAACTACTGCTAATCTTATCTTGTCTTATTATATAATACGCTATAATACACAAAACTCAAGCTTCTAAACCAGAGGGAGTTAGATGGTGTGGTTTGTACCAAAATCCTCGAAATCGTCTCAATAGTACAGGGAAAATCTTGCATTTTCTGAAAAGTCAACGGAAATATATGAATTTGTTTATAAAGTTAAACAAATAAACAAGACGATAGCCCCTGCCAGAGCTGTGTCGCGTAAAGCCCGCATAGCAATAAAGCCGGGCGGGTAGTCTGTACACATGGGGCGCACACAACCCATTATGCGAGAGTTCTCGCACAGGTCCGCTAGTTGCTAATATCCGACATTAGCACGTTGTAGCGCTCCTTTGTAATCAGGGATTAAGCTTCCCGTTCATCATTCGTGCATGCGGCACACCTTTACGTGGAAAGTACAGCGCAGAAGAAACATCTGATATCTATACTAATATAATAACGCTGAAGAGTTTGTGTGCTTAAACGCGCTAATATCTGGAACTACCAGACGGATTCGAAAAATTATTTTTGTATATGATAGCTAGATACAAGAGGAATGGTTTAGGCTAATGTTAAATTTCGGTCAGACCACTCCATTCCCTGCATTTAGGCCCTTTGGCACAAATCTACACCTTTTCACCGATCTGAACCAAAATGTGTATACTTAGCCTTCAGAACCCGGCGAGTAACACTGTTTACATGAAATTTCGGACAGACCACTCCATCCACTGCATTTAGTCGCTTTGGCACAAATCTACACCGTTTCACCGATCTGAACCAAGTGTCAAATACTTACCCTTTGGAACCCGACGAGTAACACTGTCTACTTTAAATTTCAGACAGATCACTCCATTCCCGGTATTTAGGTCCTTTGGCACAAATCTACACTGTTTCACCGATTTGAACCCCATTTTGTACACTTCCCCTTTGGAACCCTGCGGGTGACACTGTCCACTTTAAATTTCGGGCAGACCACTCCATTCCCTGCATTTAGGCCTTTTATCACAAATCTACACCGTTCCTCATAATTGCACCAAATTTTCAATACTCTTTGAAACCCTGCTGGTAACACTGTTTACTTGATATTTTGGAAAACGCTCTCCATTCCCTACATTTAGAATAACAAAGAAACTGATCTTGAAAACTCCGTATTAAGGCCCTAGATCCATCCATGTCCGTAGTAGTGTAACTGTAAGAGTATCCTAATAAGTCTATTGTTGACTGGCAATTCGGGCTGCATCACGTCGCCCCTACTAGTGTTCTGGTGCAGAATTGCGAAAATAGTTAAATCTTGCGCTTCTTATGAATTGCAGTCACGGGGAGTAATTAGTGCGAAAACATTTCTTAGGCCCCTTAAAACAAGAGTTTAGTGCTTTTCAGTCCGTCAACACGAATCTTCCCAAAAGAGCTGGGTTATGCCCTAATCCTGAAATAAATTACATGAGATTAATAAATAGACTGAAAAGCACTAAACTCTTGTTTACTAAGGCAACACTGAAAAAATGGCTTCAAACCCCACATCCCCTTTAAACAGTTATCATCAGGAACATATTATGCCTCTGTATAAGTGCAACGGTGTTGGTGCAATACATTGAGTTTATCAGCTGCAATAAGCGTTGGTGCTTTCAAATTTACCTTAATTTATTCCGGAACTTATCGTTAAGCTATGTGGCCATAAATAATACTATTGCTACCTCAGGAGCTCGGGACAGCCGAAGTTTTCCAAAGTGTTCTGATTATTTTCCTACGGCGCTATGCGACAAAAGACGACACTATTGGTCTCTACATTTCTAGCAGACAATGAGATATAGGCCCTAGGCAGTGTCTTTTATTTCACTCACTCCTCTTTCCAATCATTTTTAGAAATTTGTTTGTAGATTACATGTGTCAGTGCTGTAGTTAGTTAGTAAATAGCCGTTTCCATATTCATTATTTTCATTATTGTCATTACGGGAAAATTGCCTAAATGTTACGTCCATTATACTGTACTGCTTATCACCCCCACTACAATCACCACCACCACAAAAATTTATATTAAAAAATATTTCTTTTCTGTTAGTTTAACTATCATGTGCCAGTTCTGTAGTAGTATTCATTATCATCCATAAAACAAATAAATCCACCGGGCGAAGCCGAGCACTACTGCTAGTAGTGTATAAGACCCTGTGACCGTAGACTCAGCGATCGTTGATAGTTGGCACTGTAGACTTGGGTAGACTTCCTATCACTCCCACTACCACTACCTTGATGTAAGCAGACACGGACTCGTAGATTGCCTGCTTGTCGGTGTTTAGGCCTGTGGTTCTTGTTCATTGGTCTTTAGCTGTACTTTCCAATCCATTTCTTCGTCAATGTCTAGAATATTTATTCTCTTAGTGCTTCCACCTGAAGCTTAGCATTGCACGTCTTCATACACTTCGCAGCCATTGCCACGAAAGGCTTTGGTAATATACCCACGAACAGTCTGATGGCACGCATTTCGAAATAATGAGCCAAACGGACCGTAGCCGAGGACATGCACACTGAAAATAATAATAATAATAATAATAATAATAATAATAATAATAATAATACATATTTTTCACGGGTAATCTGTACTGAAGTTTCGATAAGATTCGTGGGACATATCATAAGCTCTACATGTAAAAATGTAATTGGTATTCTGCCTCCGAAGAGGCTATCCTCAGCCGGAGTATACGTGCGGTAGGGTGGCCAGGGCCTTTCTGCTCCTCCTTATGTTTGCCAACAGCGCTCAGTACCTAGAACCGGCATACCATCCAAGTTCCGACCTTGCCCAATGATGTTTAACTGCGGAGTTCTCATGGAATCCGGTTTTTCAACATGACCAGGCCGTTGGCTAAGCTGTACATAACTATTATTATTATTATTATTATAGTTATCATTTCTTGTGTGCCATGGTTCATGGGTACTAAAATATATTTTGCATAAAGATTGTTTCAATCACTTCCGAGTGAGGCGTGCCATGACGCGTGATGGGCAACGCTGGCAAGCTTTCCCTTGAGCGGCTAGCTGGTGAACCATGACTTATTTTCCCATACAAATACAGACCGATATAAAATAAGTGATTTAATTTACGTATTTCACAGTCATACATCTTAACGTTTTTATGTATAAGGATTAAAATGCTACAAAGAACTACATTTTCCAACCACCCCGAGCCGAGAAAAAGTTACCTTACAAAATAGATAACAACTTTGTTTCTTGGACACAGGAAATTTTGAAATTAATAAACCAGTTATACAACATTCCAATGTATATTGTGTTAAAATTTGGATTTGATCTGATGACGAGTTTTTGAGATAATAATTATTAAATGTGACGCATGGTTGAAAAACGCTTAAAAAACGGGCACTTTTTGTGTTACAACTGCGATAAAAAATATTAAAATATAAATTAATAATTCCAAACCTACATGAACTAACGTAAAATAGAACGACAAAAACGATGATGTTATTGGATTTTATGTACGTCTATTGGTTACTTCACAAACCACCTTCAAACTCGAGTTCACATGATATTTTGGTCGACAGGTAAACTACCACTCAAATAAATTATCGTACGCCTCATCGAGGGTTGCTGATTGCCAGTCCGGGGGCGCAGGCTATAATCCCGTCTGTGTCAAGAAATGTCGTTCTGGTTTGAAGTAGCCTACATTAACAGTGTCGTTGACATGCAAGTCAGCCAAGTGGTGTAAGTCGCCAAGACTTGATTGTTGTTGATTCTTCGGGGGATATGCGACATCGTTGTCAAGTACTCGGGTGTGTGTCTGTGATGTCTGTACCAGCGTGTGTGTTTGTAATTGACGTAGTATTTGGGTGGGAAGCGTCCGTGGCCTTACGTTAGGTAACATTCCGGCATTTGCCTGGATTAGAAGAGGGGAAACCACGGAAAACCACTTCCACGATTGCTGAGGTAGGAATCTAACTCCACTCTTCTCAGTTTTACCTCACGAGGCTGAGTGTACCCCGTACCAGCCTTCAAACCAGAATTTAATTTCTTGGTAGATCCGGGAATCGAACCCGGGCCTCTACGCAACGAGGTGGACTGTGTGTGGTCCAAGGAGTTTAAGAAATAAAATTAATGAACAGTTGGTTCACGCGGGACCGTCACGTCACTTCCCCCCCAGGGGCTCAAGAATAGTGGGACGAGGGTTGGCGACCACGGGACCCCAGATGAGTCTTGGTCAACTCTTCCGACCCCGATGGTATTAGGGTATCCGAGGCCTAGGGAGTCTTTCCATTCCCCGTCTTAATTGGCTATGTTTCATCTTTCCTAATCCCCCATTCTTCAAGGGGTCAGACCTGTTGGTTCTCATTTCATGACAACTCCTGCCTTCAGCTCAAGGCCATAAGGGAGGCAGGGTGCGTGTAGCCCCACCATTTATGGTGCACCTGTGACAGTGCTACACCCTCAAGGGCTCAAGGCTGGCGAGGTCAGGATTTGTCGACCCTGAGGGATTCTTGAGCTGGGTCCGATATTACTACTTTTTACATTGCCTATGGGGTGGATCTGCCTTTCATGGCACTTCTTCCTTCCAGTCCCTCAATCCTTATTTTTTGATGGTTGAGGGCATTTCCTTTTCTTCCTATCTATTGTTTACTATTGTCTTTTTGTTTTCTATTCCCTTCTCTAGTAAGTTACGTAGGTTAATCTTAAGCTAGAAGTTAGAATAGTAGTCGTCTCCGTAGCGTAGCGGTGCGTGGTTAGCTGCCGCACCGGAGGTCCTGGGTTCGATTCCCGGCTCTGCCACGAAATTTGAAAAGAGGTATGAGGAGTGGAACGGGGTCTACTTAGCCTCGGGTGGTCCAAATGAGTAGAGGGGGTTCGAATCCCACCTCAGCCATCCTCGAAGTGGTTTTCCGTGGTTTCCCACTTCGTCTTCGGGCAAATTCCGGGATGGTGCCTATTGTGAGGCCACGGCCGCCTCCTTCCCTCTTCCTTGCCTATCCATTCTAACCTTCCCCTCCCTTCCCCCATGAGGCCCCTGTTCGCTCTGCAGGTGTGGTCGCTTGGGCGAGGTGCTGATCAAACCCCACGAGTTGTATCCACTCCGACCAGATGTTCCCAGCTCTAGGACACTGCCTGGAAAAGGCGGCAGGGGTGAGTTCCCTCGCTGAGTCCGTGAGAGCCACCACCCTGGAGGGTAAACTCGATTTTTAGCCTACTTTTCACATTTTGCAAAAATGAGGAAAAAGTAGACTTATGAGATCGGGCAAATGTGTGTCTGTCCTTCTGTCTGTCTGTCTGGCTGGCTGTGTGTGTGTGTCCCCTATCAACTCCTAAACGGCTGCAGCAATAGAAACAAAATTTGGTGAGAGTAAAGATGTATACCTGAATATCTCACGGCCATATTTGAAAATGATGTCAGTGCTACCAACTGCTGAAAAATCACAATTGAAATTTGAGCTCCATGTTGGATATCTTGGAAGGTATGAATGGGAGCTATTTCAAAATTGGCATACGTATAGATAATAATATTGCAGTTTAATTTCCAGGAGGACATGCATGGCAGTGTTGCCAAAATGATTATAAGCCTGCTGATAGGTCCAAATTTTAAATGCATATAACTTCTACACTATCAATTAAATTTCAACCAAATTTCGTATGTGGTATGTGTACATAAACAGATATGACTGAGCGTATTCTTAAGAGCCACCAGGGCTGCCAACTGTTAATAAATGCTCTCAATTTATTTTATCCAAATACCCATACATCAGAAAGTATGCAAACCGAAAGCTTTAAACTATGCACACGTATAGTACCTGACATTGTATATTAAGTTGGAGTATCTTATATACGTCAGTGCTACCAACATGATTCTAAGCCTGCTGAGAGGTCCAACTTTAAATACATATAACATCTATACTATCGTTTTGATTTCAACCAAATTTCGTGTGTGCTATGTGTACCATAACAGATATGACTATGCCGATTCTTAAGAGTAACCAGGGCTGCCAACTGTTAGTAAATACTGTCTCTATTTTTGTTACCCTAATATCAATATATCAGAAAGTATGCAAGCCAATAGCTCTAAACTTTGCACACGTATAGTACTTGGCATTCTAGATTAATTTGGAGTAACTTATATACGTCAGTGCTGCCAACATGATTCTAAGCCTGCTGATAGGTCCAATTTTAAAATGCATGTAACTTCTATACTAACTAATGGATTTCATTCAAAATTGACACATCAATAGATCATATTATTTCAGATTATTTCTGACCAATACATGTATGTCATTGTTGCCAACATGATTTTACGCGCGCTGTTAGATCCAATGTTTAACTGCATGTAACGTCCATGCTATCCATTGGACTGCAACCAAATGTTGTATTCTGTACCCTAAGAGATGGAACTAAGAGTATATTCAGTCACCAGGGCTGCCAACTGTAGTTCTCTATTAGGCTACATTGTGCCAGGTATACAGTATTTCGAACTAATTAGAAATTTCGATATTACCAACTTAATTTCGTCATTATTCTAGATAGATCCATATAGATTAATCATTGGCATGAACTTAAATTTTAAGAAAAGTAGGCTCTTTAGTTCGTCACGGAACTTCTTGTTTAAAATAAGTTAGAATAGTTGTAGCTGTAGTAGTTGGTTCATTTCATCCCTTTTTATTCGCTCCCACCCATATTATTAGGGGCCGATAATCCAGATGTTAGGCCCCTTAAAACAAATATTATCATAATCATATTCACGTCACATAGAGTGAGTGAGTGAGTGAGTGAGGAGGAGCATCGCAGTTTTACATGTAACTTGGTGAGATACTTGTGATGCATAGCAAGAACAATATTGACATGAGAAAAAATAAACATCACCAAAAACGTCTCTCACCGACCACTTGTGTGCTAATGTACACTCTTTAAATATCTTTCCAATTTAGTGTTGGAATCATAAGTAACACGTGATTGTTTTGAATTATAGCATTTCTCAAGTAATTTCAGAATGACTTTCACCTCATTGTATCTACAACCATCCCCAAGTTTAGTTTAGGATGTTTTTATTGATTATTCGTCTTGTCTGGTTGCGTGCTTCCTTGCCAATTTAATATTGTAGCAGTGAACTGTCATGGAACACGATGCGGTATCAAGACTGAAATGAAACTGACATACCAGAGACAAGTCTGTTTATCTGTACTGTTTCCAGCAACATTTTCACATGACCAGAAGAAATTTGTACGTAGTTCAAACAACCGTCGATCAGTGTGATTTAAGTGAGGACCATGGAAATATATTCTTGCTCCACTTACACGTAACACTTTAGGTCAGTCTGGTTAGGGAGATGAATGTTACAAGTCTTTGGTACAGATTACTCAGGTTTAGGCTAGCGGGTCACGACATTTCAGGACAAGTGATACCAGCCAGACCAAAATGTGTCCCACTCGGGGTTGACAAACTCGCGTGGATCAACGAACTACAACTTCAAACAATATGCAACTAAAGTTACTATTTTTATACAGATTCATAAATTCTTCATTTAACAATGGTATATTGACTGAAAGAAACGGACTAATGTCAAGCACTTTGAGAGTTCATTCTTCATTTAAGAATCGTTGCACTGTATGGCAAGTGTCCATGCATTATTATCATAATTATTAGTACTTTATTACCGACAGCAGTGGCTACGCTGGCTAAAGCGCAGCATTAGGTCATGGGGCCAAGTTCCTTGCTGACTCGGTAGACGCATGGGTTCGAGCCCCACCGTTGGCCGTCCTCGAAATGGTTTTCCGTGGTTTCCCCATTTTCAACACCAGGCAAATGCTGGGACGGTACCTTCTGACAGGCCACGGCCGCTTCCTTCCACATCCTTGCCCAGTTTCATTCATCTTCATCCATTTCATCTCTCATCCCGACGCGCAGGTCGCCCACGGGCGTCAACTGGAAAGCCCTGCACTAGGCCTCTCAGGAGGCCACACGACAAAAACAACAACAACAACAACAACAACAACAACAACAAAATACTATATTATTATTTATATTAATATTTGGAAATAAGTTGGCCCTGTGTCACAGTGCTTGACTTACACCCGGACGATAGGGTTTCGAATCCTGGTGATATCGGAGTGGAGTTTTCACCTGAAAGAGCGACATTTTCCGATGAAATATGCTGAGTATCATTTTGAGGACTGAAACACTGAAACTTTCTCATTCATGCCACTTGCATTTAAAATCCTCATCTTTGAAAATATGATAATAATAGCCCTCAATGTCCCTAGAAGGGCGAAGGGCGAAGGTCAAAGGGCGAAGGCCTCCTGCATATAGGGTAGCTCTTCGCCAATGTGGTGAGCTATTCGCATTAGGTTAGTACATGCTAATAGGTAAGAGGTAGTGTAAATATATTTTGGATAGCTTAGTCTATCAGTATTTTGGCTAATGAGGGAGCGAGAAAGTAAACAATGGGAACAAGGGAAGTAAATGTGAAGCTGGGGTTCTTCCTACGCTGGTATATCTGTGTGGCGCTACGCGTGGAAGTGGATAATTCCATAATAGGTTAATATAATAATTACTTTACTGGAAACGACGTTAAGCTCCGTACATACGCCTGGCTGACTTCTATCGCTTCTGGTGACGCAGCGTGCTATATCGTGCCCTTTCTCTTCTAAATGATATCTCAATATACTGACAATATTTAAATATGATAGCTCTATCTAGAACCTGCAAACAATTCAGGGTAGCAATTATTCTAAAAGAACGCTGCGTTTAATGTTCTATTTTTCAAGCTCATAATACCCAGTAGACGTAAAGAGACGTTCAATGTTGAAACTATCGATCCCAAGCTTTGCGTGAGGCGTGGTAATAATGTTAAGTGAGAAATCTGTTTCCATGGTGTCCAAACTGTTAGTTGTAACTCTTGGCTGGCTGCGTGGCTCAGCGGTAACGTTCTCGCTTGCTGTTCCCAAGTTTGCAGGATCAAATTCTGGCGCAGCCAGCTGGCATTTGAGTGTGCGCAAATGCGAGGGAGCCGTATCAGTACATTTACTGGCACGTTAAAGATCCGCTTCGGGGCAAAATTCTGGCACCCCGGCGTCTCTAAAAGCCGTAAGTGTTAAAAGGGACGTAAAACAAATAACTCTTCACTCGGTCAACACAAATGTGCCCAAATCACTTGGCGGGGTTACAATGTATACGTACATAAATATATATTAATTAACTTACAGTTTGTACAGACAACAATGAAATAATGGCTTTAAAACTTAGCATAGTGTCCAATTTGATGTTCTGAGTGGCTGCAGCATTATTGTTGTTGTCTCATTCAGGGACTTTGCGACCTCGTCATGTAGCCCCGTGTACTTGAATGTGTGAGATATCTGTCTGTGTTTTTGTGATGGATGTACTAATGCAAATGGGGCTAGTATTTGGTTAGGAGGCAGCCGTAGCCTTAATTTAGGTACCAACCCGGCATTTGCCTGGAGTAGAAGTGGGCAAACCACGGAAAACTACGTCTAAGACAGCTGAGATAAGAATCAAACACACCTCTCCTTTATTTGTAATCACGAGATTGAGTGTACCCTGTTGCAGTCCTCAGCAGAGCCGGGAATTGAAACGGACCTTCGCAGTGACAGCCTAGAATGCTAGTCACTATGCCAGGAGGTAGGCAGCAGCATCACTGTTATACGAGTTAAGTAAATGGCCAGTAGTCTAGGTTTTAATGAGAACTATATTGGAGTCAAATCTTTTCCACAAATCGAGTACTGGGGTTACGTAGCCGAATGCACTAAAATAATAATAATAATAATAATAATAATAATAATAATAATAATAATAATAATAATAATATCGTATGGCCTCGGGTGCCGGGAGCAAGCTTTTTTTATTTGACACCCAGAGGGTAGCATGCATGTCAAATTTCGTTGTTCCTTGAAGCACTATGAAAGTCAAGGAGGTTAGATACCTAAGCTCCTTGAACACTATAGCGCTTTCTAGTAGAGAAATGAGGAACTTTGTGGTTTTTTTTTTAATTTTAGTCAATTTACCCTCTAGGTGTGTGGTTGCCACGGACTCAGCGAGGGAACTCACCACTACCTCCTCTATGGGCAGTGTCCTGGAGTCTGGAACATCTGGTCGGGATGAATACAACTGGGGAGGTGTGATCAGCACTTCGCCCAGGCGGCCTCACCTGCAAAGCGAACAGGGGCCTCATGAGGGATGGGAAGGAATGGAAGATTGGGATGGATAGGCGAGGAAGAGGGAAGGAGGCGGCCGTGGCCTTACAGTAAGTACCATCCTGGCATTTGCCCGAAGACGAAGTGGGAAACCACGGAAAACCACTTCGAGGATGGCTGAGGTGGGAATCGAAACCCCTCTACTCATTTGGATCACCCGAGGCTGAGTAGACCCCGTTCCAGGCCTCATACCACTTTTCAAATTTCGTGGCAGAGCCGGGAATCGAACCCAGGACCTCCGGGGCGGCAGCTAACCATGCTGACTACTACGCTACGGAGGTGACTGAGGAACGTGGTGTTGACAGAAACTCCCGAGATTAATTTTGCCATTAGGAACATGGCCTACTGCATTCAAATGTGTTCTTTGACATGCCAACATCGTATAACATGGTGTCGTAATTTTTGCCGCCTTTCAAAAAAAAATCACTTACCATGGCCAGGAGCGAACCTGCAAGCTTCGGGTTAGTAGACCGACACGTTAACCACTCACCCACCGTGGCGAACTAGCGGAATGCACTGGTACTTAGTGTCACAACCTGCACGTACCTAACAAGAAAGCATGGCAAACGTTAACCTTTTTTGTCGTGCTGAAGCTCAGCTTACATTTGGTGACAAACTAGATTTTAAACACCGCTACATACAGTATGTGCTGCTTTTTTGATTGGGTCAGAGTTTACTTGACTCCTCCTGGAGAGCTCGTGATAAACACTCTACAACAGAATTAACATATCATATGCAACCTGCATTGCGCGTGGTTATGTATACGAGAGGACCACGAGCCCTAACTTCGGCACAATAGAGGCATCGATTGTAACAATAATAATAATAATAATAATAACAAAGGCATCAATAAATACTCCGAGGGATTCTAGCGTCCTGCCCACAGGCCAATGAATCGGCCATTTTCTCCTATCTCTACATCTCACCAAACCGCAGCACAGCATCCTTTCCCATGAAACTCAATTTATCTCTGTTTCTACAATTAATACACGAAACTGTCCGTTCCTCTCATAGCATTTACAATTATTTGGCACACACACAAAACCTGACACTGTTATCCTCGATGCAATTTACACTCACAATAACGTTTGCTTTAACGTTTGCGAGTGTTGGATTGATAGTATGGATAATAATGTTAATAATTAAATGATTACGAAAGAGTTCCAAGACTTCTTATAAATATATGATAGTGGAGGGTATAAAATGCAAGGTGGGACTTTAGTGGGTGAGGGGAAGGCAATCGGGTTCCTATCTTTAGGCTACAACGAGTTAATTGTATCACTGGTGACACTACACGTCGATTGCATGTTATCTCATTCGTGGCTAACAATTAGCTTAATGCTATTTAAAATACATCTTCATGTTTCGTTAACCAATAAGAATTCTACATAAACTATCTCAATACCCGTTCACACAAATTTTTAAAAAGGGTAAAAATTACATTTTGGATGCCACTAAAATTGTTGTCGAAGAAGCAATGAAATCTTTACAAAAATTATTAGCGTCTTTTCCTTCATTTCTGTCACCAAATGGTTTCTGAACTCCATTAGATTTCGGGACTTGGATTTTTTTTTAAATTGGCAGCACTGTTTAGAGAGACAGATATAGGTGGCCAGTAGATCTGAGGGTTGTCAATTAAAAAAAACAATCGATACATTCACTGATGCATCGCAAACTTAAAGTTTATTTTTGCATCTGTTCTCAGAAGCCTTTGGTCCATATTAGTGTCCAGTTGGCTAGTGCGACTGGAGAGCCAAGCAGAACATCCATTCTCCAGTCCGTGTCCGTGAACAATGCATATCAGTTCCTACACTGCGAGTGCAGGTTTTCTTCAATACGGAGTTCATATTAAGAAGGATGTAGAGTCAATACCCTTCACAGCACCGAGAAACGCATACACATTTCATCATTACGTCACATGCAGACCGACTTAGGGATGTTCCCTCTCACTCCCCCTCCATCGCGCTCCCAATATATTGGACTGACGTTAAGTAAATAATCTGAAGTGAATAATAAATAAAGTTGTATTGTGCTGTAACGAAGTGGATGGGACGGAAGATAAACAGTTGATCCCCACTGAACAGTTTTCAACACGGATAGGGGCCTGGTAAAAGTTAATGGAACGAGAATACATCCCCAGCTAATAGCCTCTATATTTGATAACTATTCTGTAAGTAAGATTCACCCAGTGCTTGCACACCGCTGCTCAGATCCCTGGAATATCGCAATGTTGTCTACATACTACGTATTTAGTTTTAAAACAAGCAAATGATACCACGTTGTTTGGTCAAACCAAATAAATATTATTCTTTCGTAAATTCTACCGCTTAAAAAAATTACATTTCTTCTTGCCCGCAGAATGGAAGTTGTGGACCAAAGTCTGGATCAGTTCGTAGAAACTTAACTGGATAATACACCAATCGGCAAAGATATTGGCTTCAGGAAGAAGGTAAATGGAATTCGTAATAACCATTAGGTGGTCTGGAACATAAGCTTTGAAGTAATTTTAATATATTATAGAATTTTGAAGTATATGCTGCATTATTTATTTCCATCATTTCAATTGGCGTAACGCTTGCATTACAACCCAATTTAAGTTGCAGCACCATTTAATACTAAATAGTTCAGGATATGATAATGTGCTACCAGGCCAAAGCACATTATAAATTGAAACACTCGGTTGGCGGAGTGGTTAGTGGTTCGATCAGCGAGCTGGTGGTATATCCTCAACTTGTGCTGGATTCTCTTCCAGCTGAGGTGGTAATTAAAGTACGTACTGTATCTCTTCTCAGTTTTGCCACACGATGTTGAATGTACCTTGTTCTAACCCTCAAACCAGAATTAAATTTCTTGGCACCGGACGTCAGGGGGATGACGACTACCAATGCTAGCCACTACACCACGTCTGGACACATGTTCCCCTCGGACGAACGAAAGACCATTAGAGATTTACTCTTAACCCCCCTCACCCCTTGTGCTACATAAGTAACTTCTATCCTGGTTTTCTCCTGAGGATTCCTTCTACTTTGCTTTCACTCCTGTAGTTTTGACGCCAACAGACAAACAAATACACAAAAATGGACTTGAGGGTGTATTTGATCAGTATGCACCACTTCCGGGATAAATGTACTGATAGACAAACAATTGCTTCTTGGTTTGTGTTCGAGATGAACTGCTACCAACACCCAGTAGGTATTATGAATCCCATTTAGGCTACCTAATACAAGTAGCTCCACAAAAGACAAATTGAATATCTTCTGTCATTCTTTATATCCAATAGATAGTCATTTTGGATGCAAATCCTCTTACGGTATGTGACTATTCACTCCTCCTAGCCATTCGAGGATATTAAGCCGACCAATTTACATTAAGTGTAGTTTTTCTTGTAACATTCTAGAAGGAAAACAACCCATGGCGCATTTTTCCGATTGAGTATTTACTTATGGCAGAGAGGTAAGAGTAGTGTTAAAGAAAAGAGTAAAACGGAACAGCATACTCACATGGAACGTCTTGTTCACATAGCGACGATAATGTTTAATACTGTATCTTACTTCTTGAGACTACAAACAACGGTATCCGTTTCAGCAGAACCAAATAAGTTTAATTTTCGTCTCTCTTATTCTGTAAGGACCGCTCATCCTTCTGTAGGTGCCTGCCACTGAAACTGCTGGATTCTATTCCACACACCAATCTAATGCGTTACATCAGAGACATCCGACATTTCTACGTCAAGTGTGGCTGCAATTTTCAAGGAATTCTTCTGAATAGCTATTTCTGACACCTTTTATTGTTTTGAATGTATATACTGTGTGTCTACCCGATATTATTCCCATTTCACCGGGGTCACGGAAGAATGCATGAATTTCTATATGGCGGATGGATTTTACGGCATAATTACCTTTTCAAAGTCAATCCCATGAGAGGAGATAACATATCTAGATATGAATGAAACTGTTCAAGAAGTTACAAGGAAGCGGCCGTGGCCTATTAGAAGGTACCATCCTGGCATTTACTTGGAGTTGAAAATGGAAAAACCGCGGAGAACGATGTCAAGGATGGCCGGCGGTGGGATTCAAACCCATTCGTCTACGGAGTCTGAATATAGCCTTGAGCCTTTTCGCGCGAAGTTATAGTGGTTGGTTTTATTTTCCTAAATGACGAATGAAAATTATTTTCGCGTCTGAATGTTAAGAAGAGCAGGTTGTAAACGATCATGTTTAAAGTTGTTGTTGATTCTCTTAGGGGGACTTGCGACATCGTGGTCATGTAGTCCCGTGTACTTGGGTGTGTGTACAATTTGTCAGATTACCTGTGTCACTGTGTCTGTACTAGTTGTGTATTTTATAATTGAGGTAGGATTTGGGTAGGAAGCGATCGTAGCCTTACGTTATGTACCATCGCAGCATTTGCATGGAGCAGAATTAGGAAGCCACAGAAAACCACCTCCAGAATAGCTGAAGTAGGAATCAAACCCGCCTTTTCTCAGTTTTGCCTCACGAGACTGAGTGTAACCCGTTCCAGCCCTTAGACCAGAATTATATTTCTTGACAGAGCCGGGAATCGACCCCAGTGACAGCCAAGAATGCTAGCCACTACGCAACGAGATGGACGATCATGTTTAAAGCTTTAATGCCACGTGTATAGTAGATTGCGGATCTTCACATTGTTCAGGCTTTCATTTTTGATTGAAATAGGCATTTATAACGCAGGAATAGATCGCACAATAATGAAAATAGGTATTCGAAGATATACGTTAAGCGTGTTTACCTTTTTGTTTTCGTCACATACCGCGAAACATTGAGCCAGCCACCAGTCGAAGAGAAAGGATTTAATCAGGGAGAAATGTACTGTATATCTACTTCCGCTAACGAGATTGGAACTTAGTTCAAACACGCTGCAGTGAATGGAACAAGGGAATTCTCATATTACGGAACCTTTTATGGAGAGAAAGTTTCTCAGTAGATTCTATCTTGTTAATACAATTGTGTTTAATTCATCTAACTGCGTTTATATTGACATCCGTATATTTTTTATTGATTCTTTTCTTTGTGAATAACCTTTTAAGTGCCCATAACGAGGAAAGATGACTAAAGAAACATCAATCATTAAAACGGGAGCTACATAGGAGTGGCAAAATGAAATATTAGGCCCACTACTCGCAATTGTTGCTGTTGTTGTTTTTGATTCATTTAGTGGCTTTTCGACATTGTGGCCATGTTACCGTGTACTTGGGTGAGTCTGCAATTTGTCTCATAACCTGTGTTATTGTGATGGCTGTACAAGTGTGTGTGTGCTTGTAATTCAGATGAGGATTGGGAAGGAGGTGGCCGTGGCCTCAAGTTAGGAACATCCAGGTATTAACCTGGAGTAGAAGTGGGAAATCACAGAAAACCACTTCCAGGATAGCTAAGGTGGGAATCGAAGCCACCCCTTCCCATTTTTGCCTCACGCAGCAGAGGGTACCCCGTCCCAGCCTTCAGACCAGAATTAAATTTCTTGGTAGAGTCGAGAATCGAACCCGGGCCTCCGCAGTGACAGCCAAGAGTGCTAGCCACTACGCAACGAGGCGGAAACTCGCAATTGCGTACATATTTATATGTAAACACACATTTAGTCTGTTTTCCCCTCCTCTGTTTCCCACCAAGGCGCCATCTGAGCCAAGAGTCGAGGCGTTTGTCCCCTGACAAGGTGAATTTTGGAACAATTATGAGCCTCGGTTTAGAACGGGGGTAAGATACTGTGACACACAACACACAAACAATCCTTACTTCTGCCGGGAAACAACACCACGCGCGAAACAAACAATGCAAAGTACTACCCTGCCAGGGAATTGTTACCGCTAGCTGTGGAGCGCAGCTGTAGTGTATACATTACATCATCTCGCCTCGTCATGGCTGCAGCGAGCGGTTCCGGGGCAAGAGGGGAAAGCATTTACAGGCATACAATGAGAACACACCGCATAGCGCACGAGCCAGCCTGAATCATGCACACAAATGACACGCGATGAGATTTCGCTGGCGACAACTGCACATCTATCGCAGGCGTGTGGCTGGGTGGAGCGCATTAGTTCCGATTTCCGCCACCGGTAATAATTCGCTAGTAGGGTAGTAACACGACTCTTCACTCGCACATCTCACGTTTTAAGCGTTTCCTGCGCATGGACCCTGCGTTGCGCCGACAGAGGTCGAAAAGCAGTGGTGCACGTGACGTCAAAAGTTTGACATTTAGTGCTATGCTTGTATCGTGTTTACCCAAATCGGTGGAGCTCAAGCGTTTCATCAGTTTATGTGTAAACTTTGTTGATTACTTGGTTTAAATTTTCTGAAGTTTGTACTACGTCGTACCTACTTCAAGCTGTTATGTAGAGAGAAGTTTTTCGATGAAGCGAACGGTTCAAGACTACCTCCGATCTACAATACGAGAAATTTGACGGAATCATTGCTGTTTACTGGCCACCTACTCGGAAATGGTAGACAAGCTAGATGACACGCGTCTTGCTCAACAGTTAGTAAATAAAGATCGACGGCAGTCAGTGTTTGGGTCTTTTGCTAGACGATGACAATTGTTTTTTGTCTTGTATTCATATTCTGATTGTATTTTGTATTTTAATTAGAAATACCGTAATTAATAAAACTCGTCTTTTTTAATACAGCGTTAGACTTACATCACCGTGTTATTTCAAGCTTCAAAGCCTTAAACTAAAAAAAAAAACTAAAAAAAAAACCTGGTAGGTAGGCAGCCGCAATTTATGCATTTGACCCCCTCTCCCATCTGCAATAAGTTTACTCCTCTGCTGGCAGAGAGGGGGCAGGGGACTGCTTGGCTCAGACTTGACAGAACGCTTGGCGATTGCTTATCATTATCAGCAAAGACATGTTATAATCTCCCAAAGCACTGCGCTGCATGAGTACTGTATTGTAGTTCCCCTCTATCTCTACTTCTCCGTGTGTTGTGGCTAGTGGGCTACGTCATCCATAACGGAGTTCCCCAATCTGTCAAGCACTGCCTCCAGCAAGCGGCGACTCCTCCAAATGGGGCTGGGGGTTTAGAAATAGTTGTTTTCAGGTCTACTGCTCAGGCAGAGTACATTGGCCTTTCATTCCCAAAGCACAACACCAGGAAACCTCAGTCGATGTATTTAACTCCAATGTAACTCCCTGTCATACAGGCGTTGAACCCCAAGTCGCAGCTGCCAGGAACAAAGGAACATTTCATAGAGTAAATTGTGCCCCATGTACACAAGAGGACAGTATTCATCCTCGTAAGCCATAGGAGGGCAATGAGAGAGCGCAGCTCCTGGAGCCGACTGCATGAGCGCGAGCAGAGCCAAGGAGCCGGGACCAGCCTACTGCTCGCTAATAGTCCGTGCTGGAACGACTACATGGCAATATGCGCAGTCAAGGCGCAAGCATAGGTACAACATTGTACGGGGCTGAGTAGGCCTATATTATGTGTACGGCTGTACGCTAAATATGAAGCACGAACAAGCTTAGCACATTTTTATGAACAGTTTTCGCAAACAGATTTCCTAAACATGCACAAAATGACTGCCAAACTTCTATCAATGTTTGGTTCAACATATCCGTGTGATAAACTGTTCTCTCTAATGGAGATAAATAAATCTCCACGAAGAGCCACTCTAACTGACGCACATCTCACTGCCGTTCTTCGAATTGCAAGTGCAAGATCGATCACTCCAAATATAACCCGTCTGCTTCAGCGAAAGGATACGCACACCTCCTCATCATCTGAAGAATGATAGTTCAGATATGTAAGAACACATAGGCCTATATTTTGTTTATGGTGAATGATATTTATTCATGTATTTATTTCTGTACTGAAGCCTCCGTGGCTCAGGCGGCAGCACGCCGGCCTCTCACCGCTGGATCCGTGGTTCAAATCCCGGTCACTCCATGTGAGATCTGTGCTGGACAAAACGGAGGCAGACAGGTTTTTCTCCGGGTACTCCGGTTTTCCCTGTCAAAAATTTCATTCCAGCAACACTCTCCACTATCATTTCATTTCATCTGTCATTCATTTAATCATTGCCCCAGAGGAGTGCGTCAGGCCTCGGCAGCCGGCACAGTTCGTATCCTCGCCGCTAGATGGGGGCTTCATTCATTCCATTCCTGACCCGATCGGAGACTGGAAGCAGGCTGTGGATTTTCATTTTCATTTTCATTTCTGTACTCCTACAGCAAAGTTTCATTCCTTGTATTCTAAACAAGTTGTTAGGTTGGCTTATTGTAGTTTCAGGACTATCGGCAGTGGGCAAAGGAGTGTGTACTTATCAGCTGTCAAAGTAATTATTTATGTTTCCTACACAGAACCTAATAAAAGGAATGTAATTAAGCGTATGTACGTAGCACCATAATCTAATCATCTAATGCACAACAAACAGGGCACAAGTATGAAGCTGTTGTGATACGCCGCTTGTAATGGGAAGCTGTGCAAGCAGCTACAAGGTTAACTTCGGTGAGAGCGCATACTCGGCTCTTTCTCCTGCCGGAGCGGGAGCGCTGCTCAATGTGCCGAATTGTGCCCACCTCTGTCGTAAGCTGTACAGAAAGGAACGGAGTGTACAGCGAACCTCCATAGTAGATTTTCTACTAACAAGGAAAGTATCAGGCAAGACAGGCCGAAACCTATCTTCAAACTTTGTGGACGCAATCGTTGTACTATAACTATACGAAGAGGACAAGGTGCGGAAAATCAGCCGCCAGATTGAACTGCAAGACTCCGAAATCGTACCTGACATCCCGGTACGCAGACATGACGGCTGGCGGAGCTGGACATCCCTGCGGCACTCTGAGTAATCTCGTGTTGGGGCGTATATGCTGACTGGAGCGTGCGGCTGCTTCCCACAGACCTTGGGTGCCCGGGCTGTCAACCTGTCCCTTCCAACATGTACGGTACTCGCTACTTTCCATTGGTTTAGAGGAGAGATTCGCCACATGATTTCGGAGCCTTGCAGTTCAATCTGGCGACTGATTTCCCACACGTTGTCCTCTTATAGTACAGCGATTGCATCCATAAAGTTTCAAGGTAGGTATCGACCTGTCTTACCTGATACTGCCGCTGTAAGGTACTTCCCAGTCCTCTCTTCATCTAAGACTTGGAAATGAGTCCTGGTCGTAATGTGATTAAGCGACAGCAGGCAGAAAGAGACTGCTGTTTCATTTTCAAGTCTCACTCAACAGCAATAATAACAACAATAATAATTTAACGACCATTATAACTGCCGAAGCATTAAAAACGCCAGAGTGTGGAACTGTGTAATTGTAGGAGATGTTTAACGTGTCATTTTGTCTACTGACACGAGGTCATTTCATTCAATCATCCTTAAATGCCACCGGAATGAATGGAAATCGTGCCAGTCATTTTGGGTTTCGAAGGACAAAGCTCAATCGACTGTCAGAGTTTCTAAAGGCAACTGCCTGATTGTCTGTGTATTTGCAGAATCCTTGCTGATATGGTGAACTTAATCAATTTGAGCTACAATGAGGAATGGTGCCATCTACGAGTAATCATTTGCATAAACTGAGCATAAAATATGGTCCTTGAAGATTAACCCATTAGGTATACAATTCCCTCCACATTGGCATCAAAACTATTTACTGGTATGCACCTTACACATGGCTGTAAAAGTAGGTAATTGTAGATTGAGATTAGGATGGTTCTTTAATAAAACTTCCCAAACAATCATTCCTTTCAGGGCGATGGTGGGTTGGTTCGTTTGCTCCTGTTCATTGGAGAGTTTAGTTGCAGACGACTGGTTGGTAGAACAACCTTCTAAATGCGGTGACATCGTCAGATCAAAAATGACCCTCTTGTCCGCACTTAGCGTTACCTGACAAAGTACAAGTCATGAATAAACAAAGGTGTGGAATCAGAGCGGTAGACGAGATCTCCAATTAAATCCTGAGAAGATTGAAACTGGGAATACTTATCATCAAAACCAAACACTGGCACTGGTTTCTCTCCATCCTCACACCTACACAAGTCATCAGTTAACAAAACCACCCGCCATTTTCAGTACTGCGGGAATGTATTCTATACATACTAAGGGGTGAGTGACCAGCCATAAAGCGGGGATTAGAAAGGAGGTGTTGTTTCTTAAGATAGACGATTTTACTACATCTGATTCAAATGTCTTGGATATCTGTATATGAAAAGGATACTTCCACTCCACAACGTCAATGCACAGTTTCCTGATGGGGTTCTTGAGTGGCAGACAGAAGAGGGCCCGCTGGGGTCTGTCTGGGGGCGGCTTGCCCCCCCTCCTCACCGGCCGCTTTTTGTTGGCACTCATCGCAGTGGCACTCAGTGCAGTCTGCCACGCTGTTGACAAGGGCTTGTCAGAGATGCTAGTGCCTCTCCCCGGATCATGCTGCGCCCCTGGAACACAAGAAATAGCTTATTGTCATCATGCTGAGCTTAGTCGAGCTCTAACAAGCAATATAACAAGCACTTTCCTGCAAAACAACAAACATATTCACAGAGACAGTTGAATTCTCAGATTCAATGGCCTGTCATGTTCAAATAAGCAAAATGATTAACATCTCATTGGTCTTGTGCTGTGAATTGAACCCGAGTCTCTGGTGCCAAAAACATGCATAAAAAATGGAAAGGAAAAACAAAACACAATAAACGTACACAAAATCCAAAACTAAAACATAATATAACACGGTAAGATTTGACGACTACAGATGACAATTCGCTTTGCTTTTAGCTAAGCAGGCACTTGTTATATAGATTTCTTGTTTACAGTAAGTATATTTTCCATTTAATCACTGACTATATCAAAACACTACACAAACACAAAGCTTAAAATGCAATACACTCTAGTGTCGAGTTGAGGCGTAGGGTACATTCATCAATGGTGCGCAGTAAGAAAGAAACATTGCTTGCATCAAATATACAGTACAGTATGCCTGGAGTGCAGTTCAAACCACTTAGCCTCTTAGCCTTAGCCTCTTTATAGATCTGGTGTGCGCAACGTCCTTGCCGATAGCCCGTGTTATTGTGATGACTATGGCAGTTTGTGTACCATAACTGTAATTATTCGGGTCTGGGGACGGAGAAGACATTTTTATGAAATGAGTGTAGGAAAAATTGTGTAAACCATACTCAGGGTGTCCGCTGTCAATTATAGGATTCAAACCTTGAATCTCCGAACGGCAGCTACCAAGCCCAGTCGTGGAATAAATACCCTTTTGATCATTCGGCCACGCTGATGGGTTTAAAAATCTGTTCAAAGAGGTCTAGCAGATTTTTCAAGACATTTCCTAGATGTAACAATTGCCTTTCCAGGATGAAATTCTGAATAATAATTGCTGCAATTATTACGTTTTATTATTTATTTCGATTATTTTTGAGGTGTAAGAAATAATTTTCGTACAATATGAAAAGTGAAGAATATATCAAACAGCTTTGAAGCATCTTAAAATAAGATATTTTTAGGTATTTCAGACATCTTTAAGACATTTTGAAAATATTCTGTGCCATTTGGGTAGTTCCATTTCCACGCAATTCGCCTCTGTTCGTTTCATGATTTGTTACTAAACTTATTTCAGTTTACTGCAAAGAATAGGGTTACATTCGACAATTACGGTAAGGAGCGGCCCCAACGATCGGCTTTACTTGTTGTCATTACATGATATTGTTTCTCTCCCAAGCGACAGGCATCTAACTAATGTCAATAAGATCATTAAGTATTTTGGGGTCTTTATCAATGAATTGGAAGGCTTTTGGGATGTTATTACGCGTCATGTTTAGAAGCTACACAAGGTTTTCCACTATCAAAGCTCAACTAATGTACCGTAATGCGTACTGACTTGAGGCTCGGCTGGAAAGCGCGAATCGTGGTGTACCAACAACGGAGCAACAGTAAACCACAACTACAGTCCAGCCGCTGAGTGTCGGCTCTGTCGTTTGGCGATGGAGGGAGAAGTGGGGGTAAAGAGAACAATATAGCCAACTTACGGTAGTGAGAAGCTGTTAATAGAACCTTGAAACTTGCCACCATAGTAATTCTTCTCTAGCGTCTTAACTATGTATCGTGGAAGTCCCACACCATTTGCCATTTTATGCATCATTTTGTTATTCTGACATTTTGCGGCTACATAATCTAAATCGCAGTAGAATTCCGCCTATGTTGGCGAAGTCGCTTACTACCATGAAGAAGGTTGTCACCTGTACCAATCAGCGGTTTTCCCGGTAAGCCGGTCTTAAAATTTAGCTCGATGTTACCAAGGCTCTCCTCTGTAGTCCAGTTGCTCTGTGTGTTAGTGCAGGTTTGTTGTTTTATTGTCTTGTGTGTGCACACTTACCGGTACTGTGAGTAAGTATATTACTTTAGTAATATGGTCAGCGGTTCGTCAGAATTCATTTAAAACATGTGAAATATTTTATGTAGTCAACGTTGTTTTATATTTCGCGGTATAGAACCGGCAACGCTGTCTCCCTCCCTCATGAGACACTCGACGGCTGGACTGTAAGGATAGAGACTATGAGTGATGTGAGGAAAATATACCGGTAGCCATACGAGGTAGCTATGGACATGCTGTCGAAATTGGAGGACAGGGAGAAGTTATGCATTAACAACTAGGTAGTATAAGAGGTACGCCTGGCTCTACAAAACAAGTTGGAGTCTAGTACAGGGAGAGTCTCAGTTGAGTTGCCAGTCATTCCCCGTGACATGCCTGGGAAGCGGACGAGCCAATAGCCGTCAGACTCATGTAGCTCGTGCGGCGATGGGTTGGGTAAGTTACTTCTTAAAAGTAGCTATGTTTCAGTTACACTTGTCAAAGTAACGCATCGTTACTTTTCATTATTTTTGTACAAAACAGTCACTCAATAGAACTTTCCCCGATCCTATACTTCACTTTATTTCCACGCTAGAGCGAAATGCAGTGATATGGGAAAACAAACTGAATTGGCAATGTGTAAATCATATTTAATAATTAATACATGGTTATTTTGTCAGTCCCATCTCTGTAGATTGACGACTCACAAAATTCAAAATTGTTATAGCCTACATTATTAGTAACTCGTCATTCCCGGTGACACACTATTACTTATTTCTCCATTCTTGGTGGTCCGGGTTCGATTCCCGGCTCTGCCAAGGCATTGTATTTCTGGTCTGTGGACTGAAACGGGGTACACTCAGCCTCGTGAGGCAAAACTGAGAAGAGGAGGATTCGATTCCCACCTCAGCCATCTTGGAAGTGGTTTTCCTTGGTTTCCCACTTCTACTCCAGGCAAATGCCGGGATGGTTCCTAACTTAAGACCACGGCCACCTCATTCCCAATCCTCACCTGAATTAAAAGTAGACACACACCCAAGTACACGGGGCTACATGACCACGATGTCGCAAAGCCCCTAAATCAACTAATAATAACATAGACTGAGTGTATCCCGTTCCAGCCCTCAGAGCAGAACTAAATTTCTTGGCATAGAAAAGAATCGAACCCGGACCTCCGAGGTGACAGACAATAATGCTAGCCACTACGCTACTGGTGAGAATATGTTAGCCATTACCAATTCCCTCTATTTCTCCATATTACTTGAATTCATTTCTCCGTCCAATTCAATCAAACTTTAACATTCTTTTTAGAAACCTATCATTCAAATTAAAGCGTGAGCCATGCTGTGTGCTCAAATTGTTGACTCTTTGCAAAATAATAAAATACTCAGTAACAGTATTTTCATACAAATGAAGCAGAAAGTAATGTATCGTTACTTCGAGCGTTGTATCCCAGTTTCTTTTTGCACAAGATAACTGTAACTTCGTAACTATTTTTGACAAGTAACGGCAACTACAATTTAGTTAGTATTGAAAAGTAAATCCTCCAACACTGGCTCATTATATACTGCTCAAAAAAATTAAAGCACCACTTTTTTCAATGGCCACCAGATTTTGAAAAGTTGACCTACAAGCTCGAAATCTCAGTATGACGTTTGTCCTGACGCCTACCAAGCATATGCTTCAGCACAACTCCCCAACTTGAGTAGTTTCGGGGTAGCACCCCGAAAACCAGCCCATTTTCGAAAACCGCAAATTGAAGTTTGCGAAAAACGCTGCAGGACTTGTCGCAGGTTGCCAAAGCAGTCGAAAATGAATGAGTCTTGCTCTTAAAGGTTCCACAAACACGTAGAAATCGTTACATTTGACGTTTGGGCATTTTCAACCCCCTTCATCATCCCCTAAACATGGACTACCATTGGGGGCGTCTGAGAAGGTACCGGGTGTGTTTAACCATCTGAAAACCTGCACACCGTCCTCAGTTGCTGATTGCAGTAAGTTCTTAAGGCCTCCGGCAATGTCCACACCCCCTAACACCCTCAACTGGCATGGGACCAAACCACTCCCTCTCGATTCACCCCTAAGGAAGGTTTTAATCGAGATGTTTATCAGTGCTGTGAATGGGGGGGTCTTCCCCTACCGTTTCAAAAAAGGAGCTGTGCCTTTGCAACCACCCCTTCCCCTGCAACCCCCGTTTGTATGATTTTTCGAATCAGGCCCTTTTTAAGGGCTGAAACGAGGTCTTAATCGCTGAAAGGGCTGTAAAGATCCTTAGAAGTAGTGGTGACACGAAATCAACCCCTTCCCATCGATGATTGACATTCCGTCCCCCAAATTCGAAATTTTTTAACCCCCAACCCTCCCTGTCTGGACGCGTAACGCGTCATGGCAGAATTTTCAGAGTTGGATGGAAATGAAGCTTATGGCCTGCAATGGAGCCGAAAACAGCAGGTTGGATAGAAATTCATCGGTAGGTTGGGAAACGGGACCAAAATTTTTCAAAAAAGTGTACAGCCTACAGTAAGTACGCCCATACATAGGCAACCCACATCACGTCCGTGCGTGTGGGTTGCCTATGATCGGCAATAGGTTACAAACTTGGGCAATGAGAGAAAAATGACGTGATGTGGGCTGCCTATGCATTGGTGTACTTACTAGAGGCTGTTAACTTTTTTTAAAACTTTTGGGTCCCGTTTCCCACCCTACCGATGAATTTCCATCCAACCTGCTGTTTTCGGCTCCATGTCAGTCCATAAGCTTCATTTCCATCCAACTCTGAAAACTCTGCCATGACGCGTTACGCGTCCAGACAGGGAGGGTTGGGGGTGCAAAAATTTCGAATTTGGGGGACGGAATGTCAATCATCGATCGGAAGGGGTTGATTTCGTGTCACCACTACTTCTAAGGACCTTTACAGCACTTTCAGCGATTAAGACCTCGTTTCAGCCCTTAAAACGGGCCTGATTCGAAAAATCATACAAACGGGGGTTGCAGGGGAAGGGGTGGTGACAAAGGCACAGCTCCTTTTTTGAAACGGTAGGGGAAGACCCCCGCATTCACAGCACTGATAAACATCTCGATTAAAACCTTCCTTATGGGTGAATCGAGAGGGGGTGGTTTGGTCCCATGCCAGTTGAGGGTGTTAGGGGGTGTGGACATTGCCGGAGGCCTTAAGAACTTACTGCAATCAGCAACTGAGGACGGTGTGCAGGTTTTCAGATGGTTAAACACACCCGGTACCTTCTCAGACGCCCCCAATGGTAGTCCATGTTTAGGGGATGATGAAGGGGGTTGAAAATGTCCAAACGTCAAATGTAACGATTTCTACGTGTTTGTGGAACCTTTAAGAGCAAGACTCATTCATTTTCGACTGCTTTGGCAACCTGCGACAAGTCCTGCAGCGTTTTTCGCAAACTTCAATTTGCGGTTTTCGAAAATGGGCTGGTTTTCGGGGTGCTACCCCGAAACTACTCAAGTTGGGGAGTTGTGCTGACGCATATGCTTGGTAGGCGACAGGACAAACGTTATACTGAGATTTCGAGCTTGTAGGTCAACTTTTCAAAATTTGGTGGCCTTTGAAAAAAGTGGTGCTTTAATTTTTTTGAGCAGTATATAATAATATATAATAATAAACCCTGGCACTACAGCCCATGAAGGGCCTAGGCCTACCAAGCGACCGCAGCCCGGCAATTTGGCCTGCAGATATTGGGATGACACGTGGTCAGCGTGTCGGGTCCCCTCGGCCGTTAATCTTGGTTTTCGTGACCGGGGTGCTGCCTCACAGTCAGACAGCTACTCAATTTTCCTCACGAGGCTTAGTGCATCCCGTTCCAGCACTCACGTCAGTTTCTAAAATCCCTGACGGGGCCGGGTATCGAACCCGGAGCCTCAGGGTGAAATGCAGGCGCGCTATCCCAACACCATGGAGCCGGCAACCCTGGCTCATTGCTAAACAACCGACCATTTTAACTGACGAAAACATCATATAAATCAAAAGTTAAGGTCGATGTTTCACAAAATTGAAGCTCTTAAACCTGAGGAAATAAGAAGGTGCGGCTTAAACCAAAATCTTCCAAATCGTCTCAATAGTACAGGGAAGATCTTGCATTTCGTGAAAAGTCAACGAAAAAAAATGTTTTTATAAAGTGCGTTTAAACAAAATACTGTATATAAGGCGATAGCTCCTGCCTGAACTGTGCCGTCTACAGCTCGCTTAACAATAAAGCCAGGCGGGTGGTATATACAGACGTGACAGTTCTCGCATGAGTCTGCTAGTTTATAATAAGTTACTTGCGGGAGACTTGAGCGATCCAGCCGAAAATCTATAAGGAATCTGGCTCGGCAAAGTGACGTTTTCTATTCTTCCATACGGTAGGCGGTTTCAAATTTAAGCCTTTTGCCATGTCTTGATGAATGCAGTACATTTGCATTTGTCTGTTGGCACAGGCTAGAGTAAAATGTGGCTTTTCACCGATATCTCATTCTCACTCATGGCTGTGATTATATGGAAGCTACTGAGGTATGGGTGGTGCTTAGTAATGACATTCGGGGCACAGTCAGTGCCTGTGGATGCTGTGAAAGGTTCTACTCATAGGGTTAGTACTGTTGTTCTGACTCAGCGAGGAAAGCAATGGCAAACTACTTCACTCCTCGTTTTGCCTAGTACGCCTCAATATAGCGCTGCCTTGGGTTTTGTGGGTATCTACCCACATAACCTATCGGTGGTACTTTTTGAGGATCCAACCAGCCTTCGGGCAGACTACCTAACAGACAAAGTCACAGAAGAGAGAGAGGTTTAGGCCCAAGAGCTCAAGCTACAAGAACACATTATTGCATAAGTTATTTTCAGTCTGTCAACAGTGGTGAATTGAATCCTGATTTAGTACCGTTTTCTGATGAGGCGTTGGTTTATTTGCATGGAGGAGTAAATACGCAAAATAACCGGTATTAGTCACGCGAGAATCCAAAAATAACTCTTGAAACCCCCATTTCATGATATTAAAATATACCTAAATAGCACATTATTGCTAAAACGAATTGTAGGACTATTATTTTTAACAACACCATCAATTCGGACCAATACATAGATTTACAGAACGAGGTCTTCCGCAGCTGACTGGACAGAAAACGTCATTCGGATATTTCCAGCAAGACGAGGCTGGAATATACCGCTCGTAATTCAATTAATGCAGTGCGTGCGTGGACAGAATAATTAGAGCAGGTTTGTGGCCAGCTCGATCTCCCGGTTTAACGCTTTGTGACCTCTATTTGTGGAGTTGTTTGATAGGCAGAGAAATAACTCCCGCACTATGGAAGTTCTGAAAAATGAAATTCTACCGACTGACATTTTGAAGATTCAAGATGCTGAATTGCAGGGAGTGAACTGGATAGGCCTAACACGCTACAACGCTTGTCTACAGGCTTACTTCAATGGGGTGAGTTTTACTGTTCATTCTATCTGTTTAGAAATCGTATTATCCATTCGTCGAAGTTAACGGTTTATCTACAGGCTTACGGGAAAGATGTGACGGCGACCGCGCCCTCGTATACTGACACGAGGTATGCAGGAAGGTCGGGGCCATCCCTGTATAATGAAACAATGCTTAATAATAATATATATTTTTTTGCCGTGTGGTCTCCTGAGAGGCCGAGTGTAGGTCTTTCTAACCGACGCCCGTGGGCAATCTGTGCGCAGGGTTGAGAGATGGAATGAATGAAGATGAATGAAACTGACAAGGATGTGGTAGGAAGCGGCCGTGGCCTGTCAGAGGGTACCGTGCCAGCAATTTCCTGGTGATGAAAGTGGGAAACCACGGAAGACCATTACAAGGACGGCCGACCGTGGGGCTCGAACTCACGCGTCCACCAAGTCAGCAGAGAGCTTTGCCCCACGGCCTAACGCTGCACTTGAGCAAACTGTGGGTATAATAATAATAATAATAATAATAATGCTAGTGAGACATTGACGTTTCACACTAAGGGTGACTTGGAAAAAATCCTCACAGAGGAAAGAAAAATAATAAGGAAAATAATTGGACCAAAGCACACAGATGATGGATACAGGCTTCACTCCAGAGACACCACAGAGAAATGTCCAACCTCGCAGCAGACATCAGAAAGAGGCGACTAATATTTTACGGCCACATCAGCAGACTCCCACAAACCAGACTCACTAACAAAATTCTTAGATACATACAGCGGCTCAAGATTACTACACCCTGGATGATGCAAGTCAAAACTTATCTAGTAAAAGCACAGGTCAACCCAGAAGACGTCATAGACAAAAGCGTCTTTCGACACAAAGTATACAAGTGGGAAGTGTTGTCAGAGAGAGCAGCACCTACAGCCCAAAGACCAAAGTGGACCGAAGAAAGGAAGAGGGCATTTAGTGCACGAATGAAAGAGTATTGGAAAGACGGGAAGAACAATAAGTCATGATTGCTTCACGTGGTCTAATAGGCCTGTAACGTGTGAAATAAGAAGAAGAAGAAGAAGAAGAAGAAGGATTAGGAGAAGAAGAAGAAGAAGAAGAAGAAGAACTCCTATACAATTGGAGGGCAGAAAACAGAGAGAAATAAAACGACATAAGATATGCCCAAATAATAATAATAATAATAATAATAATAATAATCCGCCTCGAGGAGGACGTAGAGCTGACTACGGCCGGACGGGTCCACAGGTGGCGGATAGTGGATCGCCCTCTAGATATGGAGGGTAGCTGCGACATAAGCAGGGTAACCTGACGAATAAGCAGTCCCGGACCAACAGCGGCATTGCTAACAGGATGTGGTGGGTCTGTGGATGGCACCACAGTCTCTATAAAATGCCACATATATCCAAAGACAGCAATGTGACAAGGCGAGTCAGTGCCGCCATAAGCACTAGCCAACAGCGTCTGTACTCCATGTTAGGGGCGGCTGTGAAAGGCGTCTGTACCCCATGTTAGGGGCGGCCTAAATGAAATCCTGGCAGTAGGTATAAAACGCAACCCATTGATAATGGAGAAAATGTCAAAGAATAATGAGCCTCGGAAAAGGACGCTACCCGAGGTGCGTCGGGGCACGTTTGGAGCTGGTGCTGAACGTGACAGCAGGCGAACCACCAGTGACATGATGCTGAACAGGCGGGCACATGTCGGGTCACCCGAAAATTCTACAGCCGACAACGCAGATAGGAGAACCCAACAGCCGTCATCTCCCCCTGTCGAAAGTGTTTCAAACATTCAACTGACCACTAAGGCAGGCAAACTGAGGCAGCGCTTAAAATGGACTGATGAGATGAACAAATTCATAATGCGCTCCTACTTTATTGTTACAAAGTTAGAGAGAGACCTCACAACATATAGGAAAGATTTGCACAAGTTGTTTGTGGAGAATTTTCCTGACTACTCTTTCGTTACAGAACAAAGAATTGCAGACCAAAGACGTGTAATAGTGAGGAACAATAGACTTCCTGCAATAATGATTCAAAGTCTTAAAGAGGAAGCAGCAAAAATTCTAGCTTCAGAATCCAACAATGAAAGCAGATCCACATTACTGATTCAAGCTGTTCAGGAAGTAACCTGCAGAAATGACACAGGGGAAGAGGGAATTATTGAACCAACTATCCCTACTAATATCTCGAGTTCTGATGAAACAAGTTCTATTGAACATGTGTTTAAAGAGGCAATGACAGAATTTATGGGCCTTAAAGTAGACTATCGACCAAAGCTCCCCAAACTCCTAGAAACAGCAAAGAGTAAATCTCTTGTCAGTATGACAAATAACATCCTAAAACAGTATGTGGAAACATCCGATAATCTAGAAGAAACAAACTCTCTTGTATATTGCGCAGCAGTAACTGTGATAAGGCTGAACAACCAGAAACTAATACCTTTGTCTGGAAGCTCTCGTGGAAAAGGTGCAGATGCTGAATACATTCCACCCTGGCAGCGTCGATTAGAAAATGACATCAAGGAACTGAGGAAAACCATAGGCCAACTAACAGCATATTTAAACAATAAAACTAAACCCAAAACCAATCGAAAGCTGAGAAATATATTCAGAAAAATCAACAGCCATATAAAGGAATATGATCACACAGAAAAAATCAAGGAATACATTGACAACCAAAAGCTAAAATTATGCGCAAAAGCAGCGAGACTCAGGAGGTACAAGGAATCACGAGCGAGGAAAACACAAAACAAACTTTTCTCCAACAATGAAGGTCAGTTCTACAGAATGATCAAACGAAACAAACAATCCATGACAAAAGCAGAACCTCCTAGCACGCAAGAAACGGAAGATTTTTGGAGAAGTGTATGGGCTGCAAAGTCACCGCACAATGAAAATGCAAATTGGATCAACGAAGAACGAAATAGCAATAATGTATATGAAGAAATGGATTTTGATACCATTGAAGAACGGCATGTGTATGATGCTATAAGGAGAACTCAGAATTGGAAAGCGCCGGGCACAGATAAAATTCACAATTATTGGTACAAACATTTCACGTGCGTGCACCAGAAGATAGCCCAGCAATTTACTTACCTCATCCATCATCCTGAGGAATGTCCTGATTTCCTTACTGCTGGAATTACATATCTAATCTCAAAAGAAAGTGGAAATACTAAAGACCCATCAAACTACAGACCTATCACCTGTCTCCAAACACTTTACAAACTATTTACGTCCATAATTGCGGACGAAATATACAAGTTTCTCGACAAACATAACATTTTGGCTGAGGAACAGAAAGGATGCAAGAAGCTGTCGCAAGGATGCAAAGAACAGATAGTTATTGATTCTGTGATAACACAACAGGCGATACATAATCAAAGGAATCTATATACGGCATACATAGATTACCAGAAAGCATTTGATTCAGTCCCGCATTCATGGCTGAAAGAAATCCTCCATATGTACAAGATTAACCCTGCTGTAATTCACTTCCTGGAGGTCACAATGGATAATTGGAAAACAGTACTGTATACTAAGACAGACAATGAATGTGTCACATCTGACACAATAAAAATTGAGCGTGGTATCTATCAAGGAGACTCGCTAAGCCCATTATGGTTTTGCTTAGCCATCAATCCTCTCTCTAAAATTCTAAAATCCACCGGTTTCGGATTTGACATCAAATACTACAATAGGAAATACAGAATATCTCATCTCCTTTATATGGATGACCTCAAAGTGTATGCACACAGTGAGACTCAAATGAATGCCATGCTAAATATAATAGATTCATATTCATCCGATGTCCGAATGACGCTGGGAGTGAAGAAATGCAAGCGTCTGACAATTGAAAGAGGTAAATATGCAACTTCTGAACCACATGAGCTACGCAAAGGATCTCTAATTGAAGGAATGACTGAAATAGAAACCTACAAATATCTGGGATTTGCTCAAAATACAACTTTGGATCATAAAAGTATCAAAGATGAACTCATTGGAAAATATACCACAAGACTACATCAAGTGCTGCGAACCAGTCTATGTGCAAAGAACAAAATTAAAGCTATCAACACATACGCTATACCAACCCTAGTATATTCATTTGGGATTCTGAAATGGTCAGCAACAGAAATGGAAAGCCTGCAGAGCAAAACAAGGACCCTTCTCACTACTTACCGTTTACACCATCCAAACGCCTGCAAAGAAAGGGTCACTCTTCCACGAAAGATGGGAGGTCGAGGAGTACTGGATTTACAAATTTTGCTCCAGAACCAAATTAAAACCCTTAGAAGATATTTCTATCAAAGAAAGGAAAACAGCATTCTCCATAAAGCCATTGTACTTGCTGATAAACACACAGTATTGAACCTTCGTACATCCTCTGATGATCATATCAGCCAGCCACTACACTTACATGAAAAAGAAAAGGCATGGGGAGAAAAGACCCTCCATGGAAAATACTACAGCAACCTATCCCAACAGAGTATTGATAAAAACGCATCGTGTATGTGGTTACAAAGTGGTCGACTGTTTGGAGAAACAGAGGGATTTGCAATTGCCATCCAAGATCAAGTCATTGCTACAAAAAATTACAAGAAATACATCATCAAAGATACCAGTGTAATTTCAGACAAATGCAGGCGATGCGCCATTCATCTCGAGACCATTGACCATGTCACTGCAGGTTGCCCAATACTAGCATCAGTTGAATATACAAAGCGGCACAATCAGGTTGCAGGCATCATTCATCAAGCACTCGCACAGAAATATAAATTAACTGAGGAGTATATCCCTTACTACAAGTATCATCCAGCATCCCTCCTCGAAAATGAACTGTGTAAAATATACTGGGACACTGGTATTGTGACAGATAAAACAATAGATCACAATCGACCAGACATCATAGTAGTAAATAAGGCTGATGGCACTACATTCATAATAGACATAGCAGTCCCCAACGACACCAACATCGAACGTAAACACAATGAAAAAATCTCCAAGTATAGACAGCTTGCAGAAGAAATCAAGAGGATATGGAAGATGAACTGCGTCCGGATAGTGCCTGTAATCTTGTCAGTCAACGGCCTCATACCTCACACACTCCACAAGAGTCTGAAAGAATTGGATCTTCCACCGACCATCTACAAGAGTATGCAGCATTCGGTCCTATTGTCCACATGCAATATTGTGCGATCCTTCCTTGCTAATGAATGAGTGATAATGAACTCTTATATTTTGTATATACATGATATGTATTATAGTTTGTATTATAGTTTGTATGTATTGTTATAAAGCACTTGGTTTAACCCGTGCTTTAGAGTAACCCATGTTTGTAATGGTGAATTGAATAAATAATAATAATAATAATAATAATAATAAAACGAGTGAGTCCCGTGGTGTTGGGGTAGTGCACCTGCCACTCACCCGGGGGCCCCACGCTCGATTTCCGGCTACGTGAGGGGTTTTAGAACTTACGAGAGGGCTGGAATGGGGTGCTTGCAGAACCGTGAGGACAAAGAGGTAGCGTCTCGGTCACGGAAAACAAGATTAACGGTTGAGGGGACCCGACGTGCTGACCACACCTCACACCACAATCTATATGCCAACAGTGCTGCGGTCGCTTGGTAGGCCATGACCCTTCTGTGGCTAAGTGCCTCGGAGTATTTTTATTATAATAATAATACCAATAATAATTGTAATGATAACAACAATAATAATAGTATTTTTATGTTACATGAGAGGAAATAAATACTGAATACCTCCTCCCTCTATGGACGGCACTGGAAACAGTCACTAAGTATGGCAGACTACACTCATATCCACAGTCAACCGTCCTTGAAATAAAATTAAATTTCGAGTACGCCCCTAAAATATGATAGTAGGCTACAATATGCACAATGCTGCTACCACGAGCGAACTGCCTGAGAGCTGGAGCAACTCTTCGCGACAGCTCGCAACCAATAAGGTGGCTGAATTCACGCTGATCTCGATATCAATATACAGAATGCCTATATGCTGCCGCATAAGACTACGGCCATCTCCTTTGCAGCTCAGTTAGAAATACTGCACCATAATAGTATAGGTTACCAGATAGTCTGCACACACACCCAAGTAGACGGAAGAAGGAAGGAGGCTTGTAGTTTTACATGACCTTTAATCTCGCGATCATGAGCCACGTAGAATCTAAATAATGCAAAAACTAAACACTACTAGGCTACTCCCAAAACGCATGATTCCTGTTGCACCAAACGAATTAAACCTTGACTGTGTTATGGAAATTATTGACGGGGACAATAAACTGTTTACTTGATACCACCCAGCTCGACGTAGCGTGAGCGACTTGCCACGGACTTGCGTGTGACATGACGCAGTGATCAATGAGCTCATCTATATTTCCTGTACTGTGTGGGATTGCCTGACAGCTTCGATTCTGACTAAGTTTTTTGAGTTTAAATTCGGTCTTGTCCCTCCCTACACCCTTCCTTAAAGCCCTACACAAGTAAAAACTCATACATATGATTTTTTTTCGTGTAGCCTCCTGAGAGGCCGAGTGCAGGTCTTTCAAGTCGACGCCCGTGGGCGACCTGCGCGTCCGGATGAGAGATGGAATGGATGAATATGAATGAAACTGGGCAGGGATGTGGAAGGAAGCGGCCGTGGCCTGTCAGAAGGTACCGTCCCAGCATTTGCCTGGTGTTAAAAATGGGAAACCACGGAAAACCTGGCAATTATAAAGACCTTTGAATAGAAAATCAGGTCATTTAAATAAATAAAATAAGCATATCGAACAACACACCCACTTGAAAGAGCCAACTATACTCTGATTTACAAAAGATGAACGGTGAAAGCTGTCAGTCGCTTGAAGGGTGAGGTGAGGAGTGGAGACGAGAGGGGTAATGGTCACCATAGCAACAGCGAGCAATGTTGCAATGTATACCGACACAGCAGTGAGCACATGGTTTGACTCAGTGTTCTACTGTGTCTTTACTCGTCACGGTCATTAGACCGCCAGGTAGGGGGGCTAACTTCCCCGGTATTAGTGTCTTCCTGCAAGCTTCTTGGAATGTTATGAGTCATGATCTGCCTCAGTGGCAACGCAGCATTTCCCCACGAGCTAGCTTCGACAGCTGTCAGCGACCATTATTGGTAATTCAGAGTCTCATTGGAACGTGCGTTGTAGATGATGTTAAACTAGCACCAGGTGGTCATGTGACTCATCACCGCTGACATATGACCATGACCTTCTAAGAGCAAACTAGTCACTTTGAGTGCTGTAGAGGTTAAACTAGCACCAGGTGGTCATGTGACTCATCATCGCTGACATATGACCATGACCTTCTGAGAGCACGTTCCTGCAATTCACAATATTGGTCTTATTGGGCTTCCCTTTCTATATATGGTTGGTAGGACGATAATTTCAGGGTCATGTTTATTAGTTTCGATTTTTAGGCTTTGGTTAAAACGTATTCTGTTTCCTTCAACGCACTTTTTAATTTGTCTTTGGAATTTGTTGGTTGGGTCTATTCCTAGTTCCTTGATTTCGTTATTGTTCAGAATTTATATTTTTAGTCGATGTATTGCGTTTTATTCAGGACTACTGTGGCATTGCTCTAGTCTGCTTTCGTTATTCCTATTCTTTTATTATTGTCTCAATGATTTACCTCCTTTAATAGAATTAAATTTCGATTACTAAGGCAACACTGAAAATGTATTCTAACACGTTAATAAATACACATACTAGTACTGCTATCACAATGAGACACGCTATCATCCAAGTTCCACAAACACCCAAGTACACAGGGCTACATGGTCACAATGTCGCAAAGACCCTAAATAAATTAACTACAACAACAGAAGACAATTTGGCCCATGTTTGACATCCGACAGTGGGTGCAACATGTAACAGAGGTTTCAAAAAAGAAGGAAGATTATAGTTTTACGTGACCGTTAATCGCGAGATCATAAGCCACGGAACCTCCGTTTTACATGGAATCCGAACCACAGGACGTGGCATTTCACTTTGAAAATCCTCACATGCATCGACCGGGAATCGAACCCGGTCTGCCGTGGTGAGAGGCCAACGACTTGACTGCTGCACCACCACGCGCCCAACAGAGGATTCACTGAAGGGCTGTAGACGTGTGGTGCTTGTCTGATAAATGGTTTTAGTATATATACATTATTTTGTTGCCACTACTTTTTTCACTACCCACGTACATTCTCTCTGGTCTAATGGCTTTGGCATTAACTTGTGACTGGAAGGCTCTGGGATCAATATTCAGTAGAGGTAAGGCGGCTTAAGGTATGCTCAGTTTAACCTTAAATATCAATACAGGAGGGATTTTCTCCTTTAAAAGGTGAAGGGTACAAACGTTTGATGCTTTTTCAGTCGGTCAACATGATTTTACCCAAATGAGATGGGCTATTCCCTAATCCTGAAAAAAGAATTACAAGCGATTAATAAATAAATAAATAAATAAATACACTTGTGTGTTATTATTAATCTCATATAATTTTTTTCAGGATTGGGGAATAACCCATCTCATTTGGGTACAATCGTGTTGACCGACTGAAAAGCATCTAAGTTTTGTTTACTAAGGCAACACTGAAAAATGGCTTCAAACACCATAAGGTGAAGGGTCATGAAGATAAACGTTAAACGTGACTTCTACAAGCCATCCCCAACCCAAAAGGTTTATTTATTAACGATGAAGTTATCTCTTGGCGTTCTTAGAGCTGCGTAGCCTTCTCTCTTACCAGGGGAAGACAGCTTCAAGTGGTGTGACGTGTGGAAACGAAGGGCAGGCGAGAGCCGTGTAACACCATGTTGCCTAGATCAACGGCACTATGAGTATGGACCTGGAAAGGTGAGTCTGCTATAAACCTCCCGATGCGAACAGGTTGTACGCACTTGCTGCACGGATATTATGTATGTTCGGTTCGGCATATTTGTGCGAACAATTCTTTTCTATTATGAAACTGGCCAAGTCCAAATCTCGAAGTACTTTGTCAGATCACAACCTAACATGCAGCCTTCGATTACAACTTTCCCAGACACTACATCTTAACATTGATACACTAGTTCGAGAAAAACGAAACAAGGTGTCAGAAAATGTCAGAAAATGTCCCCGTGATTGTATTGTTCTGTATGGCTCTTTTCTAATGTGTAGGGAAATGGCATTATGATCAGTTCTATTTACGTTATAGCAGGACTGTCCTTCACATTAACTACTTTTATTACATATTTTTTGATATGAGAGAGCCGAAATGTCATTGATTATAATCTGTAATCAATTGTGTAATTGCAACAAGGAGCATTAAATATTACGACATTCAAGTCGTTCAGTTCGTTGTGTTATCACAACACCAGATATATTTCCTGTCTTTCCTACATTGCTACATCCCGCATGCCTCAAACTAAATCCTCGTCCTCTGCGACAGCCGTACAAAGCACGCTGACGTCACACGCTACACTCTTCTTCGGTGCGAGCATGTATAGTTCATCTACTGTAATAAGTTTGCACTTTTTTTTGACAGTTCTCGCGGGAACGAATACTCCTACAGAACGTATCAATCTGCCTCTATCACATGCATTCCTGCCAATGAGCTATCACCCACGTGGCAGCCACCAATGGCCGCTGTTTTCCGTCAAGGTGTCAACAGCTGTTATGAGTTGCCTAAACCAACATTCATCTCGCAATATCAATTCATTGCCCTTTTTAAAGGAAACTTGTATTTCTTTGTGACACTTATCAAATAATCGTTCTAACAGCACAGCCACTGACGGCTCGCTGATATAATAATGTTACATCATTGGACGCGCTATGTCCAAGACCTTGGCTATGACACAGCAGCTCATAACTTACATGTAAGAGTGGAATTATTTTAGGCCCGTCATTTCACAGCTCGAGGAAAATGCTTACTAAGGTATGGTATAAGATGTCCTTAAGACGATACCAACATTGGATTGATATTAATATAAAACGTACGAAACATTTCACCATGTAAGTTAACTTTTATAGGCCTAAAACAACTCATATTTTAGGCCTACGTTTTTGCACAAATCATGCCATTTGAAAATTATTCACCAGGCCAATGTCCTTGGGGGAAATAAATAGTTCTGCTGACTTTTCTTTTACCTTCAAAAACAAGGAAATAAATTAAATATCTTGAACCAGAAATTCCGTATCTGCTTCAGACTCGATATTAAAAACAAAGATGTCCGACATGGAGACATCTCAGTACTCAACATTTAAGATAACCACTATATATTTGTCTGAAAAATGAACACGCGTTCAAATGGAAATAATACTTTCAGACGACTTTGCGCAATATTATCAATTATAGTAATTATTATTTAATATAATTAACACGTTATTTTCTCAGGCGGATGAACACAGTAAAGTGTCCATTACCAACCGCACGCCCATCCTACGAGCACGTGGTAGTTCAGTTTGATAATGTAACTTTTCAGTCTGGCTGACAGAATATGTTGCCAATATATTCACAATTAATGGGACAAGCGAAAAAATAACCCGAAAAAACTTACATGTGAATAAAACATGTAATAATTTGTTATGGACTACAGGTTATACATTGAGTCTTTCCTTATGGAGGTTGGCAACCCTAGCTGTCAAAAAAGTACAATCTTACACTAGATGATCTATACAGTGGTGTGAGCTGAGGTCACCCCAGCACCGCTTGTCCTCCCCTGTCTTATGCAAACCTCAGATGCACTCATTTCATGGCTTAAAACATCAACAGTGCAATTTATTCCAAAATTAATTATTAATGGATAATGATTATGAAGAGTTAGTAAAAGTAATAAAAATAGTCCATGATATAACAGTGCTATCACTATTAGTACAGTGAGATTCCTTTGCTGGAGAGGGACCGGCGGCCGACTGCCCGGCGCGCGCACCTTCCGCCAGCCAACCGAGATTGGGCAGCAGGGTTGCGCGAGGCGGAGGCTAGCTAACCAGGGTCATTTAAGTCATAAAGTCACTAAACTTTCATCAACGAGGGTGTGTAGTGTCAGCGCAGAGATAAGAAGGTAACATAAACAACAACTGCAACATATACCGGTAATTAAAGAAGAACAGATGGTCTTTTTTATTTCTTGGGAAACTGGATGACCTCACGTCACCAGTTAAAGGTTAGAACTTATCTTTTCACAGAAGATACTAATAACGTTCTCCTACAGCTGACAGACAGTAACTTTGGAAGTTACATCGTTACATTATGTAGCTACTCCTGTATCGTCCTGCGTGTTTACTGTAATTAATCGAAGCACGGACCTAAGCCCGTTTGATGTTTAATTGTGGGGTTATCTGTACTAATATAATAAAGCTGAAGAGTTTGTGTGTTTGTGTGTTTAAACGCGCTAATCTCTGGAACTACCTGTCGGATTCGAAACATTCTTTCTGTATATGATAGCCAGATTCAAGAGGAATAATTTAGGCTATGTACAATTTCGGACAGACCACTCCATTCCCTGCATTTAGGCCCTTTGGCACAAATCCACACCGTTTCACCAATCTGAACCAAAATTCGCATACTTACCCTCTGGAACCCTGCGAGTAACACTATCTGCATGAAATTTATGACAGACCAGTCAATTCCCTGAATTTAGGCCCTTTGGCTGAAATCTACACCTTTTCACCGATCTGAACCAAAATGTGTATACTTAGCCTTTGGAACCCTGCGAGTAACACTGTTGACATTAAATTTCGGACAGACAACTCCATTCCCTGCATTTATGCCCTTTGGCACAAATCTACACCGTTTGACCGATCTGAATCAAATTTGTATACTTACCCTTTGGAACCCTGCGTGTAACACTGTCCGCATGAAATTTCAGACAGACTGCATTTAGGCCCTTTCGCACAAATCTACACCGTTTCACCGATCTGAACCAAAATGTGTATACATACCCTTTGGAACACTGCGGGTAACACTTCCACTTTAAATTTCGGACAGACCACTCAATTCCCTGCATTTAGGCCCTTTGGCACAATTCTACACCGTTTCACCGATCTGAACCAAAATTTATATACTTACCCTTTGGAACCCTGCGAGTAACACTGTCTGCATGGAATTTCGGACAAACTACTCCATTCCATGAATTTAGGCCCTTTGGCACAAATCTACACCGCTTCACCGATCTGAACAAAAATTTGTATACTTACACTTTGGAACCCTGCGAGTGACACTGTCTGCATGAAATTTCAGACAGACTACTCCATTCCCTGCATTTAGGCCCTTTGGCCAAATCTAAACCGTTTCACCGATCTGAACCAAAATGTGTATATGTTACAGGGAAAGTTGATTCTCCAGTAAGAGTTGACTCTCCCTAGGTAAAGTCGACTCTTACTGATATTTTCAGTAAAAGTTGATTTAAAGCGGTCAGTGTTCAATTTCGATCAACATTTACTAGTCAGAGTTGACTATACCTAGGGAAAGTATACTCTCACTGTCTTGAGGTAGTAACAGTTGACTATTTGCAAGGAAACGGTACTAGCTAATAAAGAACAAATGGGAAGGCAAAACCAATACATTAAGAGAGAGAAATGTTTAAGAGGAACTAATAAAAAAGAAAAACCTTTAAAATACATAAAGAGATAGAAATATTTATCATTTTTTACAGCACGGTAAAGATTTGTGACACTTTGAGTTGCAAAGTACACTTTTCTTCTTGCACATGCACTTCATGGATTCGTATTTAGTGTTGCAATTTAAAAAAAAACCTTGTCCCCCCCCCAAGTGATTGTGAAGGTGCAACAGTCCTCACAGCTATTGTTTTATCCATAGGAACTTCAATTTCTTGGATAACGTTCGTAGGACATTTACTGAATTGAGACCTGAAAAAATGTAATCATTGAAATCTGAACAATTTAATACTATGGGCAGCGAAGAAGAGGAGAGGGATATCTTTTATTTTAGCTTTGAAAACGTACCTTGAGAAAAGCTGCTTTAGAATTCCATTTCTCGTTCCAATTCGATGAAATCCATCATCGACAACCTCCAGTACCACGACAAGGATAGATCGAGCATCTCCTCAACCGCGGTCGACATCGGGGACAGGAATTCGAACTGATGTTCCTTTTTCTACTGGCGGATGAATGTGATCTGATTTTTTTTTCATGCGTTAAGCTTGTTGTTCTAGACAGTAGAAAGCTTCATTTCTCTGTCTCTTGATGTCCTCAGTAGACTTGTCCAGGTCAGTGAAGAGATAATCACCATAATCTTTTCACCACTTGATATATTTTGGTTTGTTTCATTTTCATCAGGATTTCCATTCCCGTTACTTCCAATTTCGTTTTCTTGTTGTTGCTGAATTTGATCAATTGCGCATTGAAGATCCTCTTCTGTTTCTAAATTTGCCAGTACCTCAGTTGGTAGTTTTGAACTAGATAAGCCGTGTCTCGGGGGCAACCGAAAATTGTCTCATACGGGGATCGTTTTATCACGCTATGCAATGCACTGTTTTTCATAAGTTGAATAAACTTTAAGCCTTCACTCCATTTTGATGTTTTGTGGTCTTGCATCCTGGAGGTTATCATATTGTCTATGTCCTGGTTGGCTCTTTCGACGCTACCTTGACTCTATTTCGTGGTTTGCCGTGCACCATTTGGAAGTTCGGCCATGTATTGTCAATAATTGTATTAACAAATTCTCTCCCATGGTCTGATTGTAAAATACAAGGAGTGCCTAACAAAGTAAAAATATCAACGATAGTATTACACACTTCGTCTGCAGTCTTTGATTTCAGTGGTCTTAGCACAACAAAATTTGTTAAATGGTCCTGGTACACCATTATAAATTTGAAGTCTTCATCAGGTTGCAACTGAAAGTGAATCAAGTCCACTTGACATCGTGAATTCATTTCCTTGAATAACAAAGGCTTTACAACCAGTCCTTTCCTTTTATGTTACAATTTTCGATCTCAAGGTTCGCACAAACTTAAAATAGTAAAATGTCCTTTGTAGTAACATTTTGAAATTACCATATCAATTTCTGAATCATACGATCTCTTCCTTCGTGTCCAGTGGATGGGCTATGTGCGCTTCATTAGGAACTCCAAACAACTCTTCATCAAAAACATAATACTGTTTTAGATCCCTTATTTGGGGGTGGATCTAAAAGGGAGAGTTGTTGTACTAATTTATAAGGTGGTGCCTAAAAGGGTAGCTTCCCCTGTCAGGGTAAGCTGACCAGTGTAGAGTGTTGTAGCGTGCTAGGAACTAGGGGGCGTTCCTATAAATAATGTGGTAGTGTTTGAGGGGATGGGACCCACTGCACAGGGTCGCTGTGCTGGTCGCTTAGCTCAGCTGACTGCTTATTATGTAATTGAATCTGCTTGTATCAGCCGAGTGGCACGCGCTGCTTGTTGGCAGCCGAGCCGGCTCGAGAAACACAAAGGTACCTGAGTTAGCGCTAATGGACTACCGTCTGTCACGTCTTTACGTGACGGGAATAAGGAAGGGCGTTGGGATGTAAAAAGGCGTATAAACAGTAAAGCGTGTGTAGAGTGTGGACCAAGTGTTTATTGGTCTATAGTTTTGAGTATGAGTCCCTTGTAGGGAATGAGATTATGTTCACAATGTGTACAAGTGGTGTGTTACGGGTTACAAAAATAGGAACTCTGAACACGATTGACTGACTCACCTCGGTTGACACCAGCGTAGCCTCCGGCTGTCTCGATGAAGCACTGACAATGGAGAGATCCTTTGACCTCATTAGGACGCCTTCTTATACCTTCTGACGTCCTGCTGTCAGCATTGTGTTGGCATGCTGCCCCAGTTAGTACTATGTCGCTGAGTGTAATGATTACGTAAGGCTTGAGCTGCTTTATGGAGTAGCAAGCTGTCCTTACAGTATTAATGGATGTTGCCCCGGCTTTCCAAGGGTTGCCATTTTAGGGGATTTGGCCGGATGCCGGGGGGATGGACTCCAAGGGGTGCATACCCCTGGGAGGCTGTACAATACCTTATGCTGTCTTGGTCTGTGACAGGGTGTATTAGTTTTGTAATACCATTTACTTCAATAATGTCATATCGTCTTAAAAACCTCATATCGTTATTTTTTTTTAAATTGCAGTTTTAAAATTTTTCACTTTTTGAATGCAGCAACCATATTTCAATTTGGCCAATGTCAGAGAATTTACCTTGTAAGTCGAGCGTTCCTGCTGTAGTTTTTCACGAAACCGTTCTGCCGTGGTGTCTGACATAATTATTACACACTTAAACTAATAATTTAAACTTAAATGAATATTTTGTCACTATTGCACAACAATATAGAGCCGAGCAAAGACGAATGGCAACTGCCTGTTGTGTGGTGGGGGTAATAAAACAAAGAAATGTTCAGATCGATAACGGTCGGTCAAATAATGGAAGTACGAGTCCAAACAATGGCAATATTTTAATAATCATAACAAAGGTTTGGTGCGTGCGGTTACATTTTCAGAGCAGCATCTGTGAATCAACTTTTACTAAACCACAGCAGGCATAGTTAACTCTCCCTAGGAGAAGTTGATCTGTTTGTTTTCAATCAACTATTACTGATACTTTTAGTAAGAGTTGACTCTGCCTAGGGAGAGTCAACTCTTACTAAGAATCTACTTTCCCTGTAACATATACATACCCTTTGGAACACTGCGGGTAACACTGTCCACTTTAAATTTCGGACAGACCACTCCATTCCCTCCATTTAGGCCCTTTGACAGAAATCTACACCGTTTCACCGATCAGAACCACATTTTGTACACTTGCCCTTTGGAACCCTGCGGGTGACACTGTCCACTTTAAATTTCGGACAGACCACTCCATTTCCTGCATTTAGGCTCTTTATCACAAATCTGCACCGTTCCTCCTAATTGCACCAAATTTTACATACACTTTGAAACCCTGCTTGTAACACTGTCCACTTGATATTTTGGACAACGCTCTCCATTCCCTACATTTAGAATAACAAACAAACTGAACTTGAAAACCACGTATTACGGCCCTAGAACCATTCATGTCCGTAGTAATGTAACTGTAAGAGTATTTTAATAAGTCTATTGTTGACTGGCAATTCGGACTGCATCACGTCGCATCTACCAGTGTTCTGGTGCAGAATTGCGAAAATAGTTAAATCTTTGGCTGCTTATAAATTGGCAGTTACAGGCAGTAATTAGTGCAAAAAAGATGTCTTAGGCCCCTCAAAACAGTTATCATCATGAACATATTATGCTTCAGTATAAGTGCAATGGTGTTGGTGCAATACATTGAGGTTATCAGCTGCAATGAGCGTTGGTGCTTACAAATTTACCTTAATTTGTTCCGAAACTTATCGTTGAGCGCTATGTGGCGATAAATGATACTATTGCTACCACAGGAGCTCGGGAAAGCCGAAGTTTTCCAAAGTGTTCTGATTATTTTCCTACGGTTATATGCGACAAAAGACGACACTAGTGGTCTCTACATTTCTTACAGACAATGAGATATAGGTCCTGGGCAGTGTCTTTTATTTCACTCACTCCTCTTTCTAATCATTTTTAGAAATTTGTTTGTAAATTACATGTGTCAGTGCTGTAGTTAGTAAATAGCCGTTTCCCTATTCATTATTATCATTATGGGAAAATGAACTAATACTGTACTGCTTATCACCCCCACTACAACCACCACCACCACAAAAATTTATATTTAAGAAATATTTATTTTCTGGTAGTTTAAATGTGCCAGTTCTGTAGCAGTATTCATTATCATCCATAAAACAAATAAATCCACCGGGCGAAGCCGGGCACTATTGCTAGTTTAAAATACGTAGTGTACAGTTCAATTAACCGTACTCTAGTGGAGATGGAGAACAATATACGGCAGCAAATATCCCTCACAACAGAAGGGATTCACAATGTGTAAACGCAGATTTATTTACACGGTACAACACCTGTCTGTCAGCTGAAGGAGAACACTCGCAGCATCTCCTGTGGATAGGTAAGTTCTTTAATCATGATTTTTGGTGAATTTACCTTTAATTGATGTACTTTGTTACGGTTACCACCTGCGCGCTATCCGCGACCTGACCTCGGTTAGCTGGTGGAAGGCACGCGCGCCCGGCAGCCGGCCGCCTGCCCCGCTCCAGCAAAAGAATCACCCTGTATTAACAATACGGTAGCCAAATCATAATTTTAATAGGGATATAATCTTCTACCCTGTATAGTATATGCTGAAATCTAGGACTGGAAAATAGCAGGATCTCGTTGGACCAACTGGCAGACGTGCGCGAGAGACTTTCGATCAATCACCTTGCTATCCGTTTTTCCCCAGGACCATGTCTACGCTGAAAAGTCGTTGTTTCATTTGAAGGGCTCTTCAGCGCCGTGTACTTGCGTGAGTGTGAAATTTTGTCTGTTAACCTATGTTATTGTGATGGCTGTATTAGTGTGTCTATTTGTAATTCAGATGAGTATTGGGCAGAAGGTCTCCGTGACCTTTCGTTAGGAACAATCCGCTAATTTACCTGTAGAAGTGGGAAACCACGGAAAACCACTTCCAAGATGACTAATGTGGGAATCGAACCCACTTCTCATCAGACTGAGTGTACCCCGTTGTAGCCCTCAGACCAGAATTAAATTTCGTAGCAGAGCCGGGAATCGAACCCTACTTTTGTTCAAGCATTGAACGTATCATATCATAAATAAGTGTGTAATCTGATGATAAAGATCAAGGTGAACTCACCCTCAAGTAGTCTGACTACAAATTATCTCTTCAAAATGGTGGAATTTCAGTAGGTTTTTTTTTCTTATCCTCCCAGCTCGGCTTGACCCACGGACTTTGCAAGGGATCATTCCCCTACCATGGCAAGGACGATGACTGGGAGCTGAACTGGGAATGGTGAAAGGCCAATTGCTCAGGCGACCGCTAACTTGGTTCTAATTAAGGCCAGGGAAGAGATTTTGGAAGGTAGTCGGCCGTGGACCTCTTGAATTGGACCATCTTGGCATTTTCCTGGTGATGAAAATGGGGAAACCACGAAAACCATTTTCAGGACGACCGAGGTGGGATTTGAATCAGCGAGACACGAGGTAGCGCGTATATACAGGTATTAAAGGTGCGCTTTCTCTTTTTATTTTTTTTTATTTAGTCAATTTTACTTTCCAGGTTGGTGGCTCCCATGGACTCAGCGAGGGAACTCACCTCTACCCCCATTCCAGGCAGTGTCCTAGAGCTGGGAACATCTGGTCGGAGGGGATATAACTGGTGAGGTGTGATCAGCACCTCGCCCAGGCGACCTCACCTGCAAAGTGAACAGGGGCCTCATGAGAGAAGGGAGGAGGGGAAGATTAGGATGGATAGGCAAGGAAGGGGGAAGGAAGCGGCCGTGGCCATACAGTAGGTACCATCCCGAAGACGAAGTGGGAAACCACGGAAAACCACTTCGAGGATGGCTGAGGTGGGAATCGAACCCCCTCTACTCATTTGGACCACCCAAGGCTGAGTAGACCCCGTCTCAGTCCTCATACCACTTTTCAAATTTCGTGGCAGATCCGGGAATCGAACCCAGGACCTCAGGGGTGGCAGGGCTTTCTTCAAAATATAAATAAACATTTTCACAAATACCTGAAATGGATTTAATGAATTAATGTCGTTTCAGTGATAGATCATCAATACAAGAATGTTTTTCTCTGAGAATATACGGTGGCCGTACCGTATGATCTTCCAAACTAGAATAAATTGCCAAGTATTACATTATTTTAAATCAAGATGGTAATACAGTGCCTACAACAAGAACAGCAACAATTACTGTAATATATCTTTAAAATGAAGAACAGAAGGAAGATTGTAGTTTTACGTAAGCGTTAATCGCGAGATCATAAGCCACGGGACCTCCTTTTTTTACGTGGAATCCGAACCACATGACATGGCTTTTCAATTTGAAAATCTCACTCACATGTATTGACCGGAAATCGAACCCGGTCCACCGTGGTGACAGGTCAGCAGCTTGACCGCAGCGCCACCAATATACGGTACCGCCCCCCCCCCCCCCTTTTAAAATGTAATATCGTAACTTCCATATAACATAATGTAACAATGGGACTATCCTACAACAGCCAATGCCAACATCCATCATAAGGCCTTTCACCGTAGACACCCTGTTGGGGGTGTGGTTTAAGTAGTGCGATTGGTCGGAGAGAACTCAGCGTGCACACCCACCAGGGTCGTTACAAATCTCGCAGGGGGCAAATGTTGTTCATATGTTACATTTTCTCTTTACAATGAAATAATGCCCAGTGGCATTCTACCTTACGGTGAGGGGAAATTTGATTTTTAAGTTCCATTATTTTCTATTTTTAGCCTATTTTCATTTATAAAAAAAATAGGCTTATGAGATCACCTTTTGTCCGTGTGTCCGTGTGTCAGTGTGTGCGTGTGTGTGTGATGGTGTGTGTGATGGCGTGTGTGATGGTGTGTGTCCCACCCTAATAACTTCTAAACGGCTGGAGCGATTTCAATGAAACGCTGTAAGCTAATAGCACTATTTTGAACGACCCCGACCGTGCCCTTCAAATTTTGTTACTTCACACCAATCCAACATGGCGGCTGTGCGAAATATTTCACCAGCATTCAATATCTCCGAAACTATTGCCGATATCACCCTGGATTATTTTACGGTGATAAAGGGAACTACTAGAAGTTCACCTATGTGACTTTTGAAAACCTGGTAACTACAAAATCAACATGGTGGCCAAGCGACGTTGCGACTTTTAAATAGACGTTTCTCGCTATTTAACCAACCAAACGCAATAAAACTTGGTACAGTATATGTTTATACACATTGTAATGCACCGACATCTAACTTCGTTCAATTGTTTGCATAACCTCAAGATGGCGGCTGTGCGAAATATTTCACCGGCATTCTATATCTCTGAAACTATTAGCGGTATCACCCTGATGTTTTGTACGGCGATAAAGGGCATTACTGCAAGTTCATTTATAAGACATTCAAAAACCGGTTAACTACAAAACAAATATGGTGGCCAAGCGAAGTTAAAAATTTTAAATAGACCTTTCTCGTGATTTAATGATCCAAATGCAATGAAACTTGGTACAGGAAATGTTTATGCACATTGTAATGCACTGGTATCTAATTTAGTTCAATTGTTTACATAACCTCAAGATGGCGGCTGTGCTAATTTTAAAATTAAGTTTTTATTTCTTGTATCGTAATCATGCGATCGAAGTGAAAGTTTGAATAATGAACCTACGCAATCATTTTCCTTTAATGGTACATGACTATGGCCTATACATATAACAATCCAACATGGCGACCATCCGAAATATGGATCTCAATATCTACGAATGTAGTACAGCAATCAAACTGAATATTTTAATGTTGATAGGGGCTATAAACAAACGTTCACCTATAGGACTTTCAATAACCTGGTGATCGCAAATCCAACATGGCGGCGACGCGAAGTATAAATATTGACATGGTCGTTTCTCGCAATTTAACCATCCGAGTGCAGTGAAACTTGGTACAGTAAATCCTTATACAAATGTTAATCCACTGGCACCTAATATTTTCAATTGTTTCCATAACCACAAGATGGCAGCTGTGCAAAATTTTAAAATCTCGTTTTTACTTCTTGTGTCCTAATTATGCGATTGAAGTTTGATTACTACACGTACACAATAATCTTCATGTAACAGTACTTAACTGTAAGACCTACATGTATAAAAATCCAACATGGCGACCATCCGAAATATTTAGTCGGTTCTCAATATCTAAGAATCTATTATAGCAATCAAATTGAAATTTTGTATGTTGATAGAGGCATTTAACATAAGTAGGATATATGAAAATAGGTAAAGCCCTGCGCGGATGCGGATATCCGCGGATAAACCCACGGATATCCGCAACATTTTTCGCCATGCGGATATACTTTGCATTGCTTTGCGGATAGTGGTTAAGCTGCGGATAATGTTTGGAGTAAATTTGCGGATAGTTTTTAGAATAGACTACAAACCGAACTTGTTGAATATCATGGGGAAAGTTGGGTAATTGTGCGCAGCTATGTTTATCCAGTTGGTAGTACAACTAGCAACTCAGCTCCCTGCTACCCTTAAGCTGTCATCGTACCTATCAGATAGGGACAGTCAGCATGGTGCCAGTTGCTATGTGATAGCCCTGAGGCTTGGATGAATAAACTTTACACGTTGCATGTTATTTTCTGTAGCCAGCAAATAAGAAGGTAAGCCTACAGTTGTGATTAAATTACAGCATTTAAAATTAAATGTAGTTTTAAATGCCAGTTTTTACAGTGTTTCTGCATGTATTTATATTTCAATATAATAGATTAGTTTACCGGGATTCAGTGAGTTACGTTTTAAAAGCAGAGTGGGGTAATGGTGCGCAGAACATAATATGAACAAGTAAATACAACGCGAAATTAATGGCAAAATATTTCGTGTTTGTTCTCCAGATGCCAAGAAATTATACGTGGAAAACGGAGAAAAACTCCTGCCCAGCTGAAAATGTGCAGAAAGCACTACATGCAATTAGGGATGATGGGAGGCAAATAAGGGAAGTGGGGAGAAGTTTCAACATTCCCGAGTCAATCCTACGAAAGCAGTTCCTGCAAAATAGGCTTGCTCCACCTCGTCTAGGCCGTAAAGCTGTTTTTACCTACGAAATGGAGTCACAATTATCCAAATACGTTTTGACATTGGCAAAATTATTTTACGGCTTACCGCCCACCAAGCTTGTCAGACGGTTTGCGTTCAAGTTTGCAGAGGAGAATAAGATTCTCCATAATTTCCATAAAGTTAAGGTTTAACAGGCAAATATTGGTTATATGAGTTCTTGAAGAGATATCCTGCATTAACGTTGAGACAACCTGAAGGAACAAACCTAAATAGGATTGCCTCCTTTAATGCTGACGAAGCGAAGATATTTTATTCTAATATCCAAAACTGCAGAATGTTAGTATCATTGCATTGTTAAGCTATTGTAAAATGCATTGGAATATTCTAGTATTAATGCACAATGCAAGTTTCAGCCAATTCACATTGTATTATTATGGCTTTCCAACATTCATCCCATGCGCACAATTTCCCTATCCATGCGCATGATTACCCTGCAGAGTGGGTAATCGTGCGAAAATGCATATTTGCGAGATTTTGAATTATAATCCACCAAATTTATTTTTGAAATTTGTTTCTGCACATCGAATATAGAGTTACTGAGGCTCCCGTATTCATAACTACAGTTGTGTTACCTACTCGTATTACCACCATCATCACAAGACCGATTTTGGCTTTTGTGTGCACAATTCCCCCACTCTCCCTTACTAGGGCCCGGATGTTTATGACTTTTTTTTTTCGTTATGTTTTTTATGACAAATTTAAGATGATGATTTACGCTAATCCCATTCAAATTATGTCATTAACCACAATCAAAAAACTGTAAAGGGTTGCAAATCTGACTGTATAATATTCATTTTAAACATAGCACATGACATACATAGCCTGAGGGAACGACTTTCTGCTCAAATGTCTAAACGATAAAGTATAACGCAACACATTGAAAATATTATTGTAATGCCAGTAGATTCGTATAACAAACGTGTGGATAAAAGTCGTGTGGATGCGGGGCGGATGCGGATAAAAGTCGTGCGTATGCGGGGCGGATGCGGATAACAGCCGTGCGGATGCGGGGCGGATGCGGATAACGTTTTGTTTATCCGCGCAGGATACATAACTCTAAGACCTACTTATATAAAAATCCAACATGGCGACCATCCGAAATATTTAGTCGGTTCTCAATATCTACGAATCTATTATAGCAATCAAACTGAAATTTTGTATGTTGATAGATGCATTTAACATAAGTAGGATATATGAAAATAGGCTGTATAGTTCTTCACGGAACTACTTGTTACCAATTTAATCCATCTTCTGTGTTATTGCTAGGGCCTTTTCTATTACATTATGACAATATTTATACTCAATTCATGCATTATACTCGTATTTCTATTCAAGATGCTAATATCATTAATGGTTTAATAAGCCGACCTGTAGGCCAATTAATGTTACTAGTTAATAGGAAAAGGGTTGAGGTTCAGTTGGATTAGTAAAGTCTTCAACAAATGCTTCCGATGAATAGAATTTATTGAGCAAAATACTATTTTTTTGTAGTTAACTGCTGTTTAGATATTTTAAAATTCTAAAATTTGGAATGTATTGCTGCATTAATTTGCTATTTTGGTTCAGTTTTGTATCTACCGTCCCGAATGTTTGTTTCATACAACTCCAACTAAACATGATTCCTAATAATAACTTATATGATTTAAAGTAGTAGTTTAACAAGCATTTGCATGTGCATTTAGGTTAATTGTAAATGAAAATGGGCCTATGCAGTCACTTGAGTTCGATTTAAATATTTTAGGCCATTTTTTATTCATTTTAGAGTATATTTCATACATTTACTGGCATTACAGTGACCCTTTATGTGGTCATTTGTAGTTTCAACATTTTCCAAATTATAAAACAAAATTATGGAGCCTAAAGAGGAATTCTAGGCCACCTTGGCACCCAAATTCCTAATAGCTTTTCTGGTTATAGAGAATAAGCCAGACTCTATCCCGAGAGGATGCTAAGTTATGTGAAACTTTTTATAATCAATCGCAAACATATCTATACGAGAAAATCTTGTAAATAAATTGCGGTTTCAAGATTACAACTAACCTGGAAATCCCATTAATTACACACAATTACCAAATATAATATCTAATCTACGTAACGCTGGGCCATGCTTTAAAATACGCATCACATGTTCTCGTAGCACAAATATTTAAACGGCCCCATTTGAGCCCCAGCCCCTAACAGTTTTTGGGTATTGGATTTACTCATCCAATGTAAGTAGCCTACTTGCTGATGAGTGCGTGATTGAGAGCGTTTGCCTCTATTTAGATATAACAGAAATATTATCCTTTGTATTGTGCCCAATTGGTCACGGCAGATTGGCATCGAACTCAGGTCTTATCTGAGAAGACCAGGCACATGATGCTAACTATAATTGAACCATTGATCTCTGAGGGGTAACAGTTTTAGGGAACCCGAAGAGCAATGTGTTAAATAATGACATATAATAATGTAGCATGATTTCATGACCAATATGTGAATATCATAGCAATTTAAGGTAAAGAATTGTAAGCAAATGCAAGCAAATATACGTATTCGAAGCATACAAGAACGAAAGGAGGCCAGTTTGACGTTTTACTAATTGCAGTTGGAAAATGGGTGGAGATCGTAGGCGCCAAGGGACCTACTTTCGTCTGGAGCGAGGAGACAGCTCAAAATTAATGACTCGGGTATTCACCGCTTGACAACGATGGAACCTAGGGTAGGGATGAGTGCCCACGGAAATTAATTAATTACAGCCAAGTGGAGCATTGAAATGGAGTGAAATGTACACCCAGGTGAATATATTTTAAGAGAGATAATTTAGGAATGATTTTACACCTAAATTAAAGCCTATATCTCTAAATGAACGCGTTACCACCGAGCCTACGCTCGAGAGGAGTGATTTGGAGACCAGCCAAGGGCGAATCACCATGGTGGCGTCCTGACGCGCTGAACTAAGGCAATTAATTGTAATTAATTGGCCGAAGCGATCGCCGGCACGCGAACGTTTATGAAACCTCCACACCTAAATAAACAAGGTGTATATGTCAGTTCGGCTGAAAAGGTATTATTTCAAGGAAGGAGTCGCAGCCACATGTCCGGTGGACTAGTTTTTACGAGAAACCTTTATAAGGAAGAGCAGTGCAGACCAAGCCAGTTCGTCTAGAGTTGTCTTCAGTCTGTTCTCCAGTATACACGTAACTAATACGCTGCCAGTAAGCGCGCGAAATGTTAAAGTATCGACGCTCAGCCGTTAAAGAACAATAGAAGAAAGTCATACAGCTTCATAAATAATCATGAAGTGCGTCGAAGTAAAATTAATACAGATATTTGTCTATTATCTGACGCAAATATAAATTCGCTACAGCGAAAAAGTAACTTATAATGTTTTTGAACATTACACATACCAGGAAGTATTGTCAGAGTTGTATATGACATTATCATCAGGATCACTACAATTATGGGAGCCTGGGAAGCATCGCCACTTAAACTTGACAGTGAGCTGAACGATATTGCAGGTGACGAGGATCGAACGTCCGTAAACGCTGTTAAACTTTCACGGAGACCAGCGGTTGGCGTAATTGCATCGCATCTCCGAGATCAGGCGTAGGAGGAGTCCAATTAAGAATCAACCTGTGAAGTAGTGAATAAGTGTACATAAATTGTGTAATAGTGATTTAAAAGTGTTCATGTGTATAGTGATTAATATGCATTGTGTAGAAGTGAAAGAGGCCACTGATAAGAGTATGTTTATCATGTGGGAAATGTGTGAAATTAAGTGTTGTGAAAAATATAACATGATGGCTTAAATCAAGCGTCATGGTAGGCCTGAAGCTGAGGTGCTGGTACCATCCAGCGAAAATAAAAAGTGAGTACCAATTTACAATGTTATTATAACTAAATAGTTCACCATACAACGATGCATCACTTTGAGACTAAGATGTCACAGTCACTTATTGAACGAGTTTTCACCACTCGTCTTGAATAGAATATGGCTTGGAAGGTGATTTGTTTAGGGCCATTCAGGCCGAAAATAGTGATGAATGTAACGATAACGTTAAATGATAATAATAATAATAATAATAACAATCTGGGGTCGGCAACAGTAAAGTAATAGGCATTTTTGGCCTAAATAATGTTCAAAGTGTGTCATGTCTAATATAAAGATACTGTATTTTGGTAAACAGTAAGAATGTAACGTGGAATATAGCGAGATATGAGAGGTTTTCAGTGTCAGTAAAATGTTGAATGAATATTTGATATGGTCAATCCTTAGGATTATATTTGAGGACCATTAAAGTATAGTAAGCCAGTAAATTTATATCTTGTTGTTAGGAGCTATTTGAAGCTTTGGCTTAAGTTTTATTACAGAGAGAACGCGGGTGCCTTAATAATTGAGTCATCTATGTGAAGTATTGTTTGAGCCGCATGTAAGCGTGCAGAGTAACGTAGAATCCAGTGATTTACGTAAATATATTGCCGGGACCAAACTAATATAGCTTGCGCGTTAGGTGAGAAGTTGGCTAATCTACGAGTTGGTATCGCTGTTGAGCATACTTTATTATTCGCAGCGAATTGGACAGAGCCTGTCTGTATCCATCGCTTGCATGAATTATGGCCACGAATGATGTCCGTTGAGACTCCGTGAGCATGTGTAAAATGATCTACCCTGAGAGGTAAGGATCATATTCGTCGTTTAGGAAACGCAGATTTCCTGATTATGTTATTATTGTGACAGCTGCTGGTGAGAATCCTGTGTTCTCATTATGATGCGCGTCCAAAAGCCACTAGTATTCACCATAGAACGACAAGACTATCACAGGATCCATCCCCAGCCATGAATGTTAATAAGGAGCCAGTTGTGCCCGATACACTTTAAAGATAGGTGTTATATAATTAAATGACTCAATTACTTAGGAACCACACCTAGCGTATCTCTGCTGTATTGCAAGTGTAAACAAACCTGACCTTTGCCGGCAGATGAGAGAAGTGGGTTGGCCCACTGAGTCGAGCAGCCATCTTGTGTAGCTTGCCGGAACAAATTTTATTGCCTGCTAGGAAGAGGGGACATCGGTCCGCCAGTCCTTTAAATTATGGTCATAGTGGGACACTGAAGAATCTCGATATTTCAATATGCAATTAAGATATGAGTGTTATGATGATGCCAATTGAAGTAAATGATGTGTTCCAACACACATACATTGTTGAATCAAAGAAATCGGATAATATTTGGCCCAGTTATTCTCTGAACCAAATAAAGTGTTAGGCATCCTTTTAGAATGCATTTTTGCCAGTTCACGCTAATTTATTCAGACGGGTATGTGATTTCTAAGAACATGACACATTTGTAACGATAAAAATTCCGACAAGACCCAGAGAATTGTTGTATGGTGAAACTATAAATATTTCTATCCATGTTGATTTTGGAAGGGAAATGTACCACTTTTTAAGCGTTTCATATTGATGGAAAGAAGGAAGATGATTCACACGACACAACAAGTATTTGTTAATTAAGACATAAAATAATGAATTTATGCTAATCAAAGTAAATGCCATGAGAAACGGAGTAATGTTTTATTGTTTTAGTATATTAATGTCATTTAGATGTGATATGTGATTTTTATGTTGTGATAATCTAGTTATATAAAAATTGTGTCACATGATGAACACTATGGAGACCCATAGAAGTCTGAAAGTATCAATGATAGGATGCTAGAAATAGATTCGAGTGCAGTATTGCAATAATGAAGAAGAGACTCACAAAATAACCCTATTTTTATTTGTGGGAGTTAAATATAATTTGTCCTTTATTTGTATTTGTTGTATAGCCATGATTTTATACCAGTAAATATTTTATTTTAGGAATATGTTGTGTATTTCATGTAGAGTAGTTACCTGGTAGACTCAAATCCTGAGCATGTGGTCGTATGGTGGGCAGGAACGCCCCATACCTCGAAAGACCGTGAGTTAGCTGGGATACGAACACATGTTCCACATGATGACAGTTGGGTACAGTATTTGGGTGTGGAACGATTTGGTACGACATAAGCTACGTGGTACATGGGTTTTATTCAATTCAAGACAATTATACACCATCCACCCAAAGTGTTATGATACGAATAGCAACAACATGAGAAGATAGTCAAGGACACAGGAAATTAATAGACCTGCTATTGGCTCAGAGGGAGAGGACAACGTTCCACTTTATACCCACTCTACCAACATGCCGGCACACTAAAATGTAACACTGCCCTCAATTTTGAGTTGTGAATTTTGGGCCACCGATCAGTCAAATGAAGAGTAGTATACTAACGTGATCTCTCCTCTCAGGAGGCTTTATTAGGACTCATCACGTGATCTGGTATAACCCGAGTCAGAACTAAACTCCAAAGTCAATCCACGTTCTAACGGTTCCGCCTCTGTCTCAAACCTAAATTCTTTTAGACTGTCTCTAGGCAGGACGAAATTGTACACGTTTATGGACACACACGGGACTTGGAGAGAGTCAGGTGGATACGCACACCGAGCTCTAATTTCTTCTGCGACCAATCACAGTACAAAAACACTCTCCAGTGAGATGTCCATGGTCAGAAAGACCTACGATACCTGCTGGGAGAACTAGTTTCACCAGCACGATGTTCTCCTTGTGATCTGTCTGACCAACATGTATGAAACGTTTCATCGGAATTTGAGGGGTTCCCGTTGGCGGTGTTTCTTTTCAAGACTCCCTGTCCTCTTTACAATTCTTAATCATTGGTGCTAATGAACTAGACGGTGTCAGCCTCAGTCATAGAATTGTATAATTCGGACATTACAAACGAACCCTGGTTAGTATGGAGTAATAATAATAATAATAATAATAATAATAATGAGGAGAAGAAGAAGAAGATGTTATCTACGTAGCGCTGGTCCAAGCTTTAAAATCCGTATCACATGTTTCCATAGTACGAACATTTAAACGGGCCCCTTTGTTTATAATTATGATTACTCGATGTAAATATACACAAAATTAAAATGATAGAAGCTACGATTAATGTGTCTAGCTCTATCAGATGAAACAGCAACCATGAATCACGCTCTTGAAATGCTGGGAAACTGGGCCAACATCTCTTCATATTGTAGGCTAGGAAGTCAAGAAGGACATTAGCGTATTGTCGTGCGCCATCACGCTTGCCATTAAATGTTAATGAACGAACTGCACTGCCGCATTCACGGTCTCTTTATGATCTCGCTGGCGAAGCTTTCCCTGAAAAATGCCATGAATACTTAAATGGCGTGGACATGATGCAGTGAATAGCGATGTGATGATTCTCTGCTCACATACAAGGGAGTCTGGCCCAGAATACGACACATGGCTCTCCCAGGGAGTTCCTCATCTAATATTGCCAATATGCTGCACTGCCAGGGCAGAAGGACAGTCGGTATATTACGCAACGTTACCTCACAAACTTGAAATCCCTGATCTTGACCACCAGGAAATAATTTGTGGCGCAGTCTCGTACAGGTGACAACTACCAGGTGGGCCTTTACGCGGTACTTTCTACCTATAAGTATCCCGCATGCACTAATGATGTCAAAACATCATCCCCACTACATCTACCTATATCTCTATCCCACGTTATCTTCACCACGATCTTATGATCTGGACGTAAATACAGCCCCTTTTTCACCACACTTACTTACTTACTTACTTCAAACAACCAAACACACGCAAATCACCGAGCAATATAAGTTACTTCATCTACTTTTGGCAGTTGCAGCGATTGTTTCCATGTTTCCTTTGTTATTCGAAAAATATCCGACATTTAAAAATCCTACCCACATCAATAAAACAGTCACCCTTCTCCCCCCTCATCCCCAACCCTGCATCTAACTCTCCCTTCTCAAAAGTGATACTTCGCCCCCCTAGCCCTTCTCCAAATTCCACCGCAATGCCCCAACTCAAAATCCCAATACACTTTCTTACAAATCCCAAAACCAAACCCAGCCATCTCCAAAATATCACCCCGCCCAAAAACCTTAACCCCTTGGCCCGAAGAGACGGCGAAACCGTCTAAGGGGGGCCGCCGCCGCAGGGGTAACACTGCATGCAGATTACGTCAGAATACGAAGAGGTACAAACATGTTCCTCAGCGCTTCCCGTCTAATGCAGCCCATTGCGTTATAAAACCTCGCTTTCAAGAGCATAGTAGTAGACTGGGAGTTGCTACAGCAGCATTACAATTGCTCCCAACATGTCGGCAATGGCTAAGGTGTTCATCAACGACGAGTACACACACATAGTGTTAATCTGTGGATAATTTGGCCGCAATGCAGACGAAGTTCACACATGGCATGTGATTGAATTTCCAAATAGACGTCTGCCTTCTGCACAAGTATTTCACCAAACGGAGCTGATTTAAAAGCTAATGGCTTGTTCATGGCACATACCAGCATGTACCCGACTGCGACAATGCTAATTTGTGCCGAATATCCTGCAGTACTTTGCTTGAATCCTTCAATGGTAAGTTGAATTTCACCTTACTGTGATGATATAATAATAATAATAATAATAAGAAGAAGATTAAGAATAATTTGAATTTATATATTAATTACTATTGATATTACATTATATAATATGTCTCAAGAATCTGGCGGCAAATCCAGTACGGATTATCTGTGAGACATATTTATTTATTTATTTATTTATTTATTTATCGTATGGCTTTTAGTGCCGGGAGAGTCCGAGGACATGTTCGGCTCGCCTGAGTCTGTAGCTGCTTCAAGCGGACACCATTATTAGGGTGAGCTACAAGTTCCGTTAAATTTCAAGTAGTTCCAACTTTCGCCACCAGATATCAATGATACCTAGTGGTGAACGTTGGAACTTTGATAGAGCGTTCCGACGAAATCTAACCTAACAATTTAGCTTTATACAAGTTTAGTCTGTGGAAGGATCTTTTACATGCCATAAATCAATGATTTGGGCCGCCGGCTTCACTTCCCCTCCGAAGGAAGGCATACTGAAGGATTTTTAACACTCTTAAAAAATCCGACGACTTCGGCCGGGTTTGAACCCGCTATCTTGGGCACAGCAGTTCAGCATGCTACCAACTACGCCACCGAAGCCTCTTGTGAGACGTATAAATTATTATTTACAAGACATATACAGATTGTGTTACGATTCAAAAGTGCATGCAGAAGAGATGTTAGTTTTTATTTATTTACGTTTCATTTTTACTTATTTATTTTAAATTATTTATGTACAAGTAATAATAACCCTGTTACAGAAGGTGTGTAGTAAAATGGCTGCTATTTATTTGTTTCACAACATCTGATATAATAATAGTATGTTATAGCGCTCCTTTGGAAATAGCATCCCGTTCATCATTCGTGCATGCGGGTCAGTCATACCTAGCAAGTACGGCGCAGAAGGGCCACCTGGTAAAATAAGGTGAAATGGATGTGAACTCGATCTAGTTGTACCCCTCCCCCTTTCCTCCACCCTCTCCCTTCCAACCTGGTTCTCCACCCTTTCTTTCATCTCGCTTCCGTCCTACTTATTCTTTCCATGTGATTTGAGGCACTCTGTGTCTTGTTGTTGTTGTTGTTTTGTCATCTTAGGGGTGTAGCCATCGTGGCCATGTAGTCCCGTGTATTTGAATGTCTATGTTTTTGGAATTTGCCTGATAACCTGTGCCTTTGTGATGGCAGTATTAGTGTGTATATTTGTAATTGGGACTAAGATTTGGAAGGAGACGGCCGTGGCCTTGATTTAGGAAGCATCCCAGCATTTGCTTGGAGTGGAAGTGAAAAACCACGGAAAATCACATCCAAGATGGCTAAAATAGGAATCCATCCCATCCCTTCTCAGTTTTGTCTCACGAGGCTGAGTGTACCCTGTTCCAGCCATGTGGCCAGAATTACATTCCTTGGCAGGGCTGGAAATTGAACCCGGGCCTCCAGAGTGAATGCCAAGAATGCTAGCCACTGTTTTCTCAGACTAGCCCACACGAGACTGCTACACACGGGTAGTGTCGGGTTGGGTGACAGGTAAGTGGTTGAAATAAAACAGTCCAAGGAACATCCCCCCCCAAGAAAAAAAAACAAAGCTAACAATGAAAGGTCCAGTTTTAATTAAAACAACATATCAATTATTCATAAGCAGTACCCGGCATGCGTTGCAATGCCAATCAAAGAAAGTGTTGGATTTGTAATTTTGTTTCTTGAAGTGCTTTTGGATACACAATATTTTTTTTCAATTTCCGTTAACTGCCTCTAAACTGTCGTAAAATGGATGAACTAATTTTGAAACATTCGTGGGAGCGTGCACAACAACTCATCAAAGTTTCATCGCTATTGGATGAATGGCATATGAACGCATACGGGATTTTGTTTAAACAATTCACGCGCCGTCACTCATTTGTTGAATCTACTCGTAAGCTATTTATTGTAAAATGGATTTACTAAGCCTGAGACCTTGCCTGTAGTGTACTCAACGATTCACCAAAGTTTCATCGCAATCGGATGAATGGTATATGAACGCATACGGGACTTTGTTGAAACGATTCGCGCGCCATCGCTCATTTGTTGAATCTACTCGTTCGCTACCTATTGTAAAATAGATTCACTAGGACGGAAACATTTCCGGTGAAACGTCGGGAGATATCCTGTCTGGACCATGGCCTACAAGTCCGAACATCTTGTACTTAATTATAATGAACCATATCAACACTTTAAAAGTGTATCGGAAATTGTACGCTTATTGGTTGAAATAATTGTCACAGTGCCAACATGAAAGGAAATAAGTGTATCGCCTTTCTAGCAAAATCATAAAAAGTGGATATCGCTGGCTTTTAAACTCGCCCTCTCATATTAGGATTGATTAAAGGGAAAAAGGCAAGAACATATGAATTGGCTGTATTATATTCATTTTATTTATGTTCTCAAAAAATGATGATAACTGATAACATATTTCTTTAACCAGATCATAAATATATGCGCCCCAAGCTCAATATCCGCAGCACATACAAAATATTACGTTGTGCGACTTGCGTCTGTGATCCATCATTGTTTGTTGTCATGGTTACATCACTCATGAACCACAGTATTACTGGTTGCCTAACTAATGATAATTCAACTTACTTCACGAAGTCCTGACGAGCAGACGCTTCAGTAAGCACACACAATGTATAATAAGAGAATCGCAGAAGATGCCGTGACGAACAACTGAAGCACATGGCTTCGAAGTAAACGTGACTCTTCTGTCCGGCCACTTACTAGTGACCAGAGCCAATCACAACCACTGTCACAGCAAAGAGACGCTGCAATAGCATTCCTCTGGAAAGCGACCTAAGCTTGTAATAATTTTCAAAGATCTTGGAAGGGAATGTTGCACCCGTCTGACCTGGCATAGAACACCCAACACTATTCTGACCAGTGCGATGGACTGCTCACACTAGCAAGGATCATGTAACTAATTGCTTGTTTGGAGTATAGGCGTGCCTGAGGTTATCCCCGCCAACACCGTATTGCGAGCACAATCAAATGAGTACCGTGCGAGTATCTACTGAAGAAAAATTTTAATTTTCGGGAAATGGCAATTAATTGGACAATTTTGCACATCGAACAGGATATTAAAACATGCATCATGTTTTTTAATATTATCGTGTTGGAAGCTATTTTGCAGTGTTGCCTTAGTAATCGAAATTTATGCTTTTCAATCGGTCAACACGATTGTAACCTATCGAATTTTAATGGGTGTTTCCCTCAACCTGAGATTAATATCGTTTTCAGGTTTACGGGAACACCCATTACAATTGGTACATTCGTAATGACCGACTGAAAAGCATTCATACATAGAGATAATGAAGTACAGAATCAGGCTTCAATGTTGACAATAGATTGGTTATGAAAAGCTCCCTCATATCCCTTACGAGGATTATGCCGGGTGAATCAGCAGCCCCTTCCAATATCGTTTGCTGCAACCCAACTAACGCGTGGTCGATCTTTCTCTGTTTGCATCCCGTATGGTATTAATGCACTGCAAACATATCCTGCAAACGATACTGAACAGTATTATTTTTCCCTCGATGTAACTACAGACTAGTGCGAGGGAATAATAATAAGAGTTCAGAAGCCTATCGTTTGCGGGATATGCTTGCAGTGCATTAGTACTATACGGGATGCAAACAGAGAAATATCGACCACGCGTTAGTTGGGTTGCAGCAAACGACATTAGAAGGGACTGCTGAATCACCCGGCAGATTGTTATCCTACTTCGTAGCAGTACGATGATTTTCATTAACTACAGTCGGCCGTTTCCCCAATTTCTTCCTACTCACGCACGTCTACAACATTCAATTAAAAATTATTAATCGTCTCAAAAAGACAAACACTTGGCAGGAAATAATAGTACATTATGCAACGAGCTAAAATGGCAATAATTAAGACACGAGTATGTTTGTAAAACAAGCGTAGCGAGTTTTATAATTTCCATACGAGTGTCTTAATTACCATTATAGGTGAGTTGCATACGACAGTTTATGTACGACGATAATTATAACTTTATTATATGTTTTAACGATAATATTCATAAATATCTGTGGGATTCAGTAACTTCAGTTAGTGAACAGAGCGCGCTGAGTGGTTTGCTGACTGAACAGAGCGCATGCGTGGGTCAAAGAATTTCGATAGCAGAGACCATTTACTTTGCTTGGCATTGCTATTGTTTACAGCCTGCATGATGTCTAGTGCCGATCACAACTAGCATTCACTATTATTGTCACCGAAGTCGTTTGAAAGCAATGCGCTGTGTAGAAATTGGAGTTGGGCATATTAAGGTTCAGTGCTATTTCTTGTCTCATATTCGCCAGTTTATTTACGCGAACATATGGGACGGTGCACTTTCCATGTCAGTAATTTATGTAGAAGGATGCTGTGTTGCTAACTTCTGGACGCAGATTAATAAATTTCTTGCATATGTCATAGTATTTTCTTGTTACCGTAAAGGTTCGTGCTGATTTTGTCTTTGTGATTGGGATTGTAACTACAATGGTTGATCCGATATCCAATTTGAACTTTCAAATCATGTAATTCATGTCCGACATGTTGGATTTTGAGCGCATGCGCGGAGCGATCCTTACCTAATTGGTCAATGAATGAGCTCTGATTGGCTGGAAAAACTGTTTTATAATGAAGAATAGTACTATAATGACCCTCATTATGATACAGTTTTCTGACATATAATATTTACATCTCGACATCGTCGAACATAAACAAATTTCTTTCTTTATACCAACACAAGTAAGGGAGAAGGAGTATGCATACTGATTTACAAAGACTTGAACACAAATCGCATTATTCACACACAAGAAACATAATATCCAGACAACGTTCTTACAACAAATGAGATGTTGAATGAGAATAGAAAGAATTGTTTAGGAAAAGACGATTCAGTTAAACATGAAACAACGTTGGACTAAAGAGAATGGGTGCGACTCGAATCACCAGGGCACAAAGAAATTAACATACTTCCGTACTTCCGTCCTGCTTGGTGCCATCAAACGCCTGCAAAATGTATTCGATACCCGTAGAAGAGATGATGATGATGATAATTGTTGTTTAAAGGGGCCTAACATCTAAGTTATCGGCCCCTAATGGTTTGGGTGATCATGAAGATGGATATGAAATGTAAACGATAACTATAACTAACTACTGACTTATATACTAGAAGAAGAAATGGCAACCAAAAGGAGAATAAGGCAAATAATGGACAGGAGGAAAAGAAATGCCCTCAACCCTCGAAGAATGCGGATTGAGGGACTTGGAACGAAAGAGAGCCATGAAAAGCAGATAGGAAAGTGAAAGAGGAGAGGGTCCGCCCCAGAAGTAATGGATAAAAGGGGGAAAACCGGTCCCAGCTCAGGAATCCCTCGGGGTCGCCAACTCCTGAACTCACCAGCCGTGAGCCCCTGAGGGTGTAGCAATATCCAGGGTGCACCGGAAGTGGAGGGGCTACAGACACCCTACCTCCTTTAGGGACTTAGGCAGAAGGCAGGAGTTAACATGAAAAGAGAAAGAAGGCTGACCCCACGCAGAAGGAGGGTATCAGAAAAGATGAGACAAGGGACAATTAAGGCGGGAAAGGAAGAGAATCCCTAGGCCTCAGATACCCTAATACCGTCGAGGTCGGAAGAAAACAAGAGTTGACCAAGTGCGGTCGACAGGAAAGAAGACGGAGAGGAGCGCGGCACAAGTAGGTGGAAGCAATGCCGGACTCAGCTGGGGCCCCGTGGTCGCCAACCCACGTCCCACTAGATGTGAGCCCCTGGGGGTTAGAAGAGAAGAGACATTGATTCTGCATGTTATGTTGGTTCTTCTTTCGCATATTCCAGTAATTGGAATTTTTTGTGTTCACCGACTGAAAGTTAAATATCAATTGTTAATTTACTTTCGTTATTTAATTTGCGTATGGCTTTTAGTGCCGGGAGTGTCCGAGGACATGTTCGACTCGGCAGAGGCTGTAGCTGCTTCAAGTGGACACCCATGGGGTGAGCTACAAGTTCCGTTCAATTTCAAATAGTTCCGACTTTCGCCAATAGATATCACTGACACCTAGTGGTGAACGTTGGAACTTTGTTAGAGCGTTTGAACGAAATCTAATCTAGAAATTTAGCTTCAAACAGGTTTAGTTAGTGGAAGGATCGTTTACATGCCATAAATCTATGATAAGGGACCGCCGGCTTCACTTCCCCTCCGAAGGAAGGCATACTGAAGGATTTTAACGCTCTTAAAAAATCCGACGACTTCGGCCGCGTTTGAACCCGCGATCTTGGGCACAGCAGTTGAGCATGCTTCCAACTACGCCACCGAAGCGGCTATATGATTTGTTAAAAGGCAACACTGACAAATGGCTTCAAAACTATCAAAGCAATAAACTAACGCAGCTTATTATTATTATTTAAGCTTATTACTTTTAGTGCCGGATTTGTCCGAGGGCATGTTCGGCTCGCCATAGTTAGTAGCTACTTGTATGCGGACACCCATGGGGTGAGCTAAAAGTACCGTCGGGTGTGGAGTGTTGTCTGGGGACGAAAGTGTTAATGTAAGGACTAGGAATTGGAAGGTAGCGGCTGTGGCCTATCGTTAGGGACCATCCCCGGCATTTGCCTGGAAGGAAGATGGGAAACCACAGAAAACCATCTTCAAAGTTGCCGGCGGGGGGATTCGATCCACGGCTAACTCATCCGGTACTAACGCTGCTATTAAGTTGGCATTAAAGTCGAGACAGTGCCCCCGGCTACCCGAACAGGGAAACACGCCCAGTTCACTTCATCGGCTCTGCTGGACAGGGGTAGCCAAGTAGCTCCGAGATCATTAGTCATGGCGTAGCCTTAGAAAAGACAAGACTTGCTGCATTTAGTGCTGTGCTGCACTGTACACTGTTACCTGTCATAAGCAGTTAAGAACTTATTAATTAATTAATTAATTAATTAATTAAATACATAAACGAACAATAAATAAACCGCGCTGTAGCATGTAACCGATAAGTCAGCCCGCTTCACATGTAGGCAATACACAGCACTGAAGTTGGCGTACGTTCAACAGGCACAGCTCTGTGCACCCCTTGCGGGCAGCTCTGTAATCACGTGTACAATGTTCTTTACTCCCACTCTCTCGACTCGGCGACCAGATTTTAGTAGTCTAGACGTTGCGTCCATCAACCTCATTGCCTACGTTCTACATTTACCAACTACATAATCATGTTTATCCCATGCTCTATGTAAAGAAGCTAGCAATTTGCTGTCTGATGAGATCAACTCATGCTGCTTCTCAACGAGCAGCATAACAAACAGTATTCAAGCTGGCATTGTCTCGTGTTTACGAGCCTAATTTACTGGACACGTCCTGCGACTTAGATTTGATAGAAATGAGAATTAACTGCAATGTTTGCAACAAATATACATTTACTCTACGGGGAGTCAACTTACAACATAGGCTATGAAAGGAATACGACTGCGGGGAAGCGAACTGCTACATATTGTTAATATGGAGGAATGAACTGACAGCATTTAGAACCCCCCCTTCAGAGAAGTCAATAACAAGTGTAAATTTAATACATTTAATGTTTCCCAGGCTATCAGGTGGGCACATGAACGTACTGACTGAATGAAAAGCCATTATCTTCCTAGACATATCATATGATAATTCCTGTCCAGAAACATAGCTGATTGCGAACCGCACTTTTGCTAGCATGCTTTGTTTCCAATGCTTTATGTGAACTGACCGATGATTATCTCCACATAAAGGTAAATCTGAAATACCTTTAGTATCCCTGAAAGACATACAGACTGAGTTTTCTGTATTCAATGTAATGAAATATCTCGTTGTCGAGAAAATAAAACCACAGGTAGTAAGATTTATTGCACCATGGCCGTGAGGGAAGCTGTAGCAGAATCCGGAGATCGCAGGTTCAAATCCCAGCGCATAGAGCGATTATCCTGAGTGTGGATTTCCCCCGGATTTTTCCACACTCCCTACAGGCAAATGCCGGAATAATACCTTACTTCAAAGACCCGGGGCACCACCATCCTTGTCCTTAAAACAGCTACACACACTACTACAGGCATCACATAAATACAGGTTATCAGACAAGTTCCACATACACACAACACACGGGACTGATGACCAAGTTGTCCCAAGCCCATAAAATAAATTTTTAACAACAACTACAACAACAACAACAACAGTAATATTCGTTCCCTTAGAGCATTCTTTACAATTGTACAGGTGTGTTCTATGATATTCTATGAAGAAAAATAATACTGGGTTATAGAAAATATTTGTGTAAAAAACTAGTTTTGATTTTGATTTTCATGTGGCGATCACTGCGGGCAAGACAGAAGCGTGACTTAATCCGCGCCGATTTTCTCGGCACCACGCCAGCCGTCCTCATCGATGTAGTGGGGTCAATGGAACACCTTTAGCAAGAACACGGACTCCTCAGCTACCTCCATGCAGACAATTCCCAACTGTTTGATGTGTAACGTGAGGTGGCACTGTTGCTCGAAATTGCGCTACTGTTGCGCGGGGGTCCATCCGGCCCATCCGATTGATGTGACGATCCTTCCCCAGAGTTGTCCATAAAGTTAGGCCTTTGCCGGGTCTACGAGTGTGAGTTCCTTCACTTAACTACTGCGTTCATGTCCATTGTACCATAGATGCCTGTCGGCCAACACGTGCTGCTACAGTTGGTAGGCTAAAGATACACTCACACACAGACCAATATCAGAGCTCTTTAAAACCACGGCAATTGTTGATAACGTGCTCGAGGCATGTTTGACTACGCTACACTAAGGTCTATACAGGGTGTTTTAAAAAAAGTGTTCGATATTGCAACAGGGGATGGAATTGGTCAAACCGAGAAGAAATGTTCCTATAAACATATGTCCGTAAACATATACCTGTTGAGATATGCACCATTTCACCCGCGTGGAGGAGGCGTTGTTTTTCGGTAGTGCAGGCGTCTTTCGGTTGAGTCGGATGTTCAGTCATAGTATGCGGTTAGGCGGTCCGCTGGACCTTAGTCCACTGGATTTCTGGCTATAGGGACATTTAAAGACATTGGTGTATGCCACACCCATCGACAAAGCGCAGATGTTACAAGAGCGTGTGACCAATGAGTGTGCTCACATCCGCGAGCAGCCAGCCGTGATTGGACGAGATCGGGATTCCTTGCGAAGAAGAGCCGAAGCATGTGTATGAATTCATGGCAACCATGTGGAGCATCTCTTGTAACGTGCAGATGGTATTCGTGGACAGACTGGCTGAAATCATCACAGCTCCTGGTTGGCGGTGTTGATGAATGTTTGCCCAACGCGTGTTCTGTTGAACGTGGGTGACAGTCAAGTGTTCATTAGAAGTAGCTGGTGGGATGATGTCCAGTAAAATGACTCATATCTCAACAGGTATTTGTTTCCGGACATATGATTATAGGAACATTTCTTCTCGATTTGACAAATCCCAACCCCTGTTACAATATCGGACACTTTTTTCGAAACACCCTGTATACTGCAGGTGGTTCCATCGTGACCAATCAAATGAAAATTTTATTGTTTACATACCTACAAGGAATCGTTCCATATCTTGAAAATCAACATAAACGACCGATTACATAGGCTAATGGTGTTGCAATTTCTATTCTATTGAGCTAACCACAGCACCGTGAACAAATTTGAGTACAAATGTATAAGGTGCGTTCAAAAAGTAACGAGCCGGAGGCTGTAATGCGCAAACCGGTGACGACATCGTCTAATCGTGGCGTGTGTAACGAGGTGTGGTTCCGACCAGAGCGTGGAAGGTCACAGCCCGTCGCTAGATGGCACGCGTGCACGTCACGTGACGTTACAAAGCGAGCTGCAGCATGCATCAATCGTCCAACGCTGCCTGTCGCATTGCAAACAGTGACATGGAGGCGTGAAACGAAGAGCAAAGAGATGTTTTTCGGTTTCTGACAGCGAAAGGAGTAGGGGGAACGGACATTCATCGCCGAATGTCACAAGTGTACGGCGAACACTGCATGTCCCTTGCAAGGGTCAAGGCGTGGCACAAGCGCTTCAGAGAAGGACGGGTGTCGTTAGCCGATGATGCCTGGTCTGGGGCACCCCCCTGAATTACCGATGACAACGTCCAGCTGGTTGATGCACTCATTAGCCAGGACCGCCGAGTGACAGTGAACGCCATAGCCGCGGTGGTCGGATTTAGCGTCGGAAGTGCGCACATCATGAAGGAACGACTGCACTTGCGGAAAGTGTGTGCCCAATGTGTGGCCCACAGTCTTCAACCTCACCAGGAAGCATGTCGAATGGCCTACTGTCTTGGTTTAGTTGGACGATTGATGCATGCTGCTGCTCATTTTGTATCGTCACATGACGTGCACGCGTGTCCTCTAGCGACGGGCTGTGATCTTCCAGGCTCTGGTTGGTACCACACCTCGTTACACACGCCACGATTAACCGATGTAGTCACCGGTTTGCGCATTAAAGCCTCCGACTCGTTACTTTTTGAACGCACCTTGTAATATTAAATAGTTATCGTTCTGGAGAATAACATTTCGTATTATAATTGTATGTCTACCCGTTATTATTCCCGTTTTAAACGGGGTTGGGGATGAGATGCGATTAAGGTATATGTGGCGGATGGTTTTACGGCTGGATGCCCTTCCTGGCGTCAACCTCATGAGAGGCGTTAATGAGAGAAGAAAAGAATGAAGATCAATGAAACTGGACGAGGATGTGGAAGGCAGCGGCCGTGGCCTATTAGAAGGTAACGCCCCAGTGTTTGCCTGGAGTGAAAATAGGAATCCACGGAGAACCACTTAAAGGACGGCCGACGGTGGGGCTCGCCCTCACGTCCACCGAAACGGCAGAGAGCTTGGCCCCATGGCCTAGCGATGTACGTTAGTGAGCGTAGATACCTCTGTCTATTATTATTATTATTATTATTATTATTATTATTAAATTTGAAATAATGTTTGCAGAAAAATTAAGCAACTGAGGAAAATAGAGCGATCAGTTTCTTGTAATCACACATGAAAAATCAACAGCCTGCTTCCAGCCGACTGACCGGGTCAGGGAATGAATGAAGCCCCCATCTAGCGGCGAGGATATGAACTGTGCCGGCTGCCGAAGCCTGTCGCACTTCTCTGAGGTAATGAATGACAGATGAATGTAATGATAGTGGAGAGTGTTGCTGGAATGAAATTTTCTCAGGGAAAACCGGAGTACCCGGAGAAAAACCTGTCTGCTTCCGTTTTGTCCAGCACAGATCTCACATGGAGTGAACGGGATTTGAACCACGGACCCAGCGGTGAGAGGCCGGCGTGCTGCCGCCTAGGCCACGGAGGCTAATAGTAATCACACATAAAATGTTCCAATTGTTAGTTTAGTACAGTTTAACACTAAAAGGCAAACAAGAGCCACAATTGAATATCTCTACTAATATAATAAAGCTGAAAAGTTTGTTTGTTTGTGTTTATAAACGCGCTAATCTCTGGAACTACCAGTCGGATTCGAAAAATTATTTTTGTATATAACAGCCAGATTCAAGAGGAATAGTCTAGGCTATATAGCATTAGGCTACACCTCTCAGGTAACCTTGAAGATTAATTTTTGTGCTGTAAGTCGGAAGAACAAGCGCTCCTGCACAGCTTCAATAATACCTACTGTCGACCAAAATATTATGTGCACTCGAGTTTGAAGGTTGTTTGTGAAGTAACCAATAGACCTACATAAAATCCAATAACATCATCATTTTCGTCGTTCTATTTTACGTTAGATCATGTAGGTTTGGAAATTTTAATTTATATTTTAATATTTTTTATCGCAGTTGAAACACAAAAAGTGCCCGTTTTTAAGCGTGTTTCGACCATGCGTCACATTTAAGAATTATTATCTCACAAACCCGTCATCAGATCGAATCCAAATTTTAACACAATATACATTGGAATGTTGTATAACTGGTTTATTAATTTCAAAATTTTGTGTGTTCAAGAACGAAAGTTGTTATCATTTTTGTGAGGAAACTTTTCTCGGCTCGGGGTCGTTGGAAAATGTAGTTCTTGGTTGCGTTGTAATCCTTATAGATCAAAAGGTTATGCTGTATGACTGTGAAATACGTAAATTAATTCACTTAATTTATATCGGTTTGTATTTGTACGAGGAATTAAGCCATGCTTCACCAGCTAGCCACTCCGGAAAATGCTGTACAGCGTTGCTGATATGGAGCCCATCACTACCGAGCGAGGCGTGCCATGAAGCGCGATGGAGCCCACCTTGGCAACGCTGTACAGCTTTCACCGGAGCGGCTAACTGGTGAACCATGTCTTAATTCCCCATACAAATACAAACCGATATAAAATAAGTGAATTAATTTACGTATTTCACAGTCATACAGCATAACTTTTTGATCTATAAGGATTACAACGCAACCAAGAACTACATTTTCCAACGACCCCGAGCCGAGAAAAAGTTACCTTACAAAAATGATAACAACTTTCGTTCTTGAACACACAACATTTTGAGAGTTTCTATTCGAGAGAGCTTAGTTGGCAAGAGCGTTAGACAGGAAATCCAAAAAATCCAGGTTCGAGTCCTGGTCCCCACAGACATTCTAAATATGTGTTTAACATCTTGATGGCGTGTACTTTATGAACACTACGCGACCTAATAACTGAGAAACCTCATTTGGTTAGAAATTATCGTCACATTTTGAGACGTGTGATGTGCTTGTTGGTATATATATATGTCACTAGATGGAAGTGCTTCGCGCTCATTCGGAACGAGTAAGTCTTGCCAACATGCTGTGTTGCCACAGCCTCAACTGAAAGCTTTGCTTAAATATCCTCCTGATTCACTTGAGTCATAACACTTGACGATATAATCTTGGCATCAACGAGTATCCTCAGGAGAAATTCATTTTGGCATTCAAATACAGTCACAGAAATACCTGCAAGGTCTGGATAAATAAAACTACCAATCTCATCCACAAAGTAGCGCAACTCCAGGACAGTATTGTTGTATTCGTTTACGAGAACATTATTAGGCCAAGGTCAGCACGACCCTGTCCAGGACACGTGTGTGATTGTTACTTGCCAAAACTGGGACTGAACTTGCCCTACTTAGCACTGGACATAGCTATCAATCTACCTCTGATAGGCTATGGATGGTACCGGGTGAGTTAGCTGTGGTCGTTACGGCGTGCTGCAAGCAGTCGCTCACATCCGGGAGGCGAGGAGGTTCGAATCCCCCCGCCGGCAACCTTGAAGATGGTCTTCTGTGGTTTCCCGTCTTCCTTCCTGGCAAATGCCGGGATTGGTCCCTAACTACAGGCCACATCCGCTACCTTCCAATTCCTCGTCCTTACAATCACACGTTCCTCCGAAGACAACACGCGACGGCACTTGTAGCTCACCCCACGGGTGTCCGCATTGAAGCAGCTACAAACTCCGGCGAGCCGAACATGTCCTCGGACACTCCCGGCACTAAAAGCCATACGCTAAAAAAAATATATATGGATGATGAGAATGACTACTGATACTGCTAGTCCGCCTTGTTGCGCAGTGCTAGAATTCTCGACTGTCACCCCGGAGGTCCGGGTTCAATTCCCATCTCTGGCAACAAATTTAATTCTGATCTGAGGGCTGGAACGGGGTACAATTAGCCTTATGAGGCGAAATTGAGAAGAGGAGGGTTCGATTCCCACCTCAACTATTCTGGAAGTGGTTCTTCGTGGTTTCCCACTTCTACTCCAGGTAAGTACCGAGATGGTACCTAACTAAAGGCCAGGGCCGCCGAGAGGGAGGAGAAGGGGAGAAAATGCATAGGGGCCCGTAAGCAATGGGGGCCCGTAAGATAGTGACGCTTAACATTTTTTGCGATTATTTTTTATTTTTGTACTGATAAAGGAAGGAAGAAAGGACGCTTATAGTTCAACGTGACCGTTAATCTCGCGCTCATGAGCCACTGGACCTTCTTTTTACGTAGAATCCGAACCACATGACATGGTATTTCACTTCGAAAATCTTACATGATAGTCTAATATACAAAACATTATTTATTTTGTTGATTTTAATATACCCATTAGCCAGTAATCGGAACAATCATATCCATTTTTAAAAGCACCAGAATACCGTTTTCCTCGCGCTAGTTGAGCTTACTATGTTAACCATACCATCCAGGAGTACCTCGCTTTGCTTGGACTCTCCCTAGTCAAATCCGCGCGATCATTGTATCCAACCCATACGATATAAAGGGGATATATGATAGTTTGGACCTTATTGCAATGTACGATAATATTATTTATGTTCGACCCTGGCGAAATGTAAATATTATATGTCAGAAAACTGTACTATAATGAGGCTCATTTTAGTACAAGTTTTCATTATGATACAGTTTCTCCCACCAATCAGAGCTCAAGAAACAGTTGTGTGACCAATTAGGTGAGGATAGCATCGCACCTGCGCTCACTTCCATGGCCCCCTATTTTAAATTGCACGGCGTGGCGAGTGTCATAGTGAGGTATTCCAGGAGGCCATGGTCAAATACAAGGTATTCTCTGCGTCCCATGCGCTCTGTTCAGTACATAAAACTGGTGAAATCTCGACAGATATTTATGAATATTTATGTTCGAACATAAAATAGTTATAATTATCGCCGAACATAAACAGTCGTATAAAACTCGCCTATAATGGTAATTAAGACACTCGTATTTAAGTTATAAAACTCGCTACGCTCGTTTTATAAACATACTCGTGTCTTAATTATTGCCATTATAGGATCGTTGCATAATGTACTATATATTACAATCACAAAATAATAATAATATATAATGTACCTATATGATAGGCCTAGCCTTCAAATCCCTTTGATCTGTATGTCTACAGTGTACATATGCGGGCCAGGATATTTTGATGAAGAAATAAGTCTCATTTTCTCAAACGAACCAGAATGAAATAAAGATTGTTGCGTACAACAATGAAGACGGGTACAAGTGCGGTGTTACTTCTAATTCAATGAACTGCCCTTAATAATTGCCTGACTCTTTGTTGTTCCATCTTGCGCCCTGTCACTGATTGACAACAATAGCCTCACCAAAGTATGATCGGTTGCAAATACAGAGCTTGCTGAATAGGAACGGGATGTAGACTAACAGTAGGCCATTTATTTCTTTATATTGAAACTTGAGCTCTCAACACTTGTATGCTGTTGGCAGTTTGTTTCAATCATTCTGCACTGTTGAACGAGTTTTCGTTACACTTTGTGTGCGTTATAATATAATCCGTTTCATAGAAATGGTAGTATGCTACCATAATTACATAATATGACATTTTTATTACACATTACTTGGATGAAGGAATTGTACTATACTTTGGTTTGAAATACATTTCTTTTGAATCGTTGGTTGGTTCCTCAGTTTAGGGACTGCGACAACGCGGTGTTTTGAATCGTTGTTACGATGCAATTCTCGCGGGTTGCTGGCAACAGTGCACATTGTTCTGTTACCCGCAGTTGTTGTAATAACGTTGTCAGTGCTGCGTAGTAACAGTTTGGGTTGTCTCTATTTATCATGTTTCTACACCATTTCATCGTCATGCTGTGTAGTGTTACATGATGAACGATGAGCAACTATAAGCATGAGTCAGGAGCTGAGAAGCGCAGGGAAAGACATAAAAGTTTGGACGGTATTAATAAAAGACGTATAACATTGTCTGAGGTCGGTGTGAAATTCAGTGTCGATAGTAAAGGTACTGATGGTGCAAAAACTGAACAAATCACAAGCTTGTCTGCTCTGGTTAAAGAGAATGAAGACATTTCACGTTCAGAGAGGAATGATGATTGTGATAATTTAAAAAAGAACTCTGATGACACCAATGACGCATTCGAAGAAGAGGACAATAGCAAAAATTGTGAACAATCAAGAAACTATGAAAGTGTAGCTCCCAACTCTGAGTCATGGCAAGTAACATGCGACCTTGGAAAATTAAAACCTGGTAGGCCAAGTGTAAGTGATATTGCAAATATTGTTCGAAGAGTGATGGAACAAGAGCTTTCCCGAGAACAGTTTTATTTTCAAAACTACAGAATGGAGAATGTTTTCGTAGAGACTGGTTAATATAGAGTGATACAAATCAATCAATATACCGTTTTCCTTGCAGACTATTTGGTCGCAACTCTGAGTTCCGTAAGTCAGTTTTAGTTAGTGACGAAGGCTGGACAAAGGATCATTCCTGGTGTAAGCTGTGTAATAAGCTGCCAGCTCATGAAATGAGTGCTAGTCACAAACAATGCTATATTGAATGGAGAGGATTAGAAAGAAGACTTCAACATGGAACTGACATTCAGTCTCAATTGAATTTTGAAATAGTCTGTAAACTGAAATATTGGAGGGATTTATTTCACAGGATCTGTTATTTTATTTCTTAGTGAGAGGGGTCTGGCATTTCGGGGTTCTTCTAGCAAAATAGGATCATCGGACCATGGCAACTTCCTCGGAATTATTGAGCTGCTCGCTCAATATGATCCGCTGTTACGTGAACACGTGACGAAAGTTCAAGAGTCACAGCAAGAAGGGAAAAGACTTCAAGCTCACTATCTTCCAGCAGATTCTCAAAACGACTTCATCGCAGCTTGCAGTAACAAGCTCTTTCAGGCTGTACTCTCAGAAAGGGAAACATCTAAGTACTTCGCGTTACTAGCTGATGCTACTCCGGATACTTCGCATAAAGAGCAAATGACATTAATTTTGAGATATGTTCTGGACTGTGATTCTTCATATAAAGTAATGGAGAGATTTATAAGTTTTGTGCAGTGCAACAATAAAACAGGACGAGACATTGCTAATGAAATAACTGAAGAATTGGATAAGCAAAAAATCCCTTTAAAAGATTGCAGGGGGCAGGAATATGACAATGGAGCGAATATGGCTGGTGCACAGAATGGCGCGCAGGCCAATATAAGTGATAAAATCCATTTGACACGTTTAGTAACTGTGGTGCACACATTCTAAATTTGTGTGGTGTGAATGCTGCTGAATGCTGTGAAGATGCAATTACGTTTTTTGGTATGGTTCAAAAAACGTTTAATTTCTTTTCAAAAAGTCCTCAGAGATAGGAGATAATAGAGAATGAAATAGGTTGTTTCTTGTATGGCCTATCGAAAACAACATGGTCTGCTCGTGTTGACAGTGTTAAACCATCTGGTAAACACATATCACTCATCAAGCATGCATTAAATGAATGCAAGAATTTAAATATCTCAGCTGAGTATAAAACGGAATTAATGGGAATAAAAAGATACCTTGAATCATTTAAGTGCACTTTGATGGCAACCATCTAGTTTAAAATTCTCTCAGCAATTTATATTCGCAAAAAAGGTTCTACAAGCTCGTGATGCAACTCTTGATGTGGAGGTTGATAACATTCGCGAACTAATCAAGGAGCTGGAAAAACTGCGTGATAAATGGGACAAGTTATTAATTGAAGCAAAACTAGTGGCCACTTCATTATGAAATGATCTTCCTGCAGAAACAGAACTTCCTAAGATGAGAGTGAAAAAAAGAAAAACTTCCTTGGGCGAAAAAAAGATCATCTTCTAGAATTTCGTGGGAGTGAAGGGGAAGCTAATGAAGAATGGGAGTTCAAAATGAATGTGTTCTATAGAGTAATTGATTCAGTCGTCTGTGGACTTACGAATCGTTTCATTCTAGTGGAAAAGGTAAATGACATATTTAGGTGTTTATGGCAGTTTCCAAACATTGAAGAACATGATCTTGAAAATATGGGTGCTATTTAGAATGAAAAGTATTTTGAAGATGTTAACAGAGAGATCAGTGATAAACTGAAGTATTTAAAATCCATTCAAGCATCTAATTTAGGGCCAGGCCCAATGAACCCTCTGAAACTTCTTAACTGTCTTAGAGGACTAAAACTTGTCAGTTTATTTCCAAATATTTGTGTAGCGATTGGGATGTTCTCTACAATTCCTGTGACAGTTGCTGATGCTGAAAGATCCTTCAGGAAACTGAAAGAAGTAAAACAGGTTTTCAGATCAACAATGAGCCAGGAAAGAGTGAGTAACCTCGGCTTGCTTTCCCTGGAGAACGATCTTGCTAGGTCTTTAAATTATTATGAAGTAATTGATCACTTTGCATAAATGAAGTCAAGGAAAGTTATTTGTTGACATTGATCTATAAGTTAGAAGTTATAAATATTTAGAAACAATGTGCTATAAATTGTGTTGTTGAATCTGCTATCAAACTAATGCGGAGTTTTGAAATGCTACTTATTTTTCATTACAGTACGTACTGGCAATTAACGTAAAGACTTAGAGAATTGCAGACTATTTCCCCAAGCATGTTCAATGGGCTACATTACAACGAAATCGAAAAGCCCCTAAAAGAATCAACAACAACAACGCTCTTCAAGAGCAAAACTATTTATGATGAAGGAGGCAAGTTTTGCTATGACGCAGTGCGATCTGGTTTGGAGGTGAATGAGGAAATTCAATGTAGGTGGTGGATATCATTGCAGTTGACAGAAGAAAGAGATGTGTCGCTGTAACGTCTGTACAAGTGTATGTATTTGTAATTGAGGTAGGATTAAGGTAGGAAGCGGCCGTGGCCTTAAGATAGCGAGTAGAAGAGGGAATCCAAGGATAAACACTTCCAGTATGGCTGAGGTAGGAATCGAACCCCTCTCTTCTCAGCTTTGCCTCACGAGGCTGAGTGTACCCCGTTCCAGCTCTCAGACCATCATTAAATTTCCTGTCAGAGCCGAGAATCGAACCCGGGCCTCCACAGTGACAGCCAAGATTGCTAGCCACTACGCAACGAGGCGGCCTTGAAGAGCAACTCATGCAAATGAATTAATTACGGCGGTAATGAGTCGCCTCCGTGGTGTAGTGGTCAGCGTGCTTAGCTGACAGTCCGGAGGTCCGAGGTTCGATTCCCGGCTCTGCCACGAAATTTGAAAAGTGGTATGAGGACTGGAACGGGGTCTACTCAGCCTCGGGTGATCCAAATGAGTGATGAGTCCATCCTCGAAGTGATTTTCCGTGGTTTCCCACTTCGTCTCCAGGCAAATGTCGGGATGGTACCTAACGTAAGGCCACGGCCGCCTTCTTCCCTCTTTCTTGCCTATCCCTCCCAATTTTCCCATCCCTTCGCATCCATCATAAGACCCCTGTTCGCTTTGCAGGTGAGGCGCCTAGGTGAGGTGCTCGTACCATCTCCCCAGTTGTATCCCCCGACCCGATGTTTCAAGCTCCAGGACACTACCCTGGAGGCAGTAAAGGTGGGTTCCCTCGCTGAGTCCGAGGGAAAAAGCCAACCCTGGAGGGTAAACCGACTTTTAAAAAATGGCGCTAGTGATTATTTCATGCAGCTGAATAAAGAAAGCAATTAGTCTCAATACAAATCCTGATAATATGACAGACAGCGCTAGCTAAGCTCGCTAACGCGCAGCCCTAGGCTATGGGGCCAAGCTCTCTGTGGTCTCAGTAGACGTGGGTTCGAACCCCACTGTTGGCCTTCCTTGAAATGGTTTTCCGTGGTTTCCCCATTTCCAACTCCAGGCAAATGCTGGAACGGTACCTCCTGAGAGGCCACGGCCGTTTCCTTCCACATCCTTGCCCAGTTTCATTCACAATCATTCATTTCATCTCTCATTAACTCGTCCTATAAGATAGGAAGGGCATCCGGCCGGGGAAACCATCCGCCACAAAGACCTTCATCGCATCTCATCCCCGACCTCGTTGCGAAACAAGTACAGTATAATAAGGGCCAGACAGACATACACACACACGCAAGTTCTCATAATATGAATTGCTTGGGGGATTGCACTGTTTCATGTTTCCCTAGACAAGACTGTGAGTGACAGTCAAACAAGGCTGCCTCATGGCGCCAGGCTGCTGGGAGATGGCTGCAGAGGAGTGAGTGACCACAACACAGTGTAGTGCTATTTGATTTCTTGATTAGGAACATACAGTACTCAGCGATTACGGTACCGGTACCTAATTACAGTTTTCTTTTTAGATTTGATAAATCATTTGTAATTTAAAAAATACCAGGCCATGTAATCTTGTTATTCGTAGTTTGGCAAATGCAATAAGCAAGGTGCACAGTGACTGGGGTAGATGACCTTGATGTTCCGTCCCTTGAAACAACCTTTGAGAGCGGACAATTCGTTCACATATACTGTATTATCTTTTGCATTCAGTATTTTCAGTTCATCGAACGACGAGGGGGACAATCTACAGAGTAAACAAAAGTAATGCGGAACAAGTAAAACCAGCAGGAGAAAAAGGAAGTTTTTGCCATTCTTAAAGCCAAAGAGAGAAGAATATGGGTTCAGAAAAGTCACCGTAAATATTTTAATTCCTCTTCCCTAAGCAGAGTGATGTTGAAGTCTACACGATTACCCAAGACGTTGCCTACACAGGAAGATGACATTCTCTCTCCAAGTTTGCTGTCGCCTAAATATAATCCAAGAGTTAATATTTATGACAAACCAACTACATGAAGTTCACATTCAAAGAAATCGTAGTGCAATTCATTCTTTCCTCCATGTCATGTAGCCTATAGAAAGGAAGAATGACACTGAAAAGCCCAACGCTTATGATAAAATTGACTATAACGAACGTTTTAAGTACTACATTACTACGAATTTCTTTGACAAATTAGGATAACTTAATGAATTGGTCCATGGTGAAAATGGATGAGGAAACAAATGATCATGTGGAAAAATATTCTAAGTTAAAGGGTAAGATCCATCATGATAAATGAGAGATCGACCTTGAAGTGAGGGAATTAGGGGAATACCTAACACCAAATCAAATATTACGACCGAAAAGAAACCTAGATATTTCCTCAATTGTATATCAATGTTTTGTCAAAATTTGACGAATATCGGGCAACCGATTGTGATAGTACAGCATTAGAGCCAATCAGCTGGCTCTACATTCACACAAGATATAAAAAAAAAACAGTTAAAATCTGCCTTTCCTCTTTGAAGGAAATTCAGAAATTACGATACCGTAACATAATAAGCCACAACTAACGCTTTGCCTTCCACTTCAAAAATGTTTTGAATATGAAATTTAAACTAGTCTAGGCACGTGGAAAACTCACGAATACTGACTATCCATATAAGCACCTACTGTATCAGGCAAATTATAAACCAGTAGGCTTCAGAAACTGCTACTAGCTGTTGATGCGTTAATGAGCAAGAAGTGTCCTGTTGACAGCTTCAGCCAAGCGCCGCCTTGTGTACGACATTGAGGCTCTTTCTCTTTGTCTAGAGCAAGCTAGTCAAGTTCGAATGACAACAATGAACATAAAATAGTTCTGCAGGCAACGATGACCCCATGGCATAGCTGTATACGTTACATGATGCACCACAACAAAAAGAGGAGATCAAATCTTCGAATCACGGCGCTAACAACACCTATCCTGAATTTGTGCTTTGCCCTTTTCTTAACTTTCCTTAGACAAATGCCGGGTTGATGCCGTATTTGGAACCTACCCTCATACTACAATTACACACACACCACTGCATTCACCACAGAAACATAGCTCAAATAAATTCAGCACCCACCCAAGTACACAGGGCTGATGACCAACATGCCCTTAAAAATTCAAGAAGAAGAAGAAGAAGAAGAACAACAACAACAACAGTAACAGACACCTCTTCTTCTTGCCCTTTCATGAATTTATTGCCGGCAGTCGAGATGGGAACTATTCTCTGTTTACTTGTGCCACACGTCAGCCTGCTTCATTGACAGGTACAGTTGCGCGAGTAGGATATGTCTCAGCTCCAGTAGCTTCAGTCATAGTTTAACTGTCCGTGGTGACATTAGCTCCTGTGAAACTTATCTGCATTTCTTTAGGACAGGTAGCACACGCAATGCTGCTTGACTTATGCGCAGACTGCTCTCAGTCATCACTGTGTCCTCCGCGTCACCCCGCGGGGCTCCTGCTATAAAAATCAACAAACGGTGGCGCAGCCATGCTCAGCGGCAATCAGATCTTAAATGGGTAATCTCTTCATCGAGTTGGTAGCCATTTTTCGGTGTTGCCTTCATAATCAAAGTTTAATATTTTTCGGTCGGTCAACACGATTGTAGCCAATTGAAATGGGAGGTTCCCTAATTCTGAAAAAAATTTACATGAGATTAATAAATGCACTTGGATGACCAGTTTCGATCGTCAAGCGATCACCATTAGATCCTCTACGCGTAGACACCCTATGTTTATAAGTATGAGCTATGATTTTATTTATTTTGCGTATGGCTACAAACATCACTAAAATATAAAAATGATTGAAAAATTACAAATTAATGTCCAGACCACGAATATAGTCTATTGATCCCTCCGTCATCACCAGGAACTCTGTTGGATCGCCAGGGAAGGCTCTGAGGGGACATTCCTGAACCACATGCTGAATAGCGCCGCAATCACAACTTGGAGAATCTTTTATCTTCCACTTGTGCAGAGAATCAGCACACCTGCCAGTGTTGGTTCTCTATGGTTAAGAACTGACCAGATCTTCCGCGGTAATTCAAAGCTACAGTAGGTGGCTTGGTCGTTATGCTTGGCATCTTCAGTTATTCTGTCGTAGCGTTAATCTGCCTTCTATGCTTCCACCATTCATTGGTATTAAAACCTTTGCTGATCAACATCCTTGCAGTTTCCAGGGACGGGTGATGAGAGTGAAGCCTTCCTTTGTTAATGATTGGGATGTCTTCATGAACAGGGAGGTTAGGATTTTTTTGTAATTTCTTGTATTCACGGACAAGTGCACTTTCCCGCCGCAGAGATGGAGGTGGTAGGCCTATATGGCTAAGTATGGGTAGCCAGAAAGTAGGTGTAGGTCTGATTGTACCAGAGATGAGGCGCATGGCATGGTTGAGCTGAGTGTCAATAAGTATTGCGTAAGTATAATACTATTCATCCAAGCGGGACAGCAATATTCCACAACAGGGTAGACCAATCCCAGAGCTGAATACAATGTATACACATTTAGTTGCAGTAGTTATTTAACTAGCACAACCAGTCAAGATATGCGACATTTTGTAGAGATACTGATAGTGGTTAGTTTGCTTAGTATGATTATGTGATTGTTATTAAATGCTCAGGTTATTGTGGATTGTGCACTTAGCTGTTTGGAAGATGTATGGTCCGTTTTCGTGCAGCTGTCGTCTCTCGCTGCCTGCACTCTTCAGTGCACGATATTTTGCAAGAGCATAACCCCTACGTTCAGCATTCAAAATTCCTTTAAATTTAAATGAGAGTTCAGTGCCTGGATTAAAATTAAATTCCAAAGCAGGTGACAATATTCGATTAACATGGGATGAAGACCCAGTAACAATTCATTCATTAATTTGTTTGAATCGTCCTCTGAAAGATGTTATGGGTAATGACATTCCTTTTGGTGGAAAAATTATTGTTCTTGGGGGAGACTTGAGGCAGATTTTACCTCTTATGTCGCACGCTTCTCGCCAAATAATTCTTCACAATTGTATTAAATACTCTCCTCTGGCTCTTGTTAAAAAATACGTGGTTTACATAAGAACATGTGGCCGAGACCAGAAGAAATTGATTTTTTTAATTTTTTGCTACAAATTGGTAACGGCGACTACCGCTTTGTGGATGATGAGAAATCTAATGTCATTGAATTGCCAGCCAGAATTTTAGCGCATTATGACATCGTGACCTAGATTTGCGGCGAAACATTCACTTCTGCAAAAGATATAATCAATTTCTCGAAAGTTTGCGTTCTTATACCAGAAAAATGAACACAGCATAATTTGAAAGGCATTGAACTAACCGGGAGTTCCAAAACATACACTAGCGCTAATAGATTAAATACTGAAGATGAAAGCCAGCTACTTCAATTTCCTACAGCATTCTTGAATTCCTTAGAATTGAGTGGTTTGCCTCCACGTATTTTTACTCTAAACGTTGGAGCCAAGGTTATGTTTCTCAGAAATCTGACGTTTCCCAAGGGCTCCTAAACGGAACCTGATTAATTGTAGGACATATGTATGAAAATTGCTTGCATTTGGAAATAATAAGTGGAGATAATTAAGGCAGAGAATTCTAATCCCTCGAGTTGACATAACACCATCCGATAAAACACTTCCATTTTATTTTGAGGCATCAATTTCCAATTCGCTTGGCATTCTGTATCACAATGAATAAAGCTCAAGGGGAAACTCTGGAACATGTTGGTCTCTATTTACCTCAGCACGTTTTCAGTCATGGCCAGTCATATGTTTCAATATCAAAAGTGTGATCTTCCGACGCCCTTAAAGTTGCAATAATACCAAAAATTAGTTGTATAATGTCGTATATAGGCCTAGGCCTAAGGAAAACATTCAGTAATTATTTTCCAATTGACGGATATTGACGGGTTTCAAATAGTAAACATTAATATCACTTATTACTCAACTTTTTATATAAAACAATTAATGTTTAACTTACGTAACATGTAGCTGCCTTCATCAGTTGTATGGGCCCTTTGCTAAGGCACTTCTGTAAGTGCTGTTACAGATCTTTATTTGACTGACTGCGTGGCTCAGCGGTAACGTTCTCGCTTGCTGGGCCCAAGGTTGCAGGTTCGTATCCTGGCGCAGTCAACTGAGGGTGTGCAAATGCAAGGGAGCCGTGTCAGTAGATTTACTGGCAAGTTAAAGATCTCCTTCGGGGCAAAATTCCGGCACCCCGGCGTCCCTAAAAATCAGAGTAGTTAAAAGGGACGTAAAACCAATAACATTATTATAAGATCTTTATTTCCTGCTTCGCAATATGGCGGCCATACCTGCTGATTGGCCAGTTTGTCAAGCCACCAATGGTTTTGCTAATCTACCAGCTACATCGCACCTGCCATAAATGCTGTGCCTCTACCAGGTCGGCGTCTTTCTTTCGTTTTGTCTTGCTCTACTACGAACTCTACTACGACCACACCAGAGGGATCTCTTCCGTCATGCCGCAGGGAGTACTTCTCAATTCGACGCCAGAGGCCGCTGCCCTGTATCTAGTCCACACTGCAATAGCTCTTCCTACGTCAACCTACATCTGACCACATTGGGTCACTGGTGTATAGTCTGTCCAACTCACTTTTCAAACTATAAGAATGTAAAACAACGAGTGAATATATAAATCAATTTATGACTTGTGAGCCAAAGATTTTACTAAAAGTTTTCTTCGAGCTGGCTCGCTGTTACTTAGTTTCTTTGCTTCAAGACTCCAATCTTCCGCATCTATAATGTACAGCACTGTATCTACCCATCGGATCAACTTCAAGACCAACGAATACTAAAAGATAGGTTTTTCTGTCGTGTCCAATCACTCAAATTGGGTAATGCACAGAACATTAATGAACTTAGCACTTTGATATGGCACTATATTATCAATTGAAATCTATGTAAGGTGGCTACTACATCTTTATAAAATTATAAATTATTGTTAATCTTTCATTAGTCATCTTTCGTCTTATCAGGGTTTCTGCTCCGTCAGACGCTCCCCTTTTAGAATGTATCATATCAGTACTTCTGTATAATCAGTGCTTATGCACCTTACTTTATTTCTTCAGGCCATTGAAGTGACTTTCAATTGAAGTGGAACCTTCTGATGGCCATTGTACTGCTTTTCAAAACAGTCAAAATAACTGTAGTCATATATACAGTATATTATTCTGATATAAATCAGGTTTGAATAATTCTTCGTTCTCATTGTGCCCAGGTTTAATCCTTTGTGTCATTCCTGGCCACTCTTCTTCCTTCACTTAACCCTGTCTTACCCTCTCTTCCATAGTTATTCCATCTCCCCTGGAGTTACCTAACTACCTAATAACGTAAGTACATAATTATATGTCCGTTTTAATAACATGATTAACACTAAGCCACATTGCAGCCACGTAAAGTTAAAATACTTTTCGGCTTTTTCGGGCGACTTAAGCAGTGAAACGTGGCGTAGTAAGTTTTATTTAGCGATTAATATTTTGGCATCTAATATAATTCAATTGTTTTGAAAAAGAAAATGAAGATACCAATATTTTGAATCGTATTTTATTTATTGTATCTTAATAAAGTAATCGAATTGAAACTTCTTAAAATAAACGATTACTATAATATATATATATATATATATATATATATATATATATATATATATATATAATGGCACATAAATATGTGGTTTACGTATAATAAATTAAATATGTGAGGATGCCAATACCTGAGATATTAATTTACCTAACCCTTCAGGGAATTATCCGATATCTGTGGAACTTGACATAGTGGACCACTATTATTTTCCAAACGTACAGGTATATAAATCTAAATGAAGGACATTACATAAACACGCACTAGTTCTTTCATTGCAATGACACAATACCACACACGCACACATAAGTACACAGGTCTACATGACTGCAATGTCGCAAAGCCCCTAAGTGAATCAGCAACAACAACTCACTAACGAAACAAGTTACCTTTATGCAGGAGAAGGTAAAACAGATTTGCACCTAGCCAAGACGTGGACTATGAACTCGCTATGACATTAAAGAGTTTTGCAACTCAGGTAATCTACATTTTACAGGGTCACGTGATTGTTGTCTTGCTCATATTTATCGTGATTAATTTAGAGACACTCTTTAATAAGCATGTAGAAGGCAGTTCGAGGGAAGCACTGAAAGAAAACAAATAGATGGCCGTTAGGTACATCTAAAATTGTTACTTGCATTGCACTATAGCGCACCTGAAATCCCAATTAACCACCGTAACTCATTCATTCCTCTAGATCGTGACGTCTAGGGAACTTTTAATTTTCAGTCGTTTAAGAACTTAAGTTTAAACCCGGTAACGCTTAACTTACGAGTTAATTTTGCATGAATTGTTTGTGGCTATATAAGTGACCACTTCCATCAAAGACTAGCCTAATATACGTGATAAAATACATTGTACTCTATCCTTAGTGGTATCAATGTTGTTCATAGACGCATAGTGGCCATATATGAAGCCACCTTTCGTATCTGAGAAGCACACCCGTCTTATGCAAATTATTCCGATACAAACTCATCTAACATATTATTTTGCAGAACAGAGAGAAAAAAAATTGTTGAGCACATGGAGAAAAGAGTGGTGGCTACGTACAATAATATTTCATATTTGTACATGTGTTGAAGAGAATTATGGTGATATGATTGTTGACATATGCCATAATCCTCTGGGGCGAATGTGGCGGTCCCAATTTGTGACCAGAATGATATAATTTTATATATTTTATTATTATTATTATTTTTTTTTTTTAATTTTTCATTTTTACCTTTTATTAGTTATTATGTTAACTAATAGGTTTATATCTATTATTATGCGGTAATGTAGAATATTATGGCAATTGAAAGGACTTGGAGCTATAAACATTATATTTGAAATAAGTTAGGTGCTTGACTGAATACTATTTCTGAAGAAAACACGTACAGAGGAAGAAAGAGGGTTATTCGCGGAAGGCCGGCTTATCCACTGCTTCTTGGTAATGACATAAATAGACACTTATGTCTTTCACATCAAGTATTCTACCAGTAAACAAATCATACTAAGAAGGGATTCTATGAAGACTCGCCATTAATAATGCTGGGCCGGTGAATGAGTCCTTTGCAACTTTATACAAAAAGCGGGCTGGAACTCCCGAGAAATGTTACAAAGAAGTATTGTCATTATTGATATGTGAAAGGCGAGCTAAAATTGCCTAGCGACTGCAGAAGTGGGGATAGACACGTGCCCTACCTGGGAACGATATATATATATATATATATATGACGGCCGCCCAACTGGATGATTATTATTATTGAATGGCTGGCATGAGACTGATTGGAGCTGGACGTACAGGCAGAAGAGTGGAACGTGTAGCGAGATTGAGTTGGAAATTAACATTCGTCTGTAACGCAGTGCTATATTATACAGTTGACTATTTAAGTATGTGAATTTGATAAGACATTCAGTCTCATCAAACTGTGACATGGTTGTGTACGAGGCTATTGTCACAGGGATGATTTATGGAATTTATTCCGTCATCCACATATAAATTCATTACCTTGCGGAAGATAAGGGTCATCATGAACTCTATACTAACAATCCATCTACAATGATCTTCAATGCGGTGAGCTATATAAACAGTTTTACTCCAGTCAAATCAGAAGGCTCTCATGCTTATTAAATTCAATACATTTTATTCAATTAACTCAGTATACTCCAATTTCCAATCAAGACCCATAACACAAGTAAATTGAGTAGATTCTTTAATTTAAATTTATTATTATTATTATTATCTTAAGTATTTTATTCTTTTTTTGCACTTGTTGTTTTTATATATTAAATTTATTTGTGAATTCAAATGTTTGACTGGTTTCCTTTAGTAGCTAGTAATTACTATAAGGCAACACCACACTCCTAAACTAATTATCGTAAGGTTAGATTACGTAAGGTTCACTACGGCTGGAGATAGGAATTTCGCTGCTCTACCTCTGTTTAACCGAGGTTTAATATATTATTTTGATCATGATATATGAATGGTCTGGCGCCCTGGCTACACATAATACTACACATTATGTTCTTTTTTAGTGATGCTGACAACAATACAGATGAATGAAATGAAAATCCACAGCCTGCTTCCAGTCTCCAACCGGGTCAGGAATGGAATGAATGAAGCCCCCATCTAGCGGCGAGGATGTGAAGTGTGCCAGCTGCCGAAGCCTGTCGCACTCCTCTGGGGCAATGATTAAATGAATGACAGATGAAATGAAATGATAGTGGAGAGTGTTGCTGGAATGAAATTGTGACAGGGAAAACCGGAGTACCCGGAGAAAAACCTGTCTGCCTCCGTTTTGTCCAGCACAGATCTCACATGGAGTGACCGGGATTTGAACCACGGACCCAGCGGTGAGAGGCCGGCGTGCTGCCGCCTAAGCCACGGAAGCTTACAAGAATACAGATGCACTATTAAATTAATACACAATTAAATGTTTCATAAGAATTTAGTGCTTTTCAGTCGGTCAACACGAATGTACCCAAAAGAGATGGGTTATGCCCTAATCCTCAAATAAATTACATGAGATTAATAAAACACTAGGCTGACCAGTTTCGATCGTCAAGCGATCATCATCAGATCCATTACACTTAGGCTATAAAATCTATGTTTGAACTGCAGGTGAAAATATTTACAATATGTACAATTATTTAGTTGCAGTATTGGTACTGCAACTGTCAGTGTATGCTAAATGCAGTATATATGATGTTAGGTGAAATGCTAAATGGTGATAGCTATCCGGAGTTTGTATTTGGAGAGATTATATGGTTGTAAAAATCAACTATGGCTAAACTATAAAATTATAGACTAACTACTTATCTGATTGTCTTCCTTACTACAGCTACTCGCAGTTTTCGTGCTCACTGTAACTCACGGTGCGGTCGACTGCGGTGGTTATCTTAACGACTGGTTTTTCCCTGTCTTCTCCCCCCTGCCCATACGTGCTGTGCGGATTCATAGCGATGTGTTTATGTGAGGTGTTGCCAGCCTAGATAAGATGTATGTTATTGAATGAGGTGGGTCTACAACTATTAAAGACCGTGGATTAGCCCTCGCCACGCGTGGACCATAAGCCATTCGAATTAAGCGTTGACGCTCTTATGAGGACGTCCCGGCACCTTTAATACTGCCGCGAATAAATGTTATCTGGATCAGGTGTACGATGTACTTTTCTTCTGCAATAAACCAAGGCCCATATTCGCGGCAGTATTAAAGGTGCCGGGACGTCCTCATAAGACAGTCAACGCTTAGTTCGAATGGCTTATGGTCCACGCGTGGCGAGGGCTAATCCACGGTCTTTAATAGTTGTAGACCCACCTCATTCAATAACATACATCTTATCTAGGTTGGCAACACCTCACATAAACACATCGCTATGACTCCGCACAGCACGTATGGGCAGGGGGGAGAAGGCAGGGAAAAACCAGTCGTTAGGATAACCACCGCAGTCGACCGCACCGTGAGTTACAGTGAGCACGAAAACTGTGAGTAGCTGTAGTAAGGAAGACAATCAGATAAGTAGTTAGCCTATAATTTCATAGTTTAACCATAGTTGATTTTTACAACCATATAATCTCTCCAAAGTACAAAATCCGGATAGCTATCACCATTTAGCATTTCACCTAACATCATATATACTGCATTTAGCATACACTGACAGTTGCAGTACCAATACTGCAACTAAATAATTGTACATATTGTAAATATTTTCACCTGTAGTTCAAACATAGATTTTATAGCCTAAGTGTAATGGATCTGATGATGATCGCTTGACGAATGAAACTGGTCATCCTAGTGTTTCATTAATCTCATGTAATTTATTTCAGGATTAGGGCAAAACCCATCTCTTTTGGGTACATTCGTGTTGACCGACTGAAAAGCACTAAACTCTTGTTTACTAAGGCAACACTGAAAATATGGCTTCAAACACCACAATGTAAATGTTTCATATTGATCACGCAAAAGTGGGCGACTATTTAATTATTAACCTTTGCATATTAATATTCAAGAAGATCATTAAACCATTACAAATAACGCCCAACTAGTGGGGCAAGATTCAGTTCTCTCTAACACATTACAGTATTAGACATTAGATTTTGTTCAATCCCGGAATTATATTATACTGCCAGCTTAATATTCGGAGATTTCGTTCTTGAATACGGTCAGACAAATACTCTATAAGAAACCGACAATTATAAAAAAAAAACACAGAGCCAAGAGTATAAATCCAGAACGTAATTTTCCGTATACTGCAATTCTGAATTTTATCCCAAATAGGGATGCACCAAGCCAACTGAAATTACCTCCTTCTGCTTGTTTAGCTGAAGGCAAAATAACTTGTATTTGTAGTGATCCTGTTACATTTTAAAGCATATACAGTAGTATGATTCGAAATAGACTAAAGAAAATATGTTATAAACGTCGGCCTACTGTCATTGTGAAGAAGGAATGCAATGTTAGTTGAACCTAATTTCAATGTCTGAACGTGGCAGCACGAGAATGATAAGTTAGAGCTACAAACAATACGAATTTCACGTGCTTGAATATAAGTCAAAACATCCCCGGTTTTTTAGAATACGGTACCTATTTCCTGGCCCTTAAGTGATCTTCAAGAATGACCAGTCAACTCAATGATGCATTTGTCGTAGGTTTTATTAAATTTCATTTGCTTTCGGTCTTAAAGACCATGCTAACATCCACAGTTTGTACCTGGGCTATATTGACTGAAGTGCATTCACTTTCTTCGTGTAAATTTTGTTCTGATACCTTTTGCTCATCTTTTTTTAAAATCTCTGATCCACCCATCTCAGTTTCACCCACAGGCTCTGATAGAGTTCATTCCTCTACTGTCACAAGGACGGTACCTGGAAGCTGAACACACTTTGTCAGCGGATACAACTGGGGATGGTGACAGGCCAATCACCAGGCGACCGCTAACTTGGGTGTAATTATGGAAGGATCAAGGAAGGGATTTTGGAAGGAAGTCAGCCGTGGACCAGTTCAAAGGAATAGTCCCAGCATTTGCCTGGTGGTGAAAATGGGAAACCACGAAAACCAATTTCAGGACAACCGAGGTGGGATTTGAAACCACTCTCTTCCGATGCCAGCAAGGCACGAGTTAGTGCGTTAGCGCTCTCGGCCACACTCAATATGATACAAGATGAAGTGTGACTCGAGGATTCGAACAGAGAATTAGAACAATACAAGAATCCTTATTGACGCAAGACTCTACTCAACTTGGCAGCTGGCACGCTGCTCGGATACCAATCCTCACAAGCTTGCCCTGACTGTGAGCTACACAATGTTAGATTTGTTAAGGTGAAATGCACGTGTAGAACCCACTACTGCTGCTTGAGGTGTTTCACTCCCTTCCTCGCGAGCACCCAGGAGTTCTTGTGCCAATAGGAAAGGAAGTTAAACAGTGAATTAAACAAGAAAAGGAGAATATACACAGGTGGCCAAATCATTATGGTAAAGCTAAATATAACCAAATTCATTATTGCTAATTGGCTCACAAAATCTTCAACAATGTATTGATTTCCTAAATCCTTATGAAGAGAATGTGGAATCCTAACCAGATCAGTCTTGGCCGCCAATTGAGCTAATGCAGCTGGAAATTAATTACATAATTACTGATTTCCAGTAGGATAGATAATTTTCTGTGAAATAATTCCTTCAATTTAATTATATTCTATTTATGTATGTCATACACTATTCGTAACAAAAGAAGAAACGACGACAGATTTAATTTTGGGACAGGGTAAGTTTCGACGCCACACCGTTTTGCTTCTTTACAGATTGGTTTTTAGTGTCTGTTGTTTTAATAGAAAACAAAATAACATAAAAGAGATTTAAAGTTAAAGAGTAAAATATTTGTAAATGCAAACGATGTTGGTTCGTAAAAGATCTCTTGTAGCACATTTGGTGAATACATGGCAAAATACAACCAAAAAATGTCCTGCAACGGAGACTCGGACTCAATCAAAATCTGTCATTTTTATGCATTGTAGGCAATTTTCAATAAAGAATTTGGTTCTATTCAACTTTTCCATAATAATTTGGCCACCTCTGTATGTGTAGAAGAAGAATTTGGGTTGACTGGCGCAGTGGTGGGACCAATGACCAACACGGCGTCGCCACGTTCGTTACTTTACGTCAGCTCGAGCTCTTCGCCTGGAGTAAAGGGAGAAGTTTGAGAGTTGATAAAATTAGTGAAAAAATGTTTTGTCATCTGTAAAGGTAAGTTTATAGAAATGGCACACGGGAAACCAAGAAGGAACTCGTGCAACGCTCCTCACTACTACCGGTTTATTGAGATAATACATTTACATTGATGTACACAGACTATATGAAAAACAAGTAGTTCCGTGAAGACCTAAATAGCCTATTTACATGTATATCCTACTTAGGCCTATGTTAATTGCCTCTATCAACATACACAATTTTAGTTTGATTGCTATAATATATTCGTAGATATTGAGAACCGTCCGATGGCCACCATGTTGGATTTATATATATGTAGGCCATAGAATTATGTACTATTAGATGAAGATTATTGCGTAGGTTTATTATCCAAACCTCCATCGCATAATTAGGACAAAAGAAATAGAAACGAAGTTTTAGAATTTCGCACAGGCTCCATCTTAAAGTTATGAAAACAATTCAAATAAATTAGATGTCAGTGGATTATGATTTGTACAAGCATTTACCGTACCAAGTTTCACTGCGCTCTGATGGTTAAATCGCGAGAAAGGGCCATTTAAATATTTAAATGTCACGTCGCCGCCATGTTGTATTTGTGCTGACCAGGTTATTGAAATTTCCATAGGTGGATCTTATGTTAATAGCTTTTTTCAACATACAAAATTTCAGTTTGATTGCTGTTATAGATTATTAGATATTGAGAACCGTCTAAGTATTTCGGATGGTCACCATGTTTGACTTTTGTATAGGTAGGCCATAGAGTTGTGTGCTAATAGATGACTATTATTGCGTAGGTTGAATATTCAAACGTTGACTTCGATCGCATGATTAGGACACAAGAAATAAAAACTTAATGTGAAGATTTCGCATAGCCGCCATTTTTAAATTACGTAAACAATTGGACTTAATTAGACGTCAGTGCATCACAATGTGTACAAACATTTGCTGTACCAAGTTTCACTGCGCTCGGATGGTTAAATCACGAGAAACGTCTATTTAAATGTTTCAACTTCGCTTGGTCACCATGTTCGTTTTGTATTTAACAGATTTTTGAAAGTTACATAGGTAAACTTCTAGTAGTACCCTTAATTATCGTACAAAATTTCAGGGTGATATCGGTAGTAGTTTCGGTGATATAGATTGCCGGTGATATATTTCGTACAGCCGCCATGTTAGATAGGTGAGACGAAATAAAATTTGAAGGGCACGGTTGGGGTCGTACAAAATAGTATCATGTCCTTACCGAGTTTCATTGAAATCGCTCCATCCGTTTAGAGTGTATTAAGGGGGGACACACGTATGCACACACACACACATAGGCCTACTGTATATACAGACACATGGACAAAAGCGGTTTTTTTTTCTTCATAAATGAAAATAGGCTAGATAGCTGTTTGTTTTACAATAAAAGAGACTAGATATCTATTAAAATAATTACAGAAGCATCGACTTGTGCCTTCCTACATAAAACAGTAGCGTAACAATAGCCACAAAAATAACAGATACAAACAAAACGAGGGAAAAAGTAGCTTTGTTCCCTTATTTAGCCTAATTATTGTTTGTGTAGTTTTTTATAATCTATTGTGCAAAAAAATGTATACACCGGCAGTGTTGAGGTAAAATAATACAAATGAGGCTAACTACTGTAGCCTACATCGTGGTCATTGAGCCCTATGTGTGTGTTTGTAAAAGGTGCGTTCAAAAAGTAACGAGCCGGAGGCTGGAATGCGCAAACCGGTGACGACATCGGCTAATCGTGGCGTGTGTAACGAGGTGTGGGTCCGACCAGAGCGTGGAAGGTCACAGCCCGTCGCTATAGGGCACACGTGCACGTCACGTGACGATACAAAGCGAGCAGCAGCATGTATCAATCGTCCAACGCTGACAGTCACATAGCAAACAGTGACATGGAGGCTTCAAACGAAGAGCAAAGAGGTGTTGTTCGGTTTCTGACAGCGAAAGGAGTAGGGGGAACGAGCATTCATCGCCGAATGTCACAAGTGTACGGCGAACACTACATGTCCCTTGCAAGGGTAAGGGGCGTGGCACAAGTACTTCAGGGAAGGACGGGAGTCGTTAGCCGATGATGCCTGGTCTGGGGCAGCCCCCTGCATTACCGATGACAACGTCCAGCTGGTTGATGCACTCATTACCCAGGACCGCCGAGTGACAGTGAACGCCATAGCCACTGTGGTCGGATTGAGCGTCGGAAGTGTGCACACCATCATGAAGGAACGACTGCACTTGCGGAAAGTGTGTGCCCAATGTGTGCCCCACAGTCTTCAACCACACCAGGAAGCATGCCAAATGGCCTACTGTCTTGGTCTTGGTTGGACGATTGATGCATGCTGCTGCTCGCTTTGTATCGTCACGTGACGTGCACGCGTGCCCCCTAGCGACGGGCTGTGACCTTCCACGCTCTGGTCGGAACCACAACTCGTTACACACGCCACGATTAGCCGATGTCGTCACCGGTTTGCGCATTACAGCCTCCGGCTCGTTACTTTTTGAACGCACCTTATATATATAGCAGGAGAGAGGGTTTGTCTGATATAATCTGTGTTATTGTGATGTCTGTAGGACATTTGTAAATTACATTAGGCACCATCCTGGAGCAAGGAAAGTACCTTCCAATAGACCAAGCCTACTTCCATTCACCGGGTGAGTTAGCCGTGGTGGTTACGGCATGACTGATGGCAGTCGCTCACATCCGGGAGGCGAGGAGGTTCGAATCCCCCCGCCGGCAACCTTGAAGATGGTCTTCTGTGGTTTCCCATCTTCCTTCCAGGCAAATGCCGGGGTTGGTCCCTAACTATAGGCCACAGCCGCTACCTTCCAACTCCTCGTCCTTACATTCAAACTTCCCTCCCCAACGGTACTTGTAGGTCACCCATTGGGTGTCCGTCTCGAAGCAGCTACAAAAACTGGCGAGCCGAACATGTCCTCGGACACTCCCGGCACTAAAAGCCATACGCTAAAAAAAAAAAACTTCCATTCACACCATGCCCTGTTCCATTCATTGCATCTCTAGCTCCGCTCTAGAGGTTGGTGTCAGCAAAATGATCCGCCATCCTCGGGATGTACGTTCAATACGACTGCAGCTACGTGTTTGTGACAGTTAGTGAGTGGGGAAAAATCCAAATTGAGATTGCAAATGACAGGTCCCCGTCCGGCTCATTGAACCGTGTGCTAATAACAGACTGCTGTATGGGACATATTTGGCTGAAGGTTCCTAGAGCCCTCGCTCACAACCCGGTAAATATCGTAACTTATAAAATATACGGTCTAAGGAACACCATAACTGGTATTACTGTATGCCAGACAACTGAGACACATCCGAACGTGTGTGTGTTGGTTTTTCTTTATGGTGATGGTAGCTGTAATTAAGGGTTGACCACAGGGGTAATTATTTCGGGACTTTAAAAAAGGAACCATCCCGGCATTTGATTACTAAGAGGGACTGTTAAAGATCCCGGGGGAGAATCTCACTAAGGATGGCCGCTGTCAGCGCTGGGACTCGAGCCACCAATCTGCAGTGATGGTGTGTGATTTAACGCCATGTAGTACATACTATGTACATACAGTCTTTCGAACAATGAATGAGAGCACTCGTGGTAACTATAGACCTATTATTTTTACTTAATTTAACGGACAAGATTTGTAAGTCTCATCTGAGGGTTGGAACGGGGTATACTCAGCCTCGTGAGGCAATACTAAGAAGATTCCTATCTCAGCCATTCTGAAAGTGGTTTTCCGTCATTTCTTACTTCTACTCCAGGCAAATGCCGGGATTGTTCCTAACTTAAGGCCATGGCCACCTCCTTCGCAATCCTTGCCTGAATTACAAATACACACATTACTACAGGCACCACAATAACACAGGTTAGCCTATCAGACACATACGGGACTAAATGACCACGATATCGAAGGCCTTCAAAATGAAACGGCAACAACTCAATTAAACGTACTGTGTGTAGAGTCATTCATTAAATTCCGTCAATTCATTTCCCAGAATAATCTGGCATAGGGCCAAACCGTTTGTAGGATCGTGTAAAATGCAACATAGATGTGCTGAGAGAATCTTATTAAATACAGTACCATACACTCGTTTTGTTGATACCCACCTCGTTGCGGATTGGCTAGCATTCTTGGCTGTCACCGTGGAGGCCCGGGTTCAATTTCCGCCTCTGCCAGGAAATTTAATTCTCGTCTGAGGACTGGAACGGGGTTCACTCAGCCTCATGCGGAAATAATGAGAAGAGGTGGGTTCGATTCCCATCTCAGCCATTCTGGAACTAGTTTTCCTTGGTTTCCCACTTTTACTCCAGGCAAATGCCGGGATGGTTCCTGACTTAAGGTCACGGCCACCTCCCTCCCAATCATCACCAACATTACAAACACACGCGCACATTACTATATACTCAAAATAGCACAGGTTACCAGACATTTTATTTACTTATTTATATATACAGTAGCCTCCGTGGCTAAGGTGGCACCACGCCGGCCTCTCACTGCTGGGTACGTGGTTCAAATCCCGGTCACTCCATGTGAGGTTTGTGTTGGACAAAGCGGAGCCAGACAGGTTTTTCTCCGGCATTCCCTGTCACAATTTCATTCCAGAAACACTCTCCATTATCATTTAATTTCATTTAATCATTGCCCCAGGGGAGTGCGACAGGCTTTGGCAGCCGGCACAGTTCATATCCTCGCCACTAGATGGGGGCTTCATTCATTCCATTCCCTGGCCCGGTCAGTCGACTGGAAGCAGGCTGTGGATTTTCATTTCATATACAGTATATATAGGCCTACACACACAGCCAAGTACACGGGATTAAATGAACACGATGTGGCAAAGCCCCGAAATGAATTATTAACAACACGTTTTGTTTTGAGTGATTGTGCATTACTGTGTCGTATTTGTCTATACAGGTAGGCCTATAAATCAACCCAAACCGAAAACAACGATCCCTATTCTGTATCATATGGGACCCAGATTTAATACCCACTAACTTAGTCCCTGAACATGTGTGTGGGTGTATAATGACTAGGGACCGGATTTTTAGGTTTGTTAATATTGTCGTTTTAGGTTTTCAAAAACATAAAATAGTCTTTTTTAAGTTTCCAATAGGTAGAATAGGTTTTTAAATAGGGTTTTATGTTTAAAGTGTGGCAAAAGTTGACATAAACTGCGCTAACAAGGGGTGGACACGATGCATGGGTCACCGATTCGAACCATCTTTAGTACACGTGTAGGGCATGACCAGGCGTATACCAGGTGCAAGTAGCAAGGCGCGCTTCTCAGCCGTTTCCGAGAAATTAATTAATTGCAAGTACAGTGCGGCGTCTATGTGCGTTGTACGCTAGCCAAAATTCAATGAGCGCGTGGTGCAGCGGTTAGAGCCCTGCTTCGCAAGCTGGGGATCGCTGGATCACATCCCACTGGTGAGCCTTTGCAGTGTGTGTGTGTGTGTGTGTGTGTGTTTTTTATATAACCATTGGCAATTTCCGAACAATACGCATAGCATGAGTCTCTGCTTGTGGGGTATGTGGTGGTCTCATGGTTCACAGACGTGCAATGAACGGAACAGACTGGGCCTCCAATGTATAAATGTATACATATAATATAATACACCTGACCGTGTATAGAATAATACCAATGTATTTGCAAAGCCGATACTGTACATTATGTAATGTCACAAACGTTGACCCCCATACGAGGATTTCAGAATCTCTTTTCCCGCTCACATAACACGTTATTACAATTGACTGCAAAATAAACATTATTCACGACTCCTACAGTTGTACGAATTGCCAATGATTACAAAAGAAAGAAAACAAGAAGTTCCGTGACGAACTAAAGAGCCTACTTTTCTTAAAATTTAACATTCATGCCAATTATTAATCTATATGGATCTATCTAGAATAATGAAGATATTAAGTTGGTAATATCGAAATTTCTAATTAGTTTGAAATACTGTATACCTGGCATAATGTAGCCTAATAGAGAACTACAGTTGGCAGCCCTGGTGACTGAATATATTCTTAGTTCCATCTCTTAAGGTACAGAATACAAAATTTGGCTGATGTACAATGGATAGCATGGACGTTACATGCAGTTAAACATTGGATCTAACAGCGCGCGTAAAATCACGTTGGCTACAATGACATGCATGTATTGGTCAGAATCAATCTGAAATAATATGATCTATTGTTGTGTCAATTTTGAATGAAATCCATTAGTTAGTATAGAAGTGACATGCATTTTAAAATTGGACCTATCAGCAGGCTTAGAATCATGTTGGCAGCACTGGCGTAGGCCTATATTAGTTACTCCAAATTAATCAAGAATGCCAGGTACTATACGGTGCAAAGTTTAGAGCTATTGGCTTGCATACTTTCTGATATATTGATATTAGGGTAACAAAAATAGAGACAGTATTTATTAACAGTTGGCAGCCCTGGTTACCCTTAAGAATCGGCATAGTCATATCTGTTATGATATACATAGCGCACACGAAATTTGGTTGAAATCCAAATGATAGTATAGAAGTTGCATGTATTTAAAGTTGGACCTCTCAGCAGGCTTAGAATCATGTTGGTAGCACTGACGTATATAAGTTACTCCAAATTAATATAGAATGTCAGGTACTATACGTGTGCATAGTTTAAAGCTGTCGCCTTGCATACTTTCTGATATAGCCTATGGGTATTTGGATTTAAAAAAATTGAGAGCATTGATTAACAGTTGGCAGCCCTGGTGGCTCTTAAGAATACGATCAGTCATATCTGTTTACGTACACATAGCACATACGAAATTTGGTTGAAATCCAATTGATAGTGTAGAAGTTATATGCATTTAAAATTTGGACCTGTCAGCAGGCTTATAATCATTTTGGCAACACTGCCATGTTTGGCCTCCTGGAAATTAAACTGCAATATTATTATCTATACGTGTCCAAATTTTGGAATAGCTCTCATTCATACCTTCCAAGATATTCAACATGGAGCTCAAATTTCAATTGCGATTTTTCAGCAGTTGGTAGCACTGATATCATTTTCAAATATGGCCATGAGATATTCAGATATAGATCTTTACTCCTACCAAATTTTGTTTCGATTGCTGCAGCCGTTTAGGAGTTGATAGGGGGACACACACACACAGCCAGACAGACAGAAGGACAGACAGACAGACAGACAGACAGACAGAAGGACAGACAGACAGACTGACAGACACTCATTTGTCCGATCTCATAAGTCTACTTTTTCCTCATTTTTGCAAAATGTGAAAAGTAGGCTAAAAATAAACACAACACACTGCAAAATTGCACCGGTGGGATTCGATCCGGCGAACGCGCTCTCACGAAGTAGAACTCTTTCCGCTGCACCACGCGCTCGTTGACTTACTGCTAGCGTACAACGCACATAGACGCCGCATTGTAATTGCAATTAATTAATTTCTCGGAAACGGCTGAGAAGCGCACCTTACTAATTGCACCTGATATACGCCTGGTCATGCTCTACACGTGTACTAGAGATGGTACGAATCGGTGACCAGTTATCGTATCCTCCCCTTGTAAGCTTAAAATCAATGCCTAATTGTTAGTAGAAAATCTGATTGTAACGAGAGTGTAAATAAATTACATAATGATACGTCCTTTATCAAATAATCACCGAGAACTTCACACTTTTAGGCACCATTTCATTTCCATAAATATGTTAATTATCCAAATTCAATAAAACCAAGGATGTCACAGGCGAGTTTTACACTGTAACCCGTTTAATTAACTTTGCTTATTTAGAACTAGCAGTGGTGCCCGGTTTCGCCCGGTAGATTTATTTGTTTTATGGATGATATTGAATACTACTACAGAACTGGAGCGCTCAAGGATAAGGATCGGAAAGCACCAACGCTTATTGCAGCTGATAACCTCAGTATACTGCACCAACACCAACGCCCTTATACAGAGGCATACCGTACTATTATCATGATGATAACTGTTTTAAGGGGCCTAAGAAATCTTTTTGCACTAATTACTCCCCGTGACTGCAATTTATAAGCAGCTCGCAATTCTGCACCAGAACACTGGTAGGAGCGACGTGATGCAGCCCGCATTGCCAGGCAACAGTAGACTTTTAAGTATTATTGAAGCTGTTCGGGAGCGCTTGTTCTTCCAACTTACTGAACAAAAATCAATCTTTAAGGTTACCTGAGAGGTCTAGCCTAATGCTACATAGCCTAAACTATTCCTCTTGAATCTGGCTAACATATACAAAAATAATTTTTCGAATCCGACTGGTAGTTCCAGAGATTAGCGCGTTTAAAAACACAAACAAACAAACTTTTCAGCTTTATTATATTAGTATAGATATAGGGAACTTGGAAACAATAAGTGATTTATCCCCACTTTCCTGACAGTAAATTACCAAACAATAAGATATATGCTTAAAAGTGCTGATAGTATTAGCATGTTTTGGCAGGTAGGATTTCTCTTAATCAACTAGACCTAGGAATAAACACTGTCTTGTGGTTTACTTTTAAAAATTAAGGACCAAAACTTCAAATATACTACTATAAATGGAACAAAACTGCAATTAAGTATATTTACGTACTCTCATATAATTTAGTTTTTTCTGGGTACTACATAATTCATGAACATGGCTCTTTTGAGTGTAATTCGGAAAAGTATTGAAGTATTTTTAAATTTTAGAAGCAAGGAAAAAAATAGATAAAAACCGAAGAATTCGGTCCCTAATAATGGCCAATTATACCCTCAGATTAATGTTTGTCTATTTGGTACAACTTGCCGTCAAAACAACTGAAGCGAATGGCGTGGGAATTAGTATTTGAGCGTAAGCCACCCCAAAAATAAAACTAGACTACATATGATTTATGTAGTTCTACTGTATGATAAGGTTAATAGGAAGCCTTTAATAGTTTTAGCTCTTTTATTCAGAGAGGTTGGTTTAATTTAGAAACTGCACAGAATAAAAATCATTGGGAATGTAACTATGGACATTTTCAGCTAATACTATTTATGAAGGAATCAATCCATACTGAGATGCATATATCTGTCTCTTTCCTTACATTATGTACTGGCTTTGATGGTACATGGGTTCATTACTGACGCTATCCCTCAGCACATCAGGAGTTGTGAAGGTGAGATGATGATGATGATAATTGTTGTTTTAAGGGGCCTAACATCTAGGTTATCGGCCCCTAATGGTTTGGGTGATCGTGTAGATGATAATGAAATGTAAACTATAACTAAAACTAACTACTACCTTATATACTAGAAGAACAAATGGAAAACAAAAGGAGAATAAGGCAAATAAAGGACAGGAGGAAAAGAAATGCCCTCAACCCTCGAAGAATGCTGATTGAGGGACTTGGAAGGAAGGAGAGCCATGAAAGGCAGATAGGAAAGTGAAAGAGGAGAGGGTCCGCCCCACAGGTAATGGATAAAAGGGGGAAAACCGAACCCAGCTCAGGAATCCCTCGGGATCGCCAACTCCCGAACTCGCCAGCCGGGAGCCCCTCAGGGTGTAGCAATATCTAGGGTGCACCAGAAGTGGTGGGGCTACATACACCCTGTATCCTTGAGGGCCTTGAGCAGTAGGCAGGAGATAACATGAAAAGAAAAGGAAGGCTGACCCCTCGCAGAAGGAGGGTATCCGAAAAGATGAGACAAGGGCCAATTAAGGCGGGAAAGGAAGAGACTCCCTAGGCCTCGGACACCCTAATACTGTCGGGGTCGGAAGAGAACAAGAGTTGACCAAGTGAGGTCGACAAGAAAGAAGACGGAGAGGAGCCCGGCACAAGTAAGTGGAAGCAATGCCGGAATGAAACTGAGCTCGCGTTCGGATGCGGACTCGAATCAGGGCACGAGCATGGATATGTCTGTTGATTGTAAACCCATTAAATTTCTATGATAATATATACATTCGAACCATCTTTCCTTATCATAACAAGACACATTATGATTACACTAACCATTTTTAAGTGACGGAAGCTACTGGACTATTTGGAAACGCCTATCATTGTAAGAAATCTATTTTCCTATACGGGTGCTACTGCAGGTTTCATCCCAGTATATTTCCGTGCAGCTGTATTGTGGCAATACTAATGTAAGGCAAACACAAACATATGGATGGATATACAAATGAATCATGGACACTCGATAGTCTACCAAGTTATGCAACAAGACTAGACAACAAGGATAAGAAAAACACTCACTTAGAAATACTCAGGAGGGATGATAGTGGCAACCAAAATGTTGAGAAAATGTCGACACTGGCTAAAAACTCAGCCTGACATATTTTAGTGATAGATTTCTACGCGTCTCTTTCCCATATTCAGCAATCACTCACTTTTTTATGCCATTGTCCTCCTTCAATGTATGTATGTCTACCCCTTCTGAGATGCGATGATAGCCAATATAGCGGGTGGGTTCTTTTACGTCCGGATGCACTTCCTGAGGTTGGCCTCATGAGAGGAGTTAATGTGTGATGAAATGAATGAAGATGGATGAAACTGGGCAAGGGTGCGGAAGAAAGTGGCCGTAGCCTGTCGGAAGGTACGGTCCCAACATTTACCTGGAGTTGAAATGGGAAACCACGGGGAAGCATTTCAAGGACGACCAACGCTGGGGCTTGAACCTACGTCTACTGAATCCGTAGATAGCCTGGCCCCATGACCTAGCGCTGCGCGTTAGCGAGCGTAGCAATCGCTGTACGTACATTGTTCTTTAATACAGTAATAATAACATAAATAACCCCTGGCACCACAGCCCATGAATGGGCTAGGCCTACCAAGCGACCGCTGCACAGCCATTTAGTCTGCAGATATTAGGGTGACACGTGGTCAGCACATCGGGTCCCCTCGGCCGTTAATCTTGGTTTTCGGGACCGGGGATTAATACAGTAGGCCTAATTGAAATACCATTTACTTGTATGTTTTATTCAGTGACATGTCTCTAAACACTGTTGAAGGTAAACAATGACAATTTACTCTTCATACACGAGGTTCCATCTGACCTTTAAATGTATTTCCGATTTCAAGCGCATTCCTATGCTGGGATGGAGCTTTCTCAAGACCTCGGTCATTTCTTCTATATCCTTATCCGGGTAACCAAAACATACATCAGTAAACTATAGACACCACAGTTCTATAGGTTATAAGTAAAAAAAAAACAACAAAGCCAACAATGAAGTGGCATCAAGATAGCACTTCTTCATAAGGTGGTGCAAACGGACATTATTTTCTATGTTATTATTGTTTCATTTAGGGTTTGGAGATCGCAGTGGGTGGAATTTGTCTGATAGCCCGTGCTATTGTAGTATCATTAGTAGTGTAAGTTCATCTAATTGAGGCTGGGATTTGTAGGCAGGCGGTCGCGGTCTTAAGTTAGGAACCATGTCAGTATTTGCCAAGAGTGGAAGTGGGGAAAACACGGAAATCTACTTCTAGGATGGCTGAGGTGGGAATCGAACCCACATTATATTCAGTTATCCCGATGAGGCTAAATGGAGCCCATTCCAGCCCTCAGACCAGAATTAAATTCCTTTTCAGGGCCTAAAATTGAACCCGGGCCCTAGGGATGACCGTCACACAATCGTGAACACTACTCCACGAAGTGGTTAAAATAGGCTAATCATTAACCAGGTCTGGTTATTCATGGCCGAGTTCTTTGGAGCGTAAAACATTACATAAAAAATACTCTGGAGAATGTTGGGGTACTGCAGAGGGATGGAATACTCCACTGCTCAAACTCCTTCTGACGTTGTTTGCAAACGGAAATTAAATTGTTCGCGCACGCCACAAGATAACACGTAACTCGTCCTTTAACAATGTTGAATTTTAATGAAATACGTATTTATCTGTTTCTTCGTATATTACTATAAATGTTGGAACGTCGATGGATCTCTCCGATTCACCACTTCCTTGTCACACTAAACACCATCAACGTCACAGTCGATATTATTGAATGACGTCATGCTGGACACAATTTGTAATTAATTATTACTAATGAGTAGTGATAATTGCTTCACTCCAATAATTACGGTATGCATTGACTAGAATTACAATGGCAATCACGATACAAATGGATATATTCAGTGTATCTAAGCTCATGTCTCGAGAACTCCAGAATCGATTTACATGAAACCTGCTTTGGTAAAACATTTCAACATTTCTCAATTGTTCTAGTGATAATTCCCTTGATGGATTAAAACCTCAAATCTTTTGACCAAACTACAAGGTCATCAACCGAATAGTTTGCAGATGGCGGCCATGTATGTGTGCAAATTGATTTCCCCTATGAATTCAAACACGGTGAAACCGAATTGAACGAAATTCAGTACAGAGGTCGCACTAGCAAATGGCACCTGAGTGTCATATTTTATATCGCCACCATCTTGACTGAAACGTAATGGCGGCCACCCAAATGTTCAAAGCTTAAGTGAAATTACGACATTGCAGCATACTTCTGCGGATATAGACAAATAATATATCTGGAGATATCCGTGCATGTTAAGAATTCTGGCTACGTAGGATTCAGTTAAGAGGAAACCAAGTAAGCAGTCTGACTTATGCTGATGACCTGATTGTAATGACAGACTCTGTCAAAAGCGTACTTCCTAGAACTTGAACATAAGTATAAGGATTACGGCATGAAAATCAGCATTTCAAAAACAAAAGTCACGTCGGTAGCGATGAAAAACTAGGAAATAGGAGGAAATAGGTTGGAGCAGGCGGACCAGTTTATCTAAGCCTATCTAGGCTGTGAATTCTCTCAGAATGTAGTATACAGGGTCATCGAAAAATAATGGCAACATTTCAAAAAATTATAGCACCGAAACCCTTTATGTTCAACGCGCCGCCGGCCAACCTTGGCTACTGCACATCTAGTGTGCGCATAGCAAGGTCACGTCCCCTCCAAAACAAAACTTACTGCCAGCTGGCGTTCAGTGAAAGAATTACACGTTTAACATAAAGGGTTTCGGTGCTATAATTTTTTGAAATGTTGGCATTATTTTTCGATGACCCTGTATATAGGGTAAGGTGCAGCTGTCAGTTGCGATCTACCCTGTATATAGGGTAAGGTGCAGCTGTCAGTTGCGATCTACTACTGTATTTGCAAGGAAGAAGTTAGTGTGGTAACGAAACTTTCACTACATCTCTCATTATGGGAGTGAGATCTGGGTGGATTCAGGATATCTCATGCATGGGCCAAGGGTAACTAATATTGGGGTTGCACGAATGATTGCTGGGATAAATAGATGGGAGCAATGGCAGGAACTTACTGGTAATGAACAGATAAAGGCTAAGTTGGAAATGAACCTGATAGATGAAGCTGTACGTATGAACCGACTCGGAAGATGGGGTCATGACATTGTAATGAGAATGGGGAAAGATTACCTAAGAGGTAAATGAAAGCTATAGAGGGTACGAGAAGCAGGTTATATTCAGTGTTCAACGATAGTATGGTGAGAGGTGTTGAATCAGTACTAACTGCTAATAGGGGATCATGGACGCGAATCGCTCGGAAACAGAGGCTTGCAGACTAGACTGTGCGCGGAAAGGCAAAATAGTCTCAAAGGAAAATGAATGAATGAACGAATGCATGTTATATTTTTTGTAATTGTAGGCAATGTCAGCAGTGGCTTAATATTTGCTTTATTGCAGCAAATGAATCGTCGTAATTCGTCAGTAATTGAGATGAAACAGTTCGAATGCAGCATTGATTAGCAGTAAGATACTATAGTGTCTACTGCTGTGACCTGAGACCTCTTGGCTACAATAAGCTCAGTATAAGTGTTCTAGCGTGCCTAATGGCGTAATGAAATCCTGCGTGCCTAATGGACAGCAAGGAAGTTTGAGTTCTCAGAATGTATAATAACTCGCTCGTGAAACGCACATTGGACGATTGAAATAATGTATAATTGACCATTTGAAGAGTGGAAAGTTTAGTCTGCTCGTAGTATTAGAAAAATATTATATGTAAAATATTATTCTTCAACACGTAGAAGGGCGCCCAGTTATGTTAGGTACCGTAGTTAAGGTTAATATGGTCAACTCAAATAGTGACATAAGACGATACACTTCACTACACAACATTATTTTAAATTATTCATCATTATAATTATTACAATTTCCAATTATTACTATAGTTATATTTATGTTATACCCTTGTAATATTATTCTTCAAACGGTCTACGGTATTACTGGCCAAGCATTACAAAATATTCACATATTTTCATTAACGTTAGGGCCAATATCCTAGATGTTAGGCCCCTTAAAACAACAATTAACATCATCATATCATTAAAGATACCCCCTTACTATTTTGTAGCCTATTTTCATCGTATAGGCTTATGAGATCACTTCTTTTTGCGTGTGTCTCTAATAAATTCTAAACGGTAAAAGCGATTTCAATGAAACATGGTAAAGACTTACTTTTTTCTTGTTCGACCTCACCGTGTCTTTCAAATTTCAAAAGTTTCACCAATCTGACATGGTGGTCGTGCAAAATATTTAATCGGCATTCAATATCTCCATTACTATAGCTGCAATGAACCTAAAATTTTATATGGCGATAAACGCTACTAAAATAAGTTCCCCAATATGATTTTCGGGAACCTGATAATGACAAAGCCTACATACAGCCACGCGAATTTCATGGGCTTTTCTCGAGACTTATTCATCCGAACGAGGTAAAACATGGTAAAACTTTACACAAGACTCAATATATTATCGTCTAATTTATTTGAATTGTTTTGAGAAAAACTAAGTATTGGCAGTCGGAAATTTCCGTCATACTTTTAGATCTTATATCGTAAAAGGACGATCAAAGTGAATGTTTGTACAATGAACCGCAATAATAATCTTCATCTGCCAGTGGCTTACTAAACAATCAATTTAAATTTGACAGTATCGGAAATCGAACCTAGACCACAGAAAGCGGCTACATTTATAAAATCCACAGCCTGCTTCCAGTCTCCGACCGGGTCAGGAATGGAATGAATGGAGCCCCCATCTAGCGGCGAGGATATGAACTGTGCCGGCTGCCGAGGCCTGACGCGCTCCTCTGGGGCAATGATTAAATGAATGACAGATGAAATGAAATGATAGTGGAGAGTGTTGCTGGAATGAAATTTTGACAGGGAAAACCGGAGTACCCGGAGAAAAACCTGTCTGCCTCCGTTTTGTCCAGCACAGATCTCACATGGAGTGACCGGGATTTGAACCATGGATCCAGCGGTGAGAGGCCGGCGAGCTGCCGCCTAAGCCACGGAGGCTCAAAGCGGCTACATTTATAATGTATTAAAATTACTAGATTATCGAGGACACTTTTTGAATTCACACCTGCAAAGTTTTCCGCTTTTCCCGGAAGATTTCTGGATTTTGGGGGTGTTTTCCGGTTGTCCGAATTAACATTTTTTTTTTTTTGGATTTTCAACTCCCTGGCTTGTGTCCGTTCTCTGCATCGAAATCGCATTTCAGTTTTGATTTTTGATAATAGCTGCTATTTTGAGAGTCGAGTGTTTGAAGTTCGTCTGAAAATCGACTGATAAGTTTATCGATAATACAGTCTAGCAGATTATCGCTGCGTGTTTGTCATTAATTCCTTGCGTATGACCTTACGCTGAAAGTCTATCGATAATCACATCTCACAGATTTTCGCTGCATTTATATTACTCTTTGTGCTTCGACTGTTTGTTAGCGGGAAAGCTTGGTTTTAAGCGGTGTTTGCGGAGTTCTGGTATTCATGCACTTGGGTGACGAATTTGTGTGTGATTTAGTGTTTTCGTGATGAATTCAAGTAAGAAACGATATCATCAGTCTTTCAGGGAGGCATATTCTGCAGAATGTAGTTGAAACATTCGTATTCTGTTCCATGTGTTCGTGTGATATAAACATTGCTTACGAAGAACTGGATTAATAAATCACATTTAATCCGTCAAACACTTGTGTAGTGTGTGAGCTGTTCCCAATTATATGTGTTCTTGATGTAATTGCAATATTTTTGGAAACTGGCACAACGAATTTGATAGTTTCACATCACCAAGAGTTTGTAATCTCATTCCCTGTAGTCTTTTCTCCCTATGTTTTAAGACCTTGCGACGCATGTACGCGTTAAATTTTTGCGCTTTGGGATCTTATTAATTTCTATTTTTCGAAAGTTGGCAGGCATGTGAATTAAATGGGCATAATTTTTGACAAAATAAATAAATAAATAAATAAATAATTTTCACTGGGTCAACACAATATACCAAATTGTAATGGGTGTTTCGCTAAAAATGAAAACAAAATACAGTAAATGAATTCATATTTAATAAATTCATAAATAAATCATAAATCAAAGAATCATGTGGAAGACCCTCGAGGGATATAAAATTCCAACAAAGATCATCAGAATCATGAAAGCGATGTACGAAGGGTATGAGTGCTAGGTTCTTCACGAAGGCAAATTAACAGAAAAGATAAAGGTCGGTTCCGGAGTGTGACAGGGGTGTGTCCTTTCCCCCACTCTGTTCCTGTTTGTCCTGGATAGTGTGATGAAGAAGATAATGGAAGGACGGAAGAGGGGTATTCAATGGGGTATAAATGACAGGCTTGAAGATCTGGATTTCGCAGACGACATTTGTCTTATGGCACAACGGTACCGAGACATAGAAGATAAGTTGGGGAGGTTGCAGAGAGAAGCAGAACGTGCAGGACTGATAATCAACACCAACAAGACCAAAGAGATGAGGATAAATTCTGACGTCACGACTAGCTTGACAGTCAACGGAAAGGAAATTGAGCGAGATGAGTCCTTCCTCTACCTTGGAAGTATAGTCACCAATGATGGGGGAGCAGAGGAAGATGTTCGAAGTCGTATCAGGAAGGCTAATGGTGCCTTTGTCCAGCTCTACCCCATCTGGAGAAATAGAAACATTTCCATGAAGACCAAGCTCCACCTTTTCAATAGCAACGTAAAGTCGATTCTTCTCTATGGCTGTGAAACATGGAAAGTCACAAAACCGATCAACAACCAGCTACTGGTGTTCATTTACAGATGTCTGCGTCGCATCATGAATGTGAGGTGGCTGGACATAATCTCAAATGAAGATCTTTGGACCATCACCAATCAACAACCGATTAGCATCCAGATCAAGGAGAGGAAATGGCGCTGGATTGGTCACACACTAAGGAAGCAGGACGGAGCTGTTGAGAGGGCGGCGCTAGACTGGAATCCTCAAGGCGCCAGGAAGCGAGGTCGACCTAAGAAGACCTGGAAGAGGACGATCGAAAATGAAATTGCAGAGGTGGACAAGAACTGGAGTCAAGTGAAGAGAATGGCCAGGAATCGTAATGCGTGGAGAAATTTCGCCAAGGCCCTATGCTCCGGAAGGAGCGGCAGGAATTAAGTGAAGTAAGTAAGTGAGGTTTAGGGAAACACCAATTACAGTTTGGTACAATCCTGTTGACTGACTGAAAGGTATTAATTTAGTTTACTAAGGCAAGACTGGAAAAGGCTTCTTACACGATAATAAATTAATTAATAAATAAAATCGCTGATATTGAACAATATTTCAACATTCGAAATGAGCAAAATGTTTAATTGAACCTTGTCATTTATCTTGACGTCTCCAATTACTCTTGATTAGTGCAGGCCAAATGGAACAACAGCTAGGCCACAAATGAGATACACTATCTCTTTGCCCTAGGCATCAATGGCTTTGGAACTCACGAGAACGCACTCCACAATCACAAGCAAAACAATGGCCATTACGTATCGAATGTACCTTTTAAGACAGATTAGCTGTTCAAATGTAAACCCATGGGTACTGAGGAATATTCGTGAAGAGATTTTGTCGGGGGTACAAAGAGGTTAATTCCCGGGAAACGGGGATGCTTAGGCTATATGTATTGCACTGTTATGTATGGTAATGCATGTGTATTCTTTACTGTTCTCGTTTCTAGGGAGATGCAATGCAAAGAATTTCTGTGTGACGGACGGTTTTTAAGGTCGGATGCCCTCCCTGAGAGGAGTTAATGTGAGATGAAATTAATAAACACCAATGGAATGTTTTTCAGTCGGTCAACACAATTGCACCCAATTGTAATGGGTGGTATTCTATTCCTTATAAACATTCTGTGCAGTTCAGTGCAGGCAGTGACAAGGTCAACTGCTCGCATCTCGACCGAATACTACTCAAGCAGCTAAGTATACAACCTGACAATTTAAGAACAATCACACTAAGCAAGCAAATTTGAAGGTAAATCACCACATTCAGTATCTTAACAAAATATCAAATTACCAATCACCAGTTTTATGTACTGAACAGAGCACATGGTACGCAGAGAATACCTTGTATTTGACCATGACCTCCTCGACAGATATTTCTGAATATTTATGTTCGAACATAAAATAGTTATAATTATCGTCGAACATAAACAGTCGCATGCAACTGGCCTATAATGGTAATTAAGTCACTCGCTACGCTCGTTTTATAAACTTACTCGTGTCTTAATTATTGCCATTATAGACTCGTTGGATAATGCACTAGTGTGCGCCCCATGTGTACAGACTACCCGCCCGGCCCTAGTGCTATGCGGGCTGTACGCGATACAGTTCTGGCAGGGTCTATCGTCTTTAATATTTCTTTAAAAGCACTTTATAAACAAATAAATACATTTCCGTTGACTTTTCAAGAAACGCAAGATTTTTCCTGTACTATTGAGACGATTTGGTACAAACCACACCTTCTAACTCCCTCTGGTTTAGGAGCTTGAGTTTTGTGAAACATACACCTTAGCGTATTATATAATAAGATTATGGTGTTTGAAGCCATTCTACAGTGTTGCCTTAGTAATCGAAATTTTATGGGGCCATGGAAGTGAGCGCAGGTGCGATGCTATCCTCACCTAATTGGTCACACAACTGTTTCTTGGGCTCGGATTGGTGGGAGAAACTGTATTATATGAGAACTTGTACTATAATGAGCCTCATTATAGCACAGTTTTCTGACATATAATATTTACATTTCGCCAGGGTCGAACATAATAGTACATTATGCAACGAGCCTATAATGGCTATAATTAAGACACGAGTATTTTTATAAAACGAGCGTATGCGAGTTTTATAATTTCCATACGAGTGTCTTAATTACCATTATAGGCGAGTTGCATACGACTGTTTATGTTCGACGATAATTATAACTTTATTATATGTTTTAACATAAATATTCATAAATATCTGTTGAGAGTCGGCTACTTGAATTTTGTGATCGCAGAGCGAGCGTTGGGTGTTATATCTCTGCTTTCAAGATCTCTGGACGACCGACGCATGCGCTCTGTGTGCTTGCAATGCCATATGCAGGCCATATGTTTACATCTGCCGCCCCTCAGTAATATTGTCACTGGAGTTGTTTGAAGACAATGAATGCGCTGTGTAGAAATTATATTAAGGTACAGTGCTATTTGTTGTCTCATATTCGCCAGTTTATTTACGCGAACATATGGACGGTGCGTATTCCATGTCGATAATTTATTATAGTTTGATGTTGTATTTATGTCCGACATGTTGGATTTTGAGCACACGCGTGAAGGTATCGTTACCTAATTGGTCAATGAACGAGCTCTGATTGGCTGGAGATACTGTATCGTAATGAAAAAGAGTGTTATAATGACCATCATTATGATACAGTTTTCTGACACATAATAGTGAGGGTCGAACATAAAACCCATTATGCGAGAGGTCTCGCATGGGTCGACTAGTAAACACAAATTAGTGTGAATAAGGAATAGGAAGGAAGCGATCGGCATTTATCTGGAGGTAGAAAGTACGGAAAGCCTTTTTGAGGATGGGTGATCATGATGATGATGAACGTGTGGACTCCGGAGAGGCCTAGTGCAGGCCTTTCTAGTTGACGCCCGTAGGCGACCTGCGCGTCGTAATGAGGATGAAGTGATGATGAAGACGGCACATACACCCAGTCCCCGAGCCACGGGAATTAACCTCAGGAGATTAAAATCCCTGATGGCTCGGCCAGGAATAGAACCCGGGGCACTTTAGGCCAAAGCCTAGCACGCTAACCATTTAGCCACAGAGCCGGACAGGATGGGTGATGAACCGTGTCGTCTACCGAGTGTGGAGCATGGCGTGTAGCTACCGCGGTCGGCTGTAGAGCACGATAATATCGTGAGATATTGCAACTAAACCAATTATTGAAACAAGGCCCCAACTGTTCGGTAATAACAAGCGGCCTGTATTTCTTTCCCACGCATGTAGATAACGTATCGATCATAAACTTTTAATTGGCACACGCTCCCTGTGCTACAACATGATCGCTTCCGATGCGAAATGTACGTGCAGCAGTACTTTTGTTTGCTGTAATACTTGGGTGTGTGTGCACGAGACATGTCGTGACAAGGACACTGATTTCAACTTGCGTTCTCGCATCGATGCCATGGAAAACATGGTTGGTACCGCCCTATTAGGAACAAAGAAACGACATGTAAGTAGGACGACATCCACATCTAATAATAATATATAGCATTTGAGCTCAGCGTTCTTCAGATTAGGAATGTGAATACAATGTTACTGAACATACCAAAGTCAGAACCATCTGTATCTACCGATCGCGATAAAACCAGTTTATTTTCCCCCACACTCTGAGTAAACCTATACTGTGAAATCCAACATATTTTTGATACATGATAACAAAGAACTACACCCTCTGTCTGAAAAGTTCGGTAAATGGGTCTATATTACGAACGGATTGTTGGCTTACCTGAAACAGTCGTTACTGTCCTTCGAAGTAATCCCCGTGGATGGTTATGCACTTCTTAGAACTGTTGGAGACAATGAGGTGTAACATGGAAACAAAGCGTTTCTGGACCCATGTTCATATAACATAATTTCTTCGTCTACGTGTGAGGAATGTGTCCTGTATTTTGTGCCGTACATTTTTGTTACACCCTGTATGGAAAGAGAGAGAGAGGATTTTACTGATAACCTGTGTTATTGTGTTGTCTGCAGTAAAGCCCATGATGTCCAAGTTTCTAAATGATCAGCAACTCACTTCCCTCACCATTATTCTCTTTATGATTCCATTGTTTTTCCATTCCTTGTGCTAGTTTGTATGTTAGTTGGAAGATGTGTTGTTGTTAATTCAATTTAGGGGCTTGGGACATGTTGATCATCAGCCCTTAGTTGGAAGAATCATAGACAGGCGCGGATCTAGTGTTTGGCTTTTGGGGGGGGGGGGTCAGAGAATCGAAATTGTTAAGAAAAATGGTATCACTAAAAACGCAATCACAAAATAACCAAACGTACAAAACCAGACCAATTTTTTTGCAAGCTACATGGATAGAAATTTGATGCGTTTAGCGCACCAAAAATATTCGTACAAATTGCAACGGCGTGTTTGCGACTTTTACATCGAGCTTCGAGAAATGTATCAAGGTACGTTACAGTTTCGGCAAGTCGAGTTGGTACCGACAAAGGGAGAAAGTCACAGCTTAAACTGCCAACCAAGCTTGCAGTTTGGACGTCGGCAAAAGTTTTTGGTGTGAAAAGCCCCAAATATGCCCATCAGTAACATTACTTCCAGCACAACAAACAGCAATCAGTCAAGCAAGGGGTGTACACGGACAAGTTGTGTCTGTGCAGCTTTTCTTCTACACGTATATCCGTACTGATAGAAAACTGGGGTTTCCCAACTAACGCGCGTCTACATCTCTCTGTCTGGTGACCCGTTTTCATTTGAGTGGTGCCATACAGTACGAGTCTTCTGCGTCTAAAATTACCTTATAGTCTTAGGCCACACCCATAAAGAGAACCTAAAATCATCCGGCCATGCTGGTGCGTATACATGATGTGTATGGTGTGGGGTATACTATCTAGGCGTTCACTTCTGAATTCACGTGCCAACCCATTGCAGCCACGCATGAAATGTTTTTACATGTGAAAGTGTAAAGGATACGCTGTTATTAGGGAACGTTAGCTCAGTTGCAACAAGCACTGAATTTGTGAGTGAGTTGTGGTGGTTCAAAGTCTCAGTGCGTTTGTTCTTTCACCTGAATTATCACTCGGGGACATTTCCACGTAAATTTTAATCGTTTTCAGTGATGGGATTTTTTCTTCTTTTTTTTTCTTTCAGCGTATGGATTTTTGTGCCGGGAGTGTCCAAGGACATGTTCGGCTCGCCAGTTTTGTAGCTGCTTCGAGACGGACACCCACTGGGTGAGCTACAAGTACCGCTGGGGAGGAAAATTGGAATGGAAGGTCGAGGAGTGCGAAGGTAGCGGCTGTGACCTATAGTTAGGGACCAACCCCGGCATTTACCTGGAAGGAAGATGGAAATCCACAGAAGACCATCTTCAAGGTTGCCGGCGGGGCGATTCGAACCTCCTCGCCTCCCGGATGTGAGCGACTGCCAACAGTCATGCCGTAACGACCACGACTAACTCACTCGGTAGTGATGGGATATTTACTCGTATGTGGGTCTGGAAAGATCCGTTTAATAAGAAGGTTTGTTGTTGTTGATTGAATTAGGGGCTTTGCGACATCGTGTTCATGTAGTCCTGTGTACTTCGGTGCGTGTGGATTTTGTCTGGTAACCTTTGTAATTGTGATTGATGTATTAGTGTGCGTATTTGTAATTCAGATGAGGATGGCGAAGGAGGTGGTCGTTGCGTTAAGTTAGGAACCATCCCGGCATTTGCCAGGAGTAGAAGTGGAAAACCATGATAAACCACTTTCAATATGGCTGTGTTAGGAATCAAACCCACCCCTTCTCAGTTTTCCCTCACGAAGCTGAGTGCACCACGTTTCAACCCTCAGACTACAATTACATTTCTTGACCGAGCCGGGGATCGAAACCGGAACTCCAGTTTGACAGCCAAATATGCTAGCCACTACACCACGAGGTGGTCTTAATAAGAAGGCTGGTTGAAGACAGAAAGGTCCTAAGTTAGTGGGAACCCTGCTATCTGAACACTAGGCCCCTAAGGACATTCATGCTCTAATCATTGACCATAAGTGCACATTTGTGGACGGCGTACAACGGGCATTTCGGTTAGTTGATACCCACTGTAATACGATTTTGAAGGCTTTAGGAATCTCTATTCCATCGTAGATGCGGGTCATATCTAAATTTCCGTTCGTTGAACCATGTAGGAAAGAGCATCAGTATTGAGAACATGTACTGTAGAGTAACCATCCACATTCAAACACACTAGTAGACTATCGGGCAAATGTGACGCGAGCAGGCCCGCGTTTGATCATTGACACCCCAGATGCGAATAACGATAAGGAAGCGTGACCGTTAATCTCAAGATCGTGAATAATGATAGTTCACTCCAATGATCTTCGAGCACCCAGCAGGTGGTATACTCTGATTTACAAAAGATGGTCGGTGAAAGCTCTCACCCGCTTGAAGAGTGAGGTGAGGAGTGGAGACGAGAGGGGTAACGGTCTCCATAGCAACAGCGAGCAATGTTGCAATGTATGCCGACACAGCAGTAAGCACATGGTTTGACTCAGTGTGTCTTCACTTGTCACGGTCATTAGACCGCCAGGAATGGGGGCTAACTTCCCCAGTATTCGTGTCTTCTTGCAAGCCTCTTGGAATGTTATGAGTCATGATCTGCCTCAGTGGCAACGCAGCATTTCCCCACGTGCTAGCTTTGACAGCTGTCAGCGACCATTATTGGTAATTCAGAGTATAGATGTGCCATCATGCGTGAGATTAATTCACTCAACCGCACGGACGACACTACTCGGTATTCTAGAAACCCTACCTAATGTGCATCCACCACCCCCAAGTCCGACACACTTCATATTCAGATACTGAATCATTCTATGTAGCAAAGGACCACCTCGTGGTGTAGCAGCTATTGGCTGTTGCCCCGGAGGTCCGGGTTCGATTCCCGGCTCTGCCAATAAATTATGATTCTGGTCTGAGGATTGGAGCAGCGTTAGCCTCATAAGCCAAAACTGATAAGAGGAGGGTTCAATTCCCCTCTCAGCCAACTTGTAAGTTGTTTTCCGTGGTTTCCCACTTCTACTCCAGGTAAATGCCAGGATGATTCCTAACTTAAGACCATGGCCGCCACCTTCCCAATCCTCATCTCAATTACAAATTACACACACTAATACAGCCATCAGAATAACAAAGGTTATCAGACAAATTCCACACACACCCAAGTACTCGGGGCCACATGATAACGATGTCCAACAACAACTATTCAGCAAAGGCATGCCTGCTCACATTGCCTGCCACTACCTTTTAGTCTCATTGGGTGGCAGATCGATGCACTATGTACAGTAACTGCCTGGTGAGCTCATGATTTTGCAATGGATTTTAGCATGATGAAGTTTAGTTGAGAGAGTGAGGTAATGTGAAACATAAGACGCTTTTAGTCATAATTAAAACGTGTGCGAAGCGCGAATTAGTTGGTAGGAGAGGAACAAACCTCGAATCACGAGGGGATGTGTGGGAAACAATGTTCTCGAACACATCCTTGGATTAACCAATATAACAAGCTGACATGGCTTGTCTCTAGAGACTGCAAGGTAAATATGCGGTGCCTGGGTTCAATACCACGGGTAGGCAACATATAGTATCTTTATTTTACGAGGGAGGCTGAACGTAGAGACGAAAGGGGCGGTGTTGTAGATTGGTTATAAACTAGCGTAGAAACTAATATTTTATCGCAATAGCCTAAGTAAACGGAGGTGATTGATTACCATAATATCCAAAACACTTAAATGAGGCAACAACCATTTTTGTGGCATATTAAATTTATTATGAGGTGGCATTGGCTGATCCTAACAACAATTCGTGAAGCTACATATAATTCTCGTTTACTATCTCTCAGTCGCACACAACTAATGGGTAATTCTGGTCTGAGGGCTTGAACGGATCACACTAACGTAAGCGTCATACGGCAAAGCCTAGAAGAGTTGGGTTTGATTCCCCCCTCAGGCAACCTGGGAGTGGTTTTCCACTTCTACTCCAGGAAAATACCGAGATGGTTCCTAACTTAAGGCCATGGTTACCTCCTTCACAATCCTCACTGGAATTACAAATACACACACTACAACATACACCACAATAACATAGGTTATCAGATACATTTTACACACACCCAAGTACATGGGGCTAAATGACAATGATTTCGAAGCCCCTCAAATGCAACAAAGAAAAAGTAATGGACGTGGGTTAGCAACCACGGGATTCCAGCTGAGCATGAGACTCCTTCTTACTTGTATTGGTGTCCTAACTCCTAACCTCCATTAGTCATCTCTTGTTCTTTTCTGACGCCGACGATATTAGGTTAGCCATGTCATATGTCACCCCATTTCCCTGCCTTAATAATTAATTGACCCTTGTCTTTTCTTTCCTGAGACCTTCTCTTTTTGATGGGTCAGACCTCCTCCAATTTTTTCACAGCATCTCCATGCCTATTATCAAAGGTGACTTAAAAGTCAGGGTGTGTGTAGTCCACCACGCATGGTACAGCCTTGGTAATACTAAGTGGTCTACATCTTGAGGGCTAACGACTAAGTTCATCACAGGGCGAGTATTCGAAGTTACAAGGTTATTTATGCAATATAGTGGTTGCGCATTGTCTCAATGTGGTATCCTTGTGACTTGATCATCTGATGTCTCACCTTTCACCATATTTCATGGTAACTGCTTGCTTAAATACTAATTTGTCGATCTTAATGTTATATAATAATAATTGACCCACATGTGTCTTCAGAGTTTAATTTTCTAGACAATACTGTTTTTACCAAGTTTCAAAATTCTAGGGTGTCGAAGTTATAAATTAATATATTCAAAATGGTGGCTGCGCTTAATATTCAGTCTGATAATCTTGTGACATATGCAACTGAGGTTTAAAATAGATTTGAAGCCATTTTTTTGGTGTTGCCTTATCAACAGGCTTCGGATAATTACGCATTTTGCATATTGCATATGCAATTGCATATTTGGGACAGTTTTAACTTAACAGTGCATATTTAGGGGTTTCCTCCTGTTAGTGCAAATTTCAAAAACATTCCTAATCTTGAGTGAAGACATCAGCTTCTGCAGGACACTTTTGGCATATTTGACATGTATTTCAGGTAACAGGAATGTGGCATGTGATGTGGAGAGAGTGTTTTCTGAGTACAAAGTCATTTTAAGTGAAAATAGGCGCAAGTTTGTGTTTGAAAAACTCTTACATCAATCATGCAGTGATTAAGTGTAATCAAGACTTGTAAATTTTATTGACAAACTGGAGCAATCTATTGTAAGTAATTTTCTTTATTTTTGTGATATTTAATATGGAACATAAATTTATTGTAATATAAACCACTAATTGATATCAGATATATGTTTATTTTTAATGCATATTTTAGTGCTTACTCAGGCACTTTTTAGTGCATATTTGCATGCATATTTTGGCATTTTTAAGTGCATAATTATCCGAAGCCTGCTTATTAACAATTATTGATATTGTAATTTTCAGTCGGTCGACACGAAGTAATTCCAATTACTGGAATATGTGGAAAAATAACCTGAAATAAATTACATGTGATTAAGATATATACATTGTTATGGACTTTTGAAGAAGGAGAAAACATAACATGTTTCGCTCGTCAAGCAAGCATTATCAGATCCAAATAGCTCTACAAAACACTACCAAACCCATAATGACATCCACAGACAAACTCCGCCCTCAAAAATAAAATAACCTTAGTAAGTGTTGTAATTATTACTGATAAATAGGGCTCGGATTTTAGGTCAATAAATATTTTTGTATGTAAATACATATTTTAAGCATTTTTCTATAAATACATAAATTCCTGCGTTTCCCTTATTAACACATAAAAGACACAATATTTACATTTTTTTAAAAATCAGTGTGCTAGTTTCAGTTTATTGCATTTTTGTTCTGTGTTACTTCAACGGGGAATCTTCATGCAGAGCGTATACCAGCTTGCAACTCTGTTATTCTTAACCTGTCGCCCCGTGCCACTCACTGTTGAAGCTGGGGATTTCCTTGTCCATAAACATATTGCACCACGTGCTAGACCTTCCCCCCACCTACCTGGAACCAGTGTCACTTAAATGCAGTTCATTTCTGGCTCTGTGAAGTGTAAGGCAATTCTACGATGTCTAAAGTAGAAATAACTACAAGTTATCGTTTGCAGCAGTATGTTGCAGAATTTAAAGATAATTATACTTCTGATGGGGGCGTTCTGTTCTACCAACCATGTGGGAAAGCAATCTTGGCTGAACCGCGATCTCAAGTTACACAACCCCTCAAGGGCAAGAAATATATTGCCGCAGTTTTGCGCCTTCAGAAAAAGTGTTTCGCGATAATCGTCGGTCATTTGTGATGGACAACCTGAAGATGTATCTCGTTGTGTATTGTGAGACATAGCATAAATTGCATTCGTGAGTACCACATATTGTTTATATTCACATTAATAAACTAAATTATAATTAAATATTTTTACTTTTTTGTCACATATTTCAGGTATTTTTAATACATAAAAAATAAATATATTGCCGATTTTTAGCACCTAAAAATCCGAGCCCTACTGATAAATATTAAGGCATGAAGCACCCGAAAAAAGAACTCTTTATTTCAATGTTGCAAAACTTAGAAATGACGATCCCAACAACACAGTCTTCCTCCCCCAACTAATGTATAAACTCTTGCTGTGATACACTAAAGCAAAAAGCCCCTAGAACTACTGTAGAATACGCGGAATTACCTACAAGTACTCTGCTGTGATGATGGGAAAAAGACATAACAACATCAAATGGTTACAATATTAATGTGTTGAATGAGCTGATGTGGAGGCTTATCTGAATTTGTAGAATTTCAGAAGGCTGCTGAGAAAACCACTTTTGATGTTAAATATAACTCTGAATTTCATTAAAGCAGTCATCTCTTGTGAAGTTTTCAAAGTATTAATGAATGAAAATAATCTGGAAACGGTAACTGTTACTTCGGTACTTAAGAAGTAACTTATCAAAGCCAGCAATCTCACTGAAACGTGACATGAAGGATCGCCAGACACCTTTTCTCCCCATATTGACTCAGACGATCCCTACACAGGGCGAAAGTGAGCGCGTGAATCTTTTTCACAGCCGCTCAAACTACTCGCACTGCTACAAGCACTTCCCCCACCCACCAAGTTCTTCCTTGCGATGGATGCTAAGTTCGCGGTGTTCCCTTCCTAGAATCAAGCCAGTCTACAAGGACACGAACTCTCCCTGTGCTCGAATATTCTAACTGGAACCGCGAAGAACAATATTTTAGTTACCTCAACCCTACATTCGAACATTTACTTGCTGTTGTTGTTGTTGTTGTTGTTTTAAGATGGCTGAGGTGGGAATTGAACTCACCTCTTCTCTGTTTTGCGTCACAAGGTTCAGTGAACCCCGCACCAACCTTCAGACCAGAAGTAAATTTAATTTTCTCAATTTATACCCGAGACCACAAAAGGTTAAGAGAGCAGCAAATCACTGTAGACGTATTTACAACCATACGGCGCAATCCTGATACCGTACACACACTAGTACACAAGGCTGATAATAAAAGGTGTCTCAATATTAATAATAATAATAATAATAATAATAATAATAATAATCCCGTGGGGGTTTCTGCCTGTTCCCCTATCGGGCGCGTCCCAGGTGGCGGATAGGGAGGCTCGCCGGACTTGTCCGGAGGGTTTGAGGGAAATAAAATACCTCTCGCGGACCAAAAACAGGCACAGCTTGACAACATCTTCAGCAACCTCTGAAGCTCACTACTTCAGTTGTAACCATGACACCGACATATATCGATGTCCCCACTACTTTCAACTTGTTAGCATGATGGAAACAACCTACAATATAACTACCCCAGGCCCTAGTAGACATACTAGTTATTTTTCTCGGTCATCGGATTCTGGGGGACCGAGAACATCATGCGGGAATGTATCGGAGCTTCCCAAATCTCTTCGCCCAAAATGCAAAACTTTCATTGGTAGCTTAAACATCAACACACTTCGGAAAACTGGCAAGTTAAAACAATTAACAGACATGTTGGATAACTTCAACATCCAAATTTTAGCACTACAGGAAACCAGTTACACGGATGAAAATCATTTTGAATCAGGAAATTATAGAATTTATAAAGGCAAGCCAGCAATCTCCCTCCATATGAAGCCACTACAATTTGGCACTGGATTCGCTGTCAGAAAAAACATTATAAACTCAGTGCTTAACTTTTCCTCGCCTTCTGAAAGAATTTCAACACTATCCGTTAAATCAGGAAACAAAGCTTATACGCTTATTAATGCGCATGGACCCACCAACAACTACAATCGTAAAAATCGACAAAAGGTGGAAGACTTCTGGGTACTGCTGGAAGAAACTACAGCCATCATTCCAAATCATCACATAAAAATCCTATTGGGCGATTTTAATGCCCAAATTGGTAGAGAAAGGACATTCAGGACCATTGTAGGACTATATCCAGCACACAATAGAACTAATAAAAATGGAGAAAGATTACTTGATTTTTGCAAAACTTTTGATCTCAAACTAACGTCAACACATTTCCTGGCACTTCCACACAAGAAAAAGACCTGGAGATCCCCTAATTTTCACTTAGGAGAATTTCAAATAGATCATGTGGCTATTTCCAAAAAGAATCAAAAAGAAATTATGAATGTCAAAGTCAAGAAAGGAGTCATTGACTCTGACCACCATCTATCCTTAATCAAGGTAAAATTTCAACCAAACAGGTCCAAACCAAAAATAACAAAAAATCTGCGCGTCGATCCAGAATTTCTTAAACAGAACGCCAGTACTTTCCAAGAAAGTATCCCTACTCACGATTATTCTGGCTGGTTAGAACTCAAAGATATACTTTCGAAAGCTTCTCAAAACATTGGCACACCGTCCAGGAAACGCAAGCATAGGTGGTGGAACGAAACCTGTGACAAGGCTATAAACTTCAGAATTAAAGCCTGGCAGAATTGGAATTCTCTCAAAACGGAAAAAAATTGGCACGAATTCACCAAAGTACAGAAACAAACCTCTAAAATAATCAGATCTGAAAAACGCAAGTACGATCACTACAGATTGGCTGAAATTGAACAAGATTTTATTAAAACAATACACGAAACTTCTACAAAACATTCAGAGAAGAATTATCAAATTATCAGGCACCCAGTCTTTGCTTCAAACGCCCGGATGGGACATTGGAAACAAATAATCAAGAAAATTGCAAACTTCTAGCAGATTATTTCAAGGATCTTTTAAACTGTGAATCCCCTAAAGAACAACTCATCTTTGAAAAAAAACATCCAACCAAGATTCAGAACCCCGAACATTGGAAGAAATTAAAGAAATAATCCATGGACTCAAAAATAATAAAGCCCCAGGGGAAGATGGTATAATTGCCGAAATGCTGAAGATAGGTGGTGAGAACGTAGCCCGGAAAATCCACTCAATTATTGAGAACATCTGGATCACCGAAGAAATACCTGAGGATTGGAAATGTGCGCTAATCCATCCACTGCACAAGAAAGGGGATAAAACCAACATCAATAATTATAGAGGAATTTCCTTGATACCAGTTATTTATAAAATTTTCTCCAAAGCCCTGCTCACTAGACTTGAGAAACAAACAGACCGTCTGATTGGAGAATACCAGGCAGGTTTCCGAAAAGGAAGATCATGTACGGAACAAATTCTTAATCTCAAAACTATCCTACAAATGCGCAAAACCAGACAGACAGTCATTACCTTTGTAGATTTCAGAAAAGCATATGACTCTATAGATCGTCAAACACTTTTCAAGAAGAATTTCAAGTGGATAGAAAAACAAGAGAATTAATCAGACAAACACTAACTGGCACTACGTCAAAAGTTAAATTCCTCGGCGAAATATCTGAGCCTTTTGCAATTAACACTGGGGTCCGCCAAGGAGACGGATTATCTCCGTTACTGTTCAACCTCGTACTTGAGAAGATAATCAGGACCTGGGAAAAGGACACTAAGGGAATAACCCTTGGCAGACTACTCAAAGATAGAATTCATGTACATTGTTTGGCCTTTGCTGATGACATAGCAATCCTTTCTAATAACAGGCAAGAAGCAATTCATTCCATTGAAAAATTACATGAAATTGCCATCAAAACGGGACTTCAAATTTCTTATGAGAAAACTCAGTACATGGAAGGAGCCTCACGATACTTAGACGGACAACCTATGAGAACTAAATTCGGCAAAATCTTTCAAGTGAACGAATTCAAATATCTGGGAGAAATTATTCAGCCCTCTGGTTTAAACCGTGAAGCAAATAAAGAGAGAATTTCCAAATTACAGAAAGCTTACAGAATCACTTGGAATAGGTATAACAAAAAATCAATATCTCGGAAAGCAAAACTTAGACATTATAATACAGTAATCAAACCGGAGGCGTTATATGCATCAGAAACCTTAATCATTGGTGGCAAATCTTTAACCAAAGAGATTGAAAAACAAGAAAGGAAAATTTTACGAAAAATTTTTGGCCCAGTTTTTATAGAGGGAATCTTGAGGAAAAGGTCATCCCAGGAAATATATCGCCAATGTGAAAAAATGTCTCATACTTTTCGGAAAAGACGATTGAAATTTTACGGGCACATTATCAGAATGGACAATGGCAGATTGACTAAAAGAATTCTCAACTTGGCCCTCTCACTAAAAACCAAGAACAGCTGGCTACGTGAAATTGAAACAGATCTCCAGGAAATCAACATTTCAGACAATATTATACAGGACAGATGCAAATTCAGAACCCTAATCGACAATCACCAATTTGAAGACAAACCCAACACCAGGGCCACCATAACTTGGACAGAAGACCGAAGAAAGGCGCTCAGCGAGAGGATGAAGAGATTTTGGAAGGAAAAGAAGGCCAACACATCAGCTAAACAGGTTCAACCGTGCTCCTGAGTCGGGCATAACGATGCAAGCATAATAATAATAATAATAATAATAATAATAATAATAATAATAATAAAGGAGTTAATGAGAGATGAAATGCATTAAACTGGACAAGAAGATGGAAGGAAGCGGTCGTAGTCTGTTAGAAGGTAACATCCCGGCATTTGCCTGGAGTTGAAAATGGGAAACCACGGAGAACCATTCAAAGGATAATAATAATAATTATCATCATCATCATCTTGAGCAGTTTCCAACCGCTGGTCGGGTCTGCTTGGAACATAACCCTCTCCATCGTTTCCTGTCCATCCACCATCTCTCGTCATTTACTGTGTCCCAGCACACTCCTCTTTCCTCCACACTCTTCTTAACTCCTTTTGTCCATCTGTCCCTTGGTCTTCCCCTTCGCCTCCTTCCCGTCATTTCCATTCCAAACATCTTCTTTGGTATCCTCTCCTCTTGCATCCTCCTCATATGTCCATACCATTGTAGCCTAGATCGCTCTATTGTGTTTTGCAATGGTTCCTCTCTTACCATCTCTCTGACTCTCTCATTCCTTACTCCGTCCATTCTTGTCACTCCTACCCTACTCCTCTGGACCTTCATCTCCACTGCTCGTATTTTATTCTTGTCCCTTTCCTTCATCACCCATGTTTCTGAACCATATGTCAAAATTGGCACAAAGTAGGTCTTGTAGATGATTCCTTTACATTTTTGTGGTAAATCTGTATTCCATAACATCCCCCTAACACTCTTGAAAAATCCATCTGCGCACCTTCCCCTTTCATTTATTTCCATCCTATTGCCTCCCTTTTCTTCAATTATGCTTCCCAAGTACTTGAAGCATTCTACTTTCTGCAACTGCTGTCCTCCAAGTGTTATGCCCATATCCAGTCTGTTCTTCTTCCTCGTTGTGATGACCACTTCACTCTTTTGTGCTGAGAACTTCATCCCATATGATAACACTACCTTCTCCCACTCATCTAATTGCTCTCGTACTTCTTCCTCATCCTCTCCCCATACCAGAAGGTCATCACCAAACAACATTGCCTTCATTTTCCTTTCCCCAATGCCATTTACCACTTTTCGTATGATTTCATCCATCACCACTATAAATAACAGGGGTGAGATTGCACTTCCCTGTTTCAGACCACTCTCCAGTTGAAACTATTCCGTTCTCTCTCTTCCCACCTTTACACAGCTTTTGCTTCCCTCATACATTCCTTTCACTCTTGCCACTGTCTCCTTGTTCACTGCTTTTGCTCTCATTGCTTCCCATACCTTGTTTCTATTAATACTATCATATGTTTTCTCAATATCCAAGGTGGTCATCACCAGATCTTTCCCATATTCATAATGGTGTTCTTGTAATTATTATTATTATTATTATTATTATTATTACTATTATTATAACTCTCTTTACGAAGACCGTAGTTCTCAGCTTTTCCAAAGTGCATCAAACTCGTCGTTACCGTGTTGGCGCGTATTCAATATTGAAGCGTATTGTCGGATAACCTGTGTTTTTATGGTGTCTGTAACTGTAATTATTGTAGCCTAAATTTGTCATAGGAGTTCTTAAATAAGGCACAATCCCTTCTTATTCCTTAAGTAATAATGGAAAAACCCGAGGCAAAATACTCCGAGATTAGTCACAGTGTTAGCTGGCATTCTGCGGGGGTAACTTCAGGTAGCCTGTATAAAACCTGTTCTCTTGGGAAATGTACATCAAAATTATTAAATTAATAATAATAATAATAATAATAATAATATCGTATGGCCTCGGGTGTCGGGTGCAAGCTTTGTTAATTGACACCCAGAGGGCAGCTTGCATGTCAAATTTCGTCGTTCCTCTGAACGCTATGAAAGTCAAGGAGGTTAGATATCTAAGCTCCTTGACACTACAGCGCTTTCTAGTAGAGAATGGAGGAACTTTGTGTTGGCGGAAAATCCCGAGATTAATTTTGCCATTGAACACGACCTACTGAATTCAAATGGGTTCGTTAACATGCCAACAACGTATGACATCCATGTCGGGATTTTTGTCGCCTTTCAAAAATCACTTACCACGGCCAGGGGCGAACCTGCAAGCTTGGGGTTAGTAGTCCGACACGTTAACCACTCACCCACCTTGGCAAGCGAATTAATAATAATAATAATGTTATTTCCTTTACGTCCCTTTTAACTACTGCGGCTTTTTGAGATGCCAGGGTGCCAGAATTTTGTCCCGATGGGGATCTTTAACGTGCCAATAAATGGCACGGCTCTGTCACATTAGCACACCCTCAAACGCCAACTGCCTGTGCCAGGATTCGATCCTGCAACCTTGATCACAGCAGGCGATAATAATAATATTGTAAGTCCACTCATTATTAAGCGATGCGATAAAAGCCTATGTGGTGAGTGTTTTTACGGCCGGATGCTTTTTCTGACACCAACCTGATGAAAGGAGTTAATGAGAGATGAATTGCATTAAACTGGACAAGAAGATGGAAGGAAGCGGTCGTGGCCTATTAGAAGGTAACATCCCGGCATTTGCCGGGAGTTGATAAAGGGAAATCAAGGAAAGCCATTCCAAGGATGGCCAACGTTGGGGTTCGAACCCACGTCCACCGAGTCCGCTCATAGCTTGGCCCAATGGCCTAGCGCCGCGTGATAGCGAACGTACCTACTGCTGTCGGTAATTATAATAATAATAATAATAATAATAATTAAAAATGGCGTGAGACCTAGCGGACTATCCACTTCGCTACGAAGCCAAGACAAATGAGTCATTATTGTAACTCATGTAGTTCTTCTGGAACCGATCGCATCTTCTATTCTTGGCATATTCTGATCATATGGCCAGTGGAGACGTAGACGATCTGCACGATATCCTATTTATAATTTGACGCTGTTCAGCATGTGTCGAGCGGAGGGGAAAGAGTAATTGACGGTAAACTTACTCTCAAAGGTTGCCGAGGATCTGCCTCGCTAACGAGCGTATTGTTCTATCCGACCAGGTCTTGTTAAATCACACTATGCTTCACAGTCTACAGTACATTCCTCCCTCCTTGACACTCTTAGAACATGCTCGTATTTACTGTACAGAGTTTTCTAACGAGCGCAGGTTGCTTCTTTGTTGCGTAACCTTGATGTAGATTGTTATTGTTCTTGCTTCATTTTCGGACTAGGGCACCGTGGTCATCAGCACATTGTACTTGTGTTATCGTAGTGCCTATACGAGTGAGTGTAATTGTAATTATGGATTGGGCAAGAGGCGGTCGTTGGCTTTACACCAGGTACCAGTGACGTTCCTAGGCTACTTGGCGCCCGGGGCCAACTAGATAGTAGTAGCCCCTTAACACTAAAAGGTTCAAGGATCAATAAGTTTAATTTAAACACAGTTTAATGTTCATAAATATGTGTTTTAATAAGTAGTATGTTACTTTAACACATTATAAAGAGAAAAACATGAATAAAATAAAACTGTAAGTATTAAAAGGTTAGTTTGTTTGAAAAATAATACAAAAAAATAAAGAGAAAAGAAGTTTTAGTATCATAACAAAAATTTAAAAATGTGCCTTCCTAGCCTTGATGGATGCAAACTTTTTGTAATAGAGTTGTCTATAATAGCTGCCACATCACGTTCAATTGATAAAATTGCTAAATTACTTAGTCTTTCTTGCGTCATTGTGGATCTTAAATAATTTTTAATAAGCTTCAGCTTACTAAAAGATCGTTCACAAGATGCCACAGACACTGAAATCGTTAAAAGTAGTTTGAAAGCGATGATCAAGTTACTGAATGCCTCTAACCCCAAACAAGTTAAATATAACAACATATCTTTGAGTTTTTCAAGTCGATCTTTTCATTATTTTCCTTTGATCTTCGTAATAAAACTATGACATCCTTAATATCTTCAAAGAGTTCTTCTCCGTTCAAATCTTCAGGGTACTTCTCTGCAAGTTCGAAACATTTCCTCTTTAGAGTGTTCAAAACGTTTTCATTTGGGGTTTCGTTTTGAATGTACAGGGGAAGAAAAAACGTTCATCCAGTTCCTTGATATTGGCGAACAGTTCACTTAACTCACGAATAAGTTTATCTAAGGTCTCTAGTGTGCTCCGCTTTACTTCATCTTTCCAGGAAAGTCCAACATCAGTGGATTCTCCTGGCATTATCCGCTTCATTATTTGTCTTCGTTCCATGGGTTCTCCCCATTCCTCACACTTCTTAGTAGCTTTTGATATAACATCAACTGGAAGGGTTTCTCTCCACATATTAAGCTGATCTTGGAAAGCTTGTAGACAAGTTATTACATAAGTGAACGAAATGCCTTCGATTTGCAAAGTTTTCTGTGTTCGGTCAATTTTTGTAAGTAGGCCTCAGCCCAGAAACATATCATATTTACGAAGTCAAATCTTTCTATTGCATTAATTAACAGCGCTGCACTCTTGTCTGGTATCGACGGTTTCAGTTGTAGTGTCTCTCAATTTTTCTAAAGCATGAAGAACTCCAACTAACTGAGATGATAAGGCGTTCACGGCTGCTGCTTTAGAACCCCATCTTATATCTGAGTGGCCCTTGACCATTAAGCTAACATGATCCTTGAGGACATTCCACCTGTGAGTCGAACTAGAGAAAAACGCATACACTTGTTGAACTGTTCCAAAAGGTTGCGCTTGATTCCAAGAGTTGGATTGAGAGATTTGAATCGTACGATCAAGATCATCGTGTTTAGCCAATTTATTAACTACTGTAATATTTGATTAATTAATATAAAGGCTTAAGTTGATACTGTCAAATTCACATACTTTCTGAGTTTCATTGTTTTCAGAGTTCAGTGATCCTTTTATAAAAGCTGTCATAAAAGATTTCGAACTATCAAGTGCTTTGGTACGTTGCTGTTTCAGTTGTCTGTTTTGAACCCCACTTGCCTTGTGTCGTTTCATAATGGAAACTGAAATACAATCAAACAAATTACCTTTTACTATTATCAATCATGATTCTTGGTGTTGATGAATAATGATTCTAGGTTAAAATTGCTTCAGCCAATAGCAAACGAAAAAACACTGTTTTTTTAATTGTTTTAGAGAATTTAACCTAATATTTTTTGCTAGTGCTAATTGCACTTTTGGGCATGAACAGGAATTACTGGTACTTTTCAACTAAACGTGTAAACACACTGTATGCACAATTCATTGATAACAACGACTGCGAAATGCCAACTCCACAAATGAATAAAGTAAACTAAGGATTAAGGTCAAGGAATACACTTCATAACTAGCAAACTAGCAACTGTCAATTCTGTTGTGATTTGATGCCCCCACCCCGCGCCCGCCGGCACCGTCATCAACCACGCATCCCATCTCGATCACCGCTCTGATTCCGGCTCAGCAACTCTGTTGGCCCGTACACCGTAAACGTATCCTGTGTGCTCGGCGGCCACGAACTATTTCGTATTGTCTATATATAGTTTTAAACGAAACGTTATTTCATTTCTAAATAATATCACTACAGTATTTAAAAAAGTAATAAAGATAATTTGACCATTAAAACCGTATATTTTTCCCGAGTTTTTCTTAAACTAAAAAAAAAAATGTTTTTCGATTTTGGATTTTGGCGCCCCCTACCTTTACGGCGCCCGTGGCGGCCGCCCCGTTCGCACCCCCTTTGGTACGCCACTGCCAGGTACTATGTCGGCATTTGCCTGGACTAATCGTGGGAAACAGAGAAACCCCGGGAAACCATTTCTAGTATGGCTGAGGAGAGATTCGAACAAGACTAATCTTAGTTATGCCGAAGAAGAGGGACAGATGACCTCGATACTCCATTCCGTGATACTAATCACCGTCACCAATATTGTCCTCTACATCTAGAAACTGAGATAACCTCGTCCCAGCTCGTAGATCTTGAAGTTCTTAGTAGAACCGGAACCAAACCCAGAACCAATGAGACCCCGTGGCACTACACAGCCCCAGCCCACGAAGAGCCTTGACCTACGAAGCGACCGATGCCCAGCCATTTGACCTGCAGATTGCGGAGTGAAACATGGTCAGCGCGTCGGGCCGATAATAATGAATTTCCTGGATGGGGAGCTGCCTCGCTGTCAGACAGCTACTCAATTGTACTCACGAGGCTGAGTGCATCACGTTCCAGCCCTCACGTCAATTTTTAAAATCCCTGGAGGAACCACTTGGCGAGAGGCAGGCGTACAGGACCGGCTGATAAGCACTCCTAGTGGAATGCCAGCAAATCATAAGACTTAATGTCCCGCTCCAAGTCACCGTCACCTGTAATGCGAGTAAGGTGTCATGGCGGAACTGTGCTGTTGTTTTCTTCATTTAGACAACTCGCGGTTCATTTGGTGCATGGAGCTACCTTCTGCAACCCGAGGTCGAAATTTCACATCTCCATAGACCTCACAAATGACAATATAGGCAAACGCTGGGTATTCATTGTACACTGGTCTAAGACTTCTTTTCAATTTACGTGTCCGCCTCGTTGCGTAGCGGCTAGCATTATTGGGTGTCAACGTGGAGGTCCGGGTTCAATTCCCGGCTCTGACAAAAAATTTAATTCTGGTTTGAGGGCTGGAACGGGGTACACTCAGCCTCGTGAGGTAGAACTGAGAGGAGGTGGTTTCGATTCCTACCCTAGTCATCCTGGAAGTGGTTTCCCATGGTTTTCCACTTATCCTCCAAACATATGCCAGGATGGTACTTAACTTAAGACCACGACCGCTTCCTACCCAATCCTACCTCAATTACAAATACATACATTAGTGCAGACATCACAGTGACACAGGTCGTCTGACAAACGTCTACACACACTCAAGTACACGGGGCGACATGACCACGATGTCACAAAACGAATCAACAACAACTCAAAATACCTTGCGCATGGCTGTGTAAGTGTGATAAGTAGCCCCCGCCCCCGCTTCATGGATGAGTAGACAAACTGCGGTTCTTTAACTAGTGCAGCTAGTTCAATTTTGTTTCTTATCCATTGGTTGTACCAAAGTTCAGCTTCATCGAGGAAATTTATAGTAAATATAAAAACTTGCAGTTTAAAATAAAATATCTTCATACGTCATATCAAGCAGTACGTGACAGTGCAACGTAAGCATTGCGAATGCTGGCAAGTTCTCAGAAAAACGCTGTTCCAGATATATTATAAGTTAATATATGTATGCAATAATTGGTGATCTCCAAAATCACGAGGAGTCTGTGCTGGTGGATTCGCACAATGCTTCTGATGATTTTTGACTCGCGACACATCTTACTATATAATGCGCTAAGGTGTATGTTTCACAAAACTCAAGCTCCTAAACCAGAGGGAGTTAGAAGGTGTGTTTTGTATCAAAATCTTCCAAATCATCTCAATAGTACAGGAAAAATCTTGCATTTCTGGAAAAGTCAACGGAAATATATTTATTTTTCTATAAAGTGCTTTTAAACAAATAAACAAGACGATAGCCCATGAGAGAACTGTGTCGCGTATAGCCCGCATAGCGCTAGAGCCGGGTGGGTAGTCTGTACACATGGGGCGCACACAACCCATTATGCAAGAGTTCTCGCACGGGTCCGCTAGATGAAATCTATTCCACGATGCTCGGTGATTGTTTCAGCCTCTGCTTTAACTTTCGACTTTCAACAACCACATTTCCATGGTGTTTTCTCATGATGTCTGTGATTTTTTAAATCTGATTTGCACAAGTGAGTCAACACTTTATTACTGAAGAGCATAAGCCTATACCACTGGTTGCAGGAGCGCAGAATACTTTGCTATGAGACAAACAACAACAACAACAACAACAACAACAACAACAACAACAACAACAACAACAACAACAACAATGAATACTGATTTTCTAGCAGCGCAGTGCATTTAAAAACAACTTTTCTCGTTGCAGTGTTACCCCCTATTGATAGTTTTTCAACCGCCATAATGATTTACACATAATGTTCCTTGAAAGTGGCTATACTTTTTTGATAACAACTGATTTCATAGAGCATTGGCATATTCGGTATATAATTTCGACGACGGGCCGATTCTCGGAAGAATCGTATTACTTAGGAGTCCGTATTTCGTATCACTGCTATTTCGATGTAGTCGTTTACAACTAAGTTCACAGTGAAAATATGACGCTCTCGAATACTTTTCTCAAAGAATTTTCTGGACAGTACCATCCTTTCCTGCCATAGTGGAACTCCCATCATACACACGTTCGACACATGTTTCTAGATCAAGGCCTGTTCTTTTTAACAACGTTGTTAATTACAGATACTACAGGTGTTGCATCCATGTTACTCAGTTCTACAAAACCTAGAAATTCCTCACAAACCATCAACTTTTCTTTGTCAAAATATCTAACCCCAGTGGAAAGTTGCTCTCGTCGGCCAGGATACTGTAAAGACATGCTGTCCTTACTTTAGTAATAATAATAATGTATTTTTTACGTCCCTTTTAACAACTGTGGCTTTTAGATTCGCTCGGGGTGCCAGAATTTTGCCCCGAGGCGAATATTAAACGTGCCAGTAAATCTACTGACACGGCTCCCTCGCATTTGCGCACCCTCAAATGCCAACTGGCGGTGCCAGGATTTGATCCTGCGACCTTGGGAACAGCAAGTGAGAACGTTACCGCTGAGCCACGCAGCCAGGGTATGTCAGTAGTAATGTCTCTAATGACGCCGCATAGGCCGATTATTTCATTCTGAATCTGTGGTAACACGTTACTCGCCAATTTCTGTGTTCACATTTAAAATGTTTTTACTATCAATAATTTTGAGTTTGATCAAGTCTTGAAAAACACCTTCACCTCTTTCCTTGGCCCCTCAAAGGTAGGCCATGAGTACCACAAAACATACCAGGTGAGTGAGCCGTGATCGTTACGGCATGGCTGCAGGCAGTCGCTCACATCCGGAAGGCGAGGAGGTTCGAGTCACCCCGCCGGCAACCTTGAAGATGGTCTTCTGTGGTTTCCCATCTTCCTTCCAGGCAAATGCCGGGGTTGGTCTCTAACTATAGGCCACAGCCGCTACTTTCAATTTCCTCGTCCTTACATTCACACTTTCCTCCCCAGACAACACGCCACACGTGACGGTACTTGTAGATCACCCCATGGGTGTCCGCATAGAAGCAGCTACAAACTTTGGCAAGCCGAACATGTCCTCAGACACTCTCAGCACTAATAGCCACACACTTAAAAATGAGAGAAAGAAATATCACAATTTTCCTGTTGGCTTCTATTTCTTGCTGGTGGACAGACACCAATGGGTATATTTTCAACAAAGCATTTCCCTGCTTTGACGGCCAATTTGTGCCACTGAGATGACGTGTGCTTGTCTTTATAGCGAGTAAAGGATCTCACTATAAAAGAACCCAAAACACCATGCACATTCGTTGGTGGAAACGACGCACAGTAAATGCACAATTTCTTGGAATACAACAAGCAAGGAGCATAATAATAAACCAAGAAGCTGCATTTGAATTTTCTTTTTAATTGCACAGCATCCTTAACAATGTCATAACTTGGAGCTAGTGACCCACAATGTTTTAAAATTTCCATTCCTTGAGATGAGGTCTTATGAAACGAACGTCCAAGCCAGTGACCCACATGGTTCTGTGCACCAAAACCAGATGGTAGCGAAGATCCACTTGATGCATTTAAAACAGCAATACCGAAAGTGCAGTTGTGCAAGCGCAAACATACTGCTTTAATTTTTCTTCTCCGCCGCTATCACTACTTTTATCTGGTTGCTTCCTCTTCTGTCTCCCTAGAAGAAGATAAATAGCTACTATTACACTTCCCAAACAATTAAAGGAACTAAGTATTTAAGCTTCTGAACGGACTCTCTACAAGAAACTTCAAGAATGTAACAACGTAACACCATAACTTTTGTAGTGATTGAACTTGAACTGTTGAACACAAGAAAAATTGAACTATGATGAATTTTGAACAATTCACTATTTATTAGCTATCAAGCTTTTTAATGTTTATTTTTTATTTTTAATGGTGGCATTTCTTTAATAAACCTTCAATGTTTTATACAAACTTGATTTATTATTTGCAACTTCATAACAGAAGTAGCTACTTGCAAAATCAACCACTTCAAAACCATCTAATTAAGGAGAACTGCTGCAAAAGTAGCTAATTGCAATTTTCAGTCGCTACTTCAAATTATCGGAGTGTGGTATACTTGTTATTATTTCCTAATTCCGGTTTCTTAAAATTTCGGTTATAGACCACATCAAAATCACTATCACGCACAAGAGCAGTCTTCCCATTTCCTGAACATTTTGGGTTGTTTTAAGGACGGCTCAGATGCATGTCTGTCTTCCGTTGAATATTCGAGTAATATGTAGTTTGATAATATTAAGTCTTTGTTTCTATCCTTAGTCTACTTCGTTTTCTCCCAAGCGTTAATAAATACTTGAATAACTATTAGCATGCAATACGGTCGCTCAGTGAGACCGCCTGCGCTCAATGTGGTGAACGTATTCCCTTTAGGTCAGGCTGTTCCAATACCACGAGTTTGAGTATGCGTACACGCGAGTACTCAGCAGTGATGCTCGGAGTGCGGTTGGAGAGGGACTGGGGGTGACAGCCAATAAGTCACTGGGTGAAGGTCATAGCACAAGTCCAAGCGCTTCCTGCCAGTCTCGATGTATCCACCGCGCAGTGACGGTAGCCAACACAGCAGAGCTGTATTGCATGTTGCAGGTTTACTCATGCAAGGCGGCGAGTACTCCACCGCTCACTGGCAAGCAGCTCGGCCGGAACAGCCTGCTTTAGGTGCTTCTCTGCAAAGAAGTGGGAGATGCACAAAAAGAGGCTCTCTATCGTCCGGGCAGTACTTGTGACGTATTTCACCGTGGTGGCATGGCAACGAAGTTGGTTTACCATTATGTTGAAACCAGAAATCATGTTCCAAGTGCAACCCAACGTCCAAGAATGCTTGCTGGCTGCACTTCTAGGAGACATGAATGCACATTCATAGCGCATGCGCTTGATTTTCTTTCGCCACTCCTCAGCTCATGGCAGGGTGCTTCTAGGTCGGCACTAGTCTCAATCCATTATCAATGGTGCCAATCATTTCACAAAAATAAACGGCTCAAACTTGCACACAGTTTACAGGTTTAATTCAGTTATTTTTCTCCCGCAAAGTTACTGCCTTCACTCTCCCTCAAGATTGCCCATCAGTTTACAGTTCAAACCTTTACCGCGTTTCATGATGCTGTGCCTGTTATGTAACGATGAATGTGGTGTTTTCTTGTGTTGATATGTAGTTATGTACATTAGAGTGTTAGACATACAATCCTGCTTGGAATGGAGCCCTCTGTGTTCTTCGTATATGATTTGAGGGAAACTCCTTCCTCTAAGTGGAAAGATTAGGACAAAAATGCAATTTTAGCTGGCAATCAGACCCAACAGGTTATTAGCCTACTTTTCACATTTTGCAAAAATGAGGAAAAAGTAGACTTATGAAATCGGGCAAATGTGTGTCTGTCTGTCTGTCTGTCTGGCTGTGTGTGTGTGTCCCTATCAACTCCTAAACGGCTGCAGCAATCGAAACAAAATTTGGTAGGAGTAAAGATCTATACCTGAATATCTCACGGCCATAGTTGAAAATGATGTCAGTGCTACCAACTGCTGAAAAATCGCAATTGAAATTTGAGATCCATGTTGGATATCTTAGAAGGTATGAATGGGAGCTATTTCAAACTTGACACACGTATAGATAATAATATTGCAGTTTAATTTCCAGGAGGCCATACATGGCAGTGTTGACAGAATGATTATAAGCCTGCTGATAGGTCCAAAGTTTAAATGCATATAACATCTATACTATCAATTGGATTTCAACCAAATTTCGTATGAGCTATGTGTGCATAAACAGATATGATTGAGCGTATTCTTAAGAGCCATCAGGGCTGCCAACTGTTAATAAATGCTCTCAATTTGTTTGTATCCAAATACCCATATATCAGAAATTATGCAAGCCGACAGCTTTAAACTATGCACACGTATAGTACCTGACATTCTATATTAATTTGGAGTAACTTATATACGTCAGTACTACCAACATGATTCTAAGCCTGCTGAGAGGTCCAAATTTAAATGCATGTAACTTCTATACTATCATTTGGATTTCAACCAAATTTCGTGTGTGCTATGTGTACCATAACATATATGACTATGCCGATTCTTAAGAGTAAGCAGGACTGCCAACTGTTAATAAATACTGTCTCTATTTTTGTTACCCTAATATCAATACATCAGAAAATATGCAAGCCAATAGCTCTAAACATTGCACACGTATAGTACCTGGCATTCTAGATTAATTTGGAGTAACTAATATAGGCCTACGCCAGTGCTGCCAACATGATTCTAAGCCTGCTTATAGGTCCAATTTTAAAATGCATGTAACTTCTATACTTACTAATGGATTTCATTCAAAATTGACACAACAATAGATCATATTATTTCAGATTATTTCTGACCAATACATGTATGTCATTGTTGCCAACATGATTTTACGCGCGCTGTTAGATCTAATGTTTAACTCCATGTAACGTCCATGTTATCAATTGGACTTCAACCAAATTTTGTATTCTGTACCTTAAGAGATGGAACTAAGAATATATTCAGTCACCAGGGCTGCCAATTGTAGTTCTCTATTAGGCTACATTGTGCCAGGAATACAGTATTTCGAACTAATCAGAAATTTCGATATAACCAACTTAATTTCGTCATTATTCTAGATAGATCCATATAGATTAATCATTGGCATGAATCTTAAATATTAGGAAAAGTATGCTCGTAAGTTCGTCACGGAACTTCTTGTTTTTATCATCACAAAACCTGCTTTGTTCCAAGATAAATTCAAACAAGGCAGTTTCAAAGATTTTCGTACAACTCCCTTCCTCTTGATTATGCAGTGGCCATTATTTAAAAAATAAAACCTTTTTTTTTGGACATGCCCCATTGCTGCTGCGAAACAAGGCATATGGCATTTTAATGGATTATAATACATGTCCTGGGTTCAATTCCTGATGAGGGCTACACCAACTTATTTTCTCAAGAGCCGTCACTGGGTTCCTTTGATTAGATTGTTTTGCAACTCATCGACTCAAATTAAAATAATATAGATACGGTACATATCTTTCGTGGAAAAAAGTAGATGATGTCCATTTTAGATTGCTATTGTTACGTTAAAAATGCACGACTGCACGTGGACGCAACGACTTTCCAAATAAACCTCGCTCGCGGCATGTTCTGAACTAGGTTTCAAGATCTACTGCTTTTATAAAGGCTCTTAAAACTACTATAGGCTGCATACAGTTTTTTCTTTACATCGGAAATGTCGTTGTCAGAGCAACTTGTAGACATTCCACAATTTCAGATAAGTCTCCGTATCAGATGTTTCAACACATTATTAGTAGACAAACACTGTGTTTGTATGTTGCAGTTCCAGCTTTTTACCATCGTCTCAGCAGAGTACTCTTAGGTAATTTCTGCACAGTAATTTAGGACTTATTGCTTAAGTATTGTATATCACAGCAATAGTAGCCCGCTTAGTTGGCGGAGTGAGACTGTTTGTTGATGAGATTGTCATTTCTCAGACTTGCAAGATTTTAGGTACCGCATACAAAAAGGTCTTTCTTTGGATGCTTATTGCTTTAGCATTTTACCAGTAACAGTTGCCACACTTTCTAAGTATTAGACGGTTTTGTTTTTCGAGAGCAGTGACTGGATGCCATTATAGGTTTGTTAGTGCTTTGTAGAGCTATTTTATTCTTGTATGGACTTGGATCTGATGATGCTCGCTTGACGAACGAAACATGTCATTCCTTAGTTTTCCCCCTCTTCTATAGTCTAAAACAAATATATATACATACATTAATCAAATGTTTTTTTTCAATTCCCAATAATTGGGATTGCATTGTTTCGACTGAAGGAAAAGTTGTAATCTCAATTAGCTGAAATGCGTCAACTCATTGACCTGACTCACTCACACTGATTGCAGTGCTTCAATAGGGTACAGAAGGTACTAGAACCCTTCCCGCTAAATCCAACCTCGAACATTCTACAGTATAATCTTTGAGTCTTACCACAGATTATCCAGTTCCCCACTAGTTCACCAGAGCGCGTTCCTGTCACCGACCAATAACATAGCGTCTTCTCGCTACGATGCAAACAGGATTTCTTGCCGGGCAATATTGATATAACATATTGACCTTCCCCCAACGTGGCTACGCCTATGGATGCGTGTCATTGTCTCGTGGCTTTCTCCATGCCTCTGTATTATGAGCAAGATAATTATCTTACCTCTGCAGCAGTCGGTCTCTGATGGATTGATCTGGAAGTGATTCTATTTGTAGAAACTTCCACTGCTTCCTAGAACTATCACTTTGATTCGCGTGACAATCGCTTCTCCAACCACAGCGCTTCACATATTTGAGTATGCTGTGCCATACGTCATACGAGCCATCCTGACCCAACACCAGTCGTGTACTCACACAAGCATACAGAAGGTTATCCCTATTGTTTTAAACCAAGTATACCACACTCATACGTTAAGGACATTGTAATGATTGAAGCCTGTATGCGTTGACAACTCAACCTTCACCCACACGCCAAAGCAAAACTGCCATACTCTCCACTAAAATTAAGTCTTCCGTATTCAACAATTCCTTTTCAGCACTATTTATGACCTGAACTTAGGACAATTCTCAAATTTCTGATATACGTGCTCTGAGTAGGTCTCATTCATCACCGTTCTGCTGCATGTTTGTTTAACCGCTGGGGATTACTATTATGGCACAAATAAAAGTTCAGCGTTTTGAATAGAAATTAACATTCACAACAGCTATCCACAATCAAGCTGCGCTTATTGTGGAGAGAACAAACTAGTAATTCTGTCTCTGATGAACTACAGGCTTAATAGGCTTTCATTATTAGAATTCATCCTCGATGATAAATTCGAATTAGTGATTTATTACATTTGTCAATCAAAGAGGCTTGGTACTAGTAGTTGGAATTCAAGGATTACCTGCATGGCGTAGTGCTCTGGAACCCTGGTGAACACGACATAACTCTTTATTTACAGGTAAAATCCTAAATCGCCTAGGTCGAACTATCATTCATATCAACCAAGTTATTGTATACGGTAACTTAACTTCATTAGATATTAACCAATTTGAGTGAATTTCTCGTTACCCCACCTCATAGCCCAGCACCACAACTGAAGCACGTCCAGTCATAGGTGGTTCGAATCCCTGTTATGATGTTGTTAATTCATTTAAGTGGCTTGGGACATCTTGCATATCAGCCCCGTGTAGTTGGGTGGGTGCTGAACTCGTCTGATAACCCATATTTATGTGATAACTGTAGTAGTGGATGTAACTGAATCATGGACAGTGCTGAGGTAGGCGCCCGGGACTTGAAATAAGGTATTATCCCGGCATTTTCCTGGAGGGAGTGTGGAAAATCCCGGGTGAATACCACACTCAGGATGTACGCTGTCAGCACTGGGATTCAAACCTACGATCTCCGGACTTGCTGCAGCTGCCCGCACGGTCGTGGTGCACGATTTAACGAGCACGGCTTCGGCGCGGGACAAATGATATAGAATTGCAGATACTCCGAAACGAGTGTAGTAAGTAACAAGGCATCCTTAGAAGAGTTTTGTGAACTAAGGCAACATATGAGAATAAAGCCCAAAGGTTCACCGAAAAGACAAATGAGAGGAATAAATAGGTAGTTAAGGGGTTGTATAAGAACAAAACATTGCGAGAAGTAGGAAAAGAAGACCATTGCCTCCAATGTAGGAAGGTTATGGGTGCAGCACACCTGCTTAGAGAATGCAATAAAATCAAGATAATTAATAAGATCAAAGTTTGTAGATAACGGGAATATAAACAGATTAGAAGGTCAAAATGAATATTACACTGTAAAAAAGTTCCTAAGTAGGGAATGGTGGAAAGGTTATGTAGTGAAACTATTTAACATTAACTCGGGAATATGGGATAGGAAAGCGACAGATGAGAATCACAACGAAGATGCATGTGAGATAAATATAAGGATACAGGAAATGGTATTCTAAACATTAAAGCAACAGCAACATTTTCCTCGGTGAATAAGTGGTAGTTTCTACCTCAAGATCTCAAGATTGTGGGTTCGATTCCTGGCTAAGAAGAGAGGGCAGCAGATCAAGCGGAACGTCGAAATTGCTCCAACTGAAAATATATCAGGCAGCTGAGACTGTAGATCAACATCATCCTCCTCCTCCTCATCATCATCATTATCATCACCATCTTCATGATAGTCACCATCGTCATCATCATCATGGTGATCGTCATCATCGCCATCATCATCATCATCATCATAGTCACCATCATCATCATGATTATTATTATTATTATTATTATTATTATTGATGTGTAACATCTTTCCACTCGGTTGCCGGATATTTTTGTGGGAGTGATTTTGAAAAATGGGACGGAAGTGGATCGGACGGAAGTGTGTAAGACACAGTGGTACCATGTGGACTGAGACTGTAGATCAACATCATCCTCCTCCTCCTCATCATCATCATCATTATCATCACCATCTTCATGATAGTCACCATCGTCATCATCATCATGGTGATCGTCATCATCGCCATCATCATCATCATCATAGTCACCATCATCATCATGATTATTATTATTATTATTATTATTGATGTGTAACATCTTTCCACTCGGTTGCCGGATATTTTTGTGGGAGTGATTTTGAAAAATGGGACGGAAGTGGATCGGACGGAAGTGTGTAAGACACAGTGGTACCATGTGGAATGTTTATCACATACGGATTACTTTGTAACAGCAGAGTATCAAGAAGGCAGTGCGAGAATAGAAATATCAAGTAGGCAGTGAAGAGAAGAAGTCAGTCTCTGTTAACGTAACGTAACTAATTACTGGCAGGAGAGTGATGTAACAGCAGAGTATCAAGAAGGCAGTGCGAGAGTAGAAATATCAAGTAGGCAGTGAAGAAAAAAAAGAGAGTCTTGGAATTGTTATGTATTATGAGAGTGTAAAAATAAAAAGGTTTTTGTGTGTTGATGAATGTCAAGGATAATAAAAACGGTAACAACTTCAAGGTAGGATACCATGTCAGATGTTACAATCATATGCGACTACTGTAAGGATCGTATCTTTTCTATAATGAAATCTGTGGGACACATGACCTGTTCCGAACCTTAAAGCAACAATAAATGACTAACTATTAAATGTGCGAGTCTTGTATATTTAATTAGAAAAGTGACCTATTTGTATTGCACTTAAGAACGGTTATAATAATCAATAAATGGTCTAGGTAGGTAGAGTAAGCTTTAATGAGCTTACGACCGAGATTTCGTAAAAATCCTAAATAAATCAACAACAAAAATAAATCAACAACAACAGTCATAATTGAATAGGCTGTTGCAAGTTTTGGTGGTTACTCTGAGCTGGAAAGGTTTCTTTGTCGTATCACAACACCGATCCCAAATAAATACAGGAACTCTACCTATCACCGCAATACCCTTCCTTACACACATGTACACAAACATACATCAACAACGTCAACAGAAAGCATTGTATAAATGGGGGATGACCGTTGCTCACGTCCGCAGGAGTTACCTATAAATTGCCCTGCACGTGTCCCCTGGGTGGTGCTAAGCGAGCAACAACGACATATGGTGAAACTGAACAAATTACAATGTCTCAAACTCTTCGTTATAACGGTTCTTTTCAGAACCACCAAGCCATAGACATTGGACCTTCCGTCCGCATTCTCCAACTAAATATTGAAGGCATAAGTTCTGTCAAGTGTGACTACCTCCACAAACAGCTTAATAGCCTCAACATTGATATAGTCAACATTCAGGAGACACACACAAAAGATGAACAGGACCTTGCTAGAAGAGGACAAATACCGGGCTATACATTAGTTGAAGCCATCCATCACCAACAGTATGGAATTGCCACTTACGCCAAATCTGGCCTGACTGGAGTACAAGTTGTTGAATCGAGTGACAAAGATCTTATCTTCTCTATAGTAGTAAAAATTAATGACCTAATCGTCGTTAATGTGTACAAGCCTCCTTGCATCAGATGGACTTCGAAAGTTTTGCCCACCTTCAACCATCCCTGCATCTATACTGGGGATTTTAATAGCCACCACACAAACTGGCGGTATGACACAGTAGATGATGATGGTGAGGTACTAACTCAATGGGCAGAAATATCCGATCTGCATCTAGTTTTTTGACGCAAAAGACAAAGGCTCCTTCCATTCTGCTCGTTGGGGAAGAGACTACAATCCCGACCTAACATTTGTGTCCAAGGATTGTCTTGATCAGCCTCTTAACACTGCACGTGAAATACTGTCTAACGTCCCAAACAGCCAACACCGACCAGTTCTTCTGGAAACTGGCACGAAGATACCCCTGGTGAACTCAGTACCTCTACCCAGGTGGAATTTCAACCGTGCAAATTGGGACAAATTCTCTGAAGATCTTGATCGGAAGCTATTTGATTCAAAACTAGAGCCAATTGCCAATAACTATGATGACTTCGTTAACCTAGTAATTTCAGCTGCTAAATTAAACATCCCTAGAGGTTTCAGAAAAGACTATGTGCCAGGCTGGAACCCTGAAAGCGAGGCGCTATACGAAGAATATCTAACAGGCAATCATGAAGTTGGTTCGAAGCTGCTACAATCACTAGAGAAGAATAGGAAACAAAAGTGGGAAGAAACAGTGAAAAACATGGACTTCGCGAAATCGAGCAGAAAGGCTTGGAGAGTCTTAAATCGTCTTACTGGAAAACATGTCTCCAAAAAGCAGTATACTAACTTGAGCCCAGATGCCATTGCAAATAGAATGGTGGACATTACACGATCCAAAAGAGATAAATGTCACACGAAAACAGTGAAACAAAAGCTCACCGAACTCAAACGTAGAACTCAGAAGAATGAGAAACTGTCTAGGCCATTTTCTGTTCAGGAAGTTGAAACCGCTATCAAGATGTTGAAAACTGGTAAAGCTGCTGGTCCAGATGGCATCTATAATGAATTCCTGCGAAACATGGGTCCACATAGCATCAGCTGGCTTACTTCACTTTTTACTTTCATCCTTCAGACTAACAACCGACCAAAGCAGTTTAAACGGTCAAAGGTGATCGCCCTTCTTAAACCTGGCAAGTCGGAGCAGAGACCTGAAAACTACCGTCCAATAGCACTTCTTAGCTGCATTTATAAACTTTTAGAACGAGTCCTTCTTGCCAGGATAGCACCACTCATTGAAGCTGTAACCCCACCAGAACAAGCTGGATTCAGGAAAAACCGAAGCTGTACTGATCAAGTCTTGGCCCTCACCACTCACATTGAAGCAGGGTTTCAAAAGAAGCTAAAATCAACAGCTGTCTTTATCGACCTGACTAGCGCATATGATACTGTCTGGCGACATGGACTGATCCTCAAAGTGCTGGAAGCTATCCCCTGTTTGGAAATTGCAAATCTTATCTCTAACATGCTTTGTGAAAGAGAGTTCGTAGTATTTCTAGATGATGCTAAAAGTCGCAAAAGGAAACTAAATAATGGTCTACCCCAAGGATCAGTTTTGGCCCCAGTTCTATTCAATCTGTACATTCATGACTTGCCACCAACAACAGCTACTAAGTTTATTTACGCAGATGACATTGCACTGGTAGCTCAAAGCAGAACTTTTGAAGATGCAGAAGGCACTCTTACAACCGATCTGGAGAAAATGTCAACGTTCTTCAAGTCCTGGCGACTGATCCCAAGTATGTCTAAGACAGAGGTTTCATGCTTCCATCTTGCCAACCGACTAGCAAACTACAAGCCAAATGTTGTATTTCGTGGTGAAAAACTGAAATACAACCCATTCCCGAAATACCTAGGTGTCACACTGGACCGAACTCTGAGCTACAAAGAACACCCCACCAAGCTCTCTCACAAAATTTCCACCAGAAATAACATCCTGCACAAGCTTTGCGGTAGTTCATGGGGAACCACGGCGGACTGCTTAAGATTAACGGGTATCAGTCTAGTCTATTCTGCAGCGGAATACTGTGCTCCAGTATGGTTGGAAAGTGCACATGTGCATAAAGTGGATACCAAGCTGAATGACACTATGCGTTGCATAACCGGCACCATAAAATCAACCCCTCGCCACTGGCTACCAGTACTCAGCCACATTCCACCACCTCACCTCAGGAGGAAGGAAGCTCTGATCAGAGAAGCAAAGAAGATCTATGCTTCTCCCTCATTACCAATACACCAGGAATTCTGCCACCCACCACCGAAGCGACTTCATTCGAGGAGACCAACCAGTTTATTGGCCGACCAACTTCTGGCAAATCGATTCAACCTAAACCAATGCTGGCAGGACGAATGGTCAAACTCAACGTCTGGAACTAGTGCCCAGGAGATCAACCCAACGGTGAAAATACAAGGATTTGACCTTCCTAGAAAATTATGGTGTCGCCTCAATAGACTGAGAACCAGGCACGGCCGTTGCAATTACCTATGCCATAAGTGGGGTTGGATAGATTCCCCATTGTGTCAATGCAATGAGGAGGAACAGACCATGGACCATATCATCCAGCGCTGCCCTCTACACGCCTACTCCAGGAGCCCTAGTGATCTGTTTCATCTTCGAGAATGTACTGTGGAATGGCTCCAAAACTTGAACTTGGATTTGTGATTTGTTTTTATGTAATTCACCATACGATTAAATAAATAAATTGTATAAATGGTCATTTTTCCAAAAATTATAATAAAATAATTGATGGGATTACTAGTAGAGACTGAATTGCTCTTAAAGTGAAAATATTTTGTTTGAAGCCCTTCTACGTCAGAAGGATTCGTTCAGATATAACTGCAGTAATACCAAGGTTTTGCATTCTTATTTCTGTATAATAATAATAAAAATAATATTAATAATAATAATAACGCATGACATCGAGAAATCTGAATCTGAAAAGATAACCAAATAATGCTTTAAAAATGGAACCATTTCTTCGAACGAGGCTTAAAACCCGCGTGCAGTTTAAAAGTACGAGTATATAAAGTTTGTGGGCGTGTCAATTTACTGGCCAATGCTATTATTGTGAAATGAATTAGTCATACATGTTTCACATCACTTGGGTGCGTTACAGTGATATTATATTGAAATTGTTGGACAACAAAGACAAACATACAGGACCTAAAATGAAGCTTTTCTTTCAGAAAGATGTCCTCTAAATCTGCCAATACCGAGTTACACCTCAGGCCCGCCACCTTCGAGGCTTGCTCTCCAATTCATGGTCCAGCCTGTCTCAAGTGACCCTGCAACATTGACGTGGTTCTAAAGGTATGTATTAACGTTGAAAATGTAATTTTTCGCCGAAAAATGTATTTTAATTTTCTACATCGGAAATGGAAGCTTGATATATCTTCTTCAAAATGAGATATAATTCACCCATATTCCAACTGTAAGTGCCTGAAAATAAGATTTAAATAGCCTCATGCGCACGTGTCATGGGGCGTGGCTGCAGTGTCTGCCTACATCCTACAGTGAATATCCTGTCAGATTTTCTTTTTCATATTTCCCTCTTTGCATTCCTCCTGGGTATATAGTTCATAGTTTTGGTTGTGAACAATAGATGTCATTACTTGTATATTCCAAAGACTTCAGTGTTGGAATAACCTCTTTGGTGTTGGATTCCATTGCTAAGCAACAGACATAAACAAATATGTCAGCTTCCTTGTGTCCGTGCGATCTATCTCATTGTGACTTGTGAGCTTTTTCTCTTTGTGAGTGCGTATAATATGGATTCTAAAAGCCGATCTGGTGCGAAGAAAAAGCGGAAATATCAAGGAACAGACACAACAAGATGAATGTCATTGTTAAAAATGCTGTCAATGTAAATAGTGAATCAGAAGGTAGGCCTAATATAAAGGCTTGTGAATCCAAATTGTCTTCTGTAAATATTGAGCCGAATAGTGTTAGTGACAATTACAATATCATCTGATATAGAGGGACCAATCTATGGAGCAGGCGAGTTTTAAAAAGCCCAAGTGAGTGTGTTAAGTTCACAACGTGTTCTAAAACTTCATTGATGTCTTTCTTGAAATTAAATTCTTGCACACTTCGTATACTTCAAATAAACCTAAATAACCTTACAGTTGAGGTAGGGAATTCTTTAATACATCAAATTAAAGCTAATGAATGTGGGAATGTTGTAAACTAGAACAATTTTTATGTTGTGAAGGAAACTATTTTTATAATTATTTTAATTATTATAATTAATTAATTTTAAGCGCTTTTTCAAATTTATTGTCTAGCTCCGTATCTATTAATGATAATTTGAAGATCCTAGTTCAGAATATTCTATGAAGGGTATACTTCAACTTAGTGAAGTTAAAATCCGGGAAATAAAATATTTGGATATTTTATCACATTTTGAAAATTGATGTGTTTTTTATCAAACTATTTTTTTATTGTGAAGATAAAGCAGAAAATACTGATTTCAATATATGACTATCTTATTCCAATGGTGTGTGCTTTGTGGTAAAAATCTCAAATGAGTTGGTTAACAAATGTAGATTTTATTTCGCAACGTTAAAACATACCTTAGTGGTGAATCGCCACGATCGTGTGTGACGACTTACCGGGGAGCGGAGCTGCCCAGACTTAATTGTGGATAGGTACACAGGGCCAGCACCGGATATTATGGTCTGCGGAGCTCTTGGCTTTAATGTGAAATCACAATGAGTGATTGCTGAGGGCAATATGCCTGCGCGCCAGTTTGTTTACAGAGCACTCAATCCTGTGGTTACCCCTATGATGATGAACATTTCAAAGGGGATGTTTCAAGAGGACAATTCCCGCGATGTCTGGGTCATGATGGATCGACAACTTGCCTCAGACACCCACAATTCTGGAACTACTGATCCGTGCAGTGCAGCACACATGGACCACAATTCCTCAGGAAGTAATCAAGAGCCTTATTGTCTCCTTGCCGCGGAGAATTCAGCACTGTATTGCAGCTCATGGTGAGCACATATGTCCTCATTTGAGGTCACAGGGACCTGAAAGTATCGTCCTGCATGTTCTGTTGCAGCACCACTCATTCCTAGTGTATGTATGGCGAAGTGCAGAGAACGTTGGTAGTGTATATCTATGCCTAAGAGTTGTATTCCAAACATGAGGAAGAGAATGGAAGGGAGAAGTATGATGGCTTATGTGTTATGAGGTCCTGAATGATTACGGTCAATTTGAGGACGTTACATAACATGGCCTCTCGTCCGTATGCGGGGATAGTCATGTGAGTGATGTAACAAGATGCCGTGTCTTCTGTTATAACATTTTATATATAGATAGATAGATTTATTTTGTCTGGCAAGATTAGGGCCATTGGGCCCTCTCTTCCATCTAACCAGATTATACAATTGATACAATAAACAATGCAAATACTACTTAAATGTAACGATAATACAATGTTGATACACTATTCGATTGTCTATGACTGGGGACTGGATTCTCAGGTTCTTACCTATTTTTTCTTTACTTCTAAATACAAAAATACTTCAATACTTTTCCGAATCACACTCGACAGAGCCATATTCATGAATCTTGCAGTAAGTTACCTAAAAAAACTAAATGATATGCGAGTACCTAAAAATACCTAGTATATTTGAATTCTATATAGTCCATAATTTTTGAAGTAAACCTGAAGATAGTGTTTATTCTTAGCTCTAGTTGATTGAGAGAATTTCTACCTGCCAGAAAATTCAAATATTTTCAGCTCTTTTCAGTTTATATCTTGTTGTTTGGTTATTTGCCGTCAGGAAAGTGGGAATAAATCTCTTATTATTTCCAAAAATCCTATATTCAAAATAAACAAAATTAATTGAATGGGCTAGAGTGTGGAAATTACCTCCGACAACCTTGGTTTTATTGAATTTGAATAAATAACATATTTAAGGAGAACAAATATTGGCTAAAAGTGTAAAGTTCTCGGAGATAATTTGATGAAGTAGCGCACCTGCCTCTCACCCGGAGGCCCCGGCTCGATTCCCGGCTCCGTCAGTCCCGACTTTTCAGTCGGTCAACATGAACTTTCCGAATAACGGGGTGGGGTACACTGTATATAATAAATTAATAATAATAATTAACACTCCCAAAAAATATTACGTCACCATAATAATGCAAATATTGTAAATATCTTCACCCGCATATTCGTCAACATACAGTAGATTTAATAGCCTGAGTGTAAGGGATCTGATAATGACAACTTGACGATCAAAACTGCTGAGCCAAGTGAAATTATTATTTTCATGCAATTATTATCTTGTTTATGGAATAACAGTTGGGTATAATCTTGTTCACTGACTGAAAAGTATTTTAATTTCGTTGCAGACATCTGTTTTTTATGGAGGAGCAATTCTGGAATTTATATTTATTCAGGAGCTGTTTTGCAAACCTGGATATTTTATGTGAGAGAGTATTTCTCAAGTTTGCAATTGTTTGTAAAGGAATATTTTCCTTGTGAATTTTACGTTACCGAATAGTGTTACCGTCACAGGAAACTAAACTAGTAATACTGAAATGACATTTATATTCTTTAATCAAAACTAAATGAAGTCGACGTTTATTACTTTAATATTTCGGCAGAGGAATACATTAGAGAATTTGTGGAACTCCTACTAGACATCCTAATCGATGGTCAGAGAGCTCTCCTCCTGCAAACATGCAATATACTGTAATCTACAGATTTATGAGTCAATCAGCGTGTATGAGGGAAAGGGTGAAGTCCCTATCCATAGTGCAGCACACTGCATTTTGAATTATCAGCGTAAGAAGATATTTTGGAAGATAGTACATCTTAATTCTGCAGACATATTTTGTTCCCTTTATTGGTTTTCTAGTAGAGTATGCACATTTCATACTTAGCCTTTGTTACTACAACTGTAAATAACTAACTTTCTAGGGCGTGCCCTGATTGGCTCAAATACATCATTTCATAAGGAAGGAACCAAAAAGTAACAAATGACTTTAGGAAAATGAATTACATTCAATTAATTCTGAATTCCTTTCTGAAATACATCGTAATACCTATGACATTTTTCCCATTGAATGAGAATTTTCGTCGTTGAGGCTGCATAAATACGCATCTCAAATATGTTGCGTTCCATTCGTTTCGTTATGTCCGGTCACAATCCACAGCTGTACTACTACATAGTACGTCGCTAGGTATAGGTTGGCTCGTACAGTGACTGGATGAAGCTATACCAAGGACATGGTAAGTATATCAAACATCATGTTTATGCTGAACACGCCGTGCCAAATTGAGAGAAACATGAATTACGTATCTATGTATTGATCTGTATACCGGGTTGCATTGTTAGTCCAACTAAATGAGCTTGATCGTCCGCGACACTGCATAGGCGGGTGCACGCGAGTAGGCGCCACGTAATCCCTATTGACTGTGAACCTCGGGTGTCTTGGTGTTCGTCTTGCTATAGCCCCTTGCGAGGACTTAGGCTGGTTCACAGTTTAGACGGCAACGAGAACAATAATATGAATGAAGTTAAAATACACGCCTAAATTAGTTCCTTGTTGTTTTCATTCGAGGGGTTTGGACATCATGGTCATTTTGCTTCGTGTACTTATGTGTGTTTAATAACCAGTGTTATTGTGATGCCTGTATAGGTGTGTATTTGTAATTCAGGTTAGGATTGGGAGGGAGGTGGCCGTGGTCTTAAGTTACAAACCATGCCGACATTTGCCTGGAGTAGAAGTGGGAAACCACGGAAAGCCACTTCCAGGAAGGCTGACGTATGATCGAATACATCTCTTCTCAGCTCGGCCTCACGAGGCAGAGTGTACTCCGTTCTAGCCCTCAGACGAGAATTAAATTTCTTTGCAGAGCTGGAAATCCATCTCGGACCTTTGGGGAGATTGTCAAGAATGCTAGCTGTTACACCACAAGGTGGTCTTAAATCACTTCTCGAGAACAGGAAGTCAAAGAACGCCAGGGAACGCAAACGGGAAGGATTATGAATGTTCATTTAAATTTTTCTTATGAGACCAACAGTAACTATGCCCATATCCCTCGTTTAGCTACGCAGGCGTATGCCAAGTGATCAATTAGGTCTGTTGCACCCCCACATCGGGGGAAAATATAGGCGTTCGTAGTCAATATAACATTTTATAAACATCTGTCAAATACGAAAAATACATACTGTAGGCCATGTGAGCAATGGCAACATTCGCAATAGCAAGGTTTTTTTTACTTTTTTTGTAGCGGATGGCTTTTAGTGCCAGGATCGTCCGAGGACATGTTTGGCTCGCCAGGTTTGTAGCTGCTTCGAGGTGGACACCCAATGGGTGAGCTACAAGTACCGTCGCGTGTGGAGTGTTGTCTGGGGAGGAAAGTTTGAATGTAAGGACGAGGAGTTGGAAGGTAGCGGCTGTGGCCTATAGTTAGGGACCAACCCCGGCATTTGCCTGGAAGGAAGATGGGAAACAACAGAAGACCATCTTCAAGGTTGCCGGCGGGGGGATTCAAACCTCCTCGCCTCCCGGATGTGAGCGACTGCCAGCAGTCATGCCGTAACGACCACGGCTAACTCACCCGGTGCAATAGCAAGTGAATGTCCAGTACAAACTTGGTAACATGTTAATTTCACTAAATTGTCCATGGACGTGTTGAAGATGCTTTGCCTTCGAGATAACGCTGGTGAGGCTGAAAAGTCATATCATGGTGTGAGCCAGCAGCGTCCAGAGTGCCTTACACTGGGCAAAGTCGCACAGCTGCACACATGTGAATGCACAGTGCAGAGTCGTGGTAGGCGTGGTGCCTGGTCAGTCATGGTAGACAACGGTGCCTGCGCATTATGGCCGGGTCGTATTCTGCAATGCTACTCGTGTCTTTCATTACCAATTCGTGATCAGACCACTCCCTTGCGACTGTTATTTTTTTTTTCGATATTAAACCGTAACAAACCGAGGTTCCGAGCAGGCATTTCAGATGATAATTTGAGAAGTTGTGTACGCTTCTTAGTAACACGTCCGTTATCGCCTAATTGTAACAATATTGTTAACGCACGCAAACAAGACGCATTGTAAATGAGAACAACAATTGACATTATGTGTATTAGCCAATATGTACGGTACTAGTTTTTAATTGGAGTGTGAAATTAGTTGTACGTATGCCATTGTAGAAACGTTAGATATTTTGTCTTTCAGTAAAGCTGTTATTGTGAGACATTTGGCACAGCAGAAATATGTTGTCTTTGCCCCATTTGCTATGCATCTGTTTGACGCAAAGATCCTACCAATTCTCGCGTACAGGTTCCACTTGATATGGGACTGACTAACGAAGAGAGATCTGGCCACCATCGAAAGAGCTAAAGCCCATTTGCCGAAAAACTTAATGGGCAATTCAAAATAACGCGCTCCCGCCTAACATATGAATTAGCACGGGAACCCTTTCTCGTCGAAGTAATAAGGACAAAATTACAGCTTCCATCATCAAAATATGCTGAAGCGCACCTAGCAGAGAGAAGGGAGAAGAGAAGACATCCTGCTAGAATTTTACAGCACGGATGCCATGATCAACCGGAACTGGACCAACGCCAATCAGAAACTAAGATATGAGGTGATTAAATTAGCAGTGCATGGGTACCACCATAAAATATGTAAAACATGTCCTACCACGCCCCAAATAAACTCTGCGTGTGCTCGTTATGTAACCAGTTCTGTGACATATATCACATCACACGATGTAAAAATAACCAGAAATCACTGTTTGATTATGGCAAGGACTATACTAATGTAAATCTATGTAATGCCCATTCGTGCGCTTCTCTGTTAATAATAAGATGGGAGACATGTACAGTACATGAATGACTATACATTTTGTGCGTGGAACAGTCCAGAGTTAACGTGAGCATACTTTTGAAAGGAAACGTTTTGCCGCTCTTTCCTAGCCTCTCCCTTCATGTGACAAGCAATTTGATTAATTTCAGATAATATTTCATGAACAATACGTTCGGTGTTCTCGCCACCTTGCCTGCAAAATACATTCGTCACCTACGATTTGACCTCTACACGTTCCTTGAACGAGGACACTCCCCCCACCGTGCGGAGTGGAGGGGAAGTAAGGACGTACGGTAAGGGAGGGGATGCACATCTGCTATTCCGAAACGCACACTGTCTGCACTGTGTGGCTCGACCTTGGCGTTGCTGGTGTAAGTGAATGAAGAAGAGGAATCATACATAATAGGCCTGTTCTATCTTTGTAAAACTATCGTTAACATTACACTTTATTAGTTTGACAAAAGAAAAGTGACAGTTATGGTGGGAGCTTGGGACAACTGGGCAGGGTTACTGTGTGTACAACATATACTCAGCTCAGAGATGCAATACACACGATGTTGTTATAATTCTTTTTATATCTCTACTTATTATAAAACAAAGTCCCCGATTTTTTGATGTCACGGGTAATCTCGAGAACCACTGGATGGCTTTTAATGCGGTTTTCACCATTCTCTAAAGGATATCTCGAGGAAGGTTTCTGTAGAAAATTATTTATTTGTGATCAAAGGAAGCCAGGCAGTAACGATTTTAGTGAAAAAGTCGAGAAAAAAAACCTGGCATCCGTGGGCTTATTAATCTTACGCTGGGCAAACCGTTAAAATATCAATATACTATGAGTGTAAGAATTGTTCTGCATGAAAGGTTCTACAAAAAGTCCGCGAGAGCATATCTCTATTTTCAACACATCGCCCACTATAAGTATTTTTGGATTGGACGTAAGGGGGATTTGTGTTCCACGAACCTCGCCATTCTTAAATCACGTCTCACAAGAATTCGTTGCAAATACATATAAACGAATACAAGTGCATAAAATAAAATACAGCCTACATCGAATCTGCGCAAACTGCCCACCATGATTATCGGTGCCGGTATTCAATAAGTAGACTACCATAAAATGGATCAACATGCTACAGCTATCACAACGTAATCTGGTGAAAATACCAAGTCTCGCCATGTAATGAGCAGGCATTTGTGCTGCTGATGATTGTCCTTCTAGACTGGCTGCATGATGCAGTGGCAACGTTCTCATCTGCTGTTCCCAAGGTTGCAGGATTTAATCTCCGCGCAGTTAGTTGGAATTTTAGGGTGCTCAAATGTGACTGAGCCGTGTCAGACGATTTACTGGCACGTTAAAGATCCCCATCGGGGAGAATTTCTGGCACCCCAGCGTCTCTAATAGCCTCAGTAATAAAAAGAGACGTAAAACCAATAAAATTATTATACTGATCACTGATGATTGCCCTTCGAGTAGTTAAATTCTGTTCAGTGTTGCCTTCGTAATCTAGTAAGAGAATTGCTTTTTAGTCGGTCAACATATGTTGATTCTTTTGCTAGTCTACACCGTATCGCGACACCTTACTATTTACATTCATACTCAACCTGTGAACGATCAAAGGATATTTAGGACCACCATGTGGTGTAGCGGCTAGCATTCTTGGATGTCACCTCGGAGGTCCAGGTTCTATTTCCGGCTCTACCGGGAAATTTAATTCTGGTCTGAGGGCTAGAACGGAGTATACTAAGCCTCATAAGGCAACATTGAGAAGAGGAGTGTTCGATTCCCACCTCAGCCATCCTAGAAGTCGATTTCCGTGGATAATTTCTACTCCAGACAAATGCCAGGATGGTTCCTAACTTAAGGCACTCACTATACAGGCACCACGAATAGCACAAGTTATCAGACAACTTCTACACACTCCGAAGTACACGTGGCTAAATGACCACAATGATCAAGCCCCTAAAATAAAATATCAAGTTGCTTTTAGTTGATTGTTGATATATTTTAGTCATGTTCGTGCATTTTCGAGTTGTATGTGTTGCGACGTTTCTGACGCCTTTGAAACTTTGTGCGACTAAATGAAATATTCTAGCCACCTGAGACCAGCCTCTTGCCAGACACGAATACTTACTCTTTACCTTATGATTAATAATAAGTAAATAAATAAATGGAATTGGTCGCCAGGTCACAACGAACCGTTGAGAACCAAATTTATAATTAATAATAATAATACTGTGATAATAATGCGACAGAGTAACAGGGAAAGAGAAACCTAACATAAATGAAACAAGTATTTATTAATAAAAAAGACAAAGAAAGAAGTTCGGTTAAAGATAATTTACTGAAGTTACGTTAAGTTGGCACAAGTTGAAAAATGGAGGTATATAGAAAATTTACATTAAGAAAAGCTGGAATTTACATTTTCCCAAGTTGAAAATCTCAGAGAAACCCAAGTATGACACGTTCCTTCGCTCACCTGGATGAAACATTGTCGAGGTCAAGTTGTCGGTCGAAGTCGCACATCTCCAGCTGTTGATCTTGAAGATTGATGAAGATCGGCGTAATTTATTGAAGTTATGTGATAATATGATGATGATGATGATGATAATTGTTGTTTTAAGGGGCCTAACATCCAGGTTATCGGTCCCCAAAAATGGTCTGCGTGATGGCGAAAATGACAATGAAATGGAAACCATAACGAAAACCAAGGTAGATTGAAAATACTTACAAATGGAACTCAATTGAAAAGACTCACAAAATGTAGTTTAGGTTCAAAATACTTGCATAGTGCAATGTAGAATCGAAATACTCACAAAATGATATTGAAATTCAAAATACTTACAAAATGCAAATTTAAAATATTTACAAAGTGCAATTTAGATTCAAAATACTTACAAAATGCAATTGAAATTGAAAATACACAATGCAATTTAGATTGAAAATGCCCTACCAGATTCAAAATACTCACAAAATGCAATTGAAATTCAAAATAATTACAAAATGCTATTGAAATTGAAAATACTCACAAAATGTAATTTATATTCAAAATACTCACAATATGTCATCCCGCGATTCAAAATAGTTACAAAATGCAATTTAGATTGAAAATACCTACTTACAAAATACTTACAAAATGCATTGTAGTTTGAAAATACTCATAAAAGGTAATTTGGATGGAAAAAGACTTACAAAATGTAATTTAGATACACGGGGAGCCAATTCACAAAACAGTGCGGGAATCGTAAAGAGAAAAGGTATATGAAAATAAAAACAAAACTGATTCCTCGAAGAATGAGGGGTCAGGAACGATGAGAGAAGGGTCAATTAAGGCGAGAAAGGAAGAAGACTCCCTAGGCCTCGGATACCCTAATACTGTCGGGTTCAGAAGAGAACAAGAGTTGATCAAGAGAGGTCGACAGGAAAGAAGACGGAGAGGAGCCCGGTACAAGTAAGTGGAATTAATGCTGAACTCAGCTGGGGTCCTGTGGTCGCCAACCCACGTCCTACTAGATGTGAGCCCCTGGAGGGGGGATAATATGAATTTGCAAGTAAAGCAGAGACTAGTATGTCATCTACTGACTACGTAGTGATGGAATCTAATTCTTGTAATCACTGTAGTGGAAATAGCCGTAGGCGCAACTATACCAGTTAGTTGGACGAATATGTGAGTCTAATGATTGCAATTCAATATAGTCTATGTGCAGAATGCTAAGTCCTGACTGCAAAGTACTAGAAATTGAACTGACGAAGGTTCAAGAACAGTCCTCTCTCTTACAAATTTCAAATCAAGAATTAAAGTTGTAGTTCTCTTCTCTCAGTCGGAATGGATGCTTTATGCATTCAGCATAACTCCCATCGTCCTAATACTTCTTCACGAATCCGACATTCGTTGCCATGGATACCTCTCCTTCCATTAATTCTTCTTTCTTCGTCGATCGTGACTCACTGATTGTGTCATGTGATTACATCTGCATAGATCTATTTCTTCTTGCTCCAAGCGCGCCTGATTGAAGGCTAGCTACTGCGTATGTGGCATCTATTAATTGCTTATATTTCCCCTTCATTGTTTATGAGTCTCCTCTTCTTGGAAAGGTTTCGTCACGGGGCTGTCCACTCTTCTAAATACGAAGTACATCTCGCTGTGTTTGTTATGAAGTATCAACAAACACGTGTCGAAAGAAGACTTGAGTCTCTAATATTAACAAATAAAGCTACTCTCCATATTCCAATACGATTCCCTTTAACATTAAAATGGCATGATATATAATAATTTATATGTGAATTGAATGTTATTCATCATATAAATTATATGAAAATGAAAATCCACAGCCTGCTTCCAGTCTCCGACCGGGTCAGGAATGGAATTAATGAAGCCCCCATCTAGCGGCGAGGATATGGACTGTGCCGGCTGCCGAGGCCTGACGCACTCCTCTGGGGCAATGATTAAATGAATGACAGATGAAATGAAATGCTAGTGGAGAGTGTTGCTGGAATGAAATTTTGACAGGGAAAACCGGAGTACCCGGAGAAAAACCTGTCTACCTCCGTTTTGTCCAGCACAGATCTCACATGGAGTGACCGGGATTTGAACCACGGACCCAGCGGTGAGAGGCCGGCGTGCTGCCGCCTAAGCCACGGAGGCTCATATAAATTATAGCCATATAAAAATCGAATAAATTGTAATTAATTAAATTGATATAAATAGATATAAAATAAATTGATTAAATCAATCAGTGGTCACAATTGGGATCATTACAGTATCGCTTTTGATGCTTGCTCGACCCCAGCTAATCTCTACTCAACGCCTGCTGAGGCACACCTAGTAATACAATGTACAATATTGTAAAAGTATCAACAAACAGAAGCAAGAATATTGCAGTTATTATAATTTATAAAAGGAGACTGTAGCCTACTAAGTTATCTATCTTCTCTGCGTGTTTATGTTGATTTTACTCACGTCTCGTTCTTCTAGTTCAGTGCTAATTTCCTTTCCATTTTCTTACCGGCTGCTGTAACCGACTGTAGCTTCTTATTGAGTCACTGTCACTCTCTTTTCCTATCATCAAACGAAACGGAATACGCATTTTGTCACAGAAAAAGATTATAATTATTATTATGAACATCAGGTTTCAATTTCGTTCCCCTTTCCGGGCCAACCCCGCCTTTATCCGCTGTCTCTGGCACACCACGGCAGAGTGCAGAGCAGTCCTCTAATTCACCGTAGTCTATTCAAGACAGCTTTGCCAACCGTTGGGGCTTTTGGCTCCTTTCATCACTAGGACAGGACTCACGAATACAAATCAGACCATAGGGACATTAAGACCCTTATAAAACACGGAGATATCAAAATTAGATATGAATTGAATTAGAAGAACATAACTTCTATTTCAAGTGATGATGCCTGTTGAACTAACTGTTGTTCTTACCAATGGGCGTGGAAATGTTTTATCATATTTGCAAATCCTTTAAAGAACGTATCATACTTTGATTACAGTGTAAAAGAACTCAACGAAGATGTTATAAATGTTAATTAAATGGAAGGAAAACTAATAAATAAAAGCAATTGATTCTTGTAAAGATTGTGTTAAAGCTGTCACATTTAAACATAGGACCTGAAAACAGTCTATGTCCCGCCGAAGATCAGTTTCTCCTCTGTAGCCTCCTCTACAGTCCTTCTCCTCCCCGGCGACACTACTAGGTCAGTTCTTAGTAATTTTATACTGTATATGTAATTTTTGTTCCATTCTTTTAAATTATTTACTTCAGTAAATGAATTCGTGTTCATTGAAAGGTACTGGGTAGTTATCGTGTATCTTTATTATACAATTTTCACTTGTGTAGGGACTTTAAGCTAGAATGTAGGGGTATATCTAACGTTCTGAAGGAAAACGATAAAAATATATTTGGAAACATTACACACTACAGCAGTATACGCAGTGATGGAGCATGCCATCCACGTGAAATTCCAGTTTCCATTTATTACGATCACTTTAATCGAAACCAAGTCTATGTCCCGCTGAAGGTCAGTTTCTCCTCTGCTGCCTCCTCTACAGTCCTTCTCTTCCCCGGCCACACTACTCGGAGTCACGATGCATGATTATAGCCGAGCCTAGGATTGTACCCGAAGCGTTGTCCAATTGGACATTAAGTCATTTAAACTATAAGATTATTATTATTGTTAATATTATTATTAATATTATTATTATTATAGACCTACTTGCCTCTACTATAGTTCTTGCAATTCAACCACCTGGCAACCGCCTCATGGAAGCAAACATCTTGAGCACCATCGCACCTGCTGGAATTGTTTACCCTTTTGCTCACATACATTTGAAGCAGTGGGATTTGCATCACCCTATAGCCAAGCGCAGTTCAATCCATGTTTCTTGGTAAACCAACCAGGTACCTATTAAAACTGCTTTGCCAAAAATCTTGGGATTGATTCCCAGCTCTACTAAAAAATTAGTTAGGCTCTTAGGACTGAAAGACTGTTCTTCCGTAGCTTTCTACTCCTACTCCAAGTCAAATATAGGCATGATAGCACACCAAGATCGCCTTTACGGCTACAGTACTGTCGCTGCAATAACAGTCGTCCCTCGTCTGTGCCATTAGTTGCACCGTATGGTGCTTAGGTAACACAGATGAGGCCTCGGAAAGGAAAGGAAGGAAGCTTGTAGTTTAACGTGACCGTTAATCTGTAGATTATGAGCCACGGGACCTCCTTTTTACGTGGAATCCGAACCACAGGACATGGCATTTCACTTCGAAAATCTCACATGCATTGACCGGGAATCAAACCCGGACCGCCTTGGTGAGAGGCATACAGCTAGACCGCTGAGCCACCACGCCCCCACAGATGAGGCCTCAATATCACCACTTCCATTCCTTTCGTAGCCATCACCAGCAGCTCCACAGCACAGTGTATTTAAGGTTTAATTTTATTTGAAAATAGACATCGGTGAATGAACCTACCCACATATGGCTGGGAGGCGTAATCAGATGCAAGGAATAGAACGGACTGGGAGAGCATTTCCAGTCTCAACGAAGTGCAGCGTCACGTCATATCACCAGATGTGACGGTCCATTAAGATACAACTTTTCTGTTTGGCCCAGCTCATAGTGTGAGGAAGATTGCTCCCTGGTGGCACAGGTCCCATCTATCATCAACTAGCCCTTTGACATAGCTTCAAAGCGTTATTAGAAGGGGGTGGATATTCATTCCGTTGACACTAAAGCGATGCCCGGTAGTACGGAAATCATTTCTACGTAATCAGCCAATTTTGGTGAATTATTATCTTTGCACTTTTAATGCAAAGATATTAAATGCCTCTCACGGCAATGACAAGTGGATAATGCAGTGTTTGTGAATGCGAAGTGGGTTGAATTTTATCTGGTTTTGTAGGCTGATTAGTAAAAGTCTCCGATGAGTAACGTTTGATCAATAAAAGTGTAGTTTATAGCTAATTAAATAATATCAGTCCAAATTCAACATTTAATTACAATGTAAACTATAATTGTGTTAAGCTATTCAAAATAATATCGTTTAAAATATCCTAAGAGAAGACTTGCCGACTGTTTCCAGTACTTAGTTTTCTCTTAAATTAGTCAGCAAAGTTTGTTTGCTTAAGTTCGATTAATTGTGATTCTGAATATATTTTATGATTTGCAGCAAAATATTTGAAACTGTCGTTATGTTCATGCAACTTTAATAGGATTTTATATTTTCTGGTTTCAATTTTTACATCCCGCAATAATAGACATTGGGTTTATGTCGTTTCGGTGAACCACTGCTGTCGTGGGCCACTCCATCCGGTGAAAAACAGAGACACTGCATCCTTGTTACGGTGATATTTGATCTTTCCACTGTCGAGTGGCTGAGGGTGAAGTAGAATAAGCTCTGCGAAACGTGCCATCACTTTTAACATTGCTTATCATTGACGACATGCACCGATCCAATATAAGTAATATTAGTAGCATATTCGCACAATGAATAGAATATAAATTTGATTTTGTTTATAAAGCCACTGTGATACTGTCATTTTGCTCAAATATTTTTTACATTTTTATATTTTAAGGATTTTTTCCCCGTAAATTTACTGATATGACAATAGTAGGGATTTTTAGGTTGTTAACAGTCCCCCTCAGCAATTATTTTAAATTCCTACTTTGTAGTAACATTTTGAAGGTAAAATTTAGCATACATAAAGAAAGAACTCTGAGATTTTCTGATGACATCGCCATCATAGCCGACACACCAGAGGATTTGAATGAGTTTTTAAATGGTATGGATTTTGTCTTGAGGAAAGAATTTCATGATAAAAATTAATAAATATAAAACAAAAATATTGGAATGCAGTCGAAAGAAATCAGAAACCCCTACGGTTGTCGAATTGGAAGGTGAAAAACTAAAGGGAGTAAGATACTTCTGTTACTTCAGAACCAAAATAACTAGTGATTGACGAAGCAAAGAGGATATAAAACGTAGGTTAGCACAGGAAAGGAAAGCATTTCTACAGAAAAGGAATCTGTTGACATCGAATATGGATTTAGGTATTAGGAAGTCATTTTTGAAGATCTTTGTCTGGAGCATGGCACTCTAAGAAAGTGAAACTTGGACTGTTGGAACAACAGAAAAGAGGGGAATTGAAGCGTTTAAAATGTGGTGTTACAGAAGAATAATGAAGATCAAATGGGTATATAGGGTTACGAATGAAGAGGTATTAATACTACTGGGAGAGGAGAGATGGTTCTGGCAACTGCTAATGAAGAGAAGGGATAGGTTGGTAGGACAATACTAAGACACCCAGGAATAGCAAAATTAGCTATGGAAGGAAGGGTCGAGGATAAGAACTGTAAGGGTAGACCAAGGTTAGAATATGTTAAACAGATTACCTCGGATGTAGGGTGTGGTAGCTATGTAGAGATGAAAGATGAAACGATTAGCTCAGAACAGGGATGCATGGAGAGCTGCATCAAACCAGCCGAAAGACTGAAGACTCAAACAACAATGAAAGAAAGAACAGAACACATTGTTTTCTTTATTTTTCACAATATTTGTGTTGTATTTGCACAGTTTTTACTTCTTTCTAAAACATAGACAGAACATTATTAAATAAGAATTGTATTGTCCACTGCGCTAAGTTGTAGCCTAAAAACCGTTGATGATAAAGCAAAGTAGACTCAACACAATATTCATTCATTGCATTATAAAGAAAATTTTATTCGCCCTAAAAAAATGCTGTAGCTGGCTAACAGTTATTGATAGATACTGACATCATTCCCCTTAAATCATTCTGAAATATGTAAAAATATCAAATTGGTCCTGAAAGATCAAATGGACATACAGACGCTAATTCTAATTTCATATTGCTGGCTATTGACATTACCTTTAATGCATTGAGCAGTGCGATGGGCCTGAAGCATCCAGCTCTTGTTATTAAAAGTGAAGGAGTCATTATCGCATGACGTGACGAGTTAATTTTGGATCCCCACCGCTGGAATGGGCATCCTGCACTCAGCTCAGCTCAGGCCAGTGGCAAGAGTACTTTAAAACGTGATTATCTTCACAAAGTGAACAGCAGAGTGGACCAAAGCACGTGGATATCAAAGACTGGCACGATTGTACGTTAACAAGGAGAAGCTAAGCACAGCAATGAGCACTTCAATGAGTCGTCATAATTAGTGAACAATAAGTTTGAATATTTGATAAAAGTGCAATTATGTAGATTTCAATGCGTTCTGTTGGGTAATTAGGACTAATACATTCGACGCTTCATTGTCTGGTGGGTGGAAAGGAGTCACGGCTAGACTGTTGGACTTAGCAGGTTCTGCTCGACCAGCGCTTAAGTCACACCACAGTTTTCACCAGTCATGCCTATATACGAGGGCTGTTTTTTAAGTAAGGGCCGTTTTTTTAATTAACCGAACATTTTATTTTGAAACCACATTTATTTTTAGGTTTTACATACCTTCCTCTATTTTTCTACATAGTTGCCTTGTTTATTTAGGCACTTGTCATACCTTAAAACTAAGTTCTGAAATCCCCCTGCATAAATGTTTGCCGCCTGCTCTGACAACCAAGAATTCACACTTGAGGAAAATCCATTGATAGAGTGGTTATCATGAATCATCGGTCCTCGTGAATTTTCGTGTCAGTTGCAGTCACCAAGTCATCTGTGATCACAGACCTGAGCGTTCATCGTCATGAACATTTTCACGGCCACTTTTGAACTCGCGTACCCATTTTCGCACTTTACCGTCCGTCATTGCATTATCACCATACACCTCATAAAGCTGACGATGAATGTCTGCAGCCGACATGTTTCTTGCACTCAAAATACGTATCACAGATCGTTCCTCATACGCGGCGGGCGAATCAATAATCTTGGACCTTGTAAAAATGCACAGTACAGCGTACAGGTTAGCTACACAGCTGCAACTGACGCCTGCTAGTTCGCAAAGGATGCCGGGAGGTAGCGCGCACGCTTGTTGCGGCGTGCGCACTAACTACGGGCTTAAAAGAAACGGCCCTTACTTAATAAACAGCCCTCGTAATTCCACTTAGAATTAAACCCGGCTTCGAGGCTAACTACATAGCACGCTACCTTTTGCCACTAAGGATTTCCAGCCGGGTCGTTGGATTTTTAACTTCGTATCATTAATTTCCATGGGATGGGAACTGGGTGCTTGTGACGTCTGCATCACTCATGTTGTCCTCATCGAGAAGCACAGGCCGCCACGGGCATGAGCTGTTCGAGATACCTGTACGAGGACTCTTCACAGACCACACATTATTAATATTATTATAAACTCAATGATCTGAAGTATCTCGATGCTCATATGAAAATCCTTGATGACATCCTCCACTCTAGCAGGCACATTTTCAAATAGATGGCGGAGGATATCTTGGGGAATGGCGGAACGCTAACCCAAGGAGAAATATGTGTGTGCCTTGTTGTGGCCAAGAAGGAGGCGTCCCATAGGAAGCAAATTAGAACTCTGTGTGTCCCAGTTCATTAGTGGGACACCTCTCCCCCACAATCCGTTCTGTACATAATGGTCATCCCCGAGATGACCTTTGATGGTTCGCTTGACGAACTAAGTAAGTTATCCAATTGAGCCCCCCATTTATATGAGAAGTGTTTTATTAACTGTATAAATAATGCACGTAATTTATTTCTGGCACTATGAATTTATTTGTAATTCCCTACCCACTCTGATTAAACCGATTGAAAAGCTCCTAATATATGTGTTATATATGTAACACATATATAACACATATAACTTATTTGCCTTATACACACATTTCACACACATTAATGCATAAAAGTTATGGTTTTAAAGAATTGAAAAAATCTAAATTAAAATCCGTTTGTGCTTATTTTGAGTATTTTGCTTATGGAGACTGTAAACACAGCCTATCTCATTTATGCATAATTGAGTGACACTTTTTAGCGAAACTGTACTTTGCGAATGAAGAATGTTTTAGGAAACGGTGGCCTAATTCTGGATATTCCCCTCTAAGCTGTGTCCATGGTGGAGTAATGGCTCCCTCCCCGGAGGCTCGGACTCAATTCCCGTCTCTGCCAAGAAATATAATCCTGGTTTGAGATTCCGTTCTGGAATGGTGTCGTTAACATGCTAGACACCCAAGTAAAGCTTGCACCAGGCCAGAGGGCTACACGATTTTACTTTACTTCTTCGCTTGGCCCGAAATTTAAGGTCACCACGTACTCTTACGCGATAAAAATGTCTATTTTTGTGGCATCACTTTACTAGGTATTTTCTGGGTTTATGCTAAAGGTACAGCTATGATTCTTGTCCCATATAAGAAGCGGTATATTCAGAGCTGTTTTTGACCATGTAGTTCTACTTATCTTTTATAGGATGTCTGAACTGAATACAAATTTGGACAGATACATTTTCAAAAAAAAGTTGCATAAGTTGCTTCAGGTACACATTTCTCAGTTGTTTTTCAATCAAATATTCTCAAATTTTGTTCACATACTTGGAATGAATCATGGCAGATGAGTAACTACATTGTTTCATTATTATTGGGACAGAATGCAAGAAAAAAAAACGAACTCTTTCTTTTTAAATTTATTCAAAAATATGTATCAATTTTTCTCTTCCCAATTCATGACTACTATGTTTTGGAAGTGAAAATAGGTTAACATTCAAGTACTCCATTAGGCAAGTTAATGTAAAAAATATTAGCCCTCTATCTTAAATGGTTTCCTAGTTATTGGAACCTAAACATAAAAAATGAGTATTAACGGAAACCAGCTGGCAAAGTTAAAAGTGTATTATTCAGAGCATGGGATGCTAATTTAAAAAAACGAATTTAAGATAGTTGTGGACATCAAAACCCCAACAAACTATATATATTTGAATTCAGAAAAGAATGAAGAATTTTATGGCGCCAAAATCAAAAATTCAATTTTTTCGTCATGCAAGAGTACGTGGTGTCCTAACACAACATCGATGATCTAAAATTGGAAAGTCTCCTCAATCCTTGTCAGCGGCTTTGCACATGGGCGTTTTTTTTTACATCCACAGGTCAATTAAAAGGACATGTGTAATAACAAAATTAATATACACACATGGTTTCTTAATCACCGTGAAATTGAGACATCGGTCATATCTGTGGACGAGCTTTCCCAACCCCTCTTCATAGAATGTTGCCACCAGTGAGTTAACAAGATCCTTAACGTTGTTCTGAAGTCCGTCAATGGATTGGAACCTCTGTCCTCACTCCTGACCACTTTTATTTACTTCAGGGAAGAACTGGAAGTCACTCAGTGCTATGCTAGGGTTATACGCCGGATGTTTAAAAAATTCCCATTGAAATTGTTGAAGAGGCAGTACTGTGAGGACGAGCGTTGTTATGAATCAGAAGAACTCATCTTTTAATGAATTTCAGCTGTATCAATCTCTTCTGCTTGGAAAAACCAAATTAAATTACCAAACTTGCAGTTGGTGGGAGAATCAATCGTAGCAGCCATGTTCCCGCACCTGAAAATGGCTCAAAATGGCGTAATGACATTAGAATTTGCAGTGGTTATAGTGGGGGGAGATGTGCATTTGCCTTCCACGCATTCCCGTCTCCTATCACTCGATTGGCTGTTTATTGGCGTGATCGAAGTTTGAAGAAAACCCCACGGTAAATAAGCTGTTCCATTTCTCCAACTTGCAGATCCATATCATTTACTGAGGCTGTAAACATATTATGTAGATCGTATAGCCTAATTGTCATTTGGAATGCATCTGCTGCCACTATGCATAGCCATCTCACGAGACACCTGAGAACCCTTTCAGGAAACCTGCGGTTCCTCAGAACCCAGTTTCAAAACCACTGTTGTATGGTATGTTTGTGTGTGGCGTGGGTAATGCCTCATGGGTTGTGACCAAAGCAGTGGAAATAATAATTGATTTTTACGTACGCTCCTCGTCAACGAAACAACATTCGCTCGCGTGATGACGTTTTCAAAAAGCCAACCCAATCCACTCGCTGATGTATAAGTGAGATTCGATCGTATATTGATCATGTGTGGATTTCACTTCGCTCGGCAGTTCAATGTCTATGGCAAGTATAAAAGAAGGTATGATCTCTATTGCGTTTGTCTGTTAGTTATTGACGACAAAGTTGTTTCTAATCTAAAAATTAATATCGGACTTTTGATTGTACTTTCCGTGAGTTGTAGAAGAGTATATGAAAAAGTTTAGGGCACAAAATTTCTTCTTACAACATTAATTTTACAATGGTTTAATGGAACTAATATTAACAGAAATACTATCAACATATGTTTTGGTATTCCTCTAAACAATCTGAACTCTTTGCAAAAAACAAAACAAAAATCAAAAAGGCCTATATTTTACCCTATGTTTCAAACCTCATTACCCTTAACTTGATTGAGTTTCCTGAAATTGTACTCAGTGTTTTGATAAAGACGTAGTTTCCTATTCTCCAATATAAATGACATGTGATATTTTGCACTTGAAAAATTTCAGCGGTACGCTCACCCTTAAGGAAATGTTCACTAGCCCTGAAAGTACCCTACATGAAATCGAAAATTACTCAAATACATTTGATCAAAGAGCACTATGTAAAGTTTGAATGTGTATAGCTCAATAGAAATGGAATTTGGAAACAATACGACTAATAAATGCATGTGGACTTAAAGGAACCTCCATTAAATATTCAGATAGTCATTGTACAAAAAAAAGGATGCATCAACGTAATGGATTCATAACATACGGTACAACTGACCTCCAAACGCCAATACTGTGGCACAGTAGTAGCATGACGAATAGAAATAAACAGTGTCATCACTCCGCTACTTAAGCATTGTAGTTCATGGTCCAGCCAGTGTGTGGCGCGGAATTCGCGCCGAACCATAAGCACGTGTGACAGTAACCCACGAGGTTAGTACTGTAATATCCTGTGCGCGAGAAGTCATATTATTCGAGGGAATTTGTTTCTTTGTAATAGTTTACGAATGTCTGTGCAGTGCTTTGTGTGTGCAAACAACTAAGTTTTCTGTTGTTTCGGGAAAATGTCGTAATATTTTGTTCCTGGAAGTAAATCGGGTTACGAAGAAAATCTGATTGTAGACATTTTTTCACACCGCCAAAAGAAACAAATCTGTTTGTGAAATGGGCGAGAGTTATTCCGTGGAAAGATAAGAAATTGTCTATCAAAAATTGAATCTGTGACGAGCGTTTTTCTGAAGATTTAATTATTATCAAGGCGGACTGTTTCGTAGTGAACTATGAGAACGTGGAAATTCCTCGCGTGAAGTGGAAATTAAAACCAGGATCAGTACTTCACATTTTTCAAAATGTACCGAAATATCTATCCACTGATGTAAAATCACGAAAGGCGCCCAGTAGGATACGGAATGAAGGCAGCCTTCCATGGTTTCTTGTTCTACTTCGTGCCATCCTTACCTAAAACGAAAAAAAAATCCGTCTTAATAAAAATAAGCCTAAAATAATAATAGTTGTTGATTCTTTAGGGACTTTACGACATCGTAGTCACGTAGCCCCGTGTGTTTGGGTTTGTTTAGAATTCGTATGATAACCTGTGTCATTGTGTGACTGTAGTAGTGTGTGTATTTGGAATTGAGGTAGGATTTGGGTAGGAAGCGGCTGAGGCCTTCAGTTAGGTACCATTTGCTAGGAGGAGAAGTGGGAAACCACGGAAATCCACATCCAGGATAGCTGAGGTAGGAATCGAACGCGCCTCTTAACATTTTTGCCTCACGAGGCTGAGTGAACACCGTTCCAGCCCTCAGACCAGTATTAAATTTATTGGCAGAGCTGGGAATCGAACCCGGACTTCCGTGGTGATAGCCAAGAGGCCAAGAATGAGTCGGACATATAATAATAATGGCCAACCTGCCAATAAAATAAACGGTCATCCAATTCTTCGCTTCCGTTACCGTCCTCCTGATCATCGGATCTTGTTTCAACTTTGTCTTCAGTATCAGAGTCACAAATTCCTTTGAAATTACTGAATCATGAACTAGTTATTCATTAACTTTCAGCAGAAGGTGACACGCTTCATCTGCATCCTTAGGTTTTCGTAAGGCGCAATCTCCTTACTGATATTAACTAAGGCAACATACTAAGCCAAATAATCGGTATAACAGCACACCTGCCACTCACTGACAGAATGTAACATCATTGGGAGCGTTGGTACTATCAATCTCACGCTGACAAAATGTTACACGTGTTAAAGTTATTTTTAGGCACGCTATTTCACAACTCCAGAAAAATGCTTACCAAGGTTTGGTGTAAGATGTCACGAGACGATAAGATCATAACGTGAACTGTTGGCTTGATATTAAAACTAATATAACGAACCATGGAGCTGTCAGACCAATGCGCGACTAACGCAGGGTTTTAAACGATAGTTCTACATGGGGACGGAGAATATTAATACTAACTTTTTGACAGTATTATTCATAAGTCTAAACACACAATTCGTTGTAATCGGCGTAACCGCAGCCTTCGTAAAGAGGTTTACGTAGCCCAGCGCGTATCCCACTATTGAACAGCTGACTGTGTAGCGTTGGGGATCAGCGCCGCTAGCGCTAGCCGAGCGGGGCGCGGTTGAACTCGGTGAGTGATAACACTATTTATTTCTATTCGTCATGGTAGTAGGGAACTTTAGACTTTGAATATTGCGTAATCGCGATGACGTCATAGCCCTTTGGGTGACGTCATGGGCCCTTAGAGCGAGCACGTGGTCCAGGAGCGAGCATGTGCACTGCACGTGTTAGCGTGGGAAGGGGTTGACCTTTTGGCTTGTTTATGCGATGGTGATAAAAAGTTAATGGGTGTTGACGTCATGGGGGTTGTTTATTGGGATGCTAACTGTCATCTGACACCCGTGCGAGTGTGAGCATGTGTGCCAGTGCGAGCAATCCGCACATGTGGCGCGCAGCTGTTATGATTTTTTTGCTCGCGCCGGTTGGGCTGAGCGGAGAGGCGGCTCCTATCCACACATGTGGTGTGCAGCTGTTATTGTTTTTTGCTTAGGATGCTAACCGTCATTTGACACCCGTGCGAGTGTGAGCATGTGCACCAGTGCGAGCGATCACGTGATATGTCTGCAGTGTTCGCGTGAGACGTGGTTGACCTTTAACAAGTAGTGTTAACTTGGGGGTTCTGTCCACTAACTTATTGAACCCTCATCGTATCGGCCCCGAACCTGATATCTCGCACTCGTAGTAATGCCCCCCTCTTTTCCTATAGCCTCATTATTTAAATAAAATACCAAAACAAAAGGTCATTCGCGGGTAGTGGGGTAGTGTATGTTCTTTTGCAAGTCGCGTGTGAGCTTGAATACGTATGGCTATGTTGGGAAAATGTTTGGTGGTGGGCGAGGACTAGGGTTGAGTGAGGGTTCGTTTAAATGCTATTTTTCCCGCTCTATTTGATGGTGAGGTAATTTTTTAAAATGGGTGGAATTTGGAAACGCAATTTGAGGTAAACGTGCTTTTTTGACATTTTGGCGAATTTAATGAGCTTGTAAGGCTAGAACGATGTGTTATTTAGGAATGGTGTGACGTCCTCTTTGCTATGAATGTGTGTCGGTATATATATATTTAAATTGTTGTTTTTTGAAATTGGTGCTATTTTGGAAACGGTGAAGATGAGAGAAAAGTTTGTTTGACGTCAATGAAAGGTCCCTATGCCCTCTAGGCTGACAGCAAGTTTGAAGTGTGTAGGACAAAACAAAATGATAGCCTACTTTCTGGCGAACATTGGCGATGGTTCGCGAACGCATGGTCGGGTTTGAACATATAGGGTGTCGTAGGACTTGTGGTGAACCACCCCTTGCTATGGACGGGAGTATATCCACCCCAAAATAAATCTACCCTTACCCTGAGGTTAAGTAGTGGTTATTTTTGTATGCATGCGCACTTGAGGGCTTTTGTAAGAGAGCGGATTTTTAAATGTTTCTTTATAGATGAGGTTTTTTAAAATATTTATTAAGAAAAACAAAAAACTAATAGGTCATTCGCTTTTTAGTATCTCGCTAACCAATAATGTGATTTAAACATATGGGGTGTCGTAGGACTTGTAGTGAATTCTCCTTTTGTATGAATGAGGTATGACAACCCCCAAAATAAAAACTACCCTTACCTGGGGTGAAAGAGCAATTTTTGTATGTATGCACACCGGTGGCTTTTGTCAAAAGGGCCTAACTACACATTTGTTAATATTTTCTGAACCCCTGATGGGATTTTGCCATAGGCAGTATCCTAGCACTTGGGGTGACGCATCGTTTTTGAAAGTATGATTCATTTTTTTGTCAAAAGGGCCTAACTACACTTTTGTTAATATCTCGTGAACCAATCATGCTAGGGACTTGTATGAGGGGTCCTAGCACTTGGGGCGACGTCCCCCTTTGTGGGGTGAAACTACCCCCCTAAATTGAAAACTCAATATCCTGGAAACTAAGAACCCTAAAATTAGGCGTGATAGCTTTAAAAATAGGTGATGACATAGGCTTTTACCTAGATTGGTCATTTCACCCCTAAAACAGTAAATAGTCATGTTATGGGAAAAAAACGTGTTAAACACCTAAAAATGATAAATGAAACTAAGATCTTTTGTTTTTGATGAAAAATAGCAGGGGGGTGAAAACTACCCCCAAATTGAAAAATCGATAGCTTGGAAACTAAGAACCGTAAAATTATGTGTAATAGCTTAAAAAATTGGTTGTGACATAGGCTTTTACCTGGATAGATGATGTCACCCCTGAAACAGTAAATAGTGATTTTACAGTGGGGAAAAAGGTCTTAAACGGGTAAAAATGATAATTGAACCTAAGATCTTTTGTTTTTCATGAAAAATAGTAGGGGGTGAAAACTACCCTCAAATTGAAAAAATCGATAAATTGCAAACTAAGAACCCTAAAATTAGGTTTGATAGTTGAAAAATAGGTGATGACATACGCTTTTACCTAGATAGATTATTTCACTCATAAAACAGGGAATAGTAATGTTACAGGAGAAAAAGGTATTAAACACTTAAAAGCATAAGAGTTTTTTGAAACCAGCTTTTTAATGAATGTGTGTTTGGAGGATGACAGCTTGCAAATTAATATTATTATTATTAATATTATTATTTTTATTATTATTATTAGGTAATTATGGATTAATGTGTTTATAGCTAATGAATAAGGCTACAGAGTTGTATCAGGTGTTGTACAAATCAGGATGGCCAAACCGTTGCCATTCCCCATGAATATACCCAAAAGAGCCAAAACGTTAAGGTAATCGACCTGAGATTTTATAAAACTAATTATCGGAGAGGGTGAAGTAAGGTGTTGTTTTGGACTGACAGTGGCTAACCCTTTCCCATGATTTATGAATTGACCCAAAATGTTTTACCTGACAAGACTGAGTGTACCTGTTGCAGCCTTTAGAAAATCGAACCCGGACCTGTGTGGTGACAGTCGAGTTATATTAATGATGCGTTTTGAACAAACACACTCTTGCATACTATCGCTGGGTTGAATCTGCACAGAGACACTGGCTTTTTTGTGTAATGAGTCTTGGTGATAAGAACACGGCGCTCTTGCCAGCAAGTTTCATATTACTCGTCTGCTTGATAGTGGACGTGATTCGCACCGTGTTAACGTACATGACTTGATAGTTGTTAGGTAAGGGTTGACAAGGCTCAATGAACCTTATTGCAACCTTAAGATGAATATGAATTCCTTGGTATAGTCGGGGTTGCAAGCCAAGGCCGTAGGGTAGACAACCAACTATGTTAAACACTACACTGTGAGATGGTCAAATGATAATGTAACAGAACATATAGAAAACTTTTATATAGTTTAACGAATTGACTAAGAGCCATACCATGAGAGGTATAGGTAATTGAAATTGAATCCTTAGCTGTTGACCCTACCACATGTAAACTATAGCAATGCCCGCCTATAAGCTATCATGTTAGAAAAATAAATGTATGGGTTGTTTTAAACGGAGAATGATTGTGTTTACTGTGAAACACAAATCTGAATTTAAAAATAGTTTATGTCCTACATGATGTTTGAACTCTCTTTTTTAATTATACTTTAGACAAACGCTAACATAGTTGTAATTCAGAAGCCATGGCTGCCTCCTTTCCAATCCTACACCGTACACTGACGTTAAAGTTAATAATGATCACGTTACAGGCAGCCAGTTTCAAAGCCATGAGAAATAAGTGAACAAAGTATAAAATACTTGACCCAGTCGGGAAATCAACATGGTGTTGTTTCAAACAAAAGACAAGCGTTCTATAAATTTGACCACCAAGCTGTCCTATCGACCCCTAATTGTTTGGCTGATGGTGAAAATAAAATTAAATGTAAACTATAACTAAAACTAACTACACACTTATAACTAGAAAAATGAAATGTAAGACAAAAGGATAACAGGACAAATAAAGGACAGAAGGAATAAATAATGCCCCTCAACCCTCAAGAATGTGGATTGATGAACTTGAAAGGAAGGAGGGCCATAAAAGGTAGATATGAAAGTAAAAGAGGAGAGGGTCCCGCTCCAGAGGTAATCGATAAAAAGGAGGAAAACTGGGGCCCAGCTCAGGAATCCCTTGTGGTCGCAAACTTCCAAACTCATCAGCCGTAAGCCCCTGAGGGTGTAGGCATATCCAGGGTGCACCACAAGTGGTGTGGCTACATACACCCTACCTTTAGTGTGGCTTGCGCAATAGGCAGGAAATAACATAAAAATAAAAAGAAGGCTGCCTCCTCACACAAGGAGGGTATCAGAAAAAATAAACAAGGGTCAATTAAGTCGGAAAATAAAGAGACTCCCTAAGCCTTGGATAGCCTAATAATGTCGGAGTCGGTAGAGAACAAGAGTTGACCAAGTGTGGTCGACAGGAAAGAAGACAGACAGGAGCCTAGCACAAGTCAGTGGGAACAATGACGGATTCAGCTGGGGCTCCACGGTCGTCAACCTACATTCCACTAGATGAAAGCCCTTGTTTGGGGGTGGTGGAAAATAAACACCTCTTTTGTTTTAAATCACTGGCTTTAAGGACGGTAACAAATGGCATGTCTTTATAATGCGATACTGGTCCTAGGGATATGCAAAATTGTATTAGATACTCAGCTAATAATAGTGTACATGACCCCTTATTATTTTCCTAATTACAGTACATGGGAATGATGACCATGATTTCCAAGCCCCTAAGTAAGACAAAAACAAATTATTTCCATTCCCAAACAGTTGGGGTGAGGTGAGGTGAGTTTTCTAAACGTCAAACACATGTGGTTTTCCACTTTTACTCCAGGTAAATGCCATGTTTGCCCACAGACAAGTGCAAAGAAAATCGAAACATGTTATGTTTGGATCAATTCCTTACCTACATGACAACATGTACTTGAAATAACAAGTAATGAGCATTCTATGTTAACAATAGTGAGATGCTTGCAAACTGCCAATGCTTAGAGCTCATTAGCGGCTTCTAAGGGAGGCAAGGAATACACTTACTTGAAAAACTAACAAGAGGAGTGTTCGATTTTCCCACAACACCCAATCTGAAAGTAAATATAAATGACTATGCACTTAAGTCCATAACCACCTCCTTACCATTCCTACCCTTCATTGTCAAAGGCACACATTAATACAGCCATCACAGTGACAGAGGTTATTTGTAAAATATCTAAATATCTGAGATTTATCTTGAAATTGACCAGAATTTTGTAAAATCCACAAAATTTACCGCAAATTTAGCAAATTCCACCAAATTTCAGCAAAATCCAACAAATCACTACCAGATTTATTGAATGACATTGAAGTTATAAAGAATGGTTTGAACTAGCTCAAATTTATATAAAATTACCCGAATATTGATGAAAATTCACCAAATTCTACCAAATTTAGCCAAGAGGTCTACAAACCATGAAATTTAACCATTTTTTAAATTCACAACATATCGCCAGAAAGTAGGCTATCATTTGTGTTTTGTCCTACACACTTCAAACTTGCTGTCAGCCTAGAGGGCATAGGGACCTTACATTGACGTCAAACAAACTTTTCTCTCATCTTCACCGTTCCAAAATAGCACCAATTTCAAAAAAGAACAATTTTAAAAAAAATATATATATACCGACACACATTCATAGCAAAGAGGACGTCACACCATTCCTAAATAACACATCGTTCTAGCCTTACAAGCTCATTAAATTCGCCAAAATGTCAAAAAAGCACGTTTACCTCAAATTGCGTTTCCAAATTCCACCCATTTTAAAAAATTACCTCACCATCAAATAGAGCGGGAAATATAGCATTTAAACGAACCCTCACTCAACCCTAGTCCTCGCCCACCACCAAATATTTTCCCAACATAGCCATACGTATTCAAGCACACACGCGACTTGCAAGAGAACATACACTACCCCACTACCCGCGAATGACCTTTTGTTTTGGTATTTTATTTAAATAATGAGGCTATAGGAAAAGAGGGGGGCATTACTACGAGTGCGAGATATTAGGTTCGGGGCCGATACGATGAGGGTTCAATAAGTTAGTGGACAGAACCCCCAAGTTAACACTACTTGTTAAAGGTCAACCACGTCTCACGCGAACACTGCAGACATATCACGTGATCGCTCGCACTGGTGCACATGCTCACACTCGCACGGGTGTCAAATGACGGTTAGCATCCTAAGCAAAAAACAATAACAGCTGCACACCACATGTGTGGATAGGAACTGCCTCTCCGCTCAGCCCACCCGGCGCGGGCAAAAAAAACATAACAGCTGCACACCACATGTGCGGATCGCTGGCACTGGCATACATGCTCACACTCGCATGGGTGTCAGATGACAATTAGCATCCTAATAATCAACCCCCATGACGTCAACACCCATTAACTTTTTATCATCATCGCACAAACAAGCCAAAAGGTCAACCCCTTCCCACGCTAACACGTGCAGTGCACATGCTCGCTCCTGGACCACGTGCTCGCTCTAAGGGCCCATGACGTCACCCAAAGGGCTATGACGTCATCGCGATTACGCAATATTCAAAGTCTAAAGTTCCCTACTACTCTTCATAGAATGTTGCCACCAGTGAGTTAACAAGATCCTTAACGTTGTTCTGAAGTCCGTCAATGGATTGGAACCTCTGTCCTCACTCCTGACCACTTTTATTTACTTCAGGGAAGAACTGGAAGTCACTCAGTGCTATGCTAGGGTTATACGCCGGATGTTTAAAAAATTCCCATTGAAATTGTTGAAGAGGCAGTACTGTGAGGACGAGCGTTGTTATGAATCAGAAGAACTCATCTTTTAATGAATTTCAGCTGTATCAATCTCTTCTTCTTGGAAAAACCAAATTAAATTACCAAACTTGCAGTTGGTGGGAGAATCAATCGTAGCAGCCATGTTCCCGCACCTGAAAATGGCTCAAAATGGCGTAATGACATTAGAATTTGCAGTGGTTATAGTGGGGGGAGATGTGCATTTGCCTTCCACGCATTCCCGTCTCCTATCACTCGATTGGCTGTTTATTGGCGTGATCGAAGTTTGAAGAAAACCCCACGGTAAATAAGCTGTTCCATTTCTCCAACTTGCAGATCCATATCATTTACTGAGGCTGTAAACATATTATGTAGATCGTATAGCCTAATTGTCATTTGGAATGCATCTGCTGCCACTATGCATAGCCATCTCACGAGACACCTGAGAACCCTTTCAGGAAACCTGCGGTTCCACAGAACCCAGTTTCAAAACCACTGTTGTATGGTATGTTTGTGTGTGGCGTGGGTAATGCCTCATGGGTTGTGACCAAAGCAGTGGAAATAATAATTGATTTTTACGTACGCTCCTCGTCAACGAAACAACATTCGCTCGCGTGATGACGTTTTCAAAAAGCCAACCCAATCCACTCGCTGATGTATAAGTGAGATTCGATCGTATATTGATCATGTGTGGATTTCACTTCGCTCGGCAGTTCAATGTCTATGGCAAGTATAAAAGAAGGTATGATCTCTATTGCGTTTTTCTGTTAGTTATTGACGACAAAGTTGTTTCTAATCTAAAAATTAATATCGGACTTTTGATTGTACTTTCCGTGAGTTGTAGAAGAGTATATGAAAAAGTTTAGGGCACAAAATTTCTTCTTACAACATTAATTTTACAATGGTTTAATGGAACTAATATTAACAGAAATACTATCAACATATGTTTTGGTATTCCTCTAAACAATCTGAACTCTTTGCAAAAAACAAAACAAAAATCAAAAAGGCCTATATTTTACCCTATGTTTCAAACCTCATTACCCTTAACTTGATTGAGTTTCCTGAAATTGTACTCAGTGTTTTGATAAAGACGTAGTTTCCTATTCTCCAATATAAATGACATGTGATATTTTGCACTTGAAAAATTTCAGCGGTACGCTCACCCTTAAGGAAATGTTCACTAGCCCTGAAAGTACCCTACATGAAATCGAAAATTACTCAAATACATTTGATCAAAGAGCACTATGTAAAGTTTGAATGTTTATAGCTCAATAGAAATGGAATTTGAAAACAATACGACTAATAAATGCATGTGGACTTAAAGGAACCTCCATTAAATATTAAGATAGTCATTGTCCAAAAAATAGGATGCATCAACGTAATGGATTCATAACATACGCTACAACTGACCTCCAAACGCCAATACTGTGGCACAGTAGTAGGGAACTTTAGACTTTGAATATTGCGTAATCGCGATGACGTCATAGCCCTTTGGGTGACGTCATGGGCCCTTAGAGCGAGCACGTGGTCCAGGAGCGAGCATGTGCACTGCACGTGTTAGCGTGGGAAGGGGTTGACCTTTTGGCTTGTTTATGCGATGGTGATAAAAAGTTAATGGGTGTTGACGTCATGGGGGTTGTTTATTGGGATGCTAACTGTCGTCTGACACCCGTGCGAGTGTGAGCATGTGTGCCAGTGCGAGCAATCCGCACATGTGGCGCGCAGCTGTTATGATTTTTTTGCTCGCGCCGGTTGGGCTGAGCGGAGAGGCGGCTCCTATCCACACATGTGGTGTGCAGCTGTTATTGTTTTTTGCTTAGGATGCTAACCGTCATTTGACACCCGTGCGAGTGTGAGCATGTGCACCAGTGCGAGCGATCACGTGATATGTCTGCAGTGTTCGCGTGAGACGTGGTTGACCTTTAACAAGTAGTGTTAACTTGGGGGTTCTGTCCACTAACTTATTGAACCCTCATCGTATCGGCCCCGAACCTGATATCTCGCACTCGTAGTAATGCCCCCCTCTTTTCCTATAGCCTCATTATTTAAATAAAATACCAAAACAAAAGGTCATTCGCGGGTAGTGGGGTAGTGTATGTTCTTTTGCAAGTCGCGTGTGTGCTTGAATACGTATGGCTATGTTGGGAAAATGTTTGGTGGTGGGCGAGGACTAGGGTTGAGTGAGGGTTCGTTTAAATGCTATTTTTCCCGCTCTATTTGATGGTGAGGTAATTTTTTAAAATGGGTGGAATTTGGAAACGCAATTTGAGGTAAACGTGGTTTTCTGACATTTTGGCGAATTTAATGAGCTTGTAAGGCTAGAACGATGTGTTATTTAGGAATGGTGTGACGTCCTCTTTGCTATGAATGTGTGTCGGTATATATATATATATATATATATATTTTTTTTTTAAATTGTTGTTTTTTGAAATTGGTGCTATTTTGGAAACGGTGAAGATGAGAGAAAAGTTTGTTTGACGTCAATGAAAGGTCCCTATGCCCTCTAGCCTGACAGCAAGTTTGAAGTGTGTAGGACAAAACAAAATGATAGCCTACTTTCTGGCGAACATTGGCGATGGTTCGCGAACGCATGGTCGGGTTTGAGCATATAGGGTGTCGTAGGACTTGTGGTGAACCACCCCTTGCTATGGACGGGAGTATATCCACCCCAAAATAAATCTACCCTTACCCTGAGGTTAAGTAGTGGTTATTTTTGTATGCATGCGCACTTGAGGGCTTTTGTAAGAGAGCGGATTTTTAAATGATTCTTTATGGATGAGGTTTTTTAAAATATTTATTAAAAAAACAAAAACTAATAGGTCATTCGCTTTTTAGTATCTCGCTAACCAATAATGTGATTTAAACATATGGGGTGTCGTAGGACTTGTAGTGAATTCTCCTTTTGTATGAATGAGGTATGACAACCCCCAAAATAAAAACTACCCTTACCTGGGGTGAAAGAGCAATTTTTGTATGTATGCACACCGGTGGCTTTTGTCAAAAGGGCCTAACTACACATTTGTTAATATTTTCTGAACCCCTGATGGGATTTTGCCATAGGCAGTATCCTAGCACTTGGGGTGACGCCTCGTTTTTGAAAGTATGATTCATTTTTTGTCAAAAGGGCCTAACTACACTTTTGTTAATATCTCGTGAACCAATCATGCTAGGGACTTGTATGAGGGGTCCTAGCACTTGGGGCGACGTCCCCCTTTGTGGGGTGAAACTACCCCCCAAAATTGAAAACTCAATATCTTGGAAACTAAGAACCCTAAAATTAGGCGTGATAGCTTTAAAAATAGGTGATGACATAGGCTTTTACCTGGATTGGTCATTTCACCCCTAAAACAGTAAATAGTCATGTTATGGAAAAAAAAACGTGTTAAACACCTAAAAATGATAAATGAAACTAAGATCTTTTGTTTTTGATGAAAAATAGCAGGGGGTGAAAACTACCCCCAATTTGAAAAATCGATAGCTTGGAAACTAAGAACCGTAAAATTATGTGTAATAGCTTAAAAAATTGGTTGTGACATAGGCTTTTACCTGGATAGATGATGTCACCCCTAAAACAGTAAATAGTGATTTTACAGTGGGGAAAAAGGTCTTAAACGGGTAAAAATGATAATTGAACCTAAGATCTTTTGTTTTTCATGAAAAATAGTAGGGGGTGAAAACTACCCTCAAATTGAAAAAATCGATATCTTGCAAACTAAGAACCCTAAAATTAGGTTTGATAGTTGAAAAATAGGTGATGACATACGCTTTTACCTAGATAGATTATTTCACTCATAAAACAGGGAATAGTAATGTTACAGGAGAAAAAGGTATTAAACACTTAAAAGCATAAGAGTTTTTTGAAACCATGCTTTTTAATGAATGTGTGTTTGGAGGATGACAGCTTGCAAATTAATATTATTATTATTATTATTATTATTTTTATTATTATTATTAGGTAATTATGGATTAATGTGTTTATAGCTAATGAATAAGGCTACAGAGTTGTATCAGGTGTTGTACAAATCAGGATGGCCAAACCGTTGCCATTCCCCATAAATATACCCAAAAGAGCCAAAACGTTAAGGTAATCGACCTGAGATTTTATAAAACTAATTATCGGAGAGGGTGAAGTAAGGTGTTGTTTTGGACTGACAGTGGCTAACCCTTTCCCATGATTTATGAATTGACCCAAAATGTTTTACCTGACAAGACTGAGTGTACCTGTTGCAGCCTTTAGAAAATCGAACCCGGACCTGTGTGGTGACAGTCGAGTTATATTAATTATGCTTTTTGAACAAACACACTCTTGCATACTATCGCTGGGTTGAATCTGCACAGAGACACTGGCTTTGTTTGTGTAATGAGTCTTGGTGATAAGAACACGGCGCTCTTGCCAGCAAGTTTCATATTACTCGTCTGCTTGATAGTGGACGTGATTCGCACCGTGTTAACGTACATGACTTGATAGTTGTTAGGTAAGGGTTGACAAGGCTCAATGAACCTTATTGCAACCTTAAGATGAATATGAATTCCTTGGTATAGTCGGGGTTGCAAGCCAAGGCCTTAGGGTAGACAACCAACTATGTTAAACACTACACTGTGAGATGGTCAAATGATAATGTAACAGAACATATAGAAAACTTTTATGTAGTTTAACGAATTGAATAAGAGCCATACCATGAGAGTTATAGGTAATTGAAATTGAATCCTTAGCTGTTGACCCTACCACATGTAAACTATAGCAATGCCCGCCTATAAGCTATCATGTTAGAAAAATAAATGTATGGGTTGTTTTAAACGGAGAATGATTGTGTTTACTGTGAAACACAAATCTGAATTTAAAAATAGTTTATGTCCTACATGATGTTTGAACTCTCTTTTTTAATTATACTTTAGACAAACGCTAACATAGTTGTAATTCAGAAGCCATGGCTGCCTCCTTTCCAATCCTACACCGTACACTGAAGTTAAAGTTAATAATGATCACGTTACAGGCAGCCAGTTTCAAAGCCATGAGAAATAAGTGAACAAAGTATAAAATACTTGACCCAGTCGGGAAATCAACATGGTGTTGTTTCAAACAAAAGACAAGCGTTCTATAAATTTGACCACCAAGCTGTCCTATCGACCCCTAATTGTTTGGCTGATGGTGAAAATAAAATTAAATGTAAACTATAACTAAAACTAACTACACACTTATAACTAGAAAAATGAAATGTAAGACAAAAGGATAACAGGACAAATAAAGGACAGAAGGAATAAATAATGCCCCTCAACCCTCAAGAATGTGGATTGATGAACTTGAAAGGAAGGAGAGCCATAAAAGGTAGATATGAAAGTAAAAGAGGAGAGGGTCCCGCTCCAGAGGTAATCGACAAAAAGGAGGAAAACTGGGGCCCAGCTCAGGAATCCCTTGTGGTCGCAAACTTCCAAACTCATCAGCCGTAAGCCCCTGAGAGTGTAGGCATATCCAGGGTGCACCACAAGTGGTGGGGCTACATACACCCTACCTTTAGTGTGGCTTGCGCAATAGGCAGGAAATAACATAAAAATAAAAAGAAGGCTGCCTCCTCACACAAGGAGGGTATCAGAAGAAATAAACAAGGGTCAATTAAGTCGGAAAATAAAGAGACTCCCTAAGCCTTGGATAGCCTAATAATGTCGGAGTCGGTAGAGAACAAGAGTTGACCAAGTGTGGTCGACAGGAAAGAAGACAGACAGGAGCCTAGCACAAGTCAGTGGGAACAATGACGGATTCAGCTGGGGCTCCATGGTCGTCAACCTACATTCCACTAGATGAAAGCCCTTGTTTGGGGGTGGTGGAAAATAAACACCTCTTTTGTTTTAAATCACTGGCTTTAAGGACGGTAACAAATGGCATGTCTTTATAATGCGATACTGGTCCTAGGGATATGCAAAATTGTATTAGATACTCAGCTAATAATAGTGTACATGACCCCTTATTATTTTCCTAATTACAGGACATGGGAATGATGACCATGATTTCCAAGCCCCTAAGTAAGACAAAAACAAATTATTTCCATTCCCAAACAGTTGGGGTGAGGTGAGGTGAGTTTTCTAAACGTCAAACACATGTGGTTTTCCACTTTTACTCCAGGTAAATGCCATGTTTGCCCACAGACAAGTGCAAAGAAAATCGAAACATGTTATGTTTGGATCAATTCCTTACCTACATGACAACATGTACTTGAAATAACAAGTAATGAGCATTCTATGTTAACAATAGTGAGATGCTTGCAAACTGCCAATGCTTAGAGCTCATTAGCGGCTTCTAAGGGAGGCAAGGAATACACTTACTTGAAAAACTAACAAGAGGAGTGTTCGATTTTCCCACAACACCCAATCTGAAAGTAAATATAAATGACTATGCACTTAAGTCCATAACCACCTCCTTACCATTCCTACCCTTCATTGTCAAAGGCACACATTAATACAGCCATCACAGTGACAGAGGTTATTTGTAAAATATCTAAATATCTGAGATTTATCTTGAAATTGACCAGAATTTTGTAAAATCCACAAAATTTACCGCAAATTTAGCAAATTCCACCAAATTTCAGCAAAATCCAACAAATCACTACCAGATTTATTGAAATGACATTGAATTATTAAAGAATGGTTTGAACTAGCTCAAATTTATATAAAAGTACCCGAATATTGATGAAAATTCACCAAATTCTACCAAATTTAGCCAAGAGGTCTACAAACCATGAAATTTAACCATTTTTTTAAATTCACAACATATCGCCAGAAAGTAGGCTATCATTTTGTTTTGTCCTACACACTTCAAACTTGCTGTCAGCCTAGAGGGCATAGGGACCTTTCATTGACGTCAAACAAACTTTTCTCTCATCTTCACCGTTTCCAAAATAGCACCAATTTCAAAAAACAACAATTTAAAAATATATATATATATATATATATATATATATATATATATATATATATATACCGACACACATTCATAGCAAAGAGGACGTCACACCATTCCTAAATAACACATCGTTCTAGCCTTACAAGCTCATTAAATTCGCCAAAATGTCAAAAAAGCACGTTTACCTCAAATTGCGTTTCCAAATCCCACTCATTTTAAAAAATTACCTCACCATCAAATAGAGCGGGAAAAATAGCATTTAAACGAACCCTCACTCAACCCTAGTCCTCGCCCACCACCAAACATTTTCCCAACATAGCCATACGTATTCAAGCACACACGCGACTTGCAAAAGAACATACACTACCCCACTACCCGCGAATGACCTTTTGTTTTGGTATTTTATTTAAATAATGAGGCTATAGGAAAAGAGGGGGGCATTACTACGAGTGCGAGATATCAGGTTCGGGGCCGATACGATGAGGGTTCAATAAGTTAGTGGACAGAACCCCCAAGTTAACACTACTTGTTAAAGGTCAACCACGTCTCACGCGAACACTGCAGACATATCACGTGATCGCTCGCACTGGTGCACATGCTCACACTCGCATGGGTGTCAAATGACGGTTAGCATCCTAAGCAAAAAACAATAACAGCTGCACACCACATGTGTGGATAGGAACTGCCTCTCCGCTCAGCCCACCCGGCGCGGGCAAAAAAAACATAACAGCTTCACACCACATGTGCGGATCGCTGGCACTGGCATACATGCTCACACTCGCATGGGTGTCAGATGACAATTAGCATCCTAATAATCAACCCCCATGACGTCAACACCCATTAACTTTTTATCATCATCGCACAAACAAGCCAAAAGGTCAACCCCTTCCCACGCTAACACGTGCAGTGCACATGCTCGCTCCTGGACCACGTGCTCGCTCTAAGGGCCTATGACGTCACCCAAAGGGCTATGACGTCATCGCGATTACGCAATATTCAAAGTCTAAAGTTCCCTACTACTCTTCATAGAATGTTGCCACCAGTGAGTTAACAAGATCCTTAACGTTGTTCTGAAGTCCGTCAATGGATTGGAACCTCTGTCCTCACTCCTAACCACTTTTATTTACTTCAGGGAAGAACTGGAAGTCACTCAGTGCTATGCTAGGGTTATACGCCGGATGTTTAAAAAATTCCCATTGAAATTGTTGAAGAGGCAGTACTGTGAGGACGAGTGTTGTTATGAATCAGAAGAACTCATCTTTTAATGAATTTCAGCTGTATCAATCTCTTCTGCTTGGAAAAACCAAATTAAATTACCAAACTTGCAGTTGGTGGGAGAATCAATCGTAGCAGCCATGTTCCCGCACCTGAAAATGGCTCAAAATGGCGTAATGACATTAGAATTTGCAGTGGTTATAGTGGGGGGAGATGTGCATTTGCCTTCCACGCATTCCCGTCTCCTATCACTCGATTGGCTGTTTATTGGCGTGATCGAAGTTTGAAGAAAACCCCACGGTAAATAAGCTGTTCCATTTCTCCAACTTGCAGATCCATATCATTTACTGAGGCTGTAAACATATTATGTAGATCGTATAGCCTAATTGTCATTTGGAATGCATCTGCTGCCACTATGCATAGCCATCTCACGAGACACCTGAGAACCCTTTCAGGAAACCTGCGGTTCCACAGAACCCAGTTTCAAAACCACTGTTGTATGGTATGTTTGTGTGTGGCGTGGGTAATGCCTCATGGGTTGTGACCAAAGCAGTGGAAATAATAATTGATTTTTACGTACGCTCCTCGTCAACGAAACAACATTCGCTCGCGTGATGACGTTTTCAAAAAGCCAAACCAATCCACTCGCTGATGTATAAGTGAGATTCGATCGTATATTGATCAAGTGTGGATTTCACTTCGCTCGGCAGTTCAATGTCTATGGCAAGTATAAAAGAAGGTATGATCTCTATTGCGTTTGTCTGTTAGTTATTGACGACAAAGTTGTTTCTAATCTAAAAATTAATATCGGACTTTTGATTGTACTTTCCGTGAGTTGTAGAAGAGTATATGAAAAAGTTTAGGGCACAAAATTTCTTCTTACATCATTAATTTTACAATGGTTTAATGGAACTAATATTAACAGAAATACTATCAACATATGTTTTGGTATTCCTCTAAACAATCTGAACTCTTTGCAAAAAAACAAACAAAAATCAAAAAGGCCTATATTTTACCCTATGTTTAAAACCTCATTACCCTTAACTTGATTGAGTTTCCTGAAATTGTACTCAGTGTTTTGATAAAGACGTAGTTTCCTATTCTCCAATATAAATGACATGTGATATTTTGCACTTGAAAAATTTCAGCGGTACGCTCACCCTTAAGGAAATGTTCACTAGCCCTGAAAGTACCCTACATGAAATCGAAAATTACTCAAATACATTTGACCAAAGAGCACTATGTAAAGTTTGAATGTTTATAGCTCAATAGAAATGGAATTTGAAAACAATACGACTAATAAATGCATGTGGACTTAAAGGAACCTCCATTAAATATAAAGATAGTCATTGTCCAAAAAAAAGGATGCATCAACGTAATGGATTCATAACATACGGTACAACTGACCTCCAAACGCCAATACTGTGGCACTGATTTCATTTGGGTTGGCTTTTTGAAAAAATAGATCGAATGCACATTTCCTTATTTTTTGATATGAGTATGTTTCCTGCGTTTATAATTTTCACTCAAACAGTTTCAGAGGTACGCTCAGCCTAACGGATTAGTTTTTATCCGCAATGTTCACTCCTAAGATGCGTTCAATAAAAACGTCCTCAAATACGCGCTCATCACGTTTAACGTTGCTCACTCTAGAGGTTTTGAAAAAGCCTATAATTTCAATCCCAAATTTCACCCCCAAAGTAAAGTAGATAAAACTCTTATGAAATTTGTGTGTCTTAAATTTCATCAATGAGCACTGATTTCTAGCTTCAACCTATAATTTCTATAACCTCTATGTTTCACCCCCTTAAAGATAAACTTTTATTAAATCCCGTCTTATCCCTTGCCTATTTAGAAGTTCACGATTCAGAGGTTTCAGGGAAATTATGAGGAATGGGCGAATTCTATACAGAGAGTTCTGGCGATAGAAATAATGCTCATTATATTGATTAATGTTCTTATTATTAGTCTATTATTAGTAATGATAAGTAAATGGATCCTTGAGTTAAACCATTAGCTATACAATTCGTGTTAAATTGTTTCCCCTACGCATTTGCTTAGTTAGGATAATCATAATCCATTACAAATTGAAATTAAGTAATTTTCTGTTTTCAGGTTTTATTTTATGGCTTAGTACATTTTACAGTCAACACGATATGGCAGTTCTTTTTCAATGTATATTTCTTGTTCTTTTAATACTAGAAGCATTAATACTATCAGTTTTCCTCAGAGATTAAATGAGTACTGACGCAATCAATAATTTTTCATTCGATAAATTTCTTATAGAGGCTTCAATGCCACAAGGCTACTTTCCTTTTAGATTCGATCCGTCTAATTCTCCAATCTGCAGACTCTCCTGGGAACTTTCTCTGCTGGGAACCGCGTGACCTTTACGGCAGGCAGGGTCACCGTGGGAGTATTCAAACCACAGCCCGCACGATGAAGAAGGAAATTGCCTCTAAAACATGAGGAAACTAGTTTGGATTAAGGAAGGCCAGAAAATGTTGTTGTAGTTGTATCATTTGCTGTATTCCGTTTACCTGTGAGTGCAAACTTTGCGTAATAATTTGTTGAATTTGTAGTAGAGTGTTTATTTGTGTTTCAGGCTAGGATTGGGAAGAACGTGGGGTAGAATTCCGTCCTGCTTAAGGAGTGAAACACCTAATAATAATGTTATTGGTTTTACGTATCTTTTAACTGCTATGACTTTTGAAGATGCCTGGGAGCCGGAATTTTGCCCCGAAGGAGATTTTTAACGTGCCAGAAGATCTACTGACACGGCTCGTTCGCATTTACGCACCCTCAAATGACAACTGTCTGCGCCAGGATTCGATCCTGTAATCTTGGACACAGGAGGTGCCACGCAGCCCATCGAGTGGGAAACCACTTCTAGAATGGATGAGAAGGGAATTTCAACCATGCTCTAATGAGCTATCTTTACTAGGCTATATGGACCGCATTCTAGCCCTCATACAAGGATTGAATTACAAGGCATAGGCGGGAATCGAATCGAGGCTCCGGGGATGGTTTCCAACAACGGTAACCATTACACGATTTAGTCCTTTAGAAAAGTATTAGTGTTCAGTTAACATTTGCCTTGTGTGGTTGGGGTGAACTTAATATACATGTTCAAGATTTAAGAGTCGAATTCCTTTGTACCACTACAACTGCACTTGACGGTACGGAGTTGTGGGTTGTCGGGGTGGGGGTGAGGTGCTGGTATAGAGCACAATGCAAACAGCAAATCTATTATTATATTGTAACGTAAACTGTGGCTGGATGCGAGGCACGTCATCTCCTGCTATCTTTAAGGTTGCAGAATTTAATCCCAGTTCCCGGTTCCCGGTTCCCGGTGCAGTCAGTTTACATTTGAGGGTGCATATACTGTATGAGAGGGGGCCGTATCATTCGAGTAACTGGCACGTTAACGATCTCCTTCAGGATAAAATTTCGGTCCCCTGGCACTCTTAAGTGGTCAGTAGTTGGACGGAACAATGTTATTATTATTATTATTATTATTATTATTATTATAATTATTATTATTATTATTACAAGAACATAAAACGAATGTATGTATGTCTACCCCTTATTATTCCCGTTTTTCCAACGGGGTCGGGGATGAGATGCGATGGAAGTCTTTGTGGCGAAGATTTTTACGGCCGGATGCCCTTCCTGACGCCAACCTCATGAGAGGAGTTAATGAGAGATGAAATGAATGATGGTGAATGAAACTGGGCAAGGATGTGGAAGGAAGCGGCCGTGGCCTGTCAGAAGGTACCGTCCCAGCATTTGCCTGGTGTTGAAAATGGTAAACCACGGAAAACCATTTCAAGGACGGCCGACGGCGGGGCTCTAACCCACGCGTCTACCGAGTCAGCAGAGTGCTTGGCCCCAAGACCTAATGCTGAGCTTTAGCCAGCATAGCCACTACTGTCGGTACAAGAACATAAAACGAATATTAATGTTAATTGTTGTTAGGAGAGGTCAGTTTGTAGGTAATCCTTTAGTGAACAGCGCACGGGGAAAAATACTTTTCTAAAAATACAGTGTGTTTCAAAATTAGGGGGCATAATTTCAGGTATGTACTTGTTATGTGTAGACAATCACAATAGTTCATTACAACATGGGTCCGGAAATGCTTCATTTCCGAGTTATGGCCTTCACAACACTGAACTTCACCGAAACGTTTTTCTTCCGCAGGTCATTGTCATTACAGAAGATGTTCAAAATGTCCACCTCCTGCTTGAATACAGACCTCACATTGATGTCTCATTGACCTCTCCTGGAACAAACGACGAGCCAACACAGCATTGCCGTCCGTCTTACCGCACATGAAGTGCATCTCTACCAGATACTGATTTCAGTACATGACGCACAGACGAACGCCAAACACAACACTGAATTTAACCTTCGCCTCAGACTGAACCGTCAGAGTATCCTCTTAATGTCTCCTAACACGGCAACCCCCTGCAATAAGAAAAACTTTCCAGTGAATTTCAGTGTTGTGAAGGCCATAACTCAGAAATGAAGTATTTGCGGACACGTGTTGTATTTTTTTTTTTTTTTTAAGCGTATGGCTTTTAGTGCCGGGAGTGTCCGAGGACATGTTCGGCTCGCCAGTTTTGTAGCTGCTTCGAGACGGACACCCAATGGGTGAGCTACAAGTACCGTTGGGGAGGGAAGGAGGGAAGTTGGAATGTAAGGACGAGGAGTTGGAAGGTAGCGGCTGTGGCCTATAGTTAGGGACTAACCCCGGCATTTGCCTGGAAGGAAGATGGGAAACCACAGAAGACCATCTTCAAGGTTGTCGGCGGGGGGATTCGAACCTCCTCGCCTCCCGGTTGAGAGCGACTGCCATCAGTCATGCCGTAACGACCACGGCTAACTCACCCGGTACATGTTGTAATGAACTATTTTGATTGTCTACACATAACAAATACATACCTGAAATTATGCCCCCTAATTTTGAAACACCTGAATATATGTATATATTAATTTCTAAAATCCTCACAATTAAATCAAGGATTTGCAAACACGTACATGATACTCATGAGCACTTATATAAACTAGAATGTGTTCACTTGGGAACATAACAAAATCTCTCAAGTATAGCAGAGACGTAAGTAGGCAACTAAGCAAATTTGGGGAATCACATCACCAGCCTTCCTGATTCAGAACATAACAAAATACACTAAATATGTTTTGGTACACGTGCTCAAATAGTTATGTCGTCTCCGTGATAATATGTGAGCTTTCACGCTTGTGATCATGAAACATAGGAGTCGTTGAGAGCCCAAGTGGTGTATTTACTGTATCTCGCAAAAACAGGCAAGTCTAACCTTTGTGGCCGACAGACGCAATGCTCACTTCCAATGCTTCTCACATGCTGGCCCTGGGCAACGCATATTTGCCATAACGGTTAGACTTTCCTGCAATTCCAAGAGGAGTTAAACCACTTGGACTCTCAACAGCTCATGAATGAAAATCCACAGCCTGCTTCCAGTCTCCGACCGGGTCAGGAATGGAATGAATGAAGCCCCCATCTAGCGGCGAAGATATGAACTGTGCCGGCTGCCGAGGCCTGACGCACTCCTCTGGGGCAATGATTAAATGAATGACAGATGAAATGAAATGATAGTGGAGAGTGTTGCTGGAATGAAATTTTGACAGGGAAAACCGGAGTACCCGGAGAAAAACCTGTCTGCCTCCGTTTTGTCCAGCACAGATCTCACATGGAGTGACCGGCATTTGAACCACGGACCCAGCGGTGAGAGGCCGGCGTGCTGCCGCCTAAGCCACGGAGGCTGATTCTCAACAGCTCATATTAATAATAATTTTATTAATGCAGCCAATGGCCATGTATTTTTTTTCTTTTGAGGACGGGCCAGGGAAGGGATTATGAAAGGAAATTGGCCGTGGACCTATTGAAAGGAACCGTCCCGGCATTTGCCTGGTAGTGAAAATGGGAAACCACGAAAACCATTTTCAGGACGGCCGAGGTGGGATTCGAACCCACGCTCTCCCGATGCCAGCGAGACACGAGGTAGCGCATTAGCGCTTTCGGCCACCGCGGCCGGTCAACGGCTCATATTGAAAATGGATTATTACGCACACCTCATGAATGATGGAACATAGAATATCGTTTAATTGACGCCAAGTCCATATCGGTTGGGCAAACATTAACGGTGGAATGTTGCATTTCATTTTATTGAATTCAAATCAATCAGCCTTTTCAATAAATTTCGGATCTAGGATGACTCCATGCTCCATGCAGAGTGTATAACGAGTTAAGTGAATGGTAATAGAAAGGAAGCAAAACAAAAATGCAAACCAACCAATATCATTGTTCTTCAAAATAATCACCCTCCAAAACAACACATTTTGGCAGGACGCTATTCGAATGATTCGTGCCACCGTGTGCCAGGCACGCTCGAGCACGTCTGAAGGTTTGCTTGTTGGCAGCCGACCTAAGCTTGGCTAATTATGAGTTGCTTAGTTTCTGTTGCGAAGGAGTTTAACACAGTCGTAAACACAGCATTTGGTCACGGTCTCTGCGCCGACATTTAAAGTGTCTACTTTGCCTTCTGGCCCAGTTTAGTTGATGTTTATTCATTTAGGGGCTTGTACACCGTGTATTTTGTGTTTGAGCGTATGTAGTATTTGTCTGATAACCTGTGTAATTGTGGTAACTGTACTAATGTGTGTATTATTATCTGAGGCTAGAATTACGAAGGAGACGGCCATGATCTTAACTTAGGAACTATTCTGGCATTTACCTGAAACAGAAATGGTAAATAACGGAAACCACTTCTCGGATGGTTGAGGAGACTGAGTGTACCAAGTTCCACCCCTAAGATCAAAATTACATTTCTTAACAGAGCCTGGAATCGAACCCAAACAAACCAAAGAATTATGTTATATGCCAAAATGTGTAATGTTCGTGATCTAGAGGCTATTTCAATAAAGCAAGAAGTACATAAGTTTCCTATGACAAGGCCTCGGATAAGAACCTATGAGTCAGCTATCTGCCATAAACATACAGTACACGGCCACACTAATAAGTAAAATTCAAAATAATACAATGAAATGCAAGAAAGAGGCTTGCTATGTGCCGTGAATATTATAGTACGCTACATCACCGCTAGATGAATGGAGGTGCTGAAGCCTGACGGCGACCAGACAAAATAGGCTAACTTTAAAATGTTAACAACGTAAAATAAAAGGCTATAAATAATTATCTGAAACAACAGGAAAACCAACTTGATATTGATAAAAGCAATTTCAAAAACCAACAGGAACCAATAGCGCGTTCACATCGGAGAACTGATTTAACGAGGAGAAAATCTATTACAAAACCAAGGTACTCCAAAGAAAAATTACCACAAAATCTCCTCTCTCGCACGGAATTATTTCTGAAATAGCATAAAAACTGAACCACATTGTTGCATGAGGTCCCCCAATCTCAGGAATACCTCTTCAGTAAATTCAAAATACTTGTAGGCATGATCATTTGGTTTTATGGTTGCAAGGCAATATCTTAAAATCTCTACCAAAAAAAATCTCAGTGCGGGAATTTTGGAAAATGTTTTACTGTAGTCTTTGGAGGTATAAAAGAGATTTCGTACTACGTCTCACACGAGTAAATCGGTCGAAATAAATATTGGGAGCCCCTTGCCCACCTTGAGACCTCGTCCTGTGTGGATGATTGTTACAGAATAAGTTGGCTCCGGGCTATCCTTTTAGCCATGTTCAAACATTTATTGAAATCTGTTGAGTCGTTTTCACGTTAAGAAGGTACAGACAGTCAGACAAAAGTCCAATTGCATAAATATAGGTTAGATATGGCTGATATTCGTGACCTGCCAAATATAATAGACTGAAAGGAAGTACGTTGCAACATAATTACTATTTGCGTCACAACGATGATATTCAGGATATTACAAAGTAGTAGTTTCATTCTTCAGAGTGTCATTTGCGAACACATTTGTCTAAATATTAAATCACGATGTAAGCTTCCGTGGCTTAGGCGGCAGCACGCCGGCCACTCACCGCTGGGTCCATGGCTCAAATCCGGGTCACTCCATGTGAGATTTGTGCTGGACAAAGTGGAGGCAGACAGGTTTTTCTCCGGGTACTCCGGTTTTCTCTGTCTCAATTTCATTCCAGCAACACTCTCCACTATCATTTCATTTCATCTGTCATTCATTTAATCATTGCCCCAGGGGAGTGCGACAGGCTTCAGCAGCCGGAATAGTTCATATCCTCGCCGCTTGATGGGGCCTTCTTTCAGTCCATCCCTGACCCGGTCGGTCGACTGGAAGCAGGCTGTGGATATTTTCATTAAATCACGATAGTGGTCGTGGCGTAGTTGCGATGTTTCAAGTGCCTGTTTAGATTCCGACGTGGGCGTCATGCACAGCCGTTAACTAAAACATACATTTTTCAGCAGTGAAGAAAATCATGTTGTTTTTGCTTTGCTGAGCCTCCCCACTCGAACTGACGAGCACAATGGCACACTGGCAAATAAATTGACAAGTATGAAAAGCACTAACTTCTGTGAACTTCTGGGATGGCCAGGAATACGAACCCAACAATTTTCTCTCTTGGCTGGGTCCATCCTGTTCCAATTCGTACACCAGGTGAATCAGCTGCCCCTAATAATACTGTTTTATGCAGCCCAACTAGCGTTGTTAATCAGGAAGGTCGATAATTGTCTGCTTGCATCCTGTATGATAGGGGTGCCTAACCTTTTTTAACTAAGGGCCACATTGAAAATAGTTGGGGGACCTTGCGGGCCAATGACACTCCGGGGGGTTTGAGGGGTACGGCATTTTAAAAAAATATAGGTGCAATATGATGGGTTTTAGCAGACCCCGCAAGGGATTAATGCTAGGAAGAAGAAGATGGAGGGTTTTGTGGCTGTCCGAGCTTAGCTTTCTTAGTATCGTTGCTATTTTCTATATTTATTTGTAGTGGATAAAAAATAAAACACTAAAATAAATTAAAATATTTTTAATAAATCCCATTAAAATGGAAGTACGGTGATATCCAATACACATACAGCATGAATGACAAGGAGTGAGATTTATGTTCATTTGACACAATTATTAATCCAATTATGAAATAAAGTTCATGATAATTTAGATTAGTGTGACGACTGGAACTTGTTTCAAAGTTTTGGCGACACAGCGCGGGCAGGACAAAATAGTCTCGCGGGCCGTAGGTTGGGCAGTCCTGCTGTTTGATACTAATATTATTATTACAGAAAGCTTTCCAGTCGGTCTACACAAATTGTGACCAAGTACATTAGGCGGGAAACAAGTATTTACATACCCTAACCTGAAAGAAACGAGATATTATTACAAACTAACACGCTTTTATGTACAAAATGGGGGTACTATGATATTAATACACTGCAAGCATATCCCGAAAACGATACTGACTAGTAACCACTATTGCTTTTCCCCAGATGTGACTGCAGACTAATACGACGGAAAAAATAAAAGTGTTCAGTATTGCTTGAGGGACATGCTTGCAGTGCATTAGCACCATACGGGATACAAGCAGAGAAATATCGACCTTCCTGACAACACGCGTTAGTTGGGCTGTATGAAACAATATTATTAGGGGCAGCTGATTCGCCCGTTATACTGTAGTCGAGCCCCGCTTATCTGACGCAAACAGGCTGGCTCCAATGATCGGGGAAATCAGTTAATAGATAAATATTTTGTTGTTAATAATTCATTGGTAGGTGCTTGACACATCTTGGTCATCATCATCCCCGTGTAGTAGGGTGTGTGTTGAACTTTTCTGATAACCTGTATTGATATTGTGACTGGAGTAGTGTGTGCAGCTGTATTAGGGACAGGGAAGAGGTAGGTGGTAAGGTACTATCCCGGAATTTGCCTGGTGGGAGTGTGGAAAATCCGGGGGAAAATACACTCAAGGTAGCCGCTGCCAGCGGCGGGATTTGAACCTACGATCTCCGCACTTGCTGCTGTTGCCCTCGTGGCCATGGTGCTACTCCACGTGATAATAAATTTGACACAGATGATATTATGCTAGGATGGACAGTGGAGCATGTTGAATTTGAATTTGAACTCGCACTGACTTACGTCAACCCAACAGACTGCTTGCGCGGCAAATCCTCACCGATATAGCACCGAGTTGGTGATGGAACATACTGGAAGGATGTTGAAAACGGTTGGCCCAATCGTACTAAATACATGAGAGTATACGCAAAAATAATGTTCCAAATTTGTGGTACCGATAACCAAAGAACGGGAATTTGAGAATTATTGGTTGTCCCCATCCTTGAGACGACAGTGTGACGCAGGCCATAATGACGTCAGAATAAGTATGATGAGAGGATCGGATATGAGTGGTGTAGTACCTGAGTGCAATGGAATACAGTGCTGTGCAAGACCGTTGCACAGTGGGTCAAAATCGAAATCTGGGGGGACAAAATTATTTTTACGTTTTAATCATGAATTTAGAGTGAAAGCAACGTATATAATTTGTTTACTTCATAATAAACATTAGTTAAGACTTTTTAAGCTACGTCTACACAGGCAAGATATTGTGTATAACTAGGAGTTGGATAGAGCATTCAGTTATCTCTTCAGAACAATTTTCTATCCCTAATTTACTTTTAACAAAGTCACAAAGTTCCACTTTTGACAAAATCGTCGAACCCAGTGCTTCAAACAGTTGTAAACGTGTGAGAACTGGTTGCGCGGCATCTTCTAAAACGTAAAATAACTAAGTAAGTTGCAAAGAGATGCAAAAAATCATATAACAGGCGTAAACTACAAGACTTTATGCACATTTTAACATTAAGTAGAAAGTGACGCAGAGTGATGCGACATACTAAAAATCTAAGTCAAAATATGATTTTAAAAATAATAGTTAAATATTATAAAATGCAAATATAACTAAAATTACGTAACAATTACGCCCATTAATAACTGAAACACGTTACAAAGATCATACCTTCAGCTGCATGTTCCATCTTAAAGCATCACACTAACCACAAAGACAACCAAACCACAGCCACTTACATTCACCCTCCAATTCAGACTGCTCGAACAGTGGTGACAGATTTACACTAAGATGCGTTTATATCCCAGAATAGTGAGCGGCAATTACATGAGAATGATGTAGAAGTAATATATTTTGATGTTTTAATTATGAAAATAAATAATGTTGTCCTCCTAGATTTTGATTTTGACCCACTGTGCCTTGCGTTGACGTGATTCTACAATTTGAGTTCCACATAAAGAAACTGTTAAATTACGAGTGTAACGGGGAAGGAATGGTAAAGTTCTGAGCATTGAAGTAGTCTGTGTGTGATCAGTCGCACAGGAATCTATATTCTTAAAGTGAGGTATGGTAAATGCAGTATCGAAGTATTGGACTGACGGTCAGTCAAAATAACAAAGGCCTGATGGAACATAACGGAAAATGGAAGTGAAACAGTTGTAGCCGAGGTGCGTGGCCAATACAGACGCGAGCTCAATCAACTGTAGGCCAGTCAAACGAGCGGTAAGCCGATTCCAAGAGAGCACCGCACTGTGCCGAATACATTTCGCTGGTGTTACGAGCCAACCCTTTTAAAGCGTACAGAGGAAAGTAATTCTCATGAGTGTTTAATGAGTGACTGTGGAATAACAGAGCCTGAAAATAGGAATAATTACGCTTATATGAGAGCATTAGACATTTACGACCTGTGATGGGTATCGATCCATTCTACAAGTGCTCGGACGATAAGGCTGAGGACGTGAGTGACTGGGACAGTGACAATAATTAAGATGTGGAACTAAACTGTAGAGACTGGGATGGACGAACAACAGGTACGATTGAGGACGAACTACTAGATTCATCCAAATGCTGGGATGGAGCCTTCCACAACCTATAAGAACTGGGAAATACCCTCATCCAAATGCTGAGATGGGAGCGTTCTACAGCGGAGAATGGAGATGCCGGTCATGGGGCATCCTCGTGAGTGCCGACTTTAAGAGGAAACGAATGCATGGATAGAGCATTCAGATGACCAGTTGGGATCGAAACGTGGTGAAAGCCAAAATGGAGAACCCCTAAGGTAGACAAGTCACCGGCAATGTAGAAGTAATTTGTAGTGATTTGCCATGGGTATTTAATTCCTCAATTTTAGTTATTTTTCACGACTACTTATTGAGCATTCTACCAAAGTAAATATTGTAATATTTTTCATTTCGAAGTTGGTACGAAATTAGGAAATCAGATAGCTGCTAGAACAGATAGACTAGAAATGCGACCGCATGATCTCTTCATTTGACGAATATCTTTCACTGTGATTTTAGGAATGGGATATGAGAACGTGAACAAATTATTCAGAAATAGCAAAACAGACGACAATGACGATCATGATAGAAGTTAAACTTCTTGAGTTGTAAATGCTTTATAGGAGTGAGGCTTGATATAGTTTCACAGTAGAAAAGCAATATTCAAAGATGGTTGAAACCGTTTTTTTTATCGTTTTACCCTCAAGGGTTGGCTTTTACCATGGACTAAGCGAGGGATCCCACCTCTACCGCCACTAAGGGCAGTGTCCTGGAGCTTGAGACTCTGAGTCGGGGGATACAACTGGGGAGTGTGACTAGCACTTCGCCCAGGCGGCCTCACCTGCAAAGCGAGGGGGATGGGAAGAGTGGAAGGGATAGACAAGGAAGAGGGAAGGAGGCGGCCGTGGCCTTACGTTAGCTACCATCCCGGCATTTGCTCAAAGACGAAGTGAGGAACCTCAGAAAATCACTTCGAGGATGGCTGAAGTGGGAATCGAACCCCCTCTGCTTATTTGGACCACCCGAGGCTGTGTAGTCCCCGTTCCAGTACTCATACCACTTTTCAAATTTCGGGGCAGAGCCGGGAATCGAACCGCAGACCTCCGGGGTGACAGCTAAGCAAGCTGACCACTACACCACGGATGCAATTCGTAGTTAATTAACGAATGGTATTTGTGGGAATAATTCTAAATTGTAACTTCCTCGACCACCTGGTGGAGATCAAGTTGTGTTGTGAGAGTAGAAGAGTAAACATATCTGATGTGGAGCTTTATATTGAAATACTAGACGCAAACTTAAGAAAATGTCCGCAGTAATGATCGTGTGGCCTCCTGAGAGGACGAGTGCAGGTCTTTCTAATTGACGCCCGTCGGCGACCTGCGCGTCGAAATGAGGATGAAATGATGATGAAGACGGCACTTACACCCAGTCCCCGAGCCACGGGAAATAACCCCAGGAGATTAAAATCCCTGATGGCCCGGCCAGAAATCGAACCCGGGACACGGAGGGCGAAATCCTAGCGCGCTAACCATTTAGCCACGGAGCTGGACATGCCCGCAGTAACATTGTGTTATGTTGGCGAAGTAAGCATTCCTGAGGTATGACTCCAAGGATGTTATAGTTATGGTTTGAGATGTTAGGCTATATAATAACCTGTGTAATTGTGATGGTGATATTAGTGTGTGTATTTGTAATTCAGATGAGGATTGGGAAGAAGGTGGCCGTGGCCTTAAGTTAGGAACCATCCCGGCTTTTGCCTGGAGTAGAAGTGAGGAACCAAGGAAATCTACTTTCAGGATGACTGAGGCAGGAATCGAACCCGCCTCTTCTCAGTTTTGCCTCATGAGGATTAGTGTACCTCGCTCCAGCCCTCACAGACCAGAATTGAATTTCTTTGCAGAGCCGGGAATTGAACCCGGGCCTGCGCGGTGACAGCCAAGAATGCTAGCCACTATGCAACGAAGTGGACAATAAACAATATAGAGACGTCACCCAAGTAACGGCAGGCACTATAGCTAGTAGCTCGTATTAATGAGAAACAGTTTCGTAATTGCCTCCCTGAATTCAACTAGATAGAGTGCTCTACTTATTGATTCTCGTACTGTCGATCGCACATGAACATGGCCACCAATGCCCATTACGTACCGTACTGTGGGAAGAGCATCAATCAACTTAGAGTAGCGAGCTAAGGTGGCCAACTTGTTCCATGGGGGGGGGGGGGGGGGACGAAGTAGGCTATTTCCTGATGGAGAGTAAGTAAGTAATTAAGTAACTTAAGTAACATAAGTAAGTAATTAAGTAATGACGTATTTTACGCGCCTCTTAATATCACGACGGGACCTCCTTTTACGTCGAACACAAATCACCGGATATGACGTTACATCTCTAAAATCCATTTACTGGGAACCGAACCCGGTCTGTCTGAGTGGGAGGCAAGCAGCATGCCTGCTGCACCATAACCCCCTCCCCGCTATCTGCCTCAATTTAATCATGCTATTCTTGACATAAAATGCATTGCTCCCAATTCCAATATCGTTAATGCTTTGGAACATGACGTGAGTATATTGTTTGGCAATTGATAAATGTCTGCTTGGACTGGCAACACGATGTTTGAATACCTAATATACAACAGCTCTGCTTACGTCTGAAGTTATCGACTAAATGTCAGGGAAGGAAGGCAGTGGGGCGAACTTTACCTGCCAAAACTTCCCTAGTACAGTACACTAGATGTTAAGGTTCACTGTGGCGTAACGTGAAGGATCCATGGGGAAGACCTCACGTGTTATTATTTGCCAAATACCCTAGTTCTGAATTGCTGCCGTCTAAACATTGTTGGTATTGTATAAAATCTTTTATGTTCGACCCTCACTATTATGTGTCAGATAACTGTATCATAATGATGGTCATTATAACACTGTTTTCCATTATGATACAGTTTCTCCAGCCAATCAGAGCTCGTTCATTGACCAATTAGGTAACGATAACTTCGCGCATGCGCTCAAAATCCGACATGTCGGACATAAACACAACATCGAACTATAATAAATTACCGACATGGAATACCCACCGTCCATATGTTCGCGTAAATAAACTGGCGAATATGAGACAAGAAATAGCACTGTACCTTAAAATCACCAAAACTAATTTCTACACAGCGCATTGTCTTCAAATGACTGCGGTGACAATATTACTGAGGGACGGCTGATGTAAACATATGGTTGCATATGGCATTGCAACCACACAGAGCGCATGCGTCGGTTGTTCAAAGCTCTTGAAAGACAAAGATATAACACCCAACGCTCGCTCTACGATCACAAAATTCCAGTAGCTGACTCTCTACAGATATTTATGAATATTTATGTTAAAACATATAATAAAGTTATAATTATCGTCGAACATAAACAGTCGTATGCAACTCGCCTATAATGGTAATTAAGACACTCGTATGGAAATTATAAAACTCGCATACGCTCGTTTTATAAAAAATACTCGTGTCTTAATTATAGCCATTATAGGCTCGTTGCATAATGTACTATTATGTTCGACGATGTCGAAATGTAAATATTATATGTTAGAAAACTGTATCATAATGAGAGTCATTATAACACTATTTTTCATTATAAAACAGTTTCCCCCACCAATCAGATCTCAAGAAACAGTTGAGGGACCAATTAGGTGAGGATAGCAACGCACCTGCGCTGACTTCCACGGCCTTCTATTTTAAATTTCACTGCGTGGATTCTAGTGTCATAGTGGGGTATTCCAGGAGGCCATGCTATTCTCTGCGTCCCATGCGCTCTGTTCAGTACATAAAACTGGCGAAATCTCGACAGATATTTATGAATATTTATGTTCGAACATAAGCCTCCGTGGCTTAGGCGGCAGCACGCCGGCCTCTCACCGCTGGATCCGTGGTTCAAATCCCGGTCACTCCATGTGAGATCTGTGCTGGACAAAACGGAGGCAGACAGGTTTTTCTCCGGGTACTCCGGTTTTCCCTGTCAAAATTTCATTCCAGCAACACTCTCCACTATCATTTCATTTCATCTGTCATTCATTTAATCATTGCCCCAGAGGAGTGCGTCAGGCCTCGGCAGCCGGCACAGTTCATATCCTCGCCGCTAGATGGGGGCTTCATTCATTCCATTCCTGACCCGGTCGGAGACTGGAAGCAGGCTGTGGATTTTCATTTTCATGTTCGAACATAAAATAGTTATAATTAACGTCGAACATAAACAGTCGTATGCAACTCGCTTATAATGGTAATTATGACACTCGTATGGAAATTTAACAACTCGCTTCGCTCGTTTTATAAACATACTCGTGTCTTAATTATTGACATTATAGGCTCGTTGCATAATGCACTAGTATGGTACAGAATATATTTTGAGCAGATTAGAGAGCTGTGTGAAGATTTGAAGTCATTTCTCAAAGTTGCCAGCCGTCAATTTACACTTTTCAGTCGGCCAACACGCTGTTTTGTCCAATATGATTGGTCGGGGTTACACAGTACAGTATATAGAGTATAGCAATGATGTAATGTATATATATATAGGTATGTACAATATACAGTATATTTAGCAATGGTGTAATATATACAGGGTGTCATTTATGTACTTGAGTACCCTTAAGGGGCGTGTAGGGGATGGGTATAGGATCAATTTGAGATAGGGAACCTGGGGTCGGAATGGCCTCCTAACCCCAGAAAACAGGTTTGTTTCAGGCCCTCCGCCCATCTAAAGTAGGAAAGGCCGCCATGTGTTACTCTGTGGTCAGGCACTCTTTCGCTGTCAACGGCCTTGGCGCGACCACCGCTCAACGCTGCGTTAATCGACAGGATAGCGTCGAGGCGCGGTGCCACGGTGGTCCCGGGTTCGTTTCTCCTGGGGTGCCATGCCTACATGTTTTCTTTTTCTTTATTTTTTAGAGGGGAAGGAGGGGGCGTAGTCACAGTGCTGATTTTTTAAACTATCGTTGAATCTGTAAATTAATTGCCTTTTGATTATTAGTATCAACGAGTTACGTGCGTTTCTGTAGTAGTTAAAGACGACGGAACTATCAATTGGCAAGAGGAATGCAGCTCTCGGCTAACGCAGCGTTGAGCGGTGGTCGCGCCAAGACCGTTGACAGCGAAAGAGTGCCTGACCTCAGAGTAACACATGGCGCGCTTCCCTACTTTACAGGGGCGGAGGGCCTGAAACAAACCTGTTTTCTGGCGTTAGGAGGCCATTCCGACCCCAGGTTCCCTATCTCAAATTGATCCTATACCCATCCTCTAAACGCCCCTTAAGGGTACTCAAGTATATAAATGACACCCTGTATAATATACAACAGTGTAGTCCCACCCAATCATATTGGGCAAAAAGAGTGTTGACCGACTGAAAAGTATAAATTGACAGATTAGAGAGCTTAGACCAGCACCGCCCAAGGTCAAGCCACACATTGCAGACAGTGTGCGTCTCGGAATAACAGGTATGCATCCTCTCCCTTACCGTACGTCCTCACTTCCCCTCCACTCCGCACGGTGGGGTAGTGTCATCGTTCAAGAAATATGTAGAGGTCAAATCGTATGTGACGAATTTATTTTGCATGCAACGTGGCGAGAACTCCGAACGTATTGTTCATGAAATATTATCTTCTATTAATCAAATTGCTTGTCATATGAAGGGAGGGGCTAGGAAAGAGCAGCAAAACGTTTCCTTTCAATGTTATGCTCACGTTAACTCTGGACTGTTCCACGCACAAAATGTATAGTCATTCATGTACATGTCTCCCTTCTTATGAAAACGGGGAAAAGACAACATTTTTCTCCTGTGCCAAATATCACACAATAACAGCTTTACTGAAAGACAAAATACCTAATGTTTCTACAATGGCAAACGTACAACTAATTTCACACGCCAATTAAAAACTAGTACCGAACATGTTGGCTAATACACATAATGTTTATTGCTGTTCTAATTTACAATACGTCTTGTTTGTGTGCGTTAACAATCTTGTTACAATTAGGCGCTAATAAACGTGTTACAGACAAACGTCAACAACTTCTCAAATTCTCATATGAAATGCCTGCTCGGAACCTCGGTTTGTTACGATTTAATATCGAAAAAAAATCTTTATCAGATCAGGAATTAATGAAAGACACGAGTAGCATTGCTGGATACGTCCCGCCCATGATGCGCAGGCACCACGCCTACCACGACTCTGCACTGTGCATTCACAGTGCGACTGTGCGACTTTGCACAGTGTGAGGCACTCTGGACGCTGCTGGCTTAGACTAATCAGCTGGCAAGGTGCGGCCATAACCGCTGTACATCGGAAATCGTAGCGTTTTCTGGGAAGTAGGATTTCTTAATTATTTTGAGTAGGCCTATGTTCATTGCCTCATTTACTAACACTTGTCTCTTAATTTTAATTTTGAGCTTGTGTAGCATTTTGAGATAGACAATGCATGTTTCACGAAAGGTAGACCACAACAAGGGTAGTCTATACTCACAGCAGCTGGCCTGGGAAAGTCGTGCGAGTGGCACCTGAACTCACCTGAAACAATAAACATACATTGTTAGTGCACAGCATAGCATACCTCAGTTGTCCTCTAATGTTAATTATCAGATACATTATTAAAAGAAACATGAATGAATTAACTAAACAAAACCAAGAATAATGTTCAATGAACATTGACATTTCAAATCAATTTAACAGCACGAGGAGAGGAGCCCAAGAATTGCACGAAGGCTTCTTAAATATATCAGTCATACACTGTATTAGTACACCTTACCAATTATTCCCGCAGGAGGTAAGCTGAGTGTTCGTGTGGCGAATTGCATTTACACGCAGATGCCCTTCCTGACACCTACGTATTCAGAGGAGATAATGTGATAAGAAATAAATGAAGTTGAAGAATATTAATAACTCCTTATTATTCCTGTTTCTATGGGTTCGAGGATAAGATGCGGTAATTCTGTGGCGGGTGTTTCTTACGGATGGATGCCCTTCCTGACGCCAAACTCAATAGAGGAGTCAATGCGTGATGAAATGAAAGTGAAAATGGAATTGGAAGGCTTGGTGAAGGGACCATCCCGGCATTGGCCTATAGTTATAAATTGGAAGTATGCAAAGGTATTTGAGATGTGCGTGGACTTGTAGACATATATGTTGCAAGACCACCAAGACTTTCATGCTGTTGAATACGAATAGTAACAATAAAGCTAGTCATGTATGAACACCTATGCGACAACTGTGCCTGAATAGGATACCATAACGGTTAAGTACTCATAACCTTAGCCTAAGTAGAAATCAGTATGCTTGCTTTAATTATATTATATTATTGTGCAGCTTAAGTATTTACACGTGCATAATATGCATACGTAGATCGCAAACATATAATACAGCATAGAATAGACTCAAATAACGGGATTCACTGCGAATCATAAATACAATACAAGGTATATAAAGTACTAGCAATAGTGCCCGGCTTCGCCCGGTGGATTTATTTGTTTTATGGATGATAAAGAATACTACTACAGAACTGGCACATGATACTTAAACTACCAGAAAAAAACATAAAAAATAATATAACCTTTTGTGGTGGTGGTGGTTGTAGTGAGGGTGATAAGCAGTACAGTATAATGGACGTAACATTTAGATCATTTTCCCCTAATGATAATAATGATAATAATGAATAAGGAAACGGCTATTTACTAACTACAGCACTGACACATGTAATTAACAAACAAATTTCTAAAAATGATTAGAAGAGGAGTAAGTGAAATAAAAGACACTGCCTAGGGCTTATATCTCATTGTCTGTTAGAAATGTAGAGACCAATAGTGTCACCTTTTGTCGCATAGCGTCGTAGGAAAATAATCAGAACACTTTGGAAAACTTCGGCTGTCCCGAGCTCCTGAGGTAGCAACATTCATTCATTCATTCATTCATTCATTCATTTATTTGCAATGGGGGCTGTGTCCCCCGGTGGCAAATAGGATATACATAACAAATAAATAATTATACATAACAATTCAATACCGTAACAATTATGCAACAATTAAACTGGAGTATTTAAACAAATAGTCAGTCTTTTCTTAAACACACCTATATGTTTGGGAAAAGGCTCTAAGACTGCGGCAGGTAGAGAGTTCCACATAGCGCTCAACGATAACTTTCGGAAAAATTACGGTAAATTTGAAAGCACCAACGCATATTGCAGCTGATAACCTCAATGTATTGCACCAACACCATTGCACTTATACAGATGCATAATATATTCATGATGATAACTGTTTTAAGGGGCAAAAGAAATCGTTTTGCACTAATTACTCCCCGTGACTGCAATTTATAAGCAGCGCAAGATTTAACTATTTTCGCATTTCTGCACCAGAACACAGGTAGGGGCGACGTGATGCAGCCCGAATTGCCAGTCAAGAATAGACTTATTAAAATACTGTTACAGTTACACTACTACGGACATGAATGATTCTAGGACCTTAATACAGGGTTTTCAAGTTCAGTTTATTTGTTATTCTAAATGTAGGGAATGGAGAGCGTTGTCCAAAATATCAAGTGGACAGTGACACCAGCAGGGTTTCAAAGTGTATATATAATTTGGTGCAATTAGGAGGAACGGTGTAGATTTGTGACAAAGGGCCTAAATGCATGAAAAGGAGCGGTCTGTCCGAAATTTAAAATGGACAGTATCACCCGCAGGGTTCCAAAGGGTAAGTGTACAAAATGTGATTCAGATCGGTGAAACGGTGTAGATTTATGCCAATGGACCTAAATGCAGGGAATGGAGTGGTCTGTCCGAAATTTCAAGGAGACAGTGTTTCTCGTCGGGTCTCAAAGTGTAAGTAGGCCTACGGTATGTGAAATTTGGTTCAGATCGGTGAAACGGTGTAGATTTCTGCCAAAGGGCCTAAATGCAGGGAATGGAGTGTTCTGTCCGAAATTTCATGCTGACAGTGTTACTCGCAGGGTTCCAAAGGGTAAGTATACAAATTTTGGTCCAGATCGGTGAAACGGTGTAGATTTTTGCCAAAGGTCCTAAATGCAGGGAATGGAGTGGTCTGTCCGAAATTTCATGCAGACAGTGTTCCTCGTAGGGCTCCAAAGGGTAAGTATACAAATTTTGGTTCAGATTGGTGAAACGGTGTAGATTTGTGCCGAAGGGCATAAATGCAGGGAATGGAGTGTTCTGTCCGAAATTTCATGCTGACAGTGTTACTCGCAGGGTTCCAAAGGGTAAGTATACAAATTTTGGTCCAGATCGGTGAAACGGTGTAGATTTTTGCCAAAGGGCCTAAATGCAGGGAATGGAGTGGTCTGTCCGAAATTTCATGCAGACAGTGTTCCTCGTAGGGTTCCAAAGGGTAAGTATACAAATTTTGGTTCAGATTGGTGAAACGGTGTAGATTTGTGCCGAAGGGCATAAATGCAGGGAATGGAGTGGTCTGTCCGGAATTTCATGTAAACAGTGTTACTCGCAGGGTTCCAAAGGGTAAGTATACACATTTTGGTTCAGATCGGTGAAACGGTGTAGATCTGTGCCAAAGGGCCTAAATGCAGGGAATTGAGTGTTCTGTCCGAAATTTAAAGTGGACAGTGTTACTCGCAGGGTTCCAAAGGGTATGTATACAAATTTTGGTTATGATCGGTGAAACGGTGTGGATTTGTGCCAAAGGGCCTAAATGCAGGGAATGGAGTGGTCTGTCCGAAAGTTAACATAGCCTAAACTATTCCTCTTGAATCTGGCTATCATATAAAAAAAAAGAATTTTTCGAATCCGACTGGTAGTTCCAGAGATTAGCGCGTTTAAACACAAAAAACACACAAACAAACACACAAACTCTACAGCTTTATTATATTAGTATAGAGTGCACCCGTTTGCATAGAGCCTTCTAGGACAGGAATCTGTCTTGGGGTCACATTAAGTACACTTAAGATTAAAATAAAGGCTATCTTAGACATTTCTTTCCTGAGATCATAAGGGCTGATTATAATCACCACACTTGGATATTTATAACATAACAAGTATATTCAGCTATTCAATTCTAACCAAAAACAAAATTTTAAAAATGACACGGGATAACAAATCACTCATGAACACTCGGGATTGGACAATTAAAAATCCCACTAAATAAAATAAAATCATGATCTCAGAATATCTGGTAATCAAGACCTTACAGTTAATGTGGAACAAGATCTCAGAAGATCTGGTCATCAAGACCTGAATTTAAAGAAACACAAATTTACTTTGTCCATCCACCAAACATAACAGAATGTAATTACATAACACAACATCTTCCGAATCAGCTGATCATTATGAGGCTCTTACTATTGTCAAAAATTATCGTCACCAGCTGTAGTCTGCCTAACTCATTTACCATACGATTAAATAAATACATTTACATTTGTGTGAGATTGGAAACTGGGATGAGTGTCTATGGGTGTCAGATCTATTTTTAAACAATGCAGATGATTGAAACCTGAATCTGTTTTAGTTACTGTTGGTCCAGAAGGTAAAACTTACACTACTTTATGCAAATGGCGTGCCTCTAACTTTAAGCACTACCAATATGAGCATTGATATAATATGTGAACTCAATACCCGTGAATATTATCAAATACTTTCGTCATAAAATTTATGAATAACAAACAAAAGTATTTCAAAACACGCCCCACAAGTGACAACCCTCAGAACAAGGTTTCACAACCAATCAAATATCTCACTAGGGTAGCGTATCACCTAATATGAATAACATTCGGCAGTCGCAACTCCGATGTAACACAAAAATCGAAATCTTATCTATAAACATCAAAGCTTAAACGCAACCACCACCAGAAAAATAAACAATTTTACAAATACCAATATTCACATGAGCCAAATGCTCGAACCATGTAACCCTCACAAAGATTGAAACGAAACTCAGACCCTGGACTGGAAGGGTACAGTATAGCAAAATCATATTCCTAAATACTGGGTGATTTAGCCGTGGTCGTTACGGCGTGGCTGCAGGCATTCGCTCACATCCGGGAGGCGAGGAGGTTCGAGTCCCCCCGTCGGCAACCTTGAAGATGCCCCTCTGTGGTTTTCCATCTTCATTCCAGGCAAATGCCGGGGTTGGCCCCTAACTAGGCCTATAGGCCACAGGCGCTGCCTTCCAATTCCTCGTCTATACATTCACACTTTCCTCCCCAGACAATACACCACAGGTGACGGTACTTGTAGCTCACCCCATGGGTGTCCACATAGAAGCAGCTGCAAACTCTGGCGAGCCGAACATGTCCTCGGACTCTCCTGGCACTACAAGTCACACGTTTAAGAAATAATAATCTAAATAGACTATTTGTATAATTTTAATCTTCAACCTTGGTGATCAGCATCTGATGATGACCGCGTGACGGTCGAAACGCGCAATCCTCATATTCCCCCTTTATCAGTGAATAATATTGTTAGATAGGCTATATTAATTTCAGGAAAGTGTGTCATATCCTCTCTATATTATTCTGCTAAGGTCCTATTCCAGTTTTGTACCGACAATAAGGTCCTGTTAACACCAACCTACACATATGGGGTACCTACAGGTTCCGCATAACCCCATGTGTGCCCGAAACGCACTCACTTCCTCTAACAACAATAAATACATTTCTTCAATACTTAAAACTACGTTCTCCCACATTCTTCCCTACTACCCCATAACGTTGCGAAAGCTCGCACCGGCCCACTAGTATGAGTTGTCCCGCCTAATCTAATCGGCAAAAGCGTGTGGACCGACTGAAAAGTATAAATTGATAGTCTATCCGTCTTGTAAGATTCGCACACGCTTCAATGAGTGGGAACTAAGTGCGCGTGCATTTGTTGTCACGGTTACCAGGTGACGGAAATTAGTTCACTCTCAATCCAGATAGACTTCTATCTCCAGAATCATACTTCTTTCTATGTTAAAACGTTCAGCAGAATGAACGTGTGTATAGCGTTGGGGTTGGCGTTCAAGGTTGCCATAAACTCTCTGGCTGCTTCTGTCACTGAAATCTCCTGCCATACTTTTCATTTACTTTTTTTTTTTTAAATTTCGGATTTTTCTTTTTACTTTATTTTCCTTTACTTTACATGTTACGTTGTACTTCGTTTTGTTTATATTATTTTCTGTATTTCTCTTATGGCACCCAGTCCCCGAGCCAGGGAAACTAACCATCAGAAATTAAAATCCCCTCAGTCCGACCGGAAATCGAACCCGGGACTCTTCTCGGCCAAAGCCTAGCAAACTCACCAGTTAGACACGGGGTCGGACCCTAATCAACCCCCGAATACAGATCAAAACTTAACGCAAGCGTAAAGGTTAATATCCTTTAACATTTCTTCATGTCCATTCCATTTATGAATCTGCTTCCTAAGCTCTTGAATACACTAGTTGGTATTCTCGACGTACGGTATGTACTATTATTGTCGAGGCACATCAGTATAAAGTAGAAGACACACTGCAGATTAACGATTGACGGCTAGCACGCCACGGCAACAAAGTACATAATTACAGACTTCATTATTGCCAGTTAGAAGCCTCCGTGGCTTAGGCGGCAGCACGCCGGCCTCTCACCGCTGGGTCCGTGGTTCAAATCCCGGTCACTCCAAGTGAGATCTGTGCTGGACAAAACGGAGGCAGACAGGTTTTTCACCGGGTACTCCGGTTTTCCCTGTCAACATTTCATTCCAGCAACACTCTCCCCTATCATTTCATTTCATCTGTCATTCATTTAATCATTGCCCCAGAGGAGTGCGTCAGGCCTCGGCAGCCGGCACAGTTCATATCCTCGCCGCTAGATAGGGGCTTCATTCATTCCATTCCTGACCCGGTCGGAGACTGGAAGCAGGCTGTGGATTTTCATTTTTCATTATTGCCAGTTACATGAATACATAGTTGCGACTGAATCAAAGCAGGAAGCATTGTTTTAAGGAGGCAACCTGCGCTTATTGATGTGGTGATAATGAACCCTAATGACTACTAATTAACTCACAAGCCAGAAGAAGTGAAGAAATGGAAGAAGGAATGGAATACGAGGAATAATAGCGCACCCCCGGTGTAAGACTGCCACACGTCAAAAAGGACACTTTTTCTGGTGATGCATTTAAAGATTTTGAGCTAATAGGAAAAAATATAAATATTTACAAAATTAAAGTGAAAATAACGTATTGCTAACTTCTAACATTGTCTAGTAATATACAATAACATACAAAGGTCTTTCATTGATTATAGTTCTGAGGGTTAATCAAAAATACTAATAATTTTGAGTTATGGCAGTTTTCTATTCAGTGCCATAGAATTGATATTTATAGGATCTGAGTTGTGGCAGTTTTACAGGACACGGAGTTGATAATGGGCATTTAAAAGTACCACATATTTCAAAATTCATGTTTTTTGACCTGTTGCAGTCTTGCACCGGGGGTGCGATAGATAGGGCAAATGAAACGCCATCGATCCTCGAAGAATGACGTTTGGGGGTCTTAGAGCACTTGAGAGTGGTGGGGAGCTGTAGCGCTGGAGGAGATACCCCTCACTGCGCCGAGCTCAAGACGATTGCAAGTACAGATCTTAACAGCATGGCGGGCGACGAGTGACTGCTTTCGCTGTTCCCCCACCACTGAAACGTGCCTGGAAATCTGTCTTCCCAGAGTGGTCGACTTGACCTTGAATCCTCACCACATACCGTCCGTACTCTAGAAGGAAGTAGAGCAATGAAGGACCAAGGGGCGGGAGGGAGTGCGCCCCAAAGGCAATGGAAAAAGAGGAGAAACCGGACCCAGCTTAGGAATTCCTTGGGGTCGCCAAGTCCTGAACTCACCAGCTGTGAGCCGTTGAGGATGTAGGGTGCACCATGCATGGTTGGGCTTTGTGCAGAAGACGGGAGATTGTCATACCAGGAAAAGAAGAGAGGAGGGTATCAGGAAAGGGCCAATCAAGGTGGGATAATGTAAGACAGTCGACCTTCGGTTACTCCAATATCGTTGGGGTCAGAAGAGAACAACTATTGACCAAGGGAGGTCAAAAGGAAAGATGAAAGACAGGAGCCCAACACAACTACGTGGAAGCAATGTTGGGTTCGATTCTTAGCTCTGTCACGAAGATTAATTCTAGTTTGAGGTTGGTCAGTTGAGCCGAGTGGTGAATGGTTAGTTCGTATCCTACTCTCGGCCATCCAATAGAGGTTTTCCAAAGTAAATTCCGATCCCGACTGCTTCCTCCCCAACCTTAGCACTCGCACTAGTATGGTAGGTTATCTGATAGATTCCACACACGTTAATGTACCTGGGTTGATGACCATGGAGTGGCAAGCCCTAAATGAAACAACAGTTTGGTTTAAAGGTTATTCAGGACTGTTCTGTCAAGTAAATATGCGTTCACTCTCTGCCCTTGTGGTGTAGCGGCTAACATTCTTGGCTGTCGTCCCGGAGGTCGGGTGCAATTCCTTGCTCTGTCAAGAAATTACATTGTGGGCTAAGGGCTGGAGCGGGTTACACTCAGCCACTTGAGGCAAAACTGAGAAGAAGTGGGTTCGATTCCCACCACAGCCACATTGGAAGAGGTTTTCCGTAGTTTCCCACATCTACTCCAGGCAAATACCTGAATGGTCCCTAACGTAGGGTTACGGCCGCTTCCGACCCAAATCCTACCTCAATTACAAGTACACACACACTAGTACAGACAACACAGTGATACAGGTTATCAGACAACTTCCACACACACACAAGTACACGGGGATACATGATCACGATGCCACAAAGCCCCTAAAGAATCATCAACTTCGTCATCATCTCTGCCCTTTTCATGCAACTACAGTGGGAAAATCCCCGAGTTGCACCATCTTGAAAATCAACCAGTAGGGCCTATTTTCGTTGCTTCAGTTAATAGCAGCAGTGTTATAGTTACAGCAAACCGTAATGCTTACCAACTCTGGTCGCATGTCACGTGAACGCCCTGTCTATCCACCCTCGTAGCCAGCTTTAATGTCAAGCGGAATTTGATGTATAGCCTATGTTCTGTTTTAATTAACCAAGGCTAATCTCCTGGTCTAATTCATTAGACTCCAACTCCAATGGCCTGGATATTCAGTTTACTCCGAACATTTCAACATTGGAATAAGAGACATGCCAGTTAAAGTTGAAGTTGTTGATCATTTGCGGGCGTTGCGACATCGTGGTCATGTAGCCCCGTGTACTTTGGTGTGTGTGGAATTTGTCTGATAACCTGTATTATTGTGACGGCTGTATTAGTGTATGTATTTGTAATTCAGACGAGGATTGGAAAGGAGGCGGCCGTGGCCTTAAAATGGGATCCTTCCCGTCATTCACCTGGAGTAGATGTGGGAAACCACCAAAATCCACATCTCAGTCTTACTTCACGAGGCTGACTATACCACGTTCCAGCCCTCAGACCAGAATTAAATGTTATGGTAGAGCTGGGAATCGAACCCGGACCTTTTCAGTGACAGCCAAGAATGCTAGCCACTACGCAGGGAAGCGGACAGCTGTGTTATGGGATCGACTGGCCAAATTTAAGTTTTTGTTGTTTATGTTGTTAAATAATTTTAGGGGCTTGGGGCATCTTTGTCATCAGCCTCGTGTAGTTAGATGTGTGTTGAATTTCTCTGATAACCTGTATTGATGTGTTGACTGTACTAGTGTGTATTAGGGACAGGGATGGGTAGGTACCCCTGGACTTGAAATAAAGTACTACCCCAGGGAAAACCAACACTGAGGATAATCGCTGTCAGTGACGGGATTCGAATCTACAATCTCCGGACTTGTTGCAGCTGCCCACGCGGTCGTGGTGCACGATTTAACGAACACGGCTACGCTGCGGAGTAGGCCAAGTTTCTCTTTGTTTCGTCACTCTTGTTGTAGTTGTTGATTCATTTTAAGGGTTTTGGACATCTTGGTCATGTACTTGGGAGCGTGTTTAAATTGCGTGATAAACTGTGATTCTTTGGTGACTGTAATAGCATTGTTGTTGCTGTTTTTTCGTTTAATGGCTTCGGTATCTTGGTCATCGGGTTGAGTATTCCTGGTTCCATTATTCAATCTAGAATTAACTTTCTTGGAAGAGCCGGGAATCGAACTGGACTTCCAGTTCCGCCGTGCAGTCGTTACTTGACGAGTACGTCAGGTTGTCGGATAGTTCCCTGTATCATTAGTGTACAGCATATGACAATTACTCCTAACTACTGCATCATCTGTCAGCCATTTCTTACCACCCAATAAGTACAACTTAAAACTTATTCAGCATAAAGACTAAAACTGACTGGAAAACTTTCCTTTGCAACGCACAACTCACAAGGGTGTGCGTAACACAGTCGGTCTGTGTATATTTTAACAAATCTCCGACATGATACTCCCTTCAGCTCCCTTCACGCACACTGGGGCAGATGACCTCGTAGTTCCACCCCTTAAAACAGCAATAACTAACTTAACCCACACTATGCAAGTAATTATGCTTTCTCCGCTGCATAAAACATTACACTACGGGAGAAGGAAGGGAGGTAGAAAAAAAGCTTGATTTACGAGGCCGTTATCCTCGCCATTATAAGCTACGGGAAGTACTTTTCACATGAAATCCGAACCATCGGACGTGACAAAGGAAGCTTATAGTTTTACCAGACAACTAACCTCGCCATCATAAGCTACGGGAAGTACTTTTCACATGAAATCCGAACCATCGGACGTGACAAAGGAAGCTTATAGTTTTACCAGACAACTAACCTCGCCATCATAAGCTACGGGAAGTACTTTTCACATGAAATCCGAACCATCGGACGTGACAAAGGGAGCTTATAGTTTTACCAGACAATTAATCTCGCCATCATAAGCTACGGGAAGTACTTTTCACACGTGACACGTGACAAAGGAAGCTTATAGTTTTGCAAGACCGTTAACCTCGCCATCATAAGCTATGGGAAGTACTTTCCACATGAAATCCGAACCATCGGACGTGACAAAGAAAGCTTATAGTATTGCAAGACCGTTAACCTCGCCATCATAAGCTATGGGAAGTACTTTTCACATGAAATCCGAACCATCGGACGTGACAAAGGAAGCTTATAGTTTTGCAAGACCGTTAAACTTGCCATCATAAGCTACGGGAAGTACTTTTCACATGAAATCCGAACCATCGGACGTGACAAAGGAAGCTTCTAGTTTTACAAGACCGTTAACCTCGCCATCATAACCCATGGGAAATTCTTTTCACGTGTAATTCGAACCACTGGACGTAACAAAGGAAGCCTGTAGTTTTACGTGGCCGTTAACCTCGCGATGGAAAGCCTCTCAATCTCCTTTTTACGTGGAATCCGAACCATCGGAAGTGAAATTTTACCTCAAAACTCTACATGCATTAAATGGGAATCAGGGGCAGATGACCTCGTAGTTCCGCCCCTGAAAACAACAATAACTAACTAACTAACTAACTGATAATCAAACCCGATTCGCCTTGGTGAAAGACAAGTAGCTTAACCACTGAGCCATCACCGAACGTGACATTTCACCCCAAGACTCCCATATGCATTAACGAGGAATGCAACCCTGTATACAGTAACTCTGAGGGAGGCAAGCAATTTGACCGAGGCACCATCACGCCCTACCATACGCTACGTGTCTACCCTCATTAGCCTATTCCAATTTTCTATGGGGTCAGGGATACAAGGGTGATTGTTTTTTGTGTCGAACGTTCTTTTTATGGCTGGATGCCCTTCTTAACGTGAACCCCACTATTGGCGTGAATAAGAGATGACATTAATGATGATTAATTAAGGTATGCAAGGTGTTGGAAGAAAGTATCCATGGCCTATTAGGAGGTTGAAAATGGGAAACCATGGAAAACCGTTCCTACGACAGCTGACGGTGGGGTTCGAACCCACTCGTCCTTTGAGTTCGAGGATAGCCTGGCCCCATGAAGTTGTGCCTAACCACGCGTAGCTACCGTGGTTGGTGAAGAAAATGATTATGAAATGAAATTCAAGATAACCTAATCTAAAATATTTAAAAAATACAGAATCGTCATAAATTCACTCGAATATGTGTTTACACGCTAAATTACAGACGTCCTGTCAATTCATAGAATTAGCCTACATCTTGGAGTAGTGGCTGTTACTCCTGAAGAGATCCCCCCAGGCGCTCACATCTAGTGGAACGTGGGTTGGTGACCACGGGGCTCCAGCTGAGTCCGGCATTGCTTCCACTTACTTGTGCCGGGCTCCTCTCCGTCTTCTTTCCTGTCGACCTCACTTGGTCAACTCTTGTTCTCTTCTGACCCCTACGGTATTAGGGTATCCAAGACCTAGGGAATCTCTTCCTTTCCCGCCTTAATTGGCCCTTGTCTCATCTTTTCTGATACCCTCCTTCTGCGAGGGGTCAGCCTTCTTTTTCTTTTCATGTTATCTCCTGCCTTCTGCTCAAGGTCCTCAAGAAGGTAGGGTGTATGTAGCCCCACCACTTCTGGTGCACCCTGGGTATTGCTACACCCTCAGCGGCTCACGGCTGGTGAGTTCGGGAGTTGGCGACCCTGAGAGATTCCTGAGCTGGGTCCGGTTATCCTCCTTTTATCCATTACCTCTGGGACAGATCCTCTCCTCTTTCACTTTCCTATCTGCCTTTCATTGCTCTCCTTCCTTCCAAGTCCCTCAATCCACATTCTTCGAGGGTTGAGGGCATTTCTTTTCCTCCTGTCCTTTATTTGCGTTATTCTCCTTTTGTTTTCCATTTCTTCTTCTAGTATATAAGTTAGTAGTTAGTTTTAGTTATAGTTTACGTTTCATTGTCATCTTCACGATCACCCAAACCATCAGGGGCCGATAACCTAGATGTTAGGCCCCTTAAAACCACAATTATCATCATCATCCTGAAGAGGTGGGTTTGATTCCCATCCTAGTTATACCTGATGTTATTTCCAGTGGTTTCTCACTGCTACAGTACTCCAAGCAAATGCTCGGATGGTTCTTAAATTAGGGTCATGGTCACCTCCTTCTAAATCCTTGCCCAAATAATTAATACAACTCCACTACAGACACCACAATTACAGAGGTTATCAAACAAATTCCACAGGAGGCTGACGACTACGATGCTCTAACTCCTAAACGAAACAACAATGAATTGCTGTCCTTTTGGCAACATTGCCTGTTAGGCACGCAAAACATCGGACAGTTGGTGAGCCTGACAAGGTATTGATTGCTTCACTAGCGAGATGGATGAACAATTATTTGCCCACGTTACTGAACTTGGTGCGTATAGAAGCAGTCTCATGAGTTCATAGCGTAGAACAGGCGTTCCCAACCTAGTGATCGCGACCACCCCAGTACTCTTTCAATGAAATTTGGTGCTTACGTCATACAAGTCAAACAAAGGTGCTCGCGAGTACAAGTTCCCTTGAGATCCATTCGTTAATTCAAATTTTTGCTGCACGAAACGGATTAATAGTGTTTCCATGACACGTTTTGAGAGTCAGAAATTTTATCTGATTGTGAAATATATTTTTAATTTGCAGTAAAAATAATTGAATATTCCTGTCTTATTAGTAGCACAAAATATGCTGATTCGACTCCAGTGTCCACACCACACGTAACTGTATCTTATCTACATGAGCCATGCAAGCAGTTGTAGCATGCCTGGTGAGAGGTCAATCGCTAGATATTTCAGCACATCGGAGGGAGAGAGAGACAGACAGACAGGAAAAGGAAAGGTGATTCATGCTTGCTGAATTATTATTAATATTATTATTATTATTATTATTATTATTATTACTATTATTGTTATTGTTATTGTTATTATTATTATATAATGTTCGATTTAATGGTGCTCCAAAACTGAGGGTGGTGCTCACAGCCTTAAAAAGGTTGATAACGCCTGCCATAGAGTATTGTGTAGGATGGTTGGCGCCAATCGCTCTTCAACATGGTCTGTGATACCTCACACGTGGGGAAGTAGTCTAATAATAATAATAAGAAGAAGAATCATATTAATAATAATAATAATATAAATAATAATAATAATTATTATTATTATTATTTTAAGTAGATGTGCGGGAAAGAGGCCAGCAAACACATGAATGAGCACAGGACACAAAGAAAACTCCGCACGAATAAAAAGAAATAATAAGTTGCAGCGTGATGATACCGGTGGCTGTGGCTACGCTGGGTAAAGCGCAGCATTGGGTCATGGGGCCAAGCTCTCTGCTGACTTGGTAGACGCGTGGGTTCGAGCCCCACCGTCAGCCATCCTTGCAATGGTTTTCCGTGGTTTCCCCATTTTCAACACCAGGCAAATGCTGGGACGGTACCTTCTGACAGGCCATGGCTATTTCCTACCACATCCCTGCCCAGTTTCGTTCATCTTCATCCATCCCGATGCGCAGGATGCCCACGGTCGTCGACTAGAAAGACCTGCACTCGGCCTCTCAGGAGGCCACACGACAAAAAAAAGCGTGATCATAAGTGGTCAATACGCTTGTAAAAAATTATTAATATAATAATGATCATAATAATCACAATAATAATTGTTGACATCAGTCGCTCTTCAACATGGTTTGCAGCGAGCTGCACAGTTAACAGTGGTCAATCTCCGTAAACTGATCGAAACAATTAACTTATAATATGTTTCATTGTATGTCTACCCCTTATTATTCCCATTTTTCCAACGGGGTCGGGGATGAGATGCGATGGAAGTATTTGTGGCGATGGCTTTTACGGCCGGATGCCCTTCCTGACGCCAACTTCATGAGAGGAGTTAATGAGAGATGAAATTAATGATGGTGAATTAAACTGGGCAAGGATGGGGAAGGAAGCGGCCGTGACCTGTCATAAGGTACAGTCCCAGCATTTGCCTGGTGTTGAAAATGGGGAAACCACGGAAACCCATTTCAAGGACGGCCGACGGTGGGGCTCGAACCCACGCGTCTACCGAGTCAGCAGAGAGCTAGGCCCCATGACCTAATGCTGCGCTTTAGCCAGCAGAGCCACTACTGTCGGTTTATAATATGTTTCATTAATTTCTTTATTTACATTAAGCTGTCATTATGCACAGTAATAATGCCATCTGTCGCTAACTTCCCTGTAGTGGTTGCGACATAAATATTGGCAAATCACAAAATCACACTATGATAAATGAATACCTAGCTAAGCAAATGTTTTTGTCTTGCGCATGAGCACTGTCATTAGAAAGGCAGAACGAAGGGAACTATTGAAATGAAAGGGTTTATTATTATCCACTGATATTAAACCAACGTCGAGTCGGAAATATATTTGACATTTTGCTGACTTTGTAAGCAGTTTTGGTGAAATAGATCAGTCAATCTGCGTTAAGTGATAAAAACATTTAACTTATATTTGGAATGAGAATGCGATAAGGTCTACCGGGACGTTCAATAGCCATGCTCGCGCGTAGAGCCCTATCTCTCAGTCAATACGCTGAGTTTCATGTTAGGATTTGGAATAATGTCACAATCATTGAGTGCTAAGAGCACCGCACCTTCTTATAAAATTTTGTTCGATTTAGTGCAGTCCTAGTTAAATAAAATGAGTTCCATAATTCTAAACTGTATAAGGCAACCTTATATATTATATACTAGTAACCCAGCCCGGCTTCGCCCGGGAGCAGTTGTGAATGCGTTACGTGATAAGCGCTTCTTTACGATGTCAATGAACTACGATCTATATCCGTTTTACGTCTCGGCATGATGGGTTAAAATCACTGACTGGACTATTAACTATATTATCATGGAGATGCATGTGCAACAAATTCTTGTCAGACGTAATTTAAAAATGGCGAGGTGCATGAAACACAAATACCTCTTCCGTCCAATCTAAAAACACTTATAGTGGACGATATATTGAATATACAGATGTGCTATCGCGTACGTTTTTGTAGAACTTTTCATGCTGAACAATTCTTACCCTCATTGTACAGTATATTGATATTTTAACGGTTTGCCCAGCGTAAGCTTACAAAGCGCACGGACGCCAGGAATTTTTCAACTTTTTCTCTGAAATCGTTACTGCTTGGCTTCCTTTCATCATAAATACATTACTTTCTACAGAAACCTTCCTCGATGTATCCTTTACTGGATGGTGAAAACCGCATCAAAATCCATGCAGTGGTTCTCGAGATTACCCGTTACATCCAAGAATCGGGGACTTAGTTTTTATACTAAGCAGAGGTTATACGCCAATCAGTATAATTTAATATAATATAATCCCCCTTCCGTCCAATCTTAAATTGACTGTGAATTTTGCGGAACGAAAAGTTCACAGGCGAAATGAGAGTTGCACTTCCAGGGAATGGCGAGGTGAATGAAACTCAAATCCCCCTTCCGTCCAATCTTAACTTGACTGTTTCTCACAGGCGAAATGAAGAAAACCCGAGTTGCACTTCCAGGGAAACTCCAAACACAACCACTCTTCTCAGAAGTCATAACTCAACAGGACTCCATGGTTTGCTGCTGGCTGTATCTTGGGCAATAGGTTCGCCCGCTAGTTAGGCTGTAACAGGGATGATTGACTCGCCCTTAGCTAGCTCGTAAACTGTCGCCTCATTAGTTGAATGGACATGGTTGGAAGAAATTTAAACGTAAAAACACTTAGAGTGGGCGATGGATTGACGAGAGACATATGCTCTCGTGGACTTTTTTGTAGAACTTTTCATGCTGAACAATTCTTACACTCATAGTATTTTGATATTTTTAACGGTTTGCCTAGCGTAAGCTTACAAAGCGCTCGGACGCCAGGTTTCTTTCGACTTTTCCACTGAAATCGTTACTGCTCAGCTTCCTTTGATCATAAATAAATTATTTTCTATCGAAATCATCCTTGAGATATCCTTTACAGGATGGTGAAAACCGCATCAAAATCCATGCAGTGGTTCTCGAGATTACCCGTTACATCCAAGAATCGGGGACTTTGTTTTATACTAAGTACAGGTTATACGCCAATTAGTATAATTTAATATAATATAATCCCCCTTCCGTCCAATCTTAAATTGACTGTGAATTTTGCGGAACGAAAAGTTCACAGGCGAAATGAGAGTTGCACTTCCAGGGAATGGCGAAGTGAATGAAACTCAAATCCCCCTTCCGTCCAATATTAACTTGACTGTGTTTCACAGGCGGAATGAAGAAAACCCGAGTTGCACTTCCAGGGAAACTCCAAACACAACCACCCTTCTCAGAAGTCTTAACTCAACACGACTCGATGGTTTGCTGCTGGCTGTATCTGGGGCAATAGGTTCCCCCGCTAGCTAGGCTGTAACAGGGATGATTGACTCGCCCTTAGCCAGCTCGTAAACTGTCGCCTCATTAGTTGAATGGACATGGATGGAAGAAATTAAAACGTATAAACACTTATAGTGGGCGATGTATTGAAGATAGACATATGCTCTCGCGGACGTTTTTGTAGAAGGTTTCATGCTGAACAATTCTTACACTCATAGTATTTAGATATTTTTAACGGTTTGCCCAGCGTCAGCTTACAAACCACTCGGACGCCAGTTTTTTTTTGTCGACTTTTCCACTGAAATCGTTACTGCTCGGTTTCCTTTGATCAAAAATAAATTATTTTCTACAGAAATCAACCTCGAGATATCCTTGACGGAATGGTGATAACCGCATCAAAATCCATCCAGTAGTTCTCGAGTTTACCCGTAACATACAAGAATCGGGGACTTTGTTGTATACTAAGTAGAGATAAGTGCATGGCCATTGGCTGCATTAATAAAATTACTTATATATTTACATGCCTATATGTTGTTGTTGTTTTTTCATTTAGAAGCCTGGACATTACGGTCATCGCCCTATTTACTTGGGTGTGTGTAGAATTTGTCTGATAACCTGTGTTTTGTGGTACCTGTGTTAGTGTGTGCGTTTGTAATTTAGGCTAGAGTTAGGAAGGAAGTGGCCGTGGCCTTCAGTTAGGAACCATCCCGGCATTTGGCTGGAATAAAAGTGGGATACCACTAATAACCACTTCCAAGATGGACGAGGTGGGATTCAAACTCACCTCTTCTAAGTATTGCGTAACTAAAATGAGTGTATCCCGTTACAATTCTCAGATCAGAATTATATTCTTGAAAGAGCCGAGAATTGAATCCAGGACCTTTCGCACGTATCTCTAAACCACAGAAGGCAGCGACGTGGCTCATAAACATAAGCCATGGGACCTCCATTTTACACTGGAATAAAATCACTGGACGTAACATTTTATTTAAACCATCTCACACGAATTTTCCAGGAATCGAACCCGGTCTGCTTTGGTAAGAGCACTAGATGGTTGCGCTATCATGCTTTCCATGATGTGCAAGGGCATCTATTAACTAACTTGACATTAATAAATATTCAGGCAATTATGGCACTTCCTATCATTGTTGGCTAAATATAGTGCATTGGCTAAATGTGTCGCATAGAACGAAAGGAACATTGGTAAATACACTTGTCGAACGATGAAGGAAGATAAAGTCTTAGATTGATGGCCAGTTGGCTCGATAGTGCTAGACAAATGTCATCGAAAGGGACCGTTCAATGTAGACGAAATGTATTGAGGAAATGAAGTGGTCTGTTTTCTAGAACATGGGCTAGAAACAAGAAAGGATGAAGAATTATTTGCACCATGAAATGCGACATGAGAGAAGAGGACGTCTTTTGCTCAAATGATAATGGCAAATGCGGACATGTTCTTATACAATAAATGGAATATTTATGTCGAATATACTGTATAAAACAAATCAAGTGTTCTTTATCAAGTCCTTCATTTCCTGTAAAAGTGTCCTGGAAAAATACTGATCTAAACTTGACACATCCATGAAGAGTTTTCATCATGACCTTTGTGGTATTTGTTTCCATAATACCATGTATAGACTTAGAACAACCAACGTCGAGGTTCTCTGCGTTATCACTTATGTACAGAATGGATTGTGTGCTCCTATTTTACCAAACAGTTCTATGTTAAGCTAATTGGCGCTCAGATCACACTATGATGGTTCATTTAGACAGCCACCTGGCTCATCTTTGCCGGGCATACGTACTAATTTGAGAGTATGGAGATATTTTAACAAATCATAATCCTTCTATTCATAAAACAGGCTTACATCCAATCCATCGCGACCACATATACCCAATGATATAAGGAAATTTCCTCCAACAACTGTACGCAACTATGGTCTTCGTGAAATCACCGCAAACACATACCGTTGCTGGTTATAATATGGACAACACTTGGACCGCTGTAATAAAGATCACCTCACACTTGGGCTAACACAGCCAGTTGTGTGAGATGTCCTGTAAATTGTGGCTCAGTGGTGTTAATAAATGCACGATAATATAGCGTTCATATTCATAACAGGTGACAGGATGGGTACGGAAAACTTCAGCGTCGAAAGTTTATTGTACTCCCTGATAAGTAAGGAAATTATATGAGAGAAATTAAAAGATTCTAGGTAAGCGTAATTTTACAGTGCGGGGTGATTCGAAAAAGTTGAATCATCTCATACTAGTAAGTTATATAAGTCTGAAAGTTGGTCTATTTGCCTGTGTTTCTTTCAGGCATCAACCACTAAATCAATTGAGCCAAGTTTACGCGCTTATATAGTTTTTATTGCCGGCTAACATTTAGTGTATTCCTATATAGATTGACAAACATTGTAAAATGGTGGCCATTTATATGCAGTTATATGCAGTTCTTTTAATAACCAACTCATGTCTTATCCATTACAAAACAAAATAAAGGGTACGTGGTTAATCTTCTCACAAAATAGAGCCCACCAAGTGTACGTAAAATTCATTTTTCTACAAGAACAGAAAATCATACATATTTTCTTCGGAACTTTATTGGTTTTCCTTGAAATGCATGTTTTTCATGTTAATGCCCCGTCTAGCGCTGCACACAACTTGGAAACTTGCACGGCAGTTTCTTTCGCGCTAAAATATACTTAACCGATTAAGTTGAAATTAAGGAGGAGAAATTTTTACTAAGGACAATAATGGGTACACGGTTAGCCCCTCTGACGAAATCAAGCCCAGAAAGTGCACTCGAAATTCAACTTTCTACAAGAAAACTCAAAGTATTTTGAGGGTGCGCAAATGCGAGGGAGCCGTGTCAGTAGATTTACTGGCACGTTAAAGATCCCCTTCGGGGCAAAATTCCGGCACCCCGGCGTCTCTAAAAGCCAGTGTAGTTAAAAGGGACGTAAAACCAATAAATAAGAATTTCAAAGTATTTTGCTTCGTAATTTTCTTTGGCAGCTTTTCAGTCGGTCAACACGATTGTGCCCAATGGATTGGGCGGGGTACAAATTATAAATATGTAAACACACTTTTGGAAAACATTACATGTATTATTTACCACACTTAAATGGGCAATTTAGGATTACGAGTTTTGACCCTCAAGTGGCCATCATCAGATCCTGATCACTGTGTTAAGGTTAATTTTCGCTGTTGTAAATTAACTACTGTGGTCGTTAGGTAATTATAGTATGGTGTTGATTCGCAATTTGAATCTCGTTATACGTTTGTTCTGTGTTACAAGGTTTTGTGAATTATGCGAGTAACGGTGTATATGCACGTGTATACAATTTAGAATATCACACTGTAATAATAATAAATCAATTAACAAATTTAGAGAAAAAAAAGCTAATTATAAAGTACACTTAAATTGGTATTTTTCTCTTCACAACGATGCTCACTTGTAGACCTCCGCACCGCTACTGGCACGGTGAGGTCTGCAGCTAGCCTAGCTCGCTTGTCATCTTGCACGCTATCTGTTGTCGGAAATGTTAACTGAACTTATAAATGAATTATCGTTGTAGCCTACCTGAACCAACAGAATGAGGTTGGAAAGACTTATGAAAAGTGTATGCTATGGACTCAGGAACTATTTTCATTACTATCGTAGGCCATTTCACTCGTCTTGCCACAACTTAGACATCTGTCCATCTGTTGCCACCCGGTCTATTATATGGTATAGGACCCTACGAAACTACCTACTGTAATACAGATCTTGGTTTGTTGAAAATAGACACAATGTGCATCCTCATCCTATAACATGTTTCCCACTTATCCCTTACCGTTTGCATTCCTTTCCCCATTTTATTAACGTGGTTTTTATAAATTGTCTTAGCAGCGCAAAGAGTGGTGATCATTCTAAAAATGTGTGTTCATTCAGATTCGTTGGATTATCTTTCTTCGTTAGATATATTTCAATGGATTCTTTCATGTCGAGAGGAATAGGGACACTCTAAAAGAGAATAGCTCGGAAACAGAAAACAACCGACGCATAGATAACTCAGATTTAACTTTCCACCGAGCGGATAATAATTTATAATTTATTGAACCACAGTAGTGAATTTACTGTAGTGAAAATTAACCTTAACACAGTGATCAGGATCTGATGATGGCCCCTTGAGAGTCGAAACGTGTAATCCCAAATTGCCCATTTAAGTGTGATAACTAATACATGTATTTTTTTTCCAGGAGTGTGTTTACATATAACTTGTACCCCGCCCAATTCATTGGGCATAATCATGTTGACCGACTGACAAACTGCAATAGACAATTTGTATAGGCAACACTGAAAAAAGAATGGCTTCAAATCTCCATATTTTTAGCGCAACTCTGATGAATTTTCAGGATTGTTTCTCCGTGAACATACGAAAGTTATTTCTGCTAAAAGTCAACATCTCGGATAGCCAGAGATTGGCGAGAGTATTGTTTCTTGTAACCATCACCTGATACATGTGATTATTAGTTACAGTGGTTCCCGAATAGCATAATAAAAAATCCTGCTCACGTCAGTAAGATTAATAAATCACAACATCAATTTCAAAAACGTCACAGGACCTACAAATAATTTAAACGGCATGAAATGTTATAAACAATTATCGAAAACACTAATAATGCCTATTAATTATGTACTGCCTTAATCTTATACTAATTGATTCAGAGAGGCTATTCTAGACTTTACATAATGAGTAAACGGTTAATCCCATCAAGTAGTGAAGCCATATGCAGCGAAATTTCACAATTTCCTATAATTAGTAAAAAAGCTGAATTGCAGAAAACCCTTCCGAAAATGCTGCTCCCAGGAAAGAACTTACTTAAAAGAAGCACATCCAATTTATTGAAGCTCCAACAGAAGATGCGTGTGTACGGAGCACAGCTGAATACACATAATCCATCACACATAGAACAATCTCCTGCGTACGCCTAAACCATTATTCACTCGTGTAAAGTACATTTTCGTGCTCGGTGAAGCTGTCCCTACATGACACCATCAAAATCAGAGCAACGAGGAAGCACGAAACGCTAGAAAATAAATTAAGAAAACTAGTAGAAACACAGAACAATCAATCTAATGAACAACACACGAATAACAATGAATTCAATTTCCACAGCAGAGTAAACAACAGAACGAACGTAACCTTTTCTCAAGATGAAATGAATATGTTAGGCAAAAGTTTGAAATTCAACTGCACAGACGCACACACGAACCACAATATAAAACAGTTAATCACAGATATTGAGATAGCCTGTCACAAGCTCCCAGCAGAAGACAGGGAATTGACCAAAAATCTATCCACCAACGAAGCCAAAAAAATCCTCAAACGAGAGGGCGAAAGCAATAACATTCAAAACAACAAACAACTCAAAGAAATAAAGTCATTGAAACAAAAAAAATAAAAGAACATGACTTAATCATCACAAAAGCAGACAAGGGAAACACTACAGTAATTTTGAACAAAACAGAATGAATTGAAAAAACAGTCAAATTCCTAAACAACAATAAAATCAAGGAATTAACAAAAGACCCCACCAACAAATTCCAAAAACAAACAAAAAGTGCGCTAAAAGAAACAGAATACATACTGACCAAAGCCGAAACTTCAAAACTAATAAACATGAACCCGAAAATACCCTCATTGAGGTGACAACCAAAAATACACAAGAAGGACCAATAGTCAATTGTATGAATGCCCCTAATTAAAAAGTCTTAAAATGCCGTCTTTCCAACGACAAAAACAACTCTGTAAAGAACACAACAGAACTAGTAACAGCATTGAACACCCTACAAATGAAACCTAGCTTCAGGCTAGTATCCTTCGATGTAACTAACATGTACACCAATATTCCGATTATTGAAGCAATCAACACTATCGAAAACAACTTAAAATCCAACAATTCGGCAAAAGAAACTGAAGAGATTGTGAAATTACTGAGGGTCGTTCTCAGCCAAAACGTGTTTCAATTCGACAATAAGATGTACACACAGAGAGAAGGCCTAGCGATGGGATCGCCACTAAGCGGGCTAATCGCTGACATCTTCATTAATGCACTAGAAAATGCGTTCTTAGAAAAGACTTCAGCAAAGGTAATAGTAATATGGAAAAGATACGTAGATGATGTAATTTGCATCTTCGATAATGAACTAACAAGCGAAGAAACAATTCTCCAATCCATTAATAGCCTACACCACTCAACCAAATTCACTAAAGAATCCGAAACAGACCAAAAAATAAATTATCTCGACATACCTATTGAACGTAAAGACAACGAGCTCTCATATTCCATATCTAGGAAAGCCACACAAACCTCGCATGCAATCGACAATCAGTCTAATCACCCCATCACGCACACATTAGCGGGGTTCAATTCAATGGTGCACAGGGCTCTAAACATACCCATGCCAAAAGACAACTATAATAAGGAAATAAGAAACATTAAGCAAATAGCAAAGGAAAACAATTTCCCGCCAAGCAAAATAAACCAAATTTTAGCCAAACATAAAAATAAAGATAAAACGATTCCCAAACCGGACAGTAATGAGAAAAAAAATGCGCGTTTCAACTATGTGAATGCGAATACATATAAAATCACTAGTCTATTCAAAATGCAAGCCATAAAAATAGCTTTCACAATGAAAAACACCACCGGTAGGCACCTACAAAATAGTAATCTAAATAAACATGACCCGTACTCAAAGTCAGGGGTATATTCTATAATGTGCCAAGACACCGGTTGTCAAGCTAATTACATCGGACAGAGTGGAAGACGAGTAGACACACGTTATAATGAACATAGGAATGCGATAAGATACGGAACACATTCAGCCGTATGCGAACATATGTGTGATGCGGGGCACAGTTTTACCAACATCGAGTCGGACCTAAATATAATTCATCACGAATCGAAAGGCAGAGCTCTTGACATAAAGGAAGCAATCGAGATACACCTAGCCAAACGAAACAATCCCAACAACCTAAATGAACACACGTTCATGGAGAGCTCACCCCTCTTCACGCTACTAAAAGACACACCCTGTCGGAAACAAGACACCACTTAGCGATACAGCCAAGCTAGATAAAAGGGGGGGGGGGGATTAGGTGGTTTTAATAGGTAAATGTTATCTGGATCAGGTGTACAATGTGCTTTTCTTCTGCAATAAACCAAAGCCCGTATTCGCGACAGTATTAAAGGTGCCGGAACGTCCTCATAGACCGGGCAGCGCTTAGTTTGAATGGCTTATGGTCCACGCGTGGCGGGGAATGTTACACGGTCTTTGATAGTTGTAGACCCACCTCATTCAATAACATACATCTTATCTAGGTTGGCAACACCCCACATAAACACATCGCATTGACTCCGCACAGAACATATGAACAGGGGAAAGAAAAGGGAAACCCCGTGTCGTTGAGATAACAGACCATCTCAGTCGACCACACCTGGAGTTACAGTGATCACGAAAACTGTGCGCAGCTCCAGCAAGGAAGACTACCAGATAAGTAATAGCCTATAATATTACATAGTTGATTTTTACAACCATATAATCACTCCAAATTACAACCTCCGGATATCTATCACCATTTAGCATTTCACCTAACATCATATATACTGCATTTAGCATACACCGACTGTTGCAGTACCAATACTGCAACTAAATAATTGTACATATTGTAAATATTTTCACCTATATTTTCAAACATGGATTTTATAGCCTAAGTGTAATGGATCTGATGATGATCGCTTGACGATCGAAACTGGTCATCCTAGTGTATTTATTAATCTCATGTAATTTATTTCAGGATTAGGGCATAATCCAGCTCTTTTGGGTACATTCGTGTTGACCGACTAAAAAGCACTAAACTCTTGTTTACTAAGGTAACACTGAAAAAATGGCTTCAAACCCCACAATGTCATTCTGATAAGAAAGAGAAAAAGCAAACAGCGATACAAGCTAAATCGTGGAGCAATATAACATGTGATAGAAACATAAAATTGCATAATGCATTGCGTCCAATTGCCACTTAGAATTATAAAATTAAGTTTTAGCTACTTCTAGTCAGTAGCGAAGCTCGGATATTATTAAAGCTTGTAGTATATAACTAATTGATGATGAGCCCTATAAGGAATAAGAGAGAGGAACAATAGGTAGGCAAGCAAGGAAGTAAACAAGCAAGGGAGATCGGGTTTGGTGAGTCGCTATAAAGCAGTACTGGCCGATCGCCGGCAATTGGCACCAGTGCGGGGAAAGTGTCATTGACCAGTTAGTGATGTGATATTGATGACAGTGATCGCAGCGGACGATCGGAGGAGTCAAGTCGAACGCAGGGCCTGATCAAGGATTATAAGAGATTGAGAAATTAAAGAGAATTGTCAGAAATGTTTGCCAAACAGAGCGGATTCGTGACCTTCTTTGGAAACAATATCAAGGAAGTTAAGGTTTGTGTAAAGTAGGGAATGTGTATAGGGACGTACAGGCTAGCGGAGAACAATGAAAAGGTCAGAAACTGCTATTGTTGTTGTTAGGGGTGGTGGTGGGGGTAGAGGTGGGGGTGGTGGTGGTGATTCATTTTGGGGCTTTGCAATATGGTGTTAATGTAGCCCTGTGTACTTTTGTGTGTGTGTAGTTTGTCAGATAACCTGTGTTGTTGTGATGCCAGTATTAGTGAGTGTATTTGTAATTGACGCTAGGATTGAAGAAGGAGGTGGTCGTGGCCTTAATTTAGGTACTATCTCGGTATTTGCTTGGAGTAGAACGGGGAAACCACGGAAAACCACTTGTAGGATGGCTAGATAGAATATGAAGCTATACGGATATAAGGTAAGAAAACTGAGATAGCAGGACGAGAAGAGCAAACAGGATGAGAGAACGAAAACCATCTACAATGTTGTGGAATAAGAAATGAAGAGATGAGTGTCCGTGATTTGCTGCTAATGGTACTCTAGGTAATTAACGACGGGTTGAAAAGAAACAGTGGTGACAATGTACTCAGGTTGAACAGAGTTCAAGTCATGCGGCCCATAGAAGTTGTATTTGTCTCTACACTGACGACACAGCGAATATTGTGCACCCCAAGGATATGAAAGGCGAGAGGATATGAGTAAGAAGGAACATGCCGAGTAAAATAAGAAAGAACAGAGAATGTTGCAATTTCTCCTGGCTTCGTGACACCAACCTTTGGGTTCGATTCTTGGCCGGGTTGTGGAGTTTTAATTTTATATGGTTAAATCCCCTGGCTTGGAGACTGGGTGTTTGTAACGTCTTTATCACTCATTCCATCCTCATTACGACGCGCGCCAATTTTAAAGACCTGCACCAGGCCTTTCTTGGAAAGAGAAACTTCTTCGAAGAATTAATAACGGAGATATATAGAATAGGTATGAAACAAATGCAAGCATGTGTGTCTATTTCTGTACTCAAAATATAACTAATTGCAAATCCCCGTCCGTGGGATTTGAACCATGGACATCTCACTGTAACTTAAACCTCCACTTTCAGTGCGGTTCGATGAGGTCTTAAAATGAAAGCGACAATTGCCTGTTAGATAGACAAATAGTGAAAGGCAAACTGCCGGATGGCTGATGGTAGGATTTGAACTCACAATTCTGGACTCCACGATCATCGCCTCATCGCGCTATGCATACCTAGTTGGTACATGAGCATTAAATAACAATTGAACAAAATGTAGGGCAGGTGATGCGGTAGGAAAGAAACGCAAGAATATAGAATGCCTTGTAGAAGGAGCTAAACTGGAGCTGGTGGACCGTTGCGCTGTGTATCCTCTCGGGATGATAGTATAGGAAAGATATCAAGTCATGATGTACACTAGATAAGTCAATGCAGTGAGTTTTCAGTAGCGATCTACAGTATTCTGGATGAAGGAAGTAGTAGCGACAAAACTCTCCCTATATTGCTCAGTAATTAGACTGATCTTGCTGTATTGAAGTGAAAGTTGGGTAGATCCAGGATATCTCCTACAGGGTCATTATGTGTGTGCGCGCCAGTAAACACGACAAGCTAAGCCGGCTGTGACTAGCGCAGATCACGGCCGCGCGCACCTGGTTCAGCCGGCGATGGAGCGCTCCGGTGACTCATATCGTTAGTTCACACGTGTTTTGTCATTCATATGGGCGTGTATTTGCAATGCTTAGACGTTAGTGTTGCACGTTTAGTGAGTATTGTGATAGGTGTGATTGTTGGTCATGCCTAGACACCAATTCGCATTGCGCTAACGTGTGTGTATCCGTAATTCGTAGATAAAAAGCAGAAAATCTTGTTCTGAAACGAGACGAAAATTTCGAATCAAGTTTCCAGGAAGACCTGTGCCTAATGCCAGTACAATTAGGAGGCTCGCTAAAAGATTCAGGAAAACAGGCTCCGTAAATAATAAAAGAGTTGACAGACATTCTTTCATCAGATGATGTCAGGTGTTTGTTACAAGAGAGGGAGGACATTTTCAGCATCGTCTATGAGCACTGTAAGTACACATTATTGAACATGTTTGGCAAAAGTGTGAAAGTGCGCGCCGTCGCCGGCTGAACCGTGTGCGCGCGGCCACGATCTGCGCTAGTGACAGCCAGCTTAGCTTGCCGTGTTAACTGGCGCGCACACACATAATGACCCTGTATGTAAGCTGGAGGTAACTAATATGAGGGTATCATGAAAGATTGCTTGGAAAAATAGGTGGGAGTAAAGGCAGGAAGGTACTTGTAATGAAGAGATAAAGGCTGAGTCTTTCCTCATGAACCGGCTCAGATGGTGGAGCCATGTGATGCGAATGGGGGAGGAGAGTTTATATACAGTAGAACCCCTCTTGTTCGCCCTCGGCTAGTCCGTCGCTCCGGTTGATCCGACCTTGCTTCAGCCGAACTCGGCCCGACTCGTGGCGGTGACACACTACCCGTCGCGCCATTGTTGTTTACAGGTACTTGTTATCGGCAGTCCGTTTTAATGCTCCGTAATAATTCTCTCCTATCGTTTCTGTTGTTGTCCGTGTTTTGTACAGTACGGTGAAGTATTAGTTCGTTGGTTTTACGACATTGTTCTTCTATGTTCGTTACAGTACTGTACAGTTGTGTCTTTTTTCAACATGTCAGGAGTGAAACGTAAACACGTTATTCTTTCATTAAATGAAAAATTAACAGTGCTACAAAGACTGGACAAAGGGGAATCACTCCAAAAAATTGCCAAGGAACTCAATGTATGTGTTAAGACAATTAAAGATTGGAGAAGAAATCTGAAATACATTGAATCATGTACAGTGACGATAGATGGTGAAAACGCTCTTATAAATCACAAAACTTTAAAAAAGCCAAAACTTGAACTGCTTGACAACGCATTGTGGATGTGGTTCTATCAAGAAAGAAGAAAAGGAACCCCGATATCTTGAGTTCAGAGATTGTTTATTTTAATGTAAATCCGTATTTTTCTGTACTTTCGGATAATCCGACCTTTTTTTTGCGTTCCGACCATACCCTCAGTCCCAAAGGTGACGGATTACAGGGGTTGTACTGTAATTGGCTAATGAACAGCACAAGTGGACCTAGAAGGCGATGATGAGATGCAGTACTTAACGATTTCAAGGTGACAGGTGTAGAGACAGTACTAACTGCTAATAAGGGATCATGGACGCGGTTCGTTCGTAAACAGAGGCTTAGAGACTAGATTGGACGCTGAAAGACAATGTTGTTGTTAATAATACATTTTAGGGGCTTGGGATATATTGGTCATCAACCTCGTGTCATATTTAATGACCGGGAGTGTCCGAGGAAATGTCCGGCTCGCCTGAATTTGTAGCTGCTTGTATGCGGACACCCATGAGGTGAGCTACAAGTACCGTCGCGTGTCGAGTGTTGTCTGGAGAGGAAAGTGCGAATGTAAGGACGAGGAATTGGAGGGTAGCGGCTGTGGCCTATAGTTAGGGAACAACCCTGGCATTTGCCAGGAAGGAAGATGGGAAACCACGGAAGACCACCTTGAAGGTTGCCGGCGGGGAGATTCGAACCTCCTCGCCTCCCGAATGTGAGCGACTGCCTGCAGCCACGCCGTAACGATCACGGCTAACTCACCTGGTACCGGAAGTCATTGATTGGAAGATAGAATAGGTAATTAGGGGGATGGGGGAAGAAAAGTTTGTTTCGGCTTGGTCCGAACATTTCCCGTATACGAAGAGAAACTTATTCGAAGAATTAATAATGGAGATACATTGAATTCAAAATACGCTTGAGGATACCAACATTTTCCTCACGGATTACTTAAACACGAGAGTGGCAGTCAAGAGGCTGATGAGGTCCTAATTGAGAAGAGAATTAGTAAGACAAAAGATAAACTAGAAATGGAGCAAGCATTTTAGAAGTGTGTGGCTCAGAATAGCTACTGTATAACCATCCTAAACGATTGTTATGCAGGGGATGATAGAAGAGATTTGTCGTATCGTAGTAGAGAAACGAGACAGCATATTATGTCTAGCAATACGTTCCAGAGGAACACAATCATTCATTACGAGACTTACTGTCAATGAAGCACATCATCTCCCAAGAATTAGATTTCCTTTGTGACTTCCTCGCTGGTGTCCTGAATATTGACGATAATTACTGGCAGAGGAGAGGGGAGGAAGAATGCAGGGAATTGATTTACAAGGCACAATGGGAATGGCACGGAGACACGCAGTAGCATTGAATAAAGATTAAAAAGCAACAACTGTAGAAAAATGTGGGACAGGATTAATTCACACTGCAGGGGCGTAAACGTGGTGTACAAAGTAAGATCATGGCAAAAGACTTGATTAAATAGATTAAAAATATGTTGTGAAAGATAACTGTTGAAAATGAGAATAGAGTGGCATCTTGAAGGGGGCAGGGTCACTCTGCTACACGAAGGCACGTCAATAGAGGAAGTCATGGAAGAAATATTATCAATAATTATAGTGTCGGACTACCAACCCCAAGATTGCAGGTTGCCATGGTAAGTGATTTTTGAAAGGCGACAAAAATCACGATACTCATATCATACGTTGTTGGCATGTTAAAGAACCCATTTGAATTCAGTAGGCCGAGTTCACAATGGCAAAATTAATCTCGGGATTTTCCGCCAACACTAAGTTCCTCATTTCTCTACTAGAAAGCGGTAGAGCGCCAAGGAGCTTAGATAGACTATCTAACCTCCTTGACATTCATAGCGCTCCAAGAAGCATTAAATTCAACACGCAAGCTGCCCTCTAAGTGTCAATTAACAAAGCTTGCACCCGGCATCCGAGGCCACACGATATTATATATAATGGCAAAATGGTAAATTCCGTCGGTATTTCATGGAGAAGATATCAATTTTGAAAATGACTAGGCGAAACTAGTTTTGTGAGCGAAAGTTCAGTGAATGTAATTTAAAAAATGTTCCAATATACTGTATAGTAAGTGAGGAGAATAATCAGACAAAAGTAATTTTAGAGGTATAACTTTCCTTGGTGAAGTTAGTAAAATATACACCGAGATTAATAAAGACTTTGATGTCAAGGGCGGAGGGATGTCCGGAGCTCACGAGAATCCAGTCAGGATTTAGAAAAGGGTTGAGAACCAATGGGCCTATAATGGTAGTGCAAAGACACAAAGCTACTGCTATTGATTTATAAAGAGGAATTGATGTAATGTCCAGAGCAGCTGTCGTTGCTGAATTTGTTAAGATGTGAGTATCTGATCATATGACAAGAGATGTGTGTTAGGAAATAGAAGGTGTAATTAAATTTAACATTTAAATTTAAGTTTTAAAAACATTTATGAGAACTTAAAAATGGCGGCTGGACAATTTCTTAACATTTTCTTTTCTCGTGTCCTAAGTAAGACCGGTAGGATATATGAACATAGGCTATTTAGTTATTCACGGAACTACTTGTTGAACATAATATCGTGTTATTTTGTGATAAATCTCTTATGTATTATTTCTTTCATGTTAGGGTATATAGATATTTGTTTCCTGCCTAATGTACTTGTGCTTAATTTGTGTTGACCGACAGCAAAGCTTTCTTTAATAGAAACCCTGCGCAGGTTCGCTTTATATAAAGGGAGGTAGCGGCAGTTTGCTACTCCAGTGGGGGTCCGGGCGGGGACACCAAGAGCCCGCTGATGAGCCAACTTGGTGTCCTAGGCGAAATCCCACACAAGACAAGGCACAAGCCTAGAAAAATTGCTGAGTATTGCACCAAGTTGGATGCAGAAGAAGGTATTGCAGGTAAGTTTGATAAGTTTTATACGGCTGTCTAGTTGAGTTGAGCAGAAAGAAGAGAAGAATGATGTTGAGGATGCGGCTGACAGGTGGGGTGAAATACAAACGGCAAACGTCACATGAATCATCAGCAACCGGGATACTGGGTGGACGGGATATGAAATGAGCTTCGAAGACAAAGAATGACGTACTAATTGGACAGGGACATACAGAGGAAGGAGAAAAGTTCATGCAAAATGGTGGCTTAACGGGTAAAGGTACTCAGAGGACAATGTTGTAACACGAAAACTTTAGCATAAATTTGTGAAATAATGTCTCTAACGAAAATGAAAGTGAGAGATGTAATTTGGTGGCTAATGGGGATATATCACTGGCAGAAGTAGGAAAAGATGTTCATTGCCTTACTTGGGAAGATTGTATGTGTGCGTAGAAAGCACAGTTTGTGGATGCCAGAGACATAAATAGTAGGATTGTAAAAATGAATATCACACATTAAGCTAATAGAATGTGTTGAACATGGAGTGGGGAAAGCCAGATTCACAGTTGTTAGTGGAATGTGGGATATGAAATCGAAAGGAAACTTGTAATTCGACGTGACCGTTCAAATCACTATCAAGCATGGGACCTCCGTCTAATGTGGAATACGAACCACCTGGCGTGTCATTTCACCTCGAAATTCGCAAGTGCATTCATCGGGAATCAAACCCGGTCCGCTTTCCTGAGAAACAAGCAGAAATAAATCCAATATATATGTGAAACCGATAGAAGGGTATAGGTTATGTACCCTAAGGCCAAAACAATGAAATAGATGGATCCGAGGATAGCCTCCTTCCATCAATATGACTGTTCTTTCTACTGTGCATGAACATGAACATACCTACAAGCTCTCACTTAAGATTGAGTGCTGTGTGTGAATCGTTGCTGAAATCCGCAATCTTTACGGGTAGAGATATAATTAACCAGTATTAAAAGATGTATGTTCTAACACGTAATGTAGTAGTGGTGGTGATGATTGGTGACACCAAGGACATCTGCCGAAAATCTCTAGTGTGGTTATCGTAAATAATATGTTATATGCATGTTGATTTCTGTAAAGGAACGCCTGTTATTGGTATTCTATTAAACCGGTCTACGTAAAGCTGTTAACCCAGTACTAAATATTCTGTTAAACAATACTTTAGCGTTCTATTCATGTACTGTAAGTAACATTTCATCGCGTAACTTTGCACACATATTTTGGTTTGGTTTTAGACAGGACAAACACTAGTACCATAGCAATACTGTTCTTCTATTTAAAAATATAATTTGTATGTTTATTGTCTAAGATATTTACAATGGGTTTTCAGTTTTTTTCATGTACTTAATCAAACGCTATTTCGTCCGTCACATGGACTATCTATTTAATTGACTGGAGATTTATGAAATAAAAAAAACAACAGAAAAACACATGAAAATATGCAATTTAGTTCTTCACGGAACTATTTGTTTCTAACTTAATGTACTTAAACGTTCTATTGTTCCTTTGTGTTTACTTCTTGATAGGATGATTATGTGCGAAGTTTTATAAGGCATTTAATTAATAATCGCATATATCGAGTGGTGGTTACAATGCAGATTACTTTTCCCCTGACTCTCTGGCAATCCGAGAATGGAAACAGAGGGTATTCGTATATTAAAGAAGGCACATTCAAAACTAACAGCATCAGAAATGACTACTGAAGCAGGAAAATATTGAGGAAGACCTAGAATTCCAGAAATGTACCATCATCGAGTAGCTAGGGTGATATCCATTTTGAGCCTTCTCAACGGAAAGAAGCTAAAACTAAAGAACATAATTTTCTCATACTGCTTTTTGTCAAAAATGATATATCGTAGGTTAAATTGTCCTTTGTGTTTATGACCTATTTTATATGTGCCATTGGTAGATATCGTTTAGGGTTAAATGACTTATCACATTGAAAAGATATTTAAATGCTTTTTTTGTTACTTACAGCCCGTCGTTTTACGACTCATAGTTCCAGAGAAGTTGATTTTGCAATTTAGGGGTAGTTTCACCACATAGACTGCTTTGTTAAGTCATTGAATCTTATTACAACACAAAAACAAGTTAGTATATTCTATAAACTTCCAATTTGTTGACCACGGGTACGTTAAAACAACAGACAATCCGAAAGGCGATGAGTGGGCCATGGCTTGTAGATTGTCATTATGTGACGCTCTCTTTCTCGGCTTGTCACCTGTCACAAAAGACGTCATACAATGTCTAGAAACAAGATTCAACTTGTCTGATTGGGCTAAATTGACGGTAACCCCACCCCGGAGTCTCATTTCGTTTATTCCATGGATCCCGCACTAGTACTTTACTCCTTAAGTTTGTTTAGTTTATTCCTGAACTAAAATTCAAATAATGAAGAGAATTTTCAAAACAATCATGAGGAATTTGCGAAAAGAACTTGGTAAATTTCATCACTCTCAAGCTGGTACCTCCCCTTCTCCCTTCTCAATTATTCAAAATAGCCACCTCTGAGCATGAACCATTTAACATCCAAAGTCAAATCTCAATAAATGTCACCCACAGGTTGGTATCCATTCTTAACTAACTGATCAAAATAGCCGTCACTGACCGTTCATGACAACTCATTTTGTTAAATTCTGCACCTAAACTCAAACCTCAATAAATTGCATGACCAGAGGTAAATACCCCCTCAATGCAGTCGGCTTGAGTCTCCATGACAAGTAATTTTGTTTATTCCGTAGCCAAAACTCAAATCTTAATAAATTGCGAGGTCAGAGGTCATTACCCCCTCAATGCAGTCGCCTTGAGTCTCCATGATAATTCGGGTTCAATTCCCGGTCAATGCATGTGAGATTTTCGAAGTGAAATGCCATGTCCTGTGGTTCGGATTCCACGTGAAAAGGAGGTCCCGTGGCTCATAATCACAAGATTCAAGGTCACGTAAAACTACAATCTTCCTTTTTCTCCATGATAAGTCATTTTGTTTATTCCGTAGCCAAAACTCAAATCTTAATAAATTTTATGACCCATAGGCTGGTACCTCTCAAACTTGCCGCCGCTGAGTTCCCATAATAACCCGTTTTGTTTATTTCATGGATCATTTATCACCGAACTTTTAAATCTCACGCTAAACAACAAATCTAGTTGATTTAATGATTCTTGCACACCCCTAGGTTGGCTACACTTGATGGGAATTCCTCTCGTAACATCACATGGTCTTGGGAATCCACCCTACATAATCCCCAACCACTATCTTGAACCTGAGGAAAGTCGTGACGTCTCAGTCTCGTAAGAGATTTAGGGAAAAGAGCGGAATTCCACTTGTGACGTCACATATAGTTGGGGAATCCCCCTGGGTCACTCGTTATCTTTGATCTGAGCAAACCAATTACGTCACAGCCTTGTAAAAGGTTTTGGAAAAATTAGGAGGAATTTATGGATTTATCACATCCACAGGTTGGCAAACCTGTTGGGAATTCCCTTGTGATGTTACATGACCTTGGGATAATCCCCATTGCTCAAGTAACAGGGAACGCCAATATTCAAAACTAGAGGATTATCCAGGGAATTTAGATTTTTCAGACCCCTTAGATTGGCAACCCTGCTGGGATATCCCCTAATTAAAAGCCTTGGCCACAAACACCGCCGCCATCTTGGTCACGTAATGAAGATTCCCAGCCGCCATCTTGAAGCCGAACAAATCCGTGACGCCACAGCCTTGTGCCGCGGACAGCGCATCGAAGAGCTAGAGTCCTAACCAGCAGCCCTCCTAGTGTTCTACACAAGAAGATGCAAAGCCCCTAAATGAATGTGCAATCTCTAACTTTCCCTTTGAAGGCATAAGTATACGAGTTTCATTTTGACGCTGCATTTAAAAAAATCCTCAGTTGCTATGTTACATTTGGGATTAAAGGGGGTAAATTATAATTAACAAGGGCTCATTAACGCTGTCTATCATAATCACTGAAATATAGTTTATGTGCAGTATTTCGTGCTCGAGTTTAATTTGTAGTTACTATATACGACGAACAATATATCGTCACTATGTTATGAGACAATGCCGTTCTCTTCCATCCATAGTGGGACGTGGGTTCACGACCACGGGGCCCCAGCTGAGTCCGGCAATGCTTCCACTTACTTGTGTCGGGCTCCTCTCCATCTTCTTTCCTGTCGACCTCACTTGGTCAACTCTCGTTCTCTTCCAACCCCGACGGTATTAGGGTATCCGAGGCCTAGATGTTAGGCCCTTAACACAACAATTATCATCATCATCTTCCATTCATTGTCTTAAAATCGTTCACGCTTTCAGCCTTATGTGAGTTTATAGCCCCGCCTTAATTGGCCCTTGTCTCATCTTTTCCGATACCCTACTTCTGCGAGGGGTCAGCCTTCTTTTTCTTTTCATGTTATCTCCTGCCTTCTGCTCAAGGCCCTCCAGGAGGCAAGGTGTATGTAGCCCCACCACTTCTGGTGCACCCTGGATATAGCTATACACTCAGGGGCTCACGGCTGGTGAGTTCGGGAGTTGGCGACCCTTAGAGATTCCTGAGCTGGGTCTGATCCCCCCCAATATCCATAACCTCTGGGGCGGACCCTCTCCTCTTTCACTTTCCTATCTGCCTTTCATGGCTCTCCTTCCTTTCAAGTCTCTCACTCTGCCTTCTTCGAGGGCTGTGGCCATTTCTTTTCCTCCTGTCCTTTATTTGCCGTATTCTCCTTTTGTTTTCCATTGCTTCTTCTAGTATATAAGTTAGTAGTTAGTTTTAGTTATAGTTTACATTTCATTATCATCTTCACGATCACCCAAACCATTAGGGGCCGATAACCTAGATGTTAGGCCCCTTAAAACCACAATTATCATCATCATCATCTTCCATTCATTGTCTTAAAATCGTTCACGCTTTCAGCCTTATGTGAGTTTATAGCCCCGCAAAACAACTTCGCACTTAATTTGTTACTGACCAATCACGGTGATTCTTCCACTGAAATGAACCAAATAACGCTACGCCAGTGCTGATATTGCCTAATCATTTGAGGGTTAATGACATAGTGAATGTTTGTATGTATGTATTTTTTTTATTGTCAGACAGACTCCACTAGTGACAATATAATAATTAACAATGAAATGTACAAGTATAAACAAAACAAAAACAGCAAACACGAACAAAAATAGAAATACACTAGTCTATTGTAAATCAACAACCACAACCACAACCATACAGACACGCACTCAACCATCCAATCTCTAGCATTCATTCATACAATACCGGGTGAGTTAGCCATGGTCGTTACGGCAAGACTGCTGGCAGTCGCTCACATCCGGGAGGCGAGGCGGTTCGAATCCCCCCACCCCCCCGCCGGCAACCTTGAAGATGGTCTTCTGTGGTTTCCCATCTTCCTTCCAGGCAAATGCCGGGGTTGGTCCCTAACTACAGGCCACAGCCGCTACCTTCCAAATCCTCGTCCTTACATTCAAACTTTCCTTCGCAGACAACACTCCACACGCGACGGAACGTGTAGCTCACCCATTGAGTGTCCGCCTCGAAGCAGCTACAAAACTGGCGAGCCGAACATGTCCTCGGACACTCCCGGCACTAAAAGCCATACTCTAAAAAAATCATACAATCCCTTTGTACAAGAAACATTAAGGCTGTGCCCCAAAGCTACATTTTCAGCCGTAGTGAACTAGATAGTCGACTAATATTCCGGATGTGACGTCACAAGTCATGATCCAAAGGTGCTTAGCATATAGCAATCAAGTCTGTAGTAGCTAGTGAATGAAAGTGCATTCTAGATTGTCGACTTGTACAAGGAAGTTAAAGAAATTGTAAGTTGTCATTGATCTTTGACTTAATTATTAATCCTCTTTGCTTGGGACTTGGCCTATACGCTTTGCCAATTTCTCAACCGTGTTTTAACCTTGCTTCAGCCCACTTTCTCTGTTTTCCTGTTCTGTTTAATTTATTAATAATATGGATAGTTCTTCTGAAGACCCTCTTCCCGTGGAAAACAGAAATGGTGCGGAATTTAAATGTTTTATTAACATGATTGCCCTTCTTCTCTTCCTCCTGAACGGAATTCGCTTAATCAGCCAAACACAAACCATAATTAAGGCTCGGCTAAAAAGTGATAATTCAGACGCATCCATGATAGTAGTATAATTCGCTAGACTTTGGATATTGCATCATCATGACCAGAAATTGCGTAATCCTGATGACGTCATGGGATGACGTCATGGGTCCTTAGAGCGAGCACGTGGTCCAGGAGCGAGCATGTGCAGTGCACGTGTTAGCGTGGGAAGAGGTTGACCCTTTGGCTTGTTTGTGCGATGGTGATAAAAAGTTAATGGGTGTTGACGTCATGGAGGATGTTTATTAGGATGCTAACTGTCATCTGACACCCATGCGAGTGTGAGCACCAAAACAAAAGGTTATTCGCGGGTAGTGGGGTAGTGTATGTTCTCTTGCAAGTCGCGTGTGTGCTTGAATACGTATGGCTATGTTGGGAAATGTTTGGTGGCGGGCGAGGACTAGGGTTGAGTGAGGGTTCGTTTAAATGCTATTTTTCCCGCTCTATTTGATGGTGAGGTAATTTTTTAAAATGGGTGGAATTTGGAAACGCAATTTGAGGTAAACGTGCTTTTTTGACAATTTGGCGAATTTAATGAGCTTGTAAGGCTAGAACGATGCATATAGGGTGTCGTAGGACTTGTGGTGAACCACCCCTTGCTATGGACGGGAGTATATCCACCCCAAAATAAATCTACCCTTACCCGGAGGTTAAGTAGTGGTTATTTTTGTATGCATGCGCACTTGAGGGCTTTTGTAAGAGAGCGGAATTTTTAAAAGATTCTTTATAGATGAGGCTTTTTAAAAAATTTATTAAAAAAACAAAAAACTAATAGGTCATTCGATTTTTAGTATCTCGCTAACCAATAATGCGATGTAAACATATGGGGTGTCATAGGACTCGTAGTGAATTCTCCTTTTGTATGAATGAGGTATGTCAACCCCCAAAATAAAAACTACCCATACCTGGGGTGAAAGAGCAATTTTTGTATGTATGCACACCGGTGGCTTTTGTCAAAAGGGTCTAACTACACATTTGTTAATATTTTCTGAACCCAGGATGGGATTTTCCCATAGGCAGTATCCTAGCACTTGGGGTGACACCTCGTTTTTGAAAGTATCATTCATTTATTTTCTTGTCAAAAGGGCCTAACTACACTTTTGTTAATATCTCGTGAACCAATCATGCTAGGGACTTGTATGAGGGGTCCTAGCACTTGGGGCGACGTCCCCCTTTATGGGGTGAAACTACCCCCCCAAAATTGAAAACTCAATATCTTGGAAACTATGAACCCCAAAATTAGGCGTTATAGCTTTAAAAATAGGTGATGACATAGGCTTTTACCTGGATTGGTCATTTCACCCCTAAAACAGTAAATAGTCATGTTATGGGGAAAAAACGTGTTAAACACCTAAAAATGATAAATGAACCTAAGATCTTTTGTTTTTGATGAAAAATAGCAGGGGGGTGAAAACTACCCCAAAATTGAAAAATCGATACCTTGGAAACTAAGAACCGTAAAATTATGTGTAATAGCTTAAAAAATTCGTTGTGACATAGGCTTTTACCCGGATAGATGATGTCACCCCTAAAACAGTAAATAGTGATTTTACAGTGGGGAAAAAGGTTTTAAACGGGTAAAAATGATAATTGAACCTAAGATCTTTTGTTTTTGATGAAAAATAGCAGGGGGGTGAAAACTACCCCAAAATTGAAAAATCGATACCTTGGAAACTAAGAACCGTAAAATTATGTGTAATAGCTTAAAAAATTCGTTGTGACGTAGGCTTTTACCCGGATAGATGATGTCACCCCTAAAACAGTAAATAGTGATTTTACAGTGGGGAAAAAGGTTTTTAACGGGTAAAAATGATAATTGAACCTAAGATCTTTTGTTTTTGATGAAAAATAGCAGGGGGGTGAAAACTACCCCAAAATTGAAAAATCGATACCTTGGAAACTAAGAACCGTAAAATTATGTGTAATAGCTTAAAAAATTCGTTGTGACATAGGCTTTTACCCGGATAGATGATGTCACCCCTAAAACAGTAAATAGTGATTTTACAGTGGGGAAAAAGGTCTTAAACGGGTAAAAATGATAATTGAACCTAAGATCTTTTGTTTTTGATGAAAAATAGCAGGGGGGTGAAAACTACCCCAAAATTGAAAAATCGATACCTTGGAAACTAAGAACCGTAAAATTATGTGTAATAGCTTAAAAAATTCGTTGTGACATAGGCTTTTACCCGGATAGATGATGTCACCCCTAAAACAGTAAATAGTGATTTTACAGTGGGGAAAAAGGTCTTAAACGGGTAAAAATGATAATTGAACCTAAGATCTTTTGTTTTTGATGAAAAATAGCAGGGGGGTGAAAACTACCCCAAAATTGAAAAATCGATACCTTGGAAACTAAGAACCGTAAAATTATGTGTAATAGCTTAAAAAATTCGTTGTGACATAGGCTTTTACCCGGATAGATGATGTCACCCCTAAAACAGTAAATAGTGATTTTACAGTGGGGAAAAAGGTCTTAAACGGGTAAAAATGATAATTGAACCTAAGATCTTTTGTTTTTGATGAAAAATAGCAGGGGGGGTGAAAACTACCCCGTATATGAAAGGAGTGTAGACTTATTGATGTTGCAGATTGGAAACAGTGAAAGTTATCACTTTTGTTTAATTAGAAATCTTGCTCGCCTTGTGCGTTCAAGCATCACTAGCACTCAGAGAAGGATTTATATATGTAGACGTTGTTTGTCATATTATCTTCTTGAGGATGAGTTAAATGTTCACTTTGCAGACTGTAAACAGTTTCCTGTTGCAAAAAGCATAATGCCGACTGATGAACAAAGATTTGTTAATTTTACAGAATTCCGAGTTAAAGATACAGTTCCATTTATAATATATGCAGACACTGAATGCGTTTTGTCTCCAATTTCCTCCTGTTTTCCAAATAGTGACATTCATAACTCTACTTTAACACATAAACATATTCCTTACAGCATTTCTTTATACCTTCATATAGGTAAGAAACGGGTCATACTATACTTTCAACTACACTAGTTTCAACTACTTTTCAAGGCCACGCTCACCGAGCATTGCCGGAGACTGCCGAAAGTTAACGATTGGATTAAGAGTGTCAGGTGGGTAACAAGAAACACAAGCGGTACCCATGCAATAATTTTATTAATTACATATATCTACAATTTTTTCATATAATACACTCTTTTCTTTATTTTATTAATAACATTCATTTTCATTTTTCTACATTTTAACTTAAATTTTTGCTTAAATCTCTTAGGTCCCTTTTGTATTCATTTGTTTAATACGAACAGGGCAGCCCAAATTCTTGATTTGTCATGCATAATTACACACAGAACACAACTCTTTCCTTATTTTTGCTTGGTGTTGTTTTAAGAGCATCCAGCTTAATTTTGATCCGATAATTCAAATCTGTATCCGAATCTTCTAGTTCCTTTTCCAGCCAGTAATTGGATATAAACAAAGCGTCAATATTCTCCATTTCCAACACATATCTAACTTTATGTCTATATACTATTGGTTTTATTCCCTTAATAATTAGTTCTGTTCCTTTTTCCAAACTTTCTAACCGGGAGCACTTTCGGATTTTTATTTGGCCTTTGATTTCCTGCATAGTGATGTTATTAAGCAGATCAACGTCACCTTGCGTATACGATGTCGACTCTACTCTATAGTCTGTTTGGATGCTTGTGAACAACTTAAAATTCTCGATTTTAGCGAACGAGTTACCATTAAATGTAGTCATTCCATTGGTGTTGAATGCTGCAAACGGTTTTTCAGTTTCCAAATGTACAATGTCCAATCCACCACATCGAGTTACAATAAATCCATCCTTTTTAAGCAAGTCTAAATTACCATGACTCTTTAAAAACATAGATTTTAAATATCCTCTTAAGTAGGACACATGTTTACATTTTTCACTTTCTACAAGCACTCCAACGCGTGGATAAGTCCCTTTGTAATTAACAGTAAATGCTGAGAGTTTGTATTTCCCACTTACATTTAGATTTTGCCAGGGACTTTGTTTAAAGTAAACTCTAAACCTGTTTCTTGCATCCACAATCGCCTGTTCTTTCTGCAACACTGCTTCGTACTCTTCCTTTAGGGCAGTAGTCTCTGCAATATACTCCACTTTCCTTTTTTTGATCTCAATTTCCTCTAACTCCAATTTTCGTTTCCTTACACATAGCACATTAACTGTACTCAATGGGGTAATTTCCTTAAGAGGGTATGGTTTAAGTCTGTTAGTTTTATTGGTTCTTTTTCTCAACACCTGGGGAAGAATATTATTTGTAGGAGTCAATCCTAATTCGCTAATGTTTATGTTTGCGGGAATTGTGGAAAACAATGTCCTGGATTGGGAAAAGAATGTTTCCCCAGCTTTAAGATAGCATTTCTGTATAATGCGAACATTGTTGTTTCCAGAATCATCGTTAACAATTTCTACAAAGTTTACAGGTAAGTAATTAAAACTATAGGCAGAGAGAGCATAGTTTATCATCTTTTCCCGATCTTGTCCATCGCGCAGTTCGATTTGCACACCAGTCAATTTCCGAGTATTTTTATTACCCCAATACACAAATTGCAAAACTTTGTTAAACACCACACAGCAACTATTTCGTAGGTTATCCGATAGTTTGGTCCACATGGACGCGATCGGCACCGAGTACAGGGGCGCTTCTTTTAAGTAATGTTTGTTGGCGTTTAATACACTAACACAATCTTCAAGTGGGTCAAATACACTATCCATTTTGTAGTTATAAATTGTTGCCTCTAGTCTTGTAATACCATGTTCCTTAGCTAAGGAAGACGTAAACGTTTCCCTTAGACGGGAGTCTGGACATCGGATAAAGTCTATAATATGGTTTCCAATGACTTTGTTTACACCAGGACTTGTAATTTGACATATAAATTTGTTATATATCTTTATCCTAGAATTAGAGTTCATCCATGTTAAACAGTCTATACCAACAGTTTTATCATTGTTCACAATCACATTACACATTTCTCGATACTCTCCTTGCACACAAAAGTTGTGATTCGATGTTAGATAATCACACATCTCTGCCTTGTTAAAAACACCAGCCAAATCTTGGGTTATGTCCAAATCCATAAGATAAAACTCCTCAGCACGAAGCTGTTGCAATATCTCTGGAAGTTCGGCTAACAGAACATCTAATTTAACATCAGCTAGTTCCACTTTGTATGGTATAGCCACAGGATTTTTATACTTTTCCATAATGTTAACCATTCCTTTCTCCCCAAGCTGTGTCCTGAGTCCCCGTGCCATTGCACACTCGTTATTGAGTAGAGGAAATGGTAGCTTTGCCTTGACACCGTGTTTAGCACAGATGAACTTGGAGAATTTACCACGTAAATAGAGGTTGAAAGCACCACACACCTCTTTCTTTAGCAGCACAGACTTACTATTTTCCAATTGTTCTTGGCAGTCCACTTGGTCACATATCCTAACCACCATAATGTTATCACAAAACGGCTCCGTTATCGGTGTAAGTAGATTAACATTTTTATCACTTAGGAGCGTCTCGTTTTCTGTGTAGTTTATATTACCAATGTCTGTAACCAGATTGTCCAGGTTTTCCAACAACAACCACAACCCAAACCGCTCGTTGGTAGGCTTTATTCTGTTACCCATAAGTTGGGGGACACTAAACACTTTAGAGAGAGACATCTTCACACTTTCAACTACCACAAAGCACTGATCGAATGCATTTATAGCATCTCTTATATATACCATTAATCAATTCTATTTTTAGATTATGACATAACTGACAACACTTGTCTGCCGACCACTTGTAATTCTTGTTACCCGCCTGACACTCTTAATCTAATCGTTTACTTTTGGCAGTCTCCGGCAATGCTCGGTGAGCGTGGCCTTGAAAAGTAGTTGAAACTAGTGTAGTTGAAAGTATAGTATGACCCGTTTCTTACCTATATGAAAAATAGCAGGGGGGTGAAAACTACCCCCAAATTGAAAAATCGATACCTTGGAAACTAAGAACCGTAAAATTATGTGTAATAGCTTAAAAAATTCGTTGTGACATAGGCTTTTACCCGGATAGATGATGTCACCCCTAAAACAGTAAATAGTGATTTTACAGTGGGGAAAAAGGTTTTAAACGGGTAAAAATGATAATTGAACCTAAGATCTTTTGTTTTTGATGAAAAATAGCAGGGGGGTGAAAACTACCCCAAAATTGAAAAATCGATACCTTGGAAACTAAGAACCGTAAAATTATGTGTAATAGCTTAAAAAATTCGTTGTGACATAGGCTTTTACCCGGATAGATGATGTCACCCCTAAAACAGTAAATAGTGATTTTACAGTGGGGAAAAAGGTTTTAAACGGGTAAAAATGATAATTGAACCTAAGATCTTTTGTTTTTGATGAAAAATAGCAGGGGGGTGAAAACTACCCCAAAATTGAAAAATCGATACCTTGGAAACTAAGAACCGTAAAATTATGTGTAATAGATTAAAAAATTCGTTGTGACATAGGCTTTTACCCGGATAGATGATGTCACCCCTAAAACAGTAAATAGTGATTTTACAGTGGGGAAAAAGGTTTTAAACGGGTAAAAATGATAATTGAACCTAAGATCTTTTGTTTTTGATGAAAAATAGCAGGGGGGTGAAAACTACCCCAAAATTGAAAAATCGATACCTTGGAAACTAAGAACCGTAAAATTATGTGTAATAGATTAAAAAATTCGTTGTGACATAGGCTTTTACCCGGATAGATGATGTCACCCCTAAAACAGTAAATAGTGATTTTACAGTGGGGAAAAAGGTCTTAAACGGGTAAAAATGATAATTGAACCTAAGATCTTTTGTTTTTGATGAAAAATAGCAGGGGGGTGAAAACTACCCCAAAATTGAAAAATCGATACCTTGGAAACTAAGAACCGTAAAATTATGTGTAATAGCTTAAAAAATTCGTTGTGACATAGGCTTTTACCCGGATAGATGATGTCACCCCTAAAACAGTAAATAGTGATTTTACAGTGGGGAAAAAGGTCTTAAACGGGTAAAAATGATAATTGAACCTAAGATCTTTTGTTTTTGATGAAAAATAGCAGGGGGGTGAAAACTACCCCATTACGGTTCTTAGTTTCCAAGGTATCGATTTTTCAATTTTGGGGTAGTTTTCACCCCCCTGCTATTTTTCATCAAAAACAAAAGATCTTAGGTTCAATTATCATTTTTACCCGTTTAAAACCTTTTTCCCCACTGTAAAATCACTATTTACTGTTTTAGGGGTGACATCATCTATCCGGGTAAAAGCCTATGTCACAACGAATTTTTTAAGCTATTACACATAATTTTACGGTTCTTAGTTTCCAAGGTATCGATTTTTCAATTTGGGGGTAGTTTTCACCCCCCTGCTATTTTTCATCAAAAACAAAAGATCTTAGGTTCATTTATCATTTTTAGGTGTTTAACACGTTTTTTCCCCATAACATGACTATTTACTGTTTTAGGGGTGAAATGACCAATCCAGGTAAAAGCCTATGTCATCACCTATTTTTAAAGCTATAACGCCTAATTTTAGGGTTCATAGTTTCCAAGATATTGAGTTTTCAATTTTGGGGGGGTAGTTTCACCCCATAAAGGGGGACGTCGCCCCAAGTGCTAGGACCCCTCATACAAGTCCCTAGCATGATTGGTTCACGAGATATTAACAAAAGTGTAGTTAGGCCCTTTTGACAAGAAAATAAATGAATGATACTTTCAAAAACGAGGTGTCACCCCAAGTGCTAGGATACTGCCTATGGGAAAATCCCATCCTGGGTTCAGAAAATATTAACAAATGTGTAGTTAGACCCTTTTGACAAAAGCCACCGGTGTGCATACATACAAAAATTGCTCTTTCACCCCAGGTAAGGGTAGTTTTTATTTTGGGGGTTGACATACCTCATTCATACAAAAGGAGAATTCACTACGAGTCCTATGACACCCCATATGTTTACATCGCATTATTGGTTAGCGAGATACTAAAAATCGAATGACCTATTAGTTTTTTGTTTTTTTAATAAATTTTTTAAAAAGCCTCATCTATAAAGAATCTTTTAAAAATTCCGCTCTCTTACAAAAGCCCTCAAGTGCGCATGCATACAAAAATAACCACTACTTAACCTCCGGGTAAGGGTAGATTTATTTTGGGGTGGATATACTCCCGTCCATAGCAAGGGGTGGTTCACCACAAGTCCTACGACACCCTATATGCATCGTTCTAGCCTTACAAGCTCATTAAATTCGCCAAATTGTCAAAAAAGCACGTTTACCTCAAATTGCGTTTCCAAATTCCACCCATTTTAAAAAATTACCTCACCATCAAATAGAGCGGGAAAAATAGCATTTAAACGAACCCTCACTCAACCCTAGTCCTCGCCCGCCACCAAACATTTCCCAACATAGCCATACGTATTCAAGCACACACGCGACTTGCAAGAGAACATACACTACCCCACTACCCGCGAATAACCTTTTGTTTTGGTGCTCACACTCGCATGGGTGTCAGATGACAGTTAGCATCCTAATAAACATCCTCCATGACGTCAACACCCATTAACTTTTTATCACCATCGCACAAACAAGCCAAAGGGTCAACCTCTTCCCGCGCTAACACGTGCACTGCACATGCTCGCTCCTGGACCACGTGCTCGCTCTAAGGACCCATGACGTCATCCCATGACGTCATCAGGATTACGCAATTTCTGGTCATGATGATGCAATATCCAAAGTCTAGCGAATTATACTACTCATGATGGTATTCAAAGTAATCCAAAGAACGGTATCGTTATTTTAAAACAGCTGATATCTTATGAACACTCCGCACTCGTCATGAAAGCCCAAAGAGCTTACAAGGAGTAGCAGATCACCACCATCTTAAGCATTGGTTTGGTACCAGCATGAAAGCTCAGTGCTTTTCAGAACACTAGTCTATGATGGAGGCTGTGCTCAAGCACACATGTCCCAAAGCTCCGTAGTAAGTAGTTGCTAGCAGCTAGTCAATAGCAGACAACTTGAGCTTTGGGACACAGCCTAAAATAATTATTACAGAAAAATCAAAACTATCTACAAAATTTAGGAAGCAAAAATAGGATAGACCATCCGTGGTGGCAGAGAGCGCCAACGCGCTACCTCGTGCCACGCAGGTATTGGGAGAGTACCGTGTGAGTTAGCCGTGGTCGTTCCGGCATGACTGCTGGCAGTCGCTCACATCCGGGAGGCGAGGAGGTTCGAATCCCCCCGCCAGCAACCTTGAAGATGGTCTTCTGTGGTCTCCCATCTTCCTTCTAGGCAAATGCCGGGGTTGGTCCCTAACTATAGGCCACAGCCACTACCTTCCAACTCCTCGTCCTCGTCCTTCCATTCCAACTTTCCTCCCCAACGGTACTTGTAGCTCACCCATTGGGTGTCCGTCTCGAAGCAGCTACAAACCTGGCGAGCCGAACATGTTCTCGGACACTCCCGGCACTAAAAGCCATACGCTAAGATTTTTTTAAAAAATCGGGAGAGTGTGGGTTCGACTCCCACCTCGGCCGTCCTGAAAATGGTCTTCCGTGGTTTCCCATTTTCACCGCCAGGCAAATGCCGGGACGGTTCCTGTCAACAGTTCCACGGCCAAATTCCTTCCATATTCCCTTCCGAGACCCTTCCTTAATTAGACCCAACGGGGCCGATAACCTAGATGTTAGGCCCCTTAAAACAACAATTATCATCATCTAATTAGACCCAAATTAGCGGTCGCCTGTCACCATCCCCAGTTGTATCTGATGACAAAGTGTGTACATCTACCAGACAACGTCCTTGCGGCGGTTGAGGAATGATCTCTCGCAGAGTGAAGGCGAGCTGGGAGGATAAGCGACAACAAAAAGGGATAGTCCCCGGAATTTTCACTTCAATGAAGTGTAAAGTACAAACTATTTCTAAATTGAATTCCTGAGATATTATAACAACTGCAACATCGACTTCTTAAAATGTAAGGCGATAGGAGTTAGGAATTTTTTTGGAAGACAATTCTGAGAAAAGCCGATGTAGTAAATCAAATTGAGATGGTTTTCTCTGTTCTCCTGAAATACAGTATATTGTAAGTAACACACGTTAAACGTGGTGCAGAGGATATATGCATTAAAATCCTACCGTGAAATTACCTATGTGATGATGATGATGATGATGATGATGATGATAATTGTTATTTTAAGGGGCCTAACATCTAGGTTATCGGCCCCTAATGGTTTGGGTGATCGTGAAGATGATAATGAAATGTAAACTAAATCTAACACTAACTACTAACTTATATACTAGAAGAAGAAATGGAAAACAAAAGGAGAATAAGGCAAATAAAGGACAGGAGGAAAAGAAATGCCCTCAACCCTCGAAGAATGCGGATTGAGGGACTTGAAAGGAAGGAGAGCCATGAATGGCAGATATGAAAGAGAAAGAGGAGAGGGTCCGCCCCACAGGTAATGGATAAAAGGGGGAAAACCGGACCCAGCTCAGGAAGCCCTCGGGGTCGCCAACTCCCGAACCCACCAGCCGTGAGCCCCTGAGGGTGCAGCAATATCCAGGGTGCACCAGAAGTGGTGGGGCTACATACACCCGGCCTCCTTGAGGGCCTTGAGCAGAAGGCAGGAGATAACATGAAAAGAAAAAGAAGGCTGACCCCTCGCAGAAGGAGGGTATCAGAGAAGATGACATAAGGGCCAATTAAGGCGGGAAATGAAGAGACTCCCTAGGCTTCGGATACCCTAATACCGTCGGGGTCGGAAGAGAACAAGAGTTGACCAAGTGAGGTCGACAGGAAAGAAGACAGAGAGGAGCCCGGCACAAGTAAGTGGAAGCAATGCCGGACTCAGCTGGGGCCCCGTGGTCGCCAACCCACTTACCTACCTTACCTCTCGACCATTCTTTTCCTCACATCCCAAAGGCCTACTTGGATATACAGTGCGACTAGGTGCGTGGCTTAGCCGTAACGTTCTCGATTGCTGTGCCCAAGGTAGCAGTATTGGTTCCTGGCATAGTCAGTTGGCATTTGAGGGTGCGCAAATGCGAGGGAGCCGTGTCGGTAGATTTACTGGCACGTTAATGGTCCTCTTTGGGGCAAAATTCCGGCTACCCGGCGTCTCTAAAAGCTGCAGTTTTAAAAGGGACGTAAAACCAATAATATTATTATGATATAGCCTACAGTGCAGCACAGCAATTCAGGCAAGGTAATTTTCCTGTATACTGTAGACGATGTGGGAATATGAACCGTACGAACTTGTTATGCGGGGCTGTATATCCACATACTGCTGGAGGGGCAGCTGATCTCATCAAAGTAGCGCGCGAGTCACGGCAGTTTCGGTTGTAAAATGATTGAGACCCATGGCAATAGAGTTACTGGCACGTAAAAAATAGAGCAAAATACTGGCACTTGATGTAGCATCTCTATCAGCACGTCAGTTGAAAAGAGCGTAAACTCACATCATTATCATTATTATTATTAATTTTAATAATAATAATAATAACAACAATAACAATAAAAAGTAAAAATACATAAATAAATATTAAAAATAAATAAAAATGAATATAATAATACTGAGTGACCTTACCTGAATTAATTATTATATTATATTGCGTACGTATGTCAACTCATTATTAGTTCTGTTTACAACGAGGCCGGGGATGAAATTAGATGAAAGTCTATTTGGCGATTGGCTTTTATGGCCGGATGCCCTTCCTGACGCCAACGTCATGAGAGGAGTTAATGAGAGTTTTTTTTTGTCGTGTGGCCTCCTGAGAGGCCGAGTGCAGGTCTTTCTAGGTGACGCCCGTGGGCGACCTGCGCGTCAGGATGAGAGATGGAATGGATGAAGATGAATCTGGGCAAGGATGTGAAAGGAAGCGGCCGTGGCCTGTCAGTAGGTACCGTCCCAGTATTTGCCTGGAGTTGAAAATGAGTAACCACGGAAAACCATTTCAAGGACGACCAACGGTGGGGATCGAACCCACGTCAACCGAGTCTGCAGATAGCTTGGCTCCATGGCCTAGCGCTGCACTTTAGCGAGCGTAGCTACCGCTGTCCGTCAATTATTATATTATATTATATTATATTATATTATATTATATTATATTATATTATATTATATTATATTATATTATATTATATTATAATAAATAACCTTACCTGAATGAACAATATTATAAATAACAACAATAACTTGCATTGCCCGGCTTCACTACATGGTGATATCATGAATGTCTTGGGAGTCTGTGTAGGGATAGGAAAAGAAGTGAATGTCACGCAGCATTCTACATAGCGAGAGAGTGAGGGGATCAGTGAAGCACAATGTTAAAAATAACGTATATAACAGATAGGCCTAGATGTGGTGCCGCTGCACGGATCGCTGTGTCTGCAGCATAGAGCCAACGGTACTTCAATATGGAGGGCGCCAGATTTCACTTAGGCATGATATCTGGGAAAACCAAGCGTTAGTTAATCATCAAAGATGGGTAAAGCCAGACGTATTTTAATTATCAAGACTGGGTAAGGCCTGTCTTTACTTAGTCATGCAGGCTGGATAAAAAACAGTCATTACTTAGTCATGCCGACTAGGTAACCCCAGTTTTTATTTAGTCAAGTAGGCTAGGTAAAAACATTCTTTATTTAGACATGTAGGCTAGGTAAACCAGTCTTTTATTAGTCATGTAGACTAGGTAAAACCAGCCTTTACATAGTCGTGTAGGTTAGGTAAAACCAGTCTCTTCTTAATCATGTAGGCTAAGTAAAACCAGTCTTTATTTTGTCATATTGACTGGGTAAAACCAGTCTTTAGTTAGTCATCAGTCAATAATTAGGAAGGGAGCGGATTGCGGTGTAAAATTCTAATCTGGTTGAAATTTAGTACAAAATAGTCCTACAAAGTTGTACAACGACATTGTGAAAACCGCACGGGCCACTTTCAATTTTGAACGCTAATATTGAACGCCGAAAACCTGCCGGGCGACGGTATGAGCAAGGAGGTGGGAAGAGGTAAAGCTGACCTTGAATCCTAGCAGCACGCGATGGCCTGCCGTGCTGCGTTGCATTCCCCCACCTTCCATCTTCCCCTCATCCCGTCAGTTCTGTAGGGCTATGCAAAACAAACGTGATGTTTCGGATGAACAGGTCCCAAATCGTTCCGTCATCAAGCCATCCATGTAAGTGTGACAATTTATGATTTTCTGTTTTTAATTTTACTGGTACAGACAATAATTAATGTTAATAACTTAACTTTACAGTCAAAATATTTACAAATGCAAGAAAGTGACAACGACGATGTTCAATTAGAGTAAAAAGCAAAGCAAAGCCAAGTGCGTACAGGCCATGGAGGCCCTGGGAGTACTGGAAGGTAGAGGCTTCCACTTTTTGCGACATCGGCACTATATGGGATGGAGTTATCAACTCCATGCCCGGCCGTGTTTGCTCCCAGGAATTACCCTGGTACTCATTTCTGATGTAGCCTGAGTGAACCCCAGAGCTATTTGCGTTTCCGAAAGTGGTAGGTTTGTTTCTAAAATCCACTACCTGGGTGGTAATCAAACCCACTCCCTTTCAGTTAGAAGCTCAGCGCCTCTACCGACTGCGCCACGCAGCCCCCTCAATTGGAGCACCTTCCAAATTTTAATCTTTGGAATGTGGTAGTTTGTCTACAAAGCTGCTTTACTGAATGTGGTCGCTATGAAATCCGGTGGCCGGTTCGAATCCCGGCGCTGACATTAGCTATCCTGAGTGTGGTGCTTCTCTGGGTCTTTCCACACTCTTCCCAGGCAAATGGTGGGATAGTACCTTAATTCAAGTCCCAGGGCACCTACCCTATCCCTATTCCTTACACACTTAAACACACACCAAACTACACGGGGCTGATGACCAAGATGTCCCAAGTCCCTGAATTGAACCAACAACAACAACAGAAAGCTTATAACACAGTACTGTAAGAATCTCGATGTAATTTCGGTACGTCTGTACTTAATCGTTTAGGCAGAGATAACAATGAAACACTATACATAAATGAAAAGTGTGCATACACGTACTTTATTAAATCTTTTTGTGTAGAAATAATTCATTAATGTTAATTATTAATAGACCTCCAGTGCTGTTTGCACTAGAATTAAACCGTCCAGTTTCAATATTGTGTAATAATCACTATGTTGTGCTTGGTTGATAAACATTGTAATAATGAAGTGACATGAATTCAGGATACGGTGACAGGAGGTCTCAAAATATAATCACATATTTGTGACTCAGCAGTTCATTATGCCAGTAAAACTTAATTGTGAGCAAATTTACACCGTATTGCTTACTTCTATCCGAGTTGAGAATGGGCGTATGTAGTTAATAAAAAGCCACAACTGGTTTGAATCAAATTAGGCTAAATATTTGAAATGAAACCAGTGTAAAACCATGAAACCAAGTTTAAACAAAAGCAAACTCTTTCATACTAGTGTTTATTTTCAACCCTGTAGTAATGTACACCCTCCGTCTGAAAAGTTCGGTGAATGGGTCTATATTACGAAGGAATTGTTGGCTTACTTGATACAGCCGTTACTATCCTTCGTAGTAATCCCCGTAGATGGTTATGCACTTCTTAGAACGGCTGTACAAGTCCTGGCATAGTCTTCCTGAGGGATAGCCTTCAGTTGGGTGTCCGAAATGTCCGAAAACCTCTGGCCCTTCAGGGCTTTTTGGCGACCCTGGACCCCGATACTCCATACTTTGACGCATGCCTTCGACGTCGTACCTCAGGCACCAGGTCTCGTCACCCGTGACGATGGTTTTCAGGACCATTCCATTCCACGGAACATTCACCATCCTCACTGCCACCCGTCGAACAGGTGTGCACATTAGGTTGCATAAATTCACCCTTCTCACAGCCGCCCATCTATCATGTGGTGCGCAAGGCAGGTTGCATAAATTCTCTCTTGCTTTCAATTTAGAGTTTTGACGACCCAAACTGAAGGCTATTCCTAAAGGAGACAATGCCAGGAGTTTCCAGGACTTGTTCAGTCGTTCTCAGAAGTGCATAACCATCCACGAGGATTACTTCGAAGGACAGTAACGGCTGTTTCAGGTAAGCCAACAATCCGTTCGAATTATAGCCCATTCACCGAACTTTTCAGACAGAGGGTGTATATTAACCCTGGAACAGTACCCTTATTCTCCAGAAACAGTAACGGTATCCTGGGGCACTGAGTACCCCAGGACAGAAACACAACTCTGATGCATTAAAATTATGTATTACTAATAACTGCTATTTCAAATGAGTAAAATCAACCCTGTAGCACAGACTACTTCAACTATGAAGGCTGTAAAATGAAAATAACTGTGTGAATATAATAAAAACAAAAATGTTAGCAATATTTCAATTTTATTGTAGATATTCTTTCTTTGGTAATCATAATCATAATCACCACTTTCACTTCTCACATTCACTACAAAACACCAAGCTACGATGTTTACGCACAAACCTCTTGCATTCTGAGCACACCACAGTGGCCTTGGTGTCCTGGGATCGTGGCAGATGGAGCACTCAATGCCCTGGAGACACTGTTTTGGGTATAAATAACTGTCACTGCTAAGAAGTATACACATTGACTGAAAGACAGTCAAACTAAGTAAAAGTCACAGGAGGTGGCCACTTTTCAGGCGTACCAACATAACGTAATCGGGGAACAAAAATTCTCTGGGGCACTGAGTGCCCCACTGTACTGTTCCAGGGTTAACTTAGTGCTTATCCTGCACGTGCAAGGACATGGATCTCGGACGCAGTGTTTCTAATGAGTGACAGGCTAAAGACCTCACCCCTGTTGCTGAGCATGTTAATAGTTTTAACGCTTAAGTAGCTAACATTTCGGAGATTCGAGGTTCAAATCCTGGTACTGACACTGTTCTGTGAGCAGCAAGTGAGCTATGTGTTGTCTCTGAGGTGTAGTACCAGCAGAGCTCGTGGTAATCTCAGCACCTATTAGCTGCTTAACTGAGTAGAAATGCGCATTCAGCAGCTTAAGCCCCTTCACTTTCTGTGTCCCTCTTCTCTGTCGCTTCTCAAAGGTGTGTCAGGAATGTTCTCTGACTTGTTTCACTGGTAGTCTATACACGGTTGGAGAAGTCGCTACATGTAGTAAACTTGGGATAAAAATACTACTCTTTTCTGCTATGCAAGAAAGCAAATTACAAAACACTTATTGTAGGAATCTTTTCTCTGTACAGACACCTAAATCCTCCCACACACCCGTTAAGATACTAAAGTCTGTTCGCCGAGTCGAGACAGTGGAAGTAAACACAGCTGTGCGCGTGATTGCAGAGCTGCCCGCAAGGGGTGCGTAGAGTTGTGTACGTACGCCGACTTCAGTCCTGTGTGTAGCTTACATGTAAAGCTCAAGTTATCATTTGCATTTTACAATGTGATTTCTATTTTTATTCGGAGCTATGATTTTATTGCTTATTGTTAGTTTATGTATTTAATTAAGTAATAATGTAATTAGTTCTAAACTGCTTAGCATAGGCAAGAATTAATTTTTATCGTGTGTACGCGAATTTTATACAGTCGTTGTTCCGTTGTAGACGCAATGTCAAGCTCTACTGACTCAGCAGGACTAATAACACCCGTATTGTCTCCTGCTGAGGGAATGTGGGAACTTGATGACATTATCGAAGAAACTGAAACCCGACAATTATAAATGTCAACCATGCTAGCAGCAGCAACTGGTCAGACACCGTCTACTGAAAACAGTATCTATCGCAATATACTGTTGTCTAGCATGATTCGTGTGTGCTGTAGTTTACCATATATTGACAAAAGTTAACCCGGGCCGCAGTACAGACTTGTCTTTTCTACGTTACGGCATGATAAACTACCTCGAATCATTTTGGCTAGCCTTGTCAAGTATTTACCTGCACTGTCTCGACTCGGCGAATAGACAAAAGTGGTGTTGCTTACAATGGCCAATCTAATTCGTGCCGGAGTATCCAGGCTGATCACTTTTATAGAAGTCACAATATCGTGGTCCAACATAAAACACACAGCTGTCAAAGCTAGCACGTGGGGAAATTCTGCGTTGCCACTGAGGCAGATCATGACATTACATTCCAAGAGGCTTGCAGGAAGACACAAATACTGGGGAAGTTAGCTCCCCCTCCCACCTGCCTGGTGGTCTAATGACCGTGACGAGTTAAGGCACAGTAGAACCATAGCGTTCCATACGCTATAGTAGAACATTGCGTCAAACCATGTGCTCACTGCTGTGTCGGCATACATTGCAACATTGCTCGCTGTTGCTATGGAGCCCGTTACCCCTCTCGTCTCCACTCCTCACCTCACCCTTCAAGCGGATGACAGCTTACACCGTTCATATTTTGTAAATCAGAGTATAGCCAGACAAACACGTGAGGGGAAATCACGCGGCTGTGTGTTTAATCTTGCCACTGTTGATTCGTCTGCTTAGCTCATGCATTGGCACAGGATTCAGCTTAAGAAATGCTGCCCGCTGTTACCTTGTCGTACAACAATATATCGGGACACTTGCGACAAAGGTTCGAAAGAAACGAGTAAGGGCTATTTGCAATCTTTAATGAGAATAACAAAGACACAAGAAGAGGAATTTTAATTTTGGACTCGGCTGCTTATGTTTTGCGATAATATAAGAAAATAATAGTTTTATTAAACAGATTAAAATCATGAAAAGAACTCAGCCCCTTTTATACTTCACACAGTTTCTACTTAGCAGTTTTGTTTTGCACATCTCTTATAACCGAGCATTCGATAATGAGGCCCCGTACTTGGTAAGCTTACTCATTCAGCGAAGAGGTTACAGCACGTATATTTTAGTTTTATTCGAGGAAATACTGTTATGAAGATACGTAGTTACGAACATACACAAATACAGGGTCATCGAAAAATAATGCCAACCTTTTCAAAAAATTATAGCACCGAAACCCTTTATGTTAAACGTGTAATTCCTTCACTGAACGCCAGCTGGTTAAGGCAAGTGTTGTTTTGTAGGGGACGTGACCTTGCTATGCGGACACTAGATGCGCAGTAGCCAAGGTCGGCCGGGGGAGCGCGCGCCAATGAAGTCCTGACCTCACCCCTTTGGATTTTTTTTTTCTGAGGGTACATTAAAAACATTGTGTATGCAGAAAATATTCGGGATTTGGAGCACCTGCGGGAGCGAATTTCTGCCGCCATGTTGACAGTTACTCCTGAAGTGATTGCACGTACCAATCCAGCCATTGGGAAAGCGTGCGTTCAATGCTGATGTTGGTGGTCGGCCTGGCCTAGATTTTTTTCTCTACAGTCCCTGTTTCCTTAAACTGATTAAACCATCGAATGACAGCTTTGTAATCAGGTGCAGTTTGTCGGGCGGTGCAGTCATTGGCGCGCGCGCCCCCGGCCGACCTTGACTACTGCGCATCTAGTGTGCGCATAGAAAGGTCACGTCCTCTCCAAAACAAAACTAATTTTAACCAGCTGGCGTTCAGTGAAAGAATTACACGTTTAAAATAAAAGGTTTCGGTGCTATAATTTTTTGAAATGCTGGCATTATTTTTCGATGACCGTGGGTGGCAGTTTCAAACATTGCTGGGAACCCTTAGGGATGAAAATTCTAGTTAATCGTTGTCAGAAACGAAGATGTGCAAGATCTGTCTTTAACAGATGATCACATTGCATATATTTTCCAAATTCAATATTAGTGTTTTGCAGCCAGTTTATTAACTTCAATTTATGAGGGAACTTCGGGAAGTTGACAGACAAAATGTCCAGTTATATTACAGGTGTGTTTAGGTCTGTTAACATCAAACACGGCTAGTTTTTCGCAATTCGTTCTGAAGGGCATAAGTGACGTCCAAAGTAGGACGTTCATTCGCTGCAACCGCTAAACCTCATACGGCACGGTTCTGACTACATCTGTTGGAGTGGCGCGTTCGGTAGAGCATCCGACTGTCCGGCGGGTGGCCGGGGTTCGTACCACCTCAATTCTGTCTTTTTCCCTTACCTTTGTCTGTAGTTCTTTCACTCGTTACCACTAGGGACCTCCCTTCAGCCTGTAAGCTCGTTTCATTGTTAGCAGTCTGCTTATGAGGAGGCCCATTAGTCTGGGCTAGAACACGTTCGTCCAACACATGCAAAGAGTGCGGTGTTTCGATCTTGTCAGTGAAGTGTTGACTGCAGTTTAAAAACTGCGAAATTTCAGTTTGCAATATTCTTGAAGCTTTTATTGTTGATTACGGTGTTAACATACAAGATGCCCCGGAACTTTCCAATAACGAGTGGATTATGTAAATACAAATCAAGCAAACGTTTTATACGGTTCTGGAGGTAAATGTTGATTCTATTCAGGAAGAGGAAGTTCAGTTTATGGACTCAGAAGATTCCGATCTAGAATTAACACTTTCAAGAAAGCGATAAAGGGATGAAAGTGATGACGAGTTCCATGTAAACAAATCTCTCGCAGGCGAAGGCCGAGGACGATCTGTATTTCATCTGCCTACTTCACTCTTCAGAACAAGTAGCGAGAAAATAGACCAAAAATCGCCATGATTGGTGTTAGGAGACCTAGACAGACATACAGTACATATTATTGGGTATTTCGCCAGCCAATTTCGCGAAGTTCCCTTGTTAAAACAGGCATTTTCTAAATGGACAAGTTCCCTTAATCCCTACACAGGATTGTTCTTTAAACCACGGGACACCTAAAAAGGAACCTAATAATATAAAAGAGAAAATTCCCTACTACATACTTAGAAAATGCACATCACTGCTTTTCGTACATTGACGTTCCGAAAGTCCTTAATTCCTTCCGTAAATAAAAGCCATGTAACAATTGTACTCTTATCTCAGTCCATAATCGTAATCTGTTCGTACGGATTTCGTTTATAATAATAGTTGTTGTTAATTCATTTAGTGAGTTGGGACATCTTGGTCATCAGCGCCAAGTACCTCTGTGAGCGTTCAACTTGTCGGGTAATCCGCGTTTCTGTGGTGCCTGTGTAGGGTGTGTTAGTAGTAATAGGGTCTGAGGTAATAATAGCACAAAATTATGTTATATGATTGAGTCTGGTGGTGGTGGTTTTTAGGTGCGGAAATGATGGAGTCTCTAAAGTGAACAGCGCTCATTCTGAATGGAATAACATACCTGTACTGACCTAGAACCTTTCAATACTTAAATGTCATGTTCTGTTTCACGATCATTGCTAAAGTTCGGCTACTCCTGTCCAAAGATTGTGATATTTAATTGTTTTAGAACACATCATACAACGTAGCACGTTAATTATTTTTGGACACTTGGAGTGTCAGTAAACAAATAGACTACTTCTGTTGCCACAGTGGATAAAACCATAGGTCGACCTCCTCATGGTGTAGTGGCTGTCAACTCTCAGGCTCAGATTTAATCACCGGCTCTACTAAGAAATGTAATTCTGGGCTGAGGGTCGATCGGCAGAACTCAATGTAGAGTGAAGTGTAAGATAATCTTGTAAAGGCAGGGCATAAAACATATTCAGATAGTTCACTGCAAAGGGACTTGACTCTAAAGAGTTTGTTTTTCAATCTCTGGATAAAAGTGATGGGCATCCACCCCTCGAGTAACTTTTCCCATCTTTTTTATGGCAAATATACTGTGTTCTACAAAGAGAATTCGAAATACTTTCTGAAGGAATAGAAGACATACTGCGCAAGCGGCATACCTGGGAGGCACAGGGTTTCGTGGTTGTAAAAGTGTTACGAAACAGTTAGTTGTCACGACCGTTAGCAGCAGATACATACGCTGGCTGAGACGAAACAGGCGTATGTGGTAGATACTCATGTTGTTATCGCAACATAGTGTAGGCTTACACCGTTTCCTTCACAGGCAGAATATGTTAGCCTTACTGAAATCTACGGTGACATTGGTTTAGCAACGTCTGACTCAGTCCACGCAGGCCAGTCACATCGCGTGCTGCCACAGCATGAACCTCCCAACACATTCACGATTCACTGTACTGCTAGTGGAGAGTTAAGAAAAGAGTTGCTATAGCATACAGGAAGCATGTTTACTGTGAATCTATTTTATATTCATGTTGGTCGAAGAACACATCTGTGCTTGCTCAAAGGCAGGGGTTTGTAAACTCGTGGCTCATCGCAGAGGTATTCGTATAGATTCTAACTCTTAATTTCTTTTGTAGGTTCCTTCTTTGAATACACAAAGGAATTTCACTTCCGGTAAAAATAAATATGAATTTTATATTACTTTTAATTTAAAGTGCTCCCAGATAGGAAATTTACGACAATAAATGACCACACAAGTAACACTATCCCGTAGAAACTCGTTTATGAACAAAGAAATGAAACCTACGCGTATGTTGTCAATTTATTATTTCTAACCACTGAGTAGGCACACGACAACAATCTCGATTCGGCATCCCATGAGCCACGGCTCTACAAGAATGGATCTGACGTTCTGTGACTTCGCACTCGTACAACCATTTTCTGTCTCTGAGACCTTCAGGGATACCAATTCTGCCATCGTTAAACGTATTTCAGATACACCCTGTATACTGGAACTTTACAGTGACCCTGTTGTTGACTCAGTTTAGGGCTATGTCACATTTAGGTCATATGGCCCCGTGTTCTTGATAACCAGTATCATTGTGATGGCTGTGCTATTGAGTGTATTCATAATTTGGACCAGGGTTAGGTTGCAGGCGGCTGTGGGATTAATTTAGGTATCAACCTGGCATTTGCCTGGAATAGAAGTGAGAAACCTCTTCTACGATGGGCGAGGTAGGAATCAAAACCACTTCTCACAGGCAGTTTTGCCTCAGGAGGATGAGTGTACCATGTTCCAGCCTTGGATCATATTTCCTGGAAGAGCTGACAGCCAAAAATAGTAATTAATCTGCTTTAATATGGATAATAGAGGATGAATGTTAAATTGCTCGAAGTAAAGGGTGACCTTATAAAGATGTTCCAATAGGAAAGTACGGCTTATACTTTAGTCTGTGACATGTGCTGCAACTTCACAGTGACCTTGTCAAGAAGTTCCGATAGCAAAGTAAGGCTTATACTTTAGTCTGTGACATGTGCTGCAACTCCACAGTGACCTTGTCAAGAAGTTCCAATAGGAAAGTACGGCTTATACTTTAGTCTGTGACATGCGCTGCAACTTCACAGTGACCTTGTCAAGAAGTTCCAATAGGAAAGTATGGCTTATACTTTAGTCTGTGACATGTGCTGCAACTTCACAGTGACCTTGTCAAGAAGTTCCAATAGGAAAGTATGGCTTATACTTTAGTCTGTGACATGTGCTGCAACTCCACAGTGACCTTGTCAAGAAGTTCCAATAGGAAAGTACGGCTTATACTTTAGTCTGTGACATGCGCTGCAACTTCACAGTGACCTTGTCAAGAAGTTCCAATAGGAAAGTATGGCTTATACTTTAGTCTGTGACATGTGCTGCAACTTCACAGTGACCTTGTCAAGAAGTTCCAATAGGAAAGTATGGCTTATACTTTAGTCTGTGACATGTGCTGCAACTCCACAGTGACCTTGTCAAGAAGTTCCAATAGGAAAGTACGGCTTATACTTTAGTCTGTGACATGTGCTGTAACTCCACAGTGACCTTGTCAAGAAGTTCCAATAGGAAAGTATGGCTTATACTTTAGTCTGTGACATGTGCTGCAACTTCACAGTGACCTTGTCAAGAAGTTCCAATAGCAAAGTAAGGCTTATACTTTAGTCTGTAACATGTGCTGCAACTTCACAGTGACCTTGTCAAGAAGTTCCAATAGCAAAGTAAGGCTTATACTTTAGTCTGTGACATGTGCTGCAACTTCACAGTGACCTTGTCAAGAAGTTCCAATAGCAAAGTAAGGCTTAGACTTTAGTCTGTGACATGTGCTGTAACTTCACAGTGACCTTGTCAAGAAGTTCCAATAGGAAAGTAAGGCTTAGACTTTAGTCTGTGACATGTGCTGCAACTCAAGAGTGACCTTGTCAAGAAGTTCCAATAGCAAAGTAAGGCTTAGACTTTAGTCTGTGACATGTGCTGTAACTTCACAGTGACCTTGTCAAGAAGTTCCAATAGCAAAGTAAGGCTTATACTTTAGTCTGTGACATGTGCTGCAACTTCACAGTGACCTTGTCAAGAAGTTCCAATAGGAAAGTAAAGCTTATATTTTAGTCTGTGACATGCGCTGCAACTCCACAGTGACCTTGTCAAGAAGTTCCAATAGGAAAGTAAGGCTTAGACTTTAATCTGTGACATGTGCTGCAACTCCCCAGTGACCTTATCAAGAAGTTCCAATAGCAAAGTAAGGCTTAGACTTTAGTCTGTGACATGTGCTGCAACTTCACAGTGACCTTGTCAAGAAGTTCCAATAGGAAAGTAAGGCTTATACTTTAGTCTGTGACATGTGCTGCAACTCCCCAGTGACCTTGTCAAGAAGTTCCAATAGGAAAGTACGGCTTATACTTTAGTCTGTGACATGTGCTGCAACTTCACAGTGACCTTGTCAAGAAGTTCCAATAGCAAAGTAAGGCTTAGACTTTAGTCTGTGACATGTGCTGTAACTTCACAGTGACCTTGTCAAGAAGTTCCAATAGGAAAGTAAAGCTTATATTTTAGTCTGTGACATGCGCTGCAACTCCCCAGTGACCTTGTCAAGAAGTTCCAATAGGAAAGTACGGCTTATACTTTAGTCTGTGACATGTGCTGCAACTTCACATTGACCTTGTCAAGAAGTTCCAATAGGAAAGTAAGGATTATACTTTAGTCTGTGACATGTGCTGCAACTCCCCTGTGACCTTATCAAGAAGTTCCAATAGCAAAGTAAGGCTTAGACTTTAGTCTGTGACATGTGCTGCAACTTCACAGTGACCTTGTCAAGAAGTTCCAATAGCAAAGTAAGGCTTAGACTTTAGTCTGTGACATGTGCTGCAACTTCACAGTGACCTTGTCAAGAAGTTCCAATAGGAAAGTAAAGCTTATACTTTAGTCTGTGACATGTGCTGCAACTCCCCAGTGACCTTATCAAGAAGTTCCAATAGCAAAGTAAGGCTTAGACTTTAGTCTGTGACATGTGCTGCAACTTCACAGTGACCTTGTCAAGAAGTTCCAATAGCAAAGTAAGGCTTAGACTTTAGTCTGTGACATGTGCTCCAACTTCACAGTGACCTTGTCATGAAGTTCCAATAGGAAAGTAAAGCTTATACTTTAGTCTGTGACATGTGCTGCAACTCCCCAGTAACCTTATCAAGAAGTTCCAATAGGAAAGTATGGCTTATACTTTAGTCTGTGACATGTGCTGCAACTTCACAGTGACCTTGTCAAGAAGTTCCAATAGGAAAGTAAGGCTTATACTTTAGTCTGTGACATGTGCTGCAACTCCCCAGTGACCTTATCAAGAAGTTCCAATAGCAATGTAAGGCTTAGACTTTAGTCTGTGACATGTGCTGCAATTTCACAGTGACCTTGTCAAGAAGTTCCAATAGGAAAGTAAGGCTTAGACTTTAGTCTGTGACATGTGCTGCAACTCCCCAGTGACCTTATCAAGAAGTTCCAATAGCAAAGTAAGGCTTAGACTTTAGTCTGTGACATGTGCTGAAACTTCACAGTGACCTTGTCAAGAAGTTCCAATAGCAAAGTAAGGCTTAGACTTTAGTCTGTGACATGTGCTGCAACTTCACAGTGACCTTATCAAGAAGTTCCAATAGCAAAGTAAGGCTTATACTTTAGTCTGTGACATGTGCTGCAACTTCACAGTGACCTTGTCAAGAAGTTCCAATAGCAAAGTAAGGCTTATACTTTAGTCTGTGACATGTGCTGCAACTTCACAGTGACCTTGTCAAGAAGTTCCAATAGCAAAGTAAGGCTTAGACTTTAGTCTGTGACATGTGCTGCAACTCCACAGTGACCTTGTCAAGAAGTTCCAATAGCAAAGTAAGGCTTATACTTTAGTCTGTGACATGTGCTGCAATTCCACAGTGACCTTGTCAAGAAGTTCCAACAGGAAGGTAAGGCTTATACTTTAGTCTGTGAAATGTGCTGCAACTTCACAGTGACCTTATCTAGAAGTTCCAATAGGAAAGTAAGGCTTATACCTTAGTCTGTGACATGTGCTGCAACTTCACAGTGACCTTGTCAAGAAGTTCCAATAGGAAAGTATGGCTTATACTTTAGTCTGTGACATGTGCTGCAACTTCACAGTGACCTTGTCAAGAAGTTCCAATAGGAAAGTAAGGCTTATACTTTAGTCTGTGACATGTGCTGCAACTTCACAGTGACCTTGTCAAGTAGTTCCAATAGCAAAGTAAGGCTTAGACTTTAGTCTGTGACATGTGCTGCAACTCCACAGTGACCTTGTCAAGAAGTTCCAATAGCAAAGTAAGGCTTAGACTTTAGTCTGTGACATGTGCTGCAACTTCACAGTGACCTTGTCAAGAAGTTCCAATAGCAATGTAAGGCTTAGACTTTAGTCTGTGACATGTGCTGCAACATAACAGTGACCTTGTCAAGAAGTTCCAATAGGAAAGTAAGGCTTATACTTTAGTCTGTGACATGCGCTGTAACTTCACAGTGACCTTGTCAAGAAGTTCCAATAGCAATGTAAGGCTTAGACTTTAGTCTGTGACATGTGCTGCAACTTCACAGTGACCTTGTCAAGAAGTTCCAATAGCAAAGTAAGGCTTAGACTTTAGTCTGTGACATGTGCTGCAACTTCACAGTGACCTTGTCAAGAAGTTCCAATAGGAAAGTAAGGCTTAGACTTTAGTCTGTGACATGTGCTGCAACTCCAGAGTGATCTTGTCAAGAAGTTCCAATAGCAAAGTAAGGCTTAGACTTTAGTCTGTGACATGTGCTGCAACTTCACAGTGACCTTGTCAAGAAGTTCCAATAGCAAAGTAAGGCTTAGACTTTAGTCTGTGACATGTGCTGCAACTTCACAGTGACCTTGTCAAGAAGTTCCAATAGGAAAGTAAAGCTTAGACTTTAGTCTGTGACATGTGCTGCAACTTCACAGTGACCTTGTCAAGAAGTTCCAATAGGAAAGTAAGGCTTAGACTTTAGTCTGTGACATGTGCTGCAACTCCAGAGTGACCTTGTCAAGAAGTTCCAATAGCAAAGTAAGGCTTAGACTTTAGTCTGTGACATGTGCTGCAACTCCACAGTGACCTTGTCAAGAAGTTCCAATAGGAAAGTAAGGCTTATACTTTAGTCTGTGACATGTGCTGCAACTTCACAGTGATCTTGTCAAGAAGTTCCAATAGGAAAGTAAGGCTTATACTTTAGTCTGTGACATGTGCTGCAACTCCACAGTGACCTTGTCAAGAAGTTCCAATAGCAAAGTAAGGCTTAGACTTTAGTCTGTGACATGTGCTGCAACTTCACAGTGACCTTGTCAAGAAGTTCCAATAGCAAAGTAAGGCTTATACTTTAGTCTGTGACATGTGCTGCAACTTCACAGTGACCTTGTCAAGAAGTTCCAATAGGAAAGTAAGGCTTATACTTTAGTCTGTGACATGCGCTGCAACTCCACAGTGACCTTGTCAAGAAGTTCCAATAGCAAAGTAAGGCTTATACTTTAGTCTGTGACATGTGCTGTAACTCCCCAGTGACCTTGTCAAGAAGTTCCAATAGGAAAGTAAGGCTTATACTTTAGTCTGTGACATGTGCTGCAACTTCACAGTGACCTTATCAAGAAGTTCCAATAGGAAAGTAAGGCTTATATTTTAGTCTGTGACATGTGCTGCAACTTCACAGTGACCTTATCAAGAAGTTCCAATAGGAAAGTAAGGCTTATACTTTAGTCTGTGACATGTGCTGCAACTTCACAGTGACCTTGTCAAGAAGTTCCAATAGCAAAGTAAGGCTTATACTTTAGTCTGTGACATGCGCTGTAACTTCACAGTGACCTTGTCAAGAAGTTCCAATAGCAAAGTAAGGCTTAGACTTTAGTCTGTGACATGCGCTGTAACTCCACAGTGACCTTGTCAAGAAGTTCCAATAGCAAAGTAAGGCTTAGACTTTAGTCTGTGACATGTGCTGTAACTTCACAGTGACCTTGTCAAGAAGTTCCAATAGCAAAGTAAGGCTTAGACTTTAGTCTGTGACATGTGCTGCAACTTCACAGTGACCTTGTCAAGAAGTTCCAATAGGAAAGTAAGGCTTATACTTTAGTCTGTGACATGTGCTGCAACTTCACAGTGACCTTGTCAAGAAGTTCCAATAGCAAAATAAGGCTTAGACTTTAGTCTGTGACATGTGCTGCAACTTCACAGTGACCTTGTCAAGAAGTTCCAATAGCAAAGTAAGGCTTAGACTTTAGTCTGTGACATGTGCTGCAACTTCACAGTGACCTTGTCAAGAAGTTCCAATAGCAAAGTAAGGCTTATACTTTAGTCTGTGACATGTGCTGCAACTTCACAGTGACCTTGTCAAGAAGTTCCAATAGGAAAGTAAGGCTTATACTTTAGTCTGTGACATGCGCTGCAACTCCACAGTGACCTTGTCAAGAAGTTCCAATAGCAAAGTAAGGCTTATACTTTAGTCTGTGACATGTGCTGTAACTCCCCAGTGACCTTGTCAAGAAGTTCCAATAGGAAAGTAAGGCTTATACTTTAGTCTGTGACATGTGCTGCAACTTCACAGTGACCTTATCAAGAAGTTCCAATAGGAAAGTAAGGCTTATATTTTAGTCTGTGACAAGTGCTGCAACTTCACAGTGACCTTATCAAGAAGTTCCAATAGGAAAGTAAGGCTTATACTTTTGTCTGTGACATGTGCTGCAACTTCACAGTGACCTTGTCAAGAAGTTCCAATAGCAAAGTAAGGCTTAGACTTTAGTCTGTGACATGCGCTGTAACTCCACAGTGACCTTGTCAAGAAGTTCCAATAGCAAAGTAAGGCTTAGACTTTAGTCTGTGACATGTGCTGTAACTTCACAGTGACCTTGTCAAGAAGTTCCAATAGCAAAGTAAGGCTTAGACTTTAGTCTGTGACATGTGCTGCAACTTCACAGTGACCTTGTCAAGAAGTTCCAATAGGAAAGTAAGGCTTAGACTTTAGTCTGTGACATGTGCTGCAACTTCACAGTGACCTTGTCAAGAAGTTCCAATAGCAAAATAAGGCTTAGACTTTAGTCTGTGACATGTGCTGCAACTTCACAGTGACCTTGTCAAGAAGTTCCAATAGCAAAGTAAGGCTTAGACTTTAGTCTGTGACATGTGCTGCAACTTCACAGTGACCTTGTCAAGAAGTTCCAATAGCAAAGTAAGGCTTATACTTTAGTCTGTGACGTGTGCTGCAACTTCACAGTGACCTTGTCAAGAAGTTCCAATAGGAAAATAAGGCTTATACTTTAGTCTGTGACATGCGCTGCAACTCCACAGTGACCTTGTCAAGAAGTTCCAATAGCAAAGTAAGGCTTATACTTTAGTCTGTGACATGTGCTGTAACTCCCCAGTGACCTTGTCAAGAAGTTCCAATAGGAAAGTAAGGCTTATACTTTAGTCTGTGACATGTGCTGCAACTTCACAGTGACCTTATCAAGAAGTTCCAATAGGAAAGTAAGGCTTATATTTTAGTCTGTGACATGTGCTGCAACTTCACAGTGACCTTATCAAGAAGTTCCAATAGGAAAGTAAGGCTTATACTTTTGTCTGTGACATGTGCTGCAACTTCACAGTGACCTTGTCAAGAAGTTCCAATAGCAAAGTAAGGCTTAGACTTTAGTCTGTGACATGCGCTGTAACTCCACAGTGACCTTGTCAAGAAGTTCCAATAGCAAAGTAAGGCTTAGACTTTAGTCTGTGACATGTGCTGTAACTTCACAGTGACCTTGTCAAGAAGTTCCAATAGCAAAGTAAGGCTTAGACTTTAGTCTGTGACATGTGCTGCAACTTCACAGTGACCTTGTCAAGAAGTTCCAATAGGAAAGTAAGGCTTAGACTTTAGTCTGTGACATGTGCTGCAACTTCACAGTGACCTTGTCAAGAAGTTCCAATAGCAAAATAAGGCTTAGACTTTAGTCTGTGACATGTGCTGCAACTTCACAGTGACCTTGTCAAGAAGTTCCAATAGCAAAGTAAGGTTTAGACTTTAGTCTGTGACATGTGCTGCAACTTCACAGTGACCTTGTCAAGAAGTTCCAATAGGAAAGTAAGGCTTATACTTTAGTCTGTGACATGTGCTGCAACTTCACAGTGACCTTGTCAAGAAGTTCCAATAGGAAAGTAAGGCTTAGACTTTAGTCTGTGACATGTGCTGCAACTCCAGAGTGATCTTGTCAAGAAGTTCCAATAGCAAAGTAAGGCTTAGACTTTAGTCTGTGACATGTGCTGCAACTCCAGAGTGACTTTGTCAAGAAGTTCCAATAGCAAAGTAAGGCTTAGACTTTAGTCTGTGACATGTGCTGCAACTTCACAGTGACCTTGTCAAGAAGTTCCAATAGCAAAGTAAGGCTTATACTTTAGTCTGTGACATGTGCTGCAACTCCAGAGTGATCTTGTCAAGAAGTTCCAATAGGAAAGTAAGGCTTAGACTTTAGTCTGTGACATGTGCTGCAACTCCAGAGTGACCTTGTCAAGAAGTTCCAATAGCAAAGTAAGGCTTAGACTTTAGTCTGTGACATGTGCTGCAACTTCACAGTGACCTTGTCAAGAAGTTCCAATAGCAAAGTAAGGCTTATACTTTAGTCTGTTACATGTGCTGCAACTCCAGAGTGATCTTGTCAAGATGCTCGAGGAGTGAACATTCCAGAGGATTAGAGTTTGTTGCGCTCTCTTCCTCGTAAGCTATTAATATCAGGCGGTCTGTTCACAACACGCCACCACACACTTCTGCTCACCTCTATTATTACGACTTAAAGCTCTGCACAAAATATCATCTCTCTCTTATTCATTTCGTGGGAATGAAGTTGTTTTGTATATGTGGCACCTGTAGCGGCCCAAACAGGCCAGGAAGACTGTGATGTGTTGTGTTGCGTGCTGTCTTACCGAGGTTTGCTCAATCATAATTCGTAGGCTGTGCTAAATTTCGAGTAAAATAAGGCTCAAGTAATACCGTACAGCGTACCAAATGCGATTTTCAGCTATTAAGGCGTGTTGTGCACATGAATTTAAAATATCAATGACTGGCTACGTGGCTCAGCGGTAACGTTCCCGTCTGCTGTTCCCAAGGTTGTAGGATCGAATCCTGATACAGTCAGTTGGTATTTGAGAGAGCGCAAATGTGAAGAAGCAGTGTCAGTAGATTTATTAGCCAAAATTCAGGCACCCCGGCGTCTCTAAAAGGTGCAGTACGTTAGTTAAAAGGGACGTAAAACCAATTACATCATCATTGTTATTATTATTATTATTATTAGTGTTATTATTGGGGAGCGTGATGGCATAGTGGCTTAGCTGCTCGTCTTTCACCCGGACGGCCGGGGTTCGAATCCAGGTGACAGCGGGCTGGAATTTTCAACTGAAAAAACACTTGGTGTCAGAAAGGGCATCCGGCCTTAAATCCCCAGCCAAAACCAAAATGAGCCTGGTTGGCTCCGGCGACCCCAATTAATTGGGAAAAGCCGAAGAAAGAAAGAAAGAAAGAAAAAAAGAAAGAAAGATTATTATTATTGTTATTATGAAAATAACAATATGTTAAAGTGTGTGATATTACCAGAAATCAAAGCTGGGACCCTGGAGTTGCCAGCCAGACGCCCATACCCACTGAGCTGCCGCGAGCGTGCACATTCTCTCTGTATCGTGAAGGTACCTCGACTGGGGCGACTACTACTTACAGTACTGCGTCGGCGTGGCCCGCTGTGAAGTAAAGCTATTTTATATTTATTCAAATTTATTTATATGTACACAACACCACCTAAACCACATCTGGTATTTAAACGGTCGTGAGCAATATAAATTCAGCAAGCACAGTGTTTAGGCCTATATATTGGATAGAGAAGTTGATACTGTATGTCTTCTACAACTATCATATGAAGTGTGCAGGGAAAGAAGGGGTTATGTCCATTTTGAAATATTTTTATTATTTTATGTTAGTGAGAAGTTCTTTCCTGGTTCTGGTTTTTGGAAACAAAGACTTAGTTCCAAGTATACCGGGAAAAGAAAAAATATACAGTCAGTCTGAAAGACTAGACTTTATATCATTTCAAATGACGCATGCTACAAATGCTTCGCTCTTTCAACAGACTCAATTACCCATTAACTTAGGCTTCCCGCCCGGGGAGGTGCACTCTGCTTCATGACGTCACGCGCTCTCCGTCTCCGTATCGCATAACGCCATAGCCCAGGAGTAAACTCAGACTCGGTGCATATGCACTGAACAACATGATAACGTCATACACGCCGTAACCGTAACGCATAACGATGAAGTCGACAAGATAATTTGAAGACAGGGGAACAATACGCTCAAGTGCAACCTTAGTACATTTCCTCTCCGTAACCGTAACGCATAACGGTAGACCAAAGCATAACTATGAAGTCGACAAGATCATTTGAAATGATAAAACAGTGCACTAGGAATGAAAGGGTCATCTTTCAAACCATTTAATGTATTTTACTCCAGATGCAAATTACCGACAGTAGTGGCTGCGCTCGCTAAAGCGCTGCGTTAGGTCATGGGGCCAAGCTCTCTGCTGACTCGGTAGACGCGTGGGTTCGAGCCACACCGTCGGCCGTCCTTGAAATGGTTTTCCGTGGTTTCCCATTTTCCACTCCAGGAAAATGCTGGGACGGTACCTTCTGACAGACCACGGCCGCTTCCTTCCACATCCTTGCCCAGTTTCATTCACCATCATTCATTTCATCTCTCATTAACTCCTCCCATGAGGTTGGTGTCAGGAAGGGCATCCGGCCGTAAAAATAATCCGCCACAACTACTTCCATCGCATCTCATCCCCGACCCCGTAGGAAAAACGGGAATAATAAGGGGTAGACATACATACTCCGGATGCAAATTATAATGGTTTAAGAATTATACAGGCCGTAAGATAGGAAATAAATATAACCGATAATTGTTTGAAATTTGATGTCTATCAGTCTGTCAACACGATTGTACCAAATTGCGATGGGTTATTCCCTAATCCTGAAAAAAAAATCACATGAGATTAATATATTAATTTATCAAATTTCGATTACTAAGGCAACACTTAATACCATAACGATTATTGTTTTTAAAAGTAAATTTAGTAAACAGAGTTTAACTCTTTAAACGCCATTTACTGAACATGTTAAAATTGTGACTTAGCCCACCGGGGGACACATCCCCCATTAAAAATAAATGAATGAATGAATGAATGAATGAATGAATATCCTTGCCGCTAGATGGGGGCTTCATTCATTCCATTCCCTGACCCGGTCGGTCGACTGAAAGCAGGCTGTGGATTTTCATTTCCACAAACCACAAATAATATATATTAGATAATATATTTTTCAGAAAAATACGTAAAAGAATCTGCTTCGTGAGTATGAAGGAGAATTTCACACTTAATATCAGCAACTGCGACAGCATGAAGAACGATTTTTATAGTCAGGATGCGACAAATCAAATAATATGGTATACAATGTCACTTCTTCAATGAGTTGCTCTGTTGTCGCACTCATTGTCATGCCAACACAGAGACGCGGGCAGCGGTCAAACTCGACAAGCTGCATCTGATTGCCACAGCGCAGTCGAGGGCTGCACTGTCCTGATCGCTGCCTGCCTGAAAGCTTCTATTTACTGTAGCCTGCCCTATATCTGCAGGAAGTATTTGACCGCCACCGCCTCCACGATCGCTCCGGTGTGTGGGAGCCTTTAGTTGGGTGACACTAATTGCAAATTGAACGATACGGCCGGGGTGGGATGGGGTAGCAGTAAGTCCTTACCGTATTTCAATTAAATCGCTCCTGCCAATCAGAAATGATCATGGGGACACTCCCACACGCACACCCACACACACACACACATCTAATGAGGCTATAGTCCATAGCCTGCTAGCAAGCAAGGGAAGATGAGAAGCTGTGGCCAGAGTGTGCATACTGTACAAAGCCTCAGGTAGATATTTTATCATTTTAAATGATATAGCCAACTTCGTCGTTACGATACGGCAACGTCACGAAATGTACCGAGAATGCACTGAGGTGTGTGACGTCATAGTACGATGTAGCAGCCGAGTACCAAGAAGGCAGTGCGAGAACAGAGTTTCAAGAAGGCAGTGCGAGAACAATCAAGTAGGAAGTGAAGAAACAAAATAGAATCTTGAAACTCTGTTCTCGCACTGCCTTCTTGGTACTCGGCTACTAGCATTTGGACTGACTGTCTCTTTTTTGTCGTAGGTTCATTTAGGGGCGTGGACATCATGGTGATATGGATATGTTATTGTGGTGTCTGTAATAACGCGTGTATTTGCGATTGAGGCTAGGAGTGGAAAGGAAGTGGCCCGTGGCGTTAGATTATGAGTTATGAGCCATCCCGGCATTTGCCTGGAGTACATGGAAAACCACTTCTAGAATGGCTGAGGTGGGAATTGAACCTAGCTCTTCTCGGTGTTGCCTCAAGAGACTGAGTGCACTCCATTCCAACTCTCATCGTAGCAGAGCAGGGAATCTAGCCCGGGCTAGCAACTAGTCAATAATGGAAGATCTACAGTCCCCACGTACCGTCCAGAACAGCTCACAGCCACAATACATAGAAACACTTGATTATACCTTTCAATGTACTGAGTTGGTCGGTACTGTGGGATTTACAGTTTGTTGGTGTTGTTTGAAATAGGTCCTTGGGCACCGTGGTCATTCAGCCCCGTGTACTTAGATAACATTATTCTTAATACATAAAAAAATTGTGGTAACCTGTGTTATTGTGGTGTCTGCGATAGTATGGAAATTTGAAATGAGGCGAGGATTAGGAAGGAGATGGTCGTGGCCTTAAGTTAGGAACATTTCAGGAATTTGGCTGAAGTAGAAGTGGGAAACCATGGAAAACCATTTCTAAGATGGCTCAGATGGGAATTGAACCTACCTATCCTCGTTTTTCCTCACAAAATTGAGACTGGATTAAATATCTTGGCAAAGCTGGGATCAATCACAGTCAAGACGCCACGAGTTTCACAAAGACCAGATAGGAAATGAAGAGAACCTTACAATAGGAACAGTACATTAGATTTGGTGCTAAATTTACGGTCCTCGTTTCTGACAAATGAGGCAAGGGGAAACCCTGGTAATAAACAGCCTTCATTATGGTGTTTGAAACCATTTTCAGTGTTGCCTTAGTACACAAAAGTTTGATGCTTTTCAGTCGGTCAACACGATTGTACCCAAATGAGATGGGCTATTCCCTAATCCTAAAAACAATTACATGAGATTAATTTAAAAAAAGATACGGGCCTTACAGTAGTCGCATATGATGTGTAACATCTGACATGTTTTCCTACCTTGAAATTGTTACCGTTTTTATTATCCTTGACATTCATCAACACACAAAAAATCTTTTTATTTTTTACACTCTCATAATACATAACAATTCCAAGACTCTCTTTTTTTCTTCACTGCCTACTTGATATTTCTACTCTCGCACTGCCTTCTTGATACTCTGCTGTTACAAAGTAAATCGTATACGATAAACATTCCACATGGTACCACTGCTAAAGCAGCCAGGAGGGATGCGATCCAACTGGCAGTGAGTCTTACTCACTTCCGTCCCATTTTTCAACATCACTCCCACAAAAATATCCAGCAACCGAGTGGAAAGATGTTACTTATCAATAAATATTAATTTTAAAAAAGCTTTACGAACCTTACAGTAGTCGCATATGATGTGTAACATCTGACATAGAAGAAACCTCACGTGAAATTGTTGATACACCGGTATTTTATAATATTATTGACACAAATATTAATCTATTGTAAGAGGGAGTGTTTTACAGATGTTGTAGTTTATAATACGGAACTCATTTCATTAGATGATTTGTAGCTTCCACCAGCACTAGTCTAAATAAAGAATAGGATATGGATCAACTAGATTAGTAGACGCGACACCGCTCATAACCTTAAATTCCTTATAAATAGGCCAACTTGCGAGTAAATGCAATGTGCACAGCAGTAGATCATGAAAGGCTTGCCCAGTTCTCAAACCTCTTGGTTCACAGACCAACACGTAATTTCATATGGATTCTGTTAAAATGAGTCATATTAATATGATTAGCAGCAGAGTATCAAGAAGGCAGTGCGAGAGTAGAAATATCAAGTAGGCAGTGAAGAAAAAAAAAGAAATAATAATAATAATAATGTTATTGGTTTTACGTCCCTTTTAACTACACTGGCTTTTAGAGACGCCGGGGTGCCGGAATTTTGCCCCGAAGGGGATCTTTAACGTGCCAGTAAATGTACTGACACGGCTCCCTCGCATTTGCGCACCCTCAAATGCCAGCTGACTGCGCCAGGTTTCGAACCTGCAACCTTGGGCTCAGCAAGCGAGAACGTTACCCCTGAGCCACGCAGCCAGACAGAAAAAAAAGAGAGTCATGGAATTGTTATTTATTATTAGTGTGTAAATAAAAAAAATATACGAGCCTTACAGTAGTCGCATATGATGTGTAACATCTGACATAGAAGAAACCTCACATGAAATTGTTGATACACCGGTATTGTATGTCTACCCCTTATTATTCCCGTTTTCCTACGGGGTCGGGGATGAGATGCGATGGAAGTATTTGTGGCAGATGGTTTTTACGGCCGGATGCCCTTCCTGACGCCAGCCTCACGAGAGGAGTTAATGAGAAATGAAATGAATGATAGTGAATGAAACTGGGTAAGGATGTGGAAGGAAGCGGCCGTGGCCTGTCACACGGTACCGTCCCAGCATTTGCCTGGAGTCGAAAATGGGAAACCACGGAAAACCATTTCAAGGACGGCAAATTGTTGATACACCGGTATTTTATAATATTTTTGGCACAAATATTAATCTATTGTAAAAGGGAGTGTTTTACAGATATTGTAGTTTAAAAGACGGAACTCATTTCATTAGAGGTTTCGTACCTTTCACCAGTACTAGCCTAAATAAAGAATACGATATGGATCAACTAGATTAATAGACGCAACACCGTTCATAACCTTACATTCCCTATAAATAGGCCAACTTGCGAGCAAATGCAATGTGCACAGCAGTAGATCATGAAAGGCTTGCCCAGTTCCCGGACCTCTCGATTTACAGACCAACACGTAATTTCATATGGATTCTGTTAAAATGAGTCATATTGATATGATTAATATCGTTTAAAACGATAATCTGGAAGCAAAAATATCTATTACGTCCGTGATTCGAACCCGGGATCTTTAGATTCACAGTCAATGACGTTAACTCCACGGCTATTTCGACCACACGATTATCACGCACAAGATACCGACAACAGTGGCCAAGCTCTCTGCTGACTCGGTAGACGCGTGGGTTCGAGCCCCACCGTCGGCTGTCCTTGAAATGGTGTTCCGTGGTTTCCCATTTTCAACACCAGGAAAATGCTGGGACGGTACCTTCTGATAGGCCACCGCCGCTTCCTTCCACATCCTTGCCCAGTTTCATTCATATTCATCCATTCCATCTCTCATCCCGACGCGCAGGTCGCCCACGGGCGTCGAATAGAAAGACCTGCACTGATACGAAGACTTTGACTATGTGCCATGTGCTTTGTGTTCAATCAGTTGACACCAGAGTTTGCATGAACATTTACCGTCAAAATGAAAATGTTCAGCAATGCGATCCAGCTGGCAGTGCGTGTTACACTTCCGTTCGATCCACCACTGCTAGCTGGATCGTCCGATCCACTTCCGTCCCATTTTTCAAAATCACTCCCACAAAAATATCCAGCAACCGAGTGGAAAGATGTTACACATCATTAAATATTAATAAATAAATCGTAAACAGCCTTCCGCTCGCTCCTGGGTTGTGCTGATTTTGAATGTCATATTTCGAACATTACTTTTGCCTGAGTATGGAAGGGGAGCGCATCATTTCCTTTCTGTGCTGTACAGGTATGTTTAGGCACGGCTATATATAGACCTATATGCTACATACAGAATACTGTGTAATAACAATTCAAAGCCTCAATTCTCAGTCAAGACACATATTGAAGGAATGTAGCAGACAGAACAAGGACATTCAATAAGTAATGGCAACATATTATTACACAGTAATTTTGGTAAGGCTACATTTGGCATTTCATACTAGATATAGAATTCCCTGCCAGCTGGACGTTACGAAGCCAATTCGGTGTATGACGGTACACTCCACCTGCAATATAAATTCCGGATCTCTCTCTCACTGATCGATCTAAAGCTCTTCCGTAGCTTGAAAGCAAATGCCTCGCAGGGATTCTTTGATCTTCGAAAGCTAGTCGTAATTACAAGGGCTCAAATATGCAGTAATTCGAAATTCCGTCTCCTTAACTAATTGCACAGTGTATCAGCTACGCGACAGCGGGCATTACGGTGACATCGTGCTGATGGCGTTGCAAGTGATGAGAAGAGTATGCTGGATTTACTCTTGTATGTTTTTTTTTAGCGTATGGCTTTTAATGCCAGGAGTGTCCTAGGACATGGTCGGTTCGCCAGTTTTGCAGCTGCTTCGAGACGGACACCCAATGGGTGAGCTACAAGTACCGTTGGGGAGGAAAGTTGCAATGGAAGGTCGAGGAGTGGGAAGGTGGCGGCTGTGGCCTATAGTTAGGGACCAACCCCGACATTTGCCTGGATGGAAGATGGGAAACCACAGAAGACCATCTTCAAGGTTGCCGGAGGGAGGGGGGATTCGAACCTCCTCGCCTCCCGGATGTGAGCGACTGTCAGCAGTCATGCCGTAACGACCACGGCTAACTCACCCGGTCTCTTGTATGATGAGGTACAGTATCAAAATTATGCCTTCCTAATCATAACACACAATAATTATTACTTTCAAAGCATCCCGCAATGTACGTTATCGTTTTGGGTATGATGAATCCATAGACTGTGTTACCATTCATTCGATTATCGTTTGAACCCCGGTGCTTTCTGAGCAACGGACGACTCACGAATCAATTGAACATGCATCAGGCTCGCCGACTGTCCTCTGTACGACTGCGCAACCGGGGCTGACCGGCCAAAGGGTGTGGCGTAAACTACACTTTGTAGCGAGCGCGCGATCTTATCAACGAACCACACGTCTAAGTACTGACGTTTTAATAATTTCTTTAAAGCAAGGTTTACTATGTCAGCGCACTATGTCAGTTGAACATTTTGATGTGGGCTTCTGCTAAATACTACTTTACGTGAAAAAATAAATGATGGTGAACTTTGGCTAGTGTCAGTGTCCAGTGGTAGATATCACCTTGGTCCACTCAGCTGCGCTGGGAAGTAGCAGTGTGTGTACTCTATATAGGGTGATTCCCCTGATCACGAAGCGCCAACAGACGTGATAAACGTATACTGTACTAAAATGCAGTAGCCCTATATGTGGCCTATAAGAAGCCATGAGTACGTCACACTCACAACGCTTGCCACTGTGCGTAAGACTAAAACCAGGAAATGCTACTGGGATGAGTCATGAGTTACATCAGTTAACGCCTCGTTGCGTAGTGGCTAGCATTCTTGGCTGTCAACGTGAAGGCTCGGGTTCGATTCCAGGCTCCGTCAAGAAATTTAATTCTGGTCTGAGAACTGGAACGGGTTTCACTCCGCCTCGTGAGGCAAAACTGAGTAGAGGCGGGTTCGATTCCTACCTCGGCCCTCCTGGAAGCGGTCTTCCATGGTTACTCCAAGTAAATCTCGGGATGGTACCTAACTTAAGGCCACGGCCACTCCCTACCCCTGGCTGGCAGCGTGACTCAGCAGTAACGTTATCACCTGCTATTCCCATGGTTGCAGGATCGAATCCTGACGCTGCCAGTTGGCATTTGAGGGTGCGTAAATGACAGGGAGTAGTGTAAGTAGATTTACTGGTAAGTTAAAATATCCCCTTCGGGGGAACATTCCGGGACCCCGACGTCTATAAAAGCCTCAGTGGTTAAAGGGTTATAAAAGCAATACCATTAATAATTATTTAACATTACCTTGATAATCCGACAGATCTCCGAGGATGCCGGATTATCGCGGTCTTATTGTACCACGCAAGATTTTACAGAGGAGTGATTGAAATTTAAAATATCCAAACAATTTCTGTAGAAAATTGGAGATGCTCCATCTGGATAAGATATGGAAACCAGCAGCCAGTAGTGGCCCACGTCACATTGCCATGTACACGGGGCCAAACATCCCACAGCAGCAGAGCCTAATATCGCCACGTGGGAACTGTTAACCCAAAAATATCAGAATCCGCTCAAGTTTCGTGTTAATTCCAAAACATTCCAAAAACCTATATAGCCTAAACCTCTGACCTTTGCTGTCATCCAGGAGATCTAGGTTCGATTCCTAGCTCTACCAAGAAATTTCGATTCTGGTCTGAGGGCTGAAACGTGGTCACCTCAGCCTCATGAGCCAAGAATGAGAAGAGAGGGTTTCTATTCTCACCTCAGCCATCCTGGGAGTGGCTTTCCGTTGTTTCCCACTTCTACTCCAGGCAAATTCCGGGATGGTTTCTAACTAAAGGCCACGGCCGTTTTCTTCCCAATCGTCACTGGAATTAAAATTAAACACACTATACTACTACAGACCCCACAAATACACAGGTTATCAGACAAATTAATTATTTTTATATATACGCAGGTGCACAAGGGTAAATGAGCACCAGGTCCAAGACCTTCAAATGAAACAACAAACCTCACTTCAGTCCACGGAGAACAAACCTTTGAATATGCCAGCCCCACTTGCTGGAGAAGCGTGAGACGTCTGAAGATGTTGAATACGACCCTACAACATAAAGAGCCATTCTGAAAATACTTAACCCGGCCGTGGAAGCTTACACCAATATATTAAGAATCTATTATTATTATTATTATTATTATTATTAGTCTATTATTATTGTTATTGTTATGGTAGAAATACCTCATGATGCAGTGGCTATCGCCCGTGAGGTCCAGGTTTCATTCCAGGCTCTGCCAAAAACTATTACTTCTGGTGTGAGGGTCGGATCGAGCTGCACTCAGCCATCTTGGAAGGGATTTTCGTTGGTTTCCCACTTCTACTCCAAGCAAATGCCGGCAGGGTTCCTAAGGCTAGAGCCACAACCTTCTCATACCTTGTCTTAGTTACAAATACACTAACAGTTACAGACAACACAATAACAATGGTTATTCGACAAATTCTGCACACACTCAAGTACACGGGGCTGACCCCTAAATGATACAATACCATGTTTGAAATGATAATGGTGGCGATTTGCGACAGAATAAATGGAAAAGTAATTTAAACGTACTCATGCTTTGCATTGTTATTCACATTTGTGTATACCGCTCACTCACCACGACTGCAATGGGGAAATGCAGAATGCCAGGAGATCAAAGGTTCGAAACCCGGCGCTGACAATTGCCAACCTGAGCGTGTTTTTTCCGGCATTTTCCACCCCCACCCCCACCCCCCAAAAGCTGGAATGGTGCCTTATTACAATTCCCTCGGCACCTACCCCATCCTTATAACCAAAATAATTATAATTACACACTCCACAACAGACACCACAGTAACACTGGTCATTATCAAAGTAGCCATGTGTGTTAAATCGCGCACCACTATAGCGGTGGGGAGCTGCAACAAGTCCGGAGATTGCAGGTTCAAACCCCTGAGTGTGAGTTTTTCCACTCTCAAAGTAAATGCTGGGATAATACCTGATCTCCATTCCCGGGGGCGCCTACGCCATCCCTGTACCTAATGGAGCTTCACACACTACTACAGTCATCACAGAAACACTGGTTGACAGACAAGTTTAACACTCAAGGGCTGATGGCCAAGATATCCAAAACTCCTAATTGAAGCAACAACAACAACAACAACAACAGGAATGGGGAGGAAATGCCTGAAAGTTGCATAATCTAGGGTAGGCAGATATCCTGGACTTCCCAAGTTCTCCCCAAGTCTAGCCAAATTATTCAAATCTCCCATCTCCCGTATTAGCCTACTTTCGATTTTTGCGAAAAATCAAAGTAGACTTGTGAGATCTAAACAGGGCAAAAAATTGTGTGTCTCAGAGTGTGTAATTTGGTATGTCTGCCCCCCCCCCCCCCCTATCAATTCAAACACGGTGGAACCAAATTGAACGAAATTTGGTACAGAGGTAGCACTGGCAAAGGGCACCTCAGTGTCATGTTTCATATCGCCGCCATCTTGACGGAAACGTAATGGCGGCTATCCAAATGTTCAAAGCTTAAATCAAAATAATTACGACTAACCTAATCATCTGATCTCTACCAAATTTTGCAACAGCATACCTTCATGTGAGAAACGTCTTTTGACCAAACTACAAGGTCATCAGTCAAATAGTTTGAAGATGGCGGCCGTGTATGTGTGAAAATCGATCCCCCTATCAATTCAAACACAACGAAACCAAATCGAACCACCTTTGATACAGAGGTAGCACTAGCAAGGGCTAACTCAGTGTCATGTTGTATATCGCCACCATCATAACAAGGAATAAATGGCGGCTACCCAAATGTTCCGAGCTTAAATCAAATTACGACTAACCTAATCATCCGATCTCTACCAAATTTTGCAACAATATACCTTAATGTGAGAAACGTCTTTTGCCCAAACCAAAATGTCATCAATCAAATAGCTTCATGATGGCGGATGTATGAATCATGCAAGTATTATAGCCTAATTGTAACTTACGATACAACCAGGTCTGGCCTTACCAAATACGCTCATCGTTCATAGGGAGATTTAAACTGTCCTCAAGGAGGTGACCGGTAGGATATTAGCATTATAAAGTACAGTGAGTCCGGGAATGTTCTCCGCAGCGCCTACGTGCGTCTACAGCAGTTACTTTGGTAGCACGGCTGCCGCTTGCATCATCTTTACTTAGTATAAAACGAAGTCCCCGATGCATGGTGTTACGGGTAAACTCGAGAACCACTGGATGGATTTTGATGCGGTTTTCACCATTCAGTAAAGGATATATCGAGTATGATTTCTGTAGAAAATAGTTTTTTTTATGATCAAAGGAAGCCGAGCAGTAACGATTTTAGTGGAAAAGTCGATTTTAAAAACCTGGCGTACGAGCGCTTTTTAAGCTTACGCTGGGCAAACCGTTAAAAATATCTAAATACTATGAGTGTAAGAATTGTTCAGCATGAAAAGTTCTACAAAGAAGTTCGCGAGAGCATATGTCTATCTTCCATACATCGCCCACTAGAAGGGAAAAACTGAAGCTTGTCTCTTACAGCTTTATGTGCTGTCGACGTAGAAATTCCTGTTTGTTGAGCTAATTTTCGTGTTGATTTACTTGGACTACGCAGCATTATATCGGAGATTTCATCAAGTTTTTCGTCTGTTAAAAGCGTAGGCCTGCATGTTCCCGGTACATTGTGAACTGAGCCAGTCACACGAAATTTACATACCAAATCCCGAACGGTATCAAGGTTTGGACACTTTGAATTAGGAAACCGCGTCTGAAATCTTAATTTTACATTTTCTTTAAACCGATCGCCTTCGCGAAAAACGTATTCCACCAAAAAAAACTCTCTCTTCAGTAGTAAACATTACTGCCTGTATACTGTTGCACTCTTCCAATAATAATCTATCTGAAAGCTCGCTGACTGTAGTACACGCTGAAGACCTGCAAGCTCGCGCGCTTATCGCGATACACATCGACAGCTCACACGGGGAAGTCCCGCTTTGAAGGACACAGTGCAGTGCAGTGCAGCCAACTAAAACTCATGACTCAACCACTCACAGCTGCACGTACCCACTGCGGAGAACATTCTCGGGCGCCCTGTAGAATATGTAACCTCAGTAGTGACTAACAGTTCAGGCTTACCGTGTCATATCGTGCTTGTCCGTGCCGTCCCATTGAGTCAAAATGGCTATTTTTTTCTCGTAAATTCATATGTATTCCAATAACTGCGTAAGTTTATATCCTTTTAGGAATGTACTGAACAAAATAATACATATTTAGTATCAATTGGTTTATAGAAACGCCAGAAAACGCTGATGAAATCGTTGATTGCAAAACAAAATATTATAGAGTTATATTACAACCAGTTGTGTGGCGTAGTGGTAGCGACCTGGACTCATATTCTGAAGGATCATGGATCAATTCCCAGCAGGTTCAATATTTTTATTTCGTTTATTCTGTATTTATTGTTTTATAACTACTCACACATTATAATCGAAAATATTATATATATACTTATAACATCACATATTGCAACACTCGACTACAGCGATTAAAATTCGTTGTCCTTGATCCGCGGTAGAGTCTATTGTTTTTGTTGTTGATTCTTTAGGGGTTTTGCGGCATCATGGTCTTGTATCCCCGTTTACTTGGGTGTGTGCGTGTGGATGTTGTCTGATAACCTGAGTCACTGTGATGTCTGTAGGCTTACTAGTGTGTGTACTTTTATACGAGGAAGGATTTGGGTAGGAAGCTGTTGTTGTTGTTGTTGTTGTTTCATTTGAGATGCATGGACATCATGGTCATTTAGCCCCGTGTACTTGGGTGAGTGTTGAATTTTATCATTTCAAATGATCTTGTCGACTTCGTCGTTATGCTTTGGGTCTAACGTTACGCGGGACGGAGACGGTTGCGTTACGGAGACGGAGACTGTGACGTCATGCAGCCACGCGGGAAGCCTAAGTTATTGGTTAATGGAGTCTGTTGAAAGAGTCCTGGGGCGTCGAGCGACCTGGGGCTTCGAGCGAAGCGAAAAGAATACAGGGTGACTCTTAAAGAGATATACAAGACGCCAGATAAGAATACAAGGTGACTCTTAAAGAGGTGCACAAGATGTCAGACAAGAATACAGGTGACTCCTAAAGAGGTGTACAAGATGTCACACAAGAATACATTGTGACTTCTAAAGAGATATACAAGATGCCAGATAAGAATACAGGGTGCCTTCTAAAGAGGTGTGCAGGATGTCAGAGCAAAATACAGTACAAGATGCCAGATAAGAGTACAGGGTGACTCCTAAAGAGATATACAAGATTCCAGATAAGAATACAAGGTGACTCTTAAGGAGGCGTACAAGATGGCAGAGAGGAATACAGGGTGACTCCTAAATAGGTGCACAAGATGTCAGACAAGAATACAGGGTGACTCCTAAAGAGGTGTACAAGATGTCACACAAGAATACAGGGTGACTTCTAAAGAGATATACAAGATGCCAGATAAGAATACAGGGTACCTCCTAAAGAGGTGTGCAGGATGTCAGAGCAAAATACAGGGTGTACAGTATGTTAGATTCAATCAAATACAGGGTGACCCTTAAAGAGGTGCCCGCGTGGGTAATGGAGTCCGTTGAAAGAGTCCTGGGGCTTCGAGCGAAGCGAGAAGCCCTCCTGAGCCTTTCTAACATGTGTAGCATTTGTAGCATGCGTCATTTGAAATGATATAACGTCTAGTCTTTCAGACTGACTGTATTTTTTTTCTGATAGGCCTAACCTGTGCTATCAGGTGAGGATTCAATCAATCAACGTATAATATCCGAATAGCGCGTTGTATTTCAACAAGCTACTACAACCAACATTCAATTATACTCCTTGAAAAGGACAAAGAGTTATAACCATACCCATGCATTTAGGAAAAAGTATGCTATATGTTCTTTACTGAACATCTTGTTTTAATAAAATATTCCCCGTACTTTCAGTTTCAAACTCTGGCAACCCTGTGGCACAAATGATACAAATGACTCGAATTTCCTTCATTGTCTCACTTGATAATTTTATAGCACGCTGTGGTAATCTGAGTTGGTTTGTTTTAGCTTCTTCGTTGTTGTTTGGCGGCAGGTTCGTGACAGACGACCGCCCAGCGAGCTCAGTTTAACACGATGTGGTCTTTAGTGTTCTTTCTCTAGCACAAACAAGCGATGTCGTGCCGGGAGGAAACCATTCAACTCTTGGGCGTAGTAATCGAGTAGTGTTATAAAAAGCATTAAAGCTGGCGGCGTAGCTCTGTGCGTCAAATCGCTCTATCACGACAGCAATCCCAAGTCCGGAAATCAGAGGTTAGAGTCCTGACGTTGGCAGTGGTCTTCCTGAGTATGGTTCTTCCCCGTGATTTTGAATACTCTCTCAATGGAAATGCTAGTATAGTAGGCTACCTTATTGCAAGTCCCGGGGCATCTACCCCAATAATTACAGTTACCAGGGCCAACGGCCTGGCCATGTTGAAATACCGGATCCCATGAGAACTCCACAGTTAATCAGCATTGGCAGAGCTTCCATCCACTCACTCGTCCAAAAATAGTGAAATAGTGAGTGTTTTTCTTTCAAAAATAGGAAAAAAAATGTGAATTTTTGTATGAAAAAGTGAGTAAATAGTGAGTAAATTCATAGCATTATTCGCATTTATGGCTGTATATCTGGTTCATAATTTGACTTTCGTTGATATCTGTAGGTGCAATTAAGGGGGGGGGGGAGGGGCTTGGGTGGCTAAGCTCCCCAAAACCAACCATAGCCCCCCAAAAATGTCAACCAAATTGCGCATATGTTAATATCTCTGAGTACTGTTTGTGATTTTTCATGTAGTTAGAGAGGGCACTTGGAAATAATGGATAGGAAAATCAATGCAACACTGAAGAAATTTAAATCGTAAAACAAAAATATAAATGTGAACTTGTTAAAACACGCTTTGTTAAAATTTTCGGAGATCGCTGCACGGCTCCAGCTGTGGTATCGTACATGGAAGCTTTGCACCACTGGCAGAAATATGAACTACCCATTCATGGGTATATTTTGGGTCGTTTCTAGCAATCTGATTGTGCACGAGACCATTTTTAACGCAGAATGTGACCAGTTTTGTAAAAAAAAGTGAGAATAGTGAATAATTTTATCAAATAGTGAGAAAAGTGAGGCTGCTTTGAAGATAGTGAATAATAGTGTGAAAAGTGAGTCACTGGAAGCCCTGAGCATTGGGCATGTTCGGAACTTTGATGGTATGCCGGTTCTAGGTACTGCGCGCTGTTGGCCAACATAAGGAGGAGCGGAAAGGCCCTGGCCACCCTACCGCACGCATACTCCGGCTGAGGATAGCCTCTTTGGAGGCTCGGACCTGCCATCGGGCAGAATGCCTATTAATTTATTTACAGTCACCAGAGAAATACAGTTGATCAGACAAGTTAAACACACACTCAAGTACACGGGTCTGATGACCAAAATATCCCAAGACCCTAAAATGATTGAACAACAACAACAAACGTGTTGCGTTTGAGGGGCTTGGGCATCGTGGTTATTAGGCCTGTGTACTTGGGTGTGTGTGGAATTTGCCTGGTGACCGGTGTTACTGTGGTGTCTGTAGTAGTGTGTGTAGTTGTAATTCAGATAAGGATTGGGAAAGAGGCAGCAGTGGCCTTAAATTAGGATCCATTCCGGCATTTGTCTGGGGTGTAAGTGGGGAAACCACGGAAAACCACAACAAGGATGGCTGAGGTAGGAATGGAACCCACCTCTTTTCATTTTTGCCTCACGAGGCTGAGTGTAGCCTACCCCGTGCCAGTCTAAAGACCAGAATTAAATTCCTTGGCAGAGCCGGGAATCGAACCCAGACCGCAGGGGTGATGGTCTGCCACTGCGCAATGAGACGGAAACATCAAAAAGCATGGGTAGCTGTACGTGGCTACCATCCTCCTCTTAACGTGGAATCCAAAACATGTTGTTGTTGTTGTTGTTTTATATAAGGGGCTTGGATATTGTGGTCATTTAGCCGCATGTTCTTGGGTGTATGTGTGTCTGCATTGAACTTTTATGATAACCTGTGTTATTGTGGTGTCTGTGGTAGTATGTATTTGTAATTCAGTTGGGGATTGGGAAGGAAGCGGCTGTAGCCTTAATTAAAGAACAATCCAGGCATTTTCCTGGAGTAGAAGTGAGAAACCACGGAAAACCACTTCCAGGATGGCTGGGTGGGACTGGAACCCAGACCTCCAGGGTGACAGCCAGGAATGCTAGCCGCTACACGACGAGGTGGACGGAATCCGAAACAATGGACGTAACATTTCAATTCGAAGATAAATTTTGAGCCACAAGTAAGAAGACAACAAGGTTTAACTTTTGTAACTTCTTCGGTTGTTTTCAGTTCATTTGAGGGAATTGCGAGAAATTGGCTATCTACCCCGTGTACTTGGTTGTGTGTTCAGTTTCTCTGACAACCTGTGTTTCTGTGGTGCAAATGATCCAGTGGCAGCTTTAAAGTTTTATACGTGCAGTAAAACCTTGAAGACCGGTATTGAGTGTGGACTATGTGAAAAATGGAGTAACTGGGCCTGGATTCACTTCAACTCTACCAATAACTAACAACACAGCTATCACTAGGGATATAAACCACAAGTTACTAGGCCCCGGGACACACAAACACTGGAGATCCCGACTACCCTTAGCATACTACAGTTCGATCCTCGCGCGATAAGCCTCCAGAGAACAACCCATTTCAGCACACCTGCGAGCTCGGGAAAAACACGACCTTTCACTTCGACTGCAAACTTCAGGGCAAGCCTGGCTGAGAGCAGGCCGAGCGAGTTGCTCTTCAGACCAAAACTGGCTGAGAGTTGGCCGAGCGAGTTGCTCTTCAGGGCAAGTCAGGCTGAGAGCTGGCCGAGCGAGTTGTGCTCTTCAGGCCAAGACTGGCTGAAAGCTGGCTGAGCGAGTTGCTCTTCAGGCCAAGACTGGCTGAGAGCTGGCCGAGCGAGTTGCTCTTCTGGGCAAGTCAGGCTGAGAGCTGGCCGAGCGAGTTGCTCTTCAGGCCAAGACTGGCTGAGAGCTGGCCGAGTGAGTTGCTCTTCTGGGCAAGTCAGGCTGAGAGTTGGCCGAGCGAGTTGCTCTTCAGGCCAAGACTGGCTGAGAGCTGGCCGAGTGAGTTGCTCTTCTGGGCAAGTCAGGCTGAAAGCTGGCCGAGCGAGTTGCTCTTCAGGCCAAGACTGGCTGAGAGCTGACCGAGCGAGTTGCTCTTCAGGCCAAGACTGGCTGAGAGCTGGCCGAGCGAGTTGCTCTTCAGTCCAAGACTGGCTGAGAGCTGGCCGAGCGAGTTGCTCTTCAGTCCAAGACTGGATGAGAGCTGGCCGAGCGAGTTGAGTTGCTCTTCCTGAAAAGCCTGCTCTAGCATCAGATATCATTACAGCTCTTCCTCTCTCTCGTAAATTTTTATCGAAGTTGCGACAAGCATAGTGCACCTCTCTACAACAAACTCTCTAATAATAGACAACCAACAAACAACATGTGGAGATTAAGTTTACCACGTTCACACTCTGTTGGAATAGTGATGTCATAAGCAGAATCTTCGACGAAAACAGTCTAAAAATTGATAAATTACAGAGTAGGGACAGCTCCAATTTCTTGGTTCTCACGACAATATACACACATCAAAAAAAGTTTTGCATCACCTCGGTTCCCAGATCTCCTGCATATAGACGTTGACTGTGTATATTGTATCCAAGATACAGTCCCTTTGACTGTTCATAGATGTCACTAAAACTGCTCAAAGATGTAAACAACCATGCATGAGCAGGGCCTATTAGACGGAGGGGGTACGACAGCCGATCAGTTCCAGTCATTCCACCAGGACGAAGGTACGCTGCTCATGTTGTCTGTAGTTCTACCATGCCTAGAAGGTCAATACCGTAGTTCGATCGCGTCCGCATTGTTACTTTGTGTCAAGAAGGGCTCTCAACAAGGGAAGTTTCCAGGCGTCTCAGAGTGAACCAAAGCGATGTTGTTCGGACATGGAGGAGGTACAGAGATACAGGAACTGTCGATGACAGGCCTCGCTCAGGCCGCCCAAGGGCTACTACTGTAGTGGATGACCGCTACTTACGGATTGCCGCTCGGAGGAACCCTGACAGCAATGCCACCATGTTGAATAATGCGTTTCGTTCAGCCACACGAAGTCGTGTTTCAACTCAAACTGTGCGCAATAGGCTGCATGATGCGCAACTTCACTCCCGACGTCCATGGCGAGGTCCAGCTTTGCAACCCCGACACCATGCAGCGCGGTACAGATGGGCCCAACAACATGCTGAATGGACCCCACGGAATTGGCATCACGTTCTCTTCACCGATGAGTGTCGCATATGCCTTCAACCAGACAATCGTCGGAGACGTGTTTGGAGGCACCCTGGTCAGGCTGAACGTCTTAGACACACTGTCCAGCGAGTGCAGCAAGGTGGTGGTTCCCTGATGTTTTGGGATGGCATTATGTGGGGCCGACGTACGCCACTGGTGGTCATGGAAGGCTCCGAAACGGCTTTACGATACCTGAATGACATCCTCCGACCCATAGTGCAACCATATCGGCAGAATATTGGAGAGGCATTTGTCTTCATGGACGACAATTCTCGACCTCATCGTGCACATCTTGTGAATGCGTTCCTTCAAGATAACGACATCGCTCGACTACAGTGGCCAGCATGTTCGCCAGACATGAACCCTATCGAACATGCCTGGGATATGTTGAAAAGGGCTGTTTATGGACGTCTTGACCCATCAACCACTCTGAGAGATTTACGCCGAATTGTCGTTGAGGAGTGGGACAATTTGGACCAACAGTGTCTTGATGAACTTGTGGATAGTATGCCACGGCGAATACAGGCATGCATCAATGCAAGAGGACGTGCTACTGGGTATTAGAGGTAGTGGTGTGTACTGCAATCTGGACCACAAATGCTGAAAGTCTAGCTGTATGATGGTACAACATGCAATGTGTGGGTCTCATGAGCAATAAAACGAGCTGAAATGTTGTTTGTGTTGATCTCTATTCCCTTTGTATTTAACGGTTCCGGAACTCTTGGAACCGAGGTGATGCAAAACTTTTTTTGATGTGTGTAATTAAAAATAACAACTGAATGAAATAAAAACCTTTCATAAAATAATTCTCCAAATCCTTCTGTCCATATTACAAGGAATAGAAATCTTTTAATGATGTGTTCTAAATTACTTCTATAAGTCTGTAATATCTTACTGATTAACAAATTGCGTTTATACTTGTGCACTTTTACTGTTTTTTCATTTATGCATAGACGTTACTTTAAAATATCAGTGTGCAGTGAGTTTTTATTTGTTGTATTTACAGTAAATTTATTTCTGCCTAACTCTGGAATTTCTGGCTCATAATAATAATAATCATTTTATGTAATGGTAAAACAGCTGTGCATTCTTGTAACATTAAACATATCAAGGACAATGCAAAATCCTCTCTCAATTAACTGTAACTGAAGAAGTTACGAAGACTGCTAAATATGGTCTACAGCAACATAAATATGTACCCTTTCAATGAATTCGAGTGCTCCTCGAAAACTTATTTGTTCACATTTATTGAAATGCAATTGTCGTGAATGCCTACAGAATCGTACTGGTAACGTGAAGAGCAATAGGAAAAGAGGCGTCTTGAAGCTCTTCATTCCATTTGGCGTTAGTCGCAGACGACAATAACGATCCAGCACAGCACAGCACAGCACCGCGGAGCACAGGGTGAGGCTTGCGCGCCCGAGGAGATCAATAGCGCTCACAAAACGAATTAACTCTCTTCGCTTCAATACTATGCTACATTTTCTTGCGTTTAAGGAGCTTATTCATACAAAATTTAACTACCAAAGTCTCCCATGTCAAATTACTGTTTCCTATTTACTCCACGATAGAGTAAATATACGAAGTTTTCATGGCATTGAAATCACTACTTGATGTTCTTGATCTTCATCATGCGTCTGAATACCGTTACAGGATGAGTATTGGCTTCATGTCTGAAAGGAAAAATGTGAACTTAATTTGCGTTGTTCAGGTTTATTTTTCTTTGCCCTTGTCAAAAAAGAAATGTTCATACCCCATGGTTAATTATATGAATGTTATTGATGATATACGTTTCAAGAAAAATGTATTAAACATCTATATTTGCTTTTTGAATTATTCTATTTTGATTCCTGTTGTAATGATTAAAACCCGCTGTTTGTCACAATGAACACCACTGATTTGTGTCTAAAACAAAACTAGCAAATCAGAACAGAAAAACACATCCGCATCCCAAACATATGCACTGGCCTATGCTAGAACCGTCTAGTTTTCTTGTCAGAGATTGCCATACTCAAACATAGTAAGTCAGGGATTTTAAAGAAACCAGGAAACAAATGTTAAGTGGTTCGAATCCTAGCCACGCATATTATAGCAGCAATTCCTTAATGTGTTTCTTTCCCACTCACTTCAGGTAAATTCGTTTCATTCCTAGATCTGCAAAAAATATCTTGGAATTCTCATTCTTTACAAATAATCTAAGTTATGTACCGTATTCCCCTGGCATGTGTTAAGAGTGCTGTGTTCGATAAAAATTATTATAAGTAATGATTTTATTTACTATTCCACTATTTCCTTTCTTAATTCACCGTCGTCTCAGTTTTAAAATCGAAGAACATGTCCTGGAAATACTTCCTGCAAAGATGTTATGTGAGAAATTGTTCGCATTGCATTTGTTACATGTGTTGATGCGGGAACTCGGAGGGGGGGGGGGGGGGAGAATAATTCTGCTCCCAGAGTATCGATTTAAACAATATTTATTATGTAAAAATGACTAATTTTGACAGAATCTACATGAAATTACGATTTATCATTTTTTTTATTTCAATATTACCACATGCGGCGACAATCAGGATTTGAGAAATTTGAGTATATTGGACGTCATTGCTTGTACAAATTGGCTACATAAAGAAACACCGATGTGGTTTGATGATCATTGTATCATCTATCCTATTTACGATATAAAATTATATGTGATGTTTGTTAAAACAAGTGTTCGTTGATCAGTGACACTAGCCATTCTCAAATCAATTCCACACATTCATCACAGAATTAAACAAGATTGAATCGGATCGTAAATTCAGATTCGTCACAATTTTTAGAATGAAATGCCAAAACTGTGTACTATACGAGATCTTCAGATTTGTTCCATTTTTAAACTATTTTCATTTATGAAACAAGATGTTCTGTAAAGAACATACAGCCTACTTTCTCCTAAATGCATGGGTATATACCCAGTCAAAGACGCTACCATTACGCTATACACGCGCAATACTAACATTGCGTTAATTACAGCTTTAGTATAACTGCCTAGAATATTTTGTCTCACAATAAACGATTTCATTGGCTTTTTCTGCCGATTTTATAAACCATTTGATACTAAATATGTATTATTTTGTTCAGTACATTCCTAAAAGGATATAAACTTATGAAGTTACAGAAATATATGGATTTACGAGCAAACAATATCGGCCATTTTGACCCAACGGGATGGCACGGACAAGCACGATAAGGCTCGGTCAGCCGAACTGTTAGTCACTACTGCGGGTACATATTCTATTTTAAAAAGTAATAACTTACCGGCCACCTCCTTGAGGACAGTTTAAACCTCCCTATGTTACGATAAGCTGAATTGTTGAGGCCAGGCCTTGTAGGATCGTAAGTTACGGTTAGGCTATAATACTTGCATGATTCATACATCCGCCATATTGAAACTATTGGGGTGATGACCTTGTAGTTAGAGCCAAACACGCTTCCCACATCAAGGTATATTGTTGCAAATTTGGTAGAGATCGGATGATTAGGCTAGACGTAATTTGATTTAAGCTCAGAACATTTGGGTGGGCGCCATTTCTTTTTTGTTATGATGGCGGTGATTTACAACATGACACTGAGTTGTCCATTGATAGTGCTACCTCTTTGTCAAAAGTGGTTTTATTTGGTTTCGTTGTGTTTGATTGATAGGGGAGATCGATTTGCACACGTACACGGCCGCCATATTCAAACTTCAGGGCTGATAACCTTGTAGTTTGGTCAAAAGACGCTTCCGACATGAAGGTATGTTGTTGCATAATTTGGTAGAGATCAAATGATTAGGTTAGTCATAATTTGATTTAAGTTTTGAACATTTGGGTGGCCGCCATTACGTTTCCGTCAAGATGGCGGCGATATAGAACATGACATTGAGGTGCCCTTTGCTAGTGCTACCTCTGCACCATATTTCGGTTTCACCGTGTTTGAGTTGATAGGGGAGGAACAGACATATCAAATCACACACACAGACACACAATCTTTTGGTCCTGGTATTTAAATGGACGTTACTCGCGATTTAACCAACCGAGCACAGTAAAACGTGGTACAGTAAATGCTTATACAAATTTTAATCCACTGAAATCTAATTTATTTCAATTGTTTTCATAACCACAAGATGGCGGCTGTGCGAAATTTTAAATACTCGTTTTTATTTCTTGTGTTCTAATCATGCGATTGAAGTGTGAATAATACACCTACGCAATAATCTTCATGTAATAATATATTACTCTATGACCTACATATACAGGGTGTTTCAGAAATACTTTTACGAACTTTGGGGATTGGTTCCTTACACCAAAAGAAGAAAAAATGTTCATATACACATATGCCCCAAAATCCTTCGTTTTCAATTTATTAATGAAATAACATTGTACAGTGACAAATTGACAGCCTGTTTGGAAGTGTTTAACACATGAACTCATATCAAAAAAGGTTCCTGTCACCGACAGATGGAAAAATGTCAAATGCACTGGTGTTCCAGACAGGCTCGCCATCAGCACCAGTTTAGGATTAATGTGTAGGTCCATACGTTCTACCAACACGTCTTACAGATGCTGTCTCCAGAGACTTTATCCAGAACACCCTTTCACACTTAATGCATGACAATGTGCCCCTGCAAATATGACAACGTATGTGGTGGATGCATGATGGGGCTCCTGCACACTTTAGTCACCTTGTTTGCACTGCACTGACGGAGAGGAGGACCCGTTCCATGGCTTGCACGGTCCGGTAGACTTTTATCTGTGGTGTCAGGAACCTTTTTTGATATGCGTTCATGTGTTAAACTTTTCCAAACAGGCTGTCAATTAATGTGTTACTGTACAATGTTCTTTCATTAACAAAGCGAAAACGAATGATTTTGGGACATATGTGTGTATGAACTTTTTTTATTTTTTGGTGTAAGGAACCAATCCCTAAAGTTTGTAAAAGTATTTCTGAAACACCCTGTATAAAGATCCAACATGGCGACCATCCGAAATATTTAGACGGTTCTCGATATCTACGAATTTATTACAGCAATCAAACTGAAATATTGTATGTTGATAGTAGGTTACATGAAAATAGACGGTTTAGTTCTTCACGGAACTACTTGTTTAAGAATGAAATGCCAAAACTGTGTAATGAACGAGATGTTTGAATTTTCTGATATTCTTTTACCGTATAGTGTATTTGCACATCGTCACATGTGTGCGTACCCAGGCTGATAATTCTAACATAGGCATCACAGTACTTTTCCTTGAACGAAACAAGCGATGAAATTACAAATTCATGATACCAATAAAATCATCACGGCTGTAAGGAGGCAAACAACAAGCAACTATTGAGTATCACTACTTGGACCTTATCCAGCACAAAACGCACTGAGTAAATAATATGGCCCACATGCCCACGACATAATTCCATTGGGAGCGCTGCCTAGCGATTGAAAAACATAATATGGCTTATCGGACGAGTTATGTCGGGACTACCCTCCTCTGAACTTTACCCGACGATTGAACAACAAGCCCTAAAGGAATTTCCCACATTGAGAGTGTTTCATTTAAACAAATAATATACTGTAATGTACGGTATCACGTGCTGTTCCTGTTATAGGAGACCATAGTAATAGTGCACATTGCTTTTGTACAAGACAAACTTCAAAGCGCTAACCATGCAACAACAACAACATGGCTTGAGGGAACATGTCCAACACTAGGTATCTAGAACTTCATCTTTTCTTGCGTTCTGTTATAAATTCTTTCCCTTCGTTTACTTACATAAAATAGCCTCAAATAGCCCCGTACTATTGTTCCAAGAATAAAGCTATTTCTGCTTCGCGTAGTGAAATAGGCTATGCCTGAGAGTGCCTGCGATCACGACACATATTGGGACTGCCTTGAGTTTAGTTTTCTGGAGTGAGATTTAGAGTCGATCATGTAACTTACCATACGTGTATGTTAAGTAAATAAACTTCCACATATTGTCCTGAGATTTTGTTGTACGTAGTGGCGTACCACACTTCACAGAAGAGCTCTCCCTTCCCCACCAAAAACCTTGGTGAAAACATAGGATCCAGTCAATGAAAACTTGTACACAACAACTAGATGTCATCACTTTCATGAAGTCAGATTTTTATTATTGATTTATTATTATTTCAAGAGAATATCTTAAAATACAGCAACACTTAGAAGCCATCTTAAGCCTATTTTGATCATATGAAATACCGGGTGAGTTAGCCGTGGTGGTTACGGCATGACTGATGGCAGTCACTCACATCCGGGAGGCGAGGAGGTTCGAATCCCCCCGCCGGCAACCTTGAAGATGGTCTTCTGTGGTTTCCCATCTTCCTTCCAGGCAAATGCCGGGGTTGGTCCCTAACTATAGGCCACAGCCGCTACCTTCCAACTCCTCGTCCTTACAATCCAACTTCCCTCCTTCCCTCCCCAACGGTACTTGTAGCTCACCCATTGGGTGTCCGTCTCGAAGCAGCTACAAAACTGGCGAGCCGAACATGTCCTCGGACACTCCCGGCACTAAAAGCCATACGCTAAAAAAAAAAAAAAAAAAAAAAAAAAATCATATGAAATACAAGATGTTCAGTTAAGAACATATAGCCTACTTTCGTCTAAATGCATGGCTATAGTTATAACTCTTTGTCCTTTTCAAGGAGTATAATTGAATGCTGGTTGTAGTAGCTTGTTGAAATACAACGTGCTATACGGATATTAAACGTTGATTGATTGAATCCTTACCTGAACTATACACACACTAATACAGCCATCACACTAACGCTGGTTATGAGAAAAAGTTTAACAGTCACCCAAGTACACGGGGCTAAATGTTCATGATGTCCATGCATCTCAAATGAAACAACCACACGCTCCTACCCAAATCCTTCGTCGTATAAAATTACACACACTAGTAAGCCTACAGACATCACAGTGATACAGGTTATCAGACAACTCCTACACACACCCAAGTAAACGGGGCTACAAGACGCAAAACCCCTAAAGAATTAACAACAAAAACAACAACGACAATAGTCTCTACCACGGATCAAGGTCAACGAAAATTAATCGCTGTATTCGAGTGTTGAAATATGTGGTGTTATAAGTACATATATATTATATTTTCGATTGCAAATACACACTATATATCCTTAACATTATAACCAACAAAAAAAAGTAAACAAATTTGAACCTGTAGGGATTTGATCCACGAACCTCGAGACTATCAGCTCAGGTCGCTACCATTACGCCACGGATATGCTATGCTAATACTTGGTAAACAACTGGTTTAGTATAACTGTATCATATTTTGTGCTGAAATCAACGATTTCATTAGCGTTTTTTTAAAGTTTCTATAAACCATTTGATACTAAAAATGTATTATTTTGTTCAGTACCGGTACATTCATGAAAGGATATAAACATACGAAGTTACGGAAATATATCGATTTAGGAGCAAAAATAGTGGCCATTTTGAAAACGGGACGGCACGGTCCCACAGCGATATGGCATGGTCAGCCTGACCTGTTAGTCACTTCTACGGTTACAGTCATATTCTATCATAATATGCTAATATCCTACCGGTCACCTCCTTGAGGACAGTTTAAACCTAACACCATACATGCCTACAAGAATTTTATTCTACTGGCATCGAATTCAATTAAATTGTTCTCATAAAAGCAAGATGGTGGCGGTGCGAAATCTTAATATTAAGTTTTTATTTCTTGTGTCCTACTCATGCGATCAAAGTGAATGTTTGAATAATGAACCTACGCAATAATCTTCATAATTATAATGGTACATAACTCTATGGTCTACATATAGAACAATCCAACATGGCGATCATCTGAAATATTTTGACGGTTCTCAATATCTGCGAATCTATTACAGCAATCAAACTGGGATTTCGTATTCTGTAGAGGGTATAACCATAAGTTGTTCTAAGGCATTTTCAATAACCTTATGAACACAAATCCAACATGGCGGTGACGCAAAATTTTAATATTTAAATTGATTTTCTTGCGACCTAATTATCCTAGAGTAATGCAACTTTGCATGGTAAATCTTCATACAAGGTTTAATATATTCACGTTTAATTCAATTCAATTTCTATAAAACTTAAAAATGGCGGCTGTGCAAGATTTTTTAAATTACGTTTATACTGTATTTCTCGTGTCCTAAACATGCGATAGTAATGTAGGCTAGTATAATGAGCCACGGTTATAATATTCATCTTCTGGCATATGATTCTATAGCATATAAGTTATATGAAACAATCCAGCATTGCGTCCATACGACACATTTCACCAGTCATCAATATTTCGGAGCTATTTAAGCAATCAAACTGAAATTCTGTTTGGTGTTAGAGAGCTGTTAATTAAGGGCAAATATGTAACTTTTCAAATCCTGAGAAACAAAAAAGGAAAGGAAGGAAGCTTATAGTTTAACGTGACCGGGTCCCTGAGAAACACAAAAACATCTTGGCGACCAAGTGATTTTCATAGATTTCAAATTACATTTCTGGCGATCTAGTCACCCGAGTGCAATGAAACTTGGCCCAACGAGTCGTTATGCAGAGCTAAGTGTAATTGAGTCGTCCTTTCGATTCCCGGCCCTGCCAAGAAATTTATTTCTGGTCTGAGGGCTGTAACGGGGTACACTCAGTCTCGTGAGGCAAAACTGAGAAGATGTGGGTTTGATTCCCACCTCAGCCATCCTGGAAGCTGTTTTGCGTGGTTTGCTACTTTTACTCCAGGCAAATGCCAAATTATACCTTACTTAAGGCCACGGCTACTTCCTACTCAAGTCCTGCATTAATTACAAATACATACACTAGTAAAGACATCACAGAGAAACAGGTTACCAGACAAATTCAGCACACACCCAAGTACACGGGGCTAAATGACCACGATGTCTCAATGGCCCTAGAAGAATCAACACCAACTCCTTCAAAATAAATGTAATAATACATAAAGCCTACTCTAACAAAATAGAGAAAAAGGTTCTAGCAACTACAAGTCCTGATCCATCATCACAAGATCCTTGATCGCTTGACGAATGAAACTAGGAATGCAAATGAATGTATTAATCTCGTGTATTTTATGTCAGTTTTAGGGAATAACGCCCATTACAATTGGGTACAATCGTGTTGACGGACTTAAATGCATTTACATTTCGTTTACTAATGCGACATTGAAAATGGCTTCCAACATGATAACTAGGGCTCGGATTTTTAGGTAAATAAATATTTTTTATGTAAATATATCTTTTAAGCATTTTTTATATAAATACATAAATTCCTGTTTTTCACTTATTAGCACATAAAAAGGCATCATATATATATTTATTTAATCCGTATGCTAGATCTTTCAGTTTGTTGCATTTTTAGTCTGTGTTATTTCAACGGGGAAGAACCTGTGACCTATCTAATCTTCATGAACTTGCAACTGTGTTATTCTTAACTTGTCGCCCCGTGCCACTCATTGTGGAAGCCGGAGATTTCCTTGTCCATAGCCATATTGCCCCACGCTCTAGACCCCCCTACTACCTGGAACCAGTGTCACTCACATGGAGTTCATTTTTGTCACTGTGAAGTGTAAGGCAGTTCTACGATGCCTTAAGTAAAAACAACTACAAGTTACCTTCTGTTGCAGAATTTAAAGATAATTTTACTTCTGATGGGGGCGTTCTGTTCTGCCAGCCATGTGGGAAAGCAATCAAGGCTGAACAGCGATCTCATGTTGTACAACACCTCAAGGGCAAGAAACATATTGCCGCAGTTTCGCGCCTACAGAGGAAGTGTTTCGCGATAATCGTCGGTCATCTGTGATGGTCAACCTGAAGATGTATCTCGTTGTGTATTGTAATGCTTCTGCAGTCAGTGAGGCATAGAATAAATTGCATTCGTGAGTACTGCATATTGTTTCTATTCACATTAATAATAAATTATAATTAAATATTTTAAATTTTTTGTCACATATTTCAGGTATTTTAATATATAAAAAATAAATATTTTCCCAATTTTTAGCACCTGAAAATCCGAGCCCTAATGATAACGTTGAGGACCATGGTTCTCCCACACCCCGCTCTGCAAGGGTGAATGTTACGCCACTTATTGTGCATTTGGCTGGAACGGGACCACTGAACTAATAGCAGAAACACAGTAGGTGACTTTTGGCACCACTGCTTAGGTTCTAAACTCTAAGGGTTGTTTCAATACTTTCAGTCTTCTTCTTGGAACCACCTTCTTCAAATTACTTTATTCTTCGAGACATTGAGTCCTTGCAACCCCATAAATATCTCATTTTACCCGCCAAGTTATGAATTACTGTGTTTTTTTCTCGCTCCAATCGCGTACCTGTGTAGCTGGTCAAAACAAATTCCATGTATAAATCCAATCAAGAGTAGATAACGTAAGCGTAGAAAGCAGTTGTAAAATAACCCCGGGCACTACAGCCCATGAAGGGCCTAGGCCTACCAAGCGACCGCTGCCCAGCCATTTGGCCTTCAGATATTGGGGTGACGCGTGATCAGCGCATCGGGTCCCTTCGACCGTTAATCTTGGTTTTCGTGAACGAGGCGCTGCCTCACTGTCAGACAGCTACTCAATTGTCCTCACGAGGCTGACTGCACCCCGTTCCAGCCCTCACGTCAGTTTCTAAAATCCCTGACGGAGCCGGGAATCGAACCTGGGGCCTCCGGGTGAGAGTCAGGCGTGCTACCCCAACACCACAGGGCCGGCCGCAGTTGTAAAATGGTGTATACCAATTACATAATCGGATGGACTACAAATTAGTCGAAATCTAATGCATCAAGGCATTTACAAGTAATATGAGTATAATTTCATAAAACTTTCTCCACTGGTTTTCCGCTCTCGTAGTAACGGTACAGTAAAGAGCTAACTACTGTATTTCAGTGTTCTGCTGTTGCAGGAGAATAAAGCCAGCCAACGTAGGTAAAAGTTATGTCTTTGGCAACCTGGGAGAAACAAATTCATTGAGTAATTGGCACCTAAACAGTTATTAAGTTAAAGTAGTGGAGTAACGTCACAGATCCACAAGGTCAGAGTTCTATTCTTGCTGCATGGGTTGCTCCAGCTATTTGAAAGTGCACTGGAGCAGTATGATATGATTGATACTTGTGACTTTCAGGCTCAGAACCATCTGGCAAGATTTGGTCAAACTTTCCGACCAAAACAGCTGTATGACGTGATGTCGTGCAACTATATGACTATAAAGTATCTGGATTTCTTTTTTATTCGCCAACGATTCCAGAGCACCAATTGCATGTGTAGGGGAAGTGGTGGGAAAGGGGGAGGGGCAGGACCGGATAGCGGGGTAAAAGCGGGGAACCTCACCAGAGTCCCTGTGTGATGTAATCATCATATTTTCTGTCCATCAAGACCTGTGGTCATGTGCATAGAGGTGTCCATATAAGCGCAAATGAAAGACAGTACATGTTATTTTACAGTGTTGCGAAGTTACTTCACATCGAATGTGTTCCCACTGTAGTTAAGGAAATTTAGCGATACCAATCTTAGCTCCTCGAGATGACAAGAACGTTGTGTTAGCTTACTTTTCATGTGATTTGTTTAATGGCATTGCAACTTCGATCTCTTAAATACTATACAGTAAGTTGTGTTCAGAATGGCATCACTAGGAGCATAACCATTTAATGCCTTGTTCTGCCCACACGTTCCTATGAAGCTCATATTATTATTATTATTATTAATAATAATAATATCATTATTATTATTATTAATGCGACCTAGGCTTAAACAATATTGTCTGAGCGTACGATAGCAAATGCAATAGCTAAAGCAAGGAGTTGTTATTGTTTTACTTAGGTATTTGAACCAGAATTCGTTTTCTTGGCAGGGTCTGGAAATGAACCAAGGACCAATATGTAGGCCTACCGCAAAGCCACAAAAGGCAGCCAAAAGTTTGAAAGAAGATAATGTGTAAAAGCCGTAGAACCTCCTCCTCCTGAGGTTGATATTTCAGATGATCGATGTGCAGTATTTCATAGCCGCATCTGCCAGGATCATGGGAAGGGGCTACAGATCAGATGATTGCATCATCTCCTTCTCTTCAGCCTGGACTAGCAGTATTAACTGAACATATTGTATTTGAATTGCAGCCAATGGCCATAGCAGGGCATTTCAATTGAACGCCCGTAGGTTCCCCAACAAGTTCAATTACAAGTAGTTCCAACTTTGCTTACCAGACTCCACTGTCACTGACACCCAACGGCAAACGTTGTAAAGATTACTTAACTTCACTGAGCATATCAAGGCGAGTTGGAAACTAGATAGACCATATATGATGCAATATACTGCACTTCCAATGGTTGTATCTGATCCAGTCACAAAATATCTGAAAACATGCCAAATGCTATAAGAATGAAGCCACGTGCAAAGCTTCTGTAAATCTGTGACACTCCGGAACTTTTGAGACAGCCAATCAAGTCCAAGAATCTTATTATTCAGGATCTGAAGACGACGCTTAATGAATCGGAGGAGACGTTAAAGGATCTGACGGAGCGTATTCTTGGGGATGAGCTTCAAGCCAGGCTGTGGAAATTGAGGATGACGTCATCATAATGAGTGATTCTATGATATGGTAGAGTGCGAATATCTCGAGGAAATCAGGTACAAAAGTGTGGTGTTATCCTGGGATTAAAAATGACCAGCTTGCCCAAAAACTGGAAGAAGCAAATTTAGATGACTGTGAAAAAGTTAAAGTGTTGTTGCTCCATGTTGGGACGAACAATATAAAGAAGAGGGCTACAGCTCATTACATCATGGGGGAGCTCTAAGAAAGAAAAAAAACGAAAATTATGAGTGGCCTTGTACGATGGGGTGATGTTCCGTTAAAGCAAGTTAAGACTGTTAATGGACGCATGGACTGGGTATGTGTCCAGCTGGGATTAGAGTACGTCGACTCAGACTGCTGGATTGGTAGTCGTGACTTCACCCATTTAGATGCTACTGGCTTGGGTATAAAGTATGGTGGTGAATATGGCCCTTCTTGTTAGCCGTATTGTGTGTATGAGTCTTTTAGATGCTACTGGCGTGATTATAAAGTATGGTGAGGAATTTGGCCCTTCTTGTTAGCCGTATTGTGTATATGAGTCTTTTAGATGCTACTGGCGTGATTATAAAGTATGGTGGGGAATATGGCCCTTCTTGTTAGCCGTATTGTGTATATGAGTCTTTTAGATGCTACTGGCGTGATTATAAAGTATGGTGGGGAATATGACCCTTCTTGTTAGCCGTATTGTGTATATGAGCCTTTTAGATGCTACTGGCGTGATTATAAAGTATAGTGGTGAATATGGCCCTTCTTGTTAGCAGTATTGTGTATATGAGTCTTTTAGATGCTACTGGCGTGATTATAAAGTATGGTGGGGAATATGGCCCTTCTTGTTAGCCGTATTGTGTATATGAGCCTTTTAGATGCTACTGGCGTGATTATAAAGTATGGTGGTGAATATGGCCCTTCGTGTTAGCCGTATTGTGTATATGAGTCTTTTAGATGCTACTGGCGTGATTATAAAGTATAGTGGTGAATATGGCCCTTCTTGTTAGCCGTATTGTGTATATGAGTCTTTTAGATGCTACTGGCCTGGGTGTGAAATATGGTGGTGAATATGGTCCTTCTTGTTAACCGTATTGTGTATATGAGCCTTTTAGATGCTACTGGTCTGGGTATAAAGTATGGTGGTAAATATGGCCCTTCTTGTTAGCCTTATTGTGTTTATGAGCCTTTTAGATGCTATCGGTGAAGTTTACGGGGGTGGGTATGATACAATGTGTAAACATAGCATCCTAGTAATTTATAAAGTGAGTTCATTTAGTCCATGAGTTTGCCCGTTCTTAGTTGCCGAGGCTTGGATTCCAAACATGGGCATCTGTCACACCCAGATTACCCAAGTATCCCGTGTGCCCCTCCAAATATATAACTGAGTGAATGAGTGTTTAGCGAATTATAAATTAAAAACTTGCCAAAGTTTGATCTCGAGTTTCGCAACTCATCAAGCTTCACTTGTAGCAGGTGGTTTAGCGCACACCACGACACAATCGCCTATCAGTCTAAGCTAAGCGCAACCAGCGCAGGCACATACACCCTGTGATTGCAATGGCGAACTTCAGCAATGATGATGATAATTGTTGTTTTAAGGGGCCTAACATCTAGGTTATCAGCCCCTAATGGTTTGGGTGATCGTGAAGATGATAATAAAATGTAATGCATAACTAAAACTAACTACTAACTACATACTAGAAGAAAAAATGGAAAACAAAAGGAGAAACAAAAAGGCAAACAAATGACAGGAGGAAATAAATGCCCGCAACCCTCGAAGAATGCGGATTGAGGGACTTGTAAGGAAGGAGAGCCATGAAAGGCAGATAGGAAAGTGAAAGAGGAGAGGGTCCGCCCCAAAGGCAATGGAAAAAGGGAAAAACCGGACCCAGCTCAGGAATCCCTCGGGGTCGCCAACTCCTGAACTCACCAGCCGTGAGCCCTTGAGGGCGTAGCACTATCCAGGGTGCACCAGAAGTGGTGGGGCTACACACACCCTATCTCCTTGAGGGCCTTGAGCAGAAGGCAGGAGATATCATGAAATGAAAAAGAAGGCTGACTCCTCGCAGAAGGAGGGTATCAGAAAAGATGAGACAAGGGCCAATTAAGGCGGGAAAGGAAGAGACTCCCTAGGCCTCGGATACCATAAAACCGTCAGTTCGGAAGAGAACAAGAGTTGACCAAGTGCGGTCGACAGGAAAGAAGACGGAGAGGAGCCCGACACTAGTAAGTGGAAGCCCCACAGTCCCACCAGATGTGAGCCCCTAGGGGCAGGGGGGAGGGGGGGGGGGAGGGGGGGGGCAGCAGCAAGTCTGGATATTGCAGGTTACAATCCCGGTGCTGACAATGACCATTCTGATTGTGCCTACTTTTTCCACATTCCTTCCTGCTAAATACCGGGATCAAGTCCCGACGCACTTACCGCATCTTTGACCCTCCACACGCAACTAGAGTCACCATTACAGAAACATAGGATAACTATTCTGACAAATCCACCAAACACTCAAATAAACGGGACTGATGGCCAAGGTGTCAAACCCCCTAAAATGAGCTAACAACGAAATCCACAATAAGTATTTAATATCATCCTTATTTGTGTTACTGGCTCCGGGTTCTCGCCTGCAATGCTCAAGGTTGCGGATTCGAATCTCGGCGCAGTCAGTTGGCATTTCAGAAAGTGTAAATGCGGGGCACACGCGTCAGTAGATGTAATTACAGGCTACAGATCCCTTTCAAGGCAAACTCCGACATCTCAGCATCTCTAAAGCAGTAGTACAAAGCAGGGATGTAATTACATTGTATTATTATTTGACTCTTATTACCAGGGCCCGGATGTTGATGACATGTTATCTTTTAGCTGAGTTGTCTAAAATAATGCTGAAGTAGACCTACATAGAAACTCTGGACGGGCCACCCCGTCTTCAAATATGTCATTTTTATTTTGCATTTTTTTTAGCATTTTTTGCTATTTTTCCGTTTTAAGAGCATATCTTTAAGTTTGGTAGATTCTTTTGGTCATATTTTAGAGAAATCGGCTTTTTAAGTCATTTTTTTCCAATTTAGTCATGGCACAGCTTTATATGAGGGGGTTACGTCTCTCAGAGTTAGCAGCAAACGACCTTCCTCACTTCAAGTACGCTCCGATCACATCAGTCGATGTTGAACGCAGTTTTCGAGATATAAAAACTTGTTGGCTGATAACCGATGATCATTTACATTTGACAACATTGTTCTGTTATTATTATCATTATTAAGCCTCCGTGGCTTAGGCGGCAGCACGCCGGCCTCTCACCGCTGGGTCCATGGTTCAAATCCCGGTCACTCCGTGAGATTTGTGCTGGACAAAGTGGAGGCAGACAGGTCTTTCTCCGGGTACTCTGGTTTTTCCTGTCACAAATTTCATTCCAGCAACACTCACCACTATCGTTTCATTTCATCTGTCATTCATTTAATCATTGCCCCAGGGGAGTGTGCCAGGCTTCGGCAGCTGGCACAGTTCATATCATCGCCGCTAGATGGGAGGCTTCATTCATTCCATTCCCTGACCCGATCGGTCGGCTGGAAGCAGGCTGAGGATTTTCATTTTCATTATTATCATTATCGTTGTTATTATTATTATTGTGGTTCACCTCCTAGCGTAGTGATGAGCATTCTTGGCTGTCCTCAAATATGTCCGGGTTCGATTCCCGGCTCTACCAAGTAATTTAATTCTCGTCTAAGAGCTGGAGCAGGGTTCACGCAATTTCGTGAGGCGGAACTGAGAAGAGGTGGGTTAATTCCTACGACTTCCATCCTAGAAGTGGTTTTCCATGGTCTCTTCTCCATACGAATGCCAGGATAGTGCCCAAATTAAGACAATGGCCACCGCCTGCTCTAATCCTAGCCCTAATAAAAAAAAACACTAGTACAGCCATCACAATGACACAAGTTAACAGACATATCTACACATGCTCAAGTACACGGAGCTACATGATCACCATGTCACAAAGCCACTTAAAGGATCATCTCATGGTGTAGCAGCTAGCTGTCGCCCCGAAGGTCTGGGTTCAATTCCCACCTCAGTCATACTGGAAGTGGCTTTCCGGGACGGTTCCTAAATTAAGGCCACCGCCACTTCCATCTCAACCCTCGCCTTAATTGCATATACGAGTGTTAATACAGATACCACTATAATTCAGGTTATCAGGAAAATTCTATACACACACCCAAGTACACGGGGCTGTCCAAGCCCGTAAATGAAACAACAAGATGATCCTTAATGAATCCATAACAATACAATATGTATGTACTTTATACTCAATGTAATACTGAAAAGAGAAAGTCTGTATTTATGAAAATATTCGACCTGATTTTATGATGTGTAACATCTTTCCACTCGGTTGCTGGATGTTTGTGGGAGTGATTTTGAAAAATGGGACGGAAGTGGATCGGACGATCCAGCTGGCAGTGGTGGATCGAACGGAAGTGTGTAAGACGCACTGCCAGCTGGAACGCATTGCTGAACACTTTCATTCTGACGGTAAACGCTCATGCGAACTCTGGTGTCAAGTGATTGAAACAAAGCACATGGCACATGTTCGAAGACTTCGTATCAGTATTTAAATGATAGAATGCTTTAATATCAAACATTGTAAGTAGTCGGCATTGCCGGTATTATGTTTCTGCACAATGGCTATTCAAATATTAACCCACATAACGGTAATGCAGTCATCAATATAATATAATCGTTGTGGTTATACGAGAACTGAGCAAGCCTTCATGAACTATTGCTGAATACATTCTCTTTACTCACAAGAGGGCCTATTCATTAGGCATTTTAAACTCAAATTCACGCAGGAACATTATCGAAACAAGCAAAATATAAATGAAACTTAATTCCGTGATGCAGTATTATTGGTACGTGAATATAAATCACCATCTTCGACCCATTATTCGTGTGGTCGAAATAGCCGTGGGGGAAACGTCATTGACTGTGAATCTAGAGATCTCGGGTTCGAATTCCGGACGGGTTAGATATGTTTGCTACCAGGTTATCGCTTTAAACGATATTTATCATATTAATATGACTCATTTTAACAGAATCCATATGAAATTACGTGTTGGTCTCTGAATCAAGAGGTCCGGGAACTGGGCAAGCCTTTCATGATCTACTGCTGTGCACATTGCATTTGCTCGCAATTTGGCCTATTTATGGGGAATTTAAGGTTATGAGCGGTGTCGCGTCTATTAATCTAGTTGATCCATATCGTATTCCTTATTTAGGCTAGTACAGGTGAAGGTACGAAACCTCTAATGAAATGAGTTCCGTATTGTAAACTACAATATTTGTAAAACTCTCACTTTTACAAAAGATTAATATTTGTGCCAACAATATTATAAAATACCGATGTATGAACAATTTGTCGTCATTGAAATGGTTTCCCGTGGTACCTTCTGACAGGCCACGGCCACTTCCTTCCACATCCTTACCTTGTTTCATTCACCATCGTTCATTTCATCTCTCATCAACTCCTCTCGTGAGGCTGGCGTCAGGAAAGGCATCCGGCTGTAAAAACCATCCGCCACAAATACTTCCATCGCATCTCATCCGCGACTCCATAGGAAAACGGGAATAATAAGGGGTAGACATACAATACCGGTGTATCAACAATTTCTTGTGAGGTTTCTTCTATGTCAGATGTTACACATCATATGCGACTACTGTAAGGCTCGTAAAGTTTTTTTTTCTTTTAGCGTATGGCTTTTAGTGCCGGGAGTGTCCGAGGACATGTTCGGCTCGCCAGAGTTTGTAGCAGCTTCTATGCGGACATCCATGGGGTGAGCTACATGTACCGTCGCGTGTGGAATGTTGTCTGGGGAGGAAAGTGCGAATGTAAGGACTAGGAATTGGAAGGTAGCGGCTTTGGCCTATAGTTAGGTACCAACCCTGTCATTTGCCTGGAAGGAAGATGGGAAACCACAGAAATCAATCTTCAAGGTTGCCGGTGGGGGGATTCGAACCTCCTCGCCTTCCGGATGTGAGCGACTGCCTGCAGCTACGCCGTAACAACCACGGCTAACCCACTTGGTATTCGCCCTGGTTATTGGCTGTTATAGTCCACGCCACCTTAAATAGAAGAAACGTCAGGTATTTTGTATGAGAATCACGCAGGGTCGTAATAGACTGTGTCACCTTTTCAGGATTTCTTCACTGTTTAGGGCTACATGTTTATAATTGTCCTTAATCGTGGCAATCGGCTCGTCCTTTCGAGGCATCAGCGAAATGATCTATTATTTGAGTCAAGAAGCGGTAGTCAACCACTGATAACGAAAACGAGACATTCGGAAAGAAAATATCAAACACAAATCACAGTAATTTAAGTGGTGAAGATATTAACACGAGGAAATACATATTGACTACTTCGTCTTATGGTTACAGTGAAGTTCCACTTAGAAATGCAGTATATGAAATATTTTGAATTAAGGTACAAGTTTCGACCCCGCGATGGAGTCTTCGTCAGCTTATATCTAAGGCAAAATCTATTCTAATTAAAACCTAGAGAAAAAATATTCATAAAGCTATATTTACGTTCAAATAAACTAAATAAATAAATAAATAAATAAATAAATAAATAAATAAATAAATATCTCTACAAGGCATTAAATTAAAAAAATGAATTGAAACACTTATACTGATTTCTGTTCTAGATGTCAAAAGCTAATGAAATATTCTCACAGAAAACCACGCGCTGCCAGAATCCAAACTGAAAAGTTCTTGAAATATTTTCAAAATAAAGTGCATCACGTTTTGATAACTGACTACACGTGATTTTTTCCTAGAATATTCATTAGTTTTTGACATCTTTAACAGAATTCACAATAATAATAATAATATTAATAATAATAATAATAATAAATACTAATCTTTCAATTTAATTGTTAAACTTAATGTTTTGTGAGGATATCAATTTATTTATTTAGACTAAAGTATATTTGAACCTAAATATAGTTTTATGAATATTTTTACTCTAAGTTTTAATTAGAATATATTTTGCCTTGGATATAAGCTGAAGAAGACATGAAACATGTACTATAATTCAATTAATGTTTCATGAATTGTATTGAGAGGTGTATTATTTTTAAGAGGAATCTAAATGTTAATATGGAAACATTTCTTGCATAACCTTTCATGGTAAATGATATTGTTTTATAAGTGAAGTAAAATGTGTTTTGATACTCGTTACTAGTTAAACCGAAGGTTTCACCCAATAACTAACATTTTGTAATATACTGCATTTTTGAGGTAATGATTCAATGTTGGGCGTAACCATTCTGCCCGAGTATTGACGATGTTAATGATGTCTGTGGTTAGTTATATGTGAATGCCAGCGCATAATTCGAAATTCCTCCGAGCAATATTACCCACAGTGGTTGAGTACATGATCCAATATGGTGATGACACAAGACCCTTTGTTCTCAATTGAGAGCCTCATTGTGTTATAAGAACGCAGGAGAACTGTGGCGTTGTAGTTCTTGCATTAATCAGCGGACGTCTCAAATTCAACAATAATAATGTTATTGGTTTTACGTCCCTTTTAACTACTGTGGCTTTTAGAGACGCCAGGGTGTCAGAATTTTTCCCTAAAGGGGATCTTGAAGGTGCCAGTAAAACTACTGACAAAGCTCCCTCGCATTTGCGAACCCACAAATGCTAACTGACTGCGCCAGGATTCGATCCTAGAACCTTGGGTATAGCAGGCGAGAACGTTACCGCTGCGCCATGTATCCAGCCCGTCTCAAATCCATCACTGCGTCTAAATAGAGGATTAAGTACTCCCATTACAATTCACTGTCATTGGTTAGTAATAGAATGATTTTCAGTCAACTCGATTGTGCCAAATTACATTAGGCCGGGAAAGGCAAACTTAGTTATGGAAGGAAGGGTCGAGGACAAGAACTTTAGGAGTTGACCAAGGTTAGAATACAGGGTGGCGCACGAAATGTGTCACCATTTTGTTTCTCAATAAAAACTTTACTGTCAAGACAAACTCAAAGGAACATATACTACCCTGGAGTACACTCTGTGGAGATTTATTCTACCGCAGCACATGCTCAATATGTTTACCATTTTAATTCCTAGTTTCCTTCAAACGAACACTCATGTTAGCGATAACCATACGGTACATGTCTCCCGTGATTTAACTGCAAGCTTGAAGAATACGGCGTCGAGCTCCACTAAATCATGTGGACGTTTCGGGAAAATTGTTTCCTTTAGGTACCCCCAAAGAAAGAAGTCACATGGGTTGAGGTCTGGACTATTGGAGGGCCAAAATTGTTCGTCATTGAAACGATCCGGAAATCTGAGTGAAATGACCCGCATGTCGAAGCGCAAGAAAGCCAACACAATGTCTGCAGTATGTGGCTTTGCTCCATCTTGCAAGAACTACTGCGTGTTGAAGGGCAACGCAGTAGCAAGATGGTGTGGAACAAAGTTATTGCAGAGCATGCTCAAATAACGCTCACGGTTAGAAACACTGGTCTCCTAGCGACGGTATCGTGAATTACGCGTTATTTCATAACTCATTTGTTTCTCCAAGCTCCACTGCAACTGCTGTTGAGATGCTCAACGGGATATCTAGTGCGACTCATAAATTATGTACGAAAACAAGAAGTTCCGTGAAGAACTATACAGCCTACTTTTCATGCCAATGATTATTCTACAGTATATGAACCTATCTAGAATAATGACGAAATTAAGTTGGTAATATCGAAATATCTAATTAGTTCAAAATATACCTGGTATAATGTAGCCTAATAGAGCACTACAGTTGGCAGCCCTGGTGACTGAATATATTCTTAGTTCCACCTCTTAAGGTACAGAATACAAAATTTGGTTGAAGTCCAATGGACGTTACATGCAGTTAGACACTGGATCTATCAGAACGCGTAAAAGCATGTTGCCAACAATACCATGCGTGTGCTGGTCAGAAATAATCTGAATTTTTATGATATCTTGTTGTGCCAATTTTGGATGAAATCCATTTGTTAGTATAGAAGTTACATGTATTTTAAAATTGGACATATCAGCAGGCATAGAATCATGTTGGCAGCACAGCCTTGTATTAATTACTCCAAATTAATCTAGAATGTCAGGTGCTACACATGTGCAAAGTATAGAGCTGTTGGCTTGCATACTTTCTGATATATTGATATTAGGGTAAAAAGAATATAGACAGCATTTATTAACAGTTGGCAGCCCTGATTGCTCTTAACAATACTTATAGTCATATCTGTTATGGTACACATAGCACAAACGAAATTTGGTAGAAATCCAACTGATAGTATAGAATTTACATGTATTTAAAAATGGGTACTATCAGCAGGCTTATAATCATGTTGGTAGAACTGACGTATTTAAGTTACTCCAAATTAATCTAAAATGTCAGAATATACGTGTGCATAGTTTAAAGCTGTTGGCTTGCATACTTTCTGATATATTGGTATTTGGATTAAAAAATAGATAGAGCAATTATTAACAGTTGGCAGCCCTGGTGGCTCTTAAGAACACGCTCAGTCATATCTGTTTATGTACAGATATTACATACAAAATTTGGTTGAAATCCAATTGATAGTGTAGAAGTTATATGCATTTAAACATTCGACCTATCAGAAGGCTTAAAATTATTTTGGCAACACTGTCATGGTTGGCCTCCTGGAAATTAAACTTAAATAGGATTATCTACATGTGTGCCAATTTTGGAATAGCTCCCATGCATATCTTGCAAGATATCCAACATGGAGCTCAAATTTCTAGTGCGTTTTTTCAGCAGTTGGTAGCACTGACATCATTTTCAGATATGGTCGTGAGCTATTCCGGTGCACATCTTTACTCATACTAAATTTGGTTTTGATTTCTGCAGCCGTTTAGGAGTTGATAGGGGGGGGGGGACACACACACACACAGCCAGACAGACAGACAGACACACATTTTCCCAGATCGATCTCATAAGTCTACTTTTTCCTCATTTTTGCAAAATGTGAAAAGTAGGCTAAAAATGGTGACACATTTCGTGCGCCACCCTGTACGTTACTTCGGATGTAAGATGTGGTAGCTATGTAGAGATTAAACGATTAGCTCAGGTCAGGGAGCCAAGGAAAGCTGCACCAAACCAGTCAAAAGACTAAAGGCTCAATCAATAACAGCGTTTACGAGGGGAGTTCCGAATATGAGTTTCGTCTTTCTATTCCACACAGAAATTGTAGCCTATTATAAAGTGAGAAAACATATTGCCATAAGAAAGGACAGTCTTTCCTGAAGTCTTGATGGACACAGCGTAAGCAGAGGAGCACTGGCGCATGTGCTGAGAGAGAAGCAGCAAATTAACGTGCCTGAGTTCATTCGAGTGCAAACCAATATGGCGGAAGCACGTGGTCACGAATGGAAGTGTGTTGTTTTGTGCACCATGAATGGGTGCGTGGGACTAGTGTTTCAGATATGCATCGCCTCCCACAGAGAGCCTCCCGTCAAATGGCTTGGCGCTGGTTTGCAATATTTGGTGAAGGAACGCAGGGTGTGGTAGATGAAGACCAATCTGAGCGTCCTGAGACTGCAACAAATAAGTAAAGCAGGCTGTGAAGATCAAATCGCTGGGCATCGAATTTCACAAGGAGGGCTCGACAAATGTGTCTAAAATAATTTACGATACCTACACTAAAATATTGGGGTAGATGACCTCGATATTCTCATCATTACCACCACCACCACTTCAATAAAAAATACGTAGCCTACTAGAATAAATAACCTGGAGTATCGGCTAATTATGACTCCTCCTGTAGAAATGGCATCTCTCTGTAACGAGCCACGGGAGTTAGACTTAAGAAAAGTCAAAAACAAGGCTTCTATAATTTACGAAAAGTAAGCAACAGAAATCAGTGCCAGTATACGAAGATTGATATGATAGTTCAGATGGTTCACTTCGATCGTTTGAATAAGAAATAAGAAATAAAGAAATATGTTTTGAAAATTTCGAACTGCCACCATATCGAATTTTTAAAACGATTGAATGAATTCGACGACTATATACGAGTACTTAACTTTAAATTAAATTAAAGTTCACTCTGGCATGTTTCACTACGCTCTGGAAGACCATATCGTTAAAAAAGTCATTATAAATATTTGAAATTCACGATATAGAATTTCAGTTTGAATACAGTGATAGTTTCAGAGGTGTTGGGTACTTAATTGTCTTCTATCACCATATAATATTTCAGTTTGATTACAGTTATAATTTCTGAGATATTGAGTAGTCGACTGGTGAAATATCTTCGGCGGTCGCGATATTGAATTGGTTAAAATGTAAGCCTTTGCCTTTTGTAACATGAAATAAATATTCTTGTGGTGATTCATGATACGAAATGTCAATTCGATCGCTTGAACGAGATACAATAAAAAATGAGCATGTTTTTAAGATTTCGAACTGCCACCATCTTGAATTTTTGAAAAGAATTGATCAACATTAGGTGTATGTTCCTTTATCTCTAAGCGAAGATTCGCTGTGTCAAGTTACACTGCACTCAAATGATTATACTACCCGGAAAGTAACTCTAAATATTATAAATACGCGTGGCCACTATGTTGCTTATGTGTTCGTCAAGTTTTTCAAAACCACATAATGTACCTTTTAATAGTCCTCTAACGCCATGAAAAAAAATCAGTTTGATTGCTGCAGTAGTTTCGGAGATATTGAGAACTGATGAAATAATTATTTCGTGAGAACACCATCTTGGATTTTTTCTATGTTGGACCAGTAGATAAATATTATACCAGTGGTACTGTGCCCAACTCTAGGAATGGGTATTCCAAGATTCAGACACCTAGATATCAAGGGAAAGGCTACAGCCGCTTTTGAAAGTTGAGATATTTGAATATCGCGCTACATTGCTTCCAGAAGCAATTGGAAAGAATATACCGCTAAGAATATGTCAAGTGACGTAGCGAGAAATAGCAGAGGTCGAGGCTATTTATTGATTAAATAGTTAGCAATGGAGTAGAGACTTGAGACTTGGATCAGATTACTGGCACGGCCAAATGAAAGAGAATGCACTTAGTATCAAGTAAATCGGACCAGGGATACCAGAGATATGAGGATTTCCAGATTTCAGCGTGATGACGCGTGACCCTGACAGTTTTGAATAAAAGCCGGCTGGCTCAGGCATCAATAGCTCACTTCGACACAAGCACTTGCCTAGCAAGGTGCTACTACGCTGAGCCAAGGCACATGGTTGCCGGATCTACGCAGAAGTTATTTTCAAAGTTGTGATAGTCACAAAAGTGCTGCGCTACGGGTGGAACTTAGTAAGTTTCCGGCAGGGAGGATCACTAAGGTGATTGATATTTTTCTACAGACACTGGTGAAATATTTTTATTTTCACATGGACATATGCTAGACTTTGTCTAGAATTAGTACTTTTTCACAGTCCAGTAATAACCTAATACTTGGATATTTTAAGTCCAATTCAGTCAGTTTTCATATTTGTAACTTAATAACCACTTCGATCTATCAGTACATTGAAGACCAGTCTATCACGGTGGTGTTCATTAGCCAACGCAGGGAAACTACATGTTGCTTCGCGCATGGTAGATGGTGTGAAGCCATGCCCAGGGAACGATCTTCAGAACAGCCGTTGATTGGTTAGACTGTCAGTGTTTTCTTGTACTGAAAAGATTACCGTGAATTATGTTACAACTGACATATCTGAGAATAGATCACTTAGATCTGACCCCATTTAAGCAAACTGTTATGGAGTTAACATAAGCCAATATTAAAATGGATCAACAGTTACTTCAAACGTCAAGAGATATTACCACTATGTCTTGTTAGACGGATTGTGGGTATATAATGGCGGCCGATACAAGGATTATACGTGCTTGTCCGATAGGGCATGTCTATGGATAAATCTGGTACAGACCAGGTTCGCTACGCTTCAAGACCATCAAGAAATGTAAGCCACATTTTGACTTTATATTATGCCTAGCTAATTGGAACAAACTATTTTTCGGCAGATGACCAACACATTTATTTATTTTCGTATTTAAATCTTGCAATGATTTACGCAAGACATATTAGAGTTATTCTGAGTATTTTCAGCACTCAGAACAGTTTAGGATCGATGACCGAGCATATCGAACATTTATTTGAATATTTCATATTTTTGGGAAATCACGGTAATCAGCCGATGTAACTGTAAAAGTTAATAATTATTTTTGTTGAGGAATGGATATTTTTTTCCATATTCGAAGGTTCGAACATGTGGATTCTCACATAATGAGATAATAGTTAAATATATTTAAAATAATATAACTAATAATAATAATCCACTGATAATAATAATAATAATTTTCAGAATTTTTCTAAATAATTCTTGGATATTATCTTTTCTAATGATCATATGTATTGAGAGAGAGCCTATGAAGTAGTTTAATCATTTCTAGTTTGGAACAGGAGATTTTCCGAAGGAGATTGGTTAGCGCAAGCCCGCATTCAACCAACATTTCAGTTCTGGTTGAACAGTTGATATTTGCAATGAGCAAAGTATATTTTTCAGATAACACGGAGAGGCATGAAACGGGAAGCAAATGATAATTGTATCAAATAGGATATTTTTGTATTTATATAAAATCGTGACGTAAATACACTCGAAAGTGAAATAAAGATTTTCATAAGTATGGTAAATTCACGGGTTGAACTGAATGGTAAAATAAAATAAACTTGTAAGTTTGTTAATCTTCCAGTGTTGATAACAAGCAGAGGCTTGATTTATTGTATAAATTTTGGGAAGAAAATTTATGTGTGGAGTAGTTGAAATGCCATTCCCAGGTGCGCATGTTTAAGTCGCAGGAATGAGGAGATTTTTTCGAGCATCAATCAAATAGCAGGTTCGATGGCTCAGGTTTATAGTAGGAGTATTGGAACTACACATTTCGTCGTATGAATGACCCGAAGGTTATTTCTTAGAAACCATCAGTTCTTATTTCAACCTTGTTTACGAATTCCATTTAGACTCTGATTTTGCTAGAACCCGGATTTGTCATGATAGTAGTTTATTCTTCTTCAGAGGAAGACCTTTGCCGTTGTTGTTGGAATATTGTGTTCTTACACAAATAATAGAATGGGCCACTGCCAATTAAAAATAATTCTATAACCACGAATAATTTGAAGGATGTTTTCAATCCTAGTGCCATGAACTAAATGAATTTATTATGAAGCTACAATTCTTATTTCCGCATTCTGTCGAAGAATTGCAAGTTGTGAAAGTTGCTAAAATGGCCATGAATATAAATATTTTTCTTAATAATGTTCCCAAGTGGAAAATCAAATAGTTGAATGGTTCAACAATTTATTGATCAAGTTGATGATTCAGAAATCATATATTTTGTTAGGAACTTGAAGTGCATAATCGAGTCACTTCTCGAAATGTTTAATGTCGGAAGAACAATTAATTTTTGTTGTGCTTCGCACAGTTCTTCGGTGCTATGCTCAAGGTCAAATACTTTTCAGATGTTATTAATATGTGTAAATAATTTGTGTTGATTCAGAATAATAATATTTTTTGACACTGGAAAAATAAGTGAAAGTTAAAAATTCTATGAACATTTATTCTACGAGTGTTAATATTATGTAAAAATTCAAACAGTGAACTACAGTATTTCCAGTAAAGACAATTAAATTTGAACTGGATTTAATCATAAATAATTTTGGAACACAGTCTACAGGACTAATAATCAGACTTGTGTTTCCAAAGATAATTGTCAAATGTGTTTGGAAAATTTCTGTACATTGCGTAAATAGGATGTGGGTCGCCACACGTGAATGATGCTGCTTTGAGCATTTTTGCAGTCAATTTTAACTTCAAAATAAAATGAGATAATTTTACATGATGTGTTATGCCCAGTTGAATCTCCTTCTATCCTTATTGTTGCATTGAGCCAAAAATCAGTAAAGCATTTTTTTCATTTGATGTCGTTTTTGCGATTAGCTTTAACCCATCTGGCGCTCCGGGATATTTTGACTCTCGTGCTGACTGATTATTGGTAAAATGCATATGTGGTCGTGCGGACTCCAGTCTAAACGGGCACATAAAATAAGATAGAGGGAGAAATGGCTTCGAACGTGGGTCTCGAGTTAGACACGGTCAATCGCATGCCGATTTGAATTATGATGATTTTCTATAAATATTTTGGGAGTTGAGAGATGTCTGGTTTGGATGAATAAATTAATAGGAAACCCAATTAGTGGGGAAAATTAAAAATTTATCTGGATTAATAATTAGAATGGGTTTGATTATTTTTGATAATGGCTTAACCATTAGGGCGTCAATGAAATTCAGTAGTAAACGTTCGATGACTGGACATACGCATTATTAGAATCCAGGTGGAGGATATTTGAGAACTTGCATATTTTTCTTGTGATATTGTGGTAAATGTAATTTGTAAAAGTAGAGAATTTTGTTTTTCCATCACATCGACATTAGGACTAATCTCATTTTATTACAGTGTTCCAATTAGCTATTCATATTTCTTGTTCTAGTTATAAGCTTGTGTTTGCCAATATTGTATACCCCTAAGTTTTGAATAATAATTGAAAATTATGGAAGAGATGATGAGGAGTTTGGAGGAGAGTTCAAAAGAGGCTGGACGGCGTGTAGCCGCCATTATGAAAGAAAATACAGAGGCTTTAGAAAAGAAACTTAAAGAAAATTCCGATTCTTTAGAAAGTAAACATAAAGAAAATTCTGATTCTTTAGAAAATAAACTTAAAGAAAGTTTAAATGATAAACTTAAAGAAAATTCTGATTCTTTAGAAAATAAACTTAAAGAAAATTCTGATTCTTTAGAAAGTAAACTTAAAGAAAGTTTAAATGATAAACTTAAAGAAAATTCTGATTCTTTAGAAAATAAACTTAAAGAAAATTCTGATTCTTTAGAAAATAAACTTAAAGAAAGTTTAAATGAGAAACTTAAAGAAAATTCTGATTCTTTAGAAAGCAGGTTAAAAGGTAACTTGAAAGGAAATTTAAATAGTAAATTTAACTCTATGGAAAATAAATTTGAAGAGAATTCCGAAATTTTGAAAATGTCACTTGAGAGTAAAATGACTAAATTATGCGAAAAAACACATGAGCTCGAAACTTCATTAGCCACTAACGCAAGTTTAATGGACGATAAATTTCGCGATGCCGATCTAAGATCCCAAAGCTTAGCTGATAGGATAGAACATGGTCTGAGGAAAGTTGGTGAAGACATGATCAACCTAGAAGTCAGAGTGAAGAAAGAGAGTAATGAGATGGGAATTCTAGTTGTTCAACGGTTGACAGAACAATTCAAAGAATTTGTAATGGGAGAAATAAGAGAAGGTGTGATTAATGAATTACAAACTGAAATTAAAACCACAGTTGTCAATGAAATTAAAGACACACTCAAGCTGGAGAACCAAGAGGGAATCAAAGAGATTAGGGAATATTTGTCATCCCATATTCAAGTAATTTCCAAAGATATCCAAGCAACTCAAAAGGACATCTCAGATATGACAGGGTCATTGAAAAGTCATGAGGCTGTTATGAACCAGATATCCACTGATGTCAAGGAGAATTGTAAAGAAACTGAAGCAATTAAGAAAATGGCAGAAGAAAACCATTAGGAAATTGAGGCTATGAAAACCCAAATCAAGGACGAGAAACAGTCTGACCATCTGTTGAAAATGCCAAGTGTAAGGGGAAAAGAACAGATACAGATAAATCTAGGAGCAGCTAGAGAAACTGATAGTCAAAGACAGGATGAGGTCAGGACAGTATTTCAATCCAACCCCATAACTGTATTCAAGAATGTAGAGGATAAGCCTTCTAAATTTTCAGGGCGAGATTCTGTGACACCCGTAGAATTTTTGAGAGAAGCAGGTGATTATCTGAAAGATTCCAAGATCCCTAAAGAAAGACAGATCCGAGTGATAGGGAAATTTTTGGAAGGTCCTGCACTTCTTTGGTTTAGAGCTTTTAGATCCACTCTAACCACTTTTGAGGAGTTTTCTCGTGGGTTATTGAAACAGTTTTGGTCCCCGGAAACCCAACAGCAAGTCAGAGCAGAATTATATTCGAAGAGATTCTCGACGTCACAACCTACTCGATACTCTACGTACTTTTCTGGACAGCTTTCTAAACTTCAACATTTAGATCCGCCGATGTCAGATAATGAATTAATTACTGCATTGATACGTCAGTTTCCAGCAGACGTCCAAAGGACTTTGATCGCTGCTGACATCTATAATATGGAGCAATTTGACGAGGTATTACAGAAGCTGGATCATACGAACGCTCAATTCTTCCATGAGAAGGGAGGAAAGAATAACAACGCTGTGTACGCTGTTATGGCTGATAGTTATTCTCAAACACCTCGAGAGATGCGAGAGGGGCGAGAAGAGAAAACGCCGAGGGAAGATCCCAATAAAAGAGGATGGAATCAGTACAGTAACAGATACAGTTACAAGCCTTATGCAAGACCGGATGGTGGAAATCGATATAATACTCGATGGAGAAGGCCAAGGAATAATCAAGGAAGGTACCAGGAAAGAAGATACTATGGTAGAAACATTACAATAACAGAGGGAATGTGGATACTCGTCAGTCCAATGAAGAGTTCAACAAGGAGACGAGGAAGAACTTAGAAGCAAGACACCAAGATAACTTGCAGTTTTTGGAGCAGAGGCCCAATGAACCAGGTCCATCGGGAACACAACAATCCCGGGGGAATGGAAACGAAAAAAAAAACTTCGAATTCACAGTAGAAGATAGAATTTTGAACACTTTCACTTCCAGAATTATTAAATGGCAAGCAGAGGATGATGACTTAATTCAACAGAATGACGAACGGAAAGAAATGGGTATAAGAATTAGAATGCCAATCATATCATGCGAAGTATTCGGTATGCCTGTCGATACTTTGATTGATACTGGGGCTATGATTTGTCTTGTGAGTGAGAAGCTTTATATTCTGTGGAAACTCAAAGAGAATTTAGAGGAGATTCCAGTATCAGGAATCAAGATCCAAGGAATAATACCCAACAAAATATCTCTGTGTAAAACACAATTATACTTATGTATTACGATTGGAGGACATGATTTCCGACATGAGTTTGTAGTAATGAAGGACATGGCTTTTGACATGATATTGGGAGCGGATTTCATTCAGAAATATCAAGCAGTGATAGACATGAAGACAGAGACGATCAGATTCAAGAATACCGAAGAGATTAACTTCGAGGGAAAAGAAGAGGAAGACATCGAGGGAGATGCTCAATGTTCTCTGATTTTTCATGAAGCTGAAGGAAGAGAAGTCTACACTGAGAAGGAGTCCCCAGAGCTAGGAAAATTTTTGGAAGAGTATCACGATATTTTTGATATTAAACCAGGTGAAATTAAAGATTTTGAATATCGTATTCGTGTAAATGATGATGCACCTTTTCATGCTAAATTGTATCCGGTGGCGGAAAAGCATCGAGAAAGGGTAAAAGTGCTTATCAAAGAGATGGAAAGTAACAATGTGATTGAAAAGTACACTACATCTTATGTCAATCCATTAGCAGTAGTGTCTAAGCAAGATGGAAGTCTGAGACTATGTTTAGACGCGCGAAATTTGAATTCAAGATTACTGCCAGAGTATGACAGACCACCAATCATTAGGGAACTGTTAAGGAAATTCCAAGGCAAGGTCTGGTTCTCTAATATTGATCTCACTTCATCCTACCATCACATTAGGCTTAGTGAAGATTCCAAGAAGTTTACAGGATTTATGTTTGACCAGCAGACATATGTATTTCGCCGTATACCATTTGGAGTCAAAACATCTGGATCTGTTTTGATCAGAGCACTGGAACATAATTTGAGTCCTGAAGTAAAAGAGATAGCAATTCGTTACATCGATGATATCCTAATTGCATCTGAGACTAAGGAGGAACATTTGTTACATCTTCAGATGTTATTCGCAGATTTGAGAAAAGCGAACTTTAAAGTAAACCTTCGAAAATGTCAGTTCTTTCGGAAGGAAATAAAATTTTTGGGTCACATTTTGGATGGCGAAGGATACCGTCCCAATGAGACGAAGATACAGGCGATTGCAAATTTCCCTAGACCTACTAGAGTGAAGAATGTCCGCAGTTTTCTCGGGACATGCCAATTCTTTGCAGGGCATTGTCCAAACTTCACCAAGACGGTAGCTCCATTGCAGGAATTATTAAAGAAAGGAAACAAATGGAAATGGGATGAAGATTGTGAACAATCATTTCAAGATGCCAAGAGGTTATTGGTAAACAGTGTGAAATTGGAGTATCCTGATTTTACCAAGAATTTCATCATAGAATCTGATGCATCCACCGTAGGGATTGGAGCTATTCTTCTTCAAGAAGATGAAGATCACAAGAGACGTTACCTGGCGTTCATTAGCAGGAAACTTCGTCCACCAGAAAGGAATTATTACACCACAGAGTTAGAAGCACTTGCTGTAATCTTCGCGTTGGAGTCGTGGAAGAAAATGCTAATTGGACATTCAGTAATTGTGAGGACTGATCACCACGCATTGGAGTTTATCTTGAGAACAAACTTTGCCAGTGATAGGATAACTAGATGGTCACTTTTTATTCAACAATTCAACCTAGTTATTGAACACACTCCTGGAAAGTTGAACGTGGGAGCTGATTTATTGAGTAGAGCAGTGGAGTCTACATCTAAGGTTTTTCAAGTTAACCTGACGCAGGAGGATGAGGATACCTTGAGAAGGTTAAGATTGTTGCATTTATCTCAGAGGAGAGACCGACGTTTTAGAAACATTTTTCGTTTTCTACAGGGAGACATGGATCCAAATGATGATGATTTTGTGGAAACTGAAAGAATTTCAAGAGATTTTATGATGTTAGATGGTTTAATCTACAAGTTTGCAGATCCCGACCATACGAAGCTGAGAGTAGTGATACCTCCACGATTGCAAAAACCCATTATTTGGATGGCACATCGAATCGCAGGTCATGCTGGAGTAGATAAGACGGTCAACTTGATTCAAGAGAAATTTTCGTGGGAGCGAATGCGACAAACTGTCAGGAACACTATTCGAGAATGCGACTTATGCCAAAGGAGTAAACATAATTCTAGATTATTGAGAGAATTACCAAGGCCTATTATTCCTTCTAAGCCTTGTGAAATCTTCGCGACTGATCTATATGGTCCTCTCCCAAAATCTAAAAGAGGTAACCGATATATTCTGGTGACCATGGATGTATTCAGTAAATACACTATGTTACATCCAATTCAGAAGGCAAACGCAAAGTATTGTGCGAAGAGAATTAGAGACAACGTAATTCCGGAAGCAGGCAAACCGGAATTCCTTTTATCAGATCGTGGACCTCAATTTACATCTTTAGAATTTAGAACCATCATGAATGATCTTGGGATTAGACAATTGTTTTGTTCTATCAGACATCCTGAGAGCAATCCAGCAGAACGCGTGATGGCTGAAATAGCGAAATTTTGCCGCCTCTATTGTCCAAATGAGAATTGGAAATGGATGGATGTTCTCTCTTTAGCATCCGAATCCATCAACTCTACAATTCATGAGAGTACTGGACAGATTCCCATGTTGCTTCATCATGGAATTAAACCAACAAGATTATGGGATCGAATCATCTCTATTCCACCTGAGATTGAACCAAGTCGTCAGATGAGGGAAACTCTAGCTTTAGACAAGTTGAGGAGCCAAGCTGAGAAAAGAGAGCGCAGAGTGAGAGGAAAGCGTTTTCGCAGACCCTTGCGCGTAGGAACTCTTGTTTTAGTGAAAAGACCTACACCCTCTGACGTGCAAAATCGAGTGTACTCGAAATTTGCAAGCCTTTACGCTGGACCCTATCGTATTGTGGAAGTAAACAACAATGGAAGCTATGAAGTCGCTAATACACGAACAGGTAACATCGTGGGAACTTATAATGCATCGAATTTGAAGATTTATTATTCAAGAACCAGATGATTTAATGTGTAGATAGGAAAAATAAAAAAAATTCAATTCTTATTTTTTGCTAGGTGTGGGGTGGATGTGCCCAACTCTAGGAATGGGTATTCCAAGATTCAGACACCTAGATATCAAGGGAAAGGCTACAGCCGCTTTTGAAAGTTGAGATATATGAATATCGCGCTACATTGCTTCCAGAAGCAATTGGAAAGAATATACCGCTAAGAACATGTCAAGTGACGTAGCGAGAAATAGCAGAGGTCGAGGCTATTTATTGATTAAATAGTTAGCCATGGAGTAGAGACTTGAGACTTGGATCAGATTACTGGCACGGCCAAATGAAAGAGAATGCACTTAGTATCAAGTAAATCGGACCAGAGATACCAGAGATATGAGGATTTCCAAATTTCAGCGTGATGACGCGTGACCCTGACAGTTTTGAATAAAAGCCGGCTGGCTCAGGCATCAATAGCTCACTTCGAAACAAGCACTTGCCTAGCAAGGTGCTACTACGCTGAGCCAAGGCACATGGTTGCCGGATCTACGCAGAAGTTATTTTCAAAGTTGTGATAGTCACAAAAGTGCTGCGCTACGGGTGGAACTTAGTAAGTTTCCGGCAGGGAGGATCACTAAGGTGATTGATATTTTTCTACAGACACTGGTGAAATATTTTTATTTTCACATGGACATATGCTAGACTTTGTCTAGAATTAGTACTTTTTCACAGTCCAGTAATAACCTAATACTTGGTTATTTTAAGTCCAATTCAGTCAGTTTTCATATTTGTAACTTAATAACCACTTCGATCTATCAGTACATTGAAGACCAGTCTATCACGGTGGTGTTCATTAGCCAACGCAGGGAAACTACATGTTGCTTCGCGCATGGTAGATGGTGTGAAGCCATGCCCAGGGAACGATCTTCAGAACAGCCGTTGATTGGTTAGACTGTCAGTGTTTTCTTGTACTGAAAAGATTACCGTGAGTTATGTTACAACTGACATATCTGAGAATAGATCACTTAGATCTGACCCCATTTAAGCAAACTGTTATGGAGTTAACAGAAGCCAATATTAAAATGGATCAACAGTTACTTCAAACGTCAAGAGATATTACCACTATGTCTTGTTAGACGGATTGTGGGTATATAATGGCGGCCGATACAAGGATTATACGTGCTTGTCCGATAGGGCATGTCTATGGATAAATCTGGTACAGACCAGGTTCGCTACGCTTCAAGACCTTCAAGAAATGTAAGCCACATTTTGACTTTATATTATGCCTAGCTAATTGGAACAAACTATTTTTCGGCAGATGACCAACACATTTTTTTTTTCGTATTTAAATCTTGCAATGATTTACGCAAGACATATTAGAGTTATTCTGAGTATTTTCAGCACTCAGAACAGTTTAGGATCGATGACCGAGCATATCGAGCATTTATTTGAATATTTCATATTTTTGGGAAATCACGGTAATCAGCCGATGTAACTGTAAAAGTTAATAATTATTTTTGTTGAGGAATGGATATTTTTTTCCATATTCGAAGGTTCGAACATGTGGATTCTCACATAATGAGATAATAATTAAATATATTTAAAATAATATAACTAATAATAATAATAATAATAATAATCCACTGATAATAATAATAATAATTTTCAGAATTTTTCTAAATAATTCTTGGATATTATCTTTTCTAATGATCATATGTATTGAGAGAGAGCCTATGAAGTAGTTTAATCATTTCTAGTTTGGAACAGGAGATTTTCCGAAGGAGATTGGTTAGCGCAAGCCCGCATTCAACCAACATTTCAGTTCTGGTTGAACAGTTGATATTTGCAATGAGCAAAGTATATTTTTCAGATAACACGGAGAGGCATGAAACGGGAAGCAAATGATAATTGTATCAAATAGGATATTTTTGTATTTATATAAAATCGTGACGTAAATACACTCGAAAGTGAAATAAAGATTTTCATAAGTATGGTAAATTCACGGGTTGAACTGAATGGTAAAATAAAATAAACTTGTATGTTTATTAATCTTCCAGTGTTGATAACAAGCAGAGGCTTGATTTATTGTATAAATTTTGGGAAGAAAATTTATGTGTGGAGTAGTTGAAATGCCATTCCCAGGTGCGCATGTTTAAGTCGCAGGAATGAGGAGATTTTTTCGAGCATCAATCAAATAGCAGGTTCGATGGTTCAGGTTTATAGTAGGAGTATTGGAACTACACATTTCGTCGTATGAATGACCCGAAGGTTATTTCTTAGAAACCATCAGTTCTTATTTCAACCTTGTTTACGAATTCCATTTAGACTTTGATTTTGCTAGAACCCGGATTTGTCATGATAGTAGTTTATTCTTCTTCAGAGGAAGACCTTTGCCGTTGTTGTTGGAATATTGTGTTCTTACACAAATAATAGAATGGGCCACTGCCAATTAAAAATAATTCTATAACCACGAATAATTTGAAGGATGTTTTCAATCCTAGTGCCATGAACTAAATGAATTTATTATGAAGCTACAATTCTTATTTCCGCATTCCGTCGAAGAATTGCAAGTTGTGAAAGTTGCTAAAATGGCCATGAATATAAATATTTTTCTTAATAATGTTCCCAAGTGGAAAATCAAATAGTTGAATGGTTCAACAATTTATTGATCAAGTTGATGATTCAGAAATCATATATTTTGTTAGGAACTTGAAGTGCATAATCGAGTCACTTCTCGAAATGTTTAATGTCGGAAGAACAATTAATTTTTGTTGTGCTTCGCACAGTTCTTCGATGCTATGCTCAAGGTCAAACACTTTTCAGATGTTATTAATATGTGTAAATAATTTGTGTTGATTCAGAATAATAATATTTTTTGACACTGGAAAAATAAGTGAAAGTTAAAAATTCTATGAACATTTATTCTACGAGTGTTAATATTATGTAAAAATTCAAACAGTGAACTACAGTATTTCCAGTAAAGACAATTAAATTTGAACTGGATTTAATCATAAATAATTTTGGAACACAGTCTACAGGACTAATAATCAGACTTGTGTTTCCAAAGATAATTGTCAAATGTGTTTGGAAAATTTCTGTACATTGCGTAAATAGGATGTGGGTCGCCACACGTGAATGATGCTGCTTTGAGCATTTTTGCAGTCAATTTTAACTTCAAAATAAAATGAGATAATTTTACATGATGTGTTATGCCCAGTTGAATCTCCTTCTATCCTTATTGTTGCATTGAGCCAAAAATCAGTAAAGCATTTTTTTCATTTGATGTCGTTTTTGCGATTAGCTTTAACCCATCTGGCGCTCCGGGATATTTTGACTCTCGTGCTGACTGATTATTGGTAAAATGCATATGTGGTCGTGCGGACTCCGGTCTAAACGGGCACAGTACATTATTCAAGATTTCACATCGGTCACTTGAATAGAGAACAGTAGAGATAAAAGCTCAATTTCAAAATTTCGCATTCAGGCCATCTTGAATTTCTCATAACAGTTGAACTACATTAGATACCAACATGTTAAGCTTTAAATCGAGATATACCGTGCCAAGTTTTGCTGTACTCGGATGATTAAGTCACGAAAAAGCCCATTTGGAATTCGAAGTTTGCGTGGCCACCATTTTGATTTTGCGTTTATCAGATTATTTAAGGTCACATATCTAAACTTACTTTCGTAGTCTCTATCACCATGTAAAGTATCAGGTTGAGAGCAGTGATAGTTTTGGAGATATTGAATGCCAATGAAATATTTCGCTCTCCGCCAAGTTGGATTGGTGACACTCATTAAAATCTTATAGGCACTCTCGGAACCGGACGTGTTAGTTGTAAGTCCTAACCAAGTTTCATTGAAGTCACTGCAGGCATTTAGAATGTATTAGGGGCGAACGCGCACATAGGCTACACACACAGACAAAAGGTGATCTCATAAGATGAAACTAGGCCAAAAGTGAGTGCGATATTCACTGATTACGTGTGTTATTCAAGACATAAGAGGGGCCTTATGCAATGAAATACGGTGATTTGAATTTGCGTCAGTAACTGACAAATCATTGAACTCGTCTAATGCCAGTTAAAACTCATTTCAAATATGTTATAATATAAATGATACAAAAATGCGGAAATGAGCAATGTTCGTCAATGATATTAAATCGTTAAGTTTCTGATGTAAAAAACAAGATGTTCAGAAAAGAACATATAGCCTACTTTCTCCTAAATGCATGGGTATTGTTATAACTCTTTGTCCTTTTCAAGGAGTATGACTGAATGTTGGTTGTAGTAGCTTGTTGAAATACAACGTGCTATAGGGATATTAAACATGAATATGAGGTGCCCTTTGCTAGTGCTACCTCTGTACCAAATTTCGTACCATTCGGATTCACCGTGTTCGAATTGATAAGGGGAATCGATTTTCACACAAAGATGGCCGCCATCCGCAAAATATTAGGCTAATGACCTATTAGTTTGGTCAAAGGATGCTCCCTCCATAAAGGTATGTTATTGCTAAATTTGCTAGAGATCGGATGATTAGGCTAATCGCAATTTGATTTAAGCTTTGAACATTTGTGTGGCCGCCATTACGTTTCCGTCAAGATGGCGGCGATATAAAACATGACACTGAGGTGCCCTTTGCTAGTGCTACCTCTGTACCAAATTTCGTTCATTTGGTTCCACCGTGTTCGAATTAATAGGGGGAATCAATTTTGACATAAAGATGGCCGCCATCCGCAAACTATTAGGCTAATGACCTATTAGATTGGTCAAAGGATGCACCCTCCATAAAGGTATGTTGTTGCAATGTTTGGTAGAGATCGGATGGTTATTTTAGTCGTAATTTGACTTAAGCTTTAAACATTTGTGTGGCCGCCATTACGTTTCTGTCAATATGGCGGCGATATAAATCATGACACTGAGATGTCCTTTGTTAGTGCTATCTCTGTACCAAATTTCGTTCCATTCGGTTCCACCGTGTTTGAATTAATAGGGGGAATCGATTTTGACACAAAGATGGCCGCCATCCGCAAACTATTAGGCGAATGACCTATTAGATTGGTCAAAGAATGCTCCCTCTATAAAGGTATGTAGTTGCAAAATTTGGTAGAGATCGGATGATTAGGTTAATCGTAATTTGATTTAAGCTTTGAACATTTGTGTGGCCGCCATTACGTTTCCGTCAAGATGGCGGCGATATAAACCATGGCACTGAGGTGCCTTTTGTTAGTACTACCTCTGTACCAAATTTCGTTCCATTCGGTTGCACCGTGTTCGAATTAATAGGGGGAATCCATTTTCACACAAAGATGGCCGCCATCCGCAAACTATTACGCTGATGACCTATTAGTTTGGTCAAAGGATGCTCCCCCCATAAAGGTATGTTGTTGCAAAATTTGGTAGAGATCGGATGATTAGGTTAGTCGTAATTTGATTTAAGCTTTGAACATTTGTGTGGCCGCCATTACGTTTCCGTCAAGATGGCGGCGATATAAAACATGACACTGAGGTGTCCTTTGCTAGTGCTACCTTGGTACCAAATTTCGTTCAATTCGCATTCACCGTGTTCGAATTGATAGGGGGGGGGGCAGACATTCAGAGTACACACACTCACACACACACACACACACACACACACACACAGACTCACACACATACATACACACACACAGACAGACACACTTTTTTCGCCCTGTGTTGATCTCATAAGTCTACTTTCATTTTTTGCAAAAATCGAAAGTAGGCTAATAGAAGCTTGGGACTGGTTCTGATAATAAATAATGCCTCCAGGAAGGAGCAACCAGCAATGCCACCGACTGACACTTGAGTATATTTTAGAAGACAATTATTTTCCAATATGTCCACACAGACTGAAATTAAACGTTGATTCAGGAGATAACTCACTCAGAAATCACCAAATTAAATACACGAGATACGCATGTTTTACGTACATGATTTATTTCGTAAGCACTGCGTAAAATATTAGACCTGTATCAATTGATTTTATATAATGCGCGGAATTCGTTACGTTGGGCTCTGATATTACTGATGTCCACAGCACCTACCAATATTACCTACTGTTCTTTCCCATAGCATCGCTCAAATAAGTTCCACCACACACAAGCACCAAACCAAACAGAAATGCTATATGAGTGTGATATAAAACACATACGTTCTGCTACCGTGTAGAAGATTCTCGCTGTAGAATTTGACTTCCCGATAAAACTGGGCTGTTGTCATTAGACTTACCCTATCCTGAGCTCTCTTTTATAGTTGCCTCCCTTATGGTCGTGATTGTCTTTCCTGTTAACACACACCCATCTTAAAATTTGGAAAAGAAATACTGCACTATGTATTTCTTTCTTCGGAAGTACAAGTGTTGGCGTCTGGCACCAGTCTTGGTCATCAGTCCAAATTTTCAGGTACGGTAATGACCATTTGCAGTAGGAAGTAAAAGAATATGAGTGACCAACTGAACGCTGTTCCGTCTCTATGCAATGCCGTTTTCGATTCTTTCTCAATTTTAACACAAGGCTTCACTGGCACGTGTGGTTTGTGTCCTCACGCACTCTGCTTGCTAACACCAAAATGTCACTGCGGCACGGCACTCAAATGATTGCTTCCACTGAAATATTTGGAAAACATATTTTGACTGGTTTGCATACGGAACAGATTTTGTCAGAGCACCATACATAAGTGCAAACGGCAGTAATTGGAAGTGGAAGGTTCTGGTATTTGGTAGAGTGAATCTAGTTACAAAACAAAGGAACTGTCATGTCACTAGACGATGGAAGAGTGGTGAAGGCGGTTCCACTCTGGAATCGATAAACTGTTTATTTTGAAAGGTATTTTATGTGTATTGATTCTCCGGCAGGAAACACACTTTATTCGTCTCGCAGAACTCCTTGACTCTCACAATAATGCACCAAATAAAACTGACATGTTCTGGTTACAAAAGAAACTTGTGCACAATGTTAATTTGAAACGAAACCGCTACATCAATTTCAAATTTGTCAGCATTTGAGATGTTAGAGAAGAAAGGGATCAATTTTCGGATCGCTTATTTCGTTATCAAGAAACCTCCTCCATAGCGTAGTGCTGTAAGTCGCGGCCTATGTTGAGAGCTGGACAAATGCTTGTTTGGATATCACAGGTTTGAATGCCAGCAGCGACCATCATAAATGTACCGTATTCATAGTTTTACTGCAGCCACTTCAGGCAAATTACCTAATTAAAAATCTCGGGGCACATATCAGTGTCCAATACCCTAACTATCCATGATTAGACACACTTCTAATAATGATGGAGTCTGGCCTCCGCAAAGGTCTGCGGCAGATCGACGCATATGTGTGTGTAATCTGTGCTTCGTGGTGAGAATCAGACAAACCGCCAGACTCAGAGGCAGGGGAAATTACCATACGCGCTCAAAGATCCCATGGTCCTGTTAGGAATTCTAAAAACGGTCCTTTGGTTCAACGATAAGCATGAACCGAACATATAAATGACAGAAGACACTACAATGATGAAGGTTATCACACGAATTTCAATCTGATCCAAATGCACGAGGCTGTTTGCCGAGTATGTCCCAAACACCAATAATAGAGACAACAACAACTACTACTGTGAGAATCCAATATAATTCTCTATAAAATACGTTAATGACACAGACAGGACATTACATAGTAATTATAATAATAATAATAATAATAATAATAATAATAATAATAATATAATAATAATAATAATAATAATAATAATATAATGTTATGGGTTTTATGTCCCTTTTAACTACTGCAGCATTAAATACGCTGGAGGGCCGGCATTTTGGCCTGTAGGAGAACTTTAACGTAACATAAAATCTACTGACACGGCTCCATCGAATTTAAGCTCCCACAACCTTGCGCACAGCAGACGAGGGCGTTACCGCTGCGCCACAGAAACTACCCACACTCACTTCTTTGTTACAAAAAAGTGAGCTTTTTCTTTGCTCGTTGTATTGTATGTCTACCCCTTATTATTCCCGTTTTTCCAACGGGGTCGGGGATGAGATGCGATGGAAGTCTTTGTGGCGATGGTTTTTACGGCCGGATGCCCTTCCTGACGCCAACCTCAGGAGAGGAGTTAATGAAAGATGAAATGAATGATGGTGAATGAAACTGGGCAAGGATGTGGAAGGAATCGGCCGTGGCCTGTCATAAGGTACCGTCCCAGCATTTGCCTGGTGTTGAAAATGGGAAACCACGGAAAACCATTTCAAGGACGGCCGACGGTGGGGCACGAACCCACGCGTCTACCGAGTCAGCAGAGAGCTTGGCCCCATGACCTAATGCTGCGCTTTAGCCAGCGTAGCCACTACCGTCGGTTTTTTTTCTTTGCTCGTTATTGTTGTTAAATCGCTTGTTTTTTTAATCCCCGTATACTTGGATGTATGTGGAATCTGTCTGTTTGGATGGCTGTACCAGTGTGTGTATTTGTAATTGGGGTTAGGATTGGGTAGGGGGCAGCCGTAGTCCTCAGTTTGGTACGCCATACGTGCCAACTTTCAAAAATAGAAATCCAGAAGATCCCAAAGCGCAAAAATGTAGCCTACCGCGTACATGCGTCGCAAGGTCTTAAAAATAACGAGAAAAGACTACAGGAAAGAGATTACAAATTCTTGGTGATGTGAGACTATCTAATTCACTGTGCCAGTTTCCAAAAATTCTGGATATGTCCCCCCGAAAGACTGATGATATCGTTTCTTACTTGAATTCATCACGTAAACACTAAAATTGCACAAAAAATTGTCACACAATTGCACGAATACCAGAACTACAGCAAGCACCGCTTAAAACCAAGCTTTCCCGCTTACAAACAGTCGAAGCACAAAGAGTAATATAAATGCAGCGATAATCTGCGAGATGTGATTATTGATAGACAGTTCTATCGACTTTCAGCGTATTGTCAAACGCAAGGAATTAATGACAAAAGCGCAGCGATAATCTGCGAGACGGGATTATCGATAAACTTTACAGGGTGTCTACTGTTAGGATGAAGTAAAAATTAGTTACTTTTTAGCTACCTTTTAGTTAATTTTAGTTACCTTTTAATTCAAGATACGTCTGCGTTCGGCAACCATAGAAGCTCATCGCGCGGTGAAGGACAACTATGAACTGTGTTTAAAGCCGTGAATAAGGTTAATTTATGGTGTTAAAAATATTAGATAAATTAAATAATGGATATTTAATATAAAATGAGTTGATTCAGCAAATATGCCATCTTGTGTACAAGACGTTATGATTACCAAGAAGTTGCTCTGATCTTGGCCGTTTGGGGAGATTTCCTTTGTCCCCGCGGTAGATCATGAAGAAATATATTATGCAACGTTACGTGATCGTCACCGAATTATGTCTTCGCAGTCAGGTACGGAGAAATATCGAGACGTTACACGATCGGCGCTGGTCTCAGCCGTTTCCCGCGATTCGTAGTTTTTTAGATAGAACACGGAGAAAAATCGCGATTACATAATCGATGTCACTTTTAGTCGTTCGACGAGGTTTCTATTGTCCTTGAGGTCGGGCACGGAAAAATATGATAAGTTATTACTACGCAATCGGCACCGCTTGCTGTCCATTTGACAAGAATCCAGTTGTACCCCTCATCGAATGCGGAGAAATATCGCGATGTATCGCAATCGCTGCCGCTCTCGGTCGTTTTACGAGATTCACGTTGTCCCCGCGGTTGCACAGTGAGAACCGGAACGCGATATTATGCAATCGGTACCGCATCCGGCGGTTCAACGGTTGTCTGCCTGTCTATCTGTCCTGGCAGAATGGTGGAGGCGAGCTCGAGATTGGGCATGGTTAAAATTCATGAGCAATTATGGACATGTTGTATGATCGACGCCGTGATTCCCACTGCCCCTATCCTGTGGTTGGAAGTTCACCGTGGATCACGAGAAGAAATGAGTATCGTGATGCTACGTAATCTGTTATTTTCAAGTGGGTTGATGCACTTCTTGCTCCCCGTACACTTTTAAGTATATGATCATGGGAAAAGTGGCGAGTAGGGTTCAGTATGTTTCGTGATGGGATTTCCGCAGTCCTCGATGTACAAGTTCGCGACCGGGCACGGGTTTTATAATTTTACGCAACTGGCGTCGATCGTGGTCCGTTTGACGAGATTCCCGCAAGCAAGTCGTGCTGTCAGCCGGCCGTCTTGAGGATTTGATTTTGGAGGATGAACGTTCGAAGTAGGTATCGGTTATTATGAAGTATTCAGAGAAGATTGCACGAATAATCCGACAAGAGGGCACACTCGAATTCAAATTATACAAGTTTTCGAGATAGCCTGGTTAGATTATATATCCAATCGAACCATTGTACGAAGGACAAATAGACATATAATGGAGTTTCGAATTAACCACACTTTATGTCGCAAATTCACTAGACGGATAGATTTTTAAAATATCGTCTATGTATTTCGAATCATTTTTGCGATTATTTTTGAAACGGTATCGTTTCGTAAGATTGCGACAATAAATTATTTCTCGTTATTTCTAGATTTCAATTTGAAATATACAAATTTAGAGGCCAATATCAGAAATGAGAGGTTTCTGTTGAGTTTCTGAAGTTATTGCGAATAAATGTCTCGCAAAAAGTCAGGTTTCCGATTAATACAGAAAAATACCCTCTTCTTGATGCCGAAAATAAACGTTGAACCGATGTATGTATACAGTACCACTGAAGGTATCCTCAGTATGCATTTCCTTGAGGTCGTGCACGGAGAAATATAGCTTACGCAATCGGCGCCGCTTGCGTGAAATTCGCTTCATCGCATCTGCGAGCCTAGCGGCGCGGGTTTAAATGATTTTAACAGACCTCGGCGAATTTTCGTTACCTCCAACTATCCAGACATAAGAATTGGCTACTTTTCGTTACCCATTTGTAAAATTAGCTACTTTTTCGTTACTTTCGATACTTTTCGTTACCGGTAGACACCCTGAGTCTTATCAGTCGATTTTCAGTCGAATTTAAACACTCGCATGTCAGAATAGCAGCTATTAACGAAAATCAAAACTGAAATGCGATTTGGATGCAGAGAGCGGAAACAAGCTAGGGAGTTGAAAATCCGGAAAAAACTATGTTAATTCGGACTACCGGAAAACACCCCAAAAATCCGAAAACCTTCCGGGAAAACCGGAAAACTTGGCAGGTACGGGTACCCTTCCGGCATTTCACTGGAGTAGACATGAGAACAGGATGGATAGGGTTTTGCATCACGTATCTGATCAGACCAGAATTATATTTTTTGGCAGAGCCGGGAGTCGAACCCGGTCAGCGGTGACTGCCAAGAATGCTCGTCAGTACATCATAAGGTAGTGGCGTAGCCGTGCTCGTTAAATCGAGCACCACGGTTTCTAGGGCTGCCGCAGCAAGTCCGGAAATCGTTGATTTGAATTCCGACGCAAACAACAGCTATCCTGAGTGTGGTTTCTTACCGGTATTTTCTTCACTCCCTGTGGCCAAATGCCGAGATAGTACCTTACTTCAAGCTCCGGGGCACCTACCTCATCCCTGTCCCTAATACAGTTACACTCACTATTGCAGTCATCCCGTAAATACAGGTAAACATACAAATTCAAGGAAGGAAGGAAGGAAGGATGGAATGAAGCTATTAGTTTTACGTGACCGTTAATCATGCGACCATGAGCCACGGGACCTCCTTTTTACGTGGAATCCGAACCACAGGACATGGCATTTCACTTCGAAAATCTCACATGCATTGACCGGGAACCTGGTCCACCTTGGTGAGAGTCCAACAGCTTGACCGCTGCACAACCGTGCCCCTCACAGACAAATTCAACACACACTCAACTACACAGAGCTGATGATCAAGATGTCCCAAGTCTCACAAATGAATTAACGACGACAACAACAACGAACTGTATTTGGGATTTTGATAAAGTGTGAATAATCAGGTTGGTACCTGTCTAACATAACGGGTGGTAAGCAGGGATATTCCAGTCATATTTAAATGAGGACTGTTCCCCCTACTGCGACCCCAGCGTACGCATGCAATGAATAGCGAGTCGCGCGGCACGATACTGAATGGTAGCAGAGATCAATAACTCCGGACCAAATCGTAAAAGAATAAAAGTGACGTCATATTAGATTTCGATATACGGGGCATGATAAAACCACCTGCAGCCTGTTCCTGTATCTGAACCGAAAGCTCAAAAAAGGGCTGGTATATGAGAATTCAGTTTATCTTGTTACACTTCTACCCTCGAGACATCGAATACGTGAGCATCTCTATTTGTTTCAGCCTCTGCATTACTAGCCTACGATCTACTTATCTACCACCTCCAACCTCCAACCCGACAGACTTAATCCGACTGGTGAAATTAACCTTACATTTATTCATTTTAGAAGTCGAGTGCCATATCCCCTCCAGGGACGTAGGCGACCTGAATTAGCGCCCTTGACTTCGTCAAGGGATCACTAACCAGGCATCCCAAGCCGGAGTTTGCGTGTGGTATGGTGGCCAGTTCCTTTCCACTCCTCCTCCTGACATAGCACCCGGCAGGTTCCCATTTTGCATCACGAGGATGTTAGACCCCGTACCAGACCTTACCAAAATTTTTAAATTCTTGTCAGAGCCGGAGATCGAACCCGGTACCTCGGGGGTGACAGCCAAAATTGCTAGCCACTACGCCACGAGGTGGTCACAATTATTCAAAATAAATAGAAATAATACAATTTGTTTAAAGGGGCCTATCCTCTTGGTTTTAAGTCCTAACTACGAACACAACGCTCCAGGGACTCACATATATTGGAGCGTGGTTGGGCGACCACGTGACCGCACGTGAGAACGTCATTGCTTCCCCTTGGTCATCTTTTGTCCACACCTGCAATAGGTTATCCGAAGACAAAGGTGTCTTTAATTTTTCGGCCTTAATTGGGCCTTGTCTTTTCTTTCATAATACCCTCATTTCCCGAGAGGCCAAAACTCCTCTTTTTCCTGGTACCCTCATGTCCTGAGAGGTATGTTAAGCCTCGTGAGGCAAATCTGAGAAGAGAAGGGTCGATTCCCAACACAGTCATCCTGGAGATGGCTTTCCGTGGATTCCCCACTTCTACTCCAGGCAAATGCTGGGATGGTTCCTAACTTAACGCCACGGCCACCTTATTCTCCATCCTATCCCCAATGTACAAATGCACACACTAATACCGCCATCACAACTACACAGGTTATCACACAAATTCCACACACACACCCAAATACACGGGGCTATATGACCACGATGTCTCAGCCCCTAAAATAAGCAACAACAACATATCCTCTGCATGGCGTGTATATCCCACCACACATGGTGCACTCACTGCTAGTGAATGCGGGAATTTGTGAAGCCGGAGGATTCAATTGTTCGATCCATTCGTCTATTTTTTTCCAATGACTTTGAGACAAGCCATCTGCTATTTACCTTCCCTATCTGTGACTCTAGCATTTTTCCAAGTCTCTCAATGCTCATATTTAGTGTGTTGAAGGCGTTTAATTTAATTTTTGAATATCTTCTATTCATTTTTGCACTTTTTCCCCCGTAAGTAAGTAGGCCTAACGAGGTACGTTTTGAATAGAAGTTCCATTACAAAGCGACAAAACACAATGCCATAACAAAACACAATTCTTTGGATATTTCTCCTCATAGTCGCCACTCATTGATGATGATTCTATTTAGAGGTTTTGCGACATCGTAGTCATGTAGCCCCGTGTACTTGGGTGTGTGTGGAAGTTATCTGATAATCTGTGTACTGTGATGTCTGTGCTAGTTTATGTTTTTTATTTGTAATCGATGTAGGATATGGGTAGGAAGCGACTGGGGCATTAAGCTAGGTACCATCCAGGCATTTGCCTGGAATAAAGTAGAAACCCACGGGAAACCACTTCCAGAATCATTGAGGTAGGAATGGAACCCACCTCTTCTCAGTTTTGCCTCACGAGGCTGAGTGGACCCCGTTCTTGCCCTCAGACTAGAATACTATTTCTTGGCAGAGCTGGGAATCGAACCCGGGCCTCAGTGGTGACAGCCAAAACTACCAGCCGCTATGCAACGAGGCGGACAGTCGCCACTTACATTGATACATTTCCCAAACCGTGAAATCAATTTCAAAAAACCCTCGTGGTAAAATTCGATGCTTAGCGACACATTGATTTATTTTCCGAATGGGTGAACTAGGAAGTTTCTATGACATTGAGGCGGCCTTAGTCTCCGAAGCAAAGTAGCGCTGTGGTGATCCTGAAAAGGAAGTCATTGCCCTCGCGCTCATCTCGTCACAAGTGTTCGGGCCTTATTGCTATTCTTGCAGGCTTGTAGTCAGGGTTGAGTTGTCTCAGCACCCAACACTTCGAGAATCATGTGGTGGGCTTGAGCAAGACTAACAGCCAACGTGGATGCGATATCAGAATAAAACATACGCACATGTAAGCTAACACTATTTCCCGTACTCGGTGGGCGTTTGTTACAGTCGTGGACGTAGTAGGGCACTCAGATCGGTCTTCATACTCCTGACTCTGCCTTCAGTCACCAAACATTGCACACCAGCACCCAACCATTTGACGGGAGACGCTCTGTGGGTGTTGAACAATAGGCTATCTGAAATACTAGCCCCACGCGCCTATTCATAGTGCACTCCCATTCCTGACCACGTAGCTAGCACACGCCTTTCTGCCATATTGGTTTGCACTGGAAAGAATTTAGGCACGCCGATCTGCTACTTCTATCTCTGCTTTGGCACTCAGCGCATGCGCCAGTGTTCATGTGCTCTTACTCTGCCTGCCGAGAATCCAGGAAAGATCAAGTAAAAACAAGAGCCGAGCACTAAAACGAATGAAGTGAGTCGCATGGCGAGTATTTTTCCTTTCTTGTCAAGATAAAAAAAAAGAGGAGCGGTGTGAGACAGATAAAGAGAATCAGGAAGTGAAAATTTATTTAAAATTTATTGATGAACTAAAGGAAAAACCGGCACGTATTTTATAACACTACAAGATCAGGGAAGCGTGCGTGCCAGAGACCACGTGACGATTTCATCCAATTACCGGTACCGAAAAGGACAATTAGCGCTCTAGCGGAGTAAGTATCTTAATTACTAGATGTTAAGATGAAACTCTTCCCATCCTGAAAATAAGAGTGAATTTCTCTCGAGGCATGTGTATTTTAGGAATATTATCGGACAAGTGTACCTGGAGATTTGGAATAATCAAACTCGCGGCAAAACTTTAGCGCAAAATGCTAACAGAAATGCTAAGAAGGGGATATGAAGAAAAGTGGAAAAACAAAAGCACCTGTGTTGGCCAAGCTCAAGAAAGATAACTCTTCATGAACGTGCGAATAATAGAATTGGTGAACAAAAAAACTTTAACTCGTTCGAGTAACGACGAGAAAAGCAGCATTGAAAGTCTTCATTTACTCGAAGTGACACATAGATAAAGTCTAGTGCGGACCACTGAGATATCGATACCGCAGGTGATAGCTACGTGACGGCGATGTGCTTCCTCACTTTGTAATACAGCTTCCCTTTGAAATGCAATGACGAACTTACATTCAGTTCATCCCTCGTAGTTTTAAGTTAGTAGTTATTATTTGTAATGATCTTTTCTTTTTTCCGCCTTATCATAAGAGGCGGATAATGTCGATGTTGCACACAGCAATCACTGTCAACATAACTGCCGTGGTAACATACAAATATGCATCTACAAACAACAGTGCACAATGCAGTGTAATGCGACACGGCTCGATTGTCACTTCCTTAAGAAATCTCCGAGCCAACAGTCCCGTCAGCCACTCTCCCATACCTGCCTCACGTAATGCTTTCTTGTCCACTGTTTTTCAAATATTCCCTTGTTTAACGGGACGACCAAAATTATCAATATTTACTTTGAAGCCCAAACCATTCTCCCCTCTTTTCCGATCACTGCAATATACCGGGTGAATCACCTGCCCCTAATAATATTGTTTTATGCAGCTCAAGTAGCACGTGTTGTCAGGAAGGTCGATATTTCTCTGCTTGCATCCCGTATGGTACTAATGCACTGCAAGCATATCCCGCAAGCGATACTGAACACTATTATTTTCCCCCAGTGTTAGTCTGTAGTCACATCGAGGGAAAATAATAGTGTTCGGTATCGTTTGCGGGGTATGGGGGAGCGTGATGGCGCAGTGGCTTAGCTACTCGCCTTTCACCCGGACGACCGAGGTTCGAATCCCGGTGACAGCGGGGTGGAATTTTCACCTGGAAAATCACGTGGCGTCAGGAAGGGCATCCGGTCTTATATCCCCGGCCAAAACCAAAATGAGCCTGGTTGGCTCCGGCGACCCCAATTAATTGGGAAAAGCCGAAGTGGAAGAAGAATCGTTTGCGGGGTATGATTGCAGTGCATTATAGTACCATGCGGGATGCAAGCAGAGAAACATCGACCATCCTTATAGCACACGTTAATTGGGCTGCATACATCAATATTATTAGGGGCAGCTGATCACCTTGTATAACACAATGACGTAGAAGCATTTTTGACGTCATTATTCGTGTTTTAAAGTGAGGGGGTGTATAAATATTTTATATTTAGTATTTTATATAATACTAGCGGACCCGTGCGAGATATCTCGCATGTTCATAAACCACACTTTCCCCAATAGATTTTACCAAAAAATGATATTTAAGAAATTAGAATGCAATTTGTCACTGATAATATCATTTGTGTGCTGAGTGTGCTGTAACACTCACCGGTTACTCTATATTTATGAAATTATACGATTTGAGTACTCATTCCTTTGATTTACTGTTTCTGAAATACATGCAAAATGATAAAGGAAAGACCTCATAATGTCAAAATGATATGAAACTGGCGTCACAGCGACCAAAATGTGGAGTGGACAGCATTTATGGAGCGTATTTTGATACATCAACAGTGTCTGCAAATCGCACACTTCGTACATTTTTTAAAGAAACTATTGATATTTATGGAATTAGAGTGCAATTCGTCACTGCTAATGTCTATTCTCTTGCATTTGAATGCTCATTTCCACGATTGGTCGCTTGTGAGTGCCGCAGGAGGGATCTATACTACTAAAATAATATATATGATATTTCATAAAAATGGCGTTTTATTCAATGCTTATTTTAAGGTTTAATAAACCTGTCCTAGATAGGTAATGAGAACAAGGTGCTGGAGCTAAGACAACTAGAATGTTCAATGAGGGGAATGAGTTCTAGTCCCCTCTGTTAACAATAGGAACGGTTCTTCCACTTAGTCAAAGTTGAAGATCATGCAATGTGCTGTTTTCCTCCCATACATAAGAATTAATTTACAAAATTTGCTTTACGTGGAATTCGAACCACAGGACATGGCTTTTCAATTTGAAAATCTCACATGCATTGACCGGGAATTTAACCCGGTCCGCCCTGGTGAGAGGCCAGCAGCTTGACCGCTACGCTGCCCTTTGTTGGGTGGTGGTCTTCATCGTCCCGTCTCCCGTCCACCCTGTCCTCACCACTACCGTAATTAAATGTACAATAGTTTGTAAACTCCCTTCCAAACGCGATGGAAGTTTGCTTATGAATTCTGTGATGGTAAGAACTTAATTATCCAAAAAGCTCCGTGTATTCACACATCAAGTTGGGAGCAATTTACTATACATCCAATGAACAATAATTATTATGCACATTGGGAAAACTGATCTACTTACCATAATTGTATGTTATTAAACTAAAACAATATACCGTACTCATAGTATCATATTCCATTTTAATTGACTTGCAGCATTACTCCACGCCTGCCAGTGCACAATAAAATATCAGTGAGCAGAGGGACACACAATTATTATAATAATAATAACAAGAACCAATGTTGATTGCCACCAACTGGAAAACAAAAAATGTTTCTTTCGCTGGAAAGGGTTGAGAGAAGTTAAACTGAAACTAGTTCCTTCTGTTTGCCATCTCTTGATGAATTCAGTACATTTGCATTTGTCTGTTGGCACAGGCCAGAGTAAAATGTGGCTTTTCACCAATGTCTCAGTCTTACTCATGACTGTGTTTATTTGTAAGCTACTGAGGTATGAGTGGTGCTTAGTAATGACTTTCAGGGCACAATCAGTGCCTGTGGACGCTGTGAAAGGTTCTACTCATAGGGTTAGTACTACTGTTCTGACTCAGTGAGGAAAGCCATGGCAAACTACCTCACTCCTCATCTTGCCTAGTACGCCTCAATATAGGTCTGCCTTGGGTTTTTGTGGGTGTCTACCCACATAACCTAATGGCAGTACGTTTTGGGGATCCAACCAGCCTTCGGGCTGACTACCTAACAGACAGACAGTTCCTTCTAGGATGAGAGATCTTCAACTGAAACTAGTTCCTACTGGGATGAGAGAACTTCAACAGGGAATAGCTCTATTCTGAATGAGGTAATGTCAACCAGAGCTAGTTTCTCTTTCGATTACGGAGCATGCAGTGCTACTAGTCCCTTCTTGGATCAGAGGGCGTAAACAGGACTTTGCTGAATGAGAAAACTGGAGGTAGGTCTTTACTACCACATCACTCAGTGCCTCACCGGGTGAGTTAGCCGTGGTCGTTACGGCATGACTGCTGTCAGTCGCTCACATCCGGGAGGCGAGGAGGTTCGAATCCCCCCGCCGGCAACACTGAAGATGGTCTTCTGTGGTTTCCTATCTTCCTTCCAGGCAAATGCCGGGGTTGGTCCCTAACTATAGGCCACAGCCGCTACCTTCCAACTCCTCGTCCTTAAATTCCAACTTTCCTCCCCAACGGTACTTGTAGCTCACCCATTGGGTGTCCGTCTCGAAGCAGCTACAAAACTGGCGAGCCGAACATGTCCTCGGACACTCCCGGCACTAAAAGCCATACGCATTTTTAAAAAACGAGCCTTACAGTAGTCGCATATGATGTGTAACATCTGACATGTTATTCGAATAATTCCATATTACTTACTCGCATTTTTTTAAAGAATAAACTCTTAGTGCTACCTTGTGCCAGCAAACATGAAAGGATTCTCCAATGCATCTGCAGTAGTGACATATACCTGCAACTGCTTGCGGGAGCAATCCACTGCCGGAAACTCCCACGCGAAACTGGCGACACCGATTATGCGTGCCATCTAGCGGTTCGCGCAGACAACTACGAACTCGATTTCAATCAGCTGGCAAGTTTATGTGCACATGTTAGAAGTGTAACTTTTGGGTTATATATGGGTGTTTTCATTACAAAATACAAAGTGATTAAGTGATTAAGCTATTTGGCCCAACGAAGTTTCAATTATTGTTAGTAGTCGGTGTTAATATACTGAATTACTACGTTGTTTGGAGTGTTGGTTGATGCGATATAGCAATCAACGTATCGAGTGCATACATTAAATAAGAATTCAGCAAAAGTATGAAGATTTAATAAATCGTAATTGTTTTCAGCAAATATGATATAATGAATATTTTCACACCAAAGAACGACCATTTAAAGATGATTTATTGAAGCAATTTCTTTAATGGGGTCTCCAAACCTTGAGGTAAACCGTATGCGATTTACATTCCACATAGTCACATGGCTTACAGTACGTCGTTGTACCGATCTCCGCCACCGCGCGCACTCATTGTTTCCGTCCCATGCACTTCCGTCCCATCCACTTCCGTCCCATCCGCTTCCTTTTCTTTTCCAAAATCACTCCCACAAAAATGTCCAGCTACCGAGTGCCACAAAAATATCCAGATACCGAGTGGAAAGATGTTACTCATTAAAAAAAACTCAGTGCCTCATAAAATCTGTCTACTTCGTCCTGATCCGGCCATTCCCTTGGAGCGCACTGTACTGAGCCCGACAAAGACTACATTCCAATGCTTAAATACTGTTTTTATAAGTGTGTATTCCTCCCCCTACGCGACGGTGTGTGATGGTTTTAGCCAGGTCGTCACACATCCATATCCTATGGAGACGGGCACAGTGCACAGAAACAATTTTGAACCGATTTCCTGCCATTTCCAAATCTATCCACGTTGACCGTTCATTTACGTACCTCACAGAAAAAAATGTTACGTAACAGCACCCCATCGAATACCAGTTCGATTGCCTGTTCGTTTCCAAGGAGTCAGATGGGAATGGGATTACGTTATCAAAGGTCCGAGGTTTGCTCAGTATTAAAACTCAGCAATATTTTTAGGTTTGTGCCGTGTCTTGTGTGGGGTTTCACCTAGGAAACCAAGCTAGTTCATCAGTGGGCTCATGGTGTCCCCGCCCAGACCCCCACAGGAGTAGCGAACTGCGCGCTACTTCCCTCTTTATGAAGCGCACCTGCGCCTCTTTACTGTGAGAACTAAAATCTCAAGCATCCATAACCTCTCTATCAGGGCCTCTATCATTGATCTTCATAGGGTGGTTACGGCAGCTTGAGATTTTATTTCTCGTAGTAAAGAGGCACAGGTGCGCTTCATAGAAAGGGAGCTAGCGCGTAGTTCGCTACTCCTGTGGGGATCCGGGCGGGGACATCAAGAGCCCGTTGTTGAGCCAGCTTGGTGTCCTACACGAAACCCCACACAAGACACGGTACAAACCTAGAAAAATTACTGAGTTTTATTTTTAAAAAAAAGGAAGCTTGTAGTTTAACGCGACTGTTAATCTCGCGATCAGGAGCCACGGGACCTCCGTTTTACGTGGAATCCGAATCACAGGACATGGCATTTTACTGTGAAAATCTCACATGCATTGACTGGGAATCGAACCCCGTCCGCTTTGGTGAGAGGCCTATAGCTTGACCGCTGCGCCACCACGCCCCGAGTTTTAATTCACCGGCCGTGAAAGCCAATATACCATCTTTTTGCTCAGTATATTGTTAGCAGGATTGGAATGTACACGTGCAGCAGGGCTACACAGGGCTCCAAGAGTTTTCACTTTAGGGAACAAACAAGTGAGGTTTGTGTGGGCACAAGGAGGCCCAAAACTACATGGTAACTGTTATACTAACTGGCAGGACCACTCAGCTGCAGCCCATGGTTCACTAACTAGGGCGTGACTACTTGTAAATAATACAGTAATTGTATCGATCTGGCACATAGTTTCTGTTTGTACACGCACCTCTCCTCTTGTGTAGGCTATGCGTAAGTAAAGTTTGTGTACCCAGAAAACAATGAAGTCAGCTTGATCCATTCTTATATCAATGTGGGTAATGATCCAATTGTTAGTAAGGCAGGGAAGTTGACGCACTTCAAAGTAAACGATGCAACCGGGCAAAGGGCATATGTGACGTCACGCCACGCGTCGCTAGTATACACACAGAGAGCACTGCACTGTAGCCAGTTAAGCGTAGTAAAGCAAACTGCAGCTCATACAGTAGGCCTACATGGAAAAACGAGTTACAGTCAGCCTCGTGAGGCAAAACTGTTATTCCTACCTCATCCATCCTGGAAGTGGTTTTTAGTGGTTTTCAGTGGTTTCTCACTTCCACTCCAGGCAAATGCCGGGATGGCCCCTAACTTAATGCTATGGCTGTTTTCTACCAAAATTCTACCTCGATTACAAGTACACACACAATGAAGTCAGCTCGATCTTTTCCTATATAAATGCGGAATGATCCAATTATTATTAGTAAGGCAGGGAAGTGACACAGGTTATCAGTCAACTTCTACACTCACCCAAGTATACGGAGCTACATGTCCACGACGTCGCAAAGCCCCAACATGGAAGTGTGTTTTCATGCTCGGTTTCCTATGACTTATGAAGCTACATTACGTTCACAATTGAAAAGAGAAAAAGGTAACAGAAATAATTGAACAGATCGATACCAAAGAGTGGAAAGGAAAGGGAGTGTTTTCTTTTCTTTGACGGATAATAATCCCCGGTGAAAGAAACCACTTATCTGACGTTGTTTACACAGCAATGATCGTCGTACACAAAGCCTGGCTGTGCTTCAAACAATGTTTGGTTATAAGCTTACAGGGGGAAAGCAAGCTCACCGTCATCACGCACTAACAATGGCAAATGAAGAGAACATACGCTATATTTACTAAGAGTTTATTGCTGAAAAGTCTTTAAGTTTAAGCATACAGTACACAATATATAACTAGCAGGTAATTTAATAATTATACCGGGAGAATATTTACGCTAAAATGTTTATTATATCATCACATCCCATGTACCTTATGTCAAGTCCCGGGGCACTGCAGCCATCTCAGTTGTTGTTGTTGATTTTCTTGGGGTTTTGCAATATCGTGATCATATAACCCCGTGCACTTCGGTGAGTGTGGAATTCGTATGATAACTTGTTTCACTGAGATGGTCTGTACTAGCGGGTGTATTTGTAATTGAGGTGGGAAGCTGCCGTGGTTTTAAGATAGGTACCATCTCGGCATTTGCCTGGAGTAGAAATGGAGAAACTACGAAAAACGACTTCCAGGATGGCTTAGGTAGGAATCGAACCCACCTCTACTCAGTTTTGCCTCACGAGGCTGAATGTAGTCCGTTTCAGCCCTCAGAGCAGAATTACATTTCTTGGTAGAGCCGGGAATCTAACCCGGGAGTCATCACAGAAACACAGATTATTAGTCAAATTCAACACTCACCCAAGTACACAGGGCTGATGATCAATATGTTCCAAGCCCCTAATACGATTCAACAACAACAGTTCATTTTCCGCCTGACTGCTTCTTTTCATGAAAAGGTTGAACTTATTCTTTCTGTAAGAATAACCATCCACGAGTAATCACAATTGTCGTTTTTAGGCTCCTTATCGTAGACACGTTCTTATCAACTGTTTATTTTGATGATATAGGATTTGCTTGGACATTATGAAGCATATTTCGTTCAGTTTGTTCAAAACATGGTGTTGCACTTCGGCTCTAATCCTTCGAGCTGGGCGTCCCTAAAAGCCAGAGTAGTTAAAAGGGACGTAAAACCAATAACATTATTATTATTATTATTATTATTATTATTATTAGCTTGCCTCGGTGGGTGAGTAGTTATCGTGTCGGATTACTAACCCCAAACCGGGTGAGTTAGCCGTGGTCGTTACGGCGTGGCTGCAGGCAGTCTCTCAAATCCGGGAGGCGAGGAGGTTCGAATCCCCCCGCCGGCAACCTTAAAGATGGTTTTCTGTGGTTTCCCATCTTCCTTCCAGACAAATGCCGGGGTTGGTCCTTAACTATAGGCCACAGCAGCTACCTTCCAATTCCTCGTCCTTACATTAACACTTTCCTCCCCAGACAACACTCCACACGCGACGGTACTTGTAGCTCACCCAATGGGTGTCCCCATAGAAGTAGCTACAATCTCTGACGAGCCGAACATGTCCTCGGACACTCCCGGCACTAAAAGCCATACGCTAAAAATAGTGGTAAGTGATTTTTGAAAGGCGGCAAAAATCACGATACGCATGTCATACGATGTTGGCATATTAAAGAACCCAGGCATGTTAAAGAACCCATTTGAATTCAGTAGACCGTGTTCATAATGACAAAATTAAACTCGGGATTTTCCCTCAACACAAAGTTCCTCATTTCTCTACTAGAAAGCGCTATAGTTTCAAGGAGCTTAGATATGTAACTTCCTTGACTTTCATAGTGCTTCAAGGAACAACAAAATTCGACATGCAAGCCGCCCTCTGGGAGTCATATAACAAAGCTTGCACCGGCCACCGAGGCCATACGATATTATTATTATTATTATTATTATTATTATTATTATTATTATTATTCTTGCATCGTTATGCCCGACTCAGGAGCACGGTTGAACCTGTTTAGCTGATGTGTTGGCCTTCTTTTCCTTCCAAAATCTCTTCATCCTCTCGCTGAGCGCCTTTCTTCGGTCTTCTGTCCAAGTTATGGTGGCCCTGGTGTTGGGTTTGTCTTCAAATTGGTGATTGTCGATTAGGGTTCTGAATTTGCATCTGTCCTGTATAATATTGTCTGAAATGTTGATTTCCTGGAGATCTGTTTCAATTTCACGTAGCCAGCTGTTCTTGGTTTTTAGTGAGAGGGCCAAGTTGAGAATTCTTTTAGTCAATCTGCCATTGTTCATTCTGATAATGTGCCCGTAAAATTTCAATCGTCTTTTCCGAAAAGTATGAGACATTTTTTCACATTGGCGATATATTTCCTGGGATGACTTTTTCCTCCAGATTCCCTCTATAAAAACTGGGCCAAAAATTTTTCGTAAAATTTTCCTTTCTTGTTTTTCAATCTCTTTGGTTAAAGATTTGCCACCAATGATTAAGGTTTCTGATGCATATAACGCCTCCGGTTTGATTACTGTATTATAATGTCTAAGTTTTGCTTTCCGAGATATTGATTTTTTGTTATACCTATTCCAAGTGATTCTGTAAGCTTTCTGTAATTTGGAAATGCTCTCTTTATTTGCTTCACAGTTTAAACCAGAGGGCTGAATAATTTCTCCCAGATATTTGAATTCGTTCACTTGAAAGATTTTGCCGAATTTAGTTCTCATAGGTTGTCCGTCTAAGTATCGTGAGGCTCCTTCCATGTACTGAGTTTTCTCATAAGAAATTTGAAGTCCCGTTTTGATGGCAATTTCATGTAATTTTTCAATGGAATGAATTGCTTCTTGTCTGTTATTAGAAAGGATTGCTATGTCATCAGCAAAGGCCAAACAATGTACATGAATTCTATCTTTGAGTAGTCTGCCAAGGGTTATTCCCTTAGTTTCCTTTTCCCAGGTCCTGATTATCTTCTCAAGTACGAGGCTGAACAGTAACGGAGATAATCCGTCTCCTTGGCGGACCCCAGTGTTAATTGCAAAAGGCTCAGATATTTCGCCGAGGAATTTAACTTTTGACGTAGTGCCAGTTAGTGTTTGTCTGATTAATTCTCTTGTTTTTCTATCAACTTGAAATTCTTCTAGAGTATTGAAAAGTGTTTGACGATCTATAGAGTCATATGCTTTTCTGAAATCTACAAAGGTAATGACTGTCTGTCTGGTTTTGCGCATTTGTAGGATAGTTTTGAGATTGAGAATTTGTTCCGTACATGATCTTATTATTATTATTATTATTATTATTATTATTATACTACATCAAGTCCGGAGATCGGGAGTTCGTATCCGGTGCTGACAGTGGCCATCCTGAGTGTGGTATTCCCCCATTCCCTCCAGGCAAATGTTTGCTACCTTATAAAGGTAGCTTTGAAGCCATTTTTTTAGTGATGCCTTATTGACAATTAATACCTCGTGCCACGCTGGCATCGGGAGAGCGTGGGTTCGAATCCCACCTCGGTCGTCCTGAAAATGTTTTTGTGGTTCCCATTTTCACCACCAGGCAAAAGCCGGGACAGTTTCTTTCAATAGGCCGCAGCCGATTTCCTTCCTAAATCCCTTCCCTGGACAGTCCTGAATATAAAGTAAATGGTCATTGTCTGCATTAATAAGATTATAGACTAGGCCTATATTTGATCCCAGGTTATTTATTTCGCATATTCCAGTAATTGGAATTATATTGTGTTGACCGACTAAAAGTAAAAATAATAATTGTCAACTACCTCAGCCCTGTCCTTAATAATAATTACAGCTGCAAACACCGCTATAGTTAACACAGAAACACAGGTTATCAGACAAATTCAACACATATCCAAGTAAATAGGTCTGACAACCAAATATGTCCCAAGCCCCTTATACGAATTAACCACAATAAGAACAACAACAACAACAAATTATTGGTCAGTTATGACATAGTGTTTTAGTTCGGCGTCAAAGCTGGCATGCCTTATTGAGTTGACTTTCTGAATGTAAAACAAAACAACTAGTTCCGTGAAGAACTAAGTAGCCAATTTTCATATATCCTACTTATGTTAATTGCCTCTATCAATATACAAAATTTCAGTTTGATTGCTGTAATAGATTCGTAGATATTGAGAACCGTTTTAATATTTCGAATGGTCACCATATTGAATTCTCATATCCGTAGGCCATAGAGTTATGTACTATTACGTGATGATTATTGGGTAGGTGTATTATCCAAACTTCAATCGCATGATTAGGACACAAGAAAAAAAACAAGATTTTAAAATTTCGCACAGCTACCATCTTGTGGTTATGAAAACAATTGAAATAAATTAGGCATCAGTGGATTAAAATTTGTATGAGCATTTATCGTACCAAGTCTCACTGCGCTCGGATGGTTAAATCGCGAGAAATGTCCATACAAATATTTAAATTTCACGTCACCGCCATGATGGATTTATCGTCACCAGGTTATTGAAAGTCCCATAGGTGAACTTATGTTTTTAGCCTTTATCAAAGTACAAATTTTCGGTTTGATTGCTGACATAGATTAGTAGATATTGAGAACCGTAAAAATTTTACGGATGGTTGCCATGTTGGATGTTATATATGTAGGCCGTAGAGTTATGTACTACTAGATGACGATAACTGCGTACGTTCATTATTCAAACGCTGACTTCGATCGCATGATTAGGAAACAAGAAATAAAAACTTAATTTTAAAATTTCGCACAGCTGCCGTCTTGAGGTTATGTAAACAATTGAACGAAATTAGTTGTCAGTGCATTACAATGTGTTTAAACATTTTCTGTAACATGTTTCACTGCACTCGGATGATTAAATCACGAAAAAAGTCTACTTAAATATTTCAAATTCGCTTGGCCGCCATGTTCGTTTTGTACTTAACAAGTTAGAGAAAGTTACATAGGTGAACTTCTAGTTGTATCATTTATCACCGCACAAACGTTCAGGGTGATGCCAGTAATAGTTTCGGAGATATACCTAGGTAGAATACCAGTGAAATATTTCGCACAGCCACCGAGTTGGGTTGGTGAGACGTAATGAAATTTGAAGGTCATAGTCGGGGTCGGACATAACCGTAAAAAGACCTTGCCGAGTTTCAATTAAATCACTCCGGCCGTTTAGATTTTATACGCACACACACACACACACACGCACACACACACACACACACACACACACACACGGACAAAAGATGATATCATAAGCCCATTTTTTCACAAATGAAAATAGGCTAATCACATACTGGCTTATTTTATTAACGAATATACTACACTATAAGTCAAAAATACTGACCAATAGAACGTCGTTTTTAATACGATATTTTTATGAATGTTTTTTTAGCGTATGACTTTTAGTGCCGGGAGTGTCCGAGGACATGTTCGGCTCGCCAGAGTTTGTAGCTGCTTCTATGCGGACACCCATGGGGTGAGATACTAGTACCGTCGTGTGTGGAGTGTTGTCTGGGCAGGAAAGTGAGAATGTAAGGACGAGGAATTGGAAGGTAGTGGCTGTGGCCTATAGTTAGGGACCAACCCCGGCATTTGCCTGGAAGGAAGATGGGAAACCAAAGAAAACCATCTTCATGTTTGCCGGCGGGAGTTTCGAACCTCCTCGCCTCCCGGATGTGAACGACTGCCTGCAGTCACGCCGTAACAACCATGGCTAACTCACCCGGTTGTATGAATGTAATGTGACTACAGCCAGACGAAGAGTATTTTCGATACCCACTGTATGTGCTGTCAGTACTTACTGTCGACCAAAGTATTATGTGAACTCGAGTTTGAAGGTTGTTTGTGAAGTAACCAATAGACCTACATAAAATCCAATAACATCATAATTTTCGTCGTTCTATTTGACGTTAGTTCATGTAGGTTTGGAATTTTTAATTTATATTTTAATATTTTTTTATCGTAGATGGAACACAAAAACTGCACGTTTTTAAGCGTGTTTCAACCATGCGTCACATTTAAGAATTATTATCTCAAAAACCCGTCATCAGATCGAATCCCAATTTTAACACAATATACATTGAAATGTTGTATAACTGGTTTATTAATTTCAAAATTGTGTGTGTCCAAGAAACAAAGTTGTTATCATTTTTGTGAGGTAACTTTTTCTCGGCTAGGGGTGGTTGGAAAATGTAGTTCTTGGTTGCGTTGTAATCGTTACACATCAAAACGTTATGCTGTATGACTGTGAAATACGTAAATTAATTCACTTATTTTATATCGGTTTGTATTTGTACGAGGAAATAACACATGGTTCACCAGCTAGTCGCTCCGGGAAAAGCTGTACAGCGTTGCCGAAATGGTGCCCACACGCATCATGGCGCGTTTCGCTCGGAAGTGATGGGCTCCATCTCAGCAACGCTGTACAGCTTTTCCCGGAGCGGCTAGCTGGTGAACCATGTGTTATTTCCTCGTACAAATACAAACCGATACAAAATAAGTGAATTAATTTACGTATTTCACAGTCATACAGCATAACTTTTTGATGTATAACGATTACAACGCAACCAAGAACTACATTTTCCAACCACCCCGAGCCGAGAAAAAGTTACCTTACAACAATGATAACAACTTTGTTTCTTGGGCACAAAAAATTGTGAAATTAATAAACCAGTTATACAACATTCCAATGTATATTGTGTTAAAATTTGGATTCGATCTGATGACGGGCTTTTGAGATATTAATTCATAAATGTGACGCATCGTTGAAACACGTTTAAAAACGTGCACTTTTTGTGTTCCAACTGCGATAAAAAATATTAAAATATAAATTAATAATCCAAACTTACATGAACTAACGTAAAATAGAACGACGAAAATGTTGATGGTATTGGATTTTATGTAGGTCTATTGGTTACTTAACAAACAACCTTCAAACTCGAGTACACATAATACTTTGGTCGACAGTAGACGTCTGAGCTGAGCACGCCTACAGTCCCTGCTAGTACACCATCATGTTGCCAAATTTACGTGCAACCGCTTCAAATTTCCTGTCCTAATATTATCAGTCGAGTAGCGCCACTTCCTGAAGTAATCGCCTCCAACAGGGAATGTGCAGTAAATGTTCAAGCGAACTTCCACCGCTGCGAGCTGAGCTGTGGAGAAGAGGCAGGTCGAGACTTCTGCAACATGAGAGGTGGAACCGCGTTCACCACCTCATTGTGTAGTGCATGTCACCCCAGAGGTCCTGGCTTAATTCCCGGATCTGTCTGGTCTTACTGAGCCACGTGAGACAAAACTGAGCTGGTCGGGACGATCTCAAACTGAAGGACAAGACCTCTCCCCTGCCCTAATTACAAATATGCACATTAATACGGAGCCACACCGTGGCTTAGGCGGCAGCACGTCGGCCTCTGACCGCAGGGTCCGTGGTTCAAATCCCGGTCACTCCATGTGAGGTTTGTGCTGGACAAAGCGGAGGCAGACAGGTTTTTCTCCGGGTACTCCGGTTTTCCCTGTCAATTCCAGCAACACTCTCCACTTTCAATTCATTTCATCTGTCATTCATTTAATCATTGCCATAGAGAGTGCGACAGGCTTCGTCAGCCGCCACGGTTCATATCCTCGCCGCTAGATGGGGGCTTCATTCATTCCATTCCTGGCCTGGTCGGTCGACTGGAAACAGGCTGTGGATTTTCATTTTCATCAGACGAACTCTACACACACCCCAGAGCATGGAGCTGATGACCACGATACCCAAGTCCCTAAATAAAACATCAGCTCTGACTGGGCTGTCGTGTTTTCTATTGTCCTTTCGAATTCATCATCATCATCGGCTTTAACTCGAATCCGAGTATAAATCTCCTTCCTTCAGTCCAGTTTGTGGATGTGTTTACGGTGACTAAAGAGTCCAATCCTGGCATAGAACAAGCGTCCACACAAGTCACATAGAATTGCTGGAGGAGGACGTGGTTGGGCTGCTCGAAGTTTCCTAGCTTGACGCTTGGCCTCTTCATGCGTGCGTCGATCCCTTTCAAACGTTTTTACAGTATCTGAGATGGTACGGCGCCAAGTTGAGCGGTCTTCAGCCAACATGTCCCAGGTTTGTCAATTTCAGGGTCTGCTTAAATTGGTCCTTGTAGCGCCTCTTAGGACCACCATGAGGTCTGGTGCCATAGCATAACTCACCATATAGCATTTGACGAGGTAATCTCACATCATCCATCCGATGGACATGACCAATCCATCTAAATTGGTGACCTATTATGAATGATTCTATGCTGTTGATTTGAGCCTTTTCAAGAACAGCAATATTGGTAATGTGGTCTTCCCATTTAATCCTCAGGATTGATCGAAGTTTTTGTAGGTGGAAGCGCTCAAGCTTCCTCAGATCACGTCGGTCAAGGGTCCACGTTTCACAACCATACAACAATGTAGAAATGACTACTGCTTTGTACTCATTGACAGATCTTTATTCATGAAGACCCGGTGCGCTAATCGTCCATATGCTCCATATGCTTTCGAATTAACTTTATGGCCTTGGGGCATTTTGGTCATCATGCCCGTGTAATTGAAGCACGCCACCGAACAACGCAGTATAGCACATTATTTGGCAAATTGAATTTAAGGCCGAACAATGATGTATGAGGCATTCTCTGCGTGCTGATGTGGAAAACACGGCCAAATGACATTTTGAAGCACCTCGTTGCTAGGCTGTAAGTTTGGCGCCAGGCGGAAAAACGCTGTGCAGCACAATGGGGAGCGCGGGAGATGTGACCTAGTGGCCTAGTGTAAATCCATTGAACAGATCAAGAAAACATAAAGTAAACGTGAGTGAGTGGAAGGATATTAAATTCAAAAAGTTGAGGAATCAGGGAGAGGCGTATATAAGTCGATGAGGGAAGAATCTCCCTGCTAAACAGCCTCCAAACCAGTTAAGTGGAACAACGCTGTATGGTACCGTCATAGCCATGTGGTTAATGCAAAGCCGGGTTGGTGAGTGTGTGTTGTTGTTCTTGATTTATTTAGGGGAGCTGTATCATGGCGGTAATGTAGCCCCGTGTACTTGGTGTGTGTGAAATTTGTTTGATAACCTGTGTTATTGTGATGGCTGTATTAGAGTGTGTAGTTGTAATTCAGATGAGGAATAGGAAGGAGGCGGCCGTGACTGGCATCCTCCCGGAGTAGAAGTGGGAAACCACACAAAACCACTTTCAAGATGGCTAAGCTGGGAATCGAACCCACCTCTTCTCAGTTTTGCCTCACGATGTTGAGTGTACCCCGTTCCAGCCCTCAGACCAGAATTACATTTCTTGGCTCATTGTAGGGTCCATATTTGTACTAGATAACAATAATAAATGGAAATTATAGCTTGATGTTATGTAGATGGAATAAATGTATTCCCTGTGTTATGTCCCGCGGCGTAGCCGAGCTCGTTAAAACATGCACCATGGCCGCGAAGGCAGCTGCAACAAGTCCGGAGATCGCAGCTTTTTATCCCGGTGCTGACAGGGACTATCCTGAGTTTGGTATTTCCACACTCCCTCCAGGCAAATGAAGGGATAGTACATTACTTTAAGTCCCGGGGCGCCTACTCTCATCCCTGTCCCTAATAGAGTTGCAAACACTACCACAGTCACCACATAAATACAGGTTATCAGACAAGTACAAAACGCAGCCAACTACACGAGACTGATGACCAAGATAACCCAAGCTCCTAAAATGTATTAACAACATATCCCTGTGTAATGGAATAGATTAGAAAATTATTTCTGGCTTTATTGTTCACGTGTGTTATGTCTGCTATGGAGCAACGCTGTAAGAACGAACAGTCGCATACAGCATTATTCCCCCATATTGAGATATCAAACAGGTATTGCACAGGCATTGGAGTGGTATTATGGCATTTTCAGGCTTGTTATTCACCAATAATTATGTTGAATTGTTTTAAAGTCGAAAATTAATGTATATGTGATGAAGAAATGTTTATCTTTGTTCCTGTACATTTTGATATATTTCCCATACAGCGTTATTGGTGTCGTTCTTCAATTGGTTATTTGTTCAAGTAGTCTGATAACCTGTATTTCTGTTGTAACTGTAGTAGTGTGAGTAACTGTAATTTTTATGGCCTAGAATTGGGGTGGGATTTTGAGTAAGACTCTCATTAGATTCATTAAATTCGACTCGCGAATAATTTAAGGCCACAGATCAGAAGTATATGTAGGCAATTCTCAACAGCTGCTCACCTTCCAGCTCAAACTGCAGCGCTTTGTGTCCATTTGACGTCAAGCCTAACGCTACGATCGCCAACCAATAGCAACAACAACGCTACATAGTAGCAAAACAACATGTAGTCTATTTTGTAATTATTAAAAAAATAACGATGTCATTTTAATAAATTGGGTTATTAATCACCAGCACCTGCCCATGTTGAAACTCCAGATCCCATGAGAACTCCGGTTCAATGGGACCACGCGCTGTTGACGGCGAAAGGAGGAGCGGAATGGCCCTTGCCACCCTACCGCACGTAGGGCAGAATATCAATAATAATAATTAATCACCCTGTTTTGAAGTACAGTACATAGAGATGTGCTTGAATGGAGCAGTGTAGGGTATGCCTAGTTTTCAATGCCATTGGTTTGATGTACATAGAGTATACCTTTATCGATCAGTATCTCCCTTCTCAAAAAGAAGTAATATACCTTAATAACTGACCTACAGTGGGTAAAGAAAGTATTCATACACTACATTTTGCCCTGTTAGTGTCTCTAATTTGCCTTGCAGCATTATGGTAATCCATAGGTTTGTATAAGGACCTTATGGCAGTTTATTACACACAGACATATTCTAGTTAAATGAACACATTAATTAGTAACGTAACAAAAGGTATATTCGTAGGCAAAGAAAGTATTCATACGCGTCCAATGTTTGCAATCATTGGACTGTTACACGTGCTTCCCCCGTTTTAGGGCGTGACGACAAGTAAAGGTCGACTCACCGTAGTGTTCCTAGATGCGACTGTTCACTTAACGCCTGACAGTGGTACAAAATGGGTCGGAAATCACAAGAGTTGAGTGCCACTTGCAAAGACCAAATGCAGTAATTTCATTTTTTAAACAAGGATTCAGCTATCGGAAGATTGGGAAGCTGGTGAAACGATCTTACGCGACTGACCAGTGTATTATTAACAAGTTGAAGACGGGATCGACCGATAATGCAAAGCGACAAAGACGACCAAGGGTCATTTTGCAACGTGAACTCGCCAATTGGTTCGTGAAGCCTTAGAGAACCCTATAATTAGTGCAGCTGAACTAGGGAAACAGCTTGCTTCACGTTCCGGGAAGATTGTTACACCTCAAACTATCCGGAATTGGCTCCATGAAGCAGGCATTAACGGCAAAGCAGCGTGAAAGAAGCTGTGAGATAACCCGTGGGAAGAGGTTGGCATTCGCTAATAGTAGGGGAGCCCAAGCGGTGATTTTGGGATTTACTCAACGCGGCAGAATAACATAAGGGGGGAAACCTTGCACCTTGTTAAGTACCCCCACCATACATGAACCCTTTATAGGCCATAGGGTCTTGCGCTTAGGGCAGTCGATCAGAATAGTAAAAAGGAATCGATCGTTAGAAAAACTCGAGCGTGTCAGATTAAGGCAAGGTGAGTTAATTACATGCAGAAAAGTGTGTCTTTCAATAATCTGACGATTTGCGCGTGACATAAGGAAATACGAGAGTCACAAAGTTGCAAAAAACAAACGTCACCTGGACATTCTCGAGCGCGGTTAATTTTGTTTTTATTTTGAGGGAAATCATTCAAGGATCAAGGGAATAATATAATCTGCTGATTTCCACAAGCCCGAAGTAGTTAAAATCATCAATAAGGTGTGGTGCGTGCAGCTGCTGAGAACGACATGTATTTCCCACTCCGCGCCTATCGTCCCTTCTCACTCTTTCTCTATCTCTGTTACCGATAATAAAGTAACGCGAAACATCGATCACGAACTGTCATGTCCTGACCACGAAGAAGCGGATACAAAAACAGTATGTTATGCATGTAAAATAAAAGAAGATGCTACTGTTACAATCAGAACTTCAGATACAGATATTGTTGTTATCATGTTGGCCAATACGGAATATCTTCGATCATCGGTGAAAATATGGATGGATCTCGGAGTAGGTAACGCACGCCGATACATTGTCGTTTCCGCTCTTTCCGTTACGCTAGGATGTTTTTTTTAAATCCAGCACTTTATAGACGAGGCAAGAAAAAAAACTTTCGTTATTCTCATCAATTCTGAAATTTTCCAAAAGGCATTTGCAGACTTGGGATCAGAAGATCATAATATCGATGACTCATTTAACACCACGGAATCTTTTATCTGTTATTTGTATGGCTTAAAAAATAGCTGATGTCAACCAAGCAAGGATTGCAGTTTTCAATAAGACATACAAGGTATCAGATACATCACAGCCCTTCTCGTTGAATGTGCGTAATTATGATGCTTGTAACTCGCCACCTTGCCAATCGGAGTTACGGCAGCATTTATTACGAACTAGATATATATTGCATACTTGTGGAGGAATGCATACAATCGAATCATTACTGACATGTCACCAACAGATTTCAATCGGACAAATGTGGATGAAAAATTGGAGATGACTTGGTTCGTTGGGTAATCAACTACCAGAAGCGTATGAAGATGTTGTCATAACACCTGATATTCTAGGAGATGCTCCAGATTCAGGTATGTTTTCTTTTCAATACTGTAATAATATCATGAAATAAATAAACGATTGTTAAGTATCATAACCATCTCTTGTTGCAGATACGCAAGATGTAGGTCATAACGACCAAATCGAACCGAACTTCCAATATGAAGATGATTCCACTGACGATGAATATTAAAAACATTATTTTCAACATTGTTATTTTTTCATTACACCATTTTCTTCTAAATACATATACAGTGTATATTTTATTTTCTGTTATTTGTATTTATTACATTCAGTATCTAAAAAATTGCAAAAGAATCTTTTTTAAAACCTTCAGATTAAGGAAATTCCTCCAAACAATTGTCAGGTTATGGGTCAGCACGACAAGGACATCAAGCTGAACCGTCTGTATATTATTCTGACGCGATCGAGTATTTCAATGTCAGAATTTTTTTTTCATTTTTTTTTTTTTTTTTTTCATTTTCGAACATCGGCCATGAGTTTTGGTCGTGTCCAAATCGTCAGTCGTTTGAATAGGAGCTCCTTTAGGGTTTACTTAACATCCCTTCTGAATATCTGACGCGCTCAAATACATTTTTTCCCCATTTTCAACCCCATCGTAAGGCCACCTCCACCATGCAAACCGGCAGTTTAATATTCCTCCGTTATCAGAAACGCGGGGGGCGCATACACTATTAATATCTGACGCGCCCAAGTATTTCTTTGTGACTATATTTCTTTACATTTCTGAAAATCTGTATACGCTCCCCCCATCAGTAAAAGGGCATACATCATATAACCTTCATTTCTTTTTAGCATCCAATCCTCACAATCCAAAGGGTCCCCACTAGACTCGAGTAAATCCCAATTTAGTCTCTTGGGATCCTCTACTATAAGGAATATACAGTATGAACATGAGACAAAACTTCTGGAAGACTATTTCATTTTCGAAAGAAAGTAAATTTAACATGTTTGGATCTGATGGTCGACAGTTCGTTTGGAGAAGACCAGATACAGAACTGGAAAGCAAAAATGCACTACCAACAGTGAATCATGGAGGAGGCCACGTCACGTTATGGGGCTGCAGGAGTTGGTTAACTGGACGTAATTGAAGGTATCATGAATGCTCAGGGCTAAATTAAATTGCTCCGGGGTAATTTGTATAGGAGTGTTGTGAAATTAGGCATTCAAGACACCTCTTTATTTCAACATGACAACGACCCAAAAGATACAGCAAGAACAACGCGAGAGTGGCTGTTGTACAACGCCCGAAAAGTATTTCCACGCCTCCGCAATCTCCGGACGTTAACCCCATTGAACATTTATGGGCCCAATTCCAAAATAAAATCCGAAAATTAAAGTGTTCCTCCAAAACGCAACTAGTAGAAAATTTTCGAAAATGTTGGTCTGAAATTACACCAGATTTCACGAACATGCTTGTTAAATCCATGCAAAGGAGGCTTCAGACCATTATAAATGCAAAAGGTTGGTATACCAAATATTAATTGCGTTTGTATATTGTAGAAAGTCATTTGTGGTGTGTATGAATACTTAATTTGTACCCCAAGAATGGTTTTTGTTTCAAATTGTAATAGGTATTGTGTTTGAAAGTTTTTCGTTTTTCAGTAATGGAGTTCTACATAATGCAAACATGACGTTCTCTGGCCGTATATTAAACCAACATTCAAAAATATAATGGTGTATGAATACTCTTTTTACCAACTGTATCTCTTTTGACAACGTTATTGTTCTGTCCGTCATCAGCTGATTACTGACATTTAAAAGGTTTGTAGTCGGTCTACATAATTGGACCCAAATTGTGTTATTCCCCAAACCTGAACAAACTGCATGAGAGTAATTAATACACCAATGTAATTAGATTAATTAATACAGCCACGTAATTAAATTACTTATTACGCCCATGTAATTAGATTAATTACTACACCCGTGCAATTAGATTAATTAATACGCCCATGTAATTAGATTAATTAATACACCCAAGCATTTAGATTAATGAATATACCCATGCAATTAGATTAATTAATACACCCAAGCATTTAGATTAATGAATACACCCATGTAATTAGATTAATTACTACACCCGTGCAATTAGATTAATTAATACACCCATGTAATTAGATTAATTAATACACCCATATAATTAGATTAATTAATACGCCCCTGCAGAGCCTCCGTGGCTTAGGCCACGCCGGCCTCTCACCGCTGGGTCCGTGGTTCAAATCCCGGTCACTTCATGTGAGATTTGTACTTGACAAAGCGGAGGCAGACAGGTTTTTCTCCGGGTACTCCGGTTTTCCCTGTCACAATTTCATTCCAGCAACACTCTCCACTATCATTTCATTTCATCTATCATTCATTTAATCATTGCCCCAGGGGAGTGTGACAGGCTTGGCAGCCGGCACATTTCATATCCTCGCCGCTAGATGGAGGCTTCATTCATTCAATTCCTGACCCGGTCGGTCGACTGGAAACAGGCTGTGGATTTCCATTTTCAATACACCCATGCAATTAGATTAATTAATGCACCCATGTAATTTTTCATGTTTATGGAACAACACCCATTACAATTTGGGTACAATCGTGTTGGCCGACTAAAAAGCATTCAAATCTCCTTTACTAAGGCAACACTGCAAAATGACTTCCAACACGATAAAGCTGATCGATACCAAAGAGAGAGAAGGAAAGGAGTGCTTTTTTTTCTCTTTGAAGGACAATAATCCCCGGTAAAAGAACCACTTATCTGACATTGTTTGCCCAGCAATGATCGTCGTACAAAAAGCCTGGCTGTGCTTCAAACAATGTTTTGATATACGAGTACAAGGTAAAAGCAAGCTCATCGTCATCACGTCATGTTTGTGGAGATCTTAATCGTCCCAACTTTTGCAGTAATGCTCCGGTGCCCATACAATCTTCATTTGGTACACAATAATTCCTGGTTTTTCATCACAGAGGTAACGGTTTTAAATTAACCAGTTATTACCAAGCGGGTAGGCATGAGCGCTCGGAAGACATGTGTTCGAACGCCACCGTCAGTCGTCCATTAAATGGTTTCCAGTGGTTTTCATTTTTAACTCCACGCAAAGGCTAATGGCCTCCCTTCCAACTCCCTGCCTAGTTTCATTAATCTTCTATAACATCTCTCATGAGGTTAGCGTAAAGAAGGGCTTCCAGCGATAAAAACCATCCGCCAAATGCAAATCTCATCTAACCTCAACCTCGGTCACGTACAAAGGGGCATAATGGAGGGTACAGATAATGCTAGGTATGAATATCTGACAGTTGGTGGTGGATTTGGTATATTTAGGGGATTGAGATATTACGGTCGTTTATCTCCGTGTACTTAGGTGTGTGTGGAATCAGTTTTATATTCTTTGTGATTGTGGTGGCTGTATTAGTGTGTGTATTTGAAATTGGGGCTGCAATTAGGTACGAGGTGGCCGTGGCCTTAATTTATGTACTGTACCCAACCTGACCTTCGTCAATTGGCTACGGAAGCGCATTGCGAATCTCACGACTTGAAATCGCGCGGTCTAAAAGTAAGACAGCCGATTAGCAATCCTATGAATGCGGGGGTGATAGGCCGAGTTATTCAACGTATCATAATGGATGTGGAAGTTCATAGGAAGACATCAACTGTCATCTGGGAAGGATAGACAATAAGAAGCCTGAATGGTTGGGACGTGCTTACAAATATCTGGAATTTATAAGAGAAAATCGGTTATTTTGGTCTATAATAGATTTTCAGAATGTCATTACCAAATTCCTTTAATAATATTCACAGTATAATACCACGAGAGAAACATAGAAGTTCACAACGCTAGAGATAGCCTACTGATATTCATGACTATCAGAAGCAGGAGGGAGGTTGCCCCTATATGTCTACCCCTACCTGACCGAGACTAGGTGATATGTTGAGTACGTGAAGAAAGTCATTCTGTACGCTGTATTCTCATTCTGAGTGTCATACTCTCGTATTCTATTCGGAACTATTCTGTTCGGAGAAGTTGCTCAATTAGCAAGTAGTCGCGCCGACGAGAAATATTAGTCTGATACGCGTGTCGGAATGAGTTGATATTTTATCATTTCAAATGATCTTGTCGACTTCGTCGTTATGGTTGGGGTCCATCGTTATGCGTTACGGACACGGACACGGAGACGGACGTGACGTCATGCCGCCGCGCGGGAAGTGACGTCATGAAGCTGCGCGGGAACGTGACGTCATGCTCACGCGGGGAGCGAGAAGCAGACGCTAATGATTATTGGAGTCTGTTGAAACAGGCCTGGCGTCGAGCGACCTGGGGCTTTGAGCGAAGCGAACACAAGTATACAGGGTGACTTCTAAAGAGATATAAAGGATGCCATATAAGAATACAGGGTGCCTCCTAAAGAGGTGTGCGGATGTCAGAGCAAAAAATTACAGTCAGTCTGAAATAAGAATACAGGGTGCCTCCTAAAGAGGTGTGCAGGATGTCAGAGCAAAGCATCGAACCAGTCCCAATATTCCATCCCTACTCTCACTCAAAATAGCCCCCCCCCCCCTAATGTTCAGCCCGCCACTGCTCGCTCCCAGGTTCTACAACTCATCTCCCAACTCTCTACCGTTACACTAGTCTAGCCAGATCGAACACAGGCCTGCCTGGGGAAAAAACACTCCTTTTCAGAGAAATAACAACTCCGCAACAAGCTTCACGAAAACCCAAATTAAAATCGATAATTACATTCTACAAACACCAAATTCAGTAAACTTCCCTCATTTCAGTTACTCTATACTTTAAACAGACACAGAAGGCATAGTCATGACTCCTTCATGGAGTAGGCTATTGTCTAATCAAGTTCACCTCTCCTTCACCTTTACCATAAATTTCATAAACTCTATTTAAAAATCAGAAACTCACTCCACAAATCTGTAAATCAGTATTCTTCCCTTATTTCGCATACACTATTCATTAAACAAACATATAAGTTATAGTCATGACCCCTTCATGGAGTAGGCTATTGTCTAAATCTGGACACTCATACTACATCCTTACACTAATTCAAATTTTCTCGAAGCCCTCCAGAGCCTTTCTAACATGTGTAGCATTTGTAGCATGCGTCATTTGAAACTGATTGTGATTTTCTTTTTTAAACGCTGAGAATCGAACAGCACGACATGGTTACGATACGAAATAGTCGTGTGATACAGGGACTGATTGAACAAACGCAATGCATTCTGAACAATTGTAACAATATCATTACACAGTACGATAAACGAAAAGAAAGTTACGATTATAAAATGTGAGTGCTATATCAAGCTAATACTGCGTGAAAAACCGAGCGCATTTTTAGCTATCAGACGCGAGCCTATACATACAGAGACAGACAACCAGTGAGCGACGAAATAGTGAACTCCTGGATTTTTGTTACGAGAGAGCAAGCTCGTTCACCATATCGCTTACTAGCAGGTACCCGCGGCTTCGCCTGCGATGAAGACAATGGGGATGATGCATTATTGCTGATAATTGGTCTATTCTATTACAGCAATCTCGGCTGGATGGGTCTATTACAATTCGAAAAATTATGATGCCTACAGTACGGAATATTAGTTGTTTGAGTCTTCAGTCTTTTGACTGGTTTGATGCAGCCATCCATGCCTCCCTGTCTTGATCTAATCGTTACATCTCTACATAGCTACCACACCCTACATCCGAGGCAATCTGTTTAACATATTCTAACATTGGTCTTCCCCTACAGTTCTTGTCCTCGACCCTTCCTTTAATAACTAAGCTTGCTATTCCTGGGTGTCTTAATATGTGTCCTACCAACCTATCTTCTCTTCATTAGCATTCGCCAGAAACATCTCTCCTCTCCCAGACGTATTTTTGACTCTCAATACTTCGTTTGTAACCCTATCTACCCATCTAATCTTCATCATTCTCCTGTAACACCCCATTTCAAACTAGGAGAGGAGAGGGTTGCTTGAAATTTAAAGTGGACAGTGTTACTTGTCGGATTACAAAGGGTAAGTATGCAACGTTTGGTCCAGATCGGTGAAACAGTGTAGATTTGTGCCAAAGGGCCTAAATACGAACATTGAGCTTTATATATATGCATGAAAGGCAGCCTATGTGTTAATCCAGGGTATAAGCTATCCGTGTAATTCGCAGCGTCCCAAAAGATAAGTATGTAAAATTTCGTTCTGTTTGGTTAAACAGTGTAGATTTGTGCCAAAGGGTGTAAATATAGGGAATGGAGAGGGCTGTCCGAAATTTCAAGTGAACAGTGTTACTCGCAGGAATCTACAGGGTAAGTGCGTAAAATATGGTTCAGATCGGTGAAACAATGTGGATTTGGGTCAAAGGGCCTAAATGCAGGGAATGGAGAGGACTGCTGGAAATTTGAAGTGGACCGTGTTACTTGTCGGGTTTCGGAGGATAAGTATGTAAAATTTGGTTCAGATCTGTGAAACGGTGTAGATTTGTGCCAAAGGGCCTAACTACGAACATTGAGCTTTATATATATGGATGAACGACAGCCTATGTGTTAATCCAGGATATAAGCTATCTTCATTTCAAATTTCATCCAAATCCGTCCTGCCGTTTTAGTGTGAAGAGAGTGGACATAGCTCTTAACGAGTCCACACGTATTGTCACTGGATGTCTGAGACCTACTCCTGTGCAGAAGATCTACCCTCTCGCTGGCATTGCACCTCCAGTTATTCGACGCAGGGTGGCAGCAGAGAAAGAGAGACAAAAGCTTGAAACAGATCCCAGACATTCTATGTTCAACCACAAGGTGACCACTCCTCGCCTAAGATCCAGGAAGAGTTTTATTAAGAGAACAGTACCCCTCCATACCAAGCCAGACGTCCGGCGTGTGTCACTCTGGAAACAAATAGTACCAGAGGGGTTTACCTCTAAAGAAGAACTGAGCAGTGGTAGTCATTTGCCTTATACCACCTGGAGGTCCTTAAACCGGATGAGAACAGGAGTGCCTAAGTGTCGTAGCAACCTTGTGAAGTGGGGATATGCAGAAGATCCACGATGTGCCTGTGGAGAAATCCAGACTCCACAACACCTGCTCACGTGCAAAGATCTTAATGAAACCTGCAGCCAGGAAGACCTTATGTTGGCCACAGACCGAGGGATAAGAGCTGCAGAGTTCTGGAAAGGAAGAATTTAGTGTGTCTCCCGGACACGGAAAGTAAGTAAAGTAAGTAAGTAGTGTGAAGAGGTAACAAACGCACTCACTCACACACACACTCACAAACTTTCACAATTATAATATACTAGCTATACCCGGCATGCGTTGAAATGCCAATCAAAGACAGCTAGAAAGAAAGGAGGATAATAATAATGTTATTGGTTATCCAAGTTTGAGTTCAGTTTTAAGATCCCCGGCCAAACCCCGTGGCGTGAACTGGATTGGAATAGACGGCGGGCTGCTGACAGTCTCCTCTCCTCACCTCACCTCGCGATGAATCAGCAAGCCATTCTCACACCTGGCGTTGCTGTGTGATAACAGATTGTTCAATTGGGTTACTGAGGGATTTAAGGGTTCCTGTTAAGTACCTCTCCCTTCTGTGTTACATAAATAATTTGTAGCTAGAAACCTTCCCTGGAGTGCACATAATAACTCACCCATGTTTCATCGCAATCGGATGAATGGTATATGAACGCATAGGGGACATACATATAGACAGACAGATAAACTATCACTTAACATTGATTTTCATAGATAGACAAGCTGTACCCGGCAAGCGTTGCAATGCCAATCAAAGAAAGTGTTGGCATTGTAATTTGGTTTCTTGAAGTGCTTTTGGATACACAATTTTTTCTTCAATTTCCGTTAACTGCCTCTAAGTTATCGTAAAATGGATTTACTAATTTTGAAACATTTGTGGGAGAGTGCGCAACAACTCACCAAAGTTTAATCGCAATCGGAGGAATGGTATATGAACGCAGATGGAACTTTGCTGAAACACTTCACGCGTCGTCACTCATTTGTTGCATCAACTCGTGCGCTACCTATTGTAAAATGGATTTATTAAGTCGAAAACCTTCCCTTGCGTATACACAAAAAATCATCAAAGATTCATCGCAATCGGATGAATGGTATATGAACGCTTACGGGATTTTGTTTAAACGATTCGCGCGCCGTCACTCATTTGTTGAATCAACTCGCGCGCTACCAATTGTACAATGGATTACTAAGTCAGAAACCTTCCCTGCAGTGTGCACAACAACTCACCCTAGTTTCATTACAATCGGATGAATGGTATATGAACGCAGATGGAACTTTGTTGAAATGGTTTGTGCGCCGTCACTCATTTGTTGAAACTACTCGTGTGCAACCCATTATACAATGGACTTACAAAACCAGAAACGTTCCCTGCAGTGTGCACAACAATTCACACAAGTTTCAACGCAATTGGATGAATAGTAGGCCTATATGAACGCATACGGGACTTTGTTGAAGCGATTCGCGTGCCTTCGCTCATTAGTTGAATCTACTCGTGCGCTACCTATTGTGCAATAGATTTTCTAAGTCAAAAACCTTCCCTGGACTTTGCACCACATCTCAGCCAAGTTTCATCGCTATTGGACGAATGGTAGGCCTATATGAACGCGTACGGTACTTTGTTGAAACGCTTCGCGCGTCGTCGCTCATTTGTTGAATCAACTCGTGCGCTACCTATTGTAAAGTATATTTGCTAAGCCAGAATCCTTCCTTAGAGTGTACTCAATATCTCACCCAAGCGTCATCGCTATCGGACGAATGGTATATGATCGCATACGTGACTTTGTTGAAACGCTTCGCGCGTCGTAGCTCATTTGTTGAATCTACACGTGCGCTGCCTATTGCAAAGTGGATTTACTCAGCCATAAACCTTCCCAAAAGTGTACACAACATCTAACCCAAGTTTCATAGCTATCGGACGAATGGTATATGAATGTATACGGGACTTTCTTGAAACGTTTTGCGTGTCGTCACTCATTTGTTGAATCTACTCGTGCGCTATCTACTGTGAAATGTATTTACTCACGCAAGTTTCATTGCTATCGGACGAATGGTGTATGAACACATACGGGACATTGTTGAAACGGTGTGCGCGTCGTCGCTCATTTGTTAAATCTACTCGTGCGCTACCTATTGTAAAGTGGATATACTAAGCCAGAATCCTTCCTTAGAGTGTACTCAATATCTCACCCAAGTTTCATTGCTATCGTACGAATGATATATGAACACATACGGGACCTTGTTGAAACGCTTCGCGCGTCGTCGCTCATTTGTTGAATCTACTCGTGCGCTATCAATTGTTAAATGGATTTACTAAGCCAGAAACCTTCCCTGGAGTGTACACAACATCTCACCAAAGTTTCATCGCTATCGGACGAATGGTATATGAACGCATACGGGACTTTGTTGAAACGCTTCGCGCGTCGTAGCTCATTTGTTGAATCTAATTATTGTGCGCTGCCTATTGTAAAGTAGATTTACTAAGCCAGACACCTTTCCTCGAGTGTACACAACATCTCACCCAAGTTTAATCGCAATCGGACGAATGGTATATGAACGCATACGGGACTTTGTTGAAACGTTTCGCGCGTCGTAGCTCATTTGTTGAATCTAACCGTGCGCTGCCTATTGTAAAGTAGATTTACTAAGCCAGACACCTTTCCTGGAGTGTACACAACATCTCACACAAGTTTCATCCCTATCGGACTAATGGTATATGAACGCATACGTGACTTTGTTGAAACGCTTCGTGCGTCGTAGCTCATTTGTTGAATCTACTCGCGCGCTGCCTATTGTAAAGTGGGTTTACTAAGCCAGAAACCTTCCCTGAAGTGTACACAACATCTAACCCAAGTTTCATAGCTATCGGACGAATGGTATATGAATGCATACGGGACTTTGTTGAAACGCTTTGCGTGTCGTCACTCTTTTGTTGAATCTACGCGTGCGCTATCTACTGTGAAATGTATTTACTAAGTTAGAAACCTTCCCTGGAGTGGAAACAACTTGTCACCCAAGTTTCATCGCAATCGGATGAACAATACGGTACTGTGACGAAATGCTTTGCGCGTCGTCCCTCATTTGTTGAATCTACTCGTGCGCTGCCTATTGTAAAATGGATTTACTAAGCCAGAAACCTTCCTTGGAGAGTAATCAACATCTCACACAAGTTTCAGCGCAATCGGACGGGTGGTGTATGAACGCATAGGAGACATACACACCCACACACCCACATACATACCATCAAGTAACATTGATTTTTATATATATATACAAGCTGTACCTGGCATGCGTTGCAATGCCAATCAAGGAAAGTGTTGGCGTTGCAATATTGTTTCTTGAAGTGCTTTTGGATACACAATATTTTGTTCAATTTTCATTAACTGCCTCTAAGCTATCATAAAATGGATTTACTAATTTAGAAGTATTCGTGGTAGCGTGCACAACAACTCACCAAAGTTTCATCACAATCGGATGAATGGTATAGGAACGAAGATGGAACTTTGTTGAAACGCTTCGCACGTCGTCACTCATTCGTTGCATCTACCCGTGCGCTACCTATTGTAAAATGGATTTGCTAAGTCGAAAACCTTCCCTGTCGTGTACACAACAACTCATCAAAGTTTCAACGCAATCGAATGAATGGCATGTGAACACATACAGGATTTCGTTTAAACGATTCGCGCGCCGTCATTCATTTATTGAATCAATTCGTGCACTACCTGTTAAACAATGGACTTACTAAATCATCAACGTTCCCTGCAGTGTACACAATAACTCACTCAAGTTTTATCGCAATCGGATGAATGGTATATGAACGCATACGGGATTTTATTTATACGATTCGCTCGCCGTCACTCATTTGTTGAATCTACCCCTGCGCTACCTATTGCAAAATGGATTTACTAAGCCAGAAACCCTCCTTGAAGTGTACTCAACATCTCACCCAATTTCCATCGCTATCGGACGAATGGTATTTTATGAACGCATACGGGACTTTGTTGAAACGCTTCGCGCGTCGTCATTCATTTGTTGCATCTACTCGTGCGTTACCTATTGTAAAATGGTTTTACTTAGCTAGAAACATTCCTTGGAGTGTACTCAACATCTCACCCAATTTTCATCGCTATCGGACGAATAGTATATGAACGCATACAGGACTTTGTTGAACGCTTCGCGCGTCGTCGCTCATTTGTTGAATCTACTCGTGCGCTACCTATAGTAAAATGGATTTACTAAGCCAGAAACCTTCCTTGGAGTGTACTCAACATCTCACCCAAGTTTCATCGCAATCGGATGAATGGTACATGAACGTATACGGGACTTTTTTAAAACGCTTCGCGCGTCGTCACTCATATGTTGAATCTACTCGTGCGCCACGTATTGTAAAGAGGATTTACTAAGCCAGAATTCTTCCTTGGAGTGTGCTCAATATCTCACCCAAGTTTCATCGCTATCGGACGAATGGTATATGAACGCATACGGGAGTTTGTTGAAACGCTTCACGCTTCGTCGCTCCTTTGTTGAATCTACTCGTGCGCTACCTATTGTAAAATGGATTTACTGAGCCAGAAACCTTCCTTGGAGTGTACTCAACATCTCACCCAAGTTTCATCGCAATCGGATGAATGGTATATGAACACATAGGAGGCATACACACCCACAGACAGACAGACCAAATATCACGGAGCATTGATTTTTATATATATAGATATACATAGATAGATACAGATATAGGGATTTGCTGCAACAGTGGCATAACTTAAAATATCATGCTTGTAGGAAACAGCATCAAAAGATTTAAGGGTCGTTACTAACTGTGGATCATTTCAATAATGTCAAGGTTCTGATCCCATGCTGAATGTATTACTTCGCTTCAGATCAGTGCATCAGACACCAACGCAATTTAGAAGTATCAGTGTTCTTGATGTAATTGTAAAATTCCCGGAAATTGGCACAACGAATTATGTAGTCTCGCGTTGTGAAGAAAGACGATAGCGCAGTAACGATTTATCCAATCGATAAAGAATATTTTTCTGCATTATACTGAAGTAAACATTGAAAAAGTACAGATTTCTAGTTATGCCACTGTTGCAGCAAATGCGCAAGAACGTGTATACTACAGGAATACCGTTGTGCGGACGACAGACGAGAGACGAGAGAAACATCTCATTCATATTGAACACATAATTACAAGAGTGGACTTGTCGTACATTTAATAGTGCTAATTGTTGCCAAACGACGTGAAGAACATAAACCGTGATTCATTGAGACTGTGCACCCCCTTGTTATATGAATTCGCGCAACAGCAGTGTCATAAAACCAGAACTGAATTTTTGGGTGACATGTGGCATCAATAGCTCAATTCCTAATCCATATAGCATCCCTAATTCATTTCATAATTGACCGGCTGCGTGGCTCAGCGGTAACGTTCTTGTCTGCTGTGCCCAAGGTTGCAGGATCGAATCCTGGCGCAGCCAGTTGGCATTTGAGTGTGCGCAAATGCGAGGGAGCCGTGTAAGTAAATTTACTATCACGTTAAAGATCCCCTTGGGGGCAAAATTCCGGCACCCCGGCGTCTCTAAGAGTCGCAGTAGTTAAAGGTGACGTAAAACCAATAGCATTATTATTAACACTTCATAATTGACCTCCTTACTGCACAATTAAACATCATCAATACATCATTAAAGGAAATGTTGCTCATATCACCTCCCTAATGTAATACTCAAAATATATCGCCTAATACCACGTTTATTTTTTACACATTATTTATTGTGTGTGGAATGCCAACGACGATTTGAATCCTCAGATATTGATAAGAGTAATTACCAACGAAGATGGTTGCTCTTGTATCATTTGAGGGGCTTGGACATCGTGGTCATTTAGCCCCGTGTACTTGGGTGTGTGTGTAATTTTGTATGATGACCTGTGTTAAGATAACAGCTGGTACCCAAAAGGTCACACAGGCAGGCCGGTCTCAAGGGAGAGGAGGGAACCTGTCTAACTGGTTTCCGTCCTTATTCACGTGACACTAGACACGTTGTTGCCAAACTGCTTACATAGAACAGTTTCCCAGAAAGTGATTGCAGTGACGTGGAGTTTTGGGAGAACCACCCTTCACACCATTTGCTTGTTTTGTTATGTTGTACTGTTGTATCCTATATGGGACTCCCCGTTTGCAAAGTTTCATTGTATTTCCGCTTTTTTCTTCCAGAGGAATTGATTGAAACATTAGAAAAGTACGCCCATCAACCATCCTGAATGTATGGAATAGTTCTTCTTGCGCCTTCTGCAGGAAGAGCCTTTTATGTGAGATTTCGTATTTGCTGCGTTTCGTCATTGTATTCATGTATGATTAAAGTATAATTATGGACCTGTGTCCATTTTTTATTTGCTGTCATAATTTAACAGCTTAAGCTTCTCTGCCGGCGACCATAGCTAATGTACAGGTTGACTGTGGTCGATCCTCCCTGGACCACGGCCTACAACCCAGTTCTACTTGTGCATAGCTATGCTGTCTAATACTAAAATATTATCTGAACACGTCATATGCCTCCTCCAGAAAGCGATTCAACATCCAACTGTCTAGGCGAAACTTAATTCAAAATTTATCCCTGCGTGAAACCGACTACCAGAAGCCCCCAGTGCTACGAGGCTCTTTAAGGGGGCGTGATGGCACAGCGGTCAAGCTCTTCGCCCCTCAAGAATGTGGACCGAATTTGATTCCCGGTCAATGCATGTGAGATTTTTGAAGTGAAATGCCATGTCCTGTGGTTCGGATTCCACGTAAAATGGATGTTCCATGGTTCATGATCACAAGATTAAAGGTCACGTAAAACAACAAGTTCCCTTCCTTCCTTCCTGTATTTCTGTAGCCATGTGCAGCTCACGTGCCAATATTGCTGCAATCGGAATTTGCTCGCCGAGTAGGCCTACATACAGTAAGTGTGAGTGCGAGTGCGTGAAGCTGCAAGGCGAGGGAAGGGAAGGGAATGGAATACATTTCCCACACGGCTGCACACCACAAATGTAGTCATTATCACATACAGCAGGTTATTGTCGTCATTGGTATTTCATTCAGGGGGTTATGACACTAACATAGTGTTTGATCTATAACACATGTGTGTGTTTGCTCGCTATAGGACAACCGTGCTCGCCGTGTAGGCTACTTCCGCCTGCAGTCGAGGGAGGATGCTATAGTCTGTATTATGAAATAACAGCCAGCACGTGGGGAAATGCTACGTATCCACTGTAACAGGCTAACTGAACGTCTGTTGTTGGATTTACGTGAAACAAGAGAACCTCCACACCAATATTATGCGATTTTCGTTGTTACCTGTAGGATCTACTAGCCTGTGAAAGAATAAGCCAATACACGGGATAATACTGACAGTGAGTTATGGGGCAAGGACACTGCATCAGGCCATTGATCGCCGCTGTCCGTGAGTACCTTGCAACACTGCTCATTGTTGCAATAGAAACCGATACCCCGCTCACCTCTTCTACACACTTCACCTTACGAGTTGATGGCAGCTGTAAGCGTTCTTCTTTCGTAATACAGACTATAACAATTGTTGATTTATAGGGCGGAACAGCGAGGGCATCTGCCCTCGAGGGAGGGTGTACCACGGGGAAGTAAACTTGTACGAGTAGCCGGAGAAGAACACGGAAGCTGCAGTGTATTCAGCAGTAACTTGTGTAGGTTAATATTTCTACCGTGTTCATTATTTAAAAAAAAAAAGATGGGGGGGGGAGGGGGGGGGGGAAGAGGGCGTGGCACTCTAAGTAAGTGAAACTTGGGCTGTTCGCACACCAGAAAAGAGGAACATAGAAGCGTTTGAAATGTGGTGTTACAGGAAGATGAAGATCACATGGGAAGATAGAGTAACAAATGAAGGGGTATTAAGACGAGTAGGAGAGGAGAGGTATTTCTGGTGACTGGTAATGAAGGGAAGAGATAGGTTGGTAAGGCACATACTAAGACACCCAGGAATAGTAAGCTTAGTTATGGGAGGAAGGGTTGAGAACAAGAACTGTAGGGGTAGACTAAGGTTGGAATATGTTAAACAGATTGCCACGGATGTAAGGTGTGGTAGCTAAGTAGAGATGGTACGATCATCTCAGGACAGGGATGCATGGAAAGCTGCATCAAACTAGGAAAAAGACTGAAGCCTCAAACAGAGATTTCTAACGGGCCATGAAATGTACGCCTGTAGGACTGCTAACCTGATAAGAACAGGATCTTTATTTTTGCTAGGCAAGGCGATTCCGCTCGACCTTGGCTGGCGATCCCCGGCCAATAGCCGACTGTTAGAGGTTGGCACGCGCGGTCTCCGACCGTATTCCCACGCTCTTGCTGCGGTAGACGTCAGCTCCGAACTAATTGGGTGTTTTATAAAGCTACTGTGTACTGTATATCTTATTGTATAGTGTTTTATTGTGATTATGTATAGTGCTGTAATGCCTTATGTGAAATATTCGTTATCTGAACGTGTATATCTGCACAATACGTACATAACGAGCAGGAAATCGTACGTTAGAACAAGACAAAAGTGAAATTTCCAGGGAGACCCATTCCTATTAAAAATAGACGTTAAGGACGTTATTTCCTTACTGAAGCTAAATCAACCGGAGTAACCGGAAACTTCATAAAAAGATGCCGATTATGTTTGGCAGTGGATGGGGATCATTTTCAGCATCTACTGTAAACATGTAAACATGGTAAGTAAAAATGCATGATACTGTTTTTAAGCATGGTATTCTGCCGTACATATACACGCGCGGTCGTCGGGAACTGAACCGTCACTGGCGGAGCGCGTGAGCGAGAATGTCCTTGCCAAGCAAATATAAAGTCCCTGTATATTAGACCGAAGTCCATTGCCCTTTGGGCGTACATCAGCTTGTTGTTGATTCAAGCAAATTAAATAGTTAAACGTGCAATTATTGAGGCAAAATCGTTAAATTGCAGCCAATAAGTAGAGTGGAAAATTGCATTTCAAATCATAGGAATAGATCATGATTATGATAATTGTGGTTATATAGGTCTTACATATAGGCTATTGGCATCGAATGGTTTGGGTGATCGTGAAAAACGGTGATCAAATGAACTTTGTCCACCTCGTCGCGTAGTGGCTAGCATTCTTGGCTGTCAGCGCAGAGGCCCGGGTTCGATTCCCGGCTCTGCCAAGAAAGTTAATTCTGGTCTGAGGACTGGAACGGGGTACACTCAGCTTAGTGAGACAAAAATGAGAAGAGGTGGATTCAATTCCTATCTCAGTCATCCTGGAAGTGGTTTACCGTGGTTTGCCACTTCTATTCCAGGTAAATGCCGGGATGGTACCCAACGTAAAGCCACGTCCGCTTCCTAACCCGATTACAAATACACACACTAGTACAGACAACACAGTGAAGCAAGTTATCAGACAAGAAACACTCTAAGTGCACGAGTCTCAAGCCATGAAAATGATTGAACATCAAAATGATTGCATGTATTTTTCGGAATATGATCAGGCGTTCCAAGTGTTCGAGTAAACATTATCCTTGCTAAGCCAGGACTTTCCATAGCATTCTAATTGTACAGTACGTCCTACGTCAAACCATCCAAGCTACGCTATGCAAAGAAGCTACAGGGTATTTCACTCAAAGTGGGGCCGGCCTCACTGTTGGCGCAGCGCTGCAGGTAGAAGGTCGAGCCAAACGTCAGACAAGCACATTGCAACACGGAGCTGAGACAGTTGCGACGCAGGATTTGACGAGTAAAGTTGACTACGTTATTTTGTTTTTAGCCTGTTTTAAGTTATACGTGTTATGAGTTTATAACGTGTGTACGTGGTTATTGTTATCGTGTTTCATAATTTTATAACGTTTTATTGCTAAGTGTTAAAGCCTATTGCTTCAATTTTTATTGATGGGTAAAATTGAAAAATAAGGTTTATGCAACAAACCCTCACACTCTGTCTAGTTGAACTCAAACTAAATATCACGAGTTAAATTGAGTCTATCTTGGTAGATAAGTAATTATTATTACATAAAATGCGCACAAATGTGCATACATAAAGTTTTATAACCTATGTACAATGTTTGATACATTAGATCTAGTCTTTGCTATAGTCAATGATTGACATTTAGTTAGCTCCTCTATGTAGAACGGTTCCTTTGCCAGTTCGTATACTAGTCTGGGCTTGGTCGTTCTCGCTACTCCAAGTGCTCTCTTCAAATATCTCGATTTGATTTTCTCAAGGTTGGTAATATTAGTTCAATGCCGTATGTTATAACTGGAGATATTTTGGCATGAAATAGCATAATGGCTGTTTGTAGTGAGAGTTTGGTGATGTTTTTTATTTCCAACATTCCTCTGATGGCGGCAGCAGCTCTTTCTTGTATATGGACCCTGAATGAGTTACATGTGGTCTGGAGTGTAATCCCTAAGTATTTAAAGGTATTGACTTTTTTGATGTCGTTATCTCTGAGTTTTACCTCGTCATTTGTTGCTAGTTTTCCTCCTTTCTGAAATACCATGTAGACCGTCTTACTGTGGTTAATTAACATTTTGTTTTCTTGCACCCAAGTGTGGAGAGCATCCAAGGTGTATTGTAGTTCCGATATGTTAGATGAACCCAGGGCCATATCATCTGCATACATATATAATAACACTGTTTTGGTGTTTTCAATTATTTTAGTGATATCTGCTGTGGCGATGTTGAACAGTATAGGGCTCATTGGGTCCCCCTGTAGTTCGCCGTTTGTTTGCGTGATTTCTTTCGAAGTTGCCTCTCCGTCTTGTATTACGACTTTGTTGTGGGTCAGTATGTTTCTTATTGCTATTGTTATCTCATTCTTTCCGCCAAGGTCTTCGAGTTTGTTTAGAAGTCTTGTTCTTTCCAGTAGATCGAAGGCTTTGAAAGCAATGCGTGTGAATTAAAATTTCCTTCGATGCCTGAAATGTGTAGATGCAGGTAGAGGACAGTTTCAACATCTTCTGTGACAAAGATTTTTCTTTGATTATGTGTTATGTGTGCTTGTTATTTACATGTGATTCGTACGAGCGCTCTCTCGACTCCAAGTTCAGTGAGTTGCCATGTGCTCGTCCGACTCTCCACGCGCCGCGCGGCCCGGCTGGGGCCCCACTTTGAGTGAAAGACCCTGTATTAGTAAACAATTGACTGTATAGCAGATCCACTTTCTGGTATTGTTCTGTATAATAACTTCATCTCAAGTGTTGTCCCTTTTTGCCGAGAAGGAAACACGCCACAAGCACCGAGTTTGCGAAGGAGACACTTTCTGCTACCTCATGGAGCGTCGCCCACCAGAAGATTATTCTAGCTAATTTCGGGATAAGTTTCTTGTTTCTGAATATCCTCAATTATAATTCATTCATGGTGTGTGGCCTCCAGATGAAGACAATGACCCAGTCTCCAAGCCAGGAAAATTAACCATCCGAAGTTAAAATTCCACAACCCAATCGTGAATAGAACATGAGGCCCTACGAACCAAACATTGGCGGCTTATGCACTTCACCAGTAAGCTGGTCTATGGGAGATTAACTAGGTATGATAAAGGTGAAAATAGGTACTTGAAGTATCAGTCAGTAGCAATGAGATGAGGTGCAACAGATACAACTGATCTGCCCTATGATATCGATGCATAGTTCTGCTCCCTCTCCCAATATTTGAAAGAATTCGACGCTCTGAAAAACGTAATTGAGTTTGGATTTTTCTTCCATTTGTATCCCTGCCTTTGTACTTTGCATGACAATCCCATGGCAGTATCGGTATTTCGTGAGCTTCGTGAATTATGTGCTTTCCAATTACGGAACAATCTATCAAAGGGAGGGCATGCAGAATGAGCTCGCTCCACCAGGTTCACAAACAAGAATGCCTGCGTAAGGGAGGCTTTTCATTTAACATTCGTATATACGAGGCTCGTTTCATAAGTATGTACGGAACTTTCTTTTCATAGCCCGGCAACGTTTTTCTTTTCTCCACGTCCTACAAACCTGACCACCTCACCCCATAGTCACCTTAATGAGGGCACATGTAATGGGGCACCATCATAGAATGACCCCAGCTGTGAAGGAAACCATGTCTGGTCGTCTTCTTAGAGATCATTTACATAATCAAAATGCTTGCCACCAAGGAACACCTTCAGATAAAAGTAAAGGTGGAAACCACCTGGCACCAAATCACAGAACATGCACCAGTTGATGATCTTCATTGGACTTACAAACTAGGGTTGGTCCAAATTAATTTGGGAATGAAACAGTATCAGAGATTTTTTAAAAGGTGGTATATTGGCTTTCACGGTCCGTGAAATAAAACTCAACCATTTTTCTAGATTTATGCCGTGTCTTGTGTGGGGTTTCACCAAGCTCGCTCATCAGCGCGGGTGCGAACACCATTAGCCCGTGATGAGCCAGCTTGGTGTTCCTAGGCAAAACTCCACACAAGACACGGCATAAACCTAGAAAAATTGCTGAGTTTTGGTATCAGAGGTGTTCTAGTTGATTTCTGACCAATACGTATGCAAAAGCTTCTCTTGTTAGACGTCGCGGTTATTGGAGCACATCAACGTGTAGGCTTACACGATCGAACTGATGTGCACTTACCTTAAAGGTCAGTTCACGTTATGGGAGTGAATAATGTACAAGCTGTTTTGGGCGGTGTCTCTGACAGCTATTCAATAACTCTAATTGAGTGTAAGGTGTGTGGACATCCAGTTCACTCTTGTATAATGACATTTTATTGATCGACACCAGCTTGTTGTTCCATTTAGGGGCTTGGAACAGCGTGGTCGTCAGCATCATGTAGTTTAGTTTGCGCGAGGGTCAACTTCCGCTATTGTTATGGGGTTTGAAGCCATTTTCAGTGTTGACCGGCCGAAAAGCATCAAATTTTCGTTCTGCTATTGTGAGGTCTTTGCTAGTGGGATTGAGGCTAGGATACGGGAGGAGAGTCCGTGTCCTTATTTGAATGAAGCATGGTTGGTTGGTTGGTTCCTCAGTTTAGAGGCTGCAACAACGTGGTCATGTTGCCCCGTGTACTTTGGGTGTGTGTAGAATCTGTCTGATAACCGGTGTTCATTGTGATGACTGTATTAGTGTGTGTTATCTGTTTTCAATTCAAGTGAGGGCTGCAGACATTGAATTTTTTTCAAGTAGTTCCTACTTTTGCCGCCAAACGCCACCGTCAACGACTACTAGTTCAGAGCTTGATTACCAGATGCCACCGCAGTCGACTCCTGGCGACGAACGTCGGAACCTAAGAGCGTTTGTCGAATGTTTAACCTATATATAATTTAGCTTCACACAGGTGTAGCACCCCAAGTGCCCAGGGCACATCTTCTGCAACCCCAGCATGCATCGTGTAGGACAGTCTGTCTCTGCCTACAGTGGACGTAGTAATGCGATTAGTCAGAGAGGATATGGGAAATCGGCGCACGCACACAAGTCTCCCGATCGAGTAGCTCAGGGCCCCTGGAACTGAGGGATGCGTCTGCTGCCAGTTCGAGTCCGGCCTATTCATTATCCGGCATGGGTGTTTGTGCTGTCCTTAAGTTTAAGGCAGGCCTTAAGCATATGTATGGATTCAGACGAAATAATTCAAAATATAGTCCATAATTTGGAGCTGGCTGCATGGCTACAAAAGGCCGTACGCCAAAAATAATAGGCTGCTAATCCTCCATTACGTGCGCGTGTTTTCTAGCTGGATCTTATGGTATATTATTGTACTTTTGAATACTATAGCCTATATTTATTTATATATTACAAATGAGCAGAATAGTAACGAGAATATATACCAGGTGAGTCAGCTGCCCCTTATTTTTTTAGTTTTCGGCCACACTTCCAACGTCTGATGCCAACATGGTCGACAGTTCCCCGTCTATAGCCAAGCCACAATGACCCCAAACGACTTCACAAGATTTATGACGACATTGAAGCAAGACCTTTACGAAAACATGTGTGCGACAAGTGATAATTCAAAGCATCAAATTGTCATACGGGCATGTACAAAGAACATGCCGATTATACGGTCTCAGTTGGATATGAAATTAACGCTAGGAACGGTGGCTTACTGATAAAAAAAAAGTGAATGAACCTTCGAAGAGGAAATCAGTATCACATCTCATTCGCATTCAGGCAAGCTAAAGGGACAAGGAGCCGTGGAGCAGTGGTCGGAGTGCGTAGAAGATAATCGTCCTGGTTAGAAGCGGTAGGTTCGATTCCCACCACCGCTGGATGCTTTTGTGCTACATTTAAACTTTGGGGATCAAATACAAGATGATGATGATAATTGTTGTTACAAGGGTCCTAACATCTAGGTTTTCGGCCCTTAATGGTTTGGGTGTAAATGAAAAAAGATTTTGTTATTTTTTTATTTAGTCAATTTACCCTCTAGGTTGGTGGTTCCCACGGACTCAGCGAGGGAACTCACCACTACCGCCGCCTCTATGGGCAGTGTCCTGGAGCTTGGAACATCTGGTCGGGATGGATACAACTGGGGAGGTGTGATCAGCACTTCCCCCAGGCGGCCTCACCTGCAAAGCGAACAGGGGCCTCATGAGGGAGGGGGAAGGGATGGAAGATAGGGATGGATAGGCTAGGAAGAGGGAAGGAGGCAGCCGTGGCCTTACAGTAGGTACCATCCCGGCATTTGCCCGAAGACGAAGTGGGAAACCACGGAAAACCACTTCGAGTATGGCTGAGGTGGGAATCGAACCCCCTCTACTCATTTGGACCACCCGAGGCTGAGTAGACCCCGTTCCAGTCCTCATACCAATTTTCAAATTTCGTGGCAGAGCCGGGAATCGAACCCAGGACCTCCGGGGCGGCAGCTAACCATGCTGACCGCTACGCTACGGAGGCGACAAAAATGAAAAATACCTATAATTAAATCTAACTACAAACTTTCACTATCGTTTTACCCTCCAGGGCTGGCTTTTCCCACGGACTAAGCGAGGGATCCCACCTCTGCCGCCACTGAGGGCAGTGTCCTGGAGCTTGAGACTCTGAGTTCGGGATACAACTGGGGTGTGTGACCAGGCACTACGCCCAGGCGGCCTCACCTGCAAAGCAAACAGGGGCCTAATGAAGAGATGGGAAGAGTGGGAGGGTTAAGCAAGGAAGTGGGAAGGAGGCGGCCGTGGCCTTACGGAAATTACCATCCTGGCATTTGCCCGAAGACGAAGTGGGAAACCACGGAAAACCACTTCGAGGATGGCTGAGGTGGGAATCAAAACCTCTCTACTCGTTTGGATCACCCGAGGCTGAGTAGACCCCGTACCAGTCCTCATACCACTTTTCAAATTTTGTGGCAGAACCGGAAATTGAACCGCGGACCTCCGGGGTGACAGCTAATCACGCTGATCACTACTCAACGGAGGAGACTGCTACAAACTTACAACTAAAATTAACTACTGGCTTACACATGCTGTTTTTACGATTTCAGTTGGAAACTAAATTAACGCTGAGTGCGGTGGCATACAGATACAGAACGTGAATGAACCTTCGAAGCGGAAAGCAGTATCACATCTCATGCACTTTCAGGCAAACTGAAGGGACGAGTAGTCGTGGCGTAATGGTCCAAGTGCGTAGAAGGTAGTGGACCTGTTTTTGGGAGGTGGGTTCGAATCCCACCACCGCTAAACATTTTTATGCACATATCGGCCCCTAATGGTTTGGGTGTTCATGGAAAATGAAGATGAAAGTTTAAGTAAATCTAACTACAAACGTACACAATTGGAAAAGAAAAGGAAAACAAAAGAAGAGTAAGGGAAATAAAAGAAAGGGGAAAAAATGCCCTCAACCCTCGAAGAATGAGGATTGAGGGACTTTGAAAGAAGGAGAGCCATGAATGGCAGGGAGGAAAGGGAAAGAGGAGAGAGCCCGCCCCAAAGGCAATGGAAAAAGGCGAAAAACATGACCCAGCTCAGAAATCCCTAGGGATCGATAACTCTCAAACTCACCAGCTGTGATCCCTTAGGGGTCTAGCATTATCCAAGGTGCACAAGAACTGGTGGGGATACACACACCCTGCCTCCTTGAGGGCCTTGAGCAGAAGGCAGGAGGTACCTGAAAGAGGAACCCTCGAAAAATGAGGGATCAGGAAAAATGAGAGGAGAGCCAATTAGGCGGAAATGGAGATACTCCATAGGCCTCAGATACCCTAATACCGTCGGGGTCGGAAGAGAACAAGAGTTGACCAAGAGAGGTCGACAGGAAAGAAGACGGAGAGGAGACCGGCTCAAGCAAGTCGAAGCAATGTGAGACTCAGCTGGGGTTCCGTGGTCGCCAACCCACGTCCCACCAGATGTGAGCCCTTGGGGGATCAAATACAAGAACATGGCGATGAAATAACCCGTGCTTCTAGGCTGCACACTGTGTCAAGCCAGTATACAATGAACCCTAAATAAACACCGCATGATATTAGTCAAATGTGGCAAGAATGCCCTTGTGTATTGTTCCCGAAGCTTGAAATGAGCATACAAATATTTAGCGGTGGTGGGAATCGAACCCACCTCTCATACACAGGACGATTATCTTCTACGCACTTAGATCACTGCTCCACGGCTACGTGTCCCTTCGGCTTGCCTGAAAGCAAATGAGATGTGATACTGCTTTCCGCTTCGAAGGTTCATTCACGTTTGTTTTATCGGTAAGCCACCGTACCTAGGGTCAATTTCGTATCCAACTGAAACCGTATAATCGGCATGGTCTTTGTACATGCCCGTATGACAGTTTGATGCTTTGAATTATCACTTGTCGCACACATGTTTTTGTAAAGGTCTTGCTTCCACGTCGTCATAAATCTTGTAAAGTCGTTTAGGGTCATTGTGGCTTGGCTGTAGACGGGGAACTGTCGACCATGTTGGCATCAGACGTTGGAAGTGTGGCCGAAAACTAAAAAATAAGGGGCGGCTGACTCACCTGGTATATAAATCCAAATGAGACTAAAAATAAAATAACAAAATGTTTGAAACATCAAACAACAAATTATTAAACTTAAATTTTAAATTTGCTCTTGAATAAGTTACACCTTCTTCAGCACTGTCCTGGGATAGACATATTTTACAACCAATTTTCACATGTTTTGTCAAAAGTGGTACGTCCAACGTAAGGGTTGCCCTGAAATTCCCAATTGGGAATTCCCATGACGATCACTAAATTACTTCCATACGCTTACGATATTATGTGGTATGGAAGTGTTAATAGAACAGCTCGTGGGTGACTGTACAGAGAGGGAAGATTAGGAATTTCCTCCCAAAAAGACGTCCTCAAAATTAGTTTTAAATACGCCACAGTTGATAAAACATAGGTGAATTTCTGACTTAAAATGAGAACAAATAATATCCTCTGTGGTGTCCACAAATAGTGATGTGTGACAGTGTGTAACATGAGTTGGCTCACTGGGCCCAAATGGGACATCAGCTGTCTTCTGCCACGTTTCCAGAGTTCTTGTGAGACTGATTAGATTGTCAATTCATAAACATACTAAGGTACTGCGTAAGATGCCGTAAGTCACTGGTAATGCAAGTTCATTTATTATCGCTTGTCCTTCCAGCTCGGCTTCACCCAAGGACTCTGCGAGGGATCATTCCTCTACCGTCACGTTGCAAGGACAGTGTATGGTATCTAGATACAGCATGTTTAATTTCTAGTCACGCGTCAAGAGCCTTCATGATCTTTTATTGATTGACTGACTTGCGTGCATGCTGGAATACTGTATTCCCTTTATACTCACGAACTGAATGATTTATTAGACGTACAATAGCATGTTTCTCATTGCTCTGTGTGTGTTTCTTGTACAGAAAATAAATAAAAATATTGCCATACTACCGTCTGCAATTAGGCGAAAGCATTCCTCCCTCTGACCTATTTGCCGAGTACAAGGCTTTCCTTTACTGTGGGTGATCCGGAACTGGTGAGTTGGCTCTTTACAGACAGCAATTTCACAAATCTCCCGTAATTTTCAAGTGATCGTTATTGTCCTGGGTTTTGAGTCATAGATTACAGCAACTTTTTTGTAAGTTTTCTTTTTCATAATTTCCCCTTTTTCTCATTATTTTCCTAATTTAATCTTTCCTGTTGTTTATTTATGGTGTTTCGTAAAAACTGCTCGAAACCTAGTCTTCAAGCCAGGATAATCAACCATAGGAGATTAAAATCCCCATAGCCCGACACCCTTCAGCCAAAGATCGGGCTTACAACAGAGCTATGGAGATGGACAAGAAATGGACACATATACAGTATGTAATAACAACATGAACACCCATGGTTGATCCCGGATTTGAACCAGTGGAGGCGCATTGTACAATCCCAGATCCATGCACTCTAACACTGAGCTACGCCTAGAGGCAACCTGAGACTTTCCATTCTAGGTGCTGTAATGACCACGGTAACTGAAGGTGACAAAATATGGAAAACAGGAAACATTGTCTTTTCATTCGTCAACTCCTTGGAATTTCTAAAAATAAAGTCCCGAGTTCTTAGTGCGTCATTCACTACCTTATCAATATGATATTTGAAACTCAAATCATGATTTATATACAACCCTAGATCCTTGACCGTATTCAGTCTAGTTAGAAGATTTCCATCCATTCTGTAGCTTGATTCCAAACATTGTCTTTTTCGACTGAATATGATGAAATTATTTTTTTATATGAAACAATAAGTCATTGTCTAGACTCCATTTGTGAATATTATCTATATCATTTTGCAATTTCTGGACATCCTGCCCATTTTTAATAACTCTGTACACTTTTAGATCATCAGCTTATAGGATACATTTTGATTCTTTGATAGAAATGGGAAGATCATTTATAAAAATCACAAAAAATAACGACCCCAAATTTGAGCCTTGCGGCACGCCAGACTTAGCAATGTATGTGTAGGAATTAGCTTCACTATAGGACACATACTGTTTTCTGTTTGATAAGTAAGATGCCACTAATTCTAACATTTGATTCAAGAATCCTTAGGCTGATAATTTCCGTAATAATATACCATGATTAATATTGTCAAAGGCTTTCTAAAAGTCAGTGTAGATGACATCAACTTGATATCGAGAATCTAATGCATTCGAGACAAACTGTACAAAGTTACACAGGTTTCTAGTTTGTAGAAATGGGAAGATCATTTATAAAAATAACAAAAAATAACGGCCCCAAATTTGAGCCTTGCGGCACGCCAGACTTAGTAATGTAGGTGTAGGAATTATCTTCGCTATAGGACACATACTGTTTTCTGTTTGATAAGTAAGATGCCACTAATTCTAACATTTGATTCGAAAATCCTAAGGCTGATAATTTCCGTAATAATATACCATGATTAATATTGTCAAAGGTTTTCGAAAAATCAGTATAGATGGCATGAACTTGATATCGAGAATCTAATGCATTCGAGACAAACTGTACAAAGTTACATAGGTTTGTAGTTATAGATTGGTTTGGAACGGAGCCATGTTGAAAATTACATGATTGAGCATTCTATAATAAATAATTCCTTCGAAAACCTTGGCAGGTACATGAGATGATCGTTATTTGTCTGTAATTCCCATTTTGAGAGGAGTCACCGTATTTGAAAATGGGACATGCACTGGATAATTTCCATATTGCTGGAAATGTGGTATGTCTCAGAATGAGATTGAACAAGAGAAACAGTGGATATTTTATGACATCGACACAGGCCTTTATAATATATTGAGGTATATTATTCGGACCATTGCACTTTTTATGGGTCAATTTCTTGATGGCAGTATCAACTTCTTTTATGGTTATGGCTTTTATGAATAGTGAATGAGGGGTGATAGTTGGGATCATTGTTACATGTTCATCGAGTGCATGAGATGTTGTTTCAGCTTCATATACTGCTTTAAAAATCTGCAAATCCATCTGAAATTTCCTAATTCGTTTTAAAAAGTTTTGGTCAAGTTTCATCTGTTGATAATTTGCCCTAGTTTTTACCTTTCTATTTTTAATATAATTCCAGAATTGTTTGGCATCTTCCTGCATTCAATTTTCAGAGTCATTTATATATTTCTTGTATTCAGTGTCAATCAAAGCCTTTGTTATCTTTCTTAACCTGATAAAATATTCCTTGTGAAATGAAGATGATTTCATTTTCTTTTTATGATATTCCTTCAATTTCAAATTTTTGATAATATCTAAATTAAACCAACTAGGGTATGAACGTTTTCTATGCGATTTTATGAAAGGTACAGTGTCATTAAATACTGCATACATTTTGTTGAGAACATTTTTTTAAAATACATTACATTGCATTATGCGAACTGGCCAAAACTAAGGACCACGCAAATATCATTTCATTTCCTTCTCATAATTCTTTCTTCCTTTCTCTTCCTCCACACTTCCTTCATTCTTTCAAAGTGATGCGCCTTTCTCTCTGCTCTCCATATTCCTCCCCTGCGTTCTCTCTTTTCTCACACAAGAACCTTTATGTTAGAGAGTATTTCCCTGAATTGGTTTCTGTCTCGACAGTCGTCATCTGTAATTCCCAACCTCCGGAGTTCTTCCTTGATCTGCTTGGTGTAACCCCCTTGGCTCTTCAGCTTCGATATCTTATCAACAATTTGTTTATTTATTCTTGTTGGATCCATTCTAACCATATGTCCATAGAAACGTAAACGTCTTTTCCTAATTGTTGTTTCCAGGTCTTCCACCCTTTCATATATCTCCTTGTTTGATCTTAGTCTGCAGGTTCCCTGTACCACTTTTGGGCCGTAAATCTCCTCAATATCCTCCTTTCAATCTTCATAAGTTTTTCCAGGTTCATCAAGTTTGCCGTCTCCACACCATATAAGATCACCGATTTTACCACAGCATTGTAGTGTTGTAGTTTGGCATTAAGCGTGAGGTTCTTTTTGTTGTATATATTTTCAGTGGAGAAGTTAAGTTTTTCTAGTTAAAGTCTTCTGTTTTCCATTGACCCTTTGTCCAGTCCATTGTTGCTAATGATCTCTCCGAGGTATTTAAACTGTTTCGTAACCTTTACCCTCCCATATTTCGTCTAAACTGTTTTCTTCATGTAGTTCTTGTTGGTGCTCATCATCTCTGTTTTTGGAAAAGAGATTTTTAGCCCTGTTTTCCCAGCGAATTCTTTTAGTTCATTTATATGTATTATTGCTTTCTGTTCCGTTTCAGCTAGAAGTGCCAGATCATCCGCGAAGGCCAGACATCTCTGGGTTTGATGTTTGTATTTTTACTTCCAAGTAAAGCCCCGGAGTCATTGGTTGTCCACAATGTCTTCATGATCTTATCTAGAACCACCTTGAACAACATCGGTGATAGGCTGTCTCCCAGCCTCAAACCAGTTTTTATTTGGAAGGCTTTGCTGATCTCTCCTCGGAATTTCACCTTGGATATAGTGTTTGTTAACGTCAGCCTAAACAGGTTTAGCGTCTTTTGATCCACTCCATATTCCCTCAATATGTCCATCAATGTGTCTCTATCTATTGAATCGTAAGCTTTGTGAAAGTCAACGAATGAGATGAATAGAAGTTTTGATCGTGCAGTGTAATATTGTATCATCATTTTCAGACTAAGTATTTGCTCTGGACAAGAACGCCCTCTCCGGGTACCTCCCTGATATTCTCCCAGTTGTGGGTCAATTTATGGTTCCAGTCTGTTCAGTAGTAGTTAAGAAAGGAAAAAAGTATTTATTTTTAAATATTATAAATTCAAGATGGCGGCTGTGCGTAACATAAAGTCTCATCTTGTTCTCACGTAGACAACAGTGGGAACTTATATATTACTACATGAATGCCAAATACTGTGAACATTGATACATTGGATTATATGTGATGGATTATAAAGCTTGCATGATTCACACGGCCCCCATAATGACATTATTTGGCTGATGGCCTTGTAGTTTGAGCTGCAGCCACTTCCCACATGAGGATATGTTTATTAAAAATTTAGTAGAGATCTGATGATAAATTTAATCGTAATTTGATTTAAGCGTTTAACAGTTAGGTAGTCACCATCTTGTTTCGGTTAAGATGGTGGTGATATAAATCAAACCCGCGAGGAGGCGACATACACACACGGCCATTTGGCCCGTGTAGATCTCATAAAGTCTAAAAACTACAAAATGTTCACAAGGAAAGCTTACATTTTATATAAAATGAAAGCTTGTTGTTTTACGTGACCGTGAATTTCGTTATCATTAGCCACAGGACCACCATGTTTACGTGGAATCCAAACCACAGAACGTGACATTTCATTTCGAAAATCTCACATGCATTGACCAGGAATAAAATGCGGTTCGCCTTTGTGAGAGGCACGCTGCTTGACCATTGCACCATAACGGCCCCACTTAATTTATAGAGGAGCGCATTCCAAGCGTCATCAAATCCAGATTCCAAATAAGTTATATTGGTGTTCAGTAATGGTAAAACAGGAACATTTCATGGGCATATTCTTAAATAATAGTAGTGTCCACCTTGTGGCCTAGTAACTAGCATTCTTGGCTGGAACCAGTGAGCTCCGGGTTCGATTCCCGGCTCTGCCAAGAAATTTAATTCTGGTCTGAGGGATGGAACGGCATACTCACAGCCTCGTGATGGAAACGTTGTGCTCGATACCGGCCCCAGTCATCTTGGTAGGGGATCTCCTATGTTTCCAAATTCTACTTCGGGTGAATGCCTGGAAGGTATTAAGGCCTCTTCCTTCCAAATGAAAATCCACAGCCTGCTTCCAGTCTCCGACCGGGTCAGGAATGGAATGAATGAAGCCCCTATCTAGCGGCGAGGATATGAACTGTGCCGGCTGCCGAGGCCTGACGCACTCCTCTGGGGCAATGATTAAATGAATGACAGATGAAATGAAATGATAGTGGAGAGTGTTGCTGGAATGAAATTTTGACAGGAAAAACCGGAGTACCCGGAGAAAAACCTGTCTGCCTCCGTTTTGTCCAGCACAGATCTCACATGGAGTGACCGGGATTTGAACCACGGACCCAGCGGTGAGAGGCCAGCGTGCTGCCGCCTAAGCCATCCTCCTTCCAAATCCTAGCCTCAATTACTAATATACACGCTGCCAAAGCCATCACAATGACACACGTCATCAGATAGATTTCACAAATACTCAAGTACACGGGGCTTTATAACCACAATATCGCAAGGCCCTTAAATAAATCAGCAACTACAACAACAACAACAACAACAAAAAGGGGTCGCAAATTAATGGAAAACGTTTCAAGGAGCTACATTTTAACTTTGGTATACAAATAGTCTACAGGCCTACTGTATATTACGTATAAGTGACAAAATTGTATTAAAAAACTTAATACCGTTGACTTCAGCAGTAGAGGCTTCAGTTTCCGAACTCGTGGCTAAGTGGTTTTGTCCGATAGGCCCCGGGTTCAATTTCGCGCCAAACCAAAAGGCTAATTCCTTGATCTAGGGGACAGGGTGTTGACGAAGTCATCACCATCATCATTTCATCACCATTACGCTCAGGCCGTAAACAGATGTCAACGAGAAAGGTATTCCAAAAGACAAATTGCATTTCATTTCAGATAATGAAGTAGAAGTGGGCTTAGACTTATTGAAGAGGTAATAGTAGAGTGTGGTAGTATTAGAAGTAGGGTGTGGTTGTGTTAGAAGTAGTGTATGATAGTGTTAGAAGTAGTGTGTGGCACAGGACCATGCAAAGGTGAAGCAGTGCTAGCGATAAATTTACTCGTGCCGGCAAAGCGCAGACCTACCCTCCATTTGACCGGGTACTGCAGTACGTTTTGTACTGAGGGCAGAGCCTGGACACTAGGCGTACTAGAGCCAACATTTTGTCATATGCGTGTGGTCTGCCGTGCTCATAACGTCCTTTGTGCATGAGGAGGGCAAAAATAGAATAGTGGGAGAGTCACACATGAATGAAACACACCGAATAAGTTTAAAACATATTTGGATGTACATGAACCAGATCTACAAAAAGGATACAGGAATTTGCATACATTTTGGATGATGCAGCAGGTGCAGCGAGGTATAGTAATCCTAAAAATGAAATCAAGCATATTGTGAATCATGCATGTGACAGTAACAGGAGCCAGTATGGAATCAGGAGAGAATAAATATATTTTTCATTTGTTGACATAATGTCACAAACCAGCCGAGGTAGCTACACACGTCAACGTGCATGATCAGACTACTCCGAACTCGAAAGACCACACACAGCCACTTCATACCTTACCTCAGTAATTTCATTTGTCATTAACTCTTCTCATAAGATTGGCGTCATGAAGGGCATCTATCCGTAATATCATTCCCACAGGGAAACTGTCTCACCACATCCCCTACCTCATAGCAACCGGAATAATTATGGGTAGAACCAAAAAACTACACTAGGACTATAAAGCTGTATTTCAATAACAAGATTCTGAATTCACCAACTGACTAGATTGATGCTTTTCAGGGATATGTGAGTTCGAGAAACTTGCTTTAGTAAATTTATCAGGATTTTAAAATGAAAAATATTTCGTCGCAATCTAAGGTAATTTACTGTATGTCTTTTATTCTTATTTTCAACATCGCCTGAAACAATACCTCATGGAATTTACCTACACTTAAGATATACGGCAAAATAAGCAAGTTAACATGAAATCCTTCTAACTTTTGAAGTTTTAGGACATTTTTCATTGTTTCAACAGTATGGAGACCAAGAGTGCTATTGGTTGTAAAGCAATTTTGCTCTAGAAATTTCAAAATATGTTGTCTGTCTACCAGCTTGTCGGTATTTCTTTCGAAGAAATCCCTAAAACTGTTTTGTTTGTTAGTTTTTGGAACTATTCGGCTCTAGGATTATGGTATGCGACCCGTCTCCCTAACTTACCCGGGCCTATGCAATGCCAAAAATACGAAGAAATGTGTACTATTGTAGTTCGTGCAGTGTAGAAATTACATGGTATCGTGCAATCGATTGCGCTGACAATGAAAGAGACCACCTTGTGGTGTAGCGGCTAACATTCTTGGCTGTCACCCCGGTGGTCCGGGTTTGATTCCCTGCCCTGCAAAGAAATTTAATTCCGGTTTTAGATACTGAAATAGTATCGATGATACGTAAGTTATCCAAGCGGTGTTCATTTCGAGGACTTGCACCATGCCAGGGGGCACGAGTTTCCCTTTTTCTACATTCTTAGTCTGCAATTCGATCGTTGATATGGGAACTCTGAGCGCAAATCACTTCGTAGAGTTGTTAGAATAGCTTCCGTAAATTATTCTCTGGTGGCTTCGGTGGCGTAGTTGGTAGCATGCTGAGCTTCTATGCCCAAGGTCACGGGTTCAAACCCGGCCGAAGTCGTCGGATTTTTAAGAGCGTTAAAAATCCCTCAGTATGCCTTCCTTCGGAGGGGAAGTAAAGCCGGCGGTCCCATGTCATAGATTTATGGCATGTTAAAGAACCTTCCACTAATTACACCTGTGTGAAGCTAAATTAAGTTACGTTAAACATTGGACTAACGCTCTTAGGTTCCGACGTTCGTCGCCGGGAGCCGACTGCAGTGGCGTCTGGTAACCAGGTTCTGAACTAGTAGTCGCTGACGGTGGCGTTTAGCGGCAAAAGTAAGAACTATTTGAAAAAATCAAAATATCTGCAGTCCTTACTTGAATTGAAAACAGATACACTCACTAATACAGTCATCACAACTAACAACGGTTATCAGACAGATTCTACACACACCCAAAGTACACGGGGCTACATGACCACGTTGTCGCAGCCCCTAAACTGAGGAACCAACCAACCAACCGTAAATTATTCTCAAAGGCCTATGCTACAAGTAGCACTCGTGAGTTAATCCAATTGCATATCTATAATGTAATCCACATATCGTATTCAAGACATTTGATTTTCATTACATTCTAAGTCCTGGGCATAGGAAAACCTCAAATCTGATTTTTCAATTATCAGTGAATGAACTTCCAAAGTATAGTAATCATCATGTAGGGAGATTGTACCACATATTTATTTATTAATTTATTTGCGCACACAGGATTTTCATCCCAATTACAGTGGCATGGCATAATACACACAGATTGCAATAATTGCTTGAAGGCATGGTGACATGGTGGGTAATTTGCGTTTGTACAACGAAGGAGGTTGTCAGGACGGTGATGATGATGAAGATGGTGATATCGATGAAGACGGCGATTTACTAGTTAGGAAAGAAGGGAATTTAAATAGCCGGCACTTAAGACTGAAGCGGATCTATGGAAAACACAAAATGAACTTGCAGGTTGATTGCGAAAGTACAGAAACTATTTAATCACCATATTTTATGGAGAACGACTAATCCGGAAGTATACATGAAAGGGAGTAGCCTAGCACTAATAGTTGGAAGCAAAGGTTGCTCTTGTGTGAAACCTCCATGGGCGTAGCAAGGACTCTGTTTTCAGCAAACACTGTGGAGTGCCTGATATCCTAGCTCCCATTCAAAAAACATTAGTACGAAGGGGGTTGACTACAAAAGTTAGGAATCACCGAAATACATCTAAGATGCAGCTGTAACATTTAAGAAATGTTACGCGAACCATGTTTTCCTCGTGTTAGAAGCAAAAATACAATGGACATAATAAATTATTGTTATTGGCCATAAGAAGGATACACGATTTATGCTAGATCCCACCATCAGATGTGAAGTAACCATCGGCTTAACAAGACAGGTCATTTAGAGCAAACAATAAGCTTCAAAGAGAAGTGAAAGCCTGTGGTACGTTTCGAATAAGCCAGAGGAACAACATCAACATTTTTAATCACTTACTGTAAAAAGTTTGGGTATGCCTAAGTATAAACGACCTAATTTTGCTATAAATGAATCCATTCAATAATAAATAATTCATCAAAATGTACTCGGGAACATACTGTAGTATTTTGGTACCCAATAACATCTTATTGCTAATAATAATAGTCTAATAATAATAGTAATAATAATAATAATAATATCAAGAGAAGAGACAAACGGCTTTAAGAAACCTTGCCGGGACAGGCTGGCCGCGCGTGCCTGAACTGATGAGTTCCATCATTGACAGGGCTGACAGTGTGAGGCTGGGTCATGCGGCCCTAAAAGCACTTGCCCCGTTAGCAGGGTACCACACAATACTATACACAGCTCCCTCGCACACGTAGCTAGGGACAGGTGGGGAGAGCCAAGGACATGATATCACGCACTTGTGGCTTACTTCTTACACTGTCCGTTAGGTAGCAGCAGGATATAACAAACTACAGGCACTAACTACGCAGATCCCTGGTGTGGTAGTGTTAAAAGTAGTTTGTGGTAGTGTTAATAGTAGTGTATGGTAGAGTTAGAAGTAGTGTGTGGTAGTGTTAGAAGTAGTGTGTGGTAGTGTGTGATAGTGTTAGAAGTAGTGTGTGGTAGTGTTAACAGTGGTGTGTGGTAGTGTTAATAGTTGTGTGTGGTAGTGTTAGTAGTAGTGTGTGGAAGTGTTAGAAGTCGTGTGTGGTAGTGTTAGTAGTAGTGTGTGCTAGTGTTAGTAGTAGTGTGTGGTATTTTTAATAGAAGTATGTGGTAGTGTTAATAGTAGTGTGTGGTAGTGTTAATAGTATTGTGTGGTAGTGTTAGTAGTTGTGTGTGGTAGTGTTAGTAGTAGTGTGTGGTAGTGTTAGTAGTAGTGTGTGGTAGTGTTAGTAGTAGTGTGTGGTAGTGTTAGTAGTCGTGTGTGGTAGTGTTAATAGTAGTCGTGTGGTAGTGTTAATAGTAGTGTATGGTAGTGTTAGTAGTAGTGTGTAGTAGTGTTAGTAGTAGTGTGTGGTAGTGTTAGTAGTAGTGTGTGGTAGTGTTAATAGTAGTATGTGGTAGTGTTAGTAGTAGTGTGTGGTAGTGTTAATAGTAGTGTGTGGTAGTGTTAGTAGTCGTGTGTGGTAGTGTTAGTAGTCGTGTGTGGGAGTGTTAATAGTAGTGTGTGGTAGTGTTAATAGTAGTGTATGGTAGTGTTAGTAGTCGTGTGTGGGAGTGTTAATAGTAGTGTGTGGTAGTGTAATAGTAGTGTGTGGTAGTGTTAGTAGTAGTGTATGGGAGTGTTAGTAGTAGTGTATTGTAGTGTTAGTAGTCGTGTGTGGTATTGTTAGTAGTTGTGTGTGGTAGTGTTATTAGTAGTGTATGGCAGTGTTAGTAGTAGTGTGTGGTAGTGTTAATAGTAGTGTGTGGTAGTGTTAATAGTAGTGTGTGGTAGTGTTAGTAGTAGTGTGTGGTAGTGTTAGTAGTAGTGTGTGGTAGTGTTAATAGTCGTGTGTGGGAGTCTTAGTAGTTGTGTGTGGTAGTGTTAGTAGTAGTGTATGGGAGTGTTAGTAGTAGTGTGTGGTAGTGTTAATAGTTGTGTGTGGTAGTGTTAATAGTTGTGTGTGGTAGTGTTAGTAGTAGTGTGTGGTAGTGTTAGTAGTAGTGTGTGGTAGTGTTAATAATATTGTATGGTAGTGTTAGTAGTCGTGTGTGGTAGTGTTAGTAGTAGTGTGTGGTAGTGTTAGTAGTAGTGTGTGGTAGTGTTAATAGTAGTGTGTGGTAGTGTTAGTAGTAGTGTGTGGTAGTGTTAATAATATTGTATGGTAGTGTCAGTAGTAGTGTGTGGTAGTGTTAATAGTATTGTATGGTAGTGTTAGTAGTCGTGTGTGGTAGTGTTAGTAGTAGTGTATGGTAGTGTTAGTAGTAGTGTGTGGTAGTGTTAATAATATTGTATGGTAGTGTTAGTAGTCGTGTGTGGTAGTGTTAGTAGTAGTGTATGGTAGTGTTAGTAGTAGTGTGTGGTAGTGTTAATAGTATTGTATGGTAGTGTTAGTAGTCGTGTGTGGTAGTGTTAGTAGTCGTGTGTGGTAGTGTTAGTAGTTGTGTGTGGTAGTGTTAGTAGTCGTGTGTGGTAGTGTTAGTAGTCGTGTGTGGGAGTGTTAATAGTTGTGTGTGGTAGTGTTAGTAGTCGTGTGTGGTAGTGTTAGTAGTAGTGTGTGGTAGTGTTAATAGTAGTGTGTGGTAGTGTTAGTAGTAGTGTGTGGTAGTGTTAATAGTATTGTATGGTAGTGTTAGTAGTAGTGTGTGGTAGTGTTAATAGTTGTGTGTGGTAGTGTTAATAGTAGTGTGTGGTAGTGTTAGTAGTTGTGTGTGGTAGTGTTAATAGTAGTGTATTTGGAGTGTTAGTAGTCGTGTGTGGGAGTGTTAGTAGTCGTGTGTGGTAGTGTTAGTAGTAGTGTGTGGTAGTGTTATTACTAGTGTTTGGGTGCATTAACAGTGGTAACGTGCATGTTTTCTTTTTACTTTTCAAGCCAATATATAATTGTGGTAATCGTACTAGAGGTAGTCGACCATGGTAGAACTATCAGAATGGAAAGCGAGAGTTCACATAGAGTACATGAATATTGTGTGATAAACCTGAGAGCTCATGCACTCTTGCACGCTAATTGAATTTCGCGTGCCAGGTAGTTATGCAGCCCAACTTGCAGCTGTGTGTGTGTGTGTGGTATAAACATCGGGCGCAGATCAAGAAGTACTTGGATTTATGCCTCCTTGACAGACAAAACATGTTGTCGATGTTACTAAGCCGTCAATTCTGTATGAAATTTTCGTCACAAATATATGCACAATGGTTTCGTGTCATTAATGTAGGCAATTCGGTTAAATAAATATTTCATTTTGTTATCACATGAGCCGACCCTACAACAACACAGTCAATTCCTCTAATTTTGACCTCAAATGATCTCCTTAGTGTGGATAGTTTGTTTTTAGCTTTTGATTGTTTAATGTTTAATGTGACAATCTCCAACGTTTGCTTTCTCATTAACACTTTGGCCACATAGTGTACTTTATAAGTAGGTATTCTGTGGAGTAGCATCTACATATATGACAGTGGAGTTGTAACCTTAGTTGACAAATAATAGCAGAAGGGGTAAATATAGTTATATAGAAATGATTACGATTTCTAAAGTAATTTGGGGATCATGTTAATGCACCAGTACTAGGAATTCACTAGCTGGTATTCATAAGTTTTAGAAACATGGACAAGGAATGCATCTAAGTTACTACTTTATTCAAGGTAGATCTCCATAGGTAGATTACAAATTCCTCTCATTGGATGAGCAGTACTAAGAAACAAATAACGTAGTTAGATTTTACATTAGAGGGAGATATGACATCGTAACTAGCGTAATTCCTTTTTAATGAGAGGTCTACAATTTTAATGCAGTTATTAAGTGAATGATATCCGAAGGAGTTTCCAAGATTGCATACTGTGAAGCCTTGAATGCATTTCTACGTAGACGGAGTGAATCAAACTATAGTTTTCATCTCAAATTATGAGCAGCGTTTGTCTGCCAGGACTGTGTAATCAGGATATCATTTCATGATATGACTGAACATTTCCTAGATTAGTCAACACCTGGTCCCGTGAAGGCGATCATTAGATGTAAGTGAGATCATTCACCTGCGATGTTTTATTGCCCCGCCACCTTCTATGGTCTCGGAATAATTATTGAGACTCCGTATCCAAAGGTCCTGGGTTCGATTTCCGACTCTGTCTATAAATTTAATTCTGGTCTGAGAGCTTGAATGGAGTACACTGAGCCTCGTGAGGCAGAACTTGGAAGAGATGGGTTTGATTACCACCTCAGCTGTCTAAGAAATGGTTTTCCGTTTTTTCTCCACTTCTATTCTTGGCAAATGCTGGGATGGTTCCCAACTTAATGCCACGGCCACCTTCCAAATCCTAGCCTCAATTATAATACACACATTTCTACAGCTATCAAATGAAGAGAAAATATATTTGTTAGTTGCAGCATTATTTTTGACGATGGGAATCTCTATTCCAGAGAGACAGATTAGTTCTTCTAATGTCGTCTGCATTCCTAAGGGCTGAAAAGGTGTAAGGACACTGTCCCTTGGTTTATTGGGATTATAGGTGTTGTAGTTTCACTACACAGCATGACTCCAAGAGAGAGTTGCATCACTGCGCGCAGCAGGAGTTGGTAAATCCTAGATGTTGCATCTTTACGCGCAGTATGAGTTGGTGACTCAGAGATGTTGCATCTCTGTGCAGAGCAATAGTTGATGACTCCAAGAAGGAGTTGCACCAAAGCAGGAGTTGGTGACTCCGAAAATGAGTTACACCGAAACAGGAGTTGGTGACTCCAAGAAGTTGCAACAAAGCAGGAGTTGGTGACTCCAAGAAGGTGTTACACCAAACAGGATTTGGTGACTCCAAGAAGGAGTTATACCAAAGCAGGAGTTGATGACTTCAAGAAGGTGTTGCACCAAAGTAGGAGTTGGTGACTTCGAGAAGGTGTTACACCAAAGTAGGAGTTGGTGACTTCAAGAAGGTGTTGCACCAAAGTAGGAGTTGGTGACTTCAAGAAGGTGTTGCACCAAGGCAGGAGTTGGTGAATTCAAGAAGGTGTTACACCAAAGCAGGAGTTGGTGATTTCAAGAAGGTGTTGCACCAAGGCAGGAGTTGGTGACTCCAAGAAGGTGTTACACCAAACAAGATTTGGTGACTCCAAGAAGGTGTTACACCAAACAGGAGTTGGTGACTTCAAGAAGTTGCACCAAGCTGGAGTTAGTGACTCCAAGAAAGAGTTAGATCGCTGCGCGCAGCAGGCATTGGTGTCTTCGCAGGAGTTACATCGCTGCGCGCAGCAGGCTTTGGTGCCTCCGGAGGAGTTACATCACTGAGCGCAGCAGGCTTTGGTGCCCCCGGAGGAGTTACGTCACTGAGCGCAGCAGGCTTTGGCGCCCCCGGAGGAGTTACATCGCTGCGCGCAGCAGGCTTTGGTGCCCCCGGAGGAGTTGCACGGCTGCACGCAGCAGGCTTTGGTGCCTCCGGAGGAGTTACATCGCTGCGCGCAGCAGGCATTGGTGCCTCCGTATGAGTAACATCGCTGCGCGCAGCAGGCATTGGTACCTCCGGAGGAGTCGCATCCCTGCGCGCAGCAGGCATTGGTACCTCAGGAGGAGTCACATCGCTGCGTGCAGCAGGCATTGGTGCCTCCGGAGGAGTCACATCGCTGCGCGCAGCAGGCATTGGTACCTCAGGAGGAGTCACATCGCTGCGCGCAGCAGGCATTGGTACCTCAGGAAGAGTCACATCGCTGCACGCAGCAGGCATTGGTACCTCCGGAGGAGTCTCATCGCTGCGCGCAGACGGTTTTGGTGCCTCCGGAGGAGTTATATTGCTGCACGCAGCAGGCTTTGGTACCTCCGGAGGAGTGACATCGCTGCGCGCAGCAGGTATTGGTACCTCAGGAGGAGTCACATCGCTGCTCGCAGCAGGCATTGGTACCTCCGGAGGAGTCACATCGCTGCGCGCAGACGGTTTTTGTGCCTCCGGAGGAGTTATATTGCTGCACGCAGCAGGCTTTGGTGCCTCCGGAGGAGTTACATCGCAGCGCGCAGCGGGATTTAGTGACTCCGGAGGAGTTACATCGCTGCATGTAGCAGGCTTTGGTGCCTCCAGAGGAGTTACATCTCTGCGCGCAGCAGGCTTTGGTGCCTCCGGAGTAGTTACATCGCTGCACGCATCAGGCTTTGTTTACTCCGGAAGAATTGCACCGCTGTGCGAAGCAGGCTTTGTTTGCTCCGGAAGAATTGCACCGCTGTGCGCAGCAGGCTTTGGTGCCTCCGGAGGAGTTACATCGCTGCATGCAGCAGACTTTGGTGCCTCCAGAGGAGTTACATCGCTGCGCGCAGCAGGCTTTGGTGCCTCCGGAGGAGTTACATCACTGCACGCATCAGGCTTTGGTGCCTCCAGAGGAGTTACATCGCTGCGCGCAGCAAGCTTTGGCGCCTCCGGAGGAGTTGCACCGCTGCACGCAGCAGGCTCTCATGACCCCAGAGGAGCCGACCGCTGCATGCCACTTCACTAACGGCAGTGTGTCACAAAGATTGACACAGCGTGGTTAAGGGGAGGGGATTGTGGTCACGTGAGGACCCAAGTATTGATTTGGGCGTGGTTCTCCGGTTCCAGCACAATAACACTAGGGGCGCGGGAGCCCCCCAGATGGTATCTCTGGTTCCACCAGCAGAAAGAATATTTCGCATGCATGCTAACCGTGAGTGCTACTCACATTCTATGAGAGAAACTCCCCTTAAAATATGTATTGTAATAAGATGTTACCTGAACTGCACAGCGAAGTATCCATCATTGCCTCGTCCGTCCCCGCCAAAGGCCAGGTGGCTACTACCGAGAAGACACGCGTTCAGTGAGCGCAAGCATGGCTACAGCTAGCAGGAGGGCACACACTATACTGACACACCCACAACCCTCGCCGCTCTGCCACATTCCCCCTCCCCCTCCCCCGCCGCCGCCGCCTCCCCCACCCATTTGGCGCTTGCGTGCTGGCCATCTCCGTCGCGACGCATGCTGCTAATTAATGCTCTCCTATGGAGATTTATGGAACGTCGATAACGTCATCATAGCTTCCTAAGAGGGGACTCGACTCGGCTGGTCGATACTCTCCCCATTCATAGACAGGTGACACCTTCCTACCTGACACAATGTTGCTTCATTCTTGTCAACGTTTGACTGGAGTAAGCTCCGCATCTGGCAGAGACACCACAATAACGCAAATTATCACTTACACCCAAATGCACCATGATTCCTCTGTTCTCCTATTGATTATTGTAGTTTATTCATTTTAGGGGCTTGGGACATCCTGGTCATTAGCCCCATAAAGTTGGGTGTTTATTGAACGTGCTTGGTGGCCTGTATGTACTGTATGTGATGAATGTGGTAGTGTGTGTAACTGGGATAAGGTAGGAGCCTCGGGACTTGAAATAAAGTATGATGATGATGATGATGATGATTGTTTTTAAGGGGCCTAACATCTAGGTTATCGGCCCCTAATGCTTTGGGTGATCATAAAGATGATAATGAAATGTAAACTATAACTAAAACTAACTACTAACTTATATACTAGAAGGTGGAAAACAAAAGAAGAATAAGGCAAATAAAGGACAGGAGCAAAAGAAATGCCCTCAACCCTCGAAGAATGCGGATTGAGGGACTTGGAAGGAAGGAGAGCCATGAAAGGCAGATAGGAAAGTGAAAGAGGAGAGGGTCCGTCCCAGAGGTAATGGATAAAAGGGGGAAAACCGGACCCAGCCCAGGGATCCCTCAGGGTCGCCAACTCCTAAACTCACCAGCCGTGAGCCCCTGAGGGAGTAGCAATACCCAGGGTGCACCAGAAGTGGTGGGGTTACATACACCCTGCCTCCTTGAGGGCCTTTTGCAGAAGGCAGGAGATAACATGAAAAGAAAAAGAAGGCTGACCCCTAGCAGAAGGAGGGTATCAGAAAAGATGAGACAAGGGCCAATTAAGGCGGGAAAGGAAGTGACTCCCTAGGCATCGGATACCCTAATACCGTCGGGGTCGGAAGAGAACAAGAGTTGACCAAGTGAGGTCGACAGGAAAGAAGACGGAGAGGAGCCCGCCACAAGTAAGCGGAAGCAATGCCTGACTCTGATGGGGTCCCGTGGTCGCCAACCCACGTCCCACTAAATGTGAGCTCCTGGGGGGGGGGGGTGAAATAAAGTATAATCCCGTCATTTGCCTGGAGGGAGTGTGGATAAAACGGGGAAAAATCACACTCAGGATAGCCACTGTCAGCGCTGCATCTGCCCACACGGCCGTGGTGCACAATTTAACGAGCATGGCTATGCGGTGGGACGACTCCAATTAAAATAACATCAAGAACGTTCCTCACAACTCGCTATTTATTGGCTAGCCTTCTTGGTTGTCACCCTTGATATCCAGGTTCGATACCCGGTTCTGCAGAGAAATTGAAATCTGTTCTGAGGGTTGGAACGGACTACCCTCAGCCCCATGGGGGTAAAACCTGAGCCACTCTAGAAGAGATTTGCCGTGCTTTCCCTCTACTACCGTTCCTAAGGTACTGTAAGACCATGGCCACCTCCTTCACAAACACAATACTACAGACAACACAATAACACTCAGACAAATTTAAGTAAACAGGGTTGATGACCACAGTCTCAGTACCCAAGTTTAAAAAAACAAGTTCGACATCATCAACGTTGCTCAAATGAAAAGTGAGATAACTGAATGTAAACTGTAAGGTACCCTCGATACTGCGCACTATCGATTCTGTATGGTATCGAAGTGTTTCGAGCCAACGACAATAACCCCACTTGCATGCTTATTTATCTCCTAGAATCTTCGTCAGGCAATGTTTGCTCGCGTTTCCCATTAAATATTAACGTCGATCAGCTCATTTACGACGAGGATCCCTAAATGTGATGATCGATTTGGTGGTTCTTAGGGCATTGTGGTTATCAGACCCATGAACACCAGTGTTTAATATATATTTATAGATTTATAGATGTACAGCCTGTTCCGATTCAACACGGAACTGTAAAATGGGTTGCCTACCCACCCGCATTGGGCTTGTAATCTGCTCGCGGTGCGCTAGCGACGGGGCTGAGTTCGGTTTCACTGAATGCCGCCTTCTTATGCAGCATTGCAAACTATTTTGCTCTTTCAAAATATATTCACACAGGCTTCACAATAAGTTTGAATGATTTCTATTTTAGAACTTGTTATTTTATGCTTCTGTTAATGGCTTTTGCAGAGTATTTCTATGAAATAAAATGTTATTTTACAACATAGTTTATTACAACACAATGAATTTTTGTGTTGTATTTTATTTACAAAACAATTTATTGCTCTTTAACCAAATACCACAAAACGAGATAGAATTTCGAAATGATTTGTTACAAAATTGAGTTTAATTAAGAATAAGTTTCAACGATTTCTATTTCAGAACTATTTACCTGTAACAATGTAAAATGATAGAACGACGAACACAGGCAGTTTTGTCTTACTTCATACTCCAGGACATCTTGAATGATTTTACATTGGCGGAGTTGAACAATATGCGTTTTCAACAAGATGGTCATCCAGCACACTTCTCCAGACTGGCGAGAGAAGTTTTAAACCGTTTGTTTCCTGGCCGGTGGATGGGAATTGGCGACTTCATAGAATTCCCACCACGTTCACCTGATCTGACCGTCCTGGATTTCTAAATTTGAGGCTACGTCAGGTCGAGAATATTTTTAAGATCACCACAAACACTCGAAGAAATGGAGCTCGTCATTGCCGATGCCTCTGCGGAAATTACTCCTCAGATGTTGTCGAATGCTATAGAGAACTTCATGCGATGAGTGGCCCTCTGCTTGGAAAATGACGGACGCCACTTCAAACACCTTATGTAAATGTCCATTTGTAGTAGATGTAACGTCTGTGATAAATTAACTTTTTTAGTCGAATCGAAGACTGATTACAATTTTGTAACAAATCATTTCCAAATTGTATCTCGTTTTGTGCTATTAGGTTAAAAAGCAATACATTGTGTTGCAAATAAAATACAACACAAAAATACATTGTGTTGTAATAAATTATGTTGTAAAATAAAATTTTATTTCATCGAAATGCTCTGCAAAAGCCATTAACAGAAGCGTAAAATAACAAGTTCTGAAACAGAAATCGTTGAAACTTGTTGTGAAGCCTGTGTAAATAAATTTTGAAGGAGCAAAATACTTTGCAATGCTGCATAAGAAGACGGCAATCAGTGAAATCGAACTCAGCCCCGTCGCTAGCGCGCTGCGAGCAGATTTCAAGCCTATTGCGGGTGGGTAGGCAACCCATTTTACAGTTCCGTGTTGAATCGGAACACGCTGTAAATAAATTCGGATTGGGATTTGATTGTTGTTGTCATTGTTTCATTTGAGGGGAATGGATATCGTGATCATTTAGCCCCGTGTTCATGGGTGTGTGTGTGGGTGTGTGTAGAATTTGGCTGATAACCATTGTTATTGTGGTGTCTGTAGTAGTGTGTGAGTGTTTGTAATTCAGGAGAGGGTTGGGAAAGAGGCGTCAGGAGCCGGCCATGGCCCTACGTTAGGAACCAATCGGGGATTTGCCTGGAGTAGAAATGGGAGACAATGGTAAAACCGCTCCTGAGATGGCTGAGGTGCGAGTCGACGCAACCTCTTCTCAGATTTGCCTCACGAGGCTGAATATACCCCGTTCCAGCCTTCTGACCAGAATTAAATATCTTGGCAAGGACCGGGAATCAAACCCGAATTTAGGCCGGTGAGGATTTGGGAAGTGATGGAAGCGGTCTTCAGGAATAATCTATCCATCCCTTTTGGAGCAGTAGTGGGAAACCACGGAGGACCACGCTAGTAAGTTGTCTTCACAATGTTCAGAACACACTCTCCCAACGTTCAAACCAGAACTTCAAAACTTAACAGAGCCGGTAAACGATCCCAGGACCATTAATACAGGAGTCTGAATTTAAACAGCTAGACCCACAAGGCTGGCTTCCATACGTTATATTGACCATTGAAACTATACCGCAGCTACTTTCCACTCAAACTAACTGCTACATCAAGGCAAGTAACGGTAACTATAATATCGATAATATTTTACTAAGTAACGGTAACTATAATATCGATAATATTTTACTAAGAAACGGTAACTGAGATATCGATAATATTTTACTAAGTAACGGTAACTATAATATCGATAATATTTTACTAAGCAACGGTAACTGAGATATCGATAATATTTTACTAAGTAACGGTAACTATAATATCGATAATATTTTACTAAGTAACGGTAACTGTGACATCGATAATATTTTACTAAGTAACGGTAACTGAGATATCGATAATATTTTACTAAGGAACGGTAACTATAATATCGATAATATTTTACTAAGTAACGGTAACTATAATATCGATAATATTTTACTAAGTAACGGTAACTATAATATAGATAATATTTTACTAAGTAACGGTAACTGAGATATCGATAATATTTTACTAAGTAACGGTAACTATAATATCGATAATATTTTACTAAGTAACGGTAACTATAATATCGATAATATTTTACTAAGTAACGGTAACTATAATATCGATAATATTTTACTAAGTAACGGTAACTGTGACATCGATAATATTTTACTAAGTAACGGTAACTGAGATATCGATAATATTTTACTAAGTAACGGTAACTATAATATCGATAATATTTTACTAAGTGACGGTAACTGAGATATCGATAATATTTTACTAAGTAACGGTAACTGAGATATCGATAATATTTTACTAAGTAACGGTAACTGAGATATCGATAATATTTTACTAAGTAACGGTAACTATAATATCGATAATATTTTACTAAGTAACGGTAACTATAATATCGATAATATTTTACTAAGTAACGGTAACTATAATATCGATAATATTTTACTAAGTAACGGTAACTGTGACATCGATAATATTTTACTAAGTAACGGTAACTGAGATATCGATAATATTTTACTAAGTAACGGTAACTATAATATCGATAATATTTTACTAAGTGACGGTAACTGAGATATCGATAATATTTTACTAAGTAACGGTAACTGAGATATCGATAATATTTTACTAAGTAACGGTAACTGAGATATCGATAATATTTTACTAAGTAACGGTAACTATAATATCGATAATATTTTACTAAGTAACGGTAACTGTGATATCGATAATATTTAATTACGTAACGGTAACTGAGATATCGATAATATTTTACTAAGTAACGGTAACTGAGATATCGATAATATTTTACTATAATATCGATAATATTTTACTAAGTAACGGTAGCTGTGATATCGATATTATTTTACTAAGTGACGGTAACTGCAACTTGCCTAACTCTGATGGCGACCTCTTGCTTGAAGGATGAACGTCGGCAAGACGCTCTCGTTGCTGTAATTACGGCGGAACCATGGAAGATGGTTTGGTAAGGCTTCAATGTCAAGCGGACCGCTCTGGGCAGACATTGTTTCAGCCAAGTTTCAGTGGTGGAGGAACAGCGACAGCAGTCACTCGTCGTCCGCCCTGCTGTCGACATCACGTGTTAATGCTAAATATCTGTAAAAAGATGGTATATTGGCTTTCACGACCAGTGAATTAAAACTCAGCAATGTCTTCTAAGTTTGTGCCGTGTCTTGTGTGGGGTTTCGCCCAGGACACCAAGCTGGCTCATCGGCGGGCTCTTGGTATCCCCGCCTGGACCCCCACAGGAGTAACGAACTGCCCGCCACCTGTCTTTATATTAGGTGCAACTGCACCACTTGACTGCGAGAACTAAAAACTCAAGCAGCCTTAACCTTCCTATGAAGTCTACCAAAAAGATGGTATACTGGCTTTCACGGCCAGTGAATTAAAACTCAGCAATGTCTTCTAGGTGTGTGCCGTGTCTTGTGTGGGGTTTCGCCTAGGACACCAAGCTGGCTCATCGGCGGGCTCTTGGTGTGTCCCCGCCCGGACTCGCACAGGCGAAACCCCACACGAGACACGGCACAAACCTAGAAGACATTGCTGAGTTTTAATTCACTGGCCGTGAAAGCCAATATACCATCTTTTTGGAAGCCTTCATAAGGAGGTTAAGGCTGCTTGAGCTTTTAGTTCTCGCAGTCAAGTGGTGCTGTTGCACCTAATATAAAGGGAGGTGGCGTGCAGTTCGTTACTCCTGTGGGGGTCCGGGCGGGGACACCAAGAGCCCGCCGATGAGCCAGCTTGGTGTCCTAGGCGAAACCCCACACAAGACACGGCACAAACCTTGAAGACATTGCTGAGTTCTAAATATCTGTGCTTGTAATCGTCTTGAGCTCGGTGCAGTTAAGTAAGGGGTGTCTCCTCCATTAATCCGGCTTCCCCCACCCACACTGTGCCGTGACCTTTAAGCCTCACCACATTTAATCCGTACTCTACTCACCTACGACGAGTAAGCTGGGAGTTTAAGGTTCGCACACCTTGTGACCTCATCGAAGGATAGTCGATGTTTTCTGCTGCCATTTTCATAGAGCAGTCCAATATGAATGTCGTCTGTTTGGTTCAGCATAATTATGTGTGTGACATTTCTTCTGGTTAAATAAACAATGTCTAAGAATCGAAGTTCATTGTCAGTCGACTGGCTGCATGACTCAGAGGTATCGTTCTCGCTTCTGCGCCCATGGTTGCAGGATCGAATCCTGGCGCAGTCAGTTGGCATTTGAGGGTGCACAAATACGAGGGAGCCATGTTATTAGATTAACTGGCACGTTAATGATCCCCTTCAGGGCATAATTCATGCACCGCGGCGTCTCAAAATGTCACAGTAGTTAAAAGGTACGTAAAACCAATAACATTATTATAATATATCATTGTCAGTCGATACTTCATGTGGTGTCTTAGGTTCAACGTCTTCAAGCCACATTTCTCGTATGTAGTCGCTAGAATTGTAGGCTGTCAACACTAGGCCTGGGTTTGAATCCAGGCTCTGGTCTGAGGGTTGGAACGGGTTGCACTCAACGCCCTAAGGGTAAAATTAGAAGTTTTTTTTTCCAGTTCTAATCCATGCAATTGTTGGAATGGCTCCAGAATGAGGGCCACGGCTGCCTCTTCTGCACCTCCTCTGCATTACAAATACACACAATAACACAGGCTATCAATACATTCTACACACACCCAAGTACACGGGGTTAAATGATAACGATGATTCAAAGCCCCTAAATGCGTTTACTACAACTAACAACATCTTATTTTCCTTTCCTTCATTTACTCACTCATCTGTTTGCTTTTCACTCACTCAAATACTCGATTTTACTCTCCCACTCCTTCACGCATCCATTCCCTAATTTTAATTCTGGTCTGAAATCTGGAACATGGTTCACTCAGCGTTGAGTCGTGAGGAAAAACTGAAGAGAGGCGGGTTCTATTCCCATCTCAGCTATCCTGGAAATTGTTTTCCGTGGTTTCCCATTTCTACTTCAGGTAAATGCTGGAATGGTTCCCAACTTAAGGCCATGGCCACGTCCTTCCCAATCCTCTCCTGCATTACAAATACACACAAAACAACAGACACCACAATAACACAGTCTATCAAAAATTATACACACACCCAAGTGCACGGGGCTAAATGATCACGATGTCCCAAAGTCCCTAAATGAATTAACTACAACTAACAACATCACTCTTTTAGTCACCTCCACACCCTCCTACATATCTACTAGCTTTAATATTCTGCCACTGTCTAACACAGCTAGCCTAATTAAATTGTTTTTTATAGATGGTAGGCCATTTCTATCCAATCACTCGATCGATCGATCAATCAATCAATCTACCAATCAATCAAAAATGTTCTCTCGTTTTCGGTAATAAGGAAAATGTATAGCACAGGTACAGAAGGGAAGTTTGTTACGGTAGCTTATTTTAAGATCTGTAACATCATTGTCATATAGCTCCGTGGTATTGGGTGTGTGTTGAATTTGTGTGATAACCTGTGTTATTGTAATGGCTGTATTATTGTGTGTACATTGCTGCGTAGCTCAGTGGTAACGTTCTCACCTGCTGTTCCCCAAGTTGCAGGATCGAATCCTGGCGCAGTCAGATGGCACTGGAGGGTGCGCAAATGCGAGGAAGCCGTGTCAGTAGATCTACTGGCACGTTAAAGATCCCCTTCGGGGCTAATTTCCGGCACTCCGGCGTCTCTACAAGCCGCAGTAGATCAAAAGGGACGTCAAACCAATAACACTATATTATTATTATTACTAGTGTGTGTATGTGTAAATTGGGAATATGATTGAGAAGAGGCGGCCTTAGCCTTAAGTTAAGAACCATCCCAGTATTTTCCTGGAGTAGAAGTTGGAAAACTACTTCCAGAATGGTTGAAGTGGGAATCAATCAAACCCTCCTTTTCTCAGTTTTACCTCACGAGGCTGAGTGGATCACGTTCCAGCCCCCACACAGAATGGAAGGAAAGATGTCATAATTGGATTATAGCCGAATAGAACTCCGTCGTGTGATCTGCAGCAAGGAAGTGACTACAATACTCTGTTCCGTACTTTACAGTACCTTGTGCAGATATTTCCTACCAGTAGAACAAATATCGTACGATCGAATTTGTTTACCTTTCGACTTTGCTCTGTAACTTCAGCTATATCTTCAAGAGTTGTCAGTGGGCTTCTAACAGGTGTGTTCTGTCATTATCAGGCTGCGGGGTCTTAGTACGTGTGCAATGAAGTTAGAACGCACCGTACTATAGGACACGTGGAAGCTCCCCCCTGTGACCTTCTGGTGTACCTATGGACACATGTGACGTACAGCAGATAAATGGACTGATCGCATGGTTCGTAGTCTGTTGTGGATGGGCTGGCAGTTCATAAGGCGTGCGTCATCTCAACTCCGTGCGATACTAATCTGATAGCTTTGTTTACGTACTAAGACCCCGCAGCCTGGTCATTATGTAAGGAATTCACTTTAGAATTGCATTGTCTTATTTTTACTTGATTTGTTTTGCCTGAAATGCAGGGGAACCTGGCTCAAGTCCCGATTGTGATAGGCTACCTATTTTAACTCTCATCCTTCATATCCATCTTAAGAGAGGATGCGCTCTAAAATACAGTAATTTATAGGGAAACCAAAATTCTCCGACATGTAAATTACCTCAACGAGCAAGAGCTACACAGCATTAAGGGGAGCGAGAAGCATCTTCACGATTGGATACCCCTTACGTTTTTAATAGCATCCTCGTCAAAATTATTCAGGCTCTTAATAGATAACATCTCGTTTCTCACTGTCGTCAATATCACTCCTTCTAGTACGTCTATTTATTCGTAGAGCTCCACTTTGAAGAGTGTTACCTTTATCCAATGCTTCTTTCTTACTTATTATTGTTCCATCTAATAGAACAAAGACTCACTCAAGTGAGTAAGGTGTAAGCTCACGCTTTACCCGAAACAGTTTAAGAGAAGTCCCAATTCAAACACATAATACTGCGAATTGCTCGATTCTACCTCCTATCAGTTTAACTCTCAACCTTCCATCTTAAGAAAGGATTTATTTATTTTCACTAATGTTTTGCTGTTGTAACTCTTAACAATTAGAGTTTATAAAGTTGATGACCCATTATCGTTAAGGGAGTAAGAGAGTTATAAATGAAGAGAGTTGTCCTCAGGTATTGAATTGTAGCCTTTATAGTGCAGAGGCGTGGTGGCGCAGCGGTCAAGCGTTTTGCCTCTAACCAAGGTGGACCGGTTAGATTCCGGGTCAATGCATGTAAGATTTTGGAAGTGAAATGGCATGTCCTGTGGTTCAGATTCCACGTGAAAATGGAGTTTCCGTGACTCATGATCGCGAGATTAACGGTCACGTAGAACTTCAATCTTCGTCCCTTCTTTTATAGTGCAGAGGGGATGTGGTCCAATGTTTATCATCAGAATGTTGTTACTGTCAGTTTACATGAACGTTTGCTACAGATTTCCTATTTCTAACTTTGAGTCCGCTTTGTTGCGTAGTGTCTAGCATTCTTGACTGTCAACGTGGAGGCCCGGGTTCGATTCCCGTCTCTGCCAAGAAATTGAATTCTAGTCTGAGGGCTGGAACGAGGTACATTCAGCCTCGTGTGGCAAAATTGACAAGAGACGGGCTCGATTCTTACCTCAGCCATCCTGGAGGAGATTTTCCGTGGTTTCCCACTTCTACATCAGGCAAATGCCGGGATGACACCTAATTTAAGGCCACGGTCACTTCATACACAAATCCTATTTCAATTACAAATACACACATCACAGTGACACAGGTTATCAGAAAACAATCTATACACACACCCAAGTACACGGGGCTACATGACCTCGATGTCGCAAAGCACCTAAAGAATCATCGACATCAACGTCATTCTATATGGTAAGACAACATTCCGCCAAGAATTGTGGAAATAGTTCCAGTGCTTGTTGCAGCGTGCCTCTTTGCGTCGACCTACTCATCTAACCTAATAATGGAGCTGCTTTATAGAGTTGCCAGCAAGGAGGATATATGGGTAGAGCTGCAACTTAATGCAAAATGTTGACACCAACCTATTGCTCGATGCAAATAGTTCCAACTGACAATATGAGATGGCGCGACGATGCACTCTCGAGCGCGATCGGTCCCCGACCTGGCCTACTCGCTCCTCTCCCCTCCCTTTCCCCTACCCTATCCACCCACCACTACTTTATATTCCTTTCTTTCTTTCATATTTTAGTAATTGGTCTAATAATAGGCGATTTCTTCCCCCTGTGATATCAGGTAGAGAAGAAAACATAGGCTCTATCAGAATAGTTGTGGACGTTTCCACAAAGCACATAGGCCTACCCCACAGATATGTACAAATAGAAAGAGTAGGCTACTATACTACAATATTAAAAATGAATTGTAAGACAAAATTACAGCTGCACTTATCACACACCAGTATTATTTAATTGTCCGTGCGGTACTTCCTATCAATCGAATTAAGAAATATCACGTTTGAATTACGGGAAGCGTTGGAACAACCAGCTCTTACTTTGAATTATATCGATAGTATCTGATATCGTTTTCGAGCGCAGTGTATCGACATAAATCGATGTGTGATTCAATATAATTCAATTTCTTCGTATAATATTGTTCGAAACCGATTGTATTCCTTTCTAAGCACTGCAATATGTACTTACTATTGATATATATTCAAATATTAATTAAATATACAACATTAACAAGAATACTCACCAATTTTCCGATTCTGCTGCCATCTATAGAAGTACAACTCAACTACATCATCGTACGCGATGACAGCTAGCGTTTTTAACGTTGTCAGCAGGTACTACTACAAGGCAAGCTAGCGTTGGCACCAAATCACCCTATAAAGTTTCACCCGGAACAATACCGTTGGTTCTTGCTTTGTTCCCCGTTCTGTTTTGATCTTTATCGGAATGCCAAATATTCCACTTTTTGATTAATATATTCAATTTCGCACCGATTTTCAAATGTCTTGCTCGAGCAATCCATGCTTGACGTGATTGGCGATTGTTAGTGACGTCAAATAGGATCTGCACCAGCACGCCGGCCGCGTAGCTTCACTTTACTGAGTGGTAGGGTAAGGTGCTAGTTTCAAAGAGAAAATTATTTCTATGTCTGTGTCAAATAGATGGGTAGGCTACATGTTAAAGATTTATTAGGGGCAACAACATTAAGGGATATCTTAGTCCTAGTGAAGTTAATACTCACCATTAGGGCTCGGAATTTTAGGTGCTGAAAATCGGGAAAATATTTATTTTGTATGTATTAAAAATACCTGAAATATTTGACAAAAAAAAGTAAAAATGTTTAATTTTAATTTAGTTTATTAATGTGAATATAAACAATATGCAGTACTCACGAATGCAATTTATTCTATGCCTCACTGACTGATCAAGAATTACAATACACAACGAGATACACCTTCAGGTTGTCCATTACAAATGCCCGACGATTATCACGAAACACTTCTTCTGAAGGCGCGAAACTGCGGCAGTATGTTTCTTGCCCTTGAGGTGTTGTGTAACTTGAGATCGCTGTTTGGCCTTGATTGCTTTCCCACATAGTTGGCAGAACAGAAAGCCTCCATCAGAAGTAAAATTATCTTTTAATTCTGCAACATACTGCTGCAGACGTTAACTTGCAGTTGCTTTTACTTTAGGCATCGTAGAACTGCCTTACACTTCGCAGTGCCTGAAATGAACTGCATGTGAGTGACACTGGTTCCAGGTAGCTGGGGGTGGGGTCTAGTATGTGGTGAAATATGGCTATGTACAAGGAAATACCCGGCTTCCACAGTGAGTGTCGCGGGGCGACAAGTTAAGAATAACACATTTGCAAACTGACATACGCTCTGCATGAAAATTAGATAGCTCACAGGTTCTTCCCCGTTGAAGTAACACAGAACAAAGATGCAATAAACTGAAAGATCTAGATTTTATAAAATGTTAATATTATGTATTTTATGTGCTAATAAGTGAAAAGCAGGAATTTATGTATTTATAGAAAAAAATGCTTAAAATATGTATTTACTTAAAAAAACTATTTATTTACCTAAAAATCCGAGCCCTACTCATCATTTTCCCCTCCAATGATTTTACGGAGAGTTTTTTTCTGTCATGAATATCAAATGGAGAGTTGAAAGAAACAGAAGCGCCATTAGTTTGATAAAACAAGAATTGTTCACATATTTCAATTATGACGAAAATTGTAGTGAATTTTATCAGAAGGTACTTACAGATGAAAAGAATCCTTGCAAAGGGTCGTTCAAATGAAAAGTACTTGTAAGTTGCTAGTGCCATAGGCCTATATGATATGTCAGCAATATCTAGTTTTAATTTTGTGCACAAATCCTGCTTCAATTACAAATAAACACATCACAGTGACACAAGTTATCAGAAAACAATCTATAGCCTGCACACACCCAAGAACACGGTGTTACATGACCTTGATGTCGCAAAGACCCTAAAGAATCATGTTTTGGGACGTGTGTTCCGTTTTTCCATTCTTGAAATCTGGCGACCCTAAGCTGCTTACAGGTGCAGAAAGACGTACCATAGCATTTCAGATCATGAAGGCATTATCACAGGGTACAACACACAAGTAGGCTATATCAGATCCGAGTATGTATATATTTCTACCCCTATTATTCCCGTTTTCCAACGGGGTTGGGGAAGAGATGCGATGAAAGTCTTTGTGGCGACTGCTTTTTACGGCCGGATTCCCTTCCTGATGCCAACCTCATGAGAGGAGTTAATGAAAGATGAATTGAATGATAGTGAATGAAACTAGTCAAGGATGTGGAAGGAAGCTGCCGTGGCCTGTCACAAGGTACCGTTTCAGCATTTGCCTGGAGTTGAAAATGAGAAACCTCGGAAAACCATTTCAAGGACGGCTGACAGTGGGGTTCGAACCCACATCTACCGAGTCCGTAGTTACTGCTGTCGGTGCTATATCAGATCCAAGTAATATCATAGAAACGAAAGATCTCACTTACAGGTGTGAAAGGACATGGACACGTGCTGCGGGTTTCTCATCTCCACATCGATCTTGCTCCGTGCCAGAGAGGAAGTTCCTAGTCCTGCCACCAGGTGAAGGGCGAAACTTTGACTGACGGGATTAAGCAATGTTTAATTAATTGATCAATGGATATATTTTATTAATTATTTACTTTAGAGTATTTATATATTTATTTAATCGGCAAATAAGCGTAGAAAATTTGTACAACTCGGCATATACGTTCTCTTCTTAATTGCTAAAGGTGCGCATCACAAGATTTCTATTGGTACATGAAATGAAGTGAATATTATGACAACATTCACTAGCTTGTAATTACCAGGTGTATTCTGGGAAAACAGGCAGTCCTAATGATTCCGTTTCAAAAACAATATTGTGCTCATATGCTTGAAACAAAGGAATTAACTCACATCAACATATGCACTTGATTACAGTGAACATATTTTAGGGTAGAAGAACAAATGTTTCGAAGATTATTCCTAAAGTTTTGAAGCCATTCATTTAGTGTTGCCTGATACAGACTGTTAGTTGTAACTCTTCAGTTAGTCAACACGAATTTGCCCAATGGCTGGGCGGGGGTGCAATGTATACAGGGTGTAACAAAAATGTTCGGCACAAAATGCAGGACACATTCCTCAAACGTAGACGAAGAAATTATGTTGGATGAACGTGGGTCCGGAAACGCTTTGTTTCCATGTTATACCTCATTGTCTCCAACTCATTAATCATGGGAAACACACAAGAACAGAACGTACCAGCATACCACATGCAACTCTTTCACACAGGAGATGTTCAATATGCCCTACATGCGCATTGATACATGCATCAACCCGCTGTCGTAGTGAATCTCGGATACGCTGATGTATCTCTGGAATAATGCGTATGGTCTCTCAGCCTTCCATAATAAATACGGCACGGAGATTCTAAACATATTGTACTGGGGTTCGATACGCAAGAAATTTCAAATACTCTCACAAATAAAAGTCCAGTGGGTTTAAGACTGGAGAGAGTGGAGGCCAGGCAATTGGTCCATCTCTACCTATCCATCTGTCACCGATTCTCTTATTTAGAAGCCGACGGAGATTAACGCTAAAACGAGGAGGTGCTCCATCATGCATGAAGTACATTCTTTGTCGCACAGCTAAAGACACATCTGCTTAGTCGCATGGCAACCAGGACATGTAAAACAAAACACTGGCGGTGCACCTGCGGTAATGACAACGTAACCAGACGTAACCAAGAGTGCATATTCCCCATGATTCTAACGTTCTGTTCTTGTGTGTTTACAATGATTAATGAGTTGGAGAAAATGAGTTGTAACATGGAAACAATGCGTTTCCAGACCCATGTTCATATAACCTAACACAATTTCTTCATCTACGTGTGAGGAATGTGTCCTGCATTTTATGCCGTGCATTTTTGGTACACCCTGTATACAGGGTGATTTTTTCCACCGTGTACAAACTCTACGGATTGATCGAGGAGAGGATACGAAACAGAAAATGTCTAATGAACCTATGTCTGGAAATGCATGGTTTGATTGAAAGGAATCATTTATTCGATCATCCTTTGTTACAGAGACGGCGGTCTAATACGCGCTGTACCATGCAGCCACAGTTAGAGTGTTGAAAATGGTTTCCATGTGCCTCCACGCATGCGTGTACGTGCCGTAGAATGTTCTGTCTCACACGTTCACATCGGCCAGGCTGCATCCGGGCAGTGTCAAAGGCAGCATGAATACGCTGCCCCAGTGTCTCCACATCTAGAATGGGCTCATCATACACGATACTTTTGAGATAACCTCATAGCCAGAAATCGCACGGGTTGAGATCTGGTGAACGAGCAGGCCATGCAACTGGACCTCCTCGTCCAATCCATCGACCAGGGAAGACACGATTGAGATGCGTCCGGACGTTAACGGCTGAGTGGGCTGGAGCACCATCATGTAGCAGCCATATAACCCTGCGAATCATCAATGGTACGTCTTCCAGCAGGGGAGGCAAATTCACCCGCAAGAAACACCGATAGTTCTGGCCTGTTAGGTGACGTGGAAGGAAGACTGGTCCCAAAACACGGTCGCCAATTATCCTGGTCCACAAATTCCAGCTGAACTGCCGGCACCAAACCATGGGAGTTCTGCATACAAGCCCACAGATGACTGTCATGAAAGTTGAAGATACCACTCCGCGTAAAGGTGGCCTCATCTGTGAATAGCATGGATACCACAAATCCCGGAATCGTGGTTGCCTGGTGAATAAATCAATGACAAAACCGCTCCCGATGTGGAAAGTCTGTCGCTAGTAAGCCCTGCACACGTTGTAAGTGATAAGGGTAGTAACACCGGGTGAGTTAGCCGTGCTCGTTACGGCATGATTGCTGGCAGTCGCTCACATCCGGGAGGCGAGGAGGTTCGAATCCCCTCGCCGGCAACCTTGAAGATGGTCTTCTGTGGTTTCCCATCTTTCTTCCAGGCAAATGCCGGGGTTGGTCCCTAACTATAGGCCACAGCCGCTAGCTTCCATCTCCTTGTCCTTACATTCAAACTTTCCTCCCCGGACAACACTCCACACGCGACGGTACTTGTAGCTCACCCATTGGGTGTCCGCCTCGAAGCAGCTACAAAACTGGCGAGCCGAACATGTCCTCGGACACTCTCGGCACTAAAAGCCATACTAGAAAAAAAAAGGTAGTAACAATAATGGAGAATGTTCCACACGGTCGTCTGGCTTACCCTGTACTGGCGGGCCAACTGTCTGGTACTGACACGGCAGTCGCCTTCCACAGTGTATATCACATTTTCCTCCACTTCTGGTGTTCGAACAGGAAGGGTACGTCCTTCATGATTTCCTTCTTCCTTAAACGACCCTGTCTCAGACAGACGGCGAAACACTGTTGCAAACATTGAATGCTGTGGTTGTTCTTGGCGGGGATAGGTCTCCCGATACAACTGTGCTGCCCGCCGCCCGTTGCCATTTGCCTTGCCGTAAGTAAACACCAAGTCGGCAAGCTCTCGAGTCGAATTCGGAACCATTGTGTACAACGCTTTAACACATCCGCTACCAGGTGAGTCAGCATGAGAGGTGACTCGGACACTACGGTACCAATGTCTATGGCAGGAGAGGGCGCTAAGGCATGACGTATGAGGAACAGTACCACCATCTAGGAGGAAACTGCGCATACTGTAACTGAGGCGGCATGGTACAGCGCATATTGGACTGCAGTCTTTGTAACAAAATAAGATTGAATACATGGTCGCTAGCATGGACACCATGCATTTCCGGAATGCGTGCATTAGACCATTTTTAGCCTACTTTTCACATTTTGCAAAAATGAGGAAAAAGTAGGCTTATGAGATCGGGAAAATGTGTGTCTGTCTGTCTGTCCTTCTGTCTGCCTGTCTGTCTGGCTGTGTGTGTGTGTTTGTGTGTGTGTGTCCTATCAACTCCTAAACGGCTGCAGCAATCGAAACAAAATTTGATAGGAGTAAAAATCTATACCTGAATATCTCACGGCCATATTTGAAAATGATGTCAGTGCTACCAACTGCTGAAAAAATCGCAATTGAAATTTGAGCTCCATGTTGGATATCTTGGAAGGTATGAATGGGAGCTATTTCAAAATTAGCACACGTATAGATAATAATATTGCAGTTTAATTTCCAGGAGGCCATACATGGCAGTGTTGCCAAAATAATTATAAGCCTGCTGATAGGTCCAAAATTTAAATGCATATAACTTCTACACTATCAATTAGATTTCAACCAAATTTTGTATGTGCTATGTGTACATAAACAGATATGACTGAGTGTATTCTTAAGAGCCACCAGGGCTGCCAACTGTTAATAAATGCTCTCATTTTTTAAAATCTAAATACCCATATATCACAAAGTATGCAAGCCGACAGCTTTAAACTATGCACACGTGTAGTACCTGACATTCTGTATTAATTTGGAGTAACTTATATACGTCAGTGCTACCAACATGATTCTAAGCCTGCTGAGAAGTCCAACTTTAAATACATGTAACTTCTATACTATCATTTGGATTTCAACCAAATTTCGTGTGTGCTATGTGTACCATAACAGATATGACTATGCCGATTCTAAAGGGAAATCAGGGTTCCCAGCTCTTAATAAATGATGTTCATATATTTTACCCTAATATCAATATCAGAAAGTATGCAAGCCAACAGCTCTAAACTTTGCGCACGTATAGTACCTGGCAATCTAGATTAATCTGGACTATCTAATATACGTCAGAGCTGCCAACATGATTCTAAGCCTGCTGATAGGTCCAATTTTAAAATGCATATAACTTCTATACTAAATAATGGATTTAATTCAAAATTGACACATTAATAGATCATATTATTTCAGATTATTTCTGACCAATACATGTATGTCATTGTTGCCGATGTGATTTTACGCGCGCTGTTAGATCCAATGTTTAACTGCATGTAACGTCCATGCTATCCATTGGACTTCAACCAAATTTTGTATTCTGTACCTTAAGAGATGGAACTAACAATATATCCAGTCACCAGGGCTGCCAACTGTAATTCTCTATTAGGTTACATTATGCCAGGTATACAGTATTTCGAACTAATTAGAAATTTCGATATTACCAACTTAATTTCGTCATTATTCTAGATAGATCCAGATAGATTAATCATTGGCATGAAAAGTAGGCTCTTTAGTTCGTCACGGAACTTCTTGTTTGTTCCGTATTCTCTCCGCGATCAATCCCTAGAGTTTGTACACGGTGGAAAAATCAACCTGTATAATACAGTATTAATAACTAAATAATAGGCCTACTCCTGGAAGGAATTGCATATAATATAAGTGAATGGAATGAAAATCCACAGCCTGTTTCCAGTCGACCGACCGGGTCAGGGAATGGAATGAATGAAGCCCCCATCTAGCGGCGAGGATATGAACTGTGCCGGCTGCCGAAGCCTGTCGCACTCCCCAGGGGCAATGATTAAATGATGATGATGATGATAATGATAATTGTTGTTTTAAGGGGCCTAACATCTAGGTTATCGGCCCCATGATTAAATGAATGACAGATGAAATGAAATGACAGTGGAGAGTGTTGCTGGAATGGAATTTGTAACAGGGAAAACCGGAGTACCCGGAGAAAAACCTGTCTGCCTCCGCTTTGTCCATCACAAATCTCACATGGAGTGACCGGGATTTGAACCACGGACCCATCGCAGCGGTGAGAGGCCAGCGTGCTGCCGCCTAAGCCACGGAGGCTCTATACAATATAAGTAATGATCACAATTATAAAAAGAGAAGGGAAGGAACAGAGAAATGAAGAAAAAACGGGAGAAATGAGGGAAGATAGAGAGATAGTAAGAAAGGAAGGAAGATAAGAAAGAAGGGAGAAATAAAGAAGAAATAGGGAAAGGAAGGATGGGAGAAAGGAGGGAAGAAAGAGACAAAAGAAGGGAGATGAGGAGAAAGGAAAGAAGAAGAATGAAGGAAGGAAGAAAGGAAGGAAGATAAGGACGAATGGAGAAAGAAAGAGAGAACGGGAGGAAGGGAGGCAGGAAGGAAGAAAGGGAGAAAGAGTGATAGGAAGGAATGAAAAAGGACGGATGATAAGAATGAAGAAATAAAGCAAGGAAGGAAGAAAGAGAGAAAGGATGGAAGATAAAGACGAGTGAAGAAAGGAAGGAAGAAAGGGAGAACGGGAGGGAGATAGGAAGGAGGGAGAAAGGAAGGAAGAAAGGGAGAAAGAGAAATAGGAAGGAAGGACAAATGATAAGAATGAATGAAGGGAGAAAGGAAGGAAGAAAGAGAGAAAGGAAGGAAGATAAGAAGGAAGGGAGAAAGGAGGGAAGAAAGAGAGAAAGGATGGAAGATAAGAAGAAAGGGAGAAAGGAGGGAAGAAAGAGAGAAAGGAAGGAAGATAAGAAGGAAGGGAGAAAGGAGGGAAGAAAGAGAGAAAGGAAGGAAGATAAGAAGGAAGGGAGAAAGGAGGGAAGAAAGAGAGAAAGGAAGGAAGATAAGAAGGAAGGGAGAAAGGAGGGAAGAAAGAGAGAAAGGAAGGAAGATAAGAAGGAAGGGAGAATGGAAGGAAGCCACCGCTACTCTCACGGGCATAAAGCCACGGGACCTTCTATTTACGTGGAACTCAAACAACCTCGGACGTTGACATTTCACCTGGTAAAGCCCAGATGTATTGACCGGGAATGAAACCCAGTCCACCATTATAGAAGTCAGGCAGCGTGACCACTGAGCCATCACGTTCCTTCATGAGAAGAGTTAATCAGACAAGAAGTTAATGTACTGTAGATGAATGAAACTGAACAAGGAGTTGGTATGAGTAAGGCATGGCCTGTTAGAAGGTACCAACCGCTTCAGCATTTGCCTGATGTTGACGATAGTGAAACCTCCGAAGATCCTTTCATGAACAGCTAACGAGCGGAAGTTCGGAGCAGCCTGGCTTTGCGCCTTAGTACGTGTAGAGCTACCACAGTCGGTATCAAACTAAATATATTGCTTTCATAATAAAAATTAAAATCAATAAGTTACATACTGTGCATTTTCAACCACTATCATGTTGTGCACATCCTGGGAACTAGGACACATATCACGCTGGAATAATTCGACTCTCACCACAACTTTCTGATGGCACAAAACGTCAGCTGTGAATGCGGGCGTGATTCACTTCGCTAGTTGGTCCTGGTAATTGTAACTATGAGGACATGTCAATCTGTAAACTTAGTGAAGTGGCGAGCGTCAACTGGGACCTGTTCCACGAATGAACTTTGCAACTTTTCACATTGCACTTTTGCACTTTTCAGTTCGGATTTTGTTCCACCATTACTTTTCAGATTTGTCTGGCAAAATGAAAAGTGAAAAGTTAGGAATCTTTTCACTTTTGAAGCCTGTTATGTTCCTCCATTGGTTTAGAAATGCAAAGTAATGAAGTGAAAAGTTTTCAGAAATCTTTGCAAAGAGACGATTCACTTTTCAGCCGTTAATGAACACGTCTCTACACTAGTTTCTTGGCGCAGAATTTGGTTTAGTGTTATAAATATGTTACGACGAGAGCTTTTGTTATCATCAAGTGAGGATAGTGATAAAGAATCCAACAATAGGACGTACAAAGACAGGATGAATTTTCATAACCTCACTTCGACAGAATGTCGTGAGTGTTTTCGTATTACCCCAATACAAGCTGACTATATTCTTGAAATAATTGGCCATTCATTGAAACCTGCAACAAAAAGAAGTCGATCTCTTTCCGAAAAAGAAAAAAATCACCACGAAAAATAAAACATTAAATCATGGAGTATTATACAATTTGTTCATGTAATAAACATGATCGGATCATTCCTACGCAAAGACTTTTCACTTTGCGAAGAAATTGAAAAGTAATACATAGATCATGGTGGAACAGAAAGACTTTGCACTTTGCAAGAATTGAAAAGTGAAAAGTGAAAAGTTGCAAAGTTCATTCATGGAACAGGCCCCTGATTTACTTATAGCGTGTACAGTATAAATGCATTTAGTTATAAGTGGAGTTGTTGCTGTTGATTATTTTAGGGAATTTGCGACTTCGTGGTCATGTAGCCCCGTGTACTTTGGTGTGTGTACAATTTGTCTGATAACCTGTATCATTGTAATGTATGTACTAGTTTGTGTATTTGTAACTGAGGTAGAGTTTGGGTAGGAAGCAGCCGTGGCCTTAAGTTAGGTACCATCCCGGCAATTGCCCGGAGTAGAAATGGGATACCACGGAAAACCACTACCAGCATGGCTCTTCTCAAATTTGACTCACGAGGCTGTGTGTACCTCCGTCCCAGCCCTCAGACCAGAATTAAATTTCTTGACAGAGCTGGGAATTGAACCCGGGCCTCCGCGGTGACAGCCAAAATTGCTAGCCACTACACAACGAGGCAGACAGTTATAAGTAGAAGCTGAACCTGTACGTAGAATAACATGTTGGCCGTAAAATACTAGTTATTATACTGTATTAACGAATTTACTAAATAGTGTGGATGGAGTATTGCTAGACGGCTGGAATCATGCCTCAGGTCAGGAAGTGCCGAAAGATGTGAACAAGGAATTGTACAGGCCGGACTTAGACGATTGCCCTTGACATTGAAGCCTGCGGGTGAGCCTGTACACAGTCACTCTCTCACCCTATCGCTTCACATTTGTCACCACCGATCTGATGTAATGGAATTCCAGACTTGAGCACGTGGCGACACCGACTTGCAGACAGTACAGTCAACGTCGAAGTATTGTGTGACGCGGAAGTACACGTTACGTAGTTACGAACAGAACGTCATTATATTTGCCAATGACTGTACTTCAGCAGCAGTGTGAGACAGCTTTGTCAATCATCGGACCGCTTGGGGCAGCTGATAACAACACAGGTACTGTAGTAACTCGCCTCCAGGCTTCCATTATGATTTCTCACTCGTCTAAGAAGTGAATGGTATAGAGGGGGGAAAATATAAACATGTCTTGCAGCCTAATTGATGGCTCTACAGTATGGGGCTGTCCTCTTATTATGTAATCACTATGTGGTCGATTTTTGGCCCTCTCCCCATGTAATCAACCCCCCCCCCCCTTCTGTATCACGTAATCACAAAGCGATACCTAATATTTCTGATTTCGTCACGATTTATCCGTATAAATAAATGAAACAAGACCGACGGCGGTAGCTCTGCTCACTAAAGGGCAGCGCTAAGCCATGGGGCCAAGCTCTCTGCGGACTCAGTAGACGTGGGTTTGAGCCCCACCGTCACCATCCTAGAAATGGACTTTCGTGGTTTCCCATTTTCAACCCCAGACAAATGCTGGGACGGTACCTTCTGACTGGCCACGGCCGCTTACTTCCAAATCCTCGCCCAGTTTCATTCATCATCATTCATTTCATCTCCCATTTACTCCCCTCATGAGGTTGTCTTCATGAAGGGCAGCCGGCCATAAAAACCATCCGCACATACAATTTCATCGCATCTCATCTCCGACCCCCGGGAATAATAAGGGGTAGACATACTTATAAATGACCCCCCCCCCCTAGGGGCTCACATCCAGTGGGACGTGGGTTGGCGACCACGGGACCCCAGCTGAATCCGGCATTGCTTCCACTTACTTGTGTCCGGCTCCTCTCCGTCTTCTTTCCTATCGACCTCACTTGGTCAACTCTTGTTCTCTTCAGACCCTGACGGTATTAAAGTATCTGGGGCCTAGGGAGTCTCTTCCATTCCCACCTTAATTGGCCCTTGTCTCATCTTTTCTGATACCCTCCTTCTTCGAGGGGTCAAACTTCTTTTATTTTCATGTTATCTCCTGCCTTCTGCTCAAGGCCCTCAAGGAGGTGTATGTAGCCCCACCACTTCTGGTGAACCCTGGATATTGCTACACCATCAGGGCCTCACTGCTGGTGAGTTCAGGAGTTGGCGACCCCGAGGTATTCCTGAGCTGGGTCCGGTTTTCTCCCTTTATCCATACCTCTGGGGTCGGACCCTCTCCTCTTTCACTTTCCTATCTGCCTTTCATGGCTCTCCTTCCTTCCAAGTCCCTAATCCGCATTCTTCGAGGGTTGAGGGCATTTCTTTTCCTCCTGTCCTTTATTTGCCTTATTCTCCTTTTGTTTTCCATTTCATCTTCTAGTATATAAGTTATCAGTTAGTTTTAGTTATAGTTTACATTTCAATTTCATCTTCACGATCACCCAAACCATTAGCGGCCGATAACCTAGATGTTAGGCCCCTTAAAACAACAATTATCATCATAATCATCATCAAATATATGAATCAAGAAACACATTCATGGACGAAAGAAAAACACAAGAATTGTACGAACGATTGACGAAAGTTCTACTTTATTTCTCAAAAATAATTTTGAACCACTTTATGATCTGAATAGAAGTATTCCTTGAGCCAAGTAAGACTTCTGCTAATATGTACATAGTATAAACCAAAGTATCCGAATCCTGGATGTAACGGGTAATCTCGAAAACCACTGGCTGGGTTGTGATGCGATTTTTACCATTCTGTAAAGGATTTCTCGAGGAAGGTTTCTGTAGAAAAACATTTATTTATCACCAAAGTAAGCCGTGCAGTAACGATTTAAGTGAATCCAGTCGAAGAAAAACCTACCGTCCGTGTGCCTTTTAATCTTACGCTGGGTTAAAAATATCTACATGCTATATAAGTGTAAGAATTGTTCAGCAAGGAAAGGTCTACAAAAAAGTCTACGACAGCATGTCTCTATCTTTAATACATCACCCACTATAATGTTTTTACGTTTTCATTACCGACAGCAGTGGCTACGCTGGCTAAAGTGCAGCATTATGTCATGGGGCCAAGCTCTCTGCTGACTCGGTAGACGCGTAGGTTCGAGCCCCACCGTCGGCCGTCCTTGAAATGGTTTTCCGTGGTTTCCCCATTTTCAACACCAGGCAAATGCTGGGACGGTACCTTCTGACAGGCCACGGCCGCTTCCTTCCACATCCTTGCCCAGTTTCAGTCATCTTCATTCATTCCATCTCTCATCCCGACACGCAGGTCGCCCACGGGCGTCGACTCGAAAGACCTGCACTCGGCCTCTCAGGAGGTCACACGACAAAAAATACGTTTTCATTTCTTCCAACAATCACCATTCAGTGGAAATTTAAATGACTAGCTTCGGAGCGTGTTTACGAGCTCGCGAACGAGCCTATCACCCGGGCTTCGGCCAACATCAAACTGTCGAGTCGTTTCAAGTTAAGACTTAAGAGAAGAATATAAGTGTTTGGAGTTTCGCTGTTCATCTCGGCCATTCTGAATTGCGGCTGGGACCTACCATTTGTACGCCTTTTGAGCGTACTCTGGGTAAAGCGAAGTCGGGGTGGGTTGCTAGGTGAATAAGTAACACAAAAATGACCTTTTCATTCGACTCACAACGTAATGCTTCTACCAATTTTATAAGTAAAACGGAAATGACCTTTACATTCGATTCACAAGGTAAGGCTTCTGCTAATTCTATAAGTAAACCAAAAATGACCAGGGTAAATTTCCCAGATCAGGGGAACACCCCTACGTCCCATCGCATCGCACGATGGCTTTTCTCGCACCTTCCGTCACCACGGCTGAAAACCCGCGTAGAGCGTAACACTTTTATTATTTGTTAAGTGATTACGTTATCATTTCGTTTACCCCCTCCCCCGCACACGTCATCAACGTAATAATCTTCGGACCCCCCCACCCTCTTTGTGGTTACGTAATATGTAGACGGCTTGCACTACGCTGTGTAGCATAAAGAATAAATTAATATGTCCATGCTACTATAAACACGTCCTGCAAGGCCGTTTGCCTATATTCAGGGGGGGGGGGGGGGGGGGGGGGGGAGGGATGGGGGCGGGGCAATAGCACATCTGGTGTCGCGTGTAGGCTACTTGTCTTACCTTACGAGGAGAGGGCGCGGATTGTTGAGCAGAAGCAGGTATAAGGCATCCAGCGTTTAGAATGAAGCATTGGTCTTATGGCGCGTTACGACAGGGTTGCCACTCCATGAGAGGAGGCAGTACAAAGCGCTTCGCGTACACTTTCCGCGCATTCAGCGATGGTGCAGTGACGAAGATTTGAATTAAGCACTGTACAATAATACTAATAGTATTAATGATAAAACTTGCCACCAGTGTGGAAGAGTTTGTGGCTCGAGGATTGGTCTCTACTGTCACCTGAGAACCCACCAGTGAATGTTTTGGAAGACAATTTTATACTCGTTCGCGAGTGATAGCCAATGATGATGAGTAGGCTATAACACATACAACGAAATTAAATTAAATTAACTATAACGTATGCTGAATGTAACATAAGGAAAACAATCAAAATAAAACAAGTACAAGCACAAGGAAATGTGTGAAGTTTCGACTGCAGTTAAAGTTGAAGTATGTTATTAAAGAATATACTCCTCATTGGCTTACCTTTCAAGATTGAATGTAGAGTTGGTGGTTGGTTTCGAAAGTAAAATTTGTGGATTTCCTGCTATTCTTCCGAAGTGTATTACTTAGCCTCTTTTTCCGTGGCTACAGTACTGGACCATGTCCACTCTCACTACATATTTTAAAAACGGTAGTCTTTGATATTCCTGTGGCCAGAGCAGTTTCATTGACTAAATTATTTATACTTTCGTTAGGTTTAAGATTCTTAAAATAACTGAACACATTAATTACGACCTGTTTTTCCCTCCTTCTGAGCACTTGACCACGCTATCTTTTCACAAAACTATCCATTGTTGTACGTGAAATACGTAAAATACAACACGTTAAATCTAACAGAACTGCTGCGCACACACACACTCAAGATAGAGACTGCTGAACAACTGAAATACAAGCTCGAAGGGCAGAGTAATAAAGCTGTGAGTAGCAAGCTGCACCCCGCTGTCCTTCGAAACTTCATTCATATAATCCGTGCCAATGAACAGCCCGGCCTGTATAAACAATTAAACCTACACTCTGGGTAAGCAGGTAGAAAGCTTCTTCCAACATTCCCCTACAACTCTCAAACTGACATGACATGGTTATCTTTAAAAATAGAAAAGTTGGCAGCATACGAACTTTTTCAATGCTGCTATGCGGTTATGAGAGAATATTCAGAAGTTTTAGGCTACCTACATGAAAATTGTAATATTGCCAGTATAAAATATTTCAATAATCCATCATCAAGACGGCACATGTGTGAAAAATGGGCATCACAAAGTCAATGCAACATGATATAAGATCGATTTTACTAAAAAGGGGACACAGTTTATCGGTTTTTTTAAATATGGATATCTAATTTTTCTAGCATTTCTATCAAATTTACGTAGTTATAATATAGGACAAAAAAGATCGGCAAAACATAGTTCTGCCCGAATATGCTGTTTTTTCGACAAAGAAAACTTTTCGACTGATATGGCAACAGTGGATTGCTAGAAAATGACAGCGTCATACATGTCTCACGTGCAACAGAAAGAGAGAAGAATATCCCTATCTAACCAGTGCTTCATTCTAAACGCTGGATGCCTTTTTTATAGATGCCCCATTCAAGTTCCTAGAATATCTCGCCGGAGTGGGCCATAGGAAGAAGTAAGACGCGCTCTAAAGATTTTCGAGTAGAGTTTGAGGCAGGGGCGTATATAGAGTTTTATTTCGGGGGGGGGGGGGGGGGCAACCGGGGGGTTAGGGGCATGGTATAGGCCCAAAGAATAGGGGGTGAAAAATTACGAGTTTTAAGGCTATCTTGCATCACTTTTTCAACCAATTTGCTGTGATGTTTTATGTTTGGTTAATGTCAAACACAACTAAGACCATTTTATGATACTCTTTATTAATACAATCATCTTGCTCACTTGATAGTGTTTACATGGAAAGAATTAACATTACTGTTTTGATTTACAACTCACACTATAATATAAAGTCAAGGTTTCTTGAAGCATTACCAAATCGGACATCGTCAGTGAGATGTATGTCTCTGTGAATGGATAACAATACTAGACCGTTGAGTCTGTTTTCAGAAGTAGAATTTCTTAAGTATGTTTTCAACCAACTCAAACTCCGTTCGGCAGTGCCGGTAGCTACAGATAGAGGCGAATTTGTCAAAAGTTTGATAAGGGTATAAAAGTTATGGAAAAAACTTTTGTCACACGCTTCAAGGGCACTTGTTGCTGTTCTTGGTTCGTTCATAAGAGCGAAGGCACTGGAGGGTAATAAGAGGTTATGTTGTTACACATAAGATCAGAGCAAACTGATTGTCACACTGTTTACATCGCTCTACCTTCGCCTTGCTTTGCAACGTTGCCATACGTCACTTAGTAACAATAGTACATGATTATATTGGTTATTAATGAGAGTTTAGTGCTTTTCAGTCGGTCTCTCTAAAGTACAAACTCCGGATAGCTATCACCATTTAGCATTTCACCTAACATATATACTGCATTTAGCATACACTGACAGTTGCAGTACCAATACTGCAACTAAATAATTGTACATATTGTAAATATTTTCACCTGTATTTCAAACATAGATTTTATAGCCTAAGTGTAATGGATCTGATGATGATCGCTTGACGATCGAAACTGGTCATCCTAGTGTTTTATTAATCTCATGTAATTTATTTCAGGATTAGGGCATAACCCATCTCTTTTGGGTACATTCGTGTTGACCGACTGAAAAGCACTAAACTCTTGTTTATTAAGGCAACACTGAAAATATGGCTTCAAACACCACAATGGTTATTAATGTTTTAATTCATAAACAAATAATATATGTGACAAAAGTTTTGGGTTGGGGGGCGGGTTTGAGGGATTTGTTTTCAATAAGTTTCAAGGCAGTGGCGTGGCGCACTGTCTGGCAACACGTCGGCTCGGGTTTGATTCTCACGGCTACCTGTTTTTTCTTCATTTTGTGTTATGCCTCGCAATGTTCAACTATTAATTATAAATTTAAATATATATAAACGTTTAAATGTATATACTTAAAATTAATATATTCAATTTAATTGAGATATTATTTTTTTTTAATCGCTTATCCTCCAAGCTCGGCTTCATCCACTTACTTTGCGAGGGTTTATTGCTCTACCTCTATCAAGGACAGTGTTCTGGTGCTGGACACACTTTGTCAACAGGAACAACTGGGGATGGTGACAAATCGATCCCCCAGGTGACCGCTAACTTGCCTCTAATTAAGAAAGGGTCAGGGAAGGGATGTTGGGAGGACGCTGGCCGTGGACCTGTTGAAAGGAACCGTCCCGGCATTTGCCTGACGGAGAAAATGGGATACCAAGGAAAACCATTTTTAGGGCAGCCGAGGTGGGATTCGAAACCCATGCTCTCCCAATGTTAGTGAGGTCGAGGTAGTGCATTAGCGTTAGTTAGTTAATATAGCGGCGGGTTAATCAGCTGCCCCTAATAATATTGTTTTATGCAGCCCAACTAACGCGTGTTGTCGGGAAGGTCGATATTTCTCTGCTTGCATCCCGTATGGTACCAATGCACTGCAAGAATATTCCGCAAACGATACTGTCTGTCTGTTAGGTCGTCAGCCCGAAGGCTGGTTGGATTCTGAAAAGGTACCACCGTTAGGTTATGTGGGTGGATACCCACTAAAATCCAAGGCAGCTCTATATTGAGGCATACTAGGCAAGATGAGGAGTGAGGTAGTTTGCCATTGCTTTCCTCGCTGAGTCAGAACAGTAGTACTAACCCTATGAGTAGAACCTTTCACAGCATTCACAGGCACTGACTGTGCCCCGAAGGTCATTACTAAGCACCACCCATACCTCAGTAGCTTCCATAAAATCACAGCCATGAGTGAGACTGGGACATCGGTGAAAAGCCACATTTTACTCTAGCCTGTGTCAACAAACAAACGCAAAATGTACTGCATTCATCAAGAGATGGCAAACAGCCGTGAACACTAAAATATTTCCCTCGCATTTGTCTGTAGTCATATCGAGGGAAATGTAAGAGTGTTCAGTATCGTTTGCAGGATATGCTTGCAGTGCATTTGTACCATAGAAAAATATCGACCACTCTGAAAACAACGCTAGTTGGGCTGCATAAACAATATTATAAGGGGCAGCTGATTCACCTGTTATTTATACATCTTACCATCAATTCTCACTGCAGCCTCATTATCAACATAAATAGGCCTATTTTCGATTGCTTGTAGCAGCATTTTCTCCATACCATAATCCTTCAGGATGCTCAGCATCATTTCCCTTGGTACTCTATCGTACGCCTTCTCTAGAGCTACAAAACACAAACACGTCTGTTCCTCTCGTAGCATTTCTCATTAACTTGGCGCGTACTAAAAATGTGATATTGTCATCTTCATTCTGGTCTGAAGCCACACTGGTTTTCGTCCATCTTGCTCTCGGCGAATGATCGAACTTTTAAAATGCCTGAGTACGCTTTGCCCGGGACACTCATCAAAAAATGCCTCTATAGTTGTTGCAATCCTTCCTGTTACCTTGCTTATAAATTGGGGCGATTATTGCTTTTGTCCAGTCAGAGGGTACTGTACCCTTTTTAAAATATTTGCCAGAATTCAAGATGGGCTGGATCGCTGATTCTTCATGGTCCCAGGCTAGAAAAACCACTGAAAGAAATGCCTGACAAATAGGACAAAAGGAGTCCAATTCTGCAATTGAATCAGTCGGAGCTGAAAAGCATTAAGTCAGTTTTCACTACTTTTCAGAAGACAGATAAAACGTCATTGACAGAACAGAGCTTAACAACACACTATTTTAGTCATCTATGTTGTGAAGAAATTATTCAGGTTATATTTGTGTTAGCTGAATATTAATTTTAATTTAATAAACATATTAGAATCAGAGAGAAGCCTCCGTGGCAGCACGCCGGCCTCTCACCGCTGGGTCCGTGGTTCAAATCCCGGTCACTCCATGTGAGATCTGTGCTGGACAAAACGGAGGCAGACAGGTTTTTCTCCGGGTACTCCGGTTTTCCCTGTCAAAATTTCATTCCAGCAACACTCTCCACTATCATTTCAGTTCATCTGGCATTCATTTAATCATTGCCCCAGAGGAGTGCGTCAGGCCTCGGCAGCCGGCACAGTTCATATCCTCGCCGCTAGATAGGGGCTTCATTCATTCCATTCCTGACCCGGTCGGAGACTGGAAGCAGGCTGTGGATTTTTTCATTAGAATCAGAGTAAAGGTAGAAAGCCAAATAGAGGAGGAGCAGTTTGGATTTCGAGGGGGCAGGTCAACAGTGGAACCCATTTTCATTCTGAGACAGAACATTGAAAATAGTTGGGAATATGGGAAGGATATGGTAATGACTTTTATTGATCAAGAAAAGGCCCATGATAGCATCCCTATAACAAAAGTTTGGGAAAGCTTAACAAATAGGGGGATAGGCAAGGAACTGAGAGACATGATAAAAGGAATGTGCATGGAGTGCTACAGTAGTGTGAAGACTAGAGTCGGGACATCGGAATGGTTTAAAATTGACACTGGACTAAAGCAAGGAAGTGTGCTGTCACCACTATTGTTCGTAATGGTGATGGATGACATCATGAAGGCAGCAATGAAAGAATATAGTAGGGCAAAGATGAAGGTAATGTTGTTTGCAAACGACGTTGTGATCTGGGGCGAGGATGAGATGGAGGTACAAGAACAGTTAGACGTAATAAATGAAAAGATTGAGCAATGGAGATTGAAGATAAATGTGGAGAAGAGTAAAACAGTGGTGATGAGTAGAGATAAGAAAGAAGGAAAAGGAGTAATCAAAGTAGGAGATAAGGAATTGAAAGTAGTGAAACACTTCAAATACTTGGGAAGTGAACTGACTGAAGATGGAAGACTAGGTTTGGAAATTAGCAGAAGAATACAACTCGGGAGTGATTTCTACCAACAGGTACGAGGACTAGTATGGAACAAGGATATACCAATTAAGGCTAAAGTAGTTATGTACAAAGCATATTATGTTCCTATAATGACATATGCAGCGGAAACTTGGACAATGACTAAGAGGGATGAGAGCAGAGTACAAGCAGCTGAGATGAGATTCCTGAGAAGTTTGGTCCAGAAATCGAGGCGGGACAGAGTGACAAATGAAGATATACGGAAAGAATTGGAAGTAAATAAACTAAATGACAAACTGGAGAAAAACAGATTGAGATGGTTTGGGCATGCCAAACGGATGAATGAAGTAAGGCTACCAAGACGAGCACTGGAGCGACGGATGACTGGGAAGAGAGGACGAGGAAGACCAAGAATGCGTTGGATGGACTCGGTGGAAAATAGTATTAGAAAACGGAACCTGGATTGGAACACTGTGTCGGAGGAGGAATGGTGGAACGACAGAACAAAGTGGAGAGGAACCATATTTGCCCCCACCCAGTGTCAACTGGAAAAGGGGAAATGAAGATGATGATGATTTTTCTAATCAATTTTGGAAACGTGACTTAATGCCTTTCAGCTCCATGGTCAGTTTAGTGAGGTATAAACCCATCCAGAATGAATATTTCACATGTATTTTATTTTAAAACGGATTTGTAACATAAAAAACTAAACCCTGTACAAATATAATTTACAATAGCACGGCAACACGCGGTAATCTTGTAGTGCGGCCAACATTAAGTACGGAATACGGCGCTGAAAGGCAGCAAGTCATTGACTTAATGCTATTCTCCTCTGATTGCACTACATTTAGCAATGGTTTCTAGCTTAAACCCACAAAACAAATTGCTTTGTGATAGATTTTGCCTTGCCACTGAGCTTCCGTGCTTTTTCTCCTGCTGGTAAGATGAAAATGTTTTGTGGGTAGCTTAAACAGAAGGCTGACTTAATTCTTTCCTACGCCGTTCATTCCAAGGCCCTTCGGTCAATGCTTCAGAATACTAACTATTTTAAAAATGACCATTTTTGACTCAATGCTTTTCAGCTCTGACCGATTCAATTGTACCATTGGACTATACTACTGGGTAAAAATACTAAATACAAAGGAGAGTGAGAAGCCTGTGCTTCTCGGGATGTATTGGGTGAAAAATGGTATTGGGCGGTTCAGTGCCATTTCGTCCAGCAACAAATTTCCTTGAAAAAAAAACGTGCCATTTCGTTCAGCTCGGTTTTACAAATTAACACACAATTTAATGAGTGCCATTTCGTCCAGACGAAATGTTGACAAGCATTTTCAATTTCAATTGCATTTTGTAAGTATTTTGAATTTCAATTGCACTTTGAGAGTATTTGGAATCTGAAATGCGCGTTTTTCATCTACATTGCATTGTGTATTTTCAATTTCAATTGCATTTTGTAAGTATTTTGAACCTCAATTGCATTTTGTACGTATTTTCAATCTCATTTGCATTTTGCAAGTATTTTGAATTTCACATGCATTTTGTAAGTATTTCGATTCTACATTGCATTTTGTACGTATTTTCAACCTGACGTACATTTTGTGCGTATTATTCAATCTATTCCTTTTGTGAGTATTTTCGTTCTAAATTCCGTTTTGTAAGTATTACCGCTCTCCATGTTGTGAGTAGTTTCAATCTGAGTTCCTTTTTTGCAGGAATTTTCCTTCTCACTTAATTTTCGTTCTGGTTTACACTTCATTGTCATTTTTGCTAAAACCCAGACCGTTAAGGACCGATAACCTAGATGTTAGGCCCCTTAAAACAACAATTATTATCATCATCATCGTCATCATAATTATCACCTGATTTGTGAAAATATTTGTTTCTATTCTCACTATGTTGTTTACATTATACTGTAAGCATTTCATTGTAAAATATAGTTGACTGGTGGCAAACGAGCGGAGCGAGTAACGTCCATTATTACAAACATCAATTATTTATAACAAGAAACGCAATGAAATGAAACAGTTATTGTGATCATAGGTGTTTGGACGAAATAGCACTAGTGGGCCGGTAGAGAGTCAACCCACCTGCCTCTGTTCGTGGAATTTGGACGAAATGGCACCTGGACGAAATGGCACGACACCGTATTGGGCGCCTATAATTTGCCTCAATAGTACAATTTCTAACTAATTAATACAAATCATAATCCTCTATTTATAAAAAAAATAAGGCGGACAATCGAACTCCTCGTGTCCGACTATTTATTAAACGAAGACTATGCAATAAATAAAATGAACTCTCAACCTGGAGTAATATGAAAATAAAAAGTATAACTCCACATGCAAAAATAATATGACGTCATAGAATAAACAACCCTGTCTAGAATGCCACTCGCATTCCATAAAAATATCTACTCGACAGATATTTCCTGCTTTGGAGTTATACAAATATTTAAAACCCCTATCGTGAAATATTAAACCATAAATTCGGTTCATCTACAAACACTGTGCTACTCTATACGTACAAGATAACTCCTTTAATAAATACGTAAAATACTAACACTAGAACTAGGTTAAAAAAATAGCCAGACGTTACTATTTTCAACGTCTACAAAAATATATATACACAACTATTTATAAAAAAAAAATCACGTTCTTATCGTAACTTCGAAGTCCGATCTTCACTTCCATAAATCACGTTATATTCTTAAAAGACTACCAATGTCTCTCCCAAACCTTTCATATGTCTGAACAATGTTAGCTATGGCCGTCCAGTTAAGTTTATCTCATACTTTATATGTCAACACCTGGTTCAATAATAATAATGAGAAAATATTGCTTCCATAACATTTCTTCATTCGTGCATTTTCCCTTCAACATGACCTTCTATAATCGCTTTCAAATACAAAAATACGTAGCATACTTCTTATACAAAATCTTGCTTTACAACTCCCATGTGACATTATCCATCACATAAACGCATATCACTGAAGAATAATCTGAACTCAACAATCATCAGTTTCTAAATATCTTAAATTCTTCCCTAAACTTGCACGAATACTATCACGAAACAAAACCTTTCAGATATCATAACAGTTACTATCATTTCCAACGTCATCCTGATCGTCTAGAAAGCAACTCCAAATTCAAATTATTATCATTCGTGCTACATGATACAACAATGCGTTTCTTCTATATTTAAAACAATGCATACTATCTCTCTCCTACTTAACACATGTTTCACATACTTGCAGTACTTCAAAGATTCCATTTCCACAATATTAATCATTAGAAGATAATAATACAGTTTCCGTCCTCCACTCTTATCTATCTTCATTGTTGCTGTTAACAAAACTGAAATCTTCCTTTCAGAAACAATTCTTATTTATGCGGTTTCTTCTTAACAATTAACAATACCTTTGCTTTCGTTCTGTGACAATTTAAGTAGAATCTCTGTTCTAACTTTACGATCAGCTGATATTGTCTGATACTCAAAATATCTATTTGAAGAAAAATGATCAAAGTCATTTCAAACCATTACAAGCAAAAGTAAGTTAAATTAACAACTCTAATTGAAATCTAAATTCCGGATGTTGATCACTTCCAAAACTAACCTTCTAAATCGTTCCTATCGAATTATAAAAACCTCCAGCATATAAATTACGTAGACAGAAAATTCGACAAAAATCCTAGTTCAAATCCAAATTCTGAAAAATACCAAAAATCGTCGACCAAACAAACTCCTAATCTAAATTCAAAATGCAAATCGAAAATTAATCAAAAAGACGAAAAAGTCAAAATATCGAAAGAAGTTTCTCATGGAGAATCAAAATACAATAAAACTGCATATAGTATTTGAGCTTCATTTCTACCTGGTGTCGATCTCTGATGTTGATGATGAATATATCGGAAGATATGCCGTTCAGCTCACTGGTGTTAGCAGCGATTCGAACTCCATCACTTCCATCCGAATTGCGTCTCTGGGCCTCCAAATTCGTACTCGTCCTGGTCTCGAACTCGACTCTCCCTCGAACTGGTTCAGACATCTTATTCTTTCTCTTCTCAGTGCCGATCTCTAAAGTTGATCTTGAAGTTCGCATCTCTTCTGTACTTCCGTCGTAAGTAGGTTTTAACGGTCTCATATTCTCCCATGTTATAATTTTGTAGTGTGGCATTTATGTGACTCCGGAATTTTCCATAGTTGCTACTGTTGTCGTCAGGTTACTCTTGCAATTGCCATAGCTCTCAATGCAGTGTTCCCTTCAGCATGATTTACTCAACCATCTCCACTTCCATTTCAAATTCGAGTACTGTTCCTTTCGATGTGGGAATGAATTTCATTTTCAACTGAATTTTGAAAAATCTTACTGAAATGTCCTCGTATCTCCGTCGTAATGCTAGTATTGCAGTATATCAGCCTTCAAAAATATAAACAGTGTTGAATAATATCAATTATAGTTGGGGTATTAAAGAACTATCGATGTCAGAAGATTTTAGGGTACTTTAATGAAAATCCTCCGTAGATGCGATTGTTGGATTTTCTAAAAATGTTTGTTAGGAACACTATCAAAAAGGTTCGAATAATTTACCACACATAAGTTCGTTTACACTCTTCAACAATAGCGCGCACTCTTTATACTTCCAGAGGGGCCGATAACCTAGATGTTAGGCCCCTTAAAACAACAATTATCATCATCATCTCTTTATACTTATTCACATTCGTGAAAATGTCTAAGTTCACTTAACAAGTTATAACAAATTTCTCTCGAAAGCCTAAAAATAACATAAGACCGCACTCTGTGTTAGAAGCGAGTTCGTCTCTTCATCACGGCTTGATCGTCGATGCGCGTGGATCCACCGTCAAAATATTGCGACAGGTCCGTACCCTGGACTCGAATATTCAATATATCCGTCCACTTCAAGTGTTAAGAATTTAAAAAACCTCGTTGAAAATCGCACTATCTCCCTCCTAGGTGACTTTGGTGGCGTCTCTTCCCAAACACGGGGGAACAATGGCACTCAAACTTCGTAAAATAAATCTTCCTAGCGTATTGCTCCTCTTAAGTGATTTTCCAAAACATGACAATCATCTTAGTAATTTTTCGCATTTCTCAGTGAGTTCAAATATCTTTTGTTACTTCTATAACAATTATAATTGTCTAATTAAAACATTGCTGGATTTCCTAAATATCAATTGGTTACTCGGGTCACGTGATACCTCCACTTTTCAAAGCTTGCTGCTGGTCGCACTTCTGCTCGCGTGACAAGTCTATTCATTTTTATCTGACGCGTGGTCACGGACTATTCTTTTCTTTTTTTTTGTGTGCAAATAACCAGTTCTCTCCCCCTTCTAACTGCTCATGCCTTCTCTCTGGCTCGAAAACAAAACTTCTACACGTGCAAGTTAAATATAATAAAGCAGATTCAGTCGGAAATCTCCTCACCTATGCCTCTCCTTCGCTGTATAATACTTTGACATTTGAAGACAAATTAACACCGTCGTCACAATGCAGTATAAAATCAATTTCTTATTAATTTCAGAAGGCAAGGGTGAATTTCCTAAATCCCACGCCAAATCGATTATCCTAAGCAACCATTTCATCCCTGTTTCCCCACTGAACTGTACCACTATACTGGTCGAATTTCATCTACCCCTGCCACTTTGTTACAATGTAGTTTCCTTACCACCCTTTCTACTTCCTCTGTTCCCGTCCTCATTCTCCTCCTGCATATTCTCAAAATCTGCCACATTGCCAGATAAGTCTCCATTTACATTTGGCAAGTTTTCGAAGTATTCCTGCCATCTTTACAGTGCTTCCTTGGTATCTACAATGAGTTTCCCTGTTCTCTTTTTCTTCCATTTCTAAGATTCTTTATAAAACTCCAAAAAGGGTTTCTAATTTATCTCCAAATTCCTCCCATGATTTCCTTTTGAACTCTACTACAGAGAGTCCAGTTTGTATGTATCGGAGACCCTCGCTAGCCCACTCGCCCGCAGCGCGAGCCTGTCTCCCGCCAGGCACTTTGCCGTTTTGCAGCGCCGCGCGGCATTGAGTCATTGAGTATAGGAATTTGAACTTAAATTTGTACTTCAATGTGATCCTTGACCATTTTTTTTTTGACGAACTGACTTACGGAGAGCGATTGTCAACTTATTTTCAACATGATTCTGCCACTGCTCACAATGACGAAGCATCCATGACAGAATTGCGTCGCACTTTTGGTACTAGGATTATAAGTCGGAACGTGTGGCCCCCGCGAATCCCAGACTTATCACCATGTGACTTTTATTTGTGGGGGACGCCTAAAAATAGAGTGTACGGTATGCGAGAATCCCTCACACTATAAATGAGCTTAAAGACTATATTACAGCTGAAATGTCAATGCATGTGAGATTTTCGATGTGAAATGCCATGTCCTGTGGTTCGGATTCCACGTAAAACGGAGGTCCCGTGGCTTATGATCGCGAGATTAACGGTCACGTTAATCTACAAGCTTCCTTCCTTTACAGCTGAAATACAGTCAATCGGTGCTGAAAAACTTCAGAGACTAAATGCCAGTTTCATAAAAAGGTGCCAGCGATATGTAGCAGAGAATGGCGAACATTTTCAGCACCAGCTGTGAACTAGTTAAGTACTAATTCCTATACTTAATGACTCAGTGCCACGCTGGCGCCGAATAACGGCAAAGTGCGTGCGGGAGACAGGCTCGCGCTGCGGGCGAGCGGGCAAGCGACGGTCTCCGATACATACAAACTGGACTCTCTGTTTGATAATTGTTTGGTTCCGTTTCTTTCCACTACATAAAGCTCTGTGTATAATAATATTAATAATAATAATGATCCGTGATACCACATGGCCTACAAGCGACCACTGCTCTGTAATTTGGCTTTCCTGCACATTGTGGGGTGACACGTGGTCAACGAGACGTGTTTCCTCAGCCGTCAATCTTGGGTTTCTTGACCGGTGCGCTACCTCTCTGATCAGACAGCTTCTAAACTGAGCGGGGCTGATGATCATGGTGCCCCAAGCCACTGAAATGAATTAACAACAACAACTACTAAATTGGGCTCACGAGGCTGAGTGCATTCCGTTCCAGCTATCACGTCAGTTTCTAAAATCCCTGTCGGAGCCGAGAATTGAACCCGGGGCCTCCTAGTCCTACAAAATATTGCAAGCATGAATTAGACCGGCACAGATATTTTAATAATAATGTCGATATACGGTTAAAATACTAATAGTAATAATAATAATCCGTACCAGTCAGCCTGCGATGGGGTTTGGCTCTGAATTGAGTAAGGGCTGGACATAACCCTACGTGAGACACTTGGAAGGGGGAGCCTCAAATACAGCGCGTCCTAATGGCTGATAGGATAAGTTCCTGTAGATATACAGGACCAGTGTGAATAAGGCCCACGGAGCACCTGAGGATAAGAAAAACATGATCAACGACTTCAACAGCGGAGGAGGATTATTGACAACGGCAGAGAGGGCGGAAGAACCGGCTCTGCAGCTGACAGCCGTAGTTCTAACCACGAACAGAGCAATCTGTCCCACCAAAAGTTTGTTAAACAACTTTATGCATGATGGAAACACTTTTGGAAAATCTTACCCTGGGCGGTACCTGGCAACGGAAATCCACCGTCGCTCTAGGCGATGCACACAGTCCTTTGGACTCTGGGGAGGCTGTACCTTCATGCAGGATGGAATCGGAGACATCCACAAGCCGGCCACTTGATGACCTTCCGACAACAGTAAATTTATCGTAAAGTAACCTACGAAGCAAAGAGCGTCACTATTTTGGAATGATCAGTATACAAACGTTACTCCATATACGAAAACCAAAACGGACACTGGATGGAATGGAGAAACAGAACATTTTGATACTTGCACAACAAGAGACACGTTTCACAGACTCAGACACTTCAGATTCCGGGAATTACAGAATCTTAAAAGGAAAGCATGAACGAAGAATATGAAGATATCTACAACAACCTGGCACAGCCTTCTGTGTAAGAAAACGAATAATCGACTCAGTAACAGATTTCAGTAGCCCCTTTGACAGACTCTCCATTCTACGAACTAACACTTAAGTGTGCTAACAAACGGTACACGTTATTCAATGCACATTCTCCCATAAACGAAGTCAACAAAAGAAACTCGGGAAAGATAGAAGCGTTTTGGATCCAACTGCAGATCGAACTACAAAGAACAATATCAACGTCAAAATTATGATGGGTGATTTCAATGCTCAAGTCGTAAAAGAGCGACAGTTTTAGAAGATAGTAGGATACTACCCTGCCCACACCAGAACAAACAGAAGTAGTAAGAGACTTGTAGATATGTGTGGCAGCTTTGATCTTAAACTTATGTCCACATACTTCAAAATAGATTCTAAGAAGCAGAAAACCTGGTGCTCTCCATTGAATGTCGTCGGGGAATTCTAGCTTCACCACGTTGCAATTTCGCGAAGAAATACTAGAGAAATTATGAATGTAGCAGTGCGGGGCCATTGAATCGGAATTTAAGAGAAACAACAGTACAGACTTTTGCAAGACCTTCCAACAGCACGTGGAGGGTTATCAAGCCCAGAGTTTGAACTTTTGAAGAGTTGATGAGACATTGGAAGTGAGCAATAGGGAAAATTGTGAGATCTTAGCAAGCTACTTTGAGGAACTGTTGAACTGCAAGGAACCCAGAGATAAATGGCCTATAAATCTTCCACAAGAGATCAACAAAGAAACCCTGATGAAACACGTCAGATTGTTACTGAACTGAAAAACAATTAGGCGTAGGAGAAGATTCAATCACATCAGATATACTAAATAGTGGTGGAGACATAACTATCAAGGCATTGGCTCAAGAAGTGTTACAGGTCTGGGAAACTGAGATGATCCCCGGTGATTGGAAAACAGCATTGATTCACCCTTAACATAAAAAGGCGATAAACAGATGTCAACAATTTCAAGGGTATCTTTATTGTTCCTATGGCATATAAGGTACTCACCATCTTGGTGAACATCAAGGCGGTTTCAGAAAAGGACGATCATGCATTGAACAGTAATGGAATTTGAAAAGGGTAATGGAAAATTACGCTTAAAAAGATATGGTAGTGGTCTTCGTAGATTTCATGAAAACATATGATTCAGTCGACCGGGGAGTGCTAATTGGCATCTAGAGTAAATTCCGATTGAATGCCAAAACAGCGGAACTCATAAAGCAGACCTTAACTCGCACCCACTCCAAAGTAATGTTTATGGGGTAACTTTCCAGGGAATTTGAAATCAAAACAGGTATTAGACAGAGTGATAGGCTATCGCTGATCCTCATCAATTGTGTGTTGGAAAAGGTTATGCACGAGTTTGAAAATGAACTCCAATAGAAATATCTTATGAACCAAGTCTATATTGAAGGTTCCATGAATGGTGTCAAGATCAACTGCTTGGCCTTCGCTGATGATCTGTTGATCCTTTCTAGAACCACAGCCGCAGCTGTCGAACAGATAAATCATTTGAAAGAACTGTGAAAAAAGGCTGGACTCCAGGCTTCCTTCAAAAAATAAAGTACTTAACAAACATCTCGACAGCTCCACAACACTTAAAGACGAGGCATGGTAAAATTGAGAGAGTCAATAGCTCCTTGGCGAGATCGTACAGATGGGAACCAATGAAAGAGATGCGAACAACAGCAGACGAGACAGAAGGGGTGCAGCGTTTCGTAGAACACACAACTTATACAAGAAAATTACAATGAAGCTTAACTCAGACATTACAATACGGTGATTAAACCCGAGTGTATCTATCGAAGTGAATGCCTCCAAATTACTGAAAAGTCTGAGATAAGCAGAGAAGTTTTAGAGAAAGATCCTTTGGAAGGCAATGGGCCAGAATATCATGGCTGGACAATACAGGTTGCAAGGAGGCACGGAATTGTAATGAAGTAACGAACGACTGCTGTAATCCATAAAGAACAGAAGTCTCAAATTCTATGGCCACCTATTTATAATGGATGGAAGGCGGTTGACTACCAGCATTTTCACCATACTTGGTGCAGTCCTAAAACCTCAGATAAGCGGTTCACGGAGGTCAGGAAGGATCTAGAAATCATGGGTATGAAGCGCGAAGACGTCGCTAACACAAAACATTACCGGCAGGAGATCTATAACTTCAAGGGCTTTCACGAAGAAGGCAAGCTGAGCAGTGGATGGACTGTGGAAAAGGGACAGGCTGCCAGGGAAATGATGCAACGGTACTGGGCTGCAAAAATGGCTTCTTTGAATGTGTGACAGTTGTTTGACGTGGTCTCTGATGGCCGTAAACGAAAAAAAAAACTTTACGAGCCTTACAGTAGTCGCATGTGATGTGTAACATCTGACATAGAAAGAAACTCACGTGAAATTGTTGATACACAGGCATTTTATAATATTATTGGCACAAATATTAATCTATTGTAAAAGGGAGTGTTTTACAGATATTGTAGTTTATAATACGAAACTCATTTTATTAGAGGATTTGTAGCTTCCACCAGCACTAGCCTAAACAAAGAATACGATATGGATCAACTAGATTAGTAGACGCGACACCGCTCATAACCTTAAATTCCTTATAAATAGGCCAACTTGCGAGTAAATGCAATGTGCACAGCAGCAGAACATGAAGGCTTGCCCAGTTCCCGGACCTCTTGATTCACAGACCAACACGTAATTTAATATGGATTCTGTTAAAATGAGTCATATTGATATGTTTAGCAGCAGAGTATCAAGAAGGCAGTGCGAGAACAATCAAGAAGGCAGTGCGAGAGTAGAAATATCAAGCAGGCAGTGAAGAAAAAAAAGAGAGTCTTGGAATTGTCATGGTTATATATTATTAGTGTGTAAATAAAAAAGATTTTTGTGTGTTGATGAATGTCCAGGAGGGATACGATCCAGCTGGCAGTGCGTCTTACACACTTCCGTCCGATCCACTTCCGTCCCATTTTTCAAAATCACTCCCACAAAAATATCCAGCAACCGAGTGGAAAGATGTTACACATCAATAAAAGAAAAGAAAAGCACTAAACTGATATCGAAATATTTTGCCAATTCTCCTCTAGCATAACCTTTATAAGATTGTGTGATATTAGGAATCAGTGGTAATTCGTGTATTGTAAGAACTGAGGATCATTTAACTTTCCTGAAAGCAAAGGTACCTACAGCATACGTTAAGCTTTAGGTCTAAGTTCATGATAAAATAAAAAAGACACCTGTGAAGTTTTGAACGCTCGTTTGACATAAGCGCGGCCCTGCACTGTAGGGCTGTGATCGAGGGCCGCATAAGGACCAAACAGTGAAGCAAAGCGCGTTCAATGAACATTCAGAAGTGTATACAAGAGGTTTCTAAGCTAGGATCTTTTGCATGGTGAGAGCTCAGAGCACTAGTAACCAAGCAGGGGAAATCATTCTGATAGCTGTTCAAGAATGTTAGAAACCTTCAGTCAGTTTGATTCCCCTGAGTAGAGGGCTACTAAAAATTTAAAATCACCCCGTCAGCAGTTTTTAAATTTGCCGATATTTTCCGCGCTATTTATTGGAGATGGACATGTGAGATATAAAATTACTCAGGATGACACCCCCCTCCCTTTCCCTTGGGCCACTGATTTTGCCAAAGAACCCAAAACTAAAAGGTTATTGACTTTTTACTCCCCAGATATTTCCCGAACCCGCAATTTTAGAAAGGCATGCCATAGCTTAAATTACTGCAATAAACCCCCCTTTACCAGGAATTACTTATTTTATTTTGCCCATAGTGCTTAACGACATGGGAGAGAGCAATTTTATTTGTATGTGACTGTACCTTGCTCTGGCCATGTGACTAGGGCTGAGCCTCTCGCGGTTTTTTAAATGATTATTATGGAATATTTACTCTTGATATCTAAAGACATGACTATTGGATTGTTATTATTATTAGTTAATGAATGATTGATTGGTTGCGATAGCTAGTATTTAGGCGGGAAGGAGAGGGAAATATTTGTAATTGGTGGATGGTTAACCGCTAATTATTTAATCAAACCCGGTCCTCCGGCGTGACTGCCAAGAGTGCTAACCAATACGTCACGAAGTGAACCGCGCGTGTGATTGAGTGTATACGTTGTGTGTAACTTAATTAGGAATTTAAAAATGCCCAACTTAAATTACACGAGTTGGAAATATCTAGCTAAGCCAACGCAATTCTCTATTTTCAAACCCTCCCTCTCTCACACATTTAATTATTCCTCGACATCTTATATGGCATAAGATCCACTGACTGTATGAATTTTTTCGATAGCACAGAATCTCTTGCGCCTGTAAATTCAATGTTTGCGAGCAAAGTCAGGTCAGCTTTCAGACTTTAAGAAATGGTCGTCACAGACTGCGAACATTACCTGGCATTCCCGCCTGGTAGTGAAGCCTTCCGAATGAGAACCAAAAGTTGTGCTCTGGTTCGTCGCTCCTTGCACACTGAATGTTTGTTTTAGGCGATCGTTTATCATTCGTTTACAAAATGTGTTAAATTGAGCTCTGCATCGCCGGGTAATGTGATGTGCACTTAGACGGAGGAAGTATGTTACACCCTGGGAGACTTCTGCACGCGTGCCAGGGCTGTTTACGCGAGCGAAAATCCTGGCCAACCCTGCTCTAGAATAAGAAAATTATACACGGCAACGACAATATTGAACTGATCTATGAGATGCCTTTCATACAATATTCGATAGTTGGAGACTTCGGGTTGGTATTCCACCAGAAAGACCTAGAGGCATTAGAACGGACATCCAGTCTAGACCAATCAAAACTAAAATGAAACCTTATTGGATATGGTGTCTCAAGATGAAGAAAGTTTTGTATACAAGTCACGATTACACTGACACAGAACCTGTGCATTTTGTTCAACTGATACGGAACTGGCAAACAATATTGATAAACATGCTATCTCATAGTTATTGGATGACCACTAAATCGGACTGAGAACCGATATTATATACTGTATGAGAAACATTGATTTCCTACTTACATGCTCAAATTTCTTGGGTAAACATGGCTAGAGACGTAACTGGAAGCTTCGTAGAGTATGCACTTAGCGTAACTAACTGTAGCCTATACCTGAAAACAAACAAAAGACACATATGAGTTTTTTATTTACAAAACTATGTATATTTGAATATAAATAATTTAACAAAGATAATCCATTGACGTCCTACTTAACTGCTGTGTCTTACGTCCCGTGTACTTTAGTGTGTGACTGTAGCATCTGTCTGATAACCTGTGTCACTGTGATGTCTGTACTAGTGGGTTTATTTTGCAATTGAGGTAGGATTTGGGTAGCAAGCGGCTGTGGCCTTAAGTTAGGTACCATCCAGGCATTTGCCTGGACTAGAAGTGGAAAACCGAATGGCAGACGTATGAATCAAACCCATCTCTTCTCGGTTTTGCCTCACGAGGCTGAGTGCACCCCGATCCCGACCCCGGACCAGAATTTAATTTCTTGTGCAGAACCTGGAATCGAACTCGGGCCTTCTCGGTGGACTAAATAGCGTTTGATTCATAGCCTGCATTGGGCAACATTCACAAACTCCAAACATTGTAGACATTTTAGACGATAAACGCAAAAGTAATATATGACAAGAAAACGGTCTTACTGTAGTACTAGTAGTCTAAGCGTAATGAAAGCTGAAGATAAATGACATCAAAACACCTTCAGCATTAGAAAAGTATGTATTCAAAGGCATATGATCAGTCGCTGTGGACCCAACACTAAAGATTTATGTAGCAGATTATTTAGTTCATGGTACTAGTTTATCATTTTCCCAAATAGGCCTACCGATTCAGCAGAAAATCAGTAAAACATATTCCGTTTCAGAAATTAGCATGTGTATATTTTACGATACCTACACTAAGATATTGGGATAGATGGCCTGGAAATCCCTCTCTTTAAAACAAAAATCTCCATTACTTCTAAATGAAAAATTACGGTCCAGAATATTTGACATTCAGTATTGGTTAATTGCGTGACCCTTAACGTAGAGATGGAATCTTTCTGTAACGAGTCACAGGAGTCCGATTTATTCTGCGAAAACTAATCTAGAGAATTCCATTCCAGTAGAGAAGTATCATTATGGCAGTTTAATGTAGGAAACTTCGTTTCGACCAGTTGAATGGTATACGAGAATTAAAAATATGTTTTAAAATTTTTGCACTCCCTCCATATTGAATATTTAAAACCAATTAAATATCTAAGTACTTAATACTAAATTAAATTCGCTACGTTCTGAAGGCTAGATCGCCAGAAAAAACATTTCAAATGTTGCTCTTGGTTCATGGCTCTTGCATACGAGTAGGCCTACCTAATTAAACATCCTCTATCACCATAAAAAAATCAGTATGATTGCTGTAATAGCTTCGGAGATATTGAGTAGTGGTGAAGTATTTCTCCCACCGTATTGGATTGGATTAAATGTAAGCCTCAGAGTTATGTACCACTAAATTTATTATTCTTTATGGTGGTTTATTACACGAACATTTAATTCTATCGTTTGAATAGGACACGAGAAATAAAAAAAAAGATGTTTAAAATTGTGATTGATGGCATCTAGAATTTTTGAAAACAATTGAAGAATATTAGTTATTATTTATCATTGAATGAAGAATCGCTGTGTCATGTTTCACTGCGCTGGCATGGTTATATCGGCGTGAAATGCAATTTAAATAGTTAATTTCGTGTAACAGCTATGTTGTTTTGGTCTTTGAAAGTCTCATATGGGTACTTATGTAATAGTCCTCTATCATCGTACAGAATTGCAGATTCATTGCTGTAATAGTTTTGGCGATATTGAGAACAGGTGTAATATTTCGCGAGGTCACCATATTTTATATTCAAGCCATTGAGTTACAGTAAATAGATAAATATTAAGTCAAGGTTCTTGATATAAATTTCCACTTCGATCGCTTGAATAGGACAAAATAAATTAATACATTATTGTAATATTTCGCACAGCCGCCATCTATAATGTATCGTTATAATTGAATTACATTAGACATTAATGCATTGAGATTTAAATAAAGAGATACTGTGCCAAGTTTCACTTAACTCGGATGATTGAGTCGCGAGAAAAAAAAACATTTAAATATTCGTTTTTCTCATGACCACCGTGTTGGATTTGTGCTTATCAGGTTTTTGAGTCGCATACTTTAACTTCTTACGGTGGACGACACGTTACACAATTTCATGTTGATTGCAGTAATACCAGTAGTTTCGGAGATATTGAGTGACGGAGAAATATTCGCGCAGCCGCCATGTAGGATTAGTCATACTTGTTAAAATTTGGAAGGCATTATCGGGATCGGATGGAGTAGTCGTAAGTCCTTGCCAAGTTTCATTGAAATCACTTAAACCGCATAGATTTTATTAAAGATACACGCATGGGCAGCAGTTGATCTCATGAGCCTATATTTCATAAAAGTGATAATAGGAAAAATATATACAGTAGTGTTCTCAACTAATGCTTGTTATGCATTATATGCAGTACCGGATTAAGGTAAAATGAGGCCCAAGTCCCTCAGATTTTTGGGGCCCCTTTATTTTTTTCAAATAATTTTTAATTTTTAGCACCTGTGCATTTAATAAAGTATATACAAGAGCTTTTTTTAAGATAAATAATACACTATTTATTAAATCATATATGCATATATACCTAATTTCAATTGAAACGATCATCGTTATTTGAAAACATTTCAGATGATTTGATAAACAATTTAACAAATCATACTATTTTTTACTTGTGTAAAATGTAATCAATTTTTTTCTGTTTTTTCGGTCAATGAAATCTTCTACAATGTCATCAAAATCAATCAATCAATTTCCCGTAGAACATCTGACTCGATATACATTAAACTTAGAATGTCTAATCGTTCTTGTGACATGATACTTCTTTGCGCACTTTTGATCCGTTTCAATTTTGAAAACAAGCGCTCCCTAGGACAATTCGTTATCATGAGGGTCAGGAAAATGCGAAAAGCAATTTCAACGTTCGGAAAAACAGACTCAAGCTTGTCTCGAATAAGAATTTCGTAAAGTTCAGAATGAGTGAACTCAGTTTTTCAAGGACATAGTAATTTAATATAATGCTGAAACTGTCTCAGTTCTGGATTTAAAAAAATTGGGGGGCCCCAGATAATTGGGGGCCCTAGGCCTGGGCCTAGTCGGGCCTAATGGGTAATCCAGCACTGATTATATGCCATTTTAATCACTGAAGTTCAAATAGTTTAGTGAGTTTCTCAGAAGATTTCATACTTTTCACATACCGGCAGGATGGTTCCCTTAAAGATTGATGGGTTACAGCTTACTCCCCTCATATTTCTCAATATTCTAAGTCTTGCGGGAATATCTGATCACCGATTTACGTTGATTTGTTGCCCCAAAGATGCTAACGAGTAACCTATTTTGATTCCACTACATTTCAAAATGTCACGGTTCTTCAACTAACCATTACGATTAACAGACCAAGATGTTTACAAATTTAGACAGAAATCAATGGAGTATCATAGCATGAATGTTCTTTCTTTTTTCATCAAATTAAAGCTAAAATAATAATAATAATAATAATAATAATAATAATAATAATAATATTTAACAATAATAATTTTACAATTTCTTCATTTCTTTTCTAATACTGTATTGCTTTGCTAGAGCATGGTACACTCCTAGCAGCAGCGCTGGTTTAGGAAAGTAACCTTTGAATAAAACTGCCAACTGAATGTAGAGCACGTTTAATTGGTGAAGTATTTCAAAAGTTGGCAATGGATTTATATATAGTAAGAATCGCAACGTCGTCGTCGGCATCGCAATGCCCTGCCATCTGTAGCGAGTCTACGGAACCAACTTGGTTTAATCCAGCAGATGGCGACACGGAGCTGTTCAGAAAGTGGAACATCGTCACGACACCACGGGCGTTAAATCGCACGTTTTCGCCATTAGCAACAATAGTTATAACAGCTGTCGATGTTTGATAATTAGTCTCGAGTTGCGAAATAAATAGAAAATCTGCGAGAGAGATTAAAAAGTAATATTTAACCGCGTCGCGTCGTGGTATGGCTAGCATTCCTTAGGCCCGGGTTCCTGTCTCGTGAGGTTAAAAATGAGCAGAGTGTGGGTTTGATTCCAACTCCAGCCATCCGACGAGTGGCTTTCCGTGGTTTCACACTTATACTTCACGCAAATGCCGGGATGGTTCCTAACTTAAGGTCATGGTCACCTCCTTCTCAATCCTCACCTCAACTACAAAACACACACTGCTACAGATATCACGATAACACAGGTTATATTAGATAAGTTCTGCACAGGCCCGACGAGAGGGAGGGTCAAGCGGGGCTGCAGCCCCGGGACCCGTAATGGCTTAGAGTTGACAAATTCACTCAAATTCATTTCTAACCCATTTTGATCTTTAATGTAAACGCAACCAACGAAAAGTATCCAAAACATTACAGGTAGAATCAACACGAATTTTATAAATAGGCTATCCATTGTGTATTTCGCTTCTCAGCCGGGGAAATATCAAAGTTGTTAGAGATTTGCATTTAATTTATAAAATACGGAAGTTGATGATACCTTTATGGGGCAATGAGTTTGTAATTCAAAGTCTGAGAAATGCCAATAAACCTAGATAATTAATATATCTCTGAAGGAAGTACGGCTTATTCTTGTTGAGCCCCACACAGTCAGAAACAAAGATGATGCAATTTTAAAGGTATAGTGATCACAATCTTGAATAAAATAACAAGCAATGAGGGACAAAAAGAAGAATGGCTGAAGAACTGAAATCCAAGTAAACTGATATTGAATATGGACGTGCTAAACTAAACTCCACGGAGTTACTTATGGGAACAAACAAATTCAAGCTTAATACTTCTAAAATAACATAACAGGTTGAACAAATGGAGGGGCCCAGATGCCGTCGACCTAGGGTCCGTCTTGATTGCTCTCTACGGTCCTGATTCTACACACAGCCAAGTACACAGAGCTGAAAAGATCACAATGCCCAAGATCCTAAAGAAAAAATACCCACATCTTTTTGAAGTACTACACTTTCTTTCGAATCTACTACAGTCATCACATAAGTAATGTTTATCAGATAAATTCAACACACACCCAACTACACGGAGTTGATGACCAAGATGTCCCAAGCCCCTAAAATGAATTAACAACAACATTTAGAATCTAAGATCTGGAACGATCTGCTCTGTCTTATATAAGCTGCTAGAATGACGTAGATACTAAAGGTCAATAACGCTCATTAAGCCTCGCACCACAGGAACAGGAGCCCCAAAGCCTTGAGCTTGCGTCCATGGCGTTACATCGCACATCCATTCATTTCCTTTCTCGTTTCTCTTCACAAGTATCTCCTAATTAGTGGGGCTACCCTCATGAAAAGAGTGTACCAAACAATCCCAGATACATTTAGACCCTCTCTTAGCTTAGCGACTAGCACTCTTGGCTGTCGCCCTGGAGTTCCGGGTTTGATTCCCGGCTCTGCTAAGAAATTTAATTCTGGTCTGAGGGCTGCAACGGGGTACACTCAGCCTCGTGAGGTGGAACTGAGAAGACGTAGGTTCGATTCCCATCTCAGCCCTCTTGGAAGTGCCTTTCCGTTGTTTCCCACTTCCTACCTAACTTCCCAATGAAATGAAAATCCACAGCCTGCTTCCAGTCTCCGACCGGGTCAGGAATGGAATGAATGAAGCCCCGATCTAGCGGCGAGGATATGGACTGTGCCGGCTGCCGAGGCCTGACGCACTCCTCTGGGGCAATGATTAAATGAATGACAGATGAAATGAAATGATAGTGAAGAGTGTTGCTGGAATGAAATTTTTGACAGGGAAAACCGGAGTACCCGGAGAAAAACCTGTCTGCCTCCGTTTTGTCCAGCACAGATCTCACATGGAGTAACCGGGATTTGAACCACGGACCCAGCGGTGAGAGGCCGGCGTGCTGCCGCCTAAGCCACGGAGGCTTACACCTAACTTCCCAATCCTTATCTGAATTACAAATACACACACTAAGACAGGCATCGGAATAACTCCAGGATATCAGATAAAATTCCACACACACCCAAGTAAACGGGGCTGAATGACCACGATGTCCAAGCGCCTCAAATGAAACAACAACAACGATAACTAGATACATTTTAAAAAATTACAGTCAGTCTGAAAGACTAGACGTTATATCATTTCAAATGACGCATGCTACAAATGCTACACATGTTAGAAAGGCTCAGGAGGGCTCTTTCAACAGACTGCATTACCCATTAACTTAGTAAACAAGAGTTTAGTGCTTTTCAGTCGGTCCGACTGAAAAGCACTAAACTCTTGTTTACTAAGGCAACACTGAAAATATGGCTTCAAACACCACAATGCCATTAACTTAGGCTTCCCGCGCGGGCACCTCTTTAAGGGTCACCCTGTATTTGAGTCTGACATCTTTTACAACTCTTTAAGGGTCACCCATTATTTGTAACTGATCTCTTTAAGGGTCACTCTGTATTTGATTGAATCTAACATACTGTACACCTCGTTAAGTGTCACCCTGTATTTTGCTCTGACATCCTGCACACCTCTTTAGGAGGCACCCTGTATTCTTATCTGGCATCTTGTATATCTCTTTAGAAGTCACCCTGTGTTCTTGTGTGACATCTTGAACACCTCTTTAGGAGTCAACCTGTATTCTTGTCTGACATCTTGCACACCCTTTAAGAGTCACCTTGTATTCATATCTGGCATCTTGTATATCTCTTTAGGAGTCACCCTGTATTCATATCTGGCATCTTGTACTGTAATTTGGGGCGTGGTGGCTGAGTGGTCTAGCTGTATGCCTCTCACCAAGGCGGTCCGGGTTCGATTCCCGGTCAATGCATGTGAGATTTTCGAAGTGAAATGCCATGTCCTGTGGTTCGGATTCCACGTAAAACGGAGGTCCCGTGGCTCATGATCTCATGATTAACGGTCACGTTAAACTACAAGCTTCCTTTGTACTGTAATTTGCTCTGACATCCTGCACACCTCTAGGAGGCACCCTGTATTCTTATCTGGCATCTTGTATATCCCTTTAGAAGTCACCCTGTATTCTTGTGTGACATCTTGTACACCTCTTTAGGAGTCACCCTGTATTCTTGTCTGACATCTTGTGCACCTCTTTAGGAGACACCCTGTATTCTTCTCTGCCATCTTGTACACCTATTTAAGAGTCACCTTGTATTCTTATCGGGTGTCTTGTATATCTCTTCAGGAGTCACCCTGTATTCTTATCTGGCATCTTGTACACCTCTTTAGGAGTCACCCAGTATTCTTTTCGCTTCGCTCGAAGCCCCAGATCGCTCCTGAGCCATGTGTAGCATTTGTAGCATGCATCATTTGAAATGATATAACGTCTAGTCTTTGAGATTGACTGTATTTTTTATTTATTTATGAAATCTACGGTACTGTATTGTATCTCACAAAAAAGACGACTCCCTGGACACGGTCGGTATAAGTTCTTATCGAGGTACCATTTAGAGTACTCTTTTTCGTTCCCGGCACACTCTTTCGCTATGCTGAATATTATGGCGCACCCCAACGTAGGCCTATACACGTAACTGTGCCTGCTTTAAAAATAAGAAACGTGAGCGACTTCATTCTGTAGACCAAGACTTACTTCCCACTAAACTGCAATAAGGGTGAAATGTTACTGACAGAGAATCTTATTTTTGAATCCTTACTTCATGTAGGCTTACGCCGTTCTGTAATTTCAATAAATAGTATTACTAAAATATTGAAAACATAAGCAATATTCTTCGTGGCACAGTCCAAAAATTCCACGGTTCCCTTTGAGTACCCCTGATTGAGAGCCTAAACATTATTAGACTATTTTCGTTTATGAAAAAAGAGGTTTATGAGATCACCTTTTCTCCGTGTGTGCGTGTGTATGTGTGTGTGTGCGTGGGTGTGTGTGCCTAATACAATTTAGACGGCTAGAGAAATTTTGATGAAACTCGGTAAGATCAGAGTACTATTTTGTCAGACCCCGACCGTGCTCTTCAAATTTCATTACGCCTCACCAATCCAACATGGTGGCAGTGCGAATTATTTCACTGGTATTCCACCCAGTATATCTCCGAAACTATTACTGATATCACCCTGAAATTTTGTACGGTGATAAAAGACACTACTAGAAGTTCACCCCTGTGACTTTCATAAACCTGTTAAGTACAAAACGAACATGGCGGCTAAGCGAAGTTTAAACATTTAAATATATATTTTTTTGCGATTTAAACATTCGTGCACAGTGAAACATGGTACAGAAAATGTAAACACATTGTAATGCACTGACATCTAATTCAGTTCAACTGCTTTTTACATAACATCATGATGGCGGCTGTGCGAAATTTCAAAATTAAGTATTTACTTCTTGTGTCCTAATCATGCCATCAGAGTCAACGTTTGAATAATGAACCTACGAAATAATTGTCATCTAGTAGTACTACGTAACTCTATGAACTACATATATAAAAATCAAACATGGCGATCATCCGAAATATTTAGACGGTTCTCAATATCTACTAATCCATGACAGCATTCAAACTAAAAGTTTGTGTGTTGATAAAGGCTATGGACATAAGTTCACCTATGGGGCTTGCAATAACCTGGTGAGCACAAATCTAACATGGCAGTGACGCGAAATTTAAATTTTCAAATGGACGTTTCTCGTAATTTAACCATCGATGCTCAGTTAAACTTGGCACGGTAAATGATTATACAAATTTTAATTCACTGACATCTAATTTATTTCAGTTTTTTTCATAACCACAAGATGCTGGCTTTGCGAAATTTTGAAATATCGTTTTAGTCATGCGATTGAAGTTTGAATAATACACCTACGGAATAATCTTCACGTAATAGTACATAACTTTATGGCCTACATATATAAAAATCCAACATGGCAACCTTCCGAAATATTTAGACTGTTCTCAATATCTACGAATCTATTACAGCAATCAAACTGAAATTTTGTATGTTGATAAAGGCAATTAACATAAGTAGGATATATGAAAATGGGCTGTTTAGTTCTTCACGGAACTACTTCTTTTCTTCTTGTATTACTCATACTACCTAACTACTACTACTACTACTAATAATAATAATAATACTGATAATACTTCAATTGTTGCTTTATTAAAATTAAAGTTGTTAAGTAGCAATTTAGCGTTGAATATTTATATTTCTGAGACAATACTGAGCTATTTATTTTATTTAGCGTATGGCTTTTAGTGCTGGGTGTGTCCGAGGACATGTTCGGCTCGCCAGAGTTTGTAGCTGGTTCTATGCGGACACCCATGGAGTGAGCTACAAGTACCGTCGCATATGGATGAGATGAAATGAATGAATGCAGATGAATGAGCAAGTTCAAATTCAAGTAGTTCCAACTTTGGCTACCAGATGCCAATGACACCTAGCAACGAACGTTGGAACTTGATAGAGCGTTTCTAACGAGATATAACCTACCAATTTGGCTACACACTACCTATTGTAGTGGTAGGTTCTTTTTCATGCCAAAAATCTATGTCATGGGCCTGCCGGCATTACTTCACCTCCGAAGGAAGGCATAGGCCTACTGAAGAATTTTAACGCTCTTAAAAAAATCCGATGACTTCGGCCGGGTTTGAACCCGTGATCTTGGACACAGCAGTTCTGCCTGCCACCGACTATGCCACCGAAGCCGCTAATAAGTGAGGTAATAACTCCACACTACAAATATTAAGCAAGATAATAACCTAATATTCACAAATAGAAACAACATACTGGTATTAGGAACTTGTGATATTTGTCTTTAATCTGCTAGTCTTCTTTTGATGCACTTAACGCCTCCTTTTGATTTGCCCAATCATGTTTAGCCTACTTTTCACATTTTGCAAAAATGAGAAAAAGGAGACTTATGAGATCGATCCGGGCAAATGTGTGTCTGTCTGTCTGTCCTTCTGTATGTCTGAATGTCTGTCTGTCCTTCTGTCTGTCTGTTTGTGTGGCTGTGTGTGTGTGTGTGTGTGTGTGTGTGCCCCCCTATCAATTCCTAAACGGCTGCAGCAATCGAAACAAAATTGGGTAGGAGTAAAGATCTATACCTGAATATCGCAATGCCGTATTTGAAAAAGATGTCAGTGCTACCAACTGCTGAAAAATCGCAAGTGTAATTTGAGCTCCATGTTGGATATCTTGGAAGGTATGAATGGGAGTTATTTCAAAATTGGCACACGCATAGATAATAATATTTCAATTTAATTTCCAGGAGGACATACATGGCAGTGTTGCCAAAATGATTATAAGCCTGCTGATAGGTCCAATTTTTAAATGCATATAACTTCTACACTATCAATAGGAATTCAACCAAATTTCGTATGTGCTATGTGTACATAACCAGATATTACTGAGCGTATTCTTAAGAGCCAACAGGGCTGCCAACTGTTAATAAATGCTCTCAATTTCTTTTATCCAAATACCAATATATCAGAAAGTATGCAAGCCGACAGCTTTAAACTATGCACACGTATAGTACCTGACATTCTATATTAATTTGGAGTAACTTATTTACGTCAGTGCTACCAAGATGATTCTAAGCCTGCTGAGAGGTCCAACTATAAATACATGTAACTTCCATACTATCATTTCAACCAAATTGCGCATGTGTGATGTGTACCATAACAGATATGAATATGCGTATTCTTGAGAGCAACCAGGGCTGCCAACTGTTAATAAATGCTGTCTCTATTTTTGTTACCCTAATATCAATATATCAGAAAGTATGCAAGCCAATAGCTCTAAACTTTGCACACGTATAGTACCTGGCATTTTAGATTAATTTGGAGTAACTAATATACGCCAGTGCTGCCAACATGATTCTAAGCCTGCTGATAGGTCCAATTTTAAAACGCATGTAACTTCTATACTCACCAATGGATTTCATTCAAAATTGGCACAACAATAGATCATATTATTTCAGATTATTTCTGACCAATACATGCATGACATTGTTGCCAACATGATTTTACGCGCGCTATTAAATTCAATCTTTAACTGCATGTAACGTCCATTCTATCCATTGGACTTCAACCAAATTTTGTATTCTGTACCTTAAGAGATGGAACTAAGAATATATTCAGTCACCAGGGCTGCCAACTGTAGTGCTCTATTAGGCTACATTATGCCAGGTATACAGTATTTCGAACTAATTATAAATTTCGATATTACCGACTTAATTTCGCCATTATTCAAGATAGATCCATATAGATTAATCATTGGCATGAATTTTAAATTTTAAGAAAATTAGGCTCTTGATTGCGTCACGGAACTTCTTGTTAACTATTGAGTGCATCTTTTTCTTGAAGTATAAATATTTTCTGGAAATTTTCTGAAGTAAAATGTAGGGGGAGCGTGATGGCGCAGTGGCTTAGCTGCTCGTCTTTCACCCGGACGGCCGGGGTTCGAATCCCGGTGTCAGCCGGGTGGAATTTTCACTTGAAAAACCACGTGGCGTCAGGAAGGGCATCCGGCCTTAAATCCCCGGCCAAAACCAAAATGAGCCTGGTTGGCTCCGGCGACCCCAATTAATTGGGAAATGCCGAAGAAAGATTTTTCTGAAGTAAAATGTAGAGATTTGAAGCCATTCTTTTTCAGTGTTGCTTATAAAAAAATATATTTTGTAGCTCTTCAGTCGGTCAACACAATTGTGGCCAATGATTGGGCGGGGTACGAAATATAAATATGTAAACACACTCCTGGGAAACATTGCATGTATTAATTAGATTATCGAAGCCTCCGTGGCTCAGGCGGCAGCACGCCAGCCTCTCACCACTGGGTCCGTGGTTCAAATCCCGGTCACTCCATGTGAGGTCTGTGCTGGACAAAACGGAGGCAGACAGGTTTTTCTCCGGGTACTCCAGTTTTCCCTGTCACAATTTAATTCCAGCAACACTCTCCACTATCATTTCATTTCATCTGTCATTCATTTAATCATTGCCCCAGGGGAGTGCGACAGGCCTCTGCAGCCGGCACAGTTCATATCCTCGCCGCTAGATGGGGGCTTCATTCATTCCATTCCTGACCCACTCGGAGACTGGAAGCAGGCTGTGGATTTTCAATTAGATTATAACAATCCTATCCCTCTCAATCTTCCCATTCCTTCCCATCCCTCATAAGGCCCCTGTTCGTCTTGCAGGTGAGGCTGCCTGAGCGAGGTGCTCGTCCCACCTCCCCAGTTGTATCCCCCAACCCAATGTTTCAAGCTCCAGGTCACTGTCCTGGAGGCGGTAAAGGTGGTATCGCTCGCTGAGTCCGAGGGAAAAGCCTACCCTGGAGGGTAAACCGACTAAAAAATTACAAAATAAAAATGTTAAAAAAAATCCTAAATTGCCCCATTATTTGTGATAATCTAATTAATACATGTAGCTTTTTCCAGGAGTATGATCACATATTGATATCTTGGGCACAATCGTGTTGACCTACTGAAAATCTACAAAAGATAATGAAGTACAGGGTGCCAGGGAATGCTCTCCGCAGCGACTACGTTTTGCTGCCAGGGGCAGCATCAGCAGTTTAGTAGGCAGCACGGTGTCCTTGACAGCACAGCAGTACAGTGAAGGCCACACGTGTGGGTTGTGGGGTTTTGAAATCGTCAGTGTGAATTGCAATAAGCGAGCGTTCAGATAGATTATTGGAAGAGGGCATCAGTATTCAGGCGGTAATGTTTACTACTGAAGAAATAGCTTTCTTTGGTGGAATACGTTTTTCGTGGAGGCGATCGGTTTGTAGAAAAAGTAAAACTAAAATTTCAGGTGCGGTTTCCTAATTCAAAGTTTCCAAACCGGGGCACCGTTCAGGATTTGATAAGTAAATTTCGTGTGACCGGCTCAGTTCACGATGTACCGGGAACATGTGGGCCTACGCTTTTAACAGACGAAAAACTTGATGAAATCTCTGATAAAATGCTGCGTAATCCAAGAAAATAAACACGCAAATTAGCTCAAAAAAGTCTTCGACCATATGCGTATACGTGTTGAAGTCTGTTTTCCAACACTTACAGCATCTGTTATGAATGGCTGTGGTGAGTACAACGTTTACTGTTTGTTTTGATACAAGCGGCAGCCGTGCTGCCAACGTAACTGCTGATGTATAAGGTGCGTTCAAAAAGTAACGAGCTGGAGGCTGGAATGCGCAAACCGGTGACGACATATGCTAATCGTGGCGTGTGTAACGAGGTGTGGTTCCGACCAGCGCGTGGAAGGTCACAGCCCTTCGCTAGAGGGCACGCGTGCACGTCACGTGACGATACAAAGTGAGCAGCAGCATGCATCAATCGTCCAACGCTGCCAGTCGCATTGCAAACAGTGACATGGAGGCGTCAAACGAAGAGCAAAGAGGTGTTGTTCGGTTTCTGACAGTGGAAGGAGTAGGGGGAACGGACATTCATCGCCGAATGTCACAAGTGTATGGCGAACACTTCTTGTCCCTTGCAAGGGTCTAGGCATGGCACAAGCGCTTCAGGGAAGAACGGGTGTCGTTACCCGATGATGCCCGGTCCAGGGCACCCCCCTGCATTACCGATGACAACGTCCAGCTGGTTGATGCACTCATTACCCATGACCGCCGAGTGACAGTGAACGCCATAGCCGCCGTGGTCGGATTGAGCGTCGGAAGTGTGCACACCATCATGAAGGAACGACTGCACTTGCGGAAAGTGTGTGCCCAATGGGTGCCCCACAGTCTTCAACCACACCAGGAAGCATGTCGAATGGCCTACTGTCTTGGGCTTGGTTGGACGATTGATGCATGCTGCTGCTCACTTTTTATCGTCACGTGACGTGCACGCGTGCCCTCTAGCGACGGACTGTGACCTTCCACGCGCTGGTTGGAACCACACCTCGTTACAAATGCCACGATTAGCCGATGTCGTCACCGGTTTGCGCATTACAGCCTCCGGATCGTTACTTTTTGAACGCACCTTATATCATGCAGCAGCAAGTAAGCACTGCGGAGAACATTCCCTGGTGCCCTGTATAACGGGCACTCATTTACAAGGGACTGATAACCACTATGCCCAAGCCTCTACACGAAACAGCAACAACATACAAGTGGGACTAGGCAATGGCAGTTGTCGTTGTTGATTTTTATCGGGCTTGCAACATCGAGGTCATGTAACCTCGGGTTCATGAGTATGGGTGGAAAAGTCTGATAACTTGTATTATTGTCATGGCTGTAATAGTGTACCGGTAAGTTATTGTCATTTGGGGGCTAGGATTGGGTAGGAGGTGGCCGTGGTCTTAAATTGGGTACAATTCCGGCATTTGCCCGTTGAAGAATTGAGAAACCCCAGAAAACCACTTCTAGGATGGCTGAGGTGGGAATCGAACTCGTCTCTGCTCAGTTCGGCCTCTCGAGGCTGAGTATAGCCCATTCCAATCTTCAGACCAGACGGCAATGGCCTCAATAAATGCACTTCTGGCATTTGTTTATAGGCCCAGCTGTAAGCCTACTTTCGAATTTTGTAAAAAAATGAACTTATGATATCTATACGGGCAAAATGTGCGTGTGTCAGTCCTCCCTTCTCCCCCTATCAATATCAATGTTTAAACGACGAAACAGAAAAGAATGAAGTTTGGCCCAGTAAAGAGCACCTCAATGTCTTATTTTATCTCACCGCGACCTTATGGAAAACAATATTGTGGCCACCCGAATCGAATTACGACTTACCTAAGCATAGGATCTATTACCAAATTCTGGAAAATCAAACTTTCATGTTGGAAACGTATAAAGCCAAAACTTCAAAGTCACCAGCAAAATAATTTTAAAATGGTGACCGTGCGAATCATGCAAGAATTATAATCATGATGACTATATGAGATTCAATATTACGCGCAGCCACCATCTTGAATTATAAAATACCAAAAAAACTCTCAACAATTGAGAGCTACGGTAACGAAAATCAGTTAAAAGGTTGGACCTTATACATGGCCTTGTACGGCAAAGGCAAAAAACGGAGACTCCATACATTCAAGACGGTGGCTGCGCAAAATATTAGAACATAAAACCTACAACATAGAATCTCATGCGTAATTAATAAGTATATTGGCAAGAGAAGAATATAAGTTAAGTGTTCTCCCTTGCATTAGTCAAAAGACTATCTTTCTGAATACAGCGCACAACGGCCATCATGAAATAAAGTAATAACCTCTAATATCTTAGAACTATAGCAACTAAAATAAGCAATACGGTAGAACCTTAAATGCCTCTTTGTACGCCCAAAGCAATAGAACAGGGATTCCAGATATTCCAGATGGTGGCTAGGCGTACTATTAAAATATACACACCTCAGTAACTCAGGATGTATTAGCACAATTAAGACGAAACTCAGTTAAAGGGAAGTATTTTATGGGTGGCCCCAGTAGTTTTAGTGATAAATTTGTCACACAGGATATACCGCGGTGTGGCCATCTTGAATTTTCATAATTTGAAAATAAATTCGACATTTTAAAACTGCACTGACGAAAATCTGTCACAAGGTAAAACTTTATATGTGGCTTCGTATGCACAAAACAAATTAACTGCTACTTCAAACATACAAGATGGCAGCTGGGCGTACTATTAAAACGTTATAATGAATCATACAGAATGTAATTGTGCAATGAATACGGAACTTAGCAAGAAGGAAATACAATATAAGGTACCTTGCTGAAATAAACTATAAGAACTGCACAGTGTAAACAATGTGCAGTGGCCATCGTGAAAATTAAGAACATGGTGATGAATAACACCAAGTGTTTTGAGCTAGAACAACGAAAATCAGTAGTAACGTAGAACCTTATAAGTGCCTTCTTATGACGAACCAAAAAACAGTGACTCCATACATTCACGATGACGGCTGGGTGTATTTTCAAAACTTGAATATCATTAACTCATGATATAATAGCAAAATTTGGTGAGATAGAAGTACCATATAAAATACCTCACTAGCATTATTCACCATAAGAATATCACACTGAACATAGCGCGCAGTAGCCATCTTGAACTTCCAAAATATTATGAGAAATGATTACTTTAGACCTACAATACCGAGAATTAGTAGTTAGGCAAGGCTTTGTGTGTTTTTTTGTATTTCGAAGACAAAATAACAGTGACTCCACATATTCAAGATGGCGACTGGGTGCACTGATAAAAATCAAGAACTCGTGACGTAATTTGTCTATCAACACGAAATTTTGTGAGAAAATACATGAGAGCTTGCTAGAATGATTCATAAGAATACCACGCTGAATATAGAGCGCAGTGGCATTCATGAAATTATGGAACATAAAAAGTGAATTACTTAATATATTTTAGAGCTAAAAAACTAAAATTAATATTTAAGTACAACCTTATATGTGGCTATGAATACCCATGGCAAAAAAGCGCGATTGTGGCTGTGCGTAGGCCTACTGTTAAAACACCAAACTCAATAACTCAGGATTCAATTGCGCAATTAACACAAAATTTCTTAAAAGAGGATTTTCCAATAAGAGACATTGCTAGCAATAATTATAAGATAATCACACAGAATATAGCTCACAGCCGCCATCTTGAAAATATAAGACATTAAATTCGATATTCCACGGTCTACTAGACTACAGTTACAATGACGAATTGCAGTGAGTAGGTCGTCTGACATGAAATGCTTTATCTGCAGATGACACAAAATCAATGATTCGAGACATCCTAGACGGTGGATGGACGTATATTTCTCATGTTACAAGCAATTCCTTAGGATGCAGGAGAGGGATTTGTACGAAATTTAGTAAACGAAGAGTTGTAAGGTCCTAATGTTGAACCCAAGAACATTCAATTATGCTGCTTGATAAGGACAAAGAGTTGTAATACCCATATATTTATAAGAAAGCAAGCCATATGTTCTTTTCTGATCATGTTGTATATTATTCCTGTTATCATCGGGGTAGGGGATGAGATGCGATGAAAGTCTGTGTGGCGGGTGTTTTTTACGGTAGGATGCCCTTCCTGACGCCAACATCCTGTGAGGAGCTAATGAGAGATGAAATTGGGCAAGGAGGTGGAAGGAAGTGGCCATGGCCTATTAGAAGGTACCGTCCTTGCATTTGCTTCGAGTTGAAAATGAGAAACAACGGAAAACCATTTCAAAGACAGCCAATGATGGGGTTTGAACTCACGTCTACTGAGTTCGCATATAACTTGGTCTCATGGCCTAGCGCTGCGCGTTAGTGAGAGTAGCTACTGCTGTCGGTCCATTATTTTTATATGAAACATAAATTATCGAAGGGGATTCTATCAATTAAACAGTTAAGAAGATTGCAATTTCATCAAATGTCCTCACATATGGTGTGGTGACAACTGGAAGATGTGAGTGGGAGAGATCAGCTGTCTCACATTCAATTTGTTATTGAGTCTTGTTGTAAATGGACCACACATTTACAATAAGATGTGGGTGAATGATTTACATCTACAGTATACGTTCGAAAGCCAATGAGTATTAAAGTCCATTACATCGAACGAACGAAGTGCAAAATAAAATATGAAGGCTGAAAATGGGCACAAAATGCTTTAAGTAATTGCAAAAATCGCAAAACTAGTATATGACTATTACGAAAATAAAAACAATCTTAAATCCGCAACCATCGAGAAAGATTCACGAATGGAAACATTTTTGGGTTGGCAACAGTGAAACCTTGTGTTTGAACGGAAGATATCTATTAGAAAGCATAGGCATATCAAGAAATAATCACGAAGAATGCAACAATGATGAGTGGTTTCACATGTCTGTTACTGCACTTTGAAATAATTTGTTCATTGTCCGCCTCGTTGCGTAGTGGCTAGCGTTCTTGGCTGTCACTACGGAGGCCGTGATTCGATTACCGACTCTGCCAAGAAATTTAATTCTGGTGTGCGAGCTGGACCGGGATAACTCAGCTTCGTGAGGCAAAACTGAGAAGTGACGGATTCGATTCTCACCTCAGCTAGCCTGGAAGTGGTTTTCCGTGGTTTCCCACTGCTATCCCAGGCAAATGTCGGGATGGTACCTAACTTATGGCCATGGCCGCTTCCTACCCCAATCTTACCTCAATTACAAATACACACACTAGAACAGACATTACAGTGACACAGGTTATAATACAAATTCTATACATACCCAAGTACACGGGGATACATGACTACAATGTCGCAAAGCCCCTAAAAGAATCAACAACAACAACAACAACAATTTGTTAATTCACTTACGATACACCTTACCTCCCCTCTCCCTCCCCCCACCGTCTCCATCTATACGGTATGATCGATATGTCAGCATACATGTGGGACCCACAGTGTACACTGAGTAGGAAGTACGAACTCCTCTTTAATGGATCTCAATCGGGAATGAAAGCTGTGTTTGTTGTTGTTTTATTCGAGGGGCTTTGACATCGTGGTCATTTAGCCCCGTGCACTTGGATGTTGTTAGAGTTTGTCTGATAACCTGTGTTATTGTGGTACTTGTAATAGTGTGTACCGTATATTTGTTGTTCAAGTGAGGGTGGGGAAGGAGGCGACCGTGGCCTTACATTAGGAACCATCCCAGCAGTTGGACCTCACGAGGCTGAGTTTACCCCGTCCAGCCCTCAGAGCAGAATTTAATTTCTTGGCAGAGCCGAGAACCGATCCCGGACCTCTGGGGCGACAGTATAACTACTGACATGAATCTTACATTTAAGCACTCCTAGACTCATATTGGCTGCATTCGAGAAGACCATGACAAATTTCAGAGGAGCTAGTATTTGCGATAATGCCTTATTTTCCGCCAAAGATACGATCCATAAATAAAAGTCCATTGAGCAGATGTTCTCCAGGAGGAAAACAAACATGCCTCACGGTCACTGTGACGAGAATAGGATGATAACGTAACTACTGCATGTGATTGTTTCCGAAGCAGGAAAACGTTAGCTCGGTAATTTAGTTGTATCCTGGACTAGCAAGCAAGGGTCAGCCCCACACCACCGAACAAGAGACTTGATTAGCGTTTACCCGCAGTGGAAATCGTACGGTGCATAAAGTTTCGACCCGAAGCCATCTAGATGTTAGAAAGTGAATTAAAATTTTCTTTTCAATTCTTTGAAATTTGTAATATTTCCTAAGTGAGCAATCGCAGACGTTACGAACAGTGTTGATCAGTTAGCATGAATGCCATTTTCACTTTAAAAATTTGAGGGAGGGATAGAGATGAAGATAATTGATTTAGATTGGTCAAATTATCTTATTTGTGCGTTGCCGATATACCTATTTGCTCTCAGTTGAGGCGGTGGAGATTAGGAGAGAAATGGATGTGATACGTCAATTTAGGCCCGCGAAGGTATACAGGGTGATAGGAAACAACATGAACCGTGTATATGGGCGTCAGAGGATTAGTCACTGCTAAAATTGAAAATAACAAGTCGATATTTTGCGCTGGTATAATTTCATCAGCTGATGAAGTTAGTCAAACAAATCGCTTCGCGGGCGAATTCAAATAGACTTTGCGGGCCGATGTTGCCAACTCTGTACGTGGCTCAAGATCGGGTCGATAGCCCTAGTCGTAAAAAACTAAGAGGTTTCCCTATTCCTCTAGATTGGAATGTTTTCGATATCATCGCCCTTTTAAAGCCAGATAAAATCCTTCTGATCCTATAGAGGAATTGCTTTAGTATCTTGTGTGTGAAATACTTTTCAAAGAGTAATTTTACATCGGTTACTCCAGTGCTTATCATAGGCACTCCCTAAGTATCAATTTGCCTTTAGCAAAGGGAAAATACCGCTGGTGCGGTAACTATTTTTAGCCTATTTCCACCATAAATTAAACAAGTAGTTTCGCGAAGAACTAAGTAGCGTATTTTCATATATCCTATTTATGTTAATTGCTTCTATCAACATACAAAATTTCAGTTAGATTGCTGTCATAGATTCGTAGATATTTAGAACCGTCTAAATATTTACGATGGTCGTCATGTTGGATTTTTATATATGTAGGTCATAGAGTTATGAACTACTAGATGAAGATTATTGGGTAAGTTTATTCAATCACATGATTAAGACACAAGAAATAAAAACAGGATTTTTAAATTTCGCACAGGCGCCATCTTGTGGTTCTAAAAACAATTGAAATAAATTAGATGTCAGTGGATTAAAATTTGTATAAGCATTTACCATACCAAGTTTCACTTCGCTCGGGTGGTTAAATCGCGAGAAACGTCCATTTAAACATTTAGATTTCGCGTCGCCGCCATGTTAGATTCGTGCTCGTCAGGTTAATGAAAATCCCGTAGGTGAACTTGTGTCCATAGTCTTTATCAAAATACAATATTTCAGTTTGATTGCTGTCATAGATTGGTAGATATTGAGAACCGTCTAATTGTTAATTTGCAGCTCTTCAGCCAGTCAACACGATTGTGCAATCGTAAAGGCAACACTGAAAAAGTATGGCTTCAAATCTATACAGAACCGTCCAAATATTTCGGATGTTTGCCATGTTGGATTTTTATATATGTAGGCCATAGAGTTATGTACTATTAGAAGACGATTGTCGCGTGGATTCATTATTCGAACGTTGACTTTGATCGCATGATTAGGACACAATAACGTTTCTTACAGCCACCATCTTGAGGTTATATAAACAATTGAACTAAATTAGATGTCAATCCATTACAATGTGTATAAACATTTACTTTACCATCTTTCACTGCGCTCGAATGGTTGAATCGCTAGAAAAGTGTATTTAAATGTTTCAACTTTACTTGGCCATGCTCTTTTTGTACTTAAGAAATTTTTGATAGTCTCATAGGAGAACTTCTAGTAGTACCCTTTATCATTACTAAATTGTTGGGTGATATCAGTAATAGTCTCGGAGATATCTAATGCCAGTGAAATATTTCGCACAGCCACCATGTTAGATTAATGAGATGTAATAAAATTTGAAGGGCACTTTCGGGGTCGGACGAACTAGTACTATGACCTTCGAGCGATTTCAATGAAACTCGGTAAGGACATAGTACTATCTAGTCCAACCCCGACCTTGCCCTCTACTTGTAAACACGTTTCACCAATTTATCATGGCGGCCACGCGAAATATTTCACCGGCATTCTATATCTCCGAAACTATTGCTGATATCACGCTGAAGTCTTGGCTGGTGATGGAGTACTAGGTTAAGTTTACCTATGACACTTTAAAAAGTATGTGAAAAACAAAATCAACATGGCGGCCAAGAAAAGTTGGAATATTTAAATTGCAATTTCTCGAGATTTAAACGAGCGCAGCGAAACTTAGTACGATAAATGTTCATACAATATTTGAAATATATAAAACAAGTTTTTGATTTTTGTGCCCTAATCAAGCGATCGAAATGAACGTTTGAATAATGAACCTATGCAATAATCTTCATCTAATGGCACATAACTTTATGGCTTACATATAGAACAATCCAACATGGCGATCATCCGAAATATATAGACGGTTTTTAATATCTGCGAATCTGTTATAGCAACCAAACTGAAATTTTGTATGTTGATAGAGACTATAAACATAAGTTCACAGAAGTATATTACAAAATGAAGAATGACTCGATGAGCCACCATTGTATACTATCTGAGGATTTTTTGGGAGTATGAGAGAAAACTGACCAACGTAGAATTCTAGGTGCAAACTCATGTGACTGATCTGTGTGTATTTGCAATTCAGGTGAGGATTGGGCAGGAGACGGCCGTAATAAGATAAGGTATTATCCCGGCGTTTGCCTGGCTGGAGTGTGGAAAAACCCGGGGAAAACCACACTCAGGATAGAGTCGGGATTCGAACCTCCAATCTCTGGACTTGCTGCAGCTGCCCTCGCGACCGTGGTCAACATTTTAGTTTTTCCTTTACTTTTTGTTTAATTTAGTGGCTTGCAAATTTGTGGTCATCAGCTCATGTTCCTGTGTGTGTGTAATATGTCAGACAACCTGTGTTTTAATGGTGTCTTGGCCTATTTGTAGGTGGACGACTGTGACCTTAATTAAAGCACCATTCCGGCATTGACCTCGAGTAGAAGAGATAATCAACGGTAAACCACTCCTGGGATGGCTGGAATTGGAATCAAAGTCACCTCCACTTATGAACCCAGTTCCTGCTCTCAGAATCAGACCAGAATTGTCAGAGCCGGAAATCGAACCCAGTGTATTTGGAGTGGGAGGTTCAATAGCTTACAATTATATTAGTGAGACAAGTTCCAGTGACCATCAGCAGTCCTTGAAATGGTTTTCCGTGGTTTCCCATTTTCAACTCCTGGTAAATGCTGGGACGGTACCTTCTGACAGACCACGGCTGCTTCCTTCAATATCGTTGCGCCAAATTTCATTCAACTTCGTTCATTTTATATCTCATTAACTCCTCTCATTAGGTTGGCGTCAGGAAGGACATAAGACCTTAAAAACCATCTGCCACATAGGATTTCATCGCATCTCATCCCCGACCCCATTGAAAACGGGAAAAATAAGGGGTAGATATACATTTGAGCATTTATCTATCAGAATTTGTAATTGGGCGCAGTCTACTGATATTTAAGAGTGCTTATATACTGTAACATACCCGCCATGATTCAGTAGCTCGTTAATTTTCCCATTCCCGAAAAAATTCCGGCGCCCAATCATATCTAGTGCCACAATAGTTTAAAAGGACATTATATAAATCGTATCATTTTTATTATTATTAATATTATCATCATTATTATTATTATTATGGTGTTTGAAGCCATTTTCAGTGTTGCCTTAGTAATCGAAATTTGATGTTTTTGAGTCGATGAACACGATTGTACCCAATTCTGATGGGTTATTCCTTAATCCTGAAAATAAAACCCATGTATTTTTTTCTTATTTTTTTTCTTTTCAGGATTAAGAAATAACCCATCCGAATTGAGTACAATCGTGTTCATCGACTCAAAAACATCAAATCTCTATTATTGATATATTAATTATTATTATTATTATTACCATTATTGCAGTTGTTTTATGATTATCTTACCTTCAATCTAGTCTGGTTTAATCTCAGTAACTCAGAAGTATAGAGAAAGAGGATAGTTTTTTATCATTTTAAATGATTTAGTCGACTTCGTCGTTACGTTATGGCAACGTCACGAAATGTACCTACAATGCACTGAGGTGTGTGACGGCATAGTACCACTTGGTGCATGTGTACTGAGTTAACTGGTGAGCTCTGGCGTTACGTTACGGCAACGTCACGAAATGTACCGACAATGCACTGAGGTGTGTGACGGCATAGTACCACTTGGTGCATGTGTACTGAGTTAACTGGTGAGCTCTGGCGTTACGTTATGGCAACGTCACGAAATGTACCGACAATGCACTGAGGTGTGTGACGGCATAGCACCACTTGGTGCATGTGTACTGTATTCACTGGTGAGCTCTGGCGTTACGTTATGGCAACGTCACGAAATGTACCGACATTGCACTGAGGTGTGTGACGGCATAGCACCGCTTGGTGCATGTGTACTGAGTTAACTGGTGAGCTCTGGCGTTACGTTATGGCAACGTCACGAAATGTACCGACAATGCACTGAGGTGTGTGACGGCATAGCACCACTTGGTGCATGTGTACTGTATTCACTGGTGAGCTCTGGCGTTACGTTATGGCAACGTCACGAAATGTACCGACAATGCACTGAGGTGTGTGACGGCATAGCACCGCTTGGTGCATGTGTACTGAGTTAACTGGTGAGCTCTGGCGTTACGTTATGGCAACGTCACGAAATGTACCGACAATGCACTGAGGTGTGTGACGGCATAGCACCGCTTGGTGCATGTGTACTGAGTTAACTGGTGAGCTCTGGCGTTACGTTACGGCAACGTCACGAAATGTACCGACAATGCACTGAGGTGTGTGACGTCATAATACCGCTTGGTGCATGTGTACTGAGTTAACTGGTGAGCTCTGGCGTTACGTTATGGCAACGTCACGAAATGTACCGACAATGCACTGAGGTGTGTGACGTCATAATACCGCTTGGTGCATGTGTACTGAGTTAACTGGTGAGCTCTGGCGTTACGTTACGGCAACGTCACGAAATGTACCGACAATGCACTGAGGTGTGTGACGTCATAATACCGCTTGGTGCATGTGTACTGAGTTAACTGGTGAGCTCTGGCGTTACGTTACGGCAACGTCACGAAATGTACCGAGAATGCACTGAGGAGTGTAACGTCATAGTACCGCTTGGTGCATGTGTACTGAGTTAACTGGTGAGCTCTGGCGTTACGTTATGGCAACGTCACGAAATGTACCGACAATGCACTGAGGTGTGTGACGGCATAGCACAACTTGGTGCATGTGTACTGAGTTCACTGGTGAGCTCTGGCGTTACGTTACGGCAACGTCACGAAATGTACCGACAATGCACTGAGGTGTGTGACGTCATAGCACCGCTTGGTGCATGTGTACTGAGTTCACTGGTGAGCTCTGGCGTTACGTTACGGCAACGTCACGAAATGTACCGACAATGCACTGAGGAGTGTGACGGCATAGCACCGCTTGGTGCATGTGTACTGAGTTCACTGGTGAGCTCTGGCGTTACGTTATGGCAACGTCACGATATGTACCGACAATGCACTGAGGTGTGTGACGGCATAGCACCGCTTGGTGCATGTGTACTGAGTTCACTGGTGAGCTCTAGCGTTACGTTACGGCAACGTCACGAAATGTACCGACAATGCACTGAGGTGTGTGACGGCATAGCACCGCTTGGTGCATGTGTACTGAGTTCACTGGTGAGCTCTGGCGTTACGTTACGGCAACGTCACGAAATGTACCGACAATGCACTGAGGAGTGTGACGGCATAGCACCGCTTGGTGCATGTGTACTGAGTTCACTGGTGAGCTCTGGCGTTACGTTACGGCAACGTCACGATATGTACCGACAATGCAATGAGGTGTGTGACGGCATAGCACCGCTTGGTGCATGTGTACTGAGTTCACTGGTGAGCTCTGGCGTTACGTTACGGCAACGTCACGATATGTACCGAGAATGCACTGAGGTGTGTGACGGCATAGCACCGCTTGGTGCATGTGTACTGAGTTCACTGGTGAGCTCTGGCGTTACGTTACGGCAACGTCACGATATGTACCGACAATGCACTGAGGTGTGTGACGGCATAACACCGCTTGGTGCATGTGTACTGAGTTCACTGGTGAGCTCTGGCGTTACGTTACGGCAACGTCACGAAATGTACCGACAATGCACTGAGGTGTGTGACGTCATAGTACCGCTTGGTGCATGTGTACTGAGTTCACTGGTGAGCTCTGGCGTTACGATACGGCAACGTCACGAAATGTACCGACAATGCACTGAGGTGTGTGACGGCATAGCACCGCTTGGTGCATGTGTACTGAGTTCACTGGTGAGCTCTGGCGTTACGTTATGGCAACGTCACGATATGTACTGAGAATGCACTGAGGAGTGTAACGTCATAGTACCGCTTGGTGCATGTGTACTGAGTTCACTGGTGAGCTCTGGCGTTACGTTACGGCAACGTCACGATATGTACCGACAATGCACTGAGGTGTGTGACGGCATAGCACCGCTTGGTGCATGTGTACTGAGTTCACTGGTGAGCTCTGGCGTTACGTTACGGCAACGTCACGAAATGTACCGACAATGCACTGAGGTGTGTGACGGCTTAGTACCGCTTGGTGCATGTGTACTGAGTTCACTGGTGAGCTCTGGCGTTACGTTACGGCAACGTCACGAAATGTACCGACAATGCACTGAGGTGTGTGACGGCATAGCACCGCTTGGTGCATGTGTACTGAGTTCACTGGTGAGCTCTGGCGTTACGTTACGGCAACGTCACGATATGTACCGAGAATGCACTGAGGTGTGTGACGGCATAGTACCGCTTGGTGCATGTGTACTGAGTTCACTTGTGAGCTCTGGCGTTACGTTACGGCAACGTCACGATATGTACCGAGAATGCACTGAGGTGTGTAACGTCATAGTACCACTTGGTGCATGTGTACTGAGTTCACTGGTGAGCTCTGGCGTTACGTTACGGCAACGTCACGATATGTACCGAGAATGCACTGAGGTGTGTGACGTCATAGTACCGCTTGGTGCATGTGTACTGAGTTCACTGGTGAGCTCTGGCGTTACGTTACGGCAACGTCACGATATGTACCGAGAATGCACTGAGGAGTGTAACGTCATAGTACCACTTGGTGCATGTGTACTGAGTTCACTGGTGAGCTCTGGCGTTACGTTACGGCAACGTCACGATATGTACCGAGAATGCACTGAGGTGTGTGACGGCATAGCACCGCTTGGTGCATGTGTACTGAGTTCACTGGTGAGCTCTGGCGTTACGATACGGCAACGTCACGATATGTACCGAGAATGCACTGAGGTGTGTGACGGCATAGCACCGCTTGGTGCATGTGTACTGAGTTCACTGGTGAGCTCTGGCGTTACGTTACGGCAACGTCACGATATGTACCGACAATGCACTGAGGTGTGTGACGGCATAGCACCGCTTGGTGCATGTGTACTGAGTTCACTGGTGAGCTCTGGCGTTACGTTACGGCAACGTCACGATATGTACCGAGAATGCACTGAGGTGTGTGACGTCATAGTACCACTTGGTGCATGTGTACTGAGTTCACTGGTGAGCTCTGGTGTTGCGTTACGGCAACGTCACGAAATGTACCGACAATGCACTGAGGTGTGTGACGGCATAGCACCGCTTGGTGCATGTGTACTGAGTTCACTGGTGAGCTCTGGCGTTACGTTATGGCAACGTCACGATATGTACTGAGAATGCACTGAGGAGTGTAACGTCATAGTACCGCTTGGTGCATGTGTACTGAGTTCACTGGTGAGCTCTGGCGTTACGTTACGGCAACGTCACGATATGTACCGAGAATGCACTGAGGTGTGTGACGGCATAGCACCGCTTGGTGCATGTGTACTGAATTCACTGGTGAGCTCTGGCGTTACGTTACGGCAACGTCACGATATGTACTGAGAATGCACTGAGGAGTGTAACGTCATAGTACCGCTTGGTGCATGTGTACTGAGTTCACTGGTGAGCTCTGGCGTTACGTTACGGCAACGTCACGATATGTACCGAGAATGCACTGAGGTGTGTGACGTCATAGTACCACTTGGTGCATGTGTACTGAGTTCACTGGTGAGCTCTGGCGTTACGTTACGGCAACGTCACGATATGTACTGAGAATGCACTGAGGAGTGTAACGTCATAGTACCGCTTGGTGCATGTGTACTGAGTTCACTGGTGAGCTCTGGCGTTACGTTATGGCAACGTCACGAAATGTACCGAGATTGCACTGAGGTGTGTGACGTCATAGTACCACTTGGTGCATGTGTACTGAGTTCACTGGTGAGCTCTGGCGTTACGTTACGGCAACGTCACGAAATGTACCGAGAATGCACTGAGGTGTGTGACGTCATAGTACCGCTTGGTGCATGTGTACTGAGTTCACTGGTGAGCTCTGGCGTTTCGTTATGGCAACGTCACGAAATGTACCGAGATTGCACTGAGGTGTGTGACGTCATAGTACCACTTGGTGCATGTGTACTGAGTTCACTGGTGAGCTCTGGCGTTACGTTACGGCAACGTCACGAAATGTACCGAGAATGCACTGAGGTGTGTGACGTCATAGTACCGCTTGGTGCATGTGTACTGAGTTCACTGGTGAGCTCTGGCGTTACGTTATGGCAACGTCACGAAATGTACCGAGATTGCACTGAGGTGTGTGACGTCATAGTGCCACTTGGTGCATGTGTACTGAGTTCACTGGTGAGCTCTGGGGTTACGTTACGGCAACGTCACGAAATGTACCGAGAATGCACTGAGGTGTGTGACGTCATAGTAACGCTTGGTGCATGTGTACTGAGTTCACTGGTGAGCTCTGGCGTTACGACACGGCAACGACACGTGGAGCGTGACGTCATCCATCCAGCTCCCTCCTTTCACCGCGATGACTTGTAACTTTCTAGCGTTCTTGATCATCTAACGTGTCAAGAGTCTTTGGCTTCGAGCGAAGCGAGAAGCCTCCAGCCTATCTAGCATTTTTCAGCATTTGTAGCATTTAAAATGAGATAAAGTCCAGTCTTTCAGACTAACTGTCTCTTTTTGTTCAAGAGGGATCATTTTTAGCATTAGAACTATGTAACGTGCTTTTCAAATGCTTAACAGATTACAGGAAAGACATGGCCATTGACTGCATTAATAAAATTAATTAATACATTAACAGATGCTTTTATACAGTTTGACATGTAGCAGAGAAATTTCTTTGTCGGGATGACTGGCGAAAATGGTGGAGCGTTCAAAAATCAAGATTGAGGGTTCGATCCTGGCTCAGTACGATGCAATTAAGGCTGTTTAAATACAACTTCGTGTCAGATTTACTGGCACTTTTACGATCTCCTCCAGAGCTATATTTCAATGTCCTGGCGTCTCTAAAAACAGAGCAGTTAAAAGGTACTTAAACCGATAACATAATTGCACATGTTCTTTTCCATTGCTCTGTTTGACATTCTATTCCTGGCTGTAGCCAAGGTGGCTGGAACGGTGGGTACTTAATAGTCTCGTTATGAAGCAAGCTTAACATTTTACGTGGCTCTTTACTTCGCTATCATAAGACACTGTACCTCCAGTTTACGTGAAATCCAAACTTCTAAATATGGCGTGTCACTTCGCTAAGCTCACATGCATTAGCCAGGAATCGAACACGCCCTACCGTGGTAGAGGCCAACAGTTTGACTACTGTGCCATCACGCTCCGATTGTCACCATAATACGCAAGTTAGAGGAAGGTTCACACACGGGGGTGACGACTAAAATGCCCATTCATAGATCCTAAAATGGAAAATCAATCTTACAATCAAATTGTATTTGTTTACCTGTTTATTGCAGATTAATATTTGTTTCAAGTGCAAACACAACCCTATAAAAATTAAAATAAACTGCATTATAGCATTACAACAGGTACATTACCCTTAACGTTTTGGGAGGCAAGGCCAAACGAACATTGCTAGAAATTAATGAATTAGAAACCAAGTTACAAAACCTTGACTAGTAGGATACGTGTATGACATTTCTTCCTCTGGAAACAAATGTGCAATTTGAAGCAAGTTTTTTGTTTGTTTTGTTTTGTTTTCGTATGGCTTTGAGTGCCGGGAGTGTCCGAGGACATGTTCGGCTCGCCAGTTTGTAGCTGCTTCTATGCGGACACCCATGGGGTGAGCTACACGTACTGTCGCGTGTGGAGTGTTGTCTGGGGAGGAAAGTTTGAGTGTAAGGACAAGGAGTTGGAAGGTAACGGCTCAGGCCTATAGTTAGGGACCAACCCTGGCATTTGCCTGGAAGGAAGATGGGAAACCACAGAAGACCATCTTCAAGGTTGCCGGCGGGGGGATTCGAACCTCCTCGCCTCCCGGATATGAGCGACTGCCTGCAGGCACGCCGTAACGATCACGGCTAACAGGTACAACAGGTACAGCAATGTGTCAGCTATTCTTCGGCATAGGGACCAAACGAATTGAGTCCCTAGTCATAGCGTGGTATACACTTTAGCACTCCGGTGTCATAGAAGTCTGTTGCCTGCGAATGGAACCAGCGTGTGGCAGTCGTCTCCATCTCTTCGTCAGTGTGAAAATGCGACCGGAGGACAGGAATTTCTTGATGTGCAAAGGAAGGTGGAAATCGCTTGGAGCAAGATGAGGACAGCAACTGTTCTGCAGAAGTTCGGCTGGCAGCTATTTGATCAACCACCGTCCAGTCCACATCTTGCTCCCAGCGATTTACACCTTTTTTTATCTCAAGAAATTTCTCTTCTCTGGTTAGAGCCCTGCGCGGATAAGGAAAACGTTATCCGCAACCACCCTGCATCTGCACGACTGTTATCCGCATCCGCCCCGCATCCGCACAACTGTTATCCACATCCGCCCCGCATCCGCACGTTTGTTATTCGATTCTACTGGCATTACAATGAAAAAAAATCCACAGCCTGCTTCCAGTCTCCGACCGGGTCAGGAATGGAATGAATGAAGCCCCCATCTAGCGGCGAGGATATGAACTGTGCCGGCTGCCGAGGGCTGACGCACTCATCTGGGGCAATGATTAAATGAATGACAGATGAAATGAAATGATAGTGGAGAGTGTTGCTGGAATGAAATTTTTGACAGGGAAAACCGGAGTACCCGGAGAAAAACCTGTCTGCCTCCGTTTTGTCCAGCACCGATCTCACATGGATTGACCGGGATTTGAACCACGGACCCAGCGGTGAGAGGCCGGCGTGCTGCCGCCTAAGCCACGGAGGCTTGGCATTACAATAATATGTTTAATTAGATAAAGTATTAAAGCAATACTCATATTTAAAGGTATGTTATTGGTATTTTCGTTTCACTTTCCTTTCTATAGTTTTTAACGGTGTTTTTCGAGCATATTCTGCACATTTAACCGCATATAATGGGGGTTTCGAGCATATCTATCGAGCATATAATGGGTTTATAATGGGTTTTTCGAGCATATCTATCGAGCATAAAACACATGGTTTTCGAGCATATCTGGAGATTTTATCGAGCATATCGATCCGAGCCCTAGTTATAATAAATGGTATGCTGAAGCAAACGTCAGAAATATAGGAAAACTTTGTGATTGACCTGTATAAATATATCTATCAAAATAAAACTGTAGTTAAATATGAGTCACACATACCAAACAAGGGAACCGAAAGTGTCCTTTACACACCAAATCGAACTATGTCTAAGCGTTAAATCCTATACTTTATTCCTGAATTTTAAAATACCCTTCCTGAAAGCATAAAGGAACAGTCACATAAATCTAAAAAAAAAAGTATACGTAAAGCGAAGAGAGTGAAATCTATTAAAGTAAACTAATCCTTAAATTATTATTGCTATACTGTAATTGGCTGCGGTGGCCGAGAGCGCTGACGCGCTACCTCGTACCTCGCTAGGATCAGGAGAGCATGGGTTCGAATCCCACCTCGGCTGTCCTGATATGGTTTTCGTGGATTCCCATTTTCACCACCAGGCAAATGCCGGGACGGCTCCTATCAATAGGTCCACGGCCGATTTTCTTCCAAAATCCCTTCCCTCACCCGTCCTGAAAAGCCATTAACTGCATTAATAATATCTACTTAGTATAAGACGAAGTCCCCGATTCTTGGATGTTACGGGTAAACTCGAGAACCACTGGATGGATTTTGATGCGTTTTTCACTTTTCTGTAAAGGATATCTCGAGGATGATTCCTGTAGAAAATAATTTATTTACAATATGATCGAAGGAAGCCGAGCAGTAACGATTTCAGTTGAAAAAAAAACCTGGCGTCCGAGTGCTTTGTAAGCTTATGCTGGGCAAGCCGTTATAAATATCTAAATACTATGAGTGTAAGAATTGTTCAGCATGAAAAGTTCTACTAAAAAGTCCGTGAGAGCGTATGTCTATCTTCAATACATCGCCTACTATAAGTGATTTTCCGTTTTAATTCCTTCCAACCATGTCCATTCAACTACTGAGGCGACAGTTTACGAGCTAGCTAGGGGCGAGCCTATCACCAGTTACAGCCTAACTAGTGAGCGAGCCTGCTACCCCAGATACAGCCAGCAGCAAACTATCGAGCCGTGTTGAGTTATGACTTCAGAGAAGAGTGGTTGTGTTTGGAGTTTCCCTGGAGTTGCAACTCGGGTTTTCTTCATATCGCCTGTGACACACAGTCAAGTTAAGATTGGACGGAAGGGGGATTTGAGTTTAATTCACCTCGCCTTTCCCTGGAAGTGCAAATCTCATTTCGCCTGTGAACTTTTCGTTCCGCAAAATTCACAGTCAATTTAAGATTGGACGGAAGGGGGATTATATTATATTAAATTATACTAATTGGCCTATAATCTCTACTTAGTATAAAACCAAGTCCCCGATTCTTAGATGTCACGGGTAATCTCGAGAACCACTGAATGGATTTTGATGCGGTTTTCACCATTCTGTAAAGGATATCTCGAGGAAGGTTTCTGTAGAGAATAATTTATTTATGACCAAAGGAAGTCAAGCACTAACGATTTCAGTGAAAATGTCGAAGAAAAACTGGCGTCCGTGCGCTCTTTAAGCTTACGCTGGGCAAACCGTTAAAAATATATATATGCTATGAGTGTAAGAATTGTTCAGCATGAAAAGTTCTACAAAAAAAGCCCGGGCGAGCATATCTCTATCTTCAATACATCGCCTACTATAAGTGTTTTATGTTTTCATTTCTTCCAACAATCTCCATTCAGTTACTGAAGTGACAGTTTACGAGCTAGCTAGGGGCGAGTCTATCACCCCAGTTACAGCTTAGCAAGCGGACGAGCTTATTGCCCCAGATACAGCCAGCAGCAAACTGTCGAGTCGTATTGAGATAAAATCTTTAGAGAAGAGTGGTTGTGTTTGGAGTTTCCCTGAAAGTGCAACTCGGCTTTTCTTCATTTCGCCTGTGAACTTTTCGGTCAAGTTAAGATTGGAAGGAAGGGGTATTTGTGTTTCATGCACCTCGCCATTCTTAAATTACGTCTGACAAGAATTTGTTGCACATGCATCTCCATGATAATATAATTAATAGTCCAGTCAGTGATTTTAACCCATCATGCCGAGACGTTAAACGGATATTGGTCGTTGTTCATTGACATTGAAAAAAAAAGCGCTTATCACGTAATGAATGCATAACTGTTCCCGGGCGAAGCCGGGTAGTGTTGCAAGTAACAAATAAACTTCACTTACTACATGAAGATGAATGAACATATTTACTGTCACGGTACTGCCAGGAGATAAAAACAGAAGGAGAATTGTAGTGTTATAGTGTCAATAGTGTATCGACATCAAGGCACAGTACAAGTGTTGATGATGATGATGTTTTAAGGGGCCTAACACCTAGATTCAATGGTCTGGGTGATAGCGAAAATGGCAATGAAATGTAAGCCGAATGAGAATTAAGTGAGACTGAAAATACTTACAAAATGGAGAGCGGTAATACTTACAAAAGGGAATTTAGAAGGAAAATACCCACATAAGGAATAGTTTGAAAAATACGCACAGAATATAGTTGAGGTTCAAAATACGTACAAAATGCAATGTAGAGTCGAAATACGCACAAAATATAGTTGAGGTTCAAAATACTGTTACGGCTGTGAGTTTGTGTCATCACTCGCCGCATGTGTCACAACTGCCCCAGGGCTGGGCTGTGTCCTGCCTCCTGTATTGCGCGCGCCTTATGCAACAGGGCTACTAAAACAAAGGGATAGTCCAGAATATTCGTGACTGGACCAGCGATGGAAACCTCGAGAAGCCGTGAACCCTGGATGGATCTAGAAGCATTTATTGAGTCACCGGCCTGCTATATAAGAGCGACCTGTCAAGCAGTGGTGGTTGTTGTGTTTTACGAGCTAGTGCGAGCGATTATCTTGTGCGACAGAAGTGTGGTGACGAAGTGCTGTGCGAGTTACGAAATCCAGTGACATTGTTTCTCCAGCTTGTGGACAGCGAAATAGCCTGCAGCAAGTGATCGTAAGTAATTGTGGTCGGTGAACATAATGGAGAGGAGCAGGTAGTTTCTGTCAAGGCCACCGTACTCATTAGGACGGATTAACTTCTGTGGTTTGTTGACAAGTGGAAGGGCCAAGAGCGCTCAAGGAAGAGACTTGAGGAAACTGGAGTAAGGTTCCTATTGTCTGTAATTGCTGATGAGTAGTGTAATTTTCTGGCCGCAATAAAGTTAATTATTTCTTTAAGCAGTAATTGGTGTTGTGCTTCCTACCCACCGTAATCCAGTTAACAAAAGTGCCACTAGGGGGGTGGCACGTAACAATACGTACAAAATGCAATGTAGAGTCGAAATACGTACAAAATGAAATTGAATTTCAAAATACTTACAAAATGCAATTGAAATTGAAAATACAGAATGCAATTGAGATTGAAAAACGCCTATTTCAGATCCAAAATACTCACAAAGTGCAATTTAAATTCAAAATGCTTACAAAATGCAATTGAAATTGGAAATGCTTGCAAAATGTATGGTAGATTCAAGCTACTCATTTGGATGGACAATACTTACAAAATGCAATTTAGATTGAAAATACAAACAAAATGTAATTTAGATTCAAAATACCCACAAAATGCAATCGAGAATTAAAATACTTACAAAAGGCCCACTATACAAAATACTTGTGAAAAGCGGTTTAGGCTGAAAATACGTACATAATGCAATTGAAATTCAAAATACTCACAAAAGTCCCAGCCTCTATATTGAAAGACTTACTAAAAAAACAATTTAGATTGTCAATTCTTATAAATGCAATTGAGGTTGAAAATACTCGCAAAATGCAATTTAGACCGAAAAGACTTATAAAATGCAACGTTGATTGAAAGTACCTTCAAAATGGAGGGTAGATGCCAAAAATTCGCTAAAGTGAATTTAGATACACGGGGAGCGAATTAACAAAAAAGGGCGGGAATCTTAAAGAAAAAAGGAATATAATGAAAAGAAAACAAGAGGTCTGACCCCTCGAAAAAGGAGGGTTCAGGAAAGATGAGGCAAGGGCCAATTAAGGTGGGGAAGTGAAAGACTCCCTAGACCTCGGATACCCTAATACCATTGGGGTCGGAAAAGAACAAGAATTGACCAAGGAAGGTCGACAGGAAAGAAGACGGAGAGGAGTCCGGCACAAGTAAGTGAAAGCAATGCCAGACTCGGCTGGGGTCCCATGGTCGCCAACCCACCTTCCTCTAGATGTGAGCCCCTGGGGGGAATGTTCAAGTGTGTCCTAGTATCTAAACATCTATGTAGGTATTTATGATCTTTCTTGTACTGCCGGGTGTAGTATTGCTTAATCTAATAAGTAATAACCATGTCTAGTCACCTTGGAGGTGCTGTGTTTCAAACTAACCCATATGGTTTGGGAGGGTCCCATTGGGCGACCATTTCAAATGAGCCGGCAAGCAACCCCAGTTGATGAATGGGCTGACCAAACAAGCCCAAATGACAGCTCTAAACGATGCCCCTAGACTTCAAATAAGGTAACAACCCAGCATTTTCCTGGAGGGAGTTAGGAAAATTTCCCACGTAACTCAGGGTGACCGGATTCGAACCTTCAGTCTACGGAATTGGAGTAGTAGTGGCCCAGGTGTGACGACGCAAGAGTTGTAAGAGGTGTTTCTCCATGAGTCAGGAGCATTTTGAAGCTTTCCAAGAGGGATTTCTTAATACTGTGTTGGCAAATCAGGTCTCCACGTTCTGGCTTCTAGTCACAAAATGCTTGGTCTTTGGAGGTGTGACATACATGAGGAAGCGTTAATTCTGTCCCCGAGAACCAGACTAACATGAGTCCATTATCAGAAAAGTTCCTTACAGACACCATGCACGAATATAAGTGGTGCATTCTAGCGGTTGACCTCTGTACACAACGCGCTGAGTCTTGATTTGTTGTGTGTGGTAATAGGGTGTATGTCTACCCCTTATTTTTCCCGTTTTCCAACGGGGTCGGGGATGAGATGCGGTGGAAGTCTTTGTGGTGAATGATTTTTACGGCCGTATGCCCTTCCTGACACCAACCTCATGAGAGGAGTTAATGAGAGATGAAATGAATGATGGTGAATGAAACTGGGCAAGGATGTGGAAAGAAGCGGCCGTGGCCTGTCAGAAGTTACCGTCCCAGCATTTGCCTGGAGATGAAAATGGGAAACCACGGAAAACCATTTCAAGGACGGCCGACGGTGGGGCTCGAACCCACGCGTCTACCGAGTCAGCAGAGAGCTTGGCCCCATGACCTAACGCAGCGCTTTAGCGAGCGCAGCCACTACTGTCGGTTGTGTGGTAATAGGGTACTTTTGCTATTTTAGTGCGCTATAATGGTACACTATTTGACAAGTATGATGTTTTTAAGTTAAACGAGCGCTTAAATAACATAATACTCTTGTATTTAAGTAAGTTATAAACGGAACAAGGTCGTAGAGGCATTGAGGATTGTGAATAGCCCACTATGCACGAGAAAACTAACTTTAGCCGTGGACTGTAACGGATAAGGTCTGCCCACAATGCGCAGTCGGCAGACGGTAGTGGGTAGTTGACAGTCGGCAGCTGAAGTCAGACCCGTGCTCTCTTATGGCGTCAAGCACAATGTGTAGTTGTATGTCGGTAGTTGATAGTTGATAATCGGCAGCGTGTACTCGGCTGTCGCCAATTTTATCTTTGACTGCCAACTGCATGTTTAAGAGCAAATCAGAAAAGATCACAAGCTGGCGTCACTTTGTCGTTTTCCCGCTCAGTCTTCAGCTGTGTAGTTGACTAGTTGTAGTCGCGGTATATTCTTCGCATAAGTTCGTTGTTATATTATATATTAATTATATAAAAAGGTGATGACCGAATTTGCTGACCTTGGGGTAGAAGATATATTTATTGATCTTGAGGGAATACCGTTGGCTTTATGACATGAGTGAGCCCAAGTATAAAGGCAACCTCTTCAAAGATCAGACGTGGAGGCTCATTGCCGATGCAATGGGTTGGAAAGGTGTGATCATTTATATAATAATAACTTTCATTATTTAATTTATCGACAAGAAAATTGACAACTTCTTCAAGGAATGAATGAAAGTCAAGTTATTACTTACTCCTAGCATTTTAAGGACTGCGCATTGTGGGTAGGACTTGATGCTCCCGCCACCTTAGCTCTTATTAATGTCATCCCCGCCCATTGGGAATCACAACTTGAGGGATGCAATTGTACATTCGGAGGTACCCAGAGTGAGGATCTGATCCTATGTAGGGTATAGAGGAACGATATTTGAGGGATGATGGCCAGAGTTGACGTGCAGTGGCCACAGCATCCGACAGGGTTCCATTTGGCATCACGTGGCTGGGAGACCCGTGCCAGATAATACCAGGACTTTTAAATACATGAAATGTACTGTACATAACAGATTCGGCGATAATACGGACAACATACAGTACAATATGTACTGGAGCAATAAGTAAGCCCCACAGGGGCTCACATCTAGTGGAACGTGGGTTTGGCGACCACGGGGCCCCAGCTGAGTCCGGCATTTCTTCCACTTACTTGTGCCGGGCTCCTCTCCGTCTTCTTTCCTGTCGACCTCACTAGGTCAACTCTTGTTCTCTTCCGACCCCGACGGTATTACGGTATCCGAGGCCTGGGGAGTCTCTTCCTTTCCCGCCTTAATTGGCATTGGTCTCATCTTTTCTGATACCCTCCTTCTGCGAGGGGTCAGCCTTCTTTTTCTTTTCATGTTACCTCCTGCCTTCTGCTCAAGGCCCTCAAGGAGGCCGGGCGTATGTAGCCCCACCACATCTGGTGCACCCTGGATATTGCTACACCCTCAGGGGCTCACGGCTGTTGAGTTCGGGAGTTGGCGACCCCGAGGGATTCCTGAGCTGGGTCCGGTTTCCCCCCCTTTTATCCATTACCTCTGGGGCGAACCTTCTCCTCTTTCATTTTCCTATCTGCCTTTCATGGCTCTCCTTCCTTTAAAGTCTCTCAATCTGCATCTTCGAGGGTTGAGGACCTTTCATTTCCTCCTGTCCTTTATTTGCCTTATTCTCCATTTGTTTTCAATTTCTTCTTCTAGTATATGTCTTAGTAGTTAATTTTAGTTATAGTTTACATTTCATTATCATCTTCACGATCACCCAACCATTAGGGGCCGATAACCTAGATTTTAGGCCCCTTAAAACCACAATTATCATCATCATCATCATCATCATCAATAAGTTAGCCCTGAATTCACTTAAACTTTGACCCAACAAAATCTATACCGGGTGTAAAGGTATGTCAGAACTTACTTGATACATTCCTCACATACAGGGGATGAGAATATTTTGTATAAACATGAGCCCGGAATTTCCGTATTTAGAACACGCCTCGTAGCGTAGTGGCTAGTAGTCTTGGCTGTCACCCCGGAAACCCGGGTTCGATTCCCAGCTCTGCCAAGAAATTTAATTCTGGTGTACACTCAGCCTCATGATGCAAAACTGAGAGGAGGCGGGATCGATTCCTAACTCAGCCATCCTGGAAGTGGTTTTCCGTGGTTTTCCTCTTCTACTCTATGCAAATACCGAGATGGTACCTGACTTAAAGTCACAGTCGCTTCCTACCCAATTCCTACCTCAATTACAAACACACACACTGGTACAGACATCGCAGTGACACAGATTATCCGACAAATTCTACACACACCCTAGTACACGGGGCTACATGACCACGATGTTGCAAAGCCCCTAACGAATCAACAACGACATTACACGCTACATAACCGAAACTTATCATAGCATAGGCCTATAATTTGAAATATAATTTTATGGTCAATGCTCAAAAGCTCCTTAGTTATCATGCATTAACCCACAATCTCACTGAACTGATGTACCCCTGGAGTTTTGCAGATCATCTCGCTGTCTTTCTCAATATAGGGAGGATGATTCGCTTCATCTTACACAGGAATTCCATACACCGGAGCCTTTAAATGGCCGCAAGAATAAAAATCTATTGGGTTCAGGTCCAGAGAGTGAGGAGGTCAAGGAAAGCCCATCCATTTGTCCCGAAACTATATTCATAGAGAAAGTATTGAAGAAATCGGGAATAGACACACCAGGAATGCCACAGTTCAACACTGGGATTCGAACCTTGGATAATGTAGTTGCCGATTGCAGTCGTGAAGCATAAATAGATGAGGGGTAGAGTAGTGAAGCTCGAGCTAATACGTTAACTGGTGTGTGAACTCCTAAGCCCGTTCAGCCGTAAATCGGGAGATCATGCTCATTAATATGCATAACTCAACTGTTAACAACTCTTCATATAACTTCACATAACATTTGTATAGACTCCGATTTGCCTCGCAAACATTAAATTAGCTTCAAGAGATCACATATTCTCTGCTAGAGATGTAATCAATTTCAAATTTAGAGACTTGGTTCGTTAAAATGCCATGCATGGCCTGCTTTGCCAAGGAAATTCACAGCACAGCTTGTCTCGACTCAACTTATCGCTGCAGCAGGAACACGGCCTGGCTGTGCATGTATTGTTTAAACGGTGTTGTTATTGTTGATTCTTATAGGGGCTTTGCTACATCATGGTCATGTAGCCCCGGGAACTTCGGTGTGTGTGAGTGTGTAGAATTTGTCTGATAACCTGTGTTACTGTGAAGTCTGTACTAGTATGTGTATTTGTATTTGAGATAGGATTTGTGCAGGAAGCGGCCGTGGCCTACTACCCCGGAATTTGCTAGGAGTAGAAGTGGGAAACCACGCAAATCCACTTCCAGGATGGCTAAGGTAGGAATCGAACCCACCTCTTCTCAGTTTTGGCTCACGAGGCTGAATGTGCCATTTTCCAGCCCACAAACCAGAATTAAATTCCTTGGCAGAGCCCGGAATCGAACCCGGGCCTCCGTGGGAATTAGTTGACTTAGGCCTTATGATGTTCTGGTCTTCGGAGAGGAGAGCCTAACGCCCCAGGGAAAAGTTCTTACTTTCATTGCTTCCAGGACATGTTGCTTGTTTCCAAAAGGTGGCTAGTTTACTTTCACAATTTTCTTTGCATACATCTATGAATAAATATTCCAATTTCATGTTAATTTGGAGCGTTTCTAAGACTGTGCTCTTCATGTGATTATTTTTGCGTATGAATATACAGGGTGAGTTGGCCGTGGTCGTTACGGCATGGCTGCTGGCAGTCGCTCACATCCGGGAGGCGAGGAGGTTCGAATCACCCCGCCGGCAACCTTGGAGATTGTTTTCTGTGGTTTCCCATCTTCCTACCAGGCAAATGCCAGGGTTGGTCCCTAACTATAGGCCACAGCCTATAGCTAACTTCCAAATCCTCGTCCTTACATTCAAACTTTCCTCCCCAGACAACACGCGACGGTACTTGTAGCTCACCCCACGGGTGTCCGCATAGAAGCAGCTACAAACTGGCGAGCCGAATATGTCCTCGGACACTCCGGCAATAAAAGCCATACGCAAAAAAAAAAGTATGAATATTTCGTTCGGTGTAGACCTTAATTTTTGTTCATTCCAACTAGTCAAAGGAGCAGCAAGTGGATTTTATGGTGAAGCAGGCTCAAAGGCTGGTAAACTGTTACAATGGGAGGAAACACAAAATAGCTTCTACAGGTAAACAGCGTGTTCAAATTGCAGCTGTAAAGCTTGAATCACCGGTAAAATACTTTAATGGTAATACAAGTGGTGGAGACATTAAATAAGAGGTGAAAACAAATGATATTAAATGGAAAATAGGAACATGTATTTGGTTATAAATTCGTAATGGAAGTAAACTAAACCACACGCCTTTATGTCCCTTGTGGTTAAGTTAGTTTCAAATACTCAACCACTGCGTGCTGTGCCGAAAACATGAGGAGAAACAGTGAGATTGATTGATTGATTTCCACGGCCACACTTAGAGCTTAAGAGCTCATTTACAATAGCGTCCTACATACAGGGTCTTTCATATAAAGTAAGAACGGCGAGCGGCAGTTTCGTTATTCGCTGCTGCGGTGGCCGCGGCCCCCTGCTTAAAGTGTGCGTACAATCCTGTATGAAATATTACCTTATAAAAGATGCTAGAAGTGTCGTCCTTTTTGGATTATACAGGCATTGTGTCTGGTAACCACATTCTGGCAGACGTGAGTGAGTTCTGCCACTGTAATGTTTCTGATTTTAAATTTTATGCTTTCTATTGAGCACTGAGTCAGTAGTGCCAAACTTATTTACAATTACGTGAATCTGCTAGTGAAGGAAATTGCTGAACAAATGCATCACGTACCCGCCGAGCCGACTCGTACTTAAAATAAGTTTTACATACAAAAATACGATGTTGTAATGAGATCTGCCTCATGTTAACATCTGAGTTTCAGACTGGCGACTGAACACCTGCACGCTTATTGCAAGGTCAAGTACAGTATATGCGCCTATGCGCGCGCTTTCAATACTACAGCAGGGGGCCGTGGTGCGCCAAAAGCTCGGCCAAGGTTACTGTAGCAGCGGATAACAAAGCCGCCGCTCGCCGTTCTTATTTTATATGAAAGACCCTGTATAATAAGATTAGGGCTTATAGAAATAAAACATTTAACTAACAATCACATTATAAATATGAGGGCATTATTTTAAGTAAGGGCCGTTTTCTTCTTAAAGCCCGTAGTTTATGCGCATGCCGCAACAAGTGTGCCCGCTACCTCCCGGCATCCTTTGCGGACAAGCAGGCGTCAGTTGCAGCTGTGTAGCTAACCTGTACGCTGAACTGTGCATCTTTACAATGTTCAAGATTATTGATTCGCCCGCCGCGTGTGAGGTACGATCTGTGATACGTTCTTTGAGTGCAAGAAACATGTCGGCTGCAGACATTCATCGTCAGCTTTATGAGGTGTATGGTGATAATGCAATAACGGAAGGTAAAGTGCGAAAATGGGTACGCGAGTTCAAAAGTGGCCGTGAAAATATTCATGACGATGAACGCTCAGGTCTGTGATCACAGATAACTTGGTGACTGCAATTGACACGAAAATTCACGAGGACCGAAGATTCATGATAACCACTCTATCAATGGATTTTCCTCAAGTGTGAATTCTTGGCTGTCAGAGCAGGCGGCAAACTGTTATGCAAAGGGATTTCAGAACTTAGTTTTAAGGTATTACAAGTACCTAAATAAACAAAACAACTATGTAAAAAATAGAGGAAGGTATGTAAAACCTAAAAATAAATGTGGTTTCAAAATAAAATGTTCGCTTAGTTAAAAAACGGCCCTTACTTAAAAAAGCCCTCATAATAATAGTCTAACAATGATAGTAAGAAAAAGACAGTAATACTACAATGATAATAATACTAATAATAATAATAATAATGACAAAATTATATAAAAATGAGTGCATACAGACACAACATCTGCCTGAAAAACAAACATCATATACAAGAAAAGATATTAACGTAGGTAGGTTGGCAGCTATTGTCCTGGTGTTAGAACTGAACTAAAAATAGTATTTTAATATAATGCGGCAATCAGATGTGAGAGGTATACTGCTCCAAGAAGCAGGATGAAAGACGTCTTTTGAGAGCTGTAGTGCTTGCAATGTCAACGAATTTATATAAACCGAAGGTGTTGAAGATGCGTGAGGCGGTGCAAACAAAAGATTTATTGAACTTCATGGTTTGGTGTATAGGAATCGGGAGTGTTAATTTTGTGTATCTATTATTTCGATTATGAACAGAATGCATTGGTGTAAAGGCACTGTAGAGATATAACGGGGTCTTGGTATGTAATATTTTATGTGTCAGAATGCCAACTGATAGCTGCCTGTGGAGAAGGGTGGAGGGGGGGGGAGGGGGGTTGAGGGGGGGAGGGGGAAGGGGGCGGGGGGGGGGGGGGGCGCAGATGGCTACCTTCCTAGACCAGTTGTGACACCCCGAATAGGAATTAGAAGTAAAAGTTGAACAAACATGCTGCTGATGAAATAGAGATACTCTATTGCCTTAATTGTGTGGATAAAAGCTTATGGTCCGTTCGCAGCTGTAGATTGATTTAGGGGCTTTGCGACATTGTTGTCATGTAGCCCCATGTACTTGGCTGTGAGTGTGTAATTTGTCTGATAACCAATGTTATTGTGATGGCTGTATTAATGTGTGTATTTGTAATTCAAGTGAGCATTTGGGAAAGAGGCGGCCGTGGCCTTAAGTTAGGATACATCCCAGCATTTTCCTGGAATAGAAGTGGGGAAACCACGGAAAGCCACTTCCAAGATGGCTGAGAATTAAATCGAAGCCATCTCTTCTTAGTTTTACCACACGAGGCTGAGTGTACCCAGTTCTAGCCCCCCTTGGCAGAGCCAAGAATCGAACCTGGACCTTCGGGATGACAGCCGAGAATGTTAGCCACTACACCACGAGGTGGTCTGGTCACTTCATTTCTGTCCTCTACACGTAGCTGATGTCGCACGTCTGACCTAGCAAATTCAGTCTGGTGGCCTTCGAAAATCCTGCTGCAAGGGAGTTTCCAAGCCTGAATGTAGATGGTTTGAGCGGGAACCGATTAAGCAATCTACTCTCATATTTCGACTTTCCGCTCAACACTGTCCGCCTCGTTGCGTAGTGGCTAGAACTCGTGGCTATTGCCCCGGAGGTCCGAGTTCGATTTCTGGCACCGTCAAGAAATTTCAATTCTGGCTGAGGTCTGGAACAGGGCACACACCGCCTCGTGAGGCTTAACTGAGAGGAGGCGGGTTCAATTTCAACTTCAGCCCTCCTGGAAGTGGTTTATCGTGATTTCCCACTTCTACTTCAGGCAAATACCGGGATGGTTCCTAAATTAAGGCCACGGCCACCTCCTTCCAAATTATCATCTGAATTACAACTACGCACATTAATACAAACATCACAGTACCACAGTTTATAAGACAAATTCCACACACACGCACCCAAGTACACGGGGCTACATGACCACGATGTCGCAATACCCCTCAATGAATCAACAGGTCGAACATCAATTCCGCCCGATTTTTCTCAATTCCACCCGGTCCTCCAAGGGACCCAAAAATAAGTTCCTCAGCTCCGCTCAGGCTTTGACAAGGGGTCGGAAAAGGGGTTATCCCCAATGACGTAAACAAATGTCATAACCCTCCTGCTCGCATAACAAGGGCCGGGTCAACGTCAAACACCGTCTGCAGCGCATGAGCGAATTCTTGCATTCCACACGACAACACAAGTACTACACCTCATCCAAATATATTTGTTTTTTTTAAGTGCCTACATCAGATACAGACAGACACGTACATTCTACTTAACAGCAGCGGGCGGGTGTCGAGCAAAGACAAGAATAGTCGTGTGAGAAAAGAATTCATTGAAAACAAGCTCATGCAGTACGCCAACCAAACAATGAGTAGATTAGATCTTGTGAAGTGTGTTTCTCACACAATAATTAGGGAATGAAAAGAGTTTCATCTAATGTTTTTGTATACTTTTGAAATGAAGTAAAGATTTATGTGATTTTAAGATGCTGATTTTTCTTATTTTATTAAATTTCCTGTCCATTATTTTATTTAACAACAGTGATTAATATCTAGCTCGTTGTATTATGTTTATATCTGATTTAACGATTGAGCGGACTTGGTGGTGGTGATTTGAAATTAATCATAATATTCTTTTACATAATTCTGCCAAGTTTTCTATTTTATTTTTTTCTACTCATGCGCTGCATAAGATGTTCGACACGGCCCTTGGTATGCGAGCAGGAGGGTTATGACATTTGTTTACGTCGTTGGGGAAAAGCCTGGGTGGAGTTGAGGACCTCATTTCTGGGTCCCTTGGAGGACCCGGTGGAATTGAGGTAACCCTGGCTACCTGACTGGAATTCCCGGGTGGAATTGATGCCCACCCAATTAACAACATTAACTTTTAGCACTGTCATCTGCACGTGAAACCGGAAGACTGTTGGGGAATCCGTAGCAGAGATTTACTTGTTATCACAAAATGAGACAGAGAGATCGTACGACATGGGGTGCGCCTGGCTGTACGTTCTCGCCTGCTGTGTCCAAGCTTGCGAGATCAAATCATGTCACAGTCAGTTAACATTGGAGGGTGGTTAAATAGAAGGGAGCCATGACAATAAATTTACTGGTGAAATTCCGGCATTATTATCAAACCAGAGTTCTTGGGACACACTGCCATTGACACAAAGAAGAAGGATAAGACTGTTGGATGATGACAAGAGTGGTCCTCTTTGATTTTCTGTGGTTTCCCCCACTTCTGTTCCAGGCGAATGCTGGGATGGTTCCTAACTTAAGGCCACGACTGACTCCTTCCCAATCCTCATCTAAATTACACCGGGTGAGTTAGCCGTGGTCGTTAGGACATGACTGCTGGCAGTCGCTCACATCCGGGAGGCGAGGAGGTTCGAATCCCCCCGCCGGCAACCTTGAAGATGGTCTTCTGTGGTTTCCAATCTTCCTTCCAGGCAAATGCCGGGGTTGGTCCCTAACTATGGGCCACAGCCGCTACCTTCCAACTCCTCGTCCTTACATTCAAACTTTCCTCCCAAACGGTAGTTGTAGCTCACCCATTGGGTGTCCGTCTCGAAGCAGCTACATAACTGGCGAGCCGAACATGTCCTCGGACACTCCCGGCACTAAACGCCATACGCTATAAAAAACTAAATTACAACTATAAACACTAATTTTGGCATCAAAATAACGCAGGTTATCAGACAAATTCCACACACACCCAAGTACACGGGGCTAAATGACCACTATGTTCAAGCCCCTTAAATGAAACAACAGAAATACACTGATCGACAAAAATATTCGCGCACCAAGAAGATATTGTGGAAATTGCATGAAACCAACTATGGACAATTGCGACGTTGATGTTAGTAAATTATTACAATATTACAGCATCGTAGAACACGTACCAGCTTTAGTACCATGTTGGTCCACCTCTATCTTGGATACAGACTGCATGCTGGCGGGCTTTGAGGCATACTGGGTTCTTAGGGTATCCTGCGGCAAATCAGTTCATATGTGGAAGGAGCAAGTGACCTCGCTGTTCCGCCCCTTCAAACATCAATCATCATTATCAACCAAATTTGCTGCAGCTGGTTCTCGAGATTTTGTGAACTCTTCGGCCCCACAGTTGGCGTCCCAGACGGTCCCAGACAAATCTGGGGATCGGGTGGATCACGGCAGTTTCCCAACGTTGTGCAGGCAGTTCAGTGTCACCCTTGCTGTGTGTGGTCGAGCGTTGTCAATCTGGACACCCTCTCAAGAGTGGCAAGACATGTGGCGGAAGGTTATCCCGCACATATTGCTGCGCCATTATTGACCCTCATAGGGTGACACACCACAGAAAACGCCGGACTGAGACACGCACCACGAGATCTTCAGACACGAACACAGTAGTTGTCGGCGGAACACAAAGGGAACCTGGATTCGTCATTAAAGACAAGCTGGTTCTAGTCTGCAGCAGCCCATCACCGCAAACGGCCACCTAATGGGCACCATGAGATCAAATTCCCTTCAGCCAAGCGACTGGAAATACTCCTTGCCAACGCAGGGACCCGTGTCTGGTTGGTGAGCACCGTGTTTATCGTTTGATCCGACGATCGGCTTTCCTAGTGAACCGTTGAGGGTTTTCTGAATCCTGTGACCGTGTGTGCTCGGTCCCAAATCGTCCGAACAGTCTAAAGTCTATTCGCCGAGTCAAGACAGTGCCCCTGGCTACCCGAACAGGGAAACATGCCCAGTTCACGTTATCGGCTCTGCTGGACAGGGGTAGCCAAGAAACTCCGAGATCAATAGTCATGCCGTAGCCCTAAGAAAGACAAGACTTGCTGCACTTAGTGCTGTGCTGCACTGTACACTGTTGCCTGTCATAAGCAGTTAAGAACTAATTAATTAATTATTTAATTAAATACATAAACGAACAATAAATAAACCGCGCTGTAGCATGTAACCGATAAGTCAGTCCGCTTCACATGTAGGCTATACACAGCACTGAAGTTGGCGTACATTCAACAGGCACAGCTCTGTGCACCCCTTGCGGGCAGCCCTGCAGTCACGTGTACAACTGTGTTTACTTCCACTATCTCAACTCGGCGAACAGACTTTAGTCAGAACTGCTTAGATGGCGGACGATTCGTCGATACGACCATCCAGCCCAATAATGCGTCCTCTCTCCAGCTCTGTTAGATGGGTAAAAATGTACTTGGAATGCGTTGTGGAGACATGTGGATTGGTCGACGAGATTTACGCAACTACAGCCCTCTATTAAATGGAATATGTTTGAGATTGTATTTTGGGGTGATCCGGAAGTTACCCCTCCCCTTCATGCTGTTAGTTACTGCTGATAGTAGAAGAAACAGATAGGGGGCGATAAGCCGTGCGAGGCTTTCTGCCTGTCCCATCACTAGGTGCTCTAACTAACCAGGCATCATCATTTGTGTTGAGGAACATAGAAATAGGTATGTAGGTAGACGAAGGGCCAGACAAAAACACCATAAGCATAAAGGAAAGATTGCCTGCAGGTAAAACCGGGCTAATATGTTTGAGTAGTATGTGTGAACCTCAAAGGGCACGTGCACGGCCTCTGGTGGCGAGACCATTCAACTAATCACGTTCCTGCTCTAATTATCTGATGGACTCCACACTCACTGAAATGCTCAGGGCTGATGTTCACGATGTAGGCTACCAACCCATTAATGGAAGCAACAACAACTTGCAAACATTCTTCGGTTTGAATGTCTAATTAGCATACATGAGTGGTTTCGTTTTCAAAACTAATGTTGCAATGAAAACTTAGTTCAAGACATAGAAAATCTATCCAGACTCTTGATTCAAGGAATTACAGTGACATAAAAAGCATTACATCACATCACATCACATTCTTTCATGAAATTTGAATGGGCTATTAATCTATATGAATCATGCTCATTACAATTTGAATCGCGTTGACCGACTGATCTTACCCGGTGTTCTTTCTTTTAGATTTTCAATGCAAAAATGCAGTAATGTAGTTATTTAGTTTCACATCAAAATAAACTTTATAACTCCAATTTCACTATTTTTCGTTCTATTGTAGATTTCTTAAAAACGTGTGATAGAATTAAATTCCTTTCCTACGTTTGTGTTTCCTCACCACGTGATAAAAATAGAATACATACATTTTCCAGATTTGTTTAGAAATATTTCAATATACACCACTACTACTATTTAGTACTAGCAGTAGTGCCCGGCTTCACCCGGTGGATTTATTTGTTTTATGGATGATAATACTACTACAGAACTGGCACATGGTACTTAAACTAACAGAAAAGAAATATTTTTAAATATAACTGTTTGTGGTGGTGCTGGTGGTTGTAGTGGGGGTGATAAGTAGTACAGTATAATGGACGTAACATTCAGGTCATTTTCCCGTTATGATAATAATGAATAGGGAAACGGCTGTTTACTAACTACAGCACTGACAGATGTAATTTACGAACAAATTTTAAAATATGTTTAGAAAGAGGAGTAACTGAAATAAGACACTGCCTAGGGCCTATATCTCATTGGCTGTTAGAAATGTAGAGACCAATAGTGTCGTCTTTTGTCGCATGGCGCCGTAGGAAAATAATCAGAACACTTTGGAAAACTTCGGTTGTCCTTAGCTCCTAAGGTAGAATAGTATCATTTACCGCCACATAGCGCTCAACGATAAGTTTCGGATTAAATGAAGGTAAATTTGAAAGCACCAACGCTTATCGCAGCTGATAACCTCAATGTACTGCACCAACACCATTGCACTTATACAGAAGCATAATATGTTCATAATGATAACTGTTTTAAGGGGCCTAAGAAATCTTTTTGCACTAATTACTCGCCGTGACTGCAATTTATAAGCAGCGCAAGATTTAACTATTTTCGCAATTCTGCACCAGAACACTTGTAGGGGCGACGCGATGCAGCCCGAATTGCCAGTCAAAAATGGACTTATTATAATACAGTTACACTACTACGGACATGAATGGTTCTAGGGCCTTAATACGTGGTTTTCAAGTTCAGTTTGTTTGTTATTCTAAATGTAGGGAATGGAGAGCGTTGTCCAAAATATCAAGTAGACAGTGTTACCAACAGGGTTTCAAAGTGTAAATAAAATTTGGTGCAATTAGGAGGAACGGTGTAGATTTGTGATAAAGGGCCTAAATGCAGGGAATGGAGTGGTCTGTCCGAAATTTAAAGAAGACAGTGTCACCCGCAGGGTTCCAAAGGGTAACTTAAGTATACAAAATGTGGCTCAGATCGGTGAAACGGTGTAGATTTGTGCCAATGGGTCTAAATTCAGGGAACGGAGTGGCCTGTCCGAAATTTAAAATAGCCAAAACTATTCCTCTTGAATCTGGCTATCATATACAAAACAAATTTTTCGAATCAGACTGATAGTTCCAGAGATTAGCGCGTTTAAACACACAAACACACAAACTCTTCAGCTTTATTGTATTAGTATAGATATTATTGAATCAGACTATCAGAAATAGTACGTGCGAGTCATTCAGATTGTATTACTGTAACTATGTATTGATTAATAGTGCGAGTGACCGTTGGTGAATGGAAACTGAAACTGAAAACAATAAGTATAACGGTTTGTCAGTTTCATTGAAACGTAACCTCCAACCCAAGTTTAATTAGAGTATCAATAATAAAACACTAGGTCTTCCATTAGAGATTTGGGGTGACAATCTCGAATAAATTCTCGTTCATTCGTCCAGTCAACACCCGGGTTCAGTCGACCACAACTGGTGCTAGAGTGAACACGAAACTGCTCGAAGCTCCAGCCAGGAAGACAACCAGATAAGTAGCAGCCTGTGTTATTATTACAGTATAACCATAGTTGATTTTTTACAACCATATAGTCACCCCAAACAGACAAACTCCGGATTTCTATTACCATTTTAGCATTTCACCTAACATTAGATACACTACATTTAGCATACACCGACAGTTGCATTACCAATACTGCAACTAAATAATTGTACATATTGTAAATATTTTTCACCTGTATTTCTCAAACATAGATGTTATAGCCTAAGTGTAATGGATCTGATGATGATCGCTTGACGATCGAAACTGGTCATCCTAGTGTATTTATTAATCTCTTGTAATTTATTTCAGGATTAGGGCATAACCCAACTCTTTTTGGGTGCATTCGTGTTGACCGACTGAAAAGCATCAAACTTTTGTTTTGAAATTCTCGTTCGATGATCATATTCCAAGTTTCCGATTTTTAAAAGAAAGTGTTAAAATTATTTTCAGATATAACACTTTCCAAATTAGTCAACTCATGCGGTCTGAACTAGAATGTTGTTGTTATCAGGGATGGTTTCTACAATAATATAATTGACACCATCGAACGAGTACAATAGTCATTTGTTACATGGCTCCGTCACAGGGGTTGGTAACATTACCGACCGCGGTGGCCGAGAGCGCTAACGCGCTACCTCGTGCCTCGCTGGCATCGGGAGAGCGTGGGTTCGGATCCCACCTTGGCCGTCCTGAAAATGGTTTGTGTGGTTTCCCATTTCACCACCAGGCAAATGCCGGGACGGTTCCTTTCAATACCTAGGTCACGGCCGATTTCCTTCCAATATCCCTTCCCTGACCTGTCCTAAAAAGAAAGTACATGGCCATTGGCTGCATTAATAAAATTATATCATTACCATAGAGCTGAATATGAGATTTATTGCGGTCTTCCACCACTGAACAGACGGCGCACACTGTGTGACCTAAGATTCCTGTGGATACTGGTAGATGACGCAGTTGATTCTGATCAGTTGTTAGCCAGCTTGGATTTTCACGACTCTCATCGAATCACCAGACGGAAGTATACGTTCAAAGGGGTCAGATAGAGAAATAACGTCCGCAGAAACTTATATCTGATCCGGTTGTAGTCAACATGTACATAAATGGAGAGTACTTATCACTATCAGCTGCTATGAGAAATATCAGAAGTAGGTTGTAAAATATTGTAATGTATATTTGTGCTCAGTATTACTCGTATTTGTGTTTGGTTGAATTTGTGGAAAAATGAATGGTTGATTGATTAAATTGCTTGAAAGTACGAGAGATGTAAGCTTGTGTCTAGAATGTAGGCTATTTAGAATTATTTTTTCTCTTCTTGTACGACCTTGGGCGTCTTAGGATATCCATTCTCCCTTTCATTCAATTTATGCGTTTCGCCCATTTCATATATAGTTCTTAATTTCTGTAAATATACCTTTTAATGTTTCTTGAACTTTTGTGATTAAACAAATTGATGAATGAATAAATGAATGAATGAATGAATGAATGAATGAATAAGTTCATGAATACGAGAATTTATAAGCGAATTGGTGAATAGGTGAATCAATCGATGAATGGATGTAACTTCATTTTCGGGATGTTTGAGTTCATGCATGTATGGTGGTAGTTCACAGTTAATAGTGTCTTCCATATTCGTGCTCTTGTTTCTCCTTGTCTGTTTGTTTGTTTGTTTATATTTGAAGCTTTAATGTTAATATTTATTATATTGTCACATGTGGATTGTTATCTGTCTGACAATAATAAATACATATATACATATCATCCGTAATTCTACACTGGATGACAAAAGATGAAAAGAATGCTAATAAGACAGAAATAATAGAATATTTGGGCGTAATGTGGTACATGTTTTTACCAGTCAAGGGTATGTAAATGATTAGATTTGCAAAGAGCTGGTACATCGACAGCGTTCCCCAGGGGGCATAAGTTGTATTATCACGCCTGGATCGATAGTGTTATCTGGCAGTTGCTGGAGTTAACACCGTAAGAGGAGGTCACCAGACCCAGAAGATGGCTACCATGCAGGTGTTGTAGCGTGCTTATAAAGTGACTATACTGTATGTAACCTTTCAGCAAAGGTATCCTTGCCTGTGTAGTTGGGTAACGCGTCACAATAACAGTATCTTTTACTCTCATGTCCTCATGTAATGAAATGAAATGAAAATCCACAGCCTGCTTCCATTCGACCGACCGGGTCAGGAATGGAATGAATGAAGCCCTCATCCAGCGGCGAGGATATGAACTGTGTCGGCTGCCGAAGCCTGTCGCACTCCTCCGAGACAATGATTAAATGAATGACATATGACATGAAATGATAGTGGAGTGTTGCTGGAATGAAAATTTGACAGGGAAAACCGGAGTACCCGGAGAAAAACCTGTCTGCCTCCGTTTTGTCCAGCACAGATCTCACATAGAGTGACCGGGATTTAAATCACGGACACAGCGGCGAGAGGCCGGCGTGCTGTCGCCTGAGCCACGGAGGCTCTCCCTCATGTAATGACAATTCACAATGTTGCAATACAAGTTCTCATACATAGTTTTAATCAGAAAATGTCTTCTGCATCCAACCTGCTTAATCTTGACATTTAATGAAACAGGACTCAAAGGTGGTGAGCGGGCGTGGTGGCTCAGCGGTCTAGCTGTATGCCTCTCACCAAGGCGGCCCGGGTTCGATTCCCGGTCAATGCATGTGAGATTTTCGAAGTGAAATGCCATGTCCTGTGGTTCGGGTTCCATGTAAAAAGGAGATCCCGTGGCTCATAATCACTAGATTCACGGTCACGTAAAACTACAATCTTCCTTTTCCTTTCAAAGGTGGTGAATATTTTCTGTAGTTTATTGTCTATATGTCCACCTCGTTGCCTAGTGGCTAGCACTCTTGGCTGTCACGGCGAAGGCCCGGGGTCAATTCCCACCTCAGCCATCCTGGGAGTGGTTTTCCGTGGATTCCCACTTCTACTCCAGGTGAATGCCTTAATTAAGGCCACGGCCGCCTCCTTCCAAATCTTCATCTGAATTACAAACACACACACTAATACAGCCATCACAATACCGCAATACAGGTTATCAGACAAATTCCACACATACCCAAGTAGGCTAAACGGGGATATATGACCACGATGTCACAAAGCCCCTTCATTATTCAACAGCAACAACAACATTGCCTCGAGAACCTAATCCGAGACTTTACCTCGGAAATACAAGTCCTTGTTGCAGGCCACGACCCCTGGACATCTGGGAGATACATTCCCGTCGAACATTGTATTTAGAACTCAGCAATTCTTCTAGGTTTGTGCCGTGCCTTGGTTTTCCGTGGATTCCCACTTCTACTCCAGGTGAATGCTGAGACGGTCCCTTAATTAAGGCCACGGCCGCCACCTTCCAAATCCTCATCTGAATTACAAATACACGCCTAGGACACCAAGCTGGCTCATCGGCGGGTTCTTGGTGTCCCCGCCCGGACCCCCACAGGAGTAACGAATTGAGCGCTACCTCCCTTTATATGCAGTGCAACTGCACTACTTTACTGCGAGAACTAAAAGCTCAAGCAGCCTTAACCTCCCTATGAAGGTTTCCAAAAAGATGGTATATTGGCTTTTACGGCCAGTGAATTGCTGAGTTTTAATTCACTGGCCGTGAAAGCCAATATACCATCTTTTTGGGAACCTTCATAGGGAGGTTAAGGCTGATTGAGCTTTTAGTTCTCGCAGTAAAGTGGTGCATTTGCACTGCATATAAAGGGAGGTAGCGCGCAGTTTGCTACTCCTGTGCGGGTCCGGGCGGGGTCACCAAGAGCCCGCCGATGAGCCAGCTTGGTGTCCTACGCGAAAGCCCACACAAGACACGGCTTAAACCTAGAAAATTTGCTGAGTTTTAATTCACTGGCCGTGAAAGCCAATATACCATTGTATTTAGAGTTGGCCATGTTCAGAGGACTTTGGATTATATCCTCTGATGGCCAGGGTGATGGGAGAGAATGGACACCATGCATGTGTCAAAATATGGCTGAATATTTTAAAAGTTTACAACCATAAAGAAATGCACCTTCATTTTTGTTGTTGTTAAAACGTGAAAAGGGGGCTTGCACAGATGTTAGATGTAGCGCACCCATGTGAACACTGTGGTAGGTATTGTCGTAGTGCCAGCTCTGAATGCCTGCCAGAAGTGTGGTGTGGTGTGGTGTGGCATGAGTAAGCCGGTGATGACAGACAATTGTACTATACTGCAAAAAACATGTTTCTTTGTGTCGCCTAATTTACTGTGTGTTTTCCACCTCTTCGTCATATTTATGAGTCCTCTACTTTAATTTCCTTCGATACGACATTGCAGTAGAACGTACTGCAGCTTCAATGTCCTATGTCTCTACTGAGGTAGTATATGGGTAAACATGCCCCAGACGGTCATCGCTGACTCATCGAGCTCGCGAGAAGTCGTCCTAAGGCTGTGTCCCAAAGCTACATTTTCAGCCGTAATGAACTAGATAGTCAACTAATATTCCGGATGTGACGTCACAAATCATGATCCAAAGGTGCTTAGCACATAGCAATCAAGTCTGTAGTAGCTAGTGAACGAAAGTGCATGCTAGATTGTCGACTTGTACAAGGAAGTTATAGAAATTGTAGGTTGTCTTTGGTCTTAATTATGAATCCTCTTTGCTTGGAACTTGGCCTATACTCTTTGCCAATTTCTCAGCCGTGTTTCAACCCACGCGCTCTGTTGTTCTGTTTATATAATTTATTATAAATGGATAGTTCTTCTGAAAACACTCTTCCCGTGGAAAGCAGAAAACTTGCGGAATTTTAATGCTTGGTTTTTCGGAAATCACGACCGAGGTTTGAAACGACATCTCGGTTCATGCTCTCTAGCACTCAATAAGGGTCTCGTCTCAGGTTTTCAACTTGCCACTGCCTTATTAACGTGATTGCCCTTCTTCTCTTCCCCCTGAACTGAATTTGCTTAATCAGCCAGACACAAACCATAATTAAGGCTCGGCTAAAAAGAGATACGCATTTTATTACACTTGGAAGAGGAGAAGGAGAAAGGGTTACTATTGCATTTAGTGAAGTATCGAAAATGTGCAAGTGACATATGACATCTTTCTTCACAACATTCTTATATTCTTTCTCTATTAGATTCCATATTATAGGATGACCATGAACCAACTCAATCAGTTGTTCATCTTCGGAAGCAGTAAACCGACACACACTCATGGTGCATACACTTGATGAATGAAAATCCACAGCCTGCTTCCAGTCTCCGACCGGGTCAGGAATGGAATGAATGAAGCCCCCATCCAGCGGCGAGGATATGAAATGTGCCGGCTGCCGAGGCCTGACGCACTCCCCTGGGGCAATGATTAAATGAATGACAGATGAAATGAAATGATAGTGGAGAGTGTTGCTGGAATGAAATTTTTGACAGGGAAAACCGGAGTACCCGGAGAAAAACCTGTCTGCCTCCGTTTTGTCCAGCACAGATCTCACATGGAGTGACCGGGATTTGAACCACGGATCCAGCGGTGAGAGGCCGGCGTGCTGCCGCCTAAGCCACGGAGGCTTCCGGTGCATACACTTGATACTAAACACAATTGAATAAAACTACACACAACGTGCACAGACGTCCAGCCACTCCGCCAGCCGACAGCGGACTCGTCTGCTCTCGGAGCAGAGGAACGCGGAGGAGCGAGTTCCGCTCGTCTAGCGGCGATCCGCTCCGCTTCTAGGAAAACAGTACCATTAAAATTACATATGACCAGAGGAGAGCCGACTCCGTTCTCGACGTTCCGCTCTCCGCTTCCGCGCCTAGGAAAACCCAGCTTAAGAAGAGACAAGGTGAACACTTACTCTGCCCGGACAGGTGTGTGACGTCACCTGGCAAAGAGAGAGCGCTGTAGCGCCATTTCTTCACATGGTGGTGAATAATAGTCTATTTAATGCCAATGAACAAACTTGCAGAATGCCGTATTGTGCTGTATAGAGATGCAGAAATCACAGCAGTAACATACGCCGTAAGGCAAAACATATTTTTGGTTTTCAGCGGCCAAAATGTTTAAACAAATGGGTCGTCCTGTACAGATGGGTTAACCATTCGAATGTGAAACATGTAAGCTTTCTATTCATGTCAATTATTGAGCACACTTACACTGAGTGGCCAAAAGTCACGGGAAATTGTGCCCTGTATGACTCCTGAGCTTTGTGGCTAGCTGCGGCGGATCAGAGCAGTCTGCCACAAACACGAGTGTAGTGAAGTTGGCAACACGTCGCGAGTTAACCGACTTCCAACGTGGGATGATCATCGGCGCACGGTGCATGGGTCATAGCATTTTGGAGATTACACGCGAATTCGGGTTTCCGAGGTCAACAGTGTCAGGGGTGGATCTTCAATATCACAGAGATAATGTTACCATCCTCGATTCCCGGGCAATGCATGTGAGATTTTCGAGGTGAAATGCCATGCCCTGTGGTTCGGATTCCACGTAAAAAGGAGGTCCCGTGGCTCATAATCACAAGATTCACGGTCACGTAAAACTACAATCTTCCTTCCTTTTGTTACCATCCACGTAAACCGCTGAACGGGACGATGATATCACTCAAAATTTGAATACGGATACCAACTCGTACCCACCCATGATTAAGGCTGAACAATGACAGCCAAAACGTCGGGAAACAATCACCGACACACGACGCGGATCCATCCTGTAAGCCTAGATGATGACAAAGAACATGAACATCTGCAGCAAACAGAATTTAAGTAAATAACTCTAAACATTTGAACCAATCTTCAATTTTTTTCAAGTTTGTAAATTCAACAATGAAATAGGACGCTAAATTAAAACTTTCTTCTCATGTACTCTGTGCATCAGTGTATCAGGCCGCACAAATTCAAATTGGCTCCCAGAACCTACTCTGCACGAACTTTAAGTGACACCAAGTGTGTTTCTTAAACTTGATGAGGAACATCAGCCTCCCTACCTAATCAAAGGGCCTCTTTTACTGCAGCTCTGAGCTCTCTTAGGCATAATGCCTTCTATTACTGTCTTTGTTTTGGTATTGAATCTCTAAATGTTAAATCAATTCTATTGAACAAATTGTACATGTGATCTGTGCCCAATTTTCCTTCTTTACCTTAGAGGGGCCGATAACCTCGATGTTAGGCCCCTTAAAACAACAATTATCATCATCATCATCATCTTTACCTTGGTCATTATAAAATTCACTCCTAGCCCTAGAACCACACTGTGGTGTCACCCACGACCCGGCTATTTTATGATCTCTTCTGCGCATGCGCCAAATGCCGTTAGGTTGCTGTTATTTCGTCTACCATCAATATCGGAATAATATTGTTGATGTGACTACATCGTTTAAGCGTTTGGAATATTTGGTTGCTGAATATTGTTATGTTAGGTTCACATACGACCTCACGGAGTGGTTTGTGTAATAAAACATTCTACAAGGTAGGCTACCTTAATTTATCCTATAACTAGCAACCCACCCCGGCCTCGCCCGGGAGCAGTTATGAATACATTACGTGATAAGCGCTTCTTTTTTCGATGTCAATGAACTACGACCTCATATCCGTTTCACGTCTCGGCATGATGGGTTAAAATCACTGACTGGACTATTAATTATATTATCATGGAGATGCATGTGCAATGAATTCTTGTCAGACGTAATTTAAGAATGGCGAGATGCATGAAACACAAATCCCCCTTCCGTCCAATCTTAACTTGACGGTGCATTTTGCGGAACGAAACGTTCATAGGCGAAATGAAAAAAAGCCGAGTTGCACTTCCAGGGAAACTCCAAACACAATCACTCTTCTCTGAAGTCTTAACTCAATACGAATCGACAGTTTGCTGCTGGTTGTATCTGGGGGTAATAGGCTCGCCCGCTAGCTAGGATGTAACTGGGGTGAAAGACTCGCCCCAAGCTAGCTCGTAAACTGTCGCCTCAGTAATTGACTGGAGATTGTTGGAAGAAGTGAAAACATAAAAACACTTATAATGGGCGTTGTATTGAAGATCGAGATATGTTCTCGCGGACGTGGGCCTATTTGTAGAACTTTTCATGCTGAACAATTCTTACACTCATAGTATATAGATATTTTTAACGGTTTGCCCAGCGTAAGCTTAAATAGCGCACGGACGCCAGGTTTTATTTCGACTTTTTCACTGAAATCGTTCCTGCTTGGCTTCCTGTGATAATAAATAAATAATTTTCTACAGAAACCTTCCTCGATATATCCTTTACAAAATGGTGAAAACCGCATCAAAATCCATCTAGTGGTTCTTGAGTTTACCCGTGACATCCAAGAATCGGGGACTTCGTTTTATACTAAGTAGAGATTTAATCCTGTCTAGCTGCGGAAACACTGTAAACCCTTGTAAACTAAATAGCAAGATGTATTATTGTCCATTTTAACCCATTTTCAGACATCAAAGTGCGTGATTTGTTCTTGCAGTCTGTGTGCAGAACACTGGCAAGGAATCTACAGAGAGTGCAAAGATGACAGGGCCTAGGTTTTTGCAGAATGGCTGAAAGGAACAACTGTGTGCTATTTTTTTGTTAATTCATATATCAACGATTTAAAGTATGTTCCTGTATGCATTAGAATAGCGATAATTTATTAAACTGGCGGACCCGTGCGAGAAATCTCGCATGATCATAAACCACACGTTCCCCAATATGTTTTTAATGAGACACTTAAGGAGAAAGGTTATGTTTTTATTTCAACCAAATGATTATAGAACACTATTTACTTTTCAGGATAAAGGAAAGACCTCAGAATATTAATATGACATGAAACAGGCGTCACAGCGGCCCGTGGACAGCAATTATGGTGCGTATTATCCTACATCAACGGTGTTTGCAAATCGCACACTTCGTACAATTTTTTTAAAGTCATTTTTTAAAGAAAATATAGATATTTATGAAATTATAGTGCAATAAGTCACTGCTAATGTCTATTCTCTTTCATTTGAATGCTCATTTGTCACAATCGGTCGCTTGTGAGCGCCGCAGAAGGGATGCATAATACTGAAATAATATATATGATTATGACAGTTAAAAGTTTGTTTTCAGTAAATTGTTATTTCTAACAAGGCAACTTTATTAATCGATAGAATACAATGTGTGAATGCATAGAAGCAGGGAATCTAGAGTCTAGATAAATGAAAACAGAAACAATTAAAATAATACATTTTAACAGAATTCCTATATCACTATTTAGAATTGGGTCACCAGTGACCCCACATAGGGGCGTATATAAGGGGGGTGCTGAGGGGGAATCCAGCCCCCTCCCTCCCGAAAAAAGCCAATAAAATTTAAGAAAGTGTTGCTTTGCTAAGAGCATTAAATAATTGTAAATTTGGTTGTACCCTAATCTTAACTTATTGGCTAAGTTATAAACAATATTAAGATTGAAATTAGACTAACTCATGGTGTAGAGGCTAGCATTCTTGGCTGCCACCCCGGAGGTCCAAATTCGATTCCCGGTTCTGCCAAGACATTTTAATTCTAGTCTGAGGGCTGGAACGGAGTACACTCAGCCTTCTGAGGCAAAACTGTGAATTCCACAGTACGGTACTTTTGAGAAATAAATTATCAACTTGTAAAAAGAAATGGAAACTGTTTTCCTTTCTGCTTAGTAAATTGACAAATATTTAGATATTTGCCCTTCATACTCCATAGATCATAATAGAAAATTCATTAAGTATAAATTGTTTTTTGTGTGTTATATTTTACAACTTTGTTTTGTATTTCCAGTAATTGTAGGCTATATAAACTTTGAATTTTATCTAAATTAATTACACAAAGTTACATGCTCTAAGACAGGGGTTCTCAACCTGTGGTACGCGTACCCCTTAGGGGTACGTGAAACATTTCAGGGGGTACGCGGCAGGCCATCCTTCTACTCGATCCACATTCGCAGTGAGCTTCGTGCCGTAACTACTGTGTGAGTTATTTACGGCGCGTGTATTTGAACTCCACAAAGAATTGCATCTTTTCTTTACCGAGCACAATTCTAATTTATCATCAGTACTCAATGACTTTGGTTGGCTTTTAAAATTGGCCTATTTAAGTGATATTTTTGAAAAACTGAACATTTGGAATAAGTGTATGCAAGGTAGTGTTTCTGATATGTTCTATGTTGAAATGAAAACTAACGCAATGATTGCAAAAATCACCCTTTGGGAAAAGGAACTGAAAAACACCAACTATATTTTGTTTTATTAAAATATCTTTCCTTATAAAATTACAAAGGTTAAACCATACCAACTAAATACCTTTTGCATTTTTAATAACCATTATTACTACCTAAGAAAGGTTAGTAGGGGGTACGCAGGATGTTTATTTTTTTAAAAGGGGTACGATGGTTGAAAAAGGTTGAGAACCCCTGCTCTAAGATATTGGTTGATATTTCTGTTGTTGTTTTTTTTTTTTTTTTTTTTTGCGTATGGCTTTTAGTGCCGGGAGTGTCCGAGGACATGTTCGGCTCGCCAGTTTTGTAGCTGCTTCCAGACGGACACCCAATGGGTGAGCTACAAGTACCGAGGGAAGGAGGGAAGTTGGATTGTAAGGACGAGGAGTTGGAAGGTAGCGGCTGTGGCCTATAGTTAGGGACCAACCCCGGCATTTGCCTGGAAGGAAGATGGGAAACCACAGAAGACCATCTTCAAGGTTGCCGGCGGGGGGATTCGAACCTCCTCGCCTCCCGGATGTGAGCGACTGCCATCAGTCATGCCGTAACCACCACGGCTAACTCACCCGGTATATTTCTGGTTTTTTTTTTTTTTTTTTTTTTTTGCCGTGACCCTGAGAATACTCACAATTTTTCAGGATAGCCAGACCCCCCCACCGCCCCCGAAAAAAATTGTATATACGCCCCTGACTCCACAGCGTGGTTTATGTCCTGAAAGTTTCACAGTGTGGTCAAGGGCTAGTCTACTGTTTACTTTTCTATCTCAACAAACCTTTTATCCGAGCTTGGCCTTGCCTCTTGTATTGCCCACCCAATACAAACAAGGAGCTTTGCGATATAGTGGTCATGTAGGACTTGTCTGATAATATGTGTTATTGTGATGTACTGTATTTAGTATCTGAAATTGAGACTGGGATTGGGAAAGGAGACGGCCATGGCCTTAATTTATTTACCATCCCGGCATTCGCCTGGAGTAGAAGTGGGGGAAACCATGGAAAGCCACTCCTAGGATGACTGAGGGGGAAATCGAAACCGTGTCTTCTTAGTTCTGCTTCACGAGGCTGAGTGTTCCCTCTTCCAGCCCTCAGACCAGAATTTTATTTCTGTAAGAGCCGGGAATGTAACCCGGGCCTCAAGAGTGACAGCCAAAAATACTTGCAACTACGCCACAAGGTGATGTTAGTGATAGCATTGAGTTTGTTCACTTCAGTGTTGTTGTTCGATTAGGAGTTTGGGACAACTTGTACTTGTGCATATACAGATTGATATAATCTGTGTTATAGAAATGGCTGTAGTTGATATATTTAGGACATTTATTTGAATAAGATAACCGGGATGGGAACTAAGCATTTTCCTAAAGTGGGTTTGTGGAAAACCCCCGAGAGAAAGCCGCTAGGATTCTAACCAATTATCTATGAACGCCAGCTACACCGTCAAGTGGTGAAACGTGCCTTGGACTGCACAGCTATGCTCAAGGATTGGTATTTTGATAAATACATTTATATTAGCAAAGAAAATTCGAAATGGATGCTCTGAATACCTTTTTTCTCCGTTTGAGAGCGAATTATGTTCACAGAATTGAGTGAACCTTACGATTTCAGTCTTTAGAAAAACATAATCCATAATATTTCCGGTAAAAACGCCCCTTCAGCTTATCTGTTTCCCAATTCTGAGAAATTACAACTTCTAAAAGAAGGGGTCTTGCGGAGAAAGTCATACACTACATAAGTAGCCAAAATTACCCCTACATTTATAAGCATTCATCGTTAGCATAACTTTTCTTGTCCAGGGATACTTCTGCCCCACGGGTCCATGGTTCAATTCACAACTACGCCTGGAAATTATTTTTAAATCTGATCTGAGCTCAGCTTGTGAGGAACACATGAGTCAGAGGTTCTTAACCTGTGAAGCGTGCCTCCCCTGGGGGGGGGGGGGGGGGGGGGAGGGAGGGATGCATAAGTGTAACAATGAATTTTTACAAGTACGTTTTTCAATTCTTCAAATTTACTCAACAACAGTTTGTCTTTACCACTTAAAGTAAAAAGTTGTTTCATTTTTATCTCCACTACTACTTTTCTTAAGAAATGGAAAAGCTGATGAATATGTTAAATATGGGTTCACATGCAACGTTGGTCGTGATAGAATTGAGAAACCGCAGTTTCTTATGTGCCAAACTATGAGGCCTGCCAAACTTCAGGAACATTTCATTTAAGTATCAGGTACGTTACCGAAGTTAGGTTTTGTATCTTCCCAAAATCCACTGCTTGAAACCTCCTACAAAGTGGCTGTGCAAGAGGGGAGGGTGGAGGGGGGGGGGTGAATTGTAAGTTTACTTTAAGGGGGAGTGTGAGAGTAAAAGGTTACAACTCGTGATGTAAGCCATTCCAGCAGTAATTTCTAGGATTACTCTGAATTTACTTCATACACCGGTTTGGTCACCTCCCTCTTAATTAAAAATACCCACACAGTCAAGTACATGGGGCTGATGGCCAAGATATCCCAAGTTTCTAAATGGAATAATAGCTACACTTACATAAGAATGCAGTACAGTATTTTGATAATGAATTAGATTATCTGAATGTAACATGTCTCGAATACCTACTGTTAACTCCTAGTAGCATGGTTAATTCTGAAGCATTTATGGATAACATTGCTTATGTTAATTACTACTGTAGGACCGGGTGAGTTAGCCGTGGTCGTTCCGGCATGACTGCTGGCAGTCGCTCACATCCAGGAGGCGAGGAGGTTCGAATCCCCGCACCGGCAACCTTGAAGATGGTCTTCTGTGGTTTCCCATCTTCCTTCCAGGCAAATGCCGGGGCTGGTCCCTAACTATAGGCCACAACCGCTACCTTCCAACTCCTCGTCCTTACTTTCAAACTTTCCTCCCCAGACAACACTCCACACGCAACGGTACTTGTAGCTCACCCATTGGGTGTCCGACTCGTAGCAGCTACAAAACTGGTGAGCCGAACATGTCCTCGGACACTCCTGGCACTACAGCCGTACGCTAAAATAAAACTACTGCAGGTCCCCTCATAAAAAGTGACCGGGCACTGACGCTGCATTATTGGCGGAACCAAACAACTTGTGTTCTAATGAGACAGAGGACAGCAAAATTAGACAGTCAAGTGTTTCATTATCTCTAAATATAAGTTGCTGTTGATTCATTTAGGGGCTTTGCAACATCCTGTTCATGTAGCGTACAAGTTGTCTGATGGACCTGTGTTTCTGTGGTGTGTGTGTTTGTATTCGAGGTAGGATTTGGGTAGCAAGTGGCGTGGCATTACGTTGGGTATCATGTCAGCATTTGCCTGGAGTAGAAATGGAGAAACCACGACAAACCTCTTCCAGGATGGCTGAGGCAGAAATTAAACCCGCCTCTTTCCAGTTTTGCCTTATGAGGCTGAGTGTACCCCGTTCCAGCCCTCAGACCAGAAATGAATTTCTTGGCAGAGCCGGGAATCAAACCCAGCCGTCTACGGTGACAGCCAAGAATGCTAGCCTCTGCGCAATGAGGCGGACTCTATTAATAAAGTAAACTTTCGGTCTGAACATTTTCAATTTTTGGCTAAACTTTTCTCTTATTTCCAGATGAGTTGTATAATGACCAAATATACCCTAACTTCGGTTAATTTTGTCTGTTTCTATGTTTGTTTATCTGTTTATCTGTTTGTCTGTTAATTTGTCTTTATATCTGTTTGTCTGTTTATCTGTTTATCTGTTTATTTGTTTATCTGTTTATTTGTTTATCTGTTTATCTGTTTGTCTGTTAATTTGTCTGTATATTTGTTTGTCTGTATGTCTGCTTATATTTTTGTCTCTTTATTTGTTTGTATTTTTATCTGTGTGTCTGTTTATATGTTTGTCTGTTTAAATGATTGTCTGTTTGCCTGTTTATCTGTTTGTTACGGGTTGGTGTTTAAACTACTGGAGCGAATGACATGGACATTCGTAAGTATATGGCAACCTTAATAAAAACTAGGCTACAAATTGTGTATGTAATATTAAGTGCAAGCTTAAAATCCCACCAATAAGGCAATTGCGCCCTTAATATCCATCACTTGACATGAAGTGGCAGAACTTACACGGAAACACATCGTTATGAGATGCTTTTTCCCAGTCAAGCAACTGTGGGATGTATCCTTACTCTGTCATCTGCCAGGAGCAAGGGTGGTCGATTCTCTTCACAGCTATTTTGTAACTCCACTGGGGATTTCTCAGCGAAGGATATACAATCATTTATTTCTAGCTATAGGTTCCAATGTTAGTAGGCACTGACAGGAGCTCACTTGCTTAAGAGTGAGGTCTTCCTAACTCTTCCAATAACACCACGTTAGTGTAATGTATTCCACTATTAGTGTCCTCCAAGTCATAGAACTTTGGGCCTACAAGTTGTCCTCATTTGTACCTTCCTTTACTGTATGAAACCTGGCTTTTCCCTGGGTTTTTCTACACTCCCTCCAGGCAAATGCCGGGATAGTACTTTACTTCAAGTCTTGGGGCACCTATCCCATCCCTGACCCTAATACAGTTGCACAAACTCCTACAGTTATCACAGAAGTACACGTCATCAGACAAGTTAAATTCACACCCAACTACACGGGGCTGATGACCAAGATGTCCCAAGCATGATGACAAGAGACTGGAGACATATGACTGGTCAAGCTACGCTTCAAGCTTTTGTGAATGTATCAACTGAACGGGACGCGTTACCCACAGAAAGTTCTATAGACGATGTCATTCACAGATATGTTGTGAAAATAGACATTTACGCATTAGTTCGCTGTAATTATAAGTTATTGCTTGATATAATGTTATAAACTGATTCTCACCATTTCACTACTATACTACTATACCCTAGGAATACCATTTTTATCATTTCAAATGATCCTGTCGCCTTCATCGTTATGCTTAGGTCTACCGTTATGCGTCACGATTACGGCGTGAATGACGTCATCATATTGTTCAGTGCATATGCACCGAGTCTGACTTTACTCCTGGGGTCTGGCGTTATGCGATACGGAGACGGCGAGTGCGTGACGCCATGCAGCAGAGTGCAAAGAGTCCTGGGGCGAGAAGCCCTCCTGAGCCTTTGTAACATTAGCATTTGTAGCATGCGTCATTTGAAATGATATAAAGTCTGGTCTCTCAGACTGACTGTACCTTTTTTTTGTGTGTGTGTGTAAAAAATGAGAGTAGACGTATAAGATCTACACGGGCCCAATGTCCACGAGTGTGTAAGTGTGCCCCCTCCCCCTCAATCAATTCTGACACGACAAAAATGATTCAAACCAAATTTGGTACAGCGGTAGCAGTACCAAAGGGCACCTTAGTGTCATATTCTATATCGCCGCCATCTTAACGTAAACAAAATGGCGGCCACCCAACTGTTCAAAGCTTAAATCAAATTCTGACTAAACGAATCATCGGATCTCTACCACATTTTGGGAAATAATACCCTCATGTGGGAAGCGTCTTTCACCCAAACTACAAGATCACCAGCCGAACCATTTTAAGATGGCAGCCGTGCGAATCATGCCTGCATTATAATCCATAACTCATGATCCAATGAATCGATGGACCCTCTCTTAACAACGTTATGATTACAGTATATGACCGTGAATATTACGCACAGCCGCCATCTTGAAATTATAAATTATAAAAAAATAACTCTTCAATATTTAAGAGCTACAGTAACGAAAATTAATGACAAAGTTGGACCGGGTATGTGACTTCGTATGGCCAAGGCAATAGACACTCTCTCCATACATTCAAGATGGCAGTTGCGCGAACTATTAGAACATTACATTCGACAACTCAGATTGATATCAGGTAATTAAGACAAATCTTGCCAGGAGGCGAGTATTGTATATTGTATAGATCTCACATTGAATATAGCGAAGAGCGCCATCTGGAAATTTCAAAATAATTCAATAACTTTCGGTATCCTTGAACTAAAACAATGAAATTTAGTAATAAAATAGAAACTTATAAGTCGCTTTGTATACCCAAAGCAAAATAATAGTGACTCCATAGATTGAAGATGGCTGCTAGGCGTACTATTATAGTATACAAAATAGTAACTCAGGATGTAATTGAGCAATTAAGACGAAACTTGGTACAAGTGGAGTATTATAAAAGAGGCGTCGATAGTGATAAATTTATCGCACACAATACAGCGTGCAGTGGCTATCCTGAAATTTTATAATTCAAAAATAAATAACGTCCTATTGTTAACAACTGCAACAACAAAAATTAGCGATAAGGTAGAAACATATGTGGAGTATCGTATGCCCAATGCAATATAAAAGCGACTTGAAAGTTTCAAGATGGTGGCTGGGCGTAATATTTACACGTAATACAGAATCATTTAGAATATAATTGTTCAATTAAAACAACACTTAGTAAGAACAAAGTATCTTATAAGTGACCTCCGTGAAAGGAAATCATATGAATAACACACTGAATGCAACGTGCGGCGACCATCTTGAAAATATATATTATGATAATGCATAACTCAATGTAGTTTTAATATACAAGAACGAAAACTAGCAGTAATGGAAAACCATGTAAGTGTCTTCCTATGACCAATTCAAAATGCAGCAATTCCATAGGTTCTCGGTGGCACGGCTGAGCGTATTCTTAAGACTTTTATAATTATCATTAACGTGCGATAAAATAACACAAACAAAGCGAAATTTAGTGAGAGAAGATTACCATACAAAAGACGTTTGTATCATTATTCATAGTAACATCAAACTTAATATAGTGCGCAGCGGCCATCTTGAAATTATAAAATATTGAAACAAATAACTGTAGACCATAGTCTTTAGAGAGCAATATCGCAAATTAGCACCCAATAGAGTGTTTGGTCTGTGTCTGATACAGGCAAGTCACTTGCTAGTCTCACCAGCTCATTGGACGGGGGTGAGGTAGCTGGTCAAGCTACACCCAATGGAGTGTTTAGTCTGTGTCTGACACTGGCAGGTCACTCACCTCGCCAGCCTGCTCATTGCACGGAGGTGAGGTCAAGCTACACTCCATGGAGTACTTGATCTGTGTCTGATTCTGGCAGGTCACTCACCTCGCCAGCCTGCTCATTGGACGGAGGTGAGGTCAAGCTACACCCCATGGAGTACTTCGTGTGTACCTGTTACAGGCAGGTCACTCACCTCGCCAGCCTGCTCATTGGACGGAGGTGAGGTCAAGCTACACCCCATGGAGTACTTGACCTGTGTCTGATTCTGTTAGGTCACTCACCTCGCCAGCCTGCTCATTGCACGGAGGTGAGGTCAAACTACACCCCATGGAGTACTTGGTGTGTGCCTGTTACAGGCAGGTCACTCACCTCACCAGCCTGCTCATTGGACGGAGGTGAGGTCAAGCTACACCCCATGGAGTACTTGGTGTGTGCCTGTTACAGGCAGGTCACTCACCTCGCCAGCCTGCTCATTGGACGGAGGTGAGGTCAAGCTACACCCCATGGAGTACTTGATCTGTGTCTGATTCTGTTAGGTCACTCACCTCGCCAGCCTGCTCATTGCACGGAGGTGAGGTCAAACTACACCCCATGGAGTACTTGGTGTGTGCCTGTTACAGGCAGGTCACTCACCTCACCAGCCTGCTCATTGGACGGAGGTGAGGTCAAGCTACACCCCATGGAGTACTTGGTGTGTGCCTGTTACAGGCTGGTCACTCACCTCGCCAGCCTGCTCATTGCACGGAGGTGAGGTCAAACTACACCCCTTGGAGTACTTGATCTGTGTCTGATTCTGGCAGGTCACTCACCTTGCCAGCCTGCTCATTGGACGGAGGTGACGTCAAGCTACACCCCATGGAGTACTTCGTGTGTGCCTGTTACAGGCAGTTCATTCACCTCGCCAGCCTGCTCATTGGACGGAGGTGAGGTCAAGCTACACCCCATGGAGTACTTGATCTGTGTCTGATTCTGTTAGGTCACTCACCTCGCCAGCCTGCTCATTGCACGGAGGTGAGGTCAAACTACACCCCATGGAGTACTTGGTGTGTGTCTGTTACAGGCAGGTCACTCACCTCGCCAGCCTGCTCATTGGACGGAGGTGAGGTTAAGCTACACCCCATGGAGTACTTCGTGTGTGCCTGTTACAGGCAGGTCACTCACCTCGCCAGCCTGCTCATTGGACGGAGGTGAGGTCAAGCTACACCCCATGGAGTATTTGGTCTGTGTTTGAGGCATCATCACTCACTCACCTCGCCAGCCTGCTCCATGAACAGAGGTGAGGTAACTAACTGGCCCTGCTACAATAAGAGCTCCGACAGGGAAGTTCGCAAATGAGTCAACCAACAGCAGGGTAGGCTATTTTTAGCGTGGATGTCTCGCCACGTGCTCATCTCTAAGCCGCCATGTTCCAGCTCGGACACTCACCGTGATATACAAGGATTTTAAACCCGCTTTTCCGTGCAGCCTATAACACCCCACTGCAGCGGCGGATCCAGGCCTTGCGGGGCCCTGGGCGATACGATAAGGTGGGGCCCACAACAATAGGAAATAAAAAAATACCAAATCAAATGGAAAATAGTTTGGTAAAAATAATAAAATAAAGAATAGTTACAATATTTTGAATACGCTACAGTACATTTTTTTAATAATATGAAAGAAAGCTTTAAATCCCCTTGAAGAAGATTATGTAAACGATGAAATATTAAAAGATTACTTGGTGACTTTTATCCCGGCTGAAGTCTTCTATTATTTCACTGAAATCTAAACTTTCTAAACGGTCAAGGGAGGTCATAGCTGCACTGAAAAAAGGAATATGAATTATAAATTTGTTTGAAAAGTATAATTAATTAATTAATAAATTAAATTTAAAAAAATTACATGGCGTGGGGCCCTTCGGACCGTGGGGCCCTGTGCGGTCGCCCTCCCCTAGATCCGCCCCTGCCCCCACTGTATTCCACCTCACCCACCAGAATGGACGATCGTAGGGGAAACGGGGGAAGATCCCCCACTTGTTTTAATGAAAATACAAGATTATATAGATTATATGTGCTTGTTGTTGTTTGAGTCTTCAGTCTTTTGACTGGTTTAATGCAGCTCTCCATGCCTCCCTGTCCTGAGCTAATCGTTTCAACTCTACATAGCTACCACACCCTACATCCGAGGCAATCTGTTTAACATATTCTAACCTTGGTCTACCCCTACAGTTCTTGTCCTCGACCCTTCCCTCCATAACTAAGCTTGCTATTCCTGGGTGTCTTAGTATGTGTCCTACCAACCTATCTCTTCTCTTCATTAGCAGTCGCCAGAAACATCTCTCCTCTCCCACTCGTCTTAATACCTCTTTGTTTGTAACCCTATCTACCCATCTGATCTTCATCATTCTCCTGTAACACCACATTTCAAATGCTTCAATTCCCCTCTTTTCTGCTGCACCAATAGTCCAAGTTTCACTTCCATAGAGCGCCACGCTCCAGACAAAGGCTTTCAAAAATGACTTCCTAATACCTAAATCTATATTCGATGTCAGCAGATTCCTTTTTTGTAGAAATGCTTTCTTTGCCTGAGCCAACCTACTTTTTATATCCTCTTTGCTTCGTCCATCACTGGTTATTCTGCTTCCTAAGTAACAGAAGTCTCCTACTTCCTTCAGCTTTTCACCTGCCAATTTGATCTCCATAGAGGTTTCTGATTTATTTCGGCTGCATTCCAGTATTTATGTTTTACATTTATTAATTTTCATCATGAATTCTTTCCGTAAGACGGAGTTCATACCATTCAAAAACTCATTCAAATCCTCAGGCTTGTCGGCCAAGATGACGATGTCATCAGCAAATCGCAGAGTTGAAATTATTTCTCCTTGAATCTTCACTCCCACTTTAAATTGTTCTCTAATTTCCTTCATTGCTTGTTCAAAGTAAAGATTGAAAAGTATGGGTGATAAGTTGCAGCCTTGCCTTACACCTTTCTGAACACCATCTTCTCTCTCATGTCCTTCAACTCGAATGACTGCTGTCTGTATAGATTGTATATCACCCTCCTATCCCTGTACTTTATTCCAATCGATTTCAAAATGTCAAACAATTTAGTCCAATCAACGTTATCAAAAGCCTTTTCTAAGTCTACAAAAGCCATGAACGTTCTCTTATCTTTCCTTATTATACCTTCCAAAATCAGCCTAAGACTTAGTACAGCTTCCCTTGTTCCTACATTTCTCCTGAAATCAAACTGGTCTTCACCCAACTCCGTTTCTATCTGGCTTTCAATCCTCTTGTAAATTATTCTAGACAGGATCTTTGAAGCATGAGTGATCAAGCTGATTGTAGGGTAATCTTCACATCTGTCAGCTCCCACTTTCTTTGGTATAGGGATGATTACATTCTTCTTGAAATCAGGGGGTACCTCACCTGTCTCATAAATCCTACACACCAAGTAAAATAACCTGATCAGACCTTCATCTCGTATGCAGCGTAGCAACTCAATCGGTATATCATCTATGCCTGGTGCTTTGTTCGTGCTTAAGTCTTCCAAAGCTTTATCAAATTCTGATCTCAATATTAAATCTCCTTTTGCATCCTCATCAATTTCCTCCTCCCTTTCCATTACATGATTCTCAATCTCCTTTCCCTTATACAAACTCTCTATGTAAGCTTTCCATCTCTCAACCTTTTCTTCCCTATCTGTTAGAGGCTTTCCATTTGTGTCCTTAATATTACAGCACTTAGTCTTCTTTTCCCCAAAAGTATTCTTAATCCTTCGATAAGCTGTGTCTATTTTCCTAATTTCAGACAATTTTCTATACCTGCACATTTCTCTTTCAACCATTCTTCTTTCGCTTCCTTGCACTTCTTGTTAACCTCATTTCTCAGACGTTTGTATTCTGCTTTCCCCTTTTCATTTCTTACATTCTTGTGTTTCTGCCTTTCATCCATCAATTCTAGTATATCCTGAGTGATCCACGGTTTTCTACCTATTCTTTCTTTCCTACCAATGTTTTCTTCTGCGGATTTTGTTATTTCATTCTTCAAAAGTGCCCATTCGTCTGCAATTGAAGTTTGTTTAGGGTTTTTCATTAGTCCTTCCTTTATACTCTTCTTGAATCTTTCGTTTACATCCTTCTCTTTCAGTCTGTCTATTGCCCACCTTTTTGGCATTCGACTTTTCTTCAGTTTCTTCAACTTTAATCTGCATTTCATTACAACCAGATTGTGGTCAGAGTTTATGTCAGCACCAGGATATGTTTTACAATCCAAAATCTGGTTTCGAAACCTCTGCTTGACCATAATGAAGTCGATTTGGTAACGCCCTGTATCTCCTGGTCTCATCCATGTGTATAGTCTTCTATTGTGGTTATTGAATAAGGTGTTAGCTATGACCAACTCATGCTCGGTGCAGAATTCTACCAGCCTGCTTCCTCGATCATTCCTTTCACCTAATCCGAAATATCCTACTATCTTCCCTTCTCTCCCTTTTCCTACCACAGCATTCCAATCTCCCATTACTATAACATTTTCATCACCCTTGATATACCTCAGAATTTCGTCTATTTCTTCGTAGACCTTTTCAACATTCTCATCATCAGCTTGACTGGTAGGCATATAGACTTGTACCACTGTGGTGCAGGTAGGTTTAGTATTGATTTTTGCTACAATAATCCGTTCACTATATTGCTCATAATATTCCACCCGCTGTCCAAGTTTCCTACTCAATATGAGGCCAACCCCTGCTTGGCCATTGTTTGATTAAGTGCTAATGACCCTATAGTCTCCTGACCAAAAGTCCTGTTCTTCCTGCCAGCGCATTTCACTAATCCCAACCAAATCCAACCTCAACCTATCCATTTCCCTTTCTAAGTTTTCTAACCTTCCACTTCCTAGCAGACTTCTAACATTCCACGCTCCGATCCGTAGAATGTCAGATTTCCTCTTTGTCACTTCTGTGATGCTAACCCCCTCTCGAATAGTCCCCACCCGGAGATCCGAAAGGGGGACTAGTTTACCTCCAGATTGAAATTTATGAGGGAGGAGGCCATCATCACATGTAATTATGCATAGAGAGGTGCATATCCTCGGGAATAGCATACGGCTGTAGTTTCCCGTTGCTTTCAGCCGTGCAGCAGGACGCAGTGTAGTCATTATTTGGTTTATATTATCAATATCTTAACCGCCTATAAGACTAGTAAAGAATTGATGTATTCTGAAAGGCTGCTACTCCCTTTCAGAATAAGTAAAGAGCAATTCTACTAACAAAAATACTAACCTTCTACCGTACTAACAATTAAATACCAAAATTCTACTAACGAAAAAATACTTAAATTCCACCACCAACAAATACTACCACTAAAACAGTCTGTCACCAGGCACACTCACATGCACCCTTACACATCACAGTCTACTGAAACAATGAACTATAACTAATAAACAATGCAACTGCTACCAGACACACTCACACAACACAGTCTAATAGAACAATGACATACTTCTAATAAACAAACTAACTACATACTTACAACTAAAACTAACTACATACTTACTGCACTGTTATTTGTATTGACAATATTTACAAAATGCAATTTAGATAGAAAATACTTACAAAATGTAATTTAGATTCAAAATAGTCACAAAATGCAATTGAGAATAAAAATAAGATGTGGTGGGGCTACATACACCCTGCCTCCTTAAGGGCCTTGAGCACAAGGCAGGAAGGAAAAGTAAAAGACAAGAAGGCTGACCCCACGCAGAAGGAGGGTATCAGAAAAGATGAGACAAGTGCCAATGAAGGCGGGAAAGGAAGAGACTCCCTAGGCCTCGGATACCCTAATACCGTCGGGGTCGGAAGAGAACAAGAGTTGACCAAGTGAGGTCGACAGGAAAGAAGACGGAGAGGAGCCCAGCACAAGTAAGTGGAAGTAAGTATGCATGGGTTACACCTCAATAGGAAACAAACCTCTAATACGTTCGATAACTGCTGAACAGGATATCTAAGAAAATACTTTCAGGAAACTAATTCAGAAAATGGGGGGCGTAAATGAGAGCACTGAAAAAGATACAGTAAATCAGTACCATGAAAAACAGGATTCAGGTCAGGGAAGCAAGGGGTTATTAATTGCACAACCACAACATCAAAATTTGAAGGGGGAGGGGGTCTAAGATTGCTCTTGGTAAACTGTCAAGGTGTAGTAAACATGCAAATATAACTCAATACAGCAATGGAAGCATATGAAATTGATGTGGTGATAGGAGTGGAATCATGGCTGAGAGAGGGGTAGGAAATAGAGAAGTATTCCCAGAAGAGTATGTTGTCTATCGTACATACCGAGGAAATAAAAAGGGAGGGGGTGTTTAAATCGATCAAGACTTTCAAAATACGTCCAAATGACGCATGAAAATAACTATCGCATATTACAAAAATTTACTAAAACGTTCAAGACAATAATAACATAGGTTATAAATGCAAATGTGTTGGTCAATGCTGGAATAACGTGTACAAAGTCTATCTACAGATATGGAATATATGAACATTTCTACCTGGTTTCTGAGATAGTTGGTGACAAACCTGATGACTCTGGTGTCCTCGCAACGTAACCATATGGTTTCCGGAATGCAGTGAGCTGCTCCAGTCAGGCAGGGTTACATCACCACGGCCTTGCTTGGACTGCAGTACAATTGAACGACCTGGTGGGCTGTCCTCGGAACAGGTTATCAGCTGTCTCCCCGCTCGTGATCAACTTCTCTCCTGCAAGATGACGGCACGTCCTCGCCTCTGCTCTGCTGCTGGCCTCACGTCCAACAGTCCTGGGTTCCTTGTTGTCTCCCTCACGCATCCGCTCGTCTTCTTCTTCTCAGATCTAGATGTTCTTTGAAGTCGGTAGTTTGCATAGTTCTTTCCATCATGAAAGATCACCTCCATGTCGTGAAATTCCATTGTAGTAGCTTGCAACGTTATGTTAGCGAAACTGCGGTGGTTTGCAGTTCGCTCTGCATATTGCTATGTCATCCTGGTCATTTCTGAATCTCGCCGGTCCAGTATAGTGCTATCTTCCCAACATGATGAATTTAAAACATCATTCTCATCGCGCAATTGTTTGTAGCGTAGTTCTTCCCCTCCGACCTAAATTCTTAATCATTCTTGTACAGATTGTTGAACTTCCAATGGTTTAAGTCTCCCTTCTTCAGACTTTCGTTCTGCGTAGTTACGTGTTCGATGTTCAGTTTGTAACTTGCAACGTTTTCTATCGTCGTAGATTTCTTCTTGTAGAATATGATGAATAACTTTCTGAATACTATAGACTTGTAATATATTAATTGTTCGTTTTTATTACTGCTAGTTTCATCTTGAAGTCTTCAGTTCACAAAACCTTTGTCTAATACTTCTGAAGAGTAAATACAATATACGTCTTGTCTTCTCGACGGTCGGTGTAGAAAGAGCCTCGTTTCCTCGCGTCACCTAGCCTCCTCGGTTAGATTTCCCTCGTAAATCTGACTAACTAGCCTCCAACCGCTATGAATATTAACAAATTCATACATAACTTCTATCTCAGTCTTTCAATTTAAAATCTGTTTTGCCAGTTAAATTTCTTTTTCTCTGCTGGTGAATTCAATGTGCAACACTCTTATAAAATATTAAAATAAAGATTTTAATATTTATTCCTTCCTTAGTATTCAAACTTTTTTCCCATTGGTTCTTGCTTAAAAAGTGGCGCGCTCCTGCCACGCGTTATCTTCTCCCACTCTTGATACTGGCGTGTGTCGTGACCTCAATGCCACCTTCGCTCCCCTCTGCATCAAAAACAGGTTTCTCGCCGCGCACCTCGTAAAAAGTGTTGCTTTCCAGAACAGTATCTCTTTCATTTACTCATGGTTAAAAGTTTACCAAATCTTAAAATCTCCATGATTCATGAAATAAAAATATTTCTTCGGACGAAATTTTTCCCAAATGCTTGTATTAACGTTCTCTTCCATCTGGACTGCTAATTTAGTCGAAAATTCCAAATTTAAAATATGCCATTTTTCTGATGTGGTCCTTGGTTCAAACCTCATCCTGTCTTCTCCTCTCTCCTAGACATGATTTCGAGTGCAGTACCTTAATATCCGCAACTCCAATTTCTACACAGGGCATTGCGTACGATTTCGCCGACAATTTTAGTGAAACACACCAGAATGGCAGCAAGCATATTATGACATTAAATCCACAGAAATCAATCAATAACCCAGCTCACATCAGTAAATGGATTTAGTATGCAAAACTTTTCCGCTAGATGTCATGACTGTTCTATTTGGGACTCCCTTGACATTCTATACGCATCAAATTGAAGAATAACTAGTTGATAATACGATACATTTTAATTTTAAAGCGTTTGTAACAGCCTATTGAGTGTTATTTGACCAAAATAAGAAAATGATCCCTCATAGTACATGTGCGCTATCGGTTGGTGCTAGGTCAGGATAAACAATGTTTCAAAGCTTTGGAATTTGTTCTTGGGTAGAGAGCAAATGCTGAGCCCACACAATTTCCAAGAAGAAGATCAAAGCTTTGGAAGATCTTTGATCCAGAGTGGGAGCCCAGCGCATGCGCTCTGTTCACTAAAGTCAACTGACAGAATCTCGATAGATATGTATGAATATTTATGTTAGAACATATAATAAAGTTATACAATGGTTACAGCCTAACGTGTCGTCAACAATGCCCCACTAGCTTCCCATGGCCAAGGCCGCACCTCAACCCGACCATTCTAACCTTCGTTTTGTCCAATCCAATGGGTTTTGACAATTGTTTTAGCCTCTGGGCCGCGTTTGACATATATGTACCCCTGATTTTATCACGCACAATGGAAATAGTCACGCATAATCTTCCTCTAGACCAGAGGTAGCCAGGGAGCTCCGTACATTCAACAGCCTTTATTCAGTTGCCATGGCAACCTACGTACTTGCTACTCGGCAGAATATATCGGCCCGTTGCTCACTCAGCAGGACACTGTTCGGAAGGTATGGTGCAATGTTTTCGGGAAGGCAGATATCGCTATACCTTAGTCAGACAACGAGGCACTGCGCTACATTCCTCTGCCTAGCATTCAAGTGATCCCCCACACTTACATCTACCACTGGCAATGATTCGTCAGGAAGATAATATGTATACTACAGTAGTTCAGTGTTAATATCTCGGTAAACGGCTTCGGTGGAGTAGTTGATAGCATGCTGAACTGCTGTGCCCAAGATCGCGGGTTCAAACTCGGCCGAAGTCGTCGGATTTTTTAAGAGCGTTAAAATCCTTCAGTATGCCTTCCTTCCTTCGGAGGGGAAGTAGAGCCAGCGGTCCCATGTTATAGATTTATGGCATGTAAAAGATCCTTCCACAGACTAAACTTGTGTGAAGCTAAATTTCTAGGTTAGATTTCGTTGGAACGCTCTATCAAAGTTCCAACGTTCACCACTAGGTATCAGTGACATCTGGTAGCGAAAGTTGAAACTACTTGAAATTGAACGGAACTTGTAGCTCACCCTATGGGTGTCCGCTTGAAGCAGCTACAACCTCCGGCGAGCCAAACATGTCCTCAAACACTCCCCGCACTAAAAGACATACGATAAGTAAATACATATCTCGGTTTTTGTAAGTAGTAAAACACGAACTGGCCTGTAACTGTCCTCACTAGAACGATGATCACCAGACAGTGCCATGACCAAGAGGGGTGCATCTTGTACTGTAGGGGAGGGGCCAGGCAGAACCGGCTCAAAACACTTTGCTTTGCTTAGATGATATATTTTAATTAAATAATTTCTTTATCAACATTAATCCTTCTGGCTCTGCCCATTCTATCAGTAAAAATCCATCAATATTCCAAAATCAAAAAATTCTGGAGTAATTTAATTTTCTTTATTTAGTCTTGAAAGGTCGCCTGTACTAGTCAAGTTAGCAACACTCTAACTATTTCACTTCAGAACCCAATGAATACCAGCAATAAAACAATCATTTCAAGAAATTTAGCTCTGCTGTTATATATTTATGTTGAAGTATATGGTTTACTGGGACTAATTATAGACGCAGATGGATGGGAAATCCCTGGATCCTCCATTCACTGCAGGGGCATTCCATACCACCAGATCCCCTGGTGAGGACCCCCATTACGCCCACTAGCCCATACAACATGCACAGTATTCGCTACAACATACGACATTGTATACCTCACTAAAACCACTGAGATATCTCGTACAGTATTTCCTATGACCTTCGAAAACATACACTCAAGTTTGTTTGTTTTTTCTTTTTCAATATTGAAACATTAGATTCTGGAATCGATATTCATGATCGAATTGTTGGCAAATGGTTGCTTGATGCCATTTAGATGGATTGTAGAGAGTTAAAATGTCCAAATGTCTGGAATCCAAACTCCAAAGGGCTGTAGTGAAGCCGGAACAGCGGCATTGCCTTGTGTAAAACTAGACCTTGTTGATGTTGCGCAAGCGTATCTCGTCCAAGTTTCATTATTTGATTCTACCTATACAATGAAAATGAAAATCCTCAGCCTGCTTCCAGTCGAACGACCGGGTCAGGGAAAGGAATGAATGAAGCCCCCATCGAGCGGCGAGGATATGAACTGTGCCGGCTGCCGAAGCCTGTCGCACTCCCTTGGGGCAACGATTAAATGAATGACAGATGAAATGAAGTGATAGTGGAGAGTGTTACTGGAATGAAATTGTGACAGGGAGAACCGGAGTACCCGGAGAAAAGCCTGTCTGCCTCCGCTTTGTCCAGCATAAATCTCACATGGAGTGACCGGGATTTGAACCACGGACCCAGCGGTGGGAGACCGGCGTGCTGCCGACTAAGCCACGGAGGCTCTTGATTCTACAGTAATAACAGCTTATTATTAGTTGTAGCAAGAAAACTATGGAAAATATAAGGTTTAAATTATGTGCATATTAACGTAGTAATAATTGATATAAGCATCTTTCAGTTAACACAATGTAGTCCCAATTACTAAGACATGTGAAGAATAACCTGAGAAAAATTACATGTGATTATATACTATATACAGGGTCATTATGTATGTGCACCCCGATAAACACGGCCAGTTAAGCCGGCTTTGACTGGCGCAGATCGCGAGCGCGCGTACACGGTTCAGCCGGTGGTAGGCGCGCTCCGCTGACTCATATCGTTAGTTCACACGTGTTTTGTCATTCATATGGGCGTGTATCTGCAAAGCTTAGACGTTAGTGTTGCACGTTTAGTGAGTATTGTGATTACTGTGATTGTTGGTCATGCCTAGACACCAATTTACATTGCGCGAACGTGTGTAGTCTATATCCATAATCTGTGTATGAAAAGCAGAAAATCTTGTTCTGAAACGAGATGAAAATTTTGAATCAAGTTTCTACGAAGACCTGTGCCTAATGCCAGTACATTTAGGAGGCTTGCTAAACGATTCAAGAAAACAGGCTCCGTAAACAATAAAAGAGTTGACAGACAACTTTGTGTTCTTACAGAACAAAAATTAGATGAGATTGTTGTCCATTCTTTCATCGGAAGATGTCAGGTGTGTGTTACAAGAGAGGTAGGACATTTTCAGCATCGGCTATGAGCACTGTAAGTAGACATTATTGAACATGTTTGGTAAAAGTGTAAAATTGCGCACCACCACCGGCTGAACCGTGTACGCGTGCCCGCGATCTGCGCCAGTCAAAGCCGGCTTAGCTTGCCGTGATTATCGGGGCGCACATAGATAATGCGCAGGCCCAGTTGTGTTGGGGTAGCGCGCCTGCCTCTCACCCGGAGGCTCCGGGTTCGATTTCCAGCTCCATCAGGGATTTTAGAAACTGACGTGAGGGCTGGAACGGGGTGCACTCAGCCTCGTGAGGGCAATTGAGTAGCTGTCTGACAGTGAGGCAGCGCCCCGATCACGAAAACCAAGATTAAAGGCCGAGGGGACCCGATGCGCTGATCACGCGTCACCTCAATATCTGCAGGCCAAATGGTTGGGCAGTGGTTGCTTGGTAGGCCTAGGCCCTTCATGGGCTGTAGTGCCCGGGGTTATTTTACATAGATAATGAACCTGTATATACACCAGGTAAATCAGCTGCCCCTAATAATATTGTTTTATGTAGCCCAAATAACGCGTGATGTCAGTCAAGTTGATATTCCTTTGCCTGCATCCCGTATGTTACTAATGCACTGCATGCAATTCCAGCGAACGAAATATCGACCTTCCTGATAAAAATGATTGTTGGTCTGCATAAAACAAAATTATTAGGGGCAGCTGATTCACCTGGTATATACTAACGTACGCCTAATGTCCATGATATTGAAAGAATATAAGTTAACTTAGTTTCTTTTATTTTTTAGCGTATGGCTTTTAGTGCCGGGAGTGTCCGAGGACATGTTCAGCTCGCCAGTTTTGTAGCTGCTTCGAGGCGGACACCCAATGGGTGAGCTACACGTACCGTCGTGTATGGAGTGTTGTCTGGGAAGGAAAGTTTTTTTTTTAATGTAAGAACAAGGAGTTGGAAGGTAGTGGCTGTGGCCTATAGTTAGGGACCAACCCCGGCATTTGCCTGGAAGGAAGATGGGAAACCACAGAAGACCATCTTCAAGGTTGCCGGCGGGGGGATTCGAACCTCCTCGCCTCCCGGATGTGAGCGACTGCCAGCAGTCATGCCGTAACGACCATGGCTAACTCACCCGGTCAGTTAACTTAGTAAAAGTAAATAACAAAATTAGGCTCCCACGACGTTGGTGCGTACTGGGGTAGCTACACCCCTGAAATGTACAAACAACGTATTTACGGCTTCCCCTCCAGTCTGTCCTACGCCTCCTGGCGTTAAGACTAGCATTCTTGACTGTCACTCCTGGGGTCTGGATTTGATTCCCGGCTCTGCCAAGATATTAAATTCTGATCTGAGGGCAGGAACGGGGGACACTCAGCCTCAGCAACTGAGAAGAGGTGAGTTCTAAAACCACCTCAGCTATCGTGGAAGTGGTTTTTCGAGGTTTCCCACAAATGACGGAATGGTTCCTAACTTAAGGCCATGGTCACCTCCTTCCCTATCCTAACCTAAATTAGAAATACACACACTACTACAGACATCACAATAACAATATTGAAATTCTACACACACCCAAGTACGCGGGGCTCAATGACCACATTGTCCAATCCCCTTAAATGAATCAACAACTACTAACATTATTAATACAAACCCAATAGTTATACAGCTGGGAAGGGGTGTACTCATCCTCGTGAGGCAAACCTGAGAAGAGGTGGGTTCGATTCCTAACTCAGCCATCCTGGAAGTGGCTTCCATAATTTCCCACTTCTACTCCAGGAAAATGCCGGGATGGTTCCTAACGTAAAAATTCTGCCTCAATTACAAATACTCACACTAGTACAGACATCACAGTGACACAGGTTAACACACAAATGATACACACAACCAAGTACACGGGGCTACAGTACATGACCACGATGTCGCAAAGCTCCAAAAGTATCAAAAACAACAACAATACGTGAGCTTTCGACGGGCAATGGCGTGTCACGGACGCTGTCAATACGGGATTTTCCATTAATCAGATAAGCACCTCACTTTACAGTATCAAGGTGTTTGCACGCGTTAGCAACACAACTAGCATTAACTACGTAAAAAAGTGACAGTCAGTCTGAAAGACTAGACTTTGTATCATTTTAAATGCTACAAATGCTGAAAAATGCTAGAAAGGCCGGAGGCTTTTCGCTTCGCTCGAAGCCAAAGACTCTTGACATGTTAGAAAATTATCTGCATAATACTTATATTGCTTATCTTGTTTCAAATTACTCGCGAACGGCATGTGCAAACCAAGGGCAAAGCAAGGTCAAGCGCGCGGGATGCTGTCACTCTCACCAGAGCGCACAGGGACGTGCTCCTTCCATCCAGTCTAAAAACACTTATAGTGGGCGATGTATTGAAGATAGAGATATGGTCTCGCGGACTTTTTTGTAGAACTTTTCATGCTGACCAATTCTTACGCTCATAGTATATTGATATTTTTAACGGTTTGCCCAGCGTAAGCTTAAGAAGTGCACGGACGCTAAGTTTGTTTTCGACTTTTTTACTGAAATCGTTACTGCTTGGCTTCCTTTGATCATACATAAATTATTTTCTACAGAATCATTCTTCGAGATATCCTTTACAGCCGAAAAGCAAGTATATTACTACATTAAAAAGGCAACAATAATACTGAAAAATAACTACTAAAATTTCTATGAGCTTTCAAAGGAATTTTAACGTAATTAGCCTGCTTGTATAAGCAATACAACAAAACTCCAATAACATTTAGAAACAATAATGATGGCTACAGGGAAAGTAAAACAGCCAGCAACACCAACAGAAGTGTGTTCTTGTTGTTAAATAGTATTTTTCTGTTCTCAGTGAACATATAGTATGAAGTGTTTTAAGTTTTGAAAACAAGAAAGAAGCAAACATTAGTCTACTATTATTATAATTAGCAAAATGTAAAACAATAGTGCCATTGTTATAATAAAAATAATAATATAACAATGATGATGATCATGTGGCCTCCGGAGAGGCCGAGTGCAGGTCTTTCTAGTTGACGCCCGTGGGCGACCTGCGCGTCGTAATGAGGATGAAGTGATGATGAAGACGTCACATTCACCCAGTCCCCGAGCCACAGGAATTAACCCCAGGAGATTAAAATCCCCTTTGGCTCGGTCGGGAATCGAACCCAGGACACTTTGTGCCAAAGCCTAGCGCACTGACCATTCAGCTACGGAGCCGGTAATAATAACAATAATAATAATAGTTAATATACTGACGCAGCTCCCTAGGATTCACAAACCCTCAAATGCCAACAGACTGCGCCAGGATTTGATCCTGCAACATTGGGCACAGCAGACGAGAACGTTACCGCTGAGCCACGCAGCCAGTCCATTGTTATAATTATTAGTGTTAATTGTGTATTATTAAGTATTTTCTAATGAAGTATCATGTAAATAACAAACTTGCAATACAAATAGTTAGTCTACTGTACAGACTACTTTGGTAGCGTAATAATAACATTTTTCTGTATTTAATTCCAGGGAGAAATGATCAGGGTCCATTTAACAAATATCGTAAAAATATTTAATGAAAAAGTACTCATAGTATGTGCATGTTTCCTCCAAACAGGTTCTTTGATATTATCAAGACATTAATTCCATAGTTTTGAAATTCTCTTCCATGAGAGTCTCCGAACTATCAATTTGCTCTTCCGAAACATTTACTTTAGTTGACCCTGATCTGTTTTCCACGTACCCTGAAATTAATAACGGAATGAAAATAATTTGCAAATGGGAAAAAGATGATAACTTACCCATAATTATATATTAGAAATGGTTGATAATGTTTCTAGCCTCATACAACGGGCTGTTTGGTTGTTTCACTAATATATATAATCGGTACTATAAAGAAATCAATCGCTCTCAGCACTCATCATGGGACATTTACACCAAAAAAGGAAGATAAAAGTGTTAATAGTGTATAAGCAACGCTCCGTTTTCTAAGAGCTCCGGTGTGCTCCGGCACTGCATCACATTAGCTCAACATAGGAGATGACTCAAGAGGAAACCGAGTAACGTCAGTCTGTGTGCGTTAATAAAGTGATTTTGAATGAAATGTAATTCGCCAAGCTGACTGGTTATGAAAATGTGACATTTAGATGATCCCTAATAACAATTTGTAAGTCTAAAGTAACAATAAAACAAGAAGCAAAGGCACTAAGCAGAGATCTGAGCACACTTTACCTTGCGCATCCACCACTCTCGCCGTTATCGCTTCGACTGGCAGTGAAGATGACAGCCGGAAAGCTCCCCGAGATTCACGTGGTTGCCTTGGCAACGGTCGTGGGCGATCAGCTGTAAAAGCTCGCACGTGCCGCTCCCTAACCAATAATATGAGCATATTTACGGTCCCCTTTACACGTCGTTGTTTGTGACACACCCAATGAATTAGATCAAAATATGTTCTCCGTTAATTCAATCAAAGCTCTGCTTCAACTAGCTGCGTTTGTAGCCTAAACACACCCGGCTGGAAATATTTCGTGGTTGTTGGTTCCTTTAGGGGCTTTGCGACATCATGCTCTTGTAGGGCCGTGTATTTGGGTGTGTGTAGAATTTGTCTGATAAACAGTGTCACTGTGATGTCTGTACTGGTGAGTGTATTTGTAATTGAGACAGGATTTGGGTAGGAAGCGGCTGTGGCCTTAAGTTAGGTACCATCCCGGCATTTGCCTGGAGTATGGAAATATTTCAATTAGCATGCTTGACAGTAGTAATAATAACAATAATAATAATAATAATAATAATAATAATAAATAACAACCAATGTAAAAAAGAAGCCTTCGTATAGTGCATGAGAAAATTGGAAGTGGCTTATCATTTAACCACCGACAGCAGTGGCTACGCTGGCTAAAGCGCAGCGTTAGGTCATGGGGCCAAGCCCTCTGCTGACTCGGTAGACGCGTGGGTTCGAGCCCAAATGGTTTTCCGTGGTTTCCCATTTTCAACACCAGGCAAATGCTGGGACGGTACCTTCTGACAGGCCACGGCCAATTCCTTCCACATCCTTCTCCAATTTCATTCATCCTTCATCAATTCCATCTCTCATCCAAACGCGCAGGTTGCTCACGGGCGTCGAAGAGAAAGACCTGCACTCGGTCTCTGAGGAGACTACACGAAAAAAAAAAAAAAAAAAAAAAAAAAAAGGCGTCTGTAGCAAACGCGAAGCCCATTACTGCAGTGTCTTGTACACCTCCGAATGCCTCACGATGAACATAACAGGTTTGGTCAAAAAATTGGAGGCCAAACAAAGAAAAAAATTGAGAAAGATCTTAGGTCCCGTCAAAGAAAATGGGGAATATAGAATAAGACATAACCACGAACTATATACTCATAACCGACACTAACCGGAAAAAGAAGGATTAACTTTTATGGACATGTGAAGCGAATAAGCCCAGCGAGACTGACCAACCGCACCATTATTTACTTTCAGGAGAGGAAAACCAAATGGGCCTGGTTCATTGAACAGTAAGAAGTGGGGATTCTACATCAACTGACATTCAGGAGCGCATCCCACTGAAGAGAAAACTTCACGGATACGAAGATTTTCAAGAAAAATGAAGGCTGAAAATGGGAAAGATTTTGACCCAGGAAAGGAAGGAAACCCACCGAGCGTACTGGGCAAATATCCAAGCCCGAAGAATGAGACAGTTGGAATGTCGCGGTCTACAGATGGCCCATTCGAAATAAATTAGTACAGTAATAAATAATAGTCGCTTCCGTGATGTAGTGGTCAGCGTGCTTAGCTGCCACACTGGAGGTCCGAGGTTCGATTCCCGGCTCTGCCACGAAATTTGAAAAGTGGTAATGATGACTGGAACGGGGTCTACTCAGCCTTGGGTGGTCCAAATGAGTAAAGGGGGTTCGATTCCCACCTCAGCCATCCTCGAAGTGGTTTTCTGTGGTTTCCCACTTTGTCTTCGGGCAAATGCCGGGATGGTATTAGCACGTGCCAACAATAGTCATTGCTTATTGCTGTCCAATAGCTGACGGTTCTTGACCAACAGGATGCTTCCTCCATCTGTCCACGTGAAGTGCAGACCTGGTGTTGACGCCAGCCCTGTCTACCAGCTCACCTTACAGTATCCAGTGTTGCACTGTTGCACGCTGTTGTCCGAGTAAGTTGCTGCTACGGTGATGGACAGTTGGCAACACGGTGCCTTAAGCTGTGAATGCGTTGGCACCCCGCAACCATGGAATGTAAACATATCCACCCAGCTAGGTTTCAAAGACGAGCCGCACGTTAACAAAGAATGTGAGCCAACTATACCTGCTGTCAGACCACGGCCGCCTCCTTCCCTCTTCCTTGTCTATCCCTCCCATTCTCCCCATCCCTTTCCATCCCTCATGAGGCCCCCTGTTCGCTTTGCAGGTGAGGCCGCCTGGGCGAGTTGCTAGTCCTGCCTCCCCAGTTGTATCCCCAGACCCGATGTCAAGTTACAGGACATTGCCCGTAGAGGCGGTAAAGGAGGGATCCCTCGCTGATTCCGTGGGAAAAGCCTACCTGGAGGGTAGATCTAATATTACCTGCATATCAATAAGAAGTAAGCAATCATAGGATATGGCAGGCGAGAATTTTGGCTCACACCCAGGAGGGGAAGTACACTCTCCTGTTGTTGTTTGAGTTTTCAGTCTTTTGACTGGTTTGATGCAGCTCTCCATGCCTCCCTGTCCTGAGCTAATCGTTTCATCTCTACATAGCTCCGACACCCTACATCGGAGGCAATCTGTTTAACATATTCTAACCTTGGTCTACCCCTACAGTTTTTGTCTTCGACCCTTCCTTCCATAACTAAGCTTGCTATTCCTGGGTGTCTTAGTATGTGTCCTACCAACCTATCTCTTCTCTTCATTAGCAGTCGCCAGAAACATCTCTCCTCTCCCACTCGTCTTAATACCTCTTTGTTTGTAACCCTATCTACCCATCTGATCTTCATCATTCTCCTGTAACACCACATTTCAAATGCTTCAATTCTCCTCTTTTCTGCTGCACCAATAGTCCAAGTTTCACTTCCATAGAGCGCCACGCTCCAGACAAAGGCTTTCAAAAATGACTTCCTAATACTTAAATCTATATTCGATGTCAGCAGATTCCTTTTTTGTAGAAATGCTTTCTTTGCCTGAGCCAACCTACTTTTAATATCCTCTTTGCTTCGTCCATCACTAGTTATTCTGCTTCCTAAGTAACAGAAGTCTCCTACTTCCTTCAGCTTTTCACCTGCCAATTTGATCTCCATAGAGGTTTCTGATTTATTTCGGCTGCATTCCAGTATTTTTGTTTTACATTTATTAATTTTCATCATGAATTCTTTCTGTAAGACGGAGTCCATACCATTCAAAAACTCATTCAAATCCTCAGGCTTGTCGGCCAAGATGACTATGTCATCAGCAAATCTCAGAGTTGAAATTATTTCTCCTTGAATCTTCAACCCCACTTTAAATTTTTCCCTAATTTCCTTCATTGCTTGTTCAGTGTAAAGATTGAAAAGTATGGGTGATAAGTTGCAGCCTTGCCTTACACCTTTCTGAATACCAGCTTCTCTCTCATGTCCTTCAACTCGAATGACTGCTGTCTGGTTTCTGTACAGATTGTATATCACCCTCCTATCCCTGTACTTTATTCCAATTGATTTCAAAATGTCAAACAATTTAGTCCAATCAACGTTATCAAAAGCCTTTTCTAAGTCTACAAAAGCCATGAACGTTCTCTTATCTTTCCTTATTCTACCTTCTAAAATCAGCCTAAGACTTAGTACAGCTTCCCTTGTTCCTACATTTCTCCTGAAACCAAACTGGTCTTCACCCAACTCCGTTTCTATCTGGCTTTCAATCCTCTTGTAAATTATTCTAGACAGGATCTTTGAAGCATGAGTAATCAAGCTGATTGTACGGTAATCTTCACATCTGTCAGCTCCCACTCTCTTTGGTATAGGGATGATTACATTCTTCTTGAAATCAGGGGGTACCTCACCTGTCTCATAAATCCTACACACCAAGTGAAATAACCTGATCAGACCTTCATCTCCTATGCAGCGTAGCAACTCAATCGGTATATCATCTATGCCTGGTGCTTTGTTCCTGCTTAAGTCTTCCAAAGCTCTATCAAATTCTGATCTCAATATTAAATCTCCTTTCGCATCCTCATCAATTTCCTCCTCCCTTTCCATTACATGATTCTCAATCTCCTTTCCCTTATACAAACTCTCTATGTAAGCTTTCCATCTCTCAACCTTTTCTTCCCCATCTGTTAGAGGCTTTCCATTTGTGTCCTTAATATTACAGCACTTAGTCTTCTTTTCCCCAAAAGTATTCTTAATCCTTCGATAAGCTGTGTCTACTTTTCCTAATTTCAGACAATTTTCTATACCTGCACATTTCTCTTTCAACCATTCTTCTTTCGCTTCCTTGCACTTCTTGTTAACCTCATTTCTCAGACGTCTGTATTCTGCTTTCCCCTTTTCATCTCTTAGATTCTTGTGTTTCCGCCTTTCATCCATCAATTCTAGTATATCCTGAGTGATCCACGGTTTTCTACCTATTCTTTCTTTCCTACCAATGTTTTCTTCTGCGGATTTTGTTATTTCATTCTTCAAAAGTGCCCATTCGTCTGCAATTGAAGTTTGTTTAGGGTTTTTCATTAGTCCTTCCTTTATACTCTTCTTGAATCTTTCGTTTACATCCTTCTCTTTCAGTCTGTCTATTGCCCTCCTTTTTGGCTTTTGACTTTTCATCAGTTTCTTCAACTTTAATCTGCATTTCATTACAACCAGATTGTGATCAGAGTTTATGTCAGCACCAGGATATGTTTTACAATCCAAAATCTGGTTTCGAAACCTCTGCTTGACCATAATGAAGTCGATTTGGTAACGCCCTGTATCTCCTGGTCTCATCCATGTGTATATTCTTCTATTGTGGTTATTGAATAAGGTGTTAGCTATGACCAATTCATGCTCGGTGCAGAATTCTACCAGCCTGCTTCCTCGATCATTCCTTTCACCTAATCCGAAATCTCCTACTATCTTCCCTTCTCTCCCTTTTCCTACCACAGCATTCCAATCTCCCATTACTATAACATTTTCATCGCCCTTGATATACCTCAGAATTTCGTCTATTTCTTCGTAGACCTTTTCAACATCCTCATCATCAGCTTGACTGGTAGGCATATAGACTTGTACCACTGTAGTGCAGGTAGGTTTTGTATTGATTTTTGCTACAATAATCCGTTCACTATATTGCTCATAATATTCCACCCGCTGTCCAAGTTTCCTACTCAATATGAGGCCAACCCCTGCTTGGCCATTGTTTGATTTAGTGCTAATGACCCTATAGTCTCCTGACCAAAAGTCCTGTTCTTCCTGCCAGCGCATTTCACTAATCCCAACCAAATCCAACCTCAACCTATCCATTTCCCTTTCTAAGTTTTCTAACCTTCCACTTCCTAGCAGACTTCTAACATTCCACGCTCCGATCCGTAGAATGTCAGATTTCCTCTTTGTCACTTCTGTGATGTTAACCCCCTCTCGAGTAGTCCCCACCCGGAGATCCGAACGGGGGACTAGTTTACCTCCGGATTGAAATTTTACACTCTCCTAGGCAGCAATAATTCAGAAGTTTAATATCAATTAATATTATTAAGCTTATTAATTAATTTATAAATGCTGCCTTACACTGAATTATTGTTTGTGAGAATAGCATCCAGCCCCATTGTATAGACAGAGGTAGCAAGACTTGTATCTTGCAGCCACTAAGTTCGATTTCTGTCTCCGTTAGAAAGTTGACATCTGAGTGGCCTGGAACACGATGCACTCAACCTCTTGATAATAGTTGAGTAGTTACTTGATATGAGAAGGAGCATCCTATGAACTAAAACCACGAGCGTCATCGCTCCAGCCATATGATCCCCCAGCCCGTAATCCGCAATAAATCTATGAGCTGAGTCGTAGACGTTCTTGGATACCTCTGGGCCCTATCTCTCTTACTGCAGGCAATACAGTGTGTTGAGATTCCTGCTGCTGTTTAAAACATGGTGGTTATCAGCCCCATGTACTCAATGCATGGCTGAAGCCTATGTCGAGTATTGTCCGTGGTATAATTATTATTATTGAAAAAGCGCACAAAGTGTAAAATACAAAACTGAGTAACCAGCTGTGCATTATTCCAATCCCAATTGGGTTATGTCTTTGTCGGCAATATTTTGCATGATATCGTGTACAGCATTTACTGCATAGATCACACACACATTCTTCGGTTGGCTGGTGGAATCTCTTGTTTTTGCAGAACTTGTAGTGAAAGCCATGTGTAGCGTATCGTGTCATTACGTGTCGTAGTTCGTAGTTTGTCTATTTCCATTCGTCAGTCATTATGGCGTCAGTAGAGAAGAAATCATCCCAGTTAGCGTTTTGCTTTTTCTTTTAGTATTTGAAGGGCATTCTCATAGGCCTCGGTGCACGGTAGTAACATCTGCAGTCTAATGTCTTGTACGAAGAAAATTTATTTTGTGAAGACATAAGTAAGTCTTGACAGCGCTGTCTTCCCGATACCCAAGACTCTTTTCATACAGCGGGAAAGTCATTTCTCTAATGGTAATAGGTCGTTCTCTTTTAGTTTGTCCCAAATTATGTGGATTCCATAAGTCGCTATTGGTGCTATGGCCGTTTTAAATAATATCATAGCCGTTTTTATTGAGAGTTTTTGAGGCTGTTGAATGTGGTAAATTGCTCTTATCGCTGCTGTTGCTCTTTCTTTCACATGCATGTTGAATGATGTCAGTGTTGTTTGGAGAGTAACTCCAAGATATTTGAATTTTGAAACTACTTCTAGGTGATTATTTTGAAGGGTCAGTGTGTCCTTTGGGGAGAATTTTCCGCCTCTTCTGAAAATCATTTGTTTAGTTTTGTCGTGATTTATTTGGAAGTCATTTTCCAGAACCCATGAGGTGAGACTGTTTAGTACCGTTTGTAGCTCTTCTTTATCTTATGAGCCTATTACCATATCATCTGCATCAAGTATGAGTGTTGCTGAGGTGTCCATAATATTTTTTGTGATGTCAGCCATCATGACATTGAATAGGATCGGACTGATTGGGTCTCCTTGTAGTACTCCGGAAGTTTGCGTTATTGTCTTGGATAGTGTGATATCATCAACTATTTGGATGTGATTGTATCTATGGATGTCTGAGGGTATGTTTGTAATTGGATGTGTCCGTGGTATAATGTGATGGTATTTTAATCAATTCATGATGAGATTGTGAAGGAAACTTCAAAGGCACTATTCCAGCATTTTGTTATAGTTAGAATGGCAAACCATGAAGAGGAGACCTCAATGATAAACGACGGTGGTATTAGTTGCACTTGTTTCCAACTTGATTCAATAAGAACAAGAAGAAATGGAAAACCACTCCAAGGATGATTGAGGAGGCAATTGGACACACGTCTTCTCAGTTTTGAATCTCAAGGATGAGCCCATTACTTGACCCCGCTAATTAAACATGTACCCTCTCGATGACCACGAGTTGCCTTTTCTTCAACTTCATGAAGAGTATATTGAGGATACTCCAAGATGACAACAACAGTTTTGCTCACGGGACTAGCTTGAGTTGTTGTTAATTCATTATTAGGGGCTTGGGGCATCTTGGTCATCAGCCCCGTGTAGTTAGGTGTGTGTTGAATTTGTCTAATAACCTGTATTTATGTGATAACTATAGTAGTGTGTGTAACTGTATAAGGGACTAGGATGGGGTAGGTGCCCCGGGACTTAAAATGAGGTACTATCTCGGCATTTGTCTGGAGGGAGTGTGCAAAAAACGGGGGAAAACACACTCAGGATAGCCACTCAGCGTCGGAATTCGAAACTACGATCTCCGGACTTCCTGCAGCTGCCTGCGTGGTCGTGGTACATGGCTATGCCGCGCGGTGTCTAGCTTGACGAACACACAGTTACCCTATAGCACCACAACTGACCCGCTCAACCCACAGATAATGCTTGGAATATTTTGGAGCAGTGAGTGAAACACAGAAATAGCATCCTAGCAATTAGGAGACTCTACAGAATATACTTCAAATACACATGGTATATCGGCCGGGGGTCTTCCTTGCCGAACTTTGCCACTCTGCTTCACTCTTCTTATCATAGGAAACACTGAACTTTCTAATCCTGTTCATCACTTTCTTGTCAAACGGCAACAAACTCTATTTATCAATTTAATTTGGTTGATCGAATATCACGACCATTATTTCAGGTCATCTTGCAGCTGACGTACTTGTGAAATGATTCCACTGATATAATGACTATTAATATGAGCTCTAATTCCACGTTTAACAACAATACAATTATGCCTGCGTATTACTTGTCAAAATACCGACAGTAGTGGCTACGCTGGCTAAAGCGCAGCATTAGGTCATGGGGCCAAGCTCTCTGCTGACTCGGTAGACGCGTGGGTTCAAGCCCCACCGTCGGCTGTCCTTGAAATGGTTTTCCGTGGCTTCCCATTTTCAACACCAGGCAAATGCTGGGACGGTACCTACTGACTGGCCACGGCTGCTTCCTTCCACATCCTTGCCCAATTTCCTTCATCTTCATCCATTTTATCTCTCATTCTGACGCGCAGGTCGCCCACGGGCGTCGACTTAAAAGACCTGCACTCGGCCTCTCTGGAGGCTACACGAAAAAAAAAACTTGTCAAAATACATATGAAAGGCTGCGGTAAACCCTAGTAATAATGCAGCTAGAGATGTCAAACGAACCCAGAACTATTTAAAAGTTGTTTTCATTTGAGGGTTTGGACATTTTGGTCATCTATCCCTGTGTACTTGGGTGTGTATATACTGTATATGAAAAATCCACAGCCTGCTTCCAGTCTCCGACCGGGTCAGGAATGGAATGAATGAAGCCCCCATCTAGCGGCGAGGATATGAACTGTGCCGGCTGCCGTGGCCTGACGCACTCCTCCGGGGCAATGATTAAATGAATGACAGATGAAATGAAATGATAGTGGAGAGTGTTGCTGGAATGAAATTTTGACAGGGAAAACCGGAGTACCCGGAGAAAAACCTGTCTGCCTCCGTTTTGTCCAGCACAGATCTCACATGGAGTGACCGGGATTTGAACCACGGACCCAGCGGTGAGAGGCCGGCGTGCTGCCGCCTAAGCCACGGAGGCTCCTGTATATACTGCATATAAATGTTATAATTTGACTGATAACCTGTGTTATTGTGGTGTCTTTAGTAATTGTTTTTGTTGTTGTTGTAGTAGTAGTGGTAGTAGTAGTAGTAGTAGTGTATTTATAATTCAGGTAATGATTGGGAAGGAGGCGGCTCTGGCCTAAAGTTAGGAACCAGTCTGGCATTTGGCTGGAGTGGAAGTGGGAACCACGGAAATCCACTTCCAGGATGGACGAGGAGGCAATCAAACCCACCTCTTCTCAGTTTTGTCTGGCGAAGCTGAGTGTATCCCGTTTCAACTCTCAAACAAGAATTACATAGTTAGGAAAAGGCGGGAATTGAAGCCGGACCTCCGAGGTAATCTCTTTATAAGGGATAAAATCACATTAATGAGTAATTGATAGTCAATTAGCCCGGAAAAGAATTGAGTGGTCCATTTTCTTTCTTTATCCTCATGTTTACATTAATATCTTCAGTGTTAGAGTTTTATATCTCAGGTTAAGCAATGGATGCACCCTAATTATAATATTCAGCAACATTGGCAAGATCAACACGAGCATACTGTGCCCGGGAACCCAACAAACGAATCTAATATTGTTTTTCCTTTTCGCTCTTTTCTGAAAGACCCGGCGTCGATTGGGAGCTGCTACAAGTCTGGAGATCAAAGGTTAGAATGATTGCCTACTCTTAGGAGTTTACCACAAACTTTCCATTTTTAAAGAAAGCTTTCCAGTCGGTCAACACAAATCGTGCCTAATTACATTAGGTGGGAAGACAAATATGTATATGCCCTAACATGAGAAATATTACATACGATATTTATCACAAATAAAATAACAGGTACCAACTCAATGGTTCACAGGGCCTTAGGTAGCCTATACCCCATGACAGAGGAGTATTGCAACAAACAATTTAGAACTGTAAATCTAATAGCTAAAGAAAACAACTTCATGCCTCACAAGATAGATTAAATAAATCTAAGACATCGGACAAAAGATAGTGTACTACAAACGCCAACAAGTAATGTAGGCAAGTTCGCGCTTTTCAAATTCGTGAATGCAAACTCGTACAAAATCACTAATATTATCAAAAAACAAGGAATCAAAGTAGCATACAGAATAAACAACACACTCGGTAAGCACTTTCACAATAGCAATTTAAATAAACAAAACCAATACTCAAAATCAGGAGTATATTTATTATCATGCCAAGAAACAGGGTGTCAAGCAAATTACGTAGGGCAGACAGGGAGGAGGATGGATACAAGTTTTAAAGAGCATACATATGCTATCAAACACGGGAATCATTCAGCAGTATGCCAACACACGTATGACACCACACATAGCTTCACAAATATAGAAACATACGTAATGATAATGTTATTGGTTTTAAGTCCCTTTTAACTACTGTGGCTTTTAGAGACGCCCGGGTGCCAGAATTTTCCCCCAAAGGGGACCTTAAACGTGCCAGTAGATCTACTGACACGGCTCCTTCGCATTTGCGCACCCTCAAATGGCCAGCTGACTGCGCCAGGATTCGATCCTGCAACCTTGAGCACAGCAGGCGAGAACGTTACCGCTGAGCCACCAAGCCAGCCGAAACAGACTTAAGAAGCATACACTACGAAACGAAAGGCAGGGAACTTGACAGAAATTCATTTAGCTCAACTAAACAACACAGATAATCTAAATGAACACACATTATTGGAGAGTTCACCCTTATTCGCACTATTAGGCAGTAATGCCGTCAATAAATAGGTAACAACATAACGAAAGAAGTCAGGCAATTAATTAAAATTGAGGATAATCAACACAAGGGGAAAAATGCAAATCGGGAAGTATGTACATTGTTCCATATTCTCAATAATCCAAGGTCTAAGTTAGGTAGTTTTAACGAGCTCAAGACAACCCAATAGACCTAGTGTGCTTATAGAGGACTCATTAGTTTATGCGAGGTGGAGAAGAGATTGGTCGTCAATAGTTTAGAGATCGTCCTTCACCATTATCATACACCAACCCAGGTTAGGATATTGCCGGCTCATGATCAAACTAATTAAACCAACAATAGATGGCGCGGACAACACGTATACGTAGCGCTTAGTAACATAGTCCACAGAACAACAAGTAGGAATCAGCACTATAGTGAGCGCGGAAGCTAACAGATCTCACAGATTTCAGTCCGAGGTGAACAGTGTACAACAGCGGACGCCATATATGACTCAGGTTTCCAATAGCAGCTAAGTTTAAATAACCTTATTCCATCCTAGTTCAGTGCATCGTTTGTGTATTCACCACATTGACATCATAACCACGTACAATAGGCCACCAGTTTAAATAGGAATGGTTGATTTAGAACATAAATAACAAATAGTGTAGACAAAGTCATTCCTGAATTTAGTCACAACAATAATTCAATAGTAGCAGGTTAATATTCTTAAAATACATTAACAATAACGCAACAACTCTAGAAGTGAGGAATACTATATGTAAATAAGATTGACGCGTTACACAAGTTTCTACGAACGTATGTCATTTAAACATTTTACTAGTTGAAACGCGTCAAAACATGACGGATAATGAACAATATATTTAGCGTAGAAGTTTCCTATATAAGTTATATTCTTTGAACGATTACTTTTTGGCACTATTGCAACTTTAAGGGCGTCAATGGATTGCAGCCTCGACATTGCAACATACTACTGGCACAAATCTCACATCGAGTGACCGGGATTTCAACACGGACCCAACGGTGTGAGTGTGGCGTGCTGACGTCTAAGCCACGGAGGCTTCCCCAAGAGATAGAATAAGGTATGAAATTGATATATTGTCGTACTAAAAGAAATATTTCCGGTGCAGCAGTGACAATTCAAATTGAAATCAACTTTTAATGACTCCCAGAAAGGTATGTGAATCATAAATAATATATTTTCAATAATCTGCCTTGTGAAAGTTATGAAAAGGGAGGAGAACCTACTCCCAACAATTATGAATCTTCCCCTCCTTTATAATTCTTATAAATAACTCTCACATTAAAACACGGTGTGGACATCCGCCATGTCTGCCATGACCAAACTGATTCTGCGCATGCGCTAGGGTCAAAAAATTTGCATTTTTGTTTATAAATTTAAAAATATATGGTAACATATTTGTTTATTTTAAAGACACTCTGCAAATATACAGATCAAGGGCTTTCATCAGAGTGCATTACGAATTTAATCGGTTCAGCCGTTCTGTCAATCTCGCGGTAACAAAAATCAGCCATCTGTTTTAAATATATAGATGTAAATTATAAACATCGTACATTTATTAAGCCAAAGTGAGCAGGATCTGAAAATGATCGTTTGACGTTCAAAACATGTCATGCAATGGAGTACACATATTTTTGTACATAAAAGCGTGTTATTTTGTGTGTATCGTATTATAGTGATAGAAGCCATTTTTGAGTGGTGCCTAATTCTATCAAAGAAAGCTTTTCAGTCGGTCAACACAAATTATTTCATAATTAATAAATATCTTATGAAATACTTCTCAAGTTAGGGCATATAAATAGACTACTTGCTTTCCTGTCTAATGTTATTGGGCACAATTTGTGTTGACCGACTGGAAAGCTTTCTTTAATAGGCCTAGAACTAGGCAACACTGCAAAATTGCTTCTATCACTTCAACACACTTCCCAGGCAAATGCTAGGATAGTCCGTTAATTCATGTCGGGGCTCCTAGTAACCCCCGACCGTAATAATTACAGCTGCACACAATACCACAGTCACCACAGAAACCCAGTTTATCAGAGAAATGTAAGACACACTCAAGTACATGGAACTGATTGCCAATATGCCCCATGCCCGTAAAGTGATTCAAGAACATCAAGCAAATAATACAGGGCGCCAGTAAATGTTCTCCGCAGTGCCTACAAGCGTCTGCGTGAGCTAGCATCAGTAGTTACGTTGGCAGCACTACTGTCGCTTGTATTAAAGCAAACGAACAGTAAACTTTGTACTCACCACAGCCATTCATAACACATGCTGGAAGTGCTGATGACACACACGCTCGCTTGTTGCAATACTCACTGACGATTTCGGCAGCCTACAGCCCACACGTTTGGGATTCACCCTGTCAAGGACACCGTGCTGCCAACTAAACTGATGATGCTAGCTCTGGCAGAAGCCGGCATTCACTGCGGAGAATATTTCCTGGCGCCCTGTATGTCATGTATGTGTTCTACAGGGTGCTTATAAATTCCCATTACAGACTTGGAGGGCTTGTAGTGGGGACCAAGACGGTTAGGTTTAGCATAGGAACTTGTGTCTTCCCGCTACCCGCAAAAAACCACCACCGCAAACGTTGAAATCTCCCACTTTTTCGGGGCCACTGACTAGAGTACGTACGTCATTGAACGATCACCTGATGTCCCATATCCCCTACAGGTTGTATCACCTATCATCTTCCACGAAATCTCACGGGTGCCACGTACTTGGTATTCTTTGAAGACGTAGGCCTACTGCATGAGTTAATAGACGATGTGACACTACATGTGCGTCAAAACATGTGATTTCAGCACGATGGCACACCACCTCATTTTTCACTTGCGGTCCGAGATCATCTGCGCCACTTTTGGGGCAACAGTGGATAGGTCGTGGGGGCCCGATTGCATGGCCTGACACCGCTTGACTACTTCCTGTTGGTCATATGAAAACCTTGATTTACGAGACCCCTGTGGAATCCGAGGAAGACCCACTGGCGCGGATTATGGCTGCGACGATTGTTGGAGGACCAGAGATCGGTGATCGTGTGTACCAGAACATGGTATGGAAGATGATGACAATTGTTGTTTTAAGGGGCCTAACATCTAGGTTATTGGCCCCAGTGGTATGGAGGTACCGTGTCTGTGTTGACGTCGGTGGTCATCACATCGAGCCCCACCTGTAATTGGGCCCAGACGACAAGCAGCTGTGAACGTGTGCTGTAGTGTTTTTTGTTCGTTTGTTTGTTTGTTTGTTTTTTTCGGATAGCGGGGAGACGGTGCGTTTCCGGACACAAGTTCCTATGCTAAATTTTTCCGTCCTGGTCCCCACTACAAGCCCTCAAAGATTGTAATGAGAATTTATAAACATCCTTTATAACCACAACTTAGGCTATCAGCAGGGACGGATCTAGGGGAGGGCGAGGAGGGCGACCGCCCAGGGCCCCGCGGTCTGGGGGCCCCACACCATGGATTGTTTTAAATTTAATTGATTAATTAATTATACTTTTCAAACTAATTTATAATTCATATTTTTTCTTTCAGTGCAGCTATGACCTCCCGTGACCGTTTAGCAAGTTAAGATTTCAGTGAAATGATGGAAGACTTCAGCCGGGGAAAAAGTCACAAAGTAATATTTTAATATTTCATAGTTTACATAATCTTCTTCAAGGGGACTTAAAGTTTTCTTTCATATTACTAAAAAAAAGGTACTGTAGTGTATTCAAAATGTTGTAACCATTCTTTATTTTATTATTATTACGAAACTACAGTGAGTCCGGGAATGTTCTCCGCAGCGCCTATGTGCGTTTGCGAGAGCTAGCTACAGCAGTTACGTTGGTAGCACGGCTGTCGCTTGCATCATAACAAATAAACAGTAAACTTTGTACTCACCACAGCCATTCATAACAGATGCTGGAACCATTCACAGTACATCACTCTTTTTTCGTAATCAGTTTGTTTTAATTCATGAACCACGGTAACTTTATAAGGGAACAACAGAAGCTTGTCTCTTACAGCTTTATGTGCTGTCGACTTAGAGATTCCAGTTCGTTGAGCTAATTTTCGTGTTGATTTAATTGGACTACGCAGCATTATATCGGAGATTTCACCAAGTTTTTCGTCTGTTAAAAAGGTAGGCCTGCCTGTTCCCGGTACATCGTGAACTGAGCCAGTCACACGAAATTTACTTACCAAATCCCGAACGGTATCACGGTTTGGACACTTTGAATTAGGAAACCGCGCCTGAAATCTTAATTTTACATTCTGTAAACCGATCGCCTTCGCGAAAAACGTATTCCACAAAAAAAATCTCTCTCTTCAGAAGTAAACATTACCACCTGATATTATTACACTCTTCCACTGAACGCTCGCTTACTGCAATACACACTGAAGACATGCCGACTCACTGGCTTATCGCAATTCACACTGACAGCCCACACGGGAGAGTCCCGCTTTGAAGGACACAGTGCAGTGCAGCCAACTAAACTCATAACTCAACCACTCACAGCTGCACGTACCCACTGCGGAGAACATTCTCGGGCGCCCTGTATTTTCCATTTAACTTGATATTTTTTTATTTCCTATTCTTGTGGGCCCCACGTTATCATATCGCCCAGGGCCCCGCAAGGCCAGGATCCGCCACTGGATCAGGCTATTTTCAACACACAAAATATGTGAAGAGATGTGATGTTCAGAAACTTGAGCAGTCTCAACGAAACGAAAACATATTTGTTGTGATTTGTAACTTATTTGATTTTTTCGTGTCACCGTAGAATGTTACCAGCAGAGCAGGAATGAACGCTGATCAGTTGAGCTATTAGGGGTAGTCTAACTCACAGAGACCCACTCCCTTTGTGGCTCTGCCTGTACCCTCCCCTCCCTTGTGCTATTATCCATTACATGCGATACGGTTTACTGAGCAGCATAAACACATGCACTTTATAAATTAAATTAGGGGTGCACTTAGGCACAATATCTAGAGTAAGTTAATTACGCAAGTTACTCACCATCAAATAACTAGGTAATATACAGAGTGTCCGAGAAGTCCCCGTACCGCTAGTTTAATATTATTATTTTGTTATATTATGGCATGGACAATTGAGTTTGCATAATTGGGGAATTAAATAGTTGTTTTATTGGTATCCCTGCTTTGATGCTCTCGAAAGCGTTGTTGTTAGTCTCATTTCAGTTGTGAAGCCATGGCTGACGTAGTGGGCATAGCTATACAGTTGTGAAGCCATGGCTGACGTAGTGGGAATAGCTATACAGTTGTGAAGCCATGGCTGACGTAGCGGGCATAGCTACACAGTTGTGAAGCCATGGCTGACGTAGCGGGCATAGCTACACAGTTGTGAAGCCATGGCTGACGTAGTGGGCATAGCTACACTGTTGTGAAGCCATGGCTGACGTAGCGGGCATAGCTACACTGTTTTGAAGCCATGGCTGACGTAGCGGGCATAGCTACACAGTTGTGAAGCCATGGCTGACGTAGTGGGCATAGTTACACTGTTGTGAAGCAATGGCTGACGTAGTGGGAATAGCTAAACAGTTGTGAAGCCATGGCTGACGTAGCGGGCATAGCTACACAGTTGTGAAGCCATGTCTGACGTAGCGGGCATAGCTACACTGTTGTGAAGCCATGGCTGACGTAGCGGGCATAGCTACACTGTTGTGAAGCCATGGCTGACGTAGCGGGCATAGCTACACAGTTGTGAAGCCATGGCTGACGTAGCGGGCATAGCTACACAGTTGTGAAGCCATGGCTGACGTAGCGGGCATAGCTACACAGTTGTGAAGCCATGGCTGACGTAGCGGGCATAGCTACACTGTTGTGGAGCCATGGCTGACGTAGCGGGCATAGCTACACAGTTGTGAAGCCATGGCTGACGTAGCGGGCATAGCTACACAGTTGTGGAGCCATGGCTGACGTAGCGGGCATAGCTACACAGTTGTGAAGCCATGGCTGACGTAGCGGGCATAGCTACACTGTTGTGAAGCCATGGCTGACGTAGCGGGCATAGCTACACAGTTGTGAAGCCATGGCTGACGTAGCGGGCATAGCTACACTGTTGTGAAGCCATGGCTGACGTAGGGGGCATAGCTACACAGTTGTGAAGCCATGGCTGACGTAGCGGGCATAGCTACACAGTTGTGAAGCCATGGCTGACGTAGCGGGCATAGCTACACTGTTGTGGAGCCATGGCTGACGTAGCGGGCATAGCTACACAGTTGTGAAGCCATGGCTGACGTAGCGGGCATAGCTACACTGTTGTGGAGCCATGGCTGACGTAGCGGGCATAGCTACACAGTTGTGAAGCCATGGCAGATGTAGCGGGCATAGCTACACTGTTGTGGATCCATGGCTGACGTAGCGGGCATAGCTACACAGTTGTGAAGCCAAGGCTGACGTAGCGGGCATAGCTACACTGTTGTGGAGCCATGGCTGACGTAGCGGGCATAGCTACACTGTTGTGAAGCCATGGCTGACGTAGCGGGCATAGCTACACAGTTGTGAAACCATGGCTGACGCAGCTGGCACAGCTACACTGTTGTGAAGCCATGGCTGACGTAGCGGGCATAGCTACACTGTTGTGAAGCCATGGCTGACGTAGCGGGCATAGCTACACAGTTGTGAAGCCATGTCTGACGTAGCGGGCATAGCTACACAGTTGTGAAACATGGCTGACGTAGCAGGCATAGCTACACAGTTGTGAAGCCATGGCTGACGTAGCGGGCATAGCTACACTGTTGTGAAGCCATGGCTGACGTAGCGGGCATAGCTACACAGTTGTGAAGCCATGGCTGACGTAGCGGGCATAGCTAAAATGTTGTGAAGCCATGGCTGACGTAGTGGGCATAGCTACACTGTTGTGAAGCCATGGCTGACGTAGCGGGCATAGCTGCACTGTTGCGAAGCAATGGCTGACGTAGCGGGCATAGCTACACAGTTGTGAAGCCATGGCTGACGTAGCGGGCATAGCTACACAGTTGTGAAGCCATGGCTGACGTAGTGGGCATAGCTACACTGTTGTGAAGCCATGGCTGACGTAGCGGGCATAGCTACACTGTTGTGAAGCCATGGCTGACGTAGCGGGCATAGCTACACAGTTGTGAAGCCATGGCTGACGTAGCGGGCATAGCTACACATTTGTGAAGCCATGGCTGACGTAGCGGGCATAGCTACACTGTTGTGAAGCCATGGCTGACGTAGCGGGCATAGCTACACTGTTGTGGAGCCATGGCTGACGTAGCGGGCATAGCTACACAGTTGTGAAGCCATGGCTGACGTAGCGGGCATAGCTACACAGTTGTGGAGCCATGGCTGACGTAGCGGGCATAGCTACACAGTTGTGAAGCCATGGCTGACGTAGCGGGCATAGCTACACTGTTGTGAAGCCATGGCTGACGTAGCGGGCATAGCTACACAGTTGTGAAGCCATGGCTGACGTAGCGGGCATAGCTACACTGTGGTGAAGCCATGGCTGACGTAGGGGGCATAGCTACACAGTTGTGAAGCCATGGCCGACGTAGCGGGCATAGCTACACAGTTGTGAAGCCATGGCTGACGTAGCGGGCATAGCTACACTGTTGTGGAGCCATGGCTGACGTAGCGGGCATAGCTACACAGTTGTGAAGCCATGGCTCACGTAGCGGGCATAGCTACACTGTTGTGGAGCCATGGCTGACGTAGCGGGCATAGCTACACAGTTGTGAAGCCATGGCAGATGTAGCGGGCATAGCTACACTGTTGTGGATCCATGGCTGACGTAGCGGGCATAGCTACACAGTTGTGAAGCCATGGCTGACGTAGCGGGCATAGCTACACTGTTGTGGAGCCATGGCTGACGTAGCGGGCATAGCTACACTGTTGTGAAGCCATGGCTGACGTAGCGGGCATAGCTACACAGTTGTGAAACCATGGCTGACGCAGCTGGCACAGCTACACTGTTGTGAAGCCACGGCTGACGTAGCGGGCATAGCTACACTGTTGTGAAGCCATGGCTGACGTAGCGGGCATAGCTACACAGTTGTGAAGCCATGTCTGACGTAGCGGGCATAGCTACACAGTTGTGAAACATGGCTGACGTAGCAGGCATAGCTACACAGTTGTGAAGCCATGGCTGACGTAGCGGGCATAGCTACACTGTTGTGAAGCCATGGCTGACGTAGCGGGCATAGCTACACAGTTGTGAAGCCATGGCTGACGTAGCGGGCATAGCTACAATGTTGTGAAGCCATGGCTGACGTAGTGGGCATAGCTACACTGTTGTGAAGCCATGGCTGACGTAGCGGGCATAGCTGCACTGTTGCGAAGCAATGGCTGACGTAGCGGGCATAGCTACACAGTTGTGAAGCCATGGCTGACGTAGCGGGCATAGCTACACTGTTGTGAAGCCATGGCTGACGTAGCGGGCATAGCTACACAGTTGTGAAGCCATGGCTGACGTAGCGGGCATAGCTACACAGTTGTGAGGCCAAGGCTGATGTAGCGGGCATAGCTACACTTTTGTGGAGCCATGGCTGACGTAGCGGGCATAGCTACACAGTTGTGAAGCCATGGCTGACGTAGCGGGCATAGCTACACTGTTGTGGAGCCATGGCTGACGTAGCGGGCATAGCTACACAGTTGTGAAGCCATGGCAGACGTAGCGGGCATAGCTACACTGTTGTGGATCCATGGCTGACGTAGCGGGCATAGCTACACTGTTGTGAAGCCATGGCTGACGTAGCGGGCATAGCTACACAGTTGTGAAACCATGGCTGACGCAGCTGGCATAGCTACACTGTTGTGAAGCCACGGCTGACGTAGCGGGCATAGCTACACTGTTGTGAAGCCATGGCTGACGTAGCGGGCATAGCTACACAGTTGTGAAGCCATGTCTGACGTAGCGGGCATAGCTACACAGTTGTGAAACCATGGCTGACGTAGCGGGCATAGCTACACAGTTGTGAAGCCATGGCTGACGTAGCGGGCATAGCTACACTGTTGTGAAGCCATGGCTGACGTAGCGGGCATAGCTACACAGTTGTGAAGCCATGGCTGACGTAGCGGGCATAGCTACACTGTTGTGAAGCCATGGCTGACGTAGCGGGCATAGCTACACAGTTGTGAAGCCATGGCTGACGTAGCGGGCATAGCTACACAGTTGTGAAGCCATGGCTGACGTAGCGGGCATAGCTACACAGTTGTGAAGCCATGGCTGACGTAGCGGGCATAGCTACACAGTTGTGAAGTCATGGCTGACGTAGCGGGCATAGCTACACTGTTGTGAAGCCATGGCTGACGTAGCGGGCATAGCTACACAGTTGTGAAGCCATGGCTGACGTAGCGGGCATAGCTACACATTTGTGAGGCCATGGCTGACGTAGCGGGCATAGCTACACTTGTGTGGAGCCATGGCTGACGTAGCGGGCATAGCTACACAGTTGTGAAGCCATGGCTGACGTAGCGGGCATAGCTACACTGTTGTGGAGCCATGGCTGACGTAGCGGGCATAGCCACACAGTTGTGAAGCCATGGCAGACGTAGCGGGCATAGCTACACTGTTGTGGAGCCATGGCTGACGTAGCGGGCATAGCTACACAGTTGTGAAGCCATGGCAGACGTAGCGGGCATAGCTACACTGTTGTGGATCCATGGCTGACGTAGCGGGCATAGCTACACAGTTGTGAAGCCATGGCTGACGTAGGGGGTATAGCTACACTGTTGTGGAGCCATGGCTGACGTAGCGGGCATAGCTACACTGTTGTGAAGCCATGGCTGACGTAGCGGGCATAGCTACACAGTTGTGAAACCATGGCTGACGCAGCTGGCATAGCTACACTGTTGTGAAGCCACGGCTGACGTAGCGGGCATAGCTACACTGTTGTGAAGCCATGGCTGACGTAGCGGGCATAGCTACACAGTTGTGAAGCCATGTCTGACGTAGCGGGCATTGCTACACAGTTGTGAAACCATGGCTGACGTAGCGGGCATAGCTACACAGTTGTGAAGCCATGGCTGACGTAGCGGGCATAGCTACACTGTTGTGAAGCCATGGCTGACGTAGCGGGCATAGCTACACAGTTGTGAAGCCATGGCTGACGTAGCGGGCATAGCTACACTGTTGTGAAGCCATGGCTGACGTAGCGGGCATAGCTACACAGTTGTGAAGCCATGGCTGACGTAGCGGGCATAGCTACACAGTTGTGAAGCCATGGCTGACGTAGCGGGCATAGCTACACTCTTGTGGAGCCATGGCTGACGTAGCGGGCATAGCTACACAGTTGTGAAGCAATGGCTGACGTAGCGGGCATAGCTACACTGTTGTGGAGCCATGGCTAACGTAGCGGGCATAGCTACACAGTTGTGAAGCCATGGCAGACGTAGCGGGCATAGCTACACTGTTGTGGATCCATGGCTGACGTAGCGGGCATAGCTACACAGTTGTGAAGCCATGGCTGACGTAGCGGGCATAGCTACACTGTTGTGGAGCCATGGCTGACGTAGCGGGCATAGCTACACTGTTGTGAAGCCATGGCTGACGTAGCGGGCATAGCTACACAGTTGTGAAGCCATGGCTGACGAGCTGGCATAGCTACACTGTTGTGAAGCCACGGCTGACGTAGCGGGCATAGCTACACTGTTGTGAAGCCATGGCTGACGTAGCGGGCATAGCTACACTGTTGTGAAGCCATGGCTGACGTAGCGGGCATAGCTACGCTGTTGTGGATCCATGGCTGACGTAGCGGGCATAGCTACACTGTTGTGAAGCCATGGCTGACGTAGCGGGCATAGCTACACAGTTGAGGAGCGATTAGTAGCGTGTGTGTTGTTGCATGAACGAGCACATATGGGGCAAAACAATTACAGTGATAATGAGTGCATTTAGTGATTGCTTTGGCAATCTCCCACCTCGTAAAGCTACTCTGCTTGATTGGGAGAAACGTGCGTTTGCTTCAGGCTGTGTCAAAGACAGGCCGCGTAGTGGACGTAAGAAAACGCGCCGTCGCTCAATCAATTGAGCAGTCTCCAATTAAATCCATTCGCAAAAGAGCAGCTGAACTTTATGTACCGCGGTCAACAATGCATGACCACATACGAAGAGATTTGAAATAGCCACCAGGAAGCCCGGACCTTAGCACGCCAGACAACTCATTATGGGGAATAATCAATTTCCATGTAGCTCAACGTCGGAACACGACTAATGAAGAATTGCGTCACAGTGTGGAGGAAGCTTTTGGTACCACGACTCCTGAGATGCTCCGCAAGATATCAATGAGGACTTGGAGACGGATAGAACTCTGTGTAAGGCATGATGGTGCACATACAGATCCCCTGGTTACATAGTTTTATATCTAAGTACTCCACTATACAGTATAATTTTTTGACGAAGGGGTACGGGTACTTCTCGGACACTCTGTACAGTATTCACTAAGTTACTGTTTGAAAGCTTTAATTGTCGAAGTAGCGCATCGTCACTTTTGTACAAAATTACAGTTGCTTAACACTTTTCCCCCTGCTGTAAGTTGCTTGATATAAATGGAACAGTAGATTCCGGTAATATGACAAAACTAAATAACTAGGCAATGTGTAAATCTTATTCACGAAGTTTTTATTAATAAACGATTACTCTGATCGTCTTCTCTCAGTAGATTATAGGATCATAAATGAATTCCTTAGGGACCAAACAGTTTTACTCTGGCTTTCCCACTAACCCACAGCCCCTTCCTTCTCAAATAATTATACCTGGCTTTCCCGTAACCCATGCCCACTTCCATCTCAAATAGTTAGCCTATAGTTATAGTTATACCCTGACTTTCTCGGTAACCCATGCTCACTTCCTTCTCAAATACAGGGTCTTTATATTTGCTTGGCAAGGACATTCTTGCTCACGCGCTCCGCCAGTGGCTGCTCAGTTGCCAGCTGCCGCGCGCGCGTATGTACGGCAGAATATGGTACTTAAAATCAGTATCATGCATTTTTACTCACTATGTTTACAGTAGATGCTGAAAACGTTCCCCATCCGCTGCCAAACATAATCGGCATCTCCTTATGAAGTTTCCGGTTAATCCAGCTTCAGTAAGGAAATAACGAACTTAACGTCTATTTTTATTGTTTACTGAACCTGTACGTTTGAATCTCAAATTATCCAGTTGTTGTATTGTCCGATTTATAGGAATAGGTCTCCCTGGAAATTTTACTCGAAACTTTTGACTTTTTCTAGCGCACGATTTCCTGCACTTTATGTACGTATTGTGCAGATATACACATTGAAGTAACGAATATTTCACATAAGGCATTACATCACTATACACAATCGCAATAAAACAACTGGTTAAGAGATTCAAACGTACAGGTTCAGTAAACGATAAAAATAGACGTAAAGGTCGTTATTTCCTTAGTGAAGCGAAATTAATCGGAATAACCGGAAACTTCATTAGTAGATGCCTATTATGTTTGGCAGTGGATGGGAAACATTTTAAGCATCTAATGCAAGCATGGTGAGTAGAAATGCAAGATACTGATTTTAAGCACGGTATTCTGCCGTACATACGCGCACGCGGCAGCCGGCAACTGAGGCGTCACTGGCGGAGCACGTGAGCGAGAATGTCCTTGCAAGCAAATATAAAGACCCTGTAGTTACCCAATACCCTGGCTTTCCCGGTAACACATGCCCACTTTCTTTTCAAATAGTTAGCCAATACCCTGGCTTTCCCGGTAACCCATGGCCAATTCCATCTCAAATAATTAGCCTATGGTTATAGTTATACCCTGGCTTTCTCGGTAACCCATGCTCACTACCTTCTCAAATAGTTAGCCAATACCCTGGCTTTCCCGGTAACACACCCCCACTGCGTTGTCAAATAATTATCCTATACTCTGACTTCCCCGGTAACCCTCGTCCTTCTCAAAGTGTCATATCCTGGCTTTCCCTGAAACACGTGCCCACTTCCTTCTCAAATAGTTATACCCTGACTTTCCCGGCAACACACGCCCACTTCCTTCTCAAATACTTGTCAAATCTTAGGCTGTGTCCCAATACTCAAGTTGTGGCTATTGACTACTGTAGCTGCTAGCTACTATGTGCTACGTGCTATGCACTACGGAGATTTGGGACCTGTATGCTTGATCACAGCCTCCTTCATAGACTTGTGTTCTGAAACGCACTGGACTTACATGCTGGTACCAAACCAACACTCAAGATGGCGGTGATCTGCTACTCCTTGTAAGGTCTTTGCGCTTTCATCAGCTGTTTTAAATAAACAATACCTGAACGATACGATCATGGATGCGCCAAGATGATCACTTTTTAGCCGAGCCCTAATTATGGTTTGTGTTTGGCTTAAGTCAAAGACAACCTACAATTTACATAACCTACAATACCGATAAGCTACAATTTCTATAACTTCCTTGACGAAGTCGGCCAATCTAGCAAGCACTTTCGTTCACTAGCTACTACAGACTTGATTGCTATGTGCTAAGCAGTATTGGATCACGACTTCTGACGTCACATCCGGTAAAGTAGTCGACTATCTAGTTCACTACGGCTGAAATTGTACTATTGGGACGCAGCCTTAGAAAGGATTTTCCGTGATTTCCCAAGATAATTTCAGGTCACGTCTGCCTTCTTCCCAATCTTAGTCCCCTAATATAGGCACGTGCCCTGTTACAATCATTGTAGTAACACAGGTTATTAGTTAGATTCCATACGCATTCAAGTACCCGGGTTGATGACCACAAGTCGCAAGCCCTTAATGAATAAAATAAATCTATGGGTTATAACCTGTGTTATTGTGGTTATTGCAATTCTGGTGAGGATTTGGGAAGAAGGTGGTCGTGGCCATTTAGGTAGGATCTATCTGGGAATTTTCATGAAGTTAAAGTGGGAAACCCACGGTAAACCACTTCTAGGTTGGTTGATGTAAGAATCGAACACACCTCTCCTTTGTTTTGCCTCACGAAGCTGAGTGTACCTCGTTGCAGCCCTCAGATCAGAGTTACATTTTTGGCAGAGTTTGGAATCGAACCCAGAACCCCTGGGCGACAGCCAAGAATCGCTATAGAAACAAATGATTGTAAAACAAAGCATAAAGGAACTGAGGAAAAGTGAAAGAAGGAAGGAATTCCTAGTAAATGGAAAATACAAAACGGAAGGCGGAGCAGAAAAATTGAAGATTTCTACCGCAAAGGGGGGAAAAACAAAGAGAAAGGAAGTAAGGCAGAAAGTAGAAAGGAAGAATGAAATTATAAAAGGGTAGGGTAAAAGAAAGTGAGTGATTTCCACCCCACACGTTTTTTTTAACTAAGCAGAAAGAAACTGAACAAGGGAGAAAAAAGATGAAAGCCCTAAGGGACATAACAGAGGGGAGTAGGGAAGGTGGCTGGTGAATTCCACCTCAAAGACAAGAAAATAGATTAGTGTAAGATCAGAGTGTAGAAGAAAGGAAGAGAGAAAACTAATACGATACGTATAAATAGAGGAGAAATTTAGCAGGTGACTTCCACCGCAAAGACAAGAAAATAGATGAGTAGAAGATCAGAGTGTAGAAGAGAGGACGAGAAAAAACTAATACGATACGTACAAATAGACGAGAAAATTAGCAGGTGACTTCCACCGCAAAGACAAGAAAATAGATGAGTAGAAGATCAGAGTGTAGAAGAGAGGACGAGAAAAAACTAATACGATACGTACAAATAGAGGAGAAAATTAGCAGGTGACTTCCACCGCAAAGACAAGAAAATAGGTGAGTAGAAGATCAGAGTGTAGAAGAGAGGACGAGAGAAAACTAATACGACACGTACAAATAGAGGAGAAAATTAGCAGGTGACTTCCACCGAAAAGACAAGAAAATAGATGAGTAGAAGATCAGAGTGTAGAAGAGAGGACGAGAAAAAACTAATACGATACGTACAAATTGAGGAGAAAATTAGCAGGTGACTTCCATCGCACTTTTTTTTTAAGAGAATGAAATTAGGAAGTCAGTATATTGATAACAGGCAGGGTAGAGAGGTTTGTGAACTGAATACAGCACGACAGGTAGGCCTACTGTCCCTCCTCTTCCTATGAGTGTAGCAGAACATTTGACGTCTACGTCTCAGCCTGAGTCTCGTACTGGTGCCAGATTCAGACGTAAACGTGCCATCGTAAAAAGAAGCAAAACAGCCGTTTAAATATAATTAGCCAGAAGCATGTAAATAGTCCACTGCGACATCTAGTGGCAGTGCGGTAGAGCGGAGCCGGTTGTAACGGCAAATTAGTCATTTTCACGATATTGTTCAGTAAGAGCAGAGCGTAGGTAGAGGAGTGCTAGGCTATGTGTTCGCACACACACCCAAGTACACGGAGCTGACGACCAAGATATCCCAATCCCTTAAAACGAACTTTCAGCAACAACGACAACAACTCAGCCAGATACTGCCAGCACATATGGCCAGCACCTTATGGGCAGTTAATGTTAAGCTTATGTGTTAGAATCACGTGTGTGTAACTTACATTGATTATTTATGGCAACCATCCATGCAAGGGAGATGAAAATTAAGTAAAAGGCTTTATGTTCGACGATGTCGAAATGTAAATATTATATGTCAGAAAACTGTATCATAATGAGGGTCATTATAACACTATTCATTGTGAAACAGTTTCTCCCACCAATCAGAGCTCAAGAAACAGTTGTGTGACCAATTAGCTAAGGATAGTATCGCACCTGCGCTGAGTTCCACGGCCTCCTAATTTAAATTTCACTGCGTGACTAGTGTCATAGTGGAGTAATCGAGGAGGCCATGGTCAATTGCAAGGTATTCTCTGGGTCCCACGCGCTCTGTTCAGTACATAAAACAGGCGAAATCTCGACAGATATTTATGAATATTTATGTTCGAACATAAAATAGTTATAATTATCGTCGAACATAAACAGGCGTATGCAACTCACCTATAATGGAAATTAAGACACTCGTATGGAAATTATAAAATTCGCTTCGCTCGTTGTATAAACATACAAGTGTCTTAATTAAAGCCATTATATAATAATAATGTTATTGGTTTTACGTCCCTTTTAACTACACTGGCTTTTAGAGACACCGGGGTGCCGGAATTTTGCCCCGAAGGGGATCTTTAACGTGCCAGTAAATCTACGGACACGGCTCCCTCACATTTGCGCACCCTCAAATGCCAGCTGACTGCGCCAGGATAAAGCCATTATAGGCTCGTTGCATAATGTACTATTTTAGTTTAATTTCTGTATGTCCCTTGGTATACTTTAGAATTTGATTTTAGAGTGATAACATTCTTAGACCCTTTGGATGTACAGTAGTTATTGGTTATTTTAGAAGCGTTGCATCATCGTGGTCATACCGACAGCAGTGGCTATGCTGGCTAAGGCGCAGCATTAGGTCATGGGGCCAAGCTCTCTGCTGACTCGGTAGACGCGTGGGTTCGAGCCCCACCGTCGGCCGTCCTTGAAATGGTTTTCCGTGGTTTCCCATTTTCAACACCAGGCAAATGCTGGGACAGTACCTTCTGATAGGCCACGGCCGCTTCCGTCCAAATCCTTGCGCACTTTCATTCATCTTCATCCATTACATCTCTCATCCCGACGCGCAGGTCGCCCATGGGCGTCGACTAGAAAGACCTGCACTCGGCCTCTTAGGAGACCACACGAAAAAAAATCGTGGTCATGTTGTACCATGAACATGTGTGTGAATGTGTGGAATTTGTCTGATAACCTGTGTCACTGTGATGTCAGGGAGGAGGAGGAGGAGGAGGACTGTAGTAGAGACCTAGAGTGGCACACACAGACTTGGTTTTGACTATAAATTAGTTGTTACTTTATTTAGAGTCTCCGGATATATTGGTCACCGGGCGCGTTTACTTGTGTGTGTGTTCAATTTGTCCGGTTTCTGTATGATTTTGGTAGTGTGTACAGTATAACTGTAACTTGAAATATATCACAATCTTGGCATTTGCCTGGATGTTATATGGAATAACTACACTCAGAATTATCGCAGTCTGTGCCAGGATTCAATCCTCTGATCTCTACTCGAGTAGTGCAGATAATAATAATATCGTATGGCCTCGGATGCCAGGTGCAAGCTTTGTTATTTGACACCCAAAGGGTAGCATGCATGTCGAATTTTGTTGTTCCATGAAGCACCATGAAAGTCAAGGAGGTTAGATATCTAAGCTCCTTGAACACTATAGCGCTTTCTAGTAGAGAAATGAGGAACTTTGTGTTGGCGGAAACTCCCGAGATTAATTTTGCCATTATGAACACGGCCTACTGAATTCAAATGGGTTCTTTGACACGCCAACATCGTATAACATGGTGTCGTAATTTTTGCCGACTTTCAAAAATCACTTACCACGACTAGGAGCGAACCTGCAAGCTTGGGGTTAGTAGACCGACACGTTGACCACTCACCCACCGTGGCAAGTTGAGTTGTGCAGAGTGACTATGTGATAACCTTCGCTATACCTAACACGCATACATAAACTTACAATATTTCACAATTCCGGACATGGCTCAACTGAACTTGGGGTTGGAATACAGTACCACCAACGATATTCATCTAGTAGCATGACTTTCATATGTAGCCAACAAAGTCGTTGTTTTGCTTGAGGATGAACATCGTGGTCATTTAGTCGCGTGAACTTGTTTGTTGTTTTTTTTTTATTTTTAGCGTATGGCTTTTAGTGCCGGGAGTGCCCGAGGACATGTTCGGCTCGCCAGTTTTGTAGCTGCTTCGAGACGGACACCCAGTGGGTGAGCTACAAGTACCGTTGGGGGAGGAATGTTGGTATGTAAGGACGAGGAGTAGGAAGGTAGCGTCTGTGGCCTATAGTTAGGGACCAACCCCGGCATTTGCCTGGAAGGAAGATGAGAAACCACAGAAGACCATCTTCAAGGTTGCCGGCGGGGGGATTCAAACATCCTCGCCTCCCGGATGTGAGCGACTGCCAGCAGTCATGCCGTAACGACCACGGCTAACTCACCCGGTGTTAGTTAGGTATTGTTGCTTTGCAGGTCGTATTCCCCAACGTCAAGTAACTCTTCATTCATCATTAAGGATTATCTAACTTTGCACGAGCATTTCATCAAACAGAAACGCTCGTAAACTTACCACTAACCATGAATTCCGTTAAATGGCCAAATCTGATCACTCAACTCTCTAAAGTACCGTTAAAGTGGAAGTAAACAGCTGAAATCTACCTCGGGCATCTCGCAATGGTGGTTTGTTTTTGAGTTTCGCACGAACATTCATGCATATGAATATAAAATATGTTTATGAAAATGACATTATAAAAGATCATACACGTTACTAAGCTTTAATACCAAGAAAGAAGAATGCGGAAACATAAAAAGCATATCATAAGTGGGATTCTAACTCCTTCCAGCTCTGTACAATGAACTCGGAGTCTACAACGTAACCCCTTACGCTCCTTTTTTTAGCCTATTTTCATTTTATGAGAAAATAGGCTTATGAGATCACCTTTTGTCCGTGTGTGTGTTTGTGTATGTGTGTCCCCCCTAATAACGTCTAAACGGCCGGAGCGATTTAAATAAAAACCAGTAAGGTCATAGTACGATTACGGCCAACCCCGACCGTTGCCCTTCAAATTTTATTACGTCTCACCAATCCAACATGGCGGCTGTGTGATATATTTCACCAGCATTCTATATCTCCGAAACTATTACCAATATCACCCTGAGCTTAAGTACGGTGATAAAGGTCACTACTAGAGGTTCACCTGTGAGACGTTCAAACTCCTGTTAACTGCAGAACGAACATAGCGGCCAAGCGAAGTTGAAAATTTTAAATAGACCTTTCTCGCGATTAATCATCCAAACGCAATGAAACTTGGTACGGCAAAAGTCTAAACACATTGCAATTCACTGGCTTCTAATTTAGTTCAATTGTCTACATAACCTCAAGATGGCGGCTGTGCGAAATATTTCCCCGGCATTCTATATCTCCGGAACTATTGCTGATATCACCCTGAAATTGTGTACGGTGATAAAGGGTACTATTAGAAGTTCAGCTATGAGACTTCCAAAAACCTGAAAAATATGAAACGAACATGGTGGCCAAGCGAAGGTAAGACATTTTAATAGATTTTTCTCGCCATTTAACCATCTGAGCGAAGACAAATTTGGTTCATTAAATTTTTATACACATTGAAATGCACTGGCATCCAATTTTGTTCAATTGTTCACATAACCTCAAGATGGCGACTGTGCGCAATTTTAAAATTAAATTTGTGTTTCTTGTGTATTAATCATGCGATCGAAGTGAACGTTTGAATAATGAACCTACGCAAACATCGTCATCTAATAGTACATAAATCTATGGCCTACATTTTTAAAAATCCAAAATGGCGACCAACCGAAATATTTAGACGATTCTCAATATATATGAATCTATTACAGCAATCAAACTGACATTTTCTATGTTGATAGAGGCAATTAACATGAGTAGAATATATGAAAATAGGCTGTATAGTTCTTCACGGACCTATTTGATTTTTACTTGTTACGTTGTACTTTGTTCTGTTTACATTGTTTTCAGTATTTCTCTTATGATGACGTCACAGACACCCAGTCCCCGAGCCAGGAGAATTAACCACACGAGATTGCTACGAAGACAACTGCGAGAGCGTGTCCTATTAAGCGAAGTAAGCAATATATACACACAACTGTCAGTTCTCCTAAATACCTTGTTCATATCATTTTAAGCTTTTGCCACGAATAAGGTCTTCTGTATTCCCCTTCCTTTATAATTATGTTCCAGAAAATCTCTCAAGGAAGCATCGCCTAACAACAATCAGTGCTACACGCTTCTTGATCTGTCTATCATATTTCTCCAAGATAAAACCGAGAGCCGGAAAGCGTATTTAAGCAATTACGAACCCGAATGGCCTCGTAAAATGCATCGACGATAACCATACTCTCGTATTTAAGTTAAATTAGAATTAAATAACTAATCGTTAGTGAAGAGTTAGTTTTTTTTTCCGTGTCCGAATCAAATTAGATTTTTCCAGTAAGTAGCAACACTTATAGCATTAGTATTTGCAGCCATAAGATCGTCTTTTGAACATATGTCCTCCATCAAGGGGCAGATCAGCAGGTGTTCTGGATCTTGTAACATGCTGCAGTCTCAGAACTCATCATTGTTGTAGAGCATGTTCCATTACTTGAGATTGTTCTTGCAGCGTGAAACCCCCGTCCTCAGCCTGTTCAATGATTTCCAAATTGCATATGGCAAGTTGTGACAGGTGCCATTTATTCTGATAGAGGAATAGTTGGTTCTCTGTCTTCCATATCTTCACACGGGCAGCTTCTTGTGAGCCTTCGAGGGCTGTTACTCCCCTCATAAAGCTGTTTCTGGACTTAAGTCTCTGTCGGGCTGGTTGTTGGCCGAAAAGTGGATGCCTTGAATCGGTTTCTTGCCGTTTCTTCTCAGATGCTGCTGCTACCGTTCTTCGGACATGAGGTAGAGAAATTCCAATAAGAAGGTAGATCTTCTGAAGTGGTGTTGGTCTAAGACACCCAGATACAATCCTGGAAGTCTCATTCAGAGCTATATCCACCTCTTTGGAATGTGGAGAAGAAAGCCAAACTGGTGCTGCATATTCAGCAGCTGAGAAGCACAGTCCAAGGGCTGAAGTGCTGAGAGTGGTGGGGTGAGCAACCCATGTCCTTCCTGTTAGGCATCTTAGTATGTGAAAACGGCCCTAAGGGACGGAACAGCAAGGTCATCTGCCCCTCCCTGAACTTGGGTGTTTGTATATAGAATTTGTCTGATAACCTGTGATATTGTGTAATCTGTAGTAGAGTGTGTATTTGTAATTCAGGCTGTAGCCCTAAGGTGGCACTAACTTAGGTTTCGGTAAAATAAATCAATGTTCTCGTTTTTATTGTTTTGGGTTCTCAACATATTGAAATGCTGCAGGAAGTTTAGTTAGGTATTGAGGGTTTAAGGGGCGGAACTACGAGTTCATCTGCCATAGGAAGTTTGTTTGAAGAGAAAATGTTAATTTATTGCCGAGATATGCGCTTTTGAAGTTTAAGGTTGACAGTTCATTTCAATACATTCTCATTGCTCCATCCCTGTTTGAATTCTGAAAGCAAGTGTTCCGTGGCGGCCAAGAGGAAAATAAAACGAGGGAGAGCACAAAACAAGAAGAAGATAGACAAGGAGAAAGAAAATATGCCCAAGATTATGGCTATGGTCAATTATGAAGTTGTACGGTGTGGTGTCACCTAAATTTTACAGACATTTCTTTCACAGCCATTTCCCACAACTCTAATTTTTATGCAAATAAGGTGCATTTTCTCAGAGAGAACTTCACCTATTTACCTGAAATTTTAACAGTATCCATACATGGACATGTACATAATTCCGAACTAGAATTATATCCATAGTATTTACTGTATGTAACTTGAGTAAAAAGAAACATTGCTTAAAGAAAAATACGTTTTTTAAACTTTTCAAAGAAAAATTCACAAAAAAATAATTTCAAGAACTAGAACCATGATTCTAGTTTGGATTACACGCCATTGAGTCTTCTATACGTTTGTTAAGTTTCAAATCACCAAATTTAATAGCTACGTCATAAATGTCTGTCTGTTAGGTAGTCAGCTCAGAGGCTCGTTTGGTCCTCAAATAGTACCACCAAAGATTAGGTCGGTAGATACCCACAAAACATCAAAGCAGCACTATAATGAGAAGTGCAAGGCAATTTGAGGAGTGAGGTAGTTTGCCATTGCTTTCCTCACTGAGTCAGAACAATAGCACCTTATGAGTAGAACCTTTCACAATACACACAGGTACTAGTTGTGCCCTGAGGCCATTACTCAGCACCACCTATACCCCAATAGCTTCCATATAATCACAGCCATGAATGAGACTGGGACACCGGTGGAAAGCCACATTTTACTCTAGCCTGTGCCAACAGACAAACGCAAATGTAATGCATTCATCAAGAGATGGTAAACAGGCGGGTCATAAATGTACCTTTTGCTTATTTTTTTAATATTAAGATTCATTAATTTTAATGTTGTTAACATTGAAGGATATTGGTTTTTTTTTCAGTAACCTAACTGTTTTGTCATATAGAGGGAGTCCTACTTACCATGTGGATAAAGTTTCAAAACAATTGATTGAGTAGAGTGGTTGGTAGGAGCATATTAAGAGATTGAAGTGTTTTGTTCAAATATTCAGTTGGCGCCACCTTAAGTTAGGGGCCATCCCGTCATTTGCCCAGAGCGGAAGTCGAAAACCGTTTCCAGCATGGCTGAGTGGGAACCCGAACTTCCGGGCTGACAACCATGATTGCTAACTATTACACCAGGAGGAGGTGGGCATGTGTACAAAGTTTCGTCAAGATCGGGGTGTTTTACTTGTAGGCATTGTGAATGCACTCTTCATGAAGATAGATGAATATTGGGAAGCTGAATCTGTCAATTAAGGTCATAAATGAAGTTAAGCATAGATTGACCACACCATGGTGTAGTGACTAGCATTCTTGGCTGCCACTCCAGAGGTCTGGGTCCAACTCCCACCTCAGCCAATCTAGAAGCGAATTTCCGTAGTTTATCACTTCTACTCCAGGCGAATGCCAGGATGGCATAGAGGATGACCTTGAGCGGCACGCAGACTATTATAGTTGCTGTTACTTAGTTTAGGGTCTTTGGGTATCATTGTCATCAGTCACGATTACTTGTGTGTGTATTCAGTTTGTCTGATGGCCTACAGGTACCATTTTCCGCCTCATTCCCAATATTGTAGCCCCAATTACAAATAAACACTCCAGAAAAGGTATCACAATAACACAGGTTATCAGCACACCATTGTGCACGGATAGGGTTGCTAGACGTTCCGTTTTACCCGGAACAATTCCGTTTTTCCTTGTTTTGTTCCACATTCCGTTTTAATCTTTAACGGAACGCCAAATATTCCGTTTTTTGTGGGGGGGGGGGGAGGGGGGTTAATTTGATAACATATTCAATTTCGCACCAATTTTCAAATATCCCGCTTCAGAATTGATTGTAATACCTAGCTTGTATTCTGGTGATACAGGTGCAAGTTTGAAAGAGAAAATGATTTCTATGTCTGTGTCTGATAGATGGGTACATGTTATAGATTTATAAGGGGCAACACAATTAAGGAATATCTTACTACTTATGAAGTTAATACTCAGCATTTTCCCCTCCAATGCTTTTACGGAGAGAGAGAGAGTGTTTTCTGTCATGAATATAAAATGGAGAGTTGATAGAAACAAGAATAAACAAGAATTGTTCACATATTACAATTATGACGAAAATTGTAGTGAATTTTATCAGAAGGTGCTTACAAATAAAAAATCTTTGCAAAGGGCCGTTGAAATGAAAAAAAAAGCATTTGTAAGTTGCTGGTGTCATAGGTCTATATGATATGTCAGCAATATCAAGTTTTAATTTTGTGGTATTTGATAATGTAAAGTTTATTTAATACATATGTGTATTATTCATTACAATATTTAACAACTTTGATTTTTTAAAAACATGTTTTATGAGAGGGGGGGGGGGGGGGTATTCCGTTTTTCCATTCTTGAAATCTGGCAACCCTATGCACGGGGTTAAATGGCGCAAGCCCCTAAATGTATCAACAACAGCTTAAACTTGGTTTAAGGCGAAAGGCTGCGATTTCCCCGAATATGAACAGGATATTATGCAACAAAGACCAGCCAAGATTAAAAATATTCCAGGTCGAACAGATGCGGGGACTGGAGAGTAACAGCTGCTTGCTCGAGCACGCCTCGGCTTTACGATGTAACAGGATCGCTCACCGCAGCTGCTTTGCTGTTGTTGTTATTTCATTTGAGGGGCTTCGATGTCGTGATCATATAACCTGTGTTATTGTGGTGCCAGTATTAGTGTGTTTAGGCCTATTTATAATCAGGGTGAGGATTGGGAAGGAGGCGACCGTGGCCTCAAGTTAGGAACCATCCCGGCATTCGTAAGTGGGATATCACGGAAAACCACTGACAAGAGGGCGGAGGTGGGAATCAAACTACCTCTTCTCAGTTTTGCCTCACGAAGCTAAGTGTACCCCGTTCCAGCCCTCAGAGCCTGGAATCAAACCCATACCTCCAGGGCGAAAGCCACGAATGCTAGCCGCTATGCTAGGAGTTGGCTAGTCCGGAGATTTGAGGGTCGAATCCCCGCCCTCACAGCGGCTATCTTGTGTGTAGTTTTCCCGAGTTATTTCCTTGCCCTCTAGGCCATCATTTCTCAAACTATGGGTCTCGACCCACTGGTGAGTCGCGGAACGACCCATTAGGTCTACAAAACCTTTTAAGAGAAAGAAAATAGAAGCTATAATCATCATTCAATCAACTTTTCAGCACGTAGTGAACATGGCAGTACAAAACATGCCTGATTTCAGTGAACGCGGGACTGAATATAAAACTAAGACAGAACACCGGCAACAATGGGAGATAGAGTATATTAGTGCATTCGCTATTATAAATTTGAGATCAGTGGCGGTGTATTTGTATTGTAGTTGACAAAAGTCAACAATGAGTTTTAGTCAGTTTGAAAGTAAATCCAATAATGGGGAGTATCAATTTACTGCTAAAGTAGCAGTGCCAATCCACACTCAGTCTTCGTTCAAGTTTAAGTGTATTTCTGTCTTAATAGTTAACGACGGGTTCGTGCCTTACGTCAGGAACAATAAAAAGAAAAGCAAACTCAACCTAAGGTAAAAATTCCGGGAATGATGGTGAATAAAGTGTGGAGGGCGTGATGGCGCAGTGGCTTAGCTGCTCGTCTTTCACCCGGACGGCCGGGGTTCGAATCCCTGAAAAATCACGTGGCGCCAGGGAGGGCATCGGTCCTTAAATCCCCGGCCAAAACCCAAATGAGCCTGGCTGGCTCCGGTGACCCCAATTAATTGGGAAAAGCCGAAGAACATTCGTATAGTGAATCAAGTGTCCCTGCTTCAAGCTCTGACATAAGTGCAACTGTTGCGAAAATAAAGAAGCAATATCAGCGTAAATATGACACGAAGTATCTGATGTTTTTGATTTACGTGGTGTTGCGATAAAGACGAACCAACACCACAATGTGTATTATGTTACGAAGTTCTCTCAAATGCTTCCATGAAACCTAAGTAATTACGAAGGCATTTAGAAACAAAACATAAAAATAATAGCAAAGTATGCTATATTTCACTCGCGCATTTATGTGGTTTTAACAGGAAAATACTGGTGTATCTGAAGTGGGAACACTAAATTCAAACGCTTGGAAATCATCATATTTGGCTAGTTTTAGTTTTGCTCAAGCTGGAAAACCTCATTGTATAGACGAGGAACTGATCCTTCCTGTGGCTAAGGATATTGTTCAAGTCATGTTCGGTGACGAAGAAGCAAAGCAGTTACATTTAATTCCCACGTTTACAGTTCATCGCCGTGTCAATGAGATGGCTAGTTACGTAGAAAAACAACTGATCATGAGAATAAAATGCAATATATATTTTGCATCATAAATTAATGTATCAACTGACATTCACATATCATTTGCTTCATTAGATATGAATATCAGGATGCCATCAATGAAGATTTTCATTTTTGTGAAAACTAATCGATGCATACCACAGCAGAATGTATTTTCATATATTGTATGACTAAGCACTGTATTAATTGGAAAAGATGTGTTGCACTAACTTCCTATGGGTGTCGAGCGATGTGTGGACGTCAGAGTGGTGTCTCCGCGCGTGTTTGTAAAGCGGCCTTAGATACAATTTGGATACACTGCTTTATTCACATGGAAGCATTGGCTAGTAAGACAATCTCGATTGACATGAAAAGGGTTTTCGACATTGCAGTTAAAGTTACCAACTTCATAAATGCTCGGTCATTGAATGCGGAACTCTTTTCTGTGCTTTGCGACGAAATTTGTAGTGAACATAGGCACCTCCTGCTTCACACAGAAGTTCATCGGCTTTCAAGGGCCAAGGCCTTGTGAGACTTTTCGAGCTTAGACAAGAAGATTTACTATTTTTGAATAGTTGTAAGAATGAGTATGAAGCTTTATTCTTAGATAAAAATTGGCTGGCCACATATGGTAAACATATTTTCCAATCTAAATGAACTCAATTTGTCTCTTCAAGGCCCGACAATCACTGTGTTCCAAGCTCATGATAAAGTCATATCATTCCAGAAATAGATAAATCTGTGGTTTAGGTACTGAACCCATGTACTGTTGGTTCAAGCGCCGAATCCATCATTTATTGGTAAAAGATGGAAGGAAAAATACAGTCCTTAAAATGACTTGGAAAGATTCTATGCAAGAGGACTGGTTTAATCTTGTGCAAGAGTAAGAGACCAGGTGGCCAGGAAATGATATCACGCGTGACGCACCGATAAGGAGCGATCATGGCTATAATTAGAACGAGAGGAACTTTCCGTTCGGAGTGAGCGAGAGAAGGTTTCGGAAATTGAGCTTACGCTGCAGTAAAATGGCATCCTCGCAGTTGTGCAAGAGGAAGAATAATTAGATTTAAGCCATTTGCGAACATAAAAGAAACAAAAGAAATACATCATTGTGAATCATTTCGGAATAGAGATTTTTGTATGAAAAAGATGTTATAGTAATTGCCCAGGAAAAAAGTGCAAATGCGGCATTACGTAATTAAAAGTTCCCCGAGACCCAAGGAGGTGGGGATTAAAAATCAACTGTAACACCCACGTATCTGAAGACCAAATTTTATTTAATATCTCAGAAGTGTACGATCGATTTTTATGTGCAAAGAAGTCAGTTTACGTTTAGAAAACGAGCTTTCCAGAGATATAATTTTTAAAAGTGTGCGACTATTGCTTCAAAAGTTAGTTATGAAAAAGACGTGGAATTTATCTTTTTGTCGCCGATTTGTATAAAAGCCCTGGCAGAGCCAGACCAATCATGCAGTATTATTCCGTCCAAGGGACGTGACGTTGGAGCATCATATCAAATGCAGTTTCAGACAGCCCGAGGGCGTCGCTGTATCGACAACCATCCAGTTCCGTGAGCGCCGAGACGCTGCACGAGGAAGCATCAAGTATCATCATAGTATCGCCGTGTGAAGACTTAGGAAAATCCTAGTACAGGATTTAGTTCAGCAAGCGTCAGTCTTTATAGTGAAAAGTTCCGTATTACAGTCAAAGTTAGGCTGCGAACTTAAAGAACAGGCGATAGGTCTTCAAATAACAGTTCAGTTAAACGACCAAAAGTATCGTAACGTTTTGAAGTACCAAAGATCGTGAAACAAACATTTCCAGCAAAGTTAAGGAACCCGATCAGGGTTGGACGAAATAAGTAACGCCTAGTGTATCGATAAGATAGGGACTAGAGCGAAGAAAATAAGAAGGGAAATTTTAATCCAAGACGTTGTCTAACAGGAGACAAACAAACAGTAAAAGCATTAAGCTACGAAACTAAGGAATAGCAGTAAATGCTAGAGAATCATAGGTCACCGATAAAGTATTCATGGTGCCGTAAACAAGATAGACTTTATCTAGACAAATTAAATAGTGTCTAGAAAGAAACGACTTCGAGCTAGTAAAAATAGAAGCCGAATAGTCAGGAAACCAGATTTGAAGAATAGCCGTTCCAGGGAGGGGTAGATTGATCGAGACTTTTAACTTCTTGTCAGATAGGGAGCCGACATCTAAGAGTTTCACCCTTGGAAACGGGAAGAAAAAAAAATCACGTGTGTAAGGCAAAATCAAAGCCTCAGTGATTAAAAGCAGTGTATTGTAAATATAGAAAATTTGTATTAGTGTAATAATTTTTAGTGAATTTATTTGTGTATGATAAAAGAATACAGAATTGTGTTCAAAATGTTACCAGTGTTTAAGGTAAATAATGTGTGTATCAAGAAATGTCATTGTGTGAAATGGGATTAATCAAGATGGCTTAAACACATTAAGTGGGCGAAAATGAGACATCGCTGGAAAATACGGTCGGGGACCGTGACCTCATGTGAGTACCCATTTCATTATGTTATGTGTTGGGGAATATTTGTGTACAATCCACCTGAGAATGAGAAAATAGGGATGTTTTTGAATAACAAATAACATAATAATAGCGCGATCTGAACGATAAAAATTGAGAAAGTATAAAAATAATTATGTGAAATGAATAAATCCCTTAGGGGAAATGTATGAAATAAAATATCAGTGTATTTGGTTAATGATTTAATTATATGAAAGCAAGCGTAATAATAATAATAATAACAATGATATAAATGAATAAAGATTATGATGAATTATATGAAAGTAGTAGCTTTTGAGCTCCTTTAAAGGAATAAATACATGTTGTGAACACATGTTCTTAAAATAAAGCGATTATTGTACGGGAGAGGATTAATATAAAATTGAGATGTAGATCAAATGTGTATTGTTGAATTTATCAGTTCTTTGAAGGCAATTTGGCAATAAAGGATAAGCGTAATGTAGCGCATTGAAGTAAATTTGTCACGCTAGGAATGCGTTGAACCTAAATATACTTGGTAAAATTAATTATGAGGGGCAGTTGGTCGTGGAAATTGAGCTATAGTAAGTCCTCCAAATAGTGATGTGATCACGAGGCCGTTGTGTGTGTTGTATTATAAAAGGGTGCGAAATAATTGTATTATGAGCGCGAGTGTAAGGCAAAGGCCTGCTATAAGTCGCTAATGTATAAGTCCTCCAGTATGGGATATGGTTCCCGAGGCATTTGAAAGAATCGAACCAGATTCGTTTATGTGAAGCCCCTAAATATTTGTTGTTGTATTGAATTATTCTTACCCACCAATGAGGACACTTCATAATTAATAAATGCCTAGGTAAAAAGAATGGGTCTAGTGAACCTAAATATGTTGTTAAAATAAGTAGAATGAAGCCTTGTTTGTTCAAAGAACTGCATTTAAGAAAAAGCTGTATGAAAGCGGAGGGTAGCTCGCCTCTTGCGAGTCTGACCGTAATGTTCCTGCTCCCCAACAATAAATCACGCTAAGTGGCCAAGACCAGATCTTACCATTAACGGAAGTGCGGTAGGTCAGTGAGCCGTCTGTTTGAAGTTATAATACACAGAGTGTTTAGAGTTTGTTTAACGACCCGGGCTTCGAACCGAGGTTCTTTTAGATGAAGATTACCGCTTGCAAGTTCAGATCGTTGCTTTCTTATGAGATAATGGTCTTCTAAGACAGATAATAATAAATCCCTAATGTAATGTTATAATTATAAGGGGGTGATTCACGAGTTCAGTGAAGACAATTAGATTCCGGGAGTGATCTTAATTTTTGACATGTTCAAGTAGTCTTCGGTAGCTCGGGAGTACGCAAATGTTTTCTCAATCACTGTAGTGAATTGTTGACTTGAGAGAGATGGTAACATGAGAATTTTTGTGAAAGCCCAAAAATTTAAGTAAAAGAGTAACAGTACTTTAATAAGAATTATATATTGTTTTGATTATAAGATACTCATATAATAGATAGTGATGTGTGGTAAAAAAAAAAGGATAACACAGTTTATATTGAAAAGTATGGAGCCTATTGGAGCTCTTGATTATATTGAATTTTTAAAGGACACTATATGGAAGTGAAAAGAAATATAAGTTTGTTGGTTTATGAAAACCATTTATTATGATTTAACCTTTGTTTGATTATGTATTCCTTGTTCACTCTGAACAAGTTAGAATTGGGTCAGTATTTTATTTGTTTAATTTGTTGTAGCGCCATATATTTGGTTAATTAAATGTTTTATAGTAGGAGTTGATTTTGTTTATTTATTTTGGAAGTGTATCCTCTATTTAATCCAAAATGTGTAAGTCACAGAGTGGGAGAACATACCATAACCCCGAAAATCCCGATTTGAGCATTGCTGGCATACTGTGATTTGCATATTTCATGCTAAAAGGGCACAGTACATGATTTTTTCTTTTTCAAAACATAGATTATTTTCTAAGAGAAAATGGTATTCCCTTACTTTCTGAGTTTTGTGATTCAGCAGTATCCCATTACTCTGCTTTGAGTAATGAGATTGAATGTTATTTTCCAGAAAATTACAGTGAATTCAAATGGTTTCAATACCATTCCGTTATTTCGAACCTTCAAATTTACCAAGGAAACTATGAGAACAGTTGTGTGGCATTAGCTGTGATTCTGACATTAAAACTAAATGTTTACACCCAGATATAACAACGTTTTGGATACCATTGAGGCGTGAATATCCTGAAATTTCGAATAAAAAAATTGCTCATGGCGTTCGCAGCTCCATATTTGCCTGAAAAGGGATTTTCCTCTCTAGTTCAAGTGAACAGCAAGTACAGAAATAGACGATGCACGCTCTGATTTACGATTCAAGTTAACTACAATTCAACCCAACAAACACCTGCTTAAGCGGACACGACAGACCCATCCATTGCATTAGTTCGGCGAGTACAAAATAGTTTAACAAAATTTCAACATGCGCTTAGTAACAGTAATATAGTTTTATTAACTTACAATATTTACTTTTTCATCGGTGATTAGACTCTACTAATTTAACTTATTAGTCGCGTGAAGTTTAATATCCTTCAGGGTGGGTCCTGGACTTAAAAGTTTGAGAACCACTACTCTAGGCAATTGCCGGGATAGTACCATATTATTTAAGTCCCTTACACCATCCCCGTTTGTTATAATTACCGTTACGCACAGTCCACCTCATGTGGTAGCGACTAGCATTCGCCCAGGGGGCCCGGGTTCCATTCCCACCTATGCCATCCTAGAAATAATCTTGCAAGGTTTCTCGACTTCTATACCAGGCAAATGCTGGAATGTGTTCTCACTTAAGGCCACGGTCGCCTCCTTTCCAATCCTCATCTGAATTACAAATACACACACTAATACCGTCATCGTAATAATACAGGTTAGCCTATCAGACAATTCTTACAGACATCCAAGTACACGAATTCTTACAGACATCCAAGTACAGGGAGCCACATGACCATGACGTGGTGAATCCCCTAAATCAATCAACAACAACCACCATTTTGGAGGCATGGCACAAGTCTTTGTGTGCCTTTTTCATAAAACGTTGCCGCCTGTGTTGGCAACAATTTTATGAAGAAGTGATCCTAAAATTTCCAGAAAGTTCGTTTACCGGTTTTCTTTGACGAACCAAGTCTTTATTAAGCAACAATGGACGTCCACTTCGTTCGTCACTTGATCACGTCCTTATTGCACTGTCGGACCAATCTCCTTTCCATTTTCTCCACACACCTCGCAAATCTGTCGATGATTCTCGATTCGTGTTCTTCGCATTCAGAAAACGAATGACAGATCTAACCTCACAAGTGGCAGGATTTTCAATCAACTTCGCCATTCTAACCAAGCACGATAAAGCATAAACGACATATGGCGATCTCAAAATGATGCCATCTCCTTCTCATTGACTGAGAGAACTACTGCGCATGCGCCGAACTGCGATTGCAGCGATCCGGGGCAACGTATAAAAGCGGAAGTTACTTTCTGGACGTGCCTAGATTTTGGAAAAATATTAAATTTAAGGGATGATTTTTTTTCTTCTAAAAATGTTCAGGTAGGCTTTGCCTCCATTGCAAAGCCGCGTCTGCTCGTAACGCCCCTTTACCCAGGGTACCATTAGACCCGCATTGACCGGGAGTGTCCCATTATATCAATATCCCGCCCATCCCGTCCTGTCCCATCCGTTACAAACAAAAGAAGCATTTGTCTCGTTTATTTAAGGATTATTACTATTATTATTATTATTATTATTATTATTATTATAATTATTACAAACATGTAAATATGTAACGTATTGAAAGCGACCATGCACATTCGTCAAGTATATTTTTGTAAAAATCCATCGTAATTTGCCAATCTTCGGAGATTTCTGATTTACTGTTTAATTCGTTAGCCCACATAACTACATATTGACCACTATAAGCTCTTTATGAAATTGATTCGAGTTCGGCATGAAAATGAAGTAATTGTTGCCTCACGCTAGACCAGGGCCATCCAGTCATTGCGCTCCGGGAGCACTGGGCAGTCAGACTAGCGCTCCTTCCCCTACCACCACTACACTGTGGCAGCGAGGAGACGGACGATGTTCGGGCGACGCTGACTAGATACGTAGGCTAAGGCTACGTACAAGCGTGTGCCCGACGGCTCTTGTGGGATTGTTGACATATAAATAGGGCTGTTTTGCCATAACAAATATACCGCATATACAAATCGAATGGTACTCCGATGTATGGAATGTGCAGGAAACGAACACAAGAGTTAAATAAAGAATATTGTGATTTATTCCAAACTGAGATGTGAACATATTAGAGAGGAAAATTCAACAACAAATTGTGTTCTTTTTAACACATTACATCTCTGTTGCACACTAAACATTGGGGATGCCCTTTGTAAGCTGTACAGAAAAATGAAATTTCCCATTCTGCTTTAAAGACTGATGCTTCACCATTCCTTTTTTTTTCTTTTGTATGCTGTTCAGTCATGACCACTGCGAAACTGATTTACTTCCACGCTATCAACGAAGCGCATTGGACTAGACTAGCGACTGATGGATCGGCTGTACACTTCCGCGTGCTCAGCCAGCCAAGCTCCTCCTACCACTTCTGAAACTACCTTCCAACAAAGCGCTCCGAGCACTGACTTAGAGCGCGACCGCATCGAAGAGCGTCTTGATGGCCCTGCGCTAGTCTATGGTGATTTTTTTAGAGTCAATTTTACCCTCCAGGTTGGTGGCTCCCACGGACTCAGCGAGGGAACTCACCACTACCGCCTTTCCAGGCAGTGTCCTGGAGCTGAGAACACTTGGTCGGATGGGATTCAACTGGGGAGGTGTGATCAGCACTTCGCCCAGGCGGTCTCACCTGCAAAGCGAACAGGGGCCTCATGAGGGATGGGAAGGGAAGGGTAGATTGGGATGGATAGGCTAGGAAGAGGGAAGGAGCCGGCCGTGGCCTTACAGTAGGCACCATCCCGGCATTTGCTCGAAGACGAAGTGGGAAACCACGGAAAACCACTTCGAAGATGGCTGAGATGGGAATCGAACCCCCTCTTCTCATTTGGACCACCCGAGGCTGAGTAGACTCCGTTCCAGTCCTCATACCACTTTTCAAATTTCGTGGCAGAGCCGGGAATCGAACCCAGGACCTCCAGGGCGGCAGCTAACCATACTGACCGCTACGCTACGTAGGCGAATCCTATGGTGATTTGACAATCTTATATTTTAGCCTATTTTCATTTATGAAAAAATAGGCTTATGAGATCACCATTTGTCCCTGTGTATGTGTGTGTGCGCGCATGTGTATGTGAGTGTGTGCGCATGTGTATGTGAGTGTCACCCTAATAAAAATCTAAACGGCCGAAGCGATTTCAATGAAACAAGGTAAGTGCATACTACTATCTTACCCGACCTTGACTGCGCCTTTCAAATTTAAATGCGTTTCACCATCCAACATGGCGAGCGCGCGAAATATTTCACTGGCATTCTATATCTCCGTAACAGTAACAGATATCACCCTGAAATTTTGTACGGTGATAAAGGGCACTACTAGAATGTCGTATATGTGACTTTCAGAAACCTGTTAAGTACAAAACGAACATAGCGGCCAAGCGAAGATGAAACATTTAAATCGACATTTGTCGCGATTTAACCATCCGAGCGCAGTTAAACGTGGTATAGCAAATGTTTATAAAACTTTTAATGCACTGACATCTAATTTACTTCAATTGTTTACATAACCTCAAGATGGCGGATGTGCAAAACTTTAAAATTAAGTTTTTATTTCTTGTGCCCTAATCATGCGATTGAAGTCAACGTTTCAATAATGAACCTTCGTCATAATCGTCATCTAGTAGTACATAACTCTCTGGCCTACATATATAAGAATCTAACATGGTGACCATCCGAAATATTTAGGTGGTTCTCAATATCTACTAATCTATGACAGCAATTAAACGGAAATTTTGTGTGTTGATAAAGTCTATTATTATAAGTAGGATATATGAAAATAGGCCATTTAGATCCTCACGGAATTACTTGTTATTAAATATCACAAAGATCATGACTTATTACTGGCCTAGTTGATTGGATTTAACAGGCAGCAACACTCATATTCGCACAAAAGCATTGCAGGATTTCACAGTAACTGTCAAGTGTACCGTTACCACTCTGGTTATACCACTTCCTTCCGACGCCCCATGTCCGCACTGTGTGAATATAACTTCTGTTACTCAAGTGCCACCATTGAGAAAGATTCCCCAAGGGAATGTGGCTAAGCCGTGGAGACGTGTGTTCAAACCCCACCGTTGGCTGTCCTTGAAATGATTTTCTGTGGTTTCCACATCTGTTGTAGTTGTTAATAAATTTTAGGGGCTTGGGACATCTTGGTCATCAGTCCCGTGTAGCTGGGTGTGTATTGAACTTGTCTGATAACCTGTGTTTATGTGATGACTGTAGTTGTGTGTGTAACTGTAGTAGGGACAGGGATGAGGTAGGTGCCCCGCGTCTTGAAGTAAAGTGGTATCCCGGCACATTTGCCTGGAGAGAGTGTGGGAAACCCCGTGGAAAATCACACTCAGGATAGTCGCAGTCAGAGGTGGGATTCGAAACAACAATGTCCGGATTTGTTGCAGCTGCCCTAGCGGCCGTGGTGCATGTTTTGACGGTTTCCACATCTGACCGAATGGTACCTTCTAATAGGCCATGGTCTAATCCTTGCAGTTTCATTGAACTTCATCCGCCTCGTAGTTTAGTGGCTAGTATTCTTCGCTGCCACCACGGAGATCCTTGTTTGATTCCCCCTCAGCCAGCCTAGAAGGGGTTTTCCGTGGTTTCCCACTTCTACTCCGGGAAAATGCTGGTATGATACCTAAATTAAGGCCACGTCCGCCTCCTACCATAAACATATCCCATTTACAAACACCCACATTAGCCCGCACAATGACACAGGTTATTAGGCAGATAAAACACAACCAATTACACGCGGCTACGTGACCACGATATCGCAAAGGCCCTAAATGAATCTACAGTAAAAACATCATAATTCATCTACAACCATTTCATTCTTCACATTTTAAGTTCTAAGGGAAAGTGATCTGAACTTTTATGAAGGGACCGCGTGAAGTAGGGCATGCGGAAGTAAAATACATCTACGTAGAAACTACAGTCGAAATTCAATATCAAAAGTGCTTTCGGAGATAGAAATTACTTCAAGCTATTGATACATTAATAGTCAACTGTTGTTACTATTGTTAGCTCTGTGTCAGGTGGTTTACTGGCTCGTTAAAGATCCCCGTCGGGGCCAAATTCCGGCACCCCGCAGTAGGTAAAGGGGACGTAAAACAAATAACATTATTATTATCATTATCATTATTGTTATTATTATTATTATTATTGTTATTATTATTGTTATTATTATTATTATTATGTTGTTGTTGTTAGCTGGCTTTACTAACTTACTCTCACCAACCTCAAGCCGTTTCCTGCCTTAAATAGCATAATAAACTACTGACAGAAGTACACAACTGAACCCATATTGTAACTCCCATGTCTCACATAAAGAACGTAATTCAAGTGCATTTTCACCCCAACTTTGGAATAAAGACACATTTTATGTATGGGGAGAAAAATATCATTCGAGTTATTTAATAATAGAACTTCGAATTGTAGAAAAAATATTGGGTGTGTGCAACTACGACGATATTTGAGCTTGACAACGTTTTCTCGGACTGATTTTTTACTGTCGCTCTTGCGAAATTTCAGCTCCGTATATCATTAAATTATGTATTTTACGGAACGGAAAGTTCACAGGCGAAATGAAGAAAATCCGAGTTGCACTTCCAGGGAAACTCCAAACACAACCACTCTTCACTGAAGTTTTAACTCAACACTACTCGACAGTTTGCTGCTTGCTGCATCTGGGGTAATATGTTCGCCCGCTAGATAGACTGTAACTGGGGTGATAGGCTCACCCCTAGCCAGCTCGTTAACTGTCGCCTCCGTATTTGAATGGAGATTGTTGGAAGAAATGAAAACGTAAAAACACTTATAGTGGGCGATGTATTGAAGATAGAGATATGCTCTCGCGGACTTTTATGTAGAACTTTTCAGGCTGAACAATTCGTACACTCATGGTATATAGCTAGTTTTAACGGTTTGTCCAGCGTAAGCTTTGAAAAGTGCACGGACGCCATGTGGTTTTTTTTTTCGACTTTTTCACTGAAATCGTTACTGCTCGGCTTCCTTTGATCATAAATAAATTATTTTATACAGACATCTTCCTCGATATATCCTTTATAGAATGGTAAAAACCGCATCAAAATCCATCCTGAGGTTCACCCGTGACATCCAAAAACGACAGTAGCGACACTCGAGCGCAGCAACAGGAAAGAGAGAGAGCGTTGCAGCAGAAGAGAGATAAAACGATATCATCACCTTTCACTGTAACACTTTTTCACGAACTTCCCTGTGTTCCAACGATTTATTTGACGTTGTCACGTCAAAAACATGGCATATAAATTGTGTAGAACTTCGCCGGGAAATGAAAATTATTTCGAGATATCGCAATTGGCCTTGTAGATGTGCAACTGTAATTTCTTCTCAACCGAGAACCCCGTGGAAAAGTCAATAATTGTTGTTGATTCATATACAGGCTTTCCGACATCGTGTTCATGTATACCCGTGTAGTTGGTCGTAGGTTGAAAGTGTAATAACCTGCGTCATTGTGCGTGTATTCACTACAAAGGCTAGGATTTGGAAGGAAGCAGCCGTAGTCTTATGTTAGGAACTATCCCGACATTTTCCCGGAGAAGAAGTGGGAAACCACGGAAAACGTCCTTTAGGAGAGCTTAGGTGGGAATCGAATCCAACTCTTCTCAGGTTTGCCTCACGAGGTTAAGTGTACTCCATTCCAACCTTCAGACCAGAATTTAATGTCTTGATAGAGCAAGGAATCGAACCCAAGTTCTTACGATCCAGAGTTGGAGTGGGTGTGAAATGATCCGAGGATAAACCACATTCGAACTGGAAAGTCGACCACCTCGTAGGGTAGTGGCTAGCATTCTTCGCTGTCAGCCCTGACGTTTGCGTTCTATTTCCAGCTATGTAAGGAATTTAATTATGGTTTGTCTGAAGGTTGGAGCTGGGTACATTCAGCCTCATGAGGCAAACCTGAGAAGAGTTAGACTCGATTCCCACCTAAGCTCTCCTAGAGGACGTTTTCCGTTGTTTCCCACTTATTCTCCGGGAAGACATCACACAGTGGGTCAAAATCAAATCTAGGAGGACAAAATTATTTATTTTCATAATTAAAAATTAAAAATTTATTACTTCTACAGCATTCTCATATAATTGCCGCTGACTATTCTGGGATATAAACGCATCTTAGTGTAAATCTGTCACCATAGTTCGAGCAGTCGGAATTGGAGGGTGAATGTAAGTGGCTGTGGTTTGGTTGTCTTTGTGGTTAGTGTGATGCTTTAAGACCCAATATGCAGCTGAAGGTATGATCTTTGTAACGTGTTTCAGTTATTAATGGGCGTAATTGTTACGAAATTTTTGCTATATTTGCATTATATAATATTTAACTATTGTTTTTAAAATTATATTTTCATTTAGATTTTTTGAATGCCGCGTCACTCTGCGTCACTTTCTACTTAATGCTAAAATTTAGATAACGTCTTGTAGTTTACGCCTGTTATAAGATTTGTTGCATCTTTTGCAACTTACTTAGTTATTTTACGTTTTAGAACATGCCGCTCAACCAGATCTAAACTGTTTGAAGCACTGGGTTCGACGATTATGTCAAGAGTGGAACTTCGTTACTTTGTTAAAAGTAAATTAGGGGTAAAAAATTGTTCTGAAGAGATAACTGAATGCTATATCCAACTCCTAGTCATAGACAATATCTTGCATGTGTAGAAAAGCTTAAAAAAGGTCTTAACTGATGTTTATTATGAAGTAAATAAAAGATATACGTTGCTTTTACTTTCAATTCATGATTAAAACGTAAAAGTAATTTTGTCCCCATAGATTTCGATTTTGACCCACTGTGCATCGGGATGGTTTCTAACTTACGACTACGACTGCTTCCTCCGTCGTAAATACACGCACTACTACAGACACCACAATAAAACATCTTGTTCCATTAATTATATATAGTCTCAAGCACACAGGGCTGATTATCACATTACCCAAGCCCCTAAGTGAAGTAACAACAAGGACGACAACGAACATAGAACAATGTTGCTGTCAAGTTCTAAGTTAGGCAGTACTGAAGTACGCACCAATACCATTTGAGTGTTTGTGGTCGGAAGTAGGCCATGTCGTGCAGGCTTATTTTGGATGCTGGGCCCGGCGCAGTCCACATGGGATAGAGGGGATACCTTCCTTGCCTCGGCTCCTGTCAAGTTCATGGACATTTCGCGGAACCCAGACCAGACGAGCGTTTCTCTAATTGATATGCAGTACTTGGCCTTCATTTCACCGGTTTAGGGAGAGCATTGCGCCTTAGGGGGAAGGGACACTTTACACTATTATAGGCCTACATTTAATTAAATTCATTTTCTGGTTATTTAAACAACAATGGGTATTATCCAAATTAAAATTTCAGATTTAATATTAGCTACTAATGGATCGTCAAGACATTCTCGTATTTGAAGAAAATGTATTAATTGGTCATCAGTGCTCTATAGAGCTTACTGCGGTAATTAGTCCAGTCAGGCAGCCTTTCCTTTTGCCATAGATACCCTAATATATAATTATTATATGACTCTTATTTTGCGTTGTTTGTTTAACATAGTACAGGATTTCAAGCATGGCACTGCAAGTAGTATTTATTTCTGTCCTCAAAAACAAAATGGGTAAATAATTCAGTCATTTTCAGAAATGGTATTATAAAAATAATGACACGTGATAGTGAATTACCCTAGCAGTCTATGCTGTATATATGAATAAAATGCACAATCATGCAAAATTGTACTACGAAGGATTTTTAAACGTAGAAAGTTATGTTCTATGAGATACTGAACGATGAAAGGAAAGAGCAGCTTTCGCCGAATTCTATTTGCTTGAATCTTTTAAATTGTAAAAAAAAAAAGCTTTTAGTTTTACGTGGCCGTTAATCATGCGATCATGAGCCACGGAACTTTCATTTTACGTGGAATCTGAACCACAAGACATGGTATTTCACTTCGGAAATCTCACATGTATTGACCAGGAATCTAAACCGGTCCACCTTGGTGAGAGGCCAACAGCTTGACCTCTGCGCCACCATGCCCCCCTAAATTGTTATAGATACAGTACTTGATTTATTTCAGCAATGAAAAGAGGAAAATATAATATCTGTTTCAAAACACAGAAGCAAAAAGATTCCGTTAAAGGTTACTTGTTCCTTTCATTCTATATGATTTAAGACTTCGGTCACTTTAACGATCAGAGATTGAATTATCTCGGTATATTTGTAAACACTTCTCTTAAGCCAATCAAGTTTATTCTCCTTGTTTTTACAAAGAAAAGTAGTGATGTTTTTACTGAAACGTTGTAGAGAAATACGGAAATGATATGCTGATGATTAAGGTCTGGAAACATGCTAAATGAAACCAGAAATACTGCTAGTTGTAGTGTCCTGGGCAGTTTTACCGCGGCTGGAGTTTATTTGTTGCCGATGTCACGCCATAATTTTCAGTAGGTGGTAGATGTTTGGCAGCCCTATTCTCAGGCAGTGATGGATTGCTTGAGCAATTCGGGTTGAATATACTGTAGTCTGGTGCCTTGGAAGGCTCCTTTCACTTTATTTTACAGGCAGTAATATTATGATTTTGCATGAGTAGTTTAGTTTAGCATATACATTTAAATGTGCACTCTGTTGAGTGACGTAAGGATATCATCTCAACAGAGCATTGGTGTGGTGAGGTGATTTTTTAATTTTTGTGAGGTTGAATTATTTTTATTTTAAAACCAGGGTAATTTTTAGAATATAAGCGATACCGGTATACATTAGCCAATCCCATTAGGTTGGTGAGTACTGAGTCGGCCGTGGCCATTGTTCTTCACCTGAATGTTGGTGGCTCAGTGGTTGCCATGGCCGATATTTTAATAATTAGGCTATAATTTTTGTTTATAACTTGTAATAGTTTGCTTAGAATATTTTTACGAATGATATCATTATGTTTGAATGTTGCAGCAGCATCGTTATTTTAAAGGCGACTTTCCCTTGTAATTCGTCTGCAGTGTCGGACTGTGAGGAGATGTTTCTGTGTTCCTTAATGACGAATCAATGCCAGTTTACAGACATTGGAGAGATGCACGCTCTGATCGTGGTTGAAGTTGTTGGAATGCTTAGATAACTCTATGACCTCTGATTTGTATACAGTAGAAAGACCTGTCGGGGCCAAGGAGTTGCGTTTCACCGAAGAGGACGGAGTGTCTGCAGTCCAAGGAATGTTCTGCTATTGCTGATTCAGAAGGCTGCTTGAGAGGCACTTATCGAATATGTTCTGATAATCACGTTTTATATAGGCCCTACCCTTTCTCTGCAGAGCTGGAGATACGAGATCTCATACTTTCAGTTGAATATGTTGTAGATGTTGTTCTCTGGACTACTCGGTTTGTAATATTATTTTGTATGAGAGGTAGGCTTTTTGAGTTCTGTCGTCGATCGTCTGTGGGGTATTTTTTGGCTTGGACTTGATGGCTTGGATCACTTCATGGTGTAGTGGCTAACATTCTTTCCAGTCACCCCTGAGGTCTAGATTCGATTCCCACCACAGTAATCCTAGAAGTGGTCTTCTGTAGGTTCCCACTCTTACTCCAGACAAATGCACACGCTACTACATACACCACAATGTCATAAAAATTCCAAATTCTATACACACCCAAGTACACGGGGATTAAATGGCCACGATGTCCGAGCCCCTACACGAAACAGCCTTGTGGTATTTCATTTAGTCTGTAGCCGATATTCTGTCCCTCCAGCTGCGTCGATTCGGGCTCGGGTGTGTCACATAGCTTCTTCGCTCTGAGGACAAATGTTGTTAGGGCTGCTCTTTTCTGCACTGGATAGTGATGTGTAGATGTCGGTTGGTGTGTGTAGGTTTCCTGTAAACAGTGTTGCTTAGCATTCCATCTGGCTGGTTATAAAGGAATCCAGGAAGGAAATGCAGCCTTCTTTTCCATTTCATAGGTGAAGTTATGCAATCTTCGATTTCTCGGCCGTGTTGCTAGATATTAAAGCCTATACTTGGGCTTGTAGGAAAGTGCTGTCTGCTCAAAAGGTTCCATGTACAGGTATATCGAACTCATTGCCACAAAATTATCATAAAACATTCGATATGTACGTCTCAATCAGCCTTCTAAATAAGCAATAGCAGAACATTCATCAAACTGCAGACACTCCATTCTCTTCTATGAAACGTAACTCCCACCGCCCGAAAGCCACTTCTATTGCAGAGACATCAGAGAGACCATAAATATGTAAGCGTTCCAACAATCTCAACCGTGACCATGACGTACATCTGTTCACTGTCTGGTAATTTGCATTAAACTGCCTTCCAGAAAAAGCTCAGCCAGCCACAGGCAGCAAGAGGTTCCCTACGCGGTTCGACACTACGAGAGACAGGTCACCTACCAATCATTCTGCCATGACTAAACCTACTGTAACAATGGCGAAACGTTGGCAACAACTATATTTCTGATTGCATCTTGTCTTTGGTTTTCTCTTTCCTGAAATAGCCTATCTTTTGGCTGAGGATTAAAGACATTTCTGACGCTAGTACTGTGTGTCTTACCCTGGATTCCTGAAGGGGTGGGAAGTGTCTGCTGATAGCTAGCGCTCAGCGCTCTCCAGTACTAAACGCCGTGGAAGGAGAATGACAATAACGGGGAAGGTCCAACTAATTAAACTTCACCGCCACAGAATTACTGACAGCCAAGGCCAGGATAGTACACGGAATGAAACTCTGTTCAAACAAACAAATAAATCATTCCAATAATAGACAGAATTTAACGTTTAGGAATTGAAAAGTTATTCTCTTCGTTAGTAACGTCATGAAATATAATACCACTAATAAATAAGTCACAGCACCGTATAAATTACAGTATATAAACTCTAGATACGCCTAGCCACTAAAGTAGTACCATCTCAGCCTGCTGGGAGATACCTAATGTCCTAGAAAGATTCTAACGTAATTTCTTATAGAGGGGTATTGAAATGGAGTGGTCAAGCTGCTTGCCTCTCGCCAAGGTGGACCGTGCTCAATTTTCAAAGTGAAATATCACGTCCTGTGATTCGGAATCCACGTAAAAATAAAGTTCCCATGGCTCATGATCGCCAGATTAACGGTCACGTACAGCGTGTTCCGATTCAACACGGAACTGTAAAATGGGTTGACTACCCACCCACATTCGGCTTGAAATCTGCTCGCAGCGCGCTAGCGACGGGACTGAGTTCGATTTCACTGATTGCCGCCTTCTTATGCAGCATTGGAAAGTATTTCGCTCTTTCAAAATATATTTACACAGGCTTCACAATAATTTTGAATGATTTCTGTTTGGGAACTTGTTATTTTACGCTTCTGTTAGTGGTTTTGCAGAGCATTACTATGAAATAAAATGTTATTTTACAACATAGTTTATTACAACACAATGATTTTTTGTGTTGTATTTTATTTACAACACAATGTATTGCTTTTTAACCCAATACCACAAAACGAGATAGAATTTCGAAATGATTTGTTAAAAAATTGAGTTTAATTAAGAATAAGTTTCAACAATTTCTATTTCAGAACTATTTACCTGTAACCATGTAAAATAATAGAACTACGAACACAGGCAGTTTAGTCTTTCTTCATACTCCGGGACATCTTGGATGATTTTACATTGGCGGAGTTGAACAAAACGCTTTTTCAACAAGATGGTCATCCGGCGCACTTCTCCAGGTTGGCGAGAAAAGTTTTAAACCGTTTGTTTCCTGGCCGGTGGATAGGAATTGGCGGCTTTATAGAATTCCCACCACGTTCACTTGATCTGACCAGCCTGGATTTCTTCATTCGGGGCTACGTCAGGTCGAGAGTATTTTTAAGATCACCACAAACACCCGAAGAAATGGAGCTCGTCATTACCGAAGCCCTTGCGGAAATTACTCCTCAGATGTTGTCGAACGCAAGAGAGAACTTCATGCGATGAGTGGCCCTCTGCTTGGAAAATGACGGACGCCACTTCGAACGCCTCATGTAAATGTCCATTTTTAGTAGATGTAACGTCTGTGATAAATTAACTTTTTTGTAACAAATCATTTCCAAATTGTGTCTCGTTTTGTGGTATTGGGTTAGAAAGCCATATATTGTGTTGTAAATAAAATACAACACAAAATACATTGTGTTGTAATAAACTATGTTGTAAAATAAAATTTTATTTCATAGAAATGCTCTGCAAAAGCTATTAACAGAAGCGTAAAATAACAAGTTCTGAAACAGAACTCGTTCAAACTTATTGTGAAGCCTGTGTAAATATATTTTGAAAGAGCAAAATACTTTGCAATGCTGGATAAGAAGGCGGCAATCAGTGAAACCGAACTCAGCCCCGTCACTAGCGCGCTGTGAGCAGATTTCAAGCCGAATGCGGGTGGGTAGGCAACCCATTTTACAGTTCCGTGTTGAATCGGAACACGCTGTACAGTAAAACTACAAGCTTTATTATATGGCACCAAAATATTCTCGAGCAATCTACATGTGAAGAAAGAAAAGCCTGCCTTATGAGTTGTTTCAGCATAACACGTGTAAATAACTTATTTCATGTAATGTACTCCATTAAGTCCTTCTGAATATGTATTAGCATAGACAATCATAACCATGGTGCTGACATACGTAAACAGTAGCAAAGTTTCAGTTCTTTCAAAACTCTTGTCCTTCCGGCGGTTATGTTCATCTTCCCTCACTTTCCGAAAGGTGGGTTAGATTAACCGTGGCCTATACATTGTGGTTCGTCACGGCATTAACCAGAAGTTCAAATACACTTCCAGGATGGTTAAGATTAGCATTCAAACTCTCCATTTTTATCGTCTGGACCAGGCTGTTCCAGCCGAGCAGCTCGCTCGTGAGCAGTGGAGTACTCGCCGCCTTCCGTGAGTAAACCTGCAACATGCAATACAGCTCTGCTGTGGGGGGCTGCCGTCACTGCGCGGTGGATACATCAAGACTCGCTGGAAGTGCATTGACTTGTGTTATGACCTTCGCCCAGTGACGTATTGGCTATCACCCCCAGTCCCTCTCCAACCGTGCTCCGAGCATTACTGCTGAGTACTCGCGTGCACGCATACTCAAACTCATGGATTTGGAACAGCCTGGTCTGGACCAATCCTAATCCTCAGATCCTGTTTTTCTGGCGGGAAGCTACATTTCCTACTCTTACAACCTCTTGCAACACTACGCTGGCAACGGAGAGGGGATTATTAAAGCCTTAATGAATCAAGTACAATTGAAAGCACAGTCCAGTAGTTTTTCAATAATCGAATTACACATGTAGATTAAAAATCCAAACTTACTGTAGTCTTTCGGAGAATAGTCTTAACAATAGTCCAAATGAAACTTAGCAAAAATAACTGAATGTTAAACCTTAAACTATTCACTTGGAGTTTTCTTACACGGATAGTTCCAATGCTCTTCCTTCAGTAGGCTACTAATTGTTAGGATGGTCACATGTTCATTGAAAAGCTTTCCGAGTTCCTGGAAGAATGAAAGGATTCTGTTGCGTTAGAAAAGTGCATCTGAGATTGGTGATTTCGAGCTGGGGTGGTCACTGGTATACACGCAATATACAGCGCAGCTGGAGCAATCCCGCCCTCTGTCAGTTCACAGTCTTTGTAGTAAGTAAAACGTTGTATTGTTTGAAACTTTCAGTGAGCTAAACAAATTGTATGTAATATATAACTTGTCATAGAAAATAATTATTGCCCCGTGGCGTAGACCTGCTCGTTAAGTCGTGCTCCACGGCATTGAGGGTAGCTGCAGCAAGTCCAGAAATCTCAGGTTCGAATCCCGGTGCTGACAATGGCTATCTTGAGTGTGGCTTTTACCTGAATTTTTCCTCACTCCCTCAAGGAAAATGCTGGGATAGTACCTTACTTCTAGTCCTGGGGCACCTCCCTAATACAGTAACACTCACTACTACAGTCATCACATAAATACAAGTTATCAGAAAAGTTCAACACACACCCAACTATACGGGACAGATGACCAACATTTCCCAAGCCCCTAAATTGAATTATCATCAAAGACAAATAATTGTTGTCCAAAATGTGTTCTTGGTGGTGCTAATTGTATTTTTCGGGGCCTAACTTTGAACTCATTGGGTCTACCTGTCAAAAGGAATCCTATGGGCAACTTCAGGAGATCTGCCAGTGAGATGAGTACACAATAAAGATTTCTACTGGTGTATTAAATCTGATTCGTAAAAATATGTTGTGTTATAAAAAATATACTACGTAAGCCATTTCATAAGTCATGGCAACTATAGAGCTTCCACGAGTTAAAATGGCACCGGAGCTTAGGCATAGCGAACTTCCGGTCCGAGAATCTCCATTTGATTTTCATTGCCAATGAATTGTCCGTGATTATTTTCATTATTATTTCGAATTGCGGTTTTGTTTTAGGCGTTCAACTTATGAAATAAACACTAGAGGGTTGGCCTTTCTTGAATATTCCAAAGACAATTGTCTCCTAAAAGAGTAATTAGTAAAAATTCGCAACACAAACGACCATAACAAACAGATTGGTTAAAAATGTGCGATCTGCACATATCAAACGGCAGTGGTGTATCATATCTTAGACTACAATTGTATTAAATTGGTGCCAATTGAATATGTTATATGGAAGAATATTATAACCATTTGCTAACCGGTTGTTATATTGGTATATTATGCATTAACTTGACCCGTTTAAATGTTAAAACGTGACGAAACGAGTTATAGGCTATTCGCCATACTGGTAGGCCTAATATTTACTAACAACTCGTTGTTTCTTCTTTAACATTTAATTAATCATTATAATTATAATAGCCTAGGTATCGATTAACACGTATTTAACCAATAATCATTTTATAATTACATACCGGTACATATTCCACGTAGGTTACTTAGGCCTATTGCAAGAAAGCGATATTTGATAGCACATTCAGTTTCATATTAAAATCCAACCGTGCCTAGTTTTCAGTATGGAAAATATTACCGTAAGTTAATAGACCAAACAACAAGCGACAAATTTTTTAAAGAAATGTCTACGTAATACGGTACGCTACCATACGGTAATCATTGAAAAGGTAAATTTCAAAAACGAACGAACTTCATTTTGCATGGATTATTGAACCCGAAACCTTCGAATGGAGGCATGGATTGTCTGTCTTTACAAATATTTTAGTCAATAATTTAAAATAAGTTGCCTGAAAACTAAATACAAAGAGCTGCGTGCCTACTACGGTGTAAAGTTGCTCTGTGAGAAAAACAACCTTGCCAAGAGTATACATCGTGCATACAGTTAAATACAATCATTCAATTGGAGAAACACTTTCTTCGTCACGATCTTTTAAAAATTTCAAACATAATCTGTTGTAAATTGACGGGGAAATTTGGAACATTTAGAGACTGCGAGTGTTGTAAGCGGCACAAGGGTAGCCGACATTTCGCATCATTAATACATAAGAAATAAACACATGCAGAGCTTTCTCATTGTTCACAGCGGAAGATCATTTCGCTCTTGGTGCATTTTACAACTTTTATTTCTCCTAACAACAATAATGTGCTTAGTTACTTGCATGGAAAATTGTAGTACACACTTCCCATTGCTTCCATTACCTGACTACTAAACCGGAAGCTGGTAATGCTTAACCATACGCCGGTGGCGCGTCCTATGGCAAGTGAAAGAACGAAAGAAAGTGTAAGCTCTATAGTGTGTTCTTAGTTCAGTAAGCTGTATATGTTTGAAAACTTGTTTTGCACAGTAAGGAATGCCACCGCCAGATTGAGTATGTGTGCTTTGGTAGCTAGTTGATAGCACACGCAAAAGTTCGTATGCTAGAAGCCATGTTCTGAGACGGTTAAAAGTGAAGTTGAACAATGGTTATACTCAGTGCTTTTTTAAAACAAAATTTAAGGGGTACTCTCAGTTGTAGTCGAAAAAATTGCAATTTTCGGCAATTTGCAGAGTCCGGTTATTACTTTATGGGCTGACATGTTAAATGAAAGGTTGAATTGGGTTAATTTATTAACTCATTAGTTCATTAACTTTCAGCTTTTTCGATACCTGCGTGGTTCGTTATTTACTTATCCTTTAAAACTAACCACACTCACAAACTAACAACCTACCCCACCTCCAACCACCAGCCTGCGTGCTTATAAGAACATAACTTCCTTTTCGCGATTGATAGAATATGTTACTTATTTTTGCCTAAACAAGTAAATTTCTTCGAATAAGGCAGCAGATACACAAAGCTTTTGTCGAGCAGAATATAATATGTCCTATTGTTTCGATTATGCTGCTGAATACCGAGTTGCCGACCAAAACAATCTGATTCAATAGATCGATTTAAATCAAGGATTACTCGAAATCTCCTCCAGCTGTTGTGGAAAGTGCGTTGACGCCAGCTGATCGATGAGCTTTCAAGTCAGAAGTTATATTTGCCGGACTAGATACAAATATATCAATATTTTTATCATTTTAAATGATCTTGTCGACTTCGTCGTTACGCTGGGGTCTGGCGTTACGTTACGGTGACGGGACGAAATGTACCCAGATGCACTGAGGTGTGTGACGTCATAGTACCACTTAGTGCATGTGTTCCCCGACAATCTCTACTTCGTTAGTACAGTATTAGACAAAAAAAACTATTCTTGGATGTCACGGGTAATCTCGAGAACCTCTGGATGGATTTTGATGCGGTTTTCACCATTATGTAAAGGATATCTCGAGGAAAGGTTCTGTAGAAAATAATTTATGTATGATCAAAAGAAGCCAAGCAGTAACGATTTCAGTGAAAAAGTCGAAAACAAACTTGGCGTCCGTGCGCTTCTTCTTACGCTGAGCAAACCGTTAAAAATATCAATATACTATGAGCGTAAGAATTGGTCAGCATGAAAAGTTCTACACAAAAGTCCGCGAGAGCATATCTCTATCTTCAATACATCGCCCACTATAAGTGTTATAGACTGGATGGAAGGGGCACGTCCCCGCGTGCTCTGGTCAGCGTGCGGCATCCCGCGCACTTGACCTTGCTTTGCCCTTGATTTGCACTTGCCGTTCGCGAGTAATTTTAAACAAGATAAGCAAGATAAGTATTATGCAGATAATTTTCTAACATGTCAAGGGTCTTTGGCTTCGAGTGAAGCGAGAATCCTCCAGCCTTTCTAGCATTTTTCAGCATTTAAAATGATACAAAGTCTAGTCTTTCAGACTGACTGTCACTTTTTATCATTTCAAATGATCTTGTCGACTTCGTCGTTATGCTTTGGGTCTAACGTTATGCGTTACGGTTACGGAAGTGACGTCATGCAGCCACGTGGGAAGCGAGTGCGTGACGTCATGCAGCCACGCGGGAAGCAAAAGCTAATGGTTAATGGAGTCTGTTGAAAGTGTCCTGGGGCGTCGAGCGACCTGGGGCTTTGAGCGAAACGAAAAGAATACAGGGGACTCCTAAAGAGGTGCACAAGATGACAGACAAGAATACAGGGTGACTCCTAAAGAGGTGTACAAGATGCCAGATAAGAATACAGGGTGCCTCCTAAAGAAGTGTGCAGGATGTCAGAGCAAAATACAGTACAAGATGCCAGATAACGATACAGGGTGACTCCTAAAGAGATATACAAGATGCCAGACAAGAATACAAGGTGACTCATAAATAGGTGTACAAAATGGCAGAGAAAAATACAGGGTGACTCCTAAAGAGGTGCACAAGATGTCAGACAAGAATACAAGGTGACTCATAAATAGGTGTACAAAATGGCAGAGAAAAATACAGGGTGACTCCTAAAGAGGTGCACAAGATGTCAGACAAGAATACAAGGTGACTCATAAATAGGTGTACAAAATGGCAGAGAAAAATACAGGGTGACTCCTAAAGAGGTGTACAAGATGTCAGACAAGAATACAGGGTGCCTCCTAAAGAAGTGTGCAGGATGTCAGAGCAAAATACAGTACAAGATGTCAGATAACGATACAGGGTGACTCCTAAAGAGATATACAAGATGCCAGACAAGAATACAAGGTGACTCATAAATAGGTGTACAAAATGGCAGAGAAAAATACAGGGTGACTCCTAAAGAGGTGCACAAGATGTCAGACAAGAATACAAGGTGACTCATAAATAGGTGTACAAAATGGCAGAGAAAAATACAGGGTGACTCCTAAAGAGGTGCACAAGATGTCAGACAAGAATACAAGGTGACTCATAAATAGGTGTACAAAATGGCAGAGAAAAATACAGGGTGACTCCTAAAGAGGTGCACAAGATGTCAGACAAGAATACAAGGTGACTCATAAATAGGTGTACAAAATGGCAGAGAAAAATACAGGGTGGCTCCTAAAGAGGTGCACAAGATGTCAGACAAGAATACAAGGTGACTCATAAATAGGTGTACAAAATGGCAGAGAAAAATACAGGGTGACTCCTAAAGAGGTGCACAAGATGTCAGACAAGAATACAGGGTGCCTCCTAAAGAAGTGTGCAGGATGTCAGAGCAAAATACAGTACATGATGCCAGATAAGAATACAGGGTGACTCCTAAAGAGGTGTACAAGATGCCAGATAACGATACAGGGTGACTCCTAAAGAGATATACAAGATGCCAGACAAGAATACAAGGTGACTCATAAATAGGTGTACAAAATGGCAGAGAAAAATACAGGGTGACTCCTAAAGAGGTGCACAAGATGTCAGACAAGAATACAGGGTGCCTCCTAAAGAAGTGTGCAGGATGTCAGAGCAAAATACAGTACAAGATGCCAGATAAGAATACAAGGTGACTCTTAAATAGGTGTACAAAATGGCAGAGAAAAATACAGGGTGACTCCTAAAGAGGTGTACAAGATGCCAGATAAGAATACAGGGTGACTCATAAAGAGATATACAAGATGCCAGATAAGAATACAAGGTGACTCTTAAATAGGTGTACAAAATGGCAGAGAAAAATACAGGGTGACTCCTAAAGAGGTGCACAAGATGTCAGACAAGAATACAGGGTGCCTCCTAAAGAAGTGTGCAGGATGTCAGAGCAAAATACAGTACAAGATGCCAGATAAGAATACAGGGTGACTCATAAAGAGATATACAAGATGCCAGATAAGAATACAAGGTGACTCTTAAATAGGTGTACAAAATGGCAGAGAAAAATACAGGGTGACTCCTAAAGAGGTGTACAAGATGCCAGATAAGAATACAGGGTGACTCATAAAGAGATATACAAGATGCCAGATAAGAATACAAGGTGACTCTTAAATAGGTGTACAAAATGGCAGAGAAAAATACAGGGTGACTCCTAAAGAGGTGCACAAGATGTCAGACAAGAATACAGGGTGCCTCCTAAAGAAGTGTGCAGGATGTCAGAGCAAAATACAGTACAAGATGCCAGATAAGAATACAGGGTGACTCCTAAAGAGGTGTACAAGATGCCAGATAACGATACAGGGTGACTCCTAAAGAGATATACAAGATGCCAGACAAGAATACAAGGTGACTCATAAATAGGTGTACAAAATGGCAGAGAAAAATACAGGGTGACTCCTAAAGAGGTGCACAAGATGTCAGACAAGAATACAAGGTGACTCATAAATAGGTGTACAAAATGGCAGAGAAAAATACAGGGTGACTCCTAAAGAGGTGCACAAGATGTCAGACAAGAATACAGGGTGCCTCCTAAAGAAGTGTGCAGGATGTCAGAGCAAAATACAGTACAAGATGCCAGATAAGAATACAGGGTGACTCCTAAAGAGGTGTACAAGATGCCAGATAACGATACAGGGTGACTCCTAAAGAGATATACAAGATGCCAGACAAGAATACAAGGTGACTCATAAATAGGTGTACAAAATGGCAGAGAAAAATACAGGGTGACTCCTAAAGAGGTGCACAAGATGTCAGACAAGAATACAGGGTGCCTCCTAAAGAAGTGTGCAGGATGTCAGAGCAAAATACAGTACAAGATGCCAGATAAGAATACAAGGTGACTCTTAAATAGGTGTACAAAATGGCAGAGAAAAATACAGGGTGACTCCTAAAGAGGTGTACAAGATGCCAGATAAGAATACAGGGTGACTCATAAAGAGATATACAAGATGCCAGATAAGAATACAAGGTGACTCTTAAATAGGTGTACAAAATGGCAGAGAAAAATACAGGGTGACTCCTAAAGAGGTGCACAAGATGTCAGACAAGAATACAGGGTGCCTCCTAAAGAAGTGTGCAGGATGTCAGAGCAAAATACAGTACAAGATGCCAGATAAGAATACAGGGTGACTCATAAAGAGATATACAAGATGCCAGATAAGAATACAAGGTGACTCTTAAATAGGTGTACAAAATGGCAGAGAAAAATACAGGGTGACTCCTAAAGAGGTGTACAAGATGCCAGATAAGAATACAGGGTGACTCATAAAGAGATATACAAGATGCCAGATAAGAATACAAGGTGACTCTTAAATAGGTGTACAAAATGGCAGAGAAAAATACAGGGTGACTCCTAAAGAGGTGCACAAGATGTCAGACAAGAATACAGGGTGCCTCCTAAAGAAGTGTGCAGGATGTCAGAGCAAAATACAGTACAAGATGCCAGATAAGAATACAGGGTGACTCATAAAGAGATATACAAGATGCCAGATAAGAATAAAAGGTGACTCTTAAATAGGTGTACAAAATGGCAGAGAAAAATACAGGGTGACTCCTAAAGAGGTGCACAAGATGTCAGACAAGAATACAGGGTGCCTCCTAAAGAAGTGTGCAGGATGTCAGAGCAAAATACAGTACAAGATGCCAGATAAGAATACAGGGTGACTCATAAAGAGATATACAAGATGCCAGATAAGAATACAAGGTGACTCTTAAAGAGGTGTACAAGATGGCAGAGAAGAATACAGGGTGACTCCTAAAGAGGTGTACAAGATGTCACACAAGAATACAGGGTGACTTCTAAAGAGATATACAAGGTGCCAGATAAGAATACAGGGTGCCTCCTAAAGATGTGTGCAGGATGTCAGAGCAAATTACAGGGTGACACTTAACGAGGTGTACAGTATGTTAGATTCAATTCAAATACAGGGTGACCCTTAAAGAGGTTTGCAAGATATCAATTCAAATAATGGGTGACTCTTAAAGAGTTGTAAAAGATGTTAGACTCAAATACAGGGTGACCCTTAAAGAGGTGCCCGCGCGGGAAGCCTAAGTCAATGGGCAATGGAGTCTGTTGAAAAATTCCTGGGATTTCGAGCGAAGCGAGAAGCCCTCCTGAGCCTTTCTAACATGTGTAGCATTTGTAGCATGCATCATTTGAAATGATATAACGTCTAGTCTTTCAGACTGACTGTATTTTTTTCTTGAAACAGTTTTCAAATGTGTAAGGAGTACGCGTATCCCCCGCGTTCCCCCCTAAGAAAATGCCCTGGTCATACTACAGATCATTTCTGATGCAACATCTGTGTCATGCAATTTGGAGCACTGCTGGACAATACCACAATACTCCTTGATAACACATCAGTCCACATTGCAACTCCTGTCAGGAAACCAACTCAAGGCCTTTGGGTGCGGAGTCTCAACACGTACCCCGGGACAACAGAAAGTAGCCAAACTAATTAAAGTGAGTTGAATTCACATGCCCTATGTCAGGAAGCATTCGCATCATTTAGTTGTAAAGCATAACCGATATTAATGCATCATTTATAATAAAATGCAAGAAAAGCCGGGACATTTTAATACAACCCGCTATGTTATAAGCAGTGCTGGATTACCCATTAGGCCCGTCTAGGCCCAGGCCCAGGGCCCCCAATTATCTGGGGCCCCCAAGCAATTTTAAATTTAGTTCAATTTTATTCCGAAGATTTAGAAAAAAAATATCCAGAACTGAGACAGTTTCAGCGTTATATTAAATTACAACGTCCTTTACAAACTGAGTTCACTCATTCTGAACTTTTCGAAATTCTTATTCCAGACAAGCTTGAGTCTGTTTTTCCGAACGTTGAAATTGCTTTTCGCATTTTCCTGACCCTCATGATAATGAATTGTTCTGCGGAGTGCACGTTTTTATAATTGAAACGGATCAAAAGTGCGCAAAGAAGTATCATGTCTCATGAACGATTAGACATGCTAAGTTTAATGTATATCGAGTCAGATGTTCTGCGGGAAATTGATTTTGATGCCATTGTAGCAGATTTCATTGACCGAAAAAAAAATGATTACATTTTACAGAAGTAAAAATAGTATGATTTGTTAAATTGTTCATCAAATCATCTGAAATGTTTTCAAATAACGATGATCGTTTCTATTGACATGTATGTATATGTAGGCCTATGTATGATTTAATAAAAAGTGTATTATTCATCTTTAGAAAAGAACTCTTGTATATACTTTATTCAATGTATAGGTGCTAAAAAATAAATATTATTTGAAAAAATAAAGAAAGAGGCCCCAAAAATCTCAAGGACTAGGGCCTCATTTTACCTTAAACCGGCACTGGTTTTTTTTTTTTTTTTGTCTTGTAACCTCCTGAGAAGCCGAGTGCAGGTCTTTCCAGTCGACGTCCGTGGGCGACCTGCGCGTCGGGATGAGAGATGGAATGGATGAAGATGAATGAAATTGGGCAAGGACGGGGAAGGAAGCGGCCGTGGCCTGTCAGAAGGTACTGTCCCAGCATTTGCCTGGTGTTGAAAATGGGAAACCACGGAAAACCATTTCAAGGACAGCCGACGGTGGGGCTCGAACCCACGCGTCTACCGAGTCAGCAGAGAGCTTGGCCCCTTGACCTAACGCAGCGCTTTAGCCCGCGTAGCCACTACTGTCGGTACCGGCACTGGTTGTAAGTGAAGACCAGCCCCTGATACAGCAACCATACAATCGATAGTCGTGCGTGGTTCCCCCCATTTTAATTGATCACCGCACTGCTGCAGGTTGAAGTCACGTCATATACGCAGCGGAAGGAAATAAAATTGACAAATTTCCTGTTCCAAGTGAAGAGAATGCACACCAGAAGCTATTACACAATATGTGACTGACGTCATTGAGACCTCATTTCCTCCCTGCGCTGCTGGCTCTCTCACGGTGTTCCACTTTTAATGCAATTAGAGCAACTTCGTCCTCACATCGACCCAGTGATCCTCTCTTCTCCCTTGTTGGTTTCTGTAGGCGTTATCATTATCATTATTATTATTATTATTTAAGGAAGAGCCTCCGTGGCTCAGGCGGCAGCACGCCGGCCTCTCACCGCTGGGTCCGTGGTTCAAATCCCGATCACTCCATGTGAGATCTGTGCTGGACAAAACGGAGGCAGACAGGTTTTTCTCCGGGTACTCCGGTTTTCCCTGTCACAATTTCATTCCAGCAACACTCTCCACTATCATTTCATTTCATCTGTCATTCATTTAATCATTGCCCCAGAGGAGTGCGTCAGGCTTCGGCAGCCGGCACAGTTCAAGTCCTCGCCGCTAGATGGGGGCTTCATTCATTCCATTCCTGACCCGGTCGGAGACTGGAAGCAGGCTGTGGATTTTCATTTCATTATTATTTAAGGAACGTGTGAGTGACGCAAAGGTAATATTCTCGTCTGTTGTGCCCAAATTTGTCAGCTAGTTGGCATTTGTGGGTCATGAAATGTTGTTGTTGCTGTTGATTGATTTAGGGGCTTTGCGACGTCGTGGTCATGTAGCCCAGTGTACTTGAGTGTGTGTGGAATTTGTCTAATAGCCTGTATTATTGTGATGGTTGTATTACTGTGTGTATTTGTAATTCAGCCGAGGATTGGGAAGGAGGCGGCCGGGACTTTAAGTTAGGAACCGTCCCGGCATTTGCCTGGAATAGAAGTGGTAAACCACGGAAAACGAATTAGTATTTAACAAACGAAGGTGAGGTCGATGGGAAGAAATGCAAGAAAATAGAATGCCAGGTACGAGGAACTAAATGGGAGCACGGTGAGTTAGCCGTGGTCGTTACGGCATGACTGCTGGCAGTCGCTCACATCCGGGAGGCGAGGAGGTTCGAATCCCCCCCGCCGGCAATCTTGAAGATGGTCTTCTGTGGTTTCCCATCTTCCTTCCAGGCAATTGCCGGGGTTGGTCCTTAATTATAGGCCACAGCCGCTACCTTCCAACTCCTCGTCCTTACATTCCAACTTTCCTCCCCAACGGTACTTGTAGCTCACCCATTGGGTCTCCGTCTCGAAGCAGCTACAAAACTGGTGAGCCGAACATGTCCTCAGACATTCCCGGCACTAAAAAAGCCATACGCTTAAAAAATATTTTAAAAAATGGGAGCACGAGGCATATTGAGCTGCGTATTCTCTCAGGATGACAGTATAATGAAAGTGATAGGGTCAAGGTGCAGAGAAGTCAATACTGTGAATTCTCAGTTGCGATCTACAGTATTCTTCAAGAAAGATGTCAGTTTAGTGACGAAACGTTCTCCATATCGCCCAGTGTTTAGACCGACGTTGGAGAGAGAACTGGGCAGACTCAGGATATTTCAAACATAAGCTGAAGGTGACTGATATGAGGGCAGTACGAATTATTGCTGGATCAAATAGATGGGAGTAATGGTAGGGGGAAACTTGTAATGAAGAGATGAAGCCCAATTGGAAATAAATGCGTTAAATGAAGCTGTTCGTATGATCCGACTCAGATGAGACGAGAATGTGGGAGGAGAGATTACTTAGGAGGTTAATATACTCTGCTATACAGGTAAGAGAAGAAAATGTAGACCAGGAGACGTTAGTTAAATTCAGAATTTAACGATTTCAAGTAGAAGAGACCGAAGTTTGCCAACAGACGCTTTCAGACCAGAGAAACAGATGCAAAACAGGCTCACATGGTTATTAATGGAATTAATGAATACATAATTTCGTTAACTCCACTAACAAGGTTGGCGTTAGAAAGGGCATCCGGTCGTTAAAAAAATCCGCATTTCATCGCATCTCATCCCTGACTTCGTAGGAGAGAGGATAATAAGGGATAAACATACCTTAATCTTCAATACTTTCGGGGCTGTTGTGTCACGCTAATGATTAACTAGCCGGTGTGACGGCTAACTTGTAACATCGTTACTAGTGACGGTTACTTTCTGTGGTGACGACGTTAAATTGATGTAACTCTAACGCCGCTACTTTAAACAGATACGAAGCAACGTAAATAGCCGTATAATGTTTCAAGATGGAGCAAGATGCAAACGTGAAACCCTTACACTAGCGCCGATTCATTGTTAAGGACCTCCATAATAAACTATATGATGATGACGATATTACAAAGTAACTGTTATGTTGTGGGGTTTGAAGCCATTTTTCAGTGTTGCTTTAGTAAACAAAAGTTTGGTGCTTTTTAGTCGATCAACACGAATGTACCCAAAAGAGCTGGGTTATGCCCTAATCCAGAAAAAAATTCATCAGATTATTACATGAGCTTATTAATCTCATGTATTTTTTTCAGGATTAGGGCATAACCCAGCTCTTTTGGGTACATTCGTGTTGACCGACTGAAAAGCACCAAACTTCTGTAACTGTTATGTGTTACGTTATTGCTGCTTTAAAGGGCGGAACAGCGAGGTCATCTGCCATATACACACAAAGTAACTGTAACTTTGTTACGGAACCTTGCACGTAAGCTGCTGTTGATTGTGAAGAGCATTTTTCCGGGCAGCTCTTTAGACAAGCCTTCTTGCATCAATGTATGTGGAGAAGTCTACTAACAGGAAACGTGGGAAACCTTATACAGGGAGTGTTTCTGATACAAACTTGTGGTTCTACAACCCATGGAGGGCCTTGGCCACTTCTCAGCCATAATGCCTGCAAATTGTTGGGTGACACATTAAATCTTGTCTTTCCTGACCAGGGTCGCTGAGTCTCGGATCAGACAGCTACTCAGTTACACTCATGAGGCTGAGTGCACCCTGTCCCAGACCTCACGTCATTTGAAAATTCCCTGATAGAGCCTGAAATCCAATCCGGGGCCATGTGAACAAGATGCAAGCGCTGATGTACTGTTAAGGACCTCCATAATTAACTATATGATGACGATGATTGTTTGTAGGTCTTGGTCCCCTACCAAGCCTAAATCCTGTCAACAAAATAAGAAATAATGCTCATCTACATTTTATTCAACAATGTCTCCTTTATGAAAAATAACGAAGGTTTTTCGTGTAATCCAATGCCTTACAACAACAACCAGGCCTTCAAACGTACAGCTGACTGGCTGCATTGCTCTGCGGTAATGTTCTCACCTGCTAAGTCGAAGAGAGCGGGATCGAATCCCGGCGCAGTCTGTTGGTATTTGAAGGTGCTTAAATGTAAGGGAGTCATGTCAGTAGATTTACTGGCTCATTAAACATCCCCTTCGGGGAAAATATTCGGCCACCCCGGCGTCTCTAAAAGCCGCAGTAGGTAAAAGGAACGTAAAACCATAACATTATTATTATTATTATAAACTTACAGCTTAAAGCACAAACTAATCGATAACATTTTACCGTACAAGCTATCCACCCTTATTAACTCTTGCTCCTCAAAGTTCAAATGCAATTTCCCTGAACTAAAATGTTCAGACTCTCCTTTCCTCTACCTCAGCTTACTCAGCAGTGAGAGTGTATTGCTATTCAGTAGGTCAACACGACTGTATCCAATTGTATTTCCCTAAACCTGAGATCAATTAATTAATAACTAGTTGAAACACGTGAAAACATGATGGACAATGAACAACATATTTACTGAAGAAATTTCCTATATAAGTTACATTCTTTGTACGATTACCTTTTTGGCACTATTGCAACTTTAAGGGCGTCAAAAGATTGCAGTCTCGACATTGCAACATACTGCTGGCACAAATCTCACATCGAGTGACCGGGATTTGAACCACGGACCCAACGGTGAGAAAGCGGCGTGCTGCCACCTAAGCCACGGAGGCTTCCCCAAGAGATAGAATAAGGTACGGTATTAAAATGATATATTCTTGTAATAAAAGAAATGTTTCCGGTGAAGCAGTGACAATTCAAATTGAAATCAACTTCTAACGACTCCCAGAAAGGTTTGTGAATCATAAATAATATATCTTCTTGGTGAAAGTTATGAAAAGGGAGAAGTACCTACTCTCAACAATTAATGAATCTTCCCCTCCTTTATATTTCTCATAAATAACTCTCACATTAAAACACGCTGGACTTTCGCCATGTCTGTCATGACCAACGTGATTCTGCGCAAGTGCTAGGCCCAATAATTTGGCATTTTTGTACATAAATTTAAAAATATATGGTAACATATTTGTTTATTTTAAAGACACCCTGCAAATATACAGATCAAGGGCTTTCGTCAGAGTGCATTACGAAGTCAATCGGTTCAACCGTTTTGTCAATCTCGCGGTAACAACATTCAGCTTAGTGTTTTAAATATATAGACTAATTGTATCATGTAAATTGTGATCAGGCTTAGGGAAACACCCATTACAACTTGGTACAATCATGTTGACCGACTGAAAAGCATTAAAGTTCGATTACAAGCAATAGGGAGGAAGAGATCTTAACTTCGAAATACGGGATGTACTTGGCGAGCAGAAAAAAAGTGCCATCTTATGGCTAGCAGCTGGAGCAATCCACCACAACCTTACTGGTTACCGAACAACCCTGGTGAATACCCTGCCTAGTTTTCTGGATCACCTCCGGAAAGAACGATGGAAACTCGTGCAGCGGAGGTGTATCAACAGTGCTTTTGGCAACCTTTTATATAAATTCTAAAATTACGTGTGCTATTATGATCCTTGGTGTTTTGTTCTTGTGTTTTGTGTTGTAGTTTTTTCCCCTTGAAGAGAGAATTATAGTCAGGAGGTCAAGGATTAGTGTTTGTAGCTGTCTTTGTAAGCAGATAAATGAATAAAAAGAAGTAACTTTGTCAAAAAAAATACTAAGGCAAGACTGAAAACTGGCTTCCAAGACGATAACCTAGTAATAGTGTAGGACACGGCTTCACTGAGGTAGAGGAAGGGAGAGTCTGAACATTTTAGCTTAGGGAAATTGCATTTGAAGTTCGAGAAACAAGGGTGGATATTCTATCCGAACTACTATAAAATTGGAAACTAGTGATCAAAACAATAAAATGAACTCTTGCAACAGTCTCGTACTTTTTCAGGGTGACTTCTCGGGTTGTTAGACCGTGTCCTGTGATTTATGATGTCTGACGTTTCATCAGCAACGTTAGAATGCTTGGAAATTAGCCCGAAATGTGAAAGAACTGTAGCTACTTCTGGTAGACCTTTCGTGGTGCGGTTGGCACGTGGCCCAGATCTGTGTGGTTGGTGGCATTGCGAGACGCCCCGCTCAGTGAGTAAGCTGCGGAGACAACTACATAAGGTATAAGAAATGTTGTTGTTGACCACGACATCGTGGCCATTTCATCCCGGTGTACTTGTCTGATAACCTGTATGTTTGGGGTGTCTGTATTAGTGTGTGTATTATTGTAGTTGAGACGAGAATTAGGATGGAGGGGGCCATGGCCTTCAGTTAGTAACCGGCATTTTTTTTTGGGAAGAAATGTGAAAACATGGAAAACCACTTTTGGTATGGCTGAGGTGGGAATCGAACCCACCTCTTCTTAGTTTTGCCTCAGGCTGACTGTGGTCTATTCCAGCCCTCAGGCCAGAATTTTATTTCTTGGCAGTGCCAGGAATTGAACCCGGAACTTCGGGGCGACAGCAAAGAATACTACTCGCTACGCCACAAAGTGGTCTATCAAGTTTCTCTCCGGTGGAGAGAAAAGAAATAACAATTAGGACAACACAAATTTATGTTCTTACTACTGAATTTCGGAAATTATGCCCATTAGATAATAATGGATGATGGATATAACAGTTTAAATTTAGAAGAAGCAATGCGATCTTCCCGTATTGAACCAAAACTCCCAACGTTACTTCAAAGCACCTCCCATAGGCAACCTCCATCTATCAGTGATAAATAGGGCTCGGATTTTTAGGTATGTTTTTTATGTAAATAAATATTTTAAGCATTTTTTTTCTCTAAACACATAAACCCCTGCTTTTTACTTATTAGCACATACAAATACATTATATTTACATTTTTTAAAATCAGTATGCTAGATCTTTCAGTTTATTGCATTTTTGTTCTGTGTTACTTCAACGGGGAAGAACCTGTGAGCAATCTAATCTTCATGCAGAGCGTATGTCAGCTTGCAACTGTGTTATTCTTATCTCGTCACCCCATCCCACTCACTCTGGAAGCCGGGGATTTCCTTGTCCATAGCCATATTGCACCACGTGCTAGACCTCCCCCTTCCCCAGCTACCTGGAACCACTGTCACTCACATGCAGTTCATTTCTGGCACTGTGAAGTGTAAGGCAGTTCTACGATGCCTAAAGTAAAAACAACTACAAGTTATCGTCTGTTGCAGAATTTAAAGATAATTTGACTTCTGATGGGGCGTTCTGTTCTGCCAATCGTGTGGGAAAGGAATGAAGGCTGAACAGCGATCTCAAGTTACACAATACCTTAAGGGCCAGAAACATATTGCCGCAGTTTCGCGCCTTCAGAATAAGTGCTTTGCGATAATCGTCGGTCATTTTTGATGGACAACCTGCAGATGTATCTCGTTGTGTATTGTAATGATTCGGCAGTCAGTGAGACATAGAATAAAATGTATTCGTGAGTACTGCATATTGTTTATATTCACATTAATAAACTAAATTATATATATTTTTATTTTTTACTTTTTGGCACATATTTCAGGTATTATTAATACATACAAAATAAATATTTCCCCGATATTAGCACCTAAAAATCCGACCCCTAGTGTTAAATATTTTCACAAGGGGCTTTGTGGCAAGCATCGTGGTTGTGTAGCCCCGTGTATGTGTGTGCACACGGGGATACTTGACCACGATGCCGCAAGGCCCCTAAATAATCAGCAAACAGACTCTACCGTGGATCAAGGCCAACGATAGGAAATCACTGTGATAACGTGTTGTAAGTATATACATGGTGTAACTAAGTATGTGGGAAAGCTCCAGGGATTCAATATAGGACCTGAAAACAAGCAAAACATGTCCTGTAAACATATGGTGTTTGTACGTTCGTTTCCGTGTTACAAGCACTGTTTGTGGTGTACATAACACAGACCTCTTCACTATGCAGGTTGGTCATTTGTGTTGATAAAATATACGTTACTACTTACAGTTCTCTACAGAAGGTGCTGAAAATGGCTACCACGAGCTGTAATGCAGGCGTCTGTGCGCCGCGTCATTGACTGTCTCACACGCTCCCATATTCCCGTCGTCTGTCGTATCTGCTGACAACCTTGCTCTATTCGCTAGCGCAGCATGTCCACATTATGAATAGGTGTGCCGTATACAATAGCCTATAAATGACCTTATAAGTAGAAGTATAATGGGTTGAGATCAAGAGAACAAGCAGGCCACGGTGTCGGTCCCTGACGCCCTATCCATTTGTTTGGGAATGCACACAGACTTTAATAGTGACGAAACGTACAAGTGGCCTGTGTGCCCTCCACAAATGACCAACTAGCATCGTGCCGCCGTCTGTGTTATGCACACCACAAACAATCCTTGTAACACGGCAACGAACGCACATACACCATATCTTTGCAGGACATGTTTTGCTTGTTGTCAGGTCCTGTACCAAATTCCGGGAGCTTTCCTACATTTTTAGTTAACCTGTATATATTCCATTGCAAATACACACTGTGCATGCAACATTATAACGTATGAGTAATTATAGAACAATAAATATTAAGAAAGCAAGTAAAATAATATGATCTGAACCCCGTTCAGAAGTCAGAAACACGACACAGGATGTTTGAATGGTAGGAGGCATGGGAAACTGATCCAGAGGACATAGAATACCAGTGTCACGCCGTCTTGCAGCAAGTAGACCAGTAGTAGAGGAAACATTATTTCCCTCAAATTAATGAAACCACCACGTAATTTGTCTTCAATAGACTTTAAAATCTCGCGTCCTTTTAAAGCGGCTAGAATGATAAATAGTATAATGAACCATAGTTATAATCAGAATGAACAAGTGGGCTGCATCATTTTCTAGCTTTATTGAAACTAGAGACGGCATGTTTGTAAATTCCCAATTAATCCAACTAACACCATTTGAAAAATGTATAATAATCTACGCAATTCCCTTCAGATCAGTGGAATTGGAGAGATAAAGTGTTACTCCCTATGCAAATAAATTTGGCACATTAAAGCGTTGGCTGACTGGAAAGCAACAGGAGTGCATAACTACACGAAATATATGTTTCTGTAGTACAATGAATTTAAGGCTAATTTTTCATTCTAGCAGGTGATTCAGCACCACCTTCCAATATCGTTCGCTGCAACCCAACTAACGCCTGTCGGCAGGAAGGTCGATAATTCTCTGCTTGCATCCCGTATGGTACTAATGCATTGTAAGCATATCTTGCAAACGATACTGAACCCTATTAATTTTCCCTCGATGTGACTACAGACTAATACGAGAGAAAATAATAGTGTTCAATATCGTTTGCGTGATATGCTTGCAGTGCATTAGTATCATACGGGATGCAGGGAGAGAAATATTGACCATCCTGCCAACTTGCGTTAGTTGGGTTGCAGCAAACGACATAGAAAGGGGCTGCTGAATCACCCGTTCTTTATCCACAGGAAAATGAACCTAACGTGAATTATTCTATTGGACGGCACATCGACATACGGCTGGGAGGTGTGATCAATCATAAGGAAAATATTGGAAAAGATGAGCAGTGTGGCACACGAGGTATTGCACGTTGAGGGATGTTGTACTTCTTTGCCGATAGACAAACACCAAAGCAGTTTGGACCTTCTAAATTTAGCGACTTTCCCTCTTAAACGCTTTTCAGAATCTATGAAGTAATCAAACTCGTGAATGTTGCATAGGAGGAAGACATCTACAGCATAAAAATAATACATATAGCAGAATGTGTTTGACAACTGCTGCGGAGAAGAATTGATGTGTACGTCATATGTCTGTTATGATTTACCACGTCAATGACCCAGGGCACAATTCATCTGAATTGTCAAAGCAGGGTTTCTAGCCCTAAATTCATGCTTACAGCCGTAAATACAGAAAATGTGGTAATAATATAGCAGATGTTGCAACGCAGTGAAGCGACACCTGCCAGCCAAGCACACGTGTGGGTAAGTGTAGGGGATCGAAGAAAAAACAGTGAAGTATTCTGACGGCCTTAGTGATATGCTATTGTTTACATTGAAAGCATGTACTTGGCCTTGACGTACGGGTGGACTGGCTGCAACAGAGTTCGACACGTAAGTAACTGGTGGAAACCACAGAGTTGCCGGCTACAAATACGTACCAAAGCATTCGTCAGTCCCTCGGCAATACACACTCTTGAGCCAAAACTTTATGACTACTTGCCAGGTGATCCGCAATCATTTTCACGTAGTGCACAGCTTTCATGGTGCCTTTGACCACTAACACAGGTCCCATGGAAGCCCAAGTGAATGCACCCCATAGCAAAATACCACCCCCACTGACCTGCATCCGTGGCGCGGTGCATGTTCTGAGCAGCCTATCGTCTGGTAAACGGTGTATCTGGACACGACCATGACCTAAAGTAACGACAACCGTGATTCATCCGACCAGGCGACACGTTTCCATTGACTCACGGACCAGTCTCGATGTTCCCGTGCCCACTGGAATCGTAATTGACGATGTCGTAGTGTGAACATTGTCAGCTGCAGGGACCCATGTGCGCTGAACGGTGTGCTCCGAAACACTTGTGTCTGGACCAGCACTGTACTCGGCCACAAATCGCTGCCCAGCCTGCTCTACAGCATGGGCAAGCCTCTGACCTCCACATTTGTTGACAAGGTATGGACGTCCAATACCTTGTCGCCTATTCGCGGTTTCACCGTCCTTCAGCCACTGTCCATAGATGCTGACGATAGTACCATGCGAAGAGCTGACCAGCCTTGCCGTTTCTGAGATACTCGTTCCCAGCTGCCGGGCAATAACAATCAGCCCTTTGTCAATGTCATGTATGTCAGTGGATGTTCCCATTTTCGGCACGTATCGTCACTAGACTGATGCGTCATTCGCCTCTGCTCCGTTTATATACAGGGCGCCAGGAAATGTTCTCCGCAGTGCCTACAAGCGTCTGTAAGAGTTACGTTGGCAGCACGACTGTGGCTTGTATTAAAACAAACAAACAAACAAACAAACAGTAAACTTTGTACTCACCACAGTCATTCATAACAGATGCTGGAAGTGCTGATTACACACACGCTCGCTTATTGCAATACACACTGACGATTTCGACAGCCTACAGCCCACACGTGTGGGATTCGCCCTGTCAAAGACACCGTGCTGCCAACTAAACTGCTGATGCTAGCTCTGGCAGAAGCAAATAACATTTCAAGACCAAGTGAACGACACTTCAGCATAGCCTACACTTGAGGAGCTAGTAAGGGGAAAGGCCATTAAACTTGCCATGAGAACACCTTGTTGTGTAGTGGCTAGCAGTATTGGTTGTCACCCCTGAGCTTCGGGTTCAATTCTATTCAAAATTCAATTCTGGTCTGAGGGCTGGAACGGGATACACTCAGTCTCGCAAGGCAAAACCGAAAAGAAGGGGGTTCAAACCCATCTTAGTCGCCTTAAAAGTGGTTTACCCCGATTTTCTCCTTCTACTCCAGGCAAAAGCTGGAATGGTACCAAACGTAAGACTACGGCCGGCTCCTTCCCAATCATAGTCCCAATTGCAATTACACACACTGCTACAGGTATAACAATGTTATAGGTTATCAAACAAATCCTTCACACGCCCAAGTAATCGGGGCTGAATGACCACGATGGCGCAAGTCCCTAAATGAATGATCATCGTCATCAACAACAACAACAGCCGAGTTGTGATGATGCCCAGAATGCATAGCAGTGGGAGAACTTCGGTCCATTTAACGGGAAGCTGTAAGACGGATAAAACCAGTTATAGTTACATGTTGATGGAACCACGGGGTAACGACATTATTAATTAACTGTAACGGTAACACCATTGGTAACCAGTAACTCGCTACTTTTATTTTGGTCGATAAATAATAATGATCGTGTGGTCTCCGGAGAGGCCGAGTGCAGGTCTTTCTAGTTGACACCCGTAGGCGACCTGCGCGTCGTAATGAGGATGAAGTGATGATGATGACGTCACGTACACCCAGTCTACGAGCCACGGGAATTAACCCCAGGAGATTAAAGTCCCTGATGACTCGGCCGGGAATCGAACCCGGGGCATTTCGGGACAAAGCCTAGTGCGCTAACCATTTAGCCACGGACCCGGACATTTTGGCCTTTAATTATATATAATCGCCAATGTTTCTGCTCTCAAATTCGTACTCGTCACAATCATTCCTCATACACACTGAAATATTCTGCATCACCTGTGCATGCTTTAAGCACATTCCCGCTCGACCCACGTACTTTTAACCTGAACTTCAGCTATTTCACAGTCTATCGCTATTGCTTAACTGCGTACTGGTACTGATTTTGTATTTTCCATAGGGTGTTTTGATAAAATTGCAACACTACCTGATTTTATCTCTGTTCTGAAAAAATCAGCAACAACTCTGTATCCACAATAATTTATAGTCTGAATGACCTCATTATTCATCCCATGCTCTATCATTACAAAACATCTGGTTGCCTATTATCATGATATGATTCAATTAGGTTTCTCTTATTTGATGCATACTGCATATTTTCATGAATAATTTTTATCTGAAACATTTCTAGAATTCGTTGGCACTGCTCTAGTGTACCCCTATTAGTGAGTTCTATCAAATTAAATTATAAGGAAGAGCAAGTATTGTGGGTTGTATAGTGAAACCTTCAAGAATAGAACAGATATCCTGTACTTAAACAGTATTACGGTATATTTAATGTAAGTAACTGTATGTCGGCTACATCACTTGACTCAATCTTTCAGTTTTGCGAAGCACTAATCTCAATATGAAATACTTTCTTTCACTCTGCAATTATTGCACAGCAGTTAAAAGGAACAAACCTCGAATTTCGCATTTCTTTATTTAGACCTAGATTGAATAATCCTATCCTATGCTGACTTGAATAAGCTCGCCACAGCTTGCCACGGTGGGTGAGTGGATAGCGTGTCGGTCTACTAACCCCAAGATTGCAGGTTCGCTCCTGGCCGTGGTAAGTGTTTTTTTTTAAGGCGGCAAAAATACGACACGCATGTCATACGATGTTGGCATGTCAAAGAACCCATTTGAATTCAGTAGGCCGTGTTCATAATGGCAAAATTAATCTCGGGAGTTTCCGCCAACACAAAGTTCCTCATTCCTCTGCTAGAAAGCGCTATAGTGTTCAAGGAGCTTAGATATCTAACCTCCTTGACTTTCATACTGATTCAAGGAACAACGAAATTCGACTTGCAGGCTACCCTCTGGGTGTCAAATTACAAAGCTTGCACCCGGCACCCGTGGCCATACGATATTTAAAAAAAAGCTCACCATAACTGAATTGAGAACTGAAAACGAGCCACGCCAAACGTAAGTTACTACGGAGGTCATTTTATAAATACAGTAATCAGCTATACCCGGCATGCATTGCTATGCCAATCAAAGACAGATACAAAGAAATGAAGATAATAAAGTTATTGGTTTTACGTCCCTTTTAACAACTGCGGCTTTTAGAGACACCGGGGTGACGGAACTTTGGCCCGAAAAGGATCTTTAACGTGCCAGTACATCTACTGACACGGCTCCCTCACATTTTCGCACCCTCAAATGCCAACTGGCAGCACCAGGATTCGATCCTGCAACCGTGGTCACAGCAGGCGAGAACGTTACTGCAGAGCCATGCGGCCATCCCAAGAAAGAAAGAAGGAAAGATAGAAAGAAAGAAAGAAAGAAAGAAAGAAAGAAAGAAAGAAAGAAAGAAAGATAGAAAGAAAGAAAGAATAAAAAGAAGCGTTTGAATTGCAATTTCGTATCATCTAGGTCATTTGCCCTTAATGATAATAATAGGCTAATTAAAAAGGAAACGATTACTAAACGAACATGATGAAATTTTAAAACTCATATAGGTAATTCAGATTTCTACCTTTGATCTCTTCCTAGTGTCAACCTTATTTGCTGGCTTAGACCGATACTCGTTGAATCTAGAGAATGAGCTGTTGGCGTTCTGCTCGGGTCCCAGCTCCGTGAATCTGAGAGGAATGAGGATCGCATGGATGACGATATAGCCTATGATGACATACGTGTGGGGTTCCTGGTCCTTGCGTAGTAACAGACCAAATACATTGGGGCGTGCACAAATGTTCATCGATGTTCATTTGTTGAAACGACTCGCATACCAATTATTGTAAAATGAATTTTCTAATTCGACAAACTTCTACTCGTGCGCTGCCTATTGTAAATAGTCTACCTTTCTTGGAGTGTGCACAACAATTCACTAAAGTTTAATCGCAATCGGATGGTATATGATCGCATAAGGGATTTGAAACCATTCGCACGCCGTCACTCATTTGTTGAATCTACTCGTGCACTACCTATTGTAAAATGGAATTACTAAACCAGAAACCTTCCCTGGAGTGCACACAACAACTCACCCAAGTTTCATCGCAATCGGTGGTGGTGTATGAACGCATAAGGGACTTGAAACGATTGGCTTGCCATTACCGTAGTCGAACCGGTGGCCAAGCTTGAGTTCAGTTTTAAGAACTGCACTTTACCACTGACACACGCCAGCTGGTAAAAATAAAAATAAAAGACGATTGGAGTGAAGGGATTGATAGACAATCTTACAGGCTTCATTGAGACACATGCATTCGATTTGTACTGAGACAGCATATCACCTCGCGATGAATCAGCAAGCCGTTCTCACACCTAGCATTGCGGTGTCATACGTATATAGATTGTGCAATTCGGTTAATGAGCGATTTAACGTTTCCTGTTAAGTCTCTCACCCTTTCTTGTAACATAAATAATTCGTAGCCAGAAACCTTCACTGGAGTGCACACATCAACTCACCCAAGTTTCATCGCAATCGGATGAATGGTATATTAACGCATAGGAGAGACACAGACAAACTATCACGTAACACTGATTTTTATATAGAGAAGATGTACAGGTTAGCAACACTGCGTAATGAAGAACGTTATGGCAGTTGTAGATTAAGACGGTGTGTTTGTTCCATCAATAGCGTGTATTGTTTAATAACGTGCTTTAGAAACGGAGCCTGCACCTGTCTCGAGTAATGTGACTGTTGCGTATCAAAGATCGTACATTAAGATCAAGACTTGGCGCGACAAAAACCCTACCGAAATTCCCAATGCTGTAAGTTAAGAGTGCAGTGAAGGGGGCACATACAGCTCAAGGAGCCACAACAATAACGATTTTAATATTATGACTGTGCCTGCCACAAGTCTTGTACAACAATGATATACATTTCCAAGGAAACACACACACCTTGCTATTAGAAGCAAAGTTAAAAATGTTCAAAATTCAAATTATAATTATTTTTATCAATTTTTTTCAAAATTGGTTCTTGTTTTTTGCTGACCTTCACCGTTTGCCTGATATCTCCCGTGTGTATAGGGATTCTTGGAGTTTTCTTTTTTTTATGTGGGTGTTAAACCTTCTGCTACAAAATGAATCTCGCATATTTTCACATAATTGGATACCTATCAGTAGAAAGGTGCTAAGTGCCATTTTTATGAACATTGAGTATTATAGTAAAAAGTGTTTAGTCAGTTGATTCGTGAGTATTTATTCTTCTAATTTGAATAACATACAGATATAGTATTCCTTGCTATTCAGTGGCAGATATAGGTTCATAATATGAAAATTGTGGAATTCTGTTAGAGTGAAATGTTAGAAGTTGTGAAAGGTGCAAAGTCCAGTAGTCTTTACGAATGTGCTACGTGCTAATTAAACAAAGATGACGGCATTCCGACACGCAAACACGTGACATACGGTTGTCCATGCACGAAACACTGAAACTCCAAGTTAATTCCACAAACTTCCAACGACTGGCCTTGTGATTTGTTGATGGTCATTGCGAAGGCCATAAGCATGGGAAATTGCAACCGTTTAAAATTGAATAGCACGTCCGGTGGAATCCTTGGGATGCGCGGAGTCAAAACAACTTCTCCATCGATGACGTTGTTCATTTGCTTTTCCACAGCCAGTCGTGTTCCATTGCATAGTCGAAGTTGATTGATGTTACGCAACATGATGATGACTGAGCCTACTTTCAATTGCAAATTGTGAGGTGGTAATCCAGGCAATTCCAGCGAATTCAAATATTCTGTGAGATGGCTGATTACCTCATCCTGGTTGATAACTGTGTCAACCGATTTGAAGGAAAACAACTGTCCCGGAATGAAATTTTGAATGGACTCGTTGGGATCTTTATATTTCGCTGCCAATATGGCTTGTTTGCTGAGCCAATTATGGTTTTTGAAGTTCTGCACTACGTTCGGAAAAACAAGCCGAATGAGATCCTCCTTTGATTCGGTCAACTGATGTTCCTGGTTCATAGGAGCATCGCGTCGGCGCAATCAGTCATGTCCATTGTGTCGTGCTCGCTGGCGTTGTGTTTGATATTCACGAACTCATTGCATTCTGAATCTATTCGCTGTTCGTTCATTTTCAGTATCTCTCGAACGTAAGTCAGACATGCCCTTATGACTATTTTCATTATCCGTCGCTCTTTGGTCATCAGTGCGGTTTGCACGTGAAGTAGCTCGCCGCGCATTTAACTGGCTTCGACGAACTCGGTCACATCTTCCTCTCCTTGGCATTGTAATGAACACTAAAATGACACGGAATTTTAGTAATTTAATGGACACTGAAAACGACACGGAATTGTTTTCATCGTAACTCAAATCTACCGAACCTACCTTGAGAACTTGACAATATTGACATCCTTTCTGTTAGTAGTACATTCTCACATTAGATATGTTGGTCGAAACACATTAACGTGAAATGTAATATTATTATAACATACTTTAATATGCTGTGATTGGATTATACAGTATGATTCTGTTACGTTAAGTATTATTTTATTGCACGTATTGATCAAAGAGTATGGTACGGGATGTTATCCTTGCTCATAGAAAATTTTGAAGTGGATGCACTGTGTCACCATCTGTCAGTCAAGTTATTAGATTCAATATTGGCATGGCTTTTTAATGGAAAGTAATTTAAAAATACTGCCAAATCGATTTTGTTCAAACCACTTTCTAAACACTGTCTACCATAATGAGAACAAATTGTAAAATTTTCATTGAAATCGGAGCAGTAGTTTTCGAGATTTTGCGAGACTAATGCGTGTCCAACGGGAAACAAACTGTGCTATCCGTAAACAGGTTCCCACCAGTACGAACTGCTAATAATGGAGTATTCTAAGTTCCTTGAACAATTCTGTCAACGATGCACATATTGGAGGGAAATGAGAACAAATGATTGGCACATTGCACCTTTCTTCTGAAAGAGCTGCAGGACTTACCACTAGTGCCATCTTGTGATGCTCTTGGAAGGTCCTTCGAAACCACTGAGGAGTTAGCCCTTTTGATATGTAATGCTACATCGCACTTAGCACCATTCTAGCAAAAAAACGGCTTTTTTCAAAAAATGGCACTTAGCACCTTTCTACTGATAGGTATCCAATTAATTAATTAATTAATTAAACGTCATTACTTCCATTTTTATTCTGAGCAAACTTTAAAAAATGTTAAAGTTTCATAGAAAGACTAATTAAAGTCACAACGGTTTTGAGTGAGATTCATTTTGTAGCAGAAGGTTTAACACCCACATTAAAAAAAGAAAACTCCAAAAATCCCTATAAACACGGGAGATATCAGGGAAACGGTTAAGGTCAGCACAAAACAAGAACCAATTTTGAAAATATTGATAAAAATAATTATCATTTGAATTTTGAAAATTTTTAACTTTGCTTCTAATAGCAATGTGTGTGTGTTTCTTTGGATATGTAAATCATTGTTGTACACGATTTGTGGCAGGCTCAGTTATAACATTAAAATCGTTATTGTTGTGGCTCCTTGAGCTGTATGTGCCCCAAGTACACCGTGGTACAGTTCCTCGTACGGCTACACGTTTTTGTGAAGGTATAAATAACGAAGCAAGACCACGAGAGCCGAAAACATCAACAGATGGACGAAGTGTGAACTTTTGATAGACGCTCAAGAAGATCGTCGAGCGACATGTTAGGAAACTTCTGAAGTCACAGGAATTTCAGAAACGTCGTTATTCCGAATTCTGGCAAATGATTTGAACAAGAGAAACAATTTTGGCCGATGGGTTGCTCACTCCTTGAGTGTTGATAGGAAGCACAAATGTATGGACACTGCGACGTTGCTCAAACGAAGAAGTCAATCTACCCCACGTCGAAAAAGAATTTTGTCTAGCAAAATCGAAAGTGAAAAGAACGATGATCTTTGATTACGATCATCATGGAATCATCATGAGAGATAGAGCTCCCTGTGGAAGAAGAATGTTTAATCGTGAATTCATTCAAAAACTGAACAGAAAGATCCACAAAACGCGACCTGAGTAGGTCGAGGCCATTGTCGTTACTGAAATGCAGCATGAATTAGGCAGATAAACATTGGAATTGTAAAGTTTCCTCTACGTTAGTAATCGGTTCCGTAATTGAGAAGCAGGGAGACCATTTTTAAGAATTGTAAAGAGATATAGTCAAAAAATAAACATGTAAGTTAAGTAGGCTAAATAAAATATTACTGTATAATCATTATTCATGAAATGACCCTCGTATCTCACTTCAGAATTTCGGTACAGTATTTCTGATAACATTTATAAACAAAAAATTATGATAATGAATATTTCGACAATATTTACTTCCCCCCGTGTTTTAAAAATATTAAAGACGTTGGCTGTGCCTAACTAAGCCCTCCATCCTCACGCTAGAACTCATTCTGTTTCGACGAAACCTGGTACTTACAACGGTCTCGATTAGATTTAATAATTTCAAATTATCATATAAACAATACGAGTATAACATTTCTTTTGTAACTGAGTTACGAAGACATGTCACGGAGCAAGAGTGTTAAATTAACAACGCGATGAAGTTTCGGAATGTAGTCAAATTAAGACGTACACCTTTTATCTGAACTGTTATAATTGTGGCTGACACTACCAGCCCAACATGGCGGCCGTGTGAAATATTCCACTGACATTCAATATCTCCGAAACTATTCCTGCTATCCCCCTGAAATTTTGTGTGAAGATAGAGGCCACTATTGTATGGCTTTCAATGCGTAATATGCATAAATCAGGATGGCAGACAGGCGACATTTAAATATTTAAGTGAGATTTCTTCGTGGTATAACCATCGAAGTGCCGTCAAACTCGGTACGGCTCATCTTTACAGGCTATATGGCTGAACATATCGGCGTCGAATACAATTGAATAGTTACCATAAATTCAAGATGGAGACTGAATTTGTAAAACATGATTTTATTTCTTGTGTCCTTATCACTTGGTGATCAACGCCATGTTGGGCGTGTGTTGAACTAGTCTGAACCTCTATTCCTGTAATAGTAATGTGTGTTACTGTATTCGGGGACATGGATGGGGTAGGTAACCCGCGACTTGCAGTAAGGTACTGTACTATCCCGGCATTTTCCTGGGGGGGGGGGGGGGAGTGTGAAGAAAAACGAGGAAACCACACTCAGGATAGTCTATGACAGCGCCAGGATTCGAACGTGCTATGTCCGGACTTACTGCAGCAGCCCTCGCGACCGTGGTGCACGATTTAACGAGCACGGCTACGCCTTGGGGCACGCAGCAATAGGCAAGTAGCTATATAAAATCAGACGTGGGTGAATCCTCTAACGATGTGTGTGCTGTTACAGAGCCCCCCCTCACAAAAATAAACAAAAGAAAGGAATGCGCAAAGTGGACATCAGGATGGCATCTCAATTTCCATTCGGGAAGGACAATCATAAGGTGGAAGCTCGCTTTCAGTGATATAGCTGCAGAGGACGTAATAAGCCTTCAGAGGGGGAAGGAAGTGTCCTGTCCTATGTAAGAGTCATCATCATCATCATCATCATCATCATCATCATCTTCATTTCCCCTTTTCCAGTTGACACTGGGTGGGGGCAAATATGGTTCCTCTCCACTTTGTTCTGTCGTTCCACCTTTCCTCTTCCGACACAGTGTTCCAATCCAGGTTCCGTTTTCTAATACTATTCTCCACCGAGTCCATCCAACGCATTCTTGGTCTTCCTCGTCCTCTCTTCCCTGTCACCCGTCGTTCCAGTGCTCGTCTTGGTAGCCTTACTTCATTCATCCGTTTGACATGTCCAAACCATATCAATCTGTTTTGCTCCAGTTTGTTATTTAGTTTCTGTACTCCCAGTTCTTTCCGTATATCTTCATTTCTCACTCTGTCCCTCCTCGTTTTCTGGACCAAACTTCTCAGGAATCTCATCTCTGCTGCTTGTACTCTGCTCTCATCCCTCTTAGTCATTGTCCAAGTTTCTGCTGCATATGTCATTATAGGAACATAATATGCTTTGTACATAACTTATTTAGCCTTAATGGTAGGATGATAAAGAAGGTAAAAATATGATATAACTCTAATCAAATATGCACCTTCTGTGTATCAAGCATTTTACAGTGTCCTTCAGTCCGATGCCGATGAAAGCCGTGGTCCATAACGACTGTGCATAGAGTAATGCACGGTGCAGTTCGTGGTTGTCTCTATATTAGTCTGTGTAATATGGTATCAAAAAGCCTCCGTGGCTTAGGCGGCAGCACGCCGGCCTCTCACCGCTGGGTCCGTGGTTCAAATCCCGGTACCTCCATGTGAGATCTGTGCTGGACAAAACGGAGGCAGACAGGTTTTTCTCCGGGTACTCCGGTTTTCCCTGTCAACATTTCATTCCAGCAACACTCTCCACTATCTTTTCATCTGTCATTCATTTAATCATTGCCCCGGAGGAGTGCGTCAGGCCTCGGCAGCCGGCACAGTTCATATCCTCGCCGCTTCATTCATTCCATTCCTGACCCGGTCGGAGACTGGAAGCAGGCTGTGGATTTTCATTTTCAATATGGTATCAGTGACAGTTTTGTTTTAGTTTACCTCTTTATTCTGCCTCAAAGAATATGAATAGCACAGGCCTGCAAAAAAGATAAACATTCTTGCGGTGAAAATAAACGAAAATAGGTGTGTTTGATTAACTTCGCTGTGCTGAATTTGAAAATGCATTCTGTTTTTCCCTGTCACATCTGGTTAATTGGCAATAGTTAAAACTGTTATTCTCATTATAACACTAAACAGGGAATTGTGCCTAAACATGATGTAATATTAAAACACTGACCCCATTTTCGGATTCAGAACATTAATCTTCATCAACATGGCTGGTTTTCTAATTGACTGGCTGCGTGGGTCAGCGGTAACGTTCTTGCCTGCCGATCCCAAGATATTGGGATCGAATCCCGGCGCAGTCAGCTGGCACTTCATGGTGCTTAAATGTGAGGGAGCCTTGTCAGTAGATTTACTGGTACCTTAAAGATCCCTTCGGGGCAAAATTCTGGCACCCCGGTGCGCTGTCTCTAAAGAGAAATGCAAATGCACTTCACATAAGGGGACGTCGTGTAAGATCCACTAGCCCTGTGGCGGTACGGGCACGGTCACCAAGAGCCCGCTGATGAGCCTGGCTTGGTGCATGGTCCACTACCCCTACGGTGGTCCGGGCTCTGTCACCAAGAGCCTGCTGGTCCATTTAGGTTAAACCCAACTTCTCCGACAATATATAACATACCGATACATACTCATCCATTTCCGCTGATCTATGATAAAACAATGATCAAATATTTGATATAGTTTTCTTTTTGTTTTTGTTTTTAGAGTATGGCTTTTAGTGCCGGGAGTGTCCGAGGACAAGTTTGTCTCACCAGTTTTGTAGCTGCTTCGAGACAGACACCCAATGGGTGAGCTACAAGTACCGTTGGGGAGGGAAGTTGGAATGTAAGGACGAGGAGTTGGAAGGTAGCGGCTGTGGCCTATAGTTAGGGACCAACCCTGGCATTTGCCTGGAAGTAAGATGGGAAACCACAGAAGACCATCTTCAAGGTTGCCGGCGGGGGGATTCGAACCTCCTCGCCTGCCGGTTGTGAGCGACTGCCAGCAGTCATGCCGTAATGACCACGGCTAACTCACCCGGTTTTGATATAGTATAAAGGTATGATGTTCAGAAGGTAGTCTATACATTTTGACATAAGTTGAATTATGTAAATTTGACAAATTTCTTTGCTTGTGTAATACCAGCCAGAGAGAGGATTGGGGGATGACTGTTCATCTACTAGGAGCATAGTGGAGCAGAAGCACACACACAGCCTTTGTATTGTTTGTGTCAGTTGAGGGATCCCGCGGCAGGAGCTATTTCCAGCTGCCAGCGCCTCTTGTCTGCTTATTGTAATGGTTCCCAATAGGCCTGGTTCCAAGTTCGTTCTATAAGTGAGTGCAAAACTCCAACTGAAAGGTTGGCTCAGACACAGAGCAAGAGCGCAACTCAGTCAAGCGATAGCAAAACATTCCATATCAGCTAGCACTAATCGTGTCAAAACAGGGGCGTTACCAGAGGGTGCACCTTCCAACGCCTCTCGTGACTCACATGTGGCAAATTTAAAGAGAAACTGATGAGGGCAAGGAGTAAGCAGCACAATGTAAAAACAAATGCTACATTTCTTTCCATCTTTGTGTATTTTTGGCTTATTTTCATAATTTGAAATATAGGATTATGAGATCACCTTTTGTCGAAGTGAGCGTATGTATGTAAGTCCGTATATGCGTATCTCTCCCCTAATATGCTTTGATTTGCTAGGGCGTTTCAATTAAACTTGCTACGGACTTACTTCTGCCCTATCCAACCCCGACGTGTCACCAGTCCAACATGGCGTCTGCACAAAATATTTCACCGCTATTCAATATCTCCTAAACTTTTGCAATTAATAACCTGAAATGCTGTATGGTGATAAAAGACTAGGCCTATAAAGTAAGTTCACATATGTGACTTATAGACAACTGATAAGCACAGAACCAACTTGGCAGCCACACAAAATTAAAATAATTCCAATGGGCTCTTATGGCGACTTAAACAAACGAGCGCAATGAAACTAAACATTAAAAACTATATTTACAACTTCATATATTGGCGTCTAATGTAATTCCAATGTAAGGAACAATTCAAGATGGCGGCTGTGCGAAATTTACAACGTCTTAGCCTACTTTTCACATTTTGCAAAAATGAAGAAAAATTAGATTTATGACATCACCCGGGCAGATGTGTGTGTGTCAGTCTGTTTGTGTGTGTCCCTATCAATTCCTAAACAACTGCAGCTATCGAAACCAAACCTAGTATGAGTGAAGATTTATACCAAGAGATCTAAAGGCCATATTTGAAACTGACGTCAGTGCTACCAACTGCTGAAACATAATAATTGAAATTTGAACTCTAAGTTGGATATCACAGAAGGTAACTTATGCATGGGATCGTTTTAAATGTGGCATACATTTTGGAACATGATATTTCAAATTAATTTTCAGGAGCTTGTACGCGACAGCGCTACAAACTTGATTCCACACGTCCTGATAGGTTCAATGTTCAACTGCATGCTAGTTCCATACTATCTGATGTTTCTTCCAAAATTGGTTCATACATAGATCATAACATTTCAAATTAATTTTGAGCAATCCAATACGACAGTATTGCCATTATGATTCTACGCTTGCTTATAGATTCACTGCTTAACTGCATATAAAGCTCATACTATCCATTGGGCTTCAACCAAATTTTGTACGTGAAGTAAGTATCTTAAGAGCTATAATTAAGTATATATTGATTGAGCTCTGCGCGGATAGATGAAACGTTATCCGCATCCGCCCCCATCCGCACGGCTGTTATCCGCATCCGCCCCCCATCCGCACGACTGTTATCCGCATCCGCCCCCCATCCGCACGGCTGTTATCCGCATCCGCCCCCATCCGCACGACTGTTATCCGCATCCGCCCCCCATCCGCACGACTGTTATCCACATCCGCCCCCATCCGCACGACTGTTATCCGCATCCGCCCCCCATCCGCACGACTGTTATCCGCATCCGCCCCCCATCCGCACGACTGTTATCCGCATCCGCCCCCCATCCGCACGACTGTTATCCGCATCCGCCCCCATCCGCACGACTGTTATCCGCATCCGCCCCCCATCCGCACGACTGTTATCCGCATCCGCCCCCCATCCGCACGACTGTTATCCGCATCCGCCCCCCATCCGCACGACTGTTATCCGCATCCGCCCCCCATCCGCACGACTGTTATCCGCATCCGCCCCCCATCCGCACGACTGTTATCCGCATCCGCCCCCATCCGCACGACTGTTATCCGCATCCGCCCCCCATCCGCACGACTGTTATCCGCATCCGCCCCCCATCCGCACGACTGTTATCCGCATCCGCCCCCCATCCGCACGACTGTTATCCGCATCCGCCCCCATCCGCACGACTGTTATCCGCATCCGCCCCTATCCGCACGACGTTTTTCCGCATCCGCCCCGCATCCACGCGACTTTTATCCACAAGTTTGTTATCCGAATCTACTGGCATTACAATAATATTTTCCATGTGTTGCATTATACTTTATCTTTTAGACATTTGAGCTGAAAATCGAACCCTTAGGCTATGTACTGTATGTCATGTGCTATGCTTAAAATGAATGTTATACAGCCAGAATTGCAACCCTTTCAGTTTGGAGTGTTAATTGTGCTTAATGGCATCATTAGAATGGGATTAGCGTAAACCATCATCTTACATTTGTCATGAAAAAAACATAACGGAAAAATATGATATGTCATAAACATCCGGGTCCTACCTAGTAAGGGAGAGTGGGGGAATTGTGCGCACCATTACCCTACTCTGCTTTTAAAACGTAACTCACGGTATACCGGTAAACTAAACTATTATATTGAAAAACAAATACATGCAAAACCACTGTAAAAACTCGCATTTAAAACTACATTTAATTTTAAATAATTGAATCACAACTGTAGGCTTACCTTCTCATTTGCTGGCTACAGAAAATAACATGCAACGTGAAAAGTTTCTTCATCCAAGCCTCACGGTTATCACATGACAACTGGCATCATGCTGACTGTCCCTATATGATAGGTACGATGACAGCTTTAGGGTAGCAGTGAACTGAGTTGCTAGTTGTACTACCAACTCGAAAAACATACGTGCGCACGATTACCCGCTGCGCACAATTACCCAACTTTCCCCATGATATTCAACAAGTTCGGATTGTATTCTAAAAGCTATCCGCAAATTTACTCCAAACATTATCCGCAGCTTATCCGCTATCCGCAAAGTCATGCAAAGTATATCCGCATGGTGAAAAATGTTGCGGATATCCGCGGGTATATCCGCGGATATCCGCATCCGCACAGGGCTTTATAATATTGAGTCACCAGGGCTGTCAACTCTTGATAAATTTCCATCAAAATTGATGAAGGATCTGTTGGCTTTCAGCAGCAATGTGAGGACGGGCATTGTCATTGTCACTGAATTATTCCCTTCTGCTTCGAGAAACCAAATTAATTTGTGCAACTCGCGCTTGGCGGGAGAATCAATCGTAGCAATCTTTACGTGCCAGCAACTCACCTCAAAATGGTTTAATGTCGCTGGAGGTAGTAGTGGTTATATTGGGTGAGATGCGCATACCCACCTCCTGGTAAAACCACTCAATGTATCAGGAACAAACGATTTAGTCACGCTTTCTGATCTTTTTGTCACGGTTCTTGTTGGGATTAATGACTCGAAACATATTGCGTATTTAATGTTCGTGTTATAATTTAACATCTAGATCAGCTTTGTCCCTTTACAATGCAATTTATATGATGTCATCCTCTGCCTTCAAATTATCATGCATTTCTCCAGCAGGTCCAGCTAACTTGCTGTAATTTACATTGTCTGGTCCTGAACTATTATCAGAACTTTCCAATGAATTTTCAGAATTAAGGAAGTTATTCCCTGAAGTCATTTGTCATTTCTATGATTCTGAAAGTTGGTGTCGTCTGCGATATCACGGCTATCTCTACATTATCCTAGAAGTAGTACCGCAGTTCCCTCTTGGAAATAAGTCCTAGCCGTAGCAAGGCCGTGTTGGTGTAATCCGAAAATAATGATTTGGTTTTCAATCCCGACTGAAGTTTCATTTTTAAGTACTTACCCATCAGTTACAAAATAAAATTGTTAAGTAACACCGAAATAAGAATACAACAACTATGTACGTAAATGATTCTTTGATTATTACATATAGCATGAGAATTCCCCACACTAGAACTTCCAAACCACGTGGGGATATTGTTCGCCCTGTCAGGTGCTCACCAGCTGCCATCTACTGCTGTACGTCATCGCCTTGACACTACCCAAACCTATAACAATGTGAGTTGTGTATCCAGCCACTTTCTCTGCAATGAGTAGACATCGGATTTGTATGCAAATGTCTATTTAGTTTGCCGATATGTTGACCTCCAAAATTATGAAGGATCTGCGTTTGAAGGTTAAATTGGACGAATTATTAAGTTTAATAGTGCATATATTTTAGATTAGTGCCTATTCGGATTTGTTGTGTATGTTTTCGAATTAATAAAGCATATTTTAACATATTTTACAAGTTATCTTGAAAAAAAAGTAAAGTAATTAATTATGGTTTATCATGTGCAAGGATTAACACACTATGTCTTATCTAGTAGTTGTTTTTTTCTTTTCATTCAGTTGTTTATTCGCGATCATGATTTTATATATTGGTGTCGGAGATTCGCGTAAATCTAGTAAAAGACGCGTACGTTTGCATTTAATAAGAATGCTTAACAGCATGAAAATTAGTGCATACTTAAATGCATATTTCGCCACTTTTTGCAACAATGATGCATGCTTATATTGGTGATTCATTCAGCATATAAATACAATGTCTAGTAATGAGAGAGTGAGTGGTCTTGTCTACTGCGCTGAATATGACAGTTTTCTTTTCTCGTAATCGTACACCCAGCGTAATGAACTGAGTGTTGTCTGATCTGGAGAGGTTTTAGCCTAAATCATGATTTCTTCTTTTGACATTCTGGCTTGAGAGCAAGTCCATTACACGCATACCACATGTCTGCTTACAAGCATTTCCGTAAATACCTGATCGCCTAGTAGCAAGCGCTGCCGAGCAATCTTCATTAAGACAACACACAGTGGGTATCAGCATGATTGTGTCACCGTAGCGTGGTTGCTAAAGCGAGATTCTCACAGTTCGGAGGTCCATCTTCTAACCCCCTCCCTGGCGAAATTTATCTTTTGTTCCACCTCGTGGAATAGCGGCTAGCATACTTAGCTGTCGCCCCGGAGATCCAGCTTCGTTTCCCGGCTCTGCCAAGGAACTCAATTCTGGTCGGAGAGCTGAAACAGGGCACACTTAGTCTCGTGAGGGAAATTTGAGGACAGGTGGGTTCGATTCCCGTCTCAGCCACCCTGGAAGTGGTTTTCCGTGGTTTCCCACTTCTACTCCAGGCATATGCTGGGATGGTTCCTAACTTAAGGCCACAGCCACCTTCTTCCCAGTCCTCAACTGAATTACAAATACACACAGTACTATAGACACCGCAATAACACAGGAAATCATACCAATTCTATACACACACACCCAAGTACACGGGGCTAAATGACGATGTCGCAAAGCCCCTAAATGTTTAAACTACAACAAATCTTATGAGGGATCCCATTCAGTCAATAGGCTATATGGAGCACCATCATGTGATGCTCTGAACAGTCATGGTAGAGGCTCAGATTGCGAAACGGTGGAGAGTTTCAGAAATGTACCACACTTCCCAGAATATGAAAATAGTGCAGCTTCGTGTATTTTTTATTTATTTTTTATAGTTGCATGCCTTGTTCTTCTGTATTCTGAATATGGAGGCTTGTCTAAAATGTAAAACTCCCCTTCTTATAATTGAACATTTATATCGTCCACATCGTGGTGTAATGGTTAACATTCTTGGCTGCATTGCTAAGATCCTGGTTCGATTCCCGGCTCTGACAAAGGATATAATTCCGGTCTGAGGCTGGAATGGGGCACATTCAGCCTCACGAGGCTGAACTAAGACGAGGTTGGTTCAATTCCCACCTCAAACATCGTAGAAGTTGTTTCCCAAGAATTCCCACCTCTACTTCTAACTTAAGACTACGACCCCCTCCGTTCCAATCATAGCCACACTTATACTGTATATAAATACGCACATGACTACAGGCATCGCATTGACACTCGCTATCAGTAGAAGGTGGATGTTGATGACCTTAAAAATCACTTTAAATGATCATGGGAAAATACTTTAAAGAGAAGGAAAAGATGATTTCAAAATATTTGGCTCAACTGAACTCGGGTCAATTCAATATCCTACACAATTATGGTTGCCCCCTTCAAACTCCTTCAGCAGTTTCATTTATAGTCATTCTTTACATTTCCCAGTAACTCCTCTGATGAGGTTGCCGTCAGAATGCCTAGAGAGAAAGGCTACTTTATTCATAGAAATGAGCATTGAAATGAAGTGTAATTAGGTGGTGATGGGGTAGTACGCCTGCCTCTCACCCAGAGACCCCAAGGTCCATTTCTGGCTGGTGCACTCAGCCTTGTGAGGACAATTGAGTAGCTTGTCTGACAGTGAGGTAGCGCCCCGGTCACGAAGACCATGCTTCACTCCACAATCTACAGGCCAAACGGTTGGGCAACAGTCACTAGGTATGCCTAGGCCCTTCAGGTTTTGTTATATGCAGTTTCTTTTTGAAACCAATCGTTGCGGAGATAAAGTCGAAAAATCATAAAGAGTCTCTCCTAAACCCCCTTCGCTATTGTACTATAAAAATAGCTTGGTGCTCTAGCGGCCTTAGATGAAAATACAAATTTTCATGGAATATTACGTGGTCGTTCGTATCTGATACGTGATCGATCATACATACAGACGAGAATTGAACCATTGGAACCCTCAACAGTCTTTTGGTATGTAACACATAGAAAACACAACATTTCTTCGTTAAAAACATTGTACAAACAATACTTAATTTTATTTATATGAATTACTAGTCACCAGTTAGCAAAATGGACGATACTTTTAATGCTAGTATATACGTTATATTTTATTATTTTATTAATGCAGCCAATGGTCATGCTTTTTCTTGTCAGGACGGGTCAGGGAAGGGATTATGAAAGGAAATCGACCATGGATCTATTGAAAGGAACCGTTCCGGCATTTGCCTGGTGGTGAAAATGGGAAACCACGAAAACCATTTTCAGGACGGCTGAGGTGGGACTCGAACGCACGCTCTCCCGATGCCAGCGAGACACGAGGTACAGTAGAGCGTTAGCGCCCTCGATCACCGCGGCCGGTTATATACGGAATATTTACAAATGGATTTTAAATTTTCGGGGAGGGGCTCTTTTATTTTCAGAGTGGATCCACTGCTGAATTCATCACTGCTGTGTATAACAGTAAGTATTAGGGTTGGGGTAGGTGCCCCAACACTTCAAATATGGTGTTTGAAGCCATTTTACAGTGTTGCCTTAGTAATGGAAATTTGATGTTTTTCAGTCGGTCAACACGATTGTACCCATTTGTGATGAGGGGTTCCTTAATCCTCCCAAAAAATGATATAGGAGATTAATAGATACACTTGGTTGACCAGTTTCGATCGTCAAGCGAACATCATCAGTAGGGAAAGGAAGGAAGCTTGTAGTTTAACGTGACCGTTAATCAAGAGATCATGAGCCACGGGACCTCCTTTTAACGTGGAATCCGAACCACAGGACATGGCATTTCACATCGAAAATCTCACATGCATTGACCAGGAATCGAACCTGGTCCACCCTGGTGAGAGGCCAACAGCTTGACCGCTGAGCCACCACGCCCCCCTCATCAATAGGGATAGGATTTTTAGATAAATAAATATTTTTTTATGTAGATACATATTTTAAGCATTTTTTCTATAAATACATAAATTCCCGTATTTCACTCATTAGCACATAAAAATACATAATATTTACTTTTTGAAATCAGTATGCCTAGATCTTTCAGTTTATTGCATTGTTGTTCTGTGTTACTTCAACGGGGAAGAACCAGTGAGCTATCTAATCGTCATGCAGAGCGTATGTCAGCTTACAACTGTGTCATTCGTAACTTGTCGCCCCGTCCCACTCACTGTGGAAGCCGGGGATTTCCTTGTCCATAGCCATATTGGACCATTTGCTAGACCTCCCCCTCCCCCAGCTACCTGGAACCAGTGTCACTCACATGCAGTTCATTTCTGGCACTGTGAGGCATAAGGCAGTTCTACGATGCCTAAAGTAAAAACAACTACAAGTTATCATCTGTTGCAGAATTTAAAGATAATTTTACAGTACTTCTGATGGCGGCGTTCTGTTCTGCCAACCATGTGGAAAAGCAATCAACGCCGAACAGCGATCTCAAGTTACACAACACCTCAAGGGCAAGAAACATATTGCCGCAGTTTCGCGCCTTCAGAAGAAGTGTTTCGCGATAATCGTCGGTCATTTGTGATGGACAACCTGAAGATGTATCTCGTTGTGTATTGTAATGCTTCAGCAGTCCGTGAGACATAGCATAAATTGCATTCGTGAGTACTGCATATTGTTTATATTCACATTAATAAACTAAATTATAATTGAATATTTTTACTTTTTTGTCACATATTTCAGGTATTATAATACATAAAATATAACTATTTTCCCGATTTTAGCACCTAAAAATCCGAGCCCTAATCATCAGATCCATCATACTTAAGCTATTAAATCTACTGTATGTCTACGAGTGTGGGTGATGATATTAACAATATGTACACGTATTTAGTTGCCACAGTAGTTAAACTAATACACAACTAGTCAATATTTGTTAGTAATGTGATATTTTCGTAAGATGCTGAAAGTGGTGTTTGACCATCAAATTTGTTTGCTTAGTGTGATTGTTGTTAAATGATCAGGTACCGGGTGAGTTAGCCGTGGTCGTTACGGCGTGGCTGCAAGCAGTCGCTCACACCCGGGAGGCGAGGAGGTACGAATCCCCCCGCCGGTAACCTTGAAGATGGTCTTCTGTGGTTTCCCATCTTCCTTCCAGGCAAATACTGGGGTTGGTCCCTAACTATAGGTAGGCTATAGGCCACAGCCACTACCTTCCAACTCCTCGTCCTTACATTCAAAACTTTACTCCCCAGACAACACACCACACGCGACGGTACTTGTAGCTCACCCCATGGGTGTCCACATAGAAGCAGCTACAAACTCTGGTGAGCCGAACATGTCCTCGGACACTCCCGGCACTAAAAGCCAAACGCTAAAAATAAAAGAAAATAAAAAAGATCAGATTAGAGTGGATTGTGTACTTAGCTGCTTGAGTTGTATATGGTCCGGATGCGAGCAGTTGACATCGTGATTGCCTGCACTGAACCATCACTCATACTTGTGCACATAGATTTAATAGCCTAAGTGTAATGGCTCTGATGATGATCACTTGACGATCAAATCTGGTCATCCAAGTACATTTATTAATCTCATGTAGGCTACTGTAGTTTTTTTTTCAGAATTTGGGAACAATCGTGTTGACCGACTGGAAATCGTCAAATTTCGACTTCAAATAAGATTCCACCTCGGCATTTACTTTATGGAATGTGGAATATTCCAGCGGTAATCTGAGCTCAAGGTGGACGTTGCCAGCACTGGGATTCGTGCCTCGGATATCCGGACTTGAGGCTCCCCATTGCAGTCGTGAAGCATGACACAGGGGCGTATATAAGGTGGGTGCTGAGGGGGCTCCAGCCCTCCCTCCCCCCCCCCCCCTCTCCCCCACCAAATAAAAGCCAATACAAATTAAGAAGATGTTGCTTTGGTATGAGTATAAAATAATTGTAAATTTCGTTGTACCCTAATCTTAAATTATTGGCTAAGTTATAAACAATATTAAGATGAAATTAGACTTACTCGTGGTGTAGTGGCTAGCATTCTTGGCTACCACCCCGGAGGTCCAAATTCGATTCCCGGCTCTGCCAAGAAACTGTAATTCTAGTCTGTGGGCTGAGACGGGGTACACTCAGCCTTGTGAGGTAAAACTGTGAATTCCACAGTACGGTACTTTTGAGAAATAAATTATGAACACGTAATTTAAAAAAAACTGTTTACCTTCCTGCTTAGTAAATTGACAAATATTTAGATATTTGCCATTCATACTCCATAGATCATAATAGAAAATCCATTAGGTTTAAAATTTTATTTGTGTGTTGTGTTGTATTTACAACTTTCTTGTATTGCCAGTAATTGTAGGCTATATACACTTTGAATCTTATCTAAAATACTTACACAAAGTTATATGCTCTAAGATATTGGTTGATATTTCTGGGTATTTTGCGGTGACAATCCCCCAGAGAATACCCACAATTTTCCAGGATAGCCAGCCCCCCCCCGAAAAAATTGTAAATACGCCCCTGCATGACACAACGTGCTTGGTTATGCCTTCCAAAAGGACGCTCAAACTTCGAGAGAGAGAGAGAGTGAGAGTATTTGATTGTGTAGAATTTTTCAGACAAGTGTGTGTTATTGAGATGATTGATGGCTGTAGCAACCCGCGTAACTTAGGCCTAACTGTAATTGGCAGTGGCTCCTGATAACGTCCTTTGCTCTGCAATGAACTTGGCTAATGATTACTGAAAACCACTAGCCTAACAGATGTTGAAGAGGGGATCAGCTGGGGTAGTGGAAGTAAATCATCTCCTAAACCACCACTTCCCTATTCTTTCTTTCCTTCTTTTTTAACAGAACTGGTAATGGTCGTCTGGCTCGATTCATCTGCTGAGGCAGCGAGCTGTATCATTACTTTCCCGCACAAGTTGGGGGTGGTCCAAAACAGAAACAGAACAACTGTACGGTATCTCATTTGTGTGCGTCTTCGTTTCTCGGAAGAGACAGGGCACGAGATTGCGGGGGTTCCCACCACATCTAAGATTTTATCTAAAATAATTCCCCACGCTAAAATGACAAGAATAAAAAAACATTTCTTACTGAAAGCAATCTTGTTGTTGATTCATTTAGGAGCTTGCGACATCGTGGTCACTCAACACCGTGTGATTGGGTGCGTGTGGAATTTGCCAGATAACTTGCGTTATTGTGGTGCCTGAGTTAGTGTGCATAATAGTAGAATCGAATAGAATAGGTCTCGGATAGCCAGAGATTGGGACGAGAGTGTTATTTATTCCAACCAACAACTGATACATGTGATTATCACAATAGTTACAGCGATTCCCCAATACAGTAGAGTCTCGCAAACTCGGCCTAATGTGGACCGAAGGGTGGCCGAGTTCACAAAAAAGCCGGGTTATCGGGAAATGTGTTAAAAAGAAGAAATAAGCTGTTTGTTTTGGTTTAAAAGTAATTCAATGCAGTACATTTATTTGTTTTCAACAGAAACACAAGTTTTAAAACTATTAAGCCACTACAATTACAGTACTTGAATATATATTTCAGTACTGTTCTGCATAAAAATCAAGGAAAACAATTACTGTAAATTATAAAAGAAAACTTAGAAAAACTAGGCATACGAATTATTTTTATAATATGTACACTGTACAGAATAATACAAAACAATTCCCGTAGGCAAATAATTTTTTTACTTAATGAAAATTACCATTTACATTTTTGCAAAAATGTGAGTAATGTTCTTTTGCTTTACGCTTTGAAACCTGTTTCTTGAAGCCTCGTCACGAAGACGGCGAAGAAACAGAATTGCGGAGAATGCGCAATCAAATAAATACAATGCTCTGCGCGACAACCGTTTGTTTACGTCTTACTGCCAACAGTTTGTGCATTTACAGTACTGTATTTATCAGGTCGTCGTTACTCTTCTTACTATGTACTGTAGGTCAACTTGTTTCGCGTCGTATTTAACTGTCGATAATTCCATTGATGGAGAAGACAAAAGAAAACTTACTAACGCTCTGTGCGGAAACACGAAAACAAACAAAAACCATAATTCTTTTTCTCCTCTCAGGGTGGCCGAGAAATCCACAGTGCCGGGTTAACGAGTGCCGAGTTTGCGAGACTCTACTGTAGCCTTATACAAAAATTCTTCTCAGTAAGATTAATAAATCGCAACATAAATTTAAACATGTCACAAACCTACAACTAATTTACAATGTATTAAATGTTATAAACAATTATCAATACACTAATAATGTGTATAATAGTAATTGAGACGAGGATTGGGAAGGACGAGGTCGTGTCCTAAGTTAGGAACTATCCTGGCATTCACCTGGATTAGAGGTGGGAAACCACGGAAACCCATTTCTAGAATGGGCAAGGTGGGAATCAAATCCCACATCTTCTCAGTTTTTCCTCACGAGTGTACTCCGTTCCAGCCCCGAGACCAGAAATAAAATTTTAGCAGAGCCGCGAATCGAATCCGGACCTCCAGGGCGACAGCCAAGAATGCTAGCCACTGCGCCTCGAGATGGTCTATAGTAGTGGAGGCAGAGGTGTGGGAATGGAGAAATACAACACTCATAAGCTTTAAGAGCAGCAACACTTCAATAATAATAAATAATAATGTTATTGATTTTACGTCCCTTTTAACTGCTCTGGCTTTTAGAGACGCCGGGGTGCCGGAATTTCACCCCTAAGGGGATCTTTAACTTGCCAGTAAATCTACTGGCACGGCTCCCTCACATTTACGCACCCTCAAATGCCACCTGACTGCGCCAGGATAAGAACCTGCAACCTTGGGATCAGCAAGCGAGAACGTTACCGCTGAGCCACGCAGCCAGCCAGCAACATTTCAATGTCGACTTAAATCTGTGTTAACTTCATCCAGCTCTTCTCACAGCAGGTTCGTTCCCGCTATCAGCTCAGCTCAGTGTGTGTGAAGTCGGCCTAATTAACCCATTCACTATATTTATAATTGTGTGAGTCTGTAATATTCTATTATTAGGGGGGATGACCGTTGCTCACGTCCGCAGGTATAACCTTACATTACCATGCACGTGTCCCCTGGGTGGTGCTAAACGAGCAACAATATTACTGGAGCCAGATAATCCTTGTGATCTCCTGGCATGTATCACATTGCCAAAATGGCCAAAAAACAAAGAAACGGACCTTTTCATGACCATCTATACAGAAATCTGAGTCCAAACATTAGATTGTATCAACTGAACATCGAAGGCATTAGTAGAGCCAAATGCCATCTCTTACGTAAGATCTTGGAAGATAACAGAGTTGATGTACTTGTGGTTCAAGAACATCATGTTGAGAATGTAAACCAATTCTCCTCAAGAGGTAAAATTCCTGGTTTTGATCTCCTAGGTGCTACGTACGATAAGGTTTATGGTGTGGCAACATAGGCTACGTACGGAGCAGTATAGAAAATACATACTTCTTTGCATTAATAAAACTGAAAACACCCATGACGATGTCGTGTATAGATTATTATGTAAATGTGTATATGGTCTATAATTGTATTTATGCAATGTGATTCCAAACGCTAAATAAGTAATTAAATCTATCATTAGGAGCTTCAGTTGAAAAGAATATTGTAGAACGTGATATGTTACCAACGTTATCAAGAGTGGGTGTGAATAATCAACCGAAAGTCATCGTCCTGGAAACAAACTACGTATTTCCGACTCCTCTAAGTCTAAGTCACGAAGCATTCTGTGACAGTCTCATGGCTGCTGTACTGTACTGTACTTTTAAGTTCCACCTCGTTGCATAGTGGCTAGCATTCCTGACTGTCACCGCGGGGGCCCCGGTTCGATTCTCGGCTCTGCCAAGAAATTTAATTGTGGTCTGAGGACTGGAACGGGGTAAACTATGCCTCTTGAGGCAAAAATGAGAAGTGGATAGTATATTCTCACCTCAGCCATCCTGGAAGTGCTTTTCCATGGTTTCCCACTTCTACTCCAGGCGAATGCCAAGATGGTTCTTAAATTAAGGCCCTGGCTGTCTCCTTCTGATTCCTCATATGAATTACAAATACACACTAATACAGGCATCACAATAACACAGGTTATCAGACTAATTCCACACACAACCAAGTACACGGAGCTACATTAGCATGATGTTACAAAGCCCCTAAATCAATCAACAACAACAACAATGTGTATTTATGAATGTCTGAAGATGCTCTAGTACGCAGAATCTTCTAAGTTTTGTGACAATTGTGCTTGAGTTAGATTCAGATCAAACTGTCAGAGATGCCAGTCGCTTATGCAGAACATATGTCAAATTAATGAACATTAAACACAATCCCATGTAACCCAAAAATTCATTCTGAATATATTGACACTTCTCTTGAAAGCTTACGGTATCATCTGGGTTCAGTTTAGAATCTTCCAAACCTTACACTAAACATAAAAGGAGAAACCATTTTGAAGTGCAATTAATCACTCTCACCCTAGTTCGTAATAAAATGCGTACAAGAAAGTGATCAAGATCCTATCAAAGTACACAGTTGACGATTATTGCTTGAACGGTCGACTATTGTGAGGTGCACCCTACCGCGAGAATCATACATCATAAGAAGAGCAGATTTATGTTTACTATGGCTAAGCAAATCTTCTATATCTTCCTAAATGAAATTATTGCAATAAATTAACAGCAATTTTAGTCATGTTCAATGAAATCAAATAATAAACATTTTCTAAATATACAACGTTGTCACTTTTCCTTACTACAGACACACACACCCACAAAGTTATCGAAGCTAGCCTCTATTATAACAACTTAGGCTTTCACGGCGTTCATAATTAAGTACAAGTTTTTATCATTTTAAATGATCTTGTCGACTTCGTCGTTACGCTGGGGTCTGGCGTTACGTTACGGTGACGGGACGAAATGTACCCAGATGCACTGAGGTGTGTGACGGCATAGTACCGCTTGGTGCATGTGTTCCCCAACAATCTCTACTTCGTTAGTATAAGACAAAAATCCCCGATTCTTGGATGTCACGGGTAATCTCGAGAACCACTAGATGGATTTTGATTCGGTTTTCACTATTCTGTAAAGGATATCTCGAGGAAAGATTCTGTAGAAAATAATTTATGTATGATCAAAGGAAGCCAAGCAGTAACGATTTCAATGAAAAAGTCGAAAACAAACTTGGCGTTCGTGCGCTTCTTAAGGCTGTGCGGTCAAAAATTAAAATTTTATTAGCCTACTTTTCACATTTTGCAAAAATGAGGAAAAAGTAGACTTATGAGATCGATACGGGAAAATGTGTGTCTGTCTGTCTGTCTGTCTGGCTGGCTGGCTGTGTGTGTGTCCCCCCCTATCAACTCCTCCTTGGTCCACTCCTGTTCTCCGTGTATATAAATGACCTTCCATCTGTCCTTAAATTCTGTCAACATCATATGTACGCAGATGACCTTCAGCTATATCTGCACACGGATCTGAAATCCATTCATTTGAACGTAGCTCTAATTAACAGTGACATTCAAAGCCTATCTCAGTACGCACTCGATCATAATCTAATACTTAACTTCGAAAAAACGTAACCGATCATCATCGGCTATACCAAATAACTCAGTTCCCTACCTGACCCAGTACCACCTTTACAGCTTGCATCCCAAACAGTTCCGTACCAGTCAACAGTAAGAAATCTGGGAGTTATTTTTGACTCTCGATTATCGTGGCAGGATCACACAAACATGATTCTGAAAAGGGTTGCATCGTCATTATATCAAATTAGGCGAACTTGCTTCCACTTGCCTCAAAATGTACGAAAGATACTGATACAGAGTTTGATATTACCAATATTTGACTATGGATCTATAATTTACCATGATATGGGAGAGGTCCTCAATACAAAATTGCAAAGAATGCAAAATGCTTGCTTGCGGTTTGTTCTCAATGTACCAAGAGAGTCTCATATAACTCCATTGTACGTCCAGATTGGATGGCTTAAGTTAAAGGAACGAAGACAGTATGCCATGGCTCTGACTGTGATAAAAATTCTAAAATTCAAAATTCCGTCTTATATTTACTGCACACTAACTCCCATGCAAACAGTGCATAACCGTGCGAATAGACACACTGCACAAATGCTCCAGATACCTCATCACAGAACCGAAAAATGCAAAGGTTCATTCCGTATTTCAGCTAGTATTCTCTGGAATAAATATAAATTGCACCAGTATTCAGGACTTCCTATCAGAGCGATAAAACACTCCCTTCATTGTAATCTATCAGCTATACAATTATCATGTTCAAGGTGAACGGATGTAATAACAAGAACTTCTATTGTCAACTGTATGTATAGGTTAAGTTTTTTTTTCTTCATTTATTCTATTGTATTTAACCGCCCTCTGAATGAAGAGAGCTGCATAAAGAGGCTTTGTAGCCTCAGTGGCCTGTATAAGAGAAATAATAAATTCAAATTCAAAATTAAAAAAAAAAAAAAACTCCTAAACGGCTGCATCAATCAAAACCAAATTTAGTATGAGTAAAGATGTGCACCGGAATATCTCACGTCCATATTTGAAAATGATGTCAGTGCTAACAACTGCTGAAAAAACGCACTAGAAATTTGAGCTCCATGTTGGATATCTTGCAAGGTATGCATGGGAGCTATTCCAAAATTGGCACACATGCAGATAATACTATTTCAGTTTAATTTCCAGGAGTGTTGCCAAAATAATTTTAAGCCTTCTGATAGGTCCAATGTTTAAATGCATATAACTTCTACACTATTAATTGGATTTCAACCAAATTTTGTATATAATATCTATACATAAACAGATATGACTGAGCGTATTCTTAAGAGCCAACAGGGCTGCCAACTGTTAATAATTGCTCTCTCTTTTTTTTTACCAAATACCAATATATCAGAAAGTATGCAAGCCAACAGCTTTAAACTATGCACACGTATATTCTGACATTTTAGATTAATTTGGAGTAACTTATATACGTCAGTCCTACCAACATGATTATAAGCCTGCTGATAGTACCAATTTTTAAATACATGTAACTTCTATACTATCAGTTGGATTTCAACCAAATTTCGTATGTGCTATGTGTACCATAACAGATATGACTATAAGTATTGTTAAGAGCAATCAGGGCTGCCAACTGTTAATAAATGCTGTCTATATTTTTTTAACCTAATATCAATATACCAGAAAGTATGCAAGCCAACAGCTCTATACTTTGCACACGTATAGCACCTGACATTCTAGATTAATTTGGAGTAATTAATACAAGGCAGTGCTGCCAACATGATTCTATGCCTGCTGATATGTCCAATTTTAAAATACATGAAACTTCTATACTAACAAATGGATTTCATCCAAAATTGGCACAACAAGATATCATAATATTTCAGATTATTTCTGACCAGCACACGCATGGTATTGTTGGCAACATGCTTTTACGCGTGCTGATAGATCCAGTGATTAACTGCATGTAACGTCCATTGGACTTCAACCAAATTTTGTATTCTGTACCTTAAGAGATGGAACTAAGAATATATTCAGTCACCAGGGCTGCCAACTGTAGTGCTCTATTAGGCTACATTATACCAGGTATATTTTGATCTAATTAGATATTTCGATATTACCAACTTAATTTTGTCATTATTCTAGATAGGTTCATATACTGTAGAATTATCATTGGCATGAAAAGTAGGCTGTATAGTTCTTCACGGAACTTCTTGTTTTCATTTTTATTTTTATTCTTAATCTCTAGTGTAGGTCTTTGTGAGGCATTATATGCGTTTTGAAGAAAATAACGACGGCTCGTTTGCTGAGGACATGGCTTCAAAGTGGCTATTTTGAGCGTTAAAGGTACAATCACCACGGCGAAACTAATAATCGGAAGACACCGAAATTTCTGTACAACAACCCCTGTAGTAGTACCAGCAATAGGAACAATTCTTATTACGAAATTCAAATTTTGTACTAACCTCTTCAGATTTGAATACCATTTTTAGTGAGAAAAATTTGTTATATTAACTTCAAAGTTATATTAATTTGAAGTGGCTCTTATCATGATCAGTAGAAAGGTTCGATAAAGAAAATTGGTTTAGCGATATACCCGTGGTGCATGTACCTTTCAGACTCTACAAAACGCAGGCTGAATCAGTCACACACACATACACACACGCGCGCACACACACAGCGGTGAGACAAGGTCTTGGGCAAGAGTGCGCTCGGGCACCTGCCTTCCTCTCTCCTTTAACACCTTTGCTATCGCAGCTTCCGCCCCCCTCCCTCCCTGACTCATCATGCCAGTCCACACGACCACAGTCTAGAGCAGAGTTTCCCATCCTTTTGAAGTTCACGGCACCCTTGGGAATAACATTAAACACTAGGAACACCCTTCCTTGAATAAAAAAAAGAATTATGTTTCACATGTAAATTTATTGAAATATTTTATAAGTAACGTAGGCCTACACCATAACATAATACAGTCAACTTTACTACAGTCAGTGAGTAAAAATACATCAATAATTTTGTTCGATAAATCATTAATAATAATAATAATATCGTATGGCCTCGGGGCCGGGTGCAAGCGTTGTAATTTAACACCCAGAGGGTAGCTTGCATGTCGAATTTCGTTGTTCCTTGAATCACTATGAAAGTCAAGGAGGTTAAATATCTAAGCTCCTTGAACACTATAGCGCTTTCTAGTAGAGAAATGAGGAACTTTGTGTTGGCGGAAACTCCCGAGATTAATTTTGCCATTATGAACACGGCCTACTGAATTCAAATGGGTTTTTTGACATGCCAACATCGTATGGCATGCGTGTCGTATTTTTGCCGCCTTTCAAAAATCACTTACCACGGCCAGGAGCGAACCTGCAATCTTGATAAATCATTAATGTGAAACTTGTGATTGATGCTTAGAGCACAGATACGTGATATCTGGCATTACAGTTGACAATGAAACACGCAAATCATCCTCAAGGTTATTCAGTCTATTTCTTGCTTTGGATTTTATTGTCACCAGAGCAGAGAAGGCTTGCTCGCATAGATAGGTTGTTGGAAAGGACGAAAGTGAGTTAATTGCTTTCTTCATTAGGTTAGGATACTACTCTCTCCGCTGAAGCCCAAAAGTAGCCACCGACGCCTCACTCTTGGTGAACTTACCTTTGAGTGTGGAATCAGCACAAAGATCAATAAATTCATCTCGTTCGCAACCAGTGAAATCTATTTCCTCCGCACTATCTACGAAATCAAATGGTGAGACAACCCAGTCGACATTCATAGCGGAAATAGATGGAAAGTATGTATCTATTGCATCTTGCAATCTTGATAAGTGATCACAAATGCGGTCTTTCAGCTTACCCTGATCGTTATCTACTGCCAGATGAAGAAAGTTTGAAAGATCTCCTTTCTGAACTGCAGACTTCCAAGAACTAAGTTTTCTTTTAAAATCTTTCATTTTATTGGTTGAGGAAATTATTATTTCCTGTCGACCCTGCATTGAAACATTCAGTTCATTCAGTTAATGAAAAATATCTGCCAGATACGACAGTTCCAAGCACCAAGAATCAGTTAGTAACAGCTCATGAACTGTGCCTTGATTTTCATCCTTTAAAAGAGTTTTCACCTGTTCTCTAAGTTCAAGAAACTGCTTCAATACACGACCCCGCGACAACCACCTTACTTCTGTATGAAGTAACAAAGAGGTATGAGGTGCATCCGTTGCGAGGCATAACTGTTTAAAAATCCTGCACATTAAAGGTCGAGACTTGATGTAGTTCACCATTTTCACAACTTCGTTGAACACTGCAGCAAAATCTTGAGCTCTGGCAGTAAAAACCTTTAAATTTCCCAGACATAGATTGTGCACCATCTGTACATATACCACAACTGTCTTTCCATGCCGGCCGAAGTCGTCGGATTTTTTAAGAGCGTTAAACATCCCTCAGTATGCCTTCCTTCGGAGGGGAAGTAAAGCCGGCGGTTCCATGTCATATATTTATGGCATGTTAAAGAACCTTCCACTAATTACACCTGTGTGAAGCTAAATTGTATAGGTTAAGAATGTAAACAACGCTCTTAGGTTCCTACGTTCGTTGCCAAGAGCCGACTGCGGTGGCGTCTGGTAGCTAAGTTCTGAACTAGTAGTCGTTGACGGTGGCGTTTGGCAGCAAAAGTAGGAACTATTTGAAAAATTCAAAAGGCTGCAGTCCTTACTTGAATTAAAAACAGATAACACACACTAATACAGTCATCATTAACACCGGTTATCGGACAGATTATACACACACCAAAGTACACGGGGCTACATGACCGCGTTGTCGCAGCCCCTAAACTTAAGAACCAACCAACCAGTCTTTCCATGAAAGATGTTGGTCATTGAGGAAGGAATTAATAGAAACGAAAATATCATGGCCTGAGGTTGTAGTCTCCAGCGGTCTACAGAACAGAAACTGTTCATTAATATCTTTATCATCAATATATCTGGTAAAACCAAGGAGTTGCAGTTTTTCACCACTATCGATACTCTCATCTACTTGCAAAGCAAATGCTCTATCAGTTTTTATTTTCCCCACGACTTGTACGTTGATATTTCAAACATTTCAGATATCCTGCGACTGATTGTGTTGTTGGAAAGAGGAAATTTCGAAATTTGATTAGCGGCTCCTTCACCAAGTATTGTTGAAACTATAACTTTCCATGCAGGACCTATGATTTCCTCTCCAAGAGTATGAGGTGTGTTTTGTTTTCTTTTCTATCAGTTCTGCTACTTTAAACGAGGCTTCAAGAGCAGTATCACTTATGGTCATTCTCTTTACCATTCGCACAGCTGTTTTTTTTTCTCTCCCCTTCTAGTACACGTGACAAATACATCACATTCTTCCCTGACCCAATAGGATGCTTAATTGTGAGATGCCGCTTCAGTTTGCTAGGTACCATGGCCTCGTTGCTAAGTGTTTCGCCACAAACTAAACACACAGGGATAAAGTTTTCCTCGTTCTTATTCCACGTAAATCCATACACTACGTAACTGTCCTGGTATGTTCTTTTCTTTCATTTGTCTTCTTTATGTTGAATTCGACGGTTCGGGAGTAGGAGCCGACTGTCCAGGCGTTTACGTTTAACAATGAACTTGTACATAGCTAAACACTGCTAATCAACGCCAAGAAAACAAGTTAAAGTGGCGTAAGAACGCGTACACTTTTATATCTATATATATAAAAGAAAATCGTGTTAGTTACACTATTTATAACTCAAGAACGGCTGAACCGATTTGGCTGAAAATTGGTGTGGAGGTAGCTTAGAACCAGGAGACGGACATAGGATACTTTTTTTTTATCCCTTGACGTGACATAAAACGTATACATATCAAGTCACTATAAAACGTAACGCAAATGACAGCTAACGCAAGTCGTTTCCAGGCAACAGTAGCTCTTGACGAGACACGGCCGAATGGATGCGAGTAGCGCTCTCAACTACCGGCATACAAAATGAGGCTCTTAATATGAAATCCCGTTAGTTATTCAACGTAATTTGTATAGGGATAGTAAATCCAATTTACAATAGATGGGGCGAGTAGCTTCAACAAAGTGGCCTGCGTTTGTTTCAAGAAAGTCCCACATGCGTTCATATACCATTCATCCCATTGCGATGAAACTTGGGTGAAATGTTCTGTACACTTCGGGTAAGATTTCTGGCTGAGTAAATCCACTTAACAATTGGTAGCGCACGAGTAGATTCAACAAATGAGCGACTACGGGCGAAGAGTTTCAAAAACTCCTGTATGCGTTCACATACCATTCGTCCGATAGCGATGAAACTTGGGTGAAAGGTTGTGTATACTACAGGCAAGATTTCTGGATAAGTAAATCCATGTTATAATAGGTAGCTCACGAGTAGATTCAACAAATGAGCGACGACGCGCGAAGCTTTTCAACAAAGTCCCGTATGCGTTCATATACTATTCGTCTGATAGCGATGAAACTTGAGTGAGATATTGAGTACACTTCGGGGAATGTTTCTGGCTTAGTAAATCCACTTAAAAATAGGTAGCGCACGAGTAGATTCAATAAATGAGCGACGACGGGCGAAGCGTTTCAACTAAGTCCTGTATGCGTTCACATACTATTCGTCAGATAGCGATGAAACTTGGGTGAGAGGTTGTGTAGACTACAGGCAAGGTTTCTGGCTTAGTAAATCCATGTTATAATAGGTAGCGCACGAGTAGATTCAACAAATGAGCGACGACGCGCGAAGCGTTTCAACAAAGTCCCGTATGCGTTCATATACTATTCGTCTGATAGCGATAAAACTTGGGTGAGATGTTGTGTACACTTCAGGGAAGGTTTCTGGCTTACTAAATCCACTTTACAATAGGTATCGCACAAGTAGATTCAACAAATGAGCGACGGCACGCGAATCGTTTATACAAAGTCCCGTATGCGTTCATATACCATTCATCCGATTGCTATGAAACTTTGGTGAATTATTGTGCACCCTCCAGGAAATGTTTATGACTTAGTAAATCCTTTTTACAATAGGTATCGCACGAGTAGATTCAACAAATAAGTAACGGCGCGCGTATCGTTTAAAACAAGTTCCTTATGCGTTCATATACCATTCATGCTATTGCAATGAAATTTGGTGAAATGTTGTTTCCACTTCCGCGAAGATTTCTGATTTTGTAAATCCATTTTACAATATGGTAGCGCACGAGTATATTCAACTAATGAGCGACAGCGCGTGAATCTTTTCAACCAAGTCCCGTATGCGTTCATATACCATTCATCCGAGTGTGATAAAACTTTGGTGAGTTGAGTACAGTCCTACGAAGGTGTATGAATAAGTAAATCCGTTTTTCAATGGGTGGCGCACAAGCAGATTCAACAAATGAGTAACGGCGCGCGAATCATTTATACAAAATCCAGTATGCGTTCATATGCCATTCATTCGATTGTAATGAAACTTTGATGAGTTGTTGTGTACACGCCAGGGAAGGTTTTCGAATTAGTAAATCCATTTTACAATAGGTAGCGTACGAGTATATTCAAAAAACGGGTAACGGCACTCGAATCGTTTCAACAAAGTCCCGTATGCGTTCATATGCCATTCATTTCATTGCGATCAAACTTTGGTGATTTGTTGAGCACGCTCCCAGGATGTTCTTTGAGATAGTAAATCAATTTTACAATAGTTTAGAGGTGGTTAACGGAAAAAGGAAAAAATATTGGGAATCCAAAAGCACTTCAACAAACAAAGTTACAACGACAACACTTTCCTTGATTGGCATTGCAACGCATGCCGGGTACAGCTAGTCTATCTATCTTATATATAAAAGTGAAAGTCTGTATATATGTATGTATGTATGTATGTATGTATGTATGTGGGTGGGTCTGTTCCGTATACAAATCTACACCGTTCCACCAATCTCAACCAAATTTTGCATACACATAGTTTAGGTTCCAGAAGGAACCGCTGGCTACATGAATTTTCGATAGTCTTTCTCATTCTTCTGATTTCGGCCCTTTTGCACTCAAGCACAGGCTAATCAAATCATAAAATATACTCATGAAGGAATGGCAAGGCAGATAGTTTCCATGGCAACATAGCTAAAGTCGAGACACGGCCGACTGGATGCCAGTTCTGCTCTGCACTACCGGTATACAAAAAGAGGAACTTTACTTGAAATCCCGTTAGTTACTCAACTACTCACACAGCACTGTCAACCGAGTTTAGCATAACAAAGACTTGACACTATCTTCTACTATATATATTTGTCAAATACCACTCACTCATTCATTCATCACGAAATCTCAGAAACCACCGACGGATTGGAATGAAATTTGGTATGCAGCTTCCCAAAGGGCCGCAAATGCCCACTAAGAGAGGATTTTTGGATATTCAGGTTCTAAAGGGGTGTTAAGGGGGTAGACCTGCATTTCATTGAATATCAATATCTCCCGATTGGTTTCATTGGGGGATGTGATACTCGGCACATAAACTCATCATTAAAAATAAGAAGACACGAGTCTGAGTGTTTTTCGATGTGGTGTATATTATGAGGTGAAAGAGGTGAAAAGTGGGGATTGAAAGATTCCTAACGGAGCGTGTATCTCTTAAACGACATAGGTGAGGAGTTTGAAACTCGGCGGAAAAAAATCAGCATACAAAATAAATAAATATGTGTTTGACCGTTTATTCATAAATCCAATTTAAGGGGCCCATGGGGAGGGGTGAAATTCTGGGGGGGGGGGACTGGAAAGAAAGTGTCCTAACTGATTGACTGACTCACTCACTCATCAAACTCAGAGGGAAAAACTGCTTTAAAGTAAGTAAATAGCTGTTCGACAGTTTTTTTCTTAAATCAAATTTAAGGGGTTCATGGGGAGGGGTGAAATTCTGAAAAAAGAAAATTGAAAGAAAATGTCCTGATTCACTCACTCACATACTCACTCACTCATCATCATCGCCCAGCCAGAATTATTGAAGTTAGAAACATGACAGTTTGGGGATATGTTCATTGTATGTCAAAACCGTCTACTAAGGGAGGATTTTCGGATATTCAGGTTCTGAAGGGGTCTTAAGGGGGTTAAACCTGCATTCCATTGAAAAACAGTATCTCCCGATTGGTTTCATTGGGGGATATGATACACGGCATATCAACTCATCATTAAAAAGTAAGAAGACACGTGTCTGAGGGTTTTTCGATGTGGTGTATATTATGAGGTGAAAGGGGTGAAAAGTATGAATTGAAAGATTCCTAACGGAGCGTGTATCTCTTAAACGACATAGGCGAGGAGTTTGAAACTCAGCGGAAAAAATCAGCATAAAAAATAAGTAAATATGTGTTTGACCGTTTTTTCATAAATCCAATTTAAGGGGCCCATGGGGAGGGGTGAAATTCGGAGGGGGGGGGCGGACAGGAAAGAAAGTGTCCTAACTGATTGACTGACTGACTCACTCATCAAACTCAGGGGGGGAAAACTACTTTAAAGTAAGTTAATAGCTGTTCGACAGTTTTTTTGATCAATCAAATTAAAGGGGTTCATCGGGAGGGATGAAATTCTAACGAAAAAAAAATGAAAGAAAATGTCCTGACTCATTCACTCATCATCGCCCAGCCAAAAATATTTAAGTTGGAACCATGGCATTTTGGGAATATGTTCGTTGTATGACAAAACCGTACACTAAGGGAGGATTTTTTGATATTCAGGCTCTAAAGGGGTCTTAACGGGGTTAAACCTGCATTTCATTGAATAACAATATCTCACGAGTGGTTTCATTTGTGGATGTGATACTCGGCATATAAACTAATCATTAAAAATAAGCAGACATGTGTCTAAGGGTTTTTCGATGTGGTGTATTATTATGAGGTAAAAGGGGTGAAAATTGGGGGTTGAAGGATTCCTAACGGAGCGTGTAGGCCTATCTCTTCAACGACATAGGCGAGAAATTTGAAACTCAGCGGAAAAAAATCAGCTAAAAAATTAAGTAAATCGGTGTTCGACCGTTTTTTTATAAATTTATTTAAGGGGCCAATGGGGTGGGGTGAAATTCTGGGGGGAAAAAGGAGAGAAAGTGTCCTAACTGACTGACTAACTCACTCACTCATCAGACTCAGGGGAAAAAGACAGCTAAAAAAAAAAGTTAATAGGTGTTCAAGAGTTTTTTCATCAATAAAATTTAAGGGGCCCATGGGGAGTGGTGAAATTCTGGTAAAAATAATTGAAAGAAAATGTCCTGTCTGACTCACTCACTCATCACGCCCAGCGAAAACTATTAAAGTCGGAAAAATGAAATTTTGGGAATGTGTTCGCTGTATGTCAAAACGTCAACTAAGGAATGATTTTTCATTATTCGGGTTTTAAAGAGATGTTAAGGGAGTAAACGTGCATTTCATTGAATAACGATATCTCATGAGTTGTTTCTTTGGGAATGTGATATTCGGTATATAAACTAATCATTAAAAATAATCAGACATATATCTAAAGGTTTATCGATGTGGTGTATATTATGAGGTGAAAGGGGTGAAAATTGGGGGTTGAGGGATTCTTAACGGAGCGTGTATCTCTTAAACGACATAGGCGAGAAGTTTGAAATTCGGCGGGAAAAACAGCTTAAAATACAAGTAAATATGTGTTGGACCGTTTTTTCATAAATCCAATTTAAGGGGCCCTTGGAGAGGGGTGAAATTCTGGGGGGAAAAACAGGAAAGAAAGTGTCCTAACTGATTGACTCACTTACTCACTCATCAAACTCAGGGGGAAAACAGCTTTAAATAAGTAAATAGGTGTTCGACCGTTTGTTTCATAAATCCAATTTAAGGGGTTCATGGGGAGGGGTGAAATTATCAAATATAAATGAAAGAAAATGTCCTGACTGACTCACTCACTCATCATCGCCCAGCCAAAATTATTGAAGTTGGAAACATGAAATTTTGGGGATATGTTGGTTTTATGTCGAAAACGTCCACTAAGGAATGAGTTTTGAATATTCAGGTTCTAAATAGGTGTTAAAGGGGGTAAACGTGCATTTCATTGAATAACAATATCTCACGAGTGGTTTCATTTGGGGATGTGATACTTGGCATATATACAAATCATTAAAAATAAGCTGACACATGTCTAATGGTTTTTCGATGTAGTGTATATTATGAGGTGAAAGGGATGAAAAGTGGGGGTTGAAAGATTCTTAACGGAGCGTGTATCTCTTAAACGACATATGCGAGGAGTTTGAAACTCGGAGGAAATCAATCAGCTTAAAATAAATAAATAAATAAATAAATAAATAAATAAAATAAATAGGTGTTCGACCGTTTTTTCATAAATCCAATTTAAGGGGCCTATGGGGAGGGGTGAAATTCTGGAAGAAAAACGTCCACTAAGGAAGGATTTTTGGATGTTCACTCTCATCGACCAACCAAAACTATTAAAGTTAGAAGAATGATATTTTGGGGATATGTTTGTTGTGTGTCGAAAACATCTACTAAGGAGGAATTTTTGGATATTCAGGTTCTAAAGGGGTGTTAACGGGGTTAAACCTGCATTTCATTGAATAACAATATGACACGACTATGACGCGAGAGAAGCGAGGCTAAAAATGAGATGGTGTGTGTCTGTGTATTACTCAATCACGCAAGTACCACTGGTCCGATTTACATGAATTTTACATGGAAGTAGCAGATTTACCTGGTTACATATAGGTTACTTTTGATTTCAATACTTTGCACTATTTAAAGATGGCGACCATTTTAGTGACGTCACTACACCCTTTGGTTTTAAACTTTCATATTTCCATTTCAAATAAAAAGAGAACGCTAAGAAATAGCAAAGTTTTGATGGCATATACGAGGTTAGAAATTGCATTTTCTATCCGAAATGTATCTCCAACCGTTAGCGAGTAAAACCTAAATGTGTGCTATAAAACACGGTCAACGCAGAGCGGTGTAGTTGGCCAAATGTTCCATCCTTAATCTCCCTCTGCGCAGCACCTCGCCTATCCCCTGTTTTAACTGTCACCTTCACATTTTAATTTATTTACGACGCGTAGCGAAGCACGGGTACTTCAGCTAGTATATATATAAAAGAAAGTCGTGTTAGTTACACTAATTATAACTCAAGAACGGTTGAAACGATTTGGCTGAAAATTGGTGTGGAGGTAGCTTAGAACCAGGAGATGGACATAGGATACTCTTATCCCGTGACGTGGCATAAAACATCAAAGAAAATACAAGTCACTATAAAACGTAACGCAAATGACAGCTAAGGCAAGTCGTTTCCAGGCAACAGTAGCTATTGACGAGACACAGCCGACTGGATGCGAGTAGCGCTCTCCACTACCGGTAGGCCTATAGAAAATGAGGCTTTTAACATGAAATCCCGTTAGTTACTCAACGTAATTTGTATAGGGGTAGTAAATCCAATTTACAATAGATGGCGCGAGTAGCTTCAACAAATTGGCGTGCGTTTGTTTCAAGAAAGTCACACATGCGTTCATATACCATTCATCCCATTGCGATGAAACTTGGGTGAGATGTTCTGTACACTTCAGGGAATGTTTCTGACTTAGTAAATCCACTTAACAATAATGAGCGACGACGGGCGAAGCGTTTCAACAAAGTCCCGTATGCATTCATATACTATTCGTCTGATAGCGATGAAACTTGGATGAGATGTTGTGTACACTTCAGGGAAGGTTTCTGGCTTACTAAATCCACTTTACAATAGGTATCGCACAAGTAGATTAAACAAATGAGCGACGACGAGCGAAGTGATTCAACATAGTATGCGTTCATATACCATTCGTCCGATAGCGACTAAACTTAGGTGAGTTGTTGTGTACACTTCAGGGAAGGTTTCTGGCTTAGTAAATCCACTTTACAATAGGTATCGCACAAGTAGATTCAACAAATGAGCGACGGCACGCGAATCGTTTATACAAAGTCCCGTATGCGTTCATATACCATTCATCCGATTGCTATGAATCTTTGGTGAATTGTTGTGCACCCTCCAGGAAAGGTTTCTGACTTAGTAAATCATTTTTACAATAGGTAGCGCATGAGTAGATTCAACAAATGAGTAACGGCGCGCGAATCGTTTATACAAAATCCCGTATGCGTTCATATGCCATTCATTCGATTGTGATGAAACTTTGATGAGTTGTTGTGTACACGCCAGGGAAGGTTTTCGAATTAGTAAATCCATTTTACAATAGGTAGCGTACGAGTATATTTAACAAATGGGTGACGGCGCTCGAATCGTTTCAACAAAGTCCCGTATGCGTTCATATGCCATTCATTTCATTGCGATGAAACTTTGTTGAGTTGTTGAGCACGCTCCCAGATTATTTTTTTTGAGATAGTAAATCAATTTTACAATAGTTTAGAGGTGGTTAACGGAAAAAGAAAAAATATTGGGAATCCAAAAGCACTTCAACAAACAAAGTTACAACGCCAACACTTTCTTTGATTGGCATTGCAACGCATGCCGGGTACAGCTAGTATTTATATGGCCTATATGTAAGTGACTGATGTGAAACAGCTATTGTCAAAGCATTTCGGCCCTGAGTGGCACAACAGGGAGGATCTAGGCTTCTACCGAGACTTGCTACTATGTGGCGAAGACATAGCTCGACAAAATGTATCTGATGAAGAAGACGACGACCCCATGGAACATGACGTTGTTGTGTAGTCCAATGGACTCTATTTCCCCTAGTTTGAAAAGCTGTGAGCATATTGTGAATGAAAATTTAAGGTCGAAAGGTTACTATTATTGTATAGTTTCTTTGAGAACTTTAAAATATAGCAATAATTTCACTTTCACATAGAAACCACAATTACTGACTTTATGAAACTAATCCAAAACTACTTTAGTCCTAGATCCTGTATCAAAACTGCTTAAGTGCAATATATTTCCTATTATTACGTAAAAACTGCTTTTACTGTATTTTTAAAACAGACATAAAATGAAAAGTAATCGTATTTTGTAACTATTATACAAACTGTTTCTATTTAAACGCGCACAGATAACTCACCACAGTTTTTTGCCCTTTCTCACAAATTTCATGAAATTGACTTAGGTAGTTCTGGAATTGGACGACTCATATACATATCTTTATAACCTCTGTTATTTATTTTATTTGTTATTTAATTTCCAATGAATTTGTTATTATTAAGTACCTTTTTGTTAAGTTTTATTGTTTGTTTTCTTACTGTCAGTACTTTATATTGTTATACAGTCAGTGTAAAATGGAGCACTTCGTACCTGTATCAGACAGATTATTACAAAAAATAGGTGTTTCAATATAGCACAATATGATATGTAAATGATTTGTCAAAATGTGAAATAATAAAATATATTTTCATGAGAATATTTGCTCATAATAAAATATGTGTGTGTTTCGTTTACAGAATGTTAAAAATTATAAATGAGTTACCTTATAAAATTCTGTAAGTTATATTCGCAGAATAAAACATGTTTAAGATCAATAGAACTTTATGCGAGCTGTAATCTTATATAGGCCTATATATATATATATATATATATATATATATATATATATATATACAGGGTGTATTTGATATGATGGAAGTCCGTTACACTGGTGATAGAAGAGACTATTCTAAGCTTCCTAGGTAAAAAAAATTGTCACCTATCTTGAAATTGATAATTAATCATTAAAAAGTCAATGTTTTTAGTTATTTCAGAAACTAATCAGGCAGAAAGTGGTGCGGCAGGCTAGGGGAAACGAGGCGGAGTCAGATGTGACGACGCGCGAAAGGGAAGTTGTTACGTAATCGGAGCATTGACCTTACAGGTTGACTTGAGGGGTGGTAGGCTATCAGCTGATATGAGGATAAGCGGTGTTTTGCCGTTGTTCTTGTTGTGGTTGTTGTTGACAACGCACGCAATGGCTTGGGACGTTAGGACCGGTAGTATTGTGTAGCCTACTTAGTAAGTGTGGAATTCATTGATTGATGTTTATGTATAAAATAATTTCGATACTCAGCCCTGGTGTATCATTGGCGTCCGTGTCCGACCTTCTGTTGACTAGTTTCTGAAAATACTAAAAACATTCACATAATGAAATGCAGTGTGACAAAATTCCGACATCCCATAGTCTGTTCAGAACTAGGCATTTAAGACGGAAGTAAAGTACTTGATGTTTTGTTTGAGAGGCTTGGCGATTTTGGTCATTTAGCCCCATGTAGCTGGTGTGGGTAGAATTTGTGTGATAACCCGTGCTTTTGTGGTTTCTGTAGTAGTGTGGGTATTTGTAATTCAGGTGAGGATTCGGAAGAAGGCGCCGGCCCTGTGGTGTTGGGGCAGTGCAACTGCCTCTCACCCGGAGGCCCTGGGTTCGATTCCCGGCTCCATCAGGGATATTAGAAACTGACGTGAGGCTGGAACGCGGTGCACTAAGCCTCGTGAGGGCAATTGAGTAGCTGTCTGACAGTGAGGCAGTGCCCGAGTCAGGAAAATCAAGATTAATGGCCGAGGGGACCCGATGCACTGACCACGCGTCACCCTAATATCTGCAGGCCAAATGGCTGGACAGCGGTCGCTTGGTAGGCCTAGGCCCTTCATGGGCTGCACTGCCAGCTGTTATGGTTATTGAGAAGAAGGCGGCCGTGGCTTTAAGTTAGGAACAATCGCGGCATTTGCCTGGGGTAGAAGTGGGAATCCATGGAAAACTACTTCCAAGATTTAATACTAGTTCGGTACCACATGTTCATATCGTGAATTTTCACATCCCATCTCCAGCCCTAGGGTGGCCATAAACTGGAGAGGGGGGGTGTTGATTTATTAGTCAATCAACAATGTGCATACATATGAAAATACACGAAAATGAAAAGAAAATACAAATATATTGTTATAATGCAGTGTCATTAAATATAATAATAATAATAATAATAATAATAATAATGGGCTAATAATAATAATATTAATAATAATAAGAGTCAGCATGTGTAGTTCTGGTGGTAGAGTGCTAACCTTCCCGAGGGTGCGATCTACGTTCAGTCATGTAGTAAATGAATGGGATCTAGTACGATCATGTCCCTGGATTTCATGGCACATACAAGAAATCCTACGTACATTAAAGTCTGGCAACTCGACATACCAAAAAGAAACATAAAAGAAGTTAGTGTGTCTAAAAGCCTATTATTACTATTATTAGTAGCCTATTATTAATATTTTTATTACAGTTGTTGCACTATCTTCGCACAAAGATTGACCAACAGTTCCTTAAATTAATTACCCAAATCTTTAGGATTTCTATTTTCTATGCCTAGTCCATGAGGCTGGCAAAATCCTAAACAGATCCACCATCATTAGTCATGTAGCCACTCCCCATGAAGGTGTGAATCAGCTGTTCATAGGCTCGGTTTGTATATTTCAATGCCATTGGCAGACAAGGCGTGTAGGTCACTCGACTTCAGACTCTTGTCAACATTCCTCAGAGTAGGAGGGGAGGGCGACGGGGAGAAGTCAGCTGTGCAGCTGAGGGGAAGGCAGCCTAAGACCTTTTCCAAGACATTGACGGACGATTTTTGTGATTTAATTCCACCTACACTAATTAAGATACGACTAAATTTCATGAAGATATGTGCTTAGAATAGTCGCTTCTATCACCAGTGTAATGGGCTTCCATCATATCAAATACAAAAAGGAAGGAAGGAAGATTGTAGTTTTACGTGACCGTGAATCTTGTGATTATGAGCCACGGGACCTCCTTTTTACGTGGAATCCGAACCACAGGACATGGCATTTCACTTCGAAAATCTCACATGTATTGACCGGGAATCGAGCCCGGACCGCCTTGGTGAGAGGCATACAGCTAGACCGCTGAGCCACCATGCCCCCGATATCAAATACACCTTGTATGTATATATATATATATATATATTACAATTTGCCTTACGTCGCACCGACACAGATACTGTAGGTCTTATGGCGACGATGGGATAGGAAAGACTAGGAGTAGGAAGGAAGCGGCTGTGGCCTTAATTAAGTTTCAGCGCCCATTTGCCTGGTGTGAACATGAGAAACCAGGGAAAACCATCTCCAGGGCTACCGACAGGAGGGTTCGAACCCACTATTTCCGGAATGAAAGCTCACAGCTGCACAGCCCTAACCGCAACCTCTCTCCGTCAATCATATCATACTATATCAAAATATAATCATAATAGGCCTATATCGTAATATAATCTTTTATATTGGGCTGGACGGAGGGAGAATGCCTGGTCCACAAATTGGCAATACGGTTCGGAAAGCAAGTCTGGTTTGTTTTTCAGATGCAAAGCAACGCTATCAGTGAAAGAGAGAGAATACATTGAGTGACGAGGAGAAGCGGTGGGAGTAGGGGCGGAAGGAGGTGATAAGTGAAGGGTAGGCACGTCACTAACACAAATGCAGCGGCTGCCATCGGTAATACAGTAGTGCTGCCATCTCTTGCCTTGCGATTGACGGCGGTGGTGATCGCATAGCCTTAAGCTTACGCTGGGCAAACCGTTAAAAATATCAATATACTATGTGCGTAAGAATTGGTCAGCATGAAAATTTCTACAAAAATTCCGCGAGAGCATATCTCTATATTCAATACATCGCCCACTATAAGTGTTTTTAGACTGGATGGAAGGGGCACGTCCCCGCGCGCTCTGGTGAGCGTGACGGCATCCCGCGCACTTGACCTTGCTTTGCCCTTGGTTTGCACTTGCCGTTCGCGAGTAATTTGAAACAAGATAAGCAAGATAAGTATTATGCAGATAATTTTCTAACATGTTAAGAGTCTTTGGCTTCGAGCGAAGCGAGAAGCCTCCAGCCTTTCTAGCATTTTTCAGCATTTGTAGCATTTAAAATGATACAAAGTCTAGTCTTTCAGACTGACTGTCACTTTTTTGGGCTTGTAGGCCGTGGTCCAGACAGGATATCTCCCGACGTTTCAGCGGAAACTGCGTCCGGCATTTTCAAGGGTTCCGCTCCTTTCCATGGTCAGCAGTAGAACCAGGGTTGATGTTAGTAGTAAAGGAGTGGAACCATGGTTGATGTTGGTATTAATGAGTGATCCACTAATGACCAAGGAAAGGAGCGGAACCCTTGAAAATGCCGGACGCAGTTTCCGGTGAAACGTCGGGAGATATGCTGTCTGGACCACGGCCGACAAGCCCAAAAAGCTTGTAGCCTACTTAACTAGCCTCTATTGTAGCGCTGGTCAGTGAAGGCCAGCAGGAGACCAAAGACGTGGAAATGCAAAGTGAAAGGATAGTGGTTTAGCGAAATAAAATGGTTCGGTTTTTGTTTTTTAAATCGCTTATCCTCCCAGCTCGGCTCCACCAACCGACTCTGCGAGGGATCATTCCTCTACCGTTGCTAGAGTGGTGTCTGGGAGCTTAAAACACTTTGTCAGCAGATACAACTGGGGATGGTGACAGGCCGATCACTCAGGCGACCGCTAACTTGGGTCTAATTAAAGAAGGGTCAGGAAAGGGATTTTGGAAGGAAGTCAGCCGTGGACCTGTTGAAAGGATCCGTCCCGGCATTTGCCTGGTGGTGAAAATGGGAAATCACGAAAACCATTTTCAGGATGGCCGACGTGGGATTCGAACCCACGCTCTCCCGATACCTGTGATGCACGAGTTATCGTTAGTGCTCTCGGCCACCGACGGTGGTTACTTCGTTAATCAAGGTGTAATTACGAATACTAGCCCGAAATCAAGTTGCATTGCTGAAAAGTAACATTTAAACAGAATAAAATGAAATTCCAGTTCTATTCAATGAGCGATCGTGTACTTTGCTGATTCTCTCCTTCGCCTCAGTTCAACATCACTACCAAGACCCAAGATCATGCATAAGAATAGCCTATGTAAAATTAACTAATATTGTTGTTAGCTGTAGTATCTTGGGCTGTTTTCATGCTGGGACATGCAGCACGAGGTTCCCTGCACTGTCTGACACTACTTGGGACAGGCCGCCTATCAGCCATTCAGTCATGACTAAGTCTACTGGAACGATGGCGATACGTCAGCAACCAACAAACGCGAAATACAGCCCAAGACACTATAGTTGACAGCATCAATTCCCGGCCCCAAAAGTCTACGAAGAAATGAATGAACATCAGCTTACTTTCCTTGAACGTTACGTTGTGGTCTGAACAATAGACGTTTGCACCCTGGTAAATATCATCTTAAACCATTGTGTTCCGTAAAGAATTAACAGTTCATTTGTGAAACAATGAACGAATCACGCTGATGAACTCTTCTGGGTGAAATACTGTGCACACCGCTTTTAAGAATACTTGAATTTCTTCTCGCTGTCTTCTTTCTGGTTGTTCACAACTGGGCCAAAGTAGAGTATCAGTTCTGCCAACCCACTGTTCGTCAGATGCAAAGTATATCAATACTGAGGAAGAAAAAATTCAGCTAAAAGAGTTCAAATGGTAGTCCAAACCTGTGCCAAATATTATGTATCAGTTTGGATGCCATGACTAATTACGTAAGAACAAAATAGCATGTTTCCTCATGATTCCCAGCACCAAAAGAATAGTAACATATCATTCGATCGCTTTGTTATGAAATACGAATCCTGCAATTAGGAATATATCACCAAAGTAGTGAATGATATTGAAGAGGCGTGGCACAATGCAACTCACCGTCCACTTCACCCTCATACAAAGAATCAAATTCCTATGTGGATACAAATAAAAAATTATTATTATTATTATTATTATATGAGTTTTACGTCCCTTTTATGTACTGCGGCTTACAGAGACGTTGGCATCAGTAGTACATAGTTTATCTATGGAACCAGGGTTGATGTTAGTAGTAATGGTTTATCTATGGAACCTGGGTTGATGTTAGTAATATGGTTTATCTGTGGAACCAGGGTTGATGTTAGTAGTAATGGTTTATCGATGGAACCAGGGTTGATGTTAGTAGTAATGGTTTATCTGTGGAACCAGGGTTGATGTTAGTAGTAATGGTTTATCTATGAAACCAGGGTTGATGTTAGTAATAATGGTTTATCTGTGGAACCAGGGTTGATGTTGGTAGTAATGGTTTATCTATATAACCAGGGTTGATGTTAGTAGTAATGGTTTATCTATGGAACCAGGGTTGATGTTAGTAATAATGGTTTATCTGTGAAACCAGGGTTGATGTTAGTAGTAATGGTTTATCGATGGAACCAGGGTTGATGTTAGTAGTAATGGTTTATCTGTGGAACCAGGGTTGAAGTTAGTAGTAATGGTTTATCTATGAAACCAGGGTTGATGTTAGTAGTAATGGTTTATCTATGAAACCAGGGTTGATGTTAGTAATAATGGTTTATCTGTGGAACCAGGGTTGATGTCGGTAGTAATGGTTTATCTATGGAACCAGGGTTGATGTTAGTAGTAATAGTTTATCTATGGAACCAGGGTTGATGTTAGCAATAATGGTTTATCTGTGGAACCAGGGTTGATGTTAGTAGTAATGGTTTATCTATGGAACCAGGGTTGATGTTAGTAGTAATGGTTTATCTGTGTAACCAGGGTTGATGTTAGTAGTAATGGTTTATCTATGGAACCAGGGTTGATGTTAGTAATAATGGTTTATCTGTGGAACCGGGGTTGATGTTAGTAGTAATGGTTTATCTATGGAACCAGGGTTGATGTTAGTAGTAATGGTTTATCTATGGAACCAGGGTTGATGTTAGTAGTAATGGTTTATCTGTGAAACCAGGGTTGAGGTTAGTAGTAATGGTTTATCTACGGAACCAGGGTTGATCTTAGTAGTAATAGATTGTGGAACGAGGTTTGATGTTAGTAGAAATGGTTTATCTGTGGAACCAGGGTTGATGGTAGTAGTAATGGTTTATCTGTGGAACCAGGGTTGATGTTAGTAGTAATAGGTTGTGGAACGAGGTTTGATGTTAGTAGTAATGGTTTATCTGTTGAACCAGGGTTGATGTTAGTAGTAATGCTTTATCTGTGGAACCAGGGTTGATGTTAGTAATAATGGTTTATCTGTGGAACCAGGGTTGATGTTAGTAGTAATGGTTTATCTATGGAACCAGGGTTGATGTTAGTAGTAATGGTTTATCGATGGAACCAGGGTTGATATTAGTAGTAATGGTTTATCTGTGGAACCAGGGTTGATCTTCTTAGTAATGGTTTATCTGTGGAACCAGGGTTGATGTTAGTAGTAATGGTTTATCTGTGGAACCAGGGTTGATGTTAGTAGTAAAGGTTTAACTGTGGAACCAGGATTGACGTTACTAGTAATGGTTTATCTGTGGAACCAGGGTTGATGTTAGTAGTAATGGTTTATTGATGGAACCAGGGTTGATGTTAGTAGTAATGGTTTATCGATGGAACCAGGGTTGATGTTAGTAATGGTTTATCGATGGAACCAGGGTTGATGTTAGTAGTAATGGTTTATCTGTGGAACCAGGGTTGATGTTCTTAATAATGATTTATCTGTGGAACCAGGGTTGATGTTAGTAGTAAAGATTTATCTGTGGAACCAGAGTTGACATTAGTAGCAATAGTTTATCTGTGGAACCAGGGTTGATGTTAGTCGTAGTGGTTTATCGATGGAACCAGGGTTGATGTTAGTAGTAATGGTTTATCTGTGGAACCAGGGTTGATGTTAGTAGTAAAGGTTTGTCTATGGACCAGGGTTGATGTTAGTAGTAAAGGTTTATCTGTGGAACCAGGGTTGATGTTAGTAGTAAGGTTTATCTGTGGAACCAGGGTTGACGTTAGTAGTAAAGGTTTATCTGTGGAACCAGGGTTGATGTTAGTAGTAATGGTTTATCTATGGAACCAGGGTTGATGTTAGTAATAATGGTTTATCTGTGGAACCGGGGTTGATGTTAGTAGTAATGGTTTATCTATGGAACCAGGGTTGATGTTAGTAGTAATGGTTTATCTATGGAACCAGGGTTGATGTTAGTAGTAATGGTTTATCTGTGAAACCAGGGTTGAGGTTAGTAGTAATGGTTTATCTACGGAACCAGGGTTGATCTTAGTAGTAATAGATTGTGGAACGAGGTTTGATGTTAGTAGAAATGGTTTATCTGTGGAACCAGGGTTGATGTTAGTAGTAAGGTTTATCTGTGGAACCAGGGTTGACGTTAGTAGTAAAGGTTTATCTGTGGAACCAGGGTTGATGTTAGTAGTAATGGTTTATCTCTGGAACCAGGCTTGATGTTAGTAGTAATAGAATGTGGAACGAGGTTTGATGTTAGTAGTTATGGTTTATCTGTGGATCCGGGGTATGTTAGTAGTAATGGATTGTGGAACCAGGGTTGATGTTGGTAATAATGGTGTATCTGTGAAACCAGGGTTGATGTTAGTAGTAGGCTAATGGATTGTGGAACCAGGGTTGATGTTGGTAATAATGGTGTGTCTGTGAAACCAGGGTTGATGTTGGTATTAATGGTTTATCTGTGGAACCAGGGTTGATGTTACAAGTAATGGTTTATATCTGGACCCAGGGTGTGTTGACGGACTGGCCATTGTTGAATTGTGGCGTTTCCCACAGGGGCCATCCTGTCCAGGGAAATGGTCGTTCTGAAAAAAAAAATGCCCTGTGTTGATTAGTTGTGTTGGAGCTCTCACATTCCCAGTAGAAGTCAGCGTCTCGCAATAATCGTCAGTCGTTTGTAATGGACTACTTGAAGATGAATCTCGTTGTGTTATGTAATTGTTCAGCAAACAGTGAGGCATTGCATACATTCTAGTAGTGAGTTCTACATGTTGGGAGTTCATATGTTCATATGTATGTTCTACATATTATTGGAGATTATTGTTTACATGGAATGGGCGAGACCTCAAAACTATCATTAGGCTATCAGTTCTTGAGTGTAGTAACTTTGATAATCCTTAAAAGAGAAAATGATTGTGAAGTCAGGAACAACCATATTTTAAAGACGATTAAATAATTCTCTTTGAACATGTAAAGGTGTTAATCATGAATACACCATTCTATCAGTTCCAGGCCACGCCAACGCGAGCACTTGCGTGCCGCACCGAGCGCCACCGGTGCTTTTCCCTTCTCTCTCCTCTTTCCTGCCCGTGTAGTTGCGGTAGCACAATTATTGTGATTTCCTTTCATTTTTTTAAGGCGTTGAGGAACAAGAATTCCCGAGGATTCATGCATTTGCCCCAAAATTTTTTGCTAAGTTCGGAACAACGTTCGTTTGTGAACAAATGTTTTCAATTTGAATATTAACAAAACAAAAACAAGGTCAAGTTTGTCTGATGCTTCCTTGGAAGCTATACTTCGGATTGCAACTGCCAAAACTATTGTTTCAAATATCGGAAAATTGGTGGCTTCAAAGCGATGCTAAAGAAAAACAAAGAATGTTGAAAATTAGTGAAAAATCAGGAGCGCAATGTAACTATTATTTCTGTCTGTACACTAAATTGGCATTATAACTATTATTATTAATATTCGTTTTCATACCGGTACGCTGCCTGACGTGCGCTGATTTGCCCAGCCCAATTCACCAAACAACACCACGACTCTCGCCTCGCTATACGCTGCCACTACACGTTCCTCTCCTACCACTGCCACAGCAGTACTGTGTCTGCCTCCCTCACCGCCCCTAGAGCAGAGCACCGGTGTCTTTCCCGCTGCCAGCTGGTGCTCGCGAAGCACCTGAGTTGACGTGGCCTGAGTTAAACCAATGCCACGTAGTGAGAAGGCGATGCTTAAAAGGAAAATGGTAGATTTTCATCTTGGCATGTCCAAGTCATTTCTTTGTTGCCTGTTAGGATATTCATTTGTAAATAACATAGATGCTAATTATTACGTTCACCGTCAACAAAGCAACCTACAGATCCAACACTAATGTACATTTTTACCGTACAGAAAAAAATACATTATATTAATAAACTAGAATCTTAAATCAATAATAATAATAATAATAATAATAATAACAATGCTACGAGGTTTACGTTCCTTTTTTTTTACTACTGCGACTTTAGAGACGCCGGGGTGCCGGAATTTTGTCCCGAAGGGGAACTTTGGCATTCTATTAAATCTACTGACAAAACTCCATCGCATCCAAGCACCATCAAATGCCAACTAACTGCGCTGGGATTCAATCCCACCACCTTGGCATCAGCAGGCAAGAACGTTACCGCTGTGCCACACAGTCAACCAAAAATCAAAAGAAAATATACTTCTTGAAAATAAAATACAGGCTATGCTAAATTTTTCATAGTACGAGAGCAAATTAATAATGATATTTAAAATTAAGCAAGAGGTGGTCATTGTAGTTTAAACAATTAAAACGAACGGTAGGTGAACAGCTCACAAAGGAATATACATTGAAATTTAATCAGCTTGGAAAGCTTGAGATGCAGCTCGATAATTGAATTGGTGAGTTGAAAAAGGAACACATTCCAAAATTCTTACTTTTCAGGTGAAAGGAAAAACTGTATTGTAGCTAAACAAATGGTTTGATTAAAAAAAACTTTACGAGCCTTACAGTAGTCGCATATGATGCGTAACATGTGACATAGAAGAAACCTCAAATGAAATTGTTGATACACCGGTAAAGTATGTCTACCCCTTATTATTCCCGTTTTTCTACGGGGTCGGGAATGAGATGCGATGGAAGTATTTGTGGCGGATGGTTTTTACAGCTGGATGCTCTTCCTGACGCCAACCTCACGACAGGAGTTAATGAGAGTTGAAATGAATGATGGTGAATGAAACTCGGTAAGGATGTGGAAGGAAGCTGCCGTGGCCTGTCAGGAGGTACCGTCCCAGCATTTGCCTGGAGTTGAAAATGGGGAAACCACGGAAAACCATTTCAAGGACGGCAAATTGTTGATACACCGGTATTTTATAATATTTTTGGCACAAATATTAATCTATTGTAAAAGGGAGTGTATTACAGATATTGTAGTTTATAATACGGAACTCATTTTATTAGAGGTTTTATAGCTTCTACCAGTACTAGCCCCGATAAAGAATACGATATAGATCAACTAGATTAATAGACGCGACACCGCTCATAACCTTAAATTCCCTATAAATAGGCCAACTTGCGAGTAAATGCAATGTGCACAGCAGTAGATCATGAAAGGCTTGCCCAGTACCCGGACCTCTTGATTCACAGACCAACACGTAATTTCATATGGATTATGTTAAAATGAGTCATATTGATATGATAAATATCGTTTAAAACGATAATCTGGTAGCAAAATGATCTAACCCGTCCGGGATTCGAACCCGAGATCTCTAGATTCATAGTCAATGACTGTAACCCCACGGCTATTTCGACCACACGAAATCTAGGTACAAGATGGTGACTTATTTTCACGTACCAATAATACTGCATCACGGAATTAAGTTTCATTTATATTTTGCTTGTTTCGATAATGTTCCCGCGTGAAATTGAGTTTAAAATGCCTTTTGAATAGGCCCTCTTGTGAGTAAAGAGAATGTATTCAGCAATAGTTCATGAAGGCTTGCTCAGCCTCGTAACGGTTGGCCAGTAACACAACGATTATATTATATTGATGACTGCATTACCGTTATGTGGGTTAATATTTAAATAGCCATTGTGCAGAAACATAATACCGGCAATGCCGACTTCTTACAATGTTTGATATTAAAACATTTTATCATTTAAATACTGATACGAAGACTTCGAACATGTGCCACGTGCTTTGTTTCAATCACTTGACACCAGAGTTCGCATGAGCGTTTACCGTCAGAATGAAAGTGTTCAGCAATGCGATCAAGCTGGCTGTGCGTCTTACACACTTCCGTTCGATCCACCACTGCCAGCTGGATCGTCCGATCCACTTTCGTCCCATTTTTCAAAATCACTCCCACAAATATCCAGCAACCGAGTGGAAAGATGTTACACATCAAAAATACTATTAGGCATTTGTACATCATATATCTGTATATTCAACTACAAAATATGGAAATCATATTACATACGGTTTTCAAGATATACCATTTTTACATTTACATTCCAATTTGAGAGAGATCTTTTTAGAGTCGCTCATAGGTTTTTGCTCCATCCCCAAAGCTATACGCCCTGCCCGAGCCCTGAGCAATACTGGTTGCCGACAATCTGTGCTCCACTCGGATCGGGTGGTGTCCGGTAGTCGAATATCTTATATCGGGGTTGGCCAGTAGCCCGTGCTCGACTCAATTTAAGACATGTCTGGCGGTAGATACAGTACGTACGATGTGGACAGGTACGCGCTGGTTCGTTTGAAACAATGCATAAATAATTGCAATAATAACATCTAATCTGTCCGGTCCAGGGTTGTAAGATCAAATTGTGCATGGAGAAAGGAACAAGAAGAATACTAACGGCACGCCCCACTTGAGGTGCAAGAAAATGGTTGTTCCTATGCTTAAGGCTGGATCCCACTCCAACTAGTCTTCAATTTTAGAGACATGAAAACTCGGGATTTCTTCTTGGAGTGGAAGAACCCACGCCTGACGTCCCGTCACGAGCCACTAAAACTGTAGTATCGTACTGAAAGCCTGTTTACATTCTAATACACAACCCAAGGCTAGTTTCGTAATGCAAAGATTTGAAGCCATTCTTTCAGTGTTGCCTATACAAACTGTCAGTTGTAACTCTTCAGTCGGTCAACACGAATTTGCCCAATGACTGGGCGGGGTACAAAGTATAAAATATGCGGCGTTTCTAAAAGCCGCAGATGTTAAAAGGGACGTAAAACAAATGACATTATAATTGTAAAATATGTACACTCCTGAGAAAAATTACATTTATTAGTTAGTTATCACTAAAATTGACCCATTATAATACAAATGACTTAAGAATAGGCTGAAAAACTGATGACATTGAATACAGGTGCCGGATGGTGAAAGTTTTTTTCTTCCGATCTCCAATTACCATAATGATGACCAACCAAATATTTATAACGACGTCAAATTTCGATTTTTAAGTTTTCAGGAACCGGCCACGGTGGCCGAGAGCGCTAACGCACTAGCTCGTGCCTCACTAGCATCGGAGGAATATGGGTTCCTATCCCACCTCAGCCGTCCTGAAATTGGTTATCGTGATTTCCCACCTATACCGCCAGACAAATGCCGGTCCACGGTCGACTTCCATCAAAATTCCCTTCCCCAACCCTTCCTTAATTAGACCCAAGTTAGCGGTCGCCTAGACAATCGGCCTATCACCATCCCCAGTTATATCTGCAGACAAAGTGTGTTCAGCTCCCAGACACTGTCCTCGCGACGGTAGAGGAATGATCTCTCGTAGAGTCCGTGTGTGAAGCCGAGCTGGGAGGATAAGCGATAAAAAACGTTTTCAGAATTTTTATTGTATTCTTTTTAGGCCTAATTTCCAGTACAATCTATTTCGATATATATGTTTGCGTTCATCGTTCGTTCATATTTTAACATTTAAGAATGCATAAAATATAATAATTGGAACACTTGTATGAGATGTGCATACCAGAACAAAATATATCGTACACATTACGCTACCAGTAGCGTACGGTATTGTTTTGAGGTCTAGGAACTTAGAATTAGCCTCGTACTTTATTACGTACTGTACCCTAATTATAATTGACCAATTGATGTTTGACAGTGGGAGAATGCACATGCGTCTTAATGAAAACATTTAAAGCAAGCGATCTCGCTTTCAGTGGCCCATTCATCGAAGCCATAGAAGTTACACCAGGTTATGCCTTGGCGTCATTCCAACACATTACGCTACCAGTAGCGTACGGTATTGTTTTGAGGTCTAGGAACTTAGAATTAGCCTCGTACTTTATTACGTACTGTACCCTAATTATAATTGACCAATTGATGTTTGACCGTGGGAGAATGCACACGCGTCTTAATGAAAACATTTAAAGCAAGCGATCTCGCTTTCAGTGGCCCATTCATCGAAGCCATAAAAGTTACACCAGGTTATGTCTTGGCGTCATTCCAACGAGATCTGAGCAATTTCTCTTTTAGTAGTTCCTTCCTCTATGGTTCATGGCGAGGTTGTTCTGAGCAAATGGCAGTACAGTACAAAGGGGAGCGTGGTTCTCAGTGTTGTGCAGGTAACCGACTAAGATGACGTCATAGAAGGTCATGGCGTGCTTTTCTAGTCCCAATGTTGTACCGTGCTATTTCTGTATGATTACTGCCGGAGATGTACACACATCAAAAAAAGTTTTGCATCACCTCGGTTCCCAGATCTCCGGCATATAGACGTTGACTGTGTATATTGTATCCAAGATACAGTCCCTTTGACTGTTCATAGATGTCACTAAAACTGCTCAAAGATGTAAACAACCATGCATGAGCAGGGCCTATTAGACGGAGGGGGTACGACAGCCGATCAGTTCCAGTCATTCCACCAGGACGAAGGTACGCTGCTCATGTTGTCTGTAGTTCTACCATGCCTAGAAGGTCAATACCGCAGTTCGATCGCGTCCGCATTGTTACTTTGTGTCAAGAAGGGCTCTCAACAAGGGAAGTTTCCAGGCGTCTCAGAGTGAACCAAAGCGATGTTGTTCGGACATGGAGGAGGTACAGAGATACAGGAACTGTCGATGACAGGCCTCGCTCAGGCCGCCCAAGGGCTACTACTGTAGTGGATGACCGCTACTTACGGATTGCCGCTCGGAGGAACCCTGACAGCAATGCCACCATGTTGAATAATGCGTTTCGTTCAGCCACAGGACGTCGTGTTTCAACTCAAACTGTGCGCAATAGGCTGCATGATGCGCAACTTCACTCCCGACGTCCATGGCGAGGTCCAGCTTTGCAACCCCGACACCATGCAGCGCGGTACAGATGGGCCCAACAACATGCTGAATGGACCCCACGGAATTGGCATCACGTTCTCTTCACCGATGAGTGTCGCATATGCCTTCAACCAGACAATCGTCGGAGACGTGTTTGGAGGCACCCTGGTCAGGCTGAACGTCTTAGACACACTGTCCAGCGAGTGCAGCAAGGTGGTGGTTCCCTGATGTTTTGGGGTGGCATTATGTGGGGCCGACGTACGCCACTGGTGGTCATGGAAGGCTCCGAAACGGCTTTACGATACCTGAATGACATCCTCCGACCCATAGTGCAACCATATCGGCAGAATATTGGAGAGGCATTTGTCTTCATGGACGACAATTCTCGACCTCATCGTGCACATCTTGTGAATGCGTTCCTTCAAGATAACGACATCGCTCGACTACAGTGGCCAGCATGTTCGCCAGACATGAACCCTATCGAACATGCCTGGGATATGTTGAAAAGGGCTGTTTATGGACGTCTTGACCCACCAACCACTCTGAGAGATTTACGCCGAATTGTCGTTGAGGAGTGGGACAATTTGGACCAACAGTGTCTTGATGAACTTGTGGATAGTATGCCACGGCGAATACAGGCATGCATCAATGCAAGAGGACGTGCTACTGGGTATTAGAGGTAGTGGTGTGTACTGCAATCTGGACCACAAATGCTGAAAGTCTAGCTGTATGATGGTACAACATGCAATGTGTGGGTCTCATGAGCAATAAAACGAGCTGAAATGTTGTTTGTGTTGATCTCTATTCCCTTTGTATTTAACGGTTCCGGAACTCTTGGAACCGAGGTGATGCAAAACTTTTTTTGATGTGTGTACATTCAGACATAGCGGTCATCAGCCTTGAATATTCGTGTATGTGTGTGTAACATTTGTCTAACAACCTGGTTATCGTTATATCAGTAGTAATGTGCATATATCTTATTCAGGCTATGGTTGGGAAGGGGTTAGCCATGGCCTTTCGTTAGGAACCATCCCGGCATTTGCCTAGAGTAGAAATGGGAAACCACGGAAAACCACTGCCAGGATGACTGAGATTGGAATCGAATCCATCTCTTCCCAATTTTTGCCTCGTGAGTCAGAGTGTACCCCGTTCCAACCCTTAGACCACTATTACATTTTTGGCAGAGCCAGGGATCGAACGCGGACCTCCGTACCGACAGCCAAGAATGATAGCCACTACACCATGAGAAAGTGATTTTTGATCTAAGAGCTGGAGCGGGGTTCGCCTACTATTGAGAAGAGGTGAGGCAATCCTAGGAGTGGTAGCCTATTCCGAGATTTACTACTTTTTCTCCCTACAAATGTGGGATGGTACTGAACCCGTAATTTGCTGATTAATAATGCAGTAATTTGCGCCATGCAAAGAAATTGAATGAATATTTTTATTTAGGCGAGGATCAGACTATGAAGTACGAGTATATTTAACAAGCCGAGATGAGACAGGGAGACCTGGTGGTCTAAAAGTTTACTGACACACAGTAATATTTAATATTAAATTGGAAATAGATGCGGCGTTTTGGCAGGTATAAGGAATTATTTTGTCTCAAGCAAGAAGAGAGTAGTCATGAAAGGGAGACCGCACCACCACAACAAAGAAAAAGGCGAAGAACTCGGTGGACAGCTAACAGGTGACCAAAGCGGGCGGGACACGTGCCGACTTGACGACAACACTAATGGGCGGTAACAAAGTAAATCACGTGCAGTTATTAGCCAATGGGAATATTAAGAAAGGAGTAATTGGTTAATTAGCTCATATAAATAGTTACAGTAATTACAGACGAGATTTGAACTCATGAAAAGATGGAGAAAATAACGAAGAAACTTTTCATGTTTTCAGGAAACGACGAAAAGTTCCAGTACTTCGGACAAATTTGTTTTACAAATAGTGTGCAACATGTTCCCGCTTTTTATGGAAGATACGCTATCAAAATTAAAAGTAGGAGGGAGAATTCGTTCCTAAGATCGAGGCCTTATTGTTTGAACGTCCTGAGCGGATGGACGTGTCTTAATTCGAGACCCGAGTGGGGGGATATGCGAAAGTAAGTTACAAGCGACTGAAGCAACATCGACGGTCAAAGTTTAGTGAATTATCGCACTAGAGTGGCATATATGAAAGTGCAACTTGTAAAATCTTTACTGTTAAGTGAAGTGAATTCTTTAAACATTGAAAGTTTATGAAAATATTTGCAACAATATTGAACGATGAATTATAATTACGAGTGATAGTATTGAGAATGTATCGAATATTTTGAGATACTACAAGTGAACATTTCTACTCGAACGAGTGTTGGCAAAAATTATTACGAGGGATTTTCAACAAATTTCCCCTGAGTAAGAAGAAAGATTACGGTATATTCTGGTAACATAAAATACATTCTGCGAGCCTGCAAACGTCATTGTGAAGCTGATATAAATAGATAAATAGATAACTGCAAAATATATTCATAGTGCAAAGTAAACTGAAGTTACCTGGTAAGTTAGCCGTGGTCATTATGGCATGGCTGCAGGCAGTCGCTCACATCCGGGAGGCAAGGAGGTTCGAATACCCCCCACCGGCAACCTTGTCGATGGTCTTCTGTAGTTTCCCATCTTCCTTCCAGGCAAATGCCGGGGTTGGACCCTAACTATAAGCCACAGCCGCTACCTTCCAATTCCTCGTCGTTACATTCACACTTTCCTCCCCAGACAACACTCCACACGCGACGGTACTAGTAGCTCACCCCATTGTTGTCCAGATAGAAGCAGCTACAAACTCTGGCGAGCCAAACATGTCCTCGGACACCCCCGGAACTAAACGCCGTACGCTAAAAAATAACTGAAGGTGAGAGGGACATTTTCTACGATTCAGAAAGCAGTAGAGATGGCATAGTAAACTATGATTTGGGGAACATAACAGATGAGAAAATGAGAATTCCAGGAGTACCTAACTTAAATTCTACAAACAACTTTCAAAATGTTCAGAAGAATGAAGAGAACTTCTAGAGTCGAGCTTAATGACGAAATAAAATGAAGCAGATGACGAGTCCGATTCGAAGGAAGACGGAAGGCGAGGTTCGAACGATGATGGAGTTTGACTACTGACAACGCAGTATAAATGCAGGGAAAGTGATCCAACATGCAGTATCAACTTGGAGGAAGGAGATCGGAGATATCGAGAGGGAGAGTAATATATCTTCTGATATATTCTTCGAGAACAAATTTAGGCCTACCCTGAAAAGGTAGAAAGAGCATTCCATCATAAGTAGTGATTTGCAACACTTATATAGCATGAATAACCATTTCTCAACGAGATTTTAACAAGTTATTTCAGTATTTGTGAGATTTTAGTGACGTTTGAATTTAATTAGACCGACATTTCAGTATTTTCGATTTGGGAGTATTGAGAGTTAACATTTGGATTTTTGAATTTTAATTTAGAGAGCGTTGATTTTTAATTTAAGTGATTTTGAATTTAGGAATTTTAGAATTTGGAGTTATTGTAGATATTTTAAAATTTGGATTTTGAAAATTTTAATATTAGGGAATTGAGATTTTTGTGGATTTATTAAAATTTTTGGATTTAGATTTTCAATATTTTCGATTTACATTCTAAATTAATTACAATGGAGATTTTATAATATTAGGACAAGTTTAGGCAATTTTGTTTTTTTAGGATATGAAGAGACCATTTATAGATCATGACTGAAGTTGCTAAGTGAAGTAAATTTTGAAGAGAACCGATGATAGATGTAACAGTGGAAATGAAATTGAATTGGTTTTATTATGTGAAAGTCAGAGTTCCGACAGAATAGTAACAGTAGTGACGCATTGGAACTTAACAATTTTAATTGAGAAACAAGGAATTGTATTGATATTATAAAGAAATAATTAATAGATATTGCATAAATAATTGTTGTTGTAGAGATGCATCATGGTGAGAATTGTATTTAACGAAGAATGAAAAGTCAGCATTATTGTAATGATATAGAAAAATAGCTAGTCGTCGTATTAAAGGAAGCTCGATGTTAATAAGGAAAGCACGATATAAGCAGATATGGTTATGAATTTATAATGTTATATGAAGGTATAGGAATCTGCTATAAAATGAGTTGTATACGTTATCTTCACCGATCATGAGGACGTTGTCGAGTAATATTGTAATAATATAAGGAAAGAAAAGGAATTTTAATATTTGGATTTTGAGAATTTTTGGATTTAATATTTAGATTTTTGGATTTAGATTTTCGATATTTTCGATTTACATTCTCAATTAATTATGGTGGAGATTTTTATAATGTTAGGATACGTTAAGGCTATTTTTGATTTTTAGGATAAGAAGAGACCATTGTAATATTGTGAAAATATAGGAAAACCGGGTGAGTTAGCCGTGGTCGTTACGGTGTGGCTGCTGGCAGTCGCTCACATCCGGAAGGCGAGGAGGTTCGATTCACCCCGCCAACAAACTTGAAGATGGTATTCTGTGGTTTCCCATCTTCCTTCCAGGCAAATTACGGGGTTGGTCCCTAACTATTAGTCTTGTGTAGTTCGCGAACGAACTAGTTCGGAAGAGCGGGTCCCACAGACGAACTACCGAACTAGTTCCCAGATCCCTCGCTTGTTAGTTCGTTCGATCCTTTTAACAGCGCGAGAGCGCGGGACCGGCGTAGCTCGTCACCTCGTCACATCACCACTCATTGCACAATCACATGCGCTTTGGTTCGTTCAGTCAGTTAGTTCGGTGCAGTTGATTGGGTGTATCTATTGTTAGTTGCAAGATTGTCAAGTTTTGGCGCGGTGCGGCGAATGTTGAATGTTGGTTTATAATACAGTAATAACAGCATAACACACTACTAGTGCTAACACGCTAACAGGTAATAACTACCTTATATTTGTAATGTAATACAGTGGCGGTTCATAAATTGAAGTTACTGATAGTTAACTGATTTAGATGTGGGGATAATTCCACGGTTTTATTTGGTCATACGGGATTATTTGAAAATATCTCCATTTATTTAGAAAATTGGCGAACTATATTTCACTTCGGCAGGAAAATTCTCAGAAATTTGGCTGAAAGATTCAACTATCAGCATCTTTGAAAGCACAAACTGTCCTTATGACAGGTGGTTAATAAAGAGACCACTATCCCATAAAGGGTTATTAATATTGGTAATATTGCTTGTGCGGCATAGCCTACTTAACCTGTATCCAATAGTAGAAGTATTTTTGTTACCATATATAATGGTATTTTTATTTACTAAAATAAACGTATTTAGAATATTATATAAGTAATATTTCTTCAAACGGAAATTTAATCCGGCAAATGAAAACAAAACACGCTTTCATCCAATTAACAATTGAAAGACAAAATAAAGAATTAAAAAAATTAACAAATCCATTTAAAAATTAAAATACTACGAGTACGCTCACAATGTATGTAAAGTAAAAAACAAGTAGTTCCGTGAAGAACTATACAGCCTATTTTCATATATCCTACTTGTGTTAACTGCCACTATCAACATACGAAATTTCAGTTTGATTGCTCTAATAGATTCGTAGATATTGAGAACCGACTAAATATTTCGGATGGTCGCCATGTTGGATTTTATGTATGTAGGTCCTAGAGTTATGTACTGTTACATGAAGATTATTGTGTACGTGTAGCATTCAAATTTCAATCGCATGGTTTGGACACAAGAAGTAACAAGGAGATTTTAAAATTTCGCACAGCTGCCATCTTGTGGTTATGGAAACAATTGAAATAAATTAGATGCCATTGGATTAACATTCGTATAAGGATTTATTGTACCAAGTTTCACTGCACTCGGATGGTTAAATTGCGAGAAACGTCCATGTGAATATTTATAATTCGCATCGCAGCCATGTTGGATTTATGATCACCAGGTTATTTAAAGTCCTATAGGTGAACTTAAGTTCATAGCCCCTATGAACATAAAAAACTTCAGTTTGATTCCTATAATAGATTCGTAGACATTCAGAGCCGTCTAAATATTTCGGATGGTCGCCACGTTGAATTGTTAAATGTATAGGGCATAGATTCATGTACCATTACAGGAAAATTATTGCGCAGGTTCATTATTCAAACTTTCACTTCGATCGCATGATTACGACACAAGAAATAAAAACTTAATTTTAAAATTCGCACAGCCGCCATCTTGAGGTTATGTAAACAATTGAACTAAGTTAGATACCAGAGCATTATAATGTGTGAAAACATTTCCTGTACCAGATTTCATTGAGTTTGGAACATTAAATCGCGAGTAAAGTCTATTTAAAATTTTCAAATTCGCTTGTCGCCATGTTCGTTTTGTAGTTATCCGGTTTTTGAAAGTCTTATAGATGAACTTCCAGTAGTTCCCTTTATCTCCGTACAAAATTTCAGGGTGATACCGCTAATAGTTTCAGAGATATAGAATGCCGGGGAAATACTTCGCACATCCGCCATCTTGTGGTTATGTAAACAATTGAACGAAGTTAGATGTCGGAGCATTACAATGTGTATAAACATATACTGTACCAAGTTTTATTGCGTTTGGATGGTTAAATTGCGAGAAACGTCTATTTAAATGTCGCAAATTCGCGTGGCCGCCATGTTGGTTTTGTAGTAACCAGGTTTTCAAAAGTCACATAGGTGAACTTGTAGTTGTTCCCTTTATCACCGTAATAAATTCCAGGATGATATCGGGAATAGTTTCGTAGATATTGAATGCTGGTGAAATATTTCGCACAGCCGCCATGTTGGATTAGTGAGACGTAGCAAAATTTGAAGGGCACGGTCGGGGTCGCCCGGAATAGTGCTATGAACTTACCGAGTTTCATTGAAATCGCTCCAGCCGTTTAGAATTTATTAGGGGGGGACACACACACACCTCACACACACATACACACACACGCACACACACGGACGAAAGGTGATCTCATAAGCTTATTTTTTCAAAATTGAAAATAGGCTAATAAGAACAGAATAGCTGAATATGCCATTTTACATTTTGTGTAAATTAGGCTACTGATTTATTTTCCCATTTGATGTTTAATTACCCAAAATACGGGTAATAACCCAGGCATTGACTGCACTGATCGTTATAAAGAAACTGCTATAACAAGCAAAAGAGCGCGTGCAGTAGCAGTAGCAAGGCGAGCGAACGATCTGTCTTTCAGGGCTCGTGATGGGAACTAACGAACTAGAAGAGCGACCTAGTTCGCTAAGGAGCTGCGAAAGTGCGAACTAAACTGATCGCTCCCAGCCGCGAACTACTACGCGCACCAGTGCCTGACGAGTAATGAGTGGTGACAGACTGCTATAAAAAAAACGAGGAGTGCGTGCAGTAGCAAGGCGAGCGAACGATCTGTCTTCGAGATGGGAACTAACGAACTAAAAGAGCGAACTAGTTCGCTAAGGAGCTGCGAACTAAACTGATCGCTCCCAGCCGCGAACTATTATGCGCAAGACTACTAACTATAGGCCGCAGCCGCTACCTTCCAACTCCTCATCCTTACATTCAAACTTTCCTCCCCAGACAACACTCCACACGCGACGGTACTTGTAGCTCACCCTATGGGTGTCCGCTTTGAAGCAGATACAAACTGGCGAGCCAAACATATCCTCGGACACTCCCGGCACAAAAAGCCATACGCTAAAACAAAAATATAAGGAAAGGAAAATATAATCGTTCAACGGTAAATAAATGTGCACGAAATATGGTAACAGGAATATTAAGGTTGTGCTTAAGTTAAGTTCATTATAATGAAAATAAGCTAAATAATGCTATTTGAAGGCTATAGTCTATGCAATGACAATGTAGCAGCTGATAATGACCATGAGGAGAGTACAGTAGAGTTCGAGAAATAATGGTATTATTGAGACGATATTAATTTATTGAATTTATGAATGTATTAATTTATTAAAACTGATTTGACAAGGAATTGTGAGCTTTGCTTAATTGTATGGCCATAGCCATATTCATTGTGACAGATAGAACCAGGATATGAGAGAGAATGTTTGTAAAGTTTCTGAATAAAGTGAAGAAAAGAGAAGTGATATAGTGAATTTAGGATTTTCTTTTTAGTTAATCAAAAGTCATAAAATTGCTGTACGTAAATGTAAATATTATTTTTAAAAGAGGAGAGTAGAATTGATAATATCAATAGAAGATTAAAAAGCCTCCGTGGCTTAGGCGGCAGCACGCCGGCCTCTCACCGCTGGGTCCGTGGTTCAAATCCCGGTCACTCCATGTGAGATCTGTGCTGGACAAAACGGAAGCAGACAGGTTTTTCTCCGGGTACTCCGGTTTTCCCTGTCAAAATTTCATTCCAGCAACACTCTCCACTATCATTTCATTTCATCTGTCATTCATTTAATCATTGCCCCACAGGAGTGCGTCAGGCCTCGGCAGCCGGCACAGTTCATATCCTCACCGGTAGATGGGGGCTTCATTCATTTCATTCCTGACCCGGTCGGAGACTGGAAGCAGGCTGTGGATTTTCAATAGAAGATTAAAATAGAAAGTAACGATGTTTTATAAATATAGGAGTTATATTATATAGATTAATATTTTAATATGTGAAATATTAGGAATTTAGCTAGGAAACTAAAAGTACTTTATGTAATTGAAGCAAGTAAAGAATATAGGATTTGTAATATTTAAACTCCTATAAATAGTCGAGGAGACTATTTTATTGAATGCAAGTAGCACTGTGAAATTTTATTTGACCAGAAGAAGAGAAGAGGAAGTTTTATTTTGAAATTATTAATTTATTTTATTTTAAACAATGGAATATTTAGTTAATGTAAATTGAACTTGATGAATACATAGGCGAGCGCGTGTTTTACGATTGTTGGTTACATTTTTGTAGAATTTTTGAGTTGTTATTTGCTTTAGTTAGTGATATATTGTACTAGGGAAGAAATCATAGGCGACCAACATCCAACACCTTCACCTGTCACGCCCAAGAAGCGAAAGTTTCTCACTCTCCAATTTAGTTAGAGTATCATACCCACGTAGTATAGTCCCATATAGGAGTATTCCTCTTTTAAGCATGAAGCTGAAGATTGGTATATGAAATATGTAATAGTATCGTAAGTCCCACATTGTATTCTAAAAACTATCCACAAATTTACTTGAAATATTATCCGCAGTGTATCCGCTATCCGCACAGCCATGCAAACTATATCCTTGTGGTGAAACTTTTTGCAGATATCCATGGATTGATCCGCGAATATCCGCATCCGCGCAGGACTTTACCCATAGTGCAATAACAGTTCTTGTACCTCGTCGTGTTTAATTTGTCAGCGTTGTGCAGCGGTTTTTCTGGCCGGGGACCGTGAATCTTCTGCGATCCAGCCCATCTTCGGATGTTGGCAAATTCTCATCACATAATCAAAGGGTACAGTATCTAACAAAGGACTACGGCAGCCTCCTACCCAACCCTTGTCCCAACCACTAATGCATTCATCACAATCACACAGGCACCTAGCACTGGGGTAGGTACCATCCCGACATTTGTGGGCAAAAAAGTTGAAAACTCAGGATGGCAGCTCTGTGAGGGTATTCGAACCTTGCATCTCTGGACTACCAGCTCCTTCGTGCAGTTATGGTGCGCAACTTAACTATCAAGGCAAGTGCTAAAAGAATGCGGCTTCTAAAAACTTTCCCACCGTTCCTCATTTTGATAAGTTGTCTCCATGTATCAGTGGCCATTTGCTACCTTACAGATAACGATACTGAATGTCGTAGGCTGTCTGCAGTCGAGATCAATAACTCAGTGGTATTACATAAATGCAATTCAATTCACCAAACCCTCCGAAGCTCCTGTCCATTGGGAGAGTGACTTACGTAATATACAACTACCGATACGCATCGTTCTTCAAACCTGAGATCTCATCCATAGTATTCAAGCCATAGTCATCAGTATCGTTATTTGAACTCCCGAATTCTTTAATGGTACTCAAGTCTTCCAGTATTCGGAGTTGTACTTCAAACTCGAGAATTCATCAGTGGTACTCTAGCCCTGTAGTATTCATTGTTGTTCTTCCAACTCGGGAATTGCTCAAAGGTACTCTAGTCCTCCAGTATTCAGTATCTTTCTTCAAAGATCTGCCCCTAATCTCCAGCTCCGTTGGTAATAATAACTCTACATATTAATATTTATGCCGGCCTCTTATTTAGGAGGTCCTGAGTTCAAATCCCATCTCCGAAAGAAATTTGAAATCTGACATGAGGGCTGGAATGAGTTGCACCCAGCCTCCTGGGGACGATTGCTTACCTGCCTGGTATGAGAGGTAGCGCCCCATAGCCGGCATTGAGCCGGTCACGCATTCCTCATAATCTGTAATGTATGAGTGGGATGGCAGTCGTCCTTGAATACGCGCAATCATCTGGATTACTACCCTTATGCAGTGACGAGCATTAACACCTTGGGAAGGTGTATGCAGGAAGAAAAAGAGTCTAGTGCCCGTAACCCGGGCTCATTTCACTCTAGTTTGAGGGTAGTGGGTAGAAGTTTGGAGGGTAATAATAATAGGTTTTTTTTTTCGTGTAGCCTCCTGAGAGGCTGAGTGCAGGTCTTTCTAGTCGACGCCCGTGGGCGACCTCTGCGTCGGGATGAGAGATGGAAAGGATGAAGATGAATGAAACTGGGCAAGGATGTGGAAGGAAGCGGCCGTGGCCTGTCAGAAGGTACTGTCCCAGCATTTGCCTGGTGTTGAAAATGGGAAACCACGGAAAACCATTTCAAGGACAGCCGACGGTGGGGCTCGAACCCACGCGTCTACCGAGTCAGCAGAGAGCTTGGCCCCTTGACCTAACGAGGAGCTTTAGCCCGCGTAGCCACTACTGTCGGTATAATAGTAATGAGTTGAGTGTATTACTTCTGGCTATAGTATAATATATCAGATAACTGATAGCCAGAGTATTTACAGTGCAATGGTTTTTAGTTGTGCAAGGATAAGATAATTTGTGTAACTAATTAATTATCGAGATAATTAATTAATTAACTAGGGGCAGTGCAAGTTAAAAATAGGAGTCAATCGCTGTGTGCTCTTTAATTAAAATTTGTGCATGACATTTTGGTGGTAGGTAGCGGTACGTCTTACTGCCATCTTTTTCTTTCTCTCTCTAAGTTAAGGATTAAATATTGGCTAAAGGAAAATAAAGGGTAAGGACGGACGAATCGGGTCAATCGGTGAATCGGGTCAATTTTAAAAATAATCTCCTAGCCACCAAATAAAACACGCTCAAGGAAGTGCTCCCATCTAGCGGCACGTATCTAAACTTCGTTTGTGAGCTGGTGCCAAGTAACTGATGATGATGATAATTTTATTGTTGTATTAAGGGGCCTAATATCTAGGTTATCGGCCCCTAATGGTTTGGATGATCATGAAAAATGAAAATGAACCTATAATTAAAACTAACTACAGCTTACAAACTAGAAGACGAAAAGGAAAAGAAAAGAAGAGTAAGGGGAATAAAAGAAAAGGGAACTAAATGCCCTCAACCCTCGAAGAATGGGGATTGAGGGGCTTAGAAGCCATGAAAGGCAGATAGGAAAGGGAAAAAGGAGACGGCGCGCCCCAAAGGCAATGGAAAAGGGGGAAAACCGGACCCAGCACAGGAATCCCTCGGGGTCGCCAACTCCCGAACTCACCAGCTGTGAGCCCTTGAGGGTGTAGCACTATCCAGGGTGCACCAGAAGTGGTGGGGCTACACACACCCTGCCTCATTTAGGGCCTTGAGCAGAAGGCAGGAGATATAATGAAAAGAAAAAGAAGGTTGATCCCTCGAAGAATGAGGGATCAGGAAAGATGAGACAAGGGACAATTAAGGCGGGAATGGAAAAGACTCTCTAGGCCTCGGATACCCTAATACAGTCGAGGTCGGAAGAGAACAAGAGTTGACTAAGAGAGGTCGACAGGAAAGAGGACGGAGAGGAACCCGGCACAAGTAGGCCTAAGTGGAAGGAATGTCAGACTCAGCTGGGGTCCTGTGGTCGACAAGTAACTACTGTGAGTCGTATTTGTCTGTGTGTTATTATTGAATAAGTTCGTGTTTTTTCAGGTAGGCTAAGTTTCGAAATTTTGTTTGTTTTTGAAATAGGACTTTGTATTGGACTGGCCGCGATTATTGTACTATTAATAGATTGAATATTTGTCATAAACTAAATTGCTATATTATTTTGAAAGAGGTTATGGCGTTCCGCGCTTTAACTTACTTGTGCAGGTTTGCCAACGTAGAAAATAAAATGCTGCACTCGTAGTGGTGAAAAGAAAGTGATAGTGCTTGTCCTCCTTCGTAAATATTCAGTCCTAATAAAGAACAAGGGGGGAGGGAGGGGGGGGGCTAGAAATCTCATGTTTCAAAAGGGGAGATGCGACAGAAATAGTTTGAGAACACCTGACCTAATTACAGGTGAATAGGGTCAATATTTCCCTTTCAATAATTTGTTCCACTTTGCTTCAAATTACAGTTGAAGAAATATAAAAGGAAAACAACCTCTTAGACGACCGATGACGATATGCAAAGATCAATTAAAGCTTTCCGTGGGGGAGCGTGATGGCACAGTGGCTTAGCTGCTCGTCTTTCACCCAGACGGTCGGGGTTCGAATCCCGGTGACAGTGGGGTGGAATTTTCACCTGAAAAACACGTGGCGTTAGGAATGGCATCCGGCCTTAAATCCCCGGCCAAAACCAAGAAAATGAGCTGGTTGGCTCCAGCGAACCCAATTAATTGGGAAAAGCCGAAGAAAGATTGTAATTAAAGCTTTCCGTGAGGGTAGAAGCCAGTGCCATGCAGCAGAATTATTTGGAGTTCCACATTCATACCTTCAAAGGCGACTACAAAGTGGTATAGATACTCCACACAAGTCGACACCAAAAAGCACAGGGAGGAAGCAAAAGTCAGTTCTTTTAACGTCTCCAGAAAATATCCATGAAACCAAAATGAGATATGAAAGAACAAGAAAAGTCCCTTCTCAGCATTATAATCCTAAGAGACTGGAATTTACCAAGAAATTGCTTAGGCCTGATCAACGATCATCATCATCATTATCAGAGTCATTCGAACCCAAGAAAGAAATGGATAACTAGGAAAATGATACCTCATGTGAACTCTGTAGGATCAAATACACGAATCCAATATCATTCATAATGTTGAATTTTGGGCTTATGCCGTGTTTTATTATACTAATATTCGACGCGTTTCGAAAGAAACCATGTCTTTCATCGTCAGGAATAATCTGGAATACGACAATGTTGCTAAGAGAAAGCAACGAAGAACATATAGAAGGTGCCCAAAGATGGACGCCATTATAGCCCCATGTTAGGGACAACGGAAAGCAGCAGTGAATTACTTTCTCAGGGTTCTGATAATAGGTAGCCAGGATTCACTGAGATTGTAGCCGGTGTCGCGGTTGAAATTATCTGGGTGTTTACGTATTTCAACCGCCTCCCTGATGATTCTGGGACGATATTGCTTTATACGGGCAAGAACATCCACTCCTTGGAACATGACATCATGGCCAGGTGTTAAAGCATGATCGGCAACAGCTGATTTATCAGGTTGAATGAGCCTGATACATCTATTATGTTCCTTAATGCATACGTATTTCAACCGCCTCCCTGATGATTCTGGGACGATATTGCTTTATACGGGCAAGAACATCCACTCCTTGGAACATGACATCATGGCCAGGGATCAGGGAGGCGGTTGAAATACGTAAACACCCAGATAATTTCAACCGCGACACCGGCTACAATCTCAGTGAATCCTGGCTACCTATTATCAGAACCCTGAGAAAGTAATTCACTGCTGCTTTCCGTTGTCCCTAACATGGGGCTATAATGGCGTCCATCTTTGGGCACCTTCTATATGTTCTTCGTTGCTTTCTCTTAGCAACATTGTCGTATTCCAGATTATTCCTGACGATGAAAGACATGGTTTCTTTCGAAACGCGTCGAATATTAGTATAATAAAACACGGCATAAGCCCAAAATTCAACATTATGAATAATAACACGGGCCGTGAAAGTCTAAATGAGAATCCAATATCAGTTAAACTTGGGGACTGGGTTCAGTGTCAAGGCAAGGGGAGAGAATGGTATCATTAGAACTGTGTTGGTACTAAAGGAGAAAACGTTTTATTTGTGGAAAATATATTGCTCTTGATTGATATTTGAAATTTTGAATTAACCCTATTCGCTAAACGCTGTGACCCGTTCACCTAACCTGAGAAAGGCGAATAAGGTCAAGGAGGACTTTTTGAAAACGTATTTTTAGAAACAGTGACCATTGTTTATAAACTGTTATGTACTGATGTTTATAGTTGAAAGGTGGCTCTTTGAAGATATGTGCAATAATCACAGTTTATGCAGACGAATTGACTGTAAATGAAAGTTTTCCTATTTATGACCCGATTCCCCTGACCTTACCCAACAGCAAATTTGCCATGTAAATAGTTGAACATACAGTGAGTAGTGAGTACCGGAACAATTTTGTCTAGAAAAGTTGTTAGTTAATTTTAGGGGCTAGTGATATCTGGGTAATCAGCTGTGTGTGTTGGATTTTTCTCATAACCCATGTTTCTCTGATGACTGTAGTAGTGAGTGTAATAGTAAATATTAGCGTATAAAATTGAAATAGGGATAGGTGCCCCAGAACTTGATATTGAGTACCATTTTTAGCCTATTTTCATTTAATGAAAAAATAGTCTTATGAGATCACCTTTTGTCCGCGTGTGTGTGTGTGTGTGTGTATGTGTGTGTGTCTGTCTGTGTGTGTGTGGGTGCCCACCCCCTAATAACTTTTAAACGGCTAGGGCGATTTCAATGAAACTCGGTAAGATCATAGCAACATTTTGTTCGACCCCGACCGTGGCCTTCAAATTTTATAACGTCTCACCAATCCAACATGGCGGCTGTGCGAAATATTTCACCAGCATTCAATATCTCTGAAACTATTACTGATATCACCCTGAAATTTTGTACGGTGATAAAGGGCACTACTGCAAGTTCACCTATGAGACTTTCCAAAACCTGGTAAATACAAAACCAACATGGCGGCCAGGCGAATTTGAGACTTTTAAATAGACTTTTCTCGCGATTTAACCATCCAAACGCAATGAAACTTGGTACAGCAAACGTTTATACACATTGTAATGCACTGTCGTCTAATTTAGTTCAATTGTTTACATAACTTCCAGATGGCGGCTGTGCGAAATATTTTACCGGCATTATATATCTCCGAATCTATTTCTGATATCACCCTGAAATTTTGTACGGTGATACAAGGCACTAGTACAAGTTTATATTTGTAAATTTCAAAAACCTGTAGAATACAAAACGAACATGGCGGCCAAGCGAAGTTGAAACATTTTATAGACTTTTCTCGCGATTTAACCATCTGAGTGGATTGAAATATGGTACATTAAATGTGTATACATATTGTAATTCACTGGCATCTAATTTAGTTCAATTGTTTACATAACCTCAAGATGGTAGCTGTGCAAATTTTTAAAAATAACTTTTTATTTCTTGTGTCGTAATCATGCGATGGAAGTGAAAGTTTGAATATTGAACCTACGCAATAATTTTCCTTTAATGGTACATAACTCTATGGCCTATACATATAACAATCCAACATGGCGACCATCCGAAATATTTAGACGGTTCTCAATTTCTGCTAATCTTTTACAGCAATCGAACTGAAATTCTTTATGTTCACAGAGGCTATGAACATAAGTTCACCTATAGAACTTTCAATAATCTGGTGAACACTAATCCAACATGGCGGCGTCGCGAAGTATAAATATTTAAATGGACGTTTCTCGCGATTTAACCATCCAAGTCCACTGAAACTCGATACGGTAAATGCTTAGGCTATACAAATGTTAATCCAGTGGCATATAATTTATTTCCATTGTTTTCATAACCAGAAGATGGCAGCAGTGCGAAATTTAAAAACTCGTTGTTACTTCTTGTGTACTAATCATGCGATTGAAGTTTGAATGCTACACCTACACAATAATCTTCATGTAATAGTACATAACTCTAAGACCTACATATATAAAAGTCGAACATGGCGACCATCTGAAATATTAGACAGTTCTCAATATCTACGAATCTATTACAGCAATCAAACTGAAATTTTGTATGTTGATAGTGGCAATTAACATAAGTAGAATATATGAAAATAGGCTTTAGTTCTTCACGGAACTACTTGTTGCATTTGAAAACACTATCGCTGACGTGAGAGAGGCAGAGTGGGGGAAGTAGAATATATGAAAATAGGCTTTAGTTCTTCACGGAACTACTTGTTGCATTTGAAAACACTATCGCTGACGTGAGAGAGGCAGAGTGGGGGAAGTAGAATATATGAAAATAGGCTTTAGTTCTTCACGGAACTACTTGTTGCATTTGAAAACAGTATCGCTGACGTGAGAGAGGCAGAGTGGGGGAAGTAGAATATATGAAAATAGGCTTTAGTTCTTCACGGAACTACTTGTTGCATTTGAAAACACTACCGCTGACGTGAGAGAGGCAGAGTGGGGGAAGTAGAATATATGAAAATAGCCTTTAGTTCTTCACGGAACTACTTGTTGCATTTGAAAACACTATCGCTGACGTGAGAGAGGCAGAGTGGGGGAAGACTGCCATATCTGCGCCACATTTCAAAAACCCGACATCCACAATAACAATATGGTAGCCACGCGATTTAAAGTGACTTTTCTGCAGTCGAACATGCTACAGCGAATATTCATTTAAAGCATTGCCATCTAATGTCATTCAATTGCTTTTAAACATTCATGATGACGTCATTGAGGGATTTTAAAAACATGTTTTCATTTCTTGTATCCCATTCAAACAATAGAAGTGAAGCTTTGCGTAGTGAATCATCATAATAATCTTTATTCACTGGCAGTGAATTCTTAAGTATACTTTCCGTAAATCATAGAAGCCGTGCATATGACTTTCTTTAAAATGAACTCCTGTGACTCGTTAGAGAAATATGCAATCTCTACGGCAGGAGTCCTTATTAACCGATACTGAAAATTACTTATTCTAGTAGACAGAGCTTTTGTTATAGTGGTAATGGTAATTGCTTTAAAGTGTAGAACGTCGAGGTCATCTGCCAGAATATTTCGGTGTAGGTATCGTAAATTGTAACGCATGTTAATTTCTGGGAGGGAATATATCTTACTGATGTTCCATTGATCCAATCATTGAGGAAGTTTATAAACATTATGGGGTTTGAAGCCATTTTTCAGTGTTGCCTTAGTAAACAAAAGTTTGGTGCTTTTCAGTTGGTCAACACGAATGTACCCAAAAGAGTTGGGTAATACCCTAATCCTGAAAAAAAGTTACATGAAATTAATAAACACACTAGGATATTTATTAGGTATTTATTAATTTCATGTATTTTTCTTTTTCAGGATTAGGGTATTACCCAACTCTTTTGAGTACATTCGTGTTGACCGACTGAAAAGCACCAAACTTTTGAAGTTTATAAACCAATACCGTGATTTAAATAACCTGGTGCATAATTTCTTAGTGTTGGATTCATGCCTTGTAGATCGCACCACATGTGATTCTGGACACATGTTTTCCAGTACTAGAGGTTATCTTAGCAACGTTGACATCTTTGGTTTACGACAAAGCGCGAGCACTAGTTCCATAGTAAGACCATTTTAATACCTTGAATTATTATTATTATTATTATTATTATTATTATTATTATTATTATTATTATAATTATCATTATTATTGTTATTATTATTATTATTATTAGAGCCTCCGTAGCTTAGGCGGCAGCACGCCGGCCTCTCACCGCTGGGTCCGTGGTTCAAATCCCGGTCACTCCATGTGAGATCTGTGCTGGACAAAACGGAGGCAGACAGGTTTTTCTCCGGGTACTCCGGTTTTCCCTGTCAAAAATTTCATTCCAGCAACACTCTCCACTATCATTTCATTTCATCCGTCATTCATTTAATCATTGCCCCAGAGGAGTGCGACAGGCTTCGGCAGCCGGCACAGTTCATATCCTCGCCGCTAGATGGGGGCTTCATTCATTCCATTCCTGACCCGGTCGGAGACTGGAAGCAGGCTGTGGATTTTCATTTTCATTATTATTATTATGTTTGAGTGTCCAAAATGTTTGGATATTGAATTCTGAGTTTTAAATTGTTGCTCTATACCTATCACTAAAGTCCTGTGCGAATGCGAATATCCGCAAAAATTTTCTCCATGCGGATATAGTTTGCACGGCTGTGCGGATAGCGGATAAGCAGCGGATAATGTTTGGAGAAAATTTGCGGATAGTTTTTAGAATACAATCCGAACTTGTTTAATATCATTAATAAGACCTGGATATTTATGACATATCATAATTTTCCGTTATGTTTTATTCATGACAGACGTAAAATGATTATTTAAATTTATCTCATTCAAATTATGTTATTAAGCATAATTAACACTCCCAACAGGAAAGGGATGCAATTCTGGCTGTATAACATTCATTTTAAACATAGCACATGACATACAAAGTCTATGGGAACGACATTTTCCTCAAATGTCTAAATATGTTGCATTAGTAATTTATGCTTTATCTAAATAAAAATATTATTGTTATGTCAGTAGATTCGGATAACAAACGTGCGAATGCGGAAAAAATTCGTGCGGATGCGGGGCGGATGCGAGGCGGATGCGGGGCGGATGCGGATAACAATCGTGCGGATGCGGGGCGGATGCGAGGCGGATGCGGGGCGGATGAGGATAACAATCGTGCGGATGTGGGGCGGATGCGGATAACGTTTTGTTAATCCGCGCAGGGCTCTACTTATCACAATATAGGTCGTGTATCAAATAGTGATGTAAAATACCCAGGTATTTATAAATCGGGGTAAATACCCAAGGTATATACTCGGGTAAATACCCAATTTGGGTAAATACCCGGGTATTTTAGATTTTTCATTAAAAAAAATCCTGTGTCCTGGTAAGTTGAACCTTAAAAAAGGGTATCGGTATGCAAACTATTCTACATTAACTTTATAGAAATGTAACAACATTAGATTAATTAATGAAATTAAATTTAATTAGAATTGGGACTTAAAAACGGAATTAGAATTAGATCAGGAGATATAAACTATAAACTCCACTACACTGAAAAAGTTAGGTTAAGTACAGTAGGCATCAAGCAGTTTGAATTTTGGGCAGGATGAGCTGAACAGTGTTGCCAACTCACATGCTTGCTGGCTTACATCTTCGCCCATTATAGAGCCTACATACTACAAAAAACTTCCTGACATGCATTTATATTATTTAGATTATGATTTAAAAAATTAATATTTTTTTATATTTAAAGTTGAATGAAAAATAACTTAAAGCACTTTTACTACGCACTTTTTTAGCCTATTTTCAATTTTGAAAAAATAGGCTTATGAGATCACCCTTTGTCCGTGTGTGTGTGTGCGTGTGTGTGTGTGTGTGAGGAGTGTGTGTGTGTGTGTCCCCTTAATAAATTCTATACGGCTGGAGTGATTTCAATGAAACACGGTCAGTATATAGCACTATTCCTGGCGACCCCGACCGTGCCCTTCAAATTTTGTTACGTCTCACCAATGCAACATGGCGGCTGTGCGAAATATTTCACAGGCATTCAATATCTCCGAAACTATTCCCGATATTACCCTGAAATTTAACACGGTGATAAAGGGAACTACTAGAAGTTCACCTATGTGACTTTTGAAAAACTGATAACTACAAAACCAACATGGCGTCCACGCGAATTTGCGACATTTAAATAGATGTTTCTCGCGATTTACCCAACCAAACGCAATAAAACTTGGTACAGTATATGTTTATACACTTGGTAATGCACCGACATCTAACTTCGTTCAATTGTTTTCATAACCACAAGATGGCGGATGTGCAAAATATTTCACCGGCATTCTATATCTCTGAAACTAATATCGGTATCACCCTGAAATTTTGTACGGAGATAAAGGGCACTACTGGAAGTTCATCTATAAGAATCTCAAAAACCGGTTAACTACAAAATTAACATGGCGGCCAGGCGAATTTGAAAATTTTAAATAGACCTTCCTCGCTATTTAATGTTCCAAACACAATGAAATCTGGTACAGGAACTGTTTATACACATTGTAATGCACTGGTATCTAATTTACTTCAATTGTTTACATAACCAAAAGATGGCGGCTGTGCGAATTTTAAAATTAAGTTTTTATTTCTTGTGTCGTAATCATGTGATCCATGTGAAAGTTTGAATAATGAACCTACGCAATAATTTTCCTTTAATGGTACATGATTCTATGGCCTATACATTTAGCAATCCAACATGGCGACCATCCGAAATATTTAGACGGCTCTGAATATCTACGAATCTATTATAGCAATCAAACTGATTTTTTAGCCTACTTTTCACATTTTGCAAAAATGAGGAAAAAGTAGTCTTATGAGATCGATCCGGGAAAATGTGTGTCTGTCTGTCTGTCCTTCTGTCTGTCTGGCTGTGTGTGTGTCCCCCCCCCCCCCTATCAACTCCTAAACGGCTGGAGCAATCGAAATAAAATTTGTTAGGAGTAAAGATATATACCTGAATATCTCACGGCCATATTTGAAAATGATGTCAGTGCTACCAACTGCTGAAAAATCGCAATTGAAATTTGAGCTCCATGTTATTATCTTGGAAGGTATGAATGGGAGCTATTTCAAAATCGGCACACATATAGACAATAATATTGCAGTTTAATTTGCAGAAGGCCATACATGGCAGTGTTGCCAAAATGATTATAAGCCTACTGATAGGTCCAATATTTAAATGCATATAACTTCTACACTATCAATTAGAATTCAACCAAATTTCGTATGTTGTATGTGTACATAACCAGATATGACTGAACGTATTCTTATGAACCACCAGTGCTGCCAACTGTAAGAAATGCTCTTAATTTCTTTTATCCAAATACCAATATATATATGAGAAAGTATGCAAGCCGACAGCTTTAAACTATGCACACGTATAGTACATGACATTCTATATTAATTTGGAGTAACTTATATACGTCAGTGCTACCAACATGATTCTAAGCCTGCTGAGAGGTCCAACTTTAAATACATGTAACTTCCATACTATCATTTGGATTTCAACCAAATTTCGTATGTGCTATGTGTACCATAACAGCTATGACTATGCGTATTCTTAAGAGCAACCAGGGCGGCCAACTGTTAATAAATGCTGTCTCTATTTTCGTTACCCTAATATCAATATATCAGAAAGAATGCAAGCCAATAGCTCTAAACTTTGCACACGTATAGTACCTGGCATTCTAGATTACTTTGGAGTAACTAATATACGTCAGTGCTGCCAACATGATTCTAAACCTGCTGATAGGTCCAATTTTAAAATGCATGTAACTTCTATACTAACTAATGGATTTCATTCAAAATTGGCACAACAATAGATCATATTATTTCAGATTATTTCTGACCAATACATGCATGACACTGTTGCCAACATGATTTTACGCGCGCATTTAAATCCAATGTTTAACTGCATGTAACGTCCATGCTATTCATTGGACTCCAACCAAATTTTGTATTCTGTACCTTAAGAGATGGAACTAAGAATATATTCAGTCACCAGGGCTGCCAACTGTAGTGCTCTATTAGGCTACATTATGCCAGGTATACAGTATTTCGAACTAATTAGAAATTTCGATATTACCAACTTAATTTCGTCATTATTCTAGATAGATCCATATCGATTAATCATTGGCATGAATCTTAATTTTTAAGAAAAGTAGGCTCTTTAGTTCGTCACGGAACTTCTTGTTTTATGTTCATAGGGGCTATGAACTTAAGTTCACCTATAGGACTTTAAATAACCTGTTGATCACAAATCCAACATGGCGGCGACGCGAAGTATTAATATTCACATGGACGTTTCTCGCGATTTAATCATCCGAGTGCAGTGAAACTTGGCACAGTAAATCCTTATACGAATGTTAATCCACTGGCATCTAATTTATTACAATTGTTTCCATAACCACAAGATGGCAGCTGTACGAAATTTTAAAATCTCCTTGTTACTTCTTGTGTCCTAATCATGCGATTGAAGTTTGAATGCTACAAGTACACAATAATCTTCATGTAACAGTAGATAACTCTAGGACCTACATAATTATATAAAATCCAACATGGCGACCATCCCAAATATTTAGTCGGTTCTCAATATCTACGAATCTATTACAGCAATCAAACTGAAATTTTGTATGTAGATAGAGGCAATTAACATAAGTAGGATATATGAAAATAGGCTGTATAGTTCTTCACGGAACTACTTGTTTCTCTTTCAAATGTCCTTTCTATTGGATATATTTTATTACCTTTTGAGTTTTGGCATACACTTTGTATTAATATGCATATAGCCTATTCTTATTACTTCAAAAGTAGCTTTTCGCTCCCACATCTTTGTTGGTCATTTCCAGTACCGTAATAAAACTCGACCTTCTCAATATCTTGGTTTTAATTAAAATTTTAAACACAAAACAACCAAAAGGTTTTATCCAATATTTTACTTTAGTTTAAGGAAAAGACACACTTAAAGACAAGGTTACAGTGTCAAAACATATAAATACTCAAAAATACCCGGACGTCCATTTTCTTTTTGTTTTATTTTGAAGGATCAATATTGTTCCTGATTTCAATTTAAGGCATCAAATACCTGTGTTTCAGTCCTTGTTTGTCCAACACTTCATCAGCTCATGAAAAAGTTTTGTACAAAGCACAAAAACTGAAAATACCCTCATTTTGGGTATTTAAATGACCACTGGGTAAATACCCAATTTATATTTACCTTCCCACTGGGTATTTACCCGGCTCACATCACTAGTATAAAAAGCTATTTAGGCCATGACATGGAAAATGTATTTATTTGCCGAGAATGTTGGAAGGAACCAATAGTACGTATATAATTATGAACTGCTTGTTTTGTTTATATTGATGATGATACTTATTTTAATTGCTCATCTCGCCTCAATTCGTAGGTTTACTTGGTATCGGGGTACGTATTGAGACTCCGGTCCCTCGGTTCTGCCAAGAAATGTAATTCCAGTAAGAAGAGCCAGGCGGATAGGTAGAACTGAGAAAAGGTGGGTTCGACTACTACCTCAGAAATCCTATTGTTTCCCACTTCTATTCCAGGCAAATGCCGGGATGATTCCTAACTTAAGCCCACGACCACCTCCTTTGCAATTCTAGCCCCTGTTGTAAATACACACACAGTAGAGCCATCACAATTGCACAGGTCATCATCCACACGCTGACGACGACAATGTACAAGCCTCTCTAGTAAACAACAATGCTAGAGTACAGATTTTTTTTGATACCCAAGAACAAGAGAATGATGACCACGGTGACCAAGTCCCGACTTGAAACAATAACAACAACAGTTTCCACGGAGACTCAAGTTCATGAGAATGATGATCACGATATCCCAAGCGCACAGCCCACTGTAAGAGTATTTTAAGAAACGCTCAGCGGAAGCGGAAGTCTGGTTTGTGTAAGGATGCGCAAGATCACCTCTGAGGCATAGAGCTCACACTTGACTCACTACCTTCCATCAAGTGCCCGTGACGTCAGAGTTCATAACTCTCAAATAAGTCACTAAAAATGAAATAACACCACAAATATATTAATTGTAAATTGGGGATATAATTGGGAAGGAGGCGGCCGTGGCCTTAAGTTAGGAACCATCCTAGCATTTGCCTGGATTAGAAGTGGGGGAAACCACGGAAAATAACTTGCAGGATGGCTGAGGTTGGAATCGAACCCTCCTCTTCTCAGTTTTGCCTCACGAGACTGAGTGTACCCTGTTCCAGCCCGTTCTTGGCAGAGCTGGGAATCCAACCTGGACCTCTAGGATGACAGCCAAGAATGCTAGCCGCTACACCACGTGGTCGTCCCATGCGGTTTAGTTTACACACCACGACTTCCATCGAGGGACAGGGGGTGGAGTTGATTTTTGGTTTGTTGTGGTTTCATTTAAGAGCCTTAGACATTGTGGTCGAACAGCCCCATGTACTTGGGTGCGTGTAGAATTTGTCTGATAACGAGTGTAATTTATTGTGGTGACAGTAGTGGAATGTGTATTTGTAATTCAGGTGCGGATTGGGAAGGAAGCGGCCGTGGTCTTATGTTGAAATTTAGAGATCCGTAGTTTGATTACCGATGCTGACAACGGTCATCTTGTCTTTACAGTACATTTTTCCTCACGAATTCCAATACTCACCTCAGTCGATTCCTAGGACACTTAGCTCAAACTACACCTTATTAATTTCAATCACACACACTACTTCAGCCACCGCAGATACCAAACACATACAGTACAGTACATGTACACAAGGCTGACGAACAACTCCAGAACTCCCATTTGATGTAACAAGAACAATCCAATTTTCCCATCTAAGGTAACAACATTGTCCCTAAGTACATCGGGGAAGGGAATGAAGCCTTAATTTGCTTTCACCTGTGCCGTATCTTGTGAGAGTGGTAGTACGAGATTGCCTGCGTGGCGCAGTCGTAACATCCTCACCTCCTATGCCCAAGGTTGTTAGGACACCAAAAAAATAATAACTTAATTTTAAAATTTCTGACAGCCGCCATCTTGAGGTTATGAAAACAACTGAATTAAAGTAGATGCCAGTAGATTAAATATCTAAATTTCGCTTGGCCACTTTGCTGGTTTTGTACTTAACAAGTTTTCAAATGTCACATAGGAGCACCGGTGAAAGCAAATTAATGGCTTATTCCACTCCCTAAGCACATCGGGGAAAGGAATCAGACCTTAATTTGCTTTCACCGGTGCTCCTATGTGACATTTGAAAACTTGTTAAGTACAAAACCAGCAAAATTATTCACCGGTTCTCAATATCTATGGCTATCACAGCAATCAAACTGAAATTGTTTGATAATAGATGCCATTAAAATAAGATCAGCCATGGGACTTGCAATAACATGATGAGCACAAAACCAACATTGCAGCGACACGAAATTGAAATAATCAATTGGATTTTTCTCATCCAAGCGCTATGAAACTAGGCATGGTATAGCTTCATAAAAGGTTTACTATATTGATATTTAATTCAATTCAATTTTATGAGAACTTAAAAATGGTGGCTGTGCAAAGTTTTTAAGGTTGCGTTTCCTTTTCTCGTGTCCTAAACAAGGTATAAAATGTAGGTTCGTATAATGAACCAACATTATAATTCTCTACTGCTGGCATATACTTCAATAGGCTACATATAAGGAACAATCCAACATAGCGTACATGCGATATATTTCACCGATTCACAATATCTCCAAAACTATTTGGCCATTCAAACTGAAATTTTGTACACAAAAACAACCTGGCGGCCAAGTAATTTTGAAATATTTCAAATGACTTCTCCGGCGATCTAATTACCAGGGAGCAATGAGACATAGCACAGGGAATCTTTATCCAGAGCTTAGTACAGATACGATTATGCCTCATGTTTAATTGTTTAAAAAAATCAATATGGCATCAGTTCCTAATTGTAAACCTTATTTTTTATATTTTTCGTATACAATTCAAGTGATTGAAGAGAAGATTCTTATGATAGGCTATTATAATAATCATCATTTAATGGCAAGTTCTGTTGCTTACTTTTCGTAAATTATAGAAGGTGTGCATTTGACTTTTCTTAATATACATTCAACTCCGGTGACTTGTTACAGACGGACGATTCTTTATCACCGATACCTCAAGTTGTATATTTTAGCACATAATTTCTCAATGTAATGGTGTTGGTGGAGATTGTTTTAAGGGGTGAAACACGAAGATCATCAACCCGAATTTACAGCGTTCTATTGAATCTGTCTCTGGGTAATTTGATAGATGAGTACACAATTCGTGCATTGTAGATAAGCCCATGATGTAACATACTGTATTTTGAAGTGATAGAAGTGTTGCCTAGTTCTATTAAAGAAATCTTAATTAGTGTTGACCGACTGGAAAGCCTTCTTTAATGTAACATATTTTCCAGTGATGGAGGTGTGTTGACGTGAGTTACAGTATCTTGAGGAACGATGAAAAGTTTGATTTAAGACAGGGCAAGCACTAGCACCATAGTAATACCATTTTGCTACCTTAAAATACAGTAGGCCTATGTTTTTATATTTCTTGTCAGAAATGATTACCCCCCCCCCCCCTCCCACCAGGGGCTCACATCTAGTGGGACGTGGGTTGGCGACCACGGGGCCCCAGCTGAGTCCGGCATTGCTTCCACTTACTTGTGCAGGGCTCCTCTCTGTCTTCTTACCTGTCGACCTCACTGGGTCAACTCTTGTTCTCTTCCGACACCGACGGTATTAGGGTATTCGAGGCCTAGGGTGTCTCTTCCTTTCCCGCCTTAATTCGCCCTTGTCTCATCTTTTCTGATACCCTCCTTCTGCGAGGGGTCAGCCTTCTTTTTCTTTTCATGTTATCTCCTGCCTTCTGCTCAAGGTCCTCAAGGAGGCAGGGTGTATGTAGCCCCACCACTTCTGGTGCACCCTGGATATTGCTACACCCTCAGGGGCTCACGGCTGGTGAGTTCGGGAGTTGGCGACCCCGAGGGATTCCTGAGCTGGGTTCGGTTTTCCCCTTTTGTCCATTACCTGTGGGGGGGGGGATCCTCTCCTCTTTCACTTTCCTATCTGCCTTTCATGGCTCTCCTTCCTTCCAAGTCCCTCAATCCGCATTCTTCGAGGGTTGAGGGCATTTCTTTTCCTCCTGTCCTTTATTTGCCTTATTCTCCTTTAGTTTTCTATTTCTTCTTCTAGTATATAAGTTCGAAGTTATTTTTAGTTATAGTTTGCATTTCATTTTCATCTTCACGATTACCCAAACCATTAGGGGCCGATAACCTAGATGTTAGGCCCCTTGAACAACAATTATCATCATCATCATCAGAAATGACTACAACTTATGGATATTGCGATTGCTGCTTTATTCTTTATCACTACGTAGGTCGTGTACCAAAAGCTACTGTACTTAGTACACCACATGGAAAATATTTTTAATGTTGTTGTTTGAGTCTTCAGTCTTTTGACTGGTTTGATGCAGCTCTCCGTGCCTCCCTGTCCTGAGCTAATCGTTCATCTCTACATAGCCACCACACCCTACATCCGAGGCAATCTATTAAACATATTCTAACCTTGGTCTATCCCTACAGTTCTTGTCCTCGAGCCTTCCTTCCATAGCTTGCTATTCCTGGGTGCCTTAGTATGTGTCCTACCAACATATCTCTTCTCGTCATTAGCAGTCGCCAGAAACATCTCTCCTCTCCCACTAGTCTTAATACCTCTTCGTTTATAACCCTATCTATACATCTGATCTTCATCATTCTCCTGTAACACCACATTCCAAACGCTTCAATTCTCCTCTTTTCTGCTGCACCAATAGTCCAGGTTTCACTTCCATATAGTGCCACGAGCCAGACAAAGGCCTTCAAGAATGACTTACTAATGCCAAAATCTATATTCGATGTCAACAGATTCCTTTTCTGTAGAAATGCTTTCCTTGCCTGAGCTAACCTACTTTTTATATCCTCTTTGCTTCGACCATCTCTGGTTATTTTGCTTCCTAAGTAACAGAAGTCTCCTACTTCCTTTAGTTTTTCACCTGCCGATTTGATGTCCATAGAGGTTTCTGATTTATTTCGCCTGCATTCCGATATTTTTGTTTTTCATTTATTAATTTTCATCATGAATTCTTTCCTTAAGACGGAGTCCATACCATTCAAGAACTCATTCAAATCCTCAGGCGTGTCGGCCAAATCTCAGAGTTGAAATTATTTCTCCTTGAATCTTCACTCCCACTTTAAATTTTTCCCCAATTTCCTTCATTGCTTGTCCAATGTAAAGATTGAAAAGTATGGGTGATAAGTTGCAGCCTTGCCTTACGCCTTTCTGAATACCAGCTACTCTCTCATGTCCTTCAGCTCGAATGACTGCTGTCTGGTTTCTGCATAGATTGTAGATCACCCTCCTATCCCTGCACTTTATCCCAATCGTTTTCAAAATGTCAAACAATTTAGTCCAATCAACGTTATCAAAAGCCTTTTCTAAGACTACAAATGCCATGAACTTTCTCTTATCTTTGGGATTTTTAATGGAAAAGGCCAATAGAATAAATGGAAATAGGTACCGTATTTAGTTCTTCACGGAACTACATGTTTAACCTCCGATCGTGCCGGTAAACAGTCAATCGAGTAGTAGGATTGCATCTCCCCCATTTCTTGAGTTCGTTTACTGCAACTTGGCACTTATTTGACAGCTGTTGCTGCCAACGATTCCAAACACCAGTGTTCTAACTCTCTTTTACACACTGAAGAACCACGTGTTTGGATGGTAATGGTCGCATTGGCATTGGAAGTAGTGCGAGTATCAATATATTTAAGTATAATTATAATTACGCAAAGGAGTCTGAATTATTTATTTATTTATGTTCCAACATCAACGTGTGTTTACTTTTCAGCTCGGCATATTGTGTTCATCGGCCTGCCCCGTGGTGTTGGGGTAGTGCGCCTGCGGAGGAGGCCCCGGGTTCGATTCCCAGCCCAATCAGGGATTTTAGAAACTGACGTGAGGGCTGGAACGGCGTGCACTCAGCCTAGTGAGGACAATTGAGTAGCTGTCTGACAGTGAGGCCGTGCCACGGTCACGGAGACCAAGATTGACGGCCGAGGGGACCCAATGCACTGACCACGCGTCACCCCAATATCTGCAGGCCAAATGGCTGGGCTGTAGTGCCAAGGGTTTATCTTATATTGTGTCCATCGTAAAAGTTGTTTAATATGTGAATATGTAGGCCCAACATTTTGATCCATGTGAGCTGAAAGCAGAAGATACAGTAGGAAAGGAAATGGATTTTCTAGTTCAGACCGGATTGTTATTTATTTTACTTCCTGTACAGGTATATAATTTTTATCTTTGAGTGGTTGCTGTTAACTGTGAAGAACCTTATTCATTTCTGTTTTGTTTGCATGTTCATGAATTCCCATATTTATGGAGCTTGCTGGATCGTCAAGAAGCCCTCCCATGAATCATCAGAATCAAACATAATTAATGCCGTAGGTGATTGTTGAAGTCGTCCATATGAAACTGCCTGGCTTCAAACTAGGCAATCTAGGTAGGCCTCTACGTGGAGTAGAATAAACCATGTTACTTGTGGCTTGGAAATAAGTGCTTCGGTTTTCCAGAAAAGGGACTGAAAAGACTCCCCAACACTACAATTGTACTGCCATTACACAGTCAATGGAATATGCTGTATATTATTATTATTATTATTATTATTATTATTATTATTATTATTATTATTATTATTATTTACCAAAAATTGTGCCTACAATTCATGGACGGCAGATAGAGAAAGGGCAAGCCCCACATACACAGCAGTGTCTCCATCTCCGTTCATTAAATCTAAACAAATCTCAAATGTTACATTATACAATTTACACCTTTACATTTGCTATATACACATAATCAGATGTACATGACGTCTATATCATACAATTCATAAATAAAAGGGAAGACACAGGCATGCACGCACACATATACACGCTCACACACGCATACATACATACATACATACATACATACATACATACATACATACATATATACACGCACGCGCACACTCCCAATCACTCACAAAGTAACATTATACAGTATATAAATTCAATTTACATGGGGTTTTAGTTCCTTTAGAGCCTTCACTTTGCGGCAAAATTGTCGTGGAGGAAGGTCTTTTATTTCACGAGGCAGGTCATTCCAAAGTCGAGCAGAGCGATTGTAGAATCCAGATTGATAATCTGTTGTCCTAGCGAATGGAGGAACAAGGGTGACGCCCTGTGCTCTACGGACTGAACGATATGACAGCTGAAGGCGGTAAAATGGGTACAGTATAATGGTGCCAGCTAGAGATTTTCGGAGAAAGGTGAGATCTATTTGGCTGCATATGTCATTGATGGGTGTTAATGGTTTTGTCGAAACTTTGTTACCCTGATTGTAAATGAGTCGCTCTGCTCGACGTTGGACTGCACTTAACTTCCTCGTTTTCCTCGGTAGTGGGATGCCAGGCAGGAAGTCCATACAGAAGAATGGGCCGTATCGTGGAGAGATACACCGCTCGGAGTGCACGGCTTCTGAATCCCAGAAGTGCTGGATTGCCCCATCCGAGTTTTTCCATGAAGTCTGAAGAACTTGACGTCTGTTACATCTGAGGCAGTGGACTAAATCAACAAGTTGGACGTGAGAAATTTGAGCTATGTTTAATTTTTCTGCGTTGATTTTGTTATTGTTCTTATTGTATACTGTATGTGTTTGTGTTATGTTAGCATTATAGGATAAATGCCGTAGAAACTGAGATTTTGGGCTCTGTTAGGCGGTCTTGCAAAGTGTTCCGTCAGGAAATAGGCAGTTGAACCGAACTCCAAAACATTTCATCAAAAACAGTAGAAAGGAACATTTTTTTGAGCGTATGGCTGTTAGTGCCGGGAGTGTCCGAGGACATGTTCGGCTCGCCAGTTTTTGTAGCTGCTTCGAGACGGACACCCAATGAGGGCCTACACCTACCGTTGGGGAGGAAAGTTGGAATGTAAGGACGAGGAGTTGGAAGGTAGCGGCTGTGGCCTATAGTGAGGGACCAACCCCGGCATTTGCCTGGAAGGAATATGGGAAACCACAGAAGACCATCTTCAAGGTTGCCGGCGGGGGGATTCGAACCTCCTCGCCTCCCGGATCTGAGCGACTGCCAGCAGTCATGCCGTAACGAGCACGGCTAACTCACCCGGTAAAGGAACATTATTTTCACATGACATGGTGATTGTGCATAAAATTAGGCTTAACATTATAGAGCACGTTGTTGCTGTGTTTACCGCACGTTAAATGGTGAAGTTTTTGTTTAAGCAGGTTTCGGAAGAAGATATTCAGATTCTTGAAATGCCATCAAAGTGAAATGACTAAGAACAGGATTAGTCCTCTGATATTTGTGATGTCCATTCTCACGTACTTCAATGGCTGTAGAAAATTCGTCAACCAATTGTATTCGAACACAGCAGCCATTGTTATATTCAACTCTACCACATTTATAATTAGATAAATGTGAAAGAAAAACATAAGTTAATTAAAATGGCCATTCAATTGAAATGCCAAGCAGAATGGATGTTTTGATAGCCTTTAACACTGTTGGCTACTTGATGGAATAGTCATGTGGTTCTTAATGGCTGCCATTTGGATCGTAGCTCATTGCCTGCAATGCACGTGGTAGCAGCGGATGGATAGGTTCAATCGGACTACCTCCCTAACGAGAACTGTAAAAACAGTGCCAAGTTAGAGTAAATGAACTTCAACACTGCCACCTCCAACGTCATTACGCCAGTACGAGCTGAGTTGGAGGCACGTAAGCATGGCTGCAATGCTTGATTCTCCCGAATAGTGAGAGTTGCATCATGTAACTTGGTTTCTCCAAGCACAGGGGAATAGAGCAGCGGAAATTCATCGATGAATGAGTTCTTCTGATCCATGACAACGCCCGTTCTCATAGTGCTGCTATATTTCAACAGATTCCTCGACAATATCTATGGGACGTTTTTGAACTCACGGCGTATAGCCCTAACATAGCGCACCTCTCCCATTAAACTGAAATATGGCCAGGAGGGAGGACAGAAAGGGTAAGCTTCAAAACAACATTAACTCACTAGCGGCAACATTCTATGAAGAGAGGACTAAAAAGCTTGTCTACGGACGTGACAATTGCCTCAATCTTCACGGTGATTGTGTCAAAAAGTAATCATGTATGTGCATAACGTTTATTAATAAATTCATTTTGTTAGTTGTTGTTTGAGTCTTCAGTCTTTTGACTGGTTTGATGCAGCCCTCCATGCCTCCCTGTCTTGAGCTAATCGTTTCATCTCTACATAGGTACCACACCCTACATCCGAAGCAATCTGTTTAACATATTCTAACCTTGGTCTACCCCTACAGTTCTTGTCCTCAACCCTTCCTTCCATAACTAAGCTTGCTATTCCTGGGTGTCTTAGTATGTGTCCTACTAACCTATATCTTCTCTTCATTAGCAGTCCACAGAAACATCTCTCCTCTCCCACTCGTCTTAATACCTCTTCGTTTGTCACCCTATCTACCCATCTGATCTTCATCATTCTCCTGTAACACCACATTTCAAATGCTTCAATTCTCCTCTTTTCTGCTGCACCAATAGTCCAAGTTTCACTTCCATAGAGCGCCACGCTCCAGACAAAGGCATTCAAAAATGACTTCCTAATACCTAAATCTATATTCGATGTCCACAGATTCCTTTTTTGTAGAAAGGCTTTCCTTGCCTGAGCCAACCTACATTTTATATCCTCTTTGCTTCGTCCATCACTGGTTATTTTGCTTCCTAAGTAACAGAAGTCTCCTACTTCCTTCAGCTTTTCACCTGCCAATTTGATGTCCATAGAGGTTTTTGTTAGTTTCACTTGTATATTTTATGTGCTGGTCCACCTTGTTGCGTACTGTAGTGGCTAACACTCTTGGCTGTCACCACATAGGCCTGGGTTCGATTCCTACCTCAGCCATCCTGGAAGTGGTTTTCCGCGTTTTCCCACTTCTACTCCGGGCGATCGTCGGGATGGTTCCTAACTTAAGGCCACGGACGCCTCCCAATCCTCACCTGAATTACAAATACACCCACTAATACAGCTATCACAATAAGACAGGTTATCAGACAAACTCCATACGCACCCAAGTACATGGGGCTACATGACCACTATGTCGCACAGCCCCTAAATAAATCAACAAGAACATCGTTAGGTCATGTATTGTACAGAAATTGAAAGTTATCTGAACGGAAGGCGGGGAATTAGAATGTGCGACCCCTGTGGGACTCGAACCCATGACCTCCGGCTTTGTATGCCGTTGTGGAAGGTCGTGAGATCAAGTCCCGCAGGAGTCACACATTCTAGTTCACTGCCTTCCATCCAAACACACGATACCTTCTATGCAACTATAGAAATATTAGGAGCCATTTCTTAGTATTTCGTAAGTAATCCTTAATTAAACGCTTTTCAGTCGGTCAACGCGAGTGCACCCAATTAGATTCGGCGGGGAATTGCAATTAATTCCCTAGTGCCTACTGTCGACTAAAATATTATGTGCACTCGAGTTTGAAGGTTGTTTGTGAAGTAACCAATAGACCTACATAAAATCCAGTAACATCATAATTTTCGTCGTTCTATTTTACGTTAGTTCATGTAGGTTTGGAATTTTTAATTTACATTTTAATATTTTTATCGCAGTTGGAACACAAAAAGTGCCCGTTTTTAAGCGTGTTTCAACCATGCTTCACATTTAAGAGTTATTATCTCACAAACCCGTCATCAGATCGAATCCAAATTTTAACACAATATACATTGGAATGTTGTATAACTGGTTTATTAATTTCAAAATTTTGTGTGTCCCAGAAACAAAGTTGTTATCAGTTTTGTAAGGTAACTTTTTCTCGGCTCGGTGTCGTTGGAAAATGTAGTTCTTGGTCGCGTTGTATGACTGTGAAATAAGTGAATTAATTCACCTATTTTATATCGGTTTGTATTTGTACGGGGAAGTAAGACATGGTTCACCAGCTCGCCGCTCCGGGGAAAGCTGTACAGCGTTGCGAAGATGGAGCCCAACACGCGTCATGGCGCGCCTCGCTTGGGGGTGATGGGCTCCATCTCAGCAACGCTATACAGCTTTCCCCGGAGCGGCGAGCTGGTGAACTATGTCTTATTTCCCCGTACAAATACAAACCAATATAAAATAAGTGAATTAATGTACGTATTTCACAGTCATACAGCATAACGTTTTGATGTATAAGGATTAAAACGCGACCAAGAACTACATTTTCCAACCAACCCGAGCCGAGAAAAAGTTACCTTACAAAACTGATAACAACCTTGTTTCTTGGACACACAAAATTTTGAAATTAATAAACCAGTTATACAACATTCCAATGTATATTGTGTTAAAATTTGGATTCGATCTGATGACGGATTTGTGAGATAATAACTCTTAAATGTGAAGCATGGTTGAAACACGCTTAAAAACGGGCACTTTTTGTGTTCCAACTGCGATAAAAAATATTAAAATGTAAATTAAAAATTCCAAACCTACATGAACTAACGTAAAATAGAACGACGAAAATTATTATGTTACTGAATTTTATGTAGGTCTATTGGTTACTTTACAAACAACCTTCAAACTCGAGTGCACATAATATTTTGGTCGAGAGTAGATATATTGCACGAATTATTTATACACCGAATAAAACACTTCTCACATTCCCATTTGTGTGAGGATTGTTTTATTAAGTGCATAAATAGTTCATTGTTGTTGTTGTTGATTCCTTATGAGTTTGCGACATCGTGGTCATATAGCCTCATATACTTGGGTGTGTGTAGAATTTGTCTGATAACCAGTTTCACTGTGATATCTGTACTAGTATGTGTATTTGTAATTGAGCTAGGATTTGGGTAGGAAGTGGCCTTGGCCTTAAGTTAGGTACCATTCCCAGCATTTTCCTGAAGTAGAAGTGTAGAAACCATGGAAACCCACTACCAGGATGGCTGAGTTAGGAATCGAACTCGCCTCTTCTCAGTTTTGCCTCACGAGGCTGAGTGTACCCCGTTAACGCCCTCAAACCAGAATTAAATATCTTGGCAGAACTATGAATAGAACCCGGTGGGGTGCTCTGCAGTGACAGCCACTTAAATAATTCCTGTATTAATATATTTACAGGTACATACACATATTTACTAATTGTAACTCCTCGTCCAATCTCTATTGTTGACCTACCTTTTTTTTTAGCGTATGGCTTTTAGGCCGGGAGTGTCCGAGGACATGTTCGGCTAGCCAGTTTTGTAGCTGCTTCAAGGCGGTCGCCCAATGGGTGAGCTACAAGTACCGTCGCGGGTGGAGTGTTGTCTGGGGAGGAAAGTTTGAATGTAAGGACGAGGAGTTGGAAGCTAGCGACTGTGGCCTATAGTTAGGGAACAACCCCGGCATTTGCCTGGAAGGAAGATGGGAAACCACAGAAGACCATCTTCAAGGTTGCCGGCGTGGGGGATTCGAACCTCCTCGCCTCCCGGATGTGAGCGACTGCCATTAGTCATGCAGTAACGACCACGGCTAACTCACCCGGTGTTGACCTACTGAAAGGGTTATAATAATAGAACACCTATTAACTCCAAGCTTTCATTATTTGTCTCCTTGAATTCATTTTTGAAATTTGAAGTTTCTTGTGCAATAACCTTAGTCAGAATTTCGTGATAATGCTCAAAAACCTTGTCAGTTGTGTAATGAGCCCGCTCAGGCTCATGCATCAAATATTTCTTTAAGAGCATATTGACTTGACATGCTCAGTTCTACAGAACACACCCTGAAGCTTCCTCATGAACAATTCACTATTTTGACTACGGAGAGGACAGCTTATTTTCCTCCTAGAGATATATTACTCACTATTTTTATGCCACATATCTCAGGAGCTTGAAATATTTAATTCTGCTTAATTTGCCATGTTCTATGCCTTTTGGGAATGGCAAATATATTTTTGGTAAAGGTATTTTTTCACCGCAGACATGCGGAGGCTTATGAAAGTAGTCAATGCTTTGACTAGACTATTTCGTTGGAACCAGGAAGCCGTGCCATGCACGCATCACACCGTTTTGATAGTCTGCTGAAGCTAGACGCATGTGTCGATTGTACGTCTGATAGACGAAGGCCATTATAGGCATCCGAGGACCCCACATTTCGGAAGACATTTATCTACAGCCATCGAGCTGAACCGAACAATTTCAATAACGCACAGTATTACTTTAGGCTCAGTAAAGCCAGTGCTACGTTTATGTGAATATAAAAAATTTAATTGTGTGAAAACTGCGATTTTTTCACCAACCACGAGGACCGTCTGTAGTCAGACGAGGGTAACATTCTATTTTTCATAAAAGTGAAATATTAAGTCGACGACAACGTCGTGTAGCCCAGTGTGTGCTACGGTACAATTGCAGCACGATAAACCTATTTATCGATTATACGCAACAGTGATTACCCAGATTCTGTGTGATTTAAACCTTGTAAAATCAGTATTTGATTTACCACGTGCTGGTAAAATAGAATCTGTGGCAGGAAAAGCAGAGTATTTGAACAACCTGCAAATATTAGAGCCAGTGTTTTCATCATATTTTTACACTAGAATAAGTGAATATTTTTTTCCAATCACGATGATTAACGTTATGCACCACGTGCTGATATTTCTACAACCATACTGTGAGAAGATGATGGAGGAGTAATTTACCATGTGAGGGTAACTCCAACGGAATACACCAACACCATGGAATTGTCCAGCCGACACTACTACGTACAAACCATGTACTGTTTACCAACTGATGCCACGAGGACAGGCTAAAATCCATAGCCTTGCCCAGTATTTTAATGCTTGGAACCTTGAAGGCATTAAACCCCTTCCAATGGGAGTTCTGGAAGGTGAACTACCACATCTTGTAACCGTGAGTCATGTAAACATTGTAAGAAGTTTGTCCAGGTTGTAGTAGTAGTGATTGCATTGTAATTTTGAGCCGAAACGCAACGATATTTGACCACTTAGGTAGGAATTGTGTGTACTTTATTTCTTTAGTACTGGGACAATATTTCAGTGAGACACCCCAAGTCCGTGTATTTTACGGCAGGTGCAATATTCATGTATTTCAGAGATTTTTATGTCAGAGTAAAGGACATCTTCAACTACAAGAGATGTAGATCTTGTGAAAGTAGGGGGACAGGCCATAGTTAGGTCCCTTCTTTAATTTGAGAGCCCATTCTCGTATCATTTTTCGGCCGACCGATGCCGTAACATTTTTGTTCCATTTATTTGTCATTTTCGTGAGTACATTTTACCACGTGTAGTTCGAGAGGAACGAACTCATATACTGTTAGATGGATGAATTAACCAATCTCGTATCATTTAAAAACACCACAGCAGTGGTGAGATGTTTAATTTTTGTGTTGTGGAGAATGCCAAACCACACTTATCAAATCCTACATGTACATAGAACGAGTGACATCTTCAGATCAGTGCAGTCAGAATGCACGAGTGTTATCTCTTGACATTACTACTCTTTGAACATTATGCAACGTTATATCTTTTTAAAGGGAATGTAATCCCAGGAAGCACCATTAGGGAGTGATGAGACATTGTTAAGATAATCTGTAGAGCACTACAGGACTTTATTTCGTGCTCCTACAGGTTATAAAATGATCATTTCAAAAGCACTACTCTTTGCTATGCTAAATATGAGCTGCACGCGACGCAGATAGGCTTGCTTGTGCCCAGCTGAGAACCGGTTGGCCCGAGAAACAAAAGTGAGACGACATTGAACGACTACTTTTTGTGCGCTACATTATGTCACGAGCCTAGGAAATTTGAAGGTCACAGGTATTAATAACCATGCTATGAGATCACCCCAAACAGGGAAGGTAGATGCATGTTTAGAGGAGTTCCTAGATGAACTGGAAAAGTGTATAGAAGACAAAGAGGTTATAATATTGGGAGATATGAATGCACATGTGGGAACAGATAGACAGGGAAAAGAAGAGATAATTGGCCCGTTTAGTTATGGAAATCAGGATGAAGAAGGGGATCTGTTAATAGATTTCTGTAGAAGGAATGGATTAATTGTTGGAAATACATGGTTTAGGAAAAAGAACTCTCAAAAAATAACTAGGTATGGTTGGGGAGATAGAAAGACAAAGACAATGATTGATCTTATCCTGGTGGAAAAGGATAAACGAAGACAACTGGTAGATGTGACGGCTATGCCAAGAGGAGATTTTGAAGGAGACCATAAAGTGGTGATAGCCAAATTAAGGCTGGGAAAAATCACAAACCTTTTGGAAAAGAGGGAAAGAAAAATAAAGGTGTGGAAGCTAAAAGGGTGGGAGACAATGGACAAGTTCCAAGAGGATTTAAAAAAGGAAGTTCCCAAAGATGAAGCCAAAAGTGTAGAAGAGGAATGGGCATGTTTTAGGAATGGTTTTGTGAAGTGTGCAGTAAACACCTGTGGAAGACTATCAGGGAAGAAAAAGGAAAGGGAGACTCCTTGGTGGAACGACAGGGTAAAGGAAGCTGTTAAGGAAAAGCAAATGGCATGGAGGAAGTGGATAGGCAGTAAAAATGCAGAAAAATTACAAAAATATAGGGAAGCAAAGAAGGCATGCCAAAAAATCGTACAAGAAGAAAAACGGAAAAGTTGAGAAAGATTCACAGAAACTTTGAAGGAGGATATCCAAGGAAGTAAGAAGGTGCTATATGGATTCGTTAAAAACAGTGTAAAAGGTAGGGAAAATACAAAATTTGTAAAAACTGAAGCAGGGCAGATATTGTATCAAAGAGATGATATATTAAATAGATGGGAAGAATACTTTTCAAAGCTACTAAATGTGAAATACATTGAACTGGAAGATGAAAGGGAACAAGAAGAAACAATGGAGGAAGAAGAAGAAGAAGAAGAAGAAGAAAAGGAGATAACTATGCTAGAAATAGAGGAAGCCATACAGAAGATGAAGAGTGGTAAAGCAGCAGGAGTGGATGAGGTGACCACGGAAATGATAAAAGCAGCGGGACCAATAGGGGTACAGTGGCTGTATAGATTATTTAGAATAATTTGGAAGAAGAAAGAAATTCCAGAAGAATGGGGAAAGGGTTTAATTATCCCGATTTTTAAGAAAGGAGACAAAAAGGAATGTAATAACTACAGAGGGATCACTCTTATTGCTCATGTAGCTAAGATCTTTGAGAGAGTATTGGAAGGCAGACTGAGGAGGAGGATAGAAGGAGAGTTGGAAGAAGAACAGTATGGTTTTAGGAAAGACAGATCAACATTTGACCTAATCTTGACATTAAGGCAAATGATGGAGAAAAGATGGGAATTTGGAAAAGACATGGTGATGACATTTATCGATATTGAGAAAGCATATGACAGTGTGCCTAGACAGGTGGTTTGGGATGTATTAAGAAAAAGAAGAGTTATTAGAGCAGAAGTCCAAATGTTAAAAGCTATGTACAAAAATTGTGTCAGTTGCGTGAAGACCAGTATAGGAGAAACAGAATGGTTTAAAGTGGAAACGGGTCTCCGACAGGGAAGTGTATTGTCCCCATTACTATTCATCATAGTCATGGATGAAATCCACAAGAATGTCAAACAGAGATTGGGACAAGAAGCAACAAAGGCCACGCTGTTTGCAGATGATATAGTTATACGGGGTGAGGATGAAAAGGATGTACAAAAACAACTAGATGTATGGAACCAAGAGATAGAGAAATTTGGGATGAAAGTAAGCACAGAGATGCGCAAGATAATGGTAATGTCAAGAGGAAGGAAGAAAGGAAGAGGAAATATAGAATTGAATGGCAAAATTCTAGAAGTCGTTAAAAGTTTCAAGTATTTGGGAAGTGTGATCGCAGAATATGGAAAGATAACTGAGGAAATTGGAAAGAGAATACAACAAGCGAACAGTTTTTACCAGAGTGTAAGGGGTATTGTGTGGAACCGAGATGTCCCAAAGAAATGCAAAAAAGTATTATATTCAACCTACTACGGACCCATACTAACATACGCAGCTGGAGCGTGGACTACTACAAAAAGAGAGAAGAGTAGAATACAAGCCGCAGAGATGAAATTCCTAAGAGGTATAGAGGGCAAGACCAGAAGAGATAGAGTTAGAAATGAAGAGATTAGAGAAAGGACAGGAATATTGAAGCTACAGGACAGGATAGAAACAACAAAGTTAAAGTGGTATGGACATATGATGAGAATGGGAGAGGAGAGAGTACCAAAGAAAACTTTCTGTGAAAAGATGACAGGGAAGAGACCACGAGGAAGACCCCGGAAGAGATGGGCAGATACAGTGTGGGAGTGTGTAGAAAAGAAGGGAGGAAAACCCGAAGATGTACTAAAATCAGGAGAGGAGTGGTGGAGAGACAGGCAACGATGGAGGTCCTTAATTCACAACCCGACCCAGGAAGCTGGAAACGGGAAATGAAGATGATGATGATGATGCTATGAGAGCAGCTTAGGGAGCTGTCAACACCTGTTATTGTTATGAAGTAACGGAACGCATGGCTATGCGAATTCCTTAAATATTTTAGCCGACGACTTTGATCGCCTGGCGCGTTGTAGTAAAGTTTAAAATATCATGTTAATTGACCCAGCTTTGTATAAATTAGGCTAGCCAGTGTAATTGTTGTGTCCGTGAACACATTATTTGGTATTTGGCAGAACGGAGTGAATGTTCGCCTTACCCTTGGTTTATTCCGGCGTTCTGGAGCTATGCTCAGACGACCGACGTACCGCGCTCAGTTGGTGTGAGACGCGCTAACCTGTGTTATTGTCTAACTTGTTGAAGTCAAGGTATTTGAGTGAATCTCCAGTGAGATCACCTATTGCAGCCTACGACTGGTGTCCTTAATACAACCAACTAAACCATATTTAAACCTACAACCTAAATCAAAGCATAATTATCCTAAACCAACGGATTAATTAATTATTATAAATAATTTACAGCTATAACTTTGCAACCATTTGCTTGTTGTTAGCGGCACCGTGACTTCAATCCATTTCCATGTGGGAGATGACTTTTAAATGAGCTGACACTACTTGTATCGACGACATTGGATCTACGGGACCGATAATCAGTAACTTGCGGCCCGCGTGATCTGAAGCTTGTAAGACGCAATTGTAATTGCGCTTTGCCAACGTAACTTTCATGCCTGAGACGACGATTGACTAAAATCAGTACGTCAATTCGCGAAGGTGTGCTAGCATAAGAGTGTTTACTTTATTCCCTAGTGCATTTATTCCCATTGTTTCCTTATTAGACATAAGAGTGTTTATGCAATATTTTTTTTGATAGTCAGTGGTCAAACTATCATTAGCTTTGGTAATAAGCATTTGTTCACGACGCATCTCGTCGTGATACTTTCGTTCACATAGACATTAGATAAAATTATAAATGTAATTTAAATGTGGACGTGGTACCATCCTAACCTAGGGCTAGTACTTGCTTGATGTTAAATGTAAATTTTGCCGAGTCATTTGTTTGTAAATTTGCTACGCGTTAATTATTCATGTGCCACGCGCCTAGTTTGCTTTGCTATTCTTTTCATGTAACTAGGATTTCGCGGGGGTCATTAACGTCAAAATAGGGATGACTCATAATTGTATTTAGATTAGCGGATTAGCCGATTTCGACCCTCGGAAATGATTAGGGGTCTTACTTGAATAAATTATCCACGAATCTAACTTAAGACTGGATCTCTTTTTATTGCTAGCTTTGTTGTTTGGATGTATTTCTTTGGGGCGTCTATGACTGTTTCCGTGCCCAATGACCCAGATCCCCTGGATCAAGCCTCTCGTGCTGAGCTAGCCCACAAAGAAATAGACCCGATCCTCAGGAGTTTGGGTTCGAAGGACGGGGTCTTTCGAAGTGCCATCTTTTCGACGGATGGTACCCGAAATACCTCCTCTAACGGGCTCAGTAAGTTACTTCCTTTTCAAAATTCATGGATAACCTAAATCACAAAATTAGTAATAACATTAAGTCGATAGTCAAACTCTTGCTATGCTAGTCAGAGAGTGAATTATCGATTTAAATATTTTGTATATTTCAAATGGGGGCTGCACGTGATATCTAAAATGATAGTTTTGTGCAAGTAAAGTATCTAACACACGTTTGTTTGCAGCAAATTTTCTGCAAGTGCTATGTTTATGCTTTAACCGTACGGCATGCATTGCCAATATCTTAAGCATATGTCGTGGATGAATGTGTGCCTTCAAAGAAGCAAATATTTTGCACGATAACACCATCTCTCCTAGTTTCGAAACGGTATACCTAATAACACAGTATTCCGCCAATTCTTGAATATTGGATAGAGACATAGGAGTGCAATTACCTTTTCCAAGTCACATTCTTCAAAGAGTGCCAAAAATGACCTTCCCATGGCAAAGTATTCTGATAGATTACCTGTTATATCAAAGGACCGAATGCGTTACATAGGCTGCATTTATACCGTCAGTGCCACACTTAATACCAGAAACCTGATGTATTCTTACAGAATGCTTAGAGTCAATGTATTACATTTGAAAAGTACTGGATCTGTCCACAAGACTAACATAGGCATTTCTTCTCGCTCTACTTGTAATACATCGTCTTTACGTCCAGCAACATGATGATAAAGTTTGCTTCTATGTTTTAAATGAGTGAGAAGAGGGGTGAATTTAAAATATCTCTATTGCTTTTTATTTTATTTTTTAATTTTTTTGCATATGGCTTTTAGTGCCGGGAGTGTCCGAGGACATGTTCGGCTCACCAGAGTTTTATTTTTGTAGCTGCTTCTATGCGGACACCCATGGGGTGAGCTACAAGTACCGTCGCGTGTGGAGTATTGTCTGGGGAGGAAAGTGTGATTGTAAGGACAAGGGATTGGAAGGTAGTGGCTGTGCCTATAGTTAGGGACCAACCCCGGCATTTGCCTGGAAGGAAGATGGGAAACCACAGAAGACCATCTTCAAGGTTGCCGGCGGGGGGGATTCGTACCCCCTCGCCTCCCGGATGTGAGCGACTGCCTGCAGCCACGCCGTAACGACCACGGCTAACTCACCCGGTATCTCTATTGGTGATCTATTTTGTAGAAATTATTGAAGCATATTTTAGGAGACATTTTACTTCAGGTTAATGGCGTGAGTTTAAACAATTTTGACGTCATTGATTTTGTGTTATTTTCATGTTGACCACTTCACAACCCTTACAAAAGCAACCACCTTCAAACTCTAGAGTAGTCCTTTCCAACTCATTCACATCTGATTCTGAGCTGTTCCCACTGCTCGACCGAGTCCCCTTGTAGCTAAGTGAAGAGGACGCATGCCTTTGGTCCGAAGGGCCTCGGGTTTGTTTCCTGGTAGGATTGTTAGGCTCAACTTCGAACTGTCACTGCCCCGGTTAGGTGACCGGGTCTTTGTGACGTCTTAATCATTTATTTCACTATTAAGATGTGCAGATCAACTTGAAGGACCTGCAACATGCCATTATATCCATGGGTTCATACTATACGATAATAATGAAACAAGGATGTGTACTCATCTGACCTCAATGCTTTCTAGAATAGTCGGAGGAGGAAATCGTGGCTAGGAATTCAGATTTAGCAACCTTGTTGTTTATTACCTGAGAGAATTCACAGTTTTATTACCCCGTACATGAAGTACCGTAACTGACGAGATGAATGTGTACAATCTCGTAATGTAGTGGCTTGCATTCTTGGCTGTAATGCCTGAGGTTCTAGTTTGATTCTCGACTCTGTCCAGAAATTTAGTTTTAGTCTAATCTCACCCATCCTAGAAGTGGTTTTCCTGGGTTTCCCATTTCAACTCCAGAGAATGCAGGGCCATGGCCTAGACTCAATTACAAAGACAAACACAGCTATATACACACAATTAGCTTATACAGGGCTGATGACCACTATGTCCAAGCCCCTAAATTAAACAACGACTATGACAACGAGATAAGTATTATTTCGTCTGAGTTTTGAGGAAATTGGTTGAGGCATGTGTCAATCACCTTCGCTTGTTCTAGCCATGAAGTGCTAGGAGATTAACAGTGCATAGTACAGACTACCCACCCGGCTCTAGTGCTATGCGGACTGAACGCAACACAGTTCTGCCAGGGGCTATCGTCTTGTTTATGTGTTTAAAGGCACTTAATAAACAAATAAATATATTTCGGTTGACTTTTCAAGAAATGCAAGATTTTTCCTGTACTATTGAGACGATTTGGAAGATTTTGGTACAAACCACCCACACCTTCTAACTCCCTCTGGTTTAGGAGCTTGAGTTTTGTGAAACATACACCTTGGCGTATCTATCTTCTTCTATCAATCTATATATAAAGCTGTCTGTTTGTTACTTACACAAATCGACACCGTTTCACCGATCTGAACCAAAATTTGTAGTTACCCTTTGGAACCCGACGAGTAATCCTGTCCACTTATATTTCAGACAGACCACTCCATTCCTTGCATTTAGGCCCTTTGGCACCGTTTCACCGATCTAAACCAACCTTTATGTACTTAAACACTGTCTAGTTGAAATATCGGACAAACCACTCCATTCCCTGCATTTAGGCCCTTTGGTACAAATCTACACCGTTTCACCGATCTGAACTAAATTGTGTATACTTACCCTTTTGGAACCCTGCGAGTAACACTGTTCACTTGAAATTTAGGCCCTTTGGCACAAATCTACACCGTTTCAATGATCTGAACCAATATTTACATACTTACACTTTGGAACCCAACGACTACACTGGCTGCTTGAAATTCCGGACAGACCACTCCATTCCCTGCATTTAAGCCCTTTGGCAAATATCTACACCGTTTCACCCATCTGGACCAAATTTTACATACTCACCCTTCGGAACCCGACGAGTGGCACTGCCTGCTTGAGATTTCGGACAGACCACTCCATTCCCTGCATTTAGGCCCTTTGGCACAAATCTACACTGTTTTACCAATCTGAACCAAATTTTACATACTTACCCTTTGGAACCCGAGGAGTAACACTGCCTACATTTCATTTCGGACAGACCTATCCATTCCCTGCATTTAGGTCCTTTGGCACAAATCTACATCGTTTCACCGATCTAAACCAAACTTTATGTACTTAAACACTGACTACTTGAAATTTCGGACAAATCACTCCATTCCCTGCATTTAGGCCCTTAGGCACAAATCTACACCGTTTCACCGATCTGAACTAAATTTTGTATACTTACCCTTTGGAACCCGGCGGGTAACACTGTCCACTTGATATATTGGACAACCCTCTCCATTCCCTACATTTAGAATGACAGAAAAAAGGAACTTGAAAACCACGTTTTTAGGCCCTAGAACCATTCATGTCTGTAGTAGTGTAACTGTAAGAATATTTTAATAAGTCTATTGTTGGCTGGCAATGTGGGCTGCATCACGCCGCCCCTACCAGTTTTCATGTGCAGAATTGCGAAAATAGTGAAATCTTGTGCAGCTTATAAATTGCAGTCAAGGTGAGTAATTAGTGCAAAAAGATTTCTTAGGCCCCTTAAAACAGTTATCATCATGAAAATAGTATGCCTCTGTGTAAGGGCGATGGTGTTGGTGCAGTACATTGAGGTTATCAGCTGCAATAAGCGTTGGTGCTTTCAAATTTACTTTCATTTATTCTTTGAGCGCTATGTGGCGATAAATGACACAGGAGCTCGGGACTGCCGAAGTTCTCCAAAGTGTTCTGATTATTTTCCTACAGCGCTATGCGACAATAGACGACACTATCGGTCTCTACTTTTGTAACTGCCAATGAGATATAGGCCCTAGGCAGCGTCTATTATTTCACCTACTCCTCTTTCTAGTCATATTTTTCAATTCGTTAGTTAATTACATGTGTCGGTACTGTAGTTAGTAAATAGCCGTCTCCCCATTCCTTATTATCAATATCGTTAGAAGAAAGTGACCTGAATATTACGTCCATTATACTCTACTACTTATCACCCGCACTACCACCACCACCACCACAAAACGTTATATATATATTTCTGTTAGTTTAAGATGTGCCAGTTCTGTAGTACTATTCATTATCATCCATAAAATAAATAAATCCACCGGGCGAAGCCAGGCACTACTGCTTTCCCCAGGGGCTCACATCTAGTGGGACGAGGGTTGGTGACCACGGGACCCCAGCAGAGTCCGGCATTGCTTCCACTTACTTATGCCGGGCTCCTCTCCGTCTTCTTTCCTGTCGACCTCACTTGGTCAACTCTTGTTTTCTTCCCACCCCGATGGTATTAGGGAGTATTTTCCTTTCCCGCCTTAATTGGCCCTTGTCTCTTCTTTTCTGATACCCTCCTTCTGCGAGGGGTCAGCCTCCTTTTTATTTTCCTGTTATCTCCTGCCTTCTGCTCAAGGCCCTCAAGGATGCAGGGTGTATGTAACCCCACCACTTCTGGTGCACCCTGGGTATTGCTACACCCTCATGGGCTCACGGCTGGTGAGTTCGGGAGTTGGTGACCCCGAGAGATTCTTGAGCGGGGTCCGGTTTTCCCCCTTTTATCCATTACCTGTGGGGCGGACCCTGTCCTCTTTCACTTTCCTATCTGCCTTTTATGGCTCTCCTTCCTTCCAAGTCTCTCAATCCGCATTCTTCGAGGGTTGAGGGCATTTCTTTTCCCCCTGTCCTTTATTTGCCTTATTCTCCTTTTGTTTTCATTTCTTCTTCTAGTATATAAGTTAGTAGTTACTTTTAGTTGTAGTTTACATTTCATTATCATTTTCACGATCACCCAAACAATTAGGGGCCGATAACCTCGATATTAGGCCCCTTAAAAACAACAATTATCATCATCATCGCACTACTGCTAGTTATATAATAAGATTTATCACTGTCTAACTCCACTGGTATTTCTCAATAAAGGATGTGTTAACATTGGTTTCTTGTTGTAGATTTCAATGTTATCAAGTACTTTACTCCTCGTGAAATATTCTCGTAGGGGCAGGGCTGTGCTTCAGAAGGCCGTCCCCCCACTTGTCTTTTCTTTTCTTCCATGACCTATGACCTAGAAGTTACTCAATGAGCCCCTCAACGGTGGGTATTGAAACCTATGGTTTGAAAGACTTGTAACGGTGCACCTTACGTGCGGCAATAAGAATTTATAGCTCACTGCGAGGACCGAATAATTTGACTTTACAACGAGCATTTCCGTTTCCATGTTTAGATCTCAAGGTTTCTGTTTATTTGTGGACTAGCCTGTTTTCTCAAAGAGTTGAAAGATTTCGAGACTCTTAAACTAAAGTTATGAGAGCTTACTACGACCAAACGTCACGTGCAATGCGTGGGCTTGGTACCTAAACGTAAGTGGTTCGATTCCGGATTACAGCAACTTCCGGTATCCATCTTAATTCACCTAAATATCACATTTCCATTCCTCACTAAAACCTCATGTTATGAAGCCACTAGTAATTAACTAACCAACTAACCAACTAATTAACTAACTAACCAACTAATTAACTAACTAATTAATTAATTAACTAACCAACTAACTAACTAACCAACTAACTAATTAACTAACTAACCAACTAACTAACTATCTAACTAACTAATTAACTAACTAACCAACGAACTAACTAGCTAAACAACTAACTAACTAATCAACTAACTAACCAACTAACTAACTAATTAACTAACTAACCAACTAACTAAATAATTAACTAACTAAACAACTAACTAATTTACTAACTAACCAACTAACTAACTAATTAACTAACCAAACAACTAACTAATTAACTAACCAACTAAATAATTAATTACTTAATCAGCTAACAACCTAACTAAGTACCCAACTATATAACAAACTAATTACCTAGCTTACTAACTGAAGCCGCGATTGGGCACAGAGACCGCGCGAATCCAAGGACAATTGCCACCCTGCGGGATGTGGGGGATGCGTGGCCTGCAGGACGCGACGGCCCACTCAGCCGCATTACCTTGGATTCAGGCCATTCAGCACTACTTCTCATATCAAGCAGCTGATCAATTGTCCTAACAAGTTTGAGGGAACCATGCTCCATCCTCACATCAGATCTTGAATCTCTTGTGGACCCGGAAACTGGAACCCGATGCCTCGTAGCTAAGAGGCTGCACATCCCTACACCACAGGGCCAGCTACTAGGAAACCTCAATTTCAGTAACCACATGGGGGAGCTGGAAGTTCGGAGATTGAAGGTTCGAATCCCGGCAAAGGGTTTGGTTTCCACATGGTGTTTCCAAATACCTCCTGGCAAATACTGCAATGGTACCTTGTCTCCAGTCCGGAGGCACCTATCTCAAACTTACACGCTACTACAGTCACTTTGGAAACACAGGTTATCAGTCATACCCAAGGACACTAGGCTGATAACCAAGATGCCCCATGCACCAAAAATGAATTAACAACACCAACTCTCAAATAATAGCAAACTATCATTTGGAATAACGTTGTTGATTGTTGCTGTTGTTGTTTATTCTGTTTGGGTCCTTGCGACATCGTGGTCATGTAGGCCCGTGTGAGTTACTTGAGTAAGTGTAGAATTTGTACGATAACCTGTGTCACTGTGATATTTGTATTCTACTAGTGTGTGTATTTGTAATTGAGTTAGGATTTGGGTGGGGAGTGGCCGTGGCCTTAAGTTAGGTACTATCCCGGCATTTACCTGAAGTAGAAAGAGCAAACCTCGGGAAACCAATTCTTAGTTTTACCTCACGAGGCTGAGTGGACCTCATTCCAACCCTCAGACTAGAATTAAATTTCTTCGCAGTACCGGGAATCGAACCTGGGCCTCCGCGGTGACAGTCACTACGCAACGAGGTGGACTGAACTCGGAATATGTCACAGACGGGAAACAAGACGTACACTCGACCTTTGCTATTCTAGCTAACAGATAATTTAATTTAGGGAGCGGGGGTGAAACATGTTGATTATCCTTCCCATATACTTGTGTGTGAGTCGAATCTCTCTGATAACCTGCGATTTTGTGGGGCCTGTAATAGCGTGTGTAACTGCAATTAATTGGAACTAGGGTTGCAAAAGCAAGCTCATGGACGTGCCTGGTGCAAGCAGCTCCCATTAGTTAAAATCTCTGTACACATACATCCTAATGTCCAAGCGTTCACTATAATCAAGGTACGACGATACATTTCCTTAACGAGATGTTCGAAGATATACAGAAGAAAGTGGACAATAACTGCAAGGCATTTGACAAAGAACAGTATCCAAAACATCAAATTCCAAACGCATTGATGGCAAAGATTTGTATTGAAAAAATATTATCAAACCTGACTATCTCAACCACAGCAACAAAACAGTACACAGGAGAACAGTTTTACTTCAAAACAAAACTGTTAGTTCTGTGAAGAACTAAATAGCCTATGTTCATACATATCCTACTGGTCTTACTTAGGACACGAGAAATGATAACAAGATGTTTAAAAATTGCACAGCCGCCATATTTAATTTCTCATAACATTCCATTAAATTAGTCATCAGTATATTAAGGCTTGTATGAAGATAAACTGTGCCAAGTTTCACAGCGCTTGGATGAAAGAACGCGAGAAAAAATAATTTAAATCGCCTATCTAAACTTCGCGACGGCGCTACATTGGTTATGTGCTCACCTGGTTATACAATGATCCATAGGTGAACTTAAGTTAATAGCCTTTATCAACACGCACAATTTCAGTTTGATTGCTGTAATAGATTCGTAGATATTGGGAACTGTCTAAATATTTCGGGTGGTCGCCATGTTGGATTGTTGTATGTGTAGGCCATAAGAGTTACAGAATGTACCATTAGATGGAGATTATTGCGTAGGTTCATTATTCAAAAGTTCACTTAGATCGCATGATTAGGACACAAGAAATAAAAACGAGATTTTTAAATTTCGCACAGCCCCCATTTTTAGCCTACTTTTCACATTTTGCAAAAATGAGGAAAAATTAGACTAATGAGATCGGGAAAATGTGTGTCTGTCTGTCTGTCCTTCTGTCTGTCTGTCTGGCTGGCTGGCTGTGTGTGTGTCCCGCCCTATCAACTCCCAAACGGCTGCAACAATCGAAACAAAATTTGGTAGGAGTAAAGATCTATACCTGAATATCTCACGGCCATATTTGGAAATGATGTCAGTGCTACCAACTGCTGAAAAATCGCAATTGAAATTTGAGCTCCATGTTGGATATCTTGGAAGGTATGAATGGGAGCTATTTAAAAATTGGCACACGTATAGATAATAATATTGCAGTTTAATTTCCAGGAGGCCATACATGGCAGTGTTGCCAAAATGATTATAAGCCTGCTGATAGGTCAAAACTTTAAATGCATATAACATCTACCCTATCAATTGGATTTCAACCAAATTTCGTATGTGCTATGTGTACATAAACATATATGGCTGAGCGTATTCTTAAGAGCCACCAGGGCTGCCAACTGTTTTTAATCCAAATACCAGTATATCAGAAAGTATGCAAGCCGACAGCTTTAAACTATGCACACGTATAGTACCTGACATTCTATATTAACTTGGAGTAACTAATATACCTCAGTGCTGCCAACATGATTCTAAGCCTGCTGATAGGTCCAATTTTAAAATGCATGTAACTTCTATATTAACTAATGGAATTAATTAAAAATTGACACAACAATAGATCATATTATTTCAGATTATTTCTGACCAATACATGTATGTCAATGTTACCAACATGATTTTACGCGCGCTGTTAGATCCAATGTTTAACTGCATGTAACGTCCATGCTATCCATTGGACTTCAACCAAATTTTGTATTCTGTACCTTAAGAGGTGGAACTAAGAATATATTCAGTCACCGGGGCTGCAAACTGTAGTTCTCTATTAGGCTATATTATGCCAGGTATACAGTATTTCGTCTCTAAAAGCCAGTGTAGTTAAAAGGGACGTAAAACCAATAACATTATTATTAGTATACAGTATTTCGAACTAATTAGAAATTTCGATATTACCAAATTAATTTCGTCATTATTATGGATAGATCCATATAGATTAATCATTGGCATGAATCTTAAATTTTAAGAAAAGTAGGCTCTTTAGTTCGTCACGGAACTTCTTGTTAGCCTACTTTTCACATTTTGCAAAAATGAGGAAAAAGTAGACTTATGAGATCGGGAAAATGTGTGTCTGTCTGTCTGTCGGTCCTTCTGTCTGTCTGTCTGTCTGTCTGGCTGTGTGTGTGTCCCCTATCAACTCCTAAACGGCTGCAGCAATCAAAACAAAATTTGGTGGGAGTAAATATCTATACCTGAATGTCTCACGGCCATATTTGAAAATGATGTCAGTGCTACCAACTGCTGAAAAATCGCAATTGAAATTTGAGCTCCATGTTGGATATCTTGGAAGGTATTTCAAAATTGGCACACGTATAGATAATAACATTACAGTTTAATTTCCAGGAGGCCATAAATGGCAGTGTTGCCAAAATGATTGTAAGCCTGCTGATAAGTCCAAATTTTAAATGCATATAACTTCTACACTATCAATTGGATTTCAACCAAATTTCGTATGTGGTATGTGAACATAAACAGATATGACTGAGCGTATTCTTAAGAGCCACGAGGGCTGCTAACTGTTAATAAATGTTCTCAATTTATTTTATCCAAATACCATTATATCAGAAAGTATGCAAGCCGACAGCTTTAAGCTATGCACACCTATAGTACCTGGCATTTTGGATTAATATGGAGTATCTTATACACATCAGTGCTACCAACATGATTCTAAGCCTGCTGCGAGGTCCAACTTTAAATACATGTAACTTCTAAACTATCATTTGGAGTTCAACCAAATTTCGTGTGTGCTATGTGTACCATAACCGATATGACTATGCCGATTCTTAAGAGTAACCAGGACTGCCAACTGTTAATAAATACTGTCTCTATTTTTGTTGCCCTAATATCAATATATCAGAAAGTATGCAAGCCAATAGCTCTAAACTTTGCACACGTATAGTACCTGGCATTCTAGATTAATTTGGTGTAACTAATATAGGCCTACGACAGTGCTGCCAACATGATTCTAAGCCTGCTGATAGGTCCAATTTTAAAATACATGTTACTTCTATACTAACAAATGGATTTCATCCAAAATTGGTACAACACGAGATCATAATATTTCAGATTATTTCTGACCAACACATGCATGACATTGTTGCCAACATAATTTTACGCGCGCTGATAAATCCAAGGTCTAACTGCATGTAACGTGCATGCTATCCATTGGACTTCAACCAAATGTTGTATTCTGTACCTTAAGAGATGCAACTAACAATAGCCTATATTCAGTCACCAGGGCTGCCAACTGTACTGCTCTATTAGGCTACATTGTATAAGGTATATTTCGAACTAATTAGGTATTTCGATATTACCAACTTAATTTCGTCATTATTCTAGATAGGTCTATATAGATTGGCAAGAATCTTAAATTTCAAGAAAAGTAGGCTCTTTAGTTCGTCACGGAACTTCTTGTTAAGATTTGAAATCGAACAAAGCAATGGGAGTGACGGAAAACGAAGAAGAAGAAAGTGAAAGCGAAGAAGCGCGGGTGACTACCGAAACTGCTTTGCAGCATGAAGACGGATTGCTTCAATATTTGGAAGAACAAGACGACGACGCACAACTGGCAGAATAACTCACGCTAAGGAAAGTACAATCTAGAGTAAAGAAAAGGTGTTTCCAAACCAAGAAGCAAAAACGAGTGACTGATTAAAAAAAAGGTGCAACTGAATATTTTTAGCCTACTTTTCACATTTTGCAAAAATAGCTCTAAACTTTGCACATGTATAGTACCTGGCATTCTAGATTAATTTGGAGTAACTAATATAGGCCTACGCCAGTGCTGCCAACATGATTCTAAGCCTGCTGATAGGTCCAATTTTAAAATGCCTGTAACTTCTATACTAACTAATGGAATTCATTCAAAATTGACACAACAATAGATCACATTATTTCAGATTATTTCTGACCAATACATGTATGTCATTGTTGCCAACATGATTTTACGTGCGCTGTTAGATCCAATATTTAACTGCATGTAACGTCCATGCTATCCATTGGACTTCAACCAAATTTTGTATTCTGTACCTTAAGAGATGGAACTAAGAATATATTCAGTCACCAGGGCTGCCAACTGTAGTTCTCTATTAGGCTACATTATGCCAGGTATACAGTATTTCGAACTAATTAGAAATGTCGGTATTACCAACTTAATTTCGTCATTATTCTAGATAGATCCATATAGATTAATCATTGGCATGAATCTTAAATTTTAAGAAAAGTAGGCTCTTTAGTTCGTCACGGAACTTCTTGTTAGGTTATCAAAACAAATGAGTTTAATTGGATGTCAGTAGATGAAATTGTATATGAAAAATTACCGTACCGAGTTTCACTGCGCTCGTATGATTAAATCGCGAGTAAATTTCATTTAAAAGTTAAAATTCGCTTGGCCGCCATGTTGGGTTTCTGATCCCCAGGTTATTAAAAGCCCTTGTAGGTTAACTAAAGTTAAAAGCCTCTATAAACATACAAAATTTCAGTTTGATTGCTGTGATAGATTCGTAGATATTGAGAGCCGTATAATATTTCGGATGGTTGCCATTTTGGATTGTCATATATGTAGGCCATAGAGTTATGCTTCATTAGGTGACGAGTATTGCGCAGGTTCATTATTAAATCTTTCATTTCAGTCGCATGATTAGGACACAAGATATTAAAGCTTACCGTAATTTTAAAATTTCGCATAGCCACCCTCTTGAGGTTATGTAAACAATTGAACTGCTGTATATTTGATGTCAGTGCATTACAGTGTATAAACCATTGATCTGTATAATACTACTGGATGTCTCGCTCCCACGGCTGGAGTGAGGCCTCTGGCTTTGCGATTACATTTGCCTGGTGGAAGAGGGCGAACATTGCTCAAGCTGCATGACGCGCTCGTTGAAAGGATGCTTACCTAGGCTTATTAACACCCTAATTGTGATGGGAAATTGTTATTACGAGTTGTTATAAATAGAAAGGAAGACACTTGGTGTAAGCTGTCATTCCACAACATTTCTTTGTTTCAAAATACACGGCAATGACTGCAATCTACAGGAGAACATGATGATGATAATTGTTGTTTTAAGGGGCCTAACATCTAGGTTATCGGCCCCTAATGGTTTGGGTGATCGTGAAGATGAAAATAAAATGCAAACTATAACTAGAAACTAACTACTAACTTATATACTAGAAGAAGAAATAGAAAACAAAAGGAGAATAAGGCAAATAAAGGCCAGGAGGAAAAGAAATGCCCTCAACCCTCGAAGAATGCGGATTGAGGGACTTGGAAGGAAGGAGAGCCATGAAAGGCATATAGGAAAGTGAAAGAGGAGAGGGTCCGCCCCACAGGTAATGGATAAAAGGGGGAAACCGGACCCAGCTCAGGAATCCCTCGGGGTCGCCAACTCCCGAACCCACCAGCCGTGAGCCCCTGAGGGTGTAGCAATATCTAGGGTGCACCAGAAGTGGTGGGGCTACATACACCTGGCCTCCTTGAGGGCCTTGAGCAGAAGGCAGGAGATAACAGGAAAAGAAGAAGAAGGCTGACCCCTCGCACTAGGAGGGTATCAGAAAAGATGAGACAAGGGTCAATTAAGGCGGGAAAGGAAGAGACTCCCTAGGCCTCGGATACCCTAATACCGTCGGGGTCGGAAGAGAACAAGAGTTGACCAAGTGAGGTCGACAGGAAAGAAGACGGAGAGGAGCCCGGCACAAGTAAGTGGAAGCAATGCCAGACTCAGCTGGGGCCCAGTGGTCGCCAACCCACGTCCCACTAGATGTGAGCCCCTGGGGGGTACAGGAGAACAGAAGCGATACATAGGCCTATAGACAATCTTAATTTTCACGCGCTTTTATTTTTAAAAGTAGGTTATTACAGTATATTTCAGCAAAATATGAAAAATTCGCTTGCTGGGTAGGCTATTAACTTCTAGGCTCTATTGCTTTTCAATAGTGTAGGCATAGGTACGCAAACTTGAGTAACTTTCATGCTTTTTTTTCTGCAGGCCTATATAAATATATGTACGGTACCTTACAATCATTTATGTAGCCTACAATCATCAGTTAGTTATGGTTGTTTTAAGGGGCGGAACAGCAAGGTCATCTGCCCCTTTTCATACGACAATAAACAAATCATCCATAGGGTCATTCCATTAAAAGATGGAGATCAAGCCTTTCTTTTATATAGAGAGTAAATTTTGCCTATTCAGATGGTGTTTGGTCTGGATTATTTGTGCAACATTTTAATTTTTCCACTTTAACTTCAATGTATCACTAAATTTCATTCTAAAGTTTGGCTCTAATAAAGTGCGCTTGTTGCAACAAAAATTACTCTTCTAAGAAAATTGTTCCTTATTATTATATTGAACACATTGTGTGGTTTAAAGCCATTTTTTCAGTGTTGCCTTAGTAAACAAGAGTTTAGTGCTTTTCAGTCGGTCAACACGAATGTACCCAAAAGAGCTGGGTTATGCCCTAATCCTGAAAAAATCTACATGAGATTAATAAATACACTAGGATGACCAGTTTCGATCGTCAAGCGATCATCATCAGATCCATTGTACAAAAAGGGGAAATCCCGTGTCGTTGAGATAACAGACCATCTCAGTCGACCACACCTGGAGTTACAGTGAACACGAAAACTGCGCAAAGCTCCAGCAAGGAAGACTACCAAATAAGTAATAGCCTGTAATATTACATAGTTGATTTTTACAATCACATAATCACTCCAAATTACGAACTCCGGATATCTATCACCATTTAGCATTTCACCTAACATCATATATACTGCATTTAGCATACACTGACAGTTGCAACTAAATAATTGTATATATTGTAAATATTTTCACCTGTATTTTCAAACATAGATTTTATAGCCTAAGTGTAATGGATCTGATGATGATCGCTTGACGATTGAAACTGGTCATCCTAGTGTATTTATTAATCTCATGTAATTTATTTCAGGATTAGGGCATAACCCAGCTCTTTTGGGTGCATTCGTGTTGACCGACTGAAAAGCACTAAACTCATATTGAACAAATACAATCTTCAAGGTACATAATATGTAACTCATATCACAGTTCAGAGTTCCAGTCCCTAGAAAATGAGGATATCACAACGAGAAGGGAGGGGGGGGGGGGTCATGAGAGGCAAAAAAAGGAAGGATACTCTAGCCCCAGAAACGTTACCCAAATAGCTGTACAACTGATACAATAATCCTGTAACATAATTGCTACTAGGAATAGATGTTTGGGAAATGTCAGCTTATATGGGTGAATTCCTGGGAACAGATGTGTGTTGTACCAGTATATTACTTGTCAACTAGGCCTATTTTTTACAAATGTTATAGCAGTATGTGTTTCATATACCAAACCAATGCCCTTTCTTAATGCAGGATTTGTACGAATAGTTCCTCCCCACTCAATCAATGCACTGAATGGACATTGCAGTTTTCACTGTAGCGATTACAACCTCCAATGGGCAGTGGAATATAAATGGCAACTCCTGCAATTGTATTGCATTGGTGAGCATACGCATAACCATGTTAAAATAGGTACATGTAATGTGAAAGATTCCAATAACTCAAGAAGTAAATGGATACTGGCATGGCATATTGTTATCACTACTGACAGCATTCAATAAGAGCAGTATTTTCAGAAATATCTAGTGTCAAGCATGTTATGGAATTCCAGTGGTCTGCTTGATTCCAGTCACCTGTTGAAACATAATGCTGTATCACTAAGGTAAGGAATCTATGTGAGCTCCATTTGATCACATCGTTGCTCATGGTAGGGATAGTAGATCAGTTGTAAGCTCTAAAGATTTACAAGGCAAATCTGTAATGGGTTCTTTACAGTCTAGCTCGAAACTGTTCTCAGTGAGTGAATGACAGTTTGTAGTTCCATGAATAAAGGCTACCATGTTCTCAGCTCCCCTATACCTTGTAGACACACAACTCCCTAGTCTTGCCCAATAGGCCTAGATACATGCCTTCACACAATTCTTGTTTGACACCTTGTTGTGTACTGACTAGCATTCTCGGTTGTTGCCCCAGAGGTCTGGGTTCGTTTCCAGGCCCTGCCCATAAAAGTAATTCTGGTCTGAGGGCTGAAACGGGGTACGCTATGCCTCATGTGGCAAACCTGAGACGAGGTCGATTCGATTCCCACCTCGGCCATCTTGGAAGTAGTTTTCTGTGCTATCCCACATCTCCTGCAGGCAAATGCCGAAATGGTTCCTTATTTAAGGCCACGGCTGCCTCCCTCCCAATCCTCACCTAAGGTACAAAGACAAGCTAATACAGTCAACAGGTTATCATACAAAATTACACACACCCAAGTACATGGGTCTCATAGACCACGATGTCCAAGCAAGCCCCTCAAATGATAAAAGCAACAACAAAACAACTTGTGTTATAAGTGGCCGTGCTACAGTGTTGCAAACTTCTGAACTATAAGTGAACACTGGACAAACTTTTCTGTTCACAAATCTATTTCAGCTTTATCGCATTCGTCTTTTGAGACCTCCTCCAGCTTCATGAGAAAATGAAAATCCACAGCCTGCTTCCAGTCGATCGACCGGGTCAGGGATGGAATGAACAATGAAGCATGAATCAGGCACCCAGCCTACACTAGGACTGGGCAGGAGAGTAACTCACGTGTGCTGCTCCTGTTCACAGTCCTAGTTCCTAGTGCAAACAAACATTCCCCACTCTGCCTCTGCTATATTGAAAGGAGGATCACCGACCATTTGCGTATAGTTTGGTGTTGATTTGCAACAGTGCTATTACATGCATTGCATTTATCTGTGTAGGCCTACATTGATATTTAATTTTTGCTCCGACTTGTGCTTTGGACATTTGCAGTTTATCTTCCACCTGAGGCTGGTCTAGTTTTCCAAAGAGGGTTTCCTCAGCTGGAGTTTGCGGTCGGGTGGCTGAAAACAGTGTGCCGTCAACCATTCAAGTAGCCTACTGACCACGTTCAAGATCTCGTGTGTTTCTGTGTTCTCAACGAGCTTAACCATTGGTATTCACATCTCTGAAAGTTGTTTTCAGCTGAACAATCAGCTGTAAAAGACAACATGTAAACATGCAGAAAGTGGGATTCAAATAAATTAAATATGTATTTCACAAAGTATTTATCATTCCTCGAAACTTACACCTCATCCTGAATCCATATTACTGAGGTTATGATGATCTCATGTGGTAGAGGGGGCTGGGGGAGGTATATTTTATGGGAAAATAAAATATTGTTACGGCTGTGAGTTCGTTTCATCGCTCGCCGCATGAGTCACAACTGCCCCAGGGCTGGGCTGCTCTCCCTCAGTGTATTGCGTGCGCCTTATGCAACAGGACTACTGGACAAAGGGATGATCCAGAATATTCGTGACTGAGCCAGCGATGGAAGCCTCGAGAAGCCGTGAACCCTGGATGGGTCTAGAAGAATTTATTGAGTCACCGGCCTGCTATCTAAGAGCGACCCGTCAAGCAGTTGTTGTTGTGTTTTTATGAGCTAGTGCGAGCGTTTATCCTGAGCGACAGAAGTGTGGTGACTTGCGAAACCCCTAGTGAAGCTGATTCTCTTGACAGCGAGGAAGTGAGAAGCCTACAGAGGAACTGTGTCTTGAACGAGTGCGTTTTTTTCCAGTGCGACAGAAGTGATTGTGGTGCATTGTGAAACAGTGTGTAGTACGGTGACAGGCTGAGTGCAGATATTTCCAGCCAACACATGGGGCCACCTCATTACGAGGGATTAACTTCTGCGGCTTACTGACAAGTGAAAGGGGAAGTGCTCTCACCGTGAGGAAACTGGAGTAAGGTAATAATTGCTTGTATTTACTGATGAGTGCTGTATCTTCCTGCAAGCAATAAAGCTAACTTCTCTTTAAAGCAGTAATTGGTGTTGTGTTTTCTACCCACCGTAATCCAGTTAACAAAAGTGCCACTAGGGGGGTGGCACGTAACAACTGGTGTCAGAAGCCGGATTACGAACTCAAGCACAAGCACAACACCTGACGGTCCTGGTTTCAAAACCCGAGCAGGTCATTTTTTAAAATTTTCCTGTGAGCGCATGCCCCTTACAAGACAAACATCTAAAATGGAAGAGCAATTCGCAGCATTGCTAGAAACGTTAAGTGACATGGAAACCAAGATGGAAGACGGCCAGAAGAATTTAACCAAGGACCTAACTGCCAAATTAGAAGACGGCCAGAAGAATTTAACCAAGGACCTAACTGCCAAATTAGAAGACGGCCAGAAGAAGATGGAAGACGGTCAAAATAAGTTAGCGGAGGACCTGAAGAAGATGGAGGACGGCCAGAAGAAGATGGAGGACGGCCAGAAGAAGTTGGCCGAGGACCTAACTGCCAAACTAGAAGACGGACAGAAGAAGTTAGCCGAGGACCTAACTGCTAAATTAGAAGATGGCCAGAAGAATTTAACCAAGAAGATAGAGGACGGCCAGAAGAAGATGGAAGACGGGCAGAATAAGTTAGCACAGGACTTGAAGAAATTAGAACTGGGTCTGCGTGAGGAAGTCACGGCAGTGGAAAAGAAGTTCGACGCCTTAAAAGAAGAAGTTGCCGAGCTACGCCGACGCCCGCTGACGGGGGTGGAAGAGAGATTCAACGCTCTACAAAAGGAATTTGCTGAGCTGCGCCGACACCCGCCGACAGGGATGGAAGATAGATTCAAAGCCCTTCAAGAGGAAGTCGCCGAGCTGCGCCGACGCCCGCCGACCGGGGTGGATGAGAGAGTCAAAGCCCTACAAGAGGAAGTTGCCGAACTGCGCCAACGCCCACTCACGGGGGTGGAAGAGAAATTCAACGCTCTTCAAGAGGAAGTTGCCGAGCTGCGCCGACGCCCGCCCACAGGTACACCGGGGACATCAGGAACGGGACAGAGCAAAGTGACGCCCCCAACCTTCGACGGACAGGTCCCGTGGAGCACCTATTTACGTCAGTTCGAGGCAGCCTGTTCCATAAACAACTGGAACAGCACGGATGAGGCTACAGCTCTCATTGTAGCGCTGAGAGGGGACGCCCTTAACGTCCTTCAGGCCATCCCGACAGGATCCCAGGACTACGCTTCACTGATCGCCCATATGGAGTCCCGCTATGGGGATAGCCATCTTCAGCAGGCCTACCAGATGCAGCTCCGGACCCGGTACAAAAGAACGCGGAAACCCTGCAGGAGTTCGAGATGGACATCGCACGCCTCGTAAGGCTCGCCTACCCAACAGCGCCGGCCGACTTTCTGGAACAGATTGCGACGCAGACCTTCACCGACGGACTACGGGACTCGGACACTCAACAGGCGCTGCGACTCGCGCGCAATAAGACCCTGGCAGATGCGCTGAGCCACGCACTTGAGTTCGAGACGGCGAAACAGGCTTCTAGAATGCACGCGCGGGTGCGTCAAGTGGACGTCGACGAACCAGCAAAAACCAACGAGACCAAGCTCCTGGCCGACGAATTGATGGAGGCGCTAAGCCGTTTCTTCGATAGTCGCGGCATTACCAGCAACGTCACAGCCGGAAGACAACCGGAGAGGCGGCCCGAACGAGGACTACCGACCTGCTGGACCTGCGGTAAGAAAGGCCACCTGAGCAAGGACTGCGGTGATCGCCGCCGCCGAGGGTATCCGACGGGAAGTCAGTCGTCTGAAACCGCGCGGCCCAGGGAAACGAGTATTAGCCAGCCTTGGGGGGCAAAGGTTGGCTTGTGACAGTCGTCAAGCCCCGGCAGTCCAAGTTCGTGTGACGAAGTTACGGAGGGACAATAGCAGCCTGATGGTGGACGGAGTTATCAACGGAGTGAGCTGGCCCATGCTAATCGACACGGGAGCATCGAGGACCATCGTCAGTCCCACCGTGATCCCGAAGTGGAGAGTGCAACCCACACAAAGGAACCTCCAGCTAATAACCGCGACCGGAGAGACCGCACCGGTACTTGGAGAAGCACCACTGGAGTTCGTCATTAGTCGACGGGCGGTGAAGCATCCAGTGCGTGTGGCTGACGTATCAAACGAAGTGATCATCGGACTGGACTTCCTGGACCAGAACAACATCATCTTGGATCTGAGTACCAACACTCTGCACTTCGGAAGTGAGGAACTTGCTTTGCAACCAGCACACGAGGCCGTCGCCGCACGACGAGTAAGGCTGAGAGAGGACGTCATCGTTCCCGCCAGGACGGAAGTCAACGCTGCCGTAATTGTCGACGGAACTGCTGAGGGAGTGGCGGCTGTCATCGAGCCAAAATATGAGGACATCCAGACAAAAGGATTGCTAGTTGCCAAGACTCTCATCAACACGACGTCTCGGCCGTACGTCCGCCTGTCCAACCTGAACGACTACGATATTACGGTTCACCGGGACACCAACCTAGGAGTCTGCGAGCCCGTTACCTGGATTGCCCGTATCACAGACACGACGGACGGACACCTGCAGACGCACAACCAAAGAAGACGCACCCTGCCAGAAGAACTACAGAAGCTGTACCAAGGATCCCAGGACCATTTAGACGAGGAGCAATCACGCCAACTTCAGGACCTGCTACGCGAATTCCAGGATGTCTTCTCCGTGGGGAGCAAAGACTTCGGTAGGACAAGCTTGGTCCAGCACAGAATCGACGATGGGGTCAGCACACCGATTAGGGCCCCATTCCGACGTGTCCCGCTCGCCAAGCAAGCCGAAGTCGACCGGATGGTAGAAGAGATGAAGGAGCAAGGGGTGATCGAGCCATCACATAGTCCTTGGAGTTCTCCGGTCGTGCTAGTGAAGAAGAAGGACGGTTCCACCAGGTTCTGCGTGGACTACAGGCGGGTGAACGACGTCACGAAGAAGGACAGCTACCCTCTACCCCGGATCGACGACACGCTGGACACCATATCAGGATCGAGATGGTTCTCCACCTTGGATTTGAAGAGTGGCTACTGGCAGGTGGAGGTCCACCCTAAGGACCGCGAGAAAACGGCGTTCTCTGTGGGCAGCGGGCTCTGGCAGTTCACCGTCATGCCATTCGGTCTGTGCAACGCCCCTGCGACCTTCGAAAGGCTAATGGAGTCCATTCTGAGGGGACTACATTTGAAGACCTGCCTGGTCTACCTAGACGACGTCATCGTTCTAGGAAGAAGCTTCGAGGAGCACTACACAACCTGAAGGAGATCTTGATGAAGCTACGGGCTGCCCAGCTGAAGCTGAGCCCCAAGAAGTGTCAGCTCTTCCAGAAGCAGGTCCAGTACCTTGGGCATATCGTCTCCGAGGAAGGGGTGCGCACCGACCCAGAGAAGACCGCAGCTGTGAGGGAGTGGCCAGTTCCGAAGGACAAGTTCCAACTACGAAGCTTCCTGGGACACTGCACTTATTATCGTCGCTTCGTGAGAGGATTCGCCGACATCGCCAAACCTTTACATCGACTGACTGAGAAGGACCAACTCTTCACGTGGACAGCAGAATGCCACAGTGCCTTCAAACAACTCAAGCAGGCTCTGTGCACCGCGCCTATTCTGGTCTACCCCAGACCTGGAACAAGGTTCATCGTCGATACCGATGCCAGCGACTTTGGCATAGGGGGGATCCTGTCGCAAGTAGTGGACGGCGAGGAGAGAGTAGTGGCCTACTTCAGCAAGGCCTTGTCAAAGCAAGAAAGGAAATACTGCGTCACCAGGAAGGAGCTGCTCGCCATCGTGAAGACCATTGAACACTTCCACAAGTACCTGTACGGGCAAGAATTTCTCATCAGGACCGACCATGCATCCCTGCGGTGGCTCCTGAACTTCAAGCAGCCCGAGCGTCAACTCGCGCGGTGGTTAGAGAGTACAACTTTGAGATTCAGCACAGGAAACGCCAACTGCATTCTAACGCCGACGCCCTGTCACGAAGACCGTGCCCCGAAGACTGCACCTTCTGTGCCCGAAGGGAGGAGAACACCGGGATACAGTGCCGAAGGACTACCGTGGAACTTCAAGGGGGCTGGAGCCGCGAATCTTTCACGCGGGCACAAGCAGAACATGATGACCTGGGACTGATAGCCGAATGGAAGAGGGCCTGTGTCCCCAGACCCGGGTGGAACATTGTGAGTGACTGCAGCCCAAAGTTTAAGTCCTACTGGGCGCAGTGGGACTCGCTGGTTGTGAGGGATGGCCTCATATGCCGTACTTGGGAGAGCACCGACGGGAAGACATCTCGGGAACAAGTCGTCGTTCCAAAGGCTATGACGGAGGAAGTCCCGAAGGAAGTCCATGGAGGATCATCTGGTGGACACCTAGGGATAAAGAAGACACTGGAGAAGCTGAGAGAGTGGTTCTAATGGACCGGATGCCGAACTGACGTGGAGAACCACTGCGCGAGGTGCCACGATTGCGCAGTCAGCAAGTGCCCAGGACGTAGACGACGGGGTCCACTGAAGACCTATAACGTGGGCGGCCCCTTGGAGAGAGTGGCCATCGATGTTGCTGGGCCATTCCCGTTGAGCGAGGCAGGGAATCGCTACATGTTGGTCGTCAGCGACTACTTTACCAAATGGCCGTAGGCGTATGCGCTCCCTAACCAAGAAGCCGCGACGATCGCAGAGACCCTGGTGAAGGAATTCGTCAGCCGGTACGGAGTACCCCTGGAGCTACACTCCGACCAAGGGAGGAACTTCGAGTCGCAGGTGTTCCAGAACCTATGCCAGCTGCTAGGAATCCGGAAGACAAGGACAACGCCGTTACACCCTCAGTCCGACGGGATGGTAGAGCGATTCAATCGAACCATCGAGAACCATCTCCGAATAGTCGTCAGCGAGCACCAGAGGGATTGGGACAAACATCTTCCACTATTTCTCCTAGCCTACCGCGCCGCCGCGCATGAAGCCACCGGGTGCACACCAGCCCGGGCCTTATTTGGGAGGGAACTTCGTCTACCTGTCGATCTTGCCTTCGGCCGACCTGGGAATGATCCGGTCCCGGTAAGCCAGTATTGTCAAGAACTGGTCGACCAACTGGAGGACGTGCACGCGTGTTCGCGAGGAGGAAAGTGTGGATCGAGACCGACCGAATGAAGACCCGATATGACCAACAGACGGATGCTGGCGGATTCCACGAGGACGGTTCTTCAACCCATTACGGAAGAAAGGCCTGTCACCCAAACTGCAGAAGTCCTGGGAGGGCCCCTTACCGAGTCGTGAAACGGATCAACGATGTCGTCTACAGGATCCAGCGGAGCCCGAGGGCGAAGATTAAGATCGTGCATCGAGATCGCCTGGCAGCCTACGGAGGGACACAGACGGGCCAATGTATTGATCGGGACGATCAGCCTTTTAGGAAGGGGGTGGTGTTACGGCTGTGAGTTCGTTTCATCGCTCGCCGCATGAGTCACAACTGCCCCAGGGCTGGGCTGCTCTCCCTCAGTGTATTGCGTGCGCCATAGGCAACAGGACTACTAGACAAAGGGATGGTCCAGAATATTCGTGACTGAGCCAGCGATGGAAGCCTCGAGAAGCCGTGAACCCTGGATGGGTCTAGAAGCATTTATTGAGTCACCGGCCTGCTATATAAGAGCGACGGTAGTGGTGTAGTAAGAGTTCCAAATAGTGTCATGGCCGCCGCGTGAGTCCAAGCCAATATCTCGCGAACCCATGGTCAGATGTTGACAAATGAGGTGTCGTTGGACTCGGGCTGACGGGGGCTTTGCTATGGACCACTCATTTCAACCCCTAAATAAAACCTACCCCTACTAGGGGGTGAAATTGTAATTTTTTAGTGAAAGTCTCTTTTCAAATGCGACATGTATAAGTTGCGCTGCTAAAATGAACTTAAACGTTGTTGCTCATATCGCGCATGCGTTTTTCTGGCTGCCGCTATGGATTAACATTTTTGTTTTTGTTTTTTACGCATGCGCACTTGGGATTTTTGTAAGAGGGCGAGCTCTTTGAAAAAAAATGATTGATAAGAAGGGGTTTTGGTGGTGAGGAGAGAACCAGATAGTCGCCTACTTTCCTACGAAGTTTGCCGATATCTCTCGAACGCAAGGTCGGATTTGGACGTGTGACGTGTCAACTCGCTTGTCTCAAAGCCCTATACATGTTATTAATAGGTTAAAGTTTTGAGAATGAGGGAAACAGGCTTTTTGGGGGTAAAACCATGATTTTAGACTTTTTCTGATATTTCACGAATGCCTGGTCGGATTTGGTCCTATGACGTGTCAAATGGCTTGTCTAGAAACCCTCTTTATTTTGGTAATAGGTTAAAGTTTTTGAGAATGAGGGAAACAGAATGTTTTGGGGTAAAACCGTGATTTTAAAATTTTTGCTCTATCTCGCCAACCAATCATGCTAGAGGCGTGTACGAGGGGTCCAAAGACTCGGGCTGACGTCCTCTTTACTATGGACTGCTCGTTATATTAAAAAAAATTGGAAACTCGATTTTGGGGTAAACAAGTGTTTTTTGTGATTTTTGCTGATAACTCACGAACCAATAAGCCTAGAGACAAGTGCGAGGTGTCATTTTTTTCATTGCGTTGCCCTCTTGCCGAGGATGTTCGTGTTGAGCAGGAATGAAAAACCATGTTGAGGTAAAACCATGATTTTAGACGTTTTGCTTTATCTCGCAAACCCATAACGCTAGAGACGTATACGAGGTGTCATAGGACTCGGGATCACGCCCCCTTTTAGAAACTATGTTTGACATTTTGACAAAGGGCCTAACACCGTACATGTTGAAAAAAAAGTTCTTTACCGATACCTGTTTATAATGTTCATGAAGCGTGGTGGTTGAGAGGGACGATATTGCTGGGTGTGTGTGTTTCAACGAACCTGTCGCTGACCACGGTGGCTGTGCTCAATAGATCAATCGCTATTTCGACAGGTCGGTTTATGACAGAGCGAGGGTGCCTTTTTTTCTGATACTTTACCCCGAAGATGATCTATAACGTGTAAACGGTGATGAGAACTTGGTTCTATGTTGGTCGAAGCGAGTACAGAAAACAAACTTGCAGAGGAGCAGGATGTGAATGTCATTTGAGCTTATTGGAATGCGCTGATCTGACTTGACAACAGGTGCAATGGAAAATGACAAAGACGCTGAGGACACTTGAAGGTGAAATAATCTGACCATCGTGGTGGCATGGAAGAGCGAAATGCATGCATAAACGTGTGAGATGACATGTACGCTAAACAAGTTACATCCTGTTTGCTTCGTACGTGACAAAATACAAGTTCATGTGAAATTTGATCTGCCACAGGTGTTTAACTTGGACGTTATCTGTCCACGTGCATGATAACAGAATGTCCAAAGCGTGGGAAAAAAATGATTATACATGCAACGTAACATATATAAAGACATGTCGTTATCATTTCCTCTCTCACTTAGCCTTTGAACACATTGCGTTGCGTGAAACCCCTGGTCTTGTTTAACAGTTTTGGTGTTGGTGGGAAATACTTATTCTTGTTGTGAGGTAGGTATATATTTATTCATTTATACATTTATTGATTTATATTGAACCCTTATTAATCTGCGATAAATAAGTATTCATAATTTATTATTATTATTACTGCAGCCCAGGCAGTACTTGTGGAAGTTGGCGAGGATAAAGGCAAGGTAGCGTGTCGCAATGATTGCCACATAAGTTGAGCTTGTAGCTATTCTTGAAGAACGGCCTGGTAAGCTGAGTTCAAGGCCAAATTGTGTAACAACTTGCACCAGAATTGGAATCATAAAGGGATGGTCACGAGTTACTTACAACCGACCTACGATTGAATCACCCAATCAGGAGAGACCAAGCCAATATCACGCGATGGAAGGCGTCAGTGGTAAAAAGCGCGCGGAATTGATTATCTAAAGAACCGCCGATCGGAATTATCTGCGCACGAGTGCGATGAGACGTTTGATTTATTTGAAGAAGATTGACACTAGTCCCATCTGTGTGAGATGATAACTCTGGAAAATTTGTCTAAATCCACCCCACTCTTCCGTACCCTGTCAGTTTCTAATAAATTGTTCGACGAGAAGCTGTTCGATGTCTTTTCTGTGTGTGAGCTCTGTGGGCTAACATCACGCCCGTTTGTGTAACGATTTTAATGTTCTAATATAATTCGAAGTTATTTTATTTGTGAGCTCTGATGAGCTAAACTCACGCTAGTTTGCGTAGCAATTTTTAACGCTCTTAATTATTTGAAGTATAATACTGTGTGAGCTTTATGAGCTAAAATTCACGCCAATGTGCGTGGTGATTTGAAACGTGTATTATCTTAAAGACAACTATTTTCAGCTCTTAGGGGCAAGAGTTGTAACGTTCTAATTAGCGCTCACCCGAGCGAAGGTCAAGCAGGGCAGAGTAGAGATTACCGAGCGAGATAGCGACAGTGAGTCAGTCAGACTTTAAAACTTGTATTGTCGAGCCAGTGGCGATGGACTCGAAGTGTATATTTCCTGTAAATTTTTAAGTGTATTTTTCATGTGTGTATTGCGCGTGTGTGAGGGATATTTAGGGAAAGTCTTCGTAATTAATCGCATAGGACTATTGTGGGCGAATTTAGTAACCCACAAGCGATTATAGCCAGGTCAAATTACAATATCATTGAACTTTTCTTCCAAGGAGACTACATCAAGATGTCCAACATGTGGTCAGGAGCTGGGATGATGTCCGACGCTTCAACGAAGACGAATATGGAGTGCTAATTTTTCCATAGGGAAAATGGGCTGAGAAGGATGTCATAATGTTCTGCAAGCTGAGACGGTGATGTACAACAATTGATTATTCAATTATGTAGTTAGATTAGCGGGGGAACTTTTGTAAATAGTTCATTTTTTTCTTGTTTAGAGTGTTTTTCTTGTACCGGCACTAACTGTTTTTAAATGTACGTTGGCGCGTGACCAAAGTGTTTGTTGTGTATTTATTTTTCTTTGGAGCCATATTTAATGTGCACGGCGCGTGTACGTGATGTTTATCCATGCAAATGCGAAACCCGTTACATTCGATAAGTGGTGCTTTATTAAAGTTCATATTTGTGATAGGAAAGGGAGGTAATTACTGTAAGATGTTTGCTGAACAGGTTATTATTCATATTAGGGTTGCCGAGCGCAACGAATTAAGATGTAATTGTAGAACACCTTAGTTCTAATTTGATAGATTTTTTTGAGTCCTTTTCAGGTGAATTAGTCACGGCGTAGAACGGTGGCGCCAGCAAGTGGAAAATATTTATGTATTTTTATTTCAGGGTCTGTCAAACCCATACGTGTGATTCTGTGTGTGTTATTGTGTCAGGTGTGTGTGTTGATTCTACGTGAAGAGGGGTAGAGGTCCTACAGCCCTCATATTTTTGTTGTTGTTGTATTTTGATGGAAAGGCAGGGTGCTCTAGGGAGACCGCTGTTCCTTGTCCAAATTGCTGATTCTTGGATTTCCTAGTGGAAATGCCAGGATATTTTGTTCTGACACACACACGCGTATTATTGTGCTTTGGGGCACGCTTCTTCGAGATTCGATCCCGTGCCTTGGGAGGTCGAAGTTATGGTGACATGTGGGTTGACAGATATGCAGATTTCCACAAATCGCCCGTCTCGCCTGGTGACTTATTTTAGATAGGCAGTCCTGTTGTCCGACTGGCCCCTTTAAGCTTTCAAGTAGCAAACCTGTTCATTGTGATGGTTATTTTTGAACCATAATTAATTGGGGAGTTCGCCATGTGTGTGACGGATTATTGCATGTTGTATGGATAGATTATTGTGTTAATAATGTAAATGTTGGCTTTGAGCCTAGTGATTTGTTTATGACTCAATTCATGTAATTTAGTATGTCACGCCTGTGTGGTGTAGTGGTAGTGTACTTGTAAATTTGACGGTGGTCATATGTGTATTTCTTTTATTAGTCACGTGTTAACTTACTTGTGTTGATTTGTGTGAGAAGTCCTAAGTTTTTAGGCAGTAATGTTTTTTTTTTGCTACGGCAGTTTTGATTCCAATTTCATACGGAAATTATTGTGTTGTATATTTTAAGTATAGGAAGTGTCGGTTTAGTTTTAAGTGTTGTATAGTTGTTTCCCGCGTCTGTCTAGCTCTAAGCAATGTGGATTCGTCGTCTGAAAGTATATTCTGGATGGTGACGAATCACGCATTCGATTGTACACATCGTGAAGCATGCAGAACAGCACACGCGCATACATTGTCACTTTTGTTGATTTTCTTAAGGACACTTTGTCTGTGTAATTAATCTCTCCAGAGATTTGGCCTAGTTTTGGCATATTTTATTTTATTAAGTGGGAGTTTTTTGGGAGTTTGTTTTGTTAATTCTTTTGTATAGTTAGGTGATTTGTTATTAAATTCATTTGTTTTAACACTGGCTTCACTTTTTCCTGCATGTTATTTTGTTATATGTTACCCTGCATGTTAATGAAGCGCTTTGAAAACAACTTACGAAACTGAGTCTCATAAGCTTCTTTGCAAGGGTTCAATATATATTTACAAGCAATTATTTATTGATTAGGTAATTATTGATTTTTTTAAATTTATTTGTTTGCAGATAATTGGTATACCTTACATGTCTGAGAGAGAAGATACCATTGCACTTTTGAGCCCACTAGAAAGAAACAGCAATAAGCCACTGCAAGTGAAGGTGGGATTATTTTTTTAAACTAAATTGTTTCACTTTCTTGATTCATATTTTACTTTATAAAATGCATGTACTAACCTGAATTTAGGTATTTATAACGGTTTATTTTATTTATTTTTAGAAACTTGGAAAGAAAGCCTTACCGCCGTAGCAGTCGCTGAAAACCCAAGACGCAGTAAAGTGCAACCATTGTTTCCAGGCAGTGAACTATTTAAAACTCAGGTAAGACTAACATAAAATGCTATTCCATTTTACCACTACTGAAACTGGTAGACAAAAATTCATTACCTGTACATGACTAGGACGATGATTGCTTTCTTGATTAATGGCTATGTTGTTGTTGACTGGGAAAAGTACAAGGCCATGTTGGATTTTCTAAAAACAAAAATTTAAATTTAATTTATGGGTGGTTCCCTATGGACTCAACGAATATCCACAGGTTTGAACATGATAATGTGAACAAAATGACATGACATTCATTTTTGTTTATATATTGGTTAAAGGGGGGATGTAAATAACTGTAGCTTTATAAAAAGAAAATAAGTACATGTGTTACTGTTAGTGCCAACATATAGTTTATTTTTAATGGTGTTTTGATTTATTAATGCCAATTAATGTTGACGTTTTATTTACAAGTATTGATTGATTGATTGATTGATTGAGTGATGGGTTATTTTGTTTGCTTTTAGGTGTCGTCATGCGCCATTAACGTAATGAACAGACAGTGAACAAGCATACATTGTGCTTTAAAGTACTCTGTGCAACGTTAATAACTTACAATAAGAAAACGTTTTATTATAACACATGGCGTTAGTACCAAATACAACAAGTGAGCAAGTTGGTTTACCATGTGGGTTAAATTTAAAATCAGAACATGACCGTTGGTTAACATTTGAATCCTGGCCTGTAGGCTTCTTGTCGACACATGAACTTGCAAAAGCCGTTTTTTTTACTTGAACCGAGAAGATGTGGTGCGCTGTGTGTTTTGTCGTATTGAACTTTCACACTGGGAAGAAGGGGATGATCCCTTTAGAGACCATTTGCGATGGTCTCCTTGTTGTCCTTACATGCTTGGAAAGCAAGTGGGTAACCTACCCGTGCATTCATTTTACCGAACCACAAGACCATTGGCCGCTACTTACGTTGCTGAATCACAAATAAATAATAATGATTTATTGCCAGCCAACAACGGTAGTGTCGATATATGTGGTCCATATGCCATAGACAGTGTTGAATTGGCATGTGCTTTTGAAAAATTGGGAGTTTGCAAGACTAAAGCACTAGCACACCCAGAGTACAGCTCTGTTGAAAAACGTTCAGAATCTTATAAAAATATTTGGCCATTAATATTAAAACACTTTACCAAACAACTAAGTGAAGCTGGAATTTTTTATACTGGTGAAGGGGATCAAACAATATGTTTTTATTGTGGATTTGCTTTAAAGGATTGGTAAATGACTGATGACCCTTTTGTGCAACACGCTCGTTGGTTACCTAACTGCAAATACATGGTGTTGCTTAAAGGTCAGGAATTTGTGAACACTATTCGTAAAGAAAACATGATTGCAGTACAAGACTTAAAAGTGTCTTTAGAGTTAGAACATGCAGAGCAAATACACGAGGTTGAAAGAAAAGACTTGTCTCACGAACAGATACAAAAGTGTGACCAACAATTATGTAAAATTTGTTATCAAGATGAACTAGGTGTTGTATTTTTGCCTTGTGGACACATGATAGCCTGTGTCAAGTGTGCATTAGAACTCAACACTTGTGCTATATGCAGAAAAACAGTATCTGCTACAGTTAGGGCATTTCTTGCATAAATAGTAAAATTTATCAGCCATGCATAGTGCAAAATCCCTAATTGCACAATATTATTAAAGCTGTTTTAGAGTGTAATAGATATGCTTTTCTTTTGTTTATAGACTACTACAATGAATGTTTTGAATGCTGTGGGTCAAGCATGTGGCTTAGAGACAAAGAAGCTCAGTGAATTGCCAACGCATATTCCATTACGCATTATCAAGATTCGGAAATTGAAAACAGCATATGGTGATCGTGTACTTTGTGTATGTGAAAACTTTGAGACATTTCTGCCTACACGGTTTAATGATATGTCGGAGAGTGTTTTTGATGAAGTCAATAATGCTGTACAACCTGTACACTTAATTTATGAAGGTTTTAAAAACAATAGGTGCATGGTTCGTTTTAATTAAATATAAAAAAACAAATGTCAAATAATAATGGAAGATATAAGTGATGACAATGAACAGAAAGAAAAATATGTGTATAGATAATAATGTTTTAGTGTTTAGTATTGTCTTAAAAAATATTATCATGAAACAAAACAAAATGTATATAAAGTTTGTAAATAAATGAAAATAATGGTACAATGTTGTTTTATTTTCTATAGAAGTCAGAATATTTAACATTGCAGAGTATACATGATTATGACAATAAAAATCACACTTAATACAAGTCTTTGCCTTTACGATAGTGTGTTATAGTTTTAAAAACAAAGCTTGTTGTAGATCTTTTTTCTTTCACGATGAACAATAGGCATGAAAATGTTATTGTCTTGTTTTGGATCATTATCACTATCATAATCATAAGCAGCATGATCTATATCACTATTATTATAATCACTATAATTATCCTCAACATTATCCTCAACATTACTAAACCCAGTTAAATATTCCTGGTCCTCTTCCTGTTCCTCTTCCTCTTCCTCTTCAGTGTCCTCGTGTAGAGTCTGCGTGGCTTTTGATAATGTTAAGGGTTTTTTGAACATTGAATTATTTTCAATAGTAGTATTGTTTTGTAGTTCTTGCTTTTTAACATTTTCATGATTTTCTGTTGACAGCAACAGTGTTTCATGCAGTACACTACATTGATGATCACTGACACTTAAAACCACACAATTTTTGCTTTTTAGCTCACTGCGACATTGTTTTGAACGTTGTTTTGTACAACGCCAAATAACAGTTCCATTTTTATTGGTTCGTTTCACAATATATGAATATCCTTTATAGAATGCATGAGGCTTACCATACCTAGTCACAGATACTTCCATATCAACTGTCAAGCTTAGACTAAGCTCTAGTAAAGACAACTTGATAATAAGAACAATAGTATAATGTGCGAGCATATATGGGTGCAAATGTGGGAGCAAAAATTAGGAGCAAAAAGCGGGAGCAAAAATTGGAAGCAAAAAGTGGGAGCAAAATTGGGAGCAAAAATTGGGAGCAAAAAGTGGGAGCAAAAATTGAGAGCAAAAAGTGGGAGCAAAAAGTGCGAGCAAAAAGTGGGAGAAAAAAAAGTAGTAGGAAGTATGGGAGCAAATGTGAAAGCAAAAGTGGGAGCAAGTATGGGAGCATATGTGAAAGCAAAAGTGGGAGCAAAAAAGTGAAAGAAAAAAGTGGGAGCAAAAAGTGTAAGCAAAAGTGGGGGCAAATATGAGAGCAAAAATGTAGGAGCAAGTATGGGAGCAAATGTGAAAGCAAAAGTGGGAGCAAAAAGTGAGAGAAAAAAGTGGGAGCAAAAAGTGTAAGCAAAAGTGGGAGCAAATATGAGAGCAAAAAAAAGTGTGAGCAAATGTGAGAGCAAAAAGTGAGAGTTAAAAGTGTAAGCAAAAGTGGGAGCAAAAAATTGGGAGCAAAAAGTGGGAGCAATAATTGGGAGCAAAAAGTGGGATCAAAAGAAAGTAGGAGCAAGTATGAGAGTAAGTGTGAAAGCAAAAGTGGGAACAAGTATGGGAGCAAATGTGAAAGCAAAAGTGGGAGCAAAAAGTGAGAGAAAAATGTGAGAGCAAAAAGTGTAAGCAAAAGTGGGAGCAAATATGAGAGCAAAAAAAAAGTAGGAGCAAGTATGGGAGCAAATGTGAAAGCAAATGTGGGAGCAAAAAGTGAGAGAAAAAAATGGGACCAAAAAGTGTAAGCAAAAGTGGGAGCAAATATGAGAGCAAAGAAAAGTGGGAGCAAAAATGTGGGAGCAAAAAGTGGGAGCAAAACGTGTAAGCAGAAGTGGGAGCAAACTAGTGTGAGCAAATATGGGAGCAGAAAGTGGGAGCAAATGTGAAAGCAAAAGTGGGAGCAAAAAGAGCGAGCAAAAGTGAGTGCACAAAGTGGGAGCAAAATGTGTTAGTAAAAAGTGGGGGCAAATGTGGTGTTTTACTAAAACAATCTCCCCTAACCTAACCTAACCTAAGCTAACTTCACCCAACCTAATTTCACCTAAACTAACCTTCCAACTCTCAGATCAAAAATTAAATTCTGGCCATAGTCGAGTTGGAACCCAAAACCTCTGGGATAACACCCAAGTATACTAGCCACTACACCGCGAAATGGGCAAATTATCATGCAACGCAACACAAAAATAAAAAGTTTTCTGTAGTGTAACTCATTGGCTGACAACCATAGTTGAGAATTCAAACCCAAGACCTCAGGACTTTTGTTTTGAACATTATCAGAAATATTATTCCATTTACTTTTTGCTGTTGCTTATAGTTATAAGAGTTGGCATTAATATGGGAGAAAAAGTGAAAGCAAAAAGTGGGTGCAAGCATGGCTGGTTGTAGAGACTTCATATCAACTAATACACATAAATTAAATTTTAGTAAAGTGACTTGGCTAATAATAATAATATTAACAGTTTTAAAAAATTCAAGGGATTGATATTTTTCAGGGTGTAATTTCCAAAGTACTGTCAAGAATAATAATTACATGAACAAATTCCAAGAACTCTAGAGTGCTTTTAAGGTTAATGATTGGCAAGGAGTGAGATAGAGCTAGCTAACCTAAGTTAACCTCAGCTCAGTAAACCTAACCTTGTCACATGACATGTTCTACAAGTATAGACTTGCTTTGAGACTGGCTATGACGTCACAGATGAATGGCGGTGGGAGGCTGGACATGACTTTTTATTACACAAAAACATTTTCCTTTTTGCTAGCCTCCCACCGCCATCATCTGTGACGTCATAGCCAGTCTCAAAGCAAGTCTATACTTGTAGAACATGTCATGTGACAAGGTTAGGTTTACTGAGCTGAGGTTAACTTAGGTTAGCTAGCTCTATCTCACTCCTTGCCAATCATTAACCTTAAAAGCACTCTAGAGTTCTTGGAATTTGTTCATGTAATTATTATTCTTGACAGTACTTTGGAAATTACACCCTGAAAAATATCAATCCCTTGAATTTTTTAAAACTGTTAATATTATTATTATTAGCCAAGTCACTTTACTAAAATTTAATTTATGTGTATTAGTTGATATGAAGTCTCTACAACCAGCCATGCTTGCACCCACTTTTTGCTTTCACTTTTTCTCCCATATTAATGCCAACTCTTATAACTATAAGCAACAGCAAAAAGTAAATGGAATAATATTTCTGATAATGTTCAAAACAAAAGTCCTGAGGTCTTGGGTTTGAATTCTCAACTATGGTTGTCAGCCAATGAGTTACACTACAGAAAACTTTTTATTTTTGTGTTGCGTTGCATGATAATTTGCCCATTTCGCGGTGTAGTGGCTAGTATACTTGGGTGTTATCCCAGAGGTTTTGGGTTCCAACTCGACTATGGCCAGAATTTAATTTTTGATCTGAGAATTGGAAGGTTAGATTAGGTGAAATTAGGTTGGGTGAAGTTAGCTTAGTTTAGGTTAGGTTAGGGGAGATTGTTTTAGTAAAACACCACATTTGCCCCCACTTTTTACTAACACATTTTGCTCCCACTTTGTGCACTCACTTTTGCTCGCTCTTTTTGCTCCCACTTTTGCTTTCACATTTGCTCCCACTTTCTGCTCCCATATTTGCTCACACTTGTTTGCTCCCACTTCTGCTTACACGTTTTGCACCCACTTTTTGCTCCCACATTTTCTCCCACTTTTGCTTTCACATTTGCTCCCATACTTGCTCCTACTTTTTTTTGCTCCCCCTTTTTGCTCTCAATGTTTGCTCCCAATTTTGCGCCCACTTTTTGCTCCCAATTTTTGCTCCCACTTTTTGTTTCCATATTTGTTCACACTTTTTCTTTTTGCTCTCATATTTGCTCCCACTTTTGCTTACACTTTTTGCTCCCACTTTTTTTTCTCTCACTTTTTGCTCCCACTTTTGCTTTCACATTTGCTCCCATACTTGCTCCTACTTTTTTGCTCTCATATTTGCTCCCACTTTTGCTTACACTTTTTGCTCCCACTTTTTTCTTTCACTTTTTTGCTCCCACTTTTGCTTTCATATATGCTCCCATACTTGCTCCCACTTTTGCTTTCACATTTGCTCCCATACTTGCTACTACTTTTTTTTTGCTCCCACTTTTTGCTCCCACTTTTTGCTCTCAATTTTTGCTCCCACTTTTTGCTCCCACTTTTTGCTTCCACTTTTTGCTCCCACTTTTTGCTCCCAATTTTTGCTCCCACATTTGCACCCATATATGCTCGCACATTAAACTATTGTTCTTATTATCAAGTTGTCTTTACTAGAGCTTAGTCTAACCTTGACAGTTGATATGGAAGTATCTGTGACTAGGTATGGTAAGCCTCATGCATTCTATAAAGGATATTCATATATTGTGAAACGAACCAATAAAAATGGAACTGTTATTTGGCGTTGTACAAAACAACGTTCAAAACAATGTCGCAGTGAGCTAAAAAGCAAAAATAGTGTGGTTTTAAGTGTCAGTGATCATCAATGTAGTGTACTGCATGAAACACTGTTGCTGTCAACAGAAAATCATGAAAATGTTAAAAAGCAAGAGCTACAAAACAATACTACTATTGAAAATAATTCAATGTTCAAAAAACCCTTAACATTATCAAAAGCCACGCAGACTCTACATGAGGACACTGAAGAGGAACAGGAAGAGGACCAGGAATATTTAACTGGGTTTAGTAATGTTGAGGATAATGTTGAGGATAATTATAGTGATTATAATAATAGTGATATAGATCATGCTGCTTATGATTATGATAGTGATAATGATCCAAAACAAGACAATAACGTTTCCATGCCTATTGTTCATCGTGGAAGAAAAAAGATCTACAACAAGCTTTGTTTTTAAAACTATAACACACTATCGTAAAGGCAAAGACTTGTATTCAGTGTGATTTTTATTGTCATAATCATGTATACTCTGCAATGTTAAATATTCTGACTTCTATAGAAAATAAAACAACATTGTACCATTATTTTCATTTATTTACAAACTTTATATACATTTTGTTTTGTTTCATGATAATATTATTTAAGACAATACTAAACACTAAATCATTATTATCTATACACATATTTTTCTTTCAGTTCATTGTCATGACTTATACCTTCCATTATTATTTGACATTTGTTTTTTTATATTTAATTAAAACGAACCATGCACCTATTGTTTTTAAAACCTTCATAAATTAAGTGTACAGGTTGTACAGCATTATTGACTTCATCAAAAACACTCTCCGACATATCATTAAACCGTGTAGGCAGAAATGTCTCAAAGTTTTCACATACACAAAGTACACGATCACCATATGCTGTTTTCAATTTCCGAATCTTGATAATGCGTAATGGAATATGCGTTGGCAATTCTCTGAGCTTCTTTGTCTCTAAGCCACATGTTTGACCCACAGCATTCAAAACATTCATTGTAGTAGTCTATAAACAAAAGAAAAGCATATCTATTACACTCTAAAACAGCTTTAATAATATTGTGCAATTAGGGATTTTGCACTATGCATGGCTGATAAATTTTACTATTTATGCAAGAAATGCCCTAACTGTAGCAGATACTGTTTTTCTGCATATAGCACAAGTGTTGAGTTCTAATGCACACTTGACACAGGCTATCATGTGTCCACAAGGCAAAAAATACAACACCTAGTTCATCATGATAACAAATTTTACATAATTGTTGGTCACACTTTTGTATCTGTTCGTGAGACAAGTCTTTTCTTTCAACCTCGTGTATTTGCTCTGCATGTTCTAACTCTAAAGACACTTTTAAGTCTTGTACTGCAATCATGTTTTCTTTACGAATAGTGTTCACAAATTCCTGACTTTTAAGCAACACCATGTATTTGCAGTTAGGTAACCAACGAACGTGTTGCACAAAAGGGTCATCAGTCATTTACCAATCCTTTAAAGCAAATCCACAATAAAAACATATTGTTTGATCCCCTTCACCAGTATAAAAAATTCCAGCTTCACTTAGTTGTTTGGTAAAGTGTTTTAATATTAATGGCCAAATATTTTTATAAGATTCTGAACGTTTTTCAACAGAGCTGTACTCTGGGTGTGCTAGTGCTTTAGTCTTGCAAACTCCCAATTTTTCAAAAGCACATGCCAATTCAACACTGTCTATGGCATTTGGACCACATATATCGACACTACCGTTGTTGGCTGGCAATACATCATTATTATTTATTTGTGATTCAGCAACGTAAGTAGCGGCCAATGGTCTTGTGGTTCGGTAAAATGAATGCACGGGTAGGTTACCCACTTGCTTTCCAAGCATGTAAGGACAACAAGGAGACCATCGCAAATGGTCTCTAAAGGGATCATCCCCTTCTTCCCAGTGTGAAAGTTCAATACGACAAAACACACAGCGCACCACATCTTCTCGGTTCAAGTAAAAAAACGGCTTTTGCAAGTTCATGTGGCGAGAAAAAGCCTACAGGCCAGGATTCAAATGTTAACCAACGGTCATGTTTTGATTTTAAATTTAACCCACGTGGTAAACCAACTTGCTCACTTGTTGTATTTGGTACTAACGCCATGTGTTATAATAAAACTTTTTCTTATTGTAAGTTATTAACGTTGCACAGAGTACTTTAAAGCACAATGTATGCTTGTTCACTCTCTGTTCATTACGTTAATGGCGCATGACGACACCTAAAAGCAAACAAAATAACCCATCACTCAATCAATCAATCAATCAATACTTGTAAATAAAACGTCGACATTAATCGGCATTAATAAATCAAAACACCATTAAAAATAAACTATATGTTGGCACTAACAATAACACATGTACTTATTTTCTTTTTATAAAGCTACAGTTATTTACATCCCCCCTTTAACCAATATATAAACAAAAATGAATGTCATGTCATTTTGTTCACATTATCATGTTCAAACCTGTGGATATTCGTTGAGTCCATAGGGAACCACCCATAAATTAAATTTAAATTTTTGTTTTTAGAAAATCCAACATGGTCTTGTACTTTTCCCAGTCAACAACAACATAGCCATTAATCAAGAAAGCAATCATCGTCCTAGTCATGTACAGGTAATGAATTTTTGTCTACCAGTTTCAGTAGTGGTAAAATGGAATAGCATTTTATGTTAGTCTTACCTGAGTTTTAAATAGTTCACTGCCTGGAAACAATGGTTGCACTTTACTGCGTCTCGGGTTTTCAGCGACTGCTACAGTGGTAAGGCTTTTCTTTCCAAGTTTCTAAAAATAAATAAAATAAACCGTTTTAAATACCTAAATTCAGGTTAGTACATGCATTTTATAAAGTAAAATATGAAACAAGAAAATGAAACAAGTTAGTTTAAAAAAATAATCCCACCTTCACTTGCAGTGGCTTATTGCTGTTTCTTTCTAGTGGGCTCAAAAGTGCAATGGTATCTTCTCTCTCAGACATGTAAGGTATACCAATTATCTGCAAACAAATAAATTAAAAATCAATAATTACCTAATCAATAAATAATTGCTTGTAAATATATATAAATCAATAAATGTATAAATGAATAAATATATACCTACCTCACAACAAGAATAAGTATTTTCCACCAACACCAAAACTGTTAAACAAGACCAGGGGTTTCACGCAACGCAATGTGTTCAAAGGCTAAGTGAGAGAGGAAATGATAACGACATGTCTTTATATATGTTACGTTGCATGTATAATAATTTTTTCCCACGCTTTGAACATTCTGTTATCATGCACGTGGACAGATAACGTCCAAGGTGAACACCTGTGGCAGATCAAATTTCACATGAACTTGCATTTTGTCACGTACGAAGCAAACAGCATGTAACTTGTTTAGCGTACATGTCATCTCACACGTGTATGCATGCATTTCGCTCTTCCCTGCCACCACGATGGTCAGATTATATCACCTTCAAGTGTCCTCAGCGTCTTTGTCATTTTCCATTGCACCTGTTGTCAAGTCAGATCAGCGCATTCCAATAAGCTCAAATGACATTCACATCCTGTTCCTCTGCAAGTTTGTTTTCTGTACTCGCTTCGACCAACATAGAACCAAGTTCTCATCACCGTTTACACGTTAAAGATCATCTTCGGGGTAAAGTATCAGAAAAAACGCACCCTCGCTCTGTCATAAACCGACCTGTTGAAATAGCGATTGATCTATTGAGCACAGCCACCGTGGTCAGCGACAGGTTCGTTGAAACACACACACCCAGCAGTATCGTCTCTCTCAACCACCACGCTTCATGAACATTATAAACAGGTATCGGTAAAGAACTTTTTTTTCAACATGTATGGCGTTAGGCTCTTTGTCAAAATGTCAAACATAGTTTCTAAAAGGGGGCGTGATCCCGAGTCCTATGACACCTCGTACACGTCTCTAGCGTTATGGGTTTGCGAGATAAAGCAAAAAGTCTAAAATCATGGTTTTACCTCAACATGGTTTTTCATTCCTGCTCAACACGAACATCCTCGGCAAGAGGGCAACGCAATTTAAAAAATGACACCTCGCACTTGTCTCTAGGCTTATTGGTTCGTGAGTTATCACCAAAAATGACAAAAAACACTTGTTTACCCCAAAATCGAGTTTCCATTTTTTTTTTAATATAACGAGTAGTCCATAGTAAAGAGGACGTCAGCCCGAGTCTTTGGATCCCTCGTACACGCCTCTAGCATGATTGGTTGGCGAGATAGAGCAAAAATTTTAAAATCACGGTTTTACCCCAAAACATTCTGTTTCCCTCATTCTCAAAAACTTTAACCTATTACCAAAATAAAGAGGGTTTCTAGACAAGCCATTTGACACGTCATAGGACCAAATCCGACCAGGCATTCGTGAAATATCAGAAAAAGTCTAAAATCATGGTTTTACCCCCAAAAAGCCTGTTTCCCTCATTCTCAAAACTTTAACCTATTAATAACATGTATAGGGCTTTGAAATACTGGAATGCAGCCGAAATAAATCAGAAACTTCTATGGAGATCAAATTGGCAGGTGAAAAGCTGAAGGAAGTTGGAGACTTTTGTTACTTAGGAAGCAGAATAACCAGTGATGGACGAAGCAAAGAGGATATAAAAAGTAGGTTGGATCAGGCATGGAAAGCCTTCCTACAAAAAAGGAATCTGTTGACATCGAATATAGATTTAGGTATTAGGAAGTCATTTTTGAAAGCCTTTGTCTGGAGCGTGGCGCTCTATGGAAGTGAAACTTGGACTATTGGTGCAGCAGAAAATAGGAGAATTGAAGCATTTGAAATGTGGTGTTACAGGAGAATGATGAAGATCAGATGGGTAGATAGGGTTACAAACGAAGAGGTATTAAGGCGAGTGGGAGAGGAGAGATGTTTCTGGCGACTGCTAATGAAGAGAAGAGATAGGTTGGTAGGACACATACTAAGACACCCAGGAATAGCAAGCTTAGTTATGGAAGGAAGGGTCGAGGACAAGAACTGTAGGGGTAGACCAAGGTTAGAATATGTTAAACAGATTGCCTCGGATGTAGGGTGTGGTAGCTATGTAGAGATGAAACGATTAGCTCAGGACAGGGAGGCATGGAGATCTGCATCAAACCAGTCAAAAGACTGAAGACTCAAACAACAACAACATAGGGCTTTGAGACAAGCGATTTGACACGTCACACGTCCAAATCCGACCTTGCGTTCGAGAGATATCGGCAAACTTCGTAGGAAAGTAGGCGACTATCTGGTTCTCTCCTCACCACCAAAACCCCTTCTTATCAATCTTTTTTTTTTCAAAGAGCTCGCCCTCTTACAATAATCCCAAGTGCGCATGCGTAAAAAACAAAAACAAAAATGTTAATCCATAGCGGCAGCCAGAAAAACGCATGCGCGATATGAGCAACAACGTTTAAGTTCATTTTAGCAGCGCACCTTATACATGTCGCATTTGAAAAGAGACTTTCACTAAAAAATTACAATTTCACCCCCTAGTAGGGGTAGGTTTTATTTAGGGGTTGAAATGAGTGGTCCATAGCAAAGCCCCCGTCAGCCCGAGTCCAACGACACCTCATTTTTCAACATCTGACCATGGGTTCGCGAGATATTGGCTTGGACTCACGCGGCGGCCATGACACTATTTGGAACTCCTACTATCCCCCTACTAGCGACCCGTCAAGCAGTTCTCGTTGTGTTTTTATGAGCTAGTGCGAGCGTTTATCCTGAGCGACAGAAGTGTGGTGACTTGCGAAACCCCTAGTGAAGCTGATTCTCTTGACAGCGAGGAAGTGAGAAGCTTACAGAGGAACTGTGTCTTGAACGAGTGCGTTTTTTTTTTCAGTGCGACAGAAGTGATTGTGGTGCATTGTGAAACAGTGTGTAGTACGGTGACAGGCTGAGTGCAGATATTTCCAGCCAACGCACGGGGCCACCTCATTACGAGGGATTAACTTCTGCGGCTTACTGACAAGTGAAAGGGGAAGTGTTCTCGCCGTGAGGAAACTGGAGTAAGGTAATAATTGCTTGTATTTACTGATGAGTGCTGTATCTTCCTGCAAGCAATAAAGCTAACTTCTCTTTAAAGCAGTAATTGGTGTTGTGTTTTCTACCCACCGTAATCCAGTTAACAAAAGTGCCACTAGGGGGGTGGCACGTAACAATATGTTAACATAGCATTTCATTTTAGCTAAATTAGTGGTGAATAAAGTAACAATGGTCGAAAACAGGTCCACGTGTAGCAGGGCAGGGGGTGGAAGGGGTTACAAATGTTTTGAGGTTATGATGTCACAATGTAGAATACTCTTAATTACTCTTGATTATATCATTTTAACAGATTTGAATCATTATTATGAACATTTATTTTGTTTGAAAAGCACTGCTAAGCTTTCAAATAGGCAAATAATAGAAAAAAGTTGTCGTAGATTTGGAAATCATACCAACATGTCACACCAAAACTCATTATTATTATTATTTCATTTTTGGAACCATATTGCCTCCTCAGGTGCAATAATGCATGATTTCGATTTAATGTCAGACACTTACAATCAGTTTTGACAGTAATAATGTGCGTTCGTAATAATAACAGTCGATCGTAGTTACTGTATAAATGCGAGATTGGTAGCCATTGTAGCCCAAACAATGCCATGTGGACTTAAACTTTGAGCCAATAAACGTGTCTTGAAAATTAGCATTGGGTCTCTTATTACAAACTCCTTGGATAGTGCAGGTGTGGCAGCTGTCAAAGTAATAATTCCCAATTGTGACATTGGCGTGGCAGAGAGAAGAAAGTACCTAACCCGTGCCACTTCTTAACGTTTTAAGAAGCATAATAGTTATTATCAGTTGGCAACTGTTGATGTTGTTTGTAGCGGAGTGGATCCAGGATTATTTTTTTCGTTTTAGCGAAGGTTGCACCCTATCCTTAACTGGAGTTTAATGTCTAAATTGCTGTGCCACGCTTTCCGGAGCGGTTGTCTATTTCCCACAGCCGTACAAAAATGAGGGCGTTAAATTCACACCCCGATATCTAATCAAAGTGTGAGAAACTAACGTTCTCCGAATGGAGTTCGGTTCTTTTATACCAATATTGCAGTTCCGCAAACCCTCGTCCAAATGCGTGCCCCAAAAGGTATGCGCTTTCTTTGAGGATTAGGGTAAACGGTAAACCTCCTAAATGCTTAACCCTCAATTGGTTGCGCCACGGTCATTTAGACCGGGCCTATTGTTTATTTCTTCTGTGTGTACTCGGTCTGGCGCCAAGTCTTTCCACTTCCTAGTACCTTCCCCTGCCCCTCACCCTACAACACCATGCATCTCTTATCAGTTTCACTCCATGCGCTCCATTGTTACAAGCAAAAGCTTCGCCACCCGGTCTAAAGTTCCGTTGCGCGACCAAGTGTGTGTGTCACTTTTACGGTGTAATGTTCCGTGCGCGACTAATTAAGATTGGATAATTTGCGTGCAGTTTTGTATTAGTTTGCATCTTTTGACTATTATTTGTGATAAAATGGATATATTGTCACATAATTTCATAAGTAGTAGTTTAAGTTTTAGATGGTAACATTGTTTCACTGCATTTTCTATTTAAAACAAAATAAGTGATTTATTTTACATAAATGTCTATCATAACTGCACTTTATTGCCTCATTTGTTATTATGTAGTGAACCATGGCTAAAAAGTAAGATTCAGTAACTCCATCCTGCTTTTAATGATGCCCGGTCTTTTTGACCGTGCGCGACCAAATACGTTTCATTTTTCACGCGAGCAAACAAGGGTGAGATTCTTCTCTGACACGCACTGTGTCTCCTTGTTCCTCCTGCAAATGTTTACCAAACTCCGCAATTTCCGTGTTACAGACAGCTCGCGCCAACATGAAATTTATTTATTTATTTATTTATTTATTTATTTAACAATTATTAGATACAACCATGAAAAGGTCATTTTACACTAATAATTTAACAATTTCAAATAATAATAACAAAAACAACAACAACAACAATAACAGGTAACAATTGGCAGTGACGGCAGAAAGGATAAATCTCGGGAAGGACGCAGGGAGTGATTGGGGTAGTGAGTGATTAGGAGGGCGAGGGGTTAGGAAAAGAGGGTGAAAGGGATCTTCTAATGTTATGTTTGAATGTTCGATAGGGAGAGAATATGTCAATGTTTGGAAGGGAGTTGCTAAGGGTAGGTAGACGGTGGAAAATAGAGCGCTTCTGTACTTCAAGACGTGGGCGAGGTACGTGGTGTAAATGGTTCTGGCGTGTTGAACGGGAGGGAACATGAAGTGGGAAGTAGCTTAAGAGCATGTTACATTTTGTGTAACCATTCATAATTTTATGTAAGAAACACAGGTCAGTAAATTGTAGACGGCTTCTCAGGTCGAGTACATTGAGCTGGTTTAGAATATCGGATTTGGCGAAGTGCCTTAGTGAAGGATTGCGAGCTTTGACAATTGATATGAAGAAATTAAAGACACTGTTCAATTTAGAAATATTGGTTATAGCCGAAGTAGACCAGATTGGAGAAGAGAAATCTAGGATAGGGAGAACATATGTGGTGAAGTATAATTTAAGTGCAGTGAGGTCTTTAATTTCTGTGAATCTGTATAGAATGCCGAGACTGCGCATTGCGCGAGATTTGATATGGTCAATGTGGGGAGAGAATGTCAGTTTATCATCGTGAATAATACATAAATCTCTCACCTGAGAAACCGTATCCAATTTATTTCCACATATTTTATAGTTCGCCTGATTTCCAGATTTCAGTAGTGAGAAAGACACATTGAAGCACTTTTTCGGATTTGGGGATAACTTCCATTTGTTGAACCAATCAGTACATGTATTCACTGCTTCCTGGAGGTCAGCGTGGTCGTCAGAATTGGAAATTTTTCCGAATATCTTGAGGTCATCAGCGTATAGAAGAAGGGAACACGGAGAATTTTGCACACATGTGTTTATATCGTCCATATACAGCACGAAGAGAAGGGGTCCCAGGATACTGCCCTGAGTTACTCCTGATAAGACTGGGAGCCAGGACGATACAGACCCTGGAAACACTACCCGTTGTTGCCTATTGGACAGGAAGCTTTTTATTAGGGATAGGAAGGATCCATGTACGTTGTATCGTGAAGCAAGCTTGTGGAGGGGAAGGAAATGGTTCACGGAATCAAATGCTTTGGCCAGGTCGACGTAGATTACATCTAGCTGAGATTTTTGATCTATTGCAGAAATTATGTGATGGTTCAGAACAGTCAGATTTGTTAAACATGATTTTCCAGGGACGAAGCCATGTTGTTCTTCTGAGAGGTGTGGTTTGGTGAAAGTGAGGAGACGGCAATGTATTATTCTTTCGAAGACTGAAGAGAGTATAGGGACGATAGATATAGGTCTGTATGAGGAAATTTCATGCTTGCTGCCTGATTTAAAGACAGGTGTGACATCAGCTCTTTTCCATGAGTCAGGAAAAGTGCCGGAAGTCATGCACTAGTTGAGTATCATGGATAAGGGGATGCTGAGAGATGCAGAGGTGTTTTTCAGGAATATAGGGCTTATGTCTGATGGTCCGGTAGATCTGTTTGCGGGAAGACTTTTTAAAATATTTTGAATTTCATCGGGGGTCGTTGAAATTTGAGACAGTGAATCAGAACAGACGCTGGTAAGCTGAGGGGGACTGGGGATTGGCACGGGAACTGAAAAGGTTGAATGGAAATATTCATTGAAATGTGTGGACCTCAATTCAAATGGGATTTCTTCATTATGGAGGTTTAGGTTAAGTGGAATTCTGGGAGTCTTTCTACGGGATGATATAAGTGTCCAGAACTTCTTCGGGTTATTCTTGAGATTTCCTGTTATGGAAGAAATATAGCGGTTGTAATCTTCTGTCATATGAACTCTCGAAATTTTCCGTAGGTGAATAAATACATTGCGTGTATGAGGATTAGGAACTGATTTCCACAGTGACCACGCTCGAGTTTTATTTTGGAGAAGGAGTTTGGTGTTTTGACTTAGCCAGTGCGGGTATTTGTTGGATTTGGGTACGGAGAAAGGAACGTGTTGTTTAATGGCCGAGTAAAGTAAATCCTCAAACAAGGCCACTGCGCTGTTTACGTCTCTCTCAGCTGTTAGCAGGCACCAGGGTAGAGATGATAAATCCTGATTGACAGCTTGCCAGTCGACCTTTCTCCAAAGAGGGAAAACTTTCTTATCGGTGGTGGGGCTATTTTTATGTCTGCTCGCTGGGACGGGGAGAGTGGCTTCTATTGAGCTATGGTCGGTGTTCAGGATATTTCTTCCAACGGTCACAGTGACATTGCGCAGGGTTGAAAATATGAGGTCCAGTGTTTCGGATTTCCTTGTTGGGTGTAGATTGAACTGTTTCAGATGTAGACCGTTTATAAAATTTGATAAAATGAAAGTATCTATTTGGGGAGAGTGTATGGTACCATTGTCTATTGATGTCCAGGAGATATGGGAGTTAAAATCGCCTAGCAACACTATTTCATTTTCTTGATTGAGGGCAAGAACAGTAGAGTTGAAACATTCTTCTAAGGTGTCAATTTTGCTGGAAGGTGGGCGGTAGAAGCAACCTACGAGTAAATTCTTCCTTTTTGGGATAATAATCTCAACCCATATTATTTCGCAGGAAGTTTCTAAGTCAGGCCGATGTTTTGCCTTCAGTTTGTTATGTACTGCGATTGCAACACCACCACCCCTTGAGGATCTGTCGCGCCGAAACACATTGAACTCAGATGAAAACGAAAGTTCCCCACAAGATACGAAGTCTGACAACCATGTTTCTGAGAGGCAGAGGATATCAAATTGATTGATTTCAAACAACCTACATTTGCAAACACAGTTCTTAATAATTCAGAAAGGTTAATGCTGACATTTAATTCATAATTACGCACCAGCCACGGTGGTCGTGTGCGCTGATACGCTAGCTCGTGCCACGCTGGCATTGAGAGAATCCCACCTCAGCCATTCTGAAAATTGTCTTTCGTGGTTTCCCATCTTTATCCCCAACAAAATTCCTAGACGGTTCCTTTGAGCAGATCAACGACCAGCTTCCTTCCCACTCCCATCACTGATCTTTCCGTCTTTAGCGGTCACCTGGGCGATTGGCTTGTCACCATCCCCAGTTTTATCTGCTCACAAAGTGTGTTCAGCTCCAAGACAACATCCTTGTGACGGTAGAGGAATGATCCCTCGCAGAGCCCGTGGATGAAGCTGAGCGAGGATAAGCGATTTTAAAACATTACGCACATTTTGGCCCCAAACATTTTGGTTGGTTGGTTGGATCTTAAGTTTAGGGGCTGCGACAACGCGGTCATGTAGCCCCGTGTACTTTGGGTGTGTGTAGAATCTGTCTGATAACCGGTGTTAATTGTGATGACTGTATTAGTGTGTGTTATCTGTTTTTTTTATTAAGTACTGCAACTTAGAATTTTTCAAATAGTTCCTACTTTTGCCGCCAAGCGCCACTGTCAACGACTACTAGGCCAAGATCAGAACTTAGCTACTAGACGCCACCGCAGTCGGCTCTTGGCAACAAACGTGGAAACCTAAGAGCGTTGTTTACATTCTTAACCTATCCAATTTAGCTTCACACAGGTGCAATTAGTGGAAGGTTCTTTAACATGCCATAAATCTATGACATGGGACCGCCGGCTTTACTTCCCCTCCGAAGGAAGGCATACTGAGGGATTTTTAACGCTCTTAAAAATCCGACAGCTTCGGCCGGGTTTGAACCCGCTATCTTGGGCATAGAAGCTCAGCATGCTACCGACTACGCCACCGAAGCCGCCGCCCAAACATTTTAATACTCGCTTAAAGATATTAAAAAACAACCTTTTAGTATGCTTAGATGGGGATGCGCCCCCCACCCCCCTCCACCATCCCGCACTACTGCCACAGCGAGGCCAGTATACAATGGTTTGTGCAACAAGATAGAGGTGCTATGTTCTGACGACGTGGCTGTGGAGGAGGATCGTTTATGGCAGTGACAAGCTCAACTAATACTGCAGCCTCAAATACGTCTCCCCATTAGCTCACTGGGCACTGCACTGACGTACTACAAAGCCGGAGGTAGATCAAACAGTGGAATAACATGTTGACCGTCTGCTGTGTTGTGTCAACTGACTGCACTCTACTAAAACCACAATCCTTGCTTGATTCGTTGTACCACAGGCGACGACAGAGACGCAGTTACCATCAAACGTTTCAACGACATATTGGAAAGTTGAAGAGAAATAATTTCCTTTAGTTCAGCGTACCTATGTGCTGTCATGCATTTCTTAATCGTTGATAGTCTGTTGCGTAAAGAAAAATGAAAATGAAAATCCTCAGCCTGCTTCCAGTCGACCGACCGGGTCAGGAATGGAATGAATGAAGCCCCCATCTAGCGGCGAGGATAAGAACTGTGCCGGCTGCCGAAGCCTGTCGCACTCCCCTGGGGCAATGATGAAATGAATGACGGATGAAATGAAATGATAGTGGAGAGTGTTGCTGGAAGGAAATGTTGACAGGGAAAACCGGAGTACCCGGAGAAAAAACTGTCTGCCTCCGCTTTTTGTCCAGCACAGATCTCACATGGAGTGACCGGGATTTGAACCACGGACCCAGTGGTGAGAGACCGGCGTGCTGCCACCTAAGCCACGGATGCTTGCGTGAAGAAATTTATTTGTTTTATGCAGCCCAACTAACGCGTGTTGGCAGGAAGGTCGATATTTCTCTGCTTACATACCTATGGTACTAACGCACTGCAAGCATATCCCGCAAACGATTCTGAACACTATTATCTTTCCCTCGTACTAGTCTGTAGTCACAGCGAGAGAAATATAATAGTGTTCAGTATCGCTTGCAGGATGTGCTTGCAGTGCATGCGTACCATACGGGATGCAAGCAGAGAAATATCGACCTTCCTGATAACAACGCTTGTTGGGCTGCTTAAAACAATATTATAAGGGGCATCAGATTCACCTTGTAGCCTATATCTAAATGTTCAAAAAAACATAATGATCAAATAGGTCCAAATGTTCTGTTCACTCTTCAGATATTTAATACTAATATGCTACCAACACTTTGAGGACATAGTCATTGCTTCTTTGTGGTCAATACTTAGCACACTTCTCAGATATAACATGATATTATTCAGACACCAACTATATTCGTTCTTGTGGACTCATTTATGCTCCAGCAAACAATGCACACAACAACTCACACCTTCAGGTACCGATACTTGCTGTTTGCGATGGGAGAAAACAAGTGCGTGACTAAAGAGTCAAGGGGCCAAGGGTCGCAAACCGAAAAAAACATTAGGCCATTTTATGTTCTTATTTAAAGTTAAAGCATGTATTGATAGTGTGGATTTCAGGAATCAATTAAGTAAGGGAGTTTGGGAAGATATCATGTGCTCTTCGTAGTACTGTCCACTTCCTGGTGTAGCCACTAGCATTCTTGGTAGTCGCCTGAGAGGTCCGAGGTCGATTCCCAGCTCTGCCAAGAAATTTAATTCTGGTCTGAGGGCTGGAACGGGTTCCACTCAGGCTCGTGAGGTAAAACTGACAAGAGGTGGGTTCGATTCCCATCTCAGCCATCTTGGAATTGATTTTCCATGGCTTTCCACTTCTACTCCAGGCAAATGCCGGGATTGTTCCAAATTTAAAGCTACGGCTGCCTCCGTTCCAATCCTTACCTGCATTACAAATGCACACACTTTAATAGACTTCACAATAACACAGGTTATCAGGCAAATTCTACACACACCCAAGTATACGGGGCTGAATGACCACGATGTCACAAAGCCCCTAAATAAATTAACAACGTAAAGCTAAATAAGGTAGAGAATATGATGCGAGACTAGGAGATTTACGGGCCCTCCTAAACGCTTCTTTTCTGTCCTTCCGTTAACTTAGCAAATTATTAATCCTGAAAATCTTTTCATCTGTACAAAATAGTTCCCTCTGTCTTTTCTTCACGGCTGATAGAAAATTACTTTTCACTATGAGAGCCGCGTGCTGTTAAGGAACACACGAATATTCACACCAATCCAGTCCTACTTTGTCATCGACACCATCGCAAGGATACCACATGAAAGTGGATACTGGTACTTCAATACGCCGTCTATAACAGCCCAGCAACTGGGTTTTGAACTAAAAGATGTCATTAACCCTGGTTTGCCCTAAATGGAGCAAATCATCCAGGAATGTTCATTAAGAGTAACCAGCGAAATTTCTGACAAAAGCTGAAAAATCAATTGACTGTATTTGTTGCGTTGCGATATCGCGCTCAAGTAGCCCCGTGTACTTCGGTGTGTTTGTGAAACCTGTCTGATGTGTATTGTGTATTTCTACCCCTTATTATTCCCGGTTTCCAACGGGGTCAGGGATGAGATGCGATGAAAGTCTTTGTGGTGGATGGTTTTTACGGCTGGACGCCTTCCTGACGTCAACCGCATGAGAGGAGAGATGAAATTAAGGATGGTGCATGGAACTGGGCAAGGAAGTGGAAGGAAGCAGCCGTGGCCTATCAGAAGGTGCCGTCCCAGCATTTTCCTGGAGTTGAAAATGGGAAACCAGGGAAAACCATTTCAAGGACGGCTGACGGTAGGGCTGGAACCAACGTCTACCGAGTCCGCAGATAGCTTAGCAGCTACCACTGTCGGTGTGTGGAACCTGTCTGATAACCTGTGTTATTCTGATGGTTGTACTTGTGTGTGTATTTGTAATTGAGGCTGGGGTTTGGGTAGGAGTGGGTCGTGGCTTTAATTTATGAACCATCCCACCATTTGCCTGGAGTAGAAGTGGATAACCACTTACAGATTGGCCGAGGTGGGAGTCGAACCCACTTCTTTTCAGTTCTGAGTCATGAGGCTGAGTGAACCCCGTTCTAATCCTCAGACCAGAGTTACATTTCTTGACAGTGCCAGAACCTCCACCAAGGTCCACTTCGTACGTGCATTCTTCATTTCCATCGTTAATATACTGTATAGGCCTACCCTTTCTTTGAGCTTAAATACATACAGTATTGCAATCTAACTCTATTGTAATGTTATATTGTAACAAATAACCAGTGATGGACGAAGCAAAGAGGTTAAAAAAAGGAGATTGGTTCAGGTAAGGAAAGTATTTCTACAGAAAAGGAATCTGTTGACATCAAATATAGATTTAGATATTAGAAACTGATTTTTGAAAGTCATTGTCTGGAGCGTGGTGCTCTATGGAAGTGAAACCTGGACTGTTGGCGCAGCAGAAAAGAGGAGAATAGAAGCATTTGAAATGTGGTGTTACAGGAGAATGATGAAGAAGTATTAAGACGAGTAGGCGAGGAGAGATGTTTCTGGCGGCTGCTAATGAAGAGAAGAAATAGGTTGGTAGGACACTTACTAAGACACCCAGGAATAGCAAAGTTAGTTATGGAAGGAAGGGTCGAGGATAAGAACTGTAGGGGTAGATCAAGGTTAGAATATGTTAAACGGATTGCCTCGGATGTAAGTTATGGTAGCTATGTAGAGATGAAACGATTAGCTCACAACAGGGAGGCCTAGAGAGCTACATCAAACCAGTCAAAAGACTCAAACAACAATAACAAACGTTATTTTAGTATGTGAGGCCGTCTTTTGTAAATGCGTGACGTGAAAAAGCAACACGATAATAATAATAATAATAATAACGCCATGCGTTGCAGCCAGATTCTGTTTATACTCCCCCCGCCTTGCTATCTAGTTTTATGCAACCTGTCACGATTTAAACAATTCTGAAAGATATCGTTCCCCCTCCCTAATCTGGGGTGATATAACGAGATGTGTGGCTACAGGCTAGAAGACAGCAGGAATCGTGAGGGCCACTATAAAGTAATAATTAATAACAAATACAACAGTAGGTGCAAACACACAGACCAAGATCAGGTATTGTAAAGTATAAGCTAGGATCTGTCCACTGCAAGCCATGCCTCTCAATAGCCTGAGGGGTCTCGGGTTCCATTCCATAAAAATCTTGGTGATGGACAAGATCCCGGGGGACATAGATTCGATTTCCACCTCATATAAGTTTTATTTTTCGTTTTCATTTTTTAAGCACCAATTGCCTGGGATGTGGCAAAGGTTGCATACTTAATAGTTCCCATACACTGATTTGGTTATTTGCCTATAAAAAAAGACCACTCGTATTGTGGCATGGGTCATGGAGCTGGGATTCGTCCGTAAATAAGATGGTCGCTTAAAAGGCAGAATGAGTGTCCACATTCTCTGACAGAATGACACACGGACTACGAAACCTTGACCATGGAGCTCCTGGTGTAAGTGGTACGGGTGAATGCGATAACAGACGTCTGGCTGATGTTAGTTTCCTGTGCAATTGTCCGTGTGCTAGTTTGAGGACCCAAACACAGCGCAAGATGAAGATGATCCTGGTTAAATGACGTCGTCAAGTCCTGTTAGAGATAAACTGATTAAGTGTAGGATTGAAAGACTTAAAGTGAAATTATTTAATCAAACATATGATTAAGAAAATACCTATGTAAGTTATTTTTTATCTTGTTAAAAATAGATTTAATTACTCATTAACATTGTTTTTGATGATTTATTTAGGGGCTTTATGGAATCGGGATCATGTAGCCCCATGTACCGTACTTTGGGTGTGAGTGGAATTTGTCTCATAACCTGTGTTACTGTGATGGCTGTATTAGTGTGTGTATTTGCAATTCAGATGATGATTGGGAACGAGGCAACCGTAGCCTTAAATTTGGAACAATCCCGGCATTTGCCTGGAGTAGAAGTGGAAAACCATGGAAAACCACTTTAAAGATGGACGAGATGGGAATCGAACCCTCTTCTCCTCAGTTTTGCCTCACGAGGCTGAGTGTACCCCGTTCCAGCACTCAGACCAGAATTGGCAGAGATGGGATTCGAACCAAGACCACTGGGGTGACAGGCAAAAATACTAGCTACGACACCACGAGGGGGTCCCATTAATATTAGTAGGTCAAAACGTTATACTTCAAACGACGTATTGCAAAATTGTACTTGTTCGTAATACTAATGGGAAAAAAGAAACTACAGTAAGATACTTGGATTTTGAATATTTTGAATGTGAACAAATATTTGGAGTTTTCAATTTCTACTGATGAAAATTTCCCAATAAATTTTAACAATTTTGACCTCCGGGAATTTTTGGGGAAATATTCCTGATAGCAAGGTTCCCGGGAATTTACCCATCGCTAAAGTCTGCTAGCCGAGTCGAGATAGTGGAAGTAAACACAGTTGTACACGTGATTACAGAGCTGCCCGCAAGGGGTGCACAGAGCTGTGCCTGTTGAATGTACGCCAACTTCAGTGCTGTGTATAGCCTACATGTGAAGCGGGCTGACTTATCGGTTACATGCTACAGCGCGGTTTATTTATTGTTCGTTTATGTATTTATTAAATTAATTAACTGGACGTGTTTCCCTGTCCGGGTAGCCAGGGGCACTGTCTCGACTCGGTGAATAGACATTAGTTGTGTCTGGTATGCATTCAGTCTAGCTTCTCCTTAGGTGAGTAGCAATTCCACATACGCGTCACTGGAATACATCACGAGGGAGTGAATAAGATGTGTTGTGCTGTAACCTGGCTGGAAAGGGGGAAAATTGCGTACCTGCCGCCGCATGTTGTTATCGTTAAAATGGGTCACACTTTGTCCTACGAGTGCTCTACAAAGCTTGGCACATGTACGACGTAGCTAACTGGAATGTTAGAATGTCCTTGCCACAGACCATCACCTCCTCATCCTCGTTCTGCCCAGCCCCATACTCTATACCACGATACAAACGGCCCGTTTCTTAGACAACAAAACAAGTATGTCTGTGGAAACTATTAAGTGCTCAACCTTGCCACATGCCAGGCAATTGGTGGTAAAGTGAAATAAAAAAATAATTTGTGGGTGTTGAAATCGAACATCCGTTCCTACAGCCTTGGCCAGTATCTCCAACCGCGCCGCTGCCAAGTGCTATTGAGTGGCTTTCGTTGTAGCGGACAGTTCCCAATACTACCCGGGTCCAAGCTCCGTGAACATGAGAGGAATGAGGATCGCGGACGTTGACGATATATGATGACAGACGTACTGGGTTCCCGGTACGTGTGTAGTGACAGAACCAAATGCATTGGTCGGTGACTCTCTCATTCATTCGCAACACCACAGTGGTTTGAGCAATGGCCCTACATTAACAGTATTGGAATAGACAGGAATATCAGATAACACACCCTCCGTGGCTTAGGCGGTAGCACTCCGGCCTCTCACCGCTGGGTCTGTGGTTCAAATCCCGGTCACTCCATGTGAGATTTGTGCTGGACAACGCGGAGGCAGACAGGTTTTTCTCCGGGTACTCCGGTTTTCCCTGTCACAAATTTCATTCCTGCAACACACTATCATTTCATTTCATCTGCCATTCATTTAATCATTGCCCCAGGGGAGTGCGACAGGCTTTGGCAGCCGGCACAGTTCATATCCTCGCCGCTAGATGGGGGCTTCATTCATTCCATTCCCTGACCCGGTTGGTCGACTGGAAGCAGGCTGTGGATTTTCATTTTCATCAGATAACACGGCGGGCTGTTGACCGGCACTTCCCTTTTCGCCTGCCCTTTCCCCTCACCCCGCAAGTTCACAGAGCTTGACCCGAGCAGTACTTGTTCCTGGTCTGTGTGTGTGCATCCTGTTGTAACCTAAGTGTTCATTGCAGCTGTGCTCGTTTTACGGACCCATTCGGGGTACCCATAATGAATTAAAGGTGGCGCTCACGATTTCTGCTGTCTTCTAGCCCGTAACCACTCATCTCGTTATATCATTCCGGATTAGAGAGAATTGTAATAAATGCGACTGGTTACATAAAACTAGATCGTAAGGAGCGGATCGACCACCCGGTATAATTACGGATTATGTCTTTACTTGTGGATCGTATACGAAGGTAGTTCTTTTCAACCTCCAATGATCTATAAGAAAAGTCAAGTTAAATAACAAATCGAATTTATTACCAAAACGTATGCACGAACGCGGTTACATTTTAACATAATCACCGTGAAGATAGAGACATTTTTCATATGTGGACAGCTTTTCAATTCCCTCGTCATAGATTACCGTTGCCAGTGATTTGACATGGGGCTTAACGTCCTTAGTCTGGAACCTCTGCCCTCCTAGCTATTTTCTCAGTTGAGGGAAGGGGTGGAAGTCGACACGGGTGTTCAAAAACTTCCTATCGAAATTGCTTAAGAAGCTGTTAGATTACAGCATTACTGTGAGGACGGGCGTTGTCATGAATCAGAAGAACTCATTCTTTGATGAATTTCCAATGCACTATTCCCCTCTGCTTGGAGAAACCGAATTACATTACACAACTCACACTGTTGTAACAGCCATGTTTATATACTGTATCTGCAGCTCAGGTCAAAATGGCATACTGACGTGTGACGTTGGAAGTGGTTAAGGAGATACGCAGTCGCCTTCTGAACATACACGCCTCTTACCACTTGACTGGCTGTTTACCAGCGCGACCGGAGGTTGAAAAAGAAGCTGCCGTCATAGTTTAACTATCACATCAGTGTGAAATGATCAGACTCTCAACAAATTCACGTGATAAATAGCAACTTCTTTTCATTGGTTCCCTTTCTCCAACGTCTTAACTTTAATTTAGCCATCAATTTCTTTCTTTTGCATATTAAGGCTTTCACGGCCCGGATTATTATATAAACAATTCATGCTTTTGGGCTAATGCCGTGTGTATTTTTAATTTAAACCATACGTTTCGGAGAAACCTTACCTCCTTTTTCAATGGAAATAAACAATGTGGCCAAAGAAAGTATATCAATGAGATTACAAAAAAATATAGATAAATTCCTCTGTTCGTCACCAGAGAGCAGCTGCCAGAAATTACTGTATGGACCATGGTGGAACGGCGGACAAAGTAGTAAGTAACCAGAAGGTAAAGGGGTCGGTGTGAAAATATAGAAACTCCTCGAAGAATGAGGAGGGGGGGGGGGAGGTGGGGGGGTTAGATGGATATAAGGAAACATAAACAAAAGGGAAGTGTATCTGAACAATACCTAACGTCATACAGTCAACGGCGAAAAAACAGATGGAAACTCCTCCAGTGACGAACAAAGGAGATCAAATCCAGGCTCTGAGCCCTAGAGGGAAAATGTACAATTTTAAATATGTGAAGAACAGAGAGACTGAGAGGAACTATCTCCCTAGATCCTTAATAACTGGTAGCCAAGTGTCACTTAGCTGATATCCAGTGTCTCTGTTAAAATTATTGGGATTTTTACGAATTTCAACTGCCTCCCTTATAATTCTAGACCAGTTGTGCTTAACAAGGGCAAGCGCATGAGCATCCTTGAAACATACATCGTGCCCTGAAGACAGGGCATGTTCAGCTATAGCTGATTTGTCAGGTTGGTTTAGACGGATGTTCCTTTGATGCTCTTTGATGCGAGTTGCAATGGAACGTTTTGTTTGTCCAATGTAGACTTTTCCGCAAGTACAAGGGACTTCATACACCCCAGGTTGTAGTAATGGAGACAATTTATCTTTGTTTAATGCTAAACGTTGACCAATTTTCGTCATAGTGCCGAAAACTGTTTTTATCTTGTGCTTGCGGAGAATCTTAGCAACGCGGTCAGTGGTGTTGTGAATATAAGGGAGGTAAGCAGTTCCTCTCACGTCGGAGCTCTGAGAAGGTTGTCTATCCCTCCTTCTGGGATGTAGGGACCTATATATAGTGGATTCATTATAGCCATTACCCTTAAACATGGTTTGTAAGGCATGTAACTCTTCCTGAAGAGTTGATGCCTCACAAATACGTTCCGCTCTTTTGGCTAGAGTTGTTATAATTCCTTGTTTTTGTGCTGGGTGGTGGTGGGAGTCCGCATGTAAATAACGGTTAGTGTGAGTTGGCTTACGGTAGACGCTGTGCCCCATGGAGCCATCCGCTTTCCTCCTCACAAGAACATCCAAAAAAGGTAAGCATCCACCTGACTCTAGCTCCATTGTGAAGTGGATTGAAGGATGCAGCTGATTTAGGTGGTTCAGAAAGTGGTTCAGTTTCTCAGAACCCTCCTCCCACACCACGAACGTATCATCCACATACCTCCACCAAATCACAGGTTTGAAAGACGCCGAAGATATAGCCTCCCCCTCAAAATGTTCCATGAAAAAATTTGCCACGACAGGCGAGAGTGGACATCCCATGGCCAAGGAATTATAACAACTCTAGCCAAAAGAGCGGAACGTATTTGTGAGGCATCAACTCTTCAGGAAGAGTTACATGCCTTACAAACCATGTTTAAGGGTAATGGCTATAATGAATCCACTATATATAGGTCCCTACATCCCAGAAGGAGGGATAGACAACCTTCTCAGAGCTCCGACGTGAGAGGAACTGCTTACCTCCCTTATATTCACAACACCACTGACCGCGTTGCTAAGATTCTCCGCAAGCACAAGATAAAAACAGTTTTCGGCACTATGACGAAAATTGGTCAACGTTTAGCATTAAACAAAGATAAATTGTCTCCATTACTACAACCTGGGGTGTATGAAGTCCCTTGTACTTGCGGAAAAGTCTACATTGGACAAACAAAACGTTCCATTGCAACTCGCATCAAAGAGCATCAAAGGAACATCCGTCTAAACCAACCTGACAAATCAGCTATAGCTGAACATGCCCTGTCTTCAGGGCACGATGTATGTTTCAAGGATGCTCATGCGCTTGCCCTTGTTAAGCACAACTGGTCTAGAATTATAAGGGAGGCAGTTGAAATTCGTAAAAATCCCAATAATTTTAACAGAGACACTGGATATCAGCTAAGTGACACTTGGCTACCAGTTATTAAGGATCTAGGGAGATAGTTCCTCTCAGTCTCTCTGTTCTTCACATATTTAAAATTGTACATTTTCCCTCTAGGGCTCAGAGCCTGGATTTGATCTCCTTTGTTCGTCACTGGAGGAGTTTCCATCTGTTTTTTCGCCGTTGACTGTATGACGTTAGGTATTGTTCAGATACACTTCCCTTTTGTTTATGTTTCCTTATATCCATCTAACACCCCCCCCCCCCCTCCCCCCCCCCCCTCCTCATTCTTCGAGGAGTTTCTATATTTTCACACCGACCCCTTTACCTTCTGGTTACTTACTACTTTGTCCGCCGTTCCACCATGGTCCATACAGTAATTTCTGGCAGCTGCTCTCTGGTGACGAACAGAGGAATTTATCTATATTTTTTTGTAATCTCATTGATATACTTTCTTTGGCCACATTGTTTATTTCCATTGAAAAAGGAGGCAAGGTTTCTCCGAAACGTATGGTTTAAATTAAAAATACACACGGCGTTAGCCAAAAAGCATGAATTGTTTATATATTTTCTTTCTTTCTACGGCAGGTTTGTCAAACTGAAACTCAGGATTTATGCCAACAACTGCGTAAGCCCCTATAAATAACGTGTATGATATAATTAGGGACTTAATTGCATGACCAATTTTTTAAAATCAAAATGGAGTTACATTGAAAGATGTTTGTTTTGGGAAAATTTATTCATAATAATAATAATTTTATCCATGAAAAAATACGCTCATGATATCACCTTTTGTCCTCGTGTGTGTGTGTGTGAGAGAGAGAGAGAGAGAGAGAGTGCATGCCTGTCCCAGAATAAAATCTAAACGGTTAGAGCGATTTCAATGAAACTCGGTAGGTACATAGTGCTATTTTGTCCGACCACGACCGTGCATTTCAAATAGTAATAAGTTCCACAAATCCAACATAGTGGCCGCGCGAAACATTTCACCACCATTCAGTATCTGCGAACCCATTGCCGATATCTCCCTCAAATTGGGTATGGTGATATACAATACTAAGGTAAATTCAGTTATTGAACTTCCAAAAACCTGTCAAGTACAAAACTAACATGGCGGCCAAGCAAATTTAAAATATTTAAACGGAAATTTCTCGCGATTTACTCATCAGAGCGCAGTGAAACTTGGCACGGTAAGTGTTTATACAAGATAGCCATATACGGTGTAAAACGAGTGGATAGATACAGCATGGTATGATAGTTGTAGCCTCAAATCATATAACACTTTAACACCTATTAAAAACTTATAGAATGGAGTATTTATCATAAAACAAATCGGAAAAAATTATTAAATCTTTGAAAATGTGCTATTTATCATTTCTTTATTTCCAATAGTCTGCATAACTTTTGAAAATGGCATTGCAAGGATGTAAGAAAACTGCTAGGCACAAAAAGAATAAAACTCAGTTTTCTATAAGGGTACTCAGCACATCTTTCATGCCTCAATACAGTAACAAGTGTGTTTAAAAATTGAATTCGATTATTTCTATAAACTTAAGGTGGCTATTGTAGGAAATTGTAAAATTAAGTTATTGTTTTTTGTGTCCCTATCATCCGATCGAAGTGAACGTTTGCATAATAAACCAACGCAATAATCGTCATCTACTGCTACATGACTACATATAGAACAATCGAACATGGCGTCCATCCAAAATAATTCAACGGTTCTCATTATCTACGAATTATTAAAGCAATCAAACTAAATCAGCTAGGCACAGTATATGTTCATAGAATGCTTAATATATTGATGCCTTGTTAGATTCAATTTTATGAATTTTTATGGTGATAGAGGACTATTAACTAAGTACATATATGTGACTTTCAAAATCCTGAGAAATACAAAAACAACCTGGCAGCTAAGTGATTTTCAAATATTTCAATTGACTTTTCTGGCAATCTTATCACCCGAGAGCAATGAAACTAAAAACAGCGAATTTTTATTCATATCTTATGTTCCATTATTGTCAAAAACTCATGATGACATCAGTTCAAAATTTTAAAATATTTTTTATTTCTCGTATCTTATACAGGCAATTGAAGAGAAGATTCTTATGGTGGGCTATGACAATAATAATTGTCTAATGACACTAAATTCTGTAGCTTACTTTCCGAGGGAACTGGGAAGTAAGAAACGACAGAAAAGTGCAGTTTCCTATATTGGACAGTGTATATCGCAAAGTATTTCAGATATTTCCTTACAACGTTCCTGAAATGTAAACACCACTTCTGCAATTATATGTAGAGGATTTCAGTTTGCTTATATTGTGGTTGGCAGATAATCAGTAGCAATTTTCACAGAAAGACCTACATATTTTTTTAATAATTGTTATTCTCAGGCACGATTTTCTGAAAACCTATCTGGTGAAACATAGTAGGATGCTTTACACCTATGCTATTCATATATCTTCATTGGTTGTTGAAATCCAGACTGATAACTACTAACATTTTTACTGAAAATGAAATAATGTAATTATGATTCACAAAAATTTTGTCCTTCCTTTCTAAACATTCCAGGGCAACAGTTTTACCATAGAGGCTCAAGATCTGTTACAACAATATGTGTGTAAATTTTCTTGAATAACATGTCTAGTAGTTTCTCAGAAAATGGTACCTGAAAATAACAATAATTTTAGAAAATGTTTAAGACTTTCTATGAACATTGCTACGTTTTTTTCTGCCAACCACAAGCTTCAGCAAACTGAAACCCAGTACATATAATTACAAAAGTGCCGTTTATATTTCAGGAAAATTTTAAGGAAATATATGAAACTAGCCAACCCGTGCGAGAAATCTCGCATGTTCATAAACCACACTTTCCAGACTTAAGGAGAAAGGTTGTTATGTCTTTATTTCAACCAAATGACTATAGAACACTATTTACATTTCAGTTAGAATTCCAAGTTCTACGTTCCCTAACTTATGAAGACAATCACTGAAATTTGGATCATCATAACACTCACCGGTTATTCGATATTTATGAAATTATACGATTTGAGTAGCCTACTCATTCCTTTGATTTACTGTTTCTGAAATCCATGCAAAATGATAAAGGAAAGACCTCAGAATGTTAAAATGGCATGTAACAGGCGTCACAGCAGCCAAAATGTGAAGTGGACAGCAATAAAATTATGGAGCGTATACAGAAACAGTATCTGCAAATCGCACACTTCGTACAATTTTTTAAAATATATTTTTAAAAGAAATTATATATATTTATGAAATTAGAGTGCAATTCGTCACTGCTAATGTTTATTCTCTTTCATTTGAATGCCCATTTGCCACGATCGGTCGCTTGTGAACGCCGCAGGAGGGATCTATACTACTGAAAAAATATATATGATATTTTGTGATATACACTGTCAAATAGTGAATGCTGCTCTCTTCTAACACTTCACACTTCCCGGTTCCCTCGAATCATAGAAGCCGTGCATTTGACATTTTTAAAATTAACTCCCGTAATTCTTTAGAGAAAGACGCCATCTCGCGGGACGAGTCTTAATCACCGATACCTGAAGTTATATATTTTAGCACATACATTCACAGTGTAATGATGTGGATGGAGATTGTTTGAAGGGGTAAATCACCAAGGTCATCTATCCCAATTTTCTATTCCAGACATCGTAAATTATGGATTATACCCATATTCATATCTGAAGAGGATCAAGTCTTACTGTGTTCTATTGAATCAGCCTTTCGGTGAGTTGATACACCAGTACCCAACTCCTTAGCATTAAAAATCTCATCTTGTAACTTTGGACACATAAAAGTTTAATTACATCAGCAAACGGTTGTGGTAACCCAACAAACCCAACTTTATTAGGCCCTTTTCGAATTTATTTTCAGCGCTGGAGGGTGTGTTAACGTGAGTTATTTTGACGAACAATGAAAGCTTTGATTTAAGACAGCGCATGCACTAGGACGATAGTAAGATGATTATGATTTCTTGAAATATGATTTTTATATTTCTTATCTGAAATGACTACAACATAAGAATATTGAGCTTTGAGTTTGATTTTCTTGCTCTATTCTTTATCACAACGTTGATCGTGTACCAAGAACTATTTAGTACATCAAGTGGAAAATCCTTTTAATAGGAGGGACAGTTTGTAATGTAAAGTCCAGTGGAATAAGTGAAAATAGGTAGCTAGTTCTTCACGGAACTACTTGTTGTTCTTCTTGCCTATAACGGTATCTGCATCCGAATAGTCAATTTCAAAACTTGAAGGAATAAGAAAATTCTTCACGGATTGGGGTGTCGTAGGATTGACTCATGGACATTAATACGGTATTTTACCATCGAAAGTGAAAGGACAAACTGTGTTGATGTAAAAGAATTGTGGTTAATTTTTCACCACAAAAATGTCAGCTCAGTTTCAGTGAGGTTTCCGAGAAGTTTGAACATTAAGTGTCATAGCCTACTTAATTAATAGACTACACATATTTTGAAGTCTTTTCAGTTTTATTTACTTCTGTTTTCGTCATTTTAATGCCTTTATTCACGCAAAAGATTAAGGTCCTATAGTTTTTGAAGTTTTGCATGTAACCATTCGAATGACCTTTTGTATACAGACCTTCAAACTCTTATCTCAACTGCTCTATGAGGTCAAGGGAACCCAGGCAAAATCAATGACAGCATTGAAAACATCATGGACTTTGCAGGAGTGGTTATGGAAAATCTTGATAAAAAAAACACACCCAGGATGGCCGCTGCCATCGTCATGGTTCGAACCTCAATCTCTAAACTACCACTCCTCAATGCATTTGTGCAGTGTGACTTAACTCTCTAGGTTAAGCTGCTGCATATTGTTATCTCCAGACCGCACGTTGACATTTATTCTAGCGAAATGTATGCAACCACCATTCCTGAATCTCTATGAATGCTTCCTAACTATTTACCGCGTAATGGAATACCGTACCACATATCACGGCAAATTTCAATTAACTACCGCGTTCATATTACATTTCTTAACGCAGCGATGACATACAACTTCCAGACTGTTGTTCAAGTTTATTATTAATATACCCGACAGCAGTGGCTACACTGGCTAAACCGCAGCGTTAGGTCATGGGGCCGAGCTCTCTGCTGACTCGGTAGATGCGTGGGTTCGACCCCCATCGTCGGCCGTCTTTTAATTGCTTTTCCGTGGTTTCCCCATTTTCAACACCAGGCAAATGCTGGGACGGTACCTTCTGACAGGCCACTTCTGCTTCCTTCCTCAACCTTGCCCAGTTTCATTCATCTTCATCCATTCCATCTCTCATCCCAACATGCAGGTCACCCACGGGCGTTGACTAGAAAGACCTGCACTCGGTGTCTCAGGAAGCCACACGGCCAAAAGAAAAATAATAATATTGAAAGTACACACCACGAGATGTTGCTGCATAAAGGAACATTTTCAGTACCTACAATCGTAATTCTTGTTCTTGTAACAGTGCCGCAGCATATCAGTTAATTTTATAGCCTACTTTCGAATCCTGTAAAAATGTAATATTAAGAAGTGTTCCAGTAACATAGGCTACAATATAAGTCAATGGAAGCCTCAGTGGCTTAGGCGGCAGCACGCCGGCCTCTCACCGCTGGGTTCGTGGTTCAAATCACGGTCACTCCATGTGAGATCTGTGCTGGACAAAACGGAGGCAGACAGGTTTTTCTCCGGGTACTCCGGTTTTCCCTGTCAACATTTCATTCCATCAACACTCTCCACTAGCATTTCATTTCATCTGTCATTCATTTAATCATTGCCCCAGAGGAGTGCGTCAGGCCTCGGCAGCCGGCACAGTTCATATCCTCGCCGCTAGATGGGGGCTTCATTCATTCCATTCCTGACCCGGTCAGAGACTGGAAGCAGGCTGTGGATTTTGATTCATAAGTCAATGGCGACACTTACCGCAGTGGTAAATTTTTATAAGACACTTCCACTACATGAGACACAACATTATTGAATTCACACACTGCACTCAAGGTATCAGTGTGCTCTCTAACCAACACGGACCATATGGGTGTGCTCTTTAGTCTCCCTTCTACCACATCATACTGCATGATAAGAGAAATACGTTCTTTACTGAACAACTTGTTTAATTTCTCAATAACCGCAAAATCATTGTAGAGCAGTGATACCTATTATCTGCCCACTTTGCTTGTCAGCAATTGTTTTATTTTATTTTATTCAAGAATGTCACATATTATTTAGTATATTTAGTGGCGACACAATAACGAACTTGTATTCAGGGTGAATTCTTTAGCAAGTCACACTGATACTCTGTAACTTAAGCACCTTAGGGTGACCTGCAGCTAATGTGATAGGGCCTCCTTGAACTGCTAAGCTCATTGCTAGGAAATAAATATCAGAAAATGTAAGTAGACCTACACTGAATCTTCGTTCCTGACGCCAACCTCATCAGAGGAGTTAATGAAGATGAACGAAATTGAGCAAGGATGTGGAAGAAGTGGTCTTGGCCTGTCAGAAGGTACCGTTCCACCGTTTGCCTGGAGTTGATAATGGGGAAACCACGGAAAAACATTGCAGGGACAGACGACAGTGGGACTTGTATCCTCGTCTAGGAAGTCCACAGGTAGTTGGTCCCATGGCCTAGCGCTACGTGTTAGCTACGGTTGAAAGGAGCCAGCGAGGCACGAGCTAGCTCGTTAGTGCTCTCGACCTCCGTGGCCGGTTAATAATAATAAAAATAGACGCATGGGCTCACCTCCTTGGTGTAGATGTTTTAAGTTGGGACCATTTAGGTCATCTACGCTCTAGTTTTGACCTTGCGTTTAACATTGCCATCTGGTAGCAAAACTAGAAGCTATTGGGCGACCTATGAATAAGATGTACGGTATTTGCTTTTGTCTTATGATCAGCAAATACGATACAGGGGATCTTCTAAGAGTCAACGTTACGCGATTCGGAATTACAAAGTTTTTTGCCGCTTTGCAAGCATATAACATTCTTCGCCGAGAATCGAACCCACGGCCTTAGGATTATGAAGCGAACCCTCTACCATTCATCAACCGACGATGAACTCATGTACGTTTCCTACGGGACATTGTGTATTAATTTCATTAAAAAATAAAATGTTGGCAATACGCACACCGTAGTTGTAAGTCCGTCTTGTAGCGTCATCACAAACATTCTATGCTGTCGCCGCCAAGGTCTGGGTACGATTCCCGGCTCTGCCAAGAAATTATCTCTAGTCTGATGGTTGGAACGGGGCACACTAAGCATCCTGAGGCAAAACTGAGAAGAGGTTGGTTTGATTCCCTCTTTAACCATCCTAGAAATGGTTTTCCGTGGTTTCTCACTTCCACTCCAGGCAAATGCCGGGGTGGTTCTTACTTAAAGCAAAGGCCGTCTCCTTCCTAATCCTAGCCTCAGTTAGAACTAAACAAACTCTCACATAGGCCTAAGCTCTAATAATACAAGTAATCAGACAAAATCTACAAATTTAACATGGTGGCGACGCGAAATTAAAATATTTAAATGGACGTTTCTCGCGATTTAACCATCCGAGCACAGTGAAACTTGGTATGTTAAATGCTTATGCAAATGTTAATCCACTGACATCTAATTTATTTCAATTGTTTTCATAACAAGATAGCGGCTGTGCAAAATTTTAAAATCTCGTTTTTATTTCTTGTGTCCTAATCATGCGATTAAAGTTTGAATAATACACCTATGCAATAATCTTTATGTAATAGTACATAACTCTATGGCCTACATATATAAAAATCCAACATGACGACCATCCAAAATATTTAGACGGTTCTCAATATCTGCGATTCTATTACAGCAATCAAACTGAAATTTTGTATGTTGATAGACGCTATTAACTTAAGTAGGATATATGAAAATAGGCAATTTAGTTCTGCACGGAACTACTTTTTCTTTGCGAAATAATTGCGATATTCTTGATTTTCTACAAAATAAGCATCGGGGCATTAAATCATTCACCACGACCACAGGGGCAGCTATAGCAAGTCCGGAGATAGTAGGTTCGAATCTCGGCGCTGACATAGGCTATCCTGAGTTTGGTATTTCCCCAGGGTTATCCACACACCCTCCAGGCAAATACCGGGGTAGTACCTTATTTCATGTCCAGGGAATCTACTTCATTCATGTCCCAAATACAGTTACACATAAATACAAGTTATCAGAGAAATTCAACTCACCCTCAACTACACGGGGCTGATGACCAAGACGTCCCAAACACCAAAAATGAATTAACAATAGCTCTACAAAATAAACACATTTTTAAATGAAATACTTTAAGAAGAACATAACATTTCTTGAAATATTTTGTTGTTGTTATACTGTAGTTTAATTCCAGGGGCTTGGACATCGTGGTCATGTAGCCCCGTTTACATGGGTGTGGAATTATTGTCTGATAATTTGTGTTATTGTGATAGTTGTATTTGTGTGTGTGTTTGTAATTCAGATGAGGATTGGGAAGGAAGTGGCCGTGGTCTTAAGCTAGGAGCCATCCCGGCATTTTATCGGAGTAGAAGTGTCAAACTATGGAAAACCACCTCTGGGATGGCTGTTGTGGGAATGGAACCACATATTTTCAGTTTCTCCTCGCGAGGCTGAGGGTACGGCAGTTTAGTCCTCAGTTCAGAATTAATTATTTTGACAGAGCCAGGAATTGCATAAAATTCCAAATGTTCGATGTGCTTTCTGTCATTTAAGCCAAGAATGACGATAATTTTTTTGTTACTAAAAATGACATTTTATACCATAAATTCTCCTTAAGATCAATATTTTGGCCACGTTTGGCGTAGTTTTGGTCCCAAATGCGTTCAAATATAGTGATATTCAGATAGTAGAGTGCCTAGTCCTAATCCATTACCGTGCTTACCACTCAAAATGTCATTCAAGCACCTCTGAATAAGGATGTTTCAAATACCGTACAAACTGGAATTGAGATTGTGTACCGAGCGCACCAATTACCTTCCATTAAAATGTTAATTAATGATAGATTTTTCTACCCTCGTAAATACCGAAAACAATGCCCACAAATGTCTAAAGTTAATTTGGTTACAGGATACTTTGTATTCTTCACACAAACTTAGAGAATGGAGCTCGAGTGCCTGTCACCTAGCCAATATTTTGTGTTATAATGACGTCAAGGTCTCTTATCATTGTTGTGATCTACGCCACTTCAGCACGATGAGCGTACGAGTGGAGCTGAATAGGCTGTCTCTCCCTCCTCTGACTACCGCCTGTATACATTATTATAAGTCATTGCAATGTTCGAGAAACTTGTGGATAATGGAATCCTACCTAAGTATTAATTTATTTATTTACGTGTTTGTTTATTTTTTCTTATATTTTATTTTTTTATTTACCAGTATTATTTTTTTGTTTTTTATTTATTAATTTATTTATTATTTTACTTATTTATTTATTTGTTTTACATTTATTTAATTATTTACTTATTTATTTACTTATTTATTCATTTATTTATTTACTTATTTATTTGTTTTTATTTCTGTATTTATTTATTCATTCATTTACTTATTTATTTATTCATTTATTTATTTACTTATTTATTCATTTTTTATTTATTTACGTATTTATTTACTTATTTATTTATTTATTTGTTTTACATTTATTTATTTATTCATTTATTTATTTACTTATTTATTCATTTATTTATTTATTTACTTATTTTTTTGTTTTTCATTTATTTATTTATTTATTTATTTGTTTTTCATTTATTTATTTATTTATTTATTTATTTATTTATTTATTTATTTATTTATTTATTTACTTACTTATTCATTTATTTATTTAATTATTTATTAATTTGTTTTTCATTTATTTATTTATTTATTTATTCATTTATTTATTTATTTACTTATTTATTTATTTACTTATTTATTAATTTGTTTTTCATATATTTATTTATTTATTCATTCATTTATTTATTTATTTACTTATTAATTCATTTATTTATTTAATTACTTATTTATTTCTTTTTCATTTATTTATTTATTCATTCATTTTTTATTTTTTATTCATTCATTAATTTTTTATTTTTTTATTTTTTTATTTATTCATTTATTCATTTATATATTTACTTATTTATTCATTTATTTATTTATTTATTTATTTACTTATATATTAATTTCTTTTTCATTTATCTATTTTGTTATTTTTATTTTTTTATTCATTTATTTATTTATTTATTCATTTATTTATTTGTTTTCCATTTATTTATTTATGTATTTATTCATTTATTTATTTAGTTATTTATTTATTTATTTATTTGTTTAATTTCTACAATGTAGCTGTATAATATATGATGAAATTCTAAATAATTTCGTAAGCGAGTGCTCAATCATAACAACAATACATTGAAGCTAAAATCGTAAATGTTCAACAATAGCATTCATGACGCAAACTTTAGTCAGAAACATTCTCGGAAATCGTAGGAAACGCTCAATATATCATCAAGTACGGAAGTTATGAAGTACACAACTTGCGTCACTATTAAATAACAATCTTAAATTGGAATCTTACTAACACTCTTGCACATGATCAAATTTGATCCCTACACAAAAGCGTTCATCTTACGTCACTTATTGAATTCACTATGATGTTGGTTTAAAATGAATACATTATTTGTGAATAACCCTACGTAACATTCTCTCATTGGGATTTTCTTTAATTTTTTTAGAAAATTGATTTTACTACACTTTTCACACTTTGTATTACATTAATTTAATTCTAGTAATGGCTAGTTTAAAAATATATTTTAATATTTTTAGTATATTTGCCTTCTCCATGTGTACTCCAAATATAATGCATAGCTCTATGACGTTCTGAACTCAGTTTGACTTACAACAATGTAATGGAAGGCGCAACAATGAAAAATGAAAAGTTTACAGCTCTCTTTTGGCATGAGGCGTATGAGAACGGAAATAATATTTCTACCCTTTATTATTCCCGTTTACAACGGCCGATGAAAGTCTATGTGGCAGGTGTTTTTACGGCTGGATGCTCTTCCTTACGCCACCCTCATGAGAGTTGTTAATGAGAGATGAAATGAATGAATCTGGGAAAGGAGATGGAAGGAAGCGGCCTGTTATAAAATACCGTCCCAGCATGTGCCTGGACCTGAAAATGGGAAACCACGGAAATCATTTCAAAGACGGCCGACGGTGGAGTTTGACCCACGTCTACCGAGTCCGCAGATAGCTTGACCCCATGGCCTAGCGCCGCGCGTTAGCGAGCGTACCTATTGCTGTCGGTAGAACGGAAATAATGGAAGTAAAGAAAACCGTTTGAGGAGAAAACAAAACAAGACTATCCACTGTTCCCACGTAGTAAGGCAAAGTGACAAAACAAGCGTGAAATGACGATTATATATATATATATATATATATATATATATATATATTGTGGACCAAAGTAGGCCACGTGTTTGTAGCCATATAGTAACTAAAATGTTACGTGGAGTTCAGTATTTAAAATATTTTTGACTTTCTTTGCCCCTTGATCAAGAAAAACATTCATAAGTTCGTGATGTCAGGAAACACATAACCTATAGATGCATAATAGTAATGATGAGCTGATAGGCATTTTTGTATTCAATCGTTAAGGAGCTAAAATGCATGTACCTGGGAGAACACCAACACGCTGACGTTTGAACCTATGAATTAATATCGATGTATGTCGTGTAATCTCTCCGAGTTGCTGTGATTAATTTATTTCCCATAATTTTGAAACTGAATATTTTTAGAAATCAGAACTTCGTTGGTTTATCACCTTTCAAACATTGATGATTATTATTTAACTAAAGCCGAAGGAATGACCACAATCAACGTCATAATGACCATTCTTTAGCATCACTGACAGTCAGTTTCGGGTCCCTTATTTTAATTTTATGGTGGTTAAAATAGCCATACATTCAGCGCCGAATTTAACTTTCAGATATCTTACGAGACGATGTCGAGCATTAGGGAAAAATTTATGCAACTCTTCCTTGTAATCGCAGTTGAAGCGACCTACCTGTATGTGGAGACCTCTACGACCCCCTGCGGTATCTGCTGTCCGGTGGCAAGATTATCCAAATGATGCACTCATTCACTAAGCACAGAGGTTCACTGGCACTGAAGAGCCTCAGCCTGTCTTCTCTTGCCGTGTCTTGCCTCGGAACTCAAAAGTAAGCCCGCGGCGCGCGGGGACGAGCGTCAAGAATCCGGCTCCCGGCCTGGCATGAAGCCATCCAACAGGCCGAACTGTTACAGGGCTGCCATCGCTCAGCGCCACGTGGAGCTAGAACAGAGCAAACTCAGGATAAACCCTCATGATAATCCAGAACACCCTTCATAGAGCACCCTCAGGTTAAACCAGAACACCCTTCATAGAGCAAACTCAGGATAAACCCTCAGGTTAAACCAGAACAACCTTCATAGAACAAACTCAGGTCAATCTCGCGGGTTAAACCAGAACTCTCTCCATAGATTAAACTCAGAATAAACCCCCTCATTAAACTAGAACACCCTTCATAGACCACCCTCAGTTTAAGCCAGAACACCCTTCACAGAGCAAACTCAGGACAAACCCGCAGTTAAACCTGAACTGTCTGTATAGATTAAACTCAGAATAAATCCCCTCATTAAACCAGAACACCCTTTATAGAGCAAACTCAAGACAAACTCTAGTTAAATCAGAACATCCTCCATAGAGTCAACTCAGAATAAACCCTTGGGTTAAACCAGAACACCCTTCATAGAGAAAACTCAGGACAAACCCTCTAGTTAAACAAGAACACCCTTCATTGAGCAAACTCAGAATAAACCCTTGAGTTAAACCAGAACACCCTTCATAAAGTAAACTCAGGATTACCCCTCGGGTTAAAGCCGAACACCTTTCATAGAGCAAACTCAATACAAGCTACAAGTCCCCGGGTTAAGCCAGAACACCCTTCATAGAGCAAACTCACAACAAACCCTCTAGTTAAACCAGAACACACTTCATAAACCCAGGACAAACCCTCGGGTTAAGCCGGAACACACTTCGTAGAACAAACTCAGGATAAACCTTCGTTTTAAGCCAGAACGCTCTTCTAGGAGCAAACTCAAGACAAACCCGCAGATTAAACCAGAACACCTTGTATACAGTATTCTCAGGATAAACCCTCGGCTTAGACCAGAACACTCTTCTTATAGCAAGCTCTAGACAAGCCCTCAGGGTAAAAATGAACACTATCCATTGAGTAAATTCAGGATTAACCCTCCGGTTAAACCAGAACACTCTTTACAGAGCAAACTTGGGACAAGCCCATAAGTCAATGTCGCCAGTGTAGTTACACAACGGGCTCTTCTCGAGGTGGGTGAGTTACACATTAAATCACTAAATGCTATGCTGTACTGTCATCAGACATTCTTACTTTTTTGGAGATCTCTGGCAGATATACCAAGTTTGAGGAAGACTCCGTCAATCAATACTTTATATTTTAGAACATATCTATATCGGGTAGGCTACATGTTTCGGGCCAATTTGTGGTCCTCCTTCAGCCCTGACTTAAATAATTGCACAATCAATCGTGATAAATCAACCCACATCAATAACATGTCTGTAGATTACACTGTACATAAAAACATATTTAAATACACTAAAACAACACACGTTAAAATATGTTTTTATGTACAGTGTAATCTACAGACATGTTGTTGATGTGGGTTGATTTATCACGATTGATTGTGCAATTATTTAAGTCAGGGCTGAAGAAGGACCACAAATTGGCCCGAAACATGTACCCGATATAGATATGTTCTAAAATATAAGGTATTGATTGACGGAGTCTTCCTCAAACTTGGTATATTAGTTCTTTGTCAATAAGGACCTAACGAACTCCATTATGGAGTTGAATAAAGCAGAGATCTCTAGCAGCCCTTCGATTGAATTCAGTGTGGGGAATTGGATAGTACGCCTTTCAAGGTTCAGAATATAATAACTCAACTAATAGATTGTGATTCTTATTTTTCAGCATACTTCTAGCCTATTTTCATTATTTGAAATATAGGCTTATGAGATCACCATTTGTGTGTGTGTGTGCATGTGTATAACATCTAAACGGCAGGAGGGATTTCAATTCAACTTGGCAAGAACTTACTACTGACCTCGACCGTGCCTTTCATATTTTTAGGTATTCATCAATCCAACAGGGCGACCGCGTGAAATATTTCACCGCATTCAATATATCGGAAACTGTCACTGCTATCAACTTGAAATTTTCCTGCAGGTAGTTGTTATAACTGCTAGATAATGTTTGCTTGATTGCTACAGGTACGGTAGTTGTTATAACTTCCAGATAATGCTTGATTGTTTGATACAGGTAGTTGTTATAACTTTTACATAATGTTTGATTGTTTGTTAGAGGTATGGCAGTTGTTATAACTACTAGATAATGTTGCTACAGGTAGTTGTTATAACTTCTAGATAATGTTTGATTGTTTGCTACAGGTACAGTAGTTGTTATAACTTCTAGATATTGTTTGATTGTTTGCTACGAGTAGTTGTTATAACTTATAGATCAGGCTGTTCCAAATCCACGAGTTTGAGTATGCGTACACGCGAGTACTCAGCAGTAATGCTCGGAGCACGGTTGGAAAGGGACGGGGGGTGATAGCCAATGCGTCACTGGGCGAAGGTCATAACACAAGTTCATGCACTTCATGCCAGTCATGATGTATCCACCGCGAAGTGACGGCAGCCCCCCACAGCAGAGCTGTATTGCATGTTGCAGGTTTACTCACGGAAGGCGGCGAGTACTCCGCTGCTCACGAGCGAGTTGCTCGGCTGGAACAGCCTGTTCTAGATAATGTTTGTTTGCTTGTTACAGGTACGGTAGTTGTTATAACTTCTAGATAATGGTTGATTGTTTGCTACAGGTAGTTGTTATAACTGCTAGATAATGATTGATTGCTTGCTACAGGTACGGTAGTTGTTATAACTTCTAGATAATGGTTGATTGTTTGCTACAGGTACGATAGTTGTTATATCTTCCAGATAATGATTGATTGTTTGATACAGGTAGTTTTTATAACTGCTAGATAATGATTGATTGTTTGCTACAGGTACGGTAGTTGTTATAACTGCTAGATAATGTTTGTTTGCTTGTTACAGGTACGGTAGTTGTTATAACTTCCAGATAATGGTTGATTGTTTGCTACAGGTAGTTGTTATAACTGCTAGATAATGATTGATTGCTTGCTACAGGTACGGTAGTTGTTATAACTTCTAGATAATGGTTGATTGTTTGCTACAGGTACGATAGTTGTTATATCTTCCAGATAATGATTGATTGTTTGATACAGGTAGTTGTTATAACTGCTAGATAATGATTGATTGCTTGCTACAGGTACGGTAGTTGTTATAACTTCTAGATAATGATTGATTGTTTGATACAGGTAGTTGTTATAACTGCTAGATAATGATTGATTGTTTGCTACAGGTACGATAGTTGTTATATCTTCCAGATAATGATTGATTGTTTGATACAGGTAGTTGTTATAACTGCTAGATAATGATTGATTGCTTGCTACAGGTACGATAGTTGTTATATCTTCCAGATAATGATTGATTGTTTGATACAGGTAGTTGTTATAACTGCTAGATAATGATTGATTGTTTGCTACAGGTACGATAGTTGTTATATCTTCCAGATAATGATTGATTGTTTGATACAGGTAGTTGTTATAACTGCTAGATAATGATTGATTGTTTGCTACAGGTACGATAGTTGTTATATCTTCCAGATAATGATTGATTGTTTGATACAGGTAGTTGTTATAACTGCTAGATAATGATTGATTGCTTGCTACAGGTACGGTAGTTGTTATAACTTCTAGATAATGGTTGATTGTTTGCTACAGGTACGATAGTTGTTATATCTTCCAGATAATGATTGATTGTTTGATACAGGTAGTTGTTATAACTGCTAGATAATGTTTGTTTGCTTGCTACAGGTACGGTAGTTGTTATAACTTCTACATAATGGTTGATTGTTTGCTACAGGTACGGTAGTTGATATATCTTCCAGATAATGTTTGAGTGTTTGCTACAGGTAATTGTTATAACTTCTAGATAATGTTTGTTTGCTTGCTACAGGTACGGTAGTTGTTATATCTTCCAGATAATGTTTGATTGTTTGCTACAGGTAATTGTTATAACTTCTAGATAATGTTTGTTTGCTTGCTACAGGTACGGTAGTTGTTATATCTTCCAGATAATGTTTGATTGTTTGCTACAAGTAATTGTTATAACTTCTAGATAATGTTTGTTTGCTTGCTACAGGTACGGTAGTTGTTATATCTTCCAGATAATCTTTGATTGTTTGCTACAGGTAATTGTTATAACTTCTAGATAATGTTTGATTGTTTTCTACAGGTACAGTAGTTGTGATAAATTCTAGATAAAGTTTTATTGTTTGCTACAGGTACGGTAGTTGTTATAACTTCTAGATAATGTTTGATTGTTTGCTACAGGTAGTTGTTATAACTTCTAGATAATGTTTGATTGTTTGCTACAGGTACGGTAGTTGTTATAACTTCTAGATAATGTTCGATTGTTTGCTACAGGTAGTTGTTATAACTTCTAGATAATGTTTGATTGTTACAGTTTTTATAACTTATAGATAACTAGCAACCCGACCCGGCTTCGCTCGGGAACAGTTATGAATGCATTACGTGATAAGCGCTTTTTTTTTTTCAATGTCAAAGAACAACGACCAATATCCGTTTTACGTCTCGGCATGATGGGTTCAAATCACTGACTGGACCATGGAGATGCTTGTGCAACAAATTCTTGTCAGACGTAATTTAAGAATGGCCATATGCATGGAACACAAATCTTAACTTGGCTGTGAATTTTGCGGAACGAAAAGTTCACAGGCGAAATGAAGAAAAGCCGAGTTGCACTTCCAGGGAAACTCCAAACACAACCACTCATTTTTTAATTATTTAACTCAACGCGACTCGACAGTTTGCTGCTGGCTGTATCTGCGGTAATAAGCTCGTCCGCTAGCTAAGCTGTAACTGGGGTGATAGACTCGCCCCTAGCTAGCTCGTAAACTGTCTCCACAGTATGGAGATTGTTGGAAGAAATGAAAACGTAAAACACTTATAGTAGGCGATGTATTGAAGATAGAGATATGCTCTCCTGGGCGATTTTTGTAGAACTTTTCATTCTGAACAATTCTTACACTCATAGTATATAGATAATTTTAACACTTTGCCCAGCGTAAGCTTAAAAAGCGCACGGACGCCAGTTTTTTTTTCGACCCTTTCACTTAAATCGTTAGTGCTTGACTTCCTTTGGTCATAAATACATTATTTTCCACAGAAACCTTCCTCGAGATATCCTTTACAGAATGGTGAAAACCACATCGAAATCCATTCAGTGGTTCTCGAGATTACCCGTTACATCCAAGAATCGGGGACTTTGTTTTATACTAAGTAGAGATTATACGCCAATCAGTAAAATATAATATAATACCCCTTCCGTCCATTCTTAAATTGACTGTGAATTTTGCGGAACGAAAAGTTCACAGGCGAAATGAGAGTTGCCCTTCCAGGGAATGGCGAGGTGAATGAAACTCAAATACCCATTCCGTCCAATCTTAACTTGACTGTGTTTCACAGGCGAAATGAAGAAATCCCGAGTTGCACTTCCAGGGAAACTCCTCACAACCACCCTTCTCAGAAGTCTTAACTCAACACGACTCAACTGTTTGCTGCTGGCTGTATCTGGGGCAATATGTTCGTCTGCTAGTTAGGCCGTAACAGGGGTGATAGACTTGCCCTTAGCTAGCCCGTAAACTGTCTCCTCAGTAGTTGAATGGACATGGTTGGAAGAAATTAAAACGTAAAAACACTTATAGTGGGCGAAGTATTGAAGATAGACATATGCTCTCGCGGATTTTTTTGTAGAACTTTTCATGTTGTATGTATACTTTTCATGTATTTTTAACGATTTGCCCAGCGTAAGCTTACAAAGCATTCGGGCGCCAGGTTTTTTTTTCGACTTTTCCACTGAAATCGTTACTGCTCGGCTTCCTTTGATCATAAATAAATTATTTTCTACAGAAATCATCCTCGAGATATCCTTTACAAAATGGTGTAAACCGCATCAAAATCCATCCAGTGGTTCTCGAGTTTTCCCGTAACATCCAAGAATCGGGGACTTGGTTTTATACTAAGTAGAGATGATTGATTGTTTGATACACGTACGGTAGTTGTTTTAACATCTAGATAATGTTTGAGTGTTTGATATAGGTAGTTGTTATAACTTCTAGATGAGGAATAAATGTATTTCGAAAAGAAACACGTTATGTATGAATATTAGTCATTCATGTGAATATTAGTGTCCCAATATAATAACCAGTTGACCGACTGAAATGTAACCCGTACTTACAATTAGGAGTTCTCCGAGAAACACTAAAACCTTTGCTTCAATGTTTGATTCCCAGATTTGGAATCAAGCAGGCTACAGTAAGCTCCTGAGACATTTATATCTTTTAACAATTGATCGGTTTAATAGTTAGTCAAATAGATATTAGTAGTTGTTTTTGAGGGGTTCTAGCACCTCCTAGAAGATGACGGCGGCGCGCATCGACTTACATGGCGCGCTTTTCAAATAAGGATGGTGAGCATGGCTTAACCTAGCCAATCTTAGTCAAGCTAATCTAGTCTAGTCGACTTAACCAAACCTCGTTGAGGTCATGCCAAGGCCTTAAGTGTAAAACTTGGTGGATGGAGGACATGCCAAGGGCTCTAAGTGCAAACATTGGTGGATGGATGTGTTCTAGCACTGGGGCTAATGCACACATCCTAGTACAAGGGGCACATGCAACTTGAGGACATACTAAGAGGCCTAAGTGCAAACCCTGGTGGATGGATGTGTTTTAGCACTGGGGCTAATGCACACACCCAAGTATAAGGGGCACACGCAACTACCCTATGCTGTTCTTATGGGCTTGCGATGCATGATTTAGAACAAGCCAACTCTTGCAGTGTATGACGTTATGCGATGCAGGAGTCGCAACTGGACGCTCGGCTACGCCAACCCTTACCTGTTGAATACTGCTGATTGCCCCGTGTGAATGGTGATGGATGATAGGACGTATGACTGAGCTAGGATTATATCTAGGATATTATAGAAAGGTCTGTGACATTGTGATTATTATTATTATTTGTATTGTTATAATTATTACTATCATTATGCATGTGCCTTTTTTACTAATATTAGTATTAGCATAATTAATTTACTCCTTATTTATCATCATAATATTTTTTGTATTTTCGAAATTGTCATAAGCTATGTACTGGTACCATATTTCGTGGTTAAGTGTAAGAGAGGGCCATGAGCCCTAACTTCGCCACTACCGAAGACATAAAATAAATAAATAAATAAATAAATAAATAAACCCTTTAGCCAAGTAAGATTTTTAATAGCTCGCCATCCAATAATTGGATATGGCTATGCGACATGTTGTTGGACTTGCGGTGACTGGATAGTAATGTGACTTGTAGCTGGAACAGAAATACATGTTGTTACAATCTTAAATGTAGGAGATTGTACATGGACCAGTAAGCTGATTCTTTATTTCCGGTGTCGCGTTACACTCAAAGCAGAGAGCGCACAGTTATGTTGCTATGAGTGACGCTGCAATAATTTGAAACCGCAGTGTTCATCTTGATGTTTCAAAGTCAGCAGTAATCGGATAACACAGCCAGGTGTCCCCATTGCGAGTTTGGACTTGCTGATGTGTGGGAAAGGAAATGCCATGATCTGTAAAAACTACTGACACAAGTGATGTGAGCTTATATAAGTGTGGTGTCATATATTTCCCTACTGTTTGTCTTCATTACTCACTACGAGTGAACAGTGCTCTTATTATTGCTCAACAGTTGCAAAAGCCTTTTTGGTGGAAAATTAATAAAATATTTGCAAGGTAAGTACTTATTATTAATGGATTTTAGTCTTTTAATGCTAATTGATGTTGAAGTTATTGATTGGAATGTATTTATTGATTGATTGATTGATTGATTTATTTGTTTACAGATAATTGGTGTACCTGTCGTGTTTAAGGTTAGCAGATTGTTGTACCTAGTCCAGTTAGTGGCAGCGGTTGATAGATTATTAAAGGTATGTACCCCCTCTAATAACTTTTAAAAAGCTAGAGCGATATTTTCCAACGTTTACCGCTAGGTGTCAGTGACAGTGGTATCTGGTAACCAAAGTTGGAACTACTTGACAATCGTGTGAAGCTAAATTTGTAGGTTAGATTTGATTAACGCTCTATTAAGACCAAACGTTCACCGCTAGGTGTCAGTGACAATGGTATATTTGACAGCCAAAGTTGGAACTACTTGACAATCGTGTGAAGCTAAATTTGTAGGTTAGATTTAATTAACGCTCTATCAAGTTCCAACGTTCACCGCTAGGTGTCAGTGACAATGGTATCTGGTAACCAAAGTTGGAACTACTTGACAATCGTGTGAAGCTAAAATTGTAAGTTAGATTTGATTAACGCTCTATTAAGACCAAACGTTCACCGCTAGGTGTCAGTGACAATGGTATATTTGACAGCCAAAGTTGGAACTACTTGACAATTGTGTGAAGCTAAATTTGTAGGTTAGATTTGATTAACGCTCTATTAAGACCAAATGTTCTCCGCTAGGTGTCAGTGACAATGGTATATTTGACAGCCAAAGTTGGAACTACTTGACAATCGTGTGAAGCTAAATTTGTAGGTTAGATTTGATTAACGCTCTATCATGTTCCAACGTTCACCGCTAGGTGTCAGTGAAAATGGTATCTGCTAACCAAAGTTGGAACTACTTGACAATCGTGTGAAGCTAAATTTGCAGGTTAGATTTCATTAACGCCCTATTCAGTCCGAACGTTCGCCACTAGGTGTCAGTGACAATAGTATTTGGTAGCCAAAATTGTAACAACTTGACAATCGTGTGAAGCTAAATTTGTAGGTTAGATTTGATTAACGCTCTATCAAGTTCCAACGTTCACCGCTAGGTGTCAGTGACAATGGTATCTGGTAACCAAAATTGGAACTACTTGAAAATCGTGTGAAGCTAAATTTGTAGGTTAGATTTGATTAACGCTCTATTAAGTCCGAACGTTCACTGCTAGGTGTCAGTGACAGTGGTATATTTAATAGTCAAAGTTGGAACAACTAATTGTGTAAAGCTAAATTAGTAGGTTAGATTTGATAAACGCTTTATTAAGTTCCAACGTTCACCGCTAGGTGTCAGGGACAATGGTATTTGGTAGCCAAACCTGGAACTACTTGAAATTAGACTTGGTAGGAGTTCACAAACGATTAAATTAAAATACCCTGCGATGAACATTGGCTGTAATTTACATATAATAATTAAACTATATATATATATATTACTTTGTTTTATATTTTGAGCCATGTTTAACATCTCTCATTTCTTTATTTTCTTTGGCGGCCGTCCCGGTAGACTCAGACGCCATGTGAGATACGTTCTGTCCGGACGTGCCTTGAGGCTCTCCGCCTTATTATTTAAAATGTAATGTTTTTCCTTTTTATTTAACATTGTTATTATGCCGAAGCCTTCCATTTACTCATGTAAGTAACACATCTAACCTTGTGTCCACTATGCTCATTTCCTATATTTAACCTTTGTTTTTGATCTTCGTCGTGTGCTTGGATTTGCTGTGGAACCAATCGAAATGGCGGTCTCCTGTTTTATTTTGTTTGAATCTTCGTTTAACCTTTTATTTGTGCCGTGAAATATATCTGGGAGTGATTTTGTGAGTGTATGTTTTTCTTGCTGCCAGGTGCATTGAAGTTGTTTTGATTTGGGCATATCTTCGAATGGGTCTCCCGTTGTTTGTGGACGTTGGCGTTTCGACCATTCTCCCAACACGAGGCATGGCACCATATATTTTAGCCCTTATGTTTTCCCTTCATTCCATGCTTCGGGCAACTGGATCACGGCGGTAACTTTAAGTAGGCCTTACCGTATTCAGCTCGAACTCGGAACGTAAGTTGGGGACCATATAGGTTTAGCATATTTTGCTAGACTACCTACAAGCACGAGTTGCTTTGTGTTTTATTTCTGCATCGTCGGCCGGCATTTTGTGTGTTTGATTGCGTGTATGTATCTTGATATATTTCACGGACACCTGACGTCATTTGTTTCTCCTTGTGTATCTTTGGTGTTTGGCATTTCTTTTCTCTGGGGACTGCCAGCTCGATCGCATCCCCATTGCTCGCCACAGCCTTTGCGACACGCACACAGCCTCTTGTTTTATCTTTGCTATGCTTGTTATTTGTGGTCGTCATGACAACCATCCATCTCTAGGCTGAGAAGTGATTGTTGTTGACCAGCGACCGGGTCGATTGCCTTTTGGTCAATTACCTCCTCCCTTTTTACAACATTTTTATTGGAAGTGGCACAGGTATTTATTTTATTTGTTTCCGTTATTTATTATTGTAAGTTATTTATTGTTTATAATCATCCTTCCCGTTTGAAAGTGACTGTATTTGACCCCTAGGGTACTCTTTTCTTTGAGTGTGTTATTCTGGCCGGTTTTCTTTGTGTGTTCGGTTTCAATTCATTAAATTTCCATTTCTTTACCCATGTGTCTCATTTAGTAGTGTTTGGCGATCGGGCTGCTCGCTCTCTCTCTCTCTCTCTCTCTTCAAACCTAGGCCTAACTTATTCTAGCTGTCTAGCACCAGGAGGGTATTCCTACCACTCGTCGTGGGACCACCTTCACGGAGTCTGGAGTCGCTCGGCACATCTGGCCTGCAAGTACGGGCCCAGCACAGGTCAGAAATTAACAATCATTTCCACTGCGTACTCCTTTCTTTTCTAGTTGGTTCCAGTGATGCAGCTAGGAGGCACGCCAAGAATATGTTTATTTTAAGAGGGCGGTGCAGATGGTAGCAGAGCGTGGTTAAGTCTCCTGGTCGCTTAGCCATATCCATTGGATTTTAATATTTTGCTGCATATTTTTCAATGTTGTTTTTATTCTGTTTCATGTTCCTTATTGCATACTATGCAAACAAATATTAAGAGTCAATGTGAACTTCCAAGGAGTATGGACCATAAAAATAACAAACTGTAAGGAGAGTGCAATGAGTTGGACCCTATCAACGAACCCCAGCATTGGTAATGTACTAAACAACCCTACTTCTTGTTTCGTACTCATTTCAGGCGCAGGACGGAGGCAAGACATTTGTAGTTATTGTTTTGAATTGTAGCTAGCAGTACTTCTGTAGTTTAGCCATGTATTCTCTCCCAGGTTGTAACGTGAAGAAGGAGCTCATCCAGTCTGACGATGATCTGCTATCGTTTGAAAGTGTCTGTGGGAAAGACACTAATCCATTGACTGAGGTGAAAGGCCATCGCAAGGGAGGCGTAGCCAATATAGTGTCCAAGTGGGGAATTTCATTTTCTGGTGAACTGGGAATTTCGTCTGTATTTGAGTTCTTAGACAGGGTCAGTGAACTCTGCCATTGTTATGACCTCGAACCAGACGACATTGTTGTCTGCCTACCGTTATTGTTGAGTGGTTTAGCTTTAAAATGGTATCGACTTACCAACAGATCTTTCATCTCGTGGGTTGATTTCTGTAAGTCAATAAAGGAGCGGTTTACTACTTATGATTTTGAACATGACTTGAAGGCTGAAATTCATCGCCGTACCCAGGGTTTGGAAGAGCCTGTAGACGATTTTGTTACTGGGCTAATGACTTTAATAAGTAGGTTGTCGCAGCCCCTTCCCCTTATTGAAACTGTTGATATTGTGTATAGAAATCTGGCACCTGAGTACAAGTCTTTCATACGCCGGTCCAGTGTGTATAGTGTGGCTGACATTGTTGATCAAGGACGTGAATGCGAGTTCAATCGGCGCCTGCGCAAGTCATATGTACCCCCACCCCTCCCCTCTGACAGTTTGTTTCCAGAGACTGCATGCGCGCAATCCCAGATTCAGAGGACTGCGCACCCATCTTCAATATCTCGTCAGGAGGACCGGGCAGTTAACCGTCCCCACTCGCATATTGTCGGGAGTATTCCCAATGCTACTTCTTCTGCGAATCCCGCTCCTCAGGATCAACAGTTACCTCGAAGCCCGAACATGTATAACCGTATAAAATGTTGGAATTGTGATCGTTTGGGGCATCATTTTAATTCCTGCCGTGCGCCCTCGCGTGTGTTTTGTCACACATGTGGTCTTCGTGACGTGACGCACATAGCCTGTCCTAGATGTGCTTCGCGTCAGGGAAACGAGCATGGGTCCCCGGTTTAGACCCGCCGGAGTGGCCATGCAATGAAGTTCGCCGGGAAATGAACATTTCCACGACTGGAAACTTCTGTCCTTGGGTCCCTGTAAGTGTTAAGAAATTGTCGATACCCGCTTTACTGGATTCTGGTGCTTCACGTTCATTTATTCAGCGCTCCATCGCGGAACAGCTTCCTGTTACTCAGATTTGTCCACAAGATGGGGGTTTAAAATTTTATTCTGCGGTGAAGTCATCTATTTCCGTTTCTAGCGTTGTAACATGTCATATTAAGATATGTGGTTATTCTTGGGATTGGAACTTCCATGTGGTGGATGACTTATCTACGCCTATGATCTTAGGTTCTGATTTTATGCACAAAGCAGGGTTGAGGCTTGATTTATCGGATCATTCCTTCAGTTTTTTGTTTAAATCCAAGGAGCGGTTTCATTTTAATACTTGTGAAGCGAGTGTTCCTTGTAATTTTTCGGGTATCTCTGCTGTTCTAATCCCTCCTACTTTATTCACGAGTCAACGTGACGCTTTATCTGATTTGGTGAATGAATTTCCTGATGTTCTCACGTCGGAACTGGGTTCCGCTATCGGCTACGAGTGTCATATTGATTTAACTGATGAGGTTCCAGTTAGGTCGGCGCCATTTTCTTGCTCTCCACCCAAACTCATTGCCATGAGAGAATATATTCATGATCTTAAGGCACGCGGTGTTGTGAGCCCTTCTAAGTCTTCTTATGGTAGTCCAGCATTCCTGGTGCCTAAGAAAGAGGGTACTTTTCGTTTAGTAGTTGATTATCGTCGACTCAATTCTAAGGTGGTGTTCGACAACTTTCCCCTTCCAACTCTGGAGAGCGCTTTTCAGCATTTTCACGGGGCGAAGTACTATTCCGTCCTAGATTTGAACTGTGCATATTATCAAATTCCTCTCGATCCCGAGAGCCGTAAGGTAACTGCGTTCTCCACTCCGTTCGGCCTTTTTGAGTTCAATAAGTTACCCATGGGCATTTCTATCGGCGGACAAGTATTGAGTAGGGTTTTGGATGAGTTATTTGGAGATTTAAAGTATTCATCTGTGTTTAACTATCTTGATGACCTCGTGATTTACAGTCAGTCTTTTGAGGATCACCTGATCCATTTACGTGAAGTCCTATGTCGTCTTCGCAGAGCCGGACTCACTGTTAACCCGGACAAAATCTCTTTGGCTTCGAAGCAAATCAAATTTTTAGGTCACATTCTTTCGGATGTGGGCATAGAAGTGAACCCTGAGCGTGTCCAATGTATCCAAGAGTTCCCTACTCCCACGAATGTGAAAGCAGTCCGACGTTTTTTGGGAATGGCGGGCTTTTACAGTAGGTTCATTAAGGGCTTTTCGGACATTTCAGCGCCCCTGAATTATTTGAAGAATAAGAAGAATGTACGATTCGTGTGGGGCCCCGACCAGTGTCTCGCCTTTGAGAAATTGAAAGAATGTCTTTCTTCTGCTCCCGTCCTTCGAACTCCGGATTTTGGGAAAGATTTTATGTTACATTGTGATGCGAGTGATGTCGCAGTTTCTTGTGTGCTTAGTCAGCAGGTGAATGGTAATTTGGCACCCATCGCTTTTGCCAGTCGGATGCTTAATGATTGCGAACGCCGGTATTCCACTTTCGAGAAAGAAAGTCTGGCTGTCGTATTCGGCTGTGAACGTTTCAGATCTTTTCTAGAACATCGGCATTTCATAGTGTATACCGACAATGAAGCTCTGTCCTGGATGCGCTCGCATGTCAAAAAATTGGGACGTATAAATCGTTGGATTCTTCGTCTATCCTCTTTCAGCTTTGACATCATTCACGTCAGAGGCAGTGAAAATGTTGTAGCGGATTGTTTGTCACGCATGTTTGAGGAACCTCCTCCCATTGTTGAGATCCCCGAGCCAGTGAATCTTCTCCAACATATTCCATGGTCTTTTACTGACATCCGTACGTACCAAGCAGATGACCCATTTTGTGTCACATTGCGTGAAAAAATTCTCGGGAAAGATCCTGGTGTATCTGAGTTTTCATTGCGCAATGATGTTATAGTGCATACCGCTCCTCGATCTTCGAAATGTAGGATTTTCGTGCCAGAGAATATACGAAGTATGCTCTTGGCGTATTTCCATGAATCCTGTTTTGGATTACATCTAGGTATGACGAAGACTTTCCATAAAATCTCTCAGGAATTCTTCTGGCCTCATTTGAAAGCGGATGCTTTTGCTTTCGTCCGAAAATGTGTTACGTGTCAACGTTCTAAGCCAGCAAAGAATTCTCGCATTGGACTTCACCACGCTGACACGATGTCATATCCTAATGAGCGCCTGTTTATAGATTATTTTGGCCCCCTAGTTAGGTCATCTTCTGGTCATAAAGCTATACTTACTGTCGTTGATGGATTTTCAAAATTTGTATGGTTATTTCCTGTCAGGGAAATCACGACACGTACCACTGTTAGGCTTTTGACCAATCATATTTTTGGTGTTTTTGGTCCTCCAAAGTTTTTAGTGTCCGATAACGCGAGCGTTTTCCGGTCCAAGTCTTTTAGATCAATGTGTTTTTCTTGGGGAATTGATCATGTCTTTTTGGCACCCTACCACCCTCAGCCAAATCACGTTGAAAGGTTTCATCGTAACTTGAAGGCTTGCTTGAGTGCGTTCCACAACGCAGATCAGTCACGTTGGGACGCAAATCTTCAGTTTTTCTCCTTAGGATTTAACACTGCTCTTCATGAATCGACGAATTCTACCCCTTCGGAATTGTTTTTAGGAAGGCGTATTGTTGATCCACTTCAGCTTCAGTGGAAAATAGATTATCTGGCTGCGCCATCCCGCCGTACCTCAGTCAAAGAAAAATGGGAAGTTGCTGTACGGCATCTGAAAAGGGCACGAGATCGCGTGGCGTCTCGCTATAACAAGGGTAGGCAACCTGTTTGTTTTCAGGTGAATGACGACGTGCTAGTGCGCCTGCACCCACAGAGTTCGGCCAAGAATAAGGAGTCAGCTAAGCTAATGCTTCGCTGGAGCACGCCCAAAACTATCACTAGATTTTTAACACCTGTCACTGTTGAATTGATCTCCAAGGAGAATCCCACCGACGTATCCAGAGCTCACATATCTCAATTGAAACCATTTATTGTGTAACCTTCTTGTTTGCTGTGATTAATGTTGTCCTTTTTCTGCGTAGGTTAGCCAATCATAATTTGCTTATGTTATCAAAGGAAGCTAGTATCCATATGGCGTCTCCTTGACCTGCCTATTATTGAACCAATTTTGACCGAGGCAGAGTCAAGTACAAATTTACGAGCTCAAGAAAGAAAATAATACAAGAAGAAATAGGCCTACATACTCTGTGTAACTTAATATTTATTGTAAAAATATGTATTTTTGCGAACTCGGCCAGTAGAGAATTTATATTCTACAAATAATGGACACATTATATCGCTTCTTTGTTATTTTAATATGTCACTTTCATGATGGGTATAAGGAGAATGGCAGACTTCGGCGTCAAAGGGCGAAAGTCTTTTGTTTATGATTTTCGTCCGTGTCTCTATCTACTTTTCTTGTCATTGTAACGCTCAGGCGAACCGTGATACCATTATGACAAGCCCAGGGATCGTCAAAGGAACGCGCGCCTTTGGGGACCCCGAAGGAGTTCTGTCCTGATATTGCGATCGCCGAAGCGATCTGATTATTTTTATATATTACTTCCTTTTATAACTGTATTCTTTCTGATATGGCTCAATTGCTTAAGTGATTGTTATATCGATCACCCTCCCCCCCTCATATTTTGTGTACTGTTATAGTTGTTGACAAACCACCTGTGTGATAAGGATGTTGTGTATTTTGGAACACTTGGGACATGATTGATTTCAAAGCGGTGGTACTTAGTGAAGTAAAAAGAAAAATCTTTTATTATTATAAATAATTTTTCTTTTGGGGGGTGGTGTGGATCCTGAGCCATGTTTAACATCTCTCATTTCTTTATTTTCTTTGGCGGCCGTCCCGGTAGACTCAGACGCCATGTGAGATACGTTCTGTCCGGACGTGCCTTGAGGCTCTCCGCCTTATTATTTAAAATGTAATGTTTTTCCTTTTTATTTAACATTGTTATTATGCCGAAGCCTTCCATTTACTCATGTAAGTAACACATCTAACCTTGTGTCCACTATGCTCATTTCCTATATTTAACCTTTGTTTTTGATCTTCGTCGTGTGCTTGGATTTGCTGTGGAACCAATCGAAATGGCGGTCTCCTGTTTTATTTTGTTTGAATCTTCGTTTAACCTTTTATTTGTGCCGTGAAATATATCTGGGAGTGATTTTGTGAGTGTATGTTTTTCTTGCTGCCAGGTGCATTGAAGTTGTTTTGATTTGGGCATATCTTCGAATGGGTCTCCCGTTGTTTGTGGACGTTGGCGTTTCGACCATTCTCCCAACACGAGGCATGGCACCATATATTTTAGCCCTTATGTTTTCCCTTCATTCCATGCTTCGGGCAACTGGATCACGGCGGTAACTTTAAGTAGGCCTTACCGTATTCAGCTCGAACTCGGAACGTAAGTTGGGGACCATATAGGTTTAGCATATTTTGCTAGACTACCTACAAGCACGAGTTGCTTTGTGTTTTATTTCTGCATCGTCGGCCGGCATTTTGTGTGTTTGATTGCGTGTATGTATCTTGATATATTTCACGGACACCTGACGTCATTTGTTTCTCCTTGTGTATCTTTGGTGTTTGGCATTTCTTTTCTCTGGGGACTGCCAGCTCGATCGCATCCCCATTGCTCGCCACAGCCTTTGCGACACGCACACAGCCTCTTGTTTTATCTTTGCTATGCTTGTTATTTGTGGTCGTCATGACAACCATCCATCTCTAGGCTGAGAAGTGATTGTTGTTGACCAGCGACCGGGTCGATTGCCTTTTGGTCAATTACCTCCTCCCTTTTTACATCATTTTTATTGGAAGTGGCACAGGTATTTATTTTATTTGTTTCCGTTATTTATTATTGTAAGTTATTTATTGTTTATAATCATCCTTCCCGTTTGAAAGTGACTGTATTTGACCCCTAGGGTACTCTTTTCTTTGAGTGTGTTATTCTGGCCGGTTTTCTTTGTGTGTTCGGTTTCAATTCATTAAATTTCCATTTCTTTACCCATGTGTCTCATTTAGTAGTGTTTGGCGATCGGGCTGCTCGCTCTCTCTCTCTCTCTCTCTCTCTCTCTCTCTTCAAACCTAGGCCTAACTTATTCTAGCTGTCTAGCACCAGGAGGGTATTCCTACCACTCGTCGTGGGACCACCTTCACGGAGTCTGGAGTCGCTCGGCACATCTGGCCTGCAAGTACGGGCCCAGCACAGGTCAGAAATTAACATCCATTTCCACTGCGTACTCCTTTCTTTTCTAGTTGGTTCCAGTGATGCAGCTAGGAGGCACGCCAAGAATATGTTTATTTTAAGAGGGCGGTGCAATTTTATTAACATTGATGATTTCTTTCTTTTATAGGTAATTTGGAAAGTCACCATTATGTTCAAGTGTGGTGAATGTAATAAACAGTTTTCAAGACCTGACAACCTTCAACGGCACGCAAGTACTAAGCATAACCTTAAAATGTTAGAGTGCAGTCATTGTGCTACACATTTAACATACAGGATAATCATGCACAGCATGTGCGTTCAAAACATGTTACTTCAGCACCTTTTTTGTGTTTAGTTTGTGAACTTGGTTTTTCTGGTGTAAAGCGATATCAATCCCACATGGTTGAAGTGCATGAAGAACAACATGAATTAAAAACTGCACAACCATCAACTAGCACGGAACCTTTGAATAAATGTAATGACGTAGGGGGAGACCGTCCTGAAATAAATGCTCAAAGGCGTAAACGTTCTAAAGATTGGGAAAATAGTTATTCAGCAAAAAGAATGAAGAATGGTGAACCATCAATAACGCATTATGATGTATGCAATATTGATATACCATCTTCAATTATTCAGGGACATTTGCGCAGTGTTAATCATAAAAATAACTCTTGTCATGAATAAAATTCTGCGAATATTCAGCAAATTGGTAGTCCGTTTAAAAGTCGAATTGCTAGTTACAGATTTCATAGTAAAGAAAAAACTCATAGTATTGAATCATTTTTTAAAAATATTCAACCTAGTGTGTTTGGCTTGGTAGATAAAGTTTTAGGGGAGCATAAAACATTTAAAATGAATTTTGAACTCTTTGGGCTGTATGTAAAATCTGGGAGTGAAGATGAAATTACTGATTTAAAATCCTTTAATACAAAAACATAATTGTTAGCGAATCAACTAATATCAGTGTTATGTACCAAGATATTTCAAGTGCTATCATTGTAAAGAGTGAAGAGTTTCCGGAAAGAGAGTCAGTCTGGTCGTTGGTTGAAGTACTTTATTTAGAAAACAACATGAATAAATATAACCCCTTCAAGCATCATCATACATTGATTACCGGGTGAGTTAGCCGTGGTCGTTACGGGATGACTGCTGGCAGTCGCTCACATCCGGGAGGCGAGGAGGTTCGAATCCGCTGCGGCAACCTTGAAGATGGTCTTCGGTGGTTTCCCATCTCCCTTCCAGGCAAATGCCGGGGTTGGTCACTAACTATAGGCCACAGCCGCTACCTTCCAACTCCTTGTCCTTACTTTCAAACTTTCCTCCCCCAGACAACACTCCACACGCGACGGAACGTGTAGCTCACCCATTGGGTGTCCGCCTCGAAGCCGAACATGTCCTCGGACACTCCCGGCACTAAAATCCATACGCTAAAAAAACACATTGATTTACCAGTATGGATCAAACGGAAGAAAGCACCATGTGAGTTTTGCATGGGCTGTAACCTCAGCTCCCCATCCATCAGTGAGGGCTGTGGAGAGAACATCATCTTATCCTCACTATTCCTCAGTGTTAGATTTAAAAGAAATGGAATTACCTATGGAAATAAAAGACATTAAACGTTTTGAAGAGCTGAACAATGCAAGTATTAATGTGTACGGAATTGGAAACAAGAGTATAGTAGGTCCTCTATATTATACTCAGGAAAAAAGGATGGTCATGTTAATTTACTATACATAACCGCAGGTGAAAATGCCCACTATTGGTGGATAAAACAATTAAGTTGACTTACCGATAGTCAACTATCAAAATACAAAGGTAAGAAGTGGTTGTGTGATGGTTGTTTGCTATATTTTAGGAAAGAGGATCAACTATATTATACTCGGAAAAAAGGATGCTCATGTTAATTTACTATACATAACCGCAGGTGAAAATGCCCTCTATTGGTGGATAAAAAATTAAGTTGACTTGTCGGTAGTCAACTATCAAACTACAAAGGTAACAAGTGGTTGTGTGATGGTTGTTGCTATATTTTAGAAACGAGGATCAACTAACTCAACATCAAAAAATGAGGTTGTAATAATGTTTGCACAGTATTACCTACTCCTGGAAAAAACATTTTGAAATTTAAGGACTTTGAGAAGCAGCTTCGAGTACCATTTGTTATACTTGCTGACTTTGAAGCATTGTTGAAGCCTTGTAATACATGTTCATCGAATCCAGCCAAACCTTTTACCAGCACCACTCACATTCATGAACCGTTTAGCTTTGCATATTATATTAAATGTAGTTATGATGACTCGTTAAGTACGTTCGAGCCTTATAGAGGACCTGATGCACCTAAAGCTTTTATGGAAAGACTTGAAAAAATGCAATCCGTATATCCTCTATTTTAAATACTATTATTCCAATGGAGCCACTAACATCTTCACAGCAAATGCATTTTGAAACTGAAACTAATTGTTTTATATGTGGTGAATGTTTACATACAAATAGGGTTCGCGATCATGACCATTTAACAGGAAAATATCGTGGTGTTGCTCACCAAGAATGTAATTTAAATTATAGAGTAAATAAATTCATTCCAGTCATTCTACATAACGGCAGCAAATGGGGCAGTGAGTGAGAGAGGGGGCTATGCCAGAGGTAGATGGAACTGAGATATTTGGAGTTTTGCGGGTTGCTTTCTCGCAGCATTAACGTGATTCACAAAAACTACATTCTTCACAAAACACGGGAAGGAGCCTGTGGATGTCTTTGATATTATGCACATTGAAAGATGGATGTATTCCCTACACAACGGTACCAATAACTCAATTTTGACAAAATCTCGGCATGAGATATTTGGAGTTTTTCAGTTGCTCTCTCGCAGCATAAACGTGATTCACAGAAATTACATTCTTCACAAAACAAGGGAAGGAGCCTGTGGAAGTCTTTGATATTATGCACACTGACAGATGAATGTATGTACTACACAATGGTACCAATAACTCAATTTTGACAAAATCTCGGAATAGCCCCCTCTCTCACTCACTGCCTCAAATACGATAACCGCTTTATCGTTAAAGAATTTGGAGCTTTAGATGAGAAAATTGATGTGATTCGAAATAATAAGGAACAATACTTATCGTTTACAAAGTATATTAAAACTGACAATGAAGAAACTATTAAACTGCGATTTTTAGATTCATTCCGCTTTATGGCGAGTAGTCTTGATAAACTTGCTAGTAATTTAAAATCAGATCAGTTTTGTGAAATTCAACGTGTCTTTCCAAAAGAAGATGTTTTTAATTTGATTCGTCAAAAGGGTATATTCCCATATAAATACATTAACTGTCTAGATCGCCTTGAGGAGTGTTCTTTGCCACCAAAAGATGCATTTTACAGTTCTTTAAACACAAGTCATATCAGTGATCAGGAATATTTACATGCACAACGTGTATGGACACAGTTTGACATTCAAACTTTAGGTGAATTTTCAGATATATATTTGAAGAGAGATGTGTTATGATTAGCAGATGTTTTTGAAAATTTTCGGAATGTTGGTATGATCCTTGTCAGTATTTTACTGCTCCTGGGTTAAGTTTTAGTTCAAGGTTGAAAAAGACAAAAGTAAATTTAGAATTGATGACTGATATAGACATGACTAATTTTATAAAATCATCAATTCGAGGTGGATTAAGCCAATGTAGTGGGCGATATTCTAAAGCAAATAATAAATACATGCCTAGATACAACCCTTGTGAAGAGTCAAAGTATATTGTCTACCTTGATGCGAATAATCAATATGGTTGGGCTATGAGTCAATATCTACCACTAAAAGATTTTCGCTGTCTGACACTACCTGAAATTGATGTTTTACAGGTTAACACTTTAAATCATAACGATTAAAAAGGATATATTTTAGAGGTAAATCTTGGGTTCCCTAAAGAGTTACATGATGAACATAATGATTCACAATTTTATCCTGAGAATATGAAATCTCCGTACATCACATCACGAACAGAAATGTTTATTGCTAATGTGAATGATAAATGTAAATATGTAATACATTATCAAAACATGAAACAGTGTCTACAGCATGGATTAATATTAACTAAAATCGTTGTGTATTACAATTTCATCAGTCAACATGGCTCAAACCATATATTGATCTGAACAATAATTTAAGAACACTGTCAACAAATGCTTTTGAAAACGATTTGCATAAACTTATGAATGATAGTGTTTCTTTGAAAGACTATCTAGAATGTTGATAGGCGAGTTGATGTAAAGCTAATAATTAAGTGGGAGAATGATGGTAAAAGGTATGGTGCATACAAAATAATCAGCAAGCCTAACTTCCATAAATGTTCAATTATTCATGAGGATTTAGTTGTAATACAAATGAGTCGCCTTAAAGTAAGCTACAACAAGCCCATATATGTGGGTTACGCCATTCTAGAATTGTCAAAAACACGTATGTATAAATTTCACTATGATTATGTAAAGTAAAACATTCATGATAATGCTAAATTACTCTACACAGCACAGATTCCTTTATGTATGAGTTTAAAACTGATGATTTTTATGATGATATCAAGACTGAGCTAAATAGGTTTGATATAAGTGACTATTGCAAGGATAATATTTACCATTTACCTCTAGTAAACAAAAAGGTTCTTGGAAAATTTAAGGATGCATGTGCTGGTGTTGTTATAGATACCTTTTAAGGTACAAAATCTAAATCATATAGCTATATGACTATTGATAATGAGGTAATAAAGAAATTAAAAGGAATAAAAAAGAATGTTTTTAGTAAATAGTTCGATATAAGTGATTATATACACTGTATAGTCAGTAACCCACCTATATTATATAAGAAAATGTGTGTATTCAGAAGAAAAAATCATCAGCTACATACTAATTTGCTGAACGAAGTTACATTGAGTAATGAAGACAATAAACGATTCATTAATCATTATACCCAACTCATTTGATACTTTTGCTTGGGGAAACAGTTGCATTGACAACTATTACTTTACCTAAGTCAGATGTTCACCATATTGTATTATTTGTAGTGTGTTTTATATTGTGATAAATTTGTAAAACTGTAAGTATAATGTATAATGTTAGGCTACTGTAGTTTAGTAAAAAGAAGATAAGTATTTCATTTTACCGTAAAATATTGCTGTTTTATATTATGGATAAAAATTATTTTAATGAATGTACGGAATGTGTGAACTGAACAACGCGAATGTAAAAAATGTAAAGTAAAAATTGTACATTTTAAATGTTTGTTATCAGAAGGGGTCACGTGGGGGTACTTTCCATAGAATCCGTTGTAGTTGAATTTTTTAATCAATGGGTACATCTTCGGCTCCTTTGAGAGCATTATTATTGCTCCTGTCTCTAACCAGCCACCGCACTCGCACCACCCAAAATTGTACCCAGGGCAGCCAGACAAGCAAATAAAGCAGGTAAAAATCCCGCTCGTTTTGGGACAGAAATCACTCGGTCTTGTTTTGAAACCTGTTCTTTACGTTTTGGAATGACACGTCTCTGTGCTGCTCGGAGGATTTTCTTAAGCGTCAACACTTTATTATTTTTTATTTCCTTCATTCGCAAGGGCTCGTCACTTAATGCCTTAACCCCATTCTTTAGCGATGACAGGGTCTTTCTTTTTAGTCTTTTTCACCACATATCTTTGTTTCACAATGATGATGATGAACAACCTTTCACAAGAAAGTTTAAGTGACAACTAACATGTGGTCATTATTTCATGGCTGTATATTCAAGTTCCACATAAAGCGGGAAATCGTTTATTGTGTTTCCTGCATGCTTTTCATCCCATGTAAGATTGAGATGAAATTATAATTCGTCGCCTGTTTTCACTGTTTGATGGTTTTGTACCAACAGCCTATGACTGTTTATCTCTACGTGTAAATGATTATCATCAGGTATAGATTGTAAAATATGAATGGTTCCATCATAGTGTAATCGATAACGTGTTACTCCTGAAGAAAGCATATACATAAGGTGCTCATTCACTAGCGGTAAATGGTTTCTGTCATCCACAGGGGATTGGTAAGGTACACTAAAAATATGGATGACACAAATCTATAAAGTCTTTTCATTTGGTAGGTGAGGTAGCGTTTGGTGCAAACATCATCTTCGTGTGGGTCTTCTACGTGAATAATATGGTTATGATTAGCCGTATAGCCATCCACAGTAAGCCGGGGCACTTTGTCATATAACGCTCGCACCTTGTTATACACATACTTTTTTGTGGTGGCATCCGTAGACACTTGAGGATGCTTGATATAGGTTAACCGTTTTCCCTTAAAGTCATAATCTCCCTGTTTAGTGCGTGGCACAACAGACCTATCCACATAGTGTTTATTAGCAGGGTCTGTCTCTTCTTTAGGAGCATGTAAGGGGATAGTCTTGGTCTTGACCATTAACGCACGTCCAAAGACATCCATCGTCAACCTGTAGTACTGGTGTACTGTTTCTATCACAAGACTTGGTTCCATGTATATAGACAGCCTGCTAGCCTCTTTGACCCTTAGTTGATATGAAGATTATTAAGCAGCAAGAGTCATTCCCCGTGGGGGACATGGTTTCCATTCTCTATCCTACATCACATGAACAACGCCACGGTTCACTGTTTCCGTCTTCCATTCGCTGCATCATCAGGATGTGGAAAGACCAATATTTTGCTCACGCTCATCACAGCGCCAAATGGTCTGTGTTTTCAAAATGTTTATATTTTTGCAAAATCCCTCTACCAGCCCCTCTACATGGTTTTGGATCAAGTCATGTCTGAATTACAGGCCGAGAATATGGGTTATTTTACGTTTTCCATGCAAGAAAATGTTATTGCCCCGAATGCGGTGAAGCCTGATTCACTCGTGATTTTCGATGATGTATCCACTGAACGACAAGCCAACATTCAGAGCTGTTTCAGCATGGGTCGTCACAAACATATCAATTGCTTCTATCTTGGACAAACGTATTCTAAAATGTCTAAACATCTTATTCGTGACAATGCCAATGTCATTGTTTTATTTCGCCAGGATGAGCGCAATAGTCGCCACATTTATAATGAACATGTCAATCCAGATATGACGTTTCAAACGTTTACTGAATTGTGTGCCATGTGCTGGAATACCCCACGCCATGCCTGTTTGGTCATTGACAAACAAAGTGAACTTAACCAAGGACGTTATCGCTTAAGGTTTGATCATTTTATTACTATTTAATGGGTTGTCTCATTCCTTCGTAAGTCATTTGTTGAGACACCATGGCATTAGCAGAGAGTCAATTGAAAAAGCATATTATTACTAAAACATACTATTCACCAAATGTTTCGTCAATTGAAACGATCAAGTGCGGATAATGCTTTGTTTATTCAACAACATTTAGCGCCTCCTCTAAAAGCCATGTTTAAACCGTCTTTCAAGCCATCTGAAACGATACCCAGTGTTTCACTAGCCACGCAGACTCTGCAAGAGGTCCCTGTGGAAGAGGAAGAAGAGGAATCGAATAATTCTAGCGATATTGAGGATGAGGATGATCAAGTGTTTACTCCTCAAGGAAAGTCATCACCCCTTACATAGTTCTTAAAAACAAAATATGTCATTGTAGAATCACCCTCTACTTCCAAGCAGCCTACATTGTCTGAACGTTTGTCCACGCCTCAACATAATGATGAATTAAAACACATTTTGAAAAAATATTATGGATCAAAGCTGGAACCCTATCGGACGAAGCTCTTTACAAAAAAAACGACACTACCTATGGTGTTCGATATGAAGATGATGTTTTAAAATTGGTGATTCATCTATTAAATTTAATCACACTAGTGTCATTATTAAAAACATAAACTATAAATTAACGCAAGGACCTGTGAGTCACCAAGGCCTGTAAACATATTATTCAGCAATCCAAACCTCAGCCCCAGTTGGTGCAAACCGACCAGGGCAAACAATTTTTAAACAAGGATTTCTCCAATTTTCTCAAATCTTTGAATATTCACCGTTAAACTACATACAGCAATCTAAAAGCCAGTGTGGTTGAAAGGTTTAATCGCACGCTAAAAACCAATATGTGGAAAGAGGTTACAGCTCGGGGCTCTTACCGCTGGCTAGACTTATTACCTGAGCTAGTGTCGCGTTACTATGGTACTGCGCCCGAATTCACCAATCAGTACCTATATCCGCTGCACTGTAAAGGATTGCAGGAATTTTTCTTGATTTTGGTTACGCTGTCCCTGATTTTGGTTTCTTGCGTTTCTTTCTTCCCTTTCTCTAAGGTTCCTTAGGTATTCTTGACTTTCTCTCTCTCTCTCTCTATCATCATAATACCTCCTCACATTGTTGTTATTTCTCCAACCTTGATTTTGTTGACTTTGCTGTTGTTGCTGTCTCGAATAGTTATTCGTTTTCCTCCAGTTTTGATATCCCCGATATACATGATTATTCGTTGGGTTATTTCGATTGTAATATCCCTCTCTGCGATAATCATTGTTTCTGTTATGGTAGCTATTTCTCCATCTTTGATTTTCGTCCCATCTTTGATTTTGGTATGTTCTTCCTTCTCTAGGTCTCTGATAACCTGGTTGAAAACGATTTTGTCCATACATTCTTGATCTAGTTGGACCTACTCCATTTTTATTCTCTTCTGTCTGCTGCGTTTGATCGATGTGGATGGTGTGAATCTCTCTCTGTTCCTGATTTCTTCCTCTCTGGTTTTGGTTTCCAGTTGAGTTGTTGGACACATTAGACGTGTGATCCAGTCTCCTCAAAATTTCTGCCATCCCCTCTAATGTTTTTACATTTGCCGAAATGAGGTGCCTTCTAACTTCCGTTGGTAACTGGCATGAAATAGCATGAACTAAGTCTTCTTCCGCCAATGGAGGTTGCAAATACTGCAAGCGTGCTAATTGTTTCGTAATGAAGCTTGCGTACTTCGTCGGACTAGAATAGGCATACTTTTTCGAGTAAATTTCGGCGCGTATGTCTTGTTGAAGTTCCTTGCTCCAAAATCGCTTTTGTAGAGCTATAGCGAATTCTTCAAATGTCTGTTAAGTATACCTGAAAGCTCTGTGCCAAACTAATGCTTCTGAGTCCAAGTATTTCTCAACGACCCTCATATGTCTTTCACGAGGTATTCTGTTGTCCTCTAAATACGATCTCATGTCTCTAAGAAACTCTACAGCAGTGATATTTCCTACTCCGCTGAATTTGTTAGGCTTTTCATCATTGTTCTTAATCACGATAACGTTGGCATTTGACCTACTCTGGTAAGGTTCAAAATCTCCTCCAAGTTCCCCTATTTCCGTTTGAAATGGCTCTCGACTGAAATTAAAATTGGATTTCGGAATCTGCTGTTGACTAACCACGCTTTCCTTATCCTCTTCTATCTTGTCTGTCCTAGCCTCTAATTTCCTAATTTCTTCCTTCAATTTCTCATCTCTTGCTTGAAAAAATCTAGTTAAGTCCTTCCTGATGTCCTCCATGACTTCAGCTCTTAACGTAGATGAAAATGTAGCATCCCCAATCGTAAGTGACCTTAATTGCTGTTCCAATTCGCTGGTTTCCTTTTCCTGCTTCGATCGAATTTTCGCCAGTTCTATGTTTATCTCATCGACTGTGCGTTTAACCTTGTCAAATTCGTCTGACTTACTTAAATCTGTTTTATTTACAATGTCTGTCAGCGTGGCTACGTTATTGATTTGCAATGTATCTATCCGCTTGGATAAATCTTCACGTACTTTACTAACATTTATATTTGAACATAACTCTATAGCTTTAATGTCATTAGAAAATTTATGATGAATTTCAGATACAATTTGAGTTGTGACTGTTACGACCTCCTCCTTCATGTCTGTAACTGCCTTTACAATAGAAGCATTTATATCCACATTAATACCCTCTTCAATCAGTTTACTTTGACCTTCCAACTTGACCTGTAATTCACCAACAGTGTCATTTAGACTGTCAAGTTGCTCCTTGAGTCTGTTCTGGGCACCTGAAATGTGTACATGATGTGTAGTGTTCTCTTCCTTAATGGAGCTAATACTAGCCTGTAATTTCTTTTCTAGCTCTATCATGTGATTACTGTTAGCTAATTTTACTTCTAACACTTTGCCTACCATGTCGGATCTTAAATTTCCTACTTCCGTCTTAGTAAGATTAATGTCCTGTTTGGCTTGATCAAATGAAGTTTTTAATTCTTCCTGTGCATTTCCTGCCCTTTCTAAAATTTTCTGAGCCTTTTCCTGATTTTTCTTGGCTTCTTCCTGCGCTTTTTCCTGATTTTTCCTAACCTCCTCCTGTGCTGCTCTTATTTCGGCTTGGATTTTCCTATCTTCTAATCTAGCCTGCTCCTGACTTAACCTGTCCTCTTCGCGAGCTTTTTCTTGAGCTAATCTTATCTCTGCTCTTATCCTATTAGCCTCTTCTTCTATTTTCCTGTCTTCCTCTCGTGCTCTTTCTAATGTTAGCCTAATCTCCTCGTGTGCCTTCTCTTGAGATAACCTGATTTCCTCCCTTTCCTTTTCTCTAGCTAGTCTATCTTCCTTTCTGGCCTTTTCTAAAGCTAACTTAGCTTCTTCCTGTGCTAATGTTATACTAGCCTTAGTAAGTGTTTGAATAACCGACAATTCTGCCTTGACTTCCGATTTCACCGTAGCTACAGATTTCTGAATCTCGGCTATCATCTGTTTAGTGTTGTTGTGTGTTAATTGGTGGAGGGCTTCAAGGTCTTTGGCCAACGTGCTTTGACCTTCCTTCATCGTTTCTAGCATCGTTCTAATGAACGTCATGTCGTTCGCTGACATAATTTCTTCTTTCTTGAGAATAAGGGAAGTATCAACTACAAAAATTACAAGTGAATATCCAGATTGACCAACGTATACATTTTATACTAGTAATGGAACATATTGAACATCTTAATACTACTTAAGTCTATTTAAATCGCGAGTTATCTCGTATATTTTATTGTCCCATTTTACTGAACCGACATCATTACATTCTATCATCTGACTTAACTTATGTTTAACAACGTGAATTTACTTTTTAATTTAATATTACATGGCCAATGTCGTTAGCTGGTTCTAGAAATATGCCTCACAACTGTAATGTACTCCACTAATCTACTGATGTTGTGTTCACCTCAACAATCATTAAATTTGGGATCGGCATTTTTTTTTTCAAAACTCATATGGCCTCACTCTCGAGTGGTTCCAAACTGCCTCTCTCGAGTACCTATTTCGAGTTTCCTCACGGATGGGCCTGCCATTTAAATAATATATACTATCTATATGCGCCCGAATTCACCAATTAGTACCTATATCCGCTGCACTGTAAAGGATTGCAGACTTGTAAATACCCAGCTCACAAACTTACCATTGTCTGCTAAGTAAAAATTGGGAATTTCAGGAACACATAGGGTAGATATTATTTGTAAGAAAATAGTACTACCAGCCTAGGTACAAATTTCTACTATCATTTACATTTAGAGCAAATCGAGAAACTCCAACCTCGAGGGGTGATAAGGTTATTCTATAGTGAGCGCCTGTATCTACAGTATACCTCGCAGTACTATTTTCGGCGATGACGACAATGAAAACGATGTCAGCTAAGATAAAAATTGACTGAATTGCTAAGGAGCGCCAGCCGTTTATTGTGCTAAGAAATGTACAATAAAACTGACTTCCTGCCTGTAAATGGTGTCTCCCTGACACTGAAATAAAAATACTCTCCAAAATAAATTGCACGTGGCACTGATATAGTAAGAAATTGTGAAACGGCGTGATTTTAAGCATTACCCTATTTTATACAAATCCGTTTCATCTCTGAACCGCAGTTCTATATCTAAGAAAAATTATTCAACATTAACTATCTTCATATTTACACTAATTCATGGTTCGCACAAATATACACTATAGTGTCGAATAGATTAAATTGTCTATCTTTCAAATGAGTCTTCACCACTCAACTTCCTTAACAATCAAACAAACAAACAAACACACACCGCAACTCTATCTGTTGAAAGTATAAATACTTGTCTATATCAATAGAACATAAGTGACAAACATTTAAGCTAAGCACTGTTCTGACTTTGTCTTTTCCCATTTGATTATCAATGTTGAAAAATTCCTGAATTTTTTACTGTGTTAACCCTAGAACTGCGGACCGTCTTCCAGGAAGACGGTGTGTTGTTTAATCAAGTGCGACCGTCTCTCTGAAAGACGGTCTTGGAATTCAAATATAGTACTACTGTTAGCCTTCAGATGGCACTAATTTCAAGTTATGCTGGTTCCCGATGCTTTTATCTTTCGTAGTGTAAGTCTTTGGCAAACAAATTACAGTATGCAAGCTATTATTTGGCTGCAGAAGTGGAAGTACTTCCATGTTGATATTGAAGTTGCATTGAGCAAAATGGCCGCCAAATATGTAGACGATTCAGAAATTTAGCACTTGATTTTTGACGATTCGTGTGATAGTATGGACGATGACAGTGATTATTGTGTGGATTCGTATGAAAATGAAGATGGTGAAAGTAGTGGCAGTGATACCGGCGAACAGGATGTCACGCAAGTTATGGAAATCCCCATCAATGCAAGCGATGTTTATCATGTTCCGACATACCCTGTACACATGCCTAATGTTAGCCGTGAAGTGGTAAGTGTGAACTAGACTGATATTCAACCCGAAGAAAGTGACTTTCCAGGTAAAAATGTACCGTTTATCGTTCATCATCCTGGGCCTGTGAACTTGCCTCCCCGTAATCGCGCGCCGATTATGTACTTCAAAATCGAGAAATGTCATATTTTTGTAAAAATAAATTTCTTTTTAGTAAATAACATGAATTAATTGAAAATGGTTCTTGAATTAGTAACAAAAAACTATGAACTTTTCATTTATGATGTCTCTGATGAACATCTAACTCGGCAATATGGTTTTCTAGAGCAGAAAAGTCAACAATTTTATATTTTTTTGTTTTTTATAAAATACTTTTTATGATTAATTCAAAGTGGCCGAGTCTGAATGATTCACCTATATCAATATAATATAGAACAGTCTTTCAGCTTTATATTGGTGTATGATAAGTCATATTCATGAACACAGTATGCTTACAGATACCAAATTCCTTTAGTGTGTACTTTATGGGAATTTACTGCAGCATTTGACAGATAAACCTGCAGCAGTTCTAGGGTTAATAATTCTCTGATAAACGTGAATACTAGAAGTGCATGGCATTTGACCTTCATTCTCACACTCCTCTTCCAAAATTATACAACAATCACATTACTTCTTAAACACCCTGTACAGAACTTTCCTTTAATACACTCAAATAACTTCACAATCGCTGCGATCAATACTAGAAAAACTTGAGACTCCTCCTCAGTCTCCTTTCGTAAAAATACGTAACTCATTTACGTCTACATCTCCTTACTTGCACGGTATTTCAAATCTAAACTTCCATTTCAATGCATTTTCTTATAAACTTTTCTCTATCCTTATACAACTTCGCATCGTGCTTATAATTTCACTTCTGCAATAATTTTCTGTACATCTACTTCTAGATCACCCTGTGATTTAACTTTCTTAACTCTTTCCTTATTTTCACGTGTTTAAATTCAGTTTTACATTATTACAACCTTTAAAGAATTATCAGTAAGAATTCATATTTTTAACAAATGATATAAGTTTATCTTCCTTCCGTGAAAATATTTGTTTAACAAATTTATCTAGGCTTTTTAATGCTCTAAATCTTCATTGGACATATGTATATAAAAGTTCTTGTAATACTTTCGTTATTAGAAAATGTGGTTTATCACGTTACAGCATAGATCTACATATCTATCTGTCTCATTACTGTGAATCTAATATTCATTAGTTTAATCATATATCAAGCATTTTATTAATTTCTTATATCAGACTTTGCGTCGTGTAACAATTCAATTTCGTTCATAATTGGTTGAAAATAAATTTCTGACACTAGAATCAACATCATGAGTTGCCGAAATATTTTGACACTTCGTGACATAACTTTTAAAATATGCGGTACTTAAATTAGGTTCAATATACTTTCTTTAATTCATTCACAATTATACTCTTTCTTTCTATTTATTCAATATTATACTCCTTTTAAATAGTTCACTATACTCTCTTTAATTTGTTCATTATACCTTCCATCGCTGCGCATAAAACAGATTTAATTAGTTTAAATCTAACGCAAATATCAAAAATTCTACATGATTATACTCTGAAATGACTTTAACGTTAATAACAGCGCTATGCAAAATTTCGTCCAAGTGACTGAAATTTTCAAGAACAAGAAAAATGACTCCTAAAAAAATACGAAAAATATACTACTTCAAAATCTACATAATTTTAAATTATACTAACAAAATTATACGGTTGGTCAATTGGATAAATCACAGAACATAACTACAATTCTACGTAATATAAAGCAATCTCTTCTCTACCTTGAGTTGAATCTGGTCTTGGGAATACCTTCGTCTCGCCTGCCAAACCAAGCTTGTCTGAGCGCAGCTATGTAGACCGGTTGTGTCGGAACCAGCTGGCCTCTTCCCCCAGTGGAACAAGGTCGGTGAGCGACCTCGCCGTGAAACAGCCTGCTCCGTCTGCACTCCTTCTCCCGTTCACTGCAAGACGTCTGGCTCCTCCTTCGATTCCCCATCTCTTCAGTATTGACATCTCGTCTCAAGGTTGAAAATCGTCGTTTATACAAGCGTTTGCGAGTATACTAGATGTATAAGAACTCTTGTAGAAAAGTAGAGGTTCGTTCTGTGATTTTGCGCATCACGTGGATGTTCTGCTGCGCCTTCCATAATCGTGAATTCTGGAATTCAACTGTTCATCTTTGTAGTTTCCACTTCCCTATGCTGTAGCATAACACATGGTCATTCTCATTTCACTAATGACATAGTTCTGGCTTCCCCGTTGTTGATTTATAACTTGCATTTTTATATAACGTTCACGTATGAGTTCAAACGTGATAATAATGAATCTCTTCTTGTAGAAATGTTTTTATTCGAAGTATAACAGCTTTGTATTTAAACACTGTAATATTAAACTATATGCTGTTCTGTTTTGCGTGAGTATATTGCTTGCTCCGCAAGTTACAGTCTACTGTACTGCACTTGTCTTCTTCCAACTTTCATAAAGCGTGGCACTATTATAACAAATACTAGCTTCTGCTCGAGGTCTTTACTCGATGAAATTTCAAATTGGAAAGAACTCCTCTGTCCGGTTCTCTGCGTTCGGCAAGTTACTTACTCTGCCTCCCCTCTCGTGGTGTGACGTAACTTCTACCACCTCTCCTCTCTTCAGTCCGTAGTTCGACCTTTGTCCCTTCTCCTCCTTCATGACGTAACTCTTGCTGCATTTGGCGTGATGTTCCCTTACACGTAGACCTCCCACATTCATATAATAAATATATATCCATATTTAAATCATTCCTTCTTGCCTTCTATAATTATACAAGATGCATGGTATTTCATTAATTTCCACACAGATTTTCCCGTATCTCACGAATATTAATGAATAAAAGATTTTAATTCACTCTTTTATTTTTCCTGGGTCTTAGTTCATATCCAGATTGGTTCTTTGGTAATGGCCTTAAATAAATTCTGGCGCAGTACTAAACACAGAACCATTGGAACAAAACCCCGACTGGTCACAAAATATATTCTCCGGCTGGATAAACTGTTTAACCCCCTCAAAACAGCTGACCCTAAACGTCACCTCCCCAAAATCAGAGACCATGTTCGTGTGAGCAAATTCAAGTCTGTCTTCGACAAGGGCTACACACCAAATTGGGGGACAGAACTATTTCGTATTCGTCAAGTCAACCTGAACAGCCCAGTCACCTATTTACTCGAGGATCTCAACCATCATCCCATAAAAGGCAGGTTTTACCTCCAAGAACTCCAAAAGACAGCGTTTCCAAAACATTACCGTATGGAAAAAGTGTTAAAACAAAGAGGAAACAAAATGTATGTAAAATGGCTTGGATTTAGCACAGCCTTCAATTCTTGGTTTAATAAATCAAATTTTGTGTAAACATGTGTGTCTGTTATTTATTCACTCATGCTTACTAAACCTATACTCCCTCTGTACTGTAATCAAGTCTGAAAACAAGTTCCAATGGTCAAAGGAGTGTCAGTCACCATACGTGTAGCCTACAATAAGTTTTTCTCTACCTAGCTATGTTTAATCACTCACAATAAACATACAACATTATGGGTTTGCAATATATTAATAAAACATAAGTCCATGACCTTGTTGTTTTAGGTCTTTTGGAAAAAAAACAAAAAATTCATGTCAAGTTCTAGGACACCTCATGTGTCCAAATCTCATTAATAGTTTATAAAATCTCAGATCAGTAACCTTACCGTTTTGGGATATTTAAATAAATTCATGTACCATAGAAAAAAGGGCATCATCCCTGGTAGTTTTTTTCTGAGGATTAACACTACCTAAGGGAAGATGATAAGAGAGAAAAGGAGATAGGTTTCGGCATAGAGACAAGTATTGGTAGATAGGATGAGAATCCCCCACAAAAATTTGAGTTAATTAATAAATACAAAGAAATTTCGATGCGCTAAAGCTAGGAGGAACCTAACTTAAGTGGGGACCCGCACAAGGCAAGCAGAGAGCACATCCTGAACAGAGGTTGCCTTCAAGCGCTTGAGAAGTTCACTTTCCCTCTCGAGCCGATATTCTAATGCTATGGGGACGGGTGGTAGTCTGGCAAGACAAAGCATGCTACAGGAAAATGATTTACTGTTTTTCCCTTCAAACGGGTTAGATTTTGTTATGCATTTGAAAATGCTGGAAGGATTTGAATTTCCCGTGATATTCTTATTTCTGGGCACTGTTGGATCTCTGGCAAACAAATCGAATGCTCCCAGAAAGTGAAGAGGCAAGTTGTTTTAGTGCTTTTAGCGATGTTGTTATTGTTTTTCGCGAAAATCTTCTACGAATACCAATTGCTGCACTTAAGGAAAACTAAGCTTTTACCCAGCAAGATGCCGAATAAAAGTTTAGAAAAGAGGAAGACCTCAAACCTAACTCAAACAACACTTACATTTTGAGAACAAAAGATAAGTCAGAGAGAAAATCTCTACAAGTAGGAAGCTTGCGGAGCTAGCTATACTTGCCTCAATGGCTTGTTAGAATTGGCTATGAAAACCAAGAGAAACTTTAAAATCGTTGTTACTTGAAGTTTTAGTTTAAATGCAACAAGTAGTAAAGAATTTATTGTTTGAGGAATTATACGTTTTAGTAAAGAGGGCTTAAGCTTACAGGAAGAATCAGGGAAGAGAAGGTCCTGCCTAATGGTGATTCTGACTGGAAAGATAAAGAACAAAGGAAAACAAATAATTTATTTAACAAATTGTAAACGGTAAACTAAATAACAATACTTGGGTTTTGATCTTAGTTTGAGTTAAGAATAACAATTTAGTTGGTTATAAAATGCCAAGGTCATAGACCTAGTAATAAGAAGTTTACAATTCACAAACAATAGTGTACAAGTTTCGAACTTGTTAAACCACTAAAATCTTTCGAAGATTTTAAAAAAGGTGCTTACGATTAAGAATTTTAATGTTTGTAACAACAATTATAAACAATTTTAAAGTTGGTAATTTGATTTGTTACGATCCAAGCACTTTTAGAATGCCTTTATGGCAATCGAAGAGGCTATGAAAAAATATATTGAATTCCTGATTGTAACAGAAATAGAAGAACTAATCACAAGCAGAAATTACCGCTATTTGAAAGTTGCTAATTGAGACATGCAAAATGTACAGATCGTAATAACGAAGCCTGAAGAGAAAAGGTTAGATACATTTATACTTAGAAAGTTGACAATTCCTGTGCTAGCAGGATAAGAAAAGAAAATTAAAGAGAAGTTTCTACAACTTCTTATATTTATACAGAGTGAATATTTGAGGAATCCGACAAGACGTGAGGGAGCCTCTTTGGGCTAAGCCTCGTAGAAAAAAGGAGAAGAACCCAATAGTTTAATTTAATTTTGGTTAGGAAAAGGTATTTGAGAAAAGGGAAATTGGAACTTTAGGATAAATTCCTGGCCAGATGTATTGCTCTAACGAACGCGACGCGGTTGATAGTTGAACGGGCACTGTTTTGCACTAAAGTCTATTGATGGATTGGAAACGTTCACTATTGCACCACAGAAAGTTTGTGAAGCGAAAATTATTGCAGTTATGGAGATCACTTAGTTGAATTTTAACATGTTACTTGCGTTGTACAAGTTTTAAGATGCACATAATAGTTCCAGAATTGTAGCAACAGTTAATTGATGCAGTAGTAATCCCTCGGTGGGGTAGCGTATTCCCTTATTGGGTGTAGGAAATGCTAGGTTTTTTGACTATTAGAAAGATTGGTTTACGTAGAAAGATCCAGAAATGATGACAGTTAAATGGGTCAAGAGAGGTCCCGCGGTGGAAAGCTAAGTTTTATAGACAGCGGTTAATTAACATGAATCCCTCGGTGTGAGAAAGTATTCCCATTTATTTTGTACAAGGAGTACGAAATTTCATGTTAGACAGCTAGCTTAGATAGCCATAGCCTGACAAAGGAAAATCCCGCGAAGACGGTTATTGCACAACAGTGAGCAATACCACGTTGTCTATGAATTTAAATTAAAAAGCATTTAGCTCTTTAAAATCCATTAAAATATGTTTAAAAACATTGAAGTTTTGTACTTAGCTTTCTTTTCATGTAGAACAGGCGATGGTTCCTGGTGACGGTTGGCTTAAAATGTAGTCATGGCGTCTACTTTAAAATGTCTCATTAAAACAGGAGACTGGCCCTGAGAGGGCAATGCACTGTTCACTAGACGGCCGAACAAGAAGTGAAAGAGCTGAACGGCGCACCGAGAGGACCAAGGAGCCGAGGTAGAGGGGGGTAAGAGACAAGAGAATATACATCAGAATGAACGACATACAAAAATAACATCTTTGTACAAGTGTAAATCTTCTTCATGGAGCAGTCTTCAAGGAGATGTTAGCTGGCGACAATGACGATGCCTGGTGGACTGGATTGGTGAGAAAGTCCTCTTGAGTTCAGAGAAATTGAAGTACTTCGGCAGTTAGCTGCTAGATGCCGCTAGGGATTCCATAGAAGATACATATCTAGACCAGACTTATACAAAACATAAGCTAGTGCACGGAGAAAATAGAAAAGATCACTGGTGGTGTCTTCGAAGAAGGAATTAAATAAAATAGATAAATCGAAAAGCAGCAAAAGCTAACTCTGCCTGAGCGTGTATTCCAAAGAATACACCATACTGGGGGACGGCAGACACCAGCAGGGAGCAAAAAATACCATGTTAGAGATTGAGAGGAATGTGTGCTAGCATAGAAATGGGTCTTGTAACATGCCCATTGGTTGTCAAGATCCTAACTACCCTGATTCTTCCGTCCCTTCCCGGGTAACACTCGACCGCCCTTCCAGAGATCCACACTAAAGGGGGGGGGAAGCATCCCTAACAAGAACCAGGTCCCCCACTTTGATGTAAGGATTAGAAAGAAGCCACTTCTGTCTCCGTTGCAAAGGAGTTAAATATTCCAATTTCCACCACTTCCAGAAAGGATTTCGAAGAGCTTCAAGTTTACGCCAAACAATCGGTAAATTTGAATCTCTATAAGAGTTAGGAAGGGGCGAGGGGAAGAAAGAGAAGTACCTATAAGGAAATGACCAGGTGTTATAGGAAGCAAATGATCAGGGTCATTAGAAAGCGGGATTAACGGGCGAGAATTAACAACACCTTTAATCAAAAAGTAGCTAGGAGCTGCGAGAAATAAAGCTTCAATAAGGATCGCGACAAGATGCGAAGAGAGAAATAACAAATGTAAACAAAGAATATAAGAGCAAGTACATTGATTAAGGCTAATAGTATACCAAATGAGTAAAGAAACTATACGAGAAAGAGGCAAGAACGCCATAGGTACCAATAATCTAGTAGCAATAAGCAATGACCTTGGATTATAAGGCGCACAAGTGGGAAAAACTAGAAGAATAATTAAGTCAACAAGAAGCGTGACGCAACATGAATAAATGCGAAGATACATCGAATGTAACGACGAGAAAAGATAAGTTTGTTTAACAAGAAACAACAAGCATACACAGTAGTTGCGCAGGATGCAATACATACGAGCGGTAAAGATACGTAAGAATGTTATGAAACGACAACCGAAGCAAACATAGGGTACGTATATAAACGTGTGAACGAAGTGAGTCAACAAGACCTTGACACACATAGTATAGCGAGATAACAGATATAAATAGCTGGAAAGGTCAACGATCTGAACCAGTTTATAATAACAAGGAAGGAAGTAACTCGCCGAATTACGGGAGCAAACCAGTTTGGCTACTGCTTTGCAGTAGTTGTCAGGTAGCCTAACTTCAGATAAGGCGAACACACGATGACCTTTGTCATATATGGAGACAATAGATAGTGACTGGCCATTATGTGAGTCCGTAAATAAACAAGATTGCAAAGCACAAGGTTGAAGGTAAACAAACGGAATAAATACAACCAAACATTGATTGAAGCGGAACTTTAAGTAACACATGTAGTCATACGTGACTTGGACATGAAAAACCAATTTGAGGACAAAGGAAACAAAGCAATCAAATAATTCAACATAATTTTGAGGATTACAAAGCTCAACCGTTACCAACAGAAAAAAAGCTTAATGCTCCTGAACGGCGGAGAAAAGCCGGGAAGTTGAGAAAGAAATTAAGCCTGTAAATTATTACCCTTGGAGTTAGAGAACCCAGGTTGTCAAACGGTTTCAAATGGTGCTTCCGCGTGTGAGGAAGAGGGAAGGAGGCGGCCGTGGCCTTCCGATTAAACAGCGAAAGAAGCGAAACACAGCTCACAGCGAAGTGATGGTGACTGATAGCCGTTTTTTGACGCAGAGTGAAGATTGTTTTCGATGAAAAATTTAACCAATTACCGGCTGTAAGGAATGACACAAGACAATAAAACAAACGACTTAAGGCAAGGTGGACTTGAATTGCCATTTTGTGCGGAAATAGAGCAAAAAACATTAAGTAGCTTACAGCGATGACGTAATTGACACTGAAACATTGTTTCGGCGAGTCGTTTTGAAATGTGCTGAGATTGGAAAAGTGAGTGTTCTCTTTTTCAGAAACTGAGCTCAAGTCAGCACTAACAAAATTACATTGCGACTTAATTTGAGGACTGCAATGTTGGATTCGACCGGTTATAACCCATCCAAAATTAGTGTCTCGGGCAACCACATTTGAAGATAATTTACGAATTTGTCTGCGAAGGCAATTTCAAAAAACATTGGCACTGAATAGTATGTCAATGGGACCTTGTATGTTGAACAGAGGGTCGGCTAGCCTAGGTAAAAAACATGACCGTAGATAAATGTCCATAACTGCTACATTTTTAGAGATATTTAATTCATATTTTGTATGGTTATTATCAACATCCTGCTTGATGTTGCATTGCATTTTAACTCAATATTATCATCGAATCTTAATAGAAAAAATAAATATTTTACCCTTCCTGAATTTTTAAGGTGCATTTTCTGCAGAACTACTGGGTATTTGATTCTGATATTTTTATCACAGATTTAAAAAGGCTCAACTTAGAATCCTGTGCAACAGAATGTTGATATATTTTAAATTACTCAAATAAAGAGTAAACAAATATTATTACAAAAACAATCTGCATAAAAATGTTCTTATCCATATCATAACTTCTATAATAGGCCAAAAATTAAAATTCTGGTGCACTGGATTGTGCACAGTCCTATTTAGAAAGAGACTACCAAGTTTAGTTGCTTTATATGCAGTAGTGTCTGAGAAAATGCACCTTATAAGTGAAAAAATGTCATTTTCGGGAAACTTAATTTGAAGTTTTATCTTCATATTATAATGCAATTCCTAGAGCTGAAGAGTTCAGTGCAGGCCATATCCATACTTCTCAGCATCTTCTGCTTCTACTAGTTCCTTTGCTGCTAGTAAGTTTGTTTTGGCAACTTCTTCCAAGGATATTAGCAATCTTGTGTTGAGATCTGTAAACCTATTGACAGGCGGTGGCATATTTATCAAGCCACAAAATAAATCAGCTCCCCTTCCCACACCTAGGCATCATAAACCGTTTTGTTTATAAGGGATGCTTTAAACTAACTGTCTGATTTTCACTTCTCATAAACAACATGTAGTGTACTAATGATGCCAATCCTTGCTGTACCATCATCATGCAATTTCATAGAATTTGAACCACAATTGGCACATGTACAGCTGTTATGAATTGCTTCACAGACGACCTCGTAGTTCAGCCCCTTTAAACCTCAATAACTAAGTAAGTAGTTCGATTCTATTAATCTGAAACAACTATTAGAAGTTTCTTCAGAGCTAATGTCAGGTAAAATACCCTCACTGATAATTTTTGGTAGATAAACTCCTATTCAAAATTTGCGGGTCAATTCCCTTCACTGTACCGGTACCTGCACGTTGAATCCTATTCCTTTCCACTCTTTTACACACTCTATCACTTATTCTCCCCATATTTACGTTAAAAACCAGTAGCCTATAGAACCTAATCAACAACTGGAAAAAAAAATCGACAGAAACGCTTATCACAGGTAACACACAGATATTAACCCCGTAATATCCATGGTTACTCAACACAATGAGCCGGAACAGCCGACATCTTGTCCACAGCCTTCCGAACAATAGCATCAATCATTTCCTCGCAATGACGGTCAGAGTGGCAAGATATATACGGATTCCTGTCCAGCTGTACCGGTGACAGCAAAATAGGGGGCGTGGCGCCATAACGTTTCAATTTTTTTGACGCCCTTAGAATTGAAATACAGCAATGAAACTTTGGGATTACAATCTTGAAACGACATACAATTTTTACAGAAAATTAAGAAATAACATTTTCATGAAAATTTCACCTACATCCTCCCTGTTACAATGGAAACAGAGCCTAGTGGACGTACGATTAGATGCGGAATGTTTATGTGAGAGACAGTTGAAACAATATTTATGGTGAGAAACTAATTTCCTTCTGTCGCCAACTGACAGTTCTTTAAAAGACTTGCACGAGTACAGAGCGTGAGAATCTTTGCAGAGTGTGCATTTTGAGGACTTGTTAAGTGATCTAGTATGTTCTCCTTGACGGGTGAAGGCAGAACGAGTTTGTTCATTCTCCACAGATAGGGGCTTGTGACCATTTGACAAGACAAGTATATTATCAAAGGTGTTGTGACGCCGAGGACTAGCTTCAACACTTTCGCACTGGAAAGAGAGTGCGGTGAGGAATTGACACCGGCTGTTTAAAAACATGATAAGATGTTCGAAGGAATACTCATCCTTATCAGAAAACTCAACTTCCCATGTTTTTAATGTTGAGAAGTCGAATTTAGAAGTAGCAAGGTAAATTAAGAAGGTGTCCCAAGTTAGGACCGGCTGCTCAAGTTGGTATAACGCTCTGACATGCAATTGCATAGTGTCGACCAGGTCTCTTAAAGAGGTGACGTCATTGGAACTTACCGCTGGCAGGTTGAACAAAGACTTCATCTGACGAGCAACCCGGAGGCGTAAACTCCCATATCGCTCTTTAAGCGATAGTATAGTTGTCAGCGATTAAAGGAAGTGACTCCACGAGTGTAAGCGCTTGTTCTTGGAGACATGAACGCAGGTAATAAAACTTGTGGATAGCGAGGATATCATTATCGTGGATAAGGGTGGAGAATAACTCGTAAAAAGAGCCCCATTAACATTACTGGCCTTTTTAAGCGTATGGCTTTTATGCCGGGAGAGTCCGAGGACATGTTCGGCTCACCAGTTTGGTAGCTGCTTCGAGACGGACACCAGATGGGTGAGCTACAAGTACCGTTGGGTTGGGAAGTTGGAATGGAAGGACGAGGAGTTGGAAGGAAGCGGCTGTGGCCTATAGTTAGGGACCAACCCCGGCATTTGCCTGGAAGGAAGATGGGAAACCACAGAAGACCATCTTCAAGGTTGCCGGCGGGGGGATTCGAACCTCCTCGCCTCCCGGATGTGAGCGACTGCCAGCAGTCATGCCCAAACGACCACGGCTAACTCACCCGGTATTACTGGCCTGAGAAGTAGGGTAAGCTGATTTTGGGAAGTAAAGCCTTCGGTTTGTGAATGTCCTCATGGACTGAAGCAGATGCGAACTGAGCCGGATTGATGACCTTAGTATCCGGTTCTGTGCAATTTCGAATTAATTGGTGGGCCTTAGCGATCCCCTCGAAGTATAAGGGTTCGACTTCGTCCCTATCGGATTGAAGTTCGGGGCAGACGGATTCGATGTCTGTTCGGATTTGATCGTAGTGATCTTATAAACGTTCGTACAACTTTAAATATTGAGAGAGGATATCTAAATTGCAATCGGAGGGAGTTATGTTATTAAGAAAGTTTCGAAATCTGGTAAGTTGCCCTTTATAGGAAGAACGTCTTGCAATGACAGTTTCATCCTTTCCAGTTGCTTGAGTTGGAGGTACTGTCCCCGTAAATTGAATTATCCAGAGACCACGATGGTAGTATTTGTGAGAGCATGAGTAATGACGTAGGCACGGCTGGCTCATAGCTCAGGCAAGCAGGGAGGCTCCGATGAGATACATGATGACGTATAAGAATTTTCGAGAAGGCTCTGGAAGCATGACGCATATAGAAGCTATGGAAGGGATGGAGGATACACCCCTTGTCAAGGTATTTAAACGACGGGAAAGGAGAGCCGAGGCTCTTTTTAACAAATCAGTTGACGAGTGAAGTGTGTTGATGGGTTAACGCAGTCCCATAAGTTTAGTCGAGTCCGAGCGTGGAGGTTGTCCTTTCGTGAAACAGCACAGTTTGGGTAAGCTGCAGTGCATTATACAACTCAAATCTAGGCGAAGTTAAAACGCAAGTATAAGTGACATTATTTCATGAACATACACAATTAGGCATCAGCGTTTATTATAATCAAGCAGTGTAAGATTATATAGAGCCTGCGTTAAAAGCAGAACATTCAAGCTTTTATAATTTGGGAAATAGAAGCGATGGAAGACGAAATACAAAAGTGTTTTTCACAGATCCCAGAATCAATTTTCATGCTACACACTTTGAACATTCAGAGGGCAGGCGTACTGCAAGTGTGAAACAAAACATTATTCAGTTGGTGCTACAGACTATTGACATTACAATGGCAGTTAATACTCAGTTATTATATTTAAGAGACATTGATATGAAAGGAGTGATGGAGTATTAAACAAACTATGCACCTGGGACACATATCGATAGCGTGAAGATCCAACATAGAATTACGATAGTCAGTATTCTTGAAATACTAGCATGGAGTGGGTAACCAGCATTTACACTCATGCACTCATTTTCACTCATACACAGTTGGCAGTTGGCAGTCAAAGTGAAAGGTTGTGTTTTTCCCGAGCTCTCAGGTGTGCTGAAATGGGTTGTTCTCTGGAGTGTTATCGCGCGAGGATCGGACTGTGGTATGTGAAGGGTAGTCGGGTTTTCCGGTGTTTGTGTGTGCGTACGGGCCCTAGTAACTTGTGGTTCATAGCCCTAGTGATAGCTGCATTGCTAGTTATTGGCGGAGTGGAAGTGAATCCAGGCCCTGTTACTCCAAATGTAAATCAGGCAAATGATCCAGTGGCAGCTTTAAAGTGTTCGACGTGCAGTAAAACATTGAAGAACGGTGTTCAGTGTGGACTATGTGAGAAATGGTTTCACTTCGGCAGTATTAAGGTCAAGAAGGAGGATTGTGATGTCGGGAATTGGTTTTGTAAAGTATGTGATACGCAGGACTGTTTGAGGGTGCAAATCAAAGCAAGGGATCAAATAATACAGGAACTTAGAACAAAGCTTCGTGAATCAGAGGAAACGGTGAAGGATGTGACTGAACGGCTTTCTACTGGGATCAGTGTTAAAGAGGGTGTGCAGGAGCAAACTGAGGATGACGTCATCATAATGGTTGATTCTATGATACGATGGAGTGCGAGTATCTCGAGGAAATCAGGTGCGAAAGTGCGGTGTTATCCAGGGATTAAAATTGACCAGCTAGCCCAACAAGTGGAAGAAACAAATGTAGAGGAATGTGACAAAGTTAAAGTGTTGTTGCTCCTTGTTGGGACGAACGATTTGAAGAAGAGGGCTACAGCTGATTACATCATGGGGGAGCTCTACGAACTAGGCAGAAAAGCTAAAAGCAAGTTTAGAAATGCAAACATTATAATGAGTGGCATGGTTCGGCGGGGAGATGTTCCGTTAAGGCGAGTTAAGACTGTAAATGACCGCATGGACTGGGTTTGTGCACAACTGGGATTAGTGTACGTAGATGCTGACTGCTGGATTGGTGGCCGTGACTTCGCCCGAGACGGGCTGCATTTAAATCGACGGGGCGCTTTTAACCTAGGGAGCCTACATGACAGGGTCATCGGTTCGTGCCGGCCATTGTGAGGAGGAGCAGGTCCAGAGGTTGCCAGCCGACGGGAACAGAAGGAGCTACTTCGGGATATTTGCTGCGGAGGTAAGACTCTAAGATTACTGCAGGTTAATTGTCAGAGTTTAGGAAATTAATTAATTGAATTTTGGAATCTTGTAGAGACGTATTCTCCGGACATTGTCGTTGCTACTGAATCTTGGTTATATGAGGATATAAATAGTAATGAAATAATTCAAGGGACCTACGAAATGTACAGAAGGGATCGGGGGAAGCGAGGTGGTGGGCTATTTATTTGTGTGCGCTAAAATATAGCTAGTTACTTAAAGTGGGCTGATACGGATCATGAAATGATATGTGTACAAATTTCGGATTAAGGGAATAAATTCCCTCTTCAGGTGATAGGGGCGTATAGAGCACCGAAAGATAACTTTTCGCTTCTCGACACACTGTATGATAAAACTTGTACGGGTAATGCTATGAAAAAGAGCATAATAATTGCCGGAGATTTAAACCTCCCCAAAGTAGACTGGTCTGGTGAGTCAACTAGCTGTGGTCAAGCTCAGAGCGCTGCAAACAAATTCTTAAGGGAGGGGGGATTTTCCCAAGTAGTTGACTTCCCAACTAGAGGCAATAATACCTTACATGTTTATCTCGTAAGGCCTGTAGAGCTGTATATTAACTGTCTGAAAGTACCAGGAAATAGTGACCATTCTGGGGTTGAATTATATATTAGATACGGTGACATTAAAAAATTAGACTCTGATGTAACAAATAAGATCATATTCCAGCATCGCAGGGCGGATCAGGGCAAATTTCAGGGGGATTTGAATGAGCTATTTGTAGGATGGGCATCGGAAGGAAATCACATTAATATCCTGTGGACTTACTTTTTGAAAATTTTAAATAGTGCTATTGGTAAATTTGTTCCATTTAAATTACTGAAACAAAACCCGGATCCTGAGTATTACACACGGGAAATCAGGAGTCTTAAACGGAAAATTAGGAAATTATACAATAAAAGACATGATAGTGACAAGTATATGTTGAATTTAAGTCCTTATCAAGAGAGCTCGTCTTAAAAAAGAGGGCTGCACATGACAATTATATGCAAGGTTTACTTGGTTCGGGAGGCGATGGGTGGAAAAAAAAATACAGTTATGTTAGGAGAAGAAAGGGAAATTCAAATAATTTGTCGATGATAATGTCCGGTGACGGGAAATTAATTACTGAGAAGCAGGCCATTGCTAATGAATTAAATGTATTTTATGGTAGTGTGTTCAATAAATCCAATAGCTGTGTGTTGGACCTTAACGGTGAATCAGGGGCTCCACTTCTCCAAATAAACCAGTCAGCAATTGTAAAGCTAATACAAAAATTACGTTACAATATATCGAAGGGTCCTGATAATATTGTTAGTGAAGTATTTAAACTAGAAGGTAGGGCCGTGGCACGATACTTAGAGGTGATGTTTAATGTGTCCATAAACAATGCGCAAATCCCGGATGACTGGAAAAGAGCTACGGTAGTCCCAATATTTAAGGGAGGGAGCAGACTTGAATTGGGCAACTACAGGCCGGTTAGCCTTACGTCCATCGTTTGTAAACAGATGGAGTACCTCATTTGCGACTACTTGAGGGAAGAGTGGGAAACATTATCATGGTTTAATGATAGGCAACATGGATTTCGGAAAGGTTACTCGTGCGAGAGTCAGATGCTATCACTTTTTCAAGATATTAGCGAATCGTTAGACGATGGAGTTTCAGTCGACGCCGTAGTTATAGATTTTGCGAAGGCATTTGATGTCGTCCGCATGACATACTACTCCATAAATTAGCTTCGACGAAGATTAATAGAAGAGTAATTTTATGGATCAAAGAATTTTTGACGGGTCGTTCCCAGAAAGTGAAAGTTGAAGGCCGATTCTCGGATGAAATTACCGTAACGTTGGGTATCCCTCAGGGCAGCGTAATCGGAACTTTGTTATTTTTGGCGTTTATAAATGACTTACCAAATGGGATTCGCAGTGACTGTCGATTGTTTGCGGATGATTGTGTAATATATCGAAAGATACATGACTCACAAGACAATGCAGTACTTCTAGATGACCTGAACCTGGTCTATAAGTGGGCGATTGAAAATAAAATGAAAATAAACACAAGAAAATATAGTCTAATAAAAATAGGGAAAATGCGAAGGCAAGATTTTCAATATAACATTGGCTCGGAAATACTTGTAGAAGAAGATTCTTGCAAATATTTGGGCGTTCACGTAAGAAATTATATGAAATGGAGTAGTCATATAGGATGTGTAGTTTCTAAAGCTTACAAATCCCTGCACTTTGTAATGAGGGTATTAAAATGAAGTAGTACCTCTGCTAATGAATTAGGATATTTGTCACTTGTAAGACCTATTCTGGAATACGCCTCGGCGGTTTGGGATCCATATCAAGTAGGGCTCATAAATGAGTTGGAAATGGTACAAAGAAAGGCCGCTAGATTTGTGTTCAGTGATTTTAACCCCAGGAGCAGTGTGAACCGTATGTTAAAGAAACTTGGGTGGGAATCACTTGAGGCTAGGAGGATGAAATCTAGACTCTCCGCTATGTACAACGCGTATACAAATCAACCTGCATGGGGTGAGCTTAGCAAACGTATGGAAAAGCGTATTTACATGGGTAGGAGCGATCACCCTTTCAAAGTTAAGGGCCGACCACAGCGAACAAATTATGGTAAATATTCTTTCGTAAACCGTGCCATTGATAATTGGAACTCTCTACCTGCCGCAGTCTTAGAGCCTTTTCCCAAACATATAGGTGTGTTTAAGAAAAGACTGACTATTTGTGTAAATACTCCAGTTTAATTGTTAGTGAATTGTTATGTACAATTATTTGTTTGTTATGTATATCTAATTTGCCACCGGGGGACACACCCCCAATTGCAAATACACGAATGAATGAATGAATGAATATCTATCAAACGCTGATATAACATCCATACGGCAGTGGAAATTTATTCATTATCCATTAACATGAATATTTCTGCCTCGCATATATAATGGATTTCATGGTTTATTTCGACGTAGAACTTTGGGGATTTTCAAGATTGGCTAGGGTATCCGAGCACAAACAGAAGAAGTTGCCAGAAGGAAGTTCCTTGTTAACACGGATGGGTGTATTCCGGAGATAGAATCCTTCTATTATCCGAGGTCGCTGTTCCGCTGTTCGAGGACTGGCCAGATATGTACTCTGGTCTTATAGGAACATCTATAGTATTCTGTGAATACTCTTCAAGTACGTCTGAACATCATATAAGGTAGCCGTGATATTTATTTGTTATAATGTGAGCTGTATAGTGAAATTTGAGCAACGATTTTTCCCATATTTTATATTGTAATATGTTTTTGTATACTGTACACTTTTCAGGTGTTTTATAATTTATTTTGTGTCTAGAGACCTTAGTCTTTCGTATCTATATTTAAATTCTTGTGAGGATCAGTTTTACTCACAATTAAATATTCTTTATGTGGATTAATTTTGCAGTCACGGTTTGACTTGAAAAATAAATAGTTTCCATTTCAAGTCAAAATTCAGACATCGTGTCATCATTTCAAAGTAATGTCTCCGTTAACTTACTTTGAACATTTTTCTGTCCAACTTCAAGAGAGAAGAAACCATCGAACGTTAATTAGAGCGTTAAAAATATGTAACTTTACGACGATCTTTGAATTACTAGTCGTTCTTCAGAATGTGTTGTTGAAACAAAGACAATATCATTAGATAATGAAAAACATTTCAGCGAAGACAACTTTATGTACCTCGAGTATTGAATGAGCTTTATTCAGTTAAGAGTTGAACAGAACTCTTTTGGAAGAAGATTTTCATATCTTGGGCTAGGATATCGATGCTTGCATATTCCAGTCTAGATTGACTTCTATCCGACTTGATTTAAATAACCTGCAATTATTTAAATTCTCTATAGTGTAATATTTTATTGTACTGCGATAATATTATAATGATAATTTTTTTAGATAGACAAGTAAGGAGAGTCAGTTTGTATTTTTATTAATCATATTTGTGACTGGCCAATTTTTATTTCATATCGTTTTGTTAAAGATACTCATGGTGGTTAAATTTATGCAACAGTTTGAATGCGTTTTGATAATGTAGAGTTTTCGAGAGGAACGATGGGATGTATAAATTATAGCTCAGTGGACGTGTGAAAGTCACAGATTGATAGTGCCCTCATTGAAGGATGTTTTCCCACGAGATTGTCTATAACAAATTAATCACTGGTGATTTTGTTTAAACAGTGGAAGTTTTTCCATATATGATGTAATATATATGAGGTTGTTAAGCCATAGTGTGCTTGGAGCGAGGTTTTTACCACAAGTTTAGTGATGTTATTCCCCATCCAGAGTGTATTCATGTAAATTTACTGTTTTATTTAACAGAGGGTGTGAGTTGAATAACTTTTCGACTTCAGATAAAGATTAGTGTCACAGAATGTATTAAAATGTATTAAACAAAAATTTGTAAATACATGCAAATAACCTTAATTGGTCGGTTGTATTTGAACTAATTTTGTAACTATAACCCGACATGACGTGTGTGTAATGTATTAAAATATGATAAAAGAAATAGAATTTCTATATTCTAATATAAATTCGATTGTCGATTGACGACATTTTCAAAGACTCCAAATTTATTTAGGGATCATTTATATTAACACTTCAGTGTAGTGTTTAGCGTTTTGTCCATAATAGGCAACGCTGTATATAATCATATAACTATGTAAAATGAATCTGTAATTAATATAATAATATAATAATGTTTACTAGGGTCATATAATAATTTGTTAATATTAAAATTTTGTGAATGAATGACGAGTAAATGATGAAAATTTTGTAAGAGTGAATCTGGAACTGCATTGGTTCGAAACCATGTAGGGTATGTCTGGATGAGTGTATAAAATATTTCATGATATTCTGTAGATTAGGTTCAGAGTTATCAGCTTTTGTTTAGCGGCAATGATCTAGCGTATTCGACACTGCTTCTCGCATGTCACTAGTGACCGGCCGCATTTAACAGTGGGGGAGGCAAGGTGTGTGTGTCTCATCCATAGTCCAGATGTTCAGATAAGGACTTGTGTATTGAGGTCAACGACTCTGTGGCCTTGCGTATATGTGTCATTGGAATGAGGAAGTTACCTCAAGATGCACATCGATACAACTGAGTGCTACTAAACGCTTCATGTTTTTGTTTATATAAAATGATGTTTTGACTAGCTTACAGTAGTCCGATTAAGCTCATAATTTTTTAGTAATTGTTTTACAGTCCAGTGGTGGCTGAGGAGAATTTGTGAGGGTTTCACAAGATTCTATTTTTTTGTATATAATTTTATTTATATTTATGTGAAATAAAATTTTACCGTTCAGTTTTCATAGTCTTTGACGTGTGGGTTCATTTTAAATATCATGTATTCGAGATATTGTGCGGACACACTTTTGTGAGATAGGGTGCCACCCATAAACCCCGAGATCGGTAAGCAAGGTAAGTGTTTTTCCCCGTTTAGTTGGATGTGTTCCACAATATTATTGCAATCTGCTGTGCTATGATCCCGATTGTGTTTGTCAGAGCCATTTCAAATGATGTAGTAGAGCCGGAGCATATTGAGGTTGGCAATCCGAGTGAGGGGACGGATTTCTGACAAACGGCTTTCCGGATTATCGGGTACAGTAGGATTGGCGACCCTATAAACGTGTGGGGTCGATTCTAAACTGATTCCCAAATTGAGAATCAGTAGGATTGGTGCCTTATTTACGTAGCGGCAGCGACTTAAGATATTGTGTCTTTCATGGGTTAAGCCGATACAGTAGAAGTGGCTGACCTAAGTCGTTGTATAGGCTCAAATAAAGAGATTGATTCTTTATTAGATGTCTTGGCCAATTGTATATTGTCGAGAGTGTGACTATATAGGTATTAAATGTTGAATTGTAATAATAAAGTTGCACTCAGAAAATATCAGATCTTATACAACCTGAGAGAGGTTAAATAGGCAGAAAGTTTTGAAAAACCACCTATGATCAGGATTCTTATTTTTTCGACCGGCTTATGACAATGTCTAGTCATATTAGAGATAAAGCTAACGTATTTGATTATAATGGTAAATTTTCTTTTGTGTTAGGATATTTTAAGTGAACCACAGAAAAATGAACAAGTGTATAAATTTATTTGACATAGGGTGTTTGATAAGTTAATGTTAAGCTAATGATAAGTTAATTATAAGACAGAAAAATGCTCAAATATTTATATATGGTGAAAGACGTTGCTCAGGAGCTGTTATCTTGCTCTATCTAATGTATGTCCCTAACGCAATTATTACAGGAATTATATTGAAATGGCAGATGAAGGATTCTGGAGGATGTTGGAAGAGATGGAAGAAAGGTTGTCTAATAGAATGAAAGAGAGTATAAAGGAGAATTCTAAGGAAATGCAGGAGAATTCTAATAGGAGGAAAGAGAGTATGAAAGCTCTACAGACTAGTTCTTCCAATGTAGAGAATAATGTGTCGCGTTTGCAGGCCAGAACACAGGAGATCCAGAATGCATTAAGTGATATTCGGACAGATGTTGCTGATGTTAAGCTAGATGTGTCTAATGTCCGCAATGATGTCGCTGATGTTAAAGTAGATGTGTCTAATGTCCAGGACAGGGTAGATTCTGTCCAGAACAAGGTAGATTCTGTCCAGAACAGGGTAGATTCTGTTCAGGGTAAGGTGGATTCGGTGCAAAAGGATCTATCTTTGGTACAATTTGACGTCTCAAATGTTATAGTAGACATTTCCAGTGCCAGAGCAGAGGTATTAATTGTTAGAAATGATGTTGCCAGTGTTCAGGATAAAGTAGAGGATGTCCAAAAAGAGATTGCAAATGTAAGAACAAAGGTATATAATGTTCAGGTTGATATTAATAATATACAATCAGATGTATCTGATGTGCAGAGCGACATAAATAAAGTTCAAGTTGAGGTCAATGCTGTATTTGTTGATATAGCTAAAGTTCAAACAGACGTTAGCAAAGTTTGAGAAGAAATCGAAACCTCCCAAACACTCTGTACTCGTAATATCAGTGCACTAACAACTCGTTTTGTAGATGAGTCAGTTAGAACAACAGCTTCTTTGGCTGGTTTGAAACACGATGTCGAAGTCATGCGTACTCAAGTTTTAGACCACAATAGACTATTGAAGGAAGACATAGATATAGACATAGCAGAGATGTTAAAAACTAATGTAACTGTGTGGAAGGATGAGTGGAATAAATCAAGCGGGGAACACGTAAAACAAATTCAGGAACGCATTGAAAAAAACTAGCCAGTACCCAAATAGAAATTAATAACGAAGTTATTCAGATTAGGAAGGATTTAAATGTCAGGATGGATACGCTGTCCGAAAAACAAGTCGAAAATAGGACACAAGCTAGTCAGGAGGTGCAAGCTTTAAAAGAATCGCTAGAGGAACAAATTCATAAAGTAGTCTCCGATGGAAATGAAACAGCGAATAAACTTCAGAGTTTGAACTTAGGTGAAGTTAATATTTTAGAATCTTACAAAGAAGACTTGATAAAGAAGGTAATCACTGAGATTGAAGATAAGGAACGAGAGGGAATGAATTATGGAGATGATAGGAATTTCACGAGAAGGAGTAATCTAGGAGTAGAAGAAAGAGGGATTAGCCCCGAGGAACGTTTATTCAGGTTCAAAGAAGATGGTGAGGAAAAGAATAAAGAGCCCAAATGGCAAAATAGAGATTTTAGGAAAAACGATCAAGATTAATATCCGAGGAATGTGACGGTGATAAGGAATTTTGAAGATAAACCGCAAAATTCAGCAATAATGATAGTCTCACTCCGATTGAGTATATCCGTAATCTCAAGGATTACTTTATCGAAGATCACTTACCACGAGAAAGGGAGATGAAGATAGTGGAGAGATATTAGGCAGAGGGCCCTTTAGAATGGTTTCGCGCCTTCCGTTACACGTTCAGTAACTTTGACGAGTTTGCGGAGGCCTTAATCAAGCGTTTTTGGTCGATTGAAGCGCAGAACTCCTTACGAGCAGAGGTCTATTCAAGAAAATATTTAGGTACTCTACCTACTCGTTACGCTGTCTTCTTTACGAGTTAATTATCTCGCTTGAGATATCTTCAACCGCCGTTATCCACGGAACAATTGATTGATGCTATATCGAGAATGTTACCAGTAGAGGTGAGAAGGCTAATTATCTCCTCTAATACCAGGGATCTTCCGAGCATGGATGAACTACTCAGGAGACTTGACTGTACGAGTCCTGTGCCGAACGTAGTACAGAAAGGTCAAAGGCACGAGTTTAAAGACGTAAACACGGTCTGCCTTGACCAGGTTCAACAGACCGAGACTCCCAAGGAAGAGCAGACAGGAAACGTAGGTCCGGATAGGAACAACTATTTCCGAAATAATAGGTCTCGAGGAAGTCGACCTTACCAGCAGCGACGAGGCTGGGGAAATCATCGTGGGAACAATTATGGAAGAGGTGGTTATTATAACAATAATGGTTACAATAGAAATTACAATCGGAATAACCAATATCAGAACCGAAACAATAATTCCCAAGATCAGGTGATGACGAAAGAAAAATACGACGAGAAGGAAAAAGAGAGTCAACAATTCCTAAAAGAATTGAGGGAAAAAGAAGCAAATAATCAAGGTAAAAGGCAGGACTTGGATATAGACCCTGGACCTTCCACTAGTCAAAAGGTGAGCCTTGAAATTGGAAATCAAGGACAAAAAAAACTTCAATTTCAAAACGGAATTGAGGGACTTAGAGTTCATTACCACACCAAATTTAATCACGATTAATGAAATAAATGAGGTCACAGATGAAGACTTACTAGCAGAAAGAGGTATCTTTAAAGAGGAAAGACCATGTGCATTACCAATCATCTCTGTAATTATAGAAGGGCAGACATATAAAGCTCTAACGGATACTGGTGCCATTATGTCCATTATATCCGATGATTGCCATCAGAGGTTATCGAAGGGCAATAATATGACAGTTTTACCCGCATCGGCTGTTAAAGTGCGTGGTATCTTTCAGGATAAAGCGGTCAAGTGCAATATCCAAGTTCTGTTAAACTTTGTGATAAATGGATGCACTTACGAACACATCTTTATTGTTGTCAACAAGATACATTTTGACATCGTGCTAGGCATAGATTTCATAACCAAAGTAGGTGCCATTATTGCCATGAAAAGCCGAGTAATTAAATTTAATGAAGGGTCCATTATCAAAGAAGAGATAGAAGAACAGGATGTGAAAGACAGTCTAGATATAGATCTCAGGGAAGATATATTAAACACTATCATTGAAGAGGTTGAAAATGTAAGAGAAATTCCTACTTTAAAGACTGAAGGATTTGAGGAAATTCAGGGTGAATTTGACGATTTGATCAGAGAATTTCGTGATATTTTCGATGACAAGCCTGGGTTGATCAAGGATTATAAATACAAGATTAGTCTCACTGACGAAACCCCGTATCAGAAGAGGATATACCCAATTCCTGATAAATACTATCAAGAAGTACAAGGGTTAATCAAGAAAATGGAAGCAGAAGGTATAATAAGAAAACAGGCGTCGTCATATATAAACCCTATTACAGTTGTCAAAAAGAATAATGGTCAACTACGCCTATGTCTCGATGCACGCACAATTAATTTAAAGATTTTACCTGTGGCAGACCGACCGCCGAAAATCAGAGATCTGCTTCGCAAATTCAAAGGAAAAGCATGTTTCAGCGTCCTTGACATGACGTCCTCATTTTATCAAATCGAGTTGGAAGAAGAGAGTAAGCAGTATACTGGGTTCTTATTTGACCAGACATACTGGGTTTTTCAAAGGATGCCTTTTGGCATGGTTAATAGTGGACCAGCACTAATTCAAGCTCTCGATAGTAAGCTCACGGACGAGGTCAAACAGAATGTCATATGTTACATTGATGATTAAATAATTTCTTCCCCAAATGTCCAAGAACACCTCGTGCATCTTCGAAAGCTGTTGGAGAACTTGAGAATGGCCAACATCAAGGTCAACTATGATAAATGCCAGTTTATGAAGAGGGAAATAAATTATTTAGGGCATACCATTGACCAGGACGGGTATCACCCAAATATGCAAAAGGTTGAAGCGATAATGAGATTTCCTAAGCCCACCAAGGTCAGGCAAGTAAGAGAATTTGTGGGTGCCTGCCAATTTATAAGCAGACATTGTCCAAAATACTCAGAAATCATGGCCCCTCTTTATGACCTCTTAAAGAAAAGCAATCGTTGTAAGTGGAGCAGTGCCGCAGACGATGTATTTGAGAAGGCGAAAGAAATGTTAAGGAATAATGTAAAATTGGAGTATCCAGATTTCGGGAGGATTTTCTATATCGAATCTGACGCTTCACGTATAGGCATTAGTGCAGTCTTATACCAGAAAGACGAAGACGGCAACAAGCACTACATAGCATTTACCAGTCGCAAGCTGAGGAAACACGAAGAAAATTACTTTACGACCGAGCTAGAGGCATTAGCGTTCGTGACAGCTCTTCAAGCCTGGAAAAAGATGTTACTGGGTCACCAAATAATAATAATCACTGATAACAAAGCTCTTCAGTTCATGCTTCAAACTGATATGTCAAGTGGCAGGTTGACACGCTGGGCTTTGTTCACCCAACAATTTAATTCTACTATTGTCCATCAGCCAGGGAAAGATAATTTGTTGGCTGACGCATTATCGCGTAAACCTGTTAGAAAGTTGCAGATAAACCATGTACAATTGGAGCAAGAAGACCAAGAAACCGTTAGGAGATTAGCCCGAATCGGTGTGTCACAGAAGAGACACGCTCCAATCAGGAGAATGTACAGGTTCCTTAAGGGTTATATGGACAATACAGATGTTGATTATGTAGCTACACAAAGGAAATCACGACACTATGTACTGAGCGGAGATTTCGTATGCAAGTATGCAGACTCTGACCATACAAAGATCAGAATAGTCGTGCCTCCTAGTCTTCTGGGTAGCTCACCATGCTATTCGACATGCGGGTCTAGATAAAACACTCGACACACTCAAGGAGAAATTTATCTGGACTAACATGAGATCCGGTATAGCAAAAGTCATTCGATCATGTGACAAATGCCAGAGAGCAAAATTTGCATATGCGTTATTGAAAGGGAAACCCTTAGCTATGATTCCGTCAAAACCTAACGAGCTTATGGCGACGGATATCTTTGGCCCGTGTCCAAAGGGATATCAGGGTAATCAGTTCCTATTGGTTACCGTTGATGTTTTCTCCAAGTTCGTCACTATGAGCCCCATGCAGAAAGCAAACACCAGGAACGTTGTCCGTAGGTTAGAGAACGCAGTATTTCCGAAGGCTGGGAAACCAGGATATCTACTGTCTGATCATGGAGCGCAATTCACGTCAACCGAATTTGCCGCAGACATGGTGCGACTAGGAATAAGACACATATTTTCAAGCGTGCGTTATCCTGAGTCAAATCCTTCTGAAAGATGTATGGCTGAATTTTCAAAATTTTGTCGCATTTTCTGCCCAAACGACCTCACAAGTTGGGTAAAATATGTGCCCCTGATAGAGGATTGTTTGAACTCTACAGTTCAGGAGAGCACAGGAGAAGTTCCGATGAGGCTCCACTTAGGAAGAAATCCTGAAAGTCCATGGGAGAATGTGTTTAAGCACATTCCTCAAGATCCTGACATAGGAAGACAACAGAGGATAGAAAAAGCTAAAGACCAACTCCAGAAACCAACCCAGAAACGCTTGAAACGCGAAGCTGGAAAAAGATTCGGTACTCCACTGGAAATCGGAAATTTGGTGTTACTACGCAGACCTGTGAAAGCTGACGTAAGCAAGAAGATTTAACAAAATTTGGAGTAGTCTTTATTGGCCCCTTCCGGATTACCAACACATATGGGAACAACTCTACGAACTTTATGACGATGAAAACAATGTGGTATATGGAAAATGTAACGCCGGAAACCTAAAGAAATATCACCAGAAAGTAGGCTAAATATAATTCAATTACGAGTTCAAGTGATATATCTATAAACTTGTCACAAGGAGGTTAAAAACAATTTAGCAACTGTTTTTAAAACGTGGTGACGGGAGAATGCCCCCGTAAATTGAATTATCCAGAGACCACGATGGTAGTATTTGGGAGAGCATGAGTAAAGTTTCAGCCGTCATAGCTATTACGTGTTATTAATGACGTAGGCACGGCTGGCTCATAGCTCAGGCAAGCAGGGAGGCTCCGTTGAGATACATGATGACATATAAGAAATTTCGAGAAGGCTCTGGAAGCATGGCGCATATAGAAGCTATGGAAGGGATGGAGGATACACCCCTTGTCAAGGTATTTAAACGACGGGAACGGAGAGCCGAGGCTCTTTTTAATAAATCAGTTGACGAGTGAAGTGTGTTGATGGGTTAACGCAGTCCCATAAGTTTCGTCGAGTCCGAGCGTGGAGGTTGTCCGCTCGTGAAACAGCACAGTTTGGGTTAGCTGCAGTGCATTATACAACTCAAATCTAGGCGAAGTTAAAACGCAATTATAAGTGACATTATTTCATGAACATGCACAATTAGGCTTCAGCGTTTATTATAATCAAGCAGTGTAAGATTATATAGAGCCTGTGTTAAAAGCAGAATATTCCAGCTTTTATAATTTGGGAAATAGAAGCGATAGAAGACGAAATACAAAAGGGTTTTTCACAGATCCCAGAATCACTTTTCATGCTACACACTTTGAACATTCAGAGGGCAGGCGTACTGCAAGTGTGAAACAGAACATTATTCAGTTGGTGCTACTGACAATTGACATTACAATGGCAGTTAATACTCAGTTATTATGTATTTAATAGGCATTGATATGAAAGGAGTGATGGAGTATTAAACTAACTAAGCATCTGGGACATATATCGATAGCGTGAAAATCCAACATGGAATTACGATAGTCAGTATTCTTGAAATACTAGCATGGAGTGGGTAACCAGCATTTACACTCATGCATATCTATCAAACGCTGATATAACATCCATACGGCAGTGGAAATGTATTCATTATCCATTAACATGGATATTTCTGCCTCGCATATACAATGGATTTCATGATTTATTTCGACGTAGAACTTTGGGGATTTTCAAGAGTGGCTAGGGTATCCCAGCACAAACAGAAGAAGTTGCCAGAAGGAAGTTCCTTGTTAACACGGATGGGTGTATTCCGGAGATAGAATCCTTCTATTATCCGAGGTCGCTGTTCCGCTGTTCGAGGACTGTCCAGATATGTACTCAGGTCTTATAGGAACATCTATAGTATTCTGTAAATACTCTTCAAGAACGTCTGAACATCATATAAGGTAGCCGTGATAATTATTTGTTTTAATGTGAGCTGTATAGTGAAATTTGAGCAACGATTTTTCCCATATTTTATATTGTAATATGTTCTTGTATACTGTACACTTTTCAGGTGTTTTATAATTTATTTTGTGTCTAGAGACCTTAGTCTTTCATATCTATATTTAAATTCTTGTGAGGATCAGTTTTACTCACAATTAAATATTCTTTATGTGGATTAATTTTGCAGTCACGGTTTGACTTGAAAAATAAATAGTTTCCATTTCAAGTCAAAATTCAGACATCGTGTCATCATTTCAAAGTAATGTCTCCGTTAACTTACTTTGAACATTTTTCTGTCCAACTTCAAGAGAGAAGAAACCATCGAACGTTAATTAGAGCGTTAAAAATATGTAACTTTACGACGATCTTTGAATTACTAGTCGTTCTTCAGAATGTGTTGTTGAAACAAAGACAATATCATTAGATAATGAAAAACATTTCAGCGAAGACAACTTTATGTACCTCGAGTATTGAATGAGCTTTATTCAGTTAAGAGTTGAACAGAACTCTTTTGGAAGAAGATTTTCATATCTTGGGCTAGGATATCGATGCTTGCATATTCCAGTCTAGATTGACTTCTATCCGACTTGATTTAAATAACCTGCAATTATTTAAATTCTCTTGAGTGTAATATTTTATTGTACTGCGATAATATTATAATGATATTTTTTTTAGATAGACAAGTGAGGAGAGTCAGTTTGTATTTTTATTAATCATATTTGTGACTGGCCGATTTTTATTTCATATCGTTTTGTTAAAGATACTCATGGTGGTTAAATTTATGCAACAGTTTGAATACGTTTTGATAATGTAGAGTTTTCGAGAGGAACGATGGGATGTATAAATTATAGCTCAGTGGACGTGTGAAAGTCACTGATTGATAGTGCCCTTGCTGAAGGATGTTTTCCCACGAGATTGTCAATAACAAATTAATCATTGGTGATTTTGTTTAAACAGTGGAAGTTTTTCCATATATGATGTAATATATATGAGGTTGTTAAGCCATAGTGTGCTTGGAGCGAGGTTCTTACCGCAAGTTTAGTGATGTTATTCCCCATCCAGAATGTATTCATGTAAATTTACTGTTTTATTTAACAGAGGGTGTGAGTTGAATAACTTTTCGACTTCAGATAAAGATTGGTGTCACAGATATTCCTTATTAAATTCGATTGTCGATTGACGACATTTTCAAAGACTCCAAATTTATTTAGGGATCATTTATATTAACACTTCAGTGTAGTGTTTAGCGTTTTGTCCATAATAGGCAACGCTGTATATAATCATATAACTATGTAAAATGAATCTGTAATTAATATAATAATATAATAATGTTTACTTGGGTCATATAATAATTTGTTAATATTAAAATTTTGTGAATGAATGACGAGTAAATGATGAAAATTTTGTAAGAGTGAATCTGGAACTGCATTGGTTCGAAACCATGTAGGGTATGTCTGGATGAGTGTATAAAATATTTCATGATATTCTGTAGATTAGGTTCAGAGTTATCAGCTTTTGTTTAGCGGCAATGATCTAGCGTATTCGACACTGCTTCACGCATGTCACTAGTGACCGGCCGCATTTAACAGTGGGGGAGGCAAGGTGTGTGTGTCTCATCCATAGTCCAGATGTTCAGATAAGGACTTGTGTATTGAGGTCAACGACTCTGTGGCCTTGCGTATATGTGTCATTGGAATGAGGAAGTTACCTCAAGATGCACATCGATACAACTGAGTGCTACTAAACGCTTCATGTTTTTGTTTATATAAAATGATGTTTTGACTAGCTTACAGTAGTCCGATTAAGCTCATAATTTTTTAGTAATTGTTTTACAGTCCAGTGGTGGCTGAGGAGAATTTGTGAGGGTTTCACAAGATTCTAATATTTTTTGTATATAATTTTATTTATATTTATGTGAAATAAAATTTTACCGTTCAGTTTTCATAGTCTTTGACGTGTGGGTTCATTTTAAATATCATGTATTCGAGATATTGTGCGGACACACTTTTGTGAGATAGGGTGCCACCCATAAACCCCGAGATCAGTAAGCAAGGTAAGTGTTTTTCCCCGTGTAGTTTGGTGTGTTCCACAATATTAATGTAAACTGCTGTGCTATGATCCCGATTGTGTTTGTCAGAGCCATTTCAAATGATGTAATAGAGCCGGAGCATATTGAGGTTGGCAATCCGAGTGAGGGGAAGAATTTCTGTTAAACGGCTTTCTGGATTATCGAGTACAGTAGCATGATTGAAAATTACGATGGAAGTGCACCTTACGATAATGGAGATATTTGGAAATGCTGTCAGGATGGCAGCAGCGAACAAGTTGCAAGGTGAAGTAAATTAATATATAGAAAGATATTTCGCTGCGCTAAAGCTAGGAGGAACCTAAATTTAGTGGGGACCCGCACAAGGCAAGCCGAGAGCTTAGCCTGAATAGAGGTTGTCTGCAAGCACTTGGGAAGTGCACATTCCCTCTCGAGCCGATATTCTAATACTATGGGGACGGGTGGTAGTCTGTCAAGACAAAGTATGCTACAGGAAAATGATTTACTGTTTTTCCCTTCAAAAGGTTTAGATTTTGTTATGCATTTAAAAATGCTGGAAAGATTTGAATTTGCCGTGATATTTTTATTTCTGGGCACTGTTGGATATCTGGCAAACCCATCGAATGCTCCTAGAAAGTGAAGAGGCAAGTTGTTTTAGTGATTTTCGCGATGTTGTTATTGTTTTTTGCGAAAATCTTCTGCGAATACCAATTACTGCACTTAAGGAAAACTGAGCTTTTACCCAGCAAGATGCCGAATAAAAGTTTAGAAACGTGGAAGACCTCCAACCTAACTCAAACAATACTTGAATTTTGAGAACAAACCATAAGTCAGAGAGAAAATCTCTACAAGTAGGAAGTTGCGTAGCTAGCTATACTTGCCTCAATGGCTTGTTAGAATTGGCTATGAAAACCAAGAAAAACTTTAAAATCGTTATTAGTTGAAGTTTTAGTTTAAATGCAACAACTAGTAAAGACTTTATTGTTTGAGGAATTATACGTTTTAGTAAAGAGGGCTTAAGCTTAGAGGAGGAATCAGGGAAGAGAAGGTCCTGCCTAATTGTGATTCTGACGGGAAAGATAAAGAACAAAGGAAAACAAATAATTTATTTAACAAATTGTAAACGGTAAACTAAATAACAATACTTGGGTTTTGATCTTAGTTTGAGTTAAGAATAACAATTTAGTTGGTTATAAAATTCCAAGGTCTTTGACCTAGTAATAAGAAGTTTACAATCCACAAACAATGGTGTACAAGTTTCGAACTTGTTAAAGCACTAAAATCTTTCGACGATTTTAAAAAGGGTGCTCACGATTAGGAATTTTAACGTTTGTAACAACAATTATAAACAATTTTAACTTTGGTAATTTGATTAGTTACGATCCAAGCACTTTTAGAATGCCTTTATGGCAATCGAAAAGGCTATGAAAAAATATATTGAATTCCTGATTGTAACAGAAAAGGAAGAACAAATCACAAGCGGAAATTACCGCTATTTGAAAGTTGCTAAGTGAGACATGCAAAATGTACAGATCGTAATAACGAAGCCTGAAGAGAAAAGATTAGATACATTTATACTTAGAAAGTTGACAATTCCTTAGCTAGCAGGATAAGTAAAGAAAATTAAAGAGAAGTTTCTACAACTTCTTATATTTATACAGAGTGAATATTTGAGAAATCCAACAAGATGTGAGGGAGCCTCTTTGGGCTAAGCCTCGTAGAAAAAAGAGAAGAACCCAATAGTTTAATTTAATTTTGGTTAGTAAAAGGTATTTGAGAAAAGGGAAATTGGAACTTTAGGATAAAGTCCTGGCCAGATTTATTGCTCTAACTAACGCGTTGCGGTTGATAGTTGAACGGGTACTGTTTTGCACTAACGTCTATTGATGGATTGGGAACGTTCACTATTGCAGCACAGAAAGTTAGTGAAGCGAAAAGTTATTGCAGTTATGGAGATCACTTAGTTGAAGTTTAACATGTTACTTGCGTTGTACAAGTTTTGAGATGCACATAATAGTTCCAGAATTGTAGCAACAGTTAATAGATGCAGTAGTAATCCATCGGTGGGGTAGCGTATTCCCTTATTTGGTGTAGGAAATGCTAGGTTTCTTGACTATTAGGAAGATTGGTTTACGTAGAAAGTTCCAGAAATGATGACAGTTAAATGGGGCAAGAGAGGTCCCACGGTGGAAAGCTAAGTTTTATAGACAGCGGTTAATTAACATGAATCCCTCGGTGTGAGAAAGTATTCCCATTAATTTTGTACAAGGAGTACTAAATTTCATGTTAGAAAGCTAGCTTAGATAGCCATAGCCTGACAAAGGAAAATCCCGCGAAGACGGTTATTGCACAACAGTGAGCAATACCACGTTGTCTATGAATTTAAATTAAAAAGCATTTAGCTCTTTAAAAACCATAAAAATATGCTTAAAAACATTGACGTTTTGTACTTAGCTTTCTTTTCATGTAGAACAGGCGATGGTTCCTGGTGACGGTTGGTTTAAAAAGTAGAAATGGCGTCTACTTTAAAATGTCTCATTAAAACAGGAGACTGGCCCGGAGAGGGGCTATGCATTGTACACTAGACGGACGAACAAGAAGTGAAAGAGCTGAACGGCCCACCGAGGGGACCAAGGAGACAAGAGAATATACATCAGAATGACCTACATACCAAAAATAATATCTTTGTACAAGTGTAAATCTTCTTCATGGAGCAGTCTTCAAGGAGATGTTAACGGCGACAATGACGGTGCCTGGTGGATTGGATTGGTGAGGAAGTCCTCTTGAGTTCAGAGAAATTGAAGAACTTCGGCAGTTAGCTGCTAGATGCCGCTAGGGTTTCCATAGAAGATACATATCTAGAACAGACTTATACAAAACGTAAGCAAGTGCACGGAGAAAATAGAAAAGATCACTGTTGGTATCTGCGAAGAAGGAATTAAATAAAATAGATAAATCGAAGAGCAGCAAAAGCTAACACCAATCCCGAGTCCAACAACACGTCGCATAGCAATATCCAATTATTGGTTGGTGAGATATCAAAAATCTTACTTGGCTAAAGGGTCAGTGTAGCCGAGTGTCCAGTTGCGACTCCTGCATTGCATAACGTCATACTGTGCAAGAGTTGGCTTGTTCGAAATCATGCATCGCAAGCCCATAAGAGCAGCATAGGGTAGTTGCGTGTGCCCCATATACTTGGGTGTGTGCATTAGCCCCAGCGCTAAAACACATCCTTCCACCAAGTTTTGCACTTATTCCCCTTAGCATGTCCTCAAGTTGCATGTGCCCCGTGTACTAGGGTGTGTGCATTAGCCCCAGCGCTAAAACACATCCATCCACCAAGTTTTGCACTTAGACCTCTTGGCATGTACTCCATCCACCAAGTTTTACACTTAAGCCCTTGGCATGTCCTCAATGAGGTTTGGTTAAGTCGACTAGACTAGGTTAGCTTGAATAGGATAAGCTAGGTTAAGCCATGCTCACCATCTTTATTCGAAAAGCGCGTCATGTAAGTCGTTGCGCGCCGCCGCCATCTTGTAGGAGGAAGGCCATAGGAGTTGCTAGAACCCCTCAAAACAACTACTGGTATTGTTGTTTTAAGGGGCGAAACAGCGAGGTCATCTGTCCCTGTACGTTTTAATAGTCCCCATGTTGAGGCAGGCGTTAGTGGAATGTTGTGGGGATTTAACACTGTATTTCTAGCCATTAATATGTGGCAACTCACATGCAATATATGGCTGTGTTTATTACGGTAGGATGCCCATCCTTACACCAAACTCGCGAGAGGGGGTAAAGAGAAATCGGAAATAAAGTGAATAAATATGAATGAAATAGGACAACATCGTTGCATTTGTCTGCAGATTTATATGTGTAACGAGGGAAAACATTGGTAGGGTTCGTCTTTCGAGTCAGGGTATAAACTGTCCCCAGGGCACTGTATTCGGGACTCAACACTACCATTGTCTGGAGGCGTTACAATCACATATTCCTCCCTGATATCCTGAATCAAAATATTTTCTCCAACAGATCTGGAACACAACAGGGTGCTGCATAGAGCCCTTTACTTATGCTTGACTTAGTTCCTTTATCTTTCCTATACGACATTCGTTGGTCAGCTGGTCTTGCTCAAACCCCAACGAGACCACCTCGTGGTGTAGTGGTCCGGAGGACCACGTTTGATTCCCGGCTCTGCCAGGAAATGTAATTCACGTTTGAAGGCTGGAATGGGATACTTTCAGCCTCGTGAGGCAAAACTGAGAAGAAGTAGGTTTGATTCCCACCTCAGCCCTCCTGGAAGTGGTGTTTTCGTTTTTGTTTCCCATTATTACCCCCAGGCAAATGCCGGGATAGTTTCTAACTAAAGGCCACGGCCGCCTCCTTCCTAATAATTACCTTAATTACAAATACAGATACCGCAATACCACAGGTTGTCAGACAAATTCTTCACGCACCCAAGTACACGGGGCTAAGTGACCAGGATGCCCAAGCCCTTCAAATGAAAAAACAACTTTAACCCCAGCGTTATTTATTATACAACACTATAGTAGGACTAGAAGGCCTTCATTTGCTCGTCTTTATGGCCACTCTCCTTAAGCACCCGATACTGTCCTTCTTAGCGAGATGAGAACATTTCCACCTGCTCCTCCACACCCGTAGGAGTGTAGTGACTCTCATGATTAGGCATAACAGTTCACTTAAGGCTAAATGTCCCGTTGTTAAGTTTGTAATTCTGACACCACGTAGCAGCACCAAAGTGAGACAATTTCTTCCTTCAATTTTCTTTTGAACGGAAGCTCGTATTTGCGATCTGAAAACCACTATGTATACTAGAGTGCAATAGAATTTATATTAATTCGATGCGTTTTCCGAAATGTGAAAAACAAAATAGTTCTTAACAGTTTTTAATATTTCTGCTTAAAATATGAAAAATAATTGGTAATACGAAAACGGAGATTTATTTCCTGATTCCAATGCATTTTTCAGAATTAAAATCGAGTGAATGGAAACGTCAGCATTAGTTTGGGATTTTTTTTAAAGGGTGGTGGGGGTAGCGGCGTGGCTTCATAAGATCACGTGCGCAAGGAAAATGATGAACACTCCGACAGGGTGGAGGGAGAAGGGAGCAGGGAACAATTTGACGACAGGAAGGAGTTGTCATCCTCTTGTCATAAATATTATAGATCGGCGAATTACATGTACCAGCGCCTAGGCGTGGAACAATATCTGAGCAATAAAATTATACTGTAGTAGTGTCACGCTTAACGTTGACACAATGTGTTAGTACAGATACCTTTCTTGCTTCCTCAAACATTCCTGTTGTTGTCTATCTTGTTGATAATAATAGGCTACATTGTGGGGGCTTGGGACATCTTGTTCATCAGTCCCTTTGGCTGGCTGCTTGGCTCAGCGGTAAAGTTATCGCTTGCTGTGCCCAAAGTTGCAGGATCGAATCCTGGTGCAGCCAGTTGGCATTTGGGGGTGGCGAATGCGAGGGAGCCGTGTCAGTAGATTTACTGGCACGTTGTAAAGATCTCTTTCGGGGCAACATTCTGGCACCCTGGTGTCTCTAAAAGCCGCGGTAGTTAAAAGGGACGTAAAACCAATAACGTTATTGTTATTATTTTTATCATCAGTCCCGTGTAATTGATTATGTGTGTAACTGTATTAAAGTCAGGGATGGGGCAGGTGCTCTGAGACTTCAAGTACGGTACTATCTCGGCATTTATCTGGAGGAGTGTGGAATAACCGGGGAAAACACACTCAGGATAGATGCTGACAGCGCTGGATTCCCATTTAGGTAACTGTTTTAGAGTTATTTGAGGATAAGCTCCCGAACAAAAAACATATTGTTCCGACATTAGTAATACTTTGTAGGGCATAATTCTTACTGCAGAGAGCAGCGACTGGTTTCACTCGATGCAAAATTGAATACTGTATAGAAAGATATGAGTGTTTTGTAGTTAGCACGTTCGAGATATTTTAGAAACAAGATGGACATGATGTGTTCGTGATCAGGTTTATTGGGAATATGTATTCTAAAAACCATCCGATGTGGACGTCCAACTCTAGGTATCGTCTTCTGGACATAACAAACAAGACCACAAATCGTGAAAAATTCAAATCAATCAATCAATCAAATCAAGCGCACGCACATTCTCTTTTTTTTTCATGAGATCTGAAACGACTCACTATAACTTACTTCAATTTTCATGGAAGTAATAATAAAAGTTCATTTATGTAGGACATTTTTTTACAATAACCAAATTATTAAAATGCATACCAAGAGCAAAATTAATATGTACAATTGTACATATAATTAAAGTTCCTAAGATATTCTCATCTGCCTATTGTTAGCACAGATAGTCTACTAGTACTGCGTACTAGAAACAAAAAAAATATTATACCTGATTATCTCCTGTTCTTGAAATCAATGCTTCAATTTTCTTCCATATCAAGGATAACGTTTCATGATTTACACGCATTCAGTATTTTACTTCACTTCAGGTTATCTTATATCCATTGATCTGGTCATCCAGGGAATAATGATCTCAAGCAACAAGACTTTTTCGTAGCAGAATTCCAGTTGCATAAGCATTTTTTGTCTCCAGAACTTTTCGTCTCTCTTTATTTTTTCTATGTGAATGTCCTTAGGCGTCCATACTACAAAATAACATATTTCCCGCTTTGTTATTTCCAACTGGCCCTGGATCTGGAAATCTAAAGAATCATGCGAGTGTTTGAGAATTATCAATATGTTCTCTTCTCAATGGCACTGTTCTTGACATTCTCTAGGCTTTCTTTTTCGCTTACTTTCTGCCAAACAAAATCCCTTCAGCTTTCTGTAGGCTTCCAATACTATGGTCATATTCCGTTCAGAATAAGGTCACTTGACTTCGACTATAGCGTCGTCTCCTATTAATCCGTTTGGGGAGGCACCTAAGAACCCATAAGTTTTATGTACGAAATGACCACATTCATCGACTTTTCTACCTGATTTTTCCTCTAAATTTCGTTTTGCAATTCGCTCATTATCACAGCCATACTGCATTGCTTTTGATTGAAATTCGCCGTACAAAATGTATTTTGCTACTGGAGCCCATTTCGAAGTAGGTTTCCTCTTGCATACATATCAAAAATTGGATGCCGTAAGTCTGTCCTTTCTGGCTGTGTGCCACTTTTCATTTTCCCTTTGGCCCCTTGGACCTTGTTTCCTTTTCCAGTATTTGTATATCACCTTCATTAAGCGTTAGTTGCTTGATCTTCTCATCACTAAACTCTCCCAACATTACGTCATCGAAATCCAACTGCATTGATCGGTTTCCATAATCACGTGAGACAGAACGTTTCATTTCATTAGACTGTGGTCGGGACATTCCTTTCCCTTCTCGTGGCGCAAATAAACTTTTTCGGCAAGCTGCTCTTCTTCTCTTTCTGCTGAGTGCAGTCTTATTCACTATTGTGGCAGTTTTTTTTTTTTCAAAACTGATTCAATTATTTTATAGTGCCAAGACGGCCCAAACAGAAAGTCCAGCCCGGCAGCTTTGGTTCTATCAGTGAAGGAACCTCGTTGACCTCCCGTGAATTTTGCAACAAGGGACAAATAATTTTCGGCAGCATTGCTGGTGGTGTTTGATACTAGCTGGGAACTTTTTGCAATTAAGGGCTGCAAGCAAGAACGCATTTTGTCACAAGCATTAGTTTGGTCTGCAGTTAGCTGTTTGTCTTCACCTTGCCCGCTGGTAGTACAAAAGTACTGTTTGCAGTCTTTATGAATCTCAATCCTATCCAGAATTTCCGGAAACCAATTTTCCATTTTCACAATCGCTACGCCTTTATTTTTCCACACAACGCATTGTTTTCATTAATCGAACTTGCTTCTCTGAAAAAAGTTGACACTGAATAGTTCGTGATTTTGTACTCCTACACTTATGTATTAGAAGTAAAACACAAACTCCACCCGTGGCGCGACAGCCCATAAAGGGCCTAGGTCTACCAAGCAACCACTGCGCTGTTCAGCCATGTAGCCTGCAGATTGCGGGGTGACGTTTAGTCATCCAACGTGTAGGCTACAGATAAAATATAAGTGAAATCATAACTGCTCAGTGCATTACAGATTCTCTAATGCAAGCGTAAAGAAACATATTATTTCAAATATAAACTAGGAAAAAAAACTTACGGGTAGAGGTTTTTTTTTTTTTTTTTTTTTTTTTTTTAGGGCCTGGGTTCCGTTTCTTGGTACTTAGTCGCAATCTCCCCCTGGGATTTAGTGGAACGCCCTTGAATTGGTTCTGGTGGTGACTCCATTTTTCAACAAAAACGAAAAAATAAATCTACGTAATGGCCGTAATGCTCTCCACCAGTCGTACCTATATGTACATGTATCTATTGTACCAGAAATACTGTCCAAAATAAAGTGCCGAAAATAGAACACCTAACGGACATTAAAAATAATGCTGTTGCAGGTAAAATAAATTAAACAAAAAGTAATTAAAGAGATCCATGAACTAAAAACAAGAAGTCGTAACTAGGACTGGTAAAATATCAAAGGATCACTCAGGAATATCCAGACCTTGACAATAATTCCGAACTAACCAGCACAGTCAATCGCAACATTGGACAAGATGCTCGGGAATTCCATACCGTCAGGTAAGGTCATCGCTCTCTCAAATCACTCGAGCACCGCTCTCCTCCTCTCCCCCATCCGCTCTCCCTGACCTTGTTCTACTGCCGCACCTTTTGTTGCAAATACAGTAACACTTTTATTCACAAACTTCCCAAAGTGATCCCGACGATTCTATTCAACCGATATAGGTTTTCGATACGGCTTTGGAATCAGTGAGTAAAACTCAACCTTCGTATTACCCGTTCCTTTTTTCGAATTTTAATCAGATATTTGAAAAACAAACAGCAACTTTCCTGTTTTTGAAATTTAAAAGTAAGCAATGAATTAATCTCAATGCTGCTACTAGACAGGGTACATAGCAGATTGCAGATCGCAGATCGGAGCTCCCCTTCGATAAAAAAAAAAATAATAATAAATAAATTCTGCTTCGCTTGTGCTGCCATCTGTTGAAATATTTTCTTACCAAAGTGTCGGGACATTTAGCCTTAATTTACATATCTTTGTGAGTGGCTGCATGGTACAGCGGTATCCTTCTCGCCTGCTTTGCTCAACGTTGCTTTTATTTATTTATTTATTTATTGGTGCCTTTATTGTGGCGAAGTTAGGGCTCTAGGCCCTCTCTTACACTTAACCACACACAGTACAACTTACATGAATACTCACATATGATATACCAAACTTTAAATACTGGGAAAGCTTAAATACTAGAATTAAATTAAATTAAATTAAATTAAATTGGCGACTGCGTGATATTAACTAAGCTATACAATTTAAATGACATACATTTTAACGAACTTAAACTATGGTCATTCACTCACACATTCATACACAAATTGTTCTATTTGGCCTACGAATTCAAGAGGAAATCTTTAAATGCACGTTTGAAAGTTGTTTGGGATGTACAATTTCTAACGTCACGAGGACAATTATTCCAAATTCTAGTTCCCGACACGGGGAAAGAGTTACTGAAGGCAGATCGAATCTTGACGCAGTCAGCTGGCATTTGAGGGAGCCATGTCAGTAGATTTACTGGCACGTTAATGATCCCCTTTAGGGCAAAATTCTGACAGCCCGGCGTCTCTGAACTCCGCACTAGTTAAAAGGGATGTAAAACCAATAACATTCTTCTTCTTCCTCTTTCTTCGATTCGGCCAACTAGGGACCACGTCAGTTCAACTGTCTCTTCTTCCGAGCTCTAACTACCGCCCAGTGTTCCCGCATTCGTCTCCATGGTGTCTTGTTATCTAAGCCAAACTCTTCAAGGATTTGCAATAGGGTGGTTCGATCAAGTGAGACGTACGCTTTCCTAAAATCAACAAAGGTCATCACGAATGCCCTGTTCCTGAGTTTCAGATATGAAAGGATAGACTTCAGTTTCATAATCTGCTCAGCACATGATCGTCCCTTTCCGAAACCCCCTTGGAGTTGGCAGTCAAAATGAAAGGTTGTGTTTTTCCCGAGCTCTCAGGTGTGCTGAAATGGGTTGTTCTCTGGAGTGTAATCGCGCGAGGATCGGACTGTGGTATGCGAAGGGTAGTCGGGATTTCCGTTGTTTGTGTGTGCGTACGGAACCTAGTAACTTGTGGTTTATAGCCCTAGTGATAGCTGCGTTGTTAGTTATTGGTGGAGTGGAAGTGAATCCAGGCCCTGTTACTCCAAATGTGAATCAGGCAAATGATCCAGTGGCAGCTTTAAAGTGTTCGACGTGCAGTAAAACATTGAAGAACGGTGTTCAGTGTGGACTATGTGAGAAATGGTTTCACTTCGGCAGTATTAAGGTCAAGAAGGAGGATTGTGATGTCGGGAATTGGTTTTGTAAATTATGTGATACGCCGGACTGTTTGAGGGTGCAAATCAAAGCAAGGGATCAAATAATACAGGAACTTAGAACAAAGCTTCGTGAATCAGAGGAAACGGTGAACGATGTGACTGAACGGCTTTTTACTGGGATCAGTGTGGAAGAGGGCGTGCAGGAGCAAACTGAGCATGACGTTATCATAATGGGTGATTCTATGATACGATGGAGTGCGAATATCTCGAGGAAATCAGGTGCGAAAGTGCGGTGTTATCCGGGGATTAAAATTGACCAGCTTGCCCAACAAGTGGAAGAAGCAAATGTAGAGGACTGTGACAAAGTTAAAGTGTTGTTTCTCCATGTTGGGACGAACGATTTGAAGAAGAGGGCTACAGCTGATTACATCATGGGGGAGCTCTACGAACTAGGCAGAAAAGCTAAAAGCAAGTTTAGAAATGCAAACATTATAATGAGTGGCATTTTTCGGCGGGGAGATGTTCCGTTAAGGCAAGTTTAGACAGTAAATGACCGCATGGACTGTGTTTGTCCACAACTGGGATTAGTGTACGTAGATGCTGACTGCTGGATTGGTGGCCGTGACTTCGCCCGAGACGGGCTGCATTTAAATCGAAGGGGCGCTTTCAACCTAGGGAGTCTACATGACAGGGTCATCAGTTCGTGCCGGCCATTGTGAGGAGGAGCAGGTCCAGAGGTTGCCAGCCGACGGGAACAGAAGGAGCTACTTCGGGATATTTGCTGCGGAGGTAAGACTCTAAGATTACTGCAGGTTAATTGTCAGAGTTTAGGAAAGAAATTAATTGAATTTTGGAACCTTGTAGAGACGTATTCTCCGGACATGGTCATTGCTACTGAATCTTGGTTATATGAGGATATAAATAGTAATGAAATAATTCAAGGGACCTACGAAATGTACAGAAGGGATCGGGGGAAGCGAGGTGGTGGGCTATTTATTTGTGTGCGCAAAAATATAGCTAGTTTCTTAAAGTGGGCTGATACGGATCATGAAATGATATGTGTACAAATTTCGGATAAGGGGAATAAATTCCCTCTTCAGGTGATAGGGGCGTATAGAGCACCGAAAGATAACTTTTCGCTTCTCGACACACTGTATGATAAAACTTGTACGGGTAATGCTATGAAAAAGAGCATAATAATTGCCGGAGATTTAAACCTCTCCAAAGTAGACTGGTCTGGTGAGTCAACTAGCTGTGGTCAAGCTCAGAGCGCTGCAAACAAATTCTTAAGGGAGGGGGGATTTTCCCAAGTAGTTGACTTCCCAACTAGAGGCAATAATACCTTACATGTTTATCTCGTAAGGCCTGTAGAGCTGTATATTAACTGTCTGAAAGTACCAGGAAATAGTGACCATTCTGTGGTTGAATTAAATATTAGATACGGTGACATTACAAAATTAGACTCTGATGTAGCAAATAAGATCATATTCTAGTATTGCAGGGCGGATCAGGGCTATTTGTAGGATGGGCATCGGAAGGAAATCACATTAATAAGCTGTGACTAACTTTTTGAAAATTTTAAATAGCGCTATTGATAAATTTGTTCCATTTAAATTACTGAAACAAAACCCAGATCCTGAGTATTGCACACGGAAAATCAGGAGTATTAAACGGAAAGTTAGGAAATTATACAATAAAAGACATGATAGTGACAAGTATATGTTGAAATTTAAGTCCTTATCAAGAGAGCTCGTCTTAATAAAGAGGGCTGCTCATGACAATTATATGCAAGGTTTACTTGGTTCGGGAGGCGATGGGTGGAAAAGAATTTACAGTTATGTTAGGAGAAGAAAGGGAAATTCAAATAATTTGTCGATGATAATGTCCGGTGACGGTAAATTTATTACTGAGAAGCAGGCCATTGCTAATGAATTAAATGTATTTTATGGTAGTGTGTTCAATAAATCCAATAGCCAAGTGTTGGACCTTAACGGTGAATCAGGGGCTCCACTTCTCCAAATAAACCAGTCAGCAATTGTAAAGCTAATACAAAAATTACGTTACAATATATCGAAGGGTCCTGATAATATTGTTAGCGAAGTACTTAAACAAGAAGGTAGGGCCGTGGCACGATACTTAGAGGTGATGTTTAATGTGTCCATAAACAATGCGCAAATCCCGGATGAATAGAAAAGAGCTACGGTAGTCCCAATATTTAAGGCAGGGAGCAGACTTGAATTGGGTAACTACAGGCCGGTTAGTCTTATGTCCATCGTTTGTAAACAGATGGAGTATCTCATTTGCGACTACTTGAGGGAACAGTGGGAAACATTATCATGGTTTAATGATAGGCAACATGGATTTCGGAAAGGTTACTCATGCGAGAGTCAGATGCTATCACCTTTTCAAGATATCAGCGAATCGTTAGACGATGGAGTTTCAGTCGACGCCGTAGTTATAGATTTTGCGAAGGCATTTGATGTCGTGCCGCATGACATGCTACTCCATAAATTAGCTTCGGCGAAGATTGATAGAAGAGTAATTTTATGGATCCAAGAATTTTTGACGGGTCGTTCCCAGAAAGTGAAAGTTGAAGGCCGATTCTCGGATGAAATTACCGTAACGTCGGGTATCCCTCAGGGCAGCGTAATCGGAACTTTGTTATTTTTGGCGTTTATAAATGACTCACAAAATGGGATTCGCAGTGACTGTCGATTGTTTGCGGATGATTCTGTAATATATCGAAAGATACATGACTCGCAAGACAATGCAGTACTTCAAGATGACCTGAACCTGGTCTATAAGTGGGCGATTGAAAATAAAATGAAAATAAACATAAGAAAATGTAGTCTAATAAAAATACGGAAAGTGCGAAGGCAAGATTTTCAATATAACATTGGCTCGGAAATACTTGTAGAAGAAGATTCTTACAAATATTTGGGCGTTCACGTAAGAAATGATATGAAATGGAGTAGTCATATAGGATGTGTAGTTTCTAAAGCTTACAAATCCCTGCACTTTGTAATGAGGGTATTAAAAGGAAGTAGTACCTCTGCTAAAGAATTAGGATATTTGTCACTTGTAAGACCTATTCTGGAATACGTCTCGGCGGTTTGGGATCCATATCAAGTAGGGCTCATAAATGAGTTGGAAATGTTACAAAGAAAGGCCGCTAGATTTGTGCTCAGTGACGTTAATCCCAGGAGCAGTGTGAGCCGTATGTTAAAGAAACTTGGGTGGGAATCACTTGAGGCTAGGAGGATGAAATCTAGACTCTGCGCTATGTACAACACGTATACAAATCAACCAGCATGGGGTGAGCTTAGCAAACGTATGGAAAAGCCTACTTACATGGGTAGGAGCGATCATCCTTTCAAAGTTAAGGGCCGACCACAGCGAACAAATTATGGTAATTATTCTTTCGTAAACCGTGCCATTGATAATTGGAACTCTCTACCTGCCGCAGTCTTAGAGCCTTTTCCCAAACATATAGGTGTGTTTAAGAAAAGACTGACTATTTGTGTAAATACTCCAGTTTAATTGTTAGTGAATTGTTATGTACAGTTATTTATTTGTTATGTATATCTAATTTGCCACCGGGGGACACACCCCCAATTGCAAATAAACGAATGAATGAATGAATGAATGAATGAATGAATGTTATTCCCCCAGTTGTGGATCGATTTGTTGTTCCGCCCTATTCTGTAGAGATTTTCAGAGTATCTTGTAAGTTATTGATAGAAGAGAGATGTCACGGTAATTGTTCACATCGGTTTTCTCCCCTTTCTTATGTAGTGGATGAATTACGGCAGAGGTCCATCCACTTGTTTTTTTTTTTCGCTGTCCCAGATCTCTTGAATAATTGCAACAAGCTTGTCAATTGCCTTCTCCCCTGCATGTTTCCACAGTTCAGCAATTATCAAATCTTCACCCGGTGCCTTGTTGTCCTTCAGCTCTTGGATGATGATGATGATGGTTATTATTATTATTATTATTATTATTTTAATAATGTTGCTCCAGAGGAGTGCGTCAGGCCTCGGCAGCCGGCACAGTTCATATCCTCGCCGCTAGATGGGGGCTTCATTCATTCCATTCCTGACCCGGTCGGAGGCTGGAAGCAGGCTGTGGATTTTCATTTTCATTTTAATAATGAGCCTCAGTGGCTTAGGCGACAGCACGCCGACCTCTCGCCACTAGGTCCGTGGTTCAAATCCCGGTCATTCCATGTGAGATTTGTGCTGGACAAAGCGGGGCAGACAGGTTTTTCTCCGGGTACTCCAGTTTTTCCTGTCACAAATGTAATTCCAGCAACACTCTCCACTATCATCTCATCTGTCATTTAATCATTGCCCCAGGGGAATGCGATAGGCTTCGACAGCCGGCACAGTTCATATCCTCGCCGCTAGATGGGGGCTTCATTCATTCCATCCCTGACCCAGTCGGTCGACTGGAAGCAGGCTGTAGATTTTCATTACTATTATCATCATATATATTATTTCAGTAGTATGCATCCCTCCTGCGGCGCTCACAAGAGACCGATCGTGAAAAATGAGCATTCAAATGAAAGAGAATATACATTACCAGTGTCGCATTGCACTCTAATTTCATAAATATCTATAATTTCTTTAAAAAAATGACGTTTAAAAACAGTACGGAGAGTGCGATTTGCAGTTACTCTTGCTGCAGGAAGATACGCTCGATAATTGGTGTCCACTTCACATTTTGGCCACTGTGACGCTTTTTTAAGTCATTTTAACATTCTGAGGTCTTTCCTTTATCATTTTGCATCGATTTCAGAAACAGAAAATAAAGGAATGTGTACTCAAATCGTATAATTTCATAAATTCTGTACCTCAGAACCAGAAGAACGTAAGTCCAAAAATTACGATTTTCAGGTTATTACATCATTGTATGTAGAATTTGATTCTACATTAAGCCATTACAACTTAAGTCCGGTGAAACATCTCGTTTTGAATTTACTAAGGGTTGTAAGAACGGAAGTCCCAACCTATGATTGAGCCAGACAAACTTAAATCCACTTACGTCATTGTGGTTCTGAAGCGTTAAGAATACATTAAAACGCAAGTCCCATTAACACACCTTGTCATAGTGCTAAGTCCTAAACCTGGTTTTATAAGTACAGCCAATAAAATGCATGTACAGTCTTAAGTCCTAGAACGATTTTATAAGTACAGCCAATATAACGCAAGTCCAGTCTTAAGTCCTAAAACAATTTCATAAGTACAGCCAAAAAAACGTAAGTCCAGTCCTGACTGAATATTGCGTTAATTCTTAAGGCAATACCAATAAAGGGGTTAAGTAACTTATACACAACTTAAATAATGCCAATAGTTTTTTGCTGCCTAATTCAAGTGTTAGCCATGCAGTCAGACATAGAGTTCATTTTGTACAGTTGTTATGCTCTCCTGAAAAGTTGGCATAATGTGACTTACGTTAGTCTGGTTCTGAGGTACAGAATTAGCAGTGACGAATTGAATTCTAATTTCATAAATATCAATTTTTGTAAAAAGTGTGCGATTTGCAAATACTGATGCTCTAACATTCTGAAAACTCTTAAAACCCTTAAAACTATTAAACGTTTCCTATTTTACAATTTTTCTTCTGCCTTCTAATATCGATCATTTCGAATAGTTTTCAGAAACAGTAAATCAATGGATTGAGTACTCTAATCGTATAACCGGTGAGTGTTACAAATGCTGATGCTGAATATTGCTGTAATTATGAGTTGTCGTCTAAAACTTTAAAACTATTGAACGTTAATTCGCTTACGGCTTTTCTTCTATCATTTCGCATGGTGTTCAGAAACAGTAAATCAATGGATTCAGTACTCTAATCGTTTAACCGTTGAGTGTTACGTCGTCTAAAACCTTACAACTATTAAACGTTATTTCATTTACAGTTCTTTCTTCTATCATATCCCATGGTTTTCAGAATCAGTAGGCTAAATCAATGGATTGGGTACTCAAATCGTATAACCGGCGAGTGTTACTGCTAAGCTTTCAATCAATGGACTCAGCAAAAACATGATTTAGGCTCATCCGTCTAAACAATGGATTTATTATATTCCAGGTTTGTTAAAATGCCGCGATATAGGATTTTCTTCTTCATTCTAATTCCATAAATATCGATTTTTGTAAGAATTTTGCTTTTTGCAAATACTGTTGCTCTAACATGCTGCAATTCTCTATTAAACGTTAATTCATTTACAGTTCTGTCTTCTATCATATCCCATGGTTTTCAGAATCAGTAGGCTAAATCAATGATTGGGTACTCAAATCGTATAACCGACGAGTTTTACTGTTACGCTATCAATCAATGGACTCAGCACAAACATGATTTAAGCTCATCCGTCTAAACAATGGATTTATTATATTCCAGGTTTGTTAATATGCCGCGATACAGGATTTTCTTCTGCATTCTAATTCCATAAATATCGATTTATGTGAGAATTGTGCTTTTTGCAAATACTGTTGCTGTAACATGCTGCAATTCTTAGTTGTCGTCTAAAACCTTAAAACATTGAACGTTAATTCTCTAACAGTTTTTCTTCTATCTGATTTTCAGAATCAGTAAATCAATGGATTGGGTACAGGTTTTTCTTCTGCATTCTAATTCCATAAATATCGATTTTTGTAAGAAGTGTGCTTTTTGCAAATACTGTTGCTGTATCATGCTAGAGTTGTCGTCAACAACCTTGAAACTATCATCATCATCATCATACAGGCCTCATAAATTAGCAGTGAAGAATTGCATTCTGATTTCATAAATTTCAATTTTTGTAAGAAGTGTGCGATTTGCAAACACTGATGCTCTAACATGCTGCAATTATGAGTTGTCCTCTAAATCCTTAAAACTATTAAATGTTAATTATTTTACAGGGTTTTCTTCTGCATTCTAATTTCATAAATATCGATCATTTTTCATGGTTTTCAGAAACAGTAAATCAATGGCTTGAGTACTCTAAATCTGATAACCGGCGTGTATTACGGCGTCTAAATCCTTAGAACTATTAAACAATAATTCTTTTACAAGGTTTTCTTCTATCATTTCCCATGGTTTTCAGAGTAACTAAATCAATGGATTGGGTACTCAAATCGTATAATTTCATAAATATCGAATAACCGATGAGTGTTATGATGACCCAATTTTCAGTGATTGCCTTCTTAAGTTAGGGAACGTACAACTTGCAATTCTGACTAAAATGTGTCGAATAACCGGTGAGTGTTACGGCTAAGCTCTCAATGAATGGACTCAGCACAGAAATGGAATCAACAGTGATGGATTGCATTTTAATTTCATAATTATCAAAGAAAGAAACCAGCCACAGCACGCTCTCGTGCTGACGCTCCACTCGGAAGAGAGAAAGCACCCCTGTAGGTAACGTGCAAAGGAATTTAGCGTTGGGCCCTTTACACAGGACAAGGAAAGCACCCCTGTAGGTAACGTGCAAAGGACTTGAGCACTGATCGTTGCACTTAGGAACAAGGAAGCCTCACTGTAAGCGGGGCGTGAAGAAGTTTTCCAACGTGGGGCTGTCCTGACAAGGGAGAAGGACGCTCCTCAGCCAACAAGATAAAGCAGGAAATAATGACCAAGATGCTTTCATAAATATCGAATAACTGGTGTGTGTTATGATGATCCAATTTTCAATGATTCCCTTTAAGTTAGAGAACGTAGAACTTGGAATTCTAACTGAAATGTAAACAGTGTTCTATAATCATTTGGATGAAATGAATACATAACAACCTTTCTCCTTAAGTCTCTCATTATAAACCTATTGGGAAAAGTGTGGTTTATGAACAAGCGAGATTTTCTAATTTCATAAATGTCTATAAGTTATACGAAGTGTGCGATTTTCAGATACTGTTGCTGTAGGAAAATACGCTCCATAATTGCTGTCCACTTCACATCTTAGCCGCTGTGACGCCTGTTTAGTGTCATTTTAACATTCTGAGATCTTTCCTTTATCATTCTGCATGGATTTGAGAAACAGTAAATCAAAGGAATGTGTACTCATCTCGTATAATTTCATAAATTAAAGGTGACGAATTGCATTATAATTGCATAAATATCAATTTTTGTAAGAAGTGTGCGATTTGCAAATACTGATGCTCTAACATGCTGCAATTATGAGTTGTCATCTATACCCTTAAGACTATTAAACGTTAATTATTTTACAGGTTTTTCTTCTGCATTCTAATTTCATAAATATGAATCTCTGGGTGAAGCCATCTTGTGGCAAGAATTGAAAGATTACAATACAAAGCATCCTGTTCCCAACGAATCTATTCTCAGGGAGGACTATCTGACCCAGTGGCGGATCCAGAGGGGGGCACCAGGGGCAAGTGCCCCCCCCCCCCCCCCCCCCCCCCGAAAAAACAGTTGTCTGCTACATTTATGTTGCCGATAAAAATGATTGTTTCTCCAAACTGCACTGCAAGTAAAAACTTTGCTCTCTTGCCAGCATTCATGAATATGGTCAATGTTTGATATCATATAGGCTAGTATGTAATGGCAACACTGTTAATATAATCGCTACATCGACAGTGTTGCAAGTGCAGAGAGATCCTTTAGCAGCCTGCAACTTGTTAAATGATGGCTACGAACGCGAATGACAGAGGGAAGGTTGAATGGCTTGTGTCGGTTATTTGTTCACCGTGATATAAATGTTGACGTTGAAAAAGTTCTAGAACGTTTCTTTAAAGGGGGGAAACGAATGATAGCCTGGATTTTATTTTGTAATAGGCATGTATTTTGCCTACGATAGTCACCAAATAGAATCCCAATCAGTATTCAATACAAATGTTTTTTGCATTTATATTTATGTGACTAGTAGTGACTCAGTGACAATGTTGGTACTATGTACATATATAGTAACATTTGTGTAGTCGACGTGTATATTGTCTTCAGATAGTCACTATGATTGCAAATGCTTTAATACATATTAGACTGTGTATTGTGCATTAAAATGTGGAAATGTATAATACATATTCTGTAGAATTAAAAAAGTTTTTTTTAACACAATGGCAATGACTTGAAACTGAAACCAATAAACCATTTTAATATAACGAATATCTTGTAGAATTATAAAATCTGGTGGTTGGATATTATGTGTAGTGTGTGTAGATTAAATACAAATTTAGTAATTTTATTACATATTTTCTGTAGCTACTCTGAAATCCTAGAGTGCCCCCTCCGAGGTGAACCTCTGGATCCGCCACTGATCTGACCTCTTGTCATGAAGAGATGTTGGATATAATAAGGCGTGGCGTGGGAGACAGTAAGATATGGGTTTCAATAGACGAGACCACAGATGTGGCTGGAAGATATGTAGCAAATGTGATCGTTGGCACGCTGAAGGAAGACCGGCCTGGGGCAGCTGAAGAAGTTAGAAGTAGCTACCCTGAAGTTGATAAATTAATAACGAACTGTAAGAAAGTGTTTGTCAAAGCTCCACTTCGCGTTCAGAAATTTCAAGGAGAAGCACCTTCACTACCCCTACCTCCCCAGCCAGTTATAACGCGATGGAGGACTTGGCTTGATGCTGCAGTGTGCTATTGCAACAACTTAGATGTCGTGGAGAAGATCGTGAAGTCTTTTGATCTGCAGAATCGTCCTCCATAAAAATCACTCAAGATTTATTTTCAAGCACTACATTAAAAACGGACCTGGCTTACATAAAGTCCAATTTTAATTGTTTATCTGGAGCAATCAAGCAACTGGAAGTTTCAGGTGCAGAACAAAGTGATGCACTGGATGTTGTAAAGTGCATTGAACAGGAATTAAAGCATGCGAAAGGAACAATAGTATCTAGGGTGTGTAGAAAATTAGAAAATGTACTGGAAAAGAATAGCGGACTTGTGTACCTGCGTGGAATAAGTGACATTCTTTGTGGAAACCCTTCATCTGCAGCTATCCATGAATTTTCTCCAAGTGATTTAACTCTATTCAAGTACGCTCCCGTTTCATCGTGCGATGTCGAAAGAAGTTTTTCTCGCTGCAAGACGATACTCAGCGACAACAGGAGGGGATTCTCCTTCAACAATCTTAAGATGCATGTGGTTATGAATTGCAACAATCAGAATAATGGAGACTAGATCAGGTATGAAAGTTTCATTCAAATAATATATGTTTTGTATATAAATTAAAACTGATTGAATATTGAACAGTGAATGTAACTGTAGTTCTTATGTCTTCCACAGAGTCCGTCCTTGCCTAGGAGTATGCAGTGTAGCCTAACCTTAACGAGTTCATGAAATATTCATCATTTTAGTTGATTTTGGGTTAAAGATTTCAAAGAATTAAAACTTTTATAACTCTTAATTAATTGCAGCCTGTAGCAATCGTAATAAAAGTGTTTATATGTAACGTAGATGATATTCATTAAGTCATATTTTGAATTTTATAGGTCATATTTTTATGTTTTTAGGTCATAAATGCATACATACATATTTCATACATTTTAGGTCATATAAATCCGCCCCCTAATTATGAGCAACCATGGAAAATCATTTCAAGGGCGACTGCTGGTAAGGTAGCCCTATCGTCTTCTGAGCCCGGGTATAGGCACCGTGCACGAGCCTCGGAATCGTACTAGTGGCGCCGTACTGCGCTGGGTTGCGAAACAAGGGAAGGGGGCCGGAGGAAATCACGCCGCGCCAGTCGCTTAAAAGCCATGTGCGAGAGTCATTTTAACTGCTGTTTTTTTTTTACGGATTTGACACTCGAATTTTGGCGAATCAACTGTTAGAAGAGTTAGAAATCTCTACATATGTGAGCATGTTAATTAAGTGGGGAAATCGAAGCAAGAAGATGAGTGCTTTCTGAAACCAGAAGTGATTAGGCAAACGTCTGTTTTGCTTCCGTCTTACCAAGTATCATTAAATTATTCTGTGTTCCCATCCATCGTTGAATGTTTTCATATCTTACATGTTTATTAAATTATTTACACATCATATTTACTGTTATATTTCACAGAATGATACTGAGGGAAATGTTGTCGTCACGCTTTGCCCTTGTCCAGCTGGTCTTGGAAATACTTGTGAGTATATTTCTGCAGTGATTTATTATTATTATTATTATTATTATTATTATTATTATTATATTTCTAAAACTGATGTACCCTAAGCCTGGGGAAATCTCAGTTCAGTAAGTGCTGGGAAAGAAAAATATTCCAAGCGCTAAAGTGCGTTAAGGAATTATATTCTTGAAAAAAAAATTACAAAATTTCGTAGCAACTTTCAACCCGACGGATGTTGATCTTTTAAAAATACCTCGTCCTTTACGGAGAATATTCCAGGCAGAAAACAAATCGGAAGTCGAACGCACTTGTATTAGTACAGTACTGTAATTTTTTGTAGTAAATTCTGCTGAGAATTTCATTTTGAAAGAAGAGTGTGAGTTACTTTGGAATTGCTCGAGAATCATTGTGACATGCATGGGGAAATAATTTTCAGACCGGTGAATTAGAGGGAACTGTGGGTTATTGGAAACAATGTTAACAGTGACAAAGCTCTTCACAATTCCGTGACAACTCGGGAACAGGGCGAGTCCCCTGAATGGTACGGGTACCAAGAAATGTAATGTAGAATGTTGGCGAATAGCTTGGCTCATCGCATTAAAACCAACAGGAAAGATATTTGAAAATTTAGCTTCTTCTATGATAACTGACTCTAACCTCAGGGGCGCTCACTACGCGATGTTGCATATGCGAATGAAATGGAACCACATGCTATTTCGTTCTATCAGGTAATGAAATGAATGAAAATCCACAGCCTGCTTCCAGTCTCCGACCGGGTCAGGAATGGAATGAATGAAGCCCCCATCTAGCGGCGAGGATACGAACTGTGCCGGCTGCCGAGGCCTGACGCACTCCTCTGGGGCAATGATTAAATGAATGACAAATGAAATGATAGTGGAGAGTGTTGCTGGAATGAAACTTTGACAGGGAAAACCGGAGTACCCGGAGAAAAACCTGTATGCCTCCGTTTTGTCCAGCACAGATCTCACATGGAGTGACCGGGATTTGAATCACGGACCCAGCGGTGAGAGGCCGGCGTGCTGCCGGCGTGTTGCCGCCTAAGCCACGGAGGGTTACCTATCAGGTAATGATTAATGTGAAAGTAGTCTGTTGTGGTTTAATTGTCCATAAATTGCAACCATGGTTTTGTGGAAGCCCAGATAGAGTCGTTGTGGAAGACGGTAGGACACAGAGACTGTTGGAAGTGAAATGTCCGACCTACTGTATTGCAAGGATAGGGGAATTGTGCAAGACACAAGAGAAGTAAAATTTACGTTAGACGAGACGAATAATAAATAGATTAAAGATAACTCATACCGGTATGTACAGTACTTTACTCAGTGTCAGATAATTACGAATGCACTTAACAGGACTCACTTGTCAGTTTATGTGACCTGTTTATATCACTAAGAATCATCAACTGCGTGTAACCTTAGAGAAGGACTCCAGATTTATTCGTAATTATATTCATAAAATTAAACAGTTTTATTTCATGTATTATCTACCCAAATTTTTTACAGGCTAGCTTATGATCATTCTATTAAAATCAGAGCCTCTCACATCTGACAAATGTTTAATGTATCCTACTGTGTTTGTTATTGTTGTTGTTTCATTTGAGTGGCTTGGACATCGTGGTCATTCATCCCCGTGTACCTAATTGAGTATAGAATTTGTCTGATAATCTATGTTATTGTGGTGCCTGTAGTAGTGTGCATTTGAACTTCAGGTGAGGATTGGGAAGAAGGCGGCCGTGGCCTTAAGTTAGGCATTTGCCTGGGGTAGACGTTGGAAACTATGGAAAACCACTTCCAGGATGCCTGAGGTGGGAATCGAAACCACCTCTACTCAGTTTGGTGTTTCACGAGGCTAAGTGTACCCCGTTCCAGCCATCAGACCAGAATTATACTTCTTGGCAGAGCCCAGAATCCAACCCAAACCTCTGGAGCGACAGCCAAGAATTCTCGCCGCTACATCCGTTTGTATTTTGTACATTACTAGGTTAAATATATTAAAATGACAGAATACTAGTTTTGAATGTTCATTCAGATTTTTAAAAATTAAAGTTTATTGTTTGTCGTATTGTCAATCAAAATATTTAGTTATTGCCAAGGTATTCTATTTGCCTTCATCGTTTTAATTATTATTCTTGGATAACAATGGACTGCAAATTTGTTGGAACGCAACATATATAAACAATGTCGTCAATATGAGGCAGAAATTCAATCGGAAGCATCTGTAAAATATTGTATATTTTAATGAATGCTAACACTTGCTACACAGTGTCTCTTCCTGACCTCGTCAGCTATCAGCTTGCCATCATGAAGAAAAGGAGGGGTTACGCCAATCATTCCTCGGTTGGAAAGGCTTGTTGCTATTCCAGGAAAGCCTTTGTCAGCAATGATCTCATCACCAGGTGCTAACAATATCAACAACACACTGCCGTTTGTGATAAAACGCGTCACTCAATCATCCAGCGTAGCATTGCATTCGGACGTAAAACTAATCATACCACTCGTTGTGATATTAACCAAACATTTCACAGTGCATGTTCCCTTGTAATGGGATTAGAGAAATACTCTACGATCTACCGTAGCAGGTTGTTCAACTTTAATTTTCGTACAATCATAATCAACCTGCATTTCAGGTATTTGTTTTTGAACACACCATAGTCTCATCTACACTTATGGGGCCGATAACTTAGATATTAGGCCCCTTAAAACAACAATATCATCATCATCATCATCATCATCATCATCTACACTGTTATTACTGGGCCAGAACACGAAATGTGACATCGCAGTGTTGGTAAAATACGTGATACAGTTGTACAATAGACTCCGAACAAAACTTTCGCAGCAGAATTAGGCAGTCCTGTCTTCATCTTCTTTAAAAATATCAACAGACGATTTTCATGACATACTTCACCCGTACTTTTTTCGCGAGATATTATTCTAAACAACAAATTAAAAACTTTAAACTTGTTTATTGTCGCATTTGTATTTAGTTCCGAAGAGAAGAATATCCTCTATTGAGTGTATTCACTACTACATGCCGTACTCCCGCCTCGTCTCACTACTTTAGTGCCGCTGCGCTCCGCTAGAGCAAAGCACACGGTGCATATCAAGGAATGAATGAGCGTTTCCTTGGTCACTATAATAGCGACTTCGGCTCAGGAAAGCAGACAATGCCAGGAGGTTGCACATCGCTAGCTTCGCTCACCGCGGGAAGACTGTATTACCTCCTAGCACAGCATGCTATCCTGGTGTACAGACAGCGCAAAACGTTCTATTTCCTGGATTTGTTACTGCACTGTTTTAGACACAGCCACTAACTACCATATCACGTGGTATAGTTTAAATGTAGAAGCGGGAAGAGTCCATTATGTCAGACGAACTAATATAGCATAGCCTAAACAGTAGGTCCCACCTTTCCAGATAATCGTGGCTTGCAAATGCCTGGGAACAGGCCCGGTGAGGGAGTAGGGGGTTGATCTCACTGATAGATGAAATCAAATAAATTTAAAAAATATACGAGCCGCACAGTAGTCGCATATGATGTGTAACATCTGGCATGTTATCCTACCTTGAAGTTGTTACCTTTTTTATTATCCTTGACATTCATCAACACACAAAAAATATTTTTATTTTTTGCACTCTCATAATACATAACAATTCCAAGACTCTTTTTTTTTCTTCACTGCCTACTTGATATTTCTACTCTCGCACTGCCTTCTTGATACTCTGCTGTTACATCACTCTCCTGTCAGCAACTAAGTTACGTTAACAGTGTCTGACTTTTTCTTCTTCACTGCCTACTTGATATTTCTACTCTCGCACTGCCTTCTTGATACTCTGCTGTTACAAAGTAATCCGTATATGATAAACATTTCACATGCTACCACTGCCAGCTGGATCACATCCCTTCTGGCGATCCAACTGGCAGTGCGTCTTACACACTTCCGTCCGATCCATTACCGTCCCATATTTCAAAATCACTCCCACAAAAATATCCAGCAACCGAGTGGAAAGATGTTATATATCAAAAATGATAATAATCGTAATAATAATAAAAACGATAAGTTGGTTGCCATAAGTTAGTCAAAAGTAGGGTATTTCACTGATCGTAATCCATCCCGTTTGTGCCTGTGATTACATGGAAGCTACTGAGCGATTTCTACTGAGTAATGGCATTCGGGACTCAAAGCTCTTGTGGCATTAAATGAGAATAGGAGTCTCACGTTTCAGATTTAGTCAGTTTCGGAACCTGTACGATGCTACTCGCCTAGGTTCATTAATTTTGGAGAGGTCGATACGATGAGTGTTCGTTGTGAGTGTTGGGACGGAGTACACTTTAGGCTCATTAGGCAACACTAAAAAAAGAAGAAGGGTTCGATTTCTACATAAGTAATCCTAAAAAAATATTTTCTTTGGTTTTCCATCTCTAGTCCAACCAAATGCTGGAATAGTTCCAAACTAAAATACACGGCCAACTCCTTACCAATCATCGCTTTAATTACTACCAGACACCAAAATAACACAGGTAGGCAGACGAATTCTGCACATTCTACTACAGTAGTAGGGCGTGAAAATATGAGTATGAAAACACCGCTTTTCATGGACTAGAGATACATATTGAGAGTTATAAAGTTGGGTTTATGCCAGCAATATACTTCATCTGCATTCATAATGTAGTTTCTGAAAAGAAGTGTACAACTGGGCTAGCATGTCAATGGCATTTCATCGAGCAGGCTCGTTACTGAATCTTCGCACATGGTATGTGTTTTACTAAGAAATTGTGCGCTATCTCCATTCTACAAACAATAAGGAACTTCCAGACAACCGCAGCAAGCACGCATCAAGATGTTAAAGTGTTGTGTGGTACCATCCATCATTTTAATGTTAACTAATATGAACTCGCTCAAAAACTTTAAATCAGATAAAACTTGAAAACATTATTTAATGTGATATTTCTACTTTCCAATGTGTTTTTAGCCTATTTTCATTTATGAAAAAATTGGCTTATGAGATCACCTTTTGTCCCTGTGTGTGTCCCCCACTAATAACTTCCAAACGGCTGGAGCGATTTCAATGAAACTCGGTAAGGACATAGTACCAAGTCGGCCGACCTCGACCGTGCCCTTCAAGTTTGATTACATCTCACTATTCCAACATGGCGGCTGTGCGAAATATTTCACCGGCATTCTATATCTCCAAAACTATTACAGATATCACCCTGAAGTTTTGCACGATGATAAAGGGCACCACTAGACGTTTACCTATAAGACTTTCAAAAACTTGTTAACTATGAAACGAACATGGCGGCCAAGAGAAGTTGAAACTTTTAAATAGACTTTTCTCGTGATTTAACCATCCAAACGCAATGGAACTTGGTACAGAAAATGATTATACACATTGTAATGCACTGGCATATAATTTAGTTCAATTGTTTAGATAACCTCAAGATGGCGCAGTGCGAAATTTTAAAATTAAAATGTATTTTCTTGTGTCATAAAATCAAGCGATCGAAGTGAAAGTTTGAATAATGAACCTACGCAATAATTTTCATTTAATGGTCCATACCTCTGTGGCCCATAGAATACAACAATCCAACATGGCGACCATCCGAAATATTTACACGGTTCTCAATATCTACGAATATGTTACAGCAATCAAACTGAAATTCTTCATGTCCATAGAGGCTATGGACATACGTTCACCTATGGGACTTTTATTACCTGGTAAGCACAAATCCAACATGGCGGCGACGCAAAATATTAATATTTAAATGGACGTTTCTCGCGATTTAACCATCCGAGTGCAGTGAAAATTAGTACGGCAAATGCTTATACAAATTTTAATCCATTGACATCTAATTTATTTCCATTGTTTTCATAACCACAAGATGGCAGCTGTGCAAAATTTTAAAATCTCGTTTTTATTTCTCGTGTCCTAATCATGCGATTGAAGTTTGAATACTACACCTACAAAATAATCTCCACGTAAAAGTACATAACTCTAAGACCTTCATCTTTAAGAATTCAACAAGGCAACCATCCGAAATATTTAGACGGTTCTCAATATCTACGAATCTATTACAACATTCAAACTGACATTTTGTATGTTGATAGAGGCAATTAACATGAGTAGGGTATATGAAAATAGGCTGCATAGTTCTTCATGGAACTACTTCTTCTTTTATGTTTTCTACATACGAATATACTAATCTTGAAGTATCATAACTATACCGGGTGATTCAGCAGCCCCTTCCAATACCGTTTGCTGCAACCCAACTAACGCGTGTTGACGGGAAGGTCGATAATTCTCTGAATGCATCCCGTATGGTACTAATACTAATGCAATGCAAGCATATCCTGCAAACGATACTGAACCCTGTGTGACTACAGACTAATACGAGGGGAAAATAATAGCGTTCAGTATCGTTTGCGTGATATGCTTGCAGTGCATTAGTACCATACGGGATGCAGGTAGAGAAAATATCAACCTTCCTGCCAACACGCGTTGGTTAGGTTGCAGCAAACGATATTGGAAGGGGCTTTTGGATCACCCGGTATAGACCATGGCTACCTGTAACCAGGCGATTTATTGCATGAGGAAGTTACCTTCGTCTATTTCTGTTTCGTATGATGTCACAATAAGAATGCCTGCTGGAAATGGCAGATATGAATGACGGAGAGGCAGCGTACCGAGCTACCTACTGTAATTAGCAGAGGCAAGTGATGTCTCAGAAGTCTAATGGTGCTTTTTCATGCCCTTAGTAGAGCGGCAACACCGCGAGCAGTAAGCATGGTGCATGGTGCATGGTGCAAAACGTGCGAGTCCGCATAAAATTGCGTAGTTTTTTCTATTGTGTTTAAGTTAGACCCGAGAGCGAAGGCTAATCATCTGGGAATCGTAAGTACAGCGCCTAACACAACGTCGTTATTCTATCATATATATTATTTCAGTAGTATAGATCCCTCCTGCGGCGCTCACAAGCGACCGAACGTGAAAAATGAGCATTCAAATGAAAGAGAATATACATTACCAGTGACGCATTGCACTCTAATTTCATAAATATCTATAATTTCTTTTAAAAATGACTTTTAAAAAACTGTACGAAGTGTGCAGATACTGTTGCTGCAGGAAGATACGCTCCATAATTGCTGTCCACTTCACATTTTGGCCGCTGTGACGCCTGTTTCATGTCATTTTAACATTCTGAGGTATTTTCTTTATCATTTTGCATGGATTTCAGAAACCGTAATTTAAAGGAATGAGTACTCAAATCGTATAATTTCATAAATATCGAATAACCCGTGAGTGTTACGGCTAAGCTGTCAATCAATGGACTCAGCACACAAATGACATTAGCAGTGACGAATTGCATTCTAATTTCATAAATATCAATTTTTGAAAGAAGTGTGCGATTTGCAAATACTGTTGCTGTAGGAAAATTCGAGACATCATTGCTGTTCAGTTCGCGGTTTGACCGTAGGGACGCCTGAAACATAGTGTTCAATAATAATTTGGTTCAAATAAAGACTTATTATAAACCTATTGCGGAAAGTGCGGTTTATGAACATGCGAGATTTCTCGCACGGGCCCGCCAGTAATAATAAATGATAGTAAGCTCTCGTATTCTATCACACGTGGTTGCTCTTCTGATTTGTTCTAAAGCTTCATGCATTATGATTTTTAAGCTTCATACACTTGTTAAAATTTAAATGTGCTGTCTATTGTAACTTAACCCTGGAACAACAATCGTACGTTGATACTAGAGAAGTCGGACAATTCTCGTCAATATTCAGTAATTTCGATCGACCATGACCTACGATAGCTACTTTTCTCAGGTCTTCGTTGGCATTTAAGCAGTGTAAGAAGTAAAACAGATAGCCTACACATAAATCACTGATATGGACGTAGTCTACTAATTAGTTACCGTACTAAAACGTAGATAGCGATTTATTGCATGAAGAAGTTACCTTCGTCTATTTCTGTTTCGTATGATGTCACAATAAGAATACCTGCTGGAAATGACAGATATGAATGACGGAGAGTCAGCCTACCGAGCTACCTACTGTAATTAACAGAGGCAAGTGATGTCTCAGAAGTCTAATGGTGCTTTATCATTATCATCATCTTTATTATTATTATTATTATTATTACTTCCAACCCATTTTGTTGCAGTTTCTACCAGGCGCAGATTCAAGGGGGGGGGGGGTCACGGGGGTCATGACCCCTCTCCCCCCCCCCCCCCAAAACGAAGACCAAATTTTTTTGCAAACTCAAAAAACGAAAACACAAAACCAGACAAATAAAACTTCACGAATTTTAACTGAAAAACGGTGGGGGGGGTTTTCATTTTATTCAATACTGAAAATATCTTTATTGCAATTATTATGTTCTGTTACAACTGTAGGCCTACATATTTACAACTTCATAGCCTACCTGTTATATAAAAACGATTATTTATATAACAAAATCAACTCGTCTATTTTGTTTAGCAAACCTAGTGATTACCGAATCGAAGTCTATAGTGATGTCACGATGAATGTGCAGCAATGCACGGATAGAAATTTGGGGCTTTTTTCGCACCAAAAAATTTTGCCGACGTCCAAACTGCAAGCTTGGTTGGCAATTAGCTGTGACTTTCTCCCTTTGTCGGTACCAACTCGACTTGCCGAAACTGTAACGTACCTTGATACTTTTCTCGAAGCTCGATGTAAAAGTCGCAAAACACTCCGTTGCATTTAGTACGAATATTTTTGGTGCGCTAAACGCATCAAATCTCGATCCATGTAGCTTGCAAAAAAAAATGGTCTGGTTTTGCACGTTTGGTTATTTTGTGATTGAGTTGTTAGTGATACCATTTTTATTAACAACTTCGATTCTGTGCCCCCCCCCAAGCCAAACTCTAGATCCGCGCCTGGTTTCTATGGGGTTGGGGTTGAACTAAGATGATTTTTATAAATGCGGCAAATGGTTTTTGCAGCCGTGTGCCCTTCCTGACGCCGGCCTCACCAGAATAGTTAATGAGAGATACAATGACTGAAACTGGGCAAAGAATTGGATGGAAGCTCAGTGGCCTGGAGCTAAAATTGGAAACCACGGAAAACCATTTCCAGAACGGTTGACAATGGGGTTCGGACCCACTGGTCATCCGAGTCCAGAGAGAGTCTGGTCCCAGGGCCTTGCACCTCAACGTGAGTAGCTACCCCGGTCGATATTATCTATGTATTTAAAATGCTAAGGTGATTTTTGTTACCGCGAGATGGACAAAACGGCTGAACCGATTGACTTCGTAATGCACTCTGACGAAAGCCCTTGATCTGTATATTTGCAAAGTGTCTTTAAAATAAACAAATATGTTACCATATATTTTTAATTTATAAACAAAAATGCCAAATAATTGGGCCTAGCGCATGCGCAGAATCAGCTTGGTCATGACAGACATGGCGGATGTCCACACCCCGTTTAATGTGAGAGTTATTTATAAGAATTATAAAGGAGGGGAAGATTCATTAATTGTTGAGAGTAGGTGCTCCTCCCTTTTCATAACTTTCACAAGGCAGATTATTGAAAATATATTATTTATGATTCACATACCTTTCTGGGAGTCATTAAAAGTTGATTTCAATTTGAATTGTCACTGCTTCACCAGAAATATTTCTTTTATTACGACAATATATTATTTTCATACCTTATTTTATCTCTTGGGGAATCCTCCGTGGCTTGGGCGGCAGCACGCCGCTCTCTCATCGCTGGGTCCGTGGTTCAAATCCCGGTTACTCCATGTGATATTTGTGCCAGTAGTATGTTGCAATGTCGAGAGTGCAATCTTTTGACGGCCTTAAAGTTGCAATAGTGCCAAAAAGGTAATCGCAGAAAGAATGTAACGTATATAGGAAACTTCTTTAGTAAATATGTTGTTCATTGTCCGTCAAGTTTTAACGGGTTTCAACTAGTTATTATAATTATTATACTGTATGTTGTAAATAATAATTAATATGTCTCACAGATAATCTGTACTGGATTTGCCACCAGATTCGTGAGACATATCACATTAATGACTAATATCAATAGTACTTAATAAATAAATAAAATTAAATAGACAGACGCATTGAATAGGCCTACTCCATGTGAAAATAAGAAACGAAATTTGTTAACCCGTATTATATGAAGTATTTATTTGATCCTTGTCATGATTTAGTATAAGTTATGTGAAGTAATTTTATCAGTTTTATCTTTTTATTGACTAATTATTAAATAACTTACATCAGAATCTCTTTTTGTCATCTACGGTAGACGCTCCTTCCCCGGACCATACATATTAGTGAACTTCTTTCAAAAACCCCGATTTCAAATTAGAATATTGAGAGACAGCAATGTATTCTCTGCTCGAGACGCACGGTCGGACCCGGACGTATGACACTAGCGAAGCGGTGTGGCCAAGGTAGCTATGTATAGACCAATCAAGTAATATCTTCATCATACTAATGCAAGTACGCTCTCGCACTTGTTTCTCTATTGAAGCCCTATGCCCCAATTTATCAAGGATGATTATCAAAATGTTAGTGACCACTATTTTAGTGCTTCGCGTAATGCATTTATGCTCACATATTTCAATCAGAATTTTCTCCACTTTGAGCAATTTTATCTATTATACTTGCTTTATTCGAACCTCCTTTTTGCTTGTTCATTGTACTCGTATAATTACCTTCAATAAATTGCTTGTTAATGTTTATACCTATTTCATTGTGTACAATTTGCTGTCCCAATTCCTTCATATCAAAATCAACAAACTTCCATAAACCTTCCTTCCTTTAAATTATGTTATAGTAATGTAATGACCTACCACAACAGGGCCCCACTTCTGCACCAACGGCACCCTTTTCTTCACTTCATCGCTCGCAGTACTGCCTCTTCACTAGTCACAAGCCGACTCGCGTATCTTCAAAGAAGTATCGCCATGCCCGACCTCAGTTGTGATGATGATATTTGTTGTTTTAAGGGGCTTAACAAATAGGTCACCGACCCCTAATAGTTTGGGTGAGGTGAAAGTGATGGAATGAACACGGTAACTACTACGAAAAATAACCACTAACTTGCAAACTAAAGGAAGGCAAGGGCAACAAAAAGGAATAACGGAAATAAACGACAGAGAAGAGAAATGCTCTCAACCCTCGAAGAATGAGGGTGAGGGAATTTGAAAGAAGTAGAGCTTTATGGTGTTTGAAGCCATTTTCCAGTGTTGCCTTAGTAAACGAAAGTCCGATGCTTTTCAGTCGGTCAACACGATTGTACCCAATAGAGATGGGTTATTCACTAATCCTGAAGATTTTTTTAGCGTATGGCTTTTAGTGCCGGGAGTGTCCGAGGACATGTTCGGTTCGCCACAGCTTGTAGCTGCTTCTATGCGGACACCCATTGGGTGAGCTACATGTACCGTCGCTTGTGGAGTGTTGTCTGGGTAGGAAAGTGTGATTGTAAGGACGAGGAATTGGAAGGTAGTGGGTTGTGGCCTATAGTTAGGGACCAACCCCGGCATTTGCTTGGAAGGAAGATGGGAAACCACAGAAGACCATCTTCAAGGTTGCCGGTGGGGGGATTCGAACCTCCTCGCCTCCCGGATGTGAGCGACTGCCTGCAGCCACGCCGTAACTACCACGGCTAACTCACCCGGTCTGAAGAAAATAAATACATCTGATTAATGTATACACTTGGATGAGCAGTTTCGATCGTTCATCATCATCATGTTTTTCAGTCAAGCGACTGGTCTGCCCCTACAATGAGTCGTTTACACGTTGTTCGGTCCTGTGCTGTCCTTTTGACCACTTCGTAACTTCGTAGGCCAGAGCTATCTAGGAAAGATCCCATTAAAGTGTTCCAAGGCCTCCCGCGAGGGCTTTTGCTAGGTATTTTGCCTTCTAGTATGTCGATCATCAGGCCACCATGTCGTAACCTGTGGCCAAGCCAGGTGGAGCTCCTTCTATATATCTGGCGGATCATTTGCCGTTTTTCCTTTATTCGATCCAGCACCGTTATGTTGGTCATTTTCTCTACCCAGCTGATCTTTTCCATTCGGCGCCAACACCACATCTCAAACGCTTCTAGTCATTTAATGTCACCTCTATTCATTGTCCAGGTCTCACTGCAGTACATTGCAACTGGCCATATGTAGGTCTTAACCAGTTGTTTGCTAAGGGTGAGGGACATCGAGCGTTGACAAATTAGAGTATGCTTTTCACGGAATGCCTGCTTGGCCATGGCTATACGGCTACTGATTTCAACTTCACATCGTAGGTCTTCTGTCGAGATCTGACCAAGGTATTTAAATCGACTGACCTGTTGTACTGGTTCTTTATTTATGGTTATATTTAGTTGGTGTTGATGCTTACTTATCACCAGAGTCTTGGTCTTCTTAAAATTGATTTTCATTCCGTATTCTGTAGCTGTATCATTTAAACGTTGCAACATGTTTGTTAATGTATGCGGATTTACTGCGATCATAATCAGATCCATTACACTTAGGCTATAACATTTATGTCTAAAAATATCTACAATATGTACACTTATTTAGTTGCAGTATTAGTTGAGATCATTCAACTCGTCAATATTTGTTAGTTGTAGTCTATGTGGTGCTTTGTTAAAATACTGGAAGTGGTGATTGACCTCCACACTTGCTTTAGAATGAATATGTGATTGTAGTTAAATGGTCAATTCAGGTTGTATTGTACAGCTTACTTTCAGTATCCGATTGAATCTTGCGCTGTCCTGGTGAGAGCAGTTATCTTCGTCACTATCTATATTTAACTGGGGGAGCTTCCTGTGGGCCAGGGTCTCATATACAAATGGGCAGTTTCCCTCTCGCATTCCTAAGTTTCTGTGTTCGTCGTACAAATGTGACTGTGTCTGGCCAATTCTAGTCCCCCTAATGCGGTGTATGTTACTGCATTCAGGATTATCTTCAACTATTAAAGACCTGGTTTCATTCTCGGCACGCATAAGCTTAATAGCCATATAAGCACTGCCCGAGCTAATGAGAATGTCCGATCACCTTTAATACTGCCGTTAATACCAGCCTCGGTTTATTAAAAAAAAGGTACATCGTACATCCTGATCCAATAATATGTTTCCCTTATGTAGCTTGGCTACATAGTTATGTTGTGTATTGTTTCCAACGGAGTGTGTTTCCTAGTAGAGTGAAGAGGAGTGAACTCTCCATGAATGTGTGTTCGTTTAAATTATTGGGGTTGTTTATTTTAGCTAAGTGTATCTCGATTGCTGCCTATATTTCAACCTTTCGGTTCGTGATGAATTATTTTTAAATCGGATTCAATGTTAGTGAAACTGTGTTCCGTATCGCACGTGTGTTCGCATACGGCCGATTTTTGACCCGTATTTTATCGCATTTCTGTGTTCATTGTAACGTGTATCCATTCTTCTCCCACTCTGCCTGATGTAATTTGCTTGACACCTGTGTCTTGGCACGTAATGGAATATACCCCTGACTTTAAATACGGGTCTTGTTTATTTAGATTACTATTGGGCAGATGCTTTCTGGTTGTGTTATACGTTTTAAATGCTATTTAAATGCCTTGTTTTTTTTTTTTTGAACAGATTGGTGATTTTATATGTATTCGCCTACATATACTTGAAACGTGTGAATTCTTTCTCATTATTGATTATTCTGATTTTCTTATCACAATTGTCTTTTGAGATGGGTATGTTTAAAGCCCTGTGCACCATTGAATTGAACCCCGCTAATTTATGCGTACTGGGGTGATTAGACTGATTGTCATTTGCATGCAAAATTTGTGTAGGTTTTCGGAATATGGAATATGAAAGCTCATTAACTTTACGGTCGATAGTTATGTCGAGATAATTTATTTTCCGATCGGTTTCAGATTCCTTAGTGAATTTGATTGAGTGGTGTAGGCAATTAATGTTTTGGAGAATTGTTTCTTCGCTTATTAATTCAGTGTCGTAGATGCAAAATACATCTTCTATGTATTTTTCCACTGTACTATTCCCTTTGTCGAGATATTTTCTAGGGACGCATTTTCCAGTGAGTTAATGTACTTATAGATGTCGGCGATTAGCCCACTTAGCGGTGACCCCATGGCTAGGCCCTCTTTTTGTGTGTATATTTTATTATCAAATTGAAACATGTTTTGGCTGAGTACGACCGTCAGTAAGTTCACGACCTCTTCAGTTTCTATTACTGACTTGTTGGACTTTAAATTGTTTTCGGTTATATTGATTGCTTCATTAATTGGAATGTTGGTGTACATGTTAGTTATATCGAAGGATACTAGCCTCAAGCTAGGTTTCATTTGTAACATGTGTAATGTAGTTACTAGTTCCGTTGTGTTCTTAACGTAATTGTTTTTGCCATTGGAAAGGCGGCTTTTTAAAATTCTGAGTAATTATTTACTGATTTTTTAATTTGCCGCGTTCCTGAAATTAACTATTGGTCAATTTTTGTGTATTTTTGGTAGTCCCCTCAAGGACGGTACTTCCGGGTTCGTATTTATTAATTTTGATTTTTCGGCTTTGGCCAATATGTATTCTGTCTCTTTTAAGGCACTTTTTATTTGTTTTTGGAATTTGTTGGGTCGTTTCCTAGTTCTTTGATTTCATTTTTGTTCAGAAATTCAATTGTTTTATCGATGTATTCGGTTTTGTTCAGAATTACGGTAGTGCTCCCTTTATCTGCTTTCGTGATGACTAGGTCTTGTTCTTTTATTTTTTGTTTCAATGGTTCAAAAAAATCCTCAGACGAGATAGCGAAAGCAATAAAACTCACGGCAACATACAACTGAAAGAGGTAAAGAGGGAATAGTACAGTGGACGATTGATGCATGCTGCTGCTCGCTTTGTATCGTCACGTGACGTGCACGCGTGCCCTCTAGCGACGGGCTGTGACATTCCATGCTATGGTCGGAACCACACCTCGTTACACACGCCAGGATTAGCCGATGTCGTCACCGGTTTGCGCATTGCAGCCTCCGGCTCGTTACTTTTTGAACGCACCTTATATATTAACTGATTCTGAGCAATGTTTGGATAAGTTGTGTGGATTATCGAATTATGTTACCACAGCTGTATAATGAAGCCTTCACAATTTATTAAGATCATGTTATTTCTATTAAACATGAATGTTGACAAGTAATTTTACTTAGCTTGATCGCTTGGTAAAATCAAGCCAGAATTAAGAAATATTTACCACGAATTTATGAATTTTAAAATGCGAATGATATGATCCAAGTCAGTATTTGGACCAACTTAAATTGTCCAAAAACATAATCATGTATAAATTTTGTATATAACATTTGAGAAATGCCACAGCATTAGAATATCGTCACGAACGATACATAGGATCTTACTGACATTATATTGCGAATTCTTACGTGATTAATCACGTGTTTGTCAGATATTCAATCCAACATTTAAATAAGATATTATTATTCTGAGATCGTCATAAATGATTATTGTTGTTATATTGGAACATATTTCCAATTATGATCACCCCACTTTGGAGGTGATATTTTAATTCATTCACGGAATTTCTTTTGATAGAATTTCATGACTGAATTATTGGTCGTTTTGATGACAGTGTTTTTTCTTTTATGTCATGTTCCTTTCATGAATAAATTATGTTTTTCTCATTTTAAACTTTATTGCGTGATATTTAATCGAAGTGATGAGAGGTCCCATCTTCCTTCTAGGCAAATGCCGGGGTTGGTCCCTACCTATAGGCCACAGCCGCTACCTTCCAACTCCTCGTCCTTACATTCAAACTTTCCTCCCCAGACAACACTCCACACGCGACGGTACTTGTAGCTCACTCCATGGGTATTTTCAGGGTATGCCACCCTTCGAGATAGATCTCTTTTTGAGGACTTTTTGTGTTCTAGAGCTAGTCATTTGTTTGAAGCCATGGTCATTCTTAATACAACCTGTTAGAATAACTGATTATCCTATTACTCCTGTACTTGGTGGTAGGACTTGGGTTTTTTACTAGCCGGGGATTTTCGGGTTCTACGATCCAGCTGTCATCGAGGGATTTCACCAGGTACAGGTAGGTAATTACGGGTACAGTACCCAACTTTCATGGCTCTATTACCGGGTGAGTTAACCGTGGTCGTTACGGAATGGCTGCAGTTAGCCGCTCACATCCGGGAGGCGAGGAGGTTCGAATCCCCCACCTGCAACCTTGAAGATGGTCATCTGTGGTTTCCCATCTTCCTTCTAGGCAAATGCCGGGGTTGGTCCCTACCTATAGGCCACAGCCGCTACCTTCCAACTCCTCGTCCTTACATTCAAACTTTCCTCCCCAGACAACACTCCACACGCGACGGTACTTGTAGCTCACTCCATGGGTGTCCGCTTAGAAGCAGCTACAAACTCTGGCGAGCCGGACATGCCCTCGGACACTCCCGGCACTCATAGCCATACGCTAAATTTAAAAAAATAATTAAAAAAGGGCTCTATTTCCTTCCAAGTCCTTCAATCCTCACTCTTCGAGTGTTGAAGGCATTTCCTCGTCTATTGTGTAAGTTAGATGTGATAAGAGTAGTAGTGGTCATAATTAGGAGCAAGTAACAGTAAATCATATCTGTGTGGTAAAGGCCAAAGCCATCTATTGGGGACTAGCAGAAGTACATTTGGTACTTACTGACCCTAACTCCATCAAATAATCATGTATTCTTAACGTAGTTAGTTATTGTTGTTTTAAGGGGCGGAACTACAAGGTCCTTTGCCCCTATTAAAGTAGTTACATTAAAGGGGATGTCTCATAAGTAGTGTCGTGTTTTTTTTAAGAAAATTGTATTTGAAAAGTTTTCTGACAAGAAATTAAACTATTCTTCAAAGTAGAGACCATTAGATTCTATGGTCTTGGGCCATCTTTCAGCGAGGTTTCTTATCCCGCGACGGTACCAGTCTCTGGGTTTTGATGCGAACAATTCGGCGAGACCCACTTCCACAGCTTCAATGTTTTCGTAATTTCTTCCACGCAAAAAATGGGCCATGGATCGAAAAATATGGTAATCTGAAGACTCAAGATCAGGGATGTATGCTGGATGTGGTAGCAGTTCGACTCCTACCAATTCCTGATTTTTGCCACGGTTGTTCATGCAGTATGAGGTCTCGCATTGTCCTGTTGCAAGAGAACTCCATTTCGGTTATCTAATGCTGGGCATCTCCGTCTCAAAATTTCATGAACTCGTTCCAGTTGCTGAGGATAAAGGTCCGCATTGACTGCACGCCCGTTTGGAACAAACTACCAGTGAATCACTCCTTCATAGGGAGACTTAATGCTCACATGCACATATACGAATTTACAGTAATTAATTGGACCATCAACACTTTCGTCATTTTTCTCCGAACTAATATTTTTTTCATCCAGTCAAGCATTTCAAATTAACAGGAAGGAGCAAATAATGGATTCTTAGGAATTGGTCCCAGTATTTTTATTTTTTATAAAACTGTTTAACATTTTACAATAAAGTACGTCAATTCATTATAATCACTCCATTACATCTTATGTAAAATCGATTTAGTGAAATAAATCCATCAAATGACCAACTACAATAGAGATTCGATATGTAACTGTATCTAGACTGCAGTACTTGATGTTCATATGTTATATTAACAAGAATATTTTTGCATTATCCACTGATAATTAAATTCAATCAAATTATTTCATATTTTATATTCCATTACATTCAATCTTTCGACTGCACACGCCACTTTAATCATTTATGCAGTTCACATGTATGTTAGAAGTAGCCTATTTAAAATATATTCTTACAGGCCTAACTAAAATAACACTGCTACATTTCAATATAAACAAACTCCCATGCAATAATGTTGCTTGCCTTTAAGGCTGAACTACCAAATATTCTCAAGTGTACCGGTAAAGCATTTGAGATATGCTTTCCGATAGTGTATGTAAACTAGCTTGTAGAAGGGAGAACCACCACGCTCAATGTAAGCTCATGTAAACAACACGAAGTTGCTAATTGAGCTGTCGGTAAACATATTTCAAAAGGAAAATAATACTATCACTTATCTTTGAACACATTATTGTTTTCTGCAGCGCTCCAAATGAGAATCTTCAGCTAATGAAGACATTGGACCGTGCGCGTACAGTTGGATACTGGAACACTCATAAACAAGTTACTAGCTTTAGCAGGTCAGAAGTTAAAAGCTAATTCAAAAGCAGTCCTCACTGAATCTATGCTCCTGTTTGATTTATATGACACTTATTCTCGACTTATAAACATAGGTTTACACTTTATAAACATTGACGTGTGCGTTTCAGCAGTTGAATGCAATGCTCTGCCATTTATAGACGGTGGAGTAGGCCTAACCATAGATAGGCTACACAGATTTGACAAGACTTCTTACACACGACATGGCTTTAGCAAATGGGATGGGCATACTGTATACAAGTGGCCAAATTATTATGGCAAAGCTGAATAGAACCAAATTAAGTTACAATGCATTACAATGGAGAATTTCATATGAGGCAGAGTGTCCGCTGCAGGACCTTTCTTTCTTGTATTTTGTCTTGTACGGTATTCACCAAATATGTTACAAGACATTCTTTACGAACCAACATCGGATATATTTACGCATTTGTTTTCTTCATTTAACTTCAACCCGCTTTTATCGTATTTTATTTTCTATTATACAATAGACATTAAAAGACCAATCTTCAAATAATCAAAACGGTGTGTTGTCGGAACTTACCCTGTTTCTATTGTTGTGTATGATATTTGAATAGCCTACGTTAAATAGAAGACATTATTTCACAGCAAAACATTGCCTAGAAACCATTAACTTAATTACTTTCTTGCCGCGTTAGCTCAATTGGTGGCAGAGACTGATCTGGTAAGGATGTCACTAAAACACAATATCTTCATTAGGGTAGGGGAAATTGCTGAAAGTTCTATGAACCAAGTACCAATAAAGAATGTGATTCTATTCAGCTTTACTATACATAATTTGGCCACCTGCGTATATTAGAGCTTTCACTACTAACTCAGATATTGGTAATACTTCATTTGTTTTATATGGTACCGGTACTGCAAGTAATAAAAATGACATGTTACGGTACCGAATAGGAAGTGATCTCTTTAAGTTAGACTTCGTAACGCAACAACTCCGAGTGAGTATTGTAGTAATTACATGCACACTTGGGTAATTACTACTTGAGTGTCAAATTGATTTTGTTTTCCTGTGAATTATTTTTTATTGATGATGAAATTTAGCATTTGGCATTATTGAACTGTACTCGCGGCTGTTCTAAGCCACAACCACCAGCTCATGATTCAGAGAGGGGAATCACAAGGTCTACCAGAAAGAGCTCTGACTAACTGCACTAATGAGTGGGAAACACATTTCATAATAACAGAACCAGAAGATCTTGACTTGGGAAACAAAAATAGAAACTCCAGGTGTAGGGTCAATATCGATGTACAGGAGTTATAATAGGAAAGAAAAGCAGAAGAAATACATTCATGGTAAAATAAATAGTTAGCAGGTGTTGAGCATTAATGTTTACAACAAATAATGAATCAAGATCAAAAGCAGAGGAACACTTACGATATATTGTGCGACAATTCGTTCTTTAGAGGACATAAGAGCATGAATTAAACTGTCGAAATATAGTGAAATGTATTCCTACAGTTAATTGTTCTGAGGGCTTACGTATTTGACAATGGGATTTCTGACTTCTCATTTGGGAATTGTTGCAGGAAAGAGAATTATCATTTAAGCGATGATATAAACGAAGCAACTATGAGATATGATTTACAGTGTGTTTTATATGACATTAAGGGAAGTGACTGACCACGAAATTTCGCTTCAGTAATTAGAAGATTCTGAATTTTTAATTACGCGTTTTATATCATTAAAATAGGAGAATGTGATGAACAAGAATATTGAAACGATGGTGATGTGATTGCTTCAAGTTTACATGAATAGATTTGACCAAAGATACATAACAATTATTATGATCTAATGGTTGCCCAGCAATGGTGATATGTCGTTAACTCTAGTGGCTGTCAAAAGTCACTTAGGAGAACCCATGTATTCATTCATCCAAAAATAATCAGTAAAGCAATTTTCCATTTGAGATTAAATGAGCATGAAAATACCGTATGTCAAAATGTTTGACGCATGTTTCTTCAGACAATCAAACTGAAAATATCATCGACGATTTTAGTAAACCCCAGATCCGAGAGATTTAGAATATAGTTCCACAAAACTTTCCGTATTGGAGGATAAGGTTGAAATTTAACAAACGTCCAGGACAACACGCAGATTTGATTGTCATATCACCTAAGGTCTGTAGTTCTGTTCTGAAAGTATCATGACACAACTCATTACGTGTAGCTTACATTTGCTTAGCTCTCTTATATTTCAGCTGAAACATCTCATGAAGCTACATCGGAGATTTCATACTGGCATCCCTCTTAACGTTTTTCCACACTTCAAGGAGGCTTCAAGGGCCTCACAGATCATGAAGAGAGCATAATATACAGAGATATACGTTGTTCACTGAATTTCAAGAATTGTTCACATCATCGGAGATATGGATTCATGCCCAAGTGTATAAAAATATAGTCGTACTTAACAACTCAAATTAGGTTTTCTCCACTAATTGTTACCCTCTGTCGTCATATATGTGAAGATACTTATTTCTCACCAGTGGTTTGTTGTAGGTAAGTTTTGCAACAAAGAGCAGCCTCACTTATTTCCATGCATGACATCGTTGCATACATAATCACGGCGTCGTCCATTACTGCCTCTAAAGTTGGTGTTTCAGTTTCTTTATCATATAGGACGAGGGTCTTATGTATTTCTGAAGCCAAACTAGACAGTCCTCCTCCACCGAACAATTCACTCACCGGACGAATCTTCGGATCAGTGCTCTCCAGCAAGATGAATACATCCTTCAGGATTCTGTACCTGACTGGATACGTCACATCGCCCATACCATCAGTCCGGCAATATTTGTCTAAACCTCGGCCCATCCTTATGAATCTCTCAATAGTTTCCTGGCCTGTCCTGTCCTGGTTGTATATTAATGCCATTTGAGTAATTCTCAATGCGAAATAGATGTCTTCGTTACTTTCCATCAAGTTAGGGTAATATCGACATATATTTTCAACAACATCTTCCATACGTCCATTTACAATCAAATTAAAGATTTTAGCCCGCACCGTTCTTCTACTGTTCACATCAACTAATGAGTTGGAACTGCTCGGTAAACACTCGGCTGTGGCGAGAAAGCCATTATTCACCAAATATGTGTGCACCATCTCCTGCATGAAGTTCTTCCATGCATGTTCTCCACCGTCTAGAGGGAATGCATCAATTTTGGCTTTAATATCTGTTTCCATTTGGAGTATGTAATCTGCTATATCAAACATAAATGGGGTTTCTCCAAAATTGACTTCAATTATATCATCCTCGTCGTCAAGTGAAACTGAAGGGTAAATGTTACCTTCCTCCATCCGAGAAGCCCCTCCCAAGTATATGCCGTTCTTAGTGAAGAAGCACAATCGGTAAGGAACATTGAAACCACATCCTATAGTATCACCAGTTTCAAATGACGCCCCGTATTCTTTTGGTTCGAACCGCCCTGGGTAAACCATGCCGTCAGGATAATAGCCACACGAGTTTCTGTAAACTCCAACCGATCTCAATAAGTGATATTGATCAGAAGCCAGTCCTATTCCCATATAGGAATACAGAGGTAATCTATGGATTTTTACTTCAAAGTAATACACTCCGCATAAAGAAGGTATTGGATGCTCAGTCTTAAGGGATCGTATTGCGATGATTCTCGCAAGCGGGTTCACATTCACCTTTCTTCCATCATTACTTAGAATAAATATACGCGGGTCTTCATTAAACCATCTTCTGGGCAGTGGAGTCTCATCCTCATCAACCAGATGGTATCTTTTTTTTATTGCGTCGCGATTTTGATCAGGTAACATCCTTTGAGGAAAGACAATTTCCAACAGGTTCATCCTAAAACAAAGAACACATTTAAAAATGATCACAAAATTACATTTGAGAAAATGCATAGGAAGGAGGTAGCTGCCAAAACAGGATTGAGATGCAGTGGAATAGATAGTGATTGTTGTTTTAAGGGGCGCGACATCTAGGGCATATCCCCTTAATGATAGGTATGATAGTGTAAATCAGGGCCTCTCCAACACGTGAAATAACACGAGTGAAAACCAAGGTGCAAAGGCTCTGTGAACCAGCTCGGGGCGATTCAACTTGCCTTAACTTGGCACGGATGGTGCAACGAACTGCAGAGAGACGGCTTGTTTATCAGTTAAATACATAGGCGCAAGGCAACTATATAACAATGAAGCACCCTGCTCCGAGAAGAGCGACAGCTCCCAAAGCCCATTTAAATCGCAGTGAGAACTTTTTTTTTCAGTCGTAACGATAAAGCCAAATGCCATCTCTGCGGTACAATAATTGAGTAGGAAGAAAATCGTCTATTGATAGACACTACAGCAGAGTGCATTCAGTAACATATGGTGAAGAAGTAATGAGGACGTAGAAAAATCCTGAAGAAGAACATTCTGTGTCCAAAAATGTGGTTTGTACCAGTACTTTAAAGAAGAAACGGCGGAGAAGGTGAGAAAGGGGGAGACAAGCAGAGCGAGCGAGTCGAGCGTAGGGAAACACAGAGACAGCAGGGAAGATGAGGTTGGGAGAGACAAACGGAGCGAGCAAGGCGAGCGTAGGGAAAGAGAGAGACAGCAAGGAAGTTGAGGAAGAGGGAGACGAGCGAGCGAGACGAGCGTAGGGAAAGAGAGAGACAGCAGGGAAGTTGAGGAAGGGAGAGTCAAGCAGAGCCAGCGAGACGAGCGTAGGGAAGGGGTGAGGCAACGGGGAAGGGGGAGTCAAGCAGAGCCAGTGAGACGAGCGTAGGGAAGGGGTGAGGCAACGGGGAAGGTGAGGAAGCGGGAGTCAGGCAGAGCCAGCGAGACGAGCGTAGGGAAGGGGTGTGGCAACGGGGAAGGTGAGGAAGGGGGAGTCAAGCAGAGCCAGCGAGACGAGTGTAGGGAAGGGGTGTGGCAACGGGGAAGGTGAGGAAGGGAGAGTCAAGCAGAGCCAGCGAGACGAGTGTAGGGAAGGGGTGTGGCAACGGGGAAGGTCAGGAAGGGAGAGTCAAGCAGAGACAGCGATACGAGCGTAGGGAAGGGGTGTGGCAATGGGGAAGGTGAGGAAGGGAGAGTCAAGCAGAGCCAGCGAGACGAGCGTAGGGAAGGGGTGAGGCAACGGGGAAGGTGAGGACGGGGGAGTCAAGCAGAGCCAGCGAGACGAGTGTAGGGAAGGGGTGTGGCAACGGGGAAGGTGAGGAAGGGAGAGTCAAGCAGAGCCAGCGAGACGAGCGTAGGGAAGGGGTGTGGCAACGGGGAAGGTGAGGAAGGGGGAGTCAGGCAGAGCCAGCGAGACGAGCGTAGGGAAGGGGTGTGGCAACGGGGAAGGTGAGGAAGGGGGAGTCAGGCAGAGCCAGCGAGACGAGCGTAGGGAAGGGGTGTGGCAACGGGGAAGGTGTGGAAGGGGGAGTCAGGCAAAGCCAGCGAGACGAGCGTAGGGAAGGGGTGTGGCAAAGGGGAAGGTGAGGAAGGGGGAGTCAAGCAGAGCCAGCAAGACGAGCGTAGGGAAGGGGTGTGGCAACGGGGAAGTTGAGGAAGGGGGAGTCAAGCGGAGCGAGCAAGACGAGTGTAGGGAAGGGGTGTGACAACGGGGAAAGTGAGGAGGGGGAGTCAAGCAGAGCCAGCAAGACGAGCGTAGGAATGGGGTGTGGCAACGGGGAAGGTGAGGAAGGGGGAGTCAAGCAGAGCCAGCAATACGAGCGTAGGGAAGGGGTGTAGCAACGGGGAAGGTGGGGAAGGGGGAGTCAAGCAGAGCCAGCGAGACGAGCGTAGGGAAGGGGTGTGGCAACGGGGAAGGTGAGGAAGGGGGAGTCAAGCAGAGCCAGCGAGACGAGAGTAGGAAAGGGGTGTGGCAACGGGGAAGGTGAGGAAGGGGGAGTCAAGCAGAGCCAGCGAGACGAGAGTAGGGAAGGGGTGGGGCAACGGGGAAGGTGAGGAAGGGGGAGTCAAGCAGAGCAAGCGAGACGAGCGTAGGGAAGGGGTGTGGCAACGGGGAAGGTGAGGAAGGGGGAGTCAGGCAGAGCCAGCGAGACAAGCGTAGGGAAGGGGTGTGGCAACGGGGGAGGTGAGGAAGGGGGAGTCGTGCAGAGCCAGCGAGACGAGCGTAGGGAAGGGGTGTGGCACCGGGGAAGGTAAGAAATGGAGAGACAAGCTGAGCCAGCGAGACGAGCGTAGGGATGGGGAGTGGCAACGGGGAAGGTGAGGAAGGGGGAGTCAAGCAGAGCCAGCAATACGAGCGTAGGGAAGGGGTGTAGCAACGGGGAAGGTGGGGAAGGGGGAGTCAAGCAGAGCCAGCGAGACGAGCGTAGGGAAGGGGTGTGGCAACGGGGAAGGTGAGGAAGGGGGAGTCAAGCAAAGCCAGCGAGACGAGCGTAGGAAAGGGGTGTGGCAACGGGGAAGGTGAGGAAGGGGGAGTCAAGCAGAGCCAGCGAGACGAGAGTAGGGAAGGGGTGGGGCAACGGGGAAGGTGAGGAAGGGGGAGTCAAGCAGAGCAAGCGAGACGAGCGTAGGGAAGGGGTGTGGCAACGGGGAAGGTGAGGAAGGGGGAGTCAGGCAGAGCCAGCGAGACAAGCGTAGGGAAGGGGTGTGGCAACGGGGGAGGTGAGGAAGGGGGAGTCGTGCAGAGCCAGCGAGACGAGCGTAGGGAAGGGGTGTGGCACCGGGGAAGGTGAGAAATGGAGAGACAAGCTGAGCCAGCGAGACGAGCGTAGGGATGGGGAGTGGCAACGGGGAAGGTGAGGAAGGGGGAGTCAAGCAGAGCCAGCGAGACGAGCGTAGGGAAGGGGAGTGGCAACGGGGAAGTTGAGGAAGGGGGAGTCAAGCAGAGCCAGCGATACGAGCGTAGGGAAGGGGTGTGGCAACGGGGAAGGTGGGGAAGGGGAGTCAAGCAGAGCCAGCGAGACGAGCGTAGGGAAGGGGTGTGGCAACGGGGAAGGTGAGGAAGGGTGAGTCAAGCAGAGCCAGCGAGACGAGCGTAGGGAGGGGGTGTGGCAACGGGGAAGGTGAGGAAGGGGGAGACAGGCAGAGCTAGCGAGAAGATCGTAGGGAAGGGGAGTGGCAACGGGGAAGGTGAGGAAGGGGGAGACCAGCGGAGCGAGCTAGACGAGCGTTGGGAAGGGGTGTGGCAACGGGGAAGTTGAGGAAGGGGGAGTCAAGCGCAGCGAGCAAGACGAGCGTAGGGAAGGGGTGCGGCAACGGTGAAGGTGAGGGAGGGGGAGTCAAGCAGAGCGAGCGAGACGAGTGTAGGGAAGGGGAGTGGCAACGGGGAAGTTGAGGAAGGGGGAGACAAGCGGATCGAGTTAGACGAGCGTAGGGAAGTGGTGTGGCAACGGGGAAGGTGAGGAAGGGGGAGTCAAGCAGAGCCAGCGAGACGAGCGTAGGGAAGGGGTGTGGCAACGGGGAAGGTGAGGAAGGGGGAGTCAAGCAGAGCCAGCGATACGAGCGTAGGGATGGGGTGTGGCAACGGGGAAGGTGAGGAAGGGAGAGTCAAGCAGAGCCAGCGAGACGAGCGTAGGGAAGGGGTGTTGCAACGGGGAAGGTGAGGAAGGGGGAGTCAAGCAGAGCAAGCGAGACGAGCGTAGGGAAGGAGTGTGGCAACGGGGAAGGTGAGGAATGGGGAGTCAGGCAGAGCCAGCGAGACGAGCGTAGGGAAGGGATGTGGCAACGGGGAAGGTGTAGAAGGGGGAGTCAGGCAGAGCCAGCGAGACGAGCGTAGGGAAGAGGTGTGGCAAAGGGGAAGGTGAGGAATGGGGAGTCAAGCAGAGTCAGCGAGACGAGCGTAGGGAAGGGGTGTGGCAACGGGGTAGTTGAGGAAGGGGGAGTCAAGCGGAGCGAGCAAGACGAGTGTAGGGAAGTGGTGTGGCAACGGGGAAAGTGAGGATGGGGGAGTCAAGAAGAGCCAGCAAGACGAGCGTAGGAAAGGGGTGTGGCAACGGGGAAGGTGAGGAAGGGGGAGTCAAGCAGAGCCAGCGATACGAGCGTAGGGAAGGGGTGTGGCAACGGGGAAGGTGAGGAAGGGGGAGTCAAGCAGAGCCAGCGAGACGAGCGTAGGAAAGGGGTGTGGCCACGGGGAAGGTGAGGAAGGGGGAGTCAAGCAGAGCCAGCGATACGAGCGTAGGGAAGGGGTGTGGCAACGGGGAAGGTGGGGAAGGGGAGTCAAGCAGAGCCAGCGAGACGAGCGTAGGGAAGGGGTGTGGCAACGGGGAAGGATAGGAAGGGGTAGTCAAGCAGAGTCAGCAAGACGAGCTTAGGAAAGGGGTGTGGTAACGGGGAAGGTGAGGAAGGGGGAGTCAAGCAGAGCCAGCGATACGAGCGTAGGGAAGGGGTGTGGCAACGGGGAAGGTGAGGAAGGGGGAGACAGGCAGAGCTAGCGGACGATCGTAGGGAAGGGGAGTGGCAACGGGGAAGGTGAGGAAGGGGGAGACCAGCGGAGCGAGCTAGACGAGCGTTGGGAAGGGGTGTGGCAACGGGGAAGTTGAGGAAGGGGGAGTCAAGCGCAGCGAGCAAGACGAGCGTAGGGAAGGGGTGCGGCAACGGTGAATGTGAGGGAGGGGGAGTCAAGCAGAGCGAGCGAGACGAGTGTAGGGAAGGGGAGTGGCAACGGGGAAGTTGAGGAAGGGGGAGACAAGAGGATCGAGTTAGACGAGCGTAGGGAAGTGGTGTGGCAACGGGGAAGGTGAGGAAGGGGGAGTCAAGCAGAGCCAGCGAGACGAGCGTAGGGAAGGGGTGAGGCAACGGGGAAGGTGAGGAAGGGGGAGTCAAGCAGAGCCAGCGATACGAGCGTAGGGATAGGGTGTGGCAACGGGGAAGGTGAGGAAGGGAGAGTCAAGCAGAGCCAGCGAGACGAGCGTAGGGAAGGGGTGTGGCAACGGGGAAGGTGAGGAAGGGGGAGTCAAGCAGAGCAAGCGAGACGAGCGTAGGGAAGGGGTGTGGCAACGGGGAAGGTGAGGAAGGGGGAGTCAGGCAGAGCCAGCGAGACGAGCGTAGGGAAGGGGTGTGGAAACGGGGAAGGTGTGGAAGGGGGAGTCAGGCAGAGCCAGCGAGACGAGCGTAGGGAAGAGGTGTGGCAAAGAAAAAGGTGAGGAATGGGGAGTCAAGCAGAGTCAGCGAGACGAGCGTAGGGAAGGGGTGTGGCAACGAGGAAGTTGAGGAAGGGGGAGTCAAGCGGAGCGAGCAAGACGAGTGTAGGGAAGTGGTGTGGCAACGGGGAAAGTGAGGATGGGGGAGTCAGGAAGAGCCAGCAAGACGAGCGTAGGAAAGGGGTGTGGCAACGGGGAAGGTTAGGAAGGGGGAGTCAAGCAGAGCCAGCGATACGAGCGTAGGGAAGGGGTGTGGCAACGGGGAAGGTGAGGAAGGGGGAGTCAAGCAGAGCCAGCGAGACGAGCGTAGGAAAGGGGTGTGGCCACGGGGAAGGTGAGGAAGGGGGAGTCAAGCAGAGCCAGCGATACGAGCGTAGGGAAGGGGTGTGGCAACGGGGAAGGTGGGGAAGGGGAGTCAAGCTGAGCCAGTGAGACGAGCGTAGGGAAGGGGTGTGGCAACGGGGAAGGAGAGGAAGGGGGAGTCAAGCAGAGCCAGCGAGACGAGCGTAGGAAAGGGGTGTGGCAACGGGGAAGTTGAGGAAAGGGGAGTCAAGCGTAGCGAGCAAGACGAGTGTAGGGAAGGGGTGTGGCAACGGGGAAGGTGAGGATGGGGGAGTCAAGCAGAGCCAGCAAGACGAGCTTAGGAAAGGGGTGTGGTAACGGGGAAGGTGAGGAAGGGGAGTCAAGCAGAACCAGCGATACGAGCGTAGGGAAGGGGTGTGGCAACGGGGAAGGTGAGGAAGGGGGAGTCAAGCAGAGTCAGCGAGACGAGCGTAGGAAAGGGGTGTGGCAACGGGGAAGGTGAGGAAGGGGGAGTCAAGCAGGGCCAGCGATACGAGCGTAGGGAAGGTGTGTGGCAACGGGGAAGGTGAGGAAGGGGGAGTCAAGCAGAGCCAGCGAGACGAGCGTAGGGAAGGGATGTGGCAACGGGGCAGGTGAGGAAGGGGGAATCAAGCAGAGCAAGCGAGACGAGCGTAGGGAAGGGGTGTGGCAACGGGGAAGGTGAGGAAGGGGGAGTCAGGCAGAGCCAGCGAGACAAGCATAGGGAAGGGGTGTGGCAACGGGGGAGGTGAGGAAGGGGGAGTCAGGCAGAGCCAGCGAGACAAGCGTAGGGAAGGGGTGTGGCACAGGGGAAGGTGACAAAGGGAGAGACAAGCTGAGCCAGCGAGACGAGCGTATGGAAGGGGAGTGGCAACGGGGAAGTTGAGGAAGGGGGAGTCAAGCGGAGCGAGCAAGACGAGCGTAGGGAAGTGGTGTGGCAACGGGGAAGTTGAGGAAGGGGGAGTCAAGCAGAGCCAGCGAGACGAGCGTAGGGAAGGGCTGTGGCAACGGGGAAGGTGAGGAAGGGGGAGTCAAGCAGAGCCAGCGATACGAGCCGAGGGACGGGGTGTGGCAACGGGGAAGGTGAGGAAGGGTGAGTCAAGCAGAGCCAGCGAGACGAGCGTAAGGAAATGGTGTGTCAACGGGGAATGTGAGGAAGGGGGAGTCAAGCAGAGCCAGCGAGACGAGCGTAGGGAAGGGGTGTGGCAACGGAGAAGGTGTGGAAGGGGGAGTCAAGCAGAGCCAGCGAGACGAGCGTAGGGAAGGGGTATGGCAACGGGGAAGGAGAAGAAGGGGGAGTCTAGCAGGGCCAGCGAGACGAGCGTAGGGAAGGGTTTTGGCAACGGGGAAGGTGAGGAAGGGGGAGTCATGCAGAGCAAGCGAGGCGAGCGTAGGGAAGGGGAGTGGCAACGGGGAGGTGTGGAAGGGGGATTCAAGCAGAGCCAGCGAGACGAGCGTAGGGAAGGGGTGCGGCAACGGGGAAGGTGAGGAAGGGGGAGTCAAGCGGAGCGAGCAAGACGAGCGTAGGCAAGGGGTGCGGCAACGGTGACGGTGAGGGAGGGGGAGTCAAGCAGAGCGAGCGAGACGAGTGTAGGGCAGGGGAGTGGCAACGGGGAAGGTGAGGAAGGGGGAGTCAAGCAGAGCCAGCGAGACGTGCGTAGGGAAGGGGTGTGGCAACGGGGAAGTTGAGGAAGGGGGAGTCAAGCAGAGCCAGCGAGACGAGCGTAGGGAAGGGGTGTGGCAACGGGGAAGGTGAGGAAGGGGGAGTCAAGCAGAGCCAGCGAGACGAGCGTAGGGAAGGGGTGTGTCAACGGGGAAGGTGAGGAAGGGGGAGTCAAGCAGAGCCAGCGAGACGAGCGTAGGGAAGGGGTGTGGCAACGGGGAAGGTGAGGAAGGGTGAGTCAAGCAGAGCCAGCGATACGAGCGTAGGGAAGGGGTGTGGCAACGGGGAAGGTGAGGAAGGGAGAGTCAAGCAGAGCCAGCGAGACGAGCGTAGGGAAGGGGTGTGCAACGGCGAAGTTGAGGAAGGGGGAGTCAAGCGTAGCAAGCTAGACGAGTGTAGGGAAGGGGTGTGGCAACGGGGAAGGTGAGGATGGGGGAGTCACGCCGAGCAAGCGAGACGAGCGTAGAGAAGGGGTGTAGCAACGGGGAAGGTGAGGAAGGGGGAGTCAAGCAGAGCCAGCGAGACAAGCGTAGGGAAGGGGTGTGGCAACGGGGAAGGTGAGGAAGGGGGAGTCAAGCAGAGCCAGCGATACGAGCGTAGGGAAGGGGTGTGACAACGGGGAAGCTGAGGAAGGGAGAGTCAAGCAGAGCCAGCGAGACGAGCGTAGGGAAGGGGTGTGTCAACGGGGAAGGTGAGGAATGGGGAGTCAGGCAGAGCCAGCGAGACGAGCGTAGGAAAGGGATGTGGCAACGAGGAAGGTGAGGAAGGGGGAGTCAGGCAGAGCCAGCGAGACGAGCGTAGGGAAGGGGTGTGCCAACGGGGAAGGTGAGGAAGGGGGAGTCAGGCAGAGCCAGCGAGACGAGCGTAGGGAAGGGGTGTGGCAAGGGGGGAGGTCAGGCAGGGGGATTCAGGCAGAGCCAGCAAGACGAGCGTAGGGAAGGGGTGTGGCACCGGGGAAGGTGAGGAAGCTGGAGTCAAGCAGTGCCAGCGAGACGAGCGTAGGGAAGGGGTGTGGCAATGGGGAAGGTGAGGAAGCTGGAGTCAAGCAGTGCCAGCGAGACGAGCGTAGGGAAGGGGTGTGGCAACAGGGTAGGTGAGGAAGGGGGAGTCAAGCTGAGCCAGCGAGACGAGCGTAGGGAGGGGGAGTGACAACGGGGAAGGTGAGGAAGGGGGAGTCAAGCAGAGCCAGCGAGGCGTGCGTAGGGAAGGGGTGTGGAAACGGGGAAGATGAGGAAGGGAAGCAGAGCCAGCGATACGAGCGTAAGGAAGGGGTGTGGCAACGGGGAAGGTGAGGAACGGAGAATCAAACAGATCCAGCGAGACGAGCTTAGTGAAAGGGTGTGGCAACGGGGAAGGTGAGGAAGAGGGAGTCAAGCAGTGCCAGCGAGACGAGCGTAGGGAAGGTGTGTGGCAACGGGGAAGGTGAGGAAGGGGGAGTCTAGCAGAGCCAGCGAGACGAGCGTAGGGAAGGGGTGTGCCAACGGGGAAGGTGAGGAACGGGGAGTCAAGTAGAGCAAGCGAGGCGAGCGTATGGAAGGGGTGTGGCAACGGGGAAGGTGTGGAAAGAGGATTCAAGCAGAGCCAGCGTGACGAGCGTAGGGAAGGGGTGCGGCAACGGGGGAGGTGAGGAAGGGGGAGTCAGGCAGAGCCAGCAAGACGGGCGTAGGGAAGGGGTGTGGCACTGGGGAAGGTGAGGAAGGGGGTGTCAAGCAGAGCGAGCGAGACGAGCGTAGGGAAGAGGTGGGGCAACGGGGAAGGTGAAGAAGGGGGAGTCAAGCAGAGCGAGCGAGACGAGCGTAGGGAAGGGGTGGTGCAACGGGGAAGGTGAGGAAGGGAGAGTCAAGCAGAGCCAGCGAGACATGCGTAGGGAGGGGGAGTGGCAACGGGGAAGGTGAGGAAGGGGGAGTCAAGCAGAGCCAGCGAGACGAGCGTGAGGAAGGTGTGTGGCAACGGGGAAGGTGAGGAAGGGGGAGTCAAGCAGAGCCAGCAAGACGAGCGTAGGGAAGGGGTGTGGCAACGGGGAAGTTGAGGAAGGGGGAGTCAAGCGCAGCGAGCAAGACGAGCGTAGGGAAGGGGTGCGGCAACGGTGAAGGTGAGGGAGGGGGAGTCAAGCAGAGCGAGCGAGACGAGTGTAGGGAAGGGGAGTGGCAAAGGTGAAGTTGAGGAAGGGGGAGACAAGCGGATCGAGTTAGACGAGCGTAGGGAAGTGGTGTGGCAACGGGGAAGGTGAGGAAGGGGGAGTCAAGCAGAGCCAGCGAGACGAGCGTAGGGAAGGGGTGTGGCAACGGGGAAGGTGAGGAAGGGGGAGTCAAGCAGAGCCAGCGATACGAGCGTAGGGATGGGGTGTGGCAACGGGGAAGGTGAGGAAGGGAGAGTCAAGCAGAGCCAGCGAGACGAGCGTAGGGAAGGGGTGTTGCAACGGGGAAGGTGAGGAAGGGGGAGTCAACAGAGCAAGCGAGACGAGCGTAGGGAAGGGGTGTGGCAACGGGGAAGGTGAGGAAGGGGGAGTCAGGCAGAGCCAGCGAGACGAGCGTAGGGAAGGGGTGTGGCAACGGGGAAGGTGTGGAAGGGGGAGTCAGGCAGAGCCAGCGAGACGAGCGTAGGGAAGAGGTGTGGCAAAGGGGAAGGTGAGGAAGGGGGAGTCAGGCAGAGCCAGCGAGACAAGCATAGGGAAGGGGTGTGGCAACGGGGGAGGTGAGGAAGGGGGAGTCAGGCAGAGCCAGCGAGCCGAGCGTAGGGAAGGGGTGTGGCACAGGGGAAGGTGACAAAGGGAGAGACAAGCTGAGTCAGCGAGACGAGCGTATGGAAGGGGTGTGGCAACGGGGAAGTTGAGGAAGGGGGAGTCAAGTGGAGCGAGCAAGACGAGTGTAGGGAAGGTGTGTGGCAACCGGGAAAGTGATGATGGGGGAGTCAAACACAGCCAGCAAGACGAGCGTAGGGAAGGGGTGTGGCAACAGGGAAGGTGAGGAAGGGGGAGTCAGGCAGAGCCAGCGATACGAGCGTAGGGAAGGGGTGTGGCAACGGGGAAGGTGAGGAAGGGAGAGTCGAGCAGAGCCAGCGAGACTAGCGTAGGAATGGGGTGTGGCAACGGGGAAGGTGATTAAGGGGGAGTCAAGCAGAGCCAGCGATACGTGCGTAGTGAAGGGGTGTGGTAACGAGGAAGGTGGGGAAGGGGGAGTCAAGCAGAGGCAGCGAGACGAGCGAAGGGAAGGGGTGTGGCAACGGGGAAGGTGAGGAAGGGGGAGTCAAGCAGAGCGAGCGAGACGAGCGTAGGGAAGGGGTGGGGCATCGGGGAAGGTGAGGAAGGGGGAGTCAAGCGGAGCGAGCAAGAGGAGTGTAGGGTAGGGGTGTGGCAACGGGGAAGGTGAGGATGGGGGAGTCAAGCAGAGCCAGCAAGACGAACGTAGGAAAGGGGTGTGGCAACGGGGAAGGTGAGGAAGGGGGAGTCAAGCAGAGCCAGCGATACGAGCGTAGGGAAGGGGTGTGGCAACGGGGAAGGTGAGGAAGGGGGAGTCAGGCAGAGCCAGCGAGACGAGCGTAGGGAAGGGGTGTGGCAACGGGGAAGGTGTGGAAGGGGGAGTCAGGCAAAGCCAGCGAGACGAGCGTAGGGAAGGGGTGTGGCAAAGGGGAAGGTGAGGAAGGGGGAGTCAAGCAGAGCCAGCAAGACGAGCGTAGGGAAGGGGTGTGGCAACGGGGAAGTTGAGGAAGGGGGAGTCAAGCGGAGCGAGCAAGACGAGTGTAGGGAAGGGGTGTGACAACGGGGAAAGTGAGGAGGGGGAGTCAAGCAGAGCCAGCAAGACGAGCGTAGGAATGGGGTGTGGCAACGGGGAAGGTGAGGAAGGGGGAGTCAAGCAGAGCCAGCAATACGAGCGTAGGGAAGGGTGTAGCAACGGGGAAGGTGGGGAAGGGGGAGTCAAGCAGAGCCAGCGAGACGAGCGTAGGGAAGGGGTGTGGCAACGGGGAAGGTGAGGAAGGGGGAGTCAAGCAGAGCCAGCGAGACGAGAGTAGGAAAGGGGTGTGGCAACGGGGAAGGTGAGGAAGGGGGAGTCAAGCAGAGCCAGCGATACGAGCGTAGGGAAGGGGTGTGGCAACGGGGAAGGTGAGGAAGGGGGAGTCAAGCAAAGCCAGCGAGACGAGCGTAGGAAAGGGGTGTGGCAACGGGGAAGGTGAGGAAGGGGGAGTCAAGCAGAGCCAGCGAGACGAGAGTAGGGAAGGGGTGGGGCAACGGGGAAGGTGAGGAAGGGGGAGTCAAGCAGAGCAAGCGAGACGAGCGTAGGGAAGGGGTGTGGCAACGGGGAAGGTGAGGAAGGGGGAGTCAGGCAGAGCCAGCGAGACAAGCGTAGGGAAGGGGTGTGGCAACGGGGGAGGTGAGGAAGGGGGAGTCGTGCAGAGCCAGCGAGACGAGCGTAGGGAAGGGGTGTGGCACCGGGGAAGGTGAGAAATGGAGAGACAAGCTGAGCCAGCGAGACGAGCGTAGGGATGGGGAGTGGCAACGGGGAAGGTGAGGAAGGGGGAGTCAAGCAGAGCCAGCGAGACGAGCGTAGGGAAGGGGAGTGGCAACGGGGAAGTTGAGGAAGGGGGAGTCAAGCAGAGCCAGCGATACGAGCGTAGGGAAGGGGTGTGGCAACGGGGAAGGTGGGGAAGGGGAGTCAAGCAGAGCCAGCGAGACGAGCGTAGGGAAGGGGTGTGGCAACGGGGAAGGTGAGGAAGGGTGAGTCAAGCAGAGCCAGCGAGACGAGCGTAGGGAGGGGGTGTGGCAACGGGGAAGGTGAGGAAGGGGGAGACAGGCAGAGCTAGCGAGACGATCGTAGGGAAGGGGAGTGGCAACGGGGAAGGTGAGGAAGGGGGAGACCAGCGGAGCGAGCTAGACGAGCGTTGGGAAGGGGTGTGGCAACGGGGAAGTTGAGGAAGGGGGAGTCAAGCGCAGCGAGCAAGACGAGCGTAGGGAAGGGGTGCGGCAACGGTGAAGGTGAGGGAGGGGGAGTCAAGCAGAGCGAGCGAGACGAGTGTAGGGAAGGGGAGTGGCAACGGGGAAGTTGAGGAAGGGGGAGACAAGCGGATCGAGTTAGACGAGCGTAGGGAAGTGGTGTGGCAACGGGGAAGGTGAGGAAGGGGGAGTCAAGCAGAGCCAGCGAGACGAGCGTAGGGAAGGGGTGTGGCAACGGGGAAGGTGAGGAAGGGGGAGTCAAGCAGAGCCAGCGATACGAGCGTAGGGATGGGGTGTGGCAACGGGGAAGGTGAGGAAGGGAGAGTCAAGCAGAGCCAGCGAGACGAGCGTAGGGAAGGGGTGTTGCAACGGGGAAGGTGAGGAAGGGGGAGTCAAGCAGAGCAAGCGAGACGAGCGTAGGGAAGGAGTGTGGCAACGGGGAAGGTGAGGAATGGGGAGTCAGGCAGAGCCAGCGAGACGAGCGTAGGGAAGGGATGTGGCAACGGGGAAGGTGTAGAAGGGGGAGTCAGGCAGAGCCAGCGAGACGAGCGTAGGGAAGAGGTGTGGCAAAGGGGAAGGTGAGGAATGGGGAGTCAAGCAGAGTCAGCGAGACGAGCGTAGGGAAGGGGTGTGGCAACGGGGTAGTTGAGGAAGGGGGAGTCAAGCGGAGCGAGCAAGACGAGTGTAGGGAAGTGGTGTGGCAACGGGGAAAGTGAGGATGGGGGAGTCAAGAAGAGCCAGCAAGACGAGCGTAGGAAAGGGGTGTGGCAACGGGGAAGGTGAGGAAGGGGGAGTCAAGCAGAGCCAGCGATACGAGCGTAGGGAAGGGGTGTGGCAACGGGGAAGGTGAGGAAGGGGGAGTCAAGCAGAGCCAGCGAGACGAGCGTAGGAAAGGGGTGTGGCCACGGGGAAGGTGAGGAAGGGGGAGTCAAGCAGAGCCAGCGATACGAGCGTAGGGAAGGGGTGTGGCAACGGGGAAGGTGGGGAAGGGGAGTCAAGCAGAGCCAGCGAGACGAGCGTAGGGAAGGGGTGTGGCAACGGGGAAGGATAGGAAGGGGTAGTCAAGCAGAGTCAGCAAGACGAGCTTAGGAAAGGGGTGTGGTAACGGGGAAGGTGAGGAAGGGGGAGTCAAGCAGAGCCAGCGATACGAGCGTAGGGAAGGGGTGTGGCAACGGGGAAGGTGAGGAAGGGGGAGACAGGCAGAGCTAGCGGACGATCGTAGGGAAGGGGAGTGGCAACGGGGAAGGTGAGGAAGGGGGAGACCAGCGGAGCGAGCTAGACGAGCGTTGGGAAGGGGTGTGGCAACGGGGAAGTTGAGGAAGGGGGAGTCAAGCGCAGCGAGCAAGACGAGCGTAGGGAAGGGGTGCGGCAACGGTGAATGTGAGGGAGGGGGAGTCAAGCAGAGCGAGCGAGACGAGTGTAGGGAAGGGGAGTGGCAACGGGGAAGTTGAGGAAGGGGGAGACAAGAGGATCGAGTTAGACGAGCGTAGGGAAGTGGTGTGGCAACGGGGAAGGTGAGGAAGGGGGAGTCAAGCAGAGCCAGCGAGACGAGCGTAGGGAAGGGGTGAGGCAACGGGGAAGGTGAGGAAGGGGGAGTCAAGCAGAGCCAGCGATACGAGCGTAGGGATAGGGTGTGGCAACGGGGAAGGTGAGGAAGGGAGAGTCAAGCAGAGCCAGCGAGACGAGCGTAGGGAAGGGGTGTGGCAACGGGGAAGGTGAGGAAGGGGGAGTCAAGCAGAGCAAGCGAGACGAGCGTAGGGAAGGGGTGTGGCAACGGGGAAGGTGAGGAAGGGGGAGTCAGGCAGAGCCAGCGAGACGAGCGTAGGGAAGGGGTGTGGAAACGGGGAAGGTGTGGAAGGGGGAGTCAGGCAGAGCCAGCGAGACGAGCGTAGGGAAGAGGTGTGGCAAAGAAAAAGGTGAGGAATGGGGAGTCAAGCAGAGTCAGCGAGACGAGCGTAGGGAAGGGGTGTGGCAACGAGGAAGTTGAGGAAGGGGGAGTCAAGCGGAGCGAGCAAGACGAGTGTAGGGAAGTGGTGTGGCAACGGGGAAAGTGAGGATGGGGGAGTCAGGAAGAGCCAGCAAGACGAGCGTAGGAAAGGGGTGTGGCAACGGGGAAGGTTAGGAAGGGGGAGTCAAGCAGAGCCAGCGATACGAGCGTAGGGAAGGGGTGTGGCAACGGGGAAGGTGAGGAAGGGGGAGTCAAGCAGAGCCAGCGAGACGAGCGTAGGAAAGGGGTGTGGCCACGGGGAAGGTGAGGAAGGGGGAGTCAAGCAGAGCCAGCGATACGAGCGTAGGGAAGGGGTGTGGCAACGGGGAAGGTGGGGAAGGGGAGTCAAGCTGAGCCAGTGAGACGAGCGTAGGGAAGGGGTGTGGCAACGGGGAAGGAGAGGAAGGGGGAGTCAAGCAGAGCCAGCGAGACGAGCGTAGGAAAGGGGTGTGGCAACGGGGAAGTTGAGGAAAGGGGAGTCAAGCGTAGCGAGCAAGACGAGTGTAGGGAAGGGGTGTGGCAACGGGGAAGGTGAGGATGGGGGAGTCAAGCAGAGCCAGCAAGACGAGCTTAGGAAAGGGGTGTGGTAACGGGGAAGGTGAGGAAGGGGAGTCAAGCAGAACCAGCGATACGAGCGTAGGGAAGGGGTGTGGCACAGGGGAAGGTGACAAAGGGAGAGACAAGCTGAGCCAGCGAGACGAGCGTATGGAAGGGGAGTGGCAACGGGGAAGTTGAGGAAGGGGGAGTCAAGCAGGGCCAGCGATACGAGCGTAGGGAAGGTGTGTGGCAACGGGGAAGGTGAGGAAGGGGGAGTCAAGCAGAGCCAGCGAGACGAGCGTAGGGAAGGGATGTGGCAACGGGGCAGGTGAGGAAGGGGGAGTCAAGCAGAGCAAGCGAGACGAGCGTAGGGAAGGGGTGTGGCAACGGGGAAGGTGAGGAAGGGGGAGTCAGGCAGAGCCAGCGAGACAAGCATAGGGAAGGGGTGTGGCAACGGGGGAGGTGAGGAAGGGGGAGTCAGGCAGAGCCAGCGAGACAAGCGTAGGGAAGGGGTGTGGCACAGGGGAAGGTGACAAAGGGAGAGACAAGCTGAGCCAGCGAGACGAGCGTATGGAAGGGGAGTGGCAACGGGGAAGTTGAGGAAGGGGGAGTCAAGCGGAGCGAGCAAGACGAGCGTAGGGAAGTGGTGTGGCAACGGGGAAGTTGAGGAAGGGGGAGTCAAGCAGAGCCAGCGAGACGAGCGTAGGGAAGGGCTGTGGCAACGGGGAAGGTGAGGAAGGGGGAGTCAAGCAGAGCCAGCGATACGAGCCGAGGGACGGGGTGTGGCAACGGGGAAGGTGAGGAAGGGTGAGTCAAGCAGAGCCAGCGAGACGAGCGTAAGGAAATGGTGTGTCAACGGGGAATGTGAGGAAGGGGGAGTCAAGCAGAGCCAGCGAGACGAGCGTAGGGAAGGGGTGTGGCAACGGAGAAGGTGTGGAAGGGGGAGTCAAGCAGAGCCAGCGAGACGAGCGTAGGGAAGGGGTATGGCAACGGGGAAGGAGAAGAAGGGGGAGTCTAGCAGGGCCAGCGAGACGAGCGTAGGGAAGGGTTTTGGCAACGGGGAAGGTGAGGAAGGGGGAGTCATGCAGAGCAAGCGAGGCGAGCGTAGGGAAGGGGAGTGGCAACGGGGAGGTGTGGAAGGGGGATTCAAGCAGAGCCAGCGAGACGAGCGTAGGGAAGGGGTGCGGCAACGGGGAAGGTGAGGAAGGGGGAGTCAAGCGGAGCGAGCAAGACGAGCGTAGGCAAGGGGTGCGGCAACGGTGACGGTGAGGGAGGGGGAGTCAAGCAGAGCGAGCGAGACGAGTGTAGGGCAGGGGAGTGGCAACGGGGAAGGTGAGGAAGGGGGAGTCAAGCAGAGCCAGCGAGACGTGCGTAGGGAAGGGGTGTGGCAACGGGGAAGTTGAGGAAGGGGGAGTCATGCAGAGCCAGCGAGACGAGCGTAGGGAAGGGGTGTGGCAACGGGGAAGGTGAGGAAGGGGGAGTCAAGCAGAGCCAGCGAGACGAGCGTAGGGAAGGGGTGTGGCAACGGGGAAGGTGAGGAAGGGGGAGTCAAGCAGAGCCAGCGAGACGAGCGTAGGGAAGGGGTGTGGCAACGGGGAAGGTGAGGAAGGGTGAGTCAAGCAGAGCCAGCGATACGAGCGTAGGGAAGGGGTGTGGCAACGGGGAAGGTGAGGAAGGGAGAGTCAAGCAGAGCCAGCGAGACGAGCGTAGGGAAGGGGTGTGCAACGGCGAAGTTGAAGAAGGGGGAGTCAAGCGTAGCAAGCTAGACGAGTGTAGGGAAGGGGTGTGGCAACGGGGAAGGTGAGGATGGGGGAGTCACGCCGAGCAAGCGAGACGAGCGTAGAGAAGGGGTGTAGCAACGGGGAAGGTGAGGAAGGGGGAGTCAAGCAGAGCCAGCGAGACAAGCGTAGGGAAGGGGTGTGGCAACGGGGAAGGTGAGGAAGGGGGAGTCAAGCAGAGCCAGCGATACGAGCGTAGGGAAGGGGTGTGACAACGGGGAAGCTGAGGAAGGGAGAGTCAAGCAGAGCCAGCGAGACGAGCGTAGGGAAGGGGTGTGTCAACGGGGAAGGTGAGGAATGGGGAGTCAGGCAGAGCCAGCGAGACGAGCGTAGGAAAGGGATGTGGCAACGAGGAAGGTGAGGAAGGGGGAGTCAGGCAGAGCCAGCGAGACGAGCGTAGGGAAGGGGTGTGCCAACGGGGAAGGTGAGGAAGGGGGAGTCAGGCAGAGCCAGCGAGACGAGCGTAGGGAAGGGGTGTGGCAAGGGGGGAGGTCAGGCAGGGGGATTCAGGCAGAGCCAGCAAGACGAGCGTAGGGAAGGGGTGTGGCACCGGGGAAGGTGAGGAAGCTGGAGTCAAGCAGTGCCAGCGAGACGAGCGTAGGGAAGGGGTGTGGCAATGGGGAAGGTGAGGAAGCTGGAATCAAGCAGTGCCAGCGAGACGAGCGTAGGGAAGGGGTGTGGCAACAGGGTAGGTGAGGAAGGGGGAGTCAAGCTGAGCCAGCGAGACGAGCGTAGGGAGGGGGAGTGACAACGGGGAAGGTGAGGAAGGGGGAGTCAAGCAGAGCCAGCGAGGCGTGCGTAGGGAAGGGGTGTGGAAACGGGGAAGATGAGGAAGGGAAGCAGAGCCAGCGATACGAGCGTAAGGAAGGGGTGCGGCAACGGGGAAGGTGAGGAACGGAGAATCAAACAGATCCAGCGAGACGAGCTTAGTGAAAGGGTGTGGCAACGGGGAAGGTGAGGAAGAGGGAGTCAAGCAGTGCCAGCGAGACGAGCGTAGGGAAGGTGTGTGGCAACGGGGAAGGTGAGGAAGGGGGAGTCTAGCAGAGCCAGCGAGACGAGCGTAGGGAAGGGGTGTGCCAACGGGGAAGGTGAGGAACGGGGAGTCAAGTAGAGCAAGCGAGGCGAGCGTATGGAAGGGGTGTGGCAACGGGGAAGGTGTGGAAAGAGGATTCAAGCAGAGCCAGCGTGACGAGCGTAGGGAAGGGGTGCGGCAACGGGGGAGGTGAGGAAGGGGGAGTCAGGCAGAGCCAGCAAGACGGGCGTAGGGAAGGGGTGTGGCACTGGGGAAGGTGAGGAAGGGGGTGTCAAGCAGAGCGAGCGAGACGAGCGTAGGGAAGAGGTGGGGCAACGGGGAAGGTGAAGAAGGGGGAGTCAAGCAGAGCGAGCGAGACGAGCGTAGGGAAGGGGTGGTGCAACGGGGAAGGTGAGGAAGGGAGAGTCAAGCAGAGCCAGCGAGACATGCGTAGGGAGGGGGAGTGGCAACGGGGAAGGTGAGGAAGGGGGAGTCAAGCAGAGCCAGCGAGACGAGCGTGAGGAAGGTGTGTGGCAACGGGGAAGGTGAGGAAGGGGGAGTCAAGCAGAGCCAGCAAGACGAGCGTAGGGAAGGGGTGTGGCAACGGGGAAGTTGAGGAAGGGGGAGTCAAGCGCAGCGAGCAAGACGAGCGTAGGGAAGGGGTGCGGCAACGGTGAAGGTGAGGGAGGGGGAGTCAAGCAGAGCGAGCGAGACGAGTGTAGGGAAGGGGAGTGGCAAAGGTGAAGTTGAGGAAGGGGGAGACAAGCGGATCGAGTTAGACGAGCGTAGGGAAGTGGTGTGGCAACGGGGAAGGTGAGGAAGGGGGAGTCAAGCAGAGCCAGCGAGACGAGCGTAGGGAAGGGGTGTGGCAACGGGGAAGGTGAGGAAGGGGGAGTCAAGCAGAGCCAGCGATACGAGCGTAGGGATGGGGTGTGGCAACGGGGAAGGTGAGGAAGGGAGAGTCAAGCAGAGCCAGCGAGACGAGCGTAGGGAAGGGGTGTTGCAACGGGGAAGGTGAGGAAGGGGGAGTCAACAGAGCAAGCGAGACGAGCGTAGGGAAGGGGTGTGGCAACGGGGAAGGTGAGGAAGGGGGAGTCAGGCAGAGCCAGCGAGACGAGCGTAGGGAAGGGGTGTGGCAACGGGGAAGGTGTGGAAGGGGGAGTCAGGCAGAGCCAGCGAGACGAGCGTAGGGAAGAGGTGTGGCAAAGGGGAAGGTGAGGAAGGGGGAGTCAGGCAGAGCCAGCGAGACAAGCATAGGGAAGGGGTGTGGCAACGGGGGAGGTGAGGAAGGGGGAGTCAGGCAGAGCCAGCGAGCCGAGCGTAGGGAAGGGGTGTGGCACAGGGGAAGGTGACAAAGGGAGAGACAAGCTGAGTCAGCGAGACGAGCGTATGGAAGGGGTGTGGCAACGGGGAAGTTGAGGAAGGGGGAGTCAAGTGGAGCGAGCAAGACGAGTGTAGGGAAGGTGTGTGGCAACCGGGAAAGTGATGATGGGGGAGTCAAACACAGCCAGCAAGACGAGCGTAGGAAAGGGGTGTGGCAACAGGGAAGGTGAGGAAGGGGGAGTCAGGCAGAGCCAGCGATACGAGCGTAGGGAAGGGGTGTGGCAACGGGGAAGGTGAGGAAGGGAGAGTCGAGCAGAGCCAGCGAGACTAGCGTAGGAATGGGGTGTGGCAACGGGGAAGGTGATTAAGGGGGAGTCAAGCAGAGCCAGCGATACGTGCGTAGTGAAGGGGTGTGGTAACGAGGAAGGTGGGGAAGGGGGAGTCAAGCAGAGGCAGCGAGACGAGCGAAGGGAAGGCGTGTGGCAACGGGGAAGGTGAGGAAGGGGGAGTCAAGCAGAGCGAGCGAGACGAGCGTAGGGAAGGGGTGGGGCATCGGGGAAGGTGAGGAAGGGGGAGTCAAGCGGAGCGAGCAAGAGGAGTGTAGGGTAGGGGTGTGGCAACGGGGAAGGTGAGGATGGGGGAGTCAAGCAGAGCCAGCAAGACGAACGTAGGAAAGGGGTGTGGCAACGGGGAAGGTGAGGAAGGGGGAGTCAAGCAGAGCCAGCGATACGAGCGTAGGGAAGGGGTGTGTCAACGGGGAAGGTGAGGAAGGGGGAGTCAAGCAGAGCCAGCGAGACGAGCGTAGGAAAAGGGTGTAGCAACGGGGATGGTGAGGAAGGGGGCGTCAAGCAGGGCCAGCGATACGAACGAAGGGAAGGGGTGTGGCAGAGGGGAAGTTGAGGAAGGGGGAGTCAAGCAGAGCCAGCGAGACGAGCGTAGGGAAGGGGTGTGGCAACGGGGAAGGTGGGAAGGGGGAGTCAAGCAGAGCCAGCGAGACGAGCGTAGGGAAGGGGTGGGGCAACGGGGAAGGTGAGGAAGGGGGAGTCAAGCAGAGCAAGCGAGACGAGCGTAGGGAAGGGGTGTGGCAACGTGGAAGGTGAGGATGGGGGAGTCAGGCAGAGCCAGCGAGACAAGCGTAGGGAAGGCGTGAGGCAACGGGGGAGGTGTGGAAGTGGAGTCAGGCCGAGCCAGCGAGACGAGCGTAGGGAAGGGGTGTGGCTCCGGGGATGGTGAGAAAGGGAGAGGAAAGCTGAGCCAGCGAGACGAGCGTATGGAAGGGGAGTGGCAACGGGGAAGTTGAGGAAGGGGGAGTCAAGCGGAGCGAGCAAGACGAGCGTAGGGAAGTGTTGTGGCAACGGGGAAGGTGAGGAAGGGGGAGTCAAGCAGAGCCAGCGAGACGAGCGTAGGGAAGGGGTGTGGAAACGGGGAAGGTGAGGAAGGGAGAGTCAAGCAGAGCCAGCGAGACGAGCGTAGGGAAGGGGTGTGGCAACGGGGAAGGTGAGGAAGGGAGAGTCAAGCAGAGCAAGCGAAACGAGCGTAGGGAAGGGGTGAGGCAACGGGGAAGGTGAGGAAGGGGGAGTCAAGCAGAGCCAGCGAGACGAGTGTAGGGAAGGGGTGTGGCAACGGGGAAGGTGAGGAAGGGGGAGTCAAGCAGAGCCAGCGAGACGGGAGTAGGGAGGGTGTGTGGCAACGGGGAAGGTGAGGAAGCGGGAGTCAAGCAGAGCAAGCGAGACGAGCGTAGGGAAGGGGTGTGGCAACGGGGAAGGTGAGGAAGGGGGAGTCATGCAGAGCCAGCGAGACGAGCGTAGGGAAGGGGTGTGGCAACGGGGAAGTTGTGGAAGGGGGAGTCAGGCAAAGCCAGCGAGACGAGCGTAGGGGTGTGGCAAAGGGGAAGGTGAGGAAGGGGGAGTCAAGCAGAGCCAGCAAGACGAGCGTAGGGAAGGGGTGTGGCAACGGGGAAGTTTAGGAAGGGGGAGTCAAGCGGAGCGAGCAAGACGAGTGTAGGGAAGGGGTGTGGCAACGGGGAAAGTGAGGAAGGGGGAGTCAAGCAGAGCCAGCAAGACGAGCGTAGGAAAGGGGTGTGGCAACGGGGAAGGTGAGGAAGGGGGAGTCAAGCAGAGCCAGCGAGACGAGAGTAGGAAAGGGGTGTGGCAACGGGGAAGGTGAGGTAGGGGGAGTCAAGCAGAGCCAGCGATACGAGCGTAGGTAAGGGGTGTGGCAACGGGGAAGGTGAGGAAGGGGGAGTCAAGCAGAGCCAGCGAGACGAGCGTAGGAAAGGGGTGTGGCAACGGGGAAGGTGAGGAAGGGGGAGTAAAGCAGGGCCAGCGAGACGAGCGTAGGGAAGGGGTGTGGCAACGGGGAAGGTGAGGAAGTGGGAGTCAAGCAGAGCCAGCGAGACGAGCGTAGGGAAGGGGTGTGGCAACGGGGAAAGTGAGGAATGGGGAGTCAAGCAGAGCCAGCGAGACGAGCGTAGGGAAGGGGTGGGGCAACTGGGAAGGTGAGGAATGGGGAGTCAAGCAGAGAAAGCGAGACGAGCGTAGGGAAGGGGTGTGGCAACGGGGAAGGTGAGGAAGGGGGAGTCAGGCAGAGCCAGCGAGACAAGCGTAGGGAAGGGGTGTGGCAACGGAGGAGGTGAGGAAGGGGGAGTCAGGCAGAGCCAGCGAGACGAGCGTAGGGAAGGGGTGTGGCACCGGGGAAGGTGAGAAATGGAGAGACAAGCTGAGCCAGCGAGACGAGCGTAGGGATGGGGAGTGGCAACGGGGAAGTTGAGGAAGGGGGAGTCAAGCGGAGCGAGCAAAACGAGCGTAGAGAAGTGGTGTGGCAACGGGGAAGGTGTGGGAGGGGGAGACAGGTAGAGCTAGCGAGACGAGCGTAGGGAAGGGGAGTGACAACGGGGAAGGTGAGGAAGGGGGAGTCAAGCGGAGCGAGCAAGACGAGCGTAGGGAAGGGGTGCGGCAACGGTGAAGGTGAGGGAGGGGGAGTCAAGCAGAGCGAGCGAGACGAGTGTAGGGAAGGGGAGTGGCAACGGGGAAGTTGAGGAAGGGGGAGACAAGCGAAGCGAGTAAGACGAGCGTAGGGAAGGGGTGTGGCAACGGGGAAGGTGAGGAAGGGGGAGACAGGTAGAGCTAGCGAGACGAGTGTAGGGAAGGGGAGTGGCAACGGGGAAGTTGAGGAAGGGGGAGACAAGCGGAGCGAGCAAAACGAGCGTAGGGAAGGGGTGCTGCAACGGGGAAGGTGAGTAAGGGGGAGACAGGTAGAGCGAGCTAGACGAGCGATGGGAAGGGGTGTGGCAACGGGGAAGTTGAGGAAGGGGGAGTCAAGCGGAGCGAGCAAGACGAGCGTAGGGAAGGGGTGCGGCAACGGTGAAGGTGAGGGAGGGGGAGTCAAGCAGAGCGAGCGAGACGAGTGTAGGGAAGGGGAGTGGCAACGGGGAAGTTGAGGAAGGGGGAGACAAGCGGAGCGAGTAAGACGAGCGTAGGGAAGTGGTGTGGCAACGGGGAAGGTGTGGAAGGAGGAGTCAGGCAGAGCCAGCGAGACGAGCGTAGGGAAGAGGTGTGGCAAGGGGGAAGGTGAGGAAGGGGGAGTCAAGCAGAGCCAGCAAGACGAGCGTAGGGAAGGGGTGTGGCAACGGGGAAGTTGAGGAAGGGGGAGTCAAGCGGAGCGAGCAAGACGAGTGTAGGGAAGTGGTGTGGCAACGGGGAAAGTGAGGATGGGGGAGACAAGAAGAGCCAGCAAGACGAGCGTAGGAAAGGGGTGTGGCAACGGGGGAGGTGAGGAAGGGGGAGTCAGGCAGAGCCAGCGAGACAAGCGTAGGGAAGGGGTGTGGCACTGGGAAAGGTGAGGAAGGGGGAGTCAAGCAGAGCGAGCGAGACGAGCGTAGGGAAGGGGTGTGGCAACGGGGAAGGTGGGGAAGGGGAGTCAAGCAGAGGCAGCGAGACGAGCGTAGGGAAGGGGTGTGGCAACGGGGAAGGAGCGGAAGGGGGAGTCAAGCAGTGCCAGCGAGACGAGCGTAGGGAAGGGGTGTGGCAACGGGGAAGGTGAGGAAAGTGGAGTCAGGCAGAGCAAGCGAGACGAGCGTAGGGAAGGGGTGTGGCAACGGGGAAGGTAAGGAAGGGGGAGTCAAGCAGAGCCAGCGAGACGAGCGTAGGAAAGGGGTGTGGCCACGGGGAAGGTGAGGAAGGGGGAGTCAAGCAGAGCCAGCGATACGAGCGTAGGGAAGGTGTGTGGCAACGGGGAAGGTGGGGAAGGGGAGTCAAGCAGAGCCAGCGAGACGAGCGTAGGGAAGGGGTGTGGCAACGTGGAAGGAGAGGAAGGGGGAGTCAAGCAGAGCCAGCAAGACGAGCGTAGGAAAGGTGTGTGGCAACGGGGAAGTTGAGGAAGGGGGAGTCAAGCGTAGCGAGCAAGACGAGTGTAGGGAAGGGGTGTGGCAACGGGGAAGGTGAGGAAGGGGGAGTCAAGCAGAGCCAGCAAGACGAGCGTAGGAAAGGGGTGTGGTAACGGGGAAGGTGAGGAACTGGAGTCAAGCAGAACCAGCGATACGAGCGTAGAGAAGGGGTGTGGCAACGGGGAAGGTGAGGAAGGGGGAGTCAAGCAGAGCCAGCGAGACGAGCGTAGGAAAGGGGTGTGGCAACGGGGAAGGTGAGGAAGGGGGAGTCAAGCAGAGCCAGCGAGACGAATGTAGGGAAGGGATGTGGCAACGGGGAATGTGAGGAAGGGGGAGTCAGCAGAGCCAGCGAGACGAGCGTAGGGAAGGGGTGGGGCAACGGGGAAGGTGAGGAAGGGGGAGTCAAGCAGAGCAAGCGAGACGAGCGTAGGGAAGGGGTGTGGCAACGGGGAAGGTGAGGAAGGGGGAGTCAGGCATAGCCAGCGAGACAAGCATAGGGAAGGCGTGTGGCAACGGGGAAGGTGAGGAAGGGGGAGTCAGGCAGAGCCTGCGGGACGAGCGTAGGGAAGGGGTGTGGCACAGGGGAAGGTGAGAAAGGGAGAGACAAGCTGAGCCAGCGAGACGAGCGTATGGAAGGGGAGTGGCAACCGGGAAGTTGAGGAAGAGGAAGTCAAGCGGAGCGAGCAAAACGAGCGTAGGGAAGTGGTGTGGCAACGGGGAAGGTGAGGAAGGGGGAGTCAAGCAGAGCCAGCGAGACGAGCGTAGGGAAGGACTGTGGCAACGGGGAAGGTGAGGAAGGGGGGTCAAGCAGAGCCAGCGATACGAGCGTAGGGACGGGGTGTGGCAACGGGCAAGGTGTGTAAGGGTGAGTCAAGCAGAGCCAGCTAGACGAGCGTAGGGAAAGGGTGTGTCAACGGGGAAGGTGAGGAAGGGGGAGTCAAGCAGAGCCAGCGAGACGAGCGTAGGGAAGGGGTGTGGCAACGGAGAAGGTGTGGAAGGGGGAGTCAAGCAGAGCCAGCGAGACGAGCGTAGGGAAGGGGTGTGGCAACGGGGAAGGTGAGGAAGGGGGATTCTAGCAGTGCCAGCGAGACGAGCGTAGGGAAGGGGTGTGGCAACGGGGAAGGTGAGGAAGCGGGAGTCATGCAGAGCAAGCGAGGCGAGCGTAGGGAAGGGGTGTGGCAACGGGGAGGTGTGGAAGGGGGATTCAAGCAGAGCCAGCGAGACGAGCGTAGGGAAGGTGTGTGGCAACGGGGAAGGTGAGGAAGGGGGAGTCAAGCGGAGCGAGCAAGACGAGCGTAGGGAAGGGGTGCGGAAACGGTGACGGTGAGGGAGGGGGAGTCAAGCAGAGCGAGCGAGACGAGTGTAGGACAGGGGAGTGGCAACGGGGAAGGTGAGGAAGGGGGAGTCAAGCAGAGCCAGCGAGACGTGCGTAGGCAAGGGCTGTGGCAACGGGGAAGTTGAGGAAGGGGGAGTCAAGCAGAGCCAGCGAGACGAGCGTAGGGAAGGGGTGTGGCATCGGGGAAGGTGAGGAAGGGTGAGTCAAGCAGAGCCAGCGATACGAGCGTAGGGAAGGGGTGTGGCAACGGGGAAGGTGAGGAGGGGAGAGTCAAGCAGAGCCAGCGATACGAGCGTAGGGAAGGGGTGTGGCAACGGGGAAGGTGAGGAAGGGAGAGTCAAGCAGAGCCAGCGAGACGTGCGTAGTGAAGGTGTGTGGCAACGGGGAAGGTGAGGAAGAGGGAGTCAAGCAGAGCCAGCGAGACGAGCGTAGGGAAGGGGTGTGGCAACGGGGAAGGTGAGGAAGGGTGAGTCAAGCAGAGCCAGCGATACGAGCGTAGGGAAGGGGTGTGGCAACGGGGAAGGTGAGGAAGGGAGAGTCAAGCAGAGCCAGCGATACAAGCGTAGGGAAGGGGTGTGGCAACGGGGAAGGTGAGGAAGGGAGAGTCAAGCAGAGCCAGCGAGACGTGCGTAGTGAAGGTGTGTGGCAACGGGGAAGGTGAGGAAGAGGGAGTCAAGCAGAGCCAGCGAGACGAGCGTAGGGAAGGGGTGTGGCAACGTGGAAGGTGAGGAAGGGGGAGTCAAGCAGAGCAAGCGAGGCGAGCCTAGGGAAGGGGTGTGGCAACGGGGAGGTGTGGAAAGGGAGACCAGCGGAGCGAGCTAGACGAGCGTTGGGAAGGGGTGTGGCAACGGGGAAGTTGAGGAAGGAGGTTTCAAGCGGATCGAGCAAGACGAGCGTAGGGAAGGGGTGCGGCAACGGTGAAGGTGAGGAAGGGGGAGTCAAGCAGAGCGAGCGAGACGAGCGTAGGGAAGGGGTGTGGCAACGGGGAAGGTGAGGAAAGGAGAGTCAAGCGGAGCGAGTAAGACGAGCGTAGGGAAGTGGTGTGGCAACGGCGAAGGTGAGGAATGGGGAGTCAAGCAGAGCCAGCGAGACGTGCGTAGGGAAGGGGTGTGGCAACCTGGAAGGTGAGGAAGGGTGAGTCAAGCAGAGCCAGCGATACGAGTGTAGGGAAGGGGTGTGTCAACGGGGAAGGTGAGGAAGGGAGAGTCAAGCAGAGCCAGCGAGACGAGCGTAGTGAAGGGGTGTGGCAACGGGGAAGGTGAGGAAGAGGGAGTCATGCAGTGCCAGCGAGACGAGCGTAGGGAAGGGGTGTGGCATCGGGGAAGGTGAGGAAGGGGGAGTCTAGCAGAGCCAGCGAGACGAGCGTAGGGAAGGGGTGTGGCAACGGGGAAGGTGAGGAAGGGGGAGTCATGCAGAGCAAGCGAAGCGAGCTGAGGGAAGGGGTGTGGCAACGGGGAGTTGTGGAAGGGGGATTCAAGCAGAGCCAGCGAGACGAGCGTAAGGAAGGGGTGTGGCAACGCGGAAGGTGAGGAAGGGGGAGTCAGACAGAGTCAGCGAGACGAGCGTAGGGAAGTGGTGTGGCAACGGGGGAGGTGAGGAAGGGGGAGTCAAGCAGAGCGAGACGAGCGTAGGGAAGGGGTGGTGCAACGGGGAAAGTGAGGAAGGGAGAGTCAAGATGAGCCAGCGAGTCGAGCGTAGGGAAGGGGTGTGGCAACGGGGAAGGCGAGGAAGGGGGAGCCAAGCAGAGCCAGCGAGACGAGCGTAGGGAAGGTGTGTGGCAACGGGGAAGGTGAGGAAAGTGGAGTCAGGCAGAGCAAGCGAGACGAGCGTAGGGAAGGGGTGTGGCAACGGGGAAGGTGAGGAAGGGGGAGTAAGCAGAGCAAGCGAGACGAGCGTAGGGAAGGGGTGTTGCAACGGGGAAGGTGAGGAAGGGGGAGGCAGGCAGAACCAGTGAGACTAGCGTAGGGAAGGGGTGTGGCAACGGGGAAGGTGAGGAAGGGGGAGTCAGACAGAGTCAGCGAGTCGAGCGTAGGGAAGTGGTGTGGCAACGGGGGAGGTGAGGAAGGGGGAGTCAGGCAGAGCCAGCGAGACAAGCGTAGGGAAGGGGTGTGGCACTGGGAAAGGTGAGGAAGGGGGAGTCAAGCAGAGCGAGCGAGACGAGCCTAGAAAATGGGAGTGGCATCGCGGAAGTTGTGGAGGGAGGGGACAAGCAGAGCCAGCGAAACGAGCGTAGGGAACGGGAGTGGCAACTGGGAAGTTGAGGAAGGGGGAGACAAGCGGAGCGAGCAAGACGAGCGTAGTGAAGGGGAGTGGCAACGGGGAAGGTGAGGAAGGGGGAGACAAGCGGAGCGAGCGAGACGAGCGTTGGGAAGGGGTGTGGCAACGGGGAAGTTGAGGAAGGGGGAGTCCAGCGGAGCGAGCAAGACGAGCGTAGGAAAGGGGTTAGGCAACGGGGAAGGTGAGGAAGGGGGAGTCAAGTGGAGCGAGCAAGACGAGTGTTGGGAAGGGGTATGGCAACGGGGAAGGTGAGGAAGGGGGAGTCAAGCAGAGCGAGCGAGACGAGTGTAGGGAAGGGGTGTGGCAACGGGGAAGGTGAGGAAGGGGGAGTCAAGCATAGCCAGCGAGACGAGCGTAGGGAAGGGGTGTGGCAACGGGGAAAGTGAGGAAGCGGGAGTAAAGCAGAGCCAGCGATTCGAGCGTAGGGAAGGGGTGTGGCAACGGGGAAGGTGAGGAAGGGAGAGTCAAGCAGATCCAGCGAGACGAGCGTAGTGTAGGGTTGTGGCAACGGGGAAGGTGAGGAAGCTAGAGTCAAGCAGTGCCAGCGAGACGAGCGTTGGGAAGGGGTGTGGCAACAGGGAAGGTGAGGAAGGGGGAGTCAAGCAGAGCCAGCGAGACGAGCGTAGGGAAGGGGTGTGGCAACGGGGAAGGTGAGGAAGGGGGAGTCAAACTGAGCAGGCGAGACGAGCGTAGGGAAGGATTGTGGCACCGGGGAAGGTGAGTAAGGGGGAGTCAAGCAGAGCCTGCGAGACGATCGTAGGGAAGGGGTGTGGCAACGGGGAAGGTGAAGGGGGAGTCAGGCAGAACCAGCGAGACGAGCGTAGGGAAGGAGTTTGGCAACGGGGAAGGTGAGGAAGGGGGAGTCAGGCAGAGCCAGCGAGACGAGCGTAGGAAGGGGTGTGGCAACCTGGGGAGGTGAGGAAGGGGTATCAGGCAGAGCCAGCGAGACGAGCGTAGGGAAGGGGTTTGGAAACGGGGAAGGTGAGGAAGGGGGAGTCAAGCAGAGGCAGCGATACGAGCGTAGGGAAGGGGTGTGGCAACGGGGAAGGTGAGGGAAGGGGGAGTCAAGCAGAGCCAGCGATACGAGCATAGGGAAGGGGTGTGTGGCAACGGGGACGGTGAGGAGGGGGGAGTCAAGCAGAGCCAGCGATAAGAGCGTAGGGAAGGGGTGGTGCAACGGGGAAGGTGAGGGAAGGAGAGACAACGTGAGCTAGAGAGACGAGCGTAGGGAAGGGGTGTGGCAACGGGGAAGTTGAGGAAGGGGGAGTCAAGCGGAGCGAGCAAGACCGAGTGTAGGGAAGGGCAGTGGCAACGGGGAAGTTGAGGAAGGGAGAGTCAAGCAGAGCCAGCGAGACGAGCGTAGGGAAGGGCAGTGGGCAACGGGGAAGTTGAGGAAGGGGGGGACAAGCGTACCGAGCAAGACGAGCGAAGGGAAGGGGTGCGGCAACGGGGGAGGTGAGGAAGGGGGAGTCAGGCAGAGCCAGCAAGGCAGGCGTAGGGAAGGGGTGTGGCACCGGGGAAGGTGAGGAGGGAGAGACAAGCAGCGCCAGCGAGACGACCGTAGGGAAGGGGTGTGGAAACGGGGAAGGTGAGGAATGGGGAGTCAAGTGGGCGAGCAAGACGAGTGTAGGGAAGTGGTGTGGCAACGGGAAGGTGAGGAAGGGGGAGACAGGCAGAGCTAGCGAGACGAGCGTAGGGAAGGGGAGTGGCAACGGGGAGGTGAGGAAGGGGGAGACCAGCGGAGCGAGCTAGACGAGCGTTGGGAAGGGTGTGGCAACGGGGAAGTTGAGGAAGGGGGAGTCAAGCGGAGCGAGCAAGACGAGCGTAGGGAAGGGGAGCGGCAACGGTCAAGGTGAGGGAGGGGGAGTCAAGCAGAGCGAGCGACACGAGTGTAGGAAGGGGAGTGGCAACGGGGAAGTTGAGGAAGGGGGAGACAAGCGGAGCGAGCAAGACGAGCGTAGGGAAGGGGAGCGGGCAACGGTGAAGGTGAGGGAGGGGGAGTCAAGCAGAGCCAGCGAGACGAACGTAGGGAAGGGGTGTGGCAACGGGGAAGTTGAGGAAGGGGGAGTCAAGCAGAGCCAGCGATACGAGCGTAGGGAAGGGGTGTGGCAACGGGGAAGGTGAGGAAGGGTGAGTCAAGCAGAGCCAGCGATACGAGCGTAGGGAAGGGGTGTGGCAACGGGGAAGGTGAGGAAGGGAGAGTCAAGCAGAGCCAGCGAGACGAGCGTAGGGAAGGGGGTGTGGCAACGGGGAAGGTTAGGAAGGGGGATTCTAGCAGAGCCAGCGAGACGAGCGTAGGGAAGGGATGTGGCAACGTGGGAAGGTGAGGAGGGGGGGTCAAGCAGAGCAAGCGAGGCGAGCCTAGGGAAGGGGTGTGGCAACGGGGAGGTGTGGAAGGGGGATTAAAGCAGAGCCAGCGAGACGAGCGTGGGGAAGGGGGTGTGGCAACGGGGAAGGTGAGGAAGGGAGAGTCAAGCGGAGCAGCGAGACAAGTATAGGGAAGGGGTGTGGCAACGGGGAAGGTGAGGATTGGGGAGACAGGCAGAGCCAGCGAGACGAGCGTAAGGAAGGGTGTGGCAAGGGGGAAGGTGAGGAAGGGGGAGGACCAGCGGAGCGAGCTAGACGAGCGTTGGGAAGCGGGTGTGGCAACGGGGAAGTTGAGGAAGGAGGATTCAAGCGGATCGAGCAAGACGAGCGTAGGGAAGGGATGCGGCAACGGTGAAGGTGAGGAAGGGGGGAGTCAAGCAGAGCGAGCGAGACGAGCGTAGGGAAGGGGTGTGGCAACGGGGAAGGTGAGGAAGGGGGAGTCAGGCAGAGCCAGCGAGACGAGCGTAGGGAAGGGGTGTGGCAACGGGGAAGTTGTGGAAGGGGGAGTCAGGCAAAGCCAGCGAGACGAGCGTAGGGAAGGGGTGTGGCAAAGGGAAGGTGAGGAAGGGGGAGTCAAGCAGAGCAGCAAGACGAGCGTAGGGAAGGGGTGTGGCAACGGGAGGAAGTTTAGGAAGGGGGAGTCAAGCGGAGCGAGCAAGACGAGTGTAGGGAAGGGGTGTGGCAACGGGGAAAGTGAGGAAGGGGGAGTCAAGCAGAGCCAGCAAGACGAGCGTAGGAAAGGGGGTGTGGCAACGGGGAAGGTGAGGAAGGGGGAGTCAAGCAGAGCCAGCGAGACGAGAGTAGGAAAGGGGTGTGGCAACGGGGAAGGTGAGGTAGGGGGAGTCAAGCAGAGCCAGCGATACGAGCGTAGGTAAGGGGTGTGGCAACGGGGAAGGTGAGGAAGGGGGAGTCAAGCAGAGCCAGCGAGACGAGCGTAGGAAAGGGGTGTGGGCAACGGGGAAGGTGAGGAAGGGGGAGTAAAGCAGGGCCAGCGAGACGAGCGTAGGGAAGGGGTGTGTGGCAACGGGAAGGTGAGGAAGGGGGAGTCAAGCAGAGCCAGCGAGACGAGCGTAGGGAAGGGGTTGTGGCAACGGGGAAAGTGAGGAATGGGGAGTCAAGCAGAGCGCAGCGAGACGAGCGTAGGGAAGGGGTGGGGCAAGCGGGAAGGTGAGGAATGGGGAGTCAAGCAGAGCAAGCGAGACGAGCGTAGGGAAGGGGTGTGGCAACGGGGAAGGTGAGGAAGGGGGGGGAGTCAGGCAGAGCCAGCGAGACAAGCGTAGGGAAGGGGTGTGGCAACGGAGGAGGTAAGGAAGGGGGAGTCAGGCAGACGCAGCGAGACGAGCGTAGGGAAGGGGTGTGGCACCGGGGAAGGTGAGAATGGAGGAGACAAGCTGAGCCAGCGAGACGATTGTAGGGAAGGGGAGTGGCAACGGGGAAGTTGAGGAAGGGGGAGTCAAGCGGAGCGAGCAAAACGAGCGTAGGGAAGTGGTGTGGCAACGGGGAAGGTGTGGGAGGGGGAGACAGGTAGAGCTAGCGAGACGAGCGTAGGGAAGGGGAGTGACAACGGGGAAGGTGAGGAAGGGGGAGTCAAGCGGAGCGAGCAAGACGGGCGTAGGGAAGGGGTGCGGCAACGGTGAAGGTGAGGGAGGGGGAGTCAAGCAGAGCGAGCGAGACGAGTGTAGGGAAGGGGAGTGGCAACGGGGAAGTTGAGGAAGGGGGAGACAAGCGAAGCGAGTAAGACGAGCGTAGGGAAGGGGTGTGGCAACGGGGAAGGTGAGGAAGGGGGAGACAGGTAGAGCTAGCGAGACGAGTGTAGGGAAGGGGAGTGGCAACGGGGAAGTTGAGGAAGGGGGAGACAAGCGGAGCGAGCAAAACGAGCGTAGGGAAGGGGTGTGGTAACGGGGAAGGTGAGGAAGGGGGAGACAGGTAGAGCTAGCGAGACGAGCGTAGGGAAGAGGTGTGGCAAGGGGGAAGGTGAGGAAGGGGGAGTCAAGCAGAGCCAGCAAGACGAGCGTAGGGAAGGGGTGTGGCAACGGGGAAGTTGAGGAAGGGGGAGTCAAGCGGAGCGAGCAAGACGAGTGTAGGGAAGTGGTGTGGCAACGGGGAAAGTGAGGATGGGGGAGACAAGAAGAGCCAGCAAGACGAGCGTAGGAAAGGGGTGTGGCAACGGGGAAGGTGAGGGAGGGGGAGTCAAGCAGAGCGAGCGAGACGAGTGTAGGGAAGGGGAGTGGCAACGGGGAAGTTGAGGAAGGGGGAGACAAGCGGAGCGAGTAAGACGAGCGTAGGGAAGTGGTGTGGCAACGGGGAAGGTGTGGAAGGAGGAGTCAGGCAGAGCCAGCGAGACGAGCGTAGGGAAGAGGTGTGGCAAGGGGGAAGGTGAGGAAGGGGGAGTCAAGCAGAGCGAGCGAGACGAGTGTAGGGAAGGGGAGTGGCAACGGGGAAGTTGAGGAAGGGGGAGTCAAGCGGAGCGAGCAAGACGAGTGTAGGGAAGGGGTGTGGCAACGGGGAAGGTGTGGAAGGAGGAGTCAGGCAGAGCCAGCGAGACGAGCGTAGGGAAGAGGTGTGGCAAGGGGGAAGGTGAGGAAGGGGGAGTCAAGCAGAGCCAGCAAGACGAGCGTAGGGAAGGGGTGTGGCAACGGGGAAGTTGAGGAAGGGGGAGTCAAGCGGAGCGAGCAAGACGAGTGTAGGGAAGTGGTGTGGCAACGGGGAAAGTGAGGATGGGGGAGACAAGAAGAGCCAGCAAGACGAGCGTAGGAAAGGGGTGTGGCAACGGGGAAGGTGAGGAAGGGGGAGTCAAGCAGAGCCAGCGATACGAGCGTAGGGAAGGGGTGTGTCAACGGGGAAGGTGAGGAAGGGGGAGTCAAGCAGAGCCAGCGAGACGAGCGTAGGAAAGGGGTGTGGCCACGGGGAAGGTGAGGAAGGGGGAGTCAAGCAGAGCCAGCGATACGAGCGTAGGGAAGGGGTGGGGCAACGGGGAAGGTGGGGAAGGGGAGTCAAGCAGAGGCAGCGAGACGAGCGTAGGGAAGGGGTGTGGCAACGGGGAAGGAGAGGAAGGGGGAGTCAAGCAGTGCCAGCGAGACGAGCGTAGGGAAGGGGTGTGGCAACGGGGAAGGTGAGGAAAGTGGAGTCAGGCAGAGCAAGCGAGATGAGCGTAGGGAAGGGGTGTGGCAACGGGGAAGGTAAGGAAGGGGGAGTCAAGCAGAGCCAGCGAGACGAGCGTAGGAAAGGGGTGTGGCCACGGGGAAGGTGAGGAAGCGGGAGTCAAGCAGAGCCAGCGATACGAGCGTAGGGAAGGGATGTGGCAACGGGGAAGGTGGGGAAGGGGAGTCAAGCAGAGCCAGCGAGACGAGCGTAGGGAAGGGGTGTGGCAACGTGGAAGGAGAGGAAGGGGGAGTCAAGCAGTGCCAGCAAGACGAGCGTAGGAAAGGGGTGTGGCAACGGGGAAGTTGAGGAAGGGGGAGTCAAGCGTAGCGAGCAAGACGAGTGTAGGGAAGGGGTGTGGCAACGGGGAAGGTGAGGAAGGGGGAGTCAAGCAGAGCCAGCAAGACGAGCGTAGGAAAGGGGTGTGGTAACGGGGAAGGTGAGGAACTGGAGTCAAGCAGAACCAGCGATACGAGCGTAGGGAAGGGGTGTGGCAACGGGGAAGGTGAGGAAGGGGGAGTCAAGCAGTGCCAGCGAGACGAGCGTAGGAAAGGGGTGTGGCAACGGGGAAGGTGAGGAAGGGGGAGTCAAGCAGAGCCAGCGAGACGAATGTAGGGAAGGGATGTGGCAACGGGGAATGTGAGGAAGGGGGAGTCAGCAGAGCCAGCGAGACGAGCGTAGGGAAGGGGTGGGGCAACGGGGAAGGTGAGGAAGGGGGAGTCAAGCAGAGCAAGCGAGACGAGCGTAGGGAAGGGGTGTGGCAACGGGGAAGGTGAGGAAGGGGGAGTCAGGCATAGCCAGCGAGACAAGCATAGGGAAGGCGTGTGGCAACGGGGGAGGTGAGGAAGGGGGAGTCAGGCAGAGCCAGCGGGACGAGCGTAGGGAAGGGGTGTGGCACAGGGGAAGGTGAGAAAGGGAGAGACAAGCTGAGCCAGCGAGACGAGCGTATGGAAGGGGAGTGGCAACCGGGAAGTTGAGGAAGAGGGAGTCAAGCGGAGCGAGCAAAACGAGCGTAGGGAAGTGGTGTGGCAACGGGGAAGGTGAGGAAGGGGGAGTCAAGCAGAGCCAGCGAGACGAGCGTAGGGAAGGACTGTGGCAACGGGGAAGGTGAGGAAGGGGGAGTCAAGCAGAGCCATCGATACGAGCGTAGGGACGGGGTGTGGCAACGGGCAAGGTGTGGAAGGGTGAGTCAAGCAGAGCCAGCTAGACGAGCGTAGGGAAAGGGTGTGTCAACGGGGAAGGTGAGGAAGGGGGAGTCAAGCAGAGCCAGCGAGACGAGCGTAGGGAAGGGATGTGGCAACGGGGCAGGTGAGGAAGGGGGAGTCAAGCAGAGCAAGCGAGACAAGCGTAGGGAAGGCGTGAGGCAACGGGGGAGGTGTGGAAGTGGAGTCAGGCCGAGCCAGCGAGACGAGCGTAGGGAAGGGGTGTGGCAACGGGGAAGGTGAGGAAGGGAGAGTCAAGCAGAGCCAGCGAGACGAGCGTAGGGAAGGGGTGTGCAACGGCGAAGTTGAGGAAGGGGGAGTCAAGCGTAGCAAGCTAGACGAGTGTAGGGAAGGGGTGTGGCAACGGGGAAGGTGAGGATGGGGGAGTCACGCCGAGCAAGCGAGACGAGCGTAGAGAAGGGGTGTAGCAACGGGGAAGGTGAGGAAGGGGGAGTCAAGCAGAGCCAGCGAGACAAGCGTAGGGAAGGGGTGTGGCAACGGGGAAGGTGAGGAAGGGGGAGTCAAGCAGAGCCAGCGATACGAGCGTAGGGAAGGGGTGTGACAACGGGGAAGCTGAGGAAGGGAGAGTCAAGCAGAGCCAGCGAGACGAGCGTAGGGAAGGGGTGTGTCAACGGGGAAGGTGAGGAATGGGGAGTCAGGCAGAGCCAGCGAGACGAGCGTAGGAAAGGGATGTGGCAACGAGGAAGGTGAGGAAGGGGGAGTCAGGCAGAGCCAGCGAGACGAGCGTAGGGAAGGGGTGTGCCAACGGGGAAGGTGAGGAAGGGGGAGTCAGGCAGAGCCAGCGAGACGAGCGTAGGGAAGGGGTGTGGCAAGGGGGGAGGTCAGGCAGGGGGATTCAGGCAGAGCCAGCAAGACGAGCGTAGGGAAGGGGTGTGGCACCGGGGAAGGTGAGGAAGCTGGAGTCAAGCAGTGCCAGCGAGACGAGCGTAGGGAAGGGGTGTGGCAATGGGGAAGGTGAGGAAGCTGGAATCAAGCAGTGCCAGCGAGACGAGCGTAGGGAAGGGGTGTGGCAACAGGGTAGGTGAGGAAGGGGGAGTCAAGCTGAGCCAGCGAGACGAGCGTAGGGAGGGGGAGTGACAACGGGGAAGGTGAGGAAGGGGGAGTCAAGCAGAGCCAGCGAGGCGTGCGTAGGGAAGGGGTGTGGAAACGGGGAAGATGAGGAAGGGAAGCAGAGCCAGCGATACGAGCGTAAGGAAGGGGTGCGGCAACGGGGAAGGTGAGGAACGGAGAATCAAACAGATCCAGCGAGACGAGCTTAGTGAAAGGGTGTGGCAACGGGGAAGGTGAGGAAGAGGGAGTCAAGCAGTGCCAGCGAGACGAGCGTAGGGAAGGTGTGTGGCAACGGGGAAGGTGAGGAAGGGGGAGTCTAGCAGAGCCAGCGAGACGAGCGTAGGGAAGGGGTGTGCCAACGGGGAAGGTGAGGAACGGGGAGTCAAGTAGAGCAAGCGAGGCGAGCGTATGGAAGGGGTGTGGCAACGGGGAAGGTGTGGAAAGAGGATTCAAGCAGAGCCAGCGTGACGAGCGTAGGGAAGGGGTGCGGCAACGGGGGAGGTGAGGAAGGGGGAGTCAGGCAGAGCCAGCAAGACGGGCGTAGGGAAGGGGTGTGGCACTGGGGAAGGTGAGGAAGGGGGTGTCAAGCAGAGCGAGCGAGACGAGCGTAGGGAAGAGGTGGGGCAACGGGGAAGGTGAAGAAGGGGGAGTCAAGCAGAGCGAGCGAGACGAGCGTAGGGAAGGGGTGGTGCAACGGGGAAGGTGAGGAAGGGAGAGTCAAGCAGAGCCAGCGAGACATGCGTAGGGAGGGGGAGTGGCAACGGGGAAGGTGAGGAAGGGGGAGTCAAGCAGAGCCAGCGAGACGAGCGTGAGGAAGGTGTGTGGCAACGGGGAAGGTGAGGAAGGGGGAGTCAAGCAGAGCCAGCAAGACGAGCGTAGGGAAGGGGTGTGGCAACGGGGAAGTTGAGGAAGGGGGAGTCAAGCGCAGCGAGCAAGACGAGCGTAGGGAAGGGGTGCGGCAACGGTGAAGGTGAGGGAGGGGGAGTCAAGCAGAGCGAGCGAGACGAGTGTAGGGAAGGGGAGTGGCAAAGGTGAAGTTGAGGAAGGGGGAGACAAGCGGATCGAGTTAGACGAGCGTAGGGAAGTGGTGTGGCAACGGGGAAGGTGAGGAAGGGGGAGTCAAGCAGAGCCAGCGAGACGAGCGTAGGGAAGGGGTGTGGCAACGGGGAAGGTGAGGAAGGGGGAGTCAAGCAGAGCCAGCGATACGAGCGTAGGGATGGGGTGTGGCAACGGGGAAGGTGAGGAAGGGAGAGTCAAGCAGAGCCAGCGAGACGAGCGTAGGGAAGGGGTGTTGCAACGGGGAAGGTGAGGAAGGGGGAGTCAACAGAGCAAGCGAGACGAGCGTAGGGAAGGGGTGTGGCAACGGGGAAGGTGAGGAAGGGGGAGTCAGGCAGAGCCAGCGAGACGAGCGTAGGGAAGGGGTGTGGCAACGGGGAAGGTGTGGAAGGGGGAGTCAGGCAGAGCCAGCGAGACGAGCGTAGGGAAGAGGTGTGGCAAAGGGGAAGGTGAGGAAGGGGGAGTCAGGCAGAGCCAGCGAGACAAGCATAGGGAAGGGGTGTGGCAACGGGGGAGGTGAGGAAGGGGGAGTCAGGCAGAGCCAGCGAGCCGAGCGTAGGGAAGGGGTGTGGCACAGGGGAAGGTGACAAAGGGAGAGACAAGCTGAGTCAGCGAGACGAGCGTATGGAAGGGGTGTGGCAACGGGGAAGTTGAGGAAGGGGGAGTCAAGTGGAGCGAGCAAGACGAGTGTAGGGAAGGTGTGTGGCAACCGGGAAAGTGATGATGGGGGAGTCAAACACAGCCAGCAAGACGAGCGTAGGAAAGGGGTGTGGCAACAGGGAAGGTGAGGAAGGGGGAGTCAGGCAGAGCCAGCGATACGAGCGTAGGGAAGGGGTGTGGCAACGGGGAAGGTGAGGAAGGGAGAGTCGAGCAGAGCCAGCGAGACTAGCGTAGGAATGGGGTGTGGCAACGGGGAAGGTGATTAAGGGGGAGTCAAGCAGAGCCAGCGATACGTGCGTAGTGAAGGGGTGTGGTAACGAGGAAGGTGGGGAAGGGGGAGTCAAGCAGAGGCAGCGAGACGAGCGAAGGGAAGGCGTGTGGCAACGGGGAAGGTGAGGAAGGGGGAGTCAAGCAGAGCGAGCGAGACGAGCGTAGGGAAGGGGTGGGGCATCGGGGAAGGTGAGGAAGGGGGAGTCAAGCGGAGCGAGCAAGAGGAGTGTAGGGTAGGGGTGTGGCAACGGGGAAGGTGAGGATGGGGGAGTCAAGCAGAGCCAGCAAGACGAACGTAGGAAAGGGGTGTGGCAACGGGGAAGGTGAGGAAGGGGGAGTCAAGCAGAGCCAGCGATACGAGCGTAGGGAAGGGGTGTGTCAACGGGGAAGGTGAGGAAGGGGGAGTCAAGCAGAGCCAGCGAGACGAGCGTAGGAAAAGGGTGTAGCAACGGGGATGGTGAGGAAGGGGGCGTCAAGCAGGGCCAGCGATACGAACGAAGGGAAGGGGTGTGGCAGAGGGGAAGTTGAGGAAGGGGGAGTCAAGCAGAGCCAGCGAGACGAGCGTAGGGAAGGGGTGTGGCAACGGGGAAGGTGGGAAGGGGGAGTCAAGCAGAGCCAGCGAGACGAGCGTAGGGAAGGGGTGGGGCAACGGGGAAGGTGAGGAAGGGGGAGTCAAGCAGAGCAAGCGAGACGAGCGTAGGGAAGGGGTGTGGCAACGTGGAAGGTGAGGATGGGGGAGTCAGGCAGAGCCAGCGAGACAAGCGTAGGGAAGGCGTGAGGCAACGGGGGAGGTGTGGAAGTGGAGTCAGGCCGAGCCAGCGAGACGAGCGTAGGGAAGGGGTGTGGCTCCGGGGATGGTGAGAAAGGGAGAGGAAAGCTGAGCCAGCGAGACGAGCGTATGGAAGGGGAGTGGCAACGGGGAAGTTGAGGAAGGGGGAGTCAAGCGGAGCGAGCAAGACGAGCGTAGGGAAGTGTTGTGGCAACGGGGAAGGTGAGGAAGGGGGAGTCAAGCAGAGCCAGCGAGACGAGCGTAGGGAAGGGGTGTGGAAACGGGGAAGGTGAGGAAGGGAGAGTCAAGCAGAGCCAGCGAGACGAGCGTAGGGAAGGGGTGTGGCAACGGGGAAGGTGAGGAAGGGAGAGTCAAGCAGAGCAAGCGAAACGAGCGTAGGGAAGGGGTGAGGCAACGGGGAAGGTGAGGAAGGGGGAGTCAAGCAGAGCCAGCGAGACGAGTGTAGGGAAGGGGTGTGGCAACGGGGAAGGTGAGGAAGGGGGAGTCAAGCAGAGCCAGCGAGACGGGAGTAGGGAGGGTGTGTGGCAACGGGGAAGGTGAGGAAGCGGGAGTCAAGCAGAGCAAGCGAGACGAGCGTAGGGAAGGGGTGTGGCAACGGGGAAGGTGAGGAAGGGGGAGTCATGCAGAGCCAGCGAGACGAGCGTAGGGAAGGGGTGTGGCAACGGGGAAGTTGTGGAAGGGGGAGTCAGGCAAAGCCAGCGAGACGAGCGTAGGGGTGTGGCAAAGGGGAAGGTGAGGAAGGGGGAGTCAAGCAGAGCCAGCAAGACGAGCGTAGGGAAGGGGTGTGGCAACGGGGAAGTTTAGGAAGGGGGAGTCAAGCGGAGCGAGCAAGACGAGTGTAGGGAAGGGGTGTGGCAACGGGGAAAGTGAGGAAGGGGGAGTCAAGCAGAGCCAGCAAGACGAGCGTAGGAAAGGGGTGTGGCAACGGGGAAGGTGAGGAAGGGGGAGTCAAGCAGAGCCAGCGAGACGAGAGTAGGAAAGGGGTGTGGCAACGGGGAAGGTGAGGTAGGGGGAGTCAAGCAGAGCCAGCGATACGAGCGTAGGTAAGGGGTGTGGCAACGGGGAAGGTGAGGAAGGGGGAGTCAAGCAGAGCCAGCGAGACGAGCGTAGGAAAGGGGTGTGGCAACGGGGAAGGTGAGGAAGGGGGAGTAAAGCAGGGCCAGCGAGACGAGCGTAGGGAAGGGGTGTGGCAACGGGGAAGGTGAGGAAGTGGGAGTCAAGCAGAGCCAGCGAGACGAGCGTAGGGAAGGGGTGTGGCAACGGGGAAAGTGAGGAATGGGGAGTCAAGCAGAGCCAGCGAGACGAGCGTAGGGAAGGGGTGGGGCAACTGGGAAGGTGAGGAATGGGGAGTCAAGCAGAGAAAGCGAGACGAGCGTAGGGAAGGGGTGTGGCAACGGGGAAGGTGAGGAAGGGGGAGTCAGGCAGAGCCAGCGAGACAAGCGTAGGGAAGGGGTGTGGCAACGGAGGAGGTGAGGAAGGGGGAGTCAGGCAGAGCCAGCGAGACGAGCGTAGGGAAGGGGTGTGGCACCGGGGAAGGTGAGAAATGGAGAGACAAGCTGAGCCAGCGAGACGAGCGTAGGGATGGGGAGTGGCAACGGGGAAGTTGAGGAAGGGGGAGTCAAGCGGAGCGAGCAAAACGAGCGTAGAGAAGTGGTGTGGCAACGGGGAAGGTGTGGGAGGGGGAGACAGGTAGAGCTAGCGAGACGAGCGTAGGGAAGGGGAGTGACAACGGGGAAGGTGAGGAAGGGGGAGTCAAGCGGAGCGAGCAAGACGAGCGTAGGGAAGGGGTGCGGCAACGGTGAAGGTGAGGGAGGGGGAGTCAAGCAGAGCGAGCGAGACGAGTGTAGGGAAGGGGAGTGGCAACGGGGAAGTTGAGGAAGGGGGAGACAAGCGAAGCGAGTAAGACGAGCGTAGGGAAGGGGTGTGGCAACGGGGAAGGTGAGGAAGGGGGAGACAGGTAGAGCTAGCGAGACGAGTGTAGGGAAGGGGAGTGGCAACGGGGAAGTTGAGGAAGGGGGAGACAAGCGGAGCGAGCAAAACGAGCGTAGGGAAGGGGTGCTGCAACGGGGAAGGTGAGTAAGGGGGAGACAGGTAGAGCGAGCTAGACGAGCGATGGGAAGGGGTGTGGCAACGTGGAAGTTGAGGAAGGGGGAGTCAAGCGGAGCGAGCAAGACGAGCGTAGGGAAGGGGTGCGGCAACGGTGAAGGTGAGGGAGGGGGAGTCAAGCAGAGCGAGCGAGACGAGTGTAGGGAAGGGGAGTGGCAACGGGGAAGTTGAGGAAGGGGGAGACAAGCGGAGCGAGTAAGACGAGCGTAGGGAAGTGGTGTGGCAACGGGGAAGGTGTGGAAGGAGGAGTCAGGCAGAGCCAGCGAGACGAGCGTAGGGAAGAGGTGTGGCAAGGGGGAAGGTGAGGAAGGGGGAGTCAAGCAGAGCCAGCAAGACGAGCGTAGGGAAGGGGTGTGGCAACGGGGAAGTTGAGGAAGGGGGAGTCAAGCGGAGCGAGCAAGACGAGTGTAGGGAAGTGGTGTGGCAACGGGGAAAGTGAGGATGGGGGAGACAAGAAGAGCCAGCAAGACGAGCGTAGGAAAGGGGTGTGGCAACGGGGGAGGTGAGGAAGGGGGAGTCAGGCAGAGCCAGCGAGACAAGCGTAGGGAAGGGGTGTGGCACTGGGAAAGGTGAGGAAGGGGGAGTCAAGCAGAGCGAGCGAGACGAGCGTAGGGAAGGGGTGTGGCAACGGGGAAGGTGGGGAAGGGGAGTCAAGCAGAGGCAGCGAGACGAGCGTAGGGAAGGGGTGTGGCAACGGGGAAGGAGCGGAAGGGGGAGTCAAGCAGTGCCAGCGAGACGAGCGTAGGGAAGGGGTGTGGCAACGGGGAAGGTGAGGAAAGTGGAGTCAGGCAGAGCAAGCGAGACGAGCGTAGGGAAGGGGTGTGGCAACGGGGAAGGTAAGGAAGGGGGAGTCAAACAGAGCCAGCGAGACGAGCGTAGGAAAGGGGTGTGGCCACGGGGAAGGTGAGGAAGGGGGAGTCAAGCAGAGCCAGCGATACGAGCGTAGGGAAGGTGTGTGGCAACGGGGAAGGTGGGGAAGGGGAGTCAAGCAGAGCCAGCGAGACGAGCGTAGGGAAGGGGTGTGGCAACGTGGAAGGAGAGGAAGGGGGAGTCAAGCAGAGCCAGCAAGACGAGCGTAGGAAAGGTGTGTGGCAACGGGGAAGTTGAGGAAGGGGGAGTCAAGCGTAGCGAGCAAGACGAGTGTAGGGAAGGGGTGTGGCAACGGGGAAGGTGAGGAAGGGGGAGTCAAGCAGAGCCAGCAAGACGAGCGTAGGAAAGGGGTGTGGTAACGGGGAAGGTGAGGAACTGGAGTCAAGCAGAACCAGCGATACGAGCGTAGGGAAGGGGTGTGGCAACGGGGAAGGTGAGGAAGGGGGAGTCAAGCAGAGCCAGCGAGACGAGCGTAGGAAAGGGGTGTGGCAACGGGGAAGGTGAGGAAGGGGGAGTCAAGCAGAGCCAGCGAGACGAATGTAGGGAAGGGATGTGGCAACGGGGAATGTGAGGAAGGGGGAGTCAGCAGAGCCAGCGAGACGAGCGTAGGGAAGGGGTGGGGCAACGGGGAAGGTGAGGAAGGGGGAGTCAAGCAGAGCAAGCGAGACGAGCGTAGGGAAGGGGTGTGGCAACGGGGAAGGTGAGGAAGGGGGAGTCAGGCATAGCCAGCGAGACAAGCATAGGGAAGGCGTGTGGCAACGGGGAAGGTGAGGAAGGGGGAGTCAGGCAGAGCCTGCGGGACGAGCGTAGGGAAGGGGTGTGGCACAGGGGAAGGTGAGAAAGGGAGAGACAAGCTGAGCCAGCGAGACGAGCGTATGGAAGGGGAGTGGCAACCGGGAAGTTGAGGAAGAGGAAGTCAAGCGGAGCGAGCAAAACGAGCGTAGGGAAGTGGTGTGGCAACGGGGAAGGTGAGGAAGGGGGAGTCAAGCAGAGCCAGCGAGACGAGCGTAGGGAAGGACTGTGGCAACGGGGAAGGTGAGGAAGGGGGGTCAAGCAGAGCCAGCGATACGAGCGTAGGGACGGGGTGTGGCAACGGGCAAGGTGTGTAAGGGTGAGTCAAGCAGAGCCAGCTAGACGAGCGTAGGGAAAGGGTGTGTCAACGGGGAAGGTGAGGAAGGGGGAGTCAAGCAGAGCCAGCGAGACGAGCGTAGGGAAGGGGTGTGGCAACGGAGAAGGTGTGGAAGGGGGAGTCAAGCAGAGCCAGCGAGACGAGCGTAGGGAAGGGGTGTGGCAACGGGGAAGGTGAGGAAGGGGGATTCTAGCAGTGCCAGCGAGACGAGCGTAGGGAAGGGGTGTGGCAACGGGGAAGGTGAGGAAGCGGGAGTCATGCAGAGCAAGCGAGGCGAGCGTAGGGAAGGGGTGTGGCAACGGGGAGGTGTGGAAGGGGGATTCAAGCAGAGCCAGCGAGACGAGCGTAGGGAAGGTGTGTGGCAACGGGGAAGGTGAGGAAGGGGGAGTCAAGCGGAGCGAGCAAGACGAGCGTAGGGAAGGGGTGCGGAAACGGTGACGGTGAGGGAGGGGGAGTCAAGCAGAGCGAGCGAGACGAGTGTAGGACAGGGGAGTGGCAACGGGGAAGGTGAGGAAGGGGGAGTCAAGCAGAGCCAGCGAGACGTGCGTAGGCAAGGGCTGTGGCAACGGGGAAGTTGAGGAAGGGGGAGTCAAGCAGAGCCAGCGAGACGAGCGTAGGGAAGGGGTGTGGCATCGGGGAAGGTGAGGAAGGGTGAGTCAAGCAGAGCCAGCGATACGAGCGTAGGGAAGGGGTGTGGCAACGGGGAAGGTGAGGAGGGGAGAGTCAAGCAGAGCCAGCGATACGAGCGTAGGGAAGGGGTGTGGCAACGGGGAAGGTGAGGAAGGGAGAGTCAAGCAGAGCCAGCGAGACGTGCGTAGTGAAGGTGTGTGGCAACGGGGAAGGTGAGGAAGAGGGAGTCAAGCAGAGCCAGCGAGACGAGCGTAGGGAAGGGGTGTGGCAACGGGGAAGGTGAGGAAGGGTGAGTCAAGCAGAGCCAGCGATACGAGCGTAGGGAAGGGGTGTGGCAACGGGGAAGGTGAGGAAGGGAGAGTCAAGCAGAGCCAGCGATACAAGCGTAGGGAAGGGGTGTGGCAACGGGGAAGGTGAGGAAGGGAGAGTCAAGCAGAGCCAGCGAGACGTGCGTAGTGAAGGTGTGTGGCAACGGGGAAGGTGAGGAAGAGGGAGTCAAGCAGAGCCAGCGAGACGAGCGTAGGGAAGGGGTGTGGCAACGTGGAAGGTGAGGAAGGGGGAGTCAAGCAGAGCAAGCGAGGCGAGCCTAGGGAAGGGGTGTGGCAACGGGGAGGTGTGGAAAGGGAGACCAGCGGAGCGAGCTAGACGAGCGTTGGGAAGGGGTGTGGCAACGGGGAAGTTGAGGAAGGAGGTTTCAAGCGGATCGAGCAAGACGAGCGTAGGGAAGGGGTGCGGCAACGGTGAAGGTGAGGAAGGGGGAGTCAAGCAGAGCGAGCGAGACGAGCGTAGGGAAGGGGTGTGGCAACGGGGAAGGTGAGGAAAGGAGAGTCAAGCGGAGCGAGTAAGACGAGCGTAGGGAAGTGGTGTGGCAACGGCGAAGGTGAGGAATGGGGAGTCAAGCAGAGCCAGCGAGACGTGCGTAGGGAAGGGGTGTGGCAACCTGGAAGGTGAGGAAGGGTGAGTCAAGCAGAGCCAGCGATACGAGTGTAGGGAAGGGGTGTGTCAACGGGGAAGGTGAGGAAGGGAGAGTCAAGCAGAGCCAGCGAGACGAGCGTAGTGAAGGGGTGTGGCAACGGGGAAGGTGAGGAAGAGGGAGTCATGCAGTGCCAGCGAGACGAGCGTAGGGAAGGGGTGTGGCATCGGGGAAGGTGAGGAAGGGGGAGTCTAGCAGAGCCAGCGAGACGAGCGTAGGGAAGGGGTGTGGCAACGGGGAAGGTGAGGAAGGGGGAGTCATGCAGAGCAAGCGAAGCGAGCTGAGGGAAGGGGTGTGGCAACGGGGAGTTGTGGAAGGGGGATTCAAGCAGAGCCAGCGAGACGAGCGTAAGGAAGGGGTGTGGCAACGCGGAAGGTGAGGAAGGGGGAGTCAGACAGAGTCAGCGAGACGAGCGTAGGGAAGTGGTGTGGCAACGGGGGAGGTGAGGAAGGGGGAGTCAAGCAGAGCGAGACGAGCGTAGGGAAGGGGTGGTGCAACGGGGAAAGTGAGGAAGGGAGAGTCAAGATGAGCCAGCGAGTCGAGCGTAGGGAAGGGGTGTGGCAACGGGGAAGGCGAGGAAGGGGGAGCCAAGCAGAGCCAGCGAGACGAGCGTAGGGAAGGTGTGTGGCAACGGGGAAGGTGAGGAAAGTGGAGTCAGGCAGAGCAAGCGAGACGAGCGTAGGGAAGGGGTGTGGCAACGGGGAAGGTGAGGAAGGGGGAGTAAGCAGAGCAAGCGAGACGAGCGTAGGGAAGGGGTGTTGCAACGGGGAAGGTGAGGAAGGGGGAGGCAGGCAGAACCAGTGAGACTAGCGTAGGGAAGGGGTGTGGCAACGGGGAAGGTGAGGAAGGGGGAGTCAGACAGAGTCAGCGAGTCGAGCGTAGGGAAGTGGTGTGGCAACGGGGGAGGTGAGGAAGGGGGAGTCAGGCAGAGCCAGCGAGACAAGCGTAGGGAAGGGGTGTGGCACTGGGAAAGGTGAGGAAGGGGGAGTCAAGCAGAGCGAGCGAGACGAGCCTAGAAAATGGGAGTGGCATCGCGGAAGTTGTGGAGGGAGGGGACAAGCAGAGCCAGCGAAACGAGCGTAGGGAACGGGAGTGGCAACTGGGAAGTTGAGGAAGGGGGAGACAAGCGGAGCGAGCAAGACGAGCGTAGTGAAGGGGAGTGGCAACGGGGAAGGTGAGGAAGGGGGAGACAAGCGGAGCGAGCGAGACGAGCGTTGGGAAGGGGTGTGGCAACGGGGAAGTTGAGGAAGGGGGAGTCCAGCGGAGCGAGCAAGACGAGCGTAGGAAAGGGGTTAGGCAACGGGGAAGGTGAGGAAGGGGGAGTCAAGTGGAGCGAGCAAGACGAGTGTTGGGAAGGGGTATGGCAACGGGGAAGGTGAGGAAGGGGGAGTCAAGCAGAGCGAGCGAGACGAGTGTAGGGAAGGGGTGTGGCAACGGGGAAGGTGAGGAAGGGGGAGTCAAGCATAGCCAGCGAGACGAGCGTAGGGAAGGGGTGTGGCAACGGGGAAAGTGAGGAAGCGGGAGTAAAGCAGAGCCAGCGATTCGAGCGTAGGGAAGGGGTGTGGCAACGGGGAAGGTGAGGAAGGGAGAGTCAAGCAGATCCAGCGAGACGAGCGTAGTGTAGGGTTGTGGCAACGGGGAAGGTGAGGAAGCTAGAGTCAAGCAGTGCCAGCGAGACGAGCGTTGGGAAGGGGTGTGGCAACAGGGAAGGTGAGGAAGGGGGAGTCAAGCAGAGCCAGCGAGACGAGCGTAGGGAAGGGGTGTGGCAACGGGGAAGGTGAGGAAGGGGGAGTCAAACTGAGCAGGCGAGACGAGCGTAGGGAAGGATTGTGGCACCGGGGAAGGTGAGTAAGGGGGAGTCAAGCAGAGCCTGCGAGACGATCGTAGGGAAGGGGTGTGGCAACGGGGAAGGTGAGGAAGGGGGAGTCAGGCAGAACCAGCGAGACGAGCGTAGGGAAGGAGTTTGGCAACGGGGAAGGTGAGGAAGGGGGAGTCAGGCAGAGCCAGCGAGACGAGCGTAGGGAAGGGGTGTGGCAACTGGGGAGGTGAGGAAGGGGTATCAGGCAGAGCCAGCGAGACGAGCGTAGGGAAGGGGTTTGGAAACGGGGAAGGTGAGGAAGGGGGAGTCAAGCAGAGGCAGCGATACGAGCGTAGGGAAGGGGTGTGGCAACGGGGAAGGTGAGGAAGGGGGAGTCAAGCAGAGCCAGCGATACGAGCATAGGGAAGGGGTGTGGCAACGGGGACGGTGAGGAGGGGGGAGTCAAGCAGAGCCAGCGATAAGAGCGTAGGGAAGGGGTGGTGCAACGGGGAAGGTGAGGGAAGGAGAGACAAGCTGAGCTAGAGAGACGAGCGTAGGGAAGGGGTGTGGCAACGGGGAAGTTGAGGAAGGGGGAGTCAAGCGGAGCGAGCAAGACGAGTGTAGGGAAGGGCAGTGGCAACGGGGAAGTTGAGGAAGGGAGAGTCAAGCAGAGCCAGCGAGACGAGCGTAGGGAAGGGCAGTGGCAACGGGGAAGTTGAGGAAGGGGGGACAAGCGTACCGAGCAAGACGAGCGAAGGGAAGGGGTGCGGCAACGGGGGAGGTGAGGAAGGGGGAGTCAGGCAGAGCCAGCAAGGCAGGCGTAGGGAAGGGGTGTGGCACCGGGGAAGGTGAGGAAGGGAGAGACAAGCAGCGCCAGCGAGACGACCGTAGGGAAGGGGTGTGGAAACGGGGAAGGTGAGGAATGGGGAGTCAAGCTGGGCGAGCAAGACGAGTGTAGGGAAGTGGTGTGGCAACGGGGAAGGTGAGGAAGGGGGAGACAGGCAGAGCTAGCGAGACGAGCGTAGGGAAGGGGAGTGGCAACGGGGAGGTGAGGAAGGGGGAGACCAGCGGAGCGAGCTAGACGAGCGTTGGGAAGGGGTGTGGCAACGGGGAAGTTGAGGAAGGGGGAGTCAAGCGGAGCGAGCAAGACGAGCGTAGGGAAGGGGAGCGGCAACGGTCAAGGTGAGGGAGGGGGAGTCAAGCAGAGCGAGCGACACGAGTGTAGGGAAGGGGAGTGGCAACGGGGAAGTTGAGGAAGGGGGAGACAAGCGGAGCGAGCAAGACGAGCGTAGGGAAGGGGAGCGGCAACGGTGAAGGTGAGGGAGGGGGAGTCAAGCAGAGCCAGCGAGACGAACGTAGGGAAGGGGTGTGGCAACGGGGAAGTTGAGGAAGGGGGAGTCAAGCAGAGCCAGCGATACGAGCGTAGGGAAGGGGTGTGGCAACGGGGAAGGTGAGGAAGGGTGAGTCAAGCAGAGCCAGCGATACGAGCGTAGGGAAGGGGTGTGGCAACGGGGAAGGTGAGGAAGGGAGAGTCAAGCAGAGCCAGCGAGACGAGCGTAGGGAAGGGGTGTGGCAACGGGGAAGGTTAGGAAGGGGGATTCTAGCAGAGCCAGCGAGACGAGCGTAGGGAAGGGATGTGGCAACGTGGAAGGTGAGGAAGGGGGGGTCAAGCAGAGCAAGCGAGGCGAGCCTAGGGAAGGGGTGTGGCAACGGGGAGGTGTGGAAGGGGGATTAAAGCAGAGCCAGCGAGACGAGCGTGGGGAAGGGGTGTGGCAACGGGGAAGGTGAGGAAGGGAGAGTCAAGCGGAGCCAGCGAGACAAGTATAGGGAAGGGGTGTGGCAACGGGGAAGGTGAGGATTGGGGAGACAGGCAGAGCCAGCGAGACGAGCGTAAGGAAGGGGTGTGGCAAGGGGGAAGGTGAGGAAGGGGGAGACCAGCGGAGCGAGCTAGACGAGCGTTGGGAAGCGGTGTGGCAACGGGGAAGTTGAGGAAGGAGGATTCAAGCGGATCGAGCAAGACGAGCGTAGGGAAGGGATGCGGCAACGGTGAAGGTGAGGAAGGGGGAGTCAAGCAGAGCGAGCGAGACGAGCGTAGGGAAGGGGTGTGGCAACGGGGAAGGTGAGGAAGGGGGAGTCAGGCAGAGCCAGCGAGACGAGCGTAGGGAAGGGGTGTGGCAACGGGGAAGTTGTGGAAGGGGGAGTCAGGCAAAGCCAGCGAGACGAGCGTAGGGAAGGGGTGTGGCAAAGGGGAAGGTGAGGAAGGGGGAGTCAAGCAGAGCCAGCAAGACGAGCGTAGGGAAGGGGTGTGGCAACGGGGAAGTTTAGGAAGGGGGAGTCAAGCGGAGCGAGCAAGACGAGTGTAGGGAAGGGGTGTGGCAACGGGGAAAGTGAGGAAGGGGGAGTCAAGCAGAGCCAGCAAGACGAGCGTAGGAAAGGGGTGTGGCAACGGGGAAGGTGAGGAAGGGGGAGTCAAGCAGAGCCAGCGAGACGAGAGTAGGAAAGGGGTGTGGCAACGGGGAAGGTGAGGTAGGGGGAGTCAAGCAGAGCCAGCGATACGAGCGTAGGTAAGGGGTGTGGCAACGGGGAAGGTGAGGAAGGGGGAGTCAAGCAGAGCCAGCGAGACGAGCGTAGGAAAGGGGTGTGGCAACGGGGAAGGTGAGGAAGGGGGAGTAAAGCAGGGCCAGCGAGACGAGCGTAGGGAAGGGGTGTGGCAACGGGGAAGGTGAGGAAGGGGGAGTCAAGCAGAGCCAGCGAGACGAGCGTAGGGAAGGGGTGTGGCAACGGGGAAAGTGAGGAATGGGGAGTCAAGCAGAGCCAGCGAGACGAGCGTAGGGAAGGGGTGGGGCAACGGGGAAGGTGAGGAATGGGGAGTCAAGCAGAGCAAGCGAGACGAGCGTAGGGAAGGGGTGTGGCAACGGGGAAGGTGAGGAAGGGGGAGTCAGGCAGAGCCAGCGAGACAAGCGTAGGGAAGGGGTGTGGCAACGGAGGAGGTAAGGAAGGAGGAGTCAGGCAGAGCCAGCGAGACGAGCGTAGGGAAGGGGTGTGGCACCGGGGAAGGTGAGAAATGGAGAGACAAGCTGAGCCAGCGAGACGATTGTAGGGAAGGGGAGTGGCAACGGGGAAGTTGAGGAAGGGGGAGTCAAGCGGAGCGAGCAAAACGAGCGTAGGGAAGTGGTGTGGCAACGGGGAAGGTGTGGGAGGGGGAGACAGGTAGAGCTAGCGAGACGAGCGTAGGGAAGGGGAGTGACAACGGGGAAGGTGAGGAAGGGGGAGTCAAGCGGAGCGAGCAAGACGGGCGTAGGGAAGGGGTGCGGCAACGGTGAAGGTGAGGGAGGGGGAGTCAAGCAGAGCGAGCGAGACGAGTGTAGGGAAGGGGAGTGGCAACGGGGAAGTTGAGGAAGGGGGAGACAAGCGAAGCGAGTAAGACGAGCGTAGGGAAGGGGTGTGGCAACGGGGAAGGTGAGGAAGGGGGAGACAGGTAGAGCTAGCGAGACGAGTGTAGGGAAGGGGAGTGGCAACGGGGAAGTTGAGGAAGGGGGAGACAAGCGGAGCGAGCAAAACGAGCGTAGGGAAGGGGTGTGGTAACGGGGAAGGTGAGGAAGGGGGAGACAGGTAGAGCTAGCGAGACGAGCGTAGGGAAGAGGTGTGGCAAGGGGGAAGGTGAGGAAGGGGGAGTCAAGCAGAGCCAGCAAGACGAGCGTAGGGAAGGGGTGTGGCAACGGGGAAGTTGAGGAAGGGGGAGTCAAGCGGAGCGAGCAAGACGAGTGTAGGGAAGTGGTGTGGCAACGGGGAAAGTGAGGATGGGGGAGACAAGAAGAGCCAGCAAGACGAGCGTAGGAAAGGGGTGTGGCAACGGGGAAGGTGAGGGAGGGGGAGTCAAGCAGAGCGAGCGAGACGAGTGTAGGGAAGGGGAGTGGCAACGGGGAAGTTGAGGAAGGGGGAGACAAGCGGAGCGAGTAAGACGAGCGTAGGGAAGTGGTGTGGCAACGGGGAAGGTGTGGAAGGAGGAGTCAGGCAGAGCCAGCGAGACGAGCGTAGGGAAGAGGTGTGGCAAGGGGGAAGGTGAGGAAGGGGGAGTCAAGCAGAGCGAGCGAGACGAGTGTAGGGAAGGGGAGTGGCAACGGGGAAGTTGAGGAAGGGGGAGTCAAGCGGAGCGAGCAAGACGAGTGTAGGGAAGGGGTGTGGCAACGGGGAAGGTGTGGAAGGAGGAGTCAGGCAGAGCCAGCGAGACGAGCGTAGGGAAGAGGTGTGGCAAGGGGGAAGGTGAGGAAGGGGGAGTCAAGCAGAGCCAGCAAGACGAGCGTAGGGAAGGGGTGTGGCAACGGGGAAGTTGAGGAAGGGGGAGTCAAGCGGAGCGAGCAAGACGAGTGTAGGGAAGTGGTGTGGCAACGGGGAAAGTGAGGATGGGGGAGACAAGAAGAGCCAGCAAGACGAGCGTAGGAAAGGGGTGTGGCAACGGGGAAGGTGAGGAAGGGGGAGTCAAGCAGAGCCAGCGATACGAGCGTAGGGAAGGGGTGTGTCAACGGGGAAGGTGAGGAAGGGGGAGTCAAGCAGAGCCAGCGAGACGAGCGTAGGAAAGGGGTGTGGCCACGGGGAAGGTGAGGAAGGGGGAGTCAAGCAGAGCCAGCGATACGAGCGTAGGGAAGGGGTGGGGCAACGGGGAAGGTGGGGAAGGGGAGTCAAGCAGAGGCAGCGAGACGAGCGTAGGGAAGGGGTGTGGCAACGGGGAAGGAGAGGAAGGGGGAGTCAAGCAGTGCCAGCGAGACGAGCGTAGGGAAGGGGTGTGGCAACGGGGAAGGTGAGGAAAGTGGAGTCAGGCAGAGCAAGCGAGATGAGCGTAGGGAAGGGGTGTGGCAACGGGGAAGGTAAGGAAGGGGGAGTCAAGCAGAGCCAGCGAGACGAGCGTAGGAAAGGGGTGTGGCCACGGGGAAGGTGAGGAAGCGGGAGTCAAGCAGAGCCAGCGATACGAGCGTAGGGAAGGGATGTGGCAACGGGGAAGGTGGGGAAGGGGAGTCAAGCAGAGCCAGCGAGACGAGCGTAGGGAAGGGGTGTGGCAACGTGGAAGGAGAGGAAGGGGGAGTCAAGCAGTGCCAGCAAGACGAGCGTAGGAAAGGGGTGTGGCAACGGGGAAGTTGAGGAAGGGGGAGTCAAGCGTAGCGAGCAAGACGAGTGTAGGGAAGGGGTGTGGCAACGGGGAAGGTGAGGAAGGGGGAGTCAAGCAGAGCCAGCAAGACGAGCGTAGGAAAGGGGTGTGGTAACGGGGAAGGTGAGGAACTGGAGTCAAGCAGAACCAGCGATACGAGCGTAGGGAAGGGGTGTGGCAACGGGGAAGGTGAGGAAGGGGGAGTCAAGCAGTGCCAGCGAGACGAGCGTAGGAAAGGGGTGTGGCAACGGGGAAGGTGAGGAAGGGGGAGTCAAGCAGAGCCAGCGAGACGAATGTAGGGAAGGGATGTGGCAACGGGGAATGTGAGGAAGGGGGAGTCAGCAGAGCCAGCGAGACGAGCGTAGGGAAGGGGTGGGGCAACGGGGAAGGTGAGGAAGGGGGAGTCAAGCAGAGCAAGCGAGACGAGCGTAGGGAAGGGGTGTGGCAACGGGGAAGGTGAGGAAGGGGGAGTCAGGCATAGCCAGCGAGACAAGCATAGGGAAGGCGTGTGGCAACGGGGGAGGTGAGGAAGGGGGAGTCAGGCAGAGCCAGCGGGACGAGCGTAGGGAAGGGGTGTGGCACAGGGGAAGGTGAGAAAGGGAGAGACAAGCTGAGCCAGCGAGACGAGCGTATGGAAGGGGAGTGGCAACCGGGAAGTTGAGGAAGAGGGAGTCAAGCGGAGCGAGCAAAACGAGCGTAGGGAAGTGGTGTGGCAACGGGGAAGGTGAGGAAGGGGGAGTCAAGCAGAGCCAGCGAGACGAGCGTAGGGAAGGACTGTGGCAACGGGGAAGGTGAGGAAGGGGGAGTCAAGCAGAGCCATCGATACGAGCGTAGGGACGGGGTGTGGCAACGGGCAAGGTGTGGAAGGGTGAGTCAAGCAGAGCCAGCTAGACGAGCGTAGGGAAAGGGTGTGTCAACGGGGAAGGTGAGGAAGGGGGAGTCAAGCAGAGCCAGCGAGACGAGCGTAGGGAAGGGGTGTGGCAACGGAGAAGGTGTGGAAGGGGGAGTCAAGCAGAGCCAGCGAGACGAGCGTAGGGAAGGGGTGTGGCAACGGGGAAGGTGAGGAAGGGGGAGTCTAGCAGTGCCAGCGAGACGAGCGTAGGGAAGGGGTGTGGCAACGGGGAAGGTGAGGAAGCGGGAGTCATGCAGAGCAAGCGAGGCGAGCGTAGGGAAGGGGTGTGGCAACGGGGAGGTGTGGAAGGGGGATTCAAGCAGAGCCAGCGAGACGAGCGTAGGGAAGGTGTGTGGCAACGGGGAAGGTGAGGAAGGGGGAGTCAAGCGGAGCGAGCAAGACGAGCGTAGGGAAGGGGTGCGGAAACGGTGACGGTGAGGGAGGGGGAGTCAAGCAGAGCGAGCGAGACGAGTGTAGGACAGGGGAGTGGCAACGGGGAAGGTGAGGAAGGGGGAGTCAAGCAGAGCCAGCGAGACGTGCGTAGGGAAGGGCTGTGGCAACGGGGATGTTGAGGAAGGGGGAGTCAAGCAGAGCCAGCGAGACGAGCGTAGGGAAGGGGTGTGGCAACGGGGAAGGTGAGGAAGGGTGAGTCAAGCAGAGCCAGCGATACGAGCGTAGGGGAGGGGTGTGGCAACGGGGAAGGTGAGGAAGGGGAGTCAAGCAGAGCCAGCGATACGAGCGTAGGGAAGGGGTGTGGCAACGGGGAAGGTGAGGAAGGGAGAGTCAAGCAGAGCCAGCGAGACGTGCGTAGTGAAGGTGTGTGGCAACGGGGAAGGTGAGGAAGAGGGAGTCAAGCAGAGCCAGCGAGACGAGCGTAGGGAAGGGGTGTGGCAACGGGGAAGGTGAGGAAGGGTGAGTCAAGCAGAGCCAGCGATACGAGCGTAGGGAAGGGGTGTGGCAACGGGGAAGGTGAGGAAGGGAGAGTCAAGCAGAGCCAGCGATACGAGCGTAGGGAAGGGGTGTGGCAACGGGGAAGGTGAGGAAGGGAGAGTCAAGCAGAGCCAGCGAGACGTGCGTAGTGAAGGTGTGTGGCAACGGGGAAGGTGAGGAAGAGGGAGTCAAGCAGAGCCAGCGAGACGAGCGTAGGGAAGGGGTGTGGCAACGTGGAAGGTGAGGAAGGGGGAGTCAAGCAGAGCAAGCGAGGCGAGCCTAGGGAAGGGGTGTGGCAACGGGGAGGTGTGGAAGGGGAGACCAGCGGAGCGAGCTAGACGAGCGTTGGGAAGGGGTGTGGCAACGGGGAAGTTGAGGAAGGAGGTTTCAAGCGGATCGAGCAAGACGAGCGTAGGGAAGGGGTGCGGCAACGGTGAAGGTGAGGAAGGGGGAGTCAAGCAGAGCGAGCGAGACGAGCGTAGGGAAGGGGTGTGGCAACGGGGAAGGTGAGGAAGGGAGAGTCAAGCGGAGCGAGTAAGACGAGCGTAGGGAAGTGGTGTGGCAACGGCGAAGGTGAGGAATGGGGAGTCAAGCAGAGCCAGCGAGACGTGCGTAGGGAAGGGGTGTGGCAACCTGGAAGGTGAGGAAGGGTGAGTCAAGCAGTGCCAGCGATACGAGTGTAGGGAAGGGGTGTGTCAACGGGGAAGGTGAGGAAGGGAGAGTCAAGCAGAGCCAGCGAGACGAGCGTAGTGAAGGGGTGTGGCAACGGGGAAGGTGAGGAAGAGGGAGTCATGCAGTGCCAGCGAGACGAGCGTAGGGAAGGGGTGTGGCATCGGGGAAGGTGAGGAAGGGGGAGTCTAGCAGAGCCAGCGAGACGAGCGTAGGGAAGGGGTGTGGCAACGTCGAAGGTGAGGAAGGGGGAGTCATGCAGAGCAAGCGAAGCGAGCGGAGGGAAGGGGTGTGGCAACGGGGAGTTGTGGAAGGGGGATTCAAGCAGAGCCAGGGAGACGAGCGTAAGGAAGGGGTGTGGCAACGCGGAAGGTGAGGAAGGGGGAGTCAGACAGAGTCAGCGAGACGAGCGTAGGGAAGTGGTGTGGCAACGGGGGAGGTGAGGAAGGGGGAGTCAAGCAGAGCGAGACGAGCGTAGGGAAGGGGTGGTGCAACGGGGAAAGTGAGGAAGGGAGAGTCAAGATGAGCCAGCGAGTCGAGCGTAGGGAAGGGGTGTGGCAACGGGGAAGGCGAGGAAGGGGGAGCCAAGCAGAGCCAGCGAGACGAGCGTAGGGAAGGTGTGTGGCAACGGGGAAGGTGAGGAAAGTGGAGTCAGGCAGAGCAAGCGAGACGAGCGTAGGGAAGGGATGTGGCAACGGGGAAGGTGAGGAAGGGGGAGTAAGCAGAGCAAGCGAGACGAGCGTAGGGAAGGGGTGTTGCAACGGGGAAGGTGAGGAAGGGGGAGGCAGGCAGAACCAGTGAGACGAGCGTAGGGACGGGGTGTGGCAACGGGGAAGGTGAGGAAGGGGGAGTCAGACAGAGTCAGCGAGTCGAGCGTAGGGAAGTGGTGTGGCAACGGGGGAGGTGAGGAAGGGGGAGTCAGGCAGAGCCAGCGAGACAAGCGTAGGGAAGGGGTGTGGCACTGGGAAAGGTGAGGAAGGGGGAGTCAAGCAGAGCGAGCGAGACGAGCCTAGAAAATGGGAGTGGCAACGCGGAAGTTGTGGAGGGAGGGGACAAGCAGAGCCAGCGAAACGAGCGTAGGGAACGGGAGTGGCAACTGGGAAGTTGAGGAAGGGGGAGACAAGCGGAGCGAGCAAGACGAGCGTAGTGAAGGGGAGTGGCAACGGGGAAGGTGAGGAAGGGGGAGTCCAGCGGAGCGAGCAAGACGAGCGTAGGAAAGGGGTGAGGCAACGGGGAAGGTGAGGAAGGGGGAGTCAAGTGGAGCGAGCAAGACGAGTGTTGGGAAGGGGGTGTGGCAACGGGGAAGGTGAGGAAGGGGGAGTCAAGCAGAGCGAGCGAGACGAGTGTAGGGAAGGGGTGTGGCAACGGGGAAGGTGAGGAAGGGGGAGTCAAACTGAGCAAGCGAGACGAGCGTAGGGAAGGATTGTGGCACCGGGGAAGGTGAGTAAGGGGGAGTCAAGCAGAGCCTGCGATACGAGCGTAGGGAAGGGGTGTGGCAACGGGGAAGGTGAGGAAGGGAGAGTCAAGCAGAGCCAGCGATACGAGCGTAGGGAAGGGGTGTGGCAACGGGGAAGGTGAGGAAGGGGGAGTCAGGCAGAGCCAGCGAGACGAGCGTAGGGAAGGGGTGTGGCAACTGGGGAGGTGAGGAAGGGGGAGTCAGGCAGAGCCAGCGAGACGAGCGTAGGGAAGGGGTTTGGAAACGGGGAAGGTGAGGAAGGGGGAGTGAAGCAGAGGCAGCGATACGAGCGTAGGGTAGGGGTGTGGCAACGGGGAAGGTGAGGAAGGGGGAGTCAAGCAGAGCCAGCGATACGAGCATAGGGAAGGGTGTGTGGCAACGGGGACGTTGAGGAGGGGGGAGTCAAGCAGAGCCAGCGATAAGAGCGTAGGGAAGGGGTGGTGCAACGGGGAAGGTGAGGAAGGGAGAGACAAGCTGAGCTAGAGAGACGAGCGTAGGGAAGGGGTGTGGCAACGGGGAAGTTGAGGAAGGGGGAGTCAAGCGGAGCGAGCAAGACGAGTGTAGGGAAGGGCAGTGGCAACGGGGAAGTTGAGGAAGGGAGAGTCAAGCAGAGCCAGCGAGACGAGCGTAGGGAAGGGCAGTGGCAACGGGGAAGTTGAGGAAGGGGGGACAAGCGTACCGAGCAAGACGAGCGAAGGGAAGGGGTGCGGCAACGGGGGAGGTGAGGAAGGGGGAGTCAGGCAGAGCCAGCAAGGCAGGCGTAGGGAAGGGGTGTGGCACCGGGGAAGGTGAGGAAGGGAGAGACAAGCAGCGCCAGCGAGACGACCGTAGGGAAGGGGTGTGGAAACGGGGAAGGTGAGGAATGGGGAGTCAAGCTGGGCGAGCAAGACGAGTGTAGGGAAGTGGTGTGGCAACGGGGAAGGTGAGGAAGGGGGAGACAGGCAGAGCTAGCGAGACGAGCGTAGGGAAGGGGAGTGGCAACGGGGAAGGTGAGGAAGGGGGGAGACCAGCGGAGCGAGCTAGACGAGCGTTAGGAAGGGGTGTGGCAACGGGGAAGTAGAGGAAGGGGGAGTCAAGCGGAGCGAGCAAGACGAGCGTAGGGAAGGGGAGCGGCAACGGTGAAGGTGAGGGAGGGGGAGTCAAGCAGAGCGAGCGACACGAGTGTAGGGAAGGGGAGTGGCAACGGGGAAGTTGAGGAAGGGGGAGACAAGCGGAGCGAGTAAGACGAGCGTAGGGAAGTGGTGTGGCAACGGGGAAGGTGAGGAAGGAGGAGTCAAGCAGAACCAGCGAGACGGCGTAGGGAAGGGGTGTGGCAACGGGGAAGGTGTGGAAGGGGGAGTCAGGCAGAGCCAGCGAGACGAGCGTAGGGAAGAGGTGTGGCAAGGGGGAAGGTGAGGAAGGGGGAGTCAAGCAGAGCCAGCGAGACGAGCGTAGGGAAGGGGTGTGGCAACGGGGAAGTTGAGGAAGGGGGACTCAAGCGGAGCGAGCAAGACGAGTGTAGGGAAGTGGTGTGGCAACGGGGAAAGTGAGGATGGGGGAGTCAAGAAGAGCCAGCAAGACGAGCGTAGGAAAGGGGTGTGGCAACGGGGAAGGTGAGGAGGGGGAGTCAAGCAGAGCCAGCGAGACGAGCGTAGGGAAGGGGTGTGGCCACGGGGAAGGTGAGGAAGGGGGAGTCAAGCAGAGCCAGCGATACGAGAGTAGGGAAGGGGTTTGGCAACGAGGAAGGTGGGGAAGGGGAGTCAAGCAGAGCCAGCGAGACGAGCGTAGGGAAGGGGGTGTGGCAACGTGGAAGGAGAGGAAGGGGGAGTCAAGCAGAGCCAGCGAGACGAGCGTAGGAAAGGGGTGTGGCAACGGGGAAGTTGAGGAAGGGGGTGTCAAGCGTAGCGAGCAAGACGAGTGTAGGGAAGGGGTGTGGCAAAGGGGAAGGTGAGGATGGGGGAGTCAAGCAGAGCCAGCAAGACGAGCGTAGCAAAGGGGTGTGGTAACGGGGAAGGTGAGGAAGGGGAGTCAAGCAGAACCAGCGATACGAGCGTAGGGAAGGGGTGTGGCAACGGGGAAGGTGAGGAAGGGGGAGTCAAACAGAGCCAGCGAGACGAATGTAGGGAAGGGATGTGGCAACGGGGAAGGTGAGGAAGGGGGAGTCAAGCGGAGCGAGCAAGACGAGCGTAGGGAAGTGGTGTGGCAACGGGGAAGGTGAGGAAGGGGGAGTCAAGCAGAGCCAGCGAGACGAGCGTAGGGAAGGGCTGTGGCAACGGGGAAGTTGAGGAAGGGGGAGTCAAGCAGAGCCAGCGATACGAGCGTAGGGACGGGGTGTGGCAACGGGGAAGGTGAGGAAGGGTGAGTCAAGCCGAGCCAGCGAGACGAGCGTAGGGAAAGGGTGTGTCAACGGGGAAGGTGAGGAAGGGGGAGTCAAGCAGAGCCAGCGAGACGAGCGTAGGGAAGGGGTGTGGCAACGGAGAAGGTGTGGAAGGGGAGGTCAAGCAGAGCCAGCGAGACGAGCGTAGGGAAAGGGTGTGGCAACGGGGAAGGTGAGGAAAGGGGAGTCTAGCAGGGCCAGCGAGACGGGCGTAGGGAAAGGGTGTGGCAACGGGGAAGGTGAGGAAGCGGGAGTCATGCAGAGCAAGCGAGGCGAGCGTAGGGAAGGGGTGTGGCAACGGGGAGGTGTGGAAGGGGGATTCAAGCAGAGCCAGCAAGACGAGCGTAGGGAAGGGTGTGGCAACGGGGAAGGTGAGGAAGGGGGAGTCAAGCGGAGCGAGCAAGACGAGCGTGGGGAAGGGGTGCGGAAACGGTGACGGTGAGGGAGGGGGAGTCAAACAGAGCGAGCGAGACGAGTGTAGGACAGGGGAGTGGCAACGGGGATGGTGAGGAAGGGGGAGTCAAGCAGAGCCAGCGAGACGTGCGTAGGGAAGGGCTGTGGCAACGGGGAAGGTGAGGAAGGGGGAGTCAAGCAGAGCCAGCGAGACGAGCGTAGGAAATGGGTGTGGCAACGGGGAAGGTGAGGAAGGGTGAGTCAAGCAGAGCCAGCGAGACGAGCGTAGGAAAGGGGTGTGGCAACGGGGAAGGTGAGGAAGGGTGAGTCAAGCAGAGCCAGCGAGACGAGCGTAGGGAAGGGGTGTGGCAAGGGGGAAGGTGAGGAAGGGGGAGTCAAGCAGAGCCAGCGAGACGTGCGTAGGGAAGGGGTGTGGCAACGGGGAAGGTGAGGAAGGGGGAGTCAAGCAGAGCCAGCGAGACGAGCGTAGGAAAGGGGTGTGGCAACGGGGAAGGTGAGGAAGGGGGAGTCAGGCAGAGCCAGCGAGACGAGCGTAGGGAAGGGGTGTGGCAACGGGGAAGGTGAGGAAGGGTGAGTCAAGCAGAGCCAGCGATACGAGCGTAGGGAAGGGGTGTGGCAACGGGGAAGGTGAGGAAGGGAGAGTCAAGCAGAGCCAGCGAGACGAACGTAGGGAAGGGGTGTGGCAACGGGGAAGTTGAGGAAGGGGGAGTCAAGCAGAGCCAGCGATACGAGAGTAGGGAAGGGGTGTGGCAACGGGCAAGGTGAGGAAGGGTGAGTCAAGCAGAGCCAGCGATACGAGCGTAGGGAAGGGGTGTGGCAACGGGGAAGGTGAGGAAGGGAGAGTCAAGCAGAGCCAGCGAGACGAGCGTAGGGAAGGGGTGTGGCAACGGGGAAGGTGAGGAAGGGGGATTCTAGCAGAGCCAGCGAGACGAGCGTAGGGAAGGGATGTGGCAACGTGGAAGGTGAGGAAGGGGGGGTCAAGCAGAGCAAGCGAGGCGAGCCTAGGGAAGGGGGGGTGGCAACGGGGAGGTGTGGAAGGGGGATTAAAGCAGAGCCAGCGAGACGAGCGTAGGGAAGGGGTGTGGCAACGGGGAAGGTGAGGAAGGGAGAGTCAAGCGGAGCCAGCGAGACAAGTATAGGGAAGGGGTGTGGCAACGGGGAAGGTGAGGATTGGGGAGACAGGCAGAGCCAGCGAGACGAGCGTAAGGAAGGGGTGTGGCAAGGGGGAAGGTGAGGAAGGGGGAGACCAGCGGAGCGAGCTAGACGAGCGTTGGGAAGTGGTGTGGCAACGGGGAAGTTGAGGAAGGAGGATTCAAGCGGATCGAGCAAGACGAGCGTAGGGAAGGGATGCGGCAACGGTGAAGGTGAGGAAGGGGGAGTCAAGCAGAGCGAGCGAGACGAGCGTAGGGAAGGGGTGTGGCAACGGGGAAGGTGAGGAAGGGGGAGTCAGGCAGAGCCAGCGAGACGAGCGTAGGGAAGGGGTGTGGCAACGGGGAAGTTGTGGAAGGGGGAGTCAGGCAAAGCCAGCGAGACGAGCGTAGGGAAGGGGTGTGGCAAAGGGGAAGGTGAGGAAGGGGGAGTCAAGCAGAGCCAGCAAGACGAGCGTAGGGAAGGGGTGTGGCAACGGGGAAGTTTAGGAAGGGGGAGTCAAGCGGAGCGAGCAAGACGAGTGTAGGGAAGGGGTGTGGCAACGGGGAAAGTGAGGAAGGGGGAGTCAAGCAGAGCCAGCAAGACGAGCGTAGGAAAGGGGTGTGGCAACGGGGAAGGTGAGGAAGGGGGAGTCAAGCAGAGCCAGCGAGACGAGAGTAGGAAAGGGGTGTGGCAACGGGGAAGGTGAGGTAGGGGGAGTCAAGCAGAGCCAGCGATACGAGCGTAGGTAAGGGGTGTGGCAACGGGGAAGGTGAGGAAGGGGGAGTCAAGCAGAGCCAGCGAGACGAGCGTAGGAAAGGGGTGTGGCAACGGGGAAGGTGAGGAAGGGGGAGTAAAGCAGGGCCAGCGAGACGAGCGTAGGGAAAGGGTGTGGCAACGGGGAAGGTGAGGAAGGGGGAGTCAAGCAGAGCCAGCGAGACGAGCGTAGGGAAGGGGTGTGGCAACGGGGAAAGTGAGGAATGGGGAGTCAAGCAGAGCCAGCGAGACGAGCGTAGGGAAGGGGTGGGGCAACGGGGAAGGTGAGGAATGGGGAGTCAAGCAGAGCAAGCGAGACGAGCGTAGGGAAGGGGTGTGGCAACGGGGAAGGTGAGGAAGGGGGAGTCAGGCAGAGCCAGCGAGACAAGCGTAGGGAAGGGGTGTGGCAACGGAGGAGGTGAGGAAGGGGGAGTCAGGCAGAGCCAGCGAGACGAGCGTAGGGAAGGGGTGTGGCACCGGGGAAGGTGAGAAATGGAGAGACAAGCTGAGCCAGCGAGACGAGCGTAGGGATGGGGAGTGGCAACGGGGAAGTTGAGGAAGGGGGAGTCAAGCGGAGCGAGCAAAACGAGCGTAGGGAAGTGGTGTGGCAACGGGGAAGGTGTGGGAGGGGGAGACAGGTAGAGCTAGCGAGACGAGCGTAGGGAAGGGGAGTGACAACGGGGAAGGTGAGGAAGGGGGAGTCAAGCGGAGCGAGCAAGACGAGCGTAGGGAAGGGGTGCGGCAACGGTGAAGGTGAGGGAGGGGGAGTCAAGCAGAGCGAGCGAGAAGAGTGTAGGGAAGGGGAGTGGCAACGGGGAATTTGAGGAAGGGGGAGACAAGCGAAGCGAGTAAGACGAGCGTAGGGAAGGGGTGTGGCAACGGGGAAGGTGAGGAAGGGGGAGACAGGTAGAGCTAGCGAGACGAGTGTAGGGAAGGGGAGTGGCAACGGGGAAGTTGAGGAAGGGGGAGACAAGCGGAGCGAGCAAAACGAGCGTAGGGAAGGGGTGTGGCAACGGGGAAGGTGAGGAAGGGGGAGACAGGTAGAGCTAGCGAGACGAGCGTAGGGAAGGGGAGTGACAACGGAGAAGGTGAGGAAGGGGGAGACAAGCGGAGCGAGCTAGACGAGCGATGGGAAGGGGTGTGGCAACGGGGAAGTTGAGGAAGGGGGAGTCAAGCGGAGCGAGCAAGACGAGCGTAGGGAAGGGGTGCGGCAACGGTGAAGGTGAGGGAGGGGGAGTCAAGCAGAGCGAGCGAGACGAGTGTAGGGAAGAAGAGTGGCAACGGGGAAGTTGAGGAAGGGGGAGACAAGCGGAGCGAGTAAGACGAGCGTAGGGAAGTGGTGTGGCAACGGGGAAGGTGTGGAAGGAGGAGTCAGGCAGAGCCAGCGAGACGAGCGTAGGGAAGAGGTGGGGCAAGGGGGAAGGTGAGGAAGGGGGAGTCAAGCAGAGCCAGCAAGACGAGCGTAGGGAAGGGGTGTGGCAACGGGGAAGTTGAGGAAGGGGGAGTCAAGCGGAGCGAGCAAGACGAGTGTAGGGAAGTGGTGTGGCAACGGGGAAAGTGAGGATGGGGGAGACAAGAAGAGCCAGCAAGACGAGCGTAGGAAAGGGGTGTGGCATCGGGGAAGGTGAGGAAGGGGGAGTCAAGCAGAGCCAGCGATACGAGCGTAGGGAAGGGGTGTGTCAACGGGGAAGGTGAGGAAGGGGGAGTCAAGCAGAGCCAGCGAGACGAGCGTAGGAAAGGGGTGTGGCCACGGGGAAGGTGAGGAAGGGGGAGTCAAGCAGAGCCAGCGATACGAGCGTAGGGAAGGGGTGTGGCAACGGGGAAGGAGGGGAGTGGGAGTCAAGCAGAGGCAGCGAGACGAGCGTAGGGAAGGGGTGTGGCAACGGGGAAGGAGAGGAAGGGGGAGTCAAGCAGTGCCAGCGAGACGAGCGTAGGGAAGTGGTGTGGCAACGGGGAAGGTGAGGAAAGTGGAGTCAGGCAGAGCAAGCGAGACGAGCGTAGGGAAGGGGTGTGGCAACGGGGAAGGTAAGGAAGGGGGAGTCAAGCAGAGCCAGCGAGACGAGCGTAGGAAAGGGGTGTGGCCACGGGGAAGGTGAGGAAGGGGGAGTCAAGCAGAGCCAGCGATACGAGCGTAGGGAAGGGGTGTGGCAACGGGGAAGGTGGGGAAGGGGAGTCAAGCAGAGCCAGCGAGACGAGCGTAGGGAAGGGGTGTGGCAACGTGGAAGGAGAGGAAGGGGGAGTCAAGCAGAGCCAGCAAGACGAGTGTAGGAAAGGGGTGTGGCATCGGGGAAGTTGAGGAAGGGGGAGTCAAGCGTAGCGAGCAAGACGAGTGTAGGGAAGGGGTGTGGCAACGGGGAAGGTGAGGAAGGGGGAGTCAAGCAGAGCCAGCAAGACGAGCGTAGGAAAGGGGTGTGGTAACGGGGAAGGTGAGGAACTGGAGTCAAGCAGAACCAGCGATACGAGCGTAGGGAAGGGGTGTGGCAACGGGGAAGGTGAGGAAGGGGGAGTCAAGCAGAGCCAGCGAGACGAGCGTAGGAAAGGGGTGTGGCAACGGAGAAGGTGAGGAAGGGGGGGTCAAGCAGAGCCAGCGAGACGAATGTAGGGAAGGGATGTGGCAACGGGGAATGTGAGGAAGGGGGAGTCAGCAGAGCCAGCGAGACGAGCGTAGGGAAGGGGTGGGGCAACGGGGAAGGTGAGGAAGGGGGAGTCAAGCAGAGCAAGCGAGACGAGCGTAGGGAAGGGGTGTGGCAACGGGGAAGGTGAGGAAGGGAGAGTCAAGCGGAGCCAGCGAGACAAGTATAGGGAAGGGGTGTGGCAACGGGGAAGGTGAGGATTGGGGAGACAGGCAGAGCCAGCGAGACGAGCGTAAGGAAGGGGGTGTGGCAAGGGGGAAGGTGAGGAAGGGGGAGACCAGCGGAGCGAGCTAGACGAGCGTTGGGAAGGGGTGTGGCAACGGGGAAGTTGAGGAAGGAGGATTCAAGCGGATCGAGCAAGACGAGCGTAGGGAAGGGATGCGGCAACGGTGAAGGTGAGGAAGGGGGAGTCAAGCAGAGCGAGCGAGACGAGCGTAGGGAAGGGGGTGTGGCAACGGGGAAGGTGAGGAAGGGGGAGTCAGGCAGAGCCAGCGAGACGAGCGTAGGGAAGGGGTGTGGCAACGGGGAAGTTGTGGAAGGGGGAGTCAGGCAAAGCCAGCGAGACGAGCGTAGGGAAGGGGTGTGGCAAAGGGGAAGGTGAGGAAGGGGGAGTCAAGCAGAGCCAGCAAGACGAGCGTAGGGAAGGGGTGTGGCAACGGGGAAGTTTAGGAAGGGGGAGTCAAGCGGAGCGAGCAAGACGAGTGTAGGGAAGGGGTGTGGCAACGGGGAAAGTGAGGAAGGGGGAGTCAAGCAGAGCCAGCAAGACGAGCGTAGGAAAGGGGTGTGGCAACGGGGAAGGTGAGGAAGGGGGAGTCAAGCAGAGCCAGCGAGACGAGAGTAGGAAAGGGGTGTGGCAACGGGGAAGGTGAGGTAGGGGGAGTCAAGCAGAGCCAGCGATACGAGCGTAGGTAAGGGGTGGGGCAACGGGGAAGGTGAGGAAGGGGGAGTCAAGCAGAGCCAGCGAGACGAGCGTAGGAAAGGGGTGTGGCAACGGGGAAGGTGAGGAAGGGGGAGTAAAGCAGGGCCAGCGAGACGAGCGTAGGGAAGGGGTGTGGCAACGGGGAAGGTGAGGAAGGGGGAGTCAAGCAGAGCCAGCGAGACATGCGTAGGGAAGGGGTGTGGCTACGGGGAAAGTGAGGAATGGGGAGTCAAGCAGAGCCAGCGAGACGAGCGTAGGGAAGGGGTGGGGCAACGGGGAAGGTGAGGAATGGGGAGTCAAGCAGAGCAAGCGAGACGAGCGTAGGGAAGGGGTGTGGCAACGGGGAAGGTGAGGAAGGGGGAGTCAGGCAGAGCCAGCGAGACAAGCGTAGGGAAGGGGTGTGGCAACGGAGGAGGTGAGGAAGGGGGAGTCAGGCAGAGCCAGCGAGACGAGCGTAGGGAAGGGGTGTGGCACCGGGGAAGGTGAGAAATGGAGAGACAAGCTGAGCCAGCGAGACGAGCGTAGGGATGGGGAGTGGCAACGGGGAAGTTGAGGAAGGGGGAGTCAAGCGGAGCGAGCAAAACGAGCGTAGGGAAGTGGTGTGGCAACGGGGAAGGTGTGGGAGGGGGAGACAGGTAGAGCTAGCGAGACGAGCGTAGGGAAGGGGAGTGACAACGGGGAAGGTGAGGAAGGGGGAGTCAAGCGGAGCGAGCAAGACGAGCGTAGGGAAGGGGTGCGGCAACGGTGAAGGTGAGGGAGGGGGAGTCAAGCAGAGCGAGCGAGACGAGTGTAGGGAAGGGGAGTGGCAACGGGGAAGTTGAGGAAGGGGGGAGACAAGCGAAGCGAGTAAGACGAGCGTAGGGAAGGGGTGTAGCAACGGGGAAGGTGAGGAAGGGGGAGACAGGTAGAGCTAGCGAGACGAGTGTAGGGAAGGGGAGTGGCAACGGGGAAGTTGAGGAAGGGGGAAACAAGCGGAGCGAGCAAAACGAGCGTAGGGAAGGGGTGTGGCAACGGGGTAGGTGAGGAAGGGGGAGACAGGTAGAGCTAGCGAGACGAGCGTAGGGAAGGGGAGTGACAACGGAGAAGGTGAGGAAGGGGGAGACAAGCGGAGCGAGCTAGACGAGCGATGGGAAGGGGTGTGGCAACGGGGAAGTTGAGGAAGGGGGAGTCAAGCGGAGCGAGCAAGACGAGCGTAGGGAAGGGGTGCGGCAACGGTGAAGGTGAGGGAGGGGGAGTCAAGCAGAGCGAGCGAGACGAGTGTAGGGAAGGGGTGTGGCAACGGGGAAGGTGGGGAAGGGGAGTCAAGCAGAGGCAGCGAGACGAGCGTAGGGAAGGGGTGTGGCAACGGGGAAGGAGAGGAAGGGGGAGTCAAGCAGTGCCAGCGAGACGAGCGTAGGGAAGGGGTGAGGCAACGGGGAAGGTGAGGAAAGTGGAGTCAGGCAGAGCAAGCGAGACGAGCGTAGGGAAGGGGTGTGGCAACGGGGAAGGTAAGGAAGGGGGAGTCAAGCAGAGCGAGCAAGACGAGTGTAGGGAAGTGGTGTGGCAACGGGGAAAGTGTGGATGGGGGAGACAAGAAGAGCCAGCAAGACGAGCGTAGGAAAGGGGTGTGGCATCGGGGAAGGTGAGGAAGGGGGAGTCAAGCAGAGCCAGCGATACCAGCGTAGGGAAGGGGGTGTGTCAACGGGGAAGGTGAGGAAGGGGGAGTCAAGCAGAGCCAGCGAGACGAGCGTAGGAAAGGGGTGTGGCCACGGGGAAGGTGAGGAAGGGGGAGTCAAGCAGAGCCAGCGATACGAGCGTAGGGAAGGGGTGTGGCAACGGGGAAGGTGGGGAAGGGGAGTCAAGCAGAGGCAGCGAGACGAGCGTAGGGAAGGGGTGTGGCAACGGGGAAGGAGAGGAAGGGGGAGTCAAGTAGTGCCAGCGAGACGAGCGTAGGGAAGGGGTGTGGCAACGGGGAAGGTGAGGAAAGTGGAGTCAGGCAGAGCAAGCGAGACGAGCGTAGGGAAGGGGTGTGGCAACGGGGAAGGTAAGGAAGGGGGAGTCAAGCAGAGCCAGCGAGACGAGCGTAGGAAAGGGGTGTGGCCACGGGGAAGGTGAGGAAGGGGGAGTCAAGCAGAGCCAGCGATACGAGCGTAGGGAAGGGGTGTGGCAACGGGGAAGGTGGGGAAGGGGAGTCAAGCAGAGCCAGCGAGACGAGCGTAGGGAAGGGGTGTGGCAACTTGGAAGGAGAGGAAGGGGGAGTCAAGCAGAGCCAGCAAGACGAGCGTAGGAAAGGGGTGTGGCAACGGGGAAGTTGAGGAAGGGGGAGTCAAGCGTAGCGAGCAAGACGAGTGTAGGGAAGGGGTGTGGCAACGGGGAAGGTGAGGAAGGGGGAGTCAAGCAGAGCCAGCAAGACGAGCGTAGGAAAGGGGTGTGGTAACGGGGAAGGTGAGGAACTGGAGTCAAGCAGAACCAGCGATACGAGCGTAGGGAAGGGGTGTGGCAACGGGGAAGGTGAGGAAGGGGGAGTCAAGCAGAGCCAGCGAGACGAGCGTAGGAAAGGGGTGTGGCAACGGGGAAGGTGAGGAAGGGGGAGTCAAGCAGAGCCAGCGAGACGAATGTAGGGAAGGGATGTGGCAACGGGGAATGTGAGGAAGGGGGAGTCAGCAGAGCCAGCGAGACGAGCGTAGGGAAGGGGTGGGGCAACGGGGAAGGTGAGGAAGGGGGAGTCAAGCAGAGCAAGCGAGACGAGCGTAGGGAAGGGGTGTGGCAACGGGGAAGGTGAGGAAGGGGGAGTCAGGCATAGCCAGCGAGACAAGCATAGGGAAGGCGTGTGGCAACGGAGGAGGTGAGGAAGGGGGAGTCAGGCAGAGCCAGCGGGACGAGCGTAGGGAAGGGGTGTGGCACAGGGGAAGGTGAGAAAGGGAGGGACAAGCTGAGCCAGCGAGACGAGCGTATGGAAGGGGAGTGGCAACCGGGAAGTTGAGGAAGAGGGAGTCAAGCGGAGCGAGCAAAACGAGCGTAGGGAAGTGGTGTGGCAACGGGGAAGGTGAGGAAGGGGGAGTCAAGCAGAGCCAGCGAGACGAGCGTAGGGAAGGACTGTGGCAACGGGGAAGGTGAGGAAGGGGGAGTCAAGCAGAGCCAGCGATACGAGCGTAGGGACGGGGTGTGGCAACGGGCAAGGTGTGGAAGGGTGAGTCAAGCAGAGCCAGCTAGACGAGCGTAGGGAAAGGGTGTGTCAACGGGGAAGGTGAGGAAGGGGGAGTCAAGCAGAGCCAGCGAGACGAGCGTAGGGAAGGGGGTGTGGCAACGGAGAAGGTGTGGAAGGGGGAGTCAAGCAGAGCCAGCGAGACGAGCGTAGGGAAGGGGTGTGGCAACGGGGAAGGTGAGGAAGGGGGAGTCTAGCAGTGCCAGCGAGACGAGCGTAGGGAAGGGGTGTGGCAACGGGGAGGTGTGGAAGGGGGATTCAAGCAGAGCCAGCGAGACGAGCGTAGGGAAGGGGTGTGGCAACGGGGAAGGTGAGGAAGGGTGAGTCAAGCAGAGCCAGCGATACGAGCGTAGGGAAGGGGTGTGGCAACGGGGAAGGTGAGGAAGGGGGAGTCAAGCGGAGCGAGCAAGACGAGCGTAGGGAAGGGGTGCGGAAACGGTGACGGTGAGGGAGGGGGAGTCAAGCAGAGCGAGCGAGACGAGTGTAGGACAGGGGAGTGGCAACGGGGAAGGTGAGGAAGGGGGAGTCAAGCAGAGCCAGCGAGACGTGCGTAGGGAAGGGCTGTGGCAACAGGGAAGTTGAGGAAGGGGGAGTCAAGCAGAGCCAGCGAGACGAGCGTAGGGAAGGGGTGTGGCAACGGGGAAGGTGAGGAAGGGTGAGTCAAGCAGAGCCAGCGATACGAGCGTAGGGAAGGGGTGTGGCAACGGGGAAGGTGAGGAAGGGAGAGTCAAGCAGAGCCAGCGATACGAGCGTAGGGAAGGGGTGTGGCAACGGGGAAGGTGAGGAAGGGAGAGTCAAGCAGAGCCAGCGAGACGTGCGTAGTGAAGGTGTGTGGCAACGGGGAAGGTGAGGAAGAGGGAGTCAAGCAGAGCCAGCGAGACGAGCGTAGGGAAGGGGTGTGGCAACGGGGAAGGTGAGGAAGGGTGAGTCAAGCAGAGCCAGCGATACGAGCGTAGGGAAGGGGTGTGGCAACGGGGAAGGTGAGGAAGGGAGAGTCAAGCAGAGCCAGCGATACGAGCGTAGGGAAGGGGTGTGGCAACGGGGAAGGTGAGGAAGGGAGAGTCAAGCAGAGCCAGCGAGACGTGCGTAGTGAAGGTGTGTGGCAACGGGGAAGGTGAGGAAGAGGGAGTCAAACAGAGCCAGCGAGACGAGCGTAGGGAAGGGGTGTGGCAACGTGGAAGGTGACGAAGGGGGAGTCAAGCAGAGCAAGCGAGGCGAGCCTAGGGAAGGGGTGTGGCAACGGGGAGGTGTGGAAGGGGAGACCAGCGGAGCGAGCTAGACGAGCGTTGGGAAGGGGTGTGGCAACGGGGAAGTTGAGGAAGGAGGTTTCAAGCGGATCGAGCAAGACGAGCGTAGGGAAGGGGTGCGGCAACGGTGAAGGTGAGGAAGGGGAAGTCAAGCAGAGCGAGCGAGACGAGCGTAGGGAAGGGGTGTGGCAACGGGGAAGGTGAGGAAGGGAGAGTCAAGCGGAGCGAGTAAGACGAGCGTAGGGAAGTGGTGTGGCAACGGCGAAGGTGAGGAATGGGGAGTCAAGCAGAGCCAGCGAGACGTGCGTAGGGAAGGGGTGTGGCAACCTGGAAGGTGAGGAAGGGTGAGTCAAGCAGAGCCAGCGATACGAGTGTAGGGAAGGGGTGTGTCAACGGGGAAGGTGAGGAAGGGAGAGTCAAGCAGAGCCAGCGAGACGAGCGTAGTGAAGGGGTGTGGCAACGGGGAAGGTGAGGAAGAGGGAGTCATGCAGTGCCAGCGAGACGAGCGTAGGGAAGGGGTGTGGCATCGGGGAAGGTGAGGAAGGGGGAGTCTAGCAGAGCCAGCGAGACGAGCCTAGGGAAGGGGTGTGGCAACGGGGAAGGTGAGGAAGGGGGAGTCATGCAGAGCAAGCGAAGCGAGCGGAGGGAAGGGGTGTGGCAACGGGGAGTTGTGGAAGGGGGATTCAAGCAGAGCCAGCGAGACGAGCGTAAGGAAGGGGTGTGGCAACACGGAAGGTGAGGAAGGGGGAGTCAGACAGAGTCAGCGAGACGAGCGTAGGGAAGTGGTGTGGCAACGGGGGAGGTGAGGAAGGGGGAGTCAAGCAGAGCGAGACGAGCGTAGGGAAGGGGTGGTGCAACGGGGAAGGTGAGGAAGGGGGAGTAAGCAGAGCAAGCGAGACGAGCGTAGGGAAGGGGTGTTGCAACGGGGAAGGTGAGGAAGGGGGAGGCAGGCAGAACCAGTGAGACGAGCGTAGGGAAGGGGTGTGGCAACGGGGAAGGTGAGGAAGGGGGAGTCAGACAGAGTCAGCGAGTCGAGCGTAGGGAAGTGGTGTGGCAACGGGGGAGGTGAGGAAGGGGGAGTCAGGCAGAGCCAGCGAGACAAGCGTAGGGAACGGGAGTGGCAACTGGGAAGTTGAGGAAGGGGGAGACAAGCGGAGCGAGCAAGACGAGCGTAGTGAAGGGGAGTGGCAACGGGGAAGGTGAGGAAGGGGGAGACAAGTGGAGCGAGCGAGACGAGCGTTGCGAAGGGGTGTGGCAACGGGGAAGTTGAGGAAGGGGGGAGTCCAGCGGAGCGAGCAAGACGAGCGTAGGAAAGGGGTGAGGCAACGGGGAAGGTGAGGAAGGGGGAGTCAAGTGGAGCGAGCAAGACGAGTGTTGGGAAGGGGTGTGGCAACGGGGAAGGTGAGGAAGGGGGAGTCAAGCAGAGCGAGCGAGACGAGTGTAGGGAAGGGGTGTGGCAACGGGGAAGGTGAGGAAGGGGGAGTCAAGCATAGCCAGCGAGACGAGCGTAGGGAAGGGGTGTGGCAACGGGGAAAGTGAGGAAGCGGGAGTAAAGCAGAGCCAGCGATTCGAGCGTAGGGAAGGGGTGTGGCAACGGGGAAGGTGAGGAAGGGAGAGTCAAGCAGATCCAGCGAGACGAGCGTAGTGTAGGGTTGTGGCAACGGGGAAGGTGAGGAAGCTGGAGTCAAGCAGTGCCAGCGAGACGAGCGTTGGGAAGGGTTGTGGCAACAGGGAAGGTGAGGAAGGGGGAGTCAAGCAGAGCCAGCGAGACGAGCGTAGGGAAGGGGTGTGGCAACGGGGAAGGTGAGGAAGGGGGAGTCAAACTGAGCAAGCGAGACGAGCGTAGGGAAGGATTGTGGCACCGGGGAAGGTGAGTAAGGGGGAGTCAAGCAGAGCCTGCGAGACGATCGTAGGGAAGGGGTGTGGCAACGGGGAAGGTGAGGAAGGGGGAGTCAGGCAGAACCAGCGAGACGAGCGTAGGGAAGGAGTTTGGCAACGGGGAAGGTGAGGAAGGGGGAGTCAGGCAGAGCCAGCGAGACGAGCGTAGGGAGGGGTGTGGCAACTGGGGAGGTGAGGAAGGGGGAGTCAGGCAGAGCCAGCGAGACGAGCGTAGGGAAGGGGTTTGGAAACGGGGAAGGTGAGGAAGGGGGAGTCAAGCAGAGGCAGCGATACGAGCGTAGGGAAGGGGTGTGGCAACGGGGAAGGTGAGGAAGGGGGAGTCAAGCAGAGCCAGCGATACGAGCATAGGGAAGGGGTGTGGCAACGGGGACGGTGAGGAGGGGGGAGTCAAGCAGAGCCAGCGATAAGAGCGTAGGGAAGGGGTGGTGCAACGGGGAAGGTGAGGAAGGGAGAGACAAGCTGAGCTAGAGAGACGAGCGTAGGGAAGGGGTGTGGCAACGGGGAAGTTGAGGAAGGGGGAGTCAAGCGGAGCGAGCAAGACGAGTGTAGGGAAGGGCAGTGGCAACGGGGAAGTTGAGGAAGGGAGAGTCAAGCAGAGCCAGCGAGACGAGCGTAGGGAAGGGCAGTGGCAACGGGGAAGTTGAGGAAGGGGGGACAAGCGTACCGAGCAAGACGAGCGAAGGGAAGGGGTGCGGCAACGGGGGAGGTGAGGAAGGGGGAGTCAGGCAGAGCCAGCAAGGCAGGCGTAGGGAAGGGGTGTGGCACCGGGGAAGGTGAGGTAGGGAGAGACAAGCAGCGCCAGCGAGACGACCGTAGGGAAGGGGTGTGGAAACGGGAAGGTGAGGAATGGGGAGTCAAGCTGGGCGAGCAAGACGAGTGTAGGGAAGTGGTGTGGCAACGGGGAAGGTGAGGAAGGGGGAGACAGGCAGAGCTAGCGAGACGAGCGTAGGGAAGGGGAGTGGCAACGGGGAAGGTGAGGAAGGGGGGAGACCAGCGGAGCGAGCTACACGAGCGTTGGGAAGGGGTGTGGCAACGGGGAAGTTGAGGAAGGGGGAGTCAAGCGGAGCGAGCAAGACGAGCGTAGGGAAGGGGAGCGGCAACGGTGAAGGTGAGGGATGGGGAGTCAAGCAGAGCGAGCGACACGAGTGTAGGGAAGGGGAGTGGCAACGGGGAAGTTGAGGAAGGGGGAGACAAGCGGAGCGAGTAAGACGAGCGTAGGGAAGTGGTGTGGCAACGGGGAAGGTGAGGAAGGGGGAGTCAAGCAGAACCAGCGAGACGAGCGTAGGGAAGGGGTGTGGCAAAGGGGAAGGTGAGGAAGGGGGAGTCAAGCAGAGCCAGCAAGACGAGCGTAGGGAAGGGGTGTGGCAACGGGGAAGTTTAGGAAGGGGGAGTCAAGCGGAGCGAGCAAGACGAGTGTAGGGAAGGGGTGTGGCAACGGGGAAAGTGAGGAAGGGGGAGTCAAGCAGAGCCAGCAAGACGAGCGTAGGAAAGGGGTGTGGCAACGGGGAAGGTGAGGAAGGGGGAGTCAAGCAGAGCCAGCGAGACGAGAGTAGGAAAGGGGTGTGGCAACGGGGAAGGTGAGGTAGGGGGAGTCAAGCAGAGCCAGCGATACGAGCGTAGGTAAGGGGTGGGGCAACGGGGAAGGTGAGGAAGGGGGAGTCAAGCAGAGCCAGCGAGACGAGCGTAGGAAAGGGGTGTGGCAACGGGGAAGGTGAGGAAGGGGGAGTAAAGCAGGGCCAGCGAGACGAGCGTAGGGAAGGGGTGTGGCAACGGGGAAGGTGAGGAAGGGGGAGTCAAGCAGAGCCAGCGAGACATGCGTAGGGAAGGGGTGTGGCTACGGGGAAAGTGAGGAATGGGGAGTCAAGCAGAGCCAGCGAGACGAGCGTAGGGAAGGGGTGGGGCAACGGGGAAGGTGAGGAATGGGGAGTCAAGCAGAGCAAGCGAGACGAGCGTAGGGAAGGGGTGTGGCAACGGGGAAGGTGAGGAAGGGGGAGTCAGGCAGAGCCAGCGAGACAAGCGTAGGGAAGGGGTGTGGCAACGGAGGAGGTGAGGAAGGGGGAGTCAGGCAGAGCCAGCGAGACGAGCGTAGGGAAGGGGTGTGGCACCGGGGAAGGTGAGAAATGGAGAGACAAGCTGAGCCAGCGAGACGAGCGTAGGGATGGGGAGTGGCAACGGGGAAGTTGAGGAAGGGGGAGTCAAGCGGAGCGAGCAAAACGAGCGTAGGGAAGTGGTGTGGCAACGGGGAAGGTGTGGGAGGGGGAGACAGGTAGAGCTAGCGAGACGAGCGTAGGGAAGGGGAGTGACAACGGGGAAGGTGAGGAAGGGGGAGTCAAGCGGAGCGAGCAAGAGGAGCGTAGGGAAGGGGTGCGGCAACGGTGAAGGTGAGGGAGGGGGAGTCAAGCAGAGCGAGCGAGACGAGTGTAGGGAAGGGGAGTGGCAACGGGGAAGTTGAGGAAGGGGGAGACAAGCGAAGCGAGTAAGACGAGCGTAGGGAAGGGGTGTGGCAACGGGGAAGGTGAGGAAGGGGGAGACAGGTAGAGCTAGCGAGACGAGTGTAGGGAAGGGGAGTGGCAACGGGGAAGTTGAGGAAGGGGGAGACAAGCGGAGCGAGCAAAACGAGCGTAGGGAAGGGGTGTGGCAACGGGGAAGGTGAGGAAGGGGGAGACAGGTAGAGCTAGCGAGACGAGCGTAGGGAAGGGGAGTGACAACGGAGAAGGTGAGGAAGGGGGAGACAAGCGGAGCGAGCTAGACAAGCGATGGGAAGGGGTGTGGCAACGGGGAAGTTGAGGAAGGGGGAGTCAAGCGGAGCGAGCAAGACGAGCGTAGGGAAGGGGTGCGGCAACGGTGAAGGTGAGGGAGGGGGAGTCAAGCAGAGCGAGCGAGACGAGTGTAGGGAAGGGGAGTGGCAACGGGGAAGTTGAGGAAGGGGGAGACAAGCGGAGCGAGTAAGACGAGCGTAGGGAAGTGGTGTGGCAACGGGGAAGGTGTGGAAGGAGGAGTCAGGCAGAGCCAGCGAGACGAGCGTAGGGAAGAGGTGGGGCAAGGGGGAAGGTGAGGAAGGGGGAGTCAAGCAGAGCCAGCAAGACGAGCGTAGGGAAGGGGTGTGGCAACGGGGAAGTTGAGGAAGGGGGAGTCAAGCGGAGCGAGCAAGACGAGTGTAGGGAAGTGGTGTGGCAACGGGGAAAGTGTGGATGGGGGAGACAAGAAGAGCCAGCAAGACGAGCGTAGGAAAGTGGTGTGGCATCGGGGAAGGTGAGGAAGGGGGAGTCAAGCAGAGCCAGCGATACCAGCGTAGGGAAGGGGTGTGTCAACGGGGAAGGTGAGGAAGGGGGAGTCAAGCAGAGCCAGCGAGACGAGCGTAGGAAAGGGGTGTGGCCACGGGGAAGGTGAGGAAGGGGGAGTCAAGCAGAGCCAGCGATACGAGCGTAGGGAAGGGGTGTGGCAACGGGGAAGGTGGGGAAGGGGAGTCAAGCAGAGGCAGCGAGACGAGCGTAGGGAAGGGGTGTGGCAACGGGGAAGGAGAGGAAGGGGGAGTCAAGCAGTGCCAGCGAGACGAGCGTAGGGAAGGGGTGTGGCAACGGGGAAGGTGAGGAAAGTGGAGTCAGGCAGAGCAAGCGAGACGAGCGTAGGGAAGGGGTGTGGCAACGGGGAAGGTAAGGAAGGGGGAGTCAAGCAGAGCCAGCGAGACGAGCGTAGGAAAGGGGTGTGGCCACGGGGAAGGTGAGGAAGGGGGAGTCAAGCAGAGCCAGCGATACGAGCGTAGGGAAGGGGTGTGGCAACGGGGAAGGTGGGGAAGGGGAGTCAAGCAGAGCCAGCGAGACGAGCGTAGGGAAGGGGTGTGGCAACTTGGAAGGAGAGGAAGGGGGAGTCAAGCAGAGCCAGCAAGACGAGCGTAGGAAAGGGGTGTGGCAACGGGGAAGTTGAGGAAGGGGGAGTCAAGCGTAGCGAGCAAGACGAGTGTAGGGAAGGGGTGTGGCAACGGGGAAGGTGAGGAAGGGGGAGTCAAGCAGAGCCAGCAAGACGAGCGTAGGAAAGGGGTGTGGTAACGGGGAAGGTGAGGAACTGGAGTCAAGCAGAACCAGCGATACGAGCGTAGGGAAGGGGTGTGGCAACGGGGAAGGTGAGGAAGGGGGAGTCAAGCAGAGCCAGCGAGACGAGCGTAGGAAAGGGGTGTGGCAACGGGGAAGGTGAGGAAGGGGGAGTCAAGCAGAGCCAGCGAGACGAATGTAGGGAAGGGATGTGGCAACGGGGAATGTGAGGAAGGGGGAGTCAGCAGAGCCAGCGAGACGAGCGTAGGGAAGGGGTGGGGCAACGGGGAAGGTGAGGAAGGGGGAGTCAAGCAGAGCAAGCGAGACGAGCGTAGGGAAGGGGTGTGGCAACGGGGAAGGTGAGGAAGGGGGAGTCAGGCATAGCCAGCGAGACAAGCATAGGGAAGGCGTGTGGCAACGGAGGAGGTGAGGAAGGGGGAGTCAGGCAGAGCCAGCGGGACGAGCGTAGGGAAGGGGTGTGGCACAGGGGAAGGTGAGAAAGGGAGAGACAAGCTGAGCCAGCGAGACGAGCGTATGGAAGGGGAGTGGCAACCGGGAAGTTGAGGAAGAGGGAGTCAAGCGGAGCGAGCAAAACGAGCGTAGGGAAGTGGTGTGGCAACGGGGAAGGTGAGGAAGGGGGAGTCAAGCAGAGCCAGCGAGACGAGCGTAGGGAAGGACTGTGGCAACGGGGAAGGTGAGGAAGGGGGAGTCAAGCAGAGCCAGCGATACGAGCGTAGGGACGGGGTGTGGCAACGGGCAAGGTGTGGAAGGGTGAGTCAAGCAGAGCCAGCTAGACGAGCGTAGGGAAAGGGTGTGTCAACGGGGAAGGTGAGGAAGGGGGAGTCAAGCAGAGCCAGCGAGACGAGCGTAGGGAAGGGGTGTGGCAACGGAGAAGGTGTGGAAGGGGGAGTCAAGCAGAGCCAGCGAGACGAGCGTAGGGAAGGGGTGTGGCATCGGGGAAGGTGAGGAAGGGGGAGTCTAGCAGTGCCAGCGAGACGAGCGTAGGGAAGGGGTGTGGCAACGGGGAAGGTGAGGAAACGGGAGTCATGCAGAGCAAGCGAGGCGAGCGTAGGGAAGGGGTGTGGCAACGGGGAGGTGTGGAAGGGGGATTCAAGCAGAGCCAGCGAGACGAGCGTAGGGAAGGGGTGTGGCAACGGGGAAGGTGAGGAAGGGTGAGTCTAGCAGAGCCAGCGATACGAGCGTAGGGAAGGGGTGTGGCAACGGGGAAGGTGAGGAAGGGGGAGTCAAGCGGAGCGAGCAAGACGAGCGTAGGGAAGGGGTGCGGAAACGGTGACGGTGAGGGAGGGGGAGTCAAGCAGAGCGAGCGAGACGAGTGTAGGACAGGGGAGTGGCAACGGGGAAGGTGAGGAAGGGGGAGTCAAGCAGAGCCAGCGAGACGTGCGTAGGGAAGGGCTGTGGCAACAGGGAAGTTGAGGAAGGGGGAGTCAAGCAGAGCCAGCGAGACGAGCGTAGGGAAGGGGTGTGGCAACGGGGAAGGTGAGGAAGGGTGAGTCAAGCAGAGCCAGCGATACGAGCGTAGGGAAGGGGTGTGGCAACGGGGAAGGTGAGGAAGGGAGAGTCAAGCAGAGCCAGCGATACGAGCGTAGGGAAGGGGTGTGGCAACGGGGAAGGTGAGGAAGGGAGAGTCAAGCAGAGCCAGCGAGACGTGCGTAGTGAAGGTGTGTGGCAACGGGGAAGGTGAGGAAGAGGGAGTCAAGCAGAGCCAGCGAGACGAGCGTAGGGAAGGGGTGTGGCAACGGGGAAGGTGAGGAAGGGTGAGTCAAGCAGAGCCAGCGATACGAGCGTAGGGAAGGGGTGTGGCAACGGGGAAGGTGAGGAAGGGAGAGTCAAGCAGAGCCAGCGATACGAGCGTAGGGAAGGGGTGTGGCAACGGGGAAGGTGAGGAAGGGAGAGTCAAGCAGAGCCAGCGAGACGTGCGTAGTGAAGGTGTGTGGCAACGGGGAAGGTGAGGAAGAGGGAGTCAAGCAGAGCCAGCGAGACGAGCGTAGGGAAGGGGTGTGGCAACGTGGAAGGTGAGGAAGGGGGAGTCAAGCAGAGCAAGCGAGGCGAGCCTAGGGAAGGGGTGTGGCAACGGGGAGGTGTGGAAGGGGAGACCAGCGGAGCGAGCTAGACGAGCGTTGGGAAGGGGTGTGGCAACGGGGAAGTTGAGGAAGGAGGTTTCAAGCGGATCGAGCAAGACGAGCGTAGGGAAGGGGTGCGGCAACGGTGAAGGTGAGGAAGGGGAAGTCAAGCAGAGCGAGCGAGACGAGCGTAGGGAAGGGGTGTGGCAACGGGGAAGGTGAGGAAGGGAGAGTCAAGCGGAGCGAGTAAGACGAGCGTAGGGAAGTGGTGTGGCAACGGCGAAGGTGAGGAATGGGGAGTCAAGCAGAGCCAGCGAGACGTGCGTAGGGAAGGGGTGTGGCAACCTGGAAGGTGAGGAAGGGTGAGTCAAGCAGAGCCAGCGATACGAGTGTAGGGAAGGGGTGTGTCAACGGGGAAGGTGAGGAAGGGAGAGTCAAGCAGAGCCAGCGAGACGAGCGTAGTGAAGGGGTGTGGCAACGGGGAAGGTGAGGAAGAGGGAGTCATGCAGTGCCAGCGAGACGAGCGTAGGGAAGGGGTGTGGCATCGGGGAAGGTGAGGAAGGGGGAGTCTAGCAGAGCCAGCGAGACGAGCCTAGGGAAGGGGTGTGGCAACGGGGAAGGTGAGGAAGGGGGAGTCATGCAGAGCAAGCGAAGCGAGCGGAGGGAAGGGGTGTGGCAACGGGGAGTTGTGGAAGGGGGATTCAAGCAGAGCCAGCGAGACGAGCGTAAGGAAGGGGTGTGGCAACACGGAAGGTGAGGAAGGGGGAGTCAGACAGAGTCAGCGAGACGAGCGTAGGGAAGTGGTGTGGCAACGGGGGAGGTGAGGAAGGGGGAGTCAAGCAGAGCGAGACGAGCGTAGGGAAGGGGTGGTGCAACGGGGAAGGTGAGGAAGGGGGAGTAAGCAGAGCAAGCGAGACAAGCGTAGGGAAGGGGTGTTGCAACGGGGAAGGTGAGGAAGGGGGAGGCAGGCAGAACCAGTGAGACGAGCGTAGGGAAGGGGTGTGGCAACGGGGAAGGTGAGGAAGGGGGAGTCAGACAGAGTCAGCGAGTCGAGCGTAGGGAAGTGGTGTGGCAACGGGGGAGGTGAGGAAGGGGGAGTCAGGCAGAGCCAGCGAGACAAGCGTAGGGAACGGGAGTGGCAACTGGGAAGTTGAGGAAGGGGGAGACAAGCGGAGCGAGCAAGACGAGCGTAGTGAAGGGGAGTGGCAACGGGGAAGGTGAGGAAGGGGGAGACAAGTGGAGCGAGCGAGACGAGCGTTGCGAAGGGGTGTGGCAACGGGGATGTTGAGGATGGGGGAGTCCAGCGGAGCGAGCAAGACGAGCGTAGGAAAGGGGTGAGGCAACGGGGAAGGTGAGGAAGGGGGAGTCAAGTGGAGCGAGCAAGACGAGTGTTGGGAAGGGGTGTGGCAACGGGGAAGGTGAGGAAGGGGGAGTCAAGCAGAGCGAGCGAGACGAGTGTAGGGAAGGGGTGTGGCAACGGGGAAGGTGAGGAAGGGGGAGTCAAGCATAGCCAGCGAGACGAGCGTAGGGAAGGGGTGTGGCAACGGGGAAAGTGAGGAAGCGGGAGTAAAGCAGAGCCAGCGATTCGAGCGTAGGGAAGGGGTGTGGCAACGGGGAAGGTGAGGAAGGGAGAGTCAAGCAGATCCAGCGAGACGAGCGTAGTGTAGGGTTGTGGCAACGGGGAAGGTGAGGAAGCTGGAGTCAAGCAGTGCCAGCGAGACGAGCGTTGGGAAGGGTTGTGGCAACAGGGAAGGTGAGGAAGGGGGAGTCAAGCAGAGCCAGCGAGACGAGCGTAGGGAAGGGGTGTGGCAACGGGGAAGGTGAGGAAGGGGGAGTCAAACTGAGCAAGCGAGACGAGCGTAGGGAAGGATTGTGGCACCGGGGAAGGTGAGTAAGGGGGAGTCAAGCAGAGCCTGCGAGACGATCGTAGGGAAGGGGTGTGGCAACGGGGAAGGTGAGGAAGGGGGAGTCAGGCAGAACCAGCGAGACGAGCGTAGGGAAGGAGTTTGGCAACGGGGAAGGTGAGGAAGGGGGAGTCAGGCAGAGCCAGCGAGACGAGCGTAGGGAAGGGGTGTGGCAACTGGGGAGGTGAGGAAGGGGGAGTCAGGCAGAGCCAGCGAGACGAGCGTAGGGAAGGGGTTTGGAAACGGGGAAGGTGAGGAAGGGGGAGTCAAGCAGAGGCAGCGATACGAGCGTAGGGAAGGGGTGTGGCAACGGGGAAGGTGAGGAAGGGGGAGTCAAGCAGAGCCAGCGATACGAGCATAGGGAAGGGGTGTGGCAACGGGGACGGTGAGGAGGGGGGAGTCAAGCAGAGCCAGCGATAAGAGCGTAGGGAAGGGGTGGTGCAACGGGGAAGGTGAGGAAGGGAGAGACAAGCTGAGCTAGAGAGACGAGCGTAGGGAAGGGGTGTGGCAACGGGGAAGTTGAGGAAGGGGGAGTCAAGCGGAGCGAGCAAGACGAGTGTAGGGAAGGGCAGTGGCAACGGGGAAGTTGAGGAAGGGAGAGTCAAGCAGAGCCAGCGAGACGAGCGTAGGGAAGGGCAGTGGCAACGGGGAAGTTGAGGAAGGGGGGACAAGCGTACCGAGCAAGACGAGCGAAGGGAAGGGGTGCGGCAACGGGGGAGGTGAGGAAGGGGGAGTCAGGCAGAGCCAGCAAGGCAGGCGTAGGGAAGGGGTGTGGCACCGGGGAAGGTGAGGTAGGGAGAGACAAGCAGCGCCAGCGAGACGACCGTAGGGAAGGGGTGTGGAAACGGGAAGGTGAGGAATGGGGAGTCAAGCTGGGCGAGAAAGACGAGTGTAGGGAAGTGGTGTGGCAACGGGGAAGGTGAGGAAGGGGGAGACAGGCAGAGCTAGCGAGACGAGCGTAGGGAAGGGGAGTGGCAACGGGGAAGGTGAGGAAGGGGGAGACCAGCGGAGCGAGCTACACGAGCGTTGGGAAGGGGTGTGGCAACGGGGAAGTTGAGGAAGGGGGAGTCAAGCGGAGCGAGCAAGACGAGCGTAGGGAAGGGGAGCGGCAACGGTGAAGGTGAGGGATGGGGAGTCAAGCAGAGCGAGCGACACGAGTGTAGGGAAGGGGAGTGGCAACGGGGAAGTTGAGGAAGGGGGAGACAAGCGGAGCGAGTAAGACGAGCGTAGGGAAGTGGTGTGGCAACGGGGAAGGTGAGGAAGGGGGAGTCAAGCAGAACCAGCGAGACGAGCGTAGGGAAGGGGTGTGGCAACGGGGAAGGTGTGGAAGGGGGAGTCAGGCAGAGCCAGCGAGACGAGCGTAGGGAAGAGGTGTGGCAAGGGGGAAGGTGAGGAAGGGGGAGTCAAGCAGAGCCAGCGAGACGAGCGTAGGGAAGGGGTGTGGCAACGGGGAAGTTGAGGAAGGGGGAGTCAAGCGGAGCGAGCAAGACGAGTGTAGGGAAGTGGTGTGGCAACGGGGAAAGTGAGGATGGGGGAGTCAAGAAGAGCCAGCAAGACGAGCGTAGGAAAGGGGTGTGGCAACGGGGAAGGTGAGGAGGGGGAGTCAAGCAGAGCCAGCGAGACGAGCGTAGGGAAGGGGTGTGGCCACGGGGAAGGTGAGGAAGGGGGAGTCAAGCAGAGCCAGCGATACGAGAGTAGGGAAGGGGTGTGGCAACGAGGAAGGTGGGGAAGGGGAGTCAAGCAGAGCCAGCGAGACGAGCGTAGGGAAGGGGTGTGGCAACGGGGAAGGAGAGGAAGGGGGAGTCAAGCAGAGCCAGCGAGACGAGCGTAGGCAAGGGGTGTGGCAACGGGGAAGTTGAGTAAGGGGGTGTCAAGCGTAGCGAGCAAGACGAGTGTAGGGAAGGGGTGTGGCAACGGGGAAGGTGAGGATGGGGGAGTCAAGCAGAGCCAGCAAGACGAGCGTAGCAAAGGGGTGTGGTAACGGGGAAGGTGAGGAAGGGGAGTCAAGCAGAACCAGCGATACGAGCGTAGGGAAGGGGTGTGGCAACGGGGAAGGTGAGGAAGGGGGAGTCAAACAGAGCCAGCGAGACGAATGTAGGGAAGGGATGTGGCAACGGGGAAGGTGAGGAAGGGGGAGTCAAGCGGAGCGAGAAAGACGAGCGTAGGGAAGTGGTGTGGCAACGGGGAAGGTGAGGAAGGGGGAGTCAAGCAGAGCCAGCGAGACGAGCGTAGGGAAGGGCTGTGGCAACGGGGAAGTTGAGGAAGGGGGAGTCAAGCAGAGCCAGCGATACGAGCGTAGGGACGGGGTGTGGCAACGGGGAAGGTGAGGAAGGGTGAGTCAAGCCGAGCCAGCGAGACGAGCGTAGGGAAGGGGTGTGTCAACGGGGAAGGTGAGGAAGGGGGTGTCAAGCAGAGCCAGCGAGACGAGCGTAGGGAAGGGGTGTGGCAACGGAGAAGGTGTGGAAGGTGGAGTCAAGCAGAGCCAGCGAGACGAGCGTAGGGAAAGGGTGTGGCAACGGGGAAGGTGAGGAAGGGGGAGTCTAGCAGGGCCAGCGAGACGGGCGTAGGGAAGGGGTGTGGCAACGGGGAAGGTGAGGAAGCGGGAGTCATGCAGAGCAAGCGAGGCGAGCGTAGGGAAGGGGTGTGGCAACGGGGAGGTGTGGAAGGGGGATTCAAGCAGAGCCAGCAAGACGAGCGTAGGGAAGGGTGTGGCAACGGGGAAGGTGAGGAAGGGGGAGTCAAGCGGAGCGAGCAAGACGAGCGTGGGGAAGGGGTGCGGAAACGGTGACGGTGAGGGAGGGGGAGTCAAACAGAGCGAGCGAGACGAGTGTAGGACAGGGGAGTGGCAACGGGGAAGGTGAGGAAGGGGGAGTCAAGCAGAGCCAGCGAGACGTGCGTAGGGAAGGGGTGTGGCAACGGGGAAGGTGAGGAAGGGGGAGTCAAGCAGAGCCAGCGAGACGAGCGTAGGAAATGGGTGTGGCAACGGGGAAGGTGAGGAAGGGTGAGTCAAGCAGAGCCAGCGAGACGAGCGTAGGAAAGGGGTGTGGCAACGGGGAAGGTGAGGAAGGGTGAGTCAAGCAGAGCCAGCGAGACGAGCGTAGGGAAGGTGTGTGGCAACGGGGAAGGTGAGGAAGGGGGAGTCAAGCAGAGCCAGCGAGACGTGCGTAGGGAAGGGGTGTGGCAACGGGGAAGGTGAGGAAGGGGGAGTCAAGCAGAGCCAGCGAGACGAGCGTAGGAAAGGGGTGTGGCAACGGGGAAGGTGAGGAAGGGGGAGTCAGGCAGAGCCAGCGAGACGAGCGTAGGGAAGGGGTGTGGCAACGGGGAAGGTGAGGAAGGGTGAGTCAAGCAGAGCCAGCGATACGAGCGTAGGGAAGGGGTGTGGCAACGGGGAAGGTGAGGAAGGGAGGAGTCAAGCAGAGCCAGCGAGACGAACGTAGGGAAGGGGTGTGGCATCGGGGAAGTTGAGGAAGGGGGGTCAAGCAGAGCCAGCGATACGAGCGTAGGGAAGGGGTGTGGCAACGGGGAAGGTGAGGAAGGGTGAGTCAAGCAGAGCCAGCGATACGAGCGTAGGGAAGGGGTGTGGCAACGGGGAAGGTGAGGAAGGGAGAGTCAAGCAGAGCCAGCGAGACGAGCGTAGGGAAGGGGTGTGGCAACGGGGAAGGTGAGGAAGGGGGATTCTAGCAGAGCCAGCGAGACGACCGTAGGGAAGGGATGTGGCAACGTGGAAGGTGAGGAAGGGGGGGTCAAGCAGAGCAAGCAAGGCGAGCCTAGGGAAGGGGTGTGGCAACGGGGAGGTGTGGAAGGGGGATTAAAGCAGAGCCAGCGAGACGAGCGTAGGGAAGGCGTGTGGCAACGGGGAAGGTGAGGAAGGGAGACTCAAGCGGAGCCAGCAAGACAAGTATAGGGAAGGGGTGTGGCAACGGGGAAGGTGAGGATTGGGGAGACAGGCAGAGCCAGCGAGACGAGCGTAAGGAAGGGGTGTGGCAAGGGGGAAGGTGAGGAAGGGGGAGACCAGCGGAGCGAGGCTTAAACGAGCGTTGGGAAGGGGTGTGGCAACGGGGAAGTTGAGGAAGGAGGATTCAAGCGGATCGAGCAAGACGAGCGTAGGGAAGGGATGCGGCAACGGTGAAGGTGAGGAAGGGGGAGTCAAGCAGAGCGAGCGAGACGAGCGTAGGGAAGGGGTGTGGCAACGGGGAAGGTGAGGAAGGGTGAGTCAAGCAGGGCCAGCGAGACGAGCGTAGGGAAGGGGTGTGGCAACGGGGAAGTTGAGGAAGGGGGAGTCAAGCGGAGCGAGTAAGACGAGCGTAGGGAAGTGGTGTGGCAACGGGGAAGGTGAGGAAGGGGGAGTCAAGCAGAGCCAGCGAGACGGGCGTAGGGAAGGGGTGTGGAAACCTGGAAGGTGAGGAAGGGTGAGTCAAGCAGAGCCAGCGATACGAGCGTAGGGAAGGTGAGTGGCAACGGGGAAGGTGAGGAAGGGAGAGTCAAGCAGAGCCAGCGAGACGAGCGTAGTGAAGGGGTGTGGCAACGGGGAAGGTGAGGAAGAGGGAGTCAAGCAGTGCCAGCGAGACGAACGTAGGGAAGGGGTGTGGCAACGGGGAAGGTGAGGAAGGGGGAGTCTAGCAGAGCCAGCGAGACGAGCGTAGGGAAGGGGTGTGGCAACGGGGAAGGTGAGGAAGGGGGAGTCATGCAGAGCAAGCGAGGCGAGCGTAGGGAAGGGGTGTGGCAACGGGGAGTTAGTGAAGGGGGATTCAAGCAGAGCCAGCGAAACGAGCGTAGGGAAGGGGTGTGGCAACGCGGAAGGTGAGGAAGGGGGTGTCAGGCAGAGCCAGCGAGACGAGCTTAGGGAAGGGGTGTGGCAACGCGGAAGGTGAGGAAGGGGGTGTCAGGCAGAGACAGCGAGACGAGCGTAGGGAAGGGGTGTGGCAACGGGAGAGGTGAGGAAGGGGGAGTCAGGCAGAGCAAGCGAGACGAGCGTAGGGAAGGGGTTTGGCACTGGGGAAGGTGCGGAAGGGGGAGTCAAGCAGAGCGAGACGAGCGTAGGGAAGGGGTGGGGCAACGGGGAAGGTGAGGAAGGGGGAGTCAAGCAGAGCGAAACGAGCGTAGGGAAATGTGGTGCAACGGGGAAAGTGAGGAAGGGAGAGTCAAGAAGAGCCAGCGAGTCGACCGTAGGGAAGGGGTGTGGCAACGGGGAAGGCGAGGAAGGGGGAGTCAAGCAGAGCCAGCGAGACGAGCGTAGGGAAGGTGTGTGGCAACGGGGAAGGTGAGGAAAGTGGAGTCAGGCAGAGCAAGCGAGACGAGCGTAGGGAAGGGGTGTGGCAACGGGGAAGGTGAGGAAGGGGGAGTAAGCAGAGCAAGCGAGACGAGCGTAGGGAAGGGGTGTTGCAACGGGGAATGTGAGGAAGGGGGAGTCAGGCAGAACCAGTGAGACGAGCGTAGGGAAGGGGTGTGGCAACGGGGAAGGTGAGGAAAGGGGTGTCAGACAGAGTCTGCGAGACGAGCGTAGGGAAGTGGTGTGGCAACGGGGGAGGTGAGAAAGGGGGAGTCAGGCAGAGCCAGCGTGACAAGCGTAGGGAAGGGGTGTGGCACTGGGGAAGGTGAGGAAGGGGGAGTCAAGCAGAGCGAGCGAGACGACCGTAGGGAAGGGGTGGGGCAACGGGAAAGGTGAGGAATGGGGAGTCAGGCAGAGCCAGCCAGACGAGCGAAGGGAAGGTGTGGTGCAACGGGGAAGGTGAGGAAGGGAGAGACAAGCAGAGCGAGCGAGACGAGCCTAGAAAATGGGAGTGGCAACGCGGAAGTTGAGGAAGGGGGGACAAGCGGAGCGAGCAAGGCGAGCGTAGTGAAGGGGTGTGGCAACGGTGAAGGTGTGGAGGGGGGAGTCAAGCAGAGCCAGCAAGACGAGCGTAGGGAAGGGGTGTGGCACCGGGGAATGTGAGGAAGGGAGAGACAAGCAGAGCCAGCGAAACGAGCGTAGGGAACGGGAGTGGCAACTGGGACGTTGAGGAAGGAGGAGACAAGCGGAGCGAGTAAGACAAGCGTAGGGAAGTGGTGTGGCAACGGGGAAGGTGAGGAAGGGGGAGTCAATCAGAGCCAGCGAGACGAGCGTAGGGAAGGGGTGTGGCAACTGGGAAGTTGAGGAAGGGGGAGTCAAGTGGAGTGAGCAAGACGAGCGTAGGGAAGTGGTGTGGCAACGGGGAGAGTGAGGAAGGGGGAGTCAATCAGAGCCAGCGAGACGAGCGTAGGGAAGGGGTGTGGCAACGGGGAAGGTGAGGAAGGGGAGTCAAGCAGAGCCAGCCATACGAGCGTAGGGAAGGGGTGTGGCAACGGGGAAGGTGAGGAAGGGAGAGTCAAGCAGATCCAGCGAGACCAGCGTAGTGAAGGGGTGTGGCAACGGGGAAGGTGAGGAAGCTGGAGTCAAGCAGTGCCAGCGAGACGAGCGTTGGGAAGGGGTGGGGCAACGGGGAAGGTGAGGAAGGGGGAGTCAGGCAGAGCCAGCGAGACGAACGTAGGGAAGGGGTGTGGAAACGGGGAAGGTGAGGAAGGGGGAGTCAAGCAGAGGCAGCGATACGAGCGTAGGGAAGGGGTGTGGCAACGAGGAAGGTGAGGAAGGGGGAGTCAAGCAGAGCCAGCGATACGAGCATAGGGAAGGGGTGTGGCAACGGGGAAGGTGAGGAAGGGGGAGTCAAGCAGAGCCGGCGATAAGAGCGTAGGGAAGGGGTGGTGCAACGGGGAAGGTGAGGAAGGGAGAGGCAAGCAGAGCCAGAGAGACGAGCGTAGGGAAGGGGAGTGGCAACGGGGAAGTTGAGGAAGGGAGAGTCAAGCAGAGCCAGCGAGACGAGCGTAGGGAAGGGCAGTGGCAACGGGGAAGTTGAGGAAGGGGGGACAAGCGTAGCGAGCAAGACGAGCGTAGGGAAGGGGTGCGGCAACGGGGGAGGAGTGGAAGGGGGAGTCAGGCAGAGCCAGCAAGACAGGCGTAGGGAGGGGGTGTGACACCGGGGAAGGTGAGGAAGGGAGAGACAAACAGAGCCAGCGAGACGAGCGTAGGGAAGGGGTGTGGAAACGGGGAGGTGAGGAAGGGGGAGTCAAGCAGTGGCAGCGATACGAGCGTAGGGTAGGGGTGTGGCAACGGGGAAGGTGGGGAAGGGAGAGTCTAGCAGAGCCAGCGAGACGAGCGTACTGAAGCGGTGTGGCAACGGGGAAGGTGTGGAAGAGAGAGTCAAGCAGTGCCAGCGTGACGAGCGTAGGGATGGGGTGTGGCAACGGGGAAGGTGAGGAAGGGGGAGTCAAGCAGAGCCAGCGAGACGAGCGTAGGGAAGGGGTGTGGCAACGGGGAAGGTGAGGAAGGGGGATTCAAGCAGAGCAAGCGAGACGAGCGTAGGGAAGGGGTGTGGCAACGGGGGAGGTGAGGAAGGAGGAGTCAGGCAGAGCCAGCGAGACGAGCGTAGGGAAGGGGTGTGGCACTGTGGAAGGTGAGGAATGGGGAGTCAGGCAGAGCGAGCGAGACGAGCGTAGGGAAGGGGTGGGGCAACGGGGGAGGTGAGGAAGGGGGAGTCAAGCAGAGCGAGCGAGACGAGCGTAGGGAAGGGGTGGTGCAACGGGGAAGTTGAGGAAGGGAGAGACAAGCAGAGCCAGCGAGACGAGCGTAGGGAAGGGGAGTGTCAACGGGGAAGTTGAGGAACGGGGGGACAAGCTGAGCGGGCGAGAGGAGCGTAGGGAAGGGGTGCGGCAACGGTGAAGGTGAGGAAGGGGGAGTCAAGCAGAGCGAGCGAGACGAGTGTAGGGAAGGGGAGTGGAAACGGGGAAGGGGAGGAAGGGGGAGTCAAGCGGAGCCAGCGATAAGATCGTAGGGAAGGGGTGTTGGAACGGGGAAGGTGAGGAAGGGGTAGTCAAGCAGAGCCAGCGAGACGAGCGTAGGGAAGGTGTGTGGTAACGGGGAAGGTGAGGAAAGGGGAGTCAAGCAGAGCCAGCGAGACGAGCGTAGGAAAGGGGTGTTGCAAAGGAGAAGGTGAGGAAGGGAGAGTCAAGCAGAGCCAGCGAGACGAGCGTACGGAAGGGGTGTGGCAACGGGGAAGGTGAGGAAGGGGGAGTCAAGCAGAGCCAGCGAGACGAGCGTAGGGAAGGGGTGTGGCAACGGGGAAGGTGAGGAAGGGGGAGTCAAGCAGAGCCAGCGAGACGAGCGTAGGGAAGGGGTGTGGCAACGGGGAAGGTGAGGAAGGGGGAGTCAAGCAGAGCCAGCGAGACGAGCGTAGGGAAGGGGTGTGGCAACGGGGAAGGAGAGGAAGGGGTAGTCAAGCAGAGCCAGCGAGACGAGCGTAGGGAAGGTGTGTGGCAACGGGGAAGGTGAGGAAAGGGGAGTCAGGCAGAGCCAGCGAGACGAGCGTAGGGAAGGGGTGTGGCAACGGGCAAGGTGAGGAAGGGGGAGTCAGGCAGAGCCAGCGAGACGAGCGTAGGGAAGGGGTGTGGCAACGGGGGAGGTGAGGAAGGGGGAGTCAGGCAGAGCCAGCAAGACGAGCATAGGGAAGGTGTGTGGCACCGGGGAAGGTGAGGAAGGGGGTGTCAGGCAGAGCGAGAAGACGAGCGTAGGGAAGGGTCGCGGCAACGGGGAAGGTGAGGAAGGGGGTGTCAGGCAGAGCCAGTGAGACGAACGTAGGGAAGGGGTGTGGCACCGGGGAAGGTGAGGAAGGGGGAGTCAAGCAGAGCGAGCGAGGCGAGCGTAGGGAAGGGGTGGTGCAACGGGGAAGGTGAGGGAGGGGGAGTCAAGCAGAGCCAGCGAGACGAGCGTAGGGAAGGGGTGTGGCAACGGGGGAGGTGAGGAAGGGGGAGTCAGGCAGAGCCAGCAAGACGAGCATAGGGAAGGTGTGTGGCACCGGGGAAGGTGAGGAAGGGGGTGTCAGGCAGAGCGAGAAGACGAGCGTAGGGAAGGGTCGCGGCAATGGGGAAGGTGAGGAAGGGGGTGTCAGGCAGAGCCAGTGAGACGAACGTAGGGAAGGGGTGTGGCACCGGGGAAGGTGAGGAAGGGGGAGTCAAGCCGAGCGAGCGAGACGAGCGTAGGGAAGGGGTGTGGCAACGGGGAAGGTGAGGAAGGGAGAGACAAGCAGAGCCAGCGAGACGAGCGTAGGGAAGGGGTGCGGCAACGGTGAAGGTGAGGGAGGGGGAGTCAAGCAGAGCGAGCGTGACGAGTGAAGGGAAGGGGAGTGGCAACGGGGAAGTCGAGGAAGGGGAAGTCAAGCGGAGCGAGCAAGACTAGCGTAGGGAAGGGTTGCGGCAACGGGGAAGGTGAGGAAGGGGGAGACAAGTGGAGCGAGCAAGACGAGCGTAGGGAATGGTTGCGGCAACGGGGAAGGTGAGGAAGGGGGAGACAAGCGGAGCGAGCAAGACGTGCGTAGGGAAGGGTTGCGGCAACGGGGAAGGTGAGGAAGGGGGAGTCAGGCAGAGCCAGACGAACGTAGGGAAGGGGTGTGGCACCGGGGAAGGTGAAGAAGGGGGAGTCAAGCAGAGCGAGCGTGGGGAAAGGTTGCGGCAACGGGGAAGGTGGGGAAGGGGGTGTCAGGCAGAGCCAGTGAGACGAACGTAGGGAAGGGGTGTGGCACCGGGGAAGGTGAGGAAGGGGGAGTCAAGCAGAGCGAGCGAGACGAGCGTAGCGAAGGGGGGTGCAACGGGGAAGGTGAGGAAGGGGGAGTCAGGCAGAGCCAGTGAGACGAACGTAGGGAAGGGGTGTGGCACCGGGGAAGGTGAGGAAGGGGGAGTCAAGCAGAGCGAGCGAGACGAGCGTAGGGAAGCGGTGGTGCAACGGGGAAGGTGAGGAAGGGAGAGACAAGGAGAGCCAGCGAGACGAGCGTAGGGAAGGGGTGCGGCAACGGTGAGGGTGAGGGAGGGGGTGTCAAGCAGAGTGAGCGTGACGAGTGAAGGGAAGGGGAGTGGCAACGGGGAAGTCGAGGAAGGGGGATTCAAGCGGAGCGAGCAAGACGAGCGTAGGGAAGGGTTGCGGCAACGGGGAAGGTGAGGAAGGGGGAGTCAAGCGGAGCGAGCAAGACGAGCGTAGGAAGGGGAGTGGCACCGGGAAGGTGAGGAAGGGGGAGTCAATCAGAGCGAACGAGACGACCTTTGGGAAGGGGTGGGGCAACGGGGAAGGTGAGGAAGGGAGAGACAAGCAGAGCCAGCGAGACGAGCGCAGGGAAAAGAGAGAGACAGCAGGGAAGGTATTTTTAGGTACTACATAATTCATGAATATGGGAGGTTGAGCGTGAATCGGAAAAGTATTAGGGTACGGTAATTTTGTATTTAGAAATAAGGGGAAAATATAGGTAAATACCTAAGAATCGGGTCCCCAATAATAATAATATGACATTTTTATTGGCCTTGAATTTTTACAATAAGCATAATAAAAGCATCTATAAATGATTATACTGTATATAGCGGCACATCTTAGTACTGTTCTAAATATCGATTTTACATTTCATAAACTCCCCTTGACATAGGGGCAGATGACATAGAAGTTCCTCCTTAAAACAACAATCACCATTTTACCTTATCATTGTGAGATAAGTGAAGTGAAAGGATATACAAGTCGTTCCGTGAAGAACTAAAGTGCCCATTTCCATATAGTATTCTCATCATTTATATCTAAATTAAATCATGTGTGATGGTCAACCACTTATCATCCCGACAACTAGGTCTATAATAGGGTGTGCGAAATAACACTATGATGTTAGAAATTCGAAAGGCCACAATCTTGGATTTTTCAATCATTGAATAACATTATAAGTCATTAGATCAAAATGCATTTTTGGTAAGCCAAATTTCACTGCATTAGAATGATTAGGTCGCCAGAAGCGGCAATTATTTCTTTAACATTTCCTTGCCCACCATGTTGGTTCTTTGCTCATTGCGACTTCGAAAGGCACATCAATGAACTTGTTTTATAGTGCTCTATTGCGGCGGCACGAATTTCAGACTTCCAGGAAAAGGCAGTTGAATTTTGAAACTTTGCATGCCTGCCATGTTGGCTTATTGCTTGTCACTCTCTAAAGCCAAATCTGTGAACTTGCTTAAGAGTCCTCTACCATGGGACAAATGTGGATGTTTGTAGCAGCAATACATTCCCAGAAAAGGCAACTGAATTTAAAAATTCCCACAGCCGCCTTATTGATTTGTCACTGTTCAGGCAACCATTCCAATGAGCTTGTCGTATATTAAGCTATCATGAGATACATTTTCAGGGTTATATCTGTAACTAGCAGTAGTGCCCGGCTTCGCCCGGTGGATTTATTTGTTTTATGGATGATAATGAGTACTACTACAGAACTGGCACATGATACTTAAACTACCAGAAAGAAAAAAAATATATAACTTTTTGTGTTGGTGGTGGTGGTGGTTGTAGTGAGGGTGATAAGCAGTACAGTATAATGGACGCAACATTTAGATCATTTACTCCTAATGATAATAATTATATTTTATTTTTTTCGTGTGGCCTCCAGGGAGGCCGGGTGCAGGTCTTTCTAGTCGACGCCCGTGGGCGACCTGCGCGTCGGGATGAGAGAAGGAACGGATGAAGATGAATGAAACTGGGCAAGGATGTGGAAGGAGGCGGCCGTGGCCTGTTAGAAGGTACCGTCCCACCATTTGCATGGTGTTGAAAATGGGGAACCACGGAAAACCATTTCAAGGACAGCCGACGGTGGAGATCAAACCCACGCGTCTACCGAGTCAGCAGAGAGCTTGGCCCCATGACCTAACGCTGCGCTTTACCGAGCGTAGCTAATGCTGTCGGTATAATTATAATAATGAATAGAGAAACGGCTATTTACTAACTACAGCACTGACACATGTAATTTACAAACAAATTTCTAAAAATGATTAGAAAGAGGAGTAAGTGAAATAAAAGACACTGCCTGGGGCCTATATCTCATTGTCTGTTAGAAATGTAGATACCAATAGTGTCGTCATTTGTCGCATAGCGCCGTAGGAAAATAATCAGAACACTTTGGAAAACTTCAGCTGTCCCGAGCTCCTGAGGTAGCAATAGTATCATTTATGGCCACATACGCTCTCAACGATAAGTTTCGGAATAAATCAAGGTGAATTTGAAAGCACCCACGCTCATTGCAGCTGATAACCTCAATGTATTGCACCAACACCATAGCACTTACACATTATTATTATTATTATTATTATTATTATTGCCTTTATTGGTGGCGCAGTTAGGGCTCTTGGCCCTCTCTTACACTTAACCACATTAATACAATACAATAAACATATTATGGCGACAAAATTAAACAATAATAATTGACATTGATCATGACTTTCACACTCTCATTCACTCATCCAGTCATACTTGTTGTCGGTCAGCAATGTTCAGCAGGCTGCCCCAGCAGGTGGTCCTGAATTTAGATAGTGAGGTGGTACCCCTGACACTGGCTGGAAGGGTATTCCACAGCCTAGACCCCACCACATGAAAAGAGTTGTTGTATATAGAGGAGCGATGGATAGGAATGGAGAGGGAAGAACCAGAGCGTGTATTATTACCATGGAAAGAAGACAAGTACTTGAATTTATTTGATAAGTATAGTGGTCTATCGTCAGACAATAATCGAAAAATCTGGTCAAGAATGTGATATGATCGACGTAGTTCAGGTTTAAGCCAGGAAAGAGCGCAATAATAGGGAGTGATATGTTTATCATAGCTCAGATCGTAGATAAATCGTATGCAAGAGTTCAGAGCTCGTTGAAGTTTCAAAGTTAATGTTTTGGTTGCGTCTACAAGAATAACGTCACAGTAGTCAAGAATAGGAAGTATTAGTGTCTGTATGAGTAGGATTCTTACTTTAAATGGTAAAATATCTTTTTTCCTTTTGAGGGAGTGGAGCGTTGCGAAAACCTTCTTGCATATATTCTGTACATGTTCAGACCAGTTAAGAGTCTGATTTATTATCACACCTAGATTTTTCACTGTAGGACAGTATGGAATTTCATTGTTGTTCAGTACAATTGGGGGAATAATTTGATCTCGGAGTGACGTCAATAGTTTTTGAGAGCCAATTATGATAACTTGTGTTTTGGATGGATTCAGAAGAAGGGAATTTTCCTGAGAATATTTTCCAAGTCGTTGAAGGTAAGCGTTGATAGTTTCAATTGTCAATGGAATGTCATTTGTCTTGCAGTGGGAGTATATTTGCAAATCATCTGCATATAGGTGATATTTGCAATTTTTCAAATTAGATGAGATGTTGATATATAGTACAAAAAGCAAGGGTCATAGTACACTACCCTGTGGGGCGCCTGACTTTCTGCTTAGCCACTGAGTTTTATCCTGGGTTACAACACGTTGCTGGCGATTATTCAGGTATGATGCGAAAAAGTTAATTGTCTGCTGGTCGAAGTAATAAAATTCCATCTTTTTCAATAGTGTCTGAGTATTTATGGTGTCAAAAGCACTGCTGAAGTCGAGAAGGGTGAGGATTGTCACCAGTTTTTGGTCCATTGCGTGTCTAATGTCGTCAGTCACTTTGAGTAATGCTGTTGCAGTGCTATGTCCCTTCTTGAAACCTGATTGCAGAGGGTCTAAAAGAGAACGGCTATTCAAATATTCAAGTACTTGCTCATGAACCAGACGCTCGAGGGAAGTGCAGGTAGAATGGATATTGGCCGATAGTCAGATGGAAATAAAGGTTCGGTTTTCTTAGGAATAGGGATGACATTGGCTTGTTTCCATAGGGAGGGAAAGGTGTTAGTTGTAAGACTATGGTTGAATATGTGAGTAATAATTGGTAGAACGGCACCGATGATATTATGTATGAAGGATATGGGAATATCATCAACTCCTCTCGCTTTTGATTTTATGGAATATAGTACCTTTTTTACTTTGTCTGCCGTAACCGGATGGAAAGTAAAGAGCGGGTGGACAGGTAGTGGGTGAAAAGAATCATGGGGTGTTGAATTAGTTGGTACTCTCTCTTCAGTGAAATATTCATTTAACTCATCAAGCGGTATGTCTGGTACATGTGTCTGTTGCTGCTGTTTGCCTATACCTAGAGAACGCATATTATTCCAGGCACTCCTTGTATTCATCTTCTTTGTCACGTTTTGTATGTAGGAGAATTTGGCGTTTCTTACGAGCTGCTTAATACGATTTCTGAGCACACGATAATTTTCAAAATCAGTTTCGTCACGGGTACGTTTAAAAAGCCGGAACAGTGCATCACGCTGTGCCATCATACTTTTAATGTTATCATTTAACCATGGGCATGCTGGGCGAGTAACTTTGATCGAATGTTTAGGGGCATGTTTGTCATACAGACTAATAATAAGAGAATTTAACTTGTTTACTTTTGCGTCAATGTTATCTAAGAGTAATATGTCATTCCAGGGAAGGTTGTATGCGTCATGTTTTAAGTCATCCATATTAATATTTTTCATGTTTCTAGTGATAATATATCTAGGTGTGTACTTAGGCACACGTAGGGAGTACGATAGGTAAATTAGGTCATGGGTGGAGATAGATGGTACGGGTATTTGCCCGAAAGTTTCAACTCTGTCGAGATTGCTTGTCACAAGATGGTCAATGAGTGTATGTGATTCGTATTTATCAGAGTAAATGTGGTTTGTAGGTTCTAGGGGAAGAATAGTCATGTCGCAGGAAGAGAACAGGTTTTGTAATTGTTTGGTCTCATATGTCTGTGTCAGTAAATTGGTATTGTAGTCACCCACGGCTATTACGTGTTCGTAGCTTGGAAGTAAGTCGAGCAAGCGGTTTTCAAATTCACTCATGTTTGTTATTCTTGGCAGCTTATACACAACAGCTACCAGAGTCTTTTGTTGGCCAACAATTACTTCAACAAACATGAATTCCGGTCCTGGTTGTGTGCTAAGTGTTGATACACATATTACCCGTCTTTTTAAGTCGCTTCTACAGTACATGGCAACCCAGCCTGCTCGCCTCCCATCATTTCTGTCATGACGTTCCAGCGAGTACCGATTTAGTTCTACCATGCTAGACGGGATGTCAGGTTTTAACCAACTTTCACTTATGCAGAGGTTGTGGATATTGTTTTCGTTTATTATTGACTGTATTTCGTCGTGCATAATATGTTCATGATGATAACTGTTTTAAGGGGCAAAAGAAATCTTTTTGCACTAATTACTCCCCGTGACAGTGCAAGATTTAACTATTTTCGCAATTCTGCGCCAGAACACTGGTATGGGGCGACGTGATGCAGCCCGAATTGCCAGTCAACAATAGACTTATTAAAATACTCTTACAGTTACACTACTACGGACATGAATGATTCTAGGGCCTTAATGCATGGTTTTCAAGTTCAGTTTGTTGGTTATTCTAAATGTAGGGAATGGAGAGCGTTGTCCAAAATATCAAGTGGACAGTGTTACCAGCAGGGTTTCAAAGTGTATGTATAATTTGGTGCAATTAGGAGGAACGGAGTAGATTTGTGATAAAGGGCCTAAATGCAGGAAATGGAGTGGTCTATCCGAAATTTAAAGTGGACAGTGTCACCCGTAGGGCTCCAAAGGGCAAGTATACAAAATGTGATTCAGATCGGTGAAACGGTGTAGATTTGTGCCAATGGACCTAAATGCAGGGAATGGAGTGGTCTGTCTGAAATTTCAAGCAGACAGTGTTACTCGTCGGGTTCCAAAGTGTAAGTATGTGAAATTTTGTTCAGATCGGTGAAACGGTATAGATTTGTGCCAAAGGGCCTAAATGCAGGGAATGGAGTGGTCTGTCCGAAATTTCATGTAGACTGTGTTACTCGCAGGGTCCAAAGGGTAAGTATACACATTTCGGTTCAGATCGGTGAATCGGTGTAGATTTGTGCCAAAGGGCATAAATGCTGGGAATGGAGTGGTCTGTGCGAAATTTCATGTGAACCGTGTTACTCGTAGGGTTCCAAAGGCTAAGTATACATAATTTGGTTCAGATCGGTGAAAAAGTGTAGATTTGTGCCAAAGGGCCTAAATGCAGGGAATGGACCGGTCTGTCATAAATTCCATGCAGACAGTGTTACTCGCAGGGTTCCAAAGGGTATGTATACAAATTTTGGTTCTGATCGGTGAAACGGTGTAGATTTGTGCCAAAGGGCCTAAATGCAGGGAATGGAATGGTCTGTCCGAAATTTAACATAGCCTTAACTATTCCTCTTGAATCTAGCTATCATATAAAAAAAGAATTTTTCGAATCCGACTGGTAGTTCCAGAGATTAGCGCGTTTAAACACTACAACACACAAACTCTTCAGCTTTATTATATTAGTATAGATTAGTTCCAAGAAAAGACAATTGAAGCGTACACATTTTCCTGGCTACAATCTTGATTTCGTGTGTGTCCCTGTTTTAATTGACGCATCTGTGGCTTTATAATACAGTCTTCTATCATGGTGCAAGATTTCAGGTTTATAGCTGAAGTAAGTCCTCAGAAAAGCTTTTTCACTGACATTGGTATGAACTCTCACCTTTTCCTTCCTGCCTTTCATGGCTCTACTTCTTGCAAATTCCTCAACCCCTATTCTTCAGGGATTCTCTCTCTCTTTTATATCCCTCATTCTGCTTATTTTTACGCTACTTTAGAATTTTATAAAAAATGAAAGTAGACTTTTGAGATCTACACGGGCCAATGTCTGCGTGTGTAGTATTGTAACCGTTTGTCTGTAATGTAGACCATAAAATAAAAATAAATATAACTAGTAGTTCCGTGAAGAACTATACAGCCTATTTTCATATATCCTACGCATGTTAATTGCCTCTATCAATATACAAAATTTCAGTTTCATTGTTGTAATAGATTCGTAGATATTGAGAACCGTCTAAATATTTCAGATTGTGGTCGCCAAGGTTGGACTTTTATTTATGTACTATTACATGAAGATTATTGTGTACGTGTGGTAGCCTATTCAAACTTCAATCGCATGATTAGGACACAAGTAATGAAAACGAGATTTTAAAATTTCGCACAGCTGCCATCTTGTGGTTATGAAAACAATTGAAATAAATTAGATGCCAGTGGATTAACATTTGTATAAGTATTTAACGTACAAAGTTTCACTGCACTCGGATGGTTAAATCGCCAGAAACGTCTATTTAAATATTTGTACTTCGCGTCGCCGCCATGTTGGATTTGTGCTCACCAGGTTACTGAAAGTCCTATAGGTGAACTTATGTTCATAGCCTCTATGAACATTAAAAAATCAGTTTGATTGCTGTAAAAGATTCGTAGATATTGAGAACCGTCAAAATATTTCGGATGGTCGCCATTTTGGATTGTTATATGTATAGGCCATAGAGTTATGTACCATTAAAGAAACATTATTGCGTAGCTTCATTATTCAAACTTTCACTTCGATCGCATGATTACGACGCAAGAAACTAATTTTAAAACTTCGCACAGCCGCCATCTTGAGGTTATGTAAACAACTGAACTAAATTAGATGCCAATGCATTACAATATGTATAATCATTTACTGTACCACACTGCGCTCAGATGGTTAAATCGCGAGTAAAGTCTAATAAAATGCTTCAAATTCGCATGGCCGCCATGTTCTTTCTTTACTTTACAGGTTTTTGAAAGTTACACAGATAAACGTGTAGCAGTGCCCTTTATCATCGTACAAAATTTCAGGGTGATTTCAGTAATAGTTTTGGAGATATAGAATGCCAGTGAAAAATTTCGCACAGCCGCGATTTTGAGGTTATGTAAACAATTGATCTTAATTAGACACCATTGCATTACAATGTATATAAAAGATTTGCTGCACCATGTTTCATTAGGTTTGGATGGTTAAATCGCGAGAAAAGTCTATTTAAAGTCTCAACTTCGCTTGGCCGCCATGTTGGTTTTGTAAATACCAGGTTTTTGAAAGTCTGATAGGTGAAATTCCAGTGGTGCTCTTTATCACCGTACAAAATTTCAGGGTGATATCGGTAATAGTTTCGGAGATATTGAATGCTGGTTAAATATTTCGCACAGCCGCCATGTTGGATTAGTGGACGTACTAAAATTTGAAGGTCACGGTCGGGGCGGCCTAAATGTTGCTATGACCTTACCGAGTTTCATTGAAATCACTCCAGCCGTTTAGAATTTATTTCGAGGGGACACACACACACACCACACACATACACACGGACAAAAGTGATCTCATAAGCCTATTTTTTCATAAAATGAAAATAGGCTCAAAATTGGATGCTCGGGGTCAGTTAGAATCATGATAGGTTCTTAGAACTACAAATGATGGTCACATACACTTGGGTGGATTGAAAAATAAATTTAATTGACTTAAGTACATACAATAATAAAAAGAAATAACGACGACATCTGACATAGTCTGTTGACGCCAGACAAGTGATAATTAGCTATCAATTTCAACTACTGTATTATGTTTATGACCCGCTAGTCAAGCTAAGAATTAGCATGCCATGGGTTAAATATATTTACTTCGACGTAAAGCTCGGCTATGCAAATTAGCAATAATTAACACTGCTTTGCATTAAATTAGTGTGCAAATGAAGACTCCATGGGAAAAACGGGGTAAGTCACATTCTGTAAATTTTTCAGGAGAGCGAATTTAAACTTTCAACACAAAAAAGAAATACTAAAACACCCCCATTGAGGGTAAGCAAGGTAGTTCTATTTTTTTTTTTTTTTTTGCCAAATTTATTTCTTAAAGACCTAAAAAAAGTACATGTAAAACAAATAAAAAATAAAGTTAAATTATGAAAAAGTGAGGGGATATGGGACGTTCTTTCCATTTCCACTAAAAATAAGAACCTCCGTATCTTAGTGACATTCCATTTTATTTGAAATTAATTTCAACTGATCCGTAGTGACGATGGCTGGCCACCAGAATGCGCCATAAACTCATTTTTTGAAAAAATGGACTAACCCTGTGCTTTCCGTAGGGTCTTCAAATCTGTAGGCGACCATCAATGGCTCAAATACTTACTTGGGCTAGATCAGCGTTTCCCAAACTGTGGTACACGTACCACTGGTGGTACACTCGTGCTGCTGCAGTGGTATGCGGTGATGTTACGAAAAAATATAAATAATATAAAAATATAAAATTTAAAAATATAAAAACATAGATATGTTGCCGGAGGACTTTAAGGCCAAAGATAAGGAGCAGTTTTATGAATTGAATTGTTATTCAGAACTAAGGCACTCTTTCTAAAATGGCTCTTGTGAAATTTTGGGTTGAGAGACTATTCAGACATAGCTGCAAAGCAGTTAGATTTTTACTGCCTTTCACTACTTCGTAATTGTTTGAGACTGCATTTTCTTCACTTGTTTATCTCAAGAATAAATACCGGAATAGGCTCCTTACATTGGAAAACGATCTTCGTTGGAGACTAAGCAATCTTAAACCAGACATTCCTAAGTTGGCTTCTAATCTTCAAGCTCACCCTTCACATTGAAGTTGTTAGTTAAACTTTTTTTTAATGTTTAATTAAGAGTTCTTTTTATTAATATTAGGCTATATGTATGGTGTAATTTCTGAATGTTTGAATTGAATACTTATTGTAAGAAATAATAAAACAACTGGACACACTTTTCATTATTTGAACGTAAACTCCAACAAACACAATTTACAATCCATATTTTGGTCTGCTACATAGTGGTGGTGGTGGTGGTGGTGGTGGTGGTGGGGTTTAGTGACTATATCTCCCAACCATTAGATGGTACGCGAGAGATTCTCATCTCTTAAAGTGGTACACACACACAAAAGTTTGGGAAACACTGGGCTAGATTATCCTGACACTGGAATATCCGCCTAAACACCAATATATTATTTCAACTACACTTGTCCGCGCATATGGACTTGCAACAAATAAGTAGCGTAACACTAGCTACGAAATAGTAAAACCATGAGGCTAAATTAAAACAACCCATAATAAATTTGTGAAACAAATTCACTAACAAAACACTTATTGGTTTGAAACAAAGATGAAGAAATACCATATCCTCATACAAAACAATTCTCAATTTGAAAAAATGAATATTTTTGCAACAATTAACATTTTTGATACAAAATATATTTTTGAAAAATGAGTATTTCTTTACGGTAGAACTAGGCCATCTGAGACAACTACTGCCAATTCAATAATAAACAAGGAACGAGTAATTTAGTTACAAAGTGGCTTGGTCGCTAATTACAATACAAACCCTAACATGACCTGAAATGCAGTAAATTTACCTTACCAGGCAATCACATGACAAGAACAAAATCTAAACAATAAGTCAATCGACTCATAACAAATTTGACGTGGTAGATGTAGGTTAAACACGGATTTGTAATAATTGCACCTAGCAATGAAACCATTATCGTAACCATAAATTATGTGCACTTTCTAACGATAGCCGGAAAAAAATTGCCTTAAGCTTGAAGGAATATTAGTAGTTAAATTTTACCTTGCGTGGGGTCCTAAAATATGAAAACTTGTGGGTATGCCGATACTCAAATACAAATACCCCAACATAGGCCAAACCTGGATATAGAAATCCGAAAGATGCACTCACTCAAATGAACATTAGAAATAAGTTCTGACCATGATTAGAAAAACAAATCATAAAAATCTACAACTTCATCCACATAGCTATAATTATATTTATTAAGTTATCATATACTGGACTGACTTCCATGGATCGTGATGTGAGATCATGGTGCTTACCTTGTAGTTCTCAGGAATCATCAGCACCCGTGTGTTACTGTGCATGAATTAATTAATCGCCCAAAATAACTCTAGGACTTACCAAATGGCATTTATTCATCATAGATACAGGACTTATTGTCATTACGCCAGGAGATGGCAGTTCAACACGCTGCAACAGGGTGCGGGGGGACTTGCAGTACTCATGCGCGACCCGCCTATTCCAAACCTAAATATATCGGCTTTCCGCATGCCAATGGTTGTTATCGCAGCAGACGACACGTAGCCAGTAAAAGAAGGAATGTGCTGAGTGAGTGAAGTAAGTAGTTACCAACTTAATGTTTCTGGAATGCGCGATACACAAGTGAGCGGGAAGACATCTGCAGTTCAAACCCAACTGCCATCTCCTGGCGCGATATCAATACCTATGGCCTTTATTTCATTGTAGTTACAGGACTTACCTATGGCCTTCATTTCACAAAACTTTCAGGTTTTTATGCCTGAGAATCAAACCCTACATATCTGCATTGGGGGTCAATACCTCACCCAAACAGAACATTACATAACCGTTAAGAGTATCCTATCCTCCTTCCACTCTGTCGAACATAGTTGGCCATTCATCACTTTTCTTGGCATGAGAAGAAATAAACAGCTGACTTCGCATGTGGGTTTCTCATCGTTAGGTTGCTATTATATATGTGCTTACCGAGTGAGATGTTTCCTCTGAATGCTATATTGAGTTTCAGTTCTTCAAAATATTTGTTAATTTGTATGTGCTTTTGTTCATGAAGTTAAACCTTTTGGGGAGGTGAGTTAGCCATACTCAGTTGTAAGTGTACCCAGGCTGAGAGCACACTTTTCTAGCCCTCACATAAAAAGAAAATCCACGGCCTGCTTCCAGTCTCCGACCGGGTCAGGAAAATCCCTGATAGAGCCAAAAAAAATGAACACGGGACCTCCGGGTGAGAGAAGGTGTGCTACCCCAACACCTTCTTCTGGGCACCATAGAAATTTAAATGAATGACTGAAAAACCCACACAGTACAATTCCATTCGGTTGTCAGGCTATGGGCAGAATTCTGGATACAGTATTTTTTGCCCACGGACAATGCCATACACAGTTTTGTACAAACAAAACCATCAGATATCTCCAGCAGTTTGTGGCAGGCTTTAGGAATAAGTATGAATAATTGCAATTGCAAGAACTTATCATTCCATTCAGGGATCCACACCACACCAACTTACTTTTTTTTTTATTTTAGTGTATGGCTTTTAGTGCCGGGAGTGTCCGAGGACATGTTCGGCTCGCCAGTTTGTAGCTGCTTCTATGCGGACACCCATTGGGTGAGCTACACGTACCGTCGCATGTGGTGTGTTGTCTATACTCTGAATTACCAATAAAGCTCGCTGACAGCTGTCAAAGCTAGCACGTGGGGAAATGCTGTGTTGCCACTGAGGCAGATCATGACTCATAAACATTCCAAGAGCTTGCAGGAAGACACAAATACTGCCTGGCGCTCTAATGACCGTGACGAGTGAAGACACACTGAGTCAAACCATGTGCTTATTGCTGTGTCTGCATACATTGCAACATTGCTCACTGTTGCCATGGAGACCGTTACCCCTCTCGTCTCCACTCCTCACCTCACCAATCAAGCGTGTGACAGCTTTCACCGAGCATCCTTTGTAAATCAGATTATAGGGAGGAAAGTTTGACATTAAGGATGAGGAGATGGAAGGTAGCGGCTGTGGCCTATAGTTAGGGGACAACCCCGGCATTTGCCTGGAAGGAAGATGGGAAACCACAGAAGACCATCTTCAAGGTTGCCGGCGGAGGGATTCGAACCTCCTCGCCTCCCGGATGTGAGCGACTGCCATCAGCCATGCGGTAACGACCACGGCTAACTCACCCGGTACCAACTTACTGAAAGACACAGAAGAATGCAATTCTTAATCAACTCCATCAAAACTTCCAACATTGCACTTGCTACTAACAGGAGTACCTCATTAATGTACTTTCACTCTGTGTCAATCAATAAAATAATGACATTTTATTTCATATTCAAACTTCAGTTAGGCTTGCGGGTTTGTGGAACACCGTTTGTCCCGCTGAGTCTGCTGGCCCATGCTACTGCTACAGGTAGTTTTTTCAGAATATTGTGGGGCCGTGCCTGAGTAACTTTCCATGGTTCATTGTTCCATTTTGTGCCATCCTTGCCTAAAACGAAAAAATCTATAACCAGAAATAATAATAATAATAATAATAGCAGTTAGATATAAACTGCCATCCAATTCTTCGCTTCCAATACCATCCTCCTGATCAATTTCATGGTCAGTATGCGAGTCTCTAGATCTGGTTTCAACATTTTCTTTCTAATATTCATACTATTAGCCACCTAATGGCTACACTGCATTCTCCTGCACAGCTGAAAGCAACGGGAAAACCACAGCCGTATTGCTCTTTCTGAGGATATGCACCTTCATGTTCTTCGAAATTATCATCAACTTACGATTCGTTGTCTTCCAGCAAAAGGCAACATAAATCTACTACATCCTTAAGTTTTCTTAAGTCGTGTATCTCTTTATTCACTAAGCCAACGAACCAAACCAAATAATCGCTGTAACAAAATACTATTGAAATTGTGGGATATATCAGGGATGGTGCTCATTATTTAATATTATTGTTATTATTATTATTATTGTTAGTAGAATTGCTTTATTACTTTATTCTGAATGGGAGTAGCAGCCTTTCATAATAAATCAATACTTTATTTGTCTTATAGATGGTAAAGATATTGATAATATTAGCCTACTAATGGCTACACTGCATTCTCCTGCACGGCTGAAAGCAACGGAAAACCACAGCCGTATTGCTCTTCCCAAGGATATGCACCTCTCTATGCATTATTACATGTGGGCCTCCTCTCTTGTAAAATTCCAATCCGGAGGTAAACTAATCCCCCATTCGGATCTCCGGGTGGGGACTACACGAGAGGGGATTAACATCACAGAAGTGACAAAGAGGAAATCTGAAATTCTACGGATCGAAGCGTGGAATGTTAGAAGTCTGACAGCCAATGGAAGGTTAGAAAACTTAGAAAGGGAAATGGATACGTTGAGGTTGGATTTGGTTGGGATTAGTGAAATGTGCTGGCAGGAAGATCAGGACTCTTGGTCAGTAGACTACAGGATCATTACCACAAAATCAAGCAATGGCCAAGCAGGGGTAGGTCTCATATTGACTAGGAAACTTGGACAGCAAGTAGAATATTTTGAGCAATATAGTGAAAGGATTATTGTAGCTAAATTCAATACAAAACCTAAGTGCACCACAGTGGTACAAGTCTATATGCCCACCAGTCAAGCTGATGATGAAGATGTTGAAAAGGTCTATGAAGAAATACATGAATTTTCTGAGGTATGTCAAGGGTGATGAAAATTTTTTAGTAATGGGAGATTGGAATGATGTGGTAGGAAAAGGAAGAGAAGGGAAGATAGTAGGAGAATTCGGATTAGGTGAAAGGAATGATCGAGGAAGCAGGCTGATGGAATTCTGCACCGACCATGAGTTGGTCATAGCTAACACCTTATTAAATAACCACAATATACATGGATGAGACCAGGAGATTCAGGGTGTTACCAAATCGACATCATTATGGTCAAGCAGAGATTTTGAAACCAGATTTTGGATTGCAAATCATATCCCAGTGCTGACATAAACTCTGACCACAACATGAATGTTATGAAATGCAGACTTAAGTCGCAGAAATTGAAGAAAAGTCAAATGCCAAAAAGGTGGACAATAGACGGACTGAAAGAGAAGGGCGTGAACAAATGATTCAAGACGAGTATAAAGGAAGGATGAATGAAAAGCTTCAATTTCAGAGGAATGGGCACCTTTGAAGAATGAAATAACAAAAGCCGCAGAAGAAAATATTGGTAGTAAAGAAAAAATAGATAGCCGTGGATCACACTGGATTGACTAGAATTAATGGACAAAAGGCGGAAGCACAAGAATCTAAGGATCAAAGGGGAAACTCAGAATACAGACATCTGAGAAATGAGGTTAACAAGAAGTGCAAGGAAGCAAAAGAAGAATGGTTGAAAGAGAAATGTGCAGATGTGCAGGTATTGAAAATTGTCTGAATTAGGAAAAGGAGATACAGCTTATCGAAGGATTAAGAGTACTTTTGGGGAAAGGAAGACTAAGTGCTGTAATATTAAGAACTCAGATGGAAAACCTCTAACAGATGGGGAAGAAAAGGTTGAGAGATGGAAAACTTACCTAGAGTGTTTGTATAAGGGATAGGAGATTGAGAATCATGTAATGGAAAGGGAAGAGGAAATTGATGAGGATGAGAAAGGAGATTTAATAATAAGATCACAATTAGACAGAGCATTGAAAGACCCAAGCAGGAACAAAGCACCAGGCATAGATGATAATATACCGATTGAGTTGTTACGCTGCATAGGTGATGATGGTCTGATCAGGTTATTTCACTTGGTGTGTAGGATTTATGAGACAGGTGAGGTACCCTCTGATTTCAAGAAGAATGTTATCATCCTTATAACGAAGAAAACAGGAGCTGACAGATGTGAAGATAACCATACAATCAGCTTGATCACTCATGCTTCAAAGAACCTGACTAGAATATACAAAAAAAGACAGATCGAAACAGAGTCGAGTCAAGACCAGTTTGATTTCAGGAGAAACGTAGGAACAAGGGAAGCTGTACTAAGTTTTAGGCTGATCTTGGAAGTTAGAATAAGGAATGATAAGACAATGTTCATGGTTCATGTAGATTTAGAAAAGGCTTTGGTAACGTCGATTGTAGTAAGTTGTTTGACATTTTGAAAAGGATTGGAATAAAGTAGAGGGATAGGAGGGTGCTCTATGATCTATACAGAAACCAGATAGCAGTTATTCAAGCCGAAGGAGAGAGAAGCTGGTATTCAGAAAGGTGTAAGGCAAGGCTGCAACTTATCACCAATACTTTTCATTCTATACATTGAACAAGCAATGAAGGAAATTGGAGAAAAATTCAAAGTAGGGGTAAAGATTCAAGGAGAAATAATTTCAACTCTGAGATTTGCTGATGACATCGTCATCTTAGCCGACACACCAGAGGATTTGAATGAGTTTTTAAATGGTAAGGATTCTGTCTTGAGGAAGATATTCATGGTGAAAATTAATAAATGTAAAACAAAAATATTGGAATGCAGTCTAAAGAAATCAGAAACCCCTATGGACGTCGAATTGGCAGGCGAGAAGCTAAAGGAAATCGGAGACTTCTGTTATTTAGGAAGCAAAAAAAAAACAGTAATGGACGAAGCACAGAGGATATAAAAAGCAGGTTAACACAGGTAAGGAAAGCATTTCTACAGAAAAGGAATCTGTTTACATCGAATATATATTTAGTTATTAGGAAGTCGGTTTTGAAAGCCTTTGTCTGGAGCGTGGTACTCTATGGTGACACTTGGACTGTTGGAACAGCAGAAAAGAGGAGAATCGAAGCGTTTGAAATGTGGTGTTACAGGAGAATGATGAAGATAAGATGGGTGGATAGGGTTACGAATGAAGAGGTATTAAGACGAGTGGGAGAGGAGAGATGTTTGTGGCGACTGCTAATGAAGAGAAGAGATAGGTTGGTAGGACACATACTAAGACACCCAGGAATAGCAAACTCAGTTATAGAAGGAATGGTCGAGGATAAGAACTGCAGGGGTAGACCGAGAGTAGAATATGTTAAACAGATTGCCTCGGATGTAGGGTGTGATAGGTACGTAGAGATGAAACGATTAGTTCAGGACAGGGAAGCATGGAGAGCTGCATCAAACCAGTCAAACGACTGAAGAATCAAACAATAACAGCTTACCTGCAACTCACTGACGAGTCACTCACAGAATACATTATTGGGCGTGCGGGGGCTACTAGTTCCACATGACACTGCAGCTGGCAAATATTACACGTATGGAGTTTTTTTTTTACACTTGTAATTTCACAACTCCATGAAAATGCTTACTAAGATATGGTGTAAGATGTCCCAAGACGATAAGATCATAACTTAAACTGTTGGCCTGATATTATAACTAACACAAACCATGGGGCTGTCAGACCCATGCGCAACTAACAAAGATGTTAACAAAAAAAAAAATACTCTTTCCCCTTCCCCTAAGATTTGATTGTGATCACTGTTATATAGTGTTTCATATAGATCTACATGTGTTCTTAGCCCTGGAACAGTCGCGCCTCTTTCTAGGACGCAACAGCATTTTGTGCCACCAATCAGAATTCTTCCACCAAGTACGAAACCCCAACTTGGACAAGGGTGTGCCTCTTAGAGCTAAGCAGACCATGTATAAAACCTACCTCCTGCCAATCACGACATATAGTCTGGAGACCTGTGTCATAAATAAGAGAGAAAAAAGTCAATTACAAGCATGTGAAATGAAGTTCCTTAGATCAGCCCTACAAAAAAACAGAAGAGACAGGATCAGGAATGAATATGTAAGGAGAGACATGCAGGTTAACTTGGCCATGGGGGAAAGGATGAGTGTGGCGAGATTAAAGTGGTTAGGTCATGTGAAGAGGATGCATCAGACCCGAACTCCAAGCCAGTATTTGGAGATGGAGGTGCCAGGAAGAAGACCAATTGGACGTCCTAAGAATAGATGGACAGACCAGGTTAAGGAAGATCTCATAATGAGAGGAGTAACATGGGATGCTGTGGAGAGGGGAGAGCTATACCAGGACAGGACTAAATGGAGGCATATCGTTCACAATGTTCCTACCCGGCTCGCTGGAAGGATATCCTGATGATGATGAATCAGAATTCTGTTAAATAGGAATGAAGTTTAATCATAAATGAAAATTATATTTATTCATAAGTTTATTAAATTACAGTAAGTAACAATTATACATCTTAATATTAAAAAATTACGAGCCTTACAGTAGTCGCATATGATGTGTAACATCTGACATAGAAGAAACCTCACGTGAAATTGTTGATAGGCTACACCGGTATTTTATAGTATTATTGGCACAAATATTAATCTATTGTAAAAGGGAGTGTTTTACAGATATTGTAGTTTATAATACGGAACTCATTTTATTAGATGATTTGTAGCTTCCACCAGCACTAGCCTAAATAAAAAATACGATATGGATCAACTAGATTAATCGACGCGACACGCTCATAACCTTAAATTCCATGTAAACAGGTCCTCTTGATTCACAGACCAACACGTAATTTCATATGGATTCTGTTAAAATGAGTTATATTGATATGATAAATATCGTTTAAAATGATAATCTGGTAGCAAAAATATCTACCCCGCCCAGGATTCAAACTCAAGATTCACAGTCATACTCAATAACCCCACGGCTATTTCGACTACGCAAATATTGTGCACAAGATGGTGACTTATTTCCACGTTCCAATAATACTGCATTACGGAATTAAGTTTCATTTATATTTTGCTTGTTTCGATAATGTTCCTGAGTGACATTGATTTTAAAATGCCTTATGCCAATGCAATGCCGACTACTTACAATGTTTGATATTAAGGCATTTTACCAATTAAATACTGATACGAAGACTTCAAACATGTACCATGTCATTTGTTTAAATCACTTGACACCAGAGTTCGCATGAGCGTTTTCCGTTCAGTGTGTCATATACATTCCACATGGCCGAGAGTGTGTCATGGTATCAATTTTCGAATCCACGCGCTGATTGTTTCTCTTACCAGTGCCAGCTGGATCGATCGATCGAGTTGGCAGTGCGTCTTATACTTCCGTTCGATCCACCACTGCCACCACTTCCATTCGATCGATCGAGCGGGCAGTGCATACTTCCGTTGTCCACCACTGCCAGCTAGTACACTTCCGTTTGATCGATCGAGCGGGCAGTGCATACATCCGTTGTCCACCACTGCCAGCTAGTACACTTCCGTTTGATCGATCAAGCGGGCAGTGCATACTTCCGTTGTCCACCACTGCCAGCTAGTACACTTCCGTTTGATCGATCGAGCGGGCAGTGCATACTTCCCGTTTGATCCACCACTGCCAGCTCGATCGTTCCGATCCACTTCCGTCCCCTATTTTCAAAATCACTCCCACAAAACTATCCAGCAACCGAGCGGAAAGATGTTACACATCCAAAAGGAAATAATATACAGTACTGGTACATAGAAAATCAATACGTGTCAGGTAATATGACGAAAAGGAATCATATATTAACATCACAAGCATATGTAAAATATTCATGGCATTTCAACACTGCACATTAGGAATAAAATTAAACAAAGAATATAACTAGTGTTTCAAAGTCCAATAACGTACTTTTCAACACGATCAAAAATACACATTGAAACAACAAAGTAGAGAAAATTCTATTCAAATTAGGAATGCAAAGAAATAAAACATGAAGCCAGAGAGTAAATAAAGAGGCGCACGGTTCCAAAATCCGCCTGATCCAGTTTTTAGGAAAATTGAGTTTTTCGCTCATCTCCATAGCTCATATGAATTAGCATCTTTATCAACAAGAAAATAGTTCCTAAACCTGCCTTATCCCATGTAAATGTAACATGAATTCAGGTGTCGAAAGCCTCTGTGGCTTAGGCGGCAGCACGCCGGCCTCTCACCGCTGGGTCCGTGGTTCAAATCCCGGTCACTCCATGTGAGATCTGTGCTGGACAAAAAGGAAGCAGACAGGTTTTTCTCCGGGTACTCCAGTTTTCCCTATCAAAATTTCATTCCAGCAACATTCTCCACTATCATTTCATTTCATCTGTCATTCATTTAATCATTGCCCCAGAGGAGTGCATCAGGCCTCGGCAGCCGGCACAGTTCATATCCTCGCTGCTTGATAGGGGCTTCATTCATTCTATTCCTGACCCGGTCGGAGACTGGAAGCAGGCTGTGGATTTTCATTTTCATTTCAATTCAGGTGTCATTTCTAAGACCCGCCTTATCCTAAGATGATGTTTCCAAAATCTGGCTTATCCATATATGTGGCACCGAATGTGGAACATATCTCAAAGAATACTCTATGGAGAAGGCGTCAGCATGATATTTATGAAGTTCTATGTTCACTGAGTAAGTGTGTATTCTTTGAAACTTGTGGCAATGCTTTTCCCAATTATTTCATGCCAGAATACAGAATACATTACTTATTTTCTGGATAAACATTTCTTAATTTTTAATATATTTTATGACTTGAAGAAACAAACAATAAAACAATTTCGATTATATCACTTTATGTCGAAAGTTATCATTATAAAGTTTTAGTTACGTTTCCAAAATCTGCCCTTATCCACCATGACAGTTCCAGAACTTTCCTTATCCAATCTTAATTTTCTTAATATCCTCCTTGTACGAGGGTTGAGGCAAAAGTCATGGCATTTTTTTTTTGTTTTATTTTTTTTTTCATGAAGATACCAGTCCAGTTGGAAAATGTGACATATACAGACGAAAGGACAAGGTGTTAACTACATGTGTGGACAACGAATAGCACTGAAAAATCGTAACACACTAATGTAATTTATTACGGTAGTATACAGGGCAATATGGCCTTCACGGTGCAAAAGAATGACAACACAGTACACATACAGTTGACCTGTCGCACCAGGAAGTCCCTGTAGTACTGTGTGGTCACTGTTCTACCATGTGGAACAAAGCGGCAAACAATGACACCCCTGACGTCATACGCGACGATCACCATCAATTTGACTGGGAAAGGATTCTGACGGGACTTCTGCCTCCTTGGTGATCCAGCATATCGCCACTCGGCGGACTGACGTTTCCGTTCTGGTTCGTATGCCCTGGCCCAAAATTCATCGATGGCGATTATTCGTGACAAGAATTGATCAATGCCCTGTTGCCAGCGTGCAAGGTGGTCGGAGCATATTGCATAGCGCACCCACCTTTGAACTTCCATCAGTGCATGCATTACCCACCGCGATGTGATTTTGCGTAGTTGCAGCTCATTTTGCATTATCCTGTGGACGGTGCGTTTCTCGATGCCACTTGCCCTCTCTAACTCCAGTAGCTTCCATCGTTTGTCTTCATCCAGGAGCTGATCGATGACGGCACGTGCCACGTCGGTCCGCACACTGACAGGTCATCCCGAACGTTGCTCATCACTGGTTGACACACGTCTTTGCTGAAACTTTCCTACCCACCTTGCTACTGTACGGTATGGTAGGGCATTATTCCCAAGGGCTTCCACTAATTCACTGTGACATTCCATCGCATTTCTCCCTCGAAGAACGGCTATTTTGATGTAAGTGCGCTGCTTAACACAGGTTACTTCCATCTCGCACGACACTCACCAACTGACTGATTTCACAGCCCTCGCTGCACTACTACCAGCTATCACAGAGCCATCTGTTGTTCTGCATACACACTATGCCTGCAGAACGTCCACACGACACATATACGTTTGTGATCCGTTCACATATCTACAAGAAAAAAATAGTTGCCATGACTTTTGCCCCAACCCTCGTATATCATAAGTTGTATGCAGATCGCAAGTATATGAATAAGGGCATATATCTCGATATAATCAACATGAATAAATACATTAATTTTACTGAAGTTGAACAAGAAACTTTTTTTTTTCGTCTCCTGACAAATTTGCCCAAATGGATAAGTTGGATTTTGGAACAGTGTGCCTTATTTATGTAAATATAGAACAGGTATGTTGCAAATTTATTCCTTATTTTCTTCATTTTCGTCTTCTCCTTGGGAACGATTGCAACAAATATTTATTTCACAGTGACTTTTACACACAAAATTCCAGCACTGACTGCAGCGGATTGTGGTTCTGTTATTCTTGTGTACAGAACATTCATAGCAACAACCAATTGCATGGGTTGGGACAGAAGTTTGATTCTGCACACCGCCTCTGTATATTGATAGGAACATTTGAATGTCACAAGGTAGGTTCTTCAACTTGACTCTCTTTCTCAATAATTCTTCCATCAGGCATTCCCGTTCCACTTCTTCAATAATGACATCATTGTCATAGAATAATTCTTAAAAGCCATCTGGATCCTCCTCCTCAGAGCACTCTGACCACCTCGTGGTGTAGCGGCTGTCGCTCAGAGGTCCAGATTCAATTCCTGGTTCCACTAAGAAATTTGGATTCTGGTCTGAGGGCTGGAATGGGCTACACTGAACCTCGAGAGACAAAACTGAGAAGAGGAGGATTCATTTCCCATCTGACACATCTTGGAAGTGTTTTTCCATGGTTTCCCCTCTTCTACTCTAGGCAAATGCTGGGATAGTTCCTAACCTAAGGTCATGCCCACCCCTTTCCCAATCCACAATTACAAATACACACACTAATACAGCCATCACAATAACGCAGGTTATTAGACTAATTACACACACACCCAAGTATACGGGGCTATATGACCACGATGTTGCAAAGCCGCTAAACCAATCAACAACAACAATCAGAGCACTCTGCTAAAATGTCTTGAATAATGCGCTCAAACTTTTCAGTGTCAATAACATGGATTCTCCATTCAGGATTCATATCTGCTCTGAAAAATTAACTTTTCTATTTGGATTGGAAACTGAAGTAATGAACATTGTTACACTAAAGCAGAAATTAGGATATGATTTGTTTTATTCATTAAATATGATGAACGTCAATTGAGAGGTCGTCAAGTTTTTACTTACTTCGCCAGTCGCACGAGCAACGGGCTGCCACAGACGAGTTGAGAGCAATTAATACCTAATAGCGCAGACTCGAGGGCTTGGAGGAGAACGCAGGAGAAGGAAGATAGTGGAGAGGGTCACTGCTGCTGTGCTACTGCGAGCGAAACAAAACCTCTTGTCACCAGCTGCTGCCACATCAAGTTTAGAGAGTGACATTTCGTCACTTGAGATCTTAACTCGCAATGCAATATTACAGATACCAAGAGCTGACGCGAACACTTCCGTACTAAGGAGCGAAGAGAACTTTTCTCCCCTATCCTACAGGCTGAAGCACATAGACTCACCCGCATACGAGATTTGCTGTGTGCGCAACTGAGGTTTTGCGTCATCAGGTACTAATTGCAGTATACCTTCCTTCTTGAAGACACAGTAGTGATTAACTGACGATAGGTACCAAGGGCCAGTAGTCTGTCCCAGCGGAGACATGTCTGTCTAGAAATACACTGGTCAAAAGAATTAGGGGATCAGTTGAGATATCTAGGTTCTGACGTATTGTCATCGGCAGAATGACCTAAAATGGATCGACGTCTTTCTGTCGGTTCTACGGAGTGGAGACAACAATATTACGGCAACCGAGATAGTGGTAATAACAGAAAGTTGCTGCAGAGGGGTTTGGTGTGCATGTGTGGTTACTCTACCACACGAATGACACAAGCAGTTGGGTTCAGATGGTGTAGTGAACAATGCAACAACAACGTGACTTACCCAAAGGTATGGCATGGAGTGCCATAGGAAGGTTGGAAGCGGGACAGACACAGAGGGAGGTGCCTGCAGCTATTGGAGTGTCCCAAAGTGTAATTTCCAGGACCTGGACGCGATTTCAGGCAACAGGAACCGCTAAAAGAAGGCCAGACCAAGGTCGTTCACGGGTAACATCAGCAAGAGATGACCGTTATCTCCGGTTAAGAGCCCGTCGAGACAGGAGGCTCAATGCAACTCAGCTGCAACGCACCCTCCAGGCGGCAACAGGACGCGCAATATCGACACAAACAATCCGAAATCGCTGTCGGGAAAGTGGCCTCTATGCACGGAGGCATATGGTGTGTGTCCCATTAAAACCACACCGCCGTTTAGCTCGCAGAAACTGGGTGGAGGAATACCAGGATTGGCATCATAACGAATGGCGCCGGGTTCTGTTCTCAGATGAGTCAGGATTTTGTGTTCAGCCGGACAATCGTCGTTCCCTCATCTGGAGAGAACGTGGAACTCGGAACAATCCCGCTTATGTGCAGGAAACCGCACCATATCATGGTGGTGGACGAATGGTGTGGGCAGGAGTCAGTATTGGCGGAGGTACGGACCTCTATGTCGTTCAGAATGGCGCTTTGACTACTCAGAGGTATCGAGACGAGATCCTTCGACCGTTTATTGTGCCCTACGCTGGTGCCATAGGTTCATTCTGGTGGACGATAACGCACGTCCCCACAGAGTTGCACTGGTGGACAGCATGCTTAACGACGAGGGCATTGAACGAATGGAGTGGCCAGCTTGTTCACCGGACTTAGCTCCGATTGAGCATGTTTTGGATGGACTTGGCAGACGCATTGCAGTCACACCAGCATCTCCCACAACGGTTGCCGAGCTGGATATTGCACTCGTGGAAGAATGGCCAAATATCCCTCAAGAGCTGATTGATAACCTCATAATGTCCATGCCACGCAGGTGTGCAACTGTCCTGGCCGTCTGAGGTGATTACACAGCATATTAGAGAGCAACGAGAATGACATTTTCACTATTATGGTAGCCCCATGGTGCCTCGCTCTAAGTAAACACCATGTAAACCTCCAGTAAAGAGTTGAGACAGCACAATATCGTACTGTAGCACACACAAGTTACAATTGTAATCGAACTCTGAATAAAATACGTTACCATATGTATCTTGTGTATGATATCTCACCTGATCCCCTAATTGTTTTGACCAGTGTATATGCCATGGTCAGCACTTCCGGCAGATAATGACCCTCATGTTCAAAAAAATTCACCTCTGGGCATTAAATACCACTAGGTGACTGCTCCAGGATTAATTATACAACATGAGAATCCTAGGGCATCATATTTATTTATATTATAGTTTTCATCTAAGCATGGATCCTTTGGTTGATTGTTGATTAGGACTTTAAAGTATTCAAGGTAAATAACCACAAATGGTCAGTAAAACTTAAACACTATGCATTCAGTCATCAATTGACACAACATGTGAGGTTGGTAAGTAATGGTGGAACATACAAATGCACATAAGAATGATGTCATGTGAACTGATGTTGATGATGACAATTGAGGCGATGGGTGCAATAACAACTTAAGTCTGATGACACTGTTTTGAGGAAATCACTTCCAATGTTTTGAAACACTGTAAATGTCTGAGCCTTCATTTATGGCCATCTAAATTTATACATGTAATTTCCATTTCACTATGAATTTAAATTTCACCAATTCTTAAATATTTACATCTAAATGTGAGCTTACTTAAGTTGTTATTGCATAGATCATAGATTGATAATCGGCATCTTAAATTGCCATTTAAGGACAGTAGAGTTGTTCAAAATATGGAAAAATAGCAAACCTGTACTGAATAAATATATATAATTATAATAGGCTACGGTATATAGACAGTGAACCCTTTGCCTACAGTTGGTACCGTACTCAGAAGTACCAGTACTTTCAAACCGCCACAAATGAGCCGCTCGTTATTATTCTGCCCTTATCTACTGTTAGTTCTTACAAGTACAGTTTTTTTTAATATGGAAAACACAATATAATAAAGTACGGTTTGCCAGCTGACCACCGGATAGCAGAGGAAGGATCACAGGGTGTGCAATCTGATCTGGAAGGAGTACCGGTACTGGTAAACCTTGTGTTTACTCATTGTATAAGAAACTTGCGTAAGTGTTATTTATTTTTCTATTAACGGCTTCGGTGGCATAGTTGGTAGCATGCTGAACTGCTGTGCCCAAGATAGCGGGTTCAAACCTGGCCGAAGTCATCATATTTTTTAAGAGCGTTAAAAATCCTTCAGTATGCCTTCCTTCGGAAGGGAAGTGAAGCCGGTGGTCCCATGTCATAGATTTATGGCATGTAAAAGATCCTTCCACAGACTAAACTTGTGTGAAGCTAAATTGTTAGGTTAGATTTCGTCGGAACGCTCTATCAAAGTTCCAACGTTACACCCACTAGGTAGCATTGATATCTCGTAGCGAAAGTTGGAACTACTTGAAATTGAACGGAACTTGTAGCTCATCCTAGGGTGTCCGCTGGAAGCAGCTACAGACTCTGGCGAGCCGAACATGTACTCGGACACTCCCGGCACTAAAAGCCATACGATAAATAAATAAATAAATAAATAAATAAATAAATAAATAAAATAAATTTTTGTATTCGTGTATCTAGTGTGAAATGTACTCGAGTTATAAAATGTACATAATTGTTGAACCAACAATGAAAATGCTAATAATATGACTTGGACTGATAAGTGCTGTCAGTAAACTCGTGACTCTTTGTTGTCGCATAACTCTAGAACAGTGGTTCTGAACCCGTAGAAGTCTGCGGACAACTTAGCCTGAAATTGAATCATGTACCCTCCCCCCCCTCCCTTCCCCAATAAACCTTATCAGTTGTAACCCTTCCTCAATAACATTTATTTTTAAGATATTTCAATTCAAAACCTGATAGTCATCACGGCGAATACATTCAGACGATTCTCGTTCAACGCACATCGTTTTTGAAATCCCCATTTATTGGCCACTTTCTTATTCAAGCTGGTGGACCCTTTTCTCCCACGGACCACTCCTGAGGCACTCGTGGACCACCGGTTAAGAACCACTGCTCTAGAACGTTAGATGAAGAATTTTCATTGATTGTAATGCAGTTTGAGTAGATTGTTTCCAAGAATGGGTGTTGTTACACTTATGTTATGCACAGATTGTATTAATCTAACCCATTCTAGGCTTAATGAGCTGAGAACCATACAGTATATGCTAAGTGGTTGATCTTTTGGCCGAGAGTCTTCACCGAATATCTATTATCGTATAGATAGCACATTATTTATCAAATTTGGAAATATCTAACATCCTATTTGCTGATATTCCAAATGCTGAGGAACCTTCAGATCCAAGTGACTATAATGCTTTGGAGGAAAGTATTCAACCCACGCTTACTCTGGACATGAATAACATTGATGAGATATTCAGTAGTAGGCCTATTATGGAAGGGGAAAAAAACAAGTATCTTGTGTGCCAATGGATCATGTCCTACAAAGATGGAAGGAACTTGTGGACCTAAGCCTAGCTTGAATAGCAGCACGGCGTTGGAAATAGCTAATTATAGCAAATTGAGAAGACGGCCAATTAGTTCACCTCAGTACATCAAAGCGCCGAAAAACTGGATTTTCTGTACTTAAGGATGTTCGTTGTGGCAACCGGGGCATACAATGGGTATCATTTGTTACTGTTCGAGGTCGCTGTGAAGTACGCACTTCTAAGAAGATTCAGTCTCATCTTCATTCCGAGTGTTCCCACTGCAAAGTCTTCTTGTGTGTAAATGAAAAGTGAATTGTTTTGCCGAGTACCAAGGTGTGCGGTAGATGTGTAATTGAGCAGGCAGTCATTGATATTAGGGTGTTCACAACACTGATTTATTTTCATTGCTTGTATTAATTAGATAATGTACAATATTGTTTGAGCCTTCAGTCTTTGGACTGGTTTGATGCAGCCCTCCATGTCTCCCTGTCCAGAGCTAATCGTTTCATCCTTATATAGCAACCAAAACCTACATCCAAGGCAATCTCTTCAACACATTCTAGCCTTGCTCTACCCCTACAGTTCTTTCCTCGACACTTCCTTCCATAACTAAATTTGCTATTCCTGGGTGTCATAGTATGTGTCCTACCAACCTATCTCTTCTCTTCATTAGCAGTCACCAGAAACATCTCTCCTCTTCCATTCGTCTAAATACCTCTTCATTTGTGACCCTATCTACCCATCTGATCTTCATAATGAACAATAAACATGCTAATTTTGAACTCATCTTTATTTATTCCGCCAAATTCATATTGTATTTATGGGTTGTAAACTACTGACGGTACTTTTAACCATTTCACTTTCAAGCTCTCATCTGATGGATGTGTGAAAACTGACAACCATATTTACCAAGCTGTGCACACGCTTCTTTTAAAATGAGATGGAAGAGAGACCATTAATGATAGTAAAATAAAATATTATAAACATTGAGTGTATAAATAACTTGATATTACTGAAAATAATTGATGTCTATGAGCCATATGATTTGAATGTAAAAACAGAAAATGGGAGAAAGAATTACAAATTTCAGATTTGAAATTTTTGAAGAAATTTTGGGAAATAGAATTCACTTGTCAAGTCTACTATTCATGTTAAAAGAAACTCTATATTATTTGATAGTGTGGTAAATGTCAAGAATCCAAACTTATCATGAAAACTGAGAAAAACACGCAAGTTTGCCACCAACCACGATGTAAACAAGACAAAAAACTCCGTGAGCACATGTTTCAGACTAAGAATTAATATAAATACAGATTGTTAGAGGTTTCTGCAGAATATAAATGTGAGTTAAAATTGCCTTCTTCATTTTCCCTGAAAATTGCTGCTATCAAGCTTAAAAGGAACTAAATAACCAATAATAATGGCTGACCTGACAGTTTTGGCACGAACAGGGCGTAACGACTGATCGTTACCTTGAAAGTAAAAGGCTTAAGTACCACCTACCGCAAGCACACATAGAACATTCTGAAAATTATCAAAATCTGTAATTAGCATTTACAGGAGTCCTATTAACAAGTAAGGACATGCAAAAGTTAATAGTGGCCTTTGTTCGTAATGTGGTAGTCAAAGGGGTGAGTTTATCTAAGTTGTTATTGCATAGATTGACAATCGGCACCTTAAATTGCCATTTATGGGCAGCAAAGTTGTTCAAAATATGGAAAAATAGAAACCCTGTACTGAATAAGTATACTTTTATAATAACATTATAATATATATACAGAAAATGTAAAATTTACAAAACAAAATGGAATTTCTAAACCTTTTTAATGATGCACTTTTGAAAGTTTCATTACAATTTCTTACCTCAACAAATGTGTCCAAACAGAACCATTTTTTATAATCCTTTGTAATTAGTAGATTTAAATGCAAAACGATATGCAGATAAGTCTTAGAATGATTATGTTCATGCATGAATACTGGTCATGATTAGCCAATTTCAATTAGAGAATAATGATAAATGATTAAATACATACTGGCATTGCCTTGTTAAGGTAGACTAAGTTATGTAAAACTGTATTCATATAATAATAATTATAATAATAATAAAAATAATAAAACAGGTGTTTATGTACGTTCATTCATGAATAGCAATGATTTCCGCAGTCTCACTGATATCACTTTGCAGTTCATTTTCCTCCACAACAGTTTCTTTTTCTATTAACTCCAAAGAAAACCCGTCGTGTTCCTGTTCGCCAGAAGAACGACTTGCTAAACAGCTATATATATAATGCTAGCTCCTGCCATCTAGCACTGCCATAACGAAATGCTATTTGAAGGGTAGATAAAGAACACATTAAGGATCATAAAAGTTAATTCGCCAGAAATACGACTCAAGTCGACTTAGTGGTTATTGCACCCATCGCCTCAATCGTTGTTTAAAGGGATCTAACATATAAAATGTTAAATATGACAAGCTTACTTTGGAATGTTAAGAGTTATGTGTGAGGCCACAGTTGCATTCCACACAAGTGTGTGCAATAATTGAAGGGTTGGGTGGAAGAAGGGCGTAACTCGAATTACGGCGTTTATCCGTAAAATGGCTCGAAATGCTCTCCAGTAGTGTCTGCAGGAACCAGTGAAAACAGCTTTATGCTAGCTCCCATAGATGGCAGTGGAGAGTCATTTCTCATACACTTCTGAGTTGCGCCCGTCTTCCAGATCGCGGTTGTCTTGGGAAAGACGGGCGTAGGTAATCACAACGGCTGCTGTGTCACTACACGCATGTTCTGATGAAAGTGTATACAACTGTTCTTACGATGAAAATAGTAGTGAAAATGATTTATATTATAAGAAAAAGAAGATCAAGGGTAGGAAAGGAAAAAGTTTTAAGAAATTGTGGAAGAAAGAGATCATTAAGTGCCGACTAAATATTGTATTATGTTCTATGCAAATGGAAACATCACAGCTTCAACATCATACGATAAAATACGTAGCTCTGATTTCACTGTAAAAAAAAACAGGTATTGGTAATCAAGAGAGAACCAGTCCTTCGAAGGGAAAAGATATCGGGTATACAACCTGCGAAAGATCAAGACGTGCAGGAGCTCCTGAAATACGTGAATGATGATGCAAAATGGTGGTTTCATAACATTTTTAAGGAATTCGAAACCCATTCTATGGTATCCACAGATGATTCATCAGACAGTGATGAGTGACTGCGAACCTACTGTACAATGTTGTTGTAGGCAGGTTTAACAAGAATATCTTCCAGGAATACTTCACGTTATTCTGATACTGTGAATATTTAATCTTTTTCTTGCATTGCAAGCTTCTAGTAAACATAATGTACACATGTTTTGTAAAAATGCTTGTCATCATAGTAAGTATTATGAAGTATTGTACCTCCACAAGAAATACCGTAAATAATACAGTCGATTTGCAACATTACATTGATATTGTTTATTTTTCAGCAACCTTCTATGGAAGAAGGGCGTAATTCAAAAAGTCTTAAGGCTCTGGTCTTGCGAGTTATTGAAACATTGCCCATAAAACTCACTGTAATCATATGAGGAAGTGTATCTCTAAGACACACATGAATATTGTTACATTCCACCAACATATAAAAGGTATAGGTAGTTTTCGTTGATTATCTCAAAACTATGTTTTTTGAGTTACGCCCTTCTTCCACCCAACCCTTCAATTACATCACAAATAATGGTATATTCCAAAAGTGGCTCAATTCTCAATGCTTGATGTTATGATCAAATATATGGATTGCCATAAGGCTGCTGCTACCCAAGGCCATTGAGGTTTTGATGGAGACTGTAAGGAACTCCATAGATTCAGCCATTACATGAAGAATTCACAAAAGAGTCACCTTCGGGCAATGACCAATCGTGGTGCAATCAATTCACACACCTGCCCGGAATGTAGGCGATTCAGGTGTGAATCGTGGTGGTGGTCTCATATTTAGTTCTTATGTTTCAAGATATGTCTGCTTTAAGAGAGGCAACATCCATGAATTCAATAACAGGATTAAATTGTGTGTTTGAGTCTTCAGTCTTTTGACTGGTTTGATTCAGCTCTCCATGCTTCCCTATCCTGAGCTAATCGTTTCATCTCTACATAGCGACCACACTCTACATCCGAGGCAATATGTTTAACATATTCTAACCTTGGTCTACCCCTACAGTTCTTATCCTCGACCCTTCCTTCTATAACTAAGTTTGCTATTCCTGGGTGTCTTAGTATGTGTCCTACCAACCTATCTCTTCTCTTCGTTAGCAGTCGCCACAAACATCGTTCCTCTCCCACTCGTCTTAATACCTCTTCATTTGTCACCCTATCTACCCATCTGATGTTCATCATTCACCTGTAATACAACATTTCAAACACTTTGATTCTCCTCTTTTCTGCTGCTCCAACAGTCCAAGTTTCACGTCCATAGAGTGCCATACTCCAGACAGAGGCTTTCAAAAATTACTTCCAAACACCTAAATCTATATTCGATGTCAACAAATTCCTTTTCTGTAGAAATGCTTTCCTTGCCTGTGCTAACCTACCTTCTATATCCTCTTTGCTTCGTCCATCACTGGTTATTTTGCTTCGTAAGTAACACTACTTCCTCTAGCTTTTCACCTGCTAATTCGATGTCTGTAGGAGTTTCTGATTTCTATTGACTGCATTCCAATATTTTTGTTTTACATTTATTAATTTTCATAATGAATTCTTTCGTCAAGACAGAATCCTTACCATTTAAAAACTCATTCAAATCCTCTGGTGTGTCGGCTAAGATGACGATGCCATAAGCAAATCTCAGAGTTGAAAATATTTCTCCTTGAATCTTTACTCCTACTTTGAATTTTTCTCCAATTTCCTTCATTGCTTGTTCATTGTATAGATTGAAAAGTATGGGTGATAAGTTGCAGCCTTGCCTTACACCTTTCTGTAAATTACCATACTTGGAAAGAAAGATAACAAGCTGCAGTATCTTCTTATTTTCCTGCTATCTGTCAGTTTATTGTATATGATTTTGGGTCAGGAATAATGCCCTATCGAGCACCAAGGAATGGAGGCCTGTTGCTTTCCTCCAAGGAAATGTTAAACAAATAATGGAGTATTACTGGAAGGAAAATGACGTGAATCTGAGAACCCAGGATAAACCTATACTGCCGCCGCTTTGTCCAGCATGAACTTCATATGCACCAACCAAGATTTGAACCTGGAATCCAGTGGTGAAAGGCCAGTGTCATACTGCCTGATCCAAACAACTCGTTTGAATATGTGTGAAGATGGATACAAACATGAATGATTACAAAATGGACTGCATTTCACTGATTTGTTGATATAAGCTCAATATGAGTTCAAGGCCTCTGTGAGGGTGCCACAAGCTAGGGGAGGCATTCCTGCACCCGTGTTTGTTATGTTGAATGAAGGTGTGGCATTTTAACAACCTGACCTTCAAATTAGGAAAGCTTAACAACATATATTTTCAAAATATCTCATCGTGATCATAATTTCAAGTTTTTTGCTGGTTACTAACATGTAAATGGAGGTACAAGAACAGTTAGACGTAATAAAAGAAAAGACTGAGCAATGGGGATTGAAGATAAATGTGGAGAAGAGTAAAACAGTGGTGATGAGTAGAGATAAGAAAGAAGGAAATGGAGTAATCAAAGTTGGAGGAATTGAAAGTGGTGAAACACTTCAAATACTTGGGAAGTGAACTCACTGAAGATGGAAGACTAGATTTGGAAATAAGCAGAAGAATACAACTCGGGAGTGCTTTTTACCAACAGGTACGGGGACTAGTATGGAACAAGGATAAACCAATTAAGGTTAAAGAAGTTATGTACAAAGCATATTATGTTCCTATAATGACATATGCAGCAGGAACTTGGACAATGACTAAGAGGGATGAGAGCAGAGTTCAAGCAGCTGAGATGAGATTCCTGAGAAGTATGGTCCAGAAAACGAGGAGGGACAGAGTGAGAAATGAAGATATACGGAAAGAACTGGGAGTACAGAAACTAAATAACAAACTGGAGCAAAACAGATTGAGATGGTTTGGACAAGTCAAACGGATGAATGAAGTAAGGCTACCAAGACGAGCACTGGAACGACGGATGACAGGGAAGAGAGGATGAAGAAGACCAAGAATGCATTGGATGGACTCGGTGGAGAATAGTATTAGAAAACGGAACCTGGAATGGAGCACTGTGTCGGAGGAGGAATGGTGGAACGACAGAACAAAGTGGAGAGGAACCATATTTGCCCCCACCCAGTGTTAACTGGAAAAAGGGGAAATGAAGATGATGATGATGATGATGATGATGATGATGATGATGATGATGATGATGATGATGATGACTCACTTATAAATGTGTGCAACCTTTTGTTCTAATAGTTAAACTATTGATACTGTTTTTAGAGTAGAAACTAAGGCAGATTGTACATTTACTACCTGCATAAATTCCGTCTAATTATCATCAAGCTAACAGAACAATTATGTGTAAAAGTGGATAAACAATGGAATGTTCTGTACTAATAATAGTTTTGTAGAAGTGCTTGCATCAAAAGTAAATGCAATTGTAAGAAGAAGCTGAAGCTAGTAAGTAGTGCTATGTTGTTCTTAGTACGGTACTGTGATCATAAGCCATGGGACCTCCCTTTCTTGAGTAACTGAACCATTGGACATGACATTTCACCTTGAAAATCCCACACATGTAATTTTATGAATGAATGATCCTCTGGATTACAATTATTTCACAATATCTGCCACAAAAATCTAGTTTTATTGAATGAACTGGTTAATAACTATAGTGCGTCTCTACCTTAAAAGACAGTACGCATTAAATGGCACGCGCTGATGCCAGATCTGCTGCATATACAAAGTTCTGCAAGGCCGGGCACATGATCATATACAGGCGTGCTTTTACGCAAAACTCGGAAAATTTCCAAAATATTTGTTTGTTGTATATAATTGTACCTCATGCCTTGAAGCGAAAGACGGTACAATATTTAGATTATGATACACCGAAGCTCAGAGCGCGATTTTAATGCACACAGTATAATAATTTATAATTTTCAATTATTCAATTATTCATGAATATGATAAGGCCTTTTACTCGAATATCATAGGTTATAATAAATTATAATATGACATATTATTATTATTATTATTATTATTATTATTATTATTAATGTGGATCACGTAATTTACCCAATTTTGTGTGGTCAAGTGGGGTTATTGCAGCCGAAATTAAATTATTCATTACTTGTTTCTTGAATGAGACGTTGATCAATTTTATATAGTTCTTCACTTACGCCCATACCATTTAGATGGGATTAAGTTCACTGTGGTATGGTGGTGTGGTAAGGTGACAAGCAAGAACATATTTCTCTGCTGTGATAGCCTCCATTGTCTATTACTAGGCTAGATCCTTCGGGAACATTGAGCAACAATATTGCTCGGCGAACCACTTTTCATATACTTCACCTGTCATTTTGTCGTGTGTGTCTACCGTGTTCTTTTTGGCACAGAAACGTTAACTCTGCACCATTAACGAACCCTTGTTAATTCCCGGGACGAACAAAGGCAAACTACGGAAACCACTTCGAGGATGGCTGAGGTAAGAATCGAACCCGCCTCTTCTCAGTTTTGTCTCATGGAGTTGAGTACACCCCGTTCCAGCCCTCAGACCAGAATTACATTTCTTGGCAGAGTCGGGATTCAAACCCGGGCCTACACGGTGACAGCACAGTGACAGCCAAGAACGCAACGAGGCGGACAATTTATAAAGAACACAAAATCCTCTTCATTTCATAGTTTTACTTCACATCATCACCTACCCTCCTTCAAACGTAGTCGGGGGAGATCGCCTGCGGGCCACATTAGTAAACAAAGTTCCGGTGCGTCAGCGCTGAGCGGGAGGACTAAGCTAAGTGCTATAACTTATGAATGCTACCTGATATTGAGCTCTGGTTTGTTTTAAAAACTATTTCAAACATCAATGAACATTTCTTCTCGCTTAGTCACCAACGTAAAATCAACAGCAAAAAACTTTCTCGCAAGCTAACTTTTATGTGACACCATCCCAGATTTTTCAAGTAACATTTAAGGAAAAAAATCATAACTTTCTTATTATGAAAATAATTACTGCCCTGAGAAGTAGGGTATCTTCTACCAACATCAGGCAATCTTTCCCTTTCGGCTTTTCCCAATTAATTGGGGTCGCCGGAGCCAACCAGGCTCATTTTGGTTTTGGCCGGGGATTTAAGGCCGGATGCCCTTCCTGACACCACGTGATTTTCCAGGTGAAAATTCCTCCCCGCTGTCACCGGGATTCGAACCCCGGCCGTCCGGGCGAAAGGCGAGAAGCGAAGCCACTGCGCCATCACGCTCCCCACCAACATCAGGCAATCTAAAAATAAATTCTTGATCTGTTGCGATCATTAGTTCATTATCTATGGCGTGATAAGTTTTATAAATGCAAAAATATAGATTCGCACTAAAATATCGTAATTGTGAAAATTGGGCCATGTGTTAATTATTTATGGCTTTTATTTTTACACCATCATAAAGAGCGGGAAATTCTCTATAATATCACGTAAACATTTTCTTAGATTTGTCTCTTTCAATTATTGGGAAATGGCAACATCGCCGGGGTGGAAGAGGACGAAGCTAATTGCAGGACATAGGAGTGCGAGTGAGAGGCAAATACTACATTTAATTCCATACTGTCTTTTAAGGTAGAGACGCACTATAGACAGTTTTATTTCAAACTAGCAACCTGCCCCGGCTTTGCGCTGTATCTTTAAAGGTTTACCCAGCATAAGCTTAAAAGGCGCATGGACGGCAGGTTTTTCTTCGACTCGATTCCCTGACATCCTTTCAACAGAAACCTTCCTCGAGAAACCCTTTACAGAATGGTGAAAACCGCATCAAAATCCATCCAGTGGTTCTCAAGATTACCCATTACATCCAAGAATCGGGGACTTTGTTTTATACTATGCACTGATGATGATGATGATAGCAAACACTCGTCTCGAGTAGGTTGGCCTTCCAATGCCGAATAACTCTTCATCGATGAGTCCGGAGGTGAAAGCCCAATGCGGGAGACACACAGTTTTCCGCAGTAATGACAGGTAGTATCAGGTCCAGGTGAGACATGTGCATTCATTCCCTGTCTTCTAATGAACACTCTGTTCTTTCTGCGCTGCCTCCGATCTTCGACCATACGTCGGCGGTTTTCTTCAAAAAGTATCGCACCACGATGAACAAGTGATCTCCAGGATGAGCGATCAAGGGCTAAGGTCTCCCAGTTGTTGATATCAATGTGGCACATTTGCATATTAGCCTATAGTACGTCTTTGAATCGCCTCCTTGGACCTCCCACACAGCGCTTGCCCTCATTTAGTTCAGAGCAAAACACCTGCTTGGGAATGTGATTATTGGGCATGCAGTTTACGTGTCCTATCCATCGCAGCTGACGTTTTAAAAGCATGGCTTCAACACTGGTAGTCTGTGCTTTTTCGAGAATGCTGATGTTTGTGCGTTTGTCTTGCCATGTTACACAAAGAATTCTCCTCAAACATCGCTGGTGATATTGCTCCAGCTTTTTAAAATGACGTCTGTAGCATGTCCAGGATTCAGATCCGTAAAGTAAGGTGGGAACTACAACTGAGTTGTACACAAGGATCTTCATTGCAGCATTGATATCATGTTCGTCAAAAACTCTAGACCTTAATCTTGCAAAGGATGCTCCAGCACGGTTAATCCTGTGTTGGATTCGGAATCTATAGTTGCACTTGATGACAGGGTGCTGCCAAGATAAGGGAAGGTGTTAACTTCTTGAAGCTTCGCTCCATCGATGGTGACATTGATGTTTCTTTGTCCTTGTCCAGGGGCTGGTTGGTAGAGGACTTGGGTTTTACTGGTGTTAAGTATCAGCCCAATCGTTTTGTATGCTGAAGAAAAAGCATTCAGGATTTTCCTTAGTTTGTCCTCTGATTGAGCTACTATTGCATTATCATCAGCGTACTGTAACTCAACCAATGCAGCAGGAGATGTTTGAGATGTACTATATACTTGTGGAAAGCAAGACGCAATACAAAGCTGCTGTTTGAAGTAAAACTTGCTACACTCACACTAAACATTTTAAATTAGATTAATCTGGCCGAATAAAATTATACTTTTGGCCAGATTATTTTCTTTTAATGTAAAGAGAAACAGGCGCGGATCTAGAGTTTGGTTTTGGGGGGGGGGGGGGGGTCAGAGAATCGAAATTGTCAAGAAAAATGGTATCACTAAAAACGCAATCACAAAATAACCAAACGTACAAAACCAGACCAATTTTTTTGCAAGCTTCATGGATAGAAATTTGATGCGTTTAGCGCACCAAAATTATTCGTACAAATTGCAACGGCGTGTTTAGCGACTCTTACATCGAGCTTCGAGTAAAGGATCAAGGTACGTTACAGTTTCGGCAAGTCGAGTTGATACCGACAAAGGGAGAAAGTCACAGCTTAAATTGCCAACCAAGCTTGCAGTTTGGACGTCGGCAAAAATTTTTGGTGCGAAAAAAGCCCCAGTTTCCTATCCGTTCATTGCTGCACATTCATCGTGTCATCACTATAAACATCGATTCGGTAATCACAAGGTTTGCTAAACAAAATAGACGAGTTGATTTTGTTATATAAATAATAGTTTTTATACAAGAGGTTTGAAGTTGTAAATATATACAGTTGTAACAGAACATAATAATTCCAATAAAGATAATTCAGTATTGAATAAAATGAAACAAAACTGTTTTTCAGTTAAAATTCGTTAAGTTTTATTTGTCTGGTAATTGTGTTTTCGTTTTTTGAGTTTGCAAAAAAATTTGGTCTCCGTTTGGGTGGGGGGGTCATGACCCCCGTGACCCCCCTCTTGAATCCGCGCCTGAAGAGAAAGTTGTTTTACTTATAAACTGGATGTTGGAAATCGTAGGCAGTGAGCAATGTTTATTTGGGTTGACTGTCTACACATAAAGAAACCTCTATTAAAAATTCCTTAAACACTGGAGAAAGAGTACATGATGACACTGAGAATATATATGGATTATGTTGGAACTTGGCATTGAGTCTTCTTTAATCTTGACAGAGGACAAAAGTAGATACTGTGCGTGCCTGCTTTGGATGACCATCACGTGGTGACTGGGGTTGATTTGATTGTTTGTCAATCAGCCTAATCAAACCTGATACTAGAATATCCTTGAGCAGATCATTTACATGGTAAAATAATATAAACTTGCCATGTTCTCCAATAAATCAGATTCAGGTGTGTTGTTCCAGATTGAAGAAATATAATTTCCTATAAATTTGTATATTAAGGCTTTCACGGCCCGGATTATATAAATAATTCATGTTTTTGGGCTAATGCCGTGTGTATTTAGATTAGAACCATACGTTTCGGAGAAACCTTGCCTCCTTTTTCAATGGAAATCAAACAATGTGGCCAAAGAAAGTATATCAATGAGATTACAAAAATTACAAAAAATATAGATAAATTCCTCGGTTCGTCACCAGAGAGCAGCTGCCAGAAATTACTGTATGGACCATGGTAGAACCGCGGACAGAGTAGTGAGTAAGGAGAAGGTAAAGGGGCGGGGTGAAAATATAGAGACTCCTCGAAGAATGAGGATGTCCAAAAGAAGAGGGGGGGAGGGGGGAGGGGTTAGAAGGATATAAGGAATCATAAACAAAAGGGAAGTGTATCTGAACGATACCTAACGTCATACAGGCAACGGCGAAAAAACAGATGGAAACTCCTCCAGTGACGAACAAAGGAGAACAAATCCAGGCTCTGTAGCCATAGAGGAAAAAAGTACAATTTGAAATAGGTGAAGAACAGAGAGACTGAGAGGAACTATCTTCCTACATCCTTAATAACTGGTAGCCAAGCGTCCAGTGTCTCTGTTAAAATTATTGGGATTTTTATGAATTTCAACTGCCTCCCTTATAATCCTAGACCAGTTGTGCTTAACAAGGGTAAGCGCATGAGCATCCTTGAAACATACATCGTGCCCTGAAGACAGGGCATGTTTAGCTATAGCTGATTTGTCAGGTTGGTTTAGACAGATGTTCCTTTGATGCTCTTTGATGCGAGTTGCAATGGACCGTTTTGTTTGTCCAATGTAGACTTTTCTGCAAGTACAAGGGACTTCATACACCCCAGGTTGTAGTATTGGAGACAATTTATCTTTGTTTAATGCTAAACATTGACCAATTTTCGTCATAGTGCCGAAAACTGTTTTTATCTTGTGCTTGCGGAGAATCTTAGCAATGCGGTCAGTGGTGTTGTGAATATAAGGGAGGTAAGCAGTTCCCCTCACATCGGAGCTCTGAGAAGGTTGTCTATCCCTCCTTCTGGGATGTAGGGACCTATATATAGTGGATTCATTATAGCCATTACCCTTAAACATGGTTTGTAACGCATGTAACTCTTCCTGAAGAGTTGATGCCTCACAAATACGTTCCGCTCTTTTGGCAAGAGTTGTTATAATTCCTTGTTTTTGTGCTGGGTGGTGGTGGGAGTCTGCATGTAAATAACGGTTAGTGTGAGTTGGCTTACGGTAGACGCTGTGCCCCATGGAGCCATCCGCCTTCCTCCTCACAAGAACATCCAAAAAAGGTAAGCATCCACCCGACTCTAGCTCCATTGTGAAGTGGATTGAAGGATGCAGTTGATTTAGGTGGTTCAGATAGTGGTTCAGTTTCTCAGAACCCTCCTCTATGGCTACAGAGCCTGGATTTGTTCTCCTTTGTTCGTCACTGGAGGAGTTTCCATCTGTTTTTTCGCCGTTGCCTGTATGATGTTAGGTATCGTTCAAATACACTTCCCTTTTGTTTATGTTTCCTTATATCCTTCTAACCCTCCCCTCCCCCCCCCCCCCCCCTCTTCTTTTGGACATCCTCATTCTTCGAGGAGTCTCTATATTTTCACCCCGCCCCTTTACCTTCTCCTTACTTACTGCTCTGTCCGCCGTTCTACCATGGTCCATACAGTAATTTCTGGCAGCTGCTCTCTGGTGACGAACCGAGGAATTTATCTATATTTTTTGTAATTTTTGTAATCTCATTGATATACTTTCTTTGGCCACATTCTTTGATTTCCATTGAAAAAGGAGGCAAGGTTTCTCCGAAACGTATGGTTCTAATCTAAATACACACGGCATTAGCCCAAAAACATGAATTATTCCTATAAATTATTTCCATTTTGATGGCAATTTATTCTTTCTGTTAAAATATTCACTAGAAGAATCTCCAAAAAAAAAATATATATTGCATTTTTTCCGAAGGTTTCTGAATATCAAATCTATGATTTCCCCAAGTTAAGGGGTGTTCTGATCCAAATAGGCCTACCATAATACCATGAATAAGCTTGTGATATGATACACCAATCAGTGATCATTAATTAAGGGTCGATTCATTCAGAATGCATAGTAGTTAAACCCATAGAATGGGAGTTTATGTATTACTTTGCTCACAATACTGCCCCATGCCTCAAAGCACTGCTGAAACTATGCATAATTAGCCACATGGCTAATTTAACAGTAACTTAAATCAGCAATAAACCAGGAAGGAAAGTAAAAATTCAGTTTGGAGTGTATTCAGAAAGGAGTCGAAGGAATGCTATTATTGATATTATTACTATCATTATTATTATAAAGATTTTAAATTATTGTTAGAACGAGGACTCGAACTGGGGAACTCAGGATGGCAGCCAATAATGCCAATGACTACACCATTAGGCAGTGAATAAACATGCACTGTATTGATACTCTTCCACGGTTATATACTATGTTATACTAAATTGGCATTACTGTACTTAAATTTAACATTTTCAGTGGGCTGCCATATTATTATACTCAGAAAGAAAATAAAGTATTTGGTAATTTTTTTGGTCAGAAAAGGAATATTTCCGGTAAATGTTTGTGCATTTTCTTAGCACGGTATATCTTCACACAAGCCTTAATATATTGACGACTAATTCAATGGAATTTTATGGGAACTTAAAATGGAGGCTGTGCAAAATTTTTAAAATTTCGTTCTTACTTCTCGTGTCAAGGTAGGTTAGTAGAAATACCTAATTTTAAAAATTTTGCACAGCCGCCATTTTAAGTTCTCATAAAATTCCATTGAATTAGTCGCCAATATATTAAGGCTTGTATGAAGATATACCGTGCTAAGAAAATGCACTAACATTTACTGGAAATATATTTTTTCTGGCCAAAGAGTTACCAAATACTTCATTTTCTTTCTGAGTATAATAACATGGCAGACCACTGTACTTTGAAGACACAATCTATCCTCCGTTAAACCTGTGTACTACTTGTGTGTGTAAGATGTTTTACTTTCAGTCAACATAAATAACGAAGCCCAGTTCTCCTTAATGTCTAATGTTAATATAATCCAGTCAACTAGCGGACCCGTGCGAGATCTCTCGCATAATGGGTTGTGTGCGCCCCATGTGTACAAACTACCTGCCCGGCTATAGTGCTATGCGGCTGTACGCGATGCAGTTTTGCCAGAGGCTATCATCTTGTTTATTTGTTTAAAAGCACTTTATAAACAAATAAATATATTTCGGTTGACTTTTCAAGAAATGTAAGATTTTTCCTGTACTATTGAGACTATTTGGGAGATTTTGGTACAAACCACACCTTCTAACTCCCTCTGGTTTAGGAGCTTGAGTTTTGTGAAACATACACCTTAGTGTATTATATAATAAGATACCTGAAATAGATAGGCTATACAGCTCTCAGTTTACTGGATATTGGATTATATTGTTGTTTTATTTTTCATTGTGGTCATTTAGCCCCATGTACTTAGGTGTGTGTAGAATTTGTCTGACAACCTGTGTTATTGTAGTGTCTTTAGTAGAATATGTATTTGTAATTCAGGTGAAGATTGGAAAAGAGGCAGCAATGGCCTTAAGTTAGGAACCAGTTCAGCATTTGCCTGGAATAGAAGTGGCCACGGAAATTCACTTCCAGGATGGCTGAGGTAGGAAACAAACCCACCCCTTCTAAGTTTTGCCTCACGAGGCTGAGTTTACCCCATTCCAGTCCTCAAATCAGAATTACATTTCTTGGCAAAGCCAGGAATCAAACATGGACCTCTAGGGTGACTTACTAAACCTCTTGGAATACACTTCTTTGCTGTACTAATTATAGCTTTAACAACCCGCATGTAGTTTGAACTTACTGGTGGAAAAAAAAGTTTCTAGTTTTACGTGACCGTTAATCTCGAGATCATGAGCCACGGGACCTCCTTTTTACTTGGAATCTGAACCACAGGACAGGGCATTTCACTTTGAAAATCTCACATGCATTGACCGGGAATCGAACCCGGTCCACCATGGTGAGAGGCCAACAGCTTGACCGCTGCGCAACCTCTCCTCACTTACTGGTGGAAACCATCCTACATATTTATCCAAATTTTCTGAGAAAGTGACCCAATTGGCCTTTTGAAAGTTCCATCTGGGCCTAAGAAATACTCTTATCAAAGGGATACTAACCCCAAAATCAAGAATGATCGGGCGGTGTTGGCTGTGTTGGAAGCCTCCAAGGACCTTTCTTGATACTGGAAGTGGTTGACTTTTACTACAGTCGGACGTCGTTATTATGGACATCAAACAACTGGCACGTCAGTTATCCGGGCGAGCAAAAAAGAAGAAGAAGAAAAGACAGAGCAGCGCGCACTTACTGTTGATATGTTGAAGTGCGCGCTGTCTACAGTAGTGAGTCGGTTCTCGTTTCCAATTGTTGTCTCTGTTGTCTTCTACCATTTGTTTACTCTATAACAGGGCCATCCAGACAGCGCTCTGGCCGCGCTCTAAGCCAGTGCTCCGAGCACTTTGTTGGAAGGTAGTTTCATAAGTGGTGGGAGAAGCTTGGCTGGATGAGCGCGCTGAAGTGAGCCGCTAGTCTAGTCCAATGCGCTTTGTTGACAGCGTGTAAGTAAATCAGTTTCGCAGAGGTCATGACTGAACATCATACAAAAAAGGAGTGGTGAAGCAGCAGTCTTTAAAGCAGAATGTGAAATGTCATTTTTCTGTACAGCTTATAAAGGACATGCCAAATGTTTAGTGTGCAACAGAGATGCAATGTGTTAAAAAGAACACAATTTGTTGTTGAATTTTCCTCTCTAATATGTTCACATTTCAGTTTGGAATAAATCACAATATTCTTTACTTAACACTTGTATTCGTTTCCTGCACATTCCATACATCAGGGTACCATTCGATTTGTATATGCGGTATATTTGTTATGACAAAACAGCCCTATTAATATGTCCATCGTGGCCACTCAAATAGGTCAACGAACTTCCAGGAGTTTTCCAGGAATTTTGCAGGAGTGATTCTCATTTTTCCAAATTTAAAAATAAGCGCGAGTCCCGGGGGTGCTTTATCGGTTGCCAACTTCAAGACCAAAATAAAGCAGTAGTGTTTGGTTTACTTATACAGATGTTGACAAAAATTAGTGGTGATTGCATTATTGATACGCAAGCCTACGCACAAATGATTTAATTGTTGTTTTAAAAAAAGCCTTTGTGACTGAAATATCTGCTTTAAAAAAAAAGAGAAAAGAATACCGCCTGCAATTTTATTGCGGTGAAGTTTTCTATACTCAACATGTTTTACAAAAATACTATCGCGTGTTCTCCCACACAGAAACAGGTAGCCTGAGGAAATTTCTTTCGTTAACGATAGAGTGCTCACCCAAAAGCACAGCGGGAGTATGATTTAAGATGGAAAGATTTTTATAATTAATTAACAGTGGCTACTTTCCAGGAGTTTTCAATTTTGTTGTCATTTTCCAGGAGTTTTCCAGGAGTTTTCCAGACCTAATAGAAATCCATGAGTTTTCCAGGATTTCCAGGTTTTCCAGGAGTAGTGGCCACCATGTATGTCAACAATCCCACAAGAGCCGTAGGCCGCACGACTGTACGTACGTATCTAGTCAGCGTGGTCCGACCATCGTCCGTCTCCTCGCTGCCACAGTGTAGTGGTGGTAGGGGAAGGAGCGCCAGTCGGACTGCCCAGTGCTCCCCAAGTGCAGCTGCTCTCCCGGAGCGCAATGACTGGATGGCCCTGCTCTATAATGCTTCAACCAGTGGCGACTGCTGATTTTGGTAATGTGTAGGACGTAATATGATAGGCTTAACTTAAAAAGGGGCCGATAACCTAGATGTTAGGCCCCTTAAAACAACAATTATCATCATCATCAGCTTAACTTAAAATAATTATTATAGCTGGGCTAATTTGAGATATTAAGACTCTGTCTAATATTAAATTATTCAGTCACACAACACTATTACGAACACATAACCCAATACAATACAATCGAATACCAAAGATGTGCGCACTCTGAAAACAGACTATCCATTCTGACCGTGCAAAATCCTAACCAGTAAGCCCAAAGTGTTGGTTTAAATTCAACCAATAGCGAGACTTGAGGATCTCAGAGCACCATTAAACAGACCAAACCTGCCCCTTCCCCCTCAAGGGCTCCCATACAGTTCTTAAGCTATAAACACATGATTTGAGGATGCAAGACTGCATTCCTCAGCTTTCTACTCCAGGCGGTGAAGGTCACACTTCACCCATCTAGGAGTGAAATGTAATACTAGTTACAAGTACTGACAGTGACAGTGAGACAGAGCTTATTGAGAGGGCGTACAAGGTAGCCCCAAAGACTATTTTAATAATAAGCCCCGGCACTACAGCCAATGAAGGGCCTAGGCCTACCGAGCGACCGTGGCCAGCCATTTGGCCTGCAGATATTGGGGTGACGGGTGATCAGCGCATCGGGTCTCCTCGGCCATTAATCTTGGTTTTCATGATCGGGGCGCTGCCTCACTGTCAGACAGCTACTCAATTGTCCTCACGAGGCTGAGTGCACCCCGTTCCAGCCCTCACGTCAGTTTCTAAAATCCCTGACGGAGCCGGGAATCGAACCCGGGATCTCCGGGTGAGAGGCAGGCGCATACCCCAACACCACGGGGCCGGCCAAGACTATTTTACAAAACAATTTAATTTTTTAAAACAGTTACAGCTGAGAACTGACTCTAGGATGATCCTCACAGCCTACATGGAGGAATCATCACTGGTTTCAACGTGTTACAGTATGTGAGTGTGTGTATTGTACTGTATTACGTTGCAAAAATGGCTTCTATGAGTGGAAAAAAGGAAAAATGAAATAGGAATGTTTTATCGATTGAGAAGAAGGTGGAAATCATTAATAAACTGGATAAAGGTGAGAGTGTGCAGTGTCTAATGAAAACTTACAGTGTTGGAAAATCCACAATTTATGATTTGAAAAACCGAAAAGGTAAAATTCTGAATTATACATCGAAGTTAGATAGTGAAGGAGGGTGTGAACAGAGAAATACCATGAGATCTCCTATGGATGAACCGGGTGAGTTAGCCGTGGTCGTTACGGCATGACTGCTGGCAGTCGCTCACATCCGGGAGGCGAGGAGGTTCGAATCCCCCCCACCGGCAACCTTGAAGATGGTCTTCTGTGGTTTCCCATCTTCCCTCCAGGCAAATGCCGGGCTTGGTCCCTAACTATAGGCCACAGCCGCTATCTTCCAACTCCTCGTCCTTACATCCAAAACTTTCCTCCCCAACGGTACTTGTAGCTCACCCATTGGGTGTCCGTCTCGAAGCAGCTATAAATCTGGCGAGCCGAACATGTCCTCGGACACTCCCGGCACTAAAAGCCAAACGCAAAAAAAAAAAGCTATGGATGAAAAGTTGGAAGAAGCAGCATACTTATGGTTTATTCAGAATATTTTTCAGTACTGTAGAGTAGAACTTTCATGTCTATACCATAAATGATTTTTTTTATTATTCATTAAATAAATAAGAATTTTAAATATATATGTATATACAGTGGAACGTGGCTAATTCGAACTTCGATAATTCGAAATCTTCTTTAATTCGAATTTTTCTCTTGGTCCCTAGCATTTTATTTACAATCAATGCTAAAAAAAATCGTGGTTAATTCGAATTATATTTTGGATAATTCGAAGCTTTTAGTGTAAAAAGCCGATCGGAAGCCAAACAGTTGGGACAATTCCAGAAAAAACTGTTCCGCGTGCAGCCCCAAGGAACAAACCACGTCACAGAACTTAAGCGGTTTGTTTAAAGTAGAAATGACGTAAGTAGTTCTGTTTTCCGTCCCTTAAATTTGTTAGATTATTTTGTGATGGCTGAGAGACTTAATTGTAGGAAACAGGTAAAAATCTCAAACTATTTTGAAAAACAGAAGATTTCTCTAAGACTTAACTAGATTGCTGGATTACTACTGTCGTTAATTAGGTGAATAGTACATTTTGGTTTTATTTTTCATTTGAAACGTTTGAGGTTATTCACGATACAGTCTTTATAAAGTACCGTTGTCTGTTAATCTGCTTTGTTGAACGTGAATCATTATGTAAACGTAATTCAATATATTTTCTCTACCCTTTTCAAAGAACTTCCTTAATTCGAATTTTTCTATAATTCGATTTTTTTTACTGGCCCCTTGAGGTTCGAATTATCCAAGTTCCACTGTATAATTATACAGGGTGATTCTTATTAACATTTAAAACTCTCCTTAGCGACGTAGATGGCATTGAGACGAGTAATTTGATATAGGACACTTAGGGTCGCAAGTTTCCGGAAATACCTTAAAAGTGAACCACAACTGTTAAACATATGACGTCATCAGATGACTGCTACGCTCGAGCGATCAGGCCCGTGCTCCCTTACGCACACCAAAGCATCCAAAGCAAATGTTGAATGTCATATCACTCTGGCTCCGAGTCTGCGTGTGTGACTAGGGCGCGTGGGGTTCGAGGTTCAAATCCGGGGCCTATCCATCAGCTTTCTTTGTTCTCTCTCTTCTCCTTTCAAATGGAAGCAGGACACGCAACCAGAGTGATATGATATTCAACGTTTGCTTTGGTGTGCGTAAGGGAGCACGGGCCTGACCGCTCGAGCGTAGCAGTCACCTGATGACGTCATATGTTTAACCGTTGTGGTTCACTTTTAAGGTATTTCCGGACACTTGCGACCCTAAGTGTCCCATATCAAATCACTTGTCTCAATGCCATCTACGTCGCTACGGAGAGTTTTAAACGTTAATAAGAATCACCCTGTATATACTGTACAGTACAAATATCACCATAATGTACTGTGCAAGTTTTATCCTATGAAATACTTGCCACGGTGGGTGAATGGTCAACGTGTCGGTCTACTAACCCCAAGCTTGCAGGTTTGCTCCTGGCCGTGGTAAGTGATTTTTGAAAGGTGGCAAAAATTACGACACCATGTCATACAATGTTGGCATGTCAAAGAACCCATTTGAATTCAGTAGGCCATGTTCATAAATGCAAAATTAATCTCGGGAGTTTCCGCCAACACAAAGTTCCTCATTTCCCTACTAGATAGCGCTATAGTGTTCAAGGAGCTTAGATATCTAACCTCCTTGACTTTCATAGTGCTTCAAGGAACAACGAAATTCGACATGCAAGCTACCCTTTGGGTGTCAAATAACAAAGCTTGCACCCGGCACCCGAGGCCATACGATATTATTATTATTATTATTATTATATCCTATGAAATAAACGCATGTTCGATTACCCGGAAAAATCATTTTCTGGAACACTTTCGGTCCCAATTGGTCCGGATAAACGACGTTCTACTGTATCAGATGAGACAAACCAAAGATGAGGATTGTAATCAGTTTTCCAGGCACCAGAGCTGAAAGTGCTCTGGCTCTTAGCATTAAAAATAAGATGAATATTATGTTCTTCAGCCCAGTCCTCCAAAGCATTTCCATTTTCACTGCTGTGTCTCTATTTCCACAGTTCATGGTGGCTATTGAAGTCTCCTATATGTAATGTGTGTGGGTATGCAGCACATTACAAGGCCAGTTGATGCTTAAGAGGCTTACAAACATTAATTACAGTCAATTAACCTATTCGATGACAACCTTTTGAATGTCATCAGCATAGCTTATACAAGTATGGCAGGCATTTTCTATATAATGTCTGACATATGTTGCCACACCATAATAGTTTTCCTTGTGAACTAAGTTGAGTTTTGTTTACTGCATGGATTTCTTTGATTGCGACAAGATCAATTTTGCTGTCAGTTTAGAACTTATGTAGCACTAATTCCTTGGATATTCTACTGGCAAACATTTACACATCTTCCTAGCTTTCTAGATAGATAGCTCTCGGAATGGCCCTTCAACTTAAGCATATTCTGCGGACGTGAGCAACAGTTATCTCTCCTAAATTTTCAATAAAACATACTGTATTTACTCGAATACGACCCCGCACCCTGATTTTGAAGAATAAAATTTTAAAAAAAAATTTTTACTCAAAATTATTTACAATTTTAACTAAATAAACAGAATAGCATCTATCCAAAATAGTTTCCAACAGTTTTGAAGACGTCGTAAAATAACACACATCATCATCATCATCATCTTGCACAGTTTCCAGCCACAACACACATCAAACGATTAAAAATACAAAAACACTTCATTCATCGTCATCAGAAGTACCAACTTCGGAACTTTTATCACCATCACTTTCCCACTAAATGTCGTCATCACTGACATCCATAGCATTCGAAATACTACATTTCTTGAAGCTCTTCCGTATGAGATCTCCAGAGATACGATTCCTTGCCGTCAAAATCCACGAACACAGCAGCTGAACTTCTGGGCGCTGAATACGACCAGTTGGAGTCAGTGTGAGCTTATCGGCCGCCATCCGCTCCGTATACAGCTGTTTCAAGGCTGCTTTGAACGGGCGGTTCACACAGACATCCCGTGGTTGTAGCATAGACGTCATCCCGCTCAATCACGAATACATGACTCGTCAATATCATATTTCCTACCGGGCACGATTTCCGATAACTTCAGCTTCCCTCACAACTTTCAATTTCTCACTCACAGTAAATGACCGCAAACGTTTCGTAGCATTCATGTTTACACTCGGAGAACGTGCGTGTGACTGTATGTCGCCGCGTGCTTACGGTAAAACAAAGTTATAGCCGGAAGAAGGCTAGCAACATCTAGCGGATACTCGCAACACCCGATATCACGCATGGCGGGCAATTTAGATCTTTCAAATTTGGATGACTCAAATAAGACCCGCACCCCAATTTTTCACGTCTGAATTTGTTTAAAAATGTGCAAGTGGTATTCGAGTATATACGGTATATAAACTTACAGGGTCTTTATTTTTGCTTGACAAGACGATTCCGGTCGACCTTGGCCGGCGGTCACCGGCCAATAGCCGGCTATTACAGGTAGGTGCGCGCGGTCTTCGGCCATGTTCCCACGCTCATGCTGCAGTAGACGTGTGAGCTCCGAGCTAATTGTGTTTTCTTATAAAGCTACTGTGTACAGTATATCGCATAGTGTAGTGTCTTATTGTGATTGTGTATAGTGCTGTCATGCCTTGCGTGAAATATTTCTTACGTATATCTCCACAATACGTACATAAAGTGCAGGAAATCGTGCGCTAGAACAAGACAAAAGTTTCGAGTGAAATTTCCAGTGAGACCCATTCCTATAAATCAGACAATAAAACAACTGGCTAAGAGATTGAAACGTACAGGTTCAGTAAACAATAAAAATAAACGGTAACGGTTGTAAATTCCTTACTGAAGCTAAATTAACCGGAGTAACCAGAAACTTCATAAGGAGATGCCGATTATAGTTGGCAGCGGATGAGGAACATTTTCAGCAACTACTGTAAACATGGTGAGTAAAAATACTTGATACTGATTTTGAATTCCGTATTCTGCCGTACATATGCGCACGCGGTCGTCGGCAACTGAGCCCTCACTGGCAGAGCGCGTCAGCGAGAATGTCCTAGCCAAGCAAATATAAAGACCCTGTACATTTTAAATTGAGACTGTTTTGCCTTTCAGAGTCCAGTCTAGTCTGCAAGTCTCTGTTTGTGAACAAGTTACCTCTATGATACCCTATTAGCAGTTAGCACTGCGGCCTCTCTGCTTCTACACCTCTCACTTTGAAATCGTTCAAAACTGAATGTACCCATCGTCTCCACGGCCTGCTTCTGCTTCTCTTACCATCTACAGCCGAACTCATTAACCTCTAGGGTAATCTCTCCTCCCCCATTCTCTTGACACGAACCCACCATCTGAGTAGGTTCAAACGAACAGCTTCATCTAGCGTGTTCATTTCTAACATAGCCTTTACTTCTTCATTATGAGTACCTTCCTGCCATTGTTCCCATCTATTTGTCTCAACAATCACTCGTACTGCCCTCATATCAGTTACCGTAGAATAGGATGAAGTCGATCAAAAATCAGTATTTTTTGGCATATTACAGTATGAAAATAACGGAATGCAATTTTGAAAAACACATGTATAATAAAGCCTCATCTATCTAAAGCTTGGATAACAACATGACAACTTCCATAAATTACGAAATTATTACTGTTTGAAGTGTGATCGACTTCACCCTACCTATTGCGGTGAAGTCGATCACAGGTTAATTTCAGCCTAGAAACGACTTTACAAATCATACGGGGTGAAATCAATCACCATTTTGGTTTTTAAAATATTTTAATCATGATTTAATGTGTAGAAGTGGCAAAATTATTACATTTTACTAATATTTAATGCTAGCAGGCTTACTCTCTAAAGCAGTGTTACCCAAACTTTTTTGTGAGTGTACCACTTTACGAGATGAGAATCTCTCGCGTACCACCTATTGGTTGGGATATATAGTAACTATAACCCCACCACCAACACTACATTACAGACCAAAGGAGGGATTGTAAATTGTGATTGTTAGAGTGTTAGACTGTTGAAGTTAAAGTTCAAATAATAAAAAGTGTGTCCAGTTGTTCTATTGAAATGAAAATGAAAATCCACAGCCTGCTTCCAGTCTCCGACCGGGTCAGGAATGGGATGAATGAAGCCCCCATCTAGCGGCGAGGATATGAACTGTGCCGGCTGCCGAGGCCTGACGCACTCCTCTGGGGCAATGATTAAATGAATGACAGATGAAATGAAATGATAGTGGAGAGTGTTGCTGGAATGAAATTTTGACAGGGAAAACCGGAGTACCCGGAGAAAAACCTGTCTGCCTCCGTTTTGTCCAGCACAGATCTCACATGGAGTGACCGGGATTTGAACCACGGACCCAGCGGTGAGAGGCCGGAGTGTTGCCGCCTAAGCCACGGAAGCTCAGTTGTTTTATTATTTATTACAATAAGTATTCAATTCAAAATTCAGAAATGACACTGTACAAATAATAATAATAATAATAATAATAATAAAAACTCGTAATAATTAAACATAAAAACCAAAGTTCAACTAACAACTTCGATGAGAAGGGTGAGCTTGAAGATTAGAAGCGAACTTAGGAATGTCTAGTTTAACGTTGCTGAGTCTCAAACGAAGATTGTTTTCCACTGTAAGGAGCCCATTCCGGTATTTATTCCTGAGATAAACAAGTGAAGAAAATGCAGTCTCACACAAGTACGAAGTAGTGAAAGGCAGTAAAAATCTAACTGCTTTGTCAGCTATGTCTGCATAGTCTGCACGCCTCTCAACCCAAAAGTTCACAAGAGCCATTTTTGAAAAAGTTTGCCTTAGTTCTGAATCACAATTCAATTCATAAAACTGCTCCTTACCTTTGACCTTCAAGTCCTCCGGCAACAAATCGATGCTTTTATATTTTTAAATTTTATATTTTTGTATTTTTCGTAACGTATCTAATATTTTTTATATTTTTCGTAAATCACCGCGTACCACTGCAGTAGTACGAGCGTACCACAGTTTGGGAAACGCTGCTCTAAAGCATACAATTTAATTCGTAAAACAAAAATTCCCTATCACTTAATCTCTATTAATGTCATGTTCATTTCTGAGATAGTTTATGGAAGAGGTAGCATCCCTTTTTTAAACTCTTTTCCACAAACGAATTACATTCAGAGACAATTGGCTTGTTTCCTACAGCAACAGTATCTGCAAATCGCAAACTTTGTACATTTATTTATTGTTCACTTTAGACCATCCTCGCTTTTCATCACTTTTAACACCTTAGCTTATTGAAAATATATCATTTATGATATGCATACCTTTCGGGGAGTTGTTGGGAGTCGTTTCACAATCTCTACATACTCAATAGCCACTGCTGCACCGCAATAATTGTTATTTCACGGAATGAATGCAATTTTTCTTCACTTTCTTCACTTACGGACGCCTTCTTTGACAGTCATGTGACACCCGAAAGACGATCATGTGACACGTTACCAACTTGAATAAAGAAATTCACCCTCCGCTACTAAGATAGGCACTGTCTTGTGGAAAATTACTGCTAGTACTACAAGCAAGGGGGTCAGGGGCGTAAGCCCCAGGTTAGGTTTGTTTTTGTATGTAAAACATTAATAAGATAGAATTTATTTCCGCTACTAGGTTAGGTACTGCCTGGTCGAAAATTAATGCTAGTACCACAAGCAAGGGGGTCTGGGGCGTAAGCCCCAAGTTAGGTTTGTTTTTGTATGTAAAACATAATAAATACATAAATAAACACAGTAATTGAGTTCACTTAGTGATTTCATACATCACGTGCGAAATAGTACCAAACACGTGGGGTTGGCAATACTGACTCAGTGAGAAAGATGGGGGTGAGAACTTCGATTTCAACTATATAAGTCATGTCGCTATTTGGGCGGGTTGGTGGGTCTATGACAGCGGAGTAGTGAACATCTAATACTCAATCCTCTCCTGATATCCTCCAGACTATTAAATCAGGTAATTTCAGTTTTTAAAAATATTTATACAAAGGATGGTCTAAAGTGAACCGCTACCGTACATTTTTTTAAAGTCATTTTTTAAAGAAATTATAGATATTTATGAAATTAGAGTGCAATTTGTCACTGCTAATGTCTATTCTCTTTCATTTGAATGCTCATTTGTCACGATCGGTCGCTTGTGAGCGCCGCAGAAGGGATCTATACTACTGAAATAATATATATGATGATGATGCCCACTCCTATTCCATAGTAACTGATGTCCCGACTGTCAGGACCACTTACTAGGCCACTCAGTCGTTGCCCAGGGTTCACGAACTAGGACGTGACTACATCATGAACCAGTCAAGTGGAATAAAAGTGAAAATTAAATTCTCTTTCACTATTCTCCAACAATCTGTTGGGACAGGAGGATGAAACCTTAACAAGCACTGTGTAAACTAATAAGAACCATAGCAATGAGATATGAATGATCAGGAAGAGATGACAAACATCAAGAGGAGACGATTTACCGTGATTTGATCCTGCATCACCTAAACAACAACGAGGTTGTGCCACTTTTATAACATTCAATATGATTTTCCTCATCAGTTATTCTAAATAACATAAAACTTACCTTAATTCATATTTCACCTTCAACAACAAATAAAACAGCTCAAAGTTATAAGTCTGAACGGCAAACTAGTTAGTTTTTTAGCAAAGTGCTGTCACACTCAAAATCCGGCTTATGGACAAGTGGAAGTGGAGATGGAGAGAAAGCCTCTCATTACTTTGCAATACCTACGTGGGTAGTTGGGTGGAAAGTACCTCCAAATTTAAAGTGTGGAATCGATAAACAACCATTTTCTTCAAATAAATATCTGGGAATGGCCAGAAAATAGGTATTACCTAAGGTTACATTACTGACATTGCTCATTATTAGGGCCCAGATGTTGATGACATGTCATCTTCTTACTGAGCTGTCTGAAACAATGCTGAAGTACATAGAAACTCCGGACGGGCCATCCTGTCTTCAAATATATCATTTTTATTTTGCATCTTTTTGCATTTTTTTTTCTATTTTTCCATTTTAATAGCATTTTTATAAGTTTGGTAGATTCTTTAGGTCTTATTTTAGAGAAATCGGCCTTTTGGGGTCATTTTTTTTTTTCAAATTTAGTCATGTCACAGCTTTATATGAGGGAGTTACCGTACGTCTCTCAGAGTTAAGAAGAAGCTAGTAGCTGATACAAGATAATTTAAAATATTTAAATATTGATTCCATTTCCTTAATCAACCGGGTGGAAAATAGTCTTAGCAACAATCGTGGCAAAATTGCTGCGGGTATTGCACCAAAACTGAAAAAAGTGCTGAACAAAAATACCGGATATAAAACATTATACAAAATCTCAGACATTCTTTCTGGTGAAAACTACTGTATGGATGGGATTGGGGAGGATTTAGCAGCAAACGACCTTCCGCACTTCAAGTACGCTCCGATCACATCAGTTGATGTTGAATGCAGCTTTTCGAGATATAAAAACTTGTTGGCCTAAAACTGCATATCATTTACAGTACATTTGAAAACATGAGAATGACATTCGTAGTGCAGTGCAACTCAGACTAAAGTGAACATAAACCTTTTGTTAAGTGCTAGAAATCTATTTTGAATGACTTTTCAGTTTGAGCTTAAGATGTCATTTTTTAAATATTGGTGAGTTTATTATTATAAGATCATTTTCTCCATTTTATAGTGCATTTTTTCAAATTCTTAGGTCATTTATTACAGTCATTTCTGAATTTTTTAAGTGCATTTTTTTAACTTTTACAGCATCAACATCCGGGCCCTACTCATTATCTATCATAAAGTAAATGGACACTGATAACAGTAGGTAAGTTAAGAGATAATTTGATGCATGTGGTAGGCAATCGTAATTTGACATTTGTGTTTCTAGAAATCGAAAAAGTATTCGATAGTGTCCCTAGAACAACTATATGGGAGTGTCTTAAAAAGAAGAATGTGAATATGGAACTCATTCAGAGAGTAAAAATTCTTTACGATGACTGCTACAGCTGTGTTCAAGTAGGAAATGGATATTCAGATTGGTTCCAGACATCTAGAGGAGTGCAACAAGGCAGTGCCCTTTCACCATTACTATTCATCACCATCATGGATGAAATCATAAAAAAAGTGAAGCAGAACACCAATATGGATCTTCAAGCATTTGCTTTTGCAGATGATATAGTTATCTGGGGAAATAGTGAGCTGGAATTCCAGGAAAGGCTGAACATCTGGAATGATCATTTGAAAAAATATGGACTGAAAGTAAGTGTTACAAAAACTGCTGCAATGTCTGTTAACAGACAGAGAAGTAAAGATAATATAATGCTGGAGGGTGTACAATTGGAAACAGTAAACCAGTATCAGTACCTTGGATGCTTAATATCAAGTGACAACAGAATACAGCTTGAATTCAATAACCGTATTCAGAAATCAAGTCAATTCTATCAGCAAGTTCGATATCTACTCTGGAATAAGCAAGTGCCACTAAGATCAAAACAAACTCTGTTTCGAACATACTTTGTCCCTATATTGACTTATGGGTTGGAAACATGCTTAACTACCAAAAAAGATGACAGCAGACTTCAGGCTTAAGAAATGAAGTTTCTAAGAAGCATTTTTCAAAAAACTAGGAAAGACAAAGTAAGAAATGAGAAGATAAGAGAACAAGCTGGAATAAATCAGTCCCTGAAGGAGACCATAATTAGGGCACGTTTGCGATGGTTTGGTCACATCAAACGTATGACAGAAGGAAGAATTGCAAAACAATGGTTACATACTGAGATTACTGGAAAGAGACCTGTTGGAAGACCTAGGAGGAGATGGCTGGACCAAGTGAAGAAAGATATCACATCCAAGGGAATCAACTGGGATGAAGTCTTGAAGGAGCAGTGGTACATGAATCGACTAAAATGGAGAGTGCTCGTAAACCACACCCGGGACACTGGAGTGGAAACTTGATGATGATGATGGTAGGCAATGTTACGCTTGTTGCCGTAGTGAGCAATACAACCGGTTGAGAAAAGAAGGTGCATGGTGCTGAGCTGTCTGATTTTGATGATAGACTTTGGTTCGAACGATCCTGGGTTTGATTTTCAGCTGGGCCATTGGGATTTTAATTCTTGCTCATGGACTGGGTGCTTGTGGCGTCTTCATCATTCATTTTATAGGTCTCTCACAAGCATCAAATTGAATGAACATCACAGCCCTCCCCAGATGCCATTATTATAACAGTAAATTATTCAGTGTTATAGCAAGGCATTAAACAGACACAAATAAACTGTCGTATTCACCCTGGGCAAGTGGAAGAAGTACGGACAATGGCACATGTTACAGGCGAGCAAAAGTTCTGATCAACAGAGATCCCTGAAGAGTGGACAGCTCTGCAGGAGTACTTACAGCAGCAAACACTAAGGTCCACTAACTCAAATATTCTGAATGAGCAGTGGCACATCAGTAACATATCAGATTGCAAACACTGCAACTGGACACTAGAGAAGTGGAAATTGGACCTGCGGAGTGGCAAACTAACGTGTATAGATGTGGTGCATAACTTGGAAACAGTGTCCAGTGCCGATGTGTCTCAGTGTGGGACCAGTGGCATATTGTCTCCATAATTATGCTGGTTCTATAGAATGGACCCCTGCCATGATGACAATGCAAGACAACTATCCAGTGGTATGCCAAGAATAGTGTTCTCTCCAACAATCCTTTTAGGTATTTCCTGTGACTATTGTGGGATTTGGTCTTGGTGCAGCAAGTCAGGCTCATCAGCAGGCACCTGGTGATTTGCCCGGATCATGGTTTACATGTATTAAAAAAAATAGGAGGAGGGCAGCTGTTGGCTGTTGGTAAGGATATTGGGTACACAGAATCATATGAAGGCAAATAAAAATATCCTACTCATAGAATTCATTCTTAACATTATAAGTTACCAACACTACCTTCAATTAAGCCCCTACCATAACACATCTGCATGCCTTACATTCTTATGTAACCGTGTCCGTAGATTTACTGGCACGTTAAAGATCCCCTTCGGGGCAAAATTCCGACACCCCGGCGTCTCTAAAAGCCGCAGTTGTTAAAAGGGACGTAAAACCAATAACATTATTATTATTATTATGTAAGATATTAATCCACTTCAGACTATTCTTTTCGAATACCGCAATGAAATATATTAATAATATTAAGCATGTAATTTTTGAAATGCAGCCTTCATACATTTAGCATGGTCTGGTCAAATTAATAGTCATCCTGCTCCTAGAATTTGTATTAGTGTATCCTAATGCATTAAACAGTGTTAATGAATTACAGAATTAGATTGGAAATCAGGATAGTTAGGAGGTCAGCTGCATTAAACCATTTGCATGTGATATGAAATTCTATGATATCCATATTCCAGATCCAAATCTTTTCAAAGATGATTTCATAAGAGACAAAATATTCTAGCTTAGCCTATAGCTTGTCTCATGACTTTTGGGTCTTAATTGTTACGATTATATTTAACTCATCACTACTTCATTCCAAGTGAATGTTATTATTTGTGATGAGTTAAATATAATCGTAACATTAATCGTTGAAGCTCGAATATAACGTGACCTAAATTTGAAAGGTAATCTGATCAGACCTCCATTTTCTTTTGCTTGATAAACTAGCCTACTGTGATCTTAATTTAGCCTACATAATTTCTAAAATTTATTTACGCTACTGATAGTAATTATATATCTTGGAGTGCTTTGTTTTATGAGAGTTATTAGAGACTCAACCACGCTAACATGGGTATGATAGATAATAACATTGAATCCCCAGCCACACCTTATTGAGCAGAGCAGAAAATGGAGTCTACCATATCCTGTCCCGAGGAACAGAAAATGTTGGACTGCTTCACAGATAGAATTGAATTCAGATAGGCTTGAATTCTTCATATTCGGTTCTACTTACTTGCACGAAACCTCGTACCGGTATCTTAATATCCAATACTGTGCCCAGGGTAAAATATTAGTAGCCTATGCAGTGTCACGCTTCAGTTGACTAAAACGACCAACAGTCTCTCTTTTGCGAGAACGTGTAAACCTGGCTTTTTTTTCCTCTAACACGCATGCGCGACCGGAAATGGCAGGTTGGCACACCTTGGAAAAGTATTTTGTGGTGTCAAGTGGTGCTGATTAAAGAAGGTTCCACATTGTACGCGTGTATATTTAAATTTTCAATACGGTACTGGTAATTGTTCATTTATAAATGACTGGTCACTGACAGATTAGAGTAGGACTTGATTCCGGCATGACATGTCGTTTTTGGTTGCGCATGCGTGTTGAGTAAGGTCAAGTCAGGATTCACGAAGTGCTTTCTTTTCATATCAAAGAGTATCAACAGCGTGTAATGATAACATTGGCGTGCCATGTGTAGTTCCCGAATTCTTAATATGAGCTGTAGAAAGTAACTCCTAGCGTATTAATTCTTTAGCACAGTGTACTGTACTCTTCAGTAAGCATTACCCTCGTAAATTATCAACCAAAGAATATCGGTATTAAAAGAGAAACTTAAGCATTTAAATGAGCGCTGACAATTAAAGATTTCAACTTAGCCTATATGTTTTGAAAATCACTAGGTGGTAGTCAAAAATTGCTAGGTTCAATTTCGCTAAAGAGACTTTGAAAAGTCTCTAAATCACTTAGGTTATGTAAAGTATACCGAATTAATAATATTTTGTCACCAAAATAATACAAGAAAAAATAACTAAGTCAAGTCATGTGTCATTAAGGTTGGCATCAGTGAGGCCACAACTGCAACTAGCATGGCTGCCAACCCAAACAACTGTACCTTCTGCATTGCAAACCTTTAGACTCGTAATCATAGATCTTACAAGAACAAATGATTAGACCACCTCGTGGTGTAGTGGTTAGATTCTTGGCTGTTAGCACCGAGTTTCGGGTTCGATTCCCAGCTCTGACAAGAAATTTAAAGTAGTGACTAAACTGAGTGATTGACATTGTAACTTTGAGTCGGTCAACACAAAATAATTCCAAACAGTGTAATATGCGAAATATTACCTGAAATAAATTAAATATGATTAAGATATCTCTACTTACAGTTAGTATAAAACAAAGTCCCCGATTCTTGGATTTCACGAGTAATCTCGAGAACCACTGGATGGATTTTGATGCGGCTTTCACCATTCTGTAAAGGATATCTCGAGGAAGATTTCTGTAGAAAATAATTTATTTATGTTCAAAGGGTGCCAAGCAGTAACGATTTCAGTGAAAAGGTCGAAAAATGAACCTGGCGTCCGTGCGCTTTTTAAGCTTACGCTGGGCAATCCGTTAAAAATATCAATATACTATGAGAGTAAGAATTGAACTGATGGTGTTTGGGGTCTTCAGTTCAACAGGCGGACAGTGTCCGGTGAACTGTTCAGGCGTAACTGACAGGCTTGCCGGAACGTGTATGGCCTGCTTTAGACTTCTACTTATGGGGACATTTAAAGGCCATTGTGTATGCCACACCTATTCATAACGTGGAGATGCTGCGTCAGCTAGGGTGTCAACAGATACGACAGACGCCGGGAATATGGGAGTGTGTAAGACAGTCAATGATGCGGCGCATAGACGTCTGCATTACAGTTCGTGGTAGCCATTTTGAGTACCTTCTGTAGAGAACTGTAAGTAGTAACGTACACTTGATCAACACAAATGACCAACCTACATATGGAAGTGGTCTTTGTTATGTACACCACAAACAATGCTTGTAACACGGAAAAGAAAGCAAATACACCGTATGCTTACAGGACATGCATTGGTTGATGTCAGGTCCTCTATCGAATCCCCAGAGCTTTCCCACATATTTAGTTACACCCTGTATAACCCACGAATAAATAAATTCAGCATTTCATTTATTTTTATGAGGATACAATTATGAGAATCGTGGCGTAGACGTGCTCGTTAGCTGTGCACCACGGCCGCGAATTGAAACAGATGTAGAACAGAAACGATACGTTCCCGGACATGGGCTCCTGCTCAAAATATTATGCCCTCACTATTCTCTACAAGTTATAGAAGTTTGTGACCCGAATTTCCAAACAGCCTGTATACCTACAAGGTGTTTCAGAACTTCTATTAGAGCTGTAGAGAGGAGTTAGTAGATAACATTTGCATGAGATGATGATGACGATGATGATGATTGATACTTATTGGTTTAAGGGTTCCAACATCGAAGCTATCGGCCCCTAATTTGCATCTGAAACGTACCATTTTGATGCAACATTGATGACAAGGTCGAATCAGTCACTATTAAATTTGTTACAATAACAATTTATTCTTGCAAAACGATTACCGAAAGGTCAGTATTAAGGTGCAACTTTTGTAAAAGAAAAAAAAAGAGGGATACAAAAATCAAAGAACATGCTATTGCTAATATTACCTTCACCGTCACATTGATGATCGAGCTCATACGTAAATGCACTACAAGAGCTGCTCGACAAGACGACCCTGAACTTCGTTGCAAAGAGTAGGCCTATCTGCGAAGGATGTTCTTATACACATGCTCAAAAGCGTGAATCACTTCCACTGCAGCCGGGGCTCGTGTAAGATCTTCCTCCGACGCTACAGGAGTCACATAAACAAGACTCGTCGTGTGGCCTAACACGAGAGGCGTTAAATCCGGTGATCGTGGCGGTCATGGAGTTGGTCCACATCGACCTAACCTAACCACTTTTTCCTGAATGTTCTTCCAAATTGTCATGTGTAGCATCTAGAAGGTACGTTTCCGGCCATGGGTTCCTCTTGCAAATGTTATTTACTAAGTCCTCTCTACAACCTCTAGACGTGTATAATAGGAATTCCGAAACACTGTGCATAAATGGTTATCGTGCGCTGCTTAAATATTATGGGAATTTGTCTTGATTAAACCTAACTGCCAAACAACCAACACGTGCTAAGGGGTCTGGCCATGGTGCCAGGTTACTTCAGAACTCGGTAGACGTGGGTTCGAACCCTATCGTCGGCTATCCGTGGTCAAATTTTCAACTCCAGGCAAAAACAGTAGTAGTCTACATTAAAATAGGCTACAACTGTTTCCTTTTAACTCCTTGCCAGTTTCATTCATCTTCGTTTATTTCACCTCTCATTCACGCGTCTCATAAGTTTGTTGTCAGGTAGGGCATCCGGCCGTAAAAACCATCCTAATTTTAGATATTTATCGCAACTCATCCCCAACTCCGTAAATACGGGAGGCATACAGGGCAGGGGAGTATATAAGGGGGAGCTGTGGGGGCTCCAGTCTCCCCCTCCCTGAAAAATGCCAATAAAATTTTAGAATTTGTTGCTTTGGTAAAAGCAAAAAATAATTGTAAATTTGGTTGTACCCTAATCTTTACTTATTTGCTAAGTTATAAACAATATTAAGATTGAAATTAGACTACCTCGTGGAGTAGCGGCTAGCATTCTTGGCTGCCGCCCCGGAGGTTCGAATTCGATTCCTGGCTCTGCCAAGAAATTTTAATTCTGGTCTGAGGGTTGGAACGGGGTACACTCAGCCTTGTGAGGCAAAACTGAGAATTCCACAGTACGGTACTTTTAAGAATTAAATTAAGTTATCAATTTGTAAGAAAAAATAACTGTTTACTATTCTGCTTAATAAATTGACAAATCTTTGCCATTCATACTCCATAGGCCATACAGTAATAGAAAATGAAGTATAAAATTGTATTTGTGTGTTGAGTTGTATTTTACAACTTTTTTTTTGTATTGCCACTAATTATAGGCTCTATAAACTTAGAATGTTATAATTAACTCTTATCTAAAATAATTACACAATGTTATATGCGAGTCAAGAATGAAACGTTCCTCATATTGTCGCACTGCCCCAGGCAGGCGCCGCTGAGACTGCGATTTCTCTCTCGTCACAACAAACTCAATGGGATTCTTGGAATACGACACTAAACGGAAATCGGCTGAAATGTTCAACACGTGTCTTGATGTTAACAAAGAAAAAATACCAGATCATAAACGTTCTATCAAATCAGGCAATGTTATTGTTGTTGTTGTTGTTGTTTGAGACTTCAGTCTCTGGACTGGTTTGATGCAGCTAAACATACCTCCCTGTCCTAAGCTAATCGTTTCATCTCTACATAGCTACCATACCCTACATCCGAGGCAATCTGTATAACATATTCTAACCTTGGTCTACCCCTACAGTTCTTGTCCTCGACCCCTCCTTCCATAACTAAGGTTGCTATTCCTGGGTGTCTTAGTATGTGTTCTACCAACCTATCTCTTCTCTTCATTAGCAGTCGCCAGAAACAGCTCTCCTGTCCCACTCTCATCGTGAATTTTTTTAAACACTTTTCTCTCAATTCTAGACCCCCCTTTATATCAAATTCCCCAAAAAACAGTAAAAATTTTCCTAAAAATGTTCTGGGTCTAAGGAGGATAATACCTCTTCATTTGTAACCCTATCTACCCATCTGATCTTCTCCTGTAACACCACATTTCAAACGCTTCAAATCTCCTTTTTTCTGCTGCACCAATAGTTCAAGTTTCACTTCCATAGAGTGCCACGCTCCAGACAAAGGCCTTCAAAAATGACTTCCTAATACCTAAATCTATATTCGATTTCAACAGATCCCTTTTCTGTAGAAATACTTTCCTTGCCTGAGCTAACCTACTTTTTATATCCTCTTTGCTTCGTCCATCGCTGGTTATTTTGCTTCCTAAGTAACAGAAGTCTTCTACTTCCTTTAGTTTTTCACCTGCCAATTTGATGTCCATAGAGGTTTCTGATTTATTTCGGCTGCATTCCAATATGTGTTTCAACCAGTCCCCTCGGCACTTGACATTTGCCCCCCCCCCCCCCTACCATCTCGAAGCTATTTTGGAAATTTAGCTAGTTAAATGCACTACTACAGAACATATAATTTTTAATCGACTTTAATGACTTAAATAGACATCAGAATAATACAGTCTATGTTACTAACGTTAATTTATAAAATGTATAGAATCATTCGACGAACTTTCTTCTGAGCCAAAGAATGAATGACGTCATCATAGTCAAATGACTGGATTATTTCTGACTCTATGTACATTATAGAGAGTGAATTGAGCCTGTTCTCTCCTATGTTAGATCTTAAGTAATTCTTTACTCTCTTTAGTGCTGAAAACGACCGTTCTGCTGAGCAGCTTGACGCTGGTGTACACAACAGCATTCCGAGCGCAATTCCTACCTTTGGATAAATGTCCAAAAAGCCTTTTTCCGATGAGTACGGTATTTGTATAGCTTCAGTGCCGATTTTTTTTTAGCGTATGGCTTTTAGTGCCGGAAGTGTCTGAGGACATGTTCTGCTCGCCAATTTGTAGCTGCTTCTAAGCGGACACCCTTTGGGTGAGCTACTAGTACCGTCGCGTGTGGAGTGTTGTCTGAGGGGGAGGATAGTTGGAATGGAAGGACGAGGAGTTGGAAGGTAGCGGCTGTGGGCTATAGTTAGGGACCAACCCTGGCATTTGCCTAGAAGGAAGATGGGAAACCACAGAAGACCATCTTCAAGGTTGCCGGCGGGGGGATTCGAACCACCTCGCCTTCCGGATGTGAGCGACTGCCAGCAGCCATGCCGTAACGACCACGGCTAACTCACCCGGTAGTGACGATAACTCCATAACTTCATCATTCGACGGCAAATGAGCTTGCAGGTGTAGACACTCGTTTTCCAAAATCCTATCCAAGTCCCCCGGATAAAAAGTTATAAGGTTTCTGGCTCCTTCACGGATGTCTTTAGATTCCAAACGATGTAGTTTCGTAAGAAAGTCAAACTTTTTACTTAACTCCTCATAAGCAGATAAGATTCCGCCACCGGGGCCCCTAGGCCGGGGCCTTGTAGGCCTAGGCAGAAATCCGGCACTGATTTCAACCTGGGGCGCCATTGCACCTTGTGGTGTAGTGGTTCGGATCCTGAGGTCCGGATTCGATTCCGAAACTCCGTCTCTGCCAAAAAAATTAACGGGATTCACTCAAGTTCGTGAGGCAAAACTGAACTGAGAAGATGTGGGTTCGTCTCCCATCTCAGCTATCCTACAAGTTGTTTACCGTGGTTTCCCACTTCTGCTTCAAGCAAATACCGGAATGGCTCCTAACTTAGGGCCAAGGCCACCTCCTTCCCAATTCTAGCATCAAGTTGATTACTACTACAGACAGCACTATATCACAAGTTGTAAACAAATTCTACACATTACCAAAGTAGGCCTACACGGAGCTCATAACAACGATGTCCAAGTTCATAAATGAAACAACATCAGGGGTGCTATTAGCTGTAATTATTTGGTGCGGGAGGGCATTGGATTCCTTAAAATAAATACAAAATTGTAATCTATTTACATTAACTGTGATTTCTGTGATACAATTCGGCTTCACAACCTTTCTTGCATTATTAATAAACTTTATAGCAGTGGTTCCCAAATTAAGGTCCACACCAAAGTTTGAAGGGGTCCTCTAGCACTAATATTAACAGTATACTGGGAATATTCATCCTCAAATATTCATGACCATCCGGAGGTCCGGTTTCGATTCCCAACCCTGCCAAGATATTTTAATTCTTGTGTGAGGGCCGGAACGGGGTACTCTCGGCCTCGTGGGGCAGAACTGTAATAAGGAGGGTCCAATTCCCACCTCAAACATCCTGGAAGTGGTTTTCCGTGGTTCCCCGACTTCTTCTCCAGGCTTCTTCTTAAGGCTACGGCCGTCTCCTTTCCAATCCTATCCCCAATTTACATATACACACACTAATACAGCCATCCCAATAACACAGGTTATCACACAAATTACACACACATATCCAAATACACTGGGTTCTGTTACCCTAAGGTAAGCAACAACAACAACAACATCAAATAGTCATATCTTACTCTTGAAATTCCTTCTAAACATGCCAATGTTTGAAATGAAATAATATTTCGGTATATAGGCATACGATGCGTAATGTTATACCTAACATTTGAATAATTCGTACTCATTAGATATGAAAGTAAAAGTACACAATAAAACATGCATGTATTACAAAATTATTATCATCTATTATCCGGTTTTCAAGGCAAAACAATCTGAATTAATTAGAGAGCTTTCAAAACTCTTACTTGAAGTCTTAATCGTGGTTAAAATGTCTGAAATAATATTTTATGGTACTTCTCCTCACTATTAACATGCCACCTCATCGTCTGGTCATTGAGAGTATTAAACTCTGGATTCGGTCCCCTAAAGTCTCATGGAACCATGCTCTACGGATGGGTTCTACCAACCTTTTTTTTCTTCTGTGCCACAGCATTACCAATCGTCGTCCAGCAGTTTTCAACTGGATTGAGATCTGAACTATTTGCTGGCCATGTGAGCGTGGAAACTTCTTGGTCTTCGAGAAACCTTCTAATCCAAGACAGAAAATGGTGGTTTTCTCTTAGAAATTCTAAGATGAAACGTTCTAGCTCATAATCTTGTAAAGTTTTACCTGAACGTATATCACAATCTATCATTGTATATAATTTCGTTGATGAACTGTTACTGTTTTGACTCTTATACTCTGCAGCTTCGGTGGCGTAGTTGGTAGCATACTGAGCTTCGATGCCCAAGATCGCGGGTTCAAACCCGGCCAAAGTCGTTGGATTTTTTAAGAGCGTTAAAAATCCCTCAGTATGCCTTCCTTCGGAGGGTAAGTAAAGACGGCGGTCCCATGTCACAGATGTATGGCATGTTAAAGAACCTTCCACTAATTACACCTGTGTGAAGCTAAATTACATAGGTTAAGAATGTAAACAACGCTCTTAGGTTCCTACGTTCGTTGCCAAGAGCCGACTGCGGTGGCGTCTAGTAGCTAAGTTCTGAACTAGTAGTCGTTGACAGTGGCGTTTGGCGGCAAAAGTAGGAACTATTGAAAAATTCAAAGTCTGCAGTCCTTAATTGAATTTAAAATCAGAACACACACTAATACAGTCATCATAATTAACACCGGTTATCAGACAGATTCTACACACACCCAAAGTACACGGGTTTACATGACCGCGTTGTCGCAGCCCCTGAACTGAGGAACCAACCAACCAACCACACTCATACTAAAACTTACTCCACCATGAAATTGGTTTACTTTATTATTATTGCTTGCCCTTTACAACATTAATTTATGTCAAGCCACTGCTGTCTAAGTAATTTAAATATTATAATATTCAAGTAATACGCCAAGGCGTCCGGCCAACCAAGAGCCCCACTACATGTGATGATAGGTTGTGAAGTGAGTGGTAGTAGAGGAGATGCTTTTCCCCTGGGCTTAAAGTGGTGTCTTGACGTACATTTTCTCTTCACTGGAAATTATAAGCCTCGCTTTCGAACGCATAGTAGTAGAAAACTGTTACTTGGTACAGCAGCTTTACAGTTGTTGTCAACATATCAAAAATGGCTGCGGTGAGGTATTCAGCAATGACGAGTACGCTCACATAGTTTCAATCTATGGAGAATCTGATCGTAATGCAGCCGAGGCTCGAACATGGTATGTGCGGAAGCTTCCAAATAGTCTGTCTTCTGGGCACGTATTGCACAGAACAGAGCTGTGATTAAGAGCTGACGGATTGTTCAAGGCACATACAAGCAGGGCAGGGGGGGGGGGGGCGGATCCAAAGGTTGGGGGGGGGGGGTAGGGGGGTTGTATCCCCCTCCACCCAAAAATGTGGAAACTATTAAGGACGTAACTGAAGATAAAAGTATTCATATTAATTCAATATATTCAAAGGATCTGAGCGTTTTCTACGTTAATTATATTCATTAAAATACTAAATGTACATGTAATGTACTACAGGCTTTCAATTTTCCTTCCTTTCATAGATTATTTCACTTGTCAGCTCAAGGACAGGTTTTTGAATCACAAAGGGATCCTAAACCATACAAACGTTGCTGTCCAAAAGCATTGTGCAAGCCTCAGATGAACATCTGCAAAAAGCATTTGATGCCATAGTAAACCAATGGCCGGATGATATTGATGCATCACCAGAGTCATTCCTCAGTGAGCTAAAGATGTGGACAAGAAGTTTCCTTGAACAGAATGATCATCATGAGTTCCCTAAGGATTTTATATCATCTTTGAATAGGTGTAATGAAATTATTTTCCCCTTCATACACAAGACGTTGAAGATTGTCTGCACTTTACCGGTAACTACAGCAACACCAGAAGGTTCATCCTCAACATTACGGTATCTGAAGACCGAAGGAACACCATGGGAGCAGACAGATTGGATGGACTACCGTTATGTATATACAGTACATAAAAATATGGAAATTAAAACTCAAGAAGAACTGGATAAAATGTGTAAAAAGCCTCGTCGGCTTCTTCCTTAACTGTAATTGAATAACTCTGTAAATCTGATATATGTTTATGCATTCGATAACATTACCAGATTTTCTAATTGTAGCACCTCATCGGATCCCCCCTTTCTCGAAATCAAATGCTGCGTCCGCCCCTGAAGCAGGGCCTAGATCCTCCTGCGTCAATACTGATATTGTGCAGAATGTATTGCAACCCTTTGATCGAATCCTTCACACATAAAGTTCAATTTCAACTTACTGTGATAAAATAATACTAATACGAATAATACGGTAATAATAATAATAATAATAATAATAATAATAAAAATAATAATACAACATAGGCCTACATATGTTTTCATTTGAGACTGATTTGCCTTTCAGCGTCCAGTCTAGTCAGCAAGCCTCTGTTTGTGAACAAGTTGCCTCCATGATCCCCTATTAGCAGTTAGCACTGCGGCCTCCTCTGCCTCTACTGCTCGGGTCTAAGCTGCGTGAACCTGAGAGGAATGTGCATCGCGGACTATGAGTAGTGGTGTTGACGAGTGATGAGGTTTCTCGGTCCGTGCATAGTACAGAACCAAATACATTGGTCGGTGACTCACTCACTCATTCGTAACACCACCGTAGTTTGAGCAAAGGCCCTATGTTAGCAGCATTGTAATAGAATGGAATACCATATATCACGGCGGGCTGTTGACAGGCCCTTCTCTTCTCGCCTGACCCTTCGCTGCTCTTTCCCCTCACCCCGCAAGTTCACAGAGCTTGGACCCGAGCAGTACACTTCTCCCTTTGAAATTGTTCAATACTGAATCTAACCATCGCCTCCTAGGTCTACCTCTGCTTCTCTTACCTTCTACAGCCAAACTCATTAACCTCTTAGGTAATCTCTCCTCCCTCATTCGATTCACATGACTTCACTATCTGATTCGGCTCATACGAACAGCTTCATCTAGCGTGTTCATTTCTAACTTAGCCCTGACTTGGCCTTTATCTCTTCATTACGAGTACTGTCCGCGAATTATAAATCTCTGCCACTGACGACGGTTGTATTTCTAAGAATATGAAGTGTCATCGACTTGTCAATTTCTCTACTGCTATTTACGTGATATTCATCATGTTGGGGCTCGGGAGTTTTGACGATACGATACACTCGGCCGACTCAGCCTGATGCAGTCAGTACCGTCCTGTCAGCACATTTCATTAATACTTGTCAGACTATATTGTCACTGTATGTATTCTGGTACTGTTGAATTATTTCTTGTAGTGTTTAATGTGTTAAGCTGGTGTTATTTTTTTAAAGTTACATTTTTGAGTAAAGTTATAAGATACCACCTGTCATCTCTAAAGTTAAAAGCAAGAAGTTCCGTGAAGAACTATACAGCCTACTTTTCATGCCAATGATTATTCTACAGAATATGAACCTATCTAGAATAATGACGAAATTAAGTTGGTAATATCGAAATATCTAATTAGTTCAAAATATATCTGGTATAATGTAGCCTAATAGAGCACAACAGTTGGCAGCCTTGGTGACTGAATATATTCTTAGTTCCATCTCTTAAGGTACAGAATACAAAATTTGGTTGAAGTCCAATGGACGTTACAGGCAGTTAGACACTGGATCTATCAGCACGCGTAAAAGCATGATAGCAACAATGTCAAGCGTGTGCTGGTCAGAAATAATCTGAAATATTATGATATCTTGTTGTGCCAATTTTGGGTGAAATCCATTTGTTAGTATAGAAGTTACATGTATTTTAAAATTGGACATATCAGCAGGCATAGCATCATGTTGGCAGCACTGCCTTGTATTAATTACTCCAAATTAATCTAGAATGTCAGGTGCTATACGTGTGCAAAGTATAGAGCTGTTGGCTTGCATACTTTCTGATATATTGATATTAGGGTAAAACAATATAGACAGCATTTATTAACAGTTGGCAGCCCTGATTGCTCTTAACAATACTTATAGTCATATCTGTTATGGTACACATAGCACATACGAAATTTGGTTGAAATCCAACTGATAGTATAGAAGTTACATGTATTTAAAAATCGGTACTATCAGCAGGCTTATAATCATGTTGGTAGAACTGACGTACATAAGTTACTCCAAATTAATCTAAAATGTCAGAATATACGTGTGCATAGTGTAAAGCTGTTGGCTTGCATACTTTCTGATATATTGGTATTTGGATTTAAAAAAATAGAGAGAGCAATTATTAACAGTTGGCAGCCCTGGTGGCTCTTAAGAATACGCTCAGTCATATCTGTTTATGAACAGATATTACATACAAAATTTGGTTGAAATCCAATTGATAGTGTAGAAGTTATATGCATTTAAACATTGGACCTATCAGAAGGCTTAAATTATTTTGGCAACACTGTCATGGTTGGCCTCCTGGAAATTAAACTGAAATAGTATTATCTACATGTGTGCCAATTTTGGAATAGCTCTCATGCATACCTTGCAAGATATCCAACATGGAGCTCAAATTTCTGGTGCGTTTTTTCAGCAGTTGGTAGCACTGACATCATTTTCAAATATGGACGTGAGATATTCCGGTGCACATCTTTACTCATACTAAATTTGGTTTTGATTGCTGCAGCCGTTTAGGAGTTGATAGGGGGGGGGGGGGGACACACACACACAGCCAGACAGACAGACAGACACACATTTCCCCGGATCGATCTCATAAGTCAACTTTTTCCTCATTTTTGCAAAATGTGAAAAGTAGGCTAACAAGAAACTGAACAGCCAAAGTAGGGAGATGGTGGCTTATGTGCAAAAATTCATGGAAAATGAAACGGCTTGTGATGATTTCAATATTCCTGTTAACCAAGCACAATCTAGGACCGCGGCGACCACAGGTGCATCTAAAAGAACGGTGCGTGTAATAAAGAGAGAGTTGGCCGATATTGAGAAAGGAGAATCTAGCTCGTTCGCAACTCCTGATAAAACTCGTGCGAGAAGTAAGATTGTTACTAATTTGGACGACTTTCTCAGAATTATATTAAAGCATTTAGCGTTTAAATGGTCAAAAACCAAAAATAATAGGAAGGTACTAGTGAAAAAAGTGACATAAGGAATTTAAGAATAAATTATTTATCACAATTGCAACATATTAGAACAAACGGACATCCCATTGTATTCATGGATGCAAGTTACATCCTCACAACCCATGTAAATGAAAATGGTTGGAGTGATGATTTCAACAAAGAGTTGTTAGCACCTTTAAGCAGTGGCGTACCGACAGGGGGGGGGGGGGGGGGTTAGGATTTAACCCCCCCCAGAGACATTTCTTTACTTGAATCTTTATATTGTCCCATCTATCACCTGTTTTACGCTACCGCTATTGAGTCTTCTTACTCCTGTATATACAGCATTTTAAATGTGATAACGTTCCTCACTTGGTTAATGTCCTGCACTCTACTCGCAGCGAGACGACTTCTTCAGCGTTGGAGCTAGCCATGGATCAGTTTTACTGTTAAAGTGAGCGATCGGTAACTTTTTTTCACGTCGCTTCGGGTTGCGTTAATCGTGTGTCCGTTTCGTTAAAGATAATTCAGTACATGAGGAGTTCTGCAATTTATTCCAATTAATGATACGGATAAAGTCATCAAGTTAGGCAGATTTTGAGAGTCAACAGTACCTAATGGCAGTGGGAACACGGAGAGCAAAACATTATCTTTCTCTCGCATAATATCAATATTATAAGCAACCACGTAACTATGGCCATGACTCATGATGATACCATTGCATCGTTTCACTTTTAAAATTTAGTTACTGCTTTCCATATATTTTTTTTCATTGTGTCGAAAAAATAATAAGGCCTAAAATAGATTTCATCCATAGAGAACGGTTATTTAATTATTGTTTTTTTTTATGAATATTACTCGAAATGCCATTTTAATTATGATGATAACTGTTGTTTGAAGGGGCGGAACAGCAAGGTCATCTGTCCCTTTAATGTGAACAATTACCTTATTTTATTAATGAAAACCTCCCCAGAAGGAAATCCTGCGTACGCCACTGCCTTTAAGCAAAGGGCAAAGGCTTATTATCGTACACGCGGGAGGTGCCGACGGATTTGATCCTAATGCCCGGTTAATGTGGGAAGCTAATGTAGTTGCAGTAGGCATGTGAGATTTTCGAAGTGAAATGCCATGTCCTGTGGTTCGGATTCCACGTAAAAAGGAGGTCCCGTGGCTCATGATCTCAAGATTAACGGTCACGTTAAACTACAAGCTTCCTTCCTTTTCCTTTTAGTTGCAGTAGTGGTGACTATCGTAAGAGCCCTGCGTGGATAAACAAAACGTTATCCGCATCCACCCCGCATCCGCATGACTGTTATCCGCATCCGCCCCGCATTCGCATGACTGTTATCCGCAATCGCATGACTGTTCTCCGCATCCGCCCCGCATCCGCATGACTGTTATCCGCATCCGCCCCGCATCCGCATGACTGTTATCCGCATCCGCCCCGCATTCGCATGACTGTTATCCGCATTCGCATGACTGTTATCCGCATCCGCCCCGCATCCGCACTACTGTTATCCGCATCCACCCCACATCTGCACAACTGTTATCCGCATCCGCCCCGCATCTGCACAACTGTTATCCGCATCCGCCCCACATCCGCACGACTGTTATCCGCATCCGCCCCGCATTCGCCCCGCATTCGCCCCGCATCCGCCCCACATCCGCCCCGCATCCGCCCGGCATCCGCCCCGCAACCGCACAACTTTTTTCCGGACTCGCACGTTTGTTATCCGAATCTACTGGCATTACAATAATGTCTTTAATTAAAGCATAAATTACTAAAGCAACATATTTAGACATTTGAGGAGAAAGTCGTTCCCTTAAACTTTGTATGTCATGTGCTATGTTTAAAATGAATGTTATACGGCCAAAATTGCAACTCTTTCCTGTTCGGAGTGTTAATTTTTCTTTAATGAGCTAATTTGAATGAGATTAGCTTAAATCACTATCTTACGTCATGAAAAAAAAAACGGAAAAACATGATAGGCCTATGTCATAATCTCATAAACATCCGGGTCCTAGTAATGCTATCCAACAAGTTCGGATTGTATTCTAAAAACTATCTGCAAATTTTCTCCGAACATTATCCGCAGCTTATCCGCACAGCCATATCCGCATGGCAAAAATTTTTGTGGATATCCGCGGGTTTATGTCTGGTAGTTCTGTATGGTTTGTTTGCAATGGGATCTCATTGTGGCTGTTTCGGCATTCGGTTCCCACGGTATCTCGGTGCAAACAGGCTCAAAATACGTTGTCTGATAACCTGTGTTATTGTGATGGCTGTACACATGTGTGTATTTGTATTTGAGACTAGGATTTGGCCTTAAGTTAAGAGCCATACGGGTATTGCCTGCAGTAGAAGGGGAAACCACGGAATACCATTTTTAGGATGGCTGAGGTGAGAATCGGACCCACCTCTTCTCAGTTCTACCTCACTCGTTTCAGATCAGAGTTAAATTTCTTGGCAGAGCTGGGAATCAAACCCGAATCTTAGGGTTGACAGCCAAGAATAGTAGCCACTTCGCCACGTGGTGGACACACACAATTGATGTGTAGGCCTATAGCCTACTACGTACATGTTTGTGTTTCGCTATGCCATGGCTTTGAAAAGCGCCGCGAGATGGCAGCTGGCATGGTACAAAGATACCGCGACGATTTGTACAACTAGCAACCTGCCCCAGCTTCGCCCGGTATCTTTAACGGTGTATCCAGTGTATGCTTAAAAGGCAGACGCAATTCAGAAAAGCCGAGGTGAACAGCAAAACTCCAAGAACATGAACTCTTCTCTGAAGTCCTAACTCGATACGACTCGAAGTTTGATGCTGACCGAAGTGATAGGCTCACTAGCTTGTAAACTTGCTCCGAAGCCAGTCATTTAAATTTCAACTGAATGGAGATTGTTGGAATAAATGAAAACGGTAAAACACTCATAGTGGGTGATGTATTAAAGATAGAGATATGCTGTCGTGGACGATTTTTGTAGAAATTTTCATGCTGAACAATTCTTACACTCATAGTACGAGTAGGCCTACATACATATTTTTAACGGTTTACCCAGCGTAGTCTTAAAAGGCACACGGATGGCAGGTTTCTCTTCTACTCGATTCACTGAAATCGTTAACTTACTGCTCGGCTTCCTTTGGTCATAAATGAATGTTTTTCTACAGAAACCTTCCTCGAGAAATCCTTTACAGAATGGTGGAAACTGCATCAAAATCCATCCAGTGGTTCTCGAGATTACTCGTTACATCCAAGAATCGGGGACTTTGGTTTACATTATGTAGAAATGTAGCAAACATTGCGCTGCGTCCATACTTGACCAAACTCCAAGAATTCAAAGAATTGGATATTAATGTTGAGTACAAGCCATAAGGCAGAAAGTCAGTCAATTAACCTATTGTATTAGCAGGCCTACAAGGCAAGAGATGAAACCAGCGGATTTTTAAACAATACCGAACACCAAAATCGTTAAATCACTCTCGGAAACTCCAGACCTCATTCATAATTGTTTGCATATAGGCCTACTTTACCCTCCGTAGGAGCATTCGGGGCATGTTAAACACGTTAAATCACTCTAGCAAATCCATGATCACATTTACTAGCGAATATGCAAGGTTTCCCCGTGCCTAATTCTCAGTAGGCGCAGATGATTACGGGGTGCATCGGTTTCCTAAAACTGAATTAAGGGGAAAGCTGTTGTTCTAAAGTACGTGATATCTAGGTCATCGGCTCCTTATGAATATGAAAATTAAAACGACTACTACTGACTTACATGCTACGGAATACTTGGCCACAGGGGCGTATATATAAAAAAATCGGGGGGGGGGGCTGACTATCCTGGAAAATTGTGAGTATTCTCAGGGGATTGTCACCGAAAAATACCCAGAAATATCAACCAATACCTTAGAGCATATAACTTTGTGTAATTATTTTAGATAAGATTCAAAGTTTATATAGCCTACAATTATTACTGGCAATACAAAAAACAAGTTGTAAAATACAACACAACACACAAATAAAATTTTATACTTAATGAACTTTCCATTATGATCTATGGAATATGAATGGCAAATATCTAAATATTTGTCAATTTACTAAGCAGAAAGGTAAACAGTTTTTTTACATGTATTTCTCAAAAAACGTACTGTAGAATTCACAGCTTTACCTCACAAGGCTGAGTGCACCCCGTTCCAGCCCTCAGACTAGAATTAAAATTTCTTGGCAGAGCCGGAAATCGAATTCGGATCTCCGGGGCGGCAGCGAAGAATGCTACCCACTACACCACGAGTTAGTATAATTTCAATTTTAATATTGTTTATAACTTAGCCGATAAGTTAAGATTAGGGTACAACCAAATTTACAATTATTTTATGGTCTTACCAAAGCAACACTTTCTTAATTTTTATTGGCTTTCTTTCGGGGGGGGGGCTGGAGCCCCCTCAGCACCCCCCTTATATACGCCCCTGCTTGGCCACAAAATGGAATAAGAGGAATAATCCCTCGAAGACTGGGGAATGAGGGACTTGGCCATGAAAGGCACACAGTAGGGGAACGAGGCGAGGACCCACCCCATAGTCACTTGATAAAGGAGAAAAAACGGACCCAGCTCAGGAATCCCTCGGGGAAACCAACTCACCAGCGGTAAGCATTTGAGAATGGAGTGCATCTTGCATGGTGGGCTACACATACAGTACAGCAGGCAGGAGAAAGAGTCGAGGACCCACCCATAGTCACTTGATAAAGGAGAAGAAACGGACCCATTAAAATGCATGGATTTAATTTCTCTCCGGCTGTAATACAGTAGAATGAAATGTTCGTTCGAATTAGATTGGATTTAATTTCACTACAACCGGAATAAAATAAAATGTTCGTTTAGAGTTTCATTTCGAGGAATAGAATTACATTTTATGGAATTAATGACACTCTGGCCGAAATAAAATTAAAATCTCGTTCAGAGTTTATTTCCGAGATGAATAGAATCCAATTGTATGGATTAGTTTCACTTCGGTCGGAATATAACTAAATATTTTGTTCTGAGTTTCTTTCCGAGAGGAATAGAATTAAATTTCATATATTTAATTTCATTCCCGTCGGAATGTAGCCCTACTTAAATATTTTAATCACAATTTAATTCCGAGAAGAATAGAATTAAATAGTCTGGATTTATTTTCATTCCCACAAGAGTGGAATTAAATTTTTCGTTCAGAATTTCATTCCGAGAAATTTATTCACGTCGGAACAGAATTGAGTGTTTCTTTCACAATTTCATTCTAATAGGAATAGAATTAGATATTACATCCCGAATGTCAATCCTTGTCGGAATGAAATTATAATTATGTTTCACTCCAGGTTTTATTCCACGCCGTAATACGACCGAATTGACTGACTATTTAATTCCATTCCTGCTCCGGCATCTACCTATTAAAAGCTGAATGTTGGTTTGTGTGCTTGTCTGTTGAAATTTGGACAGACCTCTTCATTACCTAGATTTAGGTCCTTTATAACAAACCAACACCATTTCACCGATATGAATCAAATTTTAGTACTTACCTTTTGGAATCCTGCGGTTAACACTGTCCACTTGAAATTTCGGACAGCGCTCTCCGTTCAATAGATTTAGGCCCTTTGGCACAAATCTACACAGTTTTACACCTAACTGAACCAAATGTTACGTATTTACCTTCTGGAACCCTGCGGGTAACACTATCTACTTGAAATTTGGACAGACCTCTTCATTACCTAGATTTGGGCTCTTTATAACAAACCAACACCGTTTCACCGACCTGAGCCAAATTTTGCGTACTTACCTTCTGGAACCCTGCGGGTAAAACTGCCGAGTTGTAAATTCGGACAGCGCTCTCCATTCTCTAGATTTAGGCCGTTTGGCTCATTGACAAATTGTTGAATGTGTTGTAGAAGGACCAATCTAGGTTCATTTTAAGCCTCGCAATGCAAGAAACGAATCTAGGGACGTAAAATTTGCTTCAGTTTGGTGAAACCGTGTACATTTTTATAGATAGCAATCAGACAAAGGGACCCGGAAACCACGTTTCAAGGCCCTAGAAGCAACCGTGTCGGAAGTATTTCGGCGTAGTAGTAGGAGTTCAGAGATGCTGGGAATTGAGCTGCAACTGTAAAATATTTAAACGAGTGTATTGTTGGCTGGCAATGCGGGCTGCACTACGACGCCCCTACCCATGTTTTGGTGTGAAATTGCGAATATATTTACATCTTTTGCTGCTTAAAAATTGCAGTCACGGGAAATAAGAAATATGATAAGTGAAAATAAGTGAAATAAGATGCATTAGGCCTCTTAAAACAGTTATCATCATACATGACTGTAGGTCACATCTGTTAACCAATTAGGACTCTGATGCGATGGTGTTGGGGCTGAACATTGAGGTTATCAGCTGCGGTAAGTGTTGGTGCTTTCAAATTTTCTTTGACGTACTCAGATAATTTTCCTACAGCGGTATGTGGCGAATCATGAGACTGTTGCGAACTCAGGAGCTCAAGACAGCCGAAGTTTTACGAAGGGCTTCGGATCATTTTCCTACAGCGCTATGCAGAAAAATACGACACGTTAGATGCGGTTCTTTTCTTAAGCGGATCGTGCAGCAATCTAGCTACGCTGCACGCAGCGCGTTCTTTAATCCCGCTCAATTCTCTGTTGCAAGCAGCAATTTACCCCAACTCCGAGCTCTCGTGCAGAGCCGTTTTACTTTGCTGCTTGCGTTTGATACAGCGAAACATGGCGGCTGTCTTTACAGGTTAAACTTGTGTTTTCATCTGAATTTTATTGAAAGCGTTGTTGTACATGTGTGTATGCCTGAATAAGTAGGTTCAAGCCTAGGAAGACGTAGTATTGCTTTGAAATGTATAATCATACAAGTATTCAATTGATGATTACATTTCTTTGCCTATGTACCACGGTGGAAAACCCATTCTCCATAAGAAATTGCAGATTTGTGAAAATATCTTACATACTGTACAGTACGTCGTAAGGAAAAATATTGCATTTTATTTTTTCTACCTACAGACATTTTTTGTTTTTGTTGGTGCACGTGTCGGTACCGTACCTCAGTCTGGTAATAAATATCTGTACTTGGCCGAGTGACAGAAAATTCTATTATGTTTCTCATGAAAAATAATATGGTTCTTCGGTACTAGCCTATTTTATTTTTCCCATGTACATTTGAACGAGGCACACAAATTGTTCCTCTCATTTGTCTTCCATTCCTCCGACTGTAAGTACCTAATTCATATTCACTCCAGTTATCTATTTTGACCATGACTGTGTGTGTGTTGAAGTTCTTCTAATAATGGTACTATGCAATGTCAGCAAGGATGCCACTACCCACTCAGAATATGTCTGCCACTAAATTCTGTGCTTAACTGAGATACGAATCTTACCAACCTCTTCTCAGTTGTCCTTATGGTCACTGTGTATTCAAGAACTCAGATTAGAACTAAATTTATTGACAGAGCTGGGAATCATACAATCTCAATACATGACCACAACAATGGCAAGAAATTCAAAAAGAAGGGACCTGATCCATGTAGGATTGTAGATGGAAATAATTCCAGGACAAACTCGTCAGCATCATGGTCTCCCTCTTATGTTCCTGCAGTTGTAAGGCCTAGGGAAGGGAATTTTGATTTTACACACTACTTTTTATATTTCATTAATGTGTGGAGTGTAGATGTTTGTGAGAATGCTAAAAAATAAAGCATATCTGGGGTGGTGCGTCATTAAGGCCGTTAGGCCGTATTACACAACATTTGTTTAATTATTGTCCTTAAAATTACTTTAAATTACAAAATATTCTACTTAAAATAGGTGTTTTTCCCTTCTCGCGTCACTGAAAGGAATTCAGTATACATAACTCATCCCTAAATGTAAATTCCTGACAGTCTCGTGTGGTGTATTGCAACAGAAACTTCCATGTAAACTATATGGAGTGAAGGGCCGGTTCAGAAAACAGTGGACATAGCACTGTCTTGCACGCAAATTCTTCTGTGCTATGAAAGGATCTTCCTTTCTTTTCAAGGGATGGAGAATTGGCCCCTAAGTGAAATACAGGGTCTTTTTTTAGGTCGCTCTGCAACACCACTCAGAGCACCGCACAGCTGGCGCAATGACACGCCGTGCCTAGCCGTATAATGCAATGGTTATCGCTACCGTACTGTATTAGATCATCTTAGCCTCCGTGGCTTAGGCGACAGCACGCCGGCCTCTCACCGCTGGGTCCGTGGTTCAAATCCCGGTCACTCCATGTGAGATCTGTGCTGGACAAAACGGAGGCAGACAGGTTTTTCTCCGGGTACTCCGGTTTTCCCTGTCAACATTTCATTCCAGCAACACTCTCCACAATCATTTCATTTCATCTGTCATTCATTTAATCATTGCCCCAGAGGAGTGCGTCAGGCCTCGGCAGCCGGCACAGTCCATATCCTCGCCGCTAGATAGGGGCTTCATTCATTCCATTCCTGACCCGGTCGGAGACTGGAAGCAGGCTGTGGATTTTCATTTTCAGCCGTCATGACGGGAATATATCTCTCCGCAAATGAGTCACCCGGCCGGGCTATCGCCTTCCGTGCATGTTCACCTGATACTCTGAGCAATCTAAAAAATAAGACCCTGATTGTGAGATCTCTACATTTCACTTCCTGCGTCTGTCTCTGTTTGAAGGTCAAACCCAAACCGGACACGAGCGATGGGTCCACCCCCACGCCCTTAAACAGGTATTTAGTCATTATTCACAGCTTGCAGAAGTTAAGATTTTACACAAAAGTATATTTATACATTTTCAGTGGGTTTGTGAGTCTGTGAATGAAGTTAATTTCTATAAATTAATGTGTTTCTAACTTTTGTGGTGCGTAGTTATTTGATATACTGATGTGTGTGACATAAGAAAATGAATGAAGTGGAACTTTTAGTAACAAATCCATTTTCTTCTATGGCTCTGAACACAAAACCAGAAGAAGAAAAATAGGACCTCATCAATCAAGGTGATAGAAAAATTTGCTTCAATCAAGCACTGTATTTAGAAATAAGGAGCCATATGAGTACGGTTTTTAATGCATGAACTATTTATTAAAATTTGATTCAAATTGTTTTGTGTGGAATGTTGATAATTGCAATATTGGCAACAGCGAATGTCAAATATAAAACAATGTTTAATATGAAACAACAATAATAACATCTGGACCACCCTAAAATTTTAGTCAGAATCCACCCCTGCAGTATATGTTGTCGTTTGGTCACAATCAGAGTTGGCCTATTTAGTTTGTAGGCTATACAGTATTAACTAATGCATCAACTGGAGTGAACATGGAGAAGCTTGGGTCCAGTACTAGTAGGTTTGTGGAAACATACAAGCTGCCAAACAGAGGGATAATTTAGAACATGAAGGCTGGATATGGCTGGAATCTTTAACATAAGAAAAAAGTTAACAAGCAAGATGAGCATTAGAGGGATTCATTTTTAGCCTACATTCGATTTTTCCAAAAAATGAATGTAGACTTATGAGATCTACACAGGGCCAAAAATTGTGTGTCTGTCTGTGTGTGTGTAGGCCTACTCTGAATGTCTGCCCCCCCCCCCTCCCCCCCCCCCCCTATCAATTCGAACACGGTGAAACCGAATTGAACGAAATTTGGTACAGAGGTAGAACTAGCAAAGGGCACCTCAGTGTCATGATTTATATCGGCGCCATCTTGACGGAAACGTAATGGTGGCCACCCAAATGTTCAAAGCTTAAATCAAATTACGACTAACCTAATTAATCGATATCTACCAAATTTTGCAACAACATATATTCATATGGCGAGCGTCTTTTGACTAAACTACAAGGTCATCAGCCCAATAGTTTGCAGATGGCAGCCATGTATGTGTGCAAATCAATTCCCCCTATCAATTCAAACACGGTGAAACCGAATTGAACGAAATTTGGTACAGAGGTAGCACTAGCAAAGAGCACCTCAGTGTCATGTTTTATATTGCCGCCAACTTGACGGAAACGTAACGGCGGCCACCCAAACGTTCAAAGCTTAAATCAAATTACGACTAACTTAATCATCCGATCTCTACCAAATTTTGCAACAAGATATATTCATATGGCGAGCGTCTTTTGACTAATCTACAAGGACATCAGCCCAATAGTTTGCAGATGGCGGCCATGTATGTGTGCAAATTGATTCCTCCTATCAATTCAAACACGGTGAAACCTAATTGAACGAAATTTGGTACAGTGGTAGCACTGGCAAAGGGCACTCCAGTGTCATGTTTAATATCGCCGCCATCTTGATGAAAACGTAATGGCGGCCACCCAAATGTTAAAAGCTTGATTCAAATTACGACCAACCTAATCATCTGATCTCTACCAAATTTTGCAACATTATACCTTTATGTATAAAAAAAAATCTTTTGACCAAACTACAAGGTCATCAGCCCAATAATTTGCGGATGGCGGCCATGTATGTGTGCAAGTCGATTCCCCCTATCTTTTCAAACATGGTGAAACTGAATTGAACGAAATTTTTGTACAGAGGTAGCACTAGCAAAGGGCACCTCAGTTTCATGTTTTATATCGCCGCCATCTTGACGGAAATAGAATGGCGGCCACCAAAATGTTAAAAGCTTAAATCAAATTACGACCAACCTAATCATTTGATCACTACCAAATTATGCAACAACGTACCTTTTTGTGGGAAGCATCGTTTGACTGAACTACGAGGTCATCAGCCCAATTGTTTGCAGATAGCGGCCATGTATGTTTGCAAATCGATTCCCCATATCAATTCAAACACGGTGAAACCGAATTGAATGAAATGTTTTACAGAGGTAGCACTAGCAAAGGGCACCTCATATTCATGTTTAATATCCGTATAGCACGTTGTATTTCAACAAGCTACTACAGCCAACATTCAATTATACTCCTTAAAAAGGACAAAGAGTTATAACAATACCCATGCATTTAGAAGAAAGTAGGCTATAAGTTCTTTACGGAACATCTTGTTCTATCTGATGAGCTTCCCATGCTGTAAATGTGGTTTTTTTTTTTCATTTTAATTTTTAGCGTATGGCTTTTAGTGCCGGGAGTGTCCGAGGACATGTTCGGCTCGCCAGTTTTGTCGCTGCTTCGAGACGGACACCCAATGGGTGAGCTACAAGTACCGTTGGGGAGGAAAGTGGGAATGTAAGGACGAGGAGTTGGAAGGTAGCGGCTGTGGCCTATAGTTAGGGACCAACCCCGGCATTTGCCTGGAAGGAAGATGGGAAACCACAGAAGACCATCTTCAAGGTTGCCGGCGGGGGGATTCGAACCTCCTCGCCTCCCGGATGTGAGCGACTGCCAGCAGTCATGCCGTAACGACCATGGCTAACTCACCCGGTTGTAACTGTGGTGAGAGCTATGAACACTCTGAGGAAGAATTGCAATGTAAGGAAGGACAATTAGGAGCAATAGAAGTGTAGCTGATTATTAAAAATCATTTTAATGATAGGTAATTGTCACAATTATACCATTTAAAGTCAGAATATGACTAATGAAAATTAAACTTGGTTGTTACTTATCTGCATAACAAGGTACTGCGATTCTCATCCTCGAACCACATGGACTGGAAACTTCAGATTTTTAGTTGTATATGGTTCTTGAACGATGGTACAAAATGTTATTTAAGTTTTGCTCTGTGCCTTGTACAAAGCATTGAAAGTTTGGTAATTGTATGCCCCAAGTCACACTTAGAAGCTGAATGTTAACATCAAATAACTTCCTTAATGTGGACTTCCTCTTGAAAATTTATCACATTGTATGCTCATGGGCGCCCGCAGGATTTTTTTCAGAGGGGGGGGGGGGGGGGGGGAGGAGGGGGTGTAGGAAGTGAGCGGGGTGAGGGAAGGGACAAGTCATAATTTTCATTTCATTACCTACCTGTTACTAAGTGATGATGAGGCGAACACTCCCCCTCGCAATTTTCATTTCATACTTGCTTCATGCTATTCATTATTCGGCTGCTCTGAAACCGTTGGGTGCATTATCTTTATGGCATGAATGGTAGGAATAGTTTTTTTTAGTTGAGAGTTTTTGTCCATAGTAGTTCGCTTTTCTTTGTAAATCATCGTCATAATGTTCATTTCATAAAAACAGGTAAAAAGTAGTTGTATCACCAGGTACCGACAAAAATAAAAATCAAGCAGTTCATTTAAATGGTAGGTTAATGTTAATCCAGTTCGCCGATTTTCTAAATAACTGGTGATATTTCCAAATAATCCCAAATTACTAAGTTAAATAAAACTGTGAAATGATCGCTACATCTAAATTAGTTAACTATCTGCAACTTCAATTTATAAAATAAACTGGTGTGACAATGAACAATCGCAATATCCTTCGAATTTCAGGGGGGGTGCACGGCCCCACCTTGCCCCCACCCCCTGCGGGTGCCCATGATGCCAGTGCTCCTTAATGATCTCATCTCTATCAGTATGTTGGTATACCTGGATGAGTTATTGTAGTTTTACATATTGACTGTGGATTGAATTTCATATCTCGACAACACTATCTCCATACGCTGAACGAAGATGAATTACTCGTGGGTAAATGAGTCGTTACAGAATTGCGACACGACGGAGGGCCAGCTGATCCACAGTCGGAATTTATAGTTTGTGAGATGTCATTGACTCATCATTGCCTTTAGAAATACCCTGTAGGTGCTGGCATGTATATCACATTAAGCAGAGTGCAAGGCTATGATTCATGTCGTCCGTATCGTATTTAATGTAATAACTGGAGTGGCACGCCCTATTACTAGTACTGCTCGAGTCTAAGCAGCGTGAACCTGAGAGGAATGTGCATCGCGGACTATGAGAAACGGTGTTGACGAGTGATGAGGTTTCTCGGTCCGTGCATAGTACAGAACCAAATACATTGGTCGGTGACTCACTGACTCATTCGTAACACCACACTGGTTTCAGAGAAGACCCTATGTTAGCAGTATTGGAATAGACGAGCATGTCAAGTAACACGGCGGGCTGTTGACAGGCCCTTCTCTTCTTGCCTGACCCTTCCCTGCTCTTTCCCCTCACCCCGCAAGTTCATAGAGCTTGGACTCTCACAGTATCTGAAGACATCCTATTATTCTGCTTCTTCCGTCTTCGGCTCGACTTGGCGCGAGTTCGGGTACAGTAGACTCGTTCATCCCGCTGACCAGCTGATAATCAACAATAGCTCTGGCTTCGTGGCTTGTAGTACACCTAGGGTTGCCGGACGTTCCGTCTTACCCGGAACAATTCCGTTTCTTCTTGTTTCGTTCCGCGTTCCGTTTTAATCTTTAACGGAACGCCAAATATTCCGTCCCTTTTGTTAATTTGATAATACAGTATATTCAATTTCTCACCAATTTTCAAATGTCCTGCTTCAGAATTGATTGTAATACCTAGCTTGTATTCTGGTGATACAGGTGCAAGTTTGAAAGAGAAAATGATTTCTATGTCTGTGTCAGATAGATGGGTACATGTTATAGATTTATAAGGGGCAACACAATTAAGGAATATCTTAGTCCTTGTGAATTTAATACTCAGCATTTTCCCCTCCAATGATTTTGTGGAAAGAGTTTTTTCTGTCATGAATAACAAATAATATTCTATATTGCCCTATCTCCAAATTGTAATATTTTCTCAACGATAGGCTATCTTTCCACGGCTTCTTCAAATTTGTACTTCTTCTTCTTCTTCTTCTTCTTTCGAATAACCCATTTGGAGGGTACGATGAATCAACGTTGGCTATTGTCCATTGTATTCAATTTCCGTTGTTTCCAAATTTCTTTCATCCTTCTTGAGTGACGATCTTTCTCCTCCTGAGTCGACTTTCTGCCAGTTGTTTGTTTCTTCCTTTCTTGAAATTTTGCGTTTTGAATAGCTTCTCTGAAGAGTGATCTGTTTGCTATTGTGTCTGTCTGAATTTTGGCGTTTGTCAAATCTTTGTCAATTTCAATGAACCATGTGGGTTTGGATTTGTAACTAGTCAGTAAGTTGAAGATCTGTTTAGTTAGTCTACTATTTTCCATTCTATAGATGTGCCCAAAAAACTGTAATCTTCTCTTTCTCATTACATCAGTTAATTTTTCACATTTCAAATATAACTCTCTATTTGGTCGTAACCTATATTCTCCGTTATTATTTCGTTTAGCTCCCAGTATTTTTCTCAGAATTCGTCTTTCAATCTTCTCTAATTTGTCTAAATCACCAAATCTTGTTAATTTAAGTGTTTCTGCTGCATACAGAGTTTCAGGTCTGACTACTGTTTGATAATGCCTTAATTTAGTGTTCCAGGATAAGCTTTTTTATTATATATATCTTTTGTCATATGAAAACACCTTTGTAATTTATGCATACGCGTTTCTATTGCTGTCTTTTCCTGTGAGTCATTCATTATCCACTCTCCTAGATATTTAAAGGAATTTGTTTTACATACTGAACTGTCATGAATTGTGATACTTTTGGGGGCATCGGTAATGTTTGTCATGAACTTAGTTTTTTCAAATGATATTTGTAGTCCGACTTTGGCTGCCTGTTTTTGCAACTCTCTAATTTGTCCTTGGGCAGTATCCAGTGAGTCAGTAAGTAATGCAATGTCATCCGCAAAAGCTAAACAATCTACAGTGATTTTATTTGGATATCTTCCTAGTTGAACGCCTTTAGTATTGATGGCTTTCCTCCACTCTCGAATTACCTTTTCCAATGCACAATTGAAAAGCAGAGGTGACAGACCATCTCCTTGTCTCACACCTGACTTTATTTTGAAAGATTTTGAAAGTTCCCCTCTAAATTTAACTTTGGAAGTTGTGTTCATTATAACCATTCTGACAAATTCATCTTAACCTCGACATTTTTGTCTACATAACATCCACATCACTGTTTCCTTCTTCAAGCCGGTTTCATATCAGATGTATTTCTTTCGATTTTTTTTTTGTGACAGAACTGGCTTTTAAATTTTTTAGTGTACCGGTAAGTTATGTGAATTTTAGTTTTTTAGAGTTTAGACTATTAATTTATTGGAACTATTTTTGAGAACAACCTTCTTTTATGGCAACAGTTTTCATGTACTGTCAGTCTTGCTTCTATATTCCCATTATTTTGTGCTTAGGAAGGCCACAATGTGGCCGAAACCGGTACAACAAATACTACAAATTATTATTGACTTAAGGTTTTAATCTTAATCAATAAGGATCAGGGCTAACATGGTCATTTTCATGTCACGTTATGTGTATTATTCATTTCAACATTTAACATCCTTGATTAAAAATGCAATGTTTTGGGACGTGTGTTTCGTTTTTCCATTCTTGAAATCTGGCAACCCTAAGTACACCTATATTTCCAAGTGTTATCATAGCGCTAATAATTTATTATTTTACCAAATACTAATGTTCCACCCGTCCTTGCCGCACATCATGACTTCATTAAATCGAGAAGATATTAGTAACGGTACACTGAGGGAGTTGACAGAATGGAAAATAACCTCGTAACACATTCAATAACGGTGAAGCTACTGCTCGGTTCCAAGCTCTGTGAACTTGCGGGACGAAGGGCAGAGGCAGAGTAGGATCAGGCGAGAATTGAGAAGCCTGTCGACAGCCCGCCGTGTTACCTGACATTCTCGTCTATTCCAATACTGCTAACATGGATCTTTTCTGAAACCAGTGTAGCATTGGCAATGAGTGACGGAGTCACCGACTAATGTATTTGCTTCTGTTACTACGCAAGGACCGAGAAACCGCATCACTCGTCACCACCGCTACTAGTAGTATGCGAGGCACATTCCTCTCAGGTCCACGCAGCTTAGACTCGAGCAGTACAGAGCCTCGATTTCCCCATGCTACTCATAAATTGCTACATCCACATTGCATGTGGACAAGGGTTATTCGAATTTTTTTTTTTTACTTCTTCCGGGTTTTCTCCTCTCGTGCTTAAGGAAAAAACTACGTTTTATATTTGTATTGTGCAGTACATTGTAGTCATTAAAGCCCCCTTTCCTCCCTCAAAGTTTAGTCAAATGGAGATGGTTCCCTTCAACATTTTAATCGTAAATATTAACAGAAATATAAATAAAGGAAGGGTCAAGGACAAGAATTGTAGGGGTAGACCAAGGTTAGAATATGTTAGACACATTGCCTCGTATGTAAGAAGTGGTAGCTATTTAGAGATAAAATTGTTAGCTCAGGACAGGGAGGCATGGAGTGCTGCATCAAACCACTCAAAAGATTGAAGACTCAAACAACAACAACAACAATAACGACAAATACGTGTGAAATCATCACCATAAGAAAGATCTGACAGATTGAAATATTGAAATATTATTTGATTGGGGCAGAGGAATTCTATGTTCCGCCTCTTGCAGTAGGCTAATATTAACCTCAATGAGTATCTTACAAGGGGGATAATAGACGGATGTTACTAGAATCTAGCAACTACGTCTGCGGACGTTGTATAGAGTGCGATAGGCCTTTGGCGAAACTCTTCATGTATGGTAACTTACTCGAGGTTTAGGGATACAAATTAAATCTTTTGTTTGAAGGCCCGTGCCAAAGATTTGGAAAATTTTGGTCTGAGGGTGATATCGAGTGCAGATGGTACCTCACTGAAGGCATCGGCTCCCTCCTTCCAAATCCAGGTACCAGTACCAAGTATATGCCCACTAGTAGGGACTGATGACCATAAAGTTGGAAGCACCTAAAAATGAAGCAACAAAATTCAAAAGAGGTTCGTTTAAACCATTCTCGCTACAATTTGAAAGCTCTGCCTTCCCGTTAGGTTATCAGCACATAGGCTCATCGGATCCGCAAAATGTAGGCCTACTGATGTTGGTCATGTGGGTAGAACCATGGGTAGAACTGCACAAAAACCCAAGGAGAAGTGAGGTGGTACTAAATTGAAATAAACTGTCGTACATTGAAGACCGAGAAGTGTGTAATATTGTGAATTAAAATGAATAAATTCATTCATTAGAAATTTTGCTAATAACGTGATTAAATAGAATTTGTAAGTTATTATACATTCACCTGAAATTATGAAAAAAGAATTTTCAATAATAAAGATTTCATTTCCATATCCCTCCTCAATTCAAAATTAACACAATAAGTTGGCAGATTTCAGAATGCTGATAATACCCAAAACATTCATGTTAGCGCCAGATCCAGTCCCCTTTTATTCTGAATCCGTACAGCTTTTTAACGAAGTTAGTTTATCATTGTTAATGAGCTGTCATGTATCCCCGTGTACTTGGATGTGTGTGGAATTTGCCGGATAACCTGTGTTATTGTGATGGCTGTATTAGTGTGCGTATATGTAATTCAGATGATGATTGGGAAGGAGGCGGCCGTGGCCTTACGTTAGGAACCATCCCAGCATTTGCCTGGAGTAGAAGTGGGGGAACCACGGAAAACCACTTCCAGGATGGCTGAGGTCGGAATTAAACCAGCCTCTTTTCAGTTTTGTTTCACGAGTCTGAGTGTACCCCGTTCCAGCCCTCAGACCAGAATTAAATTTCTTACCAGAGCCGGGAGTGCTAGCCACTCCACAACGAGGCCATTGTTAATGAAGGAGTTGAGTAGTAGTCCGCGGTGTCCAACAGTGCTGACATAACACGTTTCTGAGATAACTTGAGGATTCGATGATGAAGGAGGCTTTCAGCTATCGGGTCATGTTGTGTAGCCTACACTGTATCTAACTACGGTGGGTAGTTAGGCCTAATAGTTGTTTAATGTTGTATATCATCTAGAAAATCCACTTTAAACTTGGAACTTACAAAATATGCTTAAACAACATAATTTCTAATGTTGGCACTTGCTAATTTACTGCACATAGAATACATTGGTTCAGCAACCTAACCACTAACCATCTTGAAAGACGATCGCTAATAAGCGCAAAACACGAATTGAACTTATCCGAGCCGAGAGAAAGAAGAAAAAAAAAATACGAGCCTTAAATTTACAGTAGTCGCATATGATGTATAACATCAGACATAGAAGAAACCTCACTTGAAATTGTTGATACACCGGTATTTTATACTATTATTGGCACAAATATTAATCTATTGTAAAAGGGAGTGTTTTACAGATATTGTAGTTTATAATACGGAACTAATTTTATTAAATGATTTGTAGCTTCCACCAGCACTAGCCTAAATAAAGAATACGATATGGATCAATTAGATTAATAGACGCAACACCGCTCATAACCTTAAATTCCTTATAAACAGGCCCTCTTCATTCACAGACCAACACGTAATTCCATATGGATTCAGTTAAAATGAGTCATATTCATATGGTAAATATCGTTTAAAATGATAATCTGGTGGCAAAAATATCTACCCCGTCCGTGATTCGAAACCAAGATCTCTAGATTCACAGTCATAAGCACTAACCCCACGGCTAATTCGACTACACAAAATTTGTGCACAAGATGGTGATGTATAATTCCACGTTCCAATAATACTGCATTACGGAATTAAGTTTCATTTATATTTTGCTTGTTTCGATAATGTTCCTGCGTGAAATTGAGTTTAAAATGCCTTATAAATAGACCCTCTTGTGAGTAAAGAGAATGTATTCAGTAATAGTTCATGAAGGCTTGCTCAATTCTCGTATAACCACAACGATTATATTATATTGATGACTGCATTACCGTTATGTGGGTTAATATTTGAATAGCCATTGTGCAGAAAAATAATACCGGCAATGCCGACTACTTACAATGTTTGATATTAAGGCATTTTACCATTTAAATACTGATACGAAGATGATAATTGTTGTTTTAAGGGGCCTAACATCGAGGTTATCGGCCCCTGATACGAAGACTTCGAACATGTACCATGTCATTTGTTTCAATCACTTGACACCAGAATTCGCATGAGCGTTTTCCGTTCAGTATGTCATATACATTCCACATGGCCGAGAGTACGTCGTGGTATCAATTCCCGACACCGCGCGCTCATTGTTTCTCGTACCACTGCCAGCTGGGTCTTACCACTGCCCGCTGGATCGATCGATCGAGCGGGCAGTGCATACTTCCGTTTTCCACCACTGCCAGCTAGTACACTTCCGTTCGATTGATCGAGCGGGCAGTGCATACTTTCACCACTGCCAGCTAGTACACTTCCGTTCGATCGATCGAGCGGGCAGTGCATACTTCCGTTCGATCCACCACTGCCAGCTCGATCGTTCTGATCCACGTCCGTCCCCAATTTTCAGAACCACTCCCACAAAACTATCCAGCAACCGAGCGGAGAGATGTTACACATCAAAAAAGTAGCAAAAGAATGAATCAACGCAGGGGCGTATATAGAAAAAAAATCGGGGGGGGGGGCTGACTATCCTGGAAAATTGTGAGTATTCTCAGGGGATTGTCACCGCAAAATACCCAGAAATATCAACCAATATCTTTGTGTAATTATTTTAGATAAGATTCAAAGTTTATATAGCCTACAATTATTACTGGCAATAGAAAAAAAGTTGTAAAATACATCACAGCACACAAATAAAATTTTATACTTAATGAACTTTCTATTATGATCTATAGATAGGGACCTGAAAAAATCGCATTTGCGATAAATGCGAATTTTTAAATTTCGTACAGAATCCAAGCCTATGTTAATTTTAATGTAAAAAACAAACATTTTTACGCGTAAATCAAAGTGCGACAAAATGCGAATTGTGACCCAAAATGCAAAAATACCAGATAAGTGCGATTTTATAGCGAAGTTACTTTAAATCTGCTAATTTATTTGCGAATTCGTTTATTAAACAAAAGACACGGTGGCCTAATCGCTCGTTAGCGATACCTCATCTCAGACTCGCAGTGTGCTACGCATATTGATCGATATACCGTATATACCCGAATACCACCCGCACATTTTTGTACAAAATCGTCCGTGAAAAATTGGGGTGCGGGTATTAATTGTGTCATCCAAATTTTAAAGATTTAAATTGCCCGCCACGAGCGAGTATCCGCTATTATGGTGCTTGTTCGGGTGTACCGTACTTGTTTATTTCCATCTAATGGCTTGACCGGTCGCGCAAGCCAAACACAAGCGTCAGTTTCGTCAGTTGCGTGATAGCATGGCATCAGTAAGAGCACGCGCACACTGGGGACACTTTGTCGCGGGACTGTTTTGTCGCAAGGTGAAGGGCTATTACACTGTATTGGGATGCGCACACTGGGGACACAACACGGACGAGACAAAAATGTGTCCGGGCTGTCGCAACAGCTGGCGCCATATTTGTTGCGGGACTGTCGGTCTCCTGTGTTATCGCATTCAAGTGCGCACACTGGGGACAAAAGTGTCGCATACCTCTCGTTATCCATGGAGTCTCTACACAACAGAGTGAGACATGTAGGCTATATATGTATTCTTTGTCAGACATAAAAATACACACGTGACAATAAATAAATAAAACTACAGTATATAATTTCAAATTATAAATAAAACAAAAAAAAATGAGCACGACGATGGAGGACACTTTTAACTACCTACAGTGACACCCACAGACAATCACTGCCCTCCCAAATAACTGTCAGATAAAAAATAACTATTTATTTTAATGTTGTAAAACTTAGAAATGATTATCCTATCAACAAACCAGTCTCCCCAACCCTCTTCCCGAACCAAATCCATGAAGGCGCAGCTGCTATTGCTGTGATGCACTTAATCAATATAAGCCCTAAATTACTGTGGAATTGTAAACTAATATGAGGAAATGACCTACGAGTACTCTGTTGTGATGGTAGTAAAAAGTTAGCCTATACTGTGACTACAACATACGAAACAATGCTTGTCTACTAGACTATTAATTTGTTGAAAGATCTAAAATTGTGGAATGTCTACAAACTGCTCAGCAAATCCCGTTTTGATGTAATAAACTGTTACTATGTAATGCACTATTACTCTGAGTGCTTTAGATTTGAGTAACTTTTATAAAAGCAGTTATTTCTTGAAAGGTTTTCAGATTATGTGACAATGAAATACTGTATCCATGGTTAAATTCAAACAATAGTGTAAATGAAAGGAAGTATATAAGAATCATCTATGTTACAGCAAGTATAATAATCAAAGATATTAGAGTTCAAAGAAACTAATTTAATTTTGAATTGATTTAAGGGGCAGAATAGGGAGGTCATCTGCCCTTCAACCAAGAAACAAATCCATGTCTATAATACGGTCCTGTTATGCGAAATAATCCAAAACCAGTGTCAATAACCAGGATATGTACGGTACGCTGCGAAAAATACAAATGACATTTTCTTTATATGCTACCGCCCACATTCATTATTCCCAACTGTACCCACTATGCAAAGAAGCATAACTTCTTGCCATCATTGTTTCTATTCTATTCTGAGAATTAAGTTGAGCACCCATGATCTCGTACAATGCAATTTTGATTGGTTGGTGTGTGCGTGTGCGAATGACGAGGGGAGGGTAGTTTGCAACTTTTACCAAGAGATGGCACGGTAATCGCTGCCTCCCGGCAAGCGCATACTTTCACGACAGAGTTTCCAGTGTTATCTTTATAAGCTACTCGATCGTACCAGTAGGATAATTTCGTTCTTAGTACGATGTACAATCTATCAATAAGATCGCACGCACATTGTACGATCCTCGTCACTTCGTACCTTAGGCCTACTTAATTCATTCTAACCATTTTGGAACTCGATATCCGAGGTTTGGGGAACAATGCGTACGGTAGTTAAACTTGATGACGGGGAATTGTCAGCATTACCCGAATTCACTCTCTGAGTATTGACATTGGCACATTTTGATGCCGACTGCGAGAGGGTATGCAATAAGACGATTCTTGTCGAATTTAAAAATGGGGATAGGCTTGTGACTTCAACAGTGAATGGATGTTTGCATACTATACAAAGCGAGAGCAGCAGAGATTCGTGCAAACATTTCACCCCAACTCAGACGTAGGTCTACTGGCGGCCTTAAACATAAACTCCCTCTGGTTAAGACGACGATGACAACGACTTCCACTTTTAAATTTACAGACAATACCTCGTATTTCTTTATTTTAATTGGTGTGGCGGCTTGTAACAAAACTATCTGGTCTAAATAAAGGGCTACGTAGAATTTCCAGTCAACTAAAATAGCGGATGTCCAAAATAGGCATAATTTATGAATATATGAATGATCCCACTGTGAATTATACTGACGTTTTGAAGTAGTTACACGATCCTATTAATTGTTTAAGTTGGCAACTCCAAAGCTACTGGACTAAAATGCAGAGCCAGGACATGTACGAACCTGGACCCAATCCATGGCCTCCTTAATAGATTCACCCTTGCTCTAACCAACTGAATGCTAGATCTTGCCAATCAAAATAAAGGTACTATTTCGTTTAGATTTTTGTTAGTTTTGGTGCACGGCTTTCTAAACTACAGATCTGAATGTGCAATATGTATTACAGGTAGGGTAGATATATTGAGAAGGCCATGATCAGGGTCCATATGCCCTTTCTATGCATACGGTGCACAGTAGATACCATTTAACTATGTATCGCCGTCTCTGTCCGTATAGACAGATGATCGTACAAACACGTCTCAACCCAGTGTACACCATCTCATATCAGGTTCACAGCCATCACCCACACATCCTCCAGACTAGTCTCCCCCACCTCACGAAAACGTTTAAATCACACCCCCATATCATTTCCCGTACATTCCATGATATTATTAGTCACTATCCTCAACATACCCTGTTTTATACAGATGGTTCAAAACTTGCCCACCCACCTCGCGTGGGTGCAGCTTTTTTCGCCCCGTCATTACAAGTTGAGCGTAAATATGCATTACCCTCTCACACTACAATCTTTACGGCTGAAATCTTTGCCCTTCGTCAGGCTTGTATTTATATCAAACAACAGGGTCTGTCTCACGTACTCATATGTACTGATTCGCAAAGTGTCCTCCTCGCCATTCAAAACATTATCGAATCTGATAATTGGTTTTTACTTAATTTAGCCCAACAATTGTATGAAATAGAAATGGCAGGAACTAACGTCATCTTAACTTGGATCCCAGGACATTCTCATATCTATGGCAATGTTCAGGTTGATATTTTAGCAAAAGAAGCTGCAATGGGCCAGGGGACACGTATGGATATGGCTCTCCCATATACTGAACTTCTGCCACATGTATATGAACTCATCATCCAAGAATGGCGCCAGCAGTGGAGGGAATATGTACGTAAACACTCAACACCTTATACATATATTCAATCCTCGATACCGGTTCAGCCGTGGTTCATGCAAGGGTCCTATACTCGACGTCACATCACTACTATCATTAGAATGCGATTCAATCATGCTGTCACCCCTGCTTATCTTCATAACATTAATGCTCGTGCTTCTCCTGTTTGTGATGCCTGCGGTCACTACCAAGGAGATCTTCCTCACATACTTTTTCAATGTCCACAGTATGATACACAACGCTTTAAAATGTACGTTTCTCTTTTCTCCCTGGGTTTTCAATTACCGCTCAATTTGACGACTTTGTTGCATACTCCGGCGGTCCCGCTGGTTGATATCCTCACTAAGTTTTTATGTGACATTCGAGTTATTTTATAAATTTCACCTTTTTTGTGATCCGGTCTTGATTGTGTACATGTAATTGCCAGTCACCAAGATGGATCACTTCGGTGTGAAGATTTGTACCTTTGTGTCCCCTGTGTTTCCTGGTATTTTTGTAGTTAGAAATTGTCAGATGATGTTACCCCGTGTTTTCTTCACTATCACAGATCCTCAATTTATCCTTGATGTTTTGTACTTGGCGTTTATTGGTCTTTTACTGCCCAACACACGGGCAGTACCCGTCTTGCCATTGGGCGAAGCTCATGTGTGCCCAGTAAAAAGAAGAAGAAGAAAAAAGATACCATAGTGACTCCGGAAAAACATCTGTTCTGGTGCACTTTTCATTTTCAATTTCCCTCGTCATAATGGATGAAAATGTGGAAACATTAATAGAAGAGGTGGAGAAGCGGCCTGCAATCTATGATAAGACCCTGACAGAATACGCTAACACAAATATTAAACAACAACTCTGGGAGGAAGTGTGTTCAGCAGTTGTCTCCAACTGGAAGGACTTGGAAGGGAACCTTAAAACCAAAGCAGGTAAGTTAATTTCATCAATTTTATTGTGCTCCACGGCTTTTAAAATAGACACGTTCATCGGGAGTTTACATTTTCCATTTATTTTGGTGTATTGATGCACGAAGATCACTTGTACATTTTATTTTACTGCCATGGTAGAGATCCTTCTGGGCTAGTAAAATAACTATACAGATACTGCCGCACGTCAGTGCCTCTGTTTTGAGATGGGTCGAAGGAAACATCGACCAGCGGAGAAGCATAAACAGTGTCATCAAAACGTATGCCATCTTTTGCGCGTATGAAATTGTGTAAAATACAGCAGCACTTCAATATCGTATCACAAAAGAATTCATTAACATCAATAGGCCTGTGAAGTATATTCGCCACTTGTTGGCCAGTATGCCGAATGTGCATTCCACCACTCTGCGTGCTCGTGTGTGTCTGTAGTTGAATATTCTTTTAGAAACTGGCAAATTCTTTTTTGCATACGGGCATAATATACTCTTTGATAAACCAAAAGCTTCGTCAGCCACCACGAAAAACGGCATTTCTCTACCATTTTCATCACCTGGTAGATGCCTTCCTTTCGGAATGTTCAATGTGTTGTTTTCCAACATTTGTCCCATTTTGGACTCTTTGAAAATAACAGAGTCTTTCATAGCACCTAGTGACCCGACATCTATGAACACAAAATTGTATTCTGCATCCACCCACACCATTAGCACTACAGAGAAATATTTCTTGTAATTCCAGTATCTTGAACCGGAATTATCCGATTTAACTACTCTGACATGTTTACCATCGATGGCCCCAATGACGTTTGGAAAGTTAGTATGCTCAAAGAATTTATCTGCGATTTTGATCCAATCTTCTTCCAGTTTTGGTGGCATGAAAATTGGTTGCAGTCCTTCCCAAATTTTTGAACAGCAATTTTTCACAATCTTTCGAAGGGTGGACGGAGCAATCAAGTACTCCATTGACAAAGCATTGAAGCTTATTCCTGTAGATAAATACCTGTAAAGAAATTGAAACCTTTTTTATATCTTCCATGATAAGTACAGTACAGTGCAAGTAATAGTCTATAATGTGCAACAATAAACCCAAGCATACACAAACTAACGAAAGAGTGGTGGTTTTCTCCCTGATGGAATAGACTTAGTGTAATAATCTGCATTGTTAATGATGTCATGACAATTATTTGGAGTTTTGTTTTCTGTTTCAGGTATGGAAGTTCAAAAGAAATGGCATAGTCTCAGAAGCTGCTTTGCAAGGGAGCTGAGGTTGCAAAAGCAAGGAAAGTCGGGAGATGGAGCCAAAAAGCGAAGAAACTACATATACTTCCAGAAGTTGCTGTTGCTCCTTCCTTCTATAGAGAACAGGGACACAAGTAGCAATCTGGATGACCAGGGAACAACAGGCTTGGAAGAAGAGGAACGCAACGAATCTCAAAGACCTGCAAGACCTCCCAGGCGAACCAACGTTTCCCGAAAAAAAAAAGCTTTGAACAATCCCTCTTGGAGGTATTAGAAAACAAAAGAAATGACCATATGGACGAGGATGTCAATTTTGCATTATCTCTAGTTCCTACTTTAAAATCACTACCTGATTTTCAGAAGATGGAAGCGAAAATTCAGATAATGAACGTCCTTAAATCGTTGAAATGGCCAGACGTCCATCAATCCCCTGCTTTCACATCCAACAGGTCTGAAAGAAACAATATACAATACCTACCTAGACCATCGTCAGTGGTTCCATATTTAGAGGGGCCATGTACGTCTCGGAATCACGCGGGACCATCTGAAGCTAGAGCTCAATGTTTGACGGGATCCACATCCAAGGAAGATTTTACGCGGACTGAAATCCACAGACAATCGCTTACGAAACGACCTGGTTCCGAACTGACTTATGAAAGTGATGAAACAATCGAATCGTAGATAAGCACTTTCATTGGTGATTCAGAACCCGAATTACTGTCCTTGTAATGTGTTATTCATACTTCATACTTGGTAATTTATTTGACTTAAAACTTTATACTTGTTTCCTTTTGTAAAATACTCATTATACATTGCTGATGAAGGTCATACATAATGTGACCGAAATTTGTTCTTTAGAATAATAACAATATTTACTGACTTATGGTATTTGATTACGTTATCTCAAACTTTATCAATAGGGGTCATTTTCAAGACATAATTATGTTTTTGTCTCGATGTAATTGTATTGTTTGTACTTCGTACCTGCAATGGTAATATAATCTTAAATCAAACAAGTCTTTAGTTTATACTTACCTAATGGTTACTGCTATTCTCTCTTCAGGAGGTATGGATAAGCGAAGGTTTGTGATTTGATAACATACTTGTGGTCCAACTGTTGTTAACAACTCATCAAAGGTTTGCACACTCATACGAAAGTATGACCAAAATTTTGATGGGTGCTCACGAAGGCCTTTGTATAAAATATAAATATATATAATCTTGAACTGTAAATTGGATGGACCCAGTACTGTCTCCTTATTTCCTTCTTCCTTCGTGACCGAATAACAAGCGCACAAACAACAACAGTTTCCACTAAATCCATCTTCTCAAATAAAACGTGTGAAGTGAGAGTGCTACACAAGATAATCCAAACAAGCACTGTAGCATGGTGTGCGCAGGTACTACGATAAAACAGTCTTGTCCCTGAGCTGTCGCGCGCAGGAAGCGGTAGGCAGGGACAAAACTGTCCCGCGACAAAATGTCCCCAGTGTGCGCAGGTACTGCGACAAAACAGTGTTGTCCCTGAGCTGCCGCACACAGCAGTAGACAGCGACAAAACTGTCCCGCGACAAAATGTCCCCAGTGTGTGCGTGCTTTTTTTTTCGGGGGGGGGGGGGGGGGGGCGAAAAGAGTACCCGCACCCCCCGCTTGACACCCGACCTTACTACTGGTGCCTCCGACATGCAATTAATCTACGATAGTAGAAGAGAAAGCATAGGGGATTGGATAAAAGGAATGTCTTTTAGGACTTAGTGCCTGTCCCATCGCGGTCGCGATCTACCAGGCATAATTAATAGATTTTAACATAGGTATATATAAGGGTAAGATTGTAGGGCCAGGGAAAACCGCATAGGCAGAAAGGAAAGATTGCCTACACGTAAAACCTGGCGGCTTGGTTATTGCCACATGCAAGGATAATGTGGGTATGGAAATGAGTAGGTATGTTAGTTGGGAGAAGGTATCATGCACCAGATCCATGTCCGTCTTCTCGCCAGTTCGTCTCCGGGGAATCCGTTAGAACTCGGCACTGCTGGGATCAGAGCGGGCCTTGACAGCTACCGAGCAATGGTACAAGTATCCGAAGAACCTGCGCCACTACCCGATCTCCATGGGGTCCCTGGTACCGAGCCTCCATCACCGGAGAGTGGGGGGGGGGTCTCACCTGCCGAGGCAGGGGCCTAGTGGGCAGTCCATGGGAATGAGCCACCTTCCTCTCTGCTCTTGCCATGGACCTGTAGACAGGGCAACTGCGATGGGATGACGGATGGTCACCCATGCAGTTGGCGCACACCGGCGCGTCCCGCGGCACCGTGCAGCCGGTGTGGTGGTGGCCATCTGAGCACCGGTTACAACGGACTGGAGAGCCGCAGTATCCCTGGGAGTGGCCCCATCTCAGACAGCGGAAACACTGTAAAAGCTGGCCTGAGCGGGGCTTCATACGACCTGATTGTAGTGGCTGTTCCTGGCAGCGGCTGGTGGCCTCGCGGCGTCCTGGCTCCCCCTCCTGGGGACGCTGCGGGCGACGGTCCTCTGGGCTGCTGCGCTTCGTCTTCTTCCGCTGCTTTGGGGCTGTCCTGGTGAACCCGGCCGTCTCTGGAGTCCCCTGCCTGGTGGTGGTGGCGGGCGCGAGTTGCCCCGCTAAGGGCCCCACCTGGGGCTCTGGTTGCTGCACCTCCTGGATGGCGGGCGCGGGTTGCCCCGCTAATGGCACCGCCTGAGGTGCTGGAAGAGGCGCCTGCGTCTTCTTGGAGAAGGTCAGGGGGCCCACCTGGGTCCCAACCTCTGCCTGCGTCGTGGTGGCCCTCCAGTCTCCGAAGTCTGGGCGAGTCTCCCCCGCGTGGCGGAGGATGTGCGGAGAGGCACCTGGCTTACAGCCTGGTACCACCGCAACCTGCCAGATCTTGGAGATTGCTGCCAGGTAGATGATAACCACGTCCTTGTGTGGCCTGATCAGCACTCCGGTGGGGAGATAGGCTTCGATGTCCGGGCGGACACGTTCAGCTCCTCCCGTCGTGACTTCATGGGCCTGGTCCATATAGGCCCTGATAATGTCCCTTTCTTCTTCCTGGTTGACGCCTGGCCTGTAATAGACAAACAGAGCCAGAAGGCTGGGTTCGTAGCCACTTGCTAGCTCGGAGCCTGGGGAAGTGGCCCCAGGGTGCCCATGCACGGTGTCCGAGCTAACATCGCTCGCCCAGCTGAAACTGGCTTCCGGGCTGCTGCTGATGTCCGGTCGCGGGGAGCTAGCCGGTCCTGGCGTCCGGCTCTTCTCGGACTCGGCTAGATCAGAGGGCCCAGGGGAGGCGTCGGTTGACTCGGACCGCAGGGACACCTGCGTTATGTCCGGGCTACCTGTGCTCCCCGGGCCGGGAGGCGTATTTCTTAAACCTCCTGGACTACAGCACTTATTCTTAATAATAATAATGTCGTCGTCGCCGTAACGCCCTCGGTTGTAATCCAGGAGCATTATTTCAGCCGCTTATACTGTAGCAGTAGTTCAGAGTCGTCCAATTCATCTGCTTTGCGTTTAGGTGTAAGAAATTCATTAAACAAAGTTGAAACATGTGTTAATTAAAACTGTAGTTCCTGGAATGACTGTGTATGTTTTAATATCATTTTAAGAGTTGTTTAGTGAGAGATTTTAACACTAATAAGCCCCCAGGTGAGCGATTATAACCTATATTAGTATTTCTTGCACAATTTGTGTGCAATGAAACGTTAATAATAGTATTTCGCAAAATGTGCATTGAATGTGTAGTTTTCTGGGAGTTACAAGGGAATGTTAGGCATTATATAATTGCATAATTAGTAGGCAGGCAATGAACAGAAATTAATGTTCCGACTTGGTAGGTCTCCTGGCGATTTAAGACATAGGCTAATATTATTGTCGTTTAAATGTGTAGGTATGTAACTTATATAGCCTAATATAATAAAACAAGGAGATATATATATTTATTTCCACATTTCATATAAGGGTCTCAAATCCCTATCATTCGCTAATTTTTATTTGAATAGGTTTTTGTTATTGGCACAGGACAACCACTTTGACTCTTGACGGACTGTTATACGATGCCAGGTCTAGTACTGTACAATAGATATCAATGAAGTGAAAAAGTTTGTTTTGAAGTCGAGAGTTTAAAGTTCTTTCAAACAGTAGCCTACAAGTGAGGTAAGAAATCACAAGGGGTAACTCTAATAAATGAAATGGTATAGCTTAGGCTATGTGCAAGTGGCAACTTTCAGATCGTTGACGTAGTTGTACTAGGTTACACAGTATAGTCCAAGGTTTGAACGTAGCTCATCCAAGAAAAAAGAGGGGCATGGTATTAATAACATAAAATTTTAAGTGTGTTTCTGTTTTAAGTAGCTTTTTTTTTTTTTTTTTTTTTTAAGAGTTATTGCAGCCAAGTGGCCGTACATTAATTTTTTTAATACATTTGATTGTTTGAGATGTATCTACGTCTTAACTCTTCAGAACTAAGTTCCATTAGTGATCTTGTAATGTTCTTGCATAAGAGGATGTGGTATTTGTCGCACTTTTCGTTGCACTGTATGCACACGCATTTCTCCGAGATGTTGTGGTATGTTGTTATGCGGCATGTCTTGTGATGGAAGCCATGGACCGCCAGCCTGATGACTGCGCTTCTCATCTGCTGGTTAGCTTTTGCCCAGCTTCGGTCGATCATGGCGCTCATGCCGTAGAATTCTTCTTCTACTATTTCCTTCTTTTGCTGCCTTTCTGTTAGGAGATTGCTGTATGCTTTCATGGTAGGTAGTAGTAGAGTATATTTTAGTTCCTCTATCAGGAAAGATTCTCTTGCCAGTAAATATGTATACCTGGAGGGTGTATATTTTGAGATGCCTAGTGCTTTCTTTAGATACAGTGCTTTTACATTCTCTATTGTTCTTAGATCTCTTGTTTTCAAGTAGTCCCATATTATTTGAAGTCCATAAGTCAGGATTGGTACTATTTTGACTCTGAAAATCTTCATTGCGGTGTCTAATGATAGTGATTGAATTTTTCTGATGTCCCTCATTGCAGCGACGGCGGTTATTGTCTTTTGTTTTATGTGTTTGTTGAAGGAGTTTCCAGATGTTTGGAAGGTGATTCCTAGATATTTGTATTCGTTTACTACATTATTTCTATTTGCTGTTGTAGTTTGTCTGGCTGAGAGAGAAGGTGATTTCCATGGAGGCTTGGCCTGCTAGGGTCATTACATGCCAAGTGAGGTTTGTGCCAGAGCCGCACATACAGAATGGGAAACATGGTGTATTCTACAGTGAGGTACTTCTCTATGAAACGGAACCTGCCGTTGTACTTGTGATCACCCGAGCCTCACCTACAGAAGGGAAAACGTGGCATATTCTACAGTGAGGTACTTCTCTATAAAACGGAACCTGCCATTGTACTTGTGATCATGTGTATTTGTGTTTATTATCATTTTTTGATACTCGTGAGCTTTATTGTTTAGTTCTGGTGCAATATTCTCAATTCAGTATAATCGTGGTAGCAGTGCCTAACCAAAATACCTGTAGTAATGGTCAGGAAAATATCTGGAGAAAATGTAGTAATAGATGTTTCCTCCTCTGCCGTCTGTGACCCACCCAGCCTTCCCAAATAGGATCACAACATATATAGCCAAAATTACAGCCGTGACCACCATTAGTCCAAATCAATCATCATCGGTTGCGGTAGTTGAGTATTCAGGTCTCTTCGTTTGGTCTGCTGGTCTGTCATTAAAACAGTACTGCCAACCATGCCCTTACGGCACTATATAAAACAAAGAAGCACTCAGTTAATTCTCTAGTGCGCATATTCGTGTGCGGCACTCTTGTTCATTCGATAGTGTGCTGAATTGAATCGTTTATTCACTATGGATTGTCGAGTTGCCAGATAACAATCAGTAACTTCAATCGCCGGTTCTATGATCAACCTGAGAAGTTGCTGAAGCTATTGCAACACCACATTTTAGTACCAAAAACACTACTGTGCACGAAATGCCATTGTGAAGCGGAAATTAGGAGAATAAAACATAACCTATCTGTAACCTACAATGAGAGGGAAGTCGAGGCCGCACCCACACCCGACCATTCTAACCTTCGTTTTGACCAATCCAATGTTTTTGACAATGGTTACAGCCTAATGCGCCTAGATCATTAGTTTTGTGTCAACCTTGCCCCGCTAGTTGCGTGCGGCTAAGGCCGCACCTACACCCGACCATTCTGACCTTCATTTTGTCCAGTCCAATTTTTTTTGACAACGGTTACAGGCTAACGCGTCCAGATCAATAGTTTTGAGTCAGCCGTGCCCCGCTAGCTGCGCGCGGCCAAGGCCGCACTACACCCGACCATTCTAACCTTCATTTTGTCCAATCCAATGGTTTTTGACAATATTTACAGCCTAACGCGCCCAGATCAATAGTTTTGTGTCAACCTTGCCCTGCTAGCTGCGTGCGGCTAAGGTCGCACCTACTCCCGACCATTCTGACCTTCGTTTTGTCCAATCCAATGTTTTTGACAATGGTTACAGCCTAATGCGCCCAGATCATTAGTTTTGTGTGAACCTTGCCCCGCTAGCTGCGTGCGGCTAAGGTCGCACCTACACCCGACCATTCTAACCTTCGTTTTGTCCAATCCAATGTTTTTTGACAACGATTACAGCCTAACGCGCCCAGATCAATAGTTTTGTGTCAGCCGTGCTCCGCTAGCTGCGCGTGGCCAAGGCCGCACCTACACCCGACCATTCTAACTTTCGTTTTGTCCAATCCAATGGTTTTTGACAATAGTTACAGCCTAACGCGCCCAGATCAATAGTTTTGTGTCAACTGTGCCCCGCTAGCTGCGCGTGGCCAAGGCCGCACCTACACCCGACCATTCTAACTTTCGTTTCGTCCAATCCAATGGTTTTTGACAATAGTTACAGCCTAACGCGCCCAGATCAATAGTTTTGTGTCAACTGTGCCCCGCTAGCTGCGCGCGGCCATGGCCGTACCTACACCCGACCATTCTAACCTTCGTTTTGTCCAATCCAATGGTTTTTGACAATAGTTACAGCCTAACGCGCCCAGATCAATAGTTTTGTGTCAACCGTGCCCCACTAGCTGCGTGCGGCCAAGGCCGCACCTACTCCCAACCATTCTAACCTTCGTTTTGTCTAATCCAACAGTTTCAGCCTAACGCCTCCAGATCGATGGTTTTTGATTGCGGTATAGTGAAGTTGTCACCATTGCCTCATACAAGCTATATTTAATACACAATACATTAATACACAAAAGCCCAAGTATTTCTTTTATCACATAATTACGTTACGTGTTGTAGCAACTACTGACGTCAATGTGAACGCCTTGTTGTGAGCCCTCGCTGCGGCAGTTACTGCCCGCGTCTAAGCTCTGTGAACTTGCGGCATGAAGGGCAGAGGCAGGGTAGGAGCTGGAGAGAATTGACAAGCCTCTCGACAGGCCGCCGTGTTACCTGACATTCTCGTCTATTCCAATACTGTTAACATAGGGTCTTTTCTGAAACCAGTGTGGCGTTGGGAATGAGTGAGTGAGTCACCGACGAATGTATTTGCTTCTATTACTACGCAAGGACTGAGAAACCTCATCACTCATCACCACCACTACTCATAGTCTGCGATGCACGCTCCTCTCAGGTCCATGCAGCTTAGACCCGAGCAGTACACATACTAACAAATCTGACAAACATGGCTCCCGTTGTTAAATAAAACACATATTTACGTGATTTAGCACATATATCGTGTGCAGTCGGTGCAAAAGTGATCAAGGTTGGAAGTTAAAATTGATAATGTTCCCCGAAAAGATAAAATAAGGTATGAAAATTATATATTGTCGAAATGGATGCGAAAAACAATAATGTGATACGTCATGCATAATTAATATAATTTTTATCTAGATTATGTATTAGAGTAGGTTGGTCTACTGTGAGACCCCAACTTAACCTATATGAATGAGACAGGCTTAATATCATGTAGTGATGTTAAATACCCAGGTATTTATAAACCGGGGTAAATACCCAGGGTATATACCTGGGTAAATACCCAATTTGGGTAGATACCCGGGTATTATAGATTTTTCATTAAAAATCATGTGTCACGGTAAGTTGAACCTTAAAAAAGAGTAGGCTACCGGTATGCAAACTATTCTATATTAACTTTTTAGAAATGTAACAACATTAGATAGTTAATACAATTTAATTAGAATTGGGACTCAAAAACATAATTAGAATTGGGAATTAGATCAGGAGATAAAATTCAATACTTATAACCTGAAAAACTCAGGGTTAGAATTGAACTCGGCTTTTTTGCAAACATTGAGATAAAAGTTGGGGGAAATTTATACAGAGCATTGGCCAAGTTCTACAAAAGGTGTAATGTACAGTTTTTCAGAACAGTTTGTAATATCATCTCTACTTAGTATAAAACTAAGTCCCCGATTCTTGGATGTCACAGGTAATCTTGAGAACCTCTGGATAGATTTTGATGCGGTTTTCACAATTCTGTAAAGCATATCTCGAGGATGATTTCTGTACAAAATAATTTATTTATGATCAAATGAAGCAGAGCAGTAACGATTTCAGTGAAAAAATAAACAAAAAACCTGGCGTCTGAGCGCTTTGTAAGTTTATTTTGGGCAAACTGTTAAACATATCTAAATACTATGAGTCTAAGAATTGTTCAGCATGAAAAGTTCTACATAAAATCCAGGAGAGCATATCTCTATCTTCAAAACATCGCCCACTATAAGTATTTTTACGTTTTCATTTCTTCCAACCATGTCCATTCTAATATTGAGGCGACAGTTTACAAGCTAGCTAAGGGCGAGTCTTATCACCCCTGTTACAGCCTAACTATCGGGCGAACCTATTACCCCAGATACGCCGCATCAAACCGTCGAGTCGTGTTGAGTTAAGACTTCAGAGAAGGCTGGTTGTGTTTGGAGTTTCCCTGGAAGTTCAACTCGGGTTTTCTTCATTTCACCTGTGAACTTTCCGTTCCGCAAAATACACAGTTAAGTTAAGATTGGACAGTAGGGGTATTTGTGTTTCATGCAACTCGGCTTATCTTCATTTCGTCTGTGAACTTTTCGTTCCGCAAAATACACAGTCAATTTAAGATTGGACGGAAGGGGGATTTGTGTTTCATGCACCTCGCCATTCTTAAATTACATCTGACAAGAATTCGTTATAATTAATAGTCCAGTCAGTGATGTTAAGCCATCATGCCGAGATGTAAAACGGATATAGGTCATAGTTCATTGACATCGCAAAAAAAAAGTGCTCATCACGTAACAATGAAACAGAGCAACAAATAATTTCTAGATTGCCACAAGAGAAAGAAAGACTTCGTTCTCGGCACCTTCAAACCGTTGCTCAAGAAGAACACTGTCTGTACCACGATCAGAAACAATCTTATAACACTAAGAAGGAAGGTAAGATATTTTTTCTCGATGCCCCTGTAGGCAAAGGCAAAACGTTCTTGATTAATGTGTTGCTCGCCAAAGTGAGGTCTGGTGGTAATATTGCTCTTGCCGTCGCATCATCTGGAATTGCTGCCACTCTTTTGGAAGGAGGAAGAACAGCACATGCAACATTTAAACTTCCTTTGAAAGTCAGCAGTAATGATGGAAATGTATGTAATATTTCAAAACAAAGTAACACTGCCAGTTTAATCCAAAATTGTTCTTTAGTTGTATGGGATGAGGCTACAAAGTCGCACAAAACTTCCGTTGAAACTGTAGACAGGACCTTGCGTGATCTAAGGAATCGGAACACACCTATGGGTGGCTGCACAGTTTTGTTCGCCGGAGATTTCAGTCCTATCTTACCAGTTGTTACCAGAGGAACAAGAGCCGACGAAGTGAACGCTTCATTAAAAATATCTTACATCTGGCCAGATATATCAAATTGGCACTCAAAACTAACATGAGAGTAGGCTACTCTTTATCTTCAGAAGATAATAGTTTGTTTGCTAATTTGTTACTTAGAGTCGGAAATGGAGATTTACTGGTCATTGACGGGGAAATTACCCTCAGTGACGATTTCTGTGTTTTAGTAAGCAGTATTCAAGAATTGATTGATAGCGTTTATCCTCAAATCCATGGCCTATCTGACAAGTCTCATTCATGGTTTAAAGAAATAACAATATTATCGCCGACAAACGAACAAGTTGTGAAAACTAATGACTTGGTGATCTCCAAATTCATTGCCCAGGCTCTAGTATATTACTCAGTAGGCTAGACGCAGTAGTCGATGGTGAAGAAGCTGTTCATTACCCTACAGAATTCCTAAATTCTTTATTTCCTTCTGGCTTGCCACCACACAAGCTTATTTTAAAAATTATGAGTGCCTATTATATTGCTACGTAATTTACAACCACCTAAGTGGGACACGATTGGTAGTGAAAACTTTGAAAAACTGTTTCATTGAATCAACTATCTTAACTAGCTGTGGTACACGATAAATGGTCTTAGTACCCAGAATCCCTATGATTCCTTCAGATTTGCCTTATCGTTTCAAACGAGTACAATTTCCAGTAAGAGTCTGCTTTGGTATGACTATAAACAAAGCACAGGATCAGACACTTAGCGTGACTGGAGTTGATCTTAATGGAGAATGTTTTTCTCATAGACAGCTTTATGTGGCTCTATCGCTTGTTACATCAAACCGAAATTTTTAGTGTTCACTGCTGGAGGGAAAACGACTATTGTCGTATACAAGGATATCTTATAAGACCTCTGTTAGAAGTAGCCTATCACCTTGCATTCATAACTGTTCCCGGGTGAAGCCGGGGTGGGTTGCTAGTTCATATATAAAATAAATAATCAAATAACCAAAAAGGCTAGTAAATAGAAAATCAAACAAAGAATAGAAAATGGGAGGGTAGTACAGTGTCAGTTTGAATTATGGGTAGGATGAGCTAAGCAGTGTTGCCAACCCATATGCTTGCTGGCATACAGTACATCTTCACCCATTATAGAGCCCACATACTACAAAAACTTAATGACATGCATTTGTATTATTTAGAGTATGATTTAAAAAATTAATATTTCTTTAATATTTAAAATTGAATGAAAAATAACTTAAAAGCACTTTAATAAGTTTTTTTTTTTCAAATGTCCTTTCTATTGAATATATTTTATTACCTTTTGTGTTTTGGCACACACTTTCAATTAATATGCAAATAGCCTACTCTTATTACTACAAAAGTAGCTTTTCCCTCCCACATCTTTGTTGCTCATTTCCAGTATCGTAATAAAACTCGACCTTCTCTATATCTTGGTATTTATTAAAAATTTAAAACACAAGACAACCAAAAGGTTTTATTCAATATTTTACTTTAGTTTAAGGGAAAAAAAACAAACAATTAAAGACAATGTTATAGTGTCAAAACAACATATAAATACCCAAAAATACCTGGACATCCATTTTCACTTTTTTTTTTTTTTTTTTTTTTTTTTTTTTGAAGGATCAATATTGTTCCTGATTTCAATTTAAGGCATCAAATACCCGTGTTCAGTCCTTGTTTGTCCTACACTTCATCAACACATCAAAAAGTGTTGTACAAAGCTCAAAAAACTGAAAATACCCTCATTTTGGGTATTTAAAAGACCACTGGGTAAATACCCAATTTATATTTACCTACCCACTGGGTATTTACCTGTCGCACATCACTAATAACATGTCTGCCTTTACATAGCCCTGATTTATTGGAACAGGGTTAAACTGTTGATCTCATTGTATTTCATTTTGTTTCACAGGGCATGAGCCTCTTCAAGAAAGGCAGCAGATTATATACCACAGTTGTCCAGTAGTGGGACCAGAAAGCCTACAGGCTGGAATTGTCTGAACTCTTATCCGAGCAGTGGAATCGGGCAAAGGTAACTTATTGATGAAACTTTAATCTATTAATTTTTCACTAGTTTTGTGTAGGCTAGATCAGGATTGAAATGGAAATGATGTAGTTCACTTCGGCTGTCTATAACCCACCCACCAACCTAAATTATAACACGACATATAGTACAAAATTCAAGCTGTGTCGGCCATTTTTGGTGTTCGAACAGTATTGCCAACCCCACGCATATGGTAGCCTACTGAGGTTCATCTATAGCTTGCGATACACCGGCGTTTAGGGAATTTTTAGGGATCTCAGTGATGTCACCGTGATGTGACGGCATGTATCGATATTGACTCGCTTTGGTTGCCGGGAGTCACGGCGCGTATTGATATTGACTCGCTTTGATTGCTGGGAGTCAGGTGATTCATATGTCAGTTTCGCGCGTGCTTTTCCCCGAAAAGGATGTGCATTTCTTTTCCACCGATTTCAGTTTTGTAACCGTAATTTTAACAATTATTATTCCCTGAATAACCTATAGAGCAAGATTTTGATATTAGCAATGTCGTGTGCCCGATTGTGTTGGCGATTTGTGATAAAATTGTTGAATTCCTGAAGTTGTTGCATTCAAATAAATTCTGTTACTTGTGTTGTGAGAGGAAAGTGTGGTCGAAAATTAGTGCTTCTTGTACATGTGGAATAATACGGCATTTGGGATCTATCAGTGAGTTTTTTACATTGTTTATATATTTATTTTGGTTGTTGCATTCAATAGGAAAGTTGCACTGTACTCTTCTAAAGCCATAGACAATGCCATTTGCCTAAACGATAATATTACGTCAGGAACGGTGTTTGGGAATACGCCTGTTAAAATAGTAATGGATGGGTAAAATTTAGACAAATTGGCATTTACATGAACACCTGCAAAATAGATATGACAGTGTTTAGTATTAGACCTATCGGCCTATAGGTCTTGTTTTTGACGTTTCATATAGTATGTCTGTGAGGCGTTATTAAACAGTATGTTAAGGATTGTGATTTCTAATTGAGATACAAGTACAGTGGAACCTCGTTAGTACGTTTTTCAAGGGACTGAAAAATTTGAACATAAAAAGCGGGAGAACGTACTGATGAAAAATGATAATTAAACCTCATTAACTTGTTTCAGTGAGGGAAAAGTAAAAAACGTGATAATCGGAAGTACGTACTATCGAATATACAATTTTAAACAAACTACAGAATTATTGTATTACAGAACTAGTTTATACAGCACAGAGGAACGAGAGCAATGAAAACAAGAGAAAAATGTACTACCGTATACAGGTACCGTACTCGTAATTGAAGTACTGTAGTTCGATTTGAAATATTTCGTTTTCTATAATTGATTTCGGCTTAAATACATGTTTTTCTTGATATTCTGTGGAAAAGAAGTGCCGTATTCTTTGGCGTGAACGATTGGATATAACCGGAAGTTTTTTTGAGGTTAGACATGCTCGCGCATGTACCGGAAAAAAAAAAAACTCCACGTGCTAAAGGTGAGGATTATACAAAGGTTCTCCTACTTTGGAGCGCCACCTCCATTATTTCAATACGACGCAACAAAATTATCACTAGGTTTCACCACTTCTTCGGTAGAGTAATGCGTATTTGCGTGAATCAGATCGTATTGAGTTTCAAGGTCTATGCGGTAAAATTGTGGGATCGGATCGTATCCAAACTGGTGTTCAGGAACATATAAACGCGTATCGTATTGAAATCGATTCTGCACGCAGACGAAAAAGCGATGCACGGCAAAATATATGCAACGTGACCTTGTTTAAAAGTTCTGTGCTCACGGGCTATGTAACGCACGCTACGCACTTATGACGGGGCGGCCGGTCGTTAAACGCACGCTGCCGCATTCACGGAAGGACGAGACACTAGTGGTCGGCCGGCATACGCATGCCGATCTGTGGTGTATTTCGAAACAAAGAACGTGTTATAAGTATACTGGCGCGAGAGAGACACGTCGTCTATCTTCCGTGTTGTGTCATAGCTCTCAAGCGACTTCTACACCGTCAGCTATCTTCTTTGTTGCGTCATACCTCACGCCACTTCCACACCCTCAAAACACACTAATCGTCTACACTGTCAATAACTATCAGAGAATAGGAAGCAATATCGCGTCGTGTTTTCAAGATGCCGAATTTTCTAATGAAATAAGAATAAAATAGTACACCGGAAATTTGATCGTCGTAAGCGGGAATAGAAAACGTATTAAGGGGATATATCAACAAGTAGTTGGTAGAAATGGGAATGGGACTTGAGAAAATCATCGCGTTAAACGGGAAAACGTCGTAACCGAGAACGTGCTAACGAGATTCCACTGTATTTGCAGCCAATATTGGAAAACATAAAAATACCAACCTAGCGGGGGGGGCAGCCCCCCCCCCCCCCCAGCAAAAGCAACATTATTGACCACAATGTTTTATAATGGCTTTGTGTTTGCGTATTTGCAGCCAACTTTGGAAAAACAAAACTAAACTACACAAAACCATTTCTTGCCATGTGGTGGGGTCAATAACATTATTGACCACAATGTTTTATAAGAATATTACATTGTTCCAGCAGCTAGGTTAATGTATTGATGCCAACCGGTGATTATTACAGACCGCGATCGTTTGTGCATGACTATATTATAAAAACAAATTGGCTGCTTTTGTGATGTTATCAACCACTTGACGAAATGCTTCTCTGGCAAGATTATGGGAAAAGCCTTGGTTATAGGTTATTTTGGGTGGTGACAACTCGATAACAGAAATGAGCATTAAAAAACCTTCGAAACGCATTGTGTTTAGTCAGATGTAATTTATTTATTGGCCTACCTCAATTTGGCACGCCATACATACGAAAATATTTTAATTGAGGGTTACATTTATGACATATTTTTAAAATTCCATTTCGGGATCTGTAATTCGCCTATATAGTTGAATTACAGATGACGTTACGCGTCGTAATTAATTTAATTTTATATTTATAAGACTTTCAATAGAAAGCCGTAATTGATCTATATAGCCCAATTAAAGATTTTGATGCAATGTTTTATTAATATGAAATTATAATAATTACGATGTGTATCGTCATCTGTAATTGATCTACATTTTGATGCCTAAATTAAAAATGTCAACTGAAATTACGATGTGTATCGGAATCAGTAATTGACCTCTACAGGCCAATTATATATTTCGATACGGAAATTTTAAATGACGTGAATTTGCATTTTTTTATGTATCGGAATCTTTAATTGAGCTATATAGGTAAATTATAGTTTTCGATGCAATTTTATTTATTCATAAATGAAAATAATTGCGATGTGAATCGGAATATTTAATCGACCTACCTAGGACAATTAAATATTTCGATACGGAAATTTAAAATTAATGACGTGAATTTGCGATTTTTTTTGTATCGGAATCTTTAATTGAGCTACATAGGTCAATCATAGATTTCGATACATTGGTCGTTTCAAGGCTTTTTTTGTTTCCCCACCCAAAAACCCCTATTACCCAGGCTTTTCCCGTAAGCTTGCTAGAGGAATATTTCGTGACGTCGTTGATGACGTCACGGAAGTCGCCATTTTGTTTTAGGGGAATTCTATCCGCGGCTGGATCGCAATGTATAGTAGTCCCGCCTACTGATATAGGCGGTTTCCTAAAATTAAAGAACCCCAATCTCAACACATTCAATCCAATGGTTTTTGGGTTAACAGTGCCCCGGTAACCCACCTACACCATTCTAAACTTCGTTTCGTCCCATCCAATGGTTTTTGACAATGGTTACAACCTAACGCGTCTAGATCAATGTTTTTGTCAATGGTTACAACCTAAGGCGTCTAGATCAATGCTTTTGTCAATGGTTACAACCTAACTCGTCCAGATCAATGTTTTTTTTTTGTTGTCAACCGTGTCCCGCTACCTTCCTGCGGCCTAAGGCTGCACCTATACCAGATCATTCTAACCTTCGTTTTGTCCAATCCAATGGTTTTTGAGAATGGTTACAGCCTAACGCGTCCAGATCAATACTTTTGACATTGGTTACAAATTCTATTGTTAATTTTACGTCATGTCTCGCCCAGCTGGAGTGAGCCAACATGGCCACCGTAGTTAAAATTCAACAAGAAAGAAACACAAATAATTACATAATTTAGCAAATATTTCCAGTATATTGGTCGTAATGAACCAGAATTTCAGTAGGTATTGTCCCCTGGAACCCCTGAAAAGGGGTAAAATTCATATATTATCATTTACCATCTAAGTGAAACTGTAAAAGTCAGGTTCCTGTTTCATGCGCTGGTAATCTAAGGCATTTCATATGCTGAGTGCGAACTGTGGACCTGTGAATTGTGTGAAGAAAGGTGTGATAGATATCACATACTAACTTGCCCTGAATGACTTGAATCGTTACGGTCATCATCATCATCATCATTTCCCCTTATCCAGCTCCTGCCGGGTCGGGGTATTTATGGCACTTCTCCACTTTACTCTTTCCCTCCACAATTCTTCTTCCACGATCTTGTCCCAGTCCAGATTCCTTTTTCTCACGCTGTTCTTCACTGAATCGATCCACCTTGTTCTAGGTCTTCCCCTTGCTCTCTTACCCTTGCACTTGGCCTCCAGCATCTGTCTTGGTATTCTATTTTCCTCCATCCTCTTTACATGTCCAAACCACCTTAGTTTATTCTTCTCAATTCTCTCATTCAGTTTTCCCATCCCAACTTCCTTCCTAACATCTTCATTCCTCACTCTGTCTTTCTTGAATCGTTACGGTACGGTATTAAATTTCTGTACTCGTATGTAATTGTATCTATGTACATTGTGCGCGTTTCTCTTATTATATTAATCATATATATTTCAGCCGAAAGGCCATAGAATTCATACATTGAAGTAACAATAAAGATCTATAATTTTCTCTTATTATTATGGGACAGGTTAATAAGTTTACTTCCATTCTATGTACCGGCTTAGCCCCGTTCAATAAACTAGGGCTATGTAAAGGCAGAAGACACAGACATGTAATTAAGCCTCGACTACCCCCACGGTGCATGACAAAATCCAGGGGAGTTTATAATGACTAGGGTCGCGTTGCCTAACAATTGTTGGTCTAGGCAAAGACCATTGGGCTAGGGAAAAACCATTGGTTTGGATGAAAATTATTGATGCGTTATAGGTGGTATATAGCCGGCCCCGTGGTGTTGGGGTAGCACGCCTGCCTCTCACCCGGAGGCCCCGGGTTCGATCCCCGGCTCCGTCAGGGATTTTAAAACTGACGTGAGAGTTGGAACGGGGTGCACTCAGCCTCGTGAGGACAATTGAGTAGCTGTCTGACAGTGAGACAGTGCCCCGGTCAGGAAAACCAAGATTAACGGCCGAGGGGACCCGACGCGCTGACCACGCGTCACCCCAAAATCTGCAGGCCAATTGGCTGGGCACCGGTCGCTTGGTAGGCCTAGGCCCTTCAAGGGCGGTAGTGCCACGGGGTTAGTTTTATAGGTGGTATATGTGAAGAATACCAGGCTTCTTTTCAAGAAATTGCAATGTTGTACTAAAATCATTATAACTTTTGTATTTTTGAAGATATACCCCCAATCTTTTTCCTGATCATTGAAAATGAGTTGTTTTACCATTCTACTAAGTAACATACTATGTTACAATAACTCTACAACATGTAAAAGAATATTTGTTTTATTACTGTGAAAATAAAATGAGAAAAGTAAAAATTGAGAGAAGAAACACAATTCAAAATGAAAATTACACACAAACGGTTGTTATTGTCTGCAGTCACATGTTGTTGGTTTATTCTCTGGAAAGTTTCATGATGTTAGGTGCTATAGTTTCTAATTTAAAAAATATTTTAATACACCAGGCACTGTTCATATTTCACATTTTATGCTGGTTCACTTTTAGCATTTGTGATACCCTATGCAGATACCATGAAGACCTTTCATACACTTGGAACATGCAGTTCGTGACCTTTTTACTGGGCATCCATCTATTTTGCTGCACACATTGCATGTTTTTAATAATCTACCACTTAATTTCACCAAAAGTTCCCCTTCCCTTGGAGGAAGGTTTGGTTTGTAGGTTTTTCTCCTGGACCCATTCCTATTCTATGTACTCTGTTATGGAGGAAGTAACTTGAGCCGTGTCATAACTTTACTTGAAGTATTTTCTTTGTATATCAAATAGGCATTCAGCACCATTCGATCAAAGATGCAAAATACCACCTTCTTCCAATATTTCAGTGTTCGTCGCTCATCGAATTACGTGTACAACATCATGTCCGATGGGTTCGAACCGACGGTCACTATCAATTGGAACTTCACTAAACCCTGTATTAGGTAGGCCTACGCAGGCATTATTGTCTTTACCGCCTACACTGTCTTCATTTGCGTCATGTCACTCTCCGAATCTGTAAAATTGTCACTTACACTAATGACAATACCACGAGATTTGTGGTAGGCCTACAGCGGAATGTCATCGCTGCTCTCACTTCCTGTATCAGAAATAAAATCACCAACATCATTACTACACGACCCTGATATTGCTACACTTCTTCAGACTCAATGTAATCATAATCGGCGCACACTCTATTGATATACTCGTCTAGATCATCATCGTTTACGAACAGATCCCGCGCGGCTGAGGCCATATTCGTACTATCAACGGTGCGTGGTGGACAAAACAGTAAGCGCTTTCAAAAATATCATATCTCCGTAAATAAAGCTATTACTACGATAGTTGTGATTGATTTAGGGACTGCAGGCTTTGCCGATTCAGGATTATCTGCGTTGTGCTGCGATCTGTGAGAAATCTGAGAACTACAAGCAAATATAAAACTGCCTGCATGAGGAGTGCTATTTTCGCTAACACGCCGAGGAACGCTTTTGCGCTCCTTGGTATTCTAAGTGTTAGGGACCCTGATTTATGGTAAGGCTTCAAAGCGGTGAAATGAATTGTTCAAAGTGGTGAAATAAAATATCCATAGCAGTGAAATAACAAAAGCGAGGTGTGAGTGTGTATTATAACTATGTGTACGGTGCACGGATTTGGTTAAATAATGAACACTATACAAACATTTGGAGGAGTAACAAACAAGCCGGCCCCGAGGTGTAGGGGTAGCACGCCTACCTCTCACCCGGAGACCCCGGGTTCGATTCCCGGCTCCGTCAGGAGTTTTAGAAACTGACGTGAGGGCTGGAACGGGGTGCACTCAGCCTCGTGAGGACTATTGAGTAGCTGTCTGACGGTGAGGCAGCACCTCGATCTCGAAAACCAAGATTAACGACCGAGGGGACCGATGCGCTGATCACGCGTCACCCCAATATCTGCAGGCCAATTGGCTGGGCAGCAGTCGCTTGGTAGGCTTAGGCCCTTCATGGGCTGTAGTGCCAGGGGTTATTATATAACAAACAATTTATTCTAGTTCTTTTTTTTAATTTTTCCGAAAGAACTTAAACTCAAATGAATTTGTGTTCAATACCTAACCTAACATTTACTTCTCCATGACTACCAGTCCTTTTCTTTCTAACTCGTGAAACGTATGTTGTCCCCAAAATTATGCAGAGCATTGTTTCCATGTTTTCAACCAATCGAGTCTGAGAAGGGACTACGTTATTCCGCATCTTATGAAATGTTTATATTTTTAAGGTTTCTTATTTTCAATTAATTAATATTTTAAAAAAAATCTTATTACCAGCGTTTCGTTGGCATTTAGAATTTTAGGGTGAAAATAATATACAGGGACTTTGTTTTATTTGTGACGGGGATTTTCACTCACCCGCATTGCGAGCCTGTCTCCCGCCAAGCACTTGGCCGTAATGCGGCGCTCGCCCAGCACTGAGTGATTGAGTAGAGGAATTTGTACTTACCTAGTTCACAGCTGGTGCTGAAAATGTGCCAGCAATGTGTATCAGTGAATGGTGAACATTTCACCGATCAGGGCTGGTCCTTTTCATCCAGCTCACCTGATATGATCAAGATAGTGGAGAAGAGGGAGACGGTGCGATGCCATTTCTCTCGCCCTCCAGCTAATGGGGTGGCTACTGCATCTGCTGGCCCTTCCGCTCCCACGACCACCAAGCAAAGCCGACAGAAGCCAAACCCCTTACTGGGGAGGAACTTACTTATACTAAGAAGAAATCACCGGCGGAGAAGAGAGAAACGACGTGTTAGGGACGGACACCCAGTCTTCAGAAAGGGAGAAGGTCCCTCGACAGCGCTCTCGCTCTTCTCCAAGAGTGAGACAGGTTTAAGTCCGACGAGGACTGCGCGCCATATAAGAAAGCGCTCACTCCTTCATATTCGGATGGAGATGTACGGTCGAGATGTGCTCTCCCACATCATCTCCACCTAGAGATGGGGGTGGGTGGCAAACGGTTAAGCGGAAGTCCACACTATGGCACTATTACAATGGAACTGGATAGCTCGTGTAATGAATTAAGAGTGGCTGGAGGTCCCTTTATATCCTGATGATGAGCATGTGTTTTATATGCCCCTCAATAATATTATTACTTGTATATGGTATTTACAAATTTTGTTCTCTTTGCAGGTATTTTATGTGAATGGATGCAGCCTATGATTGTTCTTCTGTTGAGCTCTTCGAAACATCAAGATAACTGAAGAGATTAATTTTAAGAATGAACATTGTAATCTCGTCTTCTATTAGCTGTGAAGTCAACCAGTCTTTATCATCTCTGTAAATATTTTAGTAAAGTACGCATTATGCAATTAATACCTCTTAACTCATTTAAATTTAATATTTCTCTCTCTTTTCATAATGTTATCATTTTAAACTTATTGTAACTTGCAGGTTGGTTGTAATACAGAGAGACAATGTTTTCTCCGGAGGTGGCATGCATCTGCATAGAGAGATGTCTCATAAGTAATGCTGTTTTTTAAAGAAAATTTTATTTGGGGAGTTTTCTGACAAGAAATTAAACTATTCTATGGTCTTGGGCCATCTTTCAGGGAGGTTTCTTAACCCGTGATGGTACCAGTCTCTGAGTTCTGATGCGAAGCATTCTGAGGAGCCTACATCCACAGCTTCAATGTTTTTGACATTTTTTCTATGCAGGAAATGGGCCATGGATCTGAAGGCGCAAGATTAGGGCTTTATGCTGGATGTGGTAGCAGTTCAACTCCTCCCAAGAAAATACAGTGGAACGTGGCTATTTCGAACTTCTATAATTCGAAATCTTCTTTAATTCGAATTTTTCTCTTGGTCCCTAGCATTTTATATACAATCAATGCTAAAACATCGTGGTTAATTCGAATTATATTTTGGATAATTCGAAGATTTTACGTGTGAAAAATCGAAAATGTCGCAGTTTGTGGTGAGCTGACACGCAGAAATCACCGATGTACTGAACTCCGAAAAAGCAAGATGGTGACGACGCATCTGGCGATGAACTCGTGGAGGAAGTTCCCAAAATAAAACTGTTCCGAATGCAGCCCAAGCAACAAACCACATCACAGAACTTGGACGTTCTTTTGAAAGTAGAAATGACATAAGTGATTCTGTTTTCCGTTCCTTAAATTTGTTAGATTCTTTTGTGATGGCAGAGTGACTTAATTGGAGCAAACAGGTAAAAATCTCAAACTTTTTTGAAAAAACAGTCGATTTCTCTAAGACTTAACTAGATTGCAGGATTACTACTGTCGTTAAATAGGTGAATAGTACATTTTGGTTTTATTTTGTCATTTGAAGCTTTGGAGGTTTGCACAGTACTGTTGTCTGTTAATATGCTTTGTTGAACGTAAATCATTATGTGAACGTAATAGACCTACATAGTATATAAGCACTTTACTTGTTAAAAACCTATGTAATATAATGTTTAATACACATTCTTGCATGAAAACTTAAAATTTGAATATCTTCTCTACCCTTTTCAAAGAACTTTCTTAGTTCGAATTTTTGGATAACTCGAATTTTTTTACTGGTCCCTTGTGGTTCGAATTATCCAAGTTCCACTGTATTCTGTAAATGGCCATAAAGGATTACAGCATTTAGGTCAAGGATTTTACAAGTGTACAAACCATGGACGGTAGAAAATTAAAATATTGGACTCATACAGGGACCTCCAGCTTTGGCGTCTGTTACTCTACCTCTGAGCTTATGTCTGTACCAGTGTGTGTACTGTACTTGTCATCAAGGTAGGATGTGGATAGGAAGCAGCCGTGGCCTTATGTTAGGTACCATCCTAGTATTTTCCTGGAGTAAAAGTGGAAAACCATTTCCGGGAAGGCTGAGGTAGGAATCTAATCCTCCCCTTCTCAGTTTTGCCTCACGGCGCTGAGTGTACCAGCCCTCTGACCAGAATTTCTTGGCAGAGCCACGAATCAAACTTGGGCCTCCACAGTGACTGAGCATATTATGTGGAGGCACCTTTAATTCTTACGTCAAGGTTGCATCTGTGTCATAGGGCTATGCATTAGCATGTCCAACGTATAGGTTCAGAGGAAGGGCAACATCTGTCGGAGTTGGATGTCACAGGTTCGTTTGTTCAACTCCATGTTGTTGCATTGAGGCGGGAAATCTACAGTATTGACCTTGTTAGGTTGTTCTAGGAATATTCTTATCATTACTAGGCTCAGCCTTGCTTATTACAACAAACCTCTAAGCATGTACCTTGCATAGAAATTCATACTCGGCCTCGGTAGCCATAAGATTTTGCAACGAAGAAGGAAATCTGGCTACCTGGCGAATTTTATTCCCCTCTTAGAGTATCCCGTTTCCTCCTGAGAACACAGCCTGCAAGGTGCCAGGCCAGCTTCAAGACCAAGATCAATAGTGTAGACTTCCTGCCTCATTGCAACCTTTGTAAATAAGGAGTTACGATACTGAATGGAGCGACGTGGATGAAGTGGTCTAAGCAACAAAGAACCTACAATGTACCCATTACAGAGCCTCCCCTTATGGGGAAAGCAGGATTAGCCAAGAATTGAAAAAGATTTAGAATTTGTGGGCATATAAAATAAGGATAATTATAACTCACCAATTTTTCTAGGTTTGTGCAGTATCTTGTGTGGGGTTTCGCCTAGGACACCAAGCTGGCTAATCAGCAGGCTCCTGGTGTCTCCGCCCAGACACCCACAGGAGTAGCGAACTGCGCGCTACCTCCTTTTTTTGAAGCGCACCTGCGCATCTGTACTGCGAGAACTTAAAGCGAAAAACTAGGCGAAACCCCACACAAGACACGGCACAAACCTCGAAAAATTGTTGAGTTATTCACTGGCTGTGAAAGTCAATATACCATTTTTAACGATAATTAAGTTTCTTCATGATTTTCCCCCCTCTCTTGACTGAAAATATGCATCTCTGTTACAACACACTTTTTTTTTAACATACTGTATTTTTCAAGGTTCCTTGGATGTTGTTATAACCAAATTCAACTGAAATAATACAACAAAAGAATACACAAATGAGGCATCTGCACATGTGATTTCCTTAAAACATTCCATGTAAACCAGAATTTAATAATATATTACATTACATATTAGAACTTCTGGAAACCTCACACAACTCTATTGGAACGCAAGAAAGCTGATGGACTGGAATCCGGGGTAGCCATAGGAAACAACAACACATTACATATTATTTAAATTATAGTAAATAAACTTAATACATCTACAGTAGGTACAATTAATTGAGGAGTTCAGTGTGAGACTGAAGGATTTCTCAAAAATGAGGTATAAGTTATCAAAAAAAAGGAAATGCACGAGTACTAATATTGTCAATGAATTAATTATATGACCAGGTACCAATGAAATTTCTGTTTTCTTGTTGTGTTGCCAATATGTGATAATCTGGCAAAACACCCGAGAACCTTCTTGGAACCTGGTTTTAGAATCACTGATGTACGAGGTGCCTTCAAATAGTAAGTTAGACATACCGTTCTACGGTAATAGAGTTCACGTTCTGGGCTTACTGCAGTCACAGTTCTGCTGCGGTACTGATAACAAAGTTTAAGTACTTAGGACACTATGATTCTTGTGTGATAACCATGAAATTCTGGTGGTATATATTGACCAAAAGCAATTTTGCGTCCAGCCATAGTAAAAGGCGCCAACAATTTGACCAAGACTGCACAGACGAGGGTGATGCTGATCAGGAAGAAAGGACAACAACATTCACCAAAGATGAGGAGGTCCAGGCCATCAATGAAATTATTTGCATAAATCATAGATAGCCTCTATCACGGACATTGTTCAGCAGATGAGCATCCCAATAGGCACTGTTAGTTGTACAGTTCGAGATTGTCTGCAGTATCGTAAATTGTGCGGATCTTGGGTTCCGTGATCAGGACACCAGCGCATAAAGACAATAAATGTTTAAGGCTTCTTCGGAATTAATTAATATTGCAACTTTTCAGTTGGCCAACACAGTATAATCTCAATTACCGTGAAACGTAAAAAACAATCTGAAAAAATTACTTGTGATAAAACAAGATTTATTACGGATTGCAGAGGAGAAAACTATAAGTTGACATGTTTTTCTCGACATGTGAGCATTATCAGATAGCCAAAGTTCAAACCTACAAGCCAAAATAGTTGTACAGGGTGGCGCACGAAATGCCATACATCGAAAATGGTTTATAAAACGTGTAAATCTGGGCTCACAACCCTGTCCTTTCGTAAACAGAAACCTTATTTCATGCGTGATTCGACAGACAGATGCACATGTCGCGCATGCGTACCGGCTTCCAGTTATACAGCATGGCAGAGAAAGGGAAGTTGATGCGCGAACAGAAGGTGAAAACAGTGTTGTTTTATGTGGACACAAAGAGTGTAACTCGGACTCTGAAAGGTTTCGTGTTTATTTCCGTACCCGCTGGGCTCCCTACCGGCAGTCAGTGTGTAGACTGGCCAGCCAATTTAAAACAGAAGGTAATATACTGGAGATTAAACGAACCCGTCTCAAGCCAGTCCGCTCACCGGATAATATTGCAGCTGTGAGAGCAACTGTGGCTCAGAGCCAATCCAAATCCACCAGAACTGCCTGTGTTCAGCTGGGCGTCTCTTGTGGGTCAATTCACAGAATACTGCAGTCTGAGCTTGACCAATTCCCATACAAAATGACGACTGGTCATAAACTAATGGCCCTTGACAAGCAACGGTGAGTACAGTTTGCTGCATGGGCTACTGCAGAAGGTGATCAAGTACTGCGCAACACATGGTTCAGTGATGAGGCACATGTTTATCTCAACGGTGCTGCGAACAAACAGAATGTCCGGTTTTGGGCGAAAGAACGGCCTGCTATTGTGCACGAGGTTGAAAGTCGTGGAGTGAAAATGTGTTTGGTCTGCAATTTCCAGTCATGGAATTGTTGGGCCAATCTTTATCAATGACACAGTCAACAGTGCGCGTTACATGGACATGTTGCAAAACAGTTTCCTTCCATAACTCTTTGCAACACGACTACCAATAGAGATACAGTGGTTCAAGCAAGATGGAGCTCGTCCGCACACAGTAAATGTTGTTCTGGACTCCCTGCATAAACATTTCTGGCCCCTTGTGATGTCCCATCGATATTCCGAATGTTTTCAATCTGGCCACCACATAGCCCCGATATTTATCCCTGCGACTTCTTTCTGTGGGGATATTTGAAGAAGACAATCTACCGCCAGAAACCAGAAAATGTACTGCAATTGTAAGCGGCCATTGTGACTTTCTTCCGAGGGTTGAATGAGGACATTATGTTGTAGAGTGGTCACAAACATGCAGGTTCGTCTGGAAACTGTTGTACGCCGAGAAGGTGGGCATATTGAACATGTCCTGCCTACTGACTAATCATGCACATTACAGTGAGTGTTGTAATGGCATCCTTTATTAAATATGTTGTATATTAAATAGTCTATAAGCAATTTCCAGTGTATGACATTTCGTGCGCCACCCTGTACCTCTACAAAACGATACTAGATCCCACATCAACCATGAATAGCAAAGAAACATGTAAAGGATTGAACCATGATGAATTTCTTGCAGCAGTTCTCGAATGGCTTCGTGACTTAGGAGCAGAATGCTATAATCGAGGAATTGAACAATGGGTAGAACGTGTCGACTGTTATTTAGAGCAGGGGTTCCCAACCGGTGGTACGCGTGGGTGATATGAGCGAGAGGCTAGTAAGGGCCTCGTGTGTGTGTGACTTCGCAAACTTTACTCTGCTGCCTGTCTGCCGGGCTTTTTTGCTTAGTTTATACTAATTATATAAAATTATGTTTTTAGACCTATGAGTAATAAATGAAACTGTAATTTGCAATAATCGTTTTATTTTTTCCTTTATTATAAAAATGTTATTAATATATATATACTGTATCTCTATATATTTTAAAATAAAAATTAGCAAGAAAAAATTTATAAAAATCTACATATATATATACAGGGTGAACGTAAAATGCCGCACTTGGAGGTCGGCATGCGATTCCTCATCCAATTGCAAGACAAAAGTTTCTATAGCAAAATCGGATCGGGTACTGTTTAAAAACCACAAGTATGAAAGCGAGGAGCTGGCAACATTCTCACATACTGAAGTGCATCGGAATGTACACAGAAATGTGTATCATCCCGCAATACCGTACTATTCGTCGCAGCTCACTGAGTTGACTGTTGGGTTATCAAACCCACAGCACCATCGAGCTACGGTTCGAATCTACGTCAGGTGCTCTTTTTTTCTTTGCTATTTCGTCAGTTCCCGTCTGTGCTTGTAATAAGCATGACATCACATGATTTTCTCACGTGACAGTGTGAGTCATCTCCGTTGCGTACTGGTCAGCGTGATTAGCTCCCACTCCGGAGGTATGCGGTTCGATTCCTGGCTCTGCCACGAAATTTGAAACTTGGTCTGAGGACTGGTACGGGGTCAACTCAGCCTCGGGTGGTCCAAATGAGTAGAGGGGGCTTGATTCCCACCTCAGCCATCCTCAAAGTGGTTTCCCACTTCATCTTCGGGTAAAGGCCACGGCTGCCTCCTTCCCCTTTCCTTGCCTAACCCTCCCACTGCTCCCATCCCTTCATCAGGCCCCCATTCGCTTTGCAGGTGAGGCCGCCTGGGCCAAGTGCTAGTCACACTCCGCAGTTGTATCCCCGACACAGAGTCCCAGGCTCCAGGACACTGCCATCAGTGGCGGTAATGGTGGGATCCTCACTTAGTCCGTAAAACGATAGCTGAAAAAAGAACGCACGGTGTGATCCATTAAAGGGCATGCATGAGTCTACTAACCACGCATTGCACAACCATAACTGGTCCTGTCAAGTTCATGTAGGGTGGCTTCATGATGGGAGTTCACAAATGGTGAATACGTCGATATGCTTTTAGTGTTGGGTGCTGCTCGTGAGTATGCGGCACGGTAACCTCAAAGGCGCCATCCGGATAAGAATGTTTTGCATCGCCTGTGGGAAACCGGTAATCTTCGCCCACAAGTAGTGGACAGAGGTCGTCCAAGGACTACTCCACATACGGAGGACGCAATTCTTGAAACCGTTCACCAATCACCTCGGCGAAGTACCTGTGATATTGCAAGGCAGTTCCAGGTATCTCCAACACTGGTTGTTGACATGTTGCACGACGAAGAACTGGATCCATATCTTTACACGTTAACTCAACACCAGCGGCCAGAAGACCACATTCAACGAGTACAGTTATATGAATTGCATTTGCAATAAGTTAAAGATAACGAATATTTCATCAAGAATGTGCTATGGAGTGATGAATGTAGCTTCACTCGGGAAGGTATTTTCAACCATCACAACAGTCATTATTGGTCTGACCACAACCCATATGTCACCCGTGAATGTGGCTTTCAGGCACGCTTTGGTATAAGCCTGTGGGTTGGAATCGTGGGAGGAGTGCTTTTAGGTCCTTACCTATTGCCAGACAAGTTTATTACCCCCATCTTGTGTACGGTCCACTTGGTGTTCGGCGACAGCTATGGTTTCAGCATGATGTTGCACGGCCACACTTTGGAATGACTGTGCGTAACTGTTTAAATGAAGCATGTTCAGGGAAATGGATTGGTCGTGGAGGTCCAATGTTCTGGCCGCCACGTTCCGCGGACCTTTATCCACTACATTTTTATTTGTGGGCACACTTCAAGGAACAAGTTTATAGTACTCCACCCATGGATGTACAAGACCTAATAGCTCGCGTGCATGCTGCATCGGTAATATTGGATGCAGGTGTGTTGCATAGGGCCCGGCAAAGTAGGGCCGGTTCCTCGGTTTAGGGGCTGCGACAAAGCGGCCATGTAGCCCCGTGTACTTTGGGTGTGTGTAGAATATGTCTGATAACCGGTGTTAATTGTGATGACTGTATTAGTGTGTGTCTCCCACAAATCCAACCCCTCGTCCTCGTCGTGGGAGATGGGCAACGTAATTGAGTAGGGGATTGCCTGTGGGGGTGAAGTACAGTGGGGACTTTGTGTGCCTCTAGACCGCTACGGTAGCTGTGAAGGCCCTACGGGAACCCTGAAGAAATTACGGCTAACAGGGCTCTGGTGAAACAACTGCTGCCTTGTAGTTTGGAGTTGGTTCTTCAAAAGCTAAGGGAAGAAACCCTGACAGAAAATCAGCCTGGTGCCTCAGGCTTAAGGTGGAAGCCCCTCCAAGGCACTCGGAGGCAGTGGGTTAATCACTCGCTCCTCTTAAATAAACTGATTACGGAAACTGAAGCGAAATTACAAAACCGGACGGATAACCTGATGACGACTTTTGGCATGAAGAGGACTACGAAAATCGGTTTCTGGAATGTGAGGACCTTGATGGAGAAAACCAGATTGAAACAAGTGACACGGGAGAAGAAGAACTATGGGCTGGATATCCTAGGATTGAGTGAAGTGAGGTGGCCAGGATTTGGTGAAATACAGACAACAGATGGAATTACATTTCTCTATTCTGGGGGCGATGATGAAGAACACAGGGATGGAGTGGGGTTGCTGCTCAACAGAAATGCAAAGAGAAGCCTTATGGAGTGGAAGCCAATTTCTAGTAGGCTCATGTTTGCTATGTTCAAGACAAAGATCAGGAATGTGATCATCCAATGCTATGCGCCTACAGAACAATCGGAGCCAGAGAAGAAGGAAGAATTCTACCAAATGCTGCGAGATATCACAAGACAAACAAGTAAGAAGGACATTCTCATTGTTATGGGAGACTTCAACGCGAAGGTGGCTCAAACAATGAGGGGTTGGAGCAGATCATGGGTAAACATGGCCTTGGTGAGATGAATGACAATGGGGAGAAATTTACGGAATATTGCGCCAGTCAGGATTTGGTGATGGGTGGCACGGTATTTCCCTATAGGCGGTGCCACAAGGTCACCTGGGTGTCTCCTGATCAAGTACCAGAAAATCAAATTGATCACATCGCAGTGAGCAGGAGGTTCAGAAGAAGCTTGGAAGATGTTAGGAACAAGAGAGGAGCGGACGTTGGTAGTGACCATCATCTTGTGGTTGCCAACTTCCGCATGAAGATCGTCGCAGTCCGCCGAAAGTTTAACACTCGGCACAACAAGTTTGATGTGGGCAAGCTTAAGAACCAGCAGAGATTGGACCAATTTAAACTGGAGCTCAGAAATAAATTCCAGGTGTTGGACTCCGAGACAGAGAAGGACGTGGAGACTGTGTGGAGCGAGGTAAAGAATATCTTCGTGGAAACCAGTGAGATGCAGCTCGGGTACAAGAACTACCTGCGGAAAGAATGGATATCCGATCAGACCTGGGATAAGATAAATTATAGGAAGGAGATTAAGGCCAAGCTCAACACCTGCAAGACTAGGCAGCAGAAGGCTCTCACACAAGCAAAGTATTCAACGGCAAACAGGGAGGTAAAGAGGAGTGTATGGAAGGATCATAGTAGGTGGATTGATGAGCAGGCGGAGAAAGCAGAAGAAGCGGCAAGAAGGGGGGTCGTTAAGGAGCTCTATGGCATCACAAAGATGCTTTCGAAGAAAGGTTTTAATAAAACTAGGCCTGTGAAGAGCAAGACGGGCGAGATCCTCACGACGTGTGAACAGCAGCTGACAAGATGGAGAGAACACTTGGCGGAGGTTCTTAATAGAGATAGAGGACCAGAAAGTAAGCAGCGAGGAGAAGATGAAGAGGAAGCAGAAAGTGACCCAAGCATCAGCCTCGACTCCCCAACTCAGGGCGAAATACGGACAGCGTTGAAGCAGATGAAATGCGGCAAGGCAGCAGGTCTGGATAATATCCCAGCTGAAGTACTGAAAGCAGACCTGGATATTACGATCGATCTGCTGCACCCGCTGTTGTAGAAGATCTGGAAGGAGGAGAAAATACCAACCGACTGGAAGAAGGGGTTGATAGTCAAGTTGCCGAAGAAAGGGGACACCACAAACTGTAACAACTGGAGGGTTATCACCTTGCTGTCCATTCCAAGCAAAGTGCTGGCGAGAGTCATCCTGAATCGTATAAAAGACTGCGTAGAAAAAAGGCTTTGGAAGGAACAGGCTGGATTTCGACAACATCGCACCTGTGTGGATCTCATCAACACCCTCCGAATCATCCTGGAGCAGAGTGTGGAGTGGCGGAATACCCTTTATCTCACATTTGTTGACTTCGAGAAAGCCTTCGACTCCGTAAATCAAAGAATCATGTGGAAGACCCTCGAGGAATATAAAATTCCAACAAAGATCATCAGAATCATGGAAGAGATGTACGAAGGGTATGAGTGCCAGGTTCTTCACGAAGGCAAATTAACAGAAAAGATGAAGGTCAGATCCGGAGTGAGACAGGGGTGTGTCCTTTCCCCCCACTCTGTTCCTGTTGGTCCTGGATAGTGTGATGAAGAAGGTAATGGGAGGACGGAAGAGGGGTATTCAATGGGGTATAAATGACAGGCTTGAAGATCTGGATTTCGCAGACGACATTTGTCTTATGGCACAACGGTACCGAGACATAGAAGATAAGCTGGGGAGGTTGCAGAGAGAAGCAGAATGTGCAGGACTGATGATCAACACCAACAAGACCAAAGAGATGAGGATAAATTCTGACATCACGACTAGTTTGACAGTCAACGGAAAGGACATTGAGCGAGTTGAGTCCTTCCTCTACCTTGGAAGTATAGTCACAAATGATGGGGGAGCAGAGGAAGATGTTCGAAGCCGTATCAGGAAGGCAAATGGTGCCTTTGTCCAGCTCTACCCCATCTGGAGAAATAGAAACATTTTCAGGAAGACCAAGCTCCGCCTTTTCAATAGCAACGCAAAGTCGATTCTTCTCTACGGCTGTGAAACGTGAAAAGTCACAAAACCGATCAACAACCAGCTACAGGTGTTCACTAACAGATGTATGCGTCGCATCATGAATGTGAGGTGGCCGGACATAATCTCAAATGAAGATCTTTGGACCATCACCAATCAACAACCGATTAGCATCCAGATCAAGGAGAGGAAATGGCGCTGGATTGGTCACACACTAAGGAAGCCGGACGGAGCTATTGAGAGGGCGGCGCTAGACTGGAATCTTCAAGGCGCCAGGAAGCGAGGTCGGCCTAAGAAGACCTGGAAGAGGACGATCGAAAATGAAATTGCAGAGGAGGACAAGAACTGGAGTCAAGTGAAGAGAATGGCCAGGAACCGTACTGCGTGGAGAAATTTCGCCAAGACCCTATGCTCCGGAAGGAGCGGCAGGAATTAAGGTAAGGTAAAGGTATTAGTGTGTGTATCTGTTTTTTAATTCAAGTAAGGACTGCAACTTTGAATTTTTAAATTAGTTCCTACTTTTGCCGCCAAACGCCACCGTCAACGACTACTAGGCCTAGTTCAGAACTTAGCTACTAGATGCCACCGCAGTCGGCACTTGGCAACGAACGTAGGAGCCTAAGAGCGTTGTTTACATTCTTAACCTATACAATTTAGCTTCACACAGGTGTAATTAGTGGAAGGTTCTTTAACATGCCATAAATCTATGACATGGGACCGCAGGCTTTACTTCCCCTCCGAAGGAAGGCATACTGAGGGATTTTTAACGCTCTTAAAAAATCCGACGGCTTCGGCCGGGTTTGAACCCGCTCTCTTGGGCATAGCATAGGGGTTTCTATTGGTTATAAGAGGGGGGGGGGTGTAACAGGACTTTGTGGCCACCCTGTATATTGCCATAACCTTACTTTTCGCCTATTATACCAGCTGCCACCCCACCCCTCGCCCGCCCCCTAAACCACAATTTTCATTGCTATGCAAAGGAGAATGGGTAGAAAAACAAACAGGAGATGAAAAAGCACACATTTATTCTCTATTTTTTTTTTAAATCACAATCAACAAAATATCTGAGATTAGTCCATATTGCCCACTCATTTTACACATGGTCAACACACCAAGTCAAGGATAATTCGCACAAAAAATAAAGGAAATATACCAATAATAGTGTACAGTACATTCATGCACACCTGTTTCATAACATCACTTTCTCTAACACAGGGCTACTGGTAAGTTAGTTCCATTGCATGTTATTTTGTCACAAATTTCACTGTTGGCTGTAACTCGTTTCCGAGTATAATGTTCTTCCTAATGGTCCTTTCCATGAAATGTATGTACACAAATATAGAACACGCACACAATTTTGAAATATAATTTCAGTGTCATTCCTTAGACAAATGAAAGACGTATTGGAGTACGTATGGATTGCATATTGTATTAAGGCACTTGTTCTTCTCGATTGCAACTCGATACTCGTACAACTTCCCATTTCTTTGCCAGCAGCAGGGGCTCCGGAACCTGAAAGAAAATGAAATATGAGATCTCTCACTGTAGTTCAGTGGTTGTCTGATTTGGTGGCCCGTATCATCGAGGGGTATATAACTGGAAGGGGAAAGAGGGTGAAATTTCAAGAGTCTTCTATGCTATGCAAATGCATACTATCAAGTTGCCAAAACTTCAGCCTACTAAACTGGCTACCAGGTTGCACCTTCATGGGTCAGCGAATGCAGATAGAACCAATCTTCGTGCTTCCATAGTAGAGAGCAATTGATACCTAATGGCACAGACCTGCATGGACTTAAGGGCTTGGAGGGGAAGGTAGTGGTGGGGGCGCTGCTGCTGTGCTACTGGGAGCGAAACAAAACCTCTTGTCACCAGCTGTAGCCACACCAAGTTTAGAGAGTGATATTTTGTCACTTGAGATCTTAACTCGCACCAAGAGCTGACGCGAACGTTCCTCTTTTATCAATTACGATGAAGCACGAGGACTTACCTGCATACGAGATTCACTGTGCGCACAGCTGAGGTTTAGCGCCATGAGGTATTAATTTCAGTATACAACAGTTTATGGGTATGCTTGGAACACACATTATATGATACCATGCCACATGTTGCAGCTACTGTGACAAAACACATCAAGTGGGAGTAACTTGCAGTACTATGCAGTGCTGGGGGCCACCAGGTCAGACTAGCACTGTAGAAACAACATATTCACTAGCTTACAAGGGGAGGATACGATGCATGGGTCACCGATTCGAACCATCTTTAGTACATGTGTAGGACATGACCAGGCGTATACCAGGTGCAAGTAGTAAGGTGCGCTTCTCATCCGTTTCCGAGAAATTAATTGCAATTGCAGTGCGGCGTCTATGTGCGTTGAACGCTAGCAAGAATCCAACGAGCGCGTGGTGCAGCGGTAAGAGCCTTGCTTCGTAAGCATGGGATCGTATCCCACCGGTGAGCCGTTGCAGATTGTGTTTTTTTCTTCTTTTTTTTGGTAACCATTGGCAATTTCCAACCAATATGCATAGCATGAGTCACTGCTTGCGGGGTACAGGGTGGTCTGATGGTTCACAGACGTGCAATGAACGGAACAGCCTGGGCCTTCAAAGTACAAATGTATACCGGTACATATAAAAGAACACACCTGACCGTGTATATTACCAATGTATTTGCAATGCCAATCCTGTACATTATGTAATGTGACAAACTTTGACCCCCATACGATGATTTCAGAATCCCTTTTTCCGCTCACGTAAAACGTTATTACAATTGACTGCAAAATAAAAATGTTCACGACACCTACATTTGTAAGAATTGCCAATGTTTACAGCAACCACAAAAAAAAAAAAACACAACACACTGCAAAAGCTTACCAGTGGGATTCGATCCAGGTGAATTCTCGCCAGCTCCTACCCTGCCCCTGCCCTTCATGCCGCAAGTTCACAGAGCTTCGACGCAAGCAGTAACTGCCGCGGCGAGGTCTCACAACAAGGCGCTCACATTGACGTCAGTATTTGCTAACATGTCCGATACAAAATACAACACATAACGTAATTATGTGATAAAAGAAATACTTGGACTTATGAGGCAATGGTGCCAACTTCACTATACCGCAATCAAAAACAATCGATCTGGAGGCGTTAGGCTGAAACCATTGGATTAGACAAAACGTAGGTTAGAATGGTTGGGTGTAGGTGCGGCATTGGCCGCACGCAGCTAGCGGGGCACGGTTGACACAAAACTATTGATCTGGGCGCGTTAGGCTGTAACTATTATCAAAAACCATTGGATTGGACAAAACGAAGGTTAGAATGGTCAGGTGTAGGTGCGGCCTCGGCCGCGCGCAGCTAGCGGGGCACGGCTGACACAAAACTATTGATCTGGACGCGTTAGGCTGTAACCGTTGTCAAAAACATTGGATTGGACAAAACGAAGGTCAGAATGGTCGGGTGTAGGTGCGGCCTTAGCCGCACGCAGCTAGCGGGGCAAGGTTGACACAAAACTATTGATCTGGGCGCATTAGGCTGTAACCATTGTCAAAAACATTGGATAGGACAAAACGAAGGTTAGAATGGTTGGGTGTAGGTGCAGCCGCACGCAGATAGCGGGGCACGGTTGACACAAAACTATTGATCTGGGCGCGTTAGGCTGCAACTATTGTCAAAAACCATTGGATTGGACAAAACGAAGGTAAGAATGGTCGGTGTAGGTGCGGCCTCAGCCGCGCACAGCTAGCGGGGCACGGCTGACACAAAACTATTGATCTGGACGCATTAGGCTGTAACCATTGTCAAAAACATTGGATTGGAGAAAACGAAGGTTAGAATGTAGATGCGGCCTTGGCCGCACGCAGCTAGCGGGGCACGGTTGACACAAAACTATTGATCTGGGCGCGTTAGGCTGTAAGTATTGTCAAAAACTATTGGATTGGACAAAACGAAGGTTAGAATGGTTGGGTGTAGGTGCGGCCGCACGCAGCTAGCGGGGCACGGTTGACACAAAACTATTGATCTGGGCGAGTTAGGCTGCAACTATTGTCAAAAACCATTGGATTGGACAAAACGAAGGTTAGAATGGTCGGTGTAAGTGCGGCCTCAGCCGCGCGCAGCTAGCGGGGCACGGCTGACACAAACTATTGATCTGGACACGTTAGGCTGTAACCATTGTCAAAAGCATTGGATTGGACAAAACGAAGGTTAGAATGGTCGGGTGTAGATGCGGCCTCGGCCGCGCGCAGCTAGCGGGGCACGGCTGACACAAAACTATTGATCTGGACGCGTTAGCCTGTAACCGTTGTCAAAAACATTGGATTGGACAAAATGAAGGTCAGAATGGTCGGGTGTAGGTGCGGCCTTAGCCGCACGCAGCTAGCGGGGCAAGGTTGACACAAAACTAATGATCTGGGCGCATTAAGGTACGTCCACACCAAGATGTTTTCGTTAACTTTGTTAATGAACACTGTTCATGAACATTTTGGACTGTTCATAAACAAAATAGCGTGTTCGTTAACTTTTCGAGTATGTTCATGAACAAAATCTCTTTAACTTTTGTGAATGAAATTTTTCATTAACTTTCCGTGTTTTCGTTAACATTTTGGTTCGCGCATGCGCAAAGACGCAATAAAGGCACCATAACTGAAATTGCTTGTTTTGATACTCTAGACAAGGTTCATTCTGGTTCCGTATCGATAAACTAATTAGTATAAACAGGCTCAATTTCCACCTGATCAATACTTCTATTAATTGAGGTCACTGTGTGGTCATTAATGGGACATGTTTCGAGGCTAATTAATAGTTTTGGTCCCTTCATCAGCCGATATGACAGAGAACGATACAAGAATATTTTACGTAGCACTTAAAAATCCCCTTAAAATTGAATCGTGTATGGTGCACCATACCAGTTGCTAGGAATCTTAATGTTATACCTAGCCTGCTGCATCCTGAATTAATAGTTCTGACATAAGCGTTCTCTCGAAACTTAATTCTAAACGCCTTTCCAATATTTGTCTTTGCCACACCTTTCGTCTGCGCTTTCCTCTAATTGTACTCACTAAAATAATGAAAGCTGCAGCTGTAAGTACTTTCTTCTTCCTGACCCTATCCATTATAACCTCACAAACAGTTTATTTAATGTTGAAGATGTTTGTTAACAAAGTTTATTTGGTGTGAACATAATGTTGAAGAAGTTTGTTAACAAATGTTTAGTACCGTAAACATTTTGAGAAATGTTTTCATTAACATTGTTCATGAACATTGTTCATTAACTTTGGTGTGGACTAGCCTTTAGGCTGTAACCATTGTCAAAAACATTGGATTGGACAAAACGAAGGTTAGAATGGTCGGGTGTGGGTGCGGCCTCGACTTCCCTCTCATTGTAGGTTACAGATAGGTTATGTTTTATTCTCCTAACTTCCGCTTCACAATGGCATTTCGTGCACGGTAGTGTTTTTGGTATTAAATGTGGTGTTGCAATAGCTTCAGCAAATTCTCAGGTTGATCATAGAACTGGCGATTGAAGTTACTGATTGTTATCTGGCAACTCGACAATCCATAGTGAATAAACGATTCAATTTAGCACACTATCAAATGAACAGAGTGCCGCACACGAATATGCGCACTAGAGAATGAACTGAGCGCTTCTTTGATTTATATAGTGCCGTAAGGGCAAGGTTGTGCAGTACTGTTTTAATGATAGACCAGCAGACCAAACGAAGAGACCTGAATACTCAACTACCGCAACCAATGATGATTGATTTGGACTAATGGCGGTCACGGCTGTAATTTTGGCTATATATGTTGTGATCCTATTTGGGAAGGCTGGGTGGGTCACAGACGGCAGAGGAGGAAACATCTATTACTACATTTTCTGCAGATATTTTCCTGACCATTACTACAGGTATTTTGGTTAAGCACTGCTACCACAATTATACTGAATTGCGAATATTGCACCAGAACTAAACAATAAAGCTCACGAGTATCAAAAATTGATAATAAACACAAATACACATGATCACAAGTACAACGGCAGGTTCCGTTTTATAGAGAAGTACCTCACTGTAGAATATGCCACGTTTTCCCTTCTGGAGGTGCGGCTCGGGTGACCACAAGTACAACGGCAGGTTCCGTTTCATAGAGAAGTACCTCACTGTAGAATACACCATGTTTCCCCTTCTGTATGTGCGGCTCTGGCACAAACCTCACTTGGCATGTAATGACCCTAGCAGGCCAAGCCTCCATGGAAATCACCTTCTCTCTTAGCCAGACAAACTACAACAGCAAATAGAAATAGTAAACGAATACAAATATCTAGGAATCACCTTCCAAACATCAGGAAACTCCTTCAACAAACACATAAAACAAAAGACAATAACCGCCATCGCTGCAATGAGGGACATCAGAAAAATTCAATCACTATCATTAGACACCGCAATGAAGATTTTCAGAGTCAAAATAGTACCAATCCTGACATATGGACTTCAAATAATATGGGACTAGCCTACTTGAAAACAAGAGATCTAAGAACAATAGAGAATGTAAAAGCACTGTATCTAAAGAAAGCACTAGGCATCTCAAAATATACACCCTCCAGGTATACATATTTACTGGCAAGAGAATCTTTCCTGATAGAGGAACTAAAATATACTCTACTACTACCAACCACGAAAGCATACAGCAATCTCCTAACAGAAAGGCAGCAAAAGAAGGAAAAAGTAGAAGAAGAATTCTACGGCATAAGCGCCACGATCGACCGAAGCTGGGCAAAAGCTAACCAGCAGATGAGAAGCGCAGTCATCAGGCTGGCGGTCCATGGCTTCCATCACAAGACATGCCGCATAACATCATACCACAGCATCTCGGAGAAATGCGTGTGCATACAGTGCAACGAAAAGTGCGACAAATACCACATCCTCTTATGCAAGAACATTACAAGATCACTAATGGAACTTAGTTCTGAAGAGTAAAGACATAGATACATCTCAAACAATCAAATGTATTAAAAAAATTAATGTATGGCCACTTGGCTGCAATAACTCTTAAAAAAAATAAGCTATTTAAAACAGAAACACACTTAAAATTTTATTTTATTAATACCATGCCCCTCTTTTTTCTTGGATGAGCTACGTTCAAACCTTGGACTATACTGTGTAACCTAGTACAACTACGTCAACGATCTGAAAGTTGCCACTTGCACATAGCCTAAGCTATACCATTTCATTTATTAGAGTTACCCCTTGTGATTTCTTACCTCACTTGTAGGCTACTGTTTGAAAGAACTTTAAACTCTCGACTTCAAAACAAACTTTTTCACTTCATTGATATCTATTGTACAGTACTAGACCTGGCATCGTATAACAGTCCGTCAAGAGTCAAAGTGGTTGTCCTGTGCCAATAACAAAAACCTATTCAAATAAAAATTAGCGAATGATAGGGATTTGAGACCCTTATATGAAATGTGGAAATAAATATATATATCTCCTTGTTTTATTATATTAGGCTATATAAGTTACATACCTACACATTTAAACGACAATAATATTAGCCTATGTCTTAAATCGCCAGGAGACCTACCAAGTCGGACCATTAATTTCTGTTCATTGCCTGCCTACTAATTATGCAATTATATAATGCCTAACATTCCCTTGTAACTCCCAGGAAACACATTCAATGCACTTTTTGCGAAATACTATTATTAACGTTTTATTGCACACAAATTGTGCAAGAAATACTAATATAGGTTATAATCGCTCACCTGGGTGCTTATTAGTGTTAAAATGCTCTCACTAAACAACTCTTAAAATGATATTAAAACATACACAGTCATTCCAGGAACTACAGTTTTAATTAGCACATGTTTCAACTTTGTTTAATGAATTTTTTACACCTAAACGCAAAGCAGATGAATTGGACGACTCTGAACTACTGCTACAGTGAGTATAAGCGGCTGAAAAAATGCTCCTGGATTACAACCGAGGGCGTTACAGCGACTACGACTTTGAATTATCAATATTCTCTAACAGTTAAATATCCGCCAATCAGAAGTCTTAAAATACGGCGTATGCTGTAGTCCAGGAGGTTTAAGAAATACGCGGCCGGGAGCGTTGAGTGCGCCAGCCGGGCTTTGAGGCACCCCTACCTCTTCAACGGCTGGCGGCTTCTGCGCCGCTGACGTCTTCTCACCAAGGACCTGCTGGCGTGCCCGCGTGACCGGAGGAGAGGGCCCTGTGGAGGTTAACTCCCCACCCAAGGAGCCTGCCGATCGTGGCACTCTACCTCTCCGGGCGCGGTTGCGCCTGCCCTGGCCCCTGGCTGGCTCGCCGGTCCTCAGCTGCTTCCTCCACTCGATGGTCCCGCTGCTCGTAGTCTCCATCCTGGTGAGCTGTTACAACAACTTAGACTGGTCTGCTGCTGCCACTGGCAAGGTGTCCTTCCTGCGTGCTCTAGAGGCTCGGTCAAATAGGAAGCGGGTTGACCGCGCAATCTCTGCCGCCCGACCGCTGCGAACTCTGTATTGTGTAAAATTGCATCATCCTGGTTAAACAGGAGGCGATCTACCGCGACGGGTAAGTGACTAGTTGTGATTTTCCACAAAGTCCGCACCTTGACTTGTCCGTATTCAGTTTGACCACCCCAGTCCACGACGGGCTGCGGTCGTTCCGTTCGCGCGGGCAGCCCGTGTCCTGTTTGACCGAGCCGAACTCGGCGCACGCACTGGAATGTTTTAACTTCGCTGCTGTTTAAACCATACCAGCAGATCTTGTTCTACGTCGTCGTATTTTCCGATTTTAATTTTCTTGCAGTTTGCGGAAGTATTCCCGGCAGAAGCCAGTATTTTCCTTATCTCCTCACACATGTTTCAAGGTTAACACTGTCCAATGAGCTGCTGCTGTCATGGCGTGACGTCATGTAGACTTGACATTAGGGATGGGCGCGACTGAAGCCTGGAATCGAGAGTGTCGACTCGATCGACTCCGAACACCGGTCTCGGTTCGCATGAAGCCTCGCGACTCCACGTTAATCTGATGCGTATTGCGGGGCCGCTTCGCATGAAGCCTCGCGACTCCAAGCTCACGTGATGGGTATTGCGGGGCCACACGGTCCCTTCGCATAAAGCCTCGCGATTCCAAGCTAACCTGATGAGTAAGGCCCGGATAGTTATGTGTTTTTATATATTTAATTTTTCTAAATAATTTCTATTTATTTACATATATTTGCCGTTTTTATAAATAAATACATATTATGGCGAATTTATTCGTAAGTAGGCTACATATTTCCTGTATTTGGTGGTATGTCGCAATCCTTATATAAATGCTGCCGACATTTTCGACCCTTGGCAATTCCATTAATTTGCCTCTCTATTTCGTGAATGTACCCCTGTTTCTGTATTGTAGTAGTATTTCAAGACAGGAATTCCCTGGCCATTAAGTAGACTAAAGCAGGGGGGCTGGAGAAGACTCGCGATTCCAAGCTCGCCTGATGAGTATTGCGGGGCCGCTTCGCAAGAACCCTCGCGACTCCGAGCTCACCTGATGATTATTGCGGGGCTGCTTCGCATGAACACTTGCGACTCCAACTCACCTGATGAGTATTGTAGGGCCGCTTCGCATGAACACTCGCGACTCCAAGCTCACCTGTTGAGTATTGCGGGGCCGCTTCGCATGAAGACTCGCGACTCCAAGCTCAACTGATGAGTATTGCAGGGCCGCTTCGCATGAAGACTCGCGACTCAGAGCTCACCTGATGAGTATTGCGGGGCCGCTTCGCATGAAGACTCGCGTCTCCAACTCACCTGATGAGTATTGCGGGGCCGCTTCGCATGAAGACTCGCGACTCCAACTCACCTGATGAGTATTGCGGGGCCGCTTCGCATGTAGACTCGCGACTCCAAGCTCATCTGATGAGTATTGCGGGGTGGCTTCGCATGAAGACTCGCGACTACAAGCTCATCTGATGAGGATTGCGGGGTCGCTTCGCATGAACACTCGTGACTCCAAGCTCATCTGATGAGTATTGCGGGGCCGCTTCGCATGAACACTCGTGACTCCAAGCTCACCTGATGATTATTGCGGGGCTGCTTCGCATGAACACTCGCGACTCCAACTCACCTGATGAGTATTGCGGGGCCGCTTCGCATGAACACTCGCGACTCCAAGCTCACCTGATGAGTATTGCGGGGCCGCTTCGCATGAAGACTCGCGACTCCGAGCTCACTTGATGAGTATTGCGGGGCCGCATCGCATGAAGACTCGCGACTCCGAGCTCACCTGATGAGTATTGCGGGGCCGCATCGCATGAAGACTCGCGACTCCAACTCACCTGATGAGTATTGCGGGGCCCCTTCGCATGAAGACTCGCGACTCCAACTCACCTGATGAGTATAGCGGGGCCGCTTCGCATGAAGACTCGCGACTCCAAGCTCACCTGATGAGTATTGCGGGGCCGCTTCGCATGAACACTCGTGACTCCAAGCTCACCTGTTGAGTATTTCAGGAGCCGCTTCGCATGAACACTCGCGACTCCAAGCTCACCTGATGAGTATTGTGGGTCCGCTTCGCATGAAGACTCGCGACTCCGAGCTCACCTGATGAGTATTGCGGGGTCGCTTTGCATGAACACTCGCGACTCCAAGCTCATATGATGAGTATTGCGGGGTGGCTTCGCATGAACACTCGCGACTCCAAGCTCACCTGATGAGTATTGCGGGGCCGCTTCGCATGAAGACTCGTGACTCCAAGCTCATCTGATGAGTATTGCGGGGCCGCTTCACATGAAGACTCGCGACTCCAACTCACCTGATGAGAATTGCGGGGCCGCTTCGCATGAAGACTCGTGACTCGAAGCTCATCTGATGAGTATTGCGGGGTGGCTTCGCATGAAGACTCGCGACTCCATACTCATCTGATGAGTATTGCGGGGTGGCTTCGCATGAAGACTCGCGACTCCAACTCATCTGATGAGTATTGCGGGGTCGCTTCACATGAACACTCGCGACTCCAACTCACCTGATGAGTATTGCGGGGCCGCTTCGCATGAACACTCGCGACTCCAAGCTCACCTGTTGAGTATTGCGGGGTCGCTTCGCATGAACACTCGCGACTCCAAGCTCGCCTGTTGAGTATTCCGGGGCCGCTTCGCATGAAGACTCGCGACTCCAACTCACCTGATGAGTATTGCGGGGCCGCTTCGCATGAAGACTCGCGACTCCATGCTCATCTGATGAGTATTGCGGGGTGGCTTCGCATGAAGACTCGCGACTCCAAGCTCATCTGATGAGGATTGCGGGGTCGCTTCGCATGAACACTCGTGACTCCAAGCTCATCTGATGAGTATTGCGGGGCCGCTTCGCATGAACACTCGTGACTCCAAGCTCACCTGATGATTATTGCGGGGCTGCTTCGCATGAACACTCGCGACTCCAACTCACCTGATGAGTATTGCGGGGCCGCTTCGCATGAACACTCGCGACTCCAAGCTCACCTGATGAGTATTGCGGGGCCGCTTCGCATGAAGACTCGCGACTCCGAGCTCACTTGATGAGTATTGCGGGGCCGCATCGCATGAAGACTCGCGACTCCGAGCTCACCTGATGAGTATTGCGGGGCCGCATCGCATGAAGACTCGCGACTCCAACTCACCTGATGAGTATTGCGGGGCCCCTTCGCATGAAGACTCGCGACTCCAACTCACCTGATGAGTATAGCGGGGCCGCTTCGCATGAAGACTCGCGACTCCAAGCTCACCTGATGAGTATTGCGGGGCCGCTTCGCATGAACACTCGTGACTCCAAGCTCACCTGTTGAGTATTTCAGGAGCCGCTTCGCATGAACACTCGCGACTCCAAGCTCACCTGATGAGTATTGTGGGTCCGCTTCGCATGAAGACTCGCGACTCCGAGCTCACCTGATGAGTATTGCGGGGTCGCTTTGCATGAACACTCGCGACTCCAAGCTCATATGATGAGTATTGCGGGGTGGCTTCGCATGAACACTCGCGACTCCAAGCTCACCTGATGAGTATTGCGGGGCCGCTTCGCATGAAGACTCGTGACTCCAAGCTCATCTGATGAGTATTGCGGGGCCGCTTCACATGAAGACTCGCGACTCCAACTCACCTGATGAGAATTGCGGGGCCGCTTCGCATGAAGACTCGTGACTCGAAGCTCATCTGATGAGTATTGCGGGGTGGCTTCGCATGAAGACTCGCGACTCCATACTCATCTGATGAGTATTGCGGGGTGGCTTCGCATGAAGACTCGCGACTCCAACTCATCTGATGAGTATTGCGGGGTCGCTTCACATGAACACTCGCGACTCCAACTCACCTGATGAGTATTGCGGGGCCGCTTCGCATGAACACTCGCGACTCCAAGCTCACCTGTTGAGTATTGCGGGGTCGCTTCGCATGAACACTCGCGACTCCAAGCTCGCCTGTTGAGTATTCCGGGGCCGCTTCGCATGAAGACTCGCGACTCCAACTCACCTGATGAGTATTGCGGGGCCGCTTCGCATGAAGACTCGCGACTCCATGCTCATCTGATGAGTATTGCGGGGTGGCTTCGCATGAAGACTCGCGACTCCAAGCTCATCTGATGAGTATTGCGGGGTCGCTTCGCATGAACACTCGCGACTCCAAGCTCATCTGATGAGTATTGCGGGGCCGCTTCGCATGAACACTCGCGACTCCAAGCTCACCTGTTGAGTATTGCGGGGTCGCTTCGCATGAACACTCGCGACTCCAAGCTCATCTGATGAGTATTGCGGGGTCGCTTCGCATGAACACTCGCGACTCCAAGCTCATCTGATGAGTATTGCGGGGCCGCTTCGCATGAACACTCGCGACTCCAAGCTCACCTGATGAGTATTGCGGGGCCGCTTCGCATGAACACTCGTGACTCCAAGCTCACCTGTTGAGTATTCCGGGGCCGCTTCGCATAATGACTCGCGACTCCAACTCACCTGATGAGTATTGCGGGGCCGCTTCGCATGAAGACTCGCGACTCCAAGCTCATCTGATGAGTATTGCGGGGTGGCTTCGGATGAAGATTCGCTACTCCATGCTCATCTGATGAGTATTGCGGGGTCGCTTCGCATGAACACTCGCGACTCCAAGCTCATCTGATGAGTATTGCGGGGCCGCTTCGCATGAACACTCGCGACTCCAAGCTCACCTGTTGAGTATTGCGGGGTCACTTCGCATGAACACTCGTGACTCCAAGCTCACCTGTTGAGTATTGCGGGGTCGCTTCGCATGAACACTCGTGACTCCAAGCTCACCTGTTGAGTATTGCGGGGTCGCTTCGCATGAACACTCGTGACTCCAAGCTCACCTGTTGAGTATTGCGGGGTCGCTTCGCATGAACACTCGTGACTCCAAGCTCACCTGTTGAGTATTGCGGGGCCGCTTCGCATGAACACTCGCGACTCCAACTCACCTGATGAGTATAGCGGGGCCGCTTCGCATGAAGACTCGCGACTCCAAGCTCACCTGCTGAGTATTGCGGGGCCGCTTCGCATAAAGACTCACGACTCCAACTCACCTGATGAGTATTGCGGGGCCGCTTCGCATGAAGACTCGCGACTCCAAGCTCATCTGATGAGTATTGCGGGGTGGCTTCGCATGAAGACTCGCTACTCCAAGCTCATCTGATGAGTATTGCGGGGTCGCTTCGCATGAACACTCGCGACTCCAAGCTCATCTGATGAGTATTGCGGGGCCGCTTCGCATGAACACTCGCGACTCCAAGCTCACCTGTTGAGTATTGCGGGGTCGCTTCGCATGAACACTCGTGACTCCAAGCTCACCTGTTGAGTATTGCGGGGTCGCTTCGCATGAACACTCGTGACTCCAACTCACCTGATGAGTATTGCGGGGTCGCCTTGCATTAAGCCTCGCGACTCCAAGCTCACCTGATGAGTATTGCGGGGGGCACACGGTCGCTTTTTTTTTCGAATCTCTCATTATTATTATTATTATTATTATTATTATTTATTATTATTATTATTATTTACAATCATTGTACCAAATTGTTGTAATATTGCACTTTAGGCAGGTTGTATTACTATTATTGTTATAAATAATAATCATCATAATAAACACAATAACAATTACACCTACAACATTAACGATGATAACCCGAATCAATCATCCATGTTTGCTGGCTAATAATCCTACTGTATTCATCGTAACACTAGGTATCAAGGGACGAACGTGGATGGATAACAAGATCGTCACAATATGAGAGGCCTGTGCGCACATCTTAATCAAAGCAATTAACAAACCATAACCTAGGCCAAATCTTACATTAATTCAACACCCAACTTTTGTTATTTGAGACACGTATATGAAACACCCTATAATGAAAGTAAAAATACACACACAGTGCCAAGAACTTCATAATTGGTATTCGTCATTCCATATAACGATCCTGCCGGCAAAATAAATATCCCATCACTATGCAGCATATTCTCATACTGTAGAATCCTACAGTAGATCATAACAAAGAACGACTATGCATATAATCATTCTATTGAATCGTTTTGCAGGTTATAATAGCTTGTCATGCATTTCAATACCAAAAAAGTATAACTGGCAAGCTAGCAGCAAGATTTTGTCAGCTGTATTGTAAACATGCCGCAGCGATGGCGAACAACGTTGCTGCTGGCGCAGTGTGGCATACATGTTAGAGCAGTTCCAAAAACAGATGTTAGATGGCGTTAGTGCATCAGTGGAGTCGAGACTGGAGTCGAGAGTATCGGTTCCAGCGGCAGCAGTCTCGACTCTTCGCGACTCCGTTCGCAACCCATCCCTACTTGACATAGTTCGCCCGGTCAGATGATCCACTGGAGACCCGCGGACACTCGGAACTGCTGTTTTCTTTCACTCGGAACACCGGAAGTATCCTTCGCGAAGATTGGCGAGATTTGATTCAATCGTGGGAACGAGAATATCGGACGTCTTAAGTGGAAAAACTTTTTATGCGGGAACTTCTTAACCGAGTTTTATTGTATTACAGTGTTAATAGTATACATTTTTGTTTAAAATAAAGTGTCAAAAACAAACAACAATGACAAAGAAACCGATATTCAAAAACTTCCGGACTTTACAAACATTCCATGTCATGAAATAAGGAAGGGCTACGATTCTTTCAAGGATATTATTGAATCGCAGTTAAAACAAAATGAGGAGTGTGAAGTAGTACGTGCCTTGACTGCTGTCCAATATGAACATGAACATTTTGCCAAGAGTTCTTTACCGGGGCGTATTCTTAGGGCTACCGGGGCTACCGGCGGTAGCCCAAGAAAATTACATTAAAAATAAATAACACTTTATTACAGGTTCAACAAAGCATTCAAACAATCGTGACTTTCATGCACATTCTTCTTTATCGAAATAAATAATGGTTAGTGAGTAGTCAACGCGGCAACGCAGCAGAAACCGTTCGAGAAATCGGCAGCCTCGCGCCGCGCTCCCCATCTCTCCGCACCCACCATTGTTCCGTGCAGGCCCAGCGCTCATAGCGACTGAGTTGCCGCTACGGCCAGCGGTTTCTTACCATACTGGACAGCGCCTAACAAGAATGAACACAGCTTGGAGCGGCGATGGTCTGAGTAACACGGAGGGAAATAGGTACTAACACATGTAAATGAAAATCCACAGCCTGCTTCCAGTCTCCGACCGGGTCAGGAATGGAATGAATGAAGCCCCCATCTAGCGGCGAGGATAGGAACTGTGCCGGCTGCCGAGGCCTGACGCACTCCTCTGGGGCAATGATTAAATGAATGACAGATGAAATGAAATGATAGTGGAGAGTGTTGCTGGAATGAAATTTTGACAGGGAAAACCGGAGTACCCGGAGAAAAACCTGTCTGCCTCCGTTTTGTCCAGCACAGATCTCACATGGAGTGACCGGGATTTGAACCACGGACCCAGCGGTGAGAGGCCGGCGTGCTGCCGCCTAAGCCACGGAGGCTTCACTAACACATGTATACCACGCAAAATAACATCAAACTACCAAATATTTAAATGATTGCATACACAACATCAAATAAAAATTATTCGCGTAACAACTTGAAACCACGCAAGAAACCGCCAATTATTAACCCCGATTCAAGTTAAACCCCAGGCTAAGGAGCGCTTAGTCGCCCCGCATATCTGGCCCACACGCCGCTGGCTCGCGCATCCAGAGGCTAATTTAATTGAGTACCAGCGGTTTCTTTGAAGTTAAAAGCGTTTAATGGAACAAATAGCCTACAATAAATATACATTATCGCGCTCATATATGTGAATATGTTTTAGAAGTTGTAGTATTTTCGATGTGTGATTTATTTAAATGTGTGTATGCTGAAGAATATTTATGTAGTGTTTAGTTTTAACTGTGCCAGTTGTGATTTTGTGAGAAAATTACGGAACAAACACATGCGGGGGCTTTAAATGCCAGTGACTGTATAATAGAGAGTTTGTTAGAAGTTCCTTTCAGCCGTCGTCTATACAGTGAGAAAGTTCATAGTATACATATTGTTACGTGCCACCCCCTAGTGGCACCTTTGTTAACTGGATTACGGTGGGTATAAAGCACAACACCAATTACTGCTTAAAGAAATAATTAATTTTATTGCAGCCAGAAAAATACACTACTCAACAGCAATCATTACCTTACTCCAGTTTCCTCACGTCGAGAATACTTTCCCTTTCACTTGTCAACAGACCACAGTTAATCCTCTTCGCTAATGAGTCCGCTCCCGTACGCTTGCTGGAAATAGCTGCACTAGGTCTGTCACTGTACTATACACTGTTTCACAAGCACCACAATCACTTCCTCGGTGTCAAGAGAATCAGCTTCACTAGGGGTTTCGCAAGTCACCACACTTCTGTCGCTCAAGATAATCGCTCGCACTAGCTCGTAAAACACAACAACAACAACTGCTAGACAGGTCGCACTTATATAGCAGGCCGGTGACTCAATAAATGCTTCTAGATCCATCCAGGGTTCACGGCTTCTCGAGGTTTCCATCGCTGGTCCAGTCACGAATATTCTGGACTACCCCTTTGTCCTAGTAGCCCTGTTGCATAAGGCACACGCAATACAGGAGGCAGGCCACAGCCCAGCCCTGGGGCAGTTGTGACTCATGCGGCGAGTGATGACACAAACTCACAGCCGTAACACCACCCCCTTCCTAAAAGGGCTGATCGTCCCGATCAATCATTGGTCCGTCTGTGTCCCTCCGTAGGCTGCCAGGCGATCTCGGTGCACGATCTTCATCTTTGCCCTCGGGCTCCGCTGGATCCTGTAGACGACATCGTTGATCCGTTTCACGGCTCGGTACGGGCCCTCCCAGGACTTCTGCAGTTTGGGTGACAGGCCTTTCTTCCATAATGGGTTGAAGAGCCAGACCAGGTCGTCCTCGTGGAATCCGCCGGCATCCGTCTGCTGGTCGTATCGGGTTTTCATTCGGTCGGTCTCGATCCGTAGTTTCCTCCTCGTGAACGCGTGTACGTCCTCCAGTTGGTCGACCAGTTCTTGACAATACTGGCTTACCGGGATCGGATCATTCCCAGGTCGGCCGAAGGCAAGATCGACGGGTAGACGGAGCTCCCTCCCAAACATGGCCCGGGCTGGTGTGCACCCGGTGGCTTCATGCACGGCGGCGCGGTAGGCCAGGAGAAATAGTGGAAGATGCTTGTCCCAATCCCTCTGGTGCTCGCTGACAACTATTCGGAGATGGTTCTCGATGGTGCGATTGAATCGCTCTACCATCCCGTCGGACAGAGGGTGTAGCGGCGTTGTCCTTGTCTTCCGGATTCCCAGCAGCTGGCATAGGTTCTGGAACACCTGCGACTCGAAGTTCCTCCCTTGGTCGGAGTGCAGCTCCAGGGGTACTCCGTACCGGCTGACGAATTCCTTCACCAGGGTCTCTGCGATCGTCGCGGCTTCTTGGTTAGGGAGCGCATACGCCTCCGGCCATTTGGTAAAGTAGTCGCTGACGACTAATATGTAGCGGTTCCCTGCCTCGCTTAACGGGAATGGCCCAGCAACATCGATGGCCACTCTCTCCATGGGGCCGCCCACGTTGTAGGTCTTCAGTGGACCCCATCGTCTTCGTCCTGGGCCCTTGCTGGCTGCGCGATCGTGGCACCTCGCGCAGTGGGTCTCCACGTCTGTTCGGCATCCGATCCAGTAGAACCGCTCTCTCAGCTTCTCCAGGGTCTTCTTTATCCCTAGGTGTCCACCAGATGATCCTCCATGAACTTCCTTCAGGACTTCCTCCATCATAGCCCTTGGAACGACGACTTGTTCCCGATATGTCTTCCCGTCGGTGCTCTCCCAGGCGCGGCAGATGAGGCCATCCCTTACAATCAGCGAGTCCCACTGCGCCCAGTAGGACTTAAACTTTGGGCTGCAGTCACTCACAATGTTCCACCCGGGTCTGGGGACACAGGCCCCCTTCCATTCGGCTATCAGTCCCAGATCATCATCTTCTGCTTGTGCCCGCGTGAAAGATTCGCGGCTCCAGCTCCCTTGAAGTTCCACGGTAGTCCTTCGGCACTGTATCCCGGTGTTCTCCTCCCTTCGGGCACAGAAGGTGCAGTCTTCGGGGCACGGTCTTCGTGACAGGGCGTCGGCGTTAGAATGCAGTTGGCCTTTCCTGTGCTGAATCTCAAAGTTGTACTGTTGAAGCCTCTCTAACCACTGCGCGAGTTGACCCTCGGGCTGCTTAAAGTTCAGGAGCCACCGCAGGGATGCATGGTCGGTCCTGATGAGAAATTCTTGCCCGTACAGGTACTTGTGGAAGTGTTCAATGGTCTTCACTATGGCGAGCAGCTCCTTCCTGGTGACGCAGTAGTTCCTTTCTGGCTTTGACAAGGCTTTGCTGAAGTAGGCCACTACTCTCTCCTCGCCGTCCACTACTTGCGACAGGATTCCCCCTATGCCAAAGTCGCTGGCATCGGTATCGACGATGAACCTTGTTCCAGGTCTGGGGTAGGCCAGAATAGGTGCGGTGCACAGAGCCTGCTTGAGTTGTTCGAAGGCACTGTGGCATTCTGCTGTCCACGTGAAGAGTTGGTCCTTCTCAGTCAGTCGATGTAAAGGTTTGGCGATGTCGGCGAATCCTCTCACGAAGCGACGGTAATAAGTGCAGAGTCCCAGGAAGCTTCGTAGTTGGGACTTGTCCTTCGGAACTGGCCACTCCCTCACAGCTGTGGTCTTCTCTGGGTCGGTGCGCACCCCTTCCTCGGAGACGATATGCCCAAGGTACTGGACCCGCTTCTGGAAGAGCTGACACTTCTTGGGGCTCAACTTCAGCTGGGCAGCCCGTAGCTTCAACAAGATCTCCTTCAGGTTGCTGTAGTGCTCCTCGAAGCTCCTCCCCAGAACGATGACGTCGTCTAGGTATACCAAGCAGGTCTTCCAGTGTAGTCCCCTCAGAATGGACTCCATTAGCCTTTCGAAGGTCGCAGGGGCGTTGCACAGACCGAATGGCATGACGGTGAACTGCCAGAGCCCGCTGCCCACAGAGAACGCGGTTTTCTCGTGGTCCTTAGGGTGGACCTCCACCTGCCAGTAGCCACTCTTCAAATCCAAGTTGGAGAACCATCTTGACCCTGATATGGTGTCCAGCGTGTCGTCGATCCGGGTTAGAGGGTAGCTGTCCTTCTTCGTGTCGTCGTTCACCTGCCTGTAGTCCACGCAGAACCTGGTGGAACCGTCCTTCTTCTTCACAAGCACGACCGGAGAACTCCAAGGACTATGTGATGGCTCGATCACCCCTTGCTCCTTCATCTCTTCTACCATCCGGTCGACTTCGGCTTGCTTGGCGAGCGGGACACGTCGGAATGGGGCCCTAATCGGTGCGCTGTCCCCAACGTCGATTCTGTGCTGGACCAAGCTTGTCCTTCCGAAGTCTTTACTCCCCACGGAGAAGACATCCTGGAATTCGCGTAGCAGGTCCTGAAGTTGGCGTGATTGCTCTTCGTCTAAATGGTCCTGGGATCCTTGGTACAGCTTCTGTAGTTCTTCTGGCAGGGCGCGTCTTCTTCGGTTGTCCGTCTGCAGGTGTCCGTCCGTCGTTTCTGTGATGCGGGCAATCCAGGTAACGGGCTCGCAGACTCCTAGGTTGGTGTCCCGGTGAACCGTAATATCGTACTCGTTCAGGTTGGACAGGCGGACGTACGGCCGAGGCGTCGTGTTGATGAGGGTCTTGGCAACTAGCAATCATTTTGTCTGGATGTCCTCATATTTTGGCTCGATGACAGCCGCCACTCCCTCAGCAGTTCCGTCGACAATTACGGCGGCGCTGACCTCCGTCCTGGCAGGAACGATGACGTCCTCTCTCAGCCTTACTCGTCGTGCGGTGACGGCCTCGTGTGCTGGTTGCAAAGCAAGTTCCTCACCTCCGAAGTGCAGAGTGTTGGTACTCAAGTCCAAGATGTTGTTCTGGTCCAGGAAGTCCAGTCCGATGATCACTTCGTTTGATACGTCAGCCACAAGCACTGGATGCTTCACCACCCGTCGACCAATGACGAGCTCCAGTGATGCTTCACCATGTACCGGTGCGGTCTCTCCAGTCGCGGTTATTAGCTGGAGGTTCCTTTGTGTGGGTTGCACTCTCCACTTCGGGATCACGGTGGGATTGACGATGGTCCTCGACGCTCCCGTGTCGATCAGCATGGGCCAGCTCACTCCGTTGACGACTCCGTCGACCATCAGGCTGCTATTGTCCCTCCGTAACTTCGTCACACGCACTTGGACTGCTGGGGCTTGACGACTGTCACAAGCCAACATTTGCCCCCCAAGGCTGGCTAATACTTGCTTTCCTGGGCCGCGCGGTTTCCCTACGACTGACTGTCCCGACGGAAACCCTTGGCGGCGGCGATCACCGCAGTCCTTGCTCAGGTGGCCTCTCTTACGGCAGGTCCAGCAGGTCGGTAGTCCTCTTCCGGGCCGCCTCTCCGGTTGCCTTCCGGCTGTGTCGTTACTGGTGGTGCCGCGACTATCGAAGAAACGGCTTAGCGCCTCCATCAATTCGTCGGCCAGGGGCTTGGTCTCGTTGGTTTTTACTGGCTCGTCGACGTCCACTTGATGCACCCGCGCGTGCATTCTGGATGCCTGTTTTGCCGTCTCGAACTCAAGTGCGTGGCTCAGCGCATCTGTCAGGGTCTTATTGCGCGCGAGTCGCAGCGCCTGTTGAGTGTCCGAGTTCCGTAGCCCGTCGGTGAATGTCTGCGTCGCTATCTGCTCCAGAAAGTCGGCCGGCGCTGTTGGGTAGGCGAGCCTTACGAGGCGTGCGATGTCCATCTCGAACTCCTGCAGGGTTTCCGCGTTCTTCTGTACCCAGGTCCGGAGCTGCATCTGATAGGCCTGCTGAAGATGGCTATCTCCATATCGGGACTCCATATGGGCGATCAGGGAAGCGTAGTCCTGGGATCCAGTCGGGATGGCCTGAAGGACGTTAAGGGCGTCACCTCTCAGCGCTACAATGAGAGCTGTAGTCTTTTCTGTGTTGTTCCAGTTATTTATGGAACAGGCCGCCTTGAACTGACGTAAGTAGGTGCTCCACGGGACCTTTCCGTCGAAGGTTGGGGGCGTCACTCTGCTATGTCCCGTTCCTGATATTCCCGGTGTAACGGTGGGCGGGCGTTGGCGCAGCTCGGCAACTTCCTCTCGTAGAGCGTTGAATTTCTCCTCCACCCCCGTCAGTGGGCGTTGGCGCAGCTCGGCAACTTCCTTTTGTAAGACGTTGAATTTCTCCTCCACCCCCATCAGCGGGCGTTGGCGCAGCTCGGCAACTTCCACTTGTAAGGCGTCGAACTTCTTTTCCACTGCCGTGACTTCCTCACGCAGACCCAGTTCTAATTTCTTCAGGTCCTGTGTCAACTTATTCTGACCGTCTTCCATCTTCTTCTGGCCGTCCTCTATCCTCTTCAGGTCCTCCGCTAGCTTATTTTGACCGTCTTCCATCTTCTTCTGGCCGTCTTCTAGTTTGGCAGTTAGGTCCTCGGCTAACTTCTTCTGGCCGTCCTCCATCTTCTTCTGGCCGTCCTCCATCTTCTTCTGGCCGTCCTCCATCTTCTTCAGGTCCTCCGCTAACTTATTTTGACCGTCTTCCATCTTCTTCTGGCCGTCTTCTAGCTTCTTCTGGCCGTCTTCTAATTTGGCAGTTAGCTCCTTGGTTAAATTCTTCTGGCCGTCTTCTATGCCATTTAACTTTTCTAGCAATGCTGCCAATTGCGCCTCCATTTTAGTTGTTTGGCATGTAAAGGGCATGCACTCACAGGAAAATTAGAGAAAATGACCTGCTCGGGTTTTGAAACCAGGACCGTCAGGTGTTGTGCTTGAGTTCGTAATCCGGCTTTTGACACCAGTTGTTACGTGCCACCCCCTAGTGGCACCTTTGTTAACTGGATTACGATGGGTATAAAGCACAACACCAATTACTGCTTAAAGAAATAATTAATTTTTTTGCAGCCAGAAAAATACACTACTCAACAGCAATCATTACCTTACTCCAGTTTCCTCACGTCGAGAATACTTTCCCTTTCACTTGTCAACAGACCACAGTTAATCCTCTTCGCTAATGAGTCCGCTCCCGTACGCTCGCTGGAAATAGCTGCACTAGGTCTGTCACTGTACTATACACTGTTTCACAAGCACCACAATCACTTCCTCGGTGTCAAGAGAATCAGCTTCACTAGGGGTTTCGCAAGTCACCACACTTCTGTCGCTCAAGATAATCGCTCGCACTAGCTCGTAAAACACAACAACAACAACTGCTAGACAGGTCGCACTTATATAGCAGGCCGGTGACTCAATAAATGCTTCTAGATCCATCCAGGGTTCACGGCTTCTCGAGGTTTCCATCGCTGGTCCAGTCACGAATATTCTGGACTACCCCTTTGTCCTAGTAGCCCTGTTGCATAAGGCACACGCAATACAGGAGGCAGGCCACAGCCCAGCCCTGGGGCAGTTGTGACTCATGCGGCGAGTGATGACACAAACTCACAGCCGTAACAATATGACAAGGCCTACACCTGAACTGCAATAATTATTGTGTGCCAATGTATACACGTCATTTCACATCATAGGCTATAAATGCTAGGCGGAATAGGTTATCTGGCAGTTCTAAACTGTCTCAATTGTATTGCTGGTCGTGTTTGTTATTTAGTCGTGAAAGGAAGGGTTTTCAAATATGAACTCTTTTCGCACGGCAGTTCAAAAGCATGTTTTGTGTAATATTAAGCTCAGCGGTAGCCCAGATCTTCAGACCAGTATACGCCACTGGTTCTTTAGATCTTTTGTGGACACCAACAAACAATGTGGACAGTGAGCGTTTTTTGTCGCACTACAATACAGTTGTTACAGACAGAAGGTGTAACTTGAAAGAGTGCAACGCAGAGTTATTTACAATGCTTTCATTTGAACATTAAATTGTAACTCAAGTGTCGCCAATAAAGTCATATAGTCCGTAAGAATCCGGAAAAAAATAGATGCTAATTTTCCAAAAATAGATGCTAAATAGGGAAAAGATAAATGCTAATTTAAAGGAAAATAGATGCTAAATTTTCAGGTTCCTATCTATAGAGTATGAATGGCATATATCTAAATATTTGTCAATTTACTAAGCATAAAGGTAAACAGTTTTTTTTTACATGTATTTCTCAAAAAACATACTGTGGAATTCACAGCTTTACCTCACAAGGCTGAGTGCACCCCGTTCCAGCCCTCAGACTAGAATTAAAATTTCTTGGCAGAGCCGGGAATCGAATTTGGATCTCCGGGGCGGCAGCGAAGAATGCTACCCACTACACCACGAGTTAGTATAATTTCAATTTTAATATTGTTTATAACTTAGCCGATAAGTTAAGATTTGGGTACAACCAAATTTACAATTATTTTATGCTCTTACCAAAGCAGCACTTTCTTAATTTTTATTGGCTTTTTTCGGGGGGGGGGCTGGAGCCCCCTCAGCACCTCCCCCCTTATATACGCCCCTGAATCAACGAGTCGATCTGGATTTGTCTGAAACTAGGCGAATAGAAGACCCCCAGCTGTTGTTGTTGTTAATCAGTTGGTTCGCTGGAACAACGAGCCGAGTCGAAGAGCGAAGCAGGAGAATAATAGAATGTTGTCAGCAGACGCTTCTCGCCTATTTACAGAGAGAAATGGAAAGTTGATTTACTAGCCTATTGCCATGGTTTCGTTTGGCCATTTGTTAATTAAGATAGTAATTTGGAAATAGACCTGGCTCAAAAAGGGCTGAGTTTCGGACCTTAAAATGTGATTTCGGGCAGGATCGTACAACTCCTCGCAAATTGGGGGGGGGGTCAAATGTATAAACTGCAGTTACCTGCCTACCAGGGAGAACTTTTCTTCGATTTAGGCTTCAAAGCTTGAAATAACACGGTAGCCTACTATAGGCCGAACGCTACATTAAAAAAAAGTTAATTGTATTCATTATTCCTAATTAACCCTTCAGATAGCAAGCAAACTTTAATGAAATCACAAGTTTTTGATAAACATTTAAGATGTTAATATTTGACTGTAGCAGGCAAATATAGTACAGTATAGCCTATGAGATGCTAAATAATTAAGACAGTGCTTCAGTTGTTTCATTAAAAGATATGTTTTTTTATTTTTATAAATTGACATGGACATTTTTCAAAGTCATCGTTATGAGTCGAAAACGTACTCTCACACGCTTTACTGAGCGTTAAAACTTCATTTATTTCTCCATTGTTGAAACTGCTAGCGATATTTATCACCACGTAACTCAGCTCCGAGTAAGAATGTAAACAATCATAGTTTCAAAAGATCAGCTGACTACAGCAAGTTCAAAGAATACTTATTATGAACTCAGTTATTCACGGAACACAAACATATCGATATCCATAGAGAGAATAATTTTCCTACATTGTCTTGGTTACAACACTGCTTGGCTAGAAGTAGTAACCTAAAAACACTTCTACCGCCCGTGGCATTTTTTTTTAGCAGAAGCGCTCTTGGCCGATATATCACCCCCTGGCACAATAAGGGTTAACAGACAAAATGCCATCACAATATGAATATGAATACAATACATCAACCATTAATTGTCAACGTCGTCGAGCTAAAGATCCGAACACTCACTGTCCGCAGGGATGCATATAGTTTTATTTTTTGAGGGAAGGGGAAACTTCTGTATAATTTGGTGCATTTGGTGTGTAATTTGTATTCACGCCCTCCCTTATCGCTCCCCAATCACGCACGTTCCCACCAAAAGTGTGGTGCAGTTGTTTTAAGGCTATCTGACATCACTATTTCAACCAATTTGTTGTGATGTTTTATGTTTGATTATTGTCAAACAGTACCGGGTGAGTTAGCCGTGGTCGTTACGGCATGAATGCTGGCAGTCGCTCACATCCGGGAGGCGAGGAGGTTCGAATCCTCCCGCCGGCTACCTTGAAGATGGTCTTCGGTGGTTTCCCATCTTCCTTCCAGGCAAATGCCGGGGTAGGTCCCTAACTATAGGCCACAGCCGCTACCTTCCAATTCCTCGTCCTTACATTCATACTTTCCTTCCCAGACAACACTCCACACGCGACGGTACGTGTAGCTCACCCATTGAGTGTCCGCATAGAAGCAGCTACAAACTCTGGCGAGCCGAACATGTCCTCGGACACTCCCGGCACTAAAAGCCATACGCTAAAAAAAATGTCAAACACAACTAAGACAATTTCATGTTACTTTTTATTAATACAGTCATCTTGCTCACGTGATTTGTATGTCTCTGAGAATAGATAACAATGCTATGAGTCTGTTTTTGGAAGTAGAATTTCTTTAACCCTCTTAGTGCCACGCGTCGATCAGATCGGCTCTCGCTGCTCGCGCCAAAAGTGCCAAAGCCGATTCAATCGGCGCGCTGTTTATCTTATATTTGTAGATTTCTGTAGGCATATGTCCGTGATTATTTCATACTGTTGGAAGGGTGAGGTTCCAAGCTTGCCTGTGCGGTGTCCACTTATTTTTCCTTCCAAGTCCGTTACGCGCTAGGTTTGAGTTTGTATTCACGCCCTTCCTTATCGCTCCTTAATCACGCACGTTCCCACCAAAATTGTGGTGCAGTTGTTTTCTTTTTGTTGAAGTTTTCTGCCTACAGAAGTATCTAAGAACTTAGTACAGCTGGAAACGTAGTGTTTATTCGAATATCACTCTTAGGTGTCCTTAATTTACACTCAAAATAGATCTTTTACAAAAAAAAAAAAAAAAAAAATGAACAATACATCATCAGAATAACCTCTATTAAAAAGGTTTTGATGCAGTATTTACCTTTTACATAATGTATGAAAGAATGAGGTATTGGTTATAAAACAAAGCAAAACTAATGATTCTATCGTTGGAAAAGTGGTATTTATGACTTTTTTTTTCGAATAGCCTGCATGATCATTGAAAATGGCTTGGGATTCTTGGCAAGTATTTCAGGAAGTGGCTTGGCACTAAGAGGGTTAAGTACCGACACGTATGTTTTCAACCTACTCAAACTCTAACTCTATTCGGCGGTAGCTATAGAGGAAGGCAAATTTGTCAAAAAATTGATAAGGGTATACAAGTTAGGGGGGGGGGGGGACTTTTGTCACACGCTTCAAGGGCACTTATTGCTGTTCTTGTTAGGTTCTTAAGAGCGAAGGCACTGGAGAGATGTTATGAGATCAGAGCAAACTGATTGTCATACTGTTTCGTACATTACGCTACAGTCGCCTCGCTTTGCTACGTTTCAATATGTCGCTTAGTAACAATAGTACATCATAAGTATATTAGTTTTTAATGTTTTAATTCAAAAACAAATATTATGTGTGACACAATTTCGGGGGGAGGGGGAGGGGCGGGGACGCCCATGGACTGCCGTCGATCTTTGTTTACTAACTCTTGATCAAGTCACGTGTCATTGAGCTTGTCAACCATTTCCGAGTAGGTGGCTAGTAGACAGCAATGATTCTGTGTTCCGTCTAATTTGTCACATCGTAGGTCGGAGGTGGTCTCATCATCGAAAATCTTCTCTGTGCAGAACAGCTTGAAGCAGGTACACCGAGCAGATTCACGGTCATCACAGTGACAAAGTACAAACTTCACAAATTTAAACGAAGTAATCAACAAAGTTTAGACAGAAACTGATGAAATGCCGGAGCTCCACCGATTTGGATAAATACGGCACAAGCGTAGCACCAAAATAATGTCAAACTTCTAAAGTCACGTACATCATTGCTTTTAAAACCTTGTCGGCGCAAGGCAGGGCGCATGCGTAGGGTGTGCTTAAAAAGCGAGATTCGCGAGGGAAGAGTTATGTTATTTTACCTTGTTTATTTCAAAAAAACCGACGCGCGCGCTGTTGTTTCCGGGCAGGAGTAATGATTTTGTGTGCCCCTGTACCTTACCTCAGTTTTAAACCAGGGCTCAGAAATAATAGTTCGAAAATGTACCTTTTCGTATCGTCGTGGTAAGTGGACAAAGCTCAAAGGGCTTGGCTCTCGGCACAGTTGGGAAACGGCAGAGGGGACAAAAATAGACTGTTTGTTCGGTAGAAAAAAAAAATGAAATTACGACTAAGAAGGCAAGATGGCTTTTCCAATTTAAAGCCTAATGTAGTATTAAATCGTTTATAGAATACTTACGGGTTATTTTATTTTTTTGAGGGTTGGGCTACTTAAAAATTTTGCCTTGAACCTAAAACTTGGGGGGGGGGGGGGGTAACCCCCCCCCCCCCCTCGGCTCCGAGCCGAGAGGCCTAACATGTGCTATGTCCAGTCTTTGTACAACTTCTACAGGGCGCCAGGAAATGTTCTCCGCAGCGGATACATGCAGCTGTGAGGGTAGCGTCATCGTCATTAGTTTAGTTGGCAGCGCTGTGTCCATGATAGGGTGAAGGCCACATGTGTGGGCTGTGGGCTGTCGAAATCGTCAGTGCGTCTGGTTAGATTATTGGAAGAGTGCAACAGTATGTTATGAACGGCTGTGGTGAGTACAAAGTTAACTGTTTGTTTGTTTGTTTCGATACAAGCGACAGCCATGCTGCCAACGTAACTGGTGATGCTATCTCTCGCAGAAGCATGTACCCAGCTCGAGTCTAAGCTCTGTGAACTTGCGGGATGAAGGGCAGAGGCAGGGTAGGAACAGGCGAGAATTGAGAAGCCTGTCGACAGCCCGCCGTGTTACCTGACATTCTCGTCTATTCCAATACTGCTAACATAGGGTCTTTTCTGAAACCAGTGGGGTGTTGCGAATAAGTCAGTGAGTCATCGACCAATGTATTTGGTTCGGTACTATGCACGAACCGAGAAACCTCATCACTCGTCAACACCATTTCTCCTAGTTAGCGATGCACATTCCTCTCAGGTTCACGCAGCTTAGACTCGAGCAGTAGGCACTGCGGAGAGCATTCCCTGGCGCCCTGTATTTTGCCTATATTAACCCATGCATGAGTGCCAAACGGCCGAATAGACCCACTTAAAGCTTGCATAATCTAAGAACATTTAGTGAGCACCTACAAACTCAGAGTAATCAACATGCAAAATTTCAGTTTCATAGCCCTTGAGGTTACAAAGATGTGATGATTAATAATATAAAAGGGCGAATTACTTCATTACTTAGTTAATTCTTATCTCATATTCGTCATTCGCGGGGGCGAAGGTACTTCAACCTTTCAGTAGTTAACCTCTTTCCACATGACATTCAAATCCATATCGGCCAGTTTGTCAATGACCCTCCTACACATTTGCTGTTGTTGCAAAAGTGATCTGTCAGGCAGATTGTGCCTGATCGTGCACCATTACGTATTATGTAGAGAACGAATGAGTGTATTCACTAATTGTGGCAAAACTGTTTTTCAGCAAATATTTTAATTTTTTAATATTCACATTTCTAAGGTGTGCCAGACAGGCTTAATGCGCCCACTGCCGCCATACTTAATGTTGCACCCGACGGAAGGTTAAATATCTGAAGTATTTATATTTAGCACAAAATTAATTAGAATACTGTAAGCACTTTTGCAAAAATCGTTTGTTCTCAGTCTGATTTTCATATCGTTTTAATTTTTAAGATTCCAGGAGAGAGGGGCATGTCCTCCCCCGGCGAGGGTGCCTATGTGTATGCTCCTAAACTTGTTTTGTTCAGTATTTCATGTCATTAACAACATCTGCTAGTGCCATTGTGGAATTACCAAAGCAGAATTCACATTGGGTAATATGGGGTTCTTCTGTACCAGTATGTGATCCTCTGCTCTTAGGCTCCTCGCAGCATTTACAGTAGTTGGTAGGCTAATATTATTGTGTTGCTCTCAGCAGTAACTCATTACTTGGTAAAAGATGTTCATGTTTAATTTTCTTATGTACAGACACATGAGTGAATTGCAAGTTCAGTAGTAGGTGATATTATACATGAAAACTGTGTTACGAACATTTCCACAAAGCCCTTACCGGTACTTATTTTGCAAGTTTTTATTTAAAATTATATCTCTCCTTTAAAATTTATATAGGCTTATAAGGTCTAGCCTGCACATATAACTTCCATGTTAGGGACTATTTTTCAGCCTACTGTACATGAATTAGTATGCTAATGTATGTTGTTAGAGAGAACTTGTTGATTATGATCTATAGTATATTGTATTACAAGTGATTTGGTCCTTCTAGTCCAATTTCTTCACTTGACACAGTCTAGGCCTGTATGATTTAGTCTGCCAATATAAAGATAAATAATGGTCCACATGATGTCCAACATAGAAAATTGTATTTAACTTACTTCTCAATTTTATTGTTATGTTTCCTGCTCCACTAGAAAATAAATAATGATTTGTTTAATGAGAAATAAATAATTGTTCGAATAATCTTGGAATGAAGGAAAATTAGAAAAGAAACATGAAAATTGAATTCTGGTACAAGTAGGCCTATTAGCACAACTAGGCTCAGCCAATCCCTTTGGTCATCGCCCATGTCTCACTGGTTGTGAGGGGTGAAAGTCTAATGACACATTGTATCATTTGGACAGGTGGTGGTGGTGGTGGTGGGGGTCAATGTTTTAAGGAGTGTAACATCGAGGCCATCTGCACCTGTTGACATACCGGTACAGTTATGCTGTAAACGAAGAGTCTCGACTCCTCAAAAAATCAAGGTAGAGGGTAAAGAAAAAGGCCATGAAAGACTCCCTAGGCTTCGAAGGTCTGAAGAGAACAAGAGTTGACCAAGGAAGTTATAATTATAGTTGTTCAAAGGGGCGGAACAGTGAGGTCATCTGCCTCATTGACCAAGGGAGATCGACAGGAAGATGTGTGCCCCACAAGTTGAGTGCCCTGGGGAGATCATTAGTGACAGTGACATGCACACTGCACAGGCTACTAGTCTATAAGATGAGACTGCACGGTGATAGGCCTACATCAGTAGGTTAAATAGGAAATGTTTGTAAGAAGGCAAAGGAGTCGAAAGCTTTGTCGTCCCATTTTCCAATTCTTAAATTCAAGTTACCTTGCCACATAATCGTTAATCGTTAGAGTGATAGATATGGTACCGTAACCGTAAGTTCAGAAATGTTTTATCTGTACGCCGCTTCAATCGTGAAACGATCATATTAATGCGATTTTGATGGCTAAAGCAAGGGCATTACTTCGTAGAAGGCAACTCGAATGAAATCGCATAGGCCTAATCTAAAAATTACAAGTAAGGTGCCGGTATAGGGTGAAATTCTTGTGAAATTAACGAAATTCTTCATTGAGCAACATCACTATGCATTCATCATCAGTTTAGTCTCCTAGTGGACGCATGGTCTCCACGTAGTATAAAACAAAGTCCCCGATTCTTGGATGTAACGGTTAATCTCGAGAACCACTGGATGGATTTTGATGCGGGTTTCACCATTCTGTAAAGGATTTCTCGAGGAAGGTTACTGTAGAAAAACATTAATTTATGACGAAATGAAGCCGAACAGTATCGATTTCAGTGAATCGAGTCGAAGGAAAACCTGCCGTCCGTGGGCCTTTTAAGCTTATGCTGGGTAAACCGTTAAAGATATTGGGCGAAGCCGGAGTGGGTTGCTTGTTATATTATGTTAAATTTATTTCGAAATAATGAATGAAACACATTTAAACGACCGCCAATTCACGCCATCTTGTAACCGTTGCCGTTTTTATAGTTTTGATGAAGGGCTTTACTTCGCTGCTGATACAGCGCTGCAATTTCCGCTTTAATAAAATCGCAGCTTATTGCTCCCCAGTTTTCTAAAAACCAATGAGATATAAGCAGCGTCTTTTATTTCATTAATTCCTTTTTCTGATCATGTGTTTCTAATCGTTGGTAAATTCCATGTGCCAGTAGTTAGTAGTCGTTTCCATTTTCATTATAATCATCATCGTTTGGGGCAGATGACCTGGTTGTTACGTCCATTATAGGCCTACTACTAATCACCACCACAAAGTCTTCCTTGACTGTAATTATTAAAATATTCTTTTTCTAGTTTATAATTTGATATGTCCGTTCAGTAGTAGTATTCATTATCATCCTTATCATAGGGGCAAATGGCCCAGATGTTACGTCTTTTATTATAGTAATAATAACCACAACATAAAGTTGTAGTGATAGAAGCCATTGTTCAGTGTTGCCTAATTCTAATAAAGGTAGCTTTTCAGTCGGTCAACACGATTCTTAAATTTGTTTTTCTATTAGTTTGTAAGTTTGATGTGTCGTTTAGTACTAGTTTTCACTATCATCCTTTAAATAAATAAATAAATAAATAAATAAATAAATAAATAAATAAATAAATAAATAAATAAATAAATAAATAAATAAATAAATAAATAAATAAATAAATAAAATGTATCTCTTTCAGTGTTTTCTGACCATGGAGACTTTCAGACTTCATGATTATTCCACCGGGTGAAGTCGGGTAATACTGCTTCTGAAAGATAAAGTATAATTCTAGTTTCATCCCTGATGAGGATGCAATTCTCGAGTAACGCTGCATGGCCAATTATTGTACCAATATTTCCACCCGATAATCCAAGCGGCCCTGTGGCGCAACGGATAACGCGTCTGACTACGGATCAGAAGATTCCAGGTTCGAATCCTGGCAGGGTCGAATTTTTTTTTTTTTTCTATTCACGTGCATGAACGGATCAGATGGTTTATTTCAAGTGTGTTCCTTCGAAACTCTTTTTGTCTGGCCCACCCAATTCCCTGCAGAGAGCGTGAAATGCCGCACCTCGAGCGCAAAAAGAAGTAAAGGTACATTCTGTGACTAATCTCGTAGATTTTCCACCTGCAATATTTCATGGGGAGTAACAACAAGGAGTAATAAGGAGAGGCCCTAACGGCAAGGAAGTGAAGCCAGAAGTTACTCCTTCACATATGCTCAAAACATTGCGGTAGTCCCATAAGAAAAGCAAGTAATGCTGTGTCGTACGTACTTAAAAGTGCTGATATTTCGCGTGTGGGACGAAATGTCGACGTATGGGGCATATGTTTGCACAAACAGAACTCCCACCTGCCAAAGTAATGTCATTTTACAAGTAAATGCACTATATTTGCCATTTATTGAGTTAAGTTTCCATCCTTAGAGTAGCCACCTTACGGTACAGTTCTAGTATCATTCGTTAAATGTTCAAATATTGGCATATGTGTCCACCAATATAAGTATTTTGATTGCTAGGAATTAATTACGGATATTTTTCTTTGTTTCTTACTGGAAATAGTTTCTGCTTGTCAATTAATGAACGGTATTGCTGTAATCTAATTACCCCAATATATTTTTAACGTGGCTTGAGCTCTAGATTTATTGCTCGTGGGTGTTAGAAGAATGATATGCCATTATTTGCATATTTTAGCGTGTTAATCTTAAACCTCAGCCTAGACCTTGTTTATTTTGTTACCAGAACTGAACTGGCCTATTAAAAAAAACATCGTGCAATAAAAACAATAACGCCACCACCCAATTAGTTTACATGCCTTAATATTTTAAATGTATTAAAATTATTTAATACACATTCGTGAATATAATGGCAGGCCTACTGGTATCTCGGTAATTATTTGCCTATTGACAGCCGTACACTTCACGCTAGCCAGCAAAGATCAACAAATATTCCTTGATTTCCATCGTCATATAGGCATACTTTACAACTTCGTACTATACCTGCACACGAATCTTTTACTGGTAATCATACTTAAATCCCATTAATAAATAAGTCGAGGGTCGTAGGTTCCAGCACTACCTTCGTAATGTTACATTACGAAGGCAGTGGCTCCGTTTACCGCGAGCTGGGCAAGTATGGGGGCGTTGTCAGTGCTATAGCGCTGGCAGGGCGTCTCCTTATTACTCCTTGAGTAACAATGAATTTATTCTTTAATAGATCATGTCCGAGAATTTCAGTGATTTCAATCACATTTCACCTTCGAACCGAGATTCGAGGCGGGTTCACGTTGGTGACAGGCAAACAGCTTAACCACTGCGCCATCACAGTTTGTCCTTGAATGATGTGCGCTAGCATGCTTCCCCTAAACTCTCGCGCTGGTAACACGTATTCGGGTACCTTCGGTCGAAACGGTAACGTCCTTGACTGTACCAACAACACTCACGGCACTCCCTCGTCTTGGGACTTGAGCTAAACATTCTGATGTATAAGGGCTTCCCTTTTGTCACGTCAGCCTTTAAATTTCCTCTGAGGCTGTCAAAGCATGCACTGATGTTAGTTGGAGCACTATAGATGCTCTTAATTTCGCTTTTTTTTTTTCGCTATCGTTTTACCCTCCAGAGTCGGCTTTTCCCCCGGACTAAGCGAGGAATCCCACCTCTACCACCACTGAGGGCAGGGTCCTGGAGCTTGAGACCCTGAGTTGAGGATACAACTGGGGTGTGTGACCAACACTACGCCCAGGCGTCCTCACCTGCAAAGCGAACAGGGGGCCTGATGAAGGGATGGGAAGAGTGGGACGGTTAGGCAAGGAAGCGGGAAGGAGGCGGCCGTGACCTTACGATAGGTTCCATCCTGGCATTTGCCCGAAGACGAAGTGGGAAACTACGGAAAGCCACTTCGAGGATGGCTGAGGTGGGAATCGAACCCCCTCTACTCATTTGGACCTCCCGAGGCTGAGTAGACCCCGTTCCAGTCCTCATACCACTTTTCAATGCTCTTAATTACGAGTAATTTATGTAATAAATCATTTATTCATTCACTTTCATTTCAGACTGTTTTGCCTTCCAACGTCCAGTCAAGTCTGCAAGCCTCTGTTTACAAACAAGTCACCTCCATGATCCCATATTAACAGTCAGCACGGTCTTCTCTGCTTCTGCAGAAGGACTGGCTCACCAATTGATTCCAACCAAAATTCTCATTTCCAAATAACGACAATTTGTTGGAAAGATTTTGTAGGACCTACCGTATTGGTCCTTCAAATTTTTAAATAACAAATTATTAAAAGAAAACCGTTAGACGAAGCTGTTCGGATGAGTCAAATAAGATTGGGTCTTGTGATGAGAATGAGGGAGGAGAGATTACCTAAGAAGATAACGAGTTCGACTTTAGAGGGTAAGAGGAGGAGAGGAAAACCTAGGAGGTGATGATTAGATTCAGTATTCAACAATTTCAAATAAGCCAAGCTTAACTACATATTGTAGTAGTAAATTTAGAATCATCCTCAGGTCTATTTTGGAAGTTGCAGTGAAATAATTAATTGAGAGCGTCAGTCTCTCCTTAGTGCTTGGGTCAATAATGGCGGCCGCCTTGGTTACCTGTCTGTTTATGAACAGTACTGTATTTCGCCGCTAGAGTGTGCTATTTCCTAATACTGCCTTTTGCTGCTAGAGGGTGCTGCAGTCTGGTACTATATTCTGCTCCAAGAGCGTGCTCATTACGTTTGTTAATCTGTGGTGCGTGCCACTGGTGCGTGCTAGTGCACGCTTTACCCGTAGTACTGTATTGTGCGCACCTCCTCCTAGCAATGAATAAAGCTTTCTATTATAATTTGTACTGCCGGTATATAAAAGGTTTTTGATTATAATAATACAGACAACTCGCCAGCAACACTAACGTTGGGTTGCAGTTGAACTCGTGTGTCGAGCGTAATTTGCGAAGAGCAGATGCATTTTCACTACACACGTCATTTCAGTAAAACTATCGGACCAAATGTCAACTAAATAGGCTATGCAGACATCACACAGACAGCTACTTTTATTCCAATATCTGCTGTGGTTTATCCACTAATGAATAATACGTATGGGTGCGAAAATCGATAGAAAATCCTGATACAAAATGACCAATACCTTTTTATTTTCGCTATCATTTTACCCTCCCGAGTCGGCTTTTACTACGGACTAAAGCGGGGGATCCCACCTCTACCGCCACTGAGGGCAGTGTCCTGGAGCTTCAGACCATGGTTTGGGGATACAACTGGGGTGTGTGACCAGCACGACGCCCAGGCGGCCTCAGCTGCAAAACGAACAGGGGCCTGATGAAGGGATAGGAAGAGTGGGAGGGTTTGGCAAGGAAGTGGGAAGGAGGCGGCCGTGGCCTTACACTAGGTACCATCCCGGCATTTGCCCGAAGACAAAGTGGGAAACCACGGAAAACCACTTTGATACTTTTCTTTTGTTCCATAAATTCGTACAACGGAGCAAGCACAAAATATAACCCTTAATATTCCCCGAAACCATTTTACAATATGTACAGTAGTGTTCTGTAAGTGGCGTCAGACATTTCTCAATATTGAGCTCTTAACATTTGTCTCCCAACATTGTGCAGATAGGCTAAGTATGTAGTTCTGTGGGAGTCAGACTCCATGTAGGCGTCTTCCTCGGACTAACAAAGCGAGGGATCCCACCACTACCGCCGCCAGGGTAGTGTCCTGGAGCTTGAAACATTGTATAGAGGGATACAACTGGGGAGGTTGGACAAGCACCTAGCCCAGGCGGCCTCACCTGTTTATTCATCTGTTTGTTGGTGATAGTGGTTAGCCTATTGTTGTTTTAAGGCGTGAATCATCTAGGTCATTTGCCTATATTACTACTGTTTGCCCACCACTGCATCACACGGAAGCTGTTAGAGTGCATGCTAAAAAAAGGGGCATTAATCATCCCCAGAATTCACATAATTCTGGGAGGTGAGAGAGTAAAGGGGCACTTTTTAAATAGCCTTTTGCACTTTTTCAAAATAGTATTTTTATTATTATTATTTTGAAGATGTAGGCTAGCGAAGAAGGTTCATTGAAAATAAGATCTTGATTTTTTGCTAACTTATCTTTATTAATAGCCTATATATATATATTTAGTTGGCTTAGCTCCAAGGTTGGCTTTTCCCTCGGACTCAGCGAGGGATCCTACCATTACCGCTGCCAGGGCAGTGTCCTGGAGCTTGAAACACCTGGTCAGGGGATATAATTGTGGTGGTGGGACCAGCACCTCGCCCAGATGGCCTCACCTGCAAAGCGAACAGGGGCCTCATGAGGGAAGGCAAGGGAGGGGAAGATTGGGAGGGATAGGCAAGGAAGGGGGAAGGAGGTGGCCGTGGCCTTACGGTAGGTATCATCCCGGCATTTGCCCGAAGACGAAGTGGGAAACCACGGGAAACCACTTCGAGGAAGGTGAGGTGGGAATCGAACTCCCTCTACTCATTTTGACCACCTGAGGCTGAGTAGACCTCGTTCCAGTCCTCAGACCACTTTTCAAATTTCGTGGCAGAGCCGGGAATCGAACCGCGGACCTCCGGGGTGGCAGCTAAGCATGCTGACCACTAAACCACGGAGGTGACAGTAAATAAACACATAAATAAATAAATAAATAATGAGCAAGATTAAATAATTAATTAATTAATTTTCTAAATATTTAAAACACTAAGGTGATTGTTGTTACCGCGAGATTGAGAGAACGGCTGAACCTATTGACTTCGTAAAGCATTCTGACGAAGGCTGTAGATTTGCAGTGCGTCTTTAAAAAGAAAATATGTTACCGTATATTTTTTTAAATTAATAAAGAGAAATGTAATATTTCTGACTCACACGCGTGCGCACAATAGCTTTCCCCCGTGAGAGACATGGCGGATAGAAGATCCAACGCATTTTACTGTGTTAGTTGTTTATGAGAATGATAAAGGAGGGAATATATTGTTCATGATGTTTCCACGAGATATACGGGAATAGAATTCGAAAAGATGGGAAATATTGAAGAACTTGCACTGGCAGTTGAGTGCATAAGTTGTTTATGTTACTTAATAGTTGGCTTGTCTTCATCGACTGGGTAGCTCAACCATTAGCGTTGCTGACTTCGAATAATATTACGCATCATCAAAGGAGTTCAAATCCCACCTCGGGTATTTTATTTTATAACGGTACGGTATTCTTCTTTCTTGCTATTGGTATTCCATCGTCGTAAACATATTTTACTTTTATTATTCCCGTAAAGTAACGAAGCCTCCGTGGCTTAGGCAGCAGCACGCCGGCCTCTCACCGCTGGGTCCATGGTTCAAAACCCGGCCACTCCATGTGAGATTTGTGCTGGACAAAGCGCAGGCAGACAGGTTTTACTCCGGGTACTCCGGTTTACCCTGTCACAATTTCATTCCAGCAACACCCTCCTCTATCATTTCATTTCATATGTCATTCATTTAATCATTGCCCCGGGGGGAGTGCGACAGGCGCCGGCAGCCGGCACAGTTCATATCCTCGTCGCTAGATGGGGGCTTCATTCATTCCATTCCCTGACCCGGTCGGTCGACTGGAAGCAGGCTGTGGATTTTCATTCCCGTAAAGTAACGAATTCTACACGATATACGTTGTCATAATCTATACTTTTAAATTATTAAAGAAAAAATAAGTATTCCAGACACTCGCGCGTGCACACAATCGCTTTCGTCCATGAGAGACAAATGGCGGACAGAAGTCATTGGAGGGGCATGGACATCGTGGTCATTCATTCCCGTATACTTGGGTGTGTGTGTAATTTTGACTGATATCCTGTGCAGTGCCAATTAATAAAAAATATGAAATTTGTTGATGATTTCAATTTTGATAAAACCAATCTTCGGATTGATAACAAATGATTGATTTATGTAAGTTTATACTTACTACTTTGAAAGCATTTATTTTCACCTGTGTACAATTTTTAGCGTTAGCCTAACTTAACACTATCTTGCTGAAGCTGAATGAACAAACTGATCAGCTGTTCAGCTAGCCAGAGGAGTGGTAGTGAGATGGATGTGACGGTCACGGTGTGACGCTATCATTCCTTATCCCTTTCCAAAAATACACCACTTGTTAGTGGCCATTCTGCTAGTATCCGACTGTGAGTGTCATTGTGGAAAGTGAAGAATATTGTGTTAAGCTGTAAGTTATTGCTCTTTTAATTTAAACTTTAGTTGAAAACTGTACAGACGTAGGATATATTAGTTGACCCGTCAGAAATATTAATTCTGTAACAGTCTGGCAACGATTCATTTTCATACCAAAGAAAATGCATTCCTGATTTGTTGGTTTATATAATGTACATTTAAATCACACATGTTGGAAATAAATGAATGATTTATTTTCATACCAAAGAAAATGCATTCCTGATTTGTTGGTTTATATAATGTACATTTAAACCACACATGTTGGAAATAAATGAAAACAATTGAATTAGGAAGAAAAGTGGTCTTGTCACTAAATCGCTGAAAATTACTTGATGCGGATACTGGATTTTAAATGTTTATATGTTGTCAGCATTGCTTAGTTATTGACATTTCTTATACATTTGTTACTTTCTGAACAGTGATATATTTTAGGGTTTTATTTAAAAAATATATTTTTAGATTTTGGAGGAACAACTGTGTTAATTTTTCTCAAAACAATGGGGCAGAAATAGCCTAGCTCCTTTGGTCCAAAATAACAGCATACCTTTTTAAATAGCTCAAAATATAGAAATGTTCCACTCGTTAGTAATTAAATTCATATTTATTAAAACACAAGTTAGATTCTTAATTAGGGTTACAAATAGTTGTGGTTTTGTTGTTTGAGTCTTCAGTCTTTTGACTGGTTTGATGCAGCCATCCACGCCTCCCTGCCCTGAGCTAATCGTTTCATCTCTACATAGCTACCACACCCTACATCCGAGGCAATCTGTTTAACATATTCTAACCTTGGTCTACCCCTACAGTTCTTGTCCTCAACCCTTCCATAACTAAGCTTGCTATTCCTGGGTGTCTTAGTATGTGTCCTACTAACCTATCTCTTCTCTTCATTAGCAGTCGCCAGAAACATCTCTCCCATCCCACTCATCTTAATGCCTCTTCGTTTGTAACCCTATATACCCATCTGATCTTCATCATTCTCCTGTAACACCACATTTCAAATACTTCAATTCTCCTCTTTTCTGCTGCACCAATAGTCCAAGTTTCAGTTCCATAGAGTGCCACGCTCCAGACAAAGGCTTTCAAAAATGACTTCCTAATACCTAAATCTATATTCGATGTCAACAGATCCCTTTTCTGTAGAAATGCTTTCCTTGCCTGAGCCAACCTACTTTTTATATCCTCTTTGCTTCGTCCATCACTGGTTATTTTGCTTTTTAAGTAACAGAAGTCTCCTACTTCCTTCAGCTTTTCACCTGCCAATTTGATGTCCATAGAGGTTTCTGATTTATTTCGGCTGCATTCCAATATTTTTGTTTTACATTTATTAATTTTCATCAGGTATTCTTTCCGTAAGACGGAGTCCATACCATTCAAATACTCATTCAAATCCTCAGGCATGTCGGCCAAGATGACGATGTCATCAGCAAATCTCAGAGTTGAAATTAATTCTCCTTGAATCTTCACTCCCACTTTAAATGTTTCTCCAATAGTTAATGAATAGGTAATTTTATTTAAATTCTAATGGTTTGGCCACAATGTCAGGGAATAGGAAGGGCCACATGATTTCACCAAGTAAACTGGACTTTATAATAATTGTATATCAACAAAATTGTTAATTGTCGAGCATTTACACAATACAACTTATCAAATGCTAATGAACTCTAACACAAAAATAATTAATTAGAGTGGGTTTTTAAAATTTCGGAATCGTATATTTGCTTTCATTGATTATGTCCGAGCCTTCAACCCCAATGTAATTTTGACTCAGCTCAGCCCCCTCCAGAAGAAAACAGTAGTTACGCCGCTGACCTGAATCCTCATATTATCCCATCTACTACCTGTTAAATGTTTTACACTACCCCAGTGAGGGGTCTTGACTCAGAAGTAGCCCACTTCGTTTGCCGAGTATTGTAAGGATTGTAGGCAGATAAAGCCATCAAGATAGCCATATTGTGAGAATCAATGGTAATGGCAGTAAAACATGGAGAGCAATACCTTATTTTTCCCACATATAATATCAGTCACGTATGGACATGTTGATACTAATACATCGTTTCAGTTTATTAGTTACTGTTTTCCATATTGTTTATTAATTCCGCATATTTTAAATGAATGAATGAAAATCCACAGCCTGCTTCCAGTCTCCGACCGGGTCAGGAAAGGAATGAATGAAGCCCCCATCTAGCGGCGAGGATATGAAGTGTGCCGGCTGCCGAAGCCTGTCGCACTCCTCTGGGGCAATGATTAAATGAATGACAGATGAAATGAAATGATAGTGCAGAGTGTTGCTGGAATGAAATTGTGACAGGGAAAACCGGAGTACCCGGAGAAAAACCTGTCTGCCTCCGTTTTGTCCAGCACAGATCTCACATGGAGTGACCGGGATTTGAACCACGGACTCAGCGGTGAGAGGCCGGCGTGCTGCCGCCTAAGCCACGGAGGCTCGATCCGCATATTTTAAATAGTATTTGCAATTTTGTTTATTGTGCTGGAAAATATAGGCTAATTAAACTAGTCTAGTATTCATGCAAAGAGAATGTTTTATTAATCATTGATTTTTATGAATAAAACTCGAAATATAATTTTTGATAATGTAGCCTACACAACTATGAATGCCCCCATCTGCCCTCCCCTCCCCCAGAAAGAAATCCTGCTTACGCCACTGATACCAAGAGATGGAAATTTCTTATTTAGATCAGTTTCGTACTGTTAATATAATAATGAAGAGTGTCATCGTTAGCTGCGTTTGTAAACTATTGCAAAAATTGTTGCTGACAGGGCCAATTATAAGGTTTTTGATGTGTAACATCTTTCCGCTCGGTTGCTGGATAGTTTTGTGGGAGTGATTTAGAAAATTGGGGACGGAAGTGGATCGGAACGATCGAGCTGGCAGTGGTGGATCGAATGGAAGTATGCACTGCCCGCTCGATCAATCGAACGGAAGTGTACTAGCTGGCAGTGGTGGAAAACGGAAGTATGCACTGCCCGCTCAATCGATCGATCCAGTGGGCAGTGGTAAGACCCAGCTGGCAGTGGTACGAGAAACAATGAACGCGCTGTATCTGAAATTGATACTATGACGTACTCTCGGCCATGTGGAATGTATATGACATACTGAACGGAAAACGCTCATGCGAACTCTGGCGTCAAGTGATTGAAACAAATGACATGGTACAAGTTCGAAGTCTTCGTATCAGTATTTAAATGGTAAAATGCCTTAATATCAAACATTGTAAGTAGTCGACATTGCCGGTATTATTTTTCGGCACAATGGCTATTCAAATATTAACCCACATAACGGTAATGCAGTCATCAATATAATATAATCGTTGTGGTTATACGAGAATTGAGCAAGCCTCATGAACTATTACTGAATACATTCTCTTTACTCACAAGAGGGCCTATTCATAAGGCATTTTAAACTCAATTTCACGCAGGAACATTATCAAAGAAGCAAAATATAAATGAAACTTAATTCCGTAATGCAGTATTATTGGAACGTGGAAATAAGTTACCATCTTGTGCACAACCTTTGCGTAGTCGAAATACCCGTGTGGTTAGTGCTTATGACTGTGAATCTAGAGATCTTGTGTTCGAATCCCGGACGGGGTAGATATTTATTTTTGCTACCAGAATATCATTTTAAACGATATTTATCATACCAATAAGACTCATTTTAACAGAATCCATATGGAATTACGTGTTGGTCTGTGAATGAAGAGGACCTGTTTATAAGGAATTTAAGGTTATGAGCGGTGTCGCGTCTATTAATCTAATTGCTCCATATAGTATTCTTTATTTAGGCTAGTGCTGGTGGAAGCTACAAATCATCTAATAAAATGAGTTCCGTATTATAAACTACAATATCTGTAAAACACTCCCTTTTACAATAGATTAATATTTGTACCAATAATAGTATAAATTACCGGTGTAATTATTTATTATTGGCGATCAGTCTCATCGCATTCCCCTCAACAACCAACTTGAGTATGAAAGTCTCTGGACGGTGAATTAGCTGGTCATGTTGAGCTTCATTGTGTAAGCCAATTCCAATTGTTTATTGATTCTTTGTGTAGAGTATATAACAATGAGTTTAGTCACGCTGTTGATAGGGAGCAGATGACCTCGCTGTTCCGCCCCTTAAAGCAACAATAACTGACACGCTGTTGTTTATAGCAATGGAAGTATTATTTACCATTTGATATTTAGCGGCTCCGTTTATACAGGGCACTATTGGGTCATTGAATACGACGTTAATTTGGGGAAAACTTCTACTGTAGACTAAATAATCCCGTTCGACGAAATACACTAGGCCTATATCATTGACCGGTCTTATGTAAACTACAAATATACGCAACAAAGTGAAATATCGGAGAAAAGAAGAAGCCGCTTTTAAAATCCAATATAAAACTACCATTTCAGGAACAATTCCCGATATTATGCCGTACAGTGTAGAGTTTTTGACGAACGAATGTAAACATTGTTCTGAATTGTATTTCTCTTGCGAGAAAACTACGCCTGGTTACTTTGGTCTTTGCTGTTGTAATGGTAAAACTGATCTGCCAGAATATAAAATACTTGACAGGCTGAAACAATGTTCCACTGGAGATGATATATCGAGGAATTTCAGAGAGAATATTCGACTGTACAACAATGCTATGTCTTTCGTTTCCTTTGGTGCTAATGTTACCGTGCCACCTGAATATGGTCGATGTTGTTTAAGAATTTCTTGAATTGTAGGCAACATCATCACATTTCTTCCTTATATTCCGAAAATGAAAGTGACGGTTCTTACGGCCAGTGTATATATTAACCCCCTCCTCCTCACTCCTTCTCCAAGATGGCGACCGTAGCTTAACATAACCTAGCCTAACCTAACAAGATGGCAGTCGTAGCTTAACTTAACCTAGTCTAACCTAACAAGATGGTGGCCATTGCTTAACTTAACCTAACCTAACCTACGAGGTGTGATCAAAAAGTTATAAAATGGTTATCAATAGCTTAACTTAACCTAACCTTGCCTAAGCTAATCTAACCTAAGCTAACCTATGTTAACCTAACCTAACCTAACCTAACCTACGAGATGTGTTCAAAAGTGGTGTTCGAGCTAAGTATCTTTAATTGGTCGAGCAAAGATGGTGACGGCTAGGGAGGAGACGGTGAGGGTATTATTATTATTATTATTTTCTTTTTCTTTTCTTTTCTTAGTCGTTTACCCTCCAGGTTGGTGGAACCCACGGACTCAGCGAGGGAACTCACCACTACCGCCTCTACGGGCAGTGTCCTAGAGCTGGGAACATCTAATCGGAGTGGATACGACTGGTGAGGTGTGATTGGCACCTCGCCCAGGCGGCCTCACCTGCAAAGCGAACAGAGGCCTCATGAGGGAAGGTAATGGATGGTCAGGATGGATAGGCAAGGAAGAGGGAAGGAGGCGGCCGTGGCCTTGAAGAAGGTACTGTCGCCGTTTACCCGGATAGTAGGCTGTCAGATATCCGCCCCCTTAATCGGATTGCCAACAATCAATCGCACCAGCTCAGCTACATCAATGAAAATGGCACTGACAGATACTACCGAGGTTTGAACACAGAAGTTACCAAGAAAAATTATTGTGGAACACACCAAAATAGACGGGGTTACATACTTACTTTTACTTACCTCTTATAAATATCTCGGGGATTGGGTTGACAACAGGATCCTTAAAGTATGCTCTCACAATAACCTTCACCATGACATTTAAAAATGAACCAGACCGAAGACGAGAACTTTGAACTGTACAAAAGCTTTATTTTCACATAAAGAGTATGATTTTCACAACTCAACAAAATAAACGTGGCTATCAGTAGCCCATGTCAATCTGACTACGTCCTCCTAAAGGACTTGCAAATTTATCAAACAATAGGTAAGCTCTCATGAGCTCAAAATAACGTAACATTTTATAACACATTTGGATTGGATGAGGAAGTCAGGGTACGACATATATAGAGCATTTGGTTTCCTTTTAATAAACATAACACTTTTATAAATAGGCACAAGGCCGGAGTATCGACCTCACCCGCTTGTAACCAGATGTCTGGCCGGCTGGTCTACTCTTTAACCTGGCTCACACCTGTCAAATGGGGCGCACTCCTCCCCACACTTGCGTAAGAATTCAGCTCCTTTTAAAGCTTTAAATGTCTACAAGACAACTCATACATATTGACGCAAATCTTTCAAATGTTTAACTTCCATCCCACTGGATTATTTTAACTATCCTTAAACTTGTTAAGTTATCATCCAAATGTTTAATCAGCATAGTTTAGAGTGTAAAACACACTCTTAAATGTTTATAACAAAATCACATAAATTATTTATAACAATTAGAAATTGTTTATAATATTGTCGAAAATAATTACAAAATTTTTAAACACGCCTTTAACATTTCTTTCGTTCCACATTATTGTCAAAGATATTTACATTTATTATTTACAATATCAACATTTAAATTGTTTAAATTAATAATTTAAGAAATACATTGAACCACATGTTTTATCCGTTTGGTAAATTCATAATCGTGTTTAATATAATCGACCAATGAAGGTTAGTTATACATGTCAATGTCACAATCTGGTTTAATAAAGGTTGTAATAAATTTAATTATTTGTGACGGCAATCTTCATTCAAAATCTTATCTCAAATTCTTTCAAACTCTTGTTAATTATAACAGTAAATTCACTTGATTGATTTTCAACGAACTATGACAATACACTCTAGCGGAAAATACTTCGCTTACAAAATAATGCACAAACTGCATTCAAATAGCCCAAAATTCATCATATATTAATCTATATGGCATTAAAATCATCCACAGCATTTACAAAAAACTCCCCTAATACAATCTTTATCATCATTAATTACTGTGGGAATCTCCTTCATTTATTTAAGGGCATTATACGTCAGCGACTTTCAACATGTCCGCTGCACTATCGATTATACATTCATAGTTCCACTTAAAAATTCTTATGTCAATTATTGTTTCAAAACTGTTGTCATTTAAACTTCGTGGATTTCATTCATGAATCGAAATGAAATAAAAATTTGCCAATCACAAACAAATTTAATAGTGAATGCGCTTATATACGCCTGTCTGGTCTATCAAAATTTTAAGATTAACATCTTAACAGAATTGTAGTATAAAAATACTATCATCAAATAAAGTGCGACTAAGTGCAAAATAGTCGAATAGAATCCAATTAGACTGGGGAATGCAAACATCATTATATAAATCTCTATATGAGAAAAAACCTAACACAAGTTTCACGAATTTAATGCATTCAATAATTCATAATTAATGTTCATCTTTCACAAAATTGCCTAAGATGCAATGGTCGTTCATGACTGACGATAAATGTCTGTGTTGCAATCAATTCAAATAACGACTAGTATTTCCAAGATCGTCGACAACGTACTGGATTTTAACGCTCTAAAATCATTTAAATGTTCTTCCTTCTTGATGATGACAGAAAATTGGTCAAAGTAATTAAACTGGGGTAGAATTACTTTAATAAAGTGACACGCTGTCTGAATTTAAATCTGCCATAAAAATCATTAACTTACAGTCAAATCGTGACTACAAAAATAAGCAAATTACTGAAAAATCTAAATATCAGTCTCAACTGATTCAAAATCATTTAACTATGCCCATGACATAACAATGTCTTAATAAAAACGTCGAAAAAGGTATAACTCATCAAGGTGTACTGAGAATAGGAATCTCAAACAAGAATATCGGGCAAAAATACATGAGGACAAAAATATGGGAAAAATGGTTGCTCAAACATTGCTAAGAAACTCAAATACAATAAACATTCACGACTACCTTATCTGCCGATTGACGTTCCAGAGGAAAATTCCCCAAAGAAGACTGTTGATGGATCCATTCCACCAAGTTAAAGCTGAGCTCCATCCTCGAAACCAGAAACAGCACCATCGAAGAATCGAACTGCTTCACGAAGACGAACGACATCCTTCCGGCAATAATCTTCTTTGTGAGTCGGGACAACCCTGACCTCTCTTGAAAAATCCCTGAAGTTCCAGTTGAAAATCGCCATGAAGTTTTTGTATAAATTTCCGAAGAAATATTCATATTCAGAAAGTATGAAATCATTTCTATTGCTGTTTGATAGTATTCAGCCTTTACTCACGAAACATGGGTGTAGATGGTTATTTACCACATGTTCGCTTGTATGGAATAGCAATTAGCGAAGTTCCATGTTGCTATTTTACTCCGTTGAAATATGTCCCAATTGCATTAAGTCCTTTAGCCTTCCATTTGCTCTTCGGTTGAAGTATTAGAAGAACAAACTGCCTTATTAAATTGCTCCATTATATTGTAGCGTTGTGTCACAAAAGCAATCTGAAGTCTTCCTATTTCACTAGCCCTGTCAGCCGTAGCGTTGAGTCTGGCTATACAAAGTGTTTCTTCTGTGGCGAGAAAATCACTTTTGTCAGTCGTCTAATTTTGTCAATAACTTCCAAAATACTTCTTCGAAATTGTTCAGCTTTTCTACAGTCCTTACTGTAGTAATGCACAAGAGAATTAGCTTATAGGCGACCGCTAACTGTTCACAGCTAATCTTGTAGAAGCGTTATAAGTGTCGTTTCAACTTCACCTAGATTTACTTCACAGTAAACCTGCACTGCTTGTATGTTAGACTAGTGGCTTCGCCACGCGTTACAAAGACGACTTTTTCACTACTGATTCACTCGACGTTTCACTGAAATGCTTATTTGAAATCTGACGATTGATTTATAATCTGAGAATGAGTGAATGAGCGAATGAGGCTCCTCTCTTCTGCGCAAGGCCTTTTATGAACTTCTTGAGGGGCGTATCTATCCCTTCCATCGCGTGTTACTGCGTCATCGCTAGAAGTTCCAACTTCGTCAATACATGACGGATTTTCGTAATTCAAAAACTGAAAATAAATTTCACCAAAATTCCAGATCAATGCCTCTACTGCAAATGGATTTCCACAATTCTGCATTCCAAAAAGTAATAAAAATACCATAGTTTCAGCAATCTCCGTCTTCCTTTAGACTATCGTTCATTGGTTTAAGTCTCCCCTCCAATAGCATAATTTCTTCCTCAGCAGAATTCCACGTTTCTCGCGACTGCGTCGTAGATCTCGGATCCTTCTCGAATAAATGCTGACGTCACTGAGAATCTCAGCTCAAGTAGCCTGCTGGCATACCGTCTGCGTCATCCGTGCTTACGTCATGACTACCCACGTCATAACTATGACAGCCATAACTTTCGCTATAATTTCCAAAATAGCCACCGTGGTCTCTATATAATTCAATTACGGGGGCATTCTCCTCTCACCACGTTTTAAAAACAGTTGCAAATTGTTTTTAAACTCAGTGTTACAAGTACCTCAACTCTCTTGAACACGAAATTGAATTATTACTGGCTTACTCTAGGATAGTATCTTTTTAAATTTCCAGCATTGAACTTGCCGTAAATGACGTTATTCTCATCATCGTAGAGTTCATAGCAGTTGTTTCCATAGGCGTTCGTAATCCTAAACGGCCCCATGAATACATTTCCAAATTTGGGGTATATTTTCTTGCTCATATCAGCCTTGACAGGTCTGCGTAATAATACAAGATTTCCAACTTGTAAGGGTGCACCAAAACGTTTTCCAGCTACTCTTTTCAATCGTTTCTCTGCTGCTTTCTGGAGTTGTTCCTTCGCCTTGTCAATCCTCTGCTGCCTTCCTACGTCGGGATCTCCAGGAATGTGGTTGAAAAGATTATCCCACGGCCTTTCTGGGTTTCTTCCAAGATGAAGTCGCATTGGCACTTCTCCTGTGCTCTCCTGCACTGTAGAGTTCAGACATTCCTCTATAAGGGGTACAAATCTCACCCAACCAGAATGATCATTTGGACAGAAAATTCGACAGAATTTCGAAAATTCAGCCATATATCTTTCCGAGGAATTCGATTCTGGGTAACGCACGCTTGAAAATAAGTGCTTAATGCCAAGCCTTTCCATGTCCGCTGCAAATTCCACGGACGTAAATTGCGTTCCATGATCTGACAGTAGATATTCTGGTATACCAGCTTTAGGAAATACAGCATTTTCCAGTCTGCTTACTACGTTCCTTGTGTTCGCTTTCTGCATGGGACTCATTGTAACAAATTTTGAGAAAACATCCACGGTAACCAACAGGTACTGGTTACCCTGATATCCCTTCGGACAGGGGCCAAATATGTCCGTCGCCATAAGTTCGTTTGGCTTAGAAGGAATCATAGCCTTCGGTTTTGCTTTTAATAAAGCAGAAGCATACTTTGCTCTTTGACATTTGTCACACGATCTAATGACCTTGGCAATGCTGGAACGCATGTTAGTCCAGATAAATCTCTCTCTCTAATTTCTCTTCTGTCCAGTATTTCTATTTTCTAAGTTCTGCCGGCTCGTAGAAGGCCCAGGATCGATTACAACATCCTGCCTTTTCTTTTGGTTGTCGGCTTCTTTTTCCCGTAATTCTTTCAGGTATTGCTGGCTTTCCTTCTCTCTTTCCTGATACTGATCGGGTGTCATAACCTGACCTTGAGTATTCTGATTTCTGTTTTGGCTCTGGTTATTCCTGTTATAATTTCGGTTATAACCATTATTGTTATAATACCTGCCTCTTCCATTGTAATTTCCTCGGTTATAGTTCCAGCCTCTTCTCTGTTGATACGGTCGGTAACCTTGCGATCTGTTATTTCGGAACTGATTATTCCTGTGAGGACCTACATTGTCAGTTTTCTCCTCATCTGGCTTGTCAGTTTGTTGGACTTGGTCCATATATACAGTATTTATTTCTTTATACTCCTGCCTTTGACCTTTCTGTACTACGTTAGGCATTGGACTTGTGTAGTCTAATCTCCTCAGTAATTCATCCATGCTGGTTAAATCCCTGATGTTGGACGAAATTATTAGCCTTCTCACCTCAACTGGCAGCATACGAGAAATCGCATCAATAAGTTGCTCCGTGGACAATGGGGGTTGTAAGAATCTCAAGCGGGATAATTGACTCGTAAAGAAATCAGCGTACCGCGTTGGAAGAGTACCGGAGTATTTTCTTGAATACACCTCCGCTCTTAACGAATTCTGCGCTTCTATGGACCAAAATCGTTTGATTAATGCCTCTGCAAACTCGTCAAAGTTACTGAATGTGTATCTAAATGCGAGAAACCATTCGAGGGGTCCTCCAATCAGATATCTCTCCACTATCTTCATCTCTCTCTCTCTGGGAATGTGAGCTTCGATGAAATAATCTTTGAGGTTCCTTACATATTCGATAGGTGTCAAACTATCCGTGTTACTGAATTTTTGCGGTTTATCTTCAAAATTTCTGATGACCGTTACGTTCCTCGGATATGAATCCGGGTAGTTTTTCCCACTATCTCTATAGTTCCACTCAGGTTCCATATTCCTCTCGTCATCTTCCTCCCTGAATCTGGATATACGTTCTTCAGGAGTCACGTCTCTCTCTTCTGGATCTAGGTTATATCTTCTGGCATAATTCCTACTGGTTTCGCAAGCCAAGCCTACTGTATCCTTGTCAGTGATTTCCGTTAAGACTTTCTTGATTAACTCTTCTTTGTAGGTCTCCATTAAATTAGCCTCTCCTAACTTCAAATTCTGCAATTTACTCGTCGTTTCATTCACATCAGAGACAACTTTATGAATCTGTTCCTCTAATGCAGATTTTAATGTTTGCACATCCTGATCTAATTTTGTCCTATCTTCAACTTGTCTTTCGGATAGCGAATCCATCCTGACGCTTAAATCTTTCCTAATCTGTACTACTTCATTGTTAATATCAATTTGAGTACTGGCAAGTTTCCTTTCAATACGATCCTGAATTTGGGTTACATGTTCCCCACTTGACCTAATCCACTCTTCTTTCCAAATTTCTACATTTGCCGTTAACATTTCTGCTATGTCTAATTCAATATCCTCTTTCAATACTTTATTATGGTCTAATACTTGGGTTCTCATGACCTCTACATCAAACTTTAAACCTTCTAAAGACGCTGTCGTTCTAACTGACTCATCAACTAGCCTAGTCGTTAATGCACTTATATTACGTGTACAAAGAGTTTTTGAATTTTCTATCTCTTCCCTGACTTTATTTACATCAGTTTGGACTTTAGCAACGTCTACGAAAACTGTGTTGACCTCTACTTGAATTTTATTTATGTCACTTTGAATCTCGTTTACATCCGAATGAATGTTATTAATATCAACCTGAACATTGGACACATCAGTTCTTACATTTTGGATTCCTCTTTGGACTTCCTCAACCTTGTCTTGGACAGTCGCAACATCATTTTTGACAACAACTACCTCAGCCCTAGCACAAGAAATATCACTACGGACATTAGCAACATCTAAATTCAACATTGTGAGATCTTTATGCACATTAGCAACATCTATTTTAACATTGGACATGTCTGAGCGGATGTCAGTTACAGCATTCTCAATTCCTTGGGTATTAATCTGTAAACGCGACATATTATCCTCTAAGTTAGCAGAACTGGTCTGAAGAGTTTTCATATTCTCCTCCATTCGACTAGCATTCTCCTTCATACTTTCATTCATGCTAGCTTTCAAATTACTAGCATTCTCCTCCATCATCTGCTTCATACTACTATCCATGCTTGTTTTCAAGTTAGCAGACATCTCCGCTAACATCATCTTCAAACTTTCATCTGCCATTACAATATTATTCAAAAATTAGACTGCTGTAGGGACATACATCAAAAGAGCAAAATAACAACATTTGAGCAACACTTTTCACCATATATAAATTTGATCAATTTTCTGTCTTAAATCTAACTTATAACTACCTTATAATTAACTTTCGATGACACTTCATGTTGAAACAAACTCAAGCACATGTTCAAATTTCCCTGGCTCATTTTAAAATATCCTAACACAAATAATTTTACATTTACAATCCAAATAATTTAATTTTATCTTTAATATGACTGAAATGTCATAAGCCGGTCAAATAAAATAAGATTCCAGATCATAGGCGATTTTTCTAAGTTTCCAGCCCATTTAACCTTTCTCAAGTTGTATAAGATCTGATCTTTTCTGAGTGTAATTTTCCTACTACAATACAACATTTAATTCCTATATAATCACACTCTTAAATTCTACAATTGGCCAAGACATCTAACAAAGAATCAACCTCTTTATTTGAGTCTAATCGAACCACACGTTTTAGGTTTGCCAATCCTACTGGCGTTCAATCTGGTGATCCAGTTATGTTAAATCGAGCCCCAACGTTTTAGGTGCGCCAATCCTTCTGTCCCCGTTTACCCGGATAGTAGGCTGTCAGATATCCGCCCCCTCAATCGGATTGCCAACAATCAATCGCACCAGCTCAGCTACATCAATGAAAATGGCACTGACAGATACTACCGAGGTTTGAACACAGAAGTTACCAAGAAAAATTATTGTGGAACACACCAAAATAGACGGGGTTACATACTTACTTTTACTTACCTCTTATAAATATCTCGGGGATTGGGTTGACAACAGGATCCTTAAAGTATGCTCTCACAATAACCTTCACCATGACATTTAAAAATGAACCAGACCGAAGACGAGAACTTTGAACTGTACAAAAGCTTTATTTTCACATAAAGAGTATGATTTTCACAACTCAACAAAATAAACGTGGCTATCAGTAGCCCATGTCAATCTGACTACGTCCTCCTAAAGGACTTGCAAATTTATCAAACAATAGGTAAGCTCTCATGAGCTCAAAATAACGTAACATTTTATAACACATTTGGATTGGATGAGGAAGTCAGGGTACGACATATATAGAGCATTTGGTTTCCTTTTAATAAACATAACACTTTTATAAATAGGCACAAGGCCGGAGTATCGACCTCACCCGCTTGTAACCAGATGTCTGGCCGGCTGGTCTACTCTTTAACCTGGCTCACACCTGTCAAATGGGGCGCACTCCTCCCCACACTTGCGTAAGAATTCAGCTCCTTTTAAAGCTTTAAATGTCTACAAGACAACTCATACATATTGACGCAAATCTTTCAAATGTTTAACTTCCATCCCACTGGATTATTTTAACTATCCTTAAACTTGTTAAGTTATCATCCAAATGTTTAATCAGCATAGTTTAGAGTGTAAAACACACTCTTAAATGTTTATAACAAAATCACATAAATTATTTATAACAATTAGAAATTGTTTATAATATTGTCGAAAATAATTACAAAATTTTTAAACACGCCTTTAACATTTCTTTCGTTCCACATTATTGTCAAAGATATTTACATTTATTATTTACAATATCAACATTTAAATTGTTTAAATTAATAATTTAAGAAATACATTGAACCACATGTTTTATCCGTTTGGTAAATTCATAATCGTGTTTAATATAATCGACCAATGAAGGTTAGTTATACATGTCAATGTCACAATCTGGTTTAATAAAGGTTGTAATAAATTTAATTATTTGTGACGGCAATCTTCATTCAAAATCTTATCTCAAATTCTTTCAAACTCTTGTTAATTATAACAGTAAATTCACTTGATTGATTTTCAACGAACTATGACAATACACTCTAGCGGAAAATACTTCGCTTACAAAATAATGCACAAACTGCATTCAAATAGCCCAAAATTCATCATATATTAATCTATATGGCATTAAAATCATCCACAGCATTTACAAAAAACTCCCCTAATACAATCTTTATCATCATTAATTACTGTGGGAATCTCCTTCATTTATTTAAGGGCATTATACGTCAGCGACTTTCAACATGTCCGCTGCACTATCGATTATACATTCATAGTTCCACTTAAAAATTCTTATGTCAATTATTGTTTCAAAACTGTTGTCATTTAAACTTCGTGGATTTCATTCATGAATCGAAATGAAATAAAAATTTGCCAATCACAAACAAATTTAATAGTGAATACGCTTATATACGCCTGTCTGGTCTATCAAAATTTTAAGATTAACATCTTAACAGAATTGTAGTATAAAAATACTATCATCAAATAAAGTGCGACTAAGTGCAAAATAGTCGAATAGAATCCAATTAGACTGGGGAATGCAAACATCATTATATAAATCTCTATATGAGAAAAAACCTAACACAAGTTTCACGAATTTAATGCATTCAATAATTCATAATTAATGTTCATCTTTCACAAAATTGCCTAAGATGCAATGGTCGTTCATGACTGACGATAAATGTCTGTGTTGCAATCAATTCAAATAACGACTAGTATTTCCAAGATCGTCGACAACGTACTGGATTTTAACGCTCTAAAATCATTTAAATGTTCTTCCTTCTTGATGATGACAGAAAATTGGTCAAAGTAATTAAACTGGGGTAGAATTACTTTAATAAAGTGACACGCTGTCTGAATTTAAATCTGCCATAAAAATCATTAACTTACAGTCAAATCGTGACTACAAAAATAAGCAAATTACTGAAAAATCTAAATATCAGTCTCAACTGATTCAAAATCATTTAACTATGCCCATGACATAACAATGTCTTAATAAAAACGTCGAAAAAGGTATAACTCATCAAGGTGTACTGAGAATAGGAATCTCAAACAAGAATATCGGGCAAAAATACATGAGGACAAAAATATGGGAAAAATGGTTGCTCAAACATTGCTAAGAAACTCAAATACAATAAACATTCACGACTACCTTATCTGCCGATTGACGTTCCAGAGGAAAATTCCCCAAAGAAGACTGTTGATGGATCCATTCCACCAAGTTAAAGCTGAGCTCCATCCTCGAAACCAGAAACAGCACCATCGAAGAATCGAACTGCTTCACGAAGACGAACGACATCCTTCCGGCAATAATCTTCTTTGTGAGTCGGGACAACCCTGACCTCTCTTGAAAAATCCCTGAAGTTCCAGTTGAAAATCGCCATGAAGTTTTTGTATAAATTTCCGAAGAAATATTCATATTCAGAAAGTATGAAATCATTTCTATTGCTGTTTGATAGTATTCAGCCTTTACTCACGAAACATGGGTGTAGATGGTTATTTACCACATGTTCGCTTGTATGGAATAGCAATTAGCGAAGTTCCATGTTGCTATTTTACTCCGTTGAAATATGTCCCAATTGCATTAAGTCCTTTAGCCTTCCATTTGCTCTTCGGTTGAAGTATTAGAAGAACAAACTGCCTTATTAAATTGCTCCATTATATTGTAGCGCTGTGTCACAAAAGCAATCTGAAGTCTTCCTATTTCACTAGCCCTGTCAGCCGTAGCGTTGAGTCTGGCTATACAAAGTGTTTCTTCTGTGGCGAGAAAATCACTTTTGTCAGTCGTCTAATTTTGTCAATAACTTCCAAAATCCTTCTTCGAAATTGTTCAGCTTTTCTACAGTCCTTACTGTAGTAATGCACAAGAGAATTAGCTTATAGGCGACCGCTAACTGTTCACAGCTAATCTTGTAGAAGCGTTATAAGTGTCGTTTCAACTTCACCTAGATTTACTTCACAGTAAACCTGCACTGCTTGTATGTTCGACTAGTGGCTTCGCCACGCGTTACAAAGACGACTTTTTCACTACTGATTCACTCGACGTTTCACTGAAATGCTTATTTGAAATCTGACGATTGATTTATAATCTGAGAATGAGTGAATGAGCGAATGAGGCTCCTCTCTTCTGCGCAAGGCCTTTTATGAACTTCTTGAGGGGCGTATCTATCCCTTCCATCGCGTGTTACTGCGTCATCGCTAGAAGTTCCAACTTCGTCAATACATGACGGATTTTCGTAATTCAAAAACTGAAAATAAATTTCACCAAAATTCCAGATCAATGCCTCTACTGCAAATGGATTTCCACAATTCTGCATTCCAAAAAGTAATAAAAATACCATAGTTTCAGCAATCTCCGTCTTCCTTTAGACTATCGTTCATTGGTTTAAGTCTCCCCTCCAATAGCATAATTTCTTCCTCAGCAGAATTCCACGTTTCTCGCGACTGCGTCGTAGATCTCGGATCCTTCTCGAATAAATGCTGACGTCACTGAGAATCTCAGCTCAAGTAGCCTGCTGGCATACCGTCTGCGTCATCCGTGCTTACGTCATGACTACCCACGTCATAACTATGACAGCCATAACTTTCGCTATAATTTCCAAAATAGCCACCGTGGTCTCTATATAATTCAATTACGGGGGCATTCTCCTCTCACCACGTTTTAAAAACAGTTGCAAATTGTTTTTAAACTCAGTGTTACAAGTACCTCAACTCTCTTGAACACGAAATTGAATTATTACTGGCTTACTCTAGGATAGTATCTTTTTAAATTTCCAGCATTGAACTTGCCTTAAATGACGTTATTCTCATCATCGTAGAGTTCATAGCAGTTGTTTCCATAGGCGTTCGTAATCCTAAACGGCCCCATGAATACATTTCCAAATTTGGGGTATATTTTCTTGCTCATATCAGCCTTGACAGGTCTGCGTAATAATACAAGATTTCCAACTTGTAAGGGTGCACGAAAACGTTTTCCAGCTACTCTTTTCAATCGTTTCTCTGCTGCTTTCTGGAGTTGTTCCTTCGCCTTGTCAATCCTCTGCTGCCTTCCTACGTCGGGATCTCCAGGAATGTGGTTGAAAAGATTATCCCACGGCCTTTCTGGGTTTCTTCCAAGATGAAGTCGCATTGGCACTTCTCCTGTGCTCTCCTGCACTGTAGAGTTCAGACATTCCTCTATAAGGGGTACAAATCTCACCCAACCAGAATGATCATTTGGACAGAAAATTCGACAGAATTTCGAAAATTCAGCCATATATCTTTCCGAGGAATTCGATTCTGGGTAACGCACGCTTGAAAATAAGTGCTTAATGCCAAGCCTTTCCATGTCCGCTGCAAATTCCACGGACGTAAATTGCGTTCCATGATCTGACAGTAGATATTCTGGTATACCAGCTTTAGGAAATACAGCATTTTCCAGTCTGCTTACTACATTCCTTGTGTTCGCTTTCTGCATGGGACTCATTGTAACAAATTTTGAGAAAACATCCACGGTAACCAACAGGTACTGGTTACCCTGATATCCCTTCGGACAGGGGCCAAATATGTCCGTCGCCATAAGTTCGTTTGGCTTAGAAGGAATCATAGCCTTCGGTTTTCCTTTTAATAAAGCAGAAGCATACTTTGCTCTTTGACATTTGTCACACGATCTAATGACCTTGGCAATGCTGGAACGCATGTTAGTCCAGATAAATCTCTCTCTCTAATTTCTCTTCTGTCCAGTATTTCTATTTTCTAAGTTCTGCCGGCTCGTAGAAGGCCCAGGATCGATTACAACATCCTGCCTTTTCTTTTGGTTGTCGGCTTCTTTTTCCCGTAATTCTTTCAGGTATTGCTGGCTTTCCTTCTCTCTTTCCTGATACTGATCGGGTGTCATAACCTGACCTTGAGTATTCTGATTTCTGTTTTGGCTTTGGTTATTCCTGTTATAATTTCGGTTATAACCATTATTGTTATAATATCTGCCTCTTCCATTGTAATTTCCTCGGTTATAGTTCCAGCCTCTTCTCTGTTGATACGGTCGGTAACCTTGCGATCTGTTATTTCGGAACTGATTATTCCTGTGAGGACCTACATTGTCAGTTTTCTCCTCATCTGGCTTGTCAGTTTGTTGGACTTGGTCCATATATACAGTATTTATTTCTTTATACTCCTGCCTTTGACCTTTCTGTACTACGTTAGGCATTGGACTTGTGTAGTCTAATCTCCTCAGTAATTCATCCATGCTGGTTAAATCCCTGATGTTGGACGAAATTATTAGCCTTCTCACCTCAACTGGCAGCATACGAGAAATCGCATCAATAAGTTGCTCCGTGGACAATGGGGGTTGTAAGAATCTCAAGCGGGATAATTGACTCGTAAAGAAATCAGCGTACCGCGTTGGAAGAGTACCGGAGTATTTTCTTGAATACACCTCCGCTCTTAACGAATTCTGCGCTTCTATGGACCAAAATCGTTTGATTAATGCCTCTGCAAACTCGTCAAAGTTACTGAATGTGTATCTAAATGCGAGAAACCATTCGAGGGGTCCTCCAATCAGATATCTCTCCACTATCTTCATCTCTCTCTCTCTGGGAATGTGAGCTTCGATGAAATAATCTTTGAGGTTCCTTACATATTCGATAGGTGTCAAACTATCCGTGTTACTGAATTTTTGCGGTTTATCTTCAAAATTTCTGATGACCGTTACGTTCCTCGGATATGAATCCGGGTAGTTTTTCCCACTATCTCTATAGTTCCACTCAGGTTCCATATTCCTCTCGTCATCTTCCTCCCTGAATCTGGATATACGTTCTTCAGGAGTCACGTCTCTCTCTTCTGGATCTAGGTTATATCTTCTGGCATAATTCCTACTGGTTTCGCAAGCCAAGCCTACTGTATCCTTGTCAGTGATTTCCGTTAAGACTTTCTTGATTAACTCTTCTTTGTAGGTCTCCATTAAATTAGCCTCTCCTAACTTCAAATTCTGCAATTTACTCGTCGTTTCATTCACATCAGAGACAACTTTATGAATCTGTTCCTCTAATGCAGATTTTAATGTTTGCACATCCTGATCTAATTTTGTCCTATCTTCAACTTGTCTTTCGGATAGCGAATCCATCCTGACGCTTAAATCTTTCCTAATCTGTACTACTTCATTGTTAATATCAATTTGAGTACTGGCAAGTTTCCTTTCAATACGATCCTGAATTTGGGTTACATGTTCCCCACTTGACCTAATCCACTCTTCTTTCCAAATTTCTACATTTGCCGTTAACATTTCTGCTATGTCTAATTCAATATCCTCTTTCAATACTTTATTATGGTCTAATACTTGGGTTCTCATGACCTCTACATCAAACTTTAAACCTTCTAAAGACGCTGTCGTTCTAACTGACTCATCAACTAGCCTAGTCGTTAATGCACTTATATTACGTGTACAAAGAGTTTTTGAGTTTTCTATCTCTTCCCTGACTTTATTTACATCAGTTTGGACTTTAGCAACGTCTACGAAAACTGTGTTGACCTCTACTTGAATTTTATTTATGTCACTTTGAATCTCGTTTACATCCGAATGAATGTTATTAATATCAACCTGAACATTGGACACATCAGTTCTTACATTTTGGATTCCTCTTTGGACTTCCTCAACCTTGTCTTGGACAGTCGCAACATCATTTTTGACAACAACTACCTCAGCCCTAGCACAAGAAATATCACTACGGACATTAGCAACATCTAAATTCAACATTGTGAGATCTTTATGCACATTAGCAACATCTATTTTAACATTGGACATGTCTGAGCGGATGTCAGTTACAGCATTCTCAATTCCTTGGGTATTAATCTGTAAACGCGACATATTATCCTCTAAGTTAGCAGAACTGGTCTGAAGAGTTTTCATATTCTCCTCCATTCGACTAGCATTCTCCTTCATACTTTCATTCATGCTAGCTTTCAAATTACTAGCATTCTCCTCCATCATCTGCTTCATACTACTATCCATGCTTGTTTTCAAGTTAGCAGACATCTCCGCTAACATCATCTTCAAACTTTCATCTGCCATTACAATATTATTCAAAAATTAGACTGCTGTAGGGACATACATCAAAAGAGCAAAATAACAACATTTGAGCAACACTTTTCACCATATATAAATTTGATCAATTTTCTGTCTTAAATCTAACTTATAACTACCTTATAATTAACTTTCGAAGACACTTCATGTTGAAACAAACTCAAGCACATGTTCAAATTTCCCTGGCTCATTTTAAAATATCCTAACACAAATAATTTTACATTTACAATCCAAATAATTTAATTTTATCTTTAATATGACTGAAATGTCATAAGCCGGTCAAATAAAATAAGATTCCAGATCATAGGCGATTTTTCTAAGTTTCCAGCCCATTTAACCTTTCTCAAGTTGTATAAGATCTGATCTTTTCTGAGTGTAATTTTCCTACTACAATACAACATTTAATTCCTATATAATCACACTCTTAAATTCTACAATTGGCCAAGACATCTAACAAAGAATCAACCTCTTTATTTGAGTCTAATCGAACCACACGTTTTAGGTTTGCCAATCCTACTGGCGTTCAATCTGGTGATCCAGTTATGTTGAATCGAGCCCCAACGTTTTAGGTGCGCCAATCCTTCTGTCCCCGTTTACCCGGATAGTAGGCTGTCAGATATCCGCCCCTCAATCGGATTGCCAACAATCAATCGCACCAGCTCAGCTACATCAATGAAAATGGCACTGACAGATACTACCGAGGTTTGAACACAGAAGTTACCAAGAAAAATTATTGTGGAACACACCAAAATAGACGGGGTTACATACTTACTTTTACTTACCTCTTATAAATATCTCGGGGATTGGGTTGACAACAGGATCCTTAAAGTATGCTCTCACAATAACCTTCACCATGACATTTAAAAATGAACCAGACCGAAGACGAGAACTTTGAACTGTACAAAAGCTTTATTTTCACATAAAGAGTATGATTTTCACAACTCAACAAAATAAACGTGGCTATCAGTAGCCCATGTCAATCTGACTACGTCCTCCTAAAGGACTTGCAAATTTATCAAACAATAGGTAAGCTCTCATGAGCTCAAAATAACGTAACATTTTATAACACATTTGGATTGGATGAGGAAGTCAGGGTACGACATATATAGAGCATTTGGTTTCCTTTTAATAAACATAACACTTTTATAAATAGGCACAAGGCCGGAGTATCGACCTCACCCGCTTGTAACCAGATGTCTGGCCGGCTGGTCTACTCTTTAACCTGGCTCACACCTGTCAAATGGGGCGCACTCCTCCCCACACTTGCGTAAGAATTCAGCTCCTTTTAAAGCTTTAAATGTCTACAAGACAACTCATACATATTGACGCAAATCTTTCAAATGTTTAACTTCCATCCCACTGGATTATTTTAACTATCCTTAAACTTGTTAAGTTATCATCCAAATGTTTAATCAGCATAGTTTAGAGTGTAAAACACACTCTTAAATGTTTATAACAAAATCACATAAATTATTTATAACAATTAGAAATTGTTTATAATATTGTCGAAAATAATTACAAAATTTTTAAACACGCCTTTAACATTTCTTTCGTTCCACATTATTGTCAAAGATATTTACATTTATTATTTACAATATCAACATTTAAATTGTTTAAATTAATAATTTAAGAAATACATTGAACCACATGTTTTATCCGTTTGGTAAATTCATAATCGTGTTTAATATAATCGACCAATGAAGGTTAGTTATACATGTCAATGTCACAATCTGGTTTAATAAAGGTTGTAATAAATTTAATTATTTGTGACGGCAATCTTCATTCAAAATCTTATCTCAAATTCTTTCAAACTCTTGTTAATTATAACAGTAAATTCACTTGATTGATTTTCAACGAACTATGACAATACACTCTAGCGGAAAATACTTCGCTTACAAAATAATGCACAAACTGCATTCAAATAGCCCAAAATTCATCATATATTAATCTATATGGCATTAAAATCATCCACAGCATTTACAAAAAACTCCCCTAATACAATCTTTATCATCATTAATTACTGTGGGAATCTCCTTCATTTATTTAAGGGCATTATACGTCAGCGACTTTCAACATGTCCGCTGCACTATCGATTATACATTCATAGTTCCACTTAAAAATTCTTATGTCAATTATTGTTTCAAAACTGTTGTCATTTAAACTTCGTGGATTTCATTCATGAATCGAAATGAAATAAAAATTTGCCAATCACAAACAAATTTAATAGTGAATACGCTTATATACGCCTGTCTGGTCTATCAAAATTTTAAGATTAACATCTTAACAGAATTGTAGTATAAAAATACTATCATCAAATAAAGTGCGACTAAGTGCAAAATAGTCGAATAGAATCCAATTAGACTGGGGAATGCAAACATCATTATATAAATCTCTATATGAGAAAAAACCTAACACAAGTTTCACGAATTTAATGCATTCAATAATTCATAATTAATGTTCATCTTTCACAAAATTGCCTAAGATGCAATGGTCGTTCATGACTGACGATAAATGTCTGTGTTGCAATCAATTCAAATAACGACTAGTATTTCCAAGATCGTCGACAACGTACTGGATTTTAACGCTCTAAAATCATTTAAATGTTCTTCCTTCTTGATGATGACAGAAAATTGGTCAAAGTAATTAAACTGGGGTAGAATTACTTTAATAAAGTGACACGCTGTCTGAATTTAAATCTGCCATAAAAATCATTAACTTACAGTCAAATCGTGACTACAAAAATAAGCAAATTACTGAAAAATCTAAATATCAGTCTCAACTGATTCAAAATCATTTAACTATGCCCATGACATAACAATGTCTTAATAAAAACGTCGAAAAAGGTATAACTCATCAAGGTGTACTGAGAATAGGAATCTCAAACAAGAATATCGGGCAAAAATACATGAGGACAAAAATATGGGAAAAATGGTTGCTCAAACATTGCTAAGAAACTCAAATACAATAAACATTCACGACTACCTTATCTGCCGATTGACGTTCCAGAGGAAAATTCCCCAAAGAAGACTGTTGATGGATCCATTCCACCAAGTTAAAGCTGAGCTCCATCCTCGAAACCAGAAACAGCACCATCGAAGAATCGAACTGCTTCACGAAGACGAACGACATCCTTCCGGCAATAATCTTCTTTGTGAGTCGGGACAACCCTGACCTCTCTTGAAAAATCCCTGAAGTTCCAGTTGAAAATCGCCATGAAGTTTTTGTATAAATTTCCGAAGAAATATTCATATTCAGAAAGTATGAAATCATTTCTATTGCTGTTTGATAGTATTCAGCCTTTACTCACGAAACATGGGTGTAGATGGTTATTTACCACATGTTCGCTTGTATGGAATAGCAATTAGCGAAGTTCCATGTTGCTATTTTACTCCGTTGAAATATGTCCCAATTGCATTAAGTCCTTTAGCCTTCCATTTGCTCTTCGGTTGAAGTATTAGAAGAACAAACTGCCTTATTAAATTGCTCCATTATATTGTAGCGCTGTGTCACAAAAGCAATCTGAAGTCTTCCTATTTCACTAGCCCTGTCAGCCGTAGCGTTGAGTCTGGCTATACAAAGTGTTTCTTCTGTGGCGAGAAAATCACTTTTGTCAGTCGTCTAATTTTGTCAATAACTTCCAAAATCCTTCTTCGAAATTGTTCAGCTTTTCTACAGTCCTTACTGTAGTAATGCACAAGAGAATTAGCTTATAGGCGACCGCTAACTGTTCACAGCTAATCTTGTAGAAGCGTTATAAGTGTCGTTTCAACTTCACCTAGATTTACTTCACAGTAAACCTGCACTGCTTGTATGTTCGACTAGTGGCTTCGCCACGCGTTACAAAGACGACTTTTTCACTACTGATTCACTCGACGTTTCACTGAAATGCTTATTTGAAATCTGACGATTGATTTATAATCTGAGAATGAGTGAATGAGCGAATGAGGCTCCTCTCTTCTGCGCAAGGCCTTTTATGAACTTCTTGAGGGGCGTATCTATCCCTTCCATCGCGTGTTACTGCGTCATCGCTAGAAGTTCCAACTTCGTCAATACATGACGGATTTTCGTAATTCAAAAACTGAAAATAAATTTCACCAAAATTCCAGATCAATGCCTCTACTGCAAATGGATTTCCACAATTCTGCATTCCAAAAAGTAATAAAAATACCATAGTTTCAGCAATCTCCGTCTTCCTTTAGACTATCGTTCATTGGTTTAAGTCTCCCCTCCAATAGCATAATTTCTTCCTCAGCAGAATTCCACGTTTCTCGCGACTGCGTCGTAGATCTCGGATCCTTCTCGAATAAATGCTGACGTCACTGAGAATCTCAGCTCAAGTAGCCTGCTGGCATACCGTCTGCGTCATCCGTGCTTACGTCATGACTACCCACGTCATAACTATGACAGCCATAACTTTCGCTATAATTTCCAAAATAGCCACCGTGGTCTCTATATAATTCAATTACGGGGGCAGTACCATCCCGGCATTTTCCCGAAGACGAAGTGGGAAACCACGGAAAACCACTTCGAGGATGGCTGAGGTGGGAATCGAACCCCCTCTACTCATTTGGACTACCCGAGACTGAGTAGACCCCGTTCCAGTCCTCGTACCACTTTTCAAATTTCGTGGCTGAGCCGGGAATCGAACCCAGGACCTCCGGGGCGGCAGCTAACCATGCTGACCGCTACGCTACGGAGGCGACGGATTATTATTATTATTTTATTTTATTGGTTATTATTATTTATGTATTTATTTATTTATTTGTCAGGGTAGCCGGGCATGGAGTATCTTTAATCAGTCGAGCAAAGATGGTGGTGGCTAGGGATGGGGCGGTGAGGGTAGCTGAGCGGGCTATCTTTAATTGATCGGCCAAAGATAGTGGCAGTTACGTTGGTGGATAGAGAGGAAGGTGGGTAGGGTAGAGAATTTGTAGAAGTCATTTTTTCATGGTTGCTTTATGCAAATACAGGGATGGTGAATGCATGTCCACCATCTTCTGTCCCCTGGTCTAAACTGAAAAAGGTCTGCGATGCGCGATCATCATATGGAGGAAGAGCTGACTCTACCGGATGCAAGGTGTAGCGTTACAGGAAGCAAGCGTGCGAAACATGATTCTTGCAGAAACAAGCAGAATCCTGCAGCGTATGACATCACGCGATGCAGTTATCGTAACCGGATGCAAGGTGTAGCGTTACGGGAAGCAAGCGTGCGAACATGATTCTTGGAGAAACAAGCAGAATCTTGCAGCGTATACGTCACGTGATGCAGGTAAGAACCGTAAGAACGTTACATTAACAGATATTTGATGCCATACATGTGTGTTCGCGGTATAATAAGCCAGGGATGGGGAAGACCTTTTCTCACTTTATAGTTGAATCACGTGAACGACAGTTAACAGCTCGCTATCTCTACAGCTTACTTGTGATCATAGTGGTGGAAGAGGACTTGAAATACATTACTATTCCAGTAAGTGTGTTTTCATTTTTAAATATAATTGGTTGGTTATAAGCACTCTATCAAGTTCCAACGTTCACCACTAGGTGTCAGTGACAGTGGTATCTGCTAGCTAAAGTTGGAACTACTTGAAATTGAACTAGTGGGGAGCCCACAGGCGTTCAATTAAAATACCCTGCTATGACCATGGGCTGTAATTCATATATAATAATTACAATATATATATATTTCTCTTGCTTTGTTTTGTCTACATAACATTGTGATTTTTATGTGATACATATACAGACACATACGGGGATACAACTGGGGTGTGTGACCAGCACTACGCCCAGGCGGCCTCACCTGCAAAGCGAACAGGGGCCTGATGAATGGATGGGAAGAGTGGGAGGGTTAGGCAAGGAAGTGGGAGGGAGGCGGCCGTGGCCTTACGGTAGGTACTGTACCCGAATAACCACGAAGAGAAAATTGTCGTATCCGAAGATCAGCTGGATTGTAGAATCTTGAATGTCCCCGGCTAGAAAAAAACTGAAAATCCTACCGACAAATACTACATGTGGGCACAGAAATCCTTCCAATTGTGTTATGGAAAAATACTGGGCAAACCACTCAAGTAAGTGGAGAATACGAGAAACGTACTGTTCTCGGGGAAATGGCACATAGCAAGGGGCTTTCCTAAAGCTTAATCCATTCCACAACACAATCTCTCTGCATAACACATATAAATCATGTAAGTCTGTTTATAAAAAAAATAGATTTATTTAAAATTAACAATTGCAAATTAAATTTAATCAAAGCAAACTCCAATCCTATATGTATGCTAAATAAATGTGTGACACGCTTGTCAAATAAGAATAATCAAATAATTGAAATGTCCATCTGACATTATAATCCACACCTCCTCTCAAAAGTAAACACGGATAGCTGTTTCAGAGTTTGAAATAAAAATGTAAATATATAATATTGTTAAAATATTTTTTCAATTTAACATAAGCTTCTTTCACTCTATACATATAACTCCGATTATATAGTCAAACTTCAGAAGCTACAGCTCATATTGACACTATTGTCAACCGATCAGCTGTTTATTGACGTCCTGACAAACTTCACGTATATCGCTCAAGAATAAATACATCACTGTATTATTAAACACACTACGTTAATATAATCTCCTCTTTCTTATTCTTATAAACATCAATAAAATAATTTACATTATTTACAAAATACCTTCAATAAAGTAATGAACTGTCAAACGACATCTTGCGTCAATATTACCGAACATCGATAATATAAAACATTTATCATTTCTTACTGTTCTACCAACAGCCTTTCTCATAACAATTAACCTTCAGTTAATAAAATCATACTTCAAAATAATTATTATTGTTAAATATGCCAATAATAATTCCAAAATTATTGTTAATACTTATTTAATAATTATTTAAATTCAAACATTCATTATTATCAATGTTAATTAATATTTATTTATTCTTATTAACTGTTTATAGTTGTATATTAATATTTTAATGTTTGTTAATTGTTATTTAATGCAACTTGCATTATTATTATAATTATTAATATTTATTAATATTAATTCTGAATTAATTAATGCTGCATGCATTATCTTAATGTTTATTTATTTTACCGTCGCTACAATTTTAATGTTGGTTAATTTCAAATCCGAGCTTATATGGCCGAACAATTAAGCTAAGCTCACACGTAAAAATTGTCAAAATCATGTTAATCATGTTAATAGAATTAACAACCAATAGTTTATAATCATTTCACAACATTTTTCCGCCAACTCTCCTGTCATTTCGACTGTAGGTCAATTAAAATAAATTTATATTCCTCCACACTCCTTCTTAGAATAACTCTATTTTATACTGCAATATTTTCCTCTATAATACGCCTGCACTACGTAATAGAGCTTCCACAAATCATCTCTGCTCTAAATAGCCTTACCACTTCATTCAATAAACACTACATTCCTCTATAATACGCCTATAATACGTATTAGAGCTCATCAACGTCGTTGTCACTCTACCATTACAATAATAATCCTCTCAAAATAATACGAACTTGTCACTATAAAACTTGACATCAGAACTTTCATACTAGCTCTCCACTTCAATGTTAATTCAATACGATGTTCACAATATATTTTAACCATATCGTTGCCTTAATATTTTCATTAATCTTGACCATTAATTACAGTACATGAACTTTCTTGGATTACTTAGTCGTTGCTCTGGTTGAAAACAATTGTTGTCAATATTTAATAAAAAATACAGTTTAATTACCCATTAATGATCATTACTCATTGCCATAATGCATTATTTAAAGGTCGACAACAATCATATTAATGTTGCAAAAGGTTCAATAGAATTCTCGTTGGTCGACATATCCCGATTTATTGGATTACCAAATTCTCCTAAATCTGCTATATTCAAAGTGTCCATTAATAATAATAATAATAATAATACTTTCATGAAGACTTAACTGGTCTTATTAAGGAACAAAATCTTTAAATGACGTTCAAACGTCAGAATTATTATAAATTCAATGTATTTCCAGTCCTAACAATAGTTATATCCAGTATAACATCGAGTTCAAATAACGCCGATATTCTTGACTATATCGTCGAAATATTATAAGACACGGAAATAATGTTTTATGTTCGAAGAATCTTCTTCCTAATTAATTAATTTTCTTCTTACATTAAAATCCCCAATGTTATTATCGCAGACGAAAAATATTAATTAAAATTTAAGAAAATATTCTTAAATTTATTATAGTGAAATATCGAAATTATAGATCAAAATACAATCCACTTTGTAGGTGAAATCCTCAAACAATTAAAATTGGCGAATAAATTACAGATCGTGAAATCTCCCAAACTTCTACTTTAAATTCAATGAAATATTAAATTACTAAAACAATGGTGAACTGTGTTGCTCCAAAATATACTATCTACAAATCTACCAAACTACATAAGGAAGCTTCTTATACCTTTGGCGAATCTGGAAGATCTTAGAATAACAGAAAATACCGTACTGAACAGTATTCTCCATTCTGCTCTCCTGCTATCCACCATCTCCTTCCTCCAAAATAACTGCATCGTCGAACTTCGAACTCCGTCCCCTGGCATCGAACTGCACTGTTCTGGACTCTGGATTAGGCTCGAACCAAGCTTCATGCTCTGAATCGGGAAGGCCCGGATTCCATCTTTTTCAGTTCTTCTGAGCGCCGATCTTAGATGAATTATTTCTTCCATTATAACGTTGGAATATGTAGGTTTGTTCTTGCGTTTCTTCATTACTGGAATTTTGTATATGGATGGTTGCTCAAAATATTCCAATCCTCCATTGAATATCACGTTCCTTGCTCATGGTTACTTACGCCGACCTAACACTCTCCATATCATTAAATAGTAGTCATCCTCTCAACTTCCAAACGATCAACATGGCGAAAATATAACGAAAATGTGTAATATCAATGTAGACACTCACAGTTAATGTTTTCTAGTTCGTATTTATCTTCAGGAATACATAATACTGTTCGTATTAACGCAGCTCACTTTCCTGCACAGCGTGTATCGCTTTCTACTGGACAAAATGCTTGCTATTCGCCACGGAGTTAATCATTTTTATACCAACTGTCTTCTCACACTCAAATGCCACTTCACTGTTATGCAATTTTGTTGATATATCGTCGAAGGGAATGTATACTATTGTATGCTAAAGTATTGAAACAATTCTTTACAATTATATTGCACTGAGGCTAAGTTTTAAACACAGAAGCACATTCAGTCACTTCATCGAGTACGGTCTCACTGCATATCACCCGTACGACTGCGTCTTGGTCCGCCAATATCTCCGCGTTCGCACTACATGTTAATATCAATCAAGGCTAGCGTTCACGACACATCTTTTAACCCCGGAGAGTTGCTTCCTCAGTCGACACCCCCACCTTCGACTGTAAAATGGCGTCTCATTGGGAAAGGTGCGGTAATCCTGACCGGTGCTCCATGTATTTGCTCCAATCTTTGTAGGTCGAAATCATTCTTCATTTCAAATATTACAGAAATATTCTTCGTCAATTCCCACGTATTTCCATGTTTACAGAAATCGAATAGCTCCCCATTCTAAGTAATAATCTTATGAAAACGCAATCAAATGAAGAGCTTTTCTGAACGTCAATTACCCACTCTTACAACCCTTTTCTTCAAACTGCGTAGACCAATCACATCATTTCTCCCTATTGCTATGGTGTTTCTCGTGATTAATACGGCACGAGGCAAGGTCACCCTTGACAAAAATATCCATTGTTCTCTGTATGATGCAATCAGAATCTTTTATTCCAATGTGTAATATCAATCTAGACACCCACAGTTAACGTTGCGCAATATCCATAATTCTATCTTTCTGGACTAAAACTTGTCATGAGATTTAAAATAATACTATCTCGTTCATAGCCATAATAAATTCGGGTTCAGTACCAGTGGGAAACCGCGGAAAACCACTTCGAGGATGGCTGAGGTGGGAATCAAAACCCCTCTACTCATTTGGACCACCCGAGGCTGAGTAGACCCCGTACCAGTCCTCATACCACTTTTCAAATTTCGTGTCAGAGCCGAGAATCGAACCGCAGACCTCCGGGGTGGCAGCTAATCACGCTGACCACTACGCAGCGGAGGCGGCAAATACATTGCATTCTGTGAATAAAACGGAGTACATGCTCATGCTCAAAAATTTTGGAGTATATACTCATAATGATATGAATACAAAGTTGTCGTTTAAACTCACTGAGAAGTACATACTCAGCGGTGGGAGTAAATACTTAGTTAGTGAGTATACAGTCCAATGCGGTATGAATAAAAGAAGTATACAGTATTGAACCCGCTAAGCGATGGTTCATGTGATATTTTTCATTGCAACGCATTTTTGATGTATCATCTAAGAACGTACTCACCGACCAGCCATGCTGTCGCCACATGCTAACATTCTTTGGAGTTATAAATGGTTGATCTTTTGACTATGGAGAAAACCATTATAATATATTCTGAGTCTTTATTATAACACTTCTACTTTATACGAAGCTCAGATATTTCCATGTTGTAACTCTGTATCATCGAAATATTCTTCAGAATGTTATTTGTACTTTTGGTAAGGTATTAACATCGCAGATACGCGAACCGGAACCAATCAGTCGCTGCACGACTAGTGTATTTGTAAGTAAGCGCAAGATTGAGCTCTTCGCACATGTGTAGGATTTTCCATCCTAGTTGGATGCGTATTGTATGTCCGTCTTCAAAGACGAGGAAATTGTCCGCCCGAAGGCGAGGAAAACCATCGTAAGACATCGTGTTGTATTTAACACCAAATAGTGAATCAACCAAGTTATTATTAAAGCCAGAGTAGGCTTGTGCTACGCAATTCATCGAATTATAAAAGTGATAATGTTTGTACGCCGTGGAACACAACATTTTTGCCACGTGCCACGTGAAAAAAATGTCTTCAGGCAAGACAGAAAATATATGGATAACTGTGAAATTATAATCAACAGAGTGTGTAAATTCAACGCCTACAGTTATAAATGTTCTTATGATAGCACGATAAATTCATATTTTCAGTGCATAACTTCGATGCCACGTGATTTGGTGGAACATAGAATCTGTGAATGTGAAGCAGATAAAGTGCATGGCCAATTTTTCAATCATCTGCGCCGTTTAGACTCAGTGAGATTGCTACCATAATAAAGCTAGCTTCAATGAAACTGTGCTACGCCCATGTTCTAAATTTTCCAGTGGTTATTTTCAACTTAAACATGTCACTTTTTCATAACCACGTGTACGACGATTTTCATTACACATCACCTGTGGGGATGAGCAGATAAATCTCATAATGTGAGGGAGAGTTCCGGAGAACTTCAGCAAATGACGGAAGAACCATGACTATAGCACCAGCTAAGCCAGGGGACATGACGACTGTCACAATGGAGAGGAATCGGGTTGTATCACGACGTCAACGCCGAGGACGAGTTAAGGCCATGGTAATGGATAGAGCCTATGTAGATGTCTAGATTGGACAACCCTTGTCCGGAGACCAAAAGCCTAATTATATCCCTCAAGTCGTTGGAACGATTGAGATGTAGACATCCTTTCTTATGACTCCGATTAATCTATTCCTTGTGAGGTTCTTTTGTGGTGTAGTTTATTGCAGTTAATAGTAGTTAATTGTAGAAGCACCCGAACTTCTTGACAAGCCATAGGTAAGATTTTGTAATGTTAGAACTAATCTTTGTAGTTCACTTTCAGTGATTAGTTAGTCACCCTTGTGATTGAATTCTTTCGATCACGGTGCATTCTGATGGACATCGCTAAGATGTTAGTTCCACCCCTGCTAAACGTGACTGTAGTCTTTGTTACTACGTTTTATTCAACCCTAGGCGGGTGATTTTGTGGATAGTTGTTTTGGCATGACGACTAGACGTCATGGCCAGTGTTATTTCATAACACCCCCTTTTAAGTAAATGTTTGTCACGCCACTGATTTAATTAGAACAGTTCGTATCAGTAGGTAGTCAACTGAAGCTACCAGTTTTGTAAAATAATGTCATATTTCATTTTGATTTGCTATGAAGCCTTCCTGTTCAAGTGCAGAACACATTCAGGGAATTATATTTGTATGCAATCTTGCATCGAACCCTGTAATTACTACCGTATCATTGGCAAACTTAGCAATTGTAAAGATTTGCGCCTTTATAATGTTTAATTTGTGTCAGGTGTTTCGACACACAGATATTGTTTGGTTATTGTAAGACAGAGCAGTTATGAAGTGACATATCTGCAGATTTCAAAGATGTTCAGTATAAGTGGTATTTCTGTATTTTACTTTTCTTTGACTTAATGAACATGCCACGTCTTTGTGTATAGTTTTGAGGCGTGATTTTAAGCTTATGCTTATTCTATTTGTGTATTTATATTGGGACCAGATAACAAGGCTAGTTTTCTGATAGACTTTTTACGAGAAAGCTGCCTGCCTTCAGTCTTTGTTTCATTTCAATCCGTCCAAGTAGATGACTGTAGATTGGCAGCGCGACTCCAAAGTCATGGACCGGTTAGACGAGTTCCCAGCATGCCATTAGAGCAACACTCATTCAATGAGACACATGCATTAGACTTTCTGACAATGCTAGTAGCATTATTTACCGTTTGATGTTGTGTTTCATAAGTAGGTCAATGTCCCGGCCACCATTTTGTAGAAATCATATGTTTTGTTACAATGATCTGATGGCAAATGCCATATGCTTGCATTGCTATTGAAGCGACTATCTTTCAAATCTATTTGAGAGTGATTACACTTTATGTCAAGGTTTATTTGTTGAGATTAAGATCCTAGGAGAGACGCCTGTGTTAGAGGCTTATGATGTATATCCATACTTTGTTTCTGTGGACTAGGTATTCAAGGGAGGCAACTGAGGTGCTTGCCAGGCCTGCCCAATGGTAAATTAAGTGTGCCTAGAGCCACTAATAGCCTGTGTTATTGTTATGTCCGAGCGTGGAGAGATGGATGATGGTATTTTATAGCAGAGATTGATCTCGCACGAGACTGCTACTGCTGATCCCAAGATATTCAGGATCGTCAGCCTATTCGCCATAAACCAACAATATATTAAACCGACATTCTAATAATCAAGCGCATAATTATTATAAACTGATAATAACTCGTTGTTTATTGCATTTAATCTTGATTTACTTGCATTTTGGACCTGCTGGCCGACACCTGCTTTTGTTCACGCATCTTTATGGAAGTAATCTAGGACAGATGACACTAATTTTGATCGACGGAGTGCTTGCTTAACCTATAGTTAGTAGCTGGTGGAGCTTGAGCCTCATGCGACGTTAGACGTCATTTTCACTACGCATTCGCCACCGTAAATGACATGCACTTAGATGACACTTGTTTACAAAGAGTAACCCAGGGTGAAGGCAGGAATAATATTGATTGTGGTCTTGTTGTTATTTATTGTACTGTATAAAATCCCCATGTTTACCTTACTTAGATTGTGAGAGTGCATTCAATGTTTTTTTTTGACGGCTTGTCATGTAGAGTTGTTTTAATTGTTTTGCTTTACGGACGTCACCGCCGTAAATTTTGTATTAATTGTCAGGAATTAGCTAGATTATTTAACACTAAATGTAAATAAGGAAATGGTATCATCCTAACTTAGATTTGTTATTCCTACCCTGTTAAATGTAAATTCCGTTATTAGCATATTTTTTTAACTTAACTTAGGGTTTATTGGCTTACCATTTTCCTAGCGTTGCTGTTGTTGCTTAACTTTGTAAATTAGATATTTGGCGAGTGTTTATCATAGTTTACAGGTAGGGTCTTGATCTTTATTTTTGTTTTTTTATTAGTTTGCGGATTAGCCGATAGAAACCCTCCAAACTAGGCTAGGTGCCTGCATATTTTGAATAAATATTTCTACAAGTTTTACTTAAGCCTGGAAGTTTATTTCTCAGTCTAACTTTAGGAGGTGTAGTTTCTTAGGCTGTCTACGACCTTTTAGCAACCATGTTACCACGGATCCCTTGGATCATGGACTCTCGTGGCGCTATGGCCCATAAGAAATTCACCTGATCCTCATGGCACATGGGTCCGGCAGGTGAGTTGTTTGGGATGTAATTTCGGTTGTTGGCAATCCTGATAGCTCCTCTGACGGGCACATATACTCTTTTTCTTCCTTTGGCGCCCAACTGGTTGTGCCGATGTTGACATGGTGACCTTCAGCTCCACGTTATTTTTATGAGGATATTATTGTGATTAAAGGTAAATTGACTGGACTGGGACGAACTTAAAAAGTCACACTGCAGATCAATTAACCGCATGGCATTCGTGCGTGATTTAAGTGAATGGGGTGAGGCTTTGTAGTATAGATAATTGAAGGATAGGTTTTTCTTTGTTGATGCCTCATCCTGAGTAAATGTAACACATTGCTTTGCTGGTTGTTGTTAATGTAAATGTAGAAGCACTTAGTTCGCACACACCAGCAGTACTTGTGATATTTATTTAAGAGAAAGCAGGCTGTACTACACCGCAAAAGTAACTAGTCATTGCTGTAAGTTTTCTGGAATGCTCCTTCTGCTCTCTCATATATTATTGTATTATGGATGAAGAGACGATTCGTCGTGTGATCGGGGAGATGTTGGCAGTTGTTAACACCAACCTCCAACAAATCAGAACTGATTTAGGTGAAGTCCTGGGTGACTTGGGTGAAGTTAGACAGGAAGTGGGTACTGTTAGTGGTAATGTTGAGCAAGTCCGAGGTGACTTAGGTGAAGTCCGGGGTGACTTGGGTGTGAACACTCAAGAGTGTTAATAATGTCAGAGGCGATTTATAGGCCAATACACAAACTATTAATAACGTTAGGGCTGATCTTGAAGCCAATACACAAACTGTCAATAATGTTAGGACTGATTTAACAAATGTTAGGGCTGATCGAACTCAGGTCAGGGCTGACATAGATGCTCATAGGGAAGAGGCTAGGAATAACCTTACAGCAGGTTTAGCCGCGGTTAGGGTTTATGTCTTGCGACACCAACAGAATGTAAACCACCGCATAGATAATTTAACCGATCAAATGAACCGAGCGAGGGAGGATGTTCAGACCAGGTTAGGCGAACATACCACTCAAATTAAGGCTACCATTAATAGAGTTCAAATCGATATGAGGGCTGATTTAGATCACACCAGAGAAGAGTTTGGCAATCGACTTACGCACGTCGAGGGATTTATGGACAATGTCAAGAGGGATATCGCTGCAGTAAACGTAGGATTAGCCTTGATGGGAGGAGCAGCATACGCCGTGAATGCTAATGTGAAAGCCATTGCTGACGACATAATAGAGTTTAGGGAAGAGCTAGCGTCGAACACGAAGAACGTTACTCAGTTAACGGACACTGTGGGAGAGCTACGCCAAACCGTCAACACTCATCGGGAGGAAACGAAAATTGGTATCTTATTGTTGAGAGGTGACTTTAATGAACACAAACATGTTGTAGAAGCTCAAGTAGCTAATGTTCGAGACGAAGTAAGGGAACTTCGCGGAGACGTCGCAGAGGTTAAGGACGACGTTTACCAAGTCAAGGATGACGTGTCTAAATTTGAAACAGAGGTAGAAACAATGAAGAAAAGGGTAGAGGAGGTTGCCATGACAGAGCGTCTTCAACTTAGCTACAACCTTAGGACAGCAATTCGTGAGGTCGACACAAACCTCAGAGGAAAAATCGACAGGATCGAGTTACAGTTAAACGATCTAGGGAGTAAAATTGAGGCAAAGACCATTCCAGGCCTCGAAATCATTGAAAGACGATTGGATAAATTGGAAGCTCAACCGAGAAAGACTCGAACTTCCACATTTTCGGCTGAAGCTCAGAATACGTCAGGACCTCAGTTTATACAATCAACACCGTCCTGTATTCAACCGAGCGCACCACCAGAACCGCAGCCATTCAGATTCGCGGGTACTATGCCTAATCAAATGCAAACGTCAACATCACCGTTCACGAAGTCACACTTCGGTGAGAATGTTAACACAGCTGATCAATCAACGCTGAATTACGCTGCAAATCCGTTTATACCTGCAAACGTACAGCAAAATCCAACGACTGAGATGCCAACAAATGCTTATGCTAATCCATTCAGACCAGCACAGACTCAGCATAATCAGGGAAATGTAATGATCATACGATCCAGGGAAGAGCAACCAGCTCGATTTTCAGGTACTGGTAGTGGCATCACACCAGTCGAATTCTTAGCAAATGTGGAGAGTTATCTACGTGATACTATGGTGACACCGGAGTGAGAGCTCAGGGTCATAGAGCGTCTTCTTGAAGGTCAAGCTAGTACATGGTTCAGAGTCTTCAGATACTCCTTCACAGGATACCAAGATTTTAGGGAAGCCTTGTTGCGTACCTATTGGTCGAGTGACATACAGCAAAGCATCAGAGCTGAGATTTACACTCGCCGTTACAGCTCGAATACGCCCACACGTTACGCAAACTACTTTGCAACCCAGCTGGCGAAACTTAGATGTCTCCAACCCCACTATCAGAGCAGGATTTAGTGAACACTGTCGTTTGGCAATATCCACCCGATGTCCAACGAGTGTTAATTGCTGCGGGAGCAACAACCTTCCAGCAATGTGACCAAATTCTAAGGCGATTGGACGCAAATACTGAACAATTTGCGAGCCAGCGTCCAACTAAAGGAGAGACACGCCACGTGAACTTGACTACTGTGGATAAAGTTAGTCAGACGCCACAGCAGACTCGAACTCAGAATGAGGATAGAGGAAACTACAATCCCAATCAACGCAACTGGAATGATACTCCATACGCGAGAGAGAGACAACAAGGTGACAATCGAGGATATTGGAACCGACGTTTCAACCAAGGGACGAGCGACAACCGTCGTCATGACAACGACCGTCGTGGGACGAGATAAGATCAGCGAGGAAGAGGAAGTATTCGTCGAGACTATCGTTATAGCGGAGGCTATCGACGCGATCGAGATCCTAGGCAGAGGACCGATCGAGACTGGCGTGGACGTGCACAGGAGAGTCGATAGTACATCCGACAACTCCACGGACAACGAGAAGAGGTGGACCAGAACCGTACACCGAGGGATGCACGTGAAGTTCCAGAGGAAGATATTGAGCATGACCAGCCCAGTACTTCTCAAGGAAAAAAAACGCCGAAAACGAAGTAGATTCTGACTTGATTGTTCACAGAGTAACAGCCACTATCTTACTCTGGGAACCAATCTAGGAAGATCCTTTGGACGAAAGACGATCGACGAGCCATGACTACGAATTTACACGTCTACCCAAAATAACCCCTGCTATAAACGTATGTCCAGTGACCATTCTAATTGATACAGGGGCTATGATAAGTGTCATTTCTGCTGATTGTCATGACCGACTAAAAGCAAACTCTGAAGTGACAGAGCTGCCAGTTTCTGCTGTAAGAGTCAGAGGAGTTATACCTGACCGTGTTGTAACGTGCAAAATCCAGATTTTGTGCACTTTAAAAATTTCGTGTCACGTGTACTTGCACCAATTTTTAGTTATGAAGGGACTGCATCATGATGCCATTTTAGGCGCAGACTTCATACGCAAATACGATGGAATCATTGATATGGGACGTAATACTGTGGAATTTAAGCCGAACGAGCCCATTGAGATGAATTTATTGGAGGATGAACCGGAAATTGAGTCCGAAGTCAACATAGTTGAAGAGTTGAATGGCAAGCGAAATGGTAAGACACAAGATGCCGAGGGAGAGGCAGAGCAATTATCAGCACCCATACAAGAGAAATTAGAGGCATTTCTGACTGGATTTAAGGATATTTTTGACACCACACCTGGTGAGACACTTGATTACGAGTACGATCTGATTGAACTAGACGATTCTCCATTCCAGAAGAAGGTTTATCCTATCGCCGAGAAACACCAAGAGGAAGCTGCTAGGAAGATCCATGAGATGGAAGCAGCTGGTATTATCAAGATAGCACCAACTTCATTTGTGAATCCAATAACGCCTGTAGTTAAGGTGGATGGAAGTCTAAGGCTTTGTTTAGATGCCAGAGCTTTGAATGAACGCTTAGCTCCAGAGCACGACAGACCACCGAAGATCAGAAATCTCCTAAGAAAATTTAAGGAAAAACGAGTATTTTCATCGTTAGATTTGGTGCAATCCTACTATCATATTAGATTGTCCGAGCATACTCAGAAGTATACAGGGTTTGTGTTTGATCAGACCACGTATGTTTTCCGAAAACTACCTTTTGGATTGAAAAATGCAGGAGCTGACTTAATTAGAGCACTCGATGCGAAGTTGACTCCTGAAGTGAAGAAGAAAATCCATATGCTACGTAGATGACATTATAATGGCTTCAGAGACGGAAGAGGAACATCTAGCCACCTTATGCCTTATATTTGAAAATCTTCGACAGGCCAATTTCAAGGTGAAATTCGACAAGTGTCGATTCTTCCAGAAAGAAGTTAAATTTGTGGGACACATAATTAACGGAGATGGACATAGGCCGAATCCGGCGAAGATCAGAACCATCGCAGCATTTCCGACACCGGCCCGTGTCAAACATGTGAGGCAGTTTTTGGGGATTCTCCAATTTTTTCTGCTCATTGTGAGAAGTATTCCGAGACTGTTGCACCACTTCAAGGTCTACTTAAGAAGAATTGCCGATGGGCATGGGACGAGAAGTATGAGACAGCTTTTCAGAAGGCTAAACAGATGCTTGTAGACTCAATCCAGTTGGAATATCCAGACTATTCCCGGAATTTCATCTTGGAAACTGACGCATCTGCCATTGGAATAGGAGCAATCTTATTGCAGGAAGACGATGAGAAGAAACGTCACTACATCGCTTTCTTATGCAGACGTTTGAGAGCCCATTAAACTCACTACTTTACCACGAAGATCGAGGCACTTGCAATTGTCTATGCATTGGAGTATTGGCAGAAACTTCTGTTAGGCCAGAAAATCATAGTGAAGACCGACCATCATGCGCTGACCTTCATATTACGAACAAGACTGGCAAGCGACAGGATTACACGTTGAACACTGTTTCTTCAACAGTTTGATCTAGAGATTGTTTACCGTCCTGGCAAAGAGAATGTGTTGGCCGACATTTTTAGCCGGAATACTGAAGCCACTGTGAATTCCATTGACGTCGAGGGAGAATGCGAAGAACACCTTCGCCGACTTCGTCATCTACCGGAAGGAGAACGACGTGAGGAGGAACTGAGGAATATCATTCGTTTTCTGGAGAACCGAATGGATGCCCAGGATGTCAATTATGCCCAGACAGCTGCTATCGCCGATGATTACTTATTCTACCATCGTGTTCTTTATAAATTTGTTGATGAGGACCACACTCAATTACGTGCAGTAATTCCACAAAGATACCAAGAAACTGTTATTCTTTTGGTACATCTATCTATTGGACACGGAGGGACTGATAAGACCATTGTGACGATTAAAGAGTCCTTCACATGGAAAGGGCTAGGAACCTCTGTTAGACAGTGTTTACGTGCTTGCGACGCATGCCAGCGTAACAAGTACACGTCACACTTGTTGAAAGAACCACCTAGACCCATACTCCCAACTCAACCGAGGGAATTATACGCGCAGGATCTTTATGGACCGATCCCAAAGGCTCGCCGAGGGAATCGCTTCATCGTTGTAACGATTGACGTGTTTACCAAATACACGATGCTCCATCCGATACAAAAAGCCACTGCACACCAGATTATACAAAGGATAAAACGACAAGTGATACCGGAGGCAGGAAAACCACAATTCCTGTTGACTGATCACGGATCACAGTTTACCTCTGTAGAATTTGCTAATGCTATGATTGATTTGGAAATAGGACACCTATTATAATCAATTCGCCACCCTGAGAGCAATCCAGCGGAATGCGTTATGTCGACGATTGCGAAATTTTGTCGTTTATACTGTCAGGAGGAACACTGGCGTTGGACCGAAGTCATTGTGATATTGGCAAACTGTATAAATTCAACTATCCATGAAAGCACTGGTCAAATACCCATGGTCTTGCATTTGAACCAGATGCCAATGAGAATGTGGAACGGAGTGATTGTAACACCACCTTGTTTACACCCTCACACGCAAGCAGACTTCTTGCTGCTAGAGACACTTGGGACAGACAAGCAGCGAAACGTTTGAGAAGAACTAGACGCCAGAGATTCAGAGAACCATTAGTCGCGGGAGACCTTGTTCTTATAAGGAGACCCGGAATTTCAAGTCCTATAGACCGAGTATACGGGAAATTCCTATCGTTATATTATGGGCCAAATCGTGTTCAAGAACCCCTGATCAATGGAAGCTATGTGATTGAAGATGTTTAAACTGGAGAGCGCATTGGAACCTTCAACGCAGCTAATCTAAAAAAATATATCACCAAGCTTGATCTCGAATTTGAGACAAATAAAAATGCATTACTTCATTTTTATTTGAAACGACGGAGAGGCAGATGAACCCGCTAAGCAAAGGTTCATGTGATATTTTTCATTGCAACATATTTTTGATGTATCATCTTAGAACGTACACAACGACCAGCCATGCTGTCGCCACATGCTAACATTTTTTGGAGTTATAAATGGTTGATCTTTTGACTATGGAGAAAACCATTATAATATAATCTGAGTCTTTATTATAACACTTCTACTTTATACGAAGCTCAGATATACTCATGTTGTCATTCTGTATCATCGAAACATTCTTCAGAATGTTATTTCTACTTTTGGTAAGGTATTAACATCGCAGATACGCGAACCGGAACCAATCAATCGCTGCACGGCTAGTGTATTTGTAAGTAAGCGCAAGATTGAGCTCTTCGCACATGTGTAGGATTTTCCATTCTAGTTGGATGCGTATTGTATGTCCGTCTTCAAAGACGAGGAAATTTTCCGCCCGAAGGCGAGGAAAACCATCGTAAGATATCGTGTTGTATTTAACACCAAATAGTGAATCAACCAAGTTATTATTAAAGCCAGAGTAGGCTTGTGCCACGCAATTCATCGAATTATAAAAGTGATATTTTTTGTACGCCGTGGAACACCACATTATTGCCTCGTGCCACGTGAAAAATCATGTCTTCAGGCAAGACAGAAAAATATGGATAACTGTGAAATTATAATCAACAGAGTTTGTAAATTCAACGCCTACAGTTATAAATGTTCTTATCGCACGATAAATTCATATTTTCAGTGCACAACTTCGTTGCCACGTGATTTGGTGGAACATAGAATCTGTGAATGTGAAGCAGATAAAGTGCATGGCCAATTTTTCAATCATCTGCGCCGTTTAGACTCAGTGAGATTGCTACCATAATAAAGCTAGCTTCAGTGAAACTGTGCTACGCCCATGTTCTAAATTTTCCAGTGGTTATTTTCAATTTAAAAACATGTCACTTTTTCATAACCACGTGCACGACGATTTTCATTACACATCATCTGTGGGGATGAGCAAATAAATCTCATAATGTGAGGGAGAGTTCCGGAGAACTTCAGCAAATGACGGAAGAACCATGACTATAGCACCAGCTAAGCCAAGGAACATGACGACTGTCACAATGGAGACGAATCTGATTATATCACGACGTCAACGCCGATGACGAGTTAAGGCCATGGTAATGGATAGAGCCTATGTAGAGGCCCAGATTGGACAACCCTTGTCCGGAGACCAAAAGCCTAATTATATCCCTCAAGTCGTTGGAACGATTGAGATGTAGACATCCTTTCTTGTGAGTCCGAATAATCTATTCCTTGTGAAGTTCTTTTTTGGTGTAGTTTATTGTAATTAATAGTAGTTAATTGTAGAAGCACCCGAACTTCTTGACAAGCCATAGGTAGGAATTTGTAATGTTAGAACTAATCTTTGTAGTTCACTTTCAGTGATTAGTTAGTCACCCTTGTGATTGAATGCTTTCGATCACGGTGCATTCTGATGGACATCGCTAAGATGTTAGTTCCACCCCTGCTAAGCGTGACTGTAGTCTTTGTTACTACGTTTTGTTCAACCCTAGGCGGGTGATTTTGTGGATAGTTGTTTTGGCATGACGACTAGACGTCATGGCCTGTGTTATTTCATAACACCCCTTTTTAAGTAAACGTTTGTCACGCCACTGATTTAATTAGAACAGTTCGTATCGGTAGGTAGTCAACTGAAGCTACCAGTTTTGTATGTCATATTTCATTTTGATGTGTTATGAAGCCATCCTGTTCAAGTACAGAACACATTCAGGGAATTATATTTGTATGCAATCTTGCATCGAACCCTGTAATTATTACCGTATCATTGGCAAACTTAGCAATTGTAGGATTTGGGCATTTATAATGTTTATTTTGTGTCAGGTGTTTCGACACACAGATATTGATTGGTTATTGTAAGACAGAGCAGTTATGAAGTGACATATCTGCAGATTTCAAAGACTATCAGTATAAGTGGTATTTCTGTATTTTACTTTTCTTTGACTTAATGAACATGCCACGTCTTTGTGTATAGTTTTGAGGCGTGATTTTAAGCTTATGCTTATTCTATTTGTGTATTTATATTGGGACCAGATAACAAGGCTAGTTTTCTGATAGACTTTTTACGAGAAAGCTGCCTGCCTTCAGTCTTTGTTTCATTTCAATCCGTCCAAGTAGATGACTGTATATTGGCAGTGCGACTCCAAAGTCATGGACCGGTTAGACGAGTTCCCAGCAAGCCATTAGAGCAACACTCATTCAGTGAGACACATGCATTAAACTTTTTGAGAATGCTAGTAGCATTATTTACCGTTAGATGTTGTGTTTCATAAGTAGGTCAATGTCCCGACCACCATTTTGTAGAAATCATATGTTTTGTTACAATGATCTGATTGGTAAATGCCATATGCTTGCATCGCTCTTGATGCGACTCTCTTTCAAATCTATTTGAGAGTGATTACACTTTATGTCAAGGTTTATTTGTTGAGATTAAGATCCTAGGAGAGACGCCTGTGTTAGAGGCTATTGATGTACAGTATGTCCAGACTTTGCTTCTGTGTACTAGGTATTCAAGCGAGGTAACTGAGGTGCTTGCGAGGCCTGCCCAATGGTAAATTAAGTGAGCCTAGAGCCACTAATAGCCTGTGTTATTGTTATGTCCGAGCGTGGAGAGCTCGATGATGGTATTTTATAGCAGAGATTGATCTCGCACGAGACTGCTACTGCTGATCCCAAAGTATTCAGGATCATCAGCCTATTCTCCATAAACCAACGATATATTAAACCGACTTTATAATAACCAAGCGCATAATTATTATAAATTGATAATAACTAGTTGTTTATTGCATTTAATCTTGATTTACTTACATTTTGGACCTGCTGTCCGACACCTGCTTTTGTTCACGCTTCTTTATGGAAGTAATCGAGGAAAGATGACACTAATTTTGTTCGACGGATTGCTTGCTTAACCTATAATTAGTAGCTGGTGGAGCTTGAGTCTCATGCGACGTTAGACGTCATTTTCACTACGCATTCGCCACCGTAAATGACATGCACTTAGATGACACTGGTTTACAAAGATTAACCCAGGGCGAAGGCAGGAATAATATTGATAGTGGTCTTGTTGTTATTTATTGTACTGTATAAAATCCCCATGTTTACCTTACTTAGATTGTAAGAATGCATTTAATGTTTTTTGGCGGCTTGTCATGTAGAGTTATATTAATTGTTTTGCTTTACGGACGTCACCACCGTAAATTTTGTATTGTCAGGAATTAGCTAGATTATTTAACACTAAATGTAAATAAGGAAATGGTATCATCATAACTTAGATTTGTTATTCCTACCCTGTTAAATGTAAATTCCGTTATTAGCATATTTTTTTAACTTAACTTAGGGTTTATTGGCTTACCATTTTCCTAGCGTTGCTGTTGTTGCTTAACTTTCTAAAAAAAACTCTCCGAACTTGGCTAGGTGCCTGCACATTTTGAATAAATATTTCTACAAGTTTCACGTAAGCCTGGAAGTTTATTTCTCAGTCTAGCTTTAGGAGGTGTATTTTCATAGGCTGTCTATGACCTTTTAGCAACCATGTTACCACGGATCCCTTGGATCATGGACTCTAGTGCCGCTATGGCCTATAAGAAATTCACCTGATCCTCACGGCACATGGGTCCGGCAGGTGAGGTTGGTGTATTCTTGGAATACACGGTATGATAGAGTATATTTTAATGCTCTTTTCTTGTTCATTCCTTCCCTTTTCTCAAACACCAACAGTGATCTTCTAGTTTCTCTTTGGTGGTCATGTCTCTTATGCCATTTGTGAGTCTGTTCTAGATATATACCATGACCCACCTAGCGTCATCTAGCAGCGAATCTGTGAAGTTCCTCAATTCTTCCCTGTACAAGAGGACTTCCTTATCCATCTGGCCACCAGATCTCGTCGCCATCGCCAGCTATCATCTCCGTGATCAAGAGAACTTCGTCTAATTTTTCACCCACCAGGCTGCGATAGCGTCGCCTACTATCAACTCTTTGAAGACCATTTCCTCAAGAGAATTTAACTTTTGTATGTTGGTGATGCTTATATGTCTTCCTTTTGTCTCCTACCCCCACTCTTTTCCCCTTTCCTGGTCCCTCTGCGCTTCGCTGAGTGGGTCTCACTTGTACGTCGACCGTCGACTCAGTCAAGGCTCAACTAGAGCCAGCCTCCTGAACTCAAGAGGCATTTTCTTCATTCTACGCCATGTTGGAACTCTAATGTAAACCTTCAAAGGGAACTTCACCATCGCTATGCAGCAAAGATAAGTACAGACTTCAGGTTTTAACCTCATTCTCATCGTTTTAATATCTACAGGTTTTTAAGGATAATTTTATAGGCAGTGTGAGATTACTATATTTTGGGGCAATAATCATCCTTCGCGGGATTTACCATGTTGGGCTTTTGTCTGTCTAAGCCAACCTTAATAGAAAGTAGCTTTTCTTAAGCTAATTAAATGAGAAATCTTCTCACAACGTGGGATATTATCGAATACCCGCTGTCTATAAAATATTTTGCTCGTTCCACCGCTGGAATAACTTTGGCCCTATTCTTCAGTCAAGATTGCTCTGGAACCTTCCAGAATCTACCAGTCACGCCGTCATGCATTTTCCACTCACATGTGTGAATACTTTTTCAAACTAAAGGATCTTCCTTATTATTTAACGCTCAATAGCTAACTTTCCTTCCTCCGTTTGGATTTTCTCTGGCGTATTTAATGACAATCTATAACTTTCTATAGCAATAGACTCTCGCCTACCTAGTGCAACCAGTTTTTTTTCACAATTGCAATAACTTTCTTTGCCATAAACTTTTGAGTTACTACAGTGAACTTTTCATCCATTTAACAGACTATAGTGAAAACTAGTGCTTGTTCAACATTTCTACCGCGTCGCGATCGTCCGATTACCATCAATAAGGCCATGAACATTTATCCTCAATCCCAATTGATCTTTCCTAAACCTTTTACTAACAAACCATAATAATAAAGTTGTTACTTTAAGTCTTTTTTCAATGAGGTGTCACTCTATAGAAGTGCCCTCCCCTTTTTCTTATATAACATTAATTAACTTCTGCATAAATACGTGTCGAGTACACGTTTCAAACTTACATTGTTTCTCCCTTCTAATTAGGGAATACAATACTTTCAACTCATGAGTGGGTTATTTTTAGGTCTCACGAAAGGGAAACTTGCCCCATTTGTCTCGTGATTCCTACTTAAACATAGGAAGTCTAGAACCTTCCTTTTGACTTTCTCTTCAGGTTTCACAGTAAGTGACCTGTCCTATTTTGTATAACTATTATAAAAGTAATTCAACGTAAATATAAGAAGTTATAGGAACTTCTCTTTCATTCTACCTGCTTTCTTTTTTTTTGTTATTTTCGAAGTTGTAACTTTTTCAAAGATAGGTACTTGGAAATTTCTGAAAGTACACACCTTGTACTCGATTTAATGTCTAACTTTAATCACTTCATTTGTCTTTTTTAAATCTTACAAAGATTTTAGTACATATAAAGGTTTGAAACCTAAAGAATTGTTAATTGCCTGGAGCAAACTTTAAATGTTAGGAGGTCTGCGACCCCAAATTGTTAACAAAAATTGAAACTATATGCTTGTTAAATTTATTAGGCTCTTTTTCATTGTTAAATAAATTCAAGTTCCTTTTTTGACTCAGTATTTCTCTAATACTACAGTTAAGCAAGATCCTGGCTTTCCTAACTCCTCCTAGGTTCATGCCCTACTTAATGCAAATAAATCTCTTAATAGGGTTTTCACCACTTGTTGCATTTGAACTAGAAATCTTAGGCATAACTGATGTCAAACTCTTCTCCTATTTCTCCATCCTTTTTTCTTTGGTCCGAAACCAATCTCCTTCTCTTTATCATCTTCCCTTGGTGGTTAGGTTATTCCTCAGCCAATAATCTACCCAAAATTTGGTCCCAGAAACCCGGGAGAGTCCATTTGTCATTTGCTATTATTTTTCAAAGGTTATTTGACAATACCTTGCAAATTATTAATATCTGCTTTGAATCTTTCAGCTATAACTACATCGTGCAAAGCCTGTGAAGAGGAAAGAGGCCGCTCCTGTCTCCTCTGGTGTGTCCCTTTCTTTCAACTTATTTGCTGCTGCCAGCCTGACAGCATTTCCAAGGTTCCACAGTTTCGTAAGTTGCACTTTAATCTACCTACTTTGTCATGACTCCTACTAAAAAGGATGAAATCGAGCCAGCCTCCTCTCTTACGTACCAAATGATACGCAACTAATACGTTCACTTAACGGGTTACGGAGATTGTGAGATGTTATCGCCACAATTTACAGTACACATTCCATTCCCATCGTCCATAAAACTTACTCTCCAATTGAAACATTTGAAGAAGGCATCTGGAAACCATTGGAAAGTTCCTTCACATCCTTTCTTGCCAGCCATTCTCTCTTAAACACGACCGTGCCCTTCTATTTCACCTGAGAGAAAAGCAGAGACATAAATATAATACAGTAATGTACAGTACTTTTTTAAAATTAATGACATTGCAGTACTAGCGGCTTCTGTGGCGTAGTCGGTAGCATGCTGAACTGCTGTGTCCAAGATAGCGGCTTCAAACCCGGCCGAAGTCGTCGGATTTTTTAAGAACGTTTAACTCCTTCAGTATGCCTTTCTTCGGAGGGGAAGTAAAGCCGGCGGTCCCATGTCATAGATTTATGGCATGTAAAAGATCGTTCCACAGACTTAACTTGTGTGAAGCCAAATTTCTAGGTTAGATTTCGTTGGAACGCTCTATGAAGGTTCCAACGTTCACCACTAGTTATCATATAGCCTACATCTGGTAGCGAAAGTTGGAACTACTTGAAATGGAACGGAACTTGTAGCTCACCCTATGGGTGTCCGCTTGAAGCAGCTACAGCCTCTGGCGAGCCGAACATGTCCTCGGGGACTTTCTAGGCACTAGAAGCCTTACGATAAATAATAAAACTGCAGTACTGTGTAAAATTGTTAGACAGTTTCATTTCCGTATGTATGTGTTTACTTACAGTGCAAATGAAAATGTACCACGTACCGTAATAAATACGTGTTTTTTTCTGGGGGACATACTTTCCCACACATTATATCAAAATCTGCGGTAAATCAGACTGCCCAATAACGGGGTTTTACTGTATTTTCAATTTATATCGTTCTACCTCACTTCTCTTTATTAATGAGTTCATTTTTATCACAAGTACTATATTTTATGTCATGGTCTGCTGTCAAAATAATATTTAAATTTTCCACAACTCGTGATAATCTCCAATGCAATTTAAATATATTATTTAACCTCTGTTTTATTTTGCTGATACAACATTAGCTATTCCTAAACATTTTCTATGACCAATAATGCAAACGCCTAATTAATGAATGGCCATTCGTGTGCTGCTTTACATGTCAACAAGAAAACATATGAATGGATTGTGCTCTACCTTAGCGAAGTTCTGGGATAAATTTCCTGGTGTAATCCCATTCGTTGTTAGTCTTACCGGATCTCCTGCTCCATGATGTTCTGCTCCAGGTCCGTTTGCTCCTATGGTCTGCATCTCTCCAATATGTCCCTCGCTATCGTGCGGCCTTCATCGTCTGCACCATCAATTCGGATGTTCGCATGAAGATCTGTTGATATCCTGTGGTTGCCTCCATGGTGGTAATACAGTATATTTCGCTGACGTCACTCGTGTTCTAAATCCAACACTTGCTAGAAATGTTCCCTACAGCATTTTAGTGATCCATGGTGTAGCTCATGTTGCACATTTCGTAGTACATCCCCGTTAATTCAACATTCAAAGTCATTTTTAACATTGCCGTATAACTCTAGTAATTGTTCCGAATGTTCGATGTTTTTGCTTTTAATTATTGTTCGTAGAATTTTATTCGCACTTAAATGTTGCTCCACTTTAATAAAATTCAATAAGATCTCGTATTTCTCAATAACTCTCATGATTGACAATTATCATTAGTAACCATAAATGTTCGTAGAATTTTTAAAGTTCACTTGCTCGATGATACTAGCAAAATATTTCTTTAAATACAAGTTCAAATTCACGTCGGATGTTATTCTGATAAATCACTCTTCAAAATAATTCAAGTTCAACACGTCGTAATGTGACTATAAATCTCATATACTGTGCTTTGAAATATTTATAAGTTCATTCGTCGTGTCCTCAATAATTCACAAGTTCAAATAACCAGGCTTGAATTGTTTACTGGCGGCATAACGAATAGAATAAGAAGTGATATCACTGGCCTAGTACGCCTGGTCCGCCGCAGCGCAGCGCTGGCTCCGATCTGTGATGTAAGTTAGCATTGGCGCTTACGAGACTTTTAAAACCTTGCGACCTGTTTTACATGTTAAAACACCACAAGATATCCTCATAGGCGCTAATAAGTTCAACATCTCAACTTACTTTACTGTGCCCAATTATAATTTAATAAATCGTCTACTGTAATAGTCCAGTTTCGACAATAAGCGAAGACAGAGAACAAGTTCAAAATGCAATTAGTTTTGCCAGCTATCGGTAAATAATAATAAAAAAAAAGAACGGAAAAATTAACCTCGCTTTCAGAAAGGATTTCTTCACATTGTTACACATTTTACATTCCCTTAACAGTCTTGCAACACAGCAAAAATATAAAAAACCGTACGAACGCAACTTTCAACTTTACCGTAGATTATTATAAAATTGAATAATAACCATAAATTTCACTCCACAAACACCAAAATCAGTAAACTACCATCATTTCAGAAGAACTTAACATTAAACAGGCATAGAAGACATAGTATTGACCCCTTCATAGAGTAGGCTATTGCCTAAACCCGATCACGGCTCCTTCAACTTTACCTTAGAATATTACAGAAATCAATTATACCCATACATTTCACTCCACAAACACCAAACTCAATAATCTACCATCATTTCAGTAGCACTTAACATTTAATAGACATAGAAGGCACAGTCATGACCCCTTCTTAGAGTAGGCTATTGCCTAAAACTGATCATGCCTCCTTCAGCATTACGGTATGTTTTTAAACTCATTGTCGTTTTATTCTCATCCCTTTCTTCACAGAGGTAGTCTTTAATGGCATCAAGAGCATTTTTATTTACACCATATTGGACAAATAGTTGGGCAAATTAGGAAATATACGTGGAACAGAATAGTCTTTTAATCGCCAGTTGGTTCTTGGGAGAAGTACAGTACTACTTCCTATCACAAATTTGTCAAATTTAACAATTAAATCTTCTGAAAAGTGAGCATCACAGATGTAGGACTTTTCGATAAGTTCCCTATCCTTCCCTGGTATGACCCCTTTGCACTTGATAAAACGTTCCTTATCTTTGTTTGAAAAACCGTCTGACCTCTTTACAGTCCCCATAGCCAGATCTGCATCCTGGTACAAAACAGCAAGGCATCTTCACTACTCACATTAAGCACTCATGAAAATGTAAGGGCTAAACTGCTGTTTACCTACATTAAATAACAATAAAATTAACATACGAAGATAACGTCAACACACGAAAAGAAATTAAATTCCATTTCAGTTAATGCTTCCTACAATAGGATTTCAGGTATTAATACTATGAAGTAATAGTGTAAGCACTTGTATATCAATAAACGTTTGCACAGAACACCACCAAAACACTCCGACCGATTAAATACTTAATATATCGCACATAAACACATAAACATATTTGGAAATCAACAATCTCAAATCGACTGTAGCGCTGCGTAGCGGCGAGTGCCAACCCGATCCGTATTCATTACATGCTATTGAGGGAGAAGAGATCACACTTTATATTCTATTCGTTATGCTGGCGGTAATAACGTGGCTTCTTCCCGTTACTTGCATTTGCCGCACTAAAATATCGACAAAATTCTCTAAGTCCAAACTATGCCCTTATATCATTGACCGGGATTCTCTATTACACTATCTTGTCAAAGTCGCTCCAAAAATCACATGGCGATTTTCTTGGCGTCATTACTGAAAATATTTGCGAGTCAAACTTCCCGCCTTAACTTTCTTCATTAATTATTTAGTAATTATGCTTTCTACAGATGATAAAAAATTGTCATAATTTCTTGTATATTTCATCAAGTATGTTATCTTCATGGGTTCTTGTTTTAATTATCCAGTGCGTTGTAATTAGCGGCAAAATGTAATTGTTTCATTGGTTGATAATGGCCATATGACATACACGCGCGGCCTTGCGCCAAAGCACGTTCCTTGTTTCCTCCTACTTAATATTATCCATTTATTTATTTATTTATTTATTTATTTATTTATTTATTTATTTATTTATTTGTCGGTGACGGTAGATACTCATTTTAATGTTACATGTGCGGTCCTCTCTGCTTGCTTCGAGACACGGTACAAAAAGCATCACAATAAAAATGATTGTTTTTTTTTCCTGTGGCATGTCCATCATCTCGCCTCACCTAGTTAGTTTAATACTGACAAAAAAAAACTCGCCTTGTGACTCTCAATAAAATTATAAATAAGACCGAAATCAGAAGTATGGATTCAGTACGTGCTTAAAAGGCATTTATTACAATATATGATTTCAATTATCTTACTGACATAGATTTGGAGATTTTGAGTACTGGTGAAATATTTCACTCAGCCGCCATTCTGGATTGATTTAAATGTATGCCTTTGAGTTATGTACCAATACAAAAATAGCATGGTTGTCCATTGTACAAAATGTCAATTCAATCTCTTGAATAGTTAGTTAGTTAGTTAGTTATTGTTGCATTAAGGGGTGGAACAGTGAGGTAATCTGCCCCTTCTCTTGAATAGGATACGAGAAATAATTTAAATTTCAAACTGGCACCATCGAATTTTTGAAAGTATTTGAACAATATTAGATTCCAATTTATTTAGCTATAAAGGAAGATTTGATTTGCCAAGCATTCACTGCACTCGACTGATTAGATCGCTAAAACAATAATTTGAAATACTTGAATATCACGTGGTCACCATGTTGGTATTGCACTCATCAGGCTTTTGAAAGTCACGTAGGTGAATTTACTCTACTGGACACTACCAGCATACAAAATGTAAGGTAGATTGTTGCTATTGTTTCGGAGAAGTTGAATGCCGATTAAATAGTTCGCGTGGACGCCATGTTGGATTGGTGATGTTTATCGAAAATTGAAAGACGCAGTCTAGGTTAAACAGGGTAGTAGCAATCTCTTGCCAAGTTTCATTGAAATGGCCATTTAGAATTTTATAGGGATATACGCACACATTTCGACACTTACGGACACAATGTGATCTTATAAGCCTTTATTCCATAAGATGAACATAGGCCATGAATGGAGTTGGTAGCACTAAATCCCAGGCAATTGATACATTGGGCGTACCATTTACGTAATTGAATAAACCTCTACCCACCAATAATCATGTTGAAAACACAATATCGACGTTTTTGACATATAAGAATGTATGTGAGGAGAATCCATTAAGGTACTGTACTCAAATTTATCAGTGACAATAAAAATGCATCGACTGAGGTACGAACTGTGGCACAAGATGATTTTATGCTTAGAAATTATGTCGTAATATGAGTTACTTTTCACACACAATAAGAGTCTGTGATGTGAAAGAAAGTATTTGTCAAGTTTTAAGTGCATAGAAAAGGCTTTATTGGAAGAAGGAATGGTAATTTTATCATCTGAATTATTTTAACCAAGGATGAATGACTTTTAAACGAAGCTGGATTTATGACAAGTTACACAGCAAGAGAGCTATGGAACCGGTTTTTGCACGTCAGACTACCGAGTTCAGAGAGCCCGAGGTCGACACGCGCAAAGTCGGAGGGGAGGTAAGATCGGCACACGACACTATTTTGGTAGCGAGGAATAATGGAAATTGACATAGCAACAGAGCAACCAATCAAAATTATTTACAGTTCCGAGAGACTAGATTGATATAATAATTAAATATAAACATTATAAGCAACTGAAATACACTAACATCAAGAGAATAATAAATGAAATCTAACTATCAAAACAGAATTGAGGTCGAAATACAACAATGTGAAATATGAGTAAATAAGTGATATTATTAGGAGGAGTGAGGCTAGCGTCGCCATTTTGAGCGGGGAACAGAACCCAGGAGACTAGCAGGACAGGACGAGGATGAACACTCTATTACATCGCTTGGTCGAAGTCAGACCTCTTTTAAAATAGTCACTCTAAGAAAAGCTGAATAGATTGGACCGAGGAAGGAAGAAGTACTTTGACGGAAGGAGACGAGTCGTTCATAGTCTACCAGGAGTGGAGACTCCGTTGAAATGTATCACAATAGTACACAGAAGAAGACTAGCAAATAACTACAATATTATAAGCAGTATATTTCGTACACAGTACTACGAAAGAATAACAAGAGATCCTTCCTACAAGTATTCACTATACATTAAGTGATATACTACTGAGATTTTACGATAACGCAGTGGACACATTCTACAAACATTTTATCATCGCAATTCGACAGAACTACTAAAAATGCTTTCTACATTAAGTCGGAGGGGAAGGATCTTATGCGACACTTCGTTTGAGGTTGTGAATATGTTCTAACTTCATCATGGAGGGGAGTTAGCCTACACTGATTGAGTGAAGTCCAGAGATGATCATACAGCAACGATGGAACTTGACTGCAAGAACATCCTCAATACGCTAGAACCTCAAAACATAAAACTACTACATAAGGTTCCAATGTTGCTTCGGAATCCTTATCGTAAGCATATTTCCATGTATGATTACGATCATAAATCTACCAGAGAGGAGACGACTGAAGAGAAATGCATCAGAAGTCATAGGACTCGGAAGCGTAAGCGGATTCTAGACCGGTGGTCGAGAAGAATGAAGATCCAGATGACCATGCAGTTCCGAGCCAAGCAGAGCGCAGTGCAGAGCGGACTCGGTCTGCTGTGGCCTACTTTCTGCCAGCCAGCAGCCACCACCTGCAGAGCAGGGAGTGAGCACGGGCATTTCAACAATGCTTCGTGAAGTATGTGGGCGTGTGCCAGGCGCACATGGCCACATTCCAACGCTTCCAGACCACAGGTTTTCACCGAAAACGAGCCAACTAAAGGTAGATCAGTGATTTTTCATCAGCTATGTAGTTAGCAACTGTTTAGGGGATATTTCAGTGTTTGACAAGCATATTCATGTATATTTTACTCCTGACTCATGTTATTATTGTTGCTATCTTTTTTTTTGTTGTAAATTTCACAGTATTTTTTAAGTCAACGAGTTTCGTTTTTTACATTTTAATGATCTTTGTCAGAGATTTCATGTTTTTCTATTTCGATTTTCGTTCAGCGAGCTTACGATTTTTAAACTATCTGTTTTACTATGAATGAAATAATTTCGTTAGTTCCGAACGTTATATTTGTCAGGATTGTTCGACAATTTCGTTAAATAAGTTCAGCTATGCTCTGAACATTATTGTAAAGTTCATAATTAAGATATTGAAATATTCATATTATTAAATCTGAGAATGAGTAAAGAGAATAATTAGTGGATTGATGACAATAAAGTCAATATTGTTTATGATGACAGAAAACTCATTGTTGGAGTTGTTATAACGTTTGTAAAGACTATATGAGCACATTTTATAAAAAGAAGACTAGGTGTGATTGTGGAAATCAACCTATAGTCACGTTGTAGTCAGTAAAGACTAATATGAATTTATTTATTCATTTGATTGATCCAGAACGTGAGGATATGTGTATATTTTATTACATTGCGAATATGTGCAGACTAAAACTCAGAAGAATATTTCCATTATGTAACCAAGTTTAAGTTTGAATTTGGACGTGAAAATAACGTGTATTTAACTACGAAAAGTATAAAAAGCTGTACGATGAGATTAAAGATTTGTTATTGGAACGAACAAGGAATTATAAAGCACGACGTTTGTATAATCGGTAGAAGTTATGTAGAGGAGGAGGAGTTTGTTTCTTGAAAAATATTACAGTGGTAATATTGAATAGGGATACTGAATCTCTTGCATTGTTGAATGTAGTTGAGATGGGTTTAGAATTTTGTGATAACGTGCTACGTCAAATATGAATAAAGTATTGTTGAAAGAAGCGTAGTGTAGACGCTCATAAGTTTGTTCACTATTGATGTGAGATTACAGCGATGCAATTTAAGTACAGTATGGCAAAGAAGTTTTTGTGGATTATTGAATTACGTAGAGGGAGGTGTGAGTAGTGAAGGTGAATGCCACGCACCTAGAATGTTATATATATATAGATAGATATATAGATATATGTATTTTAAAATTAATTTATAGTCGCTTTAACTTAGAAAGTCTTATCGCGACTTTCATTGTAGATTTACATTACACAATACAATGCATACAATACATTAAATTGAATACACTATAAAATCATAAAATGAACACTAGAAATAAAGAAAAGTTCTACTACTATGCGTTGATCAATCAGATTATGAAATAAAGTCCCGAGTCTTTGAAGAACTTGATGAGTTTTTTTGAGCTGTGAATGAGATGAGAAGGCCTCACATATCTTCTTGGGAATGCTGTTGTGCTGGCGCCATTGGTTGTAGAGCGCACAGTCTGAGATTATGTGCTGCACAGTCAGTACGCTGTTACATGTTGAGCAGATAGGGGGTTGTTTCTTCTCGAGAAGATAGCTGTGGGTGATGTTGGTATGACCTATTCTTATTCGTGATATTAGATCTTTATCTTGCCTGGAAAGTTTATGATGGAGATATTGTTCTGTGGTTCCTGATGTTATTTCATGGAGTTTACTGGTAGAAGTTCTAAGCCAATGATTCTTCCACGGTTGGAATACTTTTCTTTTGACGTAGGAAATGATGTCAGTATGAGGTGTAGCTATTGTAGGATCACATAAAGGAAGAAGTGTGGCTTCTTTAGCTGCTTGATCGGCAGATTCATTGCCGTGAATGCCACTGTGAGAGGGTACCCCCACAAATATGACTTGTTTACCTTGCTTCACCACTTAATGGAATATCAATTGAATTTCTTGTACAAGGACGTTGGTCGAATATAGATTCTCTATTGCGTTTAATGCACTTCGTGAATCAGAGTGAATAATAAATGAGTTGTTGCAGCTGGCTGTATTCAAAATGTATATCATGGCCTGTTTAAGTGCAAAGAGTTCATTTGAATTGACAGTGAAAGATTCAGGAAGTCGAAAAAGCACGGTATGGTCAGGATAATTTATCCCACAGCCGTTTCCTTCATCATATTTCAAACCATCAGTATAAATAGCACTGTGTATTGGGTATCTATTGGAGATTTCAAGAAATAATCGATGGTACCGTGATCTGTCCGTTTGGTTTTTAACTAAGTTGTTCAGTTCGAAGTTGACTGTTGGTAAGGTAATTGTCCACGGTGGGATATCAAGAGAATGATCTGAGAGTAGTATGGGAGGAAAATTTAGGTTTAATTCTTCAAGGAACTTGGAAATTCTGATATTGAAGGACGAAGGTTGTCGTCTTGATTCAGTGTTTGTTCTTGTGTGGCTGTTAGTAGGGAAAACAAACGACTTAATGCGTGATTTAGTCATAGTTGATACTTTGAGTGCATATGATAAACTTAGTTGTTTACGTCTAATTGCAAGAGGTGGTTCATTGGCTTCTATTTGCATACTGGTTACTGGACTGGTGCGGAGAGTTCCCAGAGCAATTCGAAGTGCAGCTGACTGGATAGAATCAAGGATCTTGAGGGAAGACGCTGTTGCAGAGTTGTATAATCTACTGCCATAATCTAATTTGGCCCTAATAATTGATCTATAAGTTTTCATGAGCACTTGATAGTCTGCTCCCCAGTTTTTTGCTGCGAGAATCTTCATTAAATTAATCCGTCGTAGACACTCATCCTTGAGATTTTTGAGGTATGGAATCCAACTTAATTTACTATCAAACAGAATTCCCAGGATTTTAATAGTTGATACTGTCTCAATTTTATGATTGTTTATGTTGAGCTCGGGATCTGGTACAGAGTGTTTGTTTTTAGAGAATACTAGGCATTTAGACTTTGTTTTGGAGAACTTGAATCCAAATATCTTGGTCCATCGTTGAACATTTTCAAGTGATCCTTGAAGTAGTTGTTGAGTAGTTGAACTATTTCTTCCAGCACATAATATGGTCAAATCGTTGGCAAAAAGAAAAGCCTTTACTGGTAAGTGGATATTGGATACAATGCCGTTTATTGCGACCAGGAATAAAGTAACACTGATGACTGATCCTTGAGGGACTACATTTTCGATTGTAACTTCCTGTGACAAAATTCAGTTTGTCTTAACTTGAATTCTACGATCTTTGAGGAAATTGTGAATGAAATAGTGCATATTTCCTGAAATGTTATATTCCATCAATGATTTAAGTACAGTACATGGTCTTTGAACACCATGTCATATGCCTTTTCAATATCTAGACTAACTGCTATGAGGTGTTGGTTATTTAGGAAAGCCTCCCGAATTTCAGATTCCAAAGTTATGAGAGTATCGACAGTTGAACGTCCTTTACGAAACCCACTTTGTACATCACTAAAAAAGTTTATATATTCAAGATACCATCGTAATCTCCTGTTAACAATTTTCTCCATTAATTTGCATATTGAATTTGTTAAAGCGATTGGACGGTAATTTTCTGGAATTGAATTATCCTTCCCTGGCTTGAGTATTGGAACAACAATGGCTCTGCGCCATTGATCAGGGAGCGTCTGAGAGGTCCATATGTAGTTGAAAACAGCCAGCAGATAATTTAATGCGTTTAGTGGGAGCTGTCTTAGGAGCTCATAAGGGACAGTATCTGGCCCAGGGCTGGATTTACCACATTTGTCATGTTCAATAATCATGTCCTGTGATTGAAAACGTTCTTTAAATTAGAATTTGAGTCAGAGAGGGTTCTTTTTTAGATCAAGAGGTTCGCTGGTTTTCTTTATATGGAGAACATTTTGGTCATAATTGTGGTCACTAGAAATTTCGGAGAATGTGTCAGCTAATTTATCAGCAATGTTTTGAGGGTTGGTTATGAAGGATCCATCATTCGGGTTTCTGAGAGAATTAATGTGGAACTGGTTATATTTACCACTCACACGTTTGAGTTTATTCCATACTTCTTTTTGTGGAGTTTGAGAATTAGTGAAGAAACAAATGTCAGCCACGAGTTCTGTTTGCTATCTTCAATTTCTTTTTGGGCGATTGCTCTACATTTCTGAAAATGGGCTTTATTTTCAGGAGTTGGGTCTCTCTTTAAGACATAGAAAGCATGGTTTTTATTCTTTAGAGTTTCCTTACATGCGTCGTTCCACCAAGGTACTGTCTTCTTACACGGGTTTATCTTTATTTTCGGAACACTAAGGTTTGCAGATTTAACTATTGCTTCTGTGAAATCTTGAACAATATCATTAATGTGTTTGGAAGGGAAGTCATGTGGATCTGTTAGGCCAATTAAATGGATGTTGACTATATGATTGAAGTGCGTCCAATTTGCTTTATTTAAGTTCCATTTAAGGGTTTGGGGTATCGAGGCGTTGATTGAAGCGTTGTCGTTATTGATCAGTATGGGGAAGTGGTCACTATTTCCTTGGAGCGTCGAATAGACAGACCAGTCAAAACCAGTTGCTATCTACGGAGTGCAGATAGTTAGGTCTATGCTACTATAGGTTCCATGAGCAATATCGAAACGATTCGGGGCAGTTGAATTCATTAGAATTAGGTCAAATTCATCTAGTATCTCTTCTATTTCCTTCCCTCTTGCATCGGTGTGATGACTGCCCCATAACGTGTTATGGCTGTTGAAGTCGCCTACTAGAATGAATGGTTTAGGTAGCGAACGGATAAGATTTCGTAGATCATCACCGTGAAATAGATAGCTGTTTGGTATATAACTATTCCAGATACACAGAGAGGGGGGTAGATGGAATGAGACGGCTACAGCTTCCAAATTGGAGTTTAAAGAAATTTCCTTAAGGTATATATTGTTTTTGACATAGGTAGCTACTCCTCCACTTGCATGACTTGCATTAGTTCTGTTTTTATGATACACATTGTAAAGTCTTAGATTGGCAGCAAAATCATTCCGAAATTTGGTCTCTTGGATACAGATAATTGGTGGTTGGTGTTTATTTATTAGGAGTTGTAGGAATTCTAACTGGGATCGATAGCTGTTGATATTCCATTTGGGTAATGTTGTTGCCATAAGTATGATAAGGAATAACAAAAGATCCATTTCCATTATTATAGAGGGAGAGATTAGTCATCGCTAGAGAAGTCTAGAGTTACATTGTTATCCATGTGGTCTTCGCTTTGGTTGACGAACTTCAGTAATTTCTTCACTATCCAAGAGCTTCTGTTTTTAATGCTTTTATCGGTGAAGTAGGGATATGTTTTCTGATGGGCTTCAGCGAGACCTTCTATGTCTTGGGTGTAATTGAGAGCAATTGCCAAAACGTCCTTGACACCTTGGGTATTTTCGAGAAAAGATTGGAGTTGTGTGTAACTGAGAGGAGCTAGTGATGGATCAGCTTCCAAAACCTGTTTCACAGGAAGGAGCATATAGCTGATTGTTGGTTTTTGTGGTTCTTTCTTGGGTTTCTTAGACGTGTGATTTACCTTGAGATTCTCAGTTTGTTCAGAAGAGTCGATTCTGGGTCTGTTGCTATTATAAATATTTTGGTCAGTTCTTTAACTCCTAGCGAGTGACATTGGTCTTTTAAATCCAGGGAAATGTCCAGTTGTTGGGGCAGGACATGTTTCACTATGTCCAGGTACTGTTCTTTCCATTGGAATTTCGGAGAGAGAAATACCATTACAATCTTGGTTTTGAATTAAGTTTAGGATAGCTGATGAAGTTTCATCATGTGAATTTGTTGGAGGAAGTTCAGGAGAACTGGTAGCATTTTTTGGGGTTTATCTCTGTTGTTTGTGGTTTCTCTTGTAGTTTAGGAAAATTGGAGAGGTTAGGTTTGTCAATTTCATGAATGTCGTGCTGAGAGGTTGGTTGATCATTTGGAATTGAGATATTAGTAGGACAGTCTTTGGCCAAATGTCCCTCAGTTTTACAAGTAAAGCAGGTGGGTGAGTCAGATGATAGGTAAATCCAGTAGTTTGTGCCATCGTATTCAATTTGGAGAGATGCAGGGAGTTTATCGAAGTCTTCACTTTGGATGTACATTTGTCTTCGAAAGCTTAAAATATGAGAAAAACCTGGGATGGATAAGCCTGCTCTGATAGGGGTAATCTTAGACATGATTTTAACACCAATGTTTAACAATTACTCTTCAATTACATAGTTGGGTATGACAGGACAAACGTTTGATAATATAATACGCTTGTTTTTGTTGTTGTTAAGAGTGGTCGTATTTCCAAAGATACATTGTTTATTAAGATCTTGGGGTTTGCTAATATTAGCTCTTCAACAACTTTCTTGCTAGAAAGAAAAATGCATATTCGTCCATTCGATATTCGTGAAACAAAACGAATGTTGCTAGGGCTAGTGAGTTTTCATACAGCTAGCACACAATCTTTGATACTGATTCCAAAATGAGATTCAATTACGATAGCTTGTTCTTTGGAGGAGAGAGATTGAGTTATAGCAGAATGGCTTGACCTTGGATTGGTTTCTGTGGTGGTTATTGTAGTTGTCATTTGGGTGCCAGATGTACTGTTGTTACAATCAGGGTTATTTACAGTATTATAATAATTCGTTGGTTGGTGGGTTGATACGTCAGAAGTTTTATCATTCGTTGTGTTCGTTAAGTGACGCCCACCTCTATCAACAGAGGTGGCGACCATGTTGGGATGATCAGAACAGAGTTTTAGGTTGTGTATGTTCCACTTCATGTAAAGTTCACAAATATCAGGAATAATTCTTACAAGAGTGTTGTAGGTATCTAGAATACTTTGATATACGATTCGCACTCCTATGTGATATCCAAGAACCTCTCCCAATGAGATATAACTAAGGAAGTACGAACCTCGTGAATATTGTCTAGTCACAGCCTTCTCGAATCTTCAATGTTATATTTGTAATCTGAGTAAGTCTAGCATCATAGTTCATTTATTGGAAATTATTAACTGGATGTGTATTCATGAAAAGAATTTAGCTTAACTGTTTGATACTTTTGTTAGATTGGACATGACTGAGTATTATTAAAATACGCAAACTAGAGAAGTATTGTGTATTCTGAAAGAGAGTGTGGATTTTGAGGACGATTTAAGATCGCACAAGGAGATGAGATATATCGTGCAGAACGCGATAATGTAAATAACATATATTTGTAATAATAATAATAATAATAATAATAAACAATTTAATATTTTAAACATTTAAGTGAAGATTTGGAACGATAATTCGAGAGTATGAGATAATGTATTAAATAGGAAAATATTTGTAATAAGTGTTATTTGTTTGACTGTTCTATAATTTGATAGAATTTAAAGAACTACACGGTGTTCAATAAGTTTGTTCATTTTTGATGAAAGATTAACACGTTGTGTTATTGAAGTAAACATGTACATATTTGTTGGAAGATGACTTAGTGAAGTTTAAATTTATCAGAGAATGATATGATTTTTGGATATAGGATTCATAATCCTATTGAATTTTTTGTTGTGTTTAGAAAGACACCATATTATTTTTATTTTAGAGAGGGACATAGTATTGTATTGTCGTTAGTAAATAAACTTTGCAAGCATTGGTTAGCCTGCTTGCCTATTTTTCTAAGAACTGATCTTTTATTCATCGCTTAATTGACATAGGATAGTACTACTAGTTAGGTAAAGGCGCCCTTTTTCGACATATTTGTAACCTTAATACCCCTGAGATCCAAGTTTCTCGATCTACCTTTTATTTTTATGGTTAGATATTGTATATAGCTAGTTGGTAGTACTATCGTGTGGGTCTTATGAGTCGAGAGTTCCCTAGTTGTTCGCCTAGTAGGGAATTGTTGATTTATCTGGCTGGGTATCAACGTCCCTGCAATCCTTTCCATCTCAGCGGATAATAGGTGGTGACTACGCGGAATTCGGGCACAGTACCTCACACAGTATCCCGTTGTCAAAAGCAGCAATACCGTGAAACAGTCACGTTTTGTCAACCTGGTCTTGATTCTTAAAGAATAATCCATGTGGATCAATGTCACTTGCCACTGTTGCACAGCCCTGTGTCTTGAAGAGTGCCAGGTATCTAGTATTGTTTCTTACATGACGATGTGGGGTTTATGTTGAAGCATTTAAGACTGTTTTTTTTCACGTAAGCAAAATTGGAATTCTTGTCTAACATATTTTTGTACAAATAGCCTACTTTTGTAATGTATTTTTGGTCACCATGGCACAGTCCCTAATAGTTAATAAAGGTATTTCGTTTTATTATTTAATTTCAATTGGAATTCATTTTTACTGTATATCCATGCTTATATTTCAATGATAATAAATCAGATTCAATTAATGAAAGAAAGAACGAAAGAATGAAAGAAGAAAAGAAAGGAAATCTCAGAGATGAAATATAAGAGCATAATTTCTTAAAACAATATTTATTTTTCCGTTAGTCTTACATGAAATATCACAATTGTGCATTTGTTTGAACACGGTGAAAATACACGAGGAAATGTTGAAGAGCATATCGGAGGGACAACTGCGAATTTACTCATCTCCCAGCAGTTGTAGAACACCAACAGAAATTTAAATCAACGGGAAAATCTCCTTTATAGTACAAACGCCAATCCAAGGTATCCGAACTGACTCAAACATTTTGTACTCATAGTTTTGTACTTGATCCTTCACTCAGCCTGAAGAATAGGATGAGGAGGCTCTACCTAGAGAGGGCGAAGAGTACGCGGGTGAGACGTAGTACCCAGCAGGATGTGTGGAGCTCCATTGTCTTCTCCTGACAATTATTCTACTATATCCTCTTTCTATATCAGCATCCATTTAACAACGTAAGCCCTATGACCATCCACAGGCTACTGAGAAAAGTGGGAAATAACACATCCGTAGGTCAGTGAATACACTCATCTTGCCGGACACTACATATCCTATCTGAATTTCACAATCTCTAGGGATGGCCCATTTCAATTTTGGGATGAAATACTACTGTAGTTTTTCATCTTCTGGGCCGACCTTAGATGAAAAGATTCAACAAGATTGAAAAGTTTACGTATGAGACGAAGTTCTCTGCTCGTCCTTATGAACCCAATCCCATCCAGTGCACAGAATATTCTGCCTTCAGAACTCCAGTTTTAATATGTTGTTGATCTGTCAGTCGTGGGTTGATCACTTTATACGTCTTGCCCCCACGACAACTAGACAAGACGTAACCAATAATAATGTACCCCATTGATGGCCACGATTTATGAATTTTCACGTGGACGTAGTGAGTTTCTCGTGTGCGGGATAGAAGCTACATGCTGGGTGTTGCCCGATCAAGCAGGGAACCAAATGTCACGTGGCATCAGCTAAGCTGCTCGTTCTTGGCTGGCTAATTTCTTTGCTTAGGTGAAGCGTACACACCTTTGCTACGAAAGTCGAGGAGGCAGTGTGTGGTAGTCTGGCATACTCCAGCACGCGTGCAAGAGCTCTTCACGCGAGAAAATTTCCTGGATAAACCTCCTGTACCTAGCCTTTCCATAAGTTATGCTACAAACTTTCGAAAGAAAAAACAGTCTAATATCCTATTGGCACCACTAGGCTCAGGGTAAAGGGAGCTTAGGGTGTAACTGTGCATCTGGGTAAATAAAGGCTGGCATGTCCTCGTCATTTCAGATTCGGCAGTCACGAAGAGGTTGAGTTCAGACAGATGGTGCGTTCCGGACATCAAAGACCCTGGATACATTATCCACTCAAACTTAATTCAGAAACAGCACGAGGTAACGATGCCTATCGAGTCACTATGAGACTTCAACTGCAGTGATGATGATGATGATGATAAATGTTGTTTTAAGGGGCCTAACATCTGGTTTATCGGCCCCATCAACTGCAGTGAAGGAGGAGAGAATATTGCTTGTTGCGACGGAACTGGCGGACGAGGCAACCCAGCTGTGGTTAGTACGGCGATCCGCACCGTCCTGTGGGCAGAGGATGGATTCTTAATAACCAAGGAACCAGCTCTGACAGCAACTGGCAGCCATCCTGGAGGCTAAAAGGAGCAGCCCCACTTCCAGGTTGGGCGTGAGACCAAGTCCTTGATCTCGTAAATAAGTCTTGTTACAAAATATCCCCAAGTGGAAACTGGGCGAATCCACGAACAAAACCTAAGGGAGGGCATGTTCATGAATTTTGTATTGCGATAAGGAGAAGGCGTAACCTGAATCTAGATGAGTGGAAACAAGTCGTCGACCAAACTCGGGTTCTCCATGGGCTGTAGTACCACGTAGCAAGGTAAAGTAATTTCCTATTGGTATGATGAACGTGCAGGTTTTCTCCACTCACAGCCTCAATCAGTCCTCATATTGGTCCCCCTTCACTTTACTTCTACGTGGTCTCGCATCGCATGCAGCACGCACGGTCTGAAGAAGGAATCGTCTACTGTTACATCCAACGAGCGCTTCAGACTCGATACTAGGATGCTACTTCTCATAGGCCATGCCCTCAAGTAGAGACCACAACGCATAGTCTATCGGTTGAGATCAGAGCTGCTCCAGAGCCAATCATTAGGAATAACGAGGTCGAAAATATTCGTCCTAAGACATCCTTGCAATGATTTTGGCCTTGATTTTTACCGTTGTACAATCCCACTGGAAACTCCAGTATGCATTTTACATCGTTGTGGAATTCAAATCCTTCACCACTTTTGGTTCATACACTTCGGTTGTTTTCTTTTCCGTATTTAAACAAAAAACGTGGCTTGGTCACCTCTGGTACTCTACCAAACCATAAATGAAGATGGGCGATGGGTTCATTGGATATCAGAAATGATTTCATTAGTTGCCATTGAACTTCACGCATGAACTTTGTTGTTTTACCTGTTAAAAATCACCATGCGACGGATATAACGCTTGGGTTAAAGCAAAGGTTGACCAGTTTGAGAATTGATTGATGCTGTGTGTTAAGCATAACGGTAGGAAATCATGAAATATCAAACTTTGTTTCTGAACGTCTAGCAAGACTGGATGTATTCCAGGCAGGGACTAGGTATCAATACGGGCCTTAAGACTGAGCCTACAGTGTTTACAACTCCCACACCCACATGCGTTTATTAGCACATTGTTTACTCAAATATCTGTCTTTTGAACTCGCACGGGTAGAGCGTCAGCCAATAGCAGACCAGCCCTTATCCTGCCTTGCCTCACGTCTTGCTCAACCTCGTCCATGTGCAATTGCTACTTCACTCATGCGATATGCATTTCACATACAAGAGAATTAAAGCTTGGCCTGGCTGAGGAGCTTGGATCTACTTTCATGGGTAGGACCTGTGTACCCCAGGAGCGGTGAAGACTATACATACATGATAATAAACCTTTCTGAGATGTTAAGTTGTTCTACTGTATATGAGCTACAAAAACAATTTTACACAATGACCTGCATAAAGAATTCTATGTTTATAATTATATTAGCCATTCAGTATGAGGTTTTGAGATAGGTTAATTTCAAGATTCTCAGCCTACCCTGGCATTCATTCTAGAAAATCCTTAGGTATTTCATGACACAGTGATGAGAACTCCAGGAAACCACATAAGTCGTCCTGGAAGAACGTTAACGTTGAAGCTGTCCAAGAGCAATGGAGTAGAGACAATAAATGACTGAGCAACTTTATGAGTATTTCGACCAAGGACTTGCCATGGTAAATTAACTCTGGCTAGTTATATGACGCAGGTTATAGCGAGAAGGCAGCCGGATACATACGATTCCCAAGATCAGGACGCTCCGAAAGACGTGAAAATCGTATAATAAAAGGTTTAGTGCAAAAATAGAAAGTTTGGTTACATTATTATAAACACAGGCCCGACGACAGTGAGAGGTAAACGGTGCCGTAGCCCCGGACCCCGACAACTTTACTCAAATTAATTTATAAGCAATTTTCTGATATGACTATGTATGATGGAAATGCGACCAGTGAATAGTGTCCAGAACATTACAAAGCTAACATACAGTACATACTAATATATTTCCTGTATAGCTTATCCATTGCGACTTTGGCTTCTCTGTCGGGAAAATGGCAAAGTTGTTCATTTAATTTATAACGTACGGAAGTTGAAGAGCTTGTTATAGAGTGGAAAGGTTCTGATTCAATCTCTGAAAAAATCGGCTATTTACTTCATACATTTCTGAAAGGAGGTATGGCTTATTCTTGTGGTGACCGAACTCGGTCAGATACACCGAAAATGCACAGTGATCAAAATCATGAAATAAAACCACCAATGAGAGACAAAAGGAAGAGTGTCTGGGCAATCGAAAACCATGTAAATTGATATTCAGTATGGACATGTTGCATTCTACAGAGTTTTCTATGGATTAAATAAATGCAATTCCAAAATAATGTCACAGGTTGATCAATAATGGAGGGGCCCACAACTGGTCATCCCTAGGCCCATGATCGATCTCTATGGCTCTGTTTAAACATGTGTAGCAGGCTAATCATACGTCCGATTATATTATATTATATTATATTATATTATATTATATTATATTATATTATATTATATTATATTATATTATATTATATTATATTATATTATATATGTGTTTGCACTGTGTTGTACAGTAACAAAATAAAGTAAAGATGTCCTGAGTGGATCTGCGTACGGCGAGTGGTTCTCCCAAGAATCCATGTTACTGCTATCACTTTCTGGGAGATTGTTCTCTGTAATCAGTAGGGGGAAAAGCTACATGTGTCATATGTGCATGAGGGGAAGGGATGGACATGTATTCGACGGGTTCCCTACCACTCCGCCTTCACCTTTGACCTGTCTGAGTGATCTTTACTTGGATAACAGCTGGCCGCACGTCTATTACGTGTTATATTGTTTACGTTTCTGAGAGTTGTTGATCTTTACACAATAAACCAGTCCCCTCGTGATAACCAAATCATGAGGTAACTGCTGACTCAACCCCAAGCGGCACTTCCCGGTTTCCGGCCTTACGCACAATACCAAGCGGTATTTCCGAATGCGACAGGTCTGATGAGAGACACGGACAAACGGGGCTACAGCTCTGGGGTCCGGGCGTGTTGAAGGGCCCTAAAGAGACAAAATCACCTTTCAATTTTTTGTAGGCCGATTTCAGTCTTCTCAATTTATCAAATACCGAAAAAATCTGTGCAAAATACTATAAAAATCTATTCCGCTGATTTATGGGAATAAACTATACATATGAACTTGTTATACGAAATATAAAGTGGGCAAGTAGCTAGACTTTCAAATATAATTTATATTATATGGTGATAGTTGAACGTTTGGAAAGCGTAAATCTTCTAATCGTACCCTTCATGTATATACAGGGTGTATCTTAATTATACCGACAAAAAAATCAGGGACGCTCTGCGTGTTATGTAAAAGACGATGCCGCAATCGGATTGGCGGAGAAAATTTTTCCCTCCGAGAAAATGTGGTTACTTTGTTACTTCCGGGCGAGAGATTCAAATCTACGAACTCTCCGTATTTGCTGAGCCAGGCAGCAAGCCGCTGGCCACTGCTGTGCTTCAGGCAAGGGAAGGGAGTGTGATAGAAGGAGACAGAGATATGCTGGCGGCCATGCGGTAAGCCGAGGCAATCGAGGAAACTTGCGCATGCCCGCCAGCATATCTCTGTTACCTTCTATCACACTCCATTCCCTTGCTTGAAGCACAGCGGTGGCCAGCGGCTTGCTCTCTAGCTCAGCAAATACGGCGATTTCGTAGATTTGAATCGCGCGCCCGAAAGTAACAAAGTAACCTCATTTTCTCGGAGGGAAAATTTTTCTCCGCCAATCCGATTGCGGCATCGTCTTTTACATAACACGCAGAGCGTCCCTGATTTTTTGTCGGTATAATTAAGATACACCCTGTATACATTCTGAAAAACATTCCCTCTTACTTTTATGAATAAATGCACTTCCCATTCCAAGTCAAACGGGATACTAGATATAACGCGTTAAAATGTCCAAGACAAAATCTAATATGGAACCAAGCCACAAAATCGAAAGAAAATAAAAGTTAAGGTATGTCACTAATAAAAGTAAGGACAACATTATAAATAACTGAAAATCGGAAAGATTTGTAGACTACATTATACTTATTTGCCAATGCCATTTTTAATTTGTAATTTACGAGTTATGAAAGTAGAAGGTAGTTGTTAATTCTTTTTCGGAGCTTGAGATGTCTTGGTCATCAGCCCCGTGTAGTTGAGTGTGTGTTGAACTTGTATAAATACCCGTATTTATGTGATGACTGTAGTAGTGTGTGTAACTGTACTAGGAACAGGGATGGGGTAGGCGCCCTGGGACTTGAAGTATGGTACTATCACAACATTTTCCTGAAGGGAGTGTGGAAAAACCAGGAGGAAACCACACTCAGGATGGATGCTAAGTAATTCAAGTATTTTTTCCCTAGTAAGAATGCTTTAACTTTAATAAAAACAAATAAAATCATAGGGAAAAACCACCCATAATAGTACATTATGCAACAAGCCTATAATGGCAATAATTAAGAAACGAGTATGTTTATAAAAGGAGCGTATGCGAGTTTTATAATTTCCATACGAGTGTCTTAATTACCATTATAGGCGAGTTGCATACGACTGTTAATGTTCGACGATATTTATTATAACTATTTTATGTTCGAACATAAATATTCATAAATATCTGTCGAGATTTCGCCAGTTTTAGGTACTGAACAGAGCGCATGGGACGCAGAGAACACCTTGTATTTGACCATGGCCTCCTCGATTACCCCACTATGACACTAGGCAACGCAGTGAAATTTAAATTACAAGGCCTTGGAACTCAGTGCAGGTGCGATAATATCCTTATCTAACAACTGTTTCTTGAGCTGTGATTGGTGGAAGAAACTGTTTCATAATGAAAAATAGTGTTATAATGACCATCATTATGATACAGTTTTCTGACATAAAATAGTCAGGGTCGAACATAAAGACATATATCCTATCAAATCTCGCCCGCAGAAAAACAATAAACCTAATTATATATTGAATTGTGAGCGTTATGATTTGTACGTTTGATCTCCGGTCTTACTGCAGCTGCCCTTGCGGCCATGGTGCACGATTAAACGTGCACGGCTTCGCCGCGGAAATAGAAGAAGGATATAAACGCAACTAAAGGAACAGTCTTTTACCCAGGGCCCGCGATAGCTCTCCTGTTGTCTCCTAATCTATGCGCCTTCACGTCTTTCGGGGTTTCCTAACCAGGGGAATCGTAGAATCCTGGTTGCCTGATGGTATCTATCTTATTGACAAATCGCTTTTCCACTTATTTGATTAGCGCGAAACCTTAGATTGTCCTCTGTACATTTGGAGGTAAATATGAATTGAGTAACTCGCACAAAACGCAAAGAAGTATGTGCGTAATTATAACCGTTAATGATGGGAAACATATGTACATACATTATATGGAACACAACGTCTCACACATTCTTTCAACAAACAGTCGGTACACACTAATCACACACTCTGTTGCTCCTCTTCTTGTTCAGCTTGCTGCATCTCTTCCGAAGCTTCTGGCGTCAAGGGTGGGATGCCTGGGTTCATGTTCTCACACACCATGTCAAAGAGCTTCATTAAGAAGTCTAACACCCGTCTGTAGGTTCCTTCCCTCAACTTACGATAACCTTTTCCTGAAACAAGGCAATGCATGCATTGATTAGCGTATTGACACAAAGTTCCTCATTTCTCTAGTAGAAAGCGCTATAGTGTTCAAGGAGCTTAGATATCTAACCTCCTTGAATTTCATAGTGCTTCAAGAAACAACGAAATTCGACATGCAAGCTACCCTCTGGGTGTCAAATTACAAAGCTTGCACCCGGCACACAAGGCCATACGATATTAATATTATTATTATATGGGGATCATTTGTTTTTGTGCAAGCAGAGTGAACAGATGTCCTACTGCTCTCCAAGTATTTGAGAATACTGTGCCCAACATATTCCCCCAATATAAGCGCGGTTTGGCAACTCCGCCAGCGCTGTATGTCATCGCTCTGCGCGCGCCCACTAGGTTGAGTGCCGTCACACGTATCTGAATTCTATCTCCGGCAGAGCGTGCTCCGGCTGACCACGTGGTCAGGCCTTGTCTACGACAACTTGTCAGGTCGTGACAGGCAGACATATGCTTGACGTGCGCGTACGATACAGTACTACGTCGTGATGTACGTGAGTGACTTTATATCCGGTCGTGATTGTGAAGGGCCGTGAATGCAATATCACAGTGTATCGGGAGTGGATTGTAATAGAGTCTATGAAAGACCCTATAGTTACATATCGCCGAAGTTTCCGTGCACAATCGAAACATTTGACGGCCGAGTTTCGTGTGCATAATTAAGAAAATGCTTTTGGCTTGAAAAACGAAATAATTAACTTTACAAGCGGGCTACATTACGGCATCTTGTATGAACGAACGTTCGGGAACACTCGAGCACTTCCCATCGTAGGACGAGCCGCTAATGCATTGTGTGATTTGAGGATGCAAACGAATTTAATGAATAGCTGTGAATGCTTTCAACTGACTGCCAATATACAACTGTGAAGACTAGTGGATAGAAGGAGTCGTGTTCCAATATGAACTGTGCTTGGCGCAAGGACTTGCAATTTCCAGAATGGAATTAGGGCATTTTCCAACTTGTGTTATTGGAGTGTCTGTGAGAAATTTGGAAATGAGAATATTTACTGAAAATATGGAGCACTGAGCCGATACATAGGGGAACGAGATGGAGTGATAGCCAGGCCAGAATGAAGCCATGAGGACACCATGATGATTACATCGAGGGAGATGGAGATAGCCACCATGGGGCTGGAAGGTCCCGGGTTCGGTTCTTGCAGGAATTTTGGAAGAAGACTGAAGATGGATTCCTGCAGCTTTGGACTTGGGGGCGGATGGCACTGAATGAATATGGGGAGTTCTTCACTGGATCTGGAAATTCTTCACACCAGGAACATAGGCCTACCAACCTTGCACCATCCTTTCTTAGTTCTTCGAGTTGGTGAGCCAGAATATTTCTTCATTTAGTAGTGAGTGGTTTGACTACTCAGTATTACTCTATAATATCATGGAATTGAGCTAATATTGAATTGGAAGTAGAATTGAATTTAGATAAGATGGTGAAGGTATTGGATTAAGCAAATCAGTGGTGAATTATTTGATTGATTGATGATTATTATTATCATTAATAGCCAGATTTATTCTACGTCTACGAAGGATATCTGATTTAATATTTCACATGGATAGGCTATTGGATGTTGGAAGAACATAACCCACATTGCCTTGTTCTACGATCCAGTTAATATTTTTCGGATATTCTATAAATCCATCTCAAATTCAGATGATAGGATTTTGCTGCTTTTGGACGTTAAAACTTCATAGGAGCAAGCCTACAGTTTTGGTCGCATACTTGATAGTCTATTCGACTGTATTTTCGATGGAATATGCTAGATGCCTGTAACTAATTTGATATTGAGAGCTATAGTGAAATTCAGGTTTAAATTATTGGATCTTAACTTCAAATATTGGCGAATATTATTATGCTTTGCTAAGCTTCATTATCAGTTCAATACTTTCATATTTTCTTCTCCCATACTCTTTGCTTTGGGAATTTGAATTATTTCAAGCACGTTTTGCTATTTTTTCTTGAGCGTTTATACATTTGACAGTGCTTCTAGTCAGGCCTACATTATATTATAATTTATACAGGCCAATTATGTGATCGAAGGGAAGCCATAATGCTTATAGGGTAATAATTATACAATTTTCTGCACTAAAACTGTGAAGTTGGTGTGTTTATTTAAAAAAGGGAAATATATATTTTAAAAATGAGAGAATAACTTAATTTAAGGTGATAATTCACATATGCTGTGAACAATTCGACATTGGTTTGAAGATTAATCTTGGTGTTTAATAAAAAAACAAAGATAGTAGAATAATGAAACACGTGGTGAATATAAAAAAAATATATTACTTATAATAATCATTATTGTTGTGATGTCATTCAAAACGGCATGACTACGTAAAGTATAGGCAAATGATTGTAAATTAAGCAATGATATAAGCGTATAAATGATAGTCTAATCACTTTGCATTTAATCAAGTGGACTATATTACAAACTAACCATCGAATGGGAAGAAACGGAATCACTTAGTTGTCACATATTATTGAAACATAAAATTTGAATTTGTACAAATGATAATGAGGGATGCACATTTGTTGCAACATTATGAGTAATAAGGGTAATGAGACTCTGAAATAACTTGCAAAATAATTTGGGTATCATAATATTTGAGACATAGACCTGAGATGAGTGATAGATTTGGAAATCATGGATATTCTACTAATAAAATGTATTCTTCTATTTGAAAGAATGTAGATAACAAGTTGCATAAAAATTGTAAATAGTGAATTTAATCTTGATTTAGTGGTCAAGCTAGACCAATATTTCTACGGCAATAATTACTGTTAATAATTGGTGATATAGTTAATAACTTTTCTCATGGGTCGCACTAGTTAGAATGGAGATCTATACTTTTACACCGAGGCAAGATACATCTTTTTTCTAGATTTATCTTTAATCATAATCTCAAGTGAGTGTGTTTGTGATGGACTGGAAACACCACCTGACGGACATTCAGGCTGTTTAATGGATCACACAGTCAAATATGACTGAATCTAACCTGTTTTTATTTTACTTAATTTTCTTCGAGGATCTCCTAATTTCATTTATATCCAAGGGTAGGACCGAGGAGATTCGTTGACCTTTTAAACCTCAATATTTTTATTTGGAGTTAAAATATTTTTCTTTTGCATCGATCCACATCAAGCTTTAATTTAGACCGAATCTCCGAGGCAAGATAGGCTTTAGGGATTAGTATTTTTATGTGTTGGTCGATGAGTTGCCAATAAACGGATGCTTATTATATCTTATTATTTTTGCTTATCTTCTGATTTCTGTTGTGCTATTGCTTTGATTTAGGTTTGGGAGAGGGTTGATTTAACCTGTTACACCTATATCCTGTTAACCACCCCTGAGACTACTTGAGTTCTCGTATCCACCGGCATATTTTTTTGGATATTCAAACCCAGACCTCAATCATTTTTGTTCTTTATCTTATATATGTCTTGTGTTATCGGCATGAATTGTGATGTTTTCGCCGGGTCATTGGTGTATTCTTTGAATACACGGTACGAGAGATATAATGTCTATTGCTCTTTGCATGTTCATTTTTTTTCCTTCCTCCTTGCCAAACACCAACAGTGATCATCTGTTTTCTCCCTGTTGGGCATGTCTCTTATGTCTTCATAAGTATGTTTCAGATATATAACTTCTGTGATCCACCTAGCGCCATCTAGTAGCGAACCTCTGAAGCTACTCAATTCCTCATCGTGCAAGAGGACTTACTTATCCATTTGGCTACCAGATCTCGTTACCATCGTCAGCTATTTTCTCCTTGAGCAAGAGGACTACGTCTACTTCTTTGCTCACCATGCTGCGCTAGTATCATCTATCAACTCCTTGAAGACCAGCTCAGCAAGAGAAGATCAATTTTTTGTTGTAATGTTGGCTATGTTTATATGTTCTCCTTTTGTCTCCTACCCCCTCTCTTTCCCCTTTTTCTTGGACCCTCCGTGCTCCGCTGAGCCTCACTCACTTCTACGTCTGCAGTTGACTCGTTCAGTCAAAGCTCCGCTCGAGCTTAGCCTCCTCAAACCAAGAGGCACACCCTCTTCTACGCCATGTTGGCTAGATAGTCTTCATAAGGAACTCCGACTTCAACATGAAATCGAGATAAGTACCATTTTTAAAAAGTTTTAACCTCATCTTCATGGTTTTAACTTTCAAGTGCTTTTAATTATAGGCAGTGTGAAATTATTTACTTGGGGCAATAATCATTCTTCGTGGGTTTTGCCATGTTGAGCTTTCACTTGTATAAGCCAACCTTACTATAAAAGAGCTTTTCTTAAGCGATTCAAACGAGAAATCCTCTCGCTACGTGGGATATTATCTAATACCCGCTGCCTATAATTGTAAAACTATTTCCTCCGTTGGATTTTCTCAAACCCCATTTTCTGCTAAGGTCGTTCTTGAACCTTCTAGAACTTGTTCTCTATCTGCGAGTCCTGCCATCATGTATTTCTCACGTACTTGGGAGAATTCTGTTTAAAACTAAATTACTACAATAGTGAATTTTCTTCCTCCGCTGGAACCTCTGGAAAATTCTATGGCGCATTTAATTGTAAATTACAACTTTTTCAAGAAATAGACTTTCACCTACATAGTGCAATCAGTTATCTCCATAATTGCAATAACTTTCTTTTTCATGAACTTTAGTGTTTCTATAGTGAACTTTGCATCCATCTTTACAGACTATAGTGTTAATCAGTGCTTGCTCCACTTTTCTACCGCGTCGCGATCGTCCGGTTATATTAAATACGGCCATGAACATTGTTCCTATATCCCAATGATCTTTCCTTAACCTTCTACTAACAACCATTATTTATGAAATTGTAACTTTCTATAAGGTGTTACTCACGAAGTGCCCTTCCAACTTTGCTAGTTTAACATTAATGAAATTCTGCATAATTGCTTGTGTGATACAAGTTTTAAATCACGTTGTTCCTTTCCTATACATAGGGAAAACAATTCTCTACACTCTTGAGAGAGTCATGTTCAGGTTTCACGAAATGGAAACTGTCCCATTTTTCTCGTGATTCCCAATTAAACATAGGAAGTCTAGAAACTTCCTTTTCACTTTCTCCAGGTTTCACAGTAAGTGACCTGCCCTCTTTGTATAATTCTCATATATTAACTCTGTATAAATATAAGAAGTTGTAGGAACTTCCTTTTTCTTTATGTTTTACAGTTTGTTTCTTCGAAGTTGTTATTCTCGTTAGAATGTTCTTTCGAAGGTTTCGTATAGTACACTGCTTGTACTCCTGTAAATGTTAAAACTTTAATTATTCCATTTTGCCTATTTATGAAATCTTACCAAGATTTTAATACACGGTTAAAAAACCTTAAAAATTGTCAATTGCCTGGAGCAACTGTTTGATGTTAAGAGGTCTGCGACCCTATTTGTTAAAAGGTTCAAATGAACCATGTTCATTAAATTTATATTGCATAATTGTTAATTTCATCAAATTTTTTCTAATTGTAAAATAAACAAATCTTTTCCCTTCTCTTTTTCATTTGCGAATATAAAGTTTAGGCAAAATCCTGTCTTCCTTGACTCTCCTCACTCAATGATATTAAAATCTTTAACAGGGCTTTCACCATTTGTTGCCTTTGAGCAAGAACTCTTAATTTTCACCTTACTAAAGTTCTTCTTAGCGATCATAGCTAATTCTAATTGGCCAGTAAGGCAAGTAAAGTTCGCTAAGCCAACTACCTGCTTGTGGAGACCCTCTCCGAAAACTTATGGTCAGTTTTCTAAAAAATAAGTGTTTCTTTTTGTCTAAACTTTTAGCCGGCTCCTCGCTGAGTAAAAGCTTAGCCATTGCCCAATGCAACCATTGGTTCATTTACCAAGATTACCCAATAAGGCATAATCTTTTATTATATTCCTTCTTAGAGACGCTTGGTCGCCCTTACAGGAACTCCATAATTTTGGAAATTGAAAATACCAAGCTTGAGTTAAATCATCGGCATTCTTCGAATTACTTTGTAAAACCTAATCTCCTTGAGAAAACATACAGTAAATTTGTTCCTCTAAGTCTTGCCAGACCATCACCCTTCCCCATAGTACTTTTATACATGCTTGGGAGGAAAGGTACTAAGGCCTCTCTCTTGCAAACCGCCCAAATCTTAGCTGCGGTTCCCGTTAGCCTCGACCAAGCTCGTACCTACTTTAGGTATCCTAAAGTTAATTTCCATTGGCAACTACCTTTAAGTGTGTTTTACACTAAACTTATTACTTTTGTGGGACTCTCCTCCTATTCTTCTATCCTTCTTTTCCAATTCCAAAATCTACTTCCTTCTCTTCATCATCTTCCCTTGGTGGGTGGGTTATTCCCTAACCTATAATCTACCCAAAATTTGGTCCCAGAAACCCGGGAGAGCCCATTTTTTCTTCTCTTTTTTTAAAAAAGTGTCATTTGACAATACTTTGCATATTTCTAATATCTGTGTTGAATATTTCAGCTATAACCACATCGTGCAAAGCCTGTGAACGGGAAAGAGGCCGCTCCTGTCTCCTTTGGTGTGTCCCATTCTTTCTACTCATTCGCTGCTGCCAGCTTGACAGCATTTCCAAGGTTCCACAGTTTCGTGAGTTACATTTTCATTTATCTTCTTTAGTATGGCTCCCACTGATAAGGATAAGGATGAAAAACTTACTTCTAAACGAGCATCCTATAAAGGGCAAATTACCCGATTCAGAAGGTACATAAAAGAATTAGATCCCTCAGATGCGCAATTAGATTTGTTGAAACATCGTGTAAAGGATTTTGAACGTTCTTATGAAAACTACTGTAACATTCAAACTGAAATTGAAACTTGTATGCTCAATCAAACAGAAGATCGTGTCGAAGTAGAGAACTTATATTACGAAGGCATAGGTTCTGCTTTCAGAATAATACGCCAACTCGAAGAGGAGCAGAAAAAGGACGCTTCTGTTCTTGGTTCCCTTCATGAACCCCAAACTTCTTTCCGTGAAGGCACTCACAAGCCCAAACCTACTTTACCGAAAATTGATTTACCCCATTTTTCTGGAGATGAATCCACTTGGGATTCTTTCTATGAATTATTTTGCTCCCTTGTTCATGACAATGAAGACATTCAAGTCATTTACAAGTTTCATTACTTGAGATCTATCCTTCGAGGTCAAGCTTTGCAGTTAGTTGAAGCACTTCCTCTTCGTGCCGAAAATTACCCCATTGCCTTTAACTTATTAAAAGAAAGATATGGAAATTCACGTTTACGTATTCAACGCCATATTAAGGCTCTATTTAACCTACCTGCGTCACAGCACAATGACGTCACTAGTTTGCGTACTTTAATTGACACTACCCAACTCCACGTCAAAGCTTTGTCCCAATTAGAGCAGCCTACTGAACATTGGGACACTTTCCTAATACATTTAGTAGTTTCTAAAGTTGATGCTGCTACCCTCAAAGCTTGGGAAATTGAACTTTCTAAGGAAGACGACTACTCTTACGAGCATTTAGTCACTTTCATAAACGCTAGATGCCAACTTTTAACCGCGCTAGCTAATCAGAGCGAACCTTCATCTCCCAGTTCCAAATTCGAATTAATGTCCATCAAACCCAAAAGCGAACGCTCAGCGTCTAATACCCAAAAACCAGGGTCCAGCTCATCCAAATTCAAATCGAACATTACTGGTTACCCAACTAGGTCTAGTGAACGTCGTGTCGCCAGCTCTATTGTTTTAAACACGCAAGGTGAACCTCGCAAAAGTTTAAACGAACCTGTAAAGTGCATACTTTGTAAAGATCCCCATGCCCTATACCTCTGCAAATCCTTTAAAGAAATGTCCGTCGATGACAGACGAAAATTAGTCGCTCAAAACAAACATTGTTTCAACTGCCTAGCGCCTACGCATTCTGCTTCTAACTGTAAGTCTACAAGACTTTGCTACCATTGTGAAAAGGCTCATCATACTCTGCTACATCGTCATGATCAGGCAAGGTTATCAGCAGCATCCACTTCTCCTAAAAATGATAGTGTTAACAGTTCTAATGCTTCATCATACATTCAAAATGCTAAGTCAATTCGCAGTGCTCAAGTATTGTTATCTACTGTTCAAATTGACGTTCAGGATAACTTTGGCAACTGGGTCCGTGCACGCGGTCTTCTAGACTCAGCGGCAACTCATGATTTTGTATCTAATTCCTTGATTAGAAAACTAGGCCTACCCGTAAACCCCACTTCTATCAATGTGTCAGGTATCAACAGCTCAAAATCGCAAGCTTTACAATTTTCAAAACTAACCATAAGAGATACTTGTCATAGAAACAACTTTCTTAAACTTAATTGTCTAATTCTCAATAGCATTGGAGAAGACACTCCTAGTCATTCGGTTGATATTTCGGGGTTAAACATTCCCTCGCATTTAAGGTTAGCCGATCCTTCGTTTAACATACAAAATCCCATTGACATACTTTTTAGTGCCAATGTCTTTTGGAACTGCCTTCGGAAACAGGTTCGCAAGCTATCCTCAAACGTGGTCGCTAGAGACACTAATTTTGGATGGATTGTCACAGGGCAACTTCCCCATTTTTCACCCCAACCTGCATCGCAATGTTACTTCTCCAATACTGACCTGGAACAGTTTTGGAGGCTTGAAAATGTTGATTCTCCTAATGTAACTTCTTCAGAAAATGAATTCTGTGAGCAACTTTTTTTGAACACGACCACTCGTTCTTTTGATGGCCGGTTCGTTGTTCAAATGCCAAGACTACATAATCCCCCCAAACTTATTAACTCTCAGCCTAAAGCTCGAAAAGCTCTCTTTGCTATTGAGAGCAAATTCAAAAAGGAACCCCTCGTCAAAAAGCAGTACACTGAGTTCATGGATGAGTATGAAAGCTTAGATCATATGGAGGTTGTTAACAAATCCGATGATGAATTGCACCCCCCAATCGAAACGGTTTATTTAAATCATCATCCTGTGTGGAAAAACCCTTTTGTAAAAGATAAAATCCGAGTTGTTTTCAATGGTTCATCACCCGACGTTAACGGCAACAGCCTTAATGACACTCTTTATTCTGGTCCTGCTATTCAATCAGATTTATCTGCTATACTTTTAAACTTTCGATTATTTCCCATAGCTGTCATAGCCGACATAAAACAGATGTACCGTCAAGTGTTAATTCAACCAGAACAACGAGATCTTCAAAGAATCTTGTGGCGTGATGAAATCAATAAGCCCATTAAGGTATTTCGCTTGAAAACGGTTACCTATGGCTTAAAACCCTCTGCTTTCCTTGCTATCCGATCCCTACACTTGCTTGCCTCACAAGATGGTCATTTATTTAACCCCAAAGCCTCTGAAGCACTAACTACGTCATTCTATGTTGACGATTACTTGCAGTCCTTCTCTACTTTGGAGGAAGCTTCTTTTGTGTCTTTAGAACTTCAAGCATTACTAAGGAATGGAGGTTTCCCACTTCATAAGTGGAACTCCAACTCACCTGAGTTTCTCGCCCAATTTCCCATCGAAGACGTAGATCCCTCTTCTGTCGAAATTTGTGGAAACTCCGAATCTATAAAAACTCTAGGAGTTCATTGGTGCACTAGCACTGACACTCTTATCTATAAAGTTACGCTCGCAGAAGAGCTTCCTAATACAAAAAGACAAATCCTCTCTGAAATTGCAAAAATTTTTGATCCGCTTCAATTTCTTGCCCCAGTTATTGTTATAGCCAAACTCTTCATGCAAGAGCTGTGGTCACTTAAATGTGAATGGGATGACGCTGTCCCTCTTTCTTTTCTGAATCGTTGGCTCTCGTTTCGCAGCAATTTGCTGGATCTTTCCCTTATTGAAATTCCCAGGAATTTAATCAGCTCTCATTCTAATGCATCTTTTTTCCTTCACGTGTTCGCGGACAGTTCCGAAAAAGCTTATGGTTGCTGTGCATATTTAGTTTATCACGATTCATTCTATGGATCTCCAGTTTCTAACCTTGTTTGTGCCAAATCGAAGGTCGCTCCTCTTAAAACTATCACTTTACCTAGGCTCGAACTGTGCGCTGCATTAATGGCTGCAGAACTTGTCAAGAAATTACGGGAAGTATTAAAGGTCGAATTCTCGCAAATCTATCTCTGGAGCGATTCTATGATCGCCCTTTCTTGGATTGCCAAAAACCCCTCTCACTGGCAAACTTTTGTCGCAAATAGGGTTTCCAAAATTCAAACTCTTTCTTCTGGATGTCAATGGAGGCATGTTCCCAGTGCGGATAATCCAGCTGATATCATCTCTCGTGGTTGTTTACCCTCTCAATTGGCAGCTTCCCAATTGTACTGGCATGGGCCCTCGTGGCTAATCGACGAATCTTCCTCATGGCCTTCTAAACCCCCAGCTACAAACTCCAATTTGCCTGACGCTAAAGTATCTCTACCCACTGCTTCGTGTCTTGTTTCCAACGCATCTCATCCTTTGTTGTCACGCTATTCTTCCTTTCATAAATTACTACGAATTATCGCCTATCTTCTTAGATGGAAATATCTTGTGGTTGACCAGCCTCTTCTCCCTAAACCACACCTTACCAATCATGAATTGAATCTTGCTACCATTAAGATTTTACAACTGACACAGCAAGAAGTCTTTTCTTCTGAATTGTCATTGCTTTCTTCTAAAAGAGATCTTCCCAAATCCAGCCGTCTTCGTGCTTTAGCCCCGTTCCTTGATGACCATGGATTACTTAGGGTAGGTGGAAGGCTCTCGCAATCTTTACTCTCTGAGGACAAAAAGCATCCCGTTATTTTGCCTTCCAAACATCACGTTACTTCTTTAATTATACGTGACTTTCATTATCGTAATCTTCATGTTGGTACACGTACTCTGCTCTGTCTCTTAAGAGAAAAGTACTGGATTATAAATGGAATTCATGAAGTTTCTTCTGTAATTCATAAGTGCATTCCTTGTTTCAAAGCGAAACCTAAAATCAACACTCAATTAATGAGCGATCTGCCCTCTTTTCGTTCTTCTCCTATACGCCCATTTGCTTTAACTGGCGTGGACTATATGGGTCCGTTCCAATATCAACAAAACTCTCCTGAAGCTAAACGCAAATTGTTTGGTAAGCTTTATGTTTCTCTCTTTGTTTGCATGGTTACTGGCGCAATTCACTTGGAACTAGTAACGAATGCTTCTACTTCTTATTTTTTATCAGCTGTCTCTCGTTTCACCGCTAGGCGTGGTGTTCCTTCTGAGATGTTCTCTGATAACGCTTCCACCTTTCAGGGCGCAGCTTCCCTGTGGAAGAAAGCTCTCACTTCCTCTCCTGCCATGGAACAAATCTCTAATTTTTCTTATTCGAAAGGTTTCAAATGGCGCTTCATACCTCCTTACGCTCCGCATCATGGTGGTAGGTGGGAATCTTGCGTAAAGCTCACTAAACGTCATTTAAGAAAAGTCTTAGGTAATCGAATTCTGACTTACGAAGAATTCAATTCTCTGTCTGTTCTGATTGAAGGTGTTGTTAACTCTCGCCCTTTAACTCCGCTTTCCAATGACCCTGATGACCTACTTCCACTCACCCCTGGTCACTTCCTTATCGGCACTTCTCTTTCTGCCCCTCCTCCTCTTCCTAATTCTTACAGGGATTTTAATTTACCTATTGTTTGGCGTAAACTTGAAGCCCTCCGTAATTCTTTTTGGAAAAGGTGGAACTTGGAATATTTAACTTCCCTGCAACGGAGGCAGAAGTGGTTTCTTTCCAGTCCCGACATTAAAGTAGGGGACTTGGTCTTGGTTAGAGATATTTCACCCCCCCTAGTATGGATTTCTGGTAGGGTGACCCAATGTTACCCTGGAAGAGATGGGAGAGTCAGGGTGGCCAGAATCTTGACTACAAATGGACCGATCACAAGACCACTGTCTTTGATCGCTCCGCTTCCAATAAATGTGTAACTGCTTATTTGCTCTCTGTTGGTGTTTGTTCCCCCAGTATGGTGTATTCTTTGAATACACGGTACGAGAGATATAATGTCTATTGCTCTTTGCATGTTCATTTTTTTCCTTCCTCCTTGCCAAACACCAACAGTGATCATCTGTTTTCTCCCTGTTGGGCATGTCTCTTATGTCTTCATAAGTATGTTTCAGATATATAACTTCTGTGATCCACCTAGCGCCATCTAGTAGCGAACCTCTGAAGCTACTCAATTCCTCATCGTGCAAGAGGACTTACTTATCCATTTGGCTACCAGATCTCGTTACCATCGTCAGCTATTTTCTCCTTGAGCAAGAGGACTACGTCTACTTCTTTGCTCACCATGCTGCGCTAGTATCATCTATCAACTCCTTGAAGACCAGCTCAGCAAGAGAAGATCAATTTTTTGTTGTAATGTTGGCTATGTTTATATGTTCTCCTTTTGTCTCCTACCCCCTCTCTTTCCCCTTTTTCTTGGACCCTCCGTGCTCCGCTGAGCCTCACTCACTTCTACGTCTGCAGTTGACTCGTTCAGTCAAAGCTCCGCTCGAGCTTAGCCTCCTCAAACCAAGAGGCACACCCTCTTCTACGCCATGTTGGCTAGATAGTCTTCATAAGGAACTCCGACTTCAACATGAAATCGAGATAAGTACCATTTTTAAAAAGTTTTAACCTCATCTTCATGGTTTTAACTTTCAAGTGCTTTTAATTATAGGCAGTGTGAAATTATTTACTTGGGGCAATAATCATTCTTCGTGGGTTTTGCCATGTTGAGCTTTCACTTGTATAAGCCAACCTTACTATAAAAGAGCTTTTCTTAAGCGATTCAAACGAGAAATCCTCTCGCTACGTGGGATATTATCTAATACCCGCTGCCTATAATTGTAAAACTATTTCCTCCGTTGGATTTTCTCAAACCCCATTTTCTGCTAAGGTCGTTCTTGAACCTTCTAGAACTTGTTCTCTATCTGCGAGTCCTGCCATCATGTATTTCTCACGTACTTGGGAGAATTCTGTTTAAAACTAAATTACTACAATAGTGAATTTTCTTCCTCCGCTGGAACCTCTGGAAAATTCTATGGCGCATTTAATTGTAAATTACAACTTTTTCAAGAAATAGACTTTCACCTACATAGTGCAATCAGTTATCTCCATAATTGCAATAACTTTCTTTTTCATGAACTTTAGTGTTTCTATAGTGAACTTTGCATCCATCTTTACAGACTATAGTGTTAATCAGTGCTTGCTCCACTTTTCTACCGCGTCGCGATCGTCCGGTTATATTAAATACGGCCATGAACATTGTTCCTATATCCCAATGATCTTTCCTTAACCTTCTACTAACAACCATTATTTATGAAATTGTAACTTTCTATAAGGTGTTACTCACGAAGTGCCCTTCCAACTTTGCTAGTTTAACATTAATTAAATTCTGCATAATTGCTTGTGTGATACAAGTTTTAAATCACGTTGTTCCTTTCCTATACATAGGGAAAACAATTCTCTACACTCTTGAGAGAGTCATGTTCAGGTTTCACGAAATGGAAACTGTCCCATTTTTCTCGTGATTCCCAATTAAACATAGGAAGTCTAGAAACTTCCTTTTCACTTTCTCCAGGTTTCACAGTAAGTGACCTGCCCTCTTTGTATAATTCTCATATATTAACTCTGTATAAATATAAGACGTTGTAGGAACTTCCTTTTTCTTTATGTTTTACAGTTTGTTTCTTCGAAGTTGTTATTCTCGTTAGAATGTTCTTTCGAAGGTTTCGTATAGTACACTGCTTGTACTCCTGTAAATGTTAAAACTTTAATTATTCCATTTTGCCTATTTATGAAATCTTACCAAGATTTTAATACACGGTTAAAAAACCTTAAAAATTGTCAATTGCCTGGAGCAACTGTTTGATGTTAAGAGGTCTGCGACCCTATTTGTTAAAAGGTTCAAATGAACCATGTTCATTAAATTTATATTGCATAATTGTTAATTTCATCAAATTTTTTCTAATTGTAAAATAAACAAATCTTTTCCCTTCTCTTTTTCATTTGCGAATATAAAGTTTAGGCAAAATCCTGTCTTCCTTGACTCTCCTCACTCAATGATATTAAAATCTTTAACAGGGCTTTCACCATTTGTTGCCTTTGAGCAAGAACTCTTAATTTTCACCTTACTAAAGTTTTTCTTAGCGATCATAGCTAATTCTAATTGGCCAGTAAGGCAAGTAAAGTTCGCTAAGCCAACTACCTGCTTGTGGAGACCCTCTCCGAAAACTTATGGTCAGTTTTCTAAAAAATAAGTGTTTCTTTTTGTCTAAACTTTTAGCCGGCTCCTCGCTGAGTAAAAGCTTAGCCATTGCCCAATGCAACCATTGGTTCATTTACCAAGATTACCCAATAAGGCATAATCTTTTATTATATTCCTTCTTAGAGACACTTGGTCGCCCTTACAGGAACTCCATAATTTTGGAAATTGAAAATACCAAGCTTGAGTTAAATCATCGGCATTCTTCGAATTACTTTGTAAAACCTAATCTCCTTGAGAAAACATACAGTAAATTTGTTCCTCTAAGTCTTGCCAGACCATCACCCTTCCCCATAGTACTTTTATACATGCTTGGGAGGAAAGGTACTAAGGCCTCTCTCTTGCAAACCGCCCAAATCTTAGCTGCGGTTCCCGTTAGCCTCGACCAAGCTCGTACCTACTTTAGGTATCCTAAAGTTAATTTCCATTGGCAACTACCTTTAAGTGTGTTTTACACTAAACTTATTACTTTTGTGGGACTCTCCTCCTATTCTTCTATCCTTCTTTTCCAATTCCAAAATCTACTTCCTTCTCTTCATCATCTTCCCTTGGTGGGTGGGTTATTCCCTAACCTATAATCTACCCAGTCATCCGATTAACTGCCTCTTAACGGGGTCAATACAGTATGACAAAGAGAACGGTAGGCTACTTAAAATACTTTGACTAATGGCAATTTATCCCTTTGTACAACTCATTATAATCTTATCTTAATATCAAGAGGATTATTTTTATTTTAGACCAATTGAGGTTGACATGGCAAGCCAAATCCAGATTCCAGTTTGCGTGGATAATTCTATCGGTAATTTTATACTTCCGTTTGTTCTGATTAGCGGAACTTGCGATAGCCTAATTGGTGCGGTTGATTGACTCTCCGGAATCTTAGAAATGTTACTTCTCTCCCGTACCCACTACTCACATTCTTATCAGGACGTTCAGTAGCTAGTATTCTTGACTGTCACCCCTGAGGTCCGGGTTCGATTTCCGGCGCTGGCAAGAAATTAATTCTGGTCTGAGGACTGAAATGGGGTATAAGTAGGGGGCTACTAGGAGTTCTAAGCCACCCATTTTATTTGTACCCGACTGTACATGTTAAAATAATTAATATCTGGTGAACCCATGGTCAGATTTTGGCATGCGACATATCGTTGGAATCGGGCTGACGCCCTCTTTCCATTGGACCACTAATTTCAACCCCTAAGTAAAACCTACCCCTACTAGGGGGTGATTTTTTTTTAGTAAAAGTGACTTTACAAATGCGACAGACGTGAGTGGCGATACCAGTATGAACTCAAACGTTGTTGCTCATAAAGCGCATGCGTTTTGCTGAATGCCGCTATGAATCAACATTTTTGTTTTTTACGCATGCGCACTTGGGGATTTTGTAAGAAGGCGGGCTTTTTAAATGATTATTTATAGATGAGCTTTTTAATTTAACCAATAGATTGAAAACTAATAGGTCATTGGCTTTTTAAAATCTCGCGAACCAATCATGCTAGAGGCATGTACGAGGGGTCCAAGGACTCGGGGTGACGTCCTCTTTGCTATGGACCACCCGTTATATAAAAGAAATGGAAACTCGATTTTGGGGTAAACAAGTGTTTTTTGTGATTTTTGCTGATAACTCACGAACCAATAAGCCTAGAGACTTGTACGAGGTGCCATTTTTTTCGTCGCGTTGTCCTCTTGCCAAGGATGTTCGTGTTGAGCGGGAATGAAAAACCATTTTGGGGTAAAACCGTGATTTTAGACTTTATGCTCAATCTCGCAAACCAATAACGCTAGAGACGTGTATGAGGTGTCCTAGGACTCAGGCTAACGCCCCCTTTTTGAAACTATGTTTCGAAATTTTGACAAAGGGCCTAACGACACTTTTGTTGAAAAAAAAATTCTTTACCTGTTTAAAATGTTCATGAAGCGTGGTGGTTGAGAGAGACGATACTGCTGGGTGTGTGTGTGTTTCAGCGAACCTGTCGCTAACCACAATGACCATGCTTAATAGAACAATCAATATTTCGGCGGTTCGGTTTATGACAGAGCGAGGGTTCGTTTTTCTGATAGTTTACCCTCGAAGGGGATCTTTAACGTGTAAACGGTGATGAGAACTTGGAACTATGTTGGTCGAAGCGAGTACAGAAAACAAACTTGCGGATGAGCAGACTAGCGGGATGTGAATGTCATTTGAGCTTATTGGAATGTGCTGATCTGACTTGACAACAGGTGCAATGGAAAATGACAAAGACGCAGAGGACACTTGAAGGTTAAATAATCTGACAACCGTGGTGGCAGGGAAGTGCGAAATGCATGCATACACGTGTGAGATTACATGTACGCTAAACAAGTTACATCCTGTTTTGCTTCGTACGTCACAAAATGCAAGTTCATGTGAAATTTAACCTGGCACTGGTGCTCACCTTGGGCGTTAGCTGTCCACGTGCACGATAAGAGAATGTTCAAAGCGTGGGAATCGCTGAATCAGTAAAAAGTATGATGCAACTTGAGGGAATAATGTCACAACCAATAGATAGGCGAGAGCTGCGAGCAGCAGTGGTGGGCGGTGAGGGGGGGGGGGGGGAGGGGAAGGGGTGATGTATGAGAGAACACAGGTGCATAGAGAAGGAAATATGTGGAGCTGAGGACTGTACACACAGAGCTATAGGTGGTGTACAACATATGTGAATAAAAAGTACACAGGTTCACACAACATGTAATTTATTGATCCAAGAATTAAACGTAGAGGTAAATCCTAACCATTTGACATATAGTTTATTTCCTTTTTGTTTCAACACTTTTTCCACAAGATAATGCTTAGGAAATGATGTTTTCTGAAGTTCATGGAGATAAAATCTACCTTTTATGGGTTGATGGTTGAGGTCCTCGAGTAAATAGGTGACTGGACTGTCCAAGTTGACTTGACGAATTCGAAATAGTTCAGTCCCCCACTGAGGCGTGTAGCCCTTATTGAAGGCAGACTTAAATTTACTCACACGAACAAAATCCCCAATTTTCAGTCGGTGACGTTTAGGATCTGCTGTTTTTATGGGGTTAAACAGTTTATCCAATCGCTGAATATTTTTGGTCACGAGGCGTGGCTTGGTTCCAATCGTTCTATGTTTGGTGTCATTGTAACGTGATACTAGCTCTGGTAACATGTCCAACCAGCGATACGTGCCCTGAGCGGTAAACGCTTTCCACGTATGGGTTTTCAATGTTCGATTGAACCGCTCAACCACTCTGGCTTTGAGATTGCTATACGTGGTGTAATGGTGAATATCCTTAGATTTGAGAAAACTGGAGAAATCCTTGAAAAATTCTTTACCCTGGTCAGTTTGTAGTAACTGAGGTTGGCGTTTGGAGTGTTGAATAATATGTTGAAAGGCCTTGGTAACTAGTGGACCAGACTTGCGACGCACAGGTTCAACAAAGGCCATTTTGGAATAGACATCAATGACGGTCAACATATATAGTACACCGTCGTTAACGCCAGCATAGGGTACCATTTCAACCAAGTCAGCCTGCCAAAGTTCATTTCACACCTCGTGAAATCACCTTGAGTCGTGGATGGTGACGCCTAGCTGGGCGATGCAACTCGTGAGCAATACCCATTTTAATGGGTGAGGGCTTAAACAATAATTTTGGCATTTCGAAGTTCTTGTTCAATTTCTTGAATTTCCCAATCGTGACCGGTATGGCCGGCTTGACGTGAAGCATGCAACAACTGTAGCCGCTGGACGAGCTTATTGGGATTGTGCCAGTAGGTAACATCCACAAGGAGTTTTAATGGTTTAAATGTCACTCCCAAAGCGGATGCTTTACGACGACCACTTTGACTGGTGGGAAACATTTTTGTAATGATGATTTTATATTTTTGAGATATATTGGCATTCACTTGTTGAGCTGGATCATACTGTCTTTTATGGGCATGGGTGTCCAATAAAATGGATTTATATTTGCCAAGGTCCTCTGACGTATAATCATGGGAAGAGAGAGTCCGAGAGAAGAGCAGCTTTAACAGTCCTTGCGTTAATTTATAGTTGATGTTTTTAATGACAGCTTTAGTACGAGCAAATTTAATGGATGAATCCCCAATTTTAAAAGTATCATCCTCATAGCGAACACCATACGCGGTATCTGTGTTTCCAATAAATAGATCGGTGAAATAGGGTTCCAGTGTTGATCCATAATATTTTATTAAAATGGTTTTCAGTTGAGCTTTATGTTGAGGGGTGGCCAAGAGTTGTGGAAACGGAGACGATCTGGAAGGGCAAGGTGTTTCGACCATGACCAAGGATTTCTTTTTTCTCAAAAACTCTGCAGGGGTGCGGCCTTTTTTTTTTGAGGCGTAAACACTTGTTCCTCCTCATCCTCAACTTCGCTAACACTAGTTAAATCTTCCTGTTCCTGTTCCTCTTCCTCAGGGTCCTCGTGCAGCATCTGCGTGGATTGTGAAACAGTGGGTAGCGATTCAGATGGCTTGAAAGTGGGTTTCAACATGGCTTTTAGCGGAGGGGCTAAATGTTGTTGACTAAACAAAGCATGATCCGCACGTGATCGTTTCAATTGACGAAACTTTTGTCGAATAGTATTTTTTGCTCTAATAATATGCTTTTTCAATTGACTCTCTGCTAACGTCATGGTGTCTTGACAAATGACTTGAGAGGGAATGAGACATGGCCTTAAATAGCAATAAAATGATCAAACCCTAAGCGATACCGTCCTTGGTTGAGTTCACTTTGTTTGTCAATCACTAAACAGGCATGACGTTGAGTGTTCCAGCACTTGCACACAATTCTGTAAACATTTGAAAGGTCATATCCGGATTCACATGTCCATTATAAATGTGACGACTGTTCCTCTCGTCCTGGCGAAATAAAACAATGACATTGGCATTGTCACGAATCAACTGTTTAGACATTTTAGAATACGTTTGTCCAAGATAGAAGCAATCGATATGTTTATGACGACCCATGCTGAAATAGCTTTGAATGATGCCTTGACGTTCAGTGGATACATCATCGAAAATCATGAGTGAATCAGGCTTTACCTCGTCCGGTGAAATAACATTTTCTTGCTTGGAAAATGTGAAATAACCCATATTCTCATTTTGTAATCCAGACATGACTTGATCCAGAAACATGTAGAGGGGTTGGTAGAGAGATTTTGCAAAAATATAAATATTTTGAAAACGCAGACCATTGGGCGCTGTGATGAGCGTCAGCAAAAGATTATTCATTCCACAGCCTGAAGGTCCCACAATGATGCAGCGAATGGAAGATGGAAACAGTGAACCATGGCGTTGTTCACGTGATGTAGGACAGAGATGGGAAACCATGTCCCCCACGGGGAATGACTCTTGCTGCTTAATAATCTTCATTTCAACTAAGGCTTAGCCAGGCAAGCAGGCTGTCTATATACTGGACACCGAGCCTTGTCGTAGAAACAGTAGACTGGTACTACAGGTTGACGATGGATGTCTTTGGACGTGCGTTGATGGCCAAAGCTAGGTCTGCCCCAATACATGGTCCTAAACAAGAAACAGATCCTGCTAATAAACACTATGTGGATAGGTCTGTAGTGCCACGCACAAAACAGGGAGATTATGACTTTAAGGGAAAGCGGTTAACCCATGTGAAACATCCTCAAGTGTCTACAGACGTGACTACAAAAATGTATGTGGATAACAAAGTGTATGAATTTTATGATAAAGTACCTCAGCTTACGGTGAATGGCTATAGCGCTAATCACCATCGTATTATTCACGTGGTAGACCCGCAAGACGAAGACGATGTCTGTACCAAGCGTTACGTGACCTATGAAATGAAATGGCTTTATAAATTTATCCCATCTGTATTTTTAGCGTATCTAATAAATGAAAAACCTGTGAATGATATAAACCATTCACCGCTAGTCCATGACCAGCACCTGACCTATGTGCTTGCTTCGGGTTTAAGCCACTATCGATTAAACTACGATGGAACCATTCACATGAAATACGCGATGTCTTATGAAAACCATTTACAAATACAGATAAATGGTCATAGGATGTTGGTCCATAACCATGAAATGGTCAATGCAGGTGACGAATTATCCTTTCATCTCATGTCGACATGGGATGAAAAGCAAGCGGGATAAAGCATAAACGATTTCCCACTTTATGTGGAATTGGAATATACAGCCATGAAATAACAATCTGACGTTAGTTGTGACTTAAACTTTCTTGTGAAAGGTTGTTGTTGGTCATTATCATCATGGAGAAACAAAGGTATGTGGTGAGAAAGACTAAAAAAAGGAATTTGTCCTTGGCAAAGCCTGGGCTTAAGACATTCGTGGACAAGCCCTTGCGAAAGAAAAATATAAAAAATAATGTGTTGACCATAAGAAAAGCCCTTCGAGCAGCACAGAGACGTGTTATTCCAAAACGTCAACGACAGGATTCAAACCAAGGGCGAGTGATTCCCGTTCCCAAACGAACGGGATTTTTACCTGCATTATTTGCCGGTTTGCAGCTCTGGGTTCACTTTTGGGTGGTGCCAGTGCAGTGGCGAAAACCATTAAAGCCGCCCAGCAGGGCAAGCAACAACTCAAAGAAAGTCAGCCACACAATGAAACGATGGAAGCGATTGCAATGGGGGCTAGAAACGCCAATTTAAAGCCAGCCTTTTATCAACAAGGATTTGGGATTTCACCATTTCGAAATATTAAAAAAAATAACCTCAGCCATAGCAAGACATGCCCTGACGCATCAGCAAGTGGAAAGCTATGCTAAACAACTAAAGCTTTCTCATTTTCGAGGTGTGTTTATGCGAAACCAATTACCTCTACGTCCCTGAAAACAGGAATGTGCTGTTGTCAATTTGGATGATCACCGAGGACCAGGAACGCATTATGTAGCTTATGTCAAAGAGGGATCCACCGTATGGTACTTTGACAGTTTTGGGAATTTGCCCCCACCCATGGAACTAGTGACCTATTTTGGAAACAGGATCAAGATATATTATAATGTGAAACGTGAGCAAACGTTTAACAGCCAACAGTGTGGACGTTTGTGTTTATTTTTTTAAATATAAGACACAGCATAAGCAAAAACGCTAACAGTATGTCGGCAGAAAGTAAAACGTTTACACTGCATGGACGTGGACCCGAAGTCAGCCTAGACTTTTACCCGCCTATCGAATTGAGTGAAAAACCCTATGGTTTGGGACTTGTTTCTCTTGAAACGTACAATCGAATATACAACATACGTGAAAATGTGAACAACAAGTTTTACTATGATGAGTCTGTGCTCACCCTGAACTCTGGTGGATACACAATCGATGACATTTATGAACACATTTATGTGGTGTTGATCAATGAATATGGTTTAAAGTCATTTCTCGATGGAACGCGCAAGTTTGAACTTGTAGGAAATACCAACACTCATCGCTGCAGTATTTTCTCTACCTTCAACATTGACTTTAAAACACGCCCCGATTCCATTGGTCCATTACTAGGATTTAAACCACGTGTGTTGGAGCCCAACAAAAAACATGAATCAGACCATGACGTGAAATTCATTGAGGACCATCATGTGTCGGTGACGTGTAATATTATTAGCCAAGTGTACACCAATCAAGAACCATCGCATTCGCTTTATGACTTTATTGTGACATCGCCCAATGGCTATATTATTCGTGAAAACCCTTCAGTGGTGATTTTTTCATTCTGTGGCTGTTAATAGTATTAGTAATATAACATTATGACTGATCAATAGAGATCAACAACTCATTGATCTAGATTCTACCACACCAGTGACTTACAAGTTGGTGCTAAAGCCACTATGAAGTTTGTGTATAAAGCAACACCACCGTCTAGGAATGGTGTTAGTTGTTTGCCACGTGAATACACGTTAACATCTCAATACAAGCAGATTTTACAGCATCTGGGCTACCACGTCAACCTCCATAATGGATTATATCCTAGAGATAGCGAACCGCATCGAGGAGCAACCAGGGGTGGTAAGAATTGATCTCCATTCCTATCAAGCTCAAACACCTGGACTCAATAAGAATGATGAAATTCAATTTGTTATCAACAACCAAGATATTTACACCCTACCGCATGAAAGTGTCATTCAGATTGAAGGTCGATTCACCAAAGCCGATGGCTCTACACCCACCACATCCAAGTTGGCCAACCATGGTTTGGCCTTTCTGTTTTCTGAAATACGTTATGTCATTAACGATATCGTGGTGGATAGCACTCGAAATGAGGGCATTTCCAGTGTCATGAAACTATACCCCTCTTATAGTGAGGAAGAAGGTAAAACACTTTGCATGGCAGGTTGGTGCCCTGACTCGACCAATGACTGGATGGTACACACCGATGGGACCTTTACTGGATATTTACCTCTTAAACTGATTTTAGGCTTTGCCGAAGACCACCAGCGCATTGTGGTCAACGCAAGGCAAGTGCTTTATCTGGTGAGAGACAGGAGTGATAGTAATGCACTCAAGGGAGCCGACAATGCCCCCATAGATTCAAAAATTCAACTACAACGCTTGCTATGGAAAGTGCCCCATGTGACCCTTGACGATAGCAAAAAACCGGACATACTCAAAATGGTAAAGAGAGATATGCCTCTACCCATGGAATTTAGAAGCTGGGCACTCCATGAGTACCCGCTATTGCCCACCACCAACACACACAGTTGGTCTGTAAAAACAGCTCGCTATACAGAGAGACCTCTCTACATGATCGTGGGTTTTCAAACGAATCGCAAGTATCAACAAACCAAAGATGCCACGCAATTTGATCACCTGCAATTGAGAAATGCACGTCTTTTCCTCAACGGTAGTGTGTTTCCCTATGAAGGACTGGATTTGGATTTTTCAAAAAATAAGTTTGGCCCCCTGTACGACATGTTTTCTAAATTTCGATGGTCGTATTATCAAAAAGAGAACGGCCCCATGCTGCTACCCCAAGCGCTTAAGGCAAGGGCGCCACTGATTGTCTTTGACTGTTCTTACCTGGAAGAGTCTGTCAAGCCATCCAATATTGACATTCGACTAGATTTTGAAACGCATGACAATGTACCAACCAATACGACAGCCTACTGTTGGATTATTCATCACAAACAAGTCAACTATTATCCACTGTCCAACCAAGTGATGAGTGTATAAATAACAGGTCAACGCACGTCAAGCCGCTCAGTCATGTCTTGCTTTAAAGCCTCAAGAGAAGTCACATCCATGAATTTAAACTCTGAGGAACAACGTTTCAAGACTTTTGCAACATGGCCAGTGCCTTTCATAAACTCTCAAGCCTTGGCGGCCGCTGGATTCTACTATTTAAAAACAAGAGATGAAGTAAAATGTGCCTTTTGTCCCATCATCATAGACCAATGGCAAGAGAGCAATGAACCCATGCAGGAACATCAGCGCTGGTCACCCACCTGCCCCTACTGGTGCAGAATGGAGGTGGGAAATATACCCTGTCATTCAAGCTATCCCTCACTCGTGCCTCTGAGTGACGAAAAAAAAAACAAGTTACGATACGTGTGGACCGTATGGTGTCAACGGTGCTTCGGTGAGCAGCTCACCATCAAAAACGCCTAGTTTAGAGACATTGGGACATCATCGGTGTTATGGACGTTACAAACATAAAAGACTATATTGTTGTATCAGTTGGTATCGTCCCTATCCCAAAATGACAAAAGCCTGTAAGACGTGTTATGATAATAAAATGATGTAATTCTTAAATTCTTATTTTTTCATGACCCCCTATCCTACCCTAACCTCAATTTTTTTGAAACTAGCATGGCAGGTAAGTCCATGTCATGATCACACCTTAGTCATTGATCGTCAGTCAGTCGTCAGTTGAACTTGGTCCAGGCAAGCGTCAACATGTTGCGCACACTCATTGTGGATTGCCAAGGGTTTAAAATTGGTGACAACAAATTTATATTTAAAGAAGTGGCCATAATCGATTGTACCACCTTTTGGATATCGCAAGCTACGCATTTGCTATTTAAACCGCCCCATGCTTTTGATTTGTTGTGTGAAAAAGACCGTAGACAAACCCATTGGATTGAAAATCATAGGCATTTAGACTGGAATCAAGGAACCATTTCCTATAAATATTTGGACGTGGTCATGAAAGCACACTTGTCCTCGGCCAATGTGGTATTTGTGAAAGGTAATAAAAACGTCAATGGTTGCAACCATTTTTGGCGTCTTACTGTCAATGTATCGACCTCATGGAGTTGGGCTTCCCATCCCTGCAAACGCTCATGGATACTTGTCCCTGTGGCAAAATTACCCATACAGCCCTAGCCCATGTGTGGCATCTCTTTCATTGGTTAACCACCCATGCCTGTTGGGAGTTGTTGAACAAAATTATAACTCAAGATTTACCTGTGAATGACGCCAGTGAGATTTCTACAAGCGAGGTGTAAACATCTACAGAACGTGATACCATGGAGAAAGGCAATGCTACCGACAAAGCCATTGGCAAGTTCTTTGTGTGTAAAAAGAAACTAGACAGTTTTATCAAAGAGGAACTCGTGGCGCTCCCCAAGTCCTTCATTTATTATGTGGCCGCCAACGCGGTGAAAGAAATCTGGCAACATGTACCAAAATCATGGACTCAAGACCCTGTGTTGAGTGAATTGCAACCCTGTACGGATTACGATCACCATAAGCAAGTGGCCATGGCAAAAATACCCACTATGCGTCAGTGCGCGACTTGTCAGCTAGTGAAACTGTATCACGGTCATAAAAGTCTATGTAAAGACTTTGTTGAATCATTCCACGGGTGTCATGGCGAGAAAAAGCAACAACAACAAATACAAACATCGTCCACAGAGGAGGAGGAGGAAGACCAAACCTTTTTACCATCAATGGAAAAGGATATGCCAGACCTGTACTGGCAATGGCGTCATTGACAAAGTGATTCAATACTTACCTTTCGAAATCCATCTTCCAGGTTATCGTTTTTGTGGCCCTGGAACTCATCTTGAAAAACGTTTGCAGCGTGGTGATGTACCCATTAATCTTTTGGATCAAGCATGCAAAGAACATGATCTATCTTATCGCCATAGTCATCCTGGTTTAAGACATGTGGCAGATAAATTGTTATTGAAAAAAGCAAAACAACGTTTCACATGCTGTGATGCTTCAGTGGGTGAGAGGATGGCAGCCCTGATTGTCATGAGTGCTATGAAAGGAAAGTTGATGATGCATGGACATAAACATTGAGGAATGGAGGAGTGAGGAATTGGGATTTGTTTGTATTCTATTTTTCTTTTGTCAATTCACTATGACTATGAAATAAAAAAAAGGTTTACCAGAGCACGTTGCTGTTTAATTTTAAAAAATCATGATGTTGATGAACCGATTTTTCATTTTCACATTTTCACACATGATGAATTCACACATTGCCATTTGTCAATTTGCAATTTACAGTCTTTAAAAATGTTCGTTTCAAGTTTTGTGTTTTTGATGATATGGATTTTTTCCATTTTGTTGATGACACTTTTTAAACAATGTCCGTTTGAAGTTTTTCTGAATTTTCATATTTCACACATGGCCATTTCCAGTTTTTAAAAATGTCCGTTTCAAGTTTTGCGTTTTTGGTGATATTGAAACATGGATTTCCCATTTTATTGCTTACACATTTTTCCATTTGATGTATGTTGAAAGTTGAGATTTGTCAATGATGTTGATGCAAGTGCTTGACCATGATGATGCTGCAATGTGTTTATGGGATTGTGGAAACGTCGAGGTCTACGGCTACTGCAGGTAAGACTGTTTTTACAAAAATAATGTCTATTGACCACTACATTTTAAAGGGAAAAAAACTATTGTCAAAACAAAATGACTATATAAGTGTCCATTTCTCCCTCCCCACCCACTCTACCTCAACGTGTTTGCTCTGGTCATACATACACACTAGCTTTTACTCTACTCATACATTCACACCTGTCTTTGGGAACAAACACAACCACTTTATTTATTCCCAAAAGGAGATTCTCGACATGCACACTTATCCCAAAAGAACTTTTTAGTTAACCATTTATAATTTACACTACAAAAAATAATTAAATACTAATCATTAAAGTTACTGAAAAACTAGAAAACTAGAAAAAATAGTAATTACTCATTAAATATTTACACAAAAACAAATAACGCTTTTGTTCAGCTTAAAAAATTAAAATATTTACCAATCAAAAAATTTAAAAAAAATAAGGTTGCATAGAACTTTTCAAAGAGCAAGAGGTCCAAGTGGGTTACCACTATTTACAAAATTAGCTATTTACAATGGCGAAGACCAATATTTACAAAATACTACAATACTAAATCTACGATTTACAAAAAAGCTATGTCCCTAAACGAACAAACAGAAAATTCAGACCTCCTCCTCCTTGCGATCATAATCCCAGGGCAGGCTGGTGAGCAGGTCATCAGCCCACACACGTTTGTTATCCATGGAGGCGAGAGTGCGTTTTCTCTGTTCCACAAGAGACAATTGATGGTTGCTGGATTGTATCCTGCACTGTGTATGGGACATAGATTTGCCAGTGTGTAAAACCTCTAGATAGTAATTTACACGTAGCGATTTTACCACTGCCCTACCTACACCTTTTGCTCTTTTGGCTTCCTTAGAGTCTAGTGTGCGATAAGCATACATTTTCGAAGCCAAACCTACGAATTACGTCATGACGGAATCACCGCATTCATCTTTTAAAACGCCCACTACCTTCTTGTTTTTATGGGCAGCTGAAACATGTTGTCAGCGCTATACGAAGAGGTGTCGAACCAGTCACTATGCTGCCTCATGACGTCATAGGGGTTGCAGTGGCGAATGTGGTAAATGAATGAGTCCGTATTCATATATAAAAGAGAGACGTCCTCAAAATGGCGTTTGGCAAACTCATAGTGAAATCGATACATGACCGATTTAGAAAAGTCTAAAATGACTTGACCCAAGTAAATGGGTTTATCCATGGTCACGCTGGTCTTACTCATTTCAATAGTAGCCAAATCCTCATCGATAATGTTGATCGATTTGAAATTTGGCTTAGCAATGTATCGCCGGGCACCCCACTGCCCGTCCCAGACATTCACCAATTTGATGTCACGGTATTTGCGGACATTCTCCATGGACTTGCCATAGATGCAGTTGTTCATTAATTTGAAAAAAATAATTTCAAACTGCTGTGTTCCCATTTGTCGGTGCTCTGTGTTGAGTCGCATGTATGGCTCGAGCCATGCTTTAAAAAAATATCCCTGTGAATTTTCTTCAACACCAAGCCTTGGGCGAGGCATTGCACCAACATTTGGATATGTAGCACATACCGAATTTTGTTGTAAAGTGTGCCCATGTGTTTTTCAATTTTCACTTTACTGTCAGGGGGGACCATTTGCTCAAGGCAGAATGGGAAATCGGCATGTTCATCATACAAGGATGAGGGATATTCAATATCCACTTCTAGCACATATCCACGGTCTGTTTCTTGGCTAGCCTTGATCACATCAAATTCTGACACTTGTTTGTCTGTCAGCCAAGCGAACTTTCCATAGGGCAAAGGCTGACTCATGGCGTAACCATACAAATTATTCACGTCATAGTACATTAAGTACGTTTCTGGTTTGTCTGGTGAGTAATCAGGCATGTAGACATTGTTCGCTTCGGCATGGCGTTGGTTAAGCGACACAAAGCCGTCACGAATGCCCTTTTCAAAAAATAGAACCATGTCTACGTCAGTGAGTAAATTCAATTCCACTTGAGTGTATTTCAAAGCGGCATCGAACGAGAGCCCAGGACTCGTATAATAGTGAGCCGGGTCAAGACCTTAAATGTGTTGACACAACTCTCGGAATTTTTGAAATACATCGGTGAGCAGCAATACATCCAGTTTTAGGTAATGCATAGAATATTCACCTATCGTGTTCATGCCAAACACTCGCCAAACTTGACATGCATGTGCATAGTCTTCATCGGAAACGGTACTGCGTGTTACTTTCGAGTAAAATTTCTCTTGTGGTGGGAGTTTTCTTTGCTTTAACACGTCCCAGCTGTTGCAGCAATCATACGGGAATATACCTTTCTGAATGCCCAATTGAAATTGCTCAGGATCATTAAAATGCATTCTAGTATTTTTAATTCCTCCTCATTCAAGCCATTCACAAGGCTGTCTAGCGAGGATGCCATAAACTTAAAGGAATCCAAAAATCGAATGCTAAAGTTGCTCAACCGCCATGTCAGTGCTGTAAAACGCTCATGGTTTTGGGGGATAATAGTAAACGAGCCCTTGTTGACATGACCCAATTCACGAATCAAAAACTGAATGTCATAATTTGCCAGATTGTGGAAAAAGACACTGATGAAACGAGGAGCTGGAAAGTTTAAATTGCATTTGCTGTGTGCAGCTCCACGAAACTCCCCTGTAAAGTGCGAGTGATCACGAACGGTGTCTTCAGCACTGATCAGTGGCTTTTCGCAAATATGGCATGTCGTGGCATGCTCATACCGCTGCTGCTGTTCTGAAGATAGGCTCATGGGTACAGGGCGGTCTAGTAATCCCTGTACATGGTCAGCCAACTGTACAAGTTCATCAAAAAACCATCTGGCACAATCTGGCCCCTCACGGTATTTGTAAACGGATTGTGTGGGATCATAGGCACACACTACATTAAATCCTATGGCAAAGGGTTCATGTTTTTGAATAGGTGTGGTTGAGCTAATGGTGGGATCGGGTTCACATCCCACCATGGGTGTAGTGAGTGCTTCGAAATCTGCATATACCACATAGGGAACAGTGTCACGCTTGTGAATGTCCTTAAACTATAACATAGCTTTGTCCCCTTGTGGCAATATCAGTCTCACCGCTTCCTGAGAAACGCAATCTACCCTATGACGTTCCAAAGAAGTAGGCGTCCAAAAGTATTGGAGACAACGGTCGCAAATATGCTTTTTACCATGTGCTTTGGATATTTGGCTGCTTAGCAATCTACTCAGGCTTTTAATGAGGCAATAGTGATTCACTTCTCCATAAGACAGATATAAAAGATGAATGTGGTGTCGTTTCGGTTCTTTTGTGGCATAAAGAGGACCCATAATCTCATCACCGTCAAGGCCATACATCATGAACGAAAAGTCATGGTTGTCTTGTTCAGACCTATGGATTTGGGTTAAGTCCATAGGGAACGATACTCGAGTTAAATTTAAAGTTTGTTTTAATTCTTCAAACTTGGCCTTGTACTTTCCTGGTCTGTAACAATGCTGTTGTACTGGCTGCAAATACGCAGCCACAGCCCATAGAAAGCAATCATTGTCATGGTTCTCAATATTTACCACTGCCTTTTTCGAAGCTATTGCTGGTGGTGTTTCAATAAAGCTAGACGCAGCATTCAACTGGTTGAAATGACAAATGTTGATTTGTAGATGATGAATTTTGTCTAACACTAAACCACAGGGTCCTTGTTGCTGTTTATCAAATTTTGATAGCAAGGCATTGACCACATGGCATTGATACCACTCGTTCAGATTATCGGCTATCAAAAGCTCTTGCATTTTACTGCAAATATAAAATGTCTCTTTATGCTCAACGTCCTTCTTTTTATATATGAAATCGCACACCAGTTCTGTATTCACCTTTAAAGCCGTATGCAACCATTGCGCTGTAAAAATTTCAATTTTAAAAATTTCAAAACAAGATTCTAAAAATTCTTTGGGAATCAAACTTTTTCTAACATTGACCACACGACCAGAGCACACACGCGATTTGAAACAACTGTTTAGGGGTTCCCAAGTTAACACATCCGCAGCAGTAACAGACATTATTTTGAAAGAACACTCTCACCTGAGTTTTCAGCTGTAGACTGCTTGACAATGGTTCCACTCTAAAGCCACTTGGTTTTCAGCTGTTGTAGCTAAAGCAGTAGAGTTTTTTTTCTCCAAATATCTAAAAAGATATAAAATAAACCACCATAAGTATACCAATTCCACATAGTTAATGCATTTTATAAACAAAACAAAATCAAACCAGTTATGTATAAAAAAACAACAAATCTCACCTTCACTTGTAATGCTTTGCTTTATTCCCGTCTCGTGGGCTATTGTGGTACTGGTTTCCTTTTCTAGCTCTCTGTCTTTCTCTCTTTTTTCAATCTCTTTCCCACAGACACACAACAGGTAGGCTATACACGTTATCTGCAAACATATAAATAAACATTTATTTATAACTTCAACAATCAATAAATAATTGCATGTAAATATATATATATAAATGAATAAATATATAAATGAATAAATATATAAATTAATACCTACCCCACAACAAGGTTAAGTATTTTCCACCAACATCAAAACTGTTAAACAAGAGCATGTGTTTCATGCAACGCAGTGTGTTCAAAGGTAGTCACATAAGTGAGAGTGGAAATGATAACGACATGTCTTTATATATGTTACGTTGCATGTATAATAATTTTTTCCACGCTTTGAACATTCTCTTTTCGTGCACGTGGACAGCTAACGCCCAAGGTGAGCACCAGTGCCAGGTCAAATTTCACATGAACTTGCATTTTGTCACGTACGAAGCAAAACAGGATGTAACTTGTTTAGCGTACATGTAATCTCACACGTGTATGCATGCATTTCGCACTTCCCTGCCACCACGGTTGTCAGATTATTTAACCTTCAAGTGTCCTCTGCGTCTTTGTAATTTTCCATTGCACCTGTTGTCAAGTCAGATCAGCACATTCCAATAAGCTCAAATGACATTCACATCCCGCTAGTCTGCTCCTCCGCAAGTTTGTTTTCTGTATTCGCTTCGACCAACATAGAACCAAGTTCTCATCACCGTTTACACGTTAAAGATCCCCTTCGAGGGTGAACTATCAGAAAAAACGAACCCTCGCTCTGTCATAAACCGACCCGCCGAAATATCGATTGTTCTATTAAGCATGGTCATTGTGGTTAGCGACAGGTTCGGTGAAACTCACACACACCCAGCAGTATCGTCTCTCTCAACAACCACGCTTCATGAACATTTTAAACAGGTAACGAATTTTTTTTTCAACAAAAGTGTCGTTATGCCCTTTGTCAAAATTTCAAACATAGTTTCAAAAAGGGGGAGTTAGCCTGAGTCCTAGGACACCTCATACACGTCTCTAGCGTTATTGGTTTGCGAGATAGAGCAAAAAGTCTAAAATCACGGTTTTACCCCAAAATGGTTTTTCATTCCCGCTCAACACGAACATCCTTGGCAAGAGGACAACGCGACGAAAAAAATGGCACCTCGTACAAGTCTCTAGGCTTATTGGTTCGTGAGTTATCAGCAAAAATCACAAAAAACACTTGTTTACCCCAAAATCGAGTTTCCACTTTTTTTTATATAACGGGTGGTCCATAGCAAAGAGGACGTCACCCCGAGTCCTTGGACCCCTCGTACATGCCTCTAGCATGATTGGTTCGCGAGATTTTAAAAAGCCAATGACCTATTAGTTTTCAATCTATTGGTTAAATTAAAAAAGCTCATCTATAAATAATCATTTAAAAAGCCCGCCTTCTTACAAAATCCCCAAGTGCGCATGCGTAAAAAACAAAAACAAAAATGTTGATTCATAGCGGCATTCAGCAAAACGCATGCGCTTTATGAGCAACAACGTTTGAGTTCATACTGGTATCGCCCCTCACGTCTGTCGCATTTGTAAAGTCTCTTTTACTAAAAAAAATACAATTTCACCCCCTAGTAGGGGTAGGTTTTACTTAGGGGTTGAAATGAGTGGTCCACTGGAAAGAGGGCGTCAGCCCGAGTCCAACGATATGTCGCATGTCAAAATCTGACCATGGGTTCACCAGATATTAATTATTTTAACATGTACATTCGGGTACAAATAAAATGGGTGGCTTAGAACTCCTAGTAGCCCCCTACTGGTAAACTGAGACTCGTGAGGCAGAACTGAGAAGAGATTGAATCGATTCCCACCTTGGCCATCCAGGAAGTGGTTTTCTGTGGTTTCCCACTTCTACTCCATACAATTAGGGGGATGGTTCCTAACCTAATACCATGGCCAACTCCATCCTTATCCTCACCTCACCTGCAAATACACTACTACTACTACTACTACTATTACTACAACTACAACAACTACAGACACCACAATAACACAAGTTATCAGAGTTTTTCTCGCCCTCAATACATAATACCAGGTGAATCAGCTGCCCCTAATAATATTGTTTTATGCAGCCCAACTAACGAGTGTTGTCAGGAAGGTCGATATTTCTCTGCTTGCATCCCGTATGGTACTAATGCACTGCAAGTATGTCCCGCAAACGATAGTGGACACTATTATATTCCCCTCGATGTGACTACAGTCTAATGAAAATGAAAATCCACATCCTGCTTCCAGTCTCCGACCGGGTCAGGAATGGAATGAATGAAGCCCCCATCTAGCGGCGAGGATATGAACTGTGCCGGCTGCCGAGGCCTGACGCACTCCTCTGGGGCAATGATTAAATGAATGACAGATGAAATGAAATGATAGTGGAGAGTGTTGCTGGAATGAAATTTTGCCAGGGAAAACCGGAGTACCCGGAGAAAAACCTGTCTGCCTCCGTTCTGTCCAGCACAGATCTCACATGGAGTGACCGGGATTTGAACCACGGACCCAGCGGTGAGAGGCCGGCGTGCTGCCGCCTAAGCCACGGAGGCTTTTACTACAGTCTAATACGAGGTAAAAATAATACTGCTCAGTATCGTTTGCAGGATATGCTTGCAGTGCATTAGTACCATACGGGATGCAAGCAGAGAAATATCGACCTTCCTGACAACACTCGTTTTTGGGCTGCATAAAACAATTTTATTAGGGGCAGTTGAGTCACCTGGTATGGTCTATTGAACCCGATCATCAGTCATCAAGTCGCTGAAATATCGATCGCGACTATGGAACAACTGACAATCTTCAATCACACACAAAGATAAATGAGACACAATATTATGGAGAAATTGCATGGAGAAACCGTATTATGAGCTATAGAGAAGAATCAGGAGGCAGTGGATTCCTGTCGAATGAAGGAATGAAGGGCCTAGGCCTACCAAGCGACCACTACCCAGCCATTTGGCCTGCAGACAATGGGGTGACGCGTGATCAGCGCATCGGGTACCCTCGACCGTTAATCTTGGTTTTCGTGATCGGGGCACTGCCTCACTGTGAGACAGCTACTCAATTGTCCTCACGAGGCTGAGTGCACCCCGTTCCAGCCCTCACGTCAGTTTCTAAAATCCCTGATGGGGCCGGGAATCGAACCCGGGGCCTCCGGGTGAGAGGCAGGCACGCTACCCCAACACCACGGGGCCGGCCCTGTCAAATAAGCCTTGTGAATAAACCCAAAACTTACTATAACACTTATAAAATCTACCGAAATTACAAGGAATATTTTCCAGGACATTTATAATTCATACCCATTAAGCTCAGAAACTTCGAGCAGATTCCAACGTGAGTTGACATGACTAGGTAAGTTATGAACATGACAGAAGTGGGAACCGAACGTGAACAACTCCTTCATTACAGCACGCTGAAATTATAGTGCCAGCGAGATCCATAACAATCAGGTAAATAAGTTCCTTGAAATATTAAGAAATAGTGCTAAAATATTCAGTAAAACAGTCAAACGTGATTTACGAAGCATTATTTGTGGCAGAACTAAAACAAGTGCATTTTTGTAACTTTTGCCAAATATGAGTTTGACCACGTGTAGGTAAAATTTAACATCGTATTTAAATATTACACTCAGGTGGCATAAAATATAAAAATGATAACGATAGAGCCTGTGAGTACTCTGGAAACAATTTGTAATTATCCGCGGCGTGATTTCTCAGATTTCACGAGATGAAGTGCTACCATAAAGCAGAGTGAATACCCCTTTACTGGTGATGTGAAGATTCCGAAACTCGATTGGTGATGTGGGCTATTGGTGACCCCAACGCTGTTTTTGGCAGCTAAAATAGGTTTATGTGTAAGTGGGAAGGAGACTTTTACGGAGTACATCATCTTATAGTGTCTATAAAATATCTATGGTATTATATCCATAATAATATTAATTTATAGAACAGTGCAAAAATACATGAATTGTGAGAATTATTGTGAAAAATTGCATATGTTTCAGTGTAGTACTTTTAGCCTTAAAAAGGTCAAATCATGGAACATGTGAAACACATTAACCATTAGTTGGGGGATGAAGTTACTCATTACAAACAAAACTTATAATATTCACGCCATTTACATTATTTACACTATCCTTAGTTTCAACGCAATATGTTCATCTGACACAGCCACGACATAACTTGGCCCTGCAGGCTGAACAAATTGGACGCTTACAATCCTTGCAGACGACGTAAGTTATCCTCTTCTTCATTCTGGGGCAAATGGCACATCATGCCATCTTCACAGTAATAATTATAAAGGACAAATTAATGCAAATGACTGCTATCTTCACTTACTGAACAGTACCGGTAACTTAACTGGTGATGTGGGGTCAAGCGGACCCCCAACAAGGTTTCCCGTGTACTCGTGTAGCCTACTAATAACAGCAATAGGTTGCCACGCTCATTCCCTGCTGTTCTCAGACTGACAGGAAGGTACCGAGTCGATCTGGTTGCTAAGTGGCGCGGGGAGGGATTATTTACTTTTGTGTAGAGATCAACGTGACCCCACGTCACCATTCAAAGATTAAGTGCTAACAAGTAAACTCAGTATAATTTTTATTTTTAAAGCAGAAGTAACTTATATGGGCATCTTTGAAAACAACTGCACAGTGTAAATTCAGTGTTTTTCAACAGGAATTTCAAGTCATAAATTCAGTGCTTTTCAAAAATATGATTCGATTAAACATCGTGAAGGTGAACAACTTATACAGTTCCCTATTGGAGGTCGAGATGGCAGCCTAAACACTGTAGCCGGGGAAATAAAGGAGGAGTTCGAGGCTGTAAATTCGAACCAGAAACCCTCAGGAAAGTGAAATGCCAGCAGCAGGCACAGCAATAACATGTCATATTGTGTCTGAATTGTTAGTGAACTGTGAATTTAAATTATTATTAATAAGCCGAATGCATTGCACATTATCAAATTTAGGTAGGTTAATTTTGTAGTATTGAACACGTATAGCCTATATTTGAAGTTAGACAGAGTTCGCGTGTTGGTAACATGGAGCGCGAGAAGGCTATTGAGTGAAACACAACATACAGTGCATTTTAGGAGGCACTGGATTGACAAGCCCAGTGGCAGGCGTTTAATTGACTTTCAAGTGATTTATGAAGGTTATGAATTGTCATGGTCAAGGCTGCATAACATACTGTATTCGTGGAGGTTCCAATATCTAACCAAATAAGTCGTTGTTGTTTGGAGGCGGATTAAGTTGCTTCAATGATTGTGACTGTCAAGTTGAAATTTACTGTGACGTGAAGTAGTCATCCACCAAGGAATTTTGATAAAGCTTATTTGGCTTCCTGCGTCAAGTAAACATCGAGTAACGCTGGAAATTCCTGTAGGACCTTTAATTAAAACAGGGGCGGTTTGTGAGTAGGAAGCGTTAGGCGTTTCTGCCCCAATTTTGCTGACTTTAAGTATTATTTGAGTCGTCTGGCGGCAGATAGAGAAGTGGTGCTGTTATTTGCACTTAGAACAAGATACCTTGGTCTTCTTGGGGCACTCTCTTGCGGCGTATCCTTTATTTAGGTACGGAAAACACCCCATTGAAAGTTTTATTTCTGCAAACTGTTTTCATGATTTGTAATCGTTCGACAGCCCTGTGTCCAACGGCCCTTGCTTTCCCAGAAAACACAGAATGGATTTATTGCTGGATTTTTCCTTGCCATGGAGTTTTTTGTCCGGGTATTTACTTGAAGGGAAGCTGTAGGTAAGCACGTAGGAAGTGAATCGGGAGTAATACCTGTCATTTTATGCGCGTTTAGCGCTCCTTCCACTCCTCGTTCAGAACTTTTTTCAACGAAGACATATGCCCTTCTAGTATCTTACTAGTTTTGCCATGCAATAGCCATCGTTTACATATTTCGGTTGGTAATGCACGTAGAACTTTCGGTATTAGATTTTGGCCGCAAGCGACGATGTCTTCTCCCAGAGTCCTCTACAGTGACACTAAACGAATGTCGAATTTAATTCTTTATGGCTATTTCATACGGCGGGCTTAAGTTTATCTAAGAAATCTAGGTAAGCTTGGGTTATTCTATTCGTGTCTCCACAGCGTCCTAAAAGTATCTTCTTCGTTAGTTAGTAGTTAACCCCAGTAATATCTATTCCGTTTACGAGACGTTTCGGCTCTCCTTCCAGATATCACTGTAGAAAAACGTTTTCTTTTATTTCAGATACTGAGGAGATTTTATCCATGGGAAATTTGTATTGATTCTAGAACGTTCTCCACGTTTCTATATCGCCCGCAAAGAGTTCGAACCTCGCAGTCGGTAATTTTATTTCCTGAACAAACGTAGTCTGAACTTGTGAATTCTATGGGGAGACAGTAGGGGTATGAGTAGTGTTTTAACACTTGTGAGGATTATTTGCCCTGTGAATTGTACGTTTGTCTCTTTCTTCGTATTCTTCGCTAAGTGTTACGTCGGCCTCGTATTCTTCATTATCTAAGAGGTCATGTATTTGTTTGTCTACAGTAGGAAGAGTTTGGAGTGTATCATGAAGTTGATTACGGGTTTTATAATCTCGTCCCTGTTCTTATCGTCTTTCAATTCATTCATTAGGTTCGTAAACCGTTAACATTGCTGCGTATCGAGACACGGGTTCTCTTTAAGTTTTTCAGCTGGTCACTGTCATTTCATGATACAGGATGGTCGAGTAGGCCGTGGGAATGTTCATTTAGTTTGCTGGTAAGTGGCATTACCAGTCACTAGTAGGTCGTGAGATTCCACTAGCTCTCTCCGTGTTCGCTGTGAGAAGCACAAAATGGCCTATTAATTTAGCATGTATCCCCAACCTAATTATTTCATCTTGAACCATGCAATATCGTGCTTAAACATAATCAACTCCTAATGCTCGTATTTTATATCAAATATTTCAGATAAATAATTTAGATACTCATACGCGTGTTCGAGGCTATTGGTGGAAACACTCATACTGAAACTTCTCGTTTAACACAGGTTTGAACTATACGTTCATCTTTGCACTGATTTCCACTTGAAAACACTTGATACGGTCCAAACTCATCATCTCGTGTTAAAGTAGCTCCCTAATTGTTATGTTATCTCGAGTTTTGGCACCATTTATGCCGTGAATGAAGGAAAAGGAACTTGATCGTGTTGAAAGTTACTTTATTATTTCTTCATATCTCCAAGACAACATCGAAGTATACAAGTATCACACAGGATAGCGTTCATAATTATACAGGGTGTCTCTTATTAACGTTTAAAACTCTATGTAGCGACGTAGATGGCATTGAGACAAGTAATTTGATACCGGACACCTAGGGTCGCAAGTGTCCAAAAATACCTTAAAAGTGAACCACAACTGTTAAAAATATGACGTCATAAGGTGACTGCTAAGCTCGAGCGGTCAGGTCCGTGCTCCCTTACGCACACCAAAGCATCCAAAGCAAACGTTGAATGTCATATCACTCTGGCTCCGAGTCTGCGTATGCGACTCGGGCGCGTTGGGTTTGAGGTTCAAATCCGGGGCCTATCAATCTGGGCCCATCCACCAGCTTTCTTTGTTCTCTCTCTCCTCCTTTCAAGTGGAAGCAGATTGTTAAGTAAATAATGAAATATCCGGCCACAAGTATGGTAACATACCCTTTAAGGAGAACTTTTCACTTGCCAATATATCTGTCAAGTACAACTTCTGTTCGTTTATTATCCAATATATGATGACAATTACACACGGAGAGAGGCAACTCACACGGGTGGAGTCGGATAGGATGGCTAGTGTGATAGCGAACAAAACAATTATGACTAGGAATGAGATTTGACACTTTGGGACTAAGCGAAAATGTACATAGTATACCTGATGGCTTCAGAACACCTTCAATTGGGACACCTTGGTGCGTGAGAGAGGCCAGGAACCTCTTGATAAGATCTTCGGTGACATTTCTTGGAAGAGGCTGTAGTACAGCGACAACTCGAAGTAGGTACTCCAGCGTGTATTGTGTGGCCTGTGGGGAAAAACAGTTGTGTGTTCAGTCACAATAACTCATCTCTTTATTGAACCTGTACTGCATGGGTTGAGGGAAAATACCGTAGTTATTGTCAGTCACAAAGACGTATCAAAACCTTCACAGCAATATTGTACAGTCAGTCACGATCACTCATCACTACAAAGAACCTGTATTGCTTGACCTGACAGCTAAACAGTGGTATAGTCAGTCACAATAATACGTCACTTCATAGAATCTGTTCTGCGTGGCTTGAGGGTGAAACATTTGTGTAGACAGTCACAATAACGTATCACCACCTAAGCTGCAGAACAATCGTACTTTAATCATGAAGATGACCAAAATATATAACCTAGCCCAACGCATTCATCGAGTCAGATCCACCAGCATGCTGCACACAGCCAGCCTAGCCAGCAGGCGCGGATTCAAGGGGGGGGGGGGGGGTCACGAGGGTCATGAACCCCCCCAACGGAGACCAAATTTTTTTGCAAACCCAAAAAATGAAAACACAATAACCAGACAAATAAAACTTAACGAATTTTAACTGAAAAACAGTTTTTTTTTTCATTTTATTCAATACTGAAAATATCTTTATTGCAATTATTATGTTCTGTTACAACTGTACATATTTACAACTTCATACCTGTTATATAAAAACGATTATTTATATAACAAAATCAACTTGTCTATTTTGTTTAGCAAACCTTGTGATTACCGAATCGATGTCTAGTGATGTCACGATGAATGTGCAGCAATGCACGGATAGGAATTTGGGGCTTTTTTCCCACCAAAAAATTTTGCCGACGTGCAAACTTGGTTGGCAATTCAAGCTGTGACTTTCTCCCTTTGTCGGTACCAACTCGACTTGCCGAAACTGTAACGTACCTTGATACTTTTCTCGAAGCTCGATGTAAAAGTCGCAAAACATGCCGTTGCAATTTGTACGAATATTTTTGGTGCGCTAAACGCATCAAATTTCTATCCATGTAGTTTGCAAAAAAATTGGTCTGGTTTTGTACGTTTGGTTATTTTGTGATTGCGTTGTTAGTGATACCATTTTTCTTAACAATTTCGATTCTGTGACCCCCCCCCAAGCCAAACTCTAGATCCGCGCCTGCTAGCCAGCTTAGCGAGACTCACGAGTTCTACAACTCTGATATGGCCATGGTGACGTCATCAGCGGACCCGCTAGCGAGGCGTAAGTCAAGAGTGGCTGCCCAAATGAGATGCGAGCCCAGCATAGTCTAGAAGCAAACGTTCTGCTCACTTCTACCCTCAGATCAGAGATCACGCAGTATTAATGTATAAAAATAACTCTGCCGTGCGCAGAAAACAAATTCATTCTCCCCTACCAACAGGCTAACACCCCCGCCCCCCACCCCACTTAAGAAAGTCCTAGTTCTAATCTTTCATTCTCATGCTGGTCGCCGCTCTGTCAACATGTCCTTAGGACTCATCTCGCCCGACATCAGGTACCCTCGCTAGAAAGGGAAAGAACAAGTGACAAGCGAAATTACAGGACGAGAAACAGCATTGCCAATTCCCTGCTGCCTATCCTAACAATAGCACAATGTTTGCAAATTATGTTAACGCTGTGCAGGTCTGCATTGAACGATTTGAAGGTCTACATTAGATGGAACGATTCGGCAAGCCTTTCTCTGGCGCCTTCCCTATTCAGGGGAATGCTCCTTCTTCTCGTCCATCCTAAACCTAGTGTTCTCAGTCTGCTTCAAATCTAGATTCTGTTCTGGGGAAGAATTCTTCGTTGAATGGCACCAGTGGTTTGAAAACTAAAATATATAGGGCTATAATCTCAACTTATAAAAGCCGTCTTGTCAAACACTAGAAGAAAGTTCAATAATTAAATTACACGTACATGTTCAGCGTAAAAAAAATCGTAGAAACTACTGGATATTAACAAAAACCAAAAAGAAAATGGATATCCTTACAAAAAGTAATTAATTGAAATACATGAAGGGTCACAAAAAAGAATTAAAAAATACTGAGCCCGTCAGATGAGCTGTCAGGGTTGCCAACAACCGAAATGACTGCCCATACACCTCGCCTGTCGAACACATAGGCCGAAGAGGATTGGATGCACTTCTTATAGGTCTAACGCACGAGAAACGTGATCACCGGGGGGATCAGGGTAGACATGTTGTAAGTCATAGACGACCCATGACGTACATCACAGAAACACTTAAACTAAGAAATAAGAACATCCAGACTCAAGTAAACTCGTGAATGTTTTATTTAAAAGTCAACAAACCCCTATCCTAGTTCGGAGGGTTTGTCTCGACTAATCCGCAAGCTAATAAAAAAAAATGTTCAAAATCCACACTGAATGAAGTAAAAAACACCTCTCGAAAGATCTAACACACAAATAAAAACAACAACAAAGCTTGGGTAGTGGTACGGAAAAGTGAACCCTACATTAAATGAAATGGGTTACTAAAAAGAAGAATCTAAATTTAACAAACCAACAAAACTAGCAAAAGATATGATGGTACCACTCGCGTGTTTACAATTACATTTAATGAATTTATCTAAGTCCTGACAGTATTACAAACATATACGGCGAATGACGTCCGTAATCAAAAACATTACATCAAAAGCAACATGACAACCAGCCCCAAAACACCATTAAACTCACTCCTAGGACTAGAATGTGCTCATCAACACTACAGGTACATGAGGATAACATAGCATTTATAAGTAAATAAAATAAAACTCAGCATCCAATCATTATCTTATTAAACCCTGCCTGCACATTCTGGAGTACTAATTGTATCCAAAAGAGATTTAACAATGTGTTCATTACGTTGGCAACTGCGTGGTAAAAACCACGACTTAGGTTACATGAGCGTCGCGCGCCACCAAGTGCGAACTACTGGTTAGTACGCTGCTCAGTCGTCTCAAAAATCATGTATTCTGTCTAGTGTCATTTCGGAATGGAAATGGAAACATATTCATGGCATCAGTCAGCTGGCACAACATTGGGAAATCAAGTTTAAGTTCCAAACAATTAATTAATTAATGATTCGTTTATAATAATTATGCTTCATGATTATTAGAAGTGTAGATTAGGTTTATCGATGGTTTTATGACGATTGACTGATGAATCCATGACGCCTAGGCTGAACAAAGAGAAGTCTTCAGTAAGATCAATCACTTGCAAACATCGACTCTATTATCGGAACAATAACACGAGTTGACAAACTCGGACACAACAATAACAACTGTCAGAGGCACTCAGCTCTTCTGATTCAGTCTCGGGCTATTCCCGGAAAATACCTGGTCGCAGATCCAAATCTGTTCGACAGTGCTCTACAGACACTCAAATATAACAACAATAGCCTCTAAACTGGGTATCAGCATGGTCAATAACAAAAGAATAACATCTAACTTCATATAATAACACTCTCAGAAATAGTGTCCAAATGATATCGCTTCGCAACGGCGATCATGACTTATAATGGGCTCGTCCTACATGCCGTAAGCAAAACATGTACTTTCCTCAACATGGCCACTGGCCTTGACCTAGAGTATGATACAATCTCAAACGGTAATATTCCAATGCCGAAGCATCTGTCAAAAGTAGTTCAAGTTAGTCTTACAGTACAGCGTGGTGCTTCATGGGTAACAATAACCTGTTCTGACTAGCGTTTGCAACACGCTAACTCTGCTGCGTTAGGCAGCTTGTAATCACAATAATGCAGGCAGCAATTCACTAAATAAAGTCCTGATGTGAACTCTGCTGATACAATCTTAAACATATAATAAATAACAGTAGTTGTACCACGTAAAGATACGGCGTATAAAAATATGTCATGTGTGGCATTCCAAATAGTATTACCAAACAGATATGTCACTCTCATGGAGTGCTTTGGTTTAAACGACATGCCACTTGGCTATTTACATTTTTCATGATCAAAACTTCTCGTGTTCCACACTCGACACAAATAAACGAAAATATTAACGACAATCTCACTTATGCTGAGATGTAAAAAATGATATGTGAGGTACCAGGGTTCGATGCTATGTTAGCATGGTCGACTAGAATCCCTGTACGTTCTATCTACAGAACAAATGTGGCTTCATAGCTTCACATAAACTGATATAACAAAAATTATACATAACACTGATGACATCTGTCGATCATCCAACGATACGAGCATCTTAAAGAGCAGTAGCGTGACAAGAAAGTTACAAAAGAGGGGTCACGGCCTAAAGATAAAATAAGGAATGGCTGTCCATCCTTCCTGCAATTAACCCATGCTAAGGGTTGACCAAAAATAGCTCAAAGACCATGGTCGTGTTTAGCAAGCAGTAGGAACATCACGTTATACTGACAGTCAACAGAGTGCACCAAATGGTGTCTAACTCACACTGAAAAATAATGGCAATAAGATGAGTGCTAGCTATAAAATTCCTACCTAGGCTGGTCATCAAGGAGTTCGGGTAATTAACCTAAACTAAATCTACCACAGCAAAGACTCGTACAATAGAGAGATACAGACTCACAGTACTATCGCCTCACCTCATTCTCACAAGAACTGAGGGGTATTAGGCATCTGGACGATTCACAGGGTAGCTCCAAAGCTAGGCTTCTCATATCAAGCCTTTTCTGGTCCAGACTTCTACTGCGGCCTCGTGGTCGTTTCACGTCCAGTATCTCCTCCATGCGGTCGGTCTTTGGGCTGATGGGCATCACGTCTCCATGTCCCGCGTGGTTGAATGGTCCCTCTGGCATGATGAATCCTCGTCTTGAATATCTCCTTCACGTCATGGGTGTCTACTCCACATTAGTCAAGGTGGAATCTTGCAGAATATCGCTGCACGTGTGGTCGTAGTCGTAGTTACACATTTTTAATAATATTTTCCACACGTGGGTGAGCACAGAATTTAATCTAAGCGTCGAAGCGATTATGTAAATTCTCTCACAGGCTTTACACTGTATATGGCAGACTCCAATGCAAAAATGGCCTTCACTCTCTGCATTCACTAGCTCTATTACACGCATGTGGTATTATCTCACTGATTCTATAACTGGTGTAAATCACACTGTATCCTCGCAATCTGACATATGAAAATAGTAGCGCTGCACGCGGCGATGAAACATTGCACTGTGATATGTTTCTAAAACACATTTAACGTAGGATAATTAATATTTCAGGTCTCACATGGACTCTGGCCATAAGTGTGTTCCTCGTGGTGACGATGGCGTTTCAAGTGATTATAGAATCACCAAAAAATATTCACTGTTTCACTCAAATTACTCACTTGGTCGAAATAACGTGACCAGTATTATTATATCTGCATTACCGCACATTACACGGTGCTTAAAACGAAGGATGTTCTCAGATTATTTCACTTCTTCGCCTCGTGGGCGGACTATTACATCGTCTCAACGGACGGACTTGTACACACGTCCACTTTGGACAGTTCCAAGCTCGGGTGTGTTGAGCCTCGCTTCGCCTGCTGGGTCCAAGCGTATACTCGAGTCGTTGAGAGTCTAATGACTTCCTCTCCGCTTATCTGCGGTGTAAATTACCTGTACCAAAATAATAGCATAAACATCACCATGCTTAATTATTACCGCATGACGATGTGGTAATTTTTGAGGCTTTTAAGATCAAAAAGTGGGATAATAGTTGCTCAGAAAAATCTCTAGGATGAATGTCCAAATTCAAGACAACATCCTTTCTTGTGACAAGCCATGTGCCGGTTCCAAGGTGCGTTCAGTGATGGCCTGTACATTATCATTTCAAAGAAATATCACCGAGCAATGAGCTCAGGCGGGCTCAATACATACACGATATAACCAATTAACCAATTAACCTTGGCAAAACCAAAGGATTCTTACTTGTAGGTTAGCTCTGTATAAATTAGATGTCCAAATGGTTAATGTATTTTGTATCATTGCTCTATTATCCAAGTATATTATATACTCATAGGTTGTACGAAACAACCGTATATTGAACGTTGCTAAAGGTCTTGGGTTGCTACTCTCAGCCAGGTACAAAGATATGGTACAATGCGTAAAAGAATCCTCAAAATATAAAGTTATTCAACCTTGAATAGTCCTGCTGATAATCATCTATCGTTTATACGTACGTATCAATCAAAAGGTTGAACAACGTAACAATTTTTGAATGGTTCAACCAACTAACTTCGAATAAACAGAGGACTCCTGTTTGTAGGTTATCTCCGTAGAATCAGCTCTTCAAAATGGTTACTGTATATTATACCATAATTCAATTAGCTAAGTATATTATATTGTACGATGTGTGGATTACTTGGACATCGATATCCCAACCGTAATGAAACGATAAGTTGAGAAAAATCAATTAAGTACAATCATGAAACAGTGCATCAGATGTGGAACGTACAGGGCGCCCGGAAATGTTCTCCGCAATGACTGTAGGCTATTGCCAGAGGTAGCATCAGCAGTTTAGTTGGCAGCACAGTGTCCTTGACAGGATGAATCCCACACGTGTGGGCTGAAGGCTGTCAAAATCGTCAGTGTGTATTGCAATGAGTGAGCGTATGTGTCATCAGCACTTCCAGCATCTGTTATGAATGGCTGTGGTGAGTACAAAGTTTACTGTTTGTTATGATACAAGCCACAGACGTGCTGCCAACGTAACTACTGATGCTAGCTCTCGCAGTAGTCCGTAGCCACCGCGGAAAACATTTCCTGGCACTGTAAAATGAATTAATTGAATTATGGTATAATATACATTTACCATTTAGAACAGCTGATTCTACGGATATAACCTACAACTAGGAGTCCTCTGTTTATTCGAGGTTAGTTGGTTTTACCATTCAAAAATTGTTACTGTACCCTCTCGCTCACCTTCCTTCTTACCTCCAGCTCGGCAAACTCCTTTGAGGGCCTGCCAACCCGAAGGTAACTTACCAACGGCGACCCCAAGACAGCCTTTACGGGGCTTGGTGGCTCTTGTCCGGCGGCCGGTGTTGACAACGTACCCGGGTAGTACTCTCAGGTGTACAAGAGAGGAAGTACGTCGCTTTGCCCACAGGCGTGAATATGTGGGAAGACTTACCTGGTGAGGATCATTCCACCGCAGCCGTCTTGAAGTTAGGGATGGGACTTTCAAGGCCAAATAAGGTAGCAATTACCAAAATAAATGGGGTTTGTATTATAAATAAAAGGGAAATACAAAATAGGAACTACACCTTTAAGCACTAATCACAAATGAATGAAATGTCCTTGAAAAGATGGTAACAAATGTCGGTAACGCCATGTGGCACGGCACACTACTTAACATACTTATGAACCACCCAGAAGGGGAAGCCAGCAGGTACGCTGGAATGACGATAATCTAACAAAAAATTACATAACAGCAAGGTCATTTCTAGCAAATTAAATTTACACAAGGTTTGGACTTGGGAACACGTGCACGCACACCCCCAGAACAAACATAATAACATGAAATGCCACCGCGATGGTTGCGCAATACCAGGATAAATTTACAAGTTACACACGGAATGGAAATGTGTTACAAACACACGTACGAACACATCCAGAACAACGTAAAAGGAAAAGAACAGAAATAAAATGAAATGACTACATTACAAATGACAGACTACAGAAAACGGAGCGGACGGTATCACACGACCGCCATGGGCCCCGACACGAACAAGACTCCCTTAAAATGGCGGAGGGTAACGGTACCCCAAGGTACAGTTGCACAATAGGACGCCACCCCGGAAATACTGAGATTTAAACTAATCCCATAAGTTAAACAGTACCACGGATGTGTTATAAAATCAAAATGAAACGCACATGGGGCGTAAAAGAAGGAATTCCAAGAGAAAAGTGTCACGTGAACTACAAACACCACGTGGACGTAAGGTGACGAAACGAAGACAGGGACCCCTTAAAACTAAATAAAAAACATCTACATGGCTGCACTCGAGAAAATTCAAGGAAGCGTGATGCCACAGGAAATAATAAATAATTTAGAACCAAACCGAACAGACGCCTTACGGTTGCGCAACAAGGAAAACCCTCGCCCAAAAACAGGAAAAGATTTCCCACAATGAAAATCAAGCTTCCGAAGAAGAAAAATTGATAAACAATTTAGATATTAAACAGTGGGGAACACCTCAACCCATTATCCGACCGAAGCCCAAAATGCTGCGCCATTACCACGAGGTAAATAACAACTCGAAAAATCACACACGAGGAAAACCAAAACACAAACCAAAATATTGCAACGGACAAGTTAAACGAAATATCACGCTTCCCGGAATGTATTCAAAATGCAACTACATATTTAACTAAATAAATTAAACTACAACTAGATGAAACCCGTCAAAACATGACGGACAATGGAAAACAAATTTACTGAAGAAGCTTCTTATATAAGTTACATTCTTTGTACGATTACTTTTTAGCACTATTGCAACTTTAAGGGCGTCGAAAGATAGCACTCTCAGCATTGCAACATATTGCTGGTCATGACTGAAAACGTGATGAGGTCATCATCATCTTGCTCAGTTTCCAGCCACTGGCCGGGTCTGTTTGGAACACAAGCCTCTCCAACGTCTTCTGTCTTCCCACCATCTCTCAGCCTCCACCCTTGTCCAGTCTTCTCCTCTCTTCTTCACGCTTTCTTCCACCCCCTTCAGCCACCTGCCTCTCGGTCTCCCTCTTGGTCTCTTTCCTTCCCACTTCGTCTCGTGTATCCTCCTGGGTATCCTCTTCTCCTCCATTCGTTTTACATGTCCATACCATCTAAGTCTAGATTTCTCTATACCATCCTGTAATGGTTCCTCCTTCATTATTTCTCTGGTCCTCTCATTTCTTATTCTGTCCCTCTTTGTAGCTCCAATACTGCTTCTCAAGAACCTCATCTCACTGGCCTGTATTTTGCTCTTCTCCCTTCCTTTCATAACCCAGGTCTCCGAGGCATACGTCTGGATAGGGACATAGTACGATATATGATCTACTTGCTGTTCTGAGGGACATCCCTGCTCCATAACATGCTTCTCACACTCCTCCGGAATGCTTCTGCCTGTCTTCCCCGCTCATTTATTTCTCTACCGTTTCTCCGTTCTCTTGTATCAGGCTTCCCAGATACTTGAAACTTTCCACTTTCTTCAGCTGTTCCCCACCAATTGTTATTCCCGTTGTGGTCCTTTCCTTCTTCCTTGTTGGGATCACCATCTCACTCTTATTTATGCTAAATTTCATCCCATATCCTTGTATTATTCCTTCCCACACGTCCAACTCTTCCTGTACCTCCTCCTCCTTGTTTCCACAAATCATCAAATCATCCGCAAACACCATTGCTTTCATCTTTCCTTCCCCAATTACTTGTGCCGCTCGGGTCATTATGTCATCCATCACCACAATGAAAAGTAACGGTGACAGTGCACTTCTTTGTTTCAGGCCGTTTCTCGGTTCCACCCAGTCCGATCTCTCTCCTCCCACTTTCACACAGCTCACGCTTCCCTTGTACATCTCCTTTATCCTCCTTATAGTCCATTTTTCTTCTCCTCTATCCTCCAGAGACTTCCATACTTTGTTTCTGCATACACTGTCATATGCTTTCTCAATGTCCAGGAAGGCCATCAGTAGATCTGTTCCATAATCATAGTGCTGTTCTTGTAACTGACTTACAGCAAAAATCAAATCCACTGTGGACCTTCCTGCTCTGAAGCCATGTTGTTCTTCCCTCATCCCTCCTTCTATCCTTGTCCTAATTCTCCTTTCCAAAACTTTCTCAAACATCTTTGCACAATGACTCATCAGTGTTATTCCCCGATAGTTTCTGCATTCTGTTCTACTACCTTTCTTGAAGATCGGGACAATTATTCCCTTTTTCCAGTCTTCTGGGGTCTTCCTTTCCTTCCATGCTGCCTTCATCACTCGGTACAACCATTGTATCCCCACCTCTCCTGCTGCTCTCACCATCTCCACACTCAACTCATCCACACCCGGTGCCTTCCCTCCTTACATCTTCCTCACTGCATCTTCCACTTCTTTCCATGTTAAGTCCTTTTCTGTTTGCAGTTCATCTACTGTACCTCTTCCCCGATTTCTCTTCCTCGCCGTGGTTTCCATTTGGGTTCAGGAGTTCTTCAAAATATTCTTTCCACATTTTCTTCAGTTCTTCCCTATTTTCTATCCCTTGTCCCCTTTTGTTCACCATTCTAACATAATCCGTAGGATCCTTCCGCCTCTTATTCTTTACCATCCCATACAGGACCTTTTTTGTACCTTCACTATCCTGCTGGTCATGACTTAAAACGTGATGAGGTAAATAGCCCAATACGTTCAAGAGTTTCTCCTTGAGCTTGATTGATTGTGATAAAGTAGGCCGAGCGAATAGGACATTGTTGCCTATTAAAATAAAATGTACTGTACCTGCAAGTGTTTTATCGGAAGGTGTTAAATCAAGTCGTAGGATTTGAACTCTCTGCCTAATATTACTGCACCTATTATATCCGAATCCAAGCAATATCTTACATATTTCTTACAATTAATATATTACCATATATGAGTCCTTGGGAAACGTTCAGATTTCTAAGGAGCATAACTATGGCTCAAACGTTCGGAGTATGTGGAGGCGAATCACTTATTTCCAAGGAATTGAAAAATTCAATAATAGGGAAATGAAGTAGCTGGCTTTCATCTTCAGTATCCAATCTGTTAACGCTGATGTATGTGTTTGAACTACTGGATATAAGTTCAATGACTTTTAAATTAATATCATTACATTGTTGCAGCTTGGCAAATATTTTATATTCCAGCAGATCAATTTTACCCTCACAACAGTAAAGACCAAAGTAACCACGCATAGATTTTACGCAACAGAAATACAATGTAGAACAATGTTTACATTTGATCGTCAAAGACCTTACAGTACACTGTACTGCATAATATCTGGAATTGTTTCTGAAATGGCCTATTTATATTGGATTTTAAATGTGGCTTCGTATTATTCGATAACACTATAGTGTCCTGCAATAACGGAGCCGCTAAATATTAAATGGCAAATAATACTTCCATTGCCGAAATCAACTGCGTAGTTAGACTCAGTACTCCAAACAAATAATCATTAAACAATTGTCTTATACAATGAAGTTCAACATGACCGTCCAGAGACTTTCATACTCAAGTTGGTTGGTGAGGAGAATGCGATGAGACTGATCGCTTAAAATAAATTCCTTATAATTGTTCCTGCCAGCGACATTTTTTGCGATAGCTTGAAAACGCAGCTCAGTATGACGTTCTTCATTTTGTTATAAACAGTACGAAACTGCTCTAAATAAGCAATTTCCATCACCTGTTATAGGGTATGACAGTACATTTTGCAGGGGAACATAGAATCACTTCGCCAACTACTGGAACGACCATAGGACTATACTCAATACTCACTTCGGCAGTCACCCTAATGGAGGCAGTTTTTGAATTATATGTCCCGTGCATGTCAAACATCGTATTAACACATGGAGGCCCACCTATTCTTGTCTATCGCCCCGGAGACCCGGGTTACATTTCCTGCTCTGCCAAGAAATTGAATTCTGGTCTGAGGGCAAAAACGGGGCACATTCAGTCTCTTGAGGTATAACTAAGAAGAGGAAGGTTTAATTCCCACCTCGACAATCTTGGATGTGGTTTTCCGTGGTTTCCCACTTCCACTTAAGGCAAATACCGGGATGGTTCCTAACTTAAGGCCTTGGCCGTCTCCTTGCCATTTACCACCTTAATTACAAATACACACAGTAATGCAGCCATCACAATAACACAGGTTATGAGAGAAAATTTCACACATACACACCCAAGTACACGGGGCTGAGTGACCACGATGTCGGAGCCCTTCAAACGAATTATGTTTGCCAAGTGTCTCTTATGGCGAAAGCAATTGTGGACACGCGCGAGTGCCTGGAAAACTACTTTTTTCTTTAATAATTTAAGAGTATATCGACGATGCATAATTATAACTTTTAGTCTAGGACGCTAATAACTTGACCACCGAAGCATTGGGAAGAAATTGCAATATTAAGGTACATAAACAACATAGACTACACATTCAACTGTCGGTTAATGTTCCTCAAAATTTCCCTTCTTAAATATTCCCCTCCTTTATAATTCTCCATCACGTGAAAACGTGCCATGTCTTGGGTTTTAAATACATCGATGCAATGGTGCTGCCATCTGCTGTCAGTTACTGGAACTATATGGGCGATGTACTGCCATCTGTTGTCAGTTATAGGAACTGATTGCAGATATTTAAACGGCGTACTGAGGACAACAGTTTGCTCTTTTGATCACATGCTGTAATGCAATGGTAAAACGGAAATAAAACGTATTGAGAGGGAATGTAGAAATATGTATCTTTTACAGACATAAAACCTTACTAATACTCCTTGATTAAACAATATTTCAGTGGTAAAAAAATATATATATATCGGCGATGGCTAGGATCGAACCATGGAACCTTGGAACCACAGCCTGTCGCCTTAACCACATAGCTACACACGCACTGCTGTTCGGTAGCAGACGGAGCCATTCATTATCTTGAAAAGCTGCTGTCTAAAGGAAATAATCCATTTCATTATCCAAATAAATCAATTTTGCACATTCGTATACGTTCATACTGTTATTATATTTTATTGTCAGAACTTGGTTAATGTATGTTTTCAATTACATGGAAGCTTATTAAATAACTTACATTTTAATGGACTTCTCACCGCCATTTTGTCATGACCTCAGGCGGATTGTGCGCATGCGTGAGGTGCAAGAATTCTGCTATTTTCTATATTAATTCAAAAATATACCGAGAGGGAATGTAGAAATATGTATCTTTAACAGACATAAAACCTTACTAATACTCCTTGATTAAACAATATTTCAGTGGTAAAAAAAATTGTGTATATATCGGCGATGGCTCGGATCGAACCATGGAACCTTGGAACCACAGTCTGTCGCCTTAACCACATAGCTACACACGCACTCTTGTTCAGTAGCAGACGCAGCTATTCATTATCTTGAAAAGCTGCTGTCTAAAGGAAATAATCAATTTCATTATCCAAATAAATCAATGTTGCACATTCGTATACGTTCATACTGTTATTATATTTTATTGTCAGAACTTGGTTAATGTATGTTTTCAATTACATGGAAGCTTATTAAATAACTTACATTTTAATGGACTTCTCACCGCCATTTTGTCATGACCCCAGGCGGATTGTGCGCATGCGTGAGGGGAAAGAATTCTGCTATTTTCTATATTAATTCAAAAATATACCGTAATATATTTGTTTATTTTATAGACACTCTGCAAATCTAGAGGCCAAGAGCTTTCGTTAGAGTGCTCTACGAAGTAAATCGGTTCTGTCGTTCTCTCAATCTCGTGGTAACAAAAATCACCTTACTGTTTTAAATATATAGACTAAAGCCATCCCAGAGGAAGGCTGATACCTGAAGCTTGGACTCGGGTAACCGAACCCCGAGCAAGCGTCCTTGTCGGTGAACCGTCAAATGCAGAAGAGGGCGAATTCAACGCTGAGAGTCTTCATATATGAAACGACACAATAATTTTGAATATATCAGTCGTAACACACACGCACACTAAAATCCCCTGGCTTCTTGGACATAGTCTGTAAGACACTTCCGTGATCACTTTCGTGAAGGTTGGTCACACTGGTCGGTCGCTATGCGCTAGTCTCGTGTCATCTCGCGGCGGACGATACATCTCGCGATGGGCGGGATCGAAACAATCGATACAGGCAATGTTGAATTTTTTAATGCGTAATACCACATGTCTTTCTTTGAGGTTAGGAAACACTAAATTGCAGAACCAGTGCACATCAGGTCCGAAGTTATACCTCGCGTGTTTTGACTGCGAGTGCGATGATATATTCTGGAAGATTTCGTTTACAAAGTGTTCATAGTCCTGATTTTCAACTGGAGGCATATGCCACAATGTTCTTCAGAGATTTGGTAAATAAAGGAAATTACGAAGCTCAGCTTCAACTGGAAAGCAGGGATGGGCAAACTTTGTTAGGAATTGAATATTTTAGGTTAGGGGTTTATTTTCATGTCAGCTTAAAGTGGCATGGCACACGTCACAGTTACGTTGTTCAACCTTCCGGTTGGTACGTATGTACGATACAAACGATAGATGATTTTCAGCAGGACTATTCAAGGTTAAATAACTTTATATTTTGAGGAATTATTTACACATTGTACCATATCTTTGTACCTGGCTGGGAGCAGCAACCCATGACTTTCAGCAACGTTCTATATACGCTTATTTCGTACAACCTATGAGTATAAGTTATAATATACTTGGATAATTGAGCTATGATAGGAAATACATTAACCATTTGGACATCTAATTCATACAGAGCTAACCTACAAGTAAGAATCCTTTGGTTTAGTCAAGGTAAATTGGTTATACTTTTGTGACCTTCCAGTTATTTACATTAGTGACTCTTTGTAAGGAAATCGATTTTCTTTTGTTTAATGTTAATATAGTTCTAAGATTTTTTCACGCTGAAAAAGTTATCATTGGTATAACGAAACATGTACGTGTAATTTAATTATTAAACTACCTTCTAGTGTTTCACAAGTCAGATTTTATAATTTGAGATTAATATCAGTCAACACGGATAATATTTAAACCATCTTCATAATGGTTAATGTCCACGCATTTTTAAATATATATTATGTTATTGTTGAAGCACAAGCTGTTCAGTTTGTTCCGGGCGAAGTGATATTGGTAGGAATGTTTGTTGGAACAATAGTAGAAGCGAGTGAATAGTGCGGCATATTTATTTCGAAACATTTCTACAGGTTCTGTGTTATAGTGAGTCATCACTGCATTCTTGCAGATCTCACATTGTATACTTAGTCTGATGCTTGACATTCGTACTCTCATACTACCTTCAAGGTTGCTGGATGTCAAGTTTTGCCTCTGTTTGATTATTTTAATATTTGTCAAAGCTGAGGAAACATGGTCATAAAACCAAGATGTTAAGAACTGCCACAGAATACAGACAGATTTCTTTGTTAGATATGGATATCCATTTTGTGAGAAATCCGAAACTAGGTAATGGAGACTTCTTGAACCTTTATCAACGCAGGTTAAAAAACTCTCCCTATTCTCACAGTTTTAAATCTTCCGCTGCTCCTGAGAAATGGTATTTTGTGCATTTCGTAGTAACACTGAGCAACTAACACGGCACGCAGTAGTCATCATCACCATATACAGGGTATTTCATATAAAGTAAGAGCGGCAAGCGGCAGTTGAGTTATTCGCTGCTGCGGTGGCCTCGGCCAAGCTTGTGGCGTTCCACGGCCCCCTGCTTTAAGCGTGTGTACAATCCTGTATGAAATATTACCTTATAAAAGATGCTGGAAGTGTCTTCCTTCCTGGGTTATTCAGGCATTGGAACTGATAACCACATTCTGGCTGACGCGAGTGAGTTCTGCCACTGTCATGTTTCTGATTTTTAATTTTATGCTTTTTATTGAGCACTAAGTCAGTAGTGTCAAACTTATTTACAATTACGTGAATCTGTGCTAGTGAAGGTGGCACTTCATCAGGAAATTGCTGAACAAATGCATCACGTGCCCGCCAAGTCGACTCGTACTTAAAATAAGTTATACATACAAAAATACGATGTTGTAATGATAACTGTCTCATGTAGTATATCTGAGGTTCAGACTGGCGACTGAACACCTGCACGTTAATTGCAAGGTCGAGTACAGTATATACCATGCGCGCGTATTCAATACTACAGCAGGGAGCCGTGGCATGCCACAAGCTCGGCCAAGGCCACTGTAGCAGCGGATAACAAAGCCGACGCTCACAGTTCTTACTTTATATGAAATACCCTGTACTTGAGTGTGTGTGAAATGTGAGAGCTAACAATAAAGATAGTGTAGTACGGTTGAGGGATTTCAATGCTAGGATAGAATATAGAGCTGAGGGGTATAAGAAGGTAATGGGTAAATGGGATGAGGATAGGGAAGCGAACACTAATGTAATATGTTAACTGGATGTCTGTGCTAGCATGAGATTATTTGTTGCAAATTCATTTTCGAAGTATAAGGAGATTCACGGACATTCATGAGAGCGCAGAGGAACGAGGTCAAAAATAGGCCATGACATTACTGACTATGAATTTAGGAAATTGATAAGGAATTGCAGGGTATTCAGAGGTGCAGAAAGTGAAATCCGTTTGCAGATAGGTTAGGCTTGAAAATCTCCAGGATGAGGAACTTGGCAGCAACACAAGGAAATGTTTGGTGAGCAATTATCAAGAGTAAATGGTAGAGATTGCAGGACATTGAAACGGAGTGGTCAGGATCAGGTGTTGCAGTTGCAATACCAGAGAGATTCTTATGAGTTTTTCTTACGGTGACTGAATGAGCCACTGGAATGGAAGGCCTTGTAATGTCATTGTGCAACGAAACTCAGTTCTCATGATCAAAGAACAGTCTCCATTTTTAGCCTATTTTCATCAAATGGAAATATATGCTTATGAGAGAGACATTTATCCGTGTGTGTGTATCACTATGAAATCTAGCATGGTGAATACAGAGTCACTGTTAGTTCATTTTTATTCGACTACCGCTCCACCGATTAACCCTCCGTATCACACACACCAATATACAATTTTCGTCTTCCGGACTGTCGTTTGAGTCCTCAGTCTTTTGACTGGTTTGATGCAGCACTCCATGCCTCCCTGTCCTGAGCTAATCGTTTCATCTCTACATAGCTACCACACCCCACAACCGAGGCAATCTGTTTAACATATTCTAACCTTGGTCTACCCCAACAGTTCTTGTCCTCGACTCTTCCTTTCATAACTAAGCTTGCTATTCTTGGGTGTCTTAGTATGTGTTCTACCAACCTATCTATTCTCTTCATTAGCGTCGCCAGAAACATATCTCCTCTCCCACTCGTCTTAATACCTCTTCGTTTGTAACCCTATCTACCTATCTGATCTTCATCATTCTCCTGTAACACCACATTTCAAACACTTCAATTCTCTTCTTTTCTGCTGCGCCAATAGTTCAAGTTTCACTTCCATAGAGTGCCACGCACCAGGCAAAGGCTTTCAAAAATGACTTCCTAATACCTAAATCTATATTCGATGTCAACAGATTCCTTTTTTGTAGAAACGCTTTCCTTGCCTGAGCCAACCTACTTTTTACATCCTTTTTGCTTCGTCCTTCACTGGTTATTTTGCTTCCTAAGTAACAGAAGTCTCCTACTTCTTTTAGCTTTTCACCTGTCAATTTGATGTTCATAGAGGTATCTGATTTATTTCGGCTGCATTCCAATATTTTTGTTTTACATTTATTCATTTTCATAATGAATTCCTTCCTCAAAACGGAGTCCATACCATTCAAAAACTTATTCAAATCCTCAGGTGTGTCGGCCAAGATGACGATGTCATCAGCAAATCTCAGAGTTGAAATTATTTCAAATAAATGGTAGGGCCTAGAATCCTCACTCCCACTTTAAAATTTTCTCCAATTTCCTTCATTGCTGGTTCAATGTAAAGATTGAAAAGTATGGGTGATAAGTTGCAGCCTTGCCTTACACCTTTCTGAATACCAGCTCCTCTCTCATGTCATTCATTTCGAATGACTGCTGTCTGGTTTCTGTATAGATTGTGGATCACCCTCCTATCCGTGTATTGTATTCCGATCGTTTAAAAATGTCAAACAACTTACTCCAATCAATGTTATCAAAAGCCTTTTCTAAGTCTACAAATGCCATGAACGTTCTCTTATCTTTCCTTATTCTGACTTCCAAAATCAGCCTAAGACTTAGTACAGCTTCCCTTGTTCCTACACTTCTCCTGAAACCAAACTGGTCTTAACCCAACTCCGTTTCTATCTGGCTTTCCATCCTCTTGTAAATTATTCTAGACAGGATCTTTGAAGCATGAGTAATTAAGCTGATTTTACGGTAATCTTCACATCTGTTAGCTCCCACTTTCTTCGGTATAGGGATGATAACATTCTTCTTGAAATCATAGGGTACCTCACCTGTCTGTTAAATCCTACACACCAAGTGAAATAACATGATCAGACCATCATCACCTATGCAGCGTAGCAACTCAATCGGTACATCATCTATGCCTGGTGGTTTGTTCCTGCTTAAATCTTCCAATGCTCTGTCAAAATCTGATCTCAATACTAAATCTCCTTTCGCATCCTCATCAATTTCCTCTTCCCTATTCATTACATGATTCTCAATCTCCTTTCCCTTATACAAACACTCTATGTAAGCTTTCCATCTCTCAGCCTTTCCTTCCCTATCTGTTAGAGGCTTTCCATCTGTGTCCTTAATATTACAGCACTTAGTCTTCTTTTCCCCAAAAGTATTCTTAATCCTTCGGTATGCTGTGTCTACTTTTCCTAACTTCAGACAATTTTCTATACCTGCACATTTCTCTTTCAACCATTCTTCTTTCGCTTCCTTGCACTTCTTTAACCTCATTTCTCAGACGTCTGTATTCTGCTTGCCCCGTTTCATCTCTTACATTATTGAGCTTCCGCCTTTCATCCATCAATTCTAGTATACCCTGAGTGATCCACGGTTTTCTACCTATTCATTCTTTCCTACCAATGTTTTCTTCTGCGGATTTTGTTATTTCATTCTTCAAAAGTGCCTGTTCCTCTGCAATTGAAGTTTGTTTAGGGTTTTTCATTAGTCTTTCCGTTATACTCTTCTTGCATCTTTCATTTACATCCTTCTCTTTCAGTCTGTCTATTGCCCACCTTTTTGGCTTTTGACTTTTCTTCAGTTTCTTCAACTTTATTCTACATTTCATAAGAACCAGATCGTGGTCAGAGATTATGTCAGCACCGGGATATGCTTTGCAATCCAAAATCTGGTTTCGAAACCTCTGCTTGACCACAATGAAGTCGATTTGGTAACGGCCTGTATCTCCTGGTCTCATACATGTGTATATTTTTCTATTATATGTATTCTTTATTGTCAGACAGATAGACTCCATTAGTGGCAATATAATAATTAACAATACAATTTACAAGTATATACAAAACAAAAAGCTGCAAACACCAACAAAAATAGAAATACGCTATTATATATCAACAACCACAACCATACAGACACGCAATCAAACATCCTATCTCTAGCATTAATTCATACAATCCCTTTGTTCAGGAAACATGAAACAATTTATTACAGAAAAATCAAAAATATCTGCAATAAACGGAAAAAGGCAAAAGCATAAAATAAGAGATTAAAACAATGTTCAGAAACGGGGGAAAAAAGCAACACAAGAGTGACATTCGAGGAACTAGATAACAGCAAACAAAAGATACATTGCTTCAGTCGCTCGTACAGTCAATCAAAAAATCAATCAACCATTCATTCAACCACATGTTCAATCGATCAATCAATCAGACGCAAATAGAAGAGAACACAATATGCATACAATATTTTACAGCCCACTTGAGATGTTTCTCATAACAGTTAACAGAGAGTCGAAGTGAATATCAGTAGCACTTTTACTCTCCATCAAGCTGTATGTTGACTGCAACCGGATCAGACATGCATTTTTGTGCACATTAATTCTCGATCTGACCCCATCGAACGTGTGCTTCCGTCTGGTGGTTCTCTGAGGGACGTGAAAACCCAAGTCAGCTTGCAACTGATTAGAGTCAATTTCGCCATTTACCAGCTTCCACAGGAATCTCACGTCACCCAGTGTGCGACGACTGCTCAGTGGTGGAAGACCGTACGCGTTGCAATAACTTCTTATACTCAGCTCTATGGTACGATCGTCCACCCCTGTAACAGAGCCATTTAACAAATCTCTTTTTCACACGTTTGATGGCGTCAATTTTATTACTGTGAAAAGGATTCCAGATAACACAACAGTATTCTAAATTAGGCCGAATGAGTGACTTAAGTAATTTGGATAGAGTTATGTCCGAAAAGTAATTTAAACAATTTCTTTTTAAAAATCCTAGGATCCGGAATCTTTCACGACATATTTTTGAAATATGTTCATCGAACGAGAAATTATTTGTGATTGTCACCCCTAGATCCTTAATGGTTGACACTCTACCTAGCATTTCATTATTGATACAATAATTAAACCTGGGTCGGAGGTAACGTTTCAAAGAAACTGACAAAACGTTACACTTTTCAGTATTCAGTTTCAGTTTCCATGTTTCACAACATTCCCTGAGTTGGTGTAGGTCTTTTTGCAACAACTCACAGTCATTTATAGTTCTCATGGGCACATACAGTTTAAGGTCGTCAGAGTACATCAGGCACCTAGAATTATGAATTATACGAGGGATATCGTTCACAAAAAGTATAAAGAGCAGAGGGCCCAATACAGAACCCGGAGGGACACCGGAAGTAACGTTAACAAATTTAGACTTATTATTATTAATTATAACTGATTGGGTTCCATTTGAGAGGTAGCTTTTGAAGAAACGTAAAATATTACCTGTTATACCATAGTTTGAAAGTTTATGAATCAGTAGGTTGTGATGTACGTTCTCGAAAGCCCTAGAGAAATCAGCATAGATAACATCAGCACTACCACGGTTATTCATAAAGGTGGATACATCATGGGTGAAGACTGCTAGGTTGGTAGCAGTGGATCGCCTAGGAAGGAAGCCGTGCTGAAGTTCAGTGATGAATGGTGACACGTGGGCGTACACTTCGTCCTGAACAATTGATTCAAAGACTCATGCGAAAATAGGCATTAGCGATACTGGTCTGTATATTACTACCTTCTGCCTGTAGCCTTTCTTCAACACTGGGGTGTTATGGGCTGATTTCCAAAAATCCGGAAACACTCCTTCACTGATGGCTTGGTTGAATACTGTAACGTGGACGAGATAGCTGGTGGCATAAAGATTTAATTATTTCTGTAGTAATGGCATCAGGACTGGGAGATTTTCCAGAGGATACGTTATGAATTTATTCTTGGTGCAGTCTTCGGAAGTATGGAAGTAAGGCATGCTGTCGTTACTAGATGATGGCAGATCAGGTAAGGATGGCAGTATAGAATTTTAATGGAAGGAATAAGGTTTAGAAATAATCAGAAAACAGCTCACTGGCAGAGTTTGCATCAGTACTGGTACGTCCGTTGTACTCGAGTGAGAACGGTAATCTGGTGTTCCTAGATCTCAGCTTAATGAAGTCTGTCCGTATTAGATATAACACTGGAGTCTATGTCTTCCAGTTAGGCGTCACACTTGCGGCACTGAATTTCTTTGAATTCGGTCCTCCTGACCACAAATTCAATTCTATGGCATTCCATAGAAGAGCGTTTCCATTACCGATGAGTACTATTTTTCGATTGTAGTGCGCTGATTACATCTGCATCAAACCAAGGTGGGTAACGGTAGGGATTAACCTTCACCCGAGGAACTGCTTCTCTAACTGCGGACATCAAGAGCTCATAAAATATCTCGCAGTTCTCATTAATGCCGTTCCTGATATCAAGGAGGGACGAGGGGAAATAATCCAGCAGAAGCTTCCGGTGGTTCATGTCTGATTTCTTCCATTTAAAAATTTCCCTGCGAGGTGGTTTTTGAAATAAACTAGTGTCGTAAACATCAATGTTCCATATTAGAGTACTATGGTCAGATGGAATCCACCCCGGTTTTTCTAACTCTACAGACTGAGAGATGTTAGGCGTATTACTAAACAGTAGATGGAGGTAGTTTTGTCTGCGGGTGAGATGTAGATGCAGAGAGAATTCGTCAATTATTTCGCAGAAGATATAGTTCACTGCACTTTCCGATAGTTTTAAAGGTATGAGAGAAGGTCCTTCCTGCTGTTCCCAAGAGATGTCGGGCACGTTAAAATCGCCACACAATAGAACTGTATCCTTGTCCTTCAACTGGGCGTGCACCCACCCTGCTGAGGGAAGTATGCAGCTGCTCCACGCGGTTTAACGAGGCAGGCGGGAGTAGGTACACACAACCCACGAACACACTAGACCTTCCTTGGATTTCCAACCACAGAATCTCACATTCACTTTCTAGGTCAGCTCTTCTCCTCGCACGCAGCGGAGACTCCGTAGCAGTGACAACACCACCCTTTCGCCCAGATTATTAAATAAGGTGTTAGCTATGACCAACTCATGCTCGGAGCAGAATTCCATCAGCCTGCTTCCTCGATCATTCCTTTCACCTAATCCGAAATCTCCTACTATCTTTCCTTCTCTTCCTTTTCCTACCACAGCATTCCAATCTCCCATTACTATAACATTTCAGAATTTCATGTATTTCTTCGTAGACCTTTTCAACATCTTCATCATCAGCTTGACTGATAGACATATAGACTTGTACCACTATGGTGCACGTAGGTTTCATATTGATTTTTGCTACAATAATCCGTTCACTATATTGCTCATAATATTCCACCCGCTGTCCAAGTTTCCTACACAATATGAGACCAACCCCTGCTTGGCCATTGTCCTGTTCTTCCTGCCAGCACATTTCACAAATCCTAACCAAATCCAACTTCAACCTATCCATTTCCCGTCCTAAGTTTTCTAACTTTCCACTGCCTGTCAGACTTCTAACATTCCACGCCCCTATCCGTAGAATGTCAGATTTCCGAACTGACTGCAGGGAAATTCATCCCAGTCCTCTTACCTTCCTGTGCAGAATTGCTATTGCTATTAAAACACTCCTCTTATACAATTGTTTCTCAGGAAACATTACAAGTTTGGACACACATACCCCATTAGACTGGAGAAATATTTACCTTCTCGAGTTTCTTGAGACAAATCCCGGGCTTGATCCCGAAAATGACGATGTAGCTGAGATCGTCTCTGGTCAGGATGGGGTTCTTGAGATGTTCCAGCCACTCATACAGGAGACCTGTCAGCACGTAGAGGTTCCTCTCCACCTTGAGACGTGTCCATGATGACTGCTTGGTGTTCAGTTCAATGCGGTACTGCTTCATATACTTCTTGGTGCCTTCCCCTAGCATATCGTGATCAGCCAGAAGAGCGCGAACAACGTCCTCCACATTGTATGGCTGAAAATTAAATAAATGATTACTTTGCTCTTAGCTTGCTCCAAAATGGAAGGGAATAGCAGCATCAGTTATAGCGTTCTGTGGACAGTGCATGGCGAATATATCGATGATCTAGTTTTAGTACCAAGTAAGTTATCTAGAAGGGCAGAGGAGAACTAAACTTATTCTTATAGGTATAGTCAAGTTCCTGTCCAATGAACATCGTTTCAAGGAAACCATGTGGAATATGACACCCCTCCCATTATCGAGTTACGCTCCATACAACTCACTCTATACAGAGTTTTAATGCACACTGCCGCATGAAATGCATCTCACTTGTCACTCTGAAAAGTGGACAGGATGGACAGGATCTCGACTCTACACGGCCACGTTTTTTCTGTCACCTGAAGAGGACTTTCGTGGATTAGTACTACGTAGCCATATATTCATCGACACTGATTTTCCCGACTGTTAGAGCGTGGGACGTTGCTCGATACTGTGCAACAGCTCATTCGATCCCAAAGCGGCTAGACTGCCGATGCTCGACCTAATATGCTGGATTGTGTCGGGTGCCGAATGAACGAAACACTCGTACCAGTCCATCGTTCACCAAGGAAAACGCGCTCTCGTCGGAGAATACAACATTCAAACGATCATGTAGCACGTTGTCCTTGACAAACGCAAGGTGGTACACATCATGTTCCTCAGTGAGTTATTGTTTCCTGGACGCTCATAGTGATTGTAACCCTGCCTACATTCAGACGTCTCAAGACCGTCCTTGAATTGCTAGAAAGAAACGTGCCTTGGCGTAGTTGTAGGGCGTTCACGAATCGAGTCGAATGGACGTTAGCGTCCCAGCAATCGTCCTGTTTCTGGTTCAAGTCCCCCCATGAACCCGAGCCAGCACGTCAACTTACATCTCCCGATTCTCGAAAGCGTCTTATCGCCCAAAAGCTCCGAAAATTGTCTGATAAAAATATAGGGTAAGGTTGACTTATACACACTTATTACAGTATATCGTGACTATTACGAGCGATAAAGTACTCAACGAACTGGCGAATAAACCTAATAGCTTGTCTGTTCGTTTTGAATGAAGCGTTTGCATTTCGGGAGTGAAGTAAACACAATAATTTGTTTTTGAGTCAAATGCTTAAAAGTGGCATTAAACGTATTAAATTAATATTGGTGGGTGCGTGTTTGTAGTAGTGGTGTCTAACATCTAAAGGAATGTTTCTTATAGTCTAAGGACTGCATAATGTCACAACTCATTTTAATAATGGTTCGCATTCAATCATGATCAACATAAAGGCTGGACTCGGATGAATTCAGAACTGAGGTAGGGACGGCAGAAGTGGTTGAGGGTGATAATATGCCATTAGGTTTCACTTCTGAAGTGTCTTGCCACACACACACCCAGTGGGAACACTAACCAAACAACACAGAATAGGTACGAAAGCTTGATGCTTTTCAGTCGGTCAACACGATTGTACCCGAATGAGATGGGTTATTCCCTAATCCTGAAAAAAAAATACATGAGATTAATAAGTATACTTGGATGACCTTCTTCAATCGTCAAGCGATCATCATCAGATCCATTACACTTAGGCTACAAAAACCCATCTCATTTGGGTACAATCGCGTTGTCCGACTGAAAGGCATCAAACATTTGTTTACTAAGGCAACACTGAAAATGGCTTCAAACACCATAACAGAATAGGTACTTGACGTAATGTGTAGGTTACCTGGAACATTCCATATATGAATAGTTAGTTACACCACAAAGCTATTTATAAATATGATACTCCAGCTCCAGAGTGTCTAAAATGCACTAATTGAATGCAATTATACTTCTAAGAGCATTATAATAGCAAGCAAGTACGTTGTGAATGCATAGCCTATACATTTTTTTTACAGAAGCTGAGAATTCTATAAAATAGATTTCACTAATTTTGAACTCTAATTTGAAAATGATGTTGTTAACAGTGGAAGTTCTTTCCATTTCGTGAAATCACTGATCGTTGTTCCACGGACTACATGAAATGATCACGTGATGTTTCAATACAGAAATTACAACACTATAGCCTACAGTAAATCGTTTTAATCCACAATACTTACAATAATCTTTTCATCCTCCACAACCTTCTGGAGATCAATTTGGGAGCTGAGTTCTTGAAAGCAGACGTTCTCATGTAACTGTTGCCCTTGGATACCATCTCCAAGCATCGCATCAAGGCAGCTGTCGTCAAGTCCTGAGACAAGCCATAGAAAGTACAATTAACACCATATTTGAGCAAAATGAGTACAGTTAGTTTCATATTTTACTTTTCAAACAAGATATGGGAATCATGGGCACTTGACTTCTGGATAAAAAGAACGAAATCTCAGAGATGAGGAGAGCTCAGCTGCATTGCAGAACATGAATTCAATTCTGCAGGAACTAGAAAAACTAAGTTTGCTAAAATGTCTCATTTAATTATATCCCAACTTCCAAGTGTTGAGTGCGGTGCGCTTGGCGATTCTTTTCTGTGTGAAGGTTCACTAACAAGAGCTGCTACATGTCTAGGACTGTGTTGAGGTTCAGTATTGATCAAAGTCTGATTGTTAACAGTGAAAACTCGAGGCTGAGATAACGAGCCCCAATGTTCCTGACAAACAAGTGTGGGGTATTAAAATTGATCATTGAATTAGTTCACTAGTGTTCAAACTTGAAATAGAATTATATTTGTGATGAGGCTATTTGAAGAGTTGGCACGATGAAAATGAAGTGCTCAACCTTTTAGCATGGATTCCATTTTGAACATGGCATTTCTATTTCTGTTCGGTTTGGTATTTGTGAATTCAAACATATTCTTATTCGAAGAGAGGAGTTTTACGGCCATATTGATGGAAAATGAAGGCTTTCAGCTATTAGATCACGCAATGCACAAATAGTACAACCCATGCAGATAATGGTAGATGATTTGATGTGGTAGGCTGGCACATCTATTGGCTCAGTTGTCAGATGGAAAGCTTACAAAACCGTAGGTCGTTGGTTTGGGTCTCATAAGAGTTCTTTGATTCACTACCTTCCATCTACATGGCTTGTAATATTTGTGCACTCCAAGACCTAACAACTGAAAGCCTTAATTTGTCACACTGTACATTCATTTTTATTTACAATCTTTATCCAAAATATGATATCCGTACGCTGATCTTAATACAAGGAATACGAATGTTCCAATCTGGCTACATTATTATTATTATTATTATTATTATTATTATTATTATTATTAATAATAATAATAATATTATTATTTGAAAGGAAACAATTTCTCGAGTTTGCGACTGTCATATCCTTGTATGTCGACAATTCAGCAAACATCCAGTAGAAGTTTATACATTTTCACACATATTTTATTACCTTGCATGTGCTCAGGATGAAAGATGTCGGTGCTGCAACAACCAGGTGTTCAAGCTCGAGGCAATTCAGTTGACACTTGAGAGACTTAGTAGCGAGTTGTTGAGATAAGCCATGGTAGAAGTTGCAAGGGAATGCTTTCTAGGAATCAGTTTAAAGACGACTGCAGGAAGTCACGTAGTACAGTTGTTCAAAGTGCAGTACGGTATCGTATATTCTAGAGCTTAGCCGAGGCCAAGGAAAAACGCACCTGTGGGAGTTCGGGCAGGGTAATGTGTTAATCAAAGAAGTGGTCGTTCACCTGCTGGGTATTTAACCAGCACGACAATATATATGGTCATCAACTCATTGCACTTTAGTGTGTACTTTGTCTGATAACCAAGGTTCTTATCAAATAAATTTTACGGTGTATGTTAGTAATTTATATTGATTCAGGGCGGTAGTAGAATTTTGAATATAGAGTTAAGAAGCGTATTTGTAACATCACGACAAATCACAATAAAACGTTGTATTCTTGCAGGTAAAGTTAACAAAATGAAATCAATTGAAGTGTTGTCGAATCGTCGTAATTCCATGTTTCTAACACAACTACGAGGATTGATTAGTAGTTTTTAGTTTAAATAAAAATATATTGATTTGTGGTGTCAATGAAGTAATGAATTTACCTTAAATCATTTTATGATCAGTATCAATTTGTTTTGTTTATTTTCTTTTTTTTGTTTTTTATGGCAATTTTTCTGGTAATAATAGGATTTTATTTTATTATAAATATTTCGATCGTTTGTGCATATTTCTAGCAGAGTTTTGTACTTTTAGTAATTGCAGTAAGTGCTTTTATGAACTGATGTAACATGTTCAGTGTGCGAGTGGCCTAAGAAAGAATTCAATTCACGAGAAAAGTAGTGGATGTGGTCAGAATAATCAGTATTTATTCTAATGACATGTTGCAAGCAAACTACTGTATTACCGTACACGTTTTTGACAGTGAAGCAGGCATCACTAACTATTTCCCCCTCTTTTATCCCCCCCCCCCCCCCAGAGAGGTTTTCAGTGACGAACAGATATTTTCAGACAGACGGAACAAATTAGATTCAGGGTTCATAGAAATGCCCTTAGAGAATATCTGGCTAATGCGCATCCCAGAAAAACAGGAGATTCAAGTTAGAAACTCGACTGAGGTCTCAATTTCAAGTCTTACTAAACAGTTAAATGCAGGAGTTTGGTATATGAATGTGTCGCAGCATTTCCGTTGTGTCGATGTATTACATCAAACTGCGACTGTGGTCACATGCTCAAGGCTTTCTAAACAGTTAGATTCAAAGAGTAATAGTTGCAATAGTAGTAGCAATATGCCGGTTATGGCCGAAACTAAGGGTTGCAGCGTTTTGGTCTCATTCCACTGGTCTTTCCCGCGTTCTGGACCCATAGTCATAAATGAGCACAGGTTACACAACTTAAAACCCATTGATTTCTGGAATGCCCTAATGGGCCATTAAGCAGTACTTCAGTCAACACAGTCCTAATACACACCGAAGGTGGTAAACAGGACTGATTTGCACAATAAAAACTGTCGTTAGTGGTGATTGAACCTGGGTCGGCGATTGCACTCTCAGTGCACGCATTAACGACTTTGTCCACCGTCACACACAAGCTAGCGATCGAAGCCTTGTGCTGCTGCACCAACTGCTCGCTGCAGGTTAGCAGCTACTGTCACTCGAACTGATAGTTCATCTCTGCTCCATATCATTGGTATTTTTCACGTTCTAGCTCCATGACCATCAGCGAGTACAATTAAAACCCAGTGTTAACAATGCTAACATTATTATTTAATTCCGACAGGATGAACGAAATATGTGCCACGTCATCGATGACCACGTATGTCCGGATATGAGATATGCATACTTATCAAAGCTGTGCGCAGCTTGCTGGGCTTAGCACTAGGACGGCTGCCTTGTTGTTGAAAAACAAAGCGAAACTAAAATGAGACGTTATCGTAACTCAGTTGAAGCGACTGAAATATCTTATCCATGCCAGAAAAAATATTCGTCGCAAGTTCCACAAACTGAAAACGCGCTCTTTATGGAAAAGCATACCAATTCCTCGGAAACGTTACAGAAACCGACGAAGAAAGACCCATCAGAATTCTGAATGGCTCTGCCCAACGCCGAAAGAGGTGAAGAATTAGAAGAAGAATGGAGGGGAAAAGAGGAAGTATTTACCCCAGAGCCTAGTCCTCGGAGCATCACAGCATCACCCGCCTCGTCAGCTTCTGCATTATAAAGCTCGTAAGAACTCTTGAGCTTACCGGAATATCATGCACAGTTTAATGCATTGCTTAAAATATCTACGGTACCAAAACTTCGTCTTTAATAGAACAGCTCTTTATCATGAAAACCGATACGACGTATGGTGAACGCTATGAGAACAAGGGTTTTGGTATCGGCGATTCAAACATTCATTTAGATGATAATCCCATCACTGTGAAAGGCGTTAACTATAAGCCGACACCTGGGCTTCTCCATCTCTTACTTTCCAGAGCGCTCCACACAGATGATACAGACATAACCTTTCTGATCAATTACGCCTGTTTTTATCCAACTCCACTAATAATGACATTAATAATACCAATTCACTGACATACTGCTTAATTCAGACGTATTATTATTATTATTATTATTATTATTATTTACTTATTGAGCGAGAGCCTCCGTGGCTTAGGTGGCAGCACGCCCGCCTCTCACCGCTGGGTCCGTGGTTCAAATCCCGGTCACTCCATGTGAGATTTGTGCTGGAAAAAGTGGAGGCAGACAGGCTTTTCTCCGGGTACTCCGGTTTTCCCTGTCACAATTTCATTCCAGCAGCACTCTCCACTCTCATTTCATTTCATCTATCATTCATTTAATCATTGCCTCAGAGGAGTGCGACAGGCTTCGGCAGCCGACACTGTTCATATCCTCGCCGCTAGATGGGGGCTTCATTCATTCCATTCCCTGACCCGGTCGGTCGACTGGAAGCAAGCTGTGGATTTTCATTTTCATTTACTTATTGAGCATTTTGATATTGGTTGACTTCGTGTGCCCCGGGACCGCTGCGGTAGCTGTGAAGGCTCTATGGGAACCCTGAAAAGTGACGGCTGACGGGGCTCTGGTGAAGCTACGATAGGCCTAGCAAGCCAGTAGTGGATATCATATTTGCTTTCAAAACAGGAACAGGCCTCGGAAAGGACGGATGCAAACGTCGACGACCCGGATATGCTAATGGACTACGAGTTGCGACATTAAACATACAGACACTGACAGGAAAGGTGGAGGAGATTGTAGATGTGATGGAGAGAAGAAAACTGGATGTACTGGGCTTGGCAGAAAAAAGATGGAAAGGAGAAGGTCGCAGAGAACTGAGGAAAGGGTACCGGTTGTACTGGAGTGGGAACAATGAAGGAAGGAGCAGCGGAGTAGGAGTAGTTGTGAGAGATGGAATGAAGGAAGAGGTAAAGGGAATAAGTGACAGGATCATGAAGATCAGAGTAACTGTAAAGGGAAGAAGCCTGGAGATAGCCCAGGTATATGCCCCTCAAGTTGGATGTACAGCTCAAGAGAAGGAAGACTTTGAGGAGGAGCTACAACAGCAGTTGAATGGTCAGAGCATCATTGTCATGGGAGATTTGAATGCACATGTAGGAAGTGAAAGGCAAGGATATGAAAATGTATTGGGAGCAGAAGGATGGGGTAGCAGGAATGAAGAAGGGAGAAAGTTGCTGGATTTTTGCAAGAGAAACGGTTTAGTGGTAGGCAACTCCTGGTTCCGGAAGAAAGAAAGCCACAAGGTAACGTGGTACAGCAGTGATTTAACAAAGAAATCTTTGGTAGATTACATGCTGTACGACTGGGAAATGTAGAGAAGTGTCAGAGATATAAAGGTAATGCCATCAGAGGCCTTAGATAGCGACCACAGAATACTTGTAATGAACCTGGGAGTTGTTAAGGATAGCAAGAGGACAGAGTACCAGGAAAGGAGAATCAATGTATGGAAACTCAAGGAAAAGGAAGTCAAGGAAGAATTCCAGAAGATAATAAGGGAAAGGATGCCAACAGACAATCCTAAAACAGGGGAAGAGGAATGGAAGCAATTCAAAAACACAATGGTGGAAGCTGCAGTGGCAGTATGTGGAAGAACAAGCAACAGAAAGCGGTGTAAAGAGACACCATGGTGGAATGAGAGAGTAAAAGAAGCTGTGGGAAGGAAGAACAAGGCTTTCAGAGTGTGGTTACAGGAAAGAACTGATCTGGCAAGGGAAGATTATAAGATAAAGAAGAAAGAAGCAAACAAGATTGTCGCAGAGGAGAGGAAGAAGTGGATGGTAAAGTGGACAGAGATGATGGAGGAAGACAGCAGAGGAAATAAGAAAGTACTTTATGGGATGGTCAAAAGTAAGAGAAAAGGTCTGCGAGAGGATGTGGTAATGATGGACAAAAACGGAAATGAGGTACACAACAAAGAGACACTCAAGACAGTGTGGAAAGAGTACTTTGAGGATTTGCTGAATCCAAATGGTCATAGGGAGGAAGACAATGCATTGGAAGATGGAGAAGACAACACAGGAATGGAAAAGGACGTGACTTGGAGAGAACTGGAGATGGCTATAGACAAGATGAAACGAGGAAGGGCACCGGGTGTGGATGAAGTGAGTGTTGAAATGGTGAAGGCAGCAGGGGAGGTTGCGAAACAGTGGCTGTACCGTGTGATGAGGGTGATATGGAAGGAGAAAAAGACCCCCAGAAGATTGGAAGAAAGGATTAATTGTCCCAATATTTAAGAAAGGAAGCAGAAAGGAGTGCAGAAATTACAGGGGAGTCACACTCATATCTCACTGTGCCAAGATATATGAAAAGATATTAGAAAGTAGAATACGAGCCAAAGAGGAGAGAAAATTGAGAGAGGAGCAGTATGGATTCAGATCTGAGAGATCAACAGTGGATCTCATATTTTCAGTGAGACAGCTCCAGGAACACCACTACGAATTTGGAGAGGATCTGTTGATGGCCTTCCTGGACAGTGTGTGTAGGGAGAAGGTTTGGAAAGCAATGGAAAACATGGGAGTGGAAAAAGAGACTGTAGGCAGAGTGAAGGAGATGTATTGTGGAAGTGTGAGTTGTGTGAAAGTTGGAGGGGAATGTACAGACTGGTTCAGACAAATGAGTGGCCTGAAACAGGGTAGTGCGCTGTCACCCCTTCTCTTTATTGTGGTTATGGACGAGGTAATGGCACGGATAGCAGGAAAGATAGGAGAAGATAAGATGACAGCAATGGTGTTTGCAGATGATCTCATGGTCTGGGGAAACAAGGAGGAGGAAATTCAGGAGCAACTGAAGGTTTGGGAAGAAACAGTGGGAGAGTACGGATGGAAGTTCAACATCAGTAAATGTGAGATCCTGTTAACGACCAGGAAAAGGACAGACCAATGAGTGGGATAACACTTGGAGGTGGACAGCTGAAGAAGGTGGAAAGTCTCAAGTACTGTACTTGGGAAGTATAGTGGAGGAAAATGGGAGAAATGACAAAGAGATTACGGAACGTGGCAGACAGGCAGAAGCATTTCTGAGAAGCATTAGGAGCTCAGTGTGGAATAAAGATGTCCCACAAAAAAGCAAGTAAGTGTTATACAGAAGCTACTATATCCCGATACTGACCTATGCTTCAGAAACGTGGACAATGAAGAAAAGAGACATAAGCAGAATACAGGCAGGTGAAATGAAGTTCCTGCGAAGTAGGATCGAAGTAACAAGAAGAGACAGGGTGAGGAATGAAAAGGTCAGGGAAATGGTGAAAGAGGAGCCCTTGCAAGGTAGGATTGAGACATCAAGACTGAGGTGGTATGGACACTTAAAGAGAATGGATGAGAAGAGGATTCCCAAGAGGATACATGAGATGCAGATGCAGAAGAAACGACCAAGGGGAAGACCAAGAGATAGATGGCTGAAAGGAGTGGAGGAATGTGTCAAGAAGAGAGGCGAGGACTGGACCAGAGTGACAGCGGAGAGGTGGTGGGAAGAAAGGACTAAGTGGCGAGGCTTATGTTCCAAACAGACCCAGCCTGGGGCTGGAAACTGTACAAGATGATGATGATGATGATATTGGTTGACACATGAAAGGGGAGTAAGGAGGAAGGTTGCACTTGCAGTTTACCAGTTGCGGGGACCACCAGTCGCTACTGGTGTTGCTGCTAGCTGTGATGGTTAGTGAGGTACAGTGGTCCGCAGGGTTTCAACTTCAGGCTCAGTATTATCAGTTTCGAAGGAACTACGAATGAGCTGTTATTATAAGTTCCTTATACAAATGTACATGCCACAGCTATCGACTCCCACTTTAGTTAGTTATAGTTAGTTATTGTTGTTTTAAGGGGCGGAACTACGAGGTCATCTGCCCCTACTCCCACTTTGTCGCTGCCATACGCCTCACTTAAGTTTGAGCTTTAATGGATATCTGAGTTTGGCCAGGGTTTTGCGCTTATTTTACTGAAATAGCGCGGGAGGGTTCAAGTGACCAGCTGCGTACTCTTGCACGGATAAGGACCGAAACGACTGCATGCGTATCAAAGCTGCACCAGCCCCAAAGCCCAGAATCAGGAAAATGAGTCTAAAACGCGTGTTCATTAGCGATTTCACGACATCGCTGGGTTTTAATTGCAATCGCTGATGGCTATGGAGTTAGAACGTGGAAAACACCTGTGATGATATGCTGCATGAACACACGATCCGTTCGAGTGACAGTTGCTACTAACCTGCGGCGAGCAGCTGGTACAGCCGCGCAAGGCGCGATCGTTACGTGTGACAATGAGCGAGGTCGTCAAGGCGTTCCCTGAGAGTGGGACCACCGGCCCAGGTTCAAACAACACTTACGGCAGCCTTTTTTTTTTGTCCAAATAAGCCCTGTTCACCACCATCGGTGAGTATTAGGACTGTGTTGCCTAAAGTACTGCTTAATGGTCCATTAGCTCTTTGCCGAAATCAATAGTTGTGTTCACCGTACCAAACAGTTCCAAAACGAATGCAAAAAGTACGCCATGAATGCGATCCGATGGAGCGCTCTTTAAACATGTTTACGGACCGGACGCCATTTTATGGATCGTAATTTAACTTCGCCCCATTGACGGAATGGGTTTAAATCCAACATGGCGTAGCATGCAGTAGATTAAAACCAAATGTAAACATTGTTGAAATCGCTCGAAATAGTTTCTAAACTGACGAATACGTTTTTTTTTGTCGTGTGGCCTCCTGAGAGGCCGAGTGCAGGTCTTTCTATTCGATGCCCGTGGGCGACCTGCGCGTCGGGATGAGAGATGGAATGGATGAAGATGAATGAAACTGGGCAAGGATGTGGAAGGAAGCGGCCGTGGCCTGTCAGAAGGTACTATCCCAGCATTTGCCTGGTGTTGAAAATGGGAAACCACGGAAAACCATTTCAAGGACAGCCGACGATGGGGCTCGAACCCACGCGTCTACCGAGTCAGCAGAGAGCTTGGCCCCACGGCCTAACGCAGCGCTTTAGCCAGCGTAGCCACTACTGTCGGTAATACGGAAATAATAATGCAGAACACAATATCACAAGCCTACTATAGCCTAGAAAATTAGCTGCAGTATGTTTAATTTTTTATATATTTTCATTCTGATCTACGGACTTCACCAGCGATAAATTTTAACCTACGTATGAAACAACATAACCTGATATTTCGGATGTTATATCCATTATTCTTCTAATTATTAAAAATTGTTTGATTTCAAACAGTGGCAGTTTCTGGGTGTTCACCCTGAAGCCAGTGCACACCCATTCTTGCAATATTGCCGTTTACATTTTAACTTTATGTATATCAAAATTAAAATAGCATTTTATGGTAATATAAAGCGTCAACAAATGTCCAGTGTACCGCGTTCGTTGCGCCTCGATGTACGTTGCTTGTGTGCTGGCTCGGGTAACATCCGAGATCGCCGTTCGCCAGTTGCAGCTTTTATAGCCAGAGTTTAGGCTGCACGGCTGATCGGGTGCAAGAGGGGATGTGTGTAAACTATAACAGAAACGGAGCCACATTTTTGCCGTCTATTTTTAGCCTATTTTCATCTTATGAAAAATAGGCTTATGAGATCATCTTTGTCTATGTGTGTGCGCGTCCCTAATAAAGTATAAACGTATAATTTTCAAAGGAAAAATATGTATTGTCCGTTGAGCCATTATATATTTAAACACAATTTGTGCTAAATGTTCCGGCATAACTCAACAAAATGACAGTGTTTCGCCCCGGTGTGCAATTGGGCTCTTCAGTTGGTTAAAGCACACCTCACCAAGACACTGTCAAGTACACACTGGGAAGGCCATTGCAAGACGTATTTGATACATGTGTATCCACGTCACGAGCAAAGCCAGTGCACTATGGGAGTCGAAACTCCACTCCAAAGCAATTATAACCTTACCTTGGCATTGAATATATAATTTTCAAAAGAAAAATATGTATTGTCCGTTGAGCCATTATATATTTAAACACAATTTGTGCTAAATGTTCCGGCATAACTCAACAAAATGACAGTGTTTCGCCCCGGTGAGCAATTGGGCTCTTCAGTTGGTTAAAGCACACCTCACCAAGACACTGTCAAGTACACACTGGGAAGGCCATTGCAAGACGTATTTGATACATGTGTATCCACGTCACGAGCAAAGCCAGTGCACTATGGGAGTCGAAACTCCACTCCAAAGCAATTATAACCTTACCTTGGCATTGAATATATAATTTTCAAAAGAAAAATATGTATTGTCCGTTGAGCCATTATATATTTAAACACAATTTGTGCTAAATGTTCCGGCATAACTCAACAAAATGACAGTGTTTCGCCCCGGTGTGCAATTGGGCTCTTCAGTTGGTTAAAGCACACCTCACCAAGACACTGTCAAGTACACACTGGGAAGGCCATTGCAAGACGTATTTGATACATGTGTATCCACGTCACGAGCAAAGCCAGTGCACTAGTGTCTTGGTGAGGTGTGCTTTAACCAACTGAAGAGCCCAATTGCACACCGGGGCGAAACACTGTCATTTTGTTGAGTTATGCCGGAACATTTAGCACAAATTGTGTTTAAATATATAATGGCTGAACGGACAATACATATTTTTCTTTTGAAAATTATATATTCAAAGCCAAGGTAAGGTTATAATTGCTTTGGAGTGGAGTTTCGACTCCCATAGTGCACTGGCTATGCTCGTGACGTGGATACACATGTATCAAATACGTCTTGCAATGGCCTTCCCAGTGTGTACTTGACAGTGTCTTGGTGAGGTGTGCTTTAACCAACTGAAGAGCCCAATTGCACACCGGGGCGAAACACTGTCATTTTGTTGAGTTATGCCGGAACATTTAGCACAAATTGTGTTTAAATTAAAAAAAAGTGTTAACGGCCAAAGCGATTTGAATAAAACTCGGTAAGGACATACAGCTTCATCCAACCCCGAACGAACCTTTCAAATTTTAATACCTTTCACCAGTCCAATATGGTGGCCACGCGAAATATTTAACTGGCATTCTATATCTCCAAAACTATCGCAGGTATCACCTTGAAATTTTGTACGTTCACATATTGTGCCCATGTGAACACTGGCACAAGCGAACCCTCAACCTTTTAATAAAAGACGATAGAGTTTCTACAAAAATCATGGATAACCAAGAAGATATTATTTAGAGAACAGGCTTAGAAACCAAGCCAGACCATGCAGGTGGCTTATTAAAAAACTCGCCGGAAACATAAAGTCACATTAGTTTGACACTTTTAATATTGAATGCCATTAAGAGAGCAATTAAAGGAGCGATCAATGACAGAGTTGGAGAGCCTAAATGGACATTCAACCTTCCGCAAGACAGCAGTTCTAACAGAAATGATTGCCAGTCAAGTATGACATTAATGGGAAAACTACTTTTTAATGGTAACGATAATGACACCCATCAGAGCAGGCCCTACAATACGCAAGTCAGCGGAAATTGGAACATATAAACAGGGGAACCCCCGTCATACCATTTAAGAAATAAAACACAATGTTGGTAAGCTAAGAGACCACAACGAATTTAGTGACTGAATAATTTTGTAGGTTTGAGACCCTGTAAAATAAACACAGGAGAAAATGCTGAATAAGCTTACGTCATAGGGGATTCCGGCGTAGTGCTACACGGAAGCACAAGGTAATAGGGTTGGCCCCTCAGTGTGAATAATAACGATTTTATTAATTAAAAATTAACCAGTGATCGAATCTCATTCCGCAAAAAGCAATCTTACAATTAAAGTGCTTTACACCTGGAAATAAATCGAGAGCCAGATCGGAACAGGGAGTCAGGAATTGAGTTCCCGAAGTCGCAAGGGACTACATTTTGTGTCAAACCGAATAAATAGGCCTTGGGCCAATCCAGAGTATCACAGTTCATCCAGACTCCTGAGGGAGGTCGTGCTACACGCCGTGCCACAAGCACAAGTTAGCTCAACAGTAGATCACAGTTTGATTTAGGACCTCAGTGCAGGTCGTGCTACTCGACAAAGTATTCAGTAATCAGTCGGATTAAGACCTCAGAGGAGGCGTGCTACGCTACAAGTCAAATTAAGTCGTACCACGTTGATAATCCAGAGTTCGAGACTCTGAACCGTGATACAAGTCTGCAGAATATTTAAATTAACCGACTGTAAAGGAAATAACGCTAAAATTCAGAAACCAGTTATTGAAGTTATAGGGCGTAGAACAAGTTGCGTTACGTCTAAAGTAAAGGCGTTCATAAAAACATTAACTCCCAGAAGGGACGTTCACAGAACAATATATTGCGACTGCATAGTGTAGAGATTTTAAGAGAACGCGAGATCGAAGAAGTGAGATAAAACTCAAAAAAGTATCAGTTAGAAACAGGAAATAGGAAGTTTATGGACTTCGAATTGGAAGCCAAGTGGTAAAGTTATAAAATAGCGATAGATAGCAATAGGAAAGAGAGAGTGGCGGCAAAGATTAAGAACATTTTCGCCTAAATCAAGCAGGCAGAATTAGTTAAAGCCACGTGCCGTAATAAAAATAAACAAGAGAGACTAAACTCGAGAGACTTATCAGAAGTAGGAGTAAACATTGAAGAAGAAACCACACATCCGTTGCAGGGAGTAGGGATAGCATCAGGGATCGTCAGTTTCGTGGAACTCATCGCCAAATGCTGAGATATGGTCCGTGAGAAATAAATGAGGTGTAAATAGAGAAATAAGTGTTTTAGTGTAAAAGTGTTACAAAGCAGAGTAATTATGTATTTCAAAATATATCAGTGTAATTTTTATGATCAGAAAATGAAGATGATCAGTTATATTGTAATTATGTATAACTAAACGAAGCAGGATGGGTGAATTCATCCGGAAGTATGGTCATGAACCGAACATCACATGGGGTGAGTAAGGAAATTCAATTATCCTAAATGTTGTATCATGTGCTAAGAAATAATTGTGAAATGTACGAAATAATCAAGTGAATGCACTATTATAAAAATGAGTAATGGTTAAAATGGGTTGGAAAAACCACAAGTATAATTTCGTCAAGTGTAAAAATATAATTGTCAAAGTGCAAAGTAAAGTAATGGAAACCAGTATAATGAATAATTAACAGCGATAAAAAACGACATCTGAGAGGAGGAATCGAATATAATTATACTATTGGCAAGTATTCTATGCCGTATGATGAATTTTTGACGTAATAATGAAGTGAGCACCTTAATAATAATAATAATAATAAGTATTGAGTTTTTAATACTCCAGGAATAATGAATAAATATTGAGTAATTGCACTCCACAAATAGTGACGTGATAATTAATAATGGTTAATTATAATAATAATGAGCTCTAATTGAAAGAATCAATTAATTAAAGGATCTTTGGGATACCTTAAATGTTAATGAAAATAATAATGTTGTTCAGACCGTAAATATAATGAAATAAAGTAAATGGTGATAAATCGAACACCTTGATGATATGTTATAAAGTTTGCAGGCTATAAGCCATGTAAAAGGGAAAACGTCGAAATGAACACCAGTAAGTAAGTAAGTTGAGTTATCTGAGGATATTTAAATGTACGATGAAATTCCAAGTTATAAGAATGTTGTATTGCCAAAATGGGCCAATGAATAATGAATAAGTTAGCATCAAGATAGGGAAATGTATTTGTCCTATAACATGCATATTCGGGAGATCAAAAGTATATTAACTGTCGGATCGTCATTCGTCGTTATTAAGGATCGCACCCATGGAAAGACCAGAGGTCTTTGCCAGTCAGCGTGAATTGTATTATGGTAATTTGCATTGTAAGTCCCGCTGGGAATGATAAGGATCTCCAGTTTGAGGCACTGCCAAGTTGTATTAGATAAGTCTGGAAGGAAAAGTGGTTTCTACCAGATATGATGTAACAGGGGAGGCTAATAGTTGTATCCGAGCCTAACGTCATATAACCCATCCTTAATTGGCCAGCATTGGTATTATCCGACCAGTAAGTGTGTGAAATGGTATATATAAGACGGAATTTGGGCATGATGGAGATCTCCAAATGTCCGCAATACAAGTAATTGAATCGTCATGATCTCAGAATAAATGCATTGGTTGTAAGGAACATGAAATAAATGATAGAATGAAGTGAGGAATAAATATTGAAATAATGTGAAGGAGCTTGGGCATTCATACGGTTAGAACGGCAAGAAAGTAAACAGTTGAAAGTCGCGAGGGGTGAATGAATGTGTCTAGACTAAAGTCATAAATCTTTGAACTAAAGAGGGAAAACGGAGCGACCTTGCCAGCTCTTACGAGACTGCAGGAGGAGCAATATAATAGAAGCTTTGTGAGCGAAGGTTTTAGGGATCTGAACAGGTAGTAGCCATTAACGGGGAAATCTGCGAATTTGTTTAATAAAGGTGTAATAGAATTACAAAGTGAATATTTGTATTGATGAGTTTAAGACAAATGTCCTCATCCAAAGTTTGAAGTACTTCCATAATATTTGACAGTAATAGTCAAGGATAAAGATGTTTAGAAAATAATCGATTCCTACCTCAAAGAATTAAGTAAACGAGACGGGTAAATGAATAATTGAGTTTTGGAAATAAACCAAATAAAGAATAATGATAATAGCACATGATACATCATTAATGAATCACCTTATAGCATGAGAGATAAGTTGAAAGGTGTGGGTTCGATTCATGGCATGTAAAATGTTGATGTGTTGTGTTTAAGTGTAAACAACTAAGACCTAAACGGAAGAAATTTGTGCAGTTTAAAATAACTGAAGGTAATGCATTTAAATGAAAGTAAAGACAAAGTAAAAGCCCTGAAGGGATGATACTAATATAAGATAAATGTCCGTAAGCCTTTGATGATTTTTGATAAAGTGATAGGCATGCTTGGTGTCTAAATAAACATAAACAAAACTGTAAGACAAGAGTTTAGTGCTTTTCAGTCGGTCAACACGAATGTGTTGCACTGAAAAGCACTAAACTCTTGTTTACTAAGGCAACACTGAAAATATAGCTTCAAACACCACAAAACTGTAAGAAATGATTTTTGTGTTGATCTTAAATATTGGAGACTAGATCAAGGGATCTAAGCTAGATAATCCTAGTGTATAGATTTTGAGTGATTTTATGATGATTTTTATTGATTTTTGATTTTGTTTGGACTGATTCCAAACAATTTGTATTTGTATTTGTATTCCCTGGGCATTCTTTAAGAGAATAAATTCATGTTAATTGTAATATGTTAGTTATTTGTCTAGTCTTGTTGATCCATCAGTGCTTTCATATCTGAATGTGAGGTCATATTGTGGGTTGAACGGTACACACCCCGAAACCGAAGTAGCAAAGCCAGGTTATGACCAAGCATTCTCCGACACGATCGGGTACACTATGTGACTTTCAAAAACGTGGTAAGTACAAAACTCACATGGTGACCAAGTGAACATGAAATATTTCAATGGAATTTTCTCGCGATTAAACAGTAAATTAAACCCTGGTACGGTAAATGTTTAAATAACATGTGAGCTACTGGCATCTAATTAAGTTCAATTTTTGTATAATTTCAAGATGACGGCTGTGTGAAATTTTAAAATTAAGTTTTCATTTTTTATGTCCTAACCATGCAATCGAAGTGAGCGTTTGAATAATGTTCATCTAATGGTACTTAACTCTATGGCCTATATATAGAACGATACAACATGGCGACCATCCGAAATATATAGGCGGTTCTCAATATCAACGAATCTATTACAGAAATCAAACTGAAATTTTGTATGTTCACCTATGGGACTTTCAATAACCTAATGAGCACAAAACCAACATGGTGGCAACGCGAAAGTTATATAGTTTGTTTATCAAGATTTTGAAAGTCACACTATATGTACACTTAGTTAATAGTACTCTTACACCATAAACATTCAGTTTGATTGCTTACATAGTTTCGGAAATATTGTGAGCCTGTGAAATATATGTTATGGATGCCATGTTAGGTTGTTTCATATATAGGCTATAGAATTATGTGCCAGCAAATATTCTGATGATAATCCGTTATTCCATCCTCCAATTCTATTCCTAGGTTAAGACACGAGAAATAAAAATGTGACTTTAAAATTTTTGCACAGCCGCCATTTGCAAGTCCTCATAACATTGAATTGAATTAGACTCTTTTGTATTAAGGCTTGTATGAAGATATAGCTTGCCAAGTAAGTCGCGAGAAAAATCCATGACGTCTAATTTAATTCACCGATGCTGAAAGTCACATATTCTAGCACATAATTTCTCAATGTAATGGTGTTTGTGGAGACATGGTAGTCCAGTAAATTAGACATAAAACGGGGTCCAACCTTGCAAAAAACCCATGTAGTTCAATTGTTTATATTGTTTGGACCTCTGCCAATCGTAAAATCCCACATTTGCAACCTCGAAATTCTTGTGCTGCTGTGTAATAGCCAAAAACAGCCAGATATTTGCACTTAATTCCGTTTTTGCTCAATATCGTCTAAACCAGCAGCGTACCGAGTGCCTCACACTGTGCAAAGTCACACAGCTGCACACCTGTGAATGTAGAGTGCAGAGTCGTGGTAGGCGTGATGGCTGGTTGGTAGACAACGGTGCGCGCGCATTATGGGAGGGACGTATCCTGCAATGCAACTCGTGAAAGCGCTAAGTTTGAAAATTACGCATGTGTTCTCAAAGACGTGAAAGAGCAATTTGTAAACAGATTTCAAGAACTTTCAGCTTTGTTTCTTGTGTTTGATTTTTTTCACGGCCATTTTCTTTCTCATTGAATAGTTCACCAACTAACTTACAGTTGGAATTAATTGATTTACAGTGCAATGCCTGTTTGAGGGACAAGTTCTTTGCTGCAAGAAACTTGAACGAATTCTACGAAAACTTTCCCCATAATGAATTTCCTCGCCTTCATCACGAGGCCGCCAAACTTATGAGTATGTTCGGTTCTACCTATGTATGTGAAAGATTTCTTCGATATTAAAACGTTAGAAATCAAGTGTTCGAGCAGGCATTTCAGATGAGAATTTGAGAATTTGTTTACGCTTGTCTGTAACATATTCATTTGCGCCGAATTGTAACAAGATTGTTTACACACACAAACAACATGTATTGTAAATGAGAACAGCAATTCACATTATGTGTATCAGCCAACATGTACGGTAGTAGTTTTTAATTGGTGTGTGATATTAGTTGTACGTTTGTCATTGTAGAAACATTAGGTATTTTGTCTTTCAGTAAAGCTGTTATTGTGTGATATTTGGCACAGCGGAAATAGGTTGTCTTTTTCCTTATTGCATAAGAAGGGAGACATGTACACGAATGACTACATTTTGTGCGTGAAACAGTCCAGAGTTAAAGGGACCTACACATGTCCTGACACTACCACCCTAATCTAGGGTCTGACTCCGGTTGACCCGACAGTTGGATCGTGTGTAGGCTTGTCGGGTGGCCCTAGATTAGGGTGGTCGTGTCAGGAGAACCATCCAACCGCCCAAATCCCCACCATTCTCTCTGTTGGGTCGGAACGTGTGTAGGGCAGTCGTACTTTACCCAACCGACCCTTTCGACTCATTTGTCGATTAATATTTGACGAACATGGACGCGGAAAAGGTGACTATGGTCGAGTTCCTCGAATGTTGGAGGGAGTGCCGGTGTTTATGGGACGTCGAAGATGAGAGTTATTCCAACTGAGAAAATGCTACAGTTTATTGCTGGAAATTTATAAACAAAAATAATTCCTCATGCTACAGTGGGAGTTATAAAAAAATTAAAACTTAGCATGCGAGCCGCTTACAGAAGAGATAAGGTGCGGAAGGTAAATAGATTTCCTCTTCTGCAACCACGTCTTGGACCACACTCTTCTTTTCTCTCTTCGTTCATCATCTGAAATAATAACTGCGCACAAAGCAACCACTTATCGTTTGAGTTCGTGTTAAATACAGAGCCATTTTAAGAACACTTTAGCACCATAAGCGCTTGTTCTTAACTGGACTGGTGGTGGTAGCTCCCCCTTGTTTGGTTGGTTAGGGGAGTCGTGTCGGGACGTGTGTAGGAAAGGTCCCGACACGACGGTGTAGCGGCCTTAGAGCATAATTTTGAAAGGAAACGTTTTGCCGCTCTTTCCTAGCCCCTCCCTTCATATGACGAGCAATTTGATTAATAGGAAATAATATTTCATGAACAATACGTTCGGTGTTCTCGCCACGTTGTCTGCAAAATACATTCGTCACCTACGATTTGACCTCTACACGTTTCTTGAACGAGGACACTCACCTACCGCGCGGAGTGGAGGGAAAGAAAGAACGTACGTACGGTAAGGGAGGGGATGCACACATGCTATTCCAAGCCACACACTGTCAGCACAGTGCGGCTCGAACTTGGACGGCGCTGGTCTAAACTATGCGTCTGAGAAAAATCATCATGCATACCTGTTTATAATAAGATTAAATTATCTGCAGTTTGAGTCCTAAGCGAGCTCTGTACGTTTAGCAATTCCCGAGATACAGTTATTTAAAAATTGGATGTTTTTTCAAAAAAAGCAAAAAATGTTGGTTTTGGTCTCGTAATTTGACAAATATTGTCAACAATACTCACCCAAAGAGAAATTACATTGACAATGAACTTGAAGTTTATTTGTTTACCTTTAATTGAGCTTTGGCGGGTACCTGTAGGCCTAGTGTTTCTCCCAAAAGTGACATGTAACAGAAAACCTTGAAAAATAGAAATCGGGTGAAATCAATTAAAACAATTTTGAGCATATCGGACATCACGTACAGGGGCTGTACTGATTAAATCGGAATTAATATTGTGATATGTATACGTAACAATGGTTTCATAATTATTGGAATGATTTCGTGTTAATTATTAATTATTTACTGAAATGATGTGTTAGATACCGGTACTGAACTCGAATTCAGCCCAGCTTAAGACTTTGACTGAGCCGAGGTTCGAACCGACTTGTGAACCATGGGAGAGAAAAATTGGAAATTTGGAATTAAAACAATTTAATATTTATGTATGCATTTTGGGAAGTGAATGATGCATAATGAAACTATTTTGGAAAATGTTGGAGCATTTTAAGGAATTATTATTTGGAAATATTCTGGTGAATGAGATTTTAACTAAGGAAGAGTCAGATCATTCGAGGCTGGATATTGAAAAAGGCTTCAAGTTAGCAAGCAGAAAACCAGTTTTGGTTGGTCAAGGCGACAATAACAGATTATGCACACGACCCGTTAATAAGAGGCTAGATCCAGGAGCTTCTATCACGATATTTCAACAGCCAATCAGATTGAGGCACATACATTTTGTGGGAATCGCTTTTATATAAATTTGGCTTATACAAAGCGATATGAACACTTCTACTGGTGTAGAATACAATATGGAATTTATTTGGTTAAATAGAAGTATAAATTATTGGCTAGGAGAGAAACTATGAGTATATTTCTATTAAAATGCATCCGTGCGAGGCTAGCAGAGCAGGCTAGTTTTGGCACGCGCGCCATCGCCGAGAGGGAAGCCAGGACTCTTACTCAGCTTCTTGAACCGAGCGGAAGTTTTCAGTCACGCGTCCAGCAGAGCATTACCATAATGAAGAAGTATGGACGACATACGAAGTAGGACCGTTTGGAGATCAACCATTCGCCGAGGAAGAAATACGAGAAACCAGTGAAAAATAAATGCACTAGCTACAGAAGAGAAAAGCATTTATTCGGTATCACAACTATTAGAAGAAAACTTCGCTACAATAACACTATTCTTCAGCGAAGCGATAAACAGCAGCATTGCTTACTACAGCTATATTATTGCAGCATTCAACATTCTACAGTACAATATCACAGTCAAGATGGCCGTAATAAACCTGAGTCAAGGAGGACAAATTTATTCAACTATTATTGAGAAGATTATAATGAGCAACTAAACAATTGGAAGGCGTTAGTCTATACCATGGATTGGAGATTCAGAGTAATCTAGAAGACCGGGAATCGATAAATCTACAACTGCTTAACAACTTGCAGTATTCTGAGATGACTTCCGATACTACAAGCGAGATGTCCATTACCACCAGAAAGAGATATCAACCCAGGACATTCAGATCAACATTGATGATGACGATCTACTACACGAGAAGAAGAAGATGGACGCATGCAGTCGTTTGGACCAAGAGATCCAGATACCAGGTCGCTGACCGTGAAAAGAGAAGACTTGCCGTTAGCCGAGAAGGACGAGCTGTCTCGCAGGTGTTCGCAGCACGATCCAGACCGGGGAGCGATCATATGGTTGGCATACGCTTGGCAGGAACCCGTTTCCAACGCAGACGACTCGCACCAGCAGTTCGAGCCGAACATCGAGCACATCTAATGAAGGTATTCACGACACCAGAAGCCATCAGAAAGGTAGAAAAACTGAATGCTCTAAGATCTGTAGTTTTGCAGTAGTATTTGTTGTTATTGAGGGGTGACCAACTTCATTGTAGATATTCTTATCTTTATCCTATGTTTATTGTAGATAAATTTTAGAGATTCACAGTAATTCTTTGATACGTCTACGTGTGTCGTTTCAGACGTAATTTCATTCATTTTTGACCTTAGATACTTCGTTTCTTATATATTTTTGAAGGAATCGTTTTTAACATGCTCACTTTTGAACGAAACTCGTTTTATAAGGGAATGCTTCGATAGTAACACATTTCATTGGAAATACTTTCCAATAGTAAGAACATTTAGAACGTTAAGATTGCTATTGATAGTTACAAATGCGTAACAGCGACAGAATACATTTGTATAATTATATTGCATTATCATAAAGGAAAGAATTATGGTAACATGCTGTAACATTGTTTAACAAACATTATTATGTCAGAATATAACCGAACACTTATTTATAACAATATGGAAGTTATAAAATTCCAATTGCGGAATAAAATTTATTTGACAATGATATAGTCATGGACTATTGTTATTATGAAAGTACACTATAAAATAGGATCATGTTAGTGACAATTGAGGTCAAATGATGCCTATAGTTATTAACAATTTCATTGGAAACATTGTTAAACTGAAATGACAGCTGACAGGAGATTTGTTAGTCTACCTGAGGTCTTGCATGTCTTAAAACAAGCTTAAATATGAATAATTCATTCATTTAAATGTACACCAGATGCGTGAGGATATGTATTTATATTTATTAACTAGTAAAGACGAGCGAACTACGAGTTAGTATTGTTTATATTTGGTAACGTGGAAAAACAGTCTATTATGGAATTAAGTGAACGAAAAGCGCTATTGAAAGAAATAAGAAATACTGTGTGAGGTGAATAGTAGTGAATAAACAGGTAATTGTTGTTAAAAATGCACGAGGTTAAATAATTTAGAGGAGAGATGTGGTTAGGAGTGTACTCTGAACGGTAGTATATAATTGCGTATTTACCTAGTTAAGTCACTGATTCTTCTACAAGTTTGTAGCAAGATGGGTTTCTTATTGAAGTAATGCCGTGCGGAGTGATGAAGATTATTGGTAGTAATGAAAAGAAGGAAGTACGTTATGTTTGGAGTGTAGCAGACGCTATTTATGAATATTGTTCACCGTATTACGAGAGAAGGAAACGTATTGCCATGTGGAGCAACGAATTGTTACAGTATGTGTAAAAAGCACTGACGTAAGGGTTAGTATTTGTATTGTTCATATCAGAGAGTATCAGTATAATATCCACGAAGTATATTTTGAGGTTTTTAAGTGGTTTCGCATCGCTCTTTATCTTATTGTATTTTATTCATTGACGCGACATATTCTAAGCTATATTTAACTTCAGTGTTCGATATACAAGCATTACTTATTATGACAAGTTATCAGAGATACGGTACCTGAAAATTTACTGTTGTGTGAAACATTGTTCATAGAACGTTTTTTTAAACAGAGACACTAGAGGACTGTCAGATCGCGACTGATAGTGCGAATAGTATTTTTAATACCGTGTTAAACATAGAAAGGTGTATATAATGTATATATTCCAACTATATTTAATGAATATTATTATTATTATCTTATATATTCGCATTTTACGCTCGTATGTGTATAATTCAGGGTTTTTACATTGTTAACTTATTTTTTGATGCTTTAGCAGCTGATGCTGATCAGACTGCTTCAGTGACAGAGTCACAGGGTGATTATTAAATGCGTAAACATTTTATTAATTTATTAAATAATTACATTTCTGTAATTACTCTGTTTATGAACATTTATAGCACAGATGGAAGGACTATCTGACGTGTGATTTATTTTATTTTAACTTACTTTATTTTTATTGCTGATAGGGAGTTAATTGTTTGTAATTTTTAGTAATAAATCCCAGGCACTTTTTTTTTGTTTGCCTGTTCGTTCTTATAAATCTGGTCACCTTTTCATTTTGCAATCGACATGCGATAATACTGCGAATTAGTTACTAGAATTCACGTAGTCTCAACTTTCACCGTTCACATCCGAGATCCGAGATTCTCGTCCTACCATCATGTTATGGGTATTTTATTTCTAGTAAATGTGTAACTAATCAGTGGTGTTTTTGCATGGCCTGTATGTATCGAGAGTTTCCTTGTCATTATCCTAGTAGGGTAGTGTTGGTTTATCTGGCTGGGTATCGACCTCCCTACAATCTTTTTCCATCTCAGCGGATATAGGCTATGACTATGCGGAATTCGGGTGCAGTACGTACAATATTACTTATAATGGCTTGTAGACGAGTGAGGTTCATTATGTGTGTGAATGTTGGAATGATTTCGTGTTAATTATTATTAATTATTTACTGAAATGATGTGTTAGATACCGGTACGTATAATATTACTTATAATGGCTTGTTGACGAGTGAGGTTCATTATGTGTTTGAGAGCAGTCATTGGGGCCTCAACAATGAAGGCAAGACCCCTGAACAATGAACCGATCTTTCCCTCCTCTCTCACACACATTCTTGTGTCAGTATTGCAGCGTAAATCGAAGAGTGAGGATTGTGAAGTGTTGATGTATTAGTAAACCTTGTGCAATGTTTTTCCTCCAGGCGTTTGTTTTAAATGTCGTAAATCCGTGCGAGAAGGCACAACCATTGTCGTAAAACAAGTAGGTATACGCTCACTTATTAATGAAAGTGTGAAACGAGGGCTTAAATAAAATGAAATTTTCCTTCGAAAACTTCAAGAGGTCACCATGCATGATGCGTGTAGGAAAATATACATAGCTGCAAGCAATGTTAAAGCATCTATTCGACGTGGAGGGGATTATGATCTCCAACCATCCAGATCCTCAAGATCGTCAAGTGAACTCGGCTGGAACCTTCAAGAAATTTGTTTTATGTGTGGTGATCAAATAACTGAAGAAGTCATCAGGCTAAAAAAAACTGCCCATATCACGAAGAAATGATGTCCACAAAGTTGAACAGTTGGGTTTCAGAACTACAGTCCTTGATGCAGGTGAACACTGAGGTGACCCATGGGGAAAGAGTATTGTACAGCGACTCTCCAGTGTGAATGACTTGGTAGCTGCTGATGCAAGATAAAACGACCTGTGTAGTAAAAGGTTATTTTATAAGCCACCAACAACTGGAAAGATGAGAGGACATCGACCGGCAAATGATATGGATGAGGCAATGGAAGCTATCTACACTTACCTCTTGGAGAACTCCGAGGAATGTCAGTTTTCTATAGATTATCAATTGTGAGCCTGAGTTCACATCTGCAATGTGACATCGATAGCTCATGAAGAGTATAACTTCTGTGGACGAACCGAGGACTCCCAATTAGCGATACTTTCTCTTTGGGAGTGACTCTAATTTGAAGCACCGCAAGTTGCAGCACCGCCAATGTTAATTTTTTATATTTCTTGGAGACTGAATTTATTAGAATATGTTTGTACATATTTTGAAGCACTGGAGAATTATATGATTTTTGTCAGTAAAATGAAATGAAGATGTAACACCGCAGAGAATGCGAAGAATGTTTATAGTTGCACCCTTGACTAGTGCTTGATCGGAACATCCGGCATTTTGATGAGCACACTTCTATAGCAGGCGAGGTCCTATGCGGACGTGATCTATAATCGTTGTCTGAATACACGAAAACCACGTTCGATAATTATCATCGAGTGAGTAATAACGTGCTAATGCACGCAGCAAAGCTGCCAGAACTATTTGGAGCAATGATTTAAAGTGAATTAATAATATTCGTGAAATTGGTATTTTTCTGTCCACCCAGAAACGAACCTAGTAATGAGCACATGGTTGCTGATCGAGTGACAGCTGTTCAATTGCTAAAACATTATGATTCGTTGTGTAACCCTCACCAGTATTTAAAAGGTGAACTTTTCATGAGTAAATCGCTCCAGTTTAAAGTAATAAGTGTGCGATTAAATCACACAAAAGTTTTGAGTGAGTTTAGTGGCACAAGCTGCTGTGAGCGGATGAACACATGGCCATTCTTTGCAACAACCCACTATATGAGTGTAGAATCTGCGAATTCAGTAAATCAAAGTTACAACTCGTTTACTCAGTGAAAACGCAAATATTTCACCATCATGGAGTTAACTCTATTGGTTCAACGCCACGGGGACACGCTGATTATTCCAACTATCATGGAGGCTATTATGGATTAAAATCCCGATATGGAGGGGTAAAGCGAGGGATGACGCTTATTGATGGAAGGACGGAGTCTTGACTACCATAACTATACCGCAGCATTTGCCGAGGAGACCAGGCAATGCATACACGCTGGAGACGTGTAAGGAAATCATGTGAGTCCAACTGAAAATCGATACTTTTTATGTACGATCATGGCAGGGAGGATTAGTTATAGAAGACCTTACATAGCACATTCTTAGGTAGGGTTTATCTCTTTATTTCACGAAGTTATTCAGTACTACACTGTATCGTATCATGTGCCAGAGCCTGGGACAAACGCTCTTGCCATAATCATTGTAAAACATTTTTGAGAGCTCGAGAACAGTGCGCCGAATGGAGCCCATTTGCGTAAAAACATTCTGTTATATAATCATGCCACCAATACATTTCACTGGGCACAGACAGTTAGTTCTTCTATCCAGATGTTTTCAAGGCCGTAGCCCGGCAAATGTCATTTATACTGACCTAGTGGTCGCGAATACAACGCACTCTTTAATAAGTGAATGAGTTTAGAAGGCAGTGAACTGTATGCTAGTAGCCACCGCATGAAACTTGTTCTGACGCTGCACAAACACATGGGAGTGTTTCTTTTGTTTGATTTTTATCAATTGACAATCTGACGACTATGATCCAATGCTGTAATTATTAAGAAGAGCCAAGCAGGCTATCTTGGGTTCGATGTGAAGGGTCATTTTGTAACTGTAAGGAAGACCCAGGTTTATTATAACACATGTTTCTTGACTGCATAAGCTTCTGATACAATCGCAGTCCATGCACACTTTAAGTACGTTTAAGAGTACAATTAAAATCCACAGCTTATTTGTACAGCAGATTATAACCTTGTCCACAGGCTGGAATTGTATAAGGCTAGTGAAAACCATTGTTACATTTATTAAGCACTACAGAGGTAGGATCTGATTACCCTTAGTTGCAAGGTACGCTTTTGGTACTATTTGAGCCAGTGACGTGTAAGATTTTTGTCTCGTTGATTGAACAAGTGGCCGACGGCCCGAGTGTTATTGAGAAGCACTTATATGTGCACATGAAGGTTTGGAAAGAGGTTTTCCTTCCAATTATGAGTCTGATGTAGGTTTGATCTACACCAATTTTTCACACTTTTCGAGTTTAACATGGTCACTAAACCAATACAGAGAAACTGATACGACTAAAAGATGACTTTAATAAATAAGATCATAATAATCAAACAACAGGAATTTTATCTAAACTGAAACCTAAATGAAGTGTAAGGAAATATTTGTAAACATGAATAAACCCACTAAATGTAACAAAACCTAGATGACCAATGCTTAGATTTTGTTATTCTTCGACATCATGAATACAATTTTAGGCATTCCTTATTGTGAGACGACAATCAGTTAACTACGTGTTTAAACACAGTAGCTAATCTGATAATGCGACATTAGCCATGAATTGCTCATGCAGTTGCCGACATAATTTTCTCTCCCATACATTCATGACCCAACTTCACAAAGAGTGAGGCTGCGAGTAGGCAGGTCAGTGGCGCCAATTGCGCAAATTTACAGGGAGATTTGTAATAAATTTGTGTTGTACACTAGATTAGTTTTTTCCATTTAATCTGTTAGGTTCAGAATGTGCTTAGATTTTGCTTTGTAATAAATTTTGGATGTAACGATTCTCGTTTGCATCATTGCTACTGCTAACGTACGATAGGTATTAGCTTAAATTACAGTAACGTTAAATGTTAGAAATGGCACCATCATAGCTTAGTTTTCAAACTTATTGTGCAGTAAATGTAACGAACTATTTGCATTGTAAACAAGTAAATATCCATCTTTGTTGTAAATTCAGGCTTGTATTATCATTATTATTGCAATCTCCCAAGTAATTGTGTAGGGATGAATTACGTGTCATTCTCTTAGCTTTGTTTGTTGATCTGTTTATTTATAGTAGGACTTCGACAGGCTTAATTTTTAGGATTTTTCGCACGGAGACGAGTAAATTTATATTTGAACTGATTAGCACGGATTAGTCGTTTTTAACCTCTCTGAAGTAGGTTAGGGGTCTGCCACTTTTTTTTGAATAAAACGAGTGCGATTTAAATGTAAGCCTGGCCTCTTTATTGTATTTTTGTGTTTGTATTCCTCTGGACTGGTCGTTTTGATCTCTCATTATACCCGACACCCCCGAGTACAGTTTCCTTATGCATTCCCAATCCAAGAACGCATTCCTCCCCGTCCTATATGTCCTCTCGTTGGAGGAGGGTTTCGGAAGGGTCATTTAAGGTCTGTGGCTCCCCGAAATCCTCGTCAAGCGGGCACAATTGAAACAGATTAAAGGAGATTATATTCCTGATATAAAAACTGTGAAATCTCGCCCCACCAAACGTTTCGGTCAAGACCTCTTGATAACGGAGCTTGGCTCTTGCAAAGGGACAGTTGTACGTTTCCAAAAAAATTGGTCACAAAATACTTTATGATAAGTGGTACATGGACAGAAAGGGTGATTTTTAGGGAGAATGATTCAGAGTGGTGAAGGCAGCATCTGGATAATCTTGGAAGATATACGCTCACAGGTGTATGAAACCAATGAGTATCCCCCATCGGATGATTTCTTGGGCAATGTTCATTCAGTCATCCCTGAATCTGTACTGCTGTTTTATGAAACCATTGTTCTGAAACACAAGCGTGGTGTTCTTGACATGTGGAGAAAAAAAATGTGTAGCTTTTTCACATGCTCTCATATGTGCTGTACGACCACGGTCTTTCATCTCCTCACTCATGGTAAGCCTTGGGACCTACGTAAACAGAAAATTTGTTTCCAAGCATTTAGTCAATGTGTGTTCATCTCTGGATTTTCAAGCACTTATAGTGATGCAGCGCAGCTTGAAAGTTCTGCTATCAGGAGGCCAGCATCCTCACCACCTATTGAGAAAGGAGCTCTCATCCAGTATGTATTTGACAATGCAGATATTAATGTGAATACACTGGATGGGAAAAACACATTTCATGAGATGGGTTGCATTATTTGTGTAACCCCCCACAGTGCAGTTATGTCAGATAAAAACATACCACGCTTACAGAATGTGCCTGCTGAGGATGTAACCTCTTATGGTGCAGTGCAAATCAGACATTGCGGTGTGAGAAGAAATTCGGGCTTGTCAGCAATTATGGTTAACAACTTGCAGGGAGTAGATGAAGTTGATGGTGAAATACTGCCTTCAGCGCCAGACTTGTTGTGGTTGTATGGGAAATAGTATAACACCCCAAATATGCCAGGATGGAATGGATTTATGGAGCAGGTGACAAGTGATTTGGATTTCGAGCGCTCAAGAATTATGTTCCTCCCATTCATCCGTGCCCAACCTACTGATTATGATACAGTGTTTACGTCACTTTTTGAAGCCAGTGAGAGAAGTAGATGTCATGTTAAAAAGACCTGCTTCGTTACTTTAGGTCAGCTACTGTTCATCAAAGCCAGGGACATTATTGAGAGCGGCCAACACCATCAGTTTAGCTGTGTGGTTATGAGGCTTGGTGGGTTCCATCTCCTTATGTCATTCATGGGTTGTATCGGTGCAATAATAGCAGGGAGTGACTTGAAAGAACTGCTTATGACTATTTATGCTGATCACAGCGTGGACAAAATGTTGAATATTCACGCCTATTCGAGGGCTGTACGAGCACACAATTTGACTTCCCTAGTACTGGCTGGCATTATAATGGATGAGGTAGAAATGACTGAGGAGGAAAGAGCTACAACTGAAATGATGCTACATGAAGGTGAGCAGTCTCTCATCATGTTTGTAAACGAAAACGAGACTTACCAAACCCTAAGAACCAAATTCAAAACTGCATTGGTTAAATTGGAAAGTAATAGCCCCACATCAAAGCTGTGGGTCCATTATTTTCGCATGTGTACTCTCATTAAATTATTCATTCTGGCAGAGCGTGCTGGTGATTGGAACCTTCACCTGTATGCTGTCCATAAAATGCTACCGTTTTTCATTCTGCTTGTCACTATTTCTACGCTCTAGAAGATAGGATGGATACTACTGAGCTTAAGATGTTTACAGAAGGAGGTTTTATTATACACCGAACTGAAAAGTTTTGGACTGGCCTGTGGTCAGACAACAATTGAGAAAAACCTGATGCGGTCTATAAAAAGCTATGGTGGATTGACACTGGGGCGTGGAATCTCCAGCAGTGTGCTAGTCCGGTAGACCGTAGGAATGGTGTTCATCGTAAACGTATGCGAGGAACTGGAACGTTTTTGCCACATCTCCTATCCTACTGGTGAACATCATGTTGATATGAGGCCTTATCGGATCATTCGAGATAATGGTGATGCAGAATAACTAAAAAACTGATTTGTTCTCCACCCTCCATTTCCCATCACTGATAAATTGGTATCCATCAGTAGTGGAATAGTTGGTGGCCCTAACATAAATTCCCACTTGGCCCAACAACTGGGAACTGAAGGTGTTAAGAAAATCATTGGGAATACGTTTGATAAAGTAACCTTTAAAGGTTAAACGTAAGGAAAAAGTAGCCACATTGTCATCCATCACCACCTCTGTTAAAGTGGGGATTAAGAGAGTAGTTGTCGATCCACTTACTATTTTCCAAAGGGTGTGCATAACCAAAAAAACGGACGAAGAACTGAAAGAGTATTTTAAACATGAATTAGCCCCATTCCCAATGTCTTTGTTTAATGAACAGGGGATAAAGTCCACTGCTCTGCTTTCACTCCATTATCCTGCCACACACCAGCTGACTCCAATACTTACGTTGTATTGGATGGGGGTTATCTTTTACACAAGGTTGTCTGGCAGCGCAAAACGTCTGTGACAGCCATTGTTTCAGATCACATCAGCTACATTAAAATGCACTTTTGTAGCAACGTCTCGGTAGTTTTTGACGGTTATCCTGAAGAGGCCGCTTACAAAAACACAAAAAGTGCTGAACGACTCCGACGCTGTACTACTCACTTCTACAATGACATCATTATTGAAGAATCCACCATCATCCAACTACCTCAGGAAAAGTATTGGCCAATGAGAACAACAAGAGGCGCCTCATTCCACATCTTTGCGATTCATTCGAGCAGCATGGCATACAAGTAAAGGTAAGCGAAGATGATGGTGATCGGGACAAAATTGCCATGGTACTATCCAAAAGTCCTACATTCGACCGTGTGATCGTAGTAGGAGAAGATGTTGACCTCCTCGTTCTCCTCAATGGTTTAGGCTCAGACGCAACTAACATCTACCTTCAGAAGAGTAGCAAAGGTGAAGCCGGCTGTGTCCATTACTCAAGCTCCATTACTCACCCATCGACCTGCTCAACACTCACCAGGTACAGTGCTTTTTATCCATGCGTTCAGCGGGTGTGACACCACTTCAACCCCTTATGGGCATGGTAAAACCAAGTTAGCTAGCTAATATATTCAAAAATCCCCAACTTGTAGAACTTGCAGAACTTTTCCTGCTGCCAGGCTCCAGTAACGAAACCTATTTGTAGGGGGGTGATTTCCTAACAGACTGCCTGAATAGCCTTCCCTACCAACTGTTTGTTACAACTGCAGCCAACATCAAAATCAATCTTGCTCGCTAGCCCCAACAGAGGATGCGGCACGCCACCATGCTTACAGAACTTACCAACAAGTTCAAAAGTGGTTGGGGGTCAACAAAAATCCTACAGATTGGGGATGGAAGTGTTTACCCCTATCACTACAACTACTGATCCCGCTCCTCAGCTCCTACTGTACATGATTTCCTGCAGTTGCAGAAAAGGTTGCAGCGGCGGTTGCAGTTGTCGCAAAGCTGGGCTGGAATGCTCAGCCCTTTGTCGATTTTGTGGTGGCAAAATATGTCGAAACATTCAATCGCTTCAGCTAGAGGATTCTGACGATGAGGAAGACATACCCCACTCTTACATTGCTAGAACTGCAAAACGAGCCTGCGCCTGCTGTTCAGTTCAAAAATTCCTCCAATAAACCTACACCATCGTCAAAGGAAGATTTTTCGAGACCATCAAAACAAGTGAAATTACGATGAGACCTGTTGCTTAATAATTGTAAAATAATTTAAGATGTAACGTCTTTCTTTTGTAATAAAACAAAATGGTACCTACATGTGAACTTTCTTCTTTCATTTTTCTCAAATTCAATTCTTCAAAGTTTTCAGTTCCATGCCACATTTGAGAGAAGCACTGGACCTACAGGTACCCATAAAAAATCAAACTAAAGGTAAATAAATACACTTCAAGTTCATTATCAATGACATTTCTCATATGATGAGTATTTTTGACAATATTTGTCAAATTAGGAGACCAAAACGAACAATATTTGCTTTTTTGAAAAAACATCCAATCTTTGAATAACCGTATCTCGGGAACTACTAAACGTACAGAGCTCACTTAGGACTCAAACAATTTAATCTGATTGTAAACAGGTATTCATGATGTATTCTCTCAGACGCATAGTTTAGACGATATTGAGCAAAACCTGAAAAATGTGCAAATATCTGACTTTTTTTTGGCTATTACACAGCTAGCACGGGACTTTCTAAGTTACATTTTTTTTTTTTTTACTATTTGCAGAGGCCCAACCAGTATATAAAAATTTTTCAACTATATGACCTTTCGCAAGGTCGGATGTATATTTTGACTGAACTAGGTCGTGTACCAAAAGTTATTTAGTATACGGTACATATCATGGAAAATCCTTTTAAGAGCCAGGAGGGTTTTTAATGGAAATGACCAGTAGGATATATGAAAATAGGCTATTTAGTTCTTCACGGAACTACGTGTTTCTCTTTCACAGCTGATTGACAAACGAAGAAGTGTTGACCATTAGTGTGCAGGAGCTTCCATACTAGGGGTAGATGACCTCGTAGTTCCGCCCCCTGAAACATCAATAACTAACTACTAGCGCACTATGTGGTGGAGAATTGGTGTACCAAGTAGCGGTTCAGGCTCAGTTGTGTCTGTACGGAGCTCGTAGCGACACTGGCATTTGATTTTCATTGTACATTTAAAAATCACATCCATTCATATGGATATTATATAGTCTGTAGTTTTAACATTTCTTTATAATTTACATATTTTCAAGGTCCGGCTGGTTGTATTTGGAGGATTAACGCGGCCTTTAATAGATCTTGGCCGTGGCAAGTATTTGTCGGAAGTGCATTGTTAAAGTTGTCGAATATTTGAGGGCGTGTTTATTATTAAAAGGAAGATTGGAGTTTTACGTGACCGTTAATCTCGCGATCATGAGCCACAGGACTCCTTTTAACGTGGAATCAAAACCACAGGACATGGCATTTCACTTCGAAAATCTCACATACATTGACCGGGAATCGAACCCGGTCCACCTTGGTGAGAGGCAACGAGCTTGATTGCTGCGTCACCACGCCCCCATGTTTATTATTAGGCATGCATATAAATAAAATATAAATACTTTGTTTCAATCGCTTATCCTCCCAGCTTGACTTCACCCATGGACTCTGCCAGGGATCATTCCTCTACCGTCACAAGGAGGGTGCTTGGGAGCTGAACACATTTTGTCAGCAAATATAGCTGGTGAGGGTGACAGGCCGATCGCTTAGGGGCAGCTAACTTGGGTTTAATTAAGGGTCAAGGAAGGGATTTTTACCGTTGCGTTGGCCTTCCCGGTGTTTGCCTGGTGGTGAAAATGGGAAACCACGAAAACCATTTTCAGGACGGCCACGATCTCTCAATGCCGGCGAGGCACGAGGTAGTGCGATAGCGCTCTCGGCCACCGTGGCCGGTATTTATACATTCATTACCACGGATAGCCTACGGTACTGTTCAAGATGTGTCTGGCTGCGTGGCTCAGGGGTAATGTTCTCGCTTACTGAGCCCAAGGTTGCAGGTTCGAAACCTGGCGCAGTCAGCTGGCATTTGAGGGTGCGCAAATGCGAGGGAGCCGTGTCAGTACATTTACTGGCACGTTAAAGATCCCCTTCGGGGCAAAATTCCGGCACCCCGGCGTCTCTAAAAGCCAGGGTAGTTAAAAGGGACGTAAAACCAATAACATTATTATTATTATTATTATGTTCAAGATGTAAAAATCATTACGATTTCCCAACTTACTCTGCACGAAAGGTGGCCATAAAGGAAATGCTAGATGGCTAGACCTATTCCAAACCTGAATTTAATTCAAGCATCCCTGTGCAAATGGAATGCTAGGAATCGCTTATTACATGATGAAGTGTATAGCAAGAATGAGTGGGCTTGTGGCTGTGCACTAACCAACAGGATGTATTGTTTCCCGTGCTTAATGTTTGCGTGTGACAAAGACAGGGACCAAAACAGTTTTTTTTAACCTAGGACATTTAAAACAAAGAATGGACAAACATGAACAACAAAAAGTGTACATGAATGCAGAATTGGAATTACAAGTAAGCCTACTGGTAAATTAAGAAATCTGACAGCAGCTTCATTCTGAATTCAGGAGGGAACATAGAACAGCAAAATATCGAGGTGTCGAAGAACCGAAAGAAGTGCCACTTGTGAACTTGGAGAACATAATGTGAGTGACATCGTGATGAAACTGTTCTTTTGTATGCTTAGGTATGCATCCATTTATATCAAATTTGGATTTTTTAAACGAGTGTAAACCCATAATTTTAACCACCAGTTTCCACTGAATTCAAGTGTGTGATTTCTTTTTTAGTGGCAATATACATTTTAAAAGTTTGTAAATCGAAGTTTCAGAGTTATTTTCATCACTTGTACAAATTTTAATGGAGCGGGTCTAGGGTTATTTGGTCTGAAAATACGATTTTAGTCTTAGGTTAAATACTGTATCTCAACGAATATATTATGTGTAGGACTGTAGGTAGTATAGAGAGAATCAAACTTACAGGCTACATGCACCAATAACGTAGGCCTACTTGTATTGTGAATGTTTATTCCTATGGAAGAAAAAATAAGTGCTGTATGCAAATCACCTTTCTTTCTTTCTTTCTTTCTTTCTTTCGGAACAAGCATTCACTGCACGGTAGGTTTACCCTAAATTCTGATAAGGCCTGTTGACAAGAGTCTTGACTCACAAATGAATTATTATATTATTATTTATACCGTACTTGGCAGGTTAAGAATTTGTGTGCAAAAGGATATAATAATTAGGTCCAACTGTCTGTTGGTCCAAAAGAAAAGTGAGTGTTTGGCTGATCAGAATGTAATGGCTGGCAAAATACCAGCAATTTTTCTTTTCGTGGCATTAGCAGTCTACACTTAACAGTTCTCCCGCTTCTTGGATGCTGTTTAGATCTAGATTACACTTCCGCATTCCTTTCCATGTCACGGATACTACCTGCCGATATTGTATAGGCTATAATTGGGCAAGCTTACTAGCCAAGGTTCACTGCAGTAGGTTACGTACCAGTACATCAAGTAGCTGGTAATGATTACACTATACTGTATACTGAAACTCAAGAAATATACGGTTGCCTATATACTGTACACTGCTCAACAAAAGTTTTGTATATATATATATTTACTACAATGACTTGAGGTTTATACAATATCTCATTAACAAACTAAACATTAGTCCTTCTGAAAGCAATAGCAATCGTGGTTAGATGACAATGAAACGGGACAAAAACAAAGCGAACTCGCTTCTAAGTGTCGCTTTTGAAAACAAAAACATTGAAAATCCTTATCTCATGATGATCAGTATCAGTCTTTAGTAGTCCTCCCCGCACACGGGGGAGGCATGCTCTGAATGAGACCAACAAGTTTATCTTGGGGTAAGAGGTACCACTCCTCTATGGCAGCGTCAGCATGTAATTGATGGTAGTCCAAACTTTTGTTGAGCAGTGTATTTCTTTTATTACACCAGCAGAGAAAATTGAGCACTGTTCAACACAGCACTTACCCAATTTGTCCAATATTTCCTTCCCTTATCTCAACGCTCACCTGCCTGAGTATTGATACTACCTTACAGTGATGTAGTCTACTTCACTTTAAAATCTGTACATTCTATCACACACACAGTATTTGCTGCTGCCCACGGAAGACCTGATATCCCTGTGTGGTGACTGAATGAACTATGTTTGCTACAGAACTAAACCTATCACAATAGACCTATAGGTCTGTTGTATTTTAGTTTCACTTGTATTCAATCTGGAAACAGATCAAGGTGGAAGATATTACTTCTTTTAGCGTTTGATTTGCCATTCCATACCAACCATCTCTCTACCAGCAATGAAGGGAATTGTTAGTAAGTATCGACGACTTTAAGGAAGTGGAAAGTAAAAAAAGAACAAAAACAACAAACAAACAAGAAACAACTCAAAGAACTAAAGTCATTGAAACAAAAAATAAAGAACATGAATTAATCATCACAAAGGCAGATAAGGGGAACACCACAGTAATTTTGAGCAAAACGGAATATATTGAAAAAACAGTCGAATTCCTAAACAACAACGAAATCAAGGAAATAGCAAAAGATCCCACCAACAAATTCCAAAAACAAACAAAAAGTGCGTTAAAAGAAACAGAATACATACTGACCAAAGCCGAAAAATCAAAATTAATAAACATGAACCCGAAAATACCGTCATTGAGGGGACAACCTAAAATACACAAAAAGGAATGCCCAATGAGACCAATAGTCAATTGTAGGAATGCCCCTAATTACAAAATCAGCAAAGAGTTACTAAAAATCTCAAAACACCGTTTTTTCAACGACAAAAACAATTCTGTAAAGAACACAACGGAATTAGTAACAGCATTGAACATGCTACAAATGAAACCTAGCTTGCGGCTAGTATTATTCGATATAACTAACAATTACACCAATATTCCAATCAGCACTATAGAAAACAATTTAAAATCCAGCAATTCGGCAAAAGAAACTGAAGAGCTTGTGAAATTACTGAGCGTCGTTCTCAACCAAAACGTGTTTCAATTCGACAATAAAATGTACTCACAAACTGAAGGCCTAGCGATGGGGTCCCCACTAAGCGGGCTAATCGCCGACATCTTCATTAATGCACTAGAAGATGCGTTCTTAGAAAATACTTCAACTAAGGGAATAGTAATTTGGAAAAGATACGTAGATGATGTAATTTGCATCTACGATACTGAATTAACAAGCGAAGAAACAATTCTCTAATCCATTAATAGCCTACACCACTCAATCAAATTCACTAAGGAATCCGAAACAGATCGAAAAATAAATTATCTCGACATAACTATTGAACGTAAAGACAACAAGATGCCATATTCCATATTCCGGAAAGCCACACAAACCTCGCATGAAATCGATAATCAGTCTAATCACCCCAGTACGCATAAATTAGCGGGGTTCAATTCAATGGTGCACAGGGATTTAAACATACCCATGTCTAAAGACAATTATAATAAGGAAATAAGAACCATTAAGCAAATAGCAAAGGAAAACAATTTCCCGACAAGCAAAGTAGACCAAATTGTAGCCAAACATAAAAATAAAGATAAAACGATTCCAAAACCGGACATTAATGAGAAAAAATTCACTTGCTTGAACTATGTGAATGCGAACACATATAAAATCACTAATCTATTCAAAAAGCAAGGCATAAAAATAGCATTCACAACGAACAACACAACCGGTAGGCACCTACAAAATAGTAATCTAAATAAACAAGACCCGTATTCAAAGTCAGGGGTATATTCTAAGAATACCATTAGTTAACAGGAAGTGCGTTAGTTAGTTATTGGAGTTTTAAGGGGCGGAACAGCGAGGTCATCTGCCCCTGAGTTGACAGGAAGAGACAATGTGATTTATATTATTTTAGTGTTTCAAGTTTGCAATCAAAACTGGTTTGTTTGAAAATAATTTATTTTATAGTACGGTAACAAAAGCAACTGTAGAGTTCAGCTGGGCTAATGAATAAATCCAAAGGAAGGTTTGGCAACAGATCTAGATGGAAGATATTACTTCTTTTAACATTTGATTTGCCAATCCATACCAACTATCTTTCTACCACCAATGAATGGAATTGTTAGTAAGTATCGATGGCTTTAAGGAAGTGGTAGGCCTAAGTCTTGGTGGAGAAAATACAGTGGTAAAGGAAAGAGATAGAAATCAGGAAAGTATCAGCATGAAGTAAAAATGACATAGATGAAGCAGTGCTAACAAATAATGAGATAAAGTTGTCTTCAAAATATTTATTTTGTAATGCTCATGATATTGTCATTTTTGTTGTTATTATTATTGTTATAGTGGGTGTCCAATTTCTTACTCTTCACTTTAATATAGTGCTTCACTAACCTCGAGGGTCACCGCACGCCACTGTAGAGTACATAGTACCGGGGAAGGGAGAAAGACTCAAAGAGCTATCCCTTCTAAACCCCAATCTATCTTAGAATTACCTGCATGTCGGAGGCGGGACATAAAGTGCGAGCACTTACGAAACCCTCGTCCATCGGAAAGAAAAATGTAGTGCTTGTAATTACGGACTGGGCTTGTTCGTAGCATAGTAATCCATGGTCATTAATTCTGTTGTTTCATTTGGGGAGGGGGCTTGGACATCGTGGTCATTAAACCACGTGTAGTTGGGAGTGTATGGAATTTTGTCTGATAACCTGTGTTATTGTCGTGTCTGTAGTAGTCTGTGTATTTGTACTTCAGATGAGGATTGGGAAGGCGACGGCAGTGGCTTTAGGTAAGGAACCATCCCGGCAGTTGCCTGAAGAGAGTTGTTGTTGATTGATTTAGGGGCTTTGCGACATCGTGGTCATGTAGCCCCATGTACTTGGTTGTGTGTGAGGAATTGTTCTGAAAACCTGTATTATTGTGATGGCTGTATTAGTGTGTGTATTTGTGATTTAGGTGAGAATTGGAAAGGAGGCAGCCGTGGGCTTAAATCAGAAACCATCCCAGCATTTGCCTGGTTTAGAAGTGGAAAACAAGGAAACCCACTTCCAAGATGGCTGAGATGGGAATCGAATCTTCCTCCTCTCAGTTTTGCCTCACGAGGCTGAGTGTACCCCGTTCCAGCTCTCCGGCCAGAATTGAATTTCTTGACAGAGCCGGGAATCGAAACCGGACACCCGGAGTAACAGTCAAGAACGCTGGCCGCTACACCACGAGGTGGTCACCTGAAATGAAAATGGTAATCCACGGAAGACCACTTCGAGGATGGCTGAGATGGGAATCGAACCCACCTCCTCTCAGTTCTGCCTCACGAGGCTGAAAGATCCCCATTCTAACACCACACGCCGAAATTAAACTTCTGGGCACATTGGGAAATCGAATCCGGACCTCAAGGGTGACAGGCGAACGATCATTAATTCTGAGGACGTTACCCATGTGGTCTAGAAGTGCGCTGTTATGGTGGAGATTGTTGCGAATATACTTGGGAAGTGTACACGAAGAGACGTACGAGATGAAGAATAATGCTTTAGAAAATATGTCGAACATTAATCCAGTAATGAATTTCTCCACAATACTTTCTAAATAAATAAATAAACCGACGGCGGCGGCCAAGTGCGCTAACGCGCGACCTCGTGCCTCGCTGGTATCGGGACAGCGTCGGTTGAAACCCCACCTTGGCCGACCTGAAAATAGTTTTCCGTGGTTTCCCATTCTCACCCCGGGACGATTCCTTTCAACAGATCCACAGCCGACTTCATTTCTACTCCATTCCCTGACCTTTCCTTAATTTTACGAAAGTTAGCGGTCGCCCGAGCGATCGGCCTGTCACCATCCCCAGTTTTATCTGCTGAAAAAGTGTGTCCAGCTCCAAGACAGTGTCCTTGTGACGGTAGAGGAATGGTCGCTCGCAGAGTCCGTTGGTGAAGCGGAGCTTGTAGGATAAGTGAATGTTTCCATTAGGGCAGGCGTTCTCAACCTGGTGCTCGCGAGCACCACGGTCCTCTTTAAGTGATATTTTGTGATCCCGTCATATGAGCCGAAAAGTGTTCGCGAGCACAAGCTCCCCTCAGTTCTATTCTTCAATTCATACTTTGTTTGCTGAGCCCAAAGTTGCATGTTCGTATCCTGGCGCAATCAGCTGGCATTTGAGGGTGTGCAAATGCAAGGGAGCCGTGTCAGTAGATTTACTGGCACGTTAAAGATCTCCTTCGGGGCAAAATTTCGGCATCCCGGCGTCTCTAAAAGCCAGAGTAGTTAAACAGGACGTAAAATCAATAACATTATTATCATATTTTGTTGCTCGAACCGGAATAATGGTGCTTCCATTATAAGTTTTGACAGTTTGAAATATTATCATTCTGTGAAATAGTAATTTTAATCTACAGTAAAAATAATTGGACATCGCTGTTTTATGAATACCGGTATAAGCCTAACACAGCAGTCTCTGCCGCGGCATAACCGGAGAGACGTGGCCACTGAACAGTGGGAGGAGTGGGACTGTTCTAGCTCGACTGAACGCTCGCGTCACTTTTAAACGCGAAACGAAATATCACGCGCACCGCTGGATCAAGTTTGGCAGGATACGGTTTCTACATATGAATAGGATGAAAGGAAGCATTTTCCTGAATGTATAGAAACATGAATCACAATTCTACGCCCAGTAGTTTACTTTTTATGTTATTTTAAAATTGGCTGGCTGCGTGGTTCAGCGGTAACGTTCTCCCTTGCTCTGCCCATGACTGCAGGATCGAATCCTGGTGCAGTCAGCTGGCAATTGAGGGTGCGCAAATGTGAGGGAGCCGTGCCTGTAGATTTACTGGCACGTTAAAGATCCCCTTCGGGGCAAAATTCCGGCACCCCGGCGTCTCTAAAAGCCACAGTAGTTTAAAGGGACATCAAATAAATAACAATAATATTTTAAAATTATTTGGGAGAGTACACTACTCATCGATCATTAGTCACTCTCTCATCAATTACTACATGTAAAACCTTCTGCAATGTAAGCGTGGTTTTATACGAATATTGGAGTTGCAAAACACTTATTTTTATTTTTAATAGAAACAAGCCTGAAAGAAACTACTCAGTTAGCACATCGCACGAAATAAAATAAAATAAAATAATAAAGAAAAGTACGATAGCCTACATGAAAATAAACAAACCCAAAGAATAGGAAACCTGGAATTTATTTATTTTGTGCTCCACAATGCATGATTTGCCTTAAGTATTTCGTTCTTTGCAGACGAATCTCCTGCCTCTCCGCCAAAACTGTTCTGTTGTTCAGTGTCTTCCTCCACTTGAATCCCAGTTTACGTAAAATACGTCGTAAACTCTCTTTACTGCCTGAAAATAGGGTGACCAACTCTAAATTTTCAAATGGAGGACAGAGTCTTAATAAAAGGAGGACTTTTAATAAAAATGTTCTAAAAATGGAGGACAAATGGAATTTTAATATTTGCATGCAAAATTTAGTATTACATACCTTATAACTGTTGTGTTGATGAAGATGCTGAAGTTGTAGCTACTTATGCTGATACTTATCGACTGCACCCACTTTCGACAGCAAAGATGAATTATTTTCTCGTAATAAATAATTGTAAAACTCTCCACATGACATGTTTTTAAAGTTGTACTTCACTATTATAATACCCTGAATCGACTCGGTCAGCAAACGGTTTCTTTCTTATGACCACTGTGTATTAATCAGGGGAAATACTCTTTCAACGGTTGCATTGCAACCTGGAATAGCGAAATAAAACTGACAAATTTTAAGCAGCTCACTAAATGTTCCAATGTCAGGGCTATATTTGAAAAACTCACACCACTGCTTATCTAATGTTGTAAGTTTATCAATTTCGGAACTCCTAGTGTAATTCTGAACATTGCAAAATTGGTCAAAAAAGTTTAGAATCGTCTATCTCCACACCTTTAGATTGCAAATACTCGAGACAAGGAAGAACATCTTCAAACTTAATGTCTTTCATACTATGAAGCTTCATCCAATGGAAACATTTAAATTCTTCTATCATAGGGTTAAACCACTTTAACAGGTATTGAATGCACGTTTCACAAAAAACAACATGTTCTACAAATGCAATGCATTCTATTTCGAATCCATTTTCAGTGTGGGATTTCAGAGACTTTTTGACTTTAAGAGGTATGAATTTACTTTCCATCCTATCATTCAGTGTGGCCAGAGCTGAACCTAATATATCACAAACTTCTGCTATAGAGAGCGTTTCTTTTTCAATGTATGACATTTTGTTGTGGAAAATGTGAATTGTGGAATGAACAAACCATAGGTAAAGATCAGAAAACTCGTTTTCAGAAAAGGACCTAATTATAGCAGGAACAGAATTTGAAGGCTGAGAAAGAAAGTACGACTTTAGAGCTGCAAACAGTTTTAGCATTCTTTCTACTGCAGGAAACAAACTTAACCGCCTTGTTTTGCTGTGACACAGAGCTGTTCATAATTTATTTCAACAAACTCGCAGAATTCTTTGAGTTGTTCAGTGCGCATTGTATAGATATCGAAATAATTGAAGACTTTTAAAATTATACTTTCTACATCAACTGGCAGTACATCAGCACCTTGTTGCAAACAATTATGCAGTACATGTGCTGGGCATCCAACCCCGATTATATGTTCATTTAATGTACTTTTAAGTGCTGAAAATACGTTTTTCCCTTCTCTACGATTAACCCCTCCAAAATTTACATTTGCATTGTCTCCACTAAAAGCAACGCATTTAGCAGAAATATTATGCTTCTTGTAGCCTCCGTGGCTTAGGCGGCAGCACGCCAGCCTCTCACCGCTAGGTCCGTGGTTCAAATCCCGGTCACTCCATGTGAGATTTTTGCTGGACAAAGCGGAGGCAGACAGGTTTTTCTCCGGGTACTCCGGTTTTCCCTGTCACAATTTAATTCCAGCAACACTCTCCACTATCATTTCATTTCATCTGTTATTCATTTAATCATTGTCCCAGGGGAGTGCGACAGGCTTCGGCAGCCTGCACAGTTCATATCCTCGCCGCTAGATGGGGGCTTCATTCATTCCATTCCCTGACCCGGTCGGTCGACTGGAAGCAGGCTGTGGATTTTCATTTTCATTATGCTTCTTAAAAGTTTCGGAAACATAATTGGATATTGTCTCTGAAGTTTCATTAGGACATGTTTGTAGTTCTAAGACTTTAGTTTGAAGACCATTTTCTTTATAGTCGAAATATTGTATAACAATAGGAAAAAGTTTCAAAGTCCGATGGTTGTTAGCATCAGTACCCACATTATTCAATGTTTTAGTGATTTTTTTCGTGTGGCCTCCTCAGAGGCCGAGTGCAGGTCTTTCTATTCGACGCCCGTGGGCGACCTGCGCGTCGGGATGAGAGATGGAATGGATGAAGATGAATGAAACTGGGCAAGGATGTGGAAGGAAGCGGCCGTGGCCTATCAGAAGGTACCGTCCCAGCATTTACCCGGTGTTGAAAATGGGAAACTACGGAAAACTATTTCAAGGACGGCCGACGGTGGGGCTCGAACCCACGCGTCTACCGAGTCAGCAGAGAGCTTGGTCCCATGACTTAACGCTGCGCTTTAGCCAGCTGAGCCACGGCTGTCGGTGTTTTAGTGATAATGTCAATGGAATGAGGGGCGATTACGTTATTTATGATAGCTTCAGTTTTGGTTCTAGCGCATGATATTTTATTAGCAATCTCAGAATCTGCAAGCAGCACTTTATCCAACTTTGATGTGCAGTCCATAGACCTATACGACTGATGTTTTTTTCTCTTTTTTTAGCGTATGGATTTTAGTGCCAGGAGTGTCCGCCGATGACATGTTCGGCTCGTCAGTTTGTAGCTGCTTCTAGGCGGACACCCTTGGGGTGAGCTACAAGTACCGTCACGTGTGGAGTGTTGTCTGGAGAGGAAAGTTGAATGTAAGGACGAGGAGTTGGAAGGTAGCAGCTGTGGCCTCTAGTTAGGGACCAACCCCGGAATTTGCCTGGAAGGAAGATGGGAAACCACAGAAGACCATCTTCGAGGTTGCCGGTGGGGGGATTCGAACCTCCTCGCCTCCCGGATGTGAGCGACTGCCAGCAGCCACGCCGTAACGACCACGGCTAACTCACCCGGTTACGACTAATGGTGAGAAACAGTGTGATATGCCAATGTTGCCTCTGTTGCCCGAACTTTCCTGTCTAGTGGGGAATGTTTAATCGGGAAAAATGAATCAATATTACTGCTAGAAGAACTGCTTCTAATTGTTTTTCTATGCTTTTCACTAGCAATATGTCTCTCGAGATAACCTGCACCTTTATTTCCAACAGTTACATAACAGTCACAAATATAACATTTCGCCTCACTTTCGTTACGTCCCTCTCTAAAACACGGGTAGGCCTACTTCTGTTTCAATTTCTCCGAGAACTTACATTTCCTCTTTTGTGCCTCGCCACTTTTGAGTGATGACATACTGATATTATTCAAACAAACACTCCACTCACTCAGAAGGTCCGAATCCAACTAGCACAAAAACAAAACTACGTAATACTGCAGCCAGCATTACTTGACCGGTGAATCCCCGTCGAGAATTCCCCGGCCCCGACCGAGCAGTTCATATCCCGTCGGGCGGTGTCACCACTTTGGTGACAGGCCCTTCAGATAGGTCTAACTTAAGATATGATTTATTAAGTGATTAAATGACGTAGTCTGATAGGGGTATCCAGAATATAGACTGAGATAGAGGAAGTGCAACAAAAAATAGCTTTGCAACAGAGAAAACAATAGGAAACTGAATGACTAAGAATATAATATGCAAAAAGCCGGACATTTAATAGCAAATAATAAATGCCTGCCGGACAGAGGACAAGCATGAAAAAAAGAGGAATTGTCCGGCAAATGCCGGACGGTTGGTCACCCTACCTGAAAAATTAATGTCGTGTTGTAACTTAGAAAGTAACAGCCGAAGCGTGGGAATATTCATTTCGCGCAAAGAAAAATCATATACTATATACATCGTCGTATTACTTCTTGATTAAAAGTATCCGCTGAAGATTTGGTGGCTGCTTGCTTTACCAGGTGTGGATAAAGATGTAGAGATGCCTTCCATCGACTCTAAGACCTTTCTTTCATTTACTATTGCCCTTTTCTTTTGTCGTGTAGCCACCTGAGAGGCCGAGTGCAGGTCTTTCTAGTCGACGCCCGTGGGCGACCTGCGCGTCGGGATGAGAGATGGAATGAAGATGAATGAAACTGGGCAAGGATGTGGAAGGAACGGCCGTGGCCTGTCAGAAGGTACTGTCCCAGCATTTGCCTGGTGTTGAAAATGGGAAACCACGGAAAACCATTTCAAGGACAGCCGACGGTGGGGCTCGAACCCACGCGTCTACCGAGTCAGCAGAGAGCTTGGCCCCTTGACCTAACGCAGTGCTTTAGCCGGCGTAGCCACTACTGTCGGTTACTGTTGCCCTAATTGTACGCTCAGGAACTCCACAGTCACCGCTGCCCGTTTGCCGAATTTATTTATAGGTATATCAACGCTCCTTTCTGCTTCTTGTTTCATGAAATTGTGCACATTAGATATTATTTCTCTCGCCTGACTGTGTAATGTTTTTGTTTTTAACTTGGGCAGCACCGGAGGCATTGCGACCGTGTATCGTCAATGTCTTTCAAACCCGTGGCCTGCGATTATAACAACAAGAAGTTTACTGGTATATCAATAATAAGCATGTATTCAGTCAAGAGCAAAGGATTTAAACACACACAAAACCTGCGATTTCAACTAGGCGAGAAAGAGCATCTGAGAAAACCAAGGTAAGTAGAGCAAACTGCTTCGTTCCTAGCTGCTGCTGACTTCAGGAGCCAATGTAATGTAGTCAAGTCGTTGCACAACGACGAGACGAGTGAGCGAAGCTCTCATCTACATTGCGTAGCATTATGTTATCACGGCCAAGTCCAAGCAGAGAATAAACGATGTTGCTACATGGGGACTCGGGGAGTCAGGACGTGTCACATGTGCCAGAGTTGTGAAGGAACTAAAGTGCGTAACTGCGTCGTAGCAGACATTGCTGTGTCGGGCTATTGACGACATAGATGCTGATTGTACTCAACTGCTTACACGTAAATGTATCTTATCTGCATGAGTCATGCAAGCTGTTGCAGCATGTCTGTTGGGCGGTGAATCACTAGCTATTTCAGCATCCCTGTGGGAGGGAGATAGGGGAGAGAGGTGCGTGCTTGTTGCATTATCTATCTACAGAGTGGTCCACCAGCCCCTTATTTTTTTTTTCTGGAGGAAGACAACCCCACTAACGCGTATATCACAGACATCCTAAAAACATTAGTACCTGCTCCTTTACGGCCTTAGGACAACTTTACCGTTGAGTTCAAGCTCGGGAATATACAGGGTCTTTCACTCAAGGTGCGGCCAGCCCAGCGTTCCAGGTAGAACGTGGGGCTATAAAGGTCAGACGAGCATATCGCAGCGCGCTGCTGTCACTGCATATGCCATAATTAAGATAAGAAAGAAGTGCTGTTGGATTGATGTTTCGGAGCAGCGCGGGACTTCGCAGTTCTGGAACAGTTGCAATGCAGGGTTTACCGAGTAAAGTTGACTTTGTTATTTCGTTTATAGCCTATTTAATGTTATAATTGTTATAAGTTTATAACGTGTGTACGTGTTAGTGGTTATTGATTAATTGTTATTGTGTTCCAAAATTTTATAACGTGTTATTGCTAAGTGTTAAAGCCTATTGGTTCAATAATGCCTCAACCTGCGTACACATTAGAACAAAAGATTTTCATGTACGACACTTATGTATTGACGAATTCCTGTCAAGAAGTTAGAAGGCGGTATATTTGAAAATTCCCAGGTGCGACCATTCCAAATAGAGAAACTGTTAGAAGACTTGTCAACAAATTTAGAAGTACAGGTTCGATTCTGGTTGGAAACCGAAGAGTAAAAGAGCGAGTGCTTACTGAGGAGAAATTAGGCGAGGTAGGGGAAATGTTACAACGTACTCCTACAAAATCGCTCAAAAAAACTTTCCCAGCAAACACAAATTTCTATTACCTCAGCGTGGCGGGCTACAAAAATGTTAAAATTGAAACCATACAGGATTGCTGTTGTTCAAGAGTTGCTTCCACGTGATAATGAGAGCAGGGTAAATTTTTGTAACTGGGTTTTAAGGGGTGTTGATGATGGTGTACTTGATCCGAAATTAATAATATTCTCTGATGAAGCATGGTTCCATTTAAGTGGACATGTTTCAAGTCAGAATAACAGGTACTGGTCTTCAGAAAAACCTGTTAATTTCATACATCAAACACCCCTTCATGATGTGAAAATGGGAGTGTGGGCGGCAGTAACTGCAGACAGGATAATAGGGCCTATATTTTTTGAAACCACAATCACTGGGCAGAGATATAGGGATGACATTCTCGTGCCATTTTTTGAACAATTGACGGACACTGAATGCCAATCTGGATATTTCCAGCAGGACTCTGCAACTGCGCTTACGGCTAACGAGTCATTAGATTTAATTGAGGAACTTTTCGACAACAGGGTAATTAGTAAACCATTGTGGCCCGCAAGATCCCCAGATCTTACGGTTTGCGATTTTTATTTATGGGGAAAACTGAAAAATAAGGTTTATGCAACAAACCCTCACACTCTTGATGAACTCAAACAGAATATAACCAAAGAAATTGAGGCTATCTCGGTAGACGAAATGAAGCGTGTAAATGAAAATTTCCCTAGACGATGCCAGAAATGTGTAGATGCTGGTGGAGGACATATTCAACATCTTCTGTGACAAGGTGGGTAATTATTTTACTTTGATTATGTGTTATTATGTGTACTCGTTATTTACATGTGATTTGTACGGGTGCTCTCTCGACCCTAAGCTCAGCGAGCTGCCTCAACGCGCCGGCGGCAGCTCGCTGAGCTTAGGGTCGAGAGTCCGAAGCATCAATCCACAGCACTTCCTTCCTTATCTTAATTATGACATATGCTCTGACAGCAGCGCGCTGCGATATGCTCGTCTGACCTTTATAGCTGCACGTTCTACCTAGAGCGCTGGGCTGGCCGCACCTTGAGTGAAAGACCCTGTAGTAGAAATCATTAGCGGCAGTGTTATTTCACTGACCTCAAATACAGTGCATGATTGAAACGATCACAGCTGCATACTCGTATCAACCTGTTCCAACGAGTGATTTTTATTTAGTCCTGAAAAGGACCGTTTTTATCCGATGGTACGTAGCCAGATTGGACGGCGACATAATGATCCGTACAACAAAAGCAAGGTACTCTGTCTATTCAGGGTAGCAAGTGTTCGAAATGTTGACCACCTTGGTTTAAAGGAGAATTCAGACTCACTCAGGCCGCCGCACGTGTCACGTGAAGGCCCTCTGTAACACCAGGTTTAACCATTCCTTGTTCTTACGCTGTGCCAAATCAAAGCCCTCTGTAATCCATGATGCTCAGGTGGCCTTACCATGCGATCGAGCAGGCGGTGGCAAGTTCCAACGCAAAAAGTTCACACTTTCTATCTTCGTATAGTGTGTTAGCGACCATGGCTGAAATGGTATTGCGTTGGACTGCGGATTGAAAGATTTGGGGTTCTATACTTGTTACGGGGAGAGTTTTAAATTTGTTTTCGTTATGTTTTATCGTCTGTGTCGACCGCTTTACCAATGTCTTACGACATAAATGAAACAAGAGGTCACAATTACCGTAATTGTTGAGGAAGGGGCACTATTAATATAGCGAGCGGATGCATTTTCAGGTTGGATTCCATGAACGTTAGATAGTGTTCGAAAGCGGTATTACACGAAACATCTTAATATGCAGTGGCGTACCGACGGGGGGGGGGGGGGTTTAACCCCCACCCCCCTGAGGAATTTGTTTTCTTGAATCCATATACTGTCCCATCTCTCACCTGTTTTACATTACCACCTTCTTTACTCCTGTATACATTTTAAATGTGATCACGTTCGTCACTTGGTAAATGCCCTGCACTCTACTTCCAGCGTGACTTCCACTTCAGCGTTGGAGCTAGCCATGGATCAGTTTTACTGTTGAAGTGTGCGATCGGTAACTTTCATCACATCGCTTTAATTTTGTGTGTCCGTTTTGAAGTTTCGTTAAAGATAATTCGGTACATGAGGAATTTCTGCTATTTATTACTATCAATGATGCAGATAAAGCCATTAACGTAGGCATATTTTGAGAGCCAATAGTAATGGCAGTGATAACATGGAATGGAAAACATTGGTTGCGTTCACGGTAGCAAACAGTTAATCAACTGTTGAAGAAAGTACGCTGTGAACGCGGTGTGATGGAGCGCTCCCTAAACATGTTCCATGGAGCGGACGCCATTTTATGGAGCGTAGAAAAACTTCGCTCCATCCACGGAACATGTTTAAATCCAACATGGCGTAGTATGAAGTAGATTTAAAAACAAATGTAAACATTGTGGAAATCGCTCAAAATAGTTCCTAAACTGATGAATACTGAAATAATAATGAAGAACACAACATCACGGTCCCTCTATAGCCTATAAAATGACCTGCATTGAGTTAAATTCGTGATATATCTTTATTCCGATTTACGGACCGCAGTTGCGACAAATGTTAACCTATGTATGAAACAACATAACCTGACATATCGGATGTTACATCCTTTATTTTGTTCCAAGTATTAAAAATTATATGAATTCAGGTGTGTGGTTTCCTTTTTAGTGGCAATGTGCATTTTTTAAGTTTTTAAATCGATGTTTCAGCGTTTTTTCATCACTTGTAATTTGGTAATGTGGTCTGAAAATACGATTTTAACCTATGCTTTGGGCTAAATAGTGTACCTCGACGAATATATTGTTGTGTAGGCAGTATAGAGAGAATCAAACTTCTAGGCTACCGGTATCGGTAGTGAATAAAAAATACCTTTCATTTGGAGCAAGCATAGGCTACCGGTACTGTATAAAAATACCTGCATTGTAAGGCCTACTTGGCCTACCCCAAATTCTGATAGGCTAAGACCTATTGTCAAGAGTCTTGACTCAAAAATAAATTATTTCAATACCGTAGGCTACCGGTACTTGTTGGGTTAAGGATTTGTATGCAATAGGATATAAGAATTACAGTAGGTCTGTCTGTGCCAGCATTGTTAGGTGATTCTTCCAATAGAAAACTGAGTGTTTGGCTGGTCAGAATGTAATGACTGGGAAATACAAATAGCCTATCAGTACTTTTCTTTTCATGGTATTATCTTAACAGTTCTCTTGCCTCTTGGATGCTGTTTAGGTCTAGATTAGCCTACACATCCATTCAAGAATGCTGAAAAACCTACTCACTAGGCCAATATTTTTTCTTGAAACAATCGTAAATGTTTCACTAAATTGTACGGTATTTTAAATTCACATAGCTCATTATCAGACCGCAGCTTTCAGCTTGGACTGAATGAAGTTAATTTGATCTTGTATAGGCCCTAGCCTATAAATATGTTTCTATGTTTGAAAGAAACCAGCTTCCCTTGGTAAGCATTTCAAGTACCGGTAACCATTACTTTTCTTTTCTTGGCATTAGCAGTCTTATCCTAACAGTTATCTTGCTTCTCGGTTGCTGTTCAGGTCTAGATTAAACAGCCACATTCCTTTCAAGGTAATGAATATTACCAACCGTACTGGTACCATTGGCTATAATTGGGCAAGCTCAATAGCCAATGTTCACTGCAGTAGGCTACCAGTACCGTACATCAAGAAGCTGGGAATGATTATGCACTGAAACTCAAGATATAATATATATATACTGTATATAAATTTCTTTTCATACACAAGGAGAGAAAATTAAGCACTCTCCAACATAGCACTTACCCAGTTTGACCTTTATTTCCTTCACTTATGGTATCTCAACATGCCTGAGTATTAACATTTTGTGACAATTATTGTATGCACATACTGTATTTTGTCCATGCTTCAAGTGATCCAACACAAAAATTTCCATCCTTGACTTCCTTTTGTCAAACGAGTGATGATTTTCTCTCAGGGGACAGGTTAGGTCTCTGTAGCCTACTCAAATAGGAACTGACTATTAAGTAAAATGCATTATGAGAATGGATTTAGAAATTGTGACATAAGGCTAGTTTATTTTACTCACTCTCTTGTGTGTATGCAACATATTGATCTATATTTTAACAGTAGCCTAGTCTATAGGATACATTTCAAAATGCTGTGGTGTCAGTGACATGTGCATGTATTTTTAACTGAGGCTAGGATTGGGAAGGAGGCTTTAAGTTACAAGCTTAATAACCTCTATAGGAAATTGTTAGTAAAATGAAAACTTTAAGGGAGTGAGGAGTCATGAATATTACCTACTGGTACTGTACAGTAGGCTATAGGCTACAATTGGTCAAGCTTGCTAACCTAGGTTCACTGCAGTAGGCGACCAGTACATCAAGAAGCTGGTAATGGTTATGTACTGAAACTCAAGATATATAATATATTTTTCTTCTTACACTGGCAGAGAAAACTGAGCACTGTTCAACACAGCACTACCCAGTTTGTCCAATATTTCCTTACCTTATCTCAACCTGCCTGAGTTTTAACACCTCATTACAGCGATGCTTCACTTTATAATCTGCATATTCTATCTCACAGCAGTATTTGCTGCTGACCACAGAAGACCTGATGTTCTTGTACAGTGACTGAATGAACTATGCTTGTTACAAAACTACACCTACGGTATAGTTCTGCTGTACTGTAGTTTCATTTGTATTCAATCTGGTAATGAGCCTAGGTGGAAGATATTACTTCTTTTAACATTTAGTTTGCTGATTCGTACCAACTATCTCTCTACCAGGCACATATTGAGCAACAAAGGGAATTGTTAGTAACCAAGTATCAATACCTTTAAGAGAGTGGCGAGTCATGAATGTTACCTTCGGTAATGGTATGTAATTGTGCGAGCCCACTAGCCAAGCCCCATTCAAGTACCAGTATCGTACATCAAGCAGCTGGTAATGATTATGTACTGAAATTCAAGATAAAATGTAGTCATTGCTGCTTTTCGGGTACAAATTATAAATATATAAACACACTCCTGGAAAAAGTTACACTTTATTAGTTAGTTATAGAGGTGTTAGAAAGTGTTGTTATTTTTTTTGAAGATTTGTTGATTTAAAATTCAAAAGGTGGTGTTTTGTGTTTTTATTATTTTTTCGGGGGATGACATGTTAAAATTTGGAAAGCGATAAGGTTTGTACAATAAGTGCATTTAAAAATATAAACAATTAATTAAACAAAGTAAAAAACAAAACAGTGGGGTAAAACGTTAAACATGGCTATGGAAGAATGAGATAATACTTATATGGAAGTCACATTTTTATTTTACATTCACCATCTCGAAACACATTTCAGTGAATACCTTTTTCAGTTTTATCCAAATACTGCGGTGAAATCACTGGAAGTAGATCATGGTTAAAGTCTCAGCATTTGCAGCTGTCAATTTTCGCCTCCTATCACTTACTATGAGACTGTATTTCGAAAATGACCTTTCAGAATCCACATTTGAACAAGGATACCACACACACTTTAATGCAGCTGTTGCATAGTCTCGGTGAGCAGGCCTTAATCCCATGAGGATCTCTGGAACATTCACATTATCTTCATGACGCAGTTGGTTCTTGATTGCAGTCAGGTAAATGCTGTGAGCCTCTAAAAACTGTTGAGACTCCATCTTCGTAAGAAATGGGGCATTCTTCTTAAATTGGAGCAGTTCTGTGGGAGATACGTTCTTAGGTGCATGCCGAGGATCAAACAATGACCCGATGGCTTCTACAGTCTTCCTGGCTGGATCCGTGGTCCTTAAAGTCCTGACTTTCACTAGAGCTGACTGGGCAACACACGTAAGCTTGGACTTAACCTTTATCTGCATCTTTTGAGGAAGCTGTTCCAAGTTCTGGAGGATCGTATGATTGAACATTCCACCATCGCCTAATAGCTTGAGCTTTACCTCAAGGTCATCTAGCTTCCCAGCCAGTAAGTGAATTGTTGGGTACTTAGATCCCTCCAAGAAATTAAGCAAGTCCATAAGAGAGGCACCAACAACAGAAACATACAATGCTTGTAATTGTATAAATTGTATTGTTGAAGTCGATGCTTGTTGGAAAAATTTGACCCCAGAATTTGAATCTTCCAATGTTTTGAAAAATTCTACCAGATCTTCCACATGCGTGGCCATATACATTGCAGCCTTAAACCATGAATTCCATCTTGTACATACAGGCATTGGGAAAGCTAGAATTTCATTCTCTTTTTCTGTGTTTTCATATTTCTCCCTTAGAAATGCAACGTAATTGCTTTTTCTTTTTCGCGTATTTAAAAAGGCATTCTTTGTCTTTACTATAGACATGTTCAATTCGTCCAGCTCGTTTTCAAATACGCAGCCGATAAGATTGACTTTATGAGCCCAGCACTGGACATGACTTAATTCTTCAACCAATCCTTGAAGAGTAGTTACACATTTTGTCATGTAGCGTGCTGAGTGCGTAACTACTGCAACTACACACTCCCGTTCAATTTCATAGGAATTCAAGGTGTCTAATATCGCATTGGAGCAATTTACGCTATTGGCAGAATCTAGAACAACAGAGGCAGCCAGATGGGTGTTCATTTCAGTTGATGGTACTGATGGACGAAAAAGAATGTTGAAAACACACCTACCATTCTTGTCAGTTGTTTCGTCACATAGCAGAAACACGTCTTTGTTTTTTATATCTTCCCTAATTTCTTCCCCTCTTCTTTCGCCAATCATGGGGATGTATTTCTGACGAATCTGATTTGCTGATGGTAAATCTCCACTTCCGCGAACGTACTTATTAAACCAAGTACGGATAGCAGGATTGTCTAGTTTCTCTACTGGTATATTAGCTTTCACAAACGCAGTAGTAGTGTCCAAAATAAACTCTTCTTTCATATCCTTCACACGACTAGCATTTGATAATGTTTCTTTCAAGGTGGCCACTCTAGGAACACTAACTTCAAGACGCGAATTTTCTCGGCGTTTTGAATGCTTTTCCGATTTGCAATGTTTGTCTAATGCATCTTTCCTGCGATAATCTAACCGACAATCACAATATTTGCACATAAGAATGCCACAAGAAATTATAAATCCTTCATTCTTATATTCTTTAAGTCTGTCTGTGGCAGAAACAGCTACCTTCGGCATTTTTAAACTCAACTGAGCGATGCCCAGTAACAAACACTGTTATCACACGGTTGACTGTAGTCACACGCCAGTATAAATTCGTAACCACACGCAAAATTTATTTCTGAATTCGTGTCATAATATTTAAATTACGTCGCGTCTCATCTTCCTGTACTGCTAAGTTCGGAACCAATACGACGAACACGTGGTCGCCAACTGATTCACGCAAATAACACACTAGCTTCGATGATAACGCACAATTTGCGCACTTTTTATTAAATTATATAGAATTCTCTACTATAATTTACACTCGCTACCGATGTAACAGGAGGCAAACGTAGTTTACATTATGAACAACTATCACATAACCTTTTGGAGGTAGCCGGCCAAACTATTCACGCCGCGATATAACAGCGCTAGAATCCAACGAGTAACGAGAATATCGACAGTATATCGTAATATGACGTATATCGTAGTATTACCCCTCGCGAAACTATACAATCGATCATTCTCTCGAATTTAACACCAACCAAATTCGATTATCGGCTTGTGGACAAAAATGTTCGGATTGGTGTGGGGAAAAAATATGAAAATTTGTTTTTATTTCGCAGATTGCGGTATTTGTGGTGTTATTCACAAAATTCGCGTTATTTCGCGATTTAATTTCACTCCTGGGCGGCACGAAACATGTAAATACGTGAAAATAAAACATCCTAACCTCTAAATATGACTTTTCGTTTTATCGCGAATTAACAAAAACTAACACCTCTAGTTATCACACTTAAATGGGCAATGGGCAACTAATACATGTAATTGTTTCCAGGAGTGTGTTTACATATTTATAATTTTGTACCCCATGTTGACCGACTGAGAAGCAGCAAAGACAATTTGTTTAGGCAACACTTAAAAAAAAGAATGGCTTCAAATTATCACAGAAAATATGTATTCTTTATCACTGCTTCATTTATCTTTGCTCCTAGGAGTCATTCATCCTGTTACTTTCCTGCTTTTTACTTTCTTTTTTTTTTGTTTGTTTATATTTTTGCAGTCTAGTTTCCTCTACCTCATTCTGTACTGTCCAGACTTGGGTAGCAATAATTTTAAAATGCCCTATTTTCCTGAATTCTTTCTATGTTACTGGACCATTTGATGACATGATCTATCGAAAAATCAATTGTGAAAGCATCTTTTAGACAACTGTTTTCAACCAAAAATCTGTAGCCTAACATTTTTCATTTTCATTAGATGAACAGTAGCCTATAGGGAATATGGTATGGAAACCAGTTGTGTATTGATAGGAGGAGAATGGACTGCCAAGTAAGAGACTAAGTTAATCCATCAACCGTTCATGTTGTGCCTTTCTCTTTAAGTACTAATATTGGGGTGTAAACAAGTAAGGTACCGGTATAACAAGGATAATACAGGCTCGTTATAATTTTAAAGGGTGGAACCTTGAGATCATCTGACCTTATTAGATAGGGGAAGGGTAATGATCCAGATAAATACCTCTAGTTGACAGGTAGGGACAATGTGATGTACATTTTTGTAGTGTTTCAAATTAATTTTGCAATCTAACCTGATTTTTTTGTAAATAGAATTAATTTGTATAGTACAGTAACTAAAAACTGTACAGCACAGTTAAGCTGATGAATAAATCCAAAAACTTCAAATCCTTGAGAAGAAAACTAGAGTGAAAAACAAAAGATATAAGAAGCAGGAAAGTATCAGCATGAAGGACACCTAGGGACAAATTAGATAGATGAAGCAGTGCTAACAAATAATGAAATCATCATGTGTGGATGACTGGTAAGAGGTTTACTGCTAGACTTACAGACTCTTGACCCTTCTCATAGGATATAACCCTACATTAATAAAATCAAAGCTATATTGATATTCTTGAATAAATATTCGTCTATTGAGACGTAGGCCTAACCTACCTTGTTCAATTTGAAGAGATTAAAATGACTTCAATTATCATAAGTCTTGGGATATACCACTTTAATATACCGTACCATACGTTAAACTGTTAAGTATTCTTTACCATAGCCAAACTAGCATAACACAATAAATGCCGTATCAGAAAGGCAAGAAATTTACGTACGTAGGCCTAAAATTATCGGGAGCAAGGTATGGTTTGATACATGTTCACAGCCTTCGGTACATAGTTTCAGAGCAATTTCGTTCCGAGTTGCAAAACTAAAGGTAAATTAGATACTGATCTAATATCAGCATTCACTCTCACAAGATTATCTGATCATTTCAACATCGCAGGCTCGAGGATAGTACATCGCCCTTGTCCACTTTCGAACAACGCGCGCTGCTACAGATCAGATGGAGCAAACCGTTCACAGGTACACGTAAAACCTGATCCCGCTCCCGATGCATCAGCTTTGGAGCTGTTGATCAACTGTTTGCTACCGTGAACGCAACCATTACTTTTCTCTCACATAAAATCAATAGCCTATTATAAGCAGTCATGTATGGATGTGATGATATCTCTGTATCATTTCAGTTTTAATATTTAGTTACTGTTTTCCATATTCAAAAAATACACCTTTTTTCATATTTTAATTGTGCTAAATAATAATGAGGCATAAAATAGTTTTCATCCAAAGAGAATGTTTATCTCATTATTGTTGATGATGGTGATGACTGTCATTTTAAGGGGAGGAACAGCAAGGTTATCTGCCCCTTTAATAGTGTAGGACTACTGCTCGAGTCTAAGCTCCGTGAACTTGCGGGATGAAGGGCAAAGGCAGGGAAGGAGCAGGCGAGAATTGAGAAGCCTGTCGACAGCCCGCCGTGTTACCTGACATGCTCGTCTATTCCAATACTGCTAACATAGGGTCTTTTCTGAAACCAGTGTGGCGTTGGGATTGAGTGAGTGAGTCACCGACTAATGTGTTTGATTCTGTTACCACGCAAGGACCGAGAAACCTCATCACTCGTCACCACCACTACTCATAGTCTGCGATGCACATTCCTCTCTGGTCCACGCAGCTTAGACCCGAGCAGTACACAATTACCCTTCTATATTAATGAACCCCCCCCCCCCCCCCACAGAGGGAAATCCTGCTTATGTCACTGTTAATATGTTGGCTACACCTCAAATAGAGTTGTCTTCTTTTATGTTAGAATTTAATAACAAAACAAGAAGTTCCGTGACGAACTAAAGAGCCTACTTTTCTCAAAATTTAAGATTCATGCCAATGATTAATCTATATGGATCTATCTAGAATAATGACGAAATTAAGTTGCTAATATCGAAATTTCTAATTAGTTCCAAATACTGTATACCTGGCATAATGTAGCCTAATAGAGCACTACAGTTGGCAGCCCTAATGACTGAATATATTCTTAGTTCCATCTCTTAAGGTACAGAATACAAACTTTGGTTGAAGTCCAATGGATAGCATGGACGTTACATGCAGTTAAACATTGGATCTAACAGCGCGCGTAAATTCATGTTGGCAACAATGTCATGCATGTAATGGTCAGAAATAACCTGAAATAATATGATCTATTGTTGTGCCAATTTTGAATGAAATCCATTAGTTAGTATAGAAGTTACATGCATTTTAAAATTGGACCAATCAGCAGGCTTAGAATAATGTTGGCAGCACTGACGTATATTAGTTACTCCAAATTCATCTAGAAAGCCAGGTAGTATACGTGTGCGAAGTTTAGAGCTATCGGATTGCATACTTTCTGATATATTGATATTAGGTTAACAAAAATAGAGACAGCACATATTAGCAGTTGACAGCCCTGGTTGCTCTTAAGAATACGCATAGTCATATCTGTTATGGTACACATAGCACATACGAAATTTGGTCGAAATCCAAATGATAGTATGGAAGTTACATGTATTTAAAGTTGGACCTCTCAGCATGTTGGTAGCACTGAGGTATATAAGTTACTCCAAATTAATATAGAATGTCAGGTACTATACGTGTGCATAGTTTAAAGCTGTCGGCTTGCATACTTTCTGATATATTGGTATTTGGATAAAATACATTAAGAGCATTTATTAACAGTTGGCAGCCCTGGTGGCTCTTAAGAATACGCTCAGTCATATCTGGTAATTTACACATACAACATACGAAATTTGGTTGAATTCCAATTGATAGCGTAGAAGTTATATGCATTTAAAATTGGAACTATCAGCAGGCTTATAATCATTTTGGCAACACTGCCATGTATGGCCTCCTGGAAATTAAACTGCAATATTATTATCTATACGTGTGCCAATTTTGAAATAGCTCCCATTCATACCTTCCAAGATATCCAACATGGAGCTCAAATTTCAATTGCGATTTTTTAGCAGTTGGTAGCACTGACATCATTTTCAAATATGGCCGGGAGATATTCAGGTATAGATCTTTACTCCTACCACATTTTGTTTCGATATGCTCCAGCCGTTTAGGAGTTGATAGGGGGGGGGGGAACACACACAGACAGACAGACAGACAGAAGGACAGACAGACAGACACACATTTGCCCGATCTCATAAGTCTACTTTTTCCTCATTTTTGCAAAATGTGAAAAGTAGGCTAATAATACCAAGAGATTTTCTCAGGAATGTGTATACTTCGATGCGATCACTGGCGATCAGAATCTCCTTCGATATGTCGTTGTTGTTTCATTTCAGGGGCTAGAACATCGCAGTCATTTAGATCCATGTACTTGGGTGTGCGTAGAAGTTCTCTGATAACCTGTGCTATAGCGGTGTCTGTATTAATGTGTGTATTAGCAATTAAGGTGAAGATTGGGAAGGAGGCGGCCGTGGCCTTAAGTTAGAAACCGTCTCGGCATTAGCCTGGAGTAGAAGTGGGAAACTACAGTAAACCACTTCCAGGATGGCTAAGGTGGGAATCGAACCCACCTCTTCTCAGTTTTGCCCCACGAGTCTTAGTGTACCCCGTTCCAGCCCTGGTGCTCCATTAAATTTCTTGGCAGAGCCGGGAATCGATCCCGGACCTCCGGAGCAACACTTCGATACGTTATGTTAATGTCCATGTCAGATTTTTCAACTTTCTGCCATTACAGGCAGGGGCGGATCCAGAATTTCTCTCTGGGAGGGGCACCCCAACTTGATTTTTGGGACCTACTTACTTTTTAGTGGATGTTAATAAGAAATAAAAATTCCAACTACGTCAAATAAAATCTGTGTTATTTGTAAAACAAAACAAAGAAACATAAATGTACATAGAGACAATTTATTTTGTCTACTTCCGTAACATTTACAGTTTTGTTAGGGCCAGTTTTCTCTTATGTTTTCTAGCAAAAACTTCCAACACTTCTTCAGGCTTAATTTCACTTGACATGCCCTAATGTATGTGCAGTAAAGCCAGTCCATTAAGTCTGTCTTCCGACATAGTGCTGCGCATATACGTCTTCAGACGGCGCAATGCTGAGAAGGAACGCTCAGCTGTACTTGTTGTAACTGGCAGTGTACACAAAAGCTGGAGTAATATTCTCACATTTGGAAGAGCATCGGCCAATTTATACGCTTTGGCTGGGTGTTTTGGCCTCTTTATTTCTGGAAGCGATTGCCATAAGTTCTTCCAGATTTGCAGCTCTCCTCTTAAAGCATAAAAACAGGGCAAGTCATCTTTGTACAAGGAAGCTCCTTCAAGGATGTCAGTCTGGTAATCCTTTTCAAAATTTGGTGACAAAAGCATTTGCAATTTTCCCACACACTGCATTTCATTCTTCGGAAATCTTGTAGTTAGTTCATTTAAAATTAAGTCCAAAAAGAGGATAAAGACTGTTTTACGATAGTAGTCTTCAATTGATTCAACCTGTAGGTTTGATCTGTTCTTTTGCAGGTTTGTTATTCTAGGCTTTTGAATGTCTGTGCCCATCTCTTCTGCTAGCTTTGTTGATTGTTCAAACAATGCTTTGAATGATTTTTGACTAGAGTCCCTTTTTCTTGAATGTTTGCTGGTGTAGCTTCAACAAGTTGCATTGCATTAAGGACGTCCATGTAATCTGCTTGTAGTTTTCTTGCAAGAGGTAACGTCACTCCCAGAATATCAGCCAACACAACCACACTTATCAAAAACTCTGATGCCATGATAGAGTTGAGGAGTGGAAAGGCTTTGCTCCCCCTACCATCAGGAGAGTTGGAAATAGTTTCCAAAACGGTGGGTAGAGCAGGAAGATTTTCCATGAATGTCAGTATAGCCTCGTGCCTCTCCAACCACCTTGTTACACACAACGTTTTGAGCTCATGTTTTCCTGGCATTTCGTATTCGAGCTTTTTAAATCTTGAAGCTGAGTCTCGGAAAAAATTGGCCAAAGATGATATGACGCCTACTGCGTTTCTAATGCTAGACACAGTACACGCTTTGCTGACCGCTAAGTTAAGCCTATGGTTGGCACAGTGACTGCAGGTAGCTAATGGCTGGATCTGAGCAATGCGAGCTTGCACACTTTTAAATGTTCCACTCATATTTGAGGAACCTTCAAAAGCTTGTCCTCGGCAATCATTTATGTCCACATCAAGTTTTTCAAGCTCTTGTAATATTGTGTGAGCCAGGTTCTCGCCTGTGAGATCCACTACATCAACAAACTTTATGAAGTCTTCTTCAATCCTAAATTCCTTAGTATTGAAGTATCTTATACAAAATGTAAGCTGTTCTTTGACAGACACATCAGTAGTCTCATCAGCCATAATAGTGAAAAACTTCGAATCTTTATTTTTGTCACAATCTTTTCGGTAATTACTTCACCGCAACACTCAATAATATCGTTTTGAGTTGTTTTACTAATGTAACTGGCGTTATTTCCACAAGTTTTCAAGTGGGAAGCCAAAACGTCATCACCAGCATCCATCCTAAATTTCAATAATGCTCTGAAATTTCCTTCACCGACCGAACTTCCATCAATGTTTAAGGCCCCGTCATCTCTATGCCCTCTCAACGGTATGTTTTGGGTGCCACATAAAATGACTGTTTTAATGATAGGTATAAGTCTTTTGCGGTTCTCTTCAATGATTTGTTTCTCTGCATTGCACATGCTGGACAATACATCATTAGCCTTGTTCTCATGTATCATTAAGAAATTATGATAGGCAACCATGTTTCGTTTGTGGTATTCTGTGTTTGAATGGCGCTTGAGTAATTCCACGGCTTTCTTGTATGTTTTCATTGGCTCGCAAACTAATTTTCCAAGTTTTACATCGTTTACTCCTCCTTCAGAACGGCCAAATAAGATACAAATTTTGCATAGACCTCCGCTCTTTTCTTCACTGTAAGCTAGTCATTCATAGGTTTTTAACCAGCTGTGTTGAAAACAACGATTTTTGTTTCCTTCTGGAAACATAGGAAATGTGTAGTTTGCAGAGGGGGTCCATGAATGTTTCAACAACTGGTACTTTTCTTCATTTTTCAGTGATACTATGGAAGCTTGATTTGACAGAATCTTCCCCAAATCACGACCTTTAAAGTAATTATCTGAGGACAGTAGGCCTGCATCACATTTTCCTGTTGCAGCTGATGTTGTAGTATTATTATAGTCAATTTCACTGTGGTGAATATCAGAAGCTGTATCTTCGGAAAAACGCTCAACCACTTCCAGTTCATTGTTGTCTTCTACTTGAATATAAAATAGGTTAAAAATGGAAGGTGGGTGTCACAAAGGTGCTTGAACATTGGTGATGGTATTTATGGAGGCTTTAACATCTACGGTACCGTACAAATATTATTCTAGAAGGTTACAGAACTGGAAATCTATTATTCACTTATTTATTTGTCATTGACTCAGCAATATCCTCAGTATCATCACGTTCGTGGCAGAGTATATAACAGAAATTGCAGACTTAACCAGTAAATAATGGAAACTAAGTAACTATCGCGTGGAGCCATTACTATCGCATTTTTGATACTAGAGTTTTAAATTTTGAATTTAAAAACAGCACTTAAGAACCACAATTTATGTACGTAATAAACACTGTAAAAATTAGCATAGTATATGTATATTACAATGTTGTTAGGTTAGGACAGCATTGCAATGTTAGGTTAGGTACCCTTCACATCTAGCTTGTAGGACAGAGTACACTGGTAGGAAGAAGGGCTGAGCTAATTATTAATAAAAATACTTCATAATTTTTATCTTACCTTGTTTCGTTTCGTAAAAAACGAGTCTAGCCCAAGTTGCCTTTTCTTTCCTTCACCACCACTCATACTTGCATTAATAACTCTCAAGAACTTATAATCATACACCGTACCACAGCACAGAACAATGAAACTATCAGAACTGCCTCAGTGCTGCCACATTTTCAAATACGAATATCGTACAGTCCCAGCTAAATTATCGCACAATATTATAAAATTATGTACAGAATAATCGAGATTATTACTAGACAAACATGGATGTAACGCGAAATCGAGCGTTTTTGTAATGGAGTATTATGCTCAAGTAACGGTAAGAGAAGCGGTACCGGTACTAGTGTAACGAGTTGAAATAAGTGCGGAATTGGTTATGTAATTGGTATGAACGCCTAAACAGCGAGCGAAGTCATACAAGTCTTTTCAAACAAGGCCACGAATAGCCAAAATCTCGAGGTAGGATCCGACATATTGCATGACACACACTTCAACAAAGAAACCAGCGGGAACATGCGCACACGCTGATGTTTCACTCAGGAACGAAAAAGCTCTCCCGTAAGAGAAGTGCAAAGGAGTTTAGCGGTGAACGACTCACACGCGAACGAGAACGTATCACCTGTGCGAAGGAGTTTATAAAGCAGAATGCGACATTCAGGAAACAAGAAGCTTCCCTGTCAACAAGGAAATATAAGCAAGACCGGTGGTTTGGGGGGGGGGGGGGGGGGGCACGTGCCCCCGTCCCCCTCCCCCCTTGGATCCACCCCTGATTACAGGTCACGTGGCACAACCTGCTGATTCGATCGTATTCTCTTTATAAATCAGCAAAATTCTACGTACTCTTCACAGGAATACATCGTAAGTTAATAAATGTGGCAATGGGACTTTATTTTTCTTTTCTTTTCTTTTTCTTTTCTTAGTCGTTTACCCTCCAGGTTGGTAGAACCCACGGACGCAGTGAGGGAACGCACCACTACCGCCTCTACGGGCAGTGTCCTAGAGCTGGGAACATCTAATAGGAGTGGATACAACTGGTGAGGTGTGATTGGCACCTCGCCCAGGCGGCCTCACCTGCAAAGCGAACAGGGGCCTCATGAGGGAAGGTAATGGATGGTCAGAATGGATTGGCAAGGAAGAGGGAAGGAGGCGGCCGTGGCCTTGAAGAAGGTACTGCCCCCGTAAATTGAATTATATTGAGACCACGATGGCTGTATTGGCAAATGTGAAGAAAGTTATGGATGTCATAGTTGTGACGTGGATATTCATGACGTAAGCACGGATGACGCAGACTTCATGCAAGTAGGCTGCTTGAACTGAGATTCTTGGTGACGTCAGGATTTGTTCGAGAAAGATCTGAGATTTACGACGCAGTCGCAGGGAAACATGGAATTGTGCTAAGGAAGAAGTTACGCTATTGGAGGAGAGACTCGAACCAATGAATGATAGTTTGGAGGGAGACGGAGATTACTGAAACTACCATATTTAATTACTTTTGGAATGCAGAATTGTGGAAATCCATTTTCAGTTATGGCATTGATTTGGAATTTTGAAGAAATTAATTTTGAGTTTTTGAAATTTGAAAATCCGTCAAGTATAGCCAAAGTTAGAATTTCTAGCGATGACGCAGGAACAAGCTATGGAAGGGATGGATACGCCCCTTATGAAGTTGATAAAAGGTCTTGCACAGCAGAGAGGAGCTCTCATATCTCATTTTCTCGTGTCTTATAGTGGTTTTTCTGATTATCATACTGTCAGAATTCGAGTTTTACAGTGAAGCAAGTCGTCTTTAGCGTGCGTGGTAAAGCCCACCGCATCGAACGAGCACGGAGCAGTGCAGCAGTACCATTTTACGGTGATTGAAACTAGGCGAAGTTGAAACGCACACATTAACGAGTCTACAAGAATATACATCAAGAGTTAGCTAACGCCTATAAGCTAATTCTATTGTGCAGTACAGTATTAAGGTGTATAGAAAAGTTGAACATTTTCACGATTATAATTTGGAAGATATTGGCATTTTAAGACGGCAGACAAAAGTGATTTTCTCGCCACCTGAGAAGCACTTTTATAACACCACATTCTACGCTACGGCTAACACGTGTATTGTAACCGTGATACTACATATTGCATTTGGTGATACAACGCTATATTCTAATATGCAACAATATAATATGGCAGTTCTTTCAACTATTATAACGGAAATGGAGATGGAAGGCTAAGGACTTTAATGCAATTGGGACATATATCAATGGAGTGAAATAGCAGCATGGAACTTCGCTAATCGTCTTTCTACAAAAGCGAGCATGTAGTGAACATCCAACTACACTCATGCATCGTGGTCCAACGCTGAATTATATCAAATGGCAGTGGAAATATTTTCATACACTACAATTATGAATATTTCTGCGGAGATAATTGCAATAAACTTCATGGCGAATTTCTACCAGAACTTCAGGGAACTATCAAGAGAGGCCAGGGTGGACCCGGCTCACAAAGAAGAGTTTTGCCGGAAGGATGTCTATCGTCTACACGGAGCAGTGCAATTTCCGGAGGAGGAAGCAGTTCTATTCTCCGAGGGCGCTGGTTCCAGGTTCGAGGTCGGAGCACATCTTTACTTTGGTGAAATGGAACCATCAGCAGTCTTCTTTGGAAATTTTCCTCTAGAACTTCAATCAACAGATAAGGTAGTCGTGAACGTTTCTTGTTTTATTTGAGCCATTTAGCGATATCTGAGCAACCATTTTCCCATATATTTTCTGTCCCATATATTTGCCCCATATTCTTGCTTGATATTTCTGTACTCAGTACACTTTGATGATTTATGCCTTTTTCTACGATTTATTAAGACATTGTTATGTCATTGGCATAGTTAAATAATTTTGGATCAGTTGAGACTGATAATATATATTCTTTCAATAATTTGCATATGTTAGTAGTCACGATTTGACTGTAGAGTTAATGATTTTCTATGGCAGATTTGAATTCAGACAGCGTGTCATTTTATTAAAGTAATTCTATTCAGTAAATTACTTTGACCAATTTTCTGTCATCCTCAAGAAAGAAGAATTATTAAAAGATTTTAGAGCGTTAAAATCTATTACTGTATCGACGATCTTGGAAATACTAGTCGTTTGATGAACATGATTGCAACATAGACATTTATCGTCAGTTTTGAAATACCATTGCATTATAGACAATTTTATGAAATATGAACTTTGATTACAATTTATTGAATACACTATAGTAATGAACATTTGATAGGAATTTTTCTCAATTCTAGATTGGAACAATAATGTTTGCATTCCACAGTCTAATTGGATTCTATTCGACTATTATGCAGTTTAGATGAACTTTGATTGAAGATAGTATTTTTATACTACGATGCTTTTAAGATATTAATCTCAATTTCGATAGACCAGAGAGGCGTGTCTAATCGTATTTGCTATTAAATTTATTTGTGATTGGCAAATTTTTACTTCATATCGATTCATGAATGAAACCCACGAAGGTTAAATATAGTAACAGTTTTGAAACAATTAATGAATATAAGAATTTTTAAGGAGGAACTATGGATGTATAATCGTTAGTTCAGTGGACGTGTTAAAGTCGCTGATGAATAATGCCCTTGAATAAGCGAAGGAGGTTCCCACAGTAATAAGAATGAAGTTAATGAATTTATAAGTGGAGGTTTTTTGTATGTATTGTGGAAGATTTTGATGCCATATATGTTGAGATATATGATGAATTCTGGGCCTATTTTGTGCAATTTTGTGCGTTTGGAGCGAGGTATTTTTCCGCTGAGTGTATTGTCCAGGTCCTTTGAAAATTAATCATGTGAAATTGCTGTTATAATTAACAAGAGTGTTTAAATAATTTGAGATAACGATTTTGAATGGAGGTTACCGTCACAAATAATAATAATAATAATTATTAAAACCTTATTAAACCTAAATATAACATTTAAATATAACTAACCTTCATTGGTCGATTATATTAACCCGATTTATGTAATTATCAACCGGATAAACGTGTGGTTTAATGTATTTCTAAAACAAACAAATAATATTAATGTTGTAAATAATTTTGTAAATATCTTTAATAATAATTTGGAACGAATTGAATTAATAGAGGCGTGTATAAATTTTTCAATTGTCGTTTGACAATCTTATAAACAATTTATTATTGTTATAAATAATTAATGAGCATTTGTTATAAACATTAAGCGTTTTGTTATAATACTCTAAACAACGCTATATAAACATTTGGATTATATAATTAAACAAGTTTTGGGATTATTAGAGTAATCCAGTGATATTCGGATGGAGCATTTAAAAGATTTGCGTGGTAATATTTGAGTTGAGTTGCGGACATTTAAAGTGTTTGGAGAAGGAGCTAGGCTCTGATGTAACTAGCAGATGCTAACGTTGGCTGGACAGGTGAGTCCATTTGACGATGTAGGCATGCGACATGATGCAGGGTGGATCGCAGCTGGCCAGACAACTGGTTGTTAGAGGCCAAGGTCGACTACATAGCAGCCTTGCAGTTATAAATAAAAGTGTGATGTTTATTAAAAGGAAAACAATTGCTACATGTCTCGTCCCAACTCCCTTATCCATTCCAAGTGTATTATGATTATTACGTTCTTTTAAGCTAGTGAAAGATAAAAATTTGTATGTAACGTCTACAAGTCCTACAGGAGGACATGATTATATTGACAATGGCTTCTGATTGCCACGTGTATTTTGTTGAATTTTTGTTAGAATCATCTCTTTATGTGAAATAAATTATTGTACAGTTTAAAGTTTCTTGTTTCCGTTTTGGTTCATTTTAAATATCATGGTGGAGGTTATTGTGAGGGCATACTTTAAGTGATCCAGTTGGCAACCCAGACCCGAGATTAATTTGAAGAGGTAAGTAAAGGTAAGTATGAACCCCCGTATATTTTGGTGTGTTCCACAATAATTTCTTGTTAACTGCTGTGCTCTAATCTCGGTAGTATCTGTCAGTGCCATTTTCATTGATGTAGCTGTGCCGGTGCGATTGATTATTGGCAATCCGATTGAGGGGGCGGATATCTGACAGCCTACTATCCGGATTATCGGGGACAGTACCATCCCGGCATTTGCCTGAAGACGAAGTGGGAAACCACGGAAAACCACTTCGAGGATGGCTGAGTTGGGAATCGAACCCCCTCTACTCATTTGGAACACCCGAGGCTGGGTAGACCCCGTGCCAGTCCTCATACCACTTTTCAAATTTCGTGGCAGAGCCGGGAATCGAACCCAGGACCTCCGGGGTGGCAGCTAACCATGCTGACCGCTACGCTACGGAGGCGACTAATGTGACTTTATACGTGTGGCTTAATATTACATTAACACCAAAATAAAGCACGGGTTGCCGTTCAAAAAAGTATACATACGCCTGGATTCGAAGCACCATTCTACCCGTTCTCACCCACCATGTCCAGCCGTAACTTGACCGATTCAGCCACTACTACGACGATGATGGTGCGTGCTGCACGTATACTAGTTACAGTGGCCATCCCACCTCAAATGTTATTATCCATGTAAAAGTCTTCAATTCTGGTTTATGGTGTTAATTTAACTTTCTACTATTAGAGATCACGTAGCGTAACTATTAATTCGATCGTATTGCGTATGTGTGTGTTCTTTCAAGGCGCAATAAATCATATGTTGTAACGTGTTTTTCGAGGGGTTTTTATGCAACTGGCATAAGTCAGTAGGAAGCCATTCTATATTTATTTACGCGGCAAATTGTTCAGCCAAGAGAATTTTTCATGTTAATTTATTATTATTATTAATTTATTATAATTATTATTAAGATATTTTCGGAGCATTTTATAAAAATTATAAGCATACAGATAGGTTTTCTATGTCTTAGAAAACGCTATCAAGCAAATTATTACGAACGACAATATCATAGAAAGTTATGTGATTACGGAATTTAACGGAGTTTCGTCAGTTAGGGTATATCGAGAGACGTGACTCACTGGGAATTCAAGTACAAGCTTAATCTTGTCGGGAAGTATTACGCAAGCGGGGTTGCAGCGTCAAGAAAAGGCGGATAGTTGGAACGGAACCCTCCCGCCGAGTGTAATGAGCCAGAGGAGGGGAGTATAGCGCATGGGGTGCAGCCAATCAGTGGAGACCACGTAAGCTAGAAGTCGGCTGAAGAGTGGGGGAGCCGACAGGTGCATATATCGTTCGGCGCGCCGTGGAACGAGGACTATCTGTATAGAACTTAACGAGTACGGTTGTACGCGGGAGTCGCTCCGATGTTCCGTGGAGTGGAGGACTAACTTTTGTAAAACTTAACCAGTGTGGTTGTACGAGTGTTTGGGTCCGATGTACGGACCATAGAAGTATCTAATCTACCATAATCTCAACAAATATCGACAAAGATGTCGACGTCCAGGAGACTGTGGGAAGCTCACAGCATCATCCAGTACGAGGGAAAGGCTTCGGCCATTTCCAGTGGTAAGCGCGAATGACGCAGAAATACGCAATCTCTCATTTCTCTTTGTTTTATATTTCATATTTCAGTAACTTCATAGCTTGGGAATAAGAGTAAAATCAATAATTTATCAGACTCCGTTTTCACGTAATTTTCTATCGGTAATATTAAAATCGCAACGGTCCAATTTAAATTTTAAACTTATTATTATTAACAATTTTGCTATTCCTGTTTTATATAATAAATTCATTTCTTTTACAATGCAATCTTTGCTTTCAGTAGGTAGCATTAGATATAGACCAATTCCTTCTCCTGATACAACTGTTTGTTGGGTTAATGATCAAATCATACCACGATCTGAGTGAATAGAGTCTTGAAGGTGTTCTGCCAGAGCTAGACGTTGTTAAATACAAATTTAGATGTCAACATTGCATTGAGGTCTTGGCGCCCATTAAAACAACATAGCTTAGGCAAAGGTAAACCGTTACACTTGTCGCTCAACGTGAGGGTCAAACTGTTACACTTGTCGCTACCAACATGGGGCAATAATTAACGTTACACTTGTCGCTCAACGTGTGGGCTAGCGAAACCACTACCATGTTAGTAGAATGGTCCTTAGTATTAGGCGCGAAATCTTTACGGTCGTCTTTTCCTTGTTAGACCCATGACTCAATTACATTGCTGTCACACAGGCAGAGCGCAGGGCAATATCGACCATCGGGTGAAATGTAATGTTAATTGGGTTTCATCAAACTAAATAATAAGGGGCTGGTGGACCACTCTGTATATAATACGCTAAGGTGTATGTTTCACAAAACTCAAGCTCCTAAACCAGAGGGAGTTAGAAGGTGTGGTTTGTACCAAAATCTTCCAAATCGTCTCAATAGTACAGGAAAAAATTGCATTTCTTGAAAAGTCAATGGAAATATATTTGTTTGTTTACAAAGTGCTTTTAAACAAATAAACAAGATGATAGCCCCTGGTAGAACTGTCGAGCGTACAGCCCGCATAGCACTAGTGACGGGCGGGTGGTCTGTACACATGGAGCGCACACAGCCCATTAAAATATGTGAGAGTTCTCTCACGGGTTCGCTAGTTATTATTATTATTAGTATTATTATTTTCATATTCGATTTAATGGTGCTTGAGTACTTGGTATAGCATGAGGGTGTTGGTCGCAGTCTAATAAAGGTTGAGAACACGTGCATGAAGGGATAGGGAAATATTGATTACCTACTGCGCAGGAGTGCAACAGTCGGTTTAACATTGGCTTTCCAAACCCAAACTTGTCCCATCCCGGCTCTATCCGATGACATTTAAAGGCTTTTAAAACGGGGCAATCTCGAGACAATATAATACCGAATGCGTATCGTTTTGATCATCAACAGCCCTCGTTCCTCAGAGCATCTTGAAGAACAACTTGTAGAGATTAATGTCTCATCAGTTTCCGTAGTGTAGTGGTTATCACGTGCGCTTCACACGCGCAAGGTCTCCGGTTCGATCCCGGATGGAAACAAATTTATTCCTATATGAGCTCATATTCAATTATCAATATGAGTCTATGGTGACTGACAAAACTATATTGGTAAATTCGCAGTAGTTGCTTAAAATAATCAATCATTGTGAGTTATCTTATCCGTCTCACAAAATCAATAGTACAGTTCCGAATACACTCCACATTATTTACGTTTTCCCTGATAAACACCGCATTAACAAACCCTTCCATCAATAAGTCGTGTAACTTTAAGTAATCACAAAATAATAAACAGCTTTATTATACTAGAGGGCAGAGTACAGGCAGCTGAGATGAGATTCCTGAGAAGTATGGTCCAGAAAACGAGGAGAGACAGAGTGAGAAATGAAGATATACGGAAAGAACTGGGAGTACAGAAACTAAATGACAAACTGGAGCAAAACTGACTGAGATGGTTTGGACATGTCAAACGGATGAATGGAGGATACCAAGACGAGCACTGGAACGACGGATGACTGGGAAGAGAGGACAAGGAAGACCAAGAATGCGTTGGATGGACTCGGTGAAGTATAGCATTAGAAAACGGAACCTGGATCGGAACACCGAGTCGGGAGAGGAATGGTTGAACGACCGAACAAAGTGAAGAGGAACCATATTTGCCCCCACCCAGTGTCAGCTGGGAAAGGGGAAATGAAGATGATGATGAAGATTATACTAGAGGGCGTGGTAGCGCAGCTTTTGCTTCTCACCAAGGTAGACTGGGTTCGATTCCCGGTCAATACATGTGAGATTTTCAAAGTGAAATGCCATGTCCCGTGGTTCAGATTCCACGTAAAAAAAGAGGACCCGTGGCTCATGATCGCGAGATTAACTGTCACGTAAAACTGCAAGCTTCCTTACTTTTCACTGTAAACTCAACTCGACAAACTGTCACACTCACGTTTTCTTTTTATATATTTTTTTATTTGAAGGCTTCGACACCGTGGTCATTCAGTCCCGTGCATTTCGGTATGTGTAGGCTATACAGTAAAGGCTATATATAAATATAAAATATATCTGATAACCTGTGTTATTGTGGTGTCTGTAATAGTGTGTGCATTCGTAATTCAGGTTAGGACTAGGAAGGAGGTGGCCAAGGCCTCGAGTTAGGCATTATTCCGATATTTGCCTAGAGTAGGAGTGAGAAACCACGGAACACCATTTCCAGGATGGCTGACGTGGGAATAGAACTCACCTCTTCCTAGTTTTGCCTCATGAGGTTGAGTGTTCCCAGTTCCAGCCTTCAGTTCGTATTTAAATTTCTTGGCAGAGCCTAGACCTGCCGGGTGGCAGCCAAGAATGCTAGCCACTGCGCCACGAGGTGGATTCAATTTTGTCTTACATGAGCTCATATAAACAATATTTACAACACTTCGCCTTCTATTGTGTTCTAGTTCATTCATTAACTATGCTCATATCACTAACTCATACTGCGAGTGGTTTGTAATCAATAGCGATTTGCTTACCGCACGCGTTGACCAAGGCGCTCACGCATTACCTCGAGCTTCGCTGGAAAGCGTGGTTTTGAATCCCACCTCAGCGTCCTGAAAATGATTTTCGAGTTTTTCCATTTTCACCCCCAGGCAACGGTTCCATTTATCAGGTCCACGACGACTTCTTTCCAAATTCCCTTCCCTGACCCTTCCTTGATTAGACCCAAGTTAGCGGTCACCTGGGTGATCAGCCTGTCACCATCCCCAGTTGTGTCTGTTGACAAAGTGTGTACATCCCCAAGAAACTGTCCTTGTGCCGGTAGACCAATGTTCCCTCGGAGAGTTCGTGGGTGAAGCGGAGCTTGCAGGATAAGCAAGAGTTTCCATCAGGGACTAGAGATATAGTCGCCACCGTAGCGTAATGGTCAGCGTGGTTAGCTGCCGCCCCAGAGATCCTGGGTTCAATTCCCGGCTCTGCCACGAAATTTGAAAAGTGGTATGAGGACTGGAACGGGGTGGTCCAAATGAGTAGAGGGGGTTCAATTCCCACCTCAGTCATCCTCGAAGTGGTTTTCCGTGGTTTCCCACTTCGTCATCGGGCAAATGCCGGGATGGTACCCACCGTAAGGCCACGGCTGCCTCCATCCCAATTCCTTGACAAAACCCTCCCACTCTTCCTATCCCTTCATCAAGCCCCTGCTCGCTTTGCAGATGAGGCCGCCTTGGCGTCGTGCTGGTCACAAACCCCAGTTGTATTCCCGACCCATAGTCTCAAGCTCCAGGACACTGCCCTCAGTGGCGGTAGAGGTGGGATCCCTCGCTTAGTCCGTGGGAAAAGCCGATCATGGAGGGTAAAATGATGGCGAGCGAGCGGCTGGGGATATATTGATTACCTACTGCGCAGGAATGACATAGTCGGTTCAACATTGGCTCATTGAACCCGATGTTGTTCCATCCCAGCTCTATCCGATGGTTGTTAAAGGCTCTTAAAACGAGGCAATCTCGTGAAAGTATCTTTTTCATTGTCAACAGCCTTCGTTCCTAAGAACATAGGTCTATAGTACAACAACTTGTATAGATTCACTTTGAATCAGTTTCCGTAGTGTAGCGGTTATCACGTGCGCTTCACACGCGCAAGGTCTCTGGTTCGATCCCGGACGGAAACAATTTTATCCCAATCTGACTTCATATTCAATTAACAATATACCTTTCTATGGTGACTGACAAAACTATATTGGTAAATTCGGAGTAGTTGCTTAAAATAGCCAATGACTGTGAGTTATCTTATCCGTCTCACAAAATCAATAGTAAATTTCCGAACACACTCCACATTTATAAGGTGCGTTCAAAAGGTAATGAGCCGGAGGCATAATTACAGAAACCAGTACCTGTATGTTAGAAGTATTGGCCCTGGCTGTTGAGGCACTTGTCCCACTGTGATACGAAGCGGTGATTGGCTGTCTCATAAAATTCCCAAGGCTGCGATATGAACCACTGCCGCACGTACAGCTGGACGTCGGCGTCCGAGGTGAATCCTTGGCCCCGCAGAGCCCTTTTCAGGGGACCAAGCATGGCGTAATCACAGGGAGAGAGGTTTGGACTGTATGGAGTGTGGCCGAGAACCTCCCATTTGAATTTCTGTAGGAGTGCCGCGACTGTGTTGGCCGTATGAGGTCGTGCATTGTCGTGGAGCGACAACGGCGGCCATGGCGTTCACTGTCACTCGGCGGTCCTGGGCAATGAGTGCATCAACCAGCTGGACATTGTCATCCGTAATGCAGGGGGGGGGGGGGAGGGTGCCCCAGACCGGACATCATCGGCTAACGACACCCGTCCTTCCCTGAAGCACTTGTGCCACACCTTGACCCTTGCAAGAGACATGCAGTGTTCACCGTACACTTATGACATTCGGCGATGTATGTCCGTTCCCCTTACTCCTTCCGCTGTCAGAAATCGAACAACACCTCTTTGCTCTTCGGTTGACGCCTTCATGTCACTGTTTGCAATGCGACTGGCAGCGTTGGACGATTGGAGCATGCTGCTGCTCGCTTTGTATCGTCACGTGACGTGCACGCGTGCCCTCTAGCGACGGGCTGTGACCTTCCATGCTCTGGTCGGAACCACACCTCGATACACACGCCACGATTAGCCGATGTCGTCACCGGTTTGCGCATTCCAGCCTCTGGCTCGTTACTTTTTGAACGCACCTTATATATTTACGTTTTCCCTGATAGACACCGCGCATTAGCAAACCCTCACGAGATCAATAATACGTGGAACTTAAATTATCACAAAATAATATACTTCTTTAATACAATGTAAACCCAAGACTACAAATTTTCACACTCAAATTTGTCTTGTTTCATTGGAGGATCTTGAACGTCATAGACATTCAGTCCCGTGTACTTGGGTGTGCTCGCTTCGCATGACATTTGTCTCATATAAAATATTGACAATTTCCTATACAAACCTTGAGCAACTCGATTCATTTCTTATTATAACATACAATACTGCTAGTTATATCTCCTTCTGTTATCTTCATTCTCAAAAATATTTAATTCATTGTTTCAACTCTTACTATTTCCTCAGAAATAATCCCCGGTTGTCTCACAAATATTTCTTATTCTAATCCTTAAACTGGTGTGTGAACTACGAACTCATTCTGCTGCGTGTGGTTTGTTATTATAATAATGGCCGCAGAGCCCACAAGCGCCAACGCGCTACTTCGAGCTTCGCTGGAAAACGTGGGTTCGAATCTTACCTCGGCGTCCTGATAATGGTTTTCGTGGTTTCCCATTTTCACCACCAGGTAAATGCCGGGACTGTTCCTTTCAACAGGTCCACGACGATTCCTTTCCCTGACCCTTCCTTAATTACATGCAAGTTAATGGTCGCCTGTCACCATCCCTAGTTGTATCTGTTGACAAAGTGTTGTTTTAAATGATTCATTGAGAGCTTTTGCGACATCGTGGTCATGTAGCCCCGTGTACTTGGGTGTGCGTAGAAGTTGTCTGATAACCTGTGTCATTGTGATGCCAGTACAGCTATAACTTTTCTACCACTTTGCTACCACTTTGCTACCACTTTTCTACCACTTTTGTCTCACTTTTGCTCTCACTTTAAACTATTATTTTTATTACAGAGTTAACTTTACTCATAGACCTGCTGTGGTGAATAGGCTCTATTTGTAATATAGTCTTACCTGTAGTGTGTGGTGTAACAAAAGGACTGCACCACTGCAATAGTCAAGCACTCGCATCAAGAAATGTTTGAAAGATAAAATGAACTTTTCAATATTTGCAATGTGCAAAACGTGAATTTTAAATATGCAAAGTGAGAAATATAAAAAATGAGAAATGTCTAACAACATTTTTAAATAATCAATAAAAGGAAATAATACTTGGGCAATACAGTTTTTTTTATTTCACAGTATATAAGGCATTATAATGAACGTGCTCAATATAAATCGTGCCTATTAATCGTGTCCAGTATAAATCGCGCTTACTAATCACGCTTAGTATAAATCGCGCCTACCAATCGCACCTACTAATCGCGCCTGCTAATCACGCCTAGTATAAATCGCGCCTAATCGCGCCCAGTATAAATCTCGCCTACTAATCACGCCTGCTATCAATTACGCCCGGTGAAATCACACCCAGTAAAAATCGCATCCAGTATAAATCATGCCCAGTATAAAACACACCCAGTATCAAACACGTCTACTAATCGCACCAACTATCAATTGAGCCTGATATAAAACGCACCCAGTAACAATCGCGCCTACTAATCGCGGCTATTAACAATCACAGCCAATAAAAATCATAATCACTATAAATTGTATTCAGTATAAATCTTAACATTGAGGAATGCGTGTAAATCGCTTGCAGTCTAAAAATTGTTCATGTAATTATCAATCCTGACAGTACTTTGGAAATTCCACCTTTGAAAAATATCAATCCACTTCACATTTATGTTTACTGTTATTATTACTGAGGTGACTTTACTAAAATTTAATTCGTGTGTATTAGTTGATATGGAAGTCTCAACAACCAGCCATGGTAAGCCATGTGCCTACTATAAAGGATATACATACAGTATATTGTAAAAAAAAAAACAATAAAGATGGAACTCTTATTTGGCTATGTTCAAAACAACGATCCAAAAAGTGTCGAGGAATGATTAAGACAAAAGACTCCAACGTACTTACTTCAAACGAGCGTCATTGTGAATCTCAAAATAATACACATTTAAATGCACAAAATACTCTAACCAAGGTAAAAAAGCAAGTCCGAGAAAAATATATTGCTGCTCAAGATAGTACATTGTTTGCTAAAGAGCATTTATCTTCTTCTGAAAACGTCATTTTAGGATAGTTGTCAACGTCCGAAAAACTGCCAACACTATCACAGACAACACAAACTATGCAAGAAGTGATATTGAAAGAGGATCAAAAAGGACTATATGGTAATAGTGATGATGATTATAATGATGATGATGATGATGATGATAGTGATAATGATGATGATGATGATGATGTTAATGGTAATGCTCTGTTTACACGTAAAATCATTTGTTAAATTTGTCGACTGGAACAATCCCAGTAAGCTAATCCGGCGGCTTCAGCAATTGCATGCATAAAAACAGGCTGGTTACACGGGATATGAGGAAGAACTATTGGATATAGAAAATGAACTTCGTCATGGCAAAATTATTATGTAACGAGTCCACGTAACCACTTAGAGTGAGTCTTAACATACATTCTAGGGATTTTACTACTGCATATATAGTCATCCTTTTAAATCTATAGAAAGCAATCGTGAATAGATGGAGAGTTGTATTCTGTGTGTATATATAGTAAAAATATTTAAATTAAATTAATTAAAATATTTTATATGTATCTCTTGTTTTCCTTAATTACTACCCCCACCTCTCACTTCTAATGCACTCGTTAACCATCGACAGTCTCCGGCAATGTTCAGATAGAGTTGTCTTAAATAATGCATTCTATTTGCAGTTTTGTGTACTAAGTACCATAATAATACAGTGTCGCCAACCAATGTTGAGTTAATAGTTAAGTCAGGTATGGAATTCAAACCCATGTGTTTTTAGTACTGTCGCACGAGACTAAGTATACATCGTTCCTGATCTAAGACCAAAAATAAATTTCTTGACCAAGCCAACTATCAAACCCAGGCCTCCAGTACAAGAGACAAGAGTGTTAGCCACTATGCAAGGAAATAGGATTGGAAATGAGGCTGTCGTGGCCTGTCAAAAGGTATCGTCCTAAGAGCACTTTAAGGTCTATTTATAGTTTTATCTCTCAAAGTTGAGTGTACATTGTTTCTTGACAGAGCTAAAAATCAAACCCAAGCCTTTGCGGTAAGAGGTATACTGCTTGACCACTAAGCTATAGCACATTTTATTTCTATAAAGTGCTCTGCTTTAGTCCTCAGAGCTGGGAATCGAGTTAAAACCTTCAGTGTAGCAGCCTAAAGTGCTAGCCACTAAGCTATCGCACCATCTCTTTCTATAGAGTGGTCTGTTCTACAGTAGGCCTAAAGCTAGGAATCAAGTTAAAACCTCTAGTGCAAAAGCCTCAAGTGTTAGCCGCTATGCAAAAAGAATAATAATTTAAGAAAAAGAGCCGTTAACTTAAGTTAGGTACCATCCCAGAATTTAGCTACAGTTATAAGTGGAAAACCATTCCAGAATGGTTAATAGTGGGAATTAAAGCCCGCTCTCCTCTGTTTTGCATCACGAGGCTTAGTGCACACCATTAAGATGAAAGCGAGAATTTAAGAACTGCAACTATTACGTCATGCTAACATATTATTGCATCATGGTAACTAGATACATATCTTCCGGCTAAATCAACTTGTCCATACTGTCTCCAAAGCAAACAGACCTGCATGTTACAAAACCGCTTTCAGTGTTAATTAGTACCGTTTGCAAATAAGGTGCGATGAAAGTCTATGTATTGCGTGGTTTTTACGCCCGGATATCCTTTCCCATTGGTTAGCTCGTGAAAAACAAAAGGTTAGTAAATAAATTTCGTTATATAATAATGTATAAATCATTAGCCCCATGTATTTGGGTGCACATAAATCATAATATGGGGTTTGCAATATCAAAGTTGTTATAGCCGTCTAGCTAGGGTATTTCAATATCATGGCTATTAGCCATGTGTACTTGGGTGTGCTACGTATCGTGGCAGTCCAGTGAACTTTGAGTTTAATATATGGTTAAGGGCATCTTAAAATAATTTTAGGAAATTTAATTGAATATTCGCTAATTTATGGTAACCGTGCTTATGTGTATAGTAATTAGCCAGCGCCTGTTGACTAGCATTTACCGTTACTCAGTGGCGTTTTGGTAAGCTCTACATGGCCATCCTAATCGTCTCTGGTATAATGTCTCGTTTTTGTGTAAATAAACCAACATGGTCACTTAGTTTTTATATAGGCCTAAGCATCTGTTGTATGTAAACCAAAATGGTGGGCTGCTCTCTAGAACCCTATCCACTGATCAAAACAAGCATAGTCGCCAAAGTGTAAGCTCACAGCTAACTCATGTCTGGTCATAAAATTCTTATCGCAAGGCCACTCAAGGCCAAAAAAATAATAGTCTTAACGTATAGTGTAATCGTCTTTCTACCTACAAAGCCATGTGTAATAAATAGTCAATATTAGTTTGGTCTTTTCTCAAAATCTTAAATCAAAAATCTAAAATCTAAAATCTAAATTCTAAAATCTAAAAATAAATAATTCATAGTAAAGGAGATATAATTCCAAGTAATATAATTACTTATATGTTTTTCTTTAATAATTAGTTATCTAAAATTTCCAGTCAATGACTTAACAGTTTGGTCTTTTGGCCGAATGTAAAATGTAAAATCTAAAATCAAAATTCTTAAACCTAAAATCTAAACAAAAGCACCAAACTTTTGTTTACTTAGGCAACACTGAAAAATGGCTTCAAACCTCACAATGCTAAAATCTAAAATCTAAAAATTCATAGTAAAGGGAATGTAATTCGAAGTAATACAAATCCTTATATGTATTTCTTTAATAATTAGTTACCGAAAATTTCAAGTCATAACATTATGGTTTGGTCTTTTAGCAAAATCTTGGTTTCGTCTTTTCGCAAAATCTAAAATCTAAAATAAAAAATATGAAATATAAAATCTAAAATCTAAAATAAAAATTAGAAAAATTAAAAAAAATCGAAAATCAAAATATCAAAAATCAAAAATTTAAAATTAAAAAAAATAAATCTAAAATCTAAAAATCTTACATGCATTATTTTAAGTCCTAATTCAGGTTTTTACAATTATACATTCAACAAATCTTGGGTTCGCAAAGCCATATGTCACCTCACGTGTCCAAATATGATTATTGGTTTATAAAATCACAGGTCGATCACCTTGCAGTTTTCAGTATTTTGGGTAAATTCACGGGCCATGGGAAAGGGAACTTCGCGCCGAGTCATTTAACACCTTGTGTGTCCAAATTTGATCATTAGTTAGCGAGATATTAAAAAGTCGATGTCCTTTTAGTTTTGGATATTTTCGATAAATGAATGAACCATAGGAAAAGAAAGGGGGTCATGCCAAGTAATTTGTCACCTCGCATGTCTAAATCCGATCATTGGTTAGCGAGATAGTAAAACGTGGATGACCTTTTAGTTTTGGGCTCTTTGGTTAAATAAGGGGGCTATAGGAAAAGAAAAGGGGGGTCATGAAAAGTAATTTGTCACCTCACGTGTCCAAATCCGTTTATTAGTTTATAAAATCTCAGTTCGATGACCTTACCGTTTTGGGTAATTTGGGTAAATGTGTGGGCCATAAAACAGGGGGTTTGGCCATCTTGAATCCTACGATATCTCACGCGTCCAAATCCGATAATTGGTTTATGAAATCTCAGGTCGATGACCTTGCAGTTTTGGGTATTTTTTGAAAATTTGTGGGCCATGGGAAAGGGAACTTCGCGCCGAGTCATTTGACACCTTGTGTGTTCAAATCTGATCATTCGTTAGTGAGATATTAAAAAGTCGATGACCTTTAAGTTTTGAATAATTTTGGTAAATAAATGAACCATAGAAATAGAAAGGGGGTCATGCCAAGTAATTTGTCACCTCGCGTGTCCAAAATCCGATCATTGGTTAGCGAGATACTAAACAGCCGTTGAACTTTTAATTTTGGGTTCTTTGGTAACATTTGGGGGCTATAGGAAAAGAGGGCCATCACCCGAAGTCATTGGACACCTCAAACGTCCAAATCCGATGATTGGTTCGAGAAATATCGCCATTCGCCGCGTGGGTAGTTTTTGATCACGCCTTGTGGGTTAGGTTAGGTTAGGTTAAACTACAGCCGCCATCTTGTTAGGTTAGGCTAGGTTAAGTCAATAACCAATAAATAGTCAATTAAAAAGGCGTAAAACCAAAATGTTCAACATGAGTAGTTAGGCCCTTTGGCACAATTTGGGAAAATAAATAGCCCATGGCCAAGGGGACATAACCCCGAGAAATTTGACACCTGACACGATCGTCTCCGATGATTGGTTCGGGAGATATCGCCAAGCCGAGTAGCCAGTGCGTTAGTTGGGTGGGGTGATCTAGGACTATTACTGTCTCACTACTCATGTCACTTATGTGCTACTGTGTTACTCATGAGTAGGGCCCGGATCGATATGCTCGAAAAAATCTGCAGATATGCTCGAAAACCATGTGTTTTATGCTCGATAGATATGCTCGAAAAACCCATTATATGCTCGATAGATATGCTCGAAAAAAACATTATATGCGGTTAAGTATGCAGAATATGCTCGAAAAACACCGTTAAAAACTATAGAAAGGAAAGTGGAACGAAAAAACCAATAACATATCTTTATATACCGGCTTTATTCTCTATTATGTATGATACACTGCGATATACTCGCATTCAAGTTTCAAGTATATATAAGAGAAGTTCTCTTATAAAAGTTACAGTTTAAAAGTTCATTTACAAAATGTTCAAAATTAGGCGAATCAATGAAGTAGATTTGCTTTATTCTGTACAACAAGAATTTTATGTTTTCAGTTTTGAATGATTTTCTTAAATCAGTCAATAAAGGTTTCAATAACGAGAATGACCTCACTGAAGGTTAAAAACCTGCGGTTTCATTATTCGCACCAGATAGGCTTTTCAATAATTATTTCTGTTTTCGAACCATAAGGATGGTCAGGGGCCGATTTCGGCATGGGCGAATTCGAAGGAAAACAAACTATTTAGACGAAAACCACAAGAATATGCATTTATATGCTTCTATTCTGAAAACCGCAGTTTTATGCATTTATATGCTCGATAAATTTCAATTATGTTGGTCCCAGTGAGGTGAAAATACCACCGAAAGGCTTCTTTCAATGTGTACTATTCAGGGGAAAAATATGCAAATATGCTCGAATCCGAGCCCTGCTCATGAGTATATTTTCTTTTATACTGTAATTAATAAAATGTCTACTCTACATTTTTTTCATGCATTAGGCTTTATATAATGCAGAGAGATGGAAATTGTACGGGTAGAAGACAAACGAAGACTTACAATGGGAAAGAGAATACAAACTTATGCATTTTAGCCTATTTTCATTTTTGAAAAAAAAAAAAAAAAGACTAATATAATATTTATTATGTGTACATTAATTTTCAAACATTAGTTTACATATTTGCTTCTGTGTTTCACCAGTCTCTCGTTAGTGTGTTTAGCGGATGGGTTCTGTTTCCACATTTCAGCAAGTGATACTCGGGGCATGGTTTGTTGCATAATTCACAGACGCAGTCATTCTCCGGTTCGTGGTATGTTTTGTTCCGACATATCTTCCCATGGGACCCGTGGGCGGCGAATCTTGTGTACAGATGGTGAAGTTCATAGTTCGGTCCCTTCCAGGCTTCTGTTTTCATCGCTTCTGTGTCCATTATTTGCTCCGGGACCTCGTTGGCTTTGTTCTGCCTTTCCTTGATGACTGTTTTGTATGCGTGTGTTTCCGGTAATCCGAAGCTGAGTTTTATGTCCTCTATGAAAAATGACTCTCGTTCCTGTGAATTTAGAGATCAAGAGGGCTCGTTTTAGGAATCTGGCTTGAATGCTTTCTATTTTCCTAAGGTGGTTTGCCGTCAGGTAGGGCCATGTTTTTTGGATTCCGTACGTTGCAGTCGGAGCAACTTTCAATTTGAACAGCGCGATTGCGGTTGGCAGGGATAGCTTCCGGAGCTTAGGGATGTCGTAAGTTGCTTTCTTTGCAGCAGTCACTCTCTCTTGTGTATGCAGAGAGAAGGTGGTTCCAGTTGTTTGTAGTGTAACACCTAGGTATTTGAAGCTGGGTACAATTTCTATGGTTTCTTTCCCACACATGAAGTGGTCCCTCTTAGATAGCCTGCGTCCCTTTCTGAATTGCATTGCCTTTGTCTTGGCACTGTTTATTTCCATGGAGTTTTCTGTTGCCCATATCTTAATGTTCTCCATGACTACCTGTAGGTCTTCTTGACTCTTGGAGAGGATGGCCATGTAATCTGCGTACATTAGCAGCTTAACGTTTCTTGTGCCAATGGTCTGTCCGATATCTGAAGTCATCACGTTAAAGAGGACTGGGCTCATCGGGTCTCCTTGCAGGACCCCTCGTGTTTGGGTGATGTTCTTCGACGTGGATATGCCATCATAGATTGTGACGTAGTTGGCGTATAGAATCGACTTGATTGTTTCGAGTTCGTTGTTTGTGCTGCCTAGAATGTCCTCTAGTTTATGGGTAAGTATCTCCCTGCTGATGCTGTCAAATGCCTTCGAGTAATCTATGAAGATTGCATATAATGGTGTGGCGGGTTCGGCTAGTGTGGTTGTTATTTCTTGTATGATTTCTTGGACAGCGTGCAGTGTTGATCTGCCCGGGGTGAAGCCATATTGATTCGGTGGTATGTAGGCTCTTAATCTATGTTCTATACGTGCTAGTAGGATCTGGAAAACAGTTTGAATATGACATTTTCCAGGGAGATTCCCCTATAGGAGTTTGGGTCATCCTTTCTTCACTTTCCTTTGTATAGCACAATTATGATTGAATTTCTCCATGGTTCTGGAATTGAGTTGTTCTTTAGGCATTCATTCAAAAGTTCCGTCAGTGGTTCTAGTAGGTCTTGCTGTGCTTCCTTCAGGTGTTCCATGCAGTGGCGTTTTCTCAAATACCACGGGGTAAGCACCGCTTATCTAGCATACTCTCATAAAAATAAAGTTTATATTATGACTTTCTAACGCGCGAGCAACAGCAAAATCGCCGCTTTGAATGAAGTTCCTCGTCCTCTACCCAGTTCTTTACAATCGCCCACCACTACTTTGTAGAGAAAGAGGAAAGAGCGCGGCCGGATGCTATGACAACGGCTTGTGTACCTCCAGGAGCCTTTTCAAGGTTTGTAGAAGACAAACCTTGGAGCCTTCTGGCCCGGAACACCGCTATGGCTGATGGAGTGGTATACCAAGAACGTCAGGTCGTCCTTGATTGGCTAAGACAGGGGGTGTGACGTTCCATAGCCACATGGCTGTCGTCGAGAAGCTGGTAGCAGGGTCTGCTTCGATTCGGGCGGCTTACCCTCGTGAGCATGGAACACCAGCACTGCTAAATATTATTTGGCGCGCTTCCCCAGTCCCCACCCTCCATCGCGCGGTTTTTCAACGCAAGAGAAAGTTCTGAACATCAGACCCGACCTTTGCTGGGTGCGGTAGTTGCAATTCTGATTCGTTCGGTTAACTCACCACTGTATGTTTTTGAGTGCAATAAGTAAAATGTAGTATACCGTAACTAGATATTATTGTGTTGAAATGTATACTGCGTTGGAATCTTCAGAGTGGTCCATCAACCCGAAAAGTTGCTCTGATTATTATTCAAATTATATTCAAGGAGTAGGTGTAAAGGATGTATCATTTTAAATGTAAATACATCCGTATAATTTGATTAATATTTTAAAGACCTATCACATTATTTTAAAAAAAAGTTGGTTATTGCGGTATCAAGTGCAATCTGTTCTCATTTGTACAAAATTAATTAATGTCACTATTTACTGTACCTTGGCGGATCACTTGTAGTGAAGTTCAATTCTTCTCTTCCTCAGCGAATTCATCAATTACGCGGTCGTGAAAATCAGTGTTCCCCTGCAGGCTGCACAATAACTACTTTTCAATTGAAAGAAGCGCGAGATGTGAAAGTCCTTCCTGATGTATTGAGTTTCGGGTGAAGGATTTTATACGTTTCATGGTAGAAAACGTTCTCTCCACTGATACACTAGACGCCGGAATTGTTAGTAGTCTACTAGTTTGCATAGGTTATAGACTTCCCCATAGGCTACGCCCCAATTAAATCATTCAAACTAAGAAGCTGTGAAAGCCATCAGTACAATTTGAGTGATATTTGCAAAGAAATATTAACTGAACATGTAATACAATGCCATAAGATACTAGTAGCATGTTTATTATTCTAATGTTCACTTAGTTCTCATAATAGAAAATAATAATAATGTTATTGGTTTTACGTCCTTGGTAACTACTGAGGCTTTTAGAGACGCCGGGGTGCCAGAATGTTGCCCCCAAAGGGATCTTTAACGTGCCAGTAAATCTACTGACATGGTTCCCTCGCATTTGCGCACTCTCCAATGCCGACTGTCTACACCGGGATTCGATCCCGCTATCTTAAGCTCAGCAAGCGAGAACGTTACCGCTGAGCCACGCAGCCAGTCATAATAGAAGATTTACGGGTATTAACCTAAACGTTTAGCTCCTTAGACCAAGAAATGTGAACAACAAAAACACAAATTGCCACACTGTTCAATCATCAAATGACGCACGATACGAAAAGCTCGCCAACCCTGTTGTTGAATAATTTACTCCGCACTTAATATAGTTACATGGATTGGCATGCCTGAAATTGAAAAGGGGAAAATGAGCTGTGCTGTATTACAATTTCTTATATTTTTTAAAATGTGAAAGACTCATAATTATGTGTGTAGAGTAATTGTTGCTACTTCAGACATCAAGCTGTACATTTCTCAGGGCGTAGCTGGAACCGGGTGTTGAAGTTGCTTTATGGTGTAAGCCTATACTTTGAGTCGTCTTCACAGCTTACCCTCGAAAAAATTCCACGCCACGCCACTGGTTCCATGTAAATTCCATCAGGTCCGGCTGCTTTGTTGAGTTTTCCAGATCTTATAAGTTGGTTGACTTCCTCTGTTGTGATTGGAACTATGTTCTGTTTGTTCGTTGTGTCTGATGTGCGATATACTGTTGGTTTGTCCTCGGCAAGGAGGCTGCTAAAGTGGGCTTCCCATTGCTCCATATTAACGAGGGGGCTTATTGCCTGCTTCTTTGACGACCTTAGAATTTTATACGGTTTCAGTTCGGCTTCGGCTATGAATTTCTGATCTGTGGAGAGGTCGTGTTTTTGCTTCTTTTCTTTCAATAGCCTTTTGTACCTCCGGCGCTCTTTGCCATATTCCATTAGGGCGCTTCCTCCGTGTTCTCTGGCAGCCTGGAGGAGTTGTAGAGTGCATTGTCTTTTGATATAGCACTCTTCGTCAAACCATGGCTTTGCTGATCGTGTGTGGGTGGGCAGTTGAGTGGTGGCCTGTATGATTGTGTCATTCAAGGTTGCTGTTGCCTTGTCCAGGTTCCCCTGTTTCAGCATGTGCGTTATTGCCGTTAGTTTTTCTTTATTCGTATTCCATTGTTTTTCCATCTATGTTCCTTGAAACTTTAGGTTAAAGGTTTTCATCTGTCTGTTCTTGTAATCCAGTTCTTATTTGAACTTCGATTGTTACTGGTAGGTGCTTTCTGATAGCCACTTTTCCTATATTCACCTGTGTGTGATCCTTAATATTCGTCAATATTAAGTCGATCGTGCTTTTTCCGTTTAGCAGTCTTTGTTGTCGATCCATGAGAAAATCTGTGATCGCTTCTGTTTTTGGGTCCCGTTTATCTTTGCGGCAGTTTAGGTCTCCTAGTAGCGTGGTAGGCTTGTCGGTGTGTATGTTCTCCAGGGCTCTCCCCAGTTCGACAATGATGACCTCTGGTTCTGTTTTGGGTTGAAAGTAGGCTCCTATAATGTTCATTTTTCCCGTGACTACTGTTAGTGTGCTGGATGTACGATCAATTAGTCTTATGGGTTGCAGGTGCTGCTTTATGAAACAGCTCAGTCCCCCTGATGGGCGGCCTTTATCTCCTTTTTTGGCTAGGGAGTGGATGCCGTAAAACTTGTTGATGTCTATTTCCTCTGTGCTGAGTGTTTCTGTGCGGAGCAGTATGTCGTTGTCTTGGAGGGTGGGGAGAGGGTTTATGGCCATTACAGATTTGAGACATTCCATGTTCCATGTCGTTATTTTGAAGAGTTCCATAATATTACTGTTATTGTGGTGCGGTCTGTGGGTCCCTTGGGTTTTTCCGACGGCTGGAGTAGCTTGGTTCCGGGTGTTAGAGTTGAAAGGTGCGAAAAGTGATCCCCTTGGGCCAGAAGTTTTCATGGTCCACTTTATCTTTGTCTTCATCTAGGATTGCTATTTTGAAGGCTTATGAGATCACCTTTGTCCGTGTGTGTGTATGTGTGCGCGCGCATGTGTGTGTGTCCCTCTAATAACTTCTAAACGGCAGGAGCGATTTCAATGAAACTCGGTTATGTCTTATTACCATTTTGGCCGACCCCTACCGTGCCCTTCAAATGTTATTACGTCTCACCAGTCCAACATGGCGGCGGTGCGAAATATTTCACCGGCGTTCTATATCTCCGAAATTATTACTGATATCACCCTGAAATTTTGAACGGTGATAAAAAGCACTACGAAAAGTTCACCTATGTAACTATGTAATGTAATGTTTATACATCACTCTATGGCCTACTATATAAAAATCCAACATGGCGAACATCCGAAATATTTAGACGGTTCTCAATATCTATTAATCTATGGCAGCAATCAAATAGAAATTGTGTATGTTGATAGAGGCTATGAACATACGTTCACCTATGGGACCTTCAATAACCTGGTGAGCACAAATCCAACATGGCGGCGACGCGAAATGGAAATATTTAAATGGACGTTTCTCGCGATTTAACCATCCGAGCGCAGTGAAACTTGATGCGGGAAATGCTTATACAAATTTTAATCCACTGGCATCTACATTATTTCAACTGTTTTCATAACCACAAGATGGCAGCTGTGCGAAATTATAAAATCTCGTTTATATTTCATTTATCCTAATCGTGCGATTGAAGTTTGAATACTACACGTACACGATAATATTCATGTAATAGTACATAACTCTAAGCCTTACTTATATAAAAATCCAATATGGCGACCATCTGAAATATTTAGACGGTTCTCAATATCTATGAATCTATTACAGCAATCAAACTGAAATTTTGTACGTTGATTGAGGCAATTAGCATAAGTAGGATATATGAAAATAGACTGTATAATTCTTCACGGAACTATTTGTTATTTTATAGTTTCATTAACCTACGTAGGATATACATTCTTTTTCTGTTTTATTTTATGTATTTTCTATTTTCTTCGATTCTTAGGAATTCCCAACGATGAAAAAACCCAGTCATGAGTCCAGCGAAACAAAGAAAAGGGCAGAGAAATTGGAGAGTGTGGGATAACAATAAGAGGAACAAAACACAACGTAGCAACGCCCCTCGTCATTCGACTTCTCAGTATTTGAGACCGCCCTGCACTGAGGCTCCAGCGACGCTATTCAGACACATCGTTGACCGACAATCCCTTATTTTACCAGGGATGCAACGATCAGACCTATCGGAGATGACCAGTAGTGGATCATCAGTCAGCGCCAGCAGTCCATTGTTCCAGTTTTGGTTGATAAGACTGATTTTCCAGGCAACAACAATGCTGTCAACTTGTTTACACTACCCACAATAGTCCATCCTCATAAAAAAGGAGCATACTGATACAAGTTCGACGGAACAGAAAGAAACCCAAATTGAAAATTGGCGCACTCAAAATAAATATATAGGTACTTAAGCATTAAAACCAAGCTATAAAACGACATTATTGGAAATTAGAAAATTAATTTCAGAGGCAAAATATCTATCAATGGCAGTGAATTATCTAAGACTACCAATCAAAACCAACTTCTGGCTCTCGGTAGGAATTCTGTTCAACTTGTAACGCAAAAGTGGAATCGACATGTGAGGTCAACTTACCTCCTAAAGAAAGAGTATAACTTAAGTTTGAAGATTTAAAGACTTTGCATTGTGTAACCTAAGTTAAGAATAATAATTTGTTGTTTTTTGAGACTGCAATCATAAAACGAAGTATGTTAACTTATGTAACATTCTTTAAAAAAATTGTTTTGAAGAAATACATTTTTTGTCTCCTCACGATTGACACTGTTATAAAATCCATTTTTTGTACAACTTAAATCCCAAAACCAACCCCCACTGGTATATTTGGAAATGGTGAAGCATGAGCAACATCCGACATTAAAAATAACTATTATTGTACGCAATAAAGAAGTTACAAAAATCAAGACAAGACGATGCTATTATATTCCATGTCACTCATGAGAATCAACATATGGTAGGATCAAATATTTTTCGAGGCACAGCATGAAAACTCTAGTTTAATGTTGCAGTAGTTCATTATTAACAAGAATGAGTGAAAAAAATCGGTATAAACTTGAGGGAAAATAAAAATAATTACTATTGTGTCACTCTGGAGTTTTATTACATTTTACTGCATTACAGCAATCAAAATTTATTTTCCTGTCTGACCATCAGCGTTTTGATGTGCCGAAGGATATAAAAATATTTTGTGACCCCTTCCAAGCAAATACGACAACATTTCAGTTTTGACAACCTTCTTAATTTTGGGTGATGAAATCGGTCAAAAATATGAAAATGGCCCGGATAATGATTCCAGCAACTAACAGAAGAGGTTTCTAAATGTGAGTAGGGTGAGCGGCTACAAGGTGTGCATTTAAGACAGCCTGGTATAAATCAACAGAACACTCCTTGTTCGGCAATGTTGTAATGTATAAGTTACATGTCATATAGGCCTACATACTAAAATATCCATCAAATACTTGTATGTATGTATGTATGAATGTATGTACAACTCTACAAAATACTTACTACCCTACCAGCGAATTGTTACCGGTGGCGGTAATCGGAACTAATGCGCTCCGCCCAGCCTCACGTCTGCGATAGACGAACAGTCGTCGCCAGCGAAACCTCATCGCGTGTCATTTGTGTGCATGATTCGTGCTGGTCCGTGCGCTGTGCGGCGTGTTCGAATTGTATGACTGTACATGCGTTCCCCTCTTGCTCCGCATCCGCTCGCTGCAACCTTAACGAGGCGAGAGGACATATTGCAGCGTTTCCCAAACTGTGGCACGCGTACCACTGGTGGTACGCTCGTACTGCTGTAGTGGTACGCAGTGATGTTCCGAAAAATATAAAAAATATTAGTTACGTTTAAAAAACATTAAATAAAATTTTAAAATTAAAAAAAACATCGATATGTTGCTGGAGGACTTTAAGGGAAGAGATAAGAAGCAGTTTTATGAATTGAATTGAGATTCAGAACTAAGGCAAACTTTTTCAAAAATGGCTCTTGTGAACTTTTGGGGTAAGAGGCGTGCAGCCTATTCAGACATAGCTGACAAAGCAGTTAAGATTTTTACTGCTTTTCACTACTTCGTACTTGTGTGAGACTGCATTTTCTTCACTTATCTATCTCAAGAATAAATACTGGAATAGGCTCCTTACAGTGGAAAACGATCTTCGTTTGAGACTCAGCAATCTTAAACCAGACATTCCTAAGTTGGCTTTTAATCTTCAAGCTCACCCTTCGCATTGACGTTGTTAGTTGAACTTTTGTGTTTATGGTATATTGGTTTTCACGGCCGGTGAATTAAAACTCAGCAATTCTTCTAGGTTTGTGCCGTGTCTTGTGTGGGGTTTCGCCTAGGACACCAAGCTAGGCTCATCGGCGGGCTCTTGGTGTCTCCGCCCGGACCCCCACAGGAGTGACGAACTGCGCGCCACCTCCCTTTATATAAGGTGCAACTGCACCACTTGACTACGAGAACTAAAAGTTCAAGCAGCCTTAACCTCCCTATGAAGGCTTCCAAAAAGATGGTATATTGGCTTTCACGGCCGGTGAATTAAAACTCAGCAATTCTTCTAGGTTTGTGCCGTGTCTTGTGTGGGGTTTCGCCTAGGACACCAAGCTAGGCTCATCGGCGGGCTCTTGGTGTCTCCGCCCGGACCCCCACAGGAGTGACGAACTGCGCGCCACCTCCCTTTATATAAGGTGCAACTGCACCACTTGACTACGAGAACTAAAAGTTCAAGCAGCCTTAACCTCCCTATGAAGGCTTCCAAAAAGATGGTATATTGGCTTTCACGGCCGGTGAATTAAAACTCAGCAATTCTTCTAGGTTTGTGCCGTGTCTTGTGTGGGGTTTCGCCTAGGACACCAAGCTAGGCTCATCGGCGGGCTCTTGGTGTCTCCGCCCGGACCCCCACAGGAGTGACTAACTGCGCGCCACCTCCCTTTATATACGGTGCAACTGCACCACTTGACTACGAGAACTAAAAGTTAGAGCAGCCTTAACCTCCCTATGAAGGCTTCCAAAAACATGGTATATTGGCTTTCACGGCCGGTGAATTAAAACTCAGCAATTCTTCTAGGTTTGTGCCGTGTCTTGTGTGGGGTTTCGCCTAGGACACCAAGCTAGGCTCATCGGCGGGCTCTTGGTGTCTCCGCCCGGACCCCCACAGGAGTGACGAACTGCGCGCCACCTCCCTTTATATAAGGTGCAACTGCACCACTTGACTACGAGAACTAAAGGTTCAAGCAGCCTTAACCTCCCTATGAAGGCTTCCAAAAAGATGGTATATTGGCTTTCACGGCCGGTGAATTAAAACTCAGCAATTCTTCTAGGTTTGTGCCGTGTCTTGTGTTGTGTGGGGTTTCGCCTAGGACACCAAGCTAGGCTCATCGGCGGGCTCTTGGTGTCTCCGCCCGGACCCCCACAGGAGTGACGAACTGCGCGCCACCTCCCTTTATATAAGGTGCAACTGCACCACTTGACCACGAGAATTAAAAGTTCAAGCAGCCTTAACCTCCCTATGAAGGCATCCAAAAAGATGGTATATTGGCTTTCACGGCCGGTGAATTAAAACTCAGCAATTCTTCTAGGTTTGTGCCGTGTCTTGTGTGGGGTTTCGCCTAGGACACCAAGCTAGGCTCATCGGTGGGCTCTTGGTGTCTCCGCCCGGACCCCCACAGGAGTGACGAACTGCGCGCCACCTTCCTTTATATAAGGTGCAACTGCACCACTTGACTACGAGAACTAAAAGTTCAAGCAGCCTTAACCTCCCTATGAAGGCTTCCAAAAAGATGGTATATTGGCTTTCACGGCCGGTGAATTAAAACTCAGCAATTCTTCTAGGTTTGTGCCGTGTCTTGTGTGGGGTTTCGCCTAGGACACCAAGCTAGGCTCATCGGCGGGCTCTTGGTGTCTCCGCCCGGACCCCCACAGGAGTGACGAACTGCGCGCCACCTCCCTTTATATAAGGTGCAACTGCACCACTTGACTACGAGAACTAAAAGTTCAAGCAGCCTTAACCTCCCTACCATCTTTTTGGAAGCCTTCATAGGGAGGTTAAGGCTGCTTGAACTTTTAGTTCTCGTAGTCAAGTGGTGCAGTTGCACCTTATATAAAGGGAGGTGGCGCGCAATACGTCACTCCTGTGGGGGTCCGGGCGGAGACACCAAGAGCCCGCCGATGAGCCTAGCTTGGTGTCCTAGGCGAAACCCCACACAAGACACGGCACAAACCTAGAAGAATTGCTGAGTTTTAATTCACCGGCCGTGAAAGCCAATGTACCATCTTTTTGGAAGCCTTCATAGGGAGGTTAAGGCTGCTTGAACTTTTAGTTCTCGTAGTCAAGTGGTGCAGTTGCACCTTATATAAAGGGAGGTGGCGCGCAGTTCGTCACTCCTGTGCGGGTCCGGGCGGAGACACCAAGAGCCCGCCGATGAGCCTAGCTTGGTGTCCTAGGCGAAACCCCACACAAGACACGGCACAAACCTAGAAGAATTGCTGAGTTTTAATTCACCGGCCGTGAAATCCAATATACCATCTTTTTGGAAGCCTTCATAGGGAGGTTAAGGCTGCTTGAACTTTTAGTTCTCGTAGTCAAGTGGTGCAGTTGCACCTTATATAAAGGGAGGTGGCGCGCAGTTCGTCACTCCTGTGGGGGTCCGGGCGGAGACACCAAGAGCCCGCCGATGAACCTAGGTTGGTGTCCTAGGCGAAACCCCACACAAGACACGGCACAAACCTAGAAGAATTGCTGACTTTTAATTCACCGGCCGTGAAAGCCCATATATCATCTTTTTGGAAGCCTTCATAGGGAGGTTAAGGCTGCTTGAACTTTTAGTTCTCGTAGTCAAGTGGTGCAGTTGCACCTTATATAAAGGAAGGTGGCGCGCAGTTCGTCAATCCTGTGGGGGTCCGGGCGGAGACACCAAGAGCCCGCCGATGAGCCTAGCTTGGTGTCCTAGGCGAAACCCCACACAAGACACGGCACAAACCTAGAAGAATTGCTGAGTTTTAATTCACCGGCCGTGAAAGCCAATATACCATCTTTTTGGAAGCCTTCATAGGGAGGTTAAGGCTGCTTGAACTTTTAGTTCTCGTAGTCAAGTGGTGCAGTTGCACCTTATATAAAGGGAGGTGGCGCGCAGTTCGTCACTCCTGTGGGGGTCCGGGCGGAGACACCAAGAGCCCGCCGATGAGCCTAGCTTGGTGTCCTAGGCGAAACCCCACACAAGACACGGCACAAACCTAGAAGAATTGCTGAGTTTTAATTCACCGGCCGTGAAAGCCAATATACCATCTTTTTGGAAGCCTTCATAGGGAGGTTAAGGCTGCTTGAACTTTTAGTTCTCGTAGTCAAGTGGTGCAGTTGCACCTTATATAAAGGGAGGTGGCGCGCAGTTCGTCACTCCTGTGGGGGTCCGGGCGGAGACACCAAGAGCCCGCCGATGAGCCTAGCTTGGTGTCCTAGGCGAAACCCCACACAAGACACGGCACAAACCTAGAAGAATTGCTGAGTTTTAATTCACCGGCCGTGAAAGCCAATATACCATCTTTTAGGAAGCCTTCTCGTAGTCAAGTGGTGCAGTTGCACCTTATATAAAGGGAGGTGGCGCGCAGTTCGTCACTCCTGTGGGGGTCCGGGCGGAGACACCAAGAGCCCGCCGATGAGCCTAGCTTGGTGTCCTAGGCGAAACCCCACACAAGACACGGCACAAACCTAGAAGAATTGCTGAGTTTTAATTCACCGGCCCTGAAAGCCAATATACCATCTTTTTGGAAGCCTTCATAGGGAGGTTAAGGCTGCTTGAACTTTTAGTTCTCGTAGTCAAGTGGTGCAGTTGCACCTTATATAAAGGAAGGTGGCGCGCAGTTCGTCACTCCTGTGGGGGTCCGGGCGGAGACACCAAGAGCCCGCCGATGAGCCTAGCTTGGTGTCCTAGGCGAAACCCCACACAAGACACGGCACAAACCTAGAAGAATTGCTGAGTTTTAATTCACCGGCCGTGAAAGCCAATATACCATGTTTTTGGAAGCCTTCATAGGGAGGTTAAGGCTGCTCTAACTTTTAGTTCTCGTAGTCAAGTGGTGCAGTTGCACCTTATATAAAGGGAGGTGGCGCGCAGTTCGTCACTCCTGTGGAGGTCCGGGCGGAGACACCAAGAGCCCGCCGATGAGCCTAGCTTGGTGTCCTAGGCGAAACCCCACACAAGACCCGGCACAAACCTAGAAGAATTGCTGAGTTTTAATTCACCGGCCGTGAAAGCCAATATACCATCTTTTAGGAAGCCTTCTCGTAGTCAAGTGGTGCAGTTGCACCTTATATAAAGGGAGGTGGCGCGCAGTTCGTCACTCCTGTGGGGGTCCGGGCGGAGACACCAAGAGCCCGCCGATGAGCCTAGCTTGGTGTCCTAGGTGAAACCCCACACAAGACACGGCACAAACCTAGAAGAATTGCTGAGTTTTAATTCACCGGCCGTGAAAGCCAATATACCATCTTTTTGGAAGCCTTCATAGGGAGGTTAAGGCTGCTTGAACTTTTAGTTCTCGTAGTCAAGTGGTGCAGTTGCACCTTATATAAAGGGAGGTGGCGCGCAGTTCGTCACTCCTGTTGGGGTCCGGGCGGAGACACCAAGAGCCCGCCGATGAGCCTAGCTTGGTGTCCTAGGCGAAACCCCACACAAGACACGGCACAAACCTAGAAGAATTGCTGAGTTTTAATTCACCGGCCGTGAAAGCCAATATACAATCATTTTGGAAGCCTTCATAGGGAGGTTAAGGCTGCTTGAACTTTTAGTACTCGTAGTCAAGTGGTGCAGTTGCACCTTATATAAAGGGAGGTGGCGCGCAGTTCGTCACTCCTGTGGGGGTCCGGGCGGAGACACCAAGAGCCCGCCGATGAGCCTAGCTTGGTGTCCTAGGTGAAACCCCACACAAGACACGGCACAAACCTAGAAGAATTGCTGAGTTTTAATTCACCGGCCGTGAAAGCCAATATACCATCTTTTTGGAAGCCTTCATAGGGAGGTTAAGGCTGCTTGAACTTTTAGTTCTCGTAGTCAAGTGGTGCAGTTGCACCTTATATAAAGGGAGGTGGCGCGCAGTTCGTCACTCCTGTGGGGGTCCGGGCGGAGACACCAAGAGCCCGCCGATGAGCCTAGCTTGGTGTCCTAGGCGAAACCCCACACAAGACACGGCACAAACCTAGAAGAATTGCTGAGTTTTAATTCACCGGCCGTGAAAGCCAATATACCATCTTTTTGGAAGCCTTCATAGGGAGGTTAAGGCTGCTTGAACTTTTAGTTCTCGTAGTCAAGTGGTGCAGTTGCACCTTATATAAATGGAGGTGGCGCGCAGTTCGTCACTCCTGTGGGGGTCCGGGCGGAGACACCAAGAGCCCGCCGATGAGCCTAGCTTGGTGTCCTAGGCGAAACCCCACACAAGACACGGCACAAACCTAGAAGAATTGCTGAGTTTTAATTCACTGGCCGTGAAAGCCAATATACCATCTTTTAGGAAGCCTTCTCGTAGTCAAGTGGTGCAGTTGCACCTTATATAAAAGGAGGTGGCGCGCAGTTCGTCACTCCTGTGGGGGTCCGGGCGGAGACACCAAGAGCCCGCCGATGAGCCTAGCTTGGTGTCCTAGGCAAAACCCCACACAAGACACGGCACAAACCTAGAAGAATTGCTGAGTTTTAATTCACCGGCCGTGAAAGCCAATATACCATCTTTATGGAAGCCTTCATAGGGAGGTTAAGGCTGCTTGAACTTTTAGTTCTCGTAGTCAAGTGGTGCAGTTGCACCTTATATAAAGGAAGGTGGCGCGCAGTTCGTCACTCCTGTGGGGGTCCGGGCGGAGACACCAAGAGCCCGCCGATGAGCCTAGCTTGGTGTCCTAGGCGAAACCCCACACAAGTCACGGCACAAACCTAGAAGAATTGCTGAGTTTTAATTCACCGGCCGTGAAAGCCAATATACCATCTTTTTGGAAGCCTTCATAGGGAGGTTAAGGCTGCTTGAACTTTTAGTTCTCGTAGTCAAGTGGTGCAGTTGCACCTTATATAAAGGGAGGTGGCGCGCAGTTCGTCACTCCTGTGGGGGTCCGGGCGGAGACACCAAGAGCCCGCCGATGAGCCTAGCTTGGTGTCCTAGGCGAAACCCCACACAAGACACGGCACAAACCTAGAAGAATTGCTGAGTTTTAATTCACCGGCCGTGAAAGCCAATATACAATCTTTTTGGAAGCCTTCATAGGGAGGTTAAGGCTGCTTGAACTTTTAGTACTCGTAGTCAAGTGGTGCAGTTGCACCTTATATAAAGGGAGGTGGCGCGCAGTTCGTCACTCCTGTGGGGGTCCGGGCGGAGACACCAAGAGCCCGCCGATGAGCCTAGCTTGGTGTCCTAGGTGAAACCCCACACAAGACACGGCACAAACCTAGAAGAATTGCTGAGTTTTAATTCACCGGCCGTGAAAGCCAATATACCATCTTTTTGGAAGCCTTCATAGGGAGGTTAAGGCTGCTTGAACTTTTAGTTCTCGTAGTCAAGTGGTGCAGTTGCACCTTATATAAAGGGAGGTGGCGCGCAGTTCGTCACTCCTGTGGGGGTCCGGGCGGAGACACCAAGAGCCCGCCGATGAGCCTAGCTTGGTGTCCTAGGCGAAACCCCACACAAGACACGGCACAAACCTAGAAGAATTGCTGAGTTTTAATTCACCGGCCGTGAAAGCCAATATACAATCTTTTTGGAAGCCTTCATAGGGAGGTTAAGGCTGCTTGAACTTTTAGTACTCGTAGTCAAGTGGTGCAGTTGCACCTTATATAAAGGGAGGTGGCGCGCATTTCGTCACTCCTGTGGGGGTCCGGGCGGAGACACCAAGAGCCCGCCGATGAGCCTAGCTTGGTGTCCTAGGTGAAACCCCACACAAGACACGGCACAAACCTAGAAGAATTGCTGAGTTTTAATTCACCGGCCGTGAAAGCCAATATACCATCTTTTTGGAAGCCTTCATAGGGAGGTTAAGGCTGCTTGAACTTTTAGTTCTCGTAGTCAAGTGGTGCAGTTGCACCTTATATAAAGGGAGGTGGCGCGCAGTTCGTCACTCCTGTGGGGGTCCGGGCGGAGACACCAAGAGCCCGCCGATGAGCCTAGCTTGGTGTCCTAGGCGAAACCCCACACAAGACACGGCACAAACCTAGAAGAATTGCTGAGTTTTAATTCACCGGCCGTGAAAGCCAATATACCATCTTTTTGGAAGCCTTCATAGGGAGGTTAAGGCTGCTTGAACTTTTAGTTCTCGTAGTCAAGTGGTGCAGTTGCACCTTATATAAAGGGAGGTGGCGCGCAGTTCGTCACTCCTGTGGGGGTCCGGGCGGAGACACCAAGAGCCCGCTGATGAGCCTACCTTGGTGTCCTAGGCGAAACCCCACACAAGACACGGCACAAACCTAGAAGAATTGCTGAGTTTTAATTCACCGGCCGTGAAAGCCAATATACCATCTTTTAGGAAGCCTTCTCGTAGTCAAGTGGTGCAGTTGCACCTTATATAAAAGGAGGTGGCGCGCAGTTCGTCACTCCTGTGGGGGTCCGGGCGGAGACACCATGAGCCCGCCGATGAGCCTAGCTTGGTGTCCTAGGCGAAACCCCACACAAGACACGGCACAAACCTAGAAGAATTGCTGAGTTTTAATTCACCGGCCGTGAAAGCCAATATACCATCTTTTTGGAAGCCTTCATAGGGAGGTTAAGGCTGCTTGAACTTTTAGTTCTCGTAGTCAAGTGGTGCAGTTGCACCTTATATAAAGGAAGGTGGCGCGCAGTTCGTCACTCCTGTGGGGGTCCGGGCGGAGACACCAAGAGCCCGCCGATGAGCCTAGCTTGGTGTCCTAGGCGAAACCCCACACAAGTCACGGCACAAACCTAGAAGAATTGCTGAGTTTTAATTCACCGGCCGTGAAAGCCAATATACCATCTTTTTGGAAGCCTTCATAGGGAGGTTAAGGCTGCTTGAACTTTTAGTTCTCGTAGTCAAGTGGTGCAGTTGCACCTTATATAAAGGGAGGTGGCGCGCAGTTCGTCACTCCTGTGGGGGTCCGGGCGGAGACACCAAGAGCCCGCCGATGAGCCTAGCTTGGTGTCCTAGGCGAAACCCCACACAAGACACGGCACAAACCTAGAAGAATTGCTGAGTTTTAATTCACCGGCCGTGAAAGCCAATATACCATCTTTTTGGAAGCCTTCATAGGGAGGTTAAGGCTGCTTGAACTTTTAGTTCTCGTAGTCAAGTGGTGCCGTTGCACCTTATATAAAGGGAGGTGGCGCGCAGTTCGTCACTCCTGTGGGGGTCCGGGCGGAGACACCAAGAGCCCGCCGATGAGCCTAGCTTGGTGTCCTAGGCGAAACCCCACACAAGACACGGCACAAACCTAGAAGAATTGCTGAGTTTTAATTCACCGGCCGTGAAAGCCAATATACAATCTTTTTGGAAGCCTTCATAGGGAGGTTAAGGCTGCTTGAACTTTTAGTACTCGTAGTCAAGTGGTGCAGTTGCACCTTATATAAAGGGAGGTGGCGCGCAGTTCGTCACTCCTGTGGGGGTCCGGGCGGAGACACCAAGAGCCCGCCGATGAGCCTAGCTTGGTGTCCTAGGTGAAACCCCACACAAGACACGGCACAAACCTAGAAGAATTGCTGAGTTTTAATTCACCGGCCGTGAAAGCCAATATACCATCTTTTTGGATGCCTTCATAGGGAGGTTAAGGCTGCTTGAACTTTTAGTTCTCGTAGTCAAGTGGTGCAGTTGCACCTTATATAAAGGGAGGTGGCGCGCAGTTCGTCACTCCTGTGGGGGTCCGGGCGGAGACACCAAGAGCCCGCCGATGAGCCTAGCTTGGTGTCCTAGGCGAAACCCCACACAAGACACGGCACAAACCTAGAAGAATTGCTGAGTTTTAATTCACCGGCCGTGAAAGCCAATATACCATCTTTTTGGAAGCCTTCATAGGGAGGTTAAGGCTGCTTGAACTTTTAGTACTCGTAGTCAAGTGGTGCAGTTGCACCTTATATAAAGGGAGGTGGCGCGCAGTTCGTCACTCCTGTGGGGGTCCGGGCGGAGACACCAAGAGCCCGCCGATGAGCCTAGCTTGGTGTCCTAGGTGAAACCCCACACAAGACACGGCACAAACCTAGAAGAATTGCTGAGTTTTAATTCACCGGCCGTGAAAGCCAATATACCATCTTTTTGGAAGCCTTCATAGGGAGGTTAAGGCTGCTTGAACTTTTAGTTCTCGTAGTCAAGTGATGCAGTTGCACCTTATATAAAGGGAGGTGGCGCGCAGTTCGTCACTCCTGTGGGGGTCCGGGCGGAGACACCAAGAGCCCGCCGATGAGCCTAGCTTGGTGTCCTAGGCGAAACCCCACACAAGACACGGCACAAACCTAGAAGAATTGCTGAGTTTTAATTCACCGGCCGTGAAAGCCAATATACCATCTTTTTGGAAGCCTTCATAGGGAGGTTAAGGCTGCTTGAACTTTTAGTTCTCGTAGTCAAGTGGTGCAGTTGCACCTTATATAAAGGGAGGTGGCGCGCAGTTCGTCACTCCTGTGGGGGTCCGGGCGGAGACACCAAGAGCCCGCCGATGAGCCTAGCTTGGTGTCCTAGGCGAAACCCCACACAAGACACGGCACAAACCTAGAAGAATTGCTGAGTTTTAATTCACCGGCCGTGAAAGCCAATATACCATCTTTTAGGAAGCCTTCTCGTAGTCAAGTGGTGCAGTTGCACCTTATATAAAAGGAGGTGGCGCGCAGTTCGTCACTCCTGTGGGGGTCCGGGCGGAGACACCAAGAGCCCGCCGATGAGCCTAGCTTGGTGTCCTAGGCGAAACCCCACACAAGACACGGCACAAACCTAGAAGAATTGCTGAGTTTTAATTCACCGGCCGTGAAAGCCAATATACCATCTTTTTGTAAGCCTTCATAGGGAGGTTAAGGCTGCTTGAACTTTTAGTTCTCGTAGTCAAGTGGTGCAGTTGCACCTTATATAAAGGAAGGTGGCGCGCAGTTCGTCACTCCTGTGGGGGTCCGGGCGGAGACACCAAGAGCCCGCCGATGAGCCTAGCTTGGTGTCCTAGGCGAAACCCCACACAAGTCACGGCACAAACCTAGAAGAATTGCTGAGTTTTAATTCACCGGCCGTGAAAGCCAATATACCATCTTTTTGGAAGCCTTCATAGGGAGGTTAAGGCTGCTTGAACTTTTAGTTCTCGTAGTCAAGTGGTGCAGTTGCACCTTATATAAAGGGAGGTGGCGCGCAGTTCGTCACTCCTGTGGGGGTCCGGGCGGAGACACCAAGAGCCCGCCGATGAGCCTAGCTTGGTGTCCTAGGCGAAACCCCACACAAGACACGGCACAAACCTAGAAGAATTGCTGAGTTTTAATTCACCGGCCGTGAAAGCCAATATACAATCTTTTTGGAAGCCTTCATAGGGAGGTTAAGGCTGCTTGAAATTTAGTACTCGTAGTCAAGTGGTGCAGTTGCACCTTATATAAAAGGAGGTGGCGCGCAGTTCGTCACTCCTGTGGGGGTCCGGGCGGAGACACCAAGAGCCCGCCGATGAGCCTAGCTTGGTGTCCTAGGTGAAACCCCACACAAGACACGGCACAAACCTAGAAGAATTGCTGAGTTTTAATTCACCGGCCGTGAAAGCCAATATACCATCTTTTTGGATGCCTTCATAGGGAGGTTAAGGCTGCTTGAACTTTTAGTTCTCGTAGTCAAGTGGTGCAGTTGCACCTTATATAAAGGGAGGTGGCGCGCAGTTCGTCACTCCTGTGGGGGTCCGGGCGGAGACACCAAGAGCCCGCCGATGAGCCTAGCTTGGTGTCCTAGGCGAAACCCCACACAAGACACGGCACAAACCTAGAAGAATTGCTGAGTTTTAATTCACCGGCCGTGAAAGCCAATATACCATCTTTTTGGAAGCCTTCATAGGGAGGTTAAGGCTGCTTGAACTTTTAGTACTCGTAGTCAAGTGGTGCAGTTGCACCTTATATAAAGGGAGGTGGCGCGCAGTTCGTCACTCCTGTGGGGGTCCGGGCGGATACACCAAGAGCCCGCCGATGAGCCTAGCTTGGGGTCCTAGGTGAAACCCCACACAAGACACGGCACAAACCTAGAAGAATTGCTGAGTTTTAATTCACCGGCCGTGAAAGCCAATATACCATCTTTTTGGAAGCCTTCATAGGGAGGTTAAGGCTGCTTGAACTTTTAGTTCTCGTAGTCAAGTGATGCAGTTGCACCTTATATAAAGGGAGGTGGCGCGCAGTTCGTCACTCCTGTGGGGGTCCGGGCGGAGACACCAAGAGCCCGCCGATGAGCCTAGCTTGGTGTCCTAGGCGAAACCCCACACAAGACACGGCACAAACCTAGAAGAATTGCTGAGTTTTAATTCACCGGCCGTGAAAGCCAATATACCATCTTTTTGGAAGCCTTCATAGGGAGGTTAAGGCTGCTTGAACTTTTAGTTCTCGTAGTCAAGTGGTGCAGTTGCACCTTATATAAAGGGAGGTGGTGCGCAGTTCGTCACTCCTGTTGGGGGTCCGGGCGGAGACACCAAGAGCCCGCCGATGAGCCTAGCTTGGTGTCCTAGGCGAAACCCCACACAAGACACGGCACAAACCTAGAAGAATTGCTGAGTTTTAATTCACCGGCCGTGAAAGCCAATATACCATCTTTTTGTAAGCCTTCATAGGGAGGTTAAGGCTGCTTGAACTTTTAGTTCTCGTAGTCAAGTGGTGCAGTTGCACCTTATATAAAGGATGGTGGCGCGCAGTTCGTCACTCCTGTGGGGGTCCGGGCGGAGACACCAAGAGCCCGCCGATGAGCCTAGCTTGGTGTCCTAGGCGAAACCCCACACAAGTCACGGCACAAACCTAGAAGAATTGCTGAGTTTTAATTCACCGGCCGTGAAAGCCAATATACCATCTTTTTGGAAGCCTTCATAGGGAGGTTAAGGCTGCTTGAACTTTTAGTTCTCGTAGTCAAGTGGTGCAGTTGCACCTTATATAAAGGGAGGTGGCGCGCAGTTCGTCACTCCTGTGGGGGTCCGGGCGGAGACACCAAGAGCCCGCCGATGAGCCTAGCTTGGTGTCCTAGGCGAAACCCCACACAAGACACGGCACAAACCTAGAAGAATTGCTGAGTTTTAATTCACCGGCCGTGAAAGCCAATATACAATCTTTTTGGAAGCCTTCATAGGGAGGTTAAGGCTGCTTGAACTTTTAGTACTCGTAGTCAAGTGGTGCAGTTGCACCTTATATAAAGGGAGGTGGCGCGCAGTTCGTCACTCCTGTGGGGGTCCGGGCGGAGACACCAAGAGCCCGCCGATGAGCCTAGCTTGGTGTCCTAGGCGAAACCCCACACAAGACACGGCACAAACCTAGAAGAATTGCTGAGTTTTAATTCACTGGCCGTGAAAGCCAATATACCATCTTTTAGGAAGCCTTCTCGTAGTCAAGTGGTGCAGTTGCACCTTATATAAAAGGAGGTGGCGCGCAGTTCGTCACTCCTGTGGGGGTCCGGGCGGAGACACCAAGAGCCCGCCGATGAGCCTAGCTTGGTGTCCTAGGCAAAACCCCACACAAGACACGGCACAAACCTAGAAGAATTGCTGAGTTTTAATTCACCGGCCGTGAAAGCCAATATACCATCTTTATGGAAGCCTTCATAGGGAGGTTAAGGCTGCTTGAACTTTTAGTTCTCGTAGTCAAGTGGTGCAGTTGCACCTTATATAAAGGAAGGTGGCGCGCAGTTCGTCACTCCTGTGGGGGTCCGGGCGGAGACACCAAGAGCCCGCCGATGAGCCTAGCTTGGTGTCCTAGGCGAAACCCCACACAAGTCACGGCACAAACCTAGAAGAATTGCTGAGTTTTAATTCACCGGCCGTGAAAGCCAATATACCATCTTTTTGGAAGCCTTCATAGGGAGGTTAAGGCTGCTTGAACTTTTAGTTCTCGTAGTCAAGTGGTGCAGTTGCACCTTATATAAAGGGAGGTGGCGCGCAGTTCGTCACTCCTGTGGGGGTCCGGGCGGAGACACCAAGAGCCCGCCGATGAGCCTAGCTTGGTGTCCTAGGCGAAACCCCACACAAGACACGGCACAAACCTAGAAGAATTGCTGAGTTTTAATTCACCGGCCGTGAAAGCCAATATACAATCTTTTTGGAAGCCTTCATAGGGAGGTTAAGGCTGCTTGAACTTTTAGTACTCGTAGTCAAGTGGTGCAGTTGCACCTTATATAAAGGGAGGTGGCGCGCAGTTCGTCACTCCTGTGGGGGTCCGGGCGGAGACACCAAGAGCCCGCCGATGAGCCTAGCTTGGTGTCCTAGGTGAAACCCCACACAAGACACGGCACAAACCTAGAAGAATTGCTGAGTTTTAATTCACCGGCCGTGAAAGCCAATATACCATCTTTTTGGAAGCCTTCATAGGGAGGTTAAGGCTGCTTGAACTTTTAGTTCTCGTAGTCAAGTGGTGCAGTTGCACCTTATATAAAGGGAGGTGGCGCGCAGTTCGTCACTCCTGTGGGGGTCCGGGCGGAGACACCAAGAGCCCGCCGATGAGCCTAGCTTGGTGTCCTAGGCGAAACCCCACACAAGACACGGCACAAACCTAGAAGAATTGCTGAGTTTTAATTCACCGGCCGTGAAAGCCAATATACAATCTTTTTGGAAGCCTTCATAGGGAGGTTAAGGCTGCTTGAACTTTTAGTACTCGTAGTCAAGTGGTGCAGTTGCACCTTATATAAAGGGAGGTGGCGCGCATTTCGTCACTCCTGTGGGGGTCCGGGCGGAGACACCAAGAGCCCGCCGATGAGCCTAGCTTGGTGTCCTAGGTGAAACCCCACACAAGACACGGCACAAACCTAGAAGAATTGCTGAGTTTTAATTCACCGGCCGTGAAAGCCAATATACCATCTTTTTGGAAGCCTTCATAGGGAGGTTAAGGCTGCTTGAACTTTTAGTTCTCGTAGTCAAGTGGTGCAGTTGCACCTTATATAAAGGGAGGTGGCGCGCAGTTCGTCACTCCTGTGGGGGTCCGGGCGGAGACACCAAGAGCCCGCCGATGAGCCTAGCTTGGTGTCCTAGGCGAAACCCCACACAAGACACGGCACAAACCTAGAAGAATTGCTGAGTTTTAATTCACCGGCCGTGAAAGCCAATATACCATCTTTTTGGAAGCCTTCATAGGGAGGTTAAGGCTGCTTGAACTTTTAGTTCTCGTAGTCAAGTGGTGCAGTTGCACCTTATATAAAGGGAGGTGGCGCGCAGTTCGTCACTCCTGTGGGGGTCCGGGCGGAGACACCAAGAGCCCGCTGATGAGCCTACCTTGGTGTCCTAGGCGAAACCCCACACAAGACACGGCACAAACCTAGAAGAATTGCTGAGTTTTAATTCACCGGCCGTGAAAGCCAATATACCATCTTTTAGGAAGCCTTCTCGTAGTCAAGTGGTGCAGTTGCACCTTATATAAAAGGAGGTGGCGCGCAGTTCGTCACTCCTGTGGGGGTCCGGGCGGAGACACCATGAGCCCGCCGATGAGCCTAGCTTGGTGTCCTAGGCGAAACCCCACACAAGACACGGCACAAACCTAGAAGAATTGCTGAGTTTTAATTCACCGGCCGTGAAAGCCAATATACCATCTTTTTGGAAGCCTTCATAGGGAGGTTAAGGCTGCTTGAACTTTTAGTTCTCGTAGTCAAGTGGTGCAGTTGCACCTTATATAAAGGAAGGTGGCGCGCAGTTCGTCACTCCTGTGGGGGTCCGGGCGGAGACACCAAGAGCCCGCCGATGAGCCTAGCTTGGTGTCCTAGGCGAAACCCCACACAAGTCACGGCACAAACCTAGAAGAATTGCTGAGTTTTAATTCACCGGCCGTGAAAGCCAATATACCATCTTTTTGGAAGCCTTCATAGGGAGGTTAAGGCTGCTTGAACTTTTAGTTCTCGTAGTCAAGTGGTGCAGTTGCACCTTATATAAAGGGAGGTGGCGCGCAGTTCGTCACTCCTGTGGGGGTCCGGGCGGAGACACCAAGAGCCCGCCGATGAGCCTAGCTTGGTGTCCTAGGCGAAACCCCACACAAGACACGGCACAAACCTAGAAGAATTGCTGAGTTTTAATTCACCGGCCGTGAAAGCCAATATACCATCTTTTTGGAAGCCTTCATAGGGAGGTTAAGGCTGCTTGAACTTTTAGTACTCGTAGTCAAGTGGTGCAGTTGCACCTTATATAAAGGGAGGTGGCGCGCAGTTCGTCACTCCTGTGGGGGTCCGGGCGGAGACACCAAGAGCCCGCCGATGAGCCTAGCTTGGTGTCCTAGGTGAAACCCCACACAAGACACGGCACAAACCTAGAAGAATTGCTGAGTTTTAATTCACCGGCCGTGAAAGCCAATATACCATCTTTTTGGAAGCCTTCATAGGGAGGTTAAGGCTGCTTGAACTTTTAGTTCTCGTAGTCAAGTGATGCAGTTGCACCTTATATAAAGGGAGGTGGCGCGCAGTTCGTCACTCCTGTGGGGGTCCGGGCGGAGACACCAAGAGCCCGCCGATGAGCCTAGCTTGGTGTCCTAGGCGAAACCCCACACAAGACACGGCACAAACCTAGAAGAATTGCTGAGTTTTAATTCACCGGCCGTGAAAGCCAATATACCATCTTTTTGGAAGCCTTCATAGGGAGGTTAAGGCTGCTTGAACTTTTAGTTCTCGTAGTCAAGTGGTGCAGTTGCACCTTATATAAAGGGAGGTGGCGCGCAGTTCGTCACTCCTGTGGGGGTCCGGGCGGAGACACCAAGAGCCCGCCGATGAGCCTAGCTTGGTGTCCTAGGCGAAACCCCACACAAGACACGGCACAAACCTAGAAGAATTGCTGAGTTTTAATTCACCGGCCGTGAAAGCCAATATACCATCTTTTAGGAAGCCTTCTCGTAGTCAAGTGGTGCAGTTGCACCTTATATAAAAGGAGGTGGCGCGCAGTTCGTCACTCCTGTGGGGGTCCGGGCGGAGACACCAAGAGCCCGCCGATGAGCCTAGCTTGGTGTCCTAGGCGAAACCCCACACAAGACACGGCACAAACCTAGAAGAATTGCTGAGTTTTAATTCACCGGCCGTGAAAGCCAATATACCATCTTTTTGTAAGCCTTCATAGGGAGGTTAAGGCTGCTTGAACTTTTAGTTCTCGTAGTCAAGTGGTGCAGTTGCACCTTATATAAAGGAAGGTGGCGCGCAGTTCGTCACTCCTGTGGGGGTCCGGGCGGAGACACCAAGAGCCCGCCGATGAGCCTAGCTTGGTGTCCTAGGCGAAACCCCACACAAGTCACGGCACAAACCTAGAAGAATTGCTGAGTTTTAATTCACCGGCCGTGAAAGCCAATATACCATCTTTTTGGAAGCCTTCATAGGGAGGTTAAGGCTGCTTGAACTTTTAGTTCTCGTAGTCAAGTGGTGCAGTTGCACCTTATATAAAGGGAGGTGGCGCGCAGTTCGTCACTCCTGTGGGGGTCCGGGCGGAGACACCAAGAGCCCGCCGATGAGCCTAGCTTGGTGTCCTAGGCGAAACCCCACACAAGACACGGCACAAACCTAGAAGAATTGCTGAGTTTTAATTCACCGGCCGTGAAAGCCAATATACAATCTTTTTGGAAGCCTTCATAGGGAGGTTAAGGCTGCTTGAAATTTAGTACTCGTAGTCAAGTGGTGCAGTTGCACCTTATATAAAAGGAGGTGGCGCGCAGTTCGTCACTCCTGTGGGGGTCCGGGCGGAGACACCAAGAGCCCGCCGATGAGCCTAGCTTGGTGTCCTAGGTGAAACCCCACACAAGACACGGCACAAACCTAGAAGAATTGCTGAGTTTTAATTCACCGGCCGTGAAAGCCAATATACCATCTTTTTGGATGCCTTCATAGGGAGGTTAAGGCTGCTTGAACTTTTAGTTCTCGTAGTCAAGTGGTGCAGTTGCACCTTATATAAAGGGAGGTGGCGCGCAGTTCGTCACTCCTGTGGGGGTCCGGGCGGAGACACCAAGAGCCCGCCGATGAGCCTAGCTTGGTGTCCTAGGCGAAACCCCACACAAGACACGGCACAAACCTAGAAGAATTGCTGAGTTTTAATTCACCGGCCGTGAAAGCCAATATACCATCTTTTTGGAAGCCTTCATAGGGAGGTTAAGGCTGCTTGAACTTTTAGTACTCGTAGTCAAGTGGTGCAGTTGCACCTTATATAAAGGGAGGTGGCGCGCAGTTCGTCACTCCTGTGGGGGTCCGGGCGGATACACCAAGAGCCCGCCGATGAGCCTAGCTTGGGGTCCTAGGTGAAACCCCACACAAGACACGGCACAAACCTAGAAGAATTGCTGAGTTTTAATTCACCGGCCGTGAAAGCCAATATACCATCTTTTTGGAAGCCTTCATAGGGAGGTTAAGGCTGCTTGAACTTTTAGTTCTCGTAGTCAAGTGATGCAGTTGCACCTTATATAAAGGGAGGTGGCGCGCAGTTCGTCACTCCTGTGGGGGTCCGGGCGGAGACACCAAGAGCCCGCCGATGAGCCTAGCTTGGTGTCCTAGGCGAAACCCCACACAAGACACGGCACAAACCTAGAAGAATTGCTGAGTTTTAATTCACCGGCCGTGAAAGCCAATATACCATCTTTTTGGAAGCCTTCATAGGGAGGTTAAGGCTGCTTGAACTTTTAGTTCTCGTAGTCAAGTGGTGCAGTTGCACCTTATATAAAGGGAGGTGGTGCGCAGTTCGTCACTCCTGTTGGGGGTCCGGGCGGAGACACCAAGAGCCCGCCGATGAGCCTAGCTTGGTGTCCTAGGCGAAACCCCACACAAGACACGGCACAAACCTAGAAGAATTGCTGAGTTTTAATTCACCGGCCGTGAAAGCCAATATACCATCTTTTTGTAAGCCTTCATAGGGAGGTTAAGGCTGCTTGAACTTTTAGTTCTCGTAGTCAAGTGGTGCAGTTGCACCTTATATAAAGGATGGTGGCGCGCAGTTCGTCACTCCTGTGGGGGTCCGGGCGGAGACACCAAGAGCCCGCCGATGAGCCTAGCTTGGTGTCCTAGGCGAAACCCCACACAAGTCACGGCACAAACCTAGAAGAATTGCTGAGTTTTAATTCACCGGCCGTGAAAGCCAATATACCATCTTTTTGGAAGCCTTCATAGGGAGGTTAAGGCTGCTTGAACTTTTAGTTCTCGTAGTCAAGTGGTGCAGTTGCACCTTATATAAAGGGAGGTGGCGCGCAGTTCGTCACTCCTGTGGGGGTCCGGGCGGAGACACCAAGAGCCCGCCGATGAGCCTAGCTTGGTGTCCTAGGCGAAACCCCACACAAGACACGGCACAAACCTAGAAGAATTGCTGAGTTTTAATTCACCGGCCGTGAAAGCCAATATACAATCTTTTTGGAAGCCTTCATAGGGAGGTTAAGGCTGCTTGAACTTTTAGTACTCGTAGTCAAGTGGTGCAGTTGCACCTTATATAAAGGGAGGTGGCGCGCAGTTCGTCACTCCTGTGGGGGTCCGGGCGGAGACACCAAGAGCCCGCCGATGAGCCTAGCTTGGTGTCCTAGGTGAAACCCCACACAAGACACGGCACAAACCTAGAAGAATTGCTGAGTTTTAATTCACCGGCCGTGAAAGCCAATATACCATCTTTTTGGATGCCTTCATAGGGAGGTTAAGGCTGCTTGAACTTTTAGTTCTCGTAGTCAAGTGGTGCAGTTGCACCTTATATAAAGGGAGGTGGCGCGCAGTTCGTCACTCCTGTGGGGGTCCGGGCGGAGACACCAAGAGCCCGCCGATGAGCCTAGCTTGGTGTCCTAGGCGAAACCCCACACAAGACACGGCACAAACCTAGAAGAATTGCTGAGTTTTAATTCACCGGCCGTGAAAGCCAATATACCATCTTTTTGGAAGCCTTCATAGGGAGGTTAAGGCTGCTTGAACTTTTAGTACTCGTAGTCAAGTGGTGCAGTTGCACCTTATATAAAGGGAGGTGGCGCGCAGTTCGTCACTCCTGTGGGGGTCCGGGCGGAGACACCAAGAGCCCGCCGATGAGCCTAGCTTGGTGTCCTAGGTGAAACCCCACACAAGACACGGCACAAACCTAGAAGAATTGCTGAGTTTTAATTCACCGGCCGTGAAAGCCAATATACCATCTTTTTGGAAGCCTTCATAGGGAGGTTAAGGCTGCTTGAACTTTTAGTTCTCGTAGTCAAGTGATGCAGTTGCACCTTATATAAAGGGAGGTGGCGCGCAGTTCGTCACTCCTGTGGGGGTCCGGGCGGAGACACCAAGAGCCCGCCGATGAGCCTAGCTTGGTGTCCTAGGCGAAACCCCACACAAGACACGGCACAAACCTAGAAGAATTGCTGAGTTTTAATTCACCGGCCGTGAAAGCCAATATACCATCTTTTTGGAAGCCTTCATAGGGAGGTTAAGGCTGCTTGAACTTTTAGTTCTCGTAGTCAAGTGGTGCAGTTGCACCTTATATAAAGGGAGGTGGCGCGCAGTTCGTCACTCCTGTGGGGGTCCGGGCGGAGACACCAAGAGCCCGCCGATGAGCCTAGCTTGGTGTCCTAGGCGAAACCCCACACAAGACACGGCACAAACCTAGAAGAATTGCTGAGTTTTAATTCACCGGCCGTGAAAGCCAATATACCATCTTTTAGGAAGCCTTCTCGTAGTCAAGTGGTGCAGTTGCACCTTATATAAAAGGAGGTGGCGCGCAGTTCGTCACTCCTGTGGGGGTCCGGGCGGAGACACCAAGAGCCCGCCGATGAGCCTAGCTTGGTGTCCTAGGCGAAACCCCACACAAGACACGGCACAAACCTAGAAGAATTGCTGAGTTTTAATTCACCGGCCGTGAAAGCCAATATACCATCTTTTTGGAAGCCTTCATAGGGAGGTTAAGGCTGCTTGAACTTTTAGTTCTCGTAGTCAAGTGATGCAGTTGCACCTTATATAAAGGGAGGTGGCGCGCAGTTCGTCACTCCTGTGGGGGTCCGGGCGGAGACACCAAGAGCCCGCCGATGAGCCTAGCTTGGTGTCCTAGGCGAAACCCCACACAAGACACGGCACAAACCTAGAAGAATTGCTGAGTTTTAATTCACCGGCCGTGAAAGCCAATATACCATCTTTTTGGAAGCCTTCATAGGGAGGTTAAGGCTGCTTGAACTTTTAGTTCTCGTAGTCAAGTGGTGCAGTTGCACCTTATATAAAGGGAGGTGGCGCGCAGTTCGTCACTCCTGTGGGGGTCCGGGCGGAGACACCAAGAGCCCGCCGATGAGCCTAGCTTGGTGTCCTAGGCGAAACCCCACACAAGACACGGCACAAACCTAGAAGAATTGCTGAGTTTTAATTCACCGGCCGTGAAAGCCAATATACCATCTTTTAGGAAGCCTTCTCGTAGTCAAGTGGTGCAGTTGCACCTTATATAAAAGGAGGTGGCGCGCAGTTCGTCACTCCTGTGGGGGTCCGGGCGGAGACACCAAGAGCCCGCCGATGAGCCTAGCTTGGTGTCCTAGGCGAAACCCCACACAAGACACGGCACAAACCTAGAAGAATTGCTGAGTTTTAATTCACCGGCCGTGAAAGCCAATATACCATCTTTTTGTAAGCCTTCATAGGGAGGTTAAGGCTGCTTGAACTTTTAGTTCTCGTAGTCAAGTGGTGCAGTTGCACCTTATATAAAGGAAGGTGGCGCGCAGTTCGTCACTCCTGTGGGGGTCCGGGCGGAGACACCAAGAGCCCGCCGATGAGCCTAGCTTGGTGTCCTAGGCGAAACCCCACACAAGTCACGGCACAAACCTAGAAGAATTGCTGAGTTTTAATTCACCGGCCGTGAAAGCCAATATACCATCTTTTTGGAAGCCTTCATAGGGAGGTTAAGGCTGCTTGAACTTTTAGTTCTCGTAGTCAAGTGGTGCAGTTGCACCTTATATAAAGGGAGGTGGCGCGCAGTTCGTCACTCCTGTGGGGGTCCGGGCGGAGACACCAAGAGCCCGCCGATGAGCCTAGCTTGGTGTCCTAGGCGAAACCCCACACAAGACACGGCACAAACCTAGAAGAATTGCTGAGTTTTAATTCACCGGCCGTGAAAGCCAATATACAATCTTTTTGGAAGCCTTCATAGGGAGGTTAAGGCTGCTTGAAATTTAGTACTCGTAGTCAAGTGGTGCAGTTGCACCTTATATAAAAGGAGGTGGCGCGCAGTTCGTCACTCCTGTGGGGGTCCGGGCGGAGACACCAAGAGCCCGCCGATGAGCCTAGCTTGGTGTCCTAGGTGAAACCCCACACAAGACACGGCACAAACCTAGAAGAATTGCTGAGTTTTAATTCACCGGCCGTGAAAGCCAATATACCATCTTTTTGGATGCCTTCATAGGGAGGTTAAGGCTGCTTGAACTTTTAGTTCTCGTAGTCAAGTGGTGCAGTTGCACCTTATATAAAGGGAGGTGGCGCGCAGTTCGTCACTCCTGTGGGGGTCCGGGCGGAGACACCAAGAGCCCGCCGATGAGCCTAGCTTGGTGTCCTAGGCGAAACCCCACACAAGACACGGCACAAACCTAGAAGAATTGCTGAGTTTTAATTCACCGGCCGTGAAAGCCAATATACCATCTTTTTGGAAGCCTTCATAGGGAGGTTAAGGCTGCTTGAACTTTTAGTACTCGTAGTCAAGTGGTGCAGTTGCACCTTATATAAAGGGAGGTGGCGCGCAGTTCGTCACTCCTGTGGGGGTCCGGGCGGATACACCAAGAGCCCGCCGATGAGCCTAGCTTGGGGTCCTAGGTGAAACCCCACACAAGACACGGCACAAACCTAGAAGAATTGCTGAGTTTTAATTCACCGGCCGTGAAAGCCAATATACCATCTTTTTGGAAGCCTTCATAGGGAGGTTAAGGCTGCTTGAACTTTTAGTTCTCGTAGTCAAGTGATGCAGTTGCACCTTATATAAAGGGAGGTGGCGCGCAGTTCGTCACTCCTGTGGGGGTCCGGGCGGAGACACCAAGAGCCCGCCGATGAGCCTAGCTTGGTGTCCTAGGCGAAACCCCACACAAGACACGGCACAAACCTAGAAGAATTGCTGAGTTTTAATTCACCGGCCGTGAAAGCCAATATACCATCTTTTTGGAAGCCTTCATAGGGAGGTTAAGGCTGCTTGAACTTTTAGTTCTCGTAGTCAAGTGGTGCAGTTGCACCTTATATAAAGGGAGGTGGTGCGCAGTTCGTCACTCCTGTTGGGGGTCCGGGCGGAGACACCAAGAGCCCGCCGATGAGCCTAGCTTGGTGTCCTAGGCGAAACCCCACACAAGACACGGCACAAACCTAGAAGAATTGCTGAGTTTTAATTCACCGGCCGTGAAAGCCAATATACCATCTTTTTGTAAGCCTTCATAGGGAGGTTAAGGCTGCTTGAACTTTTAGTTCTCGTAGTCAAGTGGTGCAGTTGCACCTTATATAAAGGATGGTGGCGCGCAGTTCGTCACTCCTGTGGGGGTCCGGGCGGAGACACCAAGAGCCCGCCGATGAGCCTAGCTTGGTGTCCTAGGCGAAACCCCACACAAGTCACGGCACAAACCTAGAAGAATTGCTGAGTTTTAATTCACCGGCCGTGAAAGCCAATATACCATCTTTTTGGAAGCCTTCATAGGGAGGTTAAGGCTGCTTGAACTTTTAGTTCTCGTAGTCAAGTGGTGCAGGTTGCACCTTATATAAAGGGAGGTGGCGCGCAGTTCGTCACTCCTGTGGGGGTCCGGGCGGAGACACCAAGAGCCCGCCGATGAGCCTAGCTTGGTGTCCTAGGCGAAACCCCACACAAGACACGGCACAAACCTAGAAGAATTGCTGAGTTTTAATTCACCGGCCGTGAAAGCCAATATACAATCTTTTTGGAAGCCTTCATAGGGAGGTTAAGGCTGCTTGAACTTTTAGTACTCGTAGTCAAGTGGTGCAGTTGCACCTTATATAAAGGGAGGTGGCGCGCAGTTCGTCACTCCTGTGGGGGTCCGGGCGGAGACACCAAGAGCCCGCCGATGAGCCTAGCTTGGTGTCCTAGGTGAAACCCCACACAAGACACGGCACAAACCTAGAAGAATTGCTGAGTTTTAATTCACCGGCCGTGAAAGCCAATATACCATCTTTTTGGATGCCTTCATAGGGAGGTTAAGGCTGCTTGAACTTTTAGTTCTCGTAGTCAAGTGGTGCAGTTGCACCTTATATAAAGGGAGGTGGCGCGCAGTTCGTCACTCCTGTGGGGGTCCGGGCGGAGACACCAAGAGCCCGCCGATGAGCCTAGCTTGGTGTCCTAGGCGAAACCCCACACAAGACACGGCACAAACCTAGAAGAATTGCTGAGTTTTAATTCACCGGCCGTGAAAGCCAATATACCATCTTTTTGGAAGCCTTCATAGGGAGGTTAAGGCTGCTTGAACTTTTAGTACTCGTAGTCAAGTGGTGCAGTTGCACCTTATATAAAGGGAGGTGGCGCGCAGTTCGTCACTCCTGTGGGGGTCCGGGCGGAGACACCAAGAGCCCGCCGATGAGCCTAGCTTGGTGTCCTAGGTGAAACCCCACACAAGACACGGCACAAACCTAGAAGAATTGCTGAGTTTTAATTCACCGGCCGTGAAAGCCAATATACCATCTTTTGGAAGCCTTCATAGGGAGGTTAAGGCTGCTTGAACTTTTAGTTCTCGTAGTCAAGTGATGCAGTTGCACCTTATATAAAGGGAGGTGGCGCGCAGTTCGTCACTCCTGTGGGGGTCCGGGCGGAGACACCAAGAGCCCGCCGATGAGCCTAGCTTGGTGTCCTAGGCGAAACCCCACACAAGACACGGCACAAACCTAGAAGAATTGCTGAGTTTTAATTCACCGGCCGTGAAAGCCAATATACCATCCTTTTTGGAAGCCTTCATAGGGAGGTTAAGGCTGCTTGAACTTTTAGTTCTCGTAGTCAAGTGGTGCAGTTGCACCTTATATAAAGGGAGGTGGCGCGCAGTTCGTCACTCCTGTGGGGGTCCGGGCGGAGACACCAAGAGCCCGCCGATGAGCCTAGCTTGGTGTCCTAGGCGAAACCCCACACAAGACACGGCACAAACCTAGAAGAATTGCTGAGTTTTAATTCACCGGCCGTGAAAGCCAATATACCATCTTTTAGGAAGCCTTCTCGTAGTCAAGTGGTGCAGTTGCACCTTATATAAAAGGAGGTGGCGCGCAGTTCGTCACTCCTGTGGGGGTCCGGGCGGAGACACCAAGAGCCCGCCGATGAGCCTAGCTTGGTGTCCTAGGCGAAACCCCACACAAGACACGGCACAAACCTAGAAGAATTGCTGAGTTTTAATTCACCGGCCGTGAAAGCCAATATACCATCTTTTTGGAAGCCTTCATAGGGAGGTTAAGGCTGCTTGAACTTTTAGTTCTCGTAGTCAAGTGGTGCAGTTGCACCTTATATAAAGGGAGGTGGCGCGCAGTTCGTCACTCCTGTGGGGGTCCGGGCGGAGACACCAAGAGCCCGCCGATGAGCCTAGCTTGGTGTCCTAGGCGAAACCCCACACAAGACACGGCACAAACCTAGAAGAATTGCTGAGTTTTAATTCACCGGCCGGTGAAAGCCAATATACAATCTTTTTGGAAGCCTTCATAGGGAGGTTAAGGCTGCTTGAACTTTTAGTACTCGTAGTCAAGTGGTGCAGTTGCACCTTATATAAAGGGAGGTGGCGCGCAGTTCGTCACTCCTGTGGGGTCCGGGCGGAGACACCAAGAGCCCGCCGATGAGCCTAGCTTGGTGTCCTAGGTGAAACCCCACACAAGACACGGCACAAACCTAGAAGAATTGCTGAGTTTTAATTCACCGGCCGTGAAAGCCAATATACCATCTTTTTGGATGCCTTCATAGGGAGGTTAAGGCTGCTTGAACTTTTAGTTCTCGTAGTCAAGTGGTGCAGTTGCACCTTATATAAAGGGAGGTGGCGCGCAGTTCGTCACTCCTGTGGGGGTCCGGGCGGAGACACCAAGAGCCCGCCGATGAGCCTAGCTTGGTGTCCTAGGCGAAACCCCACACAAGACACGGCACAAACCTAGAAGAATTGCTGAGTTTTAATTCACCGGCCGTGAAAGCCAATATACCATCTTTTTGGAAGCCTTCATAGGGAGGTTAAGGCTGCTTGAACTTTTAGTACTCGTAGTCAAGTGGTGCAGTTGCACCTTATATAAAGGGAGGTGGCGCGCAGATCGTCACTCCAGTGGGGGTCCGGGCGGAGACACCAAGAGCCCGCCGATGAGCCTAGCTTGGTGTCCTAGGTGAAACCCCACACAAGACACGGCACAAACCTAGAAGAATTGCTGAGTTTTAATTCACCGGCCGTGAAAGCCAATATACCATCTTTTTGGAAGCCTTCATAGGGAGGTTAAGGCTGCTTGAACTTTTAGTTCTCGTAGTCAAGTGATGCAGTTGCACCTTATATAAAGGGAGGTGGCGCGCAGTTCGTCACTCCTGTGGGGGTCCGGGCGGAGACTCCAAGAGCCCGCCGATGAGCCTAGCTTGGTGTCCTAGGCGAAACCCCACACAAGACACGGCACAAACCTAGAAGAATTGCTGAGTTTTAATTCACCGGCCGTGAAAGCCAATATACCATCTTTTTGGAAGCCTTCATAGGGAGGTTAAGGCTGCTTGAACTTTTAGTTCTCGTAGTCAAGTGGTGCAGTTGCACCTTATATAAAGGGAGGTGGGCGCGCAGTTCGTCACTCCTGTGGGGGGTCCGGGCGGAGACACCAAGAGCCCGCCGATGAGCCTAGCTTGGTGTCCTAGGCGAAACCCCACACAAGACACGGCACAAACCTAGAAGAATTGCTGAGTTTTAATTCACCGGCCGTGAAAGCCAATATACCATCTTTTAGGAAGCCTTCTCGTAGTCAAGTGGTGCAGTTGCACCTTATATAAAAGGAGGTGGCGCGCAGTTCGTCACTCCTGTGGGGGTCCGGGCGGAGACACCAAGAGCCCGCCGATGAGCCTAGCTTGGTGTCCTAGGCGAAACCCCACACAAGACACGGCACAAACCTAGAAGAATTGCTGAGTTTTAATTCACCGGCCGTGAAAGCCAATATACCATCTTTTTGTAAGCCTTCATAGGGAGGTTAAGGCTGCTTGAACTTTTAGTTCTCGTAGTCAAGTGGTGCAGTTGCACCTTATATAAAGGAAGGTGGCGCGCAGTTCGTCACTCCTGTGGGGGTCCGGGCGGAGACACCAAGAGCCCGCCGATGAGCCTAGCTTGGTGTCCTAGGCGAAACCCCACACAAGTCACGGCACAAACCTAGAAGAATTGCTGAGTTTTAATTCACCGGCCGTGAAAGCCAATATACCATCTTTTTGGAAGCCTTCATAGGGAGGTTTAGGCTGCTTGAACTTTTAGTTCTCGTAGTCAAGTGGTGCAGTTGCACCTTATATAAAGGGAGGTGGCGCGCAGTTCGTCACTCCTGTGGGGGTCCGGGCGGAGACACCAAGAGCCCGCCGATGAGCCTAGCTTGGTGTCCTAGGCGAAACCCCACACAAGACACGGCACAAACCTAGAAGAATTGCTGAGTTTTAATTCACCGGCCGTGAAAGCCAATATACAATCTATTTGGAAGCCTTCATAGGGAGGTTAAGGCTGCTTGAACTTTTAGTACTCGTAGTCAAGTGGTGCATTTGCATCTTATATAAAGGGAGGTGGCGCGCAGTTCGTCACTCCTGTGGGGGTCCGGGCGGAGACACCAAGAGCCCGCCGATGAGCCTAGCTTGGTGTCCTAGGTGAAACCCCACACAAGACACGGCACAAACCTAGAAGAATTGCTGAGTTTTAATTCACCGGCCGTGAAAGCCAATATACCATCTTTTTGGAAGCCTTCATAGGGAGGTTAAGGCTGCTTGAACTTTTAGTTCTCGTAGTCAAGTGGTGCAGTTGCACCTTATATAAAGGGAGGTGGCGCGCAGTTCGTCACTCCTGTGGGGGTCCGGGCGGAGACACCAAGAGCCCGCCGATGAGCCTAGCTTGGTGTCCTAGGCGAAACCCCACACAAGACACGGCACAAACCTAGAAGATTTGCTGAGTTTTAATTCACCGGCCGTGAAAGCCAATATACAATCTTTTTGGAAGCCTTCATAGGGAGGTTAAGGCTGCTTGAACTTTTAGTACTCGTAGTCAAGTGGTGCAGTTGCACCTTATATAAAGGGAGGTGGCGCGCAGTTCGTCACTCCTGTGGGGGTCCGGGCGGAGACACCAAGAGCCCGCCGATGAGCCTAGCTTGGTGTCCTAGGTGAAACCCCACACAAGACACGGCACAAACCTAGAAGAATTGCTGAGTTTTAATTCACCGGCCGTGAAAGCCAATATACCATCTTTTTGGATGCCTTCATAGGGAGGTTAAGGCTGCTTGAACTTTTAGTTCTCGTAGTCAAGTGGTGCAGTTGCACCTTATATAAAGGGAGGTGGCGCGCAGTTCGTCACTCCTGTGGGGGTCCGGGCGGAGACACCAAGAGCCCGCCGATGAGCCTAGCTTGGTGTCCTAGGCGAAACCCCACACAAGACACGGCACAAACCTAGAAGAATTGCTGAGTTTTAATTCACCGGCCGTGAAAGCCAATATACCATCTTTTTGGAAGCCTTCATAGGGAGGTTAAGGCTGCTTGAACTTTTAGTTCTCGTAGTCAAGTGGTGCAGTTGCACCTTATATAAAGGGAGGTGGCGCGCAGTTCGTCACTCCTGTGGGGGTCCGGGCGGAGACCCCAAGAGCCCGCCGATGAGCCTAGCTTGGTGTCCTAGGCGAAACCCCACACAAGACACGGCACAAACCTAGAAGAATTGCTGAGTTTTAATTCACCGGCCGTGAAAGCCAATATACCATCTTTTTGGAAGCCTTCATAGGGAGGTTAAGGCTGCTTGAACTTTTAGTTCTCGTAGTCAAGTGGTGCAGTTGCACCTTATATAAAGGGAGGTGGCGCGCAGTTCGTCACTCCTGTGGGGGTCCGGGCGGAGACACCAAGAGCCCGCCGATGAGCCTAGCTTTGTGTCCTAGGCGAAACCCCACACAAGACACGGCACAAACCTAGAAGAATTGCTGAGTTTTAATTCACCGGCCGTGAAAGCCAATATACAATCTTTTTGGGAGCCTTCATAGGGAGGTTAAGGCTGCTTGAACTTTTAGTTCTCGTAGTCAAGTGGTGCAGTTGCACCTTATATAAAGGGAGGTGGCGCGCAGTTCGTCACTCCTGTGGGGGTCCGGGCGGAGACACCAAGAGCCCGCCGATGAGCCTAGCTTGGTGTCCTAGGCGAAACCCCACACAAGACACGGCACAAACCTAGAAGAATTGCTGAGTTTTAATTCACCGGCCGTGAAAGCCAATATACAATCTTTTTGGAAGCCTTCATAGGGAGGTTAAGGCTGCTTGAACTTTTAGTACTCGTAGTCAAGTGGTGCAGTTGCACCTTATATAAAGGGAGGTGGCGCGCAGTTCGTCACTCCTGTGGGGGTCCGGGCGGAGACACCAAGAGCCCGCCGATGAGCCTAGCTTGGTGTCCTAGGTGAAACCCCACACAAGACACGGCACAAACCTAGAAGAATTGCTGAGTTTTAATTCACCGGCCGTGAAAGCCAATATACCATCTTTTTGGATGCCTTCATAGGGAGGTTAAGGCTGCTTGAACTTTTAGTTCTCGTAGTCAAGTGGTGCAGTTGCACCTTATATAAAGGGAGGTGGCGCGCAGTTCGTCACTCCTGTGGGGGTCCGGGCGGAGACACTAAGAGCCCGCCGATGAGCCTAGCTTGGTGTCCTAGGCGAAACCCCACACAAGACACGGCACAAACCTAGAAGAATTGCTGAGTTTTAATTCACCGGCCGTGAAAGCCAATATACCATCTTTTTGGAAGCCTTCATAGGGAGGTTAAGGCTGCTTGAACTTTTAGTTCTCGTAGTCAAGTGGTGCAGTTGCACCTTATATAAAGGGAGGTGGCGCGCAGTTCGTCACTCCTGTGGGGGTCCGGGCGGAGACACCAAGAGCCCGCCGATGAGCCTAGCTTGGTGTCCTAGGCGAAACCCCACACAAGACACGGCACAAACCTAGAAGAATTGCTGAGTTTTAATTCACCGGCCGTGAAAGCCAATATACCATCTTTTAGGAAGCCTTCTCGTAGTCAAGTGGTGCAGTTGCACCTTATATAAAAGGAGGTGGCGCGCAGTTCGTCACTCCTGTGGGGGTCCGGGCGGAGACACCAAGAGCCCGCCGATGAGCCTAGCTTGGTGTCCTAGGCGAAACCCCACACAAGACACGGCACAAACCTAGAAGAATTGCTGAGTTTTAATTCACCGGCCGTGAAAGCCAATATACCATCTTTTTGTAAGCCTTCATAGGGAGGTTAAGGCTGCTTGAACTTTTAGTTCTCGTAGTCAAGTGGTGCAGTTGCACCTTATATAAAGGAAGGTGGCGCGCAGTTCGTCACTCCTGTGGGGGTCCGGGCGGAGACACCAAGAGCCCGCCGATGAGCCTAGCTTGGTGTCCTAGGCGAAACCCCACACAAGTCACGGCACAAAACTAGAAGAATTGCTGAGTTTTAATTCACCGGCCGTGAAAGCCAATATACCATCTTTTTGGAAGCCTTCATAGGGAGGTTAAGGCTGCTTGAACTTTTAGTTCTCGTAGTCAAGTGGTGCAGTTGCACCTTATATAAAGGGAGGTGGCGCGCAGTTCGTCACTCCTGTGGGGGTCCGGGCGGAGACACCAAGAGCCCGCCGATGAGCCTAGCTTGGTGTCCTAGGCGAAACCCCACACAAGACACGGCACAAACCTAGAAGAATTGCTGAGTTTTAATTCACCGGCCGTGAAAGCCAATATACAATCTATTTGGAAGCCTTCATAGGGAGGTTAAGGCTGCTTGAACTTTTAGTACTCGTAGTCAAGTGGTGCATTTGCATCTTATATAAAGGGAGGTGGCGCGCAGTTCGTCACTCCTGTGGGGGTCCGGGCTGAGACACCAAGAGCCCGCCGATGAGCCTAGCTTGGTGTCCTAGGTGAAACCTAGAAGAATTGCTGAGTTTTAATTCACCGGCCGTGAAAGCCAATATACCACCTTTTTGGAAGCCTTCATAGGGAGGTTAAGGCTGCTTGAACTTTTAGTTCTCGTAGTCAAGTGGTGCAGTTGCACCTTATATAAAGGGAGGTGGCGCGCAGTTCGTCACTCCTGTGGGGGTCCGGGCGGAGACACCAAGAGCCCGCCGATGAGCCTAGCTTGGTGTCCTAGGCGAAACCCCACACAAGACACGGCACAAACCTAGAAGATTTGCTGAGTTTTAATTCACCGGCCGTGAAAGCCAATATACAATCTTTTTGGAAGCCTTCATAGGGAGGTTAAGGCTGCTTGAACTTTTAGTACTCGTAGTCAAGTGGTGCAGTTGCACCTTATATAAAGGGAGGTGGCGCGCAGTTCGTCACTCCTGTGGGGGTCCGGGCGGAGACACCAAGAGCCCGCCGATGAGCCTAGCTTGGTGTCCTAGGTGAAACCCCACACAAGACACGGCACAAACCTAGAAGAATTGCTGAGTTTTAATTCACCGGCCGTGAAAGCCAATATACCATCTTTTTGGATGCCTTCATAGGGAGGTTAAGGCTGCTTGAACTTTTAGTTCTCGTAGTCAAGTGGTGCAGTTGCACCTTATATAAAGGGAGGTGGCGCGCAGTTCGTCACTCCTGTGGGGGTCCGGGCGGAGACACCAAGAGCCCGCCGATGAGCCTAGCTTGGTGTCCTAGGCGAAACCCCACACAAGACACGGCACAAACCTAGAAGAATTGCTGAGTTTTAATTCACCGGCCGTGAAAGCCAATATACCATCTTTTTGGAAGCCTTCATAGGGAGGTTAAGGCTGCTTGAACTTTTAGTTCTCGTAGTCAAGTGGTGCAGTTGCACCTTATATAAAGGGAGGTGGCGCGCAGTTCGTCACTCCTGTGGGGGTCCGGGCGGAGACCCCAAGAGCCCGCCGATGAGCCTAGCTTGGTGTCCTAGGCGAAACCCCACACAAGACACGGCACAAACCTAGAAGAATTGCTGAGTTTTAATTCACCGGCCGTGAAAGCCAATATACCATCTTTTTGGAAGCCTTCATAGGGAGGTTAAGGCTGCTTGAACTTTTAGTTCTCGTAGTCAAGTGGTGCAGTTGCACCTTATATAAAGGGAGGTGGCGCGCAGTTCGTCACTCCTGTGGGGGTCCGGGCGGAGACACCAAGAGCCCGCCGATGAGCCTAGCTTTGTGTCCTAGGCGAAACCCCACACAAGACACGGCACAAACCTAGAAGAATTGCTGAGTTTTAATTCACCGGCCGTGAAAGCCAATATACAATCTTTTTGGGAGCCTTCATAGGGAGGTTAAGGCTGCTTGAACTTTTAGTTCTCGTAGTCAAGTGGTGCAGTTGCACCTTATATAAAGGGAGGTGGCGCGCAGTTCGTCACTCCTGTGGGGGTCCGGGCGGAGACACCAAGAGCCCGCCGATGAGCCTAGCTTGGTGTCCTAGGCGAAACCCCACACAAGACACGGCACAAACCTAGAAGAATTGCTGAGTTTTAATTCACCGGCCGTGAAAGCCAATATACCATCTTTTTGGAAGCCTTCATAGGGAGGTTAAGGCTGCTTGAACTTTTAGTACTCGTAGTCAAGTGGTGCAGTTGCACCTTATATAAAGGGAGGTGGCGCGCAGTTCGTCACTCCTGTGGGGGTCCGGGCGGAGACACCAAGAGCCCGCCGGTGAGCCTAGCTTGGTGTCCTAGGTGAAACCCCACACAAGACACGGCACAAACCTAGAAGAATTGCTGAGTTTTAATTCACCGGCCGTGAAAGCCAATATACCATCTTTTTGGAAGCCTTCATAGGGAGGTTAAGGCTGCTTGAACTTTTAGTTCTCGTAGTCAAGTGATGCAGTTGCACCTTATATAAAGGGAGGTGGCGCGCAGTTCGTCACTCCTGTGGGGGTCCGGGCGGAGACACCAAGAGCCCGCCGATGAGCCTAGCTTGGTGTCCTTGGCGAAACCCCACACAAGACACGGCACAAACCTAGAAGAATTGCTGAGTTTTAATTCACCGGCCGTGAAAGCCAATATACCATCTTTTTGGAAGCCTTCATAGGGAGGTTAAGGCTGCTTGAACTTTTAGTTCTCGTAGTCAAGTGGTGCAGTTGCACCTTATATAAAGGGAGGTGGCGCGCAGTTCGTCACTCCTGTGGGGGTCCGGGCGGAGACACCAAGAGCCCGCCGATGAGCCTAGCTTGGTGTCCTAGGCGAAACCCCACACAAGACACGGCACAAACCTAGAAGAATTGCTGAGTTTTAATTCACCGGCCGTGAAAGCCAATATACCATCTTTTAGGAAGCCTTCTCGTAGTCAAGTGGTGCAGTTGCACCTTATATAAAAGGAGGTGGCGCGCAGTTCGTCACTCCTGTGGGGGTCCGGGCGGAGACACCAAGAGCCCGCCGATGAGCCTAGCTTGGTGTCCTAGGCGAAACCCCACACAAGACACGGCACAAACCTAGAAGAATTGCTGAGTTTTAATTCACCGGCCGTGAAAGCCAATATACCATCTTTTTGTAAGCCTTCATAGGGAGGTTAAGGCTGCTTGAACTTTTAGTTCTCGTAGTCAAGTGGTGCAGTTGCACCTTATATAAAGGAAGGTGGCGCGCAGTTCGTCACTCCTGTGGGGGTCCGGGCGGAGACACCAAGAGCCCGCCGATGAGCCTAGCTTGGTGTCCTAGGCGAAACCCCACACAAGTCACGGCACAAACCTAGAAGAATTGCTGAGTTTTAATTCACCGGCCGTGAAAGCCAATATACCATCTTTTTGGAAGCCTTCATAGGGAGGTTAAGGCTGCTTGAACTTTTAGTTCTCGTAGTCAAGTGGTGCAGTTGCACCTTATATAAAGGGAGGTGGCGCGCAGTTCGTCACTCCTGTGGGGGTCCGGGCGGAGACACCAAGAGCCCGCCGATGAGCCTAGCTTGGTGTCCTAGGCGAAACCCCACACAAGACACGGCACAAACCTAGAAGAATTGCTGAGTTTTAATTCACCGGCCGTGAAAGCCAATATACAATCTATTTGGAAGCCTTCATAGGGAGGTTAAGGCTGCTTGAACTTTTAGTACTCGTAGTCAAGTGGTGCATTTGCATCTTATATAAAGGGAGGTGGCGCGCAGTTCGTCACTCCTGTGGGGGTCCGGGCGGAGACACCAAGAGCCCGCCGATGAGCCTAGCTTGGTGTCCTAGGTGAAACCCCACACAAGACACGGCACAAACCTAGAAGAATTGCTGAGTTTTAATTCACCGGCCGTGAAAGCCAATATACCATCTTTTTGGAAGCCTTCATAGGGAGGTTAAGGCTGCTTGAACTTTTAGTTCTCGTAGTCAAGTGGTGCAGTTGCACCTTATATAAAGGGAGGTGGCGCGCAGTTCGTCACTCCTGTGGGGGTCCGGGCGGAGACACCAAGAGCCCGCCGATGAGCCTAGCTTGGTGTCCTAGGCGAAACCCCACACAAGACACGGCACAAACCTAGAAGATTTGCTGAGTTTTAATTCACCGGCCGTGAAAGCCAATATACAATCTTTTTGGAAGCCTTCATAGGGAGGTTAAGGCTGCTTGAACTTTTAGTACTCGTAGTCAAGTGGTGCAGTTGCACCTTATATAAAGGGAGGTGGCGCGCAGTTCGTCACTCCTGTGGGGGTCCGGGCGGAGACACCAAGAGCCCGCCGATGAGCCTAGCTTGGTGTCCTAGGTGAAACCCCACACAAGACACGGCACAAACCTAGAAGAATTGCTGAGTTTTAATTCACCGGCCGTGAAAGCCAATATACCATCTTTTTGGATGCCTTCATAGGGAGGTTAAGGCTGCTTGAACTTTTAGTTCTCGTAGTCAAGTGGTGCAGTTGCACCTTATATAAAGGGAGGTGGCGCGCAGTTCGTCACTCCTGTGGGGGTCCGGGCGGAGACACCAAGAGCCCGCCGATGAGCCTAGCTTGGTGTCCTAGGCGAAACCCCACACAAGACACGGCACAAACCTAGAAGAATTGCTGAGTTTTAATTCACCGGCCGTGAAAGCCAATATACCATCTTTTTGGAAGCCTTCATAGGGAGGTTAAGGCTGCTTGAACTTTTAGTTCTCGTAGTCAAGTGGTGCAGTTGCACCTTATATAAAGGGAGGTGGCGCGCAGTTCGTCACTCCTGTGGGGGTCCGGGCGGAGACCCCAAGAGCCCGCCGATGAGCCTAGCTTGGTGTCCTAGGCGAAACCCCACACAAGACACGGCACAAACCTAGAAGAATTGCTGAGTTTTAATTCACCGGCCGTGAAAGCCAATATACCATCTTTTTGGAAGCCTTCATAGGGAGGTTAAGGCTGCTTGAACTTTTAGTTCTCGTAGTCAAGTGGTGCAGTTGCACCTTATATAAAGGGAGGTGGCGCGCAGTTCGTCACTCCTGTGGGGGTCCGGGCGGAGACACCAAGAGCCCGCCGATGAGCCTAGCTTTGTGTCCTAGGCGAAACCCCACACAAGACACGGCACAAACCTAGAAGAATTGCTGAGTTTTAATTCACCGGCCGTGAAAGCCAATATACAATCTTTTTGGGAGCCTTCATAGGGAGGTTAAGGCTGCTTGAACTTTTAGTTCTCGTAGTCAAGTGGTGCAGTTGCACCTTATATAAAGGGAGGTGGCGCGCAGTTCGTCACTCCTGTGGGGGTCCGGGCGGAGACACCAAGAGCCCGCCGATGAGCCTAGCTTGGTGTCCTAGGCGAAACCCCACACAAGACACGGCACAAACCTAGAAGAATTGCTGAGTTTTAATTCACCGGCCGTGAAAGCCAATATACCATCTTTTTGGAAGCCTTCATGGGGAGGTTAAGGCTGCTTGAACTTTTAGTTCTCGTAGTCAAGTGGTGCAGTTGCACCTTATACAAAGGGAGGTGGCGCGCAGTTCGTCACTCCTGTGGGGGTCCGGGCGGAGACACCAAGAGCCCGCCGATGAGCCTAGCTTGGTGTCCTAGGCGAAACCCCACACAAGACACGGCACAAACCTAGAAGAATTGCTGAGTTTTAATTCACCGGCCGTGAAAGCCAATATACCATCTTTTTGGAAGCCTTCATAGGGAGGTTAAGGCTGCTTGAACTTTTAGTTCTCGTAGTCAAGTGGTGCAGTTGCACCTTATATAAAGGGAGGTGGCGCGCAGTTCGTCACTCCTGTGGGGGTCCGGGCGGAGACACCAAGAGCCCACCGATGAGCCTAGCTTGGTGTCCTAGGCGAAACCTCACACAAGACACGGCACAAACCTAGAAGAATTGCTGAGTTTTAATTCACCGGCCGTGAAAGCCAATATACCATCTTTTTGGAAGCCTTCATAGGGAGGTTAAGGCTGCTTGAACTTTTAGTTCTCGTAGTCAAGTGGTGCAGTTGCACCTTATATAAAGGGAGGTGGCGCGCAGTTCGTCACTCCTGTGTGGGTCCGGGCGGAGACATCAAGAGCCCGCCGATGAGCCTAGCTTGGTGTCCTAGGCGAAACCCCACACAAGACACGGCACAAATCTAGAAGAATTGCTGAGTTTTGGTGTTTATGTTTAATTATTAAGAGTTTTTTTTATTAATATTATTTGTACAGTGTTATGTCTGAATGTTTGAACTGAATACGTATTGTAGTAAATAATAAAACAACTGGACACACTTCTTATTATTTGAACTTAAACTCAAACAGCCTAACTCTAACAAACACAATTTACAATCGATATTTTGGTCTGCTTCGTAGTGGTGGTGGCGGTGGTGGTGATGGGGGGTTATAGTTATTATATCTCCCAACTATTGGGTGGTACGCGAGAGATTCTCATCTCTTAAAGTGGTACACATACGAAAATGTTTGGGAAACATTGACGTATTGTATACACTACAGGCCTGCTCCACGTCTAACGGTAACAATTCCCTAGTAGGGTAGTATGAACTAGCATCTCAAGAATGGCGATTTATAACAAGAATACTTACCAGCATTCAGCACCAGGCCCTATGCCAGCGGACAGCCGTCTATCATCTGAATGACTATTTCACGTTGTTGTGTTTCAGCTCTCTGCTATGCAGACCTGCCTTGTATACAGTAATGTGCCCACGTTATATCACTGCCGGTGAGCTACGTCATTACCTCCAGAAAAGGTACACCAACTGTACAAGCCTCACCAAAGACATTTCTCAAATTGGCACACCAACAATAGTGTGGCAAGCACGAATGATTGTGCCGAGTGCATTATGCTAAGTTGGCCGTGGTGTAATGTCTTATGATAAGGAGTAGATGAGTTGACAGCTCGAATTCTCAGAAATGCAACGGTCCTCACCGACAGAGATATAATGCGAATACTATACTTGTGCGCTACTATCATTAAAAAGGAAATGCAGTGATGACGTGTGCGTAAGTGAAAGGGATACAGTGACAGATGCCCAGCCCTATACTTCGTCGTCAATGTCAGAGCTACAAACCTTACCTCCAGTGAAGCGGAGTAAAATATAGTCGTAGCCCGGGTAGAAAAATATAACGTATATGAATAACATCGACAGCATAGTAAAGGAACAATAAATAGATTTCGAACAAATAGGCAGCGATATGACCAAGTCGTGGTGCATAAGAACAATTATGCATACTCCAGGGTGAACATGGCGAACATGTTGCGAAGACTGGTGTTTGCGCGATTCAAGGGTGCTTGAGTCAATTTTGCACGATATGCGTGATATTCACACATTTGGGCATGAAATAACGCGTGACATACATTGCAGTGAAATCCAGGCAAGTAATGGCTGATTGTAGAACTTCCAATGGAGGTACAGAGTTGGGAGACGTAAGATAACAAGCGACAATTTGACGATAAAGAGCGAACTGCTGAACCAGTCCTAGCATTGCAGATGGAATAAATACAGTAATTCCAACGTTCAGTGAGGAATTTATTTTCAATTCTCACCAATCACGATCGCATTAGTATACAATTATGCCGACTGTTAGTCTGGATGGTAAATTGGCCCAGACGTTAATCACTGTGTTGAGAAAAGTAGGAGGTCCTGTGTCTCATAGGGGGGATCTTTGGACGAAATCCAGATTATACGCTATTCACTAATCGGCTAGCATGGGGAGAACTAAGCAAACATCATCCACACAAAGTTAAGGGCCGACCGCAGCGTACAAATTATGGGAAATATTCTTTCATTAATCGTGGTATTGATAATTGGAACTCATCAGTGTTAGAGCCTTTCCCCAAACATATGTGTTTAAGTGAAGACTGCAATTTTGTGTAAATACTACGATGTAATTACTAGGGCTCGGATTTTAGGTGCTAAAAATCGGAATATTATTTATGTTTTATGTATTAAAAATACCTGAAATATGTGACAAAAAAGTAAAAATATTTAATTATAATTTAGTTTATTAATGTAAATTTAAACAATATGCAGTACTCACGAATGCAATTTAATCTATGTCTCTCTGACTGCTGAAGCATTACAATACACAACGAGATACATCTTCAGGTTGTCCATCGCAAATGACCGACGATTATCGCGAAACACTTCTTCTGAAGGCGCCAAACTGCGGCAATATGTTTCTTGCCCTTGAGATCGCTGTTCAGCCTTGATTGCTTTCCCATATGGTTGGCAGAACAGAACGCCCCCATCAGAAGTAAAATTATCTTTTAATTCTGCAACAGACGATAACTTGTAGTTGTTTTTACTTTAGGCATCGCAGAACTGCCTTACACTTCATAGTGCCAGAAATGAACTGCATGCGAGTGACACTGGTTCCAGGTAGCTGGGGGGAGGGGGAGGTCTAGCACGTGGTGCAATATGGCTATGGACAAGGAAATCCCCGGCTTCCACAGTGAGTGGCACAGGGCGACACGTTAAGAATAACACAGTTGCAAGCTGACATACGCTCTGCATGAAGATTAAATAGCTTACAGGTTCTTCCCCGTTGAAGTAACACAGAACAAAAATGCAATAAACTGAAAGATTTTGCATACTGATTTAAAAAAAATGTAAATAGTATGTCTTTTTATGTGCTAATAAGTGAAAAGCAGGAATTTATGTATTTACATGAAAATATTTATTTATCTAAAAATCCGAGCCCTAGTAATTACTCTAGTCCCCAAATCGCGCTTGTGTGCATTAAGTGTGTTTGATCTTATTGTCGGTAATTTTCTGTAAATGTACAAATTGCCACCAGGGAATTACCCCCATTTGCAAATCAAGTAAATGAATGAATGAATATGATTATGCCTCGTGTCAGTGACTTAGCATAGGCAGCAAGCAACGTGTAGGCCTATGTCACAGCAAGAAAAGAGTGGAAAAATAAGCTTATGGGCTCGAGCACTGTTATCTGTGAATTCTATAGAAGTGGATACCTAACTGATCGTACTGAACGCTTTATGGGTCTCAAGATCTCGCGAACGTTTGTGATCACCATGGAGCATATTTTTTCATTCGATTCTCGTGGTGCAAGTAGTTGTGATTTGGTAATTTCATGAATGTCGATGATGTCCATTTTGTGAATTGTCACACATTCATTCCATTCAACTACTCTAGTTAGGTCGTTAGTTATTGAGGTTTTAAGGGGCGGAACAACGAGGTCATCTGCCCCTTCCACTACTGTTTCTTCATTTTCTGTACAGCTAATATTTTGCTTTTACCATTGTTCATACTAACACTTTCTGTCAAATGATCCTTCCTAAACACTACACTTGCGACCTGACAGTCAAGTGGAAAAATCGCTTATCGCAGTCTACATTAACTGTCAAACAATCCAATACAGCATTTAAAAGAGCTTAATTTAATGTTTATAATGATACATTCATATTAAATGTTATTTCTTTGGTAATATATCTCACAAACATTAATGCATTGAGTAACAATCTTAAACCTACTGTTTAGTGGTGATTGTTGTTTCAGGGGCATAACAAGGAGATCATCTGTCTCATTCCCATTGTCTGATAATAATCTGTTTGTAGGTAGCACAAGCTGCGCACGTATCGTTGTTGTTGATTCCATAGGGACTTTGCAACATCGTTATCATGTAGCCGCGTGTACTTGGGTGCGTGTAGAATTTATCTGATATCCTGTCACTGTGATGACTGTACTAATGTGTGTACTTGAGGTAGGTTTTGTGAAGGAAGCGGCCGTGGCCTTACGTTAGATACCACCCCGTCATTAGCCTGGAGTAGAAGTGGGAAACCACGGAAAACTACTGCCAGGATGGTTGAGGTAGGAACCGTAACCACCTCTTCTCAGTTTTATCTCACGTGGCTGAGTGTACCCTGCTCCAGCCCTCAGACCAGAATTAAATTTCTTGGCAAAGCTGGGAATCAAATCCGGGAACCGCGGTGACAGCCAAAAATGCTAGCCACTACGCAACGAGGTGGATTGACGCGCACATATCGATCAGTTAATAGCTGCAGGATGGAAACATGAGGTAGCCTATATTCTTTTAGGAAGTGTGACATAATGTTCAGGGCGTAACAGCTATATCAGAATGAACTATGATATGTATGTATGTATGTATGTATGATGCCTTTACACAATTGCCGGGGTACAGAATTTCTTTTAATTTGACAAGGGAGTGCGCACTCAATCATGGCCGAGTTCGATATCTTACCAGTGGCATAAAAAGAACCATTATCGAGGGACTAAAAAGGGAATCGTCAACCTACGGAATGAGGCTAAAGCGATTGCTCTATATGAGACCAATCGATCGCCTAACCAATCCTACCCTTGTGTGTTTGTTCAATATTAATTGACATGGCGTTCAGTGGATTACGCCGGTCATTTCTTTTCATAACGGTTCCCTGGTAATTATCCGGACAATATAGCATTTCTTACATTTCCTATAGCCATTTTTCATTGTTGCTGTTTACAATCAAAATATAAATGTGTGCCCAATTATATTAGATGGGAAACATAAGACTAATCCTAAAATAATTATTTGGGATTAGATATTATATGTGGACCACACGGGTAGGGCATCTTTCGTTCATCAAGAGAACATCTTCAGATCTGTTTGTTAAGACTTACTGTCGACCATAGTATTATGTGCACTCGAGTTTGAAGGTTGTTTGTGAAGTAACCAATAGACCTACTTAAAATCCAATAACATCATCATTTTCGTCGTTCTATGTTACGTTAGTTTATGTAGGTTTGGAAGTTTTAATTTATATTTTAATATTTTTATCGCAGTTGGAACACAAAAAGGGCCCGTTTTTAAGCGTGTATCAACCATGCGTCACATTTAAGAATTATTATCTCCAAAACCCGTCATCAGATCGAATCCAAATTGTAACACAATATATATTGGGATGTTGTTTAACTGGTTTATTAATTTCAAAACTTTGTGTGCCCGAGAAACAAAGTTGTTATCATGTTTGTAAGGTAAATTTTTCTCGGCCCGGGGTGGTTGGAAAATGTAGTTCTTGGTCGCGTTGTAATCCTTATACATCATACGTTATGCTGTATGACTGTGAAATACGTAAATTAATTCGCTTATTTTATATCGGTTTGTATTTGTACGGGGGAATAAGACATGGTTCATCAGCTAGCCGCTCAGGGGAAAGTTGTACAGCGTTGCTGAGATGGAGCCCATCACTTTCGAGCGAGGCGCGCCATGACGCGTGATGGGCTCCATCTCGGCAACGCTGTACAGCTTTCCCCGGAGCGGCTAGCTGGTGAACCATGTCTTATTCCCCCGTACAAATACAAACCGATATAAAATAAGTGAATTAATTTATGTATTTCACAGTCATACAGCATAACGTTTTTATGTATAAGGATTACAACGCGACCAAGAACTACATTTTCCAACCACCCCGGGCCAAAAAAAAAGTTACTTTACAAACATGATAACAACTTTGTTTCTCGGACACACAAAGTTTTGAAATTAATAAAACAGATATACAGCAGTCCAATGTATATTATGTTAAAATTTGGATTCGATCTGATGACGGGTTTTTGAGATAATAATTCTTAAATGTGACGCATGGTTGAAACACGCTTAAAAACGGGCCCTTTTTGTGCTCCAACTGCGATACAAAATATTAAAATATAAATTAATAATTCCAAATCTACATGAACTAACGTAAAATAGAACGACGAAAATGACGATGTTATTGAATTTTATGTAGGTCTATTGGTTACTTTACAAACAACCTTTAAACTCGATTGCACATAATACTTTGGTCGACAGTAGTATATGATACTAGCGAATGTGATTAGTGATATGGTTCAATTTATTTTAGTTGTGGGTTTTATAACTTGTCAATGAAATGAAAATTGATCCGTTGTGGATTACGTTTCGAGTAATGAACTAACGAATAAATTAAGGGGAGGGTAACCAGTGTATACACAGTATTGAATCTCAGCAAACCTAGGCCTGTTGGCAGAGGGTTTGTGGGCCCTCGAAGCCTTAAATTGGTGCAGGAAGGGAGATTGGTCTACAATAGATTGAAAAGGCCCAGAACCATCTGACAAACATAAATAAAAGTTTGCGTAGCTCACTGCATCATATGTGCGGCTCCGTGGGTAAATTGTTAGCGTGCTAGGCTTTGGCCCGCCGTGTCCCGGGTTCGATTCCTGGCCGGGCCATCAAGGATTTTAATCTCCTGGGGTTAATTCCAGGGCTCGGGGACTGGGTGTACTCTATGTGCCGTCTTCATCCTCATTATGACGCGCAGGACGCCCACGGGCGTCAATTAGAAAGGCCTACACTCGGCCTCTCAGGAGGCCACACGATCATTATTACTGTATCATATGTCTATTTCAAATCAGTCCGTGAGAGAAGGCCCTCGGTTCCTCCGCAAGATTAGATCGGCGTAGCGAGCACTAGCTCTAACCAATTATGTCCACGTCACACAGTGGTCCTTTTAGCCTATCTGGCCGCGCAAAATTCCTTTGCATATGGAAACGGTCTATAAACCTTAAAATAACTGTTCAGAAGTATGTTAAACATTTTCCTTATTCTTATTTATAAGAATTGAGGTTAAACTTGTCTTAATAATAACAATAATATTAATAATGTTCAACTGGATGACGGCTTTCCTCAATGCGGCTGAGCGTAGGTGATCTTGTGACTACAGATTTTTGAAAAATACTCCAGATTAAAAGAAATCAGCAACAATTTTTATGCTACGTTGGACTCCTAACTTCATACAATCCACAGATATTTTAATTGAACTATTACAGATATTAGGCCTATGCCACAATATGCTAATTTTTATTTGGGAATGCACTACATTAAAAAATAGTATTTGATGTGTAGGTACAGTAATAACAATTGAACCCTTTTAGTAACCATAATAAAATACTGTGCATGAATACACAAAACATATTTAATCTCCCTTGTCCTCACAATCTCTCTATCTCTGGTCAACACAGTAGTAAATTAAGTTGTCACTGAAATGCGATTTCATGAGTCAGGCGGAACGCATGCCGTTCCTTCCATCTGGTTCTTATCACAGCTAAACGTGTGGTGCAACAAAGCACTTAAGAAGGGAAGGAATTAATTAACACAATATATGATCTTTCAGGGGTGTACAGAATTAAACTGAAGTACCACACATCTATTCGATTAAAGAAAAATTACGACAACAAAAAAGTAATAATGTAAGTTATACAAATATTGCACTACGTAATAAATAAAGTAAGTTATTTTAAACCATTGTAGTCCATTTCTCTACACTGTTTCTGATGCCGGATCTTGTAGTAAACGTAGAACCTCAGAAGGAATTGGGTCGTTTGTCTTTTGTGGCTTTCTTCTCAGGCTACTTATTAGGGGATCAGATGACACCAAGAGCATATTCAGCATATCTTCCATTGTTTGCTTCCTTGAACATTTTCTCGTATTCCACAGACGGAAGAATTTGCTGGATTTATTAACGGCCTCTTGGGCCTCTTCTGAAAGTTGACCTATGGGGACGAGGGACGATTTTATTATATGAGCGCCATGCAGTAAAACCTTATGAACACTCTGGGGCATATAGTACCAACTGTATTCTTTTACAAAAAACTTTGCTGTATCCAAACTGTAGATTTCAAAGATGTCACCATTTACTTCATATCCAGAAGAAAGTGTTCTCAAGATTACTCCAAATCGCTTAATCAACTCTTCATTCTCACCAGTAATATTGGAAACTAAAGATGATTACTGAAAAATCTCCCAGCAGAATTTCCATCGTTAGTAGTGCCAAACCCTGGTTTCGGAATATCTAGTAAAAGGCCCATTTCTTTGCGGAACTTTTCTTGAATATTCTTTTTCCGAGCTTGTACTATTTCTTTGTGAGGTTTCTTTACCTGCCATACTTTTACCTCTAGTCTATAGGTAAAGCCCTGCGCGGATGCGGATATCCGCGGATAAACCCGCGGATATCCGCAGCATTTTTCGACACGCGGATATAGTTTGCATGGCTGTGCGGATAGCGGATACGCTGCGGATAATGTTTGGAGTAAATTTGCGGATAGTTTTTAGAATACAATGTGGATCTTTCGATAATATTACATATTTGATATGCCAATCTACAGCTTCATACTTAAAAGAGGAATACTCCTATAGCCTATTGCGCCCGAAATATTCGGGTACGTTTTGCAGTTATACACGAGAAGATTATTTTACTCATATGGTTTCAACTACATTTTATTAAGTACCGTACCGTATGTTTGTAGTAGAAGGTCTTGATATATCATCATCATCATCAATTTCTCACTGCCATTACCCACGAGATATAATGCTGTCAATAAGTTTGTTAGTTCGTCGTGGTGACATCATTAACATTTCTCAAGTCAGCTACTTCGCTATCTAAGCTATCCTGGAAGATCTGGTTCCAGGTTTATCTGTAGATTTATTTCCATCTTGGCACTGAAACGCGTGGGCTGAGATATTGCAACGGAGACAGTTATGACATCAACTATGCGAACATTGATAGGTCAAGAGGCAGAAGTATGATGACTGACTTGGAAGTTCCGGCCAAATGTCAATCCCTTTCTCCAAGCTTAAAGAGAAGTTCACTTAGTAAATGTTACCACGACCGGGAGTATGAACATCATTTAACCAACATTGATAAAATATCTATTAAAACAAAACAAGGTGTATAGTCAATAGTGCGTGAAACAACGTTCAAGTCAAGGATAAGGCAGATATTTGGTTACGTTTTCAATGGAACCAAAGAGGTGAACGATATAGTAGGATGTTTTACCTGTAAAAAGTGTTTTCATTCTCAGGACACAAATCAGGCACATCAAACCTACTGCGGCACAAGTGCGAAAGTAGCCAAAGAAGTATAGCCAGTTTTTTGTCTAAAGCGGAGGTCAGGAAACCAGAATTGAAATATCAGCGGATTTTTATACAAGTCATGCGGATGCGGGGCGGATGCGGATAACAGTCATGCGGATGCGGGGCGGATGCGGATAACAGTCGTGCGGATGCGGGGCGGTTGCGGATAACAGTCGTGCGGATTCGGGGCGGATGCGGATAACAGTCGTGCGGATTCGGGGCGGATGCGGATAACAGTCGTGCGGATGCGGGGTGGTTGCGGATAACGTTTTGTTTATCCGCGCAGGGCTCTATCTATAGGAAATATGGAGGATGCATTCAAGAAATTTTATCCAGGCATGAAGGCATGAGATTCCATATGCGAGTGAAGATTCCTTTATTGGTATTTTACGTACAGAATCCAAATCATTCGTCTGTTTTGGTGTAGCACCACATATGTAGCAATTTTGCAATGATGAATTATTTATATAACTGCATATCTTTCCGTCAACCATAGTCAAATGGAGCTGCGGTACAAATTTTATTCTCCGATTGTATTTCAACACTAGTTGGTGCCAGTTCTTTAATTTCCTGTCCAATTTTTTCCACTTCTTCACGAACAAATTCACAGGTTTCTTTTCTGAATATAATTTTTATGGGACGACACAACTTCACGGAAGAAGGTGTGGGATTTTTCCATAACACTAGTTCCTTTTCCGTTCCGTCATCTTCAGCACCTACGCATTTCATTTCCAAAGACACTAAAGATATAGTAAATAAAAAAAGAGTCATCCATTTCATCATTTTCCGCAAACATTTGTTTATAACGGCCCTGTCCTGATGCTCCATCACATCCCCACTTAAACAAAACTGTTATATCTGAAATTAACCGTACTTGCTGTAGCACTTCATGTTGCACAAAAGCCAGTCTTTTAATGGTATGGTCAATCAAATCTTGCATCGGAATTACTCCACTGTCTTCAGAGAGTTTTATATTTTGTGGATAACTTTCCTCCTTCGCTTCGAGAAATCTGTTGTAAGTTGGGTATATATCAGCATTATGAGCTTTATTGTTGTTGTGGATGGAGATGTACTGTTGTTTGGTTAACCTATTGTCCAAGTAAAGAGCCAACGCTTTGTTTACATTTATTTTTATAGGTGCATTTGCTGATGGTGAGGAGATGAATGACTTCACTTTTTTAGTTTTCCTCGGAGAAAATTCTGCAATTTTGCCAATAATTTCAGCAGTGTCTCTCCTCCCTTCTGAGCGTAGGCTCATTTGACTGGCTAGCGCAAGTTCCTCCCTGCTGTGGTTTTCTACTAGAGGTTGCAATTTCCTTCTTTTCGAAGATTCACTACAATCTACGAAGGATTTAGAAGGACGACCCACATTACTTGTGGAAACTTCATACTGTATGCCCTCTCCATATAGTGCAATGTTCCCTTCCAGCCAATTTTTATTTTGCGACTGAAACTTGCTTAATATCCTGTGACTTGCAACCCACTTTTTTTCTTAAATGCGCGGAAAAATTGATAAGTTTTTTTCTAACAATATATTTAACAGACTGTCCAAGGGTTTTCAGATTAGTATTGTCTATCAAATAGTTCAGTAAGACATCACTTTCTTTCACTTTCCCACTTGCATGGCGCCAAACATCGAAAAGATCTTTCCGCGAAATTCATTCCGACTGCACTAAAAGGAGAAAAACAGCCAAAGTTGCAAAAGGTTGTAAGCAGTTTTTACACAGACAACACAATAGGGTATAGGCTATAGTCTGATGAAAATAATTTCACCAATCGTTGACAATTGCGAATTTCCGGGTCTAAAAACCCCTAGCAGAAGGATAAAATATATTTTAAAAGTAACTATTTTCGAACGTTTATCACATAAACACAGCAATTTGTATACGATTTTGCAAATTTAATACAGAAAGAGCATACCTTGGTCTGTCATATCCAGTGGCAAACGATGATGATAGCTCAACAAACACGTCTTTACAAGCACAAGATTAAAACACAAATAATTAGCTCCGCTTCCAGCTGAGGATGCGATAAGAAACATCCAACTTCAGCGGTCTCTCACTCCCCAGGGGATGAACAAATATGACATATAGGCACAGTTCTGAGGTCATCGGACATTACTGATAATAAAAACGTCATAAATCATGAAAATACATAACTTTATTTTTTTACATTTTGAGCGCCCAGATAGTGCAAAAGGACCACTGTGCGTCAGTCTGTGAGGTGATTACACAATGAACATACTGCCCCGCAGCAGCAGCAGTAGTAGCTATTCAGACCAGTACTCAAATGATACTCCAACAGTTAAAAGTGTGTGTGCATGCAATTAACCCCCTCCCCCCCCCCGGAAAAATCAGCACTTAATAATTAATTACATGCTTTTTTTGGCCTCATCTAATTGGGCACGAATACGTAATCTCCGAAGTCGGAAATGGCGGCTTCGGTGGCGTATTCGGTAGCATGCTGAGCTTCTATGCCAAAGATAGCGGGTTCAAACCCGGCCGAAGCCGTCGGATTCTTTAAGAGCGTTAAAATCCCTCAGTATGCCTTCCTTCGGAGGGGAAGTAAAGCCGGCGGTCCCATGTCATAGATTTATGGCATGTTAAAGAACCTTCCACTAATTGCACCTGTGTGAAGCTAAATTGGATAGGTCAAGAATGTAAACAACGCTCTTAGGTTTCTACGTTCGTTGCCAAGAGCCGACTGCGGTGGCGTCTAGTAGCTAAGTTCTGAACTTGCCCTAGTAGTCGTTGACGGTGGCTCTTGGCGGCAAAAGTAGAAACTATTTGAAAAATTCTAAGGTGCAGTACTTAAATTAAAAAAACAGATAACACACACTAATACAGTCATCACAATTATCACCGGTTATCAGACAGATTCTACACACACACCCAAAGTACACGGGGCTACATGACCGCGTTGTCGCAGCCCCTAAACTTAAGAACCAACCAACCAACCAACCAACCACCAACCGAAGTCGGAATAATTATTCTTATCTGAAACAACGATTTCAAAATGAACTGAATTTATTTATTTTTTATATAAAACAAATCCAAATAATGTGCGGGGGGTTTCGGAGAGTTTCTTGTTAGTAATAGGTATTTAATTGAGTTTGCATTAATGTTATCGGCTTTGGTTGGTTGATCTTGGTATTTAATTTCCTTTATTTGGGGGTATTTGTTTCGCGATTTTCTATTTGGGATGTAAGTTTTTCTGGAGATTAAAAGGGTAACCTTTTGTCTGTTGCCATCACATGGGTGGCAATGTGGTGAAAACCAGTTTTCTACCTGAGAGAATAAATTTGTATTTAATTAAAGAAGTATAATTTAAGTGTCATTTTAACGTTAGTGGTTCTCGATAAGAGTAAAATTTGGTAGGAAGAGATGTTGGCTTAGGTGGTTGTTTGTTCTGGTCTTTGTACTTCGCCATTGTGGTATTTGTTTGGTCTTGATCGAGGGGTGGGGAGTCGACATGAGCCCGTGTGGGTATTTTGACGATTTGAAATTGGAATAGAAGTGTGTTTAGTTGCATCTCTTTTGATAGAGGTAAACGTGTGGTTGAGATTGTTTATCTAGGTTTGATTTTTGCTTCCAGGGGATTTTGTTGTGTTGTAAATTGGTACGGAGTTTGAGTATTGGGTAGGCCTAAGTTTTGCTGTGGTTTTATTTGGAGATTTGAGGTGTTTTTTTGTGTAGGCCTTGTGTGTTTTGTTTTGGGGGTAAATATTTGACCGTCGTCAAGAAGCTTTTCTTCATGTTATATGTCTTTGGTAAGGCGAGAATGCCTTTCTGCGGTTTGTGTTGTGTACTGTATACGTTTTTGCTTAAGTGTGATGGCCGGTGTGTATTTCTTTCTTTTTGTGGGGGGATTGGATTTTGGAGGTGACCTTTTAACCCTGCTTATGATTTCATTACCAAACATCGCGTCGTTGTCTAAATTTGCCATCTTTGGTGTTTAGGATGTCTTCATTATTTTGAAGTTTGGGGAGAGTGGGGTATTTCCGGCATGTGTAGGTCTTTCACGTTTGTTGGTCTTAAAATCTTTAGTTTATGTTTAATTTTGAGTGGTTGAATGTGGTGTGATTGTGCAGCTGGCAGGGTATATGGTAAAATTTATTTTGTAGGTTAGGTTAAGCTTAATTAACATTTGTTCCCTGCGTGATAATATACCAAACTCGACGAAGTCTACATTAAGCTTATATTCTGGCAATGAAATGAAATGTACCTTTTTAAATATATATACAGTATATATATCCAAAATTATTATAAATGTAAATAGGCACTTGGGATAATTTTTAATTTTAAGTTAATATGTTATGTAGCAATTTGGTGTTGAATACACTTCATTGCTGAAAGGTAAACTCTTTGATTGTTAGCTGCAAACCCTAGGGAACCAACTCCATTCGCGCATCTGGGATAAGGCCCACTTCCATTCACGAGCTAGTCGCAATCTCCTCGTCCATTACCAATATACAAACGGGGCTGCAATAATAATACTAAACAGATAATTTAATTGGAAAATATCATGCAGGACTCCGGATAGGCAGGTCTTGTCCAGAACAAATCCTCAATCTTAAGACCATCCTGCAAATCCGTAAAGCTAGACAAGCTGTGATCACATTTGTAGACTTCAAAAAAAAAAAGCCTACGACAATCCGACTTCTTTCTGTGTATTAGAAGAATTCAAAGTAGACAGAAAAACAAGTGAATTAATCAAGCAAACATTAACAGGTACCACTTCGAACGTTACATTCTTAGGCGTAATGTCTGAACTTTTTGATGTTAAAACTGGATTACGACAAGGAGATGGACTGTCCCCCTTATTATTTAATCTTGTTCTAGAAAAAGTGATTAGGATGTGAGAAAAGGAAGTTAAAGAGATAACCATTGGCAGCCTATGCAAGAGCAAAATCCATTCACGATGTTTGGCCTTTGCAAACGACCAGGCAAGTTTGTCCAACTATAGGCAGGAAGCGATTGAATCCATTGAAAAACTCCATGAAATTGCAGCCAAAGCTGGACTACAAATCCCGTACAAAAAAACAGTTCATGGAAGAATTTCGTTGGTACATGGATAAACAACCTTTGGTAATTCGCTTCGGTAAAGAATCTCAAGTGTCTAAATTCAAATACCTAGGAGAAATTATCCATCCCTTAGGTCTGAATCGTGAAGCAAACAATTAGATACCGGTAATCTCTAAATTGCATAGAGCCTACAGAATCACATGGAACAGGTATAATAATAAATCCATCTTCCGTAAAGAAAAAATACGATATTACAAGACGGTAATCAAACGCCTCTGAAACACTGACCATTGGGGGCAAGAAAGGAAAGTCTAGAGGAAACATCTTGGCCCAGTCTGTACTGAGGGAATTTGGTTAAAAAGGAAAGCCCAGTAGCTTTATCAGCATTCAGAAAAAATCTCGGACACATTCAGGAAAAGACGTTTGAAATGTTATGGACATATTCTCAGAATGAGTGAACACAGGCTGACTAAAAATTCTAAATCTTAATCTATCAATGAAAGTTAAGAACAACTGGCTGCATGAAGTTGAAAAAGACCTTCAGGAAATAGATAACCCATGTGATATGGTACTGGACAGAACTACATTCAGAGAACTAGTTGACAATCAACAATTTTCACACCACCCAAACAATGCATCCAAAAGAACCTGGACGGAGGAGCGCAGAAAGTGTCATTGCGAGAAGATGAAGAGATTTTGGGAGGACAAGAAAGCAAGATCAGCTAGATAGGTTAAATCGTGCTCCTTAGACGGGCATGTACTGCGAACGGACAATGCTATGGAACACGTTGCCAACACGATAAAATACTGATAAAAATTATATATAGTTTTGATTAAAAGATACTGTTACAGTTAGGCAAAACCTGGTGGTAACAAGATATTTACAGATATCTCAATTCCTCTCGAAAATGTCTCTGTGTTCCCTGAATACAACCAGTGGCGTACCAAAGGGGGTGCGAACGGGGCGGCAGCCCCAGTCGCCGTAAAGGTAGGGGGGCGCCAAAATCCAAAATCGAAAAACATATATTTTTTTAGTTTCAGAAAAAAAAAATCGGGGAAAATATACGGTTTTAATGGTCAAATTATCTTTATTACTTTTTAAATACCGTAGTGATATTATTTAGAAATGAAATAACGTTTCGTTTAAAAGTATTTATAGACAATACGAAATAGTTCGTGGCCGCTGAGCACACAGGATACGTTTTCGGTGTACGGGCGAACAGAGTACCTGAGCCGGAATCGGAGCGGTGATCGAGAGGGGATGCGTGGTTGATGACGGTGCCGGCGGGCGCGGGGTGGGGGCATCAAGTCACAACAGAATTGACAGTTGCTAGTTTGCTAGTTATGAAGTGTATTCCTTGACCTTAATCCTTAGTTTACTTTATTCATTTGTGGAGTTGGCATTTCGCAGTCGTCGTTATCAATGAATTGTGAATACAGTGTGTTTACACGTTTAGTTGAAAAGTACCAGTAATTCCTGTTCATGCCCAAAAGTGCAATTAGCACTAGCAAAAAATATTAGGTTTAATTCTCTAAAACAATAAAAAAAACGGTGTTTTTTTAGTTTGCTATTGGCTGAAGCAATTTTAACCTGGAATCATTATTCATCAACACCAAGAATCATAATTGATACTGTAATAGTAAAAGGTAATTTGTTTGATTGTGTTTCAGTTTCCATTATGAAACGACACAAGGCAAGTGCGGTTCAAAACAGACAACTGAAACAGCAACGTACCAAAGCACTTGATAGTTCGAAATCTTTTATGACAGCTTTTATAAAAGGATCACTGAACTCTGAAAACAATGAAACTCAGAAAGTATGTGAATTTGACAGTATCAACTTAAGCCTTTATATTAATTAATCAAATATTACAGTAGTTAATAAATTGGCTAAACACGATGATCTTGATCGTACGAGTCAAATCTCTCAATCCAACTCTTGGAATCAAGCGCAACCTTTTGGAACAGTTCAACAAGTGTATGCATTTTTCTCTAGTTCGACTCACAGGTGGAATGTCCTCAAGGATCATGTTAGCTTAATGGTCAAGGGCCACTCAGATATAAGACGGAGTTCTAATGAAGAAGCCGTGAACGCCTTATCATCTCAGTTGGTTGGAGTGCTTCATGCTTTAGAAAAATTGAGAGACACTACAACTGAAACCGTCGATACCAGACAGAGTGCAGCGCTGTTAATTAATGCAATAGAAAGATTTGACTTTGTAAATATGATATTTTTCTGGGCTGAGGCCTACTTACAAAAATTGACCGAACACAGAAAACTTTGCAAATCGAAGGCATTTCGTTCACTTATGTAATAACTTGTCTACAAGCTTTCCAAGATCAGCTTAATATGTGGAGAGAAACCCTTCCAGTTGATGTTATATAAAAAGCTACTAAGAAGTGTGAGGAAAGGGGAGAACCCATGGAACGAAGACAAATAATGAAGCGGATAATGGCAGAAGAATCTACTGATGTTGGACTTTCCTGGAAAGATGCAGTAAAGCGGAGCACACTAGAGAACTTAGATAAACTTATTCGTGAGTTAAGTGAACTGTTCGCCAATATCAAGGAACTGGATGAACGTTTTGTCTTCCCCTGTACATTCATAACGAAACCCCAAATGAAAACGTTTTGAACACTCTAAAGAGGAAATGTTTCGAACTTGCAGAGAAGTACCCTGAAGATTTGAACGGAGAAGAACTCTTTGAAGATATTAAGGATGTCATAGTTTTATTACGAAGATCAAAGGAAAATAATGAAAAGATCGACTTGAAAAAACTCAAAGATATTTTGTTATATTTAACTTGTTTGGGGTTAGAGGCATTCAGTAACTTGATCATCGCTTTCAAACTACTTTTAACGATTTCAGTGTCTGTGGCATCTTGTGAACGATCTTTTAGTAAGCTGAAGCTTATTAAAAATTATTAAAATCCACAATGACGCAAGAAAGACTAAGTAATTTAACAATTTTATCAATTGAATGTGATGTGGCAGCCATTATAGACAACTCTATTACAAAAAGTTTGCATCCATCAAGGCTGGGAAGGCATATTTTTAAATTTTTGTCATGACACTAAAACTTCTTTTCTCTTTATTTTTTTGTATTATTTTTCAAACAAACTAACCTTTTAATACTTACAGTTTTATTTTATTTATATTTTTCTCTTTATAATGTGTTAAAGTAACATACTACTTATTAAAACACATATTTATGAACATTAAACTGTGTTTAAATTAAACATATTGATCCTTGAACCTTTTAGTGTTAGGGGGCGACTACTATCTAGTTGGCCCCGGGCGCCAAGTAGCCTAGGTAGCCTACGTCACTGAATACAACAAACATTTTCTTCTGGAAAACGTTAAAACTGTTAGGGAAATGTTCTAAGACTTCTTGAGGCAACTCATTCCATGTTTCAATATCCCTATTGATAAAGGAATACTTACATTAGCTACATTTGTTTTTGAATTATGGGTCTAATTTTGTAAGCGTGATCTCTCCTATCCATATAATCTGGCTCATGCACTCATTTCAGGCCGGGTCCCCTGTGTATGCTTTGTTCATCTCCTGGAGTCTTCTTTAGCCTATGTCTTCTGTTGTGAAGGGATTCCCATCGCAATGACTTCAAAATGTCATAGACATTATAATCTTGGGAGAATTTGCCAAGAACGAATCGTGCAGCTTATTCTTTGCACCATCTCCAATTTGTTCGTTAGAGTTGGTTGGTAGGAGTCCCACACACTCTTGGCGTATTCCAAAATCGGTCCCACAAGACATGTGTAAGCCTATGCGTTGACCTGAATACTGCTACCCCTCATGTTTCTCATAACGAAATATAACGATCTTTTGCGACTTTTTAGCAAATTCTTAACGAGCGCACCTCAGTGTAACCTTTCATCTATGACAAGAAATACATGACTCGACTCGTGGAATAATTTCGTTTCCTAATCAAATATTATCCCTTTTCTATTGTTAGTGAGAGACAGGTATTTACTTCTTCTGCACTTACCCTCGGGTTATTTAATATATCCCAGTATTTTATACGTTCCAAGCCTTGTTTCTACGAGCCTAAATCGAACTGTCATGGGGTACTCATAATAATATAATATACGATAATCCCTCATGATGCTCACATCTTGGTACTCTACTCTTGACTAGATCAGCAAAACGCAAATCAGGGGCGTAAAACACGGGGGGGGGGGGAGGGACCCCCCCCCCCCAGTTTTAGGTGCAAACCAAACATTTTAAGTAGCCTACCCTTAAAAAAAATCAAAGCAAAATTACCAGAAAGTATTCTCAGGGTGTCTACCGGTAACGAAAAAGTACCATAACTAATTTTACAAACAGGTAACGGAAGTAACAAAAAGTAGCTAATTTTTAAGTTTGGATAGTTGGAGGTAACGAAAATTCGCCGCCGATTGCGTAATAAAGCTACACCCTCTGTCTGAAAAGTTCGGTGAATGGGCTATATTACGAACGGATTGTTGGTTTACCTGAAACAGCCGTTACTGACCTTCGAAGCAATCCACGGGGATTACTTCGAAGGATAGTAGCGGCTGTTTCAGGTAAGCCAACAATCCGTTCGTAATATCGACCCTTTCACCGAACTTTTCAGACAGATCGTGTACATTTTCCCGTGCTCGACTTAAAGAAATGCGTACTGAGGATACCTTGAGTGGTATACATTGGTTCAACGTATATTTTCGGCATCAAGAAGAGTTCATAGTTCAGTGTGAACTATTTCTCTGTATTATTATGGACCCTGACTTTTCGCGAGACCTTTATTCGCGAAATGACAATCTTTCGAAATTATACCGTTTCGAAAAAGAAAAGAAAATCGCGAATTGACATGGAAATATATAAAAGTCTCTCTGTTTCGTTAATTTGCGACATCCAGTATGGTTAATTCAAAATTCCGTTATATGGCGACATTTCCTTCGAACTTTCGTTCCATTGTATATATTATAAGCTAACTGGTTATCTCTAAAACGTGTATAACTTATATAATTCGTGATTCGAACTCGAAAGAAAATGTGCCCTCTTGTGGTATTGTTCCTGCATTCCTCTCAGAATAATTCGTAATATTCGATACCAACTACGAACGTACAGTACATCAAGACGACCAGCTGACCGCACGACGTGCCTGCGGGAATCTCGTCAATTGGACCGAGATCGACGCTAGTCGTGTAAAATCATAAAACCCGTGCCCGATCATTAACTTGTGACCACGAGGACTGCGGGAAGGTGATAGGGCGCCCATCACGGAACATCCCAAAATCTACTCGCCACTTTTCCCATAACCATGTTCTTAAAAGCGTACGGGGAGAGAGAGGTGCAGTAACCCACTTAAAAATGGCACTGACTACGTAGCATTGCGATACTCATTTCTCCTCGTGATCCACCGCGAACTCCCAACCACAGCATAGGGACAGCGGGAATCATGGCACCCTACTTCCAAGCGGTACTGACCATACAACATGTCCATAACTGCTCGTGAATCTTAACCATGCCCAACGTCGAACTTGCCTTAGCCATTCTGCTAGGGCAGTTAGAAGGGCAGACATTCGTTGAACGGCCGGGCGTGGTGCCGAGTTTGGATAATATCGCTTTATCAGTGTCCAACCACGAGGACTACGTGATTCTCGTAAAACGTTCAAGAGTGGCAGCATTATTTCTCCACTTTCGGCGACGAAGACAACGGGATTCTTGTCAAACAGTCAGCAAGCGCCGACGATTACGTAATTAAGATATATTTTCCCGTGCCCAACCACAGGGACAGTGGAAATCTCCTTCAAACTAAAAGTGACACCGACTGTGTGAATCACGATGTTTCTTCGTGATCTACCGCTGGGATAAAAGGAATCTAGTCAAATGGCCAAGAGCAGAGCCACCTCTTGGTAATCATAACAACTTCTTGTAAACAGGAAGACGTATTAGCTGAAACAACTCATTTGATATTAAATATCTATTATTTATTTATTATTTAGTTTTTATAATACCGCTTCAAGCACATTTGATTCTTTTTCCACCGCTTGATGAGCCTCTTTACTTGCAGACGCATCTTGAATTAGTAGGTAACTAAAAGGTAGCTAAAAGGCAACTAATTTTTACTTCAACCTTACAGTAGACATCCTGATTATATAAACGATTTGATACTACGGTTTGTTAAACGGAAAATGGGAAAGACATCTTGCCTTGAATACTGAAAGAAAGGTAGTCGTAATATCTTTATTCTACTGAAAGAACAGTCCGTTTTTGCCCCCTCTCCCGTTTCCCGCCGAGGCGTTAACTGAGCCAAGAGGTTTGAGTTTTGTCCCCTTAACACGACGATCCGAAACGGTGCATTTTCGAACTATTATTTCTTAGCCCGGGTTTAAAACTGAGGTAAGACAGGGACACACGCCCGGAAACATCATGCGCACGTCGTTTTTTTATTAACAAGGTAAAATAACATGACTTTTCCCTCGCGTATCTCGCGTTTTATGCACACCCTATGCATGCGCCCTGCGTTGCGCCGACAAGGTTCGAAAAGCAATGATCCACATGGCGCTAGAAGTTTGACATTTGGTGCTACGCTAGGGAACCCCAAGTTTGCGAGGAGTTTTACGCCCCTCGCAATAATTACAATTTCTCTTTGGGCATTTCTCATTTAATTAGCGCATGTTGAAAACTTGATCCCGATTGATTGGGATCTGAAACCATACAGATGGTTGAACTCTTCTTTCTACAATGTCCAAGGATAATTTACCTGTAATGTTGCAATCTTTTATGTTACCGTAGTTTTCGATTACCGCTTTTATCTATAGGCTATCTATTCATAGGATTTCTTTCCCAAATCCCACACCTACTGCATCTGTACCTTGTAACCAATTCAACCCTGTCCTCCCACTATTCTTTACCATTCTGGCCACAGGTTATTAGTACTGTACAGCTGCACAGAAGAAACACCTTTTGTTCCAAAAACCGTGCTATGGTTGGCTTTTAGTAAATCGTTAGAAAAGCACAAGAAAAGCTTAACTCTAACTTTCAGAATAACTTACACGATCATTTTGTCGGAAAACTCAAAAAAATTGAAAAGCGTTTTTCTCTAAATCGACGAATTTTAAAGAAAAGTTCTTTAAACAAAAAATGTGGAGGACATTGTAACCTAAACTTTGTCTCATTGAGGTCATGTCATACGTTTTGAAATGCAGAAGCTAGGTGGCGCCAAAGTTTCCAAAAGTGTTTTTTCACTTTTTGTCATAGAAAAAATATTTTGTTCACAAAAGAGCGAATGAGAAATTTGTTCCACTGAAAATTGTCTACAGTATTTATTGAAACATTTTTTCCACCGACTTACCGTTCCAAAGTTATAGTCTGCCGAAGTGTGAAAATTATCCGACACCGGTCCCGGTCTAAACTATGCCCACCGCTCTCTCCGCAGTAAAGCTGTGGTTTCCTCCAGTAGCGGTACCGTTTCTAGCGGCCGTAATGTGACTTCGAATGACTTAGATAAACTGGGGACCGACTTGACGGTGAACAATGGTGTAATGTTGAGCTAATTATGTGTGCGTGTCGTGACGGCATGTTGTCATAAAGTTAAATAAGACATCTTGACATGGCGCTCGCAATATTTTTTTAAGGAGTAGAGTCATCCGAAGACGATAGGGAACGTTCGGGGGGGGGGGAAGTGACATTTTTGAAAGGCGTCCTTCAGAAGGTGCATATGAAATTTTAGTGCGTCGTCATCTGCACTGCAATGAAGATACATTCAGAGAATATTTTTGGATGACTCCAGTGTTGTTTGATTATGTTCTGAATTACATAAAGGATGACATAACTTCAGTGCCGTACAACAGAAACAAAAGACCAATATCTCCTGAACAGAATCTCTAGTTAGTTAAGGTTACTCTTTACATTATACAAGGCAGGCGCGGATCTAGAGTTTGGCTTTGAGGGGGGGGGGGGGGTCACAGAACAGAAATTGTTAAGAAAAATGGTATCACTAACAACGCAATCACAAAATAACCAAACGTACAAAACCAGACCATTTTTTTTTTTTTTGCAAGCTACATGGATAGAAATTTGATGCGTTTAGCGCACTAAAAATATTCGTACAAACTGCAACGGCGTGTTTTGCGACTTTTACATCGAGCTTCGAGAAAAGTATCAAGGTACGTTACAGTTTCGGCAAGTCAAGTTGGTACCGACAAAGGGAGAAAGTCACAGCTTAAATTGCCAACCAAGCTCGCAGTTTGGACGTCGGCAAAATTTTTTGGTGCGAAAAAAGCCCCAAATTCCTATCCGTGCATTGCTGCACATTCATCGTGACATCACTATAGACATCGATTGGTAATCACAAGGTTTGCTAAACAAAATAGACGAGTTGATTTTGTTATTTAATAATCGTTTTTATATAAGAGGTATGAAGTTGTAAATATGTACAGTTGTAACAGAACATAATAATTGCAATAAAGATATTTTCAGTATTGAATAAAATGAAAAAAAAAAAACGTTTTCAGTTAAAATTCGTTAAGTTTTATTTGTCTGGTTATTGTATTTTCGTTTTTTTGAGTTTGCAAAAAAATTTGGTCTCCGTTTGGGTGGGGGGGTCAAGACCCCCTTGACCCCCCCCCCCCCTTTGAATCAAGGCCTCATGATTCTTTACGGACTATTAATGTTCCCTCTTCTACCATACTCCAATATGGTATCATCTTATCAGTCATTGTATATAATTCACTACTTTCAGCACGCACCGTACACCGTACAAAAACGGTGACGAACTGTTTGCTACCGCACTCACCACCGTCATATGAATCACGCCACCGCAACTTTATGTGTCGGTGGTAGTCAACGCTTCCTAGAAAACCACTCACCTTTGTTTCTATGCGGAGCGTTCTTGTGACACCAATCGCCGTCGCGTTACGGCCGCTAGAAAGCGGTACCGCTACTGGAGGAAACCGCAGCTTAACAACAGTAGCCTTGACTAGGCCTACGCAGCGTTGCATTTGCTGCGCTATAACTTGGGAACGTTAAGTCGGAGGAAACAAACGTTGAAATAAATGTTGCAGACAATTTTTAGAGGGACGAATTTCTGATTCACTCTTTTGTGAAAAAGACATTTTTTCTAGGACAAAAAGTGAAGAAACACTTTTTTTGGAAATTTTGGCGCCACCTAGCTTCTGCAGTTCAAAACGTATGACATGACCTCAATGAGACAAATTGTAGGTGACAATGTCCTCTACATTTTTTGTTTAAAAACTTTTCTTTAAAATACGTACATTCAGAGAAAAACGCTTTTCAATTTCTTTTAGTTTTCCGACAACATGCTACTACAAATTATTCCGAAATTTAGAGTTAAGGTTTTTTTGTGCTTGTCTAACGATTTACAAAAAGCCAACCATAGCACGGTTTTTGGAACAAAATCCAACTGTACTGTACTCATTCTCCTCCCGCTGAATCATTTCTTCCTTCTTCACAATACTTCCTAAAGCTCTGCAATGAGGTCACCAGAACTATATCAAACTCTGCTCACTTATTTTTTTCTCTAGTTCTAAGGTTCTTTTTAACAACCCCAAAAGGCTTTCCGACTTCCTACCCTAATTTTTCTAATTGAATACCAAATTCATCCCATGATTTCCTTTTGTGCTCTAATATTATTTGTTGGGATGTGTCCGTTTCCTGTAGCTATTGGTTCCTATCTGATGGATTCTATTTGGAAATAGCCGTATTTGGAGAGCCACGTTTTTAATTTTACAAGCTGCCTTGAGTTTGCAAATACACCAGGTACCGTTTCTAAATTCCTCACCTATAACTTCCTTGTCTGAAGCCTTCGTCCCTAATTTGTCTGCAAACATAATTTGTCATAAAGAAAAGTCTCTGAATATTCTAAACGTCCTGGTATGGTTCCTGAATTGAAAGTCAGTTACGATACAGTGAGCTGACTTGGTGGATATATATATGGTGTTAGAACACCAATCACTCGTTGGTGTTGAGTAAAGAGGTGATGCTTCAAAGTTGGAAAAATGCATGATTACCGACTTTCAGGTCAAGAGTGACAGTATTTCTGTAATAGCGCAGCTTATGAACTGTTTACTTGCAGCAGTAGTTTTTACTCTCTGCACCAGTGATAAAGTATCGCGAGTGAGTTCATTGCACCATTGCGGATAACAGACATGCATGCCAGTGATGTGAGAGGTGAACGTCGCGTCGGCAGCTTATTCCAGAAATAAACTAAATAAATCAGTGTAATTACCAGACAGTTCAAGGAACCCTGCTGCATGTAAGGCTCCGATGCAAACAAGGGGCCATTGCACATATCCAAAGCGTTGGCGGAACGAGCTTTGATTTGTTTTATAATATCAGAATTGGTCCTCCAGTAATTGAGACTGAGTTGCCTTCTTCTCCTTCGTTGAACAGACTAATGTTGGGTGTCACCCGGCAAACATGGGATAACAAACACTTGCTGTAAGAACACAACTATCACCATCAGCCAGTACACAAACAGGTAGTGGCCGCGGTATAGTCTTGGGAATGTCTGGGCCCACTAATCCAGCTAGAAGGCACACTTAACTGACTTAATTATGAATCCATCCATGAAAATCACGTGCAGACATACATACATACCGATAGTCTTCTCAGGGGATGATGGCATCTTCCAGCAAGACAATGCGACATGTCACAGGGCTAGAAATGTCCGACAGTGAATCGACAAACACAACCAATGTTTTCAAGTACGTCCTTGGCCCCTAATTTACCAGATATTAACCAAATTGATCTTCTGTGAGACCACCTGCATCGTCATAGTCGCTTTATGGACATTTTCCCCATTCCCCCACGCACCTTCCAACAAATGTGGGTTGAACTACAGTCCGCTTGGCTCCATATGTCAGGTTATCAGCATCTTACTGAGTGGCATCCAGCTCGTCTACTGTCGTTACTGCACACGATGGACACACTCGATACTAACAGATGGTCGTAATATTGTCACTCGGCTGAGTAAGTTTATTTAGACTATATAGCACGTTATGTTACTATTTATTGAGGATTTCATATTTAGCTTGGAACGGGAAAGAATAAAAGAAGCAGCAGAATCTGAAAGGTTTATCTTTTCATTACTATTTTAACATTAAATGCACAGTCTTTACAGCCAGGTAAGTTCTGTACGACTGCTTTTTGAGCTTCTTGAGCTTCACCTTCTGTGTTTTATTTAATGTCAATTATTACTGGAATCCCGTTAACGTGTTTGCTGAGGGGCAAGTAATCGGTCTTGGGTTTAGGCAGGCAATATTGTTACTTACCTGACATGCCGGAAGCGCAAGATGGCATGTCTGGTGAGATGGCCTGGTCTGAACTCGGGCTGGCCGCTATTACCTCGTCATCAGTGAAGTTGCCAGGTAGATCATCCAACTCAGTGCTGGTACGGCGAGTTGACGAACCCGAAACCACTGCAATTAGAAATGTATATTCCTGAAAATTTGTTTTCTCTAGGGATTTAATTTCTTGAGGAACCAAGGAAAATAATCGTATGATGTTCAAAATCAATATTGGAACAGCTCTAATGGAGAACTCACATGCACTGTTGTTGAAAAGATAAGCATAACAAGATAGAAGGACGTGTTTCCTTAACAGGATGTCGGAATTGTTGCAGAGAGAAGAAAAGGTGAACGACAAGACATTTGACATGCAACATCATCCAAGATATAAAATGTAAAAAATGTGCTGATAGCTAAAATACACATGGAAAAAATATGACCAAATCTGGATATCTCGTCCACAGTAACAAAATAGTTAAAATGTCAAGTGGTAACCCCTAACTACCACACATGCTCTGCAGAGACGTGGCATGCTCTCTGTAGGATGGTTCAGAAGGTCAATTGTTGCTGTAGACGACATAATCAATTTTGCTATATTTTTGCTGTCAGCATGTTTTTGAATTTGATGTTTAAATAGTCGACTCTAGAAGTAAAACTTATGCTATTGGCAACAGGTTTAGTACCGGTACCGTTAAACCACGAGGGACATCTGGTGTCGAGATAAGGAAAGCCGACACTGAACCCTCATAATTAGCTGGGCGAGACTGAGCGGCAGGTTTATTGGGATGAAAGGCTTGCGACTGGTGATGCATTGCCCGTCGCAACTATACCAATGGAGGATGCTGTTATAAGCGTGTATACTATTCTGAGCATATTCGAGTAGACACAGCAGGCCTACGACACATTTCTTCGTGATGCGTGCGTTCGGCGCTATGGGGGTTAGGTAATCAAAACTAAACTTTACTACAAAACACATAACATTAGGATATCTGTGTTTTAAAGAGTTTCCACAAACATGAGATCATCTTCTGGTTAGTCCCTTAGTAATTGCGATAATCCGTTAAACATAAAATGTGTCTCTCTACTACTCCAAGTTACAAAATACAGTAGTTATATACGTACAAGTACTTCCTCCAGGCGAGCTCATTCTTCGGGCTGCGAGATAAGATCGGATGTTGAGCAGGCCGAAGCGATTGCAGTCACACAATTGAAGGATTCGTTCACACAGTAGGTGCACTACCTGAAAGCACAAATGTCGTTGAGAATTTCACAAATAAACCATCCAAAAACTCACATAATATGAAATATATCGGGTTTATCTGAAATAATTTTTCAAATGTAATGAATAATTGCTGTATTAAGGGGCGTAATATCTAGGTTAACGGCCTATAATGGTTTGGATGATAGTAAAATGAAAATGAACTCGAAACTAAAACTAACTACAACCTTGCAACTATAAGAAGAACAAACGGAAATAGCGAATAAGGGAAATTGAAGACAGGGAAGAGAAATGCCCTCACCCGTCGACGAATGAGGTATTCGAGAAGAAGAAGAAGAAGAAGAAGAAGGGCCATGAAAGACAGATAGGAAAGGAAAAGAGGGTCAGCCCCAACGGCAATGGAAAAAGGAGAAAAGGGACGCAGATCAGGAATCCCTCGGGGTCGCCAACTTCGCAGATCACCAGCCGTGAGCTCTTCAGGGTATAACACTATCCAGGGTGTACCATGTGTGGTGTGTCTACACACACCCTGCCTCCATTGGACACCCTTGTGCAGAAGGCAGGAGAGACAATGAAAAGAAGCGAAGATTGAGGGTGTCAGGAAGATGAGACAAGGGCCAAACAGATGACAGTGAGGGGCCTGGCACGAGTAAGTGGAAACAATGCCGGACTCAGCTGGGGTCCAGTGGTCGCCAACCCACGTCCCACTAGTTGTGAGCCCCTGGGGGATTTTAACGAATGACAGTAAGAGTATTCCTGAAGATCACTGAGAGAGAAATTCTTAGTCGCAGTGCGAGGAGATGTTTAGTTGCCGAGAAAATCAGGCCACAAATCGTCAGAAACATCATTCTCTTAGAGCATGCTCCAAAATTGTAGAGATGAGTTCTATGAATGAATATATTATAGTTCCGTGAAAAACAATCTTTCGTCGCGTTGTGGAGTTGAAGAATGAACTTCGTCTTATCCTATTTTACGGCAATCCAGCAGTCCCAACTCTGTTTCTGGATCAAACATGACATCCAATACAGTGATACTTACTCAACGTGTTTGAGAAACTGAATGATATTAACGTATCACTTAAAGGCCGAAATAGTGATATCATCTATCTGAGACAGTGCTTCAGTTTGCGAGAAAACTTGAACTTTGTAAAACTAAGATGGAGAAAGAGGTATTGTGAGATGTTCGTAGCACATAATGAAAACTTTCGTTAAAAATTCGAGGATACATTTCCAGAACCTTCTGCTAAGTATGACTGGATTTGTAGTCCGTTCGATACGAACATACCAGCCCACTTGTCAACAATATAAAGAACTAGTAGAACTCGCAAGTGAAGGGGCACTTCAAAATAATTTGAATCGAAGTCCCTTTAATATTTTTGGATGCAGGAAATGAGTGAGTATCCTAATTTAGCACGAAATGCGATGGACGTGCTATTATACTTTGCATCAACTTACTTGTGTGAGTCAACATTTTCCGCGATGGCATCCATCAAGACGAAGCACCGGTCTCGACTGCAGCAGGAAGGGGATCTGTGGTTTACTGTTTCAAAATCTGGATCTGATTTCATCACAAATTCAAGCTCACTCATCACACTAATTCAGTAAATGTCAGGAATTTTACCTAATGTTGAACCATGTACAATTTAATTCTCTTTTTGGACATTTTCTCTTGACTTAGAGCATCTCAAGAGGGTATAAGTGCCCAGCTCTCTTATCATCTCCAACCAACGGTACTGCTACAATCACTTCCCACAGCATGGATCGCAGTCCCTCTCACAGTTGGCGGGCTGCCTCAACTAGATCGATTGGTTGGAGAGGGTAGAAAAACTGTGCAACTGGACTGCGCCACGTGATTTAGCTTCGTCTAGAGATGCTCAAGTGAATTTTGGGGTTCAAATACCATCACAGATCCTTACCATCTGAGCATCAATTATGCAAAGGTTCAGTAATAATAATAATAATAATAATAATAATAATAATAATAATAATAATAATAGTAATAATAATAATAATAATAATAATAATAATAATAATAATAATAATAATATAATATCGTATGGCCTCGGGTGCCGGGTGCAAGCTTTGTTATTTGACATCCAAAGGGTAGCTTGCATGTCGAATTTCGTTGTTCCTTGAAGCACTGTGAAAGTCAAGGACGTTAGATATCTAAGCTCCATGAACACTACAGCGCTTTCTAGTAGAGAAATGAGGAACTTTGTGTTGGCGGAAACTCCCGAGATTAATTTTGCCATTATGAACATGGCCTACTGAATTCAAATGGGTTCTTTGACATGCCAACATCGTATGACATGGTGTCGTAATTTTTGTCGCCTTTCAAAAAAATCACTTACCACAGCCAGGAGCGAACCTGCAAGCTTGGAGTTAGTTGACCGGCACGTTGACCACTCCCCCACCGTGGCAAGCAAAGTTTCAGTGAGACCTTGTTAGTACGAGTAGCAACACTCCAGCGGGTTATTTCTGACACCAGCCTCATCCCTGGCATTGATCTGGCCTCCTTAAATCCCCCCGTCGCAGAGTAGGCCTATATGATTTTCATTTTTCATCGGCATGGCATCTGACAAAAGTAGAATCATTTACAAATAGAACTATTTTATTTGGAACTACGTCACGTGAGTACACAAACGGACAGTATCGTAGACAGTATCGACTTTCTTCATCTCGTGTTTTAGTTCAATAAGGGTATGCGTGTTTGCGGTTAATATTTAAAACAATCATTGCGAATATCTTCATCTAAATAAAAATCAATATTTGTTGGATAATATCTGGCTCTGCAAAACTGAATGACATCTTGAAATGCCTGTAATAATATACTTTTTCGTTCCACTCCACTACAACGACCTCTGTTCAGGCAATATATTATTTCTGTAGCTCCCGTGTTATTATCTCTCTTTATCAAATCACTGATAACATTCCACTACACGCAACTGGATGGAGCGGCTCTGTAATTTACAAACAAATGCTCTTTGCTCCGTTAGCCTATTATTTCACTGATGAAATCCTTGGTACACCATATGTTTTGATAATAGAAATTAGCCGGCTTCTTATTGACTTTACAATGAGTAATATTGATTGTGCTATAGTCAGCTAACAGCGTTTAAGACAAGCAACTCTTCAGCTATTCAACTATAGAAATATATTCCTGTACGAGAGGTGACTTAATTACGGTGTTTTCTGAAGAATGCCCTGAGCTGTGTTGCCCACTAGTGTTATGATCAGACTTAATAAGGTTTACTCAAATGCACGTTTTATCATGTCACTGCACCTCCAAAGCACATTGTGCGACACGGTTATTCTCTATCCGTGTGTTTCTTAAGACTAGCCACGCCTTCAGCCATACGTGGATAATAATAGGCTACATAACAAAACAACTTCGTAAAGTTCATTTTCCTGTGTTCTTTAATAGCCTTACATGATTAATTGTGCTGAACTGTAGCCTATATTCACTGAGGGACGCGATCGGAAGTAACATTCTCACGTAGTAGATTTTGCAGGCGCAGCCACGATCTCCTGGTATAAACTTTGAGTTTTTTTTTTAAATTCCGCCATTGCGATTTATGACGATCCATGCAAAAATAGCTGCACTCTTTTCCATGAAGTTTTAAGAATGCCTTGTAAACTTCCCCAGCACGTATCAGAGTCAGACCCCCTCAACCTCTTCACAAAGGATATGAGAGCGAATGGCAAGCGAGCTGTGGGCTGCCCTCGGTCTGTAACTACCGTGTGAGCCAGTTCGACCAGCATATTTTAGGATGTAAGCATGGTTTTCCTACCATTAATAATTATTCCTTATTGTTCACACGTAGTATGGCCTCACTTAGGCCCTGTTTTTTATTATTATTATCATTATTTACTATCTATTTTCAACCTGTGTACAATTTTAATTATTTTATAATTTAAACCAATGCTTTAGGCCTAGTATGTTGGGGGAGGTGAGCGTTGATAGTTCTGAGAAGATGTAACTGTTTGGTGAATGATCCTCCGTGGTCTTGGGAATTGGTTTTAATTTTAAAATATTCTTGACTATTGTGATGAATTAGACACGAAAGGTGTTATTCAGGATTTATAGGGTTCGAATTTCAATGATCATTTTTCATGATATTGTAATTTTAAGGTAGACTACTTAAACATTGTCTGTTTAGTAGTGCTTGACGATATGTTATAGCAATTGATGATTTAATTTAATTCTTTTTTTAATTTTTGTTTGAGCTATGTTATCGATTCAGAGATTAACTTCGGTGAGAACTTTAATTATTTCATTTATTTTTAAATAGTTAAATTCCATAAGGCTTAATTATTATTGGTTGAGATCTATTACTTTTTATTGATTAATTTATTTCGTAACTTTAATTGATATGTTATTTGAACCTAAGCGAATTCTATGAAGTCTAATTTATTTATTCAGATTTTGATGATCTCAATTTATCAACACATCTCATTTAGTAACTGATAAAAATTGGAATTTGATTTCAGAATGAGTATTGATGTATTCATGACGTTTACATTTTGAAAGGGTAATTAAAATCTTCGTTCCCTACTTATATCATCACTCATTCCTTCATCGAGACATCCTCACAGCAGCATAATCCTGTAGCATCATGTCGAGGATGAAACTTTTGAACTCCCTGTCCTCCCCTTTGGAAGAATCTTCCACCTCATATCACTATTTGTATATTTGACTGGATTCGGGAGTAATTCCAACAGCTCCGGAATGGGTTGAGATAGAGTTCGCCCTGTCTAATGACCTCACGCCTCATACATCTCAGTGACGGTCTGTCGATGGGTAATGTCGTGATTGGTAGCACTGAGGCTGACTCGTTGGCAGCAGTGTGCCACGAGGCTAGCAGAGTGATGTGCGCGTGTGGTTGGATGTGTCGCGAGTGTGGTTTTACAAATTGTTTCTGCGCTCTGTCGGATGTTTTGTTGCCGGCCGGAAGCTACGTCGCCACAAGAACAATGATTTAAAACATTCATTTTCAAAAATTGTAACGCGTGTCACCTAGCATATAACACTGGACTATAAAACCAAATTTCACTGTGTTCTCTTGAATAAGACAAAAGTAAATGCAATTCAATTTTAGAAGTTAGTGAACGTGCCAGACATATTCCCGGGTATATAAAATAATTATTGATCTTTGAGCGTATCATTTTAAACCATTAGAAGAATAGCCTACTTTCAACCGATGGCAACCCATTAAAGCCCCTTGAATCGATTAAATTTATTGCGAGGCGTTACCTCCTTAGTAATAAAGGGAGCATTTATGTGTAGGCCTACCACGCCTTGTTAATAATTTACGCAATAACGAATTGGTATGTGTATAAAGCACTAGATGTATTATGTAGTGTACGGACATTACCTACCATTCATTGCGTTACATCCTGAGGAGATGTGAAGTGGGAATATCAGAGACATTCCCAGCTAGCGAATAGGAATGGTATGCACACCGTAGAACCTGTTCCGTTGAACTGCCTCCTACCTCTTGAAGCGATCCTTCAAGTGAGTAGGAATACAGTAGATTTACTGTGTATTGCCTGCGCGCCAGGAGAAGTTAGTTCGACACGCTGCAACGGGGAACGCGGATTCGACTGTACGCATGCGCGGTCTGTCTATTCCTGACCTAAATATATCGACAGTCAGTTATTGTGCTAGTTGTTTATTCAGCTTTAAGTATGTAGTCTGTCACTAAAAGTCCTTTTCCACTTTTCCTATTTGCAGAGTACAGGGTACAAATATAGAAAAAAAGATTGCGTGAATGAGTGAAGCTGGCAGTAACCGACAAGATGTTTTTTGAATGCACGGTATGCATCTGCAGCTCAAACCCAGCTGATTGCTCCTGGCGCGCAGACAATAGCTAGACACTGTTCCCTTGAACTATGTTCTTACTTCTTAAGCGCTTTCTTTCAAGTGTTACCAGAATAACAGTTTTGGCTATGGCCAATTACAATTTCTCTGTAGCTGAAACATCGTCAGTGGCGTTCTGCTTGTCTGACTCTCAAGCTTCCCGAGTTAAAACAGATCTTATCACAAGAGAGTGAATACAAACCTTTGGAATGAACTTGAAGGTTCTCATCTCGTAGCCGTGCAGCATCAAAGCCTGACGCTGAAGGAACTGGGTCAACGTGAACTCAGGAGCCTTCTTGTCCTTAACAGATTCCCTGAAAATACACAATGGCGCCATTCACTAAGCCATGCCACATTGATATGCTAAGTGTCAAAGCAAATCACAAGACTGTTACCTATCGTTGGCTGTCTAGATGTTCTCCACTCACCCTTTGTTTAAGCTGGGCTAGGATAATTTCCCTGTGTCAGGTGGGGAAGCACTAATGGGAACTTAAATATGGTGATAGGCCAGCTTCCAAACCATGGAGTTACATCATTCTTCGGACCGGGTACACCATAGTTCGTCAAATTGTTCACAAATCATTAAAGGCCGTTAACGGACGATTACCGAAATGCCGTGGTTCACCAAACTATAACAATCCATTAGTATCCCTATCGACCCATTTAAACTAATTGCTATGTTGGCGGTTGATTTACGCGGAATTCCAATCCAAAATGGAGCGTGCATTAAGCTGTATTCTCAACGATGACGATGTTCTTGAAGACAAGCTAGATATTCGCCGACCTCAAATTTATAAAGAACGGAGGAATTACTTTGATAAATGCGACGACACAGAACATTTTATGAGATATCGACTCTCAAATCCTTCTGTGTTGAATGTTCTACAGATGATAGAATCTAACCTGGAATTCCTATCTGGCAAGTAAGATATGTACTGAGCCCGCCTGAGCTCATTGCTCGGTGATATTTCTTTGAAATGTTAATGTACGAGCCATGCTTCATCACTGAACGCACCCTGGAACCGGCACATGGCTTGTCACAAGAAAGGTTGTTGTCTTGACTTTGGAAATTCATCCTAGAGATTTTTCAGAGCAACTATTATCCCACATTTTGATTTTATAAGCTTCAGAACTTACCACATAGTCATGCAGTATTAATTAAACATTGTGATGTTTATGCTATCGTTTTTGGTAAAGGTAATTTACACCGCAGATAAGCGGAGTGGAAGTCATTAGACTCTCAACGACTCGAGTATACGCTTGGACCCAGCAGGCGAAGCGAGGCTCGACACACCCGAGTTTGGAACTGTCCAAAGTGGACGTGTGTACAAGTTCGTCCGTTGAGACGATGTAATAGTCCGCCCACGAGGCGAAGAAGTGAAATAATCTGAGAACATCCTTCGTTTTAAGCACTGGGCAGTGTGCGGTAATGCAGCTATAATAATACTGGTCACGTTATTTCGACCAAGTGAGTAATTTGAGTGAAACAGTGAATTTTTTTTGGTGATTCCATAATCACGTGAAACGCAATCGTCACCACGAGGAACACACTTATAGCCAGAGTCCATGTGAGGCCTGAAATATTAATTATCCTACGTTAAATGTATATAAGAAACATATCACAGTGCAATGTTTCATCGCCGCGTGTAGCGTGAGTATTTTCATACGCCAGATTGCGAGGATACAGTGTGGTTTTCACCAGTTATAGAATCAGTGAGATAATACCACATGCGTGTAATAGAGCCAGTGAATGCAGACAGTGAAGGCCATTTTTGCATTGGAGTCTGCCATATTAGTGTAAAGCCTGTGAGAGAATTACATAATCGCTTCGACGCTTAGATTAAATTCTGTGCTCACCCACGTGTGGAAAATATTATTAAAATGTGTAACTACGACTACGACCACACGTGCAGCGATATTCTACAAGATTTCACCATGAGTAATATGGTGTAGACACTCATGACGTGAAGGAGATATTCAAGAAGAGGCTTCATCATGCCAGAGGGACCATTCAACCATCAACCACGCGGGACATGGAGACGTGATGCCCATCAGCCCAAAGACCGACCGCATGGAGGAGATACTGGACGTGAAACGATCACGAGGCCGCAGTAGAAGTCTGGACCAGAAAAGGCTTGACATGAGAAGCCTAGTTTTGCAGCTACCCTGTGAATCGTCCAGATGCCTAATACCCCTCAGTTCTTGGGAGAATGAGGTGAGGCGATAGTACTGTGAGTCTGTATCTCTCTATTGTACGGGTCTTTGCTGTGGTAGATTTAGTTTAGATTATTTAACCGAACTTCTTGACGACCAGCCTAGGTAGGAATTTTATAGCTAGCACTCATCTTATTGTCATTATTTTTCAGTGTGAGTTAGACACCGTTTGGTGCACTCTGTTGACTAAACACGACCATGGTTTTTGAGCTATTTTTGGTCAACCCTTAGCATGGGTTAATTTCAGGAAGGATGGACAGCCATTCCTTATTTTAACTTTAGGCCGTGCCCCCTCTTTTGTAACTTTCTTGTCACGCCACTGCTCTTGAAGATGCTCGTATCGTTGGATGATCATCAGATGTCATCACTGTTATATATAATTGTTGTTATATCAGTTTATGTGAAGCTATGAAGCCACATTTGTTCTGTAGATAGAACGTACAGGGATTCTAGTCAACCATGCTAAAATATCATCGAACCCTGGTACCGCACGTATCATTTTGTACAACTCAGCAAAAGTGAGATTATCATTAGTATTTTCATTTATTTGTGTCTAGTGTGGAACACGAGAAGTTTTGATCATGAAAAATGTAAATAGCCAAGTGGCATGTCTTTGAAACCAAAGCACTCCACGAGAGTGACATATCTGTTTGTTAATACTATTTGGAATGCCACACATGACACATCATTGTACGCCGTATCTTTACGTGGTACAACTACTGTTATTTATTATATGTTTAAGATTGTATCAGCACAGTTCACATCAGGACTTTATTTAGTGAATTGCTGCCTGCATTAATGTGATTACACGCTGCATAACGCAGCAGAGTCAGCGTGTTGCAAACTCCAGTCAGAACAGGTTATTGTTACCCATGAAGCACCACGCTGTACTGTAAGACTAACTTGAATTACTTTTGACAGATGCTTCGGCATTGAAATATTACCGTTTGAGATTATATCATACTCTAGGTCAAGGTCAGTGGCCTTGTTGAGGAAATCACATGTTTTGCTTACGTCATGTAGGACGAGCCCATTATAAGTCATGATCGCCGTTGTGAAGCGATATCATTTGGACACTATTTCAGGGAGTGTTATTATATGAAGTTAGAAGTTATTATTTTGTTATTGACCATGCTGACACCCTGTTTAGAGGCTATTGTTGTTATATTTGAGTGCCTGTAGAGCACTGTCGTACAGATTTGGATCTGCCACCAGGTATTTTCCGGGAATAGCCCGAGACTTAATCAGAAGAGCTGTGTGCCTCTGACAATTGTTATTGTTGTGTCCGAGTTTGTCAACTCGTGCTATTGTTCCGACTATGAGTCGATGTTTGCAAGTGATTGATCTTACTGAAGACTTCACTTTGTTCAGCCTAGGTGTCATGGATTCATCAGTGAATCGTCATAAAACCATCGATAACCCTAATCTACACTTCTAATAATCATGAAGCATAATTATTATTATAAATGAATTATTAATTAATCAATTGTTTGAAATTTAAACTTGATTTCCCAATGTTGTGGCAGCTGACTGATGCCATGAAGATGTTTCCATTTCCATTCGGAGATGACACTAGACAGAATACATGATTTTTGAGACGACTGAGCAGCGTACCAACCAGTAGTTCGCACTTGGTGGTGCGCGACGCTCATGTAACCTAAGTCGTGGTTTTTACCACGCAGTTGCCAACGTATTGGACACATTGTCAGGTGACTTTTGGATACAAAGAGTACTCCAGAATGTGCAGGCAGTGTTTAGTAAGATAATGATTGGATGCTGTGTTTTATTTATTTACTCATGAACGCTATGTTATCCGCATGAACCTGTAGTGTTGATGAACACATTCTAGTCCTAGGAGTGAATTTATTGTTTTTTGTGCTGGTTGTCATGTAGCTTTTGATGCAATGTTTTTGTTTACGGACGTAGTTCTCCGTTCATGTTTGTAATACTGTCAGGACTTAGCTAAATTCATTAAATTTAATTGTAAAATCGGGAGTGGTACCACCATATCTTTTGCTTGTTTTGTTGCTTTGTTAAATCTAGATTCTGCTTTTAGTAACCCATTTCTGATAGTGTAGGGTTCTCTCTTCCGTACCACTACCCAAGCTTTGTTGTTGTTGTTGTCATTTGTGTGTTAGATCTTTCGAGAGGGTTCTTTTTTTTAACTTCATTCAGTGTGGATTTTGAACCCTCATTTTTTATTAGCTTGCGGATTAGCCGAGACAAACCCTGCGAACTAGGATAGGGGTTTGTCGACTTTTAAATAAAACAATCACGAGTTTACTTAAGTCTGGATGTTCTTATTCCTTAGTTTAAATGTTTCTGTGATGTACTTCTTGGGTCGTCTATGACTTACACCATGTCTGCCCTGATCCCTCCGGTGATCACGTTTCTCGTGCGTTGGACCTATAAGAAGTGCAACCAATCCTCTTCGGCCTATGTGTTCGACAGGCGGGTTTGTGGGAAGTCATTTCGGTTGTTGGCAACCCTGACAGCTCCTCTGACGGGCTCAGTACCATATCTTATTTTGTGTAATATTGTGTGATGCATTACGGAATCGCAATGTAGTTAATTTAATAAAAGACTCCCTAGATGTCACAGCATCAGTCCTCTTATTTTCAACGATTTGTGCGTTACTTTCATCCGAAGAAAAATTCAGTCCTCGGCTCTTCTTCCTCTTTTGCTCATCATCAATGTTTGTATTTAACCAAGGAGTATATAACTTTTAAAATTTTTGCAGTTCACGGCCTGCTTGACTAAACCATGAATATACCGTACAAATACCGCCACAATCATTATCTTTCAAAGTGGTTTGCACAACCCTTAGAAATAACGATTCGTTTCCTAATGCCAATCGGCGAACGTGCTGGTGAAACGCCAACGAGTTTAATTAATGTTAGAATTAATGAGGCATTTACTGACGGCCTGTTAACGCTGGATTGGTGTACCCGTCCCTTAGTCCCTAACGGTTAGCTTCGTCTGTAGAAAAGGCGACAATATATTGTATATATGTAATACGCTAAGTTCAGCCGACAAAAAACTCAAGCTCCTGAACCAGAAGGAGTTAGAAGTTGCGTTTTGTGCCAAAATCTTGAAAATCGTCTCAATAGTACAGGAAAAATCTTGCATTTGTTGAAAAGTCAATGGAAATATATTTAATTGTTTAAAAAGTGTGCTTAAACAAATAAAAAAGACGATATCCCCTGGCAGAACTGTGTCGCTTCCAGCCCACATCGGGCGGGTAGTCTGTGCACATGAGGCACACACAACCCATTGTGCATTGAAAAGAATATTCAAACAGAATTATTAACCGCAACAGTGACGAATTGCAGTCTGATTTCATAAATATCGACAATTTGTTTAAAAAGTGCGTTTAAACAAGTACACATATTTATAGAAACCCGCATAACAGTAAAGCCAGTCGGGTGGTTTACACGCGAGATTTCTCGCACAGGTACCCTAGTTACCCAATATTTAACAACGCAGTCTGTATGAAAGCCAACCAATATTAGTTGATGTAAAATAGGAGTCTCCTTACTGGGTACACATGTAGCACACATCGATATGAGCCTGATTTTCTTAAATAAATTAGTGGTCAGTAAATACTTACGAGTTAAGCAGTTACACCACACCCAATTCACAACTTGGTGAGAGGAAATAAAATGCACAAGATAAAATTGTTGACAATAGTAAAATAGAGGAACGAAGAGACATTCAGATAAAGGGATGAATTCAATTAATTTACACTTGAGACCAGGTCTCATCGATAGGCTTGCTTTCTACTACACGATATGCTCTTCCAGTTATATTAACTCCCACCTATGCTATTCAAGTAAAGGCGTAAATGTTGCACATGCGGTGTATATCAGTGATGCTTGGATATACAGTACTAGTGAAACCTTGTTAAGGAGGCGAACCAATCTGTATTCAGGGCTCGCCTTCGCTTGCCAGGCAGAGTGAAAGAGGTCCGAAACATGAACCTCATTATTTCTCATTTTTCTAGATGAGCCATGCAAAAGACGAATACAAATTTAAACCCTTTCCTCCACGTGGAATATCATGATAATAATACCAACATTGACAGTGATGTAATGCGTGCATTTTGAAGCTTACTTTCTCCTGACGAAGTTCTGGGGACTTTGAAACAAACAGGTTCAATGTTTCTTTTTGTATTTTCTGGTTACATTTATTGTTTTAAGGCACATTGACCATGCAGCCAACAAACACAAATACTGAGCAAAATTACGTTTCCTGAAAATAAACAAACACCACTATTTTAAGCCAAACTTCAGGGAAGTTCTGGAAGAGCTGTAAGGAGTATTAATACAGACATATAAAGGAAGCAACTTAAGAAAACATTTGACAGCGTTTCATAGTTCGTCATCGTTTGGAGTCACGTTTGGTATTCTTCTCATACGCACACTATCTTATACACATCATAGGAAAAACACTGGTTGTTACATTCATCACATTGCAACATTGCATATTAAAACCTTTAATGGACATTATGATAATATAATATACCACTCTTACTTTTCACTTCTATGAAATTACGTTCACATCTCTGATTTACATTCTCTCCAGTTATTTCTCTGAACTCCTTCGGAAAGTTTTTGCAACATGTATCTTCCTTATAACCTTATAACTATAATATTATTGATGATCAATTGAGTACATTAATGCTCTAGTGCCAAGAAGGCTTTTCTCACTGCAATAAATTATGGATTTTGGTAATATGCCAGAACATTAATTTATTCTGAATTTTTACTCTTAGGTCTAAATTTAGTAGTTTTTCTTGTTTGTTTGTTTATTAGTTCGCTTATATATTTATGTTTTGGGGATGGTTATATTTTGTGGTGTCCCGGGATTTCACGTATTTCAATGTCTTCCATTTCCTCTTTTAGAATGTACAGTAAGTATGTAGTTAGTTTTAGTTGTAAGTATGTAGTTAGTTTGTTTATTAGATATATGTCATTGTTCTATTAGAGTGTGATGGGTGTGTCTGGTGGCAGTTGCATTGTTTATTAGATATAGCTCATTGTTTCATTAGACTGTGATGTGTGAGGGTGCATGTGAGTGTGCCTGGTGACAGACTGTTTTAGTGATAGTATTTGTTGTTGGTGGAACTTAAGTATTTTTTTTTCGTTGGTAGAATTTTGGTATTTATTGTTAGTAGAAGGTTAGTATTTTTGTTTGTAGAATTGCTCTATTACTTATTCTGAAAGGGAGTAGCAGCCTTTCAGAATAAATCAATTCTTTATTTGTCTTATAGACGGTTGAGATATTGATAATATAAGCCAACTAATGGCTACACTGCGTTCTGCTGCACGGCTGAAAGCAACGGGAAACTACAGCCGTAATGTTCTTCCCGAGGATATGCGCCTCTCTTTGCATAATTACATGTGATGATGGCCTCCTCCCTTGTAAAATTTCAATCCGGAGGTAAACTAGTCCCCCGTTCGGATCTCCGGGTGGGGACTACTCGAGAGGGGGTTAACGTCACAGAAGTGACAAAGAGGAAATCTGACATTCTACGCATCGGAGCGTGGAATGTTAGAAGTCTGCTAGGAAATGGAAGGTTAGAAAACATAGAAAGGGAAATGGATAGGTTGAGGTTGGATTTGGTTGGGATTAGTGAAATGCGCTGGCAGGAAGAACACGACTTTTGGTCAGGTGACTATAGGGTCATTAGCACTACATCAAACAATGGCCAAGCAGGGGTTGGTCTCATATTGAGTAGGAAACTTGGACAGCGGGTGGAATATTATGAGAAATATAGTGAACGGATTATTGTAGCAAAAATCAATACTAAACCTATGTGCACCACAGTGATACAAGTCTATATGCCTACCATTCAAGCTGATGATGAAGATCTTGAAAAAGTCTACGAAGAAATAGATGAATTTTGGAGGTATGTCAAGGGTGATGAAAATGTTATAGTAATGGGAGATTGGAATGCTGTGGTAGGAAAATGAAGAGAAGGGAAGATAGTAGGAGATTTCGGATTAGGTGAAGCGAATGATCGAAGAAGCAGGCTGATGGAATTCTGCACCGAGCATGAGTTGGTCATAGCTAACACATTATTCAATAACCACAATAGAAGAATATACACATGGATGAGACCAGGAGATACAGGGCGTTACCATATCGACTTCATTATGGTCAAGCAGAGGTTTCGAAGCGATATTTTGGATTGTAAAACATATCCTGGTGCTGACATAAACTCTGACCACAATCTGGTTGTTATGAAATGCAAATTAAAGTTGAAGAAACTGAAGAAAAGTAAAAAGCCAAAAAGGTGGGCAATAGACAGACTGAAAGTGAAGGATGTAAAAATAGATCTAAGAAGAGTATAAAGGAAGGCCTAATGAAAAACCCTAAACAAACTTCAATTGCAGAAGAATGGGCACCTTTGAAGAATGAAATAACAAAATCCGCAGAAGAAAACATTGGTAGGAAAGAAAGAATAGGTAGAAAACCGTAGATCACTCAGGATATACTAGAATTGATGGATGAAAGGCGGAAACACAAGAATGTAAGAGATGAAAAGGGGAAAGCAGAATACAGAGGTCTGAGAAATGAGGTTAACAAGAAGTGCAAGGAAGCGAAAGAAGAATGGCTGAAAGAGAAATGTGCAGGTATAGAAAATTGTCTGCAATTAGGAAAAGTAGACACAGCTTATCGAAGGATTAAGAATACTTTTGGGGAAAAGAAGACTAAGTGCTGTAATATTAAGGACATAAATGGAAAGCCTCTCAAAGATAGGGAAAAAAGGTTGAGAGATGGAAAGCTTACATGGAGTGTTTGTATAAGGGAAAGGAGATTGAGAATCATGTAATGGAAAGGGAGGAGGAAATTGATGAGGATGCAAAGGGGGATTTATTATTGAGATCAGAATTTGACAGAGCATTGGAGGACTTAAGCAGGAACAAAGCACCAGGCATAGATGATATACCGATTGAGTTGCTACGCTGCATAGGAGATGAAGGTCTGATCAGGTTATTTCACTTGGTGTGTAGGATTTATGAGAAAGGCGAGGTACCCCCTGATTTCAAGAAGAATGTTATCATCCCTATACCAAAGAAAGTGGGAGCTGACAGATGTGAATATTACCGTACAATCAGCTTGATTACTCATGCTTCAAAGATCCTGTCAAGAATAATTTACAATAGGATGGAAAGACAGATAGAAACGGAGTTGGGTGAAAACCAGTTTGGTTTCAGGAGAAGTGTAGGAACAAGGGAAGCTGTACTAAGTCTTAGGCTGATTTTGGAAGTCAGAATAAGGAAAGATAAGAGGACGTTCATGGCATTTGTAGGCTTAGAAAAGGTTTTTGATAACGTTGATTGGACTAAATTGTTTGACATTTTGAAAACTCTTGGAATAAAGTACATGGATAGGAGGGTGATATACAACCTATACAGAAACCAGACAGCAGTCATTCGAGCTGAAGGACATGAGAGAGAAGCTGGTATTCAGAAAGGTGTAAGGCAAGGCTGCAACTTATCACCCATACTTTTCAATCTTTACATTGAACAAGCAATGAAGGAAATTGGAGAAGAATTTAAAGTGGGAGTGAAGATTCAAGGAGAAATAATTTCAACTCTGAGATTTGCTGATGACATCGTCATCTTGGCCGAAACGCCTGAGGATTTGAATGAGTTTTTGAATGGTATGGACTCCGTCTTACGGAAAGAATACATGATGAAAATTAATAAATGTAAAACAAAAATACTGGAATGCAGCCGTAATAAATCAGAAACCTCTATGGACATCAAATTGGCAGGTGAAAAGCTGAAGGAAGTAGGAGACTTCTGTTACTTAGGAAGCAAAATAACCAATGATGGACGAAGCAAAGAGGATATATAAAGTAGGTTGGCTCAGGTAAGAAAAGCATTTCTACAAAAAAGGAATCTGTTGGCATCGAATATAGATTTAGGTATTAGGAAGTCGTTTTTGAAAGCCTTTGTCTGGAGCGTGGCGCTCTATGGAAGTGAAACTTGGACTATTGGTGCAGCAGAAAAGAGGAGAATTGAAATGTGGTGTTACAGGAGAATGATGAAGATCAGATGGGTAGATAGGGTTACAAACGAAGAGGTATTAAGACGAGTGGGAGGGGAGAGATGTTTCTGGCGACTGCTAATGAGAAGAGATAGGTTAGAAGGACGCATACTAAGACACCCAGTAATAGCAAGCTTAGTTATGGAAGGAAGGGTTGAGGACAAGAACTGTAGGGGTTGACCAAGGTTAGAATATGTTAAACAGATTGCCTCGGATGTAGGGTGTGGTAGCTATGTAGAGATGAAACGATTAGCTCAGGACAGGAAGGCATGGGGAGCTGCATCAAACCAGTCAATAGACTGAAGACTCAAACAACAGGAAGTAGTATCTCTGCTAAAGAGATAGGATATTTGTCACTTGTAAGACCTATTCTGGAATACTCTTCGGCGGTTTGGGATCCATATTAAATAGGGATTGTCAATGTGTTGGAAATGGTACAAAGAAAGACCGTTAGATTTGTGCTCGGTGATTTTATTCCCAGGATCAGTGTGACCGGTGTGTTAAAGAAACTTGGGTGGGAATCACTTTAGGCTAGGAGGATGAAATCTAGACTCTGCGCTATGTACAATAAGTATACAAATCAACCAGCATGGTGTGAGCTTAGCAAACGTATGGGAAAGCCCACTTACATGAGTAGGAGTGATCATTCTTTAAATATTAAGGGCCGATCACAGCGTACAAATTATGATAAATATTATTTCGTAAACCGTGCTATTGTTAACTGGAACTCTCTACCTGCCGCAGTTTTAGAACCTTTCCCCAAACATATAAGTGTCTTTAAGAAAATACTGACAATTTGTATAAATACTCCAGTTTAATTGTAATTGAATTGTTATGTATAATTGTTTATTTGTTATATATACCCAATTTGCCACCAGGAGACACACCTCCAATTGCAAATGAATGAGTGAATGATTGAATGATTATCCGACAGCAGTGGCTACGCTGGCTATAGCGCAGTGTTTAGGTCATGGGGCCAAGCTCTCTGCTGACTCGGTGAACGGGTGGGTTCGAGCCCCACCGTCGGCCGTCCTTGAAATGGTTTCCCGTGGTTTCCCCATTCTCAACACCAGGCAAATGCTGGGACGGTACCTTCTGATAGGCCACGGCCGCTTCCTTCCACATCCTTACCCAATTTCATTCAATTTCATCCATTCCATCTCTCATCCCGACGCGCAGGTCGCCCACGGGCGTCGACTCGAAAGACCTGCACCCGGCCTCTCAGGAGGCCACACGACAAAAAAAATGAATGGTTGAATACCATTATGCCTGACTTCCGAAAAACTGTGTTAGGTAAAGAAATAAGAGGCTATGGAATCGATAAAAGAACCAAGTCTCGTATGGCATAGGTAACATTTCCACGTAGCTAACGAATGTGATACACAGAGTTGGCTTCTTCACCAACGATATCTAGATCATGGAGATTCTTGTACAGTATGTTTATTGCATGTTGAGGACACCTATTTCATTTTGATCTTCGTCACAGTATGATTTGTTGAGAACAATTCTACTAAGATGGCTGGAATATCATCCATGGAACCATGGTCTGTTTTCTTTTTTAGATGGTTGATGTTTGGCAAAATAGAGTCCTGAGTTCATCTGGGACATGGTACCAGGTATTAAGAGCGTGGCGACAGATAGACTGAGGAAAATACAAATATCTAAACTGAATGGACTGAAATGTCTGTCCGTAAAATTTTATTTGATGAGTTGGTCCGCAGTTCTGTTGTTTTCATTTCACTTTACCCACAAAAAGTGGAGTGGATGTTAATTCGTAACATTATACTCCGGGAGTCTAAAGGAATAAGAATTTTTTTGAACTATTGGGAAAAATCGACATATTTAATGTTAAGCGATTGTGCAGTGGGAACTGATGTTTTTATTGGCGGGGACCTCTTCTCTAAATGAGGCTAAGTCGGGCATTAGAAAGTGTATCCTGCACCTTGAGATGTTTTAGATCCATCTGTATATACGAGTAGATGGATGAGTTGGGCAATGTAGAGTGTATAGAATTCATTATATTGCTTTATTTCTGACATTGGTTAATAAGATATGTACGCAAAGCACGCCAACTCTGTACAGGCCATGAAGGCCCTGGGAGTAGTGGAAGGTAGAGGCTTCCACTCTTTGTGACAACAGCACTAGATTGGATGGCCGTCTTTGCTCCCAGGAATTACCCTGGTACTCATTCCTGGTGTAGGCTGAGTGAACCCCAGGGCTATTTGCGTTTCCGAAAGTGGTAGTTTTGTTTCTAAAATCCACTACCTGGATGGGAATCGAACCCGCTCCCTAAAAAGTAGAGGAAGGAAGTTTGATATGAACTGAGCGTAGAGTCTCTTGGAACGATCAGTAGGCGAAAGTGCTACAGAAACCTTCATTTAATGGTGCCACCCGTTACAGAAGGCGAAGTAATATCTTCTGAGTGTTTTTCTAAAATTTACATTTATGGCGTTAGGCTACATTGGTCGTGCAGCCATCAAAATACAAATATGGTGCAGGATTCTACTGTATCACCTGAAATACACAGAGCCAGGAGAACAAACAAACTTATGTAAAAATCTGGAAGAGCTGCAAACAAGAATACATAAAGGGAAATATATTTTTGTACAGAGTGGTTATTGAGTGTTAGTGCAGGCGAACAGAATATGGTTAAGGTCCTTCTGAGTGTTAGTTCCTTGTGAAAAATTGATTAGAGTCAGAAATACGACGGCTAGAAGTTGATGTCTTATGATATAATGATCAAAATCCTTGAGTTGTTCGACAAGTGTACTAATAATTCATGAAACATTTATTTTAGGCAGAGGGGTGACAAACCAATTGTTACACCCCACCCAATCTAATTGGTCACACTGGTGTTGACCGACTGAAAAGTAATTCTGTTAATACAATGCCCTACATCGAATGATGATGACCATTTTCTACCCCAAACTGAGTTGTACCATGAAAAGTGAAGTTTGAAATTTTTTGTTTAATTTCAAAATACTTTTAGTGTGTGTTCATTTCCAAGCAATAGACTATGGACATTGATCACTTTTCCATACAAGAGAGTGTACTTACATGATGTTTGGTTGGTAATTGCTGTGAAGAACAGTATGTAACAACGCAATTTCTCCAATATTACGTATGTATTCATTAATACAATAAATCATTGTTTCTTAGGAGTTAAAATAAGAGTGTTTTTGAGATTCAACTTTAAATAACTCTTTTCAATGAAAATGAGCCTTTGGTAGTTTTTCCCCCTGGACCTTTCATTTCTGAGAAGTATAATTGACGAGGAACGCCTCTCTGACCTTGCTATGCTGTCCATTGAGAAGGACATGAACACTACTTGGTTGGATTTCAATGAGAAAGTTGATAGGTTCTTCGCAAAGAAAGACAATGCAATGGACTTCCTCTTCAAACAGACTTCAACTTCTTGTAACTAATTCTCCTTTGTTATTGTACTCTATTTCATCCACAGCCAATATTTTGATTTATATTGATTGTCGTGGCTGAATATCAGTTCAGATTCTAAATGGACTATCATTATTGAAGATTGCAGAGAGGCTCTACATGAGAATTACAGCCTCGCATCTTCCGAAATATCTGGCTTATCCCCATATGATAAGTTGTCATTATTCACAATAGATACATGCATCTCTCCCCCCCCCCCCCCCCCCCCCCCAAAAAAAAGGAATTTTTCGTCTGAGTGTTGGATTGGAGAACACTCAGCCTGGTGAGGCAAAACTGAGCAGCATCGGCCATCATTGAATAGTTTCCCACTTCTATTCTAAGCGAATGATGGGATGATTTCTAGCTTAAGGCCATGGATGCCTCCATCTCACTCCTACCCACAATTACAAATGAAGTGTCCAGGGGAAGAAGGGGGAATGTCAAATAATGTAAAATGTTCCGGAAACGAGTTTTAAAGTTTCATTACTTATATGTACTGTGCCCATTTAGCATGAAATATGCAAATCACAGTAACTCAGCAATGCTCAAATCGGGATTTTCGGGGTTATGGTATGTTCTCCCACTCTGTGACTTACACATTTTGGATTAAATAGAGGATACACTTCCAAAATAATAAACAAAATCAACTCCTACTATAAAACATTTAATTAACCAAATATATGGCGCTACAACAAAATAAACAAATAAAATACTGACCAATACTTCTAACTTGTTCAGAGTGAACAAGGAATACATAAAAACACAAGGGTTAAATCATAATAAATGGTTTCTTATAAACCAACAAACTTACATCTCTTTTCACTTCCATAAAGTATCCCTTTAAATTTCCATAAAATCAAGAGCTCCAATAGGCTCGATACTTTTTATATACTCTGTGCTATTCTTTTACAACACCTCACTTCCTATTGTTACGTGCCACCCCCTAGTGGCACTTTTGTTAACTGGATTACGGTGGGGGTACAAAGCACAACACCAATTACTGCTTAAAGAAATAATTAACTTTATTGTGGCCAGAAAATTACACTAGTCAGCAAATACAAGCAATTAGGAGCCTTACTCCAGTTTCCTCAAGTCTCTTCCTTGAGCGCTCTTAGCCCCTTTCACTTGTCAACAGACCACAGAAGTAAATCCGTCCTAATGAGTACGGTGGCCTTGACAGAAACTACCTGCTCCTCTCCTTTATGTTCTCCGACCACAATTACTTACGATCACTTGCTGCAGGCTATTTCGCTGTCCACAAGCTGGAGAAACAATGTCACTGGATTTCGTAACTCGCACAGCACTTCGTCACCACACTTCTGTCGCACAAGATAATCGCTCGCACTAGCTCGTAAAACACAACAACAACAACTGCTAGACAGGTCGCACTTATATAGCAGGCCGGTGACTCAATAAATGCTTCTAGATCCATCCAGGGTTCACGGCTTCTCGAGGTTTCCATCGCTGGTCCAGTCACGAATATTCTGGACTATCCCTTTGTCTTAGTAGCCCAGTTGCATAAGGCGCGCGCAATACAGGAGGCAGGACACAGCCCAGCCCTGGGGCAGTTGTGACTCGTGCGGCGAGTGATGACACAAACTCACAGCCGTAACACCACCCCCTTCCTAAAAAGGCTGATCGTCCCGATCAATCATTGGTCCGTCTGTGTCCCTCCGTGGGCTGCCAGGCGATCTCGATGCACGATCTTCATCTTCGCCCTCGGGCTCCGCTGGATCCTGTAGACGACATCGTTGATCCGTTTCACGACTCGGTACGGGCCCTCCCAGGACTTCTGCAGTTTGGGTGACAGGCCTTTCTTCCGTAATGGGTTGAAGAGCCAGACCAGGTCGTCCTCGTGGAATCCGCCAGCATCCGTCTGCTGGTCGTATCGGGTCTTCATTCGGTCGGTCTCGATCCGTAGTTTCCTCCTCGTGAACGCATGTACGTCCTCCAGTTGGTCGACCAGTTCTTGACAATACTGGCTTACCGGGATCGGATCATTCCCAGGTCGGCCGAAGGCAAGATCGACAGGTAGACGGAGCTCCCTCCCAAACATGGCCCGGGCTGGTGTGCACCCGGTGGCTTCATGCACGGCGGCGCGGTAGGCCAGGAGAAATAGTGGAAGATGTTTGTCCCAATCCCTCTGGTGCTCGCTGACGACTATTCGGAGATGGTTCTCGATGGTGCGATTGAATCGCTCTACCATCCCGTCGGACTGAGGATGTAGCGGCGTTGTCCTTGTCTTCCGGATTCCGAGCAGCTGGCATAGGTTCTGGAACACCTGCGACTCGAAGTTCCTCCCTTGGTCGGAGTGCAGCTCGAGGGGTACTCCGCACCGGCTGACGAATTCCTTCACCAGGGTCTCTGCAATCGTCGCGGCTTCTTGGTTAGGGAGCGCATACGCCTCCGGCCATTTGGTAAAGTAGTCGATGACGACTAATATGTAGCGGTTCCCTGCCTCGCTTAACGGGAATGGCCCAGCAACATCGATGGCCACTCTCTCCATGGGGCCGCCCACGTTGTAGGTCTTCAGTGGACCCCGTCGTCTTCGTCCTGGGCCCTTGCTGGCTGCGCAATCGTGGCACCACGCGCAGTGGTTCTCCACGTCTGTTCGGCATCCGATCCAGTAGAACCGCTCTCTCAGCTTCTCCAGGGTCTTCTTTATCCCTAGGTGTCCACCAGATGATCCTCCATGAACTTCCTTCAGTACTTCCTCCGTCATAGCCTTTGGAACGACGACTTGTTCCCGAGATGTCTTCCCGTCGGTGCTCTCCCAGGCGCGGCAGATGAGGCCATCCCTTACAATCAGCGAGTCCCACTGTGCCCAGTAGGACTTAAACTTTGGGCTGCAGTCACTCACAATGTTCCACCCGGGTCTGGGGACACAGGCCCTCTTCCATTCGGCTATCAGTCCCAGGTCATCATCTTCTGCTTGTGCCCGCGTGAAAGATTCGCGGCTCCAGTTCCCCTGAAGTTCCACAGTAGTCCGTCGGCACTGTATCCCGGTGTTCTCCTCCCTTCGGGCACAGAAAGTGCAGTCTTCGGGGCACGGTCTTCGTGACAGGGCGTCGGCGTTAGAATGCAGTTGGCCTTTCCTGTGCTGAATCTCAAAGTTGAACTGTTGAAGCCTCTCTAACCACCGGGCGAGTTGACCCTCGGGCTGCTTGAAGTTCAGGAGCCACCGCAGGGATGCATGGTCGGTCCTGATGAGAAATTCTTGCCCGTACAGGTACTTGTGGAATGTTCAATGGTCTTCACGATGGCGAGCAGCTCCTTCCTGGTGACGCAGTAGTTCCTTTCTGGCTTTGACAGGGCCTTGCTGAAGTAGGGCACTACTCTCTCCTCGCCGTCCACTACTTGCGACAGGATTCCCCCTATGCCAAAGTCGCTGGCATCGGTATCGACGATGAACCTTGTTCCAGGTCTGGGGTAGGCCAGAATAGGTGCGGTGCACAGAGCCTGCTTGAGTTGTTCGAAGGCACTGTGGCATTCTGCTGTCCACGTGAAGAGTTGGTCCTTCTCAGTCAGTCGATGTAAAGGTTTGGCGATGTCAGCGAATCCTCTCACGAAGCGACGATAATAAGTGCAGAGTCCCAGGAAGCTTCGTAGTTGGGACTTGTCCTTCGGAACTGGCCACTCCCTCACAGCTGCGGTCTTCTCTGGGTCGGTGCGCACCCCTTCCTCGGAGACGATATGCCCAAGGTACTGGACCCGCTTCTGGAAGAGCTGACACTTCTTGGGGCTCAACTTCAGCTGGGCAGCCCGTAGCTTCAACAAGATCTCCTTCAGGTTGCTGTAGTGCTCCTCGAAGCTCCTCCCCAGAACGATGACGTCGTCTAGGTATACCATGCAGGTCTTCCAGTGTAGTCCCCTCAGAATGGACTCCATTAGCCTTTCGAAGGTTGCAGGGGCGTTGCACAGACCGAATGGCATGACGGTGAACTGCCAGAGCCCGCTGCCCACAGAGAACGCCGTTTTCTCGCGGTCCTTAAGGTGGACCTCCACCTGCCAGTAGCCACTCTTCAAATCCAAGGTGGAGAACCATCTTGATCCTGATATGGTGTCCAGCGTGTCGTCGATCCGGGGTAGAGGGTAGCTGTCCTTCTTCGTGACGTCGTTCACCCGCCTGTAGTCCACGCAGAACCTGGTGGAACCGTCCTTCTTCTTCACTAGCACGACCGGAGAACTCCAAGGACTATGTGATGGCTCGATCACCCCTTGCTCCTTCATCTCATCTACCATCCGGTCGACTTCGGCTTGCTTGGCGAGCGGGACACGTCGGAATGGGGCCCTAATCGGTGCGCTGTCCACAACGTCGATTCTGTGCTGGACCAAGCTTGTCCTGCCGAAGTCTTTGCTCCCCACGGAGAAGACATCCTGGAATTCGCGTAGCAGGTCCTGAAGTTGGCGTGATTGCTCTTCGTCTAAATGGTCCTGGGATCCTTGGTACAGCTTCTGTCGTTCTTCTGGCAGGGCGCGTCTTCTTCGGTTGTCCGACTGCAGGTGTCCGTCCGTCGTATCTGTGATGCGGGCAATCCAGGTAACGGGCTCGCAGACTCCTAGGTTGGTGTCCCGGTGAACCGTAATGTCGTAGTCGTTCAGGTTGGACAGGCGGACGTACGGCCGAGACGTCGTGTTGATGAGAGTCTTGGCAACTAGCAATCCTTTTGTCTGGATGTCCTCATATTTTGGTTCGATGACAGCCGCCACTCCCTCAGCAGTTCCGTCGATAATTACGGCAGCGCTGACCTCCGTCCTGGCGGGAACGATGACGTCTTCTCTCAGCCTTACTCGTCGTGCGGTGATGGATTCGTGTGCAGGTTGCAAAGCAAGTTCCTCACCTCCGAAGTGCAGAGTGCTGGTACTCAGATCCAAGATGATGTTGTTCTAGTCCAGGAAGTCCAGTCCGATGATCACTTCATTTGATACGTCAGCCACAAGCACTGGATGCTTTATCGCCCGTCGACCAATGACGAACTCCAGTGATGCTTCGCCATGTACCGGTGCGGTCTCTCCGGTCGCGGTTATTAGCTGGAGGTTCCTTTGTGTGGGTTGAACTCTCCACTTCGGGATCACGGTGGGACTGACGATGGTCGTCGACGCTCCCGTGTCGATCAGCATGGGCCAGCTCACTCCGTTGACGACTCCGTCGACCATCAGGCTGTTATTATCCCTCCGTAACTGCGTCACACGGACTTGGACTGCCGGGGCTTGACGGCTGTCACAAGCCAACCTTTGCCCCCCTAGGCTGGCTGATACTTGCTTTCCTGGGCCGCGCGGTTTCCCTACGACTGACTGTCCCGACGGAAACCCTTGGCGGCGGCGATCACCGCAGTCCTTGCTCAGGTGGCCTCTCTTGCGGCTGGTCCAGCAGGTCGGTAGTCCTCTTCCGGGCCGCCTCTCCGGTTGCCTTCCGGCTGTGTCGTTGCTGGTGGTGCCGCGACTATCGAAGAAACGGCTTAGCGCCTCCATTAATTCGTTGGCCAGGGGCTTGGTCTCGTTGGTTTTTACTGGTTCGTCGACGTCCACTTGACGCACCCGCGCGTGCATTCTGGATGCCTGTTTTGCCGTCTCGAACTCAAGTGCGTGGCTCAGCGCATCTGCCAGGGTCTTATTGCGCGCGAGTCGCAGCGCCTGTTGAGTGTCCGAGTCCCGAAGCCCGTCGGTGAAGGTCTGCGTCGCAATCTGTTCCAGGAAGTCGGCCGGCGCTGTTGGATAGGCGAGCCTTACGAGGCGTGCGATGTCCATCTCGAACTCCTGCAGGGTTTCCGCGTTCTTCTGTACCCGGGTCCGGAGCTGCATCTGGTAGGCCTGCTGAAGATGGCTATCTCCATATCGGGACTCCATATGGGCGATCAGTGAAGCGTAGTCCTGGGATCCAGTCGGGATGGCCTGAAGGACGTTAAGGGCGTCACCTCTCAGCGCTACAATGAGAGCTGTAGCCTTTTCTGTGTTGTTCCAGTTATTTATGGAACATGCCGCCTCGAACTGACGTAAGTAGGTGCTCCACGGGACCTTTCCGTCGAAGGTTGGGGGCGTCACTCTGCTATGTCCCGTTCCTGATATTCCCGGTGTAACGGTGGGCGAGCGTTGGCGCAGCTCGGCAACTTCCTCTCGTAGAGCGTTGAATTTCTCTTCCACCCCCGTCAGTGGGCGTTGGCGCAGCTCGGCAACTTCCTTTTGTAAGGCGTTGAATTTCTCCTCCACCCCCATCAGCGGGCGTTGGCACAGCTCGGCAACTTCCACTTGTAAGGCGTTGAATTTCTCCTCCACCCCCATCAGCGGTTGTTGGCACAGCTCGGCAACTTCCACTTGCAAGGCGTTGAATTTCTCCTCCACCCCCATCAGCGGGCGTTGACGCAGCTCGGCAACTTCCACTTGTAAGGCGTTGAATTTCTCCTCCACCCCCATCAGCGGGCGTTGGCGCAGCTCGGTAACTTCCACTTGTAAGGCGTCGAACTTCTTTTCCACTGCTGCGACTTCCTCACGTAGGCCCTGTTCTAATTTTCTTTGGCTCTCCTCTAATTTCGTCAGCAGACACTCTTCCAGATTTTTCTGGCCATCCAGAAATTTGGCGGTTAGGTCTTCTGCTAACTTATTCTGGCGGTCTTCCATCTTCTTCTGGCCGTCTTCTAGTTTGGCAGTTAGGTCCTCGGATAACTTCTTCTGGCCGTCCTCCATCTTCTTCTGGCCGTCTTCCATCTTCTTCAGGTCATCCTTCAGGTCCTTGGCTAATTTCTTCTGGCCGACTTCCATCTTGGTTTCCATGCCATTTAACTTTTCTAGCAATGCTGCGAATTGCTCTTCCATTTTAGCTGTTTGTCTTGTAAAGGGCATGCGCTCACAGGAAAATTTTAAAAAATTGACCTGCTCGGGTTTTGAAACCAGGACCGTCAGGTGTTGTGCTTGAGTTCGTCATCCGGCTTCTGACACCAGTTGTTACGTGCCACCCCCTAGTGGCACTTTTGTTAACTGGATTACGGTGGGGGTACAAAGCACAACACCAATTACTGCTTAAAGAAATAATTAACTTTATTGTGGCCAGAAAATTACACTAGTCAGCAAATACAAGCAATTAGGAGCCTTACTCCAGTTTCCTCAAGTCTCTTCCTTGAGCGCTCTTAGCCCCTTTCACTTGTCAACAGACCACAGAAGTAAATCCGTCCTAATGAGTACGGTGGCCTTGACAGAAACTACCTGCTCCTCTCCTTTATGTTCTCCGACCACAATTACTTACGATCACTTGCTGCAGGCTATTTCGCTGTCCACAAGCTGGAGAAACAATGTCACTGGATTTCGTAACTCGCACAGCACTTCGTCACCACACTTCTGTCGCACAAGATAATCGCTCGCACTAGCTCGTAAAACACAACAACAACAACTGCTAGACAGGTCGCACTTATATAGCAGGCCGGTGACTCAATAAATGCTTCTAGATCCATCCAGGGTTCACGGCTTCTCGAGGTTTCCATCGCTGGTCCAGTCACGAATATTCTGGACTATCCCTTTGTCTTAGTAGCCCTGTTGCATAAGGCGCGCGCAATACAGGAGGCAGGACACAGCCCAGCCCTGGGGCAGTTGTGACTCATGCGGCGAGTGATGACACAAACTCACAGCCGTAACACTATTATATGAGTATCTTATAATTAAAACAATATATACTTCTCCTTAAAGTACTGTTATTCATTTACTTAAATTTTGGGCTTTCACATGTTCATGGGTTACCATCTCTCTCAGTCAACAATTCACTACTGTGATTGGGAAAACATCCGCGTACTCCCGAGTTATAGAAGACTACTTGAACATGTCAAAAATTAAGATCACTCCCGAAATCTAATTGTCTTCACTGAACTCGTGAATTCCTACATTATATTACATTAGGGACTTATCGTTATTTGTCTTAAAAGACCATTATCTCATAATAAAGCAACGATCTGAACTTGCAAGCGGTAATCTTCAACTAAAGGAACCTCGGTTCGAAGACCGGGTCGTTAAAACCAACTCTACACTCTTGTGTAATATAACTTCAAACAGACTGCTTTCTAAACCTACCACAACCCGTCAATAGCGAGGGGTCTGGTCTGACCACTTAGCGCGATTTATTGCAGGGGAGGCAGACATTACGGTCCTCGCCCTCACGGGACGAACGACTCTTAACTTACACAGCTGTTTCATTATGTAGTTCTTTGAACAAGCATGGCTTTCATTATACTATTTTTATTGAGGTTCACCAGACCTTATTCTCTTAAACTCTGCATTTATTAATTATGAAGTATCCTCATTGGTGGGTAAGAATAATTCAATACAACAACAAATATTTAAGGGCTTCAATAATAGACGAACCTGGGTTCGATTCCTTTGACTGCCTCGGGAACCATATCCCATACTGGAGGACTTACACATTCGCGACTTAGGGCGACCTCTGTCTATAACCTGCGCTCATAATACAACAAATATTTCACACCCTTCTACAATATAACACACACATGGCCTCGTTATCAGAGGACTTACCATAGCTCAATTACCGCGACCAACTGCCCCTCATAATTAAATTTACCGAGTATTCCAACGCGTTCCTAGCGTGACACATTTCTTTAATGTGCTTCACAGCGCTTACATGTTACTGAGCCAAATTGCTTTCAAAGAACTGATAGATTCAACAATACAAATTTGATCTACATCTCAATTTTATATTAATCCTCTACCGTGCCAATAATCGCTTTATCTCAAAACAATGTGTTCACCACAAGTATTAATTCTTTTAAAGGAGCTCGAAAGCTACTACTTTCATATAATTCATCATAAACTTTATCCATTCATATAATTGTTATTATTATTATTATTATTATTACGCTTGCTTTCATATAATTAAATCATTTATCCAATACACTGATATTTTATTTCATACATTTTCCCCTAAGGGATTTATTCATTTCACATAATTATTTTATACTTTCTCCATTTTAATCGTTCAGATCGCGCTATTATTCTGTTATTTGTTATTCAACAACATCCCTATTTTCTCATTCTCAGGTGGATTGTACGCAAATATTCTCCAACACATAACATAATGAAATGGTTACTCACATGATAGGTCGGTCACCCACCGATCTTTCCAACGATGTTTCATTTTGCCCACTTGAATGTGTTTAAGCCATCTTCCCTAATTCCATTTCACACATTGACACTTCTTGATACACAAACATATTATTTACCTTCAACACTGGTAACATATTGAATACAATTTTGTATTCTTTTATCATACACAAATACATTCACTAAAAATCATAACACTTAAACGGATTTAACTATATTTACATTACACTGCTTTTAATCACTAAGGCTTTGCTGTTTGGCTTTACACACGTGATTCCTTCTTTCCCGTTTCCAAGGGTTGACACTCTTAGACGTTGGCTTCCTATCTGGCAATATGATGAAAGTCTCAATCAATCTACCCCTCCCTGGAACGGCTATTCCTCAAATCCGGTTTCCTGACGATCGGCTTTTATTTTTATTAGCTCGAAATCGCTTCTTTCTAGACACTATTTAGTTGGTCTAGCTACAGTCTGTTCTGTTACGGCCTTTCGAATATTTTATTGGGGACTTATGATTCCCTAGCACTTATGGCTATTCCTTTAATTAGTTTCGTAGCTTAATGCTTTTACTGTTCGTTTGTCTCCTGTTAGACAATGTCTTGGATTAAATTTTCCCTTCTTATTTTCTTCGGCGCTCGAGTTCCTATCTTTTTGATACACTAGGCGTTACTATTTTTGTCCGACCCTGATCGGGTTCCTTAACTTTTATAGAACTGTTTGTTTCTCTATCGTTGGTACTTCAAACATTACGATACTTTCTGTCGTTTTACTGAACTATTATTTGAAGACCTATCGCCTGTTCTTTAAGTTCGCAGCCTATTTTGACTGTAATATGGAACTTTTCACTATAAAGACTGACGCTGGCTGAACTAAATCCTGTACTAGGTTTTTCCTAAGTCTTCACACGGCGATACTATGATGATACTTCTCGGCCACTCCCTACGGGTGCTCGTTGGTGATACAGCGTATCACGACCTCTCGAGGTCTAGTAAGTACTGCATATGGTGATGCTCCAACGTCACGCCCCCCTGGGCTGACTGATACTGCATGATTTGCCTGGCACGGCCAGGACTTTTATACAAAACGGCGACAAAACGATCAAATCCTTGTCTTTTTCATAACCAACTTTTGAAACAATGGTCGCACACTTTTAAAAATTATATCTCTGGAAAGCTCGTTTTCTAAACGTAAACTGACCTCTTTGCACATAAAATTCTGAGATATTAAATAAAATTTGGTCTTCAGATACGTGGGTGTTACAGTTGATTTTTAATCCCCACCTCCTCGGGTCTCGGGGAACTTTTAATTACGTAATGCCGCATCGGCACTTCTTTCCTGGGCAATTATTATAACATCTTTTCCCACACAAAAATTTATATTCCAAAATGATTTACAATGATGTATTTCTTTTGTTAATTTTATGTTCGCAAATGGCTTGAATCTAATTATTTCTCTTCTTGCATAACAGCGCGGTTGCCATTTTACTGCAACGCAAGCTCAATTTCCGAAACCGTCTCTCTGTCACTCTGAACGGAAAGTTCCTCTCGTTCTAATTATAGCCATGATCGCTACTTATCAGTGCGTCATGCATGATATCATTTCCTGGCCACCTGGGCTCATATTCTTGCACAAGATATAACCAGTCCTCTTGTATAGAATCTGTCCAGGTCATTCTGAAGACTGTATATTTCCTTCCTTCTTTTTACCATAATACATGGATTCGACCCCCTGAACCAATGGTACATGGGTTCATCACTTACATTTACGCGTCGACTTGAAACGTCATTTTCTCACGACCCTCATTGTTCTTAGCTAGACACTATTATTGTGCCTTCAATACGTCGCAAAGAGGCCTACCAGATCGCACTGATATCTCGATTTTACCTTTTGAGTGGCATTCCCCCTTCTTCCCGTGGGCCCTTGAAATACAGGCAGGACAATAACACAGATTATCATACAAAATTCTACACACACCCAGAGTACACGGGGCTGAAATGACCATTAGGCTCAACACCCTACATGAAACAACAATAAATTAACAATGGTTTCAATGCCAAATTGTGGTAAAATGTTAACTATAAACCCTTAATCGCCGTTGCGTTAAGTTCTTTTAACTAATCCGGTAGTGTACGGTGAGAATTTCCTTTCCTTTCTTCATCAAGTAATGGTCTTTGGATGAAAAAGGAAAAAAGGAAGCTTGTAGTTTAACGTGACCGTTAATCTTGAGATCATGAGCCACGGGACCTCCTTTTAACGTGGAATCCGAACCACAGGACATGGCATTTCACATCGAAAATCTCACATGCATTGACCGGGAATCGAACCCGGTCCACCTTGGTGAGAGGCCAACAGCTTGACCGCTGCGCCACCACGCCCCAAGTCTTTGGATGACCTAATGGAATTATGGGAAGACCTTTACAGGGTAATGTCACTTTCTGACATGAGCACAGTATCAATGTGTACGTACTTGTTGCAGAAGACAGTACTCTGTGGATGAATGAACTGCTCAAAGTCTTGTACGCACTGGATCTGGCCTCTTGTTTGAATAGCATTCGGCCTCTTGAGTCGCACGAACCGGATAGCGTCGTTGGCCTTCACTCGCAAGCTGTATACCAGGTAGCACGCAACCAGCACGCCGGTTCTGCCCAGCCCTGAAACAGCATTCCAACAGAAAAACACAATAAGTGCCGTAAGTTACAACTTTAGGGAAGCATTGATATTCTTAGTACGAAAAAATCGTGGTATTTTAACTCTCTTATGCTCGACTAGGAAGTGTTTAGCAAAATAGCCGCTCTGGAGCTCACTAGGCCTACTCCCACGAAATGAACACTATATCGACTATAATAGCCTCCGCAGAAATATTTCTCAAATCGTGGAAATTTGAAGCCATTCTTTTTTTCAGTGTTGCCTATACAAATTGTCTTTGTTGCTTTTCAGTCGGTCAACACGATTGTGCCCAATGAATTGGGTGGGGTACAAAATTATAAATATGTTTATGTTCGACGATGTCGAAATGTAAATATTATGTCAGAAAACTGTATCATAATGAGGGCCATTATAACACTATTTTTCATTATGAAACAGTTTCTCTCACCAATCAGAGCTCAAGAAACAGTTGTGTGACCAATTAGGTAAGCATAGCATCGCACCTGCGCTGAGTTCCAGAGCCTCCAAATTTAAATTTCACTGCGTGGCTTCTACTGTCATAGGGGACTAATCGAGGAGGCCATGGTCGAATACAAGGTATTCTCTGCGACCGATGAGCTCTTTTCAGTACATAAAACTGGCGAAATCTCGACAGATATTTATTAATATTTATGTTCGAACATAAAATAGTTATAATTATCGTCGAACATAAACAGTCGTATACAACTCGCCTATAATGGTAATTAAGACACTCTTATGGAAATTATGAAACTCGCTTCCCTCGTTTTATAATCATACTCGTGTCTTAATTATTGCCATTGTAGGCTCGTTGCATAATGTACTAAAACACACTCTTGGAAAAAATATATGTAGGCTATTAGTTAGTTATGACTAGGGCTTGGATGTTGATGCCGTAAGAAAGTAAAAAAATGCACTTAAAATTTTCAAAAATGACTGCAATAAATGACCTAAAAATTCGAAAAATGCACTATAAAATGGAGAAAATGATCTTATAATAATAAACTCACCAATATTTCAAAATTTCGAAAAATGCACTATAAAATAGACAAAATTATCTTATATAAACTCACCAATAATTCAAAAATGACATCTTAAGCTCAAACTGAAAAGTCAATCAAAATAGATTTCTATCACTTAATTAAAGGTTTATGTTCACTTCAGTCTCAGTTGCACTGCACTAAGAATGTCATTCTGATGTTGTCAAATGTAAATGATCTGCGGTTATCAGCCAACAAGTTTTTATATCTCGAAAAGCTGCGTTCAACATCAACTGATGTGATTGGAGCGTACTTGAAGTGAGGAAGGTCGTTTGCTGCTAACCCTGAGAGACGCAACTCCCTCATATAAAGCTGTGACATAACTAAATTGGAATAAAATGACCTTAAAAGGCCGATTTCTTTAAAATATGACCAAATAATCAACCAAACTTAAAAAATGCTCTTAAAATGAAAAAATAGCAAAAATTGCAAAAAGATGCACAATAAAAATGACATATTTGAAGACGGGGTGGCCCGTCCGGAGTTTCTATGTACTTCAGTATTGTTTTAGACAGCTCAGTAAAAAGATAACATGTCATCAACATCCGGGCCCTAGTTATCACACTTAAATGGGTAATTTAGGATTACGTGTTTCGATCCTCAAGTGGCCATCATCAGATCCTGATCACTGTGTTAAGGTTAATTTTCACTGCCTTGGTTCAAAAGCAAGTCGTTTGATGAATTATATTATAATGTTTGATTCGCGGTTGGAATCACGTTATACGTTAGGTTTGTTTTTGTTGCAAGGTGTGAGTAACGGTGTATATGTGCGTGTATAAAATTTAGAATATCACACTGTAATAATAATAATTCAAATGACAAATGTTAGCATGCACTAGAAGAAACTAATTATAATGTACACTTAACTTGTTATTGTTCTCCTCACAGCGATGCTCACTATCAGAATACAACAGTATATGCACTGTAACTTACTCGACTCGTGAAGTTTCGCGATGTTGGCCCACACGACAGCCCCGCTACCCCAACACCACCTATAGTTTTAAGCAGGGCCGCAACTAGGGGATCAGGAGGTCACGTGCCCCGGGCACTAGGCCTGGGGGGGGGGGGGCACCTAAAGAAGGTGAGGAATGTTGGTAAGACAGTGGATGCAGAAATGCTCATACTGGGATGTTTAACCCGAAACGGGTACAGGGGCATAGTAATAGCCGCTGTTATTGCATAAGTGATTGAAGGAAGAAGGCATCATTGTTGTAAACATCGGTAACATTCTAATCTGGCCATGTCTCTCGGCGGGGTGGTAAGACAAAGTTGAAGTAACACGTGTCTCAATTGCAATTGTTACGAAGTACTTTAGGGTTCATTTTTAGCTTAGGAAGGACATCTTCAGTCTGTTCATGACTGTCTGAGTTCCGCCCTTCGTCGCTTTGTTTTGAGGCAGCTCACAGCAGTGCCAGTCTTTACATTTGTCTCAGTCGCTCAGATTTACAATTATAAGTTATCAGAATATTGCTATTTTGGCACATTCACACGTTTCAGTTCAGGAAGTTCTTTACATTAATACCGAACTATGTCTTGGTGTTTTTATATAAGCTTAGTTTATTTACCAGAAATGTGTTTAGTCATTGAATGAATATTTCCAAAGAAACGTAGATAACAGGAGGAAGGTGCGAGAAAGAATAATGTCATCATAATTGCAGAACAGAGCAGGCACTCATAGGGGCATCAAACAAAGAAGGTACTGCACTCAAAATTATGAGTAGCCATTAGAAAGGAACCGGCAGAGATTCGAACGGAGAGGCTGAGAAAAAGATGTGGATAAAATAAATCGTAATCTGAGTTATTTTTACGCACAGGAAGGTTGATAATGTGCAAGGAAGAGATTTATAAAATTTTAGCCCGACGAAAGATTGTTATTTAGAGAAGAAATGGAAATTTTGTAGTCTGGATTATTTTAACCAGGGGAGAATGATTGGTACAGCGATCAGGAAAGTGTACAGTTTTGAGAAGTCACAGTAGAGAAACCATTTTGGTTAGCAGGTCGACGCGACAAGGATACTTGAAGGTAGGACACGCGCCAGAAAACCCGAGGTGGGGATAGCTCAAGAAAATCAGATTTGATAACATGGAAGTAACCAATCAGATTAATGGAAGATTACGAAAGATTATATAATTATTAATATCATTATTTTAATATTATAATGGATTGGAGTATATCAAAAATACAAGCAAGGAAGAAGAAATTTAATTGGCAAAACAGAAATTAAATTAGATGGCTATGAGAGAAGATATGAGCAAATAAGTGAGTTTATGAACTTGTGAGAGGCTAGCGCGGCAAATTTGAGAGGGAAACTGAACTCAGGAGGCTAGCAGCAGAGAAGGAACGAGTTTCTTATCATTCGAGTATTACAAGAGGCAACACGTATTGAAATTCGCTCTACAAATAGTATGCAATGGCAACTAAGAAACGCATAGAATTATAACAGGAGGTGATACCTTGTTAGCAGTTAACTACAAGAGATTTATTCAATGAATATTGGAAATAAGAAGCAATTTGGGAAAGATTTATGGAATATATATGCAGAACATTATAACGTCGAGTTAGAGAAAATATACTTGGAGAATATTCACTGTTATATAAGTGAAACTTCAGCACGATATACGAGAACGCAGAAGAAAGTATTATCACTACACTGCAACATTTTAAAACTTCTACAAGACACTTATTAAGATGTGTTCAAAATTAAGTCGAAGGGGAGAGACTGTAGCTAACGACTTTTGTGAACTGAGAATGATGTTCTAACTTCACTATGGAGGAAGGTTAAATCTACACAAACTAAGCGAAGTCCAGCGATGATCAAAGCGATACAACAATGGAACTTCACTGCAGTACACACAGCAGTAAGCTTGGAAACCAGGAACAAACTACTACAACGAGAAGAGATTCTCATGTTGATGTGAATTCTCATCGTAAGCATATCACTATCTACAAACTAACATCAGGAACTTCGAGAGAGCAGCCGAATGAAGAAGCATTGTGTAAGAAGCGAGAGCAGAATCCAGGTCGTAGATCGCGAAGACAGAAGATGAAGGCGCGAGCGAGGGCCATTGACAGGCAGCGAGGGAGATAGAAGGCTGGAACCTATCAGCTGGAAACCGGTTGAGGACGGCAGCCCAGTCTCACCTGCGTCAGAGCGGCAGGCACTCCGAGAATGCAGCCACTCTTTTAATGGAATGTGGGCGTGCTCCCAGCGCACCTAGCCGAATTCTTCATCTGTTAAAGTCCACAGATTCTGTATCAAGCGTTCCAGACACAAGATAGACCAGTGATCTTTAACAACTATGTAGCTAGTATTTGTTTATGGGTTATTCCAGTGTTTGACCAACATCTGTCTATTTTATTCCTAGTTCATGTTATTGTTGTCGCTATAAATTTTGATATTTTTCTTTGAGTGAACGAATATCGTTTGTGACTTATTTTCCAACGTTTATTGTTAGTATTTTCACATTAACTATTTTTCACTCGTGTAAGCTAACTTCTTTAGAACTTTCCATTTATCTAATTTACACCGGAGAGTGAAGTAATTTCATTAGTGAGTTGTAACATGCGAAGCTATAGTCATGGAGGAAATTAGAGAAACAGAAGGGATATTGTTATCCGAAATTAAGCAAGTTCGTTAGGTGAACGAAATTAATATGTAAACAGAAACGTTAACTATTGTCAGGAGTGTTCGACAATTGCGTTTGAGACACTCAAGTATAGACAAAGAGAATATTGTGAATCCCAGGATTTTATTACTAAAGTATAAACAGTATGCGAATTTTGAAGCATAGCTGATGAGCAGAAGGAGAGGTGTGATATTACAGATCAACCTATTGTCATAGAGAAGTCTTGAGAGACCACAGAAAAGATATTTCATATCAGATGAAATTAAGAACGTGAGGTAAAGTGCATTTTTATTGAGTAACGAACACGAGCAGACTTAATTCAGATAGAAACTACAAGTTGTAACGCAGGTAAATAATAAAAGCATTAGGAGGAAGTATGACATATTTGTGAGAGAAAGAATATAAAGATATACTACGAAAGTATTGTTTGGTGAAACGAATAAGCAAAGAACAGCACGGAGTTGTATAATCGACAGAATTGATGTATGCGGAGGAAGTTGTTTCTTGAAGGTATTACAGTAGTAATATTCAGTAGGGTTACTGATTCTTTTACATTGTTGAATGTATTTGAGATGGTTTAGAATTTTGTGAACGTGCTAAATGAGAAAATGTATGCGAAGATTTATTGTTTAAAGGAGTGTATAAGAGACACGTAAAAGTGATTCACAGAGTGTGAAGGCTAATGAGAATACAGCGAGAAATATGGAAGTACAGTATGTCAACAAAGTAATTTGGAAGTTTGAATTTGTACAAGAAGGAAGTGTGAGTAGTGAGGATTAAGTGCCACGCACATATATGGAGTTGTATAAAGTAATCTGAAAGTCTTGTGTCGTAGTTCAAAAATATTATTACAGAATTATTAAACCGGAAATGTAAAATGGAATTGTAATGAACTTAATTGTTTGATACATATATTCACATGAATGTAACTATATAATTTCATTAACAAACAGAAGTATTGTGTGAACTAAAGGGAAGTGAGGTGAAGTGAACTCTATATAAGTAAAGCAGGAGGAGAAAATCGTGCAGGTCGCGATGATGTATATAATACTGTAGATATTTGTTAATAATAATAATTTCATTAGTATTACTAGAAATAATAAGTAGATTTGGAGCAATAATGCGAATTATAATAATACCGATGTATTATGTAGGGAGAATTTTTGTCAAAGAAAGTAGAATTGGAAGTAGATTAATTTGAAGATAAACACACGGTGTTTAGAAAGTGTATTTTATTTGATTAAATCTTTCTAAGAAAATGCACTTATGATTAACAAAGTTTTGATGTATGAAGATTAAAGGAAGTCGTATTTATGTCCAATAGAGACATAATTTTCGGTTTTAGTGTTTATTTGATTTTTTCCCGATTATTTTCATCTGATTAGGGACATGTGTATTGTCCTAGCCTAATAAATTTGCAGGCACTTTTTAGTTTGCTTGCTCAGTTTTTTTTATAAGATCTGATTTTCATTCAATGCTGAATTACGATATAACGATACTATCAGTTCGATGCAGGCAGTTTTTTCGACATAACTATACCTTATTACCCCCCGAGAGCCGAGTTGCTCAATGTGCTTAATTTTGTTTTTAGGCTGTTCTGTGTGCAACTAGTTAGTAGTATGGTTAGATATGTGTTATGTGAGTCAAGGGTTCCCTAGTCATCAGTCCGGTAGGGAAATGTTGATTTCTTAGCCGGGTATTGACATCCCTACGATCCTGTTTCCATCCGTGCGGATTCTAGACGTTGACTTTGAGGAATTCGGGCGCAGAACGTAGCGAAACTTTTAGGTCTATTATTGGTAGTCTAATTTATACAGCGCTGTTTTAAAGTAAGCCTAATGGCCGCCGTGGACATCATTATTGTTTATTATTATTATTATTATTATTATTATTCAGTGGAAATTGTAATACACTTTAAATAATAAATAAATACGAACCTTAAAAAAATCGAACATCTTTACATTCTATCAGTAAACAATGCGTCTTTCTCGTGCAGAGAAAATTATTTTGTAAAAGCTGTGCCTACAATGTATAATGGAATGGGGGCCTCAATTTGCTACATCTACAATAACAATTTTTCATAACTTATCGAAGATGTATCCAGTTTTGGCTTCTTTATGACAAAGCGGTCCATCTTCTAAACATCTAAACACTCGCTAATGTGACAAAAAGAAGAAAGAAATGAGCAACTATCAAACAACTTGCGACTCTTCCCCAATACTACCACTTACAAACTGTATCTCTTCTCTCGCACAGACACAAAACCGCCGTAAATTCCGACAGTGGCGACAATCAACCACGCTGTGCCCGATCGCAAGCCTGGGATATTTTAACACTGCTATTTCCAGGAAATGCAAATTAAAAGCTGACATGAGAGTGTAAGCTGACCATCTATAACTGGCCCCCTGCAGAGAGGTCTCTTGCTAATTGGCAATCTCCTACTTTCTTGGGCCTATTTCATAAAACTCGACGAGTCGACATATGTCAGATGACATAAAATGTCCGACAATTCAATATTTCGACAAGTTTCCGTTTCTGAAAGCATGACAATTCGACAAATATGTCGCGACAATTTTGTAAATTGTCATAACATACTGTCGGAAATCTGTTTCAAAAATGTGTAAACCTGACAAATATGTCACATGTGTCACCAGTTTTTCTTTATGAACTAATGTATATGTCAGCTGGTTTTGTGCAATTGTCACCGAAAACTCGACAGGCGCTTTGTTACATGTCCATTATTACCATAATATATCTTTTCGTATTGCGGCGCGTTTGGAAGTTTCCCGTTACATTAACAGCCTACAGTAGGCCTACTAGCGTTGTCAGAATCGTTGGAATGGAACAATTAAACAGCGGCAGTAGTAGATAGTGATTAAGATCATTGGCGTACGCAGGATATCTTTCTGGGGGGTTGCATTCATACAAGTAAGGTAGGTGTACATTATTAAAATGATATTTCAATTATTATTTATAAAAAGCAATAATTAAATAAATATTCTCATTGCATAAAAACTATTTTAATTATATTCTCCAGCACAATACAATTCTTTCTTTTAATATAAAAAACTAACCAAATATTAAAACTGAAATGATGCAGAGGTATCATCATGTCCATACGCTACAGCACATAATATTGATATTATGTGAGAAAAATAATGCTTAGCTCTCCGTGTTCTCACAGCTATTAGGCTACTGGTGACTCTCAAAATCTGCCTGTTTTGATGGCTTTATCTGCATCATTAATAGGAATAACTTGCATAAACTCCTTATGTACCGAATTATCTTTAAAGAAACGGACACACAGTGATACAGATATCAACATTTTAAGTAGCACGAAGCGACATGAAAAAAAAAATGGGGAAAAAAAACTGATCGCACACTTTAAGAGCAAAATTGATCCATGGCTAGCTACAATGCTGAAGGAGTCATGCTGCGAGTAAAGTTTGGGGCATTAACCAAGTGAAGAATGTGATCACATTTCAAATGTGATACAGGTGACAGATGGGACAATATAGGGATTCAAGCGTCTCTGGGGGTGGGGGTTAAACCCTAAAACCCACCCCGTCGGTACGCCACTGATTAAAATATAGTGCAATTGAGGTTACCAAGGGATTTTAAAGAGAGAAGTAATCTCACTGAATTGTACTGACTACGTTTTAATGAAGAAATTCCGCATCAGTCAAGTTACTGTAGAATATTTTCTGCAAAGAATTGGAGGCTATCTCCTGCATCCGACAAGAAGAAATTAGGCCCGTAAACCTATGGAGCAACTTGTGTTAGAAAACTTCCCAAATAAAAATGTCAATTATATCATATTTTAAATATTGTATTGCTCTCTTGACCGTAGAAACTTCACAGTATATTATTTACTACAAAGAAATGCCGTGGTCGAGACAAACATTTGTTGAGCATCGGATGGTTTCAATTCGTGCCTGTATTGTACAGCATATATACGCGATTGCCAAAAAGATAAATGGTTGACCTGTAATGTACTATTAGAAGTTGTAATGATAATCACATTTATCCAGTCAAATTGTAAATGTATAGTAATTTTGCATAGTTTGTGAGCGCTTCTTCAAATAAATGAATGTTTTAATAAATAGTGTATGTCTACCCCTTATTATTCCCGTTTCCAACGGGGTGGGCGATGAAATTCTATGTGGCGGATGGTTTTTACGGCTGGATGCCCTTCCTGACGTTAACCTCATGAGAGGAGTTATTGAGAGATGAAATGAATGAAGGTGAATGAAACTGGGCAAGGACACGATTTTGTACGCATGCGATAATACTGTACAAATAAAAATAATTATTGCGATAAAATGTGGAAACACCGGCTACTCACAGACACACTAAAATGAAATTTATATCCAATTTTTGTCCAGAGCAAAACCTGCCTCAAGACGAATGCATGGTAATATATTATGGCAGATATGGCTGTAAATAATTTCTAAAAGACAAGCTTATTAGATTTGGGTACAAGGTATGGTTTTGAATAGTACCCAAGGGTACCTTGTAAATTGTGAAGTGTATCAAGAGCAAAATCCTTGTAAAATGAACAGTACGAGGAGGCTTCCGGTAATGCTGTGGAGCCCTTGATTCAAATGGTAGACGAGTTTCCAGAGAAAGTGAAGCCCTGTGATTCAGGTTTTATTTTGACAACATATTCACCTCTGCTGGATTACAAACTCACTTACGAGACCGAGGATTTGGTGGTACAGGAACAATCCGCGATAATCGCATCCCCAAAAACAGTGAACTGATCCCGTCGAAGCAAATGGCTAGGAAGGAACATAGGGGTTACTATGAGTACAGGAGTGGTGAGGAGAATGGAACAATCAAATGGCTGGACAACTCTTATGTCACTATTGCTTCGACAAAGCATGGAGTTCTGGCAGTTTCTGGCGCGTTTCGGTACTCTAAACACGAAAGAAAAAGAGAATCGTTGTCCCTTGACCATGTGCGTTTGGAAAATATAAGCAGCATAATGGGTGGAACTGAGCAAATGGACGAAAACATTGGAATGTATAGAATACACATCCCAGAGAAAAAGTGGTGGTGGCATACATTTACGTGGTTGATAGATGTGTCCATTCACAATGCTTGGGTCCTCTACCGGAAAACGGGGGTTGATCTGTGTCAGCTATAATTTAGAAGACATATTGTGCTGTACTACCTGACATCGAACCCAACACTACCCAGAAGATTAGGCCGTCCTAGGAGCTCACCAGGGTCTATCTGCATAAAATAAGACATCAGGTATGGTGGGATAAACCATTTGGTGACCATGGCTCTTGATAAGAAACAGAAACGCTGTGTTGCTGAAAACTGTCAAGGTCGTCCCCACACAATGTTCATCAAATGCGCAATAGGTCAGTGTATAGTGATTTTATACCATATCATACCAAATAAGGCAGTTGAGGTAAACAAACTAGAGAGAAAGGACAGTGTTGTAATATATTTCACATAGATAATTATATTGTAGCCTATAATCTGCCTAGCGTGCCATATATGGCACATGCTGTATTATCCATGTTACACTCTGTTTTAAATGTCATTAAAATACTGTAGAAATACACTATAAACAGCTTTTGATACTAATCTTAATTCGTTTATATCAAAAAAGTAATTCAGGCAGAAACGGGTTAAGAAAACTACTGTATAAAAATATTGAGTAAGTAAATTGCACTTAATTTCTACGAAACCATAACAGTTATCAACACGTATTAAATAATGAGCAAGCACCTTCTTACATTAAATCGACAAATAATTTATTACAGTAATAGGTAAAAGTTCGCGGCACACCTTGGACCTTGTGACGGCACACCAGTGGGCCGCGGCTCACTGGTTTCGGAACACTGCTCTTGACAACACCTGCGCAGATATCTGCCTTATACAGCTAGCCTAATTGTGTTCAGACGGTCAGGGACCAGATAAATGACATCATTGAGAAATACGGACGGGTTCGAGCAGTTTAGAAAACATTCAACAAGTCCAAGCTCTATCGCAAGTGCGAAAAATATTCGCGAACTATGTACCGTAGCCTACATATTAATTTTTAACCTAGAAATGTTTATAGTGTTTGAAGTAATTTTTTATTAATCTCATGTAATTTTTTTCAGGGTTAGGGAATAACCCATCTCATTTGGGTACAATCGTATTGACCGACTGAATGACATCAAACTTTTGTTTAGAAATTTTTATGTTCGACCCTGACTATTATGTGTCAGAAAACTGTATCATAATGAGGCTCATTATAACACTATTTTTCATTATGAAACAGTTTCTCCCACCAATCAGAGCTCAAGAAACAGTTGTTTGACCAATTAGATAACGAAAGCATCGCACCTGCGCTGAGTTCCACGGCCTTCTAATTTAAATTTCACTGCGTGGCCTAGTGTCATAGTAGGGTAATCGAGGAGGCCATGGTCAAATAAAAGGCATTCTCTGCGTCTCATGCGCTCTGTTCAGTACATAAAACTGGCGAAATCTCGACAGATATTTATGAATATTTATGTTCGAACATAAAATAGTTATAATGATTATCGTCGAGCATAAACAGTCGCATACAACTCGCCTATAATGGTAATTTAGACACTCGTATGGTAATACTCGTGTCTTAATTATTGCCATTATAGGCTCATTGCATAATGTACTATTAAAGTGTTGTAAATTTAGTGTAGGGATGATTTTTGCGTGTGTAAATTATAAACAATTGTGTAGGAAATTTGTAACAATCTCAGGTATCTTTTAGTGAAATGATGATCCCAGTGTTGATGAGAGTACGTCTGGAGAGTTCAAACCAAAGATCCACCGCATTCAACATGGCGTGATCCAATTCAGTTGGGGGTCCTGATGGCCCCAGATTCAGCAGCCATACAGCAGCATCCCAGACGATTGGATCTGCTAGCGTTACGTATAACCTTTCATTATGTGAGAGCGAGATGTAAATTAAATGATTAGATAGAATTTGCTTGCTGCGTGTTGCCATGTTTAGTACTGTAGTGTAGCCACGGGAGATTTGTAGAGCAAGCCGTCAGTATTTTTTATAGGAATGTGTAATCTTGTACTCGTAATCTGTAATGTAGTTCATGTGATTATTTATTTTGAGCTGATGACGAGAGTGTCCAATAATATAATTATTTGTTGTGGCATTTGAGGTAAATAGCATGAGAATTAAATGAATTAACGTAAATAGTGACCAGATTGGGAGAAGTTTGTTTATTTTGTGAAAGCATTCCTGCTAAGTTTAACAGCCAACAGTAAGGTTAGGCATGTTAGTTTGAGGCCGCCCTTTTTTGCATCACTCCAACCAGGTGTTTGATCAGTGAGATTCTTCAGGATGGATATTGGTAAGTGGTTTCGTCGAGTTTGGCCTGTGTGGTGTGCGTTGATGAGTGTGATGGAATTTGTGTCGGCTGAGGCCGAATGTCTTTGTTTTTGTGAATGTGCTATAGTTTACGGATATAGATCCTAGAGTTTCAGATGAGATGGTTTTGAGGACATTTTTGTTGTTAGTGGGCATGATTTTGGTTCTCGGTATCGCGAGTTTGTATCCCGATCTGTGGAACCAATGGATGTTATTAGTCACACATACGCATGCACGTGCAGTTTGGTTAATTGAACCCATCATTTATTTCTACGAACCGACAGTGGTGGCCACGCTCGCTAAAGCACAGCGTTAGGTCATGGGGCCAAGCTCTCTACTGACTCGGTAGACGCGTGGGTTTGAGCCCCAAAGTCGGCCGTTCCTGAAATGGTTTTTCGTGGTTTCCCCATTTTCAACTCCATGAAAATGCTGGGACGGTACCTTCAGACAGGCCACGGCAACTTCCTTCCACATCCTTGCCCAGTTTCATTCACCATCATTCATTTCATCTCTCATTAACTCCTCTCATGCGATTGGCGTCAGGAAGGGCATCGTGCCGTAAAAACCATCCACCACAAAGAATTCCATCGCATCTCATCCCCGACCCCGTTGGAAAACGGGAATAATAAGGGATAGACATACATTTATTTCTACGATGCAGAGTACTGATCACCTGCCGAGTGGACCGTCATAATGTACGGTAATTGTCATAAATGCTGTAGGTTACTTTTAATTGCGCAGAGCAGGTAGGGAGCTTAGCCTTCAGTCCATTTACATAGGATGATGATTTATTACAGGCTATTGTTAGTTTGAACACATGGACTTGCTGCTGCCTTTCCATTATGGAGCCGCCCGGATGGACTTGGTCAAAATAATTGAAGGGTTTATTTTTGTCGCAGAAATTTGTTTATAATCACTAGGGTTCGGAAGTTTAAGACCTAAAGAAGTACAAAATATGCAAGCAAATATGCCCTAAAACTAGCTAAATATGACATAAAAACTATAAAATATGACCTAAAAACTACGTCTCTTCACCGAACTCTTTCACATACTTTCTGAACTTTACAGCTTCACTACACTTTACTTTCGGCATAATGGGGTTCACTGCAGTACTACAAGTGTGACCAATCTGTTGAAATCCGTTGGTAGTGAAAGAGCAAGGGAGCTTTCACTCAGTCCTGCAAGGAAGAACTGGACGAGATATAACATGGCATTTCCTTATTTGCTAGCAAATTCCTTCTGAGCTAAATATATCTACTGGAGTGACATCCTATTGAAAGGCGGAAGCACACTATCGTCATGTTCCGTGACCTCATGCGTACAGTGTCGCAATCTAACTTGTCCAGAAAGATGTGCTAAAAGACGTCCGTAGAGGAGCGCCTTCTTGGAATCAGGTCTTCTAAACCTGCCTGTTCCGGGAAAGGAAAGAAAAATATATCTACTACACTATTTTGAAATCCTGTGTTTGAAACTCGACGTAGATAACACGTACCTTGTTAACGACGCCTCAATTTAAACAAAAATGCTGAAATTATAACCAAATATGACCTTATATCACTAAAATATGACCAAATATGACCAAAACAATAAAAATGGCTGAAATATGCATTCATAGGCAACATCGAATTGCTCTAAACGTGGTCAGGGACCCATCATTCAAACTTATTTTTCAGATTTCGGGTAAAATGAGCTCAGGGAAAAAATATGACTTTTCCTTAACATCCGAACCTTGATAATCACCCTAATTTAGTGTGGGAGTGTTGGTTTTTGTTCATAATGATGACGAGTGCTTGTCATATATGTGATTGTGCCACCGTTTATGTGGATGTCATTGTAAAGTAGTGATGGCTCGATGCCAGGCTATGTTGGTTTTATTCTTGTTTTTTTGTGTGTGCCCCGTGCAGTCTGATGTGATCTCGCTGCCCAGATGTCAGGAACTATCATCCCAGTTTGGTGATGAGTGAGGCTCGAAGCTAAAACTCGAAAAGGGGTACTTAGCGTAGCTTGTCTAATATTAGCCAAAAATATACGGGACTCCAGAATGTAATTTATTAAAGGGAGCTGCTATTCGAGAAAGATTTGTACACTTGATTTGTGTTTTAAGCAGCTGACAGTCACATGTAACTTAGAGGTCATTCCTCCCACTTCTGTTGAAGTAGCTTGTTTATATTTGTGTTTGAGCAGCTGGCTGTAAAGTAGCATCTTTGATGTTTATTGATTTTGCTTATGCAGTTGCAGCACAGGGATAGAAAGGAGTTTTGCTTCATTTTTTGTGTGTTTTTAATTTAATTTAGTTTTTCGTGTTTTTTTTCTGTTTTGTAACCCTAATTAGACTTTGTTAGGTTTTATTTCACTGTTTTGGTTTAAAACCAATTGATAACGGCTACGCATTAACAACAGGTTTCAGTTAAGCTGTGTGTATGCCATTTCAGTAGTGTTAGATGCCTGTTTCCAAAGTGGATTTCGTAAGAAATCTTCAGGTGCCACTTCAATCGGAAAAGTAGAACCACTCCTACTGAAAAGCGAATTTCAGTTTAAAATGAATATCGGCACTGAACTTGAAATACCGAGTATCTGACAAAGCTGTTCCTTTCCATTCACGCCTCCCAGCCATATGTGGATGTATGATATTGTCTAACAAAACAATTTACTGTAGGTTCTTTTTTCAGAGTAGATGCATTAAGTTAATTGAAACTTTATCCATTATACTATAGGAATATACAGGATATTTACACGTAAGTTAGTCATACATTCGTAAAATTCAATGTATTTAAAGTACATTATTCTATACGTACATTCATAGGAAAAAGAAAACAACGAAAATTGTCCTGTTGGATTGCCTATGGACATATACAGTAGCTGGGAGACTTGACAAATCATACGTAAACAAATCAAACAAAGAACATTATCAAATATGCGGTATCGCAAGTTCAGCGATGACTTGTAGAAATTCAGTCGTATTAGTAATATAACCTTGATAAGAAACTGTTGAGCTATCTGGAACAACGATCAGAGATTCGTATCTCTTGAATAGCACTTCATGCCTCTCCCAGGTCGAACGTCGAGCAACATGAGGGACGACTTGCATGGTCTACAGTGTACCGGTGAGGGCTATAACGGAAGTTTTTCTTCTCATTAAGTAAATTGGTGCATTATTTGTTACAATGGCTCGTCAATCTATCATAATGAATGACGCGTTTTGGGATTCTGAGGCAAATGCAGTACCGTTCGATAACTGTCATGAGGGACAAGGAGTCAGCCCCGAATCAATGTTTTACATGACAATGAAACAGACATGTGAAATACAATGAAAACAAGGAGACACGTTACAGGCTATAGATCATGTCAAAAATATTGTTTTCATTTATCGGTATTTCTTGTGGATTGGACCACTACCTCGGCCATCGCCACGCAAGGCCATAGATTTCGTTGGTGATTAAATTGTGCACCATAGCTTTAGCGATTATGTTCTCAAGAGTCGACAAGGATGTTGTTTCTAATTCGTTCTAGGGGCTTGGGACACATTGGTCATCAGCCCCGTGCATTTAGGCGTGTGTTAGATTCTTCTAATAACCTGCGTTTCTGTGGCGACTGCAATAGTGTGTGTAAATGTAATTATTGGGAGCAGGGACTGCGATAGGTGGCCCAGGTACCATGGAGAGAATGTGGGAAACCCCAGGAAAAAGCTACACTCAGGATGGTCGCTATCAGCACCATTGTATTTGCTGCAACCTTGACTGCAGTCGTGGTACGCGAATTAAGACACGGAGGACGCGGTGTCCTGAGATAGATTATGAGCCATACCAGTGTATCTGTCCATTTCTTGTATTTGGAGAAAATCCGTCCAGTGATAAACGTGTTCCTGGCCAATGTATACAACAGGGCGTGATGGGTTCTATGTACTGAGAAACTTCATAAGGTCCAGTACACTGTTTACTAAGTTACATCTCAAGGTTGTAATAATTATAATAGTACATTATGCAACGAGCCTATAATGTCAATAGCTAAGACACGAGTATGTTTATGAAACTCGCTACGTTCGTTTCATAATCTTCATACGAGTGTCTTAATTACAATTATAGGCGAGTTGCATACGACTGTTTATGTTCGACGATAATTATAACTTTATTTTATTTAATTTTATGTTCGAACAGAAATATTCATAAATATCTGTTGAGATTCAGTCACTTAAATTTAGTGATCGGAGTGCAAGCGCCGAGTTTGTTCTCTGTGCTTTCCAAGTTCGCTGACCCACGCACCACGCATACGCTCTGTCTGCTTGGCAATGCCATATGTTTACAGCCTGCCGTCTGCACCAGCATTGACTCTAACTGTCACCGAAGTTGTATGAAAGAATGCCCTGTGTAGAAATTGGGGTTGGGGATATTAAGGTACATTGCTATTTCTTTTCTCATATTCGCCAGTTTATTTACGCGAAGATATGGGACGGTGCACTTTCCATGTCGGTGATTTTGTCTTTGTGTTTGCCATTATAACTACAATGGTTGATCGGATATCTTTTACATTGTCAACTTTCAAATCATGTAATTCATGTCCGACATGTTGGATTCTGTGTTCAAGTGCGAAGCTATCAAGTACCTAATTGGTCACACATCATACATCTTGAGCTCTGATTGGTTGGAGAAACTGTACCATAATGAAAACTTGTACTATAATGAGCCTCATTATAGTACAGTTTCTGACATATAATATTTACATTTCGCCAGAGTCGAACATAAAGATTCTTTCAGTATTGCCCCTACAAACTGTTAGTTGTAACTCTTCAGTCGGTCAACACGAATTTGCCCAATGACTGGGTGGGGTACAAAGTATTTATTATACGTAAATAACACTAGGTAGTTATTGTTGTTTTAAAGGGCGGAACTACGAGGTCATCTGCTCCAGTAAATAACACTCCTGAAAATAATTACATGTAGTCTATTAGTTATGAATGATCACTATTACAATGGATCAAATTTAGGAATACGCATTTCAACCTTCAAACGGTCATCATCAGATACTGATCACTGGGTTGAGGTTTAAATGTACAGGGTCTTTCACTCAAAGTGGGACCGGACAAACGTCTGGTGCAGCGCTGCAGGTAGAAGGTCGAGCCAAAGGTCAGACGAGCACATTGCAACACGGAGCTGAGACAGTTATGACGCAGGATTTGACGAGTAAAGTTGACTACGTTATTTTGTTTATAGCCTGTTTTAAGTTATACGTGTTATGAGTTTATAACGTATGTACGTGGTTATTGTTATTGTGTTTCATAATTTTATAAAGTTTTATTGCTAAGTGTTAAAGCCTATTGGTTCAATTTCTGTTTATGAGGAAAATTGAAAAATAAGGTTTATGCAACAAACCCTCACACTCTGTCTAGATGAATTCAAAACTAAATATCACGAGAGAAATTGAGGTTATCTCGGTAGATGAACTAATGCGTGTGAATGAAAATTTCCTTAGAAAATGCCAGAAATGTGTATATGCAGGTGGAGGACATTTTCAACATCTACTGCGACAAAGATTTTACTTTGATTATATGTTATGTGTGCTTGTTATTTACATGTGATTCGTACGGACGCTCTCTCGACCCCAAGCTCAGTGAGTTGCCATGTGCTCGCCCGACTCTCCACACGCCGCCCTGTATGTAACTTACACATATTATATTAACTACAAAAGATATTTGCGAATCATAATATAAACATTAATTAAACTCAGTACAATGTTTCGTCGTTAGATGTTATGTGTATATACATTTTTAATCCTCAACCCAGTGATCAGGATCTGATGATGACTGCTTGAAGGTCGAAACGCGTAATTCTAAAATTGCCCCATTATAATAGTGATCATAACTAATACATGTAATTATTTCCAGGAGTGCTATTTAGTTATATTAGATACATTGTACCCCGCCCAGCCATTGGGAAAATTCGTGTGTACCGACTGAAGAGTTACAACTGACAATCTCAAGGTTGTACGTCATTAAACTGTTTAGATCTAGAGGCTTTGTGATATCATGGTCATGTAGCCCCATGTACTTGGGTGTGTGTAATAACTGTATGATAACCTGTGTTATTGTGATGGCTCTATTAGTGTGTGTATTTGTAATTCAGATGAGGATTGATAAGGAGGCGGCCGTGGACTTGCTATGTTAGGATCCATCCCGGCATTTGCCTGAAGTAGAAGTAGGAAACCACGGAAAACCATTCCAAGATGGCTGAGATGGGAAACGAACCCTCCTATTCTCAGTTTTGCCTCACAAGGCTGAGTGTGCCCCGTTCTAGCCTTCAGACCAGCAATAAATTTCTTGGCAGAGCCAGGATCAAACCCGGACCTCCGGGTATGCTTGCAGCTACACCACGAGGTGGTCCGTCATGAAGCTGAGGAATGGCGAAATTGGAGATATTTCACACATTGTAATATCGGTAACACGTGTGGTTGGATTGGGCAGTAGATTCCATGCTGAAGTGGTTGGCACGAGCAACGTTTTACTCGCATTGGATTTCTTCTAATATTTCGCTTTTGGTTGAAAATACAGTAGACTCTCGGCTATCCGGCCTAATGTGGCGAAAGGTCAAGCCGAATAACAAAAAACCTGATAGGCCGAAGTTCTATATTCCCTCTTCAGATCCAATCCGTACCATTATGCTTACCTTTCAACTTTGGGCAGCACACCACTTTTCAATTTCTGCTTGATTTTCCTTCTAGTCTCCAACTGTACTTTTTCCTACTCCTAACTCCAAAGTAATAGTTTTGGCCGTTACCCCAGAATCTAGTCACTTTATAGCACGTAGATACTCATCAATAGTCACTAAAGCTTTTTTGTTTGTTTATAACCCATTCCGCAATCTTTCATTAAAATACTGTACTGTACAACGGAGCGCTAAAAACAACAATTTTAACGAACGTACGCACTTTGAACTTCCGATTAAAAAAACTGACGGAACAAAGAACACCGAGTTGCCAACAGAGCTGCTCTCTACGTGTGTTCATTGTTGCTTGTGAGCTTCTGTGTCCCGTTTGTTAAAGAGCTTTTTTTCGATATTGTATTCAATACATACGTATTGAGACCGGAGTCTCATTTTTGAGACGGTAAAATCGTGTAAAAGAAAACACTACCAGACGCAGACGGAGATTCTGAACGCACTCCATTGACTTGAGCGCGTGATGTAGGTAATTAACCTACCTAGGCAGGAAGCCAGTATTCTAACGACTATCAAATTTAGCGTAAGAGAAAGGGGGAAATTACTATGTGAAAAATATGCAAAAGATATATAAAGATTTATGAGAACACTAAGCTCCAGAAGGGAGGAATGACGAATAACAACAGTAATTTATACACTAGCCTACTACGTATAGGGTGGTCGGCCATAAGGGCCAGCCATTAGTCGTATATGTTACGTGTTCCAGTAGTGAATAGCTCGCCGTGAATCCGTGTTTCAAGAACTGTGTTAAGTTGGAAAAAGGAGTCGAAGGTTTCCTCGAGGGAAGGAAAAGTTTTGGCCGTGTCCAGAGGAACGTTTAAAACAGTCATTAAGTGTTAGGCACAATGGATAGTATATTTTCCTTGAACGATTGAAAATTAGAATTTTTCACGGTAGTGGACATTTTGACATGCGGATACGTGTATTCGCAGAGTGCCGGAATACGGTTCTTTTGAACTAATTGGTGAACCAGTCACGTGAAGATTTCCTTTATGAACTGTCACAATTCTTGATTTGATTTCTTCTTCATGAGCACGGGAGTACGTGTGATTTTGGCGAAGTGTCCTATAAAAATTTGTTTGAGCGCAGAAGCACTCAGTTAAATTCTGTGTAGAGGCAGGAGTGAATGGTCATTTTCTTTTTGTATATAACCTGCCAAGTCAGTGAATGAAAAATGAAAATCCACAGCCTGCTTCCAGTCTCCGACCGGGTCAGGAATGGAATGAATGAAGCCCCCATCTAGCGGCGAGGATATGGACTGTGCCAGCTGCCGAGGCCTGACGCACTCCTCTGGGGCAATGATTAAACGAATGACAGATGAAATTAAATGATAGTGGAGAGTGTTGCTGGAATTAAATTTTGACAGGGAAAACCGGAGTACCCGGAGAAAAACCTGCCTGCCTCCGTTTTGTCCAGCACAGATCTCACATGAAGTGACCGGGATTTGAACCACGGACCCAGCGGTGAGAGGCCGGCGTGCTGCCGCCTAAGCCACGGAGGCTTGCAAAGTCAGTGAATATAGTAAGTAAAAGCACGATAGTTAAATACTGTGCTTCAAAAAAAAAAAGGTCAAACCCAGAACATATTACCAGTCGGTGGGTAATTTACGACTTGGATTACATTCTACCACAGGGTAGGAGAATACCATAGGTCCCATTCTGAAGGAGGAGGAATGGAGCGTGACCCAAGGACGAGACCTAGAGATCGTGGCAGATGATGGCAGAAAGTACGGGGTCTTCGTTTGAAGACCCATATAACCCAGCTGTAATATGTGAGTCCATGCCTGCGATGTATTAATTTATTTGAATCTGTGGACACATGGGATCTAGTCTTAGGGGGCCTCAAATATTCATTACACCATGACATTGTAGGTAGGATTGCCATAATTTAATTGTTTTCTTTTGTCGTTTACCCTCCCGGTTGGTGGAACCCACGGACTCAGCGAGGGAACTCACCACTACCGCCTCTACGGGCAGTGTCCTAGAGCTGGGAACATCGAATCGGAAGGGATACAACTGGTGAGGTGGGATTGGCACCTCGCCCAGGCGGCCTCACCTGCAAAGCGAACAGGGGCCTCATGAGGGAAGGTAAGGGATGGTTAGGATGGATAGACAAGGAAGAGGGAAGGAGGCGGCCGTGGCCTTGAAGAAGGGACCATCCCGGCATTTGCCCGAAGACGATGTGGGAAACCACGGAGGAAACCACGGAAAACCCCTTCGAGGATGACTGAGGGGGAATCGAACCCAGGACCTCCGGGCCGGCAGCTAACCATGCTGACCGCTACGCTACGGAGGCGACATAATAATTTAATTGTAACATGTTTAAGTTCAGTACAGTCGGAAGCGTGTCAGTTAACACGTGCCAGGGAGCACATGTAGCAGTAGATTGTGCTAGAATTTAAAAGGGAGTTCTATTGTGACAGAGCAGTGTGATTGAAAATGTAGGATGCCTCGCAGGTGGTCCAAACACATGGTAAACTGGTCACAGGCGAGGGCAGCATTCGAGAGCTGTAAGCTTGCGATAAAATGAAACATAAAAACGCATGAACAGAGGGATGTTAAATTGTATCCAAAGATACCGGTACTGAAAGGGAAGACATTCATAATAATTACGAGTGCGAACAAGTCTTGATTCGATGGTTCAGAACATCGTGTGAGGGACCTTTTTTTTTGTATACTTCATGTCACTAGGCTAATGTAAAAATGAAACTGAAAATATTTCTTAGATGTTTAGTAGCTTATTAAAAGCACACGACAGACCTTGTATCAATTAAGAAGGCTAATAGCCCAGTAAAATTATACAAATAGGAAGGAAGGAAAAAGTTCCCGGAGTTTTGCAAATCGGTACAGTTGTGCCTTGGTATCTAAGTTTCAAGAAAATAAAAAGTCCTTATGGATGGGGGTGAGCTCGAGGGAGCAGGGGGGGGGGGGGGTGCTTTATAGGGGCCCTCTTTCGTTTTTCGCTTGTATCCCAGTAAATATCACTCGTAACGAAAAGTTTGAATAAAACTTAAAGCTAATATAATTGCCTCCAAAAATGGTCCTATGCTTGTTTTACGTAGAACTAACACTTTCGGAGTTATGGGCCCGAGAACGTATCAACATTTCAAAAAATCGTGATTTATTCACATTCTCATCGTTATACGCCATGCTTATGAATATTTCGGATATAATATTAAGGCTGCCTGTAATCAATGATTGTTAAAAATTAACTGGTGGTTTTGAACAACAACGTCGAAGTAACACAAAGACGTCGGTTGACATTGATTTCACCGAAGAATGACTGTGACGTTTCAACAAGTACACTTCCTTAGTAATGAGAGGAACAAGGCCAAGTTCATCACTATGGTGTCTGAGAAATTAACCACCGAGGGAATTGAAGTGAGACAGGCTGAGGCTGATTCTGACGCAATGATTGTGCGGTGTGCAGTTGAAAAAGCAGCATCAAATGTAAATGTAGCTGTGATAGGCGAAGACGTAGATTTGCTGGTCTTGTTGATAGCATTAGCTCCGCCTGAAAGCAACATTCTGTTTGTCAAACCTGGAAGAGGAACAGTTGAAAGCAAAACGTATTCCTCCTTGGAGTTGCAAATATGTGACTTCGCCGAAGCATCCTGTTCATTCAGGGGTTTAGTGGGTGTGACACTACCTCATCTATCTTCATGAAGGGCAAATCATCAATCGTCAAATTGTTGAACAAAGTCAGCAGCGTCAAAGCCATATCAAACGTGTTTTACAGGTCCTCTTCAACGCTGCAGTAGGTCACTGAAGCTGGTGAGCGCCTGATCCTCGCATTGTACAATGCCCGCGTACAGCATCTCAATGCCCACAGATACAATGCTTTCCTCAAATCAACCACAAAGGTCAAGCCAAACCTGTCGTCCTTGCCACCCACAAGAGGCTATTCCTGTTGGAATATGTGACCATGGTTTGTGTTGGTCACACTGTTAAATAGTAAACCTGCTCCATAGAGATATGTTTCTCTTTTGTTTTTGTTTTGGTGTGTATAAAAGAATGTTGTATCACCTTGTTCGTTCAGTTCTGTTCTAGTAAATGTCAAGTACATTAAACGTGTGTTCCATTTCATTTGCCTGTGTGCCTCGTAATCCTACAGGTTATGGGCCCAGCCACGAATCCACTGTGCGATTATAAAGTGCGTATGATAGACTGCTCGTTATATGAACTGTGAATTTCGCTACGTATCGAAATCTACATGTCTGCAACCAGCACCTCGTTACCAGCTATAGATAAGCTGCGAGGTAGTCTAAATTATGTGGATTGGCGATTCGAGATGGAAAACGTCCTAAGACTCGAAGATCTGTGGAGCTGTATAGTTGGCTACCCGGATGGAGATACTAAACATCTGCGAAGAAAGCGAAAGACGAAAGTCGGGCTAGGGCCTGACTTAACCTCATGGTGGATAAATACATTTTCTCAATCGTCATGCCTTGTAAGACCGCGAAGGAAGTCTGGGAAGCTCTTGAAAAGGCCTACTCAGATAAAGGAGTGAATCGGCGGATCGTCATCTTGAAAAAAATGTGCAAAGTTAAATTAAAGCACTACAAGACGATGGAAGGGTATGTTAGTGAGGTTATGGGACTTGCTCAGCAACTTGCGTCTATGAATAAGGCACTGGATGACGAGTTTGTGGCAGCTCTTATGCTGAAAGGTCTACCAGATGAGTTTCAGCCTATGATTATGGCTCTAGAAAGTTCCGGAACAGACCTTACTGCAGACACAGTCCGAACCAAGTTGCTACAAGATACTACTTGGAGTGGAAAAAGTACTTCCAAGCCATCCAAGGATTCTGTTCTGTTTTCACGAGAAGAAAAGACGAAGAAGAAGCCTTTCTGCTGGAAATGCTAGAAGCCAGGACACTGGAAGCGGGATTGCAGGAAAGATGAGATGCAGAGCTCAACTCAACAGAAGTCGAAGAAAGACAAGATGATGCTGGCAACCGATGGACAGGCATTAAGTGCAAGGGCCTCTATAAGGGCCTAGTTCGTTGACTCTGGTGCTACTATGCATATGAGTTCAAGCAAGACTGCGATGGTGAACTTCACTGCTGGTCCTAATCTGGAGATCAGTACAGCAAACAATCAAAAATTGTATGGACAAGGATCTGGTAATGTAACTGTTCAATTAGAAAATGGTATTTCACAAACCTTGTCCAATGTAGAATATGTTCCTGGTCTCACTGCTAATCTTTTATCTGTGTCTGCTGCTACTCATAAGGGTTATGTTGTGGTATTCACGGACAATACTCGTGAAGTTTATGATAGTGAAAACTTTGTTGCTACAGGTAATGTAGCACTGACTGCGAGTAATGTGGGGGGGGGGGGGGGGGGGTGTTTACCAAGTCAATGCTCGCAGTGCTCAAGCTAATATTTGTACAGAGGACTCAGAATATTTATGGCATAAACGACTGGGCCATCTTAACAACCACAGCATGAAGTTGTTAAGAGATGGTCTCACTCATGGAATTAATTTCTAAGATAATGGCTTTTCATGTGCTGAAGGTAAACAAGCTAGACAACCATTTAAGTCAAGTAAGAGTAAAACTGTATGTAAAAATAAGCTAGTCTTATTCATTCAGACTTATGTGGGCCTATGCCAGTTCCATCTTGGAGCAATGCTCGCTATTTCTTGACCTTCATTGATGATAATTCTAGAAAGGTTTTTGTGTATTCCTTGCTAAGAAAAGTGGTGTTTTGGATTACTTTATTGATTTCAAGGCACAGGTCGAGAATCTGTGTGAAAGATCTATCAAGGTCCTACACACTGATAATGGTGGTGAATTTTGTGGCAAAGCTTTTGAGAGCCTACTTATATCAGAAGGCATTCAGCATCAAACTACAACTAGCTATTCCCCACAGCAGAATGGTGTAGCTGAACGCATGAATAGAACATTACTCGATAATGTAGAGCCATGATGAGCGAGTCTAAAGTAGATAAACGCATGTGGACTGAAGCAATAAATACAGCAGCCTATCTTGTAAACAGGTCCCCAACCAGAAAAATTCCAGGTAATGTTCCAGAGGAGATCTGGACTGAGAACAAGGTCAATATGGAGCATCTAAGAATTTTTGGTTATGTCCCTGATCAAAGGAGAAACAAGTTGGATCCTAAAAGTAAAAACACTTTTTTGTGGTTATTGTGAGGACAGTAAAGCTTATGGATTCATGCATCCTGTTACTCATCTACTTGTTAAGTCCAGGGATGCACAGTTCTTTGAAGATGTGTTCCAGGAGGTATCTGATGTGTCTCCAGGTAATGTTGGCCCATCCTTGCAGATTAATGAACCTGCAATGTTGCAGATCTCAGTTCCCACTGACAGTTAGGCAGAACCCGACAACTCAGAGAATGGGGCAGAGTGCATTTCGGAACATGAAAGCGTATCACCCATTAGCAGTGCTGGTGTGGCTGAGACTGTTGACTCAGCTGATTTAAGCTATATCTCTAGTGGAACAGATTCAGCCTACAGTGATTCTGAGGGCTCTGCCACCATCGTCAGTGAGCCAATGGAGGGGGATGCCGAAGGTAATCAAAGGTATCATAGGCGCCAACAAAAGCCTGTAGACATGCCAGACTATGAGACATACTTGACTCTCACTGATGACTCTGAACCTAGTACAGTTAAGGAGGTACTGTCCATGCCTGATTGGGTTAAGTGGGAGCAGGCTATGACAAGGGAAATGGAGATACTTCGGTTAAATGACACTTGGGATCTAGTTGATAAACCCCTGGGCAAGAATGTTATCAGTAGTAAGTGGGTTTTAAAAGTAAAAAGAGACTCTAATGGTAACATTCAAAGGTATAAAGCCAGACTTGTTGCCAGGGGCTTCACCCAAAGGTACGGAGTAGATTTTACAGAAACATTCTCTCCTGTTGCTCGACACAGCACGTTAAGGGTGCTGCTTGCCTTGGCTGTCCAAACAGATCTGAAGGTGGTACATTGGGATGCTGAATCTGCTTTCCTCAATGGATAGTTAGATGAAGAGATCTACATGTATCAGCCAGAAAGTTTTGTCAAGAAAGGTTCAAGCATAAAGTTTGCAAGTTTAAAAAAAATCTATTTATGGCTTAAAACAATCTTCTCGTTTGTGGAATGAGAGAGCTCACTCTGTTCTTGTCAAATTGGGTTACAAAAATTGTGCTGATGTACCCTGTGTGTACTTTAAGAAACAAGCCCAAGGTATGGTAATTATTGCATTATACTCGTATGTGGATGATTTCATTGTGGCTTATAATGATGAGTATGAGATCAAGTCATTGAAGACCTGTATTGATAAAGAATTTAAGGTACGAGATCATGGACCAATTTCTTATATTTTAGGAATTAAAGTAAGGCAAGATGAGAAGAATGGTTCAATGTATCTTAGTCAAGAGCAGTACATCAGTGAGGTTACAAAGAAATATGGTATGCACGATGCACGTCCCATTGGTACTCCTTTGGAAACTAAACCAAATCTTGGTGTTTCTGATACAGAAACTAGTAATCTTCCTTATAGAGATCTCATTGGTTCACTCATGTATTTAAGTGTTTGCACGCGTCCAGATATAAGCTATGCGATATCATATCTCAGTCAATTGAATCATTGTTACAATGAATCTCACTGGTCTGCTGCAAAGCGAGTGCTGCGTTATTTAAATTGCACAAAAGACTTGTCACTTAAGTATGACAGGAATGGAGGTCAATTCATGGGATTTGTTGATGCTGACTGGGCTAATGATAGCACTGACCGAAAATCATACAGTGGTTTTGTGTTCAAAATGGCAGGTGGTGCTGTATCATGGGGGGCTCAAAAGCAAAAATGCATTTCCTTATCTTCTACCGAAACAGAATATGTTGCACAGAGTGAAGGTGTAAGAGAAGCTGTTTGGTTGAAACGTGTTTTGTCTAACTTTATAGATCTCAAGTCACCCATCATATTATTGAGTGATAGTCAATCAGCTCAAAAACTGGCAAAAATCCAGTCCACCATAATAGGACCAAACATATTGACACTAAATATCACTATGTTAGAGATGCCTTGGAATCTAAAGTCATATACATCAAATATGAGGAGACATCAAAAATGACTGCAGACATCCTAACAAAGCCTCTTCCTAAGCCTAAGCATATTTATTTTTGTAAAGACTTGGGTCTTGAATCATGTCCTCTACTCCTACAGGTTTAAGGAGGTGTGTTGGAATATGTGACCATGGTTTGTGTTGATCACACTGTTAATCCGTAAAACTGCTCCATAGATATATGTTTCTCTTTTGATTTTGTTTTGGTGTGTATAAAAGAATGTTGTATCACCTTGTTCGTTCAGCTCTGTTCTAGTAAATGTCAAGTACATTAAACGTGTGTTCCATTTCAATTGCTTGTGTGCCTCGTAATCCTAAAATTCCCAGCAGCATTCTCACAGAGCGTATCTGCAGGTTCAAAACTGGTGGGGCAACCAGCTGCCACCTACAGATTGGGGTTGGCTGAGGGGCGTCGATGGCAATCTTCGATCTGTTATGACAATGGAACCTGCTGCCCCTGCCTCGTCCTCAACACAATTTTCTGCAAATGAGCGACAGGTTGTGGGACGCGTTGTGGGTGGCGCAAGGCAGGAATCAACTGCACAACAGTGTGTGGAAACTGCGAGGGAACCTGCACCAAAGGCCTTCCAGTTGTAGACGACGCAAGCATGGACGGAGATGAGATTGACGACCCTGACAAGATGACTGCTTGATTAATAAACGACCTTGACACTTGATTGTTTCATTATAATAAATAATTCTCACTACTAACGTTAATATTATTAATATTATATATTAAATAGTCATAAGCAAAATCAGAATGTGAATAAATCACGATTTCTTGAAATGTTGGTACTTTCTCGGCCATATAATTCTGAAAGTATTAGTCCTACGTAAAAAGCATAGGACCATCTTTGTAGGCAATTATATCAGCTTTAAGTATTATTCAAACAACGTTTCGCTACGAGTGATAGTTACTGAGATACAAGCGAAAAACAAAAAAGAGTCCCTATAAAGGGTCCCCCTCCCTCGAGCTCACCCCCCACCCATAAGGACTTTTTATTTTCATGAAACTTAGATACCAAGGAACAAATGTACACATTTTCAAAACTCCAGGATTTTTTATTCCTTCGATTTGTATCGGGCTATACTGGGGGCCATTGTCTGTTAATTGAAGACTTCTTTAAGTGAGTATGATCCTTACAGTAGGATTTTGGTAATAATTAAGGTTAATAAAATGAAGTGCTATGCAAGTTTAAAAAGGTGATTAGAAAGAATAGAGCGTCATTGGGCAGCAGCCATGGCGACTAGTTTAAAATGAGTTTGATGGAAGATAGTGATGGAATTAGTTCACAAGACCGAGTGGCATGTGATATGATAAATTATCTTTGGTGGAGAATGAATTGTTCCTCGATGATAGGGGATGATAGTGGATGATGAGAATTAATTAATTAACAAATTAATTGTGGGGTTTGAAGCCATTCTTCAGTGTTGCCTTAGTAAACAAAAGTTTAGTGCTTTTCAGTCGGTCAACACGAATTGCACCCAAAAGAGCTGCTTTATACCCTAATCCTGAAATAAATTACATGCGATTAATAAATACTCTAGGATGACCAGTTTCGATCGTCAAGTGATCATCATCAGATCCATTGCACTTAGGCTATAAAATCTATGTTTGAAAATACAGGTGAAAATATTTACAATATGTACAATTATTTACTTGCAGTATTGGTAATGCAATTGTCGGTGTATGCTAATTGTAGTATATATGATGTTAGGTGATATGCTAAAATGGTGATAGAGATCCGGAGTTTGTCTATTTGGAGTGACTATAGGGTTGTAAAATGTCAACTATGGTTCTACTGTAATATTACAGGCTACTACTTATCTGGTTGTCTTCCTCGCTGGAGCTACGAGCAGTTTCGTGTTCACTCTTACTCCAGGTGTGGCCGACTGAAATGGGATGTTATCTCAACGAAACTGGTTTTCCCTTTCTCCCCCGTGTTCCTATGTGCTGTCTGAAGTCAGTGCAATGTGTATTTGTGGGATGTTGCCAAATCTAGATAAAATGTATGTTATTGAATACAGGTAGGTCTACAACTATTAAGGACCGTGGAACATTCCTCGCCACGCGTGGACCAATAGCCATTCATACTAAGCGCTGACCGGTCTTTGAGGACGTCGCGGCACATTTAATACTGCCGCGAATACCGGCCTTGGTTTATTACAGAAAAAAGTACATCGTACACCTGATCCAGACAACATTTACCTATTAAAAAACCTATTTCCCCCACCCCCTTTTTTTATCTAGCTTGGCGGTATCGCTAAGTTGTGTCTTGTTTCCGACAGGGTGTGTTTTTTAGTAGAGTGAATAGGGGTGAGCTCTCCATAAAACTGTGTTCATTTAGATTGTTGGGATAGTTTGGTTTGGCTAGGTGTATCTGGATTGCTTCCTTTATGCCTTTCGATTCGTGATGAATTACTTTTAGGTCCGTCTCGATGTTAGTTAAGCTGTGCCCCGCGTCACACATGTGTTCGCATACGGCTGAATGTTTTCCATATCTTATCGCATTCCTATGTTCATTATAACGTGTGTCTACTCGTCTTCCACTCTGTCCGGTTAGCTTGACAACCAGTGTCTTGGCACGTAATAGAATATACCCCTGACTTTGAATACGGGTCATGTTTATTTAGATTACTATTTTGTAGGTGCCTACCGGTTGTGTTGTTCGTTGTGAATGCTATTTTTATGCCTTGCTTTTTGAATAGATTAGTGATTTTATATGTGTTCGCATTCACATAGTAGAAGCGCGCAAATTTTTTCTCATTACTGTCCGGTTTGGGAATAGTTTTATCTTTATTTTTATGTTTGGCTATAATTTGGTCTATTTTGCTTGGCGGGAAATTGTTTGCCTTTGCTATTTGCTTAATGGTTCTTATTTCCTTATTATAGTTGTCTTTTGACATGGGTATGTTTCAAGCCCTGTGAGCCATTGGATTGAACCCCGCTAATTTGTGCGTACTGCGGTGATTAGACTGATTGTCGATTGCATGCGAGGTTTGTGTGGCTTTCCGGAATATGGAATATGAAAACTCGTTGTCTTTACGTTGAATAGCTATGTCGAGATAATTAATAGATAAGTAATACAAGGGATCATTTAAAAAATTAATGAATAACTTGATTAATAATAATGAAACCGTAACATGATTAAATATAACATAAAATCTCCTTATACCTCCCATTCAAATAAATAATTGATTTTTGATAATAATAATAATAATAATAATATTAATTTTTGATTATTCTTGTTTTCTCTCGACAAGCGACCGTGATTGTTAGTACTCGATTTATTTAGCTTTGTGAGACGGGATTGCCACCAATCTCCGCATCCAACAACGTAGCATTTCCACCCGATCAGATGACAGTTTGTTGCAAAGAGTGACATACCCGAGTAGGTAGAGCTCCAATTGAGCGACACCAGGAGTGTTCGCCATTTATTTTGTGTGTTGTATTTATTTTGATATTCCCAACCTGTGTAAATATTGTGTATGATTCTTTTTCTGTCAATGTTATGGAATGTTCAGATTTTAAAAAAAATATTTTTCGTACATCCCACTAGCTAGAATGATTAACTTAAAAATAAATGTAGTAAAGGACATCATCGTATCTTAGGTATTTTTATAAGGAAGGAAGGAAGCTTGTAGTTTTACGTGACCGTTAATCTCGCGATCATAAGCCACGGGACCTCCGTTTTACGTGGAATCCGAACCACAGGACATGGCATTTCACTTCGAAAATCTCACATGCATTGACCGGGAATCGAACCAGGTCCGCCTTGGTAATAGGCATACAGCTTGACCGTAGGTATTTTTATCATTGCTATTTAATTAAATGTAACTTGAAATTTTAGTAGAAGGACGAAGATTTGATTTCCTAGTAGAATCTGGTGTAACTACGAGTATTATTATTCTTAAGGGGGCATTTGTATTTGCGTAGGGATGACTTTACGTGTCGCGTACTTAGTTTGATTGCTGTTTGTTTTTGTTGATAGGACTTCATTACAGGATATTTTATAGGGACTTAGTAAGGGATATTTGTTTTATTATTGAGCTAGAATAACTATGGATTAGTCAGGGGGGGGGGGGGGGTCCTCTATCGAGTATGATAGGAATCTTAGTTTTAAAATAAATTTATAGGAAATTTTATATAAGCCTGGATTATTTAGTTGCTTTGTGTTTTCTTGTGGGTGTGCATCCTGGGGTAGTTTGAGCTTGCGCCTCTTTTTAAAAAATCCTGGAAATGGCTCGAGAGTAATTTTCTTGTGCGGAACTAGTCTAGATGCACATCTGAGCTTCACCCTATATGATTCGTATGGGAAGGAGTCTCATGGTGGCTGAAGTGGCTCCCAGTCCCATGGATCTCCGGACTAAACGGGCTCAGTCACGGCGTTCTTAAGTTAACAGGCGGGAACACTGCCGGCGGGGCTGTGACGTCATGGGTCTTACTACAGACAGCAAAGAGATGCTCAGTCTTGTTGGAGCGCTGTGATGTGGTCATTGTTTCTATGTTTCGAGGGTGATATTTCACAATATATTGCTTTTCCTGTTGTCCAGTGACAAGTGTTAAATATACCCGTGCCCCACGTGGTATATTTTAAAAACAAATACAATGCCACGAAGGGGTTATGTACCAGGATGTAGTAGTAATTTTCTGGTTCGTGGAGTTGAAACCGCCTACGTGAAATGTTTCTCTTTTCCCAAGGAAGTAAACTTGAGAAATAGATGGCTGAGAAGCATCCCGAGGAAGGACTGGACACCTTCTGAGAACAGTATTGTGTGTATTAAACATTTTCAACCGGACTGCATTATTTTACAGAATGAATACTGTGATTCTAATGGACAGAAACAAGTGTATAAATACGATCATCCTAAGCTAGTTAAAGGTTCTTGTCTTACTATTGTTGAAGGTTTGCCGAAATACTTGACAAAGGAAACTGAAATTAAGCGGAAACAACCAGAAGAGAGGAGAAGAGAAATCGAAGTGAGGAAGGAACATGCTCAAGAAAGTGCTGTTGCTGCTGCAGATTGGGACGATGTTATAATCAGTTTCGAGAATTTATGCAATTCTCTTGAGAAACGATTAGCAGATAATAGCACTAAAGTGAAAGGGGACTCAGCTATTAATTTCAATATTTTGACGATAGAGTGGTTATATATAGAATCAATTTTGAGTCTATGACTTTTGTTTCTTTATATTAATGTAGATAATAATTTACTTGTTTCGGCTTTCTATAACAATTTGCAATTGCCTTCTACAGAACTTTCTTCAGGGTTTGGGAATTGAAACAGCTGTGAAGAGTTGGAGAACACTGTTCAGTTTGTTACAGTATCTTACTGAGAAGAGATTCCAAACCAACTTGGAAAATTACGTGGCCAATGTCTTAAAATTGCTGGATGTCATTCAAGAAACTTGATTGGATAGTGGAAAAGAGGGAAATTCTCAGCAAGTTAATTTTTATCCGAGCAATTCTCTCCTATATTTAAGAACAAAAAAAGGTCCCCCAACATGATACTTTACTCTTACATATTGTACATGCAATCCGCGAAGTGTTATGATACTATCAGGCAGAACAAATTCCTATCCCTTCCTCATTCCAAACATTTACAAAGATTGACTTCTTCCCTTAGTGTAGCTCCGGGTAATTTTAACGAAAACGTTCATTTCTTGAAGAAAGCCGCTGAAAAGTGTGATGATAAGTGGGTAATTTTGCAACTTGATGAAATATATGTTAAAGAAGAAATTTCCCGTTTGTTAAAGTACATAAACAGATATGATATTCTCACTTAAATATATTCAACTAATTATTGTGTTCTGTAGAAGATACGAAAACCGCCTACTTGTAGTGCAATCAAACATTAAGTTTCCAGCATGCTCTTTTTGTATACCGCTCTGGGCTGACTTGTATCGCAGTCATTTGCTTTAATCGCCCGTAGTGACAGCGGAAAACGTCTCACACAATTCATCGATTACTAAGGAAGGACTGTGGTGAAATTCGGAAGTCCATCCCAATTTCTTCTGTAAACAAAACCGATTTAATTACATGAATGCATCTCTCTGCCATATGACTAGCGTGCTGTCCGCCGGCCAGCTAAGACCCCTGACGTCACTCGCCGGTGGCAGAGTGGGGGTATCGCTCCCGCCTGTAACTTAAGAACGCCGTGGCTCAGTATTAACAATACTGTACTGTGCCTTATAATTGTGGCTCCACATGTGCTAGAAGTACAAGATATGCATAAAATATTTTGAAATACCACGCCGGGTTCTAGCAGGAGCTTTGGAAAAGTATTGGTACAGTTTTAAGTAGGCCGGATAGTAAGGAGGCCGGATAACCGGGAGTCTACTGTATATCCACATTCTCTATAATCTCCTGCCACTGGATTACACAATAGTGTCGAGATGCGGTGGCTCGATTTTGCTCCTTGGTGAATCTCCGTGCTTTTCTCCAATAAGCTCAGCTATTTCCTTTCTGCCACATGTCACAGTTCCCCTACCACAGTGTCGCTTTCTTCATTCCCTCGCAGCTTACGCTAAGGCTAACAATAAGCTTCGAACTTGTTCGCGCTGTTGGCTCCATTGCGTTTTCACATGGCTGGAGATGATGATTGGAAGAACGTAAAAACGTTCGGTGATCTGCAATTTAATCCACTGTGGGTCAATATCCACTCGTTAACTGACACTTCGTTTGGTCCAAATCACTAGCCGTGTCATTTTTTGGATAGGGGTTCTGTATGCATACCTTACCGATCGTGGCAGAGAACATATCACTCTTTCAATCATGCACCACGACCGCGTAGGCAGGTGCAGGAAGTCCGGAGATCGTAGTTTTGAATCCCGGCACTGACACTGGCTATCCTCAATGTGGTTTTCCCCTGGGTTTTTCCGCATTCCCTCCAGGCAAATGCCAGGATAGTACCTTATTTCAAGTCCCGGAGCACCTACCCCATTCCTGTCCCAAATACAGCTACCCACCCTACTACAGTCATCACATTCATACAGGTTATCACGTGACCAAGATGTCCCAAGCCCCTAAAATGAATAAAAAATTCAAGGATTGAAACATGTTATATCCGCAAAGGTAAGTTGTTCAGTTCAATACGAGTGTTCTTTCCTGTTTGGAAACTCCATCATTTCCACCATAACTAGACAACATCATATCATTGTTCTTATCTATTATCATTATTATTGTTATTATTATTATTACAATTATTATTACTAATTCTTATTCTTATTCTTATTCTTATTATTATCATTTTTTACTACCCTATCAGGGAATTGTTACCGCTAGACGTGGAGCGTGGCTGTTCTGTATACATTACGTCATCTCGCCTCGTTATGGCTGCAGCGAGCGGCTGCGGAGCAAGAGGGGGAACGCATGTACAGTCATACAATGCGAACACACCGCACAGTGCACGAACCAGCACGAATCATGCACACAAATGGCATGAGATGAGATTTCGCTGGCGACGATTGCACGTCTATTGCAGGCGTGTGGCTGGGCGGAGCGCATTAGTTCCGATTTCCGCCACCGGTAACAATTCGCTGGTAGGGTAGTAAACGAAATCAGCATGACGAAAATAAGATATTGAGAACCGTCTAAATATTTCAGATGATCGCCATAATGAATGATCGTGTGGCCTCTGGAGAGGCCGAGTGCAGGTCTTTCTAGTTGACGCCCGTGGTCGACCTGCGCGTCGTAAGGAGGATGAAGTGATGATGAAGACGGCACATACACCCAGTCCCCGTACCACGGGAATTAACCCCAGGAGATTAAAATCCCTGATGGTTCAGCTGGGAATCGAACCCGGGGCATTTCGGGAAAAAGCCTAGCGCACTAACCATTTAGCCACGGAGCCGGACGGATGATCGCAATTTGGATTGTTCTATGTGTAGGGTAATGTATCATCTGATGAAAATTGGTTGGTTGGTTCCTTAGGTTAGGGGCTTCGACAACGCGGTCATGTAGCCCCGTGAACTTTGGGTGTGTGTAGAATTTGTCTGATAACCGGTGTTAATTGTGGTGGCTGTATTAGCGTATCTGTGATACAGGTAAGGACTGCAGACGATTAATTTCAAGTCGCAGTTCTTACTTTTGCTACCAAATGCTTCCGTCCACGACACCTAACTATGAACTTGGCTACTAGATGCCATCGCAACCAATACCCAGCACCCAGCGGCGGACGTTGGAACTAATATAGCGTTGTCAAATCCAACCTATACATTTTAGCTTCACACAAGTGTAGTTAGTGGAAGGTTGCTTTACATGCCATAAATCTATGACATGGGCCCGCCGGCTTTACTCCCCCTCCGAAGAAAGGGATTTTAACGCTCCTAAAAAAAATCCGATGAATTCGACAGTGTTTGAACCCGCGATTTTGGGCGTAGAAGCTCAGCACGCTACCAACTACGCCACCGAAGCCACCTATCAGATGAAGGTTATTGCTTAGGTTAATTATTCACACTTTCACCTCGATCTCATGAATAGGACACAAGAATGAAAAACTACATGTTCAAATATTGCACGACCGCTATCTTGCTTCGATTAGAACAATTGAACTGAATTAGATGCTGGTAGATTAAATCTTGTATAGACAACTAGGGTGTTAGGTTTCAATGCACTCGGTTGATTCAACCGTGAGACAATGCCATTTAAATGTTTAAACTTCGCTTGGCCGCCATGTTGGTTTTGTACTTAACATGTTTTAGACGTCACATAGCTGAACTTACCACATTATTCTTTCTCACCATACAACATTTAAGGTGATAACAGTAATAGTTTCGGAGATATACGAAGTAGAATGCCGGTGAAATATTTCGCGCGGCCGCTATGTTCAATTGGTGAAACGTATTAAAATTTGAAGGACACGGTTTGTATGTCCGTACCGAGTTTGATTGAAATAGATTATATTTTATAAGGAGGGACACACACACACACTCGGACAAAGGTGATCTCATATGACGAAAATAGGATAAAAAAAAGAGTCACAATGAATATGAGTTCTTCATTATTTCCATTATTATTAGTTTCTGTAAATATGTTTGCATTCCTGAACGTTCCAGTGATATACGTGTTTTACGCTCAAATAATATTAACGGATATTATATATTTGCCATGTTTAATTTTCACTCCTATTTCTCAGGGTGAGGTTAATGAGTTCGGTGTAGATCAGCGGCGTCTAGCCTTTGCACTCTCGGCGTGCTAGTTATGTTGCGCCGCACGCCTGCAGGTTGGCTCCTGCCTCTCTTGGCTGGCCTGCCTGCCCTGTGGCGGTAGGCGGGGCTCGGGAACCGAGCGATACTCCTGCTGCCAGTTCGAGTTCAGCCTGGGGCATGGTGTTTAAGTCGTCCTTAGCTGTAGGTTTATTTCTGTATGCCATTTACCAAACTAATTCATAAAACAAACATATAATTAAATACACAAATTGAAGCAGGCTGCATGGCTATATAGGGCCGAAAGCTAAAACATATTATAAATAATTAAAATACCTGCCGTGCTGCCATCTTGGTTGACACAGGCTATAGCAAATCTCAGTTATGGTTGTTGTTATATGGAAGCTAAGAGGTAGTCTGGGGGGGGGGGGGGGGGGGGGGGGGGAGAGAGGCATGATATGAACGGAGTTACGGAGTCAGTGCTTGCAGTCTTGTACTCGCAAAGGTCTTTCATTCGACAATAGCATAGTCTACAGACGATATACATTTTGCCGTTAGAGGGTATTTGCTGTTACTTCAGCCCTCAACAGTGCTGCTGCACTTTCTCAGTAGCAAAGCAATGGCAACCCACCTCGCTTAAAATTACAACGCTACCTTGGCTTTTTAGGATTTCTACCACATGACGTTCGGGAGTGCTTTTTGAGTATCCAACTAGCCTCCAGGCCGATAGCTTAACAGGCGTATCTAAAAAAAACGAGATATTAGAAATAAGGTACATGAACCTTGGATCTCCAAACTTGCAGTCGTGGAGCATGAATTGAAGTGGTTGTCTATGCTGGAGGCTGATTGATTGCTTAGTCAGGTGGTGGGTACGATTTTGAATTATAATTTTTGGCAGGTCCCAATATGTATTTGATTCGTGGTACCGGTAGTCTGATCATTGTTTGGGTACCCGACAACTGTGCAAGACGTGGACGGTTCTGACATTTAGGTTGTACAGGCTCCTGTGGTGTTATTGAACCCTGGATTAATCGTCGAGCGTGATACCATACATCCTCTTTAGTATGCATGCAACGGCTGGGCAGCACGAATATTCTTGCATGCGCTTTTTGATTTCACCATGGTGGACTAGTGTGAATTATAATACACGTTATTTCAGGAGGGAAAGGCCACTGTCTTGACGATCCTATGCCAGGCCACAAGTGATTTGTGAAGCATTGTTTCCATGTTGGTCTTCTAGAGCATTACACCACTCTCAGAAATATTAGGTGATGAGCCTGATTAACAAAAATAGCCTACGTGAACCTTGCTGTTTCGGCAAAGTTTCAAGGAGCAGACATCATCCAATGATGATCCTGAGTGAGTGTTGTACCCAGTGAGCATCCAGAACATACTGTAGGCTGATATCAAATGTTACCAGTGTCTATGTGCATTCATTTATTCATTTATTTTCATAAGAGACTGTTTTGCCCTTCAGCAACCACTCTAGTCTGCAAGCCTCTGTTTGACAAATGAATCACCTCCACGATCCCCTATTAGCAGTTAGAACTGCGGCCTCCTCTGCTTCTACATCTCTCACTTTGAAACCATTAAGCACTGAATCTAACCATCGCCTTATGGTCTACCTGTGCTTCTCTCACCATCTATAGCAGAGTTCAATAACCTCTTGAGTAATCTTACCTCCTCCCCATTCTCATCACATGACCCCACCATCTGAGTTAATTTTTAACTTAGTCTTTATTTCTTCATTAAGAGTACCCTCTTCCAATTGCTCCCATCTATTTGTCCCAGCAATCATTCGTTATATTTATATATAATCATCAGTTATATTTAGCTTATGTATCAGATATCCTGAATCTACCCATCTCTCGCTCCCATACAGAAAAGTTAGTCTAAATACTGAGCGATGTAGAGTGTTAGACTGTCTGACGCGACCAGGACTCAAACCTCGAACCTTCGAAATGACGGAGTTGCGGAGTTGTTATATGTGTAGACCATAGAGTTATGTACAATTAGATGAAGATTATTGCATAGGTTCATTATTCAAACTTTCACTTCGATCGCATGATTAGGACACAAGAAATAAAAACTTAATTTGAAACTTCACACAGCCGCCATCTTGAGGTAATGTAAACAATTGAACTAAATTTGATGTGTATAAACATTTGCTGTGCCAAGTTTCACTGCGCTCAGATTGTTAAAACGCGAGAAAAGTCTATTTAAAATATGTTTCAACTTTGCTTGGCCACCATGTTCGTTTCGTACTTAGCAGGTTTATGACAGTCACATAGATAAACGTCTAGTAGTAACCTTTATCACCGTACAAAATTTCAGGTTAATATATGTTACTGTTGTGGAGATAAAGAATGCCAGTGAAATATTTTGCGCGGTCGCCATGTTGGTTTGGTGAATCGTATTAACATTTCAAACGCACGTTCGAGGTCGGGCAAGATAGTAGTAGCACTTACTGAGTTTCACAGGGCCGGAGAGAACGGCCGCGGGCCCCAGTGCTGGGGGTATTTAGGGCCCCTGCCATTTATCCATTTTAGTGCAACCCAAATTCACTAATCACAGCCATGTATTTAGTGTATTATACATACCCATATATTTGTAACTCAATAAATGGCATTACCGATTTTAAACTATATCTTTGTAAATTTTAATGTCAAGTCATGTAAGCACTCCAATTCGTTTTAATAATTCTCACTCCCAAATAAACAGTAACCCATTCACTTTAAAAACAATGTAGTTTATATAACTAATTTTTTAAACTTAAAAATCCAATCAATTTGTTTTTAAAATCGATTGTTAAAGTTTTCATCAACTTATTAGTAAACTGAACTCAAAGGTTAGAAATAAAATATTAAAACACTAAATTCACCATAAACTTACATCTTTAATGGCTCACAGTATATGTACATCTACAAGACAATCCTCAATACAAACAGTTAACTTATAGTGCCGCCATCGTTACTTCCGACTTGACAGTTCACCGGATGGCGAAACGGTGTCGCCAGTCCACTAACACGAATCAGCTGACGTACATTATTCATAGCCGTAAAGTTAACAAAACACTCGTAATGTGAACAGACATGTTTACACACAACATCATACTCGGAAATAAGAACATAGTAGCAGAAATTACACATATACTGCGATTAACAGAATATTTCCGATAATGAAGCAGAAAAAAATTGTAACAAATAAATTACTCGCCATTACCGCCTCACGTCCGGAGTCGAAGATGTTCAGAGTTCGAGAAAATGTATTATAAAACCTATAAAGGGAACACACCACTCATTTCGGAGTCATGTCGTCACGTAAAGGAATGTTGTGGCTCGTCAGCCACTCAATGAGCACATTCTTTTTTGCTGCCGTTGTTGGAGCTTTGTCGTGAATGACACTATGACACGGGGCATTGTCCATAACAATTGTGCTCTTCTCAGGCAAGTTGTTCAGCAATATTTCTTCAAACCATTTCCTCTCTTGGCGCCTGTCTTCCTCGTGCTAGACCCCGGCATGACACTATCACACACACGCACGACAGAAATAACACAAACACTCACTGACCTAAAGCTAACCTACAACTACACGTAATTATACTACACTATGTCAAACGACAAACAAATACTAAGCTATTATATAACAACAGACTAGGATAATATCAAAAAGAACAAGAAGTTCCGTGACGAACTAATGAGCCTACTTTTCATAAATTTAAGATTCATGCCAGTGATTAATCTATATGAATCTATCTAGAATAATATCGCAATTCAGTTGGTAATATCGAAATTTCTAATTAGTTCGAAATACTGTATTGGCAACACCAGCTATCTGATACGACATCTAGCGGTAAAAATAAGAAACTTACCAAGTAGGGTACATTTGTCACGTGGTGACTGTTTGTATATGGTTTCTTGTATTGGTAAACAGATCGTGGTAAATTGTTCGTGTCTTTATACATAAGTAATAAGTTTTACTCGTGGATAGAGTGAAAAATGAGTAAAAGCAAAGTGTATTGCTCAGTTTACGGCTGTAAGTCGATGTATAGGAGGGCTGCGGACATACGTTTTCATCACTTTCCAAAAGATGCAAATAGCAATAGCCGAAATGTGATGATGCCTAATAATACCTAATACCTAATAATAATACCTTTCCACCCCGGGAAGGATCTAACACTTGTCGAGGTAGACAGACAGAAGACCTGCGACGTAAAGCCAGCGAAGGTTATTCAGTTTAAAAACAGCTGTTACGATGGGCGCGTTGGTAAGATTGAAGTTACTTGAATAATTAATTAAATAATTAATTATTGGCTACTTGGTAGGGAGAAGGGATGAGTTTAACTTGTATTAAAACTCGGGGGGGCGACAGGAATTGCTTGATTTGGATGGTTAAAAGGTGGGTTTGGTGTTGAATATTTGAATGGTAGCGGAATCACTCATTCTACAGTGCCCACGGGGAGGCAAATTAGGCCTATATGACTCGTAGTGGAATAGCTCGAATATCGAAGAACTTAGCGATTACGAGGTGTAGGCTTGGCGGAAAGGCTGGCTGATCATCAGTTTGACATCAATTCACGATATAAGTCGGAGCTTGGAACAGTGGCGTCTGGTTTGCGTGGATGCTAGTCTCGGAATGATAAAAGTAGCACAGCTTCGGTGTGTTATTTATTTGTTTATGTACCGTATTTCTCTATTTGAATGTCCTCGGCGTTGACTCAGGATCGACATTTACATTATATTGCGCATAATAGTACCGAAATAATGTCCAAAGTGTAGCCCTGTGTAAATTTGCATCAGCTGATCTACATCACCCATAAAAACTGATGCTTGATAATATGCAAATGACACCAAAAAATCCAGTGGAACACACAAATTAGATCACGTGTATCGCACAGTTATACATATATACAATTAAAAATAACACTCTCATTACTTTAGAGACCATATTTACTGATTATAACCGAAAAATAAAAAGTGTTCCATATCAAACGCGTGTTATTGAGTATTTTAAACCCTACTTATTCAGACCGACCGCAGCGCTCCAAGTGTTAGTTTGAGTTGCCAATACCTGGCATAATGTAGCCTAATAGAGAACTACAGTTGGCAGCCCTGGTGACTGAATACATTCTTAGTTTCATCTCTAAAGGTACAGAATACAAAATTTGGTTGAAGTCCAATGGATAGTATGGACGTTACATGCAGTTAAACATTGGATCTAACAGTGCGCGTAAAATCATGTCGGCAACAATGACATACATGTATTGGTCAGAAATAATCTGAAATAATATGATCTATTGTTGTGTCAATTTTGAATGAAATCCATTAGTGAGTATAGAAGTTACATGCATTTAAAAATTATAATCATGTTGGCAGCACTGGCGTAGGCCTATATTAGTTAGTCCAAATTAATCTAGAATGCCAAGTACTATACGTGTGCAAAGTTTAGAGCTATTGGCTTGCATACGTTCTGATATATTGATATTAGGGTAACAAAAATTGAGACAGTATTTATTAACAGTTGGCAGCCCCGGTTACTCTTAGGAATCGGCATAGTCATATCTGTTAAGGTACACATATCACACACGAAATTTGGTTGAAATCCAAATGATAGTATAGAAGTTACATGTATTTAAATTTGGAACTCTCAGCAGGTTTAGAATCATGTTGGTAGCACTGACGTATATAAGTTACTCCAAATTAATATAGAATGTCAGGCACTATAAGTGAGCATAGTTTAAAGCTGTCGGCTTGCATACTTTCTGATATATGGACATTTGGATTTTAAAAAATTGAAAGCATTTATTAACAGTTGGCAGCCATGGTGGCTCTTAAGAATATGCTCAGTCATATCTGTCTATGTACACATAGCATATACGAAATTTGGTTGAAATCTAAGTGATAGTGTAGAAGTTATATGCATTTAAAATTTGGACCTATCAGCAGGCTTATAATCATTTTGGCAACACTGCCATATATGGCCTCCTGGAAATTAAACTGCAATAATATTATTATCTATACGTGTACCAATTTTGAAATAATTCCCTTTCATACCTTCCAAGATATCCAACATGGAGCTCAAATTTCAATAGCAATTTTTCAGCAGTTGGTAGCACTGACATCATTTTCAAATATGGCTGTGAGATATTCAGGTATAGATCTTTACTCCAACCAAATTTTGTTTCGATTGCTGCAGGCGTTTAGGAGTTGATAGGGGGACACACACACACACAGCCAGACAGACAGACAGACAGACAGAAGGACTGACAGACAGATAGACAGACAGACACACATTTGCCCGATCTCATAAGTCTACTTTTTCCTCATTTTTGCAAAATGTGAAAAATAGGCTAAAAATATACCGGTACGATAAATACGAGAATGCACAAAGACCGCCAATGAAACTAACCGAGCACATGTGTGAACGCAAGATGTTAGCTGGCAACATCGTCAGCGTAACTCGATTTATCTCGATATATCAATTTGAAAGGCTGCCTGTAATTGGCTGGTTAGAGTGTAGCTGTGACGTAGCACTGAAACGTCAAGTCGGAAGTAAGGGTGGCTTTAGTATAGGCTAAGACTCCATTCCTGGCCTTTTTTTCTGGGGGAAATCATCTATGATATTGTCCAAATTGGTAGACTTCACAAGTTCCGTTTCAACGGCCAAAACATCCAAGCTTGAAAGTCTATTTTGGCACATTGTCGAGCGGAAAACGATTTTTACGCGATTGAGAACCGAGAAAGAAACTGTTGCGGGGATGGTAACAATTATTCTCAATGCTACATTAAGATTGGCAAATAGGGATTCCAATTTTAAAGTTTTAACTTTATTGAGAAGGTCCAAGGGCGTAAGAGTTTTGCTACCAAAGTTAGCTTTGTAAATTATTTTCAGGTTTGGTAATTCATCAGAAAGGTCGTTTCCTAGGTTATTAAAATACCACCTTACAAGCTCAACTGATTTTTCCGAAATTAATTCTTCTGCCATTTCATTTCATTGCATTGCTACAAAACGGAAAACCCGCTACAAAGAGATTGTACTGATCGAAACCGCACTGTCATGTCCCCTATGATACTGTCCAGAATTACATTGAACACATCATTTCAGAAATTAGTTTTTGCATCACTACTATCTTCATGACTCATCCTCTTCATCAGCTTGCCTCTTTCTTTTCTATCGTCTTTTTTCTTCCTCTTCAAGTTGTTGGGGCCATCCTATTTTTTTAGCCACTACTTCAGCTGCCTTCTTCTTGCGTCTATTTGGTTCAAGGTAAGAATACATCATATATAGGCTATAATACCGGTATATATTTATTAGTCATTATATACCATATATTCGTTTAGAAGGGTGGAACCATATATATAGTGAAGCTGAAGTAGTGGCTAAAAAATATAGGATAGCCCCAACAACTTGAAGAGGCAGAAAAGAGACGAAAGCAGTTGAAGATTTTGAAATATTCTTTTCAATCCCTCAAGGTCTCGATGACATTCAGAAGTTAGGCTCAGTTCAGTCAATGCCTCCAGTTCTTCTATCCCTGGTAGGTGAGCTGCGACTGGTTTAACGCTGTAGCTTGGTATCTTTCCTTTCTAAATTTCCCATCTTTGGGGGCTGGAGCTAAATATGTCAAACAACTTTTGAACAGCTCCAAAGATTGTTACTGCAGCCACACAGCTCTCCGCTGCTTGTTCTCCACACATATTCAAGGAATGACAAGTGCAAGCAGAGTAAACTGCTTCACTGTTAGCAGACAGAATTCTTGCCTGAGCTCCTTTGTACGCTCCTTTCATGTTACTCCCATTGTCGTAGCCTTGACCCCTACAGTCTTTTAATGGGATGTCAAACTCCTTTAGTTTATCTAAAAATAAGCTCTGCAATGGCTTCTCCACTTCTTTTGGTACAGTCGGTAAAGCAAAGTAGCCTTTCTTCGACTTGGTAAGGCTGAGTTTCATTTTCAATCAAATAAACGTATCTCAAAAGAAACGCAGTCTGTTCAACCTGTGCAGAATCTGGTGTTACATCAACTATAATGGCATAGTTTTTTGCCATTTCCCTTTCTTCTAAAATTTTCTTCGTAACTTGGGCAGCGCGAAGAGTAATAATCTCACTTTGAATAACATGAGACAGATAATTCACTTGCATTCATTCTACCTTTTCTTGAAACGAGCGGACTCTATTTAAATGTTCATTCAAAACTCAATCATAATTGGCCAGCAGTTCTAAAATTCCCAAAAAATTGCAATTTGAGGGGTTCCCGATTTTATCAATGCTACCCCAGAAAAGCACGTCCTCTTTCAGCTAGGAATAAAGTGACATTAAGAAGTCGCTTTAAAAGATCACGCCACTTGTCCTTTTCTTGTTGAATGGAGTGAAAGATTAAGTCCGTTAGCCATTTATAATTTTTTGATTCGATCACCTCTGACTTCCACTCAACATAGCAGCTTTTATGACTGGAACTACTCTCATGTTCTGGCACTTTATTGAAGAATATTTTCCAGCGTTTTCCCGCAGAATATCCTTCAGAAAGAGCGAACGAAGATCGTTTTGGCTGGGGCAACGTAAAACGCTTTCTGAACCTTGCTCCAAACAAGCCAATCACGAGTAATCAGTTCACCATTTGTAAGTTTCTTTTGGAAGACCGACTCAGGAACGGAATAGCCTACCGAATCCACAGGAAATTGTTCAGGCAAAGGAACATGAGGGTATTTTTAGTCTCGGCTGCTATCGAAAGCAGGGTCACCTACATCAACATACTTGTCAGGTAGGCCTAAAGGTAAAGGCGGTTTGTGGCCTTTGATAGATTCAATATTCGTAGGCGACATAGACTGAATAGGACTAGGAGTCCCTGTTTCAGTGATGGGAACTGGTTCTTCCTTGTTTGATTCGATTTTATTTTGTTGTTCATATATGGGTAAAACATCTACTTTATAACTATTACTATCGGCGGTCCGATTAGTAACGTTACCTTTTATTATAACTGACGATGATGAAGGAGGAAATTTAAAAAACTGTCCAAGCGATAGCTGGCCTATCTTCGATGCTCTTTCCTTCAACTCCCTGTCTTCTCTTTCCTTCCTTTTTTGAGCACCTGATTTGTGTTTGTAATTGCAACTCATAGCAATTTTCAATAAAATCACACTATACGCATTCTAAATTGTAATTTGTAATCGAACAATATTACACATCGACACCATTAAAACTGACGTATACAAATCACATAATGACCTCGTATTCCGCCCCTTAAAACGACAATAACTAACTAACTAACAATTTACATAAACCGTGGCGAATCACTAACACAACGTATTACTATTGGATTAGACAATCGACTGAAAGAGGATGACAAAGCATTATTTACGCAGCACAGTGCGGGGACAGCGTGGAAAACCCTTCCTCGGTGCGGAAATCCTCGCGCATGCGCTTCATAGATTGTTGTGTATCATTGCCAACATCATTTTTTTTCAAACAGTTAGCCTGCAACTTAAGTTTGTTTTGTGCTTTGTATGGTATAAATAAAAAATCAAGTTAATTTAATAGGCACACAAATTTCCAGTTTCCCGGATGGAACTGGATGAGGTAGGCCTAGAATTGTGTGCCAACCACAAACAATTACATTACATCATTGGGCCCGGGCCGGGCCCCTTGAGAGCCGTGGGCCCCGGTGCTGTAGCACCCCCTACACCGGTCTCTCGCCGGCCCTGGAGTTTCATAGAAATCGCTTCAACCGTTTAGATTTTATTAGGGGCTCTCACACACATATACACACACACGGACAAAATGTGATCTCATAAGGCAATTTTTGATAAATGAAAATAGGCTAATAAATTAGGGCATTCTAAGGGTCGTGGATTTATTAGCAACATTATTGTAAAGTGTGATACTCCATTACAACACCGCTACTTTAAGGTGACTGTTTAGGGCCTATTTTTGGGCAACATAGTACGGTTAAATTAATGTCACCAACCGGATAAATCACTCCACACCACATTCCTGGCAGGTCCTCTAACTCTTTGCTCGTAACTTCTACGCTTGGCTGAGCAAATTTATCTGACGTTCACTTGAAACCGTTAGTGCACCTCGAGTGATCAATGAGTACTTTCGCATGCTAAGTATTAAATCATGAGTAATGGAGTATATTACTTACCAGCATGGCAATGGACAGCAACCTTGCCTTCTTCCAAAGCAAAAGACATCACTTTCACCATATCCAGAAGATTACTGGTAGTCGCTTCACCGTAATCCTTCCACGTGAAATTGTAGAAATAAACTGGAAAGATAAAGAATTACTTCACTTAAGACAAATTATCTAGCAAGGCGATAAAACTACTGTAGTTTGAAAAAAGTAGACTGCTGTGTTCTTTATGTGTTTTGGTCAAAAACGCATCACGACCTTCACCGTACCTTATTTAAGCCTAATTATAATCTACTGTCGACCAAAATATTATGTGCACTCGAGTTTGAAGGTTGTTTATGAAGTAACTAATAGACCTACATAAAATCCAATAACATCATAATTTTCATCGTTCTATTTTACGTTAGTTCATGTAGGTTTGGAATTTTTAATTTATATTTTAATATTTTTTATCGCAGTTGAAACACAAAAAGTGCCCGTTTTTAAGCGTGTTTGAACCATGCGTCATATTTAAGAATTATTATCTCACAAACCCGTCATCAGATCGAATCCAAATTTTAACACAATATACATTGGAATGTTGTATAACTAGTTTATTAATTTCATCATTTTTTGTGATCAAGAACGAAAGTTGTTATCATTTTTGTAAGGTAACTTTTTCTCGGCTCGGAGTCGTTGGAAAATGTAGTTCTTGGTTGCGCTGTAATCCTTATACATCAAAACGTTATGCTGTATGACTGTGGAATACGTAAATTAATTCCCTTATTTTATATCGGTTTGTATTTGTACGGGGAATTAAGACATGGTTCACCAGCTAGCCGCTCCAGAAAATTCTGTACAACGTTGCTGATATGGAGCCCATCACTTCCGAGCGATGCGCGCCATGATGCGTGATGGCAACGCTGTACAGCTTTCACCGGAGCGGCTAACTGGTGAACCATGTCTTAATTCCCCGTACAAATACATACTGATATAAAATAAGTGAATTAATTTACGTATTTCACAATCATACAGCATACCTTTTTGATGTATAAGGATTACAACGCGACCAAGAACTACATTTTCAAACCACCCCGAGCCGAGAAGAAGTTACCTTATAAAAATGATAACAACTTTGTTTCTTGGAAACACAAAATTTTAAAATTAATAAACCAGTTATACAACATTCCAATGTATATTGTGTTAAAAATTGGATTCGATCTGATGACGGGTTTGTGAGATAATAATTCTTAAATGTGACGCATTGTTGAAACACGCTTAAAAACGGGCACTTTTTGTGTTCCAACTGCGATAATAATTATTAAAATATAAATTAAAAATTCCAAACCTACATGAACTAACGTAAAATAGAACGACAAAAGCGATGATGTTATTGGATTTTATGTAGGTCTATTGGTTACTTCACAAACAACCTTCAAACTCGAGTACACATAATATTTTGGTCGACAGTAGTATCCTGATTTCAGCAAGTGCTGGCTGAGGGCTGGAGAGCCTGTCACACTTGTCAGCTATGAATGATTCTTCTTCGTCATCTTCTTCTTCTTCTCCTTCTTCGGATGCCTATCAATTAATGTATGTTAGCGACCACATGATGCATCTTTTGCTTATGAACTGCGATGCGGAATAATTTAACGATGCTGGGTAATCCTGTCCACTGTTTTATGTTATCCACCCAGGAAATCCTTCTTCGTCCCCTTCTTATTTGACCTTCGATCTTTCCATCCAGTATCAATTGGAGAAATCGATATTTGGTGTTCCGCAAGTTATGTCCCATGTATGCAGATTTTCGTCTTTTAAAGGTGCATAATAAGTTTCGTTGTCTGTTCATGGTATGCAGTAATTCAATATTTGTTATTCTTGCAGTCCATGGTGTCTTCAGGATTCTGCGGTAAATCCACATTTCAAAGGCTCCTATCTTCTTTGTTGTTGCCGCATTTATTGTCCATCCAGACCCATATAGAAATACAGACCAAATGTAGCAGCTTACAAACCGAAGTCTAAGGGTTAGATTTAAATCCTTACTTGTGAGGATTTTCTTGATTTTCACAAAAGCATTACGGGCATTTTCTATGCGACATTTTATCTCCATATCTGATCTCCAATCCTCACATAGCCATGTTCCAAGGTATTTGAATTTATCTACTCTTTGTAATGAGGAGCCATTAAATTGGAGATGTGCATTTTTATAAAAGTTAGGCTGACGTGTGACAATCATGGAATGCGTCTTTTTTGTATTGATGTTCAGACCTAGCATGTTGCTGTATTCCCCTACCACGTTAACTAGATGCTGAAGATCATCTAAATTATCTGCAATTAAGACTGTATCATCTGCATAGCGAATGTTGTTGATAAAGACTCCATTAATTTTTATGCCTATTGCTACATCCCCAAGTGCTTCTTGAAAGATACTCTCCGAGTACAAATTGAATAACAGACGTGACAGAACGCACCCTTGTCGGACTCCCCTACAAATATTAACCAAGTCAGTGATCTCATTATCAAACTTAACTTGTGCCGTCTGATTCCAATATAAATTTTCTATACAACCAATATCTTTCTGAGCTATATTCAATCGTCTTAGAATTTCCAGAAGTTTGTGATGTTGTACCCTATCAAAGGCCTTTTCATAATCAATGAAACAAAGACCTACATCCGTATTCTGATCATAGCATTTTTGCACCAAAACATGTAGAGCAACTATTGCCTCTCTTGTACCAAAACCTTTCCGAAACCCAAACTGTGCCTCACCCATGAAGGGCTCACATTTTCCTACAACCTTTGATGGATGACTTTCAGAAATATTTCTAAGGAATGACTCATAAGACTAATGAATCCATGATCTTCAAATTTCCGCGCATTCTTCTTCTTAGGTAATGGAATTAAGGTTGATAACAGCCATTGTGCAGGGTATTGACCTGGCTCATAAATTTCGTTAAAAAGTTTGTGTAAGACGCTGATTCCTTCTTCATCAAGAAGTTTAATGAGTTCCACTGGAATTTCATCAGGTCCTGTGGCTTTATTAGATTTTGAGTTACGTATGGCTTTCTCGATTTCTTCTTTCATAATTGAAGGTCCTGTTAGATTATCATTCCGAGAAATTTCAACTTTTGGTCTGTCATCTGAGAAGAGGGTTGTCATGTAGTCTTCCCATATACTTTTCTTCTCCGCAACATCAAGAACAATTTTATCATCTTTGTTTACTGTTAACGAGATGTTTTTTCTTCATACATCTCTGTAGTTTCTTTAATTTTTTATGCAAATTAAAATCGTCATGTGAAGTTTGTAACCATTCGATTTCTTCACATTAACGTTGTAACCATTCATTTTTTGCTACCCTGATCTTTGACTTTATAAGTGTCTGGATATTATTATAATTTTGTAAACTTGATTGTGCTGTATACTTTCGGCGCTCATCCATTAATGAGAGAATTTCATCTGTCATCCATTTTTCATTTTTATCTCTTGTTTTATAACCTAGTTAAAGAAGTGCTTATCATAATATTTTTCATCTCTTCCCATATCATGGTACAATTTTCTTGAACAATCAGTGGTGTCATTATTGTCACTATTTGACTGTTGAAAGCCATGGCCACGTCACTGTGCAATTCAGGCTGCCTGAGTTTGTCATAAGCTACCTTCTTTTGTTGGTTTGTTTTTATGTGTTTTACAAGTTTTGCTTTTATAGTAGCTACAAGTAGTATATGATCAGATGGTACATCTGTCCCAGGATAAGTTGATGCTCTTGTTATAGAAGTTCCAAAACGTCTGTTGATTAAAATATAGTCTATCTGATTACGAACTATATTTTCTTGGTTGTCTGCAGGAGATTTCCATGTGTACGTCCGTCGAGCAGGTAACTTGAACCAAGTATTAGTGACTGTCGTGTTTTCTTCCTGACACAATTGTAATAGGCGATCACCTTTCTCATTTCTATTCCCCAAACCAAAAGGTCCAACCAGATCTTCAAATCTGCCATTTCCTAGTTTTGCATTGAAGTCACCCATGATTATTTTAATTTCGTGATGTTTGGTGAGATTGAGTACCTTCTTGATGTGATTATAGAAAGAGTGTATTTCTTGCTTATCTGCATCAGCAGTTGGTGCATACACTTGAATAATATTAAGGTTTACTGGCCTGGCACTGAGTTTTAACAAGGCAACTCTATCAGAATATGGGACAAAATCTGTAACACTCTTAGAAAAACATTCTGAGATTATTATGCCCACTCCTCTTCTATGATTTCGGTCTTGATTGCCAGAATAAAATAGTGTTCCTCCAACTGTAGAACACACTCCACTATCAGGCCACCAGGTTTCTGCTATACCTAGTATATCAATACGTAGGCGTGTAATTTCTTGTATCACATTTGCTAGTTTACCTGCCTCATATTGTACCCGATACCCAGTTGAGGCTATCGGCTATGCCAGCTGACATTAAGCCGTAGTTGAGATTTATGGGAAAAGTTGTAAAGATAGCGCTCAGATCGAGTCGAGAAGAATGTTAGGAATTGACGTAGAAGGCCAAGGATTAAGATGGCACTGCCAGTCAAGCAGATGGAATTATGGGAGGAATATTGAAGTTTTAAAAAGATCTAAATGGAACATAGTATTATATCATCTCAGAAGAGAAGAAATGTCAAGCATTATATATGGTAATAACTTGAAGAAAGACAGATAATCCCTTAAGTTATTGTATAACTTAATAGCCGAGATGATGGTGGTCGAGATTATACTTGTGACGCATGACCACAGAAGGTGGGGGAGCATCACGTGACAGCGCCAGGTAGGAGCTCCTCAACGCAGTCTAAAGACATCAGTCGAGTTCAGTCAGCAGGGCTGAGTAGAACACATGCGCAGAGAGTACGGCAAGTTGAGCGGTGCACAGCACTTGTTACGTGGCGTGAAATCGACAGTATTACTTCACCAAGCAGAGAGCGGAAAGTAGGTCAGTGAGCCAAGGCAAGCAACGCACGGTAGGCGGCATGAGGACCGGTTACGAGGCAAGCTGTACGGGCCGTGTAAGCAGGAGAAGAGCCGGGGTTTAGAACAGCATTATAATACGAGATTGAGAACTTTATTTCGAGCTGCATTTTGTAACGCAGAACAGTACAGCGAAGCGGTATGGCGAGGGCGGCTTTAAGCCTAGATCATTCTGGAACAGTGCAGTAGAGCCGAGCGTGCTAGTTCCGACTTTTATACGCAGGCAACATTAAAGAAGCTGAACTTCATTTCAACATTCAGTTACAACATTGAGTTGGGACTTGTATTCATTAATCGAATTGTGCAGGCAGATAGTTATAATATACTGCAATTGTGAACTTCAAATGAACTTAGATATTCCAATGACATTACGACTATGCATTTCATAACGGGACTTGTAGAGCGACCATGGGGTCAAGCTAACATTAACGCTTTTAAGCAAACGAAATGTTACAAGTATATGCACTTATGAACATTGGCACGTGCATTAATGCAATTCCTTTTCATGAATTATTGTAAAATATCGAGTACGAACACAGCTGCTTTTATGAACATTTACGCAAGGATTTGGACAGTATCCATTATGGATAACATGCAGGTCATCATGTCGGAGTAAACGAAGACAGAGACGTGATGGCACCACAGAGCGATGGATTCGGTTCCTGAAGAAGAGGAGGTCTAACAGCTGATTCACTTGGGATATGAAGGCAATCGTTATTGCGTGGGTGATACGAAATTTACGTCGATCTTTCGAGAAATTTATTACACACGAGGATAATCGACGATCTTGGAAATATATTAACAGCTGTTATGAGAAGGTACTGTAAGAGTTATGACTTTTTGATATGATATTTTCATGAACACTGGGCATACTTGTATATATTTCTAGTAGGAGTTCTACAATTATTTAGACATGGCTTAGACATTATTTGCTCCAAATTTTGCTAGAATATGGCGTTACCATATGATATGGCAGGCACCATTATACGAAATTCTCACCATTGGTTGGCTTTATTAAGCAGATGTTTGGTCTTTTAGACATTTTCCAGTAAGGATAATTTTCTTGGATAGTTATTTTTTTGTGGCGAGTATTTCGAACTCGTGATCTGCAATTGGATTATTTAAATTACTTCGTCAGTTCATTGCATACTAGCGAGTGTGTATTAATCATCAGTAGGGATTTTGTCCATTGGATTGTTTGGAGATATTAAGATGTTATTCACTCAAGTGAATGAATATCGCTTTTATGTGACAACTAGAGACTTGTTGATTCCAATCTGGTACATTCACTCATTAGACGACGAGATGGGGCCTTTCGCTTTAGGCGATTGCGTGGTGGTACACATCTTTACCCATCGTTCAGGGCATTATCATGATAGACAACGGGGCAAGGCCTTTCGTATTTATACGATTGCGTGGTGGTACTCATCTTTACTTGCCATTGAGGAACTCATTTTTATCATCCGAGTGTACTTGAGATTGTAAGAGGATCAAACAAGGAACTACTAGTCACATATCAGTCGAATTTTGTTAAATAAATTAAAAATAAATGTCAGCAGGGTTACATTTTGTAATTCTTGTTTGCCAATCCAATATTTTGTTGCTATACTCCTTTGAGAGTACTTTCAATTAACAGCTGATACAGCTGATGCTTTTGATAATTTTTATGATTGAGTTTAATACCTTTGAGAAGGATTTAAAGTAATTGAATCTTGTAAGATGAATCATTAATGGTCAGATTTATTTTAAGGCAGATCAGTATTGCGTGTTTTGATATGAGAGATTATAGCACATTGGTGTTTTTATGTGAAGTGAATTATGAGAATTTTAAGAGAATTTATGCTATTTGAAAGCAGATCTTGAATTTGATTTCGATTACCGAGGTAATATTTTTCCTAATTGTTTAAGAAGTTGTCTAGATGTGATCAGATTAATTACAGTTATTGGAGATTGTGTGCGTTGATAATTTGAAGCGAGTTATATTTTTTGTAGATCATGCAACGTGATTAAGTGAAGTTTGTGATAGGCATTTTGTGGAAGTTGCCAAGTGGAAGTTGCAATATTGTTAATGTATTTTGAAGCAGACATGAGGTTGTCGAACCCAGTCTAGCATAACTTTTGAGATTCATGCTGTGCGCTGAATATTTAAGGAGTTTTGTGGAATAATTATGGTATTCAAATATGGTATTTGATAAAGTGATAGTAGATGATGAAGTTGTGGTTAGTGAGATCCAACGTGATATTGTGAAGGCAATAATATTTTTGGCATGATAATTGAATACGAGATATAACTTGGAAGTGATAAAACTGTAAGACAACGTTCTATAACCCATATTAAACAATTTGTTAGGAAATTAAACAAATAAATAAAGTTGATAATACAAGATTTTCTGATAATAATAATTAATGAAATAATAATCTGAAGTTTAAGCATATTAATGATCTGACCTAATGAAATAAAAATCAGAATGACTAGATGAAATAATAAGAATCTAAATAACCAGATGAATAAAATTTAAATAAATTGATAGATTAAATTTTGGAATAAATCAATGAATTAAATAAATGGATGAATTAAAGATTGAATAAATAAGCTGATTTAAATAAATTAATAGATGATTAAATAGATGATGAATAACTGAATTAGAAGGTGATAATTACTTAAAGAAGCTGATGATTAATAAATTTAAATGGATTTAAATAAATTTAATTGAGAGATATGATTTGAATGATTTGAAGAATTGCAACTTGAGTTGATGAATTAAACAATTTATATTGATGATTTAAGATGATTTAATCTGAAGGAGATGACGAAAGGAGAGTGTGTGAATAATTAGAGAGCATAAAGAATTGATGATTATACTATTCATTTAAATGATTTGATGATCATGAATTAATTATTCTGACATGAATATATTGAATTTTGAGATGAGAACTAATGTGAGAAATATTTAATTTTGATGATGATGATGATTATAACCAATGAGTAGTGGGTTTTCTGTGATTCACAAACAAGCAATTATTAATGACAGTGTAAATAGTGAAAATTAATTATTCGATGTTTAGGAGCAATTTACTAACATATTCAGCATTTGAATAATGCCATGCAAGCCATAAATTATGTGATATTTAAATATGTGATTAGAATATATGTGTTTAGACAGATTAAATTATATTTTTACATCCACATTCATGATGTTAATTTAAAGAGAAGTTAGGTCTCAGTTATCACGAATGTCAGTGACGCAAAGACATAGTGCTACGGTGATCCTGAGAACCCAAGAGAACTTTAGAAATTTTTCCTATTTTATGTGGATTAAATACACTTTGAGTAGAATAGAGATGGTTCGATTTTCTGGACAATGACAATTTAACGTTGGCATTCGACCATGCTCTCAGGTAGGATGAGTGTTTAATATGTCTGTCTGACTATCAAAGTTGAATAAATTTGTTTTTATCTTAGTTGTGATCTGATGATGATGTGATTTTCCTATTTCTTTCCTTGTCTTAATTAAGGCTTAACCAGGAAGGATGTGGTTTGCTAGGGATTCAGTTGATGGCGCCCACTTATATTTGTATTCTTTTATTAAATTTAAACCCGTAACGACCCTGGAGATACTTTATCTCGTGTTACCCTCTGCTTTTGTGATATTTCAACTGAATTTCCGACACATTCCTTATTTGACTAGATGTTCATTTAACTCCGCTCTGTCCTGGAAATCCAGGAATGCGATGTAATAGCAGATGGGTCATCGCATCCCCAGGACGAACGGGTACAATATATACTTCGAATATTCCATGTTCCGACATTGATTTTCCTCCTCGTGTTCATCTTTAACATGGATCCACTCAAAACTGCCCCCCCCCCCCTGAGATCCGATTGGGGAACTACGTATTTAAAACTCCAAAACATTTAGAAGTAAGTGAATTCATTCATCCATCCATCTATCCATCCATCCGTGTGGTTCTCTAGGAAATATGTCGGGGGGGGGGGGGGTATTCCGTTGCCTTCCCCCCTTAAGATCTTTAATGGAATGGTTTCCCGTTGCCTTCTCCATTCTATGCCGTTGACCAAGATGCATTGGTTCATCCGTCTTTAGGGGAGATTTCTCACCCCAAGGACAAAAGAGTGCCCTGACCTCAATTCGCTCATCCACCCTCAGAAGAGGCTGTTGGCGCCATTGAGTGGGGCCACTTACACCGGCGGCCACTCGGTCCCCTTTTAGTCGCTACTTGCGACAGGCAGCGGTTATCGAGGGTGTTATTCTACCGCCCCCACCCATAGGGGTTTATGAATGATTATGTATGTAATTTGCTGGCATACAGTTATGTGGGGATATAGCACAAACACGAGGAAACCTGTTTCATTATTATATTGTCTAGTACAAATTTTACGCTTCCGAACGAAATTCATGCTCGGAAAGTAGAGGTGAAAGACCAGCATGCGAGCACCGGAGGAGTCTGATTAATAGTAGTAATAATAATAATAACTGTGTAGGTAACATGGGTTTAAGCACACTAAGATTTCAAGGATTTGTGATGATACTGTTACTACAATGGTGGTAAACTAGCACATCGCATCGACGTGAAGGAGGTGAAGTAACATAGCCATCTCCTGACATAACTCTAAGAATAGGAGTTTAAAAAAAAGTCTTTCTCAAAATGTTGTTAAGTACAAACTTCTAAGCACTGTGGAAATGAAGAAATGACACATGGCAAGAGTGTGACTAAATTTCAGTTGGACTATACTATACCGTATATGAATATATAAGACATTATTATTGACAATACACTATTTAATACAATATACAATGACGAAACGCAGCAAATGTGTAGTCTCACATAAAAGGATTTACCTGCAGAAGGCTCAAGATAAATGGTTTCATACATTCAAGATGGTGGATGACGTACTTCTATGGATGCAAAAGTGGAATTACAGCGGAACTCAGTAAACGGGGAGTCTTATACAGGGTACAAATTAACGATCATGACAAAAACATGGAATTATAATCCTTTATGAGGGCAAAGAGTTATAACTATAGAAAGTAGGCTATATGTTCTTTACTGAACATCTTGTTTATGTTACAATATAACAATTCGTGTTTGCCAAAGCACACAGAATAGCTCACAGGTTAATTTAAATAATAGTTTTCTGGAAAGAATATTGTAGTTTGATTGATTTGAGATTAATAGTGGATGCACGTAATATGGAAAAATAGAGTGTACTGGCAATAGCTAACAGATTTCCACGAAGATAGCAGGGTTCGATTTCCGGCTCTGTCATGAACTTTAATCTTAGTATGAGGTTGTCCAGTTTCTAGAGGACATTTGAAGAGAGTGGTGAGTGGTGGGACCGTATCCTATTCTCGGCTAATGTTGAATTGTTTCTCTGCGGTTTCCCGAAGAAAATTCAAATCTCGGCTGCCTCCTAACCAATCAGTCTCCAGGTACAAGCACACGTGCTACTGTAGTACGTGCACTGCAATAACGCAGGTTGTCAGATTTCACACACATTCAAATATCCAGGGTACTGACCACGAAATCGCAAGCCCAAAACGAAACAACATTAAATCCCTCGGGCCGGGTTTGTTTTTAAGGTTATTCATTACTTATGGGTCAAGAAAGTATTTGTTCACTCTCTGCCCGTTCCGTGATCCTCAAGCTGCTCCATATTGCAAATGTAACGAGCATTTTCGATACTTCGATATTGTTGTAGTAGTTGTTGTTATTAACTAATTTGGGGGCTTCGGACAACTTGGTCATCAACTACGTGTAGTTGGCTGTGTGCTGAAGTTGTCTGATAACCTGTAGGCCTATGTATGTGATGACTGGAGTAGTGTGTGCAACTGTATTAGGGACAGGGATGAGGAAGGTGCCCCGGGACTTGAAATAAGGTACTATCCCCGCATTTGCCCGGAGGGAGTGTAGAAAACCCTGGGGATAAACAACACTCAGTATAGCTGCTGTCAGACCCGGGATTCAAACCTACAATCTCCGGACTTGCTGCAGCTGCCCACGCGGCCGTGGTGCACGGTTTAACGAGCAAGCTACGCCAATAATTATTAGGACCCAGGTTATGTATTCTTATGTTTCTGTAGATGATAACCATTAATTGATATATTTGCATAAAGGCTAATTCACCAGTATTGGTGAAACCCCACATAGTAATAGACACAATAGTGCCTGAGTGACCTGACTCCAGCATGTGTGAATGTTATGTTCATACTCACCGCTCTATTGCTCTTTGAATTTTCTGCAGTTTGGCTCCTTATATCACATCCTAATTCAATAATTAGTTAGTTTTATTAAGGAACATTGAAAACAACCACGAGGTCGACGCTGAAGTGAGAGGAATATACAAACTTTTTGTTCCTTTTCTAAGTAACCGTTACAAAATCCACCGCGAAATAGGGCTTGTTAAGGGATTGTTGCTTGGTTGCAGAGGCACCGGAACGAAGTACACATAGAGCCTCATGAAAGAGTTGGGTATCCAACACACTACTAAGGACCATATTACAGTAAATGTTATAATAGGCTCAGTCAACATTTTAAACCACCATATTTATTACTCTTAACTCATAGACAGCTGTAGGCTAATTAGTAGGGGGAGAATTCACGATCCTTGTGTTCGCCGGCAGGTTGTGGGGTGATCTCATTTTGTGAAATATACTGTATCTCTTTCGATCCCTGGTCACAAAATTGCGTGGGTACGTATTTTATTTTGTATTTCTTAGTTGAGGTGACTTTTTTGGCCCCAGAGGGGGTTACTGGCTACATGGAACTACAATATGAAGCTTCTTTTGTATTCTATAAAGTTGCTTTTCATCTATGGACAAAATGGCTGCCAGCAACCACCGACCTCGAGGTAAATATTAGGCCTAGGAGCATTATATATGTGAAATAACGTGTTAAAATGTAATGTTAAGGTATTTAATTTATATCAAGACGATTAATTAGCTGTTACAGTAATTACGAATCTCATAACTAATATTCAGCCATTTTGTTCATAGATGAAAGGCAACTTCATGGAATACAAAAGGAGCTTCATATTGAAGTTTCATGTAGCCAGTAACCCACACAATCAATACAGGCCCGTCTGGGGCCCAAAAGCGATCTCAACAAAAAATAAAAAAATAAAATGCCTACCCACACAATTGTGTGGCCAGATAGAAAATAAAATGCTTGAGATTGAAAGGGGTATGTTACTAGGGGACCTGTGCGAGGAATCTCGCATTTACATAAACCACTCGCCCGGCTTTACTGTTAAGCGAGCTTCTTTTTTATTTGTTTAAACGCACTCCTTAAACGAATTGTCAATGAAAAATCAGAGTGCAATTCGTCATTGCTGTGAGTAATTCTCCTATCTTTAAATGCATGATCGGCTACTTCGCCTCATGTGTAGGGACCACCCACCCGGCTTTACTGTTATGCGGGCTCGACGCGATATAGTTCTGGTAGGGGCTATTGTCCTGTTTATTTGTGTAAACGCACTTTATAAACAAATAAACAGATTCCCATCGATTTTTAATGAAATATAAGATTTGTTCTGTTCTATTGAGACGATTTGGAAGATATTGGCACAAGCCGCACCTTCAAACTCCCTCTGGTTTAAGAGCTTGGGTTTTGTGCAACATACACCTTAGCGTTTTATATACAGTAGGCCTATATGGTGATGATGATGATGATGATGATTATTATTATTATTATTATTATTATTATACTCTCGCTGAAGCGCAGCGTTAGGCTATGGGGCCAAACTCTCTGCGGACTAGGTAAACATGGGTTCGAGTCCCACCGTCGTCCGTTCTTGAAATGGTTTTCTGTGGTTTCCCATTTTCAACTTCAGGCAAATGCTGGAACGGTACCATCAGACAGGCCACGGCCGCTTCCTTCCATATTCTTTCCCACTTTCATCCATTCATCTCATCTCTCATTCCGACGCGCAGGTCGCTCACGGGCGTTGACTAGAAAGACCTGCACTCGGCCTCTCAGGAGGCCACACGAAAACAAATATTATTATTATTACTGTATATGCATTTAGCGTCTCTGTTAAGCGATGAGGTTTTAGGTACGCCAGAGTGTCGGAATTTCGTCTCGAGGTGGTTGGTTATCGTGCCAATAAACCAACTGACAACGGTATGAGATGATATAGCACATCTAACCTCCATGTGACTAAATTGAGATTCAACCCCACAACTTCATTCCAGAGCGCCTAACACCAACACATGTGTATGAGTTTGTGTTGTGCATAAGTGTACAGTTGTTTGTGTTACATTGATCATCTATTTGTGCAGATGGAAAACAAGAATTCACAGTCCAAAATTCAGTTTCTACCCGTCTTTGCGCAGGGATCAAAGTCTTCTGTAAGTATGAACACGCCATAGCCCAGAAGAAAGACTAGAAATGTGTGGAGGAATCCGCTCTGTCAACCATCGTTTGAACTGAGGATCGATGATCTAAATTTGATATACAGATACTGCTGAGGCTTACACGGTCGACGTCAGAATGGGTCAACAACTTTTCCGGGCTTTCGGTGAGGTTTGTTTGTCGAGAACTGCGTCCGGCATCTGTCTCTGGCAGCTCGGCACGGCTAGCAAGCCCAATAACCTGGTTGTTGGCAACTCTGGCACTGTACATACTCTAATGACAGTTGGTCCCCCTGCTGGAGGGTTGTTGACCCATTAAGAGGAAGGGTCGTTTTCTTACCTGCGTCAAGCAGGATTCACTTGCAAGTAGGTAGCAGTGGCTACCGGACATGGTGTCATAGCACGCATGTAATATCTACTGTACTTGTTCAGTGTTTAATCATGTACATACAGTGTAAAATATATTTCTTTATACAGTCCACCACATCGTATTCTATGTATTCGACATAAGTTTTGGTCCTCCGGGCACGATTAGATGGCAAGGAAAACAGTGAAAATTGAACTCTGTGATCCCAAGACAGCATGGCTTCGCACGAATGCCGTGGGTTGCTGGCGGCATGGCGACTACTGGACAACAGAATTCATCATCCTGGTAAGTCACCGATCATCCTTAATTATTCCTTGTGACTCATATGCATTCCTTTGTTTCTCCATTCAAAACTGTTCGTTTGTACTTGCAATGTATTGGTATTGCTAGTGATCACACATGATTTCGCCCGTAAAACTGTATGTTATTTGTACGCAGTTTTCCCGCAACTCTTTGAAACAAAACCAGGAGTTCATCTTTGTATTATGTAAATATGTTAGGTATTTGTCTTTTCGTTTTGTCATTCTTTTACGTATATGCATTTGGTCTATTGTGATTTTATATCATTCAGCAGTTTATTGGGAATTGCTAGTGAAAAATGGAACAAAAGATAAAATCACTGTGTAGCAAAAGGGGTAGGTTAAAGGCTAGCTTATCTCGCATACAAGGCTTCGTAGAGAAATTAGATTCTCAATCTAAGGACGTAGATCAGTTGGAAGATCGACGGGCTCACTTATCAAAAATCTGGGAAGAATATGAAACAGTTCAATCACAAATAGAGGATTTGAAAGAGGATGAATCATTTCAAGCAGAACAAGAATCTTATCGCTCCGACTTTGAGGAGCAATACTTCAAAACATCTGGTCTTATAAGATCCATAAACAGTGCAATTTCCAAGTCAGCAACTTCGCTAAGTGATTCTATTGGTGAATCAACTTCCAGTTCGCAAACACGTTCAGTTAAACTGCCTCAAATAAGTTTACCAAAATTCGCAGGTGATTATTTAGAATGGCCCAATTTTGCCGATACCTTTAAGAATCTCATTCATGAAGATGCAAATTTGTCAAAAATACAGAAATTTCATTACCTAAAATCAGTGGTATCAGGCAGGGCGGCAGACGTGTTACAGTCTCTAGAAATATCTGCAGCGAATTACGGCATAGCGTGGAACCTGTTAAATGAAAGGTTCAATAACCGGCGAGCAATTGTTTCCTCCCACATTAATTCGGTCCTTCAGATTAACAAAATAGAAGTAGAATCTTCCAAGGCATTAAGAGACTTGTATGACGGCTTCAGAAGGCACATACAGTCGCTATCAGCGCTTGGTCTGTCTTGTGAAGAACAATTAGATGCCATTTTGATACATTTAATAACAAACAGATTTGACGCTGAAACATTAAAAAAATGGGAGACCTCGTTACCAACCTTTGATCTTCCATCGTATCAGACACTGGACAAATTTCTACTCGAAACATGTAATGCATTGGAATCGATCGAAACTAAGAATTGTGATCGCACAAAACAGCTGAAGCAGGTAGGCGTTTCATCTAAACCGAATGCATCTGGTTTCAAACCGAGGCCATTCACGAACCCAGGAAAAAATTGTTTCCTTTCACAGAAAAATCAGAAATGCCCGCTTTGCACGGAGGAACATCCCATTTTTAGATGCAGGACCTTCACTTCTATGGGTGTTTATGACAGATGGCGGGAGATCAAGAAGCATAAGCTCTGTGTTAATTGCCTGTCTGGAAATCACTTCGCTAACGAGTGCACTCGTTCATGTTGTAAGCTGTGCAAGGATAAACATAACACCTTGCTTCACAGGGACCAAGGGTCACCGAACCACAATAATAGTCAAACTTCAAACAAGAGTATTGTGTCCAATAATACTTCATTGTCTCCCCTTAATGAGCAACATAGTAGTAATGCTGTTTCATTGCACAATCACAACAATGATGTTTCCTCTCATGTATTGTTGTCGACAGCAGTAGTGAATGTCAACAATTCAGAGGGAAAAACCCGTCATGCTCGGGTTGTGTTAGACAGCGGCTCGCAACTCAACTTCATAACCAGGGAATTAGCTCATCAATTACGATTGTTAAAGACAATGACTAATATTCCGATACATGGGTTGCATAACACTACCATCAAGGTGGGGTCGGTGGTAAGAACAAAGATTTCTTCGCGGTTCGGTTCCTTTGAACGAATCATGACATTTCACGTAATACCTTCAATTACTGGTCAGTGCTTACCCACTAAAAATATCAACATCACAGATTGGAGTATTCCAGAGTTTATATTAGAAAACCTTGCGGATCCTCAATTTAATGTGTCATCATCCATAGACATTCTCATTGGAGCAGAATTCTTTTATGATCTTATCGGCGCAGAACAATTTCAGCTCGACAGTTTCTCAAACAAACTACCGTTGTTTCGCAACACGGCTCTTGGCTGGGTAGCAGCAGGTAGTGTTGGTTTGTCTGAAAAGCACGCAGATAACAGTTCTTCCTGCCTCTTTGTGTCAGGTAAGATATTCAATGAGCCGGGGAAAGCACTGCTTGGCCAAGGACATTCTGAGCAAGAGATTAGTGAGAGGCTATTTACTGACGGTCACAGAAGGAATTCACAGGGTAGGTTCATAGTCCCACTACTCCTTAAAGAGGACCCGAGTCAGCTAGGTAGCAATGTTAATGAGGCAATTAGACGGTTTCACAGCCTAGAGAAGCGTTTTGAAAGGCAGCCCCAAGTCAAGTCGGAGTACGTACAGTTTATGAGAGAGTACACTGACCTGGATCATATGGAGGAAATTCCCAGTAATGAGATAAACAAACCATTACAGTACTACCTTCCGCATCATTGTGTATTTAAGGGTAATTCATTGACAACGCGCACTCGCGTGGTATTTGATGGCAGCTCGAAGGGCGATTCTGTATTATCCCTCAATGATTTGTTATTAGTAGGACCGATCGTTCAAGATGATTTATTTTCAATATTGGCTAGATTTCGCATGCATCGCTATGTATTGACCGCTGACATAGAAAAAATGTATCGACAGGTCCTCATAGAACCTGCACATACTGACTTTCAGCGCATCGTGTGGAGGGAGTCCCCTAAGGACGAGCTTAAACATTATCGTCTCAAAACAGTCACATATGGCACGTCATGTGCACCCTTCCTGGCCACAAGATGCCTCTCTCAATTGGCGAATGACACTAAGGAGGAATTTCCTGAAGCTTCGAATGTAATACGGCAGGATTTTTATGTTGACGATTTAATGACAGGTTGTGAATCAACTGACGGCTTAAGAACCACTCACAAGTGTGTTTCAGATATTTTATCCAGTGCGGGTTTTACCTTAAGAAAATGGTGTTCGAATGAGCCCAATGTACTATCGAGCATTTCTAACCACGAAACAGATCCCAAGTACATTATTAAGGTAGATGAAGCTGAAGACTTGAAGTTGTTGGGGCTATCTTGGAATCCCATCACAGACACTTTTCAGTTTGAATTGAGAAGTGATTTCAGTTCGACACAGATAAACAAAAGAATAATTCTATCAGACCTGGCTAAAATATTTGACCCCTTAGGGCTTTTGGCCCCAGTATTGATTAAGGGTAAGATTTTCGTCCAGCAACTGTGGCAAATGAACTTAAATTGGGACGACGTTCTCACAATAGAACTTCAAATTAAATGGATTCGTTATATGCAGGATATTGCTAAATTGAAGGAGTTCAAAGTGCCTCGTCATGTTAGGGCAGTAGAATTTGTGGAGTATGAAATTCATGGATTTTGTGACGCGTCTCAGATTGCTTACGGCGCTTGTGTTTATGTAAGATCTCAGACAGGAGATGGTAAAATAACAGTTCACTTATTGTGTTCCAAGTCTCGCGTTGCGTCATTAGGCTCAGTAACTTTACCAAGATTAGAACTATGCAGTGCTGTATTACTTGCTCAGTTGGTCGAAAGAGTCATGAGATCCATAAACGTAACTAAAGACAAGTGTTTTTGTTGGACTGACTCCACAATAGCATTAGCATGGATTTCGGGCCATCCACACCAGTGGAAAACATACGTCGCTAATCGAGTGTCGCAGATTCAACAGTTGACAAATATTGATTGTTGGCAGCACGTCTCTACTCATCATAACCCAGCAGATATGATCTCGAGAGGAGTTACCGCGGAGAAGCTGTTAAATTCATCATTTTGGTTATCGGGACCATCTTGGCTTTCAGATAATAAAGACGAATGGCCTTCACAGCAGAGGCATAGCTCTCAAGAATTACCTGAAGTTAGGAAAACTAAAATCGTTCTAGTGTCATCTACAGAATCCCTTGGATCGAATCTGATTAACAGATACTCTTCCTGGAGCAAGCTGATTAGAATAACAGCTCTCGTGCTCAGATTTATCAAAAATCTTAAAACTAAAACAGACAGACAAACAGGTGCTCTTAATCCGGTAGAACTAGAGCAGGCTAAGTATTTATGGTGTAAAATTGCGCAAGGTTCTGAATTTTCACAAGACATAAAGGCTCTCAAACAAAATTTGCCACTACCCAAGGGAAGCAAATTACATGGATTAGCACCGTATTTGGATGAGCAGGGTCTGTTACGGGTAGGAGGCCGTCTGCAAAATACTAAACTATCGGTCAACAGAAGACATCCTATTTTATTACCTGGCAATCATCGCATTACAATAATGTTATTTGATCATTTTCATTTTGTTTTTCTTCATGCTGGAGCTCAGACTTTATTGACAATGATGCGACAGCAATACTGGCCTCTATGTGGGAGGAACGGTGCTCGAAAAGCAGTGTATCGATGTAAGACGTGTTTTCAATTCTCGTCTCGGCCGTATCAACCGATAATGGGATCGCTACCTGAAAGGAGAGTAGTTCCCAGTCGACCATTTGCATCTTCAGGAATAGATTTCTGTGGCCCAGTATATTTACGGCCTTCCTCCAGGAAGGGCGCTCGGATTAAGGCATATATAGCTATGTTTGTTTGTTTTGCCACAAAGGCTGTACATATTGAACTTGTAAGCGATCTGTCTACAGCTGCCTTTTTAGCATCACTGAAAAGATTCATGGCTAGACGAGGAACTTGCACCCACATATTCACTGACAACGCAACTAATTTCGTAGGTGCATCACGTGAGCTAAAGAAATTCTTTAATGATATGAATACCAAGCAGTCACTCATAAGCTTTGCTACTGAAAAGGGGATTCAGTGGCATTTTAGTCCTCCTGGTTCACCTCACTTCGGAGGGTTGTGGGAGGCTGCAGTTAAATCAGCTAAGTATCACCTTAAGAGAATAGTAGGAAATGCTGCATTGTCGTTTGAAGAAATGACTACAGTGCTTGTACAGATAGAGGCAGTTTTGAATTCGCGCCCCCTCTGCCCACTATCCTCTGATCCCAATGATCCGGAAGTATTAACCCCATCCCACTTCCTGATCGGTGGCTCATTTCATCTTCCTGTGGAAGAAGATGTGTCTCAGACTCCCTTGAATAGACTGAAGCGCTGGCAACTGCTGCAGGCTATGTTCCAGCAATTTTGGCGTCGATGGTCCAAGGAATATCTCGGACAACTCCAACAGCGTTCTAAATGGCGGTCGCCCGGACAATCCCCACAAATCGACACTCTGGTTGTTCTGAAGGAAGAGGGCGTGCCTCCACTTCATTGGAAACTGGGCCGTGTCGCAGCAGTGCATCCAGGAACCGACGGAGTTACGAGGGTTGTTACCATCAAAACACCCAGCGGAGCTCTTTTGAAAAGAGCAGTGTCAAGACTTTGCCCATTGTTGAGTGAAGAGAAGTGAATTGTTTAAATGTTTGTGTACATAGTGTTTATTTCAACTCTCATTCCAGTTAATAGAACAAAGTGACAGTATTTAATTGTTGTTTGAAATATTTGCTATTTCAAGGGGGGGGAGTATGTTGGCAACTCTGGCACTGTACATACTCTAATGACAGTTGGTCCCCCTGCTGGAGGGTTGTTGACCCATTAAGAGGAAGGGTCGTTTTCTTACCTGCGTCAAGCAGGATTCACTTGCAAGTAGGTAGCAGTGGCTACCGGACATGGTGTCATAGCACGCATGTAATATCTACTGTACTTGTTCAGTGTTTAATCATGTACATACAGTGTAAAATATATTTCTTTATACAGTCCACCACATCGTATTCTATGTATTCGACACTGGTAAATGGTCACATTTTGCCCGTGGTATTAGTTATATTGAAATTGGGGTCGTGATGGCGCAGTGGCTTAGATTAGCTACTCGTTTTTTATCCGGACGGCTGGGGGTTCGAATCCTGGTGACAGCGCGGTGGAATTTTCACCTGTCAAATCACAAGGCGTTAGGAAAGGCATCCAGCCTAAAATTTCAGGCCAAAACCAAAATGAGCCTGGTTGGCTCCGGTGACCCGAATTAATTGGGAAAAGCCGAAGAAAGTTTATTTGTTAGATTAAAACTTCGTTTAACCGTTACTCTTTAAACCGTCAGTTTCTGTTAACCGTCATTGCTGTAATAGCATAATAATACTGTAATAACGAAGTGCCTTAAGGTGCAGTGAGGTGTTCGCTTTGTTTACTTTATTTTAGTGGAAAGAGAGTGTACCTGCCCGCCACAGTGTTCAAACCATGACGAAAAACTTTTAGCCACTCAGAGGCTGAAACAATGCTGTCCAAGTGTATAGAATGGTTTGAAAGTCAAGAAGAGGCCAATGCAACGCAGACACTACTGCTCCGAAAATTACGAAGTATTGCCGTGGTGAAAGCTCGAGCATCAAAGAGGCAGAAGAAAATGACAGACTATTTTCAAGCTACATGAACTATTTCACCTGTAAGTTTATATTACTGTACTGTACATTATTTTGCCACATTTGTAGCTACTGTACGGCTGTTTTTATCATGTAATACATAGTTGTATTTGCTATTACAATCATGTTTAATTTCTTTTCGCTCCGATATATATTACAATACATTACTGTGAGAGTCTATAATATAATTGATTGAGGTCATGTTTTGGAGGAATAATACAGTGTTTCTGTTATCCGTCCATTCGCTCAACCGTCACGACCACGGTCCCGACGATGACGGTTAATCGAGTTTTTACTGTATATTGAAATACCAATTGGGGTAGTTATGAGCGCTAAGGCACAAGGTCATGGGACCAGGCTATCTCCACACTCAGTAGACGAGTGAGTTCGAACCCTAACGCCAACCGTCCTTGAAATGCTCTTCCATGTGTTCCCATTTTCACTCCAGGCAAATGCCGGGATGCTACCTTTTAAAAGGCCACAACCTATTTCTACCAACTCCTAGCGCAGTTTCATTCGTTTAATCTCTCGTTAACTCTTCTCATGAGGTTGGTAGCAGGAGGGGCATTTATACTAGTACTAGCAACCCAACCTGGCTTCGCCCGGGAGCAGTTATGAATGCATTACAAGATAAGCGTTTTTTTTTTCAGTTTCAATGAACAACGACCAATATCCGTTTTACGTCTCGGCATGATGGGTTAAAATCGCTGACTGGACTATTAATTAAATTATCATAGAGATGCATGTGCAACAAATTCTTGTCAGACGTAATTTAAGAATGGCGAGGTGCATGAAACACAAATCCCCCTTCCGTCCAATCTTAACTTCACTGTGAATTTTGCGGAACGAAAAGTTCACAGGCGAAATGAAGAAAAGCCGAGTTGCACTTCCAGGGAAACTCCAAACACAACCACTCTTCTCTAAAGTTTTTAACTCAACACGACTCGACAGTTTGCTGCTGGCTGTATCTGGGGCAATAAGCTCGTCCGCTAGCTAAGCTGTAACTGGAGTGATAGACTCGACCCTAGCTAGCTCGTAAACTATCGCCCCAGTAACTGAATGGAGATTGTTGGAAGAAATGAAAACGTAAAAACACTTATAGTAGGCGATGTATTGAAGATAGACATATGCTCTCCCGGGCTTTTTTGTAGAACTTTTCATGCTGAACAATTCTTACGCTTATAGTATATAGATATTTTTAACGTTTTGTCCAGCGTAAGCTTAAAAGCGCACGGACACCAGTTTTTTTCGACCTTTTCACTGAAATCGTTAGTGCTTGACTTCCTTTGGTCATAAATAAATTATTTTCTACAAATACCTTCCTCAAGATATCCTTTACAGAATGGATAAAACCGCATCAAAATCCATTCAGTGGTTCTCGAGATTACCCGTGACATCCAAGAACCGGGGACTTTGTTTTATACTACGTAGAGATTATACCTCAATCAGTATAATTTAATATAATATAATCCCCCTTCCCTCCAATCTTAAATTGACTGTGAATTTTGCGGAACGAAAAGTCCACAGGCGAAATGAGAGCTGCACTTCCAGGGAATGGCGAGGTGAATGAAACTCGAATCCCCCTTCCGTCCTCTCTTAACTTGACTGTGTTTCACAGGCGAAATTAAGAAAACCCGAGTTGCATTTCCAGGGTAACTCCAAACACAACCACCCTTCTCAGAAGTCTTAACTCAACACAACTCAACGGTTTGCTGCTGGCTGTATCTGGGGCAATAGGTTCGCCTGCTAGCTAGGCTGTAACAGAGATGATAGACTTGCCCTTAGCTAGCTCGTAAACTGTCGCCTCAGTAGTTGAATGGACACGGTTGGAAGAAATTAAAACTTAAAAACACTTATAGTGGGCGATGTATTGAAGATAGACATATGGTCTCGCGGGCTTTTTTGTAGAACATTTCATGCTGAACAATTCTTACACTCATAGTATTTAGATATTTTTAACGGTTTGCCCAGCTTAAGCTTACAAACACTCGGACGCCAGTTTTTTTCCCGACTTTTCCACTGAAATCGTTACTGCTCGGCTTCCTTTGATCATAAATAAATAATTTTCTACAGAAATCATCCTCGAGATATCCTTTACAGAATGGTGAAAACCGCATCATAATCCATCCAGTGGTTCTCGAGTTTACCCGTAACATCCAAGAATCGGGGACTTTGTTTTATACTAAGTAGAGATTAGAAATCATACGCGGCTTCGCCCACGTGGCCATAAACTGAGCCTTCGCATGTGTCTTTCCGTTAGCTCCCTTTTTAGCTGATTCAGGTAGTCTTCCCTGTCAATATCTTATGAATATAAAACAAACGCATGCACGTTGGCAATGTCTACCATGGTAATATACCCATGGGCTAACGCTAAGTGCGCCGTCCAATTGTCGTCATGTGCATCCACACACCCCGCGGTTTCATTGTGGTCCATGCTAATTAGCGTCTTTCCATTTTGTTGATCGAATTCTTCTTTGTGGTGCACTGTAACCGTCCTAAAATTTACTCATCATCGGTATTGACCGATAGGTTACAAAACCAACTAAGCCCATTTAGCAAAACAGTTCCTGTCTTGTTTAGGGTCTTTTTGGCAACGTGGTCATGTAACACTGTGTTCTTGGGTCTGTGTAGAGTTTGTCTGATAACCTGTGTCACTGTGATGTCTGTACTAGTGTGTGTATTTGTAATTGAGGTAGGAAGCGGCCGTGGCTTTAAGTTAGGTACCATCCCAGCATTTTCCTGGAGTAGAAGTGGGGAAACCACGGAAATCCACTTCCAGGATGGCCGAGGTAAGAATTGAACCCACCACTTCACAGTTTTGCCTCACGTGGCTGAGCGTACCCCATCCAGCCCTCAAACAAGTACTACATTCCCTGGCATAGCCGTGAATTGAACCCAGGCCTCCAAGGTGATAGCCACTACGCAACGAAGAGTATTTGGCAAAAAACAGTTACACTTATGAGTTATGACACAGATGGGTGCAAAGGACCTAACGACCATTATTTATGGTACAACGTGTAGGACAAAACCAGAACACAATGGCCACTCAAGACCACCTGAACAGCAGACCCAGCTCCAGCACATCTGTCATACAACAGTCTGAAACACACAAGAAACGCAAATTTCTAATAAAACAGACGAACTTTCATTATAATATTTCCAAGCTTTGATCGTGCCAGTGAACAGTCAACCCAGTGGTGGGAGGCGAGTATGCTGGGAGGACTGCACCGCCACTTCCTACGTCATTACGCAATTTTGAGCTAAGTTACAGGCACGGAAACATGGCTGCAACGATTGATTCTCCCGCCAAGTGAGAGTTGTGTAGTGTTTCTCCAAGCAGAAGATAATTGTACAGCGGAAATTCATCAAGGAATGAGTTCTTGTTGCCGTTTCACTTGGGGGCCATGAACATCGTTGTCAATTAGCTCCGTGTACTTAGGTGTGTGAAATTTTGTCTGATAACGTGTGTTGTGTTGATGGCTTTTTCAGTGTGTGTATTTGTACTTCGGGTGATGATACGTAAGGAGGTGGCCGTGACCGTATGTTAGGAGCCATCCCGGCATTTACCAGGAGTAGAAGTGGGAAACCACGGAAAACTACTTCCACGATGACTGAGGTAGGAATGAAAGCTCCCTCTTCCAAATTTTACCTCACTAGGCTGAAAGTTCCCCGTTCCAGCCCTCAGACCAGAATTACATTTCTTTTCAGAGCCGGGAATGAAACCCGGGTCTCCGGGGGCGACAGGAAGCTTATCTTTCATCCAGGAGACTTGTAAGCTGGACCTCAAATCGAACGACGACTTAGAAAAGTGCGTCTTCTCTTCACGAGGTCGACATCTGGGATGGACCCGGGAAAAGTGGGCCTCTGTTTTCTTCACTCATTAGAGTCACTTTAATCTCAGGTCTCCTCTTAGAAGAGAAAGAATATGGAGAAGATCTGGAGAGAGGTACAGCACTGTTGCTTTCTTCTCGAGGACTCCGTGTGGAGGCACCTCGGTGATGGTGTGGGGTGATATCAAAAATGTGTCCCGCACTGAGTTAGTATTCATCGTTCACGAGGCTCTCAATGTCCAAAGGTACATAAAAGATATCCTGATAGACTTAGCGAAGCCCTTTACACTTTTTACTGGCCAGAATTTCATGCTGATTCAAGATAATGTCCGCTCCCATACCTCTCGCTGTGTTGTGCAGTATCTGCAGGAAGTTGGGATTCGAACCCTCGACTGGCCAGAACATATTTTTGGGAGCCAAATTTCTAGCTTTTGTAAAACTTAAATGAATGTTGCAACACAATATATTTTATTGGGGGTAAATTGAGATTTTTCATAAATTAAAGCGATCAATTTTCCTTTATTGACGGCTTATGTAGATGCCTTGTCTTATTACACTGAAGTAACGTTGCGACGCGTCATGAAGGCTGCATGCAAGCTCGACAACAGTTATTTACATGTATAATGATGGACCCTATTTATTGCGGAAGCAGATAATGATATTCAGCGAGTAGTCCAACTAATATGAAAACCAAATACTCATGGCAACGGAAATGATATGCAGGCGTACGATTGACATGACAGGCGAAAATGAATATTGCAGTAATTATTTACCTTATCTTTATAACCTGCACTTCCTCACGCCCTTGTCATATACAGCTGCAGAATAACTCACTCTCTATCTTTCTAACTCCTTCTATGTTCGTGTACGTTGCCACCTCTTGTGGTCCGGTTCCAAAGTCCCTGGTTTTATTCCCACCACTGTCAAGAAACTTAATTCTGGTCTGACGACTGGAACGACGTAAAGTCATCCTCGTGAGGCAAAACTGAGAAGAGGTGGGTTCGATTCCCACTTCAGCCATCTTAGACGTGGTTTCCCATGATTTTCCATTTCTACCACAAGTATACGTCGGGTACCAAACTTAAAGCCACGGCTGTTTCCTCCACTTGCGTGAATTACAAATACACATTTCAAGCCTATGTACCACTCAAGGTCAGCTTCTGCTCTGAAGCCTTCACTACGGTCCTCTTCCCAACCAGTCTCACTGTTATGACAGAGAGTGGAATTGTACGAATTTAAATACACACGAGAGATTAAGAGCGGCCCATTTGGGTGGACTTGCTGAGCTCTCATATGCTCTTGAAAAAATCCCACTACTTCGAGCATTTCCTCAGAGCTTATATACGATGAGAGAAACCTACGCTACTTGTCTTGGGAAGCGCTTGGTAGATAAGAATATGAGAACTCGGCAAGCCGAACTCCCTGGGCTGAACAAAGTTAAACACACGCATTTATGTCCGTAGACTTTCGCTTTACGCATGGATCGCCCAAGAGAATTTGGGGACAAAATACCTTTACAGATATTATTCTTGCGATCTGACCAGTATTTGTGCCAAGTTTCAGCGAGATCAGGACATTCACATTCGCGATGTTCCATTGTGAGTCATGAGACACGACTATAGCCGAAACGACGATTGCACCCGAAGCGTTGTCAGATTGTCAATAGCCATAAGTGTTCGAGTCGAGCAGTAAATACTGTACAGTTTATGCCTCTGATTTATGCCGGTATCCTTGAGAGCTCCCGCATTGAAGCGAGTCTATTAATCTAGTAAGAGCCCACTGGAGGCGCTGCTTGTCAACAGCGGAGCACACAACTCGTGGTTTATCCATGAATGTGACCCAGCCAAGCTATTTGCACGACTGACAAGTTACTTACTAACGCGCATGGTCGATAATTTGAGGCTCGCAAACTGCATGGTATCCTGATGCGCATCCAGGGTCCTCCGGCACAGAACGATGGCATGAACTGTACTCAAGCGGAAGCAGGGGCCCGTGACAAGGTTGATGCTGGAGAGTGACACATAGACTTAATTTTGACTCGGTACTCAAGTGGAGGGTGTTGCATGGTCTTGGGCGGCAAAAGGACTTAGTCTTGACTTCACTTGACGGTCGGCTAAAACGTCGTTCAACTCTAGACAATTCCTTCCATTCCCTTCCCTCCCATCCGCGAAAGAATTTCTACCAGTCGTAAACACCTTTTTTTGTTCACGACTTTCGTCCAGTTCATTTCCACCGACATTCCTTGCATCTCCTTCACCATTTTCCCCAATCTATAGTAGAACGTGATGTTCACTCTCTACTCCGTTGCTTTGTGGCAGTGTCTCTCCCACTGATTCCTAGGCTGTGTCTCCCGCAAAGTAGATAAAAGGGATTTTGTAACGTTATTCTGGGGAGGTATCTGCTCCTGAGAACTGAGTAGTTACGTAAGGCATAGCTCGATCCCATCGTAAGTCTGAGTTTGACAAACCCAAAACTAGCAGTCTTCAGCTTATAGCCCCTGATGGTATTTAGCAGGGTCAACCAGGAAGAGGCTGCCAGGCTGCCACACATTTACTCCTCGCTTCACCAGCAGATTAGCTAAGACCGCGTGATAAATGGTGCCCAAGTGGATCTGGCATGACTTAGCATATTGCTTCCACAACACACTACGTCCGCGTGGCCCTCTGTGTTATTCACGGTGCGGGGACTATGCATCCTAGATTTGAAGTCTAAGGTAATTGTAATAAATTTACGACGCTTCTCAGAAAAGCTATGGGCTGTGTAAAGGCAGATAAAGTAGATTTGTTAGTACTTTGAGGGGCTTTGTGACATCGTGGTCATGTAGCATCGCGTACTTGGGTGTGTGTCTGATAACATGTGTCACTGCGAAGTCTGTACCAGTGTGTGTATTTGTAATTTAGGTAAGATTTAGGTAGGAAGCGACTGTGGCCTTAAGTTAGGCATCATCCTGGCATTGGCCACGGAAAACCACTTCCACGATGGCTTAGGTAGGAATCGAACTCGCTTCTTCTCAGTTTTGCGTGAAGAGGTGGAGTGTATCTCGTTCCAGCCCTCAGCCCAGAATTTTGATCTTTTGGCAGAGCCGGGAATCTACCCGAACCTCCACGGCGACAGCCAAGAATGCTAGCCACTACGCAACGAAGCGGACAGGTTAAGTAGAACGTATGTGCTGTACTCTTAATTGTTACTTCCGTAATGGTGCCTAAGTATCCCACATAGCCTACTGTATCTATCAGCCGGGGCAATGCACGTGTTGAGTTGTCTAACTTTGAAGGTAACACAATAGTCGGCGGCAAAATCATAAAGCATTCATTATAGGTGATACGGAGAGTTAGCCAATATTTTCCGCAGGAATGCAATGTCCCGAATGCATCGTCAGTATTGTGTTGATGGCATTCCCATACACGTGAACACTGAAGAGTGGAACGGAGTGGTCATGCGCACCCGTCGCGACTTCAGCTGTCATTATTAAAAACGACGAACAGACGGCTGCTAAGTATGACATCCCAGCAGACACATCACATGACCACCAGCATGCAATGAGACCTTCGTTGCAGAGATCTACAGTATATAGGCCAGCCAATGTCGGGCATGGAGGTACTTGGAACATGTGAGCACAAGTGCACTGCATATTGCGAATGAGTTATTTCTACTTCTTGCAAAAAGCTTCATCCCATCTCTCCTACCCAGCACTTTCCCTCTCTTACTCTTTGCATGGCAAGGTCCTATTCACCTGCAACCTTACCTTCTCCAACTTGAAGCACCATTCTGAACAAATGTTGGTTATGGGAAAGTGAATATGTTATCTATAAGTTTTGGAGATCATTAGCACGAAAATGTTAAATTGCTAGATCTCTTGTTTTCAAGATAATGACACTTTCCAATTAGTCGATAACCTACATATTAGGCCTATGAAAGAAACAAATCTCCTATTAGGTTGCAAAATAGCTAAAAATACACTATTAATTCAACATTGGGTACGGTAGCTTAATGGTGACTCCTGCTGGGATGTCTATGGTTATGCAAATTCGTTTTTGAAGCGTCCCTTTCATTATTTATTAACGATCAGTTAACATAAGAGTGGTCTAGGCCCAGGGCATACAGATTGCACTGCGCTCGCCTGCTTGCATTTCTGTGAATTGTATACGTTGTATCCGTGGACCAGGTACGTCATGTCGTCATACTATTTTGAAAGGGGTGCCGAGAGGAGATTTGTACTAGCGCTCATGAGCGGAGATCCAATCGGAGGAAGGCGCGCGCTAGCGTGTCAAATGGAGAAATGCCGAATGTGCTGGAACATTTTAAGCTACCTATTTATTTATGCTGGAAAGAAGAATGTTATAACACGATGTATCCCCTGAATTTACACGAATTATATTGAAGGGAAATAGCATTACGCACTCCCGAGATATGAATGAAGGAAGATTGGAATATGACATAACCGCAGACTCATGTGACGCGCCTGAGCGGTATATAAGGTGCGAGTAATAGACGGGAGCATCTAGTCTTTGTTCTCAGCGGAGCTTATGTGTTTGTGCGGTCTCAACGGGAGTGGGAGTATACGTCATCGCCGTGACTGTTACACGAATTGCCGAGGTGCACGGAGGAGAATATGCTGGAAGGCCCGAGAATTTTCTAAGTATAAGCTACGACCGTATTACAGTACTTGTGAAATGGTGGACTTAGAATTCTTCAAACAGAAGTGAGTTATACAAAAACTTTATTAAAATTGTGGACTATTATTTCAGAAGTGCTAGTCGTTATATATGGGCCAGTAACTTTGTTTCTGAACAGTGCATTACGTTTGTGTGTGGAGACAGTGAACGGAACATGCGGGCAGCTATTAAGCTTTCGTGACGAGTGAAGCAAATATTTCAATCTTAGAATGTACTGCCGCATATTAGAATATGAACGGTGAGGTTGAGGATATTAGGCCACAACACATGAAATTTAATCAACTGTTAATCGAGTGCATTAAAGTCGCAATGCCCATTCAACAATTATGGCAATGTGAATAAGGACTTTGGATAGGCATTACCAGTTTATGCAACCATTAGCCGTGCGCATTCAAGACTTTGGGAATTTCTTCGTGCAACTATAAGCCGAGCGTGCTTAAGCTCAGTGTGAAAGACCAGTGTCTATTGGAACTAATTACCATGTGGTATAAGGACAGTGAAGGACACTCAAAAATCATGTTCGCGGAACATCGTGAACATCATACAAGTTGTATTTTGGGACTTTTTGACGCAATGACCATGCACTAGACACCGAGGATGGGTTAGATGCAGGGAGATGGAGAAAGGACGTTGCCGATACCAGCCCATGAAGGAGTAATGTTGGTTTTATCCATGAGTGGATATTTTGAATGAGGAATTATTTGTGTGAATAATTATTGGGCAGTTGATAATAATAATAATTGAGTATATGAATTTAGGGTAGCGAGGGTTTGAAACAAATAATAATATAATTGTAAATAAATCGATGGTGAATTATTACTACGAATGGAATTAAAAATAATAATAACTCGAAATGAGGAAAATAATGGTGAATAATCCTGACAATTGAAAATGTTCATATGTGGAGTTTGAAAACATGAAACAATAGTTGTAAATCGAATTAGTTGTAAAGTTTATTTGTTTATTTATAAATAGCTAATACCAGATGATGAATAATAATCCCAAGTTAAATAATGGATAATATTTCAAGTAACATATAAAAGTAGTTAAGAACTGAGTTAACTGAAGACGGTTTCTCGAGTATTATAATGAAAGTTAATATCTCTGTTATAGTCAGAAATAATGGTAATCCAAGATCGTGAAAAAAAAATGTGATATTAGAGTTTTGGCAATTCAGTTTTTTAACGGGCATGTCGTGGACATTGTACCGACAGGTTATATGATATTTGGGCATCAGGCAGTGGAGCTTGAATGCGCCGTGAATTTTGAAGTAATGATTATTGTTGATAGCGAATTTGTGGTATACACAATTGATGATTCATTGTGGATTTTTTTTGAATACATAAGTATGTGGATTTTTCTGCCTTTTAAGGAGGTCACGATAGATCTGAAATTACTAGGGAATTATTTCTTTTTCTGCATAAAATCTAATGGCATCTGATTCAGTTAAGGTCAGAATATTACGTCTTGCTACTGATTCGAAAATTACGAGGGAGGATTATTTCATTGGAATAAGATCGAATCCTTAATTTATGATATGCTGATAATTATGAATTAATAATTTTTGCAACAGTTTTGATATTACTCGCTAATCATTCACGATTGGATGAATTATCATAATTGGTGGATAGTTAAGCCTATATTCGAGTGTTTTCTGAATGATGTAGAATTGAAGTTAAACAGATTTTCAACAGTGCCTCGTGTTGAAAAATAATTGAAATGGTAATAAATGTGTAAATAATGATCAACATAAATTTATAAATCTTGAAACTGCATTAATGTGGGCATGATGGACACGCTTAAATATTAGGACATTTAACTACTAGGAAGTGCATTTAGACTACTCTCTTTCTTTCACGATCAGGCATCTCAGGGCGAGAGACTGATACACCCTGCAGATTTAGGTAGGAGAGTGTTTCTACTTGTGACCTAAATATTTTCTACTTTTATTTAATAAAAGCGGTGTGTGTTTTTAAGAATTTTTTTTTTTTTTTCGTCCTTCCTATATTCAGCCGTGAGTCTCGGACACAGTTCAGCACCACCTAGCCCATACCCGTTTTCCCCTGAGATTTTCCGATTCTTGTGTTCAACTGTCTTCGAGGCTCTCGCATATGTGTGCGATTGTCCCCGGAAAAACGGACACATAGATTATAGAAAGGTTAGATGGCTTAACCAAACGTGGGGCACGATTGGTGCGCATTTATGTGTGTCAATCGTGTTCACACATTTTTGTATAGGGCACTTGACGTTTTTGGTCTCGCACTTTGGATTAGCGACCAACATTCAAGCAGGTTAGGTTTGATGTTTAACCATCGGTCACTCCTATTTTTCTTTTCATGTTGATTTTTTGGATTAATTGAAAAGGTTTGTACTTTTGATAGCCACACACAAAATTTACAGGTAGATTTTCTTTTGTCTAGTGTCAGTTTAGTTACGGACACCCATTTTTATTTGTTTGGGAATACACATGACTACTACATAGTATGTAAGTTAGTTATAAGTCTTTCTACTATCTTCTTGGTCTAACCTATCATATTTCTCAAAATTTAAGAGTTACGTCTATTGCTACAGAGCGCGTCTGCTCAAAAGAAGGAACAAAACCAATCTTTAGAGTCTAAATTGGAATCAAAAATGACTGAGATATCTAATCAAATTAAATTATTGGAATCTAAAATGTCAGAGCAAAGTGAATCATTTTCAGATCAAAATACGTCATTTGAATCTAAAATGTTAGAACAAAGTCAATCCTCAGAAAGTAATTTGCAAACGAAAATATTGGAACAAAATAGGTCATTGGAGGAACATTTGGAATTTAGCTTCTTGAATGAACTAAAAGCAAATATAGAGGATTTTGTGGAAAGGTTATTAGAATCATTAGAAGCGAAAATAGGGGACAAGGTTGTTGCTTTAGAAAAGATCAGACTTACAGGGTTCAGGAAATTTTTTGAGCTTAGAAGCCCGTATAAGTGATGGTGCTAAACAGTCTCGAGAACTCACTAAAATGAATCATGAAGCGATTAAGAAGGATTTGCTCACGTTAGAGGGTAGGGTAGAGAAAGCATGACTACAGTACAGGAAAACATGGCGGCAATGGAAATCCGGGTGATGAAAGATTCGAATGACCTGTTTAGGAAAGTCACCGAGAAGATCACTAGGAATTTTCACGAAATAGTCTCCAAAGAACTTAATAATAGCATATTCATGGAATTAAGAAAGGAGGTAAAGGAGAAGGTCACAGAGGAAGTCCGGAAGGAGGTTAGTTCCGACATTAATGAGGAAGCACTCACAGAGATCAAAGACTTGCGTAGTTCAGTTGAAACCAACATAAACGTTATTAGGAAAGATGTGGAAGTATTACAATTGGACATGCGGAAGTTAAATTAGTAAGTAGCAGATAATATGACACAGCAAGGGGGAATAGATGAATCATTCAAGGAAGAGATTAGAAAAGACATTGAAGAACTCAAATCGCGATTGACGCAAACACAGGAGAAGTGCGATAGGGCGAACATTGCTGAGGAAACCTCATATTTCACTCCCGAAAAGCTAGAGTAGATGACCGGTACAGTACGACAAATTTAGGAAAAATTAGCCGAGATAAAATCTAAGTGGACAGAGCCAGGAACGTCGCTGAGCACGAGTGCATGGTTCGGTGCCTCACCATTAACAGATACAATTGAATAAACTTCTGAAGACATATCCAACAAATTTACTGGGGATGGCACTGTCAAACCAGTCCAGTTTTTCAGAGATGTTAAAGATTACCTGAGGGATACAAACGTAACCCGGGAGAGTGCTCAGGGTTGTAGGAAAGCTATTGGACGGACCAGCTCTCGTTTGGTTCCGCGCTTTCAGATCCAATATGTCCAATTACGACGAGTTTGCGCAGGCATTGATGAGACGAATTTGGTCAGCGAAAATCCAACAAAACGCCAGATCCGAATTATACGTGAAACGGTACGCAAAATCTCAGCCTACGAGGTACGCAAATAATTTTACCAGTCAACTCGCAATACTCAAATGCCTAGAACCTCCAATGCCGGAGTATGAACTGATCGCAGCCCTGACGCGACAATTCCCAGTTGACGTACAGCGCACTCTGATCGCTACAGGTATCACTTCTTTGGGAGAGTTCGACGAGATTCTGCAACAACTAAACCAATCCAGTGCTCAATTTTTTCAACGGAATGTAAAGTCAGACGCACACTCTCTCAACGTCATCGTGGCCGATCGTCACGTGCAGGCGACAGGGGTAGATAGGAATCAGAGACAAAATCGAGGAGAGTATTTACCCCTATGAGAATTTATCCGAAACTATAGGCGTAAATTACCTTATGATCGAAGAGGAGACCAGAATTATCGAAATTATAGGAATAGGAATAATTGGAATCAAAACCAGTGCAGAGGACGATATGATAACTCACGCCAACAACGAACGGATAACAGAACTCAAATTTCACGCCAAGAGCTAGAGCAACGTCATCAAGCAAACCAGAATTTCTTGGGTGAATTGAGGTCTAAAAATTACAATGCTCAACTAAGACCATAAGGGTTACAGCAAGATAAAAATGAAAGAAACACACCAATTTCAAATCACCCCAACCAGGGAAATCAACAATAATTCGATATGCCAAACGAATTATCGAACGGCAGGCCGAGGACGCAGACCTGAAAAAGGAGGAAAAGAATGACTCAGAAAAGGATCAAGGAGAAGGTTACCTAACATTTCATTCGAGGTCTATGGAGAGCAAATTCACACATTGATTGACACCGGATCCATGCTAAATATTGTGTCCGAAAGATTGTATGAGAAATGGAAACAGAAGGAACAATTGGGGGAAATTCCAGTGTCTGCTATTAAAATTCAAGGAATTATCCCCGACAAAACCATTAAATGTAAAATTTAATTATATCCAAAAATTAAAATCGAGAATGTTGAATTTTATCACGTTTTTGTGGTAATGAAAAACTTAGTCCACGATATGATTCTGGGTGTGGATTTCATTAAGGAAAACAAGGCAGTATTCGATCTGCGCACAGACAACATTAAATTTCACCGTGTCGAGAAGGTATCCTTTGAAGAAAACCTGGATGACGAAGAGAAAATCATCGAGAGCGCATTCCAATGTGTGAAGGTCACGGAGAGCATGGTCATGGAAAACCAACAGTTGAAGAGAGAAATCTAAAGCCCCGAACTTGAACAGCTCTTGAAGAAGTATGGGGACATTTTCGACACCAAGCCAGGGGAAATAAATAATTTCGAATATAATATCCAAGTAACCGATGATACCCCGTATCAGAATAAGGTATATCCCATCGCAGAAAAATATAAAAGCCAGGTCAAGGATATCATCCCAAACTTAGATAATCATGACATAATAGAGAAGACGCCTACTTCATATGTAAATCCGTTAGCAGTTGTTCCTAAACCAGATGGCAGTCTCAGAATATGTTTGGATGCTAGATCCCTTAATGCTAGGCTACTTCCCGAATACGACAGACCACCAATCATAAAAGAGCTACTGAGAGATTTTCGAGGGAAAATATATTTTTCTACGATTGATTTGACTTCATACTACGGCCATATTAGATTGAGTCCTGAATCCCGGAAGTTCACTGGTTTTCTTTTTGAACAGCAGACGTATGCATTTAAACGTTTTCCTTTCGGTATTAAAACGTCGAGTTCAGTTCTAATCAGAGCGTTGGATAGGAATCTGAGTCCGGAGGTGAAGAAATATGTTTAATGCTATATTGATGACACCTTAGTGGCTTCAGAAACAGAAGATGAGCATTTGTCACATCTAAGTGGACTATTTCAAGAGTTAAGGAAGGCAAATTTCAAAGTGAACCTAAAGAAATGCCAATTTCTCAAGAAAGAGATAAAGTTTTTGGGACGCAAGGATATAGACCGAATGAGGCCAAGATTTAAGCTATAGTGGATTTCCCAAAACCGACTAGGGTGAAGCACGTGCGCCAGTTCTTGGGCACATGCCAATTTTTCACGATATACTGCCCCCACTTCACTCAAGTTGTTGCACCTCTACAAGAGCTTTTAAAGAAAAATAACCGCTGGAAGTGGTATGACCAGTGCGAGTAAGCTTTCCGAGAAGCGAAGAATTTGTTGAAAAATAGCGTGAAATTAGAATATCCAGATTTCACCAAAAATGTTAATGTTGAATCCGATGTTTCAAATATTGGGATTGGAGCCATACTATTGCAAGAGGATGATGACCATACTTGCCATTACCTTGCATTCATTAGTAGAAAATTAAGACCAGCTGAGCGAAATTACTACACGATCGAGTTAGAGGCTCTAGCAATAATTTACGCTTGGGACACTTGGAAAAAGTTGTTAATAGGACATTCTACCATCATCCGAACAGACTATTAATCTTTCGTTTTTTAATAAAAACAAATTTTCCTAATGAGAGGGTCACTAGGTGGGCGTTACTTGAACAGCAATTTAAAATCACTATTCAACATAGGTCAGGCAAGCACAACATATGTGCAGATCTACTGATTAGAGTTCCTGAATCAAACCCTAAAGTTCTACAACTGTCATAAGCAGATGAGGATCAAGAAACGTTGAGAAAGCTGCAGATTTTGGCACAAGCACAGAAAAGACATCAACCATACTAGAGGTTATTTAGATTTTTAAACCGAAACATGGACAGAGATAACGAAGATTATGCATTCACGGAGAGGATATCGAGGGACTATTTGATCTACAATGGACTTCTATGTAAATTCGTGGATTTGTACCACGTAAAACTTAGAATTGTTGTTCCACCAAAGCTGCGACAGCCCATAATTTGGTTGGCCCACAGGACTATAGGACATGCCGGGGTGGACAAGACACAACATGCAATAGAAGAAAAGTTCACATGGGAGCATATGGGGATCACCATTAGAGAGATAATCAGGACCTGTGATTTATGTCAAAGATGTAAATACACGTCACATCTTTTAAAGGAGATACCACGACCCATTATCCCATCGAAACCTAGGGAAATTTTCGAGACGGACATCTTCGGCCCTCTTCCCAAGTCGAAAAGGGGAAACTGATATGTCTTGGTACTGTTGACATCTGCAGCAAATATACCATGTTGCACCCAATACAGAAAGAAACATCCAAATACGTCCTAAAGCGCATAAGGAATTGTGTGATACCCGAAGCTGGGAAACCAGAATAGTTGCTTTCCGATCACGGCTCACAATTCACGTCTGGAGAGTTTAAAGACGCCATGGACACCCTGGTGATTAAACAAGTACTGTGCTCAGTAAGACACCCAGACAGCAATCCGGCGGAACGCGTTATAGCCGAGATTTCCAAATTCTGTAGACTATACATTTCTCAGGAACATTGGAAATGGATGGAGGTCATCCCTATTGCAGCTAAATCCATAAATGGTACAGTCCACGAGGGCACGGGACAGATTCCGTTATTTTTGCATCAGAGAATTAAACCGGCGAGACCATGGGACAACGTAGTTACCATCCCACCAGAACTAGTACCGAGCAGAGAGGGTAGAGAAAATAAGGCGCTGGAAAGATTGGGGAACCAGGCAGACAAACGACACCGAAGAATCCGAGCGAAGAAATTCCAAGATCCGCTGCAGGAAGGTTGTCTGGTCCTAATTAGAAAACCGACACCATCAAGTGTGGAAGGAAGGGTGTATTCGAAGTTTTCTAACTTGTATATTGGTCTCTATACGATCCAAAGAAGCCTGAACAACGGAAGTAATGTTGTTGAGGAAATCGCAACAGGAAACACCACAGGTACATTCAACGCTGCTAGTCTAAGAATGTATTACCCCAGCACAAGAATATGAAAGAGACGACAAGAGGAAAAATAAAACCTTGTGCTCAAGTTTTTATTTTTATGGCGGTAGGGGGTGTATGTACTCGTGGTCCAGGTACGTCATGTCGTCATACTATTTTGAAAGGAGCGAAGAGCGGAGTTCTGAACTAGCGCTCATGAGTGGAGTTGCAATCGGAGCAACGCGCGCGCTAGCGTGGTAAATGAGGAAACGCCGAATGTGCTGGAACATTTTAAGATACCTATTTCTTTATGCTGGAAAGAAGAATGTTATGACACGATGTAGCCCCTGAATTTACACGAATTATATTGAAGGAATCAGGAAATAGCATTACGCACTCCCGAGATATGAATGAAGGAAGGTTGGAGCATGACATAACCGCAGACACATGTGACGAGCCTGAGCGGTGTATAAGGTGCAAGTAATAGACAGGGAGCATCTGTGGAGCTTATGAGTTTGTGCGGTCTCAACGGGAGTGAGAGTATACGTCATCGCCGTGACTCTTACACGAGTTGCCGAGATCTACGGAGCAGAATATGCTGGAAGGCCCACGAATTTTCTAAGTATAAGCTACGACCGTATTACAGTACTTGTGAAATGGTGGACTTAGAATTCTTCAAACAGAAGTAAGTTATACAAAACTTTATTAAAATTGTGGACTGTTATTTCAGAAGTGCTAGTCGTTATATAAGGGCCAGTAACTTTGTTTCTGAACAGTGCATTACGTTTGTGTGTGGAGACAGTGAACGAAACATGCGGGCAACTATTAAGCCTTCGTGACGAGTGAAGCAAATATTTCAATCTTCGAATGTACTGCCGCATAGTAGAATATGAACGGTAAGGTTGAGGATATTGTAACGCTTTCCTGACGGGTGATTATCTTTACCTTCTACGCATGAGATTGATTTGATAATTGGGCGCCAAGGACTCAACATCAAGTTGAAACCTAAAATGTATATTTATATCAACCCCTAGCTTGCGTAGAACACATGAGATACTCTTCGAAATCAGTCCGTGGTATGATTGCATCATTAACCCTGATAACATTTGCATTGGGAGAAGGTTTTGTCTTATATATAAAGCTACCTACTGGAATTGAAGATTGCATGTTGAATAAAATTAGTTTAATAATCAAAAAACAAGACTGTGGTAAATTTAATAATAATAAAAGGAGCTAAAAGATTTTACCATTACCACGTAAAAATTACGTGAAATTGGAGGTCGGATGAATTTACGATTGTTACCAAGCTATGAAGTTGAGGAGTGCGTCAGGCCTCGGCAGCCGGCACAGTTCATATCCTCGCCGCTAGATGGGGGCTTCATTCATTCCATTCCTGACCCGGTCGGAGACTGGAAGCAGGCTGTGGATTTTCATTTTTTCACCAAGCTATGAAGTTACTGAATTTACGATGAAAAATAATAAAAAGAGAGAGAATGCTTAGATATGCGTCAGTTCCGCTCACCATTGAAGATACTTTCTCCCTCGCACTTGTTGCTTCAAGAGAGATTGCTGCAGATTCCTGGTCGGCGTCATCTTCTTCGTTATTGATGGAGTAGCGAATTAATATGAAAGTTTGAATACTGTTTAGTGGTGGATCTAAGTCCCAAAGACACTTATACGGTCTGCCTATTCACAACAGCTCGTATAATACCCATGGCGAATTTGTCAGTGTAGTATACCAGTAAGATGTAGTTCACCATGGAACCCAAGTAATAAGTCCGGAGACTAATGCGAAGATTATAATGTTCTCTGAATCAAAGTAACTGTCCGTCTATTACGGAACGAAAGTAATAAGTAAGTCCACTTCGAACAAAAGTTATAAAGTTAGTCCTCTCTTCACGCAGCGCGCTCACTATATGCACTTGACACGCTTCCCCTTCCAACGTTCCACTCCACGGTCTCCTGCGTGGCCTGTAGACCAAACACCATGCGTCTTCATGCTGCTCACTACAGCCGGCTAACAGCTGCCCTCCTCATGATTGGCTGAGAGGCCCACGTGCATTTCCCCTCCTCAGAGTTCATTGCTCTTGCCATGACGCTTGGATGTACATTTTCCGTTTCCACCAGACATATCGCCTTTTCATTTATCCGTACTGTTGAAGAAGTTCCCTCGGTTGCGACATCTAGTTGTTGTTCTCAGCGGCTATTTCTGGATCCGTAATTCCCGATGACGCAAAACTCTCTTCTAGCCCTAACTGAATATGAAATCCGTACTCTCCGCCATCAAATAATTTACTTGTATAATCGGTATCGGAGTAATCCGATTGATAGTGTTTTCTATAAGATAGAACACCTATCTGTATTGGTTATAAAATTTAAAGGGCTCCAAAATGACATTAATAATAATAATAATAATAATAATAATAATTCTAAATTAAATTCACTTGGCAGAATACCTTGCCGCGTTCAAACAAACATCAATTAGGTTCCATCTAACTTATGTCAGTGGCGTAAATATCCTCCGAAAAATAGGTTACAATATCAGGCCACAACACATGAAATTTATTGAACTGTTAATCAAGTGCATTAAGGTCGTAATGCCCATTAAACAATTATGGCCATGTGTATAAAGACTTTGGATAGGCATAAACCGTTTGTGCAACCATTAGCCGTGCGCATTCAAGACTTTGGGAATTTCTTCGTGCAACTATAAGCCGAGCGTGCTAAGCGCAGTGTGAAAGACCAGTGTCTAATGGAACTAATAACCATGTGTTATAAGGACAGTGAAGGACGCTCAAAAATCATGTTCGTGGAACGTCGTGAACTTCATACAAGTTGAATTTCGGGACTTTTTGACGCAATGACCATGCACTAGAAACCGAGAGGGGAGTGGGGGTAGATGCAGGGGATGGGGAAAGGACGTTGCCGATACCAGCACTAGAAACCGAGTGGGGAGTGGGGGTAGATGCAGGGGATGGGGAAAGGACGTTGCCGATACCAGCCCATGTGGGAAGCCGAAGGAAGACCCCGCATTCCAGCCCGTGATGGAATTTTCCGGAACATCGTGATGGGGCAGGCGAATGGAGCTGTAACAGAGGTCATTGGAAATGCAGACCAGGGCGTGGCTTGGATTATGTGGATACGTACCTACGCTACATGGAGGAACGTATTGCTGCAATCTTCACCACCTGGCAGACGGTACAAATCTATTTCACGGATGATTTGGAAGTAAGTTCTCTAAATGTTATAGTAGTCATGTTGTAGTCTAGTCATGTTCTATTTTCCCAAACTTAGAGGTCAGCGTATTTAGAATTTATGTTTCTATTTCTGAACAAGTCCCATGAGTTGAGACAAGCAGTGATTGTCAGTAAACATTTTCCTGGTTCAAATTTATGAACATAGTGCGGATATCATCGTATTATTTTGCGCTTCCTGATTCGTAACATTCATAGGAGTAATGTTGGTTTTATCCATGAGTGGATATTTTGAATTAGGAATTATTTGTGTGAATAATTATTGGGCAGATGATAATAATAATAATTGAGTATATGAATTTAGTGTAGTGATGGTTTGAAACAAATAATACTAATAAAATAATTCTAAATCAATATCGATGTTGAATTATTAAATTATTACTACGAATGGAATTAATAATAATAATAATAATAATAATAACTCGAAATGAGGAATATAATGGTGAATGATCCTGACAATTGAAAATGTTCATATGTGTAGTTTGAAAACATGAAACAATAGCTGTAAATCGAATTAGTTGTAAAGTTTATTTGTTTATTTATAAATAGCTAATACCAGATGATGAATAATCCCAAATTAAATAATGGATAATATTTCAAGTAATATCTAAAAGTAGGTAAGAACTGAGTTAACTGAAGATGGTTTTTAGAGTATTATAATGAAAGTTAATATCTCTGTTATAGTCAGAAATAATGGTAATCCAAGATCGTGACAAAAATGTGATATTAGAGTTTTGGCATTCAGTGTTTTAAACGGGCATGTCGTGGACATTGCACCGACAGGTTATATGATAGTTGGGCATCAGGCAGTGGAGCATGAATGCACCCTGAATTTTGAAGTAATGATTATTGTTGATAGCGAATTTGTGGCAAACACAGTTGATGATGCATTATGGATTTTTATGAATGCTTAAGTATGTGGATTTTTCTGCCTTTTAAGAAGGTCACGATAGATCTGAAATTACTAGGGAATTATTTCTTTTTCTGCATAAAATCAAATGGCATCTGATTCAGTTAAGGTCAGAATATTACGTCTCGCTACTGATTTGAAAATTACGAGGGAGGATTATTTCACTGGAATAAGATCGAATCCTTAATTTATGATATGCTGATATTTATGCATTAATAAATTTTGCAACAGTTTTGATAATACTAGCTAATCATTCATGAGTGGATGAATTATAATAATTGGTAGATAGTTAAGCCTATATTCGAGTGTTTCAATGATGTAGAATTGAAGTGAAACAGATTTTCAACAGTGCCTCGTGTGGGAAAATAATTGAAATGGTAATAAATGTGTAAATAATGATCAACATAAATTTATAAATCTTGAAACTGCATGATTGTGGGCATGATACGCTTAAATATTAGGACATTTAACTACTAGGAAGTGCATTTAGACTACTCTCTTTCTTTCACGATCAGGCATCTCAGGGCGAGAGACTGATACACCCTGCAGATTTAGGTAGGAGAGTGTTTCTACTTGTGACCTAAATATTTTCTACTTTTATTTAATAAAAGCGGTGTGTGTTTTTAAGAAATTTTGTTTTTTTCGTCCTTCCTATATTCAGCCGTGAGTCTCGGACACAGTTCAGCACCACCTAGCCCATAGCCGTTTTCCCCTGAGATTTTCCGAGTCTTGTGTTCAACTGTTTTCGAGGCTCCCAAATATGTGGGCGTTTGTCTCCGGACAAACGGGCACAACGTGATGGCGTACGGCGTGAATACCAGTGTTATTTTATGTTAGCGCTAACTAGGAGTGCTTCTTGTTAATTAGATGCAAATATTTTTAACTTTAATATTTAATGTAAATTTATTTGATGCTTCTCTTCAGTTGTCATGCTCTGACACTAGTAGTTCTGTTGTGTTGTGTTCGTAACTGAACAGGGAGAGAGAGCGGCCATTTTTAGAAGGAGAAGGGAAGACCGCATTGCCCACCAGTGACGTCACATTCAGTAATGCATCTGTTATAAAATACTCAGAAGCTTGGGGATGGCCCTAAAAAATTATAAGGATAATAATAAAAGCCTGCAGTACCACAAACATAAATAATTGAATTCATTATTGTGAGGATGAGTTGCCACACCAGATATCCATGCGCCTTCAGACCAAGTCACGGTTGACGGCCGTGTCACGTGGCCGGGGAAAAGTTCCGAGCCCGTGATTGCATACGGTTATCATATACTTAATGATCCTACGATCGATTCTGGAAGATAAGCACACCATTTAAACCTCCGAAAGGGCAGTTTTAAATTGAGCTAATGCTCATACATGTGATTTGAAATTTAAGTGAAAATTAGCAAATGTATGCTTGCGGGCGTAAGAAGGTCGCGCTAGGAGAATAAATGCTCACGGCGTGACTGGACAGACACACAGTTTGACAGCCAGCCAGGGGCTGAGTTCACGTCGGGTCTGGTCCCGAATTTAGCACGCGTGATGAAGTGACAGTTTGACAACCAGCCAGGGGCTGCCACCACGTCGGAGTGCCTCGCGAATTTTGTTCGAGATTACAGAGTGATAGTTACAATTTGAAAAAAAAAAGTGACTGTATTATAGCCACCCAGTAGCTGAGTTTACGCCAGGTTACCTGCTATCGTATCCTGCTATCCTATACCTAATCCACGGAATCTGTGAATTAGGTTTGCGCCTGACGTCACACAGAGGAATTGAAAAGAGAATGCGATAGGTGGAGCTTGGCAGCCCAGCCGTTGCGAGAGTTGATTGAATCCAAGGTCGCGCCACCCACCTGCGCTTATTATTCAGTGGCATCGCGCCTCATTGGCCAGTCAGCCGAGTCACTCCTGTGCGCAGACTACTGCTCGGTTCCAAGCTCTGTGAACTTGCGGGATGAAGGGCACAGGCAGGGTAGGAGCAGGCATGAATTGAGAAGCCTGTCGACAGCCCGCCGTGTTACCTGACATACTCGTCTATTTCAATACTGCTGACATAAGGTATTTTCTGAAAACAGTATGGTGTTACAAATAAGTCAGTGAGTCACCGACCAATGTATTTGGTTCAGTACTATGCACGGACCGAGAAACCTCATCACTCGTCAACTCTATTTCTCATAGTCCGCGATGCACATTCCTCTCAAGTTCACGCAGCTTAGACTCGAGCAGTACGTGTTTTCACACTGGCACTTCGCAGATTGCTTGGACGGAGTAGTTTTGTTAATTTATGCAGCGACGTGAAACTTGGTGAGCTGATTGTTCGATGTTATGGGATTGTGTCATTTGTGTATATTCTGCGAGTAGGCGTGGCATGCCTGATGTTGTCTTCAAGGGTCAATGGCCCGTATATTCAGCTGGGGTAGTGGACTCTGTCCTACTCTGAGCGATGGAAGTGTGACTTTTCTACGAAAGGCTTCTGGAATGGTTCAGTGACACCCGACAAATAGGCTTTTATTTCAGGGGCAAAGTTGCCTCTATTCTACGAGTTGTTGGTCGAGAGTGACCTGTGAGTGCACTCCACCCACGCATTACTGCGATGTTTGACACCCACCACATATTAGGAACAGCTGAGGTATTTGGTGATAGGCCTAAGCTCACAATTATGGCATTTTTAGGATCACTAGTCGTGCCATCTAGGTCAGAACAGGTAGTATTTCTGATGTTATGTCTTGTTCTGGTCCACTGATATTTGCGATCAGCTGTTGATTTAAAGGTCAGATTCCAGTTTTATTTTATTTCATTTTGTATTATTTTTATTTTATTTCCACGTGTTTTTTGTTTATTGATTGAAGTTTGGCACTAGTCGTGTCATATTTTGATTTTTGAGATTCTGGATTTTTTGTTTTTCAATCTGTGTATGTGTTTGATGTTATTTGTATCTTCGTATGAAGGGTCACACGTTCGAGCCCACCTTCTTCTTATGGTTCCTATCCGTTCCGGATGTTGGCTACCATCTTGACTGTGCTGTTCCTATCACTTGCAGCTCGGAATAATTCAGTAGATGATTTTGAGGTCCAGGCTGTGAGATTTTTTAACCAGGATATTCTTCTTCGTCCAACACTTCTCATCCCTGGTATTTTTCCTTGAAGAATAGACTGTAGGAGATGGTACTTGATGGTATTCCTCATGATGTGTCCTAGGTATTGGATTTTCCTGATTTTCACGGTGGTTAATACTTCCTTAGTTTTTTTCATTTTTTGGAGAACCTCAACATTTGTAAAATGGTCTGTCCATGGTATCCGCAATATCCTTCTGTACAGCCACATTCCAAAGGCCTCTATCCGTTTACATAAAGACTCTGTCAGAGTCCATGTCTCAGCACCGTAAAAAAGAGTAGAGAACACATAACAACGCAAAAGCCTGATTTTCGTAGTCAATGTCAGCCCATGATGTTTGAACAAATTCCGCATCTTATTGAAAGTTGTCCGGGCTTTCCCAATTCGAGACTTCCCCTCATCAGAAGGGTCCCATTGGTCATTTATGGTAGTGCCAAGGTATATATACTTATGCACTTGTGCAATGGGTTTCTGGTCTATATTTAGTTTGCATGCAGAGACTTTGTTTTTACTAATGACCATCAATTTTGTCTTCTGAGGGTTTATATCTAAACCATATTCATGGCTTTTTTGGATAACTTTATCAATGATATGTTGCAGGCTTTCTTGACTATCCTCAAAAATCACAGTGTCATCGGCATATCGAATGTTATTTATCCAGTTACCATTTAAGAGCACTCCCATCTCAACATCCTCTAGAGCTTCTTTAAAGATATATTCCGAATAGATGTTAAATAACAATGGAGACAATATACAGCCTTGTCTTACACCTCTTAGAATATCTATATCTTTCGTGTTCTCGTTACCCAACCTCACATAAGCAGATTGATTCCAGTACAAGTTCACAATTATTCGTAAATCTTTATCATCTAAGCCAATCTTTTGTAAAATTTCTATCATCTTATGATGTCTTACTCTATCGAAAGCCTTTTGATAGTCAATAAAGCAGGCATATATATCGCAGTTCACATCACGGCACCTTTGAAACAATACTTGAATGCTAAATAGGGCTTCACGTGTGCCAAATGCGTTTCTAAAACCAAATTGTGTAGAAGAAACTTGTTCTTCACATATTTTGTATATTCTGCGATGAATGATCTTCAGAAATACATTCAAGATGTGATTCATGAGACTGATTGTTCGGTACTCACTACAAAACTTAGCTCCGGTTTTTTTAGGTAGTGTAATGAATTCCGATTTAAGCCATTCCTGAGGAATGTTCCCAGAATTGTAAATGTCGTTGAATATTTTAGTCAACCATTTCACATTATCTTCATTCAAAAGCTTTAAAAATTCAGCATTCATACTGTCAGGGGCAGTGGCTTTACCATCCTTCATGGCTTTTATCGCGGTTTGTACTTCATCTACCAGAATTTGGGGTCCTGTTTCACCATTTATTCGAGGTGGCTCCTGTCGAGTATCATAAAACAAGTGTTCTATATGTCTTTGCCACGTATCTTTAAACTCTTCTTTTCCAACAATTAGTTTTCCTTCAATATTGACCAATCTATTTCCTTGTCTAGTTCTATAATTCCCTGTCACTTCTTTAACTTTTCGATGAACATTGAAGCTGTCATGTTTTAATTGTTACTTCTCTATTTCATTACATTTTTCTTGCATGTCCCTTTCCTTAGCTAATCTTTTTCTTTCCTGATTTCCCTGTTGACGTACTTATATTCATCAGGATTACCCTTTGCTTTCCTTCTCTTATCCATCATTTTAAGAATCTCTTCAGTCATCCATGGTTTCTTTTTAGTGATATCTGTTACTAAGTGATCTTTCTTCATAGATTCAACGGTATTAGTTAATGTTTTCATTTTCTCATCGGTACATAAGGCATCAGATAGGGATCCAAGTTCATCATTGAGCTGCACTTCTACATTTTGTCTTACTGAAGGTTCAATTAATTTACGCATATTATACTTTATGGCTCTTCTCTTTTGAATCTTTTTCATTTTGATTTTTAAAACTCCAAATAGAGGGATATGATCGGAATGAATGTCCGCACCGGGGTATGTTTTCATTGAGACACAGCTGTTCCTATATCTTTGATTGATCAAAATATAGTCAATTTGGTTCCTTATAATTCTTTCACCTGAATCTCTAGGAGACTTCCAAGTATACAAACGTCGTGGGGGGTAATGTGAAGAATGTGTTGGTTACTACAAATCCCCTTTCTCCTGAAAATGCGCAAAGTTGATCTCCTCTCTCATTCCTTTCACCAAGCCCATATTGACATACAATACTGCCTTCAGATCCATGTCCTACTTTTGCATTGAAATCTCCCATAATTATTGTTAGATCTTTCTTTGGTAACTGGTGCAAAACACCTGTGATTTGGAAGTAAAACTCTGCAACTTCTTCATCACTATGGTCAGTCGTAGGAGCGTACACCTGGATGATGTTAAGATGCGCAGGCTCAGTATTTATTTGAAGCAACAATGCTCTCTCTGAGATAGGTATAAAATTGGTGACACACTTTGCGACCAATTTAGATACTATAATTCCTACTCCGTGTTGATATAATCCATTGGATGTCCCTGAATAGTAAACTACATGTATATTGATGTCACAAGAACCTGATCCTGGCCAACGCATTTCACTTACGCCCATAATTTCTATCTTCATTCTGTCCATTTCTTGAATCGCATTATGGGTTTTCCCAGCTTGCGCCGTAGTTTGCACATTCCACGTGCTAATCTTTATACCATCTTTCACTGACAACATTCCCGAAGCTGGAGATCCGATTGGGGGACTTGAAACTCCGGAACATTTGGTTTTGAACACAGGCCATGATGTGTTACTAGAGAAATCCATATGGACCTTGAATGCAGTAGTTTCTCATTGCTTTCTGCATTCTCATGCCGTTGACCAACTAGTAGCTCATCCGCCTTCAGGGCTAATTTCTCACCCCTAGGACAAGAGAGTGCCCATACTCATTTAAATAGTTAGTGTGTTGTTATTTCAGTTGGTTTTGCATTTCTTTTTAAATTTTGGATTCTTATAGTTTAGTTTCTAAGTTAAGTTTTCATTGGATTTGTGACTCCCGAGTGTTAGATTCAATTAGGTGATACGATACGCTATTTTGATTTCATACTGGTTTTGTGTAACCCTATTGAGCCCGAGAAGCTCATTGGAAGGATATTACTTTAGGATCATTAATGGACGAACCAAGGAAGCTGATAAACTAAGTTTGAATCGAGTAGTGGACATGTGTTACTCTTTGAACTCTTAAATATCGCCAGAGGATAATATCTACAAACTGAACGTTATGTAAGCACTTGAAATTCAATATTGAAGAGGCTGTTTGATTTGAGGATTTTTCGACTGGTGGAAGGTGATATTTCCATGCCACGAACATGTTTTGGCAAAATGCAGTTCCTCAACGTGGCGGAGTTGATCCTTCACTCGAGCAGTTATGTCCGGAAGAGACGAGTTCTCCTAATTGTATTCCCGCACGAGGGCGGATGGATTTTTCTTATGTGATGTAAAACGTGGGGATTTAAATCTGAGAGAATGTGCTGTTTTTGGCGACGCTATTGTGTGTATTGGAAGTGTAATTGTACAAGTATAAGGCTGAGTGAGCCGTTTGTGAAAACAGTTAATGTGATTTATGGTAAAAGTTAGTCGAGTCGAACTGAGGACTCAGGACGACCACTTGGTAAAAGTGAAGAGTGCAAGAGGAGAGTTTCGATATAATATTGGAGAGAACACGGTAGTCTGATAAGTCAGAGAACAATTCATAGAAACGCTAAACAGTTTAATTTACGAGAACTGCAATTTGTCGTGAAAGATCACGTAGACTTTTAGTGATTTTGCCAGTATTAGAATCAGTGATGTGACGCTGAATGACAAGTGACCAGAGTCTGCGGCAGACCATGGCCAATTTTTCAATCTGTCTGCAAATATAAGTGTAAAGCCAGTGCTTTGATTTCATATAACAGTCGAAACTGTACGTAATTCAGTGCTATTATCATCATGAGCCATGAGACGCAGAAAGAAGAAACACCTAAGCTCAGGCGAGCGAAACACGTGGTCGCTCACACCAATGGCAACCACACCAGAATAATGCTCAAACTAAATACACTGAGTCCGTGAGTTGTAATTCAATCTCTGTAGAGGGTTAGAGGCTCGTAGAGTAGTAATAGAGGCCACATTTACGCACGACTTTATATAAGTAGGGAACATGTATTTAGTTTAATTAAATCTTTATTCAACACCTTTGACAACAGTACAGGTCATGCAGTGCTAATCATCAATTTTTCTTGTATACAATTTAGCCAGGAGATAATTCCAGGAGAGGTCTAAGGAGACCACATGTGATTTTGTAGTGGAGTATTTTTCATCTCCAACTGTTTAAGATTCCATTTATTTTACCTGCAAGTGTACGCAGGGAACTCCACATTTTTAGTTGAGCGATGTATTTTTTTACTTAATTCCATAGTAAATGAATGGAATATCTTCAGTCCTAAGTTTTGGACAGTTATTATGTTTGATAGGCTTGAGTTAAGTCATGTGTAAAAGAATTTACAAACTTCTACGTATCATTTCAGAGTGTTGTGGTGAAACACACTGTTTCTATCTTTCATTTAGTACTGTCTGGTCTATTTGGTTATGATTCCAAGAGCTTTGGAATAGCCCATATGATTTTACGATGAAGTAATGTATTGATCGCTGTCTTTGCGTTTATTGAAAGGAATGAGAGTGTTATTTTATGTCTGTGTTTGTCACAGTTAACTTGATTTTTACGCCTGTAAGATTTACAAGGCAGTGGACATGTGATATTGCCACCCAGAAACTTGTTTCATTCTGCATACATGTGAGCTTTGTGTCACTGTTAAAATACGATTACAATATAAATAAAATATTTATTGCGGCCAATGGCCATAGATAGGAACAACATTATAACAATGTGAACAATATTGAATCAATCGTGTACCTAGGTAACACCAGAGACTTGTGTTCATCAAGTCCGTTTACCCATTCAACTACACTACACTTTGATCAAGACAACTTAATCAGTCCTCGTCTAAACAAAACTGAGTGAGTGATATTAGTCTTCTACTGCATTCCATGGCATGATATATATCGCACTGATTACAATATGTGAGACGACTAACTGAATACTAGAAGGCTTTGCCTAGACTTGTGAAATGTCCTGTGTTCGAGGAAATTAATGAGGTCACAGCCAGCTTAACGCTGTACATTTTCCTTTCATATCAGAGTAACTAATGTTGAATTAAACTGCTATTGTAAGGTGTTAGGAGAAGTTTTGGGCCATAATTAATATGACTATGTATGAAATGATAGATTGACTCCATTTTTTAGTACAGATGACCTTAAATGTATAATGTAGGGCGAATTTATGTGTTTATTACCGTAGATGTTTTATTCCTACGAGGATTTCCGCTATTAGAGCGATGTGTTATTGGTTATAGGTGACATGAGGCCAGTTTTGCCCAGTCAACCAAGGTTATAACGCGCTATTAGAGTCATTGTATGACGTCAGTAGGACGTAGTGTTATGTGGATCGCCTAGGTGAACGATTTTAGACCTATCTGCTCATATACTGATGGTGTTACTAGTTACCACATGCAGTGGAGTTGATCATTCTTCTTTGTTTTTTTACACGATGAGGGAATAATTTATGAACTAATATTCAACATTAAAAATCATGGAACGTAATTCTTTAGCTAATACTCAACCTAATACTGAAACCTAATTAATTCACGATGTATTTATGATGTTTTGATTTTGTTGAAGTTGCTTACTGCGATGTTCTTTCTTTCTTTCTTTCTTTCTTTCTTTCTTTCTTTCTTTCTTCGACCGCTTGTTAGACATACTAGACACATTAGGACAGTTTTTCACTCTACTTTTGAGACGACTGATTGTAATTGTGGTGAGAATCTGAAGGCACCGGCGATGAGGATTCACGCGATGTTAGCCGTACTTGTAACTACGCTTTCGCCATCCTAACGTTCACATGCAGATGACAATTTAATATAAACAACATTAAGTTTGTGTAGGCAGGCATTTGAAATATAAATAAATAATGGGAGTGCAATATTGATTTTCTGTTGTATACCCATTTTATGTACCCTGTGTGTATTAGTAAGATGTTTTGGTTGGTTAGGATTAAATTCGTGCATAGCTTTGTTTTTTTGTTTCTTTGATGTAGGCGCATCTCGCCTACAGTTTAATGTAAAGGTAGGATTTAGCTAAGAAAATGTAAAATAACGTTAACTGTTGGACGTGATACCGTCATAACTTAGATATTTTTATTGGTGCCATTAAATGTAATGAAACACTTTTGCTATTGTCGACGTTTAAATTCACTTGTTTTCCTGTAGATTCTGGGTGTGGTTATTATTATTCTTCAAGAATCTTTGTAGTGCTTAGGGTTTATTTACTTATCACATTCCTAGCTTTATTGCAATTTAATTAATTTGTGAAAGGTGCTCGAGAAGGTTTAGCTTGAATTTAATTGAGGGTTTAATTCATTGTTTTTTATTTTTATATAGATTTGCGGATTAGCCGATTTATACCCTCCGAAGTAGGCTAGGGATTTTTTCTTGATGAATACATTTTTGATCTTTTACTTAATACTGGACTATTTATTGCTAGCTTTAAGTTTTTTGGGGTATGTTCTCTTTGGGTTGCGTTTTTATAACCACTGGCCTCTCACCCAACCCGACACTACCCGGGTGTAGCAATCTCGTGAGGGCTAGTCTGGGAACATATTCCATCCTCTGAGTATATGGGTTCATTGGATGGGGGCGTCGAGAAGGCCGTTGGTGTTCTGCGATTCCCCGACATTCCTGTCTGATCGGGCACACTATATCTGAGGGGTTGTAATATAAGTGAGTTTATTTTTGATCTAGATTCATGTTGCTTATCTAGTATACTTGTGATGAGGGTATCTGTCATACTCACGGGTACGAGCCCTTATGTTTAAGATGCCCAGTATATTGTAATTAAGGGTAGAGACACGTATTGATGTACAGTTAGAATAGTTACCCAGCACTGTAGCCAACGGCAACTGACACAAATCCAAATTCAAACAGTTATTGTTTGGATCTGGATCTACAATGTTTACTCATCTCAGCCTCTAAAGTCCACGTCAACGAACTAAGCAGATTACAGCTGTTAAATATATTAGGCTATATCATTCATCATTGCTTTCCTTGGTGAATGGACAGAGTAACCTTATTTGTGTTTGTTTTAATGTAAGGTCTTGATGACAAGATCTTTTGAGATCTTTTGTTGTTGTTGTTGTTGTTGTTGTTTGTTTCAGTGGGTTTATTGTTCAATCCTGAGTGTTTTCAGTGTGATTTTTTAAATTTTTTTTAGTTTGTATCATGTATAGTTGAATAAACTTGTTAGTTAAAGATATCCCATGTGTGTTGATTGCAGTCAGCCCTTATGATTTCATGAAATACTGTTTTATTGTTAAGTAGAGGACTGAACGCAACCCCGAAGTAGATTCCTGTGACGGGTGCAGTACATAACGCGCATGTACAACAGTATTTACAATTAGTAAGCTACATAAGTTCATTTTAAACTTTGTAACGAGTTGGATTTTGAATCAAGTATCTTTTATTCCGTTAGTCTGTTTTACTTCTATAAGTGTTGCGTTTTCTGGTACTACGTACTTTTTATGTGTATAAAAGTGAAAACTCTTTTCAGTTGTTAACTTCTATCGTAGCGAGCATTTGAAGTGATTGAGTTCTAGAAGGATTCGTCTTTTACCGTTACATTTCAAATTTCTTATTTACGTAATTAGCTTTTGTAGTTCGTTAGTAAGGTTAAACTCTTTAACGAATACTTATATATCGCTGAGTTGAGACTGTTTATTTTGTAGACTTACCTGGTTTCCTGATGTTCCTGTACTGGCATCCACTTCACTTCACTTCACTTCCAACATTAAAAAGTATTAACAATCAACGCCACACGTGTAGAAGTTTAACAGACTAACGGAATAAAAGTCATTGATTAATAATCCCATTCGTTACAAAGTTTATTTTAGAAATTTCGTAGCTTATTAATCGTAAATGCTGTTGTACATGTCCACTGAACCTACGCGAGAAGGATCTGATGATGTTCGCATGATCGAAACTAGTCATCGAATTAAGCCCCCCACTTGTGTGAGATGTATTTTATTAAGTGTATAAAGAAGCCATGCATTTTATTTCAGGCACTAGAAAATTAATTGTAACTCCTCGCCTAATCTAATAAGGTAGACTCGTGTTGACAAACTGAAAAGCTTCTAAAAAAAATATTACTTAGGCAATACTGAAACATGGCTTCTAACATTTCGGTATGTAGATAGCGCCACGAGTTACTTCTTCCATATTCGTCAGGTTGCTATTATCTACTGCATTACTTACTGTTATTTTCCATAAATACGTTGGGATCGTAGGTGAAGCCACTACTTTCCAGGATATTCCCACAACTGGCGTGCTCTCCAGGTTTTTGCAGGTTGATGATAGACCGTATCCCGGCACTGCAATCACAAAATAGGTACCCGTTCAGAACAAACAAAGCAATTCCCAGCACTGGATCTTGTAATGAGTACATTTGAATCATGTTCAGTATGTAGCAGCGAACATAATAATGTTTTATCTGCGGCTTTTCCCAATTAATTGGGGTCGCCGGAGTCTTTGGTTTTGACCGTGGATTTAAAGCCAGATGCCCTTCCTGACGCCACGTGAATTTTCAGTTGAAAATTTCACCCCACTGTCTCCGGGAATCGAACCCTGGCCGTCCGGGTGAAAGAAGAGCAGCTAAGCCACTGCACCAGCACGCTCCCCAGCTAACAAAATAATAATAATAATAATAATAATAATAATAATAATAATAATAATAATAATAATAATAATAATGGATTGGTTACAGAACAAATCAAAAGTGAACTGGAAGACTTTGGGGTACACCAGTATCTAGAACGACAAATTCAAAAACATGTTAATAGAAAAACACACATTGAGTTTTTTAAAATTAAATGTAAATATCTCATTCACAGCAACAATCGAGCCTTTGAACCATATCGTAGAGAGCATGCCACGGTGCTGATCTTGTATATTAGATCAAGTTATAACATCTCACTCGCCAAGTATCAATCGAGTAAGCAACCAGGAAATTACCGCACTAATTAGTCTGCTACAGCTGTGGGCTAATTTAAAAAATTCACGGCACTACAAGAGTTCCAAGACAGGTTTGGGGTAAGTGACCAAATGTGTAAACACTGACGTCATCTTACTCACGAGAAGAATGGTTGAAAATTGGTTTTCTCTCACAAGGTAAACGACACAGTGCTCTGTTCTGATTAACGATAACAATCATCACACCATATCAAGTGTCATATCAAACCTATAAGCCAATTTTCCCAGGAGAGTTAATTTATGTTTTTGTTCGTAATTGAGTATATAAATCAGAATTTTAAGAAGAAGGTACAGGCCGGACGTTTGTTTTAGACGAGTGAAAAATCTTAATGAAAGCCTGGAGGCGAGTTACTACAGTACCTGTGTTGTTATCAGCTGCCCCAAGCCGTCCGATGATTGACAAAGTTGTTTCACACCACTGCTGAAGTACAGTCATTGGCAAATATAATGGCGTTCTGTTCGTAGCTACGTAACGTGTACATCCGCGTCACACAATACTTCGACGTGGACTGTACTGTCTGCTCAAGTCTGGAATTCCATTACATCAGATCGGTGGTGACAAGTGTGAAGCGATAGGGTGAGAGAGTGAGTATGTATAGGCTCACCCGCAGGCTTCAAGGTCAAGGGCAATCGTCTAAAACAAACGTCCGGCCTGTATTGTCTAATTCATTTTATAAGCAAGCAGCAGTTCTGACAATTGAAATATCACCTCACATTTGTAGATTAGATTCAAGTGCTCTCCACCAGTTAAGACCAGGCAACATGGAAAGATCATCTCCTATAGATGTGAATATAGGTGGCACCCATCAAACCATACAATTGATATCCCAATCCCAACTCAGTTTTTAAGTTCTCATAGAAATTGAATTAAATAAGACGAAAATATACTGTATTAAGCCTTATGTGAATATTTACAGTGCTACGTTTCACTGCGCTCGGATAATTAAGTCGCGAGGAAAATCCACATAAATATTTAAATAATACTGTTATTGGTTTTACGTCCCTTTTAACTACTGTGGTTTGACATACGGTAAATATTTAAAATTCGCGTCACTACCATGTTGTATTCTTCATCAGTTTAATGAAAGTCCCATGGGTAGACGTATGTTTATAGCCCCTATCAATGTACAATTGATTGACGTAATAGATTAGCAGATATTGTGAACCGTCTAAATATTTCGGATGGCCGCCATGTTGATTTATTCTGTATGTAGGCCATAGAGTTATGTACCATTAGGTGAAGATTAATGTGTAATATTAAAGGTAATAGTGAATCGTTCAGAATATATCTGCACAATTATAACGAAACTTAGTTACAAAGAATTACCTTACAAGAGATCTTGCTGAAATAAACCATAAGAATAACACGCATGGCGACCACCTAGAAAATAAAGAATATGGTAATAAATAACTCAAGGTAATTTTAAGATACAACAACGAAACATATCAGTATGTAATAATGATCATGTGACCTCCTGAGAGGCCGAGTGCAGGTCTTTCTAATTGACGCTCGTGGGCGACCTGCGCGTCGTAATGAGGATGAAATGATGATGAAGACGGCGCATACACCCAGTCCCCGAGCCAGGGGCATTAACCCCAGGAAATTAAAATCTCTGATGGACCGACCAGTAATCGAATCCGGGACACGGCGGGTCAAAGCCTAGCGCGCGAACCATTTAGCCACGGAGCCGGGCAGCAGAACGTAGAACCTTTTAAGTAGCTTCCTATGACCAAGTCAAAATAAGAGCTACTCCATACTGTAAACTATTGAGCTAGGCTAGATAAATACGTACATTGCATTAAAATATTTTTTTTATTTTTTTATTTTATTTATTCAATTTACCCTCTAGGTTGGTGGTTCCCACGGACTCAGCGAGGGAACTCACCTCTACCGCCTCTATGGGCAGTGTCCTGGAGCTTGGAACATCTGGTCGGGATGGATACAACTGGGGAGGTGTGATCAGCACTTCGCCCAGGCGGCCTCACCTGCAAAGCGAACAGGGGCCTCATGAGGGATGGGAAGGGATGGAAGATTGGGATGGATAGGCAAGGAAGAGGGAAGGAGGCGGCCGTGGCCTTACAGTAGGTACCATCCAGGCATTTGCCCGAAGACGAAGTGGGAAACCACGGAAAACCACTTCGAGGATGGCTGAAGGTGGGAATCGAACCCCCTCTACTCATTTGGACCACCCGAGGATGAGTAGACCCCGTTCCAGTCCTCATACCACTTTTCAAATTTCGTGGCAGAGCCGGGAATCGAACCCAGGACCTCCGGAGCGGCAGCTATCCTTGCTGACCGCTACGCTACGGAGGCGACCTAAAATATAACGCACAGGGAAATAAAGTGATATTATTACATTTGAGCCTGTGGAGCGGAATAAGTTGTTACATAGGTGGAGGACAGTCTCCGATATCAGCTCGAATAAACAAACAGAAGGCGACAACGCGTGTAGCTGGGAAGTAGGGAAACCACTATCTCGAGCAAGAGGCGTGGCCAATTAGCACGTACAGCACGTGACAATCAGCAGAATGAGGTCGATCTATAGTGCGTCTCTACCTTAAAAGACAGTACGCATTAAATGGGGCGCGCTGATGCCATATCTGCTGCATATAAGTTCTGCAAGGCCAGGCACATGATGTTAACATAACTCGTATACAGGCATGGTTTTACGCAAAACTCTCGAAATTTCCGAAATATTTGTTTGTTGTATATAACTGTACATCATGCCTTGCAGCGAACGGCGGTACAAAATTTAGATATGGTACACCAAACCTCACAGCGCAATTTTAATTCAAACATTATAATTGATAATTTTCAATTATTCATGAATATGATAATATTATAATATTAAATTTTCTCGAATATCATACAGTAGGTTAAAATAAATGATAATATGGCATTTTCCACGAATATAATAATATCAGAAAATTGAAAGTTTAAAAAACATATCTCATACCTTCAGGCCTGCCCACTATCCTCTGGTAGTGGTGTTAACCCTTCCATAAATTCCTCTGTGTCCCTGGATGGTCCAGTTTCAGCCGAATAGGAACCAGTAGGCGATCCATCGAAAGTGGAAGAAGACGAAGATGAAGATGATGATGATGATGAAGATGACAAGCGTATCAAAAATTGTTCCTCGTCATCTTGAATCTCATCCGCTTTCCACAGTTCACTTTCGATTCTTTCGGTGCGTTTCACGTAGTTTGCCCAGTTTTGTGTGGCCACGTGGTGGTATGCAGCCGAAATTAAAGTCTTCATGTCTTGTTTTTTGAATGAGACGTTGTTCAATTTTATATAGTTCTTCACTTGCGCCCATACCATTTCGATGGGATTAAGTTCACAGTGGTATGGCGGCCAGCGATGAACATATTTTCCTGCTGATTTGGCCATCTCGTCAATGATGTATTTATCATATCTCTCTCTGTTTTGATTTACAATAAAAAGGAGCTCCCGCTTTAGCATATCATTTCGAAAGGGGATCCCCTTTGAGTGAGCTAGTCTACAATCCGGTCTTTTCTCCATGACGTTGTAGGTAAAAAGTTCGCTTTTCCGACTGTGATAGCCTGCATTATTACTAGGATAGATCCTTCGGGAACATTGGGCAACAATTGCTCGGCAAACCACTTTTCATACAGTTCACCTGTCATTTCATCGTGGGCGTCTGCCGTGTTCTTTTGGCACAGAAAAGTTAACTCGGCACCATTAACAAACCCTTGTTCATTCCCAGCATGAACCAAGGCAAACCTCGACCCACGAGCCCTAGGTGGCCTAAGACCTGTGCTAACACCCTCAATTGCTGCCTGACGAGCACTTTTAATTTCAGTATCTCTCCATTCTTGTGTCACGGTGTGGCCCATGTTCACCCAAAACTCGTCAGTAAAAACAATAGATTTGCCTTCATTCCTAAATCTTTTCAAGTCCTTAAGATATTTATGACGCCGCCTGATTATATCATCCCTTTCAATCAGGGCACATTTGTTGGCTCTTCTTACATATTCAAACCCTATGTCATGAAGAAATCCATTTAAAGTGGACCTCGAAATATTTGGCAGTGTATCATCACTGTTTACCCTGCTCAAAACTATATTTAATGTTGGTGGTATGTTTTGAAAGAACAATGAATGAACGATGCGACAGACTCCGCTTTGTACTATTCCATCATACTTTATTAATCTAGCATTTTTTTTGTTTACTCGCTCGATTAGGTTTTGATTTTGCTGGCGTTCTCAGAGGACCTTCCTTTTTTTTCTTTTCTTATTCTTTATACGAAACTTTCTGAACACCCAGTAGCTTCCGCTGTCTTTTCAACTGCTTCGGTAACGTTCATGTTCTTTAAGAAATAATTAAATATATTCAGTACTATAATCCGTTCTCTACTGTGCAATTTGTCAATTTTACGCCGCTTTCTAGTTGCTGTATTCATAGTGAATATTACAATAATAAATATAATAATAACTTAATAATGATTAACACAATTTATAAAAAACACAAGAACCACTTCACTTTACAGTTTAACTTCACACCACAACAAATTTATTAACACTGAGCTCTGTGGTAGCACAGAATCTTTTCCTACGCTCATCAAAAGCAGTCGTGAAGATAACCATCCCACCTGAATAAACAAAATATCGCAGCGTCAATTGGTGCTGAGCGGGGACTTCACGCTAAGTGCGATAACTTGTGAATGCTATCTGATAACGAGCTGTGGTTTGTTTTAAAAACTATGTCAAACATTAATGCACATTTCTTCTCGCTTAGTCACCGACGTAAAGTCAATAGCAAAAATTTTTCTCGCATGCCAACTTTTCTGTGATACCATCCTATAATTTTCAAGTAACGTTTAAGAAAAAATATAACTATATTATTATGAAACAAATTACTGCCCTGAGAAATAGGATATCTTCTACGAACATCAGGCAATATAAAAATAAATTCTTAATCCGTTGTGATCATTAGTTCATTAGCTATGGCGTGATAAGTTTTATATGTGCATAAAAATAGATTCGCGCTAAAATATCGTAATTGTGAAAATTGGAAAATGAAAATCCACAGCCTGCTTCCAGTCTCCGACCGGGTCAGGAATGGAATGAATGAAGCCCCCATCTAGCGGCGAGGATATGGACTGTGCCGGCTGCTGAGGCCTGACGCACTCCTCTGGGGCAATGATTAAATGAATGACAGATTAAATGAAATGATGGAGAGTGTTGCTGGAATGAAATTTTGACAGGGAAAACCGGAGTACCCGGATAAAAACCTGTCTGCCTCCGTTTCGTCCAGCACAGATCTCACATGGAGTGACCGGGATTTGAACCACGGACCCAGCGGTGAGAGGCCGGCGTGCTGCCGCCTAAGCCACGGAGGCTGTAATTATGAAAATTGGACCATGTGTTAATTATTTATGGCTGTTAATTTTACATCATCATAAAGAGCGAAAATTCTCTATAAGACCACGCAAACATTTTCTTAGATTTATCACTTTGTATTATTGGGAAATGGCAACATCGCAGGGGTAGAAGAGGACGAAGCTAATTGCAAAACATATTAGTGCGAGAGAGAGGCAAATACTACATTTAATCCCATACTGTATTTTAAGGTTGAGACGCTCTATAGAGCAGTGGTTCTCCGTAGAAGTCTGCGGACCACTCACCCTGAAATTGAATTATGTACTGTACCCGATAATCCGCAAAGGATCCTGTTGGAATATCCATTGCCCCCGCTGGATTGTCTATTTCTAACAGCACCGGCATATACAACATTAGAAATCGCTTCCAACATGGCCTTTAGGGATTTACAGACAGCAGTTACAAGAATATTGTGGATCAACGACCAACTACACGGGGCAGTCACCTTTACTTACCTCTCGGGGACTGGGAATTCAGCTTCGCCTACACTACATCCACAATACTCTGCTCCTTATATTTAAAATGAATCACACCCCAACAACAATGGAAAACAATCTGAACAAAATTTATTAACAATAGGGTAAACTTATCTACTATAAATAAAATAACAATAAACGAATTTAACAATAGACATTAAAATTAAAAACACGCAATCATTCACACCTCTTTTCAACTCTACATCTTACTACAATGCTGTATTAAAAATTATGAGTATAAATCTTGGCTTGTTCTAGGCCTACAATGCGTAAAAATAAAAACGTTTAATGAAGTCTCTTAATGGCATTCCAGACACATGGTTTCATTCACAAGCCTGCGTTTGCAGAACGCACGTGCATTAACTTTGTTTCATCAATGAAATCCCGGCACCACGCCGTACTTGAAACTGGTTTATACAATAAATACAAGGCGGTGGGTCTACACCTGTTCATATTATATCATCGCTCTCCAATGCTAACGGTGAATCATTCTCGTTAGCCCATAGAGACTGCTTGTGTGTGCGTTTTTAAAAACACGTAAAAAGTAACATTTACATGTTACAAAAGTTCACATAACTACTTCGTTTCTTAAACAATCATTCAAAAAAATTTTATACACTCTTTCATTCGCACTCCGCAATTGTTCTAGACCAATTCGGATCCACATATGCTCTTAACAATGAATAATCATACACACCAAAAACATCCGCTCATAAACACACTGTTCCAAAACAATTGATTAATAAATCCTACTAAATTATTTAACTAATTAAATCATTTCCACAAAAATTATTTACATGTAATATGTTTATAGTAATATCCATTATCTAGTGTTGCTAACGCGACACTTTCGAGATTCTAACTTCTCGGTTACAATATAATTCTTAACTAAATATATACACTGGTTTTTCACATAACCATCCTTCTCTAACGTTCTGTAGTTTTATATACTGCTTACACATCGTCTTATATAGGTTTCATTACATTATCGGTATAATACAGTCGACTAATTAAGGTAAACTGTACGTAATTACATCACTTCGGGTTTAATAAAATTTAATAATTGTATTATAGGCGTGAGTAGACAATCTTTCTCAAGTTGCATTTCCGCTGAAACCCTCCTGTTAACGCAGCTAAATCGTTAATTCGCAAGAACTGGACTACTTGTATACAACGGCTCTTATCATGATACATGCCTTTTTTTAAATCAAAGAACAACAATACTTTGACTTCCTTAAAATGCGGAATTCCCTCGCACGAGCACTCCATAGCTCTACAAATCCTCATATAACAGTATATATGGCATAAACAATTATCATCTACTATGTTAAACAATAACCAAAAAGGGATTAATTGTTATTAACATATCTTATGTAGGAACTTCTCTCAAATAATGGCATGACCCTCAGTATCATTGCACATGAATACTGGACTACAATTATACATGCGTAAGTTCTTCAAACGAAACTTCCAATTGTAATGGCCGATATTAGACAGTCGTGATTAACCTCCTAAAGTTTACTCCACAACAAGATAATTAACTGTTAACTCGTCTGTCGCAAATACATATAATAAAAATAATACTCCTATCTCATCTCACTTGTCAAGCTGTAAATTGTTTATCGTTGTAATATCATGTCTACAAATGACGTGATGTTACACAAATAGGATAAAATAACACACATGTTATTTATAGTGTCAGATAGAATTCAATCTTGACCGGGATAAACTAGCTTTGAATTCCTAGCCAAAGATTTGAATAATCTTCTATCAAAAGGTATTTCCTCTAACATATTAAATGAACAAAGCTCTTAGCTTTACAAATAATAAGAAAGGTTTGTCAATGTCGTAATGTTTTTACACTCTACACAAAGAATGTTCATAGGAATTAAGACTTCGGTCTTATCAAACGACTAGTATTTCTTAGATCGTCGATAGTTTATGTACAATAATGATATAACAATATCATTCGATGTTTCTTCTTTTCTTGAAGTTATATGTCGTTACATTAAAGTGCTCAAATTAAATTTAATAAGAATTTCATTTGAAGCTATGACACAATGTCAGAATACTTGGTTTAAATGAAATTATTAAAATTCGCGAGTCGAAACGACTAGTCTCCTATGAGGCAATATAATTCCTCAAACAAAAATTTTAATGTCAGTTCCACAACTGATCCGTAGAATAAAATTGAAAAATAGATGAAATGCAATCATCTTCTAAATAATTTTGAAGTATAAAAAACTCAACACACATCTGAAGTGTAAAATACATAAAAGCACTGAAATACATGAAATGTGAAAATATGGAAATATGGAATAAAATCGCTGAAAACATGGAATAAGATCGCTGAAAATATGGAATAAGATCGCTGACTCAGAATGATACTAATCAAGCTCTATATAACAATTGAGATACACTAATACCTTATTTGGACGAAAACTTGAAGATCTATGTAAGTATTCCCACAATACTTTAGATGTTTCCTCAGTACAAGACCCTGATATGGATCTGCATTCGAACATCGGATCTGCGACCTCAGAGATAAGAAACATCTCTCTCTGGAATTCACCAACATTCGCCTGGGCTCGAACGACATCCTTCTGGCAAATTATTTTGTGTTGCTGGGTTACCTTTCCCTAGCATCTTGACAAATCTCTTCTGTAGAGTCTTCATTCTCCGTCGTAAATATATATCGGCTTCATCATTGGAATATAATTATGGAAATATTCATATAAATAGTGAATGAAATGTTTCCATTGCTAATTGATGTTATATTAGTGTTCGTAGACTGACGAAAATGCACAAGATGGACCGTACACTACGTCTGTATTCAAGAATACGTTGTCTAACGAAGCTCCATCGTTGTATCTTAACTCCTGTTATCGAATATGTCTCTGGCGCATGACTATCTAGTTCATCATATCAACAATGTTAATTATGCTGAATGATAATGTTTGAAGAATAATAATAGTCATTCTGTTAATGTTTATGTGTTGCGCCAATATTAAAAGTTCTCCGCCACTGTTCACTTGAACTGCGTTCGTCAACTTCACGTTGCAATTTACAATGATATTCAGCTTTGTTTCCAACACATTTGGAAATCTAACTTGACAGGCTGATATTGTCAAAACGGTGAATATTAAAGCGCTCGACTTTTCACAATATACAGTATGCGACCTGTTCTTTATATATATACGCTTCTTTATATTTAAATCTCAATTATATATGAGATATAATCAATACAATACCGGGTGAGTTAGCCGTGGTGGTTACGGCATGACTGATGGCAGTCGCTCACATCCGGGAGGCGAGGAGGTTCGAATCCCCCCGCCGGCAACCTTGAAGATGGTCTTCTGTGGTTTCCCATCTTCCTTCCAGGCAAATGCCGGGGTTGGTCCCTAACAATAGGCCACAGCCGCTACCTTCCAACTCCTCGTCCTTACATTCCAAATTCCCTCCTTCCCTCCCCAACGGTACTTGTAGCTCACCCATTGGGTGTCCGTCTCGAAGCAGCTACAAAACTGGTGAGCCGAACATGTCCTCGGACACTCCCGGCACTAAAAGCCATACGCTAAAAAAAAATAAAAATAAATAAATAAATAAATCAATACAATGTTCCTCGCAACTTCACGTAGAATGGAAGTGCGGTGATCTCTAACGTTCCACCACCTAGCTATCCTCGCGTCTCCACAAGTCGACAGTCGTCGCACTCGGACTAAACGTTGGGATCTCCATTAACCCAGTAAAAACACTTCCTCACTCTTCAAAGTCTGCTGGAATAAGAACATCGATCCTTGGATCTCCCCCTCCAAGTCGAATTTTTGGCGGCCATATCAATCTCCCACCATAATTTTAGCGCGTAGATTCCCAATGCTTATTACTGCGTAGATTAACCGATCTGCGGTTTTTAAAGTATCAGACATAATTTCTCTTAATATTCTCTTCATTACCAAATAAGAAAATCTTCTTCTAAGGGCCTAAATGCATAATTTCAACATATTGTGTAATTAAAGTTGATCCGGTCTTCAATAAGACCTGTTCTCATTGGCTCTGGGCTGGGATCCAATAGCATAATTTATAACAATATTTATAATATTAATTTCCAAACTCGCTGTTGCTATGCTAAATATAGCCTTCTAGAAGCGTCCATTGTGCAACATATCACGTGATCGGGCTCTCCCACAGTCTCGAGCTTGTAACACGACCCTCTTGTGTCACACTTCCAGAAATTATATTTGCTGGTTAAATTTTATCATGGGGACGAAAATACTCTCATTTTGTCCCTAAATAATTCAATTTACGGGGGCAGTACGGACCACCCCCCTCCCCCGCCCCTACCTCCCCGCCCCCTCCCCCAATAACCCCAAATCAGTTGTAACCTTTCCTCAATAACACTTATTTTAAAGATATTTCAATTCAAAATCTGATAGTCATCACCGCGAATACATTCGGACGATTCTCGTTCAACGCACATCGTTTTCGAATTCTCATTTATTGGCCACATTTTTATACTTGCTGGTGGACCCCTCTCTCCCGCGGACCACTCCCGAGGCACTCGCAGACCACCGGTTAAGAATCACTGATCTAGAGCAACTAGAGATGAAATCAGAGAAGCCAACTGCATATAAAATCACGCTCTTATTTATGAGAGAATTAAAGGCTGTATTTATAATTGGATTATAATAACTACGCAGTTGAGGGGCAACAATTGATTATGCTCACAGCAGGGCGACCAGAGATAGGAGGCGAGCAGTGGGGAATTACCTAATTATATGAAGACCCAATACCCAAGCTAAGCTAATTACGAAAATTTGGATGATCGAAAATTAGCATGAAGGCCAAAATCAGAACCTACAGAAACGTCCTATCACAAATTGGGGATCTTAAGTTTCTAGACCCATTTTTTAAAAATAATGATCACGTGACGTTATCCAAGTTGGGACCCCGGCTAAAATCTTATATAAGGGGTGAGCCAGTAGTTACTCAAACACTAACCTACCTATGTTAACATCCATCGTTATGCCTGGTAGATTGCAACTGCAATGGGACAGGCGCGAAGCCACAAAAGGCAATTACTTACAAACCCCCATCTGTCTATTCTACTATGTAGATTAACAGCATGTCGGAGGCAGCAGTAGTAAGGTCGGCTGCCACGCGGGGGGTGGGGGCAGAACCTTTCGAACCCTCTCGAAAAAAAAGGGGAAAAAGCCATAATCATTCAGTATGGCGCTACCTGAAGTGGTTGTAGCCTGTGTCGGTCGATCCCTGATACAGGGCACAAAAGCTTACTTAAAAGAAGTCAGTTTTATATAAAGTATTGCGAGTTAAGTAGGTATCACATATCCAGTTTGAAAGTACCCGAGGCAGCGTGAGTTTGCGACAGTCAGTCCCAGATACAGAGTGGCAAAGGCCTACACCAAATAAGCCAATTTTTAGCCTACTTTCACATTTTGCAAAAATGAGGAAAAAGTAGACTTATGAGATCGGGCAAATGTGTGTATGTCTGTCTGTCTGTCCTTCTGTCTGTCTGTCTGTCTGGCTGTGTGTGTATGTCCCCCTATCAACTCCTAAACGGCTGCACCAATCGAAACAAAATTTGGTAGGAGTAAAGATCTATACATGATTATCTCACGGAAATATTTGAAAATGATGTCAGTGCTACCAACTGCTGAAAAATTGCAATTGAAATTTGAGCTCCATGTTGGATATCTTGGAAGATATGAATGGGATCTATTTCAAAACTGGCACACGTATAGACAATAACATTGCAGTTTAATTTCTAGGAGGCCATACATGGCAGTGTTGCCAAAATGGTTATAAGCCTGATGATAAGTCCAAATTTTAAATGCATATAACTTCTACACTATCAATTGGATTTCAACCAAATTTCGTATGTGCTATGTGTACATAAACAGATATGACTGAGTGTATTCTTAAGAGCGACCAGGGCTGCCAACTGTTAATAAATGCTCTCATTTTTAAATCCAAATACACATATATCAGAAAGTATGCAAGCCGACAGCTTTAAACTATGCACACGTATAGTACCTGACATTCTATATTAATTTGGAGTAACTTATATACGTCAGTGCTACCAACATGATTTTAAGCCTGCTGAGAGATCCAGGTTTAAATACATGTAACTTCTATACTATCATTTGGATTTCAACCAAATTTCCTGTGTGCTATGTGTACCATAACAGACATGACTATGCCGATTCTTAATAGTAACCAGGGCTGCCAACTGTTAATAAATACGGTATCTATTTTTGTTACCCTAATATCAATATATCAGAAAGTATGCAAGCCAATAGCTCTAAACTTTGCACACGTATAGTACCTGACATTCTAGATTAATTTGGAGTAACTAATATAGGCCTACGCCAGTGCTGCCAACATGATTCTAAGCCTGCTGATAGGTCCAGTTTTAAAATGCAAGTAACTTCTATACTAACTAATGGATTTCATTCAAAATTGACACAACAATAGATCATATTATTTCAGATTATTTCTGACCAATACATGTATGCCGTTGTTGCCAACATGATTTTACGCGCGCTGTTAGATCCAATGTTTAACTGCATGTAACGTCCATGCTATCCATTGGACTTAACCAAATTTTGTATTCTGTACCTTAAGAGATGGAACTAAGAATATATTCAGTCACGAGGGCTGCCAACTGTAGGCTACATTATGCCAGGTATACAGTATTTCGAACTAATTAGAAATTTCGATATTACCAACTTAATTTCGTCATTATTCTAGATAGGTCCATTGTGCCCAACTGGTCACGGCAGTCTGGTATCAAACTCAGGCCTTATCAGAGAAGACCAGGCAAATGGTTATGCCTAAGGTCGAACCAGTGGTCTCTAAGGGGGAGCCATTATATGGAACCCACAGAGCAATGAGAGGTCTACTGACACATAATAGTCTAGCGTGATTTCACGATTATTTAGGTGCAAATCATAGCAATTGAAAGGAGAAATTGTAAGCAAAATGCAAGGGAATGTACGCTTTCAGTGCATACGAAGTCGAAAGGAGGCTAGTTTGAAGTCTGACAAATGACTTTAACAAGTAGGCGGGGTAGGCCTGGCGCCTACGGAACTATTTCCGTCTAGGGCGGTCAGACAGCTCAAAATTAATGACCCGGGAGTTCACCGGTCGACAACGAGCAAAGCTTTGGCGGGACCAAGCCCACAAGAAATTAATTAATTACAGATAAATGGAGCATTGTAATGCAATGAAACATACACACAGATGAATGTATTCACGGAGGAGTAATTTAGGAGTGGTTTTTCACCTAAAATTACGCCTATTTCTCAAAACGACCGCATTACAACCTAACTCACGCTCGAGAGCATGAATACTTTAACCAACCAGCGGGAAATCCCCACCGTGGCATCCCACGCGCTGAACTAAGGCAATTAATTGTAATTAATTGGCCGAAGCGATCGCCGGCACGCGAATGTTTTTAAAACCCCCACGCCTAGATAAACAAGATGCAGTTGTTACTTCGGCTGAAGACGGAGTATTTCAAGAAGGGAGTCGCTCTCACGTGTCCCGTGAACTATTTTGTGCAAGAAACCAATATAAGGGAAGAGCACCCTACGCCAAGGGTCAGTTGAAGGTTAGTTGTTGGTCAGTTGTTGGTCAGTTGTACAGTCAGTTACGGTCAGTTACAGTCAGTTGCAGTTCAGTTAGTCCTTTGTCTACAAGCGCTCTGCAGTAAGCACGCCAATTATTAAAATATCAGCGTACCGCCGTTGAAGACAATGGAGGCAAATTGTAAGCTTCATCAGTAATAATGAAGTGCATAAAAAGTAACAAAGTGCAGATATTGCTTTATTATCTGACACCGATATAAATTCGCTACAGCGAATAGGAACTGATAATGTTTGGAACAGTTCGTATACCGGAAGGTATTGTCAATTATATGACATCAGCATCAGGAACACTCCAGTGATGGGAGAGTGGAAGTTATTGCCACCTATCCAGGACAGTGAGGTGAACGGGAGTGCAGGGGACTAGGATCGAACATCTATAAAAACGCTACTAGATTTCACGGAGACCAGCGGTTATCATAATTCATCGCATCTCTGAGGTCAAGCGTAGGTGAAATCCAGATTAAGGATCAACATGTGAAATGATAGATGAAGTGTATAAATTGTGAAATAATAATTTAAAGTGTTAATGTGTTTAATGATTAATATTCAGTGTTTGTCAGTGGTAAAGGCCACTTGTGGTAATATGTGTATCATGTGTAAAAAGTGTGAATCTCAGTGTTGTGTATTGGATATCATGGTGGATTAAGTCAAATCGTCATGGTAGAGCTCAGGCGGAGATACTGGTACTTTCCACCCAGAAGGAAACGTGAGTACACATGCAAATAATAGCATTATAATGGCATAGTTCACCATGTAATGATTAATCACTTTGAAATTAAAGAAGTAATAGTCACTTACTGAACGAGTTTTCACCGCTCGTCTTGAATAAAGTATGACTTGGAAGGTGATTTGCTTAGGATCATGTAGGTCAAAAATAGTGATGGATCTAAACGTTAAAAAAATAATAATAATAATAACTGGGGTCGGCAACCATAAAGTAAGGGCAAAATTGGCCTAAGTAATGTTCAAATAGTGTCATGTCTAATTTAAGATACTGTCATTTGGTAAACAGTAAAGAATGTAGTGTGGAATATCGCGAATACGAGAGCTTTTCTCAGTGTCAATGAAATTTTGAATGAATATGTGAAATTAAAGTAAGCCAGTATATTTATACATTTGTGTTAGGAGCTATGTAAAGCTTTGGCTTAAATAGTATAACAGGAAGAACGCAGGTACCTTGATAATGGAGTCATATATGTGAAATATTGTTTAGCCGCATATAGCGTGCAGATTAACGTAGAATCCAGTGATTTACGTAAGATAAGCACGGGAAAGACTAGTATAGCTTGCGCGTGAGGTGAAAATTGGCTTAATCTTCGAGAAGTATCGCCTTTGTGCATACTGTATGTGTTACGCAGCGATTTGGATAGATTCTGTCTATTGCCAACGCTTGCATTGAATTATAGCCACTATGGACGCCCAGCGAGGCGCGGTGTGCATTTTTACTTATGGTCTGCCCGAGAGGTAGAATCATATTCGTCGACGAGGAACGTGGTTCCCAAATATATGTAAATGACAGCTGCTGATGATAACCATGGGGTTTCATTATGATGCGCGTCTTTAAAGCCACAAAGTAATCACCTTAGAACGGCAATGCTATCATTAGAATTCCACCCCTGCCATGAATGTTTAATAGGAGCCATTTGAGCCCAAATACACTGTAAAGTTAGGTGTTAATTAATTAAATGACTCAATTACTTAGGATTATGCCTAGCGGATCTTTATTGTTATATAATTGTAAACAAGTGTGGCCTTGACGGTAGAGAGAGACAGGAAATGTAGACCATTTCCGTGGCAGCCATCTTGGAGAGCTGTCTGGAACTAATTTTATGACCTACTGAGGGGAGGGAGGTCGCTCGACCGATCCCTTGTCAATTACAGTCACAATAGGACACTGAGAGATCTCGGTATTCAATAATGCAATTAAAATATGAGTATTTTAGTGATGCCAATGGAATTAAATGGTGTATGGCAACTCACATATGTGGTTGAACCATAGAAATCAGATGATATTTGGCGAAGTTATCCTCTGAGGGGGAAAGCTGAACCAAAATAATGTAGGCATCTTCTTTAAAGTGCATTTTGCCAGTTTATGCTAATTTAGGAAAAACGGGTATGTGTTTTTCCCAGAACATGACACAGTTGTATCTATAATAAGTCCGACAAGACCCAGATAATCGTTATATGGTGAAACTATAAATATTCTATCCATGTTTATGTTTATTTTATGATTAAGAAGCATGACTCATTTTCCTAGAGCGTTCATAGGGATGGAAAGAAGGAAGATGATTCGCACGACACAACAAAAATATTTGCTAATAAATGTAGGGAACATTGAAGTAATGCTAATTAAAGTAAATGCTGTAAGAGACGGAATAATGTCTTAGAAATTCATGTTTATGTGACATGTGGTTTTTGTGTTAAGATACTTCCATTAAATAAAATTGTGTCACATGACGAACACTATGAAAACCTTGTAATCTGAACTATTATTGACAGGATATTAGAAGTAGGTTTGAGTGCATTGTAGCGCTATTTTTAAGGAGAAAGCTCACAGAATAACCCTATTTAGTTGTGGGAATTAATTGTAATTTGTCCTTTGTTTTGTATTTGTTGTACAGCCATGATTTTAGACCAGTAAATATTTTATTCATAGGAATGTTGTGTATTTCCTGTAGAGTAGTTACCTGGTAGACTCAAATCCTGAGCATGTGGTCGTATTGTGGGCAGGAACGTCCCATACCTCGAAAGACCGTGAGCTAGTTGGGATACGAACACATGGTCCACATGGTGACAATCGGGTACATGGGGGAGTTGTCTCTGTACTTGGATTGAGTCACAGGTAATTACTTAAGTCGGTCAAGGTATTAATGGTAGAAGCAAATATAGCATAGAATTTAGGACAGAATAGGAAGACCGCATCCCATTTGTTAATAAGCCACCACATTAAAAATAATTGTTAATCCTCCATAAGACATGCTTATATAATTGTAACTTTCATAAACCATAGCCATAGATAACACATATAAAATAACATGACGCTGATATGTGGGCCCAGTTCAAAATACAGGTAACCTCCACTTAAGCATCATGAGCATGGCATAATTAAGCGTGTTGACTACCCTATAAATATAGCATGGCATGGCCCAATGTGGGACATTCGGCAGTAAAAACCACTCCTTGGATAGTTTTAATAATAAATTAGAATATGGCCGATGTCTCTACAATAGCCACCATGACAGATTAGATTAACATGTCACCCACCTGTGGGGCATGACTACATAGATTAACATGGCGCCCAACGTGGGCAAAATGCAAGGGAATGTACGCTTTCAGTGCATACGAAGTCGAAAGGAGGCTAGTTTGAAGTCTGACAAATGACTTTAACAAGTAGGTGGGGGTAGGCCTGGCGCCTACGGTACTATTTCCGTCTAGGGCGGTCAGACAGCTCAAAATTAATGACCCGGGAGTTCACCGGTCGACAACGAGCAAAGCTTTGGCGGGACCAAGCCCACAAGAAATTAATTAATTACAGATAAATGGAGCATTGTAATGCAATGAAACATACACACAGATGAATGTATTCACGGAGGAGTAATTTAGGAGTGGTTTTTCACCTAAAATTACGCCTATTTCTCAAAATGACCGCATTACAACCTAACTCACGCTCGAGAGCATGAATACTTTAACCAACCAGCGGGAAATCCCCACCGTGGCATCCCACGCGCTGAACTAAGGCAATTAATTGTAATTAATTGGCCGAAGCGATCGCCGGCACGCGAATGTTTTTAAAACCTCCACGCCTAGATAAACAAGATGCAGTTGTTACTTCGGCTGAAGACGGAGTATTTCAAGAAGGGAGTCGCTCTCACGTGTCCCGTGAACTATTTTGTGCAAGAAACCAATATAAGGGAAGAGCACCCTACGCCAAGGGTCAGTTGAAGGTTAGTTGTTGGTCAGTTGTTGGTCAGTTGTACAGTCAGTTACGGTCAGTTACAGTCAGTTGCAGTTCAGTTAGTCCTTTGTCTACAAGCGCTCTGCAGTAAGCACGCCAATTATTAAAATATCAGCGTACCGCCGTTGAAGACAATGGAGGCAAATTGTAAGCTTCATCAGTAATAATGAAGTGCATAAAAAGTAACAAAGTGCAGATATTGCTTTATTATCTGACACCGATATAAATTCGCTACAGCGAATAGGAACTGATAATGTTTGGAACAGTTCGTATACCGGAAGGTATTGTCAATTATATGACATCAGCATCAGGAACACTCCAGTGATGGGAGAGTGGAAGTTATTGCCACCTATCCAGGACAGTGAGGTGAACGGGAGTGCAGGGGACTAGGATCGAACATCTATAAAAACGCTACTAGATTTCACGGAGACCAGCGGTTATCATAAGTCATCGCATCTCTGAGGTCAAGCGTAGGTGAAATCCAGATTAAGGATCAACATGTGAAATGATAGATGAAGTGTATAAATTGTGAAATAATAATTTAAAGTGTTAATGTGTTTAATGATTAATATTCAGTGTTTGTCAGTGGTAAAGGCCACTTGTGGTAATATGTGTATCATGTGTAAAAAGTGTGAATCTCAGTGTTGTGTATTGGATATCATGATGGATTAAGTCAAATCGTCATGGTAGAGCTCAGGCGGAGATACTGGTACTTTCCACCCAGAAGGAAACGTGAGTACACATGCAAATAATAGCATTATAATGGCATAGTTCACCATGTAACGATTAATCACTTTGAAATTAAAGAAGTAATAGTCACTTACTGAACGAGTTTTCACCGCTCGTCTTGAATAAAGTATGACTTGGAAGGTGATTTGCTTAGGATCATGTAGGTCAAAAATAGTGATGGATCTAAACGTTAAAAAAATAATAATAATAATAACTGGGGTCGGCAACCATAAAGTAAGGGCAAAATTGGCCTAAGTAATGTTCAAATAGTGTCATGTCTAATTTAAGATACTGTCATTTGGTAAACAGTAAAGAATGTAGTGTGGAATATCGCGAATACGAGAGCTTTTCTCAGTGTCAATGAAATTTTGAATGAATATGTGAAATTAAAGTAAGCCAGTATATTTATACATTTGTGTTAGGAGCTATGTAAAGCTTTGGCTTAAATAGTATAACAGGAAGAACGCAGGTACCTTGATAATGGAGTCATATATGTGAAATATTGTTTAGCCGCATATAGCGTGCAGATTAACGTAGAATCCAGTGATTTACGTAAGATAAGCACGGGAAAGACTAGTATAGCTTGCGCGTGAGGTGAAAATTGGCTTAATCTTCGAGAAGTATCGCCTTTGTGCATACTGTATGTGTTACGCAGCGATTTGGATAGATTCTGTCTATTGCCAACGCTTGCATTGAATTATAGCCATTATGGACGCCCAGCGAGGCGCGGTGTGCATTTTTACTTATGGTCTGCCCGAGAGGTAGAATCATATTCGTCGACGAGGAACGTGGTTCCCAAATATATGTAAATGACAGCTGCTGATGATAACCATGGGGTTTCATTATGATGCGCGTCTTTAAAGCCACAAAGTAATCACCTTAGAACGGCAATGCTATCATTAGAATTCCACCCCTGCCATGAATGTTTAATAGGAGCCATTTGAGCCCAAATACACTGTAAAGTTAGGTGTTAATTAATTAAATGACTCAATTACTTAGGATTATGCCTAGCGGATCTTTATTGTTATATAATTGTAAACAAGTGTGGCCTTGACGGTAGAGAGAGACAGAAAATGTAGACCATTTCCGTGGCAGCCATCTTGGAGAGCTGTCTGGAACTAATTTTATGACCTGCTGAGGGGAGGGAGGTCGCTCGACCGATCCCTTGTCAATTACAGTCACAATAGGACACTGAGAGATCTCGGTATTCAATAATGCAATTAAAATATGAGTATTTTAGTGATGCCAATGGAATTAAATGGTGTATGGCAACTCACATATGTGGTTGAACCATAGAAATCAGATGATATTTGGCGAAGTTATCCTCTGAGGGGGAAAGCTGAACCAAAATAATGTAGGCATCTTCTTTAAAGTGCATTTTGCCAGTTTATGCTAATTTAGGAAAAACGGGTATGTGTTTTTCCCAGAACATGACACAGTTGTATCTATAATAAGTCCGACAAGACCCAGATAATCGTTATATGGTGAAACTATAAATATTCTATCCATGTTTATGTTTATTTTATGATTAAGAAGCATGACTCATTTTCCTAGAGCGTTCATAGGGATGGAAAGAAGGAAGATGATTCGCACGACACAACAAAAATATTTGCTAATAAATGTAGGGAACATTGAAGTAATGCTAATTAAAGTAAATGCTGTAAGAGACGGAATAATGTCTTAGAAATTCATGTTTATGTGACATGTGGTTTTTGTGTTAAGATACTTCCATTAAATAAAATTGTGTCACATGACGAACACTATGAAAACCTTGTAATCTGAACTATTATTGACAGGATATTAGAAGTAGGTTTGAGTGCATTGTAGCGCTATTTTTAAGGAGAAAGCTCACAGAATAACCCTATTTAGTTGTGGGAATTAATTGTAATTTGTCCTTTGTTTTGTATTTGTTGTACAGCCATGATTTTAGACCAGTAAATATTTTATTCATAGGAATGTTGTGTATTTCCTGTAGAGTAGTTACCTGGTAGACTCAAATCCTGAGCATGTGGTCGTATTGTGGGCAGGAACGTCCCATACCTCGAAAGACCGTGAGCTAGTTGGGATACGAACACATGGTCCACATGGTGACAATCGGGTACATGGGGGAGTTGTCTCTGTACTTGGATTGAGTCACAGGTAATTACTTAAGTCGGTCAAGGTATTAATGGTAGAAGCAAATATAGCATAGAATTTAGGACAGAATAGGAAGACCGCATCCCATTTGTTAATAAACCACCACATTAAAAATAATTGTTAATCCTCCATAAGACATGCTTATATAATTGTAACTTTCATAAACCATAGCCATAGATAACACATATAAAATAACATGACGCTGATATGTGGGCCCAGTTCAAAATACAGGTAACCTCCACTTAAGCATCATGAGCATGGCATAATTAAGCGTGTTGACTACCCTATAAATATAGCATGGCATGGCCCAATGTGGGACATTCGGCAGTAAAAACCACTCCTTGGATAGTTTTAATAATAAATTAGAATATGGCCGATGTCTCTACAATAGCCACCATGACAGATTAGATTAACATGTCACCCACCTGTGGGGCATGACTACATAGATTAACATGGCGCCCAACGTGGGCAAAATGCAAGGGAATGTACGCTTTCAGTGCATACGAAGTCGAAAGGAGGCTAGTTTGAAGTCTGACAAATGACTTTAACAAGTAGGCGGGGTAGGCCTGGCGCCTACGGAACTATTTCCGTCTAGGGCGGTCAGACAGCTCAAAATTAATGACCCGGGAGTTCACCGGTCGACAACGAGCAAAGCTTTGGCGGGACCAAGCCCACAAGAAATTAATTAATTACAGATAAATGGAGCATTGTAATGCAATGAAACATACACACAGATGAATGTATTCACGGAGGAGTAATTTAGGAGTGGTTTTTCACCTAAAATTACGCCTATTTCTCAAAATGACCGCATTACAACCTAACTCACGCTCGAGAGCATGAATACTTTAACCAACCAGCGGGAAATCCCCACCGTGGCATCCCACGCGCTGAACTAAGGCAATTAATTGTAATTAATTGGCCGAAGCGATCGCCGGCACGCGAATGTTTTTAAAACCTCCACGCCTAGATAAACAAGATGCAGTTGTTACTTCGGCTGAAGACGGAGTATTTCAAGAAGGGAGTCGCTCTCACGTGTCCCGTGAACTATTTTGTGCAAGAAACCAATATAAGGGAAGAGCACCCTACGCCAAGGGTCAGTTGAAGGTTAGTTGTTGGTCAGTTGTTGGTCAGTTGTACAGTCAGTTACGGTCAGTTACAGTCAGTTGCAGTTCAGTTAGTCCTTTGTCTACAAGCGCTCTGCAGTAAGCACGCCAATTATTAAAATATCAGCGTACCGCCGTTGAAGACAATGGAGGCAAATTGTAAGCTTCATCAGTAATAATGAAGTGCATAAAAAGTAACAAAGTGCAGATATTGCTTTATTATCTGACACCGATATAAATTCGCTACAGCGAATAGGAACTGATAATGTTTGGAACAGTTCGTATACCGGAAGGTATTGTCAATTATATGACATCACCATCAGGAACACTCCAGTGATGGGAGAGTGGAAGTTATTGCCACCTATCCAGGACAGTAAGGTGAACGGGAGTGCAGGGGACTAGGATCGAACATCTATAAAAACGCTACTAGATTTCACGGAGACCAGCGGTTATCATAAGTCATCGCATCTCTGAGGTCAAGCGTAGGTGAAATCCAGATTAAGGATCAACATGTGAAATGATAGATGAAGTGTATAAATTGTGAAATAATAATTTAAAGTGTTAATGTGTTTAATGATTAATATTCAGTGTTTGTCAGTGGTAAAGGCCACTTGTGGTAATATGTGTATCATGTGTAAAAAGTGTGAATCTCAGTGTTGTGTATTGGATATCATGATGGATTAAGTCAAATCGTCATGGTAGAGCTCAGGCGGAGATACTGGTACTTTCCACCCAGAAGGAAACGTGAGTACACATGCAAATAATAGCATTATAATGGCATAGTTCACCATGTAACGATTAATCACTTTGAAATTAAAGAAGTAATAGTCACTTACTGAACGAGTTTTCACCGCTCGTCTTGAATAAAGTATGACTTGGAAGGTGATTTGCTTAGGATCATGTAGGTCAAAAATAGTGATGGATCTAAACGTTAAAAAAATTATAATAATAATAACTGGGGTCGGCAACCATAAAGTAAGGGCAAAATTGGCCTAAGTAATGTTCAAATAGTGTCATGTCTAATTTAAGATACTGTCATTTGGTAAACAGTAAAGAATGTAGTGTGGAATATCGCGAATACGAGAGCTTTTCTCAGTGTCAATGAAATTTTGAATGAATATGTGAAATTAAAGTAAGCCAGTATATTTATACATTTGTGTTAGGAGCTATGTAAAGCTTTGGCTTAAATAGTATAACAGGAAGAACGCAGGTACCTTGATAATGGAGTCATATATGTGAAATATTGTTTAGCCGCATATAGCGTGCAGATTAACGTAGAATCCAGTGATTTACGTAAGATAAGCACGGGAAAGACTAGTATAGCTTGCGCGTGAGGTGAAAATTGGCTTAATCTTCGAGAAGTATCGCCTTTGTGCATACTGTATGTGTTACGCAGCGATTTGGATAGATTCTGTCTATTGCCAACGCTTGCATTGAATTATAGCCACTATGGACGCCCAGCGAGGCGCGGTGTGCATTTTTACTTATGGTCTGCCCGAGAGGTAGAATCATATTCGTCGACGAGGAACGTGGTTCCCAAATATATGTAAATGACAGCTGCTGATGATAACCATGGGGTTTCATTATGATGCGCGTCTTTAAAGCCACAAAGTAATCACCTTAGAACGGCAATGCTATCATTAGAATTCCACCCCTGCCATGAATGTTTAATAGGAGCCATTTGAGCCCAAATACACTGTAAAGTTAGGTGTTAATTAATTAAATGACTCAATTACTTAGGATTATGCCTAGCGGATCTTTATTGTTATATAATTGTAAACAAGTGTGGCCTTGACGGTAGAGAGAGACAGGAAATGTAGACCATTTCCGTGGCAGCCATCTTGGAGAGCTGTCTGGAACTAATTTTATGACCTACTGAGGGGAGGGAGGTCGCTCGACCGATCCCTTGTCAATTACAGTCACAATAGGACACTGAGAGATCTCGGTATTCAATAATGCAATTAAAATATGAGTATTTTAGTGATGCCAATGGAATTAAATGGTGTATGGCAACTCACATATGTGGTTGAACCATAGAAATCAGATGATATTTGGCGAAGTTATCCTCTGAGGGGGAAAGCTGAACCAAAATAATGTAGGCATCTTCTTTAAAGTGCATTTTGCCAGTTTATGCTAATTTAGGAAAAACGGGTATGTGTTTTTCCCAGAACATGACACAGTTGTATCTATAATAAGTCCGACAAGACCCAGATAATCGTTATATGGTGAAACTATAAATATTCTATCCATGTTTACGTTTATTTTATGATTAAGAAGCATGACTCATTTTCCTAGAGCGTTCATAGGGATGGAAAGAAGGAAGATGATTCGCACGACACAACAAAAATATTTGCTAATAAATGTAGGGAACATTGAAGTAATGCTAATTAAAGTAAATGCTGTAAGAGACGGAATAATGTCTTAGAAATTCATGTTTATGTGACATGTGGTTTTTGTGTTAAGATACTTCCATTAAATAAAATTGTGTCACATGACGAACACTATTAAAACCTTGTAATCTGATCTATTATTGACAGGATATTAGAAGTAGGTTTGAGTGCATTGTAGCGCTATTTTTAAGGAGAAAGCTCACAGAATAACCCTATTTAGTTGTGGGAATTAATTGTAATTTGTCCTTTGTTTTGTATTTGTTGTACAGCCATGATTTTAGACCAGTAAATATTTTATTCATAGGAATGTTGTGTATTTCCTGTAGAGTAGTTACCTGGTAGACTCAAATCCTGAGCATGTGGTCGTATTGTGGGCAGGAACGTCCCATACCTCGAAAGACCGTGAGCTAGTTGGGATACGAACACATGGTCCACATGGTGACAATCGGGTACATGGGGGAGTTGTCTCTGTACTTGGATTGAGTCACAGGTAATTACTTAAGTCGGTCAAGGTATTAATGGTAGAAGCAAATATAGCATAGAATTTAGGACAGAATAGGAAGACCGCATCCCATTTGTTAATAAGCCACCACATTAAAAATAATTGTTAATCCTCCATAAGACATGCTTATATAATTGTAACTTTCATAAACCATAGCCATAGATAACACATATAAAATAACATGACGCTGATATGTGGGCCCAGTTCAAAATACAGGTAACCTCCACTTAAGCATCATGAGCATGGCATAATTAAGCGTGTTGACTACCCTATAAATATAGCATGGCATGGCCCAATGTGGGACATTCGGCAGTAAAAACCACTCCTTGGATAGTTTTAATAATAAATTAGAATATGGCCGATGTCTCTACAATAGCCACCATGACAGATTAGATTAACATGGCGCCCGTACGTGGTTGGCTTATGGGATTTAGAAAAAAAACCATAATAATAGCATGGTTTTCATGGGGAAAACCATAGAAATAAATTTTTTCCTCAAACTTGGTTTGAGCGATTGTGAGTCTTTCTAGATGATGTTCAGACGTCAGACAAATGTTGTCAGACGGGTACGAGGGTCTATACCCATTCCATAGTTAGTTTTGACATTTTATAATATGTTGTTGTTGTTGTCGCGGGATCGGAATCTTTTCTTTCCAATAGAACGCGCCAGTGTCTTCAGCTAGGGCCTACCTGAATCTCAAATTAAGTAGTACAGGATGGCCGGAACGGAAGAAGTACTCAGGTGTATCGCCGAGTTAAGGGAACATTTCGATGTTACTAATGATAAAAGTAAGGAAGAATCCAAAGCATTTAAAGATGAGGTAAGCCAGATGTTGGCTACAGTCAATACTAGACTAGAGGCTAATCAAGCCGAAGTAAATACTAGACTAGAGGCTAATCAAGCCGAAATAAATACTAGACTAGAGGCTAATCAAGCCGAAGTAAATACTAGACTAGAGGCTAATCAAGCCGAAATAAATACTAGACTAGAGGCTAGTCAAACTAATGTAAACACGCAGTTAGAATTAAACCTAGGAGAGGTTAATAAGAAAATGGACGACGTTAAAGAGTCTGTCCAGAGACAGGTAACTAAGAATATTGTTAGCGTGATCTCAGAAATGCAAAATGATAACGAAAAACGCTTTGAGTCTATTGAATTAAAATTAGAAAGCAATTTGCAAATGTGCAGAGAGTCACAGCGTGAAATTAACGATAATTTAAACAGTATGTCCCGGGAGCTTAAAGACATTCAAAGTCAGAATGAAGCTAACACGAAACGTCAGTTAGAACAATTTAACACATTTACTCAGACCGTGGATCATAGGTTCGAGGATAATGAACTAAAATGGAATACGCGAATGGCAGGTTATGCCAAGGCTGTGGACGAAGCTTTAAGAAAGCAGGACCAGAATATCCTTGACCAATGCAAGGAAATGCAGGAAATAAAGACGTCTGATCGAGTTAATAAGGAAATAATGTCTAATATGAAGATACAAGTTGGAAAGGTGCAGAAAGAGTTGGAACAAACTCAGAACGACTTAGCAGTTATCCATAAAAGACAGGACGAAGACCAAGGAGAAATCACAAAAATAAGGACTGAAATATCTCATATACAAGGTCACATTCAACGGGAAGTTACAGGCTTACGCGAAGAGTTAGAGCTTCGAGAAGGCTTAAAGACTGAAGCTAGTGATAAGACTCTTGCCGAAGTAAGAGAAAGTCTAGCAGGGGAAATTATCCACCTGAAGGAAAACCTTAAGGATAATAAAGAAAAGGTATTTTCTATGGCAGAAAGAAACCGAGATCGCCTCGAGAAAATAGAACGAGAGGTATTAGCTCGTTTGGAAAGGACTGAAAACAGGCACAGCCAATTAGAAACGAGAATGATAGCGCAGGAAGAATCCATGTTGCGGAATCCTAGGTCTAGCGAAGGAAGTATAGACGAGAATAGGAGGAATAAATGGGCAGAGATAGAAATACAGCCCACTCCAAAGAATGCAGCAATGCCAAGTGACAGCCCGTATGCCACACCTGGTATGCCAATGGCTATGTCAACACCGCAGGGAAATGCTGTACAGAACCAAATAGTCACAGTTATAAGGGCTAGTGATGAAAAACCAAAGAAATACTCTGGGAGTAATTCTAATATGACACCCAAGTACTGGCTTAAAGAAGTTTCCGAGTACTTGAATGATGCGAAAGTACCGCCAGAGCGCAGGTTGAGAGCGATTGAAAAACTCACCGAAGGAGAGTGTTCTCTATGGTTTAGAAGTTTTAGGTACACGTTCGACACCGTTGAGGAATTTCGCCAAGCATTTTTAAGCAGGTATTGGAACGCGAGCGTACAACAAAACCTCAGACTGGACTTGTATTCCAGGCGTTACAGTACTAGTAACCCGACCAAGTACGGAGAGTTTTTTGTGAACCAATTATGCCGTTTTCGCGAGCTCGACGAAGGACTCAGAGAGTCAGACTTATGCATAGCAATAGCTAAGCAGCTGCCGTATGAAGTGCAGCGCCTGCTAATCTCAGCAAACGCCAAAACTGCAATCGATATGGAGGAGGTGCTGAGACAACTTGATTTAACCTCAGTGCAGCACGCAAGACAAAGCCGACATGTGGAACAAGTTAATATGACGAATACGCCGATCGAGCCAACGAAGGTGCAGACGAAATGCAAGTCTACAAGCACCGAAACAGAAAAATCCGACTGGCAGCGCGAAGGACGCGAAAACCAAAATTGGAGGCCAGTGTATCGAGGAGGTTCGAACCGTGGTAACCGAGGAAGGAAAAACTGGAATCAGCGTGGTACCAGAGACCAGCAGCTGGATAACAGAAGAAATTACGGCCGAAATGGGAATAACCAAGGATGGAGATCCCAAGAGCAGAGTCGTGGGTTCGATGAAGAGGCGGAAGAACGCTATCATGCATCTTTAAGATACATGGAAGAGCGCGGAGATGATCCAAGACAGTCGCGAGTTCACTGGGATGAAGCGATTCGAAATAGAAGGTCACCCGACATATATCAAAATGATGATGGTGCCAAAAGTCTGGAACTTCAACAGCATGAAGACAGGCAGAAGAACTCCACAAAGAATGGAGCAATTGAAAAAAAAAACACCAATTTTAAATGACCAGAGAGAGATAGGTTCAGGATGGAATACAGTAAATGTTATTAACTGGATTGCCAAACCTGAGGAGCTTATCGAAGACCTCGATGAAAGAACGGTCAATGTAAGAAGGGAACTACCTATTATTATTGTAAACATTGCGGGAACGAAAGTAAGAAGTCTCATCGATACAGGATCAACAGTGAGTTTGATAACCCAGGCATTATACAATGAAATCCAGAGTAAAATCCACGTATTGAAAATACCCATTTCAAGCGTGAAAATAAAAGGTGTCATACCAGACAAAGTTATGATATGCAGATACCAAGTATTTTTAGATCTGCAGATAGGGAACTCTACATTCTCACAGAGCTTCCTACTTGTAAATAAGCTGCCATATAACCTTATTGTTGGGATGGATTTCATAAGAGAGTATAAAGTTATTATAGATCTCTCGCAAGACATTGTAATGTTTCGCGCAAGTGAGGGAAAGGAAGACTTAGAACTCTCATTAAGGCATAATGAAGCGAGACAAGAAGAATACGTATGGCATACATACGGAGATATGACTGGGGAGGCAGTGTCGACAATAGAAGATATTGAGGAAGAGTTGGCAACACTGGCCGCAGACATTGAAAAAGATCTCGAACCAAAATTTGAAGAATGCCTGGAAGAGAAGATTGAGGAAGCTAAATTTGGTCCAGAATATAAGAAAATGCTAAGGGAACTGCTATTCGAGTATAAAGGAGTCTTCGATTCGAGACCTGGCCGGATCAAGAATTTCCAGTATGCGTTTCAAGTCAGCGATTGGACGCCATTCAAACAGAAGCCGTATCCTGTAGCTGAGAAACATTATTTAAAGGTCAAAGAAGCGATACAGGAAATGCTAGAAGCAGGCGTCATTGTAAAGACAGCCACACCTTATGTCAGCCCACTGGTAGTTGTACCGAAACAGGATGGAAGTGTGAGGATATGCCTGGACCTACGAAATTTGAATTCCAAGGTTATACCGGAATTTGATACAGTTCCACCCATTAAGGAGGTACTCAGAAGGTTCAAAGGAAAGACTGTATTCTCAAATCTTGATCTCACGGCAAGTTTTCACCATCTTGCTCTGGAAGAGAAAACAAGTCTGTTAACCGGATTTTTATTTGACCAGCACACGTACTCCTACGTCCGTCTTCCATTTGGATTAAAAACAGCAGGTTCAGCGTTGATACGAGCGCTAGATAGGAACCTATCCGAAGAAGTAAAAGCTACAACCATATGCTACGTAGATGATATACTACTGACCTCTGAAACAGTTGAAGAACATGCCAGAGATCTACGCAAGTTGTTATATGACCTAAGTCAGGCTAACTTCAAGGTCAATATAAAGAAGTCTAACTTTGCTCAGAGAGAAGTTAAATTTCTAGGTCATGTAATCGATGCACAAGGAGTTAGGCCTAATCCGGGAAAACTGGAAGTCATAAAACGTTTCCCGAGACCAACGAAGGTGAAGAACGTCAGGCAATATCTGGGCGTTATTGGATTCTTTTCGAACCATTGTCCGAAGTACACCGAGACTGTAGCACCACTCCAAGACTTACTTAAAAAGGGAGGAAGATGGCGATGGACGGAGCAATGCGAGGAAGCCTTCGTGAAATCTAAACAGATGTTGTTAGATTATGTGAAATTGGGATATCCTGACTACACTCAGAAATTTATCATCCAGACTGACGCATCCTTCGTAGGCATTGGAGCTATGTTGTATCAGGAAAATAAGGACAGGCCAGAGGAGAGAACTTATATCGCATTCATCAGTAGAAGGTTGAGGCCTAATGAAAAGAATTATACGGTCACGGAGATCGTATTACTTGCGATACTGTATGCATTACAGTACTGGCACAAGCTGATTTATGGTTTTAGAATCATTTTGAGAACAGACCATAAAGCCCTAACGTTCCTGCTAAAAACTGACTTGTCGAGTCAAAGACTGACAAGGTGGTCCCTGTACATACAACAATTTCAAGTGGAAATAGAATATTGCCCGGGGAAGGACAATATCATACCTGATTTGCTAAGCAGATACCCTACAGCAGAGGAAGAAGAAACTCTAGCTATTGAAATAGAAGATAGAGATCAGAAGACCTTAGATGATCTAAGGAACATCACCGTTTTTCAACGTGAAGATCCCTGGATACGGTTGATGATAAATTACTTCGAGGGAAAGCTGAATAGAGGAACCCCGATGTATATGGAAGCTGAAGCACTTTCAACGGAATATCTATGGTTTAACCAGATGCTACATAAATGGAGCGACTCTGACCACACAAAACCTAGGATTGTTGTACCACCAGCATTGCAGAGAAGACTAGTTTGGCTAGCACACCGAGCTTTTGGACATTCGGGTGTTGATAAGACTGTTGCCCTGCTTAAAGAGGCGTTTATTTGGCCTAAACTTAGAGAAACAGTCAGAAATACTATCAGGACATGTGATATGTGCCAACGAGTAAAGCCTAACTCGTACTTAATGAGGCAGAAACCTATACCACTCTTACCAGAGAAGCCATGTCAGCTCCTGGCGCTGGACAACTTTGGGCCCCTGCCTAGAGCTAGAAGAGGAAATAAACACATCCTAGTTGCACTAGACGTGTTTTCCAAAATGGTAGTCCTGTGTCCAATTCAGAAAACCAGTACAAAACAAGTACTTAAGAGGCTGAAGGAAAGAATCATTCCTATATTAGGACAGCCAGAAAACATCTTATCGGATCACGGAAGCTGTTTTACCAGCGTAGAATTTCGCAGGGAGTTGGAAAATCTGGGCATAAGACAGATTTTGTCCACGGTTAGGCACCCGGAGTCGAACTCAGCTGAGAGAGTTATGAGGGAGGTGCAAAAATACATGAAGATATACTGCTCTACTGAGAATTGGAAATGGATTGACGTGCTTGAGATTATTGAATATTGTATCAACAATACTGTGCACGAAGCTACAGGAGAGGTGCCAGTGAGCCTACATCTCGACAGAAGACCCGAGAGGCCATGGAATAATGTCATCCAGACACCCGTCGATGCACAACTTGGACGTGAGTTGAGAATCCAGAGGACGTTCGAGTATCTCAAGAAACAAGCAGATAAACGACAGCGGAGAAACAGGAGGAAACGCTATCATAGACCGCTACTCGTGGGAGAATACGTCTTATTAAAAAAAACCGCCAGTTCAGATCCAGAGAGCAGGAAATATAAGAAATTCCAGCACGCTTATCTCGGACCCTACCTGATTATAAGGGATCTGCAGAATAACGCATATCGGATTAAAGATGAGGCAACAGGTAGAGAAGTTGTGGTAAATGCAGCTAATCTGAAGTTATATAGTCCACCAGAAGACTATGAAGCGAGAGAAGAGCAAGCTACACACATCCAAGTGAACGAGGAATCATTACGTATGCACGGAAAGGTTCTGGAGAAAAGCTTGCAGGCTCGAGAAGGGTCGAAGAAAAGAAAACAGCTCGCCAGCCCAGCGGACACGAGGGGAGAGTGCAGCTGTCGACTGCAGGAGTTTTACGACCAGTTAAAGGGAGCCGCTGTGGAGTTAGAGGAGATGAATGAACAATTGAGACAGGAAAACGAAAGTCTACGAGACAGCAGACAAGAGTGGAGTGGGAAAACGTGAAAGCCCATTGCCAAGAGCAATGACCGCTTAAAGTAAATACTGCAAGGAGTTGATACCAGCTGATAGGCCCGAAAAATTCACTTATGAAATGAATTTTTCGAACTTAGCAGGAGAAAGATGTGCCCAACTGGTCACGGCAGTCTGGTATCAAACTCAGGCCTTATCAGAGAAGACCAGGCAAATGGTTATGCCTAAGGTCGAACCAGTGGTCTCTAAGGGGGAGCCATTATATGGAACCCACAGAGCAATGAGAGGTCTACTGACACATAATAGTCTAGCGTGATTTCACGATTATTTAGGTGCAAATCATAGCAATTGAAAGGAGAAATTGTAAGCAAAATGCAAGGGAATGTACGCTTTCAGTGCATACGAAGTCGAAAGGAGGCTAGTTTGAAGTCTGACAAATGACTTTAACAAGTAGGCGGGGTAGGCCTGGCGCCTACGGAACTATTTCCGTCTAGGGCGGTCAGACAGCTCAAAATTAATGACCCGGGAGTTCACCGGTCGACAACGAGCAAAGCTTTGGCGGGACCAAGCCCACAAGAAATTAATTAATTACAGATAAATGGAGCATTGTAATGCAATGAAACATACACACAGATGAATGTATTCACGGAGGAGTAATTTAGGAGTGGTTTTTCACCTAAAATTACGCCTATTTCTCAAAATGACCGCATTACAACCTAACTCACGCTCGAGAGCATGAATACTTTAACCAACCAGCGGGAAATCCCCACCGTGGCATCCCACGCGCTTAACTAAGGCAATTAATTGTAATTAATTGGACGAAGCGATCGCCGGCACGCGAATGTTTTTAAAACCTCCACGCCTAGATAAACAAGATGCAGTTGTTACTTCGGCTGAAGACGGAGTATTTCAAGAAGGGAGTCGCTCTCACGTGTCCCGTGAACTATTTTGTGCAAGAAAACAATATAAGGGAAGAGCACCCTACGCCAAGGGTCAGTTGAAGGTTAGTTGTTGGTCAGTTGTTGGTCAGTTGTACAGTCAGTTACGGTCAGTTACAGTCAGTTGCAGTTCAGTTAGTCCTTTGTCTACAAGCGCTCTGCAGTAAGCACGCCAATTATTAAAATATCAGCGTACCGCCGTTGAAGACAATGGAGGCAAATTGTAAGCTTCATCAGTAATAATGAAGTGCATAAAAAGTAACAAAGTGCAGATATTGCTTTATTATCTGACACCGATATAAATTCGCTACAGCGAATAGGAACTGATAATGTTTGGAACAGTTCGTATACCGGAAGGTATTGTCAATTATATGACATCAGCATCAGGAACACTCCAGTGATGGGAGAGTGGAAGTTATTGCCACCTATCCAGGACAGTGAGGTGAACGGGAGTGCAGGGGACTAGGATCGAAAATCTATAAAAACGCTACTAGATTTCACGGAGACCAGCGGTTATCATAAGTCATCGCATCTCTGAGGTCAAGCGTAGGTGAAATCCAGATTAAGGATCAACATGTGAAATGATAGATGAAGTGTATAAATTGTGAAATAATAATTTAAAGTGTTAATGTGTTTAATGATTAATATTCAGTGTTTGTCAGTGGTAAAGGCCACTTGTGGTAATATGTGTATCATGTGTAAAAAGTGTGAATCTCAGTGTTGTGTATTGGATATCATGATGGATTAAGTCAAATCGTCATGGTAGAGCTCAGGCGGAGATACTGGTACTTTCCACCCAGAAGGAAACGTGAGTACACATGCAAATAATAGCATTATAATGGCATAGTTCACCATGTAACGATTAATCACTTTGAAATTAAAGAAGTAATAGTCACTTACTGAACGAGTTTTCACCGCTCGTCTTGAATAAAGTATGACTTGGAAGGTGATTTGCTTAGGATCATGTAGGTCAAAAATAGTGATGGATCTAAACGTTAAAAAAATAATAATAATAATAACTGGGGTCGGCAACCATAAAGTAAGGGCAAAATTGGCCTAAGTAATGTTCAAATAGTGTCATGTCTAATTTAAGATACTGTCATTTGGTAAACAGTAAAGAATGTAGTGTGGAATATCGCGAATACGAGAGCTTTTCTCAGTGTCAATGAAATTTTGAATGAATATGTGAAATTAAAGTAAGCCAGTATATTTATACATTTGTGTTAGGAGCTATGTAAAGCTTTGGCTTAAATAGTATAACAGGAAGAACGCAGGTACCTTGATAATGGAGTCATATATGTGAAATATTGTTTAGCCGCATATAGCGTGCAGATTAACGTAGAATCCAGTGATTTACGTAAGATAAGCACGGGAAAGACTAGTATAGCTTGCGCGTGAGGTGAAAATTGGCTTAATCTTCGAGAAGTATCGCCTTTGTGCATACTGTATGTGTTACGCAGCGATTTGGATAGATTCTGTCTATTGCCAACGCTTGCATTGAATTATAGCCACTATGGACGCCCAGCGAGGCGCGGTGTGCATTTTTACTTATGGTCTGCCCGAGAGGTAGAATCATATTCGTCGACGAGGAACGTGGTTCCCAAATATATGTAAATGACAGCTGCTGATGATAACCATGGGGTTTCATTATGATGCGCGTCTTTAAAGCCACAAAGTAATCACCTTAGAACGGCAATGCTATCATTAGAATTCCACCCCTGCCATGAATGTTTAATAGGAGCCATTTGAGCCCAAATACACTGTAAAGTTAGGTGTTAATTAATTAAATGACTCAATTACTTAGGATTATGCCTAGCGGATCTTTATTGTTATATAATTGTAAACAAGTGTGGCCTTGACGGTAGAGAGAGACAGGAAATGTAGACCATTTCCGTGGCAGCCATCTTGGAGAGCTGTCTGGAACTAATTTTATGACCTACTGAGGGGAGGGAGGTCGCTCGACCGATCCCTTGTCAATTACAGTCACAATAGGACACTGAGAGATCTCGGTATTCAATAATGCAATTAAAATATGAGTATTTTAGTGATGCCAATGGAATTAAATGGTGTATGGCAACTCACATATGTGGTTGAACCATAGAAATCAGATGATATTTGGCGAAGTTATCCTCTGAGGGGGAAAGCTGAACCAAAATAATGTAGGCATCTTCTTTAAAGTGCATTTTGCCAGTTTATGCTAATTTAGGAAAAACGGGTATGTGTTTTTCCCAGAACATGACACAGTTGTATCTATAATAAGTCCGACAAGACCCAGATAATCGTTATATGGTGAAACTATTAATATTCTATCCATGTTTATGTTTATTTTATGATTAAGAAGCATGACTCATTTTCCTAGAGCGTTCATAGGGATGGAAAGAAGGAAGATGATTCGCACGACACAACAAAAATATTTGCTAATAAATGTAGGGAACATTGAAGTAATGCTAATTAAAGTAAATGCTGTAAGAGACGGAATAATGTCTTAGAAATTCATGTTTATGTGACATGTGGTTTTTGTGTTAAGATACTTCCATTAAATAAAATTGTGTCACATGACGAACACTATGAAAACCTTGTAATCTGAACTATTATTGACAGGATATTAGAAGTAGGTTTGAGTGCATTGTAGCGCTATTTTTAAGGAGAAAGCTCACAGAATAACCCTATTTAGTTGTGGGAATTAATTGTAATTTGTCCTTTGTTTTGTATTTGTTGTACAGCCATGATTTTAGACCAGTAAATATTTATTCATAGGAATGTTGTGTATTTCCTGTAGAGTAGTTACCTGGTAGACTCAAATCCTGAGCATGTGGTCGTATTGTGGGCAGGAACGTCCCATACCTCGAAAGACCGTGAGCTAGTTGGGATACGAACACATGGTCCACATGGTGACAATCGGGTACACCATATAGATTAATTATTGGCATGAATCTTAAATTTTAAGAAAAGTAGGCTTAGTTCGTCACGGAACTTCTTGTTTATAAAGTGTTCTGAATTTAGTAGAGGTAAACTAAGGACAAATAGTACTGAGTCTACTGGGACAGGAGAAAAATCACTGAGTACTCTTACAGGAGTGGTATTTCAGGGAGTCATACTGACACAAATAACAAGTGTATAACCTACAATAAATAGGACTAGTGTACAGAAATTCACAGTTTGCAAATGCAGACAATTTAACGCGATTGTGCGAAAAGTACGCATTAGGCTCACGAGGACAAACCAGTGTTGTATTTTTAAATTTTTAGTAGCCTAAGTTTAAATTCTGTGTTATAGATAATAAGTGAAATTGTAATCCCATGCAACGGAGAGATGCCAGCCCAGGAGAAGGTGTCTATCGACCCCTGGGAAGCTGTGAGATGAACGCCTAAACTTGTGAAAATGCTATACAGTACATGTGAGTATACAGCTGAGTACAAATTTTGATATACTTCTATTTCAGGATCAAGGAATGTTGTTATGTGTAAAACATGTATAAATCAGTGTTGTAGTTTTTGAAAGTTGCAGCTTGAGGAATGTATAGCGCTAATGCCGATTTGTTGAAAAATTGACGGAGTCGGAAAAATTGACAATTACAATATGTAGAAATGAAGACGGGTACGATAGAAGTAGGAGTCGGGTATTGTCTTTCTGGAAGGGAAGCACAATTGCTCTGTAATACCAAAAATATTGAATTTAATGAAGCAGTGATTTTGACATTGATCTTAGTAAAAGTCAAGGATGAAATAATAATAATAATATTAATAATAATAATAATAATAATAATAATAATAATAATAATAATAATAATAATAATAACTATAATGCTAATAATTGTAATGATGCCGAACAGTTGACTACGGAAGGAATATAAAATAATTCGTTTAAGATAAGATGTTTATGGAAAGGATAAACTATAGGAATGCTGAACACAGGGTGTTTTTTTAAAGATATTTGAGACGTGGAATTTAGGATGCATGCCAGTGTATTATTGTGGTGAATCAACCAAGTAATTTAAGTAGTTCAAGTAAGCAGATTGAATACAGAGGTAAGTGAATGTGTGTTCGAGTTGTGCAAAGTGCAGAATAAATAAAGAGACGGCACAAATACGCCCATACTTCGATGATATAACGCAGCGACAACGACTCTGTTGGGTGACGTAATTGATCCCAATGCAGAGAATAACGAGGCGATTGAAATACGCCTACAGTATATGTCGAGAAGGCAGCATGTACGGCCTTATTTACGAGTCTATGATTCAGGGATAAATACTTTGAATAGGTTCCCTGAGCTATAATGAATTGCACTATAAACATATTAGGTAGAGTACTCAGAAGAAATAATTCAACGGAACTACTAGGTAAGTGCCACACTCATCCCATGGTGTATCAACCACAAGATCAATCCCTTAACGAGCTATGATAACGGCAGTCAAGTGATTTAATGAAGTAATTGAGGTTTCCTGATAATATAATTCATTTGAAAGAGAGAAAGTAATGATTCCTGATCTATCGCCGGCTTAGGACCAGGAGAGCATATCTACAAAAATAGCCAAATTGGCGTATAGAGTGGCTTAAAAAAAATTAGAATGAAGCATATTTACTGCCAAAGCAGCGTAAGCGTAATCTTAATACTTTTTGAAATAATCCTATAGCGTAACTAACTTCCGCAAGAAATCGTTAGTACCTAAAAATCGTAAGTTAAGATACGGCACTTTGCTTCTATGGATTACGAGAAAAATGTTAGAGCAGAATCAGCGTAAGTGTAAATACGCTACTTCGGTTCGAACTGAATTATTGGCGCGCACTAAAGGTTTGTTATGCTTACCGCCTTTTCTTTACTACTTAATTGTATCTCCAAGATCTATGAACTTGTGCAGTGAGGTGACATGGGAGGCAGGAAGCGAAGGACCTGTCAACAGCCCGCCGTGTTATCTAGGATTCCTGTCTATTCCAATACTGCTAACACAGGGCCGTTGCCTATACTAGTGGGGTGTTGCAAATGAGTGAGTGGTCGACCAATAGATTTGGTTCTGTTACTACGCACGGACCGGAAACCCCTACATCTCTCATTATCGTCCGCTATCGACACTCCTCTCAGGTTCACAGAACTTGGACTCGAGTAGTGCTGTAGTAGCTTAAATGTCTTTCAGTTATTGGTGAGTTCGTTCATTACTGCGCAAAATGTGAATAGCTACGATGTATTTAAGCCAAGCTCAGAAGAATATGGCTGCATTAAATATACCAAAGTAAATGTTGAGTTCTTTGGAGCTAGATCATTGAATTCAGGAATAGATTCTATAACTGAGTTGAGGAGAGGCCAAGTTAATGATCATGGATCTTTATGAATGCTATCATTAACTAAATTATAAAACTCATGTGATTCCCAGAGGCTATGACTACACTAGGCTAAGTACTGCATTCATCGCTTTTCCACAGCCGCCATCCGCAATTCCAGTGCCCATTGATTATAAAGCAGAGTTTGGAAGTGATGTAGATTCAGAGTTAGAATTAGATTCCGAACAGGAGAAAACTTTGGCAGAACTCACGAACGTTTCTGGAAAACAAAATCACAATTCTGAGGATCTGCAAGAAAGTTCGTGTGGTGTTAAGTCTGCAGTAAGTGCTATAAAACACAGTAGGGCACCAGATAAATTTCAAGACTGCCCTAATGGAAGATAAATCACTGCTGAAGGAGGTATTCGCATTGACGTAGGTGACAAAAGTGATGAAAAAGCAGAAATTTCAGAAGACTCATTTGTGCCATCATCCTCGAACGGGATTAACAACAGACGATGAAATGCATGACATGGAGGCCCACACTGTTAGGAGAAAAAGAAAAATCAGCACTAGCGTCCCATTGGCCGGTGGGAGTTGTGATGTCATTAGCACTCACGGAAATTTATGTCGGATTAAAGAACAGAATGACACCCCAGAAGATAATGACAACAATACTACTAAAAGAAGGATGAGAAGAAAAATCACTTACGTTAGTCATTCATGATCCATTGTTAACTTGTTACCTAATAACACTTGTACCTTTAACCTTTAACTGGTGACGTGTGGAATTGGGAACATAACTTGTGACGTGAGGTCTAAGAGACTCCTGCCAAATATCTCAATAACGAACATTGACACTTCATACAACTACTGTCATTATGTTACATGTTTCTGCATGCAATAATCTCTGGTAATATTAATATGTTTAAAATCTAATAATACAAGGAGTAAATATTTTGTCATTTTTAACTCACAGTATGTAGACATTCTGATATATTTCATGATGCTCTTTATCGCCACTTTAAGTTAAACAAATACACAGCAGATCACTTTTCACTGATTCACACGTACAACACACTTTGGAACCTAACCGTAAATGGTGGTGACGTGAGGTCTGCCAGTCCACTTGAAAACTTCAAACTAACGAGGTGAGCTAACCAAGCCCACTAAAATTTCATCAACGAGGGTGTTAAGTGTCAGCATGAGCACACAGATAAGAAGGCAATATAAACAACAGCTCCGTGCAAGATTTAATTAAAGAAGCACAGATGTTTATTTCTTTTATTTCATGCCACCAGTTAAAGGTTAGAGGGCGCGGTGGCGCACTGATCCAGCCGTTGACCTCTCACCATGGCAGACCGTGTTCGATTCCCGGTCAATGTATGTGAGATTTCAAAGTGAAATATCATGTCCTGTGGTTCAGTTTCCACGTAAAAAGGGGGTCCCGTGGCTCATGATTCGGAGATTAACGATCACGTATAACTACAAACATCACTTCATCAGTTAAAGGTTAAGAAATAGAATCAAATAATGCTTTGTAGTCATTAAATGATTCAAAATAAATTTAGTACTACACTCAAGTTACCTACATAAGCTTATGTAAAGTAATTTCAATAGAAAATCATTAGAGCCAAAATAGCGTATCTCTGTTAATGACCTTTAAAAAATCCATACCATGATTCTATAACACTGTATATAAAAATAACTGCACAATGATCTTTGGAAATCTGTTAGCAATATATAAAAAAAATCACCGACTTCCAAAAAAAGGAAGATTGTAGTTTTACGTGACCGTTAATCGCGAAATCATAAGCAAAGGGACCTCCTTTTTACGTGGAATCTGAACCACAGGACATGGCATTTCACTTTGAAAATCTCTCATGCATTGACCGGGAATCGAACCCGGTCTGCCGTGGTGAGATGCCAACAGCTTGACCGCTGCGCCACCACGCCCCTCACCGACTTCCAAATCAAAATATAGGCTATAGCCAGTTACATGCCAATTAATAACCATTTTGTTAGTTTGTCTTGCTTCCTGAAAAGCAGTGTTTTTGTAGATACGCAATTCTGGTCCTAAGCCGGCGCTATATTTTAGCACATGTAGATGCTAGTAGGCTATAAGTGTTCCCGGAAGTTGGAAAATTGAAGCATGGAGGTATTTTACAACGATTAACGTAAATTGACAGATGTTTAAAGCAAAGCGAATTTTCCGACTGTCGTTTGAAAGTGTGACATAGATGTCGTTTTATTGATATGTGTTAGGGCAAAAATAAAATGTATGTTGTGAGTAGTGTGTGCATTTATTGACAGGGTGGCAACAAATCTACGTTCAAAATACAGAATATTAATGTTACGGGTTAAGAGTTAATTAACTCATTATACAGTTGTATTTGTAAATAATTTCCTCGTAGAGCGAAGGACATGAAGTTACGTCGTAGGATTAAGTATAGTATTGTAATTAGGGAACTAGTCGCATAGATAGGAAATTCCTCGTTTCTAAAATGTAATAGAATTAATAGTACTCGTAATAGAAGGCTTAACACTGTCAAATGAAGGCGGCTTCGGTGGCGTAGTCGGTAGCATGGTGAGCTTCTATGCCCAAGATCGCGGGTTCAAATCCGGCCGAAGTCATCGGATTTTTAAGAGCGTTAAAATCCTTCCTTCGGAGGGGAAATACAGCCGGCGGTCCCATGTCATAGATTTATGTCATGTTAAAGAACCTTCCACTAATTACACCTGTGTGAAGCTAAATTGTATAGTTTAAGAATGTAAACAATGCTCTTAGATTGCTACGTTCGTTGCCAAGAGCCGACTGCGGTGGCGTGTGGTAGCTATGTTCTGAACTAATAGTTGTTGACGGTGGCGTTTGGCGGCAAAAGTAGGAACTATTTGAAAAATTCAAAAGTCTGCAGTCCTTACTTGAATTAAAAAACAGATAACACACACTAATACAGTCACCACAATTAACACCGGTTATCAGACAGATTCTACACACACCCCAAGTACACGGGGCTACATGACCGCGTTGTCGCAGCCCCTAAACTTAAGAACCAACCAACCAACTGTCAAATCAAAGACAAACATTGCAATTACAAATAATTATTGCCAATTGTAATACATATGGCAAACATAAGATAATTATTGCAAATGATGGCAAATTCGAATAATTTATAGCAAATTAAAGTACAGTAAATAATGTAATGCAATTGTTTGTATCGTAAAACCTTGAAATGTTCTTGTTCGTGGCAACAGTCATTAATGTTGAGTTATCAAAGATTCAATAATCTCTGTACAGGATATACAAAGTATGTAGTTCCAAATTCAATATTAAGCAGTGTGTGAATTAGAGACATGAGTTTATAACGAAGGCCACACATAAGGATGTAATTACGTCAGTGGCATAGAAGTGTTAATGTAGGGGATAGCAGTCATTGTAAGGAACTCAGATACAACCTCGAATGTTTATATTCGTGTATTGAATTTTTGTCAGTTATATTAATGTATGTGGAATTTCATTGTTATTGTCATATATTAGTAACTAGCAACCCACCCTGGCTTCGCCCGCGAACAGTTATGAATGCAAGGTGATAGGCTACTTTTAAACGAGGTCTTATAAGATTTTCTTGTATATGACATTAGTCGTTTTCCCTCCAGCAGTTAACACGAAAAGATTTCGATTTGATGTAACACACGATAGAGCCACTGAGATCAACTCCAGTCACGCTAAGTGTCTGACCCTGTGCTTTCTTTATAATCATGCCAAAGCAGACTCTTACTGGGAATTGTACTCGTTTGAAATGATAAGGCAAATCTGAAGGAATCATAGGGATTCTGGGTACTAAGACCGTTTCTCCTGTACCACAGCTAGTTAAGATAGTTGCTTCAATGAAACAGGTTTTGAAAGCTTTCACTACCAATCGCGTCCCATTGCATAACTTTGGAGGGTGTAAATTACGTAGCAATATAATAGGCACTCCCACTTTTAAAATAAGCTTAATGAACTGCTTCTTCACTATCGACTACTGCGTCTACTGAGTAACATACTTGAGCCTGGGCAGTGAAATTGGAGAACAACAAGTCATTAATTTTCACAACTTGTTCGTTTGTCGGGGATAGACTAATATTGCTCTTTCTTTAAACCTTGAATGAGACTTGGATTTGAGGATAAACGCTATCAATCAATTCTTGAATCCTGCTTACTAAAACACAGAAATTATGACTGAGGGTAATTTTCCCGTCAATGACCGGTACATTTCCATTTCCGACTCTAAGTAACAAATTAGCAAACAGAAGATACGAGTACTCTCATGTCAGTTTTGAGTGCCAATTTTGTTATATCCAGCCAGATGTAAGATCTTTTTAATGAAGCGTTCACTTCGTCGGCTCTCGTTCCTCTGGTAACAACTGGTAAGGTTTGACGAAAATCTCCGGCGAACAAAACTGTGCAGCAACCCATAGGTGTGTTCCGATTCCTTAGATCACGCAAGGTGCTGTCTACAGCTTCAACGGAAGTTTTGTGCGACATTGTAGCCTCATCCCATACAACTAAAGAACAATTTTGGATTAAACTGGCAGTGTTACTTTGTTTTGAAATATTACATACGCTTCCATCATTACTACTGACTTTCAAAGGAAGTTTAAATGTTGCATGTTCTGTTCTTGCCCCTTCCAAAAGAGTGGCTGCAATTCCAGATGATGCGACAGCAAGAGCAATATTACCACCAGGCCTCACTTTGGCGAGCAACAAATTAATCAAGAACGTTTTGCCTGTGCCTTCAGGGGCATCGAGAAAAAATATCTGACCTTCCTTCTTAGTGATGCTAGATATGATGGTGTCATAAGCTTGTTTCTGATCGTGGTTCAGATGGTGTACTTCTTGAGCAACGGTTTGAAGGAGTCGAGGACGAAGTCTTTCTTTCTCTTGTGACAATCGAGATATTATGTGTTGCTCTGTTTCATTGTTACGTGTTAAGAGCTTTTTATTCGATGTCAATGAACTATGACCTATATCCGTTTTACATCTCGGCATGATGGCTTAAAATCACTGACTGGACTATTAATTATAACGAATTCTTGTGAGACGTAATTTAAGAATGGCGAGGTGCATGAAACACAAATCCCCCTTCCGTCCAAACTTAAATTGACTGTGTATTTTGCGGAACGAAAAGTTCACAGGCGAAATGAAGGACATCCAAGTTGCACTTCCAGGGGAATGGCGAGGTGCATGAAACACAAATCCCCCTTCCGTCCAATCTTAACTTAACTGTGTATTTTGCGGAATGTAAAGTTCACAGGCGAAATGAAGAAAAGCCGAGTTGCACTTCCAGGGAATGGCGAGGTGCATGAAACACAAATCCCCCTTCCGTCCAATCTTAACTTGACTGCGTATTTTGCGGAACGGAAAGTTCACAGACGAAATGAAGAAAAGCCGAGTTGGATTTCCAGGGAAACTCCAAACACAACCACCCTTCTCTGAAGTCTTAACTCAACACGACTCGACGGTTTTCTGCTGGCTGTATCTGGGGTAATAGGTTCGCCCGCTAGTTAGGCTGTAACAGGGGTGATAGACTCGCCCTTAGCTAGCTCGTCAACTGTAGCCTCAGTAGGCCTATTTGAATGGACATGGTTTCAAGAAATGAAAACGTAAAAACACTTATAGTGGGCGATGTATTGGAGATAGAGATATGCTCTCAGGGACTTTTTTGTAGAACTTTTCATGCTGAACAATTCTTACGCTCATAGTATATAGATATTTTTAACGGCTTGCCCAGCGTAAGCTTACAAAGCGCTCGAACGCCAAGTTTTTTTTCGACTTCTTCACTGAAATCGTTACTGCTCGGCTTCCTTTGATCATAAATATATTATTTTCTACAGAAATAATCCTCAAGATATCCTTTACAGAATGGTGAAAACCGCATCAAAATCCATCCAGAGGTTCTCGAGATTACCCGTTACATCCGAGAATCGGGGACTTTGTTTTATACCTAGGTAATAAGTAGAGATTAAATTATTTTTATATTTATAAATCCACCCAAGTGTATGTGTCTTTTAAGTAGTTCTGAGATCCCAAATGTAGACTTGAACCAGTGCCACCGTGATTGTAATTCGAAAACCCGGTAACGACCCTGAGTAGCCGACTGACTTAATTTTATACGTGCATTCTTTTACATATTCAAGTCTATATCACAGACGAACGTTTACAATACTGTGCCTGTTTCTACAATATCCTTTATTACCCGGCTATCACTTCGTGTGACATCATAAAAGGAGTACAACAAATATAAACAAATCAAACTTAGCTCGGGTCGGCATAAGACTAAGTCTTGGTGTGTCTGTGTGTTTAACGGGAAAAAGAAAGACCAGGTATCTTCAGACTAATATCCCCACAAATACAAACAGACTGTGTCGATTTACAGGAGCATGAACTACCAAAAACAAAGAAATAATAATCCAAGGAATGCATAAAAATTGCAGAATTATTCCACGAATAGAATATATAAAATGAACCTCCTAATATCGAGTGCGATCAAAAATATGGTGACATTCTAGGATCCGAATTGTCCTTAAAAAATCACATAGATCATCCTATTCTTAATTGTCAGTCCCGCGGCGTAGCCGTGCTCGTTAAATCACGCGCCACGACCGCGTGGGCAGCTGCAGCAAGTCCGAAGACCTTAGGTTCGAATCACCGCGCTGACAGTGGCTATCCTGAGTGTGGGTTTATTTTTTCACACTCCCTCCAGGCAAATGTCAGGATAGTGCCTTACTTCAAGTCCAGGGGCACCAACACGACCCCTGTCCCTAACACAGCTACACACATGGTCACCCAAATAGCGGAGCTTCTCTCTCACAACATATAAAACCATTGCCATAGAACAAAAGATGCCAATCAGTCTTTGGTCATAGTTCTCTGAAATAAAAAAAATAACCACTTCACTCACAATGTTTCACTCAAATTAAATTCAACATTGGTTCTTATTAAATTTATACAGATAGACAGGTGTCTAAGTTGTGGCAAGACGGCTGAAATGGCCTACGATATAATGAAAACTGATCCTGAGTCGATAGCATACACTTTTCGTAATTCTTTCCAACTTCATTCTGTTGGTTCAGGTACAACGATAATTCATTCAAAACTTCAGTTATCATTTCCGACAACAGATAGCGTGCAGGATGGCAAGCAAGCAAGGCTAGATGCAGACCTCAACATAAGTGAGCATCGCTGTGAGGAGAACAATACCAAGTTAAGTGTACATTATAATTAGTTTTTTCTAGTGCATACTAAAATTTGTTATTTGATTTATTATTATTACAGTGTGATATTCTAAATTGCATACACGTGCATACACACCGTTACTCGTAATTCACAAAACCTTGTAACATAAAACAAACCTAACGTATACCGTAACGGGATTCAAATTGTGAATCAACATCATATTATAATCATCTAACGACGTGCTATTGAACCACAGTAGTGATAATCCTAAATTTGCCCATTTAAGTGTGATAACTAACTAATACATGCATATTTATAATCTGTAGCCCACCCAATCCATTGGGCACAATCGTGTTGACCGATTGAAAAGCTGCAAAAGACAATATGTATAGGCAACACTGAAAATAATGGCTTCAAATCTCTTCATCAGAAAATGGTTTCATTCGACCCTTAAGTCTACACAAAGTTACCATCAATAATTCATACGTTTATTTGCAGCATTTGTCTAAGACAATCACTATTAAATCATCCTATAATTAATCAAAGTGTCTCTCTATGATTGGTTATAATTCTTATGACTCCAAACTGAGACAATACCACTCCAAATGAATGTTTAAATAATCATTGATCGTTCTATTCATGGTTCTGTTACATTAGATTGATCGTTATCTCGTTCTTATTCATGTATGAAATTGAGAAAAATATTGATATCTTTTAATCAGCTGACTGTTCATGGTATCCCTTAATTAACCATAAAAATTATAGAAGACCTCACTTGAATGCACAAAACATTTACAATGGTTTTGAGGTTCAACGGATTCTCAAACGTAATCTTTAGCACTATCATAAAAATAATAATAATAATAATCAGGCATCACGTTTCATGACTTCATCATGAATTGGTCAACAACGTGGACAAACTATCATACTCTAGGTTGTAGTATCATATTTAATGGAAATGACCATATCCATCAACAACTGCCTTAAATTGGTAGACACTGCTACTCCAAATGCATCACATTTCTTTATTCAAACTATAATATGTAATGCCTTTATGCTCAATTGTGCCTATACATCAAACTATGATTTACAACTGAATCAATTGTTTCCTAATTCACCAGAACATGTTATCTTTAGAATAATTTCTCATATAATCCCTCATTTAAATAATTAGCGTAGTTTCTTATAACGATCTATAAAAAAGATCAATATATTATCTATTTATTCCTATCTCATCATATCGGTAGCACAGTAGTAAAATATTTTTCATAAATCCATTTGTCAAATTGTTTTAAAGTGGAATGGTGAAATACTATTACCATCTGGCAATCCATCGACTCAAATGCACAATAAACATTGTGAGGTTTGAAGCTCTATTTGGGTACATTCGTGTTGACCGACTGAAAAGCACCAAACTTTTGTTTGCACAATAAACGTCATGATTAATTAAAGCACCTATCGTGCTTAGCATAGTAACCATACATTAGTTCGAATTATGTAATTCAACATTTAGGCAAGTCGAATTAACTCACATGCCTATCCATCCATATCCATCAATAAATTGCATTATTTAGCAAAACGTGAGAATAAAGAAATAATAATAATGATAATAATATTAATAATGATAATAATAATAATATTTCGTAGTAATTGTCACCTCAGTTCATTCCATCATCGATTCTCATTCATTCGCTTAGCAATACATTGTAGTATTTTATGGGGAATTCACAATGTAGTTTTCCATCAGGCTCGCCAATGTAATTCTCATGTCATCTGAAAAGCCCATTTTTCCATGCATGGTTACGCAACTGATGGTTGCAATGTACATCACTATTTGTATTAAAAATATGAGCGAATTGTACTGCGTTCGCTATACTAGACCACCATCGTAATGTGAAGCGTGTTGGCGCGACCTGCGACATGCTAGCGCCAGTTCCGGTGTTCTACTTTGAGCTCCTCTCCTGGCCTGTTTTACATCTCCCAGTCTTTTTATAGTTACCGCGGCAAATTTCCCGGTTACAATCGAGCGCCAAGGTCTATTCCAATCAGCTGGATGAATCAGTCTCTTCCCACCTTGCGAAGACACACGACATTCATAAAATCTGCCGCCAAATATCAGTGACCACCTCCAAACTGATGTTCGGGATGGCGCTCTTTTCACGAGGGAGCACGAAGGTAGGCTTCACCCACGTAAATCATATCTCATTGGACCCAGAGCTTGGCTTCCCTTTAAAATAGCCCTCTGAAGAAATAATGTACGTTGATCTCTCCTGGCCTCTGTTCTGCTTTATATATTGTATGTACAATTACATGGAATAAAATGCTGATTCTGGTCAAAATATAATTATTTGCTAACTAAACACTCTTTATATTATACCCTGATGACAGTGGAGTTGAAATGTGGATCAAATGACACGGACGATTAATAAACCTGTATCACGTATAATTGTGTTATATAAAAATATGACATTACGTATTATTAATAATAATAATAATAATAATAATAATAATATAAATAATAATAATAATAATAATAACTGAATATAAACAACATGTCGTGATTATGGGGAGAGCCTTTTTAATGGATGTAAGATCCGTTACACCTTGATAAGGACAAAGGGTTAAAACTATACTCATACATTTAAGAGAGAGTAGGCTACATGTTCTTTACTGAATATCTTGTTTAAAACAAATTCTCTGATATGCATTTCGAAATTATGAAGAGGACCAAATCAAGATGGCAGCCTCATCAATTTTCAAAATTGAGTTACCTTTTCTCGGAACCTGTCGATCTAATCATCCTATTACAGTGAAACTTGGCATACCAAATAAGTTCAACAATACGGCATACAGTGTAGGTTAATTGTTTTGAAAATCCAAGATGGCAGCCATCTAAATGGCACAGAATATATTTAAGTTTACTATCACCATACAAAACAGAGGTTCATTAGGACGTGTTTTGTCGAAGTATTTGTATGTTTGTAGGCTACATGTGTCAAAGTAACATTTGATCGACTAGACCGATAATAAAAATATGTTGTAGTAAGTTAGTTCCATCTTCAGGGAGCTCAATCAACTGTTTATATTTTTGTAATCATCACCAACCTAGTATGGTGGCCGCGTGAAAATTCCCGAGTATTCAATTTGCCGGAAAGTATAACACCTATCAGCCAGAAGTGTTGTACCCTGAGGCCTATAAGATAAGTTTGCTCATGCGACTATCGAAGTAGTGACAAGTAAGAAACCAGCAGGGGCAAATGCTGGTCATGAAAGTCAGGCTGGCTCTTACATTCATTGAAGTTGTGAGGGGGGAGATATGCAAATAGTTCTGAATTAATAAAATTTATATATTCATTTACTGCTAAATCATATTAACATTTTAATTACCGGTTACATGAACTTGCATTCAAACTGGTTACATCGCACCTTTAATGCAAGAGGGGCATAAAAATAACAAATTATATTTTTATACTCACAATCATACACATTTTATAATTATTAACAAACCATGACAAGCCAGTGATAGTATATTTTAATCAAATAAACGTAAAAGCATGTACATAGAAAAATGGCAACTCATAATTTATTAGATCTATTTTAAAAACAAACTCTACCCTGCAGCTCTTCTTTGCAAAACCATCAATGCCTTTTAGAAAGACGACGGTAATGTACTTTTTAAGCAATTCTCTTTCAAACGACAACATAGCTAATGATGATAGCGTCTCCTGACCTTGAGTCGATCTGAAACAGGTATTAATGCGTCTCAGTGCTGAAAAAGGACCTTCTGCAGAGGATGTAGTAGCATCAATTGTTACTACCAGTTTGATGAACTTTGATGATCTCAGCCATACCCAAGTACAAATTGATTACAGTAGTATACATAAACTGTATTAAGTCTGAAACACTTTTCCCTTTAAACTCAGAAGATGAATACATCACACAATTCAGTTTTTAAACAAACAATGATGAAAAATGACCCATCGATTTTTTAGGGCAGTAACGTCACTCTCTGGATACTTCTTCGTGTGCTTCTCAAACAACCACAATCTAGCAGCGAGATGAACACAATTTTAATGCATTTAAAGCCTTCTCCTATTTGGACTAGCACGTTGTCGATAATTTATATTAATATACGTTTGTATATTGATTTTTCTGGTTCTTCACTCTTTTTAGAGCAAACATCGATTTCAGCATCAACATTTCCATACAAACTATCAAAGTCTTCATATCTCATAAACTGGATGTTCAGTATCGGAGATTTTTTTTTAATGAAACTTGGAGAACGCTGCCAGCAGAAATCTAGTGTTGAACTTAAGTAAGAAGAACAAAACTCCTTGTGCCTTCAATGTAGAGCCTTCATCCCACTCGTCTGAAGTACCCGAAGTACCCAGTACATAACGAAGTGCAATCTTTACTAATTTCTGCCAAACCAAGAAACCTCTCTTGAATTTTACCACTTTCATCTACAAAACGGAATAAAGTAGAAAGCTGTAACTTATTAATAATATCGGACGTTTCGTCCAACATTATTGTCACGAAATTTGCTTGTTCAAGCTTCTCCTTTATTGTTCTCACAACTAGTGAACTTATTTCAGCTATTAAATCATTTACGATTCCAGACGTCATTCCTCTAAAAACGGTGGAGTCTTTGAGATGAGATGCCAGAAGAGGATCATATTCGCTTATAACTTGTAGAAGTTCGATGTAATTCCCCCTGTTTACGGAAGTTGCAGACTCGTCATGTCCGCGAAATGGCAGTTCCAGGTTTGCTAAAGAGCACACTGCATCAATCAATCGTTTAAGTATGTCACGATTTTTCTTTACCTTTTCATTATAAAGTTGGTCACTGATGCGTTTCTGTTCAATCAGCTAGTGGTCGATCCTTGTAGGCTCAAAGCTATTTAACTGCAAGAAACACTTCATATGGTTTGCAGACTTCTCATGTCTTGTAACGGACAGTGTCGACGTGCTTAAAATGTCAAAGCCACTTTTACTCGATAGACCGTTATCAGCAGAAAATGGTAAACACGGGCAGCAAAACAGTTTATTCAGTTTCTTGGACCCTGAATGAACGTACATATTCTCTGTTTTTCTCCCTGTGCTGTGTCTTTAAATATGGATGGAAAGGGTCTGTCATTTTTTATCATTCCTGTTTTCTCTTCAATAGTCCTCCGAAAACATGAATATGGTAACCTGTCAACAGTGCCCGGTTCCGAGCTCATTGCAGCACGTCAAATTTGGAGTTGATACAAACAATTAACTTACAATAGTCTACACTCGTCACTGACACAAGATACTGGATCCATAGCTTACAGACCAGAGTTTCCACGACACATTACCTGCAGTAGGCCTACGTGGCAGCCTGCAACCAGCCTTGGAGAAAAGAGACCTGCGCGCGCATACATTGCTAGCAGTTTTGACATCTGCGCTGTAGCTCTCAAGTTTGAGCCTCACTGTAATCTCCATTGCGGTTCGCAACATGCGATTTCGCATACATAATTCTAATTATTTTAACTCTAAAGACATTTTAGGCAAATATTGTGCTAGCGCAGCAAGCATAGCATGCTCGGAGAAATCGCCCCTGGAAAGCAACATGGTAGCCACTCGAAATTTAACAAGTAGTTCCGTGAAGAACTACTCAGCCTATTTTCATATATCCTACTTATAATAATTGCCTCTATCAACATACAAAATTTCAGTTTGATTGCTGTAATATATTCGTAGATATAGAGAACCGTCTAAATATTTCGGTTGGTCGCCATTTTGGATCTTTATATAGGTAGGCCGTAGAGTTATGTACTATTAGATGACGATTATTGCGCAGGTTCATTATTCAAACGTTCACCTCGATCGCATGATTAACACACGAGAAATTAAAACTTAATTTAAAAAATGTGCACAGCCGCCATCTTGAGTTTATGTAAACAATTGAACTAAATTAGATGCCAGTGCATTACAATGTGTATAAACATTTACTGTACCATATTTCACTGCGCTCAGATGGTTAAATCGCGAGAAAAGTCTATTCAAATATTTCACATTCGCTTCGCCGCCATGTTCGTTTTGTATTTTACAGGTTTTTGAAAGTCTCATAGCTGAACTTCTAGTGGTACCCTTTATCACCGTACAAACTTTCAGAGTGATATCAGTAATAGTTACGCAGATATAGAATGCCGGTGAAATATTTCGCACAACCGTCATATTGAGGTTACGTAGACAATTGAACCAAACTTGATGCCAGTGCCTTACAATGTGTTTAAATATTTGCTGTACCAAGTTTCATTGCGTTTGGTTGGTTAAATCGCGAGAAATGTCTATTTAAAAGTTTCAAATTCGCTTGACAGCCATGTTCGTTTCGTAGTTAACAGGTTTTCGAAAATTCCCAAGGTGAACTTTTGGTAGTGCTCTTTATCACCGTACAAAATTTCAGGGTGATATTAGTAATAGTTTCGGAGATATGGAATGCCGGTGAAATATTTCACACAGCCGCCATGCTGGATTGGTGAGACGTAATAAAATTTGAAGGATACGGTCGGGGTTGGCGTAAATGGCACTATGACCTTACCGAGTTTCATTGAAATCTCTCCAGCCGTTTAGAAGTTATTAGGGGGGACAGGCACACATACGCACACACACACATTCACGGACAAAGGGTGATCTCATAAGCCCTTTTTTTTTCATAAAATGAAAATAGGCTAAAAATGGAATTTCTTTTCTTAGAACCTATTATAGTTTTAAGTATGAAGCTTAGTACAGTACCCTGATAAATTCTATAGAACATGCTCACTAATACGACATTCCAAATCGTGATTAGCAAGAAACCAACATGGTGGTCGTGCGAATGCAATAAATTTAATTGCCTTTTCTGGTGACCAAATCATCCTAATGCAGTGAAACGTGACACGTCATGTATTGCAATCCAATTGCCTTCGAACTCAAGGTGGTGGCCGTTTGAATTTTTTGAAGTTCATTTCTTTCACTATGCGTGTTCTAGTGAAATGATCAGGGTTGATACGTGGTAGTTCATTTATGGATACTTGATTTAACTGAGTTATGAGATAGAAGGGACGAGTGGTTTAGTTCTTCACTCAGTATGAAGGATACTCGCCTTTTTGTTTTTGTAAACTGTTCCTCGACTAGATTTCCTAACATTTTGAGCCGGTTTTTCTAACTCTGTTCTAATTCAATGTGCAGACAGCTTGAGTCTCGTCTGTTTCAAGGAATACAAACATTCCTCTAGACCAGAGTTTCCCAAACTTTTGAATTCACGGCACCCTTGGGAATAACATTAAACACTAGGGGCACCCTTCCTTGAATAAAAAAAAATAAGTTTCATATGTAAATGTATTTTAATATTATATAATTAGTAACGTACACCATCACATAATACAGTAAACTTTACTGCAGTTGTTAATTGCTTTCTTCATGAGGTTAGGATACTCCTCTCTACGTTGAAGCCCAAAAGTAGCCACTGACGCCTCACTCGTGGTGAACTTACCTTTGAGTGTGGAATCAGCGCAAAGGTCAATAAATTCATCTCGTTCGCAGCCAGTGAAATCGATTTCCTCCGCTCTATCTACGAAATCAAATGGTGAGACAACCCAGTCGAGAACTTTTCTTTTTAAAATCTTTCATTTTATTGGTTGAGGAAATTATTGTTTCCTACATTCAGTTAATGAAAAATATCTGCCAAATACGACAGTTCCAAACACCAAGAGTCACTTAGTAACAGCTCATGAAATGTGTCTTGATTTTCATCCTTAAGAAAAGTTTACACTTGTTCTTTAAGTTCGAGAAACCGCTTCAATACAAAACCCCGCGACAACCACCTTACTTCTGTGTGTAGTACCAAAGAGGTGTGAGGTTCATCCGTTGCGAGACATAACTGTTTAAAAATCCTGCACTTTGGTTCATCATTTTCACAACTTCGTTAAACACTGCAGCAAAATCTTCATTACACGCTTTCACGACTAATACCTCTCTATGCAGAAAACAGTGAGTTATAACAATGGATGGATTTTCATCGAGAGCTCTGGCAGGAAAATCTTTAAATTTTCCTGACATAGATGGTGCACATATACCACAACAGTTTTTCCATGAAAGATCATGGTCATTGATAGAGGAATTAATAGAAACGAAAATATCATGACATGTGGTTGTAGTCTGCAGCGGTCTACAGCACAGAAACTGCCCACTAATATCTTTATCGTCAATTTATCTGATAAAACCAAGGAGTTGCGGTTTGTCACCAATATCGATACTCTCATCTATTTGCAAAGCAAATGTTCTATGAGTTTTTTTTATTTTCCCCACGACTTGTTCGTTGATATTGCATGGCATTCCAGATATCCCGCGACTGATTGTGTTGTTGAAAAGAGGAACTTGCGAAATTTGATTAGCTGCTCCTTCACTAAGTATTGTTGAAACTAGAACTTTGCATGCAGGGCCTATGGTTTCCTCTCCAAGAGTATGAGGTTTCTTTTTTTTTCAATCAGTTCTGCGACATTAAATGAGGCTTCAAGAGCAGTATCACTTATGGTCAGTGGCGTGGCTAGACCTGAAGGGGCCCCGGAGCAAGAAGTTGAAATGGGCCCCCCCTCACTATCTTTTGAAAACCTGACCTAACTGCAGGCCTTTATAATATTAATAATGTTTGAAGATAAGAACTTATCAAAGTGACTTTATGCACTTTTCGAATTCCCCCCCTTGCCACTTCCCTTTTTCTGAAAATATTTAATTTATACTTTGGCTGTTAGCTCCATAAATTGTCCTAAATAATTGTGATATATAATAGTACTGTATAGCTTTTCAATTTGTGAAATTGTGATATCGTAATAAGAAAATTATGTCTACACAAATATCAATTAGAAAGAGAAGAAAACTGCATGTAAATATATATTATAAGTACACATATTTTTTCTTTTATTACTGACAATAATGAAGCTAGAGTAGAAAAAAGGGAACAGATAGCATCGTCTATGAAGTACTAGGCTTTAAAAATAAAATACACGCCAGGTCGAAAGCTCAAAATTATAAATGTATTAAGCTATACAAATAACTTGAAATAAAATAAATCTATAAATTTTCAATCATTGTTTACAAAAAAAAATTGTTGAGTTATTATTATTAAACAAACTATTTAAAACAAATAATCTTATTAACTAACCTAATTTACACAAAACTTTTTTTCCTACTCTTTGCATCTGCAAACGTGTTATTTACATGTGAGAAGTTAAGTTTTCGAGCTCTGTTATTTTCAATCGATAAAAGGGCCAACTCACTTAAACGTTCTTGGATCATTGTGCTTCTTAGGTAGGACTTGATAATTTTCAGCTTGGAAAAGGATCATTCTGTTATAGCCAGTATGATAGGTACAGTCAAGAACATAAAACAAGCAGTACACACGTCAGGATAGCTTGCAACCAGAATGTGATTGCCAATGTAGAGGAGGTCTATCAGTTGCTTAACAGACGACATTTTCTTAATTTTAGAGGAAGAAGATGCACGCACGCTGGAAATTTGAGCAGGAAATGTTGGCGACACATCATCAGAAAAAAATTGGCGAAACCTTTTGCCTCTTCAATCAGTTCGTCATCAGAAGCATTGCTCAAGAAATTAGGCTGAACAACTTTGTAGGCATTAATAACTGACTTCATGCCTTCAAATCTGCTGTTTAACTGAGCCATAATTGTATCAATCATGGAGTAAAACACAGATACCCGAAATCTAGTTTCAGGATTGAGAAACGGTGGTCTACACTCAGTTCATCAAAATGCTTTTTAACTTGCTTTAGTCTTTTCTCAGAAAACTCACAAGGCATTCCGCACTTGGAGCCCATTTTTGAAGCTTCTTTTACTTACAAGGTCCTCAAAGGAATTTCTTAGTTCTGTACTGGCGTTTACATTTAACAATGAACTTGTCCATAGCTAAACACTTACAATCAACGCGAAGAAAACGACTTAAAGTGGCGTAAGAACGCGTACACATATATAAATTGATCTGTCGAAGCCCCGGGACTGTTCGTATAGGAAATGAGTAGTCTCGGGAATGTTAGGCAGGGTTTGGCTGTCATGCCATCTGCAGGATACTTGCATACTTGAATCGAACACTCTAACCATCTGCCGTGCATGAGAGCAATTAATTTGACTTATTTTATTTCAAGACCTTACAAGGCTTAAGTATATCGTATTATTTTTTGGGTTATCTCAATATCTCGCGGCATCCATTAGCCAATCACGCGGCACCCTTTGGTGCCGGGGCACACCGGTTGGGAACCAATGCTCTAGACGGAGTAGAGATTGAATGTAGTTTGAGTCAAATAGGCCTATATGTAGTTGTTGGACATCGTGGCCTCTTCAGCCCCGTGTACTTGGGAGTGTAAATAATTTGTCTGATGACCTGTGATAATCTTGAGGCCTCTAAAATAGACAATTGAGACCAGGATTGGGAACATTACAAACCGTCCATGCATTTATCTAGAGTGGATGTGAAATTCAACGGAAACCACTTCTGGGATGGCTGAAGGGGCAATCGAATCCACCTCTTCTCCGTTTTATCTCATGAGGCTGAGTGTATCTCGTTGCAATCCTCAGATCAGAATTACATTTGTTGGCAAACCTGGACCTCTGGGGTTACAGCCAACAATGCTACTGACTACACACAAAGTTGTCAGTCAAACATGTGTTTTTTGACGTGTGAAAAATCGATTAGAGGAAATTGTTGCATTATAAACGCTTCGGCACCATGGATTAACCTGAAAGTAGTGAAACGAATCCCATATCGTAATGGCCATTTTCAGGAGAAAAGATAACTTGCACATTATTTTAAGTGATTTTAAGAGGAAATGGAATCGCCTATCTTAACAATGTATAATATAGGGAACATTTTCTCATATACCACTGTAGCTACAGAGATACATGTTTACAAGTGCACACACACGCGTACATGATGTATGTACTGAAACAACAATTTCTTACTACTGCTCTTTTTGAGTGAAATATTAATTTCTTTCTGTAGTTTGATTTTAATACTTTTTTTTCTAAAACAAGTATTACATTTTATTTTGAAATGAGGCTGTTTCAGTACTTCAGTAGTATAGTAATGAACATGTTCTGAAAACTTTAGATGAATAGAGACGGTAGTTTCCGAGAAAATATTCCCTAAATATGAAAATCTTAAACTTACGGGAATCGAAGCTCAACTTTTTAATATTTCCCTGGTTGTATGTTGCCACTGCATCGTACACTCCAAAATGAAGTATATATATTCTTAAGAACACTGTTTCAGGGAGTCTGTTCCAAATTACACTGTTCACACACTCACTGGTGTTCTGGGTTCTTCCATGGAGGCATTTTTCAGGAGATTTTTGTCACTTAGGTCCCTGAAGATAGGTTTTATTTCTTCCATTATTGCTACTGGTAAACTATGGTGATGCCTGTATTTCTCCCCAGTTACTTTCCCCCTGTTGTACTTACACCACCTGTCTTTGCCTTCAGGACACATTCCATGTTGGGGATACCCATCGGTAGAGGCAGTGTGAAAATACAGAGCCCATACTGCTTTCCCCTTTTTGCTTCTGTATTCATTGTATTTTGTTGGATAGCCAGACCATAACAATTCTGCATGTGGTCGATCACTGCATTAGTCAATCTGTCTTTCCCATCCTAAGTCTTCCCTTCCTTCCATTCATAGTACTTTATAATCGTCGAAGTCTCGTCCCCATCCTCTTTTGCACATGCCCCACGCATTCAAGTTTACTTATATCCACAATATTTCCATATGGTTTACTGTCTTAAACTTCTGTGAATGCGTTAGAATCACCGTCTCATAGATATTCCAGGCAACAGGTGTTATACCACTGAAAAGAATGGTGAAAAATCTTTCTTAGCCCTGTAACCTCCATACCACAACTACTGCCAGAATAATTAGCAATGCAATCACTGCCATGGTCATGTCTTAGTCTCCCAGGGCATCGACAATACTTTGACATTATAGCTACGTCAATGATCTTCCCATTGGATACACTTGTAGCTGTGACAACACCATTTTTAGATGTGTATCCTCGTTTCTGCCATGTGCCGTCTAGGGCAATTGCTAGGTCACAGTCACCATTGTTTTCCTCCACTGCTTCCCCCACGGCTTGCTCCATTGATTTCGGAACTACATCCTCAGCTGCAAAGTTATAGTGATCAAATTTTTAAGGGGGGCCTCAGAAGATTCAAAACACCACATAACGTATCGCCTGCTGCTCTGCCTTTGCCCATGGCTCGCAATCCATACACTAACCAAATGTTGACACTATGGGGGTCAATATCCTTGTCCCCGACATTCACATTTACAGACACAGAGCTAGAAAATTTACTGGTATAATTGCAGTCTTCACAAACCAAACTGAACTGAGAAACCAAGCCAACATGTGTCTCAGTTCTTAGTGAAATTTTGCTTACAGCACACACTGTTTTGAAGCATTTAAGACAATATGTTTACATTAATAATTTCAAAATGCTCCTCTCCTTTATTTATTGATTTGTATATCTGTTCAGTACCTTTCAGAATTTTATAGAAAGCACTACCAGATATCCCAAGAGATGTTTCTTCGCCAGGAGGAAGCTAATCATTAGACACAGCAGGCCACAGGGGCTTAATCTATAGTTTATGAACCCACTATCGCAGCTGCATGTTCTCTGACTGGGCTAACAGTGGACATCCACACTCATGGTACCTGATTTGGCACCTATCAGAATCCTAGAGCCTCATACTGCTAAAGCCATCACAATTACACTGAGCTGATGACTAAGATGCTCCAAGCATACGGTATCTCACTTTATTTTCATAAATATACTTTTGGTTTTAGCCTCGTTCGATCACGCAACCAGCTTTAATTTATATAGTATATTGTTGTTGTTAATTCGATTTAGGGGCTTGAGACTTTCTGGTCATCAGCCCAGTGTAGTTGGGTGTGTGATGAATTTGTCTGATAACCTCTATCTCAGTGATAACTGTGTTAGGGACAGGCATAAGGAAAGTGCCCCGGGACTTGAAGTAAGGTACTATCCCGGCATTTTCCGGGAGGGAGTTTGGAAAACCCCGTGGGAAATCTACACTCAGGATAGCCACTGTCAGCGCCGGAATTCGAACCTGTGAAGTCCGATCTTGCTGCGGCTGCCCTCGCGGCCGTAGTTCACGAGTTAAAGAGCACGGATACAGTATTATTATGGGAATTTATTTACTCGCAGTATATATTTTAACTTGGTACTATGTGATCTGATGATTGGACAGTTTGTTGATGAAAGACACATAGATATAATTATCAACACCCACGCCCTTGAACGAGTCGAACTGGCAGAAATGCGCCATTGCTCAGTTCAAGAGCTTCACACGCTAGCTCTGAAGTAGCTTCAATTTGAACCACATCACCTTCGAGTTAGATTCGTGACGAAGGTCCTGAGCCATTGCACACCTTAGCACGAGTTATTTATACTCACAAGCAGAAATCCTATAGAAGTTGAGAGTGGCCTTCATTGCAACTCCGACTAGTATGAATGATTGATAGAGTGAAAGAATGTTAAAATGTTTCCAGTTATATTGCTGCTCGAAGTTAGCTGGCAGGGAAGTTTTGACTGGCTGCAATATTGATAAGGTTATAGTAAGGAACGGATCTATTGATTTATAACTCACAAGTTAAATTGCTTCCCTTATGAAACAGCTCCATAAAGCTGAGTGCTATTTAACATCAAACATTCTGTAAACATCTCCTCTCCTAGACATTGGGTGGTTAAGTGTAAGAGAGGGCCATGAGCCCTAACTACGCCACTACTGAAGACAGAAAATAAATAAATAAATAAAATAGACTCATGAACTAGAGTACGTAGCCAAGCGATGGCCATACAGTGTCTTGATATACAACAACATTGTTATTATTAATAATAGTATTATAATTATGGCAGATGTAAAATACTCTTCTAAAGATGAAGATGAAATCTTCCTTTTCTTGGTCTAAGTTCATGAGGAAACTGAAGAGAATTTGTAAATGGTTATAAGGCTAAATGTCCCGACACTTTGGTAAGAAAATATTTCAACAGATGGCAGCACAAGCGAAGCTGAATTTACTTATTTACTTATTTACCGCAGGGGAAGCCTCCGTGGCTTAGGCGGCAGCACGCCGGCCTCTCACCGCTGGGTCCGTGGTTCAAATCCCGGTCACTCCATGTGAGATCTGTGCTGGACAAAACGGAGGCAGACAGGTTTTTCTCCGGGTACTCCGGTTTTCCCTGTCAAAATTTCATTCCAGCAACATTCTCCACTATCATTTCATTTCATCTGTCATTCATTTAATCATTGCCCCAAAGGAGTTCGTCAGGCCTCGGCAGCCGGCACAGTCCATATCCTCGCCGCTAGATGGGGGCTTCATTCATTCCATTCCTGACCCGGTCAGAGACTGGAAGCAGGCTGTGGATTTTCATTTCACTTATTTATCGAAGGGGAACTCCGATCTGCGATCTGAAAATTGCTATGTACTCTGTATAGTAGCAGAATTGATATTAATTTATTGCTTACTTTCTAATTTCAAAAACAGAAAAGTTGCTGTTTGTTTTTCAAATATCCGATTAAAGTTCGAAAAAAGCGGGCAATACGAAAGTTGAGTTTCGCTCACTGATTCCAAAGCCGTATCGAAATCCCAAATCAGTTGAATAGAATCGTCGGGATAACTTTGGGAAGTTGGTGAATAAAAGTGTTGCGCTATTTGCCATAAAAGGCGCGGCAGTAGAACAAGGTCATGTAGAGCGTGCTGGGGGAGGGTTGGGGGGAGGGGAGCGGAGGTCGAGTAATTTGAGACAGCGACAACCTTGTCAGACGGTATATAATTCCCAAGCATCTAGTCCAATATTGTGATTGACTGTGCTGGTTAGTTCTGAATTATTGTCAAGGTCTGGATATTTCTGAGTGATCCTCTGATATTTTACCAGTTCCTAGTTACGGCGTCTTGTTTTTAGTTCATCGATCTCTTTAATTACTTTTTTTAAAATTTAATTTACCTGCAACAGTTATTTTTAATGCCAGTTAGGTGTTCTATTTTCGGCACTTTATTTTTCGGACAGTATTTCTTCGGACAGTATTTCTGGTTGAATAGATACTTTTACATATAGGTAGACTACGACTGGTGGAGATATTTTTTCGCTTTTGTTGAAAAATGGAGCCACCACCAAAACCGATTCAAGGGTGTTCCACTTAATCCCAGGGAAGATTGCGAATAAGTACCAAGACAAGGAAGCCAGGCCCTAAAAACACCTCTACACACCCGTAAGTTTCTTTTTTTTTCTAGTTTATACTTGAAATTATATATTTCTTTACGCTCGCATTAAAGAATCCGTAATGCACTGAGGAGTTATGATTTCACTTATATTTTACCTGTAGCCTACAATTTGGATGACTAAACGTCACCCCGCAATCTGCAGGCTACATGGCTAAACAGCGCAGCGGTTGCTTGGTAGGCCTAGGCCCTTCATGGGCTGTCGCGCCACGGGTGTAGTTTTTTTTTTTGCGTCAAATACATAAGTGTAGGAGTAAAAGATCACGAACTATTCAGTGTCATTTTTTTTCTTCAGTGAATCAAGTTCGACTTCAAATGAAAACAATGCGTTGTGTGGAAAAAAAAGGCGGAGCGAAAGGGAAAATGGAAAATTGGTTTCAGGAAATACTGGATTGGGATCCATAAAGACTGCAAACAGTACTTTTGAACTACCAGCGGGCAAGGTGAAGACAAACAGCTAACTGCAACCAAATTAATGCGTTCTTGCTTGCAGCCCCTAATTGCAAAAAGTTCCCAGCAATGCTACCGAAAATTATATGTCCCTTGTTGCAAAATTCACGGGAGGTAAGCAGATCAATCGAAGGAAACGAGGTTCCTTCACTCATAGAACCAAAACTGTCGGGCTGGACTTTCAGTTTAGGCCATCCTGGCACTATAAAACAATGAAATCAGTTTAGAAAAAGACTGCCACAATAGTGAAGGGCACTGCACTCAGCAGAAAATAGAAGAAGAGCCGCTTGCCGAAAAAGTTTATTTGCGTCGTGAGAAGGGAATAGAATGTCTCGACAACAGTCTAATGAAACGAAACGTACTGTCTCACGTGATTATGGAAACCGATCAATGCAGTTGGATTTCGATCAGGTACTGTTGAGAGAGTTTAGTGATGAGAAGATCAAGCAACTAACGCTTAGTGATGGCCATGTACAAAAACTGGAAAAGTAAACAAGGGGCGAAATGGAAAACGAAAAGTGGCAAACAGCTAGAAAGGACAGACTTACGGCATCCAATTTTAGATATGTATGAAAGAGGAAACCTACCTTGAAATGGGCTCCAGTTGCAAAAGACATTCTGTACGGCGAATTTCACTCAAAAGCAATGCAGTATGACTGTGATAATGAGTGAATTGCAAAACGAAATTTAGAGGAGAAATCGGTAGAAAAGTCAAAGAATGTGGTCTTTTCGTACATAAAACTTATGGGTTCTTAGGTATCTCCCCATACGGATTAATAGGAGACGACGCTATAGTCCGAAGTCTAGTGCCCTTATTCTGCACGGAATATACCATACTGGAAGCCTGCAAAAAGCTAAAGGGATTTTATTTGGCAGAAAGTAAATGAAAAAGATAGCATTGAGAATATCAAGAACAGTGCCATTCAGAAGAGAACAGATTGATAACTCTCTAACACTCACATGATTTTTATTTCCAAATCCAGGGCAAGTTGGAAATAACACAGAGGGAAATATGTTAGTTTGTGGTATGGATGCCTAAGGACATTCACACAGAAACAATAAAGAGGGACGAAAAGTTCTCGAGACAAAGCATGCGTATGTAACTCACATTCTGCTACGAGAAAATCTTGTTTTCTGAGATCATTGATCCCAGGATGACCAGATCAATGGATATAAGAGAACCTGAGGTGAATTAAAATACTGAGTGTGTGTAAATCATGGAACGTTACCTATGATATGGAAAAAATTGAAGTATTGATTTCAAGAACAGGAAATAATTAGGTATAATACTATTTTTTTTGTTTTTGGTACGCAGTACTAGTGCCTGTGCTAACAATAGGCAGATGCGAATATCTTAGGAACTTTAATTCTATACAGGGTGTAACAAAAAGGTACATCACACAATGCAGGACATATTCCTCACACGTAGACGAAGACATTTTGAATTTTGTTATATGAACATGGTTCCGGAAACGCTTTGTTTCCATGTTATACCTCATTGTTTCCAACCCATTAATCATGGGTTAACACACAAGAACAGAATGCACCAGCATACCACATGCAACTCTTTCTCACAGGAGATGTTCTTTATGCCCTCCGTGTGCATTGATGGATGCATCAACCCACCGTCGCGTCGTAGTGAATCTCGGATACGCTGATGTATCCCTGAGGATTGCGTATGGTTTCGCAGCCTTCCATAATATGGGCACGGAGATTCTGGTACTGGGGTTCGATACACAAGAGCTTTCAAATGCCCTCACAAATAAAAGTCCAGTGGGTTTTGGTCCGGAGAGCGTGGAGGCCAGGCAATTGGTCCACCTCTACCTATCTATCTGTCACCAAATCTGTTATTTAGAAGCCGACGGACATTAACACTAAAATGAGGAGGTGCTCCGTCGTGCATGAAGTACATTTTCGTCGCACAGATAAAGGCACATCTGCTAAGTCGCATGGCAACAGGGCCATGTAAAACAAAACCTGGCGGTGAACCTACAATATTGACAACGTAACCAGACGTAAGCAAGAGTGCATATTCCCCATGGTTCTCACGTTATCTTCTTGTGTGTTTCCCATGATTAATGAGTTGGAGACAATGAGGTGTAACATTGAAAAGAAAAACGTTTCCGGACCCATGTTCATATAACATAATTTCTACGTCTACGTGTGAGGAATGCATCCTGCAAGTTGTGCCGTACCTTTTTGTTACACCCCGTATATGGACATAATAATTTTGCTCTTGGTATGCATTTTCATAATTTGTTTGTTGTAATGAAATAGCCAACATAAATGAACTTTTATTATTACTTCCATGAAAATTGAAGTAAGATATAGTGATTGGCCTCACGGAGTCGTTTCAGATCTCATGAGAAAAAGGGGGGGGGGGGGTAGAATTAGAATCAATAGAACCAAAGACCCATACGAATCACCAAAATGTATGTAGGTCTATGTGCGTGGCATTTGGCCTCTTATAAATCGATTCTCCATTGATTTGAATTTTTCACGGTTTGTGGTCCTGTTTGTTACGTCTAGAAGACGATACCTAGAGTTGGACGTCCGCATCGGATGGTTTTTAGAATGGATATTCCCCATAAACCTGAAAACGAACATATCTTGTCCATCTTTTTTTCTAAAATATCAAGAACGTGCTAACTACAAACCAGTCATATCATTCAATACATTATTCAATTTTGCATCGAGTGAAACCAGTCGCTGCTCTGTGCGTTAAGAATTATGCCATACAAAGCATTACTAATGTCGGAACAATACGATTTTTGTTCGGGAGTTTATCCTCAAATAACTCTAAAACAGATACATAAATGGGAATCCAGCGCTGTCAGCATCTACCCTGAGTGTGTTTTCACCGGTTATTCCACACTCCCTCCAGGTAAATGACGAGATAGTACCGTACGTGAAGTATCAGGGCACGTGCCCCATCCCTGACTCTAATAAAGTTACACACATAATCAACTACACATGACTGATGATAATAATAATAATAATAATAATTATTATTATTATTATTATAAAAATAATAATAGCGTTATTGGTTTTACGTCCCTTTTAACTACTGCGGCTTTTAGAGACACCGGGGTGCCGGAATTTTGCCCCAAAGGGGATCTTTAACGTGCCAGTAAATCTAATGACACGGCTCCCTCGCACCCTCAAATGCCAACAGGCTGCACCAGGATTCAATCCTGCAACCTTGGACACAGCAAGCGAGAGCGTTTCCGCTCAGCCACGCAGCCAGCCAAAGGTACTGATGACCAAGATGTCCCAAGCCCCTACAATGTATTATCAACAAGAACGACAACAAGAATATGTGGGTAAGTAAGAAATGTATCTGTACAAACATATTGTGTCAACGTTAAGCGTGACACTACTACAGTATAATTTTAATGCTCAGAAATTGTTCCACGCCTAGGCACTTGAACATGTAACTTGCCGAACTACAATATTTATGACAAGAGGAAGACAACTCCTGTCTGTCGTCAAATCATCTCATTCTCACTCGGCCCTGACAGCGTGTTCATCATTTTCCTTGCGCAAGAGATCTTGTGAAGCCGCGCCGCTACCCCTCCCACCCTTTTCTATACAATAATTCCCAAACTAATGCGGTCGATTCCATTCACCCGATTTTAATTCTGAAAAATGCATTGGAATCGGGAAATAAATCTCCGTTTTCGTATTACCAGGTTTTTTCCATATTTTAGGCAGAAATATAAAAAACTGTTAGTAACTCCTTTGTTTTTCACATTTTGGAAAATGCATCGAATTAATATCAATTCAATTTCAGTCTAGTATACATAGTGGTTTTCAGATCGCAAATACGAGCTTTCGTTCAAGAGAAAACTGAAAAAAGAAATTGTCTCACTTTGGTGCTGCTACGTGGTATCAGAATTACAAACTAAAAAACGGGACATTTAGCCATAAGGACATTTCCAATTTTCCTACACTTACATTTCCTGGATTTTTAAAATTTTTCATGTAGTCTCCGATAATTCCATACACCTGAAATGCACGATTATTTTGCATACTCCCTAAGATACACAGTTTCGTTTGGTGCATCTACTAATATTTTTCCTCAAGAAATACGAACTGGTTTTTCATGTATATCTGTGCAAGTCTATCTTTGTTCTTAAACATTTTGTTGCTCTTGCTATAATGAAATAGCGATCATACTGTGTATCAGGTGAATCAGCTGCCCATACCAAGAATGTTTTCTGCAGTCAACAAACGTGTGAGATCGCCGTGAGGTCGATATTTCTCTACTATCATCTCGTATGGTATTAATGCACTCCAAGCACTCACTCCCTACAAACGATTCTGAACACCCGCGATGTGAATATACTGTAGACCATTCGAAATTCAGTAGACGTCCGATACACCGATGTCCGATAATTCGCGGATTCGGATATAACGCGGATGAACTATGTCTCCCAAAATAAAATACTGTATCATTTATCAATGATTTATGCACTCTCAGTGGTATTTGATAAACTTTAAAGAACTGAATACAGTCTGCATGTCGCGTTTCAGCAGTATAATTTACTGCTGCAAATTTCAAGCTCTCTATACAATAACCAAAAGAGATGGACGTACTTAAACTCAAACTTTGGTCTGTCTTATCAACATACATACTGTATCAAGATTGTTGCTGGACAGAAGCTTTGAATACACATCTTACGGTTAACATTGTGACGTAGTCAACAAAGTGACTATGCATCAGTGCAAGACCAACTACAATCCTCAGACCTTAATGTAGAAAAAACATGGCGGTGATAAATGCCCTCCCAATAGCTAAGATCATGTCATAGCGCTTGTCACACTTCGTGTAAATTATTATTTTAACTCACATAAGAGCATAAAAGATATCACAAGGTTCCGAAGAAATATGTATCAATAATTTAGACTTACCTGAATTAATTTATCTTTATACTGCTCACCTCGAATTATAAGTTCTTCGTCTTCACCCAAGGGGCAGCTTCAATAGTCTCGCTCTCTTTGTGGTTGAATAAGAAGCTTTTTTGACGAGTTATCACGATTTGTATTTATGTTCAGTATTTATAGATACATATTATAGCAAGAAATCAAACAGATTCCGAAGTAGGAGAGAAAAAATTGCCCCGGTTACTGAAGTGCTGTCCCAGCACATGCAGAGTATGTGTGTACACAATCGGAAAGAGAATAGTTGCCTGCAATAATCGAACCAATTCCATAGAGATACAATTAAGATCAATTAAGACCTCTCGTGGAATTGTCTAAAGTCTCACGTAAAACATCTCACCGAATTAGTTGATAGAAACATGCAAAGAAGTCGTCATGTAGAAATTAGAACATATGGAGATTGCTACACACAAAGGACGCGATACTACGTTACCATTTAACCTATTAAACATTCGCTTTTACCGTTTGTAAAAGTTGTACGTTGGAAATAGTTGATTTAGTAAAGAATGTAGGCAAGCACCATCTCCTTTTACGGAATTATCGCCTCACACCAGCCTGCAATATAATTACATAATTGGCAAGGTACTCATAAAATTTTATTTTACACATCATAATAAAAAAATAACTTTGAAGCTGCAAGAATCACAAAAGTATAAATAATGACGGAACACAATTGAGTTCACTGTTTGGCACAGGGGAAACATCTTCCTTAACCAATAAAACAGAAGTTCACTGTATTATTTGGCGTGTATACAAGGCAGTGTAGATCATCTGCCAGACTGGTAAGGATTTACGGAGGCACATGTTGCTGAGCGTTCAAGATAACGTCAACGGTTTGATCTAGCCGTAGATGCTCATTGCGTATTCCCTTTACGTACTTATGTTCGACACTACTGAAGTGTACTAAGCTATTATTATATTGTCACTAACTAGCAAATCATTGCGGTGTATATTCTTGAGACACTTCTATTAATGCGTAAGTCTCAGGTACTTCAACATCTGCAGTAAATGACACAATTCCATCGGTCGACTGAAGAATCATCACATAAACGAACCAGTCCATAATAAGCGTATTATCACATATTTACATACGATTGCGGTACATTAACGCGAACTGGACTTTACGGACATACTGAAGACACTAAAATTCACAGATGAGCGATAGTTTATCCCACCTTTCATCAAACGAAACTAATCAAAGCTAATATTGTATCCCAGCAACGAACGTAAACAAACAATATGTCGGGCTTCTGCATACGCCATTTTCAAAATGTCGATACCTGCAATTGCAATTGCAATTGCTTGGCAATAATCGAAATAAGCACAACCATCATGTAGATCATAAATTATTCATTCAATGCCTGGATTTCTGTGTGCTTGTTGCGATATCACAGAAACGGAAAGCGTATTCTGTGAGTGATAAACTAAATGTTATTGATCGTGTGAAGAATGGCGAAACGAAAGCAAGTCTATCTCGCGAGGTTATTGTTTGGTCGACCTTTGAGTTCGCCTAAGTTTGTCTAATTGCTGTACCCTATTTGGTAAGTTTCTGAAATGTTTTACAGTATGTACTTCTAATGTTCTTTAAATTCAAATAAGTCTCATTCGCAGGCGTGGCGTAGCGCATGTGGTCAAACACTAGTCTACCAATTTGCGGAACGTAGTGATGATAGTTCAAATTCTACATCATACAAAGATTTTTAGCCTACTTTTGATTTTAGCAAAACATGAAAGTAGACTTATGAGATCTACACAGAGCAAAAAAATGGTGTGCCTGTCTGTGCGTGCGTGAGTGTGTGAGCTTTGATATGTCGGTCCCCCCGTTTCAATTCAAACGCGGTGAAACCGAATTGAACGAAATTTGGTACAGAGGTAGCACTAGCAAAGGGCATCTCAGTGTCATATATCACCGCCATTTTGACGTAAACGTAATGGCGGCAACCCAAATATTCAAAGCTTAAATCAAATTACGACTAACCTAATCATCTGAGCTCTACCAAATTTTGCAGCAACATACCTTCATGTGGGAAGCGTCTTTTGACCAAACTACAAGGTCATCAGCCCAATAGTTTGAAGATGGCGGCCATGTATGCGTGAAAATCGATCCCCCCCCCCCCTATCAATTCAAACACAACGAAACCAAATCGAACCACCTTTGATACAGAGGTAGCACTAGCAAGGGACAACTCAGCGTCATGTTGTATATCGCCGCCATCATAACAAAAGAGAAATGGCGCCCTCCCAAATGATCTGAGCTTAAGGGGGGACGTTCATGAAAAACACACACTATTTAAAAGATGCACCAAACGAACAATTTTGAAGATATGAAAATGAAATTTTGTACCATGCTTTATATTAAGTTAGTGAATATACTGTGAAGGTCCTAGCCTATAATTTCAACATTAACTCTTTTAAGAGGATTTAAAATTGTATTTCCAAAAAATCATAAATGTTCCTTTTTTTCAGAAACTATTCAAGATATTTCTACAAAACTTTCTGAATTTAATCTCTTTGCTTATAGTAAGCTTCTCTCATGAAATTTTTTGGATATATCTAATACGAGAATTTTAATATTTTTTTAATTTTAATTCTGTACGTATAATATAAAATCCACCCAAAATTCCAAGCAATATGCCCCATATCTCAGCTTATACACAGAATTTTAAAATTTTCTCATCAGAGAACATTTATTATGTTTATAGCCATAAAAGTACAAAATTTCATAATCCTAGCCTTTTTTAGATCCTGAGGAAAAGGTACATAATCATTGAAAAATATAATTTTCAGGAAAAGCAATTTAAAGTTCGACATAACGTTTTTTCTTCTGTTACCTCTTTAAAAGGCCCCATAACTGTACTCAAGGTCCTCTTTCCCTTCAAGGCTTCTCTTTTGGCTTCTTGTTTTCTGCCTCCTTTCCTTAAATAGGTCTTCAACTGACTTTTCAGCCGCAAAGAGGTGCTGTAAATCTATTTTCTCAAGATGTCTTGAGTGAAACCTCCTATCTTGAAGCCCATTTTCTCTACTACCTTCATCCTCCATACATTCCCATCATTGAATACAATGACTGCATCATTAGTAGAAATTCTGACAACTGTAGCAGAAGAAAATGTGGTTTTAGGGCATGGTTTTCATATGAGTGAATTTAGAGACTCATTTGGATTCTGGTTTTGCCATTAACATCCACCTGTAAGTGGGCTTGACAACATCCAGGATACAATTTGGAAGCCACTCCTTGTGAAAGTAAGGGATGTTATCCCTCTGAGCCTGTAAATATTTACACCAGCTAATGTGACACAGATGGTGAATGGGATGTTTATCTGTTGATACCATGTGGAAATATGTAGCCCGTACAGCACTTTCCATTTCACTTACACTGGATAGGTTCTGTCTGATGGTATTGACATAATGCACTTGAAGAGTGCATCTTCTAGCATTCAGCAGCTTCTGCAAACGCTGCATATCCATTTTTCTGTACACTCTACGTGGCCGTGGCATTATTGAATGATGAACAAATGAAATACTTTTGTAAATCGCCGTCAGTAGCACAACGCAAAACAAGAATGGTTTTTTATAGGCTAAATCAAGAAGGTTTTTTTTTTTTTTTTTTTTTTTTTTATAGCGTATGGCTTTTAGTGCCGGGAGTGTCCGAGGACATGTTCGGCTCGCCAGTTTTGTAGCTGCTTCGAGACGGACACCCAATGGGTGAGCTACAAGTACCGTTGGGGAGGAAAGTTGGAAGGGAAGGGCGAGGAGTTGGAAGGTAGCGGCTGTGGCCTATAGTGAGGGACCAACCCCGGCATTTGCCTGGAAGGAAGATGGGAAACCACAGAAGACCATCTTCAAGGTTGCCGGCGGGGGGATTCGAACCTCCTCGCCTCCCAGATGTGAGCGACTGCCAACAGTCATGCCGTAACGACCTCGGCTAACTCACCCGGTATCAAGAAGGTGATTGATTGTTATGGTTTCTAAGATACGGCACAGGGTTGCAGGTAATCTGTAAAAACCAGAGAGTATAAATCACGGCCTCCAAGATGCACGGTATCCCGCGCAATTTTGCTTGAATGTAATCAACGGAATCGTTGTTGACCGTGCTAGTATCCAAGAGTTACTTCAAAACGAGGGCGTGGCATGAAGGTCGCGCTACACATTTAATAATTTTTCAGGCACTTCGGATGCGATTTTATTACTGAAATTTTGGGAACTTACTGTCAATGAGCTCTATTCATAAATAAAAAATAAATTGAAAATTTACATTTTCAATCCATTTCATGAACATCCCCCGTTAAATCACATTACGACTAACCTAATCATCCGATCTCTAACAAACTTTGCATTAATATACCCTAATGTGGAGCGCGTCTTTTGCCTAAACTACAAGGTCATCAGCCAAATAGGCTAAATACGGCGGATGTATGAATCATGCAAGTATCATAGCCTAACTGTAACTTACGATTCAACAAGGCCTGGCCTTACCAAATACGCTTATCGTACATAGGGAGGTTTAAACTGTCCTCAAGGGAGTGACCGGTAGGATATTAGCATATTAAAATAGAATATGTAACCTCAGTAGTGACTAATAGTTCAGGCTGACCGTGCCATATCGTGCTTGTCCATGCAGTCCCGTTGGGTCATAATGGCCGATATTGCTTGCTCGTAAATCCATATACTGTACTCGTATTTCAGTAAATTCATAAGTTTATATCCTTTTAGGAATGTACTGAACAAAACAATTCATATTTAGTATCAAATGGTTTATAGAAACGTTAAATCGTTGATTTCAAGACAAAACAAAATATCATGGAGATATACTAAATCAGTTGTTAACCAAGTATTAATATACGGCATCTCTGGCGTACTGGTAGCGATCTGGACTCATAGTCTGGAGATTCGTGGATCGACTCCCAGCAGCTTCAGTATTTTTTACTTCGTTTCTTTGTATATAGACTGATTTATAACTACTCACATGGTATAATGTTAAGCATATATAGTGTGTATTTGCAATCGAAAATATTATATATACATATATACAGGGTCATCTGTTTGGGATGTCAGAAATGTATAACGTTATAGTTATTATGATAATACATATATAGCTATGCAATTTTCTGTAATGTGCGTGACAATGATGGGTGTTAACAATGATTCTCTTTGCAACAATGACTTCCGCGATACAACGCAGCAGTGTAGTTCATAGTGTTATCACCAGATGTCAGGTACAGAGCAGTACACGTTAGCGCGAGCTCAGTGCTCAGAGTTGTTACAGAGTTGAGTGAAGATAGTCGTTACACCACAACAACGCGCTCAGTGTGTCGTATGGTATGCCAAATTTTCGAGTGTAGTGAAGACCCAGCGAACTTTCAGACGTCAGTACAACGTTAGGGATGTCCCATCACATCGGGACATTGTTAAATGGTACAACATATTTTTTTGGAAAATGGATTGCAGATGCCACACACAGGTGGAAGGCGGCGTGATTGCAACAAGGAGGAAGATATTCGACAAGCCATGACGCAGAGTCCACGAAAGTCACTCAGCCGCTTATCAACAGAGCAGAATACACCATACACAACATGTCACAGGTTTGTTAGGCGTTATCTTCACATGCGTCCATACCGTATGCAGCGTCTGCAAGCATTGACACAGCTGTATTACGGAGCTCAACTCAGTTTTGTTACGACGATGTGTTAGCGGCAGGAAAGTGACGATCAATGGTTAAAACGATGGATGTTCACGGACGAGTGGCCGAGTCAACACGCATAACTGCATCAGGAAATCCACATGTCTCATACGAAATCGAAAGAGCCAGCCCTAAAGTGAATGTGTGGTGCGGAGTGACCTCTGAGAAAGTCTACGGACCATTCTATTTTGCGGAGGAGACTGTTCGTGCCGTCAATTATCTTGACATGATCGAGCAGTGTGTGGTCCCTCAAATACAGCAAGATGGGATACTGGACATGATTATCTATCAACAGGATGGTGCTCCACTGCATTGGGCTATCATGGTGAGGGAACAATTAAACCTCATATTCAACGATCGCTGGTGCGGCCGTGATGGACCTATCCCATGGCCTCCTAGTAGCCCTGACCTAACTCCTCCGGATTTCTTTGTATGAGGCTACTGTACCCATGTGAGTAATCTCGTTGGATAATATGCATCTGCCTCCAACTAGCATCAGCTCTCAGGCGTGTACGGTAACCCCAATTTAGCAGTGCATATTTTGGATTTGAGGCAAAAAGGTATCAACTCTACAATGATAAAGCACAACTCTATTCTAAAACTTTAATTCATTGAAATAAATCATGGCTTCAAACACAAAACAATACCCAAAAAGCATAAAATAAAAGCAAACAAAAATTTTTACTTCCACAATCCACAAGTAAACAAATATGAAATCACAACAAAGTCATAACTAGCCATAATGCTTTACCCTTCTGTGAACTTCACAAGAATATACTAGTGCGCTGATGCACCTACGACTTCAAAACAAACTGTACATTAACATAACAGTCATACAATGTGACTTCTTTAATATTACAACAAGGATTATTCCTTAAACCTCTTTATGTTAAACAATTATGTGTGCCGTGCGTGTTTTAATATTTTTCTTCTCACCAATGAAATGCTTTGCATGCATTTACCTATTTGGACGTTGCACCAAAATCCACGTGCAACTCCATAATTATGTAAGCTACCCCCTACACATCCTCCAATTATATGGTTTCACCGCATGCTGTCTGTGATTCCTAGATAAAACGTTACGTTATAGCTTATGTCGGATTGTATAATAGGCTACCTCGCGCTCATGGCGATTGGCATCTAGTAACCAACTACATGACTTGGTTCCAGTGACAGTACAAATATATCATGTAACTATTCGTCAGATAGCTAAATTAATGAACCATCAGGATTAACTATAATTATCCATGTGTTCACAAACCACATGGCTATAATACTCAACATAACAATCTTGCATTATATGTCATTTTAACAAGGTCTAGAATCTCTTCCCTTTATAACTTGCCTGAGCGGTCCGGGTGGTTGGCTCCGACCCTCGGCTAAGGAAATCGCTACACAATAGAAAGTGGGATGGGTCGTTTCACCAATTACCTCGACCTTTCTAAAAGTTTGAAAGCTTCCCTCTCTCTAAGCAGTGGAGATTTACAAGACAAAATACTGTGTCCTGACCGACACACATGTTCCCAAAGGATCTTAATTGACTATTATGCCAACAGGTATTGAATGAGCTTTTTGTAATTATTCCTACATCGAGGATAATGATTAATTAATGGCCTCACATGGGTCCATTCAACATGAAGGTTCGGGGTTCGTAATGCATGAGCCTGGCGGTTGACCGATGTCTCAAGTATAATATAGGCGCACAAAACCACTGTCGCCATGAGTTTTCGCTGCCCACGAGCGTACATAACTCATCTATAAGCTCTCGGGAAATCATAGAGCTGCGAGGTGTCCCTGTTTCCTCGACTCTTACAAAGATTCCAATCCGGAACACATTTCCATCCTTTCTTCAGAGTTAGGGTCCATCACTACAACTCTGCAATAAATAATATCTCCAACAATGTCCACGACATAGGAGAATTCATACGTAGAATAGACTATCTGGCCCCTAATGCTCCATGCTACGACATTCCGACCTATTATATTAAGAGAAATCTAACATTTACTCTATAAGCTTCTCAATTAAGCTGCAAATTCAATTCAATAAAAGCTCTTTCATTACTGGTATCGTTACCGAATATATGCAATATTCTGATATAAAACTTCTTTCCATAATTACTGAAATGTAATCTCATTGTAACATCTTCCTGCTTAGATTGATAAGTCTTGCACTTAGCGTTAATAATTCTCGCTTACAACAATTTATTTGTTTCCTGATGTGTTCATTCATACTCTTAATAACCATTATTATTATTATCATCATTTCTCACTGACATAAATGACCAAAATCATAATTTACCATTATTATTATAAATCTCATTGACATAAATGACCAAAATCATCATTTATTATTATTCTCACATAAATTACCAAATTTTCCGACATAGCTAAACGTTTTAAACTCGAACAATCGCGTTCGTTGCATTTACATAACTGATTGCCATTCTTAATTCATAGTGGGAATAATTACTCCACTTAATGATACAAATCAACATTTCAACTCTATCAAAATCAACTCATTACTGATTTAACATGGAGGATCAGCCTCCTAACTGACTTTTACTGGCATCTATAAGGAATTCACAATATCTTTACGGAATCACAGACATGCATCGGTCCATACTTCTACATAATCAGAACCATAATTTGTGGGGTACTTACATCTCTATAGGCATCTAAGGTGGCTCCGACCAATCATATTCTTCCATGTCGCCCGCCATAATGGGTTTAACGCGACATATTTCTCTTGTTTACACACATTTGATTACACATAATTTCTATCACCAACACGACACGTTGCATACCTTTCAGGAAGTTATCACTCCCCAAACATGTGAAACACTTCATCAAACACTACTTTAAATGATATTTTTTACATATATATTACACTGAACACTCGTCACTTATACACACTTCAATGCTGAAATTCCCTAGCAGAGATCGAAATTGCAGGTGTCGACGGCATCTTACGTTACCAACTCCTGATTGAAAGTCTGGTTATCTGCTCTCGGAACTCTCCAACAGTTTTATGACGATCATTACTCCTACAGTAAGCGTCCTGCGTTACATCAATACGCTGGCTCCCAAACATGAGCGTTAACATCTGGTATTCTCATGGCAATACCAAACACTTAGTAAAGTTTCTTTCGCGCATTCTATCGTAGTTACACATATACGATTAGTTAATACTATACACACTGCGCTTAATAAAGTTCAACACTTTCACAAATAATTATATACAATAGTTCTACCGTTAGTCTATACGGTGCTTCGTAACTGAACACGTCATAGTTCGTGCTGCTGATTATGCCTGTATCACGACTATTATTCATACAAGCGTATTTACTGTTTCTTTTACACATACCCGTCTTTGTTCGGCGTCTTGATGAATAGAATCGTCATGCGTTTTGCCTTGACGAACTTGCTTCAACCTGGCTGTAGCTGACTGAAGTTTCACTCGAAGACTGCACGTAGCTTATTTGAAGACTTCTGTCTGCGGCTTACACGCTGTCTCGTACTGCTGCATATTTGCTGCATACTGATTGCAACTTATTGCCATTGTGCTACAATTGACAATTGAGTAAGACTGTAACTGGCTGTAACTGCGCTTGGCGGCATGTAGACTGCGTGACAACTGAGTTAGACTGAGCTTGACTGAGTTAGAACAGAGTGAGTTTCAAAGTGAGGTTCAACTGAGAGCTCCTCCTGGGGTCTACTCCCTTATATCGGATTTCCACAGAAAGTAGAGCAACATCTTCCCGCGTAATCTTCGCTCCTCTCACAGCATGATTCAGGTCTTCAAACCATGATCATTGTGTTCCTCTTTCTTCACAGGTCCCAAAACTATATGTGTGCAAAGGAATCGCTCGTTCAATTAATTAATATTAATTCCTTTCTCCATGGCGTGGGACGCTACCTAGTCGGGAAATCCCCGTCAACATCTCCACATCCATCCGCGAACAATGGTCGTTTTACAGTCCTTACGCACATCACTAAATATGCACCAATTTCGCAGGTAAAAGACTCTAAAATTATCTTCTTGCCAAGATATTCACCTGTGTGCAACTCTCATCTCGATTCGTTACTCCAATCACGAGTAATCAATGATTCTTCTGGGCATCTCACCGCCCCTCCTCCAAATCTATTCTCCGTCGGGGAATAACTGTGTCATTATTCAGGCCTCTCCCCTGCTCCAGACGACATAATGGGGTGACAGAGATGGACGTGGCTCCACTGGGACCAACCCACAATTCTGGGCCGATTAGTAAATGTCAGCTCTGCCCTCCTCTGTGCTTCAAACTCCCAATAGCTTACACCAAATCGTCTTATAATGATATAATCTGCTCATTATTTCCTACATTATTTTAATAAATAATGCCATTTCATCAAAAATCACACCAGTGATTAAATATACATTTCTTTCGAGGGGTTTTTACCAAGAAACTCCCTGTACAGATCTCTGGTTCGCTTCCTGGTGGAACCTTTTTACTGAGATCACAGTCTCTGAGAACCATGTTCGATTCCAGTCAGCATAACCCCATCGGGTTCATGTTCCCCTTGCAAAACTTATAAAAGTCCAATGCAAGTGGCTTATATAAGTAACCAGCTGACTGTCGACCACCGTCTGTGTTTACGTCTGGGGTCCTTCACCTTGTCTGGCTGCGAGTGGGTTAGTAGTGTTCCCCCTTCCACACTCGGCCTTGTTTCTGAGCTGTCTATTCTCCCTGCGAAGGGTCGCGTTTACAGCCTCAACCTCTCTGGCTACTCTGACCATTTCTTCATAGAATTCTCGCAAACACTGGCATTCTTTCTGCTCTCCGCTTACACTGGGTAAACTGTCTGTTCCTTGTCCCGTCTCGCCGTTCCAACATTCAGGTCTGCCTGCTTGGCTGCCTCCGCTCTCCACGTTGAGTTGGGTGTGCGTTACTAATTCTTCTTCTGGTTCATCGAATTCTTCTGGCGAGTAATAAATTTTTAAGTTGGCTATGTTCATAACGACCTCGTTTCCATTCTCTAAATGCCTTAACCTGTATGCATTGTTCTGGAGGTCTCTTATCACCTCGAACGGGCCGTGGTAAGAAAAATTAAACTTCTTATACTTCCGTGCCTCTGGATCTGAACTGGCGGGTTTCTTAATTAAAACTTTCTGTCCCACGAGAAGCGGTTTATGATACCTCTTCGCACGATTCCTTCTCTGACGTCTCTCCGCCTGTGCTTTGAGATATTCAAAGGTTCGTTGGATCCTCAATTCTCTACCGGGCTGTGCGTCTACAGGTAATGGAATAACACCATTCCACGGTCTCTCTGGTCTCTGATCCAGATGTAGAGTAACGGGAACCTGACCTGTCGCCTCATGTACAGTATTATTTATACAGTATTCAATGACTTCTAGAAATTCAATCCAACGCCAATTCGCTTCAGAACAGTAGATCTTCATGTATTTCTGGACCTCTCTCATTACTCTTTCAACGGGACTTGCCTCAGGATGGCGAATGGTAGATAAAATCTGCCTAATTCCTAGAGTTTCCAGTTCTCGACGAAATTCTGCACTAGTAAAGCAACTTCCGTGGTCCGAGAGAATGTTATCCGGCTTCCCAAGAATCGGAATAACTCTCTCTTTCAGGCGCTTCAAGACCTGTTTTGAACTTGTCTTTTGAATGGGGCACAACACCACCATTTTCGAAAATACATCCATGGCTACAAAAATGTGTCTATTGCCTCTACGTGCTCTAGGCAATGGTCCAATGTTGTCGATACTCAATAGCTGCCTTGGCTTCTCTGGCAATAACGGGATAGGTCGTTGCCTCATTAAAAAGGGATTCGGCTTTACCCTTTGGCAAAGATCACATGTTCTAATAGCATTTCTCACCGTTTCTCTCAATTTTGGCCAAGTAAATGCTTCCTTCAACAGAGCACAGATTTTATCTATCCCCGGATGGCCAAATGCTCTGTGGGCTAGCCATACTAATCTCCTCTGCAAAGATGCAGGAATTACAATCCTTTGACGTGTATGATCCACATCGTCCCACTTGTGTAATGTCTGATTATACCATACATAATCTGTTGCCAATGCCTCCGCCTCTCTGTATATCGCAGTTCCCCTTGCTAAACGTCCCTCAAAGTAATCGATTATCATCTTCAACCATGGGTCTTCGCGTTGTAGGTTGGTAATGTTCCTTAAGTCATCCAACGTCTTCTGATCTCGATTCTCAATTTGGACCGCTAGTACTTCTTCTTCTCTAGGGTAACGACTTAATATGTCCGGTATTACATTCTCTTTCCCTGGACAGTATTCTATTTCCACATTAAATTGCTGGATATACAGGGACCATCTTGTCAATCTCTGACTAGACAAATCTGTCTTTAACAAAAATGTTAAAGCTTTATGGTCTGTTCTCAGAACTATTTGGAAGCCGTACACGAGTTTGTGCCACGATTGCAACGCGTACAAAATTGCGAGCAATTCTATCTCTGTGATCGTGTAATTTTTCTCATGGGCTCTCAGTCTTCTGCTTATAAAGGCGATAAAAACTTTCTTCTCAGGCTGGTCAACATTTTCCTGGAATAACATCGCTCCAATCCCAATAAGTGATGCATCCGTCTGTATGATGAACTTCTGGGTATAATCTGGGTATCCCAGTTTCACATATTCCAAAAGCATTTGTTTTGACCTCACGAATGCTTCCTGACATTGCTCCGTCCAATTCCATCTGCCGCCTTTCTTCAATAGGTCCTGCAGTGGTGCTACTGTCGCAGTATAGTTTGGGCAGTGGTTCGAAAAGAATCCAATTACTCCCAAATACTGTCGGACGTGCTTAACTTTCGTGGGTCGAGGGAAATTCCGAATTATCTCCAATTTATCTGGATTAGGCTTCACTCCATTTGCATCAATAACATGCCCTAGGAATTTAACTTCCCTCTGACAGAAGTGCGATTTCTTGATATTGACCTTAAAGTTAGCCTCTCGAAGGTCATCTAGCAACTTCTTCAGGTCTCTCATGTGCTCCTCCAGAGATTCTGATGTGAGTAGAATGTCGTCTACATATCTGATGGTACTCTCTTTAACCTCATCTGATAGATTGCGATCTAACGCTCTTATCAGGGCTGAACCAGCTGTTTTCAACCCAAAAGGTAGCCTTAAAAATGTGAATGTATGTTGATCAAACATAAATCCTGTCAACAGACTAGTTTTCTTCTCTAATTCAAGATGGTGGAAACTGGATGTGATATCCAAGTTTGAGAATATAGTTTTTCCTTTAAACTTCCTGAGGATCTCTTTAATAGGTGGCACTTGGTCAAATTCCGGAATAACTCTCAAATTTAAGCGTCTCAGGTCCAAGCAGACTCTGACAGATCCGTCTGTCTTTGGTACAATTACCAATGGACTTACATAAGGCGTAGGTGTTTTCTCAATAACACCGGCCTCCAACATCTCCTGAATTGCCTCTTTCACTTTAGCATAATGCTTTTCAGCTATAGGGTAGGGTTTCTGCCTAAATGGTGTCCAATCACTGACTTGAAAAGCATAAGTGAAGTTCTTTATCCGACCAGGTCTCGAATCAAAGACTTCCTTCTGTTCCAGCAATAACTGCTTTAAATTTTCCTTCTCTTTTAGCCCAATTTTCGCTTCTTCTAGCTTCTCCGAAATGTATTCTTCCAATTTGGGTTCCAGATCTTTTTCCAAGTCTGTGGCTAGTGTTTTGAGCTCCGCTTCTAACTGCTCAATGGCTAACACTTCTTCATCAGCCACATCTCTGTATGTATGCCATACTTGTTCACTGGATCCTGGTTCAATTTCATTGAGTGCGACCTCTAAGCCTTCAGCTTCTTCATTCACATGGAACATAACCCTGTCCTGTGCTAGGTCAATTATCACTCTGTATTCCCTTATAAACTCTGCCCCAATAAGTAGGTTATAAGGTAGTTTGTTTACTAACAGAAAACTCTGTGAGAAAATAGAGCCTCCTATCTGTAAATCTAGGAATACCTGGTATTTACATATCATTGTTCTGTCTGGAATTACCCCTTTAATTTTGACACTGGAGATCGGTATCTTCAAAATGTTCTCTCTCCGGGCTATTTCATTATATAGAGCTTGTGTCATCAGGCTCACTGTTGATCCTGTGTCTAGCAGACTTCTGACTTTTAATCCTGCCACTCTCACAATTATAATAGGCAATTCTCTCTTGACCATGACCTGTGGTCCTCCTGTATCCTCAATCAATTCTTCGGATTTGGCTATCCAATTGATGATGTTAATAGACTTCCATCCATCAGTCTCGAGCTCTTCTAATTTTGGCGTTTTTTTTTTCTTCAGCGCCCGCCCCTTTGGAGTTCCTTCTCTCCTGTTCGCTGCGCTGTAGTTCCAAACTCTTAGCTCCATCTCCATATCTGTCTGGCGATGTCCTGTTCTGCATGACTTCTTGCCAGCAGACTTGTGATTTCTGGGGCTCATCTCCCCTTTCTTCGAGGTATCGCAAAGAAGCATGATATCGCTCTTCTGCCTCGTCATCGAAGTTACTTCTCTCTTGGGGTCTCCAATTTCTATTATTGCCTTCCTGGCCATTATTACCTCCATTGTTATGGTACGGTTTGCCCCTGTTATTGTGTTTATTCCACGAACTTCGACCTCTTCCTGCTTTATTAGCATTTCCTTTGTACCTTGACTGCCATTTTCTGGGTTCCTGTTCCCATTGCCGTCCATAGGAATCTAAAGTTTCTGTGCTCGTGGCCTTGTTATTCCTTGGAGCTTGCTGTTGGTCAGTCTGTGTGTTGGTCACGTGGACTTGTTCCACGGTTCGACTCTGACGCATAGTATTTGCTGTGGTGAGGTCCAGTTGCCTTAGAACTGTCTCCATTTCCATAGCAGTTTTCGCATTAGCCGAGATTAGTAGCCTTTGGATCTCGTATGGAAGCTGTTTGGCGATAGCAATGCATAGCTCCAGTTCACTAGGTTTTTGATCCAGCTCTTTAAAACGACACATCTGCGATATGAAGAATTCTGCGTACTTCGTCGGGTTGTTCGTGCTGTACTTTTTGGCATACAAATCCAGCCGTAAATTCTGCTGAGTCGCGGCGTCCCAATATCTCTTCAAGAATGCCTCGCGGAATTCCTCAACAGTATCAAAAGTGTAACGGAAGCTGCGAAACCATAATGCGCACTCCCCCTCTGTTAACTTCTCTATAGCACGTAGCCTACGCTCCTGCGGTATTCGTGCATCATTGAGATATTCAGTCACTTCCTTTAACCAATATTTTGGTGTCATACTACAGTGACTACCTGAAAACTTCCTAGGTTTTTCTTCGCTTGCCCTAATGACGTTTATCACCTGGGTGTGCATCGCGTTTTCATGTGGCGTCGATGCCGCAATTGGTACACCTGGCGTCATGTAAGGACTTTCTCCTGCGCCTGCAGCATTCCTGCTTATAGGTTGGGTTTCTAGGTCTGCCCACCTTGTTTTTCTTATATCCTCTATGCTGCCTTCACTTGACTTAGGATACTTCAGAAGTGTCTCCTCCTGTGCTATTATCCTAGTCTCCATTTGGTTATGGCGCATTTCTGCTCTTTCTAGGCGAGTAATGACTTCTTTTTCTATTCTCGTAAGCCTATCTCGGTTTTCCTCGGCTACTTGAAAAATTTTCACCTTGTCTTCTTTCAGACTTTGTTTAATATGGGATATTTCATCCTCTACGTCCTCTTTAATTTGAGCAAGGGTCTTGTCGCTTGCCTCTGTTTTCTGGCCTTCTCTTATTTCGAGTTCTTCTCTCAGACCTTTAATTTCATCTTGAATGTGTCCATTGACTTTAGACAATTCATTCCGGACCTTGGTGATCTCGCCTCTATTTTCCTCTTGTCTTTTATTGACTATGACAATGTCACTCTGAACTTGGTCCAGTTCTTTATGAACTTTACCCATCTGACCTTTCACGTTGCCTACCAGCTCCTTACTTTCATGAGCGATAGCCTTAATTTCGCCTATTTCCTGGCATTGACCTAATATATTCTGGTCCTGTTTCTTGAGGTCACCGTTAATTGCTCTAGCGTAGCTTTTCAATTTCTGGTCCCATTTGGAGTCGTTTTCCTCTAATCTCTGGTCTACTGTTTTCGTAAACTCTGCGAACTGTTTCGCTTGGCGTTCGAGATTCGCCTCATTTTGGATCTGAATATCCTTAATATCGTTAGACAACGCCTCTAATTTACTGTTGGTTTGCTCCTGAGCATGCCTACACGCTTGCAAATTACCCTCAAGTTTGGCTTCTATGGCCTCGAAACGTTTGTCAGTATTCACCTGCATTTCCGATACAATGCTTACAACAGTATCTGTTACTTCGGTCTTAATGACTTCTTGCATTTGACCTAACTTATTGTTTAATTCATCTTTATATTCAACCTTATTTGCCTCTAAACGGTTGTTTAATTCAATCTGGTTATTGTTCATTACAACCTGATTGGCATCTAAACGAGCATTTATACTATCCTGGAAAGCTTTGGTTTCCAGTTTGTTCTGCACGTGAGCAGCATCAAAATGTTGTTTCAGTCCTTCAATAACTTGCAAGATCTCCTCCGTACCTGACATTTTACAATAACACACTTAAATATGCAGGCAGGCTTCCTGGAAAAATATGTGGATACGTTTCGAAGAGAAACATCAAACACTGCACACATATTGTGAAGTCGTACAAAACCTGATAATATTATAGTAGATTGTGGATTGGGTATGTAACGCTAGTACCCTTAGGCCATTCTCTTCTCAATAGAGAGATTCTGCGTTACCTCAAAAGCCTACTGAATTCAAAAATCACTCAAACACAGTTTGAGGCAAAACACTTACTATGGTTTTCCCCATGAAATACCATAAAAAATCTATGGGTTTTCCCTAAATCCCATAAGCTCCACGTATTCTGGCGCCATGATAAATTAATATGTGTCGTGGTACTAGTAGGACATCGGCCGTATTTTAATTTACTATAAAAACTGTTCAGGGAGTGGTTTTTACTGCCGAAAGCCCCACTTGGGCCACGCCATGATAAATTAATAGAGCTTTTACTACCATAGACTCCACAGATGGGCGTCATGGTAAATGAATAGTGATATGCACAATCTATCAAAATTTATATATACGTATCGGAACTTAGCTATGGATTAGGAGCGGTCACACCCTACTTCGTTAATTCTTACTTTAATAGAGTTGTGTGCATTAAATCTGACCGACTTTAGTCGTACCTTTAGCTCAAATCACAGTATAGGACATCAATTCCCATGTACCCATGTGAGTAATCTCGTTGGATAATATGCATCTGCCTCCAACTAGCATCAGCTCTCAGGCGTGTACGGTAACCCCAATTTAGCAGTGCATATTTTGGATTTGAGGCAAAAAGGTATCAACTCTACAATGATAAAGCACAACTCTATTCTAAAACTTTAATTCATTGAAATAAATCATGGCTTCAAACACAAAACAATACCCAAAAAGCATAAAATAAAAGCAAACAAAAATTTTTACTTCCACAATCCACAAGTAAACAAATATGAAATCACAACAAAGTCATAACTAGCCATAATGCTTTACCCTTCTGTGAACTTCACAAGAATATACTAGTGCGCTGATGCACCTACGACTTCAAAACAAACTGTACATTAAAATAACAGTCATACAATGTGACTTCTTTAATATTACAACAAGGATTATTCCTTAAACCTCTTTATGTTAAACAATTATGTGTGCCGTGCGTGTTTTAATATTTTTCTTCTCACCAATGAAATGCTTTGCATGCATTTACCTATTTGGACGTTGCACCAAAATCCACGTGCAACTCCATAATTATGTAAGCTACCCCCTACACATCCTCCAATTATATGGTTTCACCGCATGCTGTCTGTGATTCCTAGATAAAACGTTACGTTATAGCTTATGTCGGATTGTATAATAGGCTACCTCGCGCTCATGGCGATTGGCATCTAGTAACCAACTACATGACTTGGTTCCAGTGACAGTACAAATATATCATGTAACTATTCGTCAGATAGCTAAATTAATGAACCATCAGGATTAACTATAATTATCCATGTGTTCACAAACCACATGGCTATAATACTCAACATAACAATCTTGCATTATATGTCATTTTAACAAGGTCTAGAATCTCTTCCCTTTATAACTTGCCTGAGCGGTCCGGGTGGTTGGCTCCGACCCTCGGCTAAGGAAATCGCTACACAATAGAAAGTGGGATGGGTCGTTTCACCAATTACCTCGACCTTTCTAAAAGTTTGAAAGCTTCCCTCTCTCTAAGCAGTGGAGATTTACAAGACAAAATACTGTGTCCTGACCGACACACATGTTCCCAAAGGATCTTAATTGACTATTATGCCAACAGGTATTGAATGAGCTTTTTGTAATTATTCCTACATCGAGGATAATGATTAATTAATGGCCTCACATGGGTCCATTCAACATGAAGGTTCGGGGTTCGTAATGCATGAGCCTGGCGGTTGACCGATGTCTCAAGTATAATATAGGCGCACAAAACCACTGTCGCCATGAGTTTTCGCTGCCCACGAGCGTACATAACTCATCTATAAGCTCTCGGGAAATCATAGAGCTGCGAGGTGTCCCTGTTTCCTCGACTCTTACAAAGATTCCAATCCGGAACACATTTCCATCCTTTCTTCAGAGTTAGGGTCCATCACTACAACTCTGCAATAAATAATATCTCCAACAATGTCCACGACATAGGAGAATTCATACGTAGAATAGACTATCTGGCCCCTAATGCTCCATGCTACGACATTCCGACCTATTATATTAAGAGAAATCTAACATTTACTCTATAAGCTTCTCAATTAAGCTGCAAATTCAATTCAATAAAAGCTCTTTCATTACTGGTATCGTTACCGAATATATGCAATATTCTGATATAAAACTTCTTTCCATAATTACTGAAATGTAATCTCATTGTAACATCTTCCTGCTTAGATTGATAAGTCTTGCACTTAGCGTTAATAATTCTCGCTTACAACAATTTATTTGTTTCCTGATGTGTTCATTCATACTCTTAATAACCATTATTATTATTATCATCATTTCTCACTGACATAAATGACCAAAATCATAATTTACCATTATTATTATAAATCTCATTGACATAAATGACCAAAATCATCATTTATTATTATTCTCACATAAATTACCAAATTTTCCGACATAGCTAAACGTTTTAAACTCGAACAATCGCGTTCGTTGCATTTACATAACTGATTGCCATTCTTAATTCATAGTGGGAATAATTACTCCACTTAATGATACAAATCAACATTTCAACTCTATCAAAATCAACTCATTACTGATTTAACATGGAGGATCAGCCTCCTAACTGACTTTTACTGGCATCTATAAGGAATTCACAATATCTTTACGGAATCACAGACATGCATCGGTCCATACTTCTACATAATCAGAACCATAATTTGTGGGGTACTTACATCTCTATAGGCATCTAAGGTGGCTCCGACCAATCATATTCTTCCATGTCGCCCGCCATAATGGGTTTAACGCGACATATTTCTCTTGTTTACACACATTTGATTACACATAATTTCTATCACCAACACGACACGTTGCATACCTTTCAGGAAGTTATCACTCCCCAAACATGTGAAACACTTCATCAAACACTACTTTAAATGATATTTTTTACATATATATTACACTGAACACTCGTCACTTATACACACTTCAATGCTGAAATTCCCTAGCAGAGATCGAAATTGCAGGTGTCGACGGCATCTTACGTTACCAACTCCTGATTGAAAGTCTGGTTATCTGCTCTCGGAACTCTCCAACAGTTTTATGACGATCATTACTCCTACAGTAAGCGTCCTGCGTTACATCAATACGCTGGCTCCCAAACATGAGCGTTAACATCTGGTATTCTCATGGCAATACCAAACACTTAGTAAAGTTTCTTTCGCGCATTCTATCGTAGTTACACATATACGATTAGTTAATACTATACACACTGCGCTTAATAAAGTTCAACACTTTCACAAATAATTATATACAATAGTTCTACCGTTAGTCTATACGGTGCTTCGTAACTGAACACGTCATAGTTCGTGCTGCTGATTATGCCTGTATCACGACTATTATTCATACAAGCGTATTTACTGTTTCTTTTACACATACCCGTCTTTGTTCGGCGTCTTGATGAATAGAATCGTCATGCGTTTTGCCTTGACGAACTTGCTTCAACCTGGCTGTAGCTGACTGAAGTTTCACTCGAAGACTGCACGTAGCTTATTTGAAGACTTCTGTCTGCGGCTTACACGCTGTCTCGTACTGCTGCATATTTGCTGCATACTGATTGCAACTTATTGCCATTGTGCTACAATTGACAATTGAGTAAGACTGTAACTGGCTGTAACTGCGCTTGGCGGCATGTAGACTGCGTGACAACTGAGTTAGACTGAGCTTGACTGAGTTAGAACAGAGTGAGTTTCAAAGTGAGGTTCAACTGAGAGCTCCTCCTGGGGTCTACTCCCTTATATCGGATTTCCACAGAAAGTAGAGCAACATCTTCCCGCGTAATCTTCGCTCCTCTCACAGCATGATTCAGGTCTTCAAACCATGATCATTGTGTTCCTCTTTCTTCACAGGTCCCAAAACTATATGTGTGCAAAGGAATCGCTCGTTCAATTAATTAATATTAATTCCTTTCTCCATGGCGTGGGACGCTACCTAGTCGGGAAATCCCCGTCAACATCTCCACATCCATCCGCGAACAATGGTCGTTTTACAGTCCTTACGCACATCACTAAATATGCACCAATTTCGCAGGTAAAAGACTCTAAAATTATCTTCTTGCCAAGATATTCACCTGTGTGCAACTCTCATCTCGATTCGTTACTCCAATCACGAGTAATCAATGATTCTTCTGGGCATCTCACCGCCCCTCCTCCAAATCTATTCTCCGTCGGGGAATAACTGTGTCATTATTCAGGCCTCTCCCCTGCTCCAGACGACATAATGGGGTGACAGAGATGGACGTGGCTCCACTGGGACCAACCCACAATTCTGGGCCGATTAGTAAATGTCAGCTCTGCCCTCCTCTGTGCTTCAAACTCCCAATAGCTTACACCAAATCGTCTTATAATGATATAATCTGCTCATTATTTCCTACATTATTTTAATAAATAATGCCATTTCATCAAAAATCACACCAGTGATTAAATATACATTTCTTTCGAGGGGTTTTTACCAAGAAACTCCCTGTACAGATCTCTGGTTCGCTTCCTGGTGGAACCTTTTTACTGAGATCACAGTCTCTGAGAACCATGTTCGATTCCAGTCAGCATAACCCCATCGGGTTCACTACGTCAAGTCGACAGTGTACGCACAAAGACCACACAATCTGGCTGAGCTACGGAGGGAGATTATAGCGGCCTTTCAGCAAATCACTCCAGAAATGCTGCGTGCCACGTGGCGCAACATGGATTTGAAGTATCATTTGTGCCGCATGTGCGATGGTGGACATGTTGAGTGCTAATGTGCTGTGACACAAACTCCAGACTCTCTTTAACAAGTATGTACCGTTAACAAGCAATAAAAGTGCGTAGTTTCTTGTGTATAGCGTTTTACTTTTCTGACGTTGCAAGCTGACATACACTCTGCATGAAGAACTACATTTTCCAACCACCCCGAGCCGAGAAAAAGTTACCTTACAAAAATGATAACAACTTTGTTTCTTGGACACACACAATTTTAAAATTAATAAACCAGTTATACAACATTCCAATGTATATTTTGTTAAAATTTGGATTCGATCTGATGACGGGTTTTTGAGATAATAAGTCTTAAATGTGACGCATGGTTGAAACACGCTTATAAACGTGCACTTTCTGTGTTCCAACTGCGATAAAAAATATTAAAATATAAATTAAAAATTCCAAACCTATGACCTAACGTAAAATAGAACGACGAAAATGATGATGTTATTGGATTTTATGTAGGTCTATTGGTTACTTCACAAACAACCTTCAAACTCGAGTGCACATAATACTTTGGTCGACAGTAGTGTGTGTACTTTTATACGAGGAGGTATTTGGGTAGGAAGCTGTTGTTGTTGTTGTCTCATTTGAGATGGATGGACATCATGGTCATTTAGCCCCGTGTACTTGGGTGAGTGTTGAATTTTGTCTGATAGCCTGTGTTATTGTGATGGCTGTATTAGTGTATATATAGGCCATAATTCCGGTGAGGATTCAATCAATCATCGTATAATATCCGCATAGCACGTTGTATTTCAACAAGCTACTACAACCAACATTCAATTATACTCCTTGAAAAGGACAAAGAGTTATAACTATGCCGATACATTAAGGAGAAAGTAGGCTATATGTTCTTTACGGAACATCTTGTTTACATCCATACGAAGCCTCAGTCTGTACCACACGCCACTAGTATAGTATATATAGTAAATAACATCACCCACATACTTGTATACATAGATTTAATAGCCTATATGTAAAGGATCTAATGATGATCGCTTGACGATCGAAACTGGTCATCCAAGTGTATGTGTTAATCTCATTTCATTTTTTTTTTCAGGATTAGGGAAACACCCATTCCAATTGGGTACAATCGAGTAGACCGACTGAAAAGCATAACATTTCGATTACTAAGGCAACAATGAAAATGGCTTCCAACAACATCTCTACATCATGAATTCCCAGTTCTGATGGATGACGTGCCATTTGGAGAACATTTAATTAACGTGCTTTCAACAGGATGGAGTTCCACCACAATGGACGCTAACCGTGCGTAACAATCTGAACGGGACACATCCAGGACATTGCCTAAGACGAGAAGAAACTGTCTCTTAGCCCGCCAGGTCACCGGAATTAACGCCATTAGACTTCTTCCTTTGGGGGAATTTGTAACAAACAGCTTACACACGCAGGAGCCAGAAAATTCTGAGTGTGATCAAGAACTCTTCATTGAAACAATTACACCTGCTATACTACAGCGCGTTGGAATATCCATTCAGCGGGGAGTCCAGCTGTGCATGAATCAAGCAGGTCAACACTTCGAGCACTTGCAAACGTACCAACGATTGTTAGTGCATTTTAGGTCATCCCCCCCCCCCCCCCCCCCCCACTCTTGAAATGATTCGTCCTGGCATTCGCTTGGGGTTGAAAATGGGAAACCATTTTCAGGACGGCCGAGGTGGGATTCGAACCCACGCTCTCGCGATACCAGCGAGGCACGAGGTATCGCGTTAGCGATCTCGGCAGTAGTGTAGCAAGTGATATCCTAACGAACATCTTTTGAGCCACCCTCGTACCGGCCTCACAACTCGATATCTCGCGAACCAATAATCCCAGAGTCGCGTGTGTGGTGTCAAATGACTTAACCCGCCATCGGTAGCGTTGTCCTCACTTACGCGAGAGGTAGCGTGTATAGGCGCTCCCTAACATCAGCTTGGTATATGATTTAGTGCTTATACGGGCTCTTCTTGGTATTTAGAATAAATGATACTAGTCTTTGGTTATTTATTAATATATCTAGGTAAGTATATACTTACATATTTGTATATATCCACAATAGTTTATTACCTAAAAAGTAACTACTACAATTTTGTCTCCTACATTAATTTCGTTCTTTTAGAAGGTAATTATAATTTTGTTTTATTAGACTCGTTTTATGTTACCCCTTTATACACACATAAATATACATAAACATTACTCAATATTATAAAAAGGAACAAAAAAACCGTGGCATTACATTGCTAAACAACAAATTTGATCATGATTTCTAAACCACATTATTTTCTATCATTGTCCTGTTCACTCATTTCACTATCTGAATACCGGGTGAGTTAGCCGTGGTTGTTACAGCGTGGCTGCAGGCAGTCGCTCACATCCGGGAGGCGAGGAGGTTCGAATCCCCCCGCCGGCAACCTTGAAGATGGTTTTCTGTGGTTTCCCATCTTCCTTCCAGGCAAATGCCGGGGTTCGTCCCTAACTATAGGCCACAGCCGATACCTTCCAATTCCTAGTCCTTACATTCACACTTTCCTTCCCCAGACAACACTCCACACGTAACGGTACTTGTAGCTCACCTCATGGGTGTCCGGTAGAAGCAGCTACTAACTCCGGCGAGCCGAACACTCCCGGCACTAAAAGCCATATGCAAAAAAAAACTATCTGAATCGTTGGATTGCTCAGTATCAGTTTGATGCATGGAATGTTCACTAGGAGCATCACTTAGACAGTCGGAAGCACAGTCTTGGTTGTCAACATCTGTAGATACGCCGTCCTCTTCTTCTTCTTCTTCTTCAATCCAGCTCAAAAGAACAGATTCACTAGGCTTGTTAGCCTTTAAATCTTCACTTTGACACTTCTCAAAAAAATATTACACCAGCACGGGACGCGCAAAAAATGTAACGCCAAAGGTATCGAGGCTATCAGCCACCTAAGACTGCCTGTGACGCGACCGGTACGAATTACCCCTTTCCCACACGTGACACGTGTGCGTGAATCATCGCATAACAAAGCAAAACATGTGACTCATATACTCATTTGAGAATACCTGGAGTTTGAAAAGGTTGAGTCTTAAAACAAAAAACTTTTCTTAATAAGGAATGTTTTTGTTAGGAGCAACCTAACAACGATACCGATGGCGGGTTAAGATGAAGCCCCCTTTACTGTAGACAATTAATTTTTAGTAGTGAAACAGGGGGATTCCGCCCCACGAGGGATGATCAAACAGTACCCACGTGGCGCTTGGGGATATCTCTCGAACCAATATTGCTTGTAAGAAGTGTCGAAGTACTCGAGATGAATCTCTCTTTTCCATGGACCCAAATGACCCAAAACTACAAGGTCACTGAGTATATCTCCCCTATATTACCTGAACCCATAATTTTAGAAAGACATGTGGTAGCTCATTTTACTCGGGGTTACGCACTCTTTCCCGTGATTTTTTTATTTGCCCAAAGGGCGTAACGACATGGGAGAGATCTCATTTTTATTTGTACGCGACTGTACCTTGTTGTGTGGACATGTGACTAGTGGCGAGACTCTGGCGGCTTTTTTTAAATGATTATCTATGGATTACTATTATTGTTTTAGATTCTGTTAAAGGACCCAAAACTACTGGATTATTATTATTCTTAAAGTGGGATTTTATTTTTGGCAGACGTTGCGAATACCCAAGTTGCAGCTTATAGTTTTCTTATTTACTGGTAACTTTCTTGTATAGAATAGTGTTTTATTGAATGAAACAATTATATATTGTCCGGCCTGCGAGATGTAACGAGCTCAGAGCCTAGTTGTCGAGGAGCCAGTCTGGAAGCACAACGTGTTAACACCTTATCTACGGAATGCGCCGAGCTGTATGTCTGGTGGCGTGAGAAAACACGTGTCATGATTGCTCGGCTCTCCACTATGCGACAGCAGTTTAAGCTTACAAGTTTATTCCTGTAATGTTTGTACGTGAGAAAATGCAAGTTTAAGTGAAATATGAAACCACTCAGTTGTTCCCATTGGACATTAGACTCACACGTGCATGGGAATGGAAATGCAAAACGTGGGAAACTGTTAATGCATGAGGAGTGACTTATAAAGAGAGGCCTTAAATAGTTCCACTCTCACTTGTGTAATTAACTTGTTACGAAGTGACAGCTCAGTTCCGTTACTGTGCATACCTGTGCGCTGTGATTGAAGTGAACTTTTTCTGTGGCATACTTATGCAACATTTTGAGAGGTAAGTTTACTTTATGTTTTTGGTTGTTTTAATACTAATTAACGTAAACATTTTATTTACTGGTATTTATTTATTGATTGATTGTTTATTTTATTTTCAGATATTATTGTATGGTTGCCTGTTGGTTGGCTGATTGCTGTACCTGGCGCAGTCAACGGCGGCATTTTATAAAATATTTGCAAGATAAGTACTTTATTAATGGTTTTTAGTCTTTTAATGACAATTGATGTTAATGTTATTGATTGGAATTCATTTACCGATTGATTGTATTTATTGTTTTCAGATATTGTATGACTGTTGCACTGACACAGCTTGCAGGATTGAATCCCAGCGCTGTCAGTGGTGGCAGTTTATAAACTTTGAGGTAAGTTAATTATTAACGGTTTTCAGTCTAGTTAAAGCCAATTGATGTTAATGTTATATTAACTGGAATTTATAGATCGATTGGACAATTAATTAATTCTATTTATTGATTTAGATAACCTGTATATGGTTCCCCGCTGTGTGAGAAAGAGAGAGAGAGAGAGAGAAAGAAAGAGATCATTACCCATCAGCCCACGAGAAGGGAAAAGCAAGGCTTTACGAGCTAAGTTAAGATTTATTTTTATAAGCTGTTTTAATTCGTTTTGTACTATTTCTTATGAAATGCATATATTAATTTGAATTCATGTATTCATTATGGTTTATTTTATTTATTTCTAGATATTTGGAAAATCTGTCGACATGACCTATTCTTTCCTCTTTTCGCATAACTGTAGCTATTCACTTACAGCAGAGAACTGAAACTCGGGTAAGACTATTTTACAATTATGGTCTATTCTACCGCTACCGATACTATTTTAAACTGGGAACCCCTTGACTGTTGTTTAAGAACATGGGTGTGCTCAGGTCGAGTGGCTAATGTTAATGAAAGTATTATCCCCAAGGAATCTTTAGAGTCTTGCTTTCCAATTTTTAGGGAACAAATTTATACTGCCCTAGGATTACACAGGGCTTCGAAGGTTAATATGGAAATGGTCTGATATTTTGTGTATAAAACATGATATAGAACACAAAGGAAAATTTCATTTGTGTGCCAAGATGCAAGAGCAGCTCGTAACCGACAATTTGGAACAGTGGTACGAGACACACGGTGTGAATGCCGTGCAATAGAAATTTGATAAATTACAAGAAGGACCCAGTGGCCTTGCTTTGGGAAAAATTCATCACCTACAAATTAATACTTGAAGGGCCCACGGGAATGTAAAATTGAGATATCAGCGCGATCTGGTATGACTCTGCGACGTACTGAACGCACAATTGTGTTTAGCTAAGAACATTGATGGACGTGAGAAAATGACGTTTCAAAATGACGCGTACATATAAGTAATGAAACTTTAATACTCGTTTCCTGAACATTTTAAATTATTTGACATCACCCCTTCTCGCCGTGGAACCTTCAATTGTAAATGTAATCCTCTCAATGCCAGGTCCAGTCATATCCCTTTATCACAAGCCATAGCTTTGCAAAAGTCCGTGGTAAGCATAAAGAACCGGGGCGATGACTGTTTTCTTTGGTCGGTGGCTGCGTATTTGCAGCCAGTACAACGTGATGGTTGTTGGCCGAATAAATACTAGGCCGCATTTGATTTTTTAAAAACTAAATGTGAATTTAACGTGCGTGTCAATCCTTATGGATCTAACCAAGATCAGCAGGTTTGAGCAGAATAATGGTTTATGGCCTTGACGGTGATAAAAATTATGGGTCCTCCCTATGCCACAAGAGAGCAGAAACGACATCATATTCATATTTTTATTTGTGAAAGGGATTTGGTTGGTTCCTCAGTTTAGGGTCTGCGACAACGCAGTCATGTAGCCCCGTCAAAGGGAGATATGAATCACTATTGCCTTATTAAGAATTTAAGTAAATTAGTAGGCAATCAATTATACAAGGAAATGTTTGCAAAACACATTTGTGATCGTTGTCTGCAGTATTTTGTTAGCCCCACTCTTTTAGAACGACATAGGGTAGATTTCAACTCACAGGAGGCTGTGAGACTGGTTCTACCGCAAGGGGACGATGCAGTGTTAAAATTTAAAAACATACACAAGCGTGATACGGTTCCCTTTGTGGTGTATGCTGATTTTGAGGCTCTAGCCGTGTCCATGCCTGGATGCGATCCAGAACCCAGCAAACGCTCAACCACACCTATTCAGAAGAACGAAGCCTTTGCAATAGTACTAAATGTCGTGTGTTCGTATACCAACGCAAAGTCCTATTTTAAATCCCACCAAGGCTCAGATGGTTCTTAAATGAACTTATGCAGTTGGCTGACCATGTACAGGAGTTACTGGAAAACTAAATACCCATGAGCCTAACTCGAGAACAGCAGGTACACTATGAACATGCTATGACATGCCATATATTTGAAAAGCCGCGTGTTAGTGCCGAGGACACGGTTCGAGACCACTCGCACTTTACGGGGGAATTTCAAGGGGCTGCACACCGAGTGTGTGACGTGAATTACCCAGCTCCTCGATTTTAACAACTAATTAATGCAGCCAATGGCCTTGTATTTTTCTTTTCAGGGCGGGTCAGGGAAGGGATTATGAAAGGAAATCGGCCGTGGACCTATTAAAAGGAACCGTCCCGGCATTTGCCTGGTAGTGAAAATGGGAAACCACGAAAACCATTTTCAAGACGGCCGAGGTGGAATTCGAACCCACGCTCTTCCGATGCAAGTGAGACACGAGGTAGCGCGTTAGCGCTCTCGGCCATCGCGGCCGGTAGCTTTTCGATTTATAAATGTGTTTTTCCACAATTTGTAGAACTGTGATATGCAGTTCCTCTTATTGGGCATATCGGAAAGGGGACATTTTCAATTATTCCTCAAAACCATGAACGTTTCACGGCAATGACATGCTGGTTGGGCAAGGTTAGTATTAGATTCCTTGACTCTTTTATGCTTATGGCCTCATCCCTTGAAAGTCTAGTGAATGGCTTCGATGAAAGGGAATTCAAATACACCAGGACGCATTTTGAGAATCCTGTGCACTTTAAATTGTGCATTCGGAAAGGTATATTCCCATATGATTATTGATTATTGCAATAGCTGGGACATGTTGAAGCAGAAGCTCTGCCCCCCCCCACCCCCACCCCCCCACCCACCCACCTCCCAAGATAAATTGTATTCTATGCTAAGACGTAGTACCCTGTCCGATGTTGATTATGGCCACGCATGCAATGTTTGGCGGGTGTTCAATATAAGCACTCTAGGGGATTATGGTATGCATTACCTAAAACTCGGTGTATTGCTGCTCGCGGATGTGTTTGAAAAGTGCCGTGAGTTGTGCCAGCACATCTACGGCTTAGGTCCGGCTCACTATTTTACAAGTCCCGGACTGTCCTTTGATAGTGCATTACGATACAACCAAGTGGGATTAGATTTACTGACCTATGTAGACATGGTCTTTTTTTCGAACGAGGCATTCGCGGCGGGTTTGTATCGCTTAACCAGCGCCATGCCGAAGCGAATAATAAATACATGTCCTCTTATTCACCTGAAAGACTGGAATCATACTTGATGTACTATGATACAAATAATCTGTATGGTTACGCCATGAGCCAGTCTTTTTCCTATAAGGATTTTGCCTGGTTCGCAGAAGACGAGGTGTCACATTTTGATGTGAACACGGCCTGCCTCGAAACGTGTCGCGGATATATTTTATAGGTCGATCTTGAATACCCCTCATCCCTGTATGAGAAACATGTTGATTTTCCATTTTGCCTAGAGTGAATGGTTCCCCCACAAAGGTAAGTGAAATTTGAAAAACTCAAGGGAAACTTTACAACAAGAATATGTTTTACATATCCCATGCTGCTGCAATTCCTAGCCCAGGGGCTAGTATTGAGAAAAGTCCATCGGGGTATTTCCTTTGCACAAAAAGCTTGGCTCAAGCCATACATGGATCTCAACACCCAGCACCGGCAAATGACGACACAACAGTTTGAAATCAACTATTTCAAATTGATGAATAACTGCATTTATGGCAAAAGCATGGAAAACATTCGAAAATACAGAGATATTAAATTAGTGAATACATGGGAAGGACGTAACGGTGCTCGGTGATACATTATCAAGTCGAATTTTAAGATCATAAAAAGTTTTGATGAGAATTTGGCTACCATTAAAATGAGTAAGACCCCTGTCACAAGTAATTTTAGATTTTTCCAAATTGGTCGTGTTAAATTCCACTACGAGTGTGCCAAACAATATTTTGGGGACGTGTCTTGGCTATATATGGATACAGACAGTTTCATATACCACGTTCGACACTGTGATCCCTATGTCGTGATGAGGCAACATATTAATTGGTTTGACACCTGTTCGTACAGTCCTGACAATGTGTTTTAGCTTCCAATTAAAAACAGAAAAATGGTTAGATCCATAGGGCACAACAATCGAGTTAAATTCAAATTTTGTTTTAAAAATAAAATGTGGCCTTGTATTGACTCGGCCAACAATCGTCACGTTGTACTGACTGCAAATACGCAGACACCGACCAAAGAGAACAGTCATCGTCCCGATTCTTTATGTTCACCACGGCCTTTTCCAAAGCGATGGCTCGTGGTAGAGGGATATGACTGGACCCGACATTGAGGGATTAAATTTACAAATATGAATTTGTAGGTGTTGATTTTTTTCAAAGGCAAGGCCATTGGGTCCTTGTAATTTATCAAATTTCGATAGCAAGGCATTCACACCATGTGCCTCGTACCACTGTTTCAAATTGTCGGATACAAGCAGTTCTTGCATCTTGGTACACAAATGAATTTTTATTTGTGTTCTATTTCAATTTTATGCACCAAATCGCTGCCCATTTCCATATTAACCTTCAAAGCCCTGTGCAACCCTAGGTCAGTATAAATTTGTTCCCTAAAAGTTGGAAAGCAAGACTCTAAAGATTCCTTGGCGATAATACTTTCATTAACATTATCCACTCGACCTGAGCACACCCGTGTTCTAAAAACAGTCAAGGGGTTCCCGGTTGAAAAAAATTATCGGTAGCGGTAGAAGAGGCCATAAATGTAAAATAGTCTTACCTGAGTTCCGGTTGCCTGCTGTAAGCCTATAGCTACAGTTATGCGAAAAGAGGAAAGAAAAGGTAATGTCGACAAGCTTTCCATATCTAGAAAGAAATAAAATAAACCATAATTAATACATGAATTCAAATTATTACATGCATTTCATAAAAAATACTACAAAACAAATTAGAACCTCTTATAAAAATAAATCTTACCATAGCTCGTAAAGCCTTGCTTTTCCCATTTCGTGGGCTGGGGGGTAATGATCCCTTTCTTTCTCACACACACAGCAGGCAACCATATACAGGTTATCTAAAGCAATAAATAAAATTAACTAATTGTCCAATTGATCAATAAATTCCAGTAAATAAAACGTTAACATCAATTGGCATTAACAAGACTGAAAACCGTTAATAATAAACTTACCACAAATTTTAGAAAATGCCACCACTAACAGCGCTTGGATTCAATCCAGCAAGCTTGGACACTACTAAGTCGCAGTGCAACAGTCATACAATATCTAAAAACAATAAATAAAATCAATCGGTAAATAAATTCCAATCAATAACATTAACATCAATTGTCTTTAAAGGACTGAAAACCATTAATAAAGTACTTACCTCTCAAATATTTTATAAAATGCCACCGTTGACTGCGCCAGGTACAGCAATACCCCAACCAACAGGCAACCATACAATAATATCTGAAAATAAAATAAACAATCAAATTATAAATAAATACCAGTAAATACTATTTAAACGTTAATTAGAATTAAAACAACCAAAAATATAAACTAAACTTACCTCTCAAAATGTTGCAAAGTATGCCGCCTAAAAAGTTCACTTCAATCACAGCGCACAGGTATGCACAGTAATGGAACAGAGCTGTTGCTTCATAACAAGTAACTACACAAGTGAGTGTGGAAATATTTGAGACCTCTCTTTACAAGTCACTCCTCACACGTTAACAGTTTCCCACGCTTGGCATTTCCATTCCTATGCATGTGCGAGTCCAAATTACAATGGGAACACCTGCGTGGTTTCATATTTCACTTAAACTTGCATTTTCTCACGTACAAACACTACAGGAATAAAATTGTAGGCTTAAACTGCTCTCGTACAGCAGAGAGCCGAGCAATCATGTCACGTGTGTTCTCACGCCACAAGACATACGACTCGGAGCATTCCTTAGATAAGGTGTTAACACGTTGAGCTGCCAGACCAGCTCCTCGACAACTAGGCTCTGAGCTCGTTAAATCTCGCAGGTCGGACAATATATAATTGTTTCATTCAATAAAAAACTATTCTATATAAGAAAGTTACCAGTAAATAAGAAAACTATAAGCTGCATCTTGGCTATTCACAACGTCTGCCAAAATAAAATCCTATTGTAATAATAATGATAATCCAGTAGTTTTGGGCCCTTTAGCAGAATCTAAAAAAAATTATAACAATCGATAAATAATCATTTAATAAGCCCGCCAGAGTCTCACCACTAGTCACATGTCCACACAAGGTAAAGTCGCGTACAAATAAAAATGAGATCCCTCCCATGTCGTTAAGGCCTTTGGAAAAATTTCAAAAAATAATTATCCACTGGATAGGGTGTGTAATCCCGAGTAAAATGAGCCTTTCTAAAATTATGGGTTCGGGAAATATCGGGAAGAAAATTAAATGGCCTTGTAGTTTTGGGTTATTTGGGTAAATCAATGGTCCATGGGAAAGGGGGATTCATCACGAGTAATTCGGCACCTCATACTGAACCTTTAAATATAAACGCATATGTAAGTCTTCAAGTATTTTATATCTTCAGGTCTGATTTAGCCCAGTTGAGGGAACTGATGGTCATATTTCGTAAGAATAGTCTGCATGGATGAACAAAGTATCTTGTCAATGTCGCTAGCAAGAACAACGGCCAGGCTAAATTTAGCCAATTCTAAGAAATGGCGAAGGCGAGATCAAATTCCGTTGGTTATTTCAAACGAGAGGTCAGTTGATTTTCCTTGTCTTGAAGACAAAAGAGAGAGAGAGCGCAGGATCCAGGTAAGGACAGAGAGTATGACCGACGTCATGTAGTGGGAGGAGTTCCCCAACTAAGTGTTTCAAATTATTTGAATGAACAGCCAATAACATTATGATGCTACTTTTTGTCGGGAAGGATTTTTGCCCGCGTAATCAATAAATGTGTGTTGCAACGATGCGAATTTCTGCACGCGAGTGTCATTGGAAAGTGCTAATTTTTACGAGTTGATTGAGATGTGTCTGAAGTCTGTATGACAATTATTAAGAATTATTACGGAGCGATGTTCCCCTTCCACTTTGTTTTGTGATAAAACATATAAATACTACGGTCTGTGAACAGACACCTACTTGATTTTATGAATTTGAAGACGTTTATAGGGTGAAGCTCTGTCCAAGCACGAGGCACTCTGATACTTAAACATTTTGCGAGTGCGATGGCAGCACTTAGGATTTGGAAGTTTAATTGTGTTGTGTGTCGCGCAACATGTCTTGTGGTGATTACTGTGTGTTAGGTGGACACAATTCCACAGTTTTAGGGAAAGTTTCGTCGGTACTGCATTGAACTCTATGAGTGAATTAAGCAGCTTATTACGCAGTCTAGCTAGTTGGCTAATTAATAATAATAATAATAGTATTTAATACAGCAAGATGTTCGCCCACGAGATGGAAGACCTGGACAATGTTGTTTCATTTGCCATGATGAATATTATGATGGGCTAAGTCATGGCGGGGGTGTCATCAGGCACCGGGCAAAGCTGAAAGTGATGAGTACATAATTAAATTTATTTGAACGGGGTGGGATAACGCGCAACGTTGGGAAATTTGTTTGTAAACAATTATTGATTTGCTGTGTTTTAAATGTAAATTCTTTCGCTGACATAATTATTTTTTAGCATCACGTGACAATTTGTTGTAAATATTAGATTTTTGTGTGTTTTTCTTGCGGCTTTATTAGAGTGCTTTTTCTCATGTCGCCTCACGCGCATGAAGCCATGGTACTAGTGAGATTATTTACGGCTGAAATGTTAGATAATAGTGACAAATGAATCTTTATTAACTCTAATGCTAGACTTGGGGGGGGGGGGGGGATTCCCGTCTTTTTTATTGTTTTTATTATTATTATTATTGATCAAGTAAATGCTAGCTCATCTTGTTTTGCTTGGTGCAACTTTGGTTGCCAGGGAAGGCCGTCTGTATTCTGGTCATTAGTCTTGTTTTGTAATCTATTCTTGGTCTGAAGTACGAGTAGGGGGTCATTTGGTCAATCATTGGTGGTTGTGTGTGCTATGTGTGAATTCTTTGATAGTGAGCAGGTATGGGCAGTGGATCCAGTATCGTTGCTACTATATTTCCAGCTTACGTGACCTGTGGGGCGTACTTGCTGGCATTTGAATCTTGATATTCCAATGGGAATTTTTCAAGAATATGATAGAGTTGATTTGTTATGTCTCGCGATTTCAGGGAGCCAAGTGAGGCTATCTTCGAGAATCCAGGCCAGAGGCTTGGGTATTTTGTCTGCACACACTAAAAGCACAGTTGGGAGAGCTTGAGTGACCAGAGTACTCAGATCTGGAATGTTGATAAGCAGTAGCGTGCACGCTATGCATTCTTGTGATAATTAGTTAAATGCCTTGCCTGATAGATTATAATATCTTGAATTAATTGGGAAGCTATTCATGCCACTAATCTAACTGTTTTCCGACCGTATTTATCGAAGTGTAATATATTGTTTTATTCACCTGTTCTTATTTTTGCTTTTGTTGCTTGGCTGGTTTCTGCCAAGAATTGTAAATGTCACTTTAAGGTTGCATACGGCGAACCTTATGTTTTTGCATGTCATGTGATTGTCTTGTGTTGATTTGTAGGGCTTAAGACCGCTTGGTGCGGCTGCTATTAATTGTAAATATACAATTCGTGTATTATTGATTGTTTATAAAAGGGTTAGACTATGTCAGTGTGTTTATTTTAATATTAGCCATTTGTGTGTATTCCCATAATTGTCGAGATTTCTAACCCACAGAACGGGAATTCATGACTTACTAGATTGGTCGAACGGGAATGAATTCTCTTCTAGTACTCACTTACTTTATTTGTCCGACCGCGTACACAACACATAAACATGTTTTCTTTATATTTTTTGTATTCTGTATTTTTATTCAGTGTAAATTTATCTTGAGGTGATATTTTGGTTCACCTTGTGTTTTACGGCTGTTTAAGCTGAATTGTTTTGAGTTAGCTATTTTTGGGGACTGATGTTTCGAGTCAGTCATTTGTTTTGACGGCTAAAACGGTCTGAGGACACTCTGGTGACAAATATGGGCGGGCGGGAATTTCCGGGTCCCTGGCTGTTTTGTTTACATAGTGTCTGATACCTGGAAGTCGCATGTGGGCTACTGGGTTGCTTGCAGGTCACTTGTGGCGGGCAAATGACTCATAGTTACACATAAGAGTGGAATTAGTTTATTGTCTTGTCAGATGATTCCGAATTAAATTGTTATTTGTTTAAAGCTTGTCATGTAAATTATTTGTAATTTTAAGTTCCCCTATGGAAAATGTAAGAAGCACGTTTCTCCTCATACTACTCGTTACGATATGATCACGACCCCGAATCTATGTCTTGTGTAGTGCTTCTTTTTCTAAGGGTACAATACAAGTCACTAGCATTATTGGTTCGAGAGATATCTCCAAGCGTCGCATGGGTACTTTTTGATCATCCCTCGTGGGGCAGGATTCCCCCTATCTCACTACTACAAATTAATGGTCTACAGTAAAGGGGGCTTTATCTCAAGTCATTTGACACAACACACGACTCTCTGGGATTTTTGGTTCGCGAGATTTCGGGTTGGGAGGCCTGTACGAGAGTAGCTCAATAAGATGTTCGTTAGGATCCCTCTTGCTACACTATCCTCAGTCACCGCAGCCGGTCAAATATTTATTACATTTACCAAATACAGTGGTTACCTAACTTACAGTACATATTAGTATGAATTACAAGCGCTTCGTCCCCCTCGGTAGACGTGTGACAGGGTTTAGCTTAGTTAAGAGTGAAGTGTCGGACCTGGTTTTGGCCAACACCGGTGCAATTTTGCAATTTATACCCAGAGCATTGTTTTGCTTAGAATTGGGCACTGAAAGGAAGACCAATTGGCAACAGAAATAAACATTAAACAGCTCATAAGAGCAATAAACTATCAGCCAGCACAAAAATTCTAAAAAAATACGTTTTTGTGAAAATATTCGTTGGATTTTGCCCTTTCAGACATGCAGCAGCTCGAATTTATTTTATTTTTACTTGTCTCATAGAATAGAAAAACAAATCGATGAAAACCTCTCTGATGATCAATTAGGTTTTAGGAAAGGAGTAGGAACAAGAGAAGCAATCTTAGCATTGAGGCAAGTGATAGAGAAGCAGATGAAGAAAGGCAAACCTACTTTCTTAGCGTTCGTCGACTTTGAAAAGGCGTTTGACAATGTGAACTGGAATGTTCTATTCAGCATTCTTCATCAAACAGGTATCAACTTTAGAGACAGAAGACTCATCTACAATATCTATAAGCAAGAAATTGGAATAGTTTGTTGTGGTAGCAAGGAAGAAACAGCACACATCAGAAAGGGTGTACGGCAGGGTTGTTCCCTTTCCCCATACCTATTCAATATATATGTACAAAAGGCGATCGACCAAGTAAGAGAAGAATTTGCCACAGGAGTGAATATTCATGGAGATAAAGTTGACATGATAAGGTTTGCTGATGACATAGCGCTAATTGCAGAAAGCAAAGAAGACTTACAAAAGATCCTGAGCAAGATGGACAAAATAATGGAGGAAGAATTTAATATGAGAATAAATACAAATAAACAAAATTTTGGTCTGCAGTAGAAATGGCGAAAACCAGACATCAATAGAGTTAAGAAATGAAAAGATACAAGAAGTGAATGAGTTTAATTATCTGGGAAGTAAAATAACGAAATATGGAAGAAGCAGCAGAGAGATATTAAGTAGGATTGCCCAAGCCAAGAACGCTTTCTATAAAAAGAAGAACCTATTTACTGCAAGGAGCATAAGTCTTGATGTGAGGAAACAAATGTTGAAGACCTATGTATGGAGCGTCGCGCTATATGGCAGCGAATCTTGAACAATAGGAGAGAGAGAGTGGAAAAGACTACTAGCATTTGAAACCTGGTGCTATAGAAGGATTATGAAAATCAGTTGGAAAGAAATGGTCACAAATGAGGAAGTCTTTAGAAGAGTGGGAGAGAGAAGATGCTTCCTTAAATATTTAAAAAGAAGAAGGAATCACCTCGTAGGCCACATACTGCGACACGATGGACTGATTAAGCTTATAATCGAGGGAACAGTAGACGGCAAGAATTGTAGAGGAAGACCCAGACTGGAGTACATGAGTCGAATACTGCAAGATATGGGTTGTGGCTCATACTGTGAACTGAAGAGGAAGACTGAGAGACGGGAAGAATGGCGAGCTGCTGCCAACCAGCCTCACGGCTGTTAACTACAGAGAGAAAGTCTCATGTGTCTTCGTATGGTGAGGAAAGATGATTGTAAAGTACTGTGCCCGATAGACAAGTTCGCCAGTGATTCATCTGCTGCAGATAACCCTTCTGGGCCCCCATCCTCTTGGCTCACACTCTCACAGGATCGGGTGTGTGCTTAGACCAGCTCTGGCACGAGACTGATAGCTCAGGGCGATCATGTGAATGAGGAAAAAGTCATAGACAAGTCCAAGGAAACACACCCCCAAAAATACAAAGCCAGAAATAAATAGTCCTGGTTTATGTAAAACACGTTAACAATTTAATACAAAAATAAACAAACCCCTATCCTACTCCAAATGGTTGAAAACTCGGCTAGCCCCCAAATCTAATAAAGCAATAATTAAAAAACTGATGGGATTCCTAACTGAAGTAACTTAAGCCCTTTTTACAGAAGAAAACAATGAAAGCAAGACTGGGAATATGACACGAAAAAGATACCCTAAGCAAATACAGAATCAAAATTAAGAATACTAATAGTGACAGGCGGTGAATTTACTGCAACACAAGACATTTAATTTGCTCACAAGCCTAGGGTTATTTACATTTACAGCACCAATAAGCATCATCGATGTTACGATGGTGTCACTTCCAACATTTACATTAACAGTAATTCAATATCTAGTCCTGACTGAATGAAACACGGGATGCTAATCATACGTGAAGAAACAAAGCTATACCAAACCAGCATTAAAGAAATCTAATACACACATGTAGGACAGGGTTGGAATAAATGAAACCACTCTTAAAATTACAATAACATTTTTACATATCGTCCTACCTACGCTAATCAGGTATCGCTATTTGCGCCTGATGGTCATCTGAGTGCATGTACGTTAGGGTGGCTACTGCGCAATAAAAACCACGTCTTGTGTAATATGGTTGCGGAATGTCCACGCCTTATTGGGATTATCTGACATCAGCAACGTCGAAGATCAAAAGTGTCAGCTCGTTCTAAACACGGTTATAGAAAACGAAGTAAATATCAGCTGCTACCATAGTGTTGGTCATAAAATCAAGCAAAGATCAAGTTTAGACTGTATCATCATCTAATTTAGAGGTTCCATTTAGTAAAGTTGGTTTCATGATTTATTTTCAGTTTAGTTGAGTATTATTCCTATAGTATCAGTTTATATCCCTAATGACCAATATGACACTCGACGATGACAGCAAAACACTGTTTTGTGGATGTCAGCTCCACGAAGAATAAACATCACCCTAAAAATCGGGCAGTACAATAACACACGCCATTACGAGGCGGAGACTTGCGGCGCACGGCTCGCATACCTTCGGTCAATGAGCCATAAAGGAACATCATTGCCTGCAACACGTAGGGAAAACATGGGTGATCAAATCCATCCCATTATTACAATTGTCTCTAAAGTCACAATAATTACATTGTTACTAATTTTATACAATCTTTGGTCAGGTCTCAAAAATATCACAATAGTGGATATCGTCGTACAACTGCTATAGGCTACTCTAACTGCACACTATCATGTGTATTAAACTCTCAATGACTGAACGTAGCCTTAATCATTGACGTGAATGCGTAAACAACTCATTAAATGATGCATAATAGTGAGCTCTCCTCACAACCAAGATCCACATGGGCAGCGAATGTAAAGTTCCAGTCTATCCAGTCTGTCACTGTCTCACAAATGCGTTGCCTTCCCAAGGGCAAACAATCGACGATCGCGCTGCAGCAAGCTTACCGTTCATTGCGGGACTCCGCTCATCCTATCATACACTTTAGAAAACCTTATATTATCTTGTAATTGAGCTGTACAAATGCAGTCCCACATGTCAGCTCAATTCCTATTCACACACTTGTATTATAGTTTCATTCATGTTGTTCGTAAGATTTCACAGACACTTATAAGCATTGTTTATTACCACCAGAGAACACAAAAGGGAAGTGACTTCACTTCACGACAAAGAACTTGGCGCTCGGTTGGGCTTCACCTCTCCCAGTTGTTTCGTATCACCCGACACGTGCGTCCGGACACTAATGCCTCCCTCATGGGCACATTCTTTACAATAATGAATTGGAAGGAATGCCACTCGGCATTTAAAGCAAGCAATAACAACATTTTAATCTCACCGGAACTGTTGAAATGATACGTTCTGTCCTGATTGCCAATGTGACTTCTACAGTCCCACCTCTGTTTTCAAGCTATTCCAAACCTCTTGGAATTTATATTTAGTCGCGTCCAAGCTGAACTAACAAAGTATTAACATGTGGAAAGAAAACGGCGTACAACCTCCTGACCGTTAAAATAATACGTAGAGTGTCCTAACAGCAATTACAGTGTGTTTCAAAATGATTCTGCTGCTCCGCAGATATAATGCACAAACAAAAATCGAAATAAGAAGATTGGTGGCATCTTTGCTTAAATATATGCTGCCCTGGGTGTCTCCCAAGCGCTAGTCGGCATTAGGTGACATTCCATCATCACGGGACTTTTGACCTTCTGTTTCAAAGTGGCAAAAGCAGAAACATGTGTTAAAATTAGCCCTACCTGACCTGGTTGTTCAGTGCGGCATTATCCTAATCAACAGTAACCTTCACCCTTAATATGGTTGGAAATTGTAACACTTACATAATGGTCGTGCTTGACCGATCCTTGCCTTCGAACCTTCTGGCCAAGTGAGTATAGGCCTGAGATTGATCCTCAGCTCTATAATTGGCCATCGCATATCCTCCCATTTTATGCGGATTATAATGGTGGCTACTCCCTCTCCATGGGAAATTTTATTTCATCACGCCCGTCTCATCGGCATGGACAATGGGTGGTTCCATTTGGTTATACTGCATTTTCATGGTGAAGAATAATAATATAACTGATTTTAAGTATAGTTTCCAACACTGATTCTAAGTACAATTGCAAGCTCTGATTTTACACATTGTAGACCTCTCTATGCATAATTACATGTGATGATGGCCTCCTCCCTTGTAAAATTTCAATCCGGAGGTAAACTAGTCCCCCGTTAGGATCTCCGGGTGGGGACTACTCGAGAGGGGGTTAACATCACAGAAGTGACAAAGAGGAAATCTGATATTCTACGGATCGGAGCGTGGAATGTTAGAAGTCTGCTAGGAGATGGAAGGTTAGAAAACTTAGAAAGGGAAATGGATAGGTTGAGGTTGGATTTGGTTGGGATTAGTGAAATGCGCTGGCAGGAAGAACAGGACTTTTGGTCAGGTGACTATAGGGTCATTAGCACTAAATCAAACAATGGCCAATCAGGGGTTGGTCTCATATTGAGTAGGAAACTTGGACAGAGGGTGGAATATTATGAGCAATATAGTGAACGGATTATTGTAGCATAAATCAATACTAAACCTACGTGCACCACAGTGGTACAAGTCTATATGCCTACCAGTCAAGCTGATGATGAAGATGTTGAAAAGGTCTACGAAGAAATAGATGAAATTCTGAGGTATATCAAGGGTGATGAAAATGTTATAGTAATGGGAGATTGGAATGCTGTGGTAGGAAAAGGCAGAGAAGGGAAGATAGTGGGAGATTTCAGATTAGGTGAAAGGAATGATCGAGGAAGCAGGCTGATGGAATTCTGCACCGAGCATGAGTTGGTCATAGCTAACACCTTATTCAATAACCACAAGAGAAGAAGATACACATGGATGAGACCAGGAGATACAGGGCGTTACCAAATCGACTTCATTATGGTCAAGCAGAGGTTTCGAAACCAGATTTTGGATTGCAAAACATATCCTGGTGCTGACATAAACTCTGACCACAATCTGGTTGTTATGAAATGCAGATTAAAGTTGAAGAAACTGAAGAAAAGTCAAAAGCCAAAAAGGTGGGCAATAGACAGACTGAAAGTGAAGGATGTAAACGAAAGATTCAAGAAGAGTTTAAAGGAAGGACTAATGAAAAACCCTAAACCAACTTCAATTGCAGACGAATGGGCACTTTTGAAGAATGAAATAACAAAATCCGCAGACGAAAACATTGGTAGGAAAGAAAGAATAGGTAAAAAACCGTGGATCACTCAGGATATACTAGAATTGATCGATGAAAGGCGGAAACACAAGAATGTAAGAGATGAAAAGGGGAAAGCAGAATACAGACGTCTGAGAAATGAGGTTAACAAGAAGTGCAAGAAAGCGAAAGAAGAATGGTTGAAAGAGAAATGTGCAGGTATAGAAAATTGTCTGAAACTAGGAAAAGTAGACACAACTTTTCGAAGGATTAAGAATACTTTTGGGGAAAAGAAGACTAAGTGCTGTAATATTAAGGACACAAATGGAAAGCCTCTAACATATAGGGAAGAAAAGGTTGAGAGATGGAAAGCTTACATAGAGGGTTTGTATAAGGGAAAGGAGATTGAGAATCATGTAATGGAAAGGGAGGAGGAAATTGATGAGGATGCAAAAGGAGATTTAATATTGAGATCAGAATTTGACAGAGCATTGGAGGACTTAAGCAGGAACAAAGCACCAGGCATAGATGATATACCGATTGAGTTGCTATGTTGCATAGGAGATGAAGGTCTGATCAGGTTATTTCACTTGATGTGTAGGATTTATGAGACAGGTGAGGTACCCCCTGATTTCAAGAAGAATGTTACTATCCCTATACCAAAGAAAGTGGGAGCTGACAGATGTGAAGATTACCGTACAATCAGCTTGATTACTCATGCTTCAAAAATCCTGTCTAGAATAATTTACAAGAGGATGGAAAGCCAGATAGAAACGGAGTTGGGTGAAGACCAGTTTGGTTTCAGGAGAAATGTAGGAACAAGGGAAGCTGTACTAAGTCTTAGGCTGATTTTGGAAGGTAGAATAAGGTAAAATAAGAGAACGTTCATGGCATTTGTAGACTTAGAAAAGGCTTTTGATAACGTTGATTGGACTAAATTGTTTGACATTTTGAAATATATTGGAATAAAGTACAGGGATAGGAGGGTGATCTACAATCTACACAGAAACCAGACAGCAGTCATTCGAGCTGAAGGACATGAGAGAGAAGCTGGTATTCAGAAAGGTGTAAGGCAAGGCTGCAACTTATCACCCATACTATTCAATCTTTACATTGAACAAGCAATGAAGGAAATTGGAGAAAAATTTCAAGTGGGAGTGAAGATTCAAGGAGAAATAATTTCAACTCTGAGATTTGCTGATGACATCGTCATCTTGGCCGACACGCCTGAGGATTTGAATGAGTTTTTGAATGGTATAGACTCCGTCTTACGGAATGAATACATGATGAAAATTAATAAATGTAAAACAAAAATACTGGAATGTAGCCGAAATAAATCAGAAACCTCTATGGACATCAAATTGGCAGGTGAAAAACTAAAGGAAGTAAGAGACTTCTGTTACTTAGGAAGCAAAATAACCAGTGATGGACGAAGCAAAGAGGATATAAAAAGTAGGTTAGCTCAGGCAAGGAAAGCCTTTCTACAAAAAAGGAATCTGTTGACATCGAATATAGATTTAGGTATTAGGAAGTCATGTATGAAAGCCTTTGTCTGGAACGTGGCGCTCTATGGAAGTGAAACTTGGACTATTGGTGCAGCAGAAAAGAGGAGAATTGAAGCATATGAAATGTGGTGTTACAGGAGAATGATGAAGATCAGATGGGTAGATAGGGTGACAAACGAAGAGGTACTAAGACGAGTGGGAGAGGAGAGATGTTTCTGGCGACTGCTAATGAGGAGAAGAGATAGGTTGGTAGGACACATACTATGACACCCAGGAATAGCTAGCTTAGTTATGGAAGGAAGGGTTGAGGACAAGAACTGTAGGGGTAGACCAAGGTTAGAATATGTTAAACAGATTGCTTCGGATGTAGGGTGTGGTAGCTATGTAGAGATGAAACGATTAGCTCAAGACAGGGAGGCATGGAGAGCTGCATCAAACCAGTCAAAAAGACTGAAGACTCAAACAAACAACAGACCGTAACAAAAATTACCATTTGTCTACCACAGTTTTTAGACACGTGGGTGGTGTCTTCTCACAGATTCTACTACATGGACAAAAATATCGCTCTCAAATCACTGCGATGCACAGTTTAAGTTATAAACAATTTTATGCAGAATTACGTTTCAGCGGATGCTGATTGATGAATTATTAATCCATAAATTATCCCCTTTGACCACTCGCCACGCGGTCGACAAATTTCATTCGCGTAACTTAGCAATTTCACTTTTCATAGTTACACAGTTTAACAATTATTAACCTCGGCGTTTTGCCGGATATTTAGCAGTTTTTAAACGTATACTGGACACTTATTTCACACAAGTTCATGCATTTGCTCCACCATCAAAAACGCCTCCAACTTTTGGGAGTTTAAACAAGACAGACTCCCTCGTCTGCCGACGATCAGTGAGTGTGTAGATGTTGGAAGTACTGCCGTAGTCATGCAGCGCTTGAAGTCCTCGGTTTGCAACTCTGCGATGTTAATACCATAAATGTTACCAATATTGATGCTGTTTTATTCCTGTCTTCTGAGTGAATTGTAAGCGGCGTAACAATTTCCTTAAATAAAGATGTAGCAAGTTGAAGGTAGAATTACGTACTCTGAAAATGTAAGTCTCGGTCACCACCGAAGTCATGCTAGGTAAGTGCATTGGGTTCGACCTCTTGATGGTTCCTTCTGCATGTGTAAACTTACATCCAAATATCACGGAACTTGAAATATCACCAGACATGAGGCTTACGGGCTCAGTACATACTGTATTATATTATAGAAATTGGATGGGCTTACAATGAAGCACAGCATTTGCTCATCCATGCCCGTGGCCGGATTCAAACCGGCGGCTGGGCTCCAGTTCAGTTTCAAGATTACAATTAATGTTAAAGGTACGAGGGAAATGTTTTATATAATTTAAATTGAGCATTAATGTTTTGTTATTAGTTTACAACTACTATACCAGTGAATATGCGAGATTGGGTTTCAACATAAAGTGTCAGCTTTTCAGAAAGAGTTAGGGTTAGTACCGCTTTCATCGAAGCCATATTCAGTACTACCAACCTCTGATATAAAAAGGTACTAAATGTAGGTTAATCGGGTCAGTAATATTGACCAAATAGGTTCATTATATTTCATGTAGGTCTACTTATAATTACGTATTAACATTTATTTGTTTATCGCAGATGGGTAAATACACGAGGAAAACATCAAGTTCATGGACTGAGGACGGACGACATGCAGAAGGCGATTAAAGCATTTCGGGAGGGAAGAAGCCAACGTCATGCTGCTGAATTGTTTGGGGTTCCCCATTCGTGTCTTCAACGACGTCGTCCAAGTGGCCAGGACAAACCTTTGAAAAAAAAAAGGCCGTCAAACTGCGTTAACTCTAGAGCAAGAAAATAAACTTGTGTCTAGAATGTTGAAACTGTATGCGTGTGCTTTTGGTTTGGACTGCAGGACTGTTCGTCATGTTGATTTTGATTTTGCCGTGTCGAACAACATAAAAACTAATTTCTACAAAGAAAACCGAATGGCTTGCTGGATTCCGTAAACGAAATCCGTCGATAGTTTTGAGGAAGGCAGAGAGACTTTCGTTCGCTAGGTGCAATGGACTAAATAAAGAAGATGTTAAACAATACTTTTCTCTGCTGAAGCGAACAATGGAGAGACTTGGTTTACTGAACAAACCTCTTTTAATCTATAATGCGGATGCAACTGGTAGCCAAATGAACAATAAACCTGCGAAAAAAGTGTTTGCTGAAGAGGATTCTAAGGCGGTATATTTTCAAACCTGTGTAGAGAGGGGGGAACTCGTCACCATCCGGGCTTGCGCAAAGGCAAACGGGAAATTGTATCCCACCAATGGCAATATTTAAAGGAAAAAAATCCATAAGGAATTTTCTGATGTGTTTCCAAATTAACGTTGATAGGAATAAATTGCAGAAACTCCTTATGCATTGAATTATATTTAGCGAAACAGACACAGAGCGGCAGATATGAACATTTAAAGCAGCCCGAAGCGACGTGTAAAAAGTTACCGATCGCATACTTTTATATCAAAACTGATCAAAGCTAGCTCCAACGCTGGAGGAGAAGTCTCGCTGCGAGCGGAGTGCAGGACATTTACCAAGTGACGAACGTGATCAAATTTTACGTATATATCGGAGTAAAGAAGCCTCGCTGGCGTAGTGTAAAACATTTACCGGGGGATAGATGGGATAATATAAGGATTCTAGTAAACAAGTATCTTTGGGAGGGAGTTTAAACTCTAACCCCTCCCCCCCCCCCCCCCCCGTTGATACGCCACTACATTAGTACCATACTATCTTCAGAATGGACTAAGTAATCTCTCCAATCTGAAAAAAATGGCTTCTTTACAAGTAACATTCGTCTCGGACTATGTCAGAGTGATCTCCAAGATGTTGTGTTACATGCCGCATGTTGCATTCCTATAACATTAGAGAGGTTCAACCATCCTTTGAAAAATTAATTTACATTTGATTTAATCGTAACTTTTTATTCTGGCTTCTACGACGTCGGTTCTTTGTGTCTAATAGGTTTTTTTACGGCCGGATTGTTCATAAAGATGAACGTAACTGTACAAGAAGTTGGAAGGAAGGGACCTAGGCTTATAATAAGGTACCATCCCGCGAAATTTGCCTTGATCTGGAAATAGGAAACCACGGAAAAACATTTCAAGGACGACCGACGATGGGTTCCAATCCAATCGTCTCCCGAGAGTGGATATCGCTTAGCCCCATGCTTAGCTATACCACTCAGTCACTAGTACTGTATTCGTTGCTGTTGTTGATTCGTTTAGAGGCTTAGCGATAACGTGGTCATGTAGCCCCGTGTACTTGTGTAGGTGTGTAAAATCTGTCTGATGCCTGTAGTAGTGTGTGTGCAATTAAGGCTAGGATTGGAAAGAAAACCTTAGTTTGGTTCCAGCCCGGCAGTACTGTATTCACACAACATAAAGGCCTATATCCATCGTGTGCAACCATGTTGAGAACATAGTAAGGATCCGAATAACACTAAGCTCGCTATCAAAAGACTACATCCAGAAATTCTTCAACTCATTTTAGAGGCTTGGAATATGTTGGTAATCTGCCACGTATACTAGGGTGCGCGTTGGGTCTGTGGTATTTGCAGTAGTGAATTATTAGGGTCAGAGATTGGGGTAGGAGCACTGGCTCTTGAAATAAGAAACTATGCCGAGAGAGTGTTTAGAAGCCAGGGAGAAATCACACTCAGAATGGATGTTGTCAGTGCTGGGATTTGAACCACCAATCTATGCACTTAGTGCAGCTCCCCGTCGCAGTCGTGGTGCAGGATTTATCATGCACAACTAGGCCATGGGGTATCCGGAATTAGATCTAACTATTCGTGCTCCGTTAAGGATGACATTGCCTATGAAAAGTAATTATGCATATTAATGAAATATAGTCATATTAACTGCTAGCTACGGTGGGTGAGTGGTTATCATGTCGGCCAGCCTAACCCCAAGCTTGCAGGTTCGCTCCTGACCGTGGTAAGTGATTATTGAAAGGCAAAAAAATCACGGCACGCATGTCATACGTTGTTGGCATGTTAAAAAACACTTTTTAATTCAGTAGGCCGTGTTCATAATGGCAAAAGTAATCTCGGGATTTTCCGCCAACAAAAAGTTCCTCCTTTCTCTACTAGAAAGCGCTATAGTGTCAAGGAGCTTAGATATCTAACCTCCTTGACTTTCATAGCACTCCAAAGAACGAAAAAAAAATCTACATGCAAGCTGCCCTCTGGGCTATAAATAAAAAAGTTTGCACCCGGCTCCCGAGGCCATACGATATTATTATTATTATTATTATTATTATTAACTGCAATATTACTGCATTTCGCGATAAATAATTACATACAATTCTGCCATTCATGACTTGTATTCTTTGAGCAATATGTATCAATCTTCCAAAGTTTGCAAGAAGACAGTCAATCCATATAAATGCGAGCCCTTGTGCCAGAACATATTGAAGCTCACTAATTGATTGTTATTCCTATTTCATTTAGGTGAAGGTAGAATTTGTTAAATAGCCTGTGTTACTGTGATATCGATAGTAATGAGTGTGTTTGTAATTGAGGCCAGGATTAGGAAGGAGAAGGAGAGTAAATAAGTCCGGCATTTACTTGAGAATAAGTGACAATCCAAGGAATACCACTACTAGGATGGATAAGGTGGGATTCGAACCCACCTCTTCTCAGTATTCTCTCACAAGGTTGAGGATAACTTATTCAAACCTTCAGACCAGATTTACAATTTTAAACGGGGACGGGAATCGAACACAGGAGCTTTGAGACCGGAGTCTCAATACTCACAGAAGACGGAGAGGCTCCCACTACCGCACTGCTCTCTAAAGTGAAGCTGCTGTTCAGTCCAGCAATATTCCAATCCTGAGAGAGATCTCCCTGGAGAAGTTATACAGCACATCATGTTTGTCTTCGACATACAAGTTGTGCTTTCTTCAATAAGTCATTATATATTTTATTTACTGTATGTCATGTTTGTATCAAATATAAAACTTGTACTGACCGAGATGTTATATCATTTATATTATGTTTGTGAATTATATACAAATTGTTCTGCCATGGATAAGTAATTATATGTTATTTACCATGTTTGTGTAAGATGTACTGCGTTTTATAAGTTATTATATACTATTTATATCATGTTTGTACAGCAAATACAAGTTTTATTGCCTTGGATAATTTATATCACGTTTGTATATGATATACAAGTCATACTATACCTTTCTGGATAAGCTATTATATATATATGTTTATGATACAAGATACAATTGGAAATTAAGTTCAAACACACATCAAGGAATTGCTGAAAGTAAAATGTGAAAATAAAGTGATTTAACATAAGATATACAACCCTTTGGAAATTTGCCACATACAGTATCCAAAGAGCTGAGAGAGAGAAAGAGAGTGCGCTCCGGCCGATCAATTAGCAATGAACTACAATAGTGTTTCTCTTTATTCTGTTAATAATTTTAAATCTCTATATTTTCACACATCACTTTCCTTGACTTGTCATGGCCAAGTGTTTGAACTGAATTTCCCATAGTATTTTTATCCCCTTTCAATTCGATAGCAAGTTTCCTCGTAACGGTAGCCTTAGATCAAGAATTCTACTCATTTATTTTGAAAGGGGATCGATCTTTACATTCAGGTGACGAGTAGTTGAGCCGTGGGTTCTGAGCCACTCCTGTTTAAACGTTGCGGGAATATTGTAGAAGCCACAATGCTGGGCAATCAATCACTTCACGTAAATATTTGACGTATAAGGGAGTGTGTATGTTCGAGTCTTCAGGCTTTTGACTGTTTTGATACAACTTCCCATTCTTCCCAGTCCTGAGCTAATCGTTTCATCTCTACATAGCTGTCACACCTTACATCCGATGCAATCCGTTTAATATATCAGTAACATAACGTTGGTTTGAAAATACATGTATGTCTACCCATTATTATTCCAGTTTCTACGGTGTCTGGGATGAGATGCGATGAGTTCTTGTTGATTTATTTAGGGGCTTTGCGACTTCTTGGTATTATAGCCCTGTATATTTGGGTGTGTGTAAGTTGCCTGATAACCTGTGTTATTGTGATGGCCATATTAGTGTGTGTATTTGTAACACAGGCGTCGATTGGGAAGGAGTCGACCGTGGCCTCAAGTTAGGAACCATCCCGGCATTTTCCTGGAGTAAAAGTGGGAAACCACAGAAAACTACTTCCAAGATGGCTGAGGTGAGAATCGAACCCACCCCTTCTAACACGAGGCTGAGTATACCCCGTTCCAGCCCTCAGACCAGAATGAAATTCTTGGCAGAGTCGGGAATCGAACCCGGACCTCCGGGGCGACAGCCAAGAATGCTAGACGCGGTACCGTTCTCGCCTGATGAGCCCAGGGTTGCAGGTTGCATTTGAGAGAGCGCAAATGCGAGGGAGCTAATGGCACGTTAAATATCCCCGTCGGAGACAAAATTCCGGCAGCCCGGATTCCCTAAAAGCCGCAGTAGTTAAAAGGGACCTAAAACCAATAACATTATTATTGGGTTATTTATTTAAGGATTAAATACATAGGACTGAAGGGTTCCATTTGATGAATATAATCCGTCCTCTTATATAAAAATACAGATGATCAGCAACTATTAAATTTAACAAACTATAAACTAAACTATGTTGTTTCATTTGAGGGGCTTGGACATCGTTGTCATTCAACCCCGTGTACTTGGGTACGTTTGGAATTTTGTCTGATAACTTGTGTTATTGTAGTCTGAATTAGTCTGTATTAAGGTGAGGATTGGGACGGAGGTGGCCGTGGCCTTAAGTTAGGAACCATCCTGGCATTTGCCTAGAGCAGGGCTGGCATGCGAAATTAAATTCATGGCTGTGGGGACGAAAATAATTTAATTTCGCCGTAAGCGCGATATTCGGGAGCGAAATGATAATGATTGTCGGCGCGTAATTAAATCAAAGCGAAACTTAATTCGAAGCGAAATTAATTTAGTTCCAGACTTATAATTTCGCTCCCGGCGCAAAATTAATATCGTTCCTCACATTTAATTTCGCTCCCGGCGCGAAATTAATTTCGTTCCACACTTTTAATTTCGCTCCAGGCGCGATATTAATTTCGTTCCAGACTTATAATTTCGCTCCCGGCGCGAAATTAATTTCGTTCCACACTTTTAATTTCGCTCCAGGCGCGATATTAATTTCGTTCCAGACTTATAATTTCGCTCCCGGCGCGAAATTTATTTAGTTCCAGACTTATAATTTCGCTCCCGGCGCGAAATAAAATTCGTTACAGACTTTTAATTTCGCTCCCGAGGCGAAATAAAATTCCCAAATGGCATTAAGTTTCGCTCTCCGACGTGTATTTAAAATGCATGAAACATTTAATTTCGTTGTTGAAATTAAAATACAGTATATTCGTTTCGAGAGTTAAATAATGTTCTGTACGATGTTCAAAGTCCTGACGTCTGTCTGTTAGGTAGTCAGCCCGAAGGCTGGTTGGATCCTCAAAAAGTACCGCCGGTAGGTTATGTGGGTAGATACCCACAAAAACTCAAGGCAGCGCTATAGTGAGGCGTACTAGACAAGATGGGGGGTGAGGTAGTTTGCCATCGCTTTCCTCACTGAGTCAGAACAGCAGTACTAACCCTATGAATAGAACCCTTCACAGCATCCACAGGCACTGACTGCCCCGAATTTCATTACTAAGCACCACCCATACCTCTGTAGCTTCCACATAATCACAGCCATGTTTAAGACTGAGACATCGGTGAAAAGCCACATTTTACTCTAGCCCGTGCCAACAGTCAAATGCAAATGAGTCAAGTTACAAAACTCGTTTAATCAACTTGTGAATAAGGATCATTTTCATGAGAAACGTTTCTCTGGACTTTGCCTCACGTATCTTTTGTGTTTGTTGTTTTCTACTTTTGGTTGGTGTTTTTGTGTTTGCTTTGTGCTTTTGCTTTTGAATTTGACTTGTTGCTTTTCTTTCTTGGTTTTGTGTTTGTGCTCTGCTTTTGCTTTTTTGAATTTTGCTTTATGTTATTTGTTTTTTGTTTTCTGCTTTTGCTTTTGTTTTTGAATTTTGCTTTTTGCTTCGTCTTTTTTGTTTTTGTTTTGTGTTTGTTTTCTGCTTTTGCTTTTATGAATTTTTCTTTTTGCTTTATGTTTCTTGTTTTCTGATTTTGCTTTTTTTTGTTCTGCTTTTGCTTTCTGCTTCGTCTTTTTTGTTTTGGTTTTGTGTTTGTTTTCTGCTTTTGCTGTTTTTGAATTTTGCTTTTTGGTTTGTGTTTCTTTTTTATTCTGCTTTTGCTTTTGTGTTTGAATTTAGCATTTTACTTCGTGTTTTGTGTTTTTGGTTTTGCATTTGTTTTCTGGGAAATCAAAATAAAACAAAATCAACAAAACAAAATAAAAACAAAAACAAAATAAAACAAATAAAACAAGACAATTTAAAACAAAATAAAACGAAATAAAGTAAAACAAAAAATAAACAAAACAAAATAAAGCAAAATAAAATAAAACAAAATAAAATGAGGTAAAATAAATAAAATAATTAAATAAATAATTTTACGACATGATCCTTATTCACAAGTGGATTAAACGATTTTTGCAACTGGACGACTCAAATGTAGTGCACGGGGTCGTTGGAATGAGGGAGATGGCTACCTGGGAGGCTTGTCGTAGTATAGTATCTATGTGTGCAGTATATGCGTCGACCGTCGTCTGGTTATCCAGTGGGAGATGGTCCGCACGGAGGTGATTGTTGACGTAGGTGCGGTATTCCTGACAGTTTGCTGTGCAGAAATTCTGGACCATCCTGGGAGGTGGTAGTGGGGGAAGAGGGAAGTTGAGTAAAACGGGGGCATGATCACCTCCTTTGAGTGGCAGGACAGACACGTCAAACAGATGGCGGAGGGAGTTATGAGCAATGACTGCGTCGGGGTGGTATTGGAGGAAGGACGGGTAGATTCTGGGAGAGGGACGAGGGTGGCGTCGATGTGACGTAGGTAGATGTCTAGGCTATGAAGTTCTAGGGCCGAACGGGAATGAAGGTTGAGGTCGGCCATTAGAATTAAATGGGGGAAGACTTCAGACACGTGGGTAATGCAGTCTTTGGGGATGGGGTGGTAGGGACGAATGTAGATGGTGGCTAGGTGTAGGACGCGGGAACAAATAAGGCTTTCGGGGAAGAAAAGAAACAAATTTCATTTCAGAAACAAAATGAAATGTTCCATGCATTTTAATTTCAGGCCGGAGGGGGGGGACTAAATGCCGGGAACGAAATTGATGGTCGTTAACAAATTTTATTTCGCGCCAGGAGCGAAATTAAAAGTCTGTAATGAATTTAATTTCGCGCCAGGAGCGAAATTAAAAGTCTGTAACGAATTTCATTTCGCGCCGGGAGCTAAATTAAAAGTCCGTAATGAATTTAATTCCGCGCCAGGAGCGAAATTAAAAGTCTGTAACAAATTTCATTTAGCGCCGGGAGCTAAATTAAAAGTCCGTAATGAATTTAATTCCGTGCCAGGAGCGAAATTAAAAGTTTGTAACGAATTTCATTTCGCGCCGGGAGCTAAATTAAAAGTCCGTAATGAATATAATTTCGCGCCAGGAGCGAAATTAAAAGTCTGTAACAAATATCATTTCGCGCCGAGAGCTAAATTAAAAGTCCGTAATGAATATAATTTCGCGCCAGGAGCGAAATTAAAAGTCTGTAACAAATATCATTTCGCGCCAGGAGCGAAATGTTATTCCATTGAACAATTTCATTTCGCGTCGCTAAATTAAATTGATAATGCATTTCGTTTCGCATGCCAGCCCTGGCCTAGAGTAGAAATGATCATCAAAGTTCGATGTAATGAACTCATAAACAATCTTCAGTAGGAGAGTAAGAGCTGGATTGCAAGGTGGAGTAACGAAAGTAGGCTATATTTCGGCACAACGCAGTCTAAATGACATAGTATTATTCTGAGTGCGCGGACAGATACGTACGAGTAATTTGAGCAAGCCCGCAAGTTCTGGAATTATGAATTGAGCCAGTGCGTGAGGTCCAAAAACTAGCACGCACCGTGAAAAACAGTGAAATTTCGAATGAGAATGAACAGTTATCATAGGATAACATTCGTACAGAAATAAACGTTTCAGAACCTATCGAAACTGTTAATAGCTATAATACACACATCAAAAAAAGTTTTGCATCACCTCGGTTCCCAGATCTCCGGCATATAGACGTTCACTGTGTATATTGTATCCAAGATACAGTCCCTTTGACTGTTCATAGATGTCACTAAAACTGCTCAAAGATGTAAACAACCATGCATGAGCAGGGCCTATTAGACGGAGGGGGTACGACAGCCGATCAGTTCCAGTCATTCCACCAGGACGAAGGTACGCTGCTCATGTTGTCTGTAGTTCTACCATGCCTACAAGGTCAATACCGCAGTTCGATCGCGTCCGCATTGTTACTTTGTGTCAAGAAGGGCTCTCAACAAGGGAAGTTTCCAGGCGTCTCAGAGTGAACCAAAGCGATGTTGTTCGGACATGGAGGAGGTACAGAGATACAGGAACTGTCGATGACAGGCCTCGCTCAGGCCGCCCAAGGGCTACTACTGTAGTGGATGACCGCTACTTACGGATTGCCGCTCGGAGGAACCCTGACAGCAATGCCACCATGTTGAATAATGCGTTTCGTTCAGCCACAGGACGTCGTGTTTCAACTCAAACTGTGCGCAATAGGCTGCATGATGCGCAACTTCACTCCCGACGTCCATGGCGAGGTCCAGCTTTGCAACCCCGACACCATGCAGCGCGGTACAGATGGGCCCAACAACATGCTGAATGGACCCCACGGAATTGGCATCACGTTCTCTTCACCGATGAGTGTCGCATATGCCTTCAACCAGACAATCGTCGGAGACGTGTTTGGAGGCACCCTGGTCAGGCTGAACGTCTTAGACACACTGTCCAGCGAGTGCAGCAAGGTGGTGGTTCCCTGATGTTTTGGGGTGGCATTATGTGGGGCCGACGTACGCCACTGGTGGTCATGGAAGGCTCCGAAACGGCTTTACGATACCTGAATGACATCCTCCGACCCATAGTGCAACCGTATCGGCAGAATATTGGAGAGGCATTTGTCTTCATGGACGACAATTCTCGACCTCATCGTGCACATCTTGTGAATGCGTTCCTTCAAGATAACGACATCGCTCGACTACAGTGGCCAGCATGTTCGCCAGACATGAACCCTATCGAACATGCCTGGGATATGTTGAAAAGGGCTGTTTATGGACGTCTTGACCCACCAACCACTCTGAGAGATTTACGCCGAATTGTCGTTGAGGAGTGGGACAATTTGGACCAACAGTGTCTTGATGAACTTGTGGATAGTATGCCACGGCGAATACAGGCATGCATCAATGCAAGAGGACGTGCTACTGGGTATTAGAGGTAGTGGTGTGTACTGCAATCTGGACCACAAATGCTGAAAGTCTAGCTGTATGATGGTACAACATGCAATGTGTGGGTCTCATGAGCAATAAAACGAGCTGAAATGTTGTTTGTGTTGATCTCTATTCCCTTTGTATTTAACGGTTCCGGAACTCTTGGAACCGAGGTGATGCAAAACTTTTTTTGATGTGTGTATAAACTAATGACATGTCGTGCCTTGTGACAAGCAGAATTCAATAAATGGAAACCACTCGAGAGACTTCCACGCCTGCCTGACAGAAGGACGAGCCCAAATTCTAGTCAAAATTGAAGATATGCCAGGCTACTTCGAAATTGGGGATGAGGTGTACTCCAAGGTGTACTACTTGCTGTAAAAGAGATGAGTATACTTGATGTATCAATTAACTTATCCATGGATAACAGATAATGTTGAAAGTAAAGCTTTTTTTTTAAATATTTTGACATGATTATAGCAGGCCCTTATTTTGATTATGGTTGCGTTCATTATTATATGTCACATGTATGCTTAATAAATGTTTGATGCTGTGTTATGCTAATTATGCTTTTTGTAACATTAAGTAAATGAAAAGATCCATCGGGTCACAAATTTAGATTCCTTCATTCTAATGTTTAAATTGGTACTAAATACTCATCTAACGATTGATTCAGACCAAATGGATTATTCCGAATGAAGCCAGGATAAGGTCATTCATTAAAATAATTAACACAACTTTGGTTATTTAAAGAAATATTTTAAATTGAGATGATATAATATTTAAGATTTGTTTTGAATATTGAATGATATTGATTTAACTATATTTGGATACTAGTCATTGGAATGACATGGATCAATATGGGTAATTAAGATGTAGTTGTTGATATAATTTTACATCTGATCGTGCTAGGATGTACCTTTTCCTAGTGAATTTTACGTTCATGTTATGTGCTATAAAGCTATTAAATGATATAAATTCCACCCATGAGTATATGTCATTATATTTAGTACATCCATAACACCTACTATAATTCCATTTGGTTAAATACGTGATCAAAATTTAAGGACCGAACAAGCTCCATGTAGATTCTTACTGGGCTAGATTGAGTTTATTATGACTAAATGGTTACAATATTTACATACACACCCAAGTACACAGGGTTAAATGACCACGATGCCCAAGCCCCTCAAATGGAACTACAACAATAAAGACTGGTATGCAGTAGATTATCTTCAATACAAACCGGGAAATTGTGGTTTTATATTTGTTTACAAAAACTCTGTGTAGTGTACATCCAAAATGTTATGGGGAATTACTTCGACCAAGGGCTTGAATGTATGGAATCATCTACATTCCCTTATCACAGAACACCACTATCCTTTCAAAATGGAGATGAGACAAGACTCTAGGCGCCATTGGACAGAGAGAGGGACTCAGTGGGATAGCGTGCAAAGTATCAAGTAGCCAGTCTTTCCTCAAACGTTGAATTTGCTATTGACAAATATGCCAGACGTACACATGAAAGGGAATCCATAAAGTCCGATTACCTTCCTCCATCTATATGGATGAACAAAATGTAACCGCTTCTGAAGAGTGTTGACTCACTGAATTGTTCGAACCTACCCTAAGAGATCCGCCTTCTTTATTGATCCTGTTGATATAAGATAGCGACCGGGGTAGGTACGCAAGGCCATTCTGTCAGACTGTCTCCGGACTCGAAGGACGAGTGAGTTCGAAACCTACCTTCGGCCATACTTGCAATGGTTTATCGTGGCTTTCTATTTTCAACCCCAAGCAAATTCTGGAACGGTACCTTATAACCCCTTCCTTCCAACTCCTTGCCCTAATTTTAATTTATCTTAATTCATTTCATTCTTAACTTACTCCTCTCTGGGTGTCGGCGTCAGGCACATAGAAACTCATCACACATTCATCCCCGTCCCACAGACTTAGGAATAATAAGGAATAAACACCAGTATCTATTGACTTAAAGTAATTAATATCGGGCCACCCAATGAAACATAATTCGTGGAGAATGGGTAACCTCACATAGGAGACGCACACAAACGCCCGTGCAAGCGCACACTGACACTTATAGATGAACAAAAGTAGACTTCATAAGCCTATATTCTATATGATGATAACAGGCTAAAAGTGTAATTTCAGAAATTCAAACGGTCACCACCTTGAATTTTGAAATCAAACGCACTATACGTCGTATTGTTAAAAATATATATTTACTAGCATAACCCGACACGGCTTCGCTCACGAAAATTGTGTAAGCACTAAACTTAGCGACGAATCACTCACCAATGCCATGATTTATTGACAAACAATTCTGAAACAGTCCGCTTTACGATACGATCGAAAAGATACGTAAGGCACCATGCTGAGCATTCTACTCGCTCTTGATATAGAGAACAGTTGTAGGCTGATTTGCTAGAATTGTATCTTCGAATTGTTCTAAACATGATCAATATAGAAAATATTCTTCTATTCTCATAGAATTAAATATATTTTCAAAACACAGATTTTGTTCTGTTGAAAGTAATACATTCCTTGTCAACATGTGCTAACATCAACGATCAGCTACTGCATACTGTATTGCCACTAACACTGAGTAGGCCTAGCTCTTGCTCCTGCTTTCACATTGTCTATAACACCAATGAGAAATGTCAAAAAGACACAAACTTAGTGGCTATAGAGAGAGAAAGAAAGAAAACTCGAAATGCCGTTCACAGTGAATATCGCATCACCATACTCTAATTAAGAATGTGTGCTAGTTTTGTGCTCTGTTGGTAGATCTATCAATTTATCCGCTGCAACAGCGCACCAATTCTTATTTATTGAAATGATTCGACCGCTGCCTATTCCAGTGTATTTTGGTGAAACGACTCGCGTGCCAACAATACTACTTCAAAATGGTGCATTTTCTGCCTATGCCTACACAGTAGCGTCAATCAGCCGCCTATTGACGAACTGAAGAACTTCTCTGTTTTTGTAAGCTCATCGACACACAAATGGTTGGCCACAATGTTTTGTTTTATTGAAAACGTATTCAGAAACCTGCGTGGGAGTGTGCACAACAACTCACCAAAGTCTCATCGTAATTGGATGAATGGTATACAGTAGGAACGCATACGGGACAATCACACATTGAAGCCACAGAAAATGCCTCTAAACGGTATGAAATACTGCTCGGGTCCAAGCTCTGTGAACTTGCGGGGTGAGGGGAAGAGGCAGGGAAGGTCAGGTGAGAAGAGAAGGGTCTGTCAACAGCCCGCCGTGTTATCTAGTATTCCTTTCTATTCCAATACTGTTAACTTAGGACCGTTACTCAAACCACTGTGGTGTTGCGAATGAGTGAGTGAATCACCGTGTAATGTATTTGGTTCTGTTAATACGCATGGACCGGGAAACCTCATCACTCGTTACAATCACTTCTCATAGTCCGCGATCCACATTCCTCTTAGGTTCACGCAGCTTGGACCCGAGCAGTACACTTACTACTGTATTTGTTGAAATGATTCGCATGACAACACTCATGAAACGACTTGCCCGCCATTTATTGTGAAATGGAGTCACGTATACAGAAGTCTCCGAGTGCTTGCGCACAACTCAAAAAAGTTCATTTGTTGAAATTATTCGCACGGCAACACACTTTCTTTTTGAAACTACTCGTGCGCCTCCGATTGGAAAAGGATTTACTAACTCAGAAACCTTCATGGGCATGCGCATAACAATTCACCTAAGTACCATCACAATCAGAGGAATGGTATTGGAACGCACTGAGACAATCATACAACGAAATCACAGAAACTGCCGCTAAACTGTGTGAAATACACTCATTTGATAAAACGATTCGCGTGCCAATACTCATTTGTTGAAACGATTTGCGTGCCATCTATCGTGAAATTAGAATCCTTCGCGGGTGTGCGCACAACTCCTCTCAAAAGATCATTTGTTGAAATGACTCACGCGCCATATATTGTAACGTGGATTTACTTATTCAGAAACCTTTGCGGGTGTGTCCACAACAATTCACCAAAAATTTCAACGCAATTGGATGTATGGTATATGAACGCCTGCGAGACTTCGTTGAAACCATTCGTGCACCAACACTCATTTGTTGAAACTTCTTGCGCGACATATATTGTAAAATAGATTCACTAATTCAATAACCTTCTCGGTAGTGGACACAGCATCTCACCAAAATTTCATCGCAATGGAATGATTGGTATACGCATGTGGGACTTTGTTGAAACGATTCGTGCGGCATCACACAATTTTTCGAAACTTCTCGCGCACCATCTATTGTAAAAGGGATTTGCTAATTCTATAACCTTCCCGGGAGTGGGCACAACAACTCACCAAAGTTTCATCACTATCGGATGTATGGTATATGAAAGCATACGGGACTTCGTTGAAACGATTCGTGCGCCAACACTCATGTTGAAACGACTCGCAAGCCATCTATTGTAAAATGAATCTACTCATTCAGAAACCTTCGCGGGAGTGGGCACAGGCAAGTCTATAGTCAGTGACACTGGCGGGGACGTACTTTTTCCATATTCCATATTCAACAGTAGGAAATGCCCTGCTTAGTAGAGATTAAGTAAAATGTGAGTTATAGACGGAAGTGCGACGTCATGTATTAATTTAAAAGTTTATTTCCAATAGTATCAGGACCCTTTGTCTTGGAATTTAAATTTATTATTGTGTATCGAGCTTCAGAGAAAGTCACACAAATAGGCTAAACTATTACCGATCAGCACGATTTGTGGCGTGATTTTTATTTAATTCTCCCTATCTTATTGACGAATCTGTTAATAGAAAGGGCGGGGTAAAATAGTAGTTAAAATCGTCAAGGGTAATGGTGACATTAGAAGAAGAGAGTTGTGTTTGCTCTGCCAAATTCTTTCACCGGTTCCACATCGCCGCATCAGAATGTTTTTTTCTTATAAAGGCACGAGCACAACGTAGCGTTAAATAATGGAGACAATGGGAGATAAAGATTTTAAATTGTAATTTTCAGCATTTTCATCAGTCGTTTGGGAAACACATACGATGAATCATAACGTATGTGTTACCCAAAGTTTCTTCATAAGGCCAATATTAACGGTGATATTAGGGTATTTATGTTAGAACACCCCTCTAAAACATTTCTCTTTGTGAAAATCAGATAACGTTTGGTTTAGGATCAAGTCCCTTTATTATTAAATTGGATATCAACTTTGATGATTAGTCCAGTCAAATTAAGCAAATTCTGCGCTATTTTGGGACATAATTCCCAACGATTTGAAACTTCGCAAAATTGTTTGGCAGGGTCTACAAATGGACATACCAAAAGTCCCCATGGATGGACGGTGAGCGGGGGGGGGGGGGGGGGGGGGAGAAGGCACGGTGTTTTGATTCTTGCTAATATCTTTTAATCTATCGGACCTACGGAGAACAATATACTTATCAAAAATCAGACAAATTAATTCTCTATAAAACAGGTCCTATTCATTTGTTCTCTAGAGTCCTTAGTTTACGCGATAATTGGGTGGGAATACGGTATTGGAATGTCATAACAATTACCAGGTATTTGTTGTGGAAGGAACACGCGGAAACTGAATTAATCTGAGATGACGGTCTGGCAACAACGATGGAAGCAGCCCTTTCAAGGACAAACATCGTCTAATTAGTCATAAACTTAGCCTATGGTTCAACTCGACTCGTGTGTTTGATTCTGTACCTACGCCTTTAACAGCGGTTTTCCAGTTATTGTGAAGATGTTTTGACAATTTTACCTTAAGTATTTATATTATTTTTTAAAATCGATTTTACCCTCCTGGTTGGTGTTTTTCACGGACTCAGCGAGGAAACTCACCACTACCGCCTCTACGGGCAGTGTCCTAGAGCTGGGAACATCTGGTCAGAGTGGATACAACTGAGAAGGTGTTATCAGCACCTCGCCCAGGTCGCCGCACCTGCAAAGCTAACAGGGGCCTCATGAGGGATGGGAAGGGAGGGGAAGCTTGGGATGGATAGGCAAGGAAGCGGGAAGGTGGCGGCCGTGGCTTTACAGTAGGTACCATCCCGGCATTTGCCCGAAGACGAAGTGGGAAACCATGGAAAAAAAGTATTTACAATACTATAATATATTATAATTAAAACTATAAATACACCAAAGAAAAACTGTAGCTAGTGCATGTAGATGCGGATAAGTACATAGAGTGAGGGCCCTCCCTATAGAACCGAGACTGGCAGCTGCCGCCTGGCGGCCGGGGCACTGTGGATAGCCGCTTGTCGAACAAGGTATTGGCCTTAGCAGCGTCCACCCAACTAGTTTAAGGCTAAATGCCCCGTTTTTTAGTTTGTAATTCTGACACCACGTAGCAGCACCAAAGTGAGACTCTTTCTTTTTTCAGTTTTCTCTTGAACGAACGCTCGTATTTGCGATCTAAAAACCACAATGTATTGTGCCCGATAATCTAGCTTTGGATTGGGTGGCCCGACACACGTCAATCCTCACCCAAAATTCGGTACAACTCGAAAATAAAATAAAATCTTGAATGTCCGAATCAATTTTGGCCTTTAAAAAACTATGTCGGGAACGAGATTCAAGCAATCCCGGGGTCTTTATAATGATGGGTACAGCTGGGGTAAAATCTCAAAATTGATCCAGTGGACACACAAGTATGACAACGAACAAGAATGACAAAAAACTCCGCTGTTAAAATAAAACTCATCCACCATTTATTACAGAACCACACCACTAAATACATAAAATCAAACACAGAAGCCTACCATCACTCGGAGACTTCTCAAAATTACTCTTGATGTGCGAATAAATAAATGACGCAGAAGCAAAATTCAAATTAATGAGGACAAAAATCTCCGGGCGTCCTAATCTTTGGATACAAAATAACTTACGGAGATCAGAGCTATAACACCCTAGTATTACAACCATTACTTCAAAATGCAATGTCACCTCTCCGTTGAATAGTCCATAAATGAGCAGGTGCATAACTATGAGAAAAAATTCAAAGAAAAAAATAAATTGTTGCCTCATTCGATCTCCTTCTAACTAAATGTAATCACCAAAAGAAAAATATATATTTTTTATATATGGATGTCACTGGCGTTAAAGAATTTATTTTCAGACCTTTTATTCATGGATTAAATACTTTCATTATTATTTTCACTGGTTTTCGTTCAGCTGAGCCTCACTCAGAAAAATGACTGGTTGTTGGCTTTTACATTTATTACTTTACATTGTAACATCTTTATGATTCCAGATATTTATTTATTTATTTGTTAACCACTGCATGCTCTTCACACATTTATAAATACACCATAAACATTTAAGTAGACGGCCTCTGCCTATCTGTATTATTTTTCAACTGACAATTGCCTCAAAATTTCATATAGTTGAACCTATCACGTAACATTAATTATAATCATTTAATTTATTCACCTTCCTATAGCGAGAACCTTTAGTTTCATCATAACTTCGTATTAGGCAACCCTACTATTTTATCAATGCAGTTTCATTATTTACACAACCTTGTATCAGTTACCTACCAAACGCATCTCCTCATGTTAGCATGTAAAGGGAAACCTCAGTGACGTGTGAGTGTTTAGTATAAATATCATGATGTGCGCACAAAAAGTGGCCCCTTAAATGTGAATGTTCCCCCTGTAATTTAAGCCTGTTCAAATCCATAAATTGTCATCCAGGTTGCACCAATTCAAAGAACACAGCGACGTAACACGCTGAAAGAACCCTGTACTCAGATTATATTTTAAAGCATCCATATATATTTTATTTTAAATCCTAAATATGACTAATAATCTCTCGAACGAAAACTTAAAATTTACTGCCCTAATAATCTTGTCAAGATATCGCATTTTATATTTTTGATTAACTTCTATTTCGATTTAAGCCCATCTGTCCAAATCTTAGTAACCACTATCCATTAACCACTACTTAAGAATTAACATGGTTTTCAGTACCTTTCGACCACCTCAGTCTTGGTTCCGCTGACACGTTTCCTGGGGGGTTTGGGTCCACGTTCTTCCCATTGAACATCCTCCCCTCTCGTCCTGGATCCAGCTCGCGACCCTCTGGGTGTCCATGGTCCTGGCTCGCCTTCGTTTCCACGTCATCATAACAGCTTCCACATTTCTAGATTTAGCTGGTCATCTCTTCGCCCGTAAAGTTCTTGTCACAAAACTCGCACTGGTCTGTACTGATAGCCTTTATGTCCGTCCAATACATCGCTGCAATCTTCATGTCGAATATGCCAAGTAATATCAACTTATGGCCGTGATAATATATCTATAACGGCACAGGTTATATCGTACGCATATACACCAGCCTGCACTCATAAGAGATTACGTCCGTCCTTGGCCTTGAATGTCGCTCTATATTTGGACTACACTCAGTTTATCTCTCATAGTTCACTGACCCTGGATACTCATTTGTCTGCTCGTCAAACAAAAGCACATCGCTTCGTTCATATATTCTGGGCGTCAATTATATCGCGCACGGCCCATGCAGTCCCGTACCTAGTAAAAGCTTGAGACACCACATGTGTCTGCTCGCACTTCGTCGTACTAATGACTAGTGTCCCACAACATAATGCATTGTGATCTGCGTTATAATATCACCTCGCCACATTCGGCTTTAGTATTCGTTAATACAGAGCTGTCCACGCAAGAAATAATACTGAGTCTTTCAGCTATGTCCCAAAAACTGTCGGAATACCGCACTGGTTCCAAGTTGCCACGGTACGACTGCTACTACACACTCGTTTGTAACTTCAGCGTGCGGCGAAACAAAAATAAAGTGAACTTCGGTGTATGGCGATGCAAAAGAAAGTGAACTTCGTTGTACGGTGATAGAAAAGAAAGTGAACTTCGTTGTACGGCGATGCAAAATAAAGTGACCCGCTTCTCCGGCGTGACCTTCCCACCTTGACTTTTCCTGGAGCTCATCAGCGCCCTCTACGCTTCTGGAACCTTCGCCTAGTCATGGTGTCGACTATGTCCATGACGTAAAAACATCAACCTCAGGTTACTTCCGCTTGCTTTCTTCCTCCTGTTATGCGACGTTGCCAGAGCTCTCAAAACCATGCGATATCGGTTACAGTATACTAGACTGCAATTGAATTGATATTAATTCGATGCATTTTCCAAAATGTGAAAAACAAAAAAGTTACTAACAGTTTTTTATATCTCTGCCTAAAATATGAAAAAAAACCTGGTAATACGAAAACGGAGATTTATTTCCTGATTCCAATGCATTTTTCAGAATTAAAATCGGGTGAATGGAATCGACAGCATTAGTTTGCTAATTGTTTTGAAAAGGGTGGTAGGAGGCGCGGCTTCACGAGATCTCTTGCGCAAGGAAAATTATGAACACGCTGACAGGGCGGAGGGAGAAGGGAACAATTTGATGACAGGAAGAAGTTGTCTTACTCTTGTCATAAATATTATAGTTCGGCTAGTTTCATGTACAAGTGCCTAGTCGTGGAACAATATCTGAGCAATAAAATTATACTGTAGTAGTGTTACAATATGTAACATTGACACAATGTGTTAGTACAGATTCATTTCTAGCTTCCACAAACATTATTGTTGATAATAATGCATTCTAGGGGCTTGGGACATCTTGGTCATCAGTCCCTTTGGCTGGCTGCGTGGCTCAATGGTAACGTTCTCGCTTGCTGTGCCCAAGGTTGCAGGATTGAATCATGTTGCTGCCAGTTGGCATTTGAGGGTGCGCGAATGCGAGGGAGCCATGTCATTAGATTTACTGGCACGTTAAAGATCCCCTTCGGGACAAAATTCTGGCACCTTGGCGTCTCCCAAAGCCACAGTAGTTAAAAGTAACGTAAAACCCATAACATTATTATTATTATTATTATTATTATTATCATCATCAGTCCCGTGTTGTTGATTATGTGTGTAACTCTATTAGAGTCAGGGATGGGGCAGGTGCCCTGAAACTTCACGTACGGTACTATCTCGGCATTTACCTGGAGGGATTGTGGAAAGGCCGGCGAAAACACACTCAGGATCGGCGCTGACAGCGCTGGATTCCCTTCTAGGTAACTGTTTTAGAGTTATTTGAGGATGAACTCCCGAACAAAAAACATAATGTTCCGACATAATTAATACTGTCTATGACACAATTCTTATCGCACAGAGCAGCGACTGGTTTCACTCGATGCTAAATTGAATACTGTATAGAAAGATATGACTGGTTTATAGTTAGCACGTTATTGATATTTTAGAAAAAAAGATGGACAAGATATGTTCGTGTTCAGGTTTATTGGGAATATCTATTCTAAATTCTGTCCGATGCGGACGTCCAACATAACAAACAAGACCACAAACCGTGAAAAATTCTAATCAATGGAGCCAGCTATTATCGATTTATAGGAGGCCAAATGCGCACGCACATTGACTTACATACATACATACATTTATTTTGGTGATTCGTGAAGGTCTTTGGTTCTTTTGACTCTAATTCCCTTATTTTTTTTCGTGAGATCTGAAACGACCCCGTGAGGCCAATCACTATAACTTACTTCAATTTTCATGGAAGTAATAATAAAAGTTCATTCATGTAGGACATTTTATTACAATAAACAAATTATGAAAATGCATACCAAGGGCAAAATTATTATGTACATATATAGAATTAAAGTTCCTAAGATATTCTCATCTGCCTATTGTTAGCACAGGCAGTACTGCATACTACAAACAAATAAAACATATTACACCTAATTATTTCCTGTACTTGAAATCAATGCTTCAATTTTTTCATATCAAAGATAACATTTCATGATTTACACACACTAATCAGTATTTTACTTCACCTCAGGTTCCCTTATATCCATTGATATGGTCATCCTGGGATCAATGATCTCATGCAACAAAATTTTCTCGTAGCAGAATGTCAGTTACATAAGCATTTTTGTCTCCAGAACTTTTCGTCCCTCTTTATTTGTTTCTATATGAATGTCCTTAGGCGTCCATACCACAAAATAACATATTTCCCGCTATGTAATTTCCAACTGGCCCCGGTTCTGGAAATAAAAATCATGTGAGTGTTATCAATCTGTTCTCTTCTGAATGGCACTGTTCTTGACATTCTCTAGGCTTTTTTTTTCGCTTACTTTCTGCCAAACAAAATCCTTTTAGCTTTTTACAGGCTTCCAGTGCAGAATAAGGGCAATTGACTTCGACTATAGCGTCATCTCGTATTAATCCGTCTGGGGAAGCACCTAAAAACCCATACGTTTTATGTACGAAAACACCACATTCTTCGACTTTTCAACTGATTTCCCCTCTAAATTTCGTTTTGCAATTCGCTCATTATCACAGTCATACTGCATTGCTTTTGAGTGAAATTCGCCGCACAGAATGTTTTTTGCTACTGGAGCCCATTTCGAAGTAGGTTTCCTCTTGCATACATATCCAAAATTGGATGCCGTAAGTCTGTCCTTTCTAGGTGTGTGCCACTTTTCATTTTCCCTTTGGCCCCTTATTTCCTTTTCCAGTTTTTGTATATGGCCTTCACTAAGCGTTAGTTGCTTGATCTTCTCATAACTAAACTCTCTCAACAGTACCTCATCGAAATCCAACTGCATTGATCGGTTTACATAACCACGTGAGACAGTACGTTTTATTTCATTAGACTGTTGTTGGGACATTCTTTTCCCTTCTCGCGACGGAAATAAACTTTTTCGGAAAACTGCTCTCCTTGTCTTTCTGAAAAGTGCATTGTCCTTCACTATTGTGGCAGTTTATATTTCTAAACAGATTTCATTTTTTATAGTGCCAGGATGGCCCAAACTGAAAGACCAACCCGGCATCTTTGGTTCTATGATTGAAGGAACCTCGTTTCCCTCGATTGATCTGCTTACCTCCCGTGAATTTTGCAACAAGGACATATAATTTTCGGCAGCGTTACTGGTGGTGTTTGATACTAGCTGGGAACTTTTTGCAATTAGGGGCTGCAAGCAATAACGCATAAGTTTGGTTGCAGTTAGCTGTTTGTCTTCACCTTGCCCGCTGGTAGTTCAAAAGTACTGTTTGCAGTCTTTATGGACCCCAATCCTATCCAGTATTTCCGGAAACCGATTTTCCATTTTCTCAATCGCTACGCCTTTATTTTTCCATACAACGCATTGTTTTTATTTGAAGTCGAACTTGCTTCTCTGAAAAAAGTTGACACTGAATAGTTCGTGATTTTGTACTCCTACACTTATTTATGTATTAGAAGTCAAAAACAAACTACACCCGTGGCGCGACAGCCCATGAAGGTTCTAGGCCTACCAAGCAACCGCTGCGCTGTTCAGCCATGTTGCTTGCATATTGCGGGGTGACGCTTAGTCATCCAACTTGTAGGCTACAGGTAAAATATAAGTGAAATCATAACTGGTCAGTGCATCACCGATTCTCTAATGCAAGCGTAAATAATATAATTTCAAATATAAACTAGGAAAAAAACTTACGGGTGTGTAGAGGTATTTTTCTCTTTTTTACGGCCTGACTTCCTTTTCTAGATACGTAGTCGCAATCTCCCCTGGGATTTAGTGGAACGCCCTTGAATCGGTTTTGGTGGTGGCTCCATTTTTCAACAAAAAGGAAAAAATAACTCCACGTGATGACCGTAATGCTCTCCACCAGTCGTAGCCTACCTATATGTACTTGTATCTATTCTACAAGAAAGCCCCCAGGAGCTCACATCTAGTGGGACGTGGGTTGGCGACCACGGGGCCCCAGCTGAGTCCGGCATTGCTTCCACTTACTTGTGCCGAGCTCATCTCTGTCTTCTTTCCTGTCGACCCCACTTGGTCAATTCTTGTTCTCTTCCGACCCCGATGGTATTAGGGTATCTGAGGCCTAGGGAGTCTCTTCCTTTCCCGCCTTAATTGGCCCTTGTCTCATCTTTTCCGATACCCTCCCTCTGCGAGGGGTCAGCCTTCTTTTTCTTTTCATGTTATGTCCTGCCTTCTGTTCAAGGCCCTCAAGGAGGAAGGGTGTATGTAGCCCCATCACTTCTGGTGCACCCCTGATATAGCTACACCCTCAGGGGCTCACGGCTGGTGAGTTCGGGAGTTGGCGAACCCGAGGGATTCCTGAGCTGGGTCCGGTTTTCCCCCTTTTATCCCTTACCTCTGGGGTGGACCCTCTCCTCTTTCACTTTCCTATATGCCTTTCATGGCTCTCCTTCCTTCCAAGTCCCTCAATCCGCATTCTTCTAGGGTTGAGGGCATTTCTTTTCCTCTTGTCCTTTATTTGCCTTATTCTCCTTTTGTTTTCCATTTCTTCTTCTAGTTTATAAGTTAGTTTTAGTTGTAGTTCACATTTCATTATCATCTTCACGATCACACAAACCATTAGGGGCCGATAACCTAGATGTTAGGCCTCTTAAAACGACAATTCTCATCATCATCATCTACCAGAAATACTGTCCAAAAATTAAAGTGCCGAAATTAGAACACCTAACGGGCATTAAAAAATAATACTGTTGCAGGTAAAATAAATTAAACAAAAAGTAATTAATGAGATCGATGGACTAAAAACAAGAAGTCGTAACTAGGAGCAGGTAAAATATCAAAGGATCACTCAGAAACATTCAGACCTTGACAAAAATTCAGAACTAACCAGCACAGTCAATCGCAACATTGGACTAGATGCTCGGGAAGTCCATACCGTCTGGCAAGGTTGTCGCTCTCTCAAATCACTCGACCTCCGCTCCCCTCTCCTTCCTCAACCCTCCCTCAAGCCGCTATCCATGACCTTGTTCTACTGCCGCGCCTTGTAGCAAATACAGTAACACTTTTATTCACAAACTTTCCAAAGTGATCCCGACGAATCTATTCAACCGATTTAGGTTTTCGATGCGGCTTTGGAATCAGTGAGTAAAACTCAACTTTTGTGTTACCCGTTTTCTTTCGAATTTTAATCAGATATTTGAAAAACAAACAGCAACTTTCCTGTTTTTGAAATTAAAGAGTAAGCAATGAATTTATATAAATTCTGCTACTAGACAGAGTACATAGCATTTTTCAGATCGCAGATCGGAGCACCCCTTCGATACAAAAATAATTTAATAAATTCAGCTTCGCTTGTGCTGCCATCTGTTGAAATACACTGACCGGCAAAAAAGTGAAACAGTTAAAAAAGTAATGTAAAAAGTATAAAATTAGCCATGAAAAAGATGTAATCACATTTTAAAAGCTTTTCACGCATTAGAACACACATTTGAAACATCCGTGAATAGAAATTGATAATATGACATTTCTTAGGGTGTTTTATTACCACCAATTACCCCCAATCTTCGATGAGTCTATATTAATGGTTTTATGGCGGGAAGTGCACTGTAAGCGCTTAAGGTTTATGAGTGTTGCCGCTCGCTTATTGTTGTTCTAGGGATAGCAACTGGCATTTGTTGAACACCTGGGAACCATTGTCATACATTTTAGTAGGTTATCCATATGCTGTTCACACTAAAACATGCCACTTAGCCGTGAAGGAGCTGCACAGGGAGTTGCATTGGTGGATGATGGCCGCAGCTTCCGTTATGTTGCTGAGGTCATTGGATCATCTCTCGGTAGCATTCACCGTGCAGTGCAACGTTACAGAGAACTCCAAACATACGACAGGAGACGAGGGTCAGGCCGTAGAAGAAGCACTAGTGCCAGGGATGACAGATTTCTCACACTGCAAGTTCTGCGTGATCGCCATACCAGAGCAGTCCAGGCACGAAATCAACTGGAAAATGTCAGAAATGTGAGAGAGTGAGCGAACAGTTAAGAAGACTGTTTGAAGAAGCTCATCTTTCGTCCCGGGGACCTGCACGTGGACCCGCACTTGAACGGCATCACAGAGAGGCACGTCGTCGCTTCGCAAGGCAGCATCGGGGATGGGCCCACGAGCATTGGGCCTCTGCTCTCTTCACTGACGAGAGTCGCTTTAACCTTAGATCTCCTGATGGAAGAGAAGGCGCGGGGAGAGGTACAGCCCTGTTGCTTTCTCCTCCAGGACTCCATTTGGAGGTGGCTCGGTTATGGTGTGGGGTGGCATCAGCATTATGGCCCGCACTGAGTTGGTGTGCATCGATCGCGGGACGCTCAATTCCCAAAGGTACATCGAAGAGATCCTGATGAACCATGTGATGCCCTATGCGCCTTTCGTTGGTCAGAATTTCATGCTGATGCAGGATAATGCCTGCCCTCATACTGCTCGCTGTGTTGTACAATATCTGCAGGAAGTGGGGATTCAAACCCTGGACTGGCCAGCTCGTAGTCCTGACTTGAACCCGATCGAACACGTATGGCATATGCTTGGACGGAACGTCAAACAGCGTGACCACACCCCCTAGGCACAACTAAGAACATCGCTGCTGGATGAATGGGATCGCATCCCGGCAGATGCCATTCGACGAGTTGTGAACAGTATGCCTGAGCGTTTACAAGCTGTCATGGACGCTAAGGGTGGAAACACTCGTTTTTAGTGACCAGTGTTCGCGTGCAGTGCAGTGCAAAAGTTAACACTGTTTTGTTTGGCAATATGTTTGATAAAAACCAGCCCAAAAGAACATTACTAAAAAATAGAAAGTTGATAGATTTGTGAAATGTAACGAAATTTGTGAGTTAAAGCGTGTTGTAAAACATGTTTCTTTATTTTCTGTAGCCAATCATCTAACATTTACATGAATAATGAAAATATTGGCAAACCGATACATTTTAGTGGAATGAATTAAGAAATTACATAAAAAATTGAAATGTTCCACTTTTTTCTTGCCGGTCGGTATATTCTTACCAAAGTGTCGGGACATTTAGTCTTAACACATTTACACTTTTTACGTATTTAATAATCATAATTACTTGCATGAATGTCAAAGTAGTTGCTGGAAATGCTGTCATTCAATTTCAACACACGTTGCACCGACACGACGTAGGACGTTTTGGTTCACTCGCTGTGATTCATCCTCACTGATATTTCGTATCAGCGCATTTTTCGTTCTCGCGAGCTCCAGAGTACGAGGATTCTTTCTGTATACCTTTTATTTGAGATTCCCCCACAAGTAAAAATCGCACGGCGCTGAAACTTGCGAACAAATTTACTGCAAACTTCTTCCTAAGAAGATAAGTTTCCACTGTTTTGCTCTATACCTAACCATGTTCATGTGATACGAGGCAGGCTACAGTATTTCACAGCAAGTCTTAATTATCACAACTGAGGTATCCAGCCAGCTGTGTATGTAATAAATGCTATGACAGCAGCTCCATTTCGTGGGGGGGACTCTGTGTCTGTGACATCTTCCTAAATTTTATCCTCAATATGACACGCAGATCATCCACAGGCGTCCACTACAACGCATGTAGGCCTACAGGCCAGAGAGGAAAACGAGCTTCTTCCGAGACATACGCCGCCCTTAACTACAGTATATGTACATGTCGGCGCCCTCGTACACACTACATCCTGTAATAAGAAGGAAGGAAGGAAGGGAGGGAGGAAGGAAGGAAGTGGGGGAGGGAGGGAGGAAGGAAATGAGGAAGGGAGGAAGGGAGGAAGGTAGGGAGGGAGGGAGGGAAAAGGAATGGCGGGAGGGAGAGGGGGAGGAAGGAAGGAAGGGAGGGAGGAAGGAAGGGCGGGAGGGAGGGAGAAAGGAAAGTAGGGAGGGAGGAAGGAAGGAAGGTTGGGAGGGGGAAGGGAAGGGAGGGAGGAAGGAAGAGAGGGAGGGAGGAAGAGAGGGAGGGAGGAAGGGAGGGAGAAAGGAAGGAAGGGAGTGAGGGAGGAAGGGAGGAAAGAAGGGAGGAAATAAAGGATGGGAGGGAGGGAGGAAGGAAGAAAGGAAACTCGCGATCACAAGTCACGAGACCACCTTCTTAACATGGATTTCAAGCCACTGGACATGATATTTTACCTTAAAAATCGCAGGAGTATTAACTCTGCCATGACAGGGAAATGAGCTGTCTCCTGATCTTTGGGGTTGGAAACGCAAGCTCGATCATACTCCAGTGCTTATCACTACCTCCACCGGGTGAGTTAGCCGTGGTGGTTACGGCATGACTGATGGCAGTCGCTCACATCCGGGAGGCGAGGAGGTTCGAATCCCCCCGCCGGCAACCTTGAAGATGGTCCTCTGTGGTTTCCCATCTTCCTTCCAGGCAAATGCCGGGGTTGGTCCCTAACTATAGGCCACAGCCGCTACCTTCCAACTCCTCGTCCTTACGTTCCAACTTCCCTCCTTCCCTCCCCAACGGTACTTGTAGCTCAACCATTGGGTGTCCGTCTCGAAGCAGCTACAAAACTGGCGAGCCGAACATGTCCTCGGACACTCCCGGCACTAAAAGCCATACGCTAAAAATAAAAATAAATAAAAAATATCACTACCTCCGATCCTGTTGCCCCTGAACGCATATTAAAACTTATCTTATGTCAGTGTACAACCGGTTGTGGGCACAAATGTGGATGTAGAAAAAACAGGAATCACATGCACAGCCGCCTGCCACTACTGCCACGGAGACTGCTTTAACAGTACACCACCTGTTGAGGAGGATGCCCTAATGGAAGTTGAAATCGAAATTTTGAAATTTCCCATTTAAGCCGGATCATTAAAAATGTTTGCGGACTTATATTGTCCATTCTTCTTCTTCTTTTTTTTCGAATTGGGGTACGTCAGAACAATCACTTCTTAGATGATTGTGCTCTCCTTTTCTCCCAATACTTCTTCATTTTGTCTGATCTGCTCTTACTCTTTCCTCTTCTGATATCGTGGGTTGGCGACCACGGGGCCCCAGCTGAGTCCGGCATTGCTTCCACTTACTTGTGCCGGGCTCCTCTCTGTCTTCTTTCCTGTCGACCTCACTTGGTCAACTCTTGTTCTCTTCTGACCCCGACGGTATTAGGGTATCCGAGGCCTAGGGAGTCTCTTCCTTTCCCGCCTAAATTGGCCCTTGTCTCATCTTTTCTGATACCCTCCTTCTGCGAGGGGTCAGCCTTCTTTTTCTCTTCCTTTTACCTCCTGCCTTGTGCTCTAGGCCCTTAAGGAGGCAGGGTGTATGTAGCCCCACCACTTCTGGTGCACCCTCGATAATGCTACACCCTCAGGGGCTCACGGCTGGTGAGTTCGGGAGTTGGCGACCCCGAGGGATTCCTGAGCTGGGTCCGTTTTCCCTTTTGTCCCTTACCTTTGGGGCGGACCCTCTCCTCTTTCACTTTCCTATATGCCTTTCATGGCTCTCCTTCCTTCCAAGTCCCTCAATCCGCCTTCTCCGAGGGTTGAGGGCATTTCTTTTCTTTCTGTCCTTTTATTTGCCTTATTCTCCTTTAGTTTTCCATTTCTTCTTCTAATATATAGTTTTAAGTTCGCTATTCATTTTCATCTTCACTATCACCCAAACCATCAGGGGCCGATAACCTAGATGTTAGGCCCCTTAAAACAACAATTATCATCATCATCATCTTCTGATATCTAGTGTCGACTCTGGCTTGGAACTTCTTAGTGTTGTCTTTGGTCACAGTTTTGGCTGTACCATTCATTAACATGAGTTCAGTAATCTAGAGTTCTCGCAGGTATTTTTCCACTTCCGTAAATCAATTAGGTTTTATCTTCTCTTTTGGAAAATAAGTCAAAGATTTCCTTGGTTATTCGGGAAGGATTTATTCGGTATATGTGTCCATAGAAATCAATCCTTCTTTTCCTTATGGTATCTGAAGGTCTCTCCGACGTAACATACATGGTGTCGTTCCTATAGAAAACTTGTTTGTTATTTTGGAATTTAGGACCTATGATCTTCCTCAAAATCTACCTATCTTTGATTTCCAATTTTTCCATTTGCTCTTTTCTTCTCAAGACCAATGTATCTGCTGCGAAAAGTGCCTCTGGCTTAATTACTGTATTGTCCATTCATATGCGGCAATATTTTATTTTACGCATCCTTTTATTTTTGTATGCTTTTAGTTAATAAATTTGGCATCAAAGTTATTGTTCATTATTTAATTCACCTGACCATAACATTCATTAACACTTGTTTAAGGTTAAGTTAATTAGGTACAATGTAAGTGCAGTTAAAGGAAGCTTGTAGTTTAACGTGACCGTTAATCTCGAGATCATGAGCCACGGGACCTCCTTTTTACGTGGAATCCGAACCACAGGACATGGCATTTCACTTCGAAAATCTCACATGACACTGATGTCAATTTTGTCAATTTATCTTCAATTTTGAATGCGATTGCCTCACAACATATGGACTCTAGATATAAAATGAATAAAACCTTTTTGTAGAAAAATAAATTGTTAAATAATTATTTCCGTAGGTCCGATAGATTACGAGATATTGGCAAAAGCAAAACACTGTACCTTCTTTTACCCCTCCCCCGCTCACCCCCTATCCATGGGGACGTCAAGTATGTTCATTAGTAGACCCTGCCAAACGTTATTGCAAAGTTTCAAAACATTGGGAATTATGTCCAGAAAAAACTAATTTGACTGGACTAATTGTGTTTATGTGTATTTGTTTCTGTTGTCGTGTTGACCGACAAAAGATCAACCTATGCCTGAAAATTCCTAACTCGCGGAGGTAATAAGTGGTCACGCGATCTTACCTCACACTGATTTGACGCCGTTCTCTTTAAAAGAAATGAACAGTTTCTCTCCATATCATTAATAATGCTCAATGGAAATAAGATATTGTTACAACCCCAAAACAGGGGTTTTAACTACTTAAACCCATAATTCATACAAGCATACAAGGTGCCCAGTACACAGGCAGCGGAGACATGAGGCAACATCATAAACAACACGAAGTTATACATCTACAAGGAAATAATACTGCTTACCACTACTCGAATTCCGCTGACACACAACAACAAACATGGAAGAACCCTTAAATAGACAAGCCAACAGAGGCTCCAGGACAGTGCTCCCGGTGATGCTGCCCGGCGACGGGAGGTTTCGCCCGTACACCCACCATCTACGCCACTACACTTCAAGAATACATCATACATCAACTGGTGGGTGCTTACAATACTCCTATACTTGTCCCCGCCAAACCTACATAACTCTGTACCATCTCATCATACCTCAGTTACACGTTGAACATAAACCATTAGACAAACCCTCTATCTCTGTCTTCATTATTTACGCGCAGCTGTTACCTAGCCTCGCGCAGCTCTTGACCTCCATACTCCAGGCATCACGCAAGGTCATGAGTAGGGCTCGGATTTTTAGGTAAATAAATATTTTTTTATGTAAATACATATTTTAAGCATTTTTCTATAAGTACATAAATTCCTGCTTTTCACTTATTAGCACTTAAAAAGGCATAATATTTACATTTTTTAAGCAGTATGCTAAATCCTTCAGTTTATTGCATTTTTGTTTTGTGTTACTTCAACGGGGAAGAACCTGTGAGCTATCTAATCTTCATGCAGGGCGTATGTCAGCTTGCAACTGTGTTATTCTTAACTTGTCGCCCCGTGCCACTCACTGTGAAAGCCGGGAATTTCCTTATCCATAGCCATATTTCACCACGTGTTAGAGCAACCTGGAACCAGTGTCACTCACATGCAGATCATTTCTGGCACTGTGATGTGTAAGGCAGTTCTACGATGCCTAAGTAAAAACAACTACAAACTATCGTCTATTCCAGAATTTAAAGATAACTTTACTTCTGATGGGGGCGTTCTGTTCTGCCAACCATGTGGGAAAGCAATCATGGATGAACAGCGATCTCACGTTACACAACACCTCAATGCCAAGAAACATATTGCCGCAGTTATGCGCCTTCAGAATAAGCGTTTCGCGATAATCGTCGGTCATTTGTGATGGACAACCTGAAGATATATCTCGTTGTGTATGGTAATGCTTCAGCAGTCAGTGAGACATAGCTTATATTGCACTTGTGAGTACTGCATATTGTTTATACTCACATTAATAAACTAAATTATAATTAAATATTTTTACATTTTTGTCACTTAATTCAGGTATTTTTAATACATAAAAAATAAATATTTCCCCGATTTTTAGCACCTAAAAATCCGAGCCCTAGTCATGAGAAACCGCTACGTCATTAGGTCAGTCGGCTCTTCATCCACGCCTGCCCGACCCTCCATTCCTACCTCTCTGTTTACGCCCCTAGCGTTGTATTCCCTACATCTCTCGGAACACCTCCCCTAACCCAAGCCAAGCGAGTTAAGCCTTTCAGAAGAGACGCACGTTGCGGACACAATATGGCTGTTCCTCAGCATGTTCTTGGACATGTTGCTTCATCACGCGCACTCCGCTTGGATGAGAGAGAAATAGAAATAAACCACCTGATAAATTAATATTGTTCTGCATAAAACACTATTATACAAGCATGTTGCCGAATGTTTGGGAAAATCTCAACTAGTTTATGACTTCAATGTTCAAGTATTTTTCACCTGATGTTTATTGTAATTGTCTTCTTTTGGTAAAGGTGTTTTAGTTTCCTTAATTTCTGGCAGTGTCTCCTACATTACTTTACATTACATTACATGAGTTGATGAGTTCCAAAACTCAACATGTACACAACAATACGAAATTGAGATAATACCAGATTCTGTATCTTTGACGCAGTGAGTTTATGAGGGCAAAGTGATAAATTTCATAACTTGACATGTCCTGTAGTTATTAAGTGTTGAATATTGCAGTCATTTCCGAAACTTAACATGTTCACAAGCTAGTCTGTTCCATAACTCAACATGTCCATGATCTGAAATTTAAACAGGAAATGATAGAGGGATATGTGTGTTTAGAAGTTTTATTAAATTATGTATTACAAAATGTCCGTAGCATATCATTTTAGGGACTAGAAATCCACCAAGACTGATTCTTATGTTAAAATACCACGGTAGCAAGATAGAATAATGTGAAACTAAATTTATACGTAAGCATTCAGTTGAGATATTATTAACTATATATTTAACAAGAGTGTGCAAAATAAATGTATGCAATTAAAGACCATAAGAATTTAACTTGTGATAAAACAGTTTGTTGCATAAGTCAACATGTTCACATCAGTGTATTCCAAAAATTATCATGTTAATAGTATTTTCTTTGGTTTTACGTAGTAAGATTTCTTATACTTTCATATAGCATTCCTAATATTTATACCAATTTTAGGAATTATCTTAAAAATCATAACTTGATAAGAAAACCTTCTGAACGTTTTTTGTTATCATTTACTCGAACTTCAACTTCCTTGTCATGTTGACTTTTGGAACTCATCAACTCATATTAGATTCACGGTCCTCTGCAAACCTATTGCCACCATGTACACGTGAACTTGGCCCATCAGACTATATACTTGAATTTATACAAGCACTACCGTGTAAGAGAAAAGAAATTAGTTTTTGACAGCTTGGGAGGATTTATATTCTGAGTTCAAAGGACATTTGAACCATCTCCTTTAGTATGGTTTCCCATCTTCCTTCCAGGCAAATGCCGGGGTTGGTCCCTAACTATAGGCCACAGCCGCTACCTTCCAACTCCTCGTCCTTACGTTCCAACTTTTCTTAAAATTTAAGATTCATGCCAATGATTAATCTATATGGTTCTATCTAGAATAATGACGAAATTAAGTTGGTAATATCGAAATTTCTAATTAGTTCGAAATACTGTATACCTGGCATAATGTAGCCTAATAGAGAACTACAGTTGGCAGCCCTGGTGACTGAATATATTCTTAGTTCCATCTCTTAAGGTACAGAATACAAAATTTGGTTGAAGTCCAATGGATAGCATGGACGTAACATGCAGTTAAACATTGGATCTAACAGCGCGCGTAAAATCATGTTGGCAACAATGACATACATGTATTGGTCAGAAATAATCTGAAATAATATGATCTATTGTTGTGTCAATTTTGAATGAAATCCATTAGTTAGTATAGAAGTTACATGCATTTTAAAATTGGACCTATCAGCAGGCTTAGAATCATGTTGGCAGCACTGACGTAAATTAGTTACTCCAAATTAATCTAGAATGCCAGGTACTATACGTGTGCAAAGTTTAGAGCTATTGGCCTGCATACTTTCTGATATATTGATATTAGGGTAACAAAAATAGAGACAGTATTTATTAACAGATGGCAGTCCTGGTTACTCTTAAGAATCGGCATAGACATATCTGTTATGGTACACATAGCACACACGAAATTTGGTTGAAATACAAGTGATAGTATAGAAGTTACATGTATTTAAAGTTGTTCCTCTCAGCAGGCTTAGAATCATGTTGGTAGCACTGACGTATATAAGTTACTCCAAATTAATATAGAATGTCAGGTACTATACGTGTGCATAGTTTAAAGCTGTCGGCTTGCATACTTTCTGATATATTGGTATTTGGATAAAATAAATTGAGAGCATTTATTAACAGTTGGCAGCCCTGGTGGATCTTAAGAATACGTTCTGTCATATCTGTTTATGTACACATAGCACATACGAAATTTGGTTGAAATCCAATTGATAGTGTAGAAGTTATATGGATTTAAAATTTGGACTTATCAGCAGGCTTAGAATCATTTTAGCAACACTGCCATGTATGGCCTCCTGGAAATTAAACTGCAATATTATTATCTATACGTGTGCCAATTTTGAAATAGCTCCCATTCATAGCTTCCAAGATATCCAACATGGAGCTCAAATTTCAATTGCGATTTTTCAGCAGTTGGTAGCACTGACATCATTTTCAAATATGGCCGTGAGATATTCAGGTATAGATCTTTACTCCTACCAAATTTTGTTTCGATTGCTGCAGCCGTTTAGGAGTTGATAGGGGGGGGGACACACACAGCCAGCCAGACAGACAGAAGAACAGACAGACAGACACACATTTGCCCGATCTCATAAGTCTACTTTTTCCTCATTTTTGAAAAATGTGAAAAGTAGGCTAAAAATCGCATACGCATTAACCGGGAATCAAACCTGGTGCACTTTGACGGGAGGCAAGCAGCTTGACCACTCCGCCATCATATTCCTGTATCTCAATGTGCAAAATTTAAGACCGAAACAGGGTTTCTCCGAAAGTGCATTATGGGAAGCATATGCATGTGGGGCATTCGTACTGAAAGTATGGCGTAAGTTGGGAAATCAACATACAACAATACATAGAATTGGAATAGAGTAAGGAGAAAAGTTACCAATTCAGGAAAGGTTGCACACAGCGGTACCTCACAGAATAAAGAATCGCGCAAGTACAGAGTAGTGGTAGGGATATGATCGCTTATGACAGATGCTTTCAATGCGTCGTATCTATAAATTTCGCATTGCTACCGTCAATGGTTACGGAGCAACGGAATCTAGTATTACATTTTCTTAGTTGCAGTTGGTAGCAATGGTGGAAATGAAAATATCAAAAGTCAAATGTACTTAAGCAGAGATTGCTGCATATACTTTTTCATGGAATTCCATGCAGCTATTCAAATGTTACATGAGGGTAGAAGGAGGAAGGTCTACACACTGACAGACCGAGGGATTGACGGACAGATGGTTACACAAATTTCATACTCCTAATGTTCCATTTCTCAAAATGAAAAAGTCAGATCCAGAAATTTATTGACAGACTGTGTAAACAGCTGCGTAAGAGATGAACGATACCAAGAACATTTTACAGAAACAAATGTAAGTTATTTACAGTAGATAATTTGGGGATCAATCAGTTTTCTGTTTCGTTTCCATTCTTTAAAGAAACTCGTTTTTTTAAATTTATTTGTTTTCATCAAGGGGCAGACTTCTTAGAAAGGTATGTTTTCTGTTTATTCCTAATAATTGTGCGAGTTGTTGAGAATGGAGAGAAATACATTTTCAATTGCGCAAGATTACTAAAATTTCGTAACTCCAAAGGTAAAAGCTTAAATGCTAGTTTTAACTTTACTCCAATTGCCTGTAGTCTTTATACATCATGAGCAAGGAGGTTGTAAAATTACAAACTATAGAAAATAGATCAGTCCCCTTTCTGTTTACATTTGAATACTGTATCTCAAGAATGGAACGCCAAAATTGGTCCCTTTGCAAAATTCTCAACGCAAATGATTTTCCACCCCTAACATGAAGACAGTATTCAAGCAGAAGGGCCTCTACGAGAGCAAGCAAACTACGCAAGTCTGTTGATGAATATGCTATATATGTACACGAGAAAGGCCTACCTTTGGAACTGCTGTATTATGTTATCCTTAATGATGGTTTCGGTGCTCGGGCGAGCCATGGCTAAGATGTCGTCTGTTACCCTGAAAGAGAGAGAATCAATTCATCTACTGAGGAAATAATAATAATAATAAGTCGGGTTTACAATAATGTGAATGGGAAGACAGGTACATAAACATTAATAACAAAATGTACCATGTTGTTGCTCAAGAAACCACATTGACAGGCAATGCAGCTCCTTTGTCTTTCTCTGAGTCTCAGGCTTACTTTCTGTGTTCCTTTCCAGAATAATAGGTTAATACTCTGCAACAGTAGATGACTGGCCACTGTGGAGCTCGGAGTTGAACACAGGAGACGGCCCGTCAAGGGAGACAGTTGTTTTAGGAAAATGATTGAAAGAAAGAAAAAAAGGAGAGAGTAGTAAATACAAGGAAACTGTTGTGAATTTTTGGTTATACATTAATTTTGTTATGACATAACGATAAACAAAACCTCTAGCAATGATGCTGTTGAACAGTTCCATTCTCTTACTTAAGGCTGGTTACCGATCTTTGTTACATGAAGAAATACTGTCCTGCAGAATAGCATGCTTTAATAGGGTTATATTCCTACACTTTTATTATAAGGAATGAAGCTTCAGTGTATCATTCAACATGACTATAATCTACTGTATATCAACGAATATCCGCTTCCGTGATCAGCACGCTTGTCTTTGGTCCGAAGGAGGGTATCCATTCTCAAACGGGCAGACGTACTTTTACATTTTTATGGTCCATTGGATATGTGTGACTTCTTCATAGCTTCATTCCCATCACGACTCACAGGTCACCCATGGGCGTTAACTTTGACGAACAGCACTAGGTCTGCGCCTGGCCACATGACTTTGAATTATTATTAATTCTACGTATGTCAGGGGTTTGTTATCATCCAGAAGTACAGCTGAGAATTAACTGCAGATGGAGATGCATGTGTTTACTCATTTCTCCAGTGTTGCCTTGTTAGATTCTATGCAAAATAAACAATTCTACAGTTGGTAACCGATTGACATAGCATATGAGCAGTCATATTCTCAACCAAACATCGGGATTTTAGAACCTTGTGAAATTAAAGCCTTTGGCAGAATATATTAGTGGATGTTCAGAACTAACGGTAACATTACACTAATGAGATAGTTCTATTTCACATCGTCATAAGAAAGGCAGGCAGCCCACAGTTTGACCAGATGGCTGGAAGTCCCGTTGCTGGCAAAGGGCTGTTACAGGAGCCAGTATCAAAGGTTCAAACTGAAGGTAAGGTGAGGAAGGACTTTCTATCATAAACGTTGAACGGATCACTCTTAAAATTCTTGTCGATGAAAAGTAGTCCTCCCCCAATAAAATTAAAACCGCCATTCTTGTACTTGGAAATTTTCTGTGGCGCACACCACTGCTGAGTGCTTCCCGTTATGTGATCACAACACAAATCCAATGAAGTAATGAGAAGTTCCCAGAAGAACTAGACCACCTATTTCATACATTTCATATGTCATAGAAATACACCTGATTTAAATCTGTGTGAACTCGATTTTCTACAATAAGATCCATTATTATTCATAAAAATTGACATTTTTCTAACTCCAACGAAAGAATTATACACAAACTAGTAACCTGACCAGGCTTCGCCCGGGAACAGTTATGAATGCATTACGTGATAAGCGCCTTTTTTTTTCAATGTCAATGAAAAACGACCAATATCCGTTTTACGTCTCGGCATGATGGGTTAAAATCACTGATTGGACTATTAATTATATTATCATGGAGATGCATGTGCAACAAATTCTTGTCAGACGTAATTTAAGAATGGCGAGGGGCATGAAACACAAATCCCCCTTCCGTCCAATCTTAACTTGACTGTGTATTTTGAGGAACGAAAAGTTCACAGGTGAAATGAAGAAAAGCCGAGTTGCACTTCCAGGGAAACTCCAAACACAACCACTCATCTCTAAAGTTTTTAACTCAACACGACTCGACAATTTGCTGCTGGCTGTATCTGGGGCAATAAGCTCGTCCGCTAGCTAAGCTGTAACTGGGGTGATAGATTCGCCCCTAGCTAGCTCGTAAACTGTCGCCTCAGTAACTGATTGGAGATTGTTGGAAGAAATAAAACGTAAAAACACTTATAGTAGTCTATGTATTGAAGATAGAGATATGCTCTCCCGGGCTTTTTTTTGTAGAACTTTTCATGCTGAACAATGCTTACACTCATAGTATATAGATATTTTTAACGGTTTGCCCAGCGTAAGCTTAATAGGCGCACGGACGCCAGTTTTTCTTTCGACCTTTTCACTGAAATCGTTAGTGCTTGACTTCCTTTGGTCCTAAAAAATTATTTTCTACAGAAATCTTCCTCGAGATATCATTTACAGAATGGTGAAAACCGCACCAAAATCCATTCAGTGGTTCTCGAGATTACCCGTGATATCCAAGAATCGGGGACTTTGTTTTATACCAAGTAGAGATTACACGCCAATCAGTATAATTTAATATAATATAGGCCTAATCCCCCTTCCGTTCAATCTTAAATTCACTGTGAATTTTGCGGAACGAAAAGTTCACAGGCGAAATAAGAGTTGCATTTCCAGGGAATGGCGAGGTGAATGAAACTCAAATCCCCCTTCCGTCCAATCTTAACTTGACTGTGCTTCACGGGCGAAATGAAGAAAACCCGAGTTGCACTTCCAGGGAAACTCCAAACACAACCACTCTTCTCAGAAGTCTTAACTCAACACGACTCAACGGTTTGCTGCTGGCTGTATCTGGGGCAATAGGTTCGCCCGCTAGCTAGGCTGTAACAGGGTTGATAGACTCTGCCTTAGCTAGCTCGTAAACTGTCGCCTCAGTAGTTGAATGAACATGATTGAAAGAAATTAAAACGTAAAAACACTTATAGTGGGTGACGTATTGAAGATAGACATATGCTCTCCGCGGACATTTTTGTAGAACTTTTCATTCTGAACAATTCTTACACTCATAGTATTTAGATATTTTTACCTCAGTAGTTGAATGGACATGGTTGAAAGAAATTAAAGCGTAAAAACACTTATAGTGGGCGATGTATTGAAAATAGACATATGCTCTCACGGACTTTTTTGTAGAACATTTCATTCTGAACAATTCTTACTGAACCCTTATCATTGTGTCCAATAATAATGTTTCATATTAATAAAAACGATGGATATACTAAATACATGATATGCTGGATATTTGAGTAATATTGATGTAGCAAGAAATCTGGACTTGGTAAGACATGCTACGTGCTGGCTGGAAATGACCAATAGTTTCACAACCAATGTTATTCTTGGATTTCTGAGAAAATCAGATATGACGCTGTGGCGTACGTGACCATAAAAGGCCACAATGCTGCGTACAAGGCAAGGAGTGAGAGAGAGGAGAATAGTCGTGACGTGAAAATAAGGGCGGGATTTGTAAGGTCAGAACTCCGAAGCCAACTTATCTGACCAATAAGAAAACATGACGCCAGAACATAGCGTCAGTGTGTTTTGCGCGGCAATCGGATATAAAAAGATCTAGCGATCGGTTTGCTTGTTCGACGGCAGATTCGCGACCTGTGAGAAAATACAAGAATTTTGAGAGGTCACACATAATTATAGGCCCATTACTTAAAATATTGAGGAGCTGTTTTTCTCCCACCATTGAAACTTTAGGCTTTCTGTATATATACAAATGTCTGAGATGAACCGGGGCACTCCTAATTATTCTTCGACAGTCATTTTAAGACGTCCTTAAGACGATATGGTTTTAAAGTTATAGTTGTGTGTCGGCAACGAAGTTGGAAATTTTCATAAATTGTGAGATGGCAATTAGCCATAGAATAGGGAAAGTCGACGATTCTGCATAGGACGATCTGAGGAAATAAAATACTTAGAACGCAGATAGAACAGTTTAAAAACTTTGATTTAATTGTGTTTTAACAGCAGCAAAATGTCGACCATGGAGAGAAGACAGCAAGCTTCATCCTCCATTACCATCAGTGTTATGGGCTAACGGCCTAATGATGGGAATTGACGAGGCGGGAGGCCTCTGGAAAGCAGTTTAAGTGATGAGTATTAAAAAATTGATTTATTGATTTTGGACGAGGGGAATCGCGAGAGATGTGTGGAACTTTGTATAGATTTTATTTGTGTGGTTTAATTTAAATTTCAGGGTTTGATTTCTTAACTGACATGCGTGTAGTAAATTTTGGCATTGCGTGACAATTATGTTGTACAGTAAATTTTGTAATTTAAATGTGGTCCTTATGTATACGTAATTCTTATTGCGAAATGGCCGCATCGATTAACGTATCTATAAAAAGTGTAGCCATGAATGAGAACCTAGGAACGACAATGATAAATGGACTGATTTAATGATATGTTAAACTAATTACTACGTGGGGGGAATATTTGCATTTTGTTGCTTTGATAACTCGGGCTAGGACTGATCCTGTTATTTATTCTTTATTGTCATTTGGACATGTTGTGTGTCATTATCTGAGAGGTGTGCTGATTAATGCTACGACGAGATCTTCGAGAAATGTGCCACGTATTTTTGGGTGTAAGTGATGATGATGAGGAGAGGTAAAGCCTGTCCATGACTGCGATATCATTCCGGCAAACTAGTTATCCGTGGGGATAAGTTTGACCTGGGAATGTATTCTTAAAAATCCCTGAGAGGATGTTTTGAGATAATGTGTTATTTATTTGTACGCGTTTAACGGGTGGCGATTAGCAAAGGTGCTGTACGCTGGCTATGGGCCAGAATCTATATTTAGCATGGCACTAATTACTACTTGGGGGAAGAAATCAGCCACTCTCTCGGTGATGCGATAACAGGCCCGGTTGTCTCCAGCTCGTTATGACACGTTATGTTTGCTTTAAAGCCTAATGAGTTAAGGTTATTTTATTTGGTTTAATTTGGGAAGTTGCCATGTTGTCGATCCAAGTTTCTTTTATCATTACTACGACTTATTTGTTCATTGTTTTAAAACGCCAAACTTTCCGGCGTGAAAATTAAAAGTTGTATTTTGTTGTTGTTGGCTCTTATTTTCAAGGCCATTGTATTCATATAAATATAATTTGGCAACCGGCCAAACCTGTTCATGTCATGTTATGCCTTCCTAGTGTTTAAGGTATAAGACGGTAATTCCGCAGCCCTTATTTTAAATAATACACACGTGTATTTGGTTGTGGTAATCTAAGGTTAGAGCATGTCAGTAGTGTATATAAATATGTAATTGTTGTTCCCACATTTCCGTAATTCATCCTTCGCAGTACGGAGTCCGTTCCCGAACCAACTGTTTTGGTCGGAAACGAGCGCCCGTCAAAATGCTCATTACTTGAACTAGTCTTAAAACCCGTGTCGCTCATAAATATTGAATTTTTGTACTATTTTATTTGTTTGTTATATTTGGATCTTGTGATCCGTTTTCTTTTGTTACTCTGACTTAAGTGACATTTCAGTCACAATGCTTGTTGACAGCTGTCATACCGTGTCGTCATGGTACGTCAGGCTGGTCAGTGTTAGATCTGTTCACGCGAGTGAACAATAAAAGGGTGGTTATAGTTTTCCTCTTTATGTTTGATTCAGTTAATAAATTTCATTTGTTAGTAGATCCTGTTGTTTTTCTTGGCTTTATAATAATAATAAGTTAACCTTATGAACCCTGGAAGTTATGTTGATAGCAAAACCTCTAAATCACATTCACAAGAATCCATTACGACCCCGAAAATTTGAATCTTGTCTACATGCTATTTTCCAAAGGGTTTATAAGAGTTACTTTGGCTTCCGAACGTGTGGCATTTGTGTTTTAGAGTAAAAAAATAGATCACCGGCATGTGATAAGTTTATTAACGTAAGTTAGGCGAAGATAGTACCGCCAAATGTTTGAAAATATAAAGTCATGGAGTTTGCAATAAAGTAAATGTGGAACAAGTTAAGTGTTTGAACTTTGATTAAAATTAGAACAAACTGTTCCAGGCGCCCAATAAAATTAAATTAGCTTTGTGTAGAAAAGCCAAACTCAAAGAATTATTTGACAGGAAGGTTAGACCTTAAAAACTAATTAATACTCTATTAATTGGTTAAAATTTGTAAGTAAAGTAAGGTCAGGAAGATTATAACTGAATCAAAGGGTTAAAATTAAATGGAATAATAAGTAAATTATACTCAGTGATGCTATAGTTTGTGGGAGTAATTTAAAGTAAATGAACTGAGTATGTAAAGGGTTAATGTGTGTATATTTAATATATGTGAGCGCGCGTATCCAGGGCTCCGCCCTTATGTCATTTCCCTATGTCTCAAATATATTATTGTTGTGATGGCAACTCTGGGAGAAATCCGCGAAGTGATTGAACTAGCATCCGCTCGTACGCGAGAACAACTTAGTGAGATGAGAAAGGACATAACCAATGAAACGCAGACACAGTTAGCGGCTATAAGTAAACAATCGGCAGAAACGCAGACACAGTTGGCGGCAAATAATGTAGAAATGCAGAAACAGTTAGCGGCGAATAGTGTAGAAATGCAGACACAGTTAGCGGCAAATAGTGTAGAAATGCAGACACAGTTAAACACAAAACTATCTGAAGTTAACGAGAATATAAATCAGAAAATCGCTACACAAAACATTCTGGTTAGTGAACAATTACATAGGCAGTCTGAGAAAAACAATGAAATGTTAAACGCACAAGACGAAAGGAACACTCAAAATCTAGCTGCGCTAACGGTAGAAATCAAAGAGCACACAAAAGAACAGCTAATCCAATTAGCAAAGGACGTTAGCACTAACAATACCAAACAATTAGGAATAATAAAAGGTATCGAAGATTCGTTTAAAAAGGAAATAAAAGGAATGGATGAGACTGTTATGGCAAAACTAGCACAAATCGAGCAAGCGTGTTTGACCAGCTCATCTGAGATTAAAGAAGCACACACAAACTTAGAAAAAAGGTTTGAGAATATCGAACGAGGGACACAGGGTATGCAAGATCAGATAATTACAGTAGATAACAATATCACGGGCTTAGTGACGGAACTCAACAAATTAGAAATACAATCAATTAAGAAATGGAAAAAGTTAGAAATTGACCAGGAAGAAATTAAACAAACACTAGAACAGAACAACATTTCTCTGGGAGAAAGGATAGATAAACTTGAAGATAATCAGGAGGCTAATCAACAGGAAGTCGAAAAACGCTTTGTTAAATTGAAGGATACTATTAGGAAAGATTGGACCAAGATGAGCGCTGATTCGAAAGATGAACGGCTCGCAGTAAGCAAGAAGCTAGGGGAAAATAACGCGAAAATACAGGCGTTAGAAGAAAATATGAAGTTAAGGTTTCAAATTCAAGAGGACCGCATGATAAAATCGGAGTTGCAGTCACTTGGACATAATACGATGTTTGCGACACTAATGGAAAAGGGGAAAGGGGAGAATGCGGAAAGAGAGCACACAATAGACAGCCACGAGCTTGGGCAAAGTCCAAGAACGGTAGACACGCAAGCATTCCAGAATTATGAGGGTCGTAGCTCGACACCTCAAAACACACAACTTCCCACGCAAGTTATACAAGTCATCCGTGGAAACGAATTTAAACCGAATAAGTTTTTACCAGAGAGCGGAGGGACACCTAAAGCTTTCTTAAGGGAACTGACAGAATATTTTTCGGACCAAAATGTTAGCTCAACGCGACAATTAAGAATGGTTGAAAAATTTTTGGCGGGCTCAGCACTTACCTGGTATCTTGGATTTAAGAACACATTTAAATCAATGGAAGGTTTCCACAAGGCCTTCCTAAGCAAATACTGGAGTGGGTCGTATCAACAAAGCTTGCGAATGGACTTATACTCGCGCAAATACCATTCCACGCATCAGACGAAATATGCAGATTTTTTCGCCATGCAACTTGTCAAATTGCAGGATCTTGATAATCCCCCAAGCGAAATGGAGCTAATAACTACTATAGGAAAGCAGATGCCTATTAGCGTTCAGCAATTCTTGGTGGCGGCAAATATTACGACCGTGGTCCAGGCAGAAGAGGTATTAAGGAAGATAGATGAAACCACTAATTACATCAACCCGAGAGAGAAGAGACAGATAGAGTTAGTTAATGCAGTCGAAGTAGTCAAGACACCGAACAAAAACACGAGGTCGCAAGCTACAAACACTGGGGATAACCAAAGACGGCAGAGCACCGAAGAATATGAGCCGAGATCTCAACCGAGATACGAAAATAGGGACAGAAACCATAACAATCAGGAAGGAACTAACCGCTACCGGAACACAAACAATCAGCAGTGGCGAGATAATAGGAGATACCAAACGTCATACAATAGGAATAATAATAATAACGCACCTTACAATCGGGGATGGCGTGGAGGACACTATAATCAACAATATAGGCCCAGAGACAATAGGCGTTACAACCAGCAACATAACGCACAAGATAACCAGCGGTTTAACGAGCAATCGGATCCAAGGGATGATCAGAGAAATTGGAACGAGAGACACGCTGACCCGCAACAATACCTGGAGGAGCCACGTAACATGGAAGGAAATAATGATAAATGGGAAAGAGCGATAGATCGGCGGAAGAATCCCGACAACCACGAGGAGGAAAACGGAACACATCAAATGTTGGAGGCCATGCATGTAGAAACCCAGAGATATTTGGAGGAGCTGCATGGAGAAGAAGAAAATAGAGCAGCCGACAATAGGAAACAGAAGAATAGCAGGAGAGATTCGCAGGCCGTGTCAGGCAAGGGTCTCGAAATATGGTAAAAAAAAGTTATTGTACGGGAATCGGAGAAGAAGAAGGGAGAAGGAAGAAGATGGCAACGCGAGGGAGAAGAAGGAGATGACATCACGGTAAAATGGAGAAGAGACAGGAGCGGCTTAAGGAAGTTCAACTAGGGGTTACGAACTTAGGTAACAACGCCTACAGAGTCCGAGAGGTGAGCACAGGAAACATGGCAGTATATAATATCTCAAATTTAAAATTGTATCATCAGAGAGAGCCATACGAACCGAGAAATAATGTTACTGCAGCAAATTAAACATTCGCGTGATAACATACAACAAAAGATACGGGGGTACTCGAGTGGTGAAAGCGCTCAAGACAGCTCTGACGTGTTTACAAGTTCAGGCGGAAGTCGTTAATGAATATGTTGATGTTTTGAAAGAGTGAGAGGGGAGACGAGTAGCAAGGAAAGAGGCCGGAGGGCATAAGTATACAGGAATTTCCTAATGAGTTTGGAACGAGACGGCTACTGAAACAGACAGGGGCGGACAGTCATTATATTTGAGGGTGACCAGCAACTTCAAATTTGAGCCAGAAAAGTAGGGGATGTGAAATTCGACTTCATATGAGTTCGAATTTCATCAACTAGGGGTCAGATGAACCCTTATCATTGTGTCCAATAATAATGTTTCATATTAATAAAAACGATGGATATACTAAATACATGATATGCTGGATATTTGAGTAATATTGATGTAGCAAGAAATCTGGACTTGGTAAGACATGCTACGTGCTGGCTGGAAATGACCAATAGTTTCACAACCAATGTTATTCTTGGATTTCTGAGAAAATCAGATATGACGCTGTGGCGTACGTGACCATAAAAGGCCACAATGCTGCGTACAAGGCAAGGAGTGAGAGAGAGGAGAATAGTCGTGACGTGAAAATAAGGGCGGGATTTGTAAGGTCAGAACTCCGAAGCCAACTTATCTGACCAATAAGAAAACATGACGCCAGAACATAGCGTCAGTGTGTTTTGCGCGGCAATCGGATATAAAAAGATCTAGCGATCGGTTTGCTTGTTCGACGGCAGATTCGCGACCTGTGAGAAAATACAAGAATTTTGAGAGGTCACACATAATTATAGGCCCATTACTTAAAATATTGAGGAGCTGTTTTTCTCCCACCATTGAAACTTTAGGCTTTCTGTATATATACAAATGTCTGAGATGAACCGGGGCACTCCTAATTATTCTTCGACAGTCATTTTAAGACGTCCTTAAGACGATATGGTTTTAAAGTTATAGTTGTGTGTCGGCAACGAAGTTGGAAATTTTCATAAATTGTGAGATGGCAATTAGCCATAGAATAGGGAAAGTCGACGATTCTGCATAGGACGATCTGAGGAAATAAAATACTTAGAACGCAGATAGAACAGTTTAAAAACTTTGATTTAATTGTGTTTTAACAGCAGCAAAATGTCGACCATGGAGAGAAGACAGCAAGCTTCATCCTCCATTACCATCAGTGTTATGGGCTAACGGCCTAATGATGGGAATTGACGAGGCGGGAGGCCTCTGGAAAGCAGTTTAAGTGATGAGTATTAAAAAATTGATTTATTGATTTTGGACGAGGGGAATCGCGAGAGATGTGTGGAACTTTGTATAGATTTTATTTGTGTGGTTTAATTTAAATTTCAGGGTTTGATTTCTTAACTGACATGCGTGTAGTAAATTTTGGCATTGCGTGACAATTATGTTGTACAGTAAATTTTGTAATTTAAATGTGGTCCTTATGTATACGTAATTCTTATTGCGAAATGGCCGCATCGATTAACGTATCTATAAAAAGTGTAGCCATGAATGAGAACCTAGGAACGACAATGATAAATGGACTGATTTAATGATATGTTAAACTAATTACTACGTGGGGGGAATATTTGCATTTTGTTGCTTTGATAACTCGGGCTAGGACTGATCCTGTTATTTATTCTTTATTGTCATTTGGACATGTTGTGTGTCATTATCTGAGAGGTGTGCTGATTAATGCTACGACGAGATCTTCGAGAAATGTGCCACGTATTTTTGGGTGTAAGTGATGATGATGAGGAGAGGTAAAGCCTGTCCATGACTGCGATATCATTCCGGCAAACTAGTTATCCGTGGGGATAAGTTTGACCTGGGAATGTATTCTTAAAAATCCCTGAGAGGATGTTTTGAGATAATGTGTTATTTATTTGTACGCGTTTAACAGGTGGCGATTAGCAAAGGTGCTGTACGCTGGCTATGGGCCAGAATCTATATTTAGCATGGCACTAATTACTACTTGGGGGAAGAAATCAGCCACTCTCTCGGTGATGCGATAACAGGCCCGGTTGTCTCCAGCTCGTTATGACACGTTATGTTTGCTTTAAAGCCTAATGAGTTAAGGTTATTTTATTTGGTTTAATTTGGGAAGTTGCCATGTTGTCGATCCAAGTTTCTTTTATCATTACTACGACTTATTTGTTCATTGTTTTAAAACGCCAAACTTTCCGGCGTGAAAATTAAAAGTTGTATTTTGTTGTTGTTGGCTCTTATTTTCAAGGCCATTGTATTCATATAAATATAATTTGGCAACCGGCCAAACCTGTTCATGTCATGTTATGCCTTCCTAGTGTTTAAGGTATAAGACGGTAATTCCGCAGCCCTTATTTTAAATAATACACACGTGTATTTGGTTGTGGTAATCTAAGGTTAGAGCATGTCAGTAGTGTATATAAATATGTAATTGTTGTTCCCACATTTCCGTAATTCATCCTTCGCAGTACGGAGTCCGTTCCCGAACCAACTGTTTTGGTCGGAAACGAGCGCCCGTCAAAATGCTCATTACTTGAACTAGTCTTAAAACCCGTGTCGCTCATAAATATTGAATTTTTGTACTATTTTATTTGTTTGTTATATTTGGATCTTGTGATCCGTTTTCTTTTGTTACTCTGACTTAAGTGACATTTCAGTCACAATGCTTGTTGACAGCTGTCATACCGTGTCGTCATGGTACGTCAGGCTGGTCAGTGTTAGATCTGTTCACGCGAGTGAACAATAAAAGGGTGGTTATAGTTTTCCTCTTTATGTTTGATTCAGTTAATAAATTTCATTTGTTAGTAGATCCTGTTGTTTTTCTTGGCTTTATAATAATAATAAGTTAACCTTATGAACCCTGGAAGTTATGTTGATAGCAAAACCTCTAAATCACATTCACAAGAATCCATTACGACCCCGAAAATTTGAATCTTGTCTACATGCTATTTTACAAAGGGTTTATAATATATAGTGGGCGATGTATTGAAAATAGACATATGCTCTCACGGACTTTTTTGTAGAACATTTCATTCTGAACAATTCTTACATTAATAGTATTTAGATATTTTTAACGGTTTGCGCAGCGTAAGCTTACAAAGCGCTCGGACGCCAGTTTTTTTTTGACTTTTCCACTGAAATCGTTACTGCTCGGCTTCCTTTGATCATAAATAAATTATTTTCTACAGAAATCATCCTCGATATATCCTTTACAGAATGATGAAAATCGCATCAAAATCCATCCAGTGGTTCTCGAGTTTACCCGTAACATCCAAGAATCGGGGACTTTGTTTTATTCTAAGTAGGAAGGAAGGAAGGAAGGAAGATTGTAGTTTTACGTGACCGTGAATCTTGTTATTATGAGCCACGGGACCTCCTTTTTACGTGGAATCCGAACCACAGGACATGGCATTTCACTTCGAAAATATTCTAAGTAGAGATAAGTATTTAAATACAGTATAATCTGCCGAAAGAATAAAATTGTGGTGGTGTATGATAACAGAAATTTCACTGTGGTCGGTTGAATTAAAAGCAGGATATACCAGGTGAATCAGTTGCCCCTAATAATATTGTGTTATGCAGCCCAACTAACGCGTGTTATCGGGAAGGTCGACATTTCTCTGCTTGCATTCTTTATGGTACTATACTCTGTATTTTAAAAGAAAGAACGTGAAGGAAATGGTGGGAGCTTGGAACAGCTGAGCTATGTTGCCAAGTTTTTATTGTTGATGTCAATCAGCTGATTCGAATAATACACAGGGCTACACTTCAGACATTATTTCGGTACTATTATGCGCAATATAATGTAAATGTCGATCCTGAGTCCGCCGAGGACATTCAAATAGAGAAATACGGTACATAAATAAATAGGCTAAATAACACACCGAAGCTGTGCTACCTTTATCACCGTTATTCAGTAAAGACGAGAAAGAGGCCAAACACTCGACAGCTATACAAATATAATACAAAATACAAACACAAAGTAATCTGATAATGAATACATGGGTTGGTTTATTCGTTTTGGCACCTTAGTTATAACTGGATTAATAACTCACTTAGATGGTTCCAAGTTTCACATGCCCTCGATGTAGTCCCCATCGTTGCGTACAACGTGTTCCCAGCGATGCGGAAGTCGTTGGATCCCGTTGGCACTGCCCAATCTATTGATGGTACGAAGAGAGCGCTCGGCAGCCTGCTTAACGTCTTCAATGGTACGGAAGCGCTCCCGCGCATTGTCATCTTCATCTTCGGGACGAGATCATAGTCGCAGGGACTGATGTCGGGAGAATGTGGGGGGAGATAGAGGACCTCCCAGCCCCAGCGATCCAACAATGCCGACACAACGCCTGCTGTGTGTGCCCTAGCATTGTCATGTAGAACAATGGGCGGTGTAACCATGTGGTGGCGCCGTTTCCTTCTCAGAGCTCCTCGGAGATGGTCTTGCAGAAACGAACAATAGTACGCGCATTAACGGTTTGCCCTCGGGGAACAGTATGGTGAATGATCACACCATCCCAATCATAGGCAAGAATCAACATTACCTTCACATTGGTGGGGGTTGGTCGAACTGTTTGTTTCCATGGTGATCCGTGGTGCCGCCACTTGTTCGATTGGCGTTTTAACTGTGGCTCATAAGATCTGGCCCACGTCTCGTCAATGGTTATGATACGCCGTAAGAAGGCCTCTCCATCGCACTCATAACGCTGCAAGTGCATACGACAAGCGTCATATCGCAGCCATTTGTGCATGTCGGTTAAGTCATTCGGAACCCATTTGGACGCAATCTTCCTCATTTTCAGTAAGTCCTTCAGGATGTGGAGGACAGTTGAATGCGCCAGTCCGGTATCTTGCTCTAATTGACGAATAGTTACGTTCCGATCCACCTCTACTAACGCGGACGCCATCTGTACATTGTCATCACTTACTGGTGGGTGTCCAGGTCGAGGCATGTGCTCCACACGTTCGCCCATCGCGAAAGGCTGCAACCCATCTTGCTACCGTTCTGAACGGTAACGCAGCTGCACCGCACGCTTCCTGCTATCCTCGGTGACATTGTTTAGCACTGCGACCCCTAGCACACTGAATTTTTATACACGTTCTCTGCTCCTGCTTGGAAAACATTGCGACTGTCTTTCGCGAGCGCTGGTCACACACTACTCATCTAACAGGCGCGACTGCGCACGAGCGGTGGTGAGGACGGGCGAGGTCATGTGCTCTGAGGGAGGGGATGCAGGGCAGCAACCGTCGGTAAAAGTGGCAGCGCCCAAAATTGTTGCAACTTGGCACTGAAGCATTGGTGCCAAAACTAAAAAACCAACCCATGTATATCAACACTCACCATGCGGTTAACAAGCGACTGAATCATGAGCAATGCACTGGCAACGTGTGGTGCTAATTGTCAAATTCCTGCCAATAGGAGCCCGCGGATTGAAATAATTGCGAATTTTCATTTCAGCAAGGTCATTCTGGCCACGCTGTGTGCCTGCTGTGATTGCGAGGGGCGGAGCCAAGCGTTCCGTAATGCACATGTGCCTACTGTAGGATGATGATGATAATTGTTGTTTTAAGGGGCCTAACATCTAGGTTATCGGCCCCTGATGGTTGGGGTGATCGTGAAGATGAAAATGATGATGATGATGATAATTGTTGTTTTAAGGGGCCTAACATCTAGGTTATCGGCCCCTGATGGTTTGGGTGATCGTGAAGATGAAAATGAAAAGCGAACTTAAAACTAACTACTAACCTACATACTAGAAGAAGAAATGGAAAACAAAAGGAGAATAAGGCAAATAAAGGACAGGAGGAAAAGAAATGCCCTCAACCCTCGAAGAAGGCGGATTGAGGGACTTGGAAGGAAGGAGAGCCATGAAAGGCATATAGGAAAGTGAAAGAGGAGAGGGTCCGCCCCAAAGGTAAGGGACAAAGGGGAAAAACGGACCCAGCTCAGGAAACCCTCGGGGTCGCCAACTCCCGAACTCACCAGCCGTGAGCCCCTGAGGGTGTAGCATTATCTAGGGTGCACCAAAAGTGGTGGTGCTACATACACTCGGCCTCCCTGAGGGCCTTAAGCAGAAGGCAGGAGATAACATGAAAAGAAAAAGAAGGCTGACCCCTTGCAGAAGGAGGGAATCAGAAAAGATGAGACAAGGGCCAATTAAGGCGGGAAAGGAAGAGACTCCCTAGGCCTCGGATACCCTAATACCGTCGGGGTCGGAAGAGAACAAGAGTTGACCAAGTGAGGTCGACAGGAACCTACTGTAGGAGAGAGACCCGCTGCTAACCGTCTGGTATAAATAACATTTTGCTTCAGCATTCGTTCTGAGAGGTTGTGTGGAGGCGAATCTCAATTACAGATGTTTCGAAAGGCGACGGTAACTGCCTGTTCAGGCCATTTGCATAGTGTGTACAACAAGCAGTGTTCCTTTGATCTGTTTAGAAAACAAATATGAAATTATTCACGCTTATTTAAGTTCTTGATGCTTCCGGGATTAGGTCTAAAATGTAATTATACATATTTCTAACACATTGAATGCTTCATTGCCTTTCCATTACTTCTCTCGATTTGCCAGTTATTACTGGTAATTTACCAATGAACTGTCCGAAACTTAATCAGGATCAATTAATTCGGATGATAGATCAAGCAAACGAAAGACCAACGATTATAAGTACTGAAATTATGAGATTAGTACATAACAGAAATGGAAGGACGAGTTTATTGATGGTCCAGGGGACACCGGGAAAACATTTCGTCACCAATGCATGTGTCACAGCTGCATAAATTTGGGGTTAAATGTAATATTTGTCATATTGACTGATATCGCAGCCAATGTTGCTACCTCAGGGGCGCACTGTACAGAGTCAGTTCAAGTTACCTATATATGTACATTAAAGTTCTGTGTCAGTAATAAATGTTAACAGCAAGGAATTTTTTATATTTATTTAGCATAAGCTATCTGGGAAGAAACCCCTACGGCTATAAATCACACGTTGATGTGTGTAAATCGTCCGCTCAATGACATCATGAATAACGACGTGCCTTTTGGTGGAAAAATGATAAGCTTAGGAGAAGATTCTAGGCAGGTTTTCCCTGTTGTGCCTCATAGATCTAGAGCAGCTTCAGTCCAAGAATCTGTAAGGTTCTCTCCTCTGCGGTCATCATTCAAAATGTTTCAACTCAGCAAATCATGCAAGCGGATAAGGATCAACATGACTTTGCGAATTTCTTCATGCAAATTGGCAATGGTGAATACCCTCACGTTGATGGCGAAAGAATCAGAATTAGTCTACTTACCACCCTCCATCATTGCTGAACCTGATATCACCAATGAAATATATGGAAGTGAAATTTCCACGCTGAAAGTTACTGTCGTATCCCCACCTGATTTCATGGACTTGGGCCATAGGCCGATCAGTGGTTCTGCAAGATTTTGTACCAGGGTCGTTATCGTGTCCTTACCGATAGCTTCTGATCGGGATTACAGTACAGTCCCTACTATATAAGGAATTGGGAATGGGACGTGATGCCACAATTCCGAGAATACTCCCCAAAGAAAGAATTGGAAAGGTTAAAGTCCAGTTTATTTAGTATCGAGGTAAAGGAACCACCACCGTGTACAAAAGGATTACGATGAGTTATAATTGAATTTAGTCAATTTTACCCTCCAGGTTGGTGTTTACCCCGGACCCAGCGAGGGAACTCACCACTACCGCCTTTCCAGGCAGTGTCCTAGAGCTGGGGACACTTAGTCGGAGTGGATACAACTGGGGAGGTGTGATTAGCACTTCGCCTAGGCGGCCACACATGCAAAGCGAACAGGGGCCTCATGAGGGATGGGAAGGGAAGGGAAGATTGGGATGGATAGGCAAGGAAGAGGGAAGGAGGCGGCCGTGGCCTTACAGTAGGTACCATCCCGGCATTTGCCCGAAGACGAAGTGGGGAAACATAACAATACTTCACGCTTTTCAAAAATAGCTATTTTTGCACCCAAAAATGAACGTGGACAGCTGTATGTCGTACTATCGCGAGAAAAATCCTTTCAAGTCGTCTAAATTCAAATAGAATCAAAGGGCAAATATCGTATGAAAATAACTGCTATTCGATTGTTGAAACGAATGCTGCGGAGCAGCACGGGTCTTCTAGTATTATATTAAGCCACACATGCTAAGCCCATCACCACATTTATTCACTCACAATGTATTCCTGTGAAAATTATGTTGAATTTAGCTAATTTATGGAGAAAATACGATCAAATAAGTAGGTGATGCCACGTGACCTGCAGTGGCAGAACGTTAAATGAACACCGTAAACCATGATTTAAAACTCTGACATGGATAGTAACTGTCGAGGAGGAAGAGCAGTAGTTACACTTCTAGCGAGTACCGCGAATGTTGGCTTTGTGGCGGAGGCGGTTAAAGACCTGTCGCAGAATGTGTCTCTGAGTGCCGCTAGTGTAGTGGTTCGATCCCAACCGTGAACTTCTTTTTGAAAAACAGATCGTGCCCCAGATTACCAGACACACAATGTTATTCACACCTACCAGGTTACATCACAGCACGTATTCATTTCACTCACGACGTATTCCAGTGGTGAGTACGTTGATATGTTGCTCATTTATTGAGAAAGAAGGCAGAACGCACTCCAGTCGCAACGCCTGTATCACGAGCGTATTCCTAACAGAAGACTACCGTCTACCAATTCGTTCCGCAACCTTGAACGAAGATTCGGGTCAAATGGAACACTTGGAAGGATATCTCCTGTTAGAGATACCCTTATAACGTCTCATCCAAATGAAGAGGCTGTTTTGGACGCGTTACAAAATAATCTTTTTTTTTTTCGTATGGCTTTTAGTGCTGGGAGTGTCCGAGGACATGTTCGGCTCGCCAGTTTTGTAGCTGCTTCGAAACGGACACCCTATGGATGAGCTACACGTACCGTTGGGGAGGAAAGTGGGAATGGAAGGTCGAGGAGTTGGAAGGTAGCGGCTGTGGCCTATAGGTAGAGACCAACCCCGGCATTTGCCTGGAAGGAAGATGGGAAACCACAGAAGACCATCTTCAAGGTTGCCGGCGGGGGGATTCGAACCTCCTCGCCTCCCGGATGTGAGCGACTGCCAGCAGTCATGCCGTAACGACCACGGCTAACTCACCCTGTATCATCATATTAGTACACGGACACTTGCAAACATCAGCCGGTCATCTGCCATGCGAATACTGCATAACAATAGAATTCACCCGCACCATCTACAGTTACATCACCAGCTCCACGGTTGTGATTTCCATGCTAGAGTAACATTTTGCCAATAGGCATTACGCAGTATGACCAATAATGGAGCCTGTTAGTTTGTCATGAGTCCAGTTTTCAGACGAACCACGATTTCACAACAATGGCACAATATATACTATTGGAGCGCGGAGAGTCCCCATAGGGTAAAACAGGGTGCATTTCAAGTGCAGTGGGAAGTAAATGTCTGGTGTGGGATCTTGGGTGATTATGTAATCGGACCATACATTATCGACGGCTACTTAACGGGAGCATGACCTTCATTAGTAGTATAGGCGTAGGTATGGGACAGACAATTAAGTGTGGTTAAAAGTACCATTATATTTTCTTCAAAGAAATTATGGATAAAATGACCTTAAACTTCTTGAAAAAATTTGTCCAAAGAAAATATGGTTATCTTAACCATTACATTTTTTCAGATAAATTATGGTTAGGACTAACCATAATTTGAATTACCTTTTATGGCTAAAGATAACCATAAAAAGTACCTATAATTTCATATGAAATTATGGCTACAACCAACCATAAAACACTATCACATTTATGCTTAAAATTAACCATTTAATGTTCACCAACTTTTAAAGAAATATGGCTACTACTAACCATAAAACGTAATAAAAAAATATTGATAGTAATGATGGTTAAAACTAACCATAAAACACTATTTAATTTGTGGTTACTATTATCCATAAAAATTAACCATAAAAATAATAAAAAGTTATGGATAACGTAGCCATAAAATTACCAATGTTATTTTTAATAAAATATGGTTAAAAGTAACCATAAAAATGACTCTAATATATAAATGACAAAGTTATGCTTACCTCTACCTATAAAACGAAACACAAATTGATCCTACAAACACCTAAAATAATGGCTGAAAGGAACCAGTAAATTTTTAAAAGAATTAAGGATAAAATAATGGTTAAAATTACCAATAACTTTTTAAAGAATTATGGATAGCATAATGGTTAAAACAAGGCTAAAATTATCAGTAACATTTTTAGAAATTAGGGAAAGAATAATGGTTAAAATAATGACTAAAATTACCAATAACGTTTTAGAAATTATGGCTAAAAATTATGGTTAAAACAAGGCTATAAATTATAGTGACATATCTCTTCTTGGGGCAGAAGAACCAGTGACTTTTTAAAGAATTATGGATAAAATTACAGTTACCAAATTTTTGCAAAACTCCGACATTTCGGAGAAACCCCCAGGGGTGTTTCGAAGCCAGCGCTGGTTTTTAATTTCTCTTCGTTGTTTCCCCTGGGGATTTTTTCTTTGTTCTTTGTTCTCCTTCTCTCGCTCCTTGAGTGGCCACTCTTTTTTACTTTGCATCTCTCAGGCTCCCTTATGTGCCTGGATAGCATTTGCTCTTTAGTCCTCTCTCCATTAATGACTCAGTTATTTTTTGAAAGGATTGAGTGGGATTCGAACCATAGAGAACGGGGCGCCTCCGTCTCTAAGCGAACAAACCTCAACATTCCTAACACTTATCCCCTGAGCTACGAGGAAAGCGATGAAAAAGCGTGTATGCGGCTTTATGTGGTGCAATTGCTTACGAGAAGTGCACTACGAAGAGCTTTTATTGTTTGCTAATAGATCGCGCTGCACATACTACGTAGTTTCTTGCTTTGCTACTAGTACTTCCGGTGTAACAAGACTAACAGCTGGGTTCTAAGTAATATTTAATTTACCACATTACTTCCATGCGAGTGAGCGGATGGCACAAAGAGAGAGAGTGATAGCGAGGTTATCTTATCGACTTAAGAGCGTATCAAGGCTAACGGAGTTTCCTGGTCAAGTTCACTGATAACTTATTTTTAACTTCTTCCTTCTTTTTTCGCACAGTGCTCAGCCGAAACTATAAGTTTCTTTACTTGCTCTTCTAATTCCATTAATGCCTCACTAATTTCTACACAGTCACTGTCATCACTAACGCGTGTTAAGATTGTCAGTTGCAAATTTTGCAGCTTAAGGTAGTAATCAAAGACTATTTTCTTAATACACTCAGGCACATTATTTACTTTGGTGGGTGTATTTGAAACACAACCCCCTTTTAAAATATTTGTCAGGCTGCAAGGCATTATACTATATTCGGGTTCCATATTTATTAACTGTTTTTTATATCTATAAATAACAAAATTTTGCAGATTTAATTGCCTTTTCACCTAAAATATCATTTTTTTAATTCTTAGTTTTTAAGTTCAATTAAACTTAAAAACTAAACTCTTACTAATTTATTAAAATGAATAACAACTACTCTCATATTTAAAAGTTTTCAGTAACTATTCCATGCTTATCATCATAGGTTAAATTATTTTTACCGTACATAATTATACTGTATAAGCAAGCGTATTTTCTGGTATATTGGCATTAAATGTTGCTACCAATTTCATACTGGTTTTCTGAGGTGTTACTACATTTCTACGCCGACTTATATTGATAACATAAATAGGATAAGAAGCAATGAACTCAGTGGGGGTTACAACAACATTATACTTCAGCTCAGTTATACGCTTAAAGTCCCTAAAAGCATAATAGGCATTTAGATAAGTATTAGGAGGATTGATATTCCACATTTCTTCCGGAAACATTTCATTTCTTCCGTTTTTCATGTAAATATTTTGAAGCTGAACATGATCAAATTTGGAACTATTCATAGCTTGGTTACCTTTTCTATTAGTTTGAAACACAACAAAAATAAAATATGGCAGATCAAACTCCATTGAATTGTAGTAATTAGTAATATCTATTTCAAAATTCCTTTTCCCACTTAGGCCTGAAATTTCTTGAGTTTGAAGGTCAAAGAATGATATAGGAATTCGTGGTTCTTTTAGTATTTTCTCTCTCAGTTCAAGCTCATAATTTGGTTCGTATTTAACAACAGGAATTTTTATCTCCATTGACTTTACGGTAACTTTTCCTTCCTCCGGGAGAGTTCCAGCAACATTGCCCCCATCGGTATTCTTAGTCCACCATCTATACAAAGCATCGGTCGCATTTTGACTCCATGTAAATGTAACAGTTAAATCTCCTTCCCACATAATCTCTTTAAAATCCTTAAAAAAGCCACCAAGAAGACTTAAAGGGTACCTTAACTCATTTGATTTTTTCTGCAATTTACCATTATTAAGAAAATTACCTGAATATATCATTTTATCACTATAAGAGGCTGTTAAATTAAACAGAACCGTTGAAGATATATTTGGATGGTCAATTCGATAGATAGTGTGTCCTCGTTTTTTCACGGTTACAGCGCTCCAAAATTGAGTGGGGTAATTGTCAATTAGCTTTACATTTGACTTTCCTTCATAGTTAGTGTAATCAGTTCCATCAGCATGAGTTACATCGAAAGTAATATACAGGTGCGCATTATTATCAATCCAACCATCACCAACTTTAATATCTATTTCCACGTCCTTGTTTGGCAAATTTAAATTGTTTTTAGTCTTTTCATTTACAGGAAAAGACTGCCACTGGTAACTTTCTACTTTGTTCATTTATTATAAGAAAAATAATAGAAAATTAAATGAAGAGGAAATAATTAACTCATCTCTAAAATTACAGTAACTGTTGCGCCGTTGAAATCTATTACTTCGTCATTCTCATTGGTCACAGTAATTTTTAAATTCTGAATTTTATCGAAAACTGGGCAAAATACAGGATAATTCGGCTCATAAATTATTGGAGCACTAAATTCTAGGGCTGGCTTAAATGATGCAATAATATTCGTTTCACGGTGAAAATGCTCAGAGTCTTTTACAAACATTCCATCCGCTAAATTGAAATGAACGCGGATATTTTCGAACGGAATTATTTTAGGTAAGTTCCGAGCAAGTGTTTTGGTTTTTGGTTCTACAATTTGATTATTAAAACCTAAAACTGAACCAATACTTTCTTCTTGGTCAAAATATATTTTATAATCACTAATTATTTCCAATCTGTTTAGAATTTTATTTTGTTCAATACTAATGTTAGGTTCTTGACCTTGAATAGCTTTTTGTAAATTTTCTACATTATATTGACCTGGTGGAATAAACATTTCAGTTATCGTACCTGATACTTTTTCATAGTGTATTTTATTGTATTTTGTTGTAATATTTGGTGTTAGGAAGGTTGAGTAAAACCCTATTAATCCAACTTTTCAAAATTCATTTCGCAATGGAACATTTAACCTTTTCTCTAAAACCGAAGTTTTACCACTTAGTTCAAAAATTCTCTTCATTTATTAATTCATTCATTAATTAATAAAATAAACGAAAATGAGTAAACGAAATGTTGTAGATTGGGACCCACAAGTAAGACTTGTAGAAAAGCAAGTAAAGAACAAACATGGCAAATTATTACCGAATTCCATTCGTTGTGCTATAATAGGCCCCAGTAATTGTGGTAAAACAACCTTAATGATAGACAATTATATTTTGGCACCTGGATGGTTAAACTGGGAAAAAATAAACAACCTTTACATCTTCTCTAAAAGTTTAGATCAATCTAAGTATCAACAGTTTATGGAAAAATGTAATAAAATCGAAGAGAAGTTAGGAAAGTCCATTGCACAATTTATTCATGACGATGAAAGCATAATGCCCCTGGATAAATGTGAAGATAGGTCAGTTGTAATTTTCGACGATTTCATACTGGAAAACCAAGACATAGTTCGAGAATATTTTACACGAGGAAGACATAAAGGGATTGACTGTTTTTACTTAGCTCAAACGTATTCAAAAATACCAAAACAATTAGTTCGTGATAACATAAACTTCTTAAATATATTTAGGCAAGATAATACCAATTTAAATCATATTTATCAAGAATTTGTTGGTGGCGATATGAAATTTGAAGACTTTAAGAATATTTGCAGCAAATGTTGGAATGAGGAGTTTGGTTTTATTACTATTGATATGAATCGCAAAGCTAACGATGGTAAATATAGGAATAAAATTAAAACGTTTCTAAATGTTGGGTAACTACTCCAGGGTATTGGCAGGTTTTGGGTTGAATATTCTAACACCAACATCGTCAGCGTACAACGTACAGCGTCAACGTACAGCGTCAACGTACAGCGTCAATGTCAAACGTCAATGTTAGCATCAATGTCAAACGTCAATGTTAGCATCAAACGTCATTTTTAAAATTTCACCTATAATAAAGATGTTTGCGAAATACGATCAAAAGGTAGTTCAACAAGCAAGAAGGAATAGGAAGAAATTTGAAGAATTAAAAGACGAATTTCGAATATGGAAGAAGCAGCCTATAACGGAATACGAGAAGTATAAAAAAGAAGATCAACCTGTTATCGATGCTGTTAATGTTTTAGGCAACAAGTTAAATGACATCAGTGAAAATGTTATTAAAGCTATAGAAGAAAATAGAGAAGTGGAGAAACAATTAATTCCTTACAGAATTGACTATAAAGAAGACTTTCCTTCAGATTCCGAAGGTTCCCATTTCTTGGATGAATATGATGTCACTGATGAGCAAAAAGAAGCTTTAAAATCGGCAAGAAAGGTCAGAAAGAATTTAGAGTCGCAACTTCAGAAAGAAAAGGGGAGGAGTTTATTTCAAGAGGCCGATGAAGAGTATGATAAAAGTGAAGAAAATGTTAAGAGGAAAGGCATAACTGATTATTCTACGGTCCACTTAGGGGTAATAATTTCAAAATATTTACCTAGAATTAGTGACCCTAAATTTGGAATAAGGTATGATAAGAACTATCAGGGTTATTATATAGGTGACTCAAAAGTTGAATTCAGTAATGACGATATTATAATTAAGGGTAAGAATTTTAAAGCTACAAAGGGTTTAATGCTATTTTTAACCTTAAATGATATACCTAACGATGATGAGTATACAGACGAAGACCGCAGCACATATGAGACTATTTTAAAAATTACAAATGCTATGTATCAAAACAATGACCCAAATAGCACTAAACCTAAAAGTAGTGTTGGCAAAAAATATAATACGTTGATAAAGGATATATGGCTTTCAGAAAAAGTTAGTAGAAAAGAAAGAGCTGCATCTCTAACCACTCCTCCTAAATCAGGATTTGGTTTTGTAAAAAAATATTCAAAAGGACCGATTGAATATGTGTGGATGGATGATGTAAGGGAATTAATAGACAGATTAATGGTAATTCATGGCGAAGAAAATGCTGGAAACAACGTCTATCACAATGAAAAGGTTGGAATAACGAAGATGCTTACGAGTAAGTTTAATGACTTCATTGTTAATAATCCTAAAGGTATTCCATATCTAATTAGGTTTTTAAATAACATTCCCCATACATTCTGGGAATCTGAAAAACATGGAAAAGGATTAGTTAATTGGATGATTAATAAAATAGGTGAAAATAATATTGACTTAACACTTCCGGGATATAAATTTTGTGGTCCTGGTAATCCATTAGACAAGCAACTAGCCGAAGGTGTTCAGGGCTCTAACCCATTAGACGAAGCATGTAAATTACATGATATAGCATACCGCGACCATACAAAATTAGAGCACAGACATCAAGCAGATAAAGAATTACAAAAGGCTGCAAAAGAGAGAATCTTCAGTAAAGATGCTAACTTGAGTGAGAGACTAGCAGCTACAGCCGTTACTGGAATAATGTATGGAAAAAGAAAAATGGGAATGGGGTTAGATGAAAATGGTTGGGGCGTCTGAGTATAAATTTGTAAAATTTTTGTTTATAATTTTTTCATTAAATAAATGAAAGGATTTAGTATTGATTACAACGTTTCCCAAAAAGGGAAACTAAAACCCAAAGCTATTAAAATAAAACTCTCCAACGAAGATCTGAAAAAGCACGACTATCTAGATGAGTACTTGACAGATACACAAAAGAAGCAGAAAGCAAGAAAAATTCAAAAAGGTGGTAGCTTACTTATAAGTTTGTCCATTCCAATTGTAAAGAAAATATTCGAATATCTCAGTAGGAAGAAAGAAGGTTCTGGAATTAATGAACACCAAGGAGGATTTTTGCCATTAATATTAGCTGCATTGGGTGCCATTGGTTCGCTGGCAGGTGGCGCTGCAGCCATTACAAGCGCTGTTCTTAAAAAGCAAAAAGAAGATGCGGAATTGGCTGAACAAATTAGACATAATCTGGTGATCGAAAAAAAGACTGGACAAGGTTGTTTGGGAATAACTAAAATTAAAAAAAAAAGAGAAATTTCATCGATATTGAGTGATATACTTTCCAACTATAAGCACCCTTTAAGTAATTTCGATATACTTAAAATAATACACGAAATGAACATAAAGCATTTTCGAAATGTTTTTATGATTGATGAATTGCCTACAAAACCTAATGATTGTGAATCAGGAATTGTAAACTTGGATACGTCGGATCATGCAGGTACTCATTGGATTTGTTACTTTAAAAAGGGTAACCAAAAATTCGTCTTTGACTCATTTGGTGGAGATGTTCCTGAAAAACTAGTAAATTATTTGGGAGCTAGCAACCTATTTTATAACGCCGAAAGAATTCAAATGTTTGATGAATATATATGTGGTCATTTATGTGTCCTTGTTTTAAAGTTGTTTTCGAATTGGGGTTCCCCTAATCCCGCTCATTTTAACGAAATTATAGATTTAATAAATGGACATATTTGGAAATAAAATTATAAACGGAGAGAGTAGTTCATTAAATATTAAAGCTATCACAAAGGATGATTTAGAAAAACGATTTTCAAGGCTAGTTACGGGCCTAAATAAACGCCTTAGTGAGCTTTTTTTGTTTCAAAAACATGGATTGATTTTCAAGGTAAAAGGATAGCGAATATTGAAGATCCAATCAACAATAAAGATGTCGTTAATAAGCAATATCTCTTAGAAAAGCTCAAACCACTTACTACTGAAGGGGACTACTTCACGAAAAAAGAAATAGAAAAATTGTTCTCGGAATATGCCACTACTTGTCTTGCACCAGTAGCAACATTAACAGAAAAGGTTGACAACTTAGAAAGAAAGGTGTTTGATAGGATAATATTACAAAAGGACCTTTTTGCAGAGAAAGATAAAATTAAGCATATTTTTACATACAACGCAACGATTAGGAAAATATTTGTTCGTATCGTAGACCCAGATAAAGTATTTACTTCATATACAGATGACGCTATTAAAACAGTATTAGACGTTTATATTGCACGTTCCAAAGAAGAAAAAATTATGGTAGATACTAGTAAGCCCTTCAACGTTAAATCTGGTGATGCTTTATGCTTTAAAAATAAAATGGGCAGTGTAATTTTAAAACTTCCAATAAATGTTAGTGTGACGATGTTTGGTGAAGTAATACTTGATGCATATGAACCTCATCCTGATGAATCGGTCGAATAACACTAATGTTAAAATGTTTTAGTTTTTAATGGAGAAAATATCCATTAAAAACAGTCTAATGTAACAGGTTTTTATACAACATCTCTATTGTTCCTTTAAGAAGATCAGGAGTAAATGGAATATTGAAATGGTTTCCCGAATAGCTAATTTTTATTTGTTCTTTCATAAGCACATACAACCTTACGCTATTAGGATCATTATATTTTTCATAAACTATCTCACAATCGGGGTGCCGCCTGCATATTTTTTTGATTGCTTGATTCACCTGTTGTCTCTGCGCCCTTATTGCATAGTACCTGTACTTTTCGTTTGGTTCATGCTTATCTATAATAAGCAGACAATTATTCTTACTAGTTTTAAGTGCAAGAGGTGTGGCTAATGGGGTAAGAGATTCGTTTTCTGCTTCCTTTATTTGAAGTTTCTGCATTAACCCAGCTAGTTGGTTCTTATATTCTTCTTTAATTTTGTATTCTCCGTACTTTCGAATTGATGGAAGGACTTCTTTCGTTACCCATTTCTTAAATTTTTTAGCTTCCTCTTTTTTAGATGATAAAATAAGCGAATACAACCCAGATTCATTAATAAATATGGTTTGAGGATGTGTATTTTTTAACCCCGCCAAAACGGCGGGGTTATTTAAGGTATCGAATGTACCTTTGTCTTCAATAGCAACGTGTTTTCGAATTGCTTTATCTGTATCTCTATACTCCAATATTAAAGCAATATCTTTAGCTTTAAACCATGAATCGTTATTTTCATCAATAGCAATAACCACTTGTTTGCTATTATAGACAAGTTTGCTGTTCAGAATATCGGTAATTGATTCCATTTATTAATTAATTAATTAATTAAAATATAAATATAAATATAAAAAAGTTAATTTTCTCAACAAAGGGCTTGGGTTAAACAAAATGTTCCTAAAATTAATACCACTATATCTTATAAATATGATCTTTTACCACCATTAATTCAGCTTGAAGATTTTGAAAAATTTATGGATGATGAAGGCAATATTTTTAATGTTGAAACTAGAGGAGAGAGAATTGAGGATAAAATATTTTTTAAGGTTAAAGATATCTCTAAAATATTTGGAATGCCAAACTTAATATCTGTTTTAAGACATAAAGATAAAGGTTATATTTCACCTGCACATTATAAAAATTTTGTTATCCACCAATTGACCAATGATGAGTTGGTGGATAATAGAAAAGATGGTTCGCTTTTAACATTTTTAACACACGAAGGGTTATTAAAGGTTATTTACAGCTCTAGAGGCAATCCTATAGTTCAAAAATTTAGAAAATGGGTAAAAAAGGTTGTTTATACCTCTCATTTGGGAACAACTGAACAACGACAAGAATTGTCCCGTAGTAGACCCTTGTTTCTTGTAAGATAGTTTGCGTTCTTCAATGTTGGGTGTCTGAGTAAAACCAATGCTTATTTTATAATTAATTTTAATTAATTAATTAGTTAATAAATGAATAATCACATTTGGTGTTTAAAGTGCAAAACGTTTACTCAAACTCTGCATCCTCACACCCTTTCGACAAAAAATGGTCGAACTAGAATCGAAGGTTTATGTTCCGAGTGTGGGAGTAAGAAAAGCAGGTTTGAAAAAAAAAGTTAATGAGAGTGTAGAAATAGGGGGTTCTACCAAAATTAGAGAACCACCCGTTAGCATTCGGGAGGAAATTATAAACGAAATTCATAAACCCATGCGGAAGAATTTTCCGAGAAGGAGGGTTACAACTCACGGCATTGATGACATTTGGCAAGCGGATTTGGTAGAAATGGACTCTGGAAAAATAAAGGGGATATCGAAGCTTAATAAAGGCTACAAGTATTTGTTAACAGTCATTGATGTATTTTCAAAGTATGCCTGGAGTGTACCAGTCAAAGATAAAACGGGTAAAAGTGTTGCTGAAGCGTTTGATGGTATTTTAAAAAACAGAAAACCCAAAAATCTTCAAACAGACAACGGTAAAGAATTTTACAATAAAGAATTTTCAAAATTAATGAAAACATTTAATATCAATCATTATTCGACTTTTACTGAAGTAAAAGCTTCAGTTGTAGAACGATTCAATAGGACCTTAAAAGAGAAAATGTGGAAGCAGTTTGATATTCAAGGAAACTACTGCTGGGTTGGCATTTTACCAAAGTTAATTAATGGCTACAATAATACGACGCACACAACTATAAATAAGAAGCCAAAAAACGTAAACAAAGCTAATGAAGAACATTTGTTGAAAACTGTTTACACTGTAAGCGTAGGAGCGGAAGAAAAAGCGAAATTTAAAGTTGGCGATCAAGTCAGAATTAGTAAACTAAAAGGTATATTTGAAAAAGGATACACAGGAAATTGGTCGACTGAAATATTTGAAATAAAAGATATCGTTTATTCCGACCCTATTACGTACAAATTGAAAGATGTAAATGCGGAAGAAATAAAGGGGAACTTTTATGAGCAAGAATTACAGAAAACAAAGTATCCAGAGGCATATCTTGTTGAAAAAGTTTTAAGAAAGAAAGGAAATCGGGCATATGTCAAATGGTTGGGCTTTGATAATTCTCACAATAGCTGGGTTAATAAAGAAAATGTTATATTATAATTTTTTGTATATATAAATGGACGCCCGAGTAAAGCGAATAACCCTTTCTTTCTTCCTGTTTTTACTACATCCTACTGAAGATGTAGAAGTATTTATAAATCAGTTGTCTGAGGATAGTATAGATTATCTTTTTGAACTTAATGGTGATGACATAGATAGCTGTTACAGCTTTTATAAAGCTACGAAGGAATCCTTAATTTTACTTTAATTCTGGTATTTGATTTTAATGGTTACTAACCATTAAAACCATAAATTTTCTACTTAAAATTTGTCGGGGAGTTACGAAAATTTAAGAAAATTCAAGATTGTGCGCTTTGCAACCACCATAGACTTCTTTTGTGCCGTGGTATACCATTTTCAACCCTATCATTTTCTTTTTTTCCTTTCCACAACTTAGCACCTTGTTGTATTTGTCAGGCAACATAACCTTAAATTCACTATCAAGTTCTAGAAAAGTTTTATTTCCATATTTTGTATTTATACCATCTACATTCGTTATAAGGTATTCGTTCCCTATTTCTAACTCACTGAGTTTTTTAAACGTCTTTTGTTCGTTGATGCTGTTGAGCGTCTTGAGAAATTGATTTACTTCCATTTATTACCTATAAAAAATTATTTTAATTTTTTAAATATTTAATTTTTTAAATATTTAATATAATTATTTTATTTCCTCTAGTTGAGCTACAGTATTTTTCAAACTCTTTATTACTTCCATAAACGAAGATGACCTTTTTGGACAGTCTATGCCAATCATTGAAAGATCAAATTTTTGATCTTTAACCAAAGAATTCGTGAATTCATTGTATTGATATACTTGTCTACCTTTAAAAAAATACAGCATTCCGTTAATATATCTAAAGGCTGAATCCATTGCAGGCGGTAAACCAGGAAAACGTCTTGATAATATGCCATGTTGCTTGGGTTTAAAGCTGCATTCGTCTATTTCCGAAAAGAAAGCGTCATTGTAAAAAATATAAGTGTGGCCTGAGTAAGTGTTTAACAACGCATGAATTATTGTATCTGGTCTAATGTTCCACATGGACATGGCTTTTGGATAACCATTTACCAATATTAAGCTCGGATAATCCATCATGTAGATTTTGTTGGCAATAATCATAACAATCTCACCAGAGGGTCTTTGATAAACGACTGTAATAGCTTTAAAATCTTGAGGTAAGAAGGTTAACCAATCTGTAATAAACTGGGGTCGTTTGTTTTTTAAGGCTGTTGAGTTATCAAGATCTAAAAGCCAAAACCATTTTTCATAAAAGACATACATTAACTGATTAACAATTAAAATAGTGTTAACATTCAAATCACATAAATTTGGCTCTGGCTTTGGTGTATCTGGAGTTGGTGTTTTATCTGGTACGTTAGGCTCTGTGGCTTTACCATATAAACTTTGAATAGCTAAAATGTCATCTTGATGTAGCTCTATTTGATTGTTAGCGTATGCATACATAATAGCATCCGGATTGTTTGAATGGGATATACCTAAGGCATGGCCTATTTCATGTATCATAACAGAAAGTAAATTTGTTTGATATTGAGGAGTATTAGCATCGGTATTTAAATACCAAGATTCATCTTGATCGATATGAATTTCAATAGGTGAATTAATGCTATTTGGGTAATTTGCATGAGCCAAAACTCCACCTTTTCCATCAAATCCACTGAAACATTGCCCACTTATTTTGTGATTTCTATGAAGGCTACCACGTTTATTTGATATAATTATATCTGGATTCCTCAAATCGTTCTCAAATGAGAGATCTGTATGTTTTTTCCAAACATCGAAAGCGGCTCTAGCTACACTTTGCATTGCTTGATTAGCTAAAGCATAATGCCATTTTATATTTTTATTATTCCATTTATACCGCCGAGTAGTAAAATTTATATCGTCATCGGTGATACCACATCGCGATGTATTCATTAATTGTAAAGTACATTCATCTAAATCACCAGTGATATCGAGATTGTAGTACTCTTGGAACAATTTTAATGCAGATTGGAAAGTTGTTTCATTTACTTCTGAAATTTCATGTTCGTCTATAGTCAAGTATCCAAAATTACGCAGATAGTTGATAGCAAATTGATTCTGATTTTCATGTGATATTATTTCTAATTGAACCTTTGTTAGGGTAACAATTATAATGCAAAATGTAATTATTCTGTTCATTTATTTATTTATATAAATATTTTACTATCATTTCTCTCGAGCCCAAAAGAGTAATGTCTTATAATTATTTTTATTTAAAAAATGAAATTTTTAATTAAAAAAAGTTATATAATAAATGGATTTAAAACAAAATATTAAGCACCGAACCGGTGCAACTGTAAAGGAACTAAGGGTTCTGGCAACGGAACTCAAACTAAAAGGAGTATACAAGATGAAGAAGGCTGCTCTTCTTGAAGCTGTAAGCAGTGCTTGGAGTAATGCCGGAGATAGTGCTTTGTTTACGTATCAAGAATCAGAGCTGCCTAAGAAGAGCGTTCGTGAACTAAAACAAGTCGCCAGAGAAAACAAAATTAAGGGCTACTCAGTAATTAATTCAAAGAAAGGGTTGCTAAATTTGATAGCGGAAGAAAAGGAACGTTTGGAAAAAATCAGGCATTTTGGATTCGATCAAGACCTCTTTGAAATTAAAAAGGAACCAAAACCTGTTCAATCTAAGGACTTAAAAATTGTGAAGCAAAAATTGGGCCAAATTTTTCCTTAAAAAATATATATATTTAATGAAACAGTAGCTAAAAAGTCACCTTTCGAAATTCATCAAGGTGTTCGTACTGTGCTGATCAAAAAGTTTAACGTATGGCAGACAGCATATACTATACACATAAAAAATTTGCAAGGAAAACCAATAGAACAAATGAAAGCGGTCAGAAAAGGTGTGCATGCAGCCATAAAAGAAGTAAGAAAACTAACTGATTTTAAGCCAGGTGATCAGATGAAAGTAGTTGCAGAAAATAATAATTTTAACCATGTGATTTCATCAAAAAGAAAAAGAAAAGTTAATGCTTCACATCTACTTGACCAGATTGAAAGAATAATAACATCTAATGAAAATGTAGATATCAACAATACCACTTTTCACTTTGAGGTTTACAAAATAACCAGAGGAAAAGGAGCAAAGGGTAAGAAAATAATCAATATTGCTAAAGATGCTATGGCTAAAAGAAGCATAAACAAAATAACCAACACCGATAACCTGTGCGGGCCAAGAGCAATAATCACAGCCCTAACCTATGAAACTAGAAATATACTTGACAGGACATTAACTGATAATGAAATTACCTACATTAGGAAAGGACGGAGTTTGCAAGAAAAATTAGCGAAAGAGTTATGCACAAGATTCGAAATGAACTGTGAAGATGGGTTTAGTTTAGACGATATTAGAAGTGTTGCATATCTCATGGGTGTTCGGATTAAGGTTGTTTCGGCTGCCCATTTTAACAAAGTAATCCAGGCCTCAGGTGTAAATGACGCGATAACAATTTATTTGTACTTGCATAACGACCATTATGATTCCATTAATAATATACGAGGATTTTATGGAAGTTCATATTACTGCAAAAAATGTGATATACCTTACGATCATCAGGACAAGCACTCGTGTAAAAAAGATAAAAATGTGTGTAATTTGTGTTTGTGCCCAAAACATGATTTCCCAGAAGGTATGCGACCCCGAGTATACTGTAAAAAGTGCAATAGATATTGTTTTGGTAAAGATTGCGTTGATAACCATGAGAGAGTGTGTGAGGTAGCTTACAAGTGCAAAAAGTGTAATAAGATATGTAACAGAAGTGATAAGCACAATTGTGGGTACTCTAAGTGTTGGAATTGTAATGATATCGTGAAAAGAGACGAGCACCAATGTTATATGCAAGGAAAGAAAAACCGTGGGGGATACTGTATGGAAGATTGTATTTGCAATGGAAAGGCTGATAAGCGATATAAATGGTGCACTTACACGGAAAACTACTACTTTTTCGATTACGAAGCTGAACAAGATACCGGAGTACACGTCCCAAACTTTGTATCCGTTTATGACTTTAATGGTGTTAGGCGGGCTTTCCTAAAAAATGACGAATTTTGTCAGTGGCTAATATCAGACAACCACAAAGGTTTTACGTGTATAGCACACAATGCAAAAGGTTATGATGCGCATTTTATTTTACAATATTGCATCAATAATGGCATTAAGCCTAAAACTATTTACCAAGGGTCTAAAATTATGGAGCTCAAAATACCCACCCTAAGGCTCAGAATAATTGACAGCATAAACTTTATCCAAGGAGGTCTCGCATCCTTTCCCAAAACATTTGAACTAAAAGAACTAAAAAAGGGGTATTTTCCACACTTTTTCAACAAGAAAGAAAATCAAAATTACGTAGGGTCCATTCCAGCTACTAAATACTATGGTGTTGATACAATGAAACCTGATGCTAGAAAAGTATTCCTGGAATGGCACGCTGAGAAAGTGAAAGAAAACTACGTGTTTGACTTTAAGAAAGAATTAGCCGAGTATTGCCATTCTGATGTCGATATATTACGGCGAGGTTGCCTCGCCTTTAGACAGTCATTTTTAGAAATAGCAAATATAGACCCCTTCCAATACATAACTATAGCCAGTGTTTGTATGGCGATTTACAGGTCAAAATTCCTTAAAGAAGACACGATTGCTGTAGTCAAAGAGCAAAAAAAAAGAGATGTTCAGTAAGGAGTCTATAGCATGGTTAAGTTCGTTCCCTAATGTTCTACACGCATTAAACGGTGGCGAGGTCACAATGTGTAGAGCCAAAGTCGATGGGTACGACTATAAGACTAAAACTGTGTACCAATATCATGGTTGTTTTTGGCATGGTTGTCCCGACTGCTACTCAGGCGATACCATTAACAATGTCAACAATGAAACTATGGATGACTTGCTTACAAAAACTATAGAGCGAACACAAGCTCTTAAAAATGCCGGGTACAAGGTTGTAGAAATGTGGAGCTGTAAATGGAAAAATTCTAAAGCTTATAAGGAAAGCCTAAACAAAACAAAAAATGTTGTAGAACCTCTAAACCCCAGGGACGCATTCTTCGGTGGTAGGACAAATGCCACAAAGTTGAAAGTTTCTGGAAAAAAGCTGAGATATATAGATATATGCAGTTTATATCCAACAGTCATGTTTTACGACATGTACACTGTAAGGCACCCTAAAAAATATTTATGCCAGAAAAATACAATACCGACTGGTTTGGTTTAGTTAAATGTAAAGTTCTTCCTCCAAGAGGTCTTTATCATCCAGTCCTTCCTGTGAAGCTAGATAAGCTGATGTTCTCTCTGTGCGCGAAGTGTGCAGAAGAAAAGGTCGGCCGCTGTAATCATAGTAATGAAGAGAGGGCGCTTCTTGGGACTTGGCCTACAATCGAACTTAATAAGGCTCTTGAGAAAGGCTACAAAATCCAGAAAATTTACGAAGTATGGCATTTTAAAGAGAAAAGTAATGAGCTTTTCAAGGACTATATTAAAACCTTTATGAAAATTAAGCTAGAAACTAGTCCTTGGGATGGTGATTACAAATCTAAAAAAGAATATGCAAGGGTTATAAAAGAAAAGCAAGGCATAAAGCTTGATATTGACAAAATTGAACCCAATGCTGGGAAGAGGGCAGTGGCTAAAATATGCTTAAATTCTCTTTGGGGAAAGTTCGGTCAGAGGCAAAACATGTCACAAACAGAGTTCATTGATGACCCTAAGAGGTGGTACGAATTGCTATTAGACGATAAGATAGAAATTACTAATGTAATGTACATCAATGATGAAGTAATTGAGGTAACATACCACTACAATGATTTCTATGTAGAAAATAGCACAAATACCAACATAATTGTGGCAGCTTTCACCACTTCCAATGCTAGAATAAGATTATACAACATGCTTGATAAATTAGGTAACGCAGTAGTTTATTATGACACTGATAGTATTGTTTACATAGATGATGGAACAAACACCGTAGAGATCGGTTGTATGCTCGGTGAATGGACTGACGAATTTGGCAAAGATGATCATGGTACTGATTGGATAAGCACAGGTCCTAAGAGTTATGCGTACGAAACATATAAAGGCAAACAGGTTACCAAAATTAAAGGATTTACACTCAACCACGAAAATGCCAAAAAACTTAACATGAAGACAATGACTGACTTAATACAAGGTTCTAATAATAAGGTTGTTATAAGCAATAACATGATAACAAGAGATAAGAAAACAAAAAACCTTGTAAATAAAAATATTGCCAAAGAATTTAAAGTCGACTACGACAAGCGTATGATCCTGGAAGAAGAAGACAACATAATTGATACACTTCCTTGGGGATACTAAATATAATAGTGTACACATCATTTTTATAGCTATTTATAGCCTTGTTTTAACCATAATTTTTAGCCATAATTTCTAAAACGTTATTGGTAATTTTAGTCATTATTTTAACCATTATTCTTTCCCTAATTTCTAAAAATGTTACTGATAATTTTAGCCTTGTTTTAACCATTATGCTATCCATAATTCTTTAAAAAGTTATTGGTAATTTTAACCATTATTTTATCCTTAATTCTTTTAAAAATTTACTGGTTCCTTTTAACCATTATTTTAGGTGTTTGTAGGATCAATTTGTGTTTCGTTTTATAGGTAGAGTTAAGCATAACTTTGTCATTTATATATTAGAGTCATTTTTATGGTTACTTTTAACCATATTTTATTAAAAATAACATTGGTAATTTTATGGCTACGTTATCCATAACTTTTTATTATTTTTATGGTTAATTTTTATGGATAATAGTAACCACAAATTAAATAGTGTTTTATGGTTAGTTTTAACCATCATTACTATCAATATTTTTTTATTACGTTTTATGGTTAGTAGTAGCCATATTTCTTTAAAAGTTGGTGAACATTAAATGGTTAATTTTAAGCATAAATGTGATAGTGTTTTATGGTTGGTTGTAGCCATAATTTCACATGAAATTATAGGTACTTTTTATGGTTATCTTTAGCCATAAAAGGTAATTCAAATTATGGTTAGTCCTAACCATAATTTATCTGAAAAAATGTAATGGTTAAGATAACCATATTTTCTTTGGACAAATTTTTTCAAGAAGTTTAAGGTCATTTTATCCATAATTTCTTTGAAGAAAATATAATGGTACTTTTAACCACACTTAATTGTCTGTCCCATACCTACGCCTATACTACTTTCATTTTCTGCAAAATGAACTCCCCTAGTTGCTGGAGAACGTGCCATTGCGCGAGCGATTATGAATGTTGTGGTAACAGGATGGGACTCCACCTCACGGATCAGTAGTTGTCCGGAACCATCTACATACTACAGTACATATCCAAATAAATGAATACGATAGGGAGAACCCGTTCACTGGTCAGACAGAACACCCGATCTTACGCCACTTGACTTGTTCCAGTGAGGTCACTTAAAGCAGGTAGTGTATGTACAGGAGCCTAAAGATCCTGGTCACCTTCGGCAATTTATTACCGGGGCATGGCCACCTGTTACAACGTGCAAGACTCTCTTTACAACGCCGTGCTGAAATCTGTATAAACCAAGTTGGTCAACATTTCGAACACTTACTACACTGAATATGCAGGGTATCCTGCTTTCTTCCTACAGCCCATAACGTAGTCGTCCAACCTGGATACGTACCATCGTTTAAAAACAGTCCTTTTCAGGGTCAAATAAAAATTCACTCGTTGGAACAGGTAGATGTGTGACCATGATACATTTACTGTAAATGGCAAAACGCGAAAAAAAAAAATCGTACCGTTCTGGGAATTAAACCTGCTGCCAGGAAGCTTGGCTGACGCAACAGCAGTAATGCATGATTTAGCCACCTTAGCTACTGATAGACGTGGTGTGATTATGGCACGTATTGAATCTATTCGTAGTCTTCACAGACACTTCCTGTCCAAAGGTAAGGTAGTGTTATTCGGAGCTGTGATCGTTTTAGACATTCATTATAGTTGAGGTCATTGAAATAACACTGCTGTTAATGATTTATACTATATTCGTGAGCATGAACTCAACGCTAAAGTTGTACTAAGGCCGTAATGGGGCAGGTACTAATGTTTTAGGATGGCTATGATATTCGCGTTAGTTGGGTTGGCTTTCTCCGAAAGAAAAAAAGGACTGGTGGATCATCTCTCTAACAGTTGCAGAGATATTAAATATGTGTGTTCTCTAGTGTAGAAAACCCCTTGATGGCAGCAGAGTTGGGAAGGAAGGTTCAAGAGGCTCGCCTGAGATGCTACGGTAAAGATGCTAGAGAGTTAAGTTCCGTGGGAATAAAATGTTGAATGTGGAAGTGTTTGGCGTGAGAAATAAGGGGAGACAGAAATAACGATGGAAATATCTCCTTGAAAGACGAGTGATGAAGCATAGTTCTCTTCGGAGAAGGCTCATCATTAGGGCTCGGATTCTTAGGTGCTAAAAATCTGGAAAATATTTATTTTTTATGTATTAAAAATACCTGAAATATGTGACAAAAAAGTTAAAATATTTAATTATAATTTTGTTTATTAATGTGAATATAAACAACATGCAGTACCGGTACTCACGAATTCAATTTTACTGTCTGCTGAAGTATTATAATACCCAACGAGATACATCTTCAGGTTGTCCATCACAAATGACCGACGATTATCGCGGAACACTTCTGACGGCGCGAAACTGCGGCAATATGTTTCTTGCCCTTGAGGTGTTGTGTAACTTGAGATCGCTGTTCAGCCTTGATTGCTTTCCCACATGGTTGACAGAACAGAACGCCCCCATCAGAAATAAAATTATCAATGAATTCGGCAACATACTGCTGCAGACGATAACTTGTATTTCCTTTTACTTTAGGCATCGTAGCACTCCCTTACACTTCACAGTGCCAGAAATGAACTGCATGTGAGTGACACTGGTTCCAGGTAGTAGGGGGGGGGGGGGGAGGAGGAGGGATGGAGAGGGGGGGAGGAGGGAAGGTCTAGCACGTGGTGCAATATGGCTATGGACAAGAAAATCCCCGGCTTCCACAGTGAGTGGCACGGGGGGACAAGTTAAGAATTACACATCTGCAAGCTGACATGCACTCTGCATGAAGAATAGATAGCTCACAGGTCCTTCCCCGGTGAAGTAACCGAGAACAAAAATGCAGTAAACTGAAAGTTCTTGCATACTGATTTTTTAAAATGTAAATATTATGTCTTTTTATGTGCTAACACGTGAAAAGTAGGAATTTATGTATTTATAGAAAAATTATTAAAATATGTATTTACATTAAAAAAATATTTATTTACCTAAAAATCCGAGCCCTACTTATCATAAACAGTGATCTCATAGGGAAGAAAACAGTTTCGATACGTAAACAACCTCGTGCTAACACAGGTTGGTATAGAGAGGAAGGGTCATAATGAAATGAGCCAGTGTTATTAGTGTATGAGCAATTACAGGAGTTGCATTATCAATGAAGCGAGCTTTGCGTGCTAGACTATGAATCACTTCGATCGCGAGATAGCGCTTCCCGACGCGTGTTTTATCTACAGTTGGTATGGCAACCACTCAAACAAACACGAATAGTGGCATACCTCAATCGAACAGAAGCCAGATGATCAAACAGCTGCCACTACCGAGTAAGTTATTACCTGAATTCTAATAAGGAAAGCAAGCTTGCAAACTTCCATAGGGGTCCAATAAACTACATGTTTGGCTCCTGGAAACAACAATCAACATCATCATCAACAAACTACCGACAGTAGTGGCTACGCGGGCTAAAGCGCTGCGTTAGGTCGAGGGGCCAAGCTCTCTGCTGACTCGGTAGACGCGTGGGTTCGAGCCCCACCGTCGGCTGTCCTTGAAATGGTTTTCCGTGGTTTCCCCTTTTCAACACCAGGCAAATGCTGGGACAGTACCTTCTGACAGGCCACGGCCGCTTCCTTCCACATCCTTGCCCAGTTTCATTCATCTTCATCCATTCCTTCTCTCATCCCGACGCGCAGGTCGCCCACGGGCGTCGACTAGAAAGACCTGCACTCGGCCTCTCAGGAGGCTACACGACAAAAATAAAATCAACAAACTTCCTTGAATGGGCACAAGGACCTGCAAAATAGAGATATCAACCTTCTGTAGGTAATTCAAAAGTAAACATAAGCAAGTGTATAATTTATGTGGCTTTAAACCATCAGATCATAAGCCACGAGCCTTCTTTTTATTTGGGATACGAACAACTGGACCTGTCATGTACTAGCTGAGAATTGAATTCTAGCTGCATTGATGAGAAGCGAGCAGTTACACCATGCTGCTATCTCGTAGTTCTCGTATCGTCATTACTAGGGCCCGGATTTTGATGACATGTCATCTTTTTACTGAGCTGTCTAAAACAATGCTGAAATACATTGAAACTCCGGACGGACCACGCCGTCTTCAAACATGTCATTTCTATTTTGCATCTTTTTGCATTTTTGTGTGTTATTTTTCCATTTTAAGAGCATATTTTTAAGTTTGGTAGATTTTTTGGGTCATATTTTAGAAAAATCAGCCTTTACAGGTCATTTATTTTCCAATTTAGTCATGTCACAGCTTTATATGAGGGAGTTACGCCTCTCGGAGTTAGCAGCAAACGACCTTCCTCACATCATGTACGCTCCGATCACATCAGTTGATGTTGAACGCAGCTTTTCGAGATTTAAAAACATGTTGGCTGATATCAGCATATCATTTACATTTGGCAACATAAGAATGACATTCGTAGTGCAGTGCAACTCAGACTAAAGTGAACATAAACCTTGTGTTAAGTGCTAGAAATCTATTTTGATTGATTTTTCAGTTTGAGCTTAAGATGTCCTTTTTCAATTATTGTTGAGTTTATTATTATAAGATAATTTTATCCATTTTATAATGCATTTTTCGAATTTTTGAAATATTGGTTAGTTTATTATTATAAGATCCTTTTGTCCATTTTTAGTGCATTTTTAGATAATTTATTACAGTCATTTTTGCAAATTTGAAGTGCATTTTGTAAACAATTTTACGGCATCAACGTCCGGACCCTAGTCATTACATCCAAATGTTGAACTGGCGGGATGTAAGACCTCACTCTACATCTGGCCTGCGGTGTGGAACATGAGGGCACCACGACCAGCCCATGAAGGAATTCCATCCAGAACTCACTTCCACCTGCATTTAAAGGGACAGATGACCTCACTGTTCCATCCTTAAAACAACAATAAATAACTACCTACAGTTGGCTGTGGTGACCTTGACCCACCTGGATCATGAAAAACAATTCACAAAACTCTGCCATTACCTTGGATCAATCCTCGCATACAAAATATTTGGAGTTATTTCCCTCAGATTACATATAAATAATAAGAATGTTTCAACCCCGTTTCCTCAGGAACCAGGCACCGTCGATAGATACGTGCCAAAGTTCTGAGATGATTTCTGACTCTGCCAATATCGTGGTCTAAGATTCGAACGGAAAGCACTCACAGCCTCAGCCTTCCTATACGTGGTTTTCCTTACAGTAGATTTCCACTTACACACTAAGAAAATGATGAGATGGTACTTTACTTGGGATAACTCTATTCAGAGTTGGAGATTACGTGTTACTCGTTATCAGTAACCGTTATGTCTTACAATAACGGGAGGGTAACGTCGTTACTTTTAAGAGTAACGAAATAACGAAAATGCTCGTTACTCATTCAAGTTGGAGCAATCAATTGTCAACAGTTCGTGGGAATGGAACCAACACCTTTATATTATGAACCAACCCAACACAAACAACAACCATAAGCGAATCGTGAATTTATGATGATTTTGAAAGGTTCAAGGCCCTGCGCCTCTCTGTTCCCCGCATTGGTGCCATAAACATTCCAAATGCTCTTAAAGCCGCAAAAATGTCTGTGCAGACCCTTTTTTTTTTATAATATTAAATGATCTTGTCGACTTCGTCGTTACGCTGGTGTCGGGCGTTACGTTACGGTGACGGGGCGAAATGTACGCAGATGCACTGAGGTGTGTGACGGCATAGTACCGCTTGGTGCATGTGTTCCCCGACAATCTCTACTTCGTTAGCATAAGACAAAAATCCCCGATTCTTGGATGTCACGGGTAATCTCGAGAACCACTGGATGGATTTTGATGCGGTTTTCACCATTCTGTAAGGCATATCTCGAGGAAAGATTCTGTATAAAATTATTTATGATCAAAGGAAGCCAAGCAGCAACGATGTCAGTGAAAAAGTCGAAAACAAACTTGGTGTCCGTGCGCTTCTTAAGCTTACGCTGGGCAACCGTTAAAAATAGCAATATACTATGAGCGTAAGAATTGGTCAGCATGAAAAGTTCTACAAAAAGGTCCGCGAGAGCATATCTCTATCTTCAATACATCGCCCACTATAAGTGTTTTTAGACTGGATGGAAGGGGCACGTCCCCACGCGCTCTGGAGAGCTGACGGCATCCTACGAGCCTGACCTTGCTTTGCCCTTGGTTTGCACTTGCCGTTCGCGAGTAATTTGAAACAACGTTAAGTGTTATAAAGCAAGATAAGTATTATGCAGATAATTTTCTAACATGTCAAGAGTCTTAGGCTTCGAGCGAAGCGAGAAGCCTCCTGCCTTACTAGCATTTTTCAGCATTTGTAGCATTTAAAATGATACAAAGTCTAGTCTTTCAGACTGACTGTCACTTTTTTACTTAGTGGCCTGGGATTAGAAAACTTCCCACAATCTTCTGTGATTCACATACGGCCTATATAAAAAGTCTGTAAGAGATTAGTCCCGACCCTCAAACAGGGTTTATGAACCATTCTCGATTATCTCAAAACGTGCGCAATAGCTTCTGTAGCAGCTATATTTCGGACATGTTTCTGTAGGCAATTCTGAGAAACACATTTTCGACTAAGGAGTCTGAGAACACAAAGTAACATTTTATTACTTACTCAAAAGGTTTGGGGAGGGCTTGGAACCGAACCTCTGCCATATTTTATGATATACGCTAAATGTTCAAACCATCAGCGAGGTATCTTCGCTGGTGAGATTGACGCTAAGACGTGTTTGTGTCTAGAGTTGTGTCATTGTAACGGAGCAGAAATAAGAGAAGGCGATAGGAATATTCGTTGGTATAGTTAACTTCCTAAAATAGGATGGAAATAATGACACCTATCAATGTAAAGTGTGTTTATATGGAAATAAATACAGAGTAGTCGCAGTTTCGCAGCGAACATAAGGGGAGGTGGACGACATTACAGGAGAAAATGTCGTTAAAAATGACATTGAACTCAAATATCTCGTTCAATTTTTGTAATACAATTTCCTAACTCTAACGTATCTTAAGTCCTATACAGTATATTTATATAAAATAGAGTTATTCTATTTTGAATATACAGTACAGTAAATTGTTTTAGTATACATCGTGAGTCTTAGGTGCACTTTTCTCAGAACCTACTGAAGATACATAGCTGTTATTTTCCATGTTCTTTGCGTGAATGTATATTTGTAAAATAGACTAACAAAAATCGTACATTAATTTTATTAGTGACATCTAGGGGCTTAAAATATGAAAATTCTCTTTCAGTTTTCAGAGAACAGAAATTAAAATGGCTGTAAGAAGAAGAAGAAGAGCAATTAAATTCAAAATAATAAGTCTATTATAACAGACGAAGACTTTTAAACACAGATCTGAATGTCTTTATTTCCTAAAGCACAGCCGTTACTGAGCAAAGTGCACCTAGATCTCACGATGTATACTAAAACAAATCTATGCACTATTTAAAAAATAGAATAACGTTATTTTATAGAAATATATGAGACTTTAAATCAGCCTAAATTTAAGGGACATTGATGTCTTATCCAATCTGAGCGTTTAGAATTTGTATTACAAAAATTGAGCGAGATATTTTCACACTGCTTTAAGTTATTATGTCAGTAATAATTAGTTATTGAGAGTTGTATGCAGACAACATTTCCAAGTTTGTGATCGACAGGTTCGTTCTTCTGTCAGCACACACGGGAACTCTGAAAAAAAAAAGAAGCAAAACAACAATAATCTTATTCCTCTCCTATAGCGTCTGCCACCTATCAAGTCGTTGGCGAACCATTTCAACTCATACCATCTAGCGACAACATTCCATACCGTGTGGATTTTTTCAGATATGACAAGGCAGAAAACAGTTCTGTCTACTATTTTCAAATTTAGTTAATTTGTCACTAATTGCCGAAAAATTCCGTATTTTCGCGAATAACGACAAAATAGATGCTAAATTCACGAGACATAGATTTGTTGCGATTTTTCTTGAGTGTTCCGCGAGTTGATACATGTAATTAGGTGATATTTTTTTATGTAAAACATGTTCTAAACCAATGTTTATATGTTTAAATGGTTTTCGTGATTTCGCGAGTCGCGAATCTTTACTATCTCTAGGCATTATTTAGTGCTTATGGAAGGATTTATAGTAACTGTAAATAGTAGAAAAAACATGTTAGGTGTAAGTAAGATAGAGATGCGACCATATTGTAAATTGAAAGAAAACAGACACACAATCAAAACATTAATACCATACCAGAACGATGCCGAAGCATATAATTAATTATCTTGCTTAAAATCAGTGGAAACGGGTAGTATGTTTTGGGAGAATTCGAGTACTTAACATTAAGTAACTTGACGCAGATATTGAGAGTTACAAATTTTTGGATTGGAACTTATGGTCATCAGAATCATACAGTTTTAAATATCGAAGCTAGGAGCATATTGGCTGTGTATTCAAAGGTACAGTATAGGAGAGGTTCATGTAGCCTACGTGTGTTCTACGAAACAATAACCCAGAGTAAAGAACCATATAATATAAGTAGGCTACTGTATGTGTCAAGGTGAGTAATGTGGAGAGTAAGGTGTCTTATTCGACGAATGGTAAGAATAAAGTCAGGAGATGAGGATCATCCTGATGGAAATTGCTACACTCGTATGTAGGTTGCTAAATGATGAAATGGTAAGTAGGCCTAATGTGTATTGTAGGGGAAGTCAAATGACCCTGATAAATATACGAACGAAGTGTCGTAGGGTAAGTGACCCAAATCTACAAGAATCTACGACGTATAAAAATAAGGTCATCAAGCAGGTTAAATTCAGAGGATGAGTTATGCCTCCTGATCACGTGACGAGAATCTACGTTAATTAGCATCTATATTGTTATATACATGGCACACATTTCTACGAGGTATTAAATAGGGCCCCTGGTTAGATGTTGATGTTGAGTAATGGCAAGTACCTCTCCTATGAGCCAGATTTCCGTGAGCACCAACCTAATATCCAGCCAATATTGTACAGTAGAGTTTTACAGTATATGAAAATGTGTACAGGATTATATTGCAGTTATTAAGATTTATGGCTGACATAGATTTATGAGATTATCTATGAGATCATGTTTGAATAACTAATATTGAGATGCCACAGTGTTGTGTTGCAATGTTTTGAAGTCAAAGAATAAGTTTATAATTATGTTGATGATGGATAGGACAATGAAGTCCAAGCAATAGCCTACTTCTGATTTTTGAGAATGATGGAACGTACACGTCGTCGACTATTATAGGGATTTTTACCCTTGTTTTGAACCCGCGATCTTGGGCATAGCAGTTCAGCATGCTACTGACTACGCCAAGATAGCGGGTTCAAATCCGGCCGAAGTCGTAGGATTTTTAAGAGCGTTAAAATCATTCAATATGCCTTCCTTCGGAGGGGAAATAAAGAGCCGGCAGGCCCATGTCATAGATTTATGGCATGTAAAAGAACCTACCACTACAATTGGTAGTGTGTAGCCAAAATGTCTAGGTTATTTGGTTAGAGACGATCTATCAAGTCCCAACGTTCGCCGCTGGGTATCAATGACAGTGTCGTCTGGTAGCCAAAGATGGAACTACTTGAATTTGAACTTGTTGGGGAGCCTACGGGCGATCAATTGAAATGCCCTGCTATGGCCATTGGCTGCTATTCAAATACGGTACCCTTGTTTTATGAATGCTTAAATGTCAACTGCTTTCAAGTATAAGAATTCACATTGAATTCGGGCATCATTGGGGTATGGTAGTGCATTCTGAAGTTTATTGACATTGAATAACTGAATGACCATTTATAGGGTTACTAGCAACCCGACCCAGCTTCGCCCGGGAACAGTTATGAATGCCTTACGTGACAAGCGCTGTTCTTCCCAATGTCAATGAACAACGACCAATATCCGTTTTACGTCTCGGCATGACGGGTTAAAATCACTGACTGGACTATTAATTATATTATCATGGAGATGCATGTGCAACAAATTCTTGTCAGACGTAATTTAAGAATGTCGAGGTGCATGAAACACAAATCCCCCTTCCGTCCAATCTTAACTTGACTGTGTATTTTGCGGAACGAAAAGTTCACAGGCGAAATGAAGAAAATGCGAGTTGCTCTTCCAGGGAAACTCCAAACACAACCACTCTTCTCTAAAGTTTTTAACTCAACACGACTCGACAGTTTGCTGCTGGCTGTATCTGGGGCATTAAGCTCGTCCGCTAGCTAAGCTGTAACTGGGATGATAGACTCGCCCCTAGCTAGCTCGTAAACTGTCGCCTCAGTAACTGAATGGAGATTGTTGGAAGAAATGAAAACGTAAAAACAGTTATAGTAGGCGGTGTATTGAGATATGCTCTCCCGGGCCTTTTTGTAGAACTTTTCATGCTGAACAATTCTTATACTCGTAGTATACAGATATTTTAACGGTTTGCCAAGCGTAAGCTTAAAAAGCGCACGGGGCCAGTTTATTTCGACCTTTTCACTGAAATAGTTAGTGCTTGACTTCCTTTGGTCATAAATATATTATTTTCTATAGAAACCTCCCTCAAGACATCCTTTTTAAAATGATGATAACTGCATCAAAATCCATTTAGTGGTTCTCGAGATTACCCGTGACATCCAAGAATCGGGGACTTTGTTTTATACTAAGTAGAGATTATACGCCAATTTAATATAATACAATCCCCCTTCCACCCAATCTTAAATTGACTGTGAATTTTGCGGAACGAAAAGTTCACAGGCGAAATGAGAGTTTCACTTCCAGGGAATGGCGAGGTGAATGAAACTCAAATTCCGTCCAATCTTAACTTGACTCTGTTTCACAGGCTAAATGAAGAAAACCCGAGTTTCACTTCCAGAGAAATTCCAAACACAACCACCCTTCTCAGAAATCTTAAATCAACATGACTCAACGGTTTGCTGCTGGCTGCATCTGGAGCAATAAGTTCGCCCGCTAGCTAGGCTGTAACAGGGATGGTAGACTCGCCCTTAGCTAGCTCGTAAACTGTCGCCTCAGTAGTTGAATGGACATGGTTGGAAGAAATTAAAACGTAAAAACACTTATAGTGGGCGATGTAATGAAGATATACATATGCTCACGAGGACTTTTTTTTAGAGCTTTCCATGCTGAACAATTCTAACACACATAGTATTTAGATATTTTAACGGTTTGCCCAGCGTAAGCCGACAAAAGGCTCGGACGCCAGTTTTTTTTCGACTTTTCCACTTAAATCGTTACTGCTCGGCTTCCTTTGATCATAAATAAAATATTTTCTACAGAAATCATCCTCGAGATATCCTTTACAGGATGGTGAAAACCGCATCATAATCCATCCTGTGGTTCTCGAGTTTACCCGTAACATCCAAGAATCGGGGACTTTGTTTTATACTAAGTAGAGATGAACAATACATTTTATTTTGTGGACATGATGATAGCAGGTCTGGGTTTACTTTATTGTTTGTGTGATAGATAATGCTATATTATTTTAATAGTTTAAGAATAATTATGATAAATAATTAGTTAGTGTAGGTCACAGTCTCTATTCCTTCCATAAGCCTTGGAATGATACTGATGCTCATCTAATAATAATTATTGACTGAAACAACTCCAATTTTGATTTTCGATTTTATAAGAAAGATTGAGTGAGATAAATATACTAATCATAGACAAATACATGAGATACCAAATATTCTGACACAGCATGGAAACCTTATATAATTTGAACCTTATGCAATTTGGTAATATTTTCCGTATTGAGTAATAACATGAAATATATAACCTATGAGTATTTTTCTACAATTAAGTGTTCATAATGTATTCAGTTTCCCAACTCTATACAATGCTATACCTATACAAGCAAACCAAGTAAGTTGAAGTGTAGTTCCGTAAATAATCGCGTGGACTAGGCCTACAGTTGTGATCCAAAAATCTTTGGTAGGTTATGCCACTGACACGCTAGTGGCCATTGATGTAATATTTCACGGTGATTGTAGTGGGGAGATCTTCTAGGAAAGGTACTGAGCAGTATGTACCAAAATGATCTCAGATATAAAACAAATATCCAATTGAGCACCCCCTATTTTTGTACATAAAAACGTGTAATTTTGTGTTAAATATCTTATGTATTATTTTTCATGTTAGGGAGTATAAACACTTGCTTTCCCGCCTAATGTAATTGGGCACAATATTTGTGTTGACCGACTGGAAAGCTTTCTTTAATAGAACTAGGCAACACTGGGGTCCGAGGACATGTTCGGCTCGCCAGTTTTGTAGCTGCTTCGAGACGGACACCCAATGGGTGAGCTTCAAGTACCGTTGGGGAGGAAAGTAGGAATGTAAGGACGAGGAGTTGGAAGGTAGCGGCTGTGGCCTATAGTTAGGGACCAACCCCAGCATTTGCCTGGAAGGAAGATGGGAAACCACAGAAGACCATCTTCAAGGTTGCCGGCGGGATTCGAACCTCCTCGCCTCCCGGATGTGAGCGACTGCCAGCAGTCATGCCATTACGACCACGGCTAACTCACCCGGTAATAAATCAAATGAACCTGGATTACAATAGTAATCTACGCGACCAAGGGCTAATGAAACAGGACCAGGTCCACTTTTACGGCCATCCCCACTGTTGCTGTCAGTATGGCAGATCCCCTCCTCACCACCCCTCAAGGCTATCATATTATCACGATGATGATGATGATGATGATGATGGTAATTGTTGCTGTAGGGGGCCCGAGATCTTTCCTAATCCACTGATGCGTGTCCCGATCTCGGTCAGCTACCCCGCCTATCACCCACGTACCTTACTGCTCGGGTCCAAGCTTCGTGAATCTGAGAGGAATGTGGATCGCCGACGTTGACGATTTATGATGATTTATGATGAGTTTGATGACAGACGTGCTGGGTTCCCGGTTCATGCGTAGTAACAGAACCAAATACATTGTTCGGTGACTCACTCATTCATTCGCAACACCACAGTGGTTTGAGCAACGGCCCTATGTTAGCAGCATTGGAATAGACATGAATACCATATAACACGGCGGGCTGTTGACAGACCCTTCTCTTCTCGCCTCCCCATTCCCTGTCTCTTCCCTTCACCCCGCAAGTTCACAGAGCTTGGACCCGAGCAGTACATCCACTTTGCCTGTCCTCCTTGTCTGTCTTTGGCGTTGACAGCGCATGCAGCCTAAGCCTTCTTATCAGCATTGTGTCATCAATTAAGATTATATGTTGACAGTGGAATGGCAGAGCCATCGGAAGACAATGCACTGCCGAAACGTAAATCGAACGATTCGCGTAGGTGTTTTTAATCGTAGTGGAAATAGGCTTTTTTCTGTCCATTCTAGTGAAGGTCCGGAGTATTTGTTTTGCAACTGAGTCGTCCGTATAGAAGAAGTATAATTTGGAAGCATCATTTCCAAGCCCAATATGGAAACGATGGCGTTAACTTCTATGCCGAGGAAAAGAAAAAATAATCTCGAAGGAATTTGTAGCCACGTTGTCAGTGTGCATCGTACTTCGTGACTGCAGTGTTTAAGACGATCGAGCGACCCGCCAAATGCGAGATATGGGCAATTATTCTTGGCAGCAAGAAATATGACAGGGTCAGACATTTATCATCAGACCTGTGAAGTGTATCGCTCTAATGTAGTGAGCGATAGCAAACTGCATAAATGTATGAGATTGTTCGAGGACAAGTGGAAGAACGTTGCCTGCTGCCTGCTGCTTGACACCAAAATCAATGAAGTCAGACGATTTACAATTTCCATGCTGTCATTGAAATTTCCGCACGTCTCAAAGTGAGTTCTGTTAACTCTTCTCGCAGGTGGCAGATTGCTTTAATGAGGGTGTATAAAAGCGCATCGTACGCTACGACATGGGAACTATGTGGGGGGAAAAATAACGGCATACAGAATCTGATAACATCAAAATAATAAATGCAAATTTGGCAGTTCAATATTTATTGTGGAACGGACCTTACTTCCGCTTAGGTTTGGTTAGGCGCCGTAAAAATTGAAGAGCTTATTTCTAAAGAGACGTAAATCCAAAATTGACGGGTTTTCAGTTTTTTCTTTCATAAGCAACTTTATAGGTTCTCTCAACGTACAGCGTAGGTTTTAAGTCGCAATACGTCGTATGTCCCATATTAACAGAGATCTATGAACTAGGTTTATTTGCAAAGCAATGTAACTCCAACGTTTATGTATTTCCAATGTGTCTTGACCAATCCGATGGCTCTCTGGACATCACGTGATATCACGTGATAAATCAAGGCCATGGCTATTTTTGAAGAATATGTAGAGCATCAGTTTGTGTTTGTTGTGTTTAAACCATTTAAATGTTCTTAAATACCACTCAAAACGTTTGTCAATATATGATTTATTTCCAAAACGTCCTAACTCCAACTTCAGGAGACAATTACCACAATTTCCAATGATAGGAGATTTTTAAAACACAGCGTCAGGATGTGCATAAAAATAATGAATAAAATTATATTATATTCATAATCATATCTGAATTTAATTATACGAAGAAACAAAAACGCGATTTCTGAAGATATGCATTTCATGGATTTACGTCACTTTGGAAATGAAAATCCACAGCCTGCTCCCAGTCCCCAACCGGGTCAGGAATGGAATGAATGAAGCCCCCATCTAGCGGCGAGGATATGAACTGTGCCGGCTGCCGAGGCCTGACGCACTCCTCTGGGGCAATGATTAAATGAATGACAGATGAAATGAAATGATAGTGGAGAGTGTTGCTGGAATGAAATTTTGACAGGGAAAACCGAAGGACCCGGAGAAAAACCTGTCTGCCTCCGTTTTGTCCAGCACAGATCCCACATGGAGTGACCGGGATTTGAACCACGGACCGAGCGGTGAGAGGCCGGCGTGCTGCCGCCTAAGCCACGGAGGCGTAAAAGATCTTCAATTCTTCTCCCGAACAATGGGTCGCATGGGGCACTGTAAGCTACTAGCAGGGTCGCTACAGCCACAAATTTTACTGGGTCGCATCCGGCACGGTCACTCTCGGCACGTAATCCTTTACGTGATTTTTGGCCATTCAGTGTATGTCGATTAAGTTCTTGGCCACATTCATAAGACGAAGTAGGATGGTGGAATAGATTACGTGCCAAGTGCAACCGTGCTGGAAGCGACCCAGCAAAAATCGTGGTTGTAGCGACCCTGCTAGTAGCTTCCAGTGCCCCATGCGACCCATTGTTCGAGAGAAGAATTTTTAAGATGCGCCGTTTTAACTTAATTTACTCCTAGTTAAAAAAAAAACCTATGTTCGTTTAAGAAACATGTACAGTCTGCCAGAGCCCCATATTAGCCTAGAGATCCATCTACAGTATAAGCATATCTCTAGTTTCCAGCTGCTACCCCGGGGAGGCAGCATATCTTCTGCATGACTTTGCAACTTCTTGATTTTTTTTTATATTTCGATGTAAGGCCTATTGTTTGGATTTTCCGCAATTGGGTACTTTGGCTGAAATGAAATGAACATCCTGAGATTTGTGTGTGTGGTAGGACACGTTCAATTGCTTGCCACGGTGGGTGAGTGGATAGCGTGTCGGTCTACTAACCCCAAGATTGCTGGTTCACTCCTGGCCGTGGTAAAAGATTTTTGAAAGGCGGCAAAAATACGACACGTATGTCATACGATGTTGGCATGTCAAAGAACCCATTTGAATTCAGTAGGCCGTGTTCATAATGGCAAAATTAATCTCGAGAGTTTCCGCCAACACAAAGTTCCTAATTTCTCTACTAGAAAGCGCTATAGTGTTCAAGGAGCGACTTTCATAGTGATTCAAGGAACAACGAAATTCGACATGCAAGCTACCCTCTGGGTGTCAAATTACAAAGCTTGCACCCGGCATCCGAGGCCATACGATATTATTATTATTATTATTATTTTTTTTATTATTATTATTATTAATTGCAGAAGTCATTGCTACTTCAAAATCAAGTTTGACTGTGGAAGGCTTCCATGAACACAGATGTTGAGTGGTTGCAAGTCACAAGATAAATGAGAAGCTTATTTCCAAAAGATACCAAATCCAAAAAAATCGAAATTGAGATTATGATGGAAAACGTTCGTTGGTAGGAAGCTCCATCATATGAAAGAAAAATAAATTGCCAAAACGACCTAAATCCATAAAAAACAGGACATTAAAATCTCGTTTGATGCCAATAAGTACCAAATCCTGTGGCCTGAATGTGCCAATACGTACCGTATCCATGCAGCCAATGAGAGGCCATTTCATTTAGTATTGGATAATAATTATCCATTGTCCAATTCACAAGTTATTTACCATATTCATGTTCTTTAGACACAAACTACAATCATAATTCCAAAAGTTCAGCACTGGTAAGTTACTTTGCATAATTTTCATTGTTTTGTTCAATTTTATTTAATATTATTTAAATAATCTATGCCTTCACTGTAAGTACCTTAAATCTAATTATTGCATAACTAAATACAATCAGTTTTCTCGAAGATTCTGATGACTGCAGTGAAATTTTATGTCTTTCTGTTGAAAGTATTTCGAGTTTCAGTGCCAAAAAGTACCAAATCCACAATTTTCTTTAAATATTTCCTAAACTGCAAAAGCCTAAACAGAAATACTTGGTATAACAATGCATTTATTCTATCTGAACATAATAAATGTGCTCAAATGGATTTTCAGATAAAATTTAACACTCTGAGCGTTTTTCCTCTCTCCTGTAAAATATTACTTTTTGGATTTGGTACCTTTTGGAAATAAGCTTCTCAAATAAGGGCTCATAGTGTCTTTCGATCAGTCTACATGACGGGGTATTCCCGCCTCCCCCAGAAATATGTTAGAAATTCCCAGATTCCACCGATACATCAGTGCTTGGGTCGCTAGTGGCACGATGGCAAATTGGTGGGTCGCTTGTGGCACGGTCGTATCCGGCACGGCACCGGTGGAATACATCAGCGGAGAATGCTTACAAATTAGGGGTGGGGTTGATGGTTTTATTATTATTATTATTATTATTATTATTATTATTATTATTATTATTATTATTATTATTATAACAGGTAATGTGGTTGTTGTTGTTGTTGTATTATATGGAATCAAATTACAATTTTTACCTACTGTATGAAGCCTACATAGATATATTTTGAAATGATGAACGATCTAAATAATGACACTGACTCTCGCAGTTGAGGGTATTTCCTTGTTTTCATTTACTTCTTTTGATATTCTTTTCGAAAGCTTTTCTATAACAATCAGACGAGTAGTTGGCATCAGTGGCGTCACTAGTGAGGGACGGAGAGGGTATCGCAAACACGTGATAGCTCAGAAAACTCCAAGATCCCAGGTTCAAGTCCTGGTAGCGTACGTCATTTTAACTGTCTATTTAACGCCATGATGACTTGTACTTCATGTACACAACACAACCTGAATCTGATGAAACCGCATTTTGATATTCAAACGGTCGCGAAAAATACTTTTTTTTTTGTTAAAGAAAAGAAATAGAACATTTTGAAAACATTTAAGCTGCCTGAATTCATTCTCACAAGAGTATGTTGATAACTGTTATAGGCTATCTACTCCTTTCAGGCATAAATACTACTTACTCGTAAATTTGGAATACATTGACAAAACAATGTTAGTGTATGAGCATATTAATGCTAATATTATAAAGACAATCCAAACATTATTTGTAAATAGGCCTATTTTGGGGTGTAATGTTCCCTGCCTGAATATCTCAAGTATTTTATTATTTAAGAATCTTTATTGTGTGTTACTAATTCAGATATCAGTAGCAAAAAATTATCTAGTTTATAGGGTACATAAGAGATCGTTTCCTCATTATCTCATCATATTTCTATAGGATCAATAGAACTCGATATAATTTAGTATTATACACAATTGGAGAATATTTCAGGTACTGTATACATATATAAAGTCTGAACGCAGTGAGTTTATTATGTGCCAATAGAACCGTACCGAAACACAAGCGGCAATCATTTCAACAAAACAAGCCAAAGTGATATGGATAAGAAATGAAATAAGGTTCGTATACATTAAAAAAATCAACCAACAATCGTACGATATTCAATTGCAATTAAGAAACTTCTGCGGCAAGAGTGTAGTGCTTTTCAGTCGGTCAACACGAATGTACCCAAAAGAGCTGGGTTATGCAATAATCCTGAAATAAATTACTTGAGATTAATAAATACAACTTCTGGCATCAAACCCACTGGAGCAGCTTCAAAACGCACACAACAGTGTCAAAACAAGCGCAACGAGAAAACACGAATCGCTAGAAAGCAAAAAAAAAAAAAAAATGACTTGGAGACTCACAAAATACTAAACATAATGAACAACATAGTAATAACAATGAATTCAACTTCCACTGCAGGCTTAACAATAGAACAACATAACATTTTCCGCACAAGAAATGAATGCGTTAGCCAATGGCTTGAAATACAATTGTATGGACGTACACACAACTCAAAACATCAAAAGTAAATTGCGAACATTGAGATAGCTAGCCATATGCTACAAGTACAAGATAGGAAAATAACCTAAAATCTAGTTACGAACGAAGCCAAAGAATCCTCAAAAGAGAGAACAAAAGCAAAAAAAACCCACGGTAAAGAGGTAAAGTCATTGAAACAAAAAATAAAAGCATGGCGAAAGAGGAAATTAGTGTGAGAGAACTCAATTGCACGAATTAAAAGACTATCCCAGAGAATATTGCGTGCACCCACCATCTTGAATACCAAAATAGTGAAATCGATTGCTCACCATTTAATAAAATTAGAATTTTCAAACTTGGCACGAATAGCAGATTTACTTCACTGAATGCAAAAGTTTGTACACATCACATATTCAGATGGTGGTCAAGTCTGCTATAAAAAAAAGCGTTTAAGTCGATAAATTAGGATGTAATTGGGCATGCTTACGAAAAGTGACGAAAGACTAGTTTTGTATTTCAGACCACATAAGTTGCATGGGTACCATATTGAATATTGCGCGCAACAACCATGGTAAATTAATAAAAGCTTAAAGTCGATAACTAAATACCTAATTAACTTGAAATTCCAAACCATGGCAGAAACCTAGTATTGTACAGGAGTGCCATAGCCCCAAACCTTCCACAAGGGTTGTGAATACAACTATACATAATTAATTAGTATATAATACCAGAAAGAACTACAGGATTACGGACATACAGTTGAAGCAAGCTAACATTCATAAACATTACAAACGCAAGCTTGCAGTGTTATGTAACAGTAGCGAAAGCTAGTGTACAACTCGAAATACCGCTGACCAACGTGACCCAATTAAGCTCTCAAATAGAGAAAACACCTCCGCACCGGGTCTCTTTGGGGCCTTTTTCTTCTCTCTGGGACTCTGCAGTCTAAGTTGAACAGTGCTACGTGACCGGGAGGCGGCCGGGCTACGCCCTGCTGCGGCAGCCCCTACGACGACTCAACATGGACGCCTTCTAGACATATAGACATTTCAGGGTAAGTGTGGCAGCTTTCTTTTGTTCCTCCTCTATCCCCTAATCTACACTTTCGCCACCCCCTTTATTTATCGTAATAAACCCCTTATTTCACAGTCAAAGGATCTCTCTTTTTATTTCACTTCGTTAGCATAAACCCTTCCCCCTAGCTCGTAGCTTAGGATAGGATCCACTGTTTACCGCTGCCGCATGCTGTCAGAAGGTGCTATGAAGATTGCACGGACACCCGCATGTCTCTGCCCTGGCAGGTGACAAGCGTGCTAAGCCCCCAAGGTAAGCAAGCATCCCTCCTGTAGTCACTCCTCACCCCCTTACATTCACTCCTCTCTAGACGCCCTCATAGCTCCTCATAACATCTCACTCCTTAGAATCCAAACCTAACACATGGTGGACACGCGAGTAGTCATAGTTATGCTCCTATTATAAAAACATAACAAGAATGGTTGAGGCATCGGGTGCACGTACAAACCAAACGCATAATTATGGTCCTATCAAAAAACCATAACAAGAATGGTGGAGACGCCAGGTAGTTGCAAGCCAAGGCTTATACAACAAGTCGAGCAACAACGATCCTGTGCTACTTCTATTAGCCAAGCGAGTGTGAAAATTAAATACCCCCCCTTCCCGAAAAATGTTTCATGTAAATTGACAAGAGGGACCACAGCATTAAACCTTAACAAATCTAAGAACCTCTAATTAGCCAAGCGAGTGAGATAAATTAAATATCCACCCTGCCAACCCTCTAAAGTAAAGCAAGTTTCATACCCCACTAGCTAAGCGAAAATTAAGCTGTAGCAAGTATTAGAAACCCTCCCAACCCACCCGGTATAGAAGTATAGATTAACACCCCCTCTATATATAACAGCTCACATCCCCCTAAGATTATTACAAGCGATAAAGGTGACCAACCCCCGCCACCTTGTGGCAGTAAACAATTGTCGGTACCAAGACTAGTGCTGACCACAGGCACCTCTTCGCCAAAGCAAATGTGTACCCCCTAGAAGCTCAACAATTACTATAATGGCATCAAGACTGTGACAACCCCTAGTATACGATACAGTGCTCCAATATATAATATAAGCAACTAACCATGTGGTTTTTTCCAGCAGTGCAATTATATTATATATATTTTTTGTACCCCATCAATTATTTTGGAAACATTTGCGCGACCGAGTGGAAAGCAACAACGACAATTTGTGTAGACAAGATCCACAGGCAAACCTTACACTCACACATTCATACATGACCTCCACTACGCACGGTGACATACATACGTAGGCTACATCATTCGCAACACAGCAAGGTACCACAATTCATTGTTTCTCTACACTCAGACGTCAAGGAACATTGCGCTCACTCAGTTCCAAAGCTACCTTAAAGAAATACTTATAAACAAATTCAGGCACGTACGAGATAGCCGTCCAGCACGCGAGGATATTCAACCCGCTGACCGACAATAAGTTACCGCATATACCAACTCAGTAAAACATTACTACTAGCAGAAGTCAGATAACGCAGGTTCGACACCTGACGTAGGCAACTGACACTCCGGAATAGCCTACACAGATCTGCCATTCATAAATACATCCCTCGACATATTAAGAAGCGTGAAATCACAAGGGAATCCGTAAAAGCCATTCAGAGATGCCCCCTAAAGAGCACAATTATTGTAGCGTTCTTTTCTTAAAAAGTACACTGCATGTAACAACAATTTAGGTCCTTAAGGAAGCATTCCCTAACACAGGCATAAATAACATAAGAACGAGCATTTAAAAGCGCATAAATCTGCCAATAAACGCATAGAAAGTATAAGACTATATCGCAATTACGGCATGGGCACAAGGCATTAATAATTATTATATTTTTATTATTATGAATTATTATCATCATTATCAATATTGTCATTATTATCCCACTAAGAGAAAGAGAGAGTACGAGAGAAGAAACAGTTTGTTATTAAGTATCATTGTCTTGAGGGAGGGACTACACGTTACCTACCCCAACGGAAGAAGTTAGTTAGTTTGTAAGTTATTATTGTCTTAAGGAAGGGACATAAGGTTACCTCCCCCTAAGAGGAGAAGAATAGGAGATGAAAGCAGAAACGAGTATAAATGGAGTATTTTATTATTATTAAGTTCATTACTGTTATTATTTATTTTTATAATTGTTATCGCCACTATACCAAACGCCTATAAACAACGCGATTCAGACACTAAATAGCAGAAGCATGAGCAGAAGAAGCGAGGAAAATGATCTCGTAACGCATCTTTACTAAACCGTACAAACGCTGCATATAATAATTAATTCACAATTTTAGAGGAACAATAACATCAAAACGCAAAATTAAATAGGGAGCACTATCCAACCACACTTTGAGCTGCCCAAAAAGGAAAATTACTTATTTGTATTATAAGAGTGATGCTGACAATTTATCAACTAAAGGTACTTCATACAGGAATAATGAGAAATATAAGGCGCAACCTAAAAGCGCTATTAACCATTTCAAAAACATGTCTTATCTACTGTTCTACACATATTAACCATTATCGCGAATGGATTCAAGGGAAGCTACAGATGTTTCTAATTAATTTAAATATAGATACCTCACTAAGAAATTTATTTATAGACCCTCAGAAACTTTTATCACCAACCGCGTCTATCTTACTCACTAAATTTCCTCCCCCCCCCCCCCCCCAACCCCCAACACGCGAGCCACACACACCTATGTATATATCACCCAACATTTTCTTAGCCCTTAAGCTTAGATATAAGAGGTAGCATGGATATCCATAGACCTAAGCATTGCAAACAGACCCAGGGTTAACTGCTGGACAATCCAATAATTGCATGCCATTAAAATTAGCATTACTTATTTATTTATTTATTTATTTATCAATATGAAGGAACACAGGCACCAGCCCAAATACATTCCTTCTTGACATTATCTGATTAAACAACAACATGTATCAATGAAAAATAGAGAAAACAGATGATATAAATTGCACAAATTACACAAATGAAGAACAGAACATAAATACTACAAAGGAGATCGTGAAAATATAAACCATAAAATGAAAAGAAAACTGTACAAAGTAGAAAAAAAGAATATACAAAAATAAAGGAGAAAAGAGTACCCAGTATTCAATGAACAGCTGCTTTTACTTGTTTATTGAATAAGTTAGCGCCAGCGAATAAATCTACTTGAACATCAATTGAATTATAAAATGATAATATTTTAACTAAAGGCGAATTAGAATGGTGAACACTTTTAGATCTTGGGATGTGAAAGAGTGCTTGCTGTCGAGATCTTACTTGTGGTACATGAAAAGTGATGAATTGAAATAATTCTTGGCAGTCAACTTTTCCAGTTAAAATTTTCCTCAGCAGTTGCAAAGAACTTAACGACCTTCTACTTTTCAAGGACTTGAAATTGAACAAATTTCGTAAAAACTGAGTCGAAGTATCAAATGGACAAAATACATTGAACGTCTTATAATACATGTATCTTAGAAATTTATTTTGCACAATCTCAATGTGATGAATTTGATCTTTATAAAAGGGATCCCAGATTACTGCTGAATATTCTAACTTGCTTCGAACTAAACTTTCATACAACTTAACAATTACTCCAGTTTTAGTAAATAATTTGGAGTTTCTAATGACAAAACCAAGCATCTTGTTGGCCGAACTAATTATATTTGCAATATGGTTATTAAAGGTTAATTTGCTGTCATAAATAATTCCTAAATCATTTATCGACGGTACAATTTCGAGTGCTGTTTCTCCAATACAATATTTAGGATTTATATACTCCTTCTTCCTTGTAAATACCATGACTTTTACATTTTTTTTACATTAAGGACTAAATTATTACTAACACACCAAGCTACAATATTATTAACATCCCTCTGAAGGTCATTCTCGTCTCTCAAGTTGTATATGGTCTTATATAGCTTTACATCGTCAGCAAACAATAAGCAGTCAGACTAACATAGAATATTAGGCAAATCATTAACCAAAATTAGAAATAGAAGAGGCACAAGATTAGATCCTTGTGGGACACCAGAAGAACTAACAAAATTACCTGAAATTTCACTTCTGAAACAAACAAATTGCTGTCTAAATTTTAAGTAGGAGCATAACAATTGAAGTAATGGTTTAGCAACTCCAAACTGGTACAGCTTTGTCACCAGAATTTTATGGTCTACTTTGTCGAAGGCCTTTTCTAAATCCATGTATATAACGTCAGTTCTTCTATTGGTATCTAATGCATTGTAAACCTTTTGAGTAAAACCCAGCAAATTTGTAATAACTGATCTGCCGGGCATAAAGCCATGCTGATATTGTGAGAGCTCAACCTTAATATGATTGTAAATCTTAGAATATAAAATGTGCTCATATACTTTTGCTATAGCATTTATCACTGAGACAGGGCGGTAGTTCGATATCATTTCAGAGTTGCCTCCCTTTAGGATTGGAATAATTCTAGACATTTTCCACTTTCCAAGAAAGCTTGACGTCTTTAAAGAAAGATTAAAGATGAAGGCCAACTGAGAAAACAATAAGTCCACACAGCCCTTGATTATGTAAGGTGGTATGCCATCAGGCCCACAGGATTTCTTAGGCTTTAATTTTCTATTTATAGTTGTTCTTACTTCATTCACCGTTATGTGAGTCACGTTCAGCATATCAGCCCTGGGCAAAACAGGAAATTCATTCAAAGACAAATGATCCGCGTTATAAGTAAAATTCGTTTTGATATATACTGAAGAGAAATACTCAGCAAACCCATCTGCAATACTTCCAGCTGTATAATGATTTCCGTTTAATATAAATGTGTAGTCGCGTGTACGTGATTCCCGCTTGCTTTTAACATACGTCCAAAACTGATTAATGTTATTCTTAACTCCATTTTCCAGACTATGAATGTATACAGCATAAGCCATTCGTAATTTTGTTTTTAGTTCCGATCTAAGCTGTCTAAATCTTTCACCATAATATTTCGAAAAACGTCTTTTTGCAGCACACTTTTTCTTAATTTTTATGGTTTGGATAATATCTCGTGAGAACCATACTGGATATTTGGATTTTCGAATGAATTTCTGCTTAGGTACACAATTATCAAAACATTTGTAGAATGAAGAATAAAAGAAATCAACAGCATGATCAACATCCTTAAATGTGTACAGTAAACTCCAGTTAGTATTAGTTTTCCTATTTATCTGTGCCCCCATGGAACCTCCAACCCTTACCAAAGTTTCCTTTTGACTACAATTTTTCTTTAAAGTGCACATAGCACATTAGCGACAACTAAATTTCAAACACCCCCATTAACGAACCATTTCATTCAGTAATTAATGTAAATATCACAGCTATTAAGGGAAAATCAACAAATCTTAGATTTAGCATTAGAAACTAGCAATAAGTACTAATAAACCCCCCAACCCTACCCCAAACCCCAACTAGCGGCATTACCCCATTCCTTCCATTTAACGTGGCATGCAACAAGGGTATCAAATGTACATGTGGATAGTGACGATATTTTTTTTTCATGAGTGTCGACATATTATTCCTCAACTTACAAAGGCATATACCGTCACACAATAGATATAAAACTTACTACCAGGCAAATCATTTACGCTACATACAAATTGTAAAACAGCACCAATTAACCCCTAGAGGCAATAGAATCGCCAATACCTCGTAATTACACAGTCACAACCTTAAAATAACTTAAATTTTCATTGCGAGTTTTTTTATTAACACAATATCTACATTAAAGCAGGAAGGAAGCGGGCACATCACTTAGATGAAGAAGAGTAGAGATAATAATGATTAAGAATAGAGAATCAAGGAGAATACGAATATAGGAAGGAAGAATAAAGAATCATGACGAATATAAATATATGACGACACATATGTCAAGAATTAGTATATAAGAAATATTAGTATATAGGTTACAAATGCAGACACACACGAAACAATTTACACATAGGGAACTGCAAGAGCACCTCTTTCACCAGTTAACTTTAAAACAATTTTGAACTTCATAGGGAACCGGAAATAATGAAAGGAAACTTCGCGAGTAAACCTCCCATTATTCGCCACTCCTAACTCAAAATCATCATCCCCACGATATAGGGAAATTAACATGGTAAACGCACCCCCACGGCCGAACGCGAACTAGTGGAGAAATACGCAGTTCGCGGACGTGTCCAACAAGGGTAGCATACCCTAGACTCCCTATATTGTCATCCCTACTTCATACGGAGATGTACATGGTAAACGCACCCCCACGGCCCAACGTGAGCTAGTTGAGCAATACGCAGTTCACGGGCGAGACCAACAGGGGTAGCCATACCTTAAATCCCCTAAATCATCATCCCCACGTTATAGGGAAATTAATGTTATAAGCACACCCTCGCGGCAGTGCGTGATCTAGTGGAGCACTACGCAGGTCACGGACTAGTCCAACAAGGGTAGCTATACCTTAAACTCCCTACATCATCATCCCCACATTATATGGAAATTAACGTTGCAAACGCACCCTCGCGGCATTACGTGATCTATTGGAGCACTACGCAGGTCACGGACTAGTCCAAAAGGGTTGGCTACACCTTAAATTTCCTACACCCCATTGCGCACCATTCATTTTCTTTCTATTTCTTAATTAGACATTTTAATTACATCCAGGCAATCACAATTTCATTCAACAAAAAATCTTCCACCATATAAGAACAACAAATTTAACAAAGCAATTTTATCATATCAAAGTTATCAATGTATCAACAGACCAATTATATTTAGTAACTAATCCATTATCAGATTGACCATATAGAAATGCACAACGCAAAATGTAAAGGAAATGTAAATTGACTGTATAACGCCACAAAACCACCCATTGCAACACCTACCACCCCCTAGCACGACACACTTATCTATCCGACTACGAGCAAAAAGAAAAAGAAGGAAGGAGAGAAGAACAGAAGGGAGAAAACAAGAAAAGAAGAACAGACGAACATTACAAAAAAAAATCAACGATCCAGCACCCCACCACTAGAACAATTGTTGGGGACTACAATTAAAACCAGGAAGGGTCTTGTTATGGCCCCAACCCTTCCACAAGGGTTGTGACTACAACTCCACATAATTAATTAGTAATACAAGAAAGAACTAAAGGATTACGGACATATAGTTGAAGCAAGCTAACATTGCCCCACATTCATAAACATTACAAACGCAAGCTTGCAGTGTTATGTAACAGTAGCGAAAGCTAGTGTACAACTCGAAATACCGCTGACCAACGTGGCCCAATTAAGCCTTCAAATAGAGAAGACAACTCCGCGCCGGGTCTCTTTGGGGCCTTTTTCTTCTCTCTGGGACTCTGCAGTCTAAGTTGAATAGAGCTACGTGACCGGGAGCCGGCCGGGCTACGCCCTGCTGCGGCAGCCCCTACGACGATTCAACATGGACGCCTTCTAGACATCTAGACATTTCAGGGTAAGTGTGTCAGCTTTCCTTTGTTCCTCCTCTATCCCCTAATCTACACTTTCGCCTTTATTTATCGTAATAAGCCCCTTATTTCATTCAAGGGATCTCTCTTTTTATTTCACTTCGTTAGCATAAACCCTTCCCCCTAGTTCGTAGCTTAGGTTAAGATCCACTGTTTACCGCTGCCGCATGCTGTCAGGAGGTGCTATGAAGATTGCACGGACACCCGCATGTCTCTGCCCTGGCAGGTGCCAAGCGTGCTAAGCCCCCAAGGTAAGGATCCCTCATGTAGTCACTCCTCACCCCCTTAAATTCACTCCTCCTTAGACGCCCCCATAGCTCCTCATAACATCTCACCCCTTAGAATCCAAACCTAACACATGGTGGACACGCGAGTAGTCATAGTTATGGTCCTAAAAAAAACATAACAAGAACGGTTGAGGCATCGGGTACACATTCAAACCAAACGCATAGTTATGGTCCTATCCAAAAACCATAACAGGAGATTTACTCTGCTAAGGGAAGAAGTAAATCGATTTTTCGCATTCAATATAGTGGCTACGCGTAAAAATCACCACAATCGATAGGATAGGATATAATAGAATGTTATTGGCAGGAAACTTGATGAAAGAGCAGTATTGTGTGCGAAACCACTTTTGCACAAATTACATGTATATTATATAAAATATCAAACTAACACAGAATGCTAAAAAGAGATAATGACAAGATTTCGGAGCAAACAATTGCCTTGTAAGAAATTTACTATGCTATGCAGAACATTATCTGACTGAACATTTCGCACAACCACCACCTTGAGTACATAAAATTCTAAAATCAATAATTCTTTGCCTAACAAGCTTGCAGAGCTAAAAGCAATTTACAGTTTAGCCTATAGGGATGAAATTCATCGACTTTGCGTATTGAAAATCATAATCAGGCAAACTATAAAAACATGAACATCGATAACTCAGGACAGAGTAAGTTCAAAGCAATAAGAAAGATATTCATAGTAAGCTAAGATTGTGTTCTCTCGGAGACATGCTTAATATACCGTAAGAATGAATGTACTGTATATTAAGCTTTAATAAAGAGGGGGCGTGAGAACATCTCTAATTAGCAGAGAGGCAAATCCTTTTCAAGAATAATTCATCTTTATCTTGTGGCTGCATAAATATAAGCCTAGAATGCACTCAATGCATATTATTTAAGCTGCGATGTATCACAAGATAACTCAGAAGTACTGTATAGTCGTGGCGGACAACGCGTACCCAGGCGGCGTTCTTTTATCCCTATTCCTAACGCTCAGTTCCACTCTACTGGTTACGAGGGTTCGGTGTCGGGACCTTTCTCTCGACAACATATGTCCCTCGTGAATATAATGTATTTAAAGTTACTGGGGCTATAAAACTATTGCCTTGGAGAGAGGAGCTTAAGAGCCAACTTCCGCTTCAAGACCCCAACCCTCGTCAAAACCGCCCTCTGCTAGGCTAGAAACACTTGCAAGGGACTGAGGATCAATCGCTTACAACATTCTTTGTTGACCACTGAGGATGTGTTGGCCGTCCCGACTACTACAGGCACATGACTATCTAGACACAGGAAGAGAAAAACACAACTAATGTCGATGGTGAAAAAAATGTTATTGGTTTTACATCCCTTTTAACAACTGCGGCTTTCAGAGACGCCGGGGTACCGGAATTTTGCCCCTAAGGGGATCTTTAACGTGCCAGTATATGAACTCACACAGCTCCCTCGCATTTGCGCACCCTCAAACGTCAACTTGCTGCGCCAGTATTCGATCCTGCAACCTTCAGAACAATAGGCGAGAACGTTACCACTGAACCACGCAGTCAGCCTGTCGATGTTGAACCGTAATCTCTACACCAGGGAGGTACCGGTACCACTGTTTTCTTGGCCAGCACGTTTGCCTGACATGTCACCGATCGAATATGTCCAGGGTTGGTCTCTTGGTAACTTGTTCATCACGGTCTACTGGTAACCAATGTTGATACTTTGTGGACTTGCGTACAAACCATGCGAAGGGAGATTCCCCAGGAGAATATCCAGGCCCTCTTTGATTCCATGCCGCGATGTTTAGGAGCTCTGATTGCAACATGTGGGGACTTCACGGTATGCTGACCTCTGAAGGTTAGAGATAATGTACAGCTCTGTAATCCTATTTGCATGTACCTAATCTGTGGTATAAAGTTCATTTTAATCACAAGTAGGCCCTATCCTTCTTGGTGCTGCAATTTTTACAAACTTTAGTGTAGGCTACATTAACTTCAATCGAAGATGCGCTGCTTGTGGTGCCTGAGAACCCATGTAAACTTCCTCAAAATTGTGCGCAATGCGCTTCACTGATGTATCTCATGGGAACGTGACGTGCTACCTTCTCATTAGGCCGTTGATCGATACTCATTGTCAGGGTCACTTTTTTACTCCATGCTTGTTGTCTGTGTACTTCGCCACTGCGAGTTACTTGGTAGCCTGTGTGTTTTACCCTCGCAGGGAATTAGTAAATGGTGAAGAGAGGAAGCTTATGTTATTCTAGGAGTTTGACAAATTTCATACAAAGAAACTTCACCGACACATTCATATGAAAAACTTGAGAAGAAAACTAATAGGGTCTTAGTAACATGGGCGGTTTTTTAATGTTCCAAACAAGTCAATAAGTGACTTCTTTGAAAGCTGGTAAATGACCTAATTCAGTCAGTTTCTAGCCAACATGTAATTTCATGTTCTTCAGAGAATCATCAGACGGAAGTGCATGTTCAATGGCATCACATTTAGAATAAGTATTCACAATGTCTGATCAGGATGCAGTCAACAAAGCTTGATAGAGAGTAACAGTTTTATGAATGTTCACTTCGACTATCGATTGTAAAAGAACATGAGAAGTAGGGTGTGGGGCTATTGTATATTGGTATTCATTTCTATTTGAATCGGTCGGTTGAGAAAGGAACTAAGAATAATTAACTTGTAGTTTTCAGGGAAGACAAAAAATTCGTCTTAACTTCAAACTATTCAGCATCCAGATTATCGATATGTGTTGTACTATCAACACTGGGAATGGAATATTATAAAAATAATATTTTAAGAAGTATCTGAGGAATATAGAGTCTCCGTGGCTTAGGCGGCAGAACGCCGGCCTCTCACCGCTGGGTCCGTGGTTCAAATCCCGGTCACTCCATGTGAGATCTGTGCTGGACAAAACGGAGGCAGACAGGTTTTACTCCGGGTACTCCGGTTTTCCCGGTCAAAATTTCATTCCAGCAACACTCTCCACTATCATTTCATTTCATCTGTCATTCACTTAATCATTGCCCCAGAGGAGTGCGTCAGGCCTCGGCAGCCGGCACAGTTCATATCCTCGCCGCTAGATGGGGGCTTCATTCATTTCATTCCTGACCCGGTCGGAGACTGGAAGCAGGCTGTGGATTTTAATTTTCATCTGAGAAATATATACTGTATACATATATTTTTTACACAGTTACTCTCTCCAAGAAATGTTTTTTCAGGTGAAATACCAATACAGCATTTTATGGATTATATAGATAAAACTTGAATTGTATTAGTGGTTCTTTTTGTCAGATTTCAGAGTGATGGGATCATTCAGTGTGAGTTATGTGAATTCAGTGCCATTTCGATTTCGATTGGCTGATATTTCCAAATAGCCACCATCAATAATGACTCAGCTGGAGGTTAGCGCCAAGTTAGGTTTGGAGACCACTTCGTGTGGTACAGTTGGCGCGCTGCAAACTTATTGATAGACACGGCGCGGTGCGGCGTGACGTGACATTAAGTGGAGGAACGAACGAAGTCATTTTCTTCCCGGTACATAATAAATCAACCTCGTACTTCTCCCATAGGAATGAGTCAAACACAGTTCATTTCATGATAGTAAGGTGCGTCTACGTAAAAAATTAAAATGTCCAAAAAGGGACTTAGCTCATTTCTCCACCGCCCGATTCATTAATTTGTGTTTGATGGGTGGGTGGGAGGGTGGGAGGGTGGGGTGGTGAGTATGGGGTGGATGATCATTACTTTTAGTAGCATAGCTTTCCAGTCGGTCAACACGAGTGTACCCAATTAGATTGGACGGAGTTTGACAATTCATTTCCTAGTGCCTGAAATAAATAGTTGTTGTTGATTATATAGGAGCTTTGCGACACCGTTTTCATGTAGCTCCGTGTACTTGGGTGTTTGTAGAATTTGTCTAAAGACCTGTGTCATTGTGATGTCTGTACTAGTATATGTATTTGTAATTGAGGTAGGATTAGGGTAGGAAACAGCCGTAGCCTTAAGTTGGGTAGCATCCCGGCATTTGCCTGGATTAGAAGATGGAAACCACGGAAAACCACTTACAGGATGGCTGAAGTAGGAATCGAACCCGTCTCTTCTCAGTTTTGTCTCAATCCCGTTCCAGCCCTCCGACCAGGATAAAATTACTGAAATATATTAAATACATGAATTCATAAAACACTTTTCATGCAAATAGAATTGTCCACAGTGTGGAGTGCCTCGTTGCGTAGTGGCTAGCACTCTTGACAGTCACAGCGGAGGCCCGGGTTTGATTCGCGGCTCTGCCAGGAAACTTAATTCTGTTCTGAGGGCTGGTACGGGGTACACTCAGCCTTGTGAGACAAAACTGAGAAAAAGTGGGTCCAATTCCCACCTCAGTCATCCTGCAAGTGGATTTCCGTTGTTTCCAATTTCTACTCCAGGCAAATGCCGGGACGGTTCTAAATTAAGACCATGGCTGCCTCCTTCCCAATCATTATCTGAATCATAAATGCACACACTAATACAGCCATCACTATAACACAGGTTATCAGACAGATTTCCCACACACACCGAAGTATACGGGGCAACATGACCACGATGTCACAAAGCCCCTAAATGAATCAACAACAACACAGTGTGGAGTGAAGTGGAGTGGACGTTAGTTCAGGAAGCTCCAAAAATTAGCTTGCTCTATACAACCACATTATCAACTTTGTTAATTTAGTGTTTGTTCAAGTTATTAACCTAACTAACCAATTACAAAAAATCATCAAACTAAATAGGAATTGAATATGAATGATTACGTACATAGAACGCATTCACTTCAAAAGCTCGCTTACTTAAACACATACACGGTGTATCTTAATTATACCGACAAAAGAAATTAGAGACACTCTGCGTGTTATGTAGAAGACGATGCCGCAATCGGATTGGCTGAAAAAATGTTTCCCTTCGAGAAAATGAGGTTACTTTGTTACTTCCGGGCGCGCGATTCAAACTGACAAGCTCGCCGTATTTGCTGAGCGAGAGCGCAAGCCGCTGGCCACTGCTGTGCTTCAAGCAAGGAAAGGGATGATAGACGGAGACAGAGATATGCTGGTGCCACTGACGCACTTCGCTACTCGGCCCCAGTGGGTAGTGTACAGTTTGTTCTACACACATTGGCTACTACTTTTGTAGCATAATTTGGTGAGAATGGCTCCATTTCAGTACACTAACGAAGAAATGGCTGATATGCACCTGGCTTATGGCGCAGCAAATGGCAACGGGAGAGAAGCCGTGCGTATTTATAGCGTCCGGCACCCTAATCGCCGCCAACCTCATCATTCAACCTTCATGTCAATTGACAGGCGACTGCGTGAAGGAGGGAGCTTCGTGCCTCCGATGTACGACGCTGGCAGGTCATCGACGGTACGGACCCCGGAGTTTGAAGAGGCTGCATTAGAAGAAATAAAACCAGTACGAGGTATGTCGCGAAGAATGTTGGCGCTTCTCATATGACGGTGTGGAAGGTTTGGAAGGACAAGCAATTGTACCTTTATCGCTATCAATCGGTGCAAGAACTAACACCTCTGGATTACCCACAACGCGTAACATTTGCAAGGTGGGCCTTAAACAGCCATGGAAAAATTCCACACTTCTTGCCATCGCTCCTCTTCACAGATGACGCTACATTTACGAGAGAAGGCGTGGCAAACTCCAGAAATCGGCAGTGGTTCGCTCATTTCAGCATAGGTTTAGTGTTAATATTTGGGCCGGCATTGTTGGTGACTATTTAATTGGGCCGTATGTCCTTCCTCCTCGTCTGAATGGTGAGGAATACTATCGTTTCTTGGCAGAATCACTGCCTGATTTATTGGAAGATGTGCCCCTGGGTATTCGGCAGTGATTGTGGCTGTGTCATGATGGTGCTCCACCATATTTTTCTCGCCGTGTAACACGACACTTAAATGCTCATTATCCAGGAAGATGGGTAGGCTGTGGTGGGCCAGTTAAATGGCCTCCACGCTCGGCCGATTTAACTCCCATGGACTTTTTCTAATGGGGTTACGTGAAGACTTTAGTGTATGCAAACCCCGTAGAAAGACAAGATGAACTTATAACAAGAATCCAGACAGCTTTCTAAGTCATTCGTAACATACCACATATCCTGAACAGAGTCCAAATGTCACTAATACACCGCTGCGAACTGTGCATCGAAGTCGGAGCGGGGCATATTGAACAATTACTGTAATCAAACCACTGGGTGCATTGTTTGTTTCGTTCAGTATTCAATTCCGTTTACAGTGCTGTATGTAAATGAATGCACGATCATACAACGGCATCTTTGTCAAATAATAAAGAAAGTTATTGATACGAACAGACGAGATGAGAAACTATCGGGTAAATTTCATGACTGACAGTTGTGTCCTTGTACTGTGAGTGCGATTACGGCTGCTTAGTAAACAGATGGTGATGATGAGAATTGTTGTTTTAAGGGGCCTACCATCGAGGTTACCGGCCCCTAATGGTCTGGGTGATCGCGAAAATGACAATGAAATGGAAACCATAACGAAAACCAAGGTGACTGAAAACTCGTACTAAATGTAACTTAGACTGAAATCACTCACAAAAGGCAAGTTAAAAGAAAAAGACTGACAAATTGGAATTTAGAGAAAAAGACGCACAAAATGGAGTTTAGATTGAAAATACATACAAAATACAAGTTAGAATCGAAATACCCACAAAATGCAATGTAGATTCAAAAGTCTTACAAAATGCAATGTAGATTGACCATACTTACAAAATGCAATTGAGGTTGAAAATACTTACAAAATGCAATTGAAATTCAAAATACCCACAAAATGCAATTTAAATTCAAAATGCCACCCAAGATAGAAAATACTTGTAAAAAGCGATTGAGGTAAAAAATACTTACAAAATGCAATTGAAATTCAAAACACTCACAAAATGTCGGAGACCGCGAAGCAAAACACTTACAAATTGCACTGTAGATTGAAAATACTTACAAAATGCAAGTGAGATCGAAAATGCTTTCAAAATTCAATTTAGATTGAAAATACTCACAAAAGGTAAATTTAGATGGAAAAAGACTTACAAAATGGAATTTAGAGTGAATACATGCAAAAAATGGAATTTAGATTAAAAATACTCACAAAATGCAATTTTGATTCAAAATACTTACAAAATGCAATTTAGTGTTCAGCCCAAGGGTCGGTACGACCCTAGGACCTGAAACGCCAACACACCCCTTCATCTTTCACCTATAAACTACCCCTTACAGGCTGTAAGCCTCATACACTTCCTTAACACAGGCAGGCGCAGTAGTCTAGCTGTAGCCAAGCTTATATCACTCATAAACAAACACACTATCGCCGGAATCTGGAACACCAACAGTGACGAAACGCCAAGTCAGCAGCTCGGGAGACCTTAAAAGGTAGGCCCCAGAAAAGCCCAATGTCTAATCGCGGCCGACGGCTCTGCATCTCGAGTTCCAGCACCAACGCCAGCACGTCACTACCAGGTGAGAATAGAGTGTGCTCAGATCTCCCTGTAACTTTGTACTACATCACCCAAACCCACACTTGTATTTGTAACACATTGTTTTACACCTGTCCACTAGCAAAAGGGACATCAGATCACCATAACTGACCAAATAAATACTTGGTCAGCAAACACACACATTTGTACTCATTTCACTTGTCTTTACATCCTTACGCCCAACCTGCTCTTACTCCTAATTGCCCCTGACCGTGAATGCCAGGAATTGCACCGTCAGGAACTCCATTGTATTCACGTAGCAGCCAGCCAGCTAGCGGCAAAGTTGCCGACTTTGCATGTGAGCTCGCTTTCGCTCGCCCACAATTAACTGCTAGTCTAAGTTAATAGCTCCTTCCATAATTATACATCCCTTAACGGGTAGACGCACCCCATAGGATCGTACCCCATAAGATTACATCCTCTCACCAATACTAACACTAGTAGTCTCCCCAATTACGGGAAACTACACCTTTTCGGAAACCACCCCCAAAATTATACATTCACACACCCCTGTTCATCCCATCCCCCAACACAGGGATAGAACAAAATGTCGGCGCCCGCGAATCAAAATACTTACAAATTGCACTGTAGATTGAAAATACTTACAAAATGCAAGTGAGATCGAAAATGCTTTCAAAATTCAATTTAGATTGAAAATACTCACAAAAGGTAAATTTAGATGGAAAAAGACTTACAAAAAGGAATTTCGAGTAAATACATGCAAAAAATGGAATTTAGATTAAAAATACTCACAAAATGCAATTTTGATTCAAAATACTTACAAAATGCAATTTAGGTAGAAAATACTTACAAAATGCAATTGAAATTCAAAATACCCACGAAATGCAATTTAGATTCAAAATACTTGCAAAAATGCAATTTAGATTGAAAATGCCGGCAAAATGCAATTGAGTTAAAATTTACAAAATGCAATTGAAATTCAAAATATTCACAAAATGCAAGTGAAAATCAAAATGCTTACAAAATGCAATTTACTGTAGAATGAAAGTACGTGCAAATTGCAATTTAGATTGAAAAAAACCGGAATTTAGATTGAAAAGACGTACAAAATGTAATTGGAAGTGAAAAGACGTACAAAATGTAGAAGAAAAGGAAGGCGGAACCCTCGAAGAATAAGGGATCCGGAAAGACGAGAGAAGGGCCAATTAAGGCGGGAAAGAAAGAGACTCCCTAGGCCTCAGACATCCTAATACCGTCGGGGTTGGAAGAGAACAAGAGTTGACCAAGGGAGGCCGACAGGAAAGATAAGAGAGAGGAGCCCGGCACAAGTAAGTGGAAGTAATGCCGGACTCAACTGGGATCCCGTGGTCGCAAACCCACGTCCCACTAGGTGTGAGGCCCTGGGGAGCTTAGTGAACAAATTTGGATATTGCCTGAAAGGGACAAAGACAATTCTGCGCGAGGCGAACGAGTAAACTTGAGCATTCCCGCCAGCATTTCTCTGACTCCGTCTATCATCCCTTCCCTTTCCTGAAGCACAGCAGTGGCCAGCCGCTTGCGCTCTCGCTCAGCAAATATGGCGAGTTCGTATTTGAATTGCGCGCCCGGAAGTAACATAGTAACCTCATTTTCTCGAAGGGAAAAATTTTCTCCGCCAATCCGATTGCAGCATCGTCTTTTACATAACAGGCAGAACGTCCCTGATGTTTGGGCGGTATAATTAAGATACACCCTGAATAAAGTATTCACAAAAAAAGCAACGCATGCAGATGTGCAATAGAATGACGTAACTATTTTTTGTATGGTAGAACTTCTTGAAGGGACTTAAGGACAACAGTGTAGGGTGTAATTTCTTTCAGGAGTGTATTTTGTTAGATTCATTAGCGATTTTCCCCAATACAGAGTAGGCTAGGGATCTGGTGAAAAATCTTTGAAAGACATGTTTTTATATTAAATGATTGATTGCAGTAGATTAGGGCTTTCCTTTTCATTAACTGATGTTTGTTTGGGCTAGTTTCATAACTCCACCTAACTCGAACTCGATGCCCTGAGAGTAATATTCCCGTGCTGGGATTACCTCAAGTGGTAACTTACATGTCTGTGGTGATATGTGCTTGTTTGTGATGAGATCTCACGAGGGTTGCTTTTGTCCTTCGGTCCCGTGGTATCTCGGAGCAATACGGGAAACTGACTTTCCAATTAGTGGTTTTAGAAGCCATATCACCTGTGAAGAGCGAATTTAATTTTCTATAATTAATGTTATGTCTATGACCACCTCGCGGTGAAGTGGCTAGCACTCTTGGATGTCACCTCTGTGGTCCCAGCTCTGCCAAGATATTACAGCAGACACCATAATCAGGCCCGGACTTAGAGATCTAGGGCCCCTAGGCACTTGACATTTGGGCCCCCCACCATCTCGAAGCTATTTTGGAAATTTAGCAAATTAAATGCACTAGTACAGAACATATAATTTTTAATCAACTTAAATGACTTAAATAAACATCAGAATAATACAGTCTATGTTACTATAGTTACGTTATTCTATAACATTTATAGAATCATACGACGAACTTTCTTCTGTGCAAAAGAATGAATGACGTCATCCTAGTCAATTGACTGCATTATTTCTGACTCTATGTACATATAGAGAGTGAATTGAGCCTGTTCTCTCCTATGTTAGATCTTAAGTAATTATTTACTCTCTTTAGCGCTGAAAACGACTGTTCTGCTGAGCAGGTTGACGCTGGTGTACACAACAGCATTCCGAGCGCAATTCCTACGTTTGGATAAATGTCCAAAAAGCCTTTATCCGTTAAGTACTGTATGTGTATAGCATCAGTGACGATAACTCCATAACTTCATCATTCGACGACAAATGAGCTAGCAGGTGCAGACACTCGTTTTTCAAAATCCAAGTCTCCCGGATAAAAAGTTATATGGTTTCTGGCTCCTTCACGGATGTCTTTAGATTCCAAACGATGTAATTTCGTAAGAAAGTCAAACCATTTACTTAACTCCTCATAAGCAGATCCGCGACTCCGTAGTTCTGTAATTAGTCTATCTATAATGACGTTAAAAATGGTAACTCTGAATCTGTCCCTGCCAAATAGTTCGTCTCGTTTCCTTTTACTTCGTCGAACTGGACTTTACGCTTCCGTTTCCTCTGTATGTCATATGCATAGCTATTTTCACCGGATTTTTCAATAACTTTCGACTCATAATGATCAAAGATACTGGGTTTCCTTAAGTGTTCTAGGTATGTTACCAAAGACTGATACAGTTCAACGATCGTACCCAGGTAACACATATTGGAGAGATTTGCTTACTTTGTTGAACCTTTCCAAGATGTCATCCCAGAGAAGTGACAAAAAGCAAGTTTACATCGAGTCTAATGAATTCAGAAGATCTGAAGTGTCATAGTGTGTAGGTGGTTTATCATTTGCACCATTGGCAATTATCTGAAGAGCTGACATGATCTCACCCCAGGAGCAACATAGACTTCGGCAGGCGTCAGCTTGAGCAGATCATCTTGTCTGAGAAAGACTCTTCATTACTGTTGAACTTGACCTCAGGTTCGACAGCAACATTTCCCATCTGTGTGTTGATGCAAAAAAAAAAAATACAATGACTGCAAAATACCGAAGAAAGATACAGCAGCTTGACAAGACTCGGCCGCACTGGATCTAACAAGATTCAGTGAGTGAGCCAAACAGGGAACGAAATCTATCAGAGGGTTCACTTGTTTGATACCCGCTTGAAGACCAGAATATACATCCGACATATTGCTAGCATTGTCGTAAGACTGCCCCCGGCAATCGGCGATATCCAAATCGTGATTTCTCAATGTCTCTAGGACGACTTCAGCCAGGTCTTCCGCATTATGGCCACAATTTGGAATGAATTTCAAAAATCGTTCAACAGGACATCTGTCTTCAGAGACATATCTCACTATGAAAGTAAGTTGATCTACATGAGAAATGTTCGGAGCAGAGTCCACATAGATAGAGAAATATTTGGCATGTTTTATCTCAGTCACGATTGTATTTATTACCTTTACTGCCATGATATTGATCATTTCAAGGCATATTTTTGACAAAAGATATGATGTTATGCCACTTCCTTTGTTACCGTGGCGTTTTATGTGTAAGTCCAGAAAAGGATCGAACTCAGCCAAACGTTCTAGGGTCATAACATAGTTCCCACTGTTTTTTGATCCAAATCTCCCATAGAAACCTCTAAACAGCAATCCACGTGCAGAAAGTGAACTCACAACAGCCACTGCGCCTCAAAGCTCATGCCAGTACCGTATTTTATTTCTTCTTCTGTTTGAAGAATAAGACTTTTGTCAACTCTACCGCCAGCATTCTTCCTAGCTAGTAGTGTCACAAGTGCTGACCTGTGTTCGTCCGAATTCTCAAGTTCCTTCATTCTTTGAACTGCGTTTTTCCAGTCTTTGTACCCTTCATTAGCTAGTGACCCCAATTTCGCAAATATCTTACAAGGGGCGCAAAACACTGCACCCTTGCTCTTCGAAAATATGAGCCAAGGTCGAGGTCGTGTTTCACCATTGCTTAATGTTCGGCTAAAAAGTGACAGCGATGGATATCTGGTTTTATCTGTGTATTGACGTCTTGAAGAAGAAAAGTCGGCATCAATAATTTGTTTCACGCCATTTTGAACAAGGTACTCCAATGTACTTTTGTCTAGCATCCACTCAGCAGGATCGTCACTTAAAGAAGAATTAGATTCAGGATTTTCTAAAGAATCGTTTTTGTAGCTGTTACGGAGTTTTCAGAAATAATGTTTTCAGGTAGCTCGTTGCAGTCAGACACGTTTGTTGGAGTTGCCTGTTGACTGTCATCAGCAGCATCACTGCAACTGCCATTGGCTAATTCACTACCGGTAGAACTACTAGCACTAGAGCCAGAACTAGGTCTATAGGCTATATAGGCTATATATGCTATATGCCATACCGGTAGCATTTACCAATAACTCATCCTTTCTTTTTAATATTTATTTAATCACCCAACCCATTAGGGGCCAATAACCTAGATGTTAGGCCCCTTAAAACAACAGTTATCATCATCATCATTTATCTAATCGTTATAATAAATAATAATAATAATATCGCATGGCCTCCGATACCGGGTGCAAGCTTTGTAATTTGACACCCAGAGGGTAGCTAGCATGTCGAATTTCGTTGTTCCTTGAATCACTATGAAAGTCAAGAAGGTTAGATATCTAAGCTCCTTGAACACTATAGCGCTTTGTAGTAGAGAAATGAGGAACATTGTGTTGGCGGAAACTCCCGAGATTAATTTTGCCACTATGAACACGGCCTACTGAATTCAAATGGATTCTTTGACATGCCAACATCGTATGTCATGCGTGTTGTATTTTTGCCGCCTTTCAAAAATCACTTACCACGGCCAGGAGCGAACCTGCAATCTTGGGGTTGGTAGACCGACACGCTATCCACTCATCCACCGTGGCAAGCTAATCATTATAATTATAATGGCCTATATATTAACATTTATTTAACCAATAATCATGTTATATGTATATACCAGGTATTGCAAGAAAGCCATATTTGATAACACACATGGTACCATCTTAAAATCAGAATTTACCTGCACATCGCTCCACCTCGGCCATGGTAGCATATTCGTGCTTATAAATTTGGCCACTCATAGCGTGGGGGTGCATTTCACGACCCAACCCACGGAGCCTATAGAATAGACTGCCTGCGCGTGGCCTGGCAATGTTAAGCGTGGATACTGGAGGCGAGAGAGAGAGGGGGAACGAAGAGGCCTATTTCTAGCTTTGTTGCGCGCAGTGCTGTAAGTTTTGGCAAAATGTAGTAAAAATATTTATTATAATATTATTTTCGATAAAGCTTTTTGATGAGGAGAGCCAGGCTTTTGAGCTTATATAAAGATTCCGCCACCGGGGCCCCTTGGCTGGCTGGGCCCCTAGGCCAGGGCCTTGTAGGCCTAGGCAGAAATCCGGCACTGACCATAATAACACACGCATGTTGTTCTCTTCAGACAAATCCTACAGATTGTAATTACACACACGCATCAAAGTACACGGGGCTAAAAGACCATGACGCACGTCACAATCCCTTAACTAAATTGACAACAACAAAATGTTTTATCCATGGGCGCCGGCAGAGGGGGGCAAGGGGCAGGGGGGCACGGGGGCACGGGGGCAGGGGGGATGCGAACAAGCGTTTCTTGCAAAAGTGCTTACAGTATTGTAATTAATTTTGTGCTAACCTTCCGTCAGGCGCAACATTAAATATAGCGGCAGTGGGCGCATTAAGCCTGTCCGACACACCTCAGAAATCTGAATTTTAAAAAATTACAATATTTGCTGAAGAACAGTTTTGCTACAGTAGTGAATAGCCTGCACTCATTCGTTCTCTACATATTACGTGATGGTGCACGATCAGGCGCAATCTGCCTGGCAGATCACTTTTGCAACAACAGCAAATGTGGAGGAGAGTCATTGACAAACTGGCCGATATGGACTTGAATGTCAGGTGGAAGTAGCTAACACCCGCGAACGACGAATATGAGATAATAATTAACTCGTGTGCCTGTCAGATCAGTTGCACCCACCGGAAAGTTAAAGTCATCCTACAGATCTCAGTTATGCAATGGTGTTGGTGTGCTTTCGCTTTATATTAGACACTTGAGTAATGTTACAAAGGAATATTGTAGTTTATATGCGAGTACATTTCCCTCGTGTGTGTATTGTGTTTACCATGAACGGCAGCCTAGACTGTGTCTGTGTGCTTATAGTATTATTTATTTATTTATTTATTTATTTATTTCGTGTGCATGGTCTACGAATGGATTTATATTTCATTTAAAGGTAAGTAATGTAATATTATCTTATTATATATAATCCAAAAACGAGGTACTGACACATTAATCATCGCACCTTTGTAACTACGAGAGCTATGAAACGAAATTTTGCATGTTGATTACTCTGAGTTTTTAGGTGCTCACTAAGAAATGTTCTTAGAATATTCAAGCTTTAAGTGGGTCTGTTCGGCCATTTGACATTCATTTAATATAGGCAAAATAGAAGTTGTATAAAGACTTGCCATGGCACATATTACGCCTCTCAGCTTGGCACATGGAACAATACTTGCATAGTCACAGATGGATCCCGAAACCGTATTTTAAGGCCTTTACGAGACAAATCTTTTTCCAAATTACGGTACTACCTTCGCTCTGGCAAACAGATTAACAAATCGCCAAACGAAAACATGGCAATAGTAGATCAACTTTTCATTTCTCTCTGAAAAAGGGCGAGAAGCGTCTGCTGACAACATCATATTATTCAGCTGCTTTCCTCTTCGACTCGACTCGTTGTTCCGCGTAACCAACTGATTAACAACAACAGCTGTGGGTTTTCTGTTCGCCTAGTCTCGAACAAATCCACATCGACTCGTTGATTGATTCTTTTACTAAGTTTTCTTCTTTCTCTCGGCTCGGATAAGTTCAATTCATGTTTTGCGCTTGTTAGCGATCGTCTTTCAAGATGGTTAGTGGTTAGGTTCCACACCCAATGCTTTCTATGTGCAGTAAATTAGCAAGTGCCAACATAACAAATTGCGTTGTTTAAGCATATTTTGTAAATCCTAGGTTTTAAGTGGATTTTGTATAGATGTCATACATACAGCATTAAACAACTGTTAGGCCAACTACATGCGGTGGTTAGATACAGTGTCAACTCAACACCCGGCACTGGATCCTTGATAGTCACTCAATGTAGGCTACATAACATGACCCGATAGCTGAAAGCCTCCTTGATCATCAAATCCAAAAGTTGTCTCAGACATGTGTTATGTCAGCACACTGTTGGACACCGCGGACTACTATTCAACTCCTTCATTAACAATGGTCTCGTTGCGTAGTGGCTAGCATTCCCGGCTCTGGCAAGAAATTTAATTCTGGTCTGAGGGCTGGAACAGGGTACACTCAGCCTCGTGAGGTAAAACTGAGAAGAGGTCGGTTCAATACCCACCTCAGCCATCCTGGAAGTGGTTTTCCGAGGTTCCCCAGTCTACTCTAGACAAATGCCGGGATGGTTCCTAACTTAAGGCCATGGTCCCTTCCTCCCTATCCTCATCTGAATTACATATACGAGCACTAACACAGCCATCACAATAACACAGGTAAACCAACAAATTCCACACACAGGCAAGTACACGGGGATACATGACCACGAAGTCACAAAGCTCATAAAGAATCAACAACAAAAATAATTTTTTTTTTTTTTTTTTTTTTTTTCGTGTAGCCTCCTGAGAGGCCGAGTGCAGGTCTTTCTAAGCGACGCCCGTGGGCGACCTGCGCGTCGGGATGAGAGATGGAATGGATGAAGATGAATGAAACTGGGCAAGGATGTGGAAGGAAGCGGCCGTGGCCTGTCAGAAGGTACTGTCCCAGCATTTGCCTGGTGTTGAAAATGGGAAACCACGGAAAACCATTTCAAGGACAGCCGACGGTGGGGCTCGAACCCACGCGCCTACCGAGTCAGCAGAGAGCTTGGCCCCTTGACCTAACGCAGCGCTTTAGCCCGCGCAGCCACTACTGTCGGTACAAAAAATAAATAACAACTCATTAACAATGGAAAACTGACTACGTTAAAGAAATGTACGGATTCAGAATAAAAAGGGACTGGATCCGGTGCTAAGATGAATGTTTTGGGTATTAGCAGCAACTTATTGTGTTTATTTTGAATTGAGGAGGGATATGCAAATGAAATCTTTATTATTGAAAATTCTTTATTCATAATTTCAGGTGAAAGTAAAATAACCTAAAAATTCCATTCAATCATATTATTAGCAACATTTCTAATGAATGAATTTATTCATTTCCAATTCACAATGTTACACACTCCTTGGGCTTCAATGTACGACAGTTTGTTTCAATTTCGTAGTGGCAAACCACCTCCCTCCTCTCCTTGGGTTTATGTGGGGTTCTACCCATATAACCTACATCAGTAGGCCTACTTTTTGTGGATCCGACCAGGCGACCAGCCTCTGGGCTGATTACCTAACGGAAAGACAGAGCTTCCAAATTGTAGCGAGAATGGTTTAAATGAAAATCTTTTGTATTTTGTTGCTTCATTTTTAGGAGCTTCCAACATTCTGGTCATCAGTCCCTTTTACTAGTGGGCATATAACTGGTACCTGGATTCGGAAGGAGGAAGCCGTGGCCTTCAGTGAGGTATCATCTGCACTCGACCTATCCCTCAGGCACGGGCCCTCAAACAAAAGATTTAATTTGTTTCTCTAGACCTCGAATAAGTTACCATTCATGAAGAGTCCCTGATTAACATCTGCCTATTATCCTCACTGTAAGACATTGATAGAGGTTATTGTTATTGTAAGATGCAGAACATAGAAGTCCTCTGCCCCAATCGAATAATACGAGTATTTCAATATTTTAATGTGTCATATCTTAAGAGTGTTATGGTGATGATTTCACATGTATTTGTTCTTGTTGTGTTTGCGTCTTCAATCTTTTCACTGGTTTGATGCAGACGTCCATGCCTCCCTGTCCTGAGCTAACAATTTCATCTCTAAATAGCTACCACATCTTACATACGAGGATTTCTGTTTAACATATTCTAACCTTGGTCTACCCCTACAATTCTTGTCCTTGACATGGGCACCCCCAGGGTGGGGGGAGGGCGCTGATGGGGAAGGCAAGAAGGGTCTGTGCCCCTCCCCCTGGAATCCCGAGAATATTTCGATTCTTCATTGTCACACCAGTGTATTTCATAAATTAAAGTTGCTAATAGTTAACTGATTTAGATGTAGGGATAATTCATCAGTTTTATTTAACTTAGTAATTTGGGATTATTTGAAAATGAAAATATCTCCAGCTGTTTAGAAAATCGGTGATCTGGATTAAAATCACCATTTTAATGAACTGCTTGATTTTTATTTAATCGATACATGGTGGTACAACTACTTTTTACCCCTTTTTAAGAAATGAACATTATGACGAAGATTCACAAAGAGTGAACTTCTATGGACAAAATTTATTCCTCCCATTTATGCCATAAAGATTATGTATCCAACGGTTTCAGAGCAGCCTAATAACGAATATCACGAAGCAAGTAAGAAATGAAACGAAAATTGCGGGGGGATACGTCTCATCATCACCTAGTGACAGGTAGGTAATGAAATAAAAAATATTACTCGCCCCCTCCACCCTGGAAAAAATCCTGCGGGCGCCCATGGTTTTGCCTATACCATAGGTGCCCAAATACGGTGAAGGAAGGGTTACGCGACTTGATTTAGCTCCTCGCTGGAGATCCTAGCTTTCCTCTACTAAACGAGGTCACCAGCCGCAGCTTCTGTCCACTTCCCCTCTTTCCCACGTCACAGATTCCCCCCTCGCACCGTCCGTGGTTACGATTGCAACTTCTCCTCGCTTTCTCACCAGGCGATGTACAAAGGTTTAATCCATTGTAGGAATTTAAGTAACCTATTTGTTCAGTGACACTTCGATAGTTCCAAAATACGTGTTGTACCACGTTATATTGACTGTGCCAAAACATTAGACTAATTTAATACTATAGCCGTAGAATATGAGTACCGATCGTATCAGCGAACATAACAAGTAGTTCCGTGAAGAACAAAATAGCCTATTTTCATACATCATGATGGTCTTTTCCGTTAAAACTCTCCTGTCTATTAAAAGGGTTTTCGTTGCGATGTACTAAATAACTTTCGGTTCATGACCAACACCATTACAATTAGGAGTTATGTGCTAGAATACAGTATAGTCTATACAGTGGCTTTCAATATAGGTGATTACAATAAGACTCCTACCGCGAGATGGCATCTTTCGGTAACAAACCACAGGAATTAACTATTAATAAGGTGGAATTCATGGCTTCTATGATTTAAGGAAAGTGAGCTGCACAATTTAGTGCCATTAGATAATGATTGTTGTCATAGCTCATCACACGAATCATCTTTTCAATCTCCCGAAAAAGATACGAGGACTAAAACATAATCTTTCAAAATATCGAACTGATGCATTCCTGAATTTTTAAAAAACTTAACATCATTAGTGGCTCTACACTAAACCCTGAATAAAGATTCTCTGTGCCAATTTTCATTGCACTCGGGTGATTAGATCACCAGAAATTTCAAAAATCTCTAGGCCACCATGATGTTTCTTTGTTTCTTAGGATTTGGAAAAATACATAGGCTATATGTACTTACTTAACAGTCTTCTAATATCGTACAAAATTTCAGTTAATTGGTTGAATAGTTTCGGAGATATTGAGAATCAGTGAAATGTATCATATGGACGCCATGTTGGATTGTTTTGTAAATGCTATATAATATGCTAGATGATGAATATTATAATCGTGGCCCCTTGTACCAACCAACATCTCAATCGCTTGTTTAGGACACGAGAAATATAAACGTGATTTTTAAAAATTTGCGCAGCCGCCATTTTTTAGTTCCCATACAATTTGAATAAATTAGGCTACAATGTATTAAGCCTTTTAAGAAGATTACCGTGCTATGTTTCATTGCGCTCGGATAATTGTCGGGAGAAATATCCATATACATATTTAAAATTCACGTCTTCGCCATGTTGGATTTGTGTTCATCAGGTAATTGAAAGTCCCATAGGTGAACCTATGTTAACAGCATCTATCAACACACAAAATTCCAGTTTGATTGTTGTTATAGATTCGAAGATATTTAGAACCGTCTTAATAATTCGGATGGTCGCCATAATAGTTTGTTCTATATGTAGGCCAAAGATTTATGCACCGTTAGATAAAAATTATTGCGTATGTTCATTATTCAAACGTTCACTTCCATCGTATGATTAGGACACAAAATATAAACACTTAATTTTAACATTTCGCACAGCCTCCATCTTGCTATTATGAGAACAATTGAATTGAATTTGATGGCAGTAGATTAATATCTTATTTAGGCATGTAGGGTTTTATGTTTCACTGTGCTCGGTTGGTTAAATATTGAGAAAATGCCATTTACATATTTTAACTTCGCTTGGCCGCCATGTTGGTTTTATACTTAACATATATTTGCGCTTTACATAGCTGTAGGTAACTTAGTATTCTCTATCACCATACAAACTTTTAGGGTGATATCAGTAATCAGTAATAGGTTCGGAGATATAGAATGCCGGTGAAATATTTCGCACGGGTGCCATGCTGGATTACTGAATCGAAATTAAATTTTACGGGCACGGTGGGGTCGGACCGGCTGTCACTATGCCCTTACCGAGTTTCATTGAGATCGCACTAGCCGTTTAGATTTTGTTAGTGGGAGGAACACACACATACACACACATACGCACACACACATGCTAAAAAAAAAGGCTAAAGGTAAAGAAATAAAATTTGCTATACCTGCGAATATACATTGTTCCCTTCAGAACGAACGTTCTGTATTATTTGAAACTTCTACATAATACCTCCATAAAATAATAATCCATCATATGAAGTAGGCCTACTCATTTAATATATAATTAGTTCATTCATTCATTTCTTTTCAATTACAACGTCCAAAGTAGTCTACAAGCCCCTGTTTGCGATCAAGTCGCCTCCACTATCCCCCATTAGCTGTTAGTATTGCGGCCTCCTCTGCCTCTACACCTCTCACCTTGAAGTCATTAAACACTGAATCAAATCAACGCCTCGTAGGTCTACGTCTGTTTCTCTTACCATCTATACCCGAGTTCATTAACCTCTTAGGTAATCTTTCCTGTAATGACGGATGATCTCGCTGATCCTCTTCTTAAAACAATAACAACATAATAATCTCTTCTCTCCCATTCTAACACTTACCTTCACATCTGAGTCGGCACGTACGGAGAACTCCATCTAACGTGTTCATTTCTAACTTACCGGGTGAGTTAGCCGTGGTCGATACGGCATGACTAATGGCAGTCGCTCACATCCGGGAGGCGAGGAGGTTCGAATCCCCCCGCCAGCAACCTTGAAGATGGTCTTCTGTGGTTTCCCATCTTCCTTCCAGGCATATGCCGGGGTTGGTCCCACTCTATAGGCCACAGCCGCTACCTTCCAACTCCTCGCCCTTCCCTTCCAACTTTCCTTCCCAACGGTACTTGTAGCTCACCCATTGGGTGTCCGTCTCGAAGCAGCTACAAAACTGGCGAGCGAACATGTCCTCAGACACTCCCGGCACTAAAAGCCATACGCTAAAAAAAACTAACTTAGCCTTTATCTCTTCATTACGCGTACCCATATACCATTACTCCCAACTGGATTACTGCTAGTTGAATGGGTTATGAATCTCACCAGCCATTATGATGTAATGCCAAATGACTAAAAACACAGCAAATCACAGGTATTTCTAACGTCAAGCAACGTAGCCTTCTGTGGTCTCGTATTGAGACTCCAGTGCCAAAGGTCCTGGGTTCGATTTCTGGCTCTGACAAGAAATTTAATTCTGGTCTGAGGGCTTCAATGGGGTACAATCTGCCTTGAGAGATAGAACTGGGAAGAGGTGGGTACTGTTTCCCCTCAGCCACGATCGCATGGTTAGGACACAAGATATATAAAATTAATTTTAGAAATTCGCACAGCCGCCATCTTGAGACTATGAAAGCAATTGAATTAAATTAGATGCCAGTGGATTACATTTTGTACAAACAATTACCTTATTAAGTTTCACTGCGCTCGGATGATTAAATCGCGAGAAAATCCCATTTGAATGTCTTAACTTTGCTTGGCAGCCATGTTGGTTTTGTATTTAACAAGTTTTTGAAAGTCACATAGGTTTACTTCTAGTAGAACCCTTTACATGCTGGAAGCACGGTGGAACAGCGTTCAAGCTGTTCACCAAGGTGGACCGAGTTCCATTCCCGGTCAATGCATGTGAGATTTTCGAAGTGAAATGCCATGTCCTGTGGTTCGGATTCCACGTAAAAAGAAGGTCCCGTGGCTCATGATCACGAGATTAACGGTCACTTAAAACTACAAGCTTCCTTGCTTCCTTCATCTCCATACAAAATCTCAGGGTCATAACTGTTACTGTTGCGGAGATATCTCCGAAACTATTTAAGCAATCAAACTGAAATTTTGTATGATGATAGAGGACTGTTAACGAAGTACAGTACATACCTAGGTATATGTGATTTTCCAAATCCTGAGCATCTCAAAAACAACATGAAGGCCAAGTAATTTTCAAATATTTCAAGCGATTTAATCACCCGAGAGCAGTGATACTAAGAACAGCGAATCTTTATTCAGAGCTTAGTATAGAGACATCTCAAGCTCAACTGTTTTCAAAAATTCAAGATGAAATCAGTTCAAAATTTTTACACCTGATTGTTTTATTTCGCATACCTTATTCAAGCGATTGAAGAGAGGATTCGTATGATAGGTTATTATAACAATCATAATATAATGCCACTAAATCCTGTAGCTTACTTTTCGTAAATCATGGAAGCCATGCATTTGACTTTTCTCAAATTAAACTCCCGTAATGCGTTACAGAAAGATGCCACCGATACTGACTGTTATATACTGTATTCTGTATACTAGCACATACTTTCTCAATGCAATGGTGTTGGTGGAGACATAGGGCGTGTATCAAAAGCTATTTAGTACACATCACATCCCTAGTTATCAGACTGTGCAGGAATTCAGTTCCACAATAAATATGTAATCCGTTAGTCGCGTGCTCTCCCATAATCACGTGAGTCGTTCAAAGCGCTGAATATTTAATATGTACTTAAGGGAAGAGTTGGACCAGAAGCACGCTTTCACTGAGCACAAACTATTTTATATGGTGATGTCGAACAAACTACATAGTCACTTACCACGAGAGAATTAGAAACACAACATTGAATGGTTCAATTCGGTGATCCCGAAGGTATCAACACTTACATCATGCCTATGACAACCTTTTCCAATTTGATGACGAGACATCACTTCGTAATATAACACAAAAGAGAATAACATACTCGAAAATACACATGTCCCGGCATTTCTTCAAATAGCCCCTAGGCCATGCACAAAATAAAATTGTTCTTATTAAGCTGTATGAAGTAGCATAATATTGGACTTTTGAAGTGAATTTTTGTTACTTCAAAGTGAAAGTAGATTGAATATGAGCCAGTACGTGTTTCAGATTATTGTCGATGTTGTAATAATAAGCACACGGGATCTCCAGAATGGCATCAAACAATAAATAAGCAAGTACAAGATGGCGGCTATGGGTAGTAATGTTTGTTCTCCGTGCGGGAAAAATAGCGAGGAATTCGTTAGTTGTGAAGGGGATTGTGGGCGTAATTTCCACAAGGAATGCACAAGACTTTCTAAGAAGGCTTACGAGTCTGTAAAAAGTGATCCGCAAAAGGTGTGGAAATGCAATCGCGACGATTGTCACCCACCACTCAATTTCAGTGATTGTGACTTGGTGAAGGAGGTTGCAGAAAAGATACAGTTGTCTGTAAATGAACTAAGGAACACTTTCATGCAGGACTTAAAAATAATTAAGCAAGCCACGGAATTCATTAACGAGCAGTTTGAAGATTTCAAAAACCTCACAAATGAGATAAAGAAAAGAACACTAGAAATGGAAACGTCGTTGGCGAGTATAAACAATGATACGAAGCAAGCGTTAGATGGGTCAGAAGACCTTAAGCAGTACACGCGTAGGAACAATTTGATATTAAGTGGAATGCCAGAAATGTCGAGGGAAAATGTGTACGACCTAGTGATCCAAGCTTCCAGGGCATTGGGTGTTGAGTTGGGACTCCGCGACATCGATGTCGCCCATCGTTTGCCTGCGAGAGGCGGGACGTGGGGCAAATCGTGGTGAAATTCACTAACAGGTGGAAGAAGGACGAAATAGTGAATGCGAGAATTCAGAAGAGAGTTCTAACAACCCTGGACATTGAACTGAATTGCCCTTCACGCAATATTTTTATAAATGACCACCTATCACCCAGGAACGACTATATTGCAAAAAGATGCCGGATCCTGAAGCAGATTGGGAAGATATTCGAAACCTGGACAAGAGACTGCAAGATTTATGTTCGGGAAGCTAGAGATGGCCCAAGCACACTCACCACCTCGAGAAAAAATACGGACAATAAGTGCTGCAGGTATCACACACCCAAAGTTGCATTTTATAGATTAAATGGACGTAGACGATAATAAACACAATGAAACATTAAGCTCTGTTGAAATTCATTGTGATTCTATAGAAAACTATAATTTACAGACTAAAAATCAGATTTTGAATTCAAAATTTAAATGTATCTTCATCAATGCACGAAGTGTTCGGAATAAGTTCGAGGATACTATGCTCCTTATTGACGAGATTTTAGAAATAGGTTTAATAGTCATAACAGAAAATTGGTTGTCAGACAAAGAAACACACTATTATAACATTCCAAGCTTTGAATCACACCATGTAACACGAGACGGGACTGGAGGAGGTCTGTCAATTTATGTATCTAGAAAATGGGCAACCAAGGTTATTAACACAATTAACAGTTATCACAGTATACTTCAAATCGAAATATTTCAGAAACACAGAAGATACAGTGTAATTTCTTACTATAACCCAAGGGAGACTAATGCAAACGAAATATGCTTGACCTTGAACGCATACTTTGCAATACTAACCCAAACACACTACTCATTGGAGACGATAATATAGATTTTCTAAAAGACAGCATTATTCACAGGGCCTATTCGTCTTTACTGAATTGCTTTAGTTGTTATCCATGCAATACAAGAATGCCAACAAGAATAACGCCTACTTCTTCATCTTTAATTGACCATATACATTCTCACTTTGCCAATGATAACTTCTATTTGTATAATGTTATGAGTGACCTTAGTGATCATAATATTTTAATTCTAGAAATTACATCACAACCAGAAGTGAGTATGCAATCCAATAATCGTTCAAATATACAAACATTTACGAAAATAAGTTACGCCAAACTGAACAATTTCTTTTCAAAAAATAATTTTCCAAATCTATCTACTGACGTCAACGAAGCATATAATCAGCTTTGTGATTTAATTAGTGATGGACTTAGGACAGCTAGTATAAATATTAAGCAAAAACCACAGGTAAAAGGCACACATAATCCATGGATAACACATGAGTTTCTGGAAGCGGTAAAAAGAAAAATAATTTGTATGCAAAAACTAAAACTAAAAACCCTTCAACTGAAACCATTAAAGAGTATACAAGATGTAGTAGGGATGTGACTAGAATGAAAAGAAGCGCTGAAAAATTTATACTACAACAATATAATTAGGGAAGGGAATACGATGAAAGGAATGTGGAAGGCAGTAAATCAAATACTTGGCAAACCTCATAATACACGAAACATTGTAGAAATTAAATATGAAAACGTACAATACACCTATGGCCAAGATATATGTAAAGCATTTAACATATATTTAATAAATGTTGTAGAAAACTTGGTTAAAGATCTTATTCCAATGAACCCAATTTTGCCTTCGAACCAGACGATCTGTAACTCACTATACATAAAACCAACAAATGTGACGGAGGTTAAACAAATCATTCAAAACCTTGCGAACAAAAAGAATTACACAGACGATGGAATAAATAACATACTCTTTAAGAGATGTGCCAATCAACTGGCTCCATTGCTTGCTGATATAATTAACTTGTCACTGCAAACAGGAGTAATACCAGATAAATGTAAATTAGCAAGAGTGGTGCCAATATTTAAAAAAGGTGATGTATCTAATCCCTGTAATTACAGACCGTTGTGTATATTATCCTCACTTGTAAAAGTACTGGAAATAGTAATCAAAAAACAAGTCCTGAATTTCCTTACAAAAAACCATTTCTTCTTCAAATATCAGTACGGCTTCCTTCCCAAATATAGCACTGATTCAGTAGCATTTGACGTAGTGTCACTTATACATAAAACATTAGACAACAATAAAATAGCAGCAGGACTATTTATAGATCTTGCTAAGGCGTTTGACACAGTTAACCATACCTTGTTGCTAAGTAAATTATCAAATGCAGGAATTAGAGGAATAGCCTTTCAGTGATTAAAAAACTACCTGTCTAACAGGAAGCAGTATGTTCATATTTATAAAACTAAAGGGTCCATCTCGGATGTTAAATGCGGTGTCCCACAAGGGTCGGTGCTTGGACCATTGCTGTTTCTGGTATTTATTAATGGTATAGGTTATTTAGAGTTTACTGGTAAAATATTTCTATTTGCAGATGATATATTTCTACTTTACGAGAGCGCATGTGAACAAAGGATTATGGAGACAATGCAAAAGGATCTAAATATACTAACAACGTGGCTTTCAAAAAATAATTTAATCATAGGCACCTCAAAAACAAAATACATGCTATTTCATAAACCAGCTTACAATTCAAACACTTCCAACATAGTTAAAATTGGCAATGCGCCCATCCAACGGGTGAAACAATACACATATTTAGGCCTAACTTTGGACAATAACCTAAGTTGGAATGAACATCTCACAAATGTTAAAAAGAAAATTGTGAGTGTAATTGGTGTTCTAAAAAGGTTAAGGGATTATGGAATAAGCAATCAACATTTAAGGAGCATATATGCCTCTCTTATTCATTCTCACCTTATGTACATGAACATAATATGGGGTAAATGCACACAGGAATCAATAAATGAGCTCGAAGTAATCCAAAAAAGAGCAATTAAAATCATGTATGGTTACGATTTTAGGAAACCGACTGAACAAGTATTTCAGGAGACAAGCATATTGCCATTACGAAGCCAGCTCAACTACTCTGAAGCTTTATTTATGTTCAGATATAAACAAGGTCTTATTAGTCTTAATACTGAACTTCAATGCAGGAAAGACATTCATACCCATAACACAAGATCAGCAAACCAGTTATACATGGAGTCAACAAACACAACTAGATATGGTATTAAAAGTATTTCCTATTCAGCCAGCACAACTTATAACAACTTACCTCCTAAACTGAGACAAATTGTAAACTTAAACAAATTGAAAAAGGAAGCACGCAGGTACTTCCTGAAACTATATGTTGAAGAATATAGATGAACTCATAAGCACTGAATAAATGTTCCTACCACCTTAGTATATTCTAGTATTAGTTACTAAGCCATATTTGTAAAGGGCGGTCCCCCCTTGAGCTACCAGCTCACTGGGACTTTCTGAACCCTATAAATAAATAAATAAATATTTGAGATAGGAGGCATTGTGGACAACAGCGGAGCCAAACAAATCATGTGTAGAGCCCAGTAAGAGTCGTGGGAGCGATTTGGAAAAGAAGATGGAAGCATTAGTCTATGTTAGACGGCATGAAGGCTTTCTCGGAATAAGAGCGCTCTTCTGGATAAAACAGGTGAGCCCATTGAAAATACTAAAGAAGCACATCGAAGGAATGTAACGAAAACTAGCATGATGTAAAAAGGAACCATTTCTGGAAATGTATCAGATTTGTAATTCTCTGTGATAAGAACGCATTCCTGGTCACGAAATTACAGGGTATGATAAATAAGCAAAGCAAGAAAGGGTTAATGGATTGGGGTCGTGGCAATGATGCCCAAGCCCTTAAATGAAATAACAACTGGGATAGATGAAATTCAGATAGAAATGGTGTAGTAGGGTAAGCCTTAACTAGTAAAGCAGGAGTGCATTTACTGCACAGCCTAAGCGAATTAGCACAGGATGTACTGTAGATGAGGTAACCTTCGATTGGACAAGAGCAGTAATCGATACAATTTCAAGCCGAACTATTTTAACAGGAAATATTGTACGATGCAGACGTTGTTCCTTATCGATAAGGTAAATGATTATGTCCAAACATTAGTAAGCTAACCGACAAAATCTGATCAGACCTGGAAACTTGAATCTGGACAACAAAAAACTCGCTTTTATTAAGTATATAATGTACATTGATACATAACGCAGTTCTGATATGTTTAGCCTACTTTCACCATATGAAATATAGGCTTATGACTTCACTTTCGTATGTGAGTTAATTTCATGGCTACCGCGCCACTTGAGTTGTCAGTTGCGCGGGGAGCATTTAACGTATCAATTGCACATATCTGAGGCTCGCCGACTTCCTCTATACGACTGTGCAACCGAGGCTGACCAGCCAAAAACTGTGGTGTAAACTGTATTCCTAGGACTGATACCGTGGATAATACTAATGAAGTTCATCGCTGTTGTGAAACCTCTGATTTTATCACTACATAAACAACATAATGCTTTAGTCACTGTGTAACTTCTCCCTTGCAGTAAGCTGCCGATGAGCCAGGAAGAAAATCACCTCCCTAGAAAAAATTCATTCATTTCTTTTTCAATTTCCTATTTTTCGTCTGCTGTGCATGCAATGCTGTCAATCCTTAAACTTTACATGAAATGTTTGGAAGTATTCTCCCACTGCAGTGTTCCGGTTTCTGTAACGGGCTTGTCATGAGAATAGACTCCTTTTTTCCGAATCCATTATTCGCGTGTTTCATCTATAAGCACTTTGAGGGAAAATATATCTTAATGTTAATGTACAAAATGGTTCCCAAACACTTTGCGGAAAAACTACCCTTATCAGGGCCAATGGTTCCCAAACACTATGAGGAAAAACATCCCTTCATCTAGAACAGGTTCCAAAAAAATTGAGAAAAAATATCCCTTAATATAGTGCAGTGGTTCCCAAGCACATTCAGGGAAAAATCTCTTAATTTAGATCAATGGTTTACAAACACTTTGAATGAAAGTATTCCTTATTCTAGATCAATGGATCGCAAACACTTTTTAGGAAAAACATCCTTTAATCTAGATCAATAGTTTCCAAACACTTTAAGGAAAATCATTCCTAATCTCGAGCTGTGTTTCCCAAAGACTTTGAGGGAAACCATCCCTTAATCCAAATCAATGGTTTGAGGGAAAACATCCCTTAATCTAGATCAATGGTTCTCAAACACTTCTTAGGAAGATCATCCCTTAATCTAGATCAAAGGTTCCCAAACACGTGGAGGTAAATCATCCCTTAATCTAGAGTAGAGGTTTTCAAACACTTTCAGGGAAAACATCCCTTAATCTAGATCAATGGTTCCAAAACACTTTGAGAAAAACATCCCGTAATGTAGTGCAGTGGTTCCCAAACACTTTGAGGAAAAACATCCCTTAATCTACAGCTGTGGTGTCAAAAAACTTTGAGGGAAATCATCCCTTAATCTAGATCAATGGTTCCCAAACACTTTGAGAGAAAACATCCCTTAATCTAGATCAGTGGTTCCCAAGCAATTAGAGGTAAATCATCCCTTAATCCTATGTAGAGGTTCTCAAACACTAAGGGAAAGCATCCCTTAATCTAGATCAGTGGTTCCAAAACACTTTGAGGGAAATCATCCCTTAATCTCGATCAATGGGTCCAAAACACTTGGAGGGATTTGATTTAATCTAGATCAATTGCTCCAAAACACTTTGAGAAGAAAATCCCTTAATGTAATGCAGTAGTTCCCAAACACCTTGAGGAAATACATTCCCTAATCTAGAGCAGTTGTTCCAAAATATTTCGAGGGAAAACTTCCCTTAACATGGATCAATAGTTCCAGAACACTTTGAGGAAAAACATAAATTCCTTCATCTTTATTCATTTCATCAATCATAACCCAACTGAAATTGTTGGCATCAGGAAGGATATCGGGCCATAAAAGCCAGATTGAGACGCATTTCCTTTATCCCCTGTTCCCCGCAAAAACGCGAATTAACGGTTGGAAACACATACATACATATAAACATACTGAACCCATTTGCTATTAATGTCTCGCATCCATGAAAACAACATTTGGAATATAATTTTTAGGCTATTTTCATCGTATGAAACAAGTAGTTTCGTGAAGAAATATGTAGTCTATTTTCATAAATCCAACTGGTCTTATCTATTAATAACTCCCCCGGATATTAAATGGATTTTCCATGAGATGTATACTAAATAGCTTTTGATACACGACCTATGCCGCCACCAACACCATTGCATTGAGAAAGTATGTGCTGGAATATACAGGGTGTGTTTGATATACTGTTAAATGGAAGTCCGTTACACGGGTGATAGAAGAGACTATTCTAAGCTTCCTAGGTAAAAAAAAAATTGTCACCTATCTTTAAAATGAAAATTAATCATTAAAAAGTCAATGTTTTTAGGTTCTTCAGAAACTCTTCAAACAGAAGGTAGGGTGGCAGTCAGGGGGAAACAAGGCGGGGTGAGTTGGGACGACGCGAGTGAGGGGAAGTTGTTACGTAATCGGAGCATTGGCCTTACCGGTTGAGGGGTCGTATCAGCTGTTATGAGGAAGCGATACGCGTCTCGAAAGAACATGTGTATTGCTGTTGTTGTTGTTGTTGTTAAAATTGCACGCAAAGGCTTGGGACATTAGGACCGGTAGTATTGTGTAGCCTACTTCGTACGAGTAAGTATAAAATCATTTCGATAATCAGCCCTGGTGTGTCATGGGCGTCTGGCACGTTAATGAAATATGGGACAAAATTCCCACGTCCCGTAGTCTGTTCAGAACTAGCATTTAAGACGGAAGTAAAGTACTTGATATTTTATTTGAGGGGCTTGGCGATGATTATGGTCATTTATCCCCATGTAGTTGGGTGTGGGTGGAATTTGTCTGATAACCTGTGTTTTTGTGGGTTCTGTAGCAATGTGGGTATTTGTATTTCAGGTGAGGATTGGGAAGAAGGCGGCCGTGGCCTTAAGTTAGGTACCATCCAGGGATTTGCCTGTGGTAGAAGTGGGAAACCATGGAAAACTACTTCCAAGATTTAATACTAGTGCGGTACCACATGTACATAATAATAATAATAATAATAATAATAATAATAATAATAATAATAATAATAATAACAATAAAGAAATTATAGCGAGTTGGTCGGCCCTATCAAAAGGTAATGGCATGTAGAACGGGGAAAGACCATACCTAACATTGTCTCAAGTACGGGCGTGATCCCAAGTACCTTGCTCCAAGGCCTTAAAGAACGGCTTGAAAAGCTTGTTGTGATGGTTGTTAATTCAGTTTAGGGACTTGCGACATTTGTTTATCAGCCCCGTGTAGTTGGGTGAGTGTTGGATTTGTCTGATATACTGCGTTTCTGTGGTGACTGTAATAGTAGTCTATGTGTAGCTGTGGTTATTAAGGTCGAGAATGAGGTTGGTGTCCCGGGACTCCAAGTACCATAATATCCCGGCATGTGCTTGGAAAGCACGTGGAAGAATCCGGGTAAATCCAAACTCAGGATAGCCACTGTCGGTGCTGAGTTCGGACCTCCAATCACCGGACTTGCTGCGATCGTGGTGCACGATTAAATGCGCATGCCTACACCGCGGAGGTAGGAAAGAAAGCAGCCGTGGTCTTATGAAGGGACATCCCAACTTTGTCCTCGTGGGATGCCACGGTAAATCATCTTCTGGCAGCCAATGGTGGGAAGTAAGGAAGCTTGTGGTCTTACATGACCGTAAATTTCGTGATCATGAGCTACGGGACCTCCTTTTTATGTGGAATCCTAACCACAGGACATGGCATTTCATTTCGAAAACCTCACATGCATTGACCGGGAGTCAAACCCGGTCCGCCATCGTGAGAGGTCAACAGCTGGACCGCTGCGCCATCACGCCACGACTTGCATATTGGCCGGTGATGGTAAGCTGTCTCAATACTAGCACCACATATAGATGATGATTAAAGAAAAATAATAATAATAACAGTCTAAGAATAATAATAAGAGTCAGCCTGTGTAGCTCTGGTGGGGAGCGTGATGGCGCAGTGGCTTACCTTCTCGCCTTTCACCCGGACGGCCAGGGTTCGAATCCCAGTGACAGCGGGGTGGAATTTTAACCTGGAAAATCACGTGGCGTCAGGAAGGGCATCCGGCCTTAAATCCCCGGCCAAAACCAAAATGAGCCTGGTTGGCTCCAGTGACCCCAATTAATTGGGAAAAGCCGAAGAAAGATTGTGTAGCTCTGGTGGTAGAGTGCTAACCTTCCCGAGGGTGCGATTTACGTTCAGTCATGTAGTAAATGATTGTGAGCTAATACGATCATGTCCACGGATTTCATGGCACATACAAAAAATCCTGCGTACATAAAAGTCTGGCAACTCAACATACCAGAAAAAAACATGAAAGAAGTTAGTGTGTCTAAGTCTATTATTACTATTATCAGTAGTAGTAGCCTACTACTATAATAATAATGAAAATGAAAATCCACAGCCTGCTTCCAGTCTCCGACCGGGTCAGGAATGGAATGAATGAAGCCCCCATCTAGCGGCGAGGATATGAATTGTGCCGGCTGCCGAGGCCTGACGCACTCCTCTGGGGCAATGATTAAATGAATGACAGATGAAATGAAATGATAGTGGAGAGTGTTGCTGGAATGAAATGTTGACAGGGAAAACCGGAGTACCCGGAGAAAAACCTGTCTGCCTCCGTTTTGTCCAGCACAGATCTCACACGGAGTGACCGGGATTTGAACCACGGACCCAGCGGTGAGAGGCCGGCGTGCTGCCGCCTAAGCCACGGAGACTCTACTATAATAATAATAATAATCATAATAAAGCAAGCAAGCAAGCTTGTAGTTTAACGTGACCGTTAATCGCGAGATCATGAGCCACGGGACCTCCTTTTTACGTGGAATCCGACCCACAGGACATGGCATTTCACTTCGAAAATCTCACATCGAATCCAGTCCACCATGGTGAGTGGCATACAGCTTAACCGCTGCGCCACCACGAATAATCATAATAATAATAATAGTAACTTATTATTAATATTTTTATTACAGTTGTTGCACTGTCTTCACACAAAGATAGACCAACAGTTCCTTAAATTAATTTACCAAATCTTTAGGATCTCCATTTTCTATGCATAGGCCATGAGGCTGGCAAAATCCTAAACAGACCCACCATCACTAGTCATGTAGCCACTCCCCGTGAAGGTGTGAATCAGCTGTTTATAGGCTCGGTTTTGTGTATTTCAATGCCATTGGCAGACAAGACGAGGAGGTCACTCAACTTCAGACTCTTGTCAACATTCCTCAGCGTTGGAGGGGAGGGCGACGGGGAGAAGTCAGCTGTGCTGCTGAGGGGAACGCAGTCCAAGCCCATTTCAAAGACATTGACCGACGATTTTTGAGATTTAATTCCACCTACACTAATGATGATACGACTAAATTTAATGACGATATTTGCTTAGAATAGTGAGTTCTATCACCAGTGTGACGGACTTCCATTATATCAAATACACCCTGTATAACGGTCAGTATCGTTGAATAAGACTTCTGCCGTGAGATGCAATGTTTCTGTAACACGTCACGGGAGTTTAGTTTAAGTAAAGTCAAAAGTACGGCATCTCTCATTTACAAAAAGTAAGCTACAGAATTTAGTGCCATTAAATTATGATTGTTATAATAACTTATCATACGAATCCTCTTTTCAATCGTTCGAATAAGGCACATAAAAAAAGAAAGGAGATTTTAAAAAGTCGAACTGACGTCATCTTGAATTTTTGAAAATAATTGATCATGAGATGTCTTTATACTAAGATCTGAACAAAGATTCGCTGTTCTTAGTATCACTGGTCTCGGGTGATTAGATTGCTAGAAAAATCATTTGAAACACTTGAAAATCACTTGGCCGCCTTATTGTGTTCTTATGTTCTTATATGTTCTTGTTCCTCTATCACGATAAAAAAAAACAGTTCGATTGCTTACATACTTTTGGAGATATTGTGAACCGGTAAAATATATTGTATGGACGCCATATTTAATGGATATTGGTTCGCACTGCCGATGACTGCTGGAACGAATATTTTACAAGTCCGTAGAACAGTCCAATGCGCAGGCGCGAGCACACAGCGCGCATGCACCCGGTGGGCTCGCGCCTGCGAACAAATGAATTACCGGAAGTAATGGAATTACACTCAATAGCAACACAATCTACGCACTCTCTTGGCTCACAGAAACAGCAGTAATCTGTTATATCTATGAAGGCAAGGAATATCCCAAAAACGAAGAACACAGACCCCAGATCCGGGTCATACATCGCAAATTCCAAGCGAGACGCGCAGGCTAGCAGGTGAAACATGTGTTATTTCCCTGTAGAAATACAAACCGATATAAAATAAGAGAATTAATTTACGTATTTCACAGTCATACAGCATAACGTTTCGATGTATTGGATTCGATTTGATGATGGGTTTTTGAGATAATAATTCTTAAATGTGACGCATGGTTGAAACACTCTTAAAAACGTGCACTTTTTGTGTTCCAACTGCGATAAAACTATTAAAATATATATTAAAAATTCCAAACCTACATGACCTAACGTAAAATAGAACGACGAAAATGATTATGTTAAAGGATTTTATGTATGTCTATTGGTTACTTCACAAACAACGTTCAAACTCGAGTGCACATAATACTTTGGTCGACAGTAGTGCCTGGCACGGGAATCGAACTCTCGTCCCCAGGGCCATTAGTTGTGACTTTTCTCACAGCCAACGTAGGAACGTCTTCATACTATTCTTATGAACACCATACCGTAAAATTCTGGGTTACACACCGCAAATTTGAATTTATGACTTAGTGCTTGGAACGGGAATCGAACCCTCGTCCCCAAGGGCGTTAGGTATGACTTTCTGCACAGCCAATGTAATGAACGTCTCCATACTATTTTTATGAACACTATACCGTAACATTCTGGGTTACACGCCGCAAATTCGAATTTATGACTTAGTGCCTGGCGGGGGAAGCAAACCCTCGTCCCCAAGGGCGTTAGGTGTGACTTTTCACACTGCCAACGTAAGGAAGGTCTCCATACTATTTTTATGAACACAATACCGTAACTTTCCGGGTTACACGCCGCAAATTCAATTTATGACTCAGTGCCTGGAACGGGAATCGAACCCTCGTCCCCAAGGGCGTTAGGTATGACTTTTCGCACAACCAACGTAAGGAACGTCTCCATAATATATTTATGAACACCATACAGTAACATTCAGGGTTACACACCGAAAATTCGAAATTATGACAAAGTGTCTGGGAGGGAATCGAACCCTCGTCCCCAAGGGCGTTAGGAATGACATTTCGCACAGCCAACGTAAGGAACGTCTGCATACTATTTTTTATGAACACCATACCGTAACATTCTGGGTTACACACCGAAAATTCGAATTTATGACTAAGTTTCTGGGAGGGAATCGAACCCTCGTCCCCAAGGGCGTTAGGTGTGACTTTTCGCACAGCCAACGTAGGAAGGTCTTCATACTATTTTTATGAACACCATACCGTAAAATTCCGGGTAACACACCGCAAATTAAATTTATGACTTAGTGCCTGGAACGGGAATCGAACCCTCGTCCCCAAGGGCGTAAGGTATGACTTTCTGCACAGCCAATGTAATGAAAGTCTCCATACTATTTTTATGAGCACCATACCGTAACATTCTGGGTTACACACAGCATATTCGAATTTATGACTTTGTGCCTGGTTCGGGAATCGAACCCTCGTCCCCAAGGTCGTTAGGTATGACTTTTTGAACAGCCAATGTAAGGAACGTCTCCATACTATTTTTATGAACACCATACCGTAACATTCTGGGTTACACACCGCAAATTCAAATTTATGACCAAGTGCCTGGGAGGGAATCGAACCCTCGTCCCCAAGGGCGTTAGGTGTGACTTTTCACACAGCCAACGTAGGAACGTCTTCATACTATTTTTACGAACACCATACCGTAACATTTTGGGTTACACACCGCAAATACGAATTTATGACAAAGTGCCTGGGAGGGAATCGAACCGTCGTCCCCAAGGGCGCTAGGTGTCACTTTTTGCACTGTCAACGTAAGGAAGGTCTCCATACTATTTTTATGAACACCATACCGTAACAATCTGGGTTACACACCGCAAATTCGAATTTATGACTAAGTGCCTGGGAGGGAATCGAACCCTCGTCCCCAGGGGCGTTAGGTGTGACTTTTCGCACAGCCAACGTAGGAACGTCTTCATACTATTTTTATGAACACCATACCGTAACATTTTGGGGCTACACACCGCAAATTCGAATTTATGACTTAGTGCCTGGCCGGGAATCGAACCCTCGACCGAAAGGGCGTTAGGTATGACTTTCTGCACAACCAATGTAATGAAAGTCTCCATACTATTTTTATGAGCACCATACCGTAACATTCTGGGTTACACACCGCAAATTCGAATTTATTACTTTGTGCCTGGCTCGGGAATCGAACCCTCGTCCCCAAGGCCGTTAGGTATGACTTTTTGCACAGCCAATGTAAGGAACGTCTCCATACTATGTTTATGAACACCATACCGTAACATTCTAGGTTACACACCGCAAATTCGTATTTATGACTTAGTGCCTGGGAGGGAATCGAACCCTCGTCCCCAAGGGCGTTAGGTGTGACTTTTCACACTGCCAACGTATGGAAGGTCTCCATACTATTTCTATGAACACAATACCATAACTTTCCGGGTTACACGTCGCAAATTCGAATTTATGTCTTAGTGCCTGGAAAGGGAATCGAACCCTCGTCCCCAAGGGCGTTAGGTATGACTTTTCGCACAGCCAACGTAAGGAACGTCTCCATACTATATTATGAACACCAAACCGTAACATTCTGGGTTACACACCGCAAATTCGAATTTATGACAAAGTGCCTGGGAGGGAATCGAACCCTCGTCCCCAAGGGCGTTAGGTGTCACTTTTCGCACTGTCAACGTAAGGTAGGTCTCCATACTATTTTTATGAACACCATACCGTAACATTCTGGGTTACACACCGCAAATTCGAATGTATGAGTTTTGCCTGGCCGGGAATCGAACTCTCGACCCCAAGGGCGTTAGGTGTGACTTTTCGCACAGCCAACGTAGGAACGTCTTCATACTATTTTTATGAACACCATACCGTAACATTTTGGGGCTACACACCGCAAATTCGAATTTATGACTTAGTGCCTGGCCGGGAATCGAACCCTCGACCGAAAGGGCATTAGGTATGACTTTCTGCACAGCCAATGTAATGAACGTCTCCATGCTATTTTTATGAGCACCTTACCTTAACATTCTGGGTTACACACCGCAAATTCGAATTTATGACTCTGTGCCTGGCTCGGGAATCGAACCTTCTTCCCCAAGGGCGTTAGGTGTGACTTTTCACACTGCCAACGTAGGAACGTCTTCATACTATTTTTATGAACACAATACCGTAACTTTCTGGGTTACACACCGCAAATTCGAATTTATGTCTTAGTGCCTGGCCGGGAATCCAAATTGCAAAGCTTGCCGGCTATAGCTAGTATTTAATAATAATCTCTACTTAGTACAAAACAAAGTCCTCGATTCTTAGATGTTCCGGGTAATCTCGAGATCCTCTGGATGGATTTTGATGCGTTTTTCACCACTGTTAAGGATTTCTCGAGGAAGGTTCCTGTAGAAAATAATTTATTTTAGACCATAGGAAGCCGAGCAGTAACGATGTCAGTGAATCGAGTCGGTAAAATCCTACCGTCTGTGCGCCTTTTAACCTTACGCTGGGTTGTATTGATTAGGCAAAGCAAAGCCAACTCCGTACAGGCCATGGAGGCCCTGGGAGTAGTGGAAGGTAGAGTCTTCCACTATTTATGACATCGGCACTGGATGGGATGGAGTTGTCAGCTCCACGCCCGGCGGTCTTTGCTCCCAGGAATTACCCTGGTACTCATTTCTGTTGTAGGCTGAGTGAACCCCAGTGGTATTTGCGTTTCCGAAAGTGGTAGTTTTGTTTCTAAAATCCACTACCTGGGTGGGGATCGAATCCACTCCCTTTCAGTTAGAAGCCCAGCGCCTCTACCGACTGCGCCACGCAGCCCCCGTATTCATTAGGAGGAAAACAAAATTAATTTTAATTTCAATTATATTGTCAATATGGATATTCCCAATTCCTAGTGTTGACAAGTTTACTGACTTAGTTATGAATGACCATATTCTTGGTTTTATTAACATTCTACTGTAAGCGAATGCGGTGGCGCAGTCGGTAGCATGCTGAGCTTCTATGCCCATGATCGCGGGTTCAAACCAGACCGAAGTCGTCGGATTTTTTAAGAGCGTTAAAAATCCCTCAGTATGCCTTCCTTCGGAGGGAAAGTAAAGCCAGGGGGCCCATGTCATTGATTTATGGCATGATAAAAGAACCTTCCACTAACTTCAATTGTGTGAAGCTATATTTGTAGGTTAGATTTGGTTAACACTTCAAGTTCCAATGTGCGTCGCCGAGTGTTGCTTGCAGTGGCATCTAGTAGCCAAGTTCGCAGCTGGGTGTCGTGGACTGTAGCATTTGGTAGCTAGAGTAGGAACTACTTGAACTTCATCGTCTGCAGTCCTTACCTGAATTACAGGTAACACACTTTAGTACAGACATCACAATTGACACCGGTTATCAGACAAATTCTACACACACCCAAGGTACACGGGGCTACATGATCGCACTGTCGTAGCCCCTAAACTGAGGAACCATCCAATCCTACTGTAATAACCATTCTCAATAAATTATACCAGTGTTCCAAATGACGCTCTCTCCTCTCCTACCAATATTCCTATTTGAAATTATGCTAAATATCGCTAAAATTTCATAGAATGTTCTTCAATATTATCCATAAACCTTATTTGTGTTCAGAAATTTTCATTAACCTAAATTCACAAGTTCATTCGTCTAAAATTCCAACTATTATCTCATAAAACTTTCATAAAATTTTCCACTCGATTAAGTAATGTAAATTGCCTTCATTAAATAACTGTCGCTAAATTTACGTTGTATGAAAACATCGCTAAACTATCTATAATCTCTTCACAATAAATCAATTTAATCATTCTAAAATTGTAGTGGCCTAAAGTCATTGATACTCAAGTAAAATACGGGTTCGGGGCGTAGTGGCGCAGCGGTCTAGCTGTTGACCACTCGCCAAGGTGGACCGGGTTCAATGCATGTGAAATTTTCGATGTGAAATGCCGTGTCCTGTCGTTCGGATTCCACATAATAAGGAGGTCCGTGGCTCATAATCGCTCGTTTGATGGTCATGTAATACTAAAAGCTCCCTTCCTTCAAAATATGGGTTCAGGGTATATGTATTTGTTCACTCCGTCGAGGTCAATTTCTTCAACAATGTTGAACAGTAGCATGCTCGGGGGGGAGGGGGGGGGGTGCTCTATAGCATTCCGTTCGTTTTTTAAATTGGTTCGGATTGGACTATGCTGTCTACTATCTGCATGTTGTTCTTGTGGAGGATGTACTTTGTTGTCTAGTGTGATAGTGTTCTTTTCCTATCATGCTTCCTGATCGGAATGTTTCTATGGAATAGATCGAACACCTTGGTGTAGTCGACAAACACTACCCACAGCTTTCACCTATCATGTCTCGACATGCTTTCTACGTTGTTCTATGACTATCTGCTTCGTTGCAACCAAAGGTGGAAAGCATATATTACAGCAGGCGGCGGTCTCCGCAGTGCACGTGCTTGTCAGTTCCGTTGTCCTGAGTGAATGTAAAGCATTGTTATGCAGAAGAAGGTGCTTTTATTGAAGATAGGAGATTAGGACAGATTGGAATAAAGTTGAAATCTAATTTTTATAATGATTTTAGTCATTGAGTAAATATATTTCAGGTAGAAAGTAAATAATTGTGCTGTTTACGGTGTTCACCATAGATTCGAAAATATTTTCATTACAATTTCTGTGTTATAGTAAGTGATATTTTGAAATTACTGAATTATATTTCAAGCTTACTAACTTCCAACATTCCAAAAATCCTTTCATTTATCTTGTGCAGTTTTTGGCAAAGCTGTTGGGTTGTTTGGGAGTTAGACTTAACGGGGCGAGCCGGCGAGCGAAAATCCCCGTCACATATAAAAGAAATTCCCTGTATGTACTAGAAAAAAATCATTTAAATAAACCTCATTAGTGATAAGCGCAGTATCAACGTTACCTGTAGGAGGAAAATTTTTACTCCATTACCCACATAGGAAAACCACACCCATTGAACACTTCCGTATTTATACCCCTCTACCACTCTGTAACAGGAATGATCAAATAAATTATATGTATATCCCAGGTCTTTTGCACTATAAAGGTTAAAGAGGGTCAGATGACCTTGCTGTTTCGCCCCTTTAAACATCAACGAACAATGTATCTAAAAAGTAAATAAAAATTAAACAGATCATGTATTAAGATTCTTATATTCCTCTATCCCTACTAACCTTGCTATATCGACAACTTAACTATCGGAAAACCCCGACTATACAGCTAACAACAGAGGGAGCCTAACTGGTATGGAATCTGGAATGAAAGGTACAGTACGGATCTCGCTTGAGAGCTAGGCAGAGAAATGTAGCCACTGGGGCCGAGTGCCAAATGCATTTTGCCCTTACTTCCGAGCGCTGTGTCTACTTGTTGTACTAAGTGCACAACAGTGCAACTACCGTGTCTGCCCTCACCCCTCAATCACAAACAAGGGAGCTCCACATCCTACAGGAAGAATACCTCAGGTTTGAACACTTGTGGTGAATTAGATGTTCATTATAGTTTGACGTCTGGAGTTTTTTTTTTTTAAGCATACCTATAATATTTCTGGTCAGAAACTTATTCTTATGGAACTTCCTACTTCCCCACAGAGCGTCTGACTAAGAAAAAATAATTGCATTTGAACAAATTTGCACTGAAATATTTGAGATGTATGACCTGGATCTGTGTGGTATTCTGTTCATAAAAACCCAGTAGTTTTAAAAAATTTCATACATCGAAAATGCGAAACGTAACCTGTGGCGTCTTTATGTTCAAGGGTTCGATCCTCTTTCCTGAAGTCTATAGTAAATTCGAATTTGCGATGTATGAACCCAGCACGGTATCGTGATCACAAAATTAGTATTAAGATGTTATTGCATTGGATATGCGTAGTCACCCGTAGCGCCCTCCTCGAAGTTAGGGATTCGATTCCCCTCCCATATACTAAGTGGAATAATCGAATTTACGATGTAGGCTATGACCCGGATTCGTATGGTGTTGTGTTGATTTCATTAGTATTAAGACGTTTCGTGCATTGGATTTGCGAAAAGTCACCCGTAGCTTCCTTGATGTTCGGGATTCGATTCCCTTTCCTTGTACTAAGAGGAATATCGAATTTGCGATGTATGACCCGGATTCGTTCGGTGTTATGTTGATTTAATTAGTATTAATACGTTTCTTGGCCCGGATATGAAAAAAGTCACCCGTAGCGCCCTTGAAGTTCGGGATTCAATTCTCCTCCCATGTACTATGTGGAATAATCAAATTTGCGTTGTATGAGCCGGATTCGTACGATGTTGTGTTGATTTCATTAGTATAAAGACGTTTCTTGCATTGGATTTGGGAAAAGTCACCCATAACTAACTAGAATTTCGGGATTCGATTCCCTACCAAATACTAGGCCTAAGTCATAAATTCGAATTTGCGGTGTGTAACCTAGAATGTTACGGTATGGTGTTCATAAAATAGTATGGAGACGTACCTTACATTGGCTGTGCAAAAAGTCATACCTAACGGCCTTGGGGATGAGGGTTCGATTCCCGAGCCAGGCACAAAGTCATAAATTCGAATATGCTGTGTGTAACCCAGAATGTTACGGTATGGTGCTCATAAAAATAGTATGGAGTCTTTCATTACATTGGTTGTTCAGAAAGTCATACCTAACGCCCTTGGGGTCGAGAGTTCGATTCCCGGCCAGGCACTAAGTCATAAATTCGAATTTGCGGTGTGTAACCCAAAATGTTACGGTATGGTGTTCATAAAAATAGTATGAAGACGTTCCTACGTTGGCTGTGCGAAAATTCACACCTAACGCCCTTGGGGACGAGGGTTCGATTCCCTCCCAGGCACTTCGTCATAAATTCGAATTTGCGGTGTGTAACCCAGAATGTTACGGTATGGTGTTCATAAACATAGTATGGAGACATTCCTTACATTGGCTGTATGAAATGTCATACCTAACGCCCTTGGGGACGAGGGTTCGATTCCCTCCCAGGCACTTTGTCATAAATTCGAATTTGCGGTGTGTAATCCAGAATGTTACGGTATGGTGCTCATAAAAATAGTATGGAGACGTTCCTTGCGTTGACTGTGCGAAGAGTCATACCTAACGCCCTTGGGGTCGAGAGTTCGATTCCCTTTCCTGGCACTAAGTCATAAATTCGAATTTGCGACGTGTAACCCGGAAAATTACGGTATTGTGTTCATAAAAATAGTATGGAGATCTTCCTTTCGTTGGCAGTGTGAAAAGTCACACCTAATGCCCTTGGGGACGAGGGTTCGTTTCCCCCCAGCCAGGCACTAAGTCATAAATTCGAATTTGCGGTGTGTAACCTAGAATGTTACGGTATGGTGTTCATAAAAATAGTATTCAGATGTTCATTACGTTGGCTGTGCGATAAGTCACACCTAACGCCCTTGGGGTCGAGAGTTCGATTCCAGGCCAGGCACTAAGTCACAAATTCGAATTTGCGGTGTGTAACCCAGAATGTTACGGTATGGTGTTCATAAAAATAGTATGAAGATGTTCCTACGTTGGCAGTGTGAAAAGTCACACCTAACGCCCTTGGGGACGAGGGTTCGATTCCCGAGCCAGGCACAAAGTCATAAATTCGAATTTGCGGTGTGTAACCCAGAATGTTACGGTATGGTGCTCATAAAAATAGTATGGAGACGTTCATTACATTGGCTGTGCAGAAAGTCATACCTAACGCCCTTGGGGACGAGGGTTCGATTCCCGTTCCAGGCACTAAGTCATAAATTTTAATTTGCGGTGTGCTACCCGGAATTTTACGGTATGGTGTTCATAAAAATAGTATGAAGACCTTCCTACGTTGGCTGTGCGAAAAGTCACACCTAACGCCCTTGGGGACGAGGGTTCGATTCCCTCCCAGGCACTTTGTCATAATTTCGAATTTGCGGTGTGTAACCCTGAATGTTACGGTATGGTGTTCATAAAAATAGTATGCAGACGTTCCTTACGTTAGCTGTGCGAAATGTCATACCTAACGCCCTTGGGGACGAGGGTTCGATTCCCTCCCAGGCACTTTGTCATAATTTCGAATTTGCGGTGTGTAACCCTGAATGTTACTGTATGGTGTTCATAAAAATAGTATGGAGACGTTCCTTACGTTGGCTGTGCGAATAGTCACACCTAACGCCCTTGGGGACGAGGGTTCGATTCCCTCCCAGGCACTTAGTCATAAATTCGAATTTGCGGTGTGCAACCCAGAATTTTACGGTATGGTGTTCATAAGAATAGTATGAAGACGTTCCTACGTTGGCTGTGCGAAAAGTCACAACTAATGGCCCTGGGGACGAGAGTTCGATTCCCGTGCCAGGCACTACTGTCGACCAAAGTATTATGTGCACTCGAGTTTGTAGGTTGTTTGTGAAGTAACCAATAGACCTACATAAAATCCTTTAACATAATCGTTTTCGTCGTTCTATTTTACGTTAGGTCATGTAGGTTTGGAATTTTTAATATATATTTTAATAGTTTTATAGCAGTTGGAACACAAAAAGTGCACGTTTTTAAGAGTGTTTCAACCATGCATCACATTTAAGAATTATTATCTCAAAAATCCGTCATCAAATCGAATCCAATACATCGAAACGTTATGCTGTATGACTGTGAAATACGTAAATCAATTCTCTATTTTATATCGGTTTGTATTTCTACAGGGAAATAACACATGTTTCCCCTGCTAGCCGGCGCGTCTCGCTTGGAATTTGCGATGTATGACCCGGATCTGGGGTCTGTGTTCTTCTTTCTTGGGATATTCTTTTCCTTCATAGATATAACAGATGACTGCTGTTTCTGTGAGCCAAGAGAGTGCGTAGATTGTGTTGCTATTGAGTGTAATTCCATTACTTCCGGTACTTCATTTGTTCGCAGACGCGAGCCCACCGGGCCCACGCGCGCGGTGGGCTCGCGCCTGCGCATTGGACGGCTCTACGGACTTGTAAAATATTGGTTCCAGCCATCGGCAGTGCGAACCAATATCCTTTCTATTGCTTGATTAGGACACGGGAAATAAAACGAGATTTTGAAGAATTTGCACAGCCGCCAATTTAAACACCTCTTAAAATTCAATTAAATTAGACGTCCACATATTAAGGCTTGTATGAAGATATACCGTGCCATGTTTCACAGTACTCGGATGAAAAGTCGCGGAGAAATGCTATTTAAATAATTAAAATTCGCGTCGCCGCCATGTTGGCTTTGTGGTCATCAAGTGATTGAAAATATCATAGGTGAACTTATGTTATTAGCCTCAATCAATATACAAAATTTCAGTTTGATTGCTTCAATAGATTCGTAGATATTGAGGACCGTGTAAATATTTCGGATGGCCGCCATGTTCGATTGTGATATATTTAAACCATAGAGTAATCTACCATTAAATTAAAATTATTGAGTAAGTTCATTATTCAAAGGTTCTCTTCGATCGAATGATTAGGACTCAAGAAATTTAAAAAAATCAAATTTCACCATCTTGAAGTTAGAAAACAATTGTAATAAATTGGATGTCAGTGGATTAAAATTTGTATAAGCATTTACCGTATTAAATTTCAATGACAATATCACGAAAAAATTCCATTTTAATGCTTCAAATTCGCTTGTCCGCCATGTTGGTTTTGTACTTACCAGATTGTTGAAAGTTACATAGGTGAACGTATAGTGCCTTTTATCAGCTTACAAAATTTCAGGGTGATATCGGTAAATGTTGCGAAGATATAGAATTCCAGTGAAATATTTCGCACGGCCGCCATGTTGGATTGGTGAATCGTATTAAAATTTGAAATGCACGGTCGAGGTTAGACTGTTTGGCTGTTTAGATTTTATTAGGGGACACTCACACATGCGCGCACACACACACACACACGCGGACATAAGGTGATCTCATAAGTCTATTTTTTTTTTTTCAAAAATGCGAATTGGCTAAAAATAGGCGTAAGAGAATACCTTATGTCCGTGTGTGTGCATGTGTGTCCCTAATAATATGTAAACGGCTTGAGCAATTTCAATGAAACTCGGTAAGGACATAGTACTGTACTACTTGTTCCAACCCTGACCATGCCTTCCTCATTTAAATAAGTTTCATAAATCCAACATGGCGACTGTGCAAAATATTATACCGCCATTCTATATCTTCGAAACTATCTCTGGTATCACCCCAAACTTTTGTATGGTGATAGAGATAGCTACGGTTAGTTCAGATATGCGATGCTCAAAGACATGTTAATTACTAAACCAACATGGCGGACAAGCGAAATAAAAATATTTTAATGGCATTTTCTCGAGATCTAATCAACCGAGCGCAAAGAAACTAGGCGTAATAAAATGTTTCTACACGATTTAATCTACTGACAATTCAATATACTCATGAAGGCAAGATGGCGGCCGTGTGTAATATTAAAATGAAGTTTTTAATTTGTGTGTTCTTATCATGCGATCGAAGTGAACGTTTGAATATTATCCTAGGCAATGATCTTCATCTAATGGTACATAACTATATGGCTTACATATAGAACAATTCAACATGACGATCATCCGAAATATTCAAACGGTTCTGAATATCTGCGAATCTATTACAGAAATAACAAGAAGTTCCGTGACGAACTAAAGAGCCTACTTTTCTTAAAATTTAAGATTCATGCCAATGATTAATTTATATGGGTCTATCTAGAATAATGACGAAATTAAGTTGGTAATATCGAAATTTCTAATTAGTTCGAAATACTGTATACCTGGCATAATATAGCCTAATAGAGAACTACAGTTGGCAGCCCTGGTGACTGAATATATTCTTAGTTCCATCTCGTATGGCACAGAATACAAAATTTGGTTGAAGTCCAATGTATAGCATGGACGTTACATGCAGTTAAATATTGGATCTAACAGCGCGCGTAAAATCATGTTGGCAACAATAACATACATGTATTGGTCAGATATAATCTGAAATAATATGATCTATTGTTGTGTCAATTTTGAATGAAATCCATTAGTTAGCATAGAAGTTACATGTATTTTATAATTGGACCTATCAGCAAGCTTAGAATCATGTTGGCAGCACTGACGTAAATTAGTTACTCCAAATTAATCTAGAATGCCAGGTATTATACGTGTGCAAAGTTTAAAGCTATTGGCTTGCATACTTTCTGATATATTGATATTAGGGTAACAAAAATAGAAACAACATTTATTAACAGTTGGCAGCCCTGGTTTCTCTTAAGAATACGCATATTCATATCTGTTATGGTACACATAGCACACACGAAATTTGGTTGAAATCCAAATGATAGTATAGAAGTTACATGTAATTAAAGTTGGACCTCTCAGCAGGCTTAAAATCATGTTGGTAGCACTGACGTATATAAGTTACTCCAAATTAATATTGAATGTCAGGTACTATACGTGTGCGTAGTTTAAAGCTGTCGGCTTGCATACTTTCTGATATATGGGTATTAGGATAAAAAAATTGAGAGCATTTATTAACAGTTGGCAGCCCTGGTGGCTCTTAAGAATACTCTCAGTCATATCTGTTTATGTACTCATAGCGCATATGAAATTTGGTTGAAATCCAATTGATAGTGTAGAAGTTATATGCATTTACAATGTGTACCTATCAGCTGGCTTATAATCATTTTGGCAACACTGCCATGTATGGCCTCCTGGAAATTAAACTGCAATATTATTATTTATACGTGTGCCACTTTTGAAATAGCTCCAATTCATACCTTCCAAGATATCCAACATGGAGCTCAAATTTCAATTGCGATTTTTCAGCAGTTGGTAGCACTGACATCATTTTCAAATATGGCCGTGAGATATTCAGGTATAGCTCTTTACTCCTACCAAATTTTGTTTTGATTGCTGCAGCCGTTTAGGAGTTGATAGGGGGGGACACACACACAGCCAGACAGACAGGCAGATAGAAGGACAGACAGACAGACACACATTTGCCCGATCTCATAAGTCTACTTTTTCCTCATTTTTGCAAAATGTGAAAAGTAGGCTAAAAATGAAATTTTGTATATTGAGAAGGACTATGAACATACGTTCACATATGGGCCTTTCAATAACCTGATGAATACAAATCCAACTTGGCGGTGACCCGAAATTTAAATATTTATGTGGATTTTTCTCGTAACTTATTTATCCGAGAACAGTGACACTTACCACGGTAAATCTTCACACAAGGCTTCAATTTCAATGAGAACTAATAAATGGCCGCTGTGCTAAATGTTTAAAATCACATTTATATAGGAAATGTCTCATAAGTAATGTCATTTATGAAATATTTTTTTGGGAAGCTTTCTGACAAGAAATTAATATATTCTTCTAAGTAGAGACCATCAGATTCTATGGTCTTGAACCATCTTTCAACGAGGTTTATTATCCCGCGACGGTACCAGTCTCTGAGTTTTGATGCGAAGAATTAGGCAAAAGCCACTTCAACAGCTTCAAAGTTTTCAAAATATTTTCTACGTAAGAAATGGAACATGGATTGAAAAAGATGGTAATCTGAAGTCTCAAGTCTATTCTGGTTGTTGTAGCAGTTCGACTCCACCCAATTCCTGAACTTTGCTTTGGTTGTTAGTACAGTATGAGGTCTCGCAATGTCCAGCTGCAAGAGAACTCTATTTCGGTTAATTAATGCTGGGTATCTCCGTTTCAAAATTTCATGAAGTCGTTCCAGTTGTTGAGAATAAAGAACCGCATTGACTGCACGGCCGTTTGTAACAAACTCCTAGTAAATCACTCCTTCAAAATTCCACCAGACACACAACGACCTTTTGGGGTCGTACGGTACCAATCCTTTTTAACGATGACTTTGGCAGGTTGATGGGGCTGAGCCACTATTTCGAGGCGTCAGCGTTGCGTTAATAGACCCACTTTTCATCACATGTGGCAATTCTCCTGATAAATCTATCAACCATGGGGTTACCGATAAGCTGACTATAGATATCCACTCTACGTTGAGCCTGTTCAGGGGTCAATTCCTAAGGTCTACAGCTTCTGTTTGATTTTTCAAGTTTCTTAATCTGGCAATGTATGGTATCATTTGATGATACATTCTCGCAATATACGCCATTCTAGTCGTAGCCTCCTCTAAATAACATTGCCGAACCAAAGAAAACAAATTCTATCTTATAACACACCATTCTTAAAAATTAACATTACTTATGAGACTGCCTAATAATTCTCGTGTCCTAAACATTTGATTGGCATGTAGGTTGGTATAATAATCCACGATTATAATATTCATCTGCTGGCATATAATTCTTTAGTATATCTCTACTTAGTATAAAACAAAGTCCCCGATTCTTGGATGTTACGGGTAAACTCGAGAACCGCTGGGTGGATTTTGATGCGGTTTTCACCATTCTGTAAAGGATATCTCGAGGATGATTTCAGTAGAAAATAATTTATTTATGATCAAAGGAAGCAGAGCAGTAACGATTTTAGTCGAAAAGTCGAAAAAAACCTGGCGTCCGTGCGCTTTGTAAGCTTACGCTAGGCAAACCGTTAAAAATATCTAAATACTATGAATGTAAGAATTGTTCTGCATGAAAAGCTCTACAAAAAAGTCCGGGAGAGCATATGTCTAACTCCAATAAATCGCCCACTATAAGTGTTTTTACGATTTAATTTCTTCCAACCATGTCCATTCAACTACTGAGGCGACAGTTAACGAACTAGCGATGGGCAAGTCTATCATCCCTGTTACAGCCTAGCTAGCGGGCGAACCTATTGCCCCAGATACAGCCAGCAGCAAACCGTTGAGTCGTGTTGAGTTAAGACTTCGAGAAGGGTGATTGTGTTTGGAGTTTCCCTGGAAGTGCAACTCGGGTTTTCTTCATTTCGCCGGTGAAACACAGTTAAGTACAGATTGGACGGAAGGGGGATTTGAGTTTCATTCACCTCGCCATTCTCTGGAAGTGCAACTCTCATTTCGCCTGTGAACTTTTCGTTCCGCAAAATTCACAGTCAATTTAAGATTGGACGGAAGGGGAATTATATTATATTATACTGATTGGTGTATAATCTCTACTTAGTATAAAACAAAGTCCCCGATTCTTGGATGTCACGGGTAATCTCGAGAACCACTGAATGGATTTTGATGCGGCTTTCACCATTCTGTAAAGGATATCTCGAGGAAGGTTTCTGTAGAAAATAATTTATTTATGACCAAAGGAAGTCAAGCACTAACGATTTCAGTGAAAAGGTCGAAAAAAAACTGGCATCTGTGCGCTTTTTATGCTGACGTTGGGCAAACCGTTAAAAATATCTGTATACTATGATTGTAAGGATTGTCCAGCATGAAAAGTTCTACAAAAAAGGCCGGGAGAGCATATCCCTATCTTCAATACATCGCCTACTATACTGTAAGTGTTTTTACGTTTTCATTTCTTCCAACAATCTCCATTCAGTTACTGAGGCGACAGTTCATGAGCTAGCTAGGGGTGAGTCTATCACCCCAGTTACAGCTTAGCTAGCGGACGAGCTTATTGCCCCAGATACAGCCAGCAGCAAACTGTCGAGTCGTGTTGAGTTAAAAACTTTAGAGAAGAGTAGTTGTGGTTGGAGTTTCCCTGGAAATGCAACGCGGCTTTTCTTCATTTCGCCTGTGAAATTTTCGTTCCGCAAATAAGCAGGGCCCGGATAATCGTGTACTTAACTCCCTCCTCCCAAATGCCTTGCTGTTTGGTGGGTTCTAAAATCTGGACTTGTAGCGATGAATTCATAGACTTGCTATTATTACGAAATGCCTCTGGAGCTTTGTCCCTTCAGAGGTAGAAAAGTCTTAATTAGAACAACTGTGAATGTGGATGTCATTGCTATTGTAACCCGGATACCAATTGCCTGATCAGGAATACTGTACTGCCACACATCAACTATGCACAGTGACTGGTCATATACACACATCAAAAAAAGTTTTGCATCACCTCGGTTCCAAGAGTTCCGGAACCGTTAAATACAAAGGGAATAGAGATCAACACAAACAACATTTCAGCTCGTTTTATTGCTCATGAGACCCACACATTGCATGTTGTACCATCATACAGCTAGACTTTCAGCATTTGTGGTCCAGATTGCAGTACACACCACTACCTCTAATACCCAGTAGCACGTCCTCTTGCATTGATGCATGCCTGTATTCGCCGTGGCATACTATCCACAAGTTCATCAAGACACTGTTGGTCCAAATTGTCCCACTCCTCAACGACAATTCGGCGTAAATCTCTCAGAGTGGTTGGTGGGTCAAGACGTCCATAAACAGCCCTTTTCAACATATCCCAGGCATGTTCGATAGGGTTCATGTCTGGCGAACATGCTGGCCACTGTAGTCGAGCGATGTCGTTATCTTGAAGGAACGCATTCACAAGATGTGCACGATGAGGTCGAGAATTGTCGTCCATGAAGACAAATGCCTCTCCAATATTCTGCCGATATGGTTGCACTATGGGTCGGAGGATGTCATTCAGGTATCGTAAAGCCGTTTCGGAGCCTTCCATGACCACCAGTGGCGTACGTCGGCCCCACATAATGCCACCCCAAAACATCAGGGAACCACCACCTTGCTGCACTCGCTGGACAGTGTGTCTAAGACGTTCAGCCTGACCAGGGTGCCTCCAAACACGTCTCCGACGATTGTCTGGTTGAAGGCATATGCGACACTCATCGGTGAAGAGAACGTGATGCCAATTCCGTGGGGTCCATTCAGCATGTTGTTGGGCCCATCTGTACCGCGCTGCATGGTGTCGGGGTTGCAAAGCTGGACCTCGCCATGGACGTCGGGAGTGAAGTTGCGCATCATGCAGCCTATTGCGCACAGTTTGAGTTGAAACACGACGTCCTGTGGCTGAACGAAACGCATTATTCAACATGGTGGCATTGCTGTCAGGGTTCCTCCGAGCGGCAATCCGTAAGTAGCGGTCATCCACTACAGTAGTAGCCCTTGGGCGGCCTGAGCGAGGCCTGTCATCGACAGTTCCTGTATCTCTGTACCTCCTCCATGTCCGAACAACATCGCTTTGGTTCACTCTGAGACGCCTGGAAACTTCCCTTGTTGAGAACCCTTCTTGACACAAAGTAACAATGCGGACGCGATCGAACTGCGGTATTGACCTTCTAGGCATGGTAGAACTACAGACAACATGAGCAGCGTACCTTCGTCCTGGTGGAATGACTGGAACTGATCGGCTGTCGTACCCCCTCCGTCTAATAGGCCCTGCTCATGCATGGTTGTTTACATCTTTGAGCAGTTTTAGTGACATCTATGAACAGTCAAAGGGACTGTATCTTGGATACAATATACACAGTCAACGTCTATATGCCGGAGATCTGGGAACCGAGGTGATGCAAAACTTTTTTTGATGTGTGTACATAACTTCTTTTGTGCCTCATTGTGTAGTGGCTATAGAGCATCCAGCGTTTAGAAAAGACTGTGGAGCTTTATGGCGACAGTGTTGCTAACTCTAGGCAGAGGTAGCGCTGACGTCATACGTTATGTTCACCCGCTTCGAGTACTGCGCTTTCATAAGTTGGCGAGACAACACAACCCCAGCAGCTACCTGAAATAGAACACGCCCAGGAAGGAGCAGTTTTGCAGGTGTTAACGGATTGGACCAGTATTAAGGATACCGTACGCGAAGAGAACCAATAACTACATTCATTTCGTTGTGATATGACGCAATACTCATTGACAGATGTCGAGAGCACAACCCTTCCTTCTCGGATGTATGCTGACGATGCTAACAATTTTTACGTCAGCAATTCTGTTGATCATCACCTCTTCAGTTATTAGTTAGGCTGTACTTTAGTTTCTTTCAATTTTATTCTTACTGTTTTGTTTAGATTAATATTTGTATTATTGTAGTGAGTTAGCCGTGCGGTTAGGGGCGCGCAGCTGTGAGCTTGCACTCGGGAGATAGTGGGTTCGAACCCAACTGTCGGCAGCCTTGATTCGATCGAACAGAAAATAAAACACACACAACAATAACACCAACGACGGATAGTGCTTCAGAACTTATGTTGCCGGCGGAACTGAGCACGTGCTCCACTCCGGGCGAACATGCAGCACAGGACGAGGCTCTTCTTTCCAGCTGCTAACCCCACATTTTTTTAAATTACTAAGACGTAATATAAACGATACTTGTATGCAATAACATAAGTAATCAATTGGTAGATAATTGTAGGAAGCTATTATGACGAAAAATATATATGTTCAGAGTTCCTTCATGATAAGAGGTGAGGTAACAAAACCAGAGTAGGGGGGGTTTCCGTTAAAAGTAAAAGCCCATAAGACCCACAGTATTTTCTAAACGGTGGATGCTCTATAGTACTCTTGGCTGTCACCGCGGAGGCCCGGGTTCGATTCCCAGCTCAGCCAAGAAGTTTAATTCTGGTCTGAGGATTGCGCAAAAACTGAGAAGAGGCGAGTTCCAATCCCTCCTCAGCCATTCTGGAAGTGGCTTTCTGTGGTTTCCCCACTTTTATTCCAGGCGAATGCTTAATTAAGACCACAGACGCCTCCTTCCTAATCCTCATCTGAGATACAACTACACCCACTAATACAGCCTTCACAATAACACCGGTTATCAGACAAATTCCACACACACCTAAGTACACGGGGCCACATGACCACAATGACTCAAAGCCCCGATATGAATCAACAACACAATATAATTTCTTTGGGTGGCTTCAACACTGCAGCCCCCTGTGGGTGGGGGTTTAGACTACTCCCATGGTATCCTCTGCCTATCATACGAGGCGACTAAAAGGAGCAACCTTGGCTACTATTTGAAGCTTCTTACTTGCCTTATGAATTGCGCCCCCTCCCCCCCCCCCCTCAAGGGTAGGAGGTATGGAATACACCCACAGGCAGAGTTGGATGGTTGGCACACGTGCTGTGAAAGTATTCTGGAAATATATATAATCTGGTGTAACAGTATGTTAATGTTGTAGTAATTTCTAAAGGAGATACATATTTCTTTACATTGCACTTTGTCAGTAGGCTACATGTGTGTGTACTGTATATAGTTTAATGAAAGGTTTTTACATATTTGGTAGCTGCAATCATGTAAGTGCAGTGCTAGGCCATGGGGCCTTTCTGTCTGGTGACTGGTTTTGGTTTTTTTTTGTCATTTTTACCATTTTCAACATCCCCCAATGGCCTGGACGGTACCTCGCTTCATTCCAACTGCTTGGTCATATTCATTTATTTCATCCTTTTATCAGCTCCTTTTGATGTTTTCATTTCTTCCAACAATCTCCATTCAGTTACTGAGGCGACAGTTCACGAGCTAGCTAGGGGTGAGTCTATCACCCCAGTTACAGCTTAGCTAGCTAGCTTGCTCAGGCAAGGAAAGCATTTCTACAAAAAAGGAATCTGGTGACATCGAATATAGATTTAGGTACTAGGAAGTCTTTTTTGAAAGCCTTTGTCTGGAGCGTGGCGCTATATGGAAGTGAAACTTGGACTATTGGTGCAGCAGAAAAGAGGAGAATTGAAGCATTTGAAATGTGGTGTTACAGGAGAATGATGAAGATCAGATGGGTAGATAGGGTTACAAACGAAGAGGTATTAAGACGAGTGGGAGAGGAGTGATGTTTCTGGCGACTGCTAATGAAGAGAAGAGATAGGTTAGTAGGACACATACTAAGACACCCAGGAATAGCAAGCTTAGTTATGGAAGGAAGGGTCGAGGACAAGAACTGTAGGGGTAGACCAAGGTTAGAATATGTTAAACAGATTGCCTCGGATGTAGGGTGTGGTAGCTATGTAGAGATGAAGCGATTAGCTCAGGACAGGGATGCATGGAGAGCTGCATCAAACCAGTCAAAAGACTGAAGACTCAATCATCATCATCATCATCTGTTACGACATCCGGCTGTACACATTGGCTAGGTGGAACCGCATCGACTTAAATTAATGCATTATTTCAATGGTGGAATTGTATTGGATTGCGGTTCACTGAAATCGTCTTTCAATTTTTATAGCAATTCATTGTATCTCATCCCCGATTCCTCTGAAAGAATAATAATTAGGTGTAGGTATGCCGGCAGCTAAAGCGCAGCGTTCGGCCATGGGCCCAAGCTCTCTGCTGACTCGGTGGATGTGGGTTCGAACCCCACCGTCGCCATCCTTGAAATGGTTTTCCGTAGTTTCCCATTTTCAACTCTAGGCAAATGCTGGGACGGTACATTCTGACAGGCCACGGCCGCTTCCTTACACATCCTTGCCCAGTTTCATTAATTCATCTCTCAGGCAGATCAGGCAAAACAAAGTTAACCCACTTCGCAGTTGATTTAATGGCTGCTAGCTCAGGACTGCAAGAGTCCTCTCTCTCTCCTCTGACAGACATTTGGTGAGATTAACCCCAATGGATGGTAATTATTATAAATAATAGTTCTTCAGCTGCCACCTGTAACCATCACTGTTATGTTTTCAGATTAACATTTCCTGTCTATCCTTGCATCATGCAATGTGAATACATTTTATGTTCTGTAAGTAGACCTATATTGGGTACAAGCTGGAGACTAGTAGGCCTGCTTTAAACCACATTCAACTTTAATTTCATTTTATCCGTATTTCCTTTTTTTGTTTGTTTTTTAATTCAACCTATCACAAATGTTAAATTAAATGTATAGTCTATATAGCTATAACGTACACTATGTCTTGAGATATAAAACCTTAATGGCATTTTCAGGGTGTGTTGGTTGGTGAGTGACAAGTGACTTTAAACTATGCCTAGCTCAATTCTAGACAGATCTGATGACATGACTGTGTAATTCCAAAATGTTACCGAAGATTGCAGTGTGTTTCACTGTGTCATTATTTAACTCATATATTTATGTGCCATCTGTCATAACTTAACTTTTTCTTTAGCTTCTAAATTGTGTTGTAGTTTGTGCTATTGTAGAATATGAATGACGACATATAATGGTCACTGTACTGATTTCTCTTCTGAGTGACTAGGCAATGCCTCTCACTACTTGACAAGATCTTTTAACTTGTACCTATGGTTGTATCTGACCATAGTCTATCAGACATACTTTCCGCTATCAGCCTGAAAAACACAAACTGCCTAAAAATTGCTCATATCAATGCTCAATCATTAGTTGACTCCTCTCACTATTCTGAATTTTGTCACGTCTTTGGTGGTTCGTCTTTTGACATAATTGCAGTAAGTGAGTCCTTTTGCAAGCCCTCAATTCTAAATGCTGCTGTCTCTCTCACTGGCTATAAAGTCATTAGAAATGACAGATTAACCGTAGGTGGAGGTGGTGTTGCAGTTTACCTTAGGGATAGCATAAAGTATAGCGTGCTAAGTCAGTCTCCTGGTGAATATAATAAGAGGCCTGAATACATTATACTTGACATTTCTCTTACCGAAACTAAAATTCTCTTTGCTTTTGTGTACCGTCCACCGAAAGCTGGCTACCTAGATATTTTTCTGAATGACATGTACAGGTTCATTCTTGATTATAAATATGTTTTTATTGTTGGGGACGTCAATGCTCGGTTTGGTAGTGGAGCTTTTGAAACTGAACAGGTATGTGATGTGCTCTGTTCCTGTAATGTTGAATGTTTGCCATTCGATACTACATTTCACACAGGTACTTGTAACAGCTCTCTCGATAATATCTCTTCAAACTGTAATGACCTCGTTGTTGACTACGGACAAGAACCAGCTGCTGGATTCTCAGCCCATGATCTCCTGTATGCAGTGTTTTCTTTATCTACCCCGAAACTTCGACCAAAATCAATCTTTGTACGTGACTTCAGCAAATTTAATTTAAATGATTTTAAAACGGACGCAGAATTACTCCCTTGGCAGAATTTCTACCAATCCACTGACATAGATGAGAAAGTGACTCTATTTAATGATTGTGTAAATAAACTCTATGATATGCATGCACCGCAAAATAAAGTGGATATAAAACATAGCTCTGCTCCGTGGATCAGTAAAGAAATCAAAACGCTTTTAAAGAAACGTGATAAAGCACGTAGAACATTTATTAAATCTAAACTTACCATTGACTATGAAGAGTATAGAATTCTGCGTAATAAGACAACACAAACAATTAGGAACACAAAAGTGAAATATATGTACAACCTCTTCGGTGACTGCAAAACCACCTCCGCCAGATGGCGTGCTGCAAAATCATTGGGAGTTGGTGCCAGTTCAGTCACTGATGTTGAGATGGCTGTCTCTGCATCACAATTAAACGAGCATTACTCAAATGTTGCGTCAATTGGTGATGTATTAAGAGTATCAGAGACCGTCATGAAATACACATCCATCCCTCCCCCTGCCCATGAAAAATTTTTCTTTATGTACTCGTATGTTTACCCACACCAGATTGTGAAAGCCATCAAATCAATTCGTACAAAAGCAAGAGGCCCTGATAGCATCCCAATTTCTCTTATTTCTAACTGTCTTGAAGTATTTCTACCCCCAATTATCCATCTATTTAATTTCTCTCTACAAAGTGGAGTATACCCGTCTCTTTGGAAGTGTGCTAACATACGTCCAGTACCAAAAAATAAAAACCCACTAGTTGTAGTGACTTTAGACCAATAAATATCCTTTGTGCCCTTAGTAAAGCGCTTGAGAAAATTGTTCATGAACAAGTATGTGAATACCTAACTAAACTTAATATATTCAATCCTTACCAATCTGGGTTTAAAAAGGGGCATAGTACCACCACTGCATTGTTAAAGGTCAGCGATGATATACGCTCAGCTATGGACAAGCGTCAGCTTACAATCTTATGTCTTTTCGATTTCAGTAAGGCTTTTGACTGTGTGAATCACAATATACTTCTTGCAAAGCTGAAATCTTTTGGCTTCTCTCAGAGTGCTCTTTCCTGGTTCAAATCATACCTTTCCATGCGTTCACAGAGAGTGGTCCTCGCGGATGGCTCCTCCTCAGACTGGAAATCAGTAGAAAGTGGAGTACCTCAGGGATCTGTCTTAGGTCCACTATGCTTCTCGATATATATAAACGATGTTTCGAATGAATTCCGAAATAGTTCTTTTCATGTATATGCTGATGACCTCCGAGCCTATTTTCACCTCACGCCTTGCACTGCATGTGATCGTATAAATCTGTTTAATGAAGACATTGACAGGCTTTGTGAATGGGCCCTAATTCATAATCTTAACTTGAACACATCAAAAACACAACTTATATCCATTGGATATACAAAACTTCTAAATTCAGTAGATTTTAATTCACTACCACCCATCAAGATACTAGATAATAATATTAAATATAGCAACACTGTCAATAATCTTGGAGTGATATTTGATAGAACACTGTCGTGGGCAGAGCATACGTCTAATGTGGTAAGGAAGGTTGTATCAACTATGCATCTCCTGAAAAGAACTGTTTCTTACACCACTCCTAACATACGTAAGCTCTTCGTCCATACTCTCATTTTTCCAATCATTGATTATGGCTCTGCTGTATACAATGATTTACCAGAAACACAGAACATCAAATTACAAAGAGTCCAGAATGCATGTGTTCGGTACATTCTGGATGTAAGGCGAGATGAACATATCACACCTTACTACGTGCAGCTGAAATGGCTGAAACTCCACGAGCGCAGGCAGCTATCAGTTGCCATTCTGACACATAAAATATTACATACCAAGACCCCGTTATATCTCTACAATGCCTTTACACCAATGCATTCTGTTCATAATCGAGAAAATAGATACACAAAATTAACACTCCAGATTCCTATACACCGAACCATGGAGTTCAATAAATCTTTTGTTTGCACCGCCTCACGCCTCTTCAACACCTTCGATTTATATAAGTTCGTCAACATTGCAAGCACTGCAGCTTTCAAAAGACATCTTTCATCCTGCTTCTTGGAGCAGTATACCTCTCACATTTGATTACTGCATTATGTTAAAATACTTTTTTTTAAAGTTCAATTATAACATCAGGACAATAGCTGACAACCTGTCTAATTTAATAGCTTTTCTTGTACAGTATATGATGTTTGTTTTTCGGGCTGATACTGTGTCTGTATGCTCTCTTTTGTAAATAATCTTTCCATTATCATTATTATTATTATTATTATTATTATTATTATTATTATTATTATTGTTGTTGTATTATTACTGTCTTTCTGTTACTATTGTTAGACTATTATTATTTATATTGTGAATGTAAGTGAAATGTTTTATTTGTATAAGCCCTAACCTTATTTTATGTAGGGCGCTACTGTAAAGGAGCTCTTAAGCTCTAAGTGTAGCCGTGAAAAGAAAATCAATCAATCAATCAATCAATCAATCAATCAATCAATCAATTCCGGTGCACAGGTCGCCCACGCGCGTTGACTAGAAAGACCGGTACTCGGCCTCTCGGGAGGCCACACGACAAAAAGGATGACAGGGGGTAGGTATACGTGCACATGTTTTGAACTTCACCAGTCCTTCTTTAACAAAGCAACAATGTCATCATTGCCTAACTTTAAAACGATAGATTTTAGCATTTAATGTGCACATTTCAAAACACACATGTTGTGAGATAATGGGTGAGGTTAAAGACCAATGTAAATTTATATTTAAAGGGCATAGGAAATTTTCAAGAATATTGACAACTTGTCTGTAGGACACACTCGTTCCCCTCTCTCTTTTAATACAATGGGCACAATAATCCTGTGATGCAGATTTTTTTCTGTGTATTTAACAGTAATATGATGTGGCTTCGTACATTTGGCCTGCAGGGGTCCTTTTAACATGCCCGAAACAGGAGGTTTTAATTGCCATTAAACTGAGGTGGGGGGTATTGAATGTAATTGGTAATGTGTTGCACCATTACGTTCAACCACATCTTCCAAATGTCCCCTCCCTCTTATTTCTTGCAAGAAATGCTGCGTTAACTGGAATTGTGTTGCTTTACAGGCTGAAAATTCATGTTCACCAAAAATAATCCTCTTTGAGTTTACAGCTTCTTCAGCCTGAGGATTGATCGGAGCTAGCCAAGAGGTTTTCCTGCGCTGGAGTGTACAGTACTTGGCTGTGGGTGATCAGTTGTTTTCCACCGTCCTGCAGCGTAGCCGATCATCTGAGTGCAGCCGGGCATGGTCTTCTTCAATCCTGTCTCCAGTCGACTAAGCCATTGGCGTTCACACATCAGAAATTATGACTCACATGTGAAAGAATGTACAATGTGTACCATGACTCAATATACATTAATAAAACAATAATTGAAACTGCCTGGAAAATCAGCTTTCTCATTTCCTTGACATCCTCTACCCTGCCTATAGTTTTTCTGTAGATACAGTTGAAAATCATTTAACCGTTGAGGGCAAGTAAATTGCAATGAAATGACATTTCATGGGCATATTCAATTTATTTAGAGAAGGAGGTATATGAGACAATATGTAATCAGTCATAGTGGCGTACTGGGTCGGAATATGGGTACGGTCATTTTGAGGTCATGGTACCATAATATTGCAAACTTGCATGAAACTTCATAATGTATGCTATTTCTTTTTAACGTTGGAACTTCAAAAAGACCAATCGCTTGTACTTAACACGTAATAAAAGGGCTAAACAACTAAAAAGTAGGATATAAATAATCGACAGTCCATTTTTTTTTTTAAACCAGAACAGAATGCACGTACAAAATTTAATTTTGGGGTGTCCGTTGCCTCTTGATATTCAATCTAAGTAATATATTGTCGTTCAAAAAGAAAACGTAGTTGCTTTAAAGCAACAATAACGATGTGTATCCAGATTAATCAAACTCGATTCGATTTTCTCTCATTTCGTAAGTTGGCTAAAGTACTCGGCGAAAACAACCTAGATCCTACGGTCACTTATATTTCTTGCACAATATACGACCAGTTATTGCATCTCAGTGGCGTTGGAATTCGCCACGTGGTGCGGACCGTGCCATGACTTTTGTAGCTTTGCGCACCATGTGCGTTTGAGTTGGAGCCCAAACAATGACTCAATCACACAGAATTTAACGAATCGCAGATTTACCAGAGAGTCCCTACTCAGTTCCTTGGTCCACGAGATAAGCTGGTTCAGCGCAGTCCACGGGACAGTTAAGTTCAAGGCCGTCCACGGGACCAGTTAGTTCAGCGCAATGCACGGGACAGTTCAGTGCAGGCCTAAGAAAGTCCATACTACTTTCTCCGTCCGTTAAATAATTATTCTTTTGTTTGGGCCCGAACTCGGTAACAGTTTTGTGACCAACCTTGTTTCCTTGTTTGTCACTAGATTTTAGGGGCTTTCCTTTCACTTTGTTGGTTCTTGGGAAAATTATATTTCCATGACAACGTGAACATGGACGGTGAATGGATACATGTGATGAGTTCGCAAATCAAGATAATTATTGCGTCTCGACATTTGGTGATTTACAGAAAGGTAATGGTAGTTTCAGTCGATAAAATGGCAGTATATTGTTGGTTGATGGTGTGTGAATTAAGTTCTGTTTTAGGTCGTGCTAAGTTTATAATAATAGAGACATAATGAGATCCTGTATAGGTTAACTGATCTTAAGCTCTTCAATATTTGAGAAGTAATGATGGATGTGATGTGTGTTGCTCGTAATCCAGCCATATGCTAGAAGTTAAGAAAATCTGCCCGCATATGAATGAGAAATTATTATAGGCTATATATTGAAAATGTGTTAACACATACAGTACCAGTAGACTTTTTCTATTGGGATTAATGGTGAACATTATATTTAGGGGAAGGATGAACATCCTCTTTATTCTCTACATGTAGCCTACATTCTCATCATTTCTCAAACTTTTGTTTCACTTGTTCATGATGAATAGTCTTGTCACTTTTGCAGAATTACCATGCTGGCAAGAAGGTCGTGTACTGCTCTGAATTGTGATGGCGACATCTAACCAGCATAGGCACCTGCGTGGATTTCCCTTGGATGACTGTATGGTAGTAGTTTTATACAAATCCTTTGTATAAACCAGATACAGTATTGTCCATTTTAGTCACCTTTATCTGTGATGTAGATTTGTGTCTGTTCATCCCTGTAGTTAGGCTATTATCAGTCAGGTAGTTGAGGTTTTAAGGGGCAGAACTACGAGGTCATCTGCCCCTATCAGTAGATACGAGTAGAATAAGCTTCATCCAGATGTTCTCCATGAGGAAGTTTTGTTTCTGGTTTGACAAATCATGATCATTATGTCGTAATTGCAAGTTTCCACGGTTAACATAGAGACAAAAAATTAGGCTTGTGACTGCTTGGAGTGTGGTAAGTTATCAGCAGGGCCCGGATAATCGTGTACTTAACTCCCTCCTCCCAAATGCATTGCTGTTTGGTGGGTTGTAATATCTTTACGTGTAGCGATGAATTCATAGACTTGCTATTATTACGAAATCCCTCTGGAGCTTTGTACCTTCAGAGGTAGAAAAGTCTTATTTGGAACAACAGTGAATGTGGATGCCATTGCTATTGTAAACCGGATACCAATTGCCTAATCAGGTATACTGTACTGCCACTTGTCGCACATAAACTATGCACAGTGAACATATACATAACTTCTTTTGTGCCTCATTGTGTAGTGGCTAGTACTCTTGGCTGTCACTGCGGAGGCCCGGATTCGATTCCCAGCTCTGCCAAGAAGTTTAATTCTGGCCTGAGGGTTGCGCAAAAACTGAGAAGGGCGAGTTCCAATCCCTCCTCAGCCATCCTGGAAGTGGCTTTCTGTGGTTTCCCCACTTCTATTCCAGGCGTATGCTTAATTAAGACCACAGCCGCCTCCTTAATCCTCATCTGAGTTACAACTACACACACTAATACAGCCTTCACAATAACACCGGTTATCAGACAAATTCCACACACACCTAAGTACACGGGGCCACATGACCACAATGTCGCAAAGCCCCGAAATGAATCAATAACACAATATAATTTCTTTAGGTGGCTTCAACACTGCAGCCCCCTGTGGGTGGGGGTTTAGACTACACCCATGGTATCCTCTGGCTATCGTACAAGGCGACTAATAGGAGCAACCTTGGCTATTCTTTGAGGCTTCCTACTTGTCTTATGAATTGCCCCCCTCGAGAGTGGGAGGGATGGAATACACCCACAGGCAGAGTTGGATGGTTGGCACACGTGCTGTGAAAGTATTCTGGAAATATATATAATCTGGTGTAACAATATGTTAATGTTGTAGTAATTTCTCAAGGAGATACATTTTTCTTTACATTGCACTTTGTCAGTACATGTGTGTGTACTGTATATAGTTTAATGTAAAATTTTTACATATTTGGTAGCTGCAATCATGTAAGTGCAGTGCTAGGCCATGGGGTCTATCTATCTGGTGACTGGTTTTGGATTTTTTGTGGTCAGGTTTACCATTTTCAACATCCCCCAATGGCCTGGACGGTACCTCGCTTCATTCCGACTGCTTGGTCTTATTCATTTATTACATCCTTTTATTAGCTCCTTGTGATGTTGCCATCTATTACGACATCCGGCTGTACACATTGGCTAGGTGGAACCGCATCGACTTAAATTAATGCAATATTTCAATGGTGGTATTGTATTGGATGGCAGTTCACTGAAATCTTGTTTCAATTTTTATAGCAATTCATTGTATCTCATCTCCGATCCCTCTGAAAGAATAATAATTAGGTGTAGGTATGCCAGCAGCTAAAGCGCAGCGTTCGGCCATGGGCCAAAGCTCTCTGCTGACTCGGTGGACGTGGGTTCGAACCTCACCGTCACCATCCTTGAAATGGTTTTCCGTGGTTTTCCATTTTCAACTCTAGGCAAATGCTGGGACGGTACCTCTGACAGGCCAAGGCCGCTTCCTTCCACATCCGTGCCCAGTTTCATTAAATCATCTTTCATTCCGGTGCGCAGGTCGCCCACGGGCGTTGACTAGAAAGACCTGTACTCGGTCTCTCAGAAGGCCACACGACAAAAAAGATGACAGGAGGTAGATATACGTGCACATGTTTTGAATTTCACCAGTCCTCTTCAACAAAGCAACGTCATCATTGCCTAACTTTAAAACGATAGATTTTAGCATTTAATGTGCATATTTCAAAACACACATGTTGTGAGATAATGGGTGAAGTTAAAGTCCAATGTAAATTTATATTTAAAGGGCATAGAGTATTTTCAAGAATATTGACAACTTGTCTGTAGGACACACTCTTTCCCGGCGGCTTCGGTGGCGTAGTTGGTAGCATGCTGAGCTTCTATGCCCAAGATAGCGGGTTCAAACCCGGCCGAAGCCATGGGATTTTTTAAGAGCGTTGAAAATCCCTCAGTATGCCTTCCTTCGGAAGGGAAGTAAAGCCGGCGGTCCCATGTCATAAATTTATGGCATGTTAAAGAACCTTCCACTAATTACACCTGTGTGAAGCTAAATTGGTTAGGTTAAGAATGTAAACAACGCTCTTAGGTTTCTACATTCGTTGTCAAGAGCTGTCAAGAGCCAACTGCGGTGGCGTCTAGTAGCTAAGTTCTGAACTAGGCCTAGTAGTCGTTGACGTACTTATAGAATGTTACAAATCTCAGTGCTTTCTCGTAATGCTGTACGCTTTACTAGCTGGTCTAGACGCACACACACTCCTACTGCTGCCGAAACATATGTTCTAGAAAGATTGCACTGCTGCTTACATTCATTTGTCTGGTCGGTGACCTCGCTCGTTTGTTTCCTCTGCGAAGTGGCTGGCGTGTTCATAATATTACGCTCGCTCGACTTGCGATGTTTCAAGTGTCCTACCACTTTCAACTGTTATACCATGACGAATAGAAATAAACAGTGTCATCTCTCCGCTCCTTAAGCATTGTAGTTCATGGTCCAGCCAGTGTGTGGCGCGGAAGTCGCGCCGAACCATAAGCACGTGTGACAAGTAGCCCACGAGATAGGCGAGAAGTCATATAATGCGAGGGAATTTGTTGCTTTGTAATAGTTTGTGAGTGCAAACAACTAAATTTTCTGCTGTTTCGGGAAAATGATCGAATGAGCACCTGCTGGATGGAATTTTACGTAGGGTTATTATTATACAGTATAAACAAAATCAAGTGGAATTAATTTTCAAATCGTTATCAACTACTCCAGACTTATATAAGCAGATTAAGTTCTTGGCCATATTCACACGGTGAAGTAGGATGGTCGATTACAAGACGGAAGAGTTTTCACAAATTGAGGGTGTATTATTATTATTATTATTATTATTATTATTATTATTATTATTATTATGTATTTCCTCACGTTTGCACTATCAGTTAAATGCTTTGTTTATATCATATAAATAGCCTGTGTTGTCACTGTGGTTGTTGTACCCGACCCCTTCAATTATAAATAGGCTAAACGATGAAATTAAAATTATCATAGGAATTGAGAAACTTTAGGCAAAATACTCTACATCATTTTTCATCAGAACATTTACAACCAATTTCACCCTTCAAATCGTTTTCCTTCAACCTTATTATTATTTGTAATATTATTATCATCATTATTATCCTTTTGTATTAATATTATTAATATTGAAATAAGGAGCGTGATTGAACCTATATCACAGATTAATTTGAATTAGCTTTCTTCTCTTCCCATAATCTCTTCATTATCTCACTATGACTTTTCTTCCTTTCTGCTGTCCATGCAGCTGTGGCTCTCGTCCCCGGTTTGCAGCAAAATGGTGTTTGTTTACCAACGATCTGAATCTAAGCCTGTCCCATAAAATTATTGTTAGTATTATTAATAATATAATTAATAATATTATTAATAATAATAGGTTTTTGTTGTTGTTGTAATATAGGAAATCAAATTCTGTTTTGGATCCACAGTGTGAAGCCCATATAGATATATTTTGAAATGACCAATTACCTATATAATGATGCCACTCGTAGTTGTATTCCTTTCATAAACATCTTTATATCGAGTAGCCCTTAAAGTTAAAAAAAAAACTGAAATATCGGCGTCGCGGAGAAGAACCAAAAGAAAGTCTCACATGCATGGCTCATGAACTATTATCCCTACTGACTTGGAATTTGCTTTAAAGAATACTTCTAATCTTCTTATCCACCTTGTAACTCGTTGTTCTTCGAGGTAACTATTGTCCAAAAATTTGCTACGATGGTGAACATACTCTTGCAAAATTTTTCGCTTAAAAAGTTTCAGCTAATTTCATCTCCTAAAAAAACTGATTTTGTTCTTGAAAGCAATACCAGTTTGTGGCATGCGGTATATTAATCATGCCAGTATAATCACGTCACTGATTAGTCTATAATTGTCAATTATATGACAGTTTGAGTGACAAGAGTGCAACGGCAATTTGCACTGAGAACAGCTCAGGAATGCCGCAGGAATGTCACTTGTTCCAATAATTCACTGTCTCGATCGATATTTTCTATTCTCTTCTGTTTACAACGTAATGTGTCTATCGCTATCCATAATGCAACGCCGTGCAACGTGTGAACACGTGCCTAGGGATGCGATTGAAATGGCGGTGGCTCAAGCATATTTCCAAGTTATCATAACTAAAGAAAAAAATCAACCTTGTTGTTGAATGCGAATTCGGAAGCCCGACGACTAGAGAATATTATTCGAACTGGTAGGAGTATTTTAGATAAAGAGAGTCAAGTATCCAACGCTAAAGTTCTCACTCTGTATGTTTGTGTAAATTTTCTCCTCAGGAATAAGAGTGTCCGTGGCTGAATTGATTACGCGATAGACTCATGAATGGAAGGACTGGGATTCGATACTTCGTAGAGGAAGTATTTTAGAATTTGTTTTCGTTATGTAAAGGAAGGAAGGAAGCCTTAGTTTTACGTGACCGTTAATCATGCGATCATGAGCCATGGGACCTCCTTTTTACGTGGAATCCGAACCACAGGACATGGCATTTCATTTCGAAAATCTCACACGCATTGACCGGGAATCGAACCTGGTCCGCCTTGGTGAGAGGCCAACAGCTTGACCACTGCGCCACCACGTCCCGTTTTCGTTATGTTTTATTGTTTATAGCGAGTACATGAATTTTCAGGTTCGATTCCGAAAAAAGTTACGTAGTGCTTGAATGTGGCATTACACGAAAAAATCTTAATATATAGGCCTACACGTCAAATATAATTTTTAATTTGCTGAAATTTAATGACCAACTAATACCGACGGATAAAAAGCACTGACGATCAAAATATCCTTCGATATGTTATTAGGATGATATGCTCAACATCGTCTGTTAATATGATACCGTTGAAGTTGAGTGGATTCTTCCAATTCGTCGACTCCAGTCAACGGAATGAACAATTTCCATTGAATCTTACACACCAAGCCGTAGTGCCTTCAGGCAGTGCCATATTCCCCAAGCGAGAATGTCGAGAATTGTCGTTATCGAGCCCACATTACCGGTAATACCAGATCTGGAACCAGCATTTCCGTTGTTCATTCTCGTCTAACGAGACCGATCGGAACTCAAGAGCTTTCTGCCCGGCTCTAGTTACAACTCCTTCCATTTCCTTGCTACACTATGTAAGTCTTGCTTCAGCGGAATAAAAACCGGTTTGTCGGCTGTCCACTGGCTTCCAACTTCCTACAAGTGAAACATGTGTCTCCAATGCTATCATGGTAAAATTACCTACAATACTGGCTCTGTGTTAGCTCACTTACAACGAAAAAAATGTAGCACCCCTCCTTGCAGTGCGAAACGATACGAGTTACAGCTCACTAAACCTTCTGGAAGAAAATATCAGAAACTAAACTATAATAAAGCAGCCTAATGATGTCAAATGAAATAAATGCGGCTACCTAAAACTAATCCAGATATAATCGCAGGTACAGAAATAGTAATGTGGTTGCTAGATGGAATTAACTCACATATTTGTAGGCCGAAGTCTGGGGTTCGAAAATGACCCAATCGCTCTCGTACTCGCCATAATTATTTGGTATCCTGGTACCTCGATTTATGCCTCGCCGTTGCCCCTCGCAATGGTTAGTTGTTAGTTTGCTCCATCATGGAAACAGCATACAATGAAGACATGTGCTTGCCACCCACGTGGCCATTAAGTTCATGGTTCAAGACCATTGTTCGACTCCCTAATGAGTGAACCTGTGCCTTTCTTTCTACATCTTCTTCTCCCATAATCTTCTCTTCTTCCGCGTATCCTCATCACTCATCAATGCAACACACAATGATAGCCCTATTTTCTGTTGTTTTGAAAGATGTGGCGCCATCACAATACCGTATTTAAATACTCAACCAAATAACAATAAACTTCTTACTTATTACTGGGCGGACGACTCAATACAACTCAGATCTAGTATGTTGGTGTGTATGTAAAGTTACCAGACCTAGCGACAAGCCCATCCACGTCTGCTGGTCTGGTCTGGTCTGATAGTGTGTAGGGGCTTTTAATAAACGAGGAGTCTTATACAGGGTACAACTCTTAACGTTCATCACAAGAGCGTTCACTTATACTGCTTGATAAGAACCAAGAATTACAACAATACCAATACATTTCAGAGAAACTAGGCTACATGTTCTTTACTGAACATCTTGTTTTGTTTTATAAATACTTCATCATATAAGAGATGTGAAATATTTCATGTTCTTTATTAACTGTATGAAAATTCATGGAATATTCAGAAAGGTTAATAAAACTCGGGTAAGCTATTAGTAGAGAAGCCAAATGATGCATCAGGACACCCACTCAAGAGCTTCCTATCTAGCCGCCAGGAAGAGCACACATATTTATTACCTCACTAAAGGCGCATTATGGTTATTGTTAATTCATTCGAGGGGCTTGGGACTTCTTGATCATCAGCCCCGTGTAGATGGGTGTGTGTTGAACTTGTCTGATAACCTGTATTCCTGCGTTGACTGTAGTAGTGAGTGTAAATGTATTAGGGACAGGGTTGGGGTAGGAAGCCCGGGATTTGAAGTGAGGTACTATCCTGGCATTTGCCTGGAGGGAGTGTGTAAAACCCAGAGAAAACCTCACTCAGGATAGCCGCTGTCAACGACGGGATTGGAACCTGCGATTTCTGGACTTGCTTCGGCTGCTCTCGCGGCCATGGTGCACGATTTAACTAGCACGGCTATGCTGCGGGGTACCCATAATGGAAAGGGCGTCAATTACTGCATAATAATCCAATTATAGCTTCAACAATCAATATAGTTCAGCAAAATATAACCCCTCAGCAATTATTAGCATAATAAGTACTATAATAATTTACTAAGTAACATCTATCCTGGCATTTGCCTGGAGGGAGTGTGTAAAAACCCGGAGACTGTGGTTATTTCATTAAAAAGCAGTTGTACTACACAACGAGTGACTGAAATGTTTCTTGTTTCTGAAATGTATGAGACACGGTAGTTTTGTTTGACGGAGCAGCACATTACTAATACGATGGAGCAGATGGTGGTTCAACTGACGTACAGTGACGGTGGAGCGAGACACTGCAAGAGTGGAAATATATTTATAGTCGTTTTTTTTTAGTCGTTTACTCTCCAGGTTGGTGGAACCCACGGACTCAGCGAGTGAACTCACCACTACCGCCTCTACGGGCAGTGTCCTAGAGCTGGGAAGATCGAATCGGAAGGGATACAACTGGTGAGGTGGGATTGGCACTTCGCCCAGGCGGCCTCACCTGCAAAGCGAACAGGGGCCTCATGAGGGAAGGTAAGGGATGGTTAGGATGGATAGGCAAGGAAGAGGGAAGGAGGCGGCCGTGGCCTTGAAGAAGGTACTGTACCCGTAATCCACGTGGTTTTACCTGTTGCAATCCGATGGAAGGCTGGATCGTAGATTCTAGAAGTTCCCGGCTCAAATAACCTCTGAAAAACCTACCAACTAGGATCAACCAGGGATCAGGATACGTCGATATTAAAGAATGCGGTACGAAGATGCCAGTGGTGTATAAAATTACGATGAAACAAAGCTCAAAAGAACTCGAACAAGAGACTCTAAAATAAAATAAAAATATCTCGGGCGTTAAGTTTAAGCAAACTCAAAGAAAACCTCCCACTGGTCCTCCTAACGCACTCCCCTTTTCTGATATAAAACACTAGTCGTTCTAAGATTCTTTAAAATTAAATCCAATTTATTGACTGATTAATGATGAATGTCCGTCAATTCGACACAAAGTTAAAGAAAAACTTCTTTAAATCAAATGATGAAAAAAAAAATTGTAGCTTTAAATAAATGCCTACAGTAAGGCCCCATCTTACTGTTCATATCAATCGCTGAACAAATAACAAGAAAAATATAATATTACATTATATACTGATGTTATACCCTTAAAGATTTATACAAATTTTTACACTTTATATACAAGTTACATCCTCAAATAGGATTTTGTTTTCAACGCTGCCTATCTTCATTTAATTTTACAAGTATATTTCATGGTTATCATTTCCTTAATTCGATGAATTCAACAATCAATTAAGATAATCAAATTGTGTTACATTTTGTGAAAATAGTTCATTAGCTATTTATAAGCTTCAAAGAATGCAGTATATTTTTACTCAAAATTACTGAAATATTACATGTATTATGTTGCATGAATTAGTTAAAGTTGTCAAAGAAGTATCTGTGTTACTTGAATATGGGTGTTATGATATAGACAATTAATCTCCGGCAAACCCTACTAGGCAAGAATAAAACGTAGGGCTACTTGCATAAAACAAGCATAAGAAAAACATTCGTGATTCCAAATCACGAGAACTACAACATCAAATCCAAAAAAGTGATAGCTCAAAAGCTAATTTCACTCTTACTAAAACGCAATAACTACGTTAACGTCTTCTCAAAAGACTACAAGAACAATATCCAGCATTAATATTGACCATCCAATGACGTCAAATATTAGCTGCACTAACACAATAAATCGTATGCACAAAATTGCAATACCTCAATTAAGCTTTCCAAAGCTGTCAAAAATTAAACCCAAACGTTATTAAACTTGAAACCTTTCAGAAATTGCTCTGAAAATGTCATGCCCCATCATAAACGAATATAGAAATGCCACATATTACTTCTTTCTTACTTCATTAAACAAGAAGCAACAATTTGTTAGATAAATTGTATTATTCATTTCCACAATAATCGTCTTTAAAGTCTACGACAAATTCTGTTATAACAATGTGAACAGTTAAATTGGATTCACAATTCCAATATATTTATATATATATATTTCCATAATGACTTATATGTGATAGAAAAATTGTAAATAGACACTATCAAAATAGTCGTTTCCGTTTCGCCTATCCAAATCCGAAAAATGGCTCAACTACTCAGAAGAAAACACGTGAGACTTACATCATGGAAAGGAGTCTATTATCAAATCAATAGATACACGCAAACCATTAAATCAAACGATGATCTATCCAAGAGTCTTCCCAAAAACGAATTGAAATAATACAAGCAAAAACTGAATGAACAAAAATATTACATTTAAAGAAAAATCTTTAATCAGAAATATATGAAAGTAGGCTGCAAATGCCTTGGCAATCAATTCACAATTGTTTTCGCCGGACGATTTCCATAAATCCATAAGCATGGAAAATAACGATGAAAATGCACTATCATTTCTAAAAGAAAGAATTTCTACTAGAATGTCATAAGTTCAAACGAATAGTATCACTCAAATATTTTTGGAAAAGTTCAAGTGCACGAGTATGTTGCCATCTTCTTCCTAATTACTATTCTTATACAAAGATATCGTCGTCTTGATCCTAATTATGCTGCATATATCTTCCCAACAAAATTGAATGCTTGGTTTTATTTCCAAAATTTTAAAAATAAAAGCAACAAAGTAATGCTCTAAATAGCATCACGTTTACATTTAACTACACAAAAAATTACATTCTCCGACAGAAATGATAAAGAAGAATCAGATCTAGCCTTTGAATGAAATTCATACTAATTAATGAAATATTGGTGAAAAGTATCAAACTAAAGGTGACAAGTTCTACTGTCTACAAGAGAAGAAAAGTTTCCAGCTACCTTGGGCGAAGTTCTAGTTGAAATTGAAGAAAATGTAGGAATATAAATTCCTGTCAGGAATCGAACCATCGTCCCTGAGAAACTCATGGCTGGATCTGCAAGTCGCCGAACCAACTTCCTCCTAACCCGAAAACTACTGTCCACGAAACGGAGTTCCTGCATAATGCTTGCGCAAGGCTCCCTCGACGTTATCAGTAAAGTAGCTTCCTTTCTATGGAGTTGTTTCTTCATTCTTGGCTACTTTAAAGTCACTGGATTAGAACTATCGTTCCCAACGTTTTCTTTCTCTTCATTGTAGAGTTCAAAAGGATGTCATTCCAAATGATCAACTCTGCTACTGCATTACATTCCTGAACGATATATTTAGCACATCATTACTCCAATAGTTTGTTTCTCACAAGAATATCCAGTCATAATGTTGTCGATAATAATGCTTTCTTGCATTTCAAACCAATAAGTAGCAGATTTCCTCATCGAAGTCTGTATTTAACAAGTCCATGTGTTGGCTAAGCTCACTCGTTCGAATCGCGGTGCGTGTAGAAAGCACTCGTATAACGCGTGATACACGGAACTTCCTTATACGAACGATAACATGTTCACTGCATAGATTGCTTTACTCAAGTGTCTGTCGTCTCAAAGCTGCTGATTCAAGACCCAGCTGGTAGTCTACCCAAGATGCATCACACCTGTATCGAGGTGGACAATCGAACCCAATCGATTATCATTTCATATTTCCTTCCACTAGTTGCAATGTCAAGTTCGTGAGCATGTGCTGTGCACGTGATCAGGAGTGTGGCGGGGTAGTCTATACATCTCCTTAGTGCATACAAAGCAAACTGTGGCTCAAAGTCGACAGTCAAAATAATGTCAAGCAATAACTTCCAAATACGTCTCGCTGTCATATCAGGGTTCCAATAAATAGCAAAATACTGTCTCATCCTCCTCCCAACCTAGCTAATAAAAGTGTGCGAATACTTTTATTACACCATTCTAGGTATTCGTCAATGAACAGAATTTTGCGTTTTATTCCACTTTCTTGAAGTACTTTCTGAGGTTCTTCGCATTAAATTTTCCTATTTCCTCGTTCGTGTGGATGTCTAAGACTTGGTAACTATTGTTCCCGTACACTCTGCCTACCTTGAACGGACCAATGTACAGGCTACTGAATTTTGTGTAAATCTTCCTTGCTGCATCAGTTTTAGTAGATTTACGTACAAGGACTAAGTCATTAGATTCTAGAGGCGGGTTGTAGCGCTTTCCTTCATTTCTTTTCTGCCTTTTTTCCGCCGCATCCATCAGGCTTTCTCGGGCATTATCCACCCTTTCCTGCTCTGACGGTTCAGTATCTTTGGTTAAGAACTGTGTTGTTTCATCCCAAGCTCTTTCTGGCTTTCTATTATGGTGAACTAACACTGGAATATCTCTCAGACTTTCATGATATGTCGTATTTAAGCATGTCTCCATCAGAGGTACATATTTCACCCAACTAGGATGATCTTGAGGACAGTATAAACGTGCAAATTTGGCAACCTCTGACATTAGGCGTTCCGAACTGTTGGACTCAGGATATCTGATGCTGGAGAATACGTGACGTATTCCAAATCTCTCCATAGCGACTTTGAATTCATGGGAAGTAAACTGAGATCCATGGTCTGAAAGAATTGTTTCTGGTTTTCCGGCTTTTCTGAATACACTCTTGGTTAAGCGACTAATAACTTGAGTTGCTGTTGCATTCTGCAATGGGTCTAGAGTGACGAATTTTGAAAACACATCCACGGTAACAAGAAGAAACTGGTTACCCCTGGCGCCTTTTGGACAAGGACCAAACAGGTCACAAGCCATCAATTCACGTGGTTTATAAGGAATAATAGCTCTCGGCTCCTCCTTAGATAATGCCGAAGGGTATTTGCTCCGCTGGCAACGGTCACATGACCTAATAACCCTCGCAACGGACTGACGTAATTTAGACCAATAGAACGTCTCCTGAAGTGTTTTCATGGTTTTATCCAAGCCACCATGGCCAATACTATTGTGTGTTAACCAGATCAAAGGTACAGTCAACTTGGGAGGCACTACTATTCTAAGTTTATTCTTGTGCTTGTCCACATATTTACACACAACTTCTCCACAGAGAGCGAATCTGTCAGAACATCTCCTAGTTGCCTGATAATCATCATCCGAGTCATCCATAAAGCCCTTTAAATATCTGTACATATTCCTAATTGGAGTGTGTCTCTTCTGTGACACAGCTAACTTGCGTAGCTTTTCCAGGGTTGCCTCATCTCCCTCCTCCAATTGTACCAAGTTTACTGCTAATTTATTAGAAGGGTTTCTCGAAAGAGCATCAGCAAGAAGGTTGTCCTTGCCTGGCTGATGTCTGATGGTGGCGTTAAACTGCTGTATAAACAGCGTCCACCTCGTCAGACGATCAGAAGACAAATCGGACTGAAGCATGAACTGCAGAGCTCTGTGGTCTGTAATAATTACAATTTGATGACCTAGGAGTATTTTTTTTCCATTTCTGTAAAGCTGAGACAAATGCCAGAGCTTCAAGCTCTGTAGTAAAATAATTCTCCTCATGCGGTCTTAATTTCCTGCTGTAAAAATCAATGTAGTGTTTATTCCCCTGTTCATCCTTCTGATACAGGACCGCGCTTAAACCTACTCTGGAGGCGTCAGATTCAATATAAAAAGTGCGGCTGAATTCCGGATACTCTAACTTGATGCATTCCTTCAGCATAGTCTTCGCATTCTCGAAGGCCTGCTCAGTTAAGTCCGTCCACTTCCACCGATTATTTTTCTTCAGCAGTTCATATAATGGTGCCATGGTCACTGAGTATCCTGGGCAGTGACTACTCAAAAATTGGCACATCCCAAGGAATTGGCGTAGGTGCTTGATTCTTTTTGGCCTAGGGAATTTTGCAATTTCCTCAATCTTCTTAAGATTGGGATGATAACCGAGTTGATCTATGGTATGGCCTAAGAAATTTATACGTTCCTTCATGAAATGACATTTATTGTAGTTGACCTTGATATTTGCCTCTCGGAGCTCTAGGAATAACTTCCTAAGTTCTTTCAGATGTTCTTCAACATTTCCTGAGGCGATGATGAGATCGTCAATATAGCATGTGACGCTGCGTTTGACTTCGTCAGGAAGCTTACTGTCGAGAGCTCTAATGAGCGCTGGACCGCTATTAATCATACCGAACGGAACGCGACAAAACACGAAGGTTGTTTGGTCAAACAGGAACCCTGTGTACTGCCTGCTGTCCTCGGTAAGTTCGACTTGATAAAAAGATGCTGTCAAATCGAGTACGCTGAAACATGCCTTGCGTTTAAATTTTCGTAACAAATCTCTGATTTTGGGAGGTCGGTCCATTTCTAAAAATATCCGGGAATTTATTTTCCTAGCGTCTAAACATAGACGAAGCTCTCCATTGCTTTTCTTTACCACTGTAATAGGATTTAAATAGGAAGAGGCTTGTTTCTTTATTATTCCCTCTGCTTCCATTTTCTTAATGATCTCCCTGACCTCTTCATAATACTTATCCGTATGGGATACAATTTGGCCTGGGATGGAGTATCATCGTTTAATCTGATCTGATACTTGAAGTTTTTAATTAGACCTGGCTTATCATCGAAGATATCTGTAAACTCCTCGATCAAGTCTTTGAATTCCTTTTCTTTTTCTTCAAATCCCTCGACGTAAAGTGCATAATGCTCTCTTTCTTGTTCGGCCCGATTTATAATATTTTCCAAAACTTCTTCCCTGATCAAATTTTCCACATCCTCATTGGAATCAATATTTTCATGTACTATCTTCCTAATAGTTTTCTCTGGGAACCTGATAATTCTCCTGTCCATGTCAATGGTAATTCTGGCACGGGTAATAAAATCAATCCCAAGGATTATTTCAAAATTAATATTTTTGAGCACCACAAAAATATGTTCAAAACATCTTTCATTTATGCTGAACCTCAGCTGGACTTGTAATTTGCATTTCATCGATTTATCTTGAAATAGTCCTCTTACTTTGATCGATGAAGCTGGCAATGTGGTAAATTGTTGTTCCTTTTCTAATTTCAAAAAGCAATCTTCGGACATGAATTAAATGACCGCTCCCGTGTCTATAAGAGACCTGCAATGTTGATTGCCCACAGAGATTTCAATTATAGGCAATTCAGCACGTTCACTCACAATTCCTTCCATTTCTTCGAATAACAAATCTTCGTCCGTGACCTCATAAACATCCTGTATAATTATATCAAATGGAGACGGCTGGCTGTTTAATCCTACTGGGATTTCAAAATTGGCGTTTTTTTTTCTTTTGAACCCCTTTCATTATCACTAGCGTGATGGCTAGTGTTAGGTTCTGGTTCACTTTCTGTGTTCCTTCGATCCTTCCTTTCTTCACGCCTATCCCTGTCCTTTCTAGACTGTTCTCTGTCTTCCTGGTTATACTAGTTTTTGTCTCTATAGTTTTTATATCTGGCAAACCCTTGTTGACCTCTATTCTGTTGCTGATATTGGCCTTGTCTATCTCTATTATCATAGTATCGGTTATTATTCTGATAACCTCGATACCTGTTATTCCTAGGTTGGTATTGCTCTCTTTCCTGATTACCATTCATGTACCTGTCGTTCCTATTTCTATTTTCATAAGGTCTATACCTTTCTTGAATACGATCGGTTTGGTTTGGTCTATTCCGATCTCGATCGTACCTCTGTTGGTAGTTTCCGTATGGTCGTTGGTTGTTTCTATCTTCAAATTTTCGACTATACGTCCTACTGTTCCTCATTGGACCTTCCCATCTAGATCCTGTTCTATTTGACCTTTCTGTCTGTTGAGTCTGGTCAACGACTACAGCGTTCACGGCCTTAGTTTCCGTCCTTCCGCTTTTAACTATGGTAGGCGACATAGAAGTGTGGTCTAGCCTACGCAGCAAGTCGTCCATTGCCGCTAAATCCTCTACGCCTGATGAAATTAAATTCCTTCTAACATCCACCGGTAACTGGCGTGAAATTGTCTCCAGAATTTCCCCCTGTCTCAATGGGGGTTGAAGATATCTAAGGCGGGCTAACTGAGATGTGAAGAATTCAGAGTAACTGGTGGGTCCAGTGCTACTGTATTTCCTCGAATAGACTTCCGCCCTCACAGCGTGTTGTATCTCTATCGACCAGAATTTTTTGATAAATGCTTCCGAAAACTGTTCGAAGTTATCGAAAGTATAACGGAAAGCTCGGAACCAATTTAAGGGTGCATCTGCCAGATGCTTCTCCACAATCCGCAGTTCTCTGTCCCTTGCAACATGGTGTTCCGCAAAGTGATCTTGTAGATTTCTAATAAATTCTATAGGAGTCAAACCCTCCGTATTTGAAAACTTCTTAATTTTCTCTTCGTAATTTCTCACTATCGTGACATGAGATCTGTCATTAGGCGTTGACATCCTAAAATCTCTGGGATTTATCTCTGACGTAGCCTCATTCGGGATCTCTGATCTAACATGACCCTGTTCTGTCTCATGTGCCTTATTGAACCTTGCTAAATAGTTCCTAGCTGGCGTTGTGGTATCCATCCTGTCCCTGAAATGGTGTACCTTTCCTTCCCCATCGGAATTCATAGGTTTCCCCAACGTTTCCAATTGTGACTTAATTTCCGTTCTTAATTTATTTATGTCGATATGATCCATTAATCTGAACGTTTGAAATTATTGTCTAATTTCATTTAATTCTGACGTTTTCATTTCACGCTCTGAGTTTAGATCTATCTTAACTTGATCTATTTTTAAAGTTACGCCTTTAATCTGCGTTTCTAAATCCTCCCTAAGAACAGTAACGCTTTCGACCTGCATAGTCTGAACTGAATCGATCCGTTTATCAGTGTCTATTCTAGCCTGGGAAATATCTTGGTTAAGTCTTAATTCTGTTCTATTAATCTTTAATTCAAGATCTGACTTAATGCTTTTGATGACATCTGCATTAATTTTCGTGATTTCCCCCCTTAAGATGGTCACTTGATCGTTAACAATGGCCTTGAGATCGATCTCAATATCTTTTCTCAAGACCTTGTTGTGATCTTCAACCTTTTCTTTAAGTTGGGCCATATCACCCTATAATTTAGTTAGAGTTTCTTGCGTTGCACTTGCTTCGTTTGAAAACTGCAGTTGCAATGCATCTAAACTAATTTTATTTTCTTTCTGATTACTATCTAGTTCCGATTTAATATTTCTAACATCCTCCTTTATGGTAGAAATATTAGCTCGTATACCAGTTACAATGCCTTCAGTTGAATTAATTTTAGCCTGAGTGGCATCCATTTTACTTTCTGTTGAATTAATTTTACTCTGCATTGCAGTAATATCAACTTGAGCTGAATCAATTTTACTTTCTGTTGAATTAATTTTACTCTGCATTGCATCTAATTTGCCTTCAGCTGAATCTATCTTTACTTCTAATGATGCAACATTAGATCTAACTTGACCAACTTCTACATTAACACTGCTAATGTCAAGTTGAACAAGCTTGACATCGGCTGTCACACTATCGATGCCTGTTTCTACATCAATTATCTTTTCCTTTATATCTTTAGCGTTAGCTGCAATCTTACGATTACTGTCTTGAAGATATTTGAGAGACAAGTGCATTTGACTCTTGTCCCCCACACATTCCTGAACTAATTCAGTGTTCTTATTAACAATGGAGTTAATATTGTCAAAGCTAGCTTAGGAATTACTCCTTATCTCGGCTAATTCATGAGCGTGACTGCCCATTTTCTCTTGCATTGCCATTAACATATTGGCAATGTCTTCCATCGACACAGCTGTCATAGTAAATACAATTACAAAAAAACACAGGAATGCAATACATAAATAGCAGAATTGACACATTTAGAATGACCCTTTTCACCAATACAAGCATTTAATTTTGTTTTGCTTCTAAACTTATTATATACGTTAAGTCTATAAGAAAATAGGAGGTATGCAACGACGGTGATTTATATTAGAAACGGTTCCAATTAAAATTGAAATGATGAATTATTTATATTATTATTAAAGAAAGTGATTCTATTATTACTGATGATCTAAAAGTCATCGCCGGTAACGAACACAAAATGGCCGACAAGCATGGAGTGAAAAATGGCCCCATGTCATGTCCCATCTGACCACGCTGATCCATAAAAATTTCCTAGAAATCTCTTTTATGGTCATGTCGTAATCAATCAAATTACTTTTTACTTGGCACGCACAAAACAAATAAATTAAAGCAATGGCGATAATTCTATCTGTAGATTGAGTAAACTCATCTTCACGATTTGAAGAAACGTGAATTCCCAACGAATTCGACGTGTATAATCGTAGCAATGCCAAAGAAAATTTTGCTAACGACTACATCGTTCGAAAACTGCTAAACTCAATAATCTCATAAAAATGGATTCTCACACATGGGTTTAGCATTGGAGAAATCGAGAATGCCAATTCGATAGCCCCATAGATTGGGTCGCCATATATAGATGTACCCGTAATCCACGTGGTCTTACCTGTTGCAATCCGATGGAAGGCTGGATCGTAGATTCTAGAAGTTCCCGGCTCAAATAACCTCTGAAAAACCTACCAACTAGGATCAACCAGGGATCAGGATACGTCGATATTAAAGAATGCGGTACGAAGATGCCAGTGGTGTATAAAATTACGATGAAACAAAGCTCAAAAGAACTCGAACAAGAGACTCTAAAATAAAATAAAAATATCTCGGGCGTTAAGTTTAAGCAAACTCAAAGAAAACCTCCCACTGGTCCTCCTAACGCACTCCCCTTTTCTGATATAAAACACTAGTCGTTCTAAGATTCTTTAAAATTAAATCCAATTTATTGACTGATTAATGATGAATGTCCGTCAATTCGACACAAAGTTAAAGAAAAACTTCTTTAAATCAAATGATGAAAAAAAAATGTAGCTTTAAATAAATGCCTACAGTAAGGCCCCATCTTACTGTTCATATCAATCGCTGAACAAATAACAAGAAAAATATAATATTACATTATATACTGATGTTATACCCTTAAAGATTTATACAAATTTTTACACTTTATATACAAGTTACATCCTCAAATAGGATTTTGTTTTCAACGCTGCCTATCTTCATTTAATTTTACAAGTATGTTTCATGGTTATCATTTCCTTAATTCGATGAATTCAACAATCAATTAAGATAATCAAATTGTGTTACATTTTGTGAAAATAGTTCATTAGCTATTTATAAGCTTCAAAGAATGCAGTATATTTTTACTCAAAATTACTGAAATATTACATGTATTATGTTGCATGAATTAGTTAAAGTTGTCAAAGAAGTATCTGTGTTACTTGAATATGGGTGTTATGATATAGACAATTAATCTCCGGCAAATCCTACTAGGCAAGAATAAAACGTAGGGCTACTTGCATAAAACAAGCATAAGAAAAACATTCGTGATTCCAAATCACGAGAACTACAACATCAAATCCAAAAAAGTGATAGCTCAAAAGCTAATTTCACTCTTACTAAAACGCAATAACTACGTTAACGTCTTCTCAAAAGACTACAAGAACAATATCCAGCATTAATATTGACCATCCAATGACGTCAAATATTAGCTGCACTAACACAATAAATCGTATGCACAAAATTGCAATACCTCAATTAAGCTTTCCAAAGCTGTCAAAAATTAAACCCAAACGTTATTAAACTTGAAACCTTTCAGAAATTGCTCTGAAAATGTCATGCCCCATCATAAACGAATATAGAAATGCCACATATTACTTCTTTCTTACTTCATTAAACAAGAAGCAACAATTTGTTAGATAAATTGTATTATTCATTTCCACAATAATCGTCTTTAAAGTCTACGACAAATTCTGTTATAACAATGTGAACAGTTAAATTGGATTCACAATTCCAATATATTTATATATATATATATTTCCATAATGACTTATATGTGATAGAAAAATTGTAAATAGACACTATCAAAATAGTCGTTTCAGTTTCGCCTATCCAAATCCGAAAAATGGCTCAACTACTCAGAAGAAAACACGTGAGACTTACATCATGGAAAGGAGTCTATTATCAAATCAATAGATACACGCAAACCATTAAATCAAACGATGATCTATCCAAGAGTCTTTCCAAAAACGAATTGAAATAATACAAGCAAAAACTGAATGAACAAAAATATTACATTTAAAGAAAAATCTTTAATCAGAAATATATGAAAGTAGGCTGCAAATGCCTTGGCAATCAATTCACAATTGTTTTCGCCGGACGATTTCCATAAATCCATAAGCATGGAAAATAACGATGAAAATGCACTATCATTTCTAAAAGAAAGAATTTCTACTAGAATGTCATAAGTTCAAACGAATAGTATCACTCAAATATTTTTGGAAAAGTTCAAGTGCACGAGTATGTTGCCAACTTCTTCCTAATTACTATTCTTATACAAAGATATCGTCGTCTTGATCCTAATTATGCTGCATATATCTTCCCAACAAAATTGAATGCTTGGTTTTATTTCCAAAATTTTAAAAATAAAAGCAACAAAGTAATGCTCTAAATAGCATCACGTTTACATTTAACTACACAAAAAATTACATTCTCCGACAGAAATGATAAAGAAGAATCAGATCTAGCCTTTGAATGAAATTCATACTAATTAATGAAATATTGGTGAAAAGTATCAAACTAAAGGTGACAAGTTCTACTGTCTACAAGAGAAGAAAAGTTTCCAGCTACCTTGGGCGAAGTTCTAGTTGAAATTGAAGAAAATGTAGGAATATAAATTCCTGTCAGGAATCGAACCATCGTCCCTGAGAAACTCATGGCTGGATCTGCAAGTCGCCGAACCAACTTCCTCCTAACCCGAAAACTACTGTCCACGAAACGGAGTTCCTGCATAATGCTTGCGCAAGGCTCCCTCGACGTTATCAGTAAAGTAGCTTCCTTTCTATGGACTTGTTTCTTCATTCTTGGCTACTTTAAAGTCACTGGATTAGAACTATCGTTCCCAACGTTTTCTTTCTCTTCATTGTAGAGTTCAAAAGGATGTCATTCCAAATGATCAACTCTGCTACTGCATTACATTCCTGAACGATATATTTAGCACATCATTACTCCAATAGTTTGTTTCTCACAAGAATATCCAGTCATAATGTTGTCGATAATAATGCTTTCTTGCATTTCAAACCAATAAGTAGCAGATTTCCTCATCGAAGTCTGTATTTAACAAGTCCATGTGTTGGCTAAGCTCACTCGTTCGAATCGCGGTGCGTGTAGAAAGCACTCGTATAACGCGTGATACACGGAACTTCCTTATACGAACGATAACATGTTCACTGCATAGATTGCTTTACTCAAGTGTCTGTCGTCTCAAAGCTGCTGATTCAAGACCCAGCTGGTAGTCTACCCAAGATGCATCACACCTGTATCGAGGTGGACAATCGAACCCAATCGATTATCATTTCATATTTCCTTCCACTAGTTGCAATGTCAAGTTCGTGAGCATGTGCTGTGCACGTGATCAGGAGTGTGGCGGGGTAGTCTATACATCTCCTTAGTGCATACAAAGCAAACTGTGGCTCAAAGTCGACAGTCAAACTAATGTCAAGCAATAACTTCCAAATACGTCTCGCTGTCATATCAGGGTTCCAATAAATAGCAAAATACTGTCTCAGTACCATCCTGGCATTTGCCCGAAGACGAAGTGGGAAACCACGGAAAACCACTTCGAGGATGGCTGAGGGGGAATCGAACCCCCTCTACTCATTTGGGCTACCCGAGGCTGAGTAGACCCCGTTCCAGTCCTCGTACCACTTTTCAAATTTCGTGGCAGAGCCGGGAATCGAACCCAGGACCTCCGGGGCGGCAGCTAACCATGCTGACCGCTACGCTACGGAGGCGACTATAGTCGTACTGTATGTAATTAAAGACATTGAGTCAACACAGCTCTATGACTGCTGAAACTTGTGGTATAACTGAGATGAACCGCGTGAAGAGTTTCGTCAATGTACAGTAAAAACTCGATTAACCGGCATCGTCGGGGCCGTGGTCGTGACGGTTGAGTGGATAGACGGATAACAGAAACACTGTATTATTCCTCCAAAACATGACCTCAGATATCAGTCTCACAGTAATGTAATGTATTTCGGAGAGAAAAGAAATTAAACACGATTGTAATAGCAAATAAAACTATTTATTACATAATAAAAACAGCCGTACAGTAGCTACAAATGTGGCAAAAAATGTACAGTACAGTAATATAAACTTACAGGCGAAGTAGTTCATGTAGCTTGAAAATAGTCATTTTCTTCTGCCTCTTCCATGCTCCAGCTTTCACTGCTGGAATATTACGTATTTTTCGGAGCAGTAGTGTCTGCGTCGCATTGGCCTCTTCTTGACTTTCAAACCATTCTGTACACTTGGACAGCATTGTTTCAGCCTCTGAGTGGCTAATAGTTTGTTTTTCATCATGGTTTGAACACTCGTCTTCATCAGCCCCATCTTCTTCTTCATCGGTGACACTTACGCGAACGCTTCACTGCACCTTAAAGATCTTTGTTATTATTATGCTATTACAGCAATGACGGTTAACAGAAACTGACGGTTTAAAGAGTGACGGTTAAACGAAGTTTTACTGTAGTCCAACCCATGCGGGTGGGACTGGGTGGAGCGAAGCAAAATGAAGATTCCAGGACGTATGGGTGGAGCTGCTGGGTAGTTCGAACATGCGCCTATGAGGGAAGGCAGGTTCAGCAAGGCGGCTCACAAGAAAATTCCATATTATCTTTGTAGTAAGTGTAGAACATGTAGAAACATCTCTACAAAAAAACTTTTGTAGTTGTTTTGTACTTTTGCACTTCAGTAGTGCACTGTTCAACGTGATTTATTGTGGGATTAAGACACACATTTTTTCAGCGCGAATATATTGAGCTGCTACTCTTTGTTTTATTTAGAAGGATTTGATGTTTTCCCTTACGTTTGGAAAAGTGATTGTATTTTCATGCAGCAGTCATCAGACTTTGTCGTGAGGAGATTGCTATTTTTAGCCTATTTTCATTTTATGAAAAAAATTGGCTTATGATATCACCTTTTATCCGTGTGTGTGAGTGGGTGTGCTTATGTGTGTCTGTGTGGTGTGTGTGTGTCCCCCTAATAACTTCCAAACGGCTGGAGCGATTTTAATGAAACTCGGTGAAGTCATACAACTATTTCGGCCGACCCCGACCGTGCCATTAAAATTTTAATACATCTCACGGATCCAACATGACGGATGTGCGAAATATTTCACCAGCATTCTATATCTTCGAAACTATCACCGATATTACCCTGAAAGTTTGTACGGTGATAAAGGGCACTACTAGAAGTTTACTTTGAGACTTTCAAAAATATGGTTACTACAAAACCAACATGGCGACCAAGCAAAGTTGAGACTTTTAAATAGACGTTTCTCGCGATTTATCCATCCAAACGTAATGAAACTTGGTACAGAAAATGTTTATACACATTGTAATGCACTGGTGTCTAATTTAGTTCAATTGTTTACATAAGCTCAAAATGGCGGCTGTGCTAAATATTTCACTGGCTTTATATATCTCCGAAACTATTACTGATATCAACCTGAAATTTTGTACGGCGATGAAAGGCACTGCTACAGGCTTATCTACGTAACTTTCAAAAACCTATAAACTACAAAACAAACATGGCGGCCAAGCGAATTTGAAACATTTTAATAGACTTTTCTCGCGATTTAACCATCTGAGTGCAGTGAAATCTAGTTCAGTAAATGATTATGCATAGTGTAATGCACTGGCATCTAATTTAGTTCAATTGTTTACGTAACCTCAAGATGGCGGCTGTGCGAAATTTTAAAATTAAGTTTTATTTCCTGTGTCGTAGTCATGCGATCGAAGTGAAAGTTTGAATAATGAAGCTACGCAATAATTTTCCTTTATCGGTACATAACTCTATGACTTATACATATAACAATCCAAAATGGCGACCATCCGAAATATTTAGACGGTTCTCAATATCTACGAATCTTTCAGAGCAATCAAACTGAATTTTTAATGTTCATAGAGGCTATGAATATAAGTCCACCTATAGGACTTTCAGTAACCTGTTGAGCACAAATCCAACATGGCGGCGACGCGAAGTATAAATATTTAAATGGACGTTTCTCACGATTTAACCATCCGAGTGCAGTGAAAATGTGTACGTCAAATGCTCATACAAATGTGCACTGGCATCTAATTTATTTCAATTGTTTTCATAACCACAATATGGCAGCTGTGCGAAATTTTTAAATCTCGTTTTTAATTCTTCTTGTGTCCTAATCATGCGATTGAAATTTTAATATCACACGTCCACAATAATCTTCATGTACATAAATAAAAATCCAACATGGCGACCATCTGAAATATTTAGACGGTTCTCAATATCTACGAATCTATTACAACAATGAAACTGAAATTTTGTATGTTGATAGAGGCAATTAACATGAGTAGGATGTATGAAAATAGGCTGTATAGTTCTTCACGGAACTACTTGTTTCAAGTGAGTTTCTCTGCACTCATTACAAACTTTTATTGGATTTCATTGTTTTGGTTTGCATTGCTAGGGCAAGTGAACAGTAAAAGTTATTAAGTATTGATGATTGATGTGTCATAATAATGTTGGTTCCACTCCCCACATACATGCACAACATTGTCGTCTGATAGCAATGTTATTCGCTCATCGTTAATAGTTGCCTACAGTTTACGTCAGGGTTTTCGGCCGGTCAGGCCCAGTTACGCAGTCGTACAGCGGACAGTCGGCAAGCTCCAGGCATGTACAATTGATAGAGCTCAGCAACTCCAACTCAAACCCCGGAGAAAATGTGAACTACAAGCTCGCTGTCCTCTCTGTCACTCCCCCAGGGGCTCACATCTAGTGGGACGTGGGTTGGCGACCACGGGACCTCCGCTGAGTCCGGCATTGCTTCCACTTACTGTGCCGGGCTCCTCTCCGTCTTCTTTCCTGTCAACCTCCCTTGGTCAACTCTTGTTCTTTCCCGACCCCGACGGTATTAGGGTGTTCGAGGCCTAGGGGGTCTTTCACTTTCCCGCCCTAATTGGCCCTTGTCTCATCTTTCCTGATCCCTCCTTCTTCGAGGAGTCAGACCTCTTGTTTTCTTTTCATTATATTTCCTGTTCTCTTTAAGATTCCCGCACTGTTTCTGTTAATTGGCTCCTCGTGAATCTAAATTCCGTTTAGCGATTTGTTTGCATCTACACTCCCCTTTGTATGTATTTTCAATCTCCGTTGCATTTTGTAGCCCAAGTCTTTTCGATCTAAATTGCATTTTGCAACTTCAATTGCATTTTGTAGGGGTTGACAATCTAAATTGCTTTTTAGTAAATCTTTCAATGTAGGATCAGGACATTTTAATGAGTATTTTGAATTTCAATTGCATTTTGTAAGTATTTTCAAACTAAACCGCATTTTGCACTTCAAGCGCTCACACAGGGTCGCACTTCAAGTTGCTGAGCTCTACGTGAGTTGTCAGTTGTGCGGAAAGCAACTCACCTATCAATTTCAATTGCATTTTGTACGTATTTTGGATCTCAATTGCATTTTGTACGTATTTTCGATCTAATTTGCAATTTGTAAGTATTTTGAATTTCTTTTGCATTTTGCACATGCCTGAGGCTCACTGACTGTCATCTGTATTCCTGTGCAACCGGGGCTGACCGGCCACGAACTGTGCCGTGAACTGTACTGCTTATGTTTCAGCCGATCAACGTACTGTAGAGTTGTTGTTGTTGATTCATTTAAGTTACGAGGATGTAGTAAATAGCGAATTCACCTGTTGGATAGAAAAGTGGATCAAGAAAAACTAAGGACCTACCGAGAACAGCAACAAGTACCCATGAAGCGTATGGCAAAAGTTGTTTCCCTATCATGAAAACCTTTATTAAACCTTTGGCAGTTTTGCCTGTCTCTGTAGTAACTGCCGAACTGAGTTTTTCGAGTTTGATGAGGTTAAAAACATACTTATGAAATTCTATTTCTGGAAACAGACTCAACGGTCTAGCATTGTTATCTATCCACAGAGACATATAAATCACGATGAAGTTATGAACCAATTTGGTAATGCTTCAAGAAACCTTGACTTTTTATTACAGAGTAAGTTGTAAATCAAAACAGCAGTGTTAATTCTTTCTATCTAAATGCTGTAAAGTGATCAAGATGATTGTATGAATACAAAATAGTGATCTAAGTTGCGTTTTTATCCTGAACTCAAATCGAGTTCAATACGATTCCGTATTCTGTATGATGCCAGTTTACATGAAATAAGCTTCTGTCTATAGTGAACAAGATTTCAATTTTGAGATTAACATTTACATACATTAGTTCAAGTATGTAGTGGTCAACCTCCAGTTATGATGGCTAACGAATTAAACAGCAAATTAAAAATCTCCGAAGATAGCATATCACGATAGATCAGTACAAAACTGAAACTCGAGAGCAGGGCCATCCAGTTATTGCGCTCGGGGAGCACTGGGCAGTCAGACTAGCGCTCCTTCCCTACCCCCACTACACCGTGGCAGCGAGGAGACAGACGATGTTCGGACCGCGCTGACTACTAAACGAACGAAAATAATGTTAAGTAAAGAATATTTTGACTTATTCCAAACTGAAATATGAACATATTAGAGAGGAAAATTCAACAACATTTTACCAATATGAACTGATAGTACTGACTTTGAGTGACTCTTGCTCCTTTATAAGCTTTACAGAAAAATTAAATATCCCATTCTGCTTTAAAGGCTTCTGCTTCACCACTCCATCCTTTTTAGGCTATTTACATTTTATGGAAAAAAAAATAGGCTTATGAGATCACCTATTGTCCGTGTGAGTGCGCGCGCGCGCATATGTGTGTGTACCCCCACCCTCCCTAATAACTTATAAACTGCTGGAGCGATTTCAATGAAACTCGGTAAGGTCGTAGCACCATTTCCGCCGACCCCGAACGTGCCCTTCAAATTTTATTTCATCTCACCAATCCAACATGGCGGCTGTACGAAATATTTCACCAGCATTCTATATCACCAAAACTATTACTGTTATCACCCTGAAATTTTGGACGGTGATAAACGGCACTACTAGAAGTTCACCTGCGAGACTTTCAAAAACCTTTAAAATACACAACGAACATTGTGGCCAAGCGAAGGTGAAACATTTTAATATACTTTTCTCGCTATTTAACCATCCAAACGCAATGAAGCTTGGTACAGCAAATGCCTGAACACATTTCAATGCACTGGCGTCTAATTTACTTCAATTGTCTACATAACCTCAAGATGGCAGCTTTGCGAAATATTTTACTGGCATTCTATATCTCCGAAACTATTGCTGATATCACCCTGAAATTTTGTACGGTGACAATGGGTACTACTAGAAGTTCAGCTATGAGACTAACAAAAACCTGTAAAATACAAAACGATATGGCGGCCAAGCTAATGTGAAACATTTTAATAGACTTTTCTCGCTATTTAACGATCTGAGCGCAGTGACATTTGGTACAGTAAATGTGTATACACATTGTAATGCTCTGGCATCTAATTTAGTTCAATTGTTCACATAACCTCAAGACGGCAGCTGTGTGTAATTTTAAAGTTAAGTTTTTATTTCTTGTGTATTAATCATGCGATCGAAGTGAACGTTTGAATAATGAACCTACGCAAAAATCGTCATCTAACAGTACATAACTCTATGGCTTACATAAAAATCCAACATGGAGACCAACCGAAATATTTAGGTGGTTCTCAATATCTACGAATCTATTACAGCAATCAAACTGAAATGTTGTATGTTGATAGATGCAATTAACATAAGTAGGATATATGGAAATAGGCTGTATAGTTATTCACGGAACTACTTGTTTGTATGATGTTCAGTCATGACCACTGTGAAACTGATTTACTTACACGCTGTCAATAAAGGGCATTGGACTGGACTAGCAACTGATGGATCGGCTGCTCACTTCAGCGCGGCGGACAGCCCGCGCACTCAGCCAGCCAAGTTCCCCCCACCACTTCCGAAACTACCTTCCACCAAATGCTCGGAGCACTGGCCTAGAGCACGGCCGGAGCGCTGTTTGGATGGCCCTGCTCTAGAGTGTGCATGATCACGTTCAATACGATACCCTTTGGATGTTAATGATGATGATAATAATAATAATCGTATACGGTATATTAAAATAATTGGGAAGGAATTTCACCTTTTACTAAAACTGAAATATCTTTTCAAGCAAGTGTGCTACGATAACATTTGTTGGCTTGAGACATTATGCACTTTGCGCATTATCTATTGAGCACAACTTACTTGATTTTGTCATCCGGGTATTGTGAATATTCATTTCATCAAAGTCATTGATATGAACAAGTTGCATATATGGAGGTTAGCGAAGTTCCACATTTTTCCTGTGATGGACTGGCTGACTACCTCCTTATTTAAGCCAACTAGCCTACCATAAATAATGGTATTGGTATAATCTTAATAGCAGCTCAGCTATTACAGACGAATTTCGTACGAAATGATCAGAGGCTAATGCTCGACGGCATTACATACCACATGAAGCTGTTACGTAAACGAGTATAAAGTTCGTTACACAGAGTAACATGGCAGTTTAATGGCGATCTAGCTGATAGCGAGTTTCATTCTAGTTTTAGGTGGTCGAATCCCTCTGAAGCAGATTAATTTTGACCGCTAATTTTTGTTTCAATTTAATGCTTGGTGTTTCATTACATCCTATTTAATTATAGTACACACATTTTTGTACGTGTTTTTGTAGTAGGAATTATTTGTGTACCAAAGTGTTTGTTCAATATAGGGAAGTGTTGTTTGAGTTAAGGATATAGACATTGGCACTTCAGTCCCATAGGAGTTCCGCCATCATCCGCCTACTGCGCTCCGGCTATCAAATGACAGGGTGATTGGAAAGAACGTGAACCGGGTATATGAGCGTTGTAGATGATTGGTATACTCATAAATAATTTGAGTAAATGAAATCGATTTCTCGTTCCGGTGTCATTTTATCGGCTGCTGAAGTTGGTCAAGCAGATTGCTTCGCGGGCGAATTCACATGGATGGGCTTTGCGGGACGATGTTGCCAACTCTGCCCGTGGTTCATGACCGGCTTGAGAGTGCCAATCAAGGAGAAAACTTTGTCTGGGGATGGGATTCAACACAGACTTCCAAGCTGACAGATACATGCCTTAACAACTACGCTACGATGACACCGGCTTTGACGCATGATGTGTTTGTTTTGTTCCTATTTTTTCAGCAGCGGTATATAGATTTAACATTCATTTACGGAAATGTTCGTAATCAGCCATGTGGTATGCATGTAATGGACTTGATTCACATTGCAACGCGGCTTAGCCACTCTCGAAATCGCCATGCAACGGTGCTAACGGGCAGAGTTAAAACCCGAGACCGATTTTTGTTTCGTTGCAGTTAAGGCATTTTAGGAGTTTGGGACATTTTGGTCATCAACCCCATGTAGATGTGTGTGTTGAATTTGTCTGATAACCTGTGTTTCTGTAGTAACTGTAGCAGTGAGAGTAACTGTAATATCAGTGCCATGATTGAGGTAGGTGCCTTGGGACTTGATACAAGCTATTCGTCTGAAGAGAATGTGAAAAGTCCCGGGACAAACCACACTCAGGATGGGCGCTGTCGGCATTGGGATTCAAACCTCCTTTATCTACTGTAGACTTCCAGCTCGCCCGTGCAGTCATGGTGTTCGATTTAACAGTCACGGCTGTGCTGTAATATAACATTTTGTTTTAACGGCATTTTTGAAATTGTACGAATTTTAGATTTGCGCTTTTTTTGCGTTTTAGAAAAAACATTTAGTGCTATACGTGTTTTTATTTTTTTAAATGGGGAGTGTACATATTTTTGGGAAGGGGGGGGGGGGGTGTGGATCCACTTTAATGTTGACTACATGCAAACAAACTTAAATTTTATTGTGCTACGATGACGATTATTAGCTTGAGACATTATGTACGTTATCGATTATAAATTACTAGCCTGCAAAATTTAAACTTTTTGTTTGTTACCAAAATTAAAAATGTGATTTTACTATAATGTCGGTGTACTGAATCCTAATTTTCAAACCGTTTACTTCTATTACGTAAGGTTTTCTTGCGAAATTACTTTACGTGTACGGTATTGTATAAATTACGTGAATTTCATCACAAAAATTTTCATTTTATTTTCAATTTTTGGAAAAAACAATATTTAATATACCGTACACTACTTGCTGAAATTAATGTACATGGATGTTAATACGAGGGGTGTTCAAATGAAAAGGTACGAATCGTCTTAAAACCGAAACTGGTTGATATTTGAATATGCCGCTTTGGGATAACGCAGGCCGATATCTAGGAGATATAGTGTCCGGCGTGGTACTGCAGATGTGTCAGTGCACACACACATGACGCAGAAGAAAAGCTGACAGTTGGACGTTCCGTCCAGTTGAAGTTAAAGTTAAAGCACGGACGAACCATTAACAGTGACGTGTATTGTGCGACACTCCGTAGCCTACACAAGCCCATCAAGTACAAATGGCCTGGACTGCTCACGAAGGGAGTGATTCTGCTCCATGATAACGCTCGCCCACACGTCTCTAACGTCACACAAGGGGTATTGGCCACGTTCAAGTGGGAGCAACTTGATCAACCGCTCTACAACCCGGACTTGTCACCCTGCGACTTCCATCTGTTTAGTCCGTTAAAAAAAATCTCGAGGGAAAACGTTTTCAATTGGACGACGAACTAAAGGACACCGTACATGATTGGTTCCTGTCACAACCACAAGACTTCTGGGAACAAAGAATCCTGTGGCTAGTGAAGCAATGGGACACCTGTGCACAGGCCTGTGGTGATTACTTTTGATTAACGAATAAATTGTACCCACAGTATCGTATCGTACCTTATCATTTGAACACCCCTCATACATGTCACTAGAGTGTTTTTGCTATGGTTTGTCTTGTTTACATCACAATTGAAAAGTTACACACAAATTCTACACCCGTTGCCTCTTACTTAATGTCCTCCTGTTTCTCTTTGTTTTATGCTTGTCTTCAGGTATTTCACGCTATAACGTCCAACAATAGTCTGCAAGCATACAGATGCTCCAGCGTCCCTGGTACCTCCTTTCGCACTTCAGCACATCCTTGTGAAATCGTTCGTCTTGTTCTTCGCTCAAAAATTCTACATTTTCAGGGGAATAATCTAGGTGAGAAAACAGGAAATGAATTCTCATACTCATGTTACAACCAAGTTCCTTGTATGCTTCAAGCTTGTTAGCCACAATGTTTCGGTAATTGGGATCCTTGTTGTTACCGAGAAATGTTGAAACAACTTAACAGAAATATATCCTTGCTGCTTTCTCCTTTTCATCCATAATGTTTTTAAATGGTGCATCTGACAACAATTTTCTTATATCAGGACCATTAAATATACCTTCTTGTAGTTTTGCTTCAGAAAGTATTGGGAATTTCTCACATATGTACTTGAAACAGTCTCCTTCCTTATTTAAAGCCTTTCAAAGTGAAATGCCACGTCCTGTGGTTCGGATTCCACGTAAAAAGGAGGTCCCGTGGCTCATGATCTCTAGATTAACGGTCACGTTAAACTACAAGCTTCCTTTCCTTTTATTTAAAGCCATTACGAATTGTTTCATTAAGCCAAGCTTAATGTGGAGAGTTGGCGGCAAAACTTTAGAAGGACTCACGGCTTTGGCGCACAACATTCTTTCAACAGACTTCCAAACTTTCTCGAGGTGGCCAGCCCTTCTTAGTCCTGTGATCAACTCGTGCCCTGCTATACCACAGGCAAAGAAAGCATGGAAATTTGGTTAAACTAGATTGTAGACCCAGCAGCATAGTAAGAACATTGAAATCGCCACAAACTTGCCAATTGTGTTCACTGTAGTTCACTCGCAATAATATCAGTTGCAAATTTGCATATGATTCGTTGAGTATCACTGCATAGGCAGCAGGTACTGACCCAAAAATGTTTCCATTATGAAGGAGACACCCTTTAAACTTCGCTTGGAAGCATCAATGAACCGTCTCCATTCACTTGGATCATAGTTTGTAAGTCCAAGGTTTAGCATTAGTTCTTTCACATTATTGCAATATACACGGTAGCCATCCTCGGAGGAAAAGGATTTCAATTCTACTTCGGGTTGTCTGTACCAATAGAATGATGTTTTTCGACAAAGAACATTTTTTTTCTTGGAGTCTAGAACACAACAACTCAGCTAACTCTTTAGAGAAGGCAAGATCCCTCACTAAGTCTTTTAATTCACTCTTGTTAAAACACCCACGTTCTGCAGCAGAAGATCCTGGTAGGTAATCATTGTCACTCATCTCAATTTCCATCACTTCTACATCAGATTCGGATGAAAACTGTTCAAGATTTTCTGGTCGCACAGGGATTGGTACATCGGGCCCATGGGGGACAGGTAAAATGGCTGACCAAAGAACAGGATACACAAATTGCTTTTTATTTTTAGAATTGTACCCCTTCACATCACACGAACAAAAGTAGCAGTCATTATTATGGTTTGACGGCTCTCTCCAAACCATAAGTATTCCATAAGATAGCAGTTGTTTGCCGTTGACTCAATGACGAAGATCTTCAATGAATACTCTACATACTTTGTGGGGTGTGCAAGGTTTACTTTGGTCTCCAAGTTAGATTCCAAAACAGGCAAGATATGACTATTTTTTTTACAAAATCTGTAATATTATGCCTCTCCTTAGGCTATGTGTATTTCCCACATACTGTCTTGATCATTTATACATGAGCGATGCGACATGGTAAATATACTTTCGTATTGAACTATACACACACAACATTCTACTCCACAATACAGCTTGAAACAGATTCCTTTTCCGGATGACGCACACTAATGCAATGTGAGAGAAGCTAAGACAAACACATTAAAATAAACTCTAAGTACATTTTGTTTTCAAATCCTGACATCATAAAACTACTATTGGTAAAGTATTACAGTCATTATAATTACTCTTTGGGCATACGAAAATAACGCTATAAGGGAAATTAAATAATAATAAAAAAAAATCGTACGTGAGAGGAACTTTCTGGTTTTGAATTTGTTTTCAGCATGCTAAAAATACAACAACAAAAAATAATTCAAACTTCGGAGGCAGCAATTTCATCGCACACTAGTAAATTATCAATTGAGCCCTAACTTACTTGATTCTGTCAACTGTGAATAAGTATAATTGCGAATATGTCATTGTACCAAGGTCATATTTTGAGGTGTAATAGAGCAGTGGTCAAGTTACTTGCCTGTCACCAAGGCGGACCGGGCTCGATTCCTGGTTATTGCATGTGAGGATATCGTAGTCAATTATCACAGCCCTAGATTCGGTTTCCACTCATAAATAGAGGGCCCGTGACTCATGGTTGCGAGATAAACGGTCATGTAAAAATTACAAGCTTCATTCCTATCTTGAAAGTAATTGGGCTACGACGACGTTTATTGAATTGAGACACTATGCACTGTAACGATTCTGTCGTCTGTTATAAAGTCTCTCATCACAATCACGTCATTTTGTTAATATTCCATTGTTATTATTATTATTATTATTATTATTAATATGATTATTATGATTACCTTGACATTTGTTTATTTTGTCAATTCATTTAATTTTTGTAATTCATATTTTTATAATTATTATTAAGCCTCCGTGGCTTAGGCGGCAGCACGCCGGCCTCTCACTGCTAGGTCCATGGTTCAAATCCCGGTCACAACATGTGAGATCTGTGCTGGACAAAACGGAGGAAGACAGGGTTTTCTCCGGGTACTCCGGTATTCCCTGTCAATACATTCATTCCAGCAACACTTTGCACTATCATTTCATTTCATCTATCATTCATTTAATCAATGCCTCAGAGGAATGCGACAGGCTTCGACAGCCGGCACAGTTCATATCCTCACCGCTAGATGGAGGCTTCATTCATTCCATCCCTGACCCAGTCGGTCGACTGGAAGCGGGCTGTGGAATTTCATTAGACTATTATTATTATGATCGCTCGGGCCACATCATTATATCTGATTCCATTTATCATCAGGGTTTCATTTTAAGTCTTTTAGTTAGCAATCCTGTATAGGCCTCGTGCGAATGGACAGTGCTGCGCTCTGTCGGCAAGCGTGGCATTCCTCATCGGGAGATCTGCGCTTGTTGCTGTGTTGTTGCATGCAGTTTGCGTTATCGTTAGCTTCTATCTTCTGTAATATAATGTACTAAACTGATTGTGGTTCCACTAGTTCTAAAAGTAACAACAATTGTTCCGTAGTTGGGTGTAATTTTACTCACAGGAACTCTCCTTCGGGAACTAAGTTGTTTAAGTTTCCCAATGACAAACAACATGTGATCAGAAGGAAAGCATGGATAGCATCTTTGAAACGAGACACGAAGAATGGAAAACCACGGATACCTACTAACAATTCTCGTATTTGCAGCCGTCATTTTGTAAACGGAATGCCTTCAAGAGATCCTGACAGCCCTGGGTATGTACCTAGATTATTTCTGACACCAAATTCAAACAGTAAAGGCATCCCAGGCTAATAAGATAACATGTTTAGCCTACTTTTCACATTTTGCAAAAATGAGGAAAAAGTAGACTTATGAGATCGATCCGGGAAAATGTCTGTCTGTCTGTCTGTCCTTCTGTCTGTCTGTCTGGCTGGCTGGCTGTGTGTGTGTCCTCCCCTATCAACTCCTAAACGGCTGCAGCAATCAAAACCAAATTTAGTATGAGTAAAGATGTGCACCGGAATATCTCACGTCCATATTTGAAAATGATGTCAGTGCTACCAACTGCTAAAAAAAAGCACTAGAAATTTGAGCTCCAAGTTGGATATCATGCAAGATATGCATGGCAGCTATTCCAAAATTGGCACACATGTAGACAAGACTATTTTAGTTTAATTTCCAGGAGGCCAACCCTGACAGTGTTGCCAAAATAATTTTAAGCCTTCTGATAGGTCCAATTTCTAAATGCATATAACTTCTTCACTATCAATTACATTTCAACCAAATTTTGTATGTAATATCTGTACATAGACAGATATGACTGAGCGTATTCTTAAGAGCCACCAGGGTTGCCAACAGTTAATAATTTCTCTCTCTATTTTTAGCCTACTTTTCACATTTTGCAAAAATGAGGAAGAAGTAGACTTATGAGATCGATCCGGGAAAATGTGTGTCTGTCTGTCTGTCTGGCTGAGTGTGTGTCCCCCCCTATTAACTCCTAAACGGCTGCAGCAATTAAAACCAAATTTAGTATGAGTAAAGATGTGCACCGGAATATCTCACGTCCATATTTGAAAATGTTGTCAGTGCTACCAACTGCTGAAAAAACGCACTAGAAATTTGAGCTCCATGTTGGATATCTTGCAAGGTATGCATGGGAGCTATTCCAAAATTGGCACACATGTAGATAATATTATTTCAGTTTAATTTCCAGGAGGCCAACCATGACAGTGTTGCCAAAATAATGTTAAGCCTTCTGATAGGTCCAATGTTTAAATGCATATAACTTCTACACTATCAATTGGATTTCAACCAAATTTTGTATGTAATATCTGTACATAAACAGATATGACTGGGCGTATTCTTAAGAGCCACCAGGGCTGCCAACTGTTAATAATTGCTCTCTATATTTGTTTTATCCAAATACAAATATATCAGAAAGTATGCAAGCCAACAGCTTTAAACTATGCACACGTATATTCTGACATTTTAGATTAATTTGGAGTAACTTATATACGTCAGTTCTACCAACATGATTATAAGCCTGCTGATAATACCAATTTTTAAATACATCGAACTTCTATACTATCAGTTGGATTTCAACCAAATTTCGTATGTGCTATGAGTACCATAACAGATATGACTATAAGTATTGTTAAGAGCAATCAGGGCTGCCAACTGTTAATAAATGCTGTCTATATTTTTTTACCCTAATATCAATATATCAGAAAGTATGCAAGCCAACAGCTCTATACTTTGCACACGTATAGCACCCTACATTCTAGATTAATTTGGAGTAATTAATACAAGGCAGTGCTGCCAACATGATTCTATGCCTGCTGATATGTCCAATTTTAAAATACATGTAACTTCTATACTAACAAATGGATTTCATCCAAAATTGGCACAACAAGATATCATAATATTTCAGATTATTTCTGACCAGCACACGCATGGTATTGTTGGCAACATGCTTTTACGCCTGCAGATAGATCCAGTGTCTAACTGCATGTAACGTCCATTGGACTTCAACCAAATTTTGTATTCTGTACCTTAAGAGATGGAACTAAGAATATATTCAGTCACCAGGGCTGCCAACTGTAGTGCTCTATGAGGCTACATTATACCAGGTATATTTTGAACTAATTAGATATTTCGATATTACCAACTTAATTTCGTCATTATTCTAGATAGGTTCATATTCTGTAGAATAATCATTGGCATGAAAAGTAGGCTGTATAGTTCTTCACGGAACTTCTTGTTTTTAAATCCAAATACCAATATATCAGAAAGTATGCAAGCCAACAGCTTTAAACTATGCACACATATATTCTGACATTTTAGATTAATTTGGAGTAACTTATATACGTCAGTTCTACCAACATGTTTATAAGGCTGCTGATAGTACCAATATTTAAATACATGTAACTTCTCTACTATCAGTTGGATTTCAACCAAATTTCGTATGTGCTATGTGTACCATAACAGATATGACTATAAGTATTGTTAAGAGCAATCAGGGCTGCCAACTGTTAATAAATGCTGTCTATATTTTTTTACCCTAATATCAATATATCAGAAAGTATGCAAGCCAACAGCTCTATACTTTGTACACGTATAGCACCTGACATTCTAGATTAATTTGGAGTAATTAATACAAGGCAGTGCTGCCAACATGATTCTATGCCTGCTGATATGTCCAATTTTAAAATACATGTAACTTCTATACTAAGAAATGGATTTCATCCAAAATTGGCACAACAATATATCATAATATTTCAGATTATTTCTGACCAGCACACGCATGACATTGTTGGCAACATGCTTTTACGCGTGCTGATAGATCAAGTGTCTAACTGCATGTAACGTCCATTGGACTCCAACCAAATTTTGTATTCTGTACCTTAAGAGATGGAACTAAGAATATATTCAGTCACCAGGGCTGCCAACTGTAGTGCTCTATTAGGCTACATTATACCAGGTATATTTTGAACTAATTAGATATTTCGATATTACCAACTTAATTTCGTCATTATTATAGATAGGTTCATATTCTGTAGAATAATCATTGGCATGAAAAGTAGGCTGTATAGTTCTTCACGGAACTTCTTGTTAATATTATGTTTTGCTCATTAGAAAATTATGATGTAGGTATCCAGACTAACCTCCCAATACCAGTTAACAATCAGACAATGACGGACAATTTATTGAAAATAGACGCAAATACAGGAACAGATTTCAGTGAATGGGGACAATCATTTTCTGGAGATGAAATAGTGAAGGAAAATGAACAACATCTCCTTGAAATAGCTGGCGTAAAATTTGCAGTGTTTCATATCCTTTTATCCCTGCTACCGACTTTGCATCACAACTGCAAATTACGCAAAGAAAATATGTTACTCCTGTTTTTAATGAAGATGAAGCTCGCAATAAGATTTGCTGCCATTGGCGTTCTGTTCAGGTGTCATAGAACAACAGTTTCCGCAACGTTCAAGTTTATACTTCACCATTTGTACGTGAAAAAAAAAAGGACTGGATATCTTGGCCCCTTCGTTCTAGTATTGAAAGTACAATGCCTCCTGCGTTTAAAAAGTATTTTGAAAAATGCACCTGCATACTAGACTGTAGTGAAATACCGTGTGAAAGACCAGGAAGTGTTAGGAAAAGAATTATGATGCTTTCACATTATAAAAATTCGTTCACAGTGAAATTTCTTGTTGCAATAACGCCGTCAGGATTTATCTGTTTCCTATCAAAGTGTTATGATGGGAGAGCAACAGACAGTTACATTACAGTTAATTCTGGTCTACTTGATTATATTCAGGCAGGCGATACTGTAATGTGTGTCAAAGGATTTCCACAAAATAGGAAGTGTATTGAAAACAAAGATGCTATAATGGTGATGTCTCCTTTTTCATTTGACCGGCAATTAACAGTGGAAGAAGTGGATACTACTTACAACATAGCGTCTGTTCGCATTCATGTAGAAAGGGCTATACAAAGAATGAAATTATACAAAATACTGAGTAGCAAAGTTACAGTTGATGTATTACAGCATATTGATAAAATTGTACACATTGCCGGAGTTCTAGCAAATTTTAGTCCTCCACTAATTAAGATGAATGATTAATTTTATTGACATTCACGTTGTACTGAAATTATTATTAGAATTAATAATATTTTCCATTTTTAAGAACAAGTTTTTTAATCTGTTATCATAGTAGTATAATATAATATTCCAAGGATGTGCACATACCATTTTTAAACTAACTTTAATTACAATTGTCTGGTGTGTTGGTGTTTTAGTAAGGGCCAGGCATGTTACATGACTGGTAAAAATTAAGAATCCTTCAATATTCAGTATCCCTGTTGCAAATTTAAGACTGAATTCTGTAGTTATTTTGCCTGTTGAACACATATCCGCTTACTCGTATTAATGGAAATGCTGCTCAGACTAACGATTACCTACTACGTGCGTTCACTACTCTCCCGACTAACTTCGCCTTTACCCGCCGCTAGGGGCGCCACGAGAACCAAACAGCTTCATTCGCACGAGGCCTATAGTTAGACGAGAATTGGCTCTTAATTCATATCTTTGTAATATATATAGTATATATATTTTGTAACCTTTATGCATTGGTCATAGCATACATTTTACATATATTTCAACAAAAATGTTCACGTTATATCTGAAGAAGGAAGGCACAGTTTCATTGACTAGGGAGCTCAACAAAGGGGAAGCCCGTACGTGACTTATAGAGACTTTCACCGAGCCACAGGCAATAGCGCAAGGACACAAGCAACAACGTCTGGTGACCAGATGTGGGAAGACAAGGGAAATCGGCCACTCAACCAAGAGGGAATGAAGCCTGGGATTCAACGACAATCTATGAAATAAACTCCGCCTACTTGAGAAGAATTAGAGAATCAATTAAGATACGAGATCGCGAGTCACGCCATTATAATGAGGACGACCTCAATATCTCAGAAGTTATATTGAAATTTTGGAAAAGTCATTGTGTGATTTAATTCGGCAGAAAAACTAGAATGAGGGGTGAGTTTGAAATAACCAATCACAGATAGGGCGCGGATAGACGCCACCAAAAGCCGCGAAAGTGAGGAACAAAGACGGTGATCACGGAGCTAATTATCAGCTGACCCTACGTTCAGATTTAAATTCCAAGAGCAGTTTTGAGACATTGAAAACAAGAGCATTCAAGTGGACTAAATTATATTAGCATGCGAGTGCTATAATGGAAATAAATTTTGAAAATGCCCCTCCCCTGTGAAATTCCTCGTTAACCATATAAATAGCAGGAGGATATTCAGTGAAATCAGTCGATATCGCATCGCCAGAGTGGCGAGAGCCTTTGCCCATGTGAGGAACGAATTACTGCAAAATTTATAAGTATTACAAGCCAACATTGCATCACCATAAGAGTGATATATTCATGCCCGTGTGCGGCCAAGTAAAGGTGGGTATACACTTGCGCGCCGCGCACTGGGCGCGGAGCGTGCGTCGCGCGTGTGTTGCTTGTCCAGAATTATTATTATTAACTTTGCACAAACGGATCACAGCTATTCGCCAGTGCGAAGCTGAACCGTGCAATTACGCGAAGTGCGTGTACCGCTGATGTTAAAACGGGACCGAACGTGTGAGAGTCTCGGAGTCCGTAAATTAGGGATAGCCACCTGTACTATTAGATAATGTCAGTTACGCAGGAAGCTATACAGACTGTTGGCTGAAATAAGTAGGCTGATGAATAGCTTAGGGAATCGGAGTTGATCCGCTTAAACAAACCGTGCATAATGAAAGTAATATTCATTGTGGACCTTTTCTTTTATGAAATTTGAACAGTGTGTCAAGGTGCCCTTCCACATCTAGATGGACCGCAAGAATCAGCAAGTTGGACTTCCAAAACTAAGGGACAGCATGGACGAGAAGTCTAGATAAGTAAACAAAATGGGGCTTGCATGCATATGTCTCATATCACAGGAGTTGGATAAGTTTCTTTTTAAAATTATGAGCAATTATAATTAAATAGGTATTACCGGTACAGCAGGCAGAATATTGTGCAAGTTTGTATATAGTTTAGTGGTAGATTTTGTGTGTTTGTCAGATAGGATCACATGGTCATCAATTTGTGTTTTATTTTGATTTGTGGTTCAGTAATGTTCCTTATCAGTGCATCATAAAAGGCATTAAAGGGAATAAGTGCGCAGGCACAAACCTTAATGTAAAATGATGAGATTTGGGGGGAAAACAACTCATGATAATGTGACAGACCAGTCTAACGCAGCTTTTTAGAGCATGGGCTCAAGTGTAAGGAGCTGATGACCATCATCGATGTAAGAGGTGATGCACGGTAATTAAGATGGCAGTCGAGTTACAGGGATCAAGTAAGATTGAGAGGTAATGCTTGGCCGAGTTGTATGTGTGCATAATTAAGGTGAGCGGAGGTAATGATTCCCGCTTTTTTCTACGACAATATAATGTTAACTATGGTAAGTTATGATGAGCGGAGGTAATGATTCCCACGTTTTCTACGACGATATAATTGTAAGTATGGTAAGTTATGACAAGCGGAGGTGAAATTTTCCGCGTGATACGATAATACGATATTGGTAAGTGATAATTGCATTCATGTCCTGGGGAAGCATAAGATGACTTCTTCACGGGAAGTGAGTATTGGTGTACAACTCGAAGCCTGAGGCAAGCTAGACTAGGGAGCAGGTACACAGACCCTCCAGACGACTGCCAGTCTTATTGTGTAGTGAAGGTCAACGACCACCAGAACTGGTTTTTTTTTTGGAAAACGGAATGGCTGTTACATATCAGGTGCACCACATCTGTGTGGTAATGTTTTATCTTTAGATGTCGGGATGCTTCGACATATTCCGGGATTTGTTCTTTTGGCGCTGTAGGAAGCGAGGTTGAGTAAAATGATAATTTTCGTTATGAGCATTCATTGTAAATATAATTGAGTATTTTCCTCACGGGGCACAGGCCGCCGTTTGCGTTTTATTTGATGATGATCCATGTTTGTCTTTCTAGCGTTTTATTTGATTGTCATTTTAGTTTGGAAGAGCTTGGGGCTCTGATGATGAGTTTTTTTCTTGTAACTGTAAAGTAAATTGACGCACATTTATGCCTGTAAACGGGAATAACCTATGCCTTCATGACCGGCCTCATGAGAGAATGGGAAAGATTATAAGAAATGGCTTATCCAACCCACCTGAAATTATCAGAACCATATTAATGAGAGTGCGCTTGTTTACTAGAATGGCTGGACAGTTTTAGGCCATAATTTGCTTGAATTTTTAGTTTGATGTTTATTTGAACTTTTGAGCAGAAAGACTGCCAGTGATAATTTGATTATCTTGTGTCAACCAGTGTTGTTGATTTATTTTGATCAGCTTATATTTTTGTGATTTTCCAGTTAATGTAAAGGGGATTGTTGTGTTGTTTGTTGAGAAGGGATTAAAAGGGGAAATGTTGTTATTTTGTGAATAAATTATTGTTGCATTTAAATATTCCTCTGGCATACTGATTTAATTAAAGCTTCCTGTGATCCTTCATGAAACCCCTAGGATGTAAGTAGAGCTAGAGCAACACCGAACAGACCACTTCGCAAGATAGAGTCTATATCGTAGAAGGCCCGGATCGGTACATATGAATTCGGCGATAATACAGTCGTTATCAGAGTTCGTATCGTTCTTATTTGTTAGTTTATGGATCACTGTGAAGGAGAAAATGCCAGAGAGTAGCTAAGCCGGAGCATTACCGAGGTGTATACATGTTGCCTAGCGGTGAAGCGAGCATGGTGGCTCTTGTCGGTCTCTTGCCATGAATGTGAGCGCTTAGATCGTGGTGTTTTGCACATGGTAACATGAAACTGGGAAGGTAAACATGGTGCCCTGTAGTGTGGCCTAATTAATGCTAATTTATGGGAAGTAGAAGCATGGAGTTTGTATAAATAAATAACAAAGAACACTTATTTTATTTGGAAAATTTTATGTAGAAACAGAGTTCTCTTGGCGCCCATATAAGTTGATTTGATTAGTAACAAACTCCAAAAGTATTTTGTAGGACGGCAAGACCGTAAAAGTCATGTTAATATTCTATTGACAAGACTGGGAAATTAACGTATTCTCAAAAGGGTAAACCGGAAATTTATTCACGAAAGCAGACATCAGTTAGGTAGCTCTTCAAGCAATAAAAGTAACTAAAGGAATTAACGAAGACAAGGGATATTAGATTGGGATTATAGCGACTCATTTATGGTTTTGGAGTATAGGGACAGCATGCTGCATGCCCCAATATTCTCAAAACAATTGTTTTATATTTTGTGGCGATGGCTACAGTGGAAGAAATTCGAGCTATTGTAGAAAGTTCGATAGCGAGGATGATTGAGCGGTTTGAACAGTTCAAAAAGGAGTGTAATGAGCAAACCGCTATAAACAATGCACGTATAACAGAACAGATTGCGGAGCAAAGTACAATAAACAATGCACGTATAACAGAACAGATTGCGGAGCAAAGTACAATAAACAGTACACTATTAGCGGAGCAACTGACAGGCCAAATAGCGGAACAATGTACACAGAACAATGCACTTTAAACAGAGCAGATTGCGGAGCAGAGTAGGCAGAATAATGAGACATTAAAATCGCAATTGACAGGTCAGCTGACGGAACAGCTCGTTGAACATAACACTCGCAGCAATGAACTCTTGGCCGAACAATTTGCGGAACAGCTATCTAAAGTAACGATCGATACAACCGCGCAATTAGGGCAAATGGAGACTAACCTCAGACAGTCCTTATCTTTCAGTGAAGAGAAGACCCTTTCTAAGGAAGCCCAGTTAGAAGAGGCATGCAACGCGAACACTGAAGGGATTAAGCTAGAACAATTGGTGATCCAAGCCAAGGTTAAAGGGGTGGATGAAGAAATCAAATCCGCAAAGAAACAGATACACGACTTAGGAGAGGAGATCGCAGGGGTCAGAACGGAGACGGATAAGGCAGCCTTAACTTCGACGGAACGATGGAGTATCCAAGAAAGCGAAAATGAAATAATAAAAAAAGTATTCGCGAGAGTAACGTCTTGATAGGAGATAGGCTCGATCGCTTAGAAGCTGATAAGGATGACGGAAAGAAAAAGGAAGAGGAAAAATATGAGAGGGTGCGAGAAGAAATTAACAAGACATGCCGACAAATTGGAATTGATTGGAAAGAGGATAGAAAGAAATTAATCGAGCAGATGGAAGAAAACAAAAAGAAAATAAAGGAAGTCGAACTGCAATTACTTTGAAAAATGGAAGGGCAGGAGCGAAAAATCATTAAATCAGAAATTCGTTCACTTGAACAGCAGGACATGCTTCTTGAGTTAAAAGCCAGTAACAGCACCAGAGAAAGTAACGGGACGGCGAGTAACCATAACACAAGCCAGACCCAAAACGGAGGGAATGACCGGATGTAGCCGCGGGCTAACAGCAGGGAGTGAAAGCAATGACGGCTTCCCTACATTTAGAGGCCACGCGTCCACCCCACAACAACCAACTAATAATAATAATAATAAACCAGCAACACAGTACGTTCAAATAGTGAGAATGCAGGATGACCGGCCTAAAAAGTTCAATAATGGGATACAGACACCAAAAGCCTATTTAAAGGAACTAGATCATTACTTTGCAGGCAATCATATACCGGAAGCTAAGAAACTCAGAATAACGGAGAAACTGCATGCTGACAGCGTACTTACATGGTTCAAAAGATTTCGCTACAATTTTGAAGATATGGAGAGTTTTAAACAGGCATTTCTACGCCGATATTGGAGTCAGTCCATACATCACAGCCTAAGAATGGAACTTTATAGCTGAATGTATCACGCTTTCCAGCCCACGCGCTATTCAGATTATTTTTCGGCCCAGCTTCTAAGATTGAAAGATCTTGATATTTTACCGCCAGAATCGGGGCTAATATTGACTATTGGTGAACAGCTTCCATTACCGGCACAACAGTTACTAATTGCCGCAAACGTGGCGAGTGCAGTACATGCAGAGGAGGTTCTCCGCAAATTGGACGATACGTCGAATGTTCTACATAATAGGAACATCAGGACAATTGAAAGCAGAGCACTCGTACACCAGACTGACCTTATCAATACCAGATACCAGAGCACAAACACGAATGACAGCCCAAAGAACGGAAATAACAATGGAAGGTTGGAGATACCGAGAGAGGAACAGAGAAGATGGGAACCAAGGAACGAGAGGAACTGGCAGCCACAATAGAAGAGAAGAGATGAATGGATGGGGCGTGGTCGCGAAGGTCCATACAATTACCGCAGGTATGACAGGCGCGATAATAGAACGTGGAACCGAGGACGAGATGATAACCAAGGATACACGGAGGACGGCCGGAGAGAATGGCAGAGCAGGCACGAAGCGTCGCAACAATACTTGGATGAATTACACAATAACCAAGAAACAGAGAAAGACCGTTGGCGGCGAACCATAGAAAATCGTGAGAATCCAGACTTGGAGGTGACAGGAGCTGAGGGTGAGTTAGCACGGCAGCACCGGGAGAATCAGAATGAAAGAGGAAGACGGGAGCCATAAATAAAAAAGTCACTAGCGTATGAGGGAGGTAGCCTCAATTTCACGCCGGATAAAACTCAATGGTTGGTAGCGAGCATTGAAGAATGGGTCGCAACTCCTGAAGATTTTACGGGTGAAATTAACCAGCCAGCGCAACAATGCTTAAAAAAAATTACCTGTAATTATTGCAAGGCTCGGAGGGTTGAGAGTTCGAAGCCTGGTCGACACCGGATCACAGCTATGTTTGGCATCAGACGCACTAATTAGAGCATTAAGCGAGAAACAGAAAATCCCCACAATTCCGGTACCACAAGTAAAAATAAGAGGAGTCATCCCTGAAAAGACCGCCATATGCAAATGTCAAGTACAGTTGGATTTAGATATCTCGGGACACACTTTCTCTCAGATATTCATGGTTATGAGTAAGATGAACGTAAACATCATCCTTGGGGCTGATTTCATATATGTGCACCAAGCAATAATCGATCTATGCAACAATGTGATTAAATTCAAGAATAAGGAAGGATTATCAGCAGTCAATCTGAACATGAACAATGAAAGCATAGACAGAGATGCTAATATTTGGATGCTGGAGACGATTCACAACGAACAGGAAGAAAATCTATTAGAGGAAGAAGATTCGAAGCTGGGATTCCTGGATACCGAGCAAGACCTGGAAAATGAGATGTGGTCCATGGCTGTAGAAAAATATACATTAAAGGAAGCAAAACTAAATGATGAAGAGACGAATTGCCTGGCAAAAATTTTAAGTAAACATTCAGCTGCATTCAACACCCTGCCGGGTAAAATATTAAATTTTAAATACGCCATGCAGGTAGACGATTGGACTCCATTCAAGAGCTGACTCTAGCCAATTCCAGAAAAACATCACGCAGCAGTTAAGGAAATTATAGATGAAATGCTCAAAGGGGACATAATCAGGAAGACCCCAACCCCATACTAAAACGCCATATTAGCGGTAGCGAAACCCAATGGATCTGTGAGACTATGTCTCAATGCACGAACGCTCAACTCACGACTGATCGACGAAACTGACCGTGCGCCACTAATTAAAGAAGTATTAAAGAAGTTCCATGGGAAAAGGATTTATTCATCAGTAGATCTTGCTAATAGTTATTGGCACGTCGAATTAGAGGAAACATCACAGTTATTAACAGGATTTCTGTTCGATAATCAGAGTTTTACCTGGTCCCGCCTCCCGATCGGCGTGAAGACGGCCGGATCCGCTTTGATTAGAGCACTGGACCGGAATTTGACGGAGGAAGTAAAAAACATGACTGTCAGATATGTGGATGACATTGTGTTAGCGTCAGAAACTATCGAAGAACATATGCAAAATTTAGGCAAGTTATTAGAGAACCTCAAAAGGGCAAATTTTAAGATGAACCTAAAAATATCGCACTTCTTTCAACATGAAATTTTATACCTGGGACATATTGTTGAGGAGAAGGAGTGAAACCTAATCCTGTCAAAATAGAAGCCTTTAGAAATTTCCCCCGTCCAACCAGAGTCAAGCACATCAGAATGCTTTTGGAGGCAACAAACTTCTTTCGTGAAAACTGCCCAGGATATACTGATGTGGTGGCACCGTTACAAGAAATGTTGAAAAAGAACAACAGGTGGTCTTGGGATGATGATTGCGAAAAAGCATTTGTAGCTACGAAGGAATTGTTGGCGAACAGCATAAAACTAGGATACCCCGACTTTTCAAAAAGATTTATAATCCAAGCGGATGCATCTATGGTGGCCATCGGTGCTATGCTAGTTCAGGAAGATTCAGATAAAACCACAAACCGCTCATACTTAGCATTCATCAGTCGGAAGCTGAGGAAACACGAGAAACGCTATACCGTCTCGGAGCTGGAACTCATGGCCATCATACACGCACTACAGCAGTGGCGTAAAATTATCTGTGGGTTTCACATTACGATCCGCACTGACCATAAGGCATTGACCTTTTTATTTAAAACGACCATGGTTAGTGAACGCGTTAACAGGTGGGCCATATATGCACAACAGTTTGATCTACAAATAGAACATGTATCCGGAAAATTAAACGTAATCCCGGACATCTTAAGCCGAAATCCCGAAGAGGAGGCGCAGAAAGATGAAATGTTGGTGCATCATATTGAGCTGACACGCGAAGAACAAGATTTCCTACAAGAACTGAAGAGGTTACCGCAGGAACAAGAGGAGGAAGTGTGGATGAAGCAGATGATTAAGTTCTTTAAGAGGGAATAAACACCCGGTACGCCTGCATACCGTGAGGCTGGAAAACAAGCTGGAAATCATCACTACTTCAACAATATGCTTCATAAATGCATGGACGAAGATCATGTAAAACTACGGATACTGTTGCCAGCATCTTTGCAAAGAAAACTGGTGTGGCATGTACACTACACACTCGGTCACGTGGGAATTGACAAGACCGAAGTGACGATAGGTGAGGCTTTCACTTGGCCACGAATGAGGACCACGATACGCAATGTCTTGAAAACATGCGACACTTGCAAGCGTGCAAAACCAAAAAACTTCCTCATGAAACAGTACCCTAAGCCACTTTTGCCGCAGAAACCATTAGAACTAGTTGCGATGGATTGTCTAGGACCGCATCCTAAGGAACGATGAGGAGTGCGACATGTCCTCGTGTGTGTCGACGTTTTCTCCAAGTTCATTGTCATATGTGCAATTGAAAAGACAACATCCAAGCAGGTCATGAGCAGAATTAAGAACCGTATTATACCTACGATGGGAAAGTCAGAATTCATACTTTCTGACCATGGGAGTTACTTCACCTCGGCAGAATTTAAACGTGGATTAACTGAATTAGGCATAAAACATGTGCTATCAAGCATACGAAACCCGCAGAGCAACCCGTCAGAGAGAGTCCTGAGAGACATTTCTAAACATATCCGCATGTTCATACCCACTGAACATCATCATTGGGCTGATACCCTGAAGAACATCGAAATTTGTATCAACATGACACGTCATGAGTCGACAGAACAAATTTCATACACGCTACTCCTGAACCAGCAACCGCCGAGATCCTGGACAACTGTTCTCAATTACCCAGTAGACCCACAGCCAGCGCCGCAGCGAGCCACAGTCAGATATATGGGGGAGCAAGCCGACAGGAGGTTAAGATGAGTAAAAGGGAAACGCTTTCACAGAGAATTAAATTTAAATTAGCTAGTTTTATTGAAGAGACCACCCATATCAGACCCTGCCAACAAAATATTTCATAGGTGGTGTTTTCCGTACATTGGTCCGAACCGTATCACAAGGAACTTGGGAAATAATGCATATAAGATACGGGAAGTCAACGGCGGAAATAGTTCAGTCGTAAACATATCAAACTTAGGTGTATCACGAAAGAGAGCCATTTGATCAGCCACGAAATGCAGCTAGGGTGAACATATTGGAAGTTCAGTAGCAAAGGGTGACAAATGCACGTGGAACACGGCGGCAGTCAGTAGTAAACGGACCTGATGTTTACAGCCATTCACAATGGAGCACCTGGGGAGTTTGAGCCGTAGTACGAGCCAGACATACAATATGTACCTGGAGTGGGCCGAGAGCGCGTAGCTCCTCCGAAGAATGTGGAAGGGAAAAACGTGAACAATAGCTGGGAGACCCTGGCGCACGACCAGCAGTGGCGGGCCACTGGACAATATAATGGTTGACAACGAAACCTTACCGTAACCGTGAGGCGGGCATGGAATGAAGAAAAAATCATACGTGCCGTATAGATTTTCTTCCTTGCAAAGGGATAATGTAACCTTTATGCGTAGGTCATAACATAAATTTTACATATATTTCAACATAAATGTTCACGTTATATCTGAAGAAGGAAGGCACTTTTTCATAGACTAGGGAGCTCAACAAAGGGGAAGCCCGTACGTGATATATAGAGACTTTCACCGAGCCACAGACAATAGCGTAAGGACTCAAGCTACAACATCTGGTGACCAGATGTGAGAAAACAAGGAAAATCGGTCACTCAGCCCAGTGGGATTGAAGCCACGGATTCAACGACAATCTATGAAATAAACTCCGCCTACTTCAAAAGAATAAGAGAATCAATTAAGATACGAGATCGCGAGTCACACCATTATAAAGAGGGCGATCTCAATCTCTCCGAAGTTATTTTGAAATTTTGGAAAAGTCATTGTGTGATTTAATTCGGCAGAAAAACTAGAACTAGGGGTGAGTTTGAAATAACCAATCACTGATAGGGGGCGGATAGACGCCACCAAAAGCCGCGAAAGTGAGGAACAATGACGGTGATCACGGAGTTAATTATCTCCTGAACCTACGGTCAGATTTAAATTCCGAGAGCAGTTTTGAGACATTGAAAACAAGAGCAGAGTGGAGTACATTATATTAGCATGCGAGTGCTATTATGGAAATAAATTTTAAAAATGCCCCTCCCCTGTGAAATTCCTCGTTAACCATATAAATAGCAGGAGGATATTCAGTGAAATCAGTCGATATCGCATCGCCTGAGTGGCGAGAGCATTTGCCCGTGTAAGGCACGAATTACCGCAAAATTTATAAGTATTACAAGTCGACATTGCATCACCATGAGAGTGATTTATTCATACCCGTGTGCGGCCCAGTAAGATAGCATTTTCACGAGTCTTAAAGCAGTAACTTTGCACAAACGCATCACAGCTATTCGTCAGTGCCAAGCTGAACCGTGCAATTACGCGAAGTGCATGTACCGCTGATGTTAAAACGGAACCGAACGTGGGTGAGTTTCGGAGTCCGTAAATTAGGGATAGCCACCTGTGCAATTAGAGAATGTCAATTACGCAGGAAGCTATACAGACTGTTGATTGAAATAAGTAGGCTGATGCATAGCTTAGGGAATCAGAGTTGATCCGCTTAAACAAACCGTGCATAATGAAAGTAATATTCATAGTGGACCTTTCCTTTTATGAAATTTGAACAGAGTGTAAAGTTGCCCTCCCACATCAAGATGGCCGGCAAGAATCAGCAAGTTGGACTTCCAAAACAAAGGGACACCATGGAAGAGATGTCTAGATAAGTAAACAAAATGGGGCTTGCGTGCATAATGTCTCCTATCACAGGAGTTGGATAAGTTTATTAGAATTATAAGCAATTATATTTAAATAGGTATTACCGGTACAGCAGGCAGAATATTGTGCAAGTTTGTATATAGTTTAGTGGTAGATTTTGTGTGTTTGTCAGATAGGATCACATGGTCATCAATTTGTGTTTTATTTTGATTTGTGGTTCAGTAATGTTCCTTATCAGTGCATCATAAAAGGCATTAAAGGGAATAAGTGCGCAGGCACAAACCTTAATGTAAAATGATGAGATTTGGGGGGAAAACAACTCATGATAATGTGACAGACCAGTCTAACGCAGCTTTTTAGAGCACGGGCTCAAGTGTAAGGAGCTGATGACCATCATCGATGTAAGAGGTGATGCACGGTAATTAAGATGGCAGTCGAGTTACAGGGATCAAGTAAGATTGAGAGGTAATGCTTGGCCGAGTTGTATGTGTGCATAATTAAGGTGAGCGGAGGTAATGATTCCCGCTTTTTTCTACGACAATATAATGTTAACTATGGTAAGTTATGATGAGCGGAGGTAATGATTCCCACGTTTTCTACGACGATATAATTGTAAGTATGGTAAGTTATGACAAGCGGAGGTGAAATTTTCCGCGTGATACGATAATACGATATTGGTAAGTGATAATTGCATTCATGTCCTGGGGAAGCATAAGATGACTTCTTCACGGGAAGTGAGTATTGGTGTACAACTCGAAGCCTGAGGCAAGCTAGACTAGGGAGCAGGTATACAGACCCTCCAGACGACTGCCAGTCTTATTGTGTATTGAAGGTCAACGACCACCTGAACTGGGTTTGTTTTGGAAACTGCCAGTGATAATTTGATTATCTTGTGTCAACCAGTGTTGTTGATTTATTTTGATCAGCTTATATTTTTGTGATTTTCCAGTTAATGTAAAGGGGATTGTTGTGTTGTTTGTTGAGAAGGGATTAAAAGGGGAGATGTTGTTATTTTGTGAATACGTTATTGTTGCATTTAAATATTCCTCTGGCATGCTGATTTAATTTAAGCTTCCTGTGATCCTTCATGAAACCCCTAGGATATATGTAAAGCTAGAGCCACACCGAACAGACCACTACCCGAGATAGAGTCTACATCCTGGAAGGCCCGGAAGGGTACAATATAGTTATGAACTGAAGTCAGTGGTGCAACAGGAAGAAGGAAATCTCATTGTTCTCCGCAAGTTATTTTGGTAGCGAAGCCAAGCCATTCGGCTTATGACTGTATTTCGCGGTAAAACCTACCTTCGGGTACTTGCTCGGAGAATCTTCGTGTTCTGCGCGGCAAAACAAGAGGTTGAAGCGGGGACTGTCGCCAAGATTTGGCGGGCTCTCGGGTTGTTTCCTGAACGTTTGGCCAGACCGAAGTAAGTGACGCTTGCTAGTGGTTGGCTGGTTCCTAGGCGCCAAACTAACCCCGCAGAATATAACTGGGCATGCTGGCGGGGATGAACTGTATGTATGTGATGGGCACTCACGCAAGCATTCAATTCGATTCTATTCAATGGACTCTAAGTCTGCGTCCTTCTGAGATGTTACTCTTGGTGATTCTGCCCAGGTAGCATTCCTAGACAGTCAATGCATCAGCAATCATTGACTCTCCAATTAATTCAAGTATGGTCGCTACAGGGCGAACAGAATAATAAGTGGTGGAACTCCGGTAGTAGACCGTTTCCGCCGCTAGGTGGTACTAGCGTTCCTTGGCCTGGACGTGCAGGTGGACCGCCAGGCCGACTTGTTGTTTATTAAAAGAAGTATTGCACTAAATACGAAGCAAGTTGTGAATAACAGAAACAATTCTTCAAGGAAATACGGACATATTTAAATACTGTCCAGAACACACTAAAATACATTTCTAAGATGAGTAGAGCTACCTCTAAACAGAAGAGATCTTAATTATTTCTCTCGCTGATTTTGAAGACGATCTGGATCTCAGTTCCCTGGACATTTTGTTCGCCCGGAAAATGAACCGGCATGTAATGTAATGAAACACTATCCTAGGGAAATATAATAACAGGTGCTCCTCCGAGCAGCACACATTTCAGAACACAGCAAGTTCACAGATCATATCCACACAATCTGAAAAGATTCGCCCCACAACGCGCCTTCTTGCTCCAACTTTGCCTCCACTACTGCATCTACACGTTTCATTGCTCGTTTCATCGCGTGAAATGTCCGGCTCCGTGGCTGAATGGTTAGCGCACTAGTCTTTGGCCCACCGTGACCCGGGTTCAATTCGTGGCCGGGCCATCAGGGATTTTAATCTCCTGGGGTTAATTCCCGTGGCTCGGGGTCTGGGTGTATGTGCCGTCGTCATCATCACTTCATCCTCATTACGACGTGCAGGTCGCCCACGGGCGTCAATTAGAAAGACCTGCACTCGGCTTCTCAGGAGGCCACACGATTTTTTTTTTCATCACGTGAAATAAAGATATAGACCGGTATTTGAGAAATTTAGATTCACTTCCGCCAAGTATCTCAGCATGGTGAGGATACATACATCACTAACAGCATTAAATGTTTCGGAATCACTTCCCAATGACCTAATACAGGAAGTAGGCTACATTTCACAATCTTCTTTGCTGCTGTGTGAATCAGGTAACCACACAAATAATAAACAACTTTACCACCTGCTCCCTCAGAACTGTCATCATTATCTGACATGATTATGGGGTTCAATGCCTGTCGGTGTAATAGTTTCTTTAATTTGCTGAAAATTGTTATCCTTCACCTCTCTGATTTCATTTCTCGCCATTGACCGTATTCATTAAAGGGAGAAAGCTTATTGTAAATAACAACCTCATAATTGCCATATGAAGAATGGACCTCTTTCATTGGTAGGCCTATGAACAGTATATAGACTGAAGCAAATGGAGGCGAAAGAAGTCGGTAGAAGTAGGATGATCGTCACTGCTTAAACCTCGTTTAAGTCCAAAATGCCTCTCAGAAGGGTCTTGATTTAATTTTGCAGTTAAAACGTACTTGTAAGTACAATTTGCGCGCGGTAATGCATCACTGCTTGACATTCGTCATCTGCTGAGACCATACTCTCGGCGCGGCGCATGGTGTTGAAATTTAGAACTACTTCATCTTAACCATGGCCGACTGGATGCGAGCTGCGCTGTCTACTAGCGGCCTAGACAATGAGGCTTTTTACGTGAAATCCCGTTAGTTACTCAACTGCTCACACAGCGCTGTCAACCTAGCATAGCATGACACAGACTTATGACACTATTTGTCATTATAATTTCCTCAATATCAAAATGCAAATTATATCACAAAATAAAATAGCGTGATATTAAATCTGAGAGAAACTAGACATATCTTGCACCTTATTAAAATAGAATTCCATTAGGTTCACTCGGTTTTAATAAAAATTCATGAACTTTCCTGCTGAGTGGTTAGTACAGAAGTCATTTGGAAGCAACCGGTATTTCGGCTTGTGCTTTAATATACGCAATCGTTGATACAAATTTCACTGCAATGACGCTGGCAAGTCCGTTGCCGCTGTTAGGTTAATGAGTGGAGAGGATTAGAGTTCTGAGAAATGCAATCCAAACATTTCATACAAGAAATTTGTCCCACTATGCATCCAACGTAACCCGGACTTGCAGTTTTCACTGTCGGCAAAGGCATTGCTGAAATTTTAATTTGATGATCGATGTTGTTAAAAGGCCTAACATCGAGGTTGTCGGCATCTAATTTTTTGGGTTGAAAATGAAATATGATGATGAAATGAACACTAGAACTAAAAATAACTACAACTTACAACTAACTAACTTACTGATTAAGAGCAGAAAAGGGCAAGAAGGAAGGAATAAGGGAAATAAAATATAAGTAAAAGAAATACCCTCAACCATCAAAAAATGAGAATTGACGGATTTGGAAGGATTTAGAGCCATGAAAGGCGGATATGAAGGGAAATAGGAGAGAATCCGTCCCAGAGTCACTGGAAAAAGGGAGAAAACAGACCCAGCTCAGGTATTTTCCCGAACTCAACAGCCGTGAGCTCTTGAGGGTGTAGCACTATCCAGGGCGCACCTTCAGTGGTGGGGCTACACACACCCTGCCTCCTTTATTACCTTGTGCAGAAGGCATGAGATATGATGAAAAGAAAAACAAGAGGTCTGACCCTTTGAAGAATGAGGGTATCAGGAAATATGAGACAAGGTCCAATTAAGGCGGGAATTTGAAAGACTCTCTAGACCTCGGATATCCTAATACTGTCAGGGTCGGAAGAGATCAGGAGTTGATCAAGGGAGGTCGACAGGAAATATGCCAGAGAGGACCCCGGCACAATTAAGTGGAAGCAATCGCGAACTTAGCTGGGGCCCCCTGGTCGCCAACCAACGTCCCACAAGTTGTAAGCCCCTGAGGGAGGGGGAGTGTCGTAATGTCGTAAGTGAACGAGAGGTGACCAAGGGTGGTTGATATGAATGATGACAGAAAGGAGCCCGGCACAAGTAAGTGCAAGCAATACCAGACTCAGCTGGGGTCCCGTGGTCACCAAACCCACGCCCCACTAGTCGTGAGCCCCTGGGGGATGTATTGAAGAATGATTCAACAGAATCGCAAGAAAACATTATGATACCCATTTTTCAGAAGATACCTTATGGGTATGCACTGGACGGTTGATTCCGTAGTTAATTGGATATCTTCGTAGGTCTCAGAGGCCAGGAAGTCCTTAACATGTGCGTTATTAAGAGTGGTAAAGTACTCTCCCGCCATTTGCCTGGATGGAGTGTAGAAAAACCACACTCAGGATATTTTCTGTCGGTGCTGGGTTTTGAACCTACGATCTCTGGACTTGCTACAGATGCCCCCGCAGCCGTGGTGTACGATTAAACGATCAGAACTACAGGGGCAGATGACCTCGTAGTTCCGCCCCTTAAAACCTCAATAAATAAATAAATAAGTAACTACGATCACAACTACAGCGCGGGATTCTTAATATGACGACTACACACAACAGACGAAGGAGAGTTTGTGTCCGGAACAAAGTTATCGCGGGAAATCACACGGAAACTCGTGAAATGAAAGCACACCTCCTATTTTCTTCCAATTCTAAGTGCAAAATAGCGGCGTTCAAACCATAGTTTATAATTTACCCCAGCATTTTTCAATTTCATCAGCAAACTCTCCGAATACTTACAATAATTGGAAATGAAACAAAACTTCGTTGTTCTAAACGTATCACAGTGAGAAACATACTGCACAGCTGTTTACCAATCGCACCTATATATTGGCTGGGGATGCGCTAGGAAATTTTCCAATTACACGTTATGCATGGGTTCTAACTGGGAATGTCAAGGCCGGTATAGAGAGCGCAGCTCGCATCCAGCCGGCCGTGTCTTAATCATAAGTCCCACCACTTATTACTTTATTCGCCCTGGTCACTAGGTGACATGACTACGAGTACGGCTGATGGTATGCCGAGTATTAGTGCCTGCGACCTGTGAGGTGCGAGCCATGAACAATCAGCTGTGATCAACACAACGAGAGCGCACAGACTGCATAACGGTGAGTGGAGCCAAACTTAAATAATGAGGGCATTACGCTCAAGGAATTTGGAAAGGGGAGGTTTTTCCCATAAAGAAGAAGATACAGCCAGCGGTTAAGAGCAACGATCATCATCATAATTATCAAATTTAACGTCACTATTCGCACAGCTAATTCTCACAGGAGTGTAATTTCATGTTTTGTAATTTTTGTATTAGAACCCATAAAGAGGAATGTAAAGAAAAATATTGCGTAATTCATTTCGATAAGCAGCATCCTGACAAGTGAGACTTCACGACAACCCTGCAGTGTAAGTCATGTGTTCTACCGCAGTTAAGCCAGGCAAATTTAACAGATCATCTCCTATGGATGTCAAATATAGGTGGCGCCCAGCTAGCATTTCAAGTATCACCCAACATAGGAATGATATTAAATTTTGTTAAAATAGAACTACTAGTAGGAATGTTACAGAACGTTACGCATAATCCATTGAAACCCAACGTACTTTATTCTGCCATCCGGTTATTAAAATAATTGCGAATATGTATTTCACCGAGGCCATTCTTCAAGCTGTGTGCTGGCCGTAGTGAGAGGAGAAGCGAGTCAATTGTTCTGTAACACGTATGCGCCCAGGATCCAGATGGCGTGCCCTACTGTAAAATGCAAGAGCTGACTGTCATTTTATTTCAGCATTCGTTGTTAGAGGTCGTGTTTGCTATCACAACGATTATTCGTATGACGATTTGGAGGCAAACCTCAATTACAGATGTTACAAAAATGAAAGACAAATGTCATATGGAAAGAAGTGCTGTAGGAATGTTGAAATGAATGCCGTGGAGCAGTACGGGACATGTAGTAATAATAATAGGCCTAATCGTTTAAAACCGGGACAACAATTGCTTGTAACCGACTGGATGGGTGAGACGTAGCTATAAAACAGGACTGTCCCAGTCAAAACGGGACCTATGGTCACTTGGTCAATTGCACATTACTAATCGTATGCTAATAAGCAGTTGGAATATAGTCACCAGCTGAATTGCTGCTTCTTTTCAGGCGTGGTATTTTACTGAAAGTGGGAAAACGCCGCATTGTACTCACGCATACAGCCGAAAATGGAACAGGCGCATTACAGCGTAAAGCCTAAAGTATTTCTGTGTACTAAAGGACTTCATTGTGTTAGTATGGCAACAGGCCATTTTGTATCCACAAGGTCATTTGAATGTTACAGCAGAAATGAACTTACAATAGCCTATAATTAGGTATATTAATGCTTATTGCTCTGGGAGTGATAGTGTTAATATCCTGGGTTAAACAAGTAGTTCCGTGAGGAATATAACAGCCTGATTTCGATCGCATATATTAATTGCCTCTATCACCATACCAAATTTTCAGGTTGATTGCTGTAATAGATTCGTAGATATTGAGAGCCGTCTAACAACAATTTCGGATGGTCACCATGTTGGATTTTTATATATAGGCCTTAGAATTATGTACTATTACATCAAGATTATTGTGTAGGTGTTTATTCAAACTTCAATCGCATGATTAGGACACAAGAAATAAAATCGAGATTTTATAATTTCGCTCAGCCGCCATCTTGTGGTTACGAAAATAATTTAAAAGAATTAGATGCCAGTGGATTAAAAATTATGTAAGTATTGTACCCTTCCGGGCCTTCTAGGATGTAGACTCTATGTCTATGTCTACATGTCTATGTCTATGTCTATGTCTACATCGGTGTGGCTCTAGCTTTACATATATCCTAGGGGTTTCATGAAGGATCACAGGAAGCTTAAATTAAATCAGTATGCCAGAGGAATATTTAAATGCAACAATAATTTATTCACAAAATAACAACATCTCTCATTTTAATCCCCTCTCAACAAACAACACAACAATCCCCTTTACATTAACTGGAAAATCACAAAAATATAAGCTGATCAAAATAAATCAACAACACTGGTTAACACAAGATAATCAAATTATCACTGGCAGTCTTTCTGCTCAAAAGTTCAAATAAACATCAAACTCAAAATTCAAGCAAATTATGGCCTAAAACTGTCCAGCCATTCTAGTAAACAATCGCACTCTCATTAATATGGTTCTGGTAATTTCAGGTGGGTTGGATAAGTCCTTTCTTACAATCATTCCCATTCTCCCATGAGGCCGGTCATTAAGGCATAGGTTATTCCCGGATACCGGCATAAATGTGCGTCAATTTACTTTACAGTTACAAGAAAAAAAACTCATCATCAGAGCCCCAAGCTCTGCCAAACTAAAACGACAATCAAATAAAACGCTAGAAACACAAACATGGATCATCATCAAATAAAACGCAAACGGCGGCCTGTGCCCCGTGAGGAAAATATTCAATTACATTTACAATGAATGCATATAACGAAAATTAACATTTTACTCAACCTCGCTTCCTACAGCGGCAAAAGAACAAATTCCGGAATATGTCGAAGCATCCCGACATCAACAAATAAAACATTACCATGCAGATGTGGTGCACCTGATATGTAACAGCCATTCCGTTTTCCAAAACAAACCCAGTTCAGGTGGTCGTTGACCTTCAATACACAATAAGACTGGCAGTCGTCTGGAGGGTCTGTATACCTGCTCCCTAGTCTAGCTTGCCTCAGGCTTCGAGTTGTACACCAATACTCACTTCCCGTGAAGAAGTCATCTTATGCTTCCCCAGGACATGAATGCAATTATCACTTACCAATATCGTTTTACCGTATCACGCGGGCAATTTAACCTCCGCGCGTCATAAGTTACCATAGTTACCATTATATAGTCGTAGAAAACGCGGGAATCATTACCTCTGCTCATCATAACTTACCATAGTTACCATTATATTTTCGTAGAAAAATGTGGAATCATTACCTCCGCTCACCTTAATTATGCACACATGCAACTCGGCCAAGCATTACCTCTCAATCTTACCTGATCCCTGAAACTCGACTGCCATTTCAATTACCGTGCATCACCTCTTACCTCGATGATGGTCATCAGCTCCTTACACTTGAGCCCATGCACAAAATAACTGCGTTAGACTGGTCTGTTACATTATCATGAGTTGTTTTCCCCCCAAATCTCATCATTTTACTTTAAGTTTTGTGCCTGCGCACTTATTCCCTTTAATGCCTTTTATGATGCACTGATAAGGAACATTACTGAACCACAAATCAAAATAAAACACAAATTGATGACCATGTGATCCTATCTGACAAACACACAAAATCTATCACTAAACTATATACAAACTTGCACAAAATCTTGCCTGCTGTACCGGTAATACCTATTTAATTATAATTGCTTATAATTTTAAAAGAAACTTATCCAACTCCTGTGATATGAGACATATGCACGCAAGCCCCATTATGTTTACTTATCTAGACATCTCGTCCATGGTGTCCCTTGGTTTTGGAAGTCCAACTTACTGATTCTTGCCGGCCATCTTGATGTGGGAGGGAAACTTTACACTCTGTTCAAATTTCATAAAAGAAAAGGACCACTATGAATATTACTTTCATTATGCACTGTTTGTTTAAGCGGATCAACTCTGATTCTCTAAGCTATGCATCATCCTACTTATTTCAGCCAACAGTCTGTATAGCTTCCTGCGTAACTGACATTATCTAATAGTACAGGTGGCTATCCCTAATTTACGGACTCCGAAACTCACACACGTTCGGTCCCGTTTTAACTTCAGTGGTACACGCACTTCGCGTAATTGCGCGGTTCAGCTTCGCAGTGGTGAATAGCTGTGATGCGTTTGTGCAAAGTTACTGCTTTAAAACTCGTGAAAATGCTATCTTACTGGGCCGCACACGGGCATGAATAAATCACTCTCATGGTGATGCAATGTCGACTTGTAATACTTATTAATTTTGTAGTAATTCGTGCCTCACACGGGCAGAGGCTCTCGCCACTCAGGCGATGCGATATCGACTGATTTCACTGAATATCCTCCTGCTATTTATATGGTTAACGAGGAATTTCACAGGGGAGGGGCATTTTTAAAATTTATTTCCATAATAGCACTCACATGCTAATATAATGTAGTCCACTCGAATGCTCTTGTTTTCAATGTCTCAAAACTGCTCTCGGAATTTAAATCTGACCGTAGGTTCAGGTGATAATTAGCTCCGTGATCACCGTCTGTTTTCCTCACTTTCGCGGCTTTTGGTGGCGTCTATCCACCCCCTATCTGTGATTGGTTATTTGAAACTCACCCCTCATTCTAGTTTTTCTGCCGAACTAAATCACACAATGACTCTTCCAAAATTTCAAAATAACTTGTGAGAGATTGAGATCGCCCTCTTTATAATGGTGTGACTCGCGATCTCGTATCTTAATTGATTCTTTAATTCTTCTCAAGTAGGCGGAGTTTATTTCATAGATTTTCATTGAATCCCTAGCTTCATTCTCTCTGGGTTGAGTGGCCGATTTCCCTTGTCTTCCCACATCTGGTCACCAGACGTTGTAGCTTGAGTCCTTGCGCTATTGTCTGTGGCTCGGTGAAAGTCTCGATAAGTCACTTATGGGCTTCCCCTTTGTTGAGCTCCCTAGTCTATGAAACTGTGCCTTCCTTCTTCAGATATAACGTGAACATTTATGTTGAAATATATGTAAAATTTATGCTATGGCCAATGCATTAAGGTTACAGTATACAATACCGTACCAAGTTTCACTGCGCTCGGATGGTTTTATCGCGAGAAACGTCCATTTGGATATGTGAATTTCGCGTCGCCGCCATGTTCGATTTGTGCTCACCAGGTTATTGATCGCCCCCATAGGTGAACTTATGTTTATAGCCTCTATACACATACACAATTTCAGTTTGATTGCTGTCATAGATTAATAGATAATTCGGATGGCCGCCATGTTGGATTTTAATGTATGTAGGCCATAAAGTTATGTACTATTAGATGATGATTATTTTGTACTTTCATTATTCAAACGTTGCTTTCGATCGCATGATTAGAACACAAGAAAAAAAACTTAATTTTCAAAGTTTGCACTGTCGCCATCTTGAGGTTATGTAAACAATTGAACTAAATTAGGTGTCAGTGCATTGCAATTTGAATAGTCATTTGCTTTACCAAGTTTCACTGCGATCGGATGGTTAAATCGCGAGAAAAGTCTATTTAAATGTTTCAATTTCGCTTGGCCGCCATGTTCATTTTGTAGTTAACAGGTTTTTAAGTCATAGGCTATAGGTGAACATCTAGTAGTGCCCTTTATCACCATACAACATTTCAGGGTGATATGAGTAATAGTTTTGGAGATAGGCTATAGAATGACAGTGAAATATTTCGCACAGCTGCCATAATGTATTGGTGAGACGTAATAAAATTTGAAGGGCACGGTCGGAGTCCGCCAACATAGTACTATGACCTTACTGATTGTGAGTTTCATTGTAATCGCTCCTACCGTTTATAAACTATTACGGGGGATGACACACACACACGGGCAAAAGGTGATCTTATAAGCCTTTTTTTTATATATAAATGAAAATAAGCTAAAAACGAGATTTAAAATTTCGGTCAGCCGCCATCATGTGGTTATGATAATAATTTAAATGAATTACATGCCAGTGGATTAAAATTTATATAAACATATACCGTACCAAGTTTCAATTCGCTCAGATGGTTAAATCGCGAGAAACGTACATTTGAATATTTAAATTTCGCTTCGCCGCCAGGTTCGATTTGTGCTCATCAGGTTATTGAACGTCCCATAGATGAATTTATGTTTATAGCCTCTATACACATACAAAATTTCAGTTTGATTGCTGTCATAGATTAATAGATAATGAGAACTGTCTAAATATTTCGAATGGTTGCCATGTTGGAATTTAATATTTGTAGGCCATAGAGTTATGTACTATTATATGAGGATTATTTTGTACGTTCATTATTTAAACGTTGATTTCGATCGCATGATTAGAACACAAGAAATAAAACTTAATTTTAAAATTTCGCACAGCCACCATCTTTAGCTTATGTAAACAATTAAACAAAATTAGATGTCAGAACATTGCAATTTGTATAGTCATTTTCTGTACCAAGTTTCACTGCGTTCGGATGGTTAAATCGCGAGAAAAGTCTATTTAATTGCTTCAACTTCGCTTGGCCGCCATGTTCGTTTTGTATTTAATAGCTTCTTGGAAGTCACATGGGTGAACTTCTAGTAATGCCCTTTATCACCGTACAAAATGTCAGGGTGATATCGGTAATAGTTTCGGAGATATAGAATGCCGGTGAAATATTTCACACAGCCGCCATGTGGGATTAGTGAGACGTAATAAAATTTAAAGGGCACGGGCGGGGTCGGACGGAATAGTACTATGACCTTATCTAGTTTCATTGAAATCGCTCCAGCCACTTAGATTTTTTAGGGGCATACCCACACACACACACATTCTTCCACACGGACAAAAGATGATCTCATAAGCCTATTTTTTTCATAAATGAATATAGGCTAAAAATACACTAAGCTACAAGAGATAAAGGAGCTGACGATATAGATTGAGATTTTAATTTCAATTTTTATTTTCATAGTATTATGCATGAAGATATTTGGTCAGTTGGTGCTCTGTATTTTGCAACACAGTTGAGTTTCAATATTGCTGAAGGTTGGATGTCTCAATTTTTTTCTGCATAGTTGTGATCATTTTGTCAACGGTCTCTTCTGATTCTAAACTAAGAGATATTTGTGTGGTGAAAGATAGGAGTCTCTACTGGTTCTGAAATGTTGAAGTTCAAAGACAGTTCTGAATGGAGTGTGGTTATGGAGACTGGTATAATGACTTGGCAACCATTATATGACGTATGAAGTTAGTGATCTGTTATTCAGCGGGGAGAGCGAACTCTATGATTGGTTATCAATAGGTCGGACAATCAATGCAGTGGAGGGAGATGTGTCCATCAACACAAGAATTTGAATAATTTGTCTTTTGTACCAGAAAATTGTGTCGATCCACGCGACAGTCGTTGGATCGATCCCTATTTGTATGGGGAATTGACTCCAATATTTGTGAACGTGTTCTCCTGACTTATCTTGAGTGATTATATTATTGTCTTGCAAAATTCTGGCTTATGGACGTTCCACTGTTGTATTGTTACGGCTGTGAGTTGTTTCGTCGCCTCGCCGGTTGAGTCACAGCTGCCCCGGGCTGGGCTCTGCCTCAGTGTATTACGTGCGCCTTACGCAACAGGGCTACTAGGACAAAGGGATGTCGTCTACAGGATCCAGCGGAGCCCGAGGACGAAGATGAAGATCGTGCATCGAGATCGCCTGGCAGCCTACGGAGGGACACAGACGGACCAATGATTGATCGGGACGATCAGCCTTTTAGGAAGGGGGTGGTGTTACGGCTGTGATTTGTTTCGTCGCCTCACCGGTTGAGTCACAGCTGCCCCGGGCTGGGCTCTGCCTCAGTGTATTACGTGTGCCTTACGCAACAGGGCTACTAGGACAAAGGGATGGTCCAGAATATTCGTGACCCAGCCAGTGATGGAAACCTCGAGAAGCCGTGAATCCTGGATGGGTCTAGAAGCATTTATTGAGTCACCGGCCTGCTATATAAGAGCGACCTGACAAGCGGGGTGAACAGTGTTTTTCGAGCTAGTGCGAGCGTTTACCTTGAGCGACAGTTGTTGGCGACGTGACTTGCGAAACCCTAGTGAAGCTGATTCTCTTGACAGCGAAGGAGTGTGAAGCCTACAGAGGAACTGTATCTTGAACGAGTGTGTTTTCCAGTGCAGCAGAGGTTAGTGTGGTGAATTGCAAAAGCGCCGGGGGCTGTTTCCCTAGCCAGTGGACAGCGAAGCAGAGTGTAGTGGTGAGTGATCGGCTATCGTAAATAACGGTAGCTTGCGTATTCTAGGAAGTGTTGCAGGTAGTTCTATCGAGGCCACCGGTCTCATTAGGAGGAATTAACTTCTGTGGCTTCTTGACAAGTGAAAGGCAAGTGTTCCCTACGAGAGGAAACTGTAGTGAGGTACTAATTGCTTGTATTTGCTATTTGTGTGGTGTATCTTTCAGGCCCGCAATAAAGCTAATTATATTTCTTTAATGGAACAATTGTGTTTGTGCTTTAACCCACCGTAAACCAGTTAACGGAAGTGCTACTAGGGGGTGGCACGTAACAACTGGTGTCAGAAGTGGGATTACGAACTCAAGCATAAGCAAAACACCTGACGGTCCTGGTTTCAAAACCCGAGCAGGTCATTTTTTTCTAATTTTCCTGTGAGTGCATGGCCTTTAATAGACAAACAACCAAAATGGAAGCGCAATTGGCAGCATTGCTAGAAAAGGTAAGTGGCATGGAAACCAAATTAGAAGATGGCCAGAAGATTTTAACCAAGGACCTAACTGCCAAATTAGAAGACGGCCAGGAGAATTTAACCAAGGACCTAACTGCCAAATTAGAAGACGGCCAGAAGAAGATGGAAGACGGTCAAAATAAGTTAGCGGAGGACCTGAAGAAGATGGAGGACGGCCAGAAGAAGTTAGCCGAGCACCTAACTTCCAAATTAGAGGACAGCCAGAAGAAGTTAGCAGAGGACCTGAAGAAGATGGAAGACGGTCAGAATAAGCAAGCAGAGGACCTAACCGCCAAATTTCTGGATGGCCAGAAAAATCTGGAAGAGTGTCTGCTGACGAAATTACTGGAAAGTCAAAGGAAATTGGAACAGGGCCTACGTGAGGAAGTCACGGCAGTGGAAAAGAAGTTCGACGCCTTGTAAGTGGAAGTTGCCGAGCTGTGCCGACGCGCGCTGATGGGGGTGGAGGAGAAATTCAACGCTCTACGAGAGGAAGTTGCCGAGCTGCGCCGACGCCCACCCCCACCCCCAGTTACATCGGGAACCTCAGGAACGGGACAGAGCAGAGTGACGCCCCCAACCTTCGACGGAAAGGTCCCGTGGAGCACCTACTTACGTCAGTTCGAGGCGGCCTGTTCCATAAATAACCGAGACAACACAGAATAGGCTACAGCCCTCATTGTAGCGCTGAGAGGTGACGCCCTTAACGTCCTTCAGGCCATCCCGACTGGATCCCAGAACTACGTTTCACTAATCGCCCACATGGAGTCCCGATATGGAGATAGCCATCTTCAGCAGGCCTACCAGATGCAGCTCCGGACCCGGGTACAAAAGAACGCGGAAACCCTGCAGGAGTTCGAGATGGACATCGCACGCCTCGTAAGGCTCGCCTATCCATCAGCGCCGGCCGACTTTCTGGAACAGATTGCGACGCAGACCTTCACCGACGGGCTACGGGACTCGGACACTCAACAGGCGCTCCGACTCGCGCGCAATAAGACCCTGGCAGATGCGCTGAGCCACGCACTGGAGTTCGAGACGGCAAAACAGGCATCTAGAATGCACGCGCGGGTGCGTCAAGTGGACGTCAACGAACCAGCAAAAACCAAAGAGACCAAGCCCCTGGCCGACGAATTGATGGAGGCGCTAAGCCGTTTCTTCGATAGTCGCGGCACCACCAGCAACGACACAGCCGGAAGACAACCGGAGAGGCGGCCCGGAAGAAGTAAGAAAGGCCACCTGAGCAAGGACTGCGGTGATCGCCGCCGCCGAGGGTATCCGACGGGAAATCAGTCGTCTGAAAACCGCGCGGCCCAGGGAAACAAGTATTAGCCAGCCTTGGGGGGCAAAGGTTGGCTTGTGACAGTCGTCAAGCCCCGGCAGTCCAAGTGCGTGTGACGAAGTTACGGAGGGACAATAGCAGCCTGATGGTCGACGGAGTCGTCAACGGAGTGAGCTGGCCCATGCTGATCGACACGGGAGCGTCGAGGACCATCGTCAATCCCACCGTGATCCCGAAGTGGAGAGTGCAACCCACACAAAGGAACCTCCAGCTAATAACCGCGACCGAAGAGACCGCACCGGTACTTGGAGAAGCACCACTGGAGTTCGTCATTAGTCGACGGGCGGTGAAGCATCCAGTGCGTGTGGCTGACGTATCAAACGAAGTGATCATCGGACTGGACTTCCCGGACCAGAACAGCATATCTTGGACCTGAGTGCCAACACTCTGCACTTCGGAGGTGAGGAACTTGCTTCGCAACCAGCACACGAGGCCGTCACCGCATGACGAGTAAGGCTGAGAGAGGACGTCATCGTTCCCGCCAGGACGGAGGTCAGCGCTGCCGTAATTGTCGACGGAACTGCTGAGGGAGTGGCGGCTGTCATCGAGCCAAAATATGAGGACATCCAGACAAAAGGATTGCTAATTGCCAAGACCCTCATCAACACGACGTCTCGGCCGTACGTCCGCCTGTCCAACCTGAACGACTACAACATTACGGTTCACCAGGACACCAACCTAGGAGTCTACGAGCCCGTTACCTGGATTGCCCGCATCACAGATACGACGGACGGACACCTGCAGACGGACAACCGAAGAAGACGTGTTCTGCCAGAAGAACTACAGAAGCTGTACCAAGGATCCCAGGACCATTTAGACGAGGAACAATCACGCCAACTTCAGGACCTGCTACGCGAATTCCAGGACGTCTTCTCCGTGGGGAGCAAAGACTTCGGCAGGACAAGCTTGGTCCAGCATAGAATCGACGCTGGGGACAGAGCACCGATTAGGGCCCCATTCCGACGTGTCCCGTTCGCCAAGCAAGCCGAAGTCGACCGGATGGTAGAAGAGATGAAGGAGGAAGGGGTGATCGAGCCATCACATAGTCCTTTGAGTCCTCCGGTCGTGCAAGTGAAGAAGAAGGACGGTTCCACCAGGTTCTGCGTGGACTACAGGCGGATGAACGACGTCACGAAGATGGACAGCTACCCTCTACCCCGGATCGACGACACGCTGGACACCATATCAGGATCAAGATGGTTCTCCACCTTGGATTTGAAGAGTGGCTACTGGCAGGGGGAGGTCCACCCTAAGGACCGCGAAAAAACGGCGTTGTCTGTGGGCAGCGGGCTCTGGAAGTTCACCGTCATGCCATTCGGTCTGTGCAACGCCCCTGCGACCTTCGGAAGGCTAATGGATTCCATTCTGAGGGGACTACACTGGAAGACCTGCCTGGTCTACCTAGACGACGTCATCATTCTGGGAAGAAGCTTCGATGAGCACTAGAGCAACCTGAAGGAGATCTTGATGAAGCTACGGGCTGCCCAGCTGAAGTTGAGCCCCAAGAAGTGTCAGCTCTTCCAGAAACAGGTCCAGTACCTTGGGCATGTTGTCTCCGAGAAAGGGGTGCGCACCGACCCAGAAAAGACCGCAGCTGTGCGGGAATGGCCAGTTCCGAAGGACAAGTCCCAACTACGAAGCTTCCTGGGACTCTGCATTTATTACCGTCGCTTCGTGAGAGGATTCGCCGACATCGCCAAACCACTGCATCGACTGACTGAGAAGGACCAACTCTTCACCTGGACAGCAGAATGCCACAGTACTTTCGAACAACTCAAGCAGGCTCTGTGCACCGCACCTATTCTGGCATACCCCAGAACTGGAACAAGGTTCATCGTCGATACCGATGCCAGCGACTTTGGTATAGGGGGAATCCTGTCGCAAAAAGTGGACGGCGAGGAGAGAGTAGTGGCCTACTTCAGCAAAGCCTTGCCAAAGCCAGAGAGGAACTACTGCGTCACCAGGAAGGAGCTGCTCGCCATCGTGAAGACCATTGAACACTTCCACAAGTACCTGTACGGGCAAGAATTTCTCATCAGGACCGACCATGCATCCCTGCGGTGGCTCCTGAACTTCAAGCAGCCAGAGGGTCAACTCGCGCGGTGGATAGAGAGGCTTCAACAGTACAATTTTGAGATCCAGCACAGGAAAGGCCAACTGCATTCTAACGCCGACGCCCTGTCACGAAGACCGTGCCCCGAAGACTGCACCTTCTGTACCAGAAGAGAGGAGAACACCGGGAAACAGTGCCGAAGGACCAGCGTCGAACTTCAGGGGAGCTGGAGCCGCGAATCTTTCACGCGGGCACAAGCAGAAGATGATGACCTGGGACTGATAGCCGAATGGAAGAGGGCCTGTGTTCCCAGACCCGGGTGGAACATTGTGAGCGACTGCAGTCCAAAGTTCAAGTCCTACTGGGCGCAGTGGGACTCGCTGATTGTAAGGGATGGCCTCATCTGCCGTATCTGGGAGAGCACCGACGGGTAGACATCTCGGGAACAAGTCGTCGTACCAAAGGCTATGACGGAGGAAGTCCTGAAGGAAGTTCATGGAGGATCATCTGGTGGACACCTAGGGATAAAGAAGACCGTGGAGAAGCTGAGAGAGCGGTTCTACTGGATCGGATGCCGAGCAGACGTGGAGAACCACTGCGCGAGGTGCCACGAATGCGCAGCCAGCAAGGGACCAGGACGAAGACGACGGGGTCCACTGAAGACCTACAACGTGGGCGGCCCCATGGAGAGAGTGGCCATCGATGTTGCTGGGCCATTCCTGTTGAGCGAGGCAGAGAACCGCTACATATTGGTCGTCAGCGACTACTTCACCAAATGGCCGGAGGCGTATGCGCTCCCGAACCAAGAAGCCGCGACGAACGCAGAGACCCTGGTGAAGGAATTCGTCAGCCGGTACGGAGTACCCCTGGAGCTGCACTCCGACCAAGGGAGGAACTTCGAGTCGCAGGTGCTCCAGAACCTATGCCAGCTGCTGGGAATTCGGAAGACAAGGACGATGCCGCTACACCCTCAGTCCGACGGGATGGTAGAGCGATTCAATCGCACCATCGAGAACCATCTCCGAATAGTCGTCAGCGAGCACCAGAGGGATTGGGACAAACATCTTCCACTATTTCCCCTGGCCTACCGCGCCGCCGTGCATGAAGCCACCGGATGCACACCAGCCCGGGCCATATTTGGGAGGGGACTCCGTCTACCTGTCGATCTTGCTTTCGGCCGACCTGGGAATGATCCGGTCCCGGTAAGCCAGTATTGTCAAGAACTGGTCGACCAACTGGAGGACGTACACGCGTTCGCGAGGAGGAAACTGCGGATCGAGACCGACCGAATGAAGACCCGATACGACCAACGGACGGATGCCAGCGGATTCCACGAGGACGACCTGGTCTGGCTCTTCAACCCATTACGGAAGAAAGGCTGTCACCCAAACTGCAGAAGTCCTGGGAGGGCCCGTACTGAGTCGTGAAACGGATCAACGGTGCCGTCTACAGGATCCAGCGGAGTCCGAGGGCGAAGATGAAGATCGTGCATCGAGATCGCCTGGCAGCCTACGGAGGGACACTGACGGACTAATGATTGATCGGGACGATCAGCCTTTTAGGAAGGGGGTGGTGTTACGACTGTGATTTGTTTCGTCGCCTCGCCGGTTGAGTCACAGCTGCCCCGGGCTGGGCTCTGCCTCAGTGTATTACGTGCGCCTTACGCAACAGGGCTACTAGGACAAAGGGATGGTCCAGAATATTCGTGACCCAGCCAGTGATGGAAACCTCGAGAAGCCGTGAATCCTGGATGGGTCTAGAAGCATTTATTGAGTCACCGGCCTGCTATATAAGAGCGACCTGGCAAGCGGGGTGAACAGTGTTTTTCGAGCTAGTGCGAGCGTTTACCTTGAGCGACAGTTGTTGGCGACGTGACTTGCGAAACCCTAGTGAAGCTGATTCTCTTGACAGCGAAGGAGTGTGAAGCCTACAGAGGAACTGTGTCTTGAACGAGTGTGTTTTCCAGTGCAGCAGAGGTTAGTGTGGTGAATTGCGAAAGCGCCGGGGGCTGTTTCCCTAGCCAGTGGACAGCGAAGCAGAGTGTACTGGTGAGTGACCGGCTATCGTAAATAACGGTAGCTTGCGTATTCTAGGAAGTGTTGCAGGTAGTTCTATCGAGGCCACCGGTCTCATTAGGAGGAATTAACTTCTGTGGCTTCTTGACAAGTGAAAGGCAAGTGTTCCCTATGAGAGGAAACTGTAGTGAGGTACTAATTGCTTGTATTTGCTATTTGTGTGGTGTATCTTTCAGGCCCGCAATAAAGCTAATTATATTTCTTTAAAGGAACAATATTGTGTTTGTGCTTTTACCCACCATAATCCAGTTAACGGAAGTGCCACTAGGGGGTGGCACGTAACAGTATTATCAATCATGAGTGTTGTAATTATCATTGCCTTGTACAATTAAATCCTGGCTTCTAGCTTAGAGAAGTAGGGAAGTAGACAATCCAGTGTGGTATCATCGGTTATGAGTGAGTGAATTCTTCATCATCGGGCAATCTGGGAGGCTGAAGAACCATTAACTTTCAGTCACTCTAAAATTCAGAATTAAAATTAATCAATTGCACACAGATTGTACACTGATATTTCCTTCATTGTACTTCACCTTTGTGTATTTTAACTGACCTACGAGGGATATCACATAAATAACGAATGTAAAATATAATTTCTAACTCTAAAATAAAATTTCTTTTGTTTTCAAACCTAAACTGAACGATTTCTTGATCATTCTTGTAGTATACAAATACATGCTAATTATTTTTATTTGGACTTCACCACATTTAGTGAAAAGGACTCACCCAAATTGAGGCATTTTTAATAGTAGGCCTACATGTATTCCCGTGGCTCATAATCACAAGATTCCCGGTCACGTAAAACTACAATCTTCCTTTTTCCTACATGTATCATAATTGTTTTGTATTTCACTTCTCGATCTTTTTTTAATGTGTTAGGGCTCAGTATTTTACAGTACCGTAGTGTTTTAGAAAATTGCTCGGTAATCCTGCTCTATCACCACTTTATTTCATAGGTGAGGATAAGGCGAAGTTCACCAACGGTGAGGAAACGAGCTTGGGATTTCACTATGATCTACCACAGTAGGTGTGACTGTGATTAAGTTAGGCCTTCTGGTGCGCAACATTTGTGTATTATTTATTCGTACGGTCACACTAGAAACCATAATTATGAAGTGTTCGCGCCACACTGTCATAACTAGAGACGAGAATTATAGGCACTAAAAACAGTTAAAATAGGCAGGCATATAGGCTCTTAAAATAGCCAAAATAGGCATGTAAATAGGCACTAACGTGTAAAATAGGCAACAAAATAGGCATGAAAAAAATTCTTGTAATTTAATAACATATTTGATTACTATAAAAAGAATTAACAATAAGCAACTTATAATTTAATAACATACTTATCTTATATAAATGTGAAAGTCTGTATGTATGTGGGTGGGTGGGTGGATTTGTCCCGTATACAAATCCACACCGTTCCACCAATCTCAACCAAATTTTGCATACACATAGTTTAGGACCAAGAAGGAACGGCTAGCTACATGAAATTTCGATAGTTTTTCTCAATCTTCTGATTTCGGCCTTTTTGCACTCAAGCGATGGCTAATAAAAGCAGAAAATTAACTGATGAAGTAATAGCAAGGCCGGCCATCTCCATAGCAACAGTAGCTCGAGACGGGACCACCAATTTTCCATCTATCTTGGTAAGAGGCCATGCTACACCCACTGCCAGCTAGATCACATCCCTCCAAGCTGCTTTAAACTGCCTGTCCATTCAACACAAGATAGGTTACAGCACCAACGCACTGATCGCCGCTGCATTTTCACTCCCAGCTGGATCGCATCCCTCCTGGCTGCTTTAAACTGCCTGTCCATTCAACACAAGATAGGTTACAGCACCAACGCACTGATCGCGGCTGCATTTTCACTGCCAGCTGGATCGCATCCCTCCTGGCTGCTTTAAACTGCCTGTCCATTCAACACAAGATAGGTTACAGCACCAACGCACTGATCGCGGCTGCATTTTCACTCCCAACTGGATTGCAACCCTCCTGGCTGCTTTAAACTGCCTGTCCATTCAACACAAGATAGGTTACGGCACCAACGCACTGTGATCGCCGCGGCATTTTCACTGCCAGCTGGATCGCATCCCTCCTGGCTGCATGGCAACAGTAGCTCAAGACGGGACCACCAAGTTTCCATCTATCTCGGTAAGAGGCCATGCTACACCCACTGCCAGTTAGATCGCATCCCTCCAAGCTGATTTAAACTGCCTGTCCATTCAACACAAGATAGGTTACAGCACCAACGCACTGTGATCGCCGCGGCATTTTAACTGCCAGCTGGATCGCATCCCTCCTGGCTGCTTTTAACTGCCTGCCCATTCAACACTCAGACGCGTACAGGATATACTGTAGGCCTATATTAATTCACAGTTAGGTTGCAGCGCCAACCTAACGCGGCTTTTGAAGGGGACGATACCTGAAACGAAGGGTTTTAAACTTTGGAGGTTTAATATCGAGATTGAAAAAAACGCGAAAACATGGCACTAAGTTACCGTAGTTCTTTTGTTATTCAATCAGCATAAAGTTTATGATATTAATTCACACACATACACTACTAACGGGTAAATTTTCAATATAAAGAAACGCGAAATACAAAACGAAGGGTTGTTAAGTTTGGAGGCTTAATATTGAGATCCCAGGCGCTATTTCTGGTGACTTCCGAGAATTCCCATTCTTGTTCGTGGGGTAAACACATATTGAGAAATGAGAATATAATTCTGTCGAGCACACCAGCTGCAATATAATGCACTTTAAAATACGGTCAAAAGGCATCAAATAGGCAATTATACTCCAAATAGGCACAAACCCTTGAAATAGGCATTTATAGGCACAATAAAACCAACGAAATCTAGCCTAAAAGAACCTAAAACGGATTTATATCTCGAAAGCCTACGTTTCTAAACACAGGAATAAAATAGGCAAATAGGCAAATTCCCGTCTCTAGTCATAACACGTCAACATGCCATGTTCGGTGAGTGAGCTATGTGCAGAAATTAGGATCAGTTGTAGGCCTACAAACTGTTTTTAGGCATATAAAAGCAGGGTGTAGCTCATCTTGAAGCTCTACAGTAGGCTGTTATTACGCAGTTGAGAAGCGAGAGCCCCTGACCTTGGCTGCGTGAGCGTTTGCTGATCGTAGAGGCGGGTCGAAAAGGAGGACACAGTTGTGATTGAGTAGTGTCCACATAACTGCTAAGCGTGCCTGGAGGACATGTTACCGCAGAGGGGAGTACGAGTCATATCCTAACCACACACTGTACCTGTCAACAGTGCAAGCTGAGAGCATGCCACATGTAAACAAAGAACAGTTCCTCGTATCTCAAAGGCGTATTACCGACTGCAAGTGTAATCAGTCCCCCTAACAGAAATACACCGTAATTACTAGGGCTAGGATTTTTAGGTAAATAAATATTTTTATGTAAATACATACCGTAATTTAAGAATGTTTTTTTCTATAAATACATAAATTCCTGCTTTTCACTTATTAGCACATAAGAAGACATAATATTTACCTTTTTTAAATCAATATGCTAGATCTTTCAGTTTATTGCATTTTTGTTCTGTGTTACTTCAACGGCGAAGAACCTGTGAGCTTTCTAATCTTCGTGCAGAACATATGTCAGCTTGCAACTGTGTTATTCTTAACTTGTCACCCCGTGCCACTCACTGTGGAAGTCGGGGATCTCCTTGTTCATAGCCATATTGCACTACGTGCTAGACCTCCCCCCTCCCCCAGCTAACTGGAACCAGTGTCACTCGCATGCAGTTCATTTCTGGCACTGTGAAGTGTAAGGCAGTTCTACGATGCCTAAAGTAAAAACAACTACAAGTTATCGTCTGTTGCTGAATTTAAAGATAATTTTACTTCGGATAGGGGCGTTCTGTTCTGCCAACCATATGGGAAAGCAATAAAGGCTGAACAGCAATCTCAAGTTACACAACACCTGAAGGGCAAGAAACGTATTGCCGCAGTTTCGAGCCTTCAGAATAAGTGTTTCGCGATAATCGTCTATCATTTGTGATGGACAACCTGACGATGTATCTCGTTGTGTATTGTAATGCTTCAGCAGTCCGTGAGACATAGCATAAATTGCATTCGTGAGTACTGCATATTGTTTATATTCACATTAATAAACTGAATTATAATTAAATATTTTTACTTTTTTGTCACATATTTCAGGTATTTTTAATACATAAAAAATAAATATTTTCCCGATTTTTAGCACCTAAAAATCCTAGCCCTAGTAATTACATTGGTGCCGAACATTAAACACGTCAACCAGTACTGCAGCCAGACTTCATTCGAAGGAGAGGGGTTATTTTCCAATATGATTTTTGTCAAGCATTGCTCTGCAAAATTGAAACATATTTGGATCAATGAGGGGGAGGAGAAAGGTGAAGGTCGCAGGACAACCTCACATTGGACTTTGCTTTTTGATCGTACAGGAATCACATCCTTTCGCCATTCTTTGACGCCTCGTCACTGCACATAGGTGGGCAACTATGCTATCAACCGCAGACTGAAAGAAACACTCCCAAAAGAGATTGTTGTTCTTAATTCCTTCAAGGGCCTTGGGACAACTTGGTCACCAGTCCCGTGTAGTTAGGTGTATGTTAAAACTGTCTGATAACCTGTGTTTCTGTGGTGACTGTAGTAGTGTGTGTACACCCCAAAAGAGCTATTGCGCTTTCAGAAAAGTTGTAACAGTTTGGCAGTCTTCCAAGTATCCCCATATCACACCTGACGCGTGAAACATAAAATATTTCAGTGATAAACATTCCATGATGGGTTGGAAACATGTGATTTATTTACGAGAACTTGTGAAGGCAATGACAAAGTATTTGAACTAAAAGAAGGCGTGTGTATAAATGGATCCATTCACCCTTTCATTTTGACCCTACTTTTCACAGTTTGCAAATATTATGAAAAAGTAGATTTGTGAGATCACCCTCTGTCGGTGTGTAACCTATGCCCCCCGATCAATTCCCAAACGGCTGCAGATATCGAAACCAAGCTTGGTATGAGTGAAGACCTATACCAAAACATCTGAAGACCATATATAAAAATTACGTCAGAGCTACCAAATGATGAAAAATAATAATTAAAATTTGAATTCTAAGTTGAATCTCAGAAGCTGTGCATGGGAACCGTTCCACAATTGGTACACATATAGGACATAATATTTCAAAATAATTTTCAGGAGCCTGTACACGACAGTGCTACCAACTTAATTGGTTATGTCCTGATAGGTTCAATGTTTAACTGCATGTTATTTAAATACTAAAAATAGATTTCTTCCAAAATTGTTACATATAATTATATACAAATTATAACGTCCCATATTAATGTTGAGGAACCCATATATGACAGTGTTGCCAAACACGATTTTACGCGCACCGAACAACGCTTTATGGGACATTTATCAAAATGTACAGGAACAAAGATAAAAGAGATTAATCGCATATACATTAATTTTCGACTTTAAAACAATTCAAAATTATTATTGGTGAATAACAAACCATATCCAGCCTGAAAATGCCATAATGCCACTCCAATGCCTGTGCAATACCTGTTTGATATCTCAATATGGTGGAATAACGATGTATGCGACTGTTCCTACAGCGTTTTTCCATAGCAGACATAACATACGTGAACAATAAAGTCAGAAATAATTTTCTAATCTATTTCATTACACAGAGATTTGTTAATACATCTTAGGAGCTTGGGCCATCTTGGTCATCAAGCTCGTGTAGTTGGGTGTATTTTGTACTTGTCTGATAACCTGTATTAACGTGGTGAGTGTAGTAGTGTGTGTAACTGTATTAGGGACAAGGATGAGGTAGGCGCCCTGGGACTTGAAATAATGTACTATCCCTGCATTTGCCTGGAGGGAGTGTTGAATAACCAAACTCAGGTTAGCCCCTGTCAGCGCCGGGATACAAAGCTGCGATCTCCGGAGGTGTTGCAGCTGCCTTCGCGGCCGTGGTGCATGATTTAACGAGCTCGGCTACGCCACGGGACATTGCACAGAGAATACATTTATTCAATCTACATAAGATATATCAAGCTATAATTTCCATTTTTTATTGTTATCTAGTCCAAATATGGACCCTACAAAAAGCCAAGAAATTTAATTCTGGTCTGAGGGCTGGAACGGGGTACACTCAACATCGCAAGGCAAAACTGAGAAGAGGTGGTTTCGATTCCCACCTCAGCCATCCTGGACGTGGTTTTCCGTGGATTCCCACTTTTACTCCTGGTGAATGCCAGCCACGGTCGCCTCTTTTCCAATCCTCATCTGAATTACAACTACACATACTAATACAGTCATCACAATAGCACAGGTTATCAGACCAATTTTTCACACACACACACACACACCAAGTACACGGGGCTACATGACTGCGATGTCTCAGGGCCCCTAAATAAATCAAGAACAACAACACACACTCACCAACCCGGCTTTGCATTAACCACATAGCTATGACAGTACCATACAGCGTTGTTCCACTTACCTGGTTTGGAGGCTGTTTAGCAGGGATATTATTCCCTTTCCCTGATCCCTCAACTTCTTGCGTTTAATATCCTTCCACTCCCTCACGTTTACTTTACGTTTGCTTGGTCTGTTCAATCGATTTACACTGCTAGGTCTCAGCACATCTCCCGCTCTCACTACATTGTACACATCATTGGGGTGTAGCCTACAGCGTATTTCCGCCTGGCGCCAAACTTATAGCCTAGCAACGAGGTGTTCAAAATGTCATTTGGCCGTGTTTTCCACGTCAGCACGCGGAGAATGCCTCATATTTAATTGTTCGGACTTAAACTCAATTTGCCAAAAAATGTGCCATACACCGTTGATCGGTGGGGTGCTTCAACTGTGCTTATTATACGAGTCAATATCTCGGAATATTTGTACGGTAAAAACTTCAAACTTAACTCAGTTAAGTCTATGATATTCCAGACAAATTTGGAGTAAATCACCAACGTTAGTGCTACCAACTTAATTCTAAGCATGCTATCATGTTTAAAGTTCAACTGCATGCAACTGCCATACTAATTCATGGATTCATACTTAATTTTGCACGTTTAATGTATGTCATAGCCGACATAAGAACGCCTATTTAAATAGTCCACAGGAATACCAAGTGTCTAGTAACATTCTGAGAACATTCGAACGCTAGACCCAATATAGTAGAATCTGTTCATATAAACAATAATAATGCCTTAATATTGCAGATGGGTTTTGAGCAAAACGTAGGCGTATGTATATATGAGAGTTCCAAAATAATTCTACGTACGTTTATGTGTTCCATGTTGAACTGCATGTAATGTCCATAACATTGAGTGTATTTCTACCATATTTTGTATATGCAGTGTATGCCATAAGAGATACTTATGAACATTCTCAGTCCCACCAACTACCTACCAACTTTCCCTGAGCATTTGAGCCATAGACTCTCAATATTTCAGAAACACCATAAGGAAACAACGTCGAACATGCTGTACAGCTCTATTGGTCGAATATTATAATGCAAATCCTGAGCAAATCGTATGTCAGAGCAACCAGCATTCTAAACAGGTCTAATTAGAGGAAAGAGGATTGAAACTTGAAATTTAAGAAACGTAGGCTCTTTAGTTCCTCATGGAACTACTAGTTTTTAATAAGAGTGGTTTCAGTAGCATACTTGTAGATGTTACAGACCCCAGCCACCGTGATTAATAACTTGTACAACTTATAAGTTCAACTGCCACTATAAAAACTTCATTTTTGGAGAAAACGTTAACAGAAATACAGAAATTTAAAAATTAATACATTTTGATCCAAGTTATGTATATATTCCTAGCAACTTCACTTGAAGGTACTTGCGCAATATTGACTCTTCATGTGCAATCAACCACTTCACCTTTCCTTTTCATCGACTAGCCTTCACATGTGTCACAGAGTTATCGGCATTCAAGAATTAATTAATTAATCACGCTGAGCGGAGAGTGTAACTAATCTTTATTGCGGCAACAATATTATGTTACCGGTACAGCAAACCATGAGATTGGAGTCATAAGAATATTCCTATTTTGGAATATACTTTGTTAAATATGGATTTGAATATCCAGACTTGAACGTTCACAGTACAAAACATATTGTTTCGAGGTGAGATTTAGGATTGGAGATACAATAGAAACCTAAAACATGTCATAACAGTATTTTAAATTACAATTCACCCGCTCTGAAAGGATTTCAAAACTAGTACTTCACCTCCATTGTTCGAGTGTAGAAGCAAGATGAAATAGTAGAGTCAACAAACATTTCGTGGCTGGAATAAGCACAGTTGGCAGTAAACCGATTAACAACGCAATTTGCCTTTAACGGCCCAAATATCGAGCATGAATGTTGTTTGAAGTATAATTATCTCTTCTGTATACTGTACAGTACTGGCAATTAAATCTGTACATTGTCTAAAATAAAGTCTTCGATTTTGTCTCTCTGTTGTTTGGGCTTATTTCGGAAACTACTGGATGAATTTTGATGCGGGTTTCACCATTCTATAAGGCATTTTTCGAGAAGGGTTTGCGTATGTAGAAACGTTCATCCATCACTGAAGGAAGCCGAGATAAATGATTTAAGTCAAGCAAGTCAAAAAACCACCACCGTGTGCCTTCTCAGCTTACCCAGGTTAAACTGTTAGAGATAGATCAATATTTCATCAATACTTTTGTTCAACGAAACATTCTACAAAAAAGTCCGCGACACCATAGGCTATATCTATACACATCGCACTGCAAGTGTTTTATGTTAGAATACAGTACCGTATGTTAAAAATGTGTTACATATTGCAACTTAACACTTACAGTGGGCTGTTTATTAAAGGTAGATGTATGCTGTTGCGGATTTCGTTATAGAAAGTTTTTATTCTGTTGACATCGAATATTGTTATATCCTTAACAGTTTAGTCAGCGTAGAGCAATATCCAGCGTCAGTTAAAACAAATTGCGAGTTAGGTAGCGAGCAAACCTTTCCCAGAATCAGGTGACCAAGGCCAGTAAAAACTAGTGGGTAGATCAGATGTGATTTAACTTACAAGTTGGGAGTAATTAATTGTAACACCAAAACACATCAAGCCGAGAAGGAAACCAAATATAGGTCGTAGTACATCGAACTCTAGAAAAGGCGTTCATCCAGTAAACTGCTCCCGGGCGAATCCGTGGTGGGTATCAAGTCGCCTAGAATACAAGATTATTTTGACAAATGATATTAGCTGGCTGTCACATAACGTTCCATTAATTTATAAGCCCATTCCATAACATTCTCGCTTCTCGAGTGCCCAGTTAGTAGCACAGACAGCTACGACGGATCGCTACATTTACCCTGCTTCACTTCAAGCAGCAATCCACGCTGGCGGGGTCGACTTTGAGCGAATAGTGTTCTGCGATGTAGCTACCTGGTGGCCAGGCACGCATGGTGAGCTACATGCTTCGGTCGTTTTCTGCTGCTGGCCACTCCAAGCCAGCTGTTCTAGGTTGTGTCACCTTGGAGTTGTAAGCCAAATGCCCTTGACACCCCTGAAAAAATAATGGCCCACTCTAGAGGGGTCAGGCCTTCAAGGCTGCTCCGTGTTGGTGAAGTGGTAACCTCAGGTTCCAGTGAGAGGGATTCCCCTCTCCAAGCAAAGCTGGGCTAGCAGATTACCAGAGTACAACACCATCGTTTCCAAACCAATTCTCATAGACGGAAAATTTACCTCTTTAAGCAAAGCTGGGCTAGCAGATTGCCAAAGTACAACGCCATCGATTCGAAACCCATTCTCATAAACGGAGGATTTCCCTCTTCAAGAATGGCTGGGTTCGCAGAATACCAAAGTAGAACATTATCGTTTCCAAACCAATTCTCATAGACGGAAGACTTCCCCCTTCAGGCAAAGCAGGACTGGCTGATTACCAAAGTATAACGCCATCGTTTCCAAAGCCATTTTCATAGATGGAGGATTTCCCTCTTCAAGCAACGCTGGGCTAGCAGATTACCAAAGCACAACACCATCGTTTCCAAACCCATTCTCATAAACGGAGGATTTCCCTCTTCAAGAAAGGCTGGGTTAGCAGATTACCAAAATACAACAACATCGTTTCCAAACCAATTCTCATAGACGGAAGATTTCCTTCTTCGGGCAAAGCAGGACTGGCAGATTACCAATATATAAGACCATCGTTTCCAAATCCAGTATCTTAGACGGAGGATTTCCCTCTTCAAGCAAAGCTGGACTAGCAGATGATCAAATTACAGCACCATCGCTTCCAAACCCATTCTCATAAACGGAGGATTTTCCTCAAGCAAAGCTGGGCTAGCAGATTATTAAATTACAGCACCATCGTTTCCAAACCCATTCTCATAAACGGAGGATTTCCCTCTTCAAGAAAGGCTGGGTTAGCAGATTACCAAAGTACAACAACATCGTTTCCAAACCAATTCTCATAGATGAAGGATTTCCATCTTCAAGCAAAGCTGGGCCAGCAGATTACCAATATATAACACCATCGTTTCCAAACCCATTCTCATAGACGGAGGATTTCCCTCTTCAAGCAAAGCTGGAGTAGCAGATTGTCAAATTACAGCTCCATCGTTTCCAAACCCATTCTCATAAACGGAGGATTTTCCTCAAGCAAAGCTGGGCTAGCAGATTACCAAAATATAACACCATCGTTTCCAAAACCCATTCTAATAGAGGAGGTTTACCCTCTTCAAGTAAAGCTGGGCTAGCAGATTACCAAAGTACAACACCATCGTTTCCAAACCCATTCTCATAATCGGAGGTATCCCCTCTTCAAGCAAAGCTGGGCTAGCAGTTTACCAAACTATAACACCATTGTTTCAAAACCCATTCTCAAAGATGGAGAATTCCCCTCTTCAAGCAAAGCTGGAATAGCAGATTACTAAAGTGTAGCACCCATTCTCATAGACGGAGGATTCCCCTTTTCAAGCAAAGCTGGGCTAGCAGATTACCAATATATAACACTATCCTTTCCAAACCCATTCTCATAGACAATTCCTATGACAACACAAACGTAGTTAATTGCAACCTTGAGCCATTTGCTTGCTAGTCAATATAAAACCACTGTCGTGTATTAAATGGTAATGATATGTCTTTGGCGTCCCTTTGATCTGCTGTTCTTTAGAAGAATACAAATAGCTGACAAGGGATAGGAATACAGCATATCTGAGATTGCCATGTCCACTTCCTATAAATTATGCGCCAGTTCTTCCTACTACGATCATGCCATGCATGTCATTGGTCATATGATTGACTGGCTACTTCAGTGAAATAACAGTTGGAAGGCAAGAATAGAGTGCAGTTGAAGGTCTTCAATCAATAGTCGTGATGGCCTCTTCTAGACACATGTTTGTGTACAATACTGTTATTTTCCTGAGTAACTATTTTCATGCTACCTCATCGCCATGAGTTCGAAAAGGAACTGCAGTTTGCCTCTTTGTACAAATAAAATGTGAGACGCACGGACGTTACTCCTCCTCTTCAGAAATAAGCTATTTTCAAGTATGTAAAAAGGTTGGTTTTTCCATAATACGAGAGTTTCTTCGATAGTAAGACATTGGAAACTACACACTTATTGATTAATGGAGTCTCCCGTCGGAACGGGATACACTCGACGGTAACGGTCTATAGGTGTGCTGTATCCTTTTACAAATTACTGAAATTAGCCGAAATACCTTTTGTAATGATGAGTAATAATTGTGGAAATGATGTGGTAACATATGTTTTCTCCTCCGCTGTCTATAACCTGAAGTGTCCGCCATTATACGCGTGAATTACAGGACAAATAGAATATCGCCAACCCCACGCATACGGTCCTACTCACCAATCATCTTCATCCAGACCAATGGTTTTTGACTAGACCAATGATTACTAGGTACTGCGTTAGCTAACATATACGCCCATGGATTTTGTCACGCACATTGGGAGTACCTACGCATCAATAATATTTATCCAGACCAATTGTTTTGGCAATTGCTGCTTTTCAAATAATTACAAGATGTATTTGCTATCCCACATGAGTAGAGAGATGACAGGAATTCTTCGCACCCACACCACCACTCACGCATCCACTCCACTTACTACTCGACTTTTTCCGATATTTCGCGAACCCACATTGCTAGAGACTTGTGTGAGGTGTAAAATGACTCGGGATAAAAAAAACTTTCCTCTGGACTATTTTTTAAAGATATTTACAAAAAAATTGGAATGTAGGCTATATGTTTAAAATTATTAATCGCAAAAAGTTGTATGTTAGCTTAAACGAAGGTCTCTATGCCCTTTATCTCTACAACAAAACATTATATATTTTAGATTTTTTTTAAATTGTTTAATTTTGAAAGTAGGCTATATTCTTAAGACTATTTATCGTAGAAAGTTGAATGTTTGACTTAAACCCCCTCCCCCCTCCCACACACAAAAAAAAAACAAGTTCTATGTCCCTAGCACAAAATAGGTGTGTAGTAGAGAGACAGTGCCGATTGAACCCAGTGGCACTAGGCGCTCGGATACGCTGCGCGCTGCTAGTAGTGGGCCCCTGGCGGTAGGCAGCCCAATAAATCGCGAACTATTAATCCTAGAGACTTGGGTGACGAATCGTTTTAACGAGCTCTTTGCTCATTTTTTTTACCGTGGACTACCTATTTTTCCAGATTCTTTCAAAAAAAAACATAACTTTTAGGTAATTGACGTTATTTCTGATATTTCGTGAACCCATAATCGGAGAAACCTCTGTGACGACTTGTTTTACTCGGAGTGAAGCCCCTCTTTTTAGGACTATTGATTTATTGAAATAACCTAAAACTGTAAGGTCATCGACTTTTGTTTCCCCCGATATGTCGCGAACCTGTAACGTTATATAGGTGTGCTATAGTTCATTTTAAACGATGCATTATTCTCTTTACCACGGATGAGGTTTTTTTTTTCGGATTTGTTGAAAGTCACAACTACCGGATTATTATTAGGTAATTAATTGATTGATTGCGATAGCTATGTTGACAGAGATATTTTCTTGTCGCCATTTCACGGAAGGCATAACGAGAGATACAAAATGTGAAGGTTCTGAGAAGGGCCAAACTCAATTCTGACCATTACATCTAAGATCAAAGTTAAACTACTTCCAAGAAATACAAGAAAAACCTAGCCCAAAAAGATACGTTTGACACAGAAAAGCCAAGATTGAACTGTGAGTTCTCTGGGAACCGATACGGCCAGAATGCTGATCAAACAACTACAGACACAAGCGAGAGTTTATCACTAACATCAAGTTGACACCCAGAGAGCTAAACGTGAGATAGGGTAGATACCTAGTTGAGTGGATAGAGATCAACATCTCAAAGAAGAAAGCCTGCTAATCATGGAAATGTCTCATCACCTAACCAAGGGCATCTACAACCAGAGATATATCCCTGAATGCAAAGCTTAGACACTACCTCACAGTCATCCGCCCGAAGGCACTACACGTTGCGAAGTGCCTGGCAATGCATGGAGAAATTGAAGTCAAAGAAAGAAAAAAAGGAAAGAAAGAAAGAAAGAAAGAAAGAAACATCTTGGGTCCGGTAAAATAAAATAGCGAATACAGAACACCGCGGGCCTTGATCGTGTCTCGGAAGGGTGAGGAACAGACTCGACTGTCAGGAGATGTGAAGTCCATGATGTAATCTACGAGTAGAATCATTCTGCTGACAATTAATCCTATGCATAGGTGAGGGACAATTTACATCACACGTTTGTCAGTTTATCCTTAAACTAGTGACTCAAAGGCATGTTCATCTGTAAACCTCGTTTCTTGAATCTCCATGATAAGGAGATGTTGGGAGACGGTGTCAATTATATGTTTTAGCTTAGTGATCGTCAGAAGAGAGTTCACGTTAGGTAGCAAACACGACTCGGTGATTGTGTTTGAACCTTTCTGCAGTTTCCAATATCACTAATCATTTGGGTTACAGTTACTATTACTTGACAAAAATAGTAACGAAGTTACAGTTTCAATTGTCAAAGTAAAGAATCGTTAATTTTTCGTTACTTTTGCGGGAACAACGGTTTATGTTACATTTCTAACTTATTGAGAAAAACAGCTATAAATGTGACTGTTGTCCGTGGGACAGGGCTACGCGGTAACACGTAACATACACTATCGTTTCTTAAACCAACACACTACAGTTCAAGCGGGAAGCGATGTAACAGACTTTTGTTCGTTATTTTTAAGTGCATTTCGTTTCACAGCTTCGGGAATACTAAAGTCTTCTTTTGAGATAGGCCTATGCTCGAACTACTTGCAAATACGTATTCAGAAAACATCGTAGATGTTTGTTCCGTGAATATCTCAAATTACACAAAATGTAACATAGACGTTTGTTCCAACATATTCTTCAAATATAGTTGCTTAATAACATTTTACCCGCAACTATAATTTACTTGATTTGAACAGAATAGTGCAGGGGTCTCCAATCGTTTTAGTCTAAGGGCCACACTGGCTCCTCTACTATGTCCCAAGGGTCAAGACCTCATACCAACATCCTGTAGTTTTGAATTACGCTCAAAGCTTCGTTTCGGGACTGAGTGAGATTTGTGATTTGCAGTGAATCGATACTTCAAAAGAAATATATTTAAAATCATCATTGCTAGAACTTGATAAGAGTGTTCCACTCTCTCGGCACTACTTATCAGTGTAAGAAAATAATCTCAAAAATGAAATATACAAAAGATATTTACAGATCCAAATTAACTCATGAGGTTTTGAAGTTGCTGCTCATAATTTCCACAACTAAACTTGATCCACAAACTATTGCCTGTGGAAAGTTACAGCTACATAAATCTCATTAACCATAATAATAATAATAATAATAATAATAATAATAATAATAATAATAATAATAATAATAATAATAATAATAATAATAAATAATTTAATTACGTGAATTACCTATGTATTTCACATATGTTCAGTTTTTGGGATAAATCTCATGTCATTAATTACAGTTAAAATGTTCACTTTCATTATGCCAGTTATTTTGTATCTTAATTGGTCGTTATATAAAAACATCTGATTATAATTTGTATGATGTAGGCTACTTTATACATTTTACAATATAATCAGAATAAGGTATGGCGGACGGATACTGAGCATGTCCGGCCGGCTACCGCGGGCCGTATTTGTGGTGTTGGCCCGTGGGCCGTAGTTTGGGCATCCCTTGAATAGTGGATTCCAGTAATATGGAGAACAAAATGAATTATCACTACAAAAACCTGGCGCTCGTCGTGTGGAGGCACACCTCATGTCTTAAAAATCATTCAATTCATGAAAAGTGAATAGTATGCAGTTAAACTATAACATATTTCGTAACCAGAACAATAAAAATATTAATATCAAACTATGGAATTACCGATGTCTTCCTTACATATGCCTCTTTAAGGTCACTGCGGAACTGCGACTGCTCTGTATTTCTTTCCACCGCGCATACTTAACATCCAATGTTATGAAATTAAATATACTGGCGTATGACGGCCAAGGCATCTTTTTCTCTTATTTCTGCTCCATTACAAAGGCACTTCAATCTCAACAGCAAAGTAATACCTCAGGATGATTTTAACAAGGCATTTAGTGTAGGCTACCGTACATCATGAATGATGGCAGAGGTTTGGTTCCAAGCCCTTCCCAAACCTTTTAAACAGGTCGGAAGTAAGTAATAAAATGTTGCTTTGTGTTCTCAGGCTCTCTAGAAGAAACTGGGTTTCTCAGAATTGCGTACAGAAGCATATCAATAACTGCTACAGGAGCTATTGCGCAGAAGGTTGTGGGAAGTTTTCTACTCTTAGGTCTCCAAGTAAACGGTCTACACAGAGATATGTGAGAGTCGGGACGTTTATGGCACCAATGCGGGGAACAGATAGGCGCAGGTACCTGAACCTTTCAAATCCATCATAAATGCACGGTTTGTTTAAGGTTATTGTTTGTGTTAATTAATGGGCAGATTCGGCCGCGGGAGAGCGCTAACGCGCTACCTCGTGTCTCGCTGGAATCGGGAGAGCGTGGGTTCGAATCCCACCTCGGCCGTCCTGAAAATGGTTTTCGTGGTTTCCAATTTTCACTACCAGGTAAATGCCGGGACGGTTCCTTTCAATAGGTGCACGGCCAATTTCCTTTCATAATCCCTTCCCTGACCCGTCCTGAAAAGAGAAATGCATGGCCATTGACTGCATTAATAAAATTATAATGGAACGTTGTTGGTTCCATTCCCACGTGCTATCGACCACTGATTGCTCCGTCTTGAAAACGTAACAAGCATTTTCGTTGCTCATGGAAGTAACAGCGTTACAGTTGTAGTTACTTATATTAAATAACTCTCTCGTTACCGTAAACGTAACTGTTACTACGCACTGGGTACGTGCAGCTGTGAGTGATTGAGTCATGAGTTTAGTTGGCTGCACTGCACTGTGTCCTTCAAAGCGGGACTCTCCCGTGTGGGCTGCCAGTGTGAATTGCGATAAACGAGCGAGCCGGCATGTCTTCAATGTGTATTACAGTAAGCGACCGTTCAGATAGATTATTGGAAGTGACTGGCTCAGTTCACGATGTACCGGGAACAGGCAGGCCTACGCTTTTAACGGACGAATAACTTGATGAAATATCCGATATAATGCTGCGTAGTCCAAGTAAATCAGCACGAAAACTAGTTCAACAAACAGGAATCCGTAAGTCGACAGCACATAAAGCTGTAGGAGACAAGCTTCAGTTGTTCCCTTATAAAGTTACCGTGGTTCATGAATTAAAATAAATTGATTACGGAAAAAGAGTGATGTACTGTGAATGGCTCCAGCATCTGTTATGAATGGCTGTGGTGAGTACAAAGTTTACTGTTTATTTGTTATGATGCAAGCGGCAGCTGTGCTACCAACGTAACTGCTGTAGCTAGCTCTCGGAGACGCATGTAGGCGCTGCGGAGAACATTCCCGGACTCACTGTAGTAACCAACGAGAACAGAGAAGGCGACACGCGGCTGAAGCAGGCTACCCCCACGCTATCGTTAAGGCGGGTACACACTTGCGAGAGACTGGCGAGCCGCGCTGCTCATGAGCCACTCGAGGAAAAATTAAATGCCCGAGCCTTCTATGAGCATTATTTGAGCCATAACGATCGCGAGCAGGATCAGTCATTGTGTGTTGTTTCCACATGCAAAACGGATGTTTTCCGAAAAAGAAACTCTGCTTGCTGTGATGGTTGCGAGTGGCGCAGCTATGATGATAGCCAATAATGAAAATGAAAAGAAACCCCGTCGGTTTTGGCGCAATGAACTGCACAAAAGACGAAGTGGGTCGGAATTATTGTTGGACATGAAGTTCCAGAGCGTTAGTGGTCAGTATAAAAATTTCACAAGGATGTCGCCTACTGACTTTGAGATTTTACTAATCAGAATAGGTCACAACATCTCGAAACAGGAAACAAATCTTCGCTCTCCGATTTCGGCTCAAGACAGGTTCGTGATTTTTATTTTCCTCTTTACATAGATAATGCAATATAGTTTATAGTTTGCAATCATCCACGGGTCGTCCCATTGATGCACCTATGTCGCGCCAGCTATCCTCCTTTACATTTTTTTGGTAGTGATTGTCATGTTTCGGGTCCCATAACACAGAATGGTTGCGTTTACGGTAGCAAACAGTTGATCAACTGCTCCAAAGCTGATGCATCGGGAGCGGGATCAGGTTTTACGTGTACTTGTGAACGGTTTGCTCCATCTGATCTGTAGCAGCGCGCGTTGTTCGAAAGTGGACAAAGCTGATGTACTATCCTCGAGCCTGCGATGTTGAAATGATCAGATAATCTTGTGAGAGTGAATGCTGATATTAGATCAGTATCTAATTTACCTTTAGTTTTGCAACTCGGAACGAGATTGGTCTGAAACTATGTACCGAAGGCTGTGAACATGTATAAAACCATACCTAGCTCCCGATAATATTAGGCCTACGTTCGTAAATTTCTTGCCTTTCTGCTACGGCATTTATTGTGTTATGCTAGTTCGGCTACGGTAAAGAAAACTTAACAGTTTAACGTATGGTACGGTATATTAAGGTGGTATATCCCAAGACTTATGCTAATTGAAGTAATTTTAATCCCTTCAAATTGAACAAGGTAGGTTAGGCCTATGTCTCAATAGACCGAATATTTATTCAAGAATATCAATATAGCTTCGATTTTATTAATGTAGGGTTATAACCTATGAGAAGGGTCAAGAATCTGTAAGTCTAGCAGTAAACATCTTACCAGTCATCCACACATGATGACTTCATTATTTGTTAGCATTGCTTCATCTATTTAATTTGTTCCTAGGTATCCTTCATGCTGATATTTTCCTGCTTTTTCACTCTAGTTTTCTTCTCAAGGATTTGAAGCGTTTGGATTTATTCATCAGCTTAACTGTGCTATACAGATTTTAGTTACTGTACTATAAAAATAATTGTGTTTACAAAAAATCAGGTTAGATAGCAAAATTAATTTGAAACATTACAAGAATATAAATCACATTGTCCCTACCTGTCAACTAGAGGTATTTATCTGCACCATTACCCTTCCCCTATCTAATAAGGTCAGATGACCTCAAGGTTCCACACTTTAAACTTATAACCAGCGTCTAGAAATAAAATTTCTGGGTCCCTCATTTAAAGCAAAGGAAATCATGGTATGAGCCTGTATTATCCTTGTTATGCCTAACTTATTTACACCCCAATATTAGTACTTAAAGAGAAAGGCACAACATGAACTGTTGATGGATTAACTTAGTCTCTTACTTGGCAGTCCATTCTCCTCCTATCAATACACAACTGGTTTCCATACCATATTCCCTATATGCTACTGTTCATCTAATGAAAATGAAAAATGTTAGGCTACAGATTTTTGGTTGAAAACAGTTGTCTAAAAGATGCTTTCACCATTTATTTTTTAATACATCATGTCATCAAATGGTCCACTAACATAGAAAGAATTTGAAAATAGGGCATTTTAAAATTATTGCTACCTATGTCTGGACAGTACAGAATGAGGTAGAGGAAACTACACTGCAAAAATATAAACTGAAAAAAATAAGATATAAAAATCAGGAAAGTACCAGGATGAATGACACCTAGGAACAAAGATAAATGAAGCAGTGCTAAGGAATACATCTTTTCTGTGATAATTTGAAGCCATTCTTTTTCTTTTTTTCAGTGTTGCCTATACAGATTGTCTTTGCTGCTTCTCAGTCGGTCAACATGGGGTACAAAATTATTATGTAAACCTACTCCTGGAAACAGTTACATGTATTAGTTGCCCATTGCCCATTTAAGTGTGATAACTAACTAATACATGTAATTTTTTCCAGGAGTGTGTTTATATATTTATAATTTAGTACCCGAAAAGCAGCAATGACTACATTTTATCTTGAATTTCCGTACATAATCATTACCAGCTGCTTGATGTACGATACTGGTACTTCATTGGGGCTTGGCTAGTGGGCTCGTACAATTACATACCATTACCGAAGGTAACATTCATGACTCATCACTCTCTTAAAGGCAATGATACTTGGTTACTAACAGTTCCCTTTGTTGCTCAATATGTGCCTGGTAGAGAGATGGTTGGCACGAATCAGCAAACTAAATGTTAAAATAAGTAATATCTTCCACCTAGGCTCATTACCAGATTGAATACAAATGAAACTACAGTACAGCAAAACTATAGGTGTATTTTTGTAACAAACATAGTTCATTCAGTCACCGTTCAAGAACATCAGGTCTTCTGTGGTCAGCAGCAAATACTGCTGTGTGATAGAATATGTAGATTATAAAGTGAAGCATCACTGTAATGAGGTGTTAAAATTCAGGCAAGCTGCGATAAGGTAAGAAAATAATGGACAAACTGGGTAAGTGCTGTGTTGAACAGTGCTCAATCTTTTCTGCTTGTGTAAGAAGAGAAATATATTTCTTGAGTTGCAGTACATAGGCCTAGCCATTACCAGCTTCTTGGTAGCCTACTGCAGTGAACCTAGGCTAGTGAGCTTGCCTAATTTTAGCCTATACTGTACAGTACTAGTAGGCAATATTCATGAAACCTCACTCCCTTTAAGTTATAATTTTACTAACAATTTCCTTTACAGGTTACTAAGCTTGTAACATAAAGCCTCCTTCCCAATCCTAGCCTCAGTTAAAAATACATGCACTACTACTGACACCACATTATTTTGAAATGTATCCTGTAGCCTAGGCTACTGTTAAAATATAGATCAATATGTAGTATACACACAGGAGAGTGAGTGAAATAAATAAGCCTTATGTCACAATTTCTAAATCCATCCTCATAATGCATTTTACTTAATAGTCAGTTCCTATTTGAGTACAGAGACCTAACCTGTCCCCTGAGAGAAAATCATCGCTCGTTTGACAAAAGGAAGTCAAGGATGGAAATTTTGGTGTTGGATTAGTTGAAGCATGGACAAAATACAGTATGTGCATACAATAATTGTCACAAAATGTTAATTCTCAGGCATGTTGAGATACCGTAAGTGAGGGAAATAAAGGACAAACTGGGTAAGTGCTACCGTATGCTGAAGAGTGCTTAATTTTCTCTCCTTGTGTAAGAAAAGAAATTTATATACAGTATATATATATATATATATATATATATATATATATATTATATCTTGAGTTTCAGTGCATAATCATTCCCAGCTTCTTGATGTATGGTACTGGTAGCCTACTGCAGTGAACATTGGCTATTGATCATGCCCAATTATAGCCAATGGTACCAGTACGGTAGGTAATATTCATTACATTGAAAGGAATGTAGATGTTTAATCTAGACCTAAACAGCAACCAAGAAGCAAGATAACTGTTAAGATAAGGCTGCTAATGCCATGAAAAGAAAAGTAGCCGAATGGTTACTGGTACTTGAAATGCTTACCAAGGGAAGCTGGTTTCTTTCAAACATAGAAACATATTTATAGGCTAGGGCCTATACATGACCAAATTAACTTCATTCAGTCCAAGCTGAAAGCCAGGGGGGGGGGGGGGGGGGAGGCTAATCTAGACCTAAACAGCATCCAAGAAGCAAGAGAACTGTTAAGATAAGTCTGATAATACCATGAAAAGAAAAATACTAATAGGCTACTAGTATTTCCCAGTCATTACATTCTGATAAGCCAAACACTCAGTTTTCTATTGGAAGAATCACCTAATAATGCAGGCACAGACAGACCTACGGTAATTCTTATATCCTATTGCATACTAATCCTTAACCCAACAAGTACCGGTATCCTACGGTATTGAAATAATTCAGAATTTGGGGTAGGCCCAGTACAATGCAGGTATTTTTTATACAGTATCGGTAGCCTATGCTTGCTCCAAATGAAAGGTATTTTTTATACAGTATCGGTAGCCTAGAAGTTTGATTCTCTCTATACTGCCTACACAACAATATATTCGTCGAGGTACAGTATTTAGCTCAAAGCATAGGTTAAAATCGTATTTTCAGACCAAATTACCCCAGACAAGTGATGAAAAACGCTGAAACATTGATTTAAAAACTTTATAAATGCACATTGCCACTAAAAAGGAAACCACACACCTGAATTCATATAATTTTTAATACTTGGAACAAAAGAAAGGCTGTAACATCCAATATATCAGGTCATGTTGTTTCACACATAGGTTAACATTTGTCGCAACTGCGGTCCGTAAATCGGAATAAAGATATATCACGAATTTAACTCAATGCAGGTCATTTTATAGGCTATAGAGGGACCGTGATGTTGTGTTCTTCATTATTATTTCAGTATTCATCAGTTTAGGAACTATTTTGAGCGATTTCCACAATGTATACATTTGTTTTCAAATCTACTTCATCTATACGCCATGTTGGTTTTAAACATGTTCCGTAGATGGAGCGAAGTTTTTCTACGCTCCATAAAATGGCGTCCGCTCCATGGAACTTGTTTAGGGAGCGCTCCATCACACCGCGTTCACAGCGTACTTTCTTCAACAGTTCATCAACTGTTTGCTACCGTGAACGCAACAAATGTGACCGATACGTATCGATTAGCGTACGCACACCATCTTCGGACTAGGCCGTCATGCTGTGGCTCACAGAAGCAGGCACAGACTTGCGAGCACGTATCTCTGCCGCTCACACTGACACTGAGCGTTCCTTTTTGTTCGCTGTAAAAACCGACTTCAGCCGGCTCAGATTGAGCGACTCAAGGTCGGCTCGAACTAGGCTCAGAAGCCCGTACACACTGACGACGCTGGTAGTGAGAGCGGCTCATGACCCGCTCAGCTCGAAGTGTGCACCCGCCTTTTTACCGTCAAGGCAAGTCTGGCAATTTCCCACCGTGCTAACTCACTGTGTACTCTGCAATTCGCAGTAGTGATTGACAAATTCTTGTGTGGCCTGTGTTGAGTGGTGTATGTTAACGTGCCAGTTCTGCATAGACGAAAAGCTATTCAAGTAGGGGAAGCACTCAAGTTTATTAACTAAACCGAATGGAAAGCCAATGCTGTTGAACCAAGTGATCAACTCATGTGTAGACCGGTGAAATCTCTTCAACCAGGATCATTTTCTTGAACTTGACGACAAGCATTTTGATTGGTTAATCAGAGCTGTGACTGAGGAATATCTCGACATTATACATATCATAATTCGAGATGGACTTAAAGTGCAATGCGTTGAAAGTGTGTTCGTCAGTTGAATAACAAGCTCGTGCTCTTTAAGGGCCAGTAAACTATCAATAGGGACAGTTCATGATCTGGGGCCGATAACCTAGATGTTAGGCCACTTAAAACAAGAATTATCATGATCAGTTCATGGTTACGTGTGATGTATTTATACTGACAATGTTTTTAAGATGGATTACATATGATAAGAATGCCATTCAAAATATGTTTAAAATGCAATTTCTGTGTGTCACAAAAATCAATTTTCTTCAAGTCAATTTTGTCAAGTGGTTTGGGATATTAGGGTAATTTGTCAAATGTTAATAATTCTTGAACACGAGAACAAATACGAAAGATACATCATATCTCAAATGTATGCTGAGTTTTCGTAAGAAATAAACAAAACCTCAAAGGCATCATACTGTATATATTACTAGCAGTAGTGCCCGGCTTCGCCCGGTGGATTTATTTGTTCTATGGATGATAATGAATACTACTACAGATCTGGCACATGATACTTAAACTAACAGAAAAAAAAATAATACTATAACTTTTCGTGGTGGCGGTTGTAGTGGGGGTGATAAGTAGTACAGTATAATGGACGTAACATTCAGGTCATTTTCCCGTAATGATAATAATGATAATTATGAGTAGGGAAACAGCTATTTACTAACTACAGCACTGACACATGTAATTTACAAACAAATTTAAATAAAATATTACAAAGAGGTGTAAGTGTAATAAAAGACACCGCCTAGGGCATTTATCTCATTGGTTGTTAGAAATGTAGAGGCCAATAGTGTCGTCTACTGCACCAACACCATTGCACTTATACAGAGGCATAACATTTTCATGATGAGAACTGTTTTAAGGGGCCTACGAAATCTTTTTGCATTAATTACTCTCCGTGACTGCAATTTATAAACAGCGCAAGATGCAACTATTTTCGCAATTCTACACCAGAACACTGGTAGGGGTACGTAATGCAGCCAGAACTGCCCGTCAACAATAGACTTATTAAAATACTCTTACAGTTACACTACTACGGACATGAATGGTTCTAGGGCCTTAATACGCGGTTTTCAACTTCATTTTGTATGTTATTCTAATTGTAGGGAATGGAGATCGTTATCCAAAATATCAAGTGGAAAGTGTTACCAGCAGGGTTTCAAAGTGTATGTAAAATTTGGTGCAATTAGGAGAAACGGTGTAGATTTGTGATAAAGGGCCTAAATGCAGGGAATGGAGTGGTCTGTCCAAAATTTAAAGTGGACTGTGTCACCCGCAGGGTTCCAAAGGGTAAGTATACAAAATGTGGTTCAGATCGGTGAAACGGTGTAGATTTGTGCCAAAGGACCTACTGTAAATGCAGGAAATGGAGTGGTCGGTCCGAAATTTCAAGCAGACAGTATTATTCGTCGGGTTCCAAAGGGTAAGTATGTAAAATTTGGTTCAGATCGGTGAAACGGTGTATATTTGGGTCAAAGGGCCTAATTACAGGAAATGGAGTGGTCTGTCCAAAATTTTATGTTAAGTGTGTTACTCGCAGGGTTCCAAAGGGTAAGTAGGTCTATACAAATTTTGGTTCAGATCGGTGAAATGGTGTAGATTTGTGCCAAAGGTCCTAAATGCAGGGAATGGAGTGGTCTGTCTGAAATTTCATGTATACATTGTTACCGACCGATCATGAAAATGAGCATTCAAATGAAAGAGAATTCACATTATCCGTGACGAATTGCACTCTAATTCCATAAATATCAATAATTTCATTAAAAATGACTTTCAAAAAATGGACGATGTGTGCGATTTGCAGATACTGTTGATGTATGAAAATACGCTCCATAATTGCTGCCTACTTCACATTTTGGTCGCTGTGACGCCCGTTTCATGTCATTTTAACATTATGAGGTCTTTCCTTTATCATTCTGCATGGATTTCAGAAACAGTTGCCTAAATCAAAGGAATGAGTACTCAAATCGTACGGTATGATTTCATAAATATCGAATAACCGGTGAGTGTTACAGCACACTCAATCAGTGACGAATTGCATTCTAAATTTCTTAAATATCATTTTTTGTACGAAGTGTTCGATTTGCAAAACCTATTGGGTAAAGTGTGGTTGATGAACATGCGAGATTTCTCGCACGGGTCCGTTAGTTTCTATTTAATTATAGAACTTGTTAAAGGTAAGTGCCTGAGACACAACCGACAAAGTCGTTGTTTAAAGCAGCATAACTATTCTTATGTTGACTAAGATACATTTCATTTCACGAATATATATATATACTAGCAGTAGTGCCCGGCTTCGCCCGGTGGATTTATTTGTTTCATGGATGATAATTAATACTATTACAGAACTGGCACATGCTACTTAAACTAAGAGAAAACAATATTTTAAAAATATATCTTTTTGTGGTCGTGGTGTAGGTGATAAGTAGAACAGTATAATGGACGTAACATTCAGGTCATTTTCCCGTAATGATAATTATGAATAGGGAAACAGCTATTTACTAACTACAGCACTGACACATGTAATTTACAAGCAAATTTACACACACAAAAATAGAAAGAGGAGCAAGTGAAATAAAAGGCAATGCCTAGGCCTATATCTCATTGGCTGTTAGAAATGTAGAGACCAATAGTGTCGTCTTTTGTCGCATAGCGTCGTAGGAAAATAATCAGAACTCTTTGGAAAACTTCGGCTATCCCGAGCTCCTGAGGTAGCAATAGTATCATTTATCGCCACATAGCGCTCAACGGTATGGTTCGGAATAAATGAAGGTAAATTTGAAAGCACCAACGCTTTTTGCAGCTGATAACCTCAATGTACTGCACCAACACCATTGCACTTATACAGATGCATAATATTTTCATGATGATAACTGTTTAAAGGGGCCTAAGAAATCTTTTTGCACTAATTACCCCCCCGTGACTGCAATTTATAAACAGCGCAAGATGCAACTATTTTCGCAATTCTGCACCAGATCACTGGTAGGGGTTACGTGATGCAGCCCGAATTGCCCGTCAACAATAGACTTATTAAATACTCTTACAGTTACATTACCACGGACATGAATGGTTCTAGTGCCTTAATACGTGGTTTTCAAGTTCATTTTGTCTGTTATTCTAAATTTAGGAAATGGAGAGCGTTTTCTAAAATATCAAGTGGACAGTGTTACCAGCAGGGTTTCAAAGTGTATGTAGAACTTGGTGCAATTAGGAGAAACGGTGTAGATTTGTGATGAAGGGCCTAATGCAGGGAATGGAGTGGTCTGTCCAAAATTTAAAGTGGACAGTGTAACCCGCAGGGTTCCAAAGGATAAGTATACAAAATGTGGTTCAGATCGGTGAAACGGTGTAAATTTGTGCCAAAGGACCTAAATGCAGGGAATGGAGTGGTCTGTCCGACATTTCAAGCAGACAGTGTTACTCGTCGGGTTCCAACGGGTAAGTATGTAAAATTTGGTTCTGATCTGTGAAACGGTGTATATTTGTGCCAAAGGGCCTAAATGCAGGGAATGGAGTGGTCTGTCCAAAATTTCATGTACAGTAAACAGTGTTACTCGCAGGGTTCCAAAGGGTAAGTATACAACTTTTGGTTCAGATTGGTGAAAGGGTGTAGATTTGTGCCAAAGGGCCTAAATGCAGGGAATGGAGTGGTCTGTCCAAAATTTCATGTACAGTAAAGAGTGTTACTCGCAGGGTTCCAAAGGGTAAGTATACAACTTTTGGTTCAGATTGGTGAAAGGGTGTAGATTTGTGCCAAAGGGCCTAAATGCAGGGAATGGACTGGTCTGTCATAAATTTCATGTAGACAGTGTTACTCGTAGGGTTCTAAAGGGTAAGTATACAAATTTTGGTTCAGATCGGTGCAACGGTGTAGATTTGTGCCAAAGGGCCTAAATACAGGGAATGGAGTGGTCTGTCCGAAATTTCATGCAGACTGTGTTACTCGCAGGGTTCTAAAGGGTAAGTATACAAATTTTGGTTCTGATCGGTGAAACGGTGTAGATTTGTGCCAAAGGGATTAAATGCAAGGAATGGAGTGGTCTGTCCGAAATTTCATGTAAACAGTGTTACTCGCAGGGTTCCAAAGGGTAAGTACACAAATTTGGGTTCAGATCGGGGAAAAGGTTTAGATTTGAACCCAAGGGCCTAAATGGAGGGAATGGACTGGTCTGTCATAAATTTCACGTAGACAGTGTTACCATCAGGGTTCCAAAGGGTACGTATACAAATTTTGGTTCAGATAGGTGAAACGGTGTACGTATCACTAACCATAACGCCAGTGCATGCGGATAAGAGTTATTCGAGAGCGCTTGTTCTACCGACTTACTGAACAAAAATCAATCTTTAAGGTTACCTGAGAGGCGTAGCCTAATGCTACATAGGCTATACTATTCCTCTTGAATCTGGCTATCATATAAAAAAAGAATTTTTCGAATCGGACTGGTAGTTCCAGAGATTAGCGCGTTTAAACACATAAACACACAAACACACAAACTCTTCAGCGTTATTATACATGTATTAGTATAGATATATAGTTACATATTACTCTACTCCCTAATATCCATGGAATGCTAAGTCAGACATTACTAAATGAATAACACATCATTTAGAGTTTCATGCTTTGATTTATGTACCGTACTCTCTCTCTCTCTCTCTCTCTCTCTCTCTCTTCAAACACAATGGTTTGGGCCTTACATATGAAGCAGTTAGTGATAGCAATATAGTTAATTGGCTATATAACAGCAATCTTAACAGTTACAGCATAAATTAGATCGTAGAATATGCAGAATGTTCGCCGCTTGCTCGTATAGTGGTGGGGGAAGCAGCCTTGTCGCTGCTTCACGCGCCGCACAGGCACTCACTTCACCTCGCCCTCTCTATTCGTCTCTGTTCTCGTTGCTATAGCAACGGCGTTAGTCCCCAACCCTAGCACTAATAATGTCGACTAGCGGACCCGTGCGAGAAATCTCGCATGTTTATAAGTCATACTTTCCCCAATAGGTTTATAATGAGTGATTTAAGGAGAAAGGTTGTTATGTTTTTATTTCAACCAAAAGATTATAGAACACTATTTACATTTCAGTTAGAATTCCAAGCTCTACGTTCTCTAACTTAAGAAGGCAATCACTGAAAATTGGATCATCATAACACTCATCAGTTATTCGATATTTATGAAAGCATCTTGGTCAAGATTTCCTGCTTTATCTTGTTGGCTGAGGAGCCTCTTTCCCCCTTATTAGGGCAGCCCTCGTTGGAAAAATTCTTCACACCCCGCTTACAGTGAGGCTCCCTTGTTCCCAAGTGCAACGATCAGCGTTAAACACCCTCGCACACTGCCTGCAGGGCAGCTTTCGCGTTCATGTGTGAGGTGCTCAGTGCTTAACTCCTTTGCACGTTACCTACAGGCGTGCTTTCGCTTTCTTGAGTGGAGCGTCAGCATGAGAGCGTGCTGTGGCTGGTATCTTTCTGTGAGCATTGTATACTGCTTCCTTGATCTGATTTTCCATGTTTTCCTGAAGTTGGGTTTTAATGTATTGTGTTAGGACCTCGACCTTTTCGGCAAGGGTGGCTATTACCACCCTACAGGATTTATTCATGTCTAGTGCCTCAGGTTTACATATTTCACACAGCCATATGTTTCCTGTTCTTTCTTTCAAGGACTTTGACTTCCTGACCAATTAGGCCAGTACAGTTCTCGTGGGTCTTTTCTCTGCACCTATCGCATTCGATTGTGCTGTCCTCGTTAGTGCATTGCCTCTGACATATCGGGCAGAATTCCTTTTTGTTGCTTCTGGGTGCACTCCGGGCAGAAAGCATCTTGGTCAAGATATCCTGCTTTATCTTGTCGACTGAGGAGCCTCTTTCCCTCTTATCAGCCTTCGTTTTAAAACTTCTTCACGCCCCGCTTACAGTGAGGCTTCCTTGTTCCTAAGTCCAACGATCAGCGTGGCTGGTTTCTTTCTTTGATATTTATGAAATTAGAATGCAATTCGTCACTGTTAATGCCATTTGTGTGCTGAGTCCATTGATTGACAGTTTAGCCGTAACACTCTCCGGTTATTCGATACATTAACTTCCAGTCAGAATTCCAAGTAGTACGCTCCCTAACCTAAAAAGGCAATCACTGAAAATTGGATCATCATAACACCGGTTATTCCGTATTTATGAAATTATACGATTTGAGTACCCAATCCATTGATTTACTAATTCTGAAAACCATGGGAAATGATAGATGATAGAAGAGAAACCTGTAAAAGAATTAATGTTTGATAGTTCTAAGGTTTTATACGCCGTAACACTCACCGGTTTTATGATTTAGAGTAGGACCTACTCAATCCATAGATTTACTGTTTCTGAAATCCATGCGAAATGACAGAAGAAAAACTGTAAGGGAATTAACGTTCAATAGCACACTTCTTACAAAAATTGATAGGCCTATATATGAAATTAGAATGCAATTCGTCACTGCTAATTTATGAGGCCTATATGATGATGATGATGATGATGATAGTTTTAAGGTTTTAGACGACAACTCATATTATAGCATGATACAGCAACAGTATTTGCAAAAAGCACACTTCTTACAAAAATCGATTTTTATGGAATTAGAATGCAGAAGAAAAACCTGTACCCAATCCATTGATTTACTGATTCTGAAAACCACATAGCAAAAAGCACAATTACTACAAAAATCGATATTTATGGAATTAGAATGCAGAAGAAAAACCTGTATCGCGGCATATTAACAAACCTGGAATTTCATAAATCCATTGTTTAGACTGATGAGCTTAAAGTATGTGTGTGCTGAGTCCATTGATTGAAAGCTCAACAGTAACACTCGCCGGTTAAACGATTTGAGTACCCAATCCAATGATTTAGCCGACTGATTCTGAAAACCATGGGAAATGATAGAAGATAACGTGTAAAAAAAATTAACTTAATGTTTAATAGTTCAAATGTTTTAGACGACGTAACACTCACCGGTTATACGACTAGGGTACTCAATCCATTGATTTACTGTTCCTGAAAACCATTCGAAATGATCGAAATTTATGAAATTAGAATGCAGAAGAAAAACCTGTAAAATAATTAACGTTTAATAGTTTTAGGGGTTTAGACGAGAACTCATAATTGCAGCTTGTTAAAGCATTAGTATTTGCAAATCGAACACTTCTTACAAAAAGTTATATTTATGAAATTACATTAGAATGCAATTCGTCACTGCTAATTTATGAAATTATACGATTTGAGTACACATTCCTTTGAATTACTGTTCCTGAAATCCATGCAAAATGATAAAGGAAAGACCTCAGAATGTTAAAATGACATGAAACGGGCGTCACAGCGGCCAAAATGTAAAGTGGACACGAATTATGGAGCGTATCTTCCTGCAGCAACAGTAACTGCAAATCACACACTTCGTCCAGTTTTTTAAAAGTCATTTTTTTAAAGAAATTATAGATATTTATGAAATTAGAGTGCAATGCGTCACTGGTAATGTATATTCTCTTTCATGTGAAAGCTCATTTTTTACGATCGATCGCTTGTGAGCGCCGCAGGAGGGATGCATACTACTGAAATAATATATATGATGCAACCTTCCCAGTATCCGAAGTACTGCACGGCACGGCGAACGTATCGCTGACTGGTTATCACCTGGGGTAATAGCTTCTACAGAATTTTCGTCCATGATTTAGACCAGTGGTTCCCAACGTTTGCCAGCTGACGCCCCTCTTTTCAGATACGGGTAGTCATCGCCCCCCCCCCCCCCTCCATTCGTCGCTTCTATAACCCCTTCGATAAACTGACGCGGAGGATATAGACCTAACCTAATAACACTACATAATATGAAGTACGTGCTTTATATCTATTACATACTAACAAAGAAAACACTCTTACAATAAATCCTTAAATTAGTCAACTAATGTCAGTAAGAGGGTTGACATTGTTTTCTCTTGGTAAAATTCGGTATGTTTGGTTTGATATTTGACAGAGCACAGCGGAGATCACCTTGCAACATCAAGCCGACAGTGCTGCTTTGCTTTTATGACACTCAGCGTTGAAAATCCTGACTCGCATTAATATGTCATTGAAAATGTGACAATGACATGCAATGCAACTTTGGCTATTACAGGATACACTGCAAGACAGTTTACCCAAAAGTCACCCAGTCCTAATATTTTGGAATCATCTTTTAGCTTTGATTCACACTTCAAATATATGGCTTGTTCTTGAAGTTGTGCTGGCAGTGCTTCAATGTCAATGGCAAACGGATTTATTGTTAACATCTAGGACCATTCATCCGACGAGATATCAGGAAAATTGAAGTTGAATTCTTGTGCCAGGGAATCCAAAATAATGTGACTGAATTTGAACCTTAAGTTTATTACGAACACGTTCATTTTCCGGCAAAATTTCATTAAGGCGGTGAAAGGATGAAAAGTTGTTCAACTGAAGCCGGCGTTTCCATAACTGTATATTTTTCAGGAAAGCTCTGATGACATCATACAGTAAGCAAGCATAATATTGGAGTTCTTGCCTTGGAGCTTAGTAGGGGAATAGTAGGGGTTCTAACCCACCCAGCGTTGCTCGGGCGGCGTCCATGTTAAATCATTAATATCTGGCCAACCCATGGTCCGATTTTGACAAATGAGAAGTCGTTGGACTCGGCTTGACACCCTCTTTCCAATGGACCACTCATTTCAACCCCTAAATAAAACCTACCCCTACTAGGGGGTCAAATTTTAATTTTTTAGTGAAAGTCTCTTTTCAAATGCGACATGTATAAGGTGCGCTGCTAAAATGAACTTAAACGTTGTTGTTCATATAGTGCATGCGTTTTGCTGGATGCCGCTATGGATCAACATTGTTGTTTTTGTTTTGTACGCATGCGCACTTGGGATTTTTGTAAGAGGGCGAGCTCTTTGAAAAAAAATGATTTATAAGAAGGGGTTTTGGTGGTGAGGAGAGAGCCAGATAGTCGCCTACTTTCCTACGAAGTTTGCCGATATCTCTCAAACGCAAGGTCGGATTTGGATGTGTGACGTGTCAAATCGCTTGTCTCGAAGCCCTATATATGTTATTAATAGGTTAAAGTTTTGAGAATGAGGGAAACAGGCTTTTTGGGGGTAAAACCATGATTTTAGACTTTTTCTGATATCTCACGAATGCATGGTCGGATTTGGTCCTATGACGTGTCAAATGGCTTATCTCGAAACCCTCTTTATTTTGGTAATAGGTTAAAGTTTTTGAGAATGAGGGAAACAGAATTTTTTGGTGTAAAACTGTGATTTTAGACTTTCTGTTATATCTCACAAACCAATATCGCCAGAGACGTATACGAGGTTTCGTAGGACTCGGGGTGACGCCCCTCCCCTCTCCCCCTTTCGAATATAGTATGTATGTTTAAAAAAAATGCGAAAGGGTCTAACGACACTTTTGTTGAAAACATTTAATTTTTAAAACTTTTTTTTAAAATCTGTCTAAAATATTCATGAAGAGTGGTTGTAGATAGAAAGAGACGATGCCACTGGGCACGTGTTTCAACGAAGCTGTTACAGGCCACGGTGGTGATATATCAATACAGTATTCGCTATTTCGATGATACGGCGGGTCGAGGGTTCGTTTTACGATTTTTCCTATGCTGGTATTCCTAATTCCTAAACCCCCTGAAGGGGGTCTTTAACGTGTAAACGACTATGAGTGACATGACAAATGATAATTCCTTGATCAGATGAAGCTGGCATAAGATAGAACAAACAGAACTTGGTTATATGTTGCTTGAAGGGAGTATAGAAAACAAACTTGCTGGGGCAGACTGACAGGATGTGGATGTTATTTGAGCTTAGTGGAATGCAATGACCTGACTTGACAACAGGGCAATGAAAAAAAGCACAGAGATGCTGAGGACACTTGAAGGTCAAAAGATATGGCAACCATGGTGGGAGGGGGAAGCGAGGTTAGATGTTGATGTTCAATAGATGAATTTATATTTTGCGAAGCATTGTTCGGAGAGGGTCATGTGACGACTTGTTTAAGAAAATTTATTTTTCCGATCTTTCCTATGGTGGACTCATTGACTGGAATAATCCAAAACTGCTAGGGCATGGCAATGAGATTTTATAAACCGATAATGGGATTTTGACAAACAAGGTCCCCCCCCAGAACTTGACATGATGTCATTCTTTTTATGGCTTATGAATTTTCCCCAAAAAAAGACCCAAAACAACAAGATCATGGACTTTTGCTTTTCTTAATATATTGCAAACCCATAATGTTAGATATTTACTGTGAGTGACGAAACCTAGCAAGGTAAAGAAAGAATTATTGTGGGCTACATGTATGGTGACTGACACGTCTTTGACCATAGGAACTTGTTTTCAGATCTGACTGTACTACATAGGGAGTATAGGTTGTAGGCATGGCTTGACAAACGGTGTACACAAATTCAATTTATCGATTCAAGAATTAAGAGTAGACTATCATTAATTAATTGGTTAAAGAGTGTAGCTAAAAATAAAAAAATGGTGACTACAATAAACTAAACTGAGCCAAGTCGAATCAAACCCAACTGAACCAAACCAAGCCTAAAGCAAACCAAACCTAATCAAGAACAAGCCAAGGGCTTAAGTGTAAAACTTGTAGGGGAATAGAGTCATTGGCAATGTCCAAAAGAAGGATAACGCTCTACCTTTAGAGGGTAAGGTAAAGCTAGCGCATGGTGCTAATGCATATTCCCAAGTACATGAACCACACACACACAACTATCCTATGCTGTTTTTATGAGTTGACTGTTAAAACTTACTCAGTGGTTACTGAGCAAGATGGTCGCTACACACAACAAGCTTTAAATACTTGAGGCTATTAATCTATATACACACACACACACACACACACCCGCTTGTTCTAAACTAAGCTGTCTTGCTGGCAGTGCTCACACAGTAGGCAAATGACAGAAATGCTTGGCTAACAGAAATACAATCATTTTCGGTTGTCTAATGTTACCAGCTAACCATTACGTGCTATAGTGGTTAGCACATGTGCCTCTTGCACTAGAGATCGTAACTCGATTTCTAGCTCTAAGGCCTAGAACGAATCAAACTAAGAAAGAAGGGTATGGTGACGCAGTGGTTAAACTGTTAGCCTTTCACTAAGGTAGACTAGGGTTTGATTTTAGGTTAATATACATGTCATAAACAAACAAACAAACAAACAAACAAACAAAAAAGCAGAGGTAATGTTTAAAACTGATTACACTTGTCTGTTTTAAAATATTACTTAGATTACAAATAGAAAGGTGGACTGGGTTTGATATACAGTTAATGCTGCCTATCGCATACTAGCCTGTAAGAAAGCCAAACAAGCAAAAGGCGTAGGTAGAGCAGTGGTAAAATCGCTATGTGTAGAGAACTACCTAACGGTTTTATGAACTGGCAAAGGTATGTCGCATAAACAGTGCAGGATACAATCCAGCAACCATAATTTTTATCTTGTGGAACAGAGAAAACATATATATAGAGAGAGATATAGAATGCTTATGTATGTATGTATGGGTAGCATTGATTGTTTGACCAGAGAAAATACGGTGAGGTAGAGTGGGAAGAGGGAGAATTAACACTTATATATGAATGGTAAATAGTATTTTTTTGTTTTTTTCAATAGTTTTGTTTTTCAAATACAGTGGTAGTTAGCCGTTATTTTGTAAAACATTCTTACTTGCAGTAGTAATAAGCCTCTACGGTTCCGCTAACACACATAGACAGACTGGTCAAGCATTCACATTAAGATCATTTACAAAAACATAAAATGAAAAATAAAAAATCTTGTTTTGTAAATATCGTTTTTCAACAGACACAAAATAAATAAAAATTGTATAAACAGCAAAATGGAAAATCCATGTTTCCATATAGACAAAATTTAAAAACCTAAAACGAACATTTAAAAAAATATATGTACAAATGGGAAATTGACAAATGCGTAAATATGAAAATGGAAAATCCATGTTTCCATATCATGAAATTGAAAAAACATCAAACTGTCATTTAAAAAAATGCAAATGGAAAACTGACAAACTGCAATGTGTGAAATGTGAAATTGAACAAATGGCTATCATTATTTTAAAAACTAAAAAAAAAAAAAACACGGTGCTGTATGGTCGAGGTGTGAATCAAACCCTCTCTACTTATTTTGGACCACCCGAGACTGAGTATACTTGTTTTAGTCCTCATACCACTTTTAAAATTTTGTATTAAAGCTAGGAATTGAACCCAAGAGTTTGTAGGGGGACACCAAGGTTAGAATATGTTAAACAGATAGTCTTAATCGTAGGGTGTTGTAGCTATATAGAGCTGAAACGATTAGCTTGGGACAGAGGAATTAAGATCTGCAGCAAACCAGTCAAACGACTAAAGACTCAAACAACAACATGTAAGCTCACCAAAATAATGTTGTGTAACGGTAAATGTTAGTCAACGAACAGTAATGCATTACTAAAACCCATCACACGATTCCTAAGAGCTTTTTCTAAAGTTATTTTAAAATGCCTTTAACTCTATATTAAACACCCAGTTCACAATATTCATAACTGCAATGTTACGATAAAACAAAACAAAATCTATATTTCAAAACAAGCAAGTGGTTTAGTCAATGTATACTGGGAAAAGTTTTGTAAACTCTCAAGTCCACAAGACTAATTAAATTAGTAACTGTCAGGTTGGCCGAGTGGTTAAGGTCAAATTTCCTGTACAAGGAAGCAAGGGTACGAATCCCTTACCTGACATAACTATTGCCTTAACATGGCTTGTCCACACTGAATTATTATGATACTTGCTACACAAACCATAGACAGAGTGTATTGTTTAAGACACTCTCTTTATGAACATAGTCAGAGACTGTTGATGGTTAACAATTGCATTAATAGCGGGACATGGGGATAGCAATTAAGAAAAACAGCCAATACCCATACAATATTTTTATTCATTTAGTTTTTTTTTTACAATAGTTACACACTGAATACCACTTTTATATCTTTTTATCATTGTTTGATATAGATTTTAAACACAACGATTGTTGTAGATCCTTTTATAACATTCTCCAGGTACTCTTGTTCTTAAAAACTGGGGAAGCCGCAATGGTTTTATAGACATTAAACCCTCATACTCTTCTTTTTCATCATCATCATCATCATCATCATTATCATTATAAATATTATCATCATAATTATTATAGTCATTGTCACCAACATCATCATCATCATCACCCTCAACATCACTAGAACTATCCAATTCCTTTTTTTCCTTTTCAAAAGGGACCTCTTGAAGAGTCTGTGTTGCTTTTGATATTGTTAAGGATTTTTTGAACGTTGACAACTGTCCTAACATGACTTTTTGAGGAGATGATAATTGCTTTTCAACAAACAATGCACTATCTTGAGCAGCAATATCATTTTCTTGAACTTGCTTTTTAGCATTTCCATGATATTTTGTTGACAGCAACAGTGTTTTATTTGTTACACTACATTGATGATTACCCACACTTAAGACCTTACCATTCTTACTTTTTAGATGACCTAAACATTTTGTTGTCCTTTGTTTTGAGCACTGCCAAAATATGATTCCATTCACATTTTGCCGCTTATAGTTATAGGAGTAGCCTTGATACAGTGCACATGGTTTGCCTTTATTGGTTATAGTATATTCCATAGTAGTAACTGACTTGTAAAGTTGATCTACCTACTACAAAGGTCAGAACAATTCTGATGAAAGTGTGATTTTGTGTTGACGTTTTATATAGGATGATGTTGGTGACTTATGCTGGTGGCTTATGTTGGTGGCTTATGTTGGTGGCTTATATTGGTGGCTAATGTTGATGGCTTATGTTGGTGGCTTATGTTGGTGGCTTATCTTGGTGGCTTATATTGGTGGCTTATGTTAAAGGCTTATGTTGGTGGCTTATATTGGTGGCTTATGTTGATGGCTTATGTTGGTGGATTATGTTGGTGGCTTATGTTGATGGCTTATGTTGGTGGCTTATATTGGTGGCTTATGTTGATGGCTTATGTTGGTGGCTTATTTTGGTGGCTTATGTTGGTGGCTTATATTGGTGGCTTATGTTGATGGCTTATGTTGGTGGCTTATGTTGGTGGCTTATGTTGGTGGCTTATATTGGTGGCTTATGTTGATGGCTTATGTTGGTGGCTTATGTTGGTGGCTTATGTTGGTGGCTTATTTTGGTGGCTTATATTGGTGGCTTATGTTGATGGCTTCTGTTGGTGGCTTATGTTGGTGGCTTATATTGGTGGCTTATGTTGATGGCTTGTTGGCGGCTTATGTTGACGGCTTATGTTGGTCGCTTATATTGGTGGCTTATGTTGATGGCTTATGTTGGTGGCTTATGTTGGTGGCTTATGTTAATGCCTTATGTTGGTAGCTTATTTTGATGTTAGTTTTCGTTATATAAGGTATTTGTTCCATTCATTTATGACGTCATAACCAGTCTTAAAGCAAGTCTAAACTTGTCCGACATTTGGATTTTTTGTTCATGTGTGAAACTATCAAGTACCAATGATCAAGTGAGCTTCTTTCTCTCTAATCCGCAGTTCTGCCCCATAGCATTGAGAATATTTATTGTAGTAGCCTATAAAGATACAAAAAAATCATGTCTAATACAGTTTAGCTATAAATGACCAGAACCACTATATATAACATTTTATTCTAAGAGCTTTCCATAATGATAAGAAAAAAGAGCTTACCATAATGATGGATTGTGTAAGTATACGTCTTTTGCTGCTTGATGCCACTACTAAAGTGATACTCATACAACAAACAAGTGAGTTCATGTTTTGCTGACGTAATCGTATGTTCTCCCGCACGCACACGCCTTTCGCGAAGCAGGCGCACACGCCAAAGGTGAGTGCGTGCTGGGGAACATACGATTACGTCAGCAAAACATGAACTCACTTGTCTGTTGTATGAGTATCACTTTAGTAGTGGCATCAAGCAGCAAAAGACGTTTACTTACACAATCCATCATTATGGTAAGCTCTTTTTTCTTATCATTATGGAAAGCTCTTAGAATAAAATGTTATATATAGTGGTTCTGGTCACTTATAGCTAAACTGTATTAGACATGATTTTTTTTGTTTCTTTATAGGCTACTACAATAAATATTCTCAATGCTATGGGGCAGAACTGCGGATTAGAGAGAAAGAAGCTCACTTGATCAATGGTACTTGATAGTTTCACACATGAACAAAAAATCCTACATATCGGACAAGTTTAGACTTGCTTTAAGACTGGCTATGACGTCATAAATGAATGGAACAAATACATTATATAACAAAAACTAACATCAAAATAAGCTACCAACATAAGCCACCAACATAAGCCACCAACATAAGCCATCAACATAAGCCACCAATATAAGCCACCAACATAAGCCGTCAACATAAGCCGCCAACATAAGCCATCAACATAAGCCACCAACATAAGCCACCAACATAAGCCACCAACATAAGCGATCAACATAAGCCACCAACATAAGCCATCAACATAAGCCACCAATATAAGCCACCAACATAAGCCATCAACATAAGCCATCAACATAAGCCACCAACATAAGCCACCAACATAAGCCACCAACATAAACCGCCAACATAAGCCACCAACATAAGCCATCAACATAAGCCAATAACATAAGCCACCAACATAAGCCATCAACATAAGCCACCAACATAAGCCACCAACATAAGCCACCAACATAAGCCATCAATATAAGCCACCAATATAAGCCACCAACATAAGCCGCCAACATAAGCCATCAACATAATCCACCAACATAAGCCATCAACATAAGCCACCAATATAAGCCACCAACATAAGCCATCAACATAGCCACCAATATAAGCCACCAACATAAGCCACCAACATAAGCCACCAACATAAGCCATCAACATAAGCCACCAACATAAGCCACCAACATAAGCCATCAACATAAGCCACCAACATAAGCCACCAACATAAGCAAGCAACATAAGTCATCAACATAAGCCACCAATATAAGCCTCCAACATAAGCAACCAAAATAAGCCACCAACATAAGCCACCAACATAAGCCACCAGCATAAGTCACCAACTTCATCCTATATAAAACGTCAACACAAAATCACACTTTCACCAGAATTGTTCTGTCCTTTGTAGTAGGTAGATCAACTTTACAAGTCAGTTACTACTATGGAATATACTATAACCAATAAAGGCAAACCACGTGCACTGTATCATGGCTACTCCTATAACTATAAGCGGCAAAATGTGAATGGAATCATATTTTGGCAGTGCTCAAAACAAAGGACAACAAAATGTTTAGGTCATCTAAAAAGTAAGAATGGTAAGGTCTTAAGTGTGGGTAATCATCAATGTAGTGTACCAGAAAAGACACTGTTGCTGTCAACAAAATATCATGGAAATGCTAAAAAGCAAGTTCAAGAAAATGATATTGCTGCTCAAGATAGTGCATTGTTTGTTGAAAAGCAATTATCATCTCCTCAAAAAGTCATGTTAGGACAGTTATCAACGTTCAAAAAACCCTTAACACTATCAAAAGCAACACAGACTCTTCAAAAGGTCCCATTTGAAAAGGAAAAAAAGGAATTGGACAGTTCTAGTGATGTTGAGGGTGATGATGATGATGATGATGATGATGATGTTGGTGACAATGACTATAATAATTATGATGACAATATTTATAATGATAATGATGATGATGATGATGATGATGATGATGAAAAAGAAGAGATGAGGGTTTAATGTCTATAAAACCATTGCGGCTTCCCCAGTTTTTAAGAACATGAGTACCTGGAGAATGTTATAAAAGGATCTACAACAAGCGTTGTGTTTAAAATCTATATCAAACAATGATAAAAAGATATAAAAGTTGTATTCAGTGTGTAACTCTTGTAAAAAAAAACTAAATGAATAAAAATATTGTACGGGTATTGGCTGGTTTTCTTAATTGCTATCCCCATGTCCCACTATTAATGCAATTGTTAACCATCAACAGTCTCTGACTATGTTCATAAAGAGAGTGTCTTAAACAATACACTCTGTCTATGGTTTGTGTAGCAAGTATCATAATAATTCAGTGTGGACAAGCCATGTTAAGGCAATAGTTATGTCAGGTAAGGGATTCGTACCCTTGCTTCCTTGTACAGGAAATTTGACCTTAACCACTCGGCCAACCTGACAGTTACTAATTTAATTAGTCTTGTGGACTTGAGTGTTTACAAAACTTTTCCCAGTATACATTGACTAAACCACTTGCTTGTTTTGAAATATAGATATTGTTTTGTTTTACCATAACATTGCAGTTATGAATATTGTGAACTGTGTGTTTAATATAGGGTTAAAGGCATTTTAAAATAACTTTAGAAAAAGCTCTTAGGTATCGTGTGATGGGTTTTAGTAATGCATTACTGTTCGTTGACTAACATTTACCGTTACACAACATTATTTTGGTGAGCTTACATGTTGTTGTTTGAGTCTTTAGTCGTTTGACTGGTTTGCTGCAGATCTTAATGCCCCTGTCCCGAGCTAATCGTTTCATCTCTATATAGCTACCACACCCTACAATTAAGACTATCTGTTTAACATATTCTAACCTTGGTCTCCCCCTACAAGCTCTTGGGTTCAATGCCTAGCTTTAATACAAAATTTTAAAAGTGGTATGAGGACTAAAACAAGTATACTCAGTCTCGGGTGGTCCAAAATAAGTAGAGAGGGTTTGATTCACACCTCAACCATACAGCACCGTGTTCTTTTTTTTTAGTTTTTAAAATAATGATAGCCATTTGTTCAATTTCACATTTCACACATTGCAGTTTGTCAGTTTTCCATTTGCATTTCTTTAAAATGACAGTTTGATGTTTTTTCAATTTCATGATATGGAAACATGGATTTTCCATTTTCATATTTACGCATTTGTCAATTTCCCATTTGTACATATATTTTTAAATGTTCGTTTAAGGTTTTTAAATTTTGTCTATATGGAAACATGGATTTTCCATTTTGCTGTTTATACATTTTTTATTTATTTTGTGTCTGTTGAAAAACGATGTTTAGAAAACAAGATTTTTATTTTTCATTTTATGTTTTTGTAAATGATCTTAATGTGGGTGCTTGACCAGTCTGTCTATGTGTGTTAGCGGAACCGTAGAGGCTTATTACTACTGCAAGTAAGAATGTTTTACAAAATAACGGCTATCTACCACTGTATTTGTAAAACAAAACTATTGAAAAAAACAAAAAAATACTATTTACCATTCATATATAAGTGTTAATTCTCCCTCTCCCCACTCTACCTCACCGTATTTTCTCTGGTCAAACAATCAATGCTACCCATACATACATAAGCTTTCTATATCTCTCTCTCTATATATGTTTTCTCTGTTCCACAAGATAAAAATTATGGTTGCTGGATTGTATCCTGCACTGTTTATGCGACATACCTTTGCCAGTTCATAAAACCGTTAGGTAGTTCTCTACACATAGCGATTTTACCACTGCTCTACCTACGCCTTTTGCTTGTTTGGCTTTCTTACAGGCTAGTATGCGATAGGCAGCATTAACTGTATATCAAACCCAGTCCACCTTTGTATTTGTAATCTAAGTAATAATTTGAAAAGAGACAAGTGTAATCAGTTTTAAACATTATCTCTGCTTTTTTGTTTGTTTGTTTGTTTGTTTGTTTATGACATGTATATTAACCTAAAATCAAACCCTAGTCTACCTTAGTGAAAGGCTAACAGTTTAACTACTGCGTCACCATACCATTTTTTCTTGGTTTATTCGTTCTAGGCCTTAGAGCTAGAAATCGAGTTACGATCTCCAGTGCAAGAGGCACATGGGCTCACCACTATAGCACGTAATGGTTAGCTGGTAACATTAGACAACCGAAAATGATTGTATTTCTGTTAGCCAAGCATTTCTGTCATTTGCCTACTGTGTGAGCACTGCCAGCAAGACAGCTTAGTTTAGAACAAGCGAGTGTGTGTGTGTGTAGATTAATAGCCTCAAGTATTTAAAGCTTGTGTGTAGCGACCATCTTGCTCAGTAACGACTGAGTATGTTTTAACAGTCAACTCATAAAAACAGCATAGGATAGTTGTGTGTGTGTGGTTCATGTACTTGGGAATATGCATTAGCACCATGCGCTAGCTTTACCTTACCCTCTAAAGGTAGAGCGTTATCCCTTCTTTTGGACATTGCCAATGACTGCATTCCCCTACAAGTTTTACACTTAAGCCCTTGGCTTGTTCTTGATTAGGTTTGGTTTGCTTTAGGCTTGGTTTGGTTCAGTTGGGTTTGATTCGACTTGGTTCAGTTTAGTTTAATGTAGTCACCATTTTTTTATTTTTAGCTACACTCTTTAACCAATTAATTAATTATAGTCTACTCTTAATTATTGAATCGATAAATTGAATTTTGTGTACACCGTTTGTCAAGCCATGCCTACAACCTATACTCCCTATGTACTACAGTCAGATCTGAAAACAAGTTCCAATGGTCAAAGACGTGTCAGTCACCATATATGTAGCCCACAATAATTCTTTCTTTACCTAGCTAGGTTTCGTCACTCACAATAAACATCTAACATTATGGGTTTGCAATATATTAAGAAAAGAAAAAGTCCATGATCTTGTTGTTTTGGGTCTTTTTTGGGGGAAAATTCATAAGCCATAAAAAGAATGACATCATGTCAAGTTCTGGGGGGGGGGGACCTTGTTTGTCAAAATCCCATTATCGGTTTATAAAATCTCAAGGCCATGCCCTAGCAGTTTTGAATTATTCCAGTCAATGAGTCCACCATAGGAAAGATCGGAAAAATAAATACTCTTAAACAAGTCGTCACATGACCCTCTCCGAAAATTGCTTCGCAAAATATAAATTCATCTATTGAACATCAACATCTAACCTCGCTTCCCCCTCCCACCATGGTTGCCATATCGTTTGACCTTCAAGTGTCCTCAGCATCTCTGTGCTTTCTTTCATTGCCCTGTTGTCAAGTCAGGTCAATGCATTCCACTAAGCTCAAATAACATCCACATCCTGTCAGTCTGCCCCAGCAAGTTTGTTTTCTATACTCCCTTCAAGCAACATATAACCAAGTTCTGTTTGTTCTATCTTATGCCAGCTTCATCTGATCAAGGAATTATCATTTGTCATGTCACTCATAGTCGTTTACACGTTAAAGACCCCCTTCAGGGGGTTTAGGAATTAGGAATTCCAGCATAGGAAAAATCGGAAAACGAACCCTCGACCCGCCGTATCATCGAAATAGCGAATACTGTATTGGTATATCACCACCGTGGCCTGTAACAGCTTCGTTGAAACACGTGCCCAGTGGTATCGTCTCTTTCTATCTACAACCACTCTTCATGAACATTTTAGACAGATTTAAAAAAAGTTTTAAAAATTAAATGTTTTCAACAAAAGTGTCGTTAGACCCTTTCGCATTTTTTTTAAAACATAAATACTATATTCGAAAGGGGGAGAGGGGAGGGGCGTCACCCCGAGTCCTACGACCCCTCGTATACGTCTCTGGCGTTATTGGTTTGTGAGATATAACAGAAAGTCTAAAATCACAGTTTTACACCAAAAAGTTCTGTTTCCTTCATACTCAAAACTTTAACCTATTAATAACATATATAGGGCTTCGAGACAAGCGATTTGACACGTCACACGTCCAAATCCGACCTTGCGTTTGAGAGATATCGGCAAACTTCGTAGGAAAGTAGGCAACTATCTGTCTCTCTCCTCACCACCAAAACCCCTTCTTATAAATCATTTTTTTCTAAGAGCTCGCCCTCTTAGAAAAATCCCAAGTGCGCATGCGTACAAAACAAAAACAAAAATGTTGATCCATAGCGGCATCCAGCAAAACGCATGCGCTATATGAGCAACAATGTTGAAGTTCATTTTAGCAGCGCACCTTATACATGTCGCATTTGAAAAGAGACTTTCACTAAAAAATTACAATTTCACTCCCTAGTAGGGGTTGGTTTTATTTAGGGGTTGAAATGAGTGGTCCATTGGAAAGAGGGCGTCAACGCGAGTCCAACGACACCTCATTCGTCAAAATCGGACCATGGGTTGGCCAGATATTAATGATTTAACATGGACGCCGCCCGAGCAACGCTGGGTGGGTTAGAACCCCTACTACTCCCCTACTGAGCTTTAAGTTCAAACTGTTCAAAGTTTCAAAGAAATCACAAAGATATGCCAATGAGACGATAAAATTGGCATTGATTTTGACCCTTACAACACAGCAAATTCCTTATTTCACCTCCAACCTCGCGGCTCCGCAGAGGTTTTTGCTGACAGTTGGCAATTAGCCTACCAGTGCTTTTGAACGATTGACTTTGCGCGACGATCACTTGGAGAGATTCGAAAAATGTTTATTATACAAAATTGTAATATTCGAGTTAAAAAAATTTAATTCGGAAATCACTTCACGCCCCCTTTGATAAATCCCCACGCCCCCCAGGTTGGGAACCCCTGATTTAGACAGTTGAAAACTATGGACTAAGGTCTGTAATAATTTCTACCGATTAAGGTACTAGCAAAGTTATTAGCCTTGGAGCCCCCAGCACTGATCGACTTACCCACTGGTATTATTTATTCATTTATTCATTTATTCATTCATTTATTTATTTAATTATTCAAATCGCGTATCCTCCAAGCTTGTCTTCACCCACAGACTCTGCGACGGTTCATTCCTCAACCACCACAAGGAAAGTGTCCTGTAGCTGGACACACTTTGTCAGCAGATACAGCGCGGGATGGTGACAGGCCGATCGCCCAGACGACCGCTAACTTGGTTCTATTGAAGGAAAGGTCAGGGAAGGGAGTGGTAAGGAAGCCGACAGTGGATCTGTTGAAAGGAACTGTCCTGGCATTTGCCTGGGGGGTGAGGGTGGGAAACCACGGAAAACCATTTTCAGATGGCTGAGGTGGGATTCGAACCCACGCCCTCCCGATACCAGCGAGGCACGAGGTAGCGAATCACCACTCTCGGCCACACCGGCCGGGATTTTTATTTATTTATTTATTTATGAAGAAAATAAACCAACTATCAACGCAACGTAGGCCTACACCTACCCTCTCTTCAGTATAGTTCACAAAACATGTTTCATTGGCTTGTGGCACGTACACTGAGTTCTTGTCTAAGTGTACCTATTTTAAGGCCACTGTTGCCTCCTTCCAAATCTTGGAGGTTCAATTCATGGCTCTGCTAAAAATGTTTTTCAGATTCCAGGGCTAAAGCCTCGTGAAGCGAAACTGAGAATAGGTGGGTTCAGAGTTCAATTCCGTAGCTCATGAACACGAAAATAACGATCACGTAATCCTACAAACTTAAATTCCCACGTCACACATCCTAAAAGAGGTTTACCGTGGTTTTCAACGTCTACTCAAAGCATTTGCCGGGTTGGTTATTAACTTAAGGTCACTATTTATTTCCTTCCCAATCCTAAATGTAAAGATTTGAAGCCATTCTTTCAGTGTTGCGTATACCAGGAGACACATATAGTCTAAATTACCCAATGTAACAGTGATATAATGTAATATTTTCCAGGAGTGTATTTACATATTTATGTGTTGTACCCCATCCATTCATACTGTATTCGTGTTGACTGACAGAAGAGTTACAAATCACAGTTCCCAATCCTAGCAACGAATACACATAGTACAACAGAAACCTCAATAACACAAGTTATCTGAAAAATTCTAGACTCAGATAAGTACACGAAGCTGATGATCACGATGTACAAACCCCTAAATGAAACAATAAAAACAACATTAGCGATATCCGAGGACAATGTGACATGGACGAGCGAAATGCGAGAGGGAAAATGGGGAGTGGAGTATTCTGTCTTGCGTGTTTACACCGTACCACCGTGTACATAACCACGAGCTTGGCCTTAATTAGGAATTAAGACATTGCAAGACATGAGGATTTCTCAGTCTGTACAAACCTATTTTGAGAAGCGAAATCTCTATGATCCCTTCAACATGCCAAGAGAACAGTGAACGTAAGCTGTAGCTGTCGTTTCGATGATGTGCTTGGTCTATGCTTAGGAAGTGGGACATACAGCAAAGAAGGGAACCCATCAGTCTCACTTGTGTGATAGAGCCACTGATATCTATACAGTATAGAGATCAGTGGATAGAGCCCATCACGCGTCATGGCGCGCCTCCCTCGGAAGTGATGGGCTCTATATCGGCAACGCTGTACAGCTTTCCTCGTATCGGCTAGCTGCTGAACCATGTCTTATTTTCCCGTACAAATACAAACCGATATAAAATAAGTGAATTAATTTACGTATTTCACATTCATACAGCATACCCTGTTGATGTATAAGAATTACAACGCGTCCAAGAACTACATTTTCCAACCACCCGGGGCCGAGGACAAGTTACCTTTGTTGGTGTTTTGTTGTTTCTTGGACGCACAAAATTTTGACATTAATAAACCAGTTATACAACATTCCAATGTATATTGTGTTAAAAATTAGATTCAATCTGATGACGGGTTTTTGAGATAATAATTCCTAAATGTGACGCATGGTTGAAACACGCTTAAAAACGGACACGGTGTTCCAACTGCGATAAAAATATTAAAATACAAATAACAAATTCCAAACCTACATGAACTAACGTAAAATAGAACGACGAAAATGATGATGTTATTGGATTTTATATAGGCCTATTGGTTACTTCACAAACAACCTTCAAACTCGAGTGCACATAATATTTTGGTCGACAGTAGTTATCTCACATGTCGTAGTTCGAAATTCTCCTTTGTCCATTTTCGATCTACAGTATCATGGCTCCTGTGCCGTAAACCTGGGGTTATTAGTAACAGAGATATCGATACCAACGTTTTTTTTTATAGTGCTGTACTATTTTCTGCCATTAGCAGCAGGGGCGTAAAACACAGAGAGGGCAGGGTGCAAGACAAAATTCTTAAGTAGCCTACCCTTAAAAGAAATAAAAATAAAATAACCAGAAAGTATTCTATAAACGATTTAATACTACGTTAGGCGTTAAATGGGAAAAGTCATCTTGCCTTCATAGTCGCAATTTCTTCAATTTCTTTATACAGGAAAATAAAAAACAGTCTATTTTTGCCCCCGCTGCCATTTCCCGCCAAGGCGCTAACTAAGCCGACTAAGGCCCTTTGAGCTTTGTCCACTTACCACGACGATCCGTACTGGGAAACAAAAAATCATTACTCCTGCCCGGAAACAACAGCGCGCGCGTCTTTTTTTTAAATAAACAAGGTAAAATAACATGACTCTTTCCTCGCACATCTCGCTTTTTAATCACACCCTACGCATGCGCCCTGCGTTGCGCCGACAAGGTTTGAAAAGCAATGATGCACGTGACTTTAGGAGTTCGACATTATTTTCTTATGCCGTATTTATCCAAACCGGTGGAGCTCCAGCATTTCATCAGTTTCTGTCTAAACGTTGTTGATTACTTCGTTTAAATTTGTGAAGTTTGTACTTTGTCACTGTGATGATCGTGAATCTGCTCGGCGTACCTGCTTCAGGCTGCTCTGCAGAGATAAGTTTTTCGGTGATGAGACCACCTCCGATCTACGATGGGACAAATTAGACGGAACACGGAATCATTGCTGTCTACTAGCCACCTACTCGGAAATGGTTTACAAGCTCAATTACACGCGTCTTGCTCAAGAGATTGTAAACAAAGATCGACGGCAATCCAGGGTCGTCGTCCCCCACCCCCACCCGAAATTTTGTCACACATAATATTTCTTTATGAATGAAAACATTAAAATCTAATATACTGAACCCTTCAGTATCGCAGTGTTTATATGCAAAAATCTTTATCAAGGGGTCGCGCTCAGTTCATAGTGTGATATACGTTCGCCAAACAACATGCTCTACTGAGGGAAGGGTCATAGGAGTAAAACTATAATTAAGAAAGGAAGTGACAAGACGTAAAATAATAACATAATTTAATGACTAATGGTGCATAAATGAATATAAATAACAACAATATTATTCCTCCCTGAATCTTCCCATGACAGAAATATATATAACGTTGAGGGATCAGACGGATCTCCTCCTCATAAAAATGTGGATCCAAGTTCCACCAACTTACATCAGGATTTTATGTACGCGTAATAACTAACTACGAGGAATGAGTACTTGGATGACTGTTCGTTTACATCGGGTAACAGCCACGGTGCTTACGAACAATCATCTCCTAAATCAACGTTTACGGATATAGGACACAACACTAATAAAAACCTTTAAATTAATGCTGACACACAATCTAATATCTAATATTTACAGGAATCTCCCTCGAGACCCTCTCCCAGTGAGATAGCTCATCTGACAACGAGCTTGCCTGCAAGGCCAAAATGCTCAAACAAACAAACAATGAAAAAACAGCGCCGCACGTGACCACTCGGAGTCACTGACACAAGACTAAAAAAAAAACAACAACATGCAAAAACACATGCCGCACGGCTGACATTATTTTACAAGAATAGAAAAAATTGCGATAAGATAACGCTTCGGAGATTATAATGATTCGTAGGCAACTCCCATTTATTTAAACAATTTTTATCATCGATCAGTTCTTATTCTGTATTTCAACTATTAATACGGAGCCAACATGTACTCCACTAATGACCTCGATGCAATCTGTTCAGCCCGCCTTGTGAAAACAGGTTGCCCCCTTTCTCTCAACTCTTGTCATCATCCAGGTCCAGTGTGTAAAAATAACTTGACCAACTGTCCCGTTATCTCGTAGAATCAACAGCAACAAATCTCAACCATATGCACATATGGCAAGACATTAATCGATATAGTCACATACGCCCTCGCAAGGTCACGATATGGACTCGGCACCAAGCTGACATAAATCAGTCTACGCTGAAATTACCGCTTGTAATGACCAATAAAACACACACACACTCATTGCTGGGAATGACATAACACTTTTCACACAGGTCGGTTGAATCAGATGCTCACAATTTATTTAGGAATATTAAAACCTATGAGAGAGCTGAATGCTCTTTGCCACAACTCACATTGCTCCAAAGGCAATAAACTTAATGAATCTGATCAATAATAAACACTACAAAGATCAATTTACCCACCAATCTACTTTATGATTATATTATTTCAGCCCTACTTCTGAAACACAATATATCTCCGAGAGACGTTTCTTAACCGCATTGCGTAAACATATGCGAACGCGGTCGTCCAGATAGCCACGTTAATTAAAACGAACAAACAAGGACCTACGACTACGAACACTTGTGCGAGCTGTTTCCATGCAAAATGTGTGTCAGACCAAAACTAAATACACTACGTTAATCAACACAAGCAAGATATTTACAAAAAAATATGTCCCATATACCATAAGTTGATTTGTCAGATAATAAGAATATTATTCAGTACTCATCCTCGGCCAGTCACCCGTCAGCGGACATCTGCAGCCATCTCCCTACTTAATGCTTCTTAGCTCGTCTCGAACATTTCAAATGAGTGTTGACAGTTCCAAACTTCTTCCAAGATAAGCGATGTCATCTCTCGTGCTGATGCAAAAAGTTATAGGTTATTACACACTCGATTTCTGTCTACTAAATTCACCGTTTAGGTACTTATTTCCCCAAAACAGTCTGTTGGCGAATTGTCGATGATACTGGCCCTACAAAATTAGTACTGTTACTATCTATCACACTGAATTTGCAACACATTTGTCTTAATAAAAATCTGTGTCCTCATGACACGCAAAGTACAAGTGCCTACGTCCTCAGACGCGCAAAACACAAGATGTCAACCTGTGTCCTCCGACACACAAAATAACGTCAGCCTACGTCCTCAGACGCACAAAATGTAATGTAATGTCTTGGCTCTTCACGCCACTTATAAATGAACTGGCCCTAGGTATCGATAGAGGGGGAAAATATATAAAAATTTCTCAAAATAATAGTGGTACAGGAATGAAACAAATATCACTGGACTCGTAAAATTGCGCAGGCCAAGAATATGCCCATTAATTCTAGAATCGATCGTAGAGATGTTGTCTAGCCGATCTCCCGCGTTAATGCTAGCTATCGCGTGCCCCAGCTAGACTTGGCGCGTTCATAAGCATTCATCTCCTATTGGTTCCACTATTACGTTATTTTCGCGGTTTTTATCAGACCTCGGCCTAGTTGGAGTGTCCAGTAGTACCATCAGCCACTCACGTTACTGCATTATATTTTTTCTAGGCGCGAATAGTACAATGAACATGCCACAAGCGTGTCTCACCACGCGTCCCTTCTATTCTGAGGTAGCCAGCACCTGTCCTTCTGAATCATCGATAGGCTATTTCCTTTCATATTCCTTAAGTATTTAGCCTTTTGTCAAACTGCTGCAGGTATATCCCCACTGTCTCCAACAAATGCTTGAAGTTTCCTCATCTTTGTCTGGCTATTTCATGACGCTGGTGGAAATATTAATTAATTGTAGAAATAAAACATCGAATCATTTATCCATCAGAGGATAAAGGGTTCACAACTCCTTCACTCACAAAAATTCGAACTTAGGATAAAGTCGAATTTAAAAAAAAAACTTCCGTAGGCCATTTTGTTTTATTTCAGAATCACCCTTTTTCTATTACTTGGTCTAGCCGCTCCTGTCTTGAATGGCATTTACTCGTTTTATTTCCTGCTTGGACCTCACCCTCTCAGTCTGCTTGCGTGACTCGCTGATGCCTTAGGCAACACTCTGCCCGTCTCGTTAATGTTTGTCAACACCACCTCCACTTCCTCCTTCACGTGCCGTACTCACCTGCCCCCCGTCCATTTGGTTGATATAGGACGTCCATATATTTAAACTGCATCATTATTTCGGCGCTCCCATGGTTCACTTCTTCGATACGTCTTTAAATTGGCTGCATTGTAGACCGACATTGTTCCTGTGCTTAACTCTTTCACTCTGTACGCATTATTTCCTAGGTTTCTTACAATAGAATAGGGTCCTACGAACTTTTCACAGAATTTGCTGAAGATCTTCTTCTCTGGATCAGATGTAGCGGGTCGTTTCACCAAAACGAGCTGGTTGATTTCTAGATCACGGTGAAATCTCTTATTTCTCACTCGCCGTAATCTGCGATCTGCTTGTTTTCTCATGTAGGCTCTCGTTCTCTCTATTCGCAGGTCAGGTGCTATCATGGGATCTTGTGGGCAGTTAATGATGCTTTTCCACGTTCTCACTGGATACTCGTTTTTGTGTAAGACCATAGGGATCTGTCCTGTTGACTCGTGCCTGGTAGAATTCATGCATGTTTCTACATCCTTAATTTTATCCACCCACTTATGATGCTCATTGGGAATGGAGATTCTCAAGTACGATGTCACAGATTTTATTGCACGCTCACTTGGATTAGCTTGGGCATGTCGGATACTGCTTAAAACATGTTCTATACCCATGTCCTCCATTCCTTTCTTGAATTCGGCGCTTGTAAAATAGCTACCATGGTCTGATAAAATAAACTCTGGTTTTCCCATAGTTGGAATTACTCTATTGCGTATGCGGCTTAGTACTTGTTTAGATGTTGTTTTCTGGATGGGACACAATACTACGAATTTGGAGAATACATCCAGACAAACTAATAAATGGCGGCACCCTCGCCTCCCTTTCGGAATTGGACCGAAACTGTCGATTGCCAGCATCTCTCACGGCTTCTGAGGTAACAGTAATTTAGGATACTGCCTCATTAAATAGTTATTGGGCTTTGTCCTCTGACAAGGATCACAAGTCGTAATGACGTCACATATAGTTGTTCTCATACGTGGCCATGTAAATGTCTCTCCTATTGTCGCTTCGCATTTGTCTAATCCGACGTGTCCGTAACTTTCGTGAGTATGCCATGTCAATCCTCGCTGTAAAGATGCAGGTACTAGTATGCGTAACTTGGTGTTGTCATTATCTACCCATTTGTGCAGCAAATTGTTGACATAAACATATCTTCCTTCTTTGGCTTTCGCTTCTCGAAATGCAGGTGTTCCTGTAGGTAGCTGCTTTCTAAAGTATTGAATTAATAGCATCATCTATGGTTCCGCTTCCTGTTCTCGCTGGATCTCACACAACTCCTCCAAGAATTCCCGGTCCTTCGGTGTTAACTCCAAGTGTTGTACCATCGTTGTTTCTTCAACATCAGGCTCTGGGTTCCTGCTGAGTGCATCCGGGATCACGTTCATCTTCCCTGGGCAATGTTCAATCTCAATGCTAAACTGCTGAATATATATAGACCAACGTGTCACACGTTCGCTTGCCATCGACGTCTTAAACAAGAATGTTAGTTCGGCTGACAAATGCCAAATATGTTTTATGTTGCACGTTAGCTGGATCTTCTTGGTAGAGCATGGCACCTATACCAATTAGTGAAGCATCCGCTTGGATTATAAATTTGTGCTTGAAGTCTGGATATCCTAACTTAATGCAGTTTTCCAGTAGCTGTTTTGTTGCTTGGAACGCCTTCTCACACTCCGCATTCCACAACCATTTATTATTCTTTTTTAGCATTTCCTGCATTGGAGCTACAGTCTCCGTGTAACCTGGACAGTTTTCCTTAAAGAATCCCTTTACGCCTAAGAAAGCCCGAATGTGCTTGACTCTCGTTGGTGTAGGGAAATTCTTTATCGCTTCGATTTTAGCTGGGTTTGGCTTCACTCCCTCCTTGTCAATGATGTGACCCAAATATAAGATCTCGCTCTTGAAGAAATGCGATTTCTTCATGTTTACTTTGAAATTTGATGCATTAAGGTTGCCTAATACTTTATCTAAATTTTCCCTGTGAATTTCAATGTTGTCGGATGCTAGCAGAATGTCATCAATGTAGCGCACCGTCATCTCCTTAACCTCCTCGGTTAGATTCCGATCCAGGGCTCGGATTAAAGCACAGCCCGCTGTTTTGACTCCAAAGGGCATTCGGACGAAGCAGAACGTTTGGTTATCGAATAAGAAGCCAGTTAGAAGCTGTGACTTCTCATCCAATTCAATATGGTGGAAACTGGACGTCAAGTCTACTGATGAATAAATGCTCTTGTTCTTAAAGCCTTTTAGTACGTCTCTGATAATTGGCGCTCTGTCATACTCAGGAAAAATGAGTCTCATGTTGAGATTTCTGGCATCTAAACAAAGTCTAATAGATCCATTTGGTTTTGTGACTGCCAAAATCGCATTTAGATAAGGTGTAGGTGTCTTCCTTATCACCTTGACTTGACCACGATATTTTTCCGGAATTGGGTACAATCTACTTTTGAAAGGTGACCAATCCTCGACTTGCATTGAATATTTGAAATTTAATATTTTACCTGGTACTGTATCGAATACTGCTTTGTGCTTCCTTAAAATCTCTTCCAATTGTTTTCTATGTCCACCCCCAAGTTGAATGTCATTGAGCCGCTCCTGTAGTAACTCTTCAAATTGTGCATCACTGTCATCTCCTTCTGTTAATAAAGACCATATCTCGTGGGATTCACTCTCCTCATCTAGTTCCACAACAGCTCCTTCTATGATGTTATCTTCTGCCTTTCGTATCTCCTCTTCCGTCTCTTCCGATATTGCTTCCAATGCCCAAGAATTTACATCTCTTCCGGTAGTGATTTCATCCATATGCAATCCCACGTTCTTCAGTTGATCATACTCTCTAAAACTGACTGTATTCTTGTGCAAATCTATCACTGCTTGATAGTCACAAATGAAATTTGCACCAAGAATTATATTAAAATTCATCTTTGCCATGATAATGAACGTTTGCCCAAAAGTGTGTTCCAATATGTTCAGCTCTAAGTATGCCTGACGTTTACAAGTGACGGTGCGTTCTGGAATAACACCCCTCACGTTTAGTTGTGGTACGGGAATCACAGGAATATTCTGACTCCGTCCCAACTCTCGAACCAAGGCCTCCGATACCAGACTGATCTGAGACCCCGTATCCAATAAACATCTTATATTAATTCCACCAATCCTCGCGTAAATAATGGGTAACTGCCTAATTTCATCGTTCCGTGGTTTCACCGTCTCCTCCAGGCAATCTTCTGGCAAAGCAATCCATTCTTGTATGTTCGCTACTATCCATCCATCTTCAACTTCCGACTGTTGCGTTTGTAGACTGTCTCCTTTATCCAAATTTAGATTTTTTTTTAGCTCCACTACGACTTCCATCATCCTTTTGTCGCCCACGCCCCTGACATTCCTCTTGTCTCAGTAGACTTCCAGCTTCCTCAGTATGTGTATCTGGATTCTTCATGTTCCCAATGGCTTTTTCCCATCGTCCTTGCTCTCCACCTTGACTAGCGTGTAATTCCTTTAGGTAATTTTGTGATTGAGCGTGCCTATCATCCCAGTCATTTCGATAATTACGTACCTCTCCTTGATTTTGATCTCTCCTTCCTTTCCATCTTTGATTAGCATTGTAATCACCGTATCTTCCATAAGGCCCCTCATTTCTTCGATTTTCACGCCATTGTTGATACCCTCTCTGTTGATATCTATTGTTGCCTTGATATGACCTATTGTTATAATTATTCTCGTTACGCTCGTACGGTCTGTTTTCTACCTCTTCCTGGTTTCGCCTAGGTGTGGATGTGCTTGTATTTGTACCCTGCGTTTTAGTGTTCATCTGTTTCGGTTTTATAACCTCTGTCGTATTTACTAACTCCAGTTGTCTTCCTCCTCTATAATGATTATGAGCTATCTGGCGTAATATCTGTTCTGCATGTAAGGCCGTACTAACGTTCGCTGCGACTAATACTTGTTGCACGTTGACTGGTAACTGCCGCGCTATAGTCATCACCAGATCCGCTTCATTCAAAGGGTAATCAAGAACGCGAAATTTTAGCATTTGCATGTTAAAGAAATCGGAGTATTTTGTTTGCTGGGTAGTTTGGTACTTCCTAGAGTAAAGCTCCATCCTTAAACTCTGTTGCAGTGCCGGAGACCAATATTTGCGCAGAAACGCGATTTTGAAATCTGCCATAGTTCCAAATGTATATTTGAAGCTTAAAAACCATGTAAGGACATTTCCTGACAAAAATCTCTCCATCATCCTTAACCTACGTGCTTCAGGTACCCCAGTGTCATTGTAATGATCTTCAATTTCTTTAATGAAGGCTTTAGGTGTCACCCCTGAGTTCTCTGTGTACTTCTGCGGTTTATAATCGTTCGATCGAATTACTTGGATAAGTTGTGTGGGCTGATGACCGTCATGTGGCGTGGAACTCCTTTCAACATTCTTGTGAAATCCCTCCGTGTTTGTCGTTAATGGGCTCTCTGTCTGAGTTTGACTTCCTGCTGTGCTTGTCGCCTCCGGGCTACTTGAGTCATCCTGCTTATCTTTAGTTGTTTTAAATATCGAGGATTGACCCAGTGACCTTAGTTCAGCTTTAATGATCCTGTCTGTTTGTTCTTTAAGTTTACTCTTAATTTCCTGTTCTAATGCTTGAATACGAGTATGATTTTCGCCTACTGTCTTAATGATGGTTAATCTTTCCTCTTTAGAATCGATATTCATTTTACGCCAATCTTTTCTTATTTGCTCCTTAATTGTGCTTACTTTCTCCTCAATCTGGCTTTTATTGTCATCCTGATTGCTTTCTATTTGGCTCAGCCTATCTTCCAATCTCGCGCTATTTTCGTCGATGGTACTCTTTAATTGATCCTGATCCGCTTCTAGGCTTTTCCATTGCTCCGCTGATTTTATTTCGAGACGGTCCATATCTTTAATTATGCCGGATATATTTTCATCTACCGCTGATAATTGTTGCTGAATGACCTTGCCGCTTTTTCCCATTTCCTTAAATCGTCCTTCCATCTTATCCTAAACTATCTTGACCTCGCTCGTACTCATAGTGCATGCTAGTTCAATTTGCTCTAATTTACCTAAAACTGTTTCATCCAGAATGCTAAGTTTTTGATCAAAAATAATTTCCATTTTCTTAATCTGATCTAATTGTTTTTCATTGTTTTTACTAACATCTAGGGCCAGCAATACCATCTGTTGATTAGTGTGATCCTTCATCTCTGTGGTTAACGAAGCTAATTGGTTCGTGTTTTTGACATTCTGCGCTTCTAACTGCGAATTGATAGTGTCATTGATTTCACTTTTTAATAATCTAGCTTATTCCGCCTGAGATTCATTTTGTTCAATCCTACTGTTGTTTAATTGTGTCCGCAATGATTCACTTTGTTCAGATAGTTTAGTGTTTAGTGATTCACTTTGTTCGGATAGTTTAGTTTTTAGTGATTCACTCTGCTCAGACAATTTGTTTATAGACTCACTTTGTTCTAACATACTATTGTTTATTGATTCACTTTGTTCGGATAGTTTAGTGTTTAGTGATTCACTTTGTTCGGATAGTTTAGTTTTTAGTGATTCACTTTGTTCGGATAGTTTAGTTTTTAGTGATTCACTCTGCTCAGACAATTTGTTTATAATCTCACTTTGTTCTAACATACTATTGTTTATTTGTTCAGATAATTTAGCGTTTAATGATTCACTCTGTTCCGCCAATTTAGTGTCCAACAATTCCTGTGTCCTCCTAGCAGCATTTTCAATGATTTCTTGAATCTGTTGCACTGTTGCCATGTTAAACACTTTATATGAGACATTAGGGAAATGGCATAAAGCAATGCCCCCTGACACACAAATACAATCCTAATGCACATTTAATTCCTTTAACCTACTCAGTTCATTTATAATTTACATTTAATCCCACTAGTCAATCGCATCTCTTAGTGGTTCTAATTTTACTCAATTTAATTTAAACCCAAACACATATTCAGTCATTGAATTGTTATCCTGATCTGATATTAACAACAGACACATTAACCAAATATTAATTGTCTGTTTAAACGCCACAGGCCTTCCTATTACCTTCATGGAGTTTGACTTTCTATCACAAATCTAGTTCTAACTTTAATCATTGGGCGCCCGATATCACGTATATTACTTTTACTTTAATTCAATAGACAAAAACGTGAATCGTATTTTACATTGCAAACTCCTGATTTTAATTTATATTTCACACAGTTGGCGGTATCCTCTTCGCCTCAATTACTTTTAATAAAATATCACTTTTCGGTGATTAAAATACTGTCATATCTGCCTCCACTTGTGGCATGTCAGTTTTATTAAATACGCCAACTAAATGTGTTCCAGCAGCGAACCAGCAACAAACATACACCTTCATTGTTGCATCAGTTTGTAATCCCAACTACGCTTACATTGACATGTGCAATTTCTTTGCCGCTACACCACAGTGAACCGCCCCACGCTTGGCCGCCAGTTTACCTCCTATGAACCCTTCAGTATCGCAGTGTTTATATGCAAGAATCTTTATCAAGGGGTCGCGCTCAGTTCATAGTGTGATATACGTTCGCCAAACAACATGCTCTACTGAGGGAAGGGTCATAGGATTCAAACTATAATTAAGAAAGGAAGTGACAAGACGTAAAATAATAACATAATTTAATGACTAATGGTGCATAAATGAATATAAATAACAACAATATTATTCCTCCCTGAATCTTCCCATGACAGAAATATATATAACGTTGAGGGATCAAACGGATCTCCTCCTCATAAAAATGTGGATCCAAGTTCCACCAACTTACATCAGGATTTTATGTACGCGTAATAACTAACTACGAGGAATGAGTACTTGGATGACTGTTCGTTTACATCGGGTAACATCCACGGTGCTTACGAACAATCATCTCGTAAATCAACGTTTACGGATATAGGACACAACACTAATAAAAACCTTTAAATTAATGCTGACACACAATTTAATATCTAATATTTACAGGAATCTCCCTCGAGACCCTCTCCCAGTGAGATAGCTCAACTGACAACGAGCTTGCCTGCAAGGATAAAATGCTCAAACAAACAAACAAGGAAAACACAGCGCCGCACGTGACCACTCGGAGTCACTGACACAAGACTAAAAAAAAAAAAAACCAACAACAAGCAAAAACACATGCCTCACGGCTGACATTATTTTACAAGAATAGAAAAAATTGCGATAAGATAACGCTTCGGAGATTATAATGATTCGTAGGCAACTCCCATTTATTTAAACAATTTTTATCATCGATCAGTTCTTATTCTGTATTTCAACTATTAATACGGAGCCAACATGTACTCCACTAATGACCTCGATGCAATCTGTTCAGCACGCCTTGTGAAAACAGGTTCCCCCCTTTCTCTCAACTCTTGTCATCATCCAGGTCCAGTGTGTAAAAATAACTTGACCAACTGTCCCGTTATCTCGTAGAATCAACAGCAACAAATCTCAACCATATGCACATATGGCAAGACATTAATCGATATAGTCACATACGCCCTCGCAAGGTCACGATATGGACTCGGCACCAAGCTGAGAGAAATCAGTCTACGCTGAAATTCCCGCTTGTAATGACCAATAAAACACACACACACTCATTGCTGGGAATGATATAACACTTTTCACACAGGTCGGTTGAATCAGATGCTCACAATTTATTTAGGAATATTAAAACCTATGAGAGAGCTGAATGCTCTTTGCCACAACTCACATTGCTCCAAAGGCAATAAACTTAATGAATCTGATCAATAATAAACACTACAAAGATCAATTTACCCACCAATCTACTTTATGATTATATTATTTCAGTCCTACTTCTGAAACACAACATATCTCCGAGAGACGTTTCTTAACCGCATTGCGTAAACATATGCGAACACGGTCGTCCACATAGCCACGTTAATTAAAACAAACAAACAAGGACCTACGACTACGAACACTTGTGCGAGCTGTTTCCATGCAAAATGTGTGTCAGACCAAAACTAAATACACTACGTTAATCAACACAAGCAAGATATTTACAAAAAAATATGTCCCATATACCATAAGTTGATTTGTCAGATAATAAGAATATTATTCAGTACTCATCCTCGGCCAGTCACCCGTCAGCGGACATCTGCAGCCATCTCCCTACTTAATGCTGCTTAGCTCGTCTCGAACATTTCAATGGAGTGTTGACAGTTCCAAACTTCTTCCAAGATAAGCGATGTCATCTCTCGTGCTGATGCAAAAAGTTATAGGTTATTACACACTCGATTTCTGTCTACTAAATTCACCGTTTAGGTACTTATTTCCCCAAAACAGTCTGTTGGCGAATTGTCGATGATACTGGTCCTACAAAATTAGTACTGTGACTATCTATCACACTGAATTTACAACACATTTGTCTTAATAAAACTATGTGTCCTCATGACACGCAAAGTACAAGTGCCTACGTCCTCAGACGCGCAAAACACAAGATGTCAACTTGTGTCCTCCGACACACAAAATAACGTCAGCCTACGTCCTTAGACTCACAAAATGTAATGTAATGTAATGTCTTGGCTCTTCACGCCACTTATAAATGAACTGGCCCTAGGTATCGATAGAGGGGGAAAATATATAAAAATTTCTCAAAATAATAGTGGTACAGGAATGAAACAAATATCACTGGACTCGTAAAATTGCGCAGGCCAAGAATATGCCCATTAATTCTAGAATCGATCGTAGAGATGTTGTCTAGCCGATCTCCCGCGTTAATGCTAGCTATCGCGTGCCCCAGCTAGACTTGGCGCGTTCATAAGCATTCATCTCCTATTGGTTCCACTATTACGTTATTTTCGCGGTTTTTATCAGACCTCGGCCTAGTTGGAGTGTCCAGTAGTACCATCAGCCACTCACGTTACTGCATTATATTTTTTCTAGGCGCGAATAGTACAATGAACATGCCACAAGCGTGTCTCACCACGCGTCCCTTCTATTCTGAGGTAGCCAGCACCTGTCCTTCTGAATCATCGATAGGCTATTTCTTTTCATATTCCTTAAGTATTTAGCATTTTGTCAAACTGCTGCAGGTATATCCCCACTGTCTCCAACAAATGCTTGAAGTTTCCTCATCTTTGTCTGGCTATTTCATGACGCTGGTGGTAATATTAATTAATTGTAGAAATAAAATATCGAATCATTTATCCATCAGAGGATAAAGGGTTCAATAATTATTTTATACTATTGTTACTAAGCGATATATGTCAACGTAGCAAAGCGAGGTGACGGTAGCGTGATGTACGAAACAGTGTGACATAAGTTTGCTCTGATCTCATAACATAATCTCTTATTACTCTTCAGTGCCTTCGCTCTTAAGAATCTACCAAGAACAGCAATAAGTGTCCTTTGTGTGACAAAATTTCCCCCTCCCCTAACTTGTATACCCTTATCAAACGTTTGAAAATTTTGCCCGTCTCTGTAGCTACCACCAAACAGAGTTGGAGTTTGAGTAGGTTGAAATGAAAACATACTTGAAGAATTTCTACTTCCGAAAACAGACTCATCGGTGTAGCATCTATTCTCAGAGACATACAAATCACTGACGATTATGTTATAAACCAATTTGGTAATGCTTCAAGAAACCGTGACTTTGTATTATAGTTATTGAGGTTTTAAGCGACGGAAGAGTGAGGTCATGTGCCCCAAATCCAAACAGTAATGTTCATTCTTTCTTTCTAAATATTATAAAGTGAGCAAGATGAATGTATTATTAAAAAGTAACATGAAATTGTCTTGGTTGTGTTTGACAATGACCAAACATAAAACTCACAACAAATTGGTTGAAAACGTGATGACAGATAGCCTTTTAAAACTCATCATTTTGCACCAAATTATACAAAAGATTCCCGGGGAGGAACTCCAGAGCCCCATTCTTTGGGGACTATTCCATGCCACCAAACTCCCGGTTGCCCTCCCCCCCCCCTCCCTCCCAAATAAAACTCTATATGCGCCCCTACGGGCAGTCAGTGTTCGGGTCTTTATCTCGACGCTGACAATTGTTTTATGTTTTGTATTCATATTCTGATTGTATTTTGTATTTAACCCGTATAGTGCCAGGGGGCGATATATCGGCCAAGGGCGCTTCTGCTTAATAAATGCCACGGGCGGTAGATGTGTTATTATTAGGCTACTACGTTAAGCCAAGCAGTGCCATCATTGTTGTAACCATAACAATGTAGGAATTATTCTCTCTCTGGATATCGATTTGTTGTGTTCCGTGAATAACTGGGTTCATAATAAGTATTCTTTGAAAATGCTGTAGTCAGCTGATTACCCGCAAGTGTGATCCTTTGAAACTATATTTGTTTACATTCTTACTCGAAGCTAATTGAGATACGTGGTGATAAATATCGCTCTTTGAACGATGGAGAAATACATGAGGTTTTAACGCTCAGTGAAGCGTGTGAGAGTATGATTTCGACTTTGAAAATGTCCATTTCAAATTATTCAAAAAAGTAACTTTTAATGAAACAAATGAAACCCTGTTTTAATTATTTAGTATCTCATATACTATATTTATCTGCTACAGTCAAATATTAATATCTTAAAAATTATATGGTATATTGGCTTTCACGGCCGGTGAATTAAAACTCAGCAATTCTTCTAGGTTTGTGCCGTGTCTTGTGTGGGGTTTCGCCTAGGACACCAAGCAGGCTCATCGGCGGGCTCTTTGCACCTAATATAAAGGGAGGTGGCGCGCAGTTCGTCACTCCTGTGGGGGCCCGGGCGGGGACATCAAGAGCCCGCCGATGAGCCTGCTTGGTGTCCTAGGCGAAACCCCACACAAGACATGGCACAAACCTAGAAGAATTGCTGAGTTTTAAAAATTATAGTTAGGACATGATGTTTACCAAAAACTTGTGATTTCATAAAAGTTAGCTCGGCATCCGAAGGGTTAATTAGAAATAATGAATACAATTAACGTATTTTAATGTAGTGTTAGGCCTATAGTACCGTGTTATTTCAAGTTTTAAAGCCTAAAACAAAAAAAGGTTCTCCCTGGCAGGTTGCCAACCACAGTTTATAAATTTGACCCCCTCCCCAAGTTTGCGAGGAGTTTTACGCCCCTGATTAGCAGAATGGTTCAAATTATTAAAATTCCAGACAAATAATTTATTCAAATATATCATAATTACTTCTTGAAATATTAATATTAATCAGCGTAGTAATTTCCGTCTGAGGGCGTACCCCGTCACACAGCACAAGACAACGGGCTTGTTTCGCTCGCTGTCACACATGCACATACCGTGCGTTAAATATACAGGGTGAAGAAAAAATGCCACACTGCGGTTCCTCGTCGAAATTCACGACGAAAGTTTATGAAGCAAAACCTAGCCCCGCCAATAGGTTCATTAGAAATGCGAGTTAAGAAACGAGGCTCTGGCAATGCTGTAACTGCGTGCAGCGTAACCAAGAACAGGTCGCATGAACTCGGTGCTATGCCGAACGTCTCTCATCAGCTCAGTGGTACGAAGTAGTGCCGTGAATGCCGGCTTGCCGATGGTCGAGTCGCGTTCACGCCAAAAGCTTTTTTCAGTTAATGTATCAAAAGTTATCCAATGTACACCTCCACAATGCAACACATTATGTCTTGTGTTTACATGAACTTCTTACAAACGTAAACGATCACTTTGTTTCGTCCATGGCACAAATAAAGCCAATAGAACCTAATAGTGGATACAGTAATATCGTCTTTACCCAATTAGGTACAAATATCACAATTGGTAGACTACACTAGATTGCTCATTATGCTACGCACAATAATTCCATTCTGTACGTTTGACATCCAGTCTTCTCTTCACAGAGCCAGTACGTACACTTACGAGCAACGTTCACTTCACAGATGTTCAAAGTGACCACTGTCATGTGTTATGCTATTGTCATGTAACAAAATGATGGCCTGCATACAAACGCTGATAAACGACGGGAACTAGGGAACTGACGTTACAAAAGAAAAAACGCCTTGAGGTATATTCGAACCGTACCTCCAAAGTGGATGGGGGGTTTGGTAACCCAGCAGTCTACTCAGTTAGCTACGACAGCTGGTTCAGTAGAGCGGGGTGATACACATTCCTCTGTACATTCTGATGCGCTGCAGGATGTGCCAGTGTTGCCAGCTTCTCGTTTTCATACTTGTGTTTTCCAACTGTACCCGCTCCGATTTTGCTTTAGAAACTTTTGTCTTGCATTTGGATGAGTAGTCGCATGCTGACCTCCAAGTGCGGCAATTTTTCTTCACCCTGTATGTCTCGTAAATACAATATGATGGATCCCAATAATTAGAAATGTTGGTTGTTGCTGTTGATGCTTCATATAGGGCCCTGGAACATAGCCTGTTGGTCATCAGTCCCAAACAGTTGGGTGTGTATTGAATTCGTCTGATACATGTGTATCATTGTGTAACTATAATATTAGTACGGTCAAAGACTGAGTTGCAGGCTCGGACCTTGAATTAATTCTAGTATTTTAAAGAAGGAGTATGAAAAATCCCGAGGAAAGTGCTCAGGATGGCCCTGTCAGTGCCGGTATTCAAATCTCTGAACTTTGACCTTTCAACAGCCAATTTTAATTATGGAATGGTCATAGGCGCTGTTGGAAATCGATATGATTTTCAAACAAATAAACGAAAAGCAGGAACGCGAGGTCTTATTTTGGAAAGAAATACTATTATTGGTTAGAAACGAGCGAAAGTCTAGTCTGTGGGCTGTGACGGGTTACACTCTGCTTTATATGGCAACACTGCGAGAAGGTGAGCTCGATTACCATCTTAGCCGTCCTACAGTGGTTTTCCGTGGTTTCCCACTTCTACTCCAGGAAAATGCATAGATAGCTCCTAAGTCAAGGCCACGGCCTACTCCTTCCCAAACCATGCCTTAATTACAAATACACACGCTACTACAGACATCACAATAACAACGTTTATTAGACAAATTCAATACACACCCCAACTACATGGGACTGATGAACAATAGGCTATGTTCCAAACCCCTATATGAAGCAACAAATGCAACAACAGATATTTCGAATTGGGATCCATCGTATTGTATTTACGGGACATGTTTCTAACGTATAATATGGACATACTGTTACGGCTGTGAGTTTGTGTCATCACTCGCCGCATGAGTCACAACTGCCCTAGGGCTGGGCTGTGGCCTGCCTCCTGTATTGCGTGTGCCTTATGCAACAGGGCTACTAGGACAAAGGGGTAGTCCAGAATATTCGTGACTGGACCAGCGATGGAAACCTCGAGAAGCCGTGAACCCTGGATGGATCTAGAAGCATTTATTGAGTCACCGGCCTGCTATATAAGAGTGACCCGTCAAGCAGTGGTTGTTGTTGTGTTTTACGAGCTAGTGTGAGCGATTATCTTGAGCGACAGAAGTGTGGTGACTTGCGAAACCCCTAGTGAAGCTGATTCTCTTGACACCGAGGAAGTGATCGTGGTGCTTGTGAAACAGTGTATAGTACAGTGACAGACCTAGTGCAGCTATTTCCAGCGAGCGTACGGGAGCGGACTCATTAGCGAAGAGGATTAACTGTGGTCTGTTGACAAGTGAAAGGGAAAGTATTCTCGACGTGAGGAAACTGGAGTAAGGTAATGATTGCTGTTGAGTAGTGTATTTTTCTGGCTGCAATAAAATTAATTATTTCTTTAAGCAGTAATTGGTGTGGTGCATTATACCCACCGTAATCCAGTTAACAAAGGTGCCACTAGGGGGTGGCACGTAACAATACTGTATGTGACAGCGATTGGAACAAGCACGTTGCCTTGCGCTGTCTGATGGGGCACGCGGTGAGACTAAAATCACTATGTTGATTATGATTGATATTTCAAGAAGTAATTTCCCGATGTTTGAATAAATTATATGTATGGAGTCGTAGTAATTTGAACTATTCTTCTAGTGGCAGAAAATAGTGTCGTCCCGTAAAAATGATCTAAGTTGTTATCGATATCTCTGTTGCTAATAATAGTACATAAAAGCGAAGCACGTTGTTTTCAAGCACCTCAATACCATTTAAGAAACTCAAAACAAAATATCAATATCCTTAACGGATTAGACATTATTCGGGTGTAACACTTCATGCGAATAACCCTGTATGTACAGTAAATAATAGTCCTTTACCACCACACATAATTTCAGTTTGATTGCTATCATAGTTTCGGATATCGAGATCAAGTGAAATATTTCGCGAGGCCATCATGTGGAATTGGTGACATTTATCAACATTTGAGAGGCACGGTCAAGGTCAGACAGGGTAGTACTGTACCCTTCAAGGCTCCTAGGATGCCGACTCCAGCCAGGGGTAATGGTCTGTTCGGTGTGGCTCTAACTTAACTTAAACATCCTAAGGATATCATCAAGGATCACAGGAGGCTTAACTTAAAATCAGGATGTCAGAGAACTCCCAATAAAATAATTTATTCACAAAATAGCATCTTCCCGCTTACTCCCATCCACAGACAACAAAACAACAAAAACAACTCCCTTAAATTATTCTAAACACAAGCTAAGATTCTAATCAAACAAATCAAACTGGAAAAGATAAATGATAATCACACTGGCTGAAACCAGGAAAATAAAATAATCTAATTCACTGCAGTCCATTGCTTCACGTTCAAAAATAAAATGTCAACAGACTTAATTTATTAAACTATGGTCTGAAAAGTCCAGCCATTCGGTCAATTGCGTACTCAAGTTTATAATTACAAAATTGTTTTTTGGGATTCGGACATGTTCTCTCGTACAATCATCATCTTTCTCACAAGAGTCCGACGATGAAGGCAATAGGGTTATTCTGAGCAGGGCTGGCATGCGAAACGAAATGTATTATCAATTTAATTTAGCGTCGCGAAATGAAATTGTTCAATGGAATAACGTTTCGCTCCTGGCGCGAAATGATATTCGTTACAGACTTTTAATTTCGCTCCTGGCGCGAAATTATATTCATTACGGACTTTTAATTTAGCTCCCGGCGCGAAATGAAATTCGTTACAAACTTTTAATTTCGCTCCTGGCGCGAAATTAAATTCATTACGGACTTTTGATTTAGCTCCCGGCGCTAAAAGAAATTCGTTACTGACTTTTAATTTCGCTCCTGGCGCAAAATTAAATTCATTACAGACTTTTAATTTCGCTCCTGACGCGAAATAAAATTCGTTCCAGACTTTTCATTTCGCTCCTGGCGCGAAATAAAATTCTTTACACACTTTTAATTTCGCTCCTGGCGCGAAATAAAATTTGTTAACGACCATCAATTTCGTTCCCGGTATTTTATCCCCCTCCCCGGCCTGAAATTAAAATGCATGGAACATTTCATTTTGTGTCTGAAATGAAATCTGTTTCTTTTCTTCCCCGAAAGCCTTATTTGCTCCCGCGTCCTACACCTAGCCATCATCTACACTCGTCCCTACCACCCCATCCCCAAAGACTTCATTACCCACGTGTCTGAAGTCTTCCTCCATTTCATTCTAATGGCCGACCTCAACCTTCATTCCCGTTCGGCCCTAGAACTTCATAACCTAGACATCTCCCTACGTCACATCGATGCCACCCTCGTCCTTTTCCCAGAATCTACCCGTCCTTCCTCCAATACCACCCCGACGCAGTCATTGCTCATAACTCCCTCCTCCATCTGTTTGATGTGTCTGTCTTGTCCCTCAAAGGAGGTGATCACGCCCTCCATTTTACCTTATTTTATTTTGCTTTATTTTGTTTTGTTAATTTTGTTTTTGCATTACTTTATTTCGTTTTATTTTGTTTCAAATTGTCTTGTTTTTTGGTTTTGTTTTATTTTGTTTTTATTTTGTTTTATTTTGATTTCCCAGAAAACAAATACTAAACCAAAAACACAAAACACGAAGCAAAATTAAAAATTCAAACACAAAAGCAAAAGCAGAGTAAAAAAGAAACACAAAGCAAAAAGCAACATTCAAAAACAGCAAAAGCAGAAAACAAACACAAAACAAAAAAAAAACAAAAAAAATCGAAGCAAAAAGCAAAAGCAGAACACAAAAAACAAAAGCAAAAGCAGAAAACAAGAAACATAAAGCAAAACGCAAAATTCAAAAAAGCAAAAGCAGAAAACGAACATAAAACAAAACAAAAAAAGACGAAGCAAAATTCAAAAACAAAAGCAAAAGCAGAAAACAAAAAACAAATAACATAAAGCAAAATTCAAAAAAGCAAAAGCAGAAAACATACACAAAACCAAGAAAGAAAAGCAAAAAGTCAAATTCAAAAGCAAAAGCACAAAGCAAACACAAAACCAAAAACACAAACCAAAAGTAGAAAACAACAAACACAAAAGATACGTGAGGCAAAGTCCAGAGAAACGTTTCTCATGAAAATGATCCTTATTCACAAGTGGATTAAACGAGTTTTGTAACTTGACGACTCATTTGCATTTGACTGTTGGCACAGGCTATAGTAAAATGTGGCTTTTCACCGCTGTCTCAGTCTTACACATGGCTGTGATTATATGGAAGCTACTGAGGTATGGGTGTGCTTAGTAATGACATTCAGGGCACAGTCAGTGCCTGTGAATGCTGTGAAGGGTTCTACTCATAGGGTTAGTACTGCTGTTCTGACTCAGTGAGGAAAGCAATAGCAAACTACCTCAGTCCTCATCTTGCCTAGTACGCCTCACTATAGCGCTGCCTTGGGGTTTTGTGGGTATCTACCCACATAACCTACCGCGGTACTTTTTTGAGGATCCAACCAGCCTTCGGGCTGACTACCTGACAGACAGACGTCAGGACTTTGAACATCGTACAGAACATTATTTAACTCTCGAAACAAATATACTGTTTTTTAATTTCAACAACGAAATTAAATGTTTCATACATTTTAAATACACGTCAGAGAGCGAAACTTAATAACGTTTGGGAATTTTATTTCGCCTCGGGAGTGAAATTAAAAGGCTGTAACGAATTTTATTTCGCGCCGGGAGCGAAATTATAAGTCTGGAACTAAATTATTTTCGTGCCGGGAGCGAAATTAAAAGTGTGGAACGAAATTTATTTCGCGCCGGGAGCGAAATTAAAAGTCTGGAACGAAATTAATTTCGCGCCGGGAGTGAAATTAAAAGTGTGGAACGAAATTAATTTCGCGCCGAGTGCGAAATTATAAGTCAGGAACTAAATTAATTTCGCGCCGGGAGTGAAATTAAAAGTGTGGAACGAAATTAATTTCGCGCCGAGTGCGAAATTATAAGTCAGGAACTAAATTAATTTCGCGCCGGGAGCGAAATTAAAAGTCTGGAACGAAATTAATTTCGCTTCGAATAATGTTTCGCTTTGATTTAATTACGCGCCGACAATCATTATAATTTCGCTCCCGAATATCGCGCTCACGGCGAAATTAAATTATTTTCGTCCCTACAGCCATGAAATTAATTTCGCATGCCAGCCCTGATTCTGAGCCACAGGCATGTGTGCAACGTTCTAACTTTAAAACATTTAACTCTACTCAGAGCTATATCTCTGCTAATTAAGGTAAACCATAAACAAGTCAAAATACATGAAGCATCAAATAAACACACTTCGGCGGCCTATGCCCCGTGAATCTGAATAAACAAACAACTATAATGAATGCACTCAAAATGACAATGATATTACATGACCATCGCTTCCTGAAGCGATAATAAAAGAAACAAGCCCTGGGAGGTTCGACTACCTTCCCTTAACAAATGAAAAAAATACCATTCAGCATGGTCTCCCGACCTTGTGACAGACACCCTCACACCACAACACCAGCTGGGCGAGCAACGACCTTCGCCACTCCCTTCAGAATTCAGACAGTTGACCACAATCGTTGTACCTGCCTTCCTGTATGACCGCCTTGGGTTAGAGCTGTACAATTACCTTTCAGACGGAGCCATAGTGTACTCTCATCAGACAATGCATTCAATCATTTCACTTACCATTTATATCATCGTAGATTCGCAGGAATACCACATCCGCCTTTAATTTCAGTTCAACCAAGGATCAACTGTCAACCTTCTCTGAATATTAGATTGTCATCTAGCCATTTTTGTCTTACCCTTTTTACCTTGGTGTGGTCATCAATACCTTACTTGCGGTCCACACCCAAATGCTGCATTACTGCTGGTCTTGTCACAATGTCAAGTTATTTCCCCCATACTAGCTTTTACGTTATGGCCGTGCGTAAGCACTATCAACCCAATTATTCCCTTAAATGTGCATTCAGCAAAGTTACTGAAACCCTCAAACAAAACAAAATTAAACAAAAATTTGATGCTCATGTTCGAATCCTATCTTAAAAAAACACACAAAAATCATCAATGAACAATATACACAAATTTACACAAAACATGCCTGCTGTGCCCAAAATACCTATTTCATCATAATTACTTATGCTCGAGATAAACTTATCCGACTCCCATGATGGGATGCGTCATGACGTACATGCCCCATGCGATATCTACTTATCTCGTATACATCATGATGTTGATGCTCAGGTCCATGATGTCAGTCCTCTGGATCAATTGGTTCATCTTGCAAGGAGGAGGATTTTACACACGGTTTTCAAAAAAAAGTCACCAAAGCAAAGGTCCACTGTGACTTATTATTCTTAGCACAATGCACGGTTCTCGCGTGTGGAGCTCCTAATTCCTTAAGCTATCATCAACCTACTTAATTCAGCCGATAGTTCATAGCTTCCTATCTCACTGACTTTGATGCTAATAGCACGTTTGGCTATCTCTACCATACAACTGTTTGTACTGTCAACGGTATGCACTCTCGCGATACTGTTCTGATCCGCACTCGCGAATACTAAATGATACTCAAATGTCTCAAAGTAGAACTATTGTACTTGTAAAATTATCTCAATTTCCGAATGCGACGGGCATGGGCTCGCGCCTCCGCAGTGCCCAAAGTAGAACTGATTTCACTGTGTCTTCAGCGATTATTTATATGATTTGCAAAGACAGTTATACGAGTGGGGAGCTTCTGAAATGTTATTCTATAATAACACTCGCAGGAATATGCAAAGTAGCTCATTCGAACGTCCTCATTTTCAATGTCTCATGGCTTCTTTTAATCCAAAATTCGATCGATGGATCCATAGATAATGAGCTCCGTAATTTCCTGTATTGTTCCATAATTTTGGTGGGATACTGCCGCGTCTCGCGTCCCTCGCTGCTATTGGTAGTTTCAAATCCGCCCCTTAATTTCGTTTTTACTTCTGGCAAAATCACAGAATAACTTAATTAAAATTTTGAAAATACTTCTGAGAGGCCGGGATTGACCCCTATACGATGGTGTAAATCCTGTTTCTGCATTTTAATTACTGCTCCAATTTCTCTCAAATGGGCGGGGTTTATCTAGTAGATGATCGTAGAAATTTTCGTATCTACCCGCTTGGTGGAATGACCGTCTCGCCTTGTTTCTGTCCATGTGGTTACCAGATGCTCGCAGCCTTCCTCCTTCCTCTATTGTCCGCGCTCGGTGAAAGTTTGTAGAAAAGCACGTACAGGACTCTCCTTTGTTACAGCCCATGGTCTTCAAGCAACGTCTTCCTTCCATCAGTTTTAAACATGAAATAAAATTCTGTTGAAATAATATGTAGAATTTATGCAGTCACAAATGCATAAAGGTGACATTATCCTCCTGCAAAGGAAAAAATCGTTATGGAACGTATGATTTTTTTCTCTCCATTCCCAATCCGCCTCACGGATACTGTAAGGTTCCGCCGTCACTCCATATTTTGCTTGCTCGGTTCGCCACTGCTGGTCGTGCGCAGGGATTTTCCTTGCTACTGTTCCCGTCTCCCCCTTCTACATTCTTGGTAGGCTTAGTGTCGTGACCGTCTGCTTCAGGTAGCTGTTGTCTGCTTGCCTCCGCCTAGCAACTGTCACTTCTCAATCACTCACTGTCTGTAAACACCAGGTCTGTTTACGACTGTCTACTTCCTCGTTCCACGTGCACTTGGCTCGTCCTTATTGGATTTCCATGATGTTGACACCCGCGGCATTCCGTGGTTGATCAAACGGTTTTCTTTCATGAAACACCTTGAGGTTTGAACAGTTTGCTACTGATGTGTTTCCGCCGTTTACGTCCTGTATTTTATTTGCATTGTTTCCCAAATTTCTTATGATGCAGTAAGGTCCAATGTACGGGAAACACCATTTATGAAACACTTTGTTTGCAGGATCGGAGATAGGCGGTCTCTTTAATAATACTAGCTCCCCGGCGTTTAATTCTCTATGAAAGCGTTTTCCTCTGAGCCTTCTCAACCTCCTGTCAGCTTGTTCTCTCATATACCTGACCGTACGTTCGATTCTCAGCTGTGGTGCCGGCTGCGGATACCTTGGACAATCTAACACTGCTGTCCAAGATCTCGGTGGTTGCTGGTTCAAATGTAGCGTGTATGGAATTTGTCCAGTCGACTCATGACGTGTTATGTTAATACAAATTTCAATGTTTTTCAAGGTATCAGCCCAACGATGATGCTCCGTGGGTATGAACATGCGGATATGCTTAGAAACCTCTTTTAAAACTCTCTCACTAGGATTGCTCTGTGGATTACGTACGCTAGATAATACATGTTTTATGCCTAGCTCATTTAGTCCATGCTTTAATTCTACTGAGGTGAAATATCTCCCTTGGTCTGAAAGTAGAAATTCTGGCTTTCCCATCGTAGGTATAACACGATTCTTGATTCGGCTTAGGACCTGTTTCGACGTTGTCTTTTGGATGGCACATATGACAACAAACTTGGAGAAGACGTCCACACACACAAAGACATGTCTCACTCCTCTACGTCCTTTCGGCAGGGGCCCCAGACAATATGACGCAATGAGATCTAATGGTTTCTGTGGCAAGAGTGGTTTTGGGTACTGTCTCATGAGAAAGTTGTTTGGTGTTGCACGCTGGCAAATATCGCATGTCTTCAGGACATCGCGTATTGTGATCCTCATCCGTGGCCAAGTGAAAGCTTCACCTATCGTTGCTTGTGTCTTGTCTAACCCCACGTGACCGAGTGTATAATGAGTATGCCACACTAATTTCCTCTGTAAAGATGCTGGTAACAATATCCGTAGCTTAACATGATCTTCATCTATGAATTTATGGAGCATATTGTTGAAGTAGGTGTAATTTCTCTCTTGAGCTTCAATCTCTCGGTATGCTGGCGTATCAGGTGTTAACTCTCTCTTGAGGAACTTAATCATCTATGGCTCCTTCTCCTGTTCTTGCGGTAACCTCTTCAGTTCTTGTAGGAAGTCTCGGTCTTCGTGTGTCAGCTCAATGTGATGCACCAACATGTTATCCATCTGCGCCTCCTCTTCTGGATTTCGGCTCAAGATATCCGGGATGACATTTAATTTTCCAGATACATGCTCAATGTGTAGGTCAAACTGCTGTGCATAGATGGCCCATCTGTTAATGCGTTCGCTTACCATGGTGGTCTTAAATAGGAAAGTCAGCGCCTTGTGATCAGTGCGAATCGTTATGGGAAACCCATAGATAATCTTACGCCACCGCTTAAGAGCGTGTATGATAGCCATGAACTCCAACTCTGAGATGGTATAGCTTTTCTCGTGTTTTCTTAATTTTCTGCTGATAAATGCTAAGTATGAACGGCCTGTGGTTTTATCTGCGTCTTCTTGGAACAGCATTGCTCCGATGTCCACCAAAGATGCGTCCGCTTGGATTATGAATCTCTTTGAAAAGTCTGGGTATCCCAATTTTATGCTCTTTGACAGTAATTCTTTTGTAGCTACAAAGGCTCTCTCGCAATCTTCATTCCAAGACCAACGATTATTCTTTTTCAACATTTCTTGTAATGGTGCGACTACTTCAGTGTATCCTAGACAGATTTCACGGAACAAGTTCGTTGCTCCCAAGAACATCCTTTTGTGCTTGACTCTGGTTGGACGAGGAAAATTTCTAATGGCTTCAATCTTCACTGGGATGGGTTTGACTCCCTCTCCATCGACAATATGTCCTAAATATAAAATTTCGTGCTGAAAAAAGTGCGATTTTTTAGATTGATTTTGAAATTTTCCCCTTCGAGGTTCCCTAACAATTTGCTTAAATTTTGCATGTGCTCTTCAATGGTTTCTGACGCTAACAAGATGTCATCTACATATCTGACAGTCATGTTTTTTACTTCCTCTGTCAAATTACGATCCAATGCTCGGATTAGTGCAGATCCGGCTGTCTTAACTCCAAATGGAAGGCGACACCAGGTGAAACTTTGGTTATCGAACAGAAATCCAGTTAACAGCTGCGATTTCTCTTCTAATTCGATATGCCAGTAGCTGTTGGCAAGATCTACCGATGAAAATATTCTTTTCTTATGAAACTTCTTTAGTACATACTTAATTAATGGCGCACGGTCGGTTTCGTCGATTAATCTGGAATTGAGTGTTCGAGCATCGAGACATAGTCTCACAGAACCATTGGGTTTCGCCACCGCTAATATGGCGTTTAAGTACGGAGTTGGGGTCTTCTTAATTATGCCCCCTCTGAGCATCTCATCTATAATTTTCTTGACTGCCGCATGCTGTTTTTCTGGGATAGGGTAGAGTCGGCTCTTGAATGGAGTCCAGTCATCCACCTGCATAGCACACTTGAAATTTAATATTTTTCCCGGCAGGGTATTGAATGCTGCTGAATGCTTACATAGTATTTGTGCCAAGCAATGTCTTTCTTCATCATTTAGCTTTGCCCCTTTTAATTTTTCCTTCAAAAGTGCCTCAAAATTGCCTTTGTTGCCATCTTCTTCTACTGCCATGGACCACATCTCATTTTCCAACTCTTGCTTTTCCTCCAGGAGTCCTGAGTTCGAGTCCTCTTCATCTGCTTGATTTTCCTCTTCTTCCTCAGGAATCGTCTCCAGCGTCCAAATGTTAGCATCTCTATCTAAGCTGTGATTATTCATGTTCAATTCCACCGCTGATAATCCTTCCATATCTCTGAATTTAATTACATTGTTGCGTAGATCAATTACTGCTTGGTGCTCGTATATAAAGTCCGCGCCAAGGATAAGATTTACACTCATCTTGCTCATAACCATAAATACACGTGAGAAAGTGTGTCCTAATATTTCTAGATCCAATTGTACTTGAAATTTACAAACAGCCGATTTTTCCGGAATTACTCCTCTTATTTTGTCCTGTGGTACTGGAATTGTAGGTATCTTTTGTTTTTCGCTTAAAGCTTTGATTAGCGCTTCTGATACTAGACATAGCTGTGCTCCGGTGTCGACCAGGCCTCTTACTCTTAATCCTCCTATTCGTGTTATAATGACAGGTAGTTTCCTCAAACAATGTTGTTCCGGTTGAATAATTTCACCCGTAAAACCATCAGGAGTTGCGACCCATTCCTCAATGTTCGCTATCAACCACTGTGTTTTATCTGGCGTGAAATTTAGGCTATCTCCTTCAACCTCTAGTAGATTTTTTTTGCTAATGGCCCCCGTCTGTCTCTTATCGTTCTGACTTTCGCGTTGTGGTCGCTCCAACTCGCCCTCTGCTCCGGTTACCTCCACATCTGGATTCTCGCGATTTTCCATCGTCCTTCGCCAGCGATCCTTCTCCGTTTCTTGGCTGCGATGCAATTCGTTTAGGTACTGTTGGGATGCCTCGTGTCTGTTCTGCCATTCCCGTCGACTGTCCTTCGTGTATCCTTGGTTCTCATCTCGTCCTCGGTTCCACGTTCTGTTTTCCCTTCTGTTATACCTGCGGTGATTATATGGACCTTCGCGACCACGCCCCTTCCAGTCATCTCTCCTGTATTGTCGCGGCGGCCTGTTCCTTTCATTCCTCGGTTCATATCGCCTTTGTTCTTCTCTTGGCAAGTCCGACCTTCCATTGTTGTTTCCGCTCTTATGGCTAATATTTGTATTGGTGCTCTGTTCCCTAGTATTGACCAGCTCAGCCTGGTGTACAAGCGCTGCGCTGTCGCTTGTTCTGACGTGCCTATTCTGGGTATTTAATGAAGTCTCGTCCAGTTGGCGTAAAACCTCTTCTGCTTGTAGTGTGCTCGAGACGTTTGCTGCAATTAAGAACTGCTGTACTGGTAATGGAAGTTGTTTACCAATGGTCATCACCAGTTCTGATTCCGGTGGCAAAATGTCCATTTCTTTCAATCTGACAAGCTGAGCCGAGAAATACTCTGAATAACGCGTGGGCTGTGAAGCATGATACTTCCTGCTATATAACTCCATTCTCAGACTATGCTGTATTGACATACTCCAATAACGGCGTAGAAATGCCTGCTTAAAACTATCCATATACTCAAAAGTGTAGCGAAAACATCTGAACCAAGTCAAGACGCTATCCGCAAGTAATTTTTCTGTGAGTTTCTTAGCCTCAGGAACGTTACTGTCTGTTAGGTAGTGTTTTAAATCTTTTAGGAAAGCTTTTGGCGTTTGTGACCCGTCATTATTGAATTTACGTGGGCGATCCTCCTGCATTCTGATTATTTGGACATACTGACTAGCTGGGTTATTATTATTATTATTGTCAGGCGGATGTTGAGGCGTCGAGGCGTGTCCTCTAAACGTCTGGAATCCATCGTTACTCTCGCTACCTGTAGTTGCGCGCCACGGACTATGTCCATTCATTCCTTCTACCTGAGTCTGGCTCGTGTTAAGATTATTAGCCGTCCCGTTGGTTCCCTTAGTGCTATTGTGCACTCTAAGCTCGAGAAGCATGTCTTGCTGTTGTAAGGATTGTATTTCCGTTTTAAGAATCTTCCGTTCTTGCCCCTCTATTTTTCCTAGCAACTGCAGTTCGACCTCCTTTATCCTCTTCTGGTTCTCTTCCATTTGTTCTATGAGTTTCTTTCTGTCCTCTTTCCCGTCAATTCCAATCTGTCGGCATGTCTTATTTATTTCTGCTCTTATTGCTTCAAATCTGTCTTCCTCTTTTCTCTTCCCCTCTTTTTTATCGCTTTCCAGCTGATCGAGCCTGTCTCCTATCAGTTCATTACTCTCGCGCATGCTCTCTGTAATTGCGTCATTCTCAATTTCCTGACTACTCCACCGTTCTGTTGAAGTCAAAGCTGCCTTGTCTATCTCTGTTCTGATCTCTGTTAACTCCTCTTCTAAGCTGTGTAATTTCTTTGTCGGAGACATAACCTCATTGTCCACCCCTTTTATCGTAGCCTGGATTGCTAACTGTTCTAACTTGATGCCTTCCGTATTAACGTTACATGCTTCTTCCAATTGTTTGAGTTTTGCTGCCGTCTTTTCCTCACTGAACGCTATAGATTGTCTTAGATTAATCTCCATTTGTCCTAACTCTGCGGTAGTCTCAATTGTGATCTTAGCTATCTGCTCTGTTAACTGTTCCGCTAATTCCCCTTTTAACGCTTCATTATTCAGCCTACCCCGTTCTGCAATCTGTTCCGTCAGCTGTGTATTGTTAATTGTGCTCTGCTCCGCGAGTAATGCATTGTTTATCCTACATTGCTCTGCAATCCGTTCTGTGAGACGTGCATTGTTTATCGCCCTTTGTTCCGCTATCTGTTCTGCAATACGTGCATTGTTTATTGTACTCTGTTCTTTACACTCCTTCTTAAATTGTTCAAACTGCTCCATTGTCCTAGCTACCGAGTTTTCGATTATTTCTCGTATTTCTTCCACTGAAGCCATTGCCACAAAATATAAACACTTATTTGTGAAACTGGGGCATGCAGCCTTACGCTACCCACCTTCTATAACTATAAAATGAGTCGCTTAAACCCAATCTACGTTATTCCCATTAATTACTTTTATTTGCTTGAAGAGCTGCCTAATTGATGTCTGCTTTCATGATTAAATTTTCAGTTTACCCTTCTGCTTTAATTTTAACTTCCCAGTCCTGTCAATAAAGTACTGACATGACTTTCCGTGGTTCACGCCGTCCTACAAAAATACATTTGGAGTTTGTTACTAATCAAATCAATCATAAGGGCGCCACGAAAACACTGCTTCTACCTAAATATGCAAAAATAAACTCAGCATTTTCGATTATTTATTTAAACAAACTCCCAGCTTTTACTTTCCCCTGAATTAACGTTAATTTGGCCACACTAAAGGGCGCCATGATATGGGGCACTCTACCTCTGTTTACACGTCCTCAAGGTTTGATACCGCAAGCTCAATGCTCACCCTCTTGGATAAAGACCAACGTGGGCCACCATATTTATCACAACCTCGACGCGACACGTATACTTCAGTAGGCTCTGGCTAGCTACTCTCTGACAATCTCCATCACTGTGATCCACTAATTAATAAAAGAAAAACTAAGATGAACTTGGATAACTACAGTGTTATCACCAAATCCATATGTACCCTTCAAGGCTCCTAGGATGCCGACTCCAGCTCGGGGTAATGGTTTGTTCGGTGTGGCTCTAACTTAACTTAAACATCCTAAGGATATCATCAAGGATCACAGGAGGCTTAACTTAAAATCAGTATGTCAGAGAACTCCCAATAAAATAATTTATTCACAAAATAGCATCTCCCCGCTTACTCCCATCCACAGACAACAAAACAACAAAAACAACTCCCTTAACCCTTTGGCTTTCAAGGTAACGATCTATCGGTACCCACGGGTCCTGCGAAAACTGACAGGGTAACGATCCGTCGTTACCCGTCTTTTTTATTATTAGTTCATTATTTACGCGCCAGATAGCAGCATTTTTGCACAGAATAAGAAGAGTATAGTTGTATCTCACGTTATACTCCACGGGAACTTCCGGCTATCCGTATTTATCGATAATCTTAGTGTCTGAAACATGTGCTCAATGGAGTTCCGAATCTTGTTTACATCATGGTCGCCGGTCATCTTCCGTTCATTTGTCTTGTGTTTTCGTACGTGATTATATAGTAAAATTAAATTATATCCTAGGCAATATATTTATTTAACGTGTTAGTTCATTATTTAAATAGTTTTCTTAGGTAATTAGGTGCATAGTGATAGTGAAGTGTTAGATATAGTTCAGTTAGATTAGGCCTAGTTATTTGCCGTGTGTGACATTGCGGAAAGACTTCATTTAGCTGAAGATGATATCACTGAATATCCTGATAATTATTCAAGTGATGATGACGTTACTCTGTCCGAATCGGAAAGTGTAGAGGATAATGATGATCCAGTAACTTAGGTGAGTGCTACATATTATTTATAAGAAATCTGTGTTTTATGCAAAAATGGCTGACATTTTTCAGTGTTATATCATTTTAACATTTTAATTTATCCTTGGATCTAATGCACATAGAATCTTGATATTTACTATGCTAGTAAACAATATTATAGCCTTCCTACTGACATGAATAACAAACTTGGCCTGTAAATACCATTTTCTAGAATTACTTCCAATCTTTCAAAATCTGAAACTTGTAATTTTGATTTCACATTTCTTGTTTTTTAACATTAAACCATTTTGGTTTAGAGACATGACTTAATCACAGTAATAATAAGTGATATATACTCTATACGTTTACCAAATTTCATGTTGATATCTTCATTGGTGTCCCTTCCATGTAATTTTAAAAGAAGTGTGTGCATAGTGTGGTAAATATGGCTGTCAGTTTTGACACATCCATCAGCTGGGAGCTTGAAAGCAAAAGTGTTAAATAATTCAAACACAAGCTAAGATTCTAATCAAACAAATCAAACTGGAAAAGATAAATGATAATCACACTGGCTGAAACCAGGAAAAGAAAATAATCTAATTCACTGCAGTCCATTGCTTCACGTTCAAAAATAAAATGTCAACAGACTTAATTTATTAAACTATGGTCTGAAAAGTCCAGCCATTCTGTCAATTGCGTGCTCATGTTTATAATTACAAAATAGGTTTTTGGGGTTCGGACATGTTCTCTCGTACAATCATCATCTTTCTCACAAGAGCCCGAGGATGAAGGCAATATGGTTATTCTGAGCCACAGGCATGTGTGCAACGTTCTAACTTTAAAACATTTAACTCTACTCAGAGCTATAACTCTGCTAATTAAGGTAAACCATAAACAAGTCAAAATATATGAAGCATCAAATAAACACACTTTGGCGGCCTATGCCCCGTGAATCTGAATAAACAAACAACTATAATGAATGCACTCAAAATGACAATGATATTACATGACCATCGCTTCCTGAAGCGAGAATAAAAGAAACAAGCCCTGGGAGGTTCGACTACCTTCCCTTAACAAAAGAAAATACCATTCAGCATGGTCTTCCGACCTTGTGACAGACACCCTCACACCACAACACCAGCTGGGCGAGCAACGACCTTCGCCGCTCCCTTCAGAATTCAGACAGTTGACCACAATCTTTGTACCTGCCTTCCTGTATGACCGCCTTGGGTTAGAGCTGTACAATTACCTTTCCGACGGAACCATAGTGTACTCTCAACAGACAATGAATTCAATCATTTCACTTACCATTTATATCATCGTAGATTCGCAGGAATACCACATCCGCCTTTAATTTCAGTTCAACCAAGGATCAACTCTCAACCTTCTCTGAATATTAGATTGTCATCTAGCTATTTTTGTCTTACCCTTTTTACGTTGGTGTGGTCATCAATACCTTACTTGCGGTCCACACCCAAATGCTGCATTACTGCTGGTCTTGTCACAATGTCAAGTTATTTCCCCCATACTAGCTCTTTCGTTATGGCCGTGCGTAAGCACTATCAACCCAATTATTCCCTTAAATGTGCATTCAGCAAAGTTACTGAAACCCTCAAACAAAACAAAATTAAACAAAAATTTGATGCTCATGTTCGAATCCAATCTTAAAAAAACACACAAAAATCATCAATGAACAATATACACAAATTTACACAAAGCATGCCTGCTGTGCCCAAAATACCTATTTTATCATAATTACTTATGCTCGAGATAAACTTATCCGACTCCCATGATGGGATGCGTCATGACTTACATGCCCCATGCGATATCTACTTATCTCGTATACATCATGATGTTGATGCTCAGGTCCATGATGTCAGTCCTCTGGATCAATTGGTTCATCTTGCAAGGAGGAGGATTTTACACACGGTTTTCAAAAAAAAAGTCACCAAAGCAAGGGGCCACTGTGACTTATTATTCTTAGCACAATGCACGGTTCTCGCGTGTGGAGCTCCTAATTCCTAAAGCTATCATCAACCTACTTAATTCAGCCAATAGTTCATAGCTTCCTATCTCACTGACTTTGATGCTAATAGCACGTTTGGCTATCTCTACCATACAACTGTTTGTACTGTCAACGGTATGAACTCTCGCGATACTGTTCTGATCCGCACTCGCGAATACTAAATGATACTCAAATGTCTCAAAGAAAAACTATTGTACTTGTAAAATTATCTCAATTTCTGAATGCGACGGGCATGGGCTCGCGCCTCCGCAGTGCCCAAAGTAGAACTGATTTCACTGCTTCTTCAGCGATAATTTATATGTTTTGCAAAGACAGTTATAGGAGTGGGGAGCTTCTGAAATTTTATTCTATAATAACACTCGCATGAATATGTAAAGTAGCTCATTCGAACGTCCTCATTTTCAATGTATCATGGCTTCTTTTAATCCAAAATTCGATCGATGGATCCATAGATAATGAGCTCCGTAATTTCCTTTATTGTTCCATAATTTTGGTGGGATACTGCCGCGTCTCGCGTCTCTCGCTGCTATTGGTAGTTTCAAATCCGCCCCTTAATTTCGTTTTTACTTCTGGCAAAATCACAGAATAACTTAATTAAAATTTTGAAAATACTTCTGAGAGGCTGGGATTGTCCCCTATACGATGGCGTAATTCCTGTTTCTGCATTTTAATTACTGCTCCAATTTCTCTCAAATGGGCGGGGTTTATCTAGTAGATGATCGTTGAAAGTTTCGTATCCACCCGCTTGGTTGAATGACCGTCTCGCCTTGTTTCTGTCCATGTGGTTACCAGATGCTCGCAGCCTTCCTCCTTCCTCTATTGTCCGCGCTCGGTGAATGTTTGTAGAAAAGCACGTACAGGACTCTCCTTAGTTACAGCCCATGGTCTTCAAGCAACGTCTTCCTTCCATCAGTTTTAAACGTGAAATAAAATTCTGTTGAAATAATATGTAGAATTTATGCAGTCACAAATGCATAAAGGTTACAGTACCAATTCCGTACAATACTCTATTGACATCGCTGAAGGCAATCAAAAATTATTAAGGACCCGCACACACACAGACCAATTGAGATCTATAAGCTTATGCATGCATTTCATAAGATGCAAATTGGCTAAAATGTACCTAGATACAATTATTAAAATAAATCAGAAAGTGCCTGAATATACCTATAATGATACCATTCATATACATTTTCTCCTTTGCGTTTACAGAGAGAAAATGCAGTTTTTTCTACAATCTTAAAATTGTTTGCTTCTAAGATGAATCGACGCAAGCTGCATCGGAGAGAAGAGTTCTAAATTACTATTTTAAAACACATCAAAGAACATGGTCGCTTCCACATATGGCCCAGCATCGTTGAAATTGGGATAGTGCATCTTAATCCAGGTTCGACGTAGTACAGTAGATACTGAAAAAATATAATTAGACTAGAAAGAGTATTAGGATATCCTGAAAGAAATGCCCCTAAATAAGGTAACATGTATGTAATTTGATGTAATTATTGTTAAATTAGACTATTATGTGACAGTTTGCAATAACCAGCGTAACAGCGTAATAAACGTTGTAGTACAATTGCCGTGGTAATGTAACAGACTGTGTAATAGCCGTAATAATCTATGTAAATATTCTGTGTAATAGGCCGTAATGGTTGTAATAGCCAGTGTAATAACTGTGTAATAGTTCTGTAATAGTCTGTACCAACATTTTGGAAAATACTACTGTACTGTTCCAGTTCTGTACCGTTCCACGTTTCGTTGGGACATGCCTTTATCTGAGAGCCTGGAACGATACGCATAGAAAACGGATGACTGGTTGGTAGAACCTGGAACGGTAGTGCACACAGTGTAACCAGCTGACTGGTGGAAACGTTATTCTATTTTGAGAACCAAGAAGGGTACGCAGAGTAACTTGCCAACTGGTAACGCTGAGGAATCGTTCCAGTCATGTACCGTTTCAGACGGAACGTTCCACTAACACGTACCTTGATGCTCGATACAGTTGCGAGTCGAGATCCTGCTGTACCGTTCCAGCGCTGTAACGTTCCATATTCTCGTACCGAGCTCCAAGTTACAGAGGGTGGAACGATACTGCAAGCCAGCTCAGGTCGCGGTATGGTACACATAACGTAACGTGGAACACAGCGGTACGTAACGAATTTCTGTTCTGTTCCGGGTCCCTGCCAAATCCTCCCGAGGAGCAAAATGACTGGTCAGGAACTTGACGCTCGCGTCAACTTCTAATATGAGATGTATTGCATCAACATTATGTCATCATGCCGTAGGAGCCAATTGAACCCTTAATATTGGTCCCCATATTAATGTTTCAATATTTCATTCTGTTGTATGAAATACTAGCTCAGTAGGGGACAGAGTTGGTTACATTTCACAAGATCCAGGTAGTTAAGTTGAGACACAGGGTCGCTACCTTATTCTGTGAAAAAAAAAAAGGACGGGCTATATTAAACTATTTCTGACATCCATTTGGGACAGGTCAAGACTTGACAGCGCGTCACCAAGCCATGACGCACGGAGAAAATAATTTCATTGTCCAGCAGCTCGGAGACAAGGAGAGATGTCAACATTGAGAGAGATGAATTGAGGTTTCGACCATGCCCATAGGCGGAGTTTCGCAGAGTATGGGCGAAACGCACATGAGGTCCAGCCAATAAGAGTACATGACGCCTGTGTTGGGCGGGAAATTGGATTGCGCGGCAATCAATTTAATCAGAACTGAATGCACGTAGTCAAATTCGTGACATGCTGAAAGCCACGATCAATTTGAGGGGTCAATCATGTCTGTAGCCTTATTACTTTAATATATAGCAGAGCGAATTACCCCTTCTCCAGTTTTTAAGTATAAGTTGCATAGATAGTGCGACGAGTGCGTGTGACATTCATTCCCTTTGTGAATATTATTGTCTTTCGACGTGAAACTTTGAATGTGTCTTTGAGGGCACTTTGTAATTTTCAGACTTAAATATTTGCGCATCAGTGGGATATTGAGCACTTGTACTTTGTACTTTAATTCCACTTGTCTGCGATGCATCTGAAGTGTTTCAGTAGAAACAGTGAATGTTAGGTGGTTATCAGACCACAGAACTTAGGGAAAGTCTTCGAACTGCTTTGGGACTTTTTCGGGGGATTAAGTAGCCGAAATCAGCAGTTAGCTAGCAGAGATAAGCGTATGATAATAATAAAATATTTTCTTAACAGGAAGAATGAAGGAAGGAAGCCATATAGTTCTACAAGCACCACGATGTCTACAATGGGTTAGGCTACTAATTGGGACGATGGCGGGCGATACCCGTGACAAATGACAAGCAGAATAGTGATGAGTAAAAAATAATAATTTATTTAATTTTGGACGGACGGGTTACGCGTGTTATGGGAAAATTTTTGCTAATATTTTTGTTTTCTGGTTTGTAAATGTAATTTCTTCTGTAGTTTTTGTTTGCTGACATACACATTTTTCGTGGGCATAGCGTGACAATTTCTGTAAATATCATGTGTAGATTTTATTCTTGTTTTGTGTAGTGTACGTGATTCTATGACGCGTGGAGCGCATGGAATTAACGTGCAACCGAGTAATTTGCATGGCCGAGAGACTAGGATTACGGAGATAAGTGAATATTGTTGTAGAATTAAGGTAATGTCAGATTTGGGGGAATTTACTATTTGTCTCGTGAAATTATGGTTACTCAGGCTGATTATTTTATTTGCGATATTGCCTTGTTGCAATTTTATGGATACGGAAAGCCATTTGCTTTGCCATCATTCATTCATTAGTTCATTTTGCTATTTGTCTTGTTGATAATTTGAACTCTGATCTGTTGTGTGCGCGGGTCATTAGCAGCTGACTACAGGTGTGTGTCACATAGGTGTGTATTAATTGTGCTCGCGGGGAGAGACGTGATTCTGCTCCCTACCGCACTGATTCCGGCAATTGATTCCTGCGGGACAATTGGCCAGGAAATATATTGTTCTTGATATCCCAGCGAGGAGTTTTCAAGATATGTTTTTGTTAGAATTTTATTATGCACGCGTTTGAGGAGCCCTTGTGAGGCAGATCTTCGGTACTCAGAGCTCGGTAGAGCCTGAGTCTATTTTCGACGTGACACACCTGTGACATTTGAGAGGTGAGTGACTGAATGGGCCGCCGGCCACACCGATCAGAAGGGTAGATAAACTCATTAGCAGCTGACTGCTGTCCAGCTATTCTTGCTTCGTAGAGTTTCATTTAAAGCCTGAATAATTATAATTTGTTGCAATTAAATATTGGGAGCTATTCACGCCGTATTCCTACTGTTCTCATGTCATGTTTATTAACTAATGCTTATTCATGTTCTTTTTGTACGCCGTTCTCTGGGCGTGTCATACTTTTTTGTTGCTTTGGCATTTTGTGAAGCCAAATTTATTCGTAAATTTAGATTTACAACGGTTAACCTGTGCGCTTGTATGTTACATGATTGCACCACTAGATTTGCCAGCATAAGTTCGGCGTTCGGCGGCTATTTGTATTAGAATACATCCGTGTATTATTTATTATTTTAGTGTTAGCCATGTTTTGTATTGTGTTCCCATATGCCGTAATTTTGATCCCCTGAACGGGAATTCACGACTTATTCGAATGGTCGTTTGGAAATGAATTCCCATCAATTAGTTCTCATTACTTGATAGTTTGTCTACGCTAGCACACGACACATAAATGTTTTAATTTTTGTAGGTGAGATTTCCGTTCACCGTCTTTTGGACACAGCTGGTCAGGCTGGTGTATTATGGACTGATATTTTGTTTAAGTCTGTGTTACCGATTGTGTGTACATTTCATGGGTAAATTCAGGGTGGATTTGTGTTGTTATTATTATTAGTTGATTCAGTTATTCAATGTTTGGTATTAAACTGTGTTTGTACGTTATTCATAATTTTAGTTAACCCTATAAATCCTGGACTTTGTTGGAAGCACTAAATTCTCTAAAACACTTTTATACAAGAACCGATCATGACCCCAAAATCAGAGTCTTGTGAAATGCTTCTTTCCGAGGTTACATAGGTGTTAATCTGGCGCGCCACCATGGTGCTGTGTTTTACGTTCAGAAAAACAGATGGTTAATCTGTTCGCCGAACGTGGGGCCATTTTATGTGCTTTGGAGTTAATCTAGCGCCACCATTGTGCTTTGTATTACGTTAAAAAAACAGATTAATCTGTCTTTCCGAACGTGGGGTTTTCTATGTGTTTTTACATGTTATTAATAGTCGTAGTACAAGGGCGCAGGATGTCAAACGATGGAATGCATTTTAGTAGGGCTAGGCCAGTGGATGACAGTCTGTACTTGAAAATTAGATGGTTTCATTAACGTAATATTGGCGAAGGATTATCGGCAGGTGTTTGAAATATGAAAAATCAAGAACTTTGCGTAAAGTTTAAAAAATACGGAACATATATTTTTTATTTATTATTTAAAGATAGCACATGTGTTCGGGGTGCCCAATTATTAAATTAGCTATGTTTAGAGAAGTCAAATTCCGAAACATACGTGACAGGAAGGTACTACCTTTAAAACTAATTAATATTTTGATTAATTGGTTATTTTCATATAATATTTGAAGTAAGGCTAGGAACTTAATAGCTGAATCAAAGGGTTAAAATTAAAGGTTAATAAGTAAATATACTCAAGGATGCTATTGATTTACGGGATTAATTATAGAGATAATGAATTGAGTAGTTAAAGGGGCAATGTGTATATTTGTGTGTGTGTGTGAGTTTCATGTGTGTCGCCTATATGTTATCTTCCCTGTATTCTCAAGTGTTATTATATTTGTGGTGATGGCGACTTTGGAAGAGATAAGGGCAGTGATTGAACTGGCTACTGCAAGTACACAGAAGCAGTTGGTGTAATTAACGGGGGAGATGACTAATGAAATTAATGAATCTAGTAGTAAACAATCTGCGGACTTACAGACACAGTTAGCGGCGGATTTAGAGACATATAGCAGCGCAAAATGCGCGTATGGCTGAACAATCAGCGGCACAAAACACACTCATTAGTGAACAGTTGGCTGCACAAACAGCAAGAAACAGTGAGTAGTTAGCTGCGCAAGATGAAAGAAATACGATACAATTAGCTGCGCTTACCGCGGAGATTAAAGACTACACCTAGGACCAATTAATAAGGATAGCTTGTGACGTCAGCACAAACAATGATAAACAGTTAAGGCAAATTATGAAAATTGAAGATACTTTCAATAAGAAACTGGAAGGGCTCGACGATATGGTAATGGCTAAGTTAGGCCAGATAGAACTGGCATGTTTGACTAATACCTCTGAAATCAGATCAGCGCAGGAGAAGCTCGAGGAAAGATTTGAGAAAATAGAAAACGGGACACAGGTCGTACAAGATCAAATATGAACAGTGGATGATAATGTCAACGGGCTAGTTAAAGAATTGCATAAACTAGAAATTCAGTCATTAGAGCGATGGAAGGGATTAGAAGCGGACCAGGATGAGCTGAAATAGACCATAGAACAAAACAACACTTGTATGGGAGAAAGGCTGGAAAAGATAGAAGCAAACCAGGACGCCAGTAAACTACAAATAGAAAAGAGACTAGAGAAGATGAAGGATAACATTAGGAAACATTGGAGTAAAATGAGCGCCGACTCAAAAGACGAGAGGCTTACGATAATCAAAAGATTAGGAGAAAATCATACGCGGATCCAGGCGTTAGAAGAGATTATGAAAGCAAAATTCAGAGAACAGGAAGACCGCTTGATTAAAACAGAACTGAAATTGCTGGAACAGGGGACAATAATTGCCTCATTAGTGGAGAAAGGGAAAGACGATAGCCTAGAAAGAGAGCGCACAGTAGGGAGCCAAGGCCTGGGGCAGAGTCCAGTGACGGCTGACACACAGGCATTTCGCAACTATGAAGGCCGCAGTTCAACACCTCAGATCACACAAGTCCGTACACAGATTATACAAGTAAACAGAGCGAACGAATTTAATCCCAATAAATTTATTCCCACTGGAAGCACTCCTAAGGCCTTCCCGAAAGAACTTGACGATTATTACTCGCACCAAAACGTTAATCCAACGCGTCAATTAAGAATGGTGGAGACATTTTTAGTTGGAGCTGCCCTGACTTGGTTCATGAGCTTCAAATTTACGTTTGAGACCATGCAAGGAATTAGGGAAGCTTTCCTAAAAAATATTGGAGCACTTCACATCAGCAAAGTCACCGTATGGAATTGTATTCGCGGAAATATCACTCCACACAACAAACCAAGTACGCTGACTTCTTTACCACTCAGATGGTCAAACTCCGAGATCTTGACAATCATCCTACTGAATTGGATTTAATTACTACAACAGGAAAACAATTACCCGTTAACGTCCAGCAGTTTTTAGTGGCTGCGAACGTAAGCACGGCGGTGCAGGCGGAAGAGGTCTTACGACAGCTTGACAAAACCACGCCTCAATTACATTCCAGAGAGGGTCGTCAGGTGGAAATGATAAACACGGCCGAGGTCGTTAAACCTCAGAACGTAAACACTAAGTGACAAGCGACAAATACTGGGTCTACGCCGAGGAGGAACAATAATGAGGAACACAAGTATATATCACAACCGAAATATGATGATAGGGGACATGCTCGTTGTTTCTGTGAAGACAATAGATATAATCAGCGGGGATATCAGCAGTCGCGGTATAATCGAAGGCACGAGGTACATTAGAGGAGAAACAATGACACACGGAACAATCAAGGATGGCGCGACCAGCGATATCACGAGCAATCCGACTCAAGGGATAACAGGCGTTATCATGAGCAAACCGAACCAAGAGTGAACGAAGGAACTGAGACGATAGGCACGCAGAGTCACAGCGATACCTAGAGGAGCTCCATACTTTAGAAGAAAACGATAGAAATAGATGGGAACGTGGTATTGACCACAGGAAAAATCCCGAAACACTCACCAATAAGGGAGCGGAGAGTCTATTGGCGCAGCAAGAACGGCGGGAGAGAGGACGACAACAGTGAAATGGGGTTCTCGACAATAAAAAAATCCCCTTAGAGCACAAAGGAGATAGTCTGAGAGACGAGCGGTGTTTAGACCAAGATGGGTGGTCGTGCATATCGCAGAGTGTATCGCGAGGCCTGAGGACTGTTTGGAGGAGGTTGTGAGACCACAAAATGACATTTTAAAACAGCTGCCTGTTATTTATGCTAGAATTGGCGGACTAAAGGTGATATGCTCTGTTGACACTGGTTCGCGAGTTAGCCTAGTATCTGAGGCCTTAGATCGTGAGGTAGGGCGGAATCATGATGTTCCGATGAATCCGGTCCCACAAATAAAAGTACGGGGCGTTATTTCTGAACATACGGTTACCTGTAAACAGCAAGCATATTTGGAATTGGAAATACTGCAGCATACTTTCGCTCAAACTTGCATCGTGATGGCTAAGATGAACTTCAATACCATCTTAGGGGCAAATTTCATCTGTGACTATCAGGCTGTCATTGAGCTGCACAAAAACACAGTGAATTCAGAAGACATCAAGGGAATGAAGAACGTTGGACTAAACACGGACGAAGTAACTACAGGCAGATAAGCGAGTTCCTGGATCCTTGAGGCTATTCCCGAGGAGACGAATGAAGAACTACTGGATGCGGATACTGATGACGTCATCACAGCTGTAGTAGAACTGAAAGATGAAGATCAAGCGCAGGAGATTTGGACCTTATTGGCTGAAGAAGATGGCAGCATGGCTGAATTTGAAGAGTTACTGCAGGAGCGGCTTAAGGAAGTCCAACTAGGGGGTACAGAGAAGAGGAGACTCGAAGAAATATTAAGGAAGCTCCATGAAGTTTTCGATACTGTACCAGGGAGAATTTTGAACTTCAAATACTCAATGCAAGTAGACGACTGGACATCGTTCAAAAGTAGATTATGCCCGATACCTGAGAAACACCACAGTCAAGTAAAAGAAATCATAGATGGGATGTTGCAGGTGGGAGTTATTAAGAAGACGCCCACACTTTTCTCAATGCAATTTTGGCTGTTGCCAAACCTAATGGGTGTAGTACTCTTTGCCCAGACGAATGAATGCTCAACCTTCGATTGTCGCCAGAATACGACCAGACGCCATTGATTAGAGATGTCCTGAAGGTATTTAGAGGAAAAAGTATTTATAGCAGCGTGGATTTATCGAACAGTTTCCATCATATTGAGTTAGACGAGAAGTCACAACTGTTAACTGGCTTCTTGTTTGATAACCAAACATATACTTTCGTCAGGATGCCCTTCGGCTTCAAAACAGCTGGATGTGCCTTAATTAGAGCATTGGACCGCAACTAACAGATGATGTGAACAATGACTGTCAGGTACATAGACGATAATCTGCTGGCTTCCGACAACATTGAGGAACACATGAACAATCTGGACAAATTACTAGAAACCTCCGAAACTTCAAAATTAATCTCAAAAGTCACATTTTGTCAGGGATGAGATACTATATTTGGGCCATATAATAGATAAGGAGGGTGTGAGACCAAACCCTGCCAAAATCGATGTTATTAAGAATTTCCCCACGTCTACGAGAGTAAAACATGTACGTGCATTCTTAGGATTGACGGGATTTTTTCAAAGAAAATTGACCGGGGTACACGGAGACGGTAACCCCTATGCAGGAGTTGCTCAAGAAAAACAACAGATGGCTTTGAATGATGAATGTGACAAGTCTTTCCATGCAAGAAAATTATTACTTCAAAATTGCATCAAATTGGGATACCCAGATTTCGGCCGCAAATTTATAATACAAGCAGACGCTTCACTTATTGGCATTGGAGCTATGCTTTACCAGGAAGATCCGACCAACCTTCAGAACTGGTCTTACCTAGCTTTTGTAAGTCGCAAATTGTGCAAGCATGAACGTAACTATACTGTTACAGAGCTGGAGCTTCTGGCTATACTCCACGCTCTTCAACAATGGAGACAAATTGTATTTGGTTACCCAATTAACATAAGGAAGGACCATAAAGCTTTAACGTTCTTATTCAGGACCGCTATGGTGAGCGAGCGCATTACTAAATGGTCAATTTACATTCACCAATTCGACATTGAGATTGAACACTGCCCAGGAAAGTTAAATATTATTCCGGATGCTCTCAGCAGGAACCCAGAAGCAGACGTTGAAGAGGAAGCCGTGGTACAACACATTGAACTAACTACGAGAGCTCGTGAGTTTCTGGAAGAACTTAAGGAAATTCAGAGGGTACAAGAAGCTGAACCACGAATGTTTCAAATTATCCAATATTTGAAAGGAGATTTGCGACCCGGAACTCCTGCTCACCGTGAAGCCCGAAGTAAAGAAGGCAGATATCTGTATATGAACAACTTGTTGCATAAATTTATAGATGAGGAACACACCAAGTTACGCATTATGGTACCAGCTTCATTGCAGCGTGGATTAACTTGGCAAGTGCATGAAAGCCTGGGACACATAGGTATTGACAAGACGGAGGCGACTATCACTGAAACGTTTCCTTGGCCGCGCATGACGACAACAATATGCGAGGTGGTGAAGACCTGTGATGCTTGTCAACGCATGAAACCGAACAATTATCTGATGAAACAATATCCCAAGCCATTGTTACCACAGAAGCCGCGCGAGCTTATAGCCATTGACTGTTTTGGACCAATCCCGAAAGGAAGAAGAGGATGTCGACATTTGCTTGTATGCTTGGATGTTTTTTGAAATTCGTGGTTCTGTGTCCTATACAGAAAAGCACTTCTAAACAGGTCTTGAGTAGTATCAGAAACAAGGTGATACCAACGCTGGGGAAGCCAGAGTTTATTTTGTCTGATCACGGCAGTTACTTCACAAGTGTCGAGTTCAAAAAGGGAATGGAAGACTTGGGGATTAAGTACATATTATCATCACTCCGGCATGCTCAAGCTAATCCTAGTGAACGCGCGATTAAGGACGTTTCTAAGTTCTTCAGAGTATTAATACCCCATGAACATCATAAATCGGTCGACAGAGTAAAGGATATTGAGATCTGCATGAACTCAACTAGACACGAGTGGACAGGACAGGTACCTATGGTCCTACACCACAACCAGTATCCGGAGAAGTCATGGAACAATATAATTAACTGCCCACTTGATCCTATGCTTAGTCACGACTTGAGGATCCAGAACACCATTGTGAATATGAGGAGTCAGGCTGACAGAAGATTGAGACGAGTGCGTGGAAAGAGATTCCGCCGGGACTTAGTTGAGGACGAGTTAGTCTTGGTTAAGAAGCCCCCGATCTATAATCCATCAAAAAAGGTACTTATCAAGTTCTGCGAACGTTATATTGGCCCGTTCAGCATCGTGAGGAACTTGGGTAACAATGCGTACCGAGTGAGAGAACTGAGCACTGGTACCATGTATGTCTACAGCATTGATAATCTGAAATTGTTTTATAAACGTGAACCATGGGAGCCCAAAAACAACAATGCAGCAGCGAACTATCTACGAGTTTGAGGAAATCAGTCACCAGCTTTGTTTACTAGTTGAGACGGGAGCAAGTCTGTATGACTCAATGTTGTTATGAGTGAGAGTGAGGGAATTAGTACGAGGCGGGACATGCCAGCGGCGGTGAACGGTCTGGAATGCCTTAACGAGCAGTGAGGCACTTGAAGATAACAGAGGCGGACTGAATCTTATATTTATGGGTGATCAGCTACAAACTTGACCCAGTTGCTGCATAGAGGTAAAATCGACTTCATCACAAGTTCGATTTTCACCAACTATGTGGTGAATGAACCCTTAATATTGGTCCCCATATTGATGTTTCAATATTTTATTCTGCTGCTTGAAATACTAGCTCAGTAGAGGACAGAGTTGGTTACATATCGCGAGATCCAGGTAGTTAAGTTGAGACACGGGGTCGCTACCTTACTCTGTGAAACAAAAGGATGGGCTATATTAAACTATTCTGACATCCGTTTGGGTCAGGTGCAAGAACTAACAGCGCGTCAACAAGCCATGACAAACGGAGAAAATATTTTCATTGTCCAGCAGCTCGGAGACAAGGAGAGATGTCAACTTTGAGAGCGATGAAGAGAGGATTTGACCACGCCCATAGGCGGAGTTTCGCAGAGTACGCGCGAAACCCACATGAGGTCCAGCCAATAAGAGTACATGACGCCAGTGTTGGGCGGGAAATTGGATTGCGCGGCAATCAATTTAATCAGAACTGAATGATCCAATTCTGTGCACGCAGTTAAATTCGTGACATGCTGAAAGACACGATAAATTTGAGGGGTCAATCATGCCTGTAACCTTATTACTTTGATTTATAGCAGAGTGAATTACCCCTTTTCCAGTTTTTGTGTATAATTTGTATAAATAGTGCGACGAGTGCGTGTGACATTCATTCTCTAAGTGAATATTTTTGTATTTCGACGTGAAACTTTGAGTGTGTCTGTGAGGACACTTTGTAATATTCAGACTTTAAACATTGGCGCATCAGTGCGATGTTGAGCACGTGTACTTTGTACTTTAATTCCAGTTGTGCGAGATGCATCTGAAGTGTTTCAGTAGAATCAGTGAATGTTAGGGTGTTATCAGACCACAGCTCTTAGGGCAAGTCTTCGAACTGCTTTAGGACCTTTTCGGTGGATTAAGTAGCCGAAATCAGCAGTTACCTAGCAGAGATAAGGCAAACGTATGATAATAATTAAATACTTTCTTAACAGCAAGATGATGGCCATTACGAAGGAAGGAAGCCATATATTTCTACAAGCACCATGATGTCTACAATGGGGTAGGCTGCCGATTGTGACGATGGCGGGCAATACCCGTGACAAATGACAAGCTGAATAGTGAGTACAAAAAATTTAATTTCTTTAATTTTGGACGGAAATTTTTTGTAAATATTTTTTTTTTCTGGTTTGTAAATGAAATTTCTGGTGTAGTTTTTGTTTGCTGACATACTTATTTTTCGTGGGCATAGCGTGACAATTTCTGTAAATATCATGTGTTGATTTTATTCTTGTTTTGTGTAGTGTACGTGGTTCTATGACGCGTGGAGGGCATGGAATGAACGTGCAACCGAGTAATTTGCATGGCCGAGAGCCTAGGATTACGGAGATAAGTGAATATTGTTGTAGAACTAACGTAATGTCAGATTTGGGGGAATTTATTATTTGTCTCGTGAAATTATGGTTGCTCAGGCTGAGTATTTTATTTGTTATATTGCCTTGTTGCAATTTTGTGGATACGGAAAGCCATCTGCTTTGCCGTCATTCATTCATTAGTTCATTTTGCTATTTTTCTTGTTGGCAATTTGAACTCTGATCTGTTGTGTGCGTGGGTCATTGGCAGCTGACTACAGGTGTGTGTCACATAGGTGTGTATTTATAGTGCTCGCGGCGAGAGACGTGATTCTGCTCCCGTCTGCCGCACCGATTCCGGCAATTGGTATCTGCGGGATAATTGGCCAGGAAATATATTGTTCTTGATATCCCAGCGAGGAGTTTTCAAGATATGTTGTTGTTTGAATTTTATTATGCACGCGTTTGTAGGAGCCCTTGTGAGGCAAATCTTCGGTACTCAGAGCTCGGTAGAGCCTGAGTCTATTTTCGACGTGACACACCTGTGACAATTGAGAGGGGAGTGAATGAATGGGCCGCTGGCCACACAGATCAGAAGGGTAGATCAACTCATTAGCAGCTGACTGCTGTCCAGCTATTCTTGCTTCGTAGAGTTCCATTTAAAGCCTGAATAATTATAATTTGTTGCAATTAAATATTGGGAGCTATTCACGCCGTATTCCTACTGTTTTCATGTCATGTTTATTATATCGTGCTTATTCATGTTTTTTGCACGCCGGTCTCTGGGCGTGTCATACTTTGTAGTTGTTGCTTTGGCATTTTGTGAAGCCAAATTTATTACGTAAATTTAGGTTGACAACGGTCAACCTGTGCGCTTGTATGCCACGTGATTCCACAACTAGTTTTTCCATCATAAGTCCGGCGTTCGGCGGCTATTTGTATTAGAATACATCCGTGTATTATTTATTATTTTAGTGTTAGCCATTTCTTGTATTGTGTTCCCATATGCCGTAACTTTGATCCGCTGAACGGGCATTCACGACTTATTCGAATTGTAACCTTCCCAGTTTACAAGGGATCGAACCCTTATATCGGGACGTACGATTTTCTTAATCGCCCATATATTTTTATTTGATGCCTTTTTAAGTTTTATAATTATTTAATGTAGTGTATGATATCATGTCATTTATTTTCGATTAATTTGTTTAGGTTTTAAGATATTGTAATTGGCAGGATCTGAGTCTAGGTATATTCGAATGTTTTAACATTGTAATAATCTTCAGCCAGGAAGCCTCGAATTCTGTTGAGTAACCAGAAAGTGGACTTTTTGTTGACGTTGGGGTTTTCTGTCGCCCGCTCGAGTGCATGGTGACTCATGCAGGTGAGGCTTGGCAACCCTGTGCCAGAGGTGTGTCTGGGGTATTTTGATGACCAGAGAGAACGCTCCTTATATGGTCATATTTTGTTTTGTGTTGTATTGATTGGATGGACCCGGTGCGGAAAGCCAGGTAGACTAGTGAGTTGTGGGGGGCGGTGTTGACTGTTATTTAGGACTTGCCGAGGCAGTGGGGCTTGACTCTTTTCGTGGACCGCGTGTAGGGCGGTGAACTCATTTTCGGAACTCCGTGCGGGAGTCTACGCTTGTTGTGGACCGCAAGTAGTTCGGCGGTAACTTTGTTGTGGTCATTCTTGGTAGGACTCCGGAGGAGGTAGAACTTGTATTTTGGACTTGTGTGATTTTCTTGGAGAAGGAAGTATTTCAGACGACCACAAGTTTGTGTTCGAGGTGCAATTACTGAGTTTCTGGCTATACGTTCTCTAGGGAATTATGAATCTAGTTTCAAACAAATCGCCTAGATTGTTTGTCTCGAAACGCATGAAGTATTGTCAATTAACGTCTGTGTACCAAAATTCTGAGACCATACTGGTAAATTGTGATACAACAAATACTAGCAAAATATGCTAGGTATTAGTAAATTCAGGAGCGAACTAAGTGCGATAATCCAACACACGGATTTAAAGCATTTTGGTATAATTAGATCCACGAAACAATTTGAATCGTTGGATGCTGATCATCAAAGTGTTAATGTACGTAATCATCATAATTGAGAGGCTTGCGTGTGAAATATATAGTAATTGTGCTGAGAGTAAGTAGGACTGATACTTTGGGAGCCACAAACCCCAGAATTAGTACAGTTATGTCACCACAGCTGAAGTCAACGCCTGTAAGTACCAGTCATCATTTTCCCGAGGATCATCTATATTATGTCATATGTGTGCCTGTGTAAATATGATAGGGAGTGTAAATTAGTATGTACGACGAGGATCCTGCGGTAGTGTATTTCATGTCTGGTATCAGAATATATTGTAGATTTTACCAGATCTCTAGTGCTTTCATGTTTTAGGTAACCAGTGTAGTTAAGAGTAAATGTTTATTGCTGTTGCTTATACCGTACATGTGTTTAACCCCCACGCGCCCCGATGTATAGTTATTGAGAGGATGAAACATTACAATTGGTCGCCCAAGTGGGGCAGGCACATTACAGAATGGTCGTTTGGAAGTGAATTCATGTCAATTAGTACTCATTACTTGATAGTTTGTATACGCTCGCAGCACGACACATAAATGTTTTAATTTTTGTAGGTGAAATTTCTGTTCACCGTCTTTTGTACACAGCTGGTCAGGCTGGTGTATTATGGACTGATATTTTGATTCAGTCTGTTTTACCGATTTTGTGTACATTTCATGGGTAAATTCAGGGTGGATTTGTGTTGTTATTATTATTAGTTGATTCAGTTATAAATATTTTGTTATTTAAACTGTGTTTTTACGTTATTCATAATTTTAGTTAACCCGTTGAATCCTGGACTTTGTTGGAAGCACTAAATCCTCTAAAACACTTTTATACAAGAACCGATCATGAACCCGAAAACAGGGTCTTGTCAAATGCTTCTTTCCAAGGGTACAATATAAAACTGGGATTCTAGTATAACAGACCAATACGTGGTGTAGTAGCTAGTTGTTTTTGGGCTGTCATCCATGAGGCCCGGGTTCGAATCCCGGCTCTGCCAAGAAAGTAAATTCTGGTCTGAGGGTTGGAACGTGGTACACTTGGCCTCGTGAGGTGAACTAAGAAGAAGCAGGTTCTATTCCTATCTCAGCCACCTTAGAAGTGGTTTTCTATGGTTTACCCACTTCTATTCCAGGCAAATGACGGGATGCTACCTATATGTTGGCCACGACCGCCTGCTTCCCAATCCTAGTCTCCATTACAAATATATACACTCCTACATGCATCACAATAATATAGCTTACCAGACAAAACTTACACACTCCCAAGTACACGGGGCTGACTTTCCACGATGTCGTAGACCCCAAAATGAATCAACAACAAGAAGCAATTTAATCAAAGTAAATATACCGTAATCATCTCGATACAACAGGCTGGCTCAGTCGAACATTCTCGCTTTCTGTGCCCAAGGTTGCATTTGAGCTGTCATTCGAGTGAGGGTGCGCAAATGCGAGGGAGCCGTGTCAGTAGATTTACTGGCACGTTAATGTTCTCCTTCGGTGCAAAATTCCAGCAGCCCGGCGTCTCTAAAAGCCGTAGATGTTAAAAGGGACGTAAAACAAATGACATTATTATTATTATTATTATTATTATTATGTCTCGATACAACAGCAATGGCTACAGCGACATGTTATAGAGTTATGCACTCAACAGCGCAGCGTGACGTCACAACCACTGGATCACAACGATGTCGATGACGTCTAACGTTCGGTTGTACCCAAGTCAATAAGGACGCTGTCCCACAATTTACTGTTGTTCTTAAACTCTCAAACAGCTAATTTAATATTAAATTTCCTGATTTACGGTCCCGAGGAGATACCCTGTTCCTCGTACCAATCAAATCAAATGCGTCAAGGATCGCCTGTGGTTCGCCAGCAGTGATTGGTCCGGGTAACAACGTGGCTTCTGTGAACTGACCAATAACAAAGAGTCCTTTCGGCAATATTTACCATTTCCATGTTTTGATCGGGGGTTGAGTTATTGAGAACTGGGAGTATAAATACGGCCCACCTTCTAAACATGCACGTTCTGTTTGTGTTTCGAGTTTGACAACGCTGCATTCTGCATGAACGATAGTGGTAGTCACGGCTAGGTGGGAGAGAGAGAGGCGCCTGGTGGCTACTGCCTCAGACGACCGATGGTGCTCATTGACGGACTGTTCCTCAACGTGATGGTCAACTCACACTTCGAAGACTTGTCCGAACAGCGCTTAGATAGATCATCAGTTACGTGACGAGCAGAGACCTAACTAATGCACCTTACCTCTTTCTGCCTGCAATTCTAAATGGTAAAACCACCATAAAGTTGAACAACACTATACATTACTGATATTGATTTTCAGTTCATTACCCTCATCACTCCGGTCAAGCCTCTTCCATGGCGCCGCTTCCCAGAACTTCAGAACTGATGCGACGATTGTACCAATATTTAATTTAGCTTTATAAATCGTATTATCACAATCTATTTGAACAATTAACCAATGTAAACAAGTCACAAATTGTGATTACCTAGGATTAATAAAATAATTGCTTTTCAATCGGTCAACACGTTAATGTGCCCAATTAAATCGAGCAAAGAGTATACTTATTTACTCGCACCTGCCAACCTGGAAAAACTACATACATTTTTATACGCTTTTCAAAAGGGGGCTAATTGGCTGACATTTTTAGTTCGGCAGGGTAACATCATCAGATACTGTTCACTGACGGCGTTCATGGAGCTGATGGATCAATATACAGTATACGGGGTGGTTGGAAACAACGTGAACCGGGTAGACTATATGAGCGTTAGAGGACTGGTCATACTGGTAAATAAGTTGAAGAAAATAAGTTGACATCTCACGCCGGTGTCATTAGAGCAGCTGCTGACATTATCCAATCAGATCGCTGCGCTGGAGAATTCAAATGGGCTTAGCGGGTTGGTGTTGCCAACTCTGTACGAACTGGCTTGGAGTCAAGCCCATTGCACACGTACCATAGGCCTACTTCTGCTTACAGACATTTCCGTAAATACTGTACCTCATCGCCTAGCAGCTAGCGCTGCCAAGCAATCTGCATTGAAATAACACACAGAGGGTAACAGCGTTCATCACCGTAGCGTAGTTGCTATGACGTGATCCTGACAGTCCGGAGGTCCATGTTCAAATATCTCTCTTGGCGAATGTTTATTTCTTCGCTCGACGCTCTCAAGCCAGTCTTGTTGGCAACAACACCCCACTAAAGGCGGGTTCACACGGAGTCGTGAAGCGGGCGAGAACACTACTAGTTTTGAGCATGCGTCACGACTTGCTTATTCAACTTAAGAATCCACGACCTTGTTCAGTTCACACGGACGAAGTGTTCTCGCTGGTCGTAAGTTTCTCGCTCGTTGTTCAATCGTGGCAGAACGTAAAGCTGCGAAAGAATACGACTGAAGCGGTCGTGTTCACTCCGACCAGTCGGAGATTTCACGCCCCACCTTTTCGAGGGCGAGCACGACCCCCACCCCCACTACCACTGGTTCACAAGAGGTCGTGTCCACGACCGGCTGATCGACCAGTAGTGCTCTCGCCCGCTTCACGACTTCGTGTGAACCCGCCTTTTAAGACCATTTGAATTCGCCCGCACAGCGATCTGATTGGCTAACTTCAATACCTAATAAAATGACACCAACGCGAAATATAAAGTTATAATTTTCAAAAAATGTATCAGCATAACCAATCTAAAGTTTATTAACCCGGTCCACGTTATTTCCGACCACCCTGTATATATAGACTAACCCTTATGTACAAGTCATATACAACTATGTAGTTACAAAAGCTTTTCTTTCTTTCTTTCTTTCTTTCTTTCTTTCTTTCCTTCTTTCTTTCTTTCTTTCTTTCTTTCTTTATTTCCTTTTAACGAATCAAATTTTGTGTTCGTTAGTGTAACAGCATTCTTGTGAAGATTGCGTTTATATCGTTACTATTAGTTAAGCCATTAAGACATACAAAACATCTTGACAATATTGAAGTGAGTCGCTTGGGGAGCGTAAGGCGCAGTAGTCTCACGCTCGTCTTTCACCCGGGTGAAATGTCATCCAGAGAGATTTATCTGGGTTTAAAGAATATTTGATGAGGAACGTTGTATTTGAGTGCGTCTACGCTAAGGAAAGGCGGACAGCTCAATTATAATAGGAACCCCAAATTCCAGGTGAAATGATGACCGTGGGAAGACATATCCAGAAACAGTTTTGAGGAACACGAGTTTAATAAACCACCTCATGCAGTTAAATTTCAGATATGGTACTGTACCCGTAACTACCTACCATTACCTGCTGCAACCCACGAAGACTGCCAGATATTAGAACCTGAAAATCCCCAGCTAGAAACACCCCCAGGTCCTACTCACAAATGAATGGGATAATATGGCACAAATACACCTAACAAGGGAGTATTACGAAAGACCATGGCCACAAAAGCAAAAGTAGTTCAGAGAACATGAAATTCCAGGGAAAGAAGCACCTCGGAGGCGTGGAATACCCCGAAATACCCAGCGATGGCCTTTCTAATACAACCTTCCACCACCCCTTTAAAGTATCACGCCATCAATTCTTTAACTAAAAGAAGTTTATTCAAAAAAGTAAACAAGAAATAAGAAAATCGTAGCATTGAATAGAATGCTCCAAAACACCACCCTCTAGTAGGGTAATGCCATCGGAATAGCAACAAGAAATCGCCCCGTGTCCAACTTGACACATAAAAAAATCTATACAACATCTAATATCATGAACAAACCTAAATAGAATTATTCTAGGTTGTCGCACACCCTAACACAATTTATATTACATTCGCAAAATAATAATATATACAACATATCAAAATTGTCCAATTGTTCATAAATTGTTACATAAATTATAATTCATATTAATGCATCACCTATGCATTTTTATTTTACTAACCATATGCTAATATTTTATAAGTTAATTTTCTCATGAATAACTTGGTTTTATCAGTGACTTGATTTATTACTTGACTTGGCTTGTTGCAACCTAACAATTCATTTTAATTCCATTATAATATTTTAAATTTGTCGTAAGCATATTTAAATCCAACGAGCAATAAAACAAATCGAAAGTTTTAATTGTCCACTCCATGTGAGTTATTTTAGAACAATCAATTAATTAATAATGTTGGCACTTATATTAACTTTATCAAAGATAATCTATCCATCTGAAATAATTCCATTGCAGTTTAATGCTGAGATTGATTGTAGCAGTGAGGTATAAACATCTGTGACCAAACAGCTGATCTTACATCCTATCACAAGGATTAATTTAACAATTATTCGACGACGTAGATTTTCATAAAAATCTATAATGGTTGGCTCTCACTGGCTCAATTCCCACAATATATTTTCTATTTAACAGTTTCATCTCTGTTACTCATAACACTGATTTTAGCACTACCCACTGGTATGCTGAACCATAATGTAAACCTAAAAATGGTGACCTCGTATTCTATACTTCAATCAATGGTCTGTATCACTCATCAATGATCACAAAATACTTAATAAAACGTTTAACCTCATATTTATACTGCACAGAACTAATATTCACTCTCCCTAGTTAAATCAGAATTCAGTAACTTCGTTGAAATATATTTAAAATGGGATAAAAATATCCTGACTATATTTAAGTCTTGCCTTACAATATTTCATTACATATCATGTCCTATTATTAATTTATATAGACATTCTTAAAGTCTAATCTAGGAAATTGCGTATAAAAGATATTTGCTGCTCGTCAAAATATCTCCAATCAAATGAGAAATCGATGATGATAATAATAGTCATCATGTTATTAAATCTCAAATTACAAAATGCACACAAAATACGTGGCTTACTCAAAGTGAAAATTGATCAAATCAAAAACAGAATTCAACACTCATTCAGATGGACTCAACATGTTTAACAATGCCCCTTACGCCATGAATCTTAGTTAACACATTTAAGTTAAATTCTAATTGATTCATTAGGACAAACTGTGAACATATTTTGCCTCTCAGAAATAAAGTGAAGTCCCTACAATAATAACTGGACAAAAATCCTAATAAGACCTGACTTCAGAAACACCCTGTGTCAAAACGACCTAAGAAAGGTTCGTTAATATTGTGCTCATTCAGATATTTAACTATGTCAATGTGAACGCTCAGTGAGTGTATAATAAACCACTCTAATCAGCTATATAAATATTATAGTTCGGTCATAAATCACCAACACGTGTGAACACACACAAAATAGTTCCAAAAATCGCTTGGAAATGTAGATATCTTTTCCTATAATTTGTCTTCTCGACAATGAAAGTATGCAAGTTATTACTACTAAATTAAGCCAAAATAATTGCCACAAATTTTAAACAAATGGATGCATTTATTTAATATAAACCAAAATCCGGGTAGGCAGAAAGTCAGTAACTACAAGATGTCGAGCCTAGACCCCTGTCCAACCATACGACATATCAAAAACATACTATGGGAATTATGGTTACTCTACAATAACCCGCTAAGCCTCTACTGAATAAACTGAATTTCTTCTACCTTCAACCACGTTCCGATGCGTTGTCAAAAGGATATAGTAATGTGCCATGGTAAAGATCTTCTATCTCCTCCATGACATGATCTCCATTCTCCAACGATCTCGGGCCTCGAACCAGGAACTTGATCATCACCAAGCCCCCTTCAGGTCAGATAGACCGTACGCCCCTGTCGAGCGATGTCATTTCGACAAACGATTACGAAAACGCGTCTTTCGGTTGAAGTATAACAGTACATTGCAGCAAGCAAGCGTTTGCTTGTAACCATGAGTACTACTCATCTCTCTTAGAGATGTGTAACACATTTTCACAATGTCAAGTAGTCTGGAACAGATAATCGTGTCCCCAGACCACATGTTGCGTTATGGTTAACTTATGAGAAATCTCCGCTACACTGCGAACATAGTGCCTGCGTCAATGGTTTAGACAACCATGACTATAAACATATAAATATCACGGTATATTCCCCCTGATGTCTGATCGTCCAACATAATGCACGAGAAATATACTGTTTCTCTTTCAAGAGAACTGTGCAAGAATTACAGCCTGTTCTAACGTCACACTCGACAGGTGTATAGCGAGCCAATGCCCGCATGGACTAATAAAGTACAAGGGCTTCCAGCCGTACTGCTTCACTGCGCCTAGTATCAAACAGCGCGGCAAAAATGCGTGAAATGTCCTTGCTCATACCTAGGTGCTTCGCTCACGATGTGAAAATGCTCGTACATCATTTTCACGTACTTAGAATGTACAGTCTATTCGTTGAGTTCATTGTTCGGAATATTAACTTTCCGTGTAACACACTTCCCGGTACGCGATATCACTTCAAAATAGACTCCCGTAATCCAGAGATAGTTCCGACTCGAATTCACATAAAGATCTGTCTACTCCACTCTTGCCTCACTGCGCACGTCGCCTCTTACCCCCTCTCCGGGGTATCTTAGCTCGACGTTCCTCGCCGGTAGAGTGCAATATAATCACTTCTCTATAATACAGGCTTTTAATAATGCGATAAATACATGTTTACACTTTCTAGTATTCTGACATGGTATTTAGCCTCAATCATACTGCGTAAAATATTCTATTTAGCCATAATGTTTAATTCATTTCCTTAAAGCAGGTGTCGAGATTTTCTTGACGTCACGAAGATCACATGTTCACTGTGTCATGACTCCTTTTCTATCCAGCGACTTGCTTCGAGCAGTTTCGCGCATCCTCGGTTACCTTCGGCTTCCTTTCCAAGCATGCCATTGACGTGACGGTTGTCACCATCTGTTCCTGCGCGGAATACCGTTAGAAACTTATCAACTAGTGGCGCGCGAGCTATGAAAAAAATAGTTTAGTACCTTTATTCTAGCACTACAAATTACATATATTCGAATATTATCATCAACTATTCCCGTGTCCATTGCAGACAATTACTAATGACGTGAACAACGTATTAAAATATAGTAATTGTGATTCTGGCTTGAAGACATCCCAGGTGTGCCCACAATCCTAAAGAAGTCTGACTATTTCTTCATACTTGCATATAACACAGTCCTTGGTACACAAACTTCAGCCAAAACTGACAAAGGTGGGATATATTTCCCACCTCATCCGTCCAAGAAGTGGTTTCCCTTGGTTCCCCATTTCTATTCCAGGAAAATGCTGGGTTGGCTCCTAACTTAAGGCCTCGGCTACCTCTTTCCCAATCCTCACCTCAATAACAAACACACACATTACTACAGGCTCGACAATAACACCGGCTACAGATGAATTCTACAACACAAACCCATGTATGTAGCTCTACCTCATATTATTCCCGTTTACAACGGGGTCGGGGATGAGATACAATGAAAGTTTTTCCGGATGCCCTTCCTGACGCCAACCTCAGGAGAGGAGATAATGAGAGATTTAATGAATGAAACTAGGCAAGGATGTGGAAGGAAGCGGCCGTGGTCTGTCAGAAGGTATCGTCCCAGCATTTGCAAGGAGTTGAAAATGGGGAACAACGGGAAACCATTTCAAGAACTGCCGACGGTGGGGGTCGAACCCTTGTCTACTGAGTCTGCAGACAGCTTGGCCCCGTGGCTCAGCGCTGCGCGTTAGCAAGTGTAACTACCGCTGTCAGTTCACCAGATGTATACAGGGCTGAAATTACCACGATGGACAAGCCTCTAAATGGAACATCAAAAACAGGAATGCCCAATCAGCTGAGTGTGAACCAGAACCTTCAAAATGCCGTGAACACTTTACTGAGCTATTTAAAAAAAAGCAGGCTTTCTGGTTGACCATTTTGAATTTTTGGTTAAAACTTCATACTTATTTCGTACGAGGTGATTAAAGACCAAATCTATGCCTTGTTTAATTTTTGACTATTTGCCTGTTTGTTATGGGTTGGCGTCAAAACTTCTGGAGCGAATAACGTGACAATTGGCTCGTAAGTAGAAGATGCCACTAAAATAAAACTAGGCTACAAATCGTTTATGTAATACAAAGTGATGAGGGATTAAGAGGAATATTCAAATCCCGCCAGTAAGGCAATTCATTTCCATGTCTTAACATGAAGCTGTAGGAACAGACATCATTTCGTGGAATGCACTCGAGACTGCTGCAGATCATTTAGCACTCCCGCGTTAAGGCAAGAAGCAATGCTAGCCACAATTACTAACACGCACACTGTCGCGAGTGCCACCTCTGTGGCTTTGAACCCCGGCCCCCAAGTATCAATTATCCAAGTATATATTCAATCCAAAGGGAACGTCATGGTTAGCATTAATAACCAAGTGGATTATTGGTAATTATGAGGGTATAATGAAATTGTAAAGCAATGATATAATGAATATATGTATATGAATTGAAATAAGAGACAGTATTAAGAAATACTGGGAGCATAACGTTGTGTACCGGAGTGGGGTCAGCTTACATAGGACAGAGATAATCAGTTGGTTTCAAAAAACAACTGATTAGCAAGCGGGCTCACCTTTCCAAAAGAATAGCCATTCAGTTAGGCAACACAGTAACAGTCTAATGGAAGATTATTGAGTATGAGGGGGTATAGCTACTCCCAAGCAAGGTCCATCGAGATGAGAGGTAGACTGAAGGTATATATATAGGAACACAGATGACTGGATAGGATCGAGTCTATTGCCATAATTGACAGAGCTGAAAGCTACACGTAAGTACCTACAGAAGTACTAAGCAAAACTAGGGAATTTGCCTAGGAAGCCACGAGAAGTCCAAGTTCAACGGACTTAGCAGGAGTCAAGAGTAGTTTAACAGATTATATCAGGGAAAGCAGACGACGGTCCAGTAACTGACCAGCCCCTACGTACACACATAATTATTAACCGACAGTAACATATGTGTATATATCTGTACATTGTTAAAGTAGCGAAGTAAGCTACTAATAAACTATATGGGTAACAATTATTCGTTGGTGCTGTACCCGAAATTCACATAGCCGCCATCTATTATCCGAGGATGGGAAAAACCGCAAGGACTGCTGATACCCAGCTAGACGAACCAACAAATCCCGCTAGATGGTTAGCTAGGAACCTCTCGGTGCATTATGTTTAAAACACGGTCGTACTACTAACTAGGTACATTTAACAAACTCCTACTGCAAAGTGTGGTAGGGCAAGACTCTCGGAATCTCGAGGGTGAACGGTTACTATTAAAGTGGGCGCCTGTATCTACCAAGAGGTACCACCGTTCTTAATTGTTAGAAGAAGAAACTTGAAATTCTATAAAAGAACAGGCAGACTAAATACTGCCGGTCAATGTTTATTCAAAAAGTTAACACTCTGACAAGTTTACAAAACATATGCTCGAAGTATTCTCAACATAAATAAAAATGTTCTTCACTTGTTGATAACTAAAACCTTTGTGAATTTCGTCACATTCTAGGACAACACCCTGTCCTTACTCAAAATAATTACCTCCTTAAAATATAGACATTAAATCTAAAACAAATAAACGTGGATCAACTATTAATTCCGCTGTAAATCTGAGGTTCGCTTCCCCTCATGTTACCCCTATTGTTTACATTCAAATATCCCTACATAATACAATGCTGTTTCGTTAGATCACATCCTAACGTTCCTCAGTCCTAGAATATGAAAATAGATCTAATATCGTTACCATTATTAAAATTATATATAATTATGTACAATAATCACGACCTGCATGATGTATCTTTCTAGATCTTTCTAGATCTTAATAGACCCCTCTGGATATCTCCTAACTCCTTCCTTCATTTAAATCTTTCATTAGAAACAGAATCACTAATATATCGTCTCTTTCAGTAAAAAATGTCAATCCAGTTGAGCATAAGTAACAACCATCTAAGGCCATTTCTGTTCTATAAGTCACAATCATTAATAAATCGTTAAATGATAAGCAATATGGAAGATTATCTTCGTGGTTAACTTGCCCTCTTACTATCGTGGTTCATGGTGCATAAACAACATTGCACACATCGCAATAACTCTTTTGTTTCAACAACAACATTAACATTACACTCAATACCTCTTATATATCGCTTATACTCGTAGACATAACATTTATCGTTGCATTGAACCAGTCCCTTAAAATTTGCGTCTTACCAACAGCGCATACATCTACAACAATGCCGTTGAACTAATCATTACTATGCACGGAATTCCAACAATAATAAATATAACATTCCATTTCAACACACCGCCTGGGATGCAAGAAAATTAGTAAGCCTACTAGTTATTCAAGCACTATGAAATAACTTTCAATTTACACATACACCACTAGCGTTTCTACATCGTACTCGTGCCTATTTATTTCCATTCCTTGTTCCATTGCCTTGCAACGCATTACTTATTTGCGTATTCTTTCATCAATATACCTTGCCATAGCGATTCAATTGAGATATCTTTACTTATTTGTCATATACATTTCACAGATTAACCACGTTACAAATTTAACCAATATCTTAGAAGATTTGCATCTGCATATGCCATCGAATTAATAAAAATATTACATATCCTCCCATTCGATATTCACCTCTGCAAATAAATGCTTAAGTACATTCCTTAACAACATTCCGTCGCTTATTACCCGAGTGTATCAACTACATCTCGTATTTCCATTTTATTCCTGCTTACATAAGCATTATTAAGTCTTTCGTTCAATCGTAAGCAAAATTGCTCTTCCTACAAATGCAGCTTAATGCTTGGAAGTATATTCATGTACTTTAAATTATTTACTTTCTTTCAAAGCCTTGTATAACAAACATATCTATAACATTTACTATAACAACGAATAATGTGCTAGTAATACTATGTATAGCATCTTACATTGCTTAAATATCTCACTAAAGCTTCATGTGACTATAAATAGCGTCCTATAACGTCCTCCAATATTTTATAACATGAAAATGAAGTATACAGCCACACTTGGCGTTTTATACATAAAATACGCTTTGTATAGCGTTATACACAATGAAATAACCTTTTGTAGCAGTCTACACAGTATAATAATCCCTTTTGTAGCATTCCGTGATATATAAAACGCATTTACGCTTATCGGATCTCAATTTCTATTAAAAAGCAGACGAGGAATTTATTAATGAATTTTACAACACGTCCAATCGACCCACGGTGACGCGAAAATTTATTACAAATTCTAATATGACTAAAATGCCACCTAACATGACTAAACAAACAATAAAAAAAAACAATGAAGATTAACCTGGTCATAAATGTTGGTCAACACAAGCTATTCACAACATGGCAAAAACTACTAAATGAATCGTAAGCTCTCAAATACCTTACTGCCCATACGTCTCTCGACAATCTGCGGTAACGGCGCACAGCTGCGTCCTTGAAATGCCTGCATACGGTACTCGGCTGCTTGTCTGGCCACCACCTGGCCCGGCTGTCGCGATCCACAACAGCTCGCCGCCTCGAACGACTTGAGTTGAATAAACGCCGCTCTCCATTCTCGTACCTCGAATCTGCCCTGGCATCTCGCGTACGTTTCCGAATCAGATGATTCTGTCGAATACCTCTTCGTACGGTCGCTCTCTCGATGTTCTACGGTGAATGCATATGGTATGACGATAATGTTGCGAGAATTCCACGGTGATATTGGAATCTCCATTAGTAGAGTTGCATTTTGTGACATCTTTGAACTAGTTGGGAATGCGGTAGTTCGTCTTCATTCCTTCTCGTCTGGCCAAGTCACACCCGATGTCCATATCATCGATTGTAGATTATTTCCCCATCATAGCGTTTAACAAGTCATAACTCCCTCTGTAGAGTTCAAATTAAAATATGCTTTCTGACTTATTTCGGTCGACATGATACATAGCTGCTTAGTATTCCTGAAGTATCGTTGATAAATATATTTCTCCTGAGATTATGTGTACATCGCGACAAATTGTAAAGTATTATCGTAGTCAGCCTTCTTCTTCTGCTATGTAAAACCTGTATAATGCAGTAATGTTTCTCTTCTTCAAGTTAAAGCGTTAATTCCCTCTGCGTATTCTCAACGGGGCATCCTTCTATTCCTCGACCGGACGAAGTCTCTTGCCTCCCGGTATCTCTTTCTTCCTCGCTGACTCGAATTCTTTAATATATGCTGGAAACTTGGACAGTGACTAAGAGGGACAGTGGTAACTACCGAGGAATCACCATCATCTCGCATGTTGCCAAAGTAATGGAAATAATCCTAGAAAAAAGAATTAGAGTAAAGGTAGAAAGCCAAATAGAGGAGGAGCAGTTTGGATTTAGAGGGGGCAGGTCAACAGTGGAACCCATTTTCATTCTGAGACAGAACATTGAAAAGAGTTGGGAATATGAGAAGGATATGGTAATGACTTTTATTGATCTAGAAAAGGCCTATGATAGCATCCCTAGAACAAGAGTTTGGGAAAGCTTAACAAATATGGGGATAGGCAAGGAGCTGAGAGACATGATAAAAGGAATGTGTATGGAGTGCTACAGTAGTGTGAAGACTGGAGTCGGGACATCGGAATGGTTTAAAATTGACACTGGACTAAAGCAAGGAAGTGTGTTGTCACCATTATTGTTCGTAATGGTGATGGATGACATCATGAAGACAGCAATGAAAGAATATAGTAGGGCAAAGATGAAGGTAATGTTGTTTGCAGACGACGTTGTGATCTGGGGCGAGGATGAGATGGAGGTACAAGAACAGTTAGACGTAATAAATGAAAAGATTGAGCAATGGGGATGGAAGATAAATTTGGAGAAGAGTAAAACAGTGGTGATGAGTAGAGATAAGAAAGAAGGAAAAGGAGTAATCAAAGTAGGAGATAAGGAATTGGAAGTGGTGAAACACTTCAAATACTTGGGAAGTGAACTGACTGAAGGACTAGATTTGGAAATAAGCAGAAGAATACAACTCGGGAGTGCTTTCTACCAACAGGTACGGGGACTAGTATGCAACAAGGATATACCAATTAAGGCTAAAGAAGTTATGTACTGAACCCTTGCAAAGAAGCATATGAGACTCAGTTTCGGGGGTGTATCGGTTCATATCGTAAGTTGTTGTCAAAGCGCTTCATTAACTTGCAGGGTAACATATAACAAAATAACATGCAGGAAAGAGTGAAGCCAGGGTAAAAACAAATGAATTTAATAAACAAATCACCATATTTACACTCAACAATTAACAAAATAAAACTCCCATCTGACTCCCACTTAATAAAAATGCCAAAAAACTAGGCCAAAATCTCTGGAGAGATTAATTACATGGACCAAGTGTCCCTAAAGAAAATAACAAAAGTGACTATGTATGCGCGTATGTCGTTCTACATGCATCACGATGTGTACAAACGAATGCGTGATTCGTCATCATCCAGAATAATCATTCAGATAACGAATCCACATTTCTTAGAGCTAGACCGACACGGGGGAACACAACTACAATACTTAAAAACTAAACCGACACTTCCTAGACCTAATATAAACAACACAACAATTTCCGTGTGAAATTGGAATCAAATTGCCGTAGCAACATTTACTGCCTAAAAACTTAGGACTTCTCACACAAATCAACACAAGTACATTAACACGTGACCAATAAAAAAATACACATACGACCGCCGTCAAATTTACAAGTACTCTACCACTACACCACACAGGTGTCACTAAAATTACATGAATCGAGTCATAAACAAAACAATAGGCTCACAGCCAACATTTACGTTATTAATACAATATTTTACCCATACAACGTACAAGAAGCCGTTACACACATGGCGAACTCCCCAATTAAATTATGGCTTAAAAATAACCATCACAATGAACAGGTTTGCTACATGAAAGCTTACGGGGGCCAGTCGGACAATCAGGACTGCCTATCAAAATAAGTCACAGGCAAAACGGGCGATTTGTGGAACTCTGCATGTCTGTCAACCCACGTGTCAATAACCTCGACCTCCCAAGACATGGGGTCGAATCTCGAAGAAGTGTGCCCCAAAGCACAATAATACGTGTGTGTGTGTCAGAATAATATGGACAAGAAACAGCGGTCTCCCTAGAGCACCCTGTCTTTCCATCAAAAATACAACAACAACAAAAATATGAGGGCGGTAGGACCTCTACCCCCTCCTCACGTAGAATCAACACACACTTGACACAGTAACACACACACTCACACGTATGGGTTTTGACAGACCCTGAAATAAAAAGACATAAATATATTCCACTTGCTGGCGCCACCGTTCTATGCCGTGACTAGTTAATCTGAAAAGGACTAAAAAAAATCTATCAAAATTAGAACGAAGGTGTTCTACCAATTACATTTTAAGTTGGTGCGCTTGGCAACCCTAATATGAATAATAACCTGTTCAGCAAATATCTTACAGTAATTACCTCCCTTTTCCTATCACAAATATTAACGTTAATAAAGCACCATTTATCGAATGCAACGGGTTTCGCATTTGCATGGATAAAAATCACGTACGCACGCCGCGTACATTAAATATGACTCCCAAAGAAAAACAACTATACAACAAACACTTTGGCCACGCGCCAACGGACATTTAAAACATTTAGTGTCGGTGCAAGAAAAACTCTAAACAACAAGAAAAGAAACTGAACTATTTACAAAAGTTCCCCGGCCAAATCTAACTACATAATTGAAATAATTCAATTGTTGTACATCACCGATCAGCTTGTAGAACTTAAGACATCCTTCTCAGCCCATTTCCCTATGGACAGATTAACACTCCATCGTGGTCGTCTGCGTTGAATCGTTGAAGATCATCCCAACTCCAAACCACGTGTTGAGCATCTTGGTATCGTCTCCTTGGCAGAAAAGTTCAATGTTAATTATTTGACCTAGCTATAATCGCTTGCAGGTTACTCAATTCGCCCACAAATTGTCCTAATGCGATTAATTGCGAAGACTTGGCCTAGATATGTCGCACACACGCATAATAAACACATAAAAAAATACACTGAAATTTGTACATAAAATATACACCTCGAGACCACGTCACTGGCTCGATAATAAGTTTAAAATCTTGACTGCACAGGCAGTCGCTATCTTGCTCGGTATTTCCGTACTGTACTGTTGACCTTCGCTCTGGTGAGCGCTAATTAGGCTGTTACAAGACTTGCCCCTCAGAGCTGAAATAGTCGTCTTTAAGAAACTGTTACAAGTCACCACGCACACTGCGTGAAATATTTAGTTCACAAAATAAAATTGACTTCAGATAAAATGTACTAGAGCGTTATAATTCGTTATTACGACTGATGTGAATTTAGCTCCTCAGAGCTCACAAATGAAATAACTTCAACTAATTCAGAGCGTTAAAATCGCTATACAAACGGGCGTGAAGTTAGCCTCTCAAGGCTCCAAAACGAATGACTTTGAATAATTTCGAGCGTTAAAATATCGTTATACAAACGGGCATGAAGTTAGCCTCTTAAGGCTCCAAAACGAATGACTTCGAGTAGCGTCATGCCAAACTATTTATTAGAAACTGACAGGGGACGGAGGAGTGGGGTGGTATCGGATAAAATTTTCCAGAGTTTTTATCTCACAAATATGGGACTAGTGTCAATCTTCTTCAAATAAATCAAACGTCTCAATGCACTCGTGCGGAGATCAGTCCGTTCGGCGGTTCTTTAGATAATCAATTTCGCGGGCTTTTTACTACTGACGCTGTCCATCGCGTGATCATGGCTTGGTCTCTCGTGATTGGCTGATTCAATCGCAGGTTCGTTGCAAGTGACTCGTGATCATCCCTTTATGCTTCCAATTCTGGTGCAAGTAGTTGCTCAATTTGGCCTTGAACCCGGCTAAATCTGGCCGTCCCCCAAAAATAGCTACCAGCTCTACTCCTGTGGCAATCATTACGAAACGCTAGCCTGCCTTTTATCCATGTCCACTTCTTCAAGTACTGCCTGGGCTGCAGTAATAATAATAATAAATGTGAATACTTATTTATCGTAGATCAATAAGGGTTCATTTATCCTCAGCAAGGTTTTGAAATTCGAAGCAATTTATTGATTTGGATTTCAAAAACAAAATCCGCCGTAGTAACAACAACATCTCTTTAATACCTCGTTCAGCTGCTCGTGTGTACACCCCTCTGACTCAATTAGTGTGCGCTCTTTCTCTCCGGAATGTCATTCATACTTCCTCACTAGGTCTCCCCCTTCTCCTCACATGATTGCCACTCCTGTCGTTTCAGCTGCTTGTTGTTTACAAACAAAGCGCGTACTCGGGCGCTCCACGTAGATTTGAGTGTTGGCTCTCAAAATAAAATTTTTGCAATACAGATTTTGCACACATCATTTTTCCTAGTCATCAAATGGTTCCCTTCTGTAGTAAGGTTTTAAATTGGCGCTATTAAAAACAGATTTAGCACCAGTGCTCACCTCTTCAAGCCTGTAGGCATTGTTACCCAGATTCTTAATTACCCGGAACGGGCCAATACATTTTGGACAGAATTTTGCGAAGACTTTGTTCTTAGGGTCGGATATCGGTGGTCTACGAACCAGCACTAACTCTTGTTCTTGTAACTCCCGGTGAAACTTCTTTCCTCGGTACCGTCTCAGCCTTCGGTCCGCTTGGTTCCTCATGTGCTCTCTCGTTCGCTGGATCCGCAACTCACGCGCTAATAGTGGATCCCTTGGGCACGGAATAATCTTGTCCCAAGTTCTTTCTGGCAACCTGTTGTGGTGTACAATCAGTGGGACTTGACCCGTCGACTCGTGCTTAGTGGTGTTCATGCACATCTCAATTTCCCCTACTTTGTCAACCCATTTATTATGATCGTAAGGAATCATTACTCTGTAGTACTTGGCAACACAGCGAATTGTTCTATCGCTCGGATTTCCACAAGGATGACGAATGCTTGAAAATACGTGTTTTATTCCTAGGCTCTCCAAACCATGCCTAAAAACATTACTCGTGAAATAGGTACCATGATCTGATAAAATGGATTCCGGCTTCCCAAGCATCGGAATAACTTTGTTCTGAATTCGACTAAGGACTTGTTTTGATGTCGTCTTCTGGATTGGACATAGCACGACCATCTTTGAAAATACATCGACACACACCAGAAGGTGTCGGCATCCACGCTTCCCTTTTACTAAAGGACCAAAGCAATCGATAGCGAGCATCTCGCATGGTTTTTGAGGTAATAGTGGTCTTGGAGGTTGTTTCAGGATGAAGTTGTTCGGTTTCGTGCGCTGGCATGCGTCACAAGTTCTAATTACTTCCACAATGGTGAATCGCATCTTAGGCCAAGTGAAAGTCTCCCCTATCGTAGCTTCAGTCTTATCCGTGCCGATATGTGCTAGGCTCTCGTGAACATGCCAAGTCAATCCCCTCTGTAGTGACGCTGGAACTAGGATTCGCAGTTTAGTGTGATGCTCATCCACGTACTTATGTAACAAGTTATTTAGGTAGTGAAATCTCGCTTCTTTAGCACGGGCTTCTCGGTACTCCGGTGAATTTGGTGGTAATTCCTTCCTATAGAAATTTATCATCATCATCATCCATGGGTCTGCTTCTTGCTCCTTCCGAATATCCTTCAATCTCGCCAAAAACTCACGAGCCTTAGGTGTTAATGTAATATTGTGAACTTCCGCTGTTACTTCGTTTCCGTCCTCAGGATTTCTACTCAAGGCATCAGGTATGACGTTCATCCTTCCAGGGCAATGCTCTATCGTGATGTCAAACTGCCGTATGTAGATGGACCAGCGCGTAACTCTCTCACTTGCCATTGTTGTCTTGAATAAAAATGTCAGTGCATGGTGGTCGGTTCTAACAATGATGGAATAACCAAGGATCATCTTACGCCACTGTTGAAGAGAATATAAAATTGCTAGCAGCTCAAGTTCCGTCACGGTGTAGTTCCTCTCATGTTTCCTTAATTTACGACTCGTAAATGCCAAATAGGATTTCTTCTTGGGTTCTTCAGCGTCCTCTTGGTACAGCATAGCACCGATTCTAATCAACGAAGCATCTGCTTGAATAATAAATCGCTTCTCAAAATCCGGATATCCAAGTTTCACACAGTTTTCCAATAAATCCTTCGTTGCTTTAAAAGACCTGTCGCACTCCTCGTTCCACGACCATCGATTTGCCTTCTTCAACATCTCCTGCATAGGTGCTACTGTTTCTGTGTAACCAGGGCAATTTTCTTTGAAGAAGCCTGTCACTCCCAAAAACGCTCTCACATGTTTGACTTTAGTAGGTGTGGGAAATTTCTTAATAGCATCAATCTTGGCTGGATTAGGCCGCACGCCCTCGACATCAATTATATGCCCCAAATATAAAATCTCGCTCTGGCAAAAATGTGATTTCTTTAGGTTAATTTTGAAGTTCATGGTTCTCAAGTTGTCCAGAAGTTTATTTAAATTTATCAGGTGTTCTTCCATTGTTTCAGATGCAATTAATATGTCGTCAACATATCTCGTGGTGAAGCTCTTGACCTCCTCAGTCAGATTCCTATCTAGTGCTCTGATGAGTGCACATCCCGCAGTTTTCACGCCAAAGGGCATTCGACACCAGATATAACTTTGATTATCGAATAAAAATCCCGTCAACAGTTGGGATTTTTCTTCAAGTTCAAGATGGTGGAAACTATTCGTCAAATCGACACTTGAGTATATCTTCTTCCCACGGAAGCCTTTCAAAACATCTTTGATCCTAGGTGCTTGGTCATGCTCAACTAGCAGTTTACCGTTCAAAACTCGCGCGTCTAGGCAGAGCCTAATTGATCCATTTGGCTTGGCCACAGCCAATATTGCGTTCAGGTAAGGGGTTGCCGCTTTCCTTATCATGCCAGAATCTAATATGTTAGTAATAATGTCCTTCACCTGAGAAAAATGTTTCTCTGGGATCGGGTACAATTTACTTTTAAATGGGGTCCAGTCTGTGACTTGCATGGCATATTGAAAATTTAAAACTTTTCCAGGTATGGTATCAAAAGCTCCTTTATGTAATCTTAAAATTTCTTCCAGTTTTCTTCTATCAGGTTCCCCTACGATGGCCTCCTTAAGTCGCTCCTGAAGTAGAATTTCAAATTTTGTTCCGCTAATTTCTTCTTCCGCCAAATGTACCCAAAGTTCCTGCGAAATATCTCGGCTGTCAATTTCTACCACTGCTGTCTGGCTGACTCACTCTTCCGTCAAGTTCTTATCTCCTGCCTCATTAGTGCATTCTTCAACAACCCAAGTATTTGCCTCTCTCTCCAACGGAATCTCCTCCATGTTTAAACCCACATGATTCAACCCCTCTACTTGTTTGAAACTTACAGTGTTGTTATGTAAGTCAATTACAGCATGAAAATCGCAGATGAAGTTGGCTCCTAAAATTATGTTGTAGTTCATCTTCGGAATGACAATGAATGTTTGCGAAAAAGTATGGTTCAATATTTCCAGATCTAAAAATGCTTGCTGTTTACAATTTATAGTTTTGTCAGGAATAACCCCTCTGACGTTCATTAGCGGTACCGGCATAATTGGAACAGTTTGTTTTCTTCCTATTTCCTTTATCAAAACTTCAGTGACTAAGCTCACCTGGCTACCTGTATCAATCAAACATCGCACCCTCATGCCTCCAATATGCGCGTAAATAATAGGCAGTTGTCTAATGACATTTTCACGGTTCTTCACCACTTCCTCCAGGCAGTCGTCCGGGAATGCTACCCACTCTTCTATATTGGCCACTATCATCTCTTCTCGTTCCCTGGCAACCTCCATTTTCAGACTATCATTTTTCAGTTCATTTGGAGTTTTTTTTTATATCCCGGGACCCATTTGTTGTGTTTCGCCGGTTGTCATCCTGTCGCTCCTGTTGCCTCAATAAACTCTCCGCCCCCTCTCCTTGATGATTGTCTGGGCTCTGTCTGTTTGCCATGGCACGCCCCCACTTCTCCTTCTCCGTTTCTTCGGCACTTAATTGATCCAAGTATTTTCGTGACTCAATATATCGCTCGTCCCAGTTGTTCCGATAATCTCCCCTATTTTCTTGGTGATAGTTCCTGCCGTTATTCCATCTGCCATCTCAATTTCTTTGGTAAGGTCTACCTTGTCTCTGGTTTCCCCTCCAATTTGTGTACTCCCGCTGGTACGTCCATTGATTGTTTTGATTTTGGTTGTTCTGATTGTATCTCCCGCGGTTATTCTGATAGTTTTGATTATTATTGTTGAACTGGTTTCGGCCGTCAAAATCTTGCCTTCTCGGTGTGAATTGTGTCCCTGTGGACTGAGTCTTGGTTTGGTTCCCCTGGCTGTGATTATTTTGGAGTCCCTGAACTACCTCTGCCGTGTTGACACATTCCATATTCCTCCTTCCTGTCTGTGGGCTCACCATACTGTACTCGTCTCGTCTAAGTGTCTGAGTAATTCTTCGGCTTGGACTGCGGTTTGAATGTTTCCTGCGACTAATAGTTGTTGGATGTGCATTGGGAGTTGTTTCCCGATGGTTAGAACCATATTTTGCTCGCTAGGCGGGTCGTCAAAATCTCTGAATTTTACCAACTGTTGGCTGAAGAATTCTGAAAACCGGGTTGGATGCGTACTATGATATTTTCGCGTGTACAGGTCCATTCTCAACCCTTGCTGTAAAGAAGGGCTCCAAAACTTCTTTAAAAATGCTTCGCGGAATTGAGCCATGTCAGTGAAAGTATACTTAAAGCTTAAAAACCAGGTTAGGCTTGGTCCTTCTAAAAATTTCTCCACTAGTTTTAATTGTTTCTCAGGGCCGATATGCTGGTCATTAAAGTAATCAGTTAATTGTCGTAGAAAGGCTTTGGGAGTGGTTCCTGAATGTTCCTTAAATTTATCGGGCTTGAAATCATTACCCCGAATGACTTGGATGACTTGGGCGGGTGCCAAGTTCGGTTGTGGTGTAGAAGTCTCTCCCCTGTATTGCTGGAATGCATTACTCGTTAGTCTGGGACTTTTACCCCGGCTGGTATCCTCAGCCAACTTCAAGCCTGCAGGACTTCCAATACTTCCCTACTTCTCCGGTATATTTTCAGCCGAAAATAATGTCGCATTTTCTAAAGATCTAATCTCGTTTTTGATGATTAAATCTGAGTGTTCCTGTAATTTTGACTTTACATTTTCCTCCAATGCCTGCATTCGCTTTAAAACTGTCAGCCTGTCTTCCTTATTCGCGTGAGCCTGCTGGTCCCAATCTCGCCGGATCCTACTTTTCAAGCTGTTAATTTTCTCCTCGTTCCTTTCATGATTTTTCTCTAGCTCTTCACGTATCTGTTCTTGCGTTTTGACTAGTTGTTCCCCAACCTCTTCTCTTATGACCTCTTGTGTTTTTATTAACTGGCCTTCCAGATTATCCCGAGTCTTGACGAGCTGTTCTCCTACCTCTTCTCTTATGATCTCTCGTGTTTTTACTAGCTGTTCTCCTACTTCTTCTCTTAAGACTTCTTGCGTTTTAATCAATTGTTCGCCGACTTCTTCTCTTATGACCTCTTGTGTTTTTACTAGTTGGCCCTCTAAGTCCTCACGCAAGTGCATCCGTTCGGTTTCGGCCTTAACCTCGAGTTTATTCATTTCTTTTATTAATTCTAGCACGTTGCTGTCAACCGAGTTAATTTGTTGCTGCAATTTATCTTGGGTTTTCTTCATTCCCGCGGTGTTATTGACACATGCTGCCTCTATCTGCTTGAGTTTATCGGCCACCATCTCGTCAAACTGTACTAGTTTATTATCAAACTTCGCCTCCAACTTTTTAATTTCGCCTAACTGTTTGACGTTGTTCTCCGCAACCTCGCCTGCCAGTTTCTCTACCTTTTTAACGCTCTGATTAATGTCGTTAGTAATCTTTCCTAATTGTTCGGTTTGTGCCGTTTGTGTTACCGCCTGTTCCGACAATTTGTGATTTAGTTCATTTAATTGTTTGTCCGTGTCTAATTTCTGGACCTCTAATTGGACCGAAATATTACCGCTCATGTCATGTAATTGTTTTTCACAGTCTATCTTCTGCGCTTGTAACTGGACCGTAATGTCATTTAATTGTTCCTCCGTTTTCGCGGACATCTGCACTAATTGTTTATCATTATGCTCCCGCTGAGCTTCTAATTGTTCTTTTAATTGTTTTTCCGTCTTCACGGACATCTGTTCTAACAATACCTTAATTTCATCAACACTCGCCATTTCACACACAAATATATTCAAAGAAAACAGGGTCATGGACCAAGATTTCAGTCATATACACGCATACATGTCATAACATTTAAATATTACTGGCTCTAATTTAATGAAAATTTCAGTAACAAAATTTACTGAATAAAATTACACTTATTCCCAAACAACAAAATAACCCCTAGTGATCTGCTTTTAAATTCCTAACCAACAGAATTTACGAAAAACACCAATTAACCGAAGTCAATTAAATGTCAAATATAAGGCAACACCTTCCTGCTTTGACTGAGTTCAATAATAATGCAAATATTCTAATTTTAATGCCGGGCGCCAGAACAGGTTTATAACAAATACAATATCAAATTCTAACCTTGTTCAATAACTCTAACTTTAGGAACTCAGTGATTTTACTAATGCACATGGCGGTAAAACATCGCCTCAATTTACTGAATTTACATGTCCGCTTGACCTGGCATCATTTCTCAACGAAATAAATATGAGATCAGCGAAGCAACAACAACAACAATCCCCACTTGGGCAGCCATTTTTGTTTTATGAACCCTTGCAAAGAAGCAAATGAGACTCAGTTTCGGGGGGTGTATCGGTTCATATCGTAAGTTGTTGTCAAAGCGCTTCATTAACTTGCAGGGTAACATATAACAAAATAACATGCAGGAAAGAGTGAAGCCAGGGTTAAAACAAATGAATTTAATAAACAAATCACCATATTTACACTCAACAATTAACAAAATAAAACTCCCATCTGACTCCCACTTAATAAAAATGCCAAAAACTAGGCCAAAATCTCTGGAGAGATTAATTACATGGACCAAGTGTCCCTAAAGAAAATAACAAAAGTGACTATGTATGCGCGTATGTCGTTCTACATGCATCACGATGTGTACAAACGAATGCGTGATTCGTCATCATCCAGAATAATCATTCAGATAACGAATCCACATTTCTTAGAGCTAGACGGACACGGGGGAACACAACTACAATACTTAAAAACTAAACCGACACTTCCTAGACCTAATATAAACAACACAACAATTTCCGTGTGAAATTGGAATCAAATTGCCGTAGCAACATTTACTGCCTAAAAACTTAGGACTTCTCATACAAATCAACACAAGTACATTAACACGTGACCAATAAAAAAATACACATATGACCGCCGTCAAATTTACAAGTACTCTACCACTACACCACACAGGTGTCACTAAAATTACATGAATCGAGTCATAAACAAAACAATAGGCTCACAGCCAACATTTACGTTATTAATACAATATTTTACCCATACAACGTACAAGAAGCCGTTACACACATGGCGAACTCCCCAATTAAATTATGGCTTAAAAAAACCATCACAATGAACAGGTTTGCTACATGAAAGCTTACGGGGGCCAGTCGGACAATCAGGACTGCCTATCAAAATAAGTCACAGGCAAAACGGGCGATTTGTGGAACTCTGCATGTCTGTCAACCCACGTGTCAATAACCTCGACCTCCCAAGACATGGGGTCGAATCTCGAAGAAGTGTGCCCCAAAGCACAATAATACGTGTGTGTGTGTCAGAATAATATGGACAAGAAACAGCGGTCTCCCTAGAGCACCCTGTCTTTCCATCAAAAATACAACAACAACAAAAATATGAGGGCGGTAGGACCTCTACCCCCTCCTCACGTAGAATCAACACACACTTGACACAGTAACACACACACTCACACGTATGGGTTTTGACAGACCCTGAAATAAAAAGACATAAATATATTCCACTTGCTGGCGCCACCGTTCTATGCCGTGACTAGTTAACCTGAAAAGGTCTCAAAAAAAAAATCAAAATTAGAACGAAGGTGTTCTACCAATTACATTTTAAGTTGGTGCGCTTGGCGACCCTAATATGAATAATAACCTGTTCAGCAAATATCTTACAGTAATTACCTCCCTTTTCCTATCACAAATATTAACGTTAATAAAGCACCATTTATCGAATGCAACGGGTTTCGCATTTGCATGGATAAAAATCACGTACGCACGCCGCGTACATTAAATATGACTCCCAAAGAAAAACAACTATACAACAAACACTTTGGCCACGCGCCAACGGACATTTAAAACATTTAGTGTCGGTGCAAGAAAAACTCTAAACAACAAGAAAAGAAACTGAACTATTTACAAAAGTTCCCCGGCCAAATCTAACTACATAATTGAAATAATTCAATTGTTGTACATCACCGATCAGCTTGTAGAACTTAAGACATCCTTCTCAGCCCATTTCCCTATGGACAGATTAACACTCCATCGTGGTCGTCTGCGTTGAATCGTTGAAGATCATCTCAACTCCAAACCCCGTGTTGAGCATCTTGGTATCGTCTCCTTGGCAGAAAAGTTCAATGTTAATTATTTGACCCAGCTATAATCGCTTGCAGGTTACTCAATTCGCCCACAAATTGTCCTAATGCGATTAATTGCGAAGACTTGGCCTAGATATGTCGCACACACGCATAATAAACACATAAAAAATACACTGAAATTTGTACATAAAATATACACCTCGAGACCACGTCACTGGCTCGATAATAAGTTTAAAATCTTGACTGCACAGGCAGTCGCTATCTTTCTCGGTATTTCCGTACTGTACGGTTGACCTTCGCTCTGGTGAGCGCTAATTAGGCTGTTACAAGACTTGCCCCTCAGAGCTGAAATAGTCGTCTTTAAGAAACTGTTACAAGTCACCACGCACACTGCGTGAAATAGTTAGCTCACAAAATAAAATTGACTTCAGATAAAATGTACTAGAGCGTTATAATTCGTTATTACGACTGATGTGAATTTAGCTCCTCAGAGCTCACAAATGAAATAACTTCAACTAATTCAGAGCGTTAAAATCGCTATACAAACGGGCGTGAAGTCAGCCTCTCAAGGCTCCAAAACGAATGACTTTGAATAATTTCGAGCGTTAAAATATCGTTATACAAACGGGCATGAAGTTAGCCTCTCAAGGCTCCAAAACGAATGACTTCGAGTAGCGTCATGCCAAACTATTTATTAGAAACTGACAGGGGACGGAGGAGTGGGGTGGTATCGGATAAAATTTTCCAGAGTTTTTATCTCACAAATATGGGACTAGTGTCAATCTTCTTCAAATAAATCAAACGTCTCAATGCACTCGTGCGGAGATCAGTCCGTTCGGCGGTTCTTTAGATAATCAATTTCGCGGGCTTTTTACTACTGACGCTGTCCATCGCGTGATCATGGCTTGGTCTCTCGTGATTGGCTGATTCAATCGCAGGTTCATTGCAAGTGACTCGTGATCATTCCTTTATGCTTCCAATTCTGGTGCAAGTAGTTGCTCAATTTGGCCTTGAACCCGGCTAAATCTGGCCGTTCCCCAAGAATAGCTACCAGCTCTACTCCTGTGGCAATCATTACGAAACGCTAGCCTGCCTTTTATCCATGTCCACTTCCTCAAGTACTGCCTGGGCTGCAGTAATAATAATAATAAATATGAATACTTATTTATCGTAGATCAATAAGGGTTCAGTACAAAGCATATTATGTTCCTATAAAGACATATGCAGCAGAAACTTGGACGATGACTAAGAGGGATGAGAGCAGAGTACAAGCTGCTGAGATGGGATTCCTGAGAAGTATGGTCCAGAAAACGAGGAGGGACAGAGTGAGAAATGAAGATATACGGAAAGAACTGAGAGTACAGAAACTAAATGACAAACTGGAGCAAAACAGATTGAGATGGTTTGGACATGTCAAACGGATGAATGAAGTAAGGCTACCAAGACGAGCACTGGAACGACGGATGATAGGGAAGAGAGGACACGGAAGACCAAGAATGCGGTGGATGGACTCGGTGGAGAATAGTAGCCTATTAGAAAACGGAACCTGGATTGTAACACTGTGTCGGAAGAGGAATGTTGGAACGACAGAACAAAGTGGAGAGGAACCATATTTGCCCCCACCCAGTGTCAACTGGAAAAGGGGAAGTGAAGATGATGATGATGATGATGATGCTGGAGCCTTAATTTACACGATTTGACATTTCAATCGCTCGGAGTAGAATGACTCTGGTCTCGAAGCAGGACTTGCCTCCTCTGAATAAAAAAATGGCGTCTTCGCGCTAAAAGAGCGTCTGTCCACTTCTTATCAGAATATCTCTTCAACAATGCTTAATCTCAAATAAATCTTCAGTCCATAATTATTTATATCCAAATAGCTTCGTATTCCTATACTCAAATCGTTTATAATTATTTCAATAAATAATCATAATTATATCCGTGCTAGTATCTATAAATTATTTGATTGGCTTAGTTGCGATCACTTGACTTCTTTGTGAATATTTGGCGCGTGGCTCGGCGTACGTTCGACTTGAGGTCTTGAGGAGTCGCGTGAAAAACCCTCTACTCTCCGAAGACTCTGTCTGTCTCTCTCACACACGCGTCAAAAAACTGGTTTGAGCCAGCGTATCTCGCCAAGGACTCATCAAAATGACAATTTCCAGCTCCCTGTGAGCATCAATCTTACCATGTTAAAAAAATATACAGATTATAAAATTTCTCTCCATTCTTTGCTTTATAAAGGCTTATAGCAAGTTCACATCTTCTTGCCTGCATTAGCTACATGGATATGCGGCGTATGATGCATCCAAACTCCTCTTAAATAAAATATTATAACTCCCTCGTAACACAGGTTCTATGCTCGACTGCAGCATATCCTGGGTTCAATAAATTCAGGCTCAGCACTTAACTAGGAGAGTTCCCAGGACTTCCAAATTCCCTTACCTACATTAACCGCTCGGCCGGCAAACCTGCTCCTGGGTCACGACAACACTACTACAGATACCACAATAGAACAGGTAAATAGATATATTCCACACACACCAAAGTGCATACGGCGCTGATGACTACGATATCCAAGCCTTTAGATGAAACATCATCTAAAGTGTTCACACGATCATGAAACTCCGTAGTACAAATTTCTATAAACTGTTTTCTCTGTATTTTGTTTCTAAAGGCATAACCAGTCCTGTAGTGAGATATGGCTGAGATAATGAGCAGGGCACTTCAGAGTTCTGTTTATCGCATGACTAACTTTCTGTACCCGCCAGAGCAAAGGAAGGCAACTACTAGGCCATATCCCTGTCATTGAAGAATGTGGGACAGCCATACCCTCTATATCATTAATAATTATTGTAGTTAATTACGCTAACTCAATGCTATGTGAAGAATAAAGTACTAACTAACATTATAATCTACAGCAAGAGATCAATGTTAGAACATCCATTGTGGAGAAATACCAGTGGAGTTTGACACAGTAATAAACATAAAATACTAAGACAATAATAGCCTCTAATACGAACAGAACAAAATTCACATACGATAATACTTACAAACCTGCCAAGTTACGCAAGTTTACAATAAACTTCTGTAACTAAAATAGCGTATATATCTTAATCCACATATTCGTAGACATAGATTAATAGCCTAGTGTAAAGGATCCGATGATGATCGCTTGACGATCGAAACTAGTCATTCAAGTGTATTAATTAACCTCACGTAAGTTCTTCTCAGGTTTAGGGAATAACACTCATTACAGTTTGGGTACAATCGGGTTGACCAACTGAAAAGCATTTATATACATTTCATTTACTAAGGCAACATTGAAAAGTGGCTTCCAACACGATAACATAACCTAGTTCTGAAGAGAATCAACCATCCCTACTCCTGGCCGGAGAGAGAAAGGATGGACTCACTCTACGGTTCGTGTGAAGTGAATGAGGGTATCTTAAATCCATTAGAACTGTGCTGTGACACATTCACGTCAGCAATGTATCCTTCTCACTCCGCGTTATTCTCAGATTAGGTAGTTGAGTCACGCTTGCCATTGTCTTGTTAAGAGACGGATAGATTGCTTTAAGGGCAAAATGTGAAGCTACCTTTTTCACCCTCTCACCCCTTTGAATTTCACAAAATAATGTGTAACCTACTTTAATTTTAGGGGTGTCTTAAACTTACGAATTTTCATGCCTTTAGCTCCAGTAGTTTTGAAACCAACCCATAACATCAGACAGACACAAATTGAACTGAAATTATACAACTCATATGGGATAAATACGTACAAAGTTTGAGCCGAACATTCAAAATGTTCAGACAGAAAGATTCCTTTACCTCTAGGACATCCGGACTGTCTTGTTTATCAAAGAACAACTCACTCTTCTGGAGATTCGGTGCACTCAATCATGTCGTGAAAAGCTATTCATTATAGACAACCCATGCAATGTTCTATAACTATGCTGGTGACTCAAAACTACCCTCGTTGTTTTTGCTATTGTCATATTTGATGGGCTTTAACATCGTGGTCATTTAACCCCGTGTATTTGGGTGTGTGTAGAATAAGTCTGATAAACTGTATTATTGTAGTATTTGTCATAGTGTGTACTTGTAATTCAGCTGAACTTTGGGTAGGAAGCGACCGTGATATTAATTTAGGAAAGATTCCGGCATTTGGCTGGAATAGAAGTGGGAAACCATGGAAAACCACTTCCAGGATGGTTGAGGTGAAAATTCAACCCACCTCTTCCCAGTTTTGCCTCACGAGGCTGAGTGTACCCCGTTTCAGTCCTCAGACCAGAATTAAATTTCTTTGCAGAGCTAGGAATCGAACCCAGACCTCCGTGAATGCTAGCAATAATACGAGGTGGTCAAAAGCTTATTCAGTCGTAATTTTCAGAATCGAGGAACCAAATGAATGGTTTCTGCCAATACTTTCGCACTGCCATACATGCCTCTGAAATGTTTTTCCTGCTTTATTTAATACTTACCTTCCACTTATTGTCATGTCTCAGTTTTAGCCTCTTGTATTTCACCCTTCCAGACATTGTCGAAAGGCTACATGTAAATTGTAACAAACAATATAAATACACTTTGTACCAAGACTGCAGTGTTAGAATTCCTTATCTAATACCCAGACGGAGCGGACGGGGCTGGCGCCTCGGGACACTTGTAAAAACAGCTCAGCCAGGGCGAGGAGACCAGCCAGTTAATCCCCGCGGGGAGATAAAACAAAGAAGGTTCCTTTGTGTGCTTTGACGAGGACAGCAGCAGGGTAAGTGAGACCAGAGCCACCGAGAGGATTTAAGGACCCCTATGCAATTTATTTCTCGGCCCCCCCTTGAAATACTTTTAATTATTACTATCCACTACTAGCTGTTCTGGAAAGACGATGTCATTTTGAGAAAATCATGTGATGCGCAGTCATAATTTATATTAAATAACCAACATACAAATCTTATTTCATAAAAAACATGTTTGTATTTATTTTATGAAATTGTTTTGTGCACTTTCCAATATTTGGATTTTTTAATAGAGATAAAATGTATAGGTACTGTACATATTTTGCAATTCTGTTAGTCTTCACTTTAATTACCAGCACGTAAAGAAAAAGGAGCATTTTGAAACTCCGCATTAGTTTGATAGCAGATTCAACACAAAATTGTAGTAAATTATTCCTAAACAGTTGTAACTCCTAACTCACAGTCATATATAGAATTGAATACTCTTCTGGTGTAGAATAAGTAACTTACATCAAAACTTTTTTCCCCGTAATTTTCAGAATCGAGGAACCAAATGAATGGTTTCTGCCAATACTTTCGCACTGTCATACTGAGCCCGTATTCGCTCATGCTGGTGATGATTTTTATGTGAGCCAAATTTTTTATATCTGAGAGTTGTAGAACGCGCCCGGAAGCATGCTCTAACTTCAGACGCACCTTTGACTTAACTCAGATACTCTAAATATTTTTTCTACAAGATTAAAGATTGTATATTTAATGTGCAAATTAGAACGTATCATCTACAGTCATTCTGCATAATTTGCCACGATGTGTTGGCCTAATAATTATTTAAGTGCCATTTGATAAAGGTATAACATCGCTGAGATGCGAATAGGAAGTAAGTAGTCGCTACATGACTCAGGAAGCATTGACGCCGGAACACTAGAATCTATGTTGAGGCATACCCTCTTGTGCGTTTGATACGTACGCACGTATTTATTGATTGATCTCTAAGACCAGGGTTTCTGTAGGATCGAGGTGTCCATCTTCACTAAATATCCGAGTGCATCGAGTATTATTTTAGCACCAAGTGTGCTGGTGAAATTTGTAAGTTGCCAGTTGCAACAAGAAGTGCTATATTTTGAGTGAAAATTGCGAAACGCAACATTTTACGACCGAGCACATGGTCGATTTTTCCTGCCACATGGCAGAGGTGTATTTTCAATAAATTTCCAAAGTGTGGAAATAATCCATGTTATACTGTTAATTATACAGCTAAAATTACCATATTACAACGCACATCCGAGCCGTGCAAAGGCCGAGATTTTTAGTGCTCAGATTGAAGTGATAATCTACGATTTCAACTTTTCAGATAATAGAATCTGTGTTGTACGATACTACACGTATCCTAAAGTCAGTGGTCATTTTTGTACAAGTCTGCAAAAGTGTACAATCAGTTTGGATCTGTGAAGCCACGATAAATTCTGTGTTAAAACATCGTATTTCCACCAACTACAAGATGCTTTTACTGCACCACGTGCTGAGAATTTTCTTCAATTGGACCATGCTGTTCAACATAGCCTATGCTATCCGATGAGGGGAACATTGACATCTGACAGCATTGCAGAATGGAAGAACAGGAGAAAATGGTCTTGCTCATGGCCAAAGAACGGAGGACTTTGCCCAGATCTGAAGGAAAGGAACCCCTCATTATTTGCCGTATGGACGAGGTGAACTAGGTTACGCCGTGAGTCATGCATTTAATTCTCTTGTAAAGGTTATTGGTCATGGTGGAGTAGGTTTAGCAACCGTACTTGATAACAGTCATGTAGGTAGGTTCTCCTTCTTGTAGACACCATTTTGGTAATTTTCAGTCTTCATGAGCTTCCGCACAGTTTGGTTTCAAAGGCTCATGGTTAGCGACCCTTGGTGCGTTCGCACACTGGTGCAATATTGTAAAATGTGAATTTCCAATTCATGGAAACCCAGATTATGACTTTAAATGAGGAGCAGTAATTTTCTTTAACAGCTGATGCTGAATTGCAATGTTATATTTTGAGCTCCTTTTTGTACATTTTTAGTACGCCACTGACGGGCGTATCGTTTTGATTAGGAGGTTTACTTATCTCACCTGTGATTATTGTAAATACTTTTTGAGTGGTATTGTAAGCCACGAGATTCGAGCTGAATCTCATATCCGAGTAATAAGTGTAGCCAGCTATAGCTCACTTTGATCCCGATTACATGATAATCGTATCATTTATAATTGGCACCGGAAGGTTAAGGTGTTTATTACATTTGTAATCATTTACGTGCCTTGTATGCACGAGATTGTATCAATTATTAATCCGCAGTGGCGTGGAATATCTTTCTAAGACTTTTATATGAGATGAATATCTTCCATTTTATCCTCTTTGCTTTAACAAAGCATTTATATATTTGTAGTTTATTTTTGAAGGTCTGCAACATCGCATTATGAACTATTATAGAGTAACATTACTCAAGTGTGTACTAGGGTCACCAGTGAACAGTGATATTGTGAACCCTACACGTATTTTGAAACAGTTAAGGACTTTACCGAGTGTAATTGACTCACATGCAGTGAGGAACGCTGGGAAATGTGCCAGAACATATGCCAGGTGTTCTGCAGGCCATGAATCCCGTTGCAAATAATACCCATAAAGCCAACGTTGATTTCCAGTGAGACCACGACTCAATGACACACACTTCTTAACCGTATTTTGTAAGGTATTTTCCAATCGAGCCTAGCTTGTGAATGCTATATGTTTATAAAGGTCAAGTATTTTCGCACATGTTGTAAGCGAATAATAGTTGATTATTCATATAGAATACGATCAGAGTTTTCATTAGATGAACCGGACATTTAATTAGGCTGTTTTTCACACATTATGAGAATTGTTATGTCCGTGTGTTGACACGAGAAGTATTGCCGGCAGATTTGAGCCTTGATGCCAAACTGACCTATGTTGTGTTTATGCGAGCTGATAGCCGCAAAGTTTATGTGTTATTGGAGTCTTTTTGTTAGCTCAAGGCGTTGTGGTGACTTATCGGGTCATACGCCTCGTAAGCATCTCTTGTAGTCTTACGATTAGTTTGTTAGGTAGCTCATCAGTTAGAAGCCTTGTGTCATATGGTCATTCGTCATAAATAATGAACTCTTAATCCGACGATTGTAATAATCATACTCTGAATCATGAAAATTCATTTATATAAATCTACGACGTTAAAATACACGTTAAATAATAACCGCTTGTTAAATCTTGATTTTCCTAACTACAGCTGACCTACGCATAGCGCTTGTGAGGTTATTCCTGAAGGACTTGTTTGGAAGTTAGTTTATACTTTTCGACTGACAGAGATCACCGGCTAACCAGTAGTTTGAAACTCGGGGGCCGCAGTGACCTCATGCTGAGACACTATTTGACAGTGAATTTTGTTGTTTCATTCGTACACTCTAGATAACGAATGCTAACAAACAGTTATCATTCTGTTGTAGGCAGGATAATAATAATGTTTTTGTGTCTTGTATTTATTTATTATGGGTGTAAGCCCATTGTACCCTACTATAACTTCTTATAGCTTTTGTTGTACAGCTATTGTTAATTTACTGATTGTAATCAGATGACTGTTATCCTAGCTTTGCTTAGTTTTGCTTATATGGACGCTTATCGCCGTAGGTTATTATCAGCCAGGGTTAGCTAGAATAGGTAACGTTAACTGTAAATACGGGAGTGGTACCAGTATAATTAGCTTTGTTGTCATGATTTGACATTCTTCTGAGATGATGTTTTCTTTCTAGAAGCATCATTATTTTTGCTTGTATCTTCAATCAGGGTTGTTTTTCCTACCACGTCCCAAGCTTTGATTTGCTTTTGCTTATGTAATTAGGACCTGTCGAGAGGGATAATAATATTCAGTTAGGGGATGTTTATGTTTTTTTTAATTAGCTTTGCGGACCAGCCGATTTCAAACCCTCCGATGGTAGGATAGGGGTTTGAATTTTTAATAAATAATTCCACGAATTTTAATAAGCCTGGGTGTTTTCATATATTAGTTTTGTGTTTTGGGGTGCATTTCTTTGGGTGTCTTTGACGTTGCTTATGATGGGGACCCGATCCTTTGTGATATTGAATCTTGTGCCGGCTAGCCCCACAAGGAATGCATCCGATCCTCTTCGGCAATGTGTTTGAAGGATAGGGTTATCTGCGAGGCCACGCACGGTTGGTGGTGACCAGATGACCTCCTCTAACGGGCACAATACATGCCTCTGAAACGTTTTTCCTGCTTCATTTGTCTTGACAGTCAAAAGATAGTAACATGAGTTACCTTCTGCAGAGATGCAGACAAATCAACATCCTTTATTCTGCAAAGCGTCGACAGGTTGTGAGTTATAGAAAACATTCTACATAATACAAAAATAGCTACAATAAACTGAAACTAACGTGCACCACTAACGGGCCCTCATTGCTTACGGGCCCCCTTTGCCCCTCCCTCTCGGCGGCCCTGAGTGAGACAGAGATATTGAACACGTCCACAATGGGAATATTTCGACAATGAGCGAATAAAAAATGTACATAGAAGAGAGGATTATTTGGAGGAAATTCATCGATATTTATGCAAGAAATTGAATCATAACGAAACTACGTAGTTGTCTTGGAGGGCATATTCCTATGGCATCAAGGACAAGACTTGTGATTGGCCAGAGCACAAATTCTCCTAATTATATCATTAAAGAAAATCCAAGCCCACACAGACGACGCGAAGTACTTTTAATCACTATACATAACTATACAGTACAGTCTGTCATTCTAAGGAAGTCGGGAACAACACTTTTCTTTACCAAGAGCATGTGTTAATTTAATTACATTATGCTGTTCGCTTTGTTGTAGCTTTTTTTAAAATCAGACACACTGGCAGTAAGGGTGGCATTATGATTGGTAAAATCAGCGACATGATTTAACCAGTTATTTCACTCCTGTGGATAGCTCTAAGCCATATTTGAGTTTTAGTGGGATATTTAGGAAAGGAAAATAAAGTGAAAGGATGTTTAGGATCATAGTTACTTTTACAACCAGGATCGCAACAACTAGACGGCATTTTCTGTCAGTGTCGTGCAGTTCTCACCTGGATTTAACGATACTTTACAACGTTAGATCTAGAAACTACCCTAGAGAGCTAACGTGGGATACAAGAGACGTTAAAGCTAACGCGTAGTCATTTTGACGAACAAATTTATTGCATTGTGAATATGAATTTTTGCTATATATTTACACATTATACCAGTTAAATTACTTCCATAGAGTCATCTGAACACACAGACATACTTTATCCAAATGTATCGTCCATTGTTGCATTCAAAACAGCATCTCGCTTTGGTCATCCTCCGTTTATTTCTTGGGTAAAAGGCACATATCTTGCGTTTCCTTGATTCGGAAACTTATGCATTATCCACCGGCATTATCAATTGAAGTGTTTCTGCCATAGATACACGCAGAAAGCGCGGCAAATTTGGTATTCCAGGGCGGTGTGTCACCTATGGCTTCTTGAGTTCACACTGCAGTTCTTTTGCAAACTGCCTCCTGTTTAGTGGTTTCTCTTTCTTGTTGAACTTATTGTGAACAAAGATAACATAAGCGTTCACTAAAATAATATTCAGTATACCAAAGAAGACACTGAGTGGCCACCTTCTTGTCTTTCTGCTACAATTCATCTGATTGTTCATCTGATCTAGCGTGTCCACGCCGCCCTTTGTGGCGTTATAGTCTTCAATCATAACCGTTTTTCTTTTGACGTAGGATTGATCTCTGGTCTTTCATGAGTGGTCGAGAGAATCAACACCACGTTGTTTGGTTTGGTATTGTACGAAACAAGTGTTTTTTTCTTGGTCAAAACAGAACATAGATGTGCCTACTTTCCTTTTCGAAAGATTCAGTAACGCGGGCGGAATGTCTCGTTTATTCCTACGAAGAGTACCCACTAAAGTCAAGTTATATGGTGGTTTCAAAAGTTCAGTTGCCAAGGGAACGGACGTGAACCAGTTGTCCATATTTACATTGCGGTTGCTACCATGAACACTCTTTGTTAAGGTCTTCACAAAGAAATCCGCTAATGGTAGATTAGTTGGTGCAGTGTCCTTACCTAGATATCATTGCATCTATCATGTATTTCGTTTTATTATCACATACCATAACAATTTTTATGCCATACTTCGATGCTTGTTAGGGATATACATTTTAAAAGGGCATCGTCCTCTGAAAGCAAGAAGTTGCTCATAAATCGTAAGGAATGATCCAGGCTTATACGATTCTCTACAGGCAGATATAAACTGTTCCCAGATTTCTCTTATTGGAGCAAATTTGTCACTTTCTCTCCTCTCAGGCCTTTTAGTCTGGTCATCAAAACGTAAACATTCACAAAGAAAGTCAAATCTGTCACAACTCATTGTGGCATTATATCTCATCCCTGAATACTCTGAATCAAACATCTCCTTTGTTGGTATGTGATTATTCTTCTGAACAGCTGATTGTATCAAAATTACTTAATGAAAATGAAAATCCACAGCCTGCTTCCAGTCTCCGACCGGGTCAGGAATGGAATGAATGAAGCCCCCATCTAGCGGCGAGGATATGAACTGTGCCGGCTGCCGAGGCCTGACGCACTCCTCTGGGGCAATGATTAAATGAATGACAGATGAAATGAAATGATACTGGAGAGTGTTGCTGGAATGAAATTGTGACAGGGAAAACCGGAGTACCCGGAGAAAAACCTGTCTGCCTCCGTTTTGTCCAGCACAGATCTCACATGGAGTGACCGGGATTTGAACCACGGACCCAGCGGTGAGAGGCCGGCGTGCTGCTGCCTAAGCCACGGAGGCTTATCAAAATACTTAATAATGTATCAAATTCTTCCTCACACAAATCAGACACTGTCGCACTTTTGGTACAATAATTTTCCCGTTTTGATGCAGTTTTTTCATTAGTGTGCTGGATAATCTTATCACGCACTGTCTGAGTAAACAATAACATATGCTTCCTTTGATGAGTTCACATTTTTGGCTTTACCTTTCGATCCCTGGGTACAATGGATAATATTCCAAGCTGCTGAGCGGGTATTTGGCGGTCTTGAAGGAACTGCAGACCAACGGTGCCCATTCTTTCCTACCAAACGACTTTCACTGCTTACTATTATATATGGATATGTCTTACCAGTGTTTGACTGATCTCGTCCTTCTACAGAGCATTCGTCTTCCTCGGAGCTCGAATTTGACGAATGGTGAGATATAGTCTCTAAGTTTAGAGGATCATCATCGCAATCGCCGTCTGATAACAAAATTGCAACTTGTTCTACATTGCCTTCAGTCTCACTGCCACTATCTCTACTGTGACACTCATCTTCTCTTTCCGCAAGCCACTTGGCAATCTTCTCCATTTCAGTAGGTTCTATTTTAGGTAAAATAGTCAAAGAGGTGTGTCGTTCAATGCCTAGCAGAGAGCATAATTGGTAACTATGTCCAAATAAAACAGCAAACACAATTCTAGAAGTTCAGTCGAGTAGGGAATTATACTTACGGCAAAGCTAAGGCTTCGTCGAAACGACTACGCACTATCAATAACACATCAACAAGACAGGTTTTCAACACGACCTATGTAACACCATTCACAGCTCAAGGACAAATGAAGGTACTGAACGCACCAAGCGCCTGACGTTGCAAAATCAGGAGGGGGAAAGAGATTATATCATGCGCGTCGTCACTTCAACTACGCGTTAGCTTTCTAGGGTTAGCATGCCAAGAACAAGGATGAAGTGATCGAAGGAAAAACACACGAACAGCCTAGGTCAGGGGGATGACAGATCATAGGGAGCGCGTGGATCGCGGTAGAGCTCTGCTCCAGATGTTCTGCCAACCAATGAAGAATTAATTTTAGTACTACGGTTCCGTAGTTGGCACTCCGTAGTTGGTCTATTTTGATTCATTTTCCTCGTGTTGTTGGTTATTTTGTTTGCCGGTATTTTGATTATTTATTTGAATTGAATTGAGAATCAATCATGCCACAGCAAGGGAGGAAGAAATGCCAAGCACAGGGATGTAAGAACTATAATGAAATGGAAAGGTGTACGAGTATCGTGTTGCAATCGAGAAGAACAAGTGCCTTAATACAATATGCAATCCATGTACCCCAACAAGTCTTCCATTTGTCTTAAGAATGTCACTGAAATTATATTTCAAAATTGTGTGTGTGTTCTATATTTGTGTACGTAGATTTGATGGAAAGGGCCATTAGGAAGAACATTATACTCGGAAATGAGTTACAGCCAACGCTGAAATTTGTGCGACAAAATAACATGCAATATGAACTAACTTACCAGCATGTTTGAAAAAGTGATGCTATAGAACAGGAATGCATTAATGTACTGTATACTGTTATTGGAATATTTAATTTCTTTTTTGTGTGAATTATCCTTGACCTGGTGTTGACCATGTGTAAAACTAGTGGGCAGCATGGACTACTCTCGAATAAATGTTTTGTTCATTGTGATTTAAAAAATATATAGAATAAAGTGTGCATTTTATCTCTTGTTTGTTTTATTACCCATTCTCCTTTGCATTGCAATGAAATTCGTGGTTAGGGTGACGGGGGAAGGGTGGGTGGTAGGTGGTATGGTAGGCGAAAAGTGAGGTTATGGCAATATAGTATGTGCAATTGGACAGTTTACTTTTTATTCTTTATATCCCAACAATTCAGTAGAGTAGGAGAGCAATATTTAATTAGCCTGAATGTGAATTAGGCTCTAGAACAGCATAACTGTGCCCTTCGTGACAAATCTATTACCAACATTGATATATACCAAAACTTATTATTTTGCTATCTGGACGTATATTTCTGCGCCTAGTGAAAGGCGCAGTTATGTTCGTATTATTTTCATCAATAATCAATAACTCTTCGCAGGGCATACTGTTCAATTACGTGTAATAAAGGCAACATTCATTTATGCCTTTTTATTTTCATGTTGCCAGCCTCTCGGCAATTTTATAACCAAAAGTGACGAATCTCTTATATTACATGATCCTTGTCCTAGGTCGCTGACAGGTAGTGGCAAAGCACTCGCTTGCTCCATCTACAGCTCTGACGTGGCAACCGAGGTGGTGGGCGGACAGCACGGTCTTTTCTTTTAGTATCTACTAGCTATGCCCGGCATGCGTTGCAATGCCAATCAAAAACCGTGGTGTGAACTGTATTGGAATAGACAGAAATACCAGATAACACAGCGGGCTGCTGGCAGTTCCCTCATATCACCTCGCGATGAATCAGCACGCCATTCCCACACCTGGCATTGCGGTGTGATAAGTATACAGATTGTGCAGTTGGGTTACTGTGGGGTTTAAGGGTCCCTGTTAAGTCCCTCACCCGTTTGTGTTGCATAAATAATTTTTAGCTAGAAACCTTCCATGGAGTGCACACAACAACTCACCCAAGTTTCATCGCAATCGGATGAATGGTATATGAACGCATAGGGGACATACATACAGACAGACAAACTATCACGCACAGGCCGGACGTTTGTTTTAGACGCGTGAAAATTCTTAATGGAAGGCTGGAGGCAAGTTACTACAGTACCTGTGTTATTTTCAGCTGCCCCATGCGGTCAGATGATGGTCAAAACTTTCTCACGCTACTGCTGAAGTAGCCTACAGTCATTGGCAAATATAATGGCGTTCTGTTCTTAACTATGTAACGTGTACTTCCGTGTCACACAATACTTCGACGTGGACTGTACTCCACGGTGGTGTCGTCACGTACTCGAGTCTGGAATTCCATTACATCAGACCGGTGGTGACAAATATGAAGCGAGAGGGCTAGAGAGTGACTGTGTACAGGCTCACCCACAAGCTTCAAGGTCAAGGGCAATCGTTTAAAACAAACGTCCGGCTTGTAACATTGATTTTCTTATATAGATAGACGTGTTCTTGCTGGGACACATGCATGACATAACGATGTGCCTCTCGCTTTATCAAGGGAGTGGTGAGTGATATTCTTTCCGACCCCGTGGCTTGATGTTAATTGATGGACACACTGGCGGAATTTGAGGCTTTCACTCAATCCCATCACGCCTTAATATTACATACATAATTTGTATCCTAATTTTATTTTAGCGTTGTCTTCTGCTTACATACGAATTTTCAAGTCATTCGCTGTAGTGGCTTTGACAACAACCCACAACAACCAGTCATAAATTAAACCGAGGGTATATTTTGTTCATTGTGTATCTCATCCGGGATAAACAGAAAGTTTCACTTTATGACATTTTAGAAATGCATAAAATTTTGCATAATTTTTCAAGTGCTGACGTCTTTTGTTCAATTTCTTATTAATGCATTCCAATAAACTAATTAAATCAGGGGGCGTGGTTTGGAGTCTGCAAACCCCACCCCTTCCTTTACGTTTTAAAACACAAACATCCGCTGGCTCAGATTAGCTTGATGGGATTCCACTTAACAAGGCGTCATGAAGTCTTGGTCTGTCATGGCCCTGGAATGCTTGTTCCCTTCGTGGGCCTAGCAAGTCTGCTTATGACACGCAACAGTATACAGTGCAGCAAGTCTTGTCTTTCCTAGGGCTACGGCATGACTAATGATCTCGGAGATTCTTGGCTACCCCTGTCCGGCAGAGCCGGACATGTCATGTCATGTATAACTCTCTTGAATTACACCATCACAGTTTCATAAGTAACGTGAATTTTATTGTTACTTTTATGTTCCTGATGTCCTGTCTCTCTTGAACTTCTTCCTAGCAGTCCTGGGTTCTAGACCAGTCTGTGTCCTTGTTCGGGAACCACGATATGGGTACAATATATGAAAAATGGCTCAATAAGCCATGGGGATTACATTAAATTGACTGTATATTGTTTAAAGTCTTTTTGTGCAGGCTATACCTTGCAAATAAAATATTTTTAAAATATTCTGATGAAAATAAGCAAACATAAAACAAATGTATGCCTTTTATAAAACTAATATAGATTCATTAAAAATAAAAATCTCGGCCCTGATTGACAAGTGCTGAAAGAGTCCAAACAAAGCATTACCTATAGGCTAAAGCGAAAGTTTATAAAATGTGTAGTCTATACATACAATATAAATGTACAAATATTCTTTCTTTATCGTTTACCCTCTAGGGTTGGCTTTTCCCACGGAATAAGCGAGGGATACCACCTCTACCTACACTGGCAGTGTTCTGGAGCTTTGGACTCTGAGTGGGGGATACAACTGGGGAGTGTGACCAGCACTTCGCCCAGGCGGCCTCACCTGGAAAGCGAACAGGGGCCTGATGAAAGGATGGGAAGAGTGGGAGGGATAGACAAGGAAGAGGGAAGGAGGCGGCCGTGGCCTTACGTTAGGTAACATCCCGGCATTTGCCCGAAGACGAAGTGGGAAACCACGGAAAACCACTTCGAGGATGGCTGAGGTAGGAATCGAACCCCTTCTACTCATTTTGACCACCCGAGTCTGAGTAGACCCCGTTCCAGTCCTCATACCACTTTTCAAATTTCGTGGCAGAGCCGGGAATCGAACCGCGGATCTCCGGGGTGGCAGCTAAGCATGCTGACCACTACACAACGGAGTACAAATATTTCTAGTTTATATTAACTTATTTTGATTGTACATCAAATGTACGTAGTTCGTGTGTTGTGTTTTGTAACATTTCATGCTTGCCTATTTTAAGTTTCATGTTATAGTCAGCGTCACCTTACCACTTGACCCATCAGTATACACATGGCGATTTATGGAATTAATTAATGGTATATGGCATCTGAAGTAGCCTGGTTCAGGTCTTTGGAGTGGAAATCCTTGCATTGTGATGAGGATAATATGAATGACGAAGACGTCACAAACACCCAGTCACCGAGCCAGAGCATTAACCAACCCCACGGCCCGAACGGGAATCGAACCCGGGACCCTAGCATGCTAAGCATTTAGCCATGGGGCTGTACAACATTCATTGTAATAATCTTACTGTTGGGTGAATCAGGGTTGAATTGATTGTCGCCATTTATTTTTCAATAATCTGAAACCGACAGTTGTAATGGAACTTAAAAGGTCGCAGCTTAAGCTGACGTCTTTTGTCTGTTATGACGTAATCAATGCTAGCCAATCTCCACATCGTTAGCCAAATAGCAACACATAACATTGATGATAATGCCTCCTTATCCTGCCTCAGCATCCAACAGGTTTCCATTTGATATCACGAAGCTGGGAGACCCGGCACCAGGTTATACGAAGACTTCTAAATTCTTGGCAGAGCCAGGAATCGAACTCGGGACCTCTGTGTTCTAACCGCTGCACCACGAGGCAGTATATAAATTTGACCTACTGTTATGTTATTGCACCTTGGATTTTCGACAGCCGTGAAAGTAAAATATCAAAGTAGACAGCACACTCCCTGTTGATATACTTTCTTCAAAGATTTTTCTTTCTTGTGTTTAAATGTACGGTATGTGAGCTCAACTATACTACTACTAAATGCCTGCTGTACAGTACCTCATAGTACCTACACAAGCCTAACAATAATTAACAGTAATGGAGTTCAAACCGTAAGAGAAGGCCCTGCGTGCAAAAGTAAACAGGACGCCCAGAATTTTCTGCTCACACAGGTGCACCAAGTCCGCAATGCAGTGTCTTTTGACGAACTTTACACACTTGCATATCTGAAAAGTACGTCAATACTTCACTAGGTAGTTAAAAGTGAGTCATAAAGAGTTCAGTCCTCTGCATTTCATTACCACATGCAAGTAACTTCTCGACTCTGAGCCTCATTAACGAAACTCAATTTATCAGGATTTAAAGAAAGGAATATGTCTGATTTTATTTTCAAGAAATAAAACTCGTAATGTTTGATTGGTTTGGAATAAGAAAAGTCTGATTATGGTAATATCCATATCCTTTTTCATATTTTCACCTAAGAAAGTATCGAGAAAATCAATTTTAATAAGGTTATTTATTACGAGTATTTAAACATGCCAACTCTACTGTCAAGAACTGAAAACTGCGCATGTTCAGTACAACTTGCCGAAGACAACCAACGTGGATTTTGTGCGATTGGTTTGTGGTCTGAAGGATTTTAAGCAATGTCACGTGAGTATTCGTGAAGAGAAGAAGAACGTCAGCTTAGGAATCTACACGTTCGATTAGGCCATTCGGATAAGGGCATAAATTGTCATACGAATGCATAAGGAGTCGTTGCTAAGGACATTGGTCTCCAACGTGTGCCCTCCGAGCGGGAGCAACCTGTGACGGCAATGCTCGGCTTGGGGTTCTCCCCACCACCTGCCTGTCGTGTCTCGCCAAGTGGTCTGGCTTGCTCTGATTGGTCGGAAAGCTAGTCAAGCTTCTCCAGTGCAATAGTGCTATATCTCTCGTACAAGGCAGCTCCACATGATCACATACAGCCTAGCAGCAGCCGTGAGCCTCTCAGTGAACAGTTGAGCTGGAGAGACATGTCTTAAGACATGGTTTGTCTGGTGTACCAGCACATAAGCCAACAGTGTGGCACTCGCCCTTATGAATGCCAACTCTTGAAGACTCTTTCCCAAAACATACCCTCCACTGAATATTGTCATGGGGCTACAAGACCATGATGCCGCAAAACCCCTAAAGAATCAACCACAAAACAACAACAACAACAATAGACTCTGCCGCGGATCAAGGTCAACGAATATTAATCGCTGTATTCGAGTGTTGAATTGTGTCGTGTTATAGGTACCGTACTGTATATATATAATATTTTCGATTACAAATACACACTATATATATGCTTAACATTCTAACGTGTGAGTAGTTATAAATCAATAAATACCAAAACTAACGAAGTAGAAAAATTGAACCTGCAAGGATTTGAACCACGAACCCCGAGAACATGAACCCAGGTCGGTACCATTACCCCATGGGTACGGAACGATAATAATTTGTAAACAACTTGTTTAGTATAACTGTATCATATTTTGTGTTGAAATCAACAATTTCATTTGCGTTTTCTGCAGTGACCTATTAGTCACTTCTACGGTTACACATTCTGTTATAATATGCTAATAACCTACCGGTCATCTCCTTGAGGACTGTTTAAACCTCCCTATGTACGATAGGCTGAATTATTGAGGCCAGGCCTTGTTGAATCGTAAGTTACGGTTTGGCTATAATACTTGCATGATTCATACATCCGCCATCTTAAAACTAATTGACTGATGACCTTGTAGTTTGTGCAAAAGACGCGTACCGCATTAAGTTATATTGTTGAAAAATGTAGTAGAGATCGGATGTCCATGGATGACATTTCACCTTTAAATAACTGTTTTTTTTAGCGTATGGCTTTTAGTGCCGGGAGTGTCCGAGGACATGTTCAGCTCGCCAGTTTTGTAGCTGCTTCGAGACGGACACCCAATGGGTGAGCTACAAGTACCGTTGGGGAGGAAAGTTGGAAGGGAGGGTCGAGGAGTTGGAAGGTAGCGGCTGTGGCCTATAGTTAAGGACCAACCCCGGCATTTGCCTGGAAGGAAGATGGGAAACCACAGAAGACCATCTTCAAGGTTGCCGGCGGGGGGATTCGAACCTCCTCGCCTCCCGGATGTGAGCGACTGCCAACAGTCATGCCGCAACGACCTCGGCTAACTCACCCGGTTAAATAATTGATTTTACTGTACTATTCGGTTCTCCAGCACGAGCCATCACACACACTACTCCTACGGACTCAGTGAGCGAGTTGTCACTAGAGGCGCCAGCAACTCAATATCGCCATTCACACGAGGTCTATTGTAACGTCCAGGATCTTCTTGAGGTTCATGGTAAAAATGCATGACCAAATCTAACGGTTGATGTTTTTCTCATAAAGCCAATTGATTTTCTTCGCATATTTGTGAATGCATGGTCTTATACAGTAGAATGTAAAGTTTATGCTCTTACAAAATAATGTTTAAAATATGAAGTGTGGCCTCCTTGATGCAAGAATTCGATCGATTTTCTAGTCTGAATTGATTAGCCTCTGAAGGGTCTAATAACTGGCCGTAATAACTGTCGCTTATATATAAGGAAGAAATGCGATGATGTAGACAATTCCAGAAATTTTAAAACAAATTTGGCCGTATTCAGGTGGCACGGTAAAATGTACCCAAAAGTAAACGAAGGACTTAGAATTGTTGTAATCCCGAATATTTTCTCTGAAATTCCAGTGAAAAATTGTTTCAACCTGTGATGTTTGTTGTTTGAGTCTTCAGTCTTTTGACTGGTTTGATGCAGCTTTCCATGCCTCCCTGTCCTGAGCTACTCGTTTCATCTCTACATAGCTACCACACCCTACATCCGAGGCAATCTGTTTAACATATTCTAACCTTGGTCTATCCCTATAGTTCTTGTCCTCGACACTTCCTTCCATAACTAAGCTTGCTATTCCTGGGTGTCTTAGTATGTGTCCTACTAACCTATCTCTTCTCTTCATTAGCAGTCGCCAGAAACATCTGTCCTCTCCCACTCGTCTTAAAACCTCTTCGTTTGTAACCCTATCTACCCATCTGATCTTCATCATTCTCCTGTAACACCACATTTCAATTCTCCTCTTTTCTGCTGCACCAATAGTCCAAGTTTCACTTCCATAGAGTGCCACGCTCCAGACAAAGGCTTTCAAAAATGACTTCCTAATACCTAAATCTATATTCGATGTCAACAGATTCCTTTTTTTGTAGAAATGCTTTCCTTGCCTGAGCCAGCCTACTTTTTATATCCTCTTTGCTTCGCCCATCACTGGTTATTCTGCTTCCTAAGTAACAGAAGTCTCCTGATGTGCCCAACTCTAGGAATGGGTATTCCAAGATTCAGACACCTAGATATCAAGGGAAAAGCTACAGCCGCTTTTGAAAGTTGAGATATTTGAATATCGCGCTCCATTACTTCTAGAATGGAATGGAAACTTTGTGCAGCCAAGAGCATGTTAAGTGACGTAGCGAGTAGTAGCAGAGGTCGAGACTATTTGTTGATTAAATACTTAGCCATGGAGTAGAGACTTGAGACTTGGATCAGATTACTGGCACGGCCAAATGAAAGAGAATGCACTTAGTCTCAAGTGAATCGGACCAGAGACACCGGAGATATGAGGATTTCCAGATTTCAGCGTGATCCAGCGTGGACCCGACCGTTTTGAATAAAAGCCGACCGGCCCAAGCATCATCAGCTCACTTCGAACCAAGCTCGTGCATGACAAGGTGCTGCTACGCTGAGCCAAGGCTCATGGTTGCCGGATCTACGCAGAAGATATCTTTAAATTGTGATAGTCACAAAAGTGCTGCGATACATGTGGAACTTAGTAAGTTTCCGGCAGAGAGAATCACTAAGGTGATTGTTATTTTTCTACGGACACTGGTGAAATATTTTATTTCTATATGGACATATGCTAGACTTTGTCTAGAAAGTACTTTGTCACAGTCCAGTAATAATAATTTAATACTTGGATATTTTAGTCCAATTAGTCAGTTTCATAATTGTAACTTGATAACCACTCCGATCTTTCAGTATATTGAAGGCCAGTCTATCACGGTGTTGTTCATTAGCCGACGAAGGGAAACTATATGTTGCTTCGCGCATGATAGATGGTGATAAGCCATGCCCAGGGAACGATCTTCAGAACAGCCGTTGATTGGTTTAGACTGTCAGTGTTTTCTTGTACTGAAAAGATTACCGTGAGTTATGTTACAACTGACATATTTGAGAATAGATCACTTAGATCTGACCCCATTTAAGCAAACTGCTATGGACTTAACAGAAGTCAATATTAAAATGGATCAGCAGTTACTTCAAACTTCAAGAAATATCTCCACTATGTCGTGTTAGACAGATTGTGGGTATATAATGGCGGCCGATACAAGGATTAGACGTGCGTGTCCAATAGGACATGTATCTGGATAAATCTGGTACAGACCAGGTTCACTACGCTTCAAGACCAACGAGAAATGTAAGCAACATTTGACTTTTATATTATGCCTAGTTAATTGGAACAAACTCATTTTCTGCAGATGACCAACACATTTGTTTTTCTTCGTATTTAAATCTTGCAATGATTTACGCAAGACATATTAGAGTTATTCTGAGTATTTTCAACACTCAGGACAGTTTAGGATCTATGACCGAGCATAACGAGCATTTATTTGAATGTTTCATATTTTTTTGATAATCACGGTAATCAGCCGAGGTAACTGTAAAAGTTAATAATTACTTTTGTTGAGAAATGGATATTTTATCCATATTCGAAGAATCGAACATGTGGATTCTCACATAATGAAATAATAATTAAACACATTTACAATAATATAACAAATAATAATAATAATAATCCACTAATAATAATAATAATGATTTTCATAACTTTTCTAAATAATTCTTGGATCTTATATTTTCTAATAATCACATTCATTGAGAGAGAGCTTATGAAGTAGTTTAATCATTTCTAGTTTGGAACAGGTGATTTTCCGAAGGATAGTGGTTAGCGCAAGCCCGCATTCAACCAACATTACAGTTCTGGTTGAACAGTTAATATTTGCAATGAGCAAAGTATATTTTTCAGATAACACGGAGAGGCATGAAACGGGAAGCAAATGATATTTGTATCAATTAGGATATTTTTGTATTTATATAAAATCATGACGTAGATACACATTCGAAAGTGAAATAGAGAGTATCATAAGTGTGGTAACTTCACGATTTGAACTGAATGGTAAAATAAAATAAACTTGTAAGTGTATAAATCTTCCAGTGTTGATAATAAGCAGAGGCTTGATTTATTGTATAAATTTTGGGAAGAAAATTTATGTGTGTGGAGTAGTTGAAATGCCATTCCCAGGTGCGCATGTTTAAGTCGCAGGAATGAGGAGGTTTTTATTTGAGCATCAATCAAATAGCAGGTTCGATGACTCAGTGTTAAAGGAGTATTGGAACTACACATTGCGTCGTATGAATGACCCAAAGGTTATTTCTTAAAAACCATCAGTTCTTATTTCAACCTTGTTTACGGATTCCATTAAGACTTTGATTTTGATAGAACCCGGATTTGTCATGATAGTATTTTATTCTTCTTCAGAGGAAGACCTTTGCCGTTGTTGTTGGAATATTGTGTTCTTATAAAAATAATAGAATGGGCCACTGCCAATTAAAAATAATTCTATAACCACGAATAATTTGAAGGATGTTTTCAATCCTAGTGTCATGAACTAAATGAATTTATTATGAAGCTACAATTCTTATTTCCGCATTCTGTTCAAGAATTGCAAGTTGTGAAAGTTACTAAAATGGCCACAAATATAAATATTTTTCTTAATAATGATTCCAAGTGGAAAATCGAATAGTTGAATGGTCCAACAATTTATTGATCAAGTTGATGATTCAGAAATCATATATTTTGTTAGGAACTTGAAATTCATAATCGAGTCACTTCTCGAAACGTTTAATGTCAGAAGAACAATTAATTTTGTTGTGCTTCGCACAGTTCTTCGATGCTATGCTCAAGGGTCATATACTTTTCAGATGTTGTTATTAATATGTGTACATAATTTGTTTGATTCAGAGATAATAATATTTTTTGACAATATTTTTTGAAACTGGAAAAATAAGTGAAAGTTAAAAATTCTATGAACAATTATTCTACGAGTGTTAATATTATGTAAAAATTCAACCAGTGAACTACAGTATTTCCAGTAAAGTCAATGAAATTTGAACTGGATTTAATCATAAATAATGGATATAATTTTGGAACACAGTTTACAGGACTGATAATCAGACTTGTGTCTCCAAAGATAATTGTCCAATGTGTTGGAAAATTTCTGTACATTGTGTAAATAGTAATGTGGGTCGCCACACATGAATGATGCTGCTTTGAGCATTTTATTTTGCAGTCAATTTTAAATTCAGAATAAAATGAGATAATTTTACATGATGTGTTATGCCCAGTTGAATCTCCTTCTATCCTTATTGTTGCATTGGGCCAAAAATCAGTACAGCATTTTTTTCATTTGATGTCGTTTTTGCGATTAGCTTTAACCCATCTGGCGCCCCGGGATATTTTGACTCTCGTGCTGACTGATTCTTGGTAAAATGCATATGTGGTCGTGCGGACTCCGGTCTAAACGGGCACACTACTTCCTTCAGCTTTTCACCTGCCAATTTGATCTCCATAGAGGTTTCTGATTTATTTCGGCTGCATTCCAGTATTTTTGTTTTACATTTATTAATTTTCATCATGAATTCTTTCCGTAAGACGGAGTCCATACCATTCAAAAACGCATTCAAATCCTCAGGCTTGTCGGCCAAGATGACGATGTCATCAGCAAATCTCATAGTTGAAATTATTTCTCCTTGAATCTTCACTCCCACTTTAAATTTTCTCCAATTTCCTTCATTGCTTGTTCAATGTAAATATTGAAAAGTACGGGTGATAAGTTGCAGCCTTGCCTTACACCTTTCTGAATACCAGCTTCTCTCTCATGTCCTTCAGCTCGAATGACTGCTATCTGGTTTCTGTATAGATTGTATATCACCCTCCTATCCCTGTACTTTATTCCAATAGATTTCAAAATGTCAAACAATTTAGTCCAATCAACGTTATCAAAAGCCTTTTCTAAGTCTACAAATGCCATGAACGTTCTCTTATCTTTCCTTATTCTACCTTCCAAAATCAGCCTAAGACTTAGTACAGCTTCCCTTGTTCCTACATTTCTCCTGAAACCAAACTGGTCTTCACCCAACTCCGTTTCTATCTGGCTTTCAATCTTCTTGTAAATTATTCTAGACAGGATCTTTGAAGCATGAGTAATCAAGCTTATTGTACGGTAATCTTCACATCTGTCAGCTCCCACTTTCTTTGGTATAGGGATGATTACATTCTTCTGGAAATCAGGGGGTACCTCACCTGTCTCATAAATCCTACACACCAAGTGAAATAACCTGATCAGACCTTCATCTCCTATGCTGCGTAGCAACTCAATCGATATATCATCTATGCCTGGTGCTTTGTTCCTGCCTAAGTCCTCTAATGCTCTGTCAAATTCTGATCTCAATATTAAATCTCCTTTTGCATCCTCATCAATTTCCTCCTCCCTTTCCATTACACGATTCTCAATCTCCTTTCCCTTATACAAACACTCTATGTAAGTTTTCCATCTCTCAACCTTTTCTTCCCTACCTGTTAGAGGCTTTCCATTTGTGTCCTTAATATTACAGCACTTAGTCTTCTATTCCCCAAAAGTATTCTTAATCCTTCGATAAGCTGTGTCTACTTTTCCTAATTTCAGACAATTTTTTATACCTGCACATTTCTCTTTCAACCATTCTTCTTTCGCTTCCTTGTACTTCTTGTTAACCTCATGTCTCAGACGTCTGTATTCTGCTTTCCCCTTTTCATCTCTTACATTCTTGTGTTTCCGCCTTTCATACATCAAATCTAGTATATCCTGAGTGATCCACGGTTTTCTACCTATTCTTTCTTTCCTGCCAATGTTTTCTTCTGCGGATTTTGTTATTTCATTCTTCAAAAGTGCCCATTCGTCTGCAATTGAAGTTTGTTTAGGGTTTTTCATTAGTCCTTCCTTTATGCTCTTCTTGAATCTTTCGTTTACATCCTTTACTTTCAGTCTGTCTATTGCCCACCTTTTTGGCTTTTGACTTTTCTTCAGTTTCTTCAACTTTAATCTGCATTTCATAACAACCAGATTGTGGTCAGAGTTTATGTCAGCACCAGGATATGTTTTACAATCCAAAATCTGGTTTCTAAACCTCTGCTTGACCATAATGAAGTCGATTTGGTAACGCCCTGTATCTCCTTGTCTCATCCATGTGTATATTCTTCTATTGTGGTTATTGAATAAGGTGTTAGCTATGATCAACTCATGCTCGGTGCAGAATTCCATCAGCCTGCTTTCTCGATCATTCCTTTCACCTAATCCGAAATCTCCTACTATCTTCCCTTCTCTCCCTTTGCCTACCACAGCGTTCCAATCTCCCATTACTCTAACAATTTCATCACCCTTGATATACCTCAGAATTTAATCTATTTCTTCGTAGACCTTTTCAACATCCTCATCATCAGCTTGACCTGTGATAAGCCATATTTTATATTCCGGCAGATCAATTTTACCATTACAACAGCAAAGGCCCAAGTAACCAAGAGTAGTTTTCCCGAAAGAGAAGTGCAATGCTGAACAATGTTTACATTCGTTCGTCAAAGAACCAAGATTATTAAATGGTAAAAAGTACTTCCATTGTCATAATCAACAGCGTGGTTAGTCTCATTGTGATGTACTCTAAACATATAATCAATAAGCAATTGACTAATATAATGAAGTTCAACTTGACCAGCAATATTCACCGTCCAGAGACTTTCATACCCAAGTTCGTTGTTGAGGAGAAGGTGATAAGACTGATAGCCAATAATAAAATCCTTATAATTATCCAAGTCAGCAACAATTTTTGCAATTTGCAAACGCAGCTCACGGTGACGTTCTTCGTTTTGATATAAGCAGTACGAAAGTGCTCTAAATAAGCAATTTCCATTCACCTGTTATAGGTAATCCTTTGGGTTTCATTGTCAGTAAATAAGGGAGCATAGAATTACTTCGCCAGTTACTGGAATGAGCTTAGGCTCACTTCGTCAGCCACCGTAATGAAGGCAGTTTTACATTGTATGTCCCGTACGTGTCAAAAGTCGTACTAACACAGGAAGCCCTCTCTTAAGGCTGCCAATGAAGTATCGAGACAAAGAGGCCCAGTACAGTAATTCTGGGCAGTCGGTTTCTAGCAGTGGGATATAAAACCAAAGGTTTAACAATTCGTAGCAGCAGCGTGATGTATTCTCGACAGACAACGACTGACCGCTCTGTTTCACTACGCCACAGCAAGGAGACGGCAGACCATACTGCGCATCCGTTCGTGCATGTAAGAGTTAAAACGTGTCTCTAAGAAAATCGCGGAGAATTCGTTACCTTACGGGAATAATGAAGATAAAATATGTTTATGACATTGGAATACCAATAGGAAGAAAGAAGAATGCGGAATTAAAATGCATATCCGAGGTGGGATTCAAACTCTTTGGCTCTCCATAATATAGTCCCAGTATGCAACGCTATCACTTGCGCTACCAAGATAACGAGGAGAGAGCGTACCATTTAGGTAAGTAAACAACTTATACACACAACTCCCAGTATATATTCTTCAATATTTCCCTTCCTTTCTAACTCTATTCCAGTAAATCACATGGGAGAATTATAAACAATATATCCCTTCTTTTATAATTCTATTACAGTAAATCTCATGGGAAAATCATAAACTACGATCAGAGCAACGCGGTGCATCTTCTGTCCGCATCATGGGCGAAAGCGAGTGTGCGCACGAGCGTGTGCTATGAATGTTACATTTTTCTTTAATCATGTAATATATACAGCAACATATTTTTTCCTTTCAAAGACACTCTGCAAATCTACAGGCCAAGAATTTTCGTCAGAGTGCTTTATGAAGTGAATCGGTTCAGCCGTTCTCTCAATCTGGCAGTAACAAAAATCCCCTTAGAGTTTTAAATATATAGATAGGTGGTAATTGTCCGGAATGGGCATTAGTTAAGGTTGGCGTGTCATAGGGATCAGTCATTGACCCTCAAACATTTTTAAATTTTATTTAATTGTGACAAATTTACAACTTTTCAGTATGTCAATTGTCATAGTCTATACATGCTGACCATATTCAGCCCACGTATGTTTTCCTACTACAGATATCCCCATAGCTTTTCAGAATATAAATTATGACATTGGAAGACTACTGAACCGGGTTGTTGATCACAGTTTTAATACGTAATGCTTCCAAAATATAAGATTCTCATTGGTTATTCTAGACTCCTTAATTTGGTGAACATGAGCAATGTACTGCCAATGGTTCAGTAACTACCTATAGTCGTATAAGCTCGGGTTGTCAACTTTGAGGTAATAATGGATAGCACAATATCTTTGACAGAACACACACATTTCACAATATGGAGAGATGTCAGTATTATTCACCTACTCCGACGTCATATTTCTCACATACCGAGCAACACACGCAACATTTTCGTGCAGTCTGTTGTATACCTTGATTTAGAGTTCTGCTTAATAGAATATCATGATTATTCAAGAGACGCTGAATATAAAAATTCAACGTACTCAACTTGCCTGCATTAGATTCATTCTTGAAGTTCGTTTAGAGGAACGTGTAACACCGTGCTCCATTTAGCTACATTGACAAACTACATGAACGAATATTGCTGGAAATAGTATTATTGAACTATGTTAATACCGTATTATCAAACAAAAGTTCCCACCTTACCATTACAGCGGTTTTTCCCGGATGGAAAACGTTCAAGACCAAAGCAATATATTTTGCAGGTTTCGCAATGCAGATACTTCACCATCGTACCACCAAATGCAACAAATCGTTTATTTATAGAAGCTCACGCACATATAATTTGTGTAATCTGCATGCGGATACATCAGTACTCCGGATGCACCTCACTGGCGTATTACTGAATGGCTTTAAGTGATAAAACGATAAATGGTTACAGGATCGTGTGAAGCACATCGTATGATTTCACCTAGTTGATAAATATTTTCTATTTATTTTGAGTGTATTTTGGAATAATAATGATAGTTAAATATACTGTACTGTTACTTGTTAAAGAAAGCGGATTGTATGCAGCAAATGGGGTATCCCAGCCCAAAGTATGTAGGCCTAATCCTTAAAATATTCAATCAGTCAAACCCTGTCCCTCTCTCATACACACAGCCTGAAGCTCTATTGTCCTCCACAATAAATTTTCACGTCTGACCCTGCACACAGCCGTCTAAAAATTACGATATTTGGGAAAATGTGTACACAGTAGGCCTACAATCATCAAAATTGATGGTTACTGCAAATAAAGAATTTTTGAATAATTTTATAATGCACACAGCTCATTTGTTGTTTGACTGCATACTTAATCTATTTTAAGCACACAAATGCGTGCATATTTTGAGATCTGTTACTGAATAAACGTCCGGGGTCTGTTGATAATGAAAACTGTACCAATTTTGCAAATCGGTACATGTTCATCTTATCTTCGAGACGCAGCAGGAGCTCCAGGTCTGGCCGGATTATCATGAGAGCATACACCAGGCCTCTTCTGAGAATTCCATTCACCAAGCTGGCGCCTGGCTACTGGTGAAATGGGATCGCCTAGCCCTTTCTGCCAGGATTTGTGCCCTGTGTGTGCTGTCACCTAAAGGTTTATCGTAAATGGAAAAGAGGGATAAGTCAAGCTTTGATCCGTGAACTTTTGAAAGGTGAACATTTCCTGTCAGCTTCATTCGCCAAGCCTTTCTGCCAGGATTTGTGCCTTTGTGTGTCCTGTCACTTATAGGCTTATCGTTGATAGACACTTGTAAAGGGAGATAAATCGAGCTTTGTGTCTGCAAACATTGGAAAAGCGAACATTTACTGTCAGCTACATTCGCCAAGCCCTGTTCTGAGAACAATCTTACAAAGGACATTGTGTAACGCCTCGACTCCTAGAAGGTTTCTACGCAGTAACCTGTATGGGCTGATATTCAATAGTACCCGCTCAAAACCTTGGACTCTGGCCTTGAACTCTGGCTTTGTTTTGGCCGGTTGTGCCTCTAGTCGCAGTTGGCATTACTGGAGGGTTGTGGTGGGGGGTACGCTGATATACAAGGGTGCGATCTGTGACAGGGAAGACAGTACGAGAGGAAGGTTGGTGACGGAAGGACTTAAAACCGATCGCCTCCGGGGGAATTGAAGCCAGCTCCTCCGGAGGGCCGAAATACACCAGGTGGTATGAACTCAATTTGTTAGAAGGGGCAACCGTTCGATGGAACATTAAACTGTGTCATTTTGCTATGTCGTTAAGGCCATGTGACGATGGACCATATTTTGAGCGGACTGACATTTTATTTTAGTATATTAGCATGTAATATTTTGGAAGGGTTTGCATGATTTGGTGGTACCTTTATATGTAATTACTGCAGGGTGGGTTATTATTGCCCTATTTCCGGTTAACTGGATGGGAACCTCGTGGACTTAACTTTGGTCAGATAGGCTTCAGAAGACAGCCAGTGCTGGACTCTGAAGCTTCTCAGACGCTTTCGTTCACTAAGGAACGCGTTTGTTGCTTTATGCAATTTGTTTGTGAAACGGCACCAGGCCTAAATTTCATGTTGTTTATTTTTCCTTGTATCCTTGCGGATGAAACTACCCTCAATTCTGTAATTCTATTAATCGTATGATGGGGAAAAGTAATTTTGCCAACTGGGCAATGTCTGACTTTATTTTATTCACAGTATTACCCGTAACTTGCATTACCTTTAAACATAAGCCTAAGTTAAGCGGTTTAGGGTTTTAGTTGTAATTTAATCATGATTTAATTGTATCTTTTGATTTTCATTATATTTGTTATTGAGATGTTGTTTTTTATTGACGGCAGTCAGTAGGAAGATTGTTTCTCTTCCCTTCACCATGTGTGGCAAGATTAGAATTATCGGCCTTTCTGGGTACGCCCAGCTTTCCATTCAACAAGCTGGTCTTGACACATGCTTCGTCCCGCCTGATCTTTTCTCTTAATTCAAATCGGGGATGTTCTTGAATACCACGAAAATTTGGAACATTCACTCCTAGGTTTTATTTGCTGTGAACTCAGCTGACCTAGTGAGTAATTAAATTAGCCCTTTCATGTGTTTTTCATTATTAATTTTTGGTGTGGTAATGTCATGTGATTATTTATCTTGATACGCTGATATTATTATTATTATCACATCTTGGGTAATCAGAAGAGAAAGGGGGGGGATGAGAGCCTGTTACAGTGGTAGCAGTGCACGTGGTATGTTCTGTGATCTTGCCATTAGCAAATAATCTTTCCTGCTGACTGATTGCAGTAATTAATTAAAATTAAATTCAGTAACTTAATTATGGGCCCTCCTCCTTATTAATCTTTTCTCTACATAGGTAGGATTGGTTTAAACTCTGTGTAATGATTAATTTGTGTTCTGTTACATGAAATTTATGTACGATGGCTTCCCGAAAAATTATCGTGAAATACTTATCGGATGAAGAGGTAACCTACGAATTGCTGTTACGTAACCTTGAAGTGCCCAGGGATGCAGAACAAGCGCGCCAGAGTCTAGAGTATGCCGTGAATTTTGCAGCAACCCTTCCAAAGCTGTCAACTGCTGAATTCAAACTCGGTGAGTCAAGGTTATGTGATGCAGTTAGGGAAATTTGTAATGTAATTAAGTATTGTTTCAGTGAAGTAGAATGTAGCCCTGTTGATCTCACGAAATTGAAAGCTAGAATTGATTACCTATATCTCCGATGTGTGGATTTGTTACAATCTGATGAAGAACGTCCCATCGCCGATTTGAAAGGTCTATTAGAGGCTGAAGTTAATTTAGTGGAATGTGCTCAGACTTTGGACACTGTTAATCGTGTTAGTGGAAGTGGGGATTTATTGAATTCGACTCCTGCATGTAGCCGTAATGTCTCGACAAATCTAGGCGCCAGTCTGGCTGAAAATGCCACTGGCCAAGTTGGTAATCCTGTCGCTGAACCTGCCGCGCTCCGTGGCAATGGAATAGCGCGCCTGCCCAACAGCTGTGAGAGTCGAGAGATTCTTCCTATTGTCGATAACCGTACTTTTAATCATGAAACTGTGACAACAAATTCTGGGTTTGACCAGGCACCGTTAGGTCCTGATACGGTGATACCAGTTTCGAATACCATTAACCCTAATGCTGTGATGACATCTGTGCCAAATAATACCAGCAACGTAACCTTCAACCTCCCCGGACGCGAAAATTGTACTTGTAGTTGTAACTGTGTAACTTGTAACTCCTTCTCTGCTGTTGTCGGCTCGCCTCGTGTAAGGAGGTCGGTAATCGAAGCCCAGTCTGTCTTAAATATCCCCTCATCTAGTTGTAATCCTGTTAGTGTCGGTGCTCGAGAAGTAAATTCTAGAGATAATTCCGGGTCTGTTTCATCATTTAAAGTGCCGGGTAACTCAGGTCATCAGGGGCCTACAGTGACACAAAATTCTCCTTCCGAACCGGTTAGGGATTTAAATTCTGTTTATCGAGACTCTCAGGGGAGTGTTTCAAATTCAGGGCGTAACCTCGTTTCTTCATCTTGTTCCGGAAACCAAAATTATGTGCAAGGAAATCCGTGTGCCGAAATGCCAAGTCGTAACGTGTCCAATGTCGAGCATTCTAATTATTCTGTTTTTTCTAAGACCAGCTTTGGTTCTGTCAGTCACCCCATTTTGGGTTTTGTTTCAAAGTTATCGGGTAAAAGTATGGACACGGTTGAAGGAGTCGTTGATTTTTTGAGAATATTGGTCGATATTCATGAGTGTGCTATCCAATTCGGTGTCAGCGACCAAGTGGTCTTTCAATTAATATCCTCCCATGTGTCCGATACGTTGGGGGCCTATGTGACTAGTGCCATGTGTGAAGGTTGGAGTGTGGAGAATTTTATGTCCGAGGTGTTGCGAGTATTTGTGCCCATCAGGTCGCTCGATACTGTGAAGGGACGTTACCTGTACCGAGCACAGGATATTAACGAGCCGTGAAATTCATACATTGTGGACATATCCAGGTTTGTAAAAGTCTTTAGAGTAGATATGCCAGAGGCAGAAGTGGTAAGGCTTATTTTGGCCGGTGCTACGCCGGAATTTCGGAATTGCCTATGTGTTGGAACTAATCCAAGTACGATTAGGGAACTACGTGAAGCCGCTATTCAGGCCGAATCCGTGCGTTCGGTTGATATCATAAGGTATGCAACTAGCATGCCCCCTCCTTTCATTAACCCTGTTCCGTTTGTTCGACCTCCCTCGGTTCGACCACCACCTGGGGCCGGTCGTCCTTCCCATAATTCGCCTAGGGGTAGTAGTAATCGTCCTGTGACGTGTTTCAACTGTGGGCAGCAGGGCCACATAGCGTGGAACTGTCCGGTAAAAAGAAATTGACTATTCCGAGACAAGCATCCTGAAATCCTCCTTGCCAAGGATCAGCGATGTGCATTGGGAAATGAGGTGACGAGGGATGATGCCAAAGTTATCGGAGCAAATGGTGTCTGTTCTAAAGTTTCTGATGTAGTTCTACCCTCTCCTATGGTTGAAATTGCAATTAATGACGCATGTGTAATAGCCTTGTTAGACTCGGGAAGCGCTGCTTCATTGGTTAGCGAAAATTGGTATTTGTCTATGAAACTCATTTGTAAATTCAGTAACCTGTCAAATATAGATGTTAAGTTGGTTTCTGCCAACGGTGCTCAATTGAACGTTCTTGGTTCTGTGAAGTTTAAGGTTCGGATTCATAAATTTTGTTGGAAATTTTCCTTTTGGGTCATTAAGAATTTGTCATGTCCTATTATTCTGGGCGCTAATTTTTTTGCTCATACTGGCTTACTGCTAGATATGCAACACGAATCATTCTGGTTCAGGTTTTGTTCTGAGGTAAAATTTAAATTCTTTTCTACTGCTGTCCGTAGCGCGAGTGCTCATGTTGCCAACCGTGATGCTGAACCCGTCTTGTCCACCGGGGTTGAATCCTTGGATTTAAGTAATTTATCTGACGCTCAAGCTAAAGAGATTCGGGATTTGTGTGGGTATTTTCCCGAGGTGTTCACTGACGAATTAGGAATGACTAAGATCCTGGAGTATAAAATTGAAGTAACGGATACTATACCCGTCAGACATCCTCCCTACCGTTTGAGTCCACCCAAAATGTTGGAATTAAAGAAATTAATCGATCAGATGTTACTGGATGGAGTGATTCGACCCTCCACATCAGCATATTCCTCACCTGTGTTCTTAGTACCCAAGCCAAATGGTGGTTTTCGGCCAGTCGTAGATTATCGTAGGTTAAACAAAAAGATTGTTTTAGAATCCATCCCTCTTCCTGATTTACATAGCTGTTTTTCCTGGTTCAAAAACGCCTCCTATTATAGCCTCATTGACCTGACGCAGGCATATATCCAAATTCCGTTAGCTGAAGAATCTAAGCATCTGACTGCATTCGCCACCGATTGGAATCTCTATGAATATTGCAGACTACCTTTTGGCATCTCTACAGGGGGCGCTGTGCTTAGTAGGCTTCTTGATCACGTGTTTTCTGGCATAAAATTTGATTATTTGTATCACTACTTGGACGATGTTGTTGTTTATAGCGAGACGTTCGAAGACCACGTGCGCCATCTTCGTGAAGTATTTGAGAGGTTAAAATCTGCTGGTCTAACCGTAAAGTTGTCTAAAGTGTCCCTTGCTAAACCTAAAATTGCCTTTCTTGGTCATGTTGTTTCTGCTGAAGGTGTTTCGGTCGATGACTCCCGAACCCAGGGAATTAGAGATTTTGCACCCCCTAAAAATGTGAAAGGAGTAGCCCGATTCGTGGGAATGGTTGGCTTTCTGCGCAAATATATACCCAATTTTGCACAGCGGGCGTTGCCACTTAATCATCTGCGAAGGTCTGACGTGAAATTTGATTGGGGTCCGTCGCAGCAAGCAGCTTTTGACGATTTGAAGGAGGCACTGTGTAGCGCTCCTGTCCTCGCTGTCCCTGATTTCGTTAAGAAGTTTATAATCCAGACTGATGCGTCGCTCGGTGCTGTAGCTGCTGTGTTGTTACAAGAAAGTGAGTTAGGTAGACGACCTATTGGTTTTGCTTCTCGAACTCTGTCCCCTGCTGAAGTAAATTATTCCGTGTATGAGCTTGAGGGGCTCGCAGTGATGTTTGGACTGGAGAAATTCCGAATGTATGTCGAACATGTTCCTTTCGAACTTGAAACCGACAACCAGGCCCTGAGCTGGGTCCTGGCTAGACCTCGAACCACTGGGCGAATCGCCAGGTGGGCAACCCGTATTTCATCATTTTAGTTCACCGTTCGTCATATAAAGGGTTGTGAAAATGTCATAGCCGACTCCCTTAGCCGCATGTATGAAGAAGTTCCTAATAAATGTAAGAATCTCGTTCCCGAGGAAAATCATGAAAATATTTGTGCTGTGTCACTTAAGCGTCTCTATGGAGAAGTTCCTGACAAGTGTGAAACTCCCTCTTTAGAGGAACCTGTTGTTGTTGGGGCTAATTCAGCTCAACACATGTTAGTAAATTCACCGTTATTGTTTGGAGACATTGCTAACCATCAGAAGGAAGATCCCGTCTTGTGTGATTTAATTGCTCGATTAGTTTCTGGAGAAGAGATAAAGCCTTATATTTTAAAGTCTGGTGTATTATGTTGTGTAACTAGGCGTGATAGAAAGCCTAAGGTTGTTTTGCCTACTCAGCTGATAAATGGCATGCTAATGTATTTTCACGAGTCACCCGCTGGAGGCCACCTAGGAATATTCAAAACTCGACAGAAAATAAGGCAGTCTTTTGTTTGGAAGGGTCTCGATAAGGATGTGAGAAAGTTCGTGCTGGGGTGTCATGATTGTAAAGTAAGTAAGCCTACCGTCAGTGGTAAGGTTGGTAAGTTGGCTTCTGAATCTGCGTCTAGGCCCATGGAACGCTTGTATGTGGATTTCGTTGGACCCCTGCCGAGGTCTAAACTGGGTAACCGTTTTGCTTTTGTTTGTGTCGATGGTTTCTCTCGCTTTTCATGGATTTTTCCCACTAGAAATTGTGACTCTGCTACTGTCATAAGATGTTTAAAGTCTGTTTTCTCTTCCTTTGGTCCTAGTCAATACTTGGTGTCAGATAATGCCAAGGCCTTTGTTTCTCATTAGTTTAGAAAATTTTGTTTTGATTATGCTGTTTCCCATGTCACCACGACACCCTATTACCCCAACCCTAGTTTGGCAGAGAGAGTTAACCGAAATTTGAGAGCTGCACTTATCGCATATCATCGTGACAATCATGCCAAGTGGGATTCGTCATTACATTGGTTACCCTACGCTTTCAATACTGCTGAGCATGAATCCCATGGGAAAACGCCGTTCTCACTTATGTATGCGTTCGTCCCAAATTCCCCTCTAACGAATCTGTGGTCACTTCATGATCTGCTTCCTGACCAACCCTCTCCTGATCGTGTCAGAGAAATCTGGAAGGAGGCCAAAGCTGCTATAAAGATCTCGCATGATAAGCTGGCTGAGAGATATAATTTGGGCCGAAAACAGGGTGGATATTCTGTCGGAGATTTTGTCTATGCAAAAAACTTCTGGGCTAAGGCCCCAGGTCGTCAGGTATCAGGTAAACTGCAGCCAAAATATGAGGGCCCCTATGAGATTCTGTCCTTTCCTTCTGAAGTAACAGTGTTATTAGAGGATCTGTCTAGGAAACGTGTTTTTAGGACTCATATATCGAATTGTAAACCTGCTAGTGAACGAGAAACTCGAGATGTGTAAAAGGTGAAATTATGATGTTCTATTTCCTGTGAATGCGATGATATGAAGTTCAGAGCGATGGGAGATGGTCTAGTTGTTCCGCTGAAGTCAAATCTCTTATGTCATTTTTAGTAATCCTCAAGAAAGGCTGTGATCTGCTTCTGTTAGCTGAGTTTTGTTCATCGTATTCGTGGTTGATATTTTTGAGTAAATTTTTTGGATAATTTAGTGATAATTTTGTTAGGTTGGTAGTGAAATTTCGATTTTATGTGGAAATAAGGTGTAATGCTTCAGAGTGATGCTCATTTCACTGTGTTGTTCAGCTGCTGACGTGAGGGCTTTAGAAATTGTATCGGTGATCTGGAAAATCTTCGAATTGCAATCTCTTGTCGGTTGAAAATGTATCTGGTTAGGTTAGTCAGTAGGTTACTTGTAATCTGCGGTATATACTGTTAGACTGCTGACTTGCTGGTATTGTCACAACGTTCATGTGGTTGTAGTTGGAATCATAGTTCATGTATCCCCGTATACTTGGGTGTGAAAAAGAAAAATTAAGTTCGATTAGCATCAGCTTCGAGCTGGTAGCCAGGCTATAGCGTTAGTCAGTTGTTCTATGCATCGAGATAGTGTTGCACTGGAGATGTCGTGCCTGTTCTGGAGAAATTTGAAGTATCTATTAGTTGGTGAGCTAACTCTCGTTCTGTGTAAGGTGCCTTTTCTTTGGGGACTATTAACCACCCCGTGCGTTTTGAAAATTTATCATTTTTGTCACCTCAGTGACCTTGTAATTCTGTGTGTGGAACATGATGCAGTGTGTGCGAGATGTTGAAGGTGGAGAAAATGTGAATTTGGGGACAGTAACCGCCCCATGCATTTTAAAAAATTATCATGCCATCACATCTGTGATCCTGTAATTCTGTATTTTGAGCATGCTGTGGCATGTCGAGGACCGCTAGGTTAGAGAATCTGAAGTTTTGAGGATATTAATCACCTTGTGCTTGTAGAAATGTGTCACATGACACCTATGGGTGTTCGTTGTAGTGAGGTAGATCTGTGTACGGGACCATGGAAGTGGTTTGTTGTCTGTGTGGGAGTAAACGTTATAAGTAATTTGTGTTTTTTTTTTTAAATGGTGGAGCCACGTTCGTTTAGGTATGTCTTGAAAATTGATTGGTACCAACTTGAATTTGTGTCTAATTCTGCTGAGCTATGTGCTTTGGGTGTAGAATTAGTGTAGTCTCTGCACCGGGCTCGTAGTTGTTGTTGGTTTGATATTGGTTGGGTTCCGTGCCTGGAAGATGGCATCTTGATTTTGAGAAGATGTTTTAATTTTGAACATTTGGTGTAACTGTGGTAAGTTGGTTCTCAGGATAGGTGTGATCACCTTAGTGTCCTGAGTTCGGTTGGTCATCCTACAGGAACTCTTGGGAGTTTGTAGACTGTTAGGATGCGTTGGCGAGTAGCGATGAAGTTATTTGGTGAAATTTGGTTAGGTGCTTGTGTGTGAATTGGTTGGATCGTGGTGTCTATTGTTTAGCGTGGTCTCCCCATTTGGTTATTGTTCTCGTGGAAGGTAGTTGCTGTTTTCTGTCGTTCGTCGGATGGCCACCGTGGACGGTTAGGGGCAGCGACTGGTGAAATGAGACAGTGGCTTTCGATATTCATTATGTTTTTATATGTGTCACATACCTGAGACGATCCATATGGTTTGATTATGGTATGTTGTGTTTGTTTTAAAATGTTTTGGTGTTTCCTAAATGTGTTCTGTTTTCCTACGGTACTGCGTGAGGCCATCAAAGTAAATGTAAATTCATTTTTGAGTATGTTTAACTGTTTTGGAAGGGTACCAGTGAGTTCCCCCTTGCTTTATTTCTATTTTGATGGTGTTGCCCATAAAAATTTCAGGGAATTTCGGTGGGAAAATATCTGAAATTTTGTAAATATTATGGTTTCTGGATGTTTTAGTCAAAAATTGATTGATATAAGTTGATTTAGTTATTTTTGCTAAGTATTGTAGTGAACTTTCAATTAAGCTTGTTAACGTCAGTCATATCGTATAGTTGGTTGCCCCTTTCGTGTGTTTTTCATACTTCAGTGGACCTTTAATTATGCCCTGGACACTATCTCTTTGCGCAGAACCTTGTTTGAAGCACCAAGTATCCCTTTTGATTTGAAAGACTCTTAAGTGAACTTCGATGTCACACTAATGCTTCGTGTGATGTTTTTTTATCCTTCCTGGGATAACTTCAGCTGTTATGGACTGGTTGGCTGGCCTGGAACGATTGTTCCCTCTAAGGAAACTGTATTTGGACCATACGCTGCTGTTCTGATGTGTGTTTCAGTGGTGACTATGTGGGACGTGTACTACCAATCTGGGCCCGGTTTGGAGGTACCATCTAGGTCCCATGGCATCATTCTACCCGAGGAGATCTACTTCAAGGTCCGCTGGCGGAGATTGGAGTAGCCTCTTCAGCTGCCAAGAGACCAGCTGGACACCATCACCCTGTTCATCATCTCCCCATCGTCTTCCTTTGCAGGAGGAGGGTGTACCAATTTTGCAAATCGGTACATGTTCATCTTATCTTCGAGACGCAGCAGGAGCTCCAGGTCTGGCCGGATTATCATGAGAGCATACACCAGGCCTCTTCTGAGAATTCCATTCACCAAGCTGGCGCCTGGCTACTGGTGAAATGGGATCGCCTAGCCCTTTCTGCCAGGATTTGTGCCCTTGTGTGTGCTGTCACCTAAAGGTTTATCGTAAATGGAAAAGAGGGATAAGTCAAGCTTTGATCCGTGAACTTTTGAAAGGTGAACATTTCCTGTCAGCTTCATTCGCCAAGCCTTTCTGCCAGGATTTGTGCCTTTGTGTGTCCTGTCACTTATAGGCTTATCGTTGATAGACACTTGTAAAGGGAGATAAATCGAGCTTTGTGTCTGCAAACATTGGAAAAGCGAACATTTACTGTCAGCTACATTCGCCAAGCCCTGTTCTGAGAACAATCTTACAAAGGACATTGTGTAACGCCTCGACTCCTAGAAGGTTTCTACGCAGTAACCTGTATGGGCTGATATTCAATAGTACCCGCTCAAAACCTTGGACTCTGGCCTTGAACTCTGGCTTTGTTTTGGCCGGTTGTGCCTCTAGTCGCAGTTGGCATTACTGGAGGGTTGTGGTGGGGGGTACGCTGATATACAAGGGTGCGATCTGTGACAGGGAAGACAGTACGAGAGGAAGGATGGTGACGGAAGGACTTAAAACCGATCGCCTCCGGGGGAACTGAAGCCAGCTCCTCCGGAGGGCCGAAATACACCAGGTGGTATGAACTCAATTTGTTAGAAGGGGCAACCGTTCGATGGAACATTAAACTGTGTCATTTTGCTATGTCGTTAAGGCCATGTGACGATGGACCATATTTTGAGCGGACTGACATTTTATTTTAGTATATTAGCATGTAATATTTTGGAAGGGTTTGTATGATTTGGTGGTACCTTTATATGTAATTACTGCAGGGTGGGTTATTATTGCCCTATTTCCGGTTAGCTGGATGGGAACCTCGTGGACTTAACTTTGGTCAGATAGGCTTCAGAAGACAGCCAGTGCTGGACTCTGAAGCTTCTCAGACGCTTTCGTTCACTAAGGAACGCGTTTGTTGCTTTATGCAATTTGTTTGTGAAACGGCACCAGGCCTAAATTTCATGTTGTTTATTTTTCCTTGTATCCTTGCGGATGAAACTACCCTCAATTCTGTAATTCTATTAATCGTATGATGGGGAAAAGTAATTTTGCCAACTGGGCAATGTCTGACTTTATTTTATTCACAGTATTACCCGTAACTTGCATTACCTTTAAACATAAGCCTAAGTTAAGCGGTTTAGGGTTTTAGTTGTAATTTAATCATGATTTAATTGTATCTTTTGATTTTCATTATATTTGTTATTGAGATGTTGTTTTTTATTGACGGCAGTCAGTAGGAAGATTGTTTCTCTTCCCTTCACCATGTGTGGCAAGATTAGAATTATCGGCCTTTCTGGGTACGCCCAGCTTTCCATTCAACAAGCTGGTCTTGACACATGCTTCGTCCCGCCTGATCTTTTCTCCTAATTCAAATCGGGGATGTTCTTGAATACCACGAAAATTTGGAACATTCACTCCTAGGTTTTATTTGCTGTGAACTCAGCTGACCTAGTGAGTAATTAAATTAGCCCTTTCATGTGTTTTTCATTATTAATTTTTGGTGTGGTAATGTCATGTGATTATTTATCTTGATACGCTGATATTATTATTATTATCACATCTTGGGTAATCAGAAGAGAAAGGGGGGGATGAGAGCCTGTTACAAAAACTAAAAAGACATTAAACACAAAGAAAATCTTGTCTATCCTAGAACCTGCTCGTATCTTCCTTAAAAATAATCCAAAGGAAAATAATTGTGATTCCTTGAATTTGTGCTCTAAAATGGTTATCGGAGAATGACTGTTCAAAATGGCTCAGCTATAGAATTCGCGACCTAAAGGCCGTGGTTTGAATGCCTTTAAATCATATATATATATATATATATATATATATTATGTTTGTACATGTCTGCCCTCCTCTCTTTCGCAGCTGACGATCAACATGTTTTATAAATGAGCAACGGCCTCTTCCTTGTTTGAACACCACAGACGGTGAAGTGCCCCCCGTAATTTGGTGACCATGCACGCCATCGTAAATAATACACTAACCGCAATCGTTAACGTTACCCAGTGGCGTCCTACCAAGCACGTGAAACATCTCCAACTCAGAAACTCACAACAATTGAAAGACACTAGGTTACCACGAGACACAGGCCTGAGTCTGACAATACTTCCTCTTACCTGGAAAATACTCTTAGAACTTTCTTTTTTGCGATATCTCTAGATTAAACATTAGTTTTTCAGCATCCAGACCATCTACTGGCGTGCGGCTACCATTCTTGCTTGTCACCTCGGATGTCCGAGTATGATTCCAAATGAGGGCTGGAACGGGGTACACTCAGCCTCGTGAGACAAAACTGAGAAAAAGTAGGTTCTATTTCAATTCCCACCTCTGCCATCCTCGAAGTGGTTTTCCATGGTTTCCCACTCCTACTCCAGGAAAATGCCAGGTTGGTTCCTGACTTAAGGCCACGCTACCTCCTTCCTAACCCTCGCCTGAATTACAAATGCACACACTACTGCAGCCATGACAATAATACAGGATGTCAGACACAAATTACATACACACTCACGTACACGGGGCTAAATGACCACGATGTACAAACCTCTCAAATGTAACATGTTAAGCATGTACGTTATTAGGTCCCTTTAACAGGCATATACATTAGGGTTATTCACACCCTAAACTGCTAAATAGGAGATCACAGAGCTCCTAGAAATTAGCCTTGCACATAAACATAACTGATAGTGAGTTGTGTTCAGCGCACAAAGCGTAGTCTAATAGTAAAGTGACATTACGGGGGAAAATGCCCTTTGGGTGGATAAGTAAGGTAACAAAAAATAAAAATACAACAATCATAGGGGTATTTCTTTGGTAAGTGTCCCGAGTAAATAATAATCAGGCATTGAAGAAAGGAGAGTTCGATTATTGACCGAGAATAAGATGGATGAAAACCAGTGTGGCTCTGGGCCACAACGAGGACGCCGAAAAATATATCTGCGCCAAGTTACTGAAAAATGCTACGAGAGGAATACGCAGTTGTCTTTGTATTTTGTAGATCTAGAGAAGGTGTACGATAGAGTACTAAGGGAAAAGAAGCTGAGCATCCTAAGGTATTATGGTGTCAAGGGAATGCTGCAACAGGATATCAAAAGTACTCATGTTGATAATCTGGCTGAAGTGAGAATTGATAGCTCAATGAGTTCATGGTTTTAAGTTGTTACAGGAGTGAGGAAAGACTGTAATGTTTCATCACTACTGTTTATTTTATACATGAACCATTTGCTGATGGGCATAAACTGGTGGGGTGGGATTCAATTAGGTGGAAACGAGGTAAGCAGTCTGGCCTATACTAATTACCTGGTTGTAATGACATACACTGTCGAAAGCTTGCAAGTTAACATGTTCGAGCTTGAACAGAAATGTATGGAATATGGTATGAAAATCAGCATTTAAAAACAACGGTGATGTCGGTAGGAACAAAAAGTACAAGAAAATAGGATGCCAAGTAAGAGGAACTATTTTGGAAAAAGGTAGACCGTTTTTAAGTACTTGGGCTGTGTATTCTCGCAAGATGGTAGTACTGTATACTGGAAGAGAAAGTGTCAAGATGGAGAAGAACTGATGCAGTGACTTCTCAGATGTGTTCTACAGTATTCTGCAAAAAAGAAGTCAGTGTTGCGACTAAAATTTCCTTACATCGCTGACATTGCTGTATGGGAGTGAGAGCCGGTTGGATTCAGGATATCTCGTACATAAACTAAACGGACATGAAGTTAGCACGAATGATTGCTGCGACAAATGGACGGGAGCAGTGGCACGAGGGCAATCCTAATGAAGGGTAACGGCTCAGTTAGAAATGAGCACGTTAGTTGAAGCTGCCCGTATGATCAGAATTATGGGGCCATGCGATAAGAATTGGGAACGAGAGATCACCTAGGATGCTATTGGACTCTGCCATAGAGGATAAGAGAAGCAGAGGTATGCCTACGAGGCGATGGTTAGATCCAGTGATTAACGATTTCAAAATGAGAGGTGTAGAAGCAGAGAAGGTCGTAGTGGTAACTGCGAATAGGGATCATGGAGGCAACTCACTGACAAACAGAGGCTTGCAGACCTTGATTGGACGCTGAAAGGCAAAAGAGTCTGAAATGAAAATGAATAAATGAATGGAGTGAAGTGTATGCCTTATGTTCGCCCAAGATGAACTTCACCATTTCTAATTGTGTGCCAAGGAATGGAATTCCAAAAGCCTCCAAGCGGAGATGTTCAGAATGTTTAATATTTAAGAAAATGGATTAGAAAACAGTTTATCACAAGCTAAGACTTTCACGCACTAGCATGTCATCTCTAAGTCTGCTCCGTGTTTTACTACAAAGTTCATTGATGTTGTTCCTATGATGCGCTGAGATGGATAACCTTCTTCAATCAGCCCATCCACATCCAAAATTCCTTTTCTGAAACAGTCCGATTGTTCCACGCTTAGTGGGTATGTCAGTGGGTTATGACAGAGTGATGGGAGAGAGGATCTCATGCAATCGCAATGGTTCAAAAACCAAAACAGCAAATCCTATGCTGCTACACAAAATCACCTGGTAATTAGCCCAGTATCAAAAGAATGTATTATTTATAATTTATTTTGAGTGAGTGAGTGAATCCATTAAACAGAATTGTGTGATTACTGCGAAGAGCAAATTTTGGAAAGCTTAAGACCTCACTTGCGTCAATCGGATACACAGTTATTTTATGAAATGGCGATTGGGCTATCCTTTCTTTTTAAAAATGTACCATGTTTGCCAAAACGTAACATCAAATGAAAGAAAGGAGAATTTACTGATAAAAAATGGCAAGAGAAAAGGTTATTTGGATGTCCATGTATTGCTCAACTTAGATAAAGAAAGTACGGAACTAATAAACGATGGCCAAATGAATGCATATTGATATCGTAAACACCCTTCGAGGCGTTGATTCATACAATACCGAAAGACAGGAAATTACAAAATTAAGGATGCAAGGATCAAGAAACGGAAGCTACCAATGTATTGAAAGTATGATGCGCAGAAAATGTTCAAATTGAACTGAATATAATAATAACCAAGAAACGACAGGTACAACAACCATAAAAGGACAACATAACTCTTTAAATATTCAAACCACAAGGTAAGATTTTGACATGAATTGCTGAGTATTTTGCTTAGCACATGCTGTATCAATTAACACAGTCATCTCCCAGTAAGGGATTGTAATGTAAACAGCCAACAAGCAGGGAAAACACACACCCACAAAATGTGACGCATATATTTCTTAATGTCAGCGAGACCAATTTAATGTGAAAGCATAGGCCTATTCCATCTTGTTCTTTACAAACTTCACATCTTACTTCACAATCATTATGCCAAATAATTTACATAAAATGCAATGAGATCAGAGTTTTACAATATCAGTAAAAATAATTATCAGACAACCGCGTAAAAATACTCAGAATAAACCCCTAGAAAAATTGAAAAACTCAAAGCTTACAAGCGTATTTCCATAATTTGAAAAGTTATACAATGCAAATAATCTGACCCTGATATAATCCAAGAGAAACCACCTGAAGAGGAAGTGTGAGTAGCCAGAAAGAACTAATATTTTACATTAGGTAGTAAAAAAAATAACGAAAGTGGAATTATAGCGTTAGGCCCTTGTCCATCCAAAAGACATCAATCGTCACCATAGTACCTTGGAGTGAATGGATAAACAGTCGTCCATGTAATGGTCTAGTGGCTAGCATTTGTGATCCGGGTTCAGTTCCCAGTTTTACCAAGAAATTTAACTCAGGTCTGAAGGTTAGAACGGGGTACACTCAGCTTCGTGAGGCTCAACTGAGAAAAGATGGATTTAGTTTTCTGAAGTTTCCCCACTTTTACTTTGGGCAAATGCTGAGATGGTTCCTACCTCTAGAACACGACCACCAAAATTTGAGGTCCTGTTGGATGTAACTAATGTCTTCACGCAGTGGAAACTCGAAGCAATCTGTCCTTTACGTAGAAGACTTCCTAAAGTTTTCCACCCACCAAATGTTTCTGTCGATCATCGTGCAATTGCGCTGTCAATAGTGACCAGATCAGTTCAGTGAAGCTCAACATTGGTCAAAATTAAATTACCCGGTCGTTTGGTTAATTGTTACAGCCATTCATGGTTTGGAGCGTAGAGGAGGAGGTCATCCCTCTGCATCAGGAGAAGAATGTAAGTAATATAGGCCTATATTGTGTGTTAAAAGTCTAATGAGTAGGGGAAGGTACCCCAGTATCGGACGGAACTCAATATCGGACAGTGTCAGTTTCTGATGTTCAGCACGATGTTGCGGGAACTTTTGTTATGGTAGTACTGACCCTTCACGAGGTAAGTCGGTGGGTGACCATTGTGTGTCCGTGAACAAAGAAGTGAGCAAGTGGAGAGAAGCTCTCTCTTTTGTGATTGTTTCTTGCTGCACGAAGATAATATTGTGAACCTATTCTGCACCTTAATACTGGTGATTGAAATATTTTAAGGGTTGTTAATTGTTAACCATATGTTAATTCAAAATGTGGATGATGGCATAGCTTTTGTTTAAATGTGTTACGTATGATGACCCGTTCAAATTTTAGGTGTTGGTCACCCAATACGCTGCCGAAGTGACGCGCCTAGCAACCGCATGGGCGCAGCCACATTGGACCCAAACAACTGGTTGCTAGGTTTTTTTTATACATAGGAAGCTGCATTAACGCTGCGCAGCGTCTTGAATTTTGTGGATAAAAATGTGTAATACGCGTGAAATTAGGCAAACGTCTCCCGTGAAGATCATCCACAGTGTTGGAGCTACAAAATAGAAGTGACATTTTATGGATAAAGTACGAGAATTTTGCGAGATAGTATGAATAAAATTGACTTCACTCCTGAGGCAAGAATTGCATGGCGGGCACTACAAATCTATATATATATAAATCAATGTAACGTGATAGGTTGTCTGTGGGTATGTCTGTGGGTATGTCTCCTATGCGTTCATATACCATTCGTCCGATTGCGATGAAACTTGGGTGAGATGTTGAGTACACTCCAAGGAAGGTTTCTGACTTAGTAAATCCATTTTACAATAGGTAGCGCACGCGTAGATTCAACAAATGAGCGACGATGCGCGAAGCATTACAACAAAGTCCCGTATGTGTTCATATACCATTCGTCCGATAGCGATGAAACTTGGGTGAGATGTTGTGTACACTTACGTGAAGGTTTCAAAATTAGTGAATACATTTCACAGTAGATAGCGCACAAGTAGATTCAACAAATGAGCGACGACACGGAATGCGTTTCAACAAAGTCCCGTATGCATTCATATACCATTCGTCCGATAGCTATGAAACTTGCGTAAAATGTTGTGTACACTGCAGGGAAATTTTCTGGCTTAGTACATCCACTTTACAATAGGCAGCGCACGAGTAGATTCAACAAATGAGCTACGACGCGCGAAGCATTTCAACAAAGTCACGTTTGCGTTCATATACCATTCGTCCGATAGCGATGAAACTAGGCTGAGATTTTGTGTGCACTCCAGGGAAGGTTTCTAGCTTAGTAAATCCCTTTAAAAATAGGTAGAGCACGAGTAGAATCAACAAATGAGCAACGGCGCGCGAAGCGTTTCAACAAAGTCCCATATAATTTCATATACCATTCATCCGATAGCGATGAAACTTGGGTGAGATGTTGTGTACACTCCAGGGAAGGTTTCTGGCTTAGTACATACATTTTACAATAGGTATCGCACCAGTAGATTCAACAAATGAGCGATGACACGCGAAGCGTTTCAACAAAGTCCCGTATAAAGTCATTTACCAGTCGTCTGATAGTGATAAATGTTTGGTGAATTGTTGTGTACACTCCAGGAAAGGTATCTGGCTAAGTAAATCAATTTTACAATACGAAGCGCACGTTTATATTCAACAAATGAGTGACTACGCGCGAAGCGTTTCGACAACGTCCCGTATACGTTCACATACCATTCATCCGATTGCGATGAAACTTGGGTGAGATGTTGTGTACACTCCAGGGAAGGTTTCTGGCTGAGTACATCCATATTACAATATGTAGCGCAAGAGTAGAATCAACAAATGAGCGACGACACGCGAAGCGTTTCAACCAAGTCCCGTATGCATTCATGTACCATTCGTCCGTAGCTATGAAACTTGGGTGAGATGTTGTGTACACGTCATGGAAAATTTCTGGCTTAGTAAATCCACTATACAATATGCAGCGCACAAGTTGATTCAACAAATGAGGGACGACGCGCGAAGCGTTTCAACAAAGTCTCGTATAAGGTCATATACCATTCTGCCGTTAGCGGTGAAACTTGGGTGAAATATGGTGGACACTCCAAGGACGGTTTCTGGCTTAGTAAATACATTTCACAGTAGGTAGCACACGAGTAGATTCGACAAATGAACGACGACATGCGGAGCTTTTCAATACCGTCCCCTATGTCTTCATATCCCATTAGTCCGATAGCGATGAAACTTGGGTGAGATGTTGTGGACACTTACGTGACGGTTTCTAACTTAGTAAATACATTTTACAGTAGGTAGCGCACGAGTAGATTTAACAAATGAGTGACGGAGCGCGAATCGTTTAAACAAAATCAGGTATGCTTTCATATACTATTCATCCGATTGCGATGAAACATTGATCAGTTATTGTGTACCCGCCAGGGAAGGGGACTTAGTAAATCCATTTCACAATAAGTAGCGCAAGAGTAGATGCAACAAATGGGTGACGACGCGCGAAGCGTTTCAACAAAATCCCCTATTGCGTTCATATAACATTCTTCGATTGCGATGAAACCTTGATGAGTTATTGTGTACACGCCAGGGAAGGGCTTCGACTTAGTAATATATTTCTCAATAGGTAGCGCACGAGTAGATTCAACAAATGAGTGACAGCGCACGAATCGTTTAAACAAAACCCCGTATACGTGCATATACAATTCATCCGATTGTGATGAATCATTGATGAGTTATTGTGTACACGCCAGGGAAGGGTTTCGACTTAGTAAATCCATTTCACAACAGGTAGCGTACGAGTAGATTCAACAAATGAGTGACAGCGATGATACTTTTGAAAGTTGTTGTGCACGCTTCCACGAATGGTTCTAAATTAGAAAATCCATTTTACGATAACTTAGAGGCAGTTAACATGTTGTGTATCCAAAAGCACTTCAAGAAACAGAATTTCAACGCCAACACTTTCTTTGATTGGCATTGCAACGCATGCCGGGTTCAGCTTGTTATAAATATTTATCATTTAGTGGATAGAGTATATCTAATATGGAGAGATATTTAGGACATATATGTCACACAAAGGGGTTTTTGGTTCATGTGGGGAGTGTAGTTGTATTTAAATATGGTTTGAACTATAAGTATTATAAACGACAACCTACATAACCTTACAGCTGATTCACTAACACCAATAAATGTTATCCTACAACTTTTCTGAGTGATGATTTTTCACTTAATTTATTTAAGCAGTGAATTGTGTTTCCAAATAACAATTAGGCCTATTCCAGAGTGAAAATTTCTGCCTCAATATTTTATTTTTTGCACTTTCAGAAAACAATTATCATGTAGGCCTACACCCTGTAACAAAGTTACAGTACCGTATAGTGACATTATTCAAGCCAATTAATACTGCTTATTTCTGAAGTGATGGAGTGGCAAGTCTTGTTGTGATTGTCAGGGAAAATCATCGTTATGGTACCGGGACTAGCATTTCCCTACATCAACACTTTGGCCCACTTCATACCAAGTAGGCTACTTGTACCACTTTGACTGTCCATGACATATTGTGTGAATGATTGCTAGGATTGCTCGTGAAGATGCAGGGTAGTTATTTTTTGTTTGTTCTAAATCTCTATATAGGCCTACCAGCTAATTCTATATATTTAGCTCTTTTGTGGTACACCAGCTAATGTGATAATCAGTGTGATAATGTGGTCATCAGCTTGGTGTACTTATTGGGTGAGAGCCTCGGATATTTTCATGTCAGTTTTAGTGGCCTTAGGTCCTATATTTAGAGCTAGGATAGGAAAAGTGCCCCATTATTTAGAATGAGGTAGGACGATAGGTCTTAATTGTAGACTTCTCTAACCTGTTAGTGAGCACACAGGTTAGGCTTTGTTAATTTGATTCGTTTTCAAACAAACGCGGCGTTGTGGTAAACACACAAATTGTATTGAAATGCAGTCTTTGTTTCTTCTATAGCTGTTGATGAGGTTTGGCCTAAACTCTCATCCGAATATTTTAAACTGTTCCCTTATGCATTGATAGACCTTAAGTTCATTTTATTCGTCACTTACTGGTAGAGCCTACGGTACTTTATTTTCCGTAGTATTGGTCATTCATACGGGACGTGATTCACGATATCCAGAAATGTTCTATTTTCATGTTTTCACTTAATTTAAGGTAAATATCGTAGGCCACATCTCTACGACTTATGTTCTAAGGCTTAATGTGCATCTCGTACGCAATATTTTACAACTTTACTGGACAACTATGTTAAATTACTGTGGAAAATATACTTTTCTATGCTTTCTTGCCTCTGGACATCCATGCATGTACAGTTTTATACGATACAAATAGGAAATGATGACGGCTCAAAGACTGAAGCAAGCTACAAGGGAGCCATGTTGTATTGCTCCAGTTGCTTAGCAACGGAGCGGAAGTGACGTTGACTTCGGCAGCGTATATCGGACATGCTTCCGGCACATAGTATCGGACAAACGTACCCGATTTTTTTTTGCCAATTCTTACAATACCTTCGTTTATTTCAGACAAATATGGGGGGAGAACGGGGAAGCTGGGTGATGGAAAACATGAAATTAGCAATTGATGAAGTAAGAGGGGGTAAAATGAGCATTTGGAAAGCAAGTGAGCAGTTTTGTGTCCCTAAAATTACATTAGGTGACAGATTGAAATTTATTTCTTCATGAAAAGAGGCACAAATGAAACCTGCGATGAGTGCATTTAAAAACACGGCTTCTGATCAGCAAAGCCCTGTTTTAAACAAGTTTAGAACATTTTTAGAACTAAATTTATGTCAAAATTATGTAATAATTTAATTTCTATGCTAATTTTTGGAAATCCTTTCCCTTAATTCATTATTATATTATATACAAAGCGCAATGTGAACATAGGCATGTTGACTTGAATTTACAATCTTTGGCGTAATTGGCAAAAAATGCAAAGCAGGCACTGCATTTTGATTGCGAAACAACCGACTGCATAATTTGTGGTGAGAATTTCAGTGAAGACTGGATCCAGGTTGGGCCCATGAAAACTGTGCCAGCCTTGAAGGGAACCTTCCTTATTATCAACTAGCAGTAGTACCCGGCTTCGCCCGGTGGAATGATGATAATGTCTTAAAGTCTCCTTAGAAATATAATGGACTTAAAAGCTAGGTATTTTGCCCCGAAAGACAATGAGGGCGTAATATCTAGGTCATTTGCGCGTATGATGAGGATGATAAGGGAAACTACTACCGTTATTGAATTGACACTTCAACTTATAATGTACACAATGTATTGTTATAAAAATAAATATTTTAAAAATCGCAGTCGAGAAAGACTTTATGCGGTGGTATGATGCGCGTAACATCTAGGTCATTTGCACTTATGATGATGATGATAATAATAAGGTAATGAACAAATGACTACTAAACGAACATGGTGTTATTTTAAAACTGATATAGGTAATTCAGATGTCTAGCTTCGATGTCTTCCAAAGTCTCAACCTTATTTTCTGGCTTAGGCCTGTACTCGATGCGTCTAGTGGAAGAGTTTATGGCGTACTGCTCGGCAAAGAATATGAGTCCAAGCTGCACGAACCTGAGATGATCACAGATGATGACGAAATATGATGACACACGTTCGGGGTTCCCCGTCCTATTTAGATTGGCCGGGAATCGCTCACTCTTTCGCAACGGCCCTGTGCTGGCATCAGCACAGACAGCAGACAACACGGCGAGCTCTGTAAAGTTCTCTCATATGTCACCTCGCGATGAATCAGCAAGCTATTCTCACAACTGCCCCCCCCCCCAGGGTCTCACAACTTGTGGGACGTGGGTTGGCGACCACGGGACCCTAGCTGAGTCTGGCATCGCTTCACTTCCTGGTGCCAGGCTCCTTTCAGTTCTCTTTCCTGTCGGCCTCCCTTGGTCAACTCTTGTTCTCTTCCGATCCCGACTGTATTAGGGTATCCGAGGGCTAGGGAGTCTTTCAATTTCCCGCCTTAATTGGCCGTTGTATCATATTTTCCTGATACCCTCATTCTTCGAGGGGTCTGCCTTCTTTTCCTTCTCATAATATCTCCTGTCTTCTGCTCAAGGCCCTCAAAGAGGCGCGTGTGTGTAGCCCCACCTCTTCGGGTACACCTTCAAAGGCTCATGGCTGGTGAGTTAGGAAGCTGGCAACCCCGAGGAATTCTTCAGCTAAAAGCAGGGAATGGAGTGGTATGTCAGAAATTTCAAGTGGACAGTGTTACTCATCGGGTTCCAAAGGGTAAGTATGTAAAATTTGGTTCAGATCAGTGAGACCGTGTAGATTTGTGCCTAAGGGCCTAAATGTAGGAAATAGATTGGTCTGTCCGAAATTTCATGTCGACAGTGCTACTCGTCGGGTTCCAAAGGGTGAGTATAAAATATTTGATTCAGATCAGTGAAACGGTGCAGATTTTTCCCCAAGGGCCTAAATGCAAGGAAAGGGGCGGTCTGTCCGAAATTTAAAGTGGACAGTGATACTCGTTAGGTTCCAAAGAGTAAGTATACAAATTTTGGTCCAGATTGGTGAAACTATGTAGATGTGTACCAAAGGGTCTAAATACAGGGAATGGAGTGCTCTGTCCGAAAGTTCAAGCAGACAGTGTTACTCGTCGGGTTCCAAAGGGTAAGTAACTTACATAAAGATTTGTTGAGATGGGCGAAACGATGTACATTTTTGCCAAATAGCCTAAATGCAGTAAATGGAATGGTCTATCCGAAATGTCATGTAGACACGTTGCGTTCCAAAGGGTAAGTATGTAAAATCTGGGTGAGATCCGTGAAACGGTGTAGTTTTGTGCCAAAGGGCCAAAAAGCAGGGAATAGTGTGGCCTGTCCGAAATTTAAAGTGAACAGTGTTACTTGTCAGGTTCCAAAGGGTAAGTATATAAAATTTGGGTCAGATCGGTCAAACGGTGTAGATTTGTTCCAAACGTCCTAAATGCAGGGGATGGAGTGGCCTCTCCGCAATTTCAAGCAGACAGTGTTAGTCGCAGTGTTCCAAAGGGTATGTATCCGAATGTTGGTTCTGATCGGTGAAACGGTGTAGATATGCCAAAGGGCCTAAATGCAGGGAATTGGGTGGTCTGTACGAAATTTTAAGTGGACAGTGTTACTCGCAGGGTTCCAAAGGGTAGTATACATTTTTGGTTCAGATCGGTTAAACGGTGTAGATTTGTGCCAAAGGGCCTAAATGCAGGGAATGGAGTGGTCTGTCCCCAATTTCAAGCATACAGTGTTACTCGCAGGGTTCCAAAGGGTAAGTATACAAATTTTGGTTCAGATCGGTGAAATGGTGTAGATTTGGGCCAAAGGGCCTAAATGCAGGGAATGGAGTGGTCTGTCCCAAATTTCAAGCAGACAGTGTTACTCGCAGGGTTCCAAAGGGTAAGTATACAAATTTTGGTTCAGATCGGTGAAACGGTGTTGATTAGTGCCAAAGGGCCTAAATGCAGGGAATGGAGTGGTCTGCCCGCAATTTCAAGCAGACAGTGTTACTCGCAGGGTAGCAAAGGGTAAGAATACGAATTTTCGTTCTGATCGGTGAAACGGTGTATATTTGGACCAAAGGGCCTAAATGCAGGGAATGGGGTGGTCTGTCCGAAATGTCAAGTTAACAGTACTACTCGCCGGGTTCCAAAGGGTAAGTATACAAATTTTGGTTCAGATCGGTGAAAGGGTGTAGATTTGTGCCAAAGGGCCTAAATGCAGGGAATGGGGTGGTCTGTCCGAAAATTTAAGTGGACAGGGTTACCCCCAGGGTTCCAAAGGATAAGTATACAAATTTTGGTTCAGATCGGTGAAACGGTGTAGATTTGTGCAAAAGGGCCTAAATGCAGGGAATGGGGTGGTCTGTCCGAAATTTAAATTTGACAGGGTTACCCGCAGGGTTCCAAAGGGTAAGTATACAAATTTTGGTTCAGATCGGTGAAACGGTGTAGATTTGTATACATAACAGACAAACAGACAGACAAACTTTGTGCTTTATATATTGAACCCTTCAGAATAGCAGTGTTTTGTGCAAGAATCTTAGATCAAGGGGTCGCGTTCAGTTCATAGTGTGGTGTTTACGTCCGCCAAAAAACGTGCTTTTCTGAGGCAAGGGTTATAGGATGAAAACTATAATTAAGAAAGAAAGGAGACAAAACGTAAGATAATAACAAGATTTAATAACTAATTTGTGCATAAAAGAATAAAACAAACAAAAATAAACAAAATCCTCCCTGAATTTTTCCCCTGACAGGAATATCTATCACTTTGAGGAGTCAGATGGATCTCCCTTTTTCTAATAAAATGTGGATCCAAGTTCCACTACCTTGCATGTGAATTTATGTTCGCGTGGTGACTATCTACGAGAAATGAGTACTTGGATGATCGTTCGTTCACAACGGGTTAACAGCCACAGTGCTCACGAACAATCATCTCGTAAATCAACTTTTATGGATATGGGCATAACATTAATAAAAATCCTTAAATCTAATTCTGACACACATATTACAACTCTACTATTTACAGGCATCTCTCTGAGACCCTTATTAGTGTGGTGACACACTTAACCAAATGAGCTGCCACAATGGCCAGATACTCAACAACAAGGAAAAACAGCGCCGCACGTGACTCACGGGTCACTGACATGGAAAATAAACATGGAATAAACCAACAACAACAAACCACCTGAGTGGTTAAGATTACTTTATATTAACAAAATTGCATGTTAAGGAAACGCTTCGAAGATTATCGTGTTTCGTAGGCAACTCCCATTTATTTAAACAATTTTACCATTGATCAGTTTCTCACATTTATATTTATTTTCAAGTAAATTGGGAGCCAGACGTGCACTCCACTTTAATGAGCTTGCTTGCGAAACTCAGCCAGCCCTTGTGACAACAACTCACCCTTTCCTCAATACCAGTCATGTCCCCCTTCCAGTGTATATAAATAGCCGACCAGCTGGACCGTTATCTCAAGGAATCAACAGCAACTAACATCTCCTCCAACTCAACATATGGTCAGACAATAATCACATATCCATAATTGTCCTCGCAAGGATACAATATGAATCTGGTACCAAGCTGACAGAAATCAGTCTCTGCTGAAGTTCCCGCTTGTAATACCACAAAAAATATATACTCACAATACACACATCTGGGACTGACATAACGCCTTTCACACGGGTCTGCTGAATTAGAGCTCGCAAACATTTAACACAATATTTAAAACTTACGATAGAGCTGAATACTCTTCGTCACAAATTACATTGCTCCAAAAGGCAATAATCACACTGAATCTGATCAATAATAAATCTCAACAAACTTTTAATTCCCCTCCAATCTACTATATAATTATATTAATTCAGTCCTACTTCTGAAACACGACATATCTCCGAGAGACGTTTTTAACCGCACTTCGTAACCTAGGCGAACACGGCCGTTCACATAGCTACGTTAGTTAACACACCACAAAGAAAAGAACCTTCCGAAACTACAATTGTGCGAGCTGCTTCCATACAAAAATGTGTCAGATCAAAACTAAATATACTACATTAATCACACAAGCAAAGTATTTACAAAAAATATGTCCCATAAACCATAAGTTAATTTAACAAATAATAAAATATTATTATGTACTCATCTCTTTTTGTAGTCACCCGTCAAAGAACATCAGACGCCATTCCCCAACTGGATGGTTCTTTATCTCATATCAGCCATCTGGACGGAGTGTTGAGAATTCCAAACTTCCTCTGCATTCATCGATGTCATCCTTGCGCTGATACAAAAATTAGGTTATTATACACTTTATGTCTGACTACTAAATTCGCTTGTTCAGGTACTAAATTCCCTGTCACTGTTCGTTGGCGAATTATCGACGATACTGCCCCTATAACTATAGTACTATGACTATCTATCACTGAATTTAACAATTTACAATGAATATCTTGTGTCCTCGACACACAAAAATACAAGTCTATCTCTTCAGACGAACAGAATCAAAGTCCTGTGTCCTCGACACACGGAATAAAAGTCTACGTCCGTAGACGCACAGAATAATAGTCTTGTGTCCTCGACACACGGAATAAAAGTCTACGTCCTCAGACGAACAGAATAATAATAAGTCTACGTCCGTAGACGCACAGAATAATAATCTTGTGTCCACGACACACGGAATAAAGTCTACGTCCCCAGACGAACAGAATAATAATAATGTCTTGGCTCTTCGACACACTTATAAATGAACTGGCCCTTGGGTCTAGATGGAGGGGAATTTTATGTAAAAATTTCTCGAAATAAACGTGATACGGGAATGAAATAAATATCACTGAACTCGTAATATTGCACAGGTCAAGAATATGCCCATTAATCCTAGAATCGATCGTAGAGATTTTGTCTAGGCGATTTCCCGCGTGAATGCTAGCCACCGCGTACCCCAGCCGGAGTTGGCGCGCAAGTAGGCATTCTCTTCTCATTGGTTCTCCATTTTCTGTAATTTGGCGGTTTCTAGTAGATCTTGGCGTCTTGGGAGTGTCTATTTTCTTCATCAGCCATTCACGTTACTGCATCATATTTCTTCTAGGCGCGAATAACACAATGAACATACCAGAACCATGTCTCACCGCGCGTCGCTTCTAAAATTGAGGTAGCCACACCTGCCCTCGTGATACATAGCTATGCTATTTCTTTTCATAGCTCAAGTATTTAGCCTTTTGTTAAACTGATGCAGGTATGTCCCTACTGTCTCCAACAAATGCTTGAAATTTCCTCATCTATGTCTGGCTACTTTCATGATGCTGGTTGAAATATTTATTAATTGAAGAAATAAAAAGTAGAATCATTTAACCAACATAGGGTAAAGGGTTCACAACTCTCCCACTCACAAAATTTCGAACTTAGGAATAAAGTCGACAATTTTACAATACTTCCGTAGGCCAATTTGTTTTATTTCCAGAATCACCCCTTATTCTTACTTGGTCTAGGCGCTCCTGTCTTCAATGGCATTTACTCGTTTTCATTTCCTGCTTGTCTCTCCCCCTTCCAATCTTGCGTGACGCTCTGATGCCTGCGGCAACACCTTGCTCGCCTCGTTAATGTTTGTCAACAACAAGTCTACTTCCTCCTTCACCACGTGCCGTACTCAACTGCTCCCCGTTGACTTTGTTGATAGTAGGACGTCCGTATATTCAAACAGCGTCATTATATCGGCGCTACCATGGTTCACTTCGACGATATTTTTTTAGGTTGGCAGCGTTGTAAACTGACATTGTTCCTGTGCTCAATTCTTTCACTCTGTAAGCATTATTTCCAAGGTTTCTTACGATAGAATAGGGTCCTATGAATTTCTCGCAGAATTTACTAAAGATTTTCTTTTCTGGGTCCGATGTAGCAGGTCGTTTCACCAAAACGAGCTGGTTGACTTCAAGATCACCGTGGAACCTCTTATTTCTTACTCGCCGTAATCTGCGGTCTGCTTGTTTCCTCATGTATGCTCTCGTTCTTTCAATTCGCAGGTCTGGTGCTATCATGGGATCTTGTGGACAGTTAATGATGCTTTTCCACGTTCTTACTGGATACTCGTTCTTGTGTAGGACCATAGGGATTTGTCCTGTTGACTCGTGCCTGGTAGAATTCATGCATGTCTCTACGTCCTTAATTTTATCGACCCATTTGTGGTGTTCGTTCGGAATGAAGATCCTCAAGTATGCAGTTACACATTTAATTACTCTCTCGCTTGGATTTGCTTGGGCATGTCGGATACTGCTTAAAACATGTTTTATACCCATGTCTTCCATTCCTTTCTTGAATTCGGCGCTTGTGAAATAACTGCCGTGATCTGATAATATAAACTCTGGTTTTCCAAGAATTGGAATAACTCTATTACGAATGCGACTGAGTACCTGCTTCGATGTGGTTTTCTGAATAGGGCATAGTACTACAAACTTAGAAAATACATCAATGCACACTAGCAAATGACGGCAACCTCTCCTTCCCTTCGGAATTGGACCAAGACAGTCCACCGCCAGCAGCTCACATGGTTTCTGAGGTAGCAATGGTCTAGGATATTGCCTCAGTAAATAATTATTTGGCTTTGTCCTCTGACACGGGTCGCAAGTTGTAATGACGTCACATATAGTTGTTCTCATACGTGGCCATGTAAATGTCTCTCCTATTGTTGCTTCGCACTTGTCTAAGCCCACGTGACCGTAACTTTCGTGCGTATGCCATGTCAATCCTCGTTGTAACGATGCAGGTACTAATATGCGTAACTTGGTGTGGTCATTATCTACCCATTTGTGCAGCAAATTGTTGACATAAACATATCTTCCTTCATTGGCTTTCGCTTCTCGAAATGCAGGTGTTCCTGTAGGTAGTTGCTTTTTGAAGTATTTAATTAATGGCATCATCCATGGTTCCGCTTCCTGTTCTCGCTGTATCTCACGTAACTCCTCCAAGAATTCCCGGTCCTTCGGTGTTAACTCCAAGTGTTGTACCATCGCTGTTTCTTCATTATCAGGCTCTGGGTTCCTGCTGAGTGCATCCGGTATCACGTTCATCTTCCCTGGACAATGTTCAATTTCAATGCTGAACTGCTGAATGTATATAGACCAACGTGTCACACGTTCGCTTGCCATTGACGTCTTAAACAAGAATGTTAACGCCTTGTGGTCAGTTCTGACAACAATAGGGTAACCATAGATTATTCGTTTCCATTGTTGGAGCGCATGAAGGATGGCCAACAATTCTAGCTCGGTTACAGTATAATTTCGCTCGTGCTTAAGCAATTTTCGGCTGACAAATGCCAAATATGTTTTGTGCTGCAGGTTAGCTGGATCCTCTTGGTAGAGCATAGCACCTATCCCAATTAGTGAAGCATCCGCTTGGATTATAAATTTGAGCTTGAAATCTGGATATCCTAATTTAATGCAGTTTTCTAATAGCTGTTTTGTTGCTTGGAATGCCTTCTCACATTCCGCGTTCCATGACCATTTGTTATTTTTCTTTAACATTTCTTGCATTGGAGCTACAGTCTCCGTATAACCTGGACAGTTTTCTTTAAAGAATCCCGTTACGCCTAAGAAAGCCCGAATGTGCTTGACTCTCGTTGGTGTAGGGAAATTCTTTATCGCTTCGATCTTAGCTGGGTTTGGCTTCACTCCCTCCTTGTCAATGACGTGACCCAAATATAAGATCTCGCTCTTGAAGAAATGCGATTTCTTCAGATTTACTTTGAAATTCGAAGCATTCAGGTTGCCCAATACTTTATCTAAATTTTCCATGTGAGTTTCAATGTTGTCGGATGCCAACAGAATGTCGTCAATGTATCGCACCGTCATCTCCTTTACTTCCTCGGTTAAGTTCCGGTCCAGTGCTCGGATTAAAGCACAGCCCGCTGTTTTGACTCCAAAAGGCATTCTGACGAAACAATATGTCTGGTTATCGAATAAGAAGCCAGTTAGAAGCTGTGACTTCTCATCCAATTCAAGATGGTGGAACGAGCTCGTCAGATCGACTGATGAATAAATGCTTTTGTTTTTAAAGCCTTTTAATACGTCTCTGATAATTGGCGCTCTGTCATACTCAGGAAAAATGAGTCTCATGTTGAGGTTTCTGGCATCTAAACACAGTCTAATAGATCCATTTGGTTTTGTGACTGCCAAAATCGCATTTAGATAAGGTGTAGGTGTCTTCCTTATCACTCCAGCTTCTAACATCTCATCTATAATGATTTTAACTTGACCACGATACTTTTCAGGAATTGGGTACAATCTGCTTTTGAAAGGTGACCAGTCCTCGACTTGCATAGAGTACTTGAAATTTAAAATTTTCCCAGGTACTGTATCAAATACTGATTTGTGCTTCCTTAAAATCTCTTTCAACTGTTTTCTGTGTTCACCCCCAAGTTGAATATCATTGAGCCGCTCCTGTAGTAACTCTTCAAATTGTGCATCACTGTCATTTCCTTCTGTTAATAAAGACCATATCTCCTGGGATTCTAACTCCTCATCTAGTTCCACAACAGCCCCTTCTATGATGTTATCTTCTGCCTTTCGTACCTCCTCTTCCGTCTCTTCTGATATTGCTTCCAATGCCCAAGAATTTACATCTCTTCCGGTAGTGATTTCATCCATATGCAATCCCACGTTTTTCAGCTGGTCATATTCTCTAAAACTGACTGTATTCTTGTGTAAATCTATCACTGCTTGATAGTCACAAATGAAATTTGCACCAAGAATTATATTGAAATTCATCTTTGCCATGATAATGAATGTTTGCCCAAAAGTGTGTTCCAATATGTTCAGCTCTAAGTATGCCTGACGTTTACAAGTGACGGTGCGTTCAGGAATAACACCCCTCACTTTGAGATGTGGTACCGGAATTACAGGAATATTCTGAGTCCGTCCCAACTCTCGAACCAAGGCCTCCGATACTAGACTGATCTGTGACCCTGTATCCAATAAACATCTTATATTAATTCCACCAATCCTTGCGTAAATAATGGGTAATTGCCTAATTTCATCGTTCCGTGGTTTCACCGTCTCCTCCAGGCAGTCTTCTGGTAAAGCAATCCATTCTTGTATGTTCGCTACTATCCATCCATCTTCAACTTCCGACTGTTGTGTCTGGAGACTGTCTCCTTGATCCAAAATTAACATTTTTTTTAGCTCCATTTCGACTCCCATCATCCTTCTGTCGCTCATGTCCTTGATATTCCTCTTGTCTCAGTAGACTTCCAGCTTCCTCAGTATGTGTATCTGGGTTCTTTCTGTTCCCAATGGCCTTTTCCCATCTTCCTAGTTATCCACCTTGACTAGCGTGTAACTCCTCTAAGTAATTTTGTGATTGAGCGTGCCTATCATCCCAGTCATCTCGATAGTTACGTTGATCTCCTTGATTTTGATCTCTCCTTCCTTTCCATCGTTGATTGGCATTGTAATCACGGTATCTTCCATAAGGCCTGTCATTCCTTCGATTATCACGCCATTGTTGATATCCTCTCTGTTGGTATCTATTGTTGCCCTGGTATCTATTGTTGTAGTAATTTTCGTTGCGCTGATATGGTCTGTTTTCCCCTTCTTCCTGGTTTCGCCTAGGTGTGGAGGTGCTTGTATTAGTACCCTGCGTTTTAGTATTTCCCTGTTTTGTTTTTACGACCTCTGTAGTGTTGACTAATTCCAGTTGTCTTCCTCCTCTAAAATGACTATGAGATGTGGTCTCATCTATTTGCCGTAATATCTGCTCTGCATGTAGGGCCGTACTAACGTTTGCTGCGACTAGTACTTGCTGTACATTAACTGGCATTTGCCTTGCTATTGTCATCACCAAATCTGCTTCGTTTAATGGGTAATCTAGGTCGCGAAATTTTAGCATTTGCATGTTAAAGAAATCTGAGTATTTCGTCTGCTGGGTAGTTTGGTTTTTTCTAGAGTAAAGCTCCATTCTTAAACTCTGTTGTATGGCGGGAGACCAGTATTTGCGCAGAAACGCTACGTTAAAGTCTGACATGGTTCCAAATGTATATTTGAAACTTAAAAACCAGGTGAGAACATTTCCTGATAAAAATCTCTCCATCATCCTCAATCTACGTGCTTCAGGTACCCCTGTGTCATTGAAATGGTCTTCAATCTCTTTTATAAAGGCCTTAGGCGTTACCCCTGAATTTTCGGTGTATTTCTGCGGTTTGTAGTCATTTGAGCGAATTACTTGAATAAGTTGTGTGGGCTGATGACCGTCCTGTGGTGTTGAGCTTCTATCTACGTTCTTGCGAAATCCTTCCGTGTTTGTTGTTAATGGGCTCTCTGCTTGAGTCTGACTTCCTGCTATGCTGGGTTGGGGACTATGTGAGTCATCCGGCTTGTTTTTCAATGCTCCCGTTTTAAATATAGACGATTGTTCTAATGAGCGGAGTTCGGCTTTAATGATCCTGTCTGTCTGCTCTTTAAGTTTATTTTTTACCTCTTGCTCCAAAGCTTGAATACGCGTGTGGTTTTCGCCTACTGTTTTAAGAATAGTGGATCTTTCCTCTCTAGAATCAATATTCATTTTCTTCCAATCTTTCCTGATCTGTTCTTTAATCGTGCTTATTTTTTCTTCAATTTGGCTCTTATTTTCATCCTGATTATTTTCTATCTGGCTTAGCCTTTCGTCTAATGTACTCTTAAATTGTTCTTGTTCCGTTTCTAGGCTTTTCCACTGTTCCGCTGATTTTATCTCGAGACGGTCCATATCTTTAATTATGCCTGATATGTTCTCATCTACTGCTGATATTTGTTGTTGAATGACCCTGCCACTTTTCTCCATCTCCTTAAACCGTCCTTCCAACTTATCCTGAGCTATTTTGACCTCGCTTGTATTCATTGTGCATGCTATTTCAATCTGCTCTAATTTAGCTAACACCGTTTCATCGAGAATGCTAAGTTTTTTATCTAAAATACTCTCCATTTTTTCAATCTGCTCTAATTGTTTCTCATTATTTTTGCTTACATCAAGGGCCAGTAATATCATCTGTTGGTTTGTGTGCTCTTTCATCTCTGCGGTTAACGAAGCTAATTGGTTCGTGTTTTTATTATTTTGCGCCTCTAACTGTGAATTTATAGTGTCATTAATTTCACTCTTTAATAACCTAGCTTGTTCCGCCTGATATTCATTTTGCTCAATTCTATTGTTATTTAACTGTGTCCGCAATGATTCACTTTGTTCTAGCAGTTTAGTATTTAGCGATTCACTTTGTTCTGACATTTTCGTATTTAGCGATTCACTTTGCTCTAACATACTAGTGTTTATTTGTTCAGATAATTTTGTATTCAACGCTTCACTTTGCTCTAACATACTAGTGTTTATTTGTTCAGATAATTTTGTATTCAACGCTTCACTTTGCTCTAACATACTAGTGTTTATAGATTGACTCTGTTCTGCTAGTTTAGTATTTATTTGTTCAGATAACTTCGTGTTCAACGATTCACTTTGTTCCGCTAATTTAATATCCAACAATTCCTGAGTTCTCCTCGCTGCACTTTCAATGATCTCCTGGATCTGCGCCACCGTTGCCATGTTTTATAATTTATATGAGACATATGGGAAATGGCCTACGCCAATGCCCTTTGACACGCACATAAATCCAATGCACATTTAATTTCTTTATCCTACTCAGTTCATTTATTTTTACCTTTAACCCCATTAGTTGATTGCATCTCTGAGTAGTTCTAGTTTTACTCAATTTAATTTTAACCCCAAGCACATATTTAGTCATTAAACAGTTATCCTGATCTGATATTAACACTGACTAATTAACAAAGTATTAATTGTCATTTTAGGCTACAGCCTCCTAATATTTCCATGAGTTTGACTTTCTACACAAATCTAGTTTTAACTTTATCATTGGGCGCCCGGTATCACATCTTAATTTTACTTTAATTTAAAAGACAACAACGTGAACCGTATTTTACTTTGCAAACTCCTGATTTTAATTTACCTTTCACACATTTGGCGGTATCCACTTCGCCTCAACTACTTTTAATAAAATATCACTTCCCGGTGATTAAATACTGTCATATCTGCCTGCACTTGCGGCATGCCAGTTTTACTCAAATGCGCCACTATTGACATGTGTAATCTCCCCGTTACACCACAGTGAATATCCCCACGTTGGGCGCCAGTTTTCACCTATGAACCCTTCAGAATAGCAGTGTTTTGTGCAAGAATCTTAGATCAAGGGGTCGCGTTCAGTTCATAGTGTGGTGTTTACGTCCGCCAAACAACGTGCTTTTCTGAGGCAAGGGTTATAGGATGAAAACTATAATTAAGAAAGAAAGGAGACAAAACGTAAGATAATAACAAGATTTAATAACTAATTTGTGCATAAAAGAATAAAACAAACAAAAATAAACAAAATCCTCCCTGAATTTTTCCCCTGACAGGAATATCTATCACTTTGAGGAGTCAGATGGATCTCCCTTTTTCTAATAAAATGTGGATCCAAGTTCCACTACCTTGCATGTGAATTTATGTTCGCGTGGTGACTATCTACGAGAAATGAGTACTTGGATGATCGTTCGTTCACAACGGGTTAACAGCCACAGTGCTCACGAACAATCATCTCGTAAATCAACTTTTATGGATATGGGCATAACATTAATAAAAATCCTTAAATCTAATTCTGACACACATATTACAACTCTACTATTTACAGGCATCTCTCTGAGACCCTTATTAGTGTGGTGACACACTTAACCAAATGAGCTGCCACAATGGCCAGATACTCAACAACAAGGAAAAACAGCGCCGCACGTGACTCACGGGTCACTGACATGGAAAATAAACATGGAATAAACCAACAACAACAAACCACCTGAGTGGTTAAGATTACTTTATATTAACAAAATTGCATGTTAAGGAAACGCTTCGAAGATTATCGTGTTTCGTAGGCAACTCCCATTTATTTAAACAATTTTACCATTGATCAGTTTCTCACATTTATATTTATTTTCAAGTAAATTGGGAGCCAGACGTGCACTCCACTTTAATGAGCTTGCTTGCGAAACTCAGCCAGCCCTTGTGACAACAACTCACCCTTTCCTCAATACCAGTCATGTCCCCCTTCCAGTGTATATAAATAGCCGACCAGCTGGACCGTTATCTCAAGGAATCAACAGCAACTAACATCTCCTCCAACTCAACATATGGTCAGACAATAATCACATATCCATAATTGTCCTCGCAAGGATACAATATGAATCTGGTACCAAGCTGACAGAAATCAGTCTCTGCTGAAGTTCCCGCTTGTAATACCACAAAAAATATATACTCACAATACACACATCTGGGACTGACATAACGCCTTTCACACGGGTCTGCTGAATTAGAGCTCGCAAACATTTAACACAATATTTAAAACTTACGATAGAGCTGAATACTCTTCGTCACAAATTACATTGCTCCAAAAGGCAATAATCACACTGAATCTGATCAATAATAAATCTCAACAAACTTTTAATTCCCCTCCAATCTACTATATAATTATATTAATTCAGTCCTACTTCTGAAACACGACATATCTCCGAGAGACGTTTTTAACCGCACTTCGTAACCTAGGCGAACACGGCCGTTCACATAGCTACGTTAGTTAACACACCACAAAGAAAAGAACCTTCCAAAAACTACAATTGTGCGAGCTGCTTCCATACAAAAATGTGTCAGATCAAAACTAAATATACTACATTAATCACACAAGCAAAGTATTTACAAAAAATATGTCCCATAAACCATAAGTTAATTTAACAAATAATAAAATATTATTATGTACTCATCTCTTTTTGTAGTCACCCGTCAAAGAACATCAGACGCCATTCCCCAACTGGATGGTTCTTTATCTCATATCAGCCATCTGGACGGAGTGTTGAGAATTCCAAACTTCCTCTGCATTCATCGATGTCATCCTTGCGCTGATACAAAAATTAGGTTATTATACACTTTATGTCTGACTACTAAATTCGCTTGTTCAGGTACTAAATTCCCTGTCACTGTTCGTTGGCGAATTATCGACGATACTGCCCCTATAACTATAGTACTATGACTATCTATCACTGAATTTAACACTTTACAATGAATATCTTGTGTCCTCGACACACAAAAATACAAGTCTATCTCTTCAGACGAACAGAATCAAAGTCCTGTGTCCTCGACACACGGAATAAAAGTCTACGTCCGTAGACGCACAGAATAATAGTCTTGTGTCCTCGACACACGGAATAAAAGTCTACGTCCTCCTCAGACGAACAGAATAATAATAAGCCTACGTCCGTAGACGCACAGAATAATAATCTTGTGTCCACGACACACGGAATAAAGTCTACGTCCTCAGACGAACAGAATAATAATAATGTCTTGGCTCTTCGACACACTTATAAATGAACTGGCCCTTGGGTCTAGATGGAGGGGGATTTTATGTAAAAATTTCTCGAAATAAACGTGATACGGGAATGAAATAAATATCACTGAACTCGTAATATTGCACAGGTCAAGAATATGCCCATTAATCCTAGAATCGATCGTAGAGAATTTGTCTAGGCGATTTCCCGCGTGAATGCTAGCCACCGCGTACCCCAGCCGGAGTTGGCGCGCAAGTAGGCATTCTCTTCTCATTGGTTCTCCATTTTCTGTAATTTGGCGGTTTCTAGTAGATCTTGGCGTCTTGGGAGTGTCTATTTTCTTCATCAGCCATTCACGTTACTGCATCATATTTCTTCTAGGCGCGAATAACACAATGAACATACCAGAACCATGTCTCACCGCGCGTCGCTTCTAAAATTGAGGTAGCCACACCTGCCCTCGTGATACATAGCTATGCTATTTCTTTTCATAGCTCAAGTATTTAGCCTTTTGTTAAACTGATGCAGGTATGTCCCTACTGTCTCCAACAAATGCTTGAAATTTCCTCATCTATGTCTGGCTACTTTCATGATGCTGGTTGAAATATTTATTAATTGAAGAAATAAAAAGTAGAATCATTTAACCAACATAGGGTAAAGGGTTCAATATATAGATGTGACATATGTGTTAAAAAGTAATATGGATATACCGTACATACATTAATATAATAATATAATAATCTTACAATATTGAGACTGTCCGATACTGTGTGCCTTGTTTTTAAATTGTGAAAAATATGAGATTAATAAATGTTTTAAATTATTTGATAACAGTATATAATGTAGGAAGATGATTTACTACAATGAAACAGAATCAAATCAAGTTATCAAAAATAATTTTAAATTTTAATTTGACCCTTTCCTTAAGTTATTATACAAAAAGAAGCTTAAGTGTCCGATACTGGGGCCTATTTTTGGTTGAAGCATGAATAATTTATTATATCGACTTGATTCTTCTGATATGTTCCCACCACAGTCATCCCAGAAGTTGATTTCCGTTTTATTGCTTATAATTCATGATACGATATGTTCTTTAGCATATTGCATTGGTCGAAAATGATTTTCTGGGCAGTAGTCTTACATTATATACTGAGTAATAATATTCTCGTACAAATGCCTAGATATATCATACTGTACACGTTCAATCATAGTGTGATTTATTATTTTGGTACGAAATGAACTTGGCGAGATTCAAGCGGAGTAGGAAGCTGGTATTCGTCATCCTTCATACGTCACGCCCAGAAAGCGGGCGAAGTTTCAGGAGTGCTACAGGTCAAGTGGCTGGAATAATACTGTAACTAGAGTATTGATCGCATGATTAATTTATCGCTGGCATATAAAACCGTATTATTTACGAGTAATAAAGGACGCACAAGGACGAGATAAACATTCTAGGAATTAACGTAGGCTATGATTAACACCATTATGACATGTTATGCATTTTAATTACAAAACCTCCTATCCCTCTTTCTGAAGGTATACCTTTCTCTAGCTCGTTCGTGATACTGGTGAGATGGCAAGAGGAAGCTTTGGCATAAAGCCCTGCGCGGATGCGGATATCCGCGGATAAACCCACGGATATCCGCAAATATTTTCGCCATGCGGGTCAAGTTTGCATGACTGTGCAGGTAGCGGATACGCTGCGGATAATGTTTGGAGCAATTTTGCGGATAGTTTTTAGAATGCAATCCGATCTTGTTCAATATCATTACAGGGACCCGGATGTTAATGACATCTTATTTTTCCGTTGTGTTTCTTTTCACGACAAATGTAAGATGATGATTTACGCTAATCTCTTTCAAACTATGTAATTAAGCATAATTAACACTCCGAACTGTAAATAGTTGCAATTCAGGCTGTATAACATTCATTTTAAACATAGCACATGACATACATAACCTAAGGGATGAGTTTCTCCTTGAATGTCTAAATGTGTTGCTCAATACTTTATCTAATTAAAATATTATTGTTATGCCAGTTGATTCAAATAAGGAACGTGCGGATGCGGATAAACGTCGTGTGGATGCGTGGTGGATGCGGATAACGTTCTGTTAAGCCGCGCAGGGCTCTAGCTATGTGGTTCCCAATCGCCGAGTGTACGCAGCTGCAAATTGTATTCTTTCTGAGATCGCATTCTGCTTCATTCGCCAGGACTCTGGTTACCAGTAAAGGCGGGAGACCAGTGTACTCGTATAAACCCGAGTCACGGCTTTTAATGCAAAATGAAGTGCCAGTAACGAAAATTGGGGTGAGGTGATACAGTATAACTGCTTATACGAGTGATGGTACAGTATAATTATGTTGCGTTAAAAGCGAACACGGAACGCAATCTAGTATCCTAAATGGCGAGTTAGAGGCCGTAATTTTTTTAAATTATGATAGCGTGTGAGTGGAGTAGAGCTTACACCGTTTCAATTAGCAGTTGGTGATTTTCAGTAATAATGTGTGCAGTGGAATAGTGTAATTAAGAAAGATCTGTGGGGAAGTACATTTTGAGAGAAATGGGAAACACCGACATTCAAAGACTTTCCATTCAAAGCATGGACATCGACTACAAGATCAGATCCAGTAGTCGACGATGACGGTCTAAATTCAACATGTGAGGGGTGAAGCTGATGTTCAGCGATGACCATAGTCAGGAGGAGAAGACTCGCTCCACCTCACGGAGAGGATGGAGGATAGCCAAGCAGGGGCCATAATGGGGAGGAGGCGAATTTTCCACGTGGGCAAATAAAAGTCGCAGGCTTGCTTTCGACTAAATAAAACGAAGAATCATCATTGTACAGTAGTTTGAAAACGAGATTGATGTTCATTTAAAAGTTCTTTAACTATTGTAAGTATTGGTAGAAGACCGCTAACCACAAGAATGTAGATATTGGATAGCATAGTATCAGATGATTAGGGGAGAATGATTGAGCAAGTTCACTCGTTGCGAACGACACGCATTCTTGGAAAATTTGATCAGGGAATAAGGTGGTTGTTGTTATTGTTGTTGACGTCGATGACGATAGTCAGGAGAAGACTCTATCAACCAATTGTTGATTCTTTTAGGGATTTTGCGACATCGTTGTCATATAGCCCCGTGTACAGAGGTGTGTGTGGAATTTGTCTGAAAACCCAAGTGTATGTTGGGAAGGAGGCAGTCGTGACCTTAATTTAGGAACCATCCCGGTATTCACCTGGAGTAGAAGTAGAAACCACGGAAAACCACTCCCAGGATGGCTGAGGTGGAAATTGAACCCAATCTTCTCAGTTTTGCCTCATGAGGCTGAGTGTACCCCATTCCAGCTCTCAGACAAGATTTAAAGTTCTTGGCAGAGCCGGTAATCGAACCTGGACCTTCGCGGTAACAACCAACAGTTGTAGCCACCACGCAACGAGGCGAACTAGGGAATAAGGATTAAGTTACGTGTTGGTAAATAATTTAATGAATTAAACCATTTATGATGAGACGAAAAGAGTTATCTCTATAAATAAAGTAAACTTTATTACTGAGCATTTAGAATTTTCGGCTGAAACTTCGTAACTCTCCCGGATAAAGTGTTTACTGACCAAATATACCCTGAGTTTAATTTGTCTCCGTTTGTCGGTTTGTCTGTTTGCCGGTTTGTCTGCTTTTTATGGGTTGGTGTCCAAACTACTGGAGAGAATGGCATGGAATTTCGTAAGTAGAAGACAACCATAAAATAAAATTAGACTGCGAATTATTTCTGTAATATTAAGGGGTGGGGGGTTAAGTGGAAGCATCAAATTCTGCCAGTAAGGTAATTGCACCATTGTTATCCACCACATGGCATATTGCAATGGGTTCAGAATGAAAGCACACGGAGGTGGCTGGATACTCGTATAACCCAACACTCTCACAATAAGGCGGGAGGCACATCCTTATGACATGCATTTTTCTCAGTCAATGTGTCCATACTCTTTGTTGTGATCTGTCAGGAGCCGGGATGAACGATTCTCTTTACAGCTATTATATGACTCCACTGGGGATTTCTCAGCAAATGATATTCAAATATTGATTTCTTGCTATACATTCCAATGCTAGTAGGCACATTACTTATCTCCTCAACTAATATCGTATTAGTGTAATTTATTCAACTGTTAGTTAGGGGCCGATACCCTTGATATTAGGCCCCTTAAAACACCAACTATCATCATCATCTCTTAGCGATTTAGAGGGCAAGACTGTCCTCCATTTTTGGCATAGAATAATAATAATAATAATAATAATAATAATAATAATAATAATAATAATAATAATAATAATAATAATAATGTTATGGGTTGTACCACGGTCGACTCGAGACAGGTCGGAAGGTTCAACCTGACAACACTGTAGCTACGGCTATTGTCAGTCATACTTCGCCGCGAGCGACTGAACAGCTACAGCATGGGAGGCGACAAAAACTACGGAATTAATATTGGACAAACATAATGTACATGTTTAGCAAAACATCTGTTTATTTTTATTTACACATCCAGTGTTACAATCAGAAATAACTGAATAACGTGCATATGATCGTGAAAAGTTGTTATAAGAGCCAAGCAGCTGATATTAGGCGTGAATGACACGGAAATAATTTACCAACATAAAAGTATTTAGCAAAATTAAGAAAATTATTTTGGTTTCTTTTCGTATTTTACTACTCTGAAGTACAGCGATTAAAAAAATTGGCGGTGTTATAATAATAATAATATGGTGTGAGTAGATGCAATTGAGTGTTATGTGATGCAACAATGTAGGCTATCTCCCATAACATCTTTACACTGTAGGTCTATAAACCCTCAAATCCACCACACATGTATGTAGATAATTTGCTACCATTATAGTAACACTCTGTGACTGTTAGTATTCCATAAATGTATCAGATTACTTCTGTTTCCTTCCTAAAGTGCTGCAACTTTCTCTTCACATAACCAAGTTAGCTGACATCAACAGCATCATTCCTTGCCTGTGAATAATTGTTTAGTAATACATTAGCATTAACTGAAAGTATATTTTCACTTAATAGACTAATTTCCACTCCACAAAGGCACACACCATTTGGGAAACCAGTATCACCAAACAAAATTGTTTTAGACACAACTACTAACACCCTCCTTTGATCTTGACAGTTTAAGAACATGTCTTCATTAGCATCATTGGAGATCAATGCACTTAGGACACAGCTGGCAGCTTGTAGAGGGTCAGTTGTCTCGCCCGACATTTTGTGACATTATGTAGTGAATACTACATCTATCGCCCACTACCTACTCACCATGTGAAAGATAAGTAAAACTCTGTCTTAATCCAGCTATGAAGCTGTTTTAACATTTTTATCACGGAGCTATTGAACCTTTAACTAGGCGGCAAGTCACCAGTTACCAAGTGCTAGATTCTACTGGTAATGTTAAAGCATTAACTTGTTGTTTTAATTATCATTTTCCTCCAAGGGAGTTGATGTCAATGAGATATTGCAACTTGGGTCTAGGCACATCGTGGGAATTTTCATAATCTCTGTCAAATGCAATAAATGTGGCCTCCGTGGGATTTGCATTAAACTCCATCAAATCCAAGAAACTTCATCTAGAAAGTTCTCTAAACATTCTCTTCAGATTTAAAGCCTGTGACGTCACAGTAAATTCACCTGTTTCCGCTTGTAACGGTTTAATGGATTAACTCTGCAAATAACACAAGAATTTCTAGAGACTGCATCGGTGCTTAGAGCTGAAATGATGCACAATAGTAAACAGTGACTTTTCTCAACTTAGAAATAATGCTCCTAAGCTAAAACCTTTAAGTGCTTCGTGCCTGAAAACAGTTTGATTCGCAAAAAAACAAAACAAAAACAAACAAAAAAGAACGTTACCGTGTTGCGAAAACATACATGCATGAACCATCAGTGAAAAAATCCCTGCTCTCCTTCTCCCCATACCACCTTCTAACAATCAACTTTTAAACTTAAGACATCTTTGTTACTTTTCTTGTAATTCTGAGGTTCTAGCTAAATGCTGTCCTCCCCTAACTTTGATTTAATAATCAACCGTAATTCTGTAAAAACTCAGTGTTACTGCCCACAACCTTTCTTCATTCAACTTATAAAAGTTGGAACGTTCTCAAAGCTTCATATTTATTGTAACTTTTCTAAGCACAAGCTCTTTATAATATGGTGCCACTTATGCCCTAGCTGAGTATTCTCTTGCTACCCCCCCCCCCCCCTCATTTATGGGTTTTCCATTTTTCAACGGTATTTCAAATTTTAACAGCAAATACTGCTGTTCCCAAGTTGTCAGGATCGAATGAGATTGTTCTATCTTAACTCGACTGTAGCCTTTGCATGTCGAATGAGGCACCTACTTTGTCCTATGCTTGCTCATTTAATCGAATCTATGCAAAAATGTGTACATTTTTTAACAATTTGTTTATTCGAGTTAGTCTTTGGTCTGAGACCAATTATTTATGCTAGTACTATTGTGCACGAGTCTAAAGACTCCCTCCTTCTTAAACTACACTTACTCATTCAATAGGCACCTTCTGTGCCCTTGATTTCAGGATCAATACATTCTTAACTAGCTTAGCCCCTTTCAAGCATTGCTGTGTCTATTGTAGCACGACAACTTAATATTATTACTTGTTTATCCTAATTTAGGCAATCACTGCTGTTCCCAAGTTGCTACGATTAACTTGGATTTTCAATTATAACTTTACCCTTTTCTAATCGTGTCTACTGGGACACCCTATTAATATAAGATACTCACTCATTTGATCTGGTTTTTACAACAAATTATACGTTCTTTTATACATAGCTATTCGAGTGTATGCTTGGTCTGAAACCAATAATTTAGCAGCAACTGCTCTGTTTGTATATTTACCTCATAGCAATTGAATTGCTTACTTTTATATGCTTGGCACAGTTTTACATGTTTTTTTGGCCACGGTCTCCCCGTTTGAGTCTTGTAACAGTTGTAACCGCTTAGGGTTAAAAATATACTACAAGTCATTGTCAAAGCTAATCAATATTATTACTTTTCCCATGATCTTCACGCTCGGCAGCAATTTGAGATTCGCCACGTGAACTTGTATAACTTTTGTTGGGCCCTTATCCAAGTGTTGTCTATCTATTACTTCAGTTTTTCACAGATCGCTTTGACTGTTTATCGCTGGTATAGTTCGCTCAACTAACGTCTTGCCTACGGCCGTATTCAGTTCATGCATCTTGATTACTGTTTTTTCGTAATCAAGAGTGTGTCTAACTTATCTAAATCTCTTATTAGTACTCTTCTTGTGGGGGAGGTTTCTTCCTTCGAGCACAACAATCCTATTGGTTCACAAGAGTTTAGTGCTTTTCAGTCGGTCAACACCAATTTACCCAAAAGAACTGGGTTATGCCCTAATCCTGGAATAAATTATATGAGATTAATACATACACTAGGATGACCAGTTTCGATCGTCAAGCGATCATCATCAGATCCGTTAAACTTAGGCCATAAAATCTATGTTTGAAAATACAGGTGAAAATATTTACAATATGAACAATTATTTAGTTGCAGTATTGGTACTGCAACTGTCGGTGTATGCTAAATACAGTATATATGATGTTAGGTGAAATGCTAATTGGTGATAGATATCCGGAGTTTGTATATTTGGAGTGATTATATGGTTGTATCAAATCAACTATGGTTAAACTGTAATACTACTACTTATCTGGTTGTCTTCCTTGCTGGAGCTACGCGCAGTTCGTGTTCACTGTTACTCCAGGTGTGGTCGAAATAATTGTACATATTGTAAATATTTTCACCTGTATTTTCAAACATAGATTGTTTTATACAAGTTTTAATACAACTGCACAGACGCGCACATGAACCACAATATAAAACACTTAATCACAGATATTGAGACAGCCAGTCACAAGCTCCCAGCGGAAGACAGGGAACTAACCAAAAATCTTTCCACCAACGAAGCCAAAAAAATCCTCAAACAAGACGGCGAAAGCAATAATATTCAAAACAACAAACATCTCAAAGAAATAAAGTCATTGAAACAAAAAATAAAAGAACATGACTTAATCATCACAAAAGCAGATAAGGGAAACACTACAGTAATTTTGAACAAAACAGAATATATTGAAGAAAAAAACAGTTGAATTCCTAAACAACAACGAAATCAAGGAATTAACAAAAGATCCAAAATCAAATAAAAAGAGCGCTAAAAGAAACAGAATACATACTGACCAAAGCCGAAAAAACAAAACAAATAAACATGAACCCAAATATACCGTCATTGAGGGGACAACTAAATATACACAAAAAGGAGTGCCCAATGAGACCAATAGTCTATTGTAGGAATGCCCCTAATTACAAAATCAGCAAAGAGTTACTCAAAATCTTAAAATACCGTCTTTCCAATGACAAAAACAGCTCTGTAAAGAACACAACGGAACTAGTAACAGCATTGAAGACACTAATGAAACCTAGCTTGAGGCTAGTATCCTTCGATGTAACTAATATGTACACCAATATTCCGATTATTGAAGCAATCAACACTATCGAAAACAACTTAAAATCAAACAATTCGGCAAAAGAAACTGAAGAGATTCTGAGATTACTGAGGGTCGTTCTCAGCCTAAACGTGTTTCAATTCGAAAATAAAATGTACACACAGAGAGAATGTGCCCAACTCTAGGAATGGGTATTCCAAGATTCAGACACCTAGATATCAAGGGAAAGGCTACAGCCGCTTTTGAAAGTTGAGATATTTGAATATCGCGCTCCATTACTTCTAGAAGGGAATGGAAACTTTATGCAGCCAAGAGCATGTCAAGTGACGTAGCAAGTAGTAGCAGAGGTCGAGACTATTTGTTGATTAAATAGTTAGCCATGGAGTAGAGACTTGAGACTTGGATCAGATTACTGGCACGGCCAAATGAAAGAGAATGCACTTAGAATCAAGTAAATCGGACCAGGGATACCGGAGATATGAGGATTTCCAGATTTCAGCGTGATTCAGCGTGGACCTGACCGTTTTAAATAAAAGCCGGCCGGCCCAAGCAACATCAGCTCACTTCGAACCAAGCTCTTGCATGACAAGGTGCTGCTACGCTGAGCCAAGGCACATGGTTGCCGGATCTACGCAGAAGATATCTTTAAATTGTGATAGTCACAAAAGTGCTGCGATACATGTGGAACTTAGTAAGTTTTCGGCAGAGAGAATCACTAAGGTGATTGTTATTTTTCTACGGACACTGGTGAAATATTTTATTTCTATATGGACATATGCTAGACTTTGTCTAGAAAGTACTTTGTCACAGTCCAGTAATAATAATTTAATACTTGGATATTTTAGTCCAATTAGTCAGTTTCATAATTGTAACTTGATAACCACTCCGATCTTTCAGTATATTGAAGGCCAGTCTATCACGGTGTTGTTCATTAGCTGACGAAGGGAAACTATATGTTGCTTCGCGCATGATAGATGGTGATAAGCCATGCCCAGGGAACGATCTTCAGAACAGCCGTTGATTGGTTTAGACTGTCAGTGTTTTCTTGTACTGAAAAGATTACCGTGAGTTATGTTACAACTGACATATTTGAGAATAGATCACTTAGATCTGACCCCATTTAAGGAAACTGCTATGGACTTAACAGAAGTCAATATTAAAATGGATCAGCAGTTACTTCAAACTTCAAGAAATATCTCCACTATGTCGTGTTAGACAGATTGTGGGTATATGATGGCGGCCGATACAAGGATTAGACGTGCGTGTCCGATAGGGCATGTATCTGGATAAATCTGGTACAGACCAGGTTCACTACGCTTCAAGACCAACGAGAAATGTAAGCCACATTTTGACTTTATATTATGCCTAGCTAATTGGAACAAACTCATTTTCTGCAGATGACCAACACATTTATTTTTTTCTTCGTATTTAAATCTTGCAATGATTTACGCAAGACATATTAGAGTTATTCTGAGTATTTTCAGCACTCAGAACAGTTTAGGATCGATGACCGAGCAGAACGAGCATTTATTTGAATGTTTTATATTTTTTTGATAATCACGGTAATCAGCCGATGTAACTGTAAAAGTTAATAATTATTTTTGTTGAGGAATGGATGTTTTATCCATATACGAAGAATCGAACATGTGGATTCTCACATAATGAAACAATAATTAAATATATTTAAAATAATATAAATAATAATAATAATAATCCACTAATAATAATAATAATGATTTTCATAATTTTTCTAAATAATTCTTGGATCTTATATTTTCAAATAATCACATTTATTGAGAGAGAGCCTATGAAGTAGTTCAATCATTTCTAGTTTGGAACAGGTGATTTTCCGAAGGAGAGTGGTTAGCGCAAGCCCGCATTCAACCGACATTACAGTTCTGGTTGAACAGTTAAGATTTGCAATGAGTAAAGTATATTTTTCAGATAACACGGAGAGGCATGAAACGGGAAGCAAATGATATTTGTATCAATTAGGATATTTTTGTATTTATATAAAATCATGACGTAAATACAATTCGAAAGTGAAATAAAGAGTATCATAAGTATGGTAACTTCACGGGTTGAACTGAATGGTAAAATAAAATAAACTTGTAAGTTTATAAATCTTCCAGTGTTGATAACAAGCAGAGGCTTGATTTATTGTATAAATTTTGGGAAGAAAATTTATGTGTGTGGAGTAGTTGAAATGCCATTCCCAGGTGCGCATGTTTAAGTCGCAGGAATGAGGAGGTTTTTATTTGAGCATCAATCAAATAGCAGGTTCGATGACTCAGTGTTAAAGAAGGAGTATTGGAACTACACATTGCGTCGTATGAATGACCCAATGGTTATTTCTTAAAAACCATCAGTTCTTATTTCAACCTTGTTTACGGATTCCATTAAGACTTTGATTTTGCTAGAACCCGGATTTGTCATGATAGTATTTTATTCTTCTTCAGAGGAAGACCTTTGCCGTTGTTGTTGGAATGTTGTGTTCTTACACAAATAATAGAATGGGCCACTGCCAATTAAAAATAATTCTATAACCACGAATAATTTGAAGGATGTTTTCAATCCTAGTGCCATGAACTAAATGAATTTATTATGAAGCTACAATTCTTATTTCCGCATTCTGTCGAAGAATTGCAAGTTGTGAAAGTTACTAAAATGGCCACAAATATAAATATTTTTCTTAATAATGATTCCAAGTGGAGAATCGAATAGTTGAATGGTCCAACAATTTATTGATCAAGTTGATGATTCAGAAATCATATATTTTTTTTAGGAACTTGAAGTTTATAATCGAGTCACTTCTCGAAACGTTTAATGTCAGAAGAACAATTAATTTTGTTGTGCTTCGCACAGTTCTTCGATGCTATGCTCAATGGTCAAATACTTTTCAGATGATGTTATTAATATGTGTACATAATTTGTGTTGATTCAGAGATAATAATATTTTTTGACAATATTTTTTGAAACTGGAAAAATAAGTGAAAGTTAAAAAGTTCTATGAACAATTATTCTACGAGTGTTAATATTATGTAAAAATTCAACCAGTGAACTACAGTATTTCCAGTAAAGACAATTAAATTTGAACTGGATTTAATCATAAATAATCGATATAATATTTGAACACAGTCTACAGGACTGATAATCAGACTTGTGTTTCCAAAGATAATTGTCCAATGTGTTGGAAAATTTCTGTACATTGTGTAAATAGTAATGTGGGTCGCCACACATGAATGATGCTGCTTTGAGCATTTTATTTTGCAGTCAATTTTAAATTCAGAATAAAATGAGATAATTTTACATGATGTGTTATGCCCAGTTGTATCTCCTTCTATCCTTATTGTTGCATTGAGCCAAAAATCAGTAAAGCATTTTTTTTCATTTGATGTCGTTTTTGCGATTAGCTTTAACCCATCTGGCGCCCCGGGATATTTTGACTCTCGTGCTGACTGATTCTTGGTAAAATGCATATGTGGTCGTGCGGACTCCGGTCTAAACGGGCACATAAAATAAGATAGAGAGAGAAATGGCTTCGAACGTGGGGCTCGAGTTAGACACGGTCAATCGCATGCCGATTTAAATTGTGATAATTTTTATATAGATATTTTGGGAGTTGAGAGATGTCTGGTTTGGATGAATAAATTGGTACGAAACCCAATTAGTGGGAAAATTAAAAATTTAACTGGGTTAATAATTAGAATGGGTTTGATTATTTTTGATAATGGCTTAACTATTAGGGCGTCAAGTAAATTCAGTAGTAAACGTTCGATGACTGGACATACGCATTATTAGAATCCAGGTGGAGGATATTTGAGAACTTGCATATTTTTCTTGTGATATTGTGGTAAATGTAATTCGTAAAAGTAGAGAATTTTGTTTTTCCATCACGTCGACATTAGGACAAATCTCATTTTATTAGAGTGTTCCAATTAGCTATTCATATTTCTTGTTCTAGCTATAAGCTTGTGTCTGCCGACATGTATACCCCTAAGTTTTGAATAATAATTGAAAATTATGGAAGAGATGATGAGGATGATGAGGAGTTTGGAAGAGAGTTCCAAAGAATCTGGACGGCGTGTAGCCGCCATTATGAAAGAAAATACAGAGGCATAGGAAAAGAAACTTAAAGAAAATTCTGATTCTTTAGAAAATAAACTTAAAGAAAATTCTGATAAAATTAAAGAAAGTTTAAATGATAAACTTAAAGAAAATTCTGATTCTTTAGAAAATAAACTTAAAGAAAGTTTAAATGATAAACTTAAAGGAAATTCTGATTCTTTAGAAAATAAACTTAAAGAAAGTTCTGATTCTTTAAAAGATAACTTGAAAGAAAGTTTAGATGATAAACTCAAGGAAAATTCCGATTTGTTAGAAAGCAGGTTAAAAGATAACTTGAAATAAAATTTAAATAGTAAATTTAATTCTATGGAAAATAAATTTAAAGAGAATTCCGAAATTTTGAAAATGTCACTTGAGAGTAAAATGTCTAAATTATGCGAAAAAACACATGAGCTCGAAACTTCATTAGCCACTAACGCAAGTTTAATGGACGATAAATTTCGCGATGCCGATCTAAGATCCCAAAGCTTAGCTGATAGGATAGAACATGGTCTTAGGAAAGTTGGTGAAGACATGATCAACCTAGAAGTCAGAGTGAAGAAAGAGAGCAATGAGATGGCAATTCTAGTTGTTCAACGTTTGACAGAACAATTCAAAGAACTCGTAATGAGAGAAATAAGAGAAGGTGTAATTAATGAATTACAAACTGAAATTAAAACCACAGTTATCGATGAGATTAAAGACACACTCAAGCTGGAGAACCAAGAGGGAGTCAAGGAAATTAGGGAATCTTTGTCATCCCATATTCAGGTAATTTCCAAAGATATCCAAGCAACTCAGAAGGACATATCAGATATGACAGGATCATTGAAAAGTCACGAGGCTGTTATGAACCAGATATCCACTGATGTCAAGGAGAACTGTAAGGAAACCGAAGCAATTAAAAAAATGGCAGAAGAAAACCATAAGGAAATTGAGGCTATGAAAACCCAAATCAAGGACGAGAAACAGTCTGACCATCTGTTGAAAATGCCAAGTAGAAGGGGAGAAGAACAGATGCAGATAAACCTAGGAGCAGCTAGAGAAACTGATAGTCAAAGACAGGATGAGGTCAGGACAGTATTTCAATCCAACCCCATAACTGTATTCAAGAATGTAGAGGATAAGCCTTCTAAATTTTCAGGGCGAGATTCTGTGACACCCGTAGAATTTTTGAGAGAAGCAGGTGATTACCTAAAAGATTCCAAAATCCCTAAGGAAAGACAGATCCGAGTGATAGGGAAATTTTTGGAAGGTCCTGCACTTCTTTGGTTTAGAGCTTTTAGGTCCACTCTCACCAATTTTGAGGAGTTTTCCCGTGGGTTATTAAAAAAGTTTTGGTCCCCGGAAACCCAATAGCAAGTCAGAGCAGAATTATATTCAAAGAGATTCTCGACGTCACAACCAACTCGATACTCTACGTACTTTTCTGGACAGCTTTCTAAACTACAACATTTAGATCCGCCGATGCCAGATAATGAATTAATTACCGCATTAATACGTCAGTTTCCAGCAGACGTCCAAAGAACTTTGATCGCTGCTGACATTTATAATATGGAGCAATTTGACGAGGTATTGCAGAAACTTGATCACACGAACGCTCAATTCTTCCATCAGAAGGGAGGAAAGAATAACAACGCTGTGTACGCTGTTATGGCCGACAGTTATTCCCAAACACCTCGAGAGATTCGAGAGGGGCGAGAAGAGAAAACGCCGAGGGAAGAGCCCGATAAAAGAGGATGGAATCAGTACAATAACCGATACAGTTACAAGCCTTATGCGAGACCGGATGGTGGATATCGATATAATACTCGATGGAGAAGGCCAAGGGATAATCAAGGAAGGTACCAGGAAAGAAGGTACTATGGTAGAAACAATAACTACAATAACAGAGGGAATGTGAATACTCGTCAGTCCAATGAAGAGTTCAATAAGGAGACGAGGAAGAACTTGGAAGAAAGACACCAAGAAAACTTGCAGTTCTTGGAACAGAAGCTCAATGAACCAGGTCCATCTGGAACACAACAATCCCGGGGGAATGGAAAAGAAAAAAAACTTCGAATTCACAGTAGAAGATAGAATTTTAAACACTTTCACTTCCAGAATTATTAAATGGCAAGCAGAGGATGATGACTTAATTCAACATAATGACGAACGGAAAGAAATGGGTACAAGAATTAAAATGCCAATCATATCATGGGAAGTATTCGGTATGCCTGTCGATACTTTAATTGATACTGGGGCTATGCTTTGTCTTGTGAGCGAGAAGCTTTATATTCTGTGGAAGCTCAAAGAGAATTTAGAGGAGATTCCAGTATCAGGAATTAAAATCCAAGGAATAATACCCAACAAAATATCTCTGTGTAAAACACAATTATACTTATGTGTTACTATTGGAGGACATGATTTCCGACATGTGTTTGTAGTAATGAAGGACATGGCTTTTGACATGATATTGGGAGCGGATTTCATTCAGAAATATCAAGCAGTGATAGACATGAAGACAGAGACGATCAGATTCAAGAATACCGAAGTGATAAACTTCGAGGGAAAAGAAGAGGAAGACATCGAGGGAGATGCTCAATGGTCTCTGATTTTTCATGAAGCTGAAGGAAGAGAAGTCTACACTGAGAAGGAGTCCCCAGAGCTAGGAAAAATTTTGGAAGAGTATCACGATATTTTTGATATTAAACCTGGTGAAATTAAAGATTTTGAATACCGTATTCGTGTAAATGATGATGCACCTTTCCATGCTAAATTGTATCCGGTAGCGGAAAAGCATCGAGAAAGGGTGAAAGTGCTTATCAAAGAGATGGAAAGTAACAATGTGATTGAAAAGTACACTACCTCTTATGTCAATCCATTAGCAGTAGTGTCTAAGCAAGATGGAAATCTGAGACTATGTTTAGACGCGCTAAATTTGAATTCAAGATTGCTGCCAGAGTATGACAGACCACCAATCATTAGGGAACTGTTAAGTAAATTCCAAGGCAAGGTCTGGTTCTCTAACATTGATCTCACTTCGTCCTACCACCATATTAGGCTTAGTGAAGATTCCAAAAAGTTTAGAGGATTTATGTTTGACCAGCAGACATATGTATTCCGCCGTCTACCATTTGGAGTCAAAACATCTGGATCTGTTTTGATCAGAGCACTGGAACAAAACTTGAGTCCTGAAGTAAAAGAGATAGCAATTCGTTACATAGATGATATCCTAATTGCATCTGAGACTAAGGAGGAACATTTATTACATCTTCAGATGTTATTCGCAGATTTGAGAAAAGCGAACTTTAAAGTAAACCTTCGAAAATGTCAGTTCTTTCGGAAGGAAATAAAATTTTTGGGCCACATTTTGGATGGTGAAGGATACCGTCCCAATGAGACAAAGATACAGGTGATTGCAAATTTCCCTAGACCTACTAAAGTGAAGAATGTCCGCAGTTTTCTCGGGACATGCCAATTCTTTGCAGGGCATTGTCCAAGCTTCACCAAGACGGTTGCTCCATTGCAGGAATTATTAAAGAAGGGAAACAAATGGAAATGGAATGAAGATTGTGAACAATCATTTCAAGATGCCAAGAGGTTATTGGTAAACAGCGTGAAATTAGAGTATCCTGACTTTACCAAGAATTTCATCATAGAATCTGATGCATCCACCGTAGGGATTGGAGCTATCCTTCTTCAAGAAGATGACGATCACAAGAGACGTTACCTGGCGTTCATAAGCAGGAAACTTCGTCCATCAGAAAGGAATTATTACACCACAGAGTACCGGGTGAGTTAGCCGTGGTGGTTACGGCATGACTGATGGCAGTCGCTCACATCCGGGAGGCGAGGAGGTTCGAATCCCCCCGCCGGCAACCTTGAAGATGGTCTTCTGTGGTTTCCCATCTTCCTTCCAGGCAAATGCCGGGGTTGGTCCCTAACTATAGGCCACAGCCGCTACCTTCCAACTCCTCGTCCTTACATTCCACCTTCCCTCCTTCCCTCCCCAACGGTACTTTTAGCTCACCCATTGGGTGTCCGTCTCGAGGCAGCTACAAAACTGGCGAGCCGAATATGTCCTCGGACACTCCCGGCACTAAAAGCCATACGCTAAAAAAAAAAAAAAAAAAAACACCACAGAGTTAGAAGCACTTGCTGTAATCTTCACGTTGGAGTCGTGGAAGAAAATGTTAATTGGACATTCAGTAATTGTGAGGACTGATCACCATGCATTGGAGTTTATCTTGAGAACAAACTTTGCCAGCGATAGGATAACTAGATGGTCACTTTTTATTCAACAATTCAACCTAGTTATTGAACACACTCCTGGAAAGTTGAACGTTGGAGCCGATTTATTGAGTAGAGCAGTGGAGTCTACATCTAAGGTTTTTCAAGTTAACCTGACGCAGGAGGATGAGGGAAACTCTAGCTTTAGACAAGTTAAGGAGCCAAGCTGAGAAAAGAGAGCGCAGAGTGAGAGGAAAGCGTTTTCGCAGACCCTTGCGCGTAGGAACTCTTGTTTTAGTGAAAAGACCTACACCCTCTGACGTGCAAAATCGAGTGTACTCGAAGTTTGCAAGCCTCTACGCTGGACCATATCGTATTGTGGAAGTAAACAACAATGGAAGCTATGAAATCGCCAATACACGAACTGGTAACATCGTGGGAACTTATAATGCAGCGAATTTGAAGATTTATTATTCAAGAACCAGATGAATTAATGTGTAGATAGGAAAAATATTTATTTTTAAATTTTTATTTTTTGCTAGGTGTGGGGTGGATGTGCCCAACTCTAGGAATGGGTATTCCAAGATTCAGACACCTAGATATCAAGGGAAAGGCTACAGCCGCTTTTGAAAGTTGAGATATTTGAATATCGCGCTCCATTACTTCTAGAAGGGAATGGAAACTTTATGCAGCCAAGAGCATGTCAAGTGACGTAGCAAGTAGTAGCAGAGGTCGAGACTATTTGTTGATTAAATAGTTAGCCATGGAGTAGAGACTTGAGACTTGGATCAGATTACTGGCACGGCCAAATGAAAGAGAATGCACTTAGAATCAAGTAAATCGGACCAGGGATACCGGAGATATGAGGATTTCCAGATTTCAGCGTGATTCAGCGTGGACCTGACCGTTTTAAATAAAAGCCGGCCGGCCCAAGCAACATCAGCTCACTTCGAACCAAGCTCTTGCATGACAAGGTGCTGCTACGCTGAGCCAAGGCACATGGTTGCCGGATCTACGCAGAAGATATCTTTAAATTGTGATAGTCACAAAAGTGCTGCGATACATGTGGAACTTAGTAAGTTTTCGGCAGAGAGAATCACTAAGGTGATTGTTATTTTTCTACGGACACTGGTGAAATATTTTATTTCTATATGGACATATGCTAGACTTTGTCTAGAAAGTACTTTGTCACAGTCCAGTAATAATAATTTAATACTTGGATATTTTAGTCCAATTAGTCAGTTTCATAATTGTAACTTGATAACCACTCCGATCTTTCAGTATATTGAAGGCCAGTCTATCACGGTGTTGTTCATTAGCCGACGAAGGGAAACTATATGTTGCTTCGCGCATGATAGATGGTGATAAGCCATGCCCAGGGAACGATCTTCAGAACAGCCGTTGATTGGTTTAGACTGTCAGTGTTTTCTTGTACTGAAAAGATTACCGTGAGTTATGTTACAACTGACATATTTGAGAATAGATCACTTAGATCTGACCCCATTTAAGCAAACTGCTATGGACTTAACAGAAGTCAATATTAAAATGGATCAGCAGTTACTTCAAACTTCAAGAAATATCTCCACTATGTTGTGTTAGACAGATTGTGGGTATATGATGGCGGCCGATACAAGGATTAGACGTGCGTGTCCGATAGGGCATGTATCTGGATAAATCTGGTACAGACCAGGTTCACTACGCTTCAAGACCAACGAGAAATGTAAGCCACATTTTGACTTTATATTATGCCTAGCTAATTGGAACAAACTCATTTTCTGCAGATGACCAACACATTTATTTTTTTCTTCGTATTTAAATCTTGCAATGATTTACGCAAGACATATTAGAGTTATTCTGAGTATTTTCAGCACTCAGAACAGTTTAGGATCGATGACCGAGCAGAACGAGCATTTATTTGAATGTTTTATATTTTTTTGATAATCACGGTAATCAGCCGATGTAACTGTAAAAGTTAATAATTATTTTTGTTGAGGAATGGATGTTTTATCCATATACGAAGAATCGAACATGTGGATTCTCACATAATGAAACAATAATTAAATATATTTAAAATAATATAAATAATAATAATAATAATCCACTAATAATAATAATAATGATTTTCATAATTTTTCTAAATAATTCTTGGATCTTATATTTTCAAATAATCACATTTATTGAGAGAGAGCCTATGAAGTAGTTCAATCATTTCTAGTTTGGAACAGGTGATTTTCCGAAGGAGAGTGGTTAGCGCAAGCCCGCATTCAACCGACATTACAGTTCTGGTTGAACAGTTAAGATTTGCAATGAGTAAAGTATATTTTTCAGATAACACGGAGAGGCATGAAACGGGAAGCAAATGATATTTGTATCAATTAGGATATTTTTGTATTTATATAAAATCATGACGTAAATACAATTCGAAAGTGAAATAAAGAGTATCATAAGTATGGTAACTTCACGGGTTGAACTGAATGGTAAAATAAAATAAACTTGTAAGTTTATAAATCTTCCAGTGTTGATAACAAGCAGAGGCTTGATTTATTGTATAAATTTTGGGAAGAAAATTTATGTGTGTGGAGTAGTTGAAATGCCATTCCCAGGTGCGCATGTTTAAGTCGCAGGAATGAGGAGGTTTTTATTTGAGCATCAATCAAATAGCAGGTTCGATGACTCAGTGTTAAAGAAGGAGTATTGGAACTACACATTGCGTCGTATGAATGACCCAATGGTTATTTCTTAAAAACCATCAGTTCTTATTTCAACCTTGTTTACGGATTCCATTAAGACTTTGATTTTGCTAGAACCCGGATTTGTCATGATAGTATTTTATTCTTCTTCAGAGGAAGACCTTTGCCGTTGTTGTTGGAATGTTGTGTTCTTACACAAATAATAGAATGGGCCACTGCCAATTAAAAATAATTCTATAACCACGAATAATTTGAAGGATGTTTTCAATCCTAGTGCCATGAACTAAATGAATTTATTATGAAGCTACAATTCTTATTTCCGCATTCTGTCGAAGAATTGCAAGTTGTGAAAGTTACTAAAATGGCCACAAATATAAATATTTTTCTTAATAATGATTCCAAGTGGAGAATCGAATAGTTGAATGGTCCAACAATTTATTGATCAAGTTGATGATTCAGAAATCATATATTTTTTTTAGGAACTTGAAGTTTATAATCGAGTCACTTCTCGAAACGTTTAATGTCAGAAGAACAATTAATTTTGTTGTGCTTCGCACAGTTCTTCGATGCTATGCTCAATGGTCAAATACTTTTCAGATGATGTTATTAATATGTGTACATAATTTGTGTTGATTCAGAGATAATAATATTTTTTGACAATATTTTTTGAAACTGGAAAAATAAGTGAAAGTTAAAAAATTCTATGAACAATTATTCTTCGAGTGTTAATATTATGTAAAAATTCAACCAGTGAACTACAGTATTTCCAGTAAAGACAATTAAATTTGAACTGGATTTAATCATAAATAATCGAAATAATTTTGGAACACAGTCTACAGGACTGATAATCAGACTTGTGTTTCCAAAGATAATTGTCCAATGTGTTGGAAAATTTCTGTACATTGTGTAAATAGTAATGTGGGTCGCCACACATGAATGATGCTGCTTTGAGCATTTTATTTTGCAGTCAATTTTAAATTCAGAATAAAATGAGATAATTTTACATGATGTGTTATGCCCAGTTGTATCTCCTTCTATCCTTATTGTTGCATTGAGCCAAAAATCAGTAAAGCATTTTTTTCATTTGATGTCGTTTTTGCGATTAGCTTTAACCCATCTGGCGCCCCGGGATATTTTGACTCTCGTGCTGACTGATTCTTGGTAAAATGCATATGTGGTCGTGCGGACTCCGGTCTAAACGGGCACATAAAATAAGATAGAGAGAGAAATGGCTTCGAACGTGGGGCTCGAGTTAGACACGGTCAATCGCATGCCGATTTAAATTGTGATAATTTTTATATAGATATTTTGGGAGTTGAGAGATGTCTGGTTTGGATGAATAAATTGGTACGAAACCCAATTAGTGGGAAAATTAAAAATTTAACTGGGTTAATAATTAGAATGGGTTTGATTATTTTTGATAATGGCTTAACTATTAGGGCGTCAAGTAAATTCAGTAGTAAACGTTCGATGACTGGACATACGCATTATTAGAATCCAGGTGGAGGATATTTGAGAACTTGCATATTTTTCTTGTGATATTGTGGTAAATGTAATTCGTAAAAGTAGAGAATTTTGTTTTTCCATCACGTCGACATTAGGACAAATCTCATTTTATTTGAGTGTTCCAATTAGCTATTCATATTTCTTGTTCTAGCTATAAGCTTGTGTCTGCCGACATGTATACCCCTAAGTTTTGAATAATAATTGAAAATTATGGAAGAGATGATGAGGATGATGAGGAGTTTGGAAGAGAGTTCCAAAGAATCTGGACGGCGTGTAGCCGCCATTATGAAAGAAAATACAGAGGCTTTGGAAAAGAAACTTAAAGAAAATTCTGATTCTTTAGAAAATAAACTTAAGAAAATTCTGATAAAATTAAAGAAAGTTTAAATGATAAACTTAAAGAAAATTCTGATTCTTTAGAAAATAAACTTAAAGAAAGTTTAAATGATAAACTTAAAGAAAATTCTGATTCTTTAGAAAATAAACTTAAAGAAAGTTCTGATTCTTTAAAAGATAACTTGAAAGAAAGTTTTGATGATAAACTCAAGGCAAATTCCGATTTGTTAGAAAGCAGGTTAAAAGATAACTTGAAATAAAATTAAAATAGTAAATTTAATTCTATGGAAAATAAATTTAAAGAGAATTCCGAAATTTTTAAATGTCACTTGAGAGTAAAATGTCTAAATTATGCGAAAAAACACATGAGCTCGAAACTTCATTAGCCCTAACGCAAGTTTAATGGACGATAAATTTCGCGATGCCGATCTAAGATCCCAAAGCTTAGCTGATAGGATAGAACATGGTCTTAGGAAAGTTGGTGAAGACATGATCAACCTAGAAGTCAGAGTGAAGAAAGAGAGCAATAAGATGGAAATTCTAGTTGTTCAACGTTTGACAGAACAATTCAAAGAACTCGTAATGGGAGAAATAAGAGAAGGTGTAATTAATGAATTACAAACTGAAATTAAAACCACAGTTATCGATGAGATTAAAGACACACTCAAGCTGGAGAACCAAGAGGGAGTCAAGGAAATTAGGGAATCTTTGTCATCCCATATTCAGGTAATTTCCAAAGATATCCAAGCAACTCAGAAGGACATATCAGATATGACAGGATCATTGAAAAGTCACGAGGCTGTTATGAACCAGATATCCACTGATGTCAAGGAGAACTGTAAGGAAACCGAAGCAATTAAAAAAATGGCAGAAGAAAACCATAAGGAAATTGAGGCTATGAAAACCCAAATCAAGGACGAGAAACAGTCTGACCATCTGTTGAAAATGCCAAGTAGAAGGGGAGAAGAACAGATGCAGATAAACCTAGGAGCAGCTAGAGAAACTGATAGTCAAAGACAGGATGAGGTCAGGACAGTATTTCAATCCAACCCCATAACTGTATTCAAGAATGTAGAGGATAAGCCTTCTAAATTTTCAGGGCGAGATTCTGTGACACCCGTAGAATTTTTGAGAGAAGCAGGTGATTACCTAAAAGATTCCAAAATCCCTAAGGAAAGACAGATCCGAGTGATAGGGAAATTTTTGGAAGGTCCTGCACTTCTTTGGTTTAGAGCTTTTAGGTCCACTCTCACCAATTTTGAGGAGTTTTCCCGTGGGTTATTAAAAACGTTTTGGTCCCCGGAAACCCAACAGCAAGTCAGAGCAGAATTATATTCAAAGAGATTCTCGACGTCACAACCAACTCGATACTCTACGTACTTTTCTGGACAGCTTTCTAAACTACAACATTTAGATCCGCCGATGCCAGATAATGAATTAATTACCGCATTAATATGTCAGTTTCCAGCAGACGTCCAAAGAACTTTGATCGCTGCTGACATTTATAATATGGAGCAATTTGACGAGGTATTGCAGAAACTGGATCACACGAACGCTCAATTCTTCCATCAGAAGGGAGGAAAGAATAACAACGCTGTGTACGCTGTTATGGCCGACAGTTATTCCCAAACACCTCGAGAGATTCGAGAGGGGCGAGAAGAGAAAACGCCGAGGGAAGAGCCCGATAAAAGAGGTTGGAATCAGTACAATAACCGATACAGTTACAAGCCTTATGCGAGACCGGATGGTGGATATCGATATAATACTCGATGGAGAAGGCCAAGGGATAATCAAGGAAGGTACCAGGAAAGAAGGTACTGTGGTAGAAACAATAACTACAATAACAGAGGGAATGTGAATACTCGTCAGTCCAATGAAGAGTTCAGTAAGGAGACGAGGAAGAACTTGGAAGAAAGACACCAAGAAAACTTGCAGTTCTTGGAACAGAAGCTCAATGAACCAGGTCCATCGGGAACACAACAATCCCGGGGGAATGGAAAAGAAAAAAAACTTCGAATTCACAGTAGAAGATAGAATTTTAAACACTTTCACTTCCAGAATTATTAAATGGCAAGCAGAGGATGATGACTTAATTCAACATAATGACGAACGGAAAGAAATGGGTACAAGAATTAAAATGCCAATCATATCATGCGAAGTATTAGGTATGCCTGTCGATACTTTAATTGATACTGGGGCTATGCTTTGTCTTGTGAGCGAGAAGCTTTATATTCTGTGGAAGCTCAAAGAGAATTTAGAGGAGATTCCAGTATCAGGAATTAAAATCCAAGGAATAATACCCAACAAAATATCTTTGTGTAAAACACAATTATACTTATGTGTTACTATTGGAGGACATGATTTCCGACATGTGTTTGTAGTAATGAAGGACATGGCTTTTGACATGATATTGGGAGCGGATTTCATTCAGAAATATCAAGCAGTGATAGACATGAAGACAGAGACGATCAGATTCAAGAATACCGAAGAGATAAACTTCGAGGGAAAAGAAGAGGAAGACATCGAGGGAGATGCTCAATGGTCTCTGATTTTTCATGAAGCTGAAGGAAGAGAAGTCTACACTGAGAAGGAGTCCCGAGAGCTAGGAAAAATTTTGGAAGAGTATCACGATATTTTTGATATTAAACCTGGTGAAATTATAGATTTTGAATATCGTATTCATGTAAATGATGATGCACCTTTCCATGCTAAATTGTATCCGGTAGTGGAAAAGCATCGAGAAAGGGTGAAAGTGCTTATCAAAGAGATGGAAAGTAACAATGTGATTGAAAAGTACACTACCTCTTATGTCAATCCATTAGCAGTAGTGTCTAAGCAAGGTGGAAGTCTGAGACTATGTTTAGACGCGCGAAATTTGAATTCAAGATTGCTGCCAGAGTATGACAGACCACCGATCATTAGGGAAATGTTAAGTAAATTCCAAGGCAAGATCTGGTTCTCTAACATTGATCTCACTTCGTCCTACCACCATATTAGGCTTAGTGAAGGTTCCAAAAAGTTTACAGGATTTATGTTTGACCAGCAGACATATGTATTCCGCCGTCTACCATTTGGAGTCAAAACATCTGGATCTGTTTTGATCAGAGCACTGGAACAAAACTTGAGTCCTGAAGTAAAAGTTATAGCAATTCGTTACATAGATGATATCCTAATTGCATCTGAGACTAAGGAGGAACATTTATTACATCTTCAGATGTTATTCGCAGATTTGAGAAAAGCGAACTTTAAAGTAAACCTTCGAAAATGTCAGTTCTTTCGGAAGGAAATAAAATTTTTGGGCCACATTTTGGATGGTGAAGGATACCGTCCCAATGAGACAAAGATACAGGTGATTGCAAATTTCCCTAGACCTACTAAAGTGAAGAATGTCCGCAGTTTTCTCGGGACATGCCAATTCTTTGCAGGGCATTGTCCAAGCTTCACCAAGACGGTTGCTCCATTGCAGGAATTATTAAAGAAGGGAAACAAATGGAAATGGAATGAAGATTGTGAACGATCATTTCAAAATGCCAAGAGGTTATTGGTAAACAGCGTGAAATTAGAGTATCCTGACTTTACCAAGAATTTCATCATAGAATCTGATGCATCCACCGTAGGGATTGGAGCTATTCTTCTTCAAGAAGATGACGATCACAAGAGACGTTACCTGGCGTTCATAAGCAGGAAACTTCGTCCATCAGGAAGGAATTATTACACCACAGAGTTAGAAGCACTTGCTGTAATCTTCGCGTTGGAGTCGTGGAAGAAAATGTTAATTGGGCATTCAGTAATTGTGAGGACTGATCACCATGCATTGGAGTTTATCTTGAGAACAAACTTTGCCAGCGATAGGATAACTAGATGGTCACTTTTTATTCAACAATTCAACCTAGTTATTGAACACACTCCTGGAAAGTTGAACGTTGGAGCCGATTTATTGAGTAGAGCAGTGGAGTCTACATCTAAGGTTTTTCAAGTTAACCTGACGCAGGAGGATGAGGGAAACTCTAGCTTTAGACAAGTTGAGGAGCCAAGCTGAGAAAAGAGAGCGCAGAGTGAGAGGAAAGCGTTTTCGCAGACCCTTGCGCGTAGGAACTCTTGTTTTAGTGAAAAGACCTACACCCTCTGACGTGCAAAATCGAGTGTACTCGAAGTTTGCAAGCCTCTACGCTGGACCATATCGTATTGTGGAAGTAAACAACAATGGAAGCTATGAAATCGCCAATACACGAACTGGTAACATCGTGGGAACTTATAATGCAGCGAATTTGAAGATTTATTATTCAAGAACCAGATGATTTAATGTGTAGATAGGAAAAATAATGTTTTTTCAATTTTTATTTTTTGCTAGGAGTGGGGTGGATGTGCCCAACTCTAGGAATGGGTATTCCAAGATTCAGACACCTAGATATCAAGGGAAAGGCTACAGCCGCTTTTGAAAGTTGAGATATTTGAATATCGCGCTCCATTACTTCTAGAAGGGAATGGAAACTTTATGCAGCCAAGAGCATGTCAAGTGACGTAGCAAGTAGTAGCAGAGGTCGAGACTATTTGTTGATTAAATAGTTAGCCATGGAGTAGAGACTTGAGACTTGGATCAGATTACTGGCACGGCCAAATGAAAGAGAATGCACTTAGTATCAAGTAAATCGGACCAGGGATACCGGAGATATGAGGATTTCCAGATTTCAGCGTGATTCAGCGTGGACCTGACCGTTTTGAATAAAAGCCGGCCGGCCCAAGCAACATCAGCTCACTTCGAACCAAGCTCTTGCATGACAAGGTGCTGCTACGCTGAGCCAAGGCACATGGTTGCCGGATCTACGCAGAAGATATCTTTAAATTGTGATAGTCACAAAAGTGCTGCGATACATGTGGAACTTAGTAAGTTTTCGGCAGAGAGAATCACTAAGGTGATTGTTATTTTTCTACGGACACTGGTGAAATATTTTATTTCTATATGGACATATGCTAGACTTTGTCTAGAAAGTACTTTGTCACAGTCCAGTAATAATAATTTAATACTTGGATATTTTAGTCCAATTAGTCAGTTTCATAATTGTAACTTGATAACCACTCCGATCTTTCAGTATATTGAAGGCCAGTCTATCACGGTGTTGTTCATTAGCCGACGAAGGGAAACTATATGTTGCTTCGCGCATGATAGATGGTGATAAGCCATGCCCAGGGAACGATCTTCAGAACAGCCGTTGATTGGTTTAGACTGTCAGTGTTTTCTTGTACTGAAAAGATTACCGTGAGTTATGTTACAACTGACATATTTGAGAATAGATCACTTAGATCTGACCCCATTTAAGCAAACTGCTATGGACTTAACAGAAATCAATATTAAAATGGATCAGCAGTTACTTCAAACTTCAAGAAATATCTCCACTATGTCGTGTTAGACAGATTGTGGGTATATGATGGCGGCCGATACAAGGATTAGACGTGCGTGTCTGATAGGGCATGTATCTGGATAAATCTGGTACAGACCAGGTTCACTACGCTTCAAGACCAACGAGAAATGTAAGCCACATTTTGACTTTATATTATGCCTAGCTAATTGGAACAAACTCATTTTCTGCAGATGACCAACACATTTATTTTTTTCTTCGTATTTAAATCTTGCAATGATTTACGCAAGACATATTAGAGTTATTCTGAGTATTTTCAGCACTCAGAACAGTTTAGGATCGATGACCGAGCAGAACGAGCATTTATTTGAATGTTTTATATTTTTTGATAATCACGGTAATCAGCCGATGTAACTGTAAAAGTTAATAATTATTTTTGTTGAGGAATGGATGTTTTATCCATATTCGAAGAATCGAACATGTGGATTCTCACATAATGAAACAATAATTAAATATATTTAAAATAATATAAATAATAATAATAATAATCCACTAATAATAATAATAATGATTTTCATAATTTTTCTAAATAATTCTTGGATCTTATATTTTCTAATAATCACATTTATTGAGAGAGAGCCTATGAAGTAGTTCAATCATTTCTAGTTTGGAACAGGTGATTTTCCGAAGGAGAGTGGTTAGCGCAAGCCCGCATTCAACCGACATTACAGTTCTGGTTGAACAGTTAAGATTTGCAATGAGTAAAGTATATTTTTCAGATAACACGGAGAGGCATGAAACGGGAAGCAAATGATATTTGTATCAATTAGGATATTTTTGTATTTATATAAAATCATGACGTAAATACACATTCGAAAGTGAAATAAAGAGTATCATAAGTATGGTAACTTCGCGGGTTGAACTGAATGGTAAAATAAAATAAACTTGTAAGTTTATAAATCTTCCAGTGTTGATAACAAGCAGAGGCTTGATTTATTGTATAAATTTTGGGAAGAAAATTTATGTGTGTGGAGTAGTTGAAATGCCATTCCCAGGTGCGCATGTTTAAGTCGCAGGAATGAGGAGGTTTTTATTTGAGCATCAATCAAATAGCAGGTTCGATGACTCAGTGTTAAAGAAGGAGTATTGGAACTACACATTGCGTCGTATGAATGACCCAATGGTTATTTCTTAAAAACCATCAGTTCTTATTTCAACCTTGTTTACGGATTCCATTAAGACTTTGATTTTGCTAGAACCCGGATTTGTCATGATAGTATTTTATTCTTCTTCAGAGGAAGACCTTTGCCGTTGTTGTTGGAATGTTGTGTTCTTACACAAATAATAGAATGGGCCACTGCCAATTAAAAATAATTCTATAACCACGAATAATTTGAAGGATGTTTTCAATCCTAGTGCCATGAACTAAATGAATTTATTATGAAGCTACAATTCTTATTTCCGCATTCTGTCGAAGAATTGCAAGTTGTGAAAGTTACTAAAATGGCCACAAATATAAATATTTTTCTTAATAATGATTCCAAGTGGAGAATCGAATAGTTGAATGGTCCAACAATTTATTGATCAAGTTGATGATTCAGAAATCATATATTTTTTTTAGGAACTTGAAGTTTATAATCGAGTCACTTCTCGAAACGTTTAATGTCAGAAGAACAATTAATTTTGTTGTGCTTCGCACAGTTCTTCGATGCTATGCTCAATGGTCAAATACTTTTCAGATGATGTTATTAATATGTGTACATAATTTGTGTTGATTCAGAGATAATAATATTTTTTGACAATATTTTTTGAAACTGGAAAAATAAGTGAAAGTTAACAAATTCTATGAACAATTATTCTACGAGTGTTAATATTATGTAAAAATTCAAAAAGTGAACTACAGTATTTCCAGTAAAGACAATTAAATTTGAACTGGATTTAATCATAAATAATCGATATAATTTTGGAACACAGTCTACAGGACTGATAATCAGACTTGTGTTTCCAAAGATAATTGTCCAATGTGTTGGAAAATTTCTGTACATTGTGTAAATAGTAATGTGGGTAGCCACACATGAATGATGCTGCTTAGAGCATTTTATTTTGCAGTCAATTTTAAATTCAGAATAAAATGAGATAATTTTACATGATGTGTTATGCCCAGTTGAATCTCCTTCTATCCTTATTGTTGCATTGAGCCAAAAATCAGGAAAGCATTTTTTTCATTTGATGTCGTTTTTGCGATTAGCTTTAACCCATCTGGCGCCCCGGGATATTTTGACTCTCGTGCTGACTGATTCTTGGTAAAATGCATATGTGTCGTGCGGACTCCGGTCTAAACGGGCACAAGAAGGCCTAGCGATGGGATCGCCACTAAGCGGATTAATCGCTGACATCTTCATAAATGCACTAGAAAATGCGTTCTTAGAAAATACTTCAACAAAGGGAATAGTAATATGAAAAAGATACGTAGATGATGTAATTTGCATCTACGATAAGTAACTAACATGCGAAGAAACAATTCTCCAATCCATTAATAGCCTACACCACTCAATCAAATTCACTAAGGAATCCGAAACAGACCGAAAAATAAATTATCTCGACATAACTATTGAACGTAAAGACAACGAGCTTTCATATTCCATATTCCGGAAAGCCACACAAACCTCGCATGCAATCGACAATCAGTCTAATCACCCTAGTACGCACAAATTAGCGGGGTTCAATTCAATGATGCACAGGGCTTTAAACATACCCATGTCAAAAGACAACTATATTAAGGAAATACGAACAAGCAAATAGCAAAGGAAATCACTTTTCCGCCAAGCAAAATAAACCAAATTATAGCCAAACATAAAAATAAAGATAAAACTATTCCCAAACCGGACATTAATGAGAAAAAATTTGCGCGTTTCAACTATGTGAATGCGAATACATATAAAATCAGTAATCTATTCAAAAAGCAAGGCATAAAAATAGCACTCACAACGAAAAACACAACCGGTAGGCACCTACAAAATAGTAATCTAAATAAACATGTTCCGTATTCAAAGTCAGGGCTATATTCTATAACGTGCCAAGACACTGGTTGTCAAGCTAATTACATTGGGCAGAGTGGAAGACGAGTAGACTCACGTTAAAATGAACTTAGGAATGCGATAAGATACGGAACACATTCAGCCGTATGCGAACATATATGTGACGCGGGGCACAGCTTCACTAACATCGAGAAGGACCTAAAAATAATTCATCACGAATCGAAAGGCAGAGCTCTTGACATAAAGGAAGCAATCGAGATACACCTAGCCAAACGAAACAATCCCAACAATCTAAATGAACACACGTTTATGGAGAGCTCACCCCTCTTCACTCTACTAAAACACACCCTGTCGCAAACAAGATACACCTTAGCGATACAACCAAGCTAGATAAAAAAAGGGGGGGGGACTTAGGGGGTTTTAAAAGGTAAATGTTATCTGGATCAGGGGTACGATGTACTTCTCTTCTGTACTAAACCATGGCCCGTATTCGCGGCAGTATTAAAGGTGCCGGGACGTCCCCTAAAGACCGGGCAGCGCTTAATTTCAATGGCTTATGGTCCACGCGTGGCGGGGAATATTCCATGGTCTTTAATAATTGTAGACCCACCTCATTCTACAACATACATCTTATCTAGGTTGGCAACGCCCCACATAAACACATTGCACTGACTCCGCACAGCACATACGAACAGGAGGGAGAAAGGGAAAAACCAGTGTCGTTGAGATAACGGCCCATCTCAGTCGATCACACCTGGAGTAACAGTGAACACGAAACTGCGCGTAGCTCCAGCGAGGAAGACTACCAGTTAAGTAGTAGCCTGTAATATTACGGTTTGACCATAGTTGATTTTTTACAACCATATAATCACTCCAAATATACAAACTCCGGACATCTATCACCATTTGGCATTTCACCTAACATCATATATACTGCATTTAGCATACACCGACAGTTGCAGTACCAATACTGCAACTAAATAATTGTACATATTGTAAATACTTTCACTTGTATTTTCAAACATGGATTTTAAAGCCTAAGTGTAATGGATCTGATGATGATCGCTTGACGATCGAAACTGGTCGTCCTAGTGTATTTATTAATCTTATGTAATTTATTTCAGGATTAAGGCATAACCCAGCTCTTTTGGGTACATTCGTGTTGACCGACTGAAAAGCAATAAACTCTTGTTTACTAAGGCAACACTGAAAAAATGGCTTCAAAACCCACACAGTAATTGAACAAGAAAGATCTAATTGAAGTCATGACTTTTATTAGATGATTACATTAAAAGGTTATATGATAAATGTGATATGGACATGAGAGGAGTGATTTTTGTTACTATGAAGAGTTGACACACTAGGATGAAATAATAATTCGGGAATTCAGACATGAATTTCAGCATAGAACGAGTAAATGACAATTAAATACGCTGAGAATTTGATGAATCTAATAAATATGTAAATAATTGTTGATGAATTTATAGTTTCAACTTGTTTATTTCAACATAAGTTAAATGCATGTGGATACACATAAGATGAGGATTATTTCATTAGTTGAGTTTGTTTAATCCAAGTATTATAAAACATTTTATACGTACATACATTTTCATTTGAGACGCCTTTGCTTTTCATCATCCAGTGGAGTCTGCAAACCGCTGTTCCTCTATTGGCAATTAGCATTTGGTCTCTTCTGCTTTTACACTTGTAAATATGAAACCGCTTAACACTGAATGTAAACATTGCGTCCTAGGTCTAGCTCTGCTTTTCCTTCCCTGTATAGCCAAGCTCATTAACCTAATTAACCACCACGTCTCATCAGCATGACCCCCAGCATTTGAGTCGGCAAAAACGAACAGCTTCATCTAGCATGTTAATTTTTAACTTAGCATTTATCTCTTCATTTTGAGTGCCATCCTGCCATTGCCCCCATCTATTTCCCCAGAAATCACTCATGCTACCGTCATATCAGTTACCTATAGCTTATGTATGAGATAAATTATAATCTTAAAGCGTTTAAGACCTATTTTCACCCGTGTCATATGAATAAATGTTTTAGGGGTGGAACGTCCTATCGCAATGGAAGCGGGATTCAATAGCTATGTTTAGAGCTATAGCACGTAATTTAGGAGATTTTTCAAATAGAGAGAAGGTAGAAAGATAGAGAGCATGATGATGAGAATGAGAGGTAACATCACGCCAAGAAATGGTGGTAGAGGTAAATGATTAGATAATGGATTTATTAGGGGGAAGGGAGAATGATAGATAGATGAACTGCATTATGATGAAGATACGAGACGGTGGAGAAGGTGAAAAGAAGAAGAGGCGGTAAGTGAAGAGTGAGGGAGAAGAGACACAAAGACGAAGTGATGACAAAATGACGATATAAAAGAAAATATAATATAATGGGTGAAAAGAGGAAGACACAAATGTGGTTCAGGGGGACTTCTGTGAAAACGTTAGGGAATGATGTATATGCTGTTCGCGCTGAGATGGTCTTGGGCCGGTAATAGAAGCTTCAAATAGTGGATGCCCAGTTTTGTGAGAAGAAGAATGCGTATGGGTGGAGTAAAAGGCGGCAAGGTGACAGGATTTGCCGTTTCAGATAGAGAGGTGACATACCGACGATGAGGGTCGAAAGAGACATGTGGTCAAAGAGCTTGGCTGACGGAAACGTGGAGGGCGACTCGTGAAATACGGAGCTCTCTCTAATAGCAAGACAGAGAGGAGAGACTCTAACGGAACAAACGTTCTTCTTAAAGCGCTCTTCTCATCATCACGACATTTAGTTTATATTTAGAAATTGTTATTAATACGCAATACCAGTTTCTTTTTATAATTCAAATAGTACGTTAGTATTAATCATCCGTGTCATTTCATTTACATTTCAATTTCTATATCACCGGGGTTTTACATTAAGTATTTTACCCAGGTAATTTATATTGGACGGGGGATTTGGCAAAATATTTTGCAATAATTTGTTAATATGGGTAGAACAGAGGCTATGATTGAAACATTGAACAGAAAAACATAAAGTATTTCTTCAGGGAGCTATTTAAGAGAGGAAGCCAAGCTCTCATTCCATTGATCTCTGATCGAGTGCGATAATGTTAATCTTTGTGAGTCTTCGTGTGCTTTTCGGGAAAAGCGCGCAATTACGAGTATGTCTTCGGAAGCGCTCGTGGACCCTTGGTGCTTTATACTTCATACATCTATACCAAATGGTAAATAAGTAAATATTCAGTTACGACTCTGAATTGGAAATCATTGGTCATATAGCAATTAAATCCACGAGAGCCGCAGTTCAAAGCAAAGTTTCAAAGCAGCCGACTGGTATGTACATGAAGAGATGAGGTGCAATATGCCGTTATTTCGTGGTTATGCCGAGCTGGAACGACAAGAGATTGCCAATGAGGGTCAACATTCTATTTCGGTGGTGAGTGATTCAGCAAGCGATAGTCTACATATATCTGAGGGTAGAATGGGGAGACTCAGGTTTTGCCAGGAGAAATACAATGCGCTCTTCTGCCGCAGAAATTCATAGTTATAACCTAATCCATTTTGTGCATAATCAAGCCAAATCTCAGAGGGTGTCAATTTAATGTTCATGTAAGTTATCTTGTCAATATATACATTTCATTTTTCAAAAATCAGTATAGCCTATCAATTTAATTTAATGCAAAAGGATCTGAAAAGTGAGATATCACCCCACGCCCTTAGTATAATGTTGAGTGTCCATGATGAGCTAGTCAAGACAAATTATATATTGTTACGGCTGTGAGTTCGTTTCATCGCTCGCCGCATGAGTCAAAACTGCCCCAGGGCTGGACTGCTCTCCCTCAGTGTATTGCATGCGCGTTACGCAACGGACTGCGAAGTGAAAGGGATGGTCCAGAATCTTCGTGACACCACCAGCGAAGGAAATGTCGAGAAGCCGTGTGTCCTGGACGATTCTAGAATTTATTGAGTCACCAGCCTGCTATATAAGCGGCTTCAACAGTGAGGGGACCGAGTTTTCTGGTGTTGTGTTTTACGAGCTAGTGCGAGCGATTATCTTGTGCGACAGAAGTGTGGTGACGAAGTGCTGTGCGAGTTAACGAAATCCTGTGACATTGTTTCTCCCAGCTTGTGAACAGCGTACATCAAGTGCTCGTAAGTAACTGTATTTGTTGTACCTGAGGAAGAGGGGCAGGTAGCTTCTGCCAAGGCCACCGGACTCATTAGGACGGATTAACTTCTGTGGTCTGTTGCAAGTGAAAGGGGCCAAGAGCGCATAAGGAAGAGACTTGAGGAAACTGGAGAAGGCTCCTAATTGCTTGTATTTGCTGATTAGTGTAATTTTCTGGCCACAATAAAGTTAATTATTTCTTTAAGCAGTAATTGGTGTTGTGCTTTGTACCCCCACCGTAATCCAGTTAACAAAAGTGCCACTAGGGGGTGGCACGTAACAACTGGTGTCAGAAGTGGGATTACGAACTCAAGCACAACACCTGACGGTCCTGGTTTCAAAACCCGAGCAGGTCATTTTCTCTAATTTTCCTGTGAGTGCATGCCCTTTACAAGACAAACAACTAAAATGGAGGAGAAATTGGCAGCATTGCTAGAAAAGTTAACTGGCATGGAAGACGGCCAGAAGAAATTAGCCAAGGACCTGAAGGATGACCTGAAGAAGATGGAAGACGGCCAGAAGAAGATGGAGGACGGCCAGAAGAAATTAGCCAAGGACCTGAAGGATGACCTGAAGAAGATGGAAGACGGCCAGAAGAAGATGGAGGACGGCCAGAAAAAGTTAGCAGAGGACCTGAAGGACGGCCAGAATAAGTTAGCAGAGGACCTAACCGCCAAATTTCTGGATGGCCAGAAAAATCTGGAAGAGTGTCTGCTGACGAAATTAGAGGAGAGCCAAAGGAAATTAGAACAGGGCCTACGTGAGGAAGTCGCAGCAGTGGAGGAGAAGTTCAACACCTTGCAACTGGAAGTTGCCGAGCTGCGCCAACGCCCGCTGATGGGGGTGGAGGAGAAATTCAACGCCTTGCAAGTGGAAGTTGCCGAGCTGTGCCAACGACCGCTGATGGGGGGTGGAAGAGAGATTCAACGCTCTACAAAAGGAATTTGCTGAGCTGCGCCGACTCCCGCCGACAGGGATGGAAGATAGATTCAAAGCCCTACAAGAGGAAGTCGCCGAGCTGCGCCGACGCCCGCCGACCGGGGTGGATGAGAGAGTCAAAGCCCTACAAGAGGAAGTTGCCGAACTGCGCCAACGCCCACTCACGGGGGTGGAAGAGAAATTCAACGCTCTTCAAGAGGAAGTTGCCGAGCTGCGCCGACGCCCGCCCACAGGTACACCGGGGACATCAGGAACGGGACAGAGCAGAGTGACGCCACCAACCTTCGACGGAAAGGTCCCGTGGAGCACCTACTTACGTCAGTTCGAGGCGGCCTGTTCCATAAATAACTGGAACAACACAGAAAAGGCTACAGCTCTCATTGTAGCGCTGAGAGGTGACGCCCTTAACGTCCTTCAGGCCATCCCGACTGGATCCCAGGACTACGCTTCCCTGATCGCCCATATGGAGTCCCGATATGGAGATAGCCATCTTCAGCAGGCCTATCAGATGCAGCTCCGGACCCGGGTACAGAAGAACGCGGAAACCCTGCAGGAGTTCGAGATGGACATCGCACGCCTCGTAAGGCTCGCCTACCCAACAGCGCCGGCCGACTTTCTGGAGCAGATAGCGACGCAGACTTTCACCGACGGGCTACGGGACTCGGACACTCAACAGGCGCTGCGATTCGCGCGCAATAAGACCCTGGCAGATGCGCTGAGCCACGCACTTGAGTTCGAGACGGAAAAACAGGCATCCAGAATGCACGCGTGTGTGCGTCAAGTGGACGTCGACGAACCAGTAAAAACCAACGAGACCAAGCCCCTGGCCGACGAATTGATGGAGGCGCTAAGCCGTTTCTTCAAGAATCGCAGTACCACCAACAAAAACGTAGCCGAAGGACATCCGGAGAGGCGGCCCGGAAGAGGACTACCGACCTGCTGGACCTGCCGTAAGAGAGGCCACCTGAGCAAGGACTGCGGTGATCGCCGCCGCCAAGGGTTTCCGTCGGGACAGTCAGTCGTAGGGAAACCGCGCGGCCCAGGAAAGCAAGTATCAGCCAGCCTAGGGGGGCAAAGGTTGGCTTGTGACAGTCGTCAAGCCCCGGCAGTCCAAGTTCGTGTGACGCAGTTACGGAGGGATAATAGCAGCCTGATGGTCGACGGAGTCGTCAACGGAGAGAGCTGGCCCATGCTAATCGACACTGGAGCATCGAGGACCATCGTCAGTCCCACCGTGATCCCGAAGTGGAGAGTTCAACCCACACAAAGGAACCTCCAGCTAATAACCGCGACCGGAGAGACCGCACCGGTACATGGCGAAGCATCACTGGAGTTCGTCATTGGTCGACGGGCGATAAAGCATCCAGTGCTTGTGGCTGACGTATCAAATGAAGTGATCATCGGACTGGACTTCCTGGACCAGAACAACATCATCTTGGATCTGAGTACCAACACTCTGCACTTCGGAGGTGAGGAACTTGCTTTGCAACCTGCGCACGAGTCCATCACCGCACGACGAGTAAGGCTGAGAGAAGACGTCATCGTTCCCGCCAGGACGGAGGTCAGCGCTGCCGTAATTGTCGACGGAAGTGCTGAGGGAGTGGCGGCTGTCATCGAGCCAAAATATGAGGACATCCTGACAAAAGGATTGCTAGTTGCCAAGACCCTCATCAACACGACGTTTCGGCCGTACGTCCGCTTGTCCAACCTGAACGACTACGACATTACGGTTCACCGGGACACCAACCTAGGAGTCTGCGAGCCCGTTACCTGGATTGCCCGCATCACCGACACGACGGACGGACACCTGCAGACGGACAACCGAAGAAGACGCGCACTCCCAGAAGAACTACAGAAGCTGTACCAAGGATCCCAGGACCATTTAGACGAGGAACAATCACGCCAACTTCAGGACCTGCTACGCGAATTCCAGGATGTCTTCTCCGTGGGGAGCAAAGACTTCGGCAGGACAAGCTTGGTCCAGCACAGAATCGACGTTGGGGACAGCGCACCGATTAGGGCCCCATTCCGACGTGTCCCGCTCGCCAAGCAAGCCGAAGTCGACCGAATGGTAGAAGAGATGAAGGAGCAAGGGGTGATCGAGCCATCACATAGTCCTTGGAGTTCTCCGATCGTGCTTGTGAAGAAGAAGGACGGTTCCACCAGGTTCTGCGTGGACTACAGGCGGGTGAACGACGTCACGAAGAAGGACAGCTACCCTCTACCCCGGATCGACGACACGCTGGACACCATATCAGGGTCAAGATGGTTCTCCACCTTGGATTTGAAGAGTGGCTACTGGCAGGTGGAGGTCCACCCTAAGGACCGCGAGAATACGGCGTTCTCTGTGGGCAGCGGGCTCTGGCAGTTCACCGTCATGCCATTCGGTCTGTGCAATGCCCCTGCGACCTTCGAAAGGCTAATGGAGTCCATTCTGAGGGGACTACACTGGAAGACCTGCCTGGTCTACCTAGCCGACGTCATCGTTCTGGGGAGAAGCTTCGAGGAGCACTACAGCAACCTGAAGGAGATCTTGTTGAAGCTACGGGCTGCCCAGCTGAAGTTGAGCCCCAAGAAGTGTCAGCTCTTCCAGAAGCGGGTCCAGTACCTTGGGCATATCGTCTCCGAGGAAGGGGTGCGCACTGACCCAGAGAAGACCGCAGCTGTGAGGGGGTGGCGAGTTCCGAAGGACAAGTCCCAACTACGAAGCTTCCTGGGACTCTGCACTTATTACCGTCGCTTCGTGAGGGGATTCGCCGACATCGCCAAACCTTTACATCGCCTGACTGAGCAGGACCAACTCTTCACGTGGACAGCAGAATGCCACAGTGCCTTCGAACAACTCAAGCAGGCTCTGTGCACCACGCCTATTCTGGCCTACCCCAGACCTGGAACAAGGTTCATCGTCGATACCGATGCCAGCGACTTTGGCATAGGGGGAATCCTGTCGCAGGTAGTGGACGGCGAGGAGAGAGTAGTGGCCTACTTCAGCAAGGCCTTGTCAAAGCCAGAAAGGAACTACTGCGTCACCAGGAAGGAGCTGCTCGCCATCGTGAAGACCATTGAACACTTCCACAAGTATCTGTACGGCCAAGAATTTCTCATCAGGACCGACCATGCATCCCTGCGGTGGCTCCTGAACTTCAAGCAGCCCGAGGGTCAACTCGCGCGGTGGTTAGAGAGGCTTCAACAGTACAACTTTGAGATTCAGCACAGGAAAGGCTAACTGCATTCTAACGCCGACGCCCTGTCACGAAGACCGTGCCCCGAAGACTGCACCTTCTGTGCCCGAAGGGAGGAGAACACCGGGATACAGTGCCGAAGGACTACCGTGGAACTTCAAGGGAGCTGGAGCCCCGAATCTTTCACGCGGGCGCAAGCAGAAGATGATGACCTGGGACTGATAGCCGAATGGAAGAGGGCCTGTGTCCCCAGACCCGGGTGGAACATTGTGAGTGACTGCAGCCCAAAGTTTAAGTCCTACTGGGCGCAGTGGGACTCGCTGATTGTAAGGGATGTCCTCATCTGCCGTACCTGGGAAAGCACCGACGGGAAGACATCTCGGGAACAAGTCGTCGTTCCAAAGGCTATGACGGAGGAAGTCCTGAAGGAAGTTCATGGAGGATCATCTGGTGGACACCTAGGGATAAAGAAGACCCTGGAGAAGCTGAGAGAGCGGTTCTACTGGATCGGATGCCGAACAGACGTGGAGAACCACTGCGCGAGGTGCCACGATTGCGCAGCCAGCAAGGGCCCAGGACGAAGACGACGGGGTCCACTGAAGACCTACAACGTGGGCGGCCCCATGGAGAGAGTGGCCATCGATGTTGCTGGGCCATTCCCGTTAAGCGAGGCAGGGAACCGCTACATATTAGTCGTCAGCGACTACTTTACCAAATGGCCGGAGGCGTATGCGCTCCCTAACCAAGAAGCCGCGACGATTGCAGAGACCCTGGTGAAGGAATTCGTCAGCCGGTACGGAGTCCCCCTGGAGCTGCACTCCGACCAAGGGAGGAACTTCGAGTCGCAGGTGTTCCAGAACCTATGCCAGCTGCTGGGAATCCGGAAGACAAGGACAACGCCACTACACCCTCAGTCCGACGGGATGGTAGAGCGATTCAATCGCACCATCGAGAACCATCTTCGAATAGTCGTCAGCGAGCACCAGAGGGATTGGGACAAACATCTTCCACTATTTCTCCTGGCCTACCGCGCCGCCGTGCATGAAGCCACCGGGTGCACACCAGCCCGGGCCATGTTTGGGAGGGAGCTCCGTCTACCTGTTGATCTTGCCTTTGGCCGACCTGGAAATGATCCGATCCTGGTAAGCCAGTATTGTCAAGAACTGGTCGACCAACTGGAGGACGTGCACGCGTTCGCGAGGAGGAAACTGCGGATTGAGACCGACCGAATGAAGACCCGATACGACCAGCAGACGGATGCCGGCGGATTCCACGAGGACGACCTGGTCTGGCTCTTCAACCCATTACGGAAGAAAGGCCTGTCACCCAAACTGCAGAAGTCCTGGGAGGACCCGTACCGAGTCGTGAAACGGATCAACGATGTCGTCTACAGGATCCAGCGGAGACCGAGGGCGAAGATGAAGATCGTGCATCGAGATCGCCTGGCAGCCTACGGAGGGACACAGACGGACCAATGATTGATCGGGACGATCAGCCTTTTTAGGAAGGGGGTGGTGTTACGGCTGTGAGTTCGTTTCATCGCTCGCCGCATGAGTCAAAACTGCCCCAGGGCTGGACTGCTCTCCCTCAGTGTATTGCATGCGCGTTACGCAACGGACTGCGAAGTGAAAGGGATGGTCCAGAATCTTCGTGACACCACCAGCGAAGGAAATGTCGAGAAGCCGTGTGTCCTGGACGATTCTAGAATTTATTGAGTCACCAGCCTGCTATATAAGCGGCTTCAACAGTGAGGGGACCGAGTTTTCTGGTGTTGTGTTTTACGAGCTAGTGCGAGCGATTATCTTGTGCGACAGAAGTGTGGTGACGAAGTGCTGTGCGAGTTACGAAATCCTGTGACATTGTTTCTCCCAGCTTGTGAACAGCGTACATCAAGTGCTCGTAAGTAACTGTATTTGTTGTACCTGAGGAAGAGGGGCAGGTAGCTTCTGCCAAGGCCACCGGACTCATTAGGACGGATTAACTTCTGTGGTCTGTTGCAAGTGAAAGGGGCCAAGAGCGCATAAGGAAGAGACTTGAGGAAACTGGAGAAGGCTCCTAATTGCTTGTATTTGCTGATTAGTGTAATTTTCTGGCCACAATAAAGTTAATTATTTCTTTAAGCAGTAATTGGTGTTGTGCTTTGTACCCCCACCGTAATCCAGTTAACAAAAGTGCCACTAGGGGGTGGCACGTAACAATATATACAGTATATGTGTTTTCCTATAATGACTGTAGATGTCACCCGATCCATTAATATCTTGTCCAATTAATAACAGAATTATTACAAATGGTGTCGCAACTGTGGATCAGTACCAATACAAATGTTACCACAGAATGGAGCAGAAGCATTACAAATGGACGTCCAAGAGTGAGGTTGACCCAAGTACAGATACAAGACTTCTGCCCAAGCCGGGTTACCATAGATAATGTACGCGCGAGGAAGGACCTTATAAGAAAAAGAGTGCGAGCATCAAGGCCCCAAGTAGTGCCAGCCAGTCGGCGAATGAGAGATGCCCGTCTTTTAGCGGCCACGAGAAGGGAGTTGAAATGTGGGCGAAGTAGGAAATGTTCGTCAAAGATAAGGCCAAGATAGATAAGGGTGAGTGAGACAGTGACGCGTTGGCGATAGATATGTATTGTAAGATTTTGTGGATTCCTGGTGGGCGCATTGACTCTCCGACGAGGTCAAAAGAGCGTTGTTTGAGCTTTTGCAGAATTAAGGCGAATATGCCATCGAGATAGGCTTGGACTTGCGCAGTCATTTGGGAGATCAAGGCAAACAGGGCAATACCGGCAATATTATCAGCAAACCAGAAGAGTTCTATACGGGGTTGAGGCTGGGGAATATCGGCGACTATGCGATGGAAGATAGAATTGAGAGCTCCTCTACCATACGTGGCAACAGGTCTGATTAGCAACTGTGATATTGCAACTTGACTTGTACTTACCAATGAGAGAAGATCCCATGGATGGCCATGTGGGTCGTGTCCCAGTTGTCTTGACTCTCGTACTTGCATCTCCGTCCCCCACAGAATATAGCACATTGGATCCCATTGGGAGTGACCCTCCGTAAGTTCTCTGACAGCACGTTGTAGTTGGCTGTAGGGTTCCCCGTTGGAGCCACTTCCTGTGCCATCCTGTAACCAGAAAACTCCAGTTAACATTCTTCTTTACCATAACAACGCCTAGAATGGACCGAAACAGCACTGAATATTTAATAAAAAGAAAGAATATTCGAACTGTGCCAGAAATTCCTAAGTAAAACGCAAAAATGAATTACCGAAACCGATAGTTTTGCCAAAGAGCATGATGTCTTCCTGCTATTCATGGCATTATTTTTCCATTACTTTTTATAAAATATTAAATTTTAAAAGCAAAAGAGGACATGTTAAGGATTTGTGTACCAACAAAAGGACGGTTGGTAGCCCTATTTACTGCATTTTGCTAAGCGAGGACTTGCTCTTCGGAGCATCTGTTCTGAGAGAGAGAAGGACACTCAGGGGTGGCTTTAGCATGAGATCACTCCGCCACGTGCCGCTCCATTAAGCTCTTTAAATTCTACAGTATATGGATCGTAGTCGTATTTACGAGGAGCGTATTATATTGTTTTAACTTTATTTTTTTCTACCCAAATGAAGTACATTACACATCAGTTGTTACGTCCACCTTTTTAACATAATCTCCTTGTAACTTTATGCACTTTTGCCATCGATGTGTCAGTCTCTTCAGACCTTCCTGAAACCATTCATTCGGACTCCTGCGTACCCATGCCTTGACAGCTGTGTCCAGAGGTTACTTCATGCTCCCGAACAGGTGATAATACTTGGTGCCAAGTCGGGAGAGTATGGTAGGTGAGGAAGCACCGTGAATCCCCTTTGATCAATGGCAGCCGTGGTCTCTCGGCTAGTGTGGGGGGCGGGCATTGTCATGTTGCAGAACCAGAAGCACACCTTTAGCCCATTTTTCTGGCTGCTTAGATTGAATGACATGATGTAAGCGCTTAAGGGTTGCCACATATGCTGCACTGTTAATCGTGGCCCCCCAGTTCCGGCCAGTCAATGAGGATGATGCCCTTTGTGTTCCAGAACACTGTCACCATTCGCTTGCTAACTGATGGCACTGTTCGACATTTCTTTGGCGGTGGACTGCCCCTATGCTTCCATTGCATGGTCGCCGTTGTGCGGATTTTGCAGAACTGGACACAGCTGTCAAGGAATTAGTTCGCAGCACTCCGAAAGAATGGTTTCAGGAAGGTCTGGAGAGACTGACACATCGATAGCAAAAGTGCATAAAACTACAAGGAGATTATGTTGAGAAGGTGGACGTAACAACTGATGTGTAATGTACTTCATTTGGGTCGAAAAAAAATAAAGTGTAAAACCATATAGTACGCCCTTCGTATACACTCATACGTCACAATGGCACTTACTGCATGTCGTGACCAAGCGGTCTATGGACCTCGTGAGCACTTTTCTACCAGTAGGAACACATGACAACTAAGCACTGGACGCATTTAAAACCTGCCACCACGATGTTGCCACATACTTTCCCTGCCTGCTATTTAGGTAACAGAGGAGTTATAGGTAATTTCTGAGTCTTCGGCGGGTTGGCCGTGACTAATCATAGTGAAAATGGCGCGGTAGGGGAATTAAAAGTATAGTGGTGAAAGGCAGGTAAGCTCTCAGATTTTAAACGTTGTTACCAAAATACTTTAGGGGACTTTTCGCTAAACATAGCGTCTTTTATAAAGGAGTAAAATGAACATTGTATGCTGTAATATGCGTTGAAAGAGAAGTATATAATTGTGAACGTATTGTTGAGTTAGTGCATTTGTTTCTTGTTGGATGATCTAATTGGGGAAATGTTCTCTTAGTCAAGGGGATTCAGAATCGGTGTGAAATCAACCCTGGTCCCATGCTTGATTTGAAAGCTTTGGTGCCTGCAAGATTGAATTCTGTTTGTAACCCTATGCGGTGAACTTTTTTCGTGTTCAGTGCAATTTTGACATTACCTTCCATAATTGTGTCAGAAATGTATTTTAGGAGGTGAAAGGTAAGTTATCTGTATCGTTTACCAGTGCTTAGCATCATTAATGTAAAGCATATGTCTGCTGTACGAGTCTTTCGTCATACGAGTCAGCCCTGAGGTAACAGAAAACAATTATTTTCGAATAGTCTTTAATTATGTAGTGTTGTTAGACTGGAGCTGAAATATACGATAAAGTACGTATTAATAATATTCACTGCATTCTCAGAAATTGGAGGGTTTCATGTTGATGTCTTCAATGAAACGGTGAAGTGAATGGTCTTAACTACATCAGGAATACAGGAAGGAATACGCTCTGAGGAATAAGTATTACGTGACCGCTAATCTCGCAGTAATGAGCCACGGAACATCCATTTTAATTGCAATCAGAACCACTAGATGTGACAATTCACCTCAAAAATCCCACAAGCATTAACCAGAAATCAAACTCGGTCTTCTTTGGTGGGAGGCAAGTAGCTTAGCCGTTGTGTCATCACGCCCAACGAATACCGGTGAGAAACGATGCTCATGACGATTACTTAAGTAATATTGGTTTTCTATTTCACTATTTGTACGAGTCAACATGGACATTTACAGGCGTGTCTTCCCTCAAGAATGTTCTGTGCCCCATCCCCTTTTAAAGAACACAAGCCACAACTGAGCTCTTAATCAACCAGCTGGAACCGCGGAGGGTGGAGAGCTTCCACTGTTGATAGCTAAATTAATAGCTAGGGAATGTCGCCGTTGCGAACGCAGCACCTGGTCGTCTGAATCAGGCTCAGTGACATCTACCTTGTCAAACATATGTTTCACTGCCTAGTAGCAAGGACGTTGCTATGGCAACGGCAGCAAGGCTGTGTGATGGGAAGCCCCTTATCTCCGCTCTCCGCTTTACCCCTCACTGGCTCTAACAGCACATTAGGTTAACTTAAGACCACTCTAATTTTTTGGGTAATAGCTTCTACCCTCGCCATCACGAATCTCAAGAAATCCCTGAACTATTTAGTAAAGTAAAACATTGAAATATAGGTTCATTTATTATCATCATCATCATCCATAGTCATATTTTACACCTGTAAATATCTAATCTACTAGCTGTAATACCCGTGCTTCTCTACTGATGATAAATTAACCTTAATGAACGTTCATTTTGTAGTATTGAGCGTCGTATGAACTTAGGCCCACACACAAATTCACACTTCCATCACATTTACCAGTGCCCCGCGATTTAGAGTACATTGGTGGTTGTCCTTTTATGAATGACCGATCCCACGGACAGCTTTTAAGGATAATGACCGAGTCCGTACATTTTATTTCAAGATTCCGGAACATCTGATAATGGCCAATCAGTACAGCAGACACCAAATGTGGTGTTTTAGCTATTAGGTCATGTAGTGTACACCAAGTCCTCATGTTGATAAACAGAGTGTACATAACACGACCTAATTGATGAAAACCGCGTAGGTTTTTTAAAATACAAATTTCAATACAGACGATACCATCACTTCATTTCAAGAAGGATCCCAAAGGTTGTTTACAGTATATTTAGGAGAGTTACGCTGCTCAGCTATGGGCATGCCTGCCATTCGTGGTGAATCCCATAATTGTGTAGATATTCCATTAAAATCCCCCAGCACAGTTTGAAACAGAAAAATTGATTGTCAGTTTAGAGTTCGGCTATTCCATCTATTAATCATGTCTGCCTTCATCAGTTGCGTTTATCTGGTTGAAAGACATGAAGATGTACATCACACCTGTGAAGAAATGTTTTAAGCATACGTCGGAGATTGCTTAACGTGTGATTGATTAGGAACATTTAGATACGTTCCATGCACACGCATCTCCCGTTTGAATAATAGGGATGTAGCCTGAGGAAGTTCGCGCCAGATAGCGCTCGTGTAGTACTGGGTAAGCGCAAGGCGATCGTCCTATGTTTCCCCCAGTCAGCTACGAGGAATGTATAGATTGTGACCGAGTTTTCTAAGCTAAAGTAAATTATATCTTCTCTAATTTTACTTCAAGACTATATTAATTAATTCTATAGGTATATCCTCTAATATATTATGAACGATTTTCAGCGTTTAAGCGTTAAACCGCTGTAAAATGAGCTACGGACTAGAGGCGCTATAACTAATGGGAGGAGGGAAGAATTAGTAGGCTACAGCGGTAATAACAAAATTCTAACACGCTTTATTATTCAAATTAAGAATAGGAGTCAGCATGCTTGAGTATTGTAGGCCTATATTGATAAATAGCCTATATCTCCATAAGACTTAAATCATAAATAGAGATTTCCCGGTCAATGCATGTGAGATTTTCAAAGTGAAATGCCTTGTCCTGTTCGGATTCCACGTTAAGAGGAAGTCCTCTGTGCCTTATGATCTCTAGATTAACGGTCACGTAAAACTATAATCTTCCTTTTATAAATAGAGATTTAAATATTCACTGGCTCCCCTTGCTTAAAGACTTCGATTCGTGTATTTTTTGGTTGATAGCGTATATGAAACGGTCTTGTTTTAAGGTAAACATAATCAAAGAAAGTTAATACCGGCATTGTTTACCTCAAAATGCATCGCAACGTTTGATTCTTTTGTAATTTGTCAATTTCTTAACACAAATCGTTTCCGTACCCCTTGGAAACGACTTAGGGGTACAGTATTTAAAAAGTTTGAGAATCCCTGTTTTAAGGCCATGAACTGTTTCCATTCATCTGGCTAACTTAGGCCTATGACTCAAGAATGTAGAAGTCAGTCACTACCGGTACCACATTCTCCGTCGGGCAGATGTAAGTTGACGATTAATTCTGATTTCAAGAAACCAACCATAATACGATTTTGACTGTTAATGTGACATTTGTTCTTGAAGTATTTGTCCGAGTATTGATGCCTTTGAAAATGGGAGTCACAAATGTTACATTCACTTCTTCCTGTATATTGACGATTTCTTCCCGTACCGTACTTCAATGGAGATAATTTATGCAGATTCTGATATTGTAGGCTTATCGTGGTAAACTGGCAATTTTCTTGTGTATGGCCTCTTCCTTATTTTTGTTGTGTTCGTGGTCCACGGAAAAAGCGATAGAAAAGTGCCCGGTTTTAATCTTGCTCTCTCACCTTCAAATACAAACGCATAAATTCAGTGGTTTTTATCGATATGTCTATTCAGTTTATAGGTAGGAATTATTTCCCTTTGTAAATCACACTTGCCCAACACAGTTTGCGTGAAGTCATCGAGTTGAAAACGATGGGAACACACTTTAATATTTTCGGTCAGATTTTCTTCACCGAAATGTTTCCTTCTAATAGCATGTAACCATTTCTTCCTCATTTCTTTATTTTGTGAAAATTGGTGACACGAAATCGGATTTCCCTGATTTTTGCAAAGAAGATCACTGCAATAGCTCGGCATAGTCACGAAAATAGCAATTTAAACAACTTAAATTCGTGGATATTAGCGGCATGAGAACACAGGAGACAAATGAAGAGCGCCTTGCGCTTACCCAGTACAACAGCAGTGCGCTCTATCGGTGCTAGTTCTATACATCCCTATTGTCTCTTCGATGAATTGCTAATGATTTTTAAGGTATATAATTCCCTGCTTGTTTTAATTTGGAATGTTTTTCTTTAAGTCAACTTTTTGACTAAAAATAATTATCTGTAAAATTTTGCCAAGTTACGGTATTGCATTTTATTCACACTCTTCATATCTTGTCCGCAGTGCTAAGTGATTTTTCAACCCTTATTTTCTCCCATAAAATACACAAATTCAGATTTTTTTTAAATTTTATAAAAGAGCGCTCATGTCAATGTATGTAACTCGAACAACGGTTTCGGAAAAGAAACTATTCTTTCGTTCACTAGCCTATTCTTCACCCCTTAAGAATATTGTTTTCCAAAATTCCTTTCGTATATCTTGCGTACGAACTGAAAGGAACCGCCATGCAATACTTCTTTCTAGTTGTGAATAGCATTCAAAGGGACTTTAGGAATTTGATTATTAATGACTATTAATATTTGCATTGACCCATTATTTTTGTCTTTAGTAGGCAAAGCATGAGCAAGTTCAGCGCAATGTTACATATGAATGGCTGATGTTTTAAAATGGTAGACTATATCACAATCTGAATGAGCCTATGTGTTAGCCAACCAGAGAAAATATACACCTATGAAGTTTCAACATAATCGGTTAAGTAGTTTATTGCGTGAAAGGAACTTTGAAGCAAGGTTTCAAGTTGTGTGCAGCGCTCGGCGGAGCTTTAACACGGAAAAACTATTAATGTTAGAAGGAAAATGCATGTTACATTTCTTGATAGGATTGACCATTTGCTCATTATGTTGGCTTTTAGCAGATAAGACATTCGTAAGATCACAGAAAACCATACTTTCCTGGGAATCCATCAGAGTTAAAATGCTTATATAAAATTGAATTTTAAGTAGGCCTATAGCCTACTTGGAGGGCCCTATTTCGTGATAGGACTAACCATTTAACCATTATTTCGGTTAATAAAAAGTACACCTACGCGTGAAAGAAACTGCAATACAAGATTTCGAGTTTTGTGCAGCGCCCGACAAGTTTTAAGCACGGAAAACCATAATTCCTTGGAAAACCGTTAGAGATAGGAAGGAAATGCATGTAACTTCTGGTATTAGTAGAAAAGAGAAGAACATTCTCAGTACGCATGTCGTGTGCAGTGGCGGATCCAGGCCTTGCGGGGCCTGGACAATATGATAAGGTGGGGCCCACAACAATAGGAAATAAAAGAATATCAAATCAAATGGAAACTAGTTTTGTAATAATAATAAAATAAAGAATAGTTACGATATTTTGAATACAGTACAGTACATTTTTTTAAACATGAAAGAAACCTTTAACTCCCTTTGAAGAAGATTATGTAAACTATGAAATAATATTAAAATATTACTTTGCCACTTTTTTCCGGCTGAAGTCTTCTATTATTGCTCTGAAATCTAAACATGCCAAACGGTCAAGGGAGGTCATAGCTGCACTGAAAAAAAAAATAAGAATTATAAATTAGTTTGAAAAGTATAATTAATTAATTAAATTTTAAAAAATCCATGGCGCGGGGCCCCCAGGATCGCGGGGCCCAGGGCAGTCGCCCTCCTCGCCCTCCCCTAGATCCGTCCCTGGTCGTGTGCTCCATTGAATGATAGAATTGTCCGTGTGCTCATTTAGCAGATAAGACATGAGCAAATCTAGTATAAAACTACATACATGTCCGGTATTCTAAAATGGTTTACTATATCAAAATCTGAATGCCGCTCTGTGTTAACAGACTATAGGAACTATAACCATGCAAATTTCAGCTCAATTTATTAAATAGTTTTTGCGTGAAAGAAGCACCGACAAACAGATATGCATCCAACGTATAGATTTGTATATTAGTATGATAGAATGATTGGAATCTGGCACCACTTGATTCACTACCCCGATACCCTTACAGTTATACAGCAATGTTAGTAATACACGTAAGTTTACATCTGAAATGCCCTTTACAATATGGTACTCTATTCATAGCATCTGCTTTAAATTTAATTTCCTTTCAACGCACCTGAAAAAGATACCTATGGACATTTTTAGCCTGTTTTCATCATATGAAATATAGGCTTACGAGATCACCTTTTATCCATGTATGTGTGTGACCCATATGAGTTTTGATTGGCTGAAGAGATTTCAGTGAACCTTGGCAAGGACTTACTACTACCCCGTCGGACCCCGAACGTGCCATTCAATAAGTTTCAATGTGTTTCACTTATCACACATGGCACCCGGGCGATATATTTCACCAGTACTCAATATCTCCGAAACGACTGCCGTAATCAACCTGAAAATGTGTATGGTGATAGAATACTGTGAAGTAAGTTTACATTTGTGACAACCTAGTGCCCAAGCGAAGTCCAAAAGCTTAAAATGTTTTTTTTTCTGGCAACTCAGTTATCCAAGTGTGATGAAACTTGTCAAAATATCTTTATTTATAGCTTAACATATTATTGATGTCTTACTCAATTCAATGGTATTGAAAAATTCAGGATGGTGGCTGTGCGAATTTTTAATATTGTTATGGTATTTGAAGCCATTTTCAGTGTTGCCTTAGTAAACAAAAGTTTGATGCTTTTCAGTCGGTGAACACGATTGTACCTAATGAGATGGGTTATTCCCTAATCCTGAAAAAATTACATGAGATTAATAAATACACTTGGATGACCAGTTTCGATCGTCAAGTGATCATCATCAGATCCATTTCACTTAGGCTATACAATCTATGGATGAAAATATGTACTATATATACACTTATTTAGTTGCAGCATTAGTTAAGATAATGCAACTCGTCAATATTTGTTAGTTGTAGTCTATGTGATGTTTTGTTAAGATACTGGAAGTGGTGATTGACCTCCGGAATTTGCTTATTTGGAGTGAATATGTGGTTGTTGTAAATGGTCAATTCAGAGTGTATTGTACTGAAAGTATGGATGAAAATATTTACAATATACTGTATACACTTATTTAGTTGCAGTATTAGTTAAAATAATTCAACTCGTCAATATTTGTTAGTAGTAGTCAATGTGATGCTTTGTTAAGATACTGGAAGTGGTGATTGACCTCCGGAATTTGCTTATTTGGAGTGAATATGTGGCTATTGTAAATGGTCAATTCAGAGTGTATTGTACAGGCTACTTATCTGGTTGAGTCTTGTGCGGTCCTGGTGAGAGCAGTTAAACTTTGTCACTGTCTACACTCGACTGAAGGGAAATTCCTGTGTGTGAGGGTCCCTTATCTTGTTGGGATATTCCCCCTCTCGCATTCCTGAGTGTCAAGTGTTCCTCGTACAAATGAACTGTATGTTGCTAAGTCCAGTCTCTCTAATGTGGTTATGTTATCGTATTCAAGATAATCTTCAACTATTAAAAACCTGGTTTCAAACTCGCCACGCATAAGCTAAAACGCCCTCTTCAAACTCAAGCCGTCTAATGAGAATGTCCCGGAACCTTTAATACTGCCGTTAGTACTGGCCTAGGTTTATTGAAGAAAATGATACATCGTACTGTGACCGAAATATAGTCATGTGACTCGGCTACCCTTACCGTGGTCTACAACGAAGCGAAGGATCGCCAGCCTATCTACACCGAGAGCTTAAGGGCGAGTCTCCGAACCCAGGAATAATTTATTTTATGTGTCCAGCATGCAAATCCATTCTTAAGAAATCTCACTGCTCATAATTAATTAGAACATCCTTTAATGAATCATCGTTACTTATTATTGTCAAGCAAAGATAACAGAAGATATCAGTTGACAAAGGTTAATTATTGTAGCAGGAAACCGAGTGTTTCTTATCAATCTAATGTGAAGCTCCTGATTATGACGACAGTAAGAGGTATGATTTCTCCTCAAACCCCTCTCCACCCACGTGACGAGGAAGCTAGTCTGCAGTACGGTGTCGTACCTGACATGAATTCATTCACATATAGTCTGCAGTACGGTGTCGATCCTGACTAGAATTCCTTCGCATATAGTCTGCAGTATAGTGTCGAACCTGACTGGACGACATTCAGATTTGATTTCAATCACGGGACGGTCGCGGACGTGAATGTCAAGTTCGCGAGTGCAATTGAGTTGAACGTAGTGATTTAATTTCGATACCAGACGGGAGAACGGTTTATTCTAATGCCCGACCTACAGGTCATAAAAATTCAGTGCTAACATATGAATTTGTAGCAAAGGCTGATGCAAGTAAACCATAAACTATTTGAAAGTGAACATCTGAACACTGAGATCATACCACACCACAATGGACTTATAAAAGAGACTACGTGCCGCATGTAAAGGGAACACTTTCGCGGTGCCAGCAACTTTCAAGGCTAACTGCATAGTACATATCCACATGGAAAAACAGTTATGTCGAGCGCAATTGTAAGCTATTAGTAGCAAGACATTCACACAACAGTATAAATGATAGCACGTTCCAACTGAACATATTTTTGATCGGAATACAGTTCTATGAAAAATACAGTAAATATAATGCAAGTCACGATTACTAGTAATTTGTGGAACATTATGCCAGCAGTGGTGGACACTCAAATGATTTTTTGGGACCAAGATTTTCCAACACGCAACTTTCACATAATCTGATCAGCATGGGAACATTCGAGATCTTATACTCATACAACATGATGAAGGCTTAAACTAAATAAGGAAAAACTTCTGAGAATAAATGGATACCAGAATTATAATTAAGACTAATAATACGTCGTACAATCAACACGATGATGGGGTTCCATGAATTTAAAGGTCGACGATCTTGGATGATGAAGGGCAACTTTAACTACCATGGCATCGTACGACATCACGACACCTTTAAGGGCAGTGAGCCCAAACCACACCAATTCTGCACAATGATAGCCATCACCATGAATTAATTCATATGTTTTTATTTCAGATGACTGATATATTATGCCTGATTTTCAAACATAAAGAGCACATTAGGAGTAAGACATTGCCATTTATAATAATTTCTTCAAACATATTTTCAACGAACTTAATAATTAATATTTTCATTACTTAATTCATAAATTAAATAAATTTAATTTAATTCCGTCTTAAGAATATTTCTCTATTGTGAATTTTTCATCAAATTATTATTGATGTGATTGCAGATGGTTTATCGGATATTTAACAACGATAGTTAACTAGTTTAACTAATTGAATCTAATTTAACATGATGAATAACAATGTTATTGGTTTTACGTCCCTTTTAACTACTCTGGCTTCTAGAGACGCCGGGGTGCCGGAATTTTGCCCCGAAGGGGATCTTTAACGTGCCAGTAAATCTATTGGCACGGCTCCCTCACATTTGCGCTCCCTAAATGCCACCTGACTGCGCCAGGATACGAACCTGCAACCTAGGGCCCAGCAAGCGAGAACGTTACCGCTGAGCCACGCAGCCAGTCATTTAACACCATGAATTAATTTTGAAACATAATGAATTAGTTAAGCAGAATTAATTAAATAATAATAATTACTTAATATGTATCAGCCTCCGTGGCTTAGGCGGCAGCACGCCGGACTCTCACTGCTGGGTCCGTGGTTCAAATCCCGGTCACTCCATGTGAGATCTGTGCTGGACAAAACGGAGGCAGACAGGTTTTTCTCCGGGTACTCCGGTTTTCCCTGTCAAAATTTCATTCCAGCAACACTCTCCACTATCATTTCATTTTATCTGTCATTCATTTAATCATTGCCCCAGAGGAGTGCGACAGGCTTCGGCAGCCGGCACAGTTCATATCCTCGCCGCTAGACGGGGGCTTCATTCATTTCATTCCTGACCCGGTCGGAGACTGGAAGCAGGATGTGGATTTTCATTTTCACTTAATATGTAGACTATCATCGATCATGATTGCATTTTGGATGGCAATTTATGACTAAAACTTTGAATTATAATTGCAGTTATCCGACAGTGAATTTACCGGTCATTAATTTGAATTGATGGATTTAAAAGTATTCAGATGATTAAATTAATAGTTTATCAAGTAGTATAAAGCAGTATTAGTAACATTTTTTGCTTTGAAACAGCACATAAATGATAGCACGTTTTAACATTTATTTTGTAGACACTTTATTTTAAGTAGTCTTATAGTAGCAACTGTTGGATATGAGTTAGGTGGCCAATACAACATATTTAAAAGATTGAAGTTTATGATAAGAGAATTTCACTACTGGTATTGGTGATAACGAGAATTCAAGGATGTGTCAGTGGTAACACAGTCCTAATATGATAGTTTATGATTTGCGTGCTAATGATAATAATGAAATGATAATCATTTATGATGAAATATAAATGCTGTTAGACGAATGCTGATTATATCAACTTCAAGAAACATTAAAAATAATGTATTGGATTTTAGCTAAATCTGATAATTTCTTTAATGAATGACTAGTTGAATCTCAGGAGATCTGTAACCAATGAAATTAATATTTAACAACGCAATATCAATTAATTAATTAATTAATGATTATAGAAAGGAATTATGATTATTTATTGATAATAATAATTTATTGAAATTAAATCTTGGAATAGACATTTATGATGGACATATTGCTACAAATTAATCAAATGAATTAGAGTATTATTGATGAGCATTGACATGGAGAAGATATGAAATTGATAACATTTGAACAATACGATAATGTCAAATGTAACTTGTATATATTTTCTTCAGTTTATTACATGAGAATTATTTAAGATCAAGATTAATCTGTGATAATCGATCCACACATTAATCAATTAAAATAATAATATGTGTGAAATTTCAAGTGTATGTATAGCTAGCTTAGTTACTGGGAAAGTGACATGTGTGAAGTTTCATATTTAATTTTCTTTATTGATCCAAAAGCTGAAACAGTGGAAAAGGCAGTGATATATTTTTATTTAAATTCAAATTCAGCTTACCCAACGAACGATTGAACTCTAATTTCAATTTCACATAACCCCAAATAAATATTAAATCAGGACAATCAATTGGTAGTATAGGACTTATGGATCCACGATCTCAACGTAAGAAAATACCAATTTGATTGCATGAGTGTTTTATTTTTATTTTGTGTGTTCGTCTGCTCTTAAAATAAAAGAGATCATATTATCTTAGAAAATCTAAATTATTCCTGCAGATTTGAGCTTCTACCTGATTGAATAATACGATCCTATTTTATTTGGAAATATATGTCCGAGTCAACCTTTCTCACCTATCCCATTAAACGACCCGAGATACTCGATCTCTTGCCAGCCCGAACGTACATTTGATTTTTGATTAGATTTTTCCGGATATATGTTCGGGGACTCCTAAATTATTTGTTAATTCACTGTATCGTTTCGTGGACATCACGTTGTGATTGCCGGGCCGACGTGACATCTGGGAAACGGGTACAGCGAATCCTGATCCAATAACATGTTTCCCTTATTAATCCCTTATCTAGCTTGGCAACATCTTCATGTTGTGTCTTGTTTCCGAACAGGGTGTGTTTTCTGGTAGAGTGAAGAGGGGTGTGTTCGTTTAAATTATTGGGTTTGTTTCTTTTAGCTAAGTATATCTCGATTGATTTCGGTTCGTGATGAATTATTTTTAAGTCGGTTTCAATGTTATTGAGACTGCTGTAAGACTGATATTGAGATGGGTGCTAAGTGGTCTTTATGAACAAGACGTAGTGAAAAGCAAGTTTTAATCCGGCGTACTAGCCTAAATGTGACATGTACAGTATGTGTGATAAATACTTTTGATACAGTATAAATCACTGAATAATTTTAATAGAGTAATTTATGTGTAAATTTTAGGGTTATTATTGTGTTCGTAAAAAATGGTGTACTGTAGCGTGCCGTATTGTAAATCTCGTGAAGTTAAAGGCAATGGACTTTCGTTTCATCAATGACATATTGAAACAATGTGTTCTAGCTGTTTCACGTGAGGGGGTTAAAGCCAGGGTCTTTGTGGACACCAAAACAGTCTTCTACAATTTGTAGCAAGCATTTCAAGGATTCTGATTATAAATACTACAAAGAGAACGCTCTTACCGAACGCATTTCCGACGGTTTTTGAGGACTACCCCGAACATAAACAAGCACAACTAAATAGAAATACGCGCAAAAGAGCACGTGTCGATAGATACATACATATCAACAATAAAAGGAAATGTTCAGACAATTTAAATTTTACGGAAGACTATTGTAATGAACGAATCGAAGAAAACCATAATCAACCAAGTGTTAGTGTAGGAACGCAATGTTCTGCAATCAAGCAAACTCATTGCAAGTCAACAAAATTAAAATTAAGGAGGCTACTAAGAAAAGATACAGTATACAGAATTACAATTAAGTCATTGAATCAGAAGATAATTTAATTGAAACAGAAATTACATTCAGTGCAACGTCAGGACAAACTCGATGTTCAAATATCGAAGCTCAAGAGTGAAGCGGATCGTGGGGACTTGAAGGCTAATTTCTTACTTGAACAAATTCGAGCTTTCACGAAACGAAAGTGTAAATACGATGAAACAACAATAAAAATATGTGTATTGCTCTCTAATAAATCACCGTCGGCTTACCGCTTACTGAGAGATATAAATATTTTACAACTTCCTCATCCACGAACACTGAAAACGTACATTTGGAATACGAACGGAGAGACAGGTGTCACGTCACTTGCAAAAGCTAGGTTGACAGCTGAAGAAAAATCACTGACTCACGATAATCTATTGTATGACAAGAATTTAGACATGTTTCTCGGCATTAGTGATATTGAGGAAGATGCATTTGGAATCGAACATAAATTGGCTAATAAATTATTATGCATACTGTTCAAGGGCCTGTCATCCTTCTACAGGATACCTGTTTCGTTCTACTTTACATGTGGACTCACAGAACAACAGTAAATCTAGGACAACACTGGACGCAGTGACTGCGGTGAGGAATGCGGCTTCAAGGTCATCAGAATAGTGACGGACAACTGTCAGGTGAATGTGTCAATGTTTGAGGCGCTGTGTGGCGGATGTGTCACTCATGAAATTCGTCACCCGAAAGACGAGCAGAAGCCACTTTTTCTTAGTTTCGAACCCCCAGGGGCTCACATCTAGTGGGACGTTGGTTGGCGACCACGGGGCCCCAGCTGAGTCCAGCATTACTTCCACTTACTTGTGCCGGCTCCTCTCCGTCTTCTTTCCTGTCGACCTCACTTGGTCAACTCTTGTTCTCTTCCGACACCGACGGTATTAGGGTATCCGAGGCCTAGGGAGTCTCTTCCTTTCCCGCCTTAATTGGCCCTTGTCTCATCTTTTCTGATACCCTCCTTCTACGAGGGGTCAGCCTCCTTTTTCTTTTCATGTTATCTCGTTCCTTCTGCTCAAGGCCCTCAAGGAGGCAGGGTGTATGTGGCCCCACCACTTCTGGAGCACCCTAGATATTGCTACACCCTCAGGGGCTCACGGCTGGTGAGTTCGGGAGTTGGCGACCCCGAGGGATTCCTGAGCTGGGTCCGGTTTCCCCCTTTTGTCCCTTACCTGTGGGGTGGACCCTCTCCTCTTTCACTTTCCTATCAGACTTTCAGGGCTCTCCTTCCTTCCAAGTCCCTCAATCCGCCTTCTTCGAGGGTTGAGGGTATTTCTTTTCCTCCTGTCCTTTATTTGCAGTAGTGTGGTAACAGGGGTTCTGCGGCACTTAGGAAGTTGTGAGCCCCTGCGACCTTGGAATGGAAGGAGTCATGCTAGGAGGGCGTGATTGGATTCGTTTTTTTCGTCTCGTTATCCTCTTTACAGGGATATAGGTATGGAAAAGGTAAAAAGCTGGAAACATGTTTTTTATGGAAAATGGGTTTTTGTGATTTTCCCTAATATTGCGAAAACTGAAAACGTGATGATGACGTGCGTGATAGTATTTTTTCGTCTCGTTGTCCTCTTTACGGAGATGTAGGTATGGAAAAGGTAAAAAGCTGGAAACATGTTTTTTCATGGAATATGGGTTTTTGTGATTTTCCCTAATATTGCGAAAACTAAAAACGTGATGATGACGTGCGTGATAGTATTTTTTTTTGCCTCGTCGTCCTCTTTACAGGGATATAGGTAAGGAAAAGGTAAAACGCTGGAAACATGTTTTTTATGGAAAATGGGTTTTTGCGATTTTCCCTAATATTGCAAAAACTAAAAACGTGATGATGACGTGCGTGATAGCATTTTTTCGTCTCGTCATCCTCTTTACAAGGATATAGGTATGGAAAAGGTAAAACGCTGGAAACATGCTTTTTATGGAAAATGTTTTTTTGTGATTTTCCCTAATATTGCGATAACTAAACACGTGATGATAACGTGTGTGATAGTATTTTTTCCTTTCGTTGCGCTCTTTACGGGAATGTAGGTGTCGAAAAGGTAAAAAAGCTGGAAACACGGTTTTTGATGGAAAATGGGTTTTTGTGATTTTCCCTAATATTGGGAAAACTGAAAACGTGATGATGACGTGCGTGATAGTATTTTTCGTCTCGTTGCGCTCTTTACGGGAATGTAGGTGTCTAAAAGGTAAAAAAGCTGGAAACCCGGTTTCTTGATGGAAAATGGGTTTTTTGTGATTTTCCCTAATATGGGGAAAACTGAAAACGTGATGATGACGTGCGTGATAGTATTTTTTCGTCTCATTGTCCTCTTTACGGGGATGTAGGCATGGAAAAGGTAAAAAGCTGGAAACATGTTTTTTATGGAAAATGGATTTTTGTGATTTTCCCTAATATTGGAAAAACTGAAAATGTGATGATGACGTGTGTGATAGTATTTTTTCGTCTCTTTATTCTTTTTACGGGGATATAGGTATGGAAAAGCTAAAAAGCTGGAAACATGGTTTTCTTATGGAAAAGGTGTTTTTGTTAATTTTCGAGTTATTTGGAAAACGAATCAGGCGATTTTTATGACGGGCATGTTGATGCATTTGTGTCGTTGTTCTCTTTACGGGAATGTAGGTATGGAAAAGCTGAAATCATGGTTTCCGTCATTTTTTCGAGATCGTTGAGGAAAAACGGGGAAAAAGTAAGAAACCAGATTTGAAGTCACGTTATGTTAAGCGCTATGATGTTGCTTAAACACCTATGCATTATTATTATTATTATTATTATTATTATTATTATTATTATTATTATTATTATTATTATTATTATTATTATTATTTGACAGGGCTTGACTGGGCTCACACGCAGAGAGAGGACTTGCTTGATGAAATGAGAAATGAAAACTTTGAGACTGACCCACGGCGAGCAAGACAAGACAGTGGTCTTATCATCGTACGTGCTTTGGAGGCAGAGAGATAATAGCCTGTTGTTCGCATGCAGGTGGCTGTTATCTGACCCAGACGTGTAACTCGAAATTGCGATGAAGGACATACAGCTCTGTCGAAAAGCTGATCATTGCATTCCCACGCACACACACACACACACACACACTCATGCAGAGTTTGCAAAGCTTGTGAGAATCAGTCTGACTTGTGTGTTCCACAACATCCTACGCGTAGGAACAAAAAAAGTAAAGTGTTAACTTTGCATCTTGTTGAGGAGACATATATGTTCTGAGGGTAAGAGAGAGTCATCATTCTTGTGATCATATTTGAAGACGACGGATGCAAGTGTCTTATGCTCTTTGTAAAAAATTACGTGAACCGCGGCCATACTTGTAATAAGGTAGGTTCATTATTGTTAATTATGACATGATTGGTTTTATTGTCATTTTGTGAATGCGTGAAAAGTAAGTTAGTGACTGATTGTATTTTTTTGGGATTTCGTTTGTTGCAGATTTGAAAAAACGTCATTAAGTCTGGGAAAGCAGACAGAGAAACAGTGACAGTGACAGTGACAGTGGCGGCAAAGAGCACGTTTGCTGAAAGCATTATAATTCATTATATGGTGAGTACATATTGTTTCATTACTTTTATTGTTGTTGTTGTTAAATGTATGCCATTTATTTCATGGAAATTTATAAACTTATGGCGTGTATTTAATATTGTTTCAGAATGAAGACGTGTATGGAGTGAACACGCTTTAACTACCGCCACGCTTGCGAAATAAATTAAAAAAGGTGAGCTATGAATATAGATTAATTCTTTTCTTTGTAAATGACCTTGTTACTTTTCGAGTGAGCGTCTTATCTATGTGTGCACTCTTGAAACCTTTTTTTGTTTTTAGCAACTCTTATGAACGAATGAATGAATGAATCAGTGAATGAATGAATGAATGCATATGTTTAATGTATATAACCATGACTAATAACGGATTGTATTGGTTTGTTTTTCAGATAAATTGTGGAAACAAATCAACAGATACCTTGTTGGTGATCATCTCCGGCTGAGGCCAATTGCGTAGGATCTTCATTAAATTGCTACGACCATTGTGTGCCTGTGAGCGTGATTGTGTGCCAGTCAGTGAAACCGATAAGTGTGGCCGTGTGGAATTGCAGGTTTTGGATTAACCTATTCTAAGGTAAGGTTTGCACGTTTATTAGTCCATTTTATAATCATGTCTATATCAGAAAGTGAAGTGTTAGTGTGGCAGCCTTTGGCCAAATGTTTCAAAACGCGAGTTTGCTCGCCTAAAGATTTTGTGGAATTAAGTTTTCCCATTTTTTTGAGTGAATGTGAACAAGGCTTAAGATTGCATCAGGCTTTAAAAATCAATTTCGAACTACTATGTGAATTTACGATGATAAAATATAATGTTGAAGAGAAACACACCTTCAACTTTTGTACAAAAATGGAGAAAGTACTGATAGCTGATAATTTGGAAACGAGGTATCAGGAGAAAACTATTCAAGCGCTTATCACAAAATTTGATAAGTTGCAACAGGGTCCCAGTGGCTTGGCCCTCAATAGCATTGCCTATTTGCAAATTAATATTTGTAAATAAAATCCATTAAATGCAGGAAGTAGCTACATTCCCACACCGAGCTTTATCGCTCCCAGAAAGGCAGTGATCAACATACGCAACAAAGACGATTACTGCTTTTTGTGGAGTATAGTTAGCTGTCTGCAACCCTGTGAAGGCAGTCATGTTTACAGGTTTACAGACCAGGGAAGTACAAAGAATTGTTTAACCACGTGAAACAAACTCTCAATCTCGAGCGTGTTTCATTTCCCATGTCTCTAGGTAAAATTCATTTATTTGAGAAAGATAATTCAAATTTCTCCTTCTTGGTGTATGGCATTGAGGGATCCAATATTGTGGGCCCCTTGTATGCCACCAAACAGGTAAAGCAACATCACATTCACTTGCTTTTCCTGTCTAATGGGGATAAAAGCTATTATTGTTGGATAAAGAATAATTTAGGAAAACTAGTAAGTAGCCAAGTGTCTAACCATAATGGTAAGACACATATTTGTGAGCGCTGCCTTCAATATTTTACAACTCCTGAACTTTTATAACGACATACGGAAGACTGTGAAGGGCAGACGGCAGTAAAGCTAGTCTTGCCCGAAGGGAATGACGCAGTCTTAAAATTTAAGGCCACTAATAAACAAGACATGGTACCATTTACTGTTTACGCTGATTTTGAGGCCCTCACCGTTCCCATTCAGGGATGTGAACCAAGCCCCCATACAAGCTCAACCTATCCAGTGCAGAAACATGAGCCTTTTGCTGTAGCCTATTTTGTTGTCTGTCACTATGATAATTCCCAATGTGAGTATGTAAGTCACAAAGGTCAGGATTGTGCGAGGTGGTTTGTTGATCAAATGGCGGCTTTAGCGGGCAAAGTAGAAAACATTTTGAACAACCCTCTACCAATTCAAATGAATGACGTACAGCAAAGAGAATATGATCAAGCCACCACCTGCCACATTTGTGAAAAGCCCATTTTAGGCGGAGAAAAAAAGTAAGAGACCACTGCCACAGGACAGGGCATTTTAGAGGTGCTGCTCATAGCGAATGCAATCTGAAGTACTCTACACCTCGCTTCCTCCCTGTCTTCTTACACAATTTCTCTCGGTATGACCTTTACTTCATTGTAAAACAATTTGCTCATGTAATTAAGAGCAAATTCAGCATTCTGGCTAAGAACCATGAGAGCTTTACCTCACTTTCATGGAGAAAAGGAAGCATGAGCATTCGCTTTCTCGACTCATTCAAGTTTATGTCTAGTTCGCTGGATAGTCTCGCGAAAGGCTTAAGCGAAGATGAGTTGAAACATACCTATTCCCACTTTACGGATACAAATCAATTTAAATTGTGTGTTCGTAAAGGCCATTTTCCTTATGCTTATGTGGGAAGTTACGAGGTTCTTGAAGAAACGTCTTTGCCGCCAAGAGAAAAATTCTTTTCCCAGTTAACTCAAAGCACCATTAGTGAAGAAGACTATGCCCACGCACACCATGTTTGGTGAGTGTTTGGCATAGAAACCATGGGCCAGTATGCTATGCACAACTTAAAATTAGACGTGTTGTTGTTGACAGACGTGTTTGAAACGTTTCGTCAGCTATGTCACACGATCTATGGCCTTGACCCCGCCCACTACTATACCAGTCCAGGGTTAAGTTGGGACTGCCCTCAAATTTACTCACATTGAGCTTGATTTACTGACGGATCCCGATATGGTACTGATGATGGAAAAAGGGATTCGTGGGGGGTTCGTATCGCTCAATCAGCGACATGCCAAGGCAAATAATCATTACATGCCTGATTATTGTCCCGAAGAACCTGAATCCTATCTAATGTATTTCGACGTAAACAATTTATACGGTCACGCTATGAGTCGACCACTGCCGTACAGAAACTTTGTCTGGCTGTCTGAGGATGAAATTAAAGATTTTAATGTGCATAGCGCCAGCAAGCAACAGGACGTAGGGTATGTTATTGACGTTGACTTAGCTTATCCCCCCCATCTCAGACAGCGACATGGTGATTTCCCCTTTTGCATAGAGAAAATGGTGCTGCCCGAGAGTAAGGGCGATCATATGACATTGATGGGTACCTTGTATGATAAAAATCACTATGTGTTGCATATTGACATGCTGGTAGAATGTTTAGCCCGGGGCTTAACCCTGAAAAAAATCCATACAGGTATTTCTTTTTGTCAGAAACCGTGGTTGAAACCATACATGGATTTAAATACCAGTCACAGACAAAGTGCCACTCAGCCATTTCAAAACATTTTTTTAAAACTGATGAATAATTGTATCTATGGCAAGAGTTTGGAAAATGTACGGCAGTATAGGGACATTAAATTGGTCAACACATGGCATGGCAGATGGGGAGCTCAAAAATATATTGCAAAACCAAATTTCAAATCTTTAAACATTATTAATCATGATCTACTGACTATTGAACTTGCCAAAACTAAAGCGGTCATGAATAAGCTTATCTATTTAGGGCAAGTCATTTTAGATTTTTCAAAATTGTACATGTATAAATTCCATTATGGTTTTGCAATACAGCGATTTGGTAGCATTTCCTTGTTATATACAGACACGGATAGTTTTATTTACCATATCCGTGACTGTGATCCGTATGTCGTTATCAAACAAAACCCAAAATGGTTTGACACGTCCTCGTTTAGTGAGAAGAACGTGTTCGATATCCCCCGTCTGAACAAAAAAGAAATTGGTTTAATGAAAGATGAGTGTTCAGACACCATGATGACTGAGTTTGTAGGTCTCGCTCCGAAAATGTATAGTTTTCGACAGGTGGATCGATGCGAATCTATGCGAGCCAAAGGGATTAGCCAGCATGTGGTTAAATGACTATGTGTGGATGATTATTTACGTGTCCTTCAGACCCACACAGCCATGACACATTGTCAGTTTAGGATTCTCTCGAAAAATCATGAATTATTTTTAATGAAACAGCGAAAACAAATACTCGCTTTGTTGGACGACAAGAGACAGTGGTGTCAGGATATGATGACAAGCGTCCCATTTGGTTACAACCAGTAATGGTTGTTGCTATTGTTGTTGTACAACACGGCAAGTGTTTGGTTTGGTTGCTATCAAATGCGTGATGCCATCTTGAGCCTCGGAATAAAAATAAAAAATTGTAGTGTGTCATATAATTTTTGTTTTTTAACCTGTGTGCATGGATGTATGCATGGATGTGTGAATGCCTGTAAATAGTTGTACATAAACTGTATGTCTTGTGCTATTTGCCTGTCAACGCATAAAGAGAGCCATGCATCAACGTTTGCATTGTTCAATTTGCACAGGCTGGATTAAAAACATGTTGGCTTTTTTAGGTTAGGTTAGGAAAAAAACAAACAAGTAGCCACCCTCACTATTGATGTCGCTTAGTAGGCCTCATGTTTCAGCAAAGTGACCATTCACCCTCAGTAGGTATGCGGCTTAATAGGCCACACTAGGTTGTGGCTTAGTAGGTCTCATGCAAGAACAAAAGAATACTAATCTGTTGCTTTTACTGTGCACAATCTCTCACTTTATGCCTAGTGTTACGAGTGCTAATATATTTGAAAACAACACCAATCCAATATCTGAACAGAAATTGTTTTTTTTTTAATCTGTTGCATGTTATGTTTGCCGCCTACAGCTAAATAAGTCAACAGACAGATGGTTATTTATTTGTGTTTGCTTATTTTTTATTTTATTTTTGCCATTGACTTAGGGGACAGACAGTGTATATAATACATAGTATTTTTATTTATTCACTTAGTAAACGGCAACGACTACTTTTCAGATTCAATAATGAACCACGATGGAGATTGTTTTATCGTCACAAAACACACCACGTTCAATGAATATGCCACGATGGTGTCTCATAATCCTCAACGTGTGGCCTATCCTTCAGAATATAGAAACACGAAAGTACGCATTGATACCACGTTTTATGACAGCATTATGGATGATGACATAGTTTATGATCCAGGCCATCACTATTGTAAATCTTGTATGCTACATTTTGGTTTTCAAAATAATGTATCCACGCAAGTGATTCATAAAGCATGGTACGGTTTAACCATGAATCAAGTGATTGTTAAATTAGCTGACGAGGATCATTTCGCAGATTTTTGGTGTACAATATGTACAAAACCCCTGTTTAATGTTTATTTTCTAATAACCTCTCAAATGTTTTGTTTTCATTTTTATAAATTTCCTGCTGAGGAACGAATCACTTCGTATCGACAACAAGCATTTCGCCAACTTTGTCTTAGCTTACCTATCAATCAATATTCGCCTCATAGAATGAGATTTGTTAGAAACTATAAACAACATGTCATGATTATGACTTTATTTTGTTTACATTCGGCTTTCAGGTGCATACTTGACGTTTAGAATACATTTGGCTATTTTTTGTTTGTTTTAGTTTATCGTGTATTCACGTTGATGAACACATACACACTGGTTTAAATTTGTAGTTTTTTTAAATTTTGTTTCTTTCTTGGTTTGTTGGATGTAGACATGGATATTAAATGCATAGCGTGTTAACTTTGCCTTTTATAGGTTACCAACAGCATTCAGATGTTTGCCCCTAGTATCTGTTGATACTATTTATTTAACAGAACGCAGTGTGAATTTACACAACAACAGGGCAAACGAATACAAGTCATTCAACAAGGGGATGATAGGCTAATTCCCATTGACAACAGAGACATACATTTACCTCCAAGTGAGATCTTGAAAATGATTCACACTTAATTTTGATAAAACATTTCCAAATGTATGTTTTGACTGAAAAGGATACAAACATTATTATATTTTTGTTAATTTATCCAATACTATCTACAAATTAAGCCATAAACGCTCAGGCTTAAAAACACAACACTCTTTGATGTACAAAGTTATTGTTGTTGTTGTAATATAAGGACGAGAGTGTTAGGAAGTAACACTCTTTTCTTTGGTTATAGACAACCATGGACGCCTTGAACGCCATTGGTCAAGATTGTGGCTTTGCACCGAAGAAAATGAGTGTATTGCCTACGCAAACACCCTTTCGCATACATAAAATTCAAAAACTAAAAACCAAATTTGGTGAACGAGCTCTTTGCATTTGTCAAGACTTTGAGACATTTCTTCCCACACGATTTAATAACCTACCAGATAATGTCATGGAGGATGTCAATTCCAGTATTCACCCTGTCTCTTTAATCTATGAGGATGAAAAAATAATCGTTGCATGATTCGTTTAGTAAAAATAGAAAACGAATAATCATTGTACGCTAGCCGTGACTTTTTGTTTATTCATGCCCTATTCTTCAATAACTATAATAAAATAAAATTATTTTTTGGTGCTCAACAGTTTGACGTTTATTATTTGTTGCTCAACGTTTATCATGGTAAATAATAATAATAATAATAATAATAATAATAATAATAATAATAATAATAATAATAATAATAATAATAATAATAATAAATATTCTAAACTTGTGCTTAATGGTAGAATTTTTTGTTTGTTTTTTGAACCTTAAGTCATGTCAATACAATGATGTCTATGATGAGCATAGGTAAATGCTAATTTTTGTAAGTTCTCTTAATTGGAGATTTTTTAAGCCTTAGGCTACGTGAATAGAATCATGCCTATGATGCATGTTTATAATTAGTTTACCTTTTTATTTTCATGTACATAAATAGTTTTTTTAATAAGTTGAAACGTTATGCACTTAAGCCTCGCTTGTTCATTCAGCACTCCCTTATGCACCACTGCCACAAGTAAGAAATAAAAGGTTAGAGAGAGACATATTTTTAACAAGAAATCTATTATACACTATTTACTAAATAAATAAATAAATAAATAATTTAAAGATAACGTCACATTTCCTTTACTGCAGACATGGTTTTGCACTACACGTTCTTCTTTTTTTTCAAATTCTAATAACATGTTATTTTATTCAATAATAAGCGTTTAACAAAAACATGGTTCTAGAGTAGATAAAGATTTCATACACCAGTATCACGTACTTTTAAAACATGATTTTGGTTTACCTGTGGTTGTTAGATCAACAACAAGCGAGCCTTAAGCACATGACGTTTCAATTTACTTTATGAATAATAATAATAATAATGGACTCTTGTCCTTTTTTATTGTTTGTGATTTAAAATAGCATTTATAGCAATTTTTATACAATTTTTGATTATTATTATTATAATGATGTTACTATTGATGAATAATGATGGACTTTTGTCCTTTTTTTGATTGTTTGTGATTCAAAAATAGGTTTAGTACAATTACCATGTATATAATTTTTATACCATTTTTTATAATAATAATGATGAAACTATTAGTTAAAATGATGGACTTTTGTCCTTTTTTTATTGTTTTTTGTTTATTGTTTTATTGTAGATTTACTACAATTAGTAATTGTTATAATGATGCACTACTGTCCCTTTTTATTGTTTGTCATTTATGTCATCTTATACATTTTATTTAATTATAATGATGAAACTATGAGTGAATAATAATAATAATGGAAAAAACACAACATGGACTCTTGTCTTTTTATTTATTTTTTGTCATGATAACAGTGATACTATACATTTTTTTAAAATAAATTCATCATGTTAAAGTCCATATCTAGATAAAAGTAATTTGCTCTTCATAGCACCAATCACTATAAATGCTGCCATTCGTTCTGATAGACTGGCATCTGAAGCTGTTAATCGTTGCTTGGCAATGCTTAACAAGACTTTGTCGGCAATGCGTCTTAGTGTGGGATCACTGTTTTCATAGGCTATATCGTGATTCAGGCATGCATGATTCAAAGCATTGATTCCCATATTCCCTCTCCTCAAACGATCTTGAAGACGAGTACCAGGGCCGCAGAAGCTGTAAGCAGGTAAGTGAGCTTCGAATGGTAAGTTTTTAATGATGCTATCAATAATTCCACGGCCAGTACACCTGGGACGTAGAGGTTTCAATCGGTGAAAAACACATTTTTTGTTGTTCTTCTTGTTCTTCTTTGTCTTGTTCTTGCTGTTGCTGTTGTTGTTGTTGTTGTTGTTTGTCGGCGGTTGCTGACGAGCATGGCAGGTGGTGGTTGTTTTCCGCATGACAGCCATGGAATGATGAAACAATGTCTTTACACTGAGTTTTATGACCATGATATAATTTCATTAATTGGCATGTGGCACACTGTCGAATGGAAGGTATTTTTGCCATGGTTAATTGCTTGTGATGAGAAAATTGACTGCATGGTTGTAGTTCACTCAATACAGGGTCGTTAGTCCACTCGGCAGGCGCCTTTTCCCAAATTTCTTTGACAGCGTTGGCAGCAACATAAAAAGAAATGATTTAGGTAGTGCTAATAATTGATGTTGTGTAAAGCTAATCAGTTTTTTCTTGCACACAAATAACTTTCCAATAGCTTTGTCGATTGTAGCGGCGTCCATGTCTATAACGTTGATGTTATCACCTCACGTGTACACGTCTCACTGCTATCATTGGACGATACACTTTCAGTTTTAATTTTATTGAACAACTCCCAACATGCACTCGTGGTGAGCCAATGAAACAATTGCCATGCATCCGCTAAGGCATTATTCTGAATATGGTCGCAAGGACAAGTGTCCATGAGCGTTTGCAGGGATGGACAACCCAGATCTAAAAGGTCAATACATTGACAGTGAGAGGGTAAAAATGGTTGAAGCCACTGGCGTTTTTCACTCCCTTTAACAAATAAGACATTGGCCGCGGACAAATGGGCTTTCATGACGATGTCAAGATACTTGTAAGAAATATGACCCTTTTTACATGCTAATTGCAAATGATTTTCAATCCATTGGCTCTGCTTTTTATCTTTTTCACTAAGCAACTCGAAAGCATAGGGAGGTTTAAACACCAAATGAATAGGGTTAGAAACCCAAAACGTACTACAATCGATAAAAGCTACTTCCTTAAATATAAATTTGTTTTCTGCAATTTTAAACCCCTGACAATCCACGATGCGTATACGCATCATGCTTTTATTTTTACTTGTTACCTCATTGACGTCTAATCAACAACTAACCCATGTCATGGTTTAACATGACAAAGTCAAAGGACTTTAGGAAAAATAAAAGAACCAAATGAATTGAACAACAGCTAAATATTTTTGAGGTTTTATTCATAACATAAAAACACTTACACTATTATTACAAAGTTTGTTGGCTTAATTTGGAACAGCATTCAAATGAATAGTTTGCACATACGGTCCACAGGTATCTCCTAGTTTTGCAGGGTCTGGTACAATAACAGGGTAATTCAAACTCCATGGAATATTGCCCACATCATAGCGATTGAGGTAAGGGCAGGATGTACTCCATCGCTGATGATCGCTAAAGGGTCGATCCCCTATTTCCAAGATTCCAATTTCAATGTTGCAAAAAATACACTTGACCACATCCCCACGTTTTAAGTAATAAAATCCGCTCGCAGCCAATTCTCCACATTCCATAAAGGGAATTGTCCATGTTTCAAAAGGGTTGAGACGATTAAATTCACATTTTAAATTCCATGGTTTGTCTGTCACGTTGTTGTTGTTGTTGTTGCTGCTGTTGCTTATTGAGGGACACATGATGTTTGTTGTTGTTGTTGTATATGTGCACAGTGCCAGAGCGCAGCAGATAGTGTGCATGCAGACGCTTATCATCAATCCTTTGAATTTTTTTTTTCACCCGACCACAGGTGGCTTACATGCTGGTGACATAATTGGACAAAGGATGATATTTCACTTGTCTAGCATGAATAATCAAACAGTAGGCACTGGTATGGTTTGGGACATTTTCTTGTGTTTCAAAATCTACCCTTAAATCAATGGTGATGATTTTCATAGATTCTGCTAGATACGAACAGTAGAAAACAATCAGTGGTGCTTTTGCTTTAAACCCTTGTGGCGACAACATAGGACAATCCTATTTTTCATAATAAGACGATTGAAATTTAGCGAACATGTCATATAGGGGACCAAACTTATTTTTTGAAAAATTGAGTTCCAACCTCTCATAGGAAAAGCAAACATTATTTAAAAATAATCGTATATTTCTCAAGTGAATGTGATCAAACAAGGAGACATCTTTGCTTTGTTAGTATTTTCTATTGGTTTGAAAACCAATAATAACATAGAGGGGTCTCTCGGTAGAGCGAGCCGATTTGACACTCCAACTATGTGTGTCTGTGGTAGGTAGCAAGGGGTATTCATGTAGACCCCAACTTCGAAAGGCGATAGGCAAGGCTTTATCTTTTTGCACCAAATTTAACATGCTTAGCTTTTTACGATCCGATAGTGTCACATGGGGCACTTTCCATAGTAATCGAAGCAGTTGAATTTTGAGTCTATCACTTGGTCAGAGGCTCCTTTCAGTGCATTATAATCACTGCGGTCCCTCACCAGATACAAACTTTGTCTTGCGTTTAAAATAATACGCATGTGATCTTCGGAAAAGCCAATGAGTAATTTTAAGGGTAGGAAGCCTGTAAAAGTGCCATCGGTATGAACTAGCCAGTCATTGATACTGTTGGGACACCATCCTGCCATAGAAAGCGTTTTACTTTCCTCCTCGCTATAGGATGGATATAATTTCATAAGACTAGTCATGCCCACATTTCGAGTCATATCTATGTCAATATCATTTATCACATAACGTACTTCAGTAAACAGAAAAGCCAAACCATGATTCGCCAACGCAGACGTTGTGGGTGTGCTGCCATCTGCTTTCATCAATTTACCCTCAATTTGAAGGACACTTTCATGACGTAGAGTAAAAACATCTTGATTGTTAATGATGAATTGAATCTCGTCATTGTTATTCAGTCCTGTTGCTTGAGGTTGATAGGAATGCATATCAATGCGCACGACGCCATCTTCCACTTGTATGGGATTTAACACTTGTTCATGATTGGGGTGTAACGTATAACCAATGCGTTGTAAGCGTTGTCGGTTTACTCGTGTCAACCTTTTCATACACGGTGGGCAACTAACCGACCTCGTAGACGTTGTTGTTGCTTTATAGATAAATTCCATAACGTCTTTAAAACCAACTTGTAGGTCACAGGGGTGTTGGCGTCCAAAGCAATCAGTTGTTGGTTTCTATTCACTAAGCTTAAGGTAATATTACTAATATCACTAACACACACAGGATGATATAGAACCACTGAAGGGTTTTCACGAATAATATAGCCACAAGGAGAGGTGACAATAAAATCATACAGGGAATGGCTTTGTTCTTGATTCGTAAATACGTCTCTAATAATATTGCAAGTCATAGAAATGTGATGGTCCTCGATGAATTTCACTGGATAATCTGAATCATGGGGTTGGTGAGCTGCCAACACTCTTGGTTTAAATCCTAGTAAAGGACCAATAGAATGAACTCGTGTTTCAAAGTCAATGTTAAACGTAGAGAAAATACGACAGCGATGAGTAATCGTATTGGCTGTAAGTTCAAATTTGTGTGTCCCATCCGCAAATGGTTTGACACCAAATTGTTTTATCATCGACACGCTAATGGCTCCATGCACATCGTCTATGGTATAACCTCCAGGGGGTAGTCTCAACATATAATCATCATAATAAAATTTGTCATTTATATCCAGTTGAATATTGTAAATTCTCTTGTAACTTTCCAAAGAAATTAATCCTAGCACATAGGATTGTTCGGGATGCAATTCAATGGGGGAAAGAATCCAGGGACACTTCAGGCCCGCGACTGTGCACGGTAAAGGTCTTGGCGTTGACATTCATAATGATGAAACTGTTGGCTTAACGCGACCTATTATATAAAAAATGTAAACTCAAACGGCCACACTCTTGACTGTCAAAGGTTTGTTGACGATTCACATTATAGAATATCTTTACCCGGTTTCCCAAATAACGTAGCAACTCGATCGGGGGTGGTAAATTTCCATAACTGTCAAAGTACCATACTGTGGAACCTTGTTTCACATAGGCTACAAAATGGGTTCCAGGGCCTGCATCATCATCTAAATTCATCATGGCTCGTTCATCTTTCCACGGTGCTTTGGGTAATTCATTTCGCATAAATACACCTCGAAAATGAGAAATCTTTAGTTGTTTGGCATGGCTTTTCACTTCTTCATGGGTCATGGCATGACGAGGCAGTTGCCTTAAACGCTTATCGAAGATGGACATTTTTTTTTCTTAGACGGTAGGCCACTACCTTGTGGATAAAAGACTGGCTTTAAAGGATAGCAATTTCTAGCTCCCATCACAATGGCTTCTAACGTTTTATTGTGTCGCTCGCTTTCTTTGAGTTGTTGCTTGCCTTGCTCTACGGCTTTTATGGTTTTCGCTACAGCGCTGGCACCCCCCAAAAGGGACCCCAAAGCTGCCAACCCTGCAAATAAAGCCGGCAAAAAAAAAAACACGCTTAGCAACAGGAATGACTCGCCCACGATTTTTCTTTCTTTCTTTTCTTTTTATCGATGCATGATGGTGCGATTTCGGAGCTGTAGACAATCGCACAGCTTGTAAAGCTTTTTCGATAGCCACTCTTTTTAGATTTTTTAGTTTTTTTAAGTTTTAACACTGGGTGTGAGCCAGATCGACTTGGTTTCCGACCTGACTTTTTTCTCTTTTTGAGATTTGTTTTTTTCATGTTCATGGCATATCTTTTTTTCACCATGGTGCTACTTGGTGAACCTTTCACAGCAAACATTCGATAACAACTAACGTAGAGAACCTTATTTCATAGCAGTATATTCCAATTCTATATAAAGCGGAAAATCATTCACCGTTTACCCAACTTCCTTTTCCTCAAACGTAAGCATAAGATGAAAGGATAATTCATCTCCAACATTTACTCTTTGATGGTTGTGGGCCAACACTCTATCACCGTTTAGTTGTATTTTAAACGTTTCTCATCAGGCATGGCATATTTAATATGAATTACACCATCATAATGCAATCGATAACTACTTAAACCGGAAGCAAGCATATAGGTAAGATCATCATTCACCAGCGGTGGTGGGGAATGGTTTCTGTCATTGTCCAGTTTTTGATTTGACATGTACTCTAAAAATACAGATGGGACAAATTTATAAAGCCTTTTCATTTGATAGGTCACATAACGTTTAGTGCAGACATCATTTTCGTCTCGAGGCTCTTGCACATCAATAATACGATTATGATTGGCTGAATAGCCCTCAGCGGTTAGTCTCGGGGCCATGTGATAACACTTTGCACTTTGCGATCGACATAGCTTTTTGTAGCCACCTCTCGTGACTGTTTTGACAAAGAGGCGGCCGTGGCCATGGTTACACGAACTCACCCAAACACGTCCATGGTGATAGACGTTAACTAACCTATCCTACTCACCGCTTGCCTATATATATATAAACCTTATACACACAAGAAAAAACTCAGTGGTCGACACAATGGAATTAATGAAACAACCCCATGCTTTGCCCGTCTCTGATTTGGTTTCAGAGCTATCACTGTCCATGTGCGAACCTAAACGTCATGGCACCCTATTCCAATCTACCGTTCGATGTATTATGTTAGGTCCTTCGGGTTGTGGAAAGACCAATGTTTTGCTGAACATTATTACCGCGCCTCATGGCCTACGATTTCAAAATATTTATATTTTTGCCAAATCCTTGTACCAACCTCTGTACGTGTATCTGGAACAAATTATGTCTTCGTTAAATAAAGAAGCCATGGGCTATTTTACATTCACCTCACCTCAAGATGTCATTCAACCAGACCGCATTCAATCAGATTCCATTATAATTTTTGATGATATTGCCACTCAACGACAGGCCATTATTCAAGAGTATTTTAGTATGGGACGCCATAAACAAGTGGATTGTTTTTATCTGGCTCAGACCAATTCCAAAATCCCCAAACAGTTGATTCGTGACAATACCAATCTCATCGTTCTCTTCCGCCAAGACTCTAGAAATCTCTATCATATTTTTCAAGATCATGTGAATCCAGATATGTCCTTTACAGCTTTCACGCAATTGTGTGCTTCGTTTTGGAACCATCATCCCCATGCCTGTTTGGTCATAAATAAACAGAGTGAACGATGTGAGGGACGTTATCGCTTGGGTTTTGATCATTTTATTTCTGTTTAAAAAGACCCAGGGTTGGACATTTCCTGTTAGTGTGTCTTTACCTTTACCATGGCGAACGCCATAGGGTACAAGAAACATGTTCAAATCATGCAGCGTATGATTGAGGCACGAAATACGATTCGACATAAATTTCGTGAATTGCAACGTTTAAAAAACGTCAATCCTTTACCCATGATAAAACATGCTCCATCATCGGTTGATCCCATGACGTTCAAACCTAATGCTTCTGCTGCTACTGCTGCTGCTACTTCTCAACCCAAACCCTTAACAAGTTCAAAATTTACTCAAACAGATTCCACACGACAGGTAAAATCCTCCTCCTCCTCTAATGTTAGTGAACAAGAACTTCAAGAACAGGGAGAAGAACAAGAAGAAGAACAACATGAACAAAGTGAAAGTGAAAGCGAAAGCGTATTTAGTCCTGAAAGAAAAAAAAATCCTCACCCCTTCAACAGTTTCTAAAAACAAACCAAAAATCTTCCGTCATAGAGGCAACACCGTCTTCCTCCACATCGTCTCCGTTTTCACAAGTCTTGGCAACCCCTCAAAATAAAGCTCAACTCAAAAACATTTTAATCAAACATTATGGGGCAACCTTGGAACCGTATCCGACCCTTCTATGTATTGGAAAGACGGATACCACGTATGGTGTTCGCTATGAGAATGATAGTTTTAAAATTGGGGATTCATCCATTAAATTTGCTCGTACGAAAGTTGTCATTAAAAAGATCAACTATAAAGTAACACCAGGTCTGTTAAAGCTGCTATTTTCTCGCACCCCCTCGCCACAAGATTTTACGTCCGAGGACCTTGCTAAATATAAATCCATTTTATTAGACACCAACGCTCACAAAAGAAACTATAAATCCTCTCAGCAGTGTGGTGTTTGAAGCCATATTTTCAGTGTTGCCTTAGTATACAAGAGTTTAGTGCTTTTCAGTCGGTCAACACGAATGTACCCAAAAGAGATGGGTTATGCCCTAATCTCATATAATTTATTTCAGGATTAGGGCATAACCCATCTCTTTTGGGTACATTCGTGTTGACCGACTGAAAAGCACTAAACTCTTGTCCTCTCAGCAGCTCAATGCCAATATATCCCAAAAATATAAAACCATCATTGCAAACATCTTTGGTAAGCAAAAACATCACTCTACCTGTGGTGTAAGGTTTAAGAAATTAAAACCCTACCTAGATATAACCTTTTGGAATAATCCCAATCAGTTAGTAGAGCGCTTATACTTGCTTCATGCATCAAAACAAGCTGGTCACACTGGACATGAGGCAGAAATCGCCCACATTAACAACTCCGAGATGCTAAAATTATCTTATAAGCCATCCCCCATCAAAGTGGGCATTGCTCATGAATTGCATAAACCAGCCTGACGCATTTATGAACGTCGTCGTGTCATTTCCAAAGGAATCGATGAACTTTGGCAGGCAGGCCTGGTTGAAATGATACCTTATTCTAACGTTAACGACGGTGTACGCTGTATGTTGACCGTCATTGATGTCTATTCCAAAATGGCTCTTGTTCAACCAGTAAAAAATAAAACTGGTGTCTTAGTCACAAAGGCCTTTCAACATATAATTGAACAATCAAAACGTCAACCTCACTTGTTACAAACCGACCAGGGGAAATAATTTTTCAACAAGGATTTCTCCAGTTTTCTCAAATCTAAGGATATTCACCATTACACCATCTATAGCAATCTCAAAGCTAGCGTAGTTGAACGCTTCAATCGAACATTAAAAAGTTATATGTGGAAAGAGTTCACAATACATGGTTCCTATCGATGGATAGACTGGTTACCTCAACTTGTGTCACGCTACAACAACACCATTCATTCCACCATCGGCATGAAACCTCGCCTCGTCACCACGAACCTACCCAGACTCAATAGACTGTTTAACCCTATAAAAAGGGTAGACCCAAGGCGACATCACCTTAAAATTGGAGATTTTGTTCGCATCAGTAAACATAGAAGTGTGTTTTCAAATTCGTATACTCCACAATGGTCGACAGAAATTTTTAAAATTCGCCAAGTCAAGCTAGGTCAACCAGTGACGTATCTCTTAGAAGATCAGAGCGGTCAACCCATTCAAGGACGATTCTATTATGAAGAAGTGCAAAAACATTATATCCCTACGATTATCTCATTGAACGAGTAATTAAAGTCAAAGGTGCAAAATATTTTGTAAAGTGGTTAGGGTTTCCTTCCATGTTTAATTCATGGGTCAATAAACATAATTTTTTTGTAATATAACCCTATTTATTTATTTAGTTAGTTATTTAGAAAAAAATCCCTTTCCAAAAAGATGTATCACATTACCTTTCATTAATCCCACCCTTTTGTTTATTACATGTCCAATAACCTCTTTGTTCAAGCCCATGCCAATCTTTTATCATGATGTTATACACCCACCCATCGTTTCAAACTTTGCGCTGCATGATAAGTCCATGATGAACCAAGGCTATGACATACTCAGTATAAAGCCGCACACTGTATAATGACACCTTCCTCTTATCTCTCTGGCTGCAAGTCACGTACAATGATAAGACCCCTTGTCTTGTCTGGCTCGCCGTGGGTCAGCCTCAATGCTTTCAAATCTCGTTTCATCAAGCAGGTCCTCCCTCTGCGTGTGAGCCCAGTCAAGCCATGACAAATAATAATAATAATAATAATAATGCATAGGTGTTTTACCAACATCATAGCGCTTAATATAACGTGACTTCAAATCTGGTTTCTTACTTTTTCCCCGTTTTCCTCAACGATCTCGAAAAAATGACGGAAACCATGATTTCAGCTTTTCCATACCTACATTCCCGTAAAGAGAACAACGACACAAATACATCAACATGCCCGTCATAAAAATCGCCTGATTCGTTTTCCAAATAACTCGAAAATGAACAAAAACACATTTCCATAAGAAAACCATGTTTCCAGCTTTTTACCTTTTCCATAACTCTATCCCCGTAAAGAGAATAAAGGGACGAAAAAAATACTATCACACACGTCGTCATCACGTTTTCAGTTTTTCCAATATTAGGGAAAATCACAAAAACCCATTTTCCATAAAAAAACAATGTTTCCAGCTTTTTACCTTTTCCATACCTACATCTTCGTAAAGAGGACAATGAGACGAACAAATACTATCACGCACGTCATCATCACGTTTTCTGTTTTCGCAATATTAGGGAAAATCACAAAAACCCATTTTCCATAAAAAACATGTTTACAGCTTTTTACCTTTTCCACACCTACATCCCCGTAAAGAGGACAACGAGACGAAAAAATTCTATCACGCACGTCATCCTCACGTTTTCCGTTTTCGCAATATTAGGGAAAATCACAAAAACCCATTTTTGACAAAAAAAACATGTTTCCAGCTTTTTACCTTTTCCATACCTACATCCCCTTAAGGGGACGACGAGACGAAAAAAATATTAGCACGCACGTCATGGTCACGTTTTCGGTTTTCCAAAAATTAGCAAAAATGTGAAAAACGCATTTTTTGACCCAAAACCCTATGTTCACCTTTTCGACACCTACATTCCCGTAAAGAGCGCAACGAGACGAAAAAAACTAATCCAAGCACGCCCTCCTAGCATGACTCCTTCTATTCCAAGGTCGCAGGGGCTCACAACTTCCTTTTTTAAGCAGAACCCCTGTTACCACACTACTATTTGCCTTGTTCTCCTGTTGTTTTCCATTTCTTCTTCTAGTATGTAGGTTGGTAGTTGGTTTTAGTTATAGGTTTGCATTTCATTTTCATCTTCACGGTCATCCAAACCATTGGGGGACGATAACCTAGATGTTAGGCCCCTTAACACAACAATTATCATCAACATCATCTTAGTTTCGATCCGAGTCACATCATTAAGAATGTACGATCACAATATCTGAGTAGGAACTTCTATGTAGATGACAATTTAATAACTAGTGATCATCTCAAGAATCTGTACTGTGCCCAACTCTAGGAATGGGTATTCCAAGTTTCAGACACCTAGATATCAAGGGAAAGGCTGTAGCAGCGTTTGAAAGTTCGGATATTTGAATATCGCGCTACATTGCTTCTCGAAGCCATTCGAAGGAAATTACCGATAGTTGGATGGTAAATGACGTAGCGAGTAACAGCAGAGGTGGAGACTATTTATTGATTAAATAGTTAACTATGGAGCAGAGACTTGAGACTGGGATCAGATTACTGGCACGGCCAAATGAAACAGAATGCAATTAATATCAAGTAAATCGGACCAGGGATTCAAGAGATATGAGGATTTCTAGATATCAGGCGATGACGCGTGACCCTGACCGTTTTTGTATAAAAGCAAGCTGGAGCAGGCTTAGTGATCTCAATTCATCACAAGCACTTGGCGAACAAGTTGCGTCTACGCTGAGCCAAGGCACATGGTTGCCACGTCTACGAAGAAGTACTTTTCAAATCGTGATAGTCACGAGAAGTGCTGCGCAAACGAGTTGGAACTTAGTAAGTTTCTGGTGAGGAGAATCACTGAGGTGATTGTTTTTCTACAGACATTGGTGGAAATATTTCTATTTCCAAAAAAAGGACATATGCTAGACTTGGTCTAGAAAATAGTATTGTCACAGTCCAATAGTAAATTAATACTTGGATGTTTAGATCCATTTAAAGTCAGTTTCATATTTTGTAACTATTTAACCACTTCGATCCGTCAGTACAGTGAAGAATAGTCTATAACGGTGGCGTTCATTAGTCTACGCAAGGGAAACTGCAAGTTGTCTAGCGCATGGCAGATGGTGATATACAAACCATGCCCAGGGAACGATCTTCAGAACAGCCGTTAACTGCTTAGACTATCAACGTTTTTCTTGTACTGATGAGATTACAGTGAGTTAAGTTACAACTGACACATTTAAGAAGAGATCGCTTAGATCTGACCCTTTTCAAACAAACTGTTATGGCTTTGTTAGAAGCCCATATTAAAATGGAACCTCAGTCATTTAAAACGTCGAAGAATACTACCACTATGTCTGACTAGACGATTTGTGGGTCTACAATGGCGGCCGATACAAGGATTATACGTGCTTGTCCGCTAGGGCATGTCTACGGATAAATCTGGTACAGACCAGGTTTACGACACTTCAAGAACATCAAGAAATGTAAGCCACATTTGAATTATTTTATGCTTAGCTGATTGGAACAAACTATTTTTCTGCAGATGACCAACACATTTTTTTCGTCGTATTTAAAGCTTGTAATGATTTACGCAAGACTAGTTAGATTTATTCTGAGCATTTTCAGCACTCAGAACAGTTTAGGATCGATGACCGAGCATTTTGAGCATTTATTTGAATTTTTCATATTTTTGGGAAATCACGGTAATCAGCCGATGTAACTGTAAAAGTTAAATTTATTTTTGTTGAGGAATGGATATTTTTTCCATATTCGAAGGTTCGAACATGTGGATTCTCACATAATGAGATGATAATTCAACATATTTGAAATAATAATAATAATAATAATCCACTAATAATAATAATAATAATTTTCATAATTTTTCTAAATAATTCTTGGATATTATATTTTATAATAATCATATGTATTGAGAAAGAGCCTATGAAGTAGTTGAAACATTTCTAGTTTGGGACAGGAGATTTTACGAAGGAGAGTGGTTAGCGCAAGCCCGCATTCAACCTACATTTCAGTTCTGGTTGAACAGTTGATATTTGCTATGAGCAAAGCATATGTTTCATATAACACGGAGAGGCATGAAACGGGAAGCAATTGATATTTGTATCAAATAGGATATTTTTGTATTTATATAAAATCATGACGTAAATACACTTCGAAAGTGAAATGATGCTTTTCATAAGTATGGTAAATTCACGGGTTGAACTGAATGGTAAAATAAAATAAACTTGTAAGTTTATTGATCTTCCAGTGTTGAAAACAAGCAGAGGCTTGATTTATTGTATAAATTTTGGGAAGATAATTTATGTGTGTGGAATAGTTGTAATGCCATTCCCAGGTGCGCATGTTAAGTCGCAGGAATGAAGGTTTTTTCGAGCATCAATCAAATAGCAGGTTCGATGGCTCAGGTTTATAGTAGGAGTATTGGATCCACACATTTCGTCGTATGAATAACCCGAAGGTTATTTCTTTGAAACCATCAGTTCTTATTTCAACCTTGTTTACGAATTCCATTTAGAATGTGATTTTGCTAGAACCCGGATTTGTCATGATAGTAGTTTATTCTTCTTCAGAGGAAGACCTTTGCCGTTGTTGTTGTTGTTGTTATAATATTGTGTCCTTACACAAATAGTAGAATGGGCCACTGCCAATTTAAAATAATTCTTTAACCACGAATAATTTGAAGGATATTTTCAATCCTAGTGCCATGAACCAAATGAATTCATTATAAGACTACAATTCTTATTTCCGCATTCTGTCGAAGAATTGCAAGTTGTGAAAGTTGCTAGAAATGGCCATAAATGTAAACATTTTTTTCATAATAATTCCAAGTGGAAAATCTAATAGTTGAATGGTTCAACCATTTGTTGATCAAGTTGATGATTCAGAAATCATATGTTTTGTTTGGAACTTGAAGTTCATAATCGAGTCACTTCTCGAAATGTTTAATGTCAGAAGAACAATTAATTGTTGTTGTGCTTCGCACAGTTCTTCGATGATATGCTCAATGGTCAAATACTTTTCAGATGTTGTTAATATGTGTTAATAATTTGTGTTGCTACGATGATAATAATAGTTTCAAAGATATATTTTTGAAAAACTGGAAAACAAGTGAAAGTTTAAGAAATTCTATAAACATTTATTCTACGAGGGTTAATATCATGTAAATAGTCAAACAGTGATCGACGTTATTTCCAGTATGGACAATTCATTTTGCACTGGAGTTAAAGTTTAATAATTTTGGAACACAGTCCACAGGACTAACAATCGGACTTGTGTTTTCAAAAAGATTGTCAAATGTGTTTGGAAGATTTCTGTATATTGTGTGTAAATAAGAGTGTGGATCGCCACACGTGGATGATGCTGCTTTGAGCATTATTCTTGCAGTCAGATTTTAACTTTAAATAAACTGAGATAATTTTACCAGATGTGTTTCACCCAATTAAATCTCCTTCTATCCTTATTGTTGCATTGAGCCAAAAATCAGTAAAGCATTTTTATAAATTTGATGTCGTTTTTGCGATTTGCTTTAACCCATCTGGCGCTCCGGGATAATTTTGATTCTCGTGCTGACTGATTATTGGTAAAATGCATATGTGGTCGTGCGGACTCCGGTCTAAACGGGCACATAAAATAAGATAGAGAGAGAAATGGCTTCGAACGTGGGTCCCGATTTAGACATGGTCAATCGCATGCCGATTTGAAATTGTGATAATTTTTATAGAAATATTTTGGGGAGTTGAGAGATGTCTGGTTTGGATGAATAAATTAGTAGGAAACCCAATTAGTGGGAAAATTAAAAATTTAACTTGGTTAATAATTAGAATGGGTTTGATTATTTTTGATAATGGCTTAACCATTAGGGCGTCAAGTAAATTCAGTAGTAAACGTTCGATGACTGGAGATACACATTATTAGAATCCAGGTGGAGGATATTTGAGAACTAGCATATTTTTCTTGTGATATTATGGTAAATGTAATTCGTAAAAGTAAAGAATTTTGTTTTTCCATCACGTCGATATTAGGACAAATCTCATTTTATTATAGTGTTCCAATTAGCTATTCATATTTCTTGTTCTAGTTATAAGCTTGTGTTTGCCACTGTTGTATACCCCTAAGTTTTGAATAATTGAAATTATGGAAGAAATGATGAGAATGATGAGGAGTTTGGAGGAGAGTTCGAAAGAGGCTGGACGGCGTGTAGCCGCTATTATGAAAGAAAATACAGAGGCTTTAGAAAAGAAACTTAAAGAAAATTCAGATTCTTTAGAAAGTAAACTTAAAGAAAATTCTGATAATTTGAAAGAAAGTTTAGATGATAAACTTAAAGAAAATTCTGATTCTTTAGAAAATAAACTTAAAGAAAGTTTAAACGATAAACTTAAAGAAAATTCTGATTCTTTAGAAAATAAACTTAAAGAAAATTCTGATTCTTTAGAGAATAAACTTAGAGAAAATTTGAATGATAAACTTAAAGAAAATTCTGAGTCTTTGGAAAATAAACTTAAAGAAAGTTCTGATAAACTCAAAGAAAATTCCGACTTGTTAGAAAGCAGGTTAAAAGATAACTTGAAAGAAAATTTAAATAGTAAATTTAATTCAATGGAAAGTAAATTTAAAGACAATTCTGAAATTTTGAAAATGACACTTGAAAGTAAAATGAATAAATTATGCGATAAAACACATGAGCTCGAAACTTCGTTAGCTACTAACGCTAGTATAATGGACGATAAATTTCGCGATGCCGATCTTCGATCCCAAAGCTTAGCTGATAGGATAGAACATGGTCTTAGGAAAGTTGGTGAAGACATGGTCAACCTGGAAGTCAGAGTGAAGAAGGAGAGTAACGAGATGGGAATTCTAGTTGTTCAGCGTTTAACGGAACAATTCAAGGAACTTGTCATGGGAGAAATAAGAGAAGGAGTGATTCATGAATTGCAAACTGAGATTAAAACCACAGTTGTCAATGAAATTAAAGACACACTCAAGTTGGAGAATCAAGAGGGAATCAAGGAGATTAGGGAATCTTTGTCATCCCACATTGAAGTAATTGCCAAAGATATCCAAGCAACTCAGAAGGACATATCAGATATGACAGGGTCATTGAAAAGTCATGAGGCTGTTATGAACCAGATATCCATTGATGTTAAAGACAATTGTAAGGAGACTGAAGCAATCAAGAAGATGGCAGAAGAAAACCAGAAGGAACTTGAGGCTATGAAAACTCAAATAAAGGATGAGAAACAGGCTGATCATCTTTTGAAAATGCCGAATGTAAAAGGAAAGGAACAGATGCAGATAAATCTAGGAGGAGCTAGAGAGACTGAAAGACAGGATGAGGTCAGGACAGTATTTCAATCCAACCCCATAACTGTATTTAAGAATATAGAAGACAAGCCTTCTAAATTTTCAGGGCGAGATTCTGTAACACCCGTGGAATTTCTGAGAGAAGCAGGTGATTACCTGAAAGATTCTAAGATCCCTAAAGAAAGACAGATCAGGGTAATAGGGAAGTTCTTGGAAGGTCCCGCACTTTTGTGGTTTAGAGCATTTAGATCCACTCTAACCACGTTTGAGGAGTTTTCTCGTGGGTTATTGAAGAAGTTTTGGTCCCCTGAAACCCAACAGCAAGTTAGAGCAGAGTTGTATTCGAAGAGATTCTCGACGTCACAACCTACTCGATACTCTACATACTTTTCTGGACAGCTGTCTAAACTCCAACATTTAGATCCGCCAATGCCAGATAACGAGTTGATTACTGCTTTGATACGACAATTTCCAGCAGACGTCCAGAGGACTTTGATCGCTGCTGATATCTACAATATGGAATAGTTTGATGAAGTATTGCAAAAGCTGGATCATACAAACGCTCAATTCTTCCATCAGAAGGGAGTAAAGAGTAATAACGCTGTGTATGCTGTTATGGCTGACAGTTATTCTCAGACACCTCGAGAGATTCGAGAGGAGCGAGAAGAGAAATCGCCGAGGGAAGATTCCAATACGAGAGGATGGAACCAATACCGTAACAGATACAGTTACAAACCATATGCAAGACCGGATGGTGGTAATCGATACAACACTCGATGGAGAAGACCACGAGATACTCAAGGAAGGTACCAGGAAAGAAGATCCTATGGTAATAACTATAATAACAGAGGGAATGTAGATACTCGTCAGTCCAATGAAGAGTTTAACAAGGACACTAGGAAAAACTTGGAAGCAAGACACCAAGATAACTTACAATTTGTGGAGCAGAGGCCCAATGATCCAGGTCCATCGGGAACACAACAATCCCGGGGGAATGGTAAAATTAAGGATTTTGAATATTGTGGAAGTAAACAATAATGGAAGCTATGAAGTAGCTAATACACGAACTGGTAACATCGTGGGAACTTATAATGCTTCGAATTTGAAGATCTATTATTCAAGAACCAGATAATTTAATGTGTAGATAGGGAAAATAAAAATTTTTCAATTTTTATTTTTTGTTAGGTGTGGGGTGGATGTGCCCAACTCTAGGAATGGGTATTCCAAGTTTCAGACACCTAGATATCAAGGGAAAGGCTGTAGCAGCGTTTGAAAGTTCGGATATTTGAATATCGCGCTACATTGCTTCTCGAAGCCATTCGAAGGAAATTACCGATAGTTGGATGGTAAATGACGTAGCGAGTAACAGCAGAGGTGGAGACTATTTATTGATTAAATAGTTAACTATGGAGCAGAGACTTGAGACTGGGATCAGATTACTGGCACGGCCAAATGAAACAGAATGCAATTAATATCAAGTAAATCGGACCAGGGATTCAAGAGATATGAGGATTTCTAGATATCAGGCGATGACGCGTGACCCTGACCGTTTTTGTATAAAAGCAAGCTGGAGCAGGCTTAGTGATCTCAATTCATCACAAGCACTTGGCGAACAAGTTGCGTCTACGCTGAGCCAAGGCACATGGTTGCCACGTCTACGAAGAAGTACTTTTCAAATCGTGATAGTCACGAGAAGTGCTGCGCAAACGAGTTGGAACTTAGTAAGTTTCTGGTGAGGAGAATCACTGAGGTGATTGTTTTTCTACAGACATTGGTGGAAATATTTCTATTTCCAAAAAAAGGACATATGCTAGACTTGGTCTAGAAAATAGTATTGTCACAGTCCAATAGTAAATTAATACTTGGATGTTTAGATCCATTTAAAGTCAGTTTCATATTTTGTAACTATTTAACCACTTCGATCCGTCAGTACAGTGAAGAATAGTCTATAACGGTGGCGTTCATTAGTCTACGCAAGGGAAACTGCAAGTTGTCTAGCGCATGGCAGATGGTGATATACAAACCATGCCCAGGGAACGATCTTCAGAACAGCCGTTAACTGCTTAGACTATCAACGTTTTTCTTGTACTGATGAGATTACAGTGAGTTAAGTTACAACTGACACATTTAAGAAGAGATCGCTTAGATCTGACCCTTTTCAAACAAACTGTTATGGCTTTGTTAGAAGCCCATATTAAAATGGAACCTCAGTCATTTAAAACGTCGAAGAATACTACCACTATGTCTGACTAGACGATTTGTGGGTCTACAATGGCGGCCGATACAAGGATTATACGTGCTTGTCCGCTAGGGCATGTCTACGGATAAATCTGGTACAGACCAGGTTTACGACACTTCAAGAACATCAAGAAATGTAAGCCACATTTGAATTATTTTATGCTTAGCTGATTGGAACAAACTATTTTTCTGCAGATGACCAACACATTTTTTTCGTCGTATTTAAAGCTTGTAATGATTTACGCAAGACTAGTTAGATTTATTCTGAGCATTTTCAGCACTCAGAACAGTTTAGGATCGATGACCGAGCATTTTGAGCATTTATTTGAATTTTTCATATTTTTGGGAAATCACGGTAATCAGCCGATGTAACTGTAAAAGTTAAATTTATTTTTGTTGAGGAATGGATATTTTTTCCATATTCGAAGGTTCGAACATGTGGATTCTCACATAATGAGATGATAATTCAACATATTTGAAATAATAATAATAATAATAATCCACTAATAATAATAATAATAATTTTCATAATTTTTCTAAATAATTCTTGGATATTATATTTTATAATAATCATATGTATTGAGAAAGAGCCTATGAAGTAGTTGAAACATTTCTAGTTTGGGACAGGAGATTTTACGAAGGAGAGTGGTTAGCGCAAGCCCGCATTCAACCTACATTTCAGTTCTGGTTGAACAGTTGATATTTGCTATGAGCAAAGCATATGTTTCATATAACACGGAGAGGCATGAAACGGGAAGCAATTGATATTTGTATCAAATAGGATATTTTTGTATTTATATAAAATCATGACGTAAATACACATCGAAAGTGAAATGATGCTTTTCATAAGTATGGTAAATTCACGGGTTGAACTGAATGGTAAAATAAAATAAACTTGTAAGTTTATTAATCTTCCAGTGTTGATAACAAGCAGAGGCTTGATTTATTGTATAAATTTTGGGAAGATAATTTATGTGTGTGGAATAGTTGTAATGCCATTCCCAGGTGCGCATGTTAAGTCGCAGGAATGAAGGTTTTTTCGAGCATCAATCAAATAGCAGGTTCGATGGCTCAGGTTTATAGTAGGAGTATTGGATCCACACATTTCGTCGTATGAATAACCCGAAGGTTATTTCTTTGAAACCATCAGTTCTTATTTCAACCTTGTTTACGAATTCCATTTAGAATGTGATTTTGCTAGAACCCGGATTTGTCATGATAGTAGTTTATTCTTCTTCAGAGGAAGACCTTTGCCGTTGTTGTTGTTGTTGTTGTTATAATATTGTGTCCTTACACAAATAGTAGAATGGGCCACTGCCAATTTAAAATAATTCTTTAACCACGAATAATTTGAAGGATATTTTCAATCCTAGTGCCATGAACCAAATGAATTCATTATAAGACTACAATTCTTATTTCCGCATTCTGTCGAAGAATTGCAAGTTGTGAAAGTTGCTAGAAATGGCCATAAATGTAAACATTTTTTTCATAATAATTCCAAGTGGAAAATCTAATAGTTGAATGGTTCAACCATTTGTTGATCAAGTTGATGATTCAGAAATCATATGTTTTGTTTGGAACTTGAAGTTCATAATCGAGTCACTTCTCGAAATGTTTAATGTCAGAAGAACAATTAATTGTTGTTGTGCTTCGCACAGTTCTTCGATGATATGCTCAATGGTCAAATACTTTTCAGATGTTGTTAATATGTGTTAATAATTTGTGTTGCTACGATGATAATAATAGTTTCAAAGATATATTTTTGAAAAACTGGAAAACAAGTGAAAGTTTAAGAAATTCTATAAACATTTATTCTACGAGTGTTAATATCATGTAAATAGTCAAACAGTGATCGACGTTATTTCCAGTATGGACAATTCATTTTGCACTGGAGTTAAAGTTTAATAATTTTGGAACACAGTCCACAGGACTAACAATCGGACTTGTGTTTTCAAAAAGATTGTCAAATGTGTTTGGAAGATTTCTGTATATTGTGTGTAAATAAGAGTGTGGATCGCCACACGTGGATGATGCTGCTTTGAGCATTATTCTTGCAGTCAGATTTTAACTTTAAATAAACTGAGATAATTTTACCAGATGTGTTTCACCCAATTAAATCTCCTTCTATCCTTATTGTTGCATTGAGCCAAAAATCAGTAAAGCATTTTTATATATTTGATGTCGTTTTTGCGATTTGCTTTAACCCATCTGGCGCTCCGGGATAATTTTGATTCTCGTGCTGACTGATTATTGGTAAAATGCATATGTGGTCGTGCGGACTCCGGTCTAAACGGGCACAGTACCACTTACAGAAAAAGCTAGTAGTAAAGCCAGTGAGAAATTTTAGCAGGAAGGTTGTATATCCAAGCAATTTAGAAAAAATGAATGTGGCAAGAGCCAAATCGGTGTTTACTCCAGAGACAATAGCTGGGCTTAAGAGCATGGAAGTCGTGTGCCCAGAGAAAGTTGAAGATAAGGACAGCCTACACGAAACAACAAAATTCTTGGACACTTTTAGAAAATGGTTTCATATACATGATATCATCAATACCATACACGGACTTCATTCCAGAACCACGGGCAAGCTTATTTTCAGTGAAGTTAATGATGAGAGACTTTCATGGCTGACCAATGAATTTCTGCCCTACCTGTCACAGATTCAATGTTATCCCGATGAAAAGATGAGACTTACAAAGGAAACTCATCAAACTTTGGTGCTAACAACTTCATCAACCGTGCCCTGCATACGATTTCTAATCAGTATCGGCTTCCAATATGTGCTTACGCGGAATCTCTCAAGTGACAATGTAGAACTGCTCTTCAGTCACCTGGGAAATAAGGGAGGTAACAATGACATGATGGACGTGAAATCATGCCTGCATGCCATAGAGTCAACATTTAGTACAGGAATTATCGCATCGTCTAGAAGTGGGAATGTGGAGCTGAGGGAAGATGCAGTCGTAACAGGCGCCTTGACCAAGTTTCTGAAGCCTAAAAAATCCCGGAAGGTGCAAAACCCAGCCAATGCTAAAGAAACACCCCAGCTTCCGGCATAGGTCTTGAAGATTCCTGAAAGCCCTGTTCAAGGTAAGAATATGGGGCATTTAGCCTATATTAAGTTCATTGAAATGAAACATTATGATTGACATTTTAGCATTAAAATCTCTATTTTTGTTTTCAGAAAAGTCAGCGTCTCTATCTTCCATTTCAATTGCAATGGTAGCGGCATTTCTTGTAAGAGTGGCAGAAGGGACAACATACTTTGAAGGTTGCTTAGAGAAAACATCAGCTCCAGCAAATTCAAGCCTGCCATTTCGTTTAATACATTTTCAAGACAGAGGGGGATTAAGATATCCCAAAGCTTCTTTTATTTGTCTGTTGGAATCAATTTCTCACTTTGTCACAACAGTCGTAAATTTCATGTCTCGAAAATATTTAGTGTCAAATTTCACAAATATTTTAACTGACACGTTTTCCGAGCACAAAAAATGTGGTGTATTGACAATTCTCTCTCCGTAGTTCTTCTGCAAAATTTCTTAAGGCCACTTTTAAAGAATAATGGTGTGAACCACACGGGCAGTAGTGCAACGTTTCTGAATTTCAGAAGTAAGCAACTTGACAGAAAAATTCTTAAAGTGAAGTGAAATACAGTCAAGAGTGATCCGTATTCGTCATTTGGGGGAAACTGGAGCAAAACAGGTATTAAGTGCTAAAAAACATGTATTCAATGTATTTGAGTAGCATGTAACGCACAGTCAACAGCAGACAACTAGGGCGCCAATCCGCGATCCTAGTGGCCTAAAGTGGTACTACCAGTTTGGCGCACCAAGTCTGAGCTCTATTTCCAGGTCTTGAGTATAACGTAGGCCACGGTTCATTGTATCGTGTATCCATTATATTATACTATATATTGTAGCAATCAGATTGTGGTCAGAGTTTATATCAGCTTCGGGATATGTTTTTCAATTCAAAATCTGGTTTCTAAATCTCTACTTGACCATAATGACGTCGATTTGGTAACGCCCTGTATCTCCTGGTCTCATCCATGAGTATATTATTATATTGTAGTTATTGAATACGGTGTTGGCTATGATCAACTCGTGCTCGGTGCAGAATTCCATCGATCATTCCTTTCACCTAATCCGATTTCTCCTACCATCTTCTTTTTTCTTCCTTTTCCTACCACAGCATTCCAAGATCCCATTACTATACCATTTTCACCACCCTTCATGCCTCATACCTCATACCTCAGAATGTCCTCTGTTTCTTCGTATATCTTTTCAACATCTTCATCCTCTGCTTCACTGGTAGGCATATAGACTTTTACTACTGTGGTGCATGTAAGTTTTGTATTGATTTCAGCTACATTAATCCGTTCACTATATTGCTCATAATATCCCACCAGCTGTCCAAGTCTCCTAGTCAATATGAGACCTACCCCAGCGAGGCCATGTCAAGAAATTTAATTCTTGTCCGAGGGCTGGAACGGGGTACACTCAGCCTCGTGAGGCAAAACTGAAAAGAGGCGAGTTCCTTCTCAATCCTTATCTGAATTACAAATACACACATTAATACAACCATCACAATAGCACAGGTTATTAGAAAAAATACACACACCCAAGTACACGGGAGCTACATGACAACGATGTCGCAAAGTCTCTAAATCAACAACAACTCTTTCAGGTTAGGGCGTTTAAATACTTGTTTTCCTGCGTAATGCAATTGGGCACAATTTGTGTTGACCGACTCAAACACTGTATATAATAAAACTATGCAAAACTGAAGAATGGCTTTTAGTACTTGAATACAAGCCACAGTACCCGACGACCAAGCCTAGAATGTCGATTATGATCGTTCATGACACCACATTACCGGGAATGGCATTTCCATTCTTCATTCTCGCTTGCGATACTGATCGGAACTGGGGCTCTAATGTGTATACATTGAACTTCCGAGTGTATTAAGAGCAACCCCTTGCATTCAGTTATACTTTTTTGTTGTGAGTGTCAATATTTGTATGTCTTGTGGAATTTTCCGAAAGAGTTGAAGCTTCTTCACGCTCACGTAAACTAAGCATGATAGTGACTGAGAGTCAAGTGTGTACCAGGCTGTCGAGAGCATGTTTGACTTGAGGAAGCGATGGCAAACTACCGTACTCTATTCTTTAAAGCATCATCAAATTATAGGAAAGACAAACCTTGGACCTGAAGGGATGATTGGAGGTGCTGGATGCTGCCATCAATTACGTCGAGGCGAATGGTGGCATGGTAGGAGAGTTGTCGTGAAAAAGATGACCCTCCCGCTCTTTTCCAGGGATTGACAACTAGAGGGCCATGGGCTGGCAACCATGGGACCTCAGCGGAGTCTTGCATTGCTTCCATTTACATGGGTCGGGCTCTTCTCTTTAATCGTTCCTGTCGACCTCCTTTGGTTAATTCTTGTTCTCTTAGCAAACCGACGGTATTTGGTTAACCGGAGCCTAGGGTCTCTCTCATATTCTTGATCTACTTGAGCCCTCTCCTTTCTTTCCTGATACCCTCATTTTTCGATGGGGAAGACCCTAAAGAGTGCAGGGTTCGTGTCGCCCCACCACAAATGGTGCACCTTGGAAAGTGCTACACCTTCAAGGCTCATGGCTAGTGGTTGGGAGTTGGTGATCCCGAGGGATTACTGAACTGGGTCCTTTCTTCCCTTTTTCCATTGACAATGGGATGCTCTACTCGTTCTTATGACACCTTTCATGGCTATACTTCCTTCCAGGCCCGTCAATGCTCATTCTTCTGGACGTTAATTCTCCCTTTCTTCAATTTCCCTTCTTTTGTTGTGTTTGTGCACTTCTTCTGGTGTGTGGGTTGGATTTAAGCCGGCAGTTAGTAGGGGTAGTTTATCATATTTATTTTCATTACCGCTGGTACCGTGATGTCACCCGCCATTAAGCAACTATCACCCCCAGAACAGAAGCGATCGAGGGAGATTACCAAAGTGATTTCCAGCCTGCACCGTAAACAATCCACTTGTCTTATTAGCAGGGGCCGGATTCATAGGTTTTTCCCTTTTTTCCCTTACATCTAAATACAAAAATGCTTTGATACTTTTCCAAATCACACTCAAAAGAGCCATATTCATGAATTCTCTGTTACCTAAATAAAACCTAAATGATATACAAGTACCTAAAAATACCTAATTGCAGTTTTGTTCCATTTATTGTAGTATATTTGAATTTTTAGTCCATAACTATTAAAAGTAAACCACAAGACAGTGTTTATTCCTAGATCTAGTTCATTGAGAGAAATCCTACCTGCCAGAAAATTCAAATACAGTACTTTCAGCACTTTTCAGCTTGCTTATTGTTGTTATATCCCTGACCCGAAGAGACGGCGAAACCGTCTAAGGGGGCCCACCGCCGTAGGTGCAATCGCCCTGCGGCGGAATGAAACTACTACATATATACACACATCAAAAAAAGTTTTGCATCACCTCGGTTCCAAGAGTTCCGGAACCGTTAAATACAAAGGGAATAGAGATCAACACAAACAACATTTCAGCTCGTTTTATTGCTCATGAGACCCACACATTGCATGTTGTACCATCATACAGCTAGACTTTCAGCATTTGTGGTCCAGATTGCAATACACACCACTACCTCTAATACCCAGTAGCACGTCCTCTTGCATTGATGCATGCCTGTATTCGCCGTGGCATACTATCCACAAGTTCATCAAGACACTGTTGGTCCAAATTGTCCCACTCCTCAACGACAATTCGGCGTAAATCTCTCAGAGTGGTTGGTGGGTCAAGACGTCCATAAACAGCCCTTTTCAACATATCCCAGGCATGTTCGATAGGGTTCATGTCTGGCGAACATGCTGGCCACTGTAGTCGAGCGATGTCGTTATCTTGAAGGAACGCATTCACAAGATGTGCACGATGAGGTCGAGAATTGTCGTCCATGAAGACAAATGCCTCTCCAATATTCTGCCGATATGGTTGCACTATGGGTCGGAGGATGTCATTCAGGTATCGTAAAGCCGTTTCGGAGCCTTCCATGACCACCAGTGGCGTACGTCGGCCCCACATAATGCCACCCCAAAACATCAGGGAACCACCACCTTGCTGCACTCGCTGGACAGTGTGTCTAAGACGTTCAGCCTGACCAGGGTGCCTCCAAACACGTCTCCGACGATTGTCTGGTTGAAGGCATATGCGACACTCATCGGTGAAGAGAACGTGATGCCAATTCCGTGGGGTCCATTCAGCATGTTGTTGGGCCCATCTGTACCGCGCTGCATGGTGTCGGGGTTGCAAAGCTGGACCTCGCCATGGACGTCGGGAGTGAAGTTGCGCATCATGCAGCCTATTGCGCACAGTTTGAGTTGAAACACGACGTCCTGTGGCTGAACGAAACGCATTATTCAACATGGTGGCATTGCTGTCAGGGTTCCTTCGAGCGGCAATCCGTAAGTAGCGGTCATCCACTACAGTAGTAGCCCTTGGGCGGCCTGAGCGAGGCCTGTCATCGACAGTTCCTGTATCTCTGTACCTCCTCCATGTCCGAACAACATCGCTTTGGTTCACTCTGAGACGCCTGGAAACTTCCCTTGTTGAGAGCCCTTCTTGACACAAAGTAACAATGCGGACGCGATCGAACTGCGGTATTGACCTTCTAGGCATGGTAGAACTACAGACAACATGAGCAGCGTACCTTCGTCCTGGTGGAATGACTGGAACTGATCGGCTGTCGTACCCCCTCCGTCTAATAGGCCCTGCTCATGCATGGTTGTTTACATCTTTGAGCAGTTTTAGTGACATCTATGAACAGTCAAAGGGACTGTATCTTGGATACAATATACACAGTCAACGTCTATATGCCGGAGATCTGGGAACCGAGGTGATGCAAAACTTTTTTTGATGTGTGTATATTGCTGTCTCACTTTCCTGGTAAACCACCGGTGGCTCAAACGTTAGGCAGTAGCACGCACCGACAAAGCTGATAGCTAGATTGGATTACCCTCAGAACTCCGCTGCTGTTCGCTGCTGACAAATAGCTTCTGGTTCTTGACCATGTGTCAGATCTCCAGTTCCTCAATTGCATGCAGCTCTGTCCAGTGTTGCTCTCGGAGGCTACGGTGGAGTCTTGACAACGCTGCTCCATGAGCCAACAAAGCCTTGGAGTCTAGCTGTGATGAAGATAAGTGGAAAAATATATATTTTTCTGTCTGAAATCTACCTGCCAACTTGAACCTTCGGGAGATTTTAGTACTGGCATAGAACTCTTAGTGACTATAATCGTTTACATGAGTCTTATGTAGTGCTGACTATACCGAAAGAAGTTAAGCCGCATCTGTTACGGCAGTAGATTGGAGATTATTCTAATTTTACCACAGACGGCAAAGTGATGTTTTGTCAAGCTTGCCAGAAGAATGTAAGTGCTGATTGATTTATTGGGTGTTATTTGTTTATTTATCTATCTGACGTATATAGATGTATCCTTTTATGTACGATTAACTGATATTTATATTATTGTGCAGGTGAAATGCGAACAGAAATCTCGCTTGCTCCAGCACAAAGAATCAGCATATCACATTGGTAACGTGGGTAGGCAGAAGCGCAAAGCTAAGCCGTTCATTTCTTCGGTTATTGGAAAAGAACCGGACAACTTCAACACCCGTCTAGCGAAGCCCTTGTTTCTGCTAATATACCATATCGTGTCCTGTAATGAAACAAATTTAAGAAATTTCTGGAGGACGTCAGCGGCAAAAAAAAGTTCCTGATGAATCAACTTTACGTAAGAATTATTTGCACAAAATATTTTTTATATTTTTATTTAGTCAATTTACCCTCTAGGTTGGTGGTTCCCACAGACTCAGCGAGGGAACTCGCCACTACCGCCTCTATGGGCAGTGTCCTGGAGCTTGGAACATCTGGTCGGGATGGATACAACTGGGGAGGTGTGATCAGCACTTCGCCCAGGCGGCCTCACCTGCAAAGCGAACAGGGGCCTCATGAGGGAAGGTAAGGGATGGTGAGGATGGATAGGCAAGGAAGAGGGAAGGAGGCGGCCGTGGCCTTGAAGAGGGTACCATCCCGGCATTTGCCCGAAGACGAAGTGCGAAACCACGGAAAACCACTTCGAGGATGGCTGAGGAGGAATCGAACCCCCTCTACTTATTTGGGCCACCCGAGGCTGAGTAGACCCCGTTCCAGTCCTCGTACCACTTTTCAAATTTCGTGGCAGAGCCGGGAATCGAACCCAGGACCTCCGGGGCGGCAGCTAACCATGCTGACCGCTACGCTACGGAGGCGACTGCACAAAATATACCAAGGAAAAATCGAAGACATTAGGGAGGATCTGGCTGACAGCTAAATCTACTGTTTGTCTCACGAGGGGAACCCGCCAAGTGTAAAAACTCGATTTCAAGAGACTTCGCTCAGTGAAAGAGGGGTCGAAATAAGCGAAGACATGTTTCGGCTTATGCGTAGATGCTCAATCGTTTCCGAGAAAATGACTTTCGAAGTGTGTCCGATGTGCTTTGCGTGCTTTTTAGCAGATACAACTGACCCGGTGGCGCAACTTTAAATTTTGCGCCCTGTGTTCAAATATCGATCATTGCTTTTCCCCTGGAATTTACATATTCCATTGAGGGTTACTACACGAATGTTGCGGCAGTGGGTGAAGTCGGCAGTGGCTCCATTGCAATTTAAAAGGTTCGCGTTTGAAGCTGCGCAAACGTGGTGTGGCACCTTCAAGGCAAAGCATAGTATTCGGCAGCGACATATTGCCAAATATGTCAGCACAAAGTGTTATATTTTTCTCAATGACCAGTGTTCTTGAATGCGCCCTATGTAGTATGTAAGAACGTAGGTTAAGAACACACTCTGTGATTCAATCATCTTTTGTTTTCATTCATATTGTTTTCTCTGCTCTTGTTCAAATAGAAATGGTGGATTAACATATACCGATAGTTCTATTGTTGGTAATTAAATTCTATTTCATATGTTGATAGGGTTCAGTATACTCATATTTTAATACAAAGGAGAAACGTGCGTTGGATGAATTATTGAAAACCGCAGAGACGTTTCAACGTCAATCGTCTGCTATAAAATTCCACATTTTGATCCTGATTTTGTTACCAATGCAGATCAACCCGGATGCGAATATCACAGCAGCCTTCGTGCGATGCTCGTGGTGTGCGAAATTTCGGTTTCGAATATTTCTACAAAACATTGTAATCCCTGTACAAATAAATACACACCACTTATTGTAAAACCCAGTTGTAATTGTTCTAACAGCATAACGCCCTTTTTCCACTAACTTGATACGAAACATTCGTGTAGTAATCGTCAATAGACATCAGTAGGTAAATGAAAAAATAAAAATAAAAAAAAAACAACATCATTAATCGGGATTTGAACGCGGGACGCAGAAGTACGAAGGTGAGGCGATAACCACTGCGCCACCGTGTCAGTTAAAGTTGCTATGCGCTAAAAGGCACGTAAAGTACATCGGGCACACTTCAACCGTCATTTTCTCGGAAACGGTCGGGTATTTACAGATAAGCCGAAACATGTGTTCACTTACTTCGAGCCCTCTTCCTCTGAGCGAAGTGTCTGAGAAATTGGGTCGTTACACTTGGTGGGTTCCCCTCGTCAATAGATGAAATTATAGTCTCTTCTGGGCGTTTCAATGCCAATGTTGTGGATCCCGTTGCACCAGGAAAAGCCTATGTCATTTTGTGCAAGTGTTCAGATAAAACGAATCATAGTACTATCACCTGTGTAGTTAAGGATGCATTAAAAGTATTATGGCCTGGAGAAAATCAGGATGATTAATTTTTACTTTTGCTAACCGACAGTGCTGCATATCTGCTAAAGGCAGGAGAGGCATTGGCAGCTTTCTATCCCAACATGCTTCCTATTACAGGTCTGGCGTACGGTAGTCATTGTGTGACCGAGGAAATTAAAGGACTTTTTCCAGATGTCTATACCGTTATTTCGTCTGTGAAGAAAATCTTCTTAAAAGCACCTCTTTAGAATTAAACAAGATGTTCAGTAAAGAACATATAACCTACTTTCTCCTAAAAGCATGGGTATAGTAATAACTCTTTGTCCTTCTCAAGGAGTATAATTGAATGTTGGTTGTAGTATATTATTGAAATACAACGTGCTATACCTATATTAAACGTTGATTGATTAAATCCTCACCTGAATTATATATACACACACTAATACAGTCATCACAAGAACACAGGTTATAAAATGAAATTCAACACTCACCCATGTACACGGGGTTAAATGACCATGATGTCCATGCATCACATATGAAACAACAACAGCTTCCTACCCAAATCCTTCCTCGTGTAAAAGTACACACACTAGTAAACCTACAGACATCACAGTGACACAGGTTATCAGAAAACTTCTACTCACACCCAAGTGAACGGGGATACAAGACCATGATGCCGCAAAACCCCTAAAGAATCAACAACAACAACAAAAAACACTACAATAGTCTCTACCGCGGATCAAGTTCAACGAATATTAATCGCGGTATTCGAGTGTTGAAATATGTCGTGTTATAAGTATATTTTCGATTGCAAATACACACTATATATGCTTAACATTATAACGTGTGAGTAGTTATAAATCAATAAATACCAAAAAGAACGAAGTAAAGAAATTTTAACCTGCAGTGATTTGATCCACGAACCCCCAGACTAAGAGCCCAAGTCACTGCCATTACGCCACGGTTGCCCTACGATAATACTTGATAAACAACTGGTTTAGTATAACTGTAGGCTATCATATTTTGTGTTGAAATCAACGATTTCATTAGCGTTTTCTGGCATTTCTATAAACCAATTGATACTAAACATGTATTATTTTGTTCAGTGCAGTCCTAAATGGATATAAAATTAGGAAGTTACGGAAATATATGTATTTCCAAGCAAAAATAGTGGCCATGTTGACAACGGGACGGCACGCGCCCACAACGATATGGCACGGTAAGCCTGACCTGTTAGTCACTTCTACGGTTTCATATTCTATCATAAGATGCTAATATCTTACCGGACACCTCTTTGAGGACAGATTAAACCTCCCTATGTACGATAACTGAAATGTTGAGGCCAGGCCTTGTTTAATCATAAGTTACTGTTAGGCTATAATACTTGCATGATTCATGCATCGACCACCTTGAAAATATTTAGCTGATGACTTTGTAGTTTGGAAAAAAGTCGCTTCCCGCGTTAAGGTATATTGTTGCAAAATTTGGTAGAGATTGGATGATTAGGTTAGTCGTAATTTGATTTCAGCTCAGAACATTTGGGTGGGCACCATTCCTTTTTTTTTGTTATGACGGCGGCGATATAGAACATAACACTGAGTTGCACTGTACCAAAGGTGGTTCTATTTTGGTTCAGTTGTGTTTGAATTGATAGGGGGAATCGATTTACACAAATACATGGCCGCCATCTGCAAACTATTGGGCTGATGACCTTGTAGTTTGGTCAAAATACGCTTCCCACAAAAGATATGCTCTTTAGTAGAGATCGGATGATTAGGATGGTCGTAATTTGCTTTATGCTTTTAACATTTGGGTGGCCACCATTAACTTCCGTCAAGATGGTGGCGATATAAAACATGACTCTGAGGTGCCCTTTGCTAGTGCTCTACCTCTGTACCAAATTTCGTTCAATTCTGTTTGACCCTGTTTGACTTGATATGGGGAATCGATTTGCACACATAGGCTACATGGCCACCATCTGCAAACTAATGGGTTGATGACCTTGTAATTTGGTCAAAATATGCTTCCCATGCAAAGGTATGTCGTTGCAACATTTGGTAGAGATCAGATGATTAGGTTAGTCGTAATTTGATTTAAGCTTTTAACATTGGGGTGGCCGCCATTACGTTTCCGTCAAGATGGCGGCAATATAAATCATGACACTAAGGTCCAACTTGCTAGTGCTACCTCTGTACCAAATTTCGCTCAATTCGGTTTTACCCTGTTTGAATTGATGGGGGAAACGATTTGCACACATACATTGCCCCCCATCTGCAAACTATTGACCTAGTAGTTTGGTCAAAATATGCTTCCCACAAAACGGTTCGTTGTTTCAAAATTTGGTAGAGATCAGATGATTAGGTTGATCGTAATTTGATTGAAGCCTTTAACATTTGGCTGGCCGCCATTACGTTTCCGTCAAGATGGTGGCGGTATAAAACATGACACTGAGGTACCCTTCCCTTTCTATACCAAATTGCTTTCAATTCGGTTTCACCGTGCTTGAATTGATAGGGGGAATCGATTTGCGCACATACATGGCCGCTATCTGCAATTTATTGGGCTGACGACCTAGTAGTTTGGTCAAAATATGCCTCCCACATAAACGTATGTTGTTACAAAATTTCGTAGAGATCAGATAATTAGTTTGATCGTAATTTGCTCTAAGCTTTTAACATTTGGGTGGCCGCCATTACGTGTCCGTCAAGATGGGGGCGATATAAAACATGCCACTGAGGTGCCCTTTGCTAGTGCTACCTCTGTACCAAATTTCGTTCAATTCGGTTTCACCATGTTTGAATTGATAGGGGGAATCGATGTGCACACATAAATGGCCGCCATCTGCAAACTATTGGACTGATGACCTTGAAGCTTGGTCAAAGGAAGCTTCTCACATAAAGATATGATGTTGCAAAATTTGGTAGAGATCAGATGATTAGGTTGGTGGTAATTTGATTTAAGCTCTTAAACTTTTTTGGCCGCCATTACGTTTCCGTCAAGATGGCGGCGATATAAAATATGACACTGAGTGCCCTTTGCTAGTGCTACCTCTGTACCAAATTTCGTTCATTTCGGTTTCACCGTGTTCGAATTGATAGATGGGGACATACATGCAGAGTACACACACACACATACACACACACTCTCTCACACACACATACAGGCACACAATTTTTGGCCCTGTAGTGATCTCTTAAGTCTACTTTTATTTTTGGCAAAAATCGAAAGTAGGCTAAAAACAAGGGGAATATTGACAAACTTAAACTGGCAGTTGGGTCTGAGTGTATACTGTACATTGATATCTACTTAATAGTTCGCTCTTTCTACATTGAGTAGTACAAACGATAGCGTTGCAGTCTTCAAATTAGATTATGAATCGTCAAAGGAGTTTGAATCCCATGTTCGATATGTTTTAGCCCATTTTTATTTGTAATAAAATAGGCATATGAGATCACTTTTTGTTCGTGTGTGTGTGTATGTGAGTGTGCATGTGCGTGTGTATGTGAGTGTGCATGTGTGTGTGTGTGTCCTTGATAAAATCTAAAGAGCCGAAGATATTTCAATTAAACACGATAAGTTCATACTACCACTTCGTCAGAACTCGACCGTGCCTTTCAAATTTTAATACGTTTCACTAATCTAGCATGGCGGCCACGCAAATTATTTTCACTGGCATTCTATATCTCCACAACAGTAACAGATATCACCCTGAAATCTTGCACGATGATCCAGAGTACAGTACTACTAAATGTTCACCTATGTGACTTTCAAAGACCTGTCAATTACAAAACCAACATGGCGGTCAAGCAAAGATAAAACATTTAAAAAGAGTTTTCACACGATTTAATCATCCGAGCACAGGGAAACTTGGTACGATAAATGTTTATAGCCTACACAATTCAATCTACCGGCATCTAATTTAATTCAATTGTCTCCATAATCTCAAGATGCCGGCTCAGCGAAATTTTAAAATTAAGTTTATATTTCTTGTGTCCAATTCATGTGATCAAAGTGCAAGAATCTTCATCTAATGGTACATAACTATTTGTCAATCCAACATGGCAACCATCCGAAATATTTAAACGGTTCTCGATATCTAGGAATATATTACAGGAATCACACTGACATTTTGTACGCTTATAGAGGCTTTGTGTGGTTTGAAGCCATTTTCCAGAGTTGCCTAAGTAAACAAAAGTTAGGTGCTTTTCAGTCGGTCAACACGAATGTACCCAAAAAGAGCTGGGTTGTGCCCTAATCCTGAAATAAATTACATGAGATTCATAAATACACTAGGATGACCAGTTTCGATCGTCAAGCGATCATCACCAGATCCATTACACTTAGGCTATAACATCTATGTTTGAGAATACAGGTGAAAAATATTTACAATATGAACAATTATTTAGTTGCAGTATTGGTAACGCAACTGTCAGTGTATGCTAATTGTAGTATATCTAATGTTAGGTGAAATGCAAAAATGGTGATAAAAATCCGGAGTTTGTCTGTTTGGGGTGATTATATGGTTATACAAAATCAACTATTGCTATACTGTAATAATACAGGCTGATACTTATCCGGTTTGTCTTCCTTACTGGAACTTCGAGCAGTTTCGTGTTCACTCTGGCACCAGTTTTGGTCGACTAACCCGGGTTTTAACTGGACGAAACTGGTTTCTCCTTTTCTCCCCCATTTTGTTCCTATGTGGTTACTGAGGTCAGTGCAATGTTTATTTGTGTGACGTTGCCAAGTCTAGATAAGAATGTATGTTATTGAATACAGGAAGATCTACAACTATTAAAGACCGTGGAACTGTCTTCGCCACGCGTGGACTAAAAAGCCATTCATCTAAGCGGTACACGGTCTATTGAAGACGTCCCGGCACCTTTAATACTGCCGCGGATACCGGCCTAGGTTTATTACAGAAAAAAGTACATAGTACACCTGATCCAGATAACATTTACCTATAACCACCGATATCCCCCCCCCCCCCCATGTTATCTAGCTTGGCTGTATCGTTAAGTTGTGTCTTGTTTCCGACAGGGTGTGTTTTTTAGTAGAGTGAAAAGGGGTGAACTCTCCATAAAAGTGTGAATGTTTCGTTTGGCTAGGTGAATCTCGATTGCTTCCTTTATGTCGAGAGCTCTGCCTTTCGATTCGTGATTAATTATTTTCAGGTCATTCTCGATTTTAGTAAAGCTGTGCCCCGTGTCACACATATGTTCGCATACGGCTGAATGTGTTCCGTATCTTATCGCATTCCTATGTTCAATATAACGTGTGTCTACTCGTCTTCCACTCTGTCCAATGTAATTAGCTTGACAACCAGTGTCTTGGCATGTAATAGAATATACCCCTGACTTTGATTACGGGTCTTGTTTATTTAGAATACTATTTTGCAAGTGCCTCCCGGTCGTATTGTTCGTTGTGAATGCTATTTGTATGCCTTGCTTTTTGAAAAGATTAGTGATTTTATATGTGTTCGTATTCACATAGTTGAAGCGCGCAAATTATTTCTCATTACTGTCCGGTTTGGGAATCGTTTTATCTTTATTTTTATGTTTGGCTATAAATTGGTCTATTTCCTTGGCGGGAAATTGTTTTCCTTGCTATTTGCTTAATGGTTTTTATTTCCTTATTATAGTTGTCTCTTGACATGGGTATGTTTAAAGCCCTGTGCACCATTGAGTTGAACCCGCTAATTTGTGCGTACTGGGGTGCTTAGACTGATTATCGATTGTATGCGAGGTTTGTGTGGCTTTCCGGAATATGGAATATGACAGTTCGTTATCTTTACGTTCAATAGTTATGTCGAGATAATTTATGTTTCGGTCTGTTTCGGATTCCTTAGTGAATTTGATTGAGTGGTGTAGGCTATTAATGGATTGGAGAATTGTTTCTTCGCTTGTTAGTTCAGTATCGTCGATGCAGATTACATCATCTACGTATCTTTTCCATATTACTATTCCTTTTGTTGAAGTATTTTCTAGGAACTCATTTTATAGTGCATTAATGAAAATGTCAGTGATTAGTCCCCTTAGCGGTGACCCCATCGCTAGGTCTTCTGTTTGTGTGTACATTTTATTGTCGAATTGAGACACGTTTTGGCTGAGGACGACCCTCAGTAATCTCACAATCTCTTCAGTTTCTTTTGTCGAATTGTTGGATTTTAAGTTGTTTTCGATAGTGTTGATTGCATCAATAATAGGAATGTTGGTGTACATGTTAGTTACATCGAAAGATACAAGCCTCAAGCTAGGCATCATTTGTAGGGTGTTCAATGCTGTTACTAATTCTGTTGTGTTCTTTGCAGAGTTGTCTTTGTCGTTGGAAAGGCGGTGTTTTAAGATTTTTAGTAACTCTTTGCTGATTTTGTAATTAGGAGCATTCCTACAATTAACTATGGGTCTCATTGGGCACTCCTTTTTGTGTATTTTAGGTTGTCCCCTCAATGACGGTATTTTCGGGTTCATGTTTATTAGTTTTGATTTTTCAGCTTTGGTCAATATGTATTCTGCCTCTTTTAATGCACTTTTTATTTGTTTTTGGAATTTGTTGGTGGGGTCTTTTGCTAATTCCTTGATTACGTTGTTGTTTAGGAAATCGACTGTTTTTTTCAATGTATTCTGTTTTGTTCAAAATTACTGTGGTATTTCCTTTATCTGCTTTTGTGATGATTAAGTCATGTTCTTTTATTTTTTGCTTCAGTGACTTAATTTCTTTTAGTTGTTTGTTGTTTAGAATGTTATTGCTTTCGCCCTCTCGTTTGAGGATTTTTTTGGCTTCGTTGGTGGCAAGATTTTTGGTTAATTCCCTGTCTTAAAACACCGCCTTTTAACGACAAAAACAACTCTGTAAAGAACACAACGGAATTAGTAACAGCATTGAACACCCTACAAATGAAGCCTAGCTTGAGACTTGCATCTTTCGATGTAACTAACATGTACACCAACATTCCTATTATTGATGCTATCAACACTATCGAAAACAACTTAAAATCTAACAATTCGGCAAAAGAAACTGAAGAGATTGTGAGATTACTGAGGGTCCTTCTCAGGCAAGACGTGTTTCAATTCGACAATAAAATGTACACACAAACAGAAGGCCTAGCGATGGGGTCAACAAAGGGAATAGTAATACGGAAAAGATACGTAGATGATGTAATCTGCATCGACGATACTGAACTAACAAGCGAAGAAACAATTCTCCAATCCATTAATAGCCTACACCACTCAATCAAATTCACTAAGGAATCCGAAACAGACCGAAACATAAATTATCTCGACATAACTATTGAACGTAAAGGTAACGAACTGTCATATTCCATATTCCGGAAAGCCACACAAACCTCGCATGCAATCGATAATCAGTCTAAGCACCCCTGTACGCACAAATTAGCGGGGTTCAACTCAACGGTGCACAGGGCTTTAAACATACCCATGTCAAAAGACAACTATAATAAGGATATAACAACCATTAAGCAAATAGCAAAGGAAAACAATTTCCCGCCAAGAAAAATAGACCAATTTATAGCCAAACATAAAAATAAAGATAAAACGATTCCCAAACCGGACAGTAATGAGAAAAAAATTGCGCGCTTCAACTATGTGAATACGAACACATATAAAATCACTAATCTTTTCAAAAAGCAAGGCATAAAAATAGCATTCACAACGAACAATACGACCGGGAGGCACTTATTTATTCATCCGAGCGCAGTGAAATTTGGTACGTTAAATGTTCATACAAAATTTAATCTACAGCATCTAATTAAATTCATTTGTTACCAAAACCCCGAGATGGCGGCTGCGCAAAGTGTTATTATTAGGTTTTATTTCTTGTGTCCTAATCATGCGATGGAAGTGAACGTTTGAATAATGAACTTACGCAATAATCGTCATCTAATGGTATATAACTCTATGGCCCACATATATAACAATTCATCATGGCGATCATCCGAAATATTTAGACGGTTCTCAATATCTACGAATCTACTGCAGCAATCAAAATTACATTTTAAATGTTGATAGAGGCTATTATCATAAGCTCAGCTATGAATCTTTCAATAACCTGGTGAGCACGTAACCAACATGGCGGCGACGCAAATTTTATGTATTTAAATGAATTTTCGCGCAAATTTTCATCTGAGTGCAGTGAAATTTAGAACGGTATATCTTCATATAAGCCTCAATATAATGACGTCTAATTTCATGGAATTTAATGGGAAATTAAAAATGGCAGCTGTGATTTTTTAAACTTGTTTTTATTTCTCGTGTCATAACCAAGCATTAGAAATATACCTAGATTGGTATAATGAACTATCATTAGAATATTCATCTGCTGGCATATAAAAACAATCCAATATGGCGTCCATACAAGATATTCCACCGGTTCACAATATCTCCGTAACGATTTCAGCAATCAAACTGAAATTTTTGTATGGTAATTTTGTAATTATTAACTAAGTACATAGGCCTATATGTGACTTCCCGAATCCTGAGAAACACGAAAACAACACGGCGGCCAAGTGATTATCAAATATTTCAAATTATTTTTGTAGCGATTTAATCACCTGAGAACAGTGATGCCAAGAACGGGCGAATCTTTATACAGAGCTTAGTATAGAGACATTTCATGTTAAATTGCTTTCAAAAATTCAAGATGGCAAAAGTTCGTAATTTATAAACCTTATTATTTTTATTTCACGTACCCTATTCAGGCGATTGAAGAGAGGATTCGTATATTAGGTTATTATAGTAATCATAATCTAATGGCACTAAATTCTGTAGCTTGCTTTTTGTAAATCATAGATGCCGTGCATTTGACGTGACATGTTACAGAAAGATGCTATCTCCCGGGAGGAGTCTTATTCACTAAAACTGAAAGTTATATATTCCAGCACATTCTTTCTCAATGCAGTGGTGTTGGTGGAGACATAGGTCGTGTATCAAAAGCTATTTTAGCTATTAACACTACATATCATGGAAAATCCTGTTAAGACCAGTAGGATATAAGAAAATAAGTTATTTAGTTCTTCACGGAACTACTTGTTTTATGTCCGTAGTCTTCTCCCTTGCTATTGGTATTCCATTGTCATAAACGTATTTTTGTCTTTTTATTCCCGTAAGATAACGAATTCTACGCGAAATACGTTGTCATATACTTTTAAATTATTAAAGAAAAGTGTACTGTAGCATTCCACGCACTCGTGCATGCGCACAACCGCTTTCGCCCATGACACACACACATGGTGGACAGAATTCATTGGAGGGGCTTGGACATCATGGTCATTCATCCCCGTGTACTTGGGTGTGTGTAATTTTGTCTGATATGCTGTGCCATTGTGATGGCTGTATTAATGTGTGTATTTGTAATTAATGTGAGGATTGGGCAGGAGGTGGCCGTCACCTTAATGAAGGAACCATCCCTGCATTTGCCTGGAGTGGAAGTGGGAAAACCACGGTAAACCACATCCAAGATGGTTGAGGTAGGAATCGATCCCACGTCTCCTCAGTTTTACCTCTCGAGGCTGAGTGCACCCCGTTCTAGCCCTCGGAATTAAATTTATTTGCAGAGCCGGGAATTGACCCGGACCTACAGGGTGTCAGCCAAGAATGCAGCCTTAAGAGTGGGCTTCCCTGTGTTGATACAATATTTGACACGTACGGGACATTATAATTCTAAAACTGCCTCCATTACGGTGGCTGACGAAGTGAGTCTAGTCTCATTCTAGCAGCTGGCGAAGTGATTCTCTGCTCCCTGCATAATTTACTGTCATGGAAACCCAAAGGATTGTACCTATAACCGGCAGTGCCGTACCGACAGAGGATGTCCTAGGGACATACTCCCTCCCAAAGACATTTATTAACCTGAATCCTTATATTGTCCCATCTATCACCTGTTAAATGTTTTACACTACCACCAGTGAGGCTTCTTTAGTCAGAATTAGCCCACTCCGTTTGCCTAGTAATTTTATTTAGTTAATTGTAAGGATTGTAGTAAGATAAAGCCATCAAGATAGACAGATTTTGAGAGTCGATAGTAATGGCAGTAAGAACATGGAGAGCAACAGGCCTACTTTTGTGTTCCCACATATACACTCACCGGCAAAAAACCGTAACACTAGATTTTTAAAATTAAAACTTACCCCAGGCAGACGGTACGCCTCCATTTCCATTAGTTCATTTCCTGCAATAAACTTAAAGTGCTTTGGTGATAAGTCTCATCCCTACGAACCAAATTTGCTTTGTTTGATAAAATGTATGTTTCAAATGATTTCTCACCAGTTTTTAAGTTCTTCTTGCAAAGGAAACGTGGTTCTTATACGCGAAGAAGCTGCAAGAGCTGTAGCTTTGATTGAAGATGGAAGAAGCATGCGATACGTTGCAAGACAGTTAAATATCAATGTTTCGACCATTTAAAGGACATACCAACGGTATAGGGAACTTGGAACATACTCCAGGAGGCGTGGATCAGGCCGCAGAAGGGCAACATGACCAGTATCTGCGATTCCAAGTTCTGAGGGACCGACACACCACAGCTGTAGAAGTAAGAAATCGGCTTCAGCAGGCGACAGCTGTGAATGTCAGTGAGAGGACAGTAAGGAGAAGATTAAGAGGTGTAGAAATTTTCTCCAGAAGACCTGCTACCGGCCCCCAGATTGGAACCTCAACATCGCAGGGCACGTCTTCACTTCGCTCACCTCCATCAGCAATGGACACAACAGTAATGGCAAGCCGTTCTCTTCACAGGCGAGAAGAGATTCGGTCTCAGATCGCCTGACGGAAGAGAAAGAGTGTGGAGGAGTGTCGGAGAAAGGTTTTCTCCTGTAACATTTTCCTCCAGGACTGCATTCGACGGGGGTTCTGTCATGGCCTGGGCCGGAGTCAGTATGGATGCCAGGACTGAACTTTACGTAAGTGAGAATGGGACTCCCACAGCTGACCGGTACATCATGGAAGTCCTTGAAAACCATGTTGTACCATTTGCTCCATTTGTCGGGGATGAATTTCGCCTGATGCTCGACAACGCACGAGCACACACTGTCCGATGTGTCCAGCAGTACCTGCATGTGGTTGGAATCTACGCACTGGACTGGCCAGCTAGGAGCCCTGACCTCAATCCAATTGAACATGTTTGGGATATGTTGGCCAGAAATGTTCGTCAACGTGCTCGTGAGACTCTCCAGCAACTTCGGGTGATTCTGCATGAGGAGTGGGAACGCATCCCACAGGAAAGCATTTCACAAATCATCGCAAGTATGGCAGAGAGGTTACGCGAGGTGATTCGTGCTAGGGGTGGAAATACCCGTTTCAAGTGTTCAGTTCTTGTGTCAGTACCCAAAGAAATGAATTAATTCTGTAATGTTCCATTTTGGAACTCAGATTAACATTTTTAAACGACTTTGTAATTTACTCAAAATTTAAGACATTTTCACTTTTTATCTTATTCTAGAAAATGGAACAGATTTTTTATTTGAAGCATTTTTTGTATGTGAAGTGGTTTTCAAATGTTTAGAAAACAATTAGTTATGAATAATTTTTACATAAGAATAATTTTAATGCATTAAATTATGAGAATAATTAAAATATACAAGTGTTGCGTTTCTTTTTGCCTGTAATATCAATTACTTATTTAGAGCAGTTTCGTACTGTCGATATCAAAATGAAGGACGTCATCGTGACCTGCGTATGCAAACTATTGCAAAAATTGTTGCTGACAGGGACAATTATATTGGTTTTATTATTGGCGATCAGTCTCATCGCATTCCCCTCAACAACCAACTTGAGTATGAAAGTCTCTGGACGATGAATACACTGGTTGTGTTGAACTTCGTTGTATAAGCCAATTGTTTATTGATTATTTGTGTAGAGTACATACGAATGAGTCTAACCACGTTGTTGATAAGGGACAGAAACAATTCCAGATATTATGCCGTGCACATTAGGCTCCTCGACGAACGAATATGAACATTGTACTGCATTGTATTTCTCTTGAGAGAAAACTACGCTTAGTTACTTTGGTCATTGTTGTTGTAATGCTAAAATTGATTTGCCGGAATATAAAACACTTGACAAGCTCAAACAATTTTTCACTGAAGATGATATCTCAAAGAATTTAAGAGAACATATTCGGCAATACAACAATGCTATGTCCTTCGTTTCCTCTGATGCCAATGTCACCGTACAACTTGAACGGTCCATGTTGTTTTAAAATTTCTGGAATGTGCATCATCGCATTTCTTCCACATTCCAAACATATAAGCGACGTTTTTTTATGACAAGTTGTATATATTGAACTCCTCAAAAGCTAATCAAGTTAGACCTGCAAATCGAGTGAATTCTTGCATCAGGGAGGGCACACTTCATATTTTAAACACTATTTTGCACAAGCATAACCCTATATTCAACATTAAAAATTCCTCTAAATTTACATGAGAGTTCAGTGTCAGGATAAAATTAAATTCCGAAGCAGTTGACGATATTCGATGAGCACAGCTTATAATATAAGATAAAGCCCCAATGGCAAATATTCAATCAGTAATGTGTGTGAATCGTCTTCTAAAATATATTATGGGTAAAGACATTATTTCTTCTTGTGGGAAAGTTATTGTTCTTGGAGGAGACTTTAGGTAGCGATTTCTTGTTGTGTCGCACGTTAGTCGCCAAAAAATTATTCACAATTGTATTCAGTGCTCTCCTCAGTTTCTTATAAAAGGTGCCAATTTAAAATTTGCTTCGCAAACTATAACACGATTAAGAAAGCTCAAGGGGAAATTATGGAACGTTTAGTCTCTATTTTCAGTACCTCATCAAGGTTTCAGTTATGGCCAGTTGTATGTTTCAATGAATAGAGTGAGATCTTTCGACACCCTTAAAGTTGCTACAGTGTCGAAATGTCATCGTACAAAGAATGTCGTAAATAAGGAAAATCCTTCAGTACTTATTTCCATTGGCCGTCATAACATGACGGGTTTCAACTAGTTAATTATTAATACACAATCGCATCATTTACTGAAGTACTGTAGACTAACGAAATACAATAAAAGATTCAACACGTTATAAAAATTAACATCAGTAACTTTTTTAAAATCGCTTATCCTCCCAATTCGGCTCCACCCAGCCTCTATCGTCACAAGGACGGTGTCTGGAAGCTAACCACACTTAGTCAGCAGATACAACTTGGGATGGTGGCCGGCCATTCGACCAGGGAAAGGATTTTGTAGAAATTCGGCCGTAGACCTAAAGAAAGGAACCATCCCGGGGATTGCTTCATGGAAAGAATTGGAAACCACGAAAACCATTTTCACTCTCGCAGATAGTAATTTTGCACAGCGATCTGCTCACTGCTCCCCCAAATAGTTTTCTACTCAGTAATCTATTCATGATCCCGTAGATAGTGTTCCTGCTCAGCAAACTGCTCTCTGCTCAGGCAGAGAGTTTTCTATTCAGTAATCTACTTCTTGCTCCCGCAGATAGCTACCTCCTCCGTAACTTGCTCTCTGCTTCCGCAGAGAGTTGTCTGCTCAGTAACCTGCTCTCTAATCACTCAGATATTTGTATCCTCAGCAACCTGCTAGATGCTCCCTTAGATAGTGTTCCTGCTCAGTAACCTGCTCGATGCTCCCTTAGATAGTGTTCCTGCTCAGCAACCTGCTCGATGCTCCCGCAGATAGTGTTCCTGCTCAGCAACCTACTCCCTGCTCCCGCAGATAGTTTTCTACTCAGTAATCTACATCCTGCTTCCGTGGATAGTAACCTTCTCTCTGTTCCCACCTGCACAGTAACCTGCTCTCTGCTCCTGCAGATAGTTTTGGGCTCAATAACCAGCTCTCTGCTCCCGCAGATAGTAATCCTGCTCAGGAAGCTGCTCTCTGCTCCCGCAGTTAGACTTTTGCTTAGTAATCTACTTCCTGCTCCCGAAGACAATTATCCTGCTCAGTGACCTGCTCTGAACTACCGTAGACAGTAAACCTGCTTCATAACCTGCTCTCACCTCCCGCAGATAGTAAACCTGCTCAGTAATCTACTTCCTGCCCCCGTGGATAGTAACCTGCTCTCTGCTTCCGTAGATAGTTTTCTGCTCAGTAACTTGGCCGGAGTATTTATTCAGAGTAGCATATTCTGTACTGTATATCAATCACATTCCTGGTAATTACATCACCGTACTTCATACTCACACGCAGGAAATGCGTAATGTGATCGAACACGTCCCAGTTGTGCACAGCTCTGTCTAGGTGTATGACTGTGGATTATATTATAACCTGTGTCATCTTAGGAGTGTTTTTAGGGGAGAGGTGGGGGTTGGGGGTTGTTAAAATTCTACACCAGGCAAATTCTGAAATAGCCACGGCCGCCTTCTTTCCGCTTATTCAGTTACTTGGGGCGCGAAGTATTTGATCAGCGTAGCACAGCTACATACTGGGAGCGACAACTTGCCTAACTTACATTTCCAGATGTTTGTTTGCCGTTCAGAAGACAGGTCGAGCACAAACTGTCTGTGGACTGCTATTTTCTGATTCACGTGGGCCACTAGAAAGCCTCGATCAATAGGTTGGCATGCTTATTTAGAAATGTAATGTACTAGTTCTATGTAGTCGGCTCTAAATAAACTTAGGTACTACTTCCAAAAGTGAATATTATCTACAGGACGCTGTGCATACTCAATTGCCAGCATTCATTCTAGAGAATTCTGGACTCATTTATTTAAGAGGTGCAAAGAGCATTGACACCTTCAGTAGCCAGGAATGTTGTAGACAGCAATACAGGAAATGGCTTACAGGAGCTCATTTAAATATTCTCTTTGCAAGTACTGTAGATCATCTTAGAGATAACTTGGTCCGTCTTCAGTCCACCTCGTGGCGCAGTGGGTAGCATTTTAGGCTTTTACCCCTTGAAGTCCAGGTTTGATTCCCGACTTTGCTAAGAAATTTAATTCTGGTATGAGGGTTGAAACAGGGTACACTTAGCCTCGTGAGGCTGGGTTCGTGTGTTTGATTCCTACCTCAGCCATCTCGGGAGTGGTTTTCCGTGTTTCCCACTCCTACTCCAGGCAAATGAGAGGATGGTTCTTAACTTAAAACTACGGCCGCCTCCTTCCCGATCCCCACTGAATTACAAATACACACACTACTACAGACACCACAATAATACAGGTTGTTAGACAAATTCTACACACCCAAGTACATGGGATAAATGACCTTGATGTCCAAGCCTCTCTAATGAAACAACAACAACAACAAGCACTGACTTCAATCGATTTCTCCTAAGTAGCACTTCCAAGGTCTCCATTTCTTCACTGATTAATTGAATGACGCAAGAAATGTGTTCACATGCCAACTTTCACTTCGTTGAAGGCTGGGATGGATTCACTCAGCGCTGAGAGGATAACAGAGAGCACGTAGGTTCGATCCTTACCTCAGCCATCCAAGAAACATTTTTTCGTTATTTCTCATTTCTAGTCCAGAAAACATCGGGATGACCATGGTCATAGTCCCAATTACATGTATCTATACCACAACAGCAAGGTTGTCAGTCAGATCTCACAGATCTCACGCAGAGCCGTGACCACAATGTCACAAACCTTCAAATGAAGCAACAGTAACAACATTTGGTTGAGATCGGTTTCGGTCGTATTATTAGCTGCTGACCTTCGGGTGATCACGATGCCTGAACGCAAAGGTGCAAGCAAACCAAGATCATAATGTGCATTGGACTGCAGTATATTAGCATCTGAGGGATGCTTAGTAAAAGTTAAGAATACTGATTAAAACCCCAACAATATGCTAGTCAAACTACATTCGAGTGTATGAAAAGCACATAATGACATTCAATTCCACCCGCATCCACATTCATATCAATTCTATTAGATCGCAGACTTGGAAACTTGATCAGGAACCGAAGGTTTATTCGGACTTACAGTTCATGTTCTTTAATGTTCACTCAACCTTTGCTTCTATGTTTGATGCCATATTATATTATTATCCCTATTATATTGGGTTCAGATGTTATAGTTGTTTTATTATAGTAACCAGAAGACAGACAGGGGATTTCTACTGGCTACCTATCATTTGTCTGCCTGATTTATTTACAATATATAAGTCGTATCACGAGAGAAGAGCGAATTGATGGCAGTGATCGCTATGTGAGGCCGGTCTAACTACGAACACGTGAAGCAGTATAGGTCCATCATGACAGTAATGAGAGCTGATGTCAGTGATAGATAAGCAGAATAGGTCTATAGTGTGAGTAATGAGAGTTGATGGCTGAGTGAAGTCCGTCTGACTAGCGACAAGTGAAGGAGTGTACGTCTATCGTGAGAGTAATGAGAGTTGAGGACAGTGATGCCCGTCTGACTACCGACACAGTATTGGTCCATCATGTCAGTAATGAGAGCTGATGACAGTGATAGATAAGCAGAATAGGTCTATCGTGAGAGTAATGAGAGTTGAGGACAGTGATGTCGGTCTGACTAGCGACAAGTGAAGGAGTGTACGTCTATCGTGAGAGTAATGAGAGTTGAGGACAGTGATGCCCGTCTGACTACCGACACAGTATTGGTCCATCATGTCAGTAATGAGAGCTGATGACAGTGATAGATAAGCAGAATAGGTCTATCGTGAGAGTAATGAGAGTTGAGGACAGTGATGTCGGTCTGACTAGCGACAAGTGAAGGAGTGTACGTCTAACGTAAGGGTAATGAGAGTTGAGGACAGTGATGCCCGTCTGACTACCGACACAGTATTGGTCCATCATGTCAGTAATGAGAGCTGATGACAGTGATAGATAAGCAGAATAGGTCTATAGTGTGAGTAATGAGAGCTGATGACAGTGATGGCTGAGTGATGTCCGTCTGACTAGCGACAAGTGAAGTAGTGTAGGTCTACCGTGAGAGAAATGTGAGTTGAGGACAGTGATGCCAGTCTGACCCGTGAAGCAGGATAGGTCTATAGTGCGTCTCTACCTTAAAATACAGTATGGAATTAAATGTAGTATTTGCCTCTCACTCGCACTCCTATGTCCTGCAATTAGCTTCGTCCTCTTCTACCCCGGCGATGTTGCCATTTCCCAATAATTGAAAGTGACAAATCTAAGAAAATGTTTGCGTGGTCTTATAGAGAATTTCCCGCTCTTTATGATGGTGTGAAAATAAATGCCATAAATCATTAACACATGGCCCATATTTCACAATTACGATATTTTAGCGCGAATCTACATTTTTGCATTTATAAAACTTATCACGCCATATATAATGAACTAATGACCGCAACAGATCAAGAATTTATTTTTAGATTGCCTGATGTTGGTAGAAGATACCCTACTTCTCAGGGCAGTGATTATTTTCATAATAAGAAAGTTATGATTTTTTTTCTTAAATGTTACTTGAAATATCTGGGATCACGTCACACAAAAGTTAGCTAGGGAGAAAGTTTTTTGCTATAGACTTTACGTTGGTGACTAAGCGAGAAGATAGATTCATTAATGTCTGAAATAGTTTTTAAAACAAACCAGAGCTCAATATTAGGTAGCATTCATAAGTTATAGCACTTCGCTTAGTCCTCCCGCCCAGCGCTGACGCACCGGAACTTTGTTTACTAATGTGGCCCGCAGGCTATCTCCACAGACTACGTTTGAAGGAGGGTAGGTGATGATGTGAAGTAAAACTATGAAATGAAGTGGATCTTGTGTTCTTTATAAATTGTCCGCCTCGTTGCGTTCTTGGCTGTCGCTGTGCTGTCACCGTGGAGGCCCGGGTTTGAATACCGGCTCTGCCAAGAAATGTAATTCTGGTCTAAGGGCTGGAACGGGGTGTACTCAACTCCATGAGACAAAACTGAGAAGAGGCGGGTTCGATTCCCACCTCAGCCATCCTCGAAGTGGTTTTCGTAGTTTGCCTTTGTTCGTCCCGGGAATTAACAAGGGTTCGTTAATGGTGCAGAGTTTACGTTTCTGTGCCAAAAGAACACGGTAGACACCACACGACAAAATGACAGGTGAAGTATATGAAAAGTGGATCGCCGAGCAATATTGTTGCTCAATGTTCCCGAGTAATAGACAATGTAGGCTATCACAGCAGAGAAATATGTTCTTGCTTGCCACCTTACCACACCACCATACCACAGTGAACTTAATCCCATCCAAATGGTATGAGCGCAAGTGAAGAACTATATAAAATTGAACGTCTCGTTCAAGAAACAAGAAATGAATAATTTAATTTCGGCTGCATATCCCCACTTGACCACACAAAATTGGGTAAATTACGTGGACCACAATATATAATATTAATAATAATAATAATAATAATAAATATTATTATTCCCGTGGGGGTTTCTGCCTGTTCCCCTATCGGGCGCGTCCCAGGTGGCGGGTAGGGAGGCTCGCCGGACTTGTCCGGAGGGTTTGAGGGAAATAAAATACCTCTCGCGGACCAAAAACAGACACAGCTTGACATCATCTTCAGCAACCTCTGAAGCTCACTACTTCAGTTGTAACCATGACACCGACATAGATCGATGTCCCCACTACTTTCAACTTGTTAGCATGATGGAAACAACCTACAATATAACTACCCCAGGCCCTAGTAGACATACTAGTTATTTTTCTCGGTCATCGGATTCTGGGGGACCGAGAACATCATGCGGGAATGTATCGGAGCTTCCCAAATCTCTTCGCCCAAAATGCAAAACTTTCATTGGTAGCTTAAACATCAACACACTTCGGAAAACTGGCAAGTTAAAACAATTAACAGACATGTTGGATAACTTCAACATCCAAATTTTAGCACTACAGGAAACCAGATACACGGATGAAAATCATTTTGAATCAGGAAATTATAGAATTTATAAAGGCAAGCCAGCAATCTCCCTCCATATGAAGCCACTACAATTTGGCACTGGATTCGCTGTCAGAAAGAACATTATAAACTCAGTGCTTAACTTTTCCTCGCCTTCTGAAAGAATTTCAACACTATCCGTTAAATCAGGAAACAAAGCTTATACGTGTATTAATGCGCATGGACCCACCAACAACTACAATCGTAAAGATCCACAAAAGGTGGAAGACTTCTGGGAACTGCTGGAAGCAAATAAAGAGAGAATTTCCAAATTACAGAAAGCTTACAGAATCACTTGGAATAGGTATAACAAAAAATCAATATCTCGGAAAGCAAAACTTGGACATTATAATACAGTAATCAAACCGGAGGCGTTATATGCATCAGAAACCTTAATCATTGGTGCCAAATCTTTAACCAAAGAGATTGAAAAACAAGAAAGGAAAATTTTACGAAAAATTTTTGGCCCAGTTTTTATAGAGGGAATCTGGAGGAAAAAGTCATCCCAGGAAATATATCGCCAGTGTGAAAAAATGTATCATACTTTTCGGAAAAGACGATTGAAATTTTACGGGCACATTATCAGAATGAACAATGGCAGATTGACTAAAAGAATTCTCAACTTGGCCCTCTCACTAAAAACCAAGAACAGCTGGCTACGTGAAATTGAAACAGATCTCCAGGAAATCAACATTTCAGACAATATGATACAGGACAGATGCAAATTCAGAACCCTAATCGACAATCACCAATTTGAAGACAAACCCAACACCAGGGCCACCATAACTTGGACAGAAGACCGAAGAAAGGCGCTCAGCAAGAGGATGAAGAGATTTTGGAAGGAAAAGAAGGCCAACACATCAGCTAAACAGGTTCAACCGTGCTCCTGAGTCGGGCATAACGATGCAAGAAGAAGAATAAATATTATTATTATTATTATTATGTCATATTATAATTTATTATAACCTATGATATTCGAGAAAAAGGCCTTATCATATTCATGAATAATTGAATAATTGAAAATTATAAATTATTATAATGTGTGCATTAAAATCGCGCTCTGAGCTTCGGTATATCATAATCTAAATAGTGTACCGTCTTTCGCTTCAAGGCATGAGGTACAGTTATATACAACAAACAAATATTTTGGAAATTTCCCGAGTTTTGCGTAAAAGCACGCCTGAATACGAGTTATGTTTCATCATGTGCCCGGCCTTGCAGAACTTTGTATATGCAGCAGATCTGGCATCAGCGCGCTCCATTTAATGCGTACTGTCTTTTAAGGTTGAGACGCTCTATACCACGAAAGTAATGAGATTTGATGACAGTGATGCCCGTTTGACTACCACCACAGTGCAGTTTATCGTGAGAGTAATGAAAGTTGATGGCAGTGCTACCCGTCTGACTACCAACACAGTGTCTATCATGAGAGTAATGAGAGTTGAGGACAGTGATGCCCATCTGACTACCAACACAGAGTAGGTCTATCATGAGAGTAATGAGAGTTGAGGACAGTGTTACCCGTCTGACTACCAACACAGCGTAGGTTTATCGTAAGAGTAATGAGAGTTGAAGACAGTAATGCTCGTCTGACTACCAACACAGTGTAGGTCTATCATGAGAGTAATGAGAGTTGAGGACATTGATGCCCGTCTGATTACCAACACAGTGTAGGTCTATCTTGAGAGTAAGGAGAGTTGAGGACAGAGATATCGGTCTGACTACCAACACAGTGTAGGTCTATCATGAGAGTAAGGAGAGTTGAGGACAGAGATATCGGTCTGACTACCAACACAGTGTAGGTCTATCATGAGAGTAAGGAGAGTTGAGGACAGAGATATCGGTCTGACTACCAACACAGTGTAGGTCTATCGAGAGAGTAATGAGAGTTGAGGACAGTGATGTCGGTCTGACTATGAACACAGTGTAGGTCTATCATGAGAGTAATGACTGTGTATGACAGCGATGCCCGTCTGACTACCAACACAGTGTAGGTGTATCATGAGAGTAATGAGAGTTGAGGACAGTGATACCCGTCTGACTACCAACACAGTGTAGGTCTATCATGAGAGTAATGAGAGTTGAGGACATTGATACCCGTCTCACTACCAACACAGTCTAGATATATCATGAGAGTAATGAGAGTGTATGACAGTGATGCCCGTCCGACTACCAACACAGTGTAGGTATATCGTGAGAGTAATGAGAGTTGAGGACAGTGTTACCCGTCTGACTACCAACACAGTGTAGGTATATCGTGAGAGTAATGAGAGTTGAGGACAGTGATGCCGGTCCAACTATGAGCACGAGAAGCAGAATAGGTCTATCATGAGAGTAATGAGAGTTGAGGACAGTGTTGTCGGTCTGTGTATGAGCACAGTGAAGGTCTATCGTGAGAGTAATGAGAGTTGAGGACAGTGATGTCGGTCTGAGAGTGATACCCGTCTGACAACCAACACAGTGCAGGTTTATCGTGAGAGTAATGAGAGTTGAGGACAGTGATGTCGGTCTGACTTATGAACACGTGAGGCAGGGTAGGTCCAACATGACAGTAGTGCAATGACAGTGAATGCACGTCTGACTACTAACACGTGAAGTAGTGCAGTCAAGTGCGAGGCGCTATGTGTGTAGTACTTACAAGTTGATGTTGTGAAGAAGAGCTTGATATCCGCTTTACTAACGCGCATATAAAGGCCTTTTCTTTTCGAATGTTTCATTAAAACAAGTATTTGGTGTGAGAGCTCTAACGTAGAGTGTGCTGCCGTCTCAACTGCCCTGTATCGACTGGCACGGACCTGCGAGCCCGAGGGTCGTCACGCTACCCCACACACGTGGCCTGCCCACCTTTCTGTTTACATCGACGCAGCGCCTCACCGCACTTCGTTTCAAATACTGTACTGTAATTCATACGCTCTAATCTAATTAGACAACAATTCCTATAGGCTAATCGCAGATATTCCGCAAGGCAGTGGCGGATCCAGGCCTTTGCGGGGCCCTGGGCGATATGATAAGGTGGGGCCCACAACAATAGGAAATTTAAAAAATAAAATCAAATGGAAAATAGTTTTTAATAATAATAAAATAACGAATAGTTACAATATTTTTAATACACTACAGTACATTTTTTTTATAATATGAAAGATACCTTTAAGTCCCATTGAAGAAGATTATGTATACTACGACATACGGTATTAAAATATTACTTTGCGACTTTTTTCCCGGCTGAAGTCTTCTATTACAGTATTTCACTGAAATCTAAACTTGCTAAACGGACACGGAAGGTCATAGCTGCACTGAAAAAAGAATATGAATTATAAATTAGTTTGAAAAGTTTGAAAAGTATAATTAATTAATCAATTAAATTTAAAACAATCCTTGACGCGGGGCCTCCCGGACCGTGGGACCCTGGGCGGTCGCCCTCCTCGCCCTCCCCTAGATCCGCCTCTGCCGCAAGGATTAGCTCAGCGCGTTAAGCGCAAGGCCGGGTTAAACGCAGATTCGAGAGACGACTGGTTTTGAACCCCTTTAAATGTTGATGTTGTTGTTGAATCTTTAGGAGTTTTGCGACATCGTGGTCATGCAGTCCCATGTACTTGGGTGTGTATAGGACTTGTCTGGTAACCTGTGGCACTTTAATGTCTGTACTAGTGTGTGTATTTGTAATCGAGGTAGGATTTGCATAGGAAGCGGCCATGGTGTTACGTTAGGCACCATCCCGGCATTTGCCCGGAGTAGTAGTAGGAAACCACGGAAAACCACTTCCAGGATAGCTGAGGTAGGAATCAAACACGCCTCTTCTCATTTTTGCCTCACGAGACTGAGTGTTCCCCGTTCCAGCACTCAGACCAGAATTAGATTTCTTGGCAGAGCCGGGAATCGAACTCGGGCCTCCGCGGTGACGGCCAAGAATGCTATAACTCTACGCATCGAGGTGGACGTCCTTGAATTGAAATAGTCTCCCCATATTCAATCCCCCAGGCGCTCACCATTAGTGGGACGAGTGTTGAAGGTTCGGATGTTAAGGAAAAGTCTTATTGTTTTCCTGAGCTCACTTTAACCGAAATCTTAAAGATACGTTTGAATGACGGGTCCCTGACCACGTTTAAAGCAATTTGATGTTGCCTATAAATGCATATTTCGGTCATTTTTGTTTTGGTCATATTTGGTCATATTTCGGTAATATAAGGACATATTTGGTTATAATTTCAGCATTTTTGTTTAAATTAAGGCGTCGTTAACAAGGTAGGCCTACGTGTTATCTGCGCCGAGTTTCAAACACAGGATTTCCGAATAGTGTAGTAAATAAACCGAGCAAGAACTGTATCTCAAGGATATGATACTGAATGAATGTTGAAAATTTTAATGTACTGTAGCTGTCTGTCAGTTTGTATGATTAAATGTGTCTGGTGTATTATCGCTGATCACATTCGGCACTTAAGACGATTACTGTACGTTAGTGATAGTCTACCTATCCCGAAAATTCATGTCATATTTCATAGTTTTTTAGGACATATTTTATTGTTTTTGGGTCATATTTAGCTAGCTTTTTGGGCATATTTGCTTGCATATTTTGTACTTCTTTAGGACTTAAACTTCCGAACCCTAGTGATCACTGGACCCCAGTTGAGCGCTCCCGGGAAGGGGCAGCGAGTGGGGTGAAGCTACACGTAGCCACATGGTATCCATGTCAAAAGATTAGGTGCATTTGTTTCTTATCAGATGTGATGAAGGACTGAGTGTTAAATAAATAACTACTGTAGGCCTAAGTGTTAATTTAAAGAATAGTATGTGTTTAGTCATTTAAATTATACTATCGAATAGTAAATACAGTAAATCATGATGTATTCCTGTACTGTCTACAACTGTACGAATCGCCGTAAGGATTCCAGGATTTCCTCTCACAAGTAAGTTAAATGTTCACAGTGCGTTATAGTGAAACTACCGATAACCATTCGGGGCGATGAGAACTATAAGTCACGAGCAAGATACTGAGGTGTCAGGCAATTCTAACCTTGATGATTGGATGAGAAACAAATTAGGCCTATGCACGTTTCATTTCTTCGGGGATACGTTTCTCATTCGTTGAGAGTTCAAATAATAAAAGGGAGTGGGACCGAGTATTCAGTTAGGCCAATCAGTACCATTGACAGCTCTCATTCATGCCTCACATAGGCTTACGTACAGTGGGTAAAACAAGTATTCATACACTACATTATACTCTGTTGGTGTCTATAATGTGTCTTGCAGCATTGTGGTATTCCATAGGTTTCTTATCATGTACTTGGGTATAGAAGTTGTCTGGTATAAGGACATTATGGCAGTATATTACACACAAACATATTATAGTAACGTGAACACATTAGTAAACAAGGAGTTCCGTGAAGAACTAAAGCCTATTTTCATATATTCTACTTATGTTAATTGTCAGTTTGATTGCTGTAATAGATTCGTAGATATTGAGAACCGAATAAATATTGCGGATGGTCGACATGTTGGATTTTTATATATGTAGGTCTTAGAGTTATGTACTGTTACATGAAGATTATTGTGTACGTGTAGTATTCAAACTTCAATCACATGATTAGGACACAAGAAGTAAAAGCAAGATTTTAAAATTTCGCACAGCTGCCATCTTGTGGTTATGGAAACAATTGAAAAAATTAGATGCCAGTGGATTAGCATTTGTATAAGGATTTTACTGTACCAATTTTCACTGCACTCGGATGGTTAAATTGCGAGAAACGTCCATGTGAATATTTATACTTCGCGTCGCCGCCATGTTGGATTTGTGATCACCAGGTTATTGAAAGTCCTATAGGTGAACTTATGTTCATAGCCCATATGAATATTAAAAAATCAGTTTGATTGCTGTGGAGAAGTATAAATTCTGTCCTAAAACTTCCCCATACGGGAGAACGAAACGCATCAGGCGAAAGCCTGGCCAAAATAACTACTGTGGTCAAGAAAATTAGACTGAAACGGTGCGGGGATATTGAGCATGAAATTCGTGACTAGAAAACCAATATAGGGAGCAATGCATTAACAATTTTTATTCCTAATAATAAATTTATAATGAACAAACAAATTGCACTTAAGTGCTTATTACAGAAATTAACAATTATAAATGTAGCAAAGTGTGAGGGCCTGATTACAGAACCCAGATTATAGAAAGGTCCATGAAAAGCTTGCTTGATTGGAGAAAAGTTGAGCTTAATATATAAAAATGCAGTTTATAAAAAGAGAGAACCATAAAAAATAATTAAGAGTGTAATAACTGGTATGATATAAGCTCTTTATAAAATTGAACTTATCTTTGAAGAGAGTTGAAGAGAGTTGAAGAGCCAGCTCCTTAAAAAGTTCCAGCTAGCACACGTTGATTTAAAAGTCTTCACGGTTTACTTGGAAGGAGGCGTACATGGCCTAGAGTTATGTGCACCATCGATAAAATGTCAACTTTCTTTTCTTGCGCAGGAATGACATTTATAGTTTCCAAGAGCTGATCCAGAGATATTTTGAAGGACGATTCCAAGTATCCCCTCTAAGGTGATGTTGAAGAGTACAGCGGCTGGCAATTATTCTTGCCATCTTGAGCAATACGTCATGGTGCAGATCTTGTGACGTAACTGCTCGCTAGCGTAGATATCAGCGATGGTGTCATGAGAGGTAGCGGTGACCAGCGGGTTGAAGTGATTCAGAAGTGGCGGTTGATCCGAAGTGATGATTGATCAGAAGTGGTGAAGAACGCCAGCAAGCGGCGTCTTAAATAGGGACCATAGAACTCTCTCGAAGGTTGGAGATCGCCCGACCAGACAAAGACCTGCCATTGGTCGAACGAAAGTCAGGGTGACGTCAGTCGACACTACTCAGCAGACAGTGGATCAACCAGTAGATATCTGGTATGTCATGAGTGAGGACGCCTGAGATAGCGAGACTGAAACACTCGAGGTGAGAACTATAATATCTATGAATAAGTGATTGATAACAAGATTATGCATATGGTTTAAGCAATTAACAATTGTAAATAAATAATTACCATTCGGGGATCTCAGTAACAATAAATAAAATTTGACCGACAAATGGGCCAAGCTAAACATTGAAAATATCACAAAAGTGATCATGCTCCGAGAACTCCGAATGAAAACAAACAAAAGAATCAGTCAAAGCAAAACATGGATAACAGACGAGGAGAAACTAAGACTCGAAAGGCAAAACAGAAATAGCAGAGATGGGTCTAGTATAACGACCTTTACTAGTTAAAACATCAACAACTCTGACACGTTTATCACGGCCAAAGTGGCAGTGAATAACTCTACCTAGGTTCCACACGAGAGGCGGAGATGGGTCTCGAAGAAGAACCATGTCCCCCACTCGTACATCTGGTTGAGGAAGCCGCCATTTCTCACGCCTATTTAGCAAGCTGAGATATTCTAACTTCCATCGGCGCCAAAAAGAACAGCGCAAAGATTCTACTTTTCTCCAAAAGATAGGTAAGTTAGGATCACAGCGTCGAACCAGCAAAGGCGGAGTAGCAGCAAGCGAACAGCCAATCAGGAAGTGACTGGGCGTTAAAGGTAAAAGATCCTTAGGATCGTTTGAAAGAGGGGTCAGAGGTCTGGAATTTACAATACCTTCAATTTGAATAATCAAAGAGTTGAATTCCTCATAAGAAAGTATGGTAGGACCAAGAGTTTTCTTAAGCTGTCTTTTAGTAAGTTTGATGCAGGACTCCCATCGGCCCCCATGATGGGGAGCATAAGGCGGGGTGAAATGCCATTTGAAACCTTTAGAATAGGAAAAGTTGGAAATTTTTTCTTTAGCAGAAGGGGAGCTTAACACTTTTTTTCCAGAGATCAGAAGCGCTTACAAAAATTTTTGCATTATCTGAAAAAACTTCAGATGGAACACCCCTTCTAGCAGCAAATCTAGAAAAGGCGGCCAGAAAGTAGGATACAGAAGCGTTCGTAACCAACTCAAGGTGGATAGTTCCCGTCACCATACATACAAATAACGAGATGTAGAGTTTACCTAAGATTTTGCGCTTAGATGAAGAGGGATTGGTCTGATATATGTAAGGACCTGCGTAATCGATCCCAGTAAGAGCGAAGGGCTTACTAGGTTCTGAACGAAATGGAGGTAAATTACCCATAATCTGCGTGGCGGGCCGTGGTTTAACCTTGAAGCAAGGTATACACTTTTTGACAACAGAAGAAACCTCATGAACGCCATTGATGATCCAGTAGAGTTCACGAATTAGACAGAGCAAGGTGCGAGTGCCAGCATGAAGGTGTTTATAATGAAACTTTTTTATTATAAGGGTAGTGATAGGATGCTTTGACGGAAGGATGATGGGATGCTTTTTCCCATCCTCACAACTAGACATAGCTAATCTTCCACCCACACGTATTATGCCGTCCTGGTCAAGAAAAGGAGTGAGTGGTGAAAGCCTGCTGGACTTGGGTAAATCTTTACCACTTATAAGAGCTTGCTTTTCAGGTGCAAATACTTCCTGCTGAACAAGTAACAAAATCTTGCAAGTAGCAAATTCTAACTCTACTCTGGAAAGAAAGGGTTGAGGCTTCAATGGTTGATCAATTACTAAATATTTCCATCGGAAGATATAAGACACTACACGAATCAATTTATCAAATGAAGAGTATCTATGAAAAAGGCTAGTAGAAGTAGAAGTAAGATGCGACGTGACAGGGTCATTACGGGCATCAGGTATTTCTTCTACAGATTGATTAGCTAAGCGAGGCCAGCAAGATGATTCCTGACTTAGCCAAGGAGGACCATTCCAGTACAGGTCTGAAGAAATCAATTTTTGAGGTGTGCAACCACGTGATATTATATCCGCGGGGTTTTCACGGCTAGGAACATGTCTCCATTGTTCAGAATGAGAGACTTCATGAATCTTAGAAACGCGATTTGCCACAAAGGTATTCCAATGAGAAGAAGGCTTGGAAATCCAAGCTAATACAATAGAAGAATCGCTCCAAAAAAAGTGCGGGAAAATTTTAACTTTAAACTGACATTTAGTTTAGTAGCTAATTCTGTTGCCATTAAAGCAGAGCATAATTCTAATCTCGGCAATTATACTGGTTTAAGTGGAGCAACCTTAGATTTAGCGCACACTAAATTAGAAAATCCAGGGAAAGTGTCTGAGGAACGTCCTACTATGTATGCACAACAGCCATAAGCTCGTTCTGAACTATCAGAAAATACATGCAGGTCATACCGCTGGTATAAGGGATTAGAAATTAAAGGGCGGGGTATAGAAACCTTGGAGAGATCCAGCAAACTGCTGCGATACTCTAACCATTCTTCTACAAGAGGAAGGGGGAGATTTTCATCCCAGTCTGATTTTAATGACCAAAGCTTTTGCAAGAACATTTTTGCAACAATAACTATAGGAGCAATATATTGCAAAGGATCAAAGATCTTTGCGATTTCTGACAGAACTTGTCTCTTAGTTACAGGGGGAGATTCTGACAGATGTACCTGATAAGAGAAGGTATCAGAAGAAGGACGCCAAAAAACACCCAATGCTTTTACGGCTGCTTCATCAGTAGGAATGGCAACAAATTCATCAACTGGGACCTCTGATGAAAATTTTGATATAAATTCAGTGGAATTTGAAGTCCATTTATGGAGCGGAAAACCACCTCCTAGGAGTAGGGATTTCAAATCTTCGCACACAAGGAGCGCTTCAGAAATATTAGGGAAAGAGCACAAGAAATCGTCGACATAAAATGCCGTTTTTAATGACTCAGAGGCCAAAGGATGATACAGATGACCATCTTGCTCGGCTAACATGTGGAGAGACCGAATCGCAAGAAAGGCTGAAGGCTTCAGGCCATATGTCACAGTCTTCAATCTAAATATCTTTATGGGTTTGGAACTCTCATCGCGCCACAATATTCTTTGCAGATCTTGCTGCTCAGAATTTACGAGAATCTGCCGATACATCTGCTTAATATCTGAGATTACAGCAATAGGAAACCTTCGAAAATTAAGCAAAACAGAGGTGAGATCTGTTTGAATCGCGGGACCACATTGCAAGGTATCATTTAAAGAGATTCCATTGGAATCTGGTGATGAGCCATTGAAAACTACTCTTATATTGTCCTGTGTTAAGGAATTTTTCCATACCGGATGATGATTTAAATAAACTATTTCATTTAAAGGATGGTCAATTTCTTCTGATTTAGAAATTACCTCCATGTGATTGGATGATTCGTATTCCTCCATAAAGGAAGCATACTGAGGTTTGACAGAAGCATCTTGTTTGAACCGATTTTCAATAGCAAATAGTGCCCTAAGTGCTCTGGAATGCGAGCCCGTAATGGCGGGAGGATTGGGAATACGTGGAAGAGTTACTATAAATCTGCCTTCAGTATTACGGACAGTGGTTTCCTTATATAACTTTTCACAAATTTCGTTAGAAGAAGAAGAAGAAGAAGTAGCCTGAACATTCTCAAGATCCCAGAACTTGGTTAGCTCTTGGCTCAAATCGGTACCAACAAAATAACAATTCGATACAGTTTGAATAGGATTACGGTATATTTGGCCAGTAGCAATCCAACCAAAATCAGTTTCGCGGAAGAAAACATTAGGAGCAATTTTTACTTTATTGGAATGAAGACATTGCCAAAATACGCTTGAGCTGAAAAGAAGCTCTACGGGTGAAGCTCTGTTGAAATGAGGGTCAGCTAGCTGGACAAAATTCGGGATATTCCAACTTTGAATAGGATAAGAAGTGCCAGGAATATTGTTGCCTATAGACTTGATAATCAAACAATCTAATTGCAACTGCGTACCAAGATTATTAGAGTCCTTCAGATCCACTTTAGCAAAGCTTAAGGATTGTGATTTAGAGCAGTTTATTCCTGTAACCTCTATTGAGGTAGGATGTTTTGGAAGGCCTAACTTTTGTACCAACGATTCATTAATAAAATTGTTGGTAGCGGCATTATCCAATAATCCCCTAACAGATACCCATTTTCCGTGAGAATTTTTCAATAGAACCTGCACGGTAGATAATAAAACCTGGACTTTGTCAAGCGAGGTAGAACTTTGAGCATACGACTGCGCACTATTTTGAGAAGTCTCCGAGTTAGACTTGGTATTGGAACTGCTTGGTCCTGATAACCGTGGTCTTTCATGCCTGTGCAAAAGTGAATGGTGTCTTGCCCTACAATGAAAGCATACACGTTGTGAACGGCAATTGTTTAACATATGCGTTCCTGACAAACAGTTGAAACAATGTTTTTTGTTCGTAATGAACTTTCGTCTTTCATCTACTGATAAAGATTTAAATTCATCACAATTGTATAAATTATGCGATTGCTGACACAGACCGCACGTTTGCATTTGGTTAGGTGACCGAGCATCAACAGGAAGAGCCTGTGATCTTAAAATTCTTTGATTAGAACTGCTAACCTTATGTTTTGAGAAGGCTTTTGAATCTGAACTACTAGTTTTTTGATTAGCTATGGCGGAAAAGACTTGGCTTCTGGCCTTCAAAAAGTTAATAATCGCCTCATAAGTGCATTGCAAATTCTGGAAAAGTTCTGTTTCCCAGGCTTTTAATGTATTTGCATCCAATCTTGCAGAAATGAGGTGAACTAGAAATAAATCCCAGTGATTTACAGGTTGGTTTAAATTGGACAATGCTCTGACGTGTAACTCGGCGGTGTCAATCAACTTACGAAGTGATAAACTGTTATCTGCTTGCACGTTAGGTAACTCGAATAAGCTTTGTATATGGCGTTGAATAGATAAACGAATGTTCCCATATCTATCCTTAAGAAGATTCAGAGCAACTTCATAATTATCACTGGTCAAAGAAAGTGCTTGAATCAGGTTAAGTGCGTTGCCTTGAACTGCCAGACGCAAGTAGTGAAATTTTTGTATTACCGGTATAGAAGTATTCTCATGTACTAAAGAATTGAATAATTCAAAAAATGGTTCCCATTCTATGTCTTTACCAGTAAATTTGGGTATTTCTAATTTGGGTAATATAATGCGTGAAGAAGATGTAGAAGATGCTGCAGAAGTTTGATCTTCTTGTTTTTCTTTTAAAGTTAAAGCCCTAATAAGCTGTTTAGCTTCAGCAAATCCCTGATAGTATAATTTTTCAACTTCCAACCTATCACTTTGCTGGTCCGGATGCTGAGTTTCTATACTGCATTGTATCTCATCATATTTCTCAAAGGCTTGTTCATAATTCTTAAGCCTCTGCGAAATTATGTCAAGATTATGCTCTTGGGGTTCGAGTTCAGTTAAGAAAGTACGAAACCGTGTAAGCTTGCCCTTACAAGAGGCTCTGGAGTTGCTAAGTTTTTCATCAAGGTTAGGCATATTACAAGTTGTTTGTTACTCACGTCAATATTGTGACTTCGAGTACTGGAAGTCAGAGGATGACAGCTTGCTATGTAGTAAGGTTTAGTCTGATGCGGAAGAAACCGGCTTAGCTTACGTTTCTCTCCTCTGCCGCACATGCGCCTTAAGCTGAAACGTACAATGTGAATTAGTGTTGAAACACAATGAACAAAAATTGTTAATGCAAAATTCACAATATTAAACTTATATAGGGATCCAGGGTGCAACAGATATGTTTCCCGGGGGTGAGGCACCAATAAAATGGAGAAGTATAAATTCTGTCCTAAAACTTCCCCATACGGGAGAACGAAACGCATCAGGCGAAAGCCTGGCCAAAATAACTACTGTGGTCAAGAAAATTAGACTGAAACGGTGCGGGGATATTGAGCATGAAATTCGTGACTAGAAAACCAATATAGGGAGCAATGCATTAACAATTTTTATTCCTAATAATAAATTTATAATGAACAAACAAATTGCACTTAAGTGCTTATTACAGAAATTAACAATTATAAATGTAGCAAAGTGTGAGGGCCTGATTACAGAACCCAGATTATAGAAAGGTCCATGAAAAGCTTGCTTGATTGGAGAAAAGTTGAGCTTAATATATAAAAATGCAGTTTATAAAAAGAGAGAACCATAAAAAATAATTAAGAGTGTAATAACTGGTATGATATAAGCTCTTTATAAAATTGAACTTATCTTTGAAGAGAGTTGAAGAGAGTTGAAGAGCCAGCTCCTTAAAAAGTTCCAGCTAGCACACGTTGATTTAAAAGTCTTCACGGTTTACTTGGAAGGAGGCGTACATGGCCTAGAGTTATGTGCACCATCGATAAAATGTCAACTTTCTTTTCTTGCGCAGGAATGACATTTATAGTTTCCAAGAGCTGATCCAGAGATATTTTGAAGGACGATTCCAAGTATCCCCTCTAAGGTGATGTTGAAGAGTACAGCGGCTGGCAATTATTCTTGCCATCTTGAGCAATACGTCATGGTGCAGATCTTGTGACGTAACTGCTCGCTAGCGTAGATATCAGCGATGGTGTCATGAGAGGTAGCGGTGACCAGCGGGTTGAAGTGATTCAGAAGTGGCGGTTGATCCGAAGTGATGATTGATCAGAAGTGGTGAAGAACGCCAGCAAGCGGCGTCTTAAATAGGGACCATAGAACTCTCTCGAAGGTTGGAGATCGCCCGACCAGACAAAGACCTGCCATTGGTCGAACGAAAGTCAGGGTGACGTCAGTCGACACTACTCAGCAGACAGTGGATCAACCAGTAGATATCTGGTATGTCATGAGTGAGGACGCCTGAGATAGCGAGACTGAAACACTCGAGGTGAGAACTATAATATCTATGAATAAGTGATTGATAACAAGATTATGCATATGGTTTAAGCAATTAACAATTGTAAATAAATAATTACCATTCGGGGATCTCAGTAACAATAAATAAAATTTGACCGACAAATGGGCCAAGCTAAACATTGAAAATATCACAAAAGTGATCATGCTGTAATAGATACGTAGATATTGAGAACCGTCTAAATATTTCGGAAGGTCGCCATGTTGGATTGTTATACGTATAGGCCATAGAGTCATGTACCATTAAAGGAAAATTATTGCGTAGGTTCATTATTCAAACTTTAACTTCGATAGCATAATTACGACACAAGAAATAAAAACTTAATTTTTAAATTCACACAGCCGCCATCTTGAGGTTACGTAAACAATTGAATTAAATTAGATGCCAGTGCATTACAATGTGTATAAACATCTGCTGTTCCAAGTTTCATTGCGTTTGGATAATTAAATCACGAGAAAATTCTATTTAAAACTCTCAACTTCGCTTGGCCGCCATGTTCGTTTTGTAGTTAACTGGTTTTTGAAAGGCTCGTAGATGAACTTCCAGTAGTGCCTTTTATCTCCGTACAGAATTTCAGGATGATACCGGTAACAGTTTCAGAGATATAGAATGCCGGTGAAATATTTCGCACAGCCGCCATCTTGAGGTTACGTAAACAATTGAACGAAGTTAGATGTCTGTGCATTACAATGTATATAAACATATACTGTACCAAGTTTCATTGCGTTTGGTTGGTTAATTCGCGAGAAACGTCTATTAAGTCGCAACTTCGCTTGGCCGCCATGTTGGTTTTGTAGTTACCAGGTTTTCAAAAGTGACATAGGTGAACTTCTAGTCCCTTTATCACCGTACAAAATTCCAGGGTGACATCGGTTATAGTTTCGGAGATATTGAATGCTGGTGAAATATTTCGCACAGCCGCCATGTTGGATTCGTGAGACGTAACAAAATTTGAAGGGCACGGTCAGGGTCGTCCAGAATAGTGCTATGAACTTACCGAGTTTCATTGAAATCGCTCAAGCCGTTTAGATTTTATTAGGGACACACCCACACACGAATCTCACACATACGAACAGACACACGGACCAAAGATGATCTCATAAGCCTATTTTTTCATAAATGAAAATAGGCTAAAAACGGAACAAACGGCACATTCGTAGGCAAAGAAAGTATTCATACTAGAGCCGGGCAACTTTGCTCTAGTTCCGATCGGTATCGCATGATCAGTATCGTCCCCCAAAAAGCGCACGCAATGCCAGGTCTCTCCACTGAATGAGAATCTTATTTATTTATATCCTCACGTGTGCACCGTCAGTTAAATGCTTTGTTTACATCATATAAATAGCTTGTGTTGTCACTGAGGATGATGTACCAACCCCTTCAATTTTATAAATAGGCCAAACGATGAATTGAAAATTAAAATTATTATAGGAATTCAGATACTTTAGACAAAATACTCATCATCAGATCGTTTACAACCAATTTCATCCTTCAAATCGGTTTCTTTCACTCTTATTATTATTTTTATTATTATTACTAGCAGTAGTGCCCGGCTTCGCCCGGTGGATTTATTTGTTTTATGGATGATAATGAATACTACTACAGAACTGGCACATGATATTTAAACTAACAGAAAACAATATTTTAAAAATATATCATTTTGTGTTGGTGGTGGTAGTAGTGGGGGTGATAAGTAGTACAGTATAATGGATGTAACATTCAGGTCATTTTCCCGTAATGAAATTAGGAATAGGGAAACAGCTATTTACTAACTACAGCACTGACACATGTAATTTACAAACAAATTTACACCAAAAAAAATAGAAAGAGGAGTAAGTGAAATAAAAGACTCTGCCTAGGGCCTATATCTCATTGGCTGTTAGAAATGTAGAGACTAATTGTGTCGTCTTTTGTCGCATAGCGCTGTAGGAAAATAATCAGATCTCTTTGGAAAACTCGGGCTGTCCTGAGCTACTGAGGTAGCAACAGTACCATTTATCGCCACAAAGCGCTTAACGATAAGTTTCGGAATAAATTAAGGTAAATTTGAAAGCACCAACGCTTTTTGCAGCTGATAACCTCAATGTACTGCACCAACACCATTGCACTTATACAGAGGCATAATATTTTCATGATGATAACTGTTTAAAGGGGCTTAAGAAATGTTTTGCACTAATTACCCCCCGTGACTGCAATTTATAAACAGCACAAGATGCAACTATTTTCGCAATTCTGCACCAGAACACTGGTAGGGGTGACGTGATGCAGCCCGAACTGCCCGTCAACAATAGACTTTTTAAAATACTCTTACAGTTACACTACTACGGGAATGAATGGTTCTAGGGCCTTAATACGTGGTTTTCAAGTTCATTTTGTCTGTTATTCTAAATGTAGGGAATGGGGAGCGTTGTCCAAAATATCAAGTAGACAGTTTTACCAGCAGGGTTTCAAAGTGTATGTAAAATTTGGTGCAATTAGGAGAAACGGTATAGATTTGTGATGAAGGGCCTAAATTCAGAGAATGGAGTGGTCTGTCCAAAATTTAAAGTGGACAGTGTCACCCGCAGGGTTCCAAAGGGTAAGTATACAAAATGTGGTTCAGATAGGTGAAACTGTGTGGATTTGTGCCAAAGGACCTAAATGAGGGAATGGAGTGGTCTGTCCGAAATTTCAAGCAGACAGTGATACTCGTCGGGTTCCTAAGGGTAAGTATGTTAAATTTGGTTCTGATCTGTGAAACGGTGTATATTTGTGCCAAAGGGCCAAAATACAGAAAATGGAGGGGTCTGTCCAAAATTTCATGCAGACAGTGTTACTCGCAGGGTTCCAAAGGGTAAGTATACAAATTGCCGTTCAGATCGGTGAAACGGTGTACATGTGTGACAAAGGGCCTACATGCAGGGAATGGAGTGGTCTGTCCGAAATTTCATGTAAAACAGTGTTACTCGCAGGGTTTCAAAGGGTAAGTATACAACTTTTGGTTCGGATTGGTGAAAAAGTGTAGATTTGTGCCAAAGGGCATAAATGCAGGGAATAGACTGGTCTGTCATAAATTTCATGTAGACAGTGTTACTCGCAGGGTTCCAAAGGGTAAGTATACAAATTTTGGTTCAGATCGGTGAAACGGTGTAGATTTGTGCCAAAGGGCCTAAATGCAGGGAGTGGAGAGTGGTCTGTCCGAAATTTCATGCAGACTGTGTTACTCGCAGGGTTCCAAAGGGTAAGTATACAAATTTTGATTCAGATAGATGAAACGGTGTATGTATCACTCACCATAACGCCAGCGCATGCGGATAGAGCTGTTCGGGAGCGCATGTTCTACCGACTTACTGAACAAAAATCAATATTTAAGGTTACCTGAGAGGTGTAGCCTAATGCTACATAGCCTAAACTATTCCTCTTGAATCTGGCTATCATATAAAAACAGAATATTTTCGAATCGGACTGGTAGTTCCAGAGATTAGCGCGTTTAAACACACAAACACACAAACTCTTCAGCTTTATTATATTAGTATAGATTATTATTAATAATAATAATATTCAACTCAGGAGCGTGCTTGAACCTATATCATATATGAATTTCAATTAGATTTCTTCTCTTACCATAATCTCTTCATTATCTCACAATGATTTTCTTCCTTTCTGCTGTCCATGCAGCTGTGGCTCTCATCCCCGGTTTGCAGCAACATGGTGGTTGTTTACCAACGATCTGAATCTTAGCCTGTCCCATAAAATTTTTATTAGTATCATTATTATTATTATTATTAATATAATTAATAATATTAATAATGTTGCCTCCGTTGTGTAGTGCTCAGCGTGATTAGCTGCCACCCCGAATGTCCGCGGTTCGTTTCCCGGCTCTGCCACAAAATTTGAAGAGTGGTTTGAGGACTGGAATGAGCCTCCGTGCCTTAGGCGGCAGCACTCTGGTCTCTCACCGCAGGGTCCGTGGCTCAAATCCTGGTCACTCCATGTGAGATCTGTGCTGGACAAAACGGAGGCAGACAGGTTTTTCCCCGGGTTCTCCGGTTTTCCCTGTCAACATTTAATTCCAGCAACACTCTCCACTCTCATTCCATTTGATCTGTCATTCATTTAATCATTGCCTCAGAAGAGTGCGACAGGCTTCGGCAGCCGGCACAGTTCATATCCTCGCCGCTAGATGGGGGCTTCATTCATTTCATCCCTGACCCGGTCGAATGACTGGAGCAGGCTGTGGATTTTCGTTTCATATGAGGACTGGAATGGGGTCAACTCTGCCTCGGGTGGCCCAAATGAGTAGAGGGAGTTCGATTTCCACCTCAGCCATCCTCGAAGTGGTTTTCCATGGTTTCCCACTTCGTCTTCCGGAAAATGTCGGGATGGTACTGCCCCCGGAAATTGAATTATATTGAGACCACGATGGCTGTATTGGAAAATATCAGTAAAGTTATGGATGTCATAGTTATGACGTGGATATTCATGACGTAGGCACGAATGACGTAGAATTCATGCCAGTAGGCTGATTGAGCTGAGATTCTTGGTGACGTCATGATTTTATTCGAGAAAGATCCGAGATTTTCGACGCAGTCGCAGGAAACAAGGTATTGTGCTAAGGAAGAAGCTACGCTATTGGAGGAGAGACGCGAACCAATGAACGATAGTTTGGAAGGAAGACGGAAATTGCTGAAACTACGATATTCGATTACTTTTGGCATGCAGATTTGTGGAAATCTATTTTCAGTTATGGCATTGATTTGGAATTTTGAAGAAATTAATTTTGAGTTTTTGAATTTTGAAAATCCGTCAAGTATAGCCAAAGTTAAAACTTCCAGCAATGACGCAGCAACAGGCTATGGAAGGGATGGTTACGCCCCTTAAGAAGTTGATAAAAGGTCATGCACAGGAGAGAGGAGCACTCATACTCATACTGATACTGATACGCTCAGATCTAATACTTGTGATCGCATATATATTTCTGGTGATAGAGTTATTTTCAAGTGATTCAGTGAAGTAAGGTGTCTTTAGCGTGAGGTGAAAGCCTTGCCGCATCGAACGAACTCGGAGCAGTTCCATTTCACGCTGCTCAAAACTAGGTGAAGTTGAAACGCGCACATTAACGTTTCCACCAGTCAAGATATCAAGCGCTAACTTCAGCCTGTATGATAATTCTATTAGGCAGTATAACATTAAGGTGTATACAAGATTTCAACGATTTCACAGTGATACTTCGAAAGATATTGGAACTTTTAGGCTGCCAACAAAAGTGATTTTCTCGCCACAGGAGAAACACTTTTATATTCCACATTATACCCTACGGCTGACACGTGGAGTGCAACAGTTTGGTATTACAACGATACATTCGACTATGGAACACTATAATATTGCAGTGCTTTTGATCATTATAACTGCAGTTGAGATGAAAGGCTAAGGCTTTGATGCAATTGGGACATATGTCATTGGAGTAAAGTAACAGCATGGAACTTCGTTAATCGTCTTTCTACAAAAGCGAGCATGTAGTGAACATCCAACTACACTCATGCATCGTTAATCCATCGCTGAATTATACCAGATAACAGTAGAAATATTTTCATACTCCACAACTATGAATATTTCTGCGGAAATAACTACATTAAACTTCATGACGAATTCCTGCAAGAACTTCAGAGAACTTTCAAGAGAGGCCAGGGTTATCCCGGCGCACAATGAAGAATTTTGCCGGAAGGATGTTTCTCGTATCCACGGAGCAGTGCAATTTCGGAGGAGGAAGCAGTTCGATTCTCCGAGGACGCTGATTCCTGTTTCGAGGATGGAGCTCATCTTTAAGTTGGTGAAATGGATCCATCAGCAGTCTTCTTTGGGGAATTTTCCTCTGGAACTTCAATCGGCAGATAAGGTAGTCGTGAGCGTTTCTTGTATTATTTGAGTATTGTAGCGATATTTGAGCAAACATTTTTCCCATATTTTCTGTCCTACCTTTTGCCCCATTTTCTTGATTGATATTTTTGTACTCAGTACACTTCGATGATTTATGCCTTTTTCTTCGATTTTTGAGACATTGCTATGTCATTGGCATACTTAAATAATTTTGGATCAGTTGAGACTGATGATTTAGATTCTTTCAGTAATTTGCATATTTTTGTAGTCACGATTTGACTGTAAAGTTAACGATTTGCTATGGCAGATTTGAATTCAGACAGCGTGTCATTTTATTAAAGTAATTCTAATCAGTTAACTACTTTGACCAATTTTCTGTCATCCTCAAGAAAGAAGAATGATTAAAAGATTTTAGAGCGTTAAAATCTACTACGATATCGACGATCTTTGAAATACTAGTCGTCTTATGAACATGATTGCAACATAGACATTTATCATTGCATTATAGACAATTTTATGAAATACGAACGTTAATTACAATTTATTGAATACACTATAGTAATGAATAATGAAGATAGGAGTTTTTCTCAATTCTAGATTGGAACAATAATGTTTGCATTCCACAATCTAATTGTATTCTATTCGACTATTTTGCAGTTTAGTTGATCTTTGTTTGAAGATATTATTTTTATACTACGTTACTTTGAAGATGTTAATCTCAATTTTGATAGACCAGGCAGGAGTGTCTAACCGTATTTGCTATTAAATTTATTTGTGATTGACAAATTTTTACTTCATATCGATTCATGAATGAAACCCACGAAGGTTCAATGATAACAGTCATTATTACAATTGATGAATACAAGAATTTTTAAAGAGGAACAAGGGATGTATAATCGATAGTTCAGTGGCAGTGTAAAAGTCGCTGTTGAGTAATGCCCTTGAATAATGAAGGAGGTTCCCACAATAATTAATGAAGTTGATGAATTAATAGTGGAGGTTTTTTGTGTGTAGTTTGGAAGATTTTTATGCCATATATATGAAGATATATGATGAATTTTGGGCCAATTGGTGTGCCATTTTTGTGCGTCCTGAGCGAAGTATTTTTCCGCTGAATGTTATTGTTCTTGTTCTTTGAAAGATTATTCATATGAAGATACTGTTAAAATTAACAAGAGTGTTAAATAATTTGAGATAAAGATTTTGAATGGAGGTTACAGTCACAAATATTAATAATTATTATTAAACATTATTAAACCTGAATTTGACAGTTTAATATAACTAACCTTCATTGGTCGATTATATCAACACGATTTGAGTAATTATCAACCGGATAGACGTGTGGTTCAATGTATTCCTTGTATAAATAATATAAACAATTTAATATTGTAAAATAATTTTGTAAATATCTTTGTTAAATAATTTGAAATGATAGTGATTAATAGAAGCGTGTATTAAATTTTCAATGGTCATTTGACATTGTTATAAACAATTTATTATTGTTATAAATAATTAATGAACTTTTGTTATTAACATTTAGAGTTTTTTTTTGTATACTCTAAACAATGCAAGTTAAGCAAGTGATTTAAACAAATAATCATGATTTGGGATTGTTGGAGGAATCCAATGGTGTTTGAATGAAGCATGTAAGACATTTGCGTGATAATATTTCAGTTGAGATGTGAACATTTACGTGTTTAAAGGAGAGAGCCGAGCTCTGAGGTAGCACGCTTATGGTAGGGTTGAACGAACGGGTGTCCGCTTTGACGACACAGGTGTTTTGCAGCTGGTCCGGACAACTGTGTTACTGAGACCAAGGGCGTTTCATAATAGCCTTGTGGCTATAAATAAAATGTGCAGGATATAAACACGCAAAGCAATTGATATGTGTGTCTCATCCCAAATCCCGTTTCCATTCCCATTGCATTGTAATATTTTCGTTGCTATAAGCTTGAGAAAGCTAAAACATTATATGTGTAGAATACAGTTCCTACAGGAGGACATGGTTATGTGGTCAATGGCTTCTGATTGCCACGTATAATTTGTTGTTTCATTTTTGTTAAAAATCATACTTTATGTGAAATAAATTAGTGTGCAGTTTAAAGTTTCTCGTCTTCGTTTTGGTTCATTTTAAATATCATGGTGGAGGTTATTGTGAGGACATACTTTTAAGTGATCCAATTGACAACCCAGTCCCCGAGATATATTTAAGAGGTAAGTCAAGGTAAGTATGAACCCCCGTATATTTTGGTGTGTTCCACAATAATTTTCTTGTTAACTATTGTGCTCTAATCTCGATAGTATCTGTCAGTGCCATTTTCATTGATGTAGCTATGCCGGCGGGTTTGATTATTGGCAATCCGATTGAGGGGGCGGATATCTGACAGCCTACTATCCGGATATCGGGTACAGTAGGATTGGCAACCCTGAAACGTGGGGCTCGATCAGCAAAACGTTGGATTACCAAGTTATTGCAGTAGAATTGACACCGCAATTTTTGTGGAGTGTTCGAATAACATTGGATTACCAAGTTATCGATGTCAAAGGGATTGTGAAGACTCAAATAAAGAGGTTGATTCTTTGTTAGATGTCTTAGCCAATTGTAGAATTTGAGAGTGTGATTATATAGGAATAAATGTTGTGTTGTATTAGGAAAATTACACTCAGAAAAGATCAGATCTTATACGACTTGAGAGAGGTTAAATAGGCTGGAAACTTAGAAAAATCGCCTATGATCTGGAATCTTATTTTATTTGACCGGCTTATGACATGTATAGTCATATTAAAGATAAAATTAAACTATTTGGATTATAAATGTAAATTATTTGTGTTAGGATATTTTAAAATGAACCAAAGAAACTTGAACATGTGCTTGAGTTTGTTTCAACATAAAATGTCTACGAAGGTTAATTATAAGGTAATTATAAGTTAGATTTAAGACAGAAAATTGCTCAAATTTATATATGGTGAAGAATGTTGCTCAGATGTTGTTATTTTACTCTGTTTGATGTATGTCCCTAAAGCAGTTTATTATTGAATATTGTTGAAATGGCAGATGAAAGTCTGAGAATGATGTTGGAAGAAATGAAAGCTAGCATTAATGAAAGTGTGAGGGAGATGGAAGCTAGGAATATTAGTCGGATGGAGGAGAATTCTAGTAATATGTCTGCTAACTTGAAAGCTAGCATGAATGAAAGTGTGAGGGAAATGGAAGCTAGGAATACTAGTCGAATGGAGGAGAATGCTAGTAACTTGTCTGCTAATTTGTCCATTAGAATGCAGGAGATGATGAAAGAGAATGTTAGTAATTTGTCTACTAGGATGGATGAAAATTTGAAAGTTATTCAGACCAGTTCTGCAAACCTAGAGGATAATATGTCGCGTTTACAGATTAATACCCAGGGAATAGAGAATGCTGTAACTGACATGCGCACAGACGTGTCCAATGTGCATAAAGATGTGTCTGTTGTTAAAATTGATGTGTCTAAGGTACAAAAAGATCTTACTATGTTGAATCTTGATGTTGCTAATGTCCGGAGTGATATTTCTTGTGCTAGGGCTGAAGTAGTTGTTGTTAAAATGATGTTGCGACTGTCCAAGACAAGGTTGAGGAAGTCCAAAGAGAAGTACAAAATGTTAGAACTGATGTGTCCAATGTTCAGGTTGATATTAATAACATTCATTCGGATGTAAATGAGATGCAAAGTGACATAAATAAGATTCAAGTAGAAGTCAACACAGTTTTCGTAGATATTGCTAAAGTCCAAACTGATGTAAATAAAGTCAGGGAAGAAATAGAAAATTCGAAAACTCTTTGTACGCGTAATATGAGTGCATTAACGACTAGGCTAGTTGATGAGTCAGTTAGAACGACAGCGTCTTTAGCAGGTTTAAAGTATGATGTAGAGGTCATGAGAACCCAAGTATTAGACCATAATAGATTACTCAAAGAAGATATCGAAGGAGACATAGCAGAAATGTTAACGGCAAATGTAGCAGTATGGAAAGACGAGTGGAATAGGTCAAGTGGGGAACATGTAACCCAAATTCAAGAACGTATTGAAAGAAAACTTGCCAGTACTCAAATAGATATTAACAATGAAGTAGTACAGATTAGGAAAGATTTAAGCGTAAGGATGGATTCGCTATCCGAGAGACAAGTAGAAGATAGAACACAAATAGGTCAGGATGTGCAAACATTAAAATCTGCGTTAGAGGATCAGATTCATAAAGTTGTCTCTGATGTAAATGAAACGACGAGCAAATTGCAGAATTTGAAGCTAGGAGAAGCTAGTTTAATGGAGACCTACAAAGAAGAATTAATCAGGAAAGTCTTAACGGAAATCACTGACAAGGATACAGAAGGCTTGGCTTGCGAAACCAATAGGAATTATGCCAGAAGATATAACCTAGATCCAGAAGAGAGAGACGTGACTCCTGAAGAACGAATATCCAGATTCAGGGAGGAAGATGACGAGAGGAATAGGGAACCTGAGTGGAACTATCGAGATAGTGGGAAAAACTTCCCGGATTCATATCCGAGGAATGTAACGGTCATCAGGAATTTTGAAGACAAACCGCAAAAATTCAGCAACACTGATAGTTTAACGCCTATAGAATATGTCAGGAACCTCAAAGATTATTTCATCGAAGCTCACATTCCCAGAGAGAGAGAGATGAAGATAGTGGAAAGATTTTTGATTGGAGGACCCCTTGAATGGTTTAGAGCTTTTAGATACACATTCAGTAACTTTGACGAGTTTGCAGAGGCATTAATCAAACGATTTTGGTCCATAGAAGCGCAGAATTCGTTAAGATCGGAGGTTTATTCAAGAAAATACTCAGGTACTCTTCCAACACGGTACGCTGATTTCTTTACGAGTCAATTGTCCCGCTTGAGATTTTTGCAACCCCCATTGTCAACGGAGCAATTAATTGATGCGATTTCTCGTATGCTGCCTGTGGAGGTGAGGAGACTAATCATTTCGTCAAACATCAGGGATTTGACCAGCATGGACGAATTACTGAGGAGGTTAGACTACACAAGTCCAATGCCTAACGTGGTACAGAAAGGTCAAAGGCATGACTTCAAAGAAATAAATACTGTATATATGGACCAAGTTCAGCAAACTGACAAGCCAGATGAAGAGAAAACTGACAATGTAGGTCCTCACAGGAATAATCAGTTTAGGAATAACAGATCGCAAGGTTACCGTCCGTATCAACAGAGAAGAGGCTGGAACTATAATCGAGGCAATTACAACAATGGAAGAGGCAGATATTACAACAATAATGGTTATAACAGAAATTATAATAGAAATAACCAGAACCAAAATAGAAATCAGGATTCTCAAGGTCAGGTTATGACACCCGATCAGTATCAGGAAAGAGAGAAGGAAAGCCAGCAATACCTGAAGGAGGTACGGGAAAAAGAAGCCGAAAATCAAAAGAAAAGGCAGGATGTTGTGATTGATCCTGGGCCTTCTACGAGCCAGCATAATTTTGAGGTCGGTAACACAAAAAAAAACGCCGATTTCTCAACGACAGTGAGAACCTGTAAATACATTGCCACACCACACCTAATTACAATTAATGAGATATATGAAGTTACTGATGAAGATGTACTAGAAGAGAGGGGTATCGTTAAAGAGGAAAGACCATGTGCATCACCTATCATTTCTGTACTGATAGATGGCCAACAGTATAAAGCCCTGATGGACACTGGTGCGATTATTTCCATCATTTCAGAAGATTGTTATCAAAGTCTTCTAAGAGGAGAGAACATGACAGTTCTACCTGTTTCTACCGTCAAAGTGAGAGGGATTTTCCAAGATAAGGCAGTGAAGTGCAAGATTCAAGTGTTATTGAACTTTGAGATCAATGGAAGGAATTATGAACAGATCTTCATTGTGGTGAGCAAGATCAATTTTGATATGGTGCTTGGAATCGATTTTATATCGAAGGTTGGGGCTATTATTGACATGAAGAACAGAAGTATTAGCTTTAATGATGGGTACATGATCACAGAAGAGATAGAAGAAAAGGACGTGAAAAACAGTCTGGAAATAGACCTTAGGGAAGAAATTTTGAATACCATAATTAATGAAGTGGAAAATTTAGCAGAAATGCCCAGTAGAAAAACTGAAGGATTTGAAGAAATTCAGGGGGAATTTGAGGATCTGATAAAGGAATTCCAAGATATTTTCGATGAAAAGCCTGGATTGATTAAGGATTATAAGTACAAGATAAGGCTGACAGATGAAACCCCTTACCAGAAGAGAATATACCCCATTCCTGAGAAATACTATCAAGAAGTACGAGGGTTAATCAGAAAAATGGAGGTAGACGGGATTATTAAAAAACAGGCGTCGTCTTATATAAACCCCATCACAGTAGTAAAGAAAAGTAATGGTCAGATACGTCTTTGTCTCGATGCCAGGACCATCAACTTGAAGATTCTTCCAGAAAATGACCGACCACCCAAGATTAGAGATCTGCTTCGAAAATTCAAAGGGAGAGCATGTTTCAGCGTTCTCGACTTGACGTCTTCATTTTATCAAGTTCAACTAGAAGAAGAGAGTATGCAGTACACTGGATTCCTATTTGACCAGACGTCATGGGTCTTTGTGAGAATGCCTTTTGGAATGGTCAACAGTGGACCAGCACTTATTCGAGCACTTGATAGTAAGCTCACTGACGAAGTAAAGGAGAATGTAATTTGCTACATTGACGATTTAATTGTATCTTCACCCAGCGCCGCGGAACATTTAGTGCACCTGAGAAAGTTGTTCGAGAATTTAAGGGAGGCCAATATCAAAGTCAATTTTGGAAAATGTCAATCCTTGAAGAAGGAGATAAATTACTTGGGGCATACAATTGATAAAGATGGATATCATCCAAACATGCAGAAAGTAGATGCAATCACTAGATTCCCAAAGCCAACTAAGGTGAAACAAGTCAGAGAATTTGTAGGCGCATGCCAATTCATTAGCAGCCACTGTCCGAGATACTCTGAAATTATGGCTCCTCTGTATGATTTACTCAAGAAAAATAATAGGTGGAAATGGAGTACAGCAGCAAACGAGGCTTTTGAGAAAGCAAAGGAGATGCTCAGAAACAACGTCAAATTGGAGTACCCAGACTTTGAGAAGGTATTTTATATAGAGTCTGATGCATCAAGAATAGGCATTAGTGCAGTCTTATACCAGAAAGACGAGGCAGGCAACAAGCACTACATTGCGTTCACTAGTCGGAAGTTAAAGAAACACGAGGAAAATTACTTTACGACAGAACTAGAAGCGTTAGCTTTTGTAACAGCTTTGCAAGCTTGGAAAAAAATGTTGCTGGGACATAAGGTTATCATTATTACTGACCATAAAGCACTACAGTTTATGTTGCAAACTGACATGTCTAGTGATAGATTGACACGTTGGGCTTTGTTCACCCAACAGTTTAATGTCACTATCGTCCACCAGCCTGGGAAAGATAACTTACTGGCTGATGCTTTATCACGTAACCCTATTAAAAATGTGCAGATACACCATGTACAATTGGAGCAAGAAGATCAAGAAACCGTTAGGAGGTTAGCCCGAATCGGTGTGTCACAGAAGAGACACGCTCCAATCAGGAAAATGAACAGGTTCCTTAAGGGTTACATGGACAATACTGATGTTGACTATGTAGCTACACAGAGAGAATCACGACACTTTGTCTTGAGTGGAGACATTGTATGTAAGTATGCTGACTCTGCGCATACAAAGCTTCGAATAGTCGTGCCACCTAAACTTGTTGTCAATTTAGTGTGGGTAGCTCATCACGCAACTGGACATGCCGGTTTAGATAAAACTCTTGATACTCTTAAAGAGAGGTTTATTTGGACGAACATGCGTTCCAGCATTGCTAATGTCATTCGTTCATGTGATAAATGTCAAAGAGCAAAGTATGCTTCTGCTTTATTGAAAGGAAAACCTAAGGCTATGATTCCCTCTAAACCGAATGAACTCATGGCGACAGACATATTTGGTCCTTGTCCGAAGGGATATCAGGGTAATCAGTATCTATTGGTTACCGTGGATGTCTTCTCAAAATTTGTAACAATGAGTCCCATGCAAAAAGCTAACACGAGGAACGTTGTAAGCAGGCTGGAACATGCTGTATTTCCAAAAGCTGGTAAACCAGAATATCTACTTTCGGATCATGGAGCTCAGTTTACGTCCTTGGAATTTGCTGCAGATATGGAAAGGCTTGGTATTAAGCACATATTTTCAAGCGTGCGATATCCGGAATCGAATTCTTCGGAAAGATATATGGCTGAATTTTCGAAATTCTGTCGAATTTTCTGTCCAAATGATCATTCTGGTTGGGTGAGATTTGTACCCCTTATTGAGGAATGTCTAAATTCTACAGTGCAGGAGAGCACAGGAGAGGTGCCAATGAGACTTCATCTAGGAAGAAATCCAGAAAGGCCATGGGATAATCTTTTTAACCACGTTCCTAGAGATCCCGACTTAGGAAGGCAGCAGAGAATAGACAGAGCGAAGGAACAACTCCAGAAAGCAGCACAAAAACGACTGAAAAGAGTAGCTGGAAAACGTTTTGGTGCTCCCTTAGAGATTGGAAATCTGGTATTACTACGCAGACCTGTCAAGGCTGATGTAAGTAAGAAAATCTACCCCAAATTTGGATTAGTGTTCATGGGTCCGTTCAGAATTACGAATGCCTATGGAAACAACTGTTATGAACGTTACGATGATGAGAATAATGTCGTTTATGGCAAGTTCAATGCTGGGAACTTGAAGAAATATTATAGAAGAGTAAACCAATAATAATTCAATTTCGTGTTCAAGTGAATTGAGATATTTATAACACAGAGTTTAAAAACAATTTGCAACTGTTTTTAAAACGTGGTGAAGGGAGAATGCCCCCGGAAATTGAATTATATTGAGACCACGATGGCTGTATTGGAAAATATAAGTAAAGTTATGGATGTCATAGTTATGACGTGGATATTCATGACGTAGGCACGAATGACGTAGAATTCATGCCAGTAGGCTGATTGAGCTGAGATTCTTGGTGACGTCATGATTTTATTCGAGAAAGATCCGAGAGAGAGACGCGAACCAATGAACGATAGTTTGGAAGGAAGACGGAAATTGCTGAAACTACGATATTCGATTACTTTTGGCATGCAGATTTGTGGAAATCTATTTTCAGTTATGGCATTGATTTGGAATTTTGAAGAAATTAATTTTGAGTTTTTGAATTTCGAAAATCCGTCAAGTATAGCCAAAGTTAAAACTTCCAGCAATGACGCAGCAACAGGCTATGGAAGGGATGGTTACGCCCCTTAAGAAGTTGATAAAAGGTCATGCACAGGAGAGAGGAGCACTCATACTCATACTGATACTGATACGCTCAGTTCTAATACTTGTGATCGCATATATATTTCTGGTGATAGAGTTATTTTCAAGTGATTCAGTGAAGTAAGGTGTCTTTAGCGTGAGGTGAAAGCCTTGCCGCATCGAACGAACTCGGAGCAGTTCCATTTCACGCTGCTCAAAACTAGGTGAAGTTGAAACGCGCACATTAACGTTTCCACCAGTCAAGATATCAAGCGCTAACTTCAGCCTGTATGATAATTCTATTAGGCAGTATAACATTAAGGTGTATACAAGATTTCAACGATTTCACAGTGATACTTCGAAAGATATTGGAACTTTTAGGCTGCCAACAAAAGTGATTTTCTCGCCACAGGAGAAACACTTTTATATTCCACATTATACCCTACGGCTGACACGTGGAGTGCAACAGTTTGGTATTACAACGATACATTCGACTATGGAACACTATAATATTGCAGTGCTTTTGATCATTATAACTGCAGTTGAGATGAAAGGCTAAGGCTTTGATGCAATTGGGACATATGTCATTGGAGTAAAGTAACAGCATGGAACTTCGTTAATCGTCTTTCTACAAAAGCGAGCATGTAGTGAACATCCAACTACACTCATGCATCGTTAATCCATCGCTGAATTATACCAGATAACAGTAGAAATATTTTCATACTCCACAACTATGAATATTTCTGCGGAAATAACTACATTAAACTTCATGACGAATTCCTGCAAGAACTTCAGAGAACTTTCAAGAGAGGCCAGGGTTATCCCGGCGCACAATGAAGAATTTGCCGGAAGGATGTTTCTCGTATCCACGGAGCAGTGCAATTTCGGAGGAGGAAGCAGTTCGATTCTCCGAGGACGCTGATTCCTGTTTCGAGGATGGAGCTCATCTTTAAGTTGGTGAAATGGATCCATCAGCAGTCTTCTTTGGGGAATTTTCCTCTGGAACTTCAATCGGCAGATAAGGTAGTCGTGAGCGTTTCTTGTATTATTTGAGTATTGTAGCGATATTTGAGCAAACATTTTTCCCATATTTTCTGTCCTACCTTTTGCCCCATTTTCTTGATTGATATTTTTGTACTCAGTACACTTCGATGATTTATGCCTTTTTCTTCGATTTTTGAGACATTGCTATGTCATTGGCATACTTAAATAATTTTGGATCAGTTGAGACTGATGATTTAGATTCTTTCAGTAATTTGCATATTTTTGTAGTCACGATTTGACTGTAAAGTTAACGATTTGCTATGGCAGATTTGAATTCAGACAGCGTGTCATTTTATTAAAGTAATTCTAATCAGTTAACTACTTTGACCAATTTTCTGTCATCCTCAAGAAAGAAGAATGATTGAAAGATTTTAGAGCGTTAAAATCTACTACGATATCGACGATCTTTGAAATACTAGTCGTCTTATGAACATGATTGCAACATAGACATTTATCATTGCATTATAGACAATTTTATGAAATACGAACGTTAATTACAATTTATTGAATACACTAAAGTAATGAATAATGAAGATAGGAGTTTTTCTCAATTCTAGATTGGAACAATAATGTTTGCATTCCACAATCTAATTGTATTCTATTCGACTATTTTGCAGTTTAGTTGATCTTTGTTTGAAGATAGTATTTTTATACTACGTTACTTTGAAGATGTTAATCTCAATTTTGATAGACCAGGCAGGAGTGTCTAACCGTATTTGCTATTAAATCTATTTGTGATTGGCAAATTTTTACTTCATATCGATTCATGAATGAAACCCACGAAGGTTCAATGATAACAGTCATTATTACAATTGATGAATACAAGAATTTTTAAAGAGGAACAAGGGATGTATAATCGATAGTTTAGTGGACGTGTAAAAGTCGCTGTTGAGTAATGCCCTTGAATAATGAAGGAGGTTCCCACAATAATTAATGAAGTTGATGAATTAATAGTGGAGGTTTTTTGTGTGTAGTTTGGAAGATTTTTATGCCATATATATGAAGATATATGATGAATTTTGGGCCAATTGGTGTGCCATTTTTGTGCGTCCTGAGCGAAGTATTTTTCCGCTGAATGTTATTGTTCTTGTTCTTTGAAAGATTATTCATATGAAGATACTGTTAAAATTAACAAGAGTGTTAAATAATTTGAGATAAAGATTTTGAATGGAGGTTACAGTCACAAATATTAATAATTATTATTAAACATTATTAAACCTGAATTTGACAGTTTAATATAACTAACCTTCATTGGTCGATTATATCAACACGATTTGAGTAATTATCAACCGGATAGACGTGTGGTTCAATGTATTCCTTGTATAAATAATATAAACAATTTAATATTGTAAAATAATTTTGTAAATATCTTTGTTAAATAATTTGAAATGATAGTGATTAATAGAAGCGTGTATTAAATTTTCAATGGTCATTTGACATTGTTATAAACAATTTATTATTGTTATAAATAATTAATGAACTTTTGTTATTAACATTTAGAGTTTTTTTTGTATACTCTAAACAATGCAAGTTAAGCAAGTGATTTAAACAAATAATCATGATTTGGGATTGTTGGAGGAATCCAATGGTGTTTGAATGAAGCATGTAAGACATTTGCGTGATAATATTTCAGTTGAGATGTGAACATTTACGTGTTTAAAGGAGAGAGCCGAGCTCTGAGGTAGCACGCTTATGGTAGGATTGAACGAACGGGTGTCCGCTCTGACGACACAGGTGTTTTGCAGCTGGTCCGGACAACTGTGTTACTGAGACCAAGGGCGTTTCATAATAGCCTTGTGGCTATAAATAAAATGTGCAGGATATAAACACGCAAAGCAATTGATATGTGTGTCTCATCCCAAATCCCGTTTCCATTCCCATTGCATTGTAATATTTTCGTTGCTATAAGCTTGAGAAAGCTAAAACATTATATGTGTAGAATACAGTTCCTACAGGAGGACATGGTTATGTGGTCAATGGCTTCTGATTGCCACGTATAATTTGTTGTTTCATTTTTGTTAAAAATCATACTTTATGTGAAATAAATTAGTGTGCAGTTTAAAGTTTCTCGTCTTCGTTTTGGTTCATTTTAAATATCATGGTGGAGGTTATTGTGAGGACATACTTTTAAGTGATCCAATTGACAACCCAGTCCCCGAGATATATTTAAGAGGTAAGTCAAGGTAAGTATGAACCCCCGTATATTTTGGTGTGTTCCACAATAATTTTCTTGTTAACTATTGTGCTCTAATCTCGATAGTATCTGTCAGTGCCATTTTCATTGATGTAGCTATGCCGGCGCGTTTGATTATTGGCAATCCGATTGAGGGGGCGGATATCTGACAGCCTACTATCCGGATATCGGGTACAGTACTGTACCCGCATTGAAGTATGGTTCAAGTCATCCTTATATGATCATTCCATTGTCATTAGATTTCATGTATATAATTTGTCAAATCCTGTCATATCCGACAAGCGATTAAGATAAGCGAATGTAAATCGTGTTATTCATGCTTAATACTAACTACTTATATTCCAAGAAAATCTTGGTAAGGTTCACTTATTATTCATAGTAATAATTCAATATGATCTGTATATTAATTAATAAATTCTTTCATTTCAGGTTTCCATTCTCAAAATTCGTTTGTGGTGCATAATACAGTATCTTACATACGGCTTCTAGTAATCCTCGTGCTTAATCACGATTAAAGGAAATAATTACCTCTCAATTAATTCATTAACACTCATTGTACTTGCATTATAACTCGTTATACACCAATAATATTACCATTTTTACCATATTTCATTTCACATCATATATCACTCCATCATTTCTCAAAAATACTCGCCGACTTAATATAACCTCATTATCATTCCATTCAACCATTTGTTGAATCACCTTAATACAATAATCATTTAACACCAGTATGCTGCAATCTCATTTACCACTTCAAAATTCCTTATATATATCAATTCTGCATTCCGAATTGTTATATGTAATATTCGTGATCATATCGTGTTGAAAATTATTTGAAATATTCATCAGTGAAATTCTTAATCCTCAAGATTGACCATAAAAATATAAAAATAAGAGTCAAAACGATTCAATCTCAAAAACCGAAACTTGTCTGACTTTTCATGAAGTTCGATCAATTCTACACCATGGAATTTATTTCAAATGTTAATTGATTCAATAAGAGTCCATTAGAAATGACCGATTCAAGAAAGAGCAAACAATCTCAAATTAATGAAAATTAAAAACTGAAATGATCCTAAACCATGAAATTATGACTATAAATGTCATACGAAAAATCTAAGTACTCTACAAAAATAGTGAAAATATTAATACGGAATTCGAAATCGCATAAAGTTCAATATTGAGCATCAAATTGATGTGTTATTTTAATCATCATAAATTTCTTCAATGGCAACGTAGTTCATTCTTAAACAACATTCAAAATTGGACGTGAATGATTTAAGTAGAGTGTTCATAAATATCATTCAAATATACTTTCTTCTCGTATACGCAATCTTCGTGTATCGCATAATCTTCTCGCTAACGCATAATCTTCTTAACTATTAAAAATCTTCTTAGTTAAATGCCAAATGAAAATAGTCAAGATTCTATGTTTATGGATTCAAAAATGTCAAAAATACCTAAATTATAGCGCAAAATGCATTCGCAGTCGAATTAAAATGGTAAACGAATAGCGTCATAATTATACTATTGTTCACTTCAACATACTACAAAGATATGATGAAAAAGGTTACTCCACATACATTCTACTGTCTACGAAATAGAAATCTTCCCAGCTACCTTGTGATGTCTTCATGTTGGAAAAAGTATATATAGGAATACACGACCGTATCTCCTGCCAACGTCACCTCGGCTCTGAAATGCAGTTGACCCTCCTGGCATCTAACTGGGAAAGCGAAATCCGTCCTCTCTGCTCGTCATTCCACGAACAGTCACTGGCATCTTCTTCTGGACAACCTTGGTTTCCGTTCGACGCGATAATGGATAGCTGCTCCTTCTTAGTTGAAGATTTTCGAATGTAGCAGTCATTTCATAGTGCTGTTTGCAGAATTTCCTTCGCTAACTTCATGGTAGAGAACAGTATAAATCTTATACGTGTTCTTACTGCGTAGTTATCCATGATATTAATTCTGTTCCGTCAGTTACGTTCCCTTCATAATTTAGCACATCATAATAGCAAGTTCGTAAAACTGGTCACTAATTCCTCCTGACTCCGGTTTGGAAAACATGTCGTTCATAATATATGACACTTTCTGTATCAGAATGTTCCTTGAATGCAATGTTTAATAAATGTCGTTTCAATTTTAACACTAGTTGAAAAACAGAACGAGATCTCTGTCTTATAGTCACTTGAAAAAGTAGACTAAGTCCGAACTGCTTTGCGATTACACTCGGGGTATGAATACGACTTCACGGAGCGCACTTCACGTTTACCGAAACACTCCCGATGAGAAATGTGTATCTATTGAACACGTAAATGGATCTGTCTTCTCTGCTCTTGCCACATGTTTATTGTCAAAGCCTACCCTCACTTCTCAGGGTAATGGTATCGATGTAAATCGAAGTCCTTACGTATATATTGTGCCCGTTTAGACCGAAGTCCAACGACCACACTCGCATGTCACCGAAAATCAGTTAGCACGAGACTCAAAACTCATCTCAGGGCGCTAAACTGGGCGAAAGAAAACAATAAAAATCTAAATTTTGCTTCACTGATTTACGGCTTGATGCAACAATAAGGATAAGAAAGAAGAAATGAAAATAGCACAATTATTAAAAAACCCATTTTATTAAATTAATTTAATGAAGTAAATATTAAGATTTAATGCAAGGAGCAAAATATAAATTAAAAAATAATAATTGGAAAATGATTTTCCACAACAACAACAAATATTATTGAAATATCAGCACTTAACCCTCAAGTTGTCACTTGCATGATATTCGATAACCAGAAATTAGCAGTCCATCTGGTATCGAATTTCATAAAAATATATTTGAAATTACGACGTCCGGTTGCTCAGGTAAAATTCATCTGTCCATTCTGACGCCTGCGTTTCATATTTACAATCACTGTTATTCACTTTTCCAAGAAAAACAATATGGAATCACTGTCACATTAGGTAAATTGTTCATGGGTTGTGTTTCTTTAAACCAAAATATTTGAACAACATAGCTTCCAAATATGAGGGTTTGTTAGATTGTCCTTATGCAAGGATTACATTGATCATATGATTACTATTAAATTATTTCACTTGACTGAATTTTCTATCACTCTTGGCCACAAATTCGATGTTTTCATCAATAAATTCACATAAATAACTCTCATTTACTTCTGTATTCAATACCTTTCGAAAAAGTGTTTGATATATTCCTTAGACCAACGTAACTTCCTTAATATGATAAATTGATTATTTCTTTTATTATCCAAGACTCCAAAATTGTTTAACTACCAATGTTTGTCCATTTATTTATTTATCCAGTTATTTAAAGCAAAAATATTATAAACTATTCAAAAATCGAATTATCATAATATTTATCAATGGTTTCTCATTTTACAAACAATAATTATTATTATATTTTACATAGACCTACTCATTCATTCGGTGCGTTGTATTTTTCAATCATATTTTCATCTAGACATACGGCAAGATATCGGCAAAACTAGGGTATGTTCCAAACAATATCGTCTCAAAGCGACTGAAAAATGGTTAAGTCGAATCTGATCTGATATATGCATCATATTGTTACGGCTGCGAGTTTGTTTCATCGCTCGCCGCATGAGTCACAACTGCCCCCGGGATGGGCTGTGCTCTGCCTCAGTGTATTGCGTGCGCCTTATGCAACAGGACTACTAGGACAAAGGGATGGTCCAGAATATTCGTGACTCAGCCAGTGAAGGAAACCCCGAGAAGCCGTGAACCCTGGATGGGTCTAGAAGCATTTATTGAGTCACCAGCCTGCTATATAAGGGCGACCTGTCAAGCAGTGTGTGTGTGTGTGTGTGTGTTTTTCGAGCTAGTGCGAGCGTTTATCCTGAGCGACAGAAGTGTGGTGACGTAACTTTCGAAACCCCTAGTGAAGCTGATTCTCTTGACAGCGAGGGAGTGAGAAGCATACAGGGGACTGCCTGTGTTTTGGGCGAGTGTGATTTCACTGAGCGACAGAGGTATTGTGGGGAAGTGCCGTGCGAGTTACGAAATCCAGTGACATTGTTTCCCAGTTTGTGAACAGCGAAGCAGCGTGTAGCAGGTTATCGTAAGTAACTGTAGTTTGTGTACATAAGGAAGAAGTGCAGGTATTCCACGGGTCTCATTAGTGGAGAATTAGCTGCATGACTAAGTGAAAGGGGCAAGAGCGCTCAAGGGAGAGACTTGAGGAAACTGGAGTAAGGTTCTAATTGCTTGTATTTGCTGTTGAGTGGTGTATCTTTCTGGCCGCAATTAAGTTAATTATTTCTTTAAAGGAACAATCTGTGTTGTGCTTCAACCCACCGTAATCCAGTTAACAAAAGTGCCACTAGGGGGGTGGCACGTAACAATATATATTATTTCAGTAGTATGCACCCCTCCTGCGGCGCTCACAAGAGACCGATCGTGAAAAATGAGCATTCAAATGAAAGAGAATATACATTACCAGTGACTCATTGCACTCTAATTTCATAAATATCTATAATTTCTTTAAAAAATGACTTTTAAAAAACTGTACGAAGTGTGCGATTTGCAGTTACTGTTGATGCAGAAACATACGCTCCATAATTGGTGTCCACTTCACATTTTGGCCGCTGTGACGCCTCTTTATGTCATTTTAACATTCTGAGGTCTTTCCTTTATCATTTTGCATCGATTTCAGAAACAGTAATTCAAAGGAATGTGTACGTTTTCAGAATCAGTAGGCTAAATCAATGGATTTGGTACTCAAAACGTATAACCGGCGAGTGTTACTACTAAGCTTTCAATCAATGGACTCAGCACAAACATGATTTAAGCTCATCCGTCTAAACAATGGATTTATTATATTCCAGGTTTGTTAATATGCCGCGATACAGGATTTTCTTCTGCATTCTAATTCCATAAATATAGATTTTGTATGAATTGTTCTTTTTGCAAATACTGTTGCTCTAACATGCTGCAATTCTGAGGAGTCGTCTAAAACCTTAAAACATTGAACGTTAATTCTCTAACAGTTTTTCTTCTATCTGATTTTCAGAATCAGTGAATCAATGGATTGGGTACAGGTTTTTCTTTTGCATTCTAATTCCATAAATATCAATTTTTGTAAGAAGTGTGCTTTTTGCAAATACTGTTGCTGTATGATGCTAGAGTTGTCGTCTACAGCCTTGAAACTAGCATCATCATCATCATCATCAACAACATATAGGCCTCATAAATTAGCAGTGAAGAATTGCATTGTAATTTCATAAATATCAATTTTTGTAAGAAGTGTGCGATTTGCAGATGCTCTAACAAGCTGCAATTATGAGTTGTCGTCTAAACCCTTAAAACTATTAAACGTTAATTGATTTTACAGGTTTTATCTTCTGCAATCTAATTTCATAAATATCGATCATTTCGCATGGTTTTCAGAAACAGTAAATCAATGGATTGAGTACTCTAAATCGTATAACCGGCGTGTGTTACAGCGTCTAAAACCTTAGAACTATTAAACATTAATTATTTTACATGGTTTTCTTCTATCATTTCCCGTGGTTTTAAGAATTACTAAATCAATGGATTGGATACTCAAATCGTATAATTACATAAATATCGAATAACCGATGAGTGTTATGATGATCCAATTTTCAGTGATTGCCTTCTTAAGTTACAGAACGTACAACTTGCAATTCTGACTGAAATGTATCAAATAACCGGTGAGTGTTACGGCTAAGCTTTCAATCAATGGACTCAGCACAGATATAGAATCAACAGTTACGAATTGCATTTTAATTTCATAAATATCAAAGAAAGAAACCAGCCATAGCACTCTATCATGCTGACGCTCCACTCAGGAAAGCGAAAGCACCCCTGTAGGTAACGTGCGAAGGAGTTTAGCGTTGAGCGCTACACACAGGACAAGGAAAGCACCCCTGTAGGTAACGTGCAAAGGAGTTTACGCTGATCGTTGCACTTAGGAACAAGGAAGCCTCACTGTAAGTGGGGCGTGAAGAAGTTTTCCAACGAAGGCTGTCCTGATAAGGGAGGAGGAGGCTTCTCAGCCAACAAGATAAAACAGGAAATCTTGACCAAGATGCTTTCATAAATATCGAATAACTGGTGAGTGTTATGATGATAGAATTTTCAGTAATTGCCATCTTAAGTTAGAGAACGTACAGCTTGGAATTCTAACTGAAATGAAAATGGTGTTCTATAATCATTTGGTTGAAATAATAACATAACAACCTTTCTCCTTAAGTCACTCATTATACGGTAAACCTATTGGGGAAAGTATGACATATGAACATGCGAGATTTCTCGCACGGGTCCACTAGTTGAACTGTAATCGTGATGACCGTGACAATAACATAACAACATTTGGGCTTTACCCTTCTCAACTATCAATTATTCATAATTATTTATCCTTTCTTTTTTATAAATCGTACAACCATCCTCATGGCTGATACAACACATATAACATATTTTAAAAACATATAAATTCAGTTCACAACTGAAACGACGAATTCTACATATTATTATTCTTATTTTTTTTTCATATATATATTTTTTTTATCAAGCCACATGCTTGTCATCTGGAAGCCTCACTGCTCCTCACTAAATTACCATTAATTCGGTCATCATTGAGCTGTTATAATTAATAATGTCTACCCTTTGTTCAAAATCCATTTACCTAATGTCTTTACCATATTATTCCTAACGCCAACAAGCTCAAAACCTTACGTTAGACAAATTTGTTTCGATATTTCGAATACCTTCCGTGTCGTAATGTCTAACTGTTTCACGCAACCTCTAAATGCATTTTATAATAACCGTTCATAACAATATTATCGTCAAATGTGAGTATGCATTACTCTATAAGAAAACTGAATCATAACTCGAAAAATATACTCAACTGCTTCATGTAACACACTGTTCAAAATTCAAAAAAATGTTATTATTATTCTCATCATTCAAAATATTATTATTATTCAAAATATTATTGTTATTCTATAATGCTTCCAACAAATGGAAATTTGGACTGAACCATTTGAAATGTCCAAATTCAAAAATACAGGAAAAATAACGTCAATTTCCAAAATATCTGTTAACATCGAAGAACCTACGGCTGATGACCGCAATGACTATCACCAAAAATTAATTATTTCCAACGACCTATGACTTGGTCTGTTGAATCTGATAAGAAATGATCATTGAGCGTATCTGATACTCGAAAACTTGTCTTGTAGACTGCAAAATTGTGTTGATAATTCATAGAAAATATCCAAATGCCAATAACTAAGAACATGAAAGTTCGCTTACATAGTTGAAGTTCTTGAAGCGAAGAATCTTCTAGTTGGTTCCACTGTCGATCCAATATTCTGGGATTGCTCCATCGCTCGTTCAGTTAAACGCACGCTCATAGTCTCGTATCGGCCTCCATGACTACCCTCAATCCGCTCAGCAACACATAATGGACAGTTCTATCACTTCTTCAATGGAAAGTTCTAACACCTGCTGACAACTAGCATGAACCAGTCTGCTCGTTAAATGCATTATAGCTTGTTATATACGAAAAGTTGGGATTTGACCCGCCTGCTTCATACATTCAGTCAGTCATAATTTTAGATCCAGCTTTGACAAATACTTTTGTGATACTCTTACAATCTTTGCTATGGTTCAAATGCAGGTTCTGATATAGGCAAAACCTAAAGGGTGAGAGTATGCCTCTCCCAGTACGCGCTATGCACGAAAGGTTCCGAAACGTCGGCTAATATTTGACCAAGCTGACTGGTATACGTAGTAATAAGTATGTAAGTCGTAGCTGATCGATAAATTACCAAGACAAAGCTCGGCACTGACTGTTTGGAAATGAAAAATTCCAAAGTAAAGTTCCAAGATACAGACACTGTCTAACTCGTATTTCATCATAAGTCCACGCACACTTAGCGTTACGAAGAAAATTTACAAGTGTTGACTGGCGACTAAAAGTCGATTAACTTTCACAGTTTCTAACACGAAGAAAGTCTAACACTTTGAAATATGCGAATATTAGTAACAAACTCATAACGTGTCTGAAGAATAACAACAGTCTCAGCGTAGCGATAACGAAGAACTTGTTCTCACTGTGCCTCGACGAAGAATGATACACGCACAGTGTCGAAGAGGAATGACTGGCACTCACTGCGTGCCGAAAACGAAAGGCCCTCTCGGAGTGGCTCGGCCCCTCTATATACTCGCTCAGAGTTCTGGAAACATCCAAGCCACTAGCGCGTCATCGCATGTGACAGGCTTCGCTGCTGGGGAAGCCCAGAGCTTACGTCTCAGCGTTGAACATCTGGAACTTCCGATACCAATATCATCACCCCTAGTGATCCGATTTTCCTCAGAGATGACTCAAAATCCCTCAAATATTAATGCCAATAGCATGCCTTATATGCTGTGTTTCCCAAACATCCAATATAGAATCCATAATAGCAAAGCCTGGTACATATCACCGCGCGCTCCACATGCCTTCAGCAAGCACCTTCTATTCCTTCTCAAACAAAGGTTGCGCGTGATTCAAAATTGGCACGACATGAAAAATGTGCCTCAATGCAAATGTCTCATGTTCAATAAGGGCACATCAACCCCTCACGCAGAAAAAATAAATAAATACATTCTTATTTGTCCATTTCATATGTTCAATTCCATTTATGGCTGTCTGGTTCTTTCAAGCTAGATGCATTGAGCGTTCCCACGATGTTACCAGTATTTATATCAGCTATCCTATAGCTTCCATTATCCAAACTTTCTTTAATCCGGAAGGTCCATGATAAAGGCTTGCAAATTTTGAGTAAACTCAGTTGATAACGTCGGATGGTACGAGTTTCCTAATTAAAACGAGAATGTCAGCATGTAAGGGTTCTCTGAAGTGATTCCCTTTTATTCTTCGCTCCCTCTTTGTTGCTTGGAGGCGCAACTTTTCCGAAGCTTTGGCTTCTCTCCCTTGTCTATTCGGTTCTAGTTCTTATGGAATTGTGATCACTCTATCCCAGGGTCTTCTTGGCTTATTCCCATGGTGTCTTAACATTGGGATTTGTACAGTACTTTCATAGATGGTCGAATTTATGGACTCAGCAGCATTCGGAATAACGTCCATCCGTTTCCAATGTTCGTTTGGACAAATCAAACGACAAAATGGTGATATTTCTGCCATGAGCCTTTCAGCGGGGTTGCTCTCCGGGTATCTGACAGAACAAAGGACTTGCTTTATATCTAGTTCTTCCATGGCATTCCTGAATTTCAGTGACGTAAACTGTGATCCATTATCCGATAGTAAACATTTTAGGTGTACTTGCTTCCGGGATATCTCCATTCCTGATTCTTTTCAAGCAATATCTAGCGTTTGCTTTTTGGATAGGTTGGAGCATTGTGAATTTGCTGAATACATCCATGGTTACTAAGATGTACCGGTTATCTCTCTTGGACTTGGTAACGGTCCAAGAATGTCAGTGGCGAATAACTCACAAGGCTTAGATGGAATGATGGGTCGTGGTGCTTCCTTCAATAGATGGGAATTGTATTTGTTCCTCTGACACAAGTCGCATCCTCGCAATGTGTTTCTCACGGTAGTCCTCACGTTCTCCCACGAAAATTTCCCTTGAACAAGATGTTAAGTCATGTCCACACCCGCATGACCTGAAATGCGGTGTGCCATCCAGATAATAGTGTCTTGCAACCTTGGAGGTACAGCTACTCTCAACCGGGTGTGATCAGGATCAGCAAATTTATTTATCAAACCATGTAGCTATACATAATCTCTGGATATTCGTTCTGTGGCTTCAAAATCCACGTCAATCGGCTCCATATCCCTATGTAAGAATCTATAGAGATTTCTTAACTGTCTGTTGCGTCTCTGTGACAATGGCAAATGCTGTACTCTCCTCAGGGTTTCCTCATCTTGAAGTGGGAAGTTCACTTGTAGGACTGATGTAGACGGTTCCACGGCTCTACTCTGCATGTCTGCTCCTATGTTCTTCTTTCCTGTTGTATGTTTAATAGTCAGATTGAACTGTTGTACACATAGGGACCATCTAGTGATCCTCTCACTAGCGAAATATTTCTTTAAAATAAATGCCAGGGCATGGTGATCCGTTCAAACAATGACGACATACCAATCAACAACTTCTTCCACGTTTCCAGGGCGTGAATGATGCCTAGCGCTTCGAGTTCAGTCTATAATAAATCCTTTCTGAAGGTCTTAACTTTCTGCTGATGAATGCTAAATAGTGCCTTGAGTGGTCGTCATCTTCCTTCAGTAAGATGGCTCCTACTCCCACGGTGGATGCATCTGATTCTATAGTAAAGTTCTTCCTGAAGTCCGGTTATTCTAACTTCATAATATTTACCAGAAACTTTTTAGTTTCTCGGATATATTGCTCTCTAGTCTCATCCCACTTACATCTATTTCCGTTTTTAACAGTTCTTGTAGAGGTGCAACTATATCGGTATATCTGGGACAGTACCCTGCAATAAACTGACATGTACCGAGGAAACTGCGGACATGCTTCACCCTGGTTGGTCTTGGAAAGTTTGCTATGGCTTGAATCTTGTCTTAGTTTGGACGGTATCCTTCACCATCTAAAATATGTCCAAGGAATCTTATTTCCTTCTGGAAAAACTGACATTTTTTAGGTTGACCATGAAATTCGATCCCCTTAAATCCTCAGAAAGTTTTCGAAGATGTAGCAAATCTTGTTCTCTAGTCTCAGAAGCTATTAAAATATCGTCAATGTAACAAATAGCTATGTCCTTAACCTCAGGACTAAGGTTTTGATCTAATCTTCTGATCAAGACGGATCCAGACGTCTTCATTCCAAACGGTATGCGTCTAAATACGTATGTTTGCTGCTCAAACATGAAACCAGTATACATTTAGAATCTTCACTCAGCCTTATATGATGATAGGACGAGGTAAGATCTATTGTTAAGAACCACAATTTTCCTTGGAATTTTCTTAATAACTCCTTGATGACGGGCTGTCTGTTGTATTCCGGGAGTATCCTGGAATTCAAGGCTCTTACGTCTAAGCATATCCTTAAACTTCCATCTGGTTTAGAGACTATAGCCAGAGGATTTACGTATGAGGTGGTGAATTTCTGCACTATATTGTTCAGCTCCAATTCTTGAATAATGGACTTCACCTGATCTCTGTGCTTCTCTTCTATAGGGTACAGTTTATTATGGTAACGTGCATCTTCAGTGATTTGTATCCTATATTTGAAATCCTTGATTTCGCCAGGTTTCGTGTCAAAAATGTCAATATATTCCTTGAGGATACTCTCTAATTCTGGTGAAGTTTCTGGATCTTTGACTTCTTCCTTAACGGCTTCAAAGCTTTCGAAGACTTGAGAACATCGAATATCTCCCTCGATGTCTTCTCTTCATTTCCCTCGAAGGATATATCTTCGGTCTGTTGAAATCTAATTGTCTGCGAATTCATGTCGATAACGGCCTTGTATTGTTGGATGAAGTCTGCACCCAATATCATGTATGCGCGATATCACGCTTACCACGAATATATGCTGGAAAGCACATCCACCAACCTTAATCTCCAAATATAATTGTATTTAACAGGTTGTTACTTTATTTGGGATTATTCCTTGAATTTTATGCCAGAGACCGGAATTTCTTCTAGTTTTTCCGTCAATTTCCATATAGCATATATTTTTTCACTGACTAGACATAACATAGCCCCTGTATCTATCAATGTATCTACCTGTTTGCCATAAACTTCACATGATATTATGGGTAACCTAACCCTAGGTCCCATCTCTTTTCTTTCATTATTTTGTTGAATTAAATAATCATCTTCAGCTTGCCATTTAATTATCTTGGATGTGAATGTTTTCAGTGATTACCCTGTTTGTTGTGTTGAGAAATCCGCGTCTTTTTCTAGATTAAGGACGCTTGAGTTCTGTAATCCTGACGTACTTGGTTCGTTTCGTTCCTTTTGCTCCAAGTATTGTTTACTTTCCTTGTGCCTCTGTTCCAGATCCTGTCTTGCCTGTTGTCGGAATTCCTCGTTTCCTTGTCCTGCGTCCTCGTTTCTCCGGAAAATTTGATTTTCTCTGCCAAAATAGTTTTCCCGTCTGCTTTGAGACTGATAAGGTTTTCGATTGTATCCAGGCCTCTTCCAAGAGTTACATCGGTTTTCATACCTGCCAGGTCTCACATAAGGTCTATTTTGGTATGATGTGTTACGATATTGATTCCATTCCCTTCTATATTGTCCATCCCTCGGCGCTTTCACTTCTTGCTTCCAATTGGCATTTGTTTGTGATTGACGATCGGCCATGACAGCATAAACTGATGGGTTTTCATTCTTTCCATCCCTCTGGTGAAAGAATTGAGCAATCGACTGGTCCAACTTCTGTAATACTTCATCGAATTGCTCCATGTTATAAATATCAGCACCAATCAAAGTTCTCTGCACTTCCAATGGGAATTGTCTTATAAAGGGCTGTTATAAGCTCATGGTCAGGTATGGGTGACTCTAAATGTTGTAGTTTGGCTAATTGTCCTGCAAAATATGCAGAATATTTCGTGGGCTGTGAAGTTGAGTAGCGTTTGGAATAAAATTCCGCTCAAACTTGTTGTTGGGTTTCGGGCGACCAGAATTTCCTAAGTAAGGCTTGTGCAAACTCGTCATAGTTGCGCAAGTTTTACCAGAAAGCCCTGACCAAACTAAAGCTTGTCCATCCAAAAATTTACTAATTACTCTGATTTCACTTTCTTTAGAAATTTTGGAATCCTTAAGGTAGTCCTTCACTTCCCTCAAAAATTCAATAGGTGTAACTGTGCCAGAACCAGAAAATTGTGACGGCTTGTCTTCTACACTCTTGTATACAGAAATTTGAGTTGGATTAACTATGTTGGGAACATCATCCTGTTTTTCCGAACACTGTTTCTTAACTGAAGATTGAATTTGAGCTCTTATTAAGTCCTTCACCTGTGTTTGATATTCAGCGAATTTGGTTGTCAATTTCTTTACTCTCTCTCTAAGTTCATCATTTTCATCTCCCACTAATTTCTTAATCTCATCTGTGTTGTTCCTGGTTTTAGAAACCTCTGCCTGTTTTCTAACTTCTTCTGCCTGCTTTCTAACTTCTTGGATTTCCATATGGTTCTCTTCTTCCTGTTTTAACTTCCTCTGGTTGTTTCCTAACTTCTGTCATTTCTTTATGGGTTTCCTTAACATCTGAAGCTAGTTTATCCATAATCGTTTCGTGACTTTTCATCGAATCCGTCATGTTCTTAATGTCCTATTGTGCAATTTGTACATCCTTAGATATCACTTTCACATGTGATGTAAATGTATCTCGAAACTCTTTGATTCCCTCCTGTGTGTCCTGTTTTAATGTTTCCTTAACTTCCTCTATGACTCTATCCATTATGTTAGTTCTCAATTCCTGTATAACTCCTTCCTTCATTTCTCCTACTATTAGCTGATGGAATTCCATAGATATGCGCTGTACTACTTGTGTCGTCATATCACTGCATTCCTTGTTAACACGGATTTCTAAGTTTACCATGTCATCTCCTACCTTTCTAATACCTCTCTCTAATCTATCAGCAAGGGATTGTAATTTATTGTTTGCTTCCTCAAATCTACTTTCTATTGAACTAGAGTTTACAGCTAACGTAGTTTCGAATTCCTTGTCCTTTTCAAATAGTTTTGCCATTTTGTTTTCTAGAGTTTCTGATAATTTAGTTTCTAGAGAATCTGAATTTTGCGTTATTTTGTTTTCTAACGTTTCCTTTAAAGAATCTGAATTTTGTGTTATTTTATGTTCTAAAGAATTTGAATTTTCGGTTATTTGTGTCTTTAATGATTTCTTTAAAGAATTTGATTTTTCTATTTTCGTTTCTAGAGAATTTGACTGTTCTGAAAGTATTTCTGTAATCCTCTTTTCCATTGCAATAGAGTTTTCTGTAATTCTATTTTCTAGCTTGATATAATTTTCTACCATCTTAGCCATATCCTGTTCCACGCCTTTGGAATGTTCTTCCAAACGAGAAAGAATTCTCATAACATCCTTTATACTTAATAATAACACCAATAATATTCAAAGTTAGGGGTAGACCTTCGGCTGATACAACGACTTAAGCTAAGCATATATTAGAAATTAGCATTTGGAATTATCAAAATAAAATGAGATATGCCCTAATTTCGACGTGATGGGGAAAAAATATCTACTATTTACTCATCAAAACACAACGATTAAAAAATGCAAAATTCAAATTATCCTCCATCTGGATGCTATGGAATTGTGTATTTTCAGATTTCCAAAAAGGAAAAAGACTATATGATTCCCCAACGGATAAGCCGTTACACATCAAATCTAAACAAAGTAAACATTTCTCCTTTAATTTGGTTTCCTATAAAACTCTGTCCATACCAGACATATTCCATTTTCCCAATAATTAAACTAAAGAAAATTCTAATAGAGCCCCTACGTTTGGTAAGCCAATTTATCTTTCTTATCTTATTTTATGTGCCCGTTTAGACCTAAGTACAACGACCACATACGCATGTCACCGAAAATCAGTTAACACGAGACTCAAAACTCATCTCTGGGCGCTAAACAGGGTAAAAGAAAGCAATCAAAAATCTAAATTTTGCTTCACTGATTTACGGTTCGATGCAACATTAAGGATAGGAAAGGAGAAATGAAAATAGCACAATTTCTAAAAAATCTCATTTTATTAAAAAATTTAATGAAGTAAATATTAAGATTTAAAAAAACAAAGAGCAAGAAAAGATTTGAAAATGGTTTTCCACAACAACAAATATTATTGAAATATCAACACTTTACACTCAAGTTGTCACATGTATGATATTTGATAACCAGAAATTAGCAGTTCATCTGGTACCGAAATTGATAAAAAATATATATATATTTACAATTACGACGTCAGGTCGCTCAGATAAAATTCTTCTGTCCATTCTGTCACCTGCGTTTCATATTTACAATCACTGTCATTCACTTTTCCATGAAAGTTAATATGGAATCACTGTCACATTACGTAAATTGTTCATGGGTTGTGTTTCCTTAAACCAAAATATTTGAACAACATAACTTTCAAATATGAGGGTTTGTTAGATTGTCCATATGCAAGGATTAAATTGATCATATGATTACTATTAAATTATTTCACTTGACTAAATTTTCTATCACTCTTGTCCACAAATTCGATGTTTTCATCAATGAATTCACATAAATAATTCTCATTTACTTCTGTATCCAATACCTTTGGAAAAAGTGTTTGATCTATTCCTTAGACTAATGCAAATTTTTAATATAATAAATTGAGTATTTCTTTTATTATCCAAGACTTAAAATTGTTTAACCACCAATGCTTGACTATGTATTTATTTATCCAGTTATTTAAACAAACGTATTCTAAACTATTCAAAAATCGAATTATCATAATATTTATCAATGGTTTCTCATTTAAAAAACAATAATTATCATATTTCACATACTCATTCATTCGGTGCATTGTATTTTTCAATCATATTCTCATCTAGACATACGGCAAGGTATCGGCAAAACTAGGGTGTTTTCCAAACAATATCGTCTCAAAGCGACTGAAAAATGGTCAAGTTAAATCTGATCTGACATATGGATTGAACTGTAATCGTGATAACCGCGACAATAACATAACATTTATGCTTTACCCCACTCGACTACCAATTTTTCATAATTATTTATCCTTTCTTTTTTTATAAATCGCACAACCATCCTCATGGCTGATACAACACATATAACATATTTTAAAAACTTATAAATTCAGTTCACAACTGAAACGGACTTTCAAATGGTCTGGTTTTCATAGAATAGGGAGAGTTTATCTTTTATTGAGTGTGATAACAACAACAAACCCTTTTTTGTTGTATTTTCTTTATTTTTTGTTATAGGGTAAGAGTTTTTTAAGGTGTTTTTGCTTTAAGATGGGGTGAGGCTTTTTGTAAAAGCTCTCTTGATATCAATACATATATTAAACTGGTACTTTTGCATGTTGTTTTTGTTTTGTTTTTGCTTGTTTTAGATTTCTTTTCTACATGTTTTGTTGTTGTTGTTTGTTTTTGTTTCCTCTACTGCAAGTTGTTTGTTTGTTTGTATGTTACAGGAGGTGGTCTCGTGGCGGTTGTTGATTGTTGTGACGATGGAAGGGTTGGGGGATGCGTGTGATTTTTGTGGGGAAAATGCGGAAGAACAACAGAAGCCGTTGACAGCGAAGGGCTTAGGCACGATTATAAATCAGAGTTTAAAGCGGGCTGACGGCATAGCAGAAAAGCTCAGTGGTCATCAACAGGTGAAAGTTCACGGCAATTGCAGAAAAAGCTACACTGGTCATCGAACTAGACAAGTTGCAACGCCCTCGTCAGTAGTCCAGTCGGTCGCTTCAGCAGAGTTCCCGATTTCGTTTTCAAAGAATGCTGTCTTTTCTGCTGAGAACATATTGACGTAGAAGACTTGAAGAGACATCCAGAGCGTCAGCCCCGGGTGTGTCAAGTGGAGTACACTGAAAAATTCAAGGCTATCCGTTCGGTTTGTGATGAAAGAGGGGACGAGTGGGGTAGGATTTTTAGATGCCGCATCGACGCCGAAATTGACCTGGTTGCATCCGATGGCCAATACCATAAGATATGTGACTCCCGAATTAGAACCATCGAATCGACGATGCCAGGGAACGAGTGGGCAACTGGAAGACCACAAGACTCGCAGAAAGGGGAGGCCTTCGCGAAACTCGGCGAGTATTTAGATGAAAATGACGACTGTCAGTATCTTTTATCTGACCTATCGAAGAAAATGTCAAAACTTGGTTCGGACCCTACAGCAACCTACAGCGAGAAATATTTACGTAAATTGCTGGTGGAACATTACGGCGACGAAGTACTCTTATCATCAAGTACGAAGAACATCGGAACGGTTGTCTCTTTCCGCCCAGTAGCAGCACGTTTATTGACCAAGGCATGGTACCAGGAGCGAAAGTCAAATGCAGAAGATGAAAAGAGGAGGATTTTGGACGCAGCAATAGTAATTATACAAGTAGAGATTAGGTCGCAAATTTTTGATTGTTCAACATATCCTACTACAGTGGAGATGTTAAGTGGAGGAGCCCAGCAAGCAGGAGATATGCTCAAATATCTTCTAAATGAAATAATGAAGCCAGTGAAAAGAAAAGCGAACGAAAAGAGGGTCCTAAACGTAGCACACTCGAACATATCTTCGGTCCGACCACACTCGTTTGTTTCAGCGCTGCAGGTTGGCGTCGGGGTGTACCTTCACAGACACTTCCGATCTAAGATTTTGATTAATCTTGCCCACAATCTTGGTTTCTCATCAACGTACAGTGAAATAATCAAGTATGAGACGTCAGTGGCACTGCACACTTCTAACATACCGGTAATTCAAGAGAATGGATTTTTTTCAGTATGTATTCGACAACGCCGATCATTATGCTGACACTTTTGATGGACATGGAAGTTTCCATATCATGGGAAGTGTGCAGTGGGTGACGCCTGCTTCAGATTTAGCGACGGAATCCTGCGTGCCGCGCCCGAAGACTGTGCCAGAGGCTGCTGTGGTTGGACAATTCGGCTTCATTCCGGTTTCAACTTACGGCAAACCCAGGAATACAGGACTGAAAAGAATGTCCTGTCTCTCAAACTGCGCCCCGCGACTGCTCAGCTCGCAACCACATGTGATTGGATTTGGATGGCTGGTAACACCACTTTGAATGTACCTCACACCGCTTGGAGTGGCTTCATGGAGACCGCAGCTGGGCAACAAACTTACGAGAAGTCTGCAGTCGTACCTCTGCCTTTTGTCAACCTGGATCCCACCAACCCTACAACAATCTACACTTGCCTCCGTTTTGCGGCCGAGGAGAGCAAGAAGCACAATCAAAAATGCATCGTAACTTTCGACCAGCCCCTGTTTATCAAAGCGATTGACATAGTATCTCAGGCAGACGAATCGTATCTCCTGTCATCAGTCATCGTGCGTTTAGGAGGGTTCCACCTTCTGATGAGCTTTATGGGAGCCACGGCCAAAATCATGGCTGGCAGCGGCCTGGAAGACTTGTGGGAGCAGGTATACGCTAAAACGCAGTTGTCCAAATGATGGGCGGACACGCATATGCAAGAACTTTGCGTGCTCATTCCCTCTCTCGAGCTGCTATCGGCCATTTGATTTTGGAATCATGCCAGGAACAGAAACGTCTGTCTGCCTCCGACGTCGAAACTCTTCATCTAGCTTACGAAAAGGTTTTTAACACCGGATCTTCAGAAGAATCCTTTCTCCAGGTGGAAGAACTACTCCAGGCTGTTTCGTCGTGGATGGCTGAAATGGAAGAAAAGAGTCGAACTTCGAAACAGTGGCTGCAATATTTTCGACAGACAGCGATCATTCATGACTTTGTTCGAGCGGAAAGATCCGCTGTTTAAAGAATGCTAAATTGCCTGCATGCCGCAGGACAAATTCACTACGCCAAGGCGGCTCACATCTATCTTCAGAGCATGGCTCAACTTGAATCAACTTTGACAGACAAGGAATTTGAGTTGTTCGTCAAGAAAAGCTTTTTCACTGTCCGCCGATCGGATAAATTTTGGTGCGGGGTATGGACCGACATGACCATCGAGAGGTTTTGATGAGATCAATGAATGTCAGCGGTGGGTTGACTCAAGGTCAAGGTATCTCTGATGCAATCGTAGCCCGTTGGATTCTCACTTTGCCGACGAGTCTACAAGTGATAGAAACAGTGGAAGCCGTTGTAGGAATTAGAAGTGAAACCTCTGAACAACACGTCTCTTTGCTGGCATCCAGGCAGTCTCGAGACTCCAAAGACTTGAAGAAATTCGTTGAATGGCTAAAACAACATTCTCCCTTTAAGAAATCCAAAGACCTCGTCTCCCTGTCAACTGGAATAATTGCAGACGAAAGCGTCAATTGTGATTTGGCCGAAGAATTGGGCGAAAAGGCGGTGAGAAGTGTTGTGGGGAAGTCATTTAACTCCGTCACTCTAAAACGGAAGGATCAAGTGACAACTTTCGCTGCCATGAAGAAGACACTCGTGATCAACAAGGAACCGGCCGTTGTAAATCCCAACCAATTGTTCCACCACATCGCCTGTGTCGTCAGAACCGAGGAATAGTTGGAAGACTGCTTACGGCACGAGTTGGCGCCATATCCCCAAGCTTTGTTCGACAACGTTGGGCTCCGTGCTGGTGTTAAGTCGAAGATATATCAGGTTATAGACCAAGTCTGCAGGGTGAGCAGTCAGATGCCTGATAACCCCAAGTTCGTTCTAGATGGTGGCGATCTTATACACCGCGTGCATTGGCCTCGCCCAGCAACCTATGACGATGTGTTCAATGCCTACAAAGACTACGTACGAAGGCATTTCGGGGAAAGTGTCATTCTAGTGTTCGACGGCTACGAGGCGAGCACGAATGACGCTGCACATGGTCGCCGTTGCATCGGAAAGTCGTCAGCTAGGGTAGAAGTGACATCTTTCAACATTTTGACTGCACTTAAAGAACAGTTTTTATCCAACGTTGACAACAAAAAGAATTTCGTAAACTTTCTAGGAGCAGCATTTCAGGTAGCAAACATCCCAGTCCTCCATGCACCCAGTGACGCGGATGTTTTGATTGTAGAAACTGCAAAAAAGAGGCCGAATCTGGGGAAAGAGCAGTCGTAGTCGGCGCCGATTCAGATCGTCTTGTTTTTATAGCAGCCTTGACGCAGCCGGACCATTCCATCTTTTTGTTAGTTCTGGGTAACTCAACGAACTCCCAAAAGATTTACAGTAGTAAGGAGCTGCATCAAGGTCTCGGAGAAATGACAGCTCACTTACTGTCTGTCCACGCAATGATGGGATGTTATACCACCTCCGCCTTTTATTACAAGAGTCCGTTGGTAGGCTTCAATAAACTGCACAACGACCAAAAACTCCGTAAAACAGTCGCTGTTTTCCTGGACGAAACCGCAACACAAGATAAAATTGCAGCTGCAGGTAAATTAGTTCTTTTCTTTCGTACTTGTTCTTATAATACCGGTATGATCTTTTAATTCTCTGAGTACTAGAAGTCGGTATACTGTACATTACCTATGTTTTGTTTGATTCAGGACAGGAATTTATCATCAAGCTCTACGGAGGCAAACCAGGAGAGGGCCTTGACAAAGCACGATTTAAGTACATCCAAACCGTGGGAAAGAAACCACCGAACTTCATCATGAATCTTTCTAGCCTTCCTCCTTCTTCCGCTGCGGCACGTCAACACTGTCTGCGCGTCTACCACCAGGTTCAAGCTTGGAAGGGCAACCGTCTTCCACCGCAAGATTGGGGATGGAAACTTGAATGTGGAAGGCACATTCCTATTCAGTCTACCTTGCCGCCCGCGCCTGAACGTCTCCTACACATGGTAAGGTGTAGATGCAAGGGAGACTGCACAAGAAACTGCGAATGCAGGAGAGGAGGCCTCCCAAGTACCACCATGTGCGCCGTATGTGCAGGAGATGCATGCCTGAACAAACGCACTTTCTTTGATGACGAGGAAGAAGATGACCCGGAACAAATCGAAAATGAAACCAATGATGCCGTTGCTGTCTCTGTACAAAAGAAACATCAAAGAGAAGACGAGTTGTAAACAAATGAATGTTGTCTTAATATGTGTCAATGTCTAATAAATGTTATCTTCAATGTAAAATGTCTACAATTTGTGTATTGTTGTTTATAGTACTAATATTTTGTAATGTCAGATTTAGCGCCCTATAAGTACTAATAGACGAGTGAACTGTTGCTATTTCGGTGTTGCACCTCTGAATTTTGTTCTCAGTGCCTCTCTGGAAGGAGTTCATTACGTTAAAAGAAGGAATTTAAAAATATAATTTAAAATTTCCAATGCAAAATCCTGAGCTCTTAAGCAGAGATTTCCTGTTGTTAAACGTGACAAATTTGTACCATCAATACAATATAAACTTTGCTCAGTCCATTTCACAGAATCTTGTTTCTGAAAGTCTAATGGTAATAGGTAGAGCCCTGCGCGGATAAAGAAGAAGTTATCCTTATCCGCCCCGCATCCGCATGAATGTTATGCGCATCAACCCCACATCCGCATGACTGGAATCCGCATCCGCCCCGCATCCGCATGACTTTTATCTGCATCCGCACGTTTGTTATCCGAATCTATTGGCATTACAATAATATTTTAATTGGATAAAGCATAAAGTGTTAAAGGAAAACATTTAGACATTTGAGGAGAAAGTCGTTCCCTTAGGCTAAGTATGTTATGTGCTATGTTTAAAATGAATGTTATACAGTCAGAATTGCAACCCTTTTAAGTTTAGAGTTTTAATTATGTCTAATGACATAATTTGAATGAGATAAGCTTAAATCATCATACATTTCTCATGAAAAAAACATATGCAAAACGGAAAAATACGTATGCCATAACATCCGGTCGTAGTATTGATATTCAATAAGTTTAGATTGTAATCTAAAAACTATCAGCAAATTTACTCCAAACATTATCTGCAGCTTATCCACTATCCGCACAGCCATGAAAACTCTATCTGGACGGCGAAACATTTTGTGGATATCCGCGGGTTTATTCGCGGATATCCTCACCCGCGCAGGGTGCTCAAACCTGAAGTAGTGCCTCCCATTTTTAACTTCCCAGCCCGTCTTACAATGATATGCCTAATCATGAAACAAGTTGTCGAATGTTATATTTACTGGACATTTTCAGCCACCTTCTTAAAGTTTTCACGATACTTGATGCACTGAAAATAACTGTGGGCCTATGTATTGCTTATTATTTGTTAACATCACAATGTATCACTAATAAAATTCAAATAAGTGGCTACGCTTTTATTTAATAAGCTCTTTATCCTAATTCATAACATTCATAATTATCTTCTAAGTATTATTTCAAGTTGAATGACAGCTTCACAGAGAGAAAAACAGAATCAGACAATTCAGAAGCACACGAAGGAAGTAGCATTTATACTGTAACTATAAATGATCTTGAGGTCGCAGCAGAGCACAACTATACATACAGTCCCATAAAACTGTAAATTATTGGAATTATATCAACTTTAAGGCATCAAAATTCATTTTTAAGAAGAGAACTGAAAAACAACAGGATTCAATTGGTAGATTGAAATAGCACACACTTGCAGTTCTGAAGAACAACTTTTCGGTTATATTCGATATTTGAAGTACGGTACCTCAGTGGAGCTGAAGATCTGCTGAAAAAGTTTGTAACATTATAACAATCCACTTTTATCCTCCATCAGCCTATGCCTAGTATACACCTGAGACAGTATATTGAGTATTAGCCTTTCAAGATAACACTGCCACTGAACTTCGCTGCACCGGCATTTGTTGATATAATAGCAGCTGGAGCCTTGCCGGACGAACAGGGTATAATCGAATTTAATCAGTTACATAAGCTCACCCTCGGGTTTTCGCCTTGTGCGGCTAGTTTAAGGTATTTTATTCATATATTATTATATTGGGTTAAAATGGGGGTTGGTGCGATGATATTTTTGTGCCTGAGTGTATGTTTGTGGACAGATTCATTTTCGGATGTTCCGGGCCGACTAAACTCGCTGTTTATCAATTATCGGTTTTTGGATGTTTGATATTATAGATTTATTACGTTTTGGGAACAGGCATATAATAGACTGTATTATTACCTGAAGTAGAAGCATTATTTCATTTTGGTTTGGGGTTAATATGTTTATTTTAACTATATAGTAATGTTAAAAGTTTCAATTGCTGGCTGTACTATAGGTACATATGAATCAGAATTTCGAAGGCTGGAACTTGCCATATGAGGAAAAGTTAAGCGGTAATTCAATTTGTTTGTGTCAAGCCAGGAAATACCTCGGCTATTAATAACATGAACTCTCATGAACCGGCCTGTGGAAATGTACGGAGATGACGTTCGGAGCCGTTCGGGTCCGTCCGGGTCCGTCCGTGAGCGATCGCGAGGACTACGATCGTCAGATGTTCTGATGTTGCCACGTATATTCGCTTGGAGAGGTGGGTAGATTATTAGCTTGGGAATAACCTAACCCCCAAGGGAAGATGATAAAGAAAAGGAAGTGGGTTTCGGACTGGAGAAAAAGGATGGAGAAATAGGACGAGAGTCCAACAGAAGTTATAAGTTTAACTTTAAATATACTCAAAGGCAGCTGCCACTGCAAATCCACTCTCCGATACCTAAAGTGGGTAGGGACCTGGGCAAAGCTGACGGGAAACGCAGCTGGAACTTGGGTTGTTTGTAAGGAAGTTACTTTAGCGTATTCCCTCTCAAGCATACATATGCCTACTATGGAGAAGGGTGGTGGTCTGGCAAGACAAAGAGTAACAGATTTATTGTGTATCTGTTCAAAGGAGTTTGTTTCTAAACAGGTAATTTGAAGAATGCCAATAATTTGAATCGGCTTTGATATTTTAGTTTTTGAAATTGTAGAATTCCTAAAGAGCGACCAAATGCTTCCAAGAAGGATAGGAATAAAGCAATTATACCTTTGGGAATAATTTTGGTTAGTGTACCAATAGTTGCATTTGGAAATGGCTAAGCTTTTACCCAGCAAGGCGCCGACTAAAAGTTTAGACAATGAGAAACACTTATATTTTGAAAAACCAACCATAAGTGTTGGAGAGAATCTCCACAAGCAGGAAGCTGGCGTAGCGAGCTATGCTTGCCTTACTGGCCAGTTAGAATTAGCTATTAAAGCTAAGAGAGACTTTACTAAGTTACCAACTAAGAGTACTTGCTCAAATGCAACAAGTGGTGAAAACCCTATCAATAGATTTATTTTTATTGAATAGGAAGAGTCAAGGAAGACAGGATCTTGCCTAACCGTTATGTTAGAGAAATGAGGAAGCGGAAAACAAATATTTGATTTATTTAACAATGCAAAAGGAAGTAGTTTTTTAACAAATATATAATTTTGATTTCTATAAACAATTGGGGTCGCAGACCTCCGAAAACATCTAAAGCTTGCGCCAGGCAATTGATAATTCTTTTGGTTTTAAACCTTTTATATGCTTTAAAATCTTCGCAAGATTTTGAAATGACAAAGAAAAATAAATGAAAAATTTAAAGATAACTGACGTAATTAAAGTTAGACAATAAACCAAGTACAAGGTGTGTACTTTCAGGATTTCTAGATAAGTATCTTCGAAATAATAACAACTTCGAAAGTAACAACAACAAAAAACAGGAAGAGTAAAATAGAAGTTTCTATAACTTCTTATATTGATACTGAATTACTTTTAATGATTATACATAGAAGATTATGCAAATAGGGCAGGTCACTTATTGTGAAACCTGAAGAGAACAATCGAAAGGAAGTTTCTAGAATTAATATGTTTAAGTAGGGATCACGAGAAAATGGGGCAAGTTTCCCTTTCGTGAAACCTAGAGATAACTCATTTATGAGTTGAAAGAATTGGATTCCCTCATTAGAAGGGAGAAACAATATAATTTGAGACGTGTACTAGACACGAAGTTATACAGACATTAATTTGTTGCACGTAGAGCAAAGAAGGGAGGGCACTAATTGAGAGTGACACCTCATTGAAAAAAGACCTAGAGTAACAATTTTATTATTTTGATTTGTTAGTAAGGGGTTTGGTAAAGATCAAATGGGATTGAGGAATAGTGTGCATGGCCGTATTTATTGTACACGGACGAGCGCGACGCGGATGAAAGGTTGAACAAGCACTGTTTTTCACTATAGTCTGTTGATATAGTTGAAAAGTTCACTGTAGTAGCACAAAAAGTTGATAGCAAAGAAAGTTATTGCAATGGTGGAAAATAACTAGTTACACTAGATATGCGAGAGTCTATTGCTTGAGAAACTTGTAGGTTATAGTTGAATGTATAGAAAAAAATCCCAATGGAGGAAGAAAAAATTAGTTGTTGATTAGCAGTTCATAAGGAAGATTCCTTAGTTTGAAAAAGTATTCCCATATGTGAGTGGAAAGTACATGACAGTATAACTGGTAGTTAGAGTGCAAGTTCTGGAAGGTTCCAGAGCAATGATCACTTGTTTAAATTGGGTAGAGAATCCCTCGGCGGAAAGCTAGATTATATAGACAGTGGGTATTTTGGAAATATCCCTCGATGTGAGATAGCATCTCAGAAAATCTTTCATGTTGAAAGTTAGACTTGATAGTTTAAGTTAGATCAAGAAGATCTCTAGAAAGCAGTTATTTTCACATAGCAACTTTCACTGTCTATACAATCCAAATAAAAGCATTGAGCCATTAAAAAGCGATGAGAATGACGTTAAAACCTGAAGTCGGTACTTATCTTTGCTTCATGAAGATGGCGATGTTCCAGTTGACGGTTGATACTAAAATTCGAACATGGCGTCGAAATTTAAAAGTTTGCCTCTAGAGTTGAGGAGGCGAGCTTTAGTGGAGCTCTAACTGACTGGGTCGACTTCCGACGTACAAGTGAGACACGCTCAACGGAGCGCGGAGGGACCAGGCAAAGGGAAAAGAGTGGGGGTAGGAGACAAAAAGAATACATATAAGAATAGCCAACTTAACAGTTTAAAAAAGATCTTCTAGATGAAATGGTCTTCAAGAGTTGATAGTAGGAGTCACTAGCGCAGCCTGGAGGGTGAAAAAGTAGACGAAGTTCTCTTGATCACGGAGATGTTAGCTGGCGATGGCGACGAGATCTGGTGGCTAGATTGATAAGGAAGTCCTCTTGTACAGGGAAGAATTGAGGAACTTCAGAGATTCGCTGCTAGATGACGCTAGGTGGGTCATGGAAGATATGTATCTAGAACAGACTCACAGGTAACATGAGAGACATAACCAACAAGGAGAAATCAGAAGATCACTGTTGGTGTTTGAGAAAAAGGAAGGAGTGAACTATAGCAAAGAGAAGCAAAAACTTACTCTATCTTACCGTGTATTACATAGAATACACCAAGAGGGCGCGCGCCAATTAGTTCCAGCTGTACTGACAAGTGAGCGCAGCGTTTGGTGGAGGGATATACATGCGCCAGTGTTTAAATTGGCGTTTTCAGGTTTCTGTCTTGGTCTTCTTGCTTTATTGGCAGAGTCCAGATCTACTAACTCTCAGGGTCCTGTTACGTGACAGGGTTTCCGTAACAAACAGGAGAGATCAGGTCTTCTTGCTTAATAGGCTGAGTCCAAGTCTTCTCGCGTCCAGGGTCGATTTATCTGGCATGGTCCGATAATCGAACAGCAGAGACTATAGCTAGCTATCCACTGAGCCTTTGGGCTATTGGGTGACTACATTGTAAATATGGTTGTGTTCATAGATTATGTGTTGCTGATTGTATCACACCCTAAAGGACGATCATAAACTCATTTCATCATCCGTTGTGGAAGTCATGGGAGGATGCTATGGACTGAAAAACAACAAGTCTGTCGATTGTAGATTTGACTACAAAGTGCAAGTATAGGAAGCTGATGCGTGAAGTCGACGAGTGTAGATTTTCTCTGTACAAACTGTACAAGTGTAAATATGATGGGAGGCTGATATGTCTGGGGTCAAACTGACCAGAAGTGTTGTTGCTCTAAGAGCGTAGAAGCAGTGAAAATAATACACTGTAAAAAACATTATTAGAGGTGCATTGAAGGGTAATTTCTTGTATTGTACATTATGTATTGTACCCTTTGATAATCAAGGAATTTCCAGAATGTGGACCCTATTCAATCGAGGCGCGCTCAGTCAGTTGGCTAATTTAACTAATAAACATTCTGGGCTATTCAGTTGGATGATCACAGGACCTCAATCTAGAAATCATGTCAGGAATTCATAACTAAAATGAAATTTATTCAACAAAAAAACAAATACAGCAGAAAAATCAAGAAATCCTTCCCCCCCCATAAAATAAACTTAAAGATAAATTAAGAAAAATAAAAGAATGAAATAAACAGAGATTAAATGAATTCCCCAAAAGATAATAATAATTAACTTGGCTCCCAGAGTTCAACAACTCCAACAAACCCGCTTGGCTAAATGCCTATGCCATGAAAAACAGATTTTAAATAAACATGTTCACGAGATTTTAAATAAACCTGGATATTTACATTTATTGGCTTGTGTTTTGAGGGTGTACTTCTTGGGTTGTCTTTGACATTACCTCCATGATTACCCAGATCTCTGAGACCACGATTCTCGTGCCGCTCTAACCTACAAGAAGTGCATTCGATTCTCTCAGCATTATGTGTTTGACAGATGGGAATGTCTGGGAAGTCATCTCGGTTGTTGGCAACCCTGTCAAGCTCTTCTGACGGGCACATAACAGTTTAATTTATTTTTGGCGCCCAACCGTTGTAGCCGATTTGGACATGGAGGCCATCAGCTCCTTGTTGTTTTTGAGAGGATGTTATAAAAATTGTTTAAAGGCAAATTGACTGAACTGGGACGAATTGAGAGGTCATACTGCTGATCAATTAGCCGCATGGCATTCTTTGGATATCCGACCATGTGGGTGAAGCATTATTATATTGCTAATTTTGGTTGAGGATTTTGATTTTGCTTATGCTTCATCCTGAGTAAATGTAAAGTGTTGTTTTGCTTGTTGTTGGTGATTGTAAATGTAGAAGCACTTCGTTTGCATACTCCAGCTGTACTCGTGACGTTTATTTAAGGAAGGCAGGCTTTCTGCCACAGTAGTTTCCTTATAGCTGTAAGCTTTCCTAGAGGATGTCTCCTTCCCTTTCTCAAGTGTTTATTGTGTCATGGATGAGGCGACAGTCGTCGCGTGTTAGAGGGGATGATGGCTGAGGTGAATGCCAATCTGAACCAGATTAGAACTAACTTACGTGCAGTCAGGCAAGATGTATGTGATGTTAGAACTGACTTAGGTGCAGTTAGGCAAGATGTAGGTGAAGTCAGAGGTGACTTAGGCCAAGTCAGAAGTGACTTAGGCGTAAATACCGCTGCCATAGGTGCAGTTAGAGAAGATTTAGGTGATGTTAGAGATGATTTAGGTATGAATACCGCTGCCGTAGGAACAAATACTGGTACACTAAATCAAGTTAGGGGTGACCTTACCAATGTTAGGGCTGATCTCAACCAAGTAAGGGTTGACATGGAATATAATGGAATGGAAGCCAATCATAATTTAACCGCAGGTTTAGCAGCTGTAAGGGTTGATGTTCTGAGACACCAACAAAATGCGAACAATAGGTTAGATGACTTAACTGATGAGATGAACCGTACTCGAAATGAGGTACGAGCCAGCTTGACCGCATTGGATGGTACTGTTGACAATATTAATGATAGAATTCAGCAAGGGACTGCACAGATTCAGGGAACGATCGAACGGATTCAGATCGACATGAGAGCAGATCTTGATGGGGCTAAGGAATTATTAGGAAATCGCGTAGCTAACTTCGAGGGATTTGTTAAGAACTTGAGGAAGGAAATTTCGACCGTCACTCTAGGACTTACACTCATGAGTGGAGCCGCATTAGCCGTTAACACGAATGTAAAGGGAATCGCAGATGACATGGTTAAGTTCAGGAGTGAACTAGCTGCAAATTCCAACAATGTAACAGATCTTTCCGACGCCGTGGGAGAACTCAAAGCGAAGATTGAATCAAACAGAGAGGAGATCAGAGTCGACATTGCTATTCTGAAAGGGGACCTGAACGAGCATAAGAATGAAATGGAAACTCAAGTTGCTAGTGTCAGAAATAAGATTATAGAACTTAGAGGAGATGTTGCCGATGTCAAAGATGAAGTTTTCGATGTGAAGGACGACGTTTCAAAATGTAGAGGGGAAGTTGATTCACTTCGGAAGAGATTCGAGGAAGTCGCTGTCGCTGAGCGATTGCAACTCAGTTCTAATTTAAGGACCACCGTCAGAGAAGTTGATAAATGTCTTCGCGGTAAAATCGAACGCGTCGAATTGCAACTCAAGGGGAGGTTGCAAGCCCTATCTCTGCCATGTTAAATTTGTCAAATTCATGTTCCTCTTTCTCATTAAGTATTTAACCTATTGAAACAAAACCTTACAGATATTTAGATCTATATTTTATCTTTAAAGGGTTGTTTTTGGAAATGTGTATGCCTTTAAATAATATATATAATTTTTTTCAGAAGTTACATTTTTGAACGTTTTTCTGTACGAAAACATAAAATATTATTTTTTCTATTTATGATAAAATCACAGGAAACCATACAATCCTTAAGTTGATCATATTGAATTACTCAACAAAAATTCAGAGCGCTATTGTTAATACTTCCTGGGAAAAAGGAACATTTGCTTCGAAAAAATCAAAAGTGAAGAAAAATGCTCTTCAAGATAAGTGTTACCTTAATGTGCATCAGGCCCATATTCAGGACCACCTGGGTTGTCTTCATCTTCTCTGTCCCTCTTCTGGTTTCTTTTTAACTTCCTAGCTTATTTAGAGAGAGAAAAGAAGGAGAAAGAGGATAAGAAGGAGGAGGAGGAGGAGAGGGAGGAGCAGGAGAAGGGGAAAGAGAAGAAGGAGCAGGAGGAAGAGGAAAATGATCAGGAGAAGAAGGAGAAGGAGAAAGAGAGGAAGGAACAGGAGAAGAAGGAGGAGGAGGAGAAGGAGCAGCAGGAGAAAGAGAAGGAGGAGGAGAAGAAGAAAGAGAAGACGGAGCTGAAGAAGAATGAGGAGAAGGAGAAAGAAAAGGTGGAGCTGGAGACGAAGGAGGAGTAGAAGGAGAAAGGGAAGAAGGAGCAGGAGGAGGAGGATTCGGAGGAGAAGGATAAAGAGAAGAAGGAGCAGGAGGAGGAGAAGAAGGAGCAGGAGAAGAACGAGAAGGAGGAAAGGGAGGAGAAAGAGGAGAAGGAGGAGGAGAAGGAGAAGAAGGAGGAGCAGGAGAAAGAGAAGAAGGAAGAGATGGAGAAATAGAAGAAGGAGAAGGAGGAGGAGCAGGAGAAAGAGAAGTAGGAGGAGAAAGAGAAGAAGGAGCAGGAGAAGGAGAAGGAGCAGGAGCAGGAGAAAGGGAAGAAGGAAAAAGAGAAGAAGGAGCAGGAGAAGGAGGAGGAGCAGAAGAAGGAGAAGGACGTGCAGGAGAAGAAGAATGAGGAGGCGAAAATATGCCAGTTCTCAGGAACAGATCTTAAAGTGGGCGTGGCTTTAAATGACCTATAAATGGCGTTTAGCTAACATTTTCAGCAAATAAGCATATGTACATTATAAATTGGACTTCAGGCTATCAAAATAACATAAATTCTAAATTTCCACTTTTTGACCCAAAACAGCTTACAACCTCCCCTTAACGAGATTAATCGTCAGACAGAATCAATAACTACTCCAGACATGGATTAACTGGAGAAACGTTTGCTGGAACGAATAGAGGCTCAAACTATATTCATGCCTACTATGTCGTCAGGTGACACTCAGCAAACCACGTCACAACCACAATTCTCCAATACAGCACCGCCGTTTATAAAGACGACCACACAACAGAATATTTTGCATCCACAATTTTTCAACACGACACCGTCATTTATGTCAACAAATATGTCGCAAGTACTGCGATGCAAACATAAACACCAGTACAACTTAACTATAACGCACCTGTATTTAGGCCTGCGAATTCACAGAATAGTGGGAACGTCATGATTATCCGTTCACGAGAGCAACCAGCTCGTTTCTCGGGTACTGGAAGTGGTATTACCCCATAGGAATTCTTAGCGAATGTAGAGAGTTATCTCAGAGATACTATGTTGACACCTGAGAGGGAGCTCAGAGTGATTGAGCGTCTTTTAGACGGACAAGCTAGTACTTGGTTCCGCGCATTTCGCTATTCTTTCACCGGATATCAGGATTTCCGGGAAGCTCTCCTAAGAACATATTGGTCGAGTGACATACAACAGAGCATTCGTGCGGAAATGTATACGAAGCGCTACAGCTCGAACACACCAACGCGCTATGCCAATTAATTTTCTACCCAGTTGGCCAAGCTGCGTTGTCTTCAACCCTCATTGTCGGAGCAAGAGTTGATAAACACCATTATAAGGCAATATCCTGCAGACGTTCAGAGGGTCTTGATAGCCGCTGGAGCTTCAACCTTTGTACAATGAGACCAAATTCTGAGACGTCTAGACTCAAGTACAGAGCAGTTTGCAATGCACAAACCATCGAGGGGAGAAACCCGTGATGTGTATCTGACAACTGTGAACAAAGTGTGTCAGACAACGAAACCGACTCAAGTGGTAAATACTCCATACCAGCAAGGGAACGTAGGTCCCCAACGCCGTTCCTGGAATAGAAGGCCGTACGATAGAAACAGACAACAGTATAACCGAGGGTACTGGAACAACCAGTTTGACAGGAGAACGAAGGACGACAGTCGTCAAGGAAACGACCGCCAAGGGAGTCAGGACGTGAATCGAACTCCACAAACAGGCTAGATTCGCCGTGATTACCGGTATAGTGGGGGATATCGCCAAGATCGCGATATCCGGTATCAAGTCGACCGTGATTGGCGAGAACGTGCGCAGGAGAGTCGGGAGTACATCCGTCAGCTCTGTGAAAAGAAGGAAGAGGCAGACAAGAGCCCAACATTGAGGGAGGACTCTCGGAAAACGAAGAAACGCCAGACTGTTGTTGCAGATGTCCACCAGATAGAACTAGATCCAGATTCGTCCGACGATGACCACTATGTTCCTTCGAAGAGAATGGAAGAAGAAAGGGACTGATTCCAGGATGGGATGAGTCAAGCTTTCCGAGAGAATGAACGCCGCCACCTGTATGACGAGGATGGGTTTGGATTTGAAGATCTATTCGAGGAGAGGAAGTGATGGATCCTTGGATGCCCAGATTTTTTTTCCTGGATGATGAATGACGAACTACGAACTACGACGACGAACGACGAATTACGATTTCAACCGCCGAGGGAAGGTGCAGAAAATATCACCAAAGCTGAGATAGCTGATGAAGCAAATAAAAATACATCCCAACATTTTTATTTGAACCGCCGGAGGAGCATATGAGCCCGACTGAGCTCATGCTCGGTGATATTTTCCTTGGAAAGTACTTGTGAATACTTTTCTTCAACGCTGAACGCACCCGGAGGCCAACACATGCTGTGACATGAGGGCAGACATTCGTTTGACTTTGGAGAAATGTCCTATTAATTTTTCTGAGCAATTATTACTGCATGTTCTGTTGTGGCAACAAAACACAAGACTCAGAATTTTTCATTCTGTAATTCTGCATAATTGGGACACTTTGATATGTCTATTTTTTATTATTGGTAAAGGTATTTTACATCAAGGATATGCGAAACGGAAGTAATAAGTCGCACAATGACTAGAGCATTAGCTTGAGCCCAGGAGCACGATCCAGTGCATGGCACAACCGAGTTTGGAGTCGTCCAAATTGGACGTGTTGTATTGTCCGTCCGCTGAGACGAGGAAATATAGTTCACCCACGAGGTGATGTGAAATTTCGTTATCTACGATCATCCAGTATTATTTAGCACCGTGTTGTGTGCAGTGATTATAAAACTATGTTATTGGTCTAACATCAACGACCATTGTGAAATTTTGGAAAAACTGTGAACTATTTCAGTATATATTTGGCATCGTGGAACACCACATTCTTTGTCCACGAGACCAATTTTTCTAAGTCCATGAGGGACGGAAAATAATCTACAAAAGTCACTGAGAATTATTCTACAGGAATTGTAACCACGCCAATATCTTGAACATTATTAATGCCAGCAGTCAATCTTTCTACGACAACTGATTATTGTGATATTTTATGATTTTGTACAGTTATAACTTCTGTGAGATGACACCACATGTGTGTCCTAGAATCAGTGAAATCAGGCAGAGAAAAGGCCTGTTTTTATGATAAGTCTGCAATCCTATGTAGAAGCAGTGAGTAATTAATTTCTACAATTATAACCATAACTTCTGTGATTACCACGTGTAAGATTTTACATGAAATTGTGCAACATTGAAGACCACGTGTGTTACTACCTATTTGTACTACCATCTACAATGTTTGACATGGTGTAAACCAACCATGTGAAGGAGATATTCCAAGGAGGAGCCACGCTATGGTTTGGGAACCTGCGAACAACGAGGGACATGGGAGCCCGTTCCAGACCAACATAAGAGCCGCCAACATGAAGAGGATGGTACTCGAACGACGACAAAGAGGACAAAGGAAATACCAGGATGTGGATAAGGCTTTGATTGGAGAGCCTAATTTGGACTTACCCTTCCTGTAGTCCGCTTGTTACTTACCCCTCAATTCCGGCGAGAATGAGGTGAAATACTGGTCCAGTGAGTCTGTATTTCTTTTCCTGTACGGATTCTTATTGCGGTAGACGTAGCGTAGTTAACCAACCGAACTCCTTGACTACCAGTTGGGTAGGAATTGTAGTTTAGCACTCATATCATTGTAATCTATTTCAGTACGCTGATTTGTTAGCCACCGTGTAATTGGATCTTTATCCAATGGTGCATTCCAATGGACGTTTTCATAACGCCAAGACTTACAGCCTATTTATCATGACTATAGCTGACGAGCTATTTTTGGTCTACTATAATTGAAGTTTATGGGATGGATTGCCATCTGTGTAAATATTTAGTCGTGACACCCATTTTCCTTATTTTTCTAGTCACGCCACTACTTGGTTATGGGGAGCGTGATGGCGCAGTGGCTTAGCTGCTCGTCTTTCACCCGGACGACCGGGGTTCGAATCCCGGTGACAGCGGGGTGGAATTTTCACCTGAAAAATCACGTGGCGTCAGGAAGGGCATCCGGCCTTAAATCCCCGGCCAAAACCAAAATGAGCCTGGTTGGCTCCGGTGACCCCAATTAATTGGGAAAAGCCGAAGGAAACGCCACTACTTGGTTATATTTTTATAACGTATCAGATGGTCAGCCGACATTAGCTGCCAAATTTATAATGGATTTATTTGAGCATTGTGAAGCTTTGATGCCACACAGTTCTAGGAAAGAACAAATACAGGGAATATTGTAATCATGCCAGTCGAGCATCGAATCCAGCTAATTAACGTATCATTTCTAACAACCCAGCAGCAGTAGAGGTTGTTTGTTTATCATTATTTTGTGTCAAGTAGCCGACACAGTAACATTTTTATGAAGAGAAACTTGTAAATAGATGAAGTGTTTGAACTTTAGTCCAAAACAGTTGAAACTAAATGTTATATTTATCTTATAGGACTGTTTGCATTTGTCAAACGTGTTATATCATTGTACTCCGTACATTTACGTAGTATCAGTTTTGTAAATGTTGTTTGAAGATACACTTTAAGGCACAATTCACATTAGGACTTTAATAAAGTGAATTCCTTGCCTAAATGATGTGTTAAGATACTGCTAGAAGCAGGCAGGCTTGTGTGTTTCGACACAGCTGCATAACGAGTTTGCTTACCCAGAAAGCAACGCGCCATGAATTTGAGACAGACTATTGAGCACTTCGACAGACGTGTTGACGTCAAATTTACTGTATGGAAATTGTTTTCATAATCTAGGTCAAGGACAGCAGCCATCTTGTAGGCTACCAGATGTTTTGATTATGTAATGGCTGACTTTCAAGTCGCATGTCGGATCACCATTTGAGAGCGACAAATTGTGTGATATTGTTTCAAGAAATATTACGAATTGATGATAGGTTCATTCTTTGATTTTGACTATGACACGTTATATGAGTCCATTTATATTTGCATTTAGTGCATGTGAAGCACTGTCGTATGGATTTAAGTCTGCGACCAGGAATGTAGTATGTTTGAGATTGCCGGGAAGAATCTGATGTGATAACAGACTTGTCCGAGGCGGTTTCGGTGAGCTGCGCGCTGCCGTCAGTTCGTGTTATTGTTATTGTCCGAGCCTGTGTTAGCTCGTGGAGTTGTGTTGACTATAAGTCATTGTTGCAAGTGATGGATCTCATGGGGAGACTCACTTAAGCCTACGTGTCATGGAATCATCAGTATTTCGTCATAAACCAACGATAACCTAATTCTACGTCTATAAATCATGAAACGTAATTATTCTAAAATATTCAAATAATTAATTAATTGTTTGCTATTAACTTTGGACCTACAGTTGTGCTTGCTTACTGATGCCATGAGAGTTGAATCATTTCTTAGCGGGAATGACGTTTAGACAGAATACACTACTTTGAGACGACGGAGTGGCGCATGAACCTGAAGTTCGTACTTGGTGGAGCACGACACTCATGTGATGTAAGACGTAGTTTTTACTACGCCATCGCCAACGTAACAAACATGCATTCAGATGACTTTTGGGTACAAACAGTATTCCAGAATGAGCAGGAAGGCTTTAATTAATATGAATTTGTGTCAAGTGATTTATTTATTTATTTATTTATTTATTTATTTATTTATTTATTTATGCATTTAACCCTGTTATATCTGTAGTGTTGTTGAACACTTCTATTTGTAAGAGTGATTGTTCCGTTTTGGTCACTGGTTGTCATATTAGCTTTGATTGTAATTATTTTGCTTGCGGAAGCCTATCGCCGTAATTTGTATTCATGTCAGGACTTAGCTAAATTAATTAAAAATTAACTGCAAATGCGTAAGTTGTACCATCATATCATAGGCCTTGTTTTGCTACTATGTTAAAAGTAAATTCCGATTGTATAACTTATTTATAATTGCGTAGAGATTATTTTACGTACCACATTCCAAGCTTTGTTGTTGTTGTTATCACTTTTGTATTAAAGGACTTTCGAGAGGCTTTTAACTTACCTTCAGTTTGGGCCCTGATTTTTTTTTTATTTACTAGCTTTGCGGATTAGCCGAAACAAACCCTCCGAAGTAGGATGGGGTTTGTTGATTTTAAATTAACATGTTCACGAGATTTTACATAAGCCTGGATGTTTTCATTTATTAGTTTGTGTTTTGACGGTGTACTTATTAGGCTGTCTTTGACATTACCTCCATGATTACCCAGATCTCTGAGACCACGATTCTCATGCCGCTCTAACCTATAAGAAGTGCATCCGATCCTCTCAGCATTATGTGTTTGACAGATGGGAATGTCTGGGAAGTCATGTCGGTTGTTGGCAACCCTGGCAAGCTCTTCTGACGGGCACAATATACAGGGTGATTCAGCTAAGATGACCACCTCAAATATCTACGGAACCGTTTAAGATATCGTCATTCTGTTTTCAAATTCATAAATCGTACTACGGGGCTCATACAATACGGTTCATTTCCCTCCCAGCACATAGCCTACGTATTTACCGAGAAACTGGTAGCAACTTTCGTTTTTTAATTGGGACTATTCTAATTTCACTCACTGGAACAACTAAGAATCAAGTGACAAGTTCAGTGATGTGCTTATTTTGCAAATCCGACGAGTACTCTTTGAGATATTATTATGTCTATAGCTTATCATATTTAAATAAAATTCATATTTTAATGGCTACTTAGGGAGAGAGGGGAAGGGGGTAAACATCCTGTATTTACATCTATAAATAGAACTAGTACGTTTGGGGAACATTTGTGTGTATAAATTACACTGGGTAACAAAATATATTATTTTTGTGGAGCCTAGGATTTTAAAACTGATTCAAGGCGTAACTGCGCTGCTGATTCCAAAACTGCTGTCCATTTTGTTCCAGCAGCTCTAGTTTTCCTAGATATTGTTAATTTTGTGATAATGTATTAATTTAGAAATTAGAACCATGGAAGAACGGTACCGGTACCGTGAAAGATGGGTTCGCATATGATGGTGGACTGGTGTTGGAGCATCCATCGAGTATGCCCAGATATGTCACATCGCAGAAAATCACAAAACATGGATTCATGGACATGTCAAATTGAAGGCGTTGCTCGACTACCTCGTGGTGTAGCGGCTAGCATTCTTGGCAGTAGCCCTGGAGGTCCGGGTTCGATTCCCGGTTCTGCCAAGAAATTTAATTCTGGTCTAAGGGCTGGTACAGGATACACTCAGCCTCATGATGCAAAACTGAGAATAAGTGGGTTCGATTCCCATCTTAGCCATGTAGGGAGTGGTTTTCCATGGTTTCCCACTTCTTGTCCAGGCAAATGCCGGGAAGGGTTCCAACTTAAGGCCACGGCCACCTCCTTCTCAATCCACATCTGAATGACAAATACAGCCATCAGCTAACACAGGTTATCAGACGAATGCCATACAGAACTAAGTACACGGGACTACATGACCAAGATGTCGCAAGGTCCCTAAGTCAATCAACAATAACATCTCTTTCTGCTTGGCATTATGCTATAGCGAACAAGACTTGGATGAAAACTAATTTTAAAATTAAGGTTCTTTGTCCCAAAAATATGTATCTTAATGAAATACTGGTGTTTCTTTGTCTATGTTATAGGCTTAATTGAATAACCTAATATGTGAGAAGGAGAACTGTACCATCTCCAGATTCTACAGCCCAAGAACATCCCAAAAAGGAACTAATATCTTAGAAACCAAAAATCGTGTTCCCCAGAGTAATTCATCTAATTTATTTCAGGCACTAGGAAATTAATTGTAACTCCCCGCCTAATCTAATTGGGTACACTCGTGTTGACAGAATGAAAATCTTCCACTAAAAATGTGTGTATTTGTAATAGGGCTAGGATTTGGAAGGAGGTGCCTGTTGCATTAAGTTAGGAACCAATCTAGCATTTACCTGGAGTAGAAGTGGGGAAACCACGAAAAGCCACTTCTAAGACAGCTGAGGTGGGAATTGAACGCTTCTCTTCTCAGTTTCACCACACGAGGTTACGTTTACCTCAGGCCTGAAGTAAATAACTTTGCAGAGCTGGAAATCAAACCCAGGACCTCTGAATATGGAGTCTCAATACGCATCCTGAGAACACAGAATTACCCGGTATGTTAACAACAAGAAGTTTCCGATGCCATTTAATAAACGAAGGAGTTCAGGGAAACAATTTTAAGTACTGTAATTCTAAAAATGTAAGTAAAAATAAAACAAAATGTATTTAATATATTTGCGTGTAATTTCTTTTTAGAGAAGTCCTCTGGCTTTAAAACATGGAATTTGGTAATAAATATACGGTATAATTCACAGCAAAACACCCATTAATATTAGACTATTATAATTAACAACAACAACAACAACAATTATAATAATAAGTAATAGAAATATAGATAACATCAACCAGAGCGAGCTTTATCCGTAGTATGTCGCACGCATTATTATTATTATTATTATTATTATTATTATTAATAATAAAAATAATTTTCCCTTGGAATATGTATTTCTGTAATTAGACACCGCTGAATCCATGTCTGTCAATGAAATGTTGCATCACCCATAGTAATAATAATAATAATAATACGGTAATAATAATACTAATAATATTAATAATGTATTTATATCCCTTCCTTTCCTGAAGCCAACTTAATGGGAGGAGTTAATGAAAGATGAGTGAATTTCAAGAACGGCTGACGATGGAGTTCGAACTCACTAGTCTACCGAGTCCGGAGCAGCCTTGCACCTTAGCGCGCATAGCTACCGCAGTCAGTACAAGAAGCCAATAGCCTATAGTATTATCGTGTATTTACAATACTCAAGAAGAATGACAAGAGAGGGCGATATAGCCATCCAAACATTAACATATTTTTTCTGAGATACGAACCTAAATAAACAAGGACTTTACTTGCAAGATGGGTCAATGTGGAAAGTTACAGCCCCTAATATTAAAGGAACTAATCAGTTTCCGAATCCTCCAATTATAATTGGTATTCTGTTATTGCTTGAGTTGTGGCCACAACAGCCCTCCTTTTGTAGTATAAAGGAGGCCTGTTATCAGTTGACCGTGAGCATTGTATCACAGACCAGTACTTAGTGTTCAATGTAAAACCATGTAGTGTTTAGCAGTGTTTGGCTGCCATAAGGTCCGGCTCTGCCTAAAACATTCTGGTCGGAAGGTTGGAAAGGGATATACCAAGGCAAAAGTGAGTAGGTTGGATTCCCACTTCAGGCATCAGGTTTTCACTAAACATCACTCACTGGCCCAAGCAGAGAATCGTAACTCAATTACAAATACACACACTAATACAGTTATCACAATAACACAGATTATCAGACAAAATTCCACACCGCCGAAGTACACGGAACTGAATGACCACGATGTCCACGCCCCTCAAATGAAACAACATAATAATAATGCTATTTGTTTTACGTCCCTTTTAACAACTGCGGTGTTTTGAGACGCCGGAGTGCCGGAATTTCGCCCCGAAGGGGATCTTTGACGTGCCAGCAGATCTACTGACACGCCTCCCTCACTTTTTCGCACCCTCGGGTGCCAATTGGTTGCGCCAGGATTCGATTCTGCAGTCTTGGGAACAGCAGGCTAGAACGTTGCCGCTTAGCCACGCAGCCAGCCAAATGAAACAGCAACAAGAGAATCGTAAGGACACAACAAATATTCAGCAGTTATTTTTTGCTCATTATAGATTGGTTTCGACAAGGACAGCGATGTCTTGTCATTGGGCTTCTTGGTCAACACATTTTCTTATTTCAGGCTCATACTGTGCTTCAGCATATGTTCATCTTATCGTCAAGAGGGTTCGATTCCCAACTCGGATATGTTTTTTTTATTTCCGTTTTCTTCCTTCTTACGATTGGTATTACATTGTCAAAACATATTTTACTTTTATCATTCCCGTAAAGTAACGAACTCTCCGTTGCCATATTTACACTGCTCAAAATAAATAGAGGGAAAACATTTGAAACACCTGCATTATTTTGCCAGGAATGGGTGGAGTGAAACAGCCATGTTATCTGGGAAATGAAACCTTTATTTAACGAAAATTTACATATCTTGTGCATGTCGTAGCACACGTGTAGGTGCTATGACCAGAAGTGCATCACAATGTTGTCAACCAAAGTGAGAAGTCCTTCCATGAATGCACAGAGTGCACAAAAAGAAACAGTTCAATATCTGCTAAACCCTCCATGTGCCCGTATAACTGCCTCACATCTTCGTGGAATGCTCGTGACAAGTCTGCGAAAAGTTTCTTGTGGAATTTTGTCCCACTCCTCCATAAGGGCCTCTGCAAGTTGTTCCAGAGTATGAGGCGCTACAGGACGGGCCTGAAGTTGTCTGCCCAGCATAACCCACAAATGCTCAATGGGATTGAGATCAGGACTCAACGCAGGCTAGTCGAATGTTTGAATCGCTATGTCTTGTAGAGTTTCCATGGTGGCTGCTGCTGAATGAGCTCTCGCATTATCGAGTTGCAGGATAAACTGAGGACCCATTACAACTGTAATGGCCATAACATGACCTAGTACAATTTTGTTGATGTACCTCTGAACATTAAGTCAGACTCTGATTATCTGACGGTCCAATCGGCCATCAATTGTGAAGCCACCCCACACCATGACTGAGGCACGGCCATAGCTGTCCCTTTCCTGGACTGCTGCTTCATAATAACGTTCACCACGACGACGATAGTCACTTATACACCCGTCGCACCGTGTTAGACGAAAGCGGAACTCGTCCGTAAACAATACATTTCGCCAGTGACGCAGCTGCCAGTCCCTATGGACCTCAGCAAATCGAAGTCGCTCTCTCCTGTGCCGAGCAGTTAATCGTAGGACCTGATGAGGTCGTCTTGGTCTTAAACCTGCCTCCTGGAGTCTGATGCGCATAGTTTGGTCACTGACACTGCTACCAGTTGCTGCTCTTAGATCATTTTTCAGGCCCCGGGCGGTCGCCAAACGCCGGCGGAGAGAACAATTCACCACATACCGGTCGTCTCTGGCCGATGTTTTTTGTTTACTCTCGTGCCGTGGCTTTCGTGTACATGGAAAAGTTTCACAAAATCGTTTCCAAACCATCCCAACAACAGATGAAGCCACATTAAGCTCCGTAGACACTGCACGAATAGTCCAAACTTATTGCAGTATTGTCACTGTCCGAACATATTCTGTCTCATTCAGATGCCTCATTTCGACTAATGCAACGTACACCAAGTGGGTAGTAACGTATTCTTCACATACACGCACTCGAGGACAGAGTGCGACATTGCTCGTCCATTTCACTCTGCGGCATAGCACGATACATGTGTCTATACTGCTACTAAGCCATGGCTTTCCAACGACATGTGGAGGTGTCCTCGCATTCTCAAAACATGTCGAAAGAATACGGGCAACAGTAAATATCGTAATCACGGACTATGTACATGGTACACGCGATCAAATTCTTGTCCCTCTAATTGTTTTGAGCAGTGTATATTTAAAACACTAAGATGATTTTTGTTACTGCGAGATTGAGATAACGGCTTAACAAATTGGCTTCGTAAAGCATACTTACGAAAGCCGTTGGCCTGTAGATTTTTAGTGTGTCTTTAAAAGGAATATATATGTTACGGTATATTTTTAAATGTTTAAAGAAAAAATTAATATATGAGGCAATTGCGCGTGCGCACAATGCCGTTTCTTCACGAGAGAAATGGCGGATAAAAGATCCGCCGTATCGTAGTGTGATCTTTGTTTATGAGAATAAAAAGGGAAATATAGCTTATGTTGTGTCCCGATATATACTGGAATAAAATCATGAAATAAGGGAAATATTGAAGAACTTTAACTGGCAGTTGAGTGCGTTTGATGTTTACGTCATTAAATATTTCACTCGAATCCCGTTGTCTGGGTGGCTCAGCGGCTAACATTGTGGACAACGAAATTGATTATGCATCGTCGAAGGAGTTTGATTCCCACCTCGGACATGCAATTTTATTACCCAATTATTCTTTCTTGCAATTGGTGTTACATTGTCTAAACATATGTTACTTTTATTATTCACGTAAGGTAAGAAATTCTCCATGATTTACGTTGCCATATACTTTTGAAATATTAAATAAAAATGGCCGCAATCGCTCTCGCCATGAGAGAAAATTGGCGAACATAATTCATTTGATGGACTCAGACATAGTGGTCACTCAGCCCCGTCTACTTTGGTGTGTGAGTATAAAATTTTCTCTGATAACCTGTGTTAATGTGATGGCTGTGTTGATGTGTACATTTGTAATTAATGTGGGGAATGGGGAGTTGACGACCGAGGCTTTAAGTTGGGAACTATCCCGGTATTTGCCTAGAGTGGAAGTGGGAAACCACGGAAAACCACATCCAAGATTGTTGAGATGGGAATCAAACTTTGCTCATCTTAGTTTTGTCTCAAGAGTGCGCCCCGTTCCAGCCCTCAGACCAGAATTCAATTTCTTGGCAGAGCAGGGATCGAACCTGGAATCCGGGGTGATAGCTCAGAATGTAGCCTTAAGAGTGGGCTTCCCTGTGTTAATACGATCTTTGACAAGCACTGAACATATAATTCTAAAACTCCCTCCATTACGGTGGCTGGCGAAGTGAGTCTATGCTCATTCCAGTAGTTGGCGAAGTGATTCTATGCTCCCTTGCGTAATTTACTGTCATGGAAATTCAAAGTATTGCACCTTCAACAGGTGACGGAAATTGATTATTTAGAGCAGTTTAATTCTGTTTATTTCAAAATGAAGATCGTCATCCTGAGTTACGTTTGCAAGCAAATTGCAAAAATTGCAAAGATTTTATTATTGGTGATCAGTCTCATCGCATTCTCGTCAGCAACCAACTTGAGAATGGAAGTCTCTGAACTTCATTGTATAAGTGAATATTGTTGTTTATTGATTATTTGTTTAGAGTACATTACAATGAGTCTAACCACGCTTTTGATTTTGGCAATGGAAGTATTATTTGCCATTTAATATTTGGCGACTGCGTTGATGCAGGCCACTATAGTGTTATTTAATATGACGTTAATTTGCGAAGAAATGCTGCTATAAATAAGCCCATTTGACGAAATAGAACAATGGCCGCAAAAAAAGTGGGAAATCGGAGAAAAATACGAAGCCACTTTTAAAATCCAATATAAATATGGCATTTCAGAAACAATTCCAGATACTATGCCGTTACAGTGTAGGGTCCTTGATGAACAAATGTAAACATTGTTCTGCACTGTATTTCTCTCGCGAGATATCTACACTTTGTTACTTTGACCTTTGCTGTTGTAATGGTAACATTGATCTGACTAAATATAAAATATTTGACAGGCTGCAACAATAATTATTTTTCACTGGAGATGATATCTCAAGGAATTTCAGAGAGAATAATCGGCAGTACAATGCTATGTCCATCGTTTCATTTGGTGCCAATGTTACTGTGCCACATGCATACCGTCCACATTGCTTTAAAATGTATGGAATTGCACATCATCGCACTTCTTCGTTATATTCGAAAATTATAAGCGACGGTTTGTGGCCAGCTGTATTAGACTCCTCAGAGTTCTTGAATTCCTTGGAACTAAATGATTTGCCTCCACGTATTCCAAACGCTTGACCCATAGTTATGCTGCTGAGAAATCTGAACGTTTCCCAAGGGCTCCTAAATGCAACTATATTGCTTGGATTTGGAAATAATAAGTGCAGTTAAAATTAGGCAGAGAGGTCTAATCTTTAGACTTGATTTAACGCCATCCGATAAAACACTATCATTTTCTTTTAAGAGGCAATATTTTCCATTTCGTTTGGCATACTTTATCACAATAAATAAAGCTCAATGGGAAACTCTGGAATGTATAGGTCTCAATTTGCCTCATCCTAAGTTTTTCAGTCATGGCCTGCAGTATTTTGCAACGTTGAGAGAGCAATCTTTTCACGCCCGTATAGTTTCAATAGAGCCAAAAAATAATCGTACAAAGAATGTACAGTACGGTAATCCTAAATAAGTAAATTCTTCAGTAAATATTTTTCTATTGACCGTCATGTTTTGACGGGTTTCAACTAGTATATATTTAAACACTAGGCTGATTTTTGTTACCGCGAGATTGACAGAACGGCTGAACCGATTGGCTTCGTAATGCACTCTGACGAAAGCCCTTGTTCTGTATATTTGCAGAGTGTCTTTAAAATTAACAAATATGTTACCATATATTTTTAAATTTATAAACAAAAATGCAAAACTATTGGCCCTAGCGCATGCGCAGAATCAGCTTGCTTCATGACAGGTATGGCGGATGTCCACCGCGTTTAAATGTAATAGTTATTTATAAGAATTATAAAGGAGGGGAATATTGTTTATGATGTTTCCACGATATATACTGGAATAGAATTATAAAAGACGGGAAATGTTGAAGAACTTATACTGACTGTTGAGTGTGTATGTTGTTTACTTAACTTAATATTGCACCATGTTACAAGTGGTTTAGTAGCTCGGGTGGAAGCTTTGCGAACTCCAAATTTATGCACCCTGAAATAAAAGGAGTTCGATTCCCACCTCCGACATGTTTTTTTATTTCCGTATTCTACTTTCTTGCTATTGGTATTACGTAGCCAAATCTCACTTTACTTTTAAAATTCCCGTAAAGTAACGAATTCTCCGTGATTTACGTTGGCATCTATATATTTAATATATTTAAAACACTAGGCTGATTATTGTTACTGCGAAATTGACTGAAAGGCTGAACCGATTGACTTCGTAATGCACTCTGACGAAAACCCTTGGCCTGTATATTTGCAGAGTGTCTTCAAAATAAACAAATATGTTATCATATGTTTTTAAATTTATAAACAACAAGTAGGTTAGTTCCGTGAAGAACTATACAGCCTATTTTCATATATCCTACTCATGTTAATTGCCCCTATCAGCATACAAAATTTCAGTTCGATTATTGTAATATATTCGTAGATATTGAGAACCATCTAAATATTTCAGATGGTCGCCTTGTTGGATTTTTATTGATGTACTATTACATGAAGATTATTGTGTACGTGTGGTGTTCAAACTTCAATCGCATGATTAGGACCCAAGAAGTTAAACGAGATTTAAATTTTTTCACAGCTGCCATCTTGTGGTTATGAAAAGAATTGAAATAAATTAGATGTCAGTGGATTAACATTTGTATAAGCATTTACCGTACAAGTTTCACTGCACTCGGATGGTTAAATCGCGAGAAACGTCCATTTAAATATGTATACTTCGCGTCGCCGCCCGTTGGATTTGAGCTCACCAGGTTATTGAAAGTCCTATAGCCTCTATGAACATAAAAAAAAATTCAGTTTGATTGCTGTAAACGATTCGTAGATACTGAGAACCATCTAAATATTTCGGATGGTCGTCAATTTGGATTGTTATATGTATAGGCCATAGAGTTATATAACATTAAAGGAAAATGATTGCGTAGCCTCATTATTCAAACTCTCACTTCGATCGCATGATTACAATGCAAGAAACAAAAACTTAATTTTAAAGTTTCGCACATCTACCATCTTGAGGTTAAGTAAACAATTGAACTAAATTAGATGCCTGTGCATTAAAATATGTATATTCATATACTGTACAACATTCACTGCGCTCAGAGGGTTAAAACGCGAGAAAAATCTATTAAAATGTTTCAAATTCGCTTGGCCGCCATGTTCGTTTTGTACTTTACAAGTTTTTGAAAGTTACATAGATAAACTTTTAGTAATGCCCTTTATCACCGTACAAAATTTCAGGGTGATATCAGTAATAGTGAAATGCCTGTGAAATATTTCGCACAACCGCCATCATGAGTATGTAAACATTTGAATTAAATTATATGCCAGTGCATTACAATGTGTATAAACATTTGCAGTACGGAGTTTCTTTACGTTTTGGTGGTTAAATCGCGAGAAAAGTGTATTTAAAAGTCTCAATTTCGCTTGTTGGCCACCATGTTGGTTTTGTAGATACCAGGATTTTAAGAGTCTCATATTTGAACTTCTAGTAGAGCCCTTTATCACCGTACAAAATTTCAGGGTGATATCGGTAATAGTTTCGGAGATATTGAATGCTGGCTAAATATTACGCACAGCCGCCATGTAGGATTGGTGAGACGTAATACAATTAGAAGGGCACAAGGGCACGGTCGGGGTCGGCCGAAATGGTGCTATGACCTTAGTGAGTTTCATTAAAATCGCTCCGGCCGTTTACAAATTATTAGGGGGGGGGGGGGTCCACACACACACACACACACACATACGAACACACGGATAAAAGGTAATCTCATAAGCCTTTTTTATATAAAATGAAAATAGGCTAAAAATGTAAAATCATTGGCCCTAGCGCAAGCAAAAAATCAGCTTGGTACATGACAGTCATGGCGGATGTCCACCGCGTTTTAATGTAATAGTTAATTATAAGAATTATAAAGGAGGGGAAGATTCATTAATTCATTAATTTTTATAACTTTCACAAAGCAGATTATAGAAAATATAATTATGATTCACATACCTTTCTGGGAGTCATTAGAAGTTGATTTCAATATGAATTGTCACTGCTGCACCGGAAATATTTCTTTCATTACGACAATATATCATATTCATACCTTATTTTATCTCTTGGGGAAGCCTCCGCGGCTTGGGCGGCAGCACGCCGCTCTTTCATCGCAGGGATCGTGGTTCAAATCCCGGTTACTCCATGTGATATTTGTGCCAGTAGTATGTTGCAATATCGAGAGTGAAATCTTTTGACGCCCTTAAAGTTGCTATAGTGCCAAAAAGTAATCGTACAAAGAATGTAACGTATATAGGAAACTTCTTCAGTAAATATGATGGTCATTGTCCTTCATGTTTTGACGGGTTTCAACTTGGTAAATTTTAAACGTCTCACCTGGAGTGATTTCAATGGAGCTTGATAAGGACTTACTATTACCTCGTCCAACCTCGATCGTGTCTTTCAAATTTTAAGAAGTGCCACCAATCCAACATGGTGACCAAGTGAAATGTTTTACAGCTTCACAATACCTTCGAATCTATTACTGCAATCATACTGAAATTTTGAGTAGTGATAGAGGACCATTGAGGAAGTTCTTATCTGTGGCGTTCAAAAGCCTAACAAAATCAACATAGCGCTCACGCAAATCTCAATTCAGCCGATCTAATCATCCGAGCGCAGTGATATTTGCCACTGTGAATATTTACTTAAAGCTTAATAAATCAGCATCTAATGTTCTTCTTTTCTTTCAAATATTCAAGATGGCGGCACTGAAAAATTGTTAAATGTTGCCATTTCTCGTTTCCTACTCAAGCGACCTAATTGAAAGTTTGTACAATGAACCACCATAACAATCTTTATCTACCGGTATTTGAATGAATCCAACATGGCGGCCATGGTAAATATTTCTCCAATAATGCTAATGGGTAAAAGCCTAGTAGTGTTTGTTTTAACCCTTGCGCGGGGCACGGAGCGGTCTTCGTATGGAGGCCCTTGTAATATGATTCACTTATTCATTAAAAGGACAATGATCTTTTACTATTTTATTATATTTCAAAGAAAGTATTATGACTTGAATTTCATGTATTTTACTGTACTATGTAATAGGGCAAAGGCAAAATTTTCAAAATATATAATTCCAAAGGTAGCAAACAACTGAAGGTATTATAGACAAATGCCACATAAAAATAATAATTTCACATTGATACTTATTTAAAACTTTGTACAACAAAATCGTGCACAATGTTAGAAAAATCGATCTTTTTCGCTATATCATTTTCCAAGCGTCAGGTATGAGAAGTGGGTTTGACTCATGCATATCCTCAATCGTTTCTTCACAACATCATTTTCGAAAAGGAATGTTCAATGCTGCAATTTGTGATCATTTAGTCTACAAATTACATTCTAAGAGCTATTGCTGTGCTTGGCAAAGTACAATTCAGATGTTTTTTCACAATGAAGTTGTGATAGAATATTCAACGGAATAGCAGCCATCGTTATTAAAATCTCTCTTGATATCATTTATAAATCAGCTAATTGAACAAGCTCGTTAATAACTATAACTAAGTATAAATGAAATTCGTCTACATAAACTGACAAATTTATCTGCAACCGTTGAAAGCTGCTCAATGTCCAATCCAAAGAGTTTTCCAAGACAAAACAACAAACAAATAAACCAGCAAACCTCCTTGTATGCTTCCACAGTTATCATATCGATTTACAGGCTAGAAGCTGTCGACTTTGAACTTTTCTCCTTTTGATTTGCTTACAAAGTTTCACCACAATCAACAAGTAATTGTTAATCGCTCACGTCGTGACCTTGGACGACAGATGACATAGGCCTATTCATGTTGTTGCTTATTTTAGGAGCTGCTACATTGCAGGCATATAGCCCTGTGTATTTGTGTGTGTGTAGAATAATATGTGTGATAACCTGTGTTTTTGTGATGGCTGTACTAGTGTGTGTATTTGTGAATTTTAGATAGGATTGGGAAGGAGGTGGCCGTAGCCGTATGTTAGGAACCATGCTGACATTTGCCTGGAGTAGTAGTGGTAAACCACTGAAGACCATTTCAGACAATCTAGACATAAATTGTCTTTCTATTTCTTCACTACACTTCAACGGACTTTAGAAAATTATCATTCACCATTCTATGTCTTATTCGTGAAACTGTTACAATTCGGGTTTCTATAATCCATACAATTAAGTAAAGACATAGTTGATAGACCTCCTACAACGGGTCTGTCATCATAATAAAAATACTTAATAAAAATATAATCTTCCAATTCGTTGAATAATTACCGTACATTCAATATCTGATTAAGAACCATTTAAATAGAGCTCATTTTACTCTCAGTTTCAACAAAGATCCATTGATCTTATAATTTCTTTCAGATTCAACTTCATCTAGGATCCGCTGTCCTAATGTTTTCAAGGAGTTTCAACTCTATGAGACTATTGCAATAACTTCCAATATTAATAAACACCAACAATACTGCTTCTTCATAAAACATCTTATTTCAACATCAAAATATGCGCAAGTCTGTCACTACAGACATTCCTTCAACAATTGACCAATGGCTTCACAATGCTCATTGTCACACAACAAATACCTCCGTCTGCTACGAGAATAAATAAATCTCTCTCTTAGTGATGCTTCGCAGTTTCTTCCAAAAGAATATCATTCTGAACTAACTTCTCGTTAACAAATTCTTTTCGTCGTCTCAACATCCTTAATATCAATATGTAATAAAAATACTGGTTCTATCGATGAATTAATTTAACAGGTAATACGATAAAATACTAGTCTTCAAATAACAATATTATTTCTTTTATATATCACTCACAATTCCATAAAGCTTCCTATTAGCTGTGACATTTCCTTTAAATTATTTCTTCAAAATCTTATTACTTCAACAATACGCTGTAATTCGTATTTACTAACTACACACTATATTCTTTTACAAATTCTTTCTTTAATATATTTCTCATAAACTTTTATACTTTATGTTTGTTAGTCACCAAATATTTATAACCAAATCTGTCTATAAGTTATCAGAACGTGACTTTACATGGATCTCTACATAAGATCTTTAAGAATCGCATTCTTTAAAATATACCTCTGTATAACATTCTTGGAATAAATTTCCATTATTATCATCGTTGTCAAAAAACGATATCTTACAATTCAGAAATAGACAAAATGTGATCTAAACTCATTTAAACTTGACCATAAAATATTCTGAACTAAACTGTAAAATCTCCTCATTCAAATTTCGAAAGTCGAAAAATTCCAAAAATACAAATAAAAATTCTAAATAGTCAAAATCGACGAAAATCGTGAATAAACATCCGCATGACGTAGTTATGAAAAGTTAACATCAAAAACTATATCAATATTATGTAAACGTAGAAAAATGGCATTAATAAACAGTTGTCGGATATTCTCAAAAGTTTCTACAATACTCTACAAGATGGGATATATCGTTGGTCCTTAGACTACCTTGCGTTGCGTTATAGATGACTAGAAGTGGGCTTTCTTCGCTATCCTTCAGAAACGGATTGTTTCTAATAGCGCGAGACTGCATGATGTCGTGTGGGCTTCTACGGTCTCCTACTGAAGTCTCCATGCGGTCAGGTACGGGATTCGAACTCCATCATCTTCGTGTGGCCGTCCTTTCTGCTGGCGAATCTTCTTGTGAGAGATGGAATACCCTTTCTCGCTTGATGGCACTGGGAACAACCTTAGCCGCCCTCGTTCGTGAATTCTTCTGTCTTCTTTCGCCAAAGTTCTGATATATGTATTCGTCTTTTTAGTTGGTGAAATGAAATTGTCGTTGTAGAATATTCTACATGGGAGAGACGAGATGTTAATCTCCCCCACGAGATTGATGTTATGCCATTTCGAATACTCTCGTTGTCGTCATAGTTCTGTTCCCATTAACATCTTAGTTGGTCATTATAACTCCTGTAGATTCAGTCGTATATTCCTCCCTCAACTTCAGTAATTTCGACATGGTTAAAATGTAGATTAATTTCAATAAACTTTTAAATATCGTTGTATGTCGACTTGATATATATTTGCGCAAACTATGTGCCTTCGTTCGTTAATATCTTCTTCAGAAATATCGTAATCTCTATCAGCTTTGTTATATTGTTGCGTATTTCTTTGAGACGTCTTTCTCTCATGAAGTTGTAAGTATTAAGTGCGTCGATTCTTCTCTCTCATCCCCCTCGTCAATGCTCAAGTAAGCGTCCTTTTCAGAACATGGATCTGATTGGTTGCTTATTATCGAAGATAGAAATAATCCTTAATTAAACAAATAATTAGCCGCAATGTTAATAAATAGTTCTTATTTATTATTTAATAGCTTCCATGATATTACGATGTGTTAAAATCATGCTAGTAATTAGCTATGCTCATTACATTGTTTTCTCTTATCTAAGTAAGGTCGCTTCTCATTGGCTGTGCGACACGCATATTACTCGAGTCTTCCCCTACGATGCTCGAGACGCACTTATAGCGCGTGCGGGAATCGGCTCGCCTCGGGAGTCCTCGATTATCTCCGTGCAACATAGTTCCTTTCTGCTAGGAACTGTGCAGTCTAGGGCCAAGTCTCCCGCGTGACTGTTCATTTTGTCATTGGTCGGCTCGGTTAACTGGCTATCTCGGCGAGGTGCAAACCTGTTCTGTGGCTTGTTTCCAGAGTCGCTATATTTGATCATGGGACAGTTTAGAAAACTTTTGAAGAGATGAATATTTCCAAGCTCATATACATATGAGTGCAGTACTGTTCCCGATAATCCGGAAAGGATCCAGTTGGAATATCCACTGCCCCCGCTGGATTGCCTATTTCTAACAGCTCCGGCAAATACTACATTAGAAATCGCTTCCAACATGGCCTTTAGGGATTTACATACAGCAGTTACAAGAATATTGTGGATCAACAACCAACTACACGGGGCACTCACCTTTACTTACCTCTCTCGGGGACTGGGAATTCAGCTTCGCCTACAATACATCCACAATACTCTTCACCTTATATTTAAAATGAATCACACTCCAACAACAATGTATAACAAACTCAATAAATTTATTAACAATAGTGTAAACTAATCTAGTATAAACAAAATAACAATAAACGAATTTAACAATAGAAATTAAATATATAGAAACACGCAATCATTCACACCTCCTTTCAACTCTACATCTTATTACAATGCTGTATTAAAAATTATGAGTATAAATCTTGGCTTGTTCTAGGCCTACACTGCGTAAAAATAAAACCGTTTAATGAAGGCTCTTACCTTCGTGGCATTCCAGACACTTGATTTCATTCACAAGCCTGCGTTTGTAGAACGCACGTGCGCTGGTCTTGTTTCATCAATGAAACCTCAGCACCACGCCGAACACGGAACTGGTTTTACAATTTATATACAAGGCGGTGAGTGTACACCTGTTCATATTATGTCATCGCTCTCCAATGCTAACGGTGAATTATTCTCGTTAGCACACATAGAGACTGCTTGTGTGTGCGTTTATTAAAAACACGTAAAATTTAACATTTAGATCTTACAAAAGTTCACATAACTACTCTGTTTCTTAAACAATCATCCTGAAAATTTTTATACACTATTTCATTCGCATCCCGTAATTGTTCATGACCAATTCGGTTCCACATTTACTCTTAACAATGAACAATCATTCACACCAAAAACATCCGCTCATAATATACACGCTATTCCAAAACAATTGATTAATAAATCCTACTAAATTATTTAACTAATTAAATCATTTTCAAAAAATTATTTACATGTAATATGTTCATAATAATATCCATTATTTATTGCTGCTAACGCGACACTTTCGAGATTCTGGCTTCTCGGTTACTGTACAATTCTTAACTAATTATATACACTGGTTTTTCACATTACCCTTCTCTAACGTTCCGTAGTTTTAATATACTGCTTACACATCGTCTTATATAGGTTTCAATACATTGTCGGTATAATACAGTCGACTAATTAAAGTTAACTGTACGTAATTACATAACTTCGGGTTTAATAAAATTTAATAATTGTATCATAGACATGAGTAGACAATCTTTCTCAAGTTTTATTTCTGCTGAAACCCTCCTGTTAACACAGCTAAGTCGTTAATTCACAAGAACTGGACTACTTGTATCTTCTTATCTTCTTATCAAAGAACAACAATACTTTGACTTCCTTAAAATGCGGAACTCCCTCGCATGAGCACTCCTCATAGCTCTACAAATCCTCATATAACAATATATATGGCATAAACAATAACAATAACCAAACAATAACAAAACAATAAACAATAAACAATAACAATAACCAAAAAGGATTAATTGTTATAAACATATCTTATGTAGGAACTTCTCTCAAATAATGGCATGACCCTCAGTAACATTACACATGATTACTGGACTACAATTATACATGCTTAAGTTCTTCAAACGAAACTTCCAATTGTAATGAACGATATTAGACAGTCGTGATTAACCTCCTAAAGTTTACTCCACAACAAGATAATTAACTGTTAACTCGTCTGTCGCAAATACATGTAATAAAATAATACTCCTGTTTCACCTCACTTGTCAAGCTTTAAATTGTTTATCGTTGTAATATCAAGTCGACAAAATGACGTAATGATACACAAATAGAATAAAATAACACACATGTTATTTATAGTGTCAGATAGAATTCAATCTTGACCGGGATAAACTAGCTTTGAATTCCTAGCCAAAGATTTGAATAATCTTCTATCAAAAGGTATTTCCTCTAGCATATTAAATGAACAAATCTCTTAGCTTTGCAAATAATAAAAAAGGTTTGTCAATGTCGTAATGTTTTCCACTCTACACAAAGAATGTTCATAGGGATTAAGACTTCGGTCTTATCAAACGATTAGTATTTCTTAGATCATCGACAGTTTATGTACAGTAATGATATAACAATATCATTCGATGTTTCTTCTGTTCTTGAAGTTATATGTTGTTACATTAAAGTGCTCAAATTAAATTTAATAAGAATTTAATTTGAAGCTATGACACAATGTCAGAATACTTGGTTAATATAAAATTATTAAAATTCGAGAGTCGAAACGACTAGTCTTCCATGAGGCAACATAATTCCTCAAACAAAATTTAATGTCAGTTCCACAACTGATCCGTAGAATAAAATTGAAAAATAGATGAAAGGCAATCATCTCCTAAATAATCTTGAAGCATAAAAATCTCAACACACATCTGAAGTGTAAAATACATGAGAACACTGAAATACATGAAATGAGAAAATATAGAAATATGGAATAAGTTCGCTGGCTCAGAATGTCACTAATCAAGCTCTATACTACAACTGAGGTACACTGATACCTTATTTGGACGAAAACTTGAAGATCTATATAAGTATTCCCACAATACTTTAGATGTTTCCTCAGTACAAGACACTGAGATGGGTCTGCATTCGAACCTCGGATCTGCGACCTCAGAGATAGGAGACGTCCCTCTCTGGAATTCACCAACATTCGCCTGGGCTCGAACGACATCCTTCTGGCAAATTCTTCTGTGGTTGCTGGGCTACCCTAGTATCTTGACAAATCTCTTCTGTAAAGTCTTCATTCTCCGTCGTAAATACCATGTATCAGCTTCATCATTGGAATATAATTATGGAAATATTCATATAAATGGTGAATGAAATATTTCCATTGCTAATTGATGTTATATTAGTGTTCGTAGACTGACGAAAATGCACAAGATGTACCGTACACTACGTTTGTATTCAAGAATACGTTGTCTAACGAAGCTCCATCGTTGTATCTTAACTCCTGCTATCGAATATGTCTCTGGCGCATGACTGTTTAGTTCATCATATCAACAATGTTAATTAAGTTGAATGAAAACATTTGAATAATAATAATTGTCATTCTGTTAATGTTTATGTGTTGCGCCAATATTAAAAGTTCTCCGCTACTGTTCACTTGAACTGCGTTCGCCAACTTCACGTTGCAATCTATAATGATATTCAGCTTTATTTCCAACACATTTGGAAATCTAACTTAACAGGCTTATATTGTCGAAACGGTGAATTTTAAAACGCTCGACTTTTCACAATATATAGTATGCGACCTGTTCTTTATATATATTCGCTTATTTATATTCAGATCTCTATTATATATGAGATATAATCAATTCAATGTTCCTCGCAACTTCACGTAGAATGGAAGTGCGGTGATCTCCTACGTTCCACCTAGCCATCCTCGCGTCTCCACAAGTCGACAGTCGCCGCACTCGGACTAAGCCTTGGGATCTCCGTTAACCCAGTAAAAACACTTCCTCACTCTTTAAAGACTGCTGGAATAAGAACCTCGATCCTTGGATCTCCCCCTCCAAGTCGAATTTTTGGCGGCCATATCAATCTCCCACCATAATTTTAGCGCGTAGATTACTAATGCTTATTACTGCGTAGCTTAACCGATCTGCGGTTTTTAAAGTATCAGACATAATTTCTTTTAATATTCTCTTCATTACAGAATAAGAAAATCTTCTTCTACGGGCCTAAATGCATAATTTCATCATATGGTGTAATTGAAGCTGATCCCGTCTTCAATAAGACCTCTTCTCATTGGCTCTGGGCTGGGATCCAATAGCATAATTTATAACAATATTTATAATATTAATTTCCAAACTCGCTGTTGCTATGCTAAATATAGCCTTCTAGAAGCGTCCATTGTGCAATATATCACGTGATCGGGCTCTCCCACAGCCTCGAGCTTGTAACACCACCCTCCTGTGTCACACTTCCAGAAATTATATTTGCTGGTTAAATTTTATCTTGGGGACGGAAAAATACTCTCATTTTGTCCCTAAATAATTCAATTTACGGGGGCAGTACCAAAGGGCCTAAATGCAGGGAATGGATTGGTCTGTCATAAATATCACCTAAACAATGGTATTTGTTCTAGCCACTTACTGAACAAAAATCAATCTTTAAGCTTACCTAATGCTACATAGCCTAAACTATTCCTCTTGAATCTGGCTGTCATAAAAAAAGAATTTTTCGAATCGGACCGGTAGTTCCAGAGATTAGCGTGTTTAAACCTACAAACACACAAACTCTTCAGCTTTATTATATTAGTATAGATATTTGAAAATGACTTGGTTTTTCCTGTGTTTCTCAGTATTTAGAAAGTCACTTACTTTACTAAATAGTCCTCTAACACCAAACTAAATATCAGTATGATTCCTTAAATAGTTTCAAAGAGATTGTGAAACGGTGAAATATATCGTATGAACGCCATGTTGGATTGTTTTATATATACTATAGATATGCCAGCAGATGAATATTATAATCGTGCCTCAATATATCAACCTGCATTTCTATCGCTTGTATAGGACACGAGAAATTAAAACGTAATTTTAAATATTTTCCACAGCCGCCATTTTTAGGTTCTCATAAAAATTGAAAATCTTATGAATAGATTCTTTTAATAATGTTTTAGATCCCTTAGTTGGGGGGTTAGTTAGGGCTAAAACACTTATATCACTGTACTAATTTGGAAGGCGGTTCCTAGGAGAGGGTAGCTTCCCGTAGCTGGGTGAGCTTACCAGTGTAGTGTGCTGTTTGGCGTTTAAACGCTAAGGGGGTGTTCCTGCAAAGACGCAAGTGTCGATTAGGGGATGGACCTCTAAATGCTGGCTAATACACCGGCCTGCCAGCTGGATGGAATGAGTAATACAATAGGCGTGCTTACGTCAGCGGCTCGACGTTATGTAGTCGAGTCACATGCGGGAAGCTCAATGAAATCTAACCAAGCAATTACTGGCTACTATGGTCACGGTCAATCGTGACGAGAGTCAGGAAGGGTATGAGGATGTAAAGAAGCGTGTAATTATCAAGACAAGTGTAATTTACTGACCATGTGTTTATTGGTCAGTGAGTGTGAATTTGTAAGTCCCTTGTAGGGGAATGTAAGCAATGATACAAGTAGAGTGTACAAGATTATGAGTGGGTGTTTACAAAGTAAAGGATTCTGAGCACTTTGCTGATTCTCATCTGATGATGCAACTGGAGCAGATGTCGGCTAGGGCATTCGGCGACGCACACTGTATAACAGATGATGCTCCAAAAAGGCCTCCCTTCTTATAGTTCTTGGCGGTGCTTGGTCAGCATTCCGCCGACGTAGCTGCCCCAGTTAGTTGTTGTGTAGATGTTTATGTTATGTGTCGCAAGTAGTTGGCCAACCTCCCAAGCTGGGTGGTCGCCTCTTGCCGTGTAAAGGTAATGTTCTGGTCTTATGATGTTGCCAGTTAGGGTGTTTTAAGTGAAAGATGGGGGGTGGCTTTCAGGGGGTACAGCCCCCCCGGGCCTGTACAAGTCCTCTTCTTCGATTAGTTCGCGTCCCCGCGAACGGGAACGGAACGTAGAGTGGGGGTGTCGATGTGATGGGTCGTTTTTGATTTCCTCTTGTACTTCTTCTTTTCTTCCGTGTTGATGTAGGCGTGTCGATGTCGTGGTGATGTGAGTTCAGCTTGTGCTCAGAGGGGTAGGTTGTGGGTTGTACATATTATAATTTAGAACAGTTCATTTAAAAAGTTGACATTTGAAATATTAAAAAGTACAAAAAAATACGTGATTTTGACATTATATATATGTGGTGGTATTGTTCAGGGAGGAAAAAACCTATGGCTGGACGGGTGGTTGTACCGTCCGGCGCTGTGTGGAGGAAAAAAATTGCTCCCTGTGATATATAGTTTAAAAGATGGAAGAGAATAGCAAAAGTAGGTGTCCCAGGGTATAAGTTAAAGGAAATATGTAAAAAATAGTTTATTGTGTTGGGGTAAAACGGGACACCTTCACAAATTTGGGCGTTAGTAGAAAGAAAGATGAAAGAAACCAAAGTGTATACATAGTGTGGCAGGGTTAAATGATGTGACCATAAGGTTATATGCATAGATGTAACAGAATTGTGTTCCTGATGTGTAGGTTATACTGCAATTCATTATTTTCATATTACTTCTTGCATTTACATTTTCTTTTTACAATGATGACATGGTAACAGCTATACTAATACTGATAATAATGCTAATAATAATAATAATAATAATAATACGCTTTGCCCGTGAGCTTGGTACCTCTCTCTCGTTATGTGATCAATTCATAGCGCTCCTATCTGGCCTTGGTCATACCTTTTCATCCATGGCCATTTTCTGCCCGGCCATTTTACTGTGTTTTAGTGGCTGTGCCGCTAATCCATACCTGTTGTGAATTTTCTCCCGTGGGTTAGAAAATTGCACCTTGGCAGCAAGGGTGAGCGCTTACAACCTATGCGCTGGCCCTGGCTGCCGTAGGTCGCTCATTATTTAAGCGTTTTCTAGGATTTGCGTCAGTGGCGTTCAGTGTCCCACGATCACTTCACGTTGCTGGTCGCGTCGCCGTCACCTTATCGGCGCGACTTGAAAATGTAGCAAAGTGTATGTGTTTGTGTGACATCAGTGTTTTTCATTTGTGTGTGATTGGGGATTTATATTTACAGGGTGTGTGTACAGAGCAATGATCTTGACCTGTAAGACATAAATCTTTTGTTAGTGGGTGTGCTGCTGTCCATGTTTTCTTTCTGCAATCCTGAAAGAGAACGCATGGGTATGGTTATATTGGACAATGCATTGTTGTCATTCATACATGTATATACCTTCTAGTCGCCCTTGGCGCCTTACTCTATTCTTATTCTATGCCGGCTAGATTTCTATCTTAGCCTAATATTGTTATCTTAATCTATTGTGTTATCGGGCTTACCCTGGTACCGGTTTTTGGTAACCAGGTGCCGAACGCGTTATCTTAATCTTACTTAACTTAACGTATTGTCGGGCTTACCCTGATGACGGGTTTGTTTGTCACCAGGCGCCGAAATGTGTTCAGCCTAAATTATGATAAATGAAAAAAAAATTGGTATTAATAAGCCGAATGGTTTTACATTAGTCTAGTATCGGAATGTGCTGTGCTATTATTTAGCAACAGCGGTCATTAAATTTGCTTAATTCTAAGTTGCGTACCAAATGCAACTGTCTTACATGCTAAAATTTCGACCGGAGCGATCGCTTGAGGCAATTTACTTCCTCAGATCACCACCCGCGTGTATTCTAGAAACACCGGTTGTCTCTAAAACCACCGGATTCCGCTCCCTTAATACTAGTTGTCGACAATTATATTATTGCTTAATAACTAGTAATTACTAAAATTCCGGACGCCTGCACTGCACGAGGGCAAACGCATCGCCGTGTACTTGCCTGTGTTGTCATTCTTCTTCCTGTGTCATTCATTGATGTATTCATCATTGCTGGGTTTTGCCCACTATAACCCCTGTGAGGGCTCGCTGCTTTCCTCATTTAATATCTCTGGCCGCTCGCTGCGTCACCATTTAAGCTCTGGTGACTCGCCGTCAGCCATTTGTGTGGGCACTGGACATCGTCCGATAGAATAATATCATCCGGGAATTTGAGCGTCCGGGCATCCTCTTCGCCTATATTGGCAGTAATAATAACATTGGTATTGTTGGGTTTGCCCACGGAACCCCTCTTGGCAGCTCGCTGCCTACCTATTTAATATCTCTGGCCGCTCGCTGCGTCACCATTTAAGTGGGCGCGGGGTCGAATGATCGCATTCACTCCATATATATTATTCATTATTTGTTTATTCATTATTCATTTGTTTGGTTGTCTTCACCTTCGCCACGCGGGGCAAGGACTTGTCGGATCTAGGATTGATCCCGCTGAATCCTGAGGTCCTGCTTCACTCCTGCGAGTAGGAGACTAGCTTCTCGCCATAGAAGCTCTACTTACTTACGCACTAAACTAGGAGCCTAGTCCTAATTTGGTCGTCCCTTGGTTCCTCTCCTGAGTCCGTTGCGGAGTTGGCTAATTCTCCCCCCGTTTGTCAAAAGTCTCCCCAGCAGGTCTGGATTCGATGCCCGTAGCACATAGTGGGTGTGACGTTTCTTTGTCCCGGGGACAGTCTAGGTACTCCCGGGCTTCCGAAGTCTGCCCGTGCTAGGTCATCGGCGCTTCGACCTTACGTAATTCTGTCTGTTATTTAGTCTGGGTCATTGAGTTAACTGGGGTAGGGCTCATCATCGCCTTCCCCAGCTCTGTTCCTGTGTGGCGCCTCTGCCCCTCTGTTTACGCTGTCATCATCATTCAGCGTGATTCAGATTCCTTAAAAAGAATGGGTGTGATATGTAAAATAAGTGTATGGGTATTATGTAGTTATGTAAAAAAATTAAATGTCCTGGGGTTGTAGAATCTTCTAGATGCATGGACTACTTCAGGCCTTCTGTTGCCACGTCGGACTTCCAGCGTTAATGGCTTGGTAATTTTCTTGGAGGCGTTAGTGGGTTTTTATGGCGTTGGGTCCCTTGTTATTAGGATCCGGGGGTGTTATTTGCTGAATGGGCTTAAAGCATGGTAGGAGAGGGTTGCGCATCGTTGGACTCCATGTTAATGGTGGCCGGGAGCCTGTGATGCTACTAGGATGTTTTTACAGTGAGTGGACGGGGTAGGTACTTCCCAGGTTTGCAAAAATTTTAAAAATTCCATGCAGGTATGGTAATAATGATATCCCTGGTATGTGGGTAGGATATTCCATGCATGTGGCTGGATATGAGGCGTGTCCGCTCTCATTTGTGGATAGGTATAGGCTGAGGTGTAATAATCCTATGTTCCTTGCATGCGGGATTATAAAAAAAAGAGTTGTTATTTTAAGTGCGGCCTCATCTCTTTACATAGAGATGTGCATTACGCTTAATGTCGTTTTTCCGACTCACCCCTAATACTCCGGTGTAAGCATTGAGATTCAGGGCGTAGTGGACCCTCTCTTTAGACGCATGAAGTCTATCAACCCCGATGTATATTTTTGCATGTAGTTTAGCTGTTTTTGTGTGTCCATGTGTTTGTGTTGGCTAGTGTTGTGAGTGATAAGGTTATGGAAGGAGAAGGGTGGTATAATGGTAGCCCGTAGGTGGTTTCCTGGCCATTCTGCTGGCACCATCCATCTCTGCTCCTGTCATCCTTCTTGGTCACTATCCGCTTTCTATCCGCTCCTTGGGATGGCGAAGTGCTGTGACGCTGTGACGTCATGGTCTAATCTGGTCTCTCATTTATAGTGTTAAGGTGGCAAGTGATCGTAGTGTAACTGGTCATGTCCTGATCGTCTATGATGGTTTTAAGATTAAAAAACAAGGAGAGAAGTAGTTATTGGGGGGGGGGGTTGTTCCTTGAGCGAATCTGTCTGTATTCGCCCCTGATTAGTGTTCGGGTGTGGGCAGGAGGTGCCCGTGGCTGTGGTTACTGAGTCTTGCGTGACTGTGGTTGCGTTCCGCTGCAGCGTGCTGGCGGGCGGGCTGATATCGGCTAAGTCCTATCGTGTGTCGCGTGGATGAGTGTCAGGTGGCGCGTGTGGCTTGTCAACATCTTTGTAAACATGCCCCTGTGGCCCTAAGATAAATCCGGCCTGTAGTATCTGTACATTGCCAAATGCCAGGCCTATTATGATAGCGCTGAATCCTGTGTCACTGTTATGCTATTGTTATTGTTTTTTTTGTGGTCATGTCTGCATTTCATTATCACTTCCGTTATAACAAGAGCGTCTGCCGACAGCAGTGTTGCAATACTCTAGAATTCGCAACTCAGTGTTTTGTCGTGTTTTGATTTCATGTCCTTGTATACGGGAAGTCTTTGATGTTACGTATGGCGGCTGCCGGAACGTGACTTTTGCCAATGTTTGTGTATTGATATTGTTGTGCATTCCGGGAGGGCCAGTGTGCTAATCTGTGCCGTTTTTGCTTACCTTTGTCTTGTGTAATTTTTATAACTTGTGTTTAGGAAGTCTATTTCCTATGTTTGGGGTAATCGAAATTTTTGCATGGCTTTTTGCCGGACGACTTGTGGTGTTACCTGTATCTAGGTGTTGGGCGCTATGGTTCCGAGGAAAGTGTTTTGTGGTCGCTAATGCCCTAAGTAGGCTGTGGTGGCGAATATCTTGGAACGAATCTATGTTCCTGTATGTATGGTAAAGAACCTCCCTGTTATTACAATTGTGTAGCTGACCCGCTTATGTACTTGTATGGAGCCAACTTCAGGCTAATTGGGATTCTGGATTTTTGTTTTCCACGGCGTCCGATTTCACTGTGCATTCGGACCCGCGATCCCGTGTAATACTCTGTGTTTCATGTCTGCGTTGTCTGTTGGGATTTGAGCGTCCCTAGTGTGGTTTCAGATTGTGTTTTCGCGCCAAAAAATACCATTGGTTAGTTTCTTTTTGGCACGATGTATGGTGTTATCGTGTGTTCGCATCCGCCTTGTTTTAAGGTCCTGGTGTTACAATTTTTTGTACTGTATGTACCATGGCACGTGTATTGTATTTTTGCGACACGCGTATGAAAATATGCGTTAGTGTGAGTGTTTGCTGCTATTCTGGACGACCCTCGTATTCTAATTTTGGGAGTTATAGGGTTTTAAAACTAGCGTAAATGATCGTGTCTACTACATTCAGAGCTGAGCGCTGTTAATTGGTTTGCGCCTGGCGAAAGTCGCCTGCTCACGAGTGTGTAATCGCTGACTGCGATAGTGTCTAATTTCATTGACGTGGGCATTACCTGTTACTTGTCTAGCGATGTACATGTGTCCAGCACGTGTGTGTGGGCTTGGTTGCTCGCTCTCTTATTGTGAGCATGGCTTTCAGTCATGGAAAAGAACCTTCTGTTATTTTTATATATTGTGTCCCCCAAATTAGTTGTATTATTGTGGGCCTGGGGTGAATATATCCCTGTTAGTGGTAACCAGATGTCGTTATGTATGTGTGTCACCGGGCCGCTAGTTGCGTGTTTGGTGACTAGGTGTCGGAGGTAATTTTATTATTTTGTGCATATCAATGTCTGTCAGTGTGACTGTCCTTTATTGCCCTGTCCTTCAACTGGACAGTTACCCGACCTTGCGTTCCTGGTATTCAGAAGGTTGCGGGTTCGAGACCGTCTTTGTCCAGGGTAATTATTCCTGGTGCCTTTTAGGCCTGTGTCTCAGGGACAGCTCTGCCAAGTGTTAGGTTCGTATCCCGGTGAGGTCATCGGGGTCCGAAGGCTATTTCTTGGCCTTCTTTCCACGTCTGCCAGTGGAATCATTTCCCTTCCTTTTGACAGTGTTCCCGCCTTTACGTGTAGGTGTCGTTTTGCGGGTGTGATATGCCTTCATACGGCGGGCGTGTATAGTGTCCTTAACCCTAGAACTGCTGCAGGTTTATCTGTCAAATGCTGCAGTTAATTCCCATAAAGTACACACCAAAGGAATTTGGTATCTGTAAGCATACTGTGTTCATGAATATGACTTATCATACATCAATAGAAAGCTGAAAGACTGTTCTATATTATATTGATATAGGTGAATCATTCAGACTCGTCAGTTTGAATTTATCATAAAAAGTATTTTATAAAAAATAAAAAAATAAAAAATTATTGACTTTTCTGCTCTAGAAAAACATATTGCCGAGTTAAATGTTCGTCAGAGACATCATAAATGAAAAGTTCATAGTTGTTTTACTAATTCAAGAACCAATTTCAAATAATTCCTGTTATTTACTAAAAAGAAAATTATTTTTACAAAAATATGACATTTCTCGATTTTGAAGTACATAATCGGCGCGCGATTACGGGGAGGCAAGTTCACAGGCCCAGGATGATGAACGATAGACGGTACATTTTTACCTGGAAAGTCACTTTCTTCGGGTTGAATATCAGTCTAGTTCACATTATCCCTTCACGGCTAACATTAGACATGTGTACAGGGTCTGTCGGAACATGATAAACATCGCTTGCATTGATGGGGATTTCCATAACTTGCGTGACATCCTGTTCGCCGGTATCACTGCCACTACTTTCACCATCTTCATTTTCATACGAATCCACACAATAATCACTGCCATCGTCCATACTATCACACGAATCGTCAAAAATCAAGTGCTCAATTTCTGAATCGTCTACATGGTTGGCGGCCATTTTGCTCAATGCAACTTCAATATCAACATGGCAGTACTTCCACTTATGCAGCCAAATAATAGCTTGCATACTGTCATTTGTTTGCCAAAGACTTACACTACGAAAGATAAAAGCATCGGGAACCAGCATGACTTGAAATTAGTGCCATCTGAAGGCTAACAGTAGTACTATATTTGAATTCCAAGACCGTCTTTCAGAGAGACGGTCGCACTTGATTAAACAACACACCGACTTCCTGGAAGACGGTCCGCAGTTCTAGGGTTAATGAGTTTTCGTTCATGGCGCACGCTGACTATGTAATTCAGGTCAGATACCTTCCTGCAAACTTTGAAGGGACCTGACCAACGTGGCAGGAGGAACTCGGACACATTTTTCTTACGGGCAGAATTGGAAATCATAACCAATTGCCCGGGTGTGTATTCCACGGTCTTTCTTTGCCGATCGTACCGTTCTTTTTGTTTTCTCTGTGCCTCGGCTATGTTTTTTCTGGCGTCCATGCGAGCGATCTGCAAGTGCTCTAGCCGGGCTGCATTGTCCGGGAGAGTGTCCTGTAGGATACAAATGTTGTCTATGGGACTTCTGGGTGTATATCCGTGCAACAGGAAGTGTGGAGAGTGTTTTGTGGCCGTGGATGTGGAGGTGTTGTAGCTAAATGTAATGGGCTGCAGATAATCATCCCAGTGTGTCCTTGTGTCCCCCTTGAATTTAGCTAGGGCTATTCCAATTATTTTGTTCATACTCTCTCTGAGCCGATTTGTTTGTGGGGAAAAACTCGTGGTCGTGTACGCCCTTATCCTGAGTATCTCCAAAAACTGTTGGAGCACTCTCGAGGTGAAAATAGTACCTCTATCGGATAGTAGGGTTTGGAATAGGCCATATCGTGTGACTATGTCGAATAGGAATTTGACTATGCTGTTCGTGTCTGCTTTGGGAACAGCCTTTGTGATCATATACCGGGTGAGATACTCTGTGGCCACCAGTATGTATTTATTGCCTTTTTCAGATGCCTTTAACGTCTATCCCGACTCTATGAAATAGCTCTCCTACGGGAATAGGGTTGAGTAATCCATGAGGCTTGCCAGGCCTTGTTTTAAATCGCTGGCAATTGTGATATGTCTTTACGAAGGTGTCTATGTCGGCCTTCATGTTTACCAGTAATACTTGTCCCGGATTCTATGGTATGTTTTATGCGTACCCAAATGTGCCCCTGCCATTGGGCTATTGTGGTGTCCGATCATGATATTTTCTTTCAATGACTCCGGAACCGCTATAGGTGCATTATCGTGCATGGCTGTGGGCTTAAATTTCAGTACCCCGTCTTTGTCTAGAAAAAATCGCCTAGACAGCCGTGCCGTCTTGGAATCCACCTTGTCCAAGTTTTTTAGTGCCAATAGAATCTGTTTCAAGTATGGATCACTTTCTTGCTCGTGTTTGATGTTAACCACCGTCAGGGAAAAAGTGGGCATGTTGTCCCATTCGTGGTCCTTGCTGTCATCTGGGGGGTCGGCTACTGGCAGCCTAGACAACCCATCTGCGTCTAGGTGTGTAGCGCCTCTCTTGTGCTTGACCACGAAGTTATATTCATACAGGCGGAATATAAACCAATTGAGTCGCGAATTTGGGTTTTTGAATTTGTCCCAAAAAAGCAGGCTCGCGTGGTCAGTCACTACCGTGAACTGGATACCATAGAGGTATACCCGAAAATAGTTCACTCCCATGAAAATGCCAGCATTTCCCGCTTTGTGGCAGAGTATCTAGTCTCGACGGCCGTTAGTTTCCTGCTAGCATAAGCTATGGGCCGTATGCGCCCTTCTGCATCTTCCTGCAATAGGGCCGCCCCAGCCCGTACTGGCTGGCATCCACGTGTAAAAAGGTGGGCCTATCACTATGGAAGTGTTGCAGTAATGGTGGTGAGGTCAATAGTTGCTTCAGTATGTTGAAGGCATCTATGTGTTCCTGTTTAATGCTGAAGGGCGTTTTCTCACGTGTGAGTTCGGTTAGGGGGTGGGCGATGTGCGCAAACCTGTGGATATATTTTCTGTAATACGAGGCCAGTCCAATGAAACTGCGCAATTGCTTCAAATTTGTGGGCATTGGGATGCCCGTTATTGCGTCAGTCTTCGCTGGGTCGGGAATAATGCCCTCTCTGTTTACAATATGGCCCAATATGTTAATCTGCTGTCTGGCAAATTGACATTTCGCAGGTTTAAGCCTTAATTTGGCCTCTCTGATCCTTGCGAAAGCCTCTTCCAAATGTACGAGATGCTCGTCAAAAGTGTTGGAGAAGACCGTTATGTCGTCCACGTAGACCAATACTGAACGCCATTTTAGACCTGAAAATGTTTTATCCACTGGCTTTTGGAAGGTCTGGCTGGCGTTACGGAGGCCCATTGGTAACCTTGTATAGGTATATAGACCGTTCTCTGTAACGAACGCCAGCTTGTGGCTATCCGGTTCATAGACGGGGATTGAATAGAATCCACTATAACAATCCATCGAACTGAACCAGCTAGCCCCGCCGAGGGCATCCAAGTAGGAGTCGGCCCTTGGTAATGGATAACTGTCATTTTCGACTGACTTATTGAGCCTGCGGTAATCAGTACAGAACCTGTGGGAACCGTCCCGTTTCTTGGTCAGCAAGACCGGAGCACTGTAGTTTGAAATTACCGGGACGATGACCCCCGCCTCGAGCATCTCTGTGATCTGAGTGTCGATGGCGTGTCTCTCCTTCTGACTCACCCTGAAGGGAGGCTGGTGTACTGGCCGGTCACTGGTGAGTGTGACGTGGTGTTCGATAAGGTCTGTCACTGCGAGATCCTTCATCGAATGGGCAAAGATATCCCTGTTGGCCCCCAGGAGCTCCGTGAGCCTTTTATTTTGCTCCGGTGTCAGGTCTGTCTGTGATTCTGATTGGCCGCCTTATCTGTGTGTGTGTGTGTGTTGGCTGATTGTGTGCAGTGTAGAGGCCTGGTGCTCGTGAATTTCTCGCTCCGCTCGAATCCCATCTGTGTTCCTGGTGTATATCATGGGATGTGTGGTGAGCCTCTGGTCATGCTTTAAAAGCATCTTACCGCTAGCAAAATTTATGCTAGCTTCATACTTAGCGAGGAAATCTATGCCAATTATGGCTGACGCAGAAAGATGTTCTATAACGAACATGGGGTGTGTTGTGGCAAAATGGTCTAGCCTGAGATGTATGTTTGCCACCCCCGTGTTTTCTAGCGTCAGAGCATTGGCCGCTACCAGCCAGATGTCACCCGTGACACCGTGTATTTGCCCTTCGGTAACGTGTTTTCTGTTTACACAACTTACCGCTGCCCCAGTGTCAATTAGGGCCTGCACCCTGTTTCCATTTATGCTGGCGTGTATCGTGAGGGCCGATACCTGTAGTCCCTTGCCCTGCAAAGATGTGTTATATAGGGTATGTGTTGTTGTTGTTGTTGCTAGCGTAATGTCTGTGCTGGGAAGGCATGGAGCTGGCCGCTTATCGTACCTGGCACACTTGGCCTCTCGGCTTACTTCCTGTCTCGAGTATTTTGCCTCGGTCAGCGAAGTGCGTCCACTGAGTACATTGCCTGCTCTCTTAACTGCCCGCGCTGTGAAAATAGAGGGCTTCTGGCGAACGTTTAATGTATTGACCGTTCCCAGCTTTTGTGTAGGTGTGTTGGTGTTTTCTCCCTCCTGGGAAGGTGTGTCTGCAAATGTGACTCTACGTTTGCATTTGTTACCCCGTTTTTTGTTCCAGGCGGTCGCGAGTTCGACTCCTGTTGCTGGCTTCCCTATGCCGAGTGAGCTCGCGCCCTGCGCCTGTGTGGGGTCACTTCCCGCCCCGTGTGGTGGTGTAGGGGATATGGTTTCCTGTTTGGAGGGTGTGGGTTTTCCTCCGTCTTGTGTGTGCGTGATTGTGAGGGGCGTATAGTGTCCCGCCCTAGGGTTCCCTGTAAACAGTATGTGTAGGTCCCTGTCAAATCCCACAGTTGTAAATAGCGGTGGCGAGTGCACATCAGTGTATACATGTATGTTTACTTGGAGTACCTTGCCGAAAGCGGTCACCTCTACGGCGCCGGCATAGGTACCGTCCCTGCCCATGTATTTTCGGTAGTCCGCCCCGGTCTGGAATGGGTTTTCCCGCTCGTCCGATACGAAATCTCGGTACTCTTTCCAGTTGGCCAGGATATGCTGGACCGTTTTCTGTCTATAGTCCCTATGATGGTCCTCGGTATGCCGGACTAAAAAGCTAATGGCTCTAAACAGGCAGTTGCCGTCTCCTTGTACGGGGTGTGTCTGGAAACGGCCCGGGGGCGGATCGTCAGCCTTGGCCTTAGCTGGCTGCTTTTTCCCTTGCTCTTACGAGTCTGTTTAAGCGAGGGGCCTTTCTGGTGTTGTGCAGGGGGAGGAACCTCAGTCGCTTTATCAGCTGGCCGAACCTCCCCGTCTAAGCGTTTTTTGGAAACGTGGGCGTTCGTCTCCCTGTACTGTATGTACGCCCCCCCCCTTGGGGTGGCTGCGCCAACCCCCCGCTTGCGGTGTGTAGCTAGGTGTGGAGATTATTGCCCCCCTGTCTGCCCAGCGGGGTGCCTCATCCCTAAACTCCCTCGGGTGTTCGTCGGGGAAGGGATAGTGTTCCGGGCCCTTTGGGTATGTGTGTCTAGTTTCCCGTCCTTTTATGTATTTTTTTGTCTGGCGGCTATTGCCCGGTGGTTCGTTTTCCTGTCTCCGCCAGGGTGGGGTGTATGTTTGCTGCTGCGGGGCGGGTTTTCCCGGCAATTCCCCTTTTCCCTGTACTGGGAGGGTGCTTACCCCTGTCTCCCGGTATTCCCCATTTCCCCTGTGTTGTGGGGATGCATACTCTTGCCTGCGTGGGGGCGGGTTCTCCCGATAGTCCCCATTTCCCCTATATAGCGGGGCTGCATAGCCTTGCCTGCGCGGGGTCGGGTTCTCCCGATATTCCCCGTTTGCCCTATATTGCGGGGCTGCATAGCCTTGCCTGCTTGGGGGTGAGTTTTCCCGATACTCCCTATCTGCCCTGTATTGCGGGGCGGCATAGCCCTGTCTGCTTGGTGGCGGGCTGCTTCGCCGGGGGATGGTGTGTTCGTACTCATCGGGGTAGTACTCCGGTGTGTACGGGGATGGTGGTCGCCGTGAGGGGTATGTCGGCTCTACGTCCGCGTATGATGCCGGTGAGTACCGCGGAGGGTAGTGTGGCCTGTCCTGTGTGTGTGGTGTTGTCGGCCGCTGTGGAGGGTAGTAAATTTCCTCCCTCCCGTAGTGTCTCCTCTCCGTGTACCCCCTGTCCCTTTCAGGGTAATAGCGCTCTTCCGTGTCTGTGTGTTCATCCCTAGGCGGTCCGCCGCCTGCTTGGATGGCAGCTATCGTTAATTTTTCCATCCTGTCCACTAATTCATCCATCTTCTGACTAGTGTCGTCCTTTTGTGGATGAAAGTGCTGATTCACGGCTTTCTCCGTAGCTTTTTCCGTGATCTTTTTCCCTGCCTCTATTGTTTTAATGTTATTCAGCATGTGTTGGATCGTGGGGTTGTTCATGATGCACAACCTGTCCACGATGGATGGTCTAAGGCCCTGCATTAGCAGCTTAACTTTCTGCTTGTTCGTCATAGCTGTGTTATATTTGTCGCACATTAGCAATTTTGCGTTTACGTACGACTGTGCGCTTTCTTTAGGTCCCTGTGAACTCTGTCTGATTTGGTCATACAGGTCCTCATCATCTGGTATGAGCTGGAATTCACTTTTCAACAATAAAATGATTTCCTCCCATGTGGCATTTTCTAGGTTGTCCTCATGAAGCTCATACCATGTCATGGCCGCCTTTGTGAGGTATGCAGGGAGGAGCCGTTTTCTGACTTCATCGCTCCAGCCATTGATCCGAGCCGTTCTATTGAAGGCCTTGAGGTATTCCTCGGGATCCTGGCCTTCCCCCGTGAACTTTGTGGGGTTGATCATGGGGTATTCTGAATGCCTGTTCATTTCCTGTTCGTCTGTCACTTGTGGCCGTGTAAAGATTCTAAAATGTTTACGCAATCGCGTGACAAGGTGTTTGTGTTGTTTGGAGGGGAATTAGCCTCACTCCCTGTGTACGATACGTGTGTTACGTTACCAGGTGGCTCGTCACCTGATATATCTTCACTGACGGATGGTGTTTTGTCGTACTGTGTGGATTTGACTACATCCACAGTCCTGTCTAAATCCTGTTTCACCGTTTCCAAAATAGTGTGTATGTCTAGGACTGCCCCTGTCGTGTGATCGTCTGCTTTAACAGCGTCTGTATCTAATAACTGTGTGATGCGCGCGAGCAGATTATCAGTCTTCTGCTCTGTGATTTGCAGTTGCTGCAACAATAGGGGGTGGAGTGTTGGCAGGAAATCTACCTCACTGTCGCTAGATATTGGTGATATTTGTCCGTGCGCACTGGTCTGGGCCTGGGATCGTGTAAAATGTGTGACTTGTGCTGCCGCTGCAGGGTGTTGGGCGCGGATCTCTGATGCCTTGAATTCGAGTTCCCTAAGAAGTTGTACTGCAGTCTGGTCAGTTATCAAGTCACTGTTCTTAATTTTTAACTTCGGCAGGAGTGGAGTTGTACTAGCCGACAAATGGTGCGCAAAGTCTCTTAGTGTGGTTCTAAATGTGGTCATTTAATTTCCACTGATTTTGCACTATGGGGAAGGTGGGGGTGGGTGTAATAATACAAATCCCTGTGTAATAAAGGAAAATTGTGGGACGTAATGTAGGAGAAAAAAAAAGTCTCGCTTGGCTGCGTGCGGTAGGGGTCGTTTCTACCACGAGGGCTCGTTGTATGAGTCCTACCCTTATTGTGCGTGGTAGCAGCGCCTCCACCAATATGTTTTAGATCCCTTAGTTGGGAGGTTAGTTAGGGCTAAAACACTTATGTCACTGTACTAATTTGGAAGGTGGTTCCTAGGAGAGGGTAGCTTCCCGTAGCTGGGTGAGCTTACCAGTGTAGTGTGCTGTTTGGCGTTTAAACGCTAAGGGGGTGTTCCTGCAAAGACGCAAGTGTCGATTAGGGGATGGACCTCTAAATGCAGGCTAATACACCGGCCTGCCAGCTGGATGGAATGAGTAATACAATAGGCGTGCTTACGTCAGCGGCTCGACGTTATGTAGTCGAGTCGCATGCGGGAAGCACAATGAAACCTAACCAAGCAATTACTGGCTACTATGGTCACGGTCAATCGTGACGAGAGTCAGGAAGGGTATGAGGATGTAAAGAGGCGTGTAATTATCAAGACAAGTGTCATTTACTGACCATGTGTTTATTGGTCAGTGAGTGTGAATTTGTAAGTCCCTTGTAGGGGAATGTAAGCAATGATACAAATAGAGTGTACAAGATTATGAGTGGGTGTTTACAAAGTAAAGGATTCTGAGCACTTTGCTGATTCTCACCTGATGATGCAACTGGAGCAGATGTCGGCTAGGGCCTTCGGCGACGCACACTGTATTACAGTTGATGCTCCAAAAAGGCCTCCCTTCTTATAGTTCTTGGCGGTGCTTGGTCAGCATTCCGCCGACGTAGCTGCCCCAGTTAGTTGTTGTGTAGATGTTTATGTTATGTGTCGCAAGTAGTTGGCCAACCACCCAAGCTGGGTGGTCGCCTCTTGCCGTGTAAAGGTAATGTTCTGGTCTTATGATGTTGCCAGTTAGGGTGTTTTTAGTGAAAGATGGGGGGGGGGTGGCTTTCAGGGGGTACAGCCCCCCGGGCCTTTCGAATACTTACATCCTCACACATCGTTCTTGCTCCGCAATTCGCAGTGCAACTAGGAAGCCCCAAAATTATCTTAGCAAACTTACAATAGTGTCCAGGATTGCCGTTCCTTCTTCTAAACACCATACTTCCACTCCATACTGTACTCTTGATATGACAGGTGCATTTAATACACTTTTGTGAACTTTGTGTTCAATATTCGGTAACTTATGTTCTAACACTTTAACACTCGCCAATGCCGCTAGCCCTTTCGATTTTGCTCTTTTAATTTGTTCAGTTCATTTTCCATTACTCGCCAGTATCGTCCCTAATACATTTTTTCACAGTCTCTAGTTTTGACCCATACATGAACCAATTTTCATTCTTAGCCAGTTTAGTTCCCTTTTTGCACACCATAACACAAGTCTTTCGCGGATTAATTTTTAAATTGCAGTCCTCACAGTATTTCACAATCTCATCAATACTATGTTGCATATTAGGAGCGGTGTTGGCGAATTGCGCCAGCTAATCTTCGGAGTTGATCTTTCTTATCTTATCATTCCATTGCACAGTCATTTCATGTCATTTGTCCTAGGCTAAGTTCTGGTTATTCCACTGAAATCATCCTACTTTCCGTCCCCCACCACTACCATGTGGAAATCCAAAAGCGAAGATATTCTTATTTGTATTTGTAGAATGACCGACTGGCCCTTGAATTTCCTGTAAACGCTCTGTCAAGCAGGGCTGTACAAAATACACTGGGATCTATCGCAAAACACTGAAACAAACACTAGGCCTTTATTATTCGAAACAACCACAGCAGTTAGAAGGGGCGTTAAACCCATTATATTATTATTGCCGTCCCCCGTGGTGTATGAATAGCACGCGTTTCTCTTACCTAGAAGGCACCGGAGTCGATTCCATCCAGACATTTAAGATCTGACATGAGGGATGGAAAGGGGGAGCTGTTATTAGTCGTTGATTAATTTTGAAGGCCTTGCGACATCGTGATCATGTAGTCCCGTGTACTTTGGTGTGTGTGAAATCGGTATGATAATCTGTGTTATTGTTACTGGTGTAGTGTACTATTGTGTACTTGTAATTGAGCCAGGATATGGTTAGGAGGGGGCCATGCTCTAAATTTGGGCACAATACCGGCATTTGCCTAGAGTAGAAATGAGAAACCGCGGAAAACCATTTCTAGGAGTGCTGAGGTATAGCCCGACACAGCAGTGTCTGCCACGACGCAGTTACGCACTTCAGCTCCTTCACACCTCCTCTGGCACACATGACACGTCCTTATACTCCCAGAGTCCCGATGTAGCAACATCGTTCATTCTCTGCATGGACAGGGCCGTGATGACATAATGCTACGCAATGTAGATGAGAGCTTCGCTCACTCGTCTCGTCGTTGTGCAACGACTTAACTACATTACATCAGCTCCTCAACTCATCAGCAGTTATAGTAACGAAGCAGTTTGCTCTACTTACCTTGGTTTTCTCAGATGCTCTTTCTAGCCTAGTTGAAATCGCAGGTTTTGTGTGTGTTTAAATACTATGCTCTCGACTGAATACGTGCGTAATATTGATATAGCGGTAAACTTCTTGTTGTTCTAATCGTAAGCCACGGGTTTGAAAGACACTGACGATCAACGGTCGCAATGCCGCCTGTGCTGTCCAAGTTAAAAACAAAAACATTACACAGTCAGGCGAGAGAAATAATAACTAATGTGCACAATTTCATGAAACAAGAAGCGGAAAGGAGCGTTGACATACCTATAAATTTGTCAAACGGGCAGCGATGACTGCTGGAGTTCCTGAGCGTACAATTAGGGCAATAGTAAGTGTAAAAAGGTTACGGAGTCAATGGAGGGCATCTCTACATATTTATCCACACCTGGTAAAGCAAGACGCGGGCAGCCACCACATCTTCAGCGGATAATTTTAATCAAGACGTAATACGACGATGTATATGTGATCTACTGGCACGGCTCCCTCACATTTGCGCACCCTCAAAAGCCAGCTGACTGCACCATGATTCGATCCTGCAACCATGGGCAGAGCAAGCGAGAACGTTACCGCTGACCCACGCAGTCAGACAATTTTAAAATAACATAAAATGTAAACTACTGGGCGTAGAATTGTGATTCGTGTTTCTATACATTCAGGAAAATGCTGCCTTTCATCCTATTCATACGCAGAAATCGTATCCTACCAAACATGACCCAGCGGTGCGCGTGATATTTCGTTTCGCACTTAAAAGTGACGCGAGCGTTCAGTCGAACTAGAACAGTCCCACTCCTCCCACTGTTCAGTGGCCACGTCTCTCCGGTCAGTCATGCCGTGGCAGAGACTGCTGTGTCAGGCTTTACGAATCAGTACTGCTTCAGGAGAAATCTCGAGAGGACAATTGAGTACCTGCTTGATATGAGAAGTAGTGCCCCATGATCTAAAACCAAGGTGATGCGGCTAAGAGTGTCGTTACCATTATCCTGAACGCTAGATCATACTGTATATGTGACTTTATAATTCACACCCCTGGGACAGTCAAACTGAAAGTAACTTCCCCTCCAACAGTCTACAGGACGAAAGGTTGGAACATGTAAAGAGTATGTTATGTGTTGAATGCAGAATGGGGGAAGAGAGGGGAAGTTGCTAATGAGCTATCACAGGCGCAATCGGACTATCATTTATCGAAGGCCCAGATCACACTGGCGTCAAAAGTCTGTCCGATTTTAACAGTTTAATTAACTGGCGGAATTAGACTGCGCCCATTAGGAGGCGTTAGAGCGAGCAGAAGGATGTCATCTGCAAACACTAGGCCCTGGATATCATGATTGTCCAAACAAGGGTTGGACCGTTGCTCAAAGCCCTTAGATTCGAAAATGTCGTACGAATAGCAAAAAGAGCACCGTTGATAATTTGCAGCCCTGTTTTAATCCTAAATTTCACTTTATCTCTCCCACAATTACATCCTTTTTAATTTTAATTGCACATTTCACTTCCGAATACACATTCTCAATTGCTCTTATCGTCTTATATGACACCCTGATCTTTCCCAATTCAGGAATGATAGCTCTCCTGCTCACTGAATCGAACGCCTTCTGGTGTGATTAACTATCAGGATCCATTGGATTAAACAATTTAAGGTTTCCATTATCAGACAGAATTCTGAGTGAATTCAGAATCGAATAAAGTTTGAGCGTTAAGGAAGTTGAAGGGAATGCTAGCATGTACAAAACAAGAAAAGGAGAGATAGAGAGCATATTGCTTTAACATATATATTTTCAGCATTTATATAACAAACTTTATAGAACATGTTAAAGAGGTTAGAAGGACTGAAAACATTTGTTTTAAGTTTTTGCTTGGAAGGCTTCACTACTGACAAATAAATTACTTAGATAACTTCCCAACATATGGGACACAGTGTTTTAACAAGAAATTGGCTTTAACAAAGTCAAAGAAAAGTATGAAAAATTTCTTATAAAGACAACCTTTGTGAATATTACACAAGTCATTTACTAGAGAAGAAAAGAATAGAAACATAGCCTATAGAAGGGGCTAATGGCAGTCAGGGGCCTAATCCTGCCGTACCTTATGAAGTGGGAGATTCACTTGAGTTACCATAATGCAGAGAAAGGCAAGCCATGAAACATTTCCAAAGGAAGTGAAATGACAGAAGCAGGTAGGCATGTGATATATGAAAGTGAACCATGAAGTTGTTCCCAAAAGGAAAATGGCGAAAGCAAGCAGATTCGTTAACCTCCAAGAAAATTTCTAAAGCAAGCCGGTATGAATCTTTCCTCGGAAAGAAGTAACATGATACAGTTGAACAGCAAATTAAATTTTACAAGACACAAGTTGCTCTGAACATAACATATAGTTTTAGAAATACACAGTTACTTAACAGGTGGATTGCGTTGTTTGCAACCGCAGGAGAATGCAAATCAGTTGTTAACATAACTGTACGTGACACTTGGTACATTTAAATACTTTTAGAATTTTGTAGATTTCACACAAAGAGCTTTTGAGTAAGCCATTGAAACGAATACGCAGCTAGAAACTTATTCACTTTGTAGAAGATGCGTACAGGAATAGCTTTCCGTAGAACGAATGAGGTGCATTTCACACATGTAAATGTTCATTTTTCAAACATGTCGTAGAAACACGAAGAATGTGATCCAGAATAAATTACGAAGCGTAGATAATACTTCTTGATGTAGAGTTGACGATGATAAAATAAATCTAGATGAAGTTTTAAGTCCGGTTTGCAAGACTGGTGGGTAGTTCTGTGTCTAGCGAGGAAATCACAAAGTTGACAGCCAGCAGGCTGCTTAAATAGCCGACCAACGGAAGTTCTGGTGGTTTCCATGTGACGTGGTGAAGAAGACTTGCGGTGATTGGCCGAAGCGATACTGAGGCGAGGAAGCCAGCCAAAAAGAGCGCAGCAATGGCATCCAGACGAACACGAGGTTTCGTCGCGCGTAGAGCGACCGTAGCGCATTGCTATAACACTTGGAAAACTGTCTTAGAAGCGAACTTGACTTATGCAAGATATATAAGTAATTAACCAAATACTTGATTTAAAGTAGAAGCGTTATTAAAAATGAAATGTGGTGACCAAATAGAGGTTATTAAAAAATAAATTCATTTTTGTATGACTTGACACTTCACATATACTAGAAAAATTAATTAATTAATTTATTCCAAATGCGAACATACTGCCAGAGGGGCAGCAAGAAAAACAAGAGAAACAAAAAAGATATACAAACAGGACTAGAGTGGCAAAGGAGAAACACAAGAAATTGGACGAACAGAATGTCCAGAGGGAGTAATTATTTTTACCACTCTTACCCTATTGTCACGACCGGTGTTGCATTTCACTACCCTACCGGTGTGCCAAACAACAGGAGGACTGGAATTTCTTAAAAGAATCAAATCTCCCTCCTTGTGGTTTGGGTGAGCGTGCTGCCACTTCCCCCTCCTTGGAAGTGAGTTTAAGTACTCCAGTCTCCACCGTTTCCAAAATTTATTCCTAAGACTTTCTACTCTTTTCCCAAGAATGGGTAAAGAAAGATCGAGCTTACGGTCGATGAGAGGGGGCGGAGCATTTAAGGAGCTGCCTATCAAGAAATGACCAAGAGACAATGGATGCAAATGAGGAGGGTCGTTAGACAAAGGAGACAGAGGACGGGAGTTGACAGTGCCCTCAATGAGAACTACCAGGGAATTGGATTCTTCAAACGATAGGATGGAATCTCCTATGGTTCTTTTGAGATGAGTTTTAGTCAGCTTAATACAAGCTTCCCATCTTCCACCATGATGTGGAGAATATGGGGGCATATAATGCCATTTAAACTTTTTCAAATGAGCATAATTATATAGTTGCTCGTTGGCAGAGCGTGAAAAGAGAGCCTTTTTCCATTGCTCAGAAGCACCAAGAAAATTTCTGGCGTTGTCAGAAAAAAACTCAGAAGGAATTCCTCTTCTGGCAACAAAGCGAGTAAAAGCAGAGAGAAAGTAGGAAGTAGAAACATTGGTGATCAATTCAAGGTGAATAGCACCAGTAACCATACAAACAAAGAGTGCAATGTACAACATGCCTAGAATCTTACGCATAGCTTTAAGGCTGTTAGTTTGGTATAGGAATGGACCCGCATAATCGATGCCAGTTAGAAGAAAAGGTCTGCTGGGAGCAGATCGAAAAGAAGGAAAATCAGCCATAAGTTGTTGAGGAAACTTAGGTTTGGCTTTAAAGCAAGGAATACATTTTTCTTTACATCGGAAATGACTTCGTGCATGCCATTGATGGGACAGTACTGCTCGCGAATCAAACATAAGAGCGTACGAGTGCCAACGTGTAAAAGCTGGTAGTGAAACGGGCGAATTATAAGTTTGGTGACGTGATCTTTTGAAGGAAGTATTATGGGGTGCTTCTTATCTTCAGAGCAATGAGAAAAAGACAATCTACCGCCTACTCTTAATAATCCATTATCATCAAGAAAGGGGCATAAAGCGAATAGTCTGTTCCGCTTTTTGAGGGGTAGCCCCTTAGATAGAGAATTAATTTCTTAAAGAAAATTTCATGCTGAGTAAGCAATAAAACTTTGGTTGTAGCACACTGTAATTCAACAGTAGAAAGAATATCTTGAGGAGGTAAAGGTTTTTCTTACACAAAGAATTTCCATCGAAGCAAGTAAGCTACAATGCGAATTAGCTTTTGAAAGGAGGAATACCTTTCAAGCAATGAAGGGGTAACATTGGTTGCAAAAGCAGAAGCGACTTTACGAGTTTCAGGAACATTCGTTAAAGTAGAAGAAGAAAGGGCTGGCCAAAAAGAAGGTTCTTGCAATAACCAATTTGGACCATGCCAGAAAAGACTAGATTTAGCTAGCTGTTGTGGAAGACATCCACGAGAGATGATGGCAGCTGGGGTTCCTTACCAGAGACGTGTTTCCATTGAGAGGAATTAGAAAGAGTTTGGATTTTTTCCACCCTGTTGACGACGAAGAATTGCCAAAGTGAAGGGGGTTTCGTGATCCAAGCTAAAGTGATAGCAGAGTCAGTCCAGTAATATATCTGACTGAAATGACAAAAGATTAGAGATAAGCTTTTTAGGTAATTCAGCTGCGAGAAGGGCAGCGCATAATTCTAAGCGAGGTAAAGGGACAGTTTTCAAAGGGGCTATCTTTGACTTGGTACAAATTAAATTAGAAAATGAAGGAGGAGTGCTACTACTGACAACATAGGCGCAACATCCATATGCCTTAACGGAGCTATCTGCAAACAGATGCAGCTCTAAGTTAGAAGCGAAAGAAGTAGGGATTAGAACCCTGGGGATGTCTATAATAGACAGATCAAGAAGATGATTACGAAAAGAAATCCATCTTTCCAAAAGAGAAGGAGGGATGGGATCATCCCAATCGGTTCTTAGAGACCATAATTCTTGTATGAACATTTTGGCTCTAACTATGATAGGAGCTATGAACTGAAGAGGGTCATAGATTTTAGCGATTTCTGAAAGTACTTGTCGCTTGGTTTGAGGAAAAATATTAGACAAGTTAACCTGATAGAAAAAGGAATCCGAAATGGGATACCAATGAAGTCCCAAAACTTTAGTAGAATTATCAGTAGGTAACAGCTCGACAGGTGTGTCAGCGTTGACATAAGATATGAGCTGAGCCAGTACATCCTGGGAATTAGAATTCCATTTATGAAGTAAGAAACCTCCTCCATGAAGCAATGCTTGGAGATTACGTGAGTGCTCGAGTGCTTCAGAAGGGGAGCTAAAGGAATGAAGAAAATCATCCACATAGAAGGACTTTTTTAGAAGATTACAAATGTCAGAGGATAACAGATGAGAGTCTCGCTCAGCGAGATGCCTTAAAGTGCGTATGGCCAAGAAAACAGATGGTTTCAGACCATATGTGACAGTTTTTAATTTAGAGATCTTTATGGGTTTTGAAGGGCTGTCACGCCATAAGATTTGTTGCAAATTTTGTTGCTCAGAATCAATCAAGATTTGTCTATATATTTGCTTGATATCGGCTATGACACCCAAAGGAAATAAGCGAAAGTTGAGTAAAACAGAAGTAACCTGTAAGTCAGGTATCGTTTAAGGAAATGCCATTGGGATTAGGGGCGGAACCATTGAAAACAACTCGAATGTGTTCCTTAGTGGAAGGATTTTTCCAAACAGGGTGATGATTTAAATAGACACTATCATCAGAAAGGGTTTGTTTGTTAAGAACTTCCATGTGACCAGAGGCTTCGTAGTCTTCCATGAATTCTACGTATTGAGCTTTGGCTGAAGAATCTTGCTTAACTGATTTTCAACAGCAAACAAAGCCTTAAGAGCGCAAGGATGCGAATTTACCAAAACGGGAGGGGAAGAAATACGAGGCATAGTGACAAGAAATCTACCATCTGAGTTGCGAGTGGTAGTTGCGAGAAAAAGTAGTTCGCAAAAGTAATCTTCTGTAGAAGGTGGAGGTGTGGAATCAATATATTCAATTTTCCAAAATTTCTCCAAAATGCTGTCCAACTCAGCGTGAGTTAAATGACATTGGGATGAAGCCTGCACAGTGGCGAGTGGGATATGACCTGTGACTAGCCAACCAAACTTGGTGTGACGGGCGTAGATGCTAGGACTAATATTGACTCTAGAAGGTGGAAAATTTTGCCAAAATACATCAGCACCTAGCAAAATATCAACTGGGTCACTCTGATGAAAGTAAGGATCAGCTAATTTCAGATCAGAAGGGAAGTGCCAAGTGACAATCGAAAAGGAATGACTGGGAGTCGGAGCTCCAATAACGGGGATGGACAAACAATTTAAACGAAGGTTAGTACCAGATTGTACCGAATCCTTAATGTTAAGATTTACAAATTGCAAAGAAGTAGACTTACTGTTGTTAATTCCAGATATCTCTATGGAAGTGGTATGAGGCTTTAAATTTAATTTCTTAACCAAAGAAGTGGTTATAAAATCGTGGGTGGCAGCATTGACGAGAAGAGCTCGTACGGAGTGCCAATTGCTCTTAGAATCTTGTACCTGCAGTCGCACGGTAGATAGCAAGATCTGAGTGATGCGACAAGAATTGGCAGTCTGGCTATAGGACTGAGCGCTTGAGTCAGAATGGGTGCCAGAAGTAAGCAACGTTATTTTGAGAGGTTGAAGAAGTAACACTCGCTAAAGGTTTGTTTTGAGGATGCTCAAGTTTAGGTTTTTCAAACCGACGTAATGAGGTGTGGTGACGCAGTTTACAGTGTACTGTGACAGTTTGACGGATGTCCCACGTCCACATAAGCGCACATCTAAATAACAGCAGAGCATAAGACTCAAAAACATATCGGGGTAAAATATGAGCAAACAACCAACGTTGTAATTAAATACAAAAGGCTTAGCTGTTATCCAGATGCTCACTACAGCAAGGATAGAAAGGAGCCAAGTTTCAAGAAATCATGAACGACCCCAGTTTTCTATAAGATAAAAATGCAACAGGTCAATTTATTCATTCGACCATGCTACAATAATACAGTCTTTCTTTCCACAGGGAGATAGCTAAACACACTCCTGAAATAAAATACACCCTATCGTCCCCCTGGGACCCTGTTATAAATATGCCCTATTCAAATAACGACAATTATTAAATTAAAAAATCAAAATTTTAAACAACGAAAATATTCAAGTATTCTTCCAACTATTAGTGAATGTATAGTTTATTACTGCAGCATGTGTTATTACAAACACCATTAACACATTCATGATGTGCATATAATTAATAGTCCTGTCTGACATCAATTGGAAAATTATTTACAAGTCACAACAGCATTATATTTGCAAAATTTCTCAAAATTATTTGTATGTTCATTATCTTTGTTATTTATCAAGCCATCAAAACTATTTGGCTTATGAACAATCTGTTCTTCCATTTACCTGATGATAAATCAGTTATCTCACCATCGTAAATTTCCACACCTGGAATTTATTAATCAATCCAACAACCTTACTGATTTAATATAATATGTCTTAAATATATAAATTTATTTACTTGTTAAACTTGGGTGTAACTCGCTATTATCATGTAATTATCAAATTTTATATAAGTTATGGATCAGTTATAACGACTAACAAATTCATCTGAAATCGAGGTCAGCATTCCCAGAATGCCCCATATCACTAAGCATTAAATAGGCTTCACATCTATATCTCATCATAATATTGAAAGTTTCAAATATTGATCGTTCTGCAAGATCAAAATCATTCAGTAGAATATTTGTAAGGTTAGAGCAAAAGAAAGTAGAATACGGAATTCTACTGATGACATTATCTGGTTGAAGGCGTGGGGTTGCTACAATGGCCAAACCCTTCTTTTTGAGTACCGTAATACAAGGATTCATCCTCCCAAATCATTAACATATTTCACATACAACACCATCTAACCATAATTACTATTTCCATATTTCTAAATTCCATTGAGCCTCATTGCTTCAATTAATGGATTAGAATAAATACTGTGGATATGTACACGCATGTCGTCCCAATTCAACTCAACTACCATGCCAGATAAATCATTTAGCTGTTATTAAGAAATATTTTTCTAACATGTTCATTTTGTCTTCAAATTGTCATCTTACAAACACTCCCCTATTTGACACAACAGCTCTACACCGCAACTTTCCTTTCCGAAAATATTGTCATCATCTCCTTAGAGAAATCCAAATTACATTATTCATCAAGACCTCATTACCTCTAACTATAATCTGATCCAAAATTCGATTATGTGAACACCACAGAATGGTTCACTATCACCCATAAATTTATTATTATTATTATTATTATTATTATTATCAAATATCTCAACAAGACAAATACAATTAAATTCCAAGTTTACGATCCCAACAGATCTTCAAAATCCTGATAATCATCCAACATGATTTAATCAAGTCTTATCGAAAGTATTACAATTATCAATTATTATTATTATTTTTATTATTAGAAAAATCCTAATCGTATGAAAAATCGAACTCATTAGGTAACGATTGAGTATCTAATCTCCTCTAATATCACTAAGATCAACTCACATAGATCATTAATTTACGTAATTATCATCGCCAGTAACTATTTCAACAAAGATAGCCTTCAATCAAAAATGAGACAAAGAAAAATTATGTACAAGACTGTACACCAAGAAAATCAATGAAATGACTAGCTAACTATAGAAGCATGGATGCCTTGAAAGTATGTCATCATCCAACGATAAACCGTACCGTGGATATGCTAGTCTTCCTGGCACAAAAATACAGCCTAGAAATCCATAAGAAGGATCCAGTCATTATGCTTTTGCATAATTCAAAAATAAATGCTGGTATCAAACGATGATTCCTAAAATGGTTGAATGAAATAGTCGACAGTCTGCAAATCACGTGTACTAACTACTAGATATTAAAGATGATGTTCACTTCCCTTGACATTGGTCTGCAACGATGAATCCCTTTGCTGCAGCAAGCCACGACCTCACCATGCCGCCCGCTCGCACACGTGTATGCGGTAACACACACATGTCACCATCGGCTCCTTGTCACGATCCAAAGTTCCAAACATCTGCCTCCATCGCACCACCAAATATGATTTAAAACTCCATAATGACGTTTCGGTTCATGGCAGTATTATTCAAAAGTTCATCCTGACGATTCACCACCACGAATTCCTGTGCGGTATCCAGTAACACTATGACTTGTGCCATGAAAAATCACGTAATCTACACTGCTGTAGTTGACTACTGTCACCCGGTCATTTACCGTTCCGAAATCAGTCAGCGTTACAAGCATGACTGTACACGACCAATTTGCTCGCATTCTACTGATATTATCGCAGTACGCTGACGAACATTGCTTGCCATATTTTCCAACTTTAGAGCTAAGTTAAATCCTCTGGTTGAAGATATGCTCTTATCAATATTCGGATTAGGAATATGATCCAGTATGCAGCCTAACTATCTGTGAGATTGGATATTAGTCCAGCGCAGTTTTGTACACACAAAAACTAGCCCCACCTACAGAATGCTATCAGTGGACAACACTGAAACAGTGTTTTCTCGTAGAGTAATTCTTGGCAATGTGTCTGGTACTCGTAATTCAGTTTAGAATGAGCGTTCGAATTCATGCTCGCTCGACTCCGTATGAAATGAATCTGGTACTATACTGCTCTCTCCAACAGTTGTGCCCAGTGTAGTAACCTCTCACGCTGTCCCGTGCGCATCCAGCTCGCGCATCTGACGTAACGTCTCGCCCTACAGGGCTCCACGCAAATTTCTCCTGGCGCTCTCTTCAAACAATCCCCAAAATATAATAGAGAAAAACAACTCTCATATCCTCGCCATGAGCTCCCTCAAAATGGGCACATCCACCCCACACATGCTCAAAATAAAAATCTCCATTTTCATTTTCCTTTTACAGTTGTTTTTCGACTTTTAAAAATATTCCTTGAGATTCGCAGCACTATACGTTCCCACGATGTTTCCAGATGTAATGTCTTCAATTCGATAACTGCCATTATCTAAACTCTGCGCTACTCTGAATGGTCCATTGTTTAAGCTGGCAAACTTTGAATATACTTTGTTGCTGACATCAGATAGAGTAGGCTTACTAATCAACACTAAAGTTTCTTCTCTCAGAGACTCTCTATATCTCCTTCCTCTAACTCTTCTGTTGCGTTTTTCTGCCTTTGTTCGCAATCTTCGTAATGCTTCCACTTCACGTCCTCTCTGATTCGGCTCGATCTCTGGTGGAATATATACGATCCTGTCCCACAGTCGTATGGGTTTCTCTCCATGATGTAATATTGATGGAATTTTTCCCGTGCTTTCATGCACTGTAGAATTGATCGATTTTAACGCAATGGGAATCACATCCAACCATCCCTCGCCAATGTTCATTCGCACAGTAGAGACGACAGAACTTAGCTATCTCAGACATCTGTCTCTCTGCTGGGTTACTCTCTGGATGTCTTATGGAACATAACACCTGCCTGATATCCAATTCCCTCATGGCATTTCTGAACTCCCATGATGTAAACTGCGAACCATGGCCTGATAATAAAAATTCAGGCTTTCCAGCTTCAGGAATAACGCATTCCCTTATCTTTTTAATTATATATCTGGAATTGATTTCTGAATAGGATGGATCATTGTTTATTTGCTAAAGACGTCAACCGTAACCAAAATACGTCGGTTGCCCCTTTTTGACTTAGGTAGCGGTCCGTAAATATCAGTGGCATATAATTCATGAGGCTTTGATGGGATAATAGACCTCGATATTTATCTCAACAAATGCGAATTGTGTTTGCTACGCTGACACAAATCACAAGTCTTGATGACATCTTTGATGGTATTTCTCATATGTTCCCAAGTAAACATTTCTTCAATCATGCACACCGTTTTATCCACTCCTGCGTGTCCCAAACGTCTGTGTGCTAACCGAATGATGGCTTCCTGTAACCTAGGACGTATGACGATTCGTAGTTTACTATGATCAGGATCGATGAATTTATATATAACACTGTTCAATAATACATAATCTCGCGTCATTCTTTCCATAACTGGGTATTCAACATCAGTCGGATCCTTGTCGCGATGAAGATATCTGTAAATGTTTCTTAACAATCCGTATCGCTTTTGGACTTGTGGTATCCTTTCAAGTCTTCTCAAAGTATCCTCATCTTCTTGCATAAGCATTACTGGTAAAATCCGAAGAGTAGGCTCCACGACTCTGCTTAACAAATCAGCCCCCAAATTAGCTTTTCCTGGTCTATGTTCAATGGTCACGTTGAACTGATGCACGAATAGTGCCCATCTCGTGATCCTATCACTGGCAAAATTTGTTTTAAGTATAAATTCCAGAGCGTGATGATCCACTCTGACTGTCACTGAATGTGCAATAAGTAACTTCTTCCAGGACTCTAATGCAAAAACGATCGCCAAAGCTTCAAGCTCCATTGTGTAATTATTGCGTTCTGATGGTTTCAACTTCCTACTGATGAAAGATAAATAGTGTCTTGGGCGATTCTCATCTTCTTGAAATAAGATGGCCCCTATCCCTATATTCGATGCATCCTACTCGATACTAAATTTTTTCACAAATTCCGGATATTCCAACTTGACACTCTTGAGCATTAACTCCTTAGCCTTATTAAAAGTTTCTTCACGCGAGTCATCCCATTTCCATTTATTGTCCTTTCTTAACAAATTCTGCAAAGGCGCTACTACATCAGTATACTTATGGCAATGTCCTGCAAAGAACTGGCAAGATCCTAAGAATTGTCGTACATGCTTGACTCGTGTGGGTCTAGAAAATTCTGCAATCGCTTGAAGTTTCTCCTCATTTGGTCTGTAACCATTACCATCCAAGATATGTCCAAGAAATCTGATTTCTTTCTTAAAGAATTGACATTTCTTCAAGTCAACTTTGTAATTTGACTTCCTTAAATCCAAGAATAAATTTCGCAGGTGTAACATGTGCTGATCTTCAGTCTGATGCTACCAAAATATCATCCACATAGCATATAATTGTATCTTTAACCTCTTGACTTAAGTTCTGATCTAAGGCACGTATCAAAACTGCTCCTGAAGTCTTCATTCCAAACGGAAGTTTTCTAAAAACATAGGTCTGCTGTTCGAATAAAAATCCTGTGAACGTTTGTGAAGCTTCGCTGAGTCTTACATGATGATAAGAAGTAGTCAAATCCACTGTTGAAAACCACATCTTATTCTTGAATTTTCTCAATAAATACTTGATCAAAGGTGGCCTATCATATTCTGGCAATAGTCTTGAATTCAGTGATCTGGCATCAAGGCACATCCTTAAATTCCCATCCGCTTTAGGTACGACAGCCAAAGGTTTAACGTAAGACGTTACACATTTCTTAATAATTTGATCCTTCTCAAGGTTTTGGATAATCTCTTTCACCTTTGTCCTGTGCTTTTCTGGTATCGGGTACAACTTAGCATGATATGGACTATCATCACATACTTGGATCTTATATTCAAAGTCCTTAATCTCTCCTGGTCTTGTATCAAAAATATCATGGAATTCTTCTAACAAACTCGTCATCACTGCAACATGCTCAATTCTCTCATTAGCCTTCTCAGTGTTTCTATGCTCTCAAAAACCTTGGTCCATCTCACTTGTCCCACGGTGTATTTCCCTTCATCTTCGAAATAAACATCTCCCGCATGATGAAATTTAATCGTATCCGATTCCATGTCTAGAATAGCCTGGTATTTCTTGATAAAATCTGTCCCCAAGATCAAATCATGCGCAATATCTCGCTTAACGACGAAAATATGCTCGAAGAAGCATCCTCCAATCTTAATCTTTAAATACAGTTCAATCTTGCAAGTGGTATCCTTATTAGGGATAATACCTTGGATCTTAATTCCAGCTATGAGTATTTCTTCAATATCCTCCGTTAACTTCCATAAATTGTACAATCGTTCGCTTACCAAACAAAGCACGGCACCTGTGTCTATCAAAGTGTGTACCTGTTTCCCATACACCTCACAAATAATAATAGGTAACCTTGTTCTCTGTCCAAACTCCTTTATCTCGTGTTCTTCCTGAATCAAGTCTTCATCCTCGACTTCCCATTGAATAATTTTGGAAATATGCTGCGTTGGAATTACTTCGGCTGGTTCTCTCGTTCCGAAATCGACGTTTTATCATTCTTCCCAGCCGAATGATTAATACCAGAAATACTAGGTTGATTTCTTCTATCATCTAATTCCTTCAGATATTGTTCACTGTCTTCTCCTCTCTGCTGAAGATTTTGTCTTTGCTGATCCCTGAACCTGTCATTGTTCGATCTCTCATATAGTCGATTATAACCTGTTCTATTGTATGGCCTTTTGTATCCTTGTCCCCTCCAGGAATACCAATTATTTCCATACCTTCCTCTTCTAATGTAAGGTTGTCTATTATCTTGTTCTCTTCTATCTCGATTCTCCCTCGACGTTTGCTCTTCCCTATTCATATCATTCCTATCACGCGTTGTCTGACATTGTCTATCCGATAAGACAGCATATGCGGCTTGATTTTCTTGCTTGCTATTCCTCTGCTGGTAAAATTGAGCATTGAAATGGTCTAAACGCTGAAAGACTTCATCAAATTCCTCCATGTTCTCGACATTAGCAGAAATAAGACTTCGTTGCACCTCCTGCGGAAATTGTCTAATTAATGCAGGAATTAATTCGTAGGTTGGCATAGGTGAATCGAAACATTGAAGTTTTGCAAGCTGTTTTTGCAAAATAATTCGAATATTTGGTCGGCTGTGACATAGAATAACGTTTCACGTATAACTCTGCCCTGATATTCTGCTGAGTTTCCGGTGACCAAAATTTTCACAATAGTGCCTGTTCAAACTCTTCATAAGTTATCAAATTGCAACTAAAGGCCCTAAACCAGACGAGTGCTGGACCGTCTAAAAATCTACTAATTACTCTCATATCCCTATCTTTAGTAACTTTAGCATCCTTCAGATAATCTCGCACCTCCCTCAGAAATTCAACAGGTGAAACATTTCCAGTCCCTGAAAATTTAATCGGTTTCTCTTCATAACTCTTTACTAATGTGATCGGAGTAGAAGTACGAATGGTAGAGACTCCTTCTGACCTACCTATCTCTGATAATCTTCCTCTATTTGCAAAAGTAGATTCTCCTGTTTCTCATCAGACCTCTATTTATACTCTTCCAATTTTCTCTCCAAATTGTTAACAGACTGTCTAACTTCCTCTATTTCATTCCTATTTTGTTTTCCCTCTTCTTCTACTTCCATACTATCCTTCAACTCTTCTATTCTTTTCATCTGACTTTCCTCTTTAACAGTTAACTGATTCTTTCATTTTTCCACAGTATCCCGAATAGATTGAATGTCTCCGGATACTACTTTAATCTCTGACGAAAAAGCTGTCCTCACTTCTTTAACTTCATCATGAGTTTCTTTCACAAGCTGTTCCTGAATATCTTTAATTACTTTTTCTTTAACCTCATTCTTCAATTCTGAGACTACTCCTTCCTTTAATTGTTCTACTATTATTCCCTGAAAATCAGATGTAACCTTCTGGACTACTTGTGTGGAATTCAATGTACATTCCTTCATCGTACTGATCTCTAAAGTTGCTATGTCATCTGTTATCTTCAAAACATGATCTTCTAACTTATTTTCCAACAACCTAACCATCTTCTGCGTATCGTACTTGTGTTGAGCTAACTCTTCCTTCATCAAACGACGACTATCCTGCAAGCTTTTCTTCATATGGCCGTAGTTAGTAAACAAATTATCTTTCAAATTCTTCCCGGTATCTATGATCCTCGCTTCCAGACTTAAGAAATTCTCTTGAGCTGTCCTAGCATTATCTTTGATTTTCGTTTCCAATGATACTACTGTATCCTCAATTTTAGCATCTATCGCTCAGATAGCTTATCCTCGAACGATTCCATATTTCTCGACATCCTACATTCTATTGTTTCTATCTTTTCTAACATTTCGAATTTCAATGAGTTCGAGTTTTCAGTGATTTTACATTCTAAGCTTTTTACAGAAGCAGAATTCTCTTGTATTTGACTTTCGATTTTAATTCTAAACCTTTCATTTTATTATCTATTGTTAGTTCTAGAGAAGCAGAATTCTCTGTCATTTTATTTTCTAGAGAAACAGAATTCGCGACTATTTTATTTTCTAGAGAAACAGAATTCTCTTTTATCTGAGTTCCTATTTTATGTTCTAGAGAAGCAGAATTCTCTTTCATTTTCTGACCCAACTCTCGGATCATTCTAGTAAGTGCTTCCAGTGCACTCATAATAATTAGAACACTGGGATACGATGTCAGTTGATGCTTGAGGAAACTTAAATCTTAAGTGTTAGTACAGTGATTATGCAGACACGACCTTGAACTGAGACTTCATTACGAATAACTTATTAATTCTTACATTTTCTATTAATTTGCTGTGAAAAATCACAAACAACAATCCCAACAAATTCAAATCTAAACTATGATGCGGTGCATTCACGATCCTGAATCCTACACAGACCCCCATCTCCTATGCCAATCCAAAAATCAAATACCACTCGACCTCGAATCGAAATTCGGAATCAAATCGCATCTGACTCAGAAACAACTCAACATGTAGGCAGTCAAACTCGTGCCCCACACGTTGTCGCCAAAACTCATCTACCTTACTTAATGTGACCGTTTTACGGATGTCCCACGTCCACATAAGCGCACATCTAAATAACGGCAGAGCATAAAACTCAACAACATCTCGGGGTAAAATATGAGCAAACAACCAAAGTTGTAATTTAATACAAAAGGCTTAGCTGTTATCCAGATGCTCACTACAGCAAGGATAGAAAGGAGCCAAGTTTCAAGAAATCATGAACGACCCCAGTTTTCTATAAGATAAAAATGCAACAGGTCAATTTATTCATTCGACCATGCTACACTAATACAGTCTTTCTTTCCACAGGGAGATAGCTAAACACACTCCTGAAATAAAATACACCCTATCGTCCCCCTGGGACCCTGTTATAAATATGTCCTATTCAAATAACGACAATTATTAAATTCAAAAATCAAAATTTTAAACAACGAAAATATTCAAGTATTCTTCCAACTATTAGTGAATTTATAGTTTATTACTGCAGCATGTGTTATTACAAACACCATTAACACATTCATGATGTGCAGATAATTAATAGTCCTGTCTGACATCAATTGGAAAATTATTTACAAGTCACAACAGCATTATATTTGCAAAATTTCTCAAAATTATTTGTATGTTCATTATCTTTGTTATTTACCAAGCCATCAAAACTATTGGGCTTATGAACAATCGGTTCTTCCATTTATCTCATGATAAATCAGTTATCTGACCATCGTAAATTTCCACACCTGGAATTTATTAATCAATCCAACAACCTTACTGATTTAATATAATATGTCTTAAATATATAAATTTATTTACTTGTTAAACTTGGGTGTAACTCGCTATTATCATGTAATTATCAAATTTTATGTAAGTTATGGATCAGTTATAACGACTAACAAATTCATCTGAAATCGAGGTCAGCATTCCCTGACTGCCCCATATCAGTAAGCATTAAATAGACTTCACATCTATATCTCATCATAATATTGAAAGTTTCAAATATTGATCGTTCTGCAAGATCAAAATCATTCAGTAGAATATTTGTAAGGTTAGAGCAAAAGAAAGTAGAATACGGAATTCTACTGATGACATTATCTGGTTGAAGGCGTGCGGTTGCTACAATGGCCAAACCCTTCTTTTTGAGTACCGTAATACAAGGATTCATCCTCCCAAATCATTAACATATTTCACATACAACACCATCTAACCATAATTACTATTTCCATATTTCTAAATTCCATTGAGCTTCATTGCTTCAATTAATGGATTAGAATATATACTGTGGGATAAGTATATGCATGTCTTCCCAATTCAACTCAACTACCATGCCAGATAAATCATTTAGCTCTTATTAAGAAATATTTTTCTAACATGTTCATTTTGTCTTCAAATTGTCATCTTACAAAAACGCCCCTATTTGACACAACTGATCTACACCGCAACTTTCCTTTCCGGAAATATTATCATCATCTCCGTAGAGAAATCCAAATTACATTATTCATCAAGACCTCATTACCTCTAACTATAATCTGATCCAAAAATCGATTATGTGAACACCACAGAATGGTTCACTATCACCCATAAATTTATTATTATTATAATTATTATTATTATTATTATTAAATATCTCAACAAGACAAATACAATTAAATTCCAAGTTTACGATCCCAACAGATCTTCAAAATCCTGGTAATCATCCAACATGATTAAATCAAGTCTTATCGAAAGTATTAAAATTATCAATTATTATTATTATTATTATTATTATTAGAGAAATCCTAATCGTATGAAAAATCGAACTCATTAGGTAACGATTGAGTATCTAATCTCCACTAATATTACTAAGATCAACTCACATAGATCATTAATTAATGTAATTATCATCGCCAGTAACTATTCCGACATGTATAGCCTTCAATCAAAATGCAATAAAGGATAGTTATGTACAAGACTGTACACCAAGAAAATCAATGAAATGACTAGCTAACTATAGAAGCATGGATGCCTTGAAAGTATGTCATCATCCAACGATAAATCGTACCGTGGATATGCTAGTCTTCCTAGTACAAAAATACAGCCTAGGAATCCATAAGAAGGATCCAGTCATTATGCTTTTGCATAATTCAAAAATAAATGCTGGTATCAAACGATGATTCCTAAAATGGTTGAATGAAATAGTCGACAGTCTGCAAATCACGTGTACTAACTACTAGATATTAAAGATGATGTTCACTTCCCTTGACATTGGTCTGCAACGATGAATCCCTTGGCTGCAGCAAGCCACGACCTCACCATGCCGCCCGCTCGCACACGTGTATGCGGTAACACACACATGTCACCATCGGCTCCTTGTCACGATCCATAGTTCCAAACATCTGCCTCCATCGCACCACCAAATATGATTTAAAACTCCATAATGACGTTTCGGTTCATGGCAGTATTATTCAAAAGTTCATCCTGACGATTCACCACCACGAATTCCTGTGCGGTATCCAGTAACACTATGACTTGTGCCATGAAAAATCACGTAATCTACACTGCTGTAGTTGACTACTGTCACCCGGTCATTTACCGTTCCGAAATCAGTCAGCGTTACAAGTATGATTGTACACGACAATTTTGATCGCATTCTACTGATATTATCGCAGTATGCTGACGAACATTGCATGCCATATTTTCCAACTTTAGAGCTAAGTTAAGTCCTCTGGTTGAAGATATGCTCTTCTCAATATTCGGGTTAGGAATATGATCCAGTATGTAGGTTAACTATCTGTGAGATTGGATATTAGTCCAGCGCAGTTTTGAACACACAAAAACTGGCCCCGCCTACAGAATGCTATCAGTGGACAACACTGAAACAGGTTTTCCTCGTAGGCTAGTTCTTGGCAATATGTCATGTACTCGTAATTCAGTTTAGAATGAGCTTTCGAATTCATGCTCGCTTGACTCCGTATGAACCGAATCCGGTACTATACTGCTCTCTCCAACAGGTGAGCCCAGTGGAGTGACCTCTCCCGCTATCCCGTGCGCATCCAGCTCGCGCATCTGACGTAACTTCTCGCTCGACAGGGCTCCACGCAAACTTCTCCTGGCGCCTTTTTCAAACAATCCCCAAAATATAATAGAGAAAAACAACTCTCATATTCTCGCCATGAGCTCCCTCAAAATGGGCACAGTATGCAGACACCTTTAGAAGAGCAGCTCATGCTTGTCCGGAAGACAATTGAAACAACATTTGTCTTGAGTTACAACTTTCTTACGGTCATCGACTGACATAGATTTGAACGACGAACAAGCATATAGAGGATGAAAGTTATTACAAAGAAGGGAGTTTTGAGCAGTACTCTGAACTGAAAATACTTGAAAGCTCGCAGATTTCTTGTTAAGAGTCGCCTTGCTGATTGCACCTTTGCTAGAACTGGGAAGTTCGGCTTGATGACAACAGCGGAAAGTACCTGACAACGATTTTTTATGAAGGTAACCAAGGTGTGAAATGTGGGATCAGGTTGATCGATTAAATCTGATTCCCATGCCTTTAAAGTTTCGGAGTCGAGCCTGGAAGTTGTAAGGTATATTAAAAATACAGTCCAATGTTCGACAGGCTGCTTCAAGTGCTCTAGTGCACGTACGTGAAGCTCAACTGTATCTCCTAAATGGCGTAGAGAAGAAAGATTATGAATACGGCAAGAAGGAATTTTAAATAGGGCAGTAATGTGTCTGTGGATACGAAGCTTAGGGGTACCGTATCTTTGCTGCAGCACATCAAAATATATAGAGTAGTCATCGGCAGTGAGAGGATGTGCCTCTATTAACATAAGTGGGGGACCTTGCTAGACGGACTTCAAATAGTGAAATTTCTGAATGCTAGGTATCGAAGAGTCGCTATGGACTAGGGATACAAACAATTCCTCGAAGGAATCCCATCCTTGTTCGTTGCCAGAAAAGGTTGGCAGTGAAATCCTAGGTAGGATTGGTTTGGAAGGAATGACTTGTTGATCCTTATGTATTTTAGTTAAGGTTCTGATTAAATCTTCATCTTCGGCAAAGCCTTCGAAATAGCTTTCCTCCGCCTCACCTCGATCTCGCTCGTGATTTGAGTCGAGAAGCTCAAGTTCAGTTTGGAAAGAGGAATATGATTTAAAGTCATTTTGACATAACTTAAATTTTTCAGTGAGAAGGCTCAGATTATGATCGTCGAAGCTTTTCTCAGTCAAAAAGGAACGAAACCTAGATAATTGTCCCTTGAGAATGGCACGATTGCCCAATAATTTTTCAGCGGTGGCAATGGCAGAGACTGAGGTACCACTCACCCGTACTTCCAGTGAAGTTGCTGGCAGTGAGGAAACGTCAAGCTTGACAGCAGGAGGTGACTGCGGCAGCTCGTCAGAATCCCGTACCTTCTCCACCTTGATGGAATCCGTTACAGCTGTGAAAAGTCATACACAGTATTAGATAAGATATTATCATGAAGCAGCGTGCTCTCCAAGATATAAGTTAAGTTGAATTGTATCAGAACTAGTCCCGAGGGTTTCTGCACCAAAAGATATGGTGTGATTAAGTATCACGAACCATTGGATTAACCAATTTAAGGTTTCCATTATCAGACAGAATTCTGAGTGAATTTAGAATCGAATAAAGTTCGAGCGTTAAGGAAGTTGAAGGGAACGCTAGCGTATACAAAACAAGAAAAGAAGAGAGAGAGAGCATATTGCTTTAACATATATATTTTCAGCAACTAGTTCACAAAATTTATAGAACATGTTAAACAGGTAAGAGGGACCGAAATATTTGTTTTAAGTTCTTAAGTAATTACTGACAAAGAAATTACTTAGATAACTTCCCAACATATGGGACACAGTGTTTTAACAAGAAATTAGCTTTAACAAAGTCAAAGAAAAGTATGAAAAATTTCTTATAAAGACAACCTTTGTGAATATTACACAAGTCATTTACTAGAGAAGAAAAGAATAGAAACATAGCCTATAGAAGGGTCTAATGGCGGTCAGGGGCCTAATCCTGCCATACCTTATGAAGTGGGAGAGTCACTTGAGTTACCATAATGCAGAGAAAGGCAAGCCATGAAACATTTCCAAAGGAAGTGAAATGGCAGAAGCAGGTAGGCATGTGATACATGAAAGTGAACCATGAAGTTGTTAAATGGCGAAAGCAAGCAGATACGTTAACCTCCAAGAAAATTTCTAAAGAAAGCCGGTATGAATCTTTCCTCGGAAAGAAGTAACATGATACAGTTGAACAGCAAATTACATTTTACAAGACACAAGTTGCACTGAACATAATATATAGTTTTAGAAATACACAGTTACTTAAATGGTGGATTGCGTTGTTTGCAACCGCAGGAGAATGCAGATCAGTTGTTAACATAACTGTACGTGACACTTGGTACATTTAAGTACTTTTAGAATTTTGTAAATTTCACACAAAGAATAGCTTTTGAGTAAGCCATTGAAATGAAGACGCAGCTAGAAACTTATTCGCTTTGTAGAAGATTGGTACAGGAATAGTTTTCCGTAGCAGGAATGATGCGCAGTTCACACATGTAAATGTTCATTTTTCAAACATGTCGTAGAAACACGAAGAATGTGATCCAGAATAAATCACGAAGCGTAGATAATACTTCTTGATGCAGAGTTGACGATGATAAAATAAATCTAGATGAAGTTTTAAGTCCGGTTTGCAAGACTGGTGGGTAGTTCTGTGTCTAGCGATGAAATCACAAAGTTGACAGCCAGCAGGCTGCTTAAATAGCCGACCATGTGACGTGGTGAAGAAGACGTGCGGTGATTGGCCAAAGCGATGCTGAGGCGAAGAAGCCGGCCAATAAGAGCGCAGCAATGGCATCGAGAAGAACACGTGGTTTCGTCGCGCGTAGAGCGACCGTAGTGCATTGCTATAACACTTGGAAAACTGTCTTAGAAGCGAACTTGGCTTATGCAAAATATGTAAGTAATTAACCACATACTTGATTTAAAGTAGAAGCGTTATTAAAAAATGAAATGTCATGAACATGTGGTGACCAAATAGAGGTTATGTAAAAATAAATACATTTTTGTCTGACTTGACACTTCACAAAAACTTGAAAAATTAATTAATTAATTTATTCGGAAATGCGAACACCTTCTCCAAATCAATACATGTGATGAACAGTTTACCTCTATTCCTCCTTGTGTATTTGTCCATCAACGATTTCACACCATTATATTGTCACTGCTTCTTATCCCTTTCTAAACTCTGTTTGGAGTCTTGAGAACACCGAACAACCCTCTTCCCACGCCATTAAACGCTTGGTTAAGACGCCGGTGTACATTTTGCTCAGATTATCAAGCAATGTTATGCCTCTATAGTTACCTGGGTCTGCTTTATATCCTCGTTTCTTATATATTGGCAAATTATCCCCTCCTGTCACGCCCTCGGAAATCTCTGTCTTTCAAAAATCTTGTTAAATCTTGTTAAAGATTTTTACCAAGCTTTCCAACATAAAACTATATTTAGCCAACTCTTTCCAACTTTCGTTTATTATCCCCGAAATAGCACCTGACATTCCTCCTTTACTTTTTGACATTACTTCCCTGACTTCGTCTATTGATATGTCTTGGTCCAGCATAGGCAGAGTGACATCCAGCCCTCTCGGGACGCCAATCTCATCTGGATTTCTCCTGTTATCTTTAGCATTTAACAGATTTTTTTAAATATGTAATCCAGGCTTCATCACGAATCGAACTCCTGCCACCACTTCTGCGCCCCCTGCGGTATGAATTTATCCTGTTCCACACTTTCCTACAATCGTTGGATTTGGAATCTTGGTTTAGTGCTGCTACTTCTTTCCCCTGCAACTCACATTTTGTTTTGCTGAGCAATTCCCTATATTCTTTCCTTGGACGACAAACTTCGACTCTTACTGTTTCATCCTCTTCTTTCTTGTAAAACTTCAGTGCCCTGATAACTTCAGTTTTCTTGCTTCTACAAGATTCATCGTACCACCTTTCAATTCTCTCTACATTCCTCTTAGCTTTCACGAACATTTTCCGTCCAGCAATCATAATTGTATTCTCCATCATTTTTATTACCGCTTCGAGTTTGATCATTACTGATATTTTAACTTATCCCTACCTTTATTAGTTCAACATTTTCTCCCTGAAAGTAGTTCTGGAACTCTCTGCAGTTTTCCTCCCTCCCTCTGAATCTTATTACTTTTCTCTCCTTAGATTTAACTTGTGGTTCTCCCTTTGATTTTGTCTCCGCTCCCTGCATGTTAATGATAATTGGTAGGTGGTGTGATTCCCCCCATTCTGCAACTTCGAATCTATTAATTAGAGCAAGTGTTCCTCTGGAACATATTGCTAGATCTACTACGCTCCCTTAATTTTCTGTTATATATGTAAAGTTGCCTCCTTCATCCCCCACACAGACACCATTTAGTTTATATAGCTCTTCTGCACCACACAGTTCCAAAATCTTTTCTCCGTTTTTCTTGCATTCCCAGTCTATGCTATGTCTATCCCCAAATGGCAGCTCAGCAACCTCTTTACTATAAAGGGGCTTTCTGTCTGCAACCCTAGCATTAAAGTCCTCCATAAGCACAATCTCTGTCTCCTCATATATATTTTGAATTCTATTTATTTCAATTGTTAATCCATCGAAAAAGGTTTCTCTTGCATACAGGCCCGGTCAATACATGTGAGATTTTCGAAGTGAAATGCCATGTCCTGTGGTTCGGATTCCACGTAATATGGAGGCCCCGTGGTTCGTGATCGCGAGATTAACAGTCACGTAAAACTACAAGCTTAGCTTTTTCTTGCATACGGGGAACTCTCCGGAGGGTTGAAGACAAAACCTAAACAAACCATTCCTTCCCCCTGCCCCCTAATTTCTGATTTTACCCACGCTAGTTCTTCCAGCTCTGAATCAATAAATTCCGATAATTCACGCACTTCCTCTTTAATTAGAACAAAAATCCCACCCGGGGACCTACCGATCCGAGCTTTCCTAACTTTAGGTTTTGTATATATTGTATAGCCATCTATTTTTACCTCATAACCTGCAGGGAGCCAACTTTCCACAAATCCCAAAATCTGCATATCTTCTATTAAAGTCTTAACTACATCATTTCCTCTCATATTTAAAAAATCCCTCTATATTTACACATGCAATATTCCAATTTATTGACTTTTTCCCCTACCCTCTGCGCTATTGGTGGCTTTGCTTCTAGTATGTCTAGATTTCTCCAGCTCTTGAATACTACCAGCTGGAGAAGAGATGACTTCCTTCTCTACGTTCAAAGGCTCTCCAGAGACTTTCTTTCCCCAGAGTTACTTTTCACTTGTTACTCGCCGTTTGATAGTCTCACCTTGCTGTATGTCACTCACTTCTCCAGTGTTGCTGCTGCTGACCTGAGTTTCCCCCGATCGTGTAACTTCCGCACTAGACTTTGAGGTCGATGGTCCCTGATGTGTCACTACCACACCTTCCGCTGATTCGGCAGTCCTTACTTCCACATGAGTAGGGGGGTGATACAGGAGCTGGATGACAGCCTACTTTCCTACGAAGTTTGCCGATATCTCACGAATCCCTGGTCGGGTTTTGATGTGTGAAGTGTCGTAGGACTCGGGGTGACGCCCTCTTTCCTATGGAGAACGCTTTTCTCCCCCCAAACTAAAAACCACCAACATAAGCCATCAACATAAGTCAACAACATAAGCCATCAACATTATCCATTAACATAAGCCACCAACATAAGTCACAAACATAAGCCACCAACATAAGCCATCAACATAAGCCACCAACATAAGCCATCAACATATGCCACCAACATAAGTTATCAACATAAGCCACCAACATAAGTCATCAACATAAGCCACCAACATAAGCCAACAACATAAGCTATCAACATAAGCCACCAACATAAGCCATCAACATAAGCCACCAACATAAGCTACCAACTTAAGCCATCATCATAAGGCACCAACATAAGTTATCAACATAAGCCACCAACATAAGTCATCAACGTAAGCCACCAATATAAACCACCAATATAAGCCACCTGGTGTATTCTTTGGAATACACGGTCAGTCAGAGTTAGCTGTTGCTGCTCTTTGTTTATTTTATTTAATTTCTTTCTTCGCAGACACCAACAGTGATCTTTTTCATTTTCTCTTTGTGCAAAGATTTATTTGTTCTTTGAGTCTGTTCTAGTTTTGTAACTTCAATGGAGATCCTAGCGACATCTAGCAGCTAACTGCCGAAGTTCTTCAATTTCTCTGAGCTCAAGAAGACTTCCTCACCAATTCACCAGGCGTCGTCCTTTTCGCCAGCTAACATCTCCTTGAAGACACCGCTCCAAGATGAATTCTATTTCCTGTATAAGAATTTCAGTTTTAGTATGTTGTATATTATGATATATACTCTCTTGTCTCTTACCCCCTCTCCCTTGCTTCCCTTTCTCTTTTCCCTTGGCTATCTACCTCTGTCGTGTGCGGAATCGCTCGTTCTCACTTCTCCTAGTTCGGCCGTCGAGTGTACAGTGCAAAGCCCTCTCAGGGCCAGTCTCCTGTCCTTATGAGACATTTTTAAACCAGACGCCATGTCTGTATTTTAAGTCAACGGTCACAAGGAACCATCGCCTGCTCTACACGAAAAAGCTAAGTACAAAATTTCAATGGTTTCAAACACATTTAAATGGGTTTTAAAAGGGCTAAATGCTTTTAATACAATTTTATAGGCAGTGTGTGGAATTGCTAACTATTGTGCAATAACCATCTTCGAGGGATTTTTCTTGTCATGCTTTAGCTATCTAAGCTGGCTTTAACACATGAAATTCAGTACTTGTTGTACAAATTAAATGGGAATACCTTCCCATACCGAGGGATTCATGTTAAATTAACCACTGTCTATAAACATAGCTTTTTCCATCGTGGGAACTCTCTTGCCCTATTTAACTGTCAGCATGGCTCTGGAACTTTCCACATGAACCAATCTTTCTAGCAGTCAAGCAATCTAGTATTATTCACTCCAAATATGGGAATATTTTTCCTCACCGAGGAATTCATGTTACATTAACTGCTGTTCAAAACTTAATTTGCTTTCCACCGTGGGAACTTTACCTCATCATTTAACCGCAACCTATAAACTTTCCAACGCAATAAACTTGTTCAAGCTCAAATTAAACTAAGTGTTCTACATACCTGCAATAACTTTCTTTTGTTGTACGAACTCACATACATTGTAATGTGCCCGTTTAGACCGGAGTCTGCACGACCACATATGCATTTTACCAATAATCAGTCAGCACGAGAGTCAAAATATCCCGGAGCGCCAGATGGGTTAAAGCAAATCGCAAAAACGACATCAAATGAAAAAAATGCTTTACTGATTTTTGGCTCAATGCAACAATAAGGATAGAAGGAGATTCAATTGGGCGTAACACATCAAGTAAAATTATCTCATTTTATTTTGAATTTAAAATTGACTGCAAAAATGCTCAAAACAGCATCACTCACGTGTGGCGACCCACACTCCTATTTACACAATATACAGAAATTTTCCAAACACATTTGACAATTATTTTTTGGAAACACAAGTCTGATTGTTAGTCCTGTAGACTGTGTTCCAAAATTATTTATGATTCAATCCAGTTCAAATTTAATTGTCTCTACTGGAAATATCGCAGTTCACTGTTTGAATTTTCACATAATATTAACACTCGTAAAATAAATGTTCATAGAATTTTAACTTTCACTTATTTTTCCAGTTTCAAAAATATATATTGTCGAAAAATATTATTATCATTGAATCAACACAAATTATTTACACATATTAATAACATCTGAAAAGTATTTGACCTTGAGCATAGCATCGAAGAACTGTGCGAAGCACAACAAAAATTAATCGTTCTTCTGACATTAAACATTCGAGAAGTGACTCGATTATGAACTTCAAGTTCCTAACAAAATATATGATTTCTAAATCATCAACTTGATCAATAAACTGTTGAACCATTCAACTATTCAATTTTCCACTTGGAATCATTATTATGAAAAAATATTTATATTCATGGCCATTTTTAGCAACTTTCACAACTTGCAATTCTTCGACAGAATGCGGAAATAAGAATTGTAGCTTCATAAGAAATTCATTTAGTTCATGGCACTAGGATTGAAAATATCCTTCAAATTATTCGTGGTTAAAGAATTATTTTTAATTGGCAGTGGCCCATTCGATTATTTGTGTAAGAACACAATATTCCAACAACAACGGCAAAGGTCTTCCTCTGAAGAAGAATAAACTGCTATCATGACAAATCCGGGTTCTAGCAAAATCAAAGTCTAAATGGAATTCGTAAACAAGGTTGAAATAAGAACTGATGGTTTTAAGAAATAACCTTCGGGTCATTCATACGACGCAATGTGTAGTTCCAATACTCCTTCTATAAACCAGAGCCATCGAACCTGCTATTTGATTGATGCTCGAAAAAACCTCTTCATTCCTGCGACTTAAACATGCGCACCTGGGAATGGCATTTCAACTACTCCACACATATTAATTTTCTTCCCAAAATTTATACAATAAATCAAGCCTCTGCTTGTTATCAACACTGGAAGATTAATAAACTTACAAGTTTATTTTATTTTACCATTCAGTTCAACCCGTGAATTTACCATACTTATGAAAATCTTTATTTCACTTTCGAGTGTATTTACGTCATGATTTTATATAAATACAAAAATATCCTATTTGATACAAATATCAATTGCTTCCCGTTTCATGCCTCTCCGTGTTATCTGAAAAATATACTTTGCTCATTGCAAATATTAACTGTTGAACCAGAACTGAAATGTTGGTTGAATGCGGGCTTGCGCTAACCACTCTCCTTCGGAAAATCTCCTGTTCCAAACTAGAAATGATTAAACTACTTCATAGGCTCTCTCTCAATACATATGATTATTATAAAATATAATATCCAAGAATTATTTAGAAAAATTATAAAAATTATTATTATTATTATTAGTGGATTATTATTATTATTATTAGTTATATTATTTTAAATATGTTTAATTATCATCTCATTATGTGAGAATCCACATGTTCGAATCTTCGAATATGGAAAAAATATCCATTCCTTAACAAAAATAATTTAACTCAACCATTACATCGACGGTTTTCCGTGATATCCCTAAAATATGAAATATTCAAATAAATGCTCGAAATGCTCGGTCATCGATCCTAAACTGTTCTGAGTGCTGAAAATACTCAGAATAACTCTAATAAGTCTTGCGTAAATCATTGCAAGATTTAAATACGAAGAAAAATATAAATGTGTTGGTCATCTGCTGAAAAATAGTTTGTTCCAATTAGCTAGGCATAATATAATTCAAATGTGGCTTACATTTCTTGATGGTCTTGAAGCGTAGTGAACCTGGTCTGTACCAGATTTATCCATAGACATGCCCTATCGGACAAGCATGTATAATCCTTGTATCGGCCGCCATTATATACCCACAATCCGTCTAGTCAGACATAGTGGTAGTATCTCTTGACGTTTGAATTAACTGTTGATCCATTTTAATATGGACTTCTATCAAAGCCATAACAGTTTGTTTAAATGGGGTCAGATCTAAGTGATCTATTCTTAGATATGTCAGTTGTAACGTAACTCACGGTAATCTTTTCAATACAAGAAGACACTGACAATCTAACCAATCAACGGCTGTTCTGAAGATCGTTCCCTGGGCATGGCTTCACACCATCTACCATGCGCTAAGCAACCTGTAGTTTCCCTTGCGTAGACTAATGAACACCACCGTGATAGACTGGTCTTCAATGTACTGATAGATCGAAGTGGTTATTAAGTTACAAATATAAAACTGACTGAAATTGGACTAAAATATCCAAGTATTAGATTATTACTGGACTGTGACAAAGTACTATTTCTAGACAAAGTCTAGTATATGTCCATGTAGAAATATAAAAATATTTCTCCAGTGTCTGTAGAAAATAATCAATCACCTCAGTGATTCTCCTCGCCGGAAACTTACTAAGTTCCACTCGTAGCGCAGCACTTTTGTGACTATCACAACTTTCAAAATAACTTCTGCGTAGATCCGACGACCATGTGCCTTGGCTCAGCGTAGTAGCACCTTGCTAAGCAAGTGCTTGTGTTGAAGTGAGCTATCGATGCCTCGGCCGGCCGGCTTTTATTCAAAACAGCCAGGGTCACGCGTCATCACGCTGAAATCTGGAAATCCTCATATCTCTGGTATCCCTGGTCCGATTTATTTGATACTAATTGCATTCTCTTTCATTTGGCCGTGCCAGTAATCTGATCCCAGTCTCAAGTCTCTACTCCATGGCTAACTATTTAATCAATAAATAGCCTCGACCTCTGCTATTACTCGCTACGTCACTTGACATGCAGTTAGCGGTATATTCTTTCCAATTCCTTCTCGAAGCAATGTAGCGCGATATTCAAATATCTCAACTTTCAAAAGCGGCTGTAGCCTTTCCCTTGATATCTAGGTGTCTGAATCTTGGAATACCCATTCCTAGAGTTGGGCACAGTAATAGTGAACATTTTCAACTTATCAGCAAACTATCAGTGCTTCGAATACGCGTGTGCTAATCTCAACCACGCCGCGTACGTGAGAGCAATAAATCTGGCCATGACTTTATCCTAAAGTTCCTATTTCCCTTTCCCAAATACCTTTTACTAACGAAATTAAATTTAACTATTGGGTTATCTCTTTTTCTACGAGGCTTAGCCCTAAGAGGCTCCCTCCCATCTTGTTGGATTTATAACATATTCACTCTGTTTCAACTTGCGGCTAGTCCACATTTTAATTGTTCTTCCCTTCTAAAATTAGGGAATTGTACTTTTTCTAATTAAAAAGGAGTTAGCTAATTGTGTAATCCAGGCTTCGTTAATGAGACCTGTGCAATTTTTTGTATATTACATCTAGTAATTTCTGTTTAAAATAGCGGTAATTTCCGCTTGTAATTTGTCCTTCTCTTTCTGTTACAATCCGGAATCCAATATTTGTTCATAGCCCTTTCGATTGCCACAAAGTTAAAAGTTAAGATTGCTTTAAAATTATCGTTACAAACTTCAAATGTTTTAATCGTAAGCACACATTTTAAAAATCTTTGTAAGATTTTAGTGTTTTATCAGGTTCGAAACTTGTAGTCCATTTAATATTGTTTATAAATTGTAAGCCTCTTATTATTAGGTCTGAGACCTTGGCATTTTATAACCAATTGTTATTCTTATCTCAAATTAAATCCCAACCCAAGTATTGTTAATCAGTTCAATAATTTATAGTTTGTTAAATAAATTATTTCTATTTTTGTTTTATCTCTTTCGCTAGAACTACAGTTAGGCAGGACCTTCTCTTCCCTGATTCTTCCCCCTATCTTAAGTTATATTTACGAAAAAACAACAATTTTCGTATCAGTAAAACTTTTACCACTTGTTGCATTGGAAACAAAATTTCAAATAACAACAGTTTTAAAGTTTCTCTTAGCTGTTACAGCTAATTCTAGTAAACCATTGAAAAAAATATAGCTCGCTCCGCAAGCTACCTATTTGTAGAGATTTTCTCTCTGAATCATGTTTTACTTTCAAAATCCCAATTTTGTTTAAGTTAGGTTTGAGATCTTTCTCTTATCTAAACTTTTAGTCGGCAACCTGCAGGGTAAAAGTGTAGCCTACCTTGAGAGCAACAATTGCCATTCTTGTAGGATTTTCACAAAAAATATTAAAAATATTGCTAAAAACATTAAAGTTGCCTGATCCCTTCCCACTCTCGAAGCATTCGACTATTTTGCCAGAAATCCAACAGTTCCCAGAAATAAAAATATCACGGCAAATTCAAATTATTTCAGCCTTTCAAAACGTTCTACAAAATCTAACCCTTTTGAAGGGAAAAACAGTAAATCGTTTTCCTTTAGCATACTTTGTCTTGCCAGACTACCACCCGTCCCAGTAGTACCAACCTCAATTCATGCTGCGCTCTCAAGAGGAGAGCCTTGTGCGGGTCCCCTCTAAAGTTAGGCATCTCATAAGTTTTGCACGGCGAAATTCCTTTTAATATATACATTTACGTAAAGTTTAGTGCTGGATTCTCATTCTATCTGCCAATACTTGTCTCTACGCCGAAACCCACCTCCTTTTCTCTCTTATCATCTTCCCTTAGGTAGTGTTAATCCTCAGCAAAAACCTACCACCCGAACATAAGCCATCAGCCCCAGGGGGAGTGTGACAGGCTTCAGCAGCCAGCACAGTTTCATATCCTTGCCGCTGAATGGAGACTTCATTCATTCCATTCCCTGACCCGGTCGATCGCAACCGATTCTCAATATCAAAGATAGGAAAACGAAACATCGTATCACGTTCCGCCGTTCAATCAAAATATCGATTGTTCTATTGAAATACCGTCACCGTGGCCAGATCGCATAAATATGCCTCTGCCATCCATGGTTCATGAAATAGCGATTCATGCATTTTCAAGCATGGCCACCGTAACTAGCCACCGATATAATTCATTCATAGTTAACTGGTTAGCGCGCTAGACTTTGGCCCACAGTATCTCGGGTTCGATTGCCTGCCATCGCATAAGCCTCGGCGATCCATGATTCATCAAATATCGATGAAAGCATTGCCAAGCATGGCCACCGCATAAGCCCCTGCGATCCATGATTAATAAAATATCGATGAATGCATTGGCAAGCATGGCCACCGCATAAGCCTCTGCAATCCATGATTCCTAATATATCGATGAATGCATTGGCAAGCATGGTCACCGTGGTCTGTCACATCTAAAAACGAATCGTCGTATCACGACCCGCCGTTCTATCGAGCATCGGAAAACGAACCGTCGTATTACGTCCCGCCGTCCCATCAAAATAGCCATGCATTTTTTCAGGGCATGGCCACCATTGCCAGATGAACTTTTTTTTTTTCAAAAAAGTAGCACTCCCACTCTTAGTTTAAAAATAGAGCGTGTATTTTTTTTTTTTTCAAAAAATAGTTTTGTACGTGGGTTATAGTTCCAAAATTAGGAATTTTACAAAAGAGGTTGTTTAACATCAACCAAAGGTCTTTAGCCCCTCTACCTGTAAACCAAGTCTCAAGTCTCTAGGACAAAACAAAAAAATTGAACATGACCTATGGTTTCAAAATTAGGAATTTTACAAAATGTGTGTTTCACATAAATGAATGGTCTTCACCCCCTCTACCCCCAAACCAAGTTTCAAGTCTCTAGGACAGAAACAAAAAACTCCAATTTTGAAATTTTATAGTTTGAAAAATATTTTTTTTTACAGAAATGTGTGTTTGACATAAATAAAAGGTCCCTACCCCTCTAACCCCAAAATAAATTTCAAGTCTCTAGGATAAAAATTACTTTTACACCCTCTAGTAGGGGTAGTTTTTATTTCGGGCGAATAATACGTTCACGATAGGAAAGAGGGCGTCACGCCAAGTCCTACAACACGTCACACATCAAAACCAGACCATGCATTCGTGAGATATCGGCAAAGTTCGCGAGAAAGTAGGCTATCATCCAGATCCTGTATCACCCCCCTACTCACATGCTTGCTCCGTATAGCTGACTCCTGTTGCTGCGTCTCCATATCCTGAAGCTGTGTCATTGTCCATATCCGCTCCCATTTGTTACCGCTTGCCGTCTGTCTATTCCCCTTGACGGAAGCCTTTAATCCAGAGTTCCTTGCCTTTATCAAATGAAATTGCAAGGTCCTCTGATCGCTCACCTCTTCTTTTCTCATGTCCCTTCTCAGATTCTTGGTGTTTGCGAGAATTTACTGTGTCATCAGTAAGGAAACTAATGACACATTAACGGGCCTTTTGCCCTTGACTCAACCTATCCTGAACACATTGTCAATATCCGAGTCCCCAAAGTTAATTGGCATACCGTCCCTAATCACTCGGAGCACTTTGGACAGTAGATCCTTGGTGCTTTCATGGACATCTTCCGTTAATCCATAAATGAAGACGGTTATTTCCTCTCATCCTGCTTGCTCTTCCTTAATTCCCTCACCTCCTCTTCTAATATCCTCACCTTTTCTCTTAGATCCTTTATCTCTCTACTGTTTTCAGCCAGCCTTTCTGTCACTATTCCGATCTCTTCCTTTATACATGTCTTCATCTCCTTAGATTTCTTGCATTGCTTTCGTAGAATGTCCCGGATTTGGTTAGTTTGGGATGCCTCCTTTACAGTTTCCCTTATTTTGTCAATTTCTTGCCATCCTAACTGTCCAGGCCCTGGGTTTGACCTCACTCCTCCAAATATCAGCAGCGTCGCCACGACCACCGCTGACATACCCGTCACCAAAACCCCCATCTGCTCAGTGACATTGCCCACTATCACTTTCCCGACACCGATATCGCACTTTACTCTAGCCTGCAAGCGGCCGATGACCGCCAGGTACTGCTGAATAGCGATTCCCATTATTTCCATACACTTCACTTCACTTCACTTCACTGCACGTCTGTTCACCTAGCTTGGACGCAAGTAGATATTAAACCTTATGAATATTTACCATGCTGAATTTCACTGCGCCGGGATAACAAAGTCGCAAGAAAAATACCTATAAATATTTTTATTTTGCGTCGCTGCCATGTTTGTTTTGTGCTCATTAGGTTATTGCGAGTCCCATGGGTGAATAGCCTCTATCAAACATACGAAATGTAAGTTTGATTGATGTAATAGATTCGTCGATATTGAGAACCGTCTAATTCAGGGGTCCCCAAACTACGGCCCACGGGCCAACAACGGCCCGCGGTAGTCGGCCTGAAATACCTGGTTACCGGGCCATAGCTTATGTTGATTAGGCTACATTGTACATTTTGCAATGTAAGTAAATCATACAAATTTTAATCAGATGTTTTTATTTAACGACCAATTAAGATAGACAATATAATAACTGGCATACATAATAAAATTGAACATTTTAACTGTAATTATTGACAAGAGATTTATCCTAAGAACTTAACATAATATGAAATACATAGGTAGGCCCTAATTCTCATAATTTAATTGTCCATTAGTATTATTATTACTACTAGAGGACCCGTGCTATTACGCAGCGTTCGTTTCAACCATCGTCTCTTCTTTTCTTTTCTTTCCATACGACATTTGCTGTTCGTTTGCCTTTTGGTTCTACACTGCCGGAAAAAATTAAGTCACTCGAAAAGACGACGTCGATTTTGATCCGATGACGGCAGATGCCACCTGGGGGATAGTAGATGTACTGATAATGGTTTGAACGTCGTCCGCCAACAGATAGCGTAGTGGCATAGCTACCACAGCACCATCTGTGTCTACCATTTAATAGGGAAAGCTCACAGCCATACGGTTCATTGTGATGCAAACGTGTGAAGCAAGCAGGTACAATGCCACGGAGACGCACTCGTGCTTCCTTTAGACAACTGAGGGAGTTTGAATGGGGTCAAATTTTGGCCTTCCGAGTGACGGGATGGTCCTTTCGGAGAATTGCCACACAAGTTGGACGTGCTGCGTCCGTTGTGCAACGATGCTGGTATCAGTGGCCACGTGAACATTCTCACACCCGTAGACGAGGTTCTGAACGTCCACGCAGCAGAGACGTCCGTCAGGATCGTCGTATTGCAAGGGCAGCAGTAGCAGATCGTACAGCTACCACAGCAGAGATACGAGAGTTTGTGAGCCCAGAAGTGTCAACACGAGCTATTGCGAACCGGTTACTAGCAGTGGAACTACAGGCACGCACTCCTCTAACCCGTCTTCGACTCACGCCACAGCATCAACGTGCACGGCTCGACTGGTGCCGTCAGAGGATCACTTGGAAGATGGAATGGCGCGTCGTGGTCTTCAGCGATAAAAGCAAATTCTGCCTGCACACAAGTGATTGTCGTTGGCGCGTTCGACGTAGATTTGGTGAGCACTGTCTCGTAGAGTGCATTCGTCCAAGACACACCGGCCCCACCGCAGGCCTCATGGTCTGGGGTGCGATAAGCTACAACTCTCGTTCACCTTTGGTGTTTGTGGAGAGAACGCTAACCAGCGCTCGGTACGTGCAGGATGTTGTCACACTCGTTCTTTTGCCGTTCTTGCAACAGGAAGGGGATGTGTTGTTCCAACGGGATATTGCTCGCCCTCACACAGCCCGTGCAATTCAACGTTCACTGCAAGACGTGCAGCAACTTCCCCGGCCAGCACGATCGCCGGACTTGTCGCCAATCGAGCACGTGTGGGACATGATAGGCCGACAAGTGACTCATGCGACTCGTCCACCCGCAACTCTTACAGAACGGTGAGAACACGTCGAGCAGGATAAAATCTCAGGTCGTTGACCTTGCAGTTTTAGATACTTTGGGTAAATGAATAGGCCATAGGGAAAAGGGGGTCACCCCGTGTAATTTTAAACCTCACACTTCAAATTCCAATTGGTTCGCGAGATATCTGGTTGGACTCACGCGGCGGCCATGACACTGGCTAGGATTCTCATTAGACCACTACTAACAACGAAATCACCAATTTTCTTGACATACATCATTTAATCAAAATCATTATATTTATATTTAACATAAATACAGACTGTTCACTTATTTAAGTTCATCTTACAATAAGCTTGTGGCCGGCCCCATGGTGTTAGGGTAACGTGCTTGCCTCTCACCTGGAGGCCCCGGGTTCGATTCCTGGCTCCATCAGGGATTTTAGAAACTGACGTGAAGGCTGGAACTGGGTGCACTCAGCCTCGTTAGGACAATTGAGTTGCGGTCTGACAGTGAGGCACCGCCCCGGTCACGAAAACCAAGATTAACGGCCGAGGGGACCCGATGCGCTGACCACGAGTCACCCCAATATCTGCAGGCCAAATGGTTGGGCAGCGGTCGCTTGGTAGGCCTAGGCCCTTCAAGGGTTGTACTGCCAGGGTTATTTACATTATTTATGTTATATTACAATAAGCTTGTGGAATTTCTTTTGCTCTTTTGTCCAAACCTATCAATGATTCTATTGCCATCAATAGGAATGTCTCTACGGTTGAACATTAGAGCCAATCTGTTAGGTCTGGTTTCTGTAGTCCTCAATCTCAAGTATGTTTTCAAGAGACGGAGAGTCGAAAATGACCGTTCGGCACTTGCGATGCTTACAGGATGTGTCATACTTTGAGCGTCGTCTTCACCAATGGAAATAAAACTGTGTGGCAAGCCTCGAATGCACTAGCTACAGTTGATGGGATGATGCCCCCATTGTCCATTTCTTTTGACCAATGGAGATATTCAGCTCTTAGTTTCGTATGCAACACTTATTCTTGTATTTGAAACTAAGTGGCATATTTCTCAGTCACCGTCTTCAACACTTCATTTTGGTCTGGAGTATAAAGATTAGTAATACAGTTTTTAACAACAATTTGAGGTAGAAACATATTTAGCTTGTAGATGTCAAGGACTTCATCAGAAAATCTTGTCTTTATACCGTTGATCACCCATTCCTGCAAGGGGATATAGATATTCCTCCTAAAATATTCTTCAGCAGTAGTGAATGGTGTAATTTGCCGGTTTCTTTGTCTCTACGATTCTTGGAAGCTCTATCTCTACAGCCAACACACTTGCAATTATATTACACTTTTCATACTCGCTGCTGAAGTCTTTTTCTGTATTATTCCTTTTCCTGGCAAAGATGGATATCACGCTGAATACTGTACAATATGCTGACTTGACATCTAGGTTTTCAGTTTGAAAAAGTCAAGTCATGAGTTTTGGCTAGAACTTCGTTAATCCAGCACAAAGATACAATGAACTCCTCATTGGTTACGCTGGACAATAAACATTCTGCCTTAGGTGGTGACGCATCCCTTTGAAGGTCTGACCAACCGGAGATAATTTCGAGTGCAGCACTGACCTTTTCAATGTTGGCTGAAAATTTCAAAATAGCGTCATGCCGTTCCACCCATCGTGTCTCACAAAGGTCAATCAGTTGGCCATGAAGAATATTTTTCAGAACCATATTATTTTCGTTTTGAAGAAGCATTAAAGAATGTATTTCTTACAGACTGGACTTTTGCTGATTTGGATATAGCCAAGTTTAGTTGGTGGTTGTAGCAAGGACATCTTCCTGCATTAACAACAGTTTCGGAAATATTCACGAAAACTCCATCGCTTCCTATGCCAACACAGTTATTAAGGTTTAAAACAAGAGCCCTTAACTCTTTAATTACCACCTCACTGAGCCTCAAACCTGTCAGCGTCGGTTCAGTTTCATTGCTCGAATGGTTTTCATGATTGCCATCCTCTATCTCTGAGCCTGATGATGAATATTTTTCAAGGTCCAAAACAGCTTTGTCGAGAAATTCCACAAAATCTTCTCTAACCTTGATGTTGCCTGTTTCAGTGCAAACGTATCTCAGAATAAGTGATATTTGAGAAATATGGGACACATCCATTGTTTCATCAAACATACATTTGAATTACTTGGCTTTGTTTACACGAGCCACTATTGTCTTAAAAATTTCCCCACCACAGCATTCTATGAGATCGATTTGGATTTTTTCTGGTAAAGAGGCTTCTTGGACCAGCCGTTCTCAGATGATCGTCAAGAGCATAAGCGTAAATTAATATGCAAATGGATCCTACCAGTAGCGTAGCCAGGATTTTAGTTTGGAGGGGCCATTAGGGCCTCATCTATTACTGCCAAATTTTATATATTTTACCCTATTATCATTTATGAAATAAATAGGCTTATGAGATCACCTTTTGTTCATGTATGTGTGTGAGCCCACCCCCCACACTCCCTTTATAATTAAATCTCAACGGCCGGAGCGATTTCAATGGTACTCGGTAAGCTCATACTACTACCTCGTCCGACCTCGACCATGCCTTTCAAATTTTGATACGTTTCACCAATTGAGCATGCGGGCCAGGTATCATCCTGAAATTTTGTACAGAGTTAAAGAGTGTTACTACAAGATTTCCGTTGCGGTTTTATAAAACCAGTTAAGTACAAAACGAACTTGGTGCCCAAGCGAAGTTGAAACATTTCAATGGATATTTCACGCGATTTAAACTTCCAAGCGCAGTGAAACATGAAACGGTAAATGTTTATACAAATTCTATTGATATCTAATTTAGTTCAATTGTTTACTTAACCTCAAGATGGCGGCTGTGCGAAATTTTAAAATTAAGTTTTTATTTCTTGTGTCCTAATCATGCGATCGACGTGAAAGTTTGAATAATATACCTACGCAATAATTTTCATCTAATGGTACTGCCCCCGAAAAATGAATTATTTGGGACTGAAATGAGGATATGTTTCGAGCTCATGATATAATTTAACATGGCAATATAAATCCTGGAATCTGACGCAAACCAGTCGTGTTAGTGTCTCGAGCAGGCTGGGAGATTCCAATCACGTGATATGCTGCGCAATAGAAGATTCTAGAAGCTTGAAATTGACATAGCAACAGTGAAATAGCTATGGAAAATTATAAATATTGTTATAATTTATGTCATTGGACATAAGCCCCCAGCCAATGAGGGGAGGTCTTATTGAAGACGGGATTGCCTTCAACTATATTATATGGATAATTTTTTACATTTAGGCCACAAGAAGGATATTTTATTCATTGGTAATGAGAAGAAAATTAAAGGAAAATATTACAGATTCTTTGAAAGTCGCCGAAGGGACGAATTACCCAGTAATAAGCATGTTTTATGTGCGCTCTAAATTTCCGAAGGGAGGCAGAAATGGCGGCCAGATTTGCGACTTGGAGAGGGAACGCCAAGCATCCGAGTTCTTATTCCTACAAACTTTGAAGAGTGTAGAGGTGTATTCCGGGGTAACCGAGGTCCCGAAGGCTTTATCCGAGTACGGTGTTCGACTACTCGTGGAGATAGCGTGATTGCAGGGTAGAAATTGGAGTTCCCCGTGCATACAAACTAGGCGAAGTTCGCAAGAGACTTGATATTGCGTTTTCTCATTGTTAGTTGAGATTATACTTCAGTTATTTGAATATATATATATATATATATTACAGAATGCATACTATTATTCTACGAAATTTAAAAGTCACAAACAGAATACTTTCGAATATATTATTTTTTTCAGAAGTGTATAACACAAGTGACGGTCGCAGAGCTGTAAAGCATTATTAGTTGGAACGAGATTGCAGTGAACAAAGTCCAAGTGTGTAACAGTGATTGACTTTAACATTGGAGCAGCATACTAACAGTATTTCATTATGACTGCTAATGTTCATCGAGAATTATTATTCGATATTTGTGAGATATTTGAGATGATGAACTAAAGACTTTATGCGCCAGGGACATATTTGAAGCAGAGATATAGATGCAACATGGAGCTTCGTTAACCAGAATACTTCTGAATGTAGACGTTATGTACAATTACATTTCGTGCATTAACGTCATTTCACGAACTTTAATATAACATCTACGAGTTATAGAAATACTTCATAAACCATCTATATGAATATTTCTACAATATTACTCGACAATGACATTAAACGATATCTACGACGGAGAATGAAGATTCGTCATAAGAAGATGTGTCAATATGTCAGGGAGGACCCGGAAACAAGGAAGACCTATGAACGGGAGGTTGCTGTTCGATTCCAGACGGAGATTGGTGATTACCGGAGAGGAAATTCCTTCCTTATCCGCGGTCGCTGGTTCGAGGATACGGACAAGGGTCCTACTGAGTATCTTGGATTGAGGAAACATCTAAGTATTTTCCAAATACTTAACCAGACCATCTAGATATCATCTGATAAGATAGAAATGTTATTTTCCTATGTAGTTAGAACTTTTTAAGGACATTCAGAGCAAGCGTTTTACTCCATATTTTCTGTATTTCCATGTTTCGATATATATTTATACTTCATGTGTGTAACAAGATTATATTCTACAAGATCATGTGAGATGATCGTCTTTCATCATTTTCACATTTACATTCTACGATGCAGTTTCTGAACTGGCATGTTTATTTGTTTAAGGAATCAGTATTCCTTATTTAAGACCAGTCATTTTAATTTTCGACGTTTTCCAATTTTATTTTGAATTGAGGATGTAGACATATAGTCGTGGATGCCAATTACATTCCTTTTAATAATTTAATTTGGGCATCTTATTGTAAGAAAAAGCTTCAAGAACAGAAGAAACTATGAATGATATATTGTTATATTATCATCATTACTATGAACTTTACGTCGATCTGACAAGAAATATTCGTGACGATATGATAGAAGTCATATACTCATAGACATTATTTGTATAGAATGGAAACACATTTCGGAATTGACAATCCTTATTTTATTTGAGAAAGCTAAGAGCTTTAGTCATTTAATTTTATTGGGAGATATATCTTCATAGAAGATAATTTTTATTATACGGCAGGGAATTCAAAGCCAGTTTATCCCAGTTAAGATTTGAATTCTATTGGACATATAAATAACATGTGTGGTTATTTATACACTATATGTGGTGTCACGTCATATTGAGGACATGGCATTGCAAAGACATGTAATTTTAAAGCTAGATAAGAATGGTGGAATATAATATTTCTATTAAATGTATATGTAACAGTTTAGTGCACAATTAAGTAAATTTTTATAAAGTAAACTCTTGGAGGTCATACACGATACGTCTAAGGTCGTCTTTTATAAATGGAAGTTTCTTTTAAGAACAGAAGGAAGTGTTCAGTATACCAGCAGTTGAGTGTTACAATGCTGAGGAATATGCCAGTTCTACAGAAGAGATGTTGGTAACAATTAATGTGTGTTAAAGAATTGTTCAACATAGTAGATGAGAGTTTTAATACCATATACAGGATGTATATGAGGCTATGTGGAGAAATGTTTGCGCTCATGCGAGGTTGTTCCGCATTTGAGGGAAGTTACAAAAGTATAGTTCTTTTGGTAAGAACCTGGCATCATAGCAGTGGAGTCGTTGTTATTAAGAACTCCGATATATGTGAATTTACGACTTAGAAGTGATGACGAGAGCGTTAATGAGCTGAAAATAATTTGGGAAATAATGTTGCCAACTTATGTTAACTAATACTTCTGTTAAACATTTTATTAAAACACGGATTTGATTATCTACGTGCATTTGATCCTTGTTGGTTGAAAGCATTATACTGATTTTGACTATAAACCCAATTATGACAGGGTGTTGCAGTAAATTAACATTGGTGAGTATTAAACAAAATTATATGCGAGGATCACATTGTATATACTTGATAAAAAGGTATATTTTGAAAGAGAGCTAAGACTCTATTGTATAACGTATGGATATCGTTATACAACGTTAAACATAACGAATACAGTGTTTGTAAATACTTTTCACAATTATTCAATTAAGGGAATAATTTTAATAATAATTATTCGATCATATGTTTTTGAAATGTAGTGTATTTTAGTATAAATGTTTTGGAACGATTTTTTTGAATTGTTAAGAGTGTATGAGGACAACTCCGTTGGTCTAGAACAATGCGAGGGAATGCATGGATGGTTGTATTAAAATTTGAGTGTATTTGATCGTGAATTGTGAGAGCTATAGCCAGTTTTGTAAAGAGAAAATGTAAATTTGAGACAAGGCTAGTGTCCGCACAAGCGGCGTGTTGGCAACAAATGAAAAGGGAAGTGTTCCGTTATAATTCAAGGCCAGTATATTATATAAAATGGAAAGAGTTGTTGGCAAGCTACAGCTTTATGAATGGAAACAGGTTACCGGCTAGTTGAATGTGTGTCAATCTATGAATGGGTCGGCTATCCAGATGTGCAGTGCATGGAGGGTGCCATTTTAATAGGTCAGTAGGAACTCCAAGAACGCCGGAATTTTTGTTAAACGTTTTATTACTTGTAGTAGGTTTAAGCCGTTCAACATTTATTTCTCTATAACTGACAGTATAGTAACTTCAGTAGTGAGTGTGTTGATAGAGAGGAGTGTGTGTGAATGTATTAATTAATTTATTAATTTAGTAATTGTTATTATTTGTTTAAATTTTAGATATAGCTTACAATTATTAGTAAATTTACTTAGTTAGTTTTATATATCGCCCTTCGAGTGATTTATTTTAGATATAAAAGGAACAATGATATTGTGGACCACTTTTCAGGACCCCGAGAATAAAAGGCAGATTTTCATCTGAGCCCCAGTGTATTTTGTTGTACATCCATAATATCATTGTAGAATTCTGTGTAAATTCCCGAAACCTTGTTGAAGCGATTTCTGATGGAATTTTTAGCCGGAGCCTTTTTTTTTAGAAATTAGCAATTCAGCTTTGCTATGGATTTCCGACAGGCAACTTCCCGAATTTACGGGTACAGTACTGCACCCGGAATTTGAATTATTTCTGACAAAAATGTTGATACTTTTCCGAGCCCCATGCTAAAATTTAACTTTGAGAAAGAGTCGCAGGAACTTGGCAGAAACGAGTCTGGTTAGTGAGTTCAGGCCAAGGGGAGGCTTGATCACGTGATTTGAGACGCTAGAGAACGCGTGACAAGGTTAAAAGTCTCATAGCAACAAGAGTTTTGCCACGGATTGAAGCCAATAATTGTTATAAATTATATCATTGGATATAAGCAGACAGCCAATGAGAAGAGGTTTAATGGAAGGAGGGATTACCATTACCTCATTAATATAATCAATTATTCCATTTAAGCCCTTGGAAATACATTTTATTGTTTGAAATACTGCAGAAAATTATTAGAAGATATTACCAGTACATTGAAAGTCGCTGGAATTACGCAGTACATTGCAATTAGTATTTATTCAGGTACGCACGCATATTTTCGCCGGACCAAAAATGGCGCATGAAAAAGTTATACTCGGAGAGTAGAAGCTCAGAAGAGGTGTTCATATGTCTTAAAAGTTCGACGAAGGCAGCTTTGAGTCCGGGAGAGTTATATCCCAGGAACTGAAGCCGAGTGCGGCGATAGACCACCGGCAAACGCAGTGCCGATTCGGGCAAGATTAATGTACGGCCTTGGTGGTTCAATTCTAGTGCAAGTTAGTTTAAGTTGAGCCGATACAAAGTTGAAGGTTTTGTGAACAATTCTACGAGATAATAATAGTACTAGTGAATTCAGAATATTGTACCCGATAGGGCAATCCTTTAGGCCTGGATAAAATAAATTGATCTCGGGGGTGGTGCGTTCGTTATAGCAACTGACTTAAAGGCCTAATGTGAAGGAAACAGGTGTCTGACAATTACAGAAATGGCGTACACTCACATCTTACTGAGTCCGTAATTTATTTCCAACAAATAAAGCTTGCAGAAAGAAATTACAGAAAAAAACAACAAATAAAAACCCAACTGACATCAACAAAGATAAAACCAACACCTTCAAAATTAAATATAAAAAACAAAGAATATGTGATATCCCAGTGCGCCCCTCTTAAAAAAACTAGAACAAACCTCATCCCACAGGATGAAACCTTAATAACAGCTGAGTTCAACCATAGAATTTACATTAAATCATTACATCACGTTCCTCAGTTGTGCGAGGTGGTCAAAACTACTTTAAATGGACTGTCAACTGCCTCTAACACGAATATGGGTCAAAAACAAACTGCAGTTGCGCTCACTGATTTTATTATAAACAAATAGTGTTATTCTGATTTTTATGTCACACAAATATACAGTCTAGCAGGAAACAAGGACAATTTTTACACAGATAATGACGAGTACCTTTCATAGACGGGCTTCGGACCAAATGGGGCCCAACCTACGCCGGGCTAATATAACTACGATATTTAGGGCGCGCGGATCATATCCATGTATACGGGGCTAGGCACAAGACAAAATTACTACAAAATAAACACGGACTGAACCCGGATGAACAAAAGAAAACTACTATTCACGAACAGTAGTACAAGCAAAGAAATACGAACAGCATGGCAAAACGACATGCACCCTTAAATTAATTAGCTAACAACGGTATGTGGTAATTACAGCTTTGACCAAGACGAGACAGAAGGACTCGCCCTACTTGCACAATGGCTCGCGCGGGCCGGCCGTAACTATAAATAGCTCCCTACCTGAGCAGCTGACAAAGCAAAACAAACCTTTACTGTGCCTACATTATGCGAATATACAAATGGTAAATTTATAATATGCTGGTGTACATCGGCGGGGGGGGGGGGGGATTGAACCAGTGTTTCTTCATGGTGTTCCTGAAAACCACATATATGTTTTCCCATGCGTGTGTGACTGAACTTTCCCTGTTATGAGGCATGGACCCCTGGGTAGATTTTTGACTGAGGAATAACCTAACCACCCAGGGAAGATGATAAAGAAAAGGAGGTGGGTTTCGGACTGGAGAAAAAGGATAGAAAGATGGGAGGAGAGTCCCACAAAAGTTGTAAATTTAACCTTAAATACACTTAGAGGCGGTTGCCACTGCAAATCCGCTCTCTGATACCTAAAGTGGGTAAGGACCTGGTCGAAGCTGACGGGAAACGCAGCTAGGACTTGGGCGGTTTGCCAGAGAATGGCTTTAGAGAATTCCCTCTCAAGCATGCATATGCGTACTATGGGGAAGGGTGATGGTCTGGCAAGACAGATAGTAACAGACTTATTGTAGATCTGTTCAAAGGAATTCTTTTTTGACCAAGTAATTCGAAGAATGCCAATAATTTGCATCGATTGTGATATTTCCAGTTTTCGCAGTTGTGGAGTTTCTAAAAAGCGACCAAGTGCTTCCAAGAAGGATTGTGATAAAAAAAAAAAAACTTGGGGAGTAATTTTGGTAAGTGAACCAATAGTTGCATTTGGAAATAGCTAAGCTTTTACTCAGCAAGGAGCCGGCTAAAAGTTTAGACAAAGAGAAACACTTATCTTTTGGAAAACCAACCATAAGTTTTCGGAGAGGATCTCCACAAGCAGGTAGCTGGCGTAGCGAGCTGTACTTGCCTTACTGGCCAGTTAGAATTAGCAATTAAAGCTAAGAGAAACTTTAACGAGATTGCCACTAAGAGTTCTTGCTCAAATGCAACGAGTGGTGAAAACCCTATCAATAGATTTAATGGCATTGAGTAGGAAGAGCCAAGGAAGACAGGATCTTGCCTAACCGTTGCACCGCCTTGTGCTTTTACGTTAAACAAAATATCAGAGGCATGAGGAATACAGTGGAAGCGAAATCAACAACTTAAACAGGATCGCTAAGGAGCGGGGAAAGGATGTCTCTTTCGATGCGTGCTGGGCCCAAGATTCCGGATCGAAAGAAAGATACTTTCTAAAAAAAAGGAAACGAATGAATTGTTTAAAACAAAACAAAAGCGGATTAAATTTATCTAATTGATCGAAGAACCCAGAAGCGTGTAGGTCGTGACTGCGTTACAGTACGAAGCCAAGACCGACGAAATCGAACGAGAGATGAGGGAACTTAAAATTACAAATGAAAGAGGACGAAACCAAAGTGAACTACTTACTAATGTATTTAAAGCAAACTAAAACAGGTGCGCATAAGAGTAAGGATTAATCTAAACACAAAATGAAAGGTAAACTTGAAGAGGTATTAAAATCACTTAATAACAAACAAAATAAAATTAAAATTAAAGATGGTACCTAAGAAAGGGGTACACAAAAACCATATCAAGAGAAAAGTGTATAAATGAACTTAAGCACAAACAAAGATGAAACAAGATTAATTAAAATGTACTTACAATCAATGTGCAACTAAACCGTAAGCGCGACTCGATAACCAAAATTTAAAATTAAAAAAAACAAAAGATAGAGAGTATGGACGAGTCGAATAAGAGAACACCTCTACTTACGAGGATGACCTGGACTAGAATGCCCCGCGCCAAGAACAGAGCTGGGGTTCATGATGTTGTGAAATCATGGGGTAGGGGGTGAAGGTGGTGGGGATGGGAGGGGTGCGTATGTAGGAAACGGGGGTGGGGGGATGACACGGAGTTACGTAATATAACGAAGCCAGAGGAAGCAACACAAAATTAACACATAAAAATAAAGGAAAATGAGCATTACATTAAATTAATTGACATTACCGGGACAGGAAATGAAAGGAAAAATCAATCAGCTAAGAAATATGCTCTGTAGGAAAATATAGGCTTACATAGAGGTAGTAATGTCTAAATATAACAACATACGAAGAAACAAAGGAATTAAGGCATGGCGAATGGACAGTGACTAACACAAAGACCATCGCTCACACACTTTTCCTAAAACAGAGGGAAGGATCAACTTGGAGGCGAAATGAGACATGGCTCCGTTACTCCAATGATACCTTGACCCAAAAAAATAAACTCTGATACGACAATCAAATGAAAGATGCCTCGAAAGAGTGCACATCAATTTGTGACGTAATACAGAGCGCTAGAAAGCCTCGCAGAAAAAATAGCATATATTTCAGACCTGAGAGATTTGAGTAAAAATAAAACCGATTACATGAAAGGTAGGGATGACAAATAAACACAGAGGCTTCGCTAAACTAACGTAAACAAAGGCGAAGGGACTTGGGTTCATGGATCGAATTCGCATCATCATCAGAAAGGGAAATTGTAAGTGAATCAAAGGAGACAAAAAAAATAAAATAAAAAATGGATAAACTGAAATTCAAAAATGATAGCATGCCAGATAAATCAAGTGATCGAATCGTACTTACGCTTAGTTGCGTTGGGCACGGGCGAAAGCCCGACACACACGGCTGTGACCGTTTCACATGACGGTCAGAAATGGAAGGAAGCCACCTTCTCTAAAGGAACGCAGTAACGCGCTCGAGAAAAATAAGTCGTAGAACACCCCCTCTCCAGAACATAAAGGGGGCCAATGGGAGAAGCAAAGCTTAGCAACAAGTTATGCTTCAACCAATGGTAAAACTGTGTCAGTAGGGGTGAAAAGTTTCACCATCTGGTGAAACATTTACGCAGAATTACAAAGTTTGAACGCAGTAGGTGAGACAGAGAAACGTATGTCACAATAATGCGACATGAAGGAAATGATGATAATAATAATAATAATAATAATAATAATAATATGACAAAAAATAATGAACCTGATAAAAACGGTTCAAAATTCCCCTACTCTCCCAAAAAAAAGGAATTTTCCTCGCCATGGAAATTTCTTTTTTCGTACAAATGGAGAGGCAAAAAAAATCGTAAAGGGGGAAAGAAATTGAATACTAAAAAAATGGGTACTAAAGACCTCTAGGAGAATACAAAAAAAATGAACAGTTGACTAATCTGGCCGTGAAATGAAGGTGGTACCCCCTTCATTGCTCGTCAACACTAGCCACTAACGTCAAAAGTACTGCGTTCAAAAAGAAATACAGTGAGTTCATATATTAAATAGTGATCATTTTTCTTGCTAGTTCATGATGATGCGGATGTCGAAATCTTCAAGATGGACGTTACCCCGAGACTGCAAATCTCTCCAGCCTCTGATGAGAAAAGACAGACAAAGTTAAATCGTGATCACATTAAAAAAATACAATTGGGACACCCTGTATATAGGACCGTTCGTTGCGTCAACGAGAAATATGCAATAGTGTCATAATGTCTTCGAAAGGGAAAGTACTCCCCTTTTCAGCTGCTGAAAATAAAACCATGCTCTGCTACCATTTGCACCGCCTTGTGCTTTTACGTTAAACAAAATATCAGAGGCATGAGGAATACAGTGGAAGCGAAAACAACAACTTAAACAGGATCGCTAAGGAGCGGGGAAAGGATGTCTCTTTCGATGCGTGCTGGGCCCAAGATTCCGGATCGAAAGAAAGATACTTTCTAAAAAAAAGGAAACGAATGAATTGTTTAAAACAAATCAAAAGCGGATTAAATTTATCTAATTGATCGAAGAACCCAGAAGCGTGTAGGTCGTGACTGCGTTACAGTACGAAGCCAAGACCGACGAAATCGAACGAGAGATGGTGGAACTTAAAATTACAAATGAAAGAGGACGAAACCAAAGTGAACTACTTACTAATGTATTTAAAGCAAACTAAAACAGGTGCGCATAAGAGTAAGGATTAATCTAAACACAAAATGAAAGGTAAACTTGAAGAGGTATTAAAATCACTTAATAACAAACAAAATAAAATTAAAATTAAAGATGGTACCTAAGAAAGGGGTACACAAAAATCATATCAAGAGAAAAGTGTATAAATGAACTTAAGCACAAACAAAGATGAAACAAGATTAATTAAAATGTACTTACAATCAATGTGCAACTAAACCGTAAGCGCGACTCGATAACCAAAATTTAAAATTAAAAAAAAAAAAGATAGAGAGTATGGACGAGTCGAATAAGAGAACACCTCTACTTACGAGGATGACCTGGACTAGAATGCCCCGCGCCAAGAACAGAACTGGGGTTCATGATGTTGTGAAATCATGGGGTAGGGGGTGAAGGTGGTGGGGATGGGAGGGGTGCGTATATAGGAAACGGGGGTGGGGGGGGGATGACACGGAGTTACGTAATATAACGAAGCCAGAGGAAGCAACACAAAATTAACACATAAAAATAAAGGAAAATGAGCATTACATTAAATTAATTGACATTACCGGGACAGGAAATGAAAGGAAAAATCAATCAGCTAAGAAATATGCTTTGTAGGAAAATATAGGCTTACATAGAGGTAGTAATGTCTAAATATAACGACATACGAAGAAACAAAGGAATTAAGGCATGGCGAATGGACAGTGACTAACACAAAGACCATCGCTCACACACTTTTCCTAAAACAGAGGGAAGGATCAACTTGGAGGCGAAATGAGACATGGCTCCGTTACTCCAATGATACCTTGACCCAAAAAAATAAACTCTGATACGACAATCAAATGAAAGATGCCTCGAAAGAGTGCACATCAATTTGTGACGTAATACAGAGCGCTAGAAAGCCTCGCAGAAAAAATAGCATATATTTCAGACCTGAGAGATTTGAGTAAAAATAAAACCGATTACATGAAAGGTAGGGATGACAAATAAACACAGAGGCTTCGCTAAACTAACGTAAACAAAGGCGAAGGGACTTGGGTTCATGGATCGAATTCACATCATCATAAGAAAGGGAAATTGTAAGTGAATCAAAGGAGACACAAAAATAAAATAAAAAATGGATAAACTGAAATTCAAAAATGATAGCATGCCAGATAAATCAAGTGATCGAATCGTACTTACGCTTAGTTGCGTTGGGCACGGGCGAAAGCCCGACACACACGGCTGTGACCGTTTCACATGACGGTCAGAAATGGAAGGAAGCCACCTTCTCTAAAGGAACGCAGTAACGCGCTCGAGAAAAATAAGTCGTAGAACACCCCCTCTCCAGAACATAAAGGGGGCCAATGGGAGAAGCAAAGCTTAGCAACAAGTTATGCTTCAACCAATGGTAAAACTGTGTCAGTAGGGGTGAAAAGTTTCACCATCTGGTGAAACATTTACGCAGAATTACAAAGTTTGAACGCAGTAGGTGAGACAGAGAAACGTATGTCACAATAATGCGACATGAAGGAAATGATGATAATAATTGCTACCCCCCCTAGCACAGCATTGGTGGACGGCACTGGCCAGCAGCACGTCGGTTACTCGATAACCAACGCTTGCTTACCAGAATGGGACGAGTACGGGAAACGTGGATGGGCCAACTTACCTGTATTCAGGGGTCCGGGTCACTTCCGCAACAACATCACCTCCAGATGACATGTCCCAACAGAAGAGCTCCAAAGGAGTGGAAGGAAGATGGAGAAGGGGACAACACACACAGGCTATCGTACAAACACCCCCCAAAAACCAACGGGACTGCCGTCGGTGAAATAATGCCACAACAGTGAAATAAAAAAAAATAATAGGTTTAATATTAAAAATTTAAAGAACCTTCACCCAAACTGCACATGCATCAATCCACACAAAATTTCCAAGAAGGCCAGATAGCGCCTAACATGCTTGCTTGCAAAAGCCAAGAAGAGGTAAGACTTAATTTAAAATAAAATAAAATTTAACAGCCCAAAGGTTAAAATAAATATTACATGCATAACATACTCAGAACGGGCTTGATGAATTGCAAGGTAATGCAATCACGATCCGACATGCAGATGTTGAGGCCACGCCAAAACATTAAGGATAGAATTTAAATTAAACTTTAAAATAAAAAAAATAAATTGGATAGAAAATAAATAAATAAATGATATGCACGCCGGCGGAAAACACAAGGACATTACCAAAAATCACGAAATTAACATTAACGAGATTACACTAAAAAAAAGGATTAAGTTAATTCACAACACGTCTGCTATTGAGACCCGCGCCAAAAGGACTGACAACGAGACCACAATGCATCACGGTAAACAAAGGTATGGCTACACCAAAAACATGCCGGAACGAAATTACGACAAACAACAAATAAGATTAAATTTAAACATTAGTAGAAGGAAAAGAACGGTGGAAAAAAAACAATTACATCACAAACTATTAATGCAAGTCGTTTTAAAACTGGACGGATCTTACATGGATTTAAAAAAAAGACAAACCCAAGCTTGCCAAAGGAAAATAAATAATAATTAAAACGTGAAATAACTTAATAAATGTGTCTCCAGAAGGTAAACAAAAAAATAAATAAGAAACTTAATATATATAAGGAAACGTTATTAAAACGTAAAGGAAATTTTAGGCCTACAAGTGAACACAACCGAAGATCAACATTCGTACACGCCCAAACTTGGATATCCCAAAATAAAATAATTAAATAAATTAAATTAAAAAAAACGTACCTTACATCCTTCTCCGTGGAGACACAATAACAATAAACAAATTAACACATAATTTTATGTTATTACATGTGCTTCACAAAAATGGCAAACCCCGGCACATGCGTTGTTTAGATGACCAGCACTCGTTCGCATCCAGTTGCGACTCTCCATCACTTTCATCGTCCAGGCGAAAGGAAGAAATTAAATTCTTATGTAGCACAGGCGTTTCTTAGTTGAATTTGTATTCATATTTGGTAAAAGCCAGGGGGGCAAGCCCCCTAGCACACAGAGAGATATTCCTTCACACCAGCGGCCGGCTTCTTGTTTACAAAAAGACCGACAGTTAACTCCCCAAGCTGGCGGAGAATCGCTCGTCATTTATCGAACTGTCTTCATGTAAATAAATATTGTCCAATCAGAGAAAGACACATCAAATAACAATGTCATTAATAAGTTCATAATTTTGGCGGTATCATGAATGCACTAGCATTTGTTTGAAGACGAAGAATCATAATTGACTTTCACTTATGTCACGAATTGGTAGAGTTTTAAAGGAAACACCAACGCACTCTATTGGTGAATAAGCAGGAACTACTTGGATCCTTCCAAAGTCCGACTGCAGCTACCATCTTGTGGACACAGACGGTACTGAGCGGCGAAGCGGACGATTCAAACTTCAAGTACAGCATCCATGAATAAATACATGTTTGAAATAGTAGAGACGTGCCCTTGCACGTATCAGTCTCCCTCCCTTAAGCGTGAACACCGTTCACGAATATGCCAAGGCATAGACAGTACTCCATAACTTGTCGATTCACCAAGCAAGTTTGCTGAAGAAAATGTTCACCAGTTAACTCCAATAGATGGGCGAAACCGCATCGTTTTGGTTAGGAAGAATGCAGGGTCAGATTATCAGTGATGGGATAATTGATCACCTCGCAAACCACTTAGTCAACAGCATCACTGTGTCCAAAAATCTTCAGAAACGTAGTACACCAGCACCAGCAGTGCTTTCAGAGTTCGAGACACGTTAGATACATTTTCAATAAGTCCAATTTAGTTCGCTTTAGACGAAGTAGGTGGAAGCAATGTGCCAGATATGATTCGACGCGTGGGCAGCCATTTACAAAAATAGAAGTTAATCTAGTTTCAAAAAGGTATTACAGAATTTACAATATCTTACTACATTTTACAAAGAGAAACAAGTTGAATTTAAATGAAGAAATTTTTTGACTAGGCCCTAGATCCGTGCTTACAAGGTTTCATTAACAAGTTTACACTTTTTACAGATTCGAAGTACATTACAAGATTACATGAGTTAGACAACTATACATTTCGAAGGGACTACGGTAGAGGAATGACCACTACAATTCCCAAAGGGAACAGGAATACAAGGTTACCATGAGTTAGGTCTCCCACCGAGCCCAACTTACATGTTAGCATCTCCTATGAAACATCAAAATTAGGTACACTTTTACAATTTACCATTACAATGGGAACTTCCCAACAATACAGTTTGTATCCCACCAGAGTTTTCAAATCCAATTAAATTCAAAATTCCACAAGGAACAGAGGCTTGAAGGCTTAAATGAAGGTTAGGGATACTCTACATTATACAAATTCAGTTTACAAAATTTGTTTTACAAATTTTACGGTAGCATTTCCTCATTAGAAACGTCTCCACCTCGTTTAATGTGTGATAGATGCACTCTAGAAATTTTGTTGGCCTTAGGGTTTCGAACAAGAAGAGTAACAGGAGTCAAGAATGCCTCTACATAGCACGGGCCTTTAAAACGAGGGGTTAACTTGCTTGAGACAAGATTACTGACGCCCTTGGGCTCGAAATTGCGGACGTACACAACATCACCAATTTCCAAATCAGCTGGCTTGCGACAGGCATTGTGTCGCCTGGCAAGTTGGTCATGGGATACCTTAATATTCTCTCTAGCCTTGTCGAATTTCGCCCTCATATCCTCGGGCGTGAAACTGTCAGGAAGGAGATCGTGTAGGTTCCACAGATTAGACAACGGAGAATTAGCCATAAAGGAAAACATTAACGAAAAAGGGGTAGCTTGCGTGCTCTCATGCACGGCGGTGTTGAAAGCAAAATTGAGCCAATGCAAATTAGAATCCCACTTGGAATGGTCGTCGTGGTGGAAAGCAATCAGAGCAGAACGGAGATTACGATTGACTCGCTCAGCAAGAGACGGGTTAGGAAAATAGGGAGTGGTGGTTACGTGCGAAATAGCATAATCAAATAAGAATTGACGGAACTGATGAGATACAAAGCACTTGGCATTATCTGACACCAGATACTGACACGGCCCAAAAGACGAGAAGATGGAATTAAGACACTTTATGACGGAACTGGTCGTAGCCTGTCTGGTGGGGAAAATCCAACTAAACCGGGAGAAACCGTCAGTGCAAACAAGCGCAAATTGGTTTCCCCGACCAGAGCGAGGGAACGGTCCAACATGGTCGATAAAAACCCTCTCCAAGGGTCTAGATGCTGGTTCAGATGACAACAGGCCAACTTTAGTAGAAACCGGAGGTTTGCTAATACTGCATGCAGCACAATTCCTGATGAGCCTCCTGATGTCGCCATCCATACCTGGCCAAATGAAAAACTGTCTGATTTTAGCTCGGGTCTTGAATACTCCTAGGTGGCCACCAATCGGAGATTCATGATAGTAACGAAAGATTTCCGGAATGAGGATTGACGGGAGCACAATTTTAGGTAGGCGGTCATGACGAGACGAACAACACAACACACCGTCCTTCAGAGAGTAGGGCTTGATCACTTCACCAGAATTGATTCGGTCAATAAGGCTAGACAAGGAGGGGTCTTCTTTCTGGAATCGTCTTACATCCTCAAACAGCACAGGGGAATTGCTAAGAACGGCATTGACACAATTTACAGCAGATACAAGGTTTACAGGTTCACAATCCTGAACATCTTCTTCAGCTGTTTCCTCGTACATGCGGCTTAAAGAATCAGCTACCGCATTTTCGGACCCACGAATATGTTGAACAGTGAACTGGAACGACAGAATCCTAGTTGCCCACCTAGCAATTCTACCAGTTTTGCGGGGTTTCCCCAAGACCCAGCTCAAGGCTTGGTTATCGGTCTCAAGGAGAAACTTGGTGTGCTCAAGATACATACGGAATTTTTCTAGAGCGAACAACACAGCTAAGCCCTCAAGTTCGTAAATAGAATACTTCCTCTCTGCGTCCGTTAAGGTACGTGAAGCGTATGCAATGGGTTGCCGACCCAGATCAGATTCCTGCAGAAGGACACAACCAACACCACGTCCAGACGCATCAGTCTGCACAATGAACTGCTTCCCAAAATCCGGAATGGCTAACACAGGGGCGTTAGAGAGCGCAACCTTAAGATCTTCGAAGGCTGCTTGCTGAGAGGGACCCCACTCAAACTTCACAGCTTTTTTGCGTAATTGATTTAGAGGAGCAGCCCGGTCGGCAAAGTTATTGATAAACTTGCGAAAGAAGTTGACCATTCCAATGTAACGAGCAACACCCTTGGCGTTCTTGGGTGGTTTAAAATCTCTGATGGCCTGCGTGCGAGACTGGTCCACTGAGATACCAGATTCAGAAACAATATGTCCCAAGAAGGAAATTTTGGGCTTGGCAAATGAAACCTTGGACAATTTGACGGTAAGTCCAGCGTCACGCAACCGATCAAGTACAATTTTCAGATGATCAACGTGTTCCTCGAAGGACTCGGAATAGATCACCACATCGTCAAGGTAGTGGTACACAAACTTGAATTTAATTTCTGAAAATACCTTGTCCAGAAGTCTGCTCAACACAGCGGCTCCGGTGGATAGGCCAAACGGGACACGGGCATACTCAAACAGGTTCCAGTCAGTGGAAAAAGCAGTAACATGCCTGGATTCAGGAGAGAGGGGAATTTGGAAGTAGGAAGAATTTAAATCGAGGATCGTGAACACCTTCGCGTTGCGAAACCAACTAAAACATGTGTGAAGGTCCGGCAAAGGAATGGACTGCAAAACAACCTTTTGATTAAGGGCCCTATAGTCGACCACCGGCCGAAAACCACCGTTAGGTTTTGGCACAAGAAATACAGGGGATGAGTAGGCAGAGATAGAGGGTTGGATTACACCTTCTTCTAACATCTTATCGATAATCTTACGAAGTTCAGCCATCTTGGGCGGGGCAAGGCGATACGGGCTGGAACGCACCGGCACAGAATCGGTTAGCTCAATCTTGTACTCCATCAAATGGGTTACACCCAACTTGTCAGTAAACACATCGCCATATTCCTGACATAACCTCTTAATGGCCTCCCTTTGAAGACTCGTTAAATTTTCCAGATCGAGATCCTCAATAGTCATAGGTTCAGTAACAGAATTGACAGCAGGAGAAGATAAAAGCGGGTTAAACGATAATTTACTCTGTGGATTAAACTTAAACCATAAGTTGCGAGCACCAAAATCAAGAAGCATACCAACGTGTGACATGAAATTAGCTCCAATGACCACAGCACAAGAAAGATTTCTGGCAACCAAAAATTTAAATTTCCAAGAAAAATTTAGAATATGAATTTTGACTGTCATACTACCCAAAATATTTAAGTTTGAACAATTTGCCGAAATAAAGGATTCATTGTTAGGCTCTAACTCAGGAAATTTGCAAACACTTTTCATAGATAGAAACCAGTCCTCGCTTATAAAGGATGCGACACTACCAGAATCAAGCAATGCAGAAACGGGCTCGTCATTAACACAAATTTCAATAAACGGGGATATTCCTTTAGCCACAGGAGAAATTCCAAAATCATTACTCGCTCTAACACGATTACAATTAGGTGACGAGGACACCCGCACCACAGGATTCACACAACGTTTAGAATTAGGCTGACTTGCCACGACATTGCTCACCGACAGGTTAGGTAGGCCAGCGACATAAGCAGAATTAGCACATGATGAATTAGCTTTCATAGAGTTATCAAGACTATCATTGGTAGGGCGACCAGAAACTTCACAGGGTTTTCCCAAATTCTTACACACAGAAATATCCTTGGAAGTGACACCCGAATTGGTCTCCTCAACGTTCCGTCATTGGCGATACACAGCCTGGTTACTCGGACACACCTTCTTGACATGTCCCACTCCACCGCACGAGTGGCACTTAATGTTGGGTCGAGGATGAAACATAACCTTAGGTGGGGGACGAGACATCAAAGAAGTAGGGGTACAAGACATCAAGGAAGGAGGAGGAACATTAGCTACACGAAGGGAATCTGCATGCTTCACCGCCATAGCCTCTATAACGACCTGTTTCAGCTCGACGAATGACGAAGGCCTGGTACACATAGTCATGTATGACCTATATTGAGGCGAAAACCCATTCACAATTGATGACACCAACTGTCGCTCTGTTAAAGGGGATGCAAAAACCTGGGCATACACCTTAATGTCACTGACATAGTCGCTAAGGGACTCGTCCAGCCTTTGGACACGATAAAGGAACCTTTGCTCGAGAGCACTTAGGGCGCTCGCAGGGACAAAAAACCACAACACTTCCCTAATAAACATGGCCAAGGACATGCGGAGGTGGATAGCTTCAACAAGCTTATCGCGCAGCATACCGGATGCAACTGGATACAAAAGTTGGAAAATCTGAACTTCCGACATCCCAAAAATCGAGGCATGGTTACCCAACTCTACCACTTGCTTTAAAAATTGTACCACTTGGGTAACGTCATCAAGGTTGAAATGTTTTAATTTAGTTAAGAAACCAGAAATAGGATGAGGAATCGACCCATAATTAACGGTAGGTGAGAACGTAGCATTAGGAATAGAGACATTGTTACCAGGGTAGCCCGCTCGCACACCCTCTACAGGCGACAAAACATTCATATTACTAGTGAAAGAACTGGGATGCAATGGGTCGGCAGGACCCAGGAAATCACTAGGTGACCTAACATGAGAAGAATGACCGTATGCAGGATTAAGTGGAATGGACGAGCCAGCGACAGGCAACAGAGGGGCAGGCAAACTACTACTGGTAATCGATCCCAAAACCTCAGACCTAGTAAACAGAGGTGATTCACGATCAACCCCAGAAGAACTCTCTAAATTCACAAGGTTATCGCTTAAGTCGATTAAATTGAAAACACTATTGTTGTCGGCCATTTTGGAAAACACAGAATGCAGACAACCAATATAGAAGGAAACAAATTTCAGGAATTACAAGGACAGTTTACACTTTCACAACAGTACCACAACCAGCAATTACCATCACCAAAGATTAGGCTGAGACTCAAACACAGCCACCCTACTACACCAAATTATGCACCATGCTGTCCACAACTGCACACGTCACCACCTGCTTGGCTCGAGAACATGGAGCTAAATCACAAAAATAGGCACAAACCATCAGGCTACCAGCTTCCGACGGGGCTCCAGGATTCCTTCGTACGCAGCATATAGGCTATTAGACATTAAGAAATCCCATTTCCCATGCCAAGAACACATATCAGACACTCACCGGGCTTCATCTTCATTGGGGATGTTGCACACAAACAGGGTAAAATACAGGGGTAAACGCCTCGTTTAAAAACAGGACACCTTACATCCAGCATACCACATGGATATCCAGAGGCAACATGAAACACAATAACGACAAGGATTAGCAAAACATAACATTAAGTACATTTTCCTGACAAAATCCCACCAACAACTGACCCATCAGTATTAGAGGGGTCCATAAAACAGCCTGTGGGTACTGGGGAGGGGATAGTTACGGAAGTGAACATGAGCGGGATCTGCTACCAAAATGCTACCCCCCCTAGCACAGCATTGGTGGACGGCACTGGCCAGCAGCACGTCGGTTACTCGATAACCAACGCTTGCTTACCAGAATGGGACGAGTACGGGAAACGTGGATGGGCCAACTTACCTGTATTCAGGGGTCCGGGTCACTTCCGCAACAACATCACCTCCAGATGACATGTCCCAACAGAAGAGCTCCAAAGGAGTGGAAGGAAGATGGAGAAGGGGACAACACACACAGGCTATCGTACAAACACCCCCCAAAAACCAACGGGACTGCCGTCGGTGAAATAATGCCACAACAGTGAAATAAAAAAAATAATAGGTTTAATATTAAAAATTTAAAGAACCTTCACCCAAACTGCACATGCATCAATCCACACAAAATTTCCAAGAAGGCCAGATAGCGCCTAACATGCTTGCTTGCAAAAGCCAAGAAGAGGTAAGACTTAATTTAAAATAAAATAAAATTTAACAGCCCAAAGGTTAAAATAAATATTACATGCATAACATACTCAGAACGGGCTTGATGAATTGCAAGGTAATGCAATCACGATCCGACATGCAGATGTTGAGGCCACGCCAAAACATTAAGGATAGAATTTAAATTAAACTTTAAAATAAAAAAAATAAATTGGATAGAAAATAAATAAATAAATGATATGCACGCCGGCGGAAAACACAAGGACATTACCAAAAATCACGAAATTAACATTAACGAGATTACACTAAAAAAAGGATTAAGTTAATTCACAACACGTCTGCTATTGAGACCCGCGCCAAAAGGACTGACAACGAGACCACAATGCATCACGGTAAACAAAGGTATGGCTACACCAAAAACATGCCGGAACGAAATTACGACAAACAACAAATAAGATTAAATTTAAACATTAGTAGAAGGAAAAGAACGGTGGAAAAAAAACAATTACATCACAAACTATTAATGCAAGTCGTTTTAAAACTGGACGGATCTTACATGGATTTAAAAAAAAGACAAACCCAAGCTTGCCAAAGGAAAATAAATAATAATTAAAACGTGAAATAACTTAATAAATGTGTCTCCAGAAGGTAAACAAAAAAATAAATAAGAAACTTAATATATATAAGGAAACGTTATTAAAACGTAAAGGAAATTTTAGGCCTACAAGTGAACACAACCGAAGATCAACATTCGTACACCCCCAAACTTGGATATCCCAAAATAAAATAATTAAATAAATTAAATTTAAAAAAAACGTACCTTACATCCTTCTCCGTGGAGACACAATAACAATAAACAAATTAACACATAATTTTATGTTATTACATGTGCTTCACAAAAATGGCAAACCCCGGCACATGCGTTGTTTAGATGACCAGCACTCGTTCGCATCCAGTTGCGACTCTCCATCACTTTCATCGTCCAGGCGAAAGGAAGAAATTAAATTCTTATGTAGCACAGGCGTTTCTTAGTTGAATTTGTATTCATATTTGGTAAAAGCCAGGGGGGCAAGCCCCCTAGCACACAGAGAGATATTCCTTCACACCAGCGGCCGGCTTCTTGTTTACAAAAAGACCGACAGTTAACTCCCCAAGCTGGCGGAGAATCGCTCGTCATTTATCGAACTGTCTTCATGTAAATAAATATTGTCCAATCAGAGAAAGACACATCAAATAACAATGTCATTAATAAGTTCATAATTTTGGCGGTATCATGAATGCACTAGCATTTGTTTGAAGACGAAGAATCATAATTGACTTTCACTTATGTCACGAATTGGTAGAGTTTTAAAGGAAACACCAACGCACTCTATTGGTGAATAAGCAGGAACTACTTGGATCCTTCCAAAGTCCGACTGCAGCTACCATCTTGTGGACACAGACGGTACTGAGCGGCGAAGCGGACGATTCAAACTTCAAGTACAGCATCCATGAATAAATACATGTTTGAAATAGTAGAGACGTGCCCTTGCACGTATCAATAATAATAATAATAATAATGATAATAATAATAATAATAATATGACAAAAAATAATGAACCTGATAAAAACGGTTCACCGTTGTATTAGAGAAATGATGAGTCGAAAAGGAAAGTTTGAATTTATTTAACAATGCAAAAAAGTCTAATAAATTTGACAAGTATATAGTTTCAGTTTTTAGTAACAATTTGGGGTCGCAGACCTCCTAACATTTAAAGTTTGCTCCAGGCAATTGACAATTTATTAGGTTTCAAACCTTTATAAAATCCTAGCAAGGATTTAAAATACCGAAGATAAAAATTCAAAATTTAAAGACAATTAAGGTGATTTAAATTTAACAATAAATAGAGTACAAGGTGTGTACTATAAGAAATTTCTGAGAAAACATTCTAGAGAAAGTAACCACTTCGAAAATAACAATAAGAAAAACATGAAGAATAAGATAGAAGTTCCTATAACTTCTTATATTTGTGCATAATTACTTTTATAACAATTATACAAAAGAGGGCAGGTCACTTACTGTGAAACCTGAAGAGAAGGGCAAAAGGAAGTTTCTAGACTTCCTATGTTTAATTAGGAATCACGAGACAAATGGGACAAGTTTCCCTTTCGTGAAACCTAGAAATAACTCACTCCTGAGTTGTAAGAATTGTATTACCTGATTATAAGGGAGAAACAATGTAAGCTTGAACCGTGTATGAAACACGTGGTTATGCAGAAATTAATTAATGAGATATAAGCAAAGGTGGGAGGGCACGTCGTTAGAGTGACACCTCATTGAAAATGATCTAGAGTTACAATTTTATTAATATGGTTTGTTAGTAGAAGGTTTAGGAAAGATCAATTGGGATTTAGGATCAATGTTCATGGCCTTATTTATGGTAATCGGACGATCGCGACGCGGTAGAAATGTTGAACGAGCACTAGTTCTCACTATAGTTTGTTGAATGGATGAAAGATCACTGTAGTAACACGAAAGCTTATGGGAAAGAAAGTTATTGCAATGATGAAAAATAACTGGTTGCACTAGGTAGGCGACAGTCTATTGCTTGAAAAAGTTGTGAATTACAATTAAATGCGCCATAGAACATTCCAACGGTGGAAGAAAATTTAGCTATTGCAGTAATTTATAAGGAAGATTCCTCATTTTAAATAGTATTCCCACAAGTGAGTGAAAAATACATGACGGCAAGACTTGTAGATAAAGTACAGGATCTGGAAGGTTCCAGAACGATCCTAATAGAAGAATGGAGCCAAAGTTAATCCAGCGGAGGAACTAGCTTGGTATTTTATAGACAGCGGGTATTAGATAATATCCCACGTTGTGAGAAGATCTCTCATTTAAATAGCTTAAGAAAAGCTACTTTCTATTAAGGCTGGCTTAGACAGACAAAAGCCCAACATGGCAAATCCCGCGAAGAATGATTACCGCCCCAAATAAGTAATCTCACGCTGTCTATAAAATGATCAATAAAAGCATGTAGATAATAAAACTGATGAAGATGAGGTTAAAACCTTAAATCTGTACTTATCTTGGTTGCATGTCGAAGGTGAAGTTCGCTTTGACGAATACTTAATGTGCCAACATGGCGTAGAATGTAGAGAGTGCCTCTTGGTTCGAGGAGACTGGCTCTGGTTGAGCCTTGACTGACCAAGTCAACTGCCGACTTGCAAGTGAGACCCACTCAGCGAAGCGCGGAGGGTCCAAGGAAGGGAAAAGAGTGGGGGTAGGAGACAAAAGGAATACATATAAGCATGACCAATATTGTAAACTTAAATTCTCTTGAGGAAATGGTCTTCAAAGAGTTGATAGCAGGCGATACTAGCACAGCCTGGTGGGTGAAAAAGTAGACGAAGTTCTCTTGATCACGGAGATAATAGCTGGCGATGGCAACGAGATCTGGTGGCCAGATGGGTAAGGAAGTCCTCTTGCACCAAGAAGAATTGAGGAGCTTCTGAGATTCGCTGCTAGATGACGCTAGGTGGGTCATGGAAGATATATATCTAGAACAGACTCACAATGAACATAAGAGACATGACCAACACAGAGAAAATAGAAGATCACTGTTGGTGTTTGATAAAAAAGGAAGAAATGAACATGCAAGGAGCATTAAAAATTATATTCTCTCGTACCGTGTATTCCAAGAATACACTAACCCTCTCATACAGAAACAACAACAACAAATGTACCATCACGTGCATCACGACGCCCCTCGTATCAACATACGGCTATCGCACGTGGTACGAACCTCGGCTAACCTCGCCGGCAATCTCAATCCCCATCACACATAAATATCACACACGCTCCTGTGGGAACAACTCACCATAACACACTCGTAACCTCTCGCCGGACACTGGTTCGACCCCGCCGGTCTCACGGAAAGTAAAAGGGGCAAAAGGTCACTCAATATACCTCATTATGTGGCGAAAAACTATCCTCACTGGAATGTATTAATCTCACGATAAACAAATATAAACCAACTATGGTCAAAGTCATTAACATCATTACATTAAATGCCACACGAACAAAACATCAAAACTTCACGTGAATTTAATCGTACATGCCCTGGCTCACAAATCAATCTTACCTACATGGACATACTCGTACCATTTGAGCCCAAAGACATGCATTAAACTAATAATGGCGAGTACACACACAACTCCTAACTAGAACATGCTGACCGTTAAATGACTTGTCTCCCGTATCTATAATGACTGTGACTAACATCGTCACGCAAGATACTGAATCTCCATTACTGTCCGCCCCCCTTTCGTAAGCTATATACCCATAATTTGAAAGTCAATACTCATCATTTCTGCCGTCCAGGTGAGGTGGTCTGCATGGTGTCCTGGGTTCGCTCAGACCCACAAAGTGCTACCTTAGCCCATGGTGCAGAGTCGCCAACTGGACTCCATAATCCTGCCCATTGTTACGCGCTGGGATTCACACTCACAGATATCTGCCTCCAACACAGGCAGCACTGGTATTTTTCACATACACTGGAATTACACTGAAAATGCACTGAAATTACACTGAATTTTATAACACATATTTTTACACCTCGGAAGTCACTAGTAAAAATGTTCTTCCCTATCACTTCTTGCTGGTGGAACTTGTCCTATCGGGCTCCGAACCTCGTTCACTTGGTCTCGCGTTGGTGGACCCGTACCGTTTTGTTCGGCACTCCCTCAGGATTTAAAACAAGATTAACCTGGACCGAACCACAGTTTCGTAGGCGTTAACTTAAAGAGTCCGTCTGGCAACACTAGTGACGTCACGCTTCGAACGCTCAGTCCCGTACTTCGGCAATCAGCGGGGATCCTCCAGTTCCCCGTGAACTTGTCGCTATCGCGACAGCAAGTGTAGCACTGGGTGCAATGTCCAACACCCTATTTCCCCTTCGGTTCTTGATTCGAACCAGTATCACTTAATGCATGATATTTCAAACACAAGTACTTCGCGGCTCCAGCTCGCGGCTGGTATACATGACCGACCCGACCTCAACAGTCCGTCGCATGAAGTCTATACAAGAAAATGAACCCCCGCTCCTCGTGCTCTGGGCTTATAACGGCAGGCCGTTGGTACACAATGGACATAATACCGCCAAAGAATCCGCTCCTCAGGAAATGGTCGCAGATTCACGAGCGATAGCTCATATGTTCACGTTAAATTGGCAGGTACCGAATATCCAGTTCTGATTAGGATTCGATCGTGGGGAGACTCTTCATATGCCATTGCATCATGACGCTAGCAAATAGTCCCAGGTAGTGTCATCTACACCCCCACCAGTCTGAGTTTCGCGCCGATTCGGAGATCACTACGCCTGCGAACTTAAAAATCCACCAATACCGAGTGCTATCTCCGGTGTCTTACCAAAGTTAAGGATATTTCTTGCACCAAAGAAAACAGTTTCTTTTCCTGAACACAGCTCTTCTTTCCTTATAAATTTTCATCATCTAGTTTTCCAATTACATTCATTCGCGCAGCTTCCTATTGTCCTGGGTCATGTACCTTTGTTTTACAACCCACGCTGGCCCATCCTGCAGCACTGGTGTCATAAATTTTCAGTGACTAACGTACAATAAGTCTCCAGCACAAACAATGAGATGGAGCTGGCCAAGTCTTCTAGGAAAAGGGCTTGTCCGTACCTGGGCTCTATTGTCCTGGGGTGGGTGCGCCTTCCCATCTCTACACTGTGCCCTGAGCTGGCAAAATTCTACCAGTAGCGAAAGAATATATTGATAACTTTCTGTCTTAAATGCTTCAAAATTACATTCAAATTTTGCCCTTCGGTTATATTTTCCCCTCAGTCACTTTTGAAAAATTGCGCGAGTGTAATAAGTGCGATTTTTAAAACCCATAAAATTTGGATGTCCAAAAGAAAACTGTGTGCTGCCTTGCTTGGTTGCTTTACAGGTCGCTACGGATTTTGTTTCTCATCCCCATGGTCTCAGCTGTTAGTTGTGAAGTTTACGATATTCCTGCAGTGCTGTCAACTCTGCCATGTTGCGGCTATTCATCCCTGAAGTCTTCCCTCAGTTGCTGCTGCTCGTCCGTCCTGGGTTCGGATCGGACCTCTTCATTGAAGTTCACAAGGTGTTGTGGTGGACTTCTTCTTCCTCTTCTTCTTAGTTTTGGGTCCCGCCCTTCCGGATCGCGCCAGTGTATTGCGGTCCAGGATCGTCTCTCCCCTGCTGTGAATCTTGGTTCGGCGCTTCTCCGTACTCTTGGTCCGGATTTTCTCTGCGTCTAATGGCTGCCTCCCATTTGTCAGCCTCAGTATGCCCCTGCTCGTCGCTATTCTTTTCGTGGAGCTCACGCAAGTATTGCTGCGACTTGATGTAGCGATCGTCCAAATCTCGCCTTGCCTGTCCCCATGGCTCTGCACTTCCTTGTTGGGCCGGCCGTGGCCTGTACTGCCCTGGCCTTGCTTGTCTCGACTGGTACGGTCTCCCTGTTCGCCTGTCTTGCTCCCAGCGTCCGTGTCGGCCGCGCTGCTGCATTGGGTAACCTCGGCCTTCCTCTCGCCTGCCGTAGTACCTGGGTTCGAATTCACGCGACGGTTGGTACTCTTGCCTCCTCCATCCTTCTCTTGGCGCAATTCCTCTGCTCGTCCCTTGCTCGCGTGTTCTTGGCGCCCGTTCTAACTCAGTTGCATGAACCTGTTCTACTGGCCTCATCCGCTGGATATGCGTAGTGGTGTGGTCTAACTGCCTCAAGATTCCTTCGGTCTGCATGGCAGTTCTTGCATTCGCCGCAATCAGTGTCTCCTGCACCTTAATTGGCAATTGTTTTCCAATTGCAGACACTAAAGCTAGCTCCGAAGGTGCCTGGTCCAGTTCACGCATTTTCGCGAACTGAGAAATGAAATATTCTGCATACTTCTTTGGGCCTTGAGTTTGGAACTTCCTGGAATACAGTTCCAACCTCAGGTTCTGCTGCTGTTCCAAGCTCCAGTACGTCTTCAGGAAAGCTTCCCTGAATTCTTCCATGTTTTGGAAGGTGTACCGGAAACTCTGGAACCATTCCAGTGGTGCCTCGTCAAGTAGCTTCTCTACTGCTCTGAGCTGGCGATCTGGGGCCACGCGGTGCTCGATAAAGAACGCCCCCACCTCACGGAGAAATTGTTTAGGGGTCATATTTCTCCGGCCATTGTACTTTCGAGGGCGTTCATCCCCTGTCCGTATCACGTGGATTATGTGTTGTGGCGTCGCGGCGTCTTGCGGCGTAGAGGCTCTCCGCGTAAGGGGTTCAAATGTGCGGTTAATCGGCTCATCCTTATATTCCCCGAAGGTTTGCTCTGGAGCGGCCTGCATCTGGTACGCCACCTTTGAACACCCCTTCGGCTCGTCCATTGTTCGGATAGCTTCCCGTTGCAATTCCAATATTGCCTCGTCTTGGATCTATCCTCTGAGGTCCATTTTAATGAGTTTGGCTTCCTGTCTCTCCATGCGTCCCGCCATTTCTTGCTCCATCCTTCTGAGCCTGTTAAGGTTTTCTGCCATCTCGACCTTAATTACCTCTTTATTATTAAGTATTTCCTCCCTCATCTTCGCGGGGGCGGTCCCGATTACGCTCTTTACCTCCTTGTGCTCCGCCATTCTTTGGTCCCGCATGCTACTCCGGTGTGTGGCAACCTCGCTCTTGACCTCTGCTATGCTAGCCCCTATATGCTCGTGAACCATGTGTACCCATGTGAGTAATCTCCATGGAAAATATGCTTCCGCCTCCAGCTAGCGTCGGGTCTCAGGCGTGTACCGTTCCCCCATTAAGCAGTTGCATATTTTGGATTTGAGACTAAAAGGTATCAACTCTACAATGATAAGGCACAACTCTATTCTAAAGATTTTAATTCAGTACTAAAATCATGGCTTCAAACATATAAAAACAATCCCAACAAACATAAAACAAAATCAAACAAAAATTACTTCCACAATCCACTAATATTAACATAATATCATCATAATAAACTCATATCATTACTCAAACCTTTACCCTTATATTGACTTCACACTTCACTCTAGTGCGCTGATGCACATACAACTTTCATAAACAAAACTGTACTTTTACTCTTCCTGTCATCTAATGTGACTTCTTTAATTTCACAAAATTACTTGTTTCTTAAACCTTGTCTTACTTTGACAATTATGTGTACCGTGTGTGTTTGATCTCTCTCTCTTCCCACCAAATGCTTTTCATGCATTAGCCTATTCAGGTGTTGCACATCAAATCTCCGTGCAACTCCAGAATTATGTAAAGCTACCCCTACACTTCTCTCTATTTACAGTTCCACTGCATGCCGTTGTGATTTCATCGTCAAAACTTTCGTTATCGCTGTGTCGGATGGTATTATTAAGCTACCCTTGCGAGCGTAGCCTGTGGCGTCAAGTGCCCAACTTCTGAAATCCGTGTCAGTGACAGTAAAAATGCAACTTCCAACCATCCGTTAGATTGCTAAACTCTTAAACCATCAGGGTGATCTATAATTACCAATGTGTTCTTAAACCACATGACTTCATTACTCAATATAACAATGTTTCCTTTCATGTTACTAACAGGGTCTTAAATCTGCCCTTTTCTTAAACCTTAACTTTCACGATTCGCTTGACAGCTCAGCCCCCTTCCGAGCGGCTTGTATACAATGGAGTGGAGTGAGGTTACCGCAGTAAACCGTCCCCCGCCTTCCTGCCTCATGGCTTATATCTCCCCAAGCAGTAGTACGATTTTAAAGACAATACCGTGGTCACAATGACGCACATATTCCAATGGATTTAAACTGAATGGTATGCAAATAGGTACTGGATAAGCTTAACATTTATTCCTACCCTGAGGATATAATAATAACTGGCACCAATAGGTCCATTTCAACATGAAGGCACGAGATTCATAAAAACATTGGTCGATCTGGATAACCGGTATCTTAATAAATGATGCGGTCAGCCACATGCTGCCGTCAATAAGTTTCGCTTCACAAGAGCCGAATCACTCAATAATAAGTTCTCGGGCGATCAGATAGGGTGCAGAGGTGTCCATTGTTCTCCTCCCACCTATCACAGGATTCGAACCCGGACCATTCCATATCCATCATCAGAGTTAGGGTCCAATCACTAAATACACTCTGGCACAAAGTACATATCTCAGTATTCCCACGGCTATACGAGATTTCATACGTCGAATAGATTACCTGGCTTCCTGACCTGATAATATGATCTCGTCCTCTGATTATTAAGAGAAATCTATCTTATTACTCTATAAGCTTTTACACAAGCTGCAAATTCAATTCACTAGAAAGCTCTTCCATTTCCTTGCATATTTATATTCCCATTAACACAATATATTCTGATATTAAACTCTTTTCTCATCCCTTAATGTAATCTTACTGCTTAGATCGATAAGTCTTCCAATTAGCGTAAATATTTCTTGCTTACAACATTTTACCTGATGTATTCATTCATACCTTTTATTATTTATTTATTATTATTATTATTCTTACTGACATAAATTACCATAATCCGACACAACATAACCATCTTAAAAATCGAACATCCGTGTTCGTTACGTTAAGTTTACATAACTGATTTGCCATTTTATTAATAGTGGTAACGATTAATCCACTCACTGATGTATAACAACATCTCAACTCTACTAAAATCAACACAACAACAATTAAACCTGGAGGGCCGATCTCCTAATACTGATTCTTATTAATAGTGGCATTATTTTTATAATCCTGAAATCACATTACATGCAGTGGGCTATACTTCTATATAATCATAACTTGTGGGGTACTCACATTTCGGCTTATCCTGGTGGCTCCAACCACTCATATTCTCCAATGTCGCCTGCCATTTGCAGAGTTAGCGCGACATTTGCATACTGAATATACACTTTTTATAATACATTTCCTTCACCAAGCACACGGCACTTTCCATTTCTATGATGAAGCTATTGCTTCCAAAACACATGACACTTTATGACACTTATTATATCATTAATTTAAAAGATATTTCACATATGATTTCTACATAACACACGTCACTTTTTACACTTTTCATTGGTTGAAATTCCCTGGCAATATATCAGAATTACAGGTATTGACGGCATCCTCCATGCTCCTACCAACTCCTGATTGAAAGTCTGGGTCATCTGCCTACGGATTCACCAACAGTCTATCAATTATCCTACGATAAACTTCCTGCTTTGCATAAAGATGCTTACGTTCGTCCTGAGCGTTACTATTTGGTATTCTTAAGACATTTCACCAAATGCTTCATAAAGTTTCTCCCAGCGCAGTCCGACGTAATAAGACATGTATAACCAATCCATATATTATACACTGCGCTTAACATTGTACATAGTCTTTACACAAATTATCACTTTCAATGTTCTGCAACTTATATCACACGGCACTTCCTATGTGAACATTGACAATTGGTCGTACTGCCGACTACACCTGCAGCACGACTGTCCTTAATAAAAGCCTTCTAAAAGTTTTACTGCACGGCTTCCCAAGTCGAAGTCCGGCCATCCTTCCTTGACTTCGGTAATACGCATTTCACACAATAAAGTTCGTTGATTACCGTACTTATTATTACTTCATGACCATGCATGATTATATTATCACTTGGTGCATTACACTGCACGGCGAATATAATGATTAACACTAAAGTGTTCAAGTCTTTGTGTGAGCGTCCTTCCCTGAGCCAGAGCGACATACGTTCCGCGCTCGAGTCTGTTCCAACTGCAAGTTCCAACTGACCTCCTGACTGGGTCCACACCCTTATATCCGTTTCACACGAAAAAGTAGACCTAGAATTCCCGCGCTATATCATCTCCTCTCCCAGGATGATTCTGGTCTCGAAACAATGCTCATCGGGTTCCTTTTTCTTCACTGATCCCAGAACTATCTGCGTGCTGAAGGATAGATCGGCCAATTAATTAATATGAATTGCCTTTGCCATAGCGTGGGGACGCGGTTTCCAGTGGAAATCCCCGGTGACAGAGTCAGACCATGCCGCGAACACCCCTAGTCCTGTGTTCTTACGCACTCCATTAAATATGCCTTGATTTCGCAGTTTAATGGCTCTAAAATTAGCCTCCTGGCTAAAGATTCACCTGTGTGCAACTCTCATGTCATTGCGTTGCTCCAAACACGAGTAATCAATGATTTTCCTTGGGATCTCTCCCCTCTCTTCTCGGTTTTATTCTCAAACGGGGAAGAACTGAGTCATTATTCAACCCCCCGACCTCTTGCAGACGACTTAAGTAGGTCAACGAGATGGACAGGGCTCCATGAGTCTCCTCCCACAATTCTGGGGCTATTAGTAAACTGTCAAACTCTGGAACTTCTGTGTTCCAAGGCCAGCCTAGCCTACTCCATGTAGTCCACTAATGCTATAATCCACTCATTTCCCTGCATTATTTCACCAAATAATGCCAGTCTCAACTGATATCACACCAGTGATTAAACATGTACTTTCCTCTAGGGGTTTTTACAACGAAACTCCCTCAACAGATCTCGGGTTCGTTCCCTGGTGGAACCTTCCTTCTGAGCTCAACTTATCTCCGAGATCCACTTTCGATACCAGTCAGCATGACCCCCTCGGGTTCACATGGTAGCATTCTCCTTCACCTCATGGATCTGCTGTGCCAACCTATCGCTTCGTTCTTCTAGAGCGGTGACTTGGCTAGCTGCGGCGCTGACCTCTCCTCTCACGTCATGTATACGCGTGGTGAGCCTAATGTCCATAACTCCCATTCTGTTAGTCATTTCCTCTAAGCTTTCATTCATGCCCTTGACAGTATCCTTAACCGTGCCTATTTCCTGCATTAACATCTGCATTTTCGTCTCGCATTTTGTTTCTACCTCTTCAAAACCCTTGCTAGTTTTCTGTGCGAGTTCTTCTATTTTCCCGTTTATCTCCCTAGCGTGCTGTTCGAGCGCGACTCTCATAGCTTCCCCTTGTGAAATACAAGTTTGACCTAACTGTTCGGTCCTGGCATTTGTTTCCCCAAGTTTTTTATTTAGGGTCTCAGAACTCTCCTCCAATTTCCTACTCAAAGTATCTGCATTTTCCTCCAGCTTCCTACTCAAAGTTTCAAACATCGCCTGCATTTCCTCGGCGCTCGCCATCACGACAAATACAAAGATATAAAAAACACAAATGAGCAAACGGGGTCTGAGCTCCCCCACAGTCATGCCATGCAGTGTCCCTTACTGACGATAAAAATCAGAATAAATAAAATAAACCAGACACAATAATTACGCTACCAAAACACAAAGAAAATGGTCTCAGAAACACAGACTCAAATTATGCAGATTTTCTAAAATGCAAATCTCTACCAACTGGGATACCATTCCTACTATAAGGTGCTTAACCCGTTCATATACGTTCAATCCGCATGCCACTGGCAGAGGACCAATGACTGCTAAGCTAGCTCTCGCAAGCGTGGGCTACCTATACACTTCTTACCCTTTGACTCTCTTCTAACGACACAATAAGGAAATGTTTGCCTGGGCTTCCCGATATTAATTTTAATATTGCCTACACGTGATTTTACGTTATTAAGCCCAGGGTCAAGTAAATTTTGAGTCCTTGGTTGGCATTCTCGTCTAATATATAACTCCACTATTTATTCAAATATCACACATCTCTCACACTCCTAGATCATAGATCTATCGCCTCCTACGTTGTGCGCCATGGTGGGTGTTTATGCCTATCCTAGGACAGCTACATGTATTTGTTACTATTTTATATACATCGGGCACCCTTCCGGGTGCGAGGATGTGTGTATTGCGCAAAGTGTGCGTGCATCACCACCAGGTATACGAGAGGTCTTCCTTGTAATCGACTCTCCCGGCGTGCGTTCACTAGGCACGTAGAAAAATTAATGGAGGGGAATGGGGGGGCTTTAGCTTACGATTACGTTACTGAGCCAATGCCAGGCTCTCGTCCCACAATAACCAACAACGAGTGTACGCCAGAATAACTACTGTTTCCTTAGATAAAAGAAAGTGGTACAAGCATCCTTTATGTACCCGATAGGGCAATCCTTTAGGCCTGGATAAAATAAATTGATCTCGGGGGTGGTGCGTTCGTTATAGTAACTGACTTAAAGGCCTAAAGTGAAGGAAACAGGTGTCTAACAATTACAGAAATGGCGTACACTCACATCTTACTGAGTCCGTAATTTATTTCCAACAAAAAAAACTTGCAGAAAGAAATTACAGAATAAAACAACAAATAAAAACCCAACTGACATCAACAAATAAAAAACCAACACCTTCAAAATTAAATATAAAAAACAAAGAATATGTGATATCCCAGTGCGCCCCTCTTAAAAAAACTAGAACAAACCTCATCCCACAGGATGAAACCTTAATAACAGCTGAGTTCAACCATAGAATTTACATTAAATCATTACATCACGTTCCTCAGCTGTGCGAGGTGGTCAAAACTACTTTAAATGGACTGTCAACTGCCTCTAACACGAATTTGGGTCAAAAACAAACTGCAGTTGCGCTTACTGATTTTATTATAAACAAATAGTGTTATACTGATTTTTATATCACACAAATATACACTCTAGCAGGAAACAAGGACAATTTTTACACAGATAATGACGAGTACATTTCATATACGGGCTTCGGACCAAATGGGGCCCAACCTACGTCGGTCTAATATAACTACGATATTTAGGGCGGGCGGATCATATCCTAGTATACGGGGCTAGGCACAAGACAAAATTACTACAAAATAAACACGGGCTGAACCCGGATGAACAAAAGAAAACTACTATTCACGAACAGTAGTACAAGGAAAGAAATACGAATCAGCATGGCAAAACGACATGCACCCTTAAATTGATTAGCTAACAACTGTATGTGGTAATTACAGCTTTGACCAAGACGAGACAGAAGGACTCGCCCTACTTGCACAATGGCTCGCACGGGCCGGCCGTAACTATAAATAGCTCTCTACCTGAGCAGCTGACAAAGCAAAACAAACCTCTACTGTGCCTACATTATGCGAATATACAAATGGTAAATTGATAATATGCTGGTGTACATCGGCGGGGGGGATTGAACCAGTGTTTCTTCATGGTGTTCCTGAAAAACACATATATGTTTTCCCATGCGTGTGTGACTGAACTTTCCCTGTTATGAGGCATGGACCCTCTCATACAGAAACAACAACAACAAATGTACCATCACGTGCATCACGACGCCTCTCGTATCAACATACGGCTATCGCACGTGGTACGAACCTCGGCTAACCTCGCCGGCAATCTCAATCCCCATCACACATAAATATCACACACGCTCCTGTGGGAACAACTCACCATAACACACTCGTAACCTCTCGCCGGACACTGGTTCGACCCCGCCGGTCTCACGGAAAGTAAAAGGGGCAAAAGGTCACTCAATATACCTCATTATGTGGCGAAAAACTATCCTCACTGGAATGTATTAATCTCACGATAAACAAATATAAACCAACTATGGTCAAAGTCATTAACATCATTACATTAAATGCCACACGAACAAAACATCAAAACTTCACGTGAATTTAATCGTACATGCCCTGGCTCACAAATCAATCTTACCTACATGGACATACTCGTACCATTTGAGCCCAAAGACATGCATTAAACTAATAATGGCGAGTACACACACAACTCCTAACTAGAACATGCTGACCGTTAAATGACTTGTCTCCCGTATCTATAATGACTGTGACTAACATCGTCACGCAAGATACTGAATCTCCATTACTGTCCGCCCCCCTTTCGTAAGCTATATACCCATAATTTGAAAGTCAATACTCATCATTTCTGCCGTCCAGGTGAGGTGGTCTGCATGGTGTCCTGGGTTCGCTCAGACCCACAAAGTGCTACCTTAGCCCATGGTGCAGAGTCGCCAACTGGACTCCATAATCCTGCCCATTGTTACGCGCTGGGATTCACACTCACAGATATCTGCCTCCAACACAGGCAGCACTGGTATTTTTCACATACACTGGAATTACACTGAAAATGCACTGAAATTACACTGAATTTTATAACACATATTTTTACACCTCGGAAGTCACTAGTAAAAATGTTCTTCCCTATCACTTCTTGCTGGTGGAACTTGTCCTATCGGGCTCCGAACCTCGTTCACTTGGTCTCGCGTTGGTGGACCCGTACCGTTTTGTTCGGCACTCCCTCAGGATTTAAAACAAGATTAACCTGGACCGAACCACAGTTTCGTAGGCGTTAACTTAAAGAGTCCGTCTGGCAACACTAGTGACGTCACGCTTCGAACGCTCAGTCCCGTACTTCGGCAATCAGCGGGGATCCTCCAGTTCCCCGTGAACTTGTCGCTATCGCGACAGCAAGTGTAGCACTGGGTGCAATGTCCAACACCCTATTTCCCTTTCGGTTCTTGATTCGAACCAGTATCACTTAATGCATGATATTTCAAACACAAGTACTTCGCGGCTCCAGCTCGCGGCTGGTATACATGACCGACCCGACCTCAACAGTCCGTCGCATGAAGTCTATACAAGAAAATGAACCCCCACTCCTCGTGCTCTGGGCTTATAACGGCAGGCCGTTGGTACACAATGGACATAATACCGCCAAAGAATCCGCTCCTCAGGAAATGGTCGCAGATTCACGAGCGATAGCTCATATGTTCACGTTAAATTGGCAGGTACCGAATATCCAGTTCTGATTAGGATTCGATCGTGGGGAGACTCTTCATATGCCATTGCATCATGACGCTAGCAAATAGTCCCAGGTAGTGTCATCTACACCCCCACCAGGCTGAGTTTCGCGCCGATTCGGAGATCACTACGCCTGCGAACTTAAAAATCCACCAATACCGAGTGCTATCTCCGGTGTCTTACCAAAGTTAAGGATATTTCTTGCACCAAAGAAAACAGTTTCTTTTCCTGAACACAGCTCTTCTTTCCTTATAAATTTTCATCATCTAGTTTTCCAATTACATTCATTCGCGCAGCTTCCTATTGTCCTGGGTCATGTACCTTTGTTTTACAACCCACGCTGGCCCATCCTGCAGCACTGGTGTCATAAATTTTCAGTGACTAACGTACAATAAGTCTCCAGCACAAACAATGAGATGGAGCTGGCCAAGTCTTCTAGGAAAAGGGCTTGTCCGTACCTGGGCTCTATTGTCCTGGGGTGGGTGCGCCTTCCCATCTCTACACTGTGCCCTGAGCTGGCAAAATTCTACCAGTAGCGAAAGAATATATTGATAACTTTCTGTCTTAAATGCTTCAAAATTACATTCAAATTTTGCCCTTCGGTTATATTTTCCCCTCAGTCACTTTTGAAAAATTGCGCGAGTGTAATAAGTGCGATTTTTAAAACCCATAAAATTTGGATGTCCAAAAGAAAACTGTGTGCTGCCTTGCTTGGTTGCTTTACAGGTCGCTACGGATTTTGTTTCTCATCCCCATGGTCTCAGCTGTTAGTTGTGAAGTTTACGATATTCCTGCAGTGCTGTCAACTCTGCCATGTTGCGGCTATTCATCCCTGAAGTCTTCCCTCAGTTGCTGCTGCTCGTCCGTCCTGGGTTCGGATCGGACCTCTTCATTGAAGTTCACAAGGTGTTGTGGTGGACTTCTTCTTCCTCTTCTTCTTAGTTTTGGGTCCCGCCCTTCCGGATCGCGCCAGTGTATTGCGGTCCAGGATCGTCTCTCCCCTGCTGTGAATCTTGGTTCGGCGCTTCTCCGTACTCTTGGTCCGGATTTTCTCTGCGTCTAATGGCTGCCTCCCATTTGTCAGCCTCAGTATGCCCCTGCTCGTCGCTATTCTTTTCGTGGAGCTCACGCAAGTATTGCTGCGACTTGATGTAGCGATCGTCCAAATCTCGCCTTGCCTGTCCCCATGGCTCTGCACTTCCTTGTTGGGCCGGCCGTGGCCTGTACTGCCCTGGCCTTGCTTGTCTCGACTGGTACGGTCTCCCTGTTCGCCTGTCTTGCTCCCAGCGTCCGTGTCGGCCGCGCTGCTGCATTGGGTAACCTCGGCCTTCCTCTCGCCTGCCGTAGTACCTGGGTTCGAATTCACGCGACGGTTGGTACTCTTGCCTCCTCCATCCTTCTCTTGGCGCAATTCCTCTGCTCGTCCCTTGCTCGCGTGTTCTTGGCGCCCGTTCTAACTCAGTTGCATGAACCTGTTCTACTGGCCTCATCCGCTGGATATGCGTAGTGGTGTGGTCTAACTGCCTCAAGATTCCTTCGGTCTGCACGGCAGTTCTTGCATTCGCCGCAATCAGTGTCTCCTGCACCTTAATTGGCAATTGTTTTCCAATTGCAGACACTAAAGCTAGCTCCGAAGGTGCCTGGTCCAGTTCACGCATTTTCGCGAACTGAGAAATGAAATATTCTGCATACTTCTTTGGGCCTTGAGTTTGGAACTTCCTGGAATACAGTTCCAACCTCAGGTTCTGCTGCTGTTCCAAGCTCCAGTACGTCTTCAGGAAAGCTTCCCTGAATTCTTCCATGTTTTGGAAGGTGTACCGGAAACTCTGGAACCATTCCAGTGGTGCCTCGTCAAGTAGCTTCTCTACTGCTCTGAGCTGGCGATCTGGGGCCACGCGGTGCTCGATAAAGAACGCCCCCACCTCACGGAGAAATTGTTTAGGGGTCATATTTCTCCGGCCATTGTACTTTCGAGGGCGTTCATCCCCTGTCCGTATCACGTGGATTATGTGTTGTGGCGTCGCGGCGTCTTGCGGCGTAGAGGCTCTCCGCGTAAGGGGTTCAAATGTGCGGTTAATCGGCTCATCCTTATATTCCCCGAAGGTTTGCTCTGGAGCGGCCTGCATCTGGTACGCCACCTTTGAACACCCCTTCGGCTCGTCCATTGTTCGGATAGCTTCCCGTTGCAATTCCAATATTGCCTCGTCTTGGATCTATCCTCTGAGGTCCATTTTAATGAGTTTGGCTTCCTGTCTCTCCATGCGTCCCGCCATTTCTTGCTCCATCCTTCTGAGCCTGTTAAGGTTTTCTGCCATCTCGACCTTAATTACCTCTTTATTATTAAGTATTTCCTCCCTCATCTTCGCGGGGGCGGTCCCGATTACGCTCTTTACCTCCTTGTGCTCCGCCATTCTTTGGTCCCGCATGCTACTCCGGTGTGTGGCAACCTCGCTCTTGACCTCTGCTATGCTAGCCCCTATATGCTCGTGAACCATGTGTACCCATGTGAGTAATCTCCATGGAAAATATGCTTCCGCCTCCAGCTAGCGTCGGGTCTCAGGCGTGTACCGTTCCCCCATTAAGCAGTTGCATATTTTGGATTTGAGACTAAAAGGTATCAACTCTACAATGATAAGGCACAACTCTATTCTAAAGATTTTAATTCAGTACTAAAATCATGGCTTCAAACATATAATAACAATCCCAACAAACATAAAACAAAATCAAACAAAAATTACTTCCACAATCCACTAATATTAACATAATATCATCATAATAAACTCATATCATTACTCAAACCTTTACCCTTATATTGACTTCACACTTCACTCTAGTGCGCTGATGCACATACAACTTTCATAAACAAAACTGTACTTTTACTCTTCCTGTCATCTAATGTGACTTCTTTAATTTCACAAAATTACTTGTTTCTTAAACCTTGTCTTACTTTGACAATTATGTGTACCGTGTGTGTTTGATCTCTCTCTCTTCCCACCAAATGCTTTTCATGCATTAGCCTATTCAGGTGTTGCACATCAAATCTCCGTGCAACTCCAGAATTATGTAAAGCTACCCCTACACTTCTCTCTATTTACAGTTCCACTGCATGCCGTTGTGATTTCATCGTCAAAACTTTCGTTATCGCTGTGTCGGATGGTATTATTAAGCTACCCTTGCGAGCGTAGCCTGTGGCGTCAAGTGCCCAACTTCTGAAATCCGTGTCAGTGACAGTAAAAATGCAACTTCCAACCATCCGTTAGATTGCTAAACTCTTAAACCATCAGGGTGATCTATAATTACCAATGTGTTCTTAAACCACATGACTTCATTACTCAATATAACAATGTTTCCTTTCATGTTACTAACAGGGTCTTAAATCTGCCCTTTTCTTAAACCTTAACTTTCACGATTCGCTTGACAGCTCAGCCCCCTTCCGAGCGGCTTGTATACAATGGAGTGGAGTGAGGTTACCGCAGTAAACCGTCCCCCGCCTTCCTGCCTCATGGCTTATATCTCCCCAAGCAGTAGTACGATTTTAAAGACAATACCGTGGTCACAATGACGCACATATTCCAATGGATTTAAACTGAATGGTATGCAAATAGGTACTGGATAAGCTTAACATTTATTCCTACCCTGAGGATATAATAATAACTGGCACCAATAGGTCCATTTCAACATGAAGGCACGAGATTCATAAAAACATTGGTCGATCTGGATAACCGGTATCTTAATAAATGATGCGGTCAGCCACATGCTGCCGTCAATAAGTTTCGCTTCACAAGAGCCGAATCACTCAATAATAAGTTCTCGGGCGATCAGATAGGGTGCAGAGGTGTCCATTGTTCTCCTCCCACCTATCACAGGATTCGAACCCGGACCATTCCATATCCATCATCAGAGTTAGGGTCCAATCACTAAATACACTCTGGCACAAAGTACATATCTCAGTATTCCCACGGCTATACGAGATTTCATACGTCGAATAGATTACCTGGCTTCCTGACCTGATAATATGATCTCGTCCTCTGATTATTAAGAGAAATCTATCTTATTACTCTATAAGCTTTTACACAAGCTGCAAATTCAATTCACTAGAAAGCTCTTCCATTTCCTTGCATATTTATATTCCCATTAACACAATATATTCTGATATTAAACTCTTTTCTCATCCCTTAATGTAATCTTACTGCTTAGATCGATAAGTCTTCCAATTAGCGTAAATATTTCTTGCTTACAACATTTTACCTGATGTATTCATTCATACCTTTTATTATTTATTTATTATTATTATTATTCTTACTGACATAAATTACCATAATCCGACACAACATAACCATCTTAAAAATCGAACATCCGTGTTCGTTACGTTAAGTTTACATAACTGATTTGCCATTTTATTAATAGTGGTAACGATTAATCCACTCACTGATGTATAACAACATCTCAACTCTACTAAAATCAACACAACAACAATTAAACCTGGAGGGCCGATCTCCTAATACTGATTCTTACTAATAGTGGCATTATTTTTATAATCCTGAAATCACATTACATGCAGTGGGCTATACTTCTATATAATCATAACTTGTGGGGTACTCACATTTCGGCTTATCCTGGTGGCTCCAACCACTCATATTCTCCAATGTCGCCTGCCATTTGCAGAGTTAGCGCGACATTTGCATACTGAATATACACTTTTTATAATACATTTCCTTCACCAAGCACACGGCACTTTCCATTTCTATGATGAAGCTATTGCTTCCAAAACACATGACACTTTATGACACTTATTATATCATTAATTTAAAAGATATTTCACATATGATTTCTACATAACACACGTCACTTTTTACACTTTTCATTGGTTGAAATTCCCTGGCAATATATCAGAATTACAGGTATTGACGGCATCCTCCATGCTCCTACCAACTCCTGATTGAAAGTCTGGGTCATCTGCCTACGGATTCACCAACAGTCTATCAATTATCCTACGATAAACTTCCTGCTTTGCATAAAGATGCTTACGTTCGTCCTGAGCGTTACTATTTGGTATTCTTAAGACATTTCACCAAATGCTTCATAAAGTTTCTCCCAGCGCAGTCCGACGTAATAAGACATGTATAACCAATCCATATATTATACACTGCGCTTAACATTGTACATAGTCTTTACACAAATTATCACTTTCAATGTTCTGCAACTTATATCACACGGCACTTCCTATGTGAACATTGACAATTGGTCGTACTGCCGACTACACCTGCAGCACGACTGTCCTTAATAAAAGCCTTCTAAAAGTTTTACTGCACGGCTTCCCAAGTCGAAGTCCGGCCATCCTTCCTTGACTTCGGTAATACGCATTTCACACAATAAAGTTCGTTGATTACCGTACTTATTATTACTTCATGACCATGCATGATTATATTATCACTTGGTGCATTACACTGCACGGCGAATATAATGATTAACACTAAAGTGTTCAAGTCTTTGTGTGAGCGTCCTTCCCTGAGCCAGAGCGACATACGTTCCGCGCTCGAGTCTGTTCCAACTGCAAGTTCCAACTGACCTCCTGACTGGGTCCACACCCTTATATCCGTTTCACACGAAAAAGTAGACCTAGAATTCCCGCGCTATATCATCTCCTCTCCCAGGATGATTCTGGTCTCGAAACAATGCTCATCGGGTTCCTTTTTCTTCACTGATCCCAGAACTATCTGCGTGCTGAAGGATAGATCGGCCAATTAATTAATATGAATTGCCTTTGCCATAGCGTGGGGACGCGGTTTCCAGTGGAAATCCCCGGTGACAGAGTCAGACCATGCCGCGAACACCCCTAGTCCTGTGTTCTTACGCACTCCATTAAATATGCCTTGATTTCGCAGTTTAATGGCTCTAAAATTAGCCTCCTGGCTAAAGATTCACCTGTGTGCAACTCTCATGTCATTGCGTTGCTCCAAACACGAGTAATCAATGATTTTCCTTGGGATCTCTCCCCTCTCTTCTCGGTTTTATTCTCAAACGGGGAAGAACTGAGTCATTATTCAACCCCCCGACCTCTTGCAGACGACTTAAGTAGGTCAACGAGATGGACAGGGCTCCATGAGTCTCCTCCCACAATTCTGGGGCTATTAGTAAACTGTCAAACTCTGGAACTTCTGTGTTCCAAGGCCAGCCTAGCCTACTCCATGTAGTCCACTAATGCTATAATCCACTCATTTCCCTGCATTATTTCACCAAATAATGCCAGTCTCAACTGATATCACACCAGTGATTAAACATGTACTTTCCTCTAGGGGTTTTTACAACGAAACTCCCTCAACAGATCTCGGGTTCGTTCCCTGGTGGAACCTTCCTTCTGAGCTCAACTTATCTCCGAGATCCACTTTCGATACCAGTCAGCATGACCCCCTCGGGTTCACATGGTAGCATTCTCCTTCACCTCATGGATCTGCTGTGCCAACCTATCGCTTCGTTCTTCTAGAGCGGTGACTTGGCTAGCTGCGGCGCTGACCTCTCCTCTCACGTCATGTATACGCGTGGTGAGCCTAATGTCCATAACTCCCATTCTGTTAGTCATTTCCTCTAAGCTTTCATTCATGCCCTTGACAGTATCCTTAACCGTGCCTATTTCCTGCATTAACATCTGCATTTTCGTCTCGCATTTTGTTTCTACCTCTTCAAAACCCTTGCTAGTTTTCTGTGCGAGTTCTTCTATTTTCCCGTTTATCTCCCTAGCGTGCTGTTCGAGCGCGACTCTCATAGCTTCCCCTTGTGAAATACAAGTTTGACCTAACTGTTCGGTCCTGGCATTTGTTTCCCCAAGTTTTTTATTTAGGGTCTCAGAACTCTCCTCCAATTTCCTACTCAAAGTATCTGCATTTTCCTCCAGCTTCCTACTCAAAGTTTCAAACATCGCCTGCATTTCCTCGGCGCTCGCCATCACGACAAATACAAAGATATAAAAAACACAAATGAGCAAACGGGGTCTGAGCTCCCCCACAGTCATGCCATGCAGTGTCCCTTACTGACGATAAAAATCAGAATAAATAAAATAAACCAGACACAATAATTACGCTACCAAAACACAAAGAAAATGGTCTCAGAAACACAGACTCAAATTATGCAGATTTTCTAAAATGCAAATCTCTACCAACTGGGATACCATTCCTACTATAAGGTGCTTAACCCGTTCATATACGTTCAATCCGCATGCCACTGGCAGAGGACCAATGACTGCTAAGCTAGCTCTCGCAAGCGTGGGCTACCTATACACTTCTTACCCTTTGACTCTCTTCTAACGACACAATAAGGAAATGTTTGCCTGGGCTTCCCGATATTAATTTTAATATTGCCTACACGTGATTTTACGTTATTAAGCCCAGGGTCAAGTAAATTTTGAGTCCTTGGTTGGCATTCTCGTCTAATATATAACTCCACTATTTATTCAAATATCACACATCTCTCACACTCCTAGATCATAGATCTATCGCCTCCTACGTTGTGCGCCATGGTGGGTGTTTATGCCTATCCTAGGACAGCTACATGTATTTGTTACTATTTTATATACATCGGGCACCCTTCCGGGTGCGAGGATGTGTGTATTGCGCAAAGTGTGCGTGCATCACCACCAGGTATACGAGAGGTCTTCCTTGTAATCGACTCTCCCGGCGTGCGTTCACTAGGCACGTAGAAAAATTAATGGAGGGGAATGGGGGGGGCTTTAGCTTACGATTACGTTACTGAGCCAATGCCAGGCTCTCGTCCCACAATAACCAACAACGAGTGTACGCCAGAATAACTACTGTTTCCTTAGATAAAAGAAAGTGGTACAAGCATCCTTTATGTACCCGATAGGGCAATCCTTTAGGCCTGGATAAAATAAATTGATCTCGGGGGTGGTGCGTTCGTTATACACACATCAAAAAAAGTTTTGCATCACCTCGGTTCCCAGATCTCCGGCATATAGACGTTGACTGTGTATATTGTATCCAAGATACAGTCCCTTTGACTGTTCATAGATGTCACTAAAACTGCTCAAAGATGTAAACAACCATGCATGAGCAGGGCCTATTAGACGGAGGGGGTACGACAGCCGATCAGTTCCAGTCATTCCACCAGGACGAAGGTACGCTGCTCATGTTGTCTGTAGTTCTACCATGCCTAGAAGGTCAATACCGCAGTTCGATCGCGTCCGCATTGTTACTTTGTGTCAAGAAGGGCTCTCAACAAGGGAAGTTTCCAGGCGTCTCAGAGTGAACCAAAGCGATGTTGTTCGGACATGGAGGAGGTACAGAGATACAGGAACTGTCGATGACAGGCCTCGCTCAGGCCGCCCAAGGGCTACTACTGTAGTGGATGACCGCTACTTACGGATTGCCGCTCGGAGGAACCCTGACAGCAATGCCACCATGTTGAATAATGCGTTTCGTTCAGCCACAGGACGTCGTGTTTCAACTCAAACTGTGCGCAATAGGCTGCATGATGCGCAACTTCACTCCCGACGTCCATGGCGAGGTCCAGCTTTGCAACCCCGACACCATGCAGCGCGGTACAGATGGGCCCAACAACATGCTGAATGGACCCCACGGAATTGGCATCACGTTCTCTTCACCGATGAGTGTCGCATATGCCTTCAACCAGACAATCGTCGGAGACGTGTTTGGAGGCACCCTGGTCAGGCTGAACGTCTTAGACACACTGTCCAGCGAGTGCAGCAAGGTGGTGGTTCCCTGATGTTTTGGGGTGGCATTATGTGGGGCCGACGTACGCCACTGGTGGTCATGGAAGGCTCCGAAACGGCTTTACGATACCTGAATGACATCCTCCGACCCATAGTGCAACCATATCGGCAGAATATTGGAGAGGCATTTGTCTTCATGGACGACAATTCTCGACCTCATCGTGCACATCTTGTGAATGCGTTCCTTCAAGATAACGACATCGCTCGACTACAGTGGCCAGCATGTTCGCCAGACATGAACCCTATCGAACATGCCTGGGATATGTTGAAAAGGGCTGTTTATGGACGTCTTGACCCACCAACCACTCTGAGAGATTTACGCCGAATTGTCGTTGAGGAGTGGGACAATTTGGACCAACAGTGTCTTGATGAACTTGTGGATAGTATGCCACGGCGAATACAGGCATGCATCAATGCAAGAGGACGTGCTACTGGGTATTAGAGGTAGTGGTGTGTACTGCAATCTGGACCACAAATGCTGAAAGTCTAGCTGTATGATGGTACAACATGCAATGTGTGGGTCTCATGAGCAATAAAACGAGCTGAAATGTTGTTTGTGTTGATCTCTATTCCCTTTGTATTTAACGGTTCCGGAACTCTTGGAACCGAGGTGATGCAAAACTTTTTTTGATGTGTGTAGTAACTGACTTAAAGGCCTAAAGTGAAGGAAACAGGTGTCTAACAATTACAGAAATGGCGTACACTCACATCTTACTGAGTCCGTAATTTATTTCCAACAAAAAAAACTTGCAGAAAGAAATTACAGAATAAAACAACAAATAAAAACCCAACTGACATCAACAAATAAAAAACCAACACCTTCAAAATTAAATATAAAAAACAAAGAATATGTGATATCCCAGTGCGCCCCTCTTAAAAAAACTAGAACAAACCTCATCCCACAGGATGAAACCTTAATAACAGCTGAGTTCAACCATAGAATTTACATTAAATCATTACATCACGTTCCTCAGCTGTGCGAGGTGGTCAAAACTACTTTAAATGGACTGTCAACTGCCTCTAACACGAATTTGGGTCAAAAACAAACTGCAGTTGCGCTTACTGATTTTATTATAAACAAATAGTGTTATACTGATTTTTATATCACACAAATATACACTCTAGCAGGAAACAAGGACAATTTTTACACAGATAATGACGAGTACATTTCATATACGGGCTTCGGACCAAATGGGGCCCAACCTACGTCGGTCTAATATAACTACGATATTTAGGGCGGGCGGATCATATCCTAGTATACGGGGCTAGGCACAAGACAAAATTACTACAAAATAAACACGGGCTGAACCCGGATGAACAAAAGAAAACTACTATTCACGAACAGTAGTACAAGGAAAGAAATACGAATCAGCATGGCAAAACGACATGCACCCTTAAATTGATTAGCTAACAACTGTATGTGGTAATTACAGCTTTGACCAAGACGAGACAGAAGGACTCGCCCTACTTGCACAATGGCTCGCACGGGCCGGCCGTAACTATAAATAGCTCTCTACCTGAGCAGCTGACAAAGCAAAACAAACCTCTACTGTGCCTACATTATGCGAATATACAAATGGTAAATTGATAATATGCTGGTGTACATCGGCGGGGGGGATTGAACCAGTGTTTCTTCATGGTGTTCCTGAAAAACACATATATGTTTTCCCATGCGTGTGTGACTGAACTTTCCCTGTTATGAGGCATGGACCCTCTCATACAGAAACAACAACAACAAATGTACCATCACGTGCATCACGACGCCTCTCGTATCAACATACGGCTATCGCACGTGGTACGAACCTCGGCTAACCTCGCCGGCAATCTCAATCCCCATCACACATAAATATCACACACGCTCCTGTGGGAACAACTCACCATAACACACTCGTAACCTCTCGCCGGACACTGGTTCGACCCCGCCGGTCTCACGGAAAGTAATAAGGGCAAAGGGTCACTCAATATACCTCATTATGTGGCGAAAAACTATCCTCACTGGAATTTATTAATCTCACGATAAACAAATATAAACCAACTATGGTCAAAGTCATTAACATCATTACATTAAATGCCACACGAACAAAACATCAAAACTTCACGTGAATTTAATCTTACTTGCCCTGGCTCACAAATCAATCTTACCTACACGGACATACTCGTACCATTTGAGCCCAAAGACATGCATTAAACTAATAATGGCGAGTACACACACAACTCCTAACTAGAACATGCTGACCGTTAAATGACTTGTCTCCCGTATCTATAATGACTGTGACTAACATCGTCACGCAAGCTACTGAATCTACATTACTGTCCGCCCCCCTTTCGTAAGCTATATACCCATAATTTGAAAGTCAATACTCATCATTTCTGCCGTCCAGGTGAGGTGGTCTGCATGGTGTCCTGGGTTCGCTCAGACCCACAAAGTGTTACCTTAGCGCATGGCGCAGAGTCGCCAATTGGACTCCATAATCCAGCCCATTGTTACGCGCTGGGATTCACACACACAGATATCTGCCTCCAACACAGGCAGCACTGGTATTTTCCACATACACTGGAATTACACTGAAAATGCACTGAAATTACACTGAATTTTATAACACATATTTTTACACCTCGGAAGTCACTAGTAAAAATGTTCTTCCCTATCACTTCTTGCTGGTGGAACTTGTCCTATCGGGCTCCGAACCTCGTTCACTTGGTCTCGCGTTGGTGGACCCGTACCGTTTTGTTCGGCACTCCCTCAGGATTTAAAACAAGATTAACCTGGACCGAACCACAGTTTCGTAGGCGTTAACTTAGAGAGTCCGTCTGGCAACACTAGTGACGTCACGCTTCGAACGCTCAGTCCCGTACTTCGGCAATCAGCGGGGATCCTCCAGTTCCCCGTGAACTTGTCGCTATCGCGACAGCAAGTGTAGCACTGGGTGCAATGTCCAACACCCTATTTCCCCTTCGGTTCTTGATTCGAACCAGTATCACTTAATGCATGATATTTCAAACACAAGTACTTCGCGGCTCCAGCTCGCGGCTGGTATACATGACCGACCCGACCTCAACAGTCCGTCGCATGAAGTCTATACAAGAAAATGAACCCCCGCTCCTCGTGTTCTGGGCTTATAACGGCAGGCCGTTGGTACACAATGGACATATTACCGCCAAAGAATCCGCTCCTCAGGAAATGGTCGCAGATTCACGAGCGATAGCTCATATTGTCACGTTAAATGGGCAGGTACCGAATATCCAGTTCTGATTAGGATTCGATCGTGGGGAGACTCGCCATATGCCATTGCATCATGACGCTAGCAAATAGTCCCAGGTAGCGTCATCTACACCCCCACCAGGCTGAGTTTCGCGCCGATTCGGAGATCACTACGCCTGCGAACTTAAAAATCCACCAATACCGAGTGCTATCTCCGGTGTCTTACCAAAGTTAAGGATATTTCTTGCACCAAAGAAAACAGTTTCTTTTCCTGAACACAGCTCTTCTTTCCTTATAAATTTTCATCATCTAGTTTTCCAATTACATTCATTCGCGCAGCTTCCTATTGTCCTGGGTCATGTACCTTTGTTTTACAACCCACGCTGGCCAATCCTGCAGCACTGGTGTCATAAATTTTCAGTGACTAACGTACAATAAGTCTCCAGCACAAACAATGAGATGGAGCTGGCCAAGTCTTCTAGGAAAAGGGCTTGTCCGTACCTGGGCTCTATTGTCCTGGGGTGGGTGCGCCTTCCCATCTCTACACTGTGCCCTGAGCTGGCAATATTCTACCAGTAGTGAAAGAATATATTGATAACTTTCTGTCTTAAATGCTTCAAAATTACATTCGAATTTTGCCCTTCGGTTACAATATACTATTTAGTATCCACGAACATTTAAAGAAATATTTACGTCGCAGATTCTGAAAATAAGGCGAGTTACAGACAGTTTATTTCTACTGTAGAAAAGCAACGCATTTCGAGCAGACAAACATTTTAGTTCAGCAAGATAGCAGTGAACGATATTATATTCTACAAGGCAAGGTGAGTAAGCTAAGAATATATTGTATTGTAGGAACATTGAAGCCTATAGCTACTTTAACATTATTATGACTGCTGATATGAAGTGAGAAGAAATGATATTTAACGTCTGGAAGATGACTGATATTATGGAGCAATCTGAATAAATAACCACAATAAATGATTAGCATAAATAAACACCATAAATTACTTTAAATTCTTGTTAAAAAGAGTTCTTTATAAAGTTCAACTTTATCCACCTTAGAATTGATGTTGTAATTAAAATGTCTTAAATGAGTGATAAAACACTTATCTTTGATGTCACTTGATGCGGAGAGTATGTCCACAAGGAATCCTTCCTCATAACAAGGAATGTAGCCAAAACACAGTAGTAGGTTTCCATGGAGCAGCCTCAATAGGCAACCCACTGAACACACTTGAGACGGTAATATTGCTTTCGTCGTGAACTTACACGGCTGGAGTTTTTTGACAAGCACTGTATGTAATGACTGACAGCGGTGCGGAGTAGCTTTTGTTGACATCCTTTACCAAGATTCCTTTCTACGGCGAAGTATTTCTGAAGTTGATCTTAAAAGTCACACATGATGACATGGACGATGGTTCTTGCGGCGTCTTGCTGAGAAAATCGAAGAGTAGTGGCCGCAGAAGGTCGGCAGAGTAGTGGCCTAGGCATCTTGGCCGAAGAGTAGACGCAGAGTAGACGGCGGAGAAAACACGAGAAGAGAGAGCTGCCCTAAGAAGGAGACTCGGAGTTATATAGGGGCAGAATCCCGCCGAGAAGACAGGTGATCAGAAACATAGCTGTTATTGGCTGGCCAAGAAAAGTGATGTCACAAGCATGAGGTGGCGAGGTTCACGCAGCAGTTGGAGCTCAGTGTCGTTCATATAGTGCTATGGTGCGGTACACCTTGAACACTCAGGAGAGAAACTTTAATATCCAATATTATAAGTGGTTAATTACAACGTTATGCATATCAATCAAATAATTGGTGTAAATACAAAGTAAATAAGGTAATTCGATGGTCTCGAATTACTACAAACAAATTGACCGACAAATGGGCCATAAGTTACACATTGAAAATATCACGAAAAGTGATCATGCTCCGAGAACTCCGAATGAAAACAAACAAAAGAACCAGACGACGAGTAAACTAAGGCTCGAAAGACAAATAGAGATAGCAGAAATAGGTCTGGTGTAGAGACCTTTATTAGTTGAAACATCAACAACTCTAACGTGCTTATCACGGCCAAAGTGGCCGTGAATACCTCTGCCCAGATTCCACACTAGAGGCGGAGATGGGTCTCGTAGAAGAACCATGTCCCCCACTCGTACATCTGGTTGGGGAAGCCGCCACTTCTCACGCCTACTTAGCAAGTTGAGATACTCTAATTTCCATCGGCACCAAAAAGAACATCGCAAAAATTTTTTTTTTTCAAAAAATAGGTAAGCCAGGATCACAGCGTCGAACCAGAAAAGGAGGAGTGGCAGCTAGAGAACAGCCAATCTAGAAGTGACTGGGTGTTATAGATAAAAGATCATTAGGATCGTTTGAAAGATGAGTCAGAGGTTTGGAATTTACGATACCTTCGACCTGAATAATTAAAGAATTACATTCCCCATATGAAAGTATGGCAGGACCAAGAGTTTTCTTGAGCTGTCTCATAGTAAGTTTTATACAAGACTCCCATCGGCCCCCGTGATGTGGAGCATAAGGCGGGGTGAAATGCCATTTGAACCCTTTAAAATAGGAGAAGTTGGAAATTTTTTCTTTAGCAGAAGGGGAGCTTAACACTTTTTCCAGAGATCAGATGAACTAACAAAAAATTTTGCATTATCTGAAAGACTTCAGATGGAACACCCCTTCTAGCAGCAAATCTAGAAAAGGCGGCCAAAATATAAGATACAGAAGCATTCGTGACCAACTCCAGCTGGATAGCACCCGTCACCATAAATACGAATAACGAGATGTAAAGATTTACTAAGGTTTTGCGCTTAGATGAAGGAGGATTGGTCTGATAGACATAGGTACCAGCGTAATCAATCCCAGTAAGAGCGATGGGCTTACTAGGTTCTGAACGAAACGCAGGTAAATTTCCCATAATCAGCGTGGCGGGGCGTGGTTTAACCTTAAAGCGAGGTATACACTTTTTAACACCAGAAGGAACCTCATGAACGCCATAAATGACCCAATAGTGTTCACGAATTAAACAGAGCAAGGTGCGAGTGCCCGCATGAAGGTGCTGATAATAGAACTTCTTTATTATAAGGGTAGTGATAGGATGCTTTGAAGGAAGAATGATGGGATGTTCTTTCTCATCCACACAACTAGACATAGCTAATCTCCCACTCACTCGCATTATTCCATCCTTATCTAGAAAAGGAGTAAGTGGTGTAAGCCTGCTAGACTTGGGTAAGTCCTTACCACTTATAAGCGCTTGCTTTTCGGGAGCAAATACTTCCTGCTATACGAGCAACAAAATCTTACGAGTAGCAAATTCTAAGTCTATTCTGGTTAGAAAGGGTTGAGGCTTCAATGGCTGATCAATTACCAAATATTTCCACCGAAATATATAAGACACCACACGAATCAATTTATTAAATGAAGAATACCTCTGAAAAAAAAACTAGTAGAAGTAGAAGTAAGATGCGACGTAACAGAAAGTGCACGGGCAACTGGTACTTCTTCTGCGAATTGATTAGCTAATTGAGGCCAGTAAGATGATCCCTGACTGAGCCAGGTTGGAACATTCCAGTACAGGTCTGAAGAAATCCATTTTTAGGCGTGCAACTACGTGATATTATGTCCGCGGGGTTTTCACGGCTAGGAACATGTCTCCATTGTTCAGAATGGGAGACTTCATGAATCATAGCAACACGGTTTGCCACAAAGATATTTCAATGCGAAGAAGACTTAGAAAGCCTTAGAATCGCTCCAAAAATATGCGGGAAAATGTTAATTTTAAACTGACATTTAGTTTAGTAGCTAATTCTGCTGCCATCAAAGCAGAACATAATTCTAATCTAGGCAACGATACAGATTTAAGTGGAGCAACTTTGGATTTTGCACACACTCAATTAGAAAATCCAGGAAAAGTAGCTGAGGAACGTCCTACTATGTATGCACAGCAGCCATAGGCCCATTCGCAACTATCGGAAAATACATGCAGGTCATACTGATGGCATAAGGGATTAGAAATTAAAAGGCGGGGTATAGAAACTTTAGAGAGATCCAGCAAACTACTACGATACTCTTCTAAAAAGGGAAGGGGAGTTTTTCATCCCAGTCAGATTTTAATGACCAAAACGTTTGCAGGAAAATTTTTGCAACAATAACTATAGTAGCAATGTACTGCAAAGAGTCAAAGATTTTTGCTATTTCTGACAGAACTTGCATCTTATTTTGAGGGGGCGAATCAGACAAATGTACCTGATAAGAGAATGTATCAGAAGAGGGAGACCAAAAAACACCCAATGCTTTAACAGTGCACTATTTTGAGAAGTCTCAGAATTAAACTTGGTAGTGGAACTGCTGGGCCCTGATAACCGTGATCTCTCATGTCTGTGCAGAAGAGAATAGTGCTTAGCCTTACAGTGAAAGCATAAGCGTTGTGAACGGCAATTGCTTAACTATGTGTTCCTGAAAGACAGTTAAAACAATGTTTTTTATTCGTAATCAACTTTCGTCTCTCATCTACCAATAAAGATTTATATTGATCACAATTATATAAATTGTGTGATTGCTGACACAGACCGCAGGTTTGCATTTGGTTAGGTGATCGTACATCAACAGGAAGAGCATGTGATCTTAAAATTCTCTGATTAGAGCTGTTGACCTTGTCTTTTGAGAAGGCTTTTGAATTTGAAATACAATTTTTTTCATTGGCTATGGCAGAAAAGACTTGGCTTCTAACCTTCAAAAAGTTGCTAATTGCCTCATGCGTACATTGCAAATGTTGGGAGAGTTCTGTTTCCCAGGCTTTCAATGTACTTGCATCTAATCTTGCAGAAATAAGGTGAACTAGAAATAATTCCCAGTGATTAACAGGTTGGTTCAAATTGGACAGTGCTCTAACGTGGAGTTCTGCAGTGTCAATCAACTTACGAAGCGATAAACTGTTATCTGTTTGCACATTAGGTAACTCAAATAAGCTTTTGTATATGGTGCTGAATGCTCAAACGAATGTTCCCATATCTATCTTTAAGAAGATCCAAAGCAACTTCATAATTTTCGCTTGTTAAAGAAAGTGCTTGAATTAGGCTAAGTGCGTGGCCTTGAACTGCCAGACGCAAGTAATGAATTTTTTGAATTACAGGGATAGAAGTATTCTCGTGTACTAACGAATTAAATAATTCAAAAATGGCTCCCATTCGGTATACCTACCAGAGAATTTGGGTATTTCTAATTTGGGTAATATGATACGTGAGGAAGATGGAACAGATGCTGTAGGAACTTGACCTTCATGTTTTTCTTTTAAATTTAAAGTCCTAATAAGCTGTTTGGCTTCAGCAAATCCCTGATATTATAATTTTTCAACATCTAATCTATCACTTTGCTGGTCCGGGAACTGAGTTACTATGTTACATTGTATCTCATATTTCTCAAAGGCTTGCTCGTAATTCTTGAGCCTGTGAGAAATGATGTCAAGATTGCGCTCCTGGGGTTCAAGCTCTGTTAAAAGAGTACGAAAACGCGTGAGCTTACCCATACAAGAGGCTCGGCGTTACTAAGTTTTTCATCGAGATTAGGCATGTTAAGTGTTGTATGTTACTCACGCCAGTATTGTGACCTCGAATACTTGAAGCTAGAGGCTGACAGCTAGCTAGGTAGTAAGGCTTAATCTGATCCAGGAAGAAACCGGCTTTGCTTAAGTTTTCTCCTCCTCCGTTGAACATGCGTGCTCCAGGCTGAAACTTTCAATTTGAATTAGTGTTGGAATACAATAAACAATAATATTCTTAATGTTTAGTGTGAAATCCAAAATGTGCAAAATATGAAATTCCTAGGGTACAACAAATATGTTTCCCGGGGTTGAGGTACCAATAATATGTTTCCCGGGGTTGAGGCACCAAAAATATGTTTCCCGGGTTTCGGCACCAAAAATATGGTGGAGTTTGTCCCATAAAAACTCCAACTCAAATAGGGAGGACAGCATCAAGCATTAACTTGGATTCAATAGCATTGTGGGGAAGCATTCAGACTGAATTATATCTTAATATGGGGCTGAAGGATTTCACACTTGAACATATGCTGAATAACAATATATAATTTATTCCAATAAACAATCTGAATAAATAACCACAATAAATGATTTGCATAAATAAACACCATAAAGTACTTTAAATTCTTGTTAAAAAGAATCCTTCATAAAGTGCAACTTTATCCACCTTAGAATTGAAGTTGTTATTAAAATGTCTTATATTAGTGATAAAACACTTAACTTATCTTTGAGTCACTTGATGCGGAGAGTATGTCCACAAGGAATCCTTCCTCATAACAAGGAATGTAGCCAAAACACAGTAGTAGGTTTCCATGGAGCAGCCTCAATAGGCAACCCACTGAACACACTTGAGACGGTAATATATCTTTCGTCGTGAACTTACACGGCTGGAGTTTGTTGACAAGCACTGTATGTAATAACTGACAGCGGTGCGGAGTAGCTTCTGATGACATCCTTTACCAAGATTCCTTTCTGCGGCGAAGTATTTCTGAAGTTGATTTTAAAAGTCACACATGATGACATGGACGATGGTTCTTGCGGCGTCTTGCTGAGAAAATCGAAGAGTAGTGGCCGCAGAAGGTAGGCAGAGTAGTGGCCTAGGCATCTTGGCCGAAGAGTAGACGCAGAGTAGACGGCGGAGAAAACATGAGAAGAGAGCTGCCCTAAGAAGGAGACTCGGAGTTATATAGGGGCAGAATCCCGCCGAGAAGACAGGTGATCAGAAACACAGCTGTTATTGGCTGGCCAAGGAAAGTGACTTCACGAGCATGAGGTGGCGAGGCGCACGCAGCAGTCGGAGCTCAGTGTCGTTCATGTAGTGCTATGGCGCGGTACACCTTTAACACTCAGGTGAGAAACATTAATATCCAATACTATAAGTGATTAATTACAACGTTATGCATATCAATTCAACAATTGGTGTAAATACTATACCCGGATCGTTCACACGTCCGTGACATTGTTGATATTCTTATTTTGTAAAGAGGAGTTGTTAGTTGAAGAGGTTGAAGGAATGGATGATTTGAATAACGTGCGGAGGAGACTCAAGAGTGCTGAGGGAAGCATACATCGCAGGTGCGAGTGACGCGAGATTATGACGTGGAGCCTGAATACGTCATGAGAAATAATTTTTTAGATTTACCTTCAGGAGACGAGGTGGACGCTAGGAAATTAGCACGCTTTTCGGGCTATAACAAGAGAAGGATTTTGAGCTATCAAGCATTAAAATCGGTCCAGTAGAAGCCGAGATACGAGATGGAATGTTCTCGAACAATGTCTCGCTGAACTATAAAAGGCCACATTGCTGAGCAGAGAGTCATCATATCTTCAGAGCATTTGCTTATGTTCGGATCTACGCTACGTGAAAGTGACAGTATACACGCCGTGATTCTGACGGTTGGAGGACTTAGTCGCCGTACCAGTGGTCAGCACGACTTAGTTTTTGTTCAAGTGAACGAACTGAACTTTTGGCAGCGAATGGACTTAGAATATTCACTGACTCTCAGGTCACTTATTCTATAGTCAGGTGATGGTAGTGTCGAAACCATTCACAGAAGTTAGCCTACAGAACGATGTATTTCTTGTAGTGACTATACATCAGGCACTTCGAATTCATCAGGAGAAGTTTATTTTATTTTGTTCGATTATGCAGCTAATAGGTATTCCTATCTTAACGTGCAAACGAAACCGCATTATTGGAACATGAGATTTTTTCTCGAATCTACAGGAGTACTGTACCAGTCTATGACTGAGCAACTTTTTGTCATGTTACACGGTACTAGTGATAACGGGAGTAATTTCGAACGGATGACTGCGAACATCATCATGCGCCGTTAAGACTACTCGTAGGACTGGAAGGACATGGAGACGAACAAGGTATTTAGATACGGCAGATGGCCATGAGAAGACACTGTGGGAATAGTGTACACCGCAGGACACGCCCGTCATCTACATCAAGAATGAAGTAAGACAACCATTTCATGTACTATCCACTAACCAGTAATATTAGAGAATTCCATATTATTGAACAGTCACGATCAGAAATCAACACACATTTTTCACCATAGCTAGATATTAGCTAGATCTTCGATTGTATTTGTCTGGATGACAAATGGAACTGCTGTCTGACAATTTATTTTTCGATCTATGATTTTTGTTAGGACAGGCATTAGTTCATATATTTAATAATAATAAGAAAAGAGTGTGAAGTGAATAAGTTAATAATAATATAATAATAATAATCAATTGTGAAGTGAATAAGTTAATAATAATATAATAATAACAACGCTATTTAAAGTTATAAATAATTAGGGAGTGATAATACCGAACATTAGGAATTAATTTAAATTTTGTTAATTGTTTATTGTGATTAAATAATTAATGCATTAAATAGAAATTAATAGGAGACGTTGATAATACTAATTCACAGATGAGACTTAAATATTTATTTATTTAAAAGAATAGGGCGATAATTATCATTTGACATTGATGATGCTTAAATATTTTTTGTGGTGATAATAATAATTTGTGGATGAATTTAATTAGTTGGAAGGAATTAAATTAAATAACTTTGTTTAGAAGTTTAAATAAATTTAAATGAGTTTATGGATGAAGAGAATGAAGTATTAGATTTTTGGGCTCAGAATTATTATTTTTCAAAAGCACTTAAAGAAAGAAATGAAAATATTCAGATAAAAAGTAGGGAACGGCAGGTATTTAATGTATCAAATAGGGAGAATTTATGTAAATGGGAGGCAAGGAGATATTGACCAGAATTTATTTAATTGGTAAAATAATACTGAAGAACCACAGTCTAGTAATTGACAGAATATTACAAGAAAAACATATAATATGTAAAAAAATAGTAATAATAAGATGTTGTGTGCAGAATATCCTGGTGATGATTTTAGTGTGCGTTTGGCGACACTTGAAGTTGTGGAGGCCTAGGGGGTCATCCAAAAGTGGGTTTTATTCCCGTAGTTGTGGGCACAGAAGGATGTGTGGATGTTTGAAGGAGACTGTGGGCTATATTTGTAAAAGGAGGGTTAGGCGATGTGGACCGCCCCATATTCATGTCAGATTTCACTATTCTGTTAATCCAAATATTAATTTTTTTTCTGGATCAACTCTAAATTCAAATGGAATGCCTGAATAAATAATTGAAGAACGTGAATTTAGATTTGTTGAACCTGACCGAGGAGAAAAAAATATAAGATGAAAAGTGCAAATGAATTAAAATAAATAATTAATGATTTTTATTTTTGAATAACAATAATAATAACATTGGAAATGAGCAAATAAAATATTCATCATGTGAGAGATTGAGAAAACTTGTTATAAATAAAGTGAAGGGAAAGTTTGAAATTAGTTAATAATAATAATATTTTTTTTAATTAATATTTTTTGTGAGATTATACGAAAAGTTTGGTGATAGAAAATTTTGTTAACATACAAATTTGGTGAAGAGTTAGATGATTTAATCCGCTGATGGTGGATAGAAATAACAACATTGTTTACAACAATTTTTGTGTAATGTTAATAAAACATGAGAATAATTTAAAATCGTTTATGACATTTAAACAAATGAAAGTGTTAAAAGAAAAAAGTTGAATTTTCAAAATATTATGAAAGGTTTTGAACAAATTTTTTTTTTTTGAATTTGAAAATCTTTATGAACAATTATTAACATTCGACTTTATGTCAGTCGAGTATTGATATTGTTATGAAACAACAAATCAGTGATATGATAATTTTCCAAATAAGTTTAATATTGGAATAACACCGAATGAGTCAAGTGACTATTTATTTTGAGAAATTTTTGCTACGAATATTTGATAAAATCAAATTGCAATCTTTGTAAAGTGAACTACGAACGTGTTAATAGTAGGGATCACTCAGTACTCTTTATTGAACAGTGATTACCGAGTGTAAATATTCTTTTTGAATTTCTTTTATGGATATCAGAATGGACTAATTAATTTTTTCTGATTATCACATCTACGACAATTCTAATAATATTATAGGTATCGTTGATTTCTTATGTGTGATGTGTTTTTATCTTTGTTGAGGGTTTTTACTAGTTGAATCATAGTTTTTATTTATAAGTAAATTGAGAATTTTAAGGGATGTGCTAGTTCAAAAATAATTTCTCACCTTACCTTACTTGTGAATTACCGAGATCAGGGATGCCAGATTAGACCCAAGTATTCACCTAGATAGACCCTGAGATATATTTTCTCGTGCTGATCTGATTTCGGTATTTTACAAAATGTGGTCGTTGGAACTCGGTCCAAACGGGCACATAAGGTAGGGGAGAGAAGTTTAGCGCCCGTGCTAAGGGGATATCGAATGGGTCTTTCGGACTTGTTTTCGAAGAGGCATTCGAGTAGACTTGTGAATTTTGCCACTTGTTTCGACAATTGACAAAAATCTAGATAATTTTGAATTAAGGGAGATTGTTGAGTCCATGTTTGAGGACATAGTCAAATTTGCATTTTGAAATAAGTATTTTGATTTTGTTTTGTTTCAACGACTTTGATTCGTAAGGGAGTACAGTAATACTTTAAAGGGAGGTTTATTAATATTTTTTTTGAAATAGATGTTAGAATTGGGAGTTTGTTTTGGTTAGGTGTAATAGCACATTCATAGTATCCAGATGGAGGTTTTTTTTTTTTTTTTTTTTGAATTTTGAAATTTTGCTGTTGTTGTTTGAAAGTCAATTTAAATGAGTAGATTTTTTCTTTTCCATTAGACATCGACGTAGGTTATCTCAATTTATTCGGAATTCTCTAATGCTATAGGTTAGTATGTGTTTAGTATTAAGGCTTCGTTCTATCCATGGAATACCAGTCCTGTATTACTATTGGAAAATTATGGATCAGGATTTGAGGTGTTGGCTCGGCTGGAGTCAAATAATAAACAGAGTATCAAGAGAGCTACTCAATTAGAGAATATGTTGTCAGAAAATTCCAAAAGGTTGGAAAAGCAGATACAAGAAAATTCGCAATATTTGGAAAGCTCATTAGAAACTAAAATAAAAGCAAACTCTAAATCTTTAGAAGTATCATTAGAATCTAAAATAAATCAAAACTCTAAATCTTTAGAAGAATCATTACATACTAAATTAAACCAGTCATTTGAATCTCAACTATCTGAAAAATTGTTAGAAAGTTCTAATTCACTTAGGTCAGATATTGACAGTAAACTATCCGAAAAATCTAAACTTTTTGAAGACAAATTAAGTGTTAGTGCAGAATCTTTGAGAGAAACTTTGGAAGAGAAGATTGCTGAACATTCTAAAGCTATTGATAGGTTGACTGAATATTCCCTCATAATGGATTTAAAAATCATTGGAAATTCAGAAACGCTAAGGTTAGATTTGGCTGATAATTCTAAACAGTTAGAACATCGCTTATCAGAAAGTTTGGGGAACCAATTCGCGGAAAAGTCCAAAATTTTTGGGGGAAAACTTAGCGAATTATTTGAAAAATCCAAGAACGTAGAAACTAGGTTAGAAGAAAACAAAGTTTCACTGGAGACAAAAATTAATGATAGTTTGAAAAACTTAGAGGACAAAATCGAAAAATCGCATGATAAATTGAAAGACATGAAAAAAGATTTTGATAAACAATCTAGAAGAATGGCTGAAGATTTGGTAAACTTGGAGATTAAAATTACGGAAGAGTGTAATGTTACTGCAAGGCGGGTGTTGCAGAAAGTGGCAACAGATTTCCAGGGGCCTATTCTAGAACAGCTGAAAGAGCACAAGTTAATCCAGGAACTTAGTATCAATGTAAAGGAGATAGCTCTTACTGAGGTCAGAAGTTCAGTACTAGAGGAGGCTAAAGAAGGTGTTCAGGAAGTAAGGAAATCTTTTTCTACGCATATCAAAGTAATATCGGAAGATGTAGGAAAAATTCAGAGAGATGTGTCTAAGGTGACTAATTTAGTGAAGACTCATGAAACTATAATTGAAAAACTAGTAAAAGATGTTCAGGACACGAATCAAGACTTGAGAAAGAAAGGAATCGATCCTGTAACTAAAGAATTTGTTGAGACAACCATAGAAAAGATCAGAGAAGAGATAGCAGAGAAGACAGATGATACTGGATTAAAGAAGGCATTGGAAACATTAGAAGAGAAAATGACTTTTTATGAATCTCTAAGACAGCAAAGAAATGTAGAAGAAATACCGATTTTGAGCAGAATAAAAAGAGAGAAACTTCGAAAGAGATGGAGGATCAGAAAATTATGGCAAATTCTATTCCTATCGCTATATATAAGGATAAGGATAAGGATGATAAACCAGGAAAAATTTCAGGAACAGGAAGTATCCCACCGGCCGAATTTTTGAGAGAAGTCAGGGATTACATCCGGGAATCAAAAATTTCAAAGGAGAGAGAGATAAGAGTGGTGAGCAGATTTTTAGATGGACCTGCACTGGTTTGGTTCAGGGCTTTTAGATCCAGTTTCCACAATTTCGATGAATTTTCCAGGGGGCTGATGAGAAAATTTTGGTCGCCGGAAACTCAACAACAGATCAGGGCGGAATTGTATGCAAAGAGATATTCAACATCACAGCCAACAAAGTACTCGGCTTATTTCTCGCAACAATTATCAAAATTGCAATTTCTCGAACCACCAATGCCAGATTTTGAAATGATATCTGCGCTCACACGTCAATTTCCAATCGAGGTGCAAAGAACATTGATTGCAGCGAACATCGGAAACATGGAGGAGTTCGAAGAGATGCCACAAAGATTATATCATGCCAATGCACTTTTTTTCACTTAAGAGGAAACAATAAAACTGAAAACCATACGATAAACACTGTAGTGACTGATCATCACAGCCAACCAAATCAACAGTGGAACAAACCTCAGAATCAGATTGAAAATAAGGAATGGAGCAACACGAGAGACACTCCAAACCAGAGTAGAACATATGTGAGGCCATATCAATACCAAAATAGATGGAATCAGTGGAGAAAACTAGGGTTTCAATCAAAACCATACAATAGGCCACAGCAACAATATGGAGATCAACAACAAATTGGAAGGGAAGAACAACGAGGGAAGGAGGAATTTAAGCAACAGGCTAGGGAATATCTTGAAAGAAGGCATCAGGATAGCAAGCAATACCTAGATGAGCAACACAACAAACCTAGTACTTCCGGATTGCAGAAGTCTACAGGTGATGAAAAAACACGTCGAAAAATCAATAAGTAGATACATTTCAAAGATTGTTAAATGGCAAGCAGAAGACGAAGACTTGATAGATGTAAAGGAAGAGAGATTTGGACTTGAGAAAAGATCGAAATTACCAATTATAGAGTGTGAAGTCTATGATTCGAAGATTCATACACTTATTGATACCGGAGCTATGCTGGGTGTAATTAGTGAGAAGCTCTATGCTTTATGGAAGATCACAGAAAGTTTGGAGGAAATTCCTGTGTCATGCATTAAGATAGAAGGAATTATACCTAACAAGGTGACTACATGCAAAGTACAGTTATATCTAAAGCTAAAGATGGGAGGATGCTATTTTGAGCACATTTTCATGGTGATGAAGGACATTAACCATGATATGATCCTTGGGAATGATTTTATGACTAAGTACAAAGCTATAATCGATATGAAGTAAGAGACCATACGTTTTCATCATACAGAAGAAGAAGATTTGGAAGGTGACGAAGAGAAATTCACCGAGGGAAACATCCGATGGTCACAGGTTATTCATAATATTGAATGGGAAGAAGAAGAAGTAGTCAAAGTAGAGGAAACACCTGAATTGAAAACGATCTTTTGTGAATTTGAGGACATTTTTGATGCGAAACCAGGGGAGATCAAGGATTTTGAATATCACATCCAAGTGAGCGATGAAGCACCATATCATTGTAAACTTTACCCTATTGCAGAGAAGTATAGAGAGCAGGTGAAAGTCATGATTGAAGAGTTGGAAAAAAATGACATAATAGAGAAATATACCACAGCTTATGTGAATCCATCAGCAGTTGTGCCAAAACCAGATGAGAGTCTGCGCATTTGTTTAGACGCAAGATCTCTAAATTCAAAAATTTTGCCTGAATATGACCGACCTCCGGTTATTAAGGAATTGTTGAGAAAATTTAAAGGCAAGAGATGGTTATCCACTATCGATCTTACATCATCTTACCATCATGTGAAGGTAAGCGAAGAGTCGAAGAAATTCACCGGATTCATGTTTAACCAGCAAACATATGTTTTCAAAAGATTACCATTTGGAATGAAAACATCCGGATCTGTTCTAATTAGGGCATTAGACAATAATCTTAGTCCAGAAGTGAAGAGCTCAGTTATATGTTACATTGATGACATACTGGTAGCGTCTGAAGATGAAGAGCAACATCTGTTACACTTAAGGAATTTATTCGATTCAAATTTCAAGGTGAATCTGAAGAAATGCCAGTTTTTCAAAGAAGAGATCAAATTCTTAGAGCATATCTTAGATGGACAGAGTTATCGTCCAAATGAGGCCAAGATACAAGCAATTGCCAACTTTCAAAGACCCACGAGGATAAAGCATGTCCGTAGTTTTCTGGGGACTTTTCGCTGGATGGTGTATTCTTTGAATACACGGTATGATAGAATATAATTTTTAATACTCTTTGCTTGTTCATTTCTTCCTTTTTTCTCAAACACCAATCTCCTAGTTTCTCTTTGGTGGTCATATCTCTTATGTCATTGTGAGTCTGTTCTAGCTATATATCTTCCATGACCCACCTAGCGTCATCTAGCAGCGAATCTCTGAAGCTCCTCAATTCTTCCCGGTGCTAGAGGACTTCCTTATCCCTCTGGCCACCAGATCTCGTTGCCATCGCCAGCTATTATCTCCGTGATTAAGAGAACTTCGTCTACTTTTTCACTCACCATGCTGCGCTAGTATCTTCTGCTATCAACTCTTTGAAGACCATTTCCTCAAGAGAATTTAATTTCTTATGTTGGTTATTCTGATATGTATTCCTTTTGTCTCCTACCCCCACTCTCTTCCCTTCCCTAGTCCCTCTGCGCTTCGCTGAGCATGTCTCACTTGTACGTCGGCAGTTGACTTGGTCAGTCAAGGCTCAACTAGAGCCAGTCTCCTCAAACCAAGAGGCACTCTCCACATGTTGGCACATTAAGTATCCGTCAAAGGGAACTTCACCTTCGGCATGCAACAAAGATAAGTACAAACTTCTGGTTTTAACCTCATCTTCATCAGTTTTATTATCTACATGCTTTTATCGATCATTTATAGGCAGTGTGAGATTAATCATTTGTGGCAATAATCATCCTTCGCGGGATTCTCCATGTTGGGCTTTTGTCTAATTAAGCCACTCTTTGTGAAAAGCAGCATTTCTTATGCTTATTAAATGAGAGATCTTCTCACAACGTGGGATATTATCAAATACCCACTGTCTATAAATATTAAGCTTGTTCCACCGCTGGAGTAACTTTGGCCCTATTCTTCCATTAGAGTCGTTCTGGAACCTTCCAGAATCTGCACTTTATCTACAAGTCACGCCGTCATGTATTTTCCACTCACTTGTGGGAATGCCATTCCAAACTAGGATATCTTCCTTATAAATCAATGCTCCATAGCTAATTTTCTTTCCTCCGTTGGATTTGCTCAAGCGTATTTAATGATAATCTACAACCTTCTCAAGTAATAGAATTTCGCCTATCTAGTGCAACCAGTCATTTTCCACGATTGCAATAACTTTCTTTGCCATAAACTTTTGCGCTACTACAGTGAACTTTTCATCCCTTTCAACGAACTATAGTGATAAACAGTGTTCTCTCAGTATTTCTTCCGCGTCGCGCTCGTCCGATTATTATAAACAAGGCCATGAACATTTACCTTTCATCCCAATTTCTCTTTCCTAAACCTCTTACTAACAACCCATAATAAATTGTTAAATTTAGGTCTGTTTCAACGAGGTGTCAATCTAAAGATGTGCCCTCCCATTTTTTCTTATGTGTAATGAATTAACTTCTGCATAACTACGTGTCTTGTACACGGTTCAAATTATCTTGTTTCTCCCTTCTAATTTAGGGGATACAATTCTTTCAACTTATAAGTGAGTTATTTCTAGGTTTCACGAAAGGGAAACTTGCCCCATTTGTCTCGTGATTCCTATCTAACCATAGGAAGTCTAGAACCTTCCTTTTGACTTTCTCTTCAGGTTTCACAGTTAGTGACCTGTCCTATTTTGTAACTATTATAAAAGTAATTCAGCGTAAATATAAGAAGTTATAGGAACTTCTCTTCCATTCTACCTGCTTTTTTTTTGTTATTTTCGAAGTTGTAACTTTTTCTAAGATAGGTACTTGGGAATTTCTGAAAGTACACACATTGTACTCGATTTAATGTTTAAACTTTAATCACTTCATTTGTCTTTTTTAAATCTTACAAAGATTTTAGTACATATATAAGGTTTGAAACCTAAAGAATTGTTAATTGCCTGGAGCAAACTTTAAATGTTAGGAGGTCTGCGACCCCAAATTGTTACCAAAAATTGAAACTATATACTTGTCAAATTTATTAGACTTTTTTGCATTGTTAAATAAATTCAAACTTTCCTTTTCGACTCATCATTTCTCTAATACAACGGTTAGGCAAGATCCTGTCTTCCTTGGCTCTTCCTACTGAATTCCATTAAATCTCTTGATAGGGCTTTCACCACTCGTTGCATTTGAGCAAGAACTCTTAGTGGTAATCTCGTTAATGTTTCTCTTAGCTTTAATAGCTAATTCTAACTGGCCAGTAAGGCAAGTACAGCTCGCTACGCCAGCTACCTGCTTGTGGAGATCCTCTCCGAAAACTTATGGTTGGTTTTCCAAAAGATAAGTGTTTCTGTTTGCCTAAACTTTTAGTCGGCTCCTTGCTGAGTAAAAGCTTAGCCATTTCCAAATGCAACTATGCACTTACCAAAATTACTCCCCAAGGTATATTTTTTTTTCACTATCCTTCTTGAAAGCACTTGGTCGCTTTTTCAGGAACTCTATAACTTCGAAAACTGGAAATACTAAACCTGATTCAAATTATTGGCATTCTTCGAATTACTTTGCAAAAACTAATTTCATTGAACAGACATACAATAAATCTGTTCCTCTCTGTCTTGCCAGACCATCACCCTTCCACATAGTAGGCTTATGCATGCTTGAGAGCCACTCTCTTGCAAACCGCCCAAGTCCTAGCTGCGTTTCCCGTCAGCTTCGACCAGGTCCTTACCCACTTTAGGTATCAGAGAGCGGATTTGCGGTGGCAACCGCCTCTGAGTGCATTTAAAGTTAAATTTATAACTTTCATGAGACTCTCCTCCTATTTCTCCATCCTTTTTCTCCCGTCCGAAACCCACCTCCTTTTCTTTATCATCTTCCCTTGGTGGTTAGGTTATTCCTCAGCCAATAATCTACCCAAATTTTGGTCCCGGAAACCCGGGAGAGTCCATTTGTCATTTTGTATTCTGTTTAAAGGGTTATTTGACAATACCTTACAAATTATTAATATCTGCTTTGAATCTTTCAGCTATAACTACATCGTGCAATGCCTGTGAAGGGGAAAGAGGCCGCTCCTGTCTCCCGTGGTGTGTCCCTTTCTTTCAACTTATTTGCTGCTGCCAGCTTGACAGCATTTCCAAGGTTCCACAGTTTCGTGAGTTACATTCTAATCTATTTTCTTTGACATGGCTCCTAGTGAAAAGGATAAGGATGAAGAACTTACTTCTAAACGAGCATCCTATAAAGGGCAAATTACCCGATTCAGAAAGTACATAAAAGAGTTAGATCCCTCCGAAGCTCAATTAGACTTGTTGAAATATCGTGTAAGGGATTTTGAACGTTCTTATGAAAATTATTGCAACATCCAAACTGAAATAGAAACTTGTATGCTCAATCAAACCGAAGATCGAGTCGAAGTAGAAAACCAATATTACGAAGGCATAGGTTCTGCTTTCAAAATAATACGCCAACTCGAAGAGGAGCAGAAAAAGGACGCTTCTGTTCTTGGTTCCCTTCACGAACCACAAACTTCTTTCCGTGATGGTACTAACAAGCCCAAACCAATTTTACCTAAAATTGATTTACCCCATTTCTCTGGAGATGAATCTACTTGGGATTCTTTCTATGAATTATTTTGCTCTCTTGTTCATGACAATGAAGACATTCAAGTCATATACAAGTTTCATTACTTGAGATCTATCCTCCGAGGTCAAGCTTTGCAGTTAGTTGAAGCACTTCCTCTAAGTGCCGAAAATTACCCCATTGCCTTTAACTTATTAAAAGAAAGATATGGAAATTTACGGTTACGAATTCAACGCCATATGAAGGCTCTATTCAACCTACCTGCGTTACAGCACAATAACGTCACTAGTTTGCGTACTCTCATTGATACTACCGGGCTTCATGTTAAAGCTTTATCCCAACTAGATCAACCCACTGAACACTGGGACACTTTCCTAATACATTTAGTGGTTTCTAAAGTTGATACTGCTACCCTCAAAGCTTGGGAAATCGAACTTTCTAGAGAAGACGATTACTCTTACGAGCATTTAGTCACTTTCATAAACGCTAGATGCCAACTCTTAACCGCTCTAGCTAATCAAAGTGAACCCTCTTCCCCGAGTTCCAAATTTGAATTAATGTCTATCAAACCTAAAAGCGAACGCTTAGCGTCTAATACCCAAAAACCCGGGTCCAGCTCATCCAAATTTAAATCAAACACTACTTGTTACCCAACTAGGTCTAGTGAACGTCGTGTTGCTAGCTCTATTGTTTTAAACACTCAAAGCGAACCCCGCAAGAGTTTAAACGAACCTTTAAAGTGCATACTTTGTAAAGATCCCCATGCCCTATACCTCTGTAAATCCTTTAAAGAAATGTCAGTCGACGACAGAAGAAAATTAGTTTCCCAGAACAAACATTGCTTCAATTGCCTGGCGCCTACTCGTTCTGCTTCAAATTGCAAGTCCACAAGACTTTGTTTCCATTGTGAAAGGGCTCATCACACTTTGCTACATCGTCATGATCAGGCAAGGTCATCGACAGCATCTACTTCTCAAAAAAGTGATAATGCTAACAGTTCCAATGCTTCATCATATATTCAAAATTCCAAGTCCATTCGCAGTGCTCAAGTATTATTGTCTACTGTCCAAATCGAAGTTCAGGATAACTTTGGCAACTGGGTCCGTGCACGCGGTCTTCTTGATTCAGCGGCAACTCATGATTTTGGGTCTAATTCTTTGATTAGAAAACTAGGCCTACCTGTAAACCCCACTTCTATTAACGTATCAGGCATTAACAGCTCAAAATCACAAGCTATACAATTTTCAAAGTTAACCATAAGAGACATTTGTCACAGAAACAACCTTCTTAAACTGAATTGTCTAATTCTCAATAGCATTGGAGAAGACACTCCAAGTCACTCTGTGGATATTTCAGGGTTAAACATTCCCTCGCATTTAAGGCTAGCCGATCCTTTGTTCAACATGCAAAACCCTATTGACATACTCTTTAGTGCCAATGTTTTCTGGAATTGCCTTCGTAAACAGGATCGCAAGTTATCCTCAAACGTGGTCGCCAGAGACACTAATTTTGGATGGATCGTCACAGGTCAACTTCCCCATTATTCTCCCCAACCTGCATCGTAATGCTACTTTGCCAATACTGACCTGGAACAGTTCTGGAGGCTTGAAAACGTTGATTCTCCTAACGTAACCTCTTCAGAAAATGAATTCTGTGAGCAACTTTTTTTGAACACCACCACTCGTTCTTCTGATGGCCGGTTCATTGTTCAAATGCCAAGATTACATAATCCTCCTAAACTTATTAACTCTCAACCCAAAGCTCGAAAAGCTCTCTTTATCATTGAGAGCAAATTCAGGAAAGAACCTCTCGTTAAACAGCAGTACACAGATTTCATGGATGAGTATGAAAGCTTAGATCATATGGAAGTTGTTAACAAATCTGATGATGAATCCCACCCCCCAATTGAAACTGTTTATTTAAATCATCATCCCGTATGGAAAAACCCTCCTGTAAAAGATGAAATCCGAGTTGTTTTCAATGGTTCATCACCCGACGTTAATGGCAACAGCCTTAACGACACTCTTTACTCTGGTCCTGCTATTCAATCAGATCTATCTGCTATACTCTTAAACTTTCGATTATTTCCCATAGCTGTTATCGCTGATATAAAACAGATGTACCGTCAAGTTTTAATTCAGCCTGAACAACGAGATCTCCAAAGAATCTTGTGGCGCGACGAAATCAGTAAGCCCGTTAAGGTATTTCGTTTAAAAACAGTTACTTATGGCTTAAAACCTTCTGCTTTCCTTGCTATCCGATGCTCACACTTGTTAGCCTCTCAAGATGGTCATTTATTTGATTCTAAAGCTTCTAAAGCATTAACTACGTAATCTATGTTGACGATTATTTGCAGTCCTTTCCCACTCTGGAGGAAGCTTCTTTCGTGTCCTTAGAACTTCAAGCATTGCTAAGGAATGGAGGTTTCCCACTTCATAAGTGGAATTCCAACTCCCCTGTGTTTCTCGCCCAGTTTCCTATTGAAGACGTTGATCCCTCCTCTGTCGAAATTTGTGGAAGCTCCGAATCCATAAAAACTCTAGGAGTTCATTGGTGCACTAGCACTGACACTCTCGTCTATAAAGTTTCGCTCGCCGAAGAGCTCCCTAACACAAAAAGACAAATTCTCTCTGAAATTGCAAAAATGTTTTATCCGCTTCAATTCCTTGCCCCAGTTATCGTTATGGCCAAACTCTTCATGCAAGAGCTGTGGTCGCTCAAATGTGAATGGGATGACTCTGTTCCCTTTTCTTTTCTCAACCGATGGCTTTCTTTTCGCAGCAATTTGCTGGATCTTTCCCTTATTGAAATTCCTAGGAATTTAATTAGCTCTCATTCTAATGCATCTTTTTTCCTTCATGTGTTCGCGGACAGTTCCGAAAAAGCTTACGGTTGCTGCGCATATTTAGTTTATCGCGGTCCATTAAATGGATCTTCAGTCTCCAACCTTGTTTGTGCCAAATCGAAGGTAGCTCCTCTTAAAACTATCACTTTGCCTAGGCTTGAATTGTGTGCTGCACTCATGGCCGCAGAACTTGTCAAAAAATTACGGGAAGTGTTGAAAGTCGAATTCTCACAAATCTTTCTCTGGAGCGATTCCATGATCACCCTTTCTTGGATCGCCAAGAACCCCGCTCACTGGCAAACTTTTGTTGCAAACAGGGTTTCCAAAATTCAAACCCTTTCTTTGGGATGTCAGTGGAGGCATGTGCCCAGTGCTGATAACCCAGCCGATATTATCTCTCGTGGTTGTTTACCCTCTCAATTGGCAGCTTCCCAGTTGTACTGGCATGGGCCCTCGTGGTTAATCGAAGACTCTTCTTCATGGCCTTCTAAACCTCCAGCTACAAACTCCAACTTGCCTGACGCTAAAGTATCTTCATCTACTGCTTCGTGTCTTGTTTCCAACGTTTCTCATCCCTTGTTGTCCCGCTATTCTTCCTTTCATAAATTAATTCGAATTGTCGCTTATCTTCTTAGATGGAAATAGCTTGTGGTTGACCAACCTCTTCTCCCAAAACCACACCTTACCAATCATGAATTGAATCTCGCTACCATTAAGGTCTTACAACTGACACAGCAAGAACCCTTTTCTTCTGAATTATCTTTACTTTCTTCTAAAAGGGATCTTCCCAAATCCAGTCGTCTTCGTGCTTTAGCCCCGTTCCTTGATGACAATGGGTTACTTAGGGTAGGTGGTAGGCTCTCTCAATCTTTGCTCTCTGCAGACAAAAAGCATCCCGTTATTTTGCCTTCTAAACACCACGTAACTTCCTTAATTATACGTGACTTTCATTATCGCAATCTGCATGTTGGTACACGCACTCTGCTTTGCCTCCTAAGGGAAAAGTACTGGATTATAAATGGAATTCATGAAGTTTCCTCTGTAATTCACAAGTGCATTCCTTGCTTCAAAGTGAAACCTAAAGTCAATACACAATTCATGAGCGATCTGCCCTCTTTTCGCTCTTCTCCTATACGTCCATTTGCTCTAACTGGTGTAGACTATATGGGTCCGTTCCAATATCAACGAAATTCCCCTGAAGCTAAACGCAAATTGTTTGGTAAGCTCTATGTTTCTCTCTTTGTTTGCATAGTTACTGGCGCAATCCATTTGGTACTAGTAACGAATGCTTCTACTTCTTACTTTTTATCAGCTGTCTCTCGCTTCGCTGCTAGGCGTAGTGTTCCTTCAGAGATGTTCTCTGATAACGCTTCCACTTTTCCAGGCGCAGCTTCCTTGTGGAAAAAAGCTCTCACATCTTATCCTGCCATGGAACAGATCTCTAATTTTTCCTATTCAAAGGGTTTCAAATGGCGTTTTATACCTCCCTACGCTCCTCATCACGGTGGTAGGTGGGAATCCTGCGTAAAGCTCACTAAACGTCATTTAAGAAAGGTTTTAGGTAATCGCATTCTGACTTATGAAGAATTTAATTCACTCTCTGTTCTGATTGAAGGTGTTGTTAATTCTCGCCCTTTAACTCCTCTTTCCAATGACCCTGATGACCTGCTTCCACTCACACCTGGTCACTTCCTTATCGGCACTTCTCTTTCTGCCCCTCCTCCTCTTCCTAATTCTTACAGGGATTTTAATTTACCTATCGTTTGGCGTAAACTTGAAGCCCTTCGCAATTCTTTTTGGATGAGGTGGACCTTGGAATATTTAACTTCCTTGCTACGGAGACAGAAGTGGTTTCTTTCCAGTCCCGACATTAAAGTGGGGGACTTGGTCTTGGTTAGGGATGTCTCCCCTCCCCTGGTCTGGATTTCTGGTAGAGTGACCGAGTGTTATCCTGGAAGGGATTGGAGAGTCAGGGTGGCCAAAATCTTGACCACTAATGGTCAGATCACAAGACCACTTTCTTTCATTGCTCCATTACCTTTAAATGTTTAACTGCTTATTTGTTCTCTGTTGGTGTTTGTCCCTCCCAGTATGGTGTATTCTTTGAATACACGGTATGATAGAATATAATTTTTAATACTCTTTGCTTGTTCATTTCTTCCTTTTTTCTCAAACACCAATCTCCTAGTTTCTCTTTGGTGGTCATATCTCTTATATCATTGTGAGTCTGTTCTAGCTATATATCTTCCATGACCCACCTAGCGTCATCTAGCAGCGAATCTCTGAAGCTCCTCAATTCTTCCCGGTGCTAGAGGACTTCCTTATCCATCTGGCCACCAGATCTCGTTGCCATCGCCAGCTATTATCTCCGTGATTAAGAGAACTTCGTCTACTTTTTCACTCACCATGCTGCGCTAGTATCTTCTGCTATCAACTCTTTGAAGACCATTTCCTCAAGAGAATTTAATTTCTTATGTTGGTTATTCTGATATGTATTCCTTTTGTCTCCTACCCCCACTCTCTTCCCTTCCCTAGTCCCTCTGCGCTTCGCTGAGCATGTCTCACTTGTACGTCGGCAGTTGACTTGGTCAGTCAAGGCTCAACTAGAGCCAGTCTCCTCAAACCAAGAGGCACTCTCCACATGTTGGCACATTAAGTATCCGTCAAAGGGAACTTCACCTTCGGCATGCAACAAAGATAAGTACAAACTTCTGGTTTTAACCTCATCTTCATCAGTTTTATTATCTACATGCTTTTATCGATCATTTATAGGCAGTGTGAGATTAATCATTTGTGGCAATAATCATCCTTCGCGGGATTCTCCATGTTGGGCTTTTGTCTAATTAAGCCACTCTTTGTGAAAAGCAGCATTTCTTATGCTTATTAAATGAGAGATCTTCTCACAACGTGGGATATTATCAAACACCCACTGTCTATAAATATTAAGCTTGTTCCACCGCTGGAGTAACTTTGGCCCTATTCTTCCATTAGAGTCGTTCTGGAACCTTCCAGAATCTGCACTTTATCTACAAGTCACGCCGTCATGTATTTTCCACTCACTTGTGGGAATGCCATTCCAAACTAGGATATCTTCCTTATAAATCAATGCTCCATAGCTAATTTTCTTTCCTCCGTTGGATTTGCTCAAGCGTATTTAATGATAATCTACAACCTTCTCAAGTAATAGAATTTCGCCTATCTAGTGCAACCAGTCATTTTCCACGATTGCAATAACTTTCTTTGCCATAAACTTTTGCGCTACTACAGTGAACTTTTCATCCCTTTCAACGAACTATAGTGATAAACAGTGTTCTCTCAGTATTTCTTCCGCGTCGCGCTCGTCCGATTATTATAAACAAGGCCATGAACATTTACCTTTCATCCCAATTTCTCTTTCCTAAACCTCTTACTAACAACCCATAATAAATTGTTAAATTTAGGTCTGTTTCAACGAGGTGTCAATCTAAAGTTGTGCCCTCCCATTCTTTCTTATGTGTAATGAATTAACTTCTGCATAACTACGTGTCTTGTACACGGTTCAAATTATCTTGTTTCTCCCTTCTAATTTAGGGGATACAATTCTTTCAACTTATAAGTGAGTTATTTCTAGGTTTCACGAAAGGGAAACTTGCCCCATTTGTCTCGTGATTCCTATCTAACCATAGGAAGTCTAGAACCTTCCTTTTGACTTTCTCTTCAGGTTTCACAGTAAGTGACCTGTCCTATTTTGTAACTATTATAAAAGTAATTCAGCGTAAATATAAGAAGTTATAGGAACTTCTCTTCCATTCTACCTGTTTTTTTTTGTTATTTTCGAAGTTGTAACTTTTTCTAAGATAGGTACTTGGGAATTTCTGAAAGTACACACATTGTACTCGATTTAATGTTTAAACTTTAATCACTTCACTTGTCTTTTTTAAATCTTACAAAGATTTTAGTACATATATAAGGTTTGAAACCTAAAGAATTGTTAATTGCCTGGAGCAAACTTTAAATGTTAGGAGGTCTGCGACCCCAAATTGTTACCAAAAATTGAAACTATATACTTGTCAAATTTATTAGACTTTTTTGCATTGTTAAATAAATTCAAACTTTCCTTTTCGACTCATCATTTCTCTAATACAACGGTTAGGCAAGATCCTGTCTTCCTTGGCTCTTCCTACTCAATGCCATTAAATCTATTGATAGGGCTTTCATCACTCGTTGCATTTGAGCAAGAACTCTTAGTGGTAATCTCGTTAATGTTTCTCTTAGCTTTAATAGCTAATTCTAACTGGCCAGTAAGGCAAGTACAGCTCGCTACGCCAGCTACCTGCTTGTGGAGATCCTCTCCGAAAACTTATGGTTGGTTTTCCAAAAGATAAGTGTTTCTCTTTGCCTAAACTTTTAGTCGGCTCCTTGCTGAGTAAAAGCTTAGCCATTTCCAAATGCAACTATGCACTTACCAAAATTACTCCCCAAGGTATATTTTTTTTCACTATCCTTCTTGAAAGCACTTGGTCGCTTTTTCAGGAACTCTATAACTTCGAAAACTGGAAATACTAAACCTGATTCAAATTATTGGCATTCTTCGAATTACTTTGCAAAAACTAATTTCATTGAACAGACATACAATAAATCTGTTCCTCTCTGTCTTGCCAGACCATCACCCTTCCACATAGTAGGCTTATGCATGCTTGAGAGGGAATACACTAAAGCCACTCTCTTGCAAACCGCCCAAGTCCTAGCTGCGTTTCCCGTCAGCTTCGACCAGGTCCTTACCCACTTTAGGTATCAGAGAGCGGATTTGCGGTGGCAACCGCCTCTGAGTGCATTTAAAGTTAAAGTTATAACTTTCGTGAGACTCTCCTCCTATTTCTCCATCCTTTTTCTCCCGTCCGAAACCCACCTCCTTTTCTTTATCATCTTCCCTTGGTGGTTAGGTTATTCCTCAGCCAATAATCTACCCACTGGACATTGTCATAACTACACCAACATTGTTGCGCCTTTGCAGAATCTTTTGAAGATAGGGAACAGATGGAAATGGAGTGAAGAGCACGAGGAATCTTTCAGACTAGCCAAGGATTTATTGATGAATAGTGTAAAACTGGAATATCCTGATTTTCAGAAGAATTTTATTATCGAATCAGATGCATCAAATGTGGGTATAGGAGCTATCCTATTACAAGAAGACGAAGATCACACTAGGCATTATTTATCTTTTATAAGCAGAAAGTTAAGACCTTCAGAGCGAAATTATTACAAGACTGAACTTGAAGCTTTAGCTATTGTTCACGCTCTAGAAACTTGGAAGAAGATGCTTATAGGACATTCTGTCATTGTGCGAACAGACCATCATGCACTTGAGTTTGTTTTGAAGACGAATTTTGCAAGTGAAAGGATTACACGTTGGGCTTTGTTTGTCCAACAATTCAACATTATGATAGAGCACAAACCCGGGAAAGCGAATGTAGGAGCCGACTTGTTAAGTCGTGCCGTTGAACAGATTCTTAAGATGATGCCTATTACCTTGATACAAGAAGATGAAGAAACTTTAGAACGTTTGTAATGGATATCTGTTACCCAGAAGAGGAACACAAGTTTGAGGAAGTTATACAATAGTTGAAGAAGAATCTGGTAAAACCGTGAGAAAATTCAACGCGGCAAGTTTGAAGATTTATCATTCAAGAGCCAGACAACAATGAGGAAAAAATATATATGAAGTGTCACATATTTTTTTATTGGCGTGAGGGGTGGATATACCCGGATCGTTCACACGTCCGTGACATTGTTGATATTCTTATTTTGGAAAGAGGAGTTGTTAGTTGAAGAGGTTGATGGAATGGATGATTTGAATAACGTGCGGAGGAGACTCAAGAGTGCTGAGGGAAGCATACATCGCAGGTGCGAGTGACGCGAGATTATGACGTGGAGCCTGAATACGTCATGAGAAATAATTTTTTAGAATTACCTTAAGGAGAAGAGATGGATGCTAGGAAATTAGCACACTTTTCTGGCTATAACAAGAGGAGGATTTTGAGCTATCAAGCATTAAAATCGGTCCAGTAGAAGTCGAGATACGAGATGGAATGTTCTCGAACAATGTATCGCTGAACTATAAAAGGCCACGTTGCTGAGCAGAGAGTCATCATCTCTTCAGAGCATTTGCTTATGTTCGGATCTACGCTACGTGAAAGTGACAGTATACACGGCGAGATTCTGACGGTCGGAGGACTTAGTCGCCGTACCAGAGGTCAGCACGACTTAGTTTTTGTTCAAGTGAACGAACTTAACTTTTGGCAGCGAATGGACTTAGAATATTCACTGACTTTCAGGTCACTTATTCTATAGTCAGGTGATAGTAGTGTCGAAACCATCCACAGAAGTTAGCCTACAGAACGATGTATTTCTTGTAGTGACTATACATCAGGCACTTCGAATTCATCAGGAGAAGTTTATTTCATTTTCTTCGTTTATGCAGGTAATAGGTGTTCCTATCTTAGCGTGGAAACGAAACCGCATTATTGGAACATGAGATTTTTTCTCGAATCTACAGGAGTACTGTACCAGTCTATGACTGAGCAACTTTTTGTCATGTTACACGGTACTAGTGATAACGGGAGTTATTTCGAACGAATGACTGCGAACTACTCGTAGGTCTGGAAGGACATGGAGACGAACGAGGTATTTGGATACGGCAGATGGCCATGGGAAGACACTGTGGGAATAGTGTACACCGCAGGACACGCCTGTCATCTACATCCAGAATTAAGTAAGACAACCATTTCATGTACTATCCACTAACCAGTAGTATTAGAGAATTCCATATTATTGAACAGTCACGATCAGAAATCAACACACATTTTTCACCATAGCTAGATATTAGCTAGATCTTCGATTGTATTTGTCTGGATGACAAATGGAACTGCTGCCTGACAATTTATTTTTCGATCTAAGATTTTTGTTAGGACAGGCATTAGTTCATATTTCGACATGAAATATTTCGATTATTCCAGGGATATAAATATTTTTCGTTAATTCTGATTAAGAGAACAGAAGTAATTGAGGCTTGGATTATTTAAATAATTTGATTCATTTAATAATAATAATAATAATAATAATAATAGAGTGTGAAGTGAATAAGTTAATAATAATATAATAATGTTAATCAAGTGTGCAGTGAATAAGTTAATAATAATATAATAATAACAACGCTACTTAAAGTTATAAATAATTAGGGAGTGATAATACCGCACATTAGGAATTAAATTAAATTTTGTTAATTGTTTATTGTGATCAAATAATTAATGCATTAAATAAAAATTAATAGGAGACGTTGATTATAATAATTCACAGATGAGACTTAAATATTTATTTATTTAAAAGAATAGGGCGATAATAATTATTTGACATTGATGATGCTTAAATATTTTTTGTGGTGATAATAATAATTTGTGGATGAATTTAATTAGTTGGAAGGAATTAAATTAAATAACTTTGTTTAGAAGTTTAAATAAATTTAAATGAGTTTATGGATGAAGAGAATGAAGTATTAGATTTTTGAGCTCAGAATTATTATTTTTCAAAAGCACTTAAAGAAAGAAAAGAAAATATTCAGATAAAAAAGGAAGGGAACGGCAGGTATTTAATGTATCAAATAGGGAGAATTTATGTAAATGGGAGGCAAGGAGATATTGACCAGAATTTATTTAATTGGTAAAATAATACTGAAGAACCACAGTCTAGTAATTGACAGAATATTACAAGAAAAACATATAATATGTAAAAAAAAAGTAATAATATGATGCTGTGTGCAGAATATTCTGGTGATGATTTTAGTGTGCGTTTGGCGACACTTAAAGTTGTGGAGGCCTAGGGGGTCATCCAAAAGTGGGTTTTATTCCCGTAGTTGTGGGCACAGAAGAATGTGCGGATGTTTGAAGGAGCCTGTGGGCTATATTTGTAAAAGAAGGGTTAGGCGATGTGGACCGCCCCATATTCTTGTCAGATTTCACTATTCTGTTAATCCAAATATTAATTATTTTATTTCTGGATCATCTCAAAATTCAAATGGAATGCCTAAATAAATAATTGAAGAACTTGAATTTAGATTTGTTGAACCTGACCGAGGAGAAAAAAAATAAGATGAAAAGTGCAAATGAATTAAAATAAATAATTAATGATTTTTATTTTTGAATAACAATAATAATAACTTTGGAAATGAGCAAATGAAATATTCATCATGGGAGAGGTTGAGAAAACTTGTTATAAATAAAGTGAAGGGAAAGTTTGAAATTAATTAATAATAATAATTTTTTTATATTTTTTTTGTGAGATTATACGAAATGTTTGGTGATAGAAAATTTTGTTAACATAAAAATTTGGTGAAGAGTTAGATGATTTAATCCGCTGATGGTGGATAGAAATAACAACATTGTTTGCAACAATTTTTGTGTAATGTTAATAACATATGAGAATAATTTAAAATCGTTTATGACATTTAAACAAATGAAAGTGATAAAAGAAGAAAGTTGAATTTTCAAAATATTATGAAAGGTTTTGAACAAATTTTGTTTCGATTTCATGTCAGTCGAGTATTGATATTGTTATGAAACAACGAATCAGTGATATGATAATTTTCCAAATAAGTTTAATTTTGGAATAACACCGAATGAATCAAGTGACTATTTATTTTGAGAAATTTTTGCTACGAATATTTGATAAAATCAAATTGCAATCTTTGTAAAGTGAACTACGAACGTGTAAATTGTAGGGATCACTCAGACCTCTTTATTGAACAGTGATTACCGAGTGTAAATATTCTTTTTGAATTTTTTTATGGATATCAGAATGGACTAATTACTTTTCCCTGATTATCACATCTACGACAATTCTAATAATATTATAGGTATCGTTGATTTCTTATGTGTGATGTGTTTTTATCTTTGTTGAGGGTTTTTACCAGTTGAATCATATTTTTTATTTATAAGTAAATTGAGAATTTTAAGGAAAGTGCTAGTTCAAAAATAATTTCTCACCTTACCTTAATTGTGAATTACCGAGATCAGGGATGCCAGATTAGACCCAAGTATTCACCTAGATAGACCCTGAGATATATTTTCTCGTGCTGATCTGATTTCGGTATTTTACAAAATGTGGTCGTTGGATCTCGGTCCAAACGGGCACAATACAAAGTAAATAATGTAATTCGATGGTCTAGGATTACTACAGACAAATTGACTAACAAATGGGCCTTAAGTTACACATTAAAAATATCACGAAAATTGATCATGTACTGTACCCGATAATCCGGAAAGGATCCTGTTGGAATATCCATTGCCCCAGCTGGATTGCCTAATTCTAACAGCACCGGCAAATACTACATTAGAAATCGCTTCCAACATGGCCTTTAGGTATTTACATTCAGCAGTTACAAGAATATTGTGGATCAACAACCAACTACACGGGGCAATTACCTTTACTTACTTTCTCGGGGACTGGGAATTCAGCTTCGCCTACAATACATCCACAATACTCTTCTCCTTATATTTAAAATGAATCACACTCCAACAACAACGGATAACAAACTGAATAAAATGTATTAACAATAGTGTAAACTAATCTTGTATAAACAAAATAACAATAAACTAATTTAACAATAGAAATTAAAATAAAAAACACGCAATCATTCACACTTCCTTTCAACACTACATCTTACTACAATGCTGTGTATAAAAATTATGAGCATAAAATCTTGGCTTGTTTTAGGCCTACACAGCTAAAAATAAAACCGTTTAATGAAGGCTCTTACATTCGTGGCATTCCTGTCACCTGATTTCATTCACTAGCTTGCGTTTGTAGAACGCACGTGCACTGGTCTTGTTTCATCAATGAAATACTAACACCACGCTGCACTCGGAATTGGTTTATACAATCATACAAGGCGGTGAGTGTCCACATGTTTATATTATGTCACACCGTTTTCCAACCCTAACGGTGAATCATTCTGGCTAGCCCACATAGAGACTGCTGGTGTGTGCGTTTAAAATAACACGTAAAATTAACATTTAGATCTTACAAAAGTGCACATAACTACTCTGTTTCTTAAACAATCATCCTGAAAATTTTTATACACTCTTTCATTTGCACCCCGCAATTGTTCATGACCAATCCGGTTCCACATTTACTCTTAACAGTGAACAATCATTCATACCAAATCATCCGCTCATAATACACACGCTATTGACTCGCGATTGAATTATCCGAGCACAGTGAAACTTAGAACGACAAATGTTCATACAAATTCTACTTACTTCTAATTTAGTTCAATTGTTTACATAACCCCAAGACGGCGACAGGGCCACATTTTAGAATTGATTTTTTATTTCTTGTGTCCTAATCATGTGATCGAAGTGAACGTTTGAATAATGAACCTACGCAATAATCTCCATCTAATGGTGCATACGTCTATGGTCTGCATATAGAACAATCCGACATGGCGTTCCTTTTCATAGGCGGGAGAATGTTTTAATAAAGATGACCAATATGATATATGAAAATAGGCTATATAGTTATTCACGGAACAACTTGTTCTGATGATAAGTACTTTAAGGTTCACTTTTAGCTTAGGACAAAAATCTTCAGTCTGTTCATGTCTGTCTGAATTCCGCCCTTCATTATTTTGTTTTGAGGCAGCGCACAGCTGTGTCAGTGTCTATATTTGTCTCTGTCGCTCAGATTTTCCATTATCAGTCATCAGAATACTACTATCATGACATATTCACTCGTTTCAGCTCAGAATGTTCTTTACATTAATACCACACAATGTCTTGGTGTTTTTTAAATGGCTTATTTACCAGCCATGTCTTAAGTCAATTGAATGAATATGTCAAAAGTAAAACATCAGGAGTAGATAACACGAAGAAAGGCACTCATAAAGGCATCAAACAAAGAAGGTACGTTGCAAACCATTTAGGTCTATTACTGTTAGTCTAATTTATACAGTGCTATCTTAAGGTAAGCCTAACGGTCGCCGTGGACCTCATTCTTGTTTATTATTATTCAGAGTAAACTGTAACACCCTTCATATAATAATAAATAAATACGAACCTTTTAAAAGACTCGAATAACTTTACATTCTATCAGTGAGCAATGCGTCTTTCTCGTGCAGAGAACATTATTTGTAAAAGCTGTGCCTATATAGTGAAATGGGGGCCTCAATTTCTTACACCTACAATGAAAACCTTTCATAACTTACCGAAGATATATCCATATTCGCCTTCTTTATGACAAAGCGGCCAATCTTCTAAACACTCGCTAATGTGACAAAAAGAAGAAAGAAAAGAGCAACTATCAAACAACTCTCGACTCTTCCCCAATACTATCACTTACAAACTGCGTACAAACTATATCTCTCCTCTCGCACAGACACATAACCACCGTAAATCCCATCAGTGGCGACAATCAACCATGCTGCGCCAACATTGTAGCCTGGGATATTTTAACACTGCCATTTCCAGGAAATGGTAATTAAAAGCTGACAAGATAATGTAAACTGTCAAGCTAAACTGCCCATAGCAGAGAGCTCTCTTGCTAATTGCCAATCTCCTAATTTCTTGGTAGACTTTTGTCATCACCAACTGGTTGTATCCCCAGCAGTGAGGCACCTACTGTTCTTGGAAAATTCCCTCACGTCACAATCCTAATTGCTACCCTGTTATTTCAGCTCCTCCAAGCAGTGCAGACACGGAAATGATGACTGGCCGTGCAGAGATTGTTAGTACATTCTTCGTCAACGCATTTACTGTATTTAACATTTTGTTGTAAGCTCTAAATTTGTTCGAGCCGTAAGAAAAAATGAAGGCTTATGCCCACCCCAATTTCTGGATTTGTTTTGGAGGAGGCCCAGCCTCTCTGGGCCCGTACTCTGGCTACGCCACTGGATCCTACTTGTCATTAAAAGGTAGTTACACTTTTAAAGGTCTGTAAATATTAATATTTCACGAGCTTCGAGTTTCATGTTAGTGAATAACTAAGAAATTGCAAGATTTGTTTCCAGGCTTTTAATACAAGTAACCAAAAAGTGTTTAAATAACATTCAAAATTATTAGTAAAATTTGCCCCTCCCCCCTTAAATCCGCCCCTGCAACTCACAAGGATAAATCTATAGAAATAACTATTGTAAAATTTGAAAATAAATATATTGCAACTACTCTGGCAAGGATTCTGGTCGAACAAATATATACACTCTCCATCTCTCCACAGGCATGGCATGACATGTGACACTGTGAAGACGACCAAAGGTAGATTAGATGTACTCACTCAGTGCTGAAGGTCTTTAGAATTGCCCTACAGACTTAGGAGACTAGGGTCGATAAATCTGGTCTATATACTTCACTGTAAAAAGTCACATGAGTTCCCTACTCAAAATGGTGAAAATTGCCTTATCCCAAAAAGGGCAAGTGAACAACAATAAAGTTGAATTTGTTTGAAGACTAGATTGGTAAAATGGAACAATAGTAGCTTGGGTAAGCACAAGACAAAATGCATCCAGGGCGTGATGGTTAAAAGAGATAAAATAAAATGGGCAACCTCAAACAAGTTTTCATAAAAAAGCACACTCCTGGTGAAGCCTTAGATTTACAAGGAACACACACAAAAAGAAAACTGTGAAATAACACTTATCGGATAAGATAAAAGAACAAAAGAAAATTAATTGCTTCTGGTTTGCAAGTGAAAATCAAACACATCCTGCCTCTGATACTGACGGTATTATGAAGTAAAGTTAAGGTGCAAATGTTCATGTTCAAATAAACCAGTCATTTCGTGCCTACACTTGTTTCACAAGATCAAAAAAATAATAATTCAAAAAAACTAACATTTCATCCGTCACCTCAGGAATTTGTCGATACACTGTCACTTATATCACTTCACTTAGAATTCCTGAGTGACCTGCCCCATTTAAACATATTGCAAATAATTAAACTATCCTGTACAACACTTCCTGTGAACAAATCTGAAATTGCTAAATTTTGCCATCAGTTAACACAAAAAATGATCCAATAAATATGCATACATGTGGTGCTCTGCGGTAAACCCTCAATTCACTAATGCTAAAAATCCATCAGTCCATTCACGACATTTTATATACACTAAAATAAACAATCATCTCTCATACTCTCAATCTAGAATGTCTTATCGTAGTTTGGTAGGATTGGTCATCACAAACAATATTTCTCCAAGTTTACGTGTGCAAATAATTTAAATAAGTGATTCACTATCATCATGTTACTTAAGTGTCACTGTCAATTTTAGGAGAGGTTTCATAAACCCTTAAACTGTTAAATGAGTCAGTCATCATTTGACTTTCATATCCAAAACGATCTCAATTTTAACTAATAACCTCCTCTGGTTGTGTTAAAATATTCTCATATACAACATTATGAGGAACAGATATACCTAATGCATTCTTAAATCATATGTGCCTTAGCAACAATACACCAACATTCCTAAATAGGACATAATTATCAATAGGAAAGCAACTTCACTTTACAGCAATTTCACAATAGGGGTTCAGCTTATGAATGACCAGGAATTTCCACAAATATTACCTGAATCTATTATCTCGAGATCCTCAATTCAAACCTTCAGTGAACTGCCAAGCCGCTTACCGTCAACCACAGCAAACACGGAGTTATGATTCCAATAAAAGCTACGGCGTTGTTAAGTTGCGAAATTTTGTGAAAACATGTGGAAGTGCTTTTTCTTTCTAACGACGATAGTGTCTTTTATTGTAAAATTTGTGAAACAAATGTAGGGAGATCGAGGAAGTTTTCAGTGACTCAACATTTGAAAACTGCCAAACGTAAGCGAAATGTCATAAAATAAAATAAAACATTAACAAGAATACATTTCAGGAGACTATCACAGGATAATATTGAAATTATTTTAATATCTAGTACGTTTCAGCCCCTTTTGCAAGTTAATATAAATTATTTTTTTCAGCATTCACTATGTAAATATTGTAAAATAATCTTCATTTTTTAAAATTCAATGGCTTAAAAATCAACATAATAAAATAATTATTGATGGTCAACGCTGCTTGAAGTTCCATAAAATAGTATTTCCTACAATTTAGAACTGTTTCTTAGTTGAGATATTTATAAAAAGTTTGTAGTTATTTGTCCGTCTGTTCATATTTTCTTTATATTCAAAATAGAAACGCCAAAGATTGTAGCGCTGTCAGGCAAACAGTGAGGCATATTATTCAGACTACCCTCTGAAATCCTAAAATGGTGATGTAAGAAATCGGCACCAAGGGACTCTAAAGTCAATTAACTCCACATGTTTAATTTGTACATTCGGTTATAAATTCTCCTTTGTAAGTAATACCGTATGCCACAAAGAAAAGGAAAAGTGAATAAATGAATAAAGTTGGGTCATTTATAATTATTATCACCATCAAACAGCGGTGAGTGGGGCTCAGTTATCTGTGGTATCGGTAGACGTGCGTTCGAACCTCACCGTCGTCCGTCCTTGAAATGGTTTTCCGTGGATTCCCATTTTCAACTACAGACAAATGCTGGGATGGCACCTTCGAATGTGCCACGGCCGCTTCCTTCCAAGTCCGTGCATAGTTTCATTCACCTTCATCCATGTCATCGCTCATTAACTCCTCTCATGAGGTTGGCGACAGGAAGGGCATCCGGCTATATAAACTATCTCCCACAAGAATGCGAACAATCATCTCATTTCCATCCCTATCAAAATGGGAATAATACGCGTAGTTATTATTACTGTATTATTATTATTATCATCACCGAAAGCGGTAGCTACACTCGCTAACGTGCAGTGCTAGGTCATGGGGCCAAGCTCTGTGTGGACTTGGTAGACGTGGGTTCGATCCCCACCATTGGCCGTCCTTGAAATGGTTTTCCGTGGTTTCCCCACTTTCAACTCTAGGCAAAAGCTGGTAAGGCACCTTCTGACAGCCCACGGCCGCTGACTTACACATCCTTGCCTAGCTTCATTCATCTAGATCTCTCATTAATTCATCTCATGTTGGTGTCAGGGAGGGCTTCCAGTCATAAAAACATCCGCCACATAGCCTTTCATCGCATCTCATCCCCGAACCTGTTAAAACAGGAAAAAATAAGGGGTAGACATACATACATGATCATCATCGTCGTCCATCCTTAACGTAGGGGGTGTGGTGATACAGCGGTCAAGCTGTTGGCTTCTCACCACGGCGGACTGGGCTCGATTCCCGGTCAATCCTTGTGAAATGCCATTTCCTGTGGTTCGGGTTCCACGTAAAAAGGAGGACCCGTGGCTCATGAACTCGAGATTAACGGTCACGTAATACTACAATCTTCCTTCCATCCTTAACTTACGAAACTATCCAAGACAATTACAGAGATCCAAGTTTCTTTTTCTGGCACTGACAGCGGTCATCCTCGGTGCAATACCATCATATTTCAAGTCCCATGGCATGTGCTCGATCCTAGACCATAATAAATACAGCCACGCATACAGCTGCAAAAAACACACAAACACACGTTATGAGACAAATTTAAAGCACACTCAATTACATCGGGCTGATGATCAGGATTTACTAACAACCACCACCATATTTATTTTCGTCTGCCTCGTGGTGCAGTGGCTAGCAAACCTGCGATAGGAAGTGGTTTTCCTCTCTTACTTCAGGGAAATGCCAGGATGGTTCCTAACTTAAGGCCACGGCCGTCTCCTTCCCCGAATTAAATATAATCACACTACAGTACTACTACTACATTGAACCACAATAAAACGGTTATTAGTCAAATGATATATATATATAAGTTACTGCCGAAAAAAAGTAGGTCACCCTTTTAGAGGTTACCAATTCACTCGAGATTTAATGTGGTAACAGTGCATATGGAGTACATATAATGGTTAAATATACAGATCAATAGGTCAAGCGGTTCAGAGATACCAGGTATCGACCCATGCTGAAACACCCATATTAGTACGAGGTGTAGCCTCTACGGGCGGCAATGCAGGCACTGACACTCGCATCCAATCATTCATACAGATGGCGAATACTGTCTTGGGATACGTTACTCCACGTCTGCTTGACCTGTTCACTCAGTTCTGTAAGAGTTGTGGGTGGAAGAGTCGCACGAGTCACTTGTTGGCCCATCAAGCTTGATTGGTGACAAGTCCGGTGATCGTGCTGGCCAGTGAAGTTGCTGAACGTCTAGCAGTGCACGTTGAGTTGCACGGGCAGTGTGTGGGCGAGCATTATCCTGTTGGAACAACATATCCCCTTCCTGTTGCAAGATCGGCTAAAGAACGGTTCTAACAACATCCTGCACGTACCGAGCGCTGGTTAGCGTTCTCTCCACAAACACCAAAGGTGAACGAGGGTTGTAGTTTATCGCACCCCAGACCATAAGGCTTGCGGTGGGGCTGGTGTGTCTTGGACGAATGCACTCTGCAAGACAGTGCTCACCAGGTCTACGTCGAACACGCCAACGACCATCACCTGCGTGCAGGCATAATTTGCTTTCATCGCTGAAGACCACGGTGCGCCATTCAATCTTCTAAGTGATGTTCTGACTTCACCAGTCGAGCCGTGCACGTCGATGCTGTGGCGTGAGTGGAGGACGGGCCAGAGATGTGGGTGCCCGTAGTCCCACTGCTATAACCGGTTCGCAACAGTTCGTGTTGACACATCTGGGTTCACAAACCCTCGTATCTGTGCTGTGGTAGCTGTACGATCTGCCACTGCTGCCCTTACAATACAACGATCCTGGCGGACGTCTGTTCTGCGTGGATGTCTAGAACCTCGTCTACGGGTGTGAGACTGTTCACGTGACCACTGATACCAGCATCGTTGCACAACGGACACAGCACGTCCAACTTGTGTGGAATTTCTCCGAAGGGACCATCCCGCCACTTGGATGGCCAAAATTTGACCCTTTTCAAACTCGCTCAGTTGGCTGTAGGAAGCACGAGTGCGACTCCGTGGCATTGTACCAGCTTGCATCACACGTTTGCACCACAATGGGCCTATGGCTGTGAGGCTTCCCTAGTAAATGGTAGACACAGATGGCGCACTGGTAGCTATGCCACTACGCTATCTGTTGGCGGATGACGTTGAAACACTTATCAGTACATCTACTATCCCCCAGGTGACATCTTCCGTCATCTGATCAAAATCGACATTGTCTTTGCAGGTGATCTATTTCTTTCCCGGCAGTGTATATATACAGGGTGTATCTTAATTATACCGACCAAAAAAATCAGGGACGCTCTGCGTGTTATGTAAAAGACGATGCCGCAATCGGATTGGCGGAGAAAATTTTTCCCTCCGAGAAAATGAGGTTACTTTGTTACTTCCGGGCGCGCGATTCAAATCTACGAACTCGCCGTATTTGCTGAGCTAGAGAGAAAGCCGCTGGCCACCGCTGTGCTTCAAGCAAGGGAAGGGAGTGTGATAGAAGGAGACAGAGATATGCTGGTGGGCATGCGGCAAGCCGAGGCGATCGAGGAAACTTGCGCATGCCCGCCAACATATCTCTGTCACCTTCTATCACACTCCCTTCCCTTGCTTGAAGCACAGCGGTGGCCAGCGGCTTGCTCTCTTGCTCAGCAAATACGGCGAGTTCGTAGATTTGAATCGCGCGCCCGGAAGTAACAAAGTAACCTCATTTTCTCGGAGGGAAAACTTTTCTCCGCCAATCCGATTGCGGCATCGTCTTTTACATAACACGCAGAGCGTCCCTGATTTTTTTGTCGGTATAATTAAGATACACCCTGTATATATACATGCATATACATACCCATGTATACGGGACTAAATGATCACCATGTCCAAGTCTTTTAAATGAAAGAACAACGACCTTTTTTCAATTCAAAGTTTTATACGACTGTTACACTGCTCTTACGGGACACAATTGCCGCTTTTTGTACAGCCCTTGTGTGAGTACTTCTAAGAATTTTTGAACAATACTAGTGGGCAGATTCAGACAACCTCTTGTGATTTGGGAAAGGTTGTGGAAAGGTTTCCAAGATTCACCAAGCTGATAACAGAAGATCCGGGAGACATTCCTCTGGAGATTTTGTTCTAAATAATTCCTAAATAAATAGCATTGCACATGTCCTTACAAGACTGCTTTATTGCTGGCTCAGTTGTATTGATCTCAAACTTACCTGTGTCAGGTCTACCAATTAACTTAGGTTATGAAAAGGGAAGAAAATGGAAGATAAAACTGAAAATTACCTAATGCAGTGATTGTATTTTATGTAGTTTGAAAATACAAAATACTCACGAAAAGTATTTTCGATACAGATACAAAATACATGTTCCATAATGTATTTTAGATACAAAATACAAGATACAAAAGTATCGAAAATACGTATTTTAAATACATGTATTTTCGATACTGCCCAACTCTGCTTTCTGCCAATATTCCCGTTTCTCTCTGTGCTCCTGTCGTGGTTGATAAGCGTAGTTTGTTTGCACGCGTTTTTAGCGTTAATGTATTTTTGTTTTGTTTTGCCTTTAATGTCTTGTGTATCCGTACGTAAAGTGTGGTCAACAGATAGTCAAAATACACCGTCCCACTCTGCCGCTTAATCCGTTCCTTTTCCCATTAGTCCACTAGATTTAATAAATTGAACATAGACTGGCTGAGTGGCTTAGCGGTAACTTTCTCGCCAAATTTGCTCAAGGTAGCTGGATCGAATCCTGCCGCAGTCTGGGTGCTTAGGCCTAAATGCGAGGGAGCCGTGCCAGTAGATTAACTGTCATGTTACAGATCCCATTCGGGGCAACATTCCGGCAGCCCGGCGTCTCTAAAAGATTCAGTAGTTAAAAAGGACGTAAAACCAATAACATTTCATCATTATTAAACAGAACACAAACTTGCTAAGAACAAACAACAAGAAAATCATATGCACAAGCATTTTTTATGTTTACAAACAACCGGTCAAAAATCGTCGGATGACAATTACGGGTCTTTTATATTTCGCTGTTTTATACGAAATAGCCAACATAACTGCAGGTTGGCCACCATAAATTATATACCATATTGAAATCGATTTCAATTTCGAACTGTAACTGCTCATGTAAACGGGGATCGTAACTTACTGAAAACAGAATCGTATTCAAACCGATTTGAGTTCGCCATGTAAACGTAGTAAGTATGTACTGTACCGTATAGTGACATTATTCAAGCCATGGATACTGCTTATTTCTGAAGTGATAGTGACAAGTCTTGTTGTGATGATTGTCAGGGAAGTTTTGGTGAAAAAGTCAGTGGTGTCAAGAAATGAGGTGATGAGGGTACATTAGATTAGATTTGTATTTATCCATTTGATCAATTACATGTATACAATACATTTTTGATATAGGACACGTCAGAAATTACATAGAAAATAAAAGAACTTACAGGTATATATTACTAATACTATAACTATTTATAACTTATTATAATAACAGATATTAAAAGATACAATCTCATTGGACAACTATTTACACCTTACCCTATTATCACAATATGAAAACTTAATGCTATACATACAACAACAACTTACAGCTAGGTATTACAACTAAAATAGAAAAGGAAAATATAATTATTGATTTCATCGCTCCTATATGCTAAGGTATTAAACTTCAGAATAAAAACAATGGCACTGCAGATAAGCTTTCAATATTCTTTCAAAGGTTTTTATTGTTGGGGCAAATTTTATATACTGGGGTAGTTTATTGTGAAAAGTTCCTTTTTGATATATGCTTGTGTGTGTGAAATATGAATGTTTTGATTTTGTCATGTGCTATGTCTATGAACATCATTGTTTGTATTAAGAAAATCGTCTTTATTCATTAAATTCTTTTAAAAAAACATAATACTTTCAAAGATATGAATGCAGGGCAGTGGAAGAATGTTTAAATCTTTAAACAGAGGTCTACATGATTCTCTAGTGTTTACATTTGCCATAATTCTAATAGCCCTCTTTTGTATCCTAAACGTGCTTAGTAAATCTGGTGACATACCCCAAAATATGACCCCATATCTTAAGTAAGAATAGAAATAAGCAAAATAAGTATTTCTTAATGTGTGCATGCCAGTGCAAGTTTTCAAAATGCGTAACGCAAAGCACATCGAGTTCAGTTTAGTATTCAGATATTGTAAATGTTTTTTCCATTTCAAGTCATGTTGTATCCATAGTCCTAAAAACTTTGTTTCTGATTTATTTTCTATTTGATGACCATCTAATGCATGATTTCTTCCGTTCTGAATCCATATTGGGCGTCGCAGGATTCCTATTCTGTATAGTGTGGAAATTTAGACATACGGTTTTTTATAGTTTATTATGAGGCGATTATCTTGTGACCATTTGGTTAACCCTTCTGTAACAGAGTCACAGACTGATGTAAGACCTGTTTAGTTTCACCTTTTATTACGAGTGTTGTATCGTTCGCAAACAAAATTTCCTTATGAGAATAACGTTCTGTGTTATATCATTGATATATAGAAGAAAGAGTAGTGGACCCAAAACCGATCCCTGGAGTTTTCCAAATTTTATAATACCCTCATTGGACAATGTTTCATTAAGTAATCTGGTTCCACCATCCTTATGTCTCAAGCTTACTATATGTTTACGCCTTGTTAAGTAAGACTCTATCCATTTATTAGCTAGACCTCTAATACCATATTGATTTAGTTCTGTAAGGAGGATTTTATGGTCAACAACAACAAATGCTTTCGATAAATCCAAGAATAGGCCAATTACATGTTCCTTATTGTCAATTAATTTCAGTATACTATACATGCATTCATAAATTGCTGTTTGTGTAGATTTTTCCGTTCTGAATCCATGTTGTGAGTTTGATAGTATTTTATTTTTTACTATAAAAATTATCAGTCTCTAATACATGATTTTTTCCACAATTTTTGCAATACCAGTTGGTAAGGTAATAGGACGATAGTTATCTAATTCATCTTTAGAACCGTTTTTGTGCACTGGAATTACTTTTGATAACTTTAAAATATCTGGGTAAGTTCCTGAGAGAATTGAACTGTTTATTAAGTGCGTAAGTGGATTTATTATATTTTCTGCACATTTCTTTAAAATTGCATTAGGGATGCCATCAATACCAGCACAGAATTTATTGTTCAGCTCTTTTGTAACTATTCTTACCTCTTCACTTGTGACATGATTTATAAATAAAGAATCACTGCATATATTTATTTTATTATTATAATTTAGTGTATTTACCTGTGATTTATTTAATAATCTTCGTGGAATTTCCAGAAAATAGTCATTAAAAGTGTTAGATATTTCCTCTGGATTATTAATCACTTTATTATTGCAGGTCAGTGTAATGTTCCTTTGTATTTTAGCAGATTTTCCAGTTTCTTTCTTTATCACGGACCACATAGCCCTGTTTTTATCAGATGATTGGGATATCAAATTATCATTATGCATTTTCTTTGCTAGTCTTATTACCTTACTTAATATGCTAGTGTATTTTTTGTAGTATAAATTGAATTCAGGTGTTGTGTGGTATTGTTTTTATAATTTCTGTAGAAATTTCTTTCTTTGACATGAATTTATAATCCCTGTTGTTATCCAAATGCTAGCTTTGTTATTTTGAATAGTTCTTTGTTTAAAGGGGAATGCTGTTTCAAAATAGTGTTTTAGAGTACTGTTAAATGCATTAAATTTATCATTTACATTTCCTAGTTTATAAATTTCTGACCATGTTTCCTTATTTAATAAGTAATTGAAATATGTAACATTTGTTTCAGTGAATGACCTGCACTTCGATTGTATTCCATTTTCATTATTATTGATTTTTTCGGGTATTTCAAAACTCATTATATGTCCATGCTGGTCACTAAAACCCGAGAAATAGACTTCTATTGAATGGTGATATTTATCTGTATTTATAAAAATTTGATCAGGAGTGGTTTTACTAAATTTTGTTATTCTTGTTGGGGTGTTTATTGTCGGTTTCAGTCCATAGGAAATTTGTAACTGTGTTAATAATTCACAATTTCTATCACATTTAAAAAAATACACATTTACATCCCCACAAATTATTATATCGAAATTTACTTTGCTCGTGTTATTGAGTAACAATTCTAATTTATCTATAATAAACGAAAATTTCCTGACGGTGAACGGTATACGCATACAATTATTAACTTAAACTGCTGTATGTTCTGCTATAAAAATATAGCTGCTGTGCCCAATAATATTCACTATGATGTATTAAAACAAACTGCGTTAAGAATTGTGTCATTTCATAAGAGAATCAAGAATCGAATGTGAAACTAATCCATGCTAGTGTCATTAATTTTAAATAAGTGAATAGAATTATTTAACAGTGCAACTTAATAGGGTAAATTTAGATAACTTTATGTCTTCTCGAATTGTATAGATTAACAAATTAAAGTGTGATTTATAAACATAGTCTCGACCAATGGATAATCTTAAATAAGACTATGATTTATTTTTATTTTGAGAGGCATAAAATCCGCTAGGGAATGCGTGTGCTATTGTTTTGCTTTTGCCAGCAGGCAGTTATTTATTGAATAAATTTAATTTGGTGAATTGGTTTGTTATGAAATATGTCTTTAATTTTCTGTTATATGTCGTGACGTCTCTCCTTTTCCTCTACGGGGAGCACGAGTACAGTGTATAGTAATTACAGCCCAAGCCCAGAACGCCCCGAGAGAGATCTCATGCTAACACTGTATTTACTGCTACCGCGCATGTAGTTGTCTGTTCACTCCAGGTGTACAGTCGGGCACAATATATATATATATATATATATATATTATTAACAGAAAAGCGCACGAATGTGCATAACATAGATTTACAATAGTGAAACAAACATGTTACAAAAGAGGTAATTGATGTGAAAAACATCATGATCCAGTAATCAATCAGGAATGTGTGCATTAAAGCATTCATTCATGACCAGTCATTATATTGTGAATTGAATGTTATTTGTGAAATAGAGCAACACTTTATGATGCCTTGTTTATTTTAAATGTTAGTCCTTGCTATAATCACAAAGTGATTTCTGGTTATTTTTACATCGTGTGATGTGATATGTGTCACAGAACTGGTCACATAACGAGCACACGCAGAGATCATTTGGGGCGTGGTAAGACATGTTTTTACATATTTTATGGTGGTACCCATGCACTGCTAACTTTATCACCACATGTCTTAGTTTCTGATTGGCGCTGGTCCAGTTCTTGTTGATCATGGCATCCGTGCTGTAAAATTCTAGCGGAATGCCTTCTCTCTTATCTCTTCTCTCTGCTAGGTGCGCTTCAGCATTCTTTGTTGATGGAAGCTGTAATTTTGTTCTTATTTCTTCTACGAGGAAGGGTTCCCGTGCTAATTCATATGTTAGGCGGGAGCGCGTGTATTTTGAGATGCCCATTAAGCTTTTCAGGAATTGGGCTTTAACTCTTCCGATGGTGGCCAGATCTCTCTTCGTTAGTCGGTCCCATATCAAGTGGATCCCGTACGTGAGAATTGGTAGGATCTTTGCGTCAAATAGATGCATAGCTGTTTCTAAGGATAGCTGCTGTAGATTGATAATGTCGTACATGGCTTTCAAGCAAGCCACTGCTCTGTCTTGGATGTGTAGTCTGAATGTTCCGGTAGTCTGTAAAGTGATCCCAAGGTATTTAACTGCATTTACTATTTCCACTTTGACCTCTTCATATTGCAAGTTGTCGTTTGCTGCTACACGCCCACCTTTCCGAAAAACCATCTGTTGGGTTTTTGTCCAGTTTATTTTCAGACTGTTATTTCCTGCCCATTCTACCAGTGCTGAGAAGGCGTGTTGGAGTTCTTCCTTATTTGGTGATCCTAGGACCATGTCGTCCGCATATATGTAGATCACTGCGTCCTTTGATTTCTCTCGGATTGCTGTTGTTACATCGGCTGTGGCAATATTGAACAGTATGGGACTGAGAGGGTCACCTTGCAACACTCCATTAGTTTGGGTGATTTCCTTTGTTTTGCATACTGCGTCATCTATGGTGATCTGGTTGTATGCCAGGATATTTTTTACTAAGATTGTTAAAGGATTGTGATTTCCGATGATATTTTGAAGTTTCGATGTGCGCTTTCTTCTGTCAATTAGGTCGAAGGCCTTTGTATAGTCTATAAAGACTGCATAAAACTTTCCCTTTTGGAGTCGTTTTGCTTCCTCTATGTCATTTAACAGATTTTGAATTGCGTGCAAGGTTCCTCTTCCTCGTCTAAAGCCGAATTGTTCCTCCGGTATCTTGGAGTCGACTTCGTATACTATCCTGTTGGTTAAAATTCTTGTCAGTAACTTGAAGGTGTTGCATTCCAGTGCAATTCCTCTGTACGAGTTGGGGTCGTTGGTTTCACCTTTTCCTTTATAGAGAGTTTTAATGGTCGATTTTCTCCATTCTTCGGGAATATTTCCTGTTTCTAGGCATTTGGTAAACAGCTTGGACCATAGTTCTGTTAGGTATTGTGCCGATTCCTTTAGATGTTCGTTGAAAACCCCGTCTGGTCCTGCGGTCTTGTTACATTTCGTAGCATTGATTATGTCCAATAATTCTGTTTTAGTGATGGGGAGTATTTCTTCGTGTTGATCTCTACATTCAATTGCATATGCCGCTTGTTGACCTGTACCGTTAAGGATGAGAGTGAAGTGCAATTCCCATATTCCTTTTTCTACGTTGCTAGATCTTGACGATCTTCTTGGTCTGATGGCTATGTATGGATCATTCATTGCTTCTTTGGCGATCCTCTCACCTTCTTTTTCTATGTATTGAAAGCGTTTACGTTTTAGGAGATTCTTGTAATATCTCCGTGTTTCCCCATATACTCTTAGGTCCTCTGGTGTTGACGTGATCCTAGCTATATGTAGCGCCTTTAGTGTAGTTCGTCTTTCTGCATAACATTCCTTATCAAACCACGGTTGAGCTTTCCTTGTAATCTGTTTGTGGGTTATACTTGCTCCTAGTATCTTGTTAATTCTTGTTAGGGCTGAATTTAGGTCGTTTTCCTTGATTGTCTTTTCTGCTTCAGGTACTTTTCCTAGTTGTCGCTGTAGTGCTGCCATGTTAAGGTGTCTGGATACGATGGTTTGACGCAATTCGGAACAACTTTCTTTGGAGTTTTGGGTAAGAATTTGGTCTGTATTGGAATTTGTTTTCTTAGTGGGGTTACTGGTGAAGTCCATAGACTCTTTTGTTCTAAAATTTCAATATCGTTTCCTTTGTGGAACACGAGGTCAATTGTGCTACTGCCATTATGGGCAAAGTAAGTTTTGCGTCTTGGGTCATTTACTATTTTGAAATTTTCTTCTGTAAGGAATGTAAGGACAGTTTTACATTTCGTATCGAGTTTGTCTAGTCTACAGTTCATATCTCCTGCTAGTATTATGGTTTCTTCTGGGTTTGCAACTTTCCGTAGGGAGAGCGTGAGGAGTTCCATTATTTCCTCGGTATCAGTGTTGGGGCGTACATAAGTGCCTATTATCGTGAAGTTGTTCGCTTTCGCGATTATGAGGTTTTCTTCTATATGTAAGGTCTTTAAGGGTCCTATCCATGGTTTATAGAGGATAGATACACCTCCTGATGGCCTTCCTTCTACTCCATATATATGTATACTGTATTATAACATTACAAAATACAAAAAACAATCCATTATTCCTTTTTCATTAAGTCCACGCCCACTCATCATTAATTTTCCTTTCATAGCACCTATCACAACCAGGGTTGCCATCCTCTCTATTACTGAGCCATTAGATGCCATAACATGCTGCTTGGCATTTTTCAAAAACACATTAGCTCACCTCGACACTGTTTTGAACGATGTTTTGAACAACGCCAAATAACAGTTCCATTTGTATAGGTTCGTTTTACAATATATGTATATCCTTTATAATATGCTTATCGCTTGCCATAGCTGTTCGTTGATACTTCCATATCAATGGTCAAGCATGAACTAATCTCTAGTGAAGTTCACTCGATAATATAAATAATAGTTTAAAGTGGGAGCAGAAGTGGGAGCAAAAGTGGGAGCAAAAGTGGGTGCAAAAGTGAGTGCAAAAATGGTTGCAAAAGTGGGTGTAATATGGGTGCAATAGTGGGTGCAAATGTGGGTGCAAAGGTAGGTGCAAAAGTAGGTACAAAAGTGGGTGCAGTTTATAGTAGGCACAATTTTTACTAGAATGTGATTTGAGTAAATGTAATTTCTAAACCCGAGTAGTGAGTAGTCGGTTGGTTTTGATCTATGCAAGTGCAAGCATGTCACAAACACTGGTGATGGATACTCAAGACGTTAAGGTCAACGAAAACAGGTATATACTGTATTTAAAGAGGTGGCTAGTATCGCTCGCATAACACGCGGTCACCAAAACTGTTTCATTTTATGTTTAAACCACCGTTTCCGTTAGAGTTTCAGTCTGTTAAATATCAAAGACAGACCCAGTGTATACTAACCTATTCAGGATTGCAATGGAACAAGGGAACCATTCCCTATAAATACTTAGCTATGTTATTAAAAGGAAGTAATGGACTTGGTAGCAAGGTGTGAAAAAGAAGGTGAACACCTATTTTTAGGATGCGACGCCAACTCACACAACCTGGCCTGGGGTAGCACCAACATATTAAAACCAGAAAGGAGGTTATCGACATAACTTTTTCTACCCCCTATATAGGGAGTAGAGTAAGTGAATGGCATGTATCTGAGGAAGTAAGTTGCTCAGACCACATATATATATAAAATATTCGACATGGCGGGATTAGAACGACAAACAGAATATTACAGAAATCCCCGGAGAACTGACTGGGACAGCTTCAAAAGAGAACTAGATCAGAATCTCAGGGGAATAAATAGAAACTTCAAGAGTAATTACAGGATGCAATAATTTCAGCCTACAAAGAAACCAGCCCTCTGGTAGCCAGGCAGTCCAACAGGAATATCCTCTGGTGGAGTAAAGACCTAGCAGACCAGAGAAAACAGGTAAGAAGACTGTTCAATGCAGCTAAAAAATCAGGAAAATGGGAGGAATATAGGAGATCCCTTACTGATTACAACAAAGCCTTAAGATTGGCAAAGAGAGAGTCTTGGAGAAGGTACCGCACGGAGATAGATGAGACTCCGGAATGTGCCAGACTTCAAAGAATTCTCTCTAAAGAAAGCCGAAACAGCATAAACTCACCCCAAAGAGATAATGGAGAATACACCCGAACTGCAGAAGAGACCATGGAAGAACTATTTCATGTACACTTCCCAGGTTCGGAAATCATAGAAGAACATCCCGGAGGCTGGGGCAGCCTGGAACTGGAGTTTCCACCTTGGAAAACTGACAGGAGAGACTGGGAAACAGCCAGGAAGGTGGTTAACTATGAAACTCTAAAATGGGCAATCTTCTCATTTAAACCGTATAAATCCCCAGGAAGTGATGGAATAATGCCCATCATGCTCCAAGAAGGCTTTCAAATGCTTGCGAGGATTATGATTAATATACTTAGAGCTAGTTTAGCCCTAGGTTATATACCAATGGGGTGGAAACACTGTAGGGCGGTATTCATACCTAAACCTGGGAAAGTTATAGACCGGGCTAAGTCCTACAGACCTCTCACACTCATGTCTTTTATTCTAAAAACTCTAGACAAAATGCTTGACAGACACATCAGGGATGATGCATTGGCTGAGAGACCTCTGCACCGGATCCAGTATGCTTATCAAGCCGGTATGTCAACAGAGACAGCACTTTTCCAAGTAGTACAAAGACTGGAAAAAACTCTGGAACAAAAGGAGGTAGCGTTGGGAGCTTTTCTGGATATAGAAGGAGCCTTCGACAATACCTCCTTTAAATCAATGATCACTGCTGCCCGAGAGCGAGGACTAGATGAAACCTCTTGCAGGTGGATCGAAGCCATGCTTAAAAGCAGAGTGATACACACAACATGTATGGAAAGAAGTCTGTCGGCAAAGTTTACGGGGGGATGTCCTCAGGGAGGGGTCTTATCCCCTCTGCTGTGGAACCTCGTTGTGGATGGACTGCTTAAAAAGGTAAGTCAGCTAGACTTTAATATGTTTGGCTACGCTGACGATATCGTCATTATAGTTCAAGGAAAATTTGCTAACACCGTTAAGGAACGAATGCAAATGGCACTTAACGTTGTATATAATTGGACAGAAAATGAGGGACTTAAAATAAGCCCTCATAAAACAGCCATTGTCCCATTCACCAGAAGAAGAAATCTGAAGGAAACAAGTTCCCTGCTTCTAAAAGGTGAAGAAATTAAAATGAAGGGAGAGGTTAAATTATTAGGAGTAATTCTTGACTCCAAGTTGACCTGGAACCAGCATTTGAACAAAATATACAATAAATTTGTAACCTCCTTCATGACTGTGAGGAGGATGTATGGTAATACGTGGGGACTAAACCTAAGATGATACACTGGTTGTATACTAGGGTACTGAGACCCTCGATAACGTATGGTGCACTGGTATGGTGGACCAAGGTGCAAAATAAAACAACTCTGGTACAACTGGGAAGAATTCAAAGACAAGTCTGCCTAGCAATTACCGGAGCATTTAAAACTACCCCCACAGCGGCTATGGAGGCCTTAGTTCTTGACATTCTAAGCAAGGATGGCATTACATAGGCTGAAACAGGGTAAAGCTGGAAATATTCCTGACTCACAATCAGGAATATCATCAATAACAAAAATTGTAGAAGATTCCATACTTGAAATGCGATCAGACTACATCCCTACACAATACAACTTCAATAAAACATTTGAAGTAATAATTGAAACAGACTCCTGGAAGACAAAACCCGAGCATCCTGAGGAAACTTTGATCTGGTTCACAGACGGGTCAAGAGACGACTCAGGGGCAGGCTCGGAAGTATATGGAATGAGACCAGGAAAGAGCATTAGCTTTCCCCTGGGAAAATATCCCTCGGTATTCCAGGCAGAAGTTTATGCAATACTACAATGCATATATGAAAATATAAAAAGATCTTATACAAATAAGAAGATTATTATATACTCAGACAGCCAGGCAGCACTGAAGGCTTTAATAAGCCCCAAAGTGAACTCAAGTCTGGTGGAAGAATGTCTTAATGTCCTATACAAACTGGGGGAACATAACAACGTCAAATTGATATGGGTCCCAGGACACAAGGGCATTGAAGGAAACGAATAAGCCGATGAACTCGCCCGAAAGGGAGCGGCAACAATCTTTTATGGACCAGAGCCGCCTCTAGGAGTACCTAAATGCTCCATAAGAGAAGCTATTAAAGACTGGATCTAAAAGGAACATAGGGATAGATGAAGAACTAACCCCGGTATGAAACATGGGAAAATGTTCATCAATGAACCATGTAAGAAAACGGCTGGAAAATTACGAAGATGTAAAAAAATTCAGGTAAGATACATAGTGGCTCTTCTCACGGGCCATGCTCCCGTGAAAAATAACCTAAACAAAATGGGCATAATCAAAGGAAACCTAGACTGCAGACTTTGCGGGAAGGAAACGGAGAGAGCCCATTACATAATCTGCTCTTGCGAAGCTCTAGATCGCAGAAGATTCAATCTTTTTGGGAGATCGACAATTGAACCAAAAGAAATCAAAACAGAGTCCATCATGGGACTGTATTATCTTTTTAAGACACAGGGATAATGGACTGGTGCTGAGTACACAGGGCAGTACAATAAGCCTTAAGGCTGCAGTACATCCGGAGCTTAGATGACGGGCCCTTGGTATATTAAAAAAAACGCTCATTTATCCATGGATACTATTGTATTTGTCAAAGGAACTGAAAATCGCGAATGGCTTTGCCCGTTTCTACCCCCTACGTTTGAATGTGAAAGTAGGAGCAATTGATAGTAGACACGATTGATAGTAGGCGCAATTGATAGTAGGCGCGATTGATAGTAGGCGCAATTGATAGTAGACGCGATTGATAGTAGGCGCAATTGATAGTAGGCGCGACCACTATCACACTCTTAGTCAATCATTAGCGCCTACCATCAATTGCGCCTACTATCAATTGCGCTTACTATCAATCGCGCCCAAATTCTTTAACAATAAAGTGGTTATCATATTTGCTACCGTTATGTAGAATGACTGGAATGAATACAGTTACTCTATACTTTAAATTACATTCTTGGTGAGCAGCGCCACGATATTTTCCTGTTACATGGTCATGATCGCGAACCCTATCTGTATATAAACATTCACCACATATAAAACAATTAGTTTCAGTTTCAAAACGCATTTGCTGTAATGATGTTAGTGGCTCCATTGGAATTATAGTATTTAAAATAGAGGATATACGGATTGCATCTTTTTCAAGTCTTTTCATAAAAACTTTCTGTGCATCAGGTCCTCTATTGAGTTCAAACTTATTTAACGAGTCATCATAACTACATGTAATATAATATGCAAAGCTAAAAGGTTCATGAATGTGAGTAGTGTTGGTAAAAGGTTTGGATGGATTCGATGAAAATGTATTAAAAGGTTTTAGCAAAGCCTCAAAGTCAGCATATATAAAAATGGTACTCGAAGCTGCTTCTCAAAGTCCTTAAATTTCAGAATGTTATTTCTAGGAGTAGGTAATACCGCACAAACATGATTACACCCCCATTTTTGATGTTGAGTTAGTTGGTCCCATTTTCTAAAATATCGCAAACAACCATCACACAACCACTTTTTACCATCGCATTTTGATAGCTGACTACTAACAAGTCTACTGAAATGTTTTATCCAACAATAGTGGGCATTTTCACCTTCAGTTATGTATTGTAAATTTATATGAGCATCCTTTTTTCCTGAGTATAATATAGAGGACTTACTATACTCTTGTTTTCAATTCCATACACATTAATACTTACATTGTCCAGCTCTTCAAAACGTTGAATGTCGTTTATCCCCATAGGAAATTCCATTTCTTGTAAATCAAACACTGAAGAATAATGAGGATAAGATGATGTTCTCTCCACAGCCTTTTCTGCTGAATGGAGAGCTGAGGTTACATGCAAAACATGCATGGTCACTATTCATAACGTTCACAACAGCTTTCTTCCGTTTGATCCATGCAGGTAAATGATGCTCGAAGGGGATTATATTTATTCATGTTAGTTTCTATATAAAGTACTTCAACCAACGCCCAGCCTGACTCCCTTTCCTGGAACTCTTCACTCCTTACAATGATAGCACTTGCAATATCTTGGTACATATCACTAATGTTAGTTGATTCACTAACAATTATGTTTTTTGTATTGAAGGATTTGATATCCATAATTTCACCTTCACTCCCAGTTTTTACATATAAACCAAAGAGTTCCAAATTCATTTTAAATGTTTTATGCTCTACTAAAACATTATCTACCAAGCCAAACACACTAGGTTGAACATTCTGTAAAAATCTTTCAATACTTTGAGTTTTTTCTTTAGTATAAAGTCTGTAACTAGCAATTCGACTTTTAAGTGCACTATCAATTTGTTGAATATTCGCAGATTTTTTTTAGTGGTAAGCGTTGTTTTTATGATTAATACTGCGTAAATGGCCTTGAATGATTGAAAAAGGTACATCAATATTACATACATCACAATGGGTTATCAAAGGTTTACCATTCTTTATTCTTTTTGTGGAATAACTATTTTCACAATCTTGGGAACGTTTACGCTTTTGAGCATTTATTTCAGGACAGTCACCCTCAACTTCATCACATTTATTCAAAGGTTCCGTGCTAGTTGATGGTTTTGCAGTTCTTAATTCCTGTTGTTCACCATGCACTTCAACTATGTGGGATTGATATCGCTTTACACCAGAAAAAACAAGTTCACAAACTGAACACGAAAATGGTGCTGAACTAACATGTATTAAATTTACATGACGTGCAAGATTATCCTGTCTGTTAAATGTGGTAGCACAATGACTGCACACAAACAGTTTAAGGTTATGTTTGGCGCTTGCATGGCGTTGAAGGCTGTCAGGTCTTGAAAACTGTTTATTACATTCACCACACTTGTACATGATGATCACTTTCCAAATCACCTATAATAGAAAGAAATCATAAATATTAATAAAAAATAAAACAAAGTAAAAGGAAAAATATATTAATTAAATTACAGCCAATGGTCACAGTAGAGTATTTTAATTGATCGTCTGTGGATTCTCAGCAAGTCTATTTTCAAGTAGTTCCAACATTGGTTAACAGATATCATTGTCCCTGACACCTAGTGGTGAACGTTGGAACTTGATAGAGCGTTAATCAAATCTAACCTACAAACCTACCTATACACAATTGTCGAGTGGTTCCAAGTTAGGTTACCAAATGTCACTGTCACTGACACCTAGCAGTAAACGTTCGAACATAATAGAGCGTTAAGTAAATCTAACCTACATATCTAGCTTAACACCATTGAGGAGGTGACACGCAAAGACGAACATGTCCACAATTGAAAAAAATGAGATACAATATGGAACGGGACGTACAAGATGAGCGAAATGTAAATAAATCGTGCTATTTAAGCAAACTTGAATATGTCCCATGATACAAGCCTGTGAAAATGCATGGTTCAGCGCAAGCACGAACTTGTCCAGATCTACATTTCCTGCAAAGACGAACTAGTCCATTCGGCCAGTAGGAAGCGCTGATTCATGACACGTGATTTCCATTCCCCGTGAGACCAGACGTTCCCGCGCAGATCAGCTGATATTAGCATTAGTTCCGTGTTTCTGTGCTCCTGCTTAATAATATTATATATTGCTATTAAAATTATTACGTCAGTGTTATAGCAGAATGGATTAAGAATGTGTTCGTGTGAAGACTGAAAACATGGGTAGCCGAAAGAGGAAAATGATGATGAAAATTAATTGTTGGTTTAAGGGGCCTAACATCTAGGTTATCGACCCGTAATGGTTTGGGTGATAGTGAAGGATGAGATGAGAATGAAAAACTATAACTAATACTAACTACAAACTTACATACTAGAAGAAAACATTGTAAACAAATAAAGGACAAGGCAAATAAAGGACAGGAAGAAAAGAAATGCCCTCAACCCTCGAAGAATGAGGATTGAGGGACTTGGAAGGAAGGAGAGCCAAGTAAGGCAGATAGGAAAGGGGGAAAGAGGAGAGGGCCCGCCCCAAGTTCAGAGGAAAGAGCGGGCAAAACGGACCCAACTCAGGAATCACTCGGGGTCGCCAACTCCCAAACTCACCAGCCTTGAGCCCTTGAGGGTGTTGCATTATCCAGGTTGCACCAGAAGTGGTGGGGCTACATACACCCTGCCTCCTTGAAGGCCTTGTGCAGAAGGCAGGAGAAAACATGAAAAGAAAAAGAAGGCTGACCCCTCAAAGAATGAGGGTATCAGGAAGGATGAGGCAAGGGCCACTTAAGGCGGGAAAGTGGATGAATCCCTAGGCCTCGGATACCCTAATGCCATCGGGGTCGGAAAAGAACAAGAGTTGACCAAGGGAGATCGACAGGAGAGAAGTCGGAGAGGAGCCCGGCACAAGTAAGTAGAGGCAATGCCGGACTCAGCTGGGGTCCCGTGGTCGCCAACTCACGTCCCACTAGATGTGAGCCCCTGGGGGAGAAAGAGGAAGAAGTATGATTCGCGACGTGAAAAGGATAAAAGGAAAGGTATGTTGCAACAAGAGGCTTTCATTCTTGTCATGCATGCTCACACAAAAACAAACAGTTCAGTTGTCGGGATATCCACCCACGAGATGCATTGCACGTGAGACAGTTGATTTATAGAGTTCAAGAAAAAGCAGTTCAGGAGAGGAGGGTAGCACGAATGATGGCATTGAAGAATGTTCAACGAAAATGATCTCGAAATATTGAAGGTGAAAATAAACCGCGTAAATTTAATGCCAATTACTTTATTTTGGTATGTTATGGCAGCCATTAATGAATAAAATGTAAGCGATTATGAAAAAATAAAACACCTTCCTTTTGAAAATCATTCAAAGCCAAACTTGTCCAAACGGTTCATGCAAAAGAAAACATGTCCATAATTAAATGTGCTTTTTATACAAATATTTTCATTGTATATTTATTTGCAGTTATGAATTGCCCTTTTTGCATGAAAATGAAATTGTTTGCATTTCAATATATTATTTTCATTATCATGTATGGCTGAAATACGTTTTTTGTTAATTGTGAAAAACTGTATTAGGTGGACATGTTCGTCTTTGCGTGTCACCTACTCCATTGTCGAGTAGTTCCAACTTTAGTTACCAAATATGGCACTGTCGCTGACACTTAGCGGTGAACGTTGGAACTTGATAGAGCGTTAATCATATCTAACCTACAAATTTAGCATCACACAATTGTCAAGTAGTTCCAACTTTAGTTACCAGGTACCATTGTCACTGACACCTAGTAGTGAACGTTGAAACTTGATAAAGCGTTAACCAAATCTAACCTACAAATTCAGCTTCACACAATTGTCAAGTAGTTCCAACTTTGGTTCCCAGATACCTTTATCACTGACACCTAGTGGTGAACGTTCGAACTTAATAGAGTGCTTATAACCGACTAAATTTGATTTCTAAAGAAAACATACTAACAGTTTGATGGGTCTATTCTACTCATGCTTTAAATTGTCAACCTCAAGCAATTTCTTCAATGTTGAAACTTGAAACTACTCTTAAACTATGCAAATCTTCAACTCGGAAATACATCAACCCGCTAAACAGTGACATTTATAAACAGAAACTATCTACAAAAACTTGAAAGTACGTCGTGCCTGAAAACAGGCACAAAAACCGATTACGTGTTGCGAAAACATACATGCATGGACAGTGAAAAATCCCTACTCTCCTTTTCTCCCCATTTCACAGACTAACATCAACTTGTAAATTTAAATAATCTTTGGACTATTTTTTGTAATTCTGAGGTTCTAGCTGAATGCTGTCCTCCGCAATTCTCAATTTGTAATCAACCGTATTTCTGTAAACATTCAGTGCCATTGTCCACAAGCTCTCTTTGTCCAACAAACATAACTTGGAACTTTCTAGAAGCTAAGCGCTTCAAAATTGCCGTAACGTTTGTAAAGCTTGCAGGCTCTTTGTTAATTTCCTACCCTAATGGCCCATTTTCCATTTTCCCGTTTTCAATTTTTTAATGGTAGTTCAAATTTTAACAGCAAATACTACTGTGCCCAAGTTTTTAGGATCAACTTAGATTGTCCTATCTTAACTCTAATTTAGCTCTGCGTTTCGAATGGGTCACATCAATTTGTCATATTCTTTCTTATCTAATCCAGCCTACACGAAATATTGTAAATTTTTTAACAAATTAATTATTCGAGTTATTCTTTGGTCTGAGACCAATTATTTGTGCTAGCACTGCTGTTCCCGAGTCTAACGACTCCCTCTTTCCTAAACTATATCTGCTCATTGAATGCTAGCACTGCTGTGCACAAGTCTAAAGACTCCTTCTCTCTTAAACTGCACGTACTCATTGAATACTCGCACTGCTGTGCACGAGTCTAAAGACTTCTTATCTCGTAAATTGTACCTACTTATTGTATTCTCCAAACTGCTTTTTTGTATATTGACCTCACAGCAATTGAATTGCTTTAATTTTGTATGCGTGGCATAGTTTTTTAATTATTAGCCACGGCAGCCCTATGACTTACGGTTAAAAATATACAACCAATTATTGTTGAAGCTAATCAATATTTTACTTTTCCCTTGAAATTCACGTTTGGCAGCAAATTGAATTGCACCACGTGAACTTTGTTAACCATGTTTCTCGTTTGTTGTGCTCTTATTGATGCTTCTTTTACATGTTCAGTTCTCTCTTTGGGTACAACAATCCTATTTATTTACAACCTTCAAGCTTAATGATATTTATAAACAACGTCAACTATTGTAAATGGGCCACGGGCCACCCCTACCCTCATGCTATGCTGCTTTGGGAAGCTATAAATCCTCTAGATTTAGCCTGTTTCTTCTACATATATTTGTTGGTTATCCTCTTTTTATAGATAAATTCTTATTCTTTTAGGGTACATCCCTTTGACACATTCTTGTCTTTTCACTCCCAACCCTTTTCCTCATTCTGCCTCATCTTCCCTATGGTGGTGATTGGACTCTCATCCAATTGCTCCACCCTCACTCCCATTGTTTGGATTGGAACATAGTCATGCAGACCAATTTCCAGCCATGGAGAATCTTTGTGGAATAGTGGAATAATATTCCCCACTCCCCACCAAATTGCCTACCACTGATCAATTTGAGAGTACCATACATGTATGCATCAATTACCTTATGTGATTTATTTTACTAATGTATAATAAGGTGTTGGAGAGGGTAAAATCTAATGCCAGAATACAGCCGCTTACTGTTGAAAGAGACAGTTTTATGTTGCAACGTGAGGAGTAAGTTATATGTGGTCTGTGGAAAGGTTTGCAGTTGCTACCAGAAGGTCCTATTCAATTTGGGAACTGGAAACTGTCTGAGCCATCAAGTACCGGGACTGCCAGCATTTCCCTACATCAACCCTTTGGCCCATTCATACCACGTGTGCTACTTGAACTACTTTGACTGTCCAGCACACATATTGTGTGAATGTTTGTTAGGATTGCTCATGAAGATGCAGAGTGCCTATATATTGTACTCTTAGGAATGAAGCACTTCACAAGACACGATTTCGGGGTCATGATCAGTTCTTGTATAAAGTGTATTAGAGGAGAATCGTGCTTCTATTAATTTCCAGGATTCATAGGGGAACTTAATATTATGAATAAAATACATAACACAGGTTAAACAATAACGATTTAATACTGAATCAAGTATAAACAAAACAATAAAAATGAAGAACACCCCGATTTTATCCCAAGAAAAAAAAACAAGAAAAACAGACATGACTGAATATAAATAACAGTCCATAAAATCTCCAAATCAGCTTTGACAGCTGTTAATAAAATACCGGTGAACCAAAATGTCACCTAAAGAAGATTAACACAAATCTCAAAGTATTCCAGGAACAAAAAATCATCAAAATAAAATATCAAAAAGTGATATAAAGAAAAATAAAACGTGTTTACTTGTTGTGTGCGCGGTCAGACAACTTAAAAGTAATGAGCACTTAGACGATAATTAATTCCCGTTCGAACAATCTAATAAGTTATGAACCCCCGTTCTGCGGGTTGGAATCACGACGTTATGGGAACAGACAATTAAAATGGCAAACACATAATTATAACAGCTGACATAGTCTAACCCTTCTAAAAATATAAACAATAATACACGAGTTGTATTTTACATTGAATAGCAGCCGCACGAGCGGTCGTATGCCCTCAAATCAACATAACCAATCACGTGACACACAAAAGCACGGGTTAGCCGATTGCTACCCTAATATTACCAGAATAAATCTTGGCGAAACAATGCCAAGCGACGAAAACAAATATGGCCATGCCTAAACAGGCGTAAAAACTTGAAATCAAACAGCGATAAATATGGCCGGAAAACATTAGATAAATGGCATGAATAATTCCCAAATATTAAATCAACTAATTATAACCAGTCAGGCTCGAGATTTAAATCTTAACAAGCTGGAAAATGTGCAGCGCAGAGCTGCTACGGGTTATCAACATTCTGGATCTCTGTATAGCTGTCAGTCAAGCGCAACCCTCATGTACCGATGTGTGTCTTTACCAAAATAGACCCAAGCCTGCTAGGCCTTGAGTACCGTGGAACAGCATCACTCGGCTACCTGAAAACGCGACATTTATCATATTCAACACACATAATTAAAAAATCTTGAAAAATCCACACCATGGGATATCAAGAATTCAGACTCATCAGCGATATGCCCCGTAGGTTACATACGCCGGAATAAGTGGCAAACAGTAGCGGAACACCATGTCCCTACCCGCTCACTTTACGAAGATTCATCACCGTATGGCACACACACCTCTATAGACTTGACCATTGACCCTAGCTCATACAGCAGATCAGAAATATAACACTTGCCAGAATGACAAGATCTAAACAAGGCTAATGACTTTACAGACGGCAAGGCTAACGGCCTTCCGTATCACAACAAAAGTTGCACAAAGCAATATAACTCAGCCCAATTAATTATAATCTTCAAACAAACAGAAAACTTCCCCCCAGGTCTAATATAACATCCTATCAAAAGATTCATTTATCACCAAAATTCTAATTTTTCCGCCATAAATATCTCATCTATACCATGGTTTCATGTGCTCAAAGCAACTTAGAAACTAGTACTCTAATCAAGAAAGTAGGCAAAAGCCACAACAAGGAAAAAAATCACACTAAAATATATTTACAAAAATAGTCACGCGATGCCAAGAAAACTAATTATGTCAGCACAAAACTAAAGATTCTACATTTAAAAGCAGCAAAAACAAATATTTACAAAAATTTCCCAATATTGCGCGTTACCCCGCCGCGACAAAATTAATTGCTTAATTTGTACTCATCACTTCAGCTTGTCTGGTGCCATGATGACACTCCGGTCATAATCCTATCTTATAGACCTAGCCCATCATTATCTTGACAGAGCTTGATGAACCATGTGGCTTCCTCTCATCAGGTTCATTGGCGTACATCTCGCTGCAGAAAAATTATTATTATTATTAATCAGAGATCTATCAGACTATCTAGAATCTGATGTATTCACTGAACATGCTTGCTCGATCTGACTAAGTTTTGCCATCACGACATTATCCAGACTTTGCAATTTGTCACAAAATGAGTCTTCAACTCTTTTAATCTGTTCCATTTGCTTTTCATTATTTTTTCCGAAGTCACTCGCTAATCAGATTAACTGTTCTTTCGTGTACTTCTTAATTTCAGCCGAAAGCGCTGCTAACTGTGCTGCATTTCTCTCTTCTTGTAATGCCAGTTTTCCGGTATTTCTCGCGGTCTGATTTTGTAACTGCGTTTCTAATTCTGTTGATTGTTTATCAATGGTTTCATTAATTCCTGCCAGTTGAGTTTCTAGCTGTTGATTAATGTCTATCGCTATCTGTGTCTTTAATTCGTTCGATTGTTTATCGATACGCGCACTAATAATGTCATTCATATTAGCTAACCGTGTCTCTAATTCGGTTGATTGTTTGTTGCTAGCTTCACTAATCTCGTTAGTTATTTCCCTCCTCATCTCTACCAATCGTTTTAGCGTACGAGCCGTCGCAAGTTCAATTACTTCTCTAATTTCTTCTAGAGTCGCCATCCTCACACAATACAAATATCACTCTGAGAAATACAGGGACAATGACATATGGGTGACACCCTTCACACACACACACATGTAAACACACACAAATATTAACTCATAAATTACTCAATTCATTTACATTTACTCCCAAAAAACAATTGCATCTTTGAGTATAATTTACTTATTACTTTTAATCTTAACTCTTTTGATTCAGTTATAAATCCTAGCCTTACTTCAGAATAAAATAACCAATTAATCAAATATTAACCAGTTTTAAGGCATAACCTTCCTGTCACCTAAATTCGGAGTTTGTCTTCTCTAAATAAATCTATTTTAATGGTTGGGTGCCTGGAACACATGATGTATATTTTAATCACAATAAATTCAAACAAACTAATATGTTCCATAATTTTAACTTTACACAAACTCCGTGATTTTACATTTCAAACACATTTATGGCGTAAATCCTTTGCCTACATTACTTTAATAAAATTTATCACATCCGATGATCTAACTTCAAGTACAGAATGATTTCCGCTGGTCTAGCCCTTTAATTTGCTTTCCACAGTTTCGACATTCTGCGTCCTTGTACAAAAAGACTAAAACACACTAAAATCACCTTGGAAGCTCTGTCAGGTATATCCTCATGCCCCACGTTGCTCGGCGTCATAGTATCCCATATGTACCCTTAGGAAAGAAGCACTTCACAAGACTCGTTTTTTGGGTCATGATCAGTTAGAGGAGAATCGTGCTTCTATTAATTTCTAGGATTCAAAATGGAACTTAATATTATGAATAAAATACATAACACAGGTTAAACAATAACGATTTAATACTGAATCAAGTATAAACAAAACAATAAAAATGAAGATCACCCTGATTTTATCCCAAGAAAAAACAAGAAAAACAGACATGACTGAAAAAAATATCAGTCCATAAAATCACCAAATCAGTTTTGACAGCTGTTAATAAAATACCGGTGAACCAAAATGTCACCTAAAGAAGATTAACACAAATCTCAAAGTATTCCAGTAATACAAAACCATCAAAATAAAATATCAAAAAGTAATATAAAGAAAAATAAAACGTGTTTCCTTGTTGTGTGCGCGGTCAAACAACTTAAAAGTAATGAGCCCTTACAGCAATTATAACGCCCACGGGCGTCAACTAGGAAGGCCTGCACTCGGCCTCTCCGAAGGCCACACGAAAAATAATAATAAATAACAGCTGACATAGTCTAACCCTTCTAAAATATAAACAATAATACACGAGTTGTATTTTACAATAAATAGCAGCCGTACGAGCGGTCTTATGCCCTCAAATCAACGTAAGCAATCACGTGACATACAAGAGCATGGGTTAGCCGATTGCTACCCTAATATTACCAGAATAAATCTTGGCGAAACAATGCCAAGCGACGGCAACAAAAATATGACCATGCCTAAACAAGCGTAAAAACATGAAATCAAACTGCGATAAGTATGGCCGGGAAACATTAGATAAATGGCATAAATGAAAATCCACAGCCTGCTTCCAGTCTCCGACTGGGTCAGGAATGGAATGAATGAAGCCCCCATCTAGCGGCGAGGATATGAACTGTGCCGGCTGCCGAGGCCTGACGCACTCCTCTGGGGCAATGATTAAATGAATGACAGGTGAAATGAAATGATAGTGGAGAGTGTTGCTGGAATGAAATTTTGACAGGGAAAACCGGAGTACCCGGAGAAAAACCTGTCTGCCTCCGTTTTGTCCAGCACAGATCTCACATGGAGTGACCGGGATTTGAACCACGGGCCCAGCGGTGAGAGGCCGGCGTGCTGCCGCCTAAGCCACGGAGGCTTCGATAAATGGCATAAATAGTTCCCAAATATTAAATCAACTAATTATAACCAGTCAGGCTCGACATTAAAACTTAACCAGCTGGAAGATGTGCAGCGCAGAGCTGCCACGGGTTATCAACATTCTAGATTTCTGTATAGCTGTCAGTCAAGCGCACCCCTCATGTACCGGTGTGTGCCTTTACCAAAACAGACCCAAGCCCACTAGGCCTTGAGTACCGTGGAACAGCCTCACTCGGCTATCTGAAAACGCGACATTTATCATATTCAACACACATAATTAAATCTTGAAAAATCCACACCATGGGATATCGAGAATTCCGACTCATCAGCGATATGCCCCGTAGATTACATATGCCGGAATAAGTGGCAATCAGTAGCGGAACACCATGTCCCTACCCGCTCACTTTACGAAGATTCATCACCGTATGGCACACACACCTCTATAGACTTGACCATTGACCCTAGCTCATACAGCAGATCAGAAATAGAACACATGTCAGAATAACAAGATCTAAACAAGGCTTTACAGACGGCAAGGCTAACGGCCTTCCGTATCACAACAAAAGTTGCAGAAAGCAAAAGAAAGCAAAATAACTCAGCCTGATTAATTATAATCATCAATTAAACAGAAAATTCCCCCTCCCCCTAGGTCTAATATAACATCCTACCAAAAGATTCATTTGTCACCAAAATTCTAATCTTTCCGTCATAAATATCTCATCCATACCATGGTTTCATGTGCTCAATGCGACATAAAAACTAGTACTCTAATCAAGAAAGAAGGCAAAAGCCACAACAAAGAAAAAAATCACACAAAATATAATATTCACAAAAATAGTCACGCGATGCCAAGAAAACTAATTATGTCAGCACAAAACTAAAGAATCTACATTTAAAATTAGCAAAAACCAATATTTACAAAAAAAAAAAAAAACAATATTGCGCGTAACCCCGCCCCGACAAAATTAATTGCTTAATTTGTAGTCATCACTTCAGCTTGTCTGGTGCCATGATGACACCCCGGTCATCATCCCATCTTATAGACCTAGCCCGTCATCATCTTGACAGAGCTTGATGAACCATGTGGCTTCCTCTCTTCAGGTTCGTTGGCGTACATCTCGCTGCAGAAACATTATTATTATTATTATTATTAATCAGACATCTATCTAGACTGCATTGTCGGTTACTTAATTCACCAATAATTGTCCTGTGCAGTACCGCAAACTGGCCCTAAATACTGTGGAGATGTATCCACCTAACATTCACTGAAATTAATACAACACATGTTGCTTCGCACACAACATAAATTTACAGTCGAAATCCCATGATGGTAAAAACTATGATAAAAAGTTTAAGTATCGGATTGAATAAGTGCCACGCGGACGCGCAGAGTTTCACCCTCAAAAGTCTTCAGATTCACAAATGGGGATGTCTTCTTCAACACACGTCGTCATATTTATATGATATACCACAAAATTCAGTAGAAGGGGAATGTGCTTCTCGATAAATCTTAAAACAGGTGCTACAGACCTCCAAGACATCTCATTCAACTCACAAAAATCTGCACATTGCGAAAGTATTCACGTGCTCAAAGTTCGACCGTGGGATCACTCACTTCTGGATTTCGCGGGCGAATTACTTTTCCGCTGAAAATCGCGTCATGTTCCTGATTGTCTGTTCGTTCAAATTATCAAAAGCTTCTCTCGCAGAACTCCGCCCACTACGTGACGTAAAATCCTATCTCTTTCCTTCTTTGGCACTTCTTCGCTCTTCTTCTCTCTCTTCAGAACCAGAGAAAGTAACTGACCTTAGCTTCAAGACGAAGTAACGTATTTTCAGGCTGCACCTGCTACACCGATTCTCAGAATTAGTTAAATACAACTCGGTCTATTGTCCCCACAGGAAACAGTACCGATCCACTTTGTCCTCTCTGGCTACCTGTTCTTGTGAAATATGAGCCGTACTTTGCCTCAACTTGTGCTGGGTTTTGAGCAGTAGAAATAAATTATTCGAAGACCTAAATATAACTTAATATTTAAGGGTGCAATATATATACTGTATATTTGTTCTTAATCTCTGCAATCTCGTATTTGAATGCTGTTGTCTGTACCCTCATTCAGGGTGCATTTTTTTATATTTTCAGGAGGGCAACAGGATGTAGTGGGCTGATTGTTTTAAAAGCCCAATTTGTACCATGCTCTCATTCAGTGGTAGAGGTGGGCGATTTCAACATTATTTTCGCATTTTAATGGCACATTTACAACAAAAACAACTATTGAATGTATCTGCTCTATTATTCAACTCATACCTTAAGCTAGTGTGGGGCGTGGTGGCGCAGCGGGCAAGCTCTTTGCCTCTCACTAACCTTGACCGGGTTTGATTCCCGGTCAATGGACGTGAGATTTACAAAGTGAAATGCCATGTCCTGTGGTTCGGATTCCACGTAAAAAGGAGGTCCTCTGGCTCATTATCGGGATATTAATGGTCACGTTAAACTACAAGCTTCCTCTTTCCTTAAGCTGGGATATTTATTAAATTCTCCACACTGTCTGGCATTAGCTGCATAACAAAGGCTCTAACTTTGTGGGAGAAGGTTCCATCCCATCAAGAATTTACAAATTACCTTACAGATAATGCGAGATTATCTTACATTTTTGTACTTGCAGATTTTTTGCGACGAAGTTGCAACATGTACAGTGAGAAATTAATGTAAATTACAATGTAATTGTAGGCTGTAATTGCAACCTGGCAAATGCTGGGACAGTACCTTCTGACAGGCCACGGCCGCTTCCTTCCACATCCTTGCCCAGTTTCATTCATCTTCATCCATTCCATCTCTCATCCCGACGCGCAGGTCGCCCACGGGCGTCGAATAGAAAGACCTGCACTCGGCCTCTCAGGAGGCCACACGACAAAAAAAACTTATAATTTTACCGCACTGCTAGCGAGCTCACGAAATACGTCTGACACGTTCGACGTTTCGAAAAGTAGTCCTTCTCCCGCCTTGGCTTGCCGGATTCCTGGTCAATTTTTGGCGGTCAGAATCCCCGATCAAACTCTCAAACTAAAACCTTCATTGCACAAATATCTTTTCTAAAAATTCCCAAAAATGTCTATTATTGAATAATAATTTCTCCTTTTAACCTGGTACTTCGAATACAAAACTACTGCTGCACAGTACTTGTACAATTAATTTTTCCTTCGTAATTTATTAATCACGGGACTTCTACTTCCAATCTAGCGTTGATCGCATCGGGTAGCCTCGTGACAGGTCGGCTTGGATCGTGCCATGGTCGTGCGCCAGAGACACGCGTTCACCCCTCCTCTCTACCTTGGCACGTGGGGACACGAATCGCTGGTCACCGTGACATAAAAACACGCTTGGTTGAGAGGACGAGATTCTCCCACTCCGTCGGTAAATATCAATCCTTTTGCCGAGGATCTCAAACCACCGCCTCGAGTTTCGCTAAGTTGCTATAACAACACAAAGCGAAAACAAAGGTTTCTCTGCATAAAACTGTACCAATAACATACATGACTTGACCAGTTCGAACCTCGTAATCTCAACTTTTTGATTTATACTCCAGTTTGCTTCAAATTTTGCATTTCTCACCAGAATAATCCATACCGTACATAAATGGCCTTGAAAAAGGAAATATTGGAGTCATTTCCCACTCAACTAGTCTTAATAAAGCTGAAACATGATAACATTACTAAGCCAGATTTCTATCTTAAAGATTTCTATCTTGATCCGAATTTTGCTTTTAAACGATCTCCAAATAGAATATTTCTTCCCGCGATGTTTTCTCTTCTTTAAATAAGTTTCGGATAGTATCATTTTAAGTTAGCTGCATTGAACTTTCCCAAAGTGTGATTTCCATCAACGTCACATATTCTGTAACAATTATGTTATATACAGCTGCAACTTTATAGGGTTCAATAAATAATTTTTGAAACTTGCTGTACACCTTCTGTGGCAAGTTAGACGCAATTGGTTTTCGAACAAGAACCAACTGGTTCTCTTTCAGTGGCGCACTGAAGCCTTTTCCTTGAGCTCTTTTCAGTCTCTTTTCTGCTTCGTATTTTAAGACTCTCTTTTGCCAATTCTATCCTTTCCTCGATACTGGGTTAAACATCTGGTGGAATTATGAATTAATTATCCAAAGGCCTTTCAGGTTTTTCGTTAAAATGAAGAACTCTCGGGATCTGATTGGAACTTTCCTGAAGTGTTGAGTTCAAACAGTGCTCTATTAATGAAACTATTTTTCTCCAGGTCCGGTTGTCTTCTGCACAATATAGGCGACAGAATTTGATAACCTTCGCCATCGTTCTTTCAGAAGGATTAGATTCGGGATATCTCACCGAAATGAAGACATGCTTAATGCCAAAGCTCTCCATAGCATCTTTGAATTCCTAAGAGTAAATTGAGTTCCATGATCGGCCAATAACTTCTCCGGCTTTCCTGCCTTCGGAATCACACTCTTCTAGATATGCCTGATGATCTGCTTGGAAATAGCTTTCTGCATGGGGTTGAGTATTACCAACTTAGAAAACACGTCTATGGTAACTAGAATATATTGATTTCTCCTGAAACTTTTCGGGCCGAAACCGAATATGTCCTGATCCATAAGCTCTCTAGGTCGCGTTGGAATAATGGACTTTGGCTTCTCTTTCAATATCTCAGATGGATATTTACTTTTCTGACAGTTTTCACAGGATCGAATGACGTCCGCCACTGATGTTCTTATGTTTATCCAATAAAAACGTTCCTGAGCAGTAGATACGGTTTTATGGGTACCACCATGGCCTATGCTCCTATGAACTAACCATATGACACGGTAGATCACCTTAAGTGGAACAACAATTCTAGGTTTTGCATATTCAGCATCCTGGAATTCCCATACTAGTTCTCCATGTAAAACGTTATCTTTGGCTTTTCTCTGTGTACTCTTGTAATCCGAATCAGTGTTGTCCATGTAGCCTTTTAAATATCTAGACATCTGCCTAAGAGGAGTGTATCTTTTCTGGGATACAGCTAACTGTCTCAGTTTGTTCAATATTTCCTGGTCCTCGTCTTCCAGTTGAACTACATTCACTTCTACAGTCTCAATGGGATTTCTATATAAAATATCCGCCAATAAGTTGTCCTTGCCTGGCTGATGCTGAATTATTGCATTAAATAAAAAGTGCCCATCTCAACATACGATCGGATTTCAGTAAGAATTGAAGTGCCTTATGGTCAGTTTGATGATGGTAGAATGACCTATAAGCAACGTCTTCCTCTAGAGAAGTGCATGAATTATTCTAGCTCAGTCGTGCAGTAATTTTCTTCGGGGCCTTTCAACTTTCGGCTGCTAAATGCAATGTAGTGATTTTGTCCTTGCTGATCTTCCTGGTACAAAATTGCACTAATTCCTACCCTTGATGCATATGTCTAGATGTAGAACGATCGTTAGAAATCAGGATACTCTAGCTTTATGTTATCTCTTAACATTTCCTTAGCTTTTATAAATGCTTCTTCTGTAGCATCTGTCCATCTCAACTTATTATTTTTCTTCATTAGGTCGTTCAGTGGTGCCATCATATCCGAATATCTAGGGCTGTTACTACTGACGAATTGGCACATCCCATTGAATTGCCTCACGCCTTCAATTTTCGTAGGTCGGGAAAATTTCAGAATAGCATCAATTTTGCTCTATTCTGGGTGATAAAACCAAATTGATCAATTGTATGGCCCAAAATGTTCTCGTGGAAAAATGGCATTAATTTGTTGAAATTCACTGTAGTATTGGCATATCTTAAATATTGAAATAATTTCCTTAAGTGGATCAAGTGTTCCTCCTTTTTTGCTGACGAAATAATTAAATCATCTATATAGCAAATGACATTCGCTTTGACCTCGTCAGTCAGCTTGCTATCTAGGGCTCTTATTAACGCCGGACCACTGTTTAAAATTTCAAATGGAATTCAATTGAAAACGTAACAACTCGGGTTATCGGAAAACCCGTGAATTTCTTACTGTCTTCTGTTAGCTCAACTTGGTAAAAAGACGCTGTCATGTCAATTACCGATAAAAAAGTTTTCCCTGAAACTTCCGAAGGAGCTCTCGGATTTTAGGGGTCTGCCGAATTACTGAATAATCAACTCGTTGATACCCCAGGCATCGAGACATAGCATCAATTTCCCGCCCGCCTTCTTCACAACAGTGATGAGATTCAGGTAAGACGTGGCTCTCTTCTGTATAATACTGTCGCGTTCTGTTTTCTTGATTATTTCGGATACCTTTTCCTGGTACTTTTCCGGTATAGGATATAATTTCCTCGGGTAAGGAGTTTCATCACTAAGCCTTATCTGGTATTTAAAATCCTTAATGAGACCTGCTTGCTATCGAAAATATCTGCAAATTCTTGTATTAATTCTTCAAACTTGTCCTGAATTTCCTCCATATTCTCTACTTTGAGTCCGTAGTGGATTTCCTTCTCCGCTTCTAATTCTTTAATTATTTCCTCTAAAATTTCTTCCCTACTTTCCATATCTAGAATGTGCCCTTTGCCGTAGAATCTCATAGTGTTTTGCCCATGTCAATAACAGCTCCTGCTTTAGTGATAAAATCAATGCCTAGAATTACGTCAAAATTGGTCTTTCCCAAACCATAAAGATGTGTTCGTAGATATGACCATTCAAATCAAACTCAATGAGTGCCTGCATCTTACACTTAATGGTTATATCCTTAAAAATGCCTCTCACTTTCACTGCAGATGCTGGCATTTCTGTCAGACATTTCCCTCGAAGTAATCTGTTATAACAGTCTTCTGAAATAAGTGAAAGTGACTCTCCACTATAAATCAGCGATTTAAATTCCTCTCTTTCAAAAAAGACCAGAATTATGGGGAGCTCTGATGGTCCCCATCTTTCCTGTACTTCTCTTTCCCATAATAAGTCATCGTCATCCACCTGGTATACTTCGTTTATATCTAATAAGTATCGTAGTGATACAATGTTCTTTAATTGTATTTCAAAATCGGTGTTTTTTTAACGGCCCTCTTGTCTCTTCTATTCCTTCCTGGCGACTGGTAATTGGTTGTGCCTGATGGTTTGAGGTCTATTATTTTCCATGTCGGTTTCCCTCCTTAATCGCTGTACACATTCATGGCCTTCTCAACACCTCCAGTCAGATTCTTGCCTATTGCCATTATCATCGTTCCAGTTTTTTATCTAAGAAATACCTTGTTGTTTCTAGGTCTTTCCTGATTGTTGCCATTTCTCCTGTAGGGATAATATTGAAACACTACTCTCCACTCGCTGTTTGGATGGTAGAAATTCTGGTATGGCCTTGGGTCTCTACCTCTTCCGTAGTCTTCCTCGTACCTTCTATTACGAGTAAAATTATTCCTTATGGGACCTGGATCACGATCTGTTTGCTGTGTCTGATCTATAATCACAGTGTGTATGTCCCTGTTTCATTGCCTAGGACTTCTATTGGTGGTGTTCGATATGGCGCTTGTAGGGTCCAATCTTCTCAGAAGTTCATCCATCAACTCTGGATTCCCACCGATTTAATATATCGCTGAACATCTGGTGGTAACTGTCTCGCTATGGCCTCAATATTGAGCCCGTATTCGCTCATGCTGGTGATTATTTTTATGCAAGAATTGTTAACATGAGTGAGAGAATCTCTGAATACAACCAGGAAGATGCAGTTGAACTTTGACTTCATTGGAAGATCGTCCGTACTTGTTTTACCATGATTAAAGAAGGTATTCTTTAATGTGCATATTTGAATTTACCAAATCCAGTATTTCTGCATAATTTGCCAAGGAGAAATGGCCTAATATTATTAATTTTGTACTTGATACTATGGTATAACACTGCGGAAATGCAGGAGTAATGTCGAGAGATACTCAACGACTCGACTAGTCTCGAAGCCAGTTGACCCGCTTCCGGGAAGAAAGTATTCATTTTCTAAGTCTAGCACCGCACGTGTGTAACACGCGGATGCACCAGTCCGGTCAAGGGACCGATGAGAATTCATAAAAGTGAAGGAATCAATCCATTGGAAACGTCATCCAGTTTATTTTATCGCACGATGTGTGCATAATGAACATCGAGTGAAGTTATTGCTAAGTGAGCATACAAATACTGTGAAAAACTACGATAATCCAACCAGACACATGGCCGATCTTCGTACCATCCATAAATTTGAGTGTCTGTGTTTTACATAGTGCAGGTGTAAATTTTCACACCAGTGAAAATTGCTAATTATAATCCACGCTGTGTGATGTCACGATTATCTTGAGCGACAGATGTCGACGATTTAAGTTGATAAAAGTTTTCACAACGAGTGATAGTGAAAGTGATTCGACACGTGTTTGTGTCCAGTAGAGCCTGTGAAGCAGACATGACCATTCATTTTTAAAATAACGTCTGCAAAATATCCAGTGTAGCAGCTGTGTTTGTTAGTGAAACCACGCTAGAAGCAGTGAATTTTTGTGGAAATTGCTAACGCCTACACGATGTGCGCGATCCACTAAGAGAGAAGAATATCATCACCGTTCACCATGTTGGTGATAAGGGCTTAAACGCCTGATGAGAGAGAGACCGAGCACCATAACAGCACAATAAAATGGAAGCCGAATAACGCAGTATAATGTCTCTGTACGAGTGCTGGAAGTTTTTCCCACGCTCAAAATGGAAGGATTTACCCCTCAATTATTCCTGTTGGAATGAGGTGAGCTACCATGTTTTTCGCCGTGAGTTCTAATTAATATCTTTTTGTAAGGTGATGGTCTTTGGTGGAGGAGTTTTAACGATCGTACTTCGATTCACAGTCATCTAGGTAGGACTTATTTTAGTGGGTTTCATTTAGATGACCGTCTATGGTAATTTTTCATTTTTCCATGCTCATCGCAGCGTACGTTTCCAATACATTTCCTAGCCAAGAGTTAGTCACCTGATTCATGTGTGTTTTCTCACACGGTGCATAAAATGGCATTTTGAAGTTCATTTTGAACTAACCAATTGTGTCGATAATTTAACGGAGCAGTAATTTGGTTTATTAATCAGCTGTTGCTGGAGTCTTTATTTTAAGCTCCTTTATTTTGTAAAATGTGAAGCACGCCACTGAGCAGGCGTATCCTCTAATGGGAGAGGTTACCCCTTTACTTATCTTTGGGTAAATACATTTTTGTTTGAGAGTGGAAAGTTTACCACTAGATTCGAGATGAATCAAATGTCAGTGTGAAGGAGTGTAATATCTTTCTGTTAGTACTCCTAATCCCGTTCACACTAGTAACGTATCATTTACTATTAACGCCACTGTTTTATATGGTGTGAATGTTTATTTCATACATTTGAAGTGCCTAGAATGCACAGGTTTAATTTTTGATAAATCTGCCGTGAGTGTGATATCTTCCAAACACCTTAGTACGATTGGAATAGTTCTCGTCTTGTATGCTTTGCTTTGTCCATGCAAGCATATCATTATTCATTATATTTTGTCTACTATTACTACATCACGAATATTACAATGAGTGTTATATTATAAACTGCAAGTGTAGGATCATTCTTTGAACATTTTTGTGGATCCAATATGCTAATGAAACGAACACTTTAGATTTTACTGTCAGCCAAAGCACCTCGTAACAGTTTGAGAATGAACAAATGTCATTTACTTGTGAGGACAAGTGTCTTCAAGGTTACGCGCAGTATTGCCAACCCATATTCCCAGATGAGAAAAGACTTTTGACCGATACAATGCTAATGCTTTTATAACGGATTCATTCTGAATAAGCCAGTTTTTATAAGCTTGTTAAAACTAGGTCAAGTTGACCGCCATGTTTATGAATGCAATGATACTGTGTGACAGTAGGTCACCCATTCGATTCTCGATCTTCGCATGTCTGGTGAACGGAGAACATTCGGAAAGGTTTTTGTTGTTTAAGATATTTGAGTTGTCTTGTGACACTGATTGACACATATTGAGGCTATGTGAATTTTTGCTCACGTGTTGTGTACTTCTTTTTTGTCGTGTTTTTATACACGATGATGGGGTGGTTGTCCATATTTTTGAGTTTGCCGGCCTTGTTTCAAAGCTGAGCGCTCGACAGACCGAGGTCTCTGATGTGATCCAGGTGGAAACACAGGGTTACTTAAGAATGTTTTTTTGAGCTTTTTGATAGCTCGGAGTAGGCATGTTCGCGTGTACTTGGGTGTACACAAGTGGGTATCCACTAGTTAGAAAGCCGTACACATGGTCAATCCGTATAATTAATGAATCTTAAACCAACGACAACTAATAATCATCAATTAAATAAGAAGAAGTAATGAACTTAAACGAATGCTATAATTCTCGTTAATCACTAAACGCCTGTTTAACTTTGATCCTGGTTTATAACTCGCTGACCATTGTACTGAGCTGTATAGATTTATTTCTTCGTTAGTTTAAGCTTTTAGCAGCTGACACGTTCGACTGACAGAGATTTGGTTTACCGAGGGTTTTTTAACTCGTGGGTCGTAAACCAAGTATTTTTGTTCCACTGTTAACGAACAGTATTTTCAGTTTCTAGCTTACGCATTATAGATGACCGATGGAAACAAACATTAACCATCAAGTGGTAGGCAGGATAAATAAGAATACGCTTGTGTGTGATATTTAATTATTGATTGTTTTGTATACCCATATTCCCATCTCTCTTCTACTACTTATAGATCTCTTGTTGTACAGTTGATTTTCAAATTATTTGTGTTGTAAAAGATGACTGTAAATCAATCTAGATATTTTGTTTAGTTTGTGATACTACGGATGCTTCTCACCGTAGGATAATTTAAATGAGGATTAGTCTACGTCATTGAAAATTAAATGTAAATACGGGATGGTCGCAGTTTACTTTGTTGATTTTTCTGTCATGTTTGACAATTTGCCAACATGAGGTTTCACTTGGAAACATGATGCCTTGTTCATTATAACTTTAATTAAAATCCTTTGTACCATTTCCCAAGCTTTGCTAGTGTTTTGACTGTATTTAGGACCAATCGAGAGGGGTTAATTTTTTGAGAGTTAATAATTGTTTAGTTTTGTTTATTTACTTTTGTTAGTTAACAGATTAGCCGACTAATACCCCCCGATGGTAGGACAGGGGTTTAAGATTTCAATAAACCATTTTGTGAAATTTTACTTAAGGCTGGATTTTATCTTAGTAGTTTGTTTCTCTTGGGGGTGCATTTCCATGGGAGGTCTATGACTAATGCTATGATGGGAACCTGATCCCTATTATGACGAGGATTCTTGTGCTGGAATAGCCCCACAATGAGTGTACTCCGATCCTCTTAGGCCATATGTGTTCAAGGATGTGGTCATCTGGAAGGCCACGCACGTTCAGTGGTGGACCAGACAACCAACTCTGACGGGCACATACACTCATACCTATTTTTTGGCGCCCAACGTTGTTTGCCAATGCAGACATGGAACCATCAGTACCATGTCATTTTCAAGAGGATCATTATTGTTAATTTTGCCTTTGCTTTGCTGTTGATTAAATGTAAATGTCGAGTTAATTCTTTGTGTGTTTTATCCAGCAGTATTCACAGATGTTTTGCTGAAATGGCCAAGCTTTCCACCAAAGCCATTTCCTAGCTTATTGTGCTTAATTAGTTGTAAGGTTTTCTCTCTCTAACTCTAAGATTGTACTTGTAATATGGATGAGGATAGGTTCCGTCTCATGATGGGACAGATGTTAGAGCAACTTAATTCTGGCATGGAAGCCAGTATTACAATATTATGGGCAGACTTTAACGATAACAATGCCACTTTAAGAGAAGAGGGGAACTGTTGACGGTGTTAATGCAACATTAGCACGTACTAACGCAACTGTTAGGGACGGTTTAGATGATGTCCGAGGGGTCATGACCACAAACGTATCTAATCTTAACACTACCATAGCTAATAATGTTGCCACCATTAATACTACGATGAGTAATAATGTTGCCACCATTAACGAAAGTATAGTGAATGTCCGAGGGGACATAGAAAATGTTCGGGGTGACATGACCACACACGTAGCTAATCTTAACACTACCATAGCTAACAATGTTGCCACAATAAATGAAAGTTTAAACAATGTCCGAGCGGACATGGCTACTAATGTCAAAAATGTTAATCAGAATATTGCCGATAAGGTTCTTGCTTTAAATGTTAGTATAAACAATGTCCAAGGTGACTTAACCACCCATGTTGCTACAGTTAATGCTACTTTACTCGAGGTACGAGATGATTTGGAAACGAACCGTGCGGAAGCTAATAATAATTTACTCGCTGTTCGCGCTGATATGACTAGGAATCAGGAGGAGGCTAATGAGCGTTTCACTACTCTATCGACCGATATCGCCACAAATCGATCTGAAATGCAGACGCGGCTTAACACGATTGATGAAAGTATTATGAGCGTTAGAGAGCAACTTGAATCTAGAGTTTCAGCTGTTGAAGGGAAAATAGAGGATGCTTCTACTTTTCACGATGGGATTCGACATGAAGTCAGACTGTTAGTACCAGTATGCGGATTATGAGAAACGTCGCAGGTAGTTGTTCATAATAACGTCAAAGGTCTTCAGAAGGACATGATGCGATTTCGTGATGAACTCACTTATAGCACCAGAACCGTTGCGGAATTAACCTTAAATGTAGAAGATTTAAAGCGCAAAGTGCATGAGAACTTCAAGAAAATAATCGTGGAGGTGAATCACGTCAAGAAGGACCTGACGGACCATAAGGCCGCATGGAAGGAAGAAGTAGATTTTTTGAGACAGCGAATTGAAGAGGTCGCGATTCAAGAAAGATTGAATTCTTCAAGAGAGGTTAGGAAGACTGTCCAGGAAACGGACGAGTGTCTTCGCGGGAAAATAGAGCGAATTGAGTTGCAATTGAGTTCCTTGAAATTAGCTAACGAACCACTTAACTCAGTCGACATGGAAGAACTGGAACAACGACTGAGAGATCGAGTTGGAGATCTAGCAAAGAACCCAACGTTCCAAACACCTACTGTTGTTACTGGAACAGCTTCTAAGACAAATCTTAACGATGTCATGACCACTAATGTCAACACCAGTAATGTTGCGACTAGTGAGGTTAGCTTTGCCACAACCTATGAGCAGCCCAGTATGTCTCACCACTGGCAGCCTATGAACACTAGCAATTCTCATGTGGGAACACCACAACCCCACAGTTGGACAGGTCAGCAGACCACAAGTATGTCAAAACTGACCAGCACTCCAAACGTAACCACCATGATGGGTCAATGTTTCCCGACACCTGTGGAACAACCTTGTTCACTTAACTTCAACGCACCTGCGTTCACTCCGTTGCGAGGTTCATCTAACCAGAATGTCATGATTATTAGACCTCGAGAAGAGCAACCTGCCCATTTTTCAGGGACAGGCGGAGGTCTTACACCCGTCGAGTTTCCCAACAATGTGGAGTGTTATTTGAGAGATACTATGATCACACCTGAGAGGGAACTAAGGGTAATTGAACGCTTACTTGACGGCCAAGCAAGTACGTGGTTCCGCGCATTCCGGTATTCATTCAGCGGTTACAGAGATTTTCGAGAAGCATTGCTTCGAACGTACTGGTCTAGTGATATTCAATTGGGAATTAGAGCGGAGATGTACAGCAAAAAGCACAGTTCTACATTGCCCACGCGTTATGCAAATTACTTCTCGTCGCAATTGGCACGCTTAGATGTCTTCAACCTCCTTTAGCCGAGAGTGATCTGATACAGACTATTATCAGACAATACCCACCAGAAATGCAACGTCTGTTAATAGCGGCTGTTGCCAAGTCTTTCATCCAATGTGATGAAATCTTACGTCGTTTGTATAATAGCAATGAGCAATTCGTCAGTCGCAAACCAAGAAACGATAATCGAAACGACACCAGAGGGGTTAATCTAACAACAGTCGATAAAGTCAGTCAGACGCTAAAGCGGTAATATCGAATCGTTACCAAGGGAACAATAGCGGACCTGATCATAGGAACTGGAATCAGAGACAGTTCGACAGGAATCGGCAGACGAACAATCAAACTTATTGGGAACGAAGGTTTGATCGACCCAATGAAGATAGACGACGTTCCAGAAATCAGAATCGAAATGGAGCCCTGAACAGAATTCAATCTAACATAAGGCGTGATTACAAATATTTCGGGGGTTATAGAAGAGACCGTGGCCCGCGATATCAGAGTGATCGAGATAGGAGAGGGCGAGCGCAGGAGAGTCGCCAGTACATTCGCCAACTCCTCGATCAAGAAGAGAGCGACACAACTCAAACACCGAGGGAATCACACGTTGTATCTGAAGAAGTGCCCGAGGGCTTGAATCTGCCTGGGACTTCGCGGCAGGACAACACAGGAAAAAAAAACTTAAAAAATGCAGTAATGTCTGAGGACTCTGACTCCAGAATAACTGTTGTTATTTTATTCTGGGAGTCCATCCAAGAAGACTTACTTTACGTACGACGAACGACGAATGACGCACGAATTACGAAATTACCACTGATTTCTGCCATAATCAATGGATGCCCAGTTTACAGTATTGATTGATACTGGAGCCATGATAAGCGTATTGTCAGGAGATTTGTACGCTAAGCTGAAGGCTGAGTCTAAGCTCATTGAACTTCCTGTCTCTAATATTAAAATCCGAGGGATTATACCGGATATACGATTAAGTACAAGGCACAAGTCCAGTGTACACTTGACATCGCAGGGCACATATTTGTTCACCAATTCGTGATTTTGAGAGACTTGAAATGCCAGGCCACTTTGGGGTCGGATTTCATCCGAAAGTATGAAGGGATTATCGACATGGGAGCCAACACCATTCACTTTAAGCTTTCTTACGCAGTACCCATGAACTTTGGAGAGGAAAAAGAAGACGACCGTGAGGATTTATCTGCCATAAATACGCTACATAACGAAGAGATTAGAAAGCACTGAGGAAGAGTGCAAGAATGAATTTGGAGAGAAGGTAGAAATCGAAGAGCAGTTAAGAATGCTACTAGAAGAGTACGCTGATATCTTTGACACTACACCTGGAGAGAGCAAGGACTTTGAGTATGATCTGATCGTGACCGATGCGTCACCTTTCCAGAGGAAAGTTTATCCGACTGCTGAGAAGCACTTAGAAGAAGCCGGACAGAAGCTCCGGGAAATGGAAAGAGATGGCATCATCCGGAAGGCTCCTACGTCCTATGTAAATCCTCTTACCACCGTGGTGAAGGCTGATGGTAGTTTGAGACTCTGTCTTGATGGTCGAGCACTTAATGATCGCCTGAATCCTGAGCACGACCGACCGCCAAAAATTCGAGACATTCAACGAATGTTTAAAGGAAAGAGATTCTTGACTTCGTTAGATCTTGCCCAGTCTTATCACCATATCAAGATATCTGAGCAGACTCAAAAATATACTGGTTTTCTCTTTGGTCAAACCACTTATGTTTTTTGTAAAATGCCCTTTGAACTGAAAAATGCTGGAGCCGCATTAATTCGAGCACTCGATGCCATTTTAACTCCTGAGGTTAAGGAGAGGATAATTTGTTATGTAGACGACATCCTGATAGCGTCTGTGACAGTCGGAGAACACTTGGAAACTCTTCGTTTGGTATTTGAATATTTAAGGACTGCAAACTTCAAGGTAAATCGAGAAAAATGCCGATTCTTCTGTAAGGAGATCAAGTTTGTTGGTCATATTATTAGTGGAGAGGGTTATCGACCAAACCCGGCCAAAATTGAAGCCATTGCCCAATTTCCAACTCCACCACGGATTAAATATATCAGACAGTTTTTGGGTATAAACCAATTCTTCGCAGCGCACTGCCCTAATTGTTCTGAAACAGTCGCACCACTTCAGAATCTTCTGAGGAAGAATACCCGCTGGTCATGGACAGAAGATTGCACGGTAGCATTCCTAAATGTCAGGAAAATGCTAGTAGAAAGCATCACCTTGGAATATCCTGATTTTTCGAGGAATTTCATTGTGGAAACCGATGCTTCTAAGATCGGTACAAGCGCCATCTTTTTGCAAGAAGATGAGGCCAAAGGACGTCATTACATTGCGTTCCTTAGCAGAAGGCTTAGACCGCACAAGACACATTATTACACAACTGAGCTGGAAGCTTTAGCCATTGTTTACGCTCTCGAGCAATGGCTCAAGTTACACTTTGGACAACGTATTCTAGTACGAACCGATCATCACGCCCTGACCTTCATTTTTAAGACAAGACTGGCAAGTGACCGAATAATGCGCTGGACGCTCTTCCTCCAGCAATTCGTTCTCACCAATGTACACCGACCAGGGAAGGACAACTTCTTGGCTGACATCCTAAGTCGCAACTCTGAACCGGTGATACATACCATCGACATCGAGGGAGATTGTCAAGATTACCTTCAACGCTTGAGATATCTGCCTCAAGGTCAACGACGTGACGCAGAACTCAGGAAGATTATTCGATTCCTAGAAAATAGGATGGATGCACAAGGTGAAGACTACGTAGTTACCGCTGCAGTTGCACCTGACCATTTGATGCTCCAGAGGACGCTATATAAATATGTTGACCCGGATCACACTCAGCTCCGTGCTGCGATTCCAGAGCGACATCAAGACGACGTGATTAATTTAGTCCATCGTTCTATTGGTCACGGAGGGAGGAGAAGACGATCGCAACCATCTGCGAGTCCTTTGCGTGGAAAGGATTAGAACCCTGTGCGCAAGTGTCTTCGTGCTTGTGACGCATGTCAGCGTAACAAATACACGTCGCACTTGTTAAGAGAACCACCAAGGCCCATCTTACCAACCAAACCTCGAGAGCTATACGCTCTGGATTTATATGGTCCAATTCCTAAAGCCCGGTGAGGTAACAGGTTCTTTGTTGTCACGATAGACGTCTTCACGAAGTACACCATGCTTCACCCAATCCAGAAAGTAACTGCCCACCAGGTCATACAGCGAATAAAGAAACAAGTGATTCTGGAGGCAGGCAAGCCACAATATTTGCTGACTGACCACGGGTCACAATTTACTTCTACGGAATTCGCAAACGCTATGGAGGAACTTCAAATTGGTCATGTATTATCGTCTATTCGCCACCCAGAGAGTAATCCGGCTGAGTGCGTTATATTTACGTTGGCAAAATTCTGCCGATTCTATTGTTCAGAGGAACATTGGCGCTGGACAGAAGTTTTAACGATAATAACAAAGTGTATAAACTCCACTGTACATGAGAGCACAGGACAGATTCCATGTGTGCTACATCTGAATCAAGCACCAGTTAGAATATGGCGTAGGGTGATTACCACACCTCCAAGTATCGAACAGTCTCATGCTAGTCGCATTGCAGCAGCGACGGACAAAATGAATCGCCAGGCAGCGGAGCGCCCGAGAAGACTACAAAACAAGAGGTTTAGACAAACACTCATCGAGGGAGACCTGGTCTTGATTAGACGTCCCGGTATTTCTAACCCCATGGAGAGGGTAAACGCTAAGTTCATTTCCCTGTATTGTGGACCTAACAGGGTACTTGAAGCACTGAATAATGGAAGCTATGTGATTGCTGACATAAATACAGGCGAGCGGATTGGGATTTTCAATGCCGCCAGAATTGAAAGTATTGTTGAGAGCAAATAAAAATGCCTGTCTTGCATTTTTATTTGAACCGAGGAGGAGACATATGAGCCCGTATTCGCTCATGCTGGTGATTATTTCTTATGCAAGAGTTGGTAACATGGGTGAGAGAATCTCTGAATGCAACCAGGAAGATGCAGTTTTACTTTTGACTTCATTGGAAGATCGTCCGTACGTGTTTTACCATGATTAAAGAAGGTATTCTTTAATGTGCATATTTGAACATACCACATCCAGTATTTCTGCATAATTTGCCAAGGAGAAATGGCCTAATATTATTAATTTTGTACTTGATACTATGGTATGACACTGCGGAAATGCAGGAGTAATGTCGAGAGATACTCAACGACTCGACTAGTCTCGAAGCCAGTTGACCCGCTACCGGGAAGAAAGTATTCATCTTCTAAGTCTAACACCGCACGTGTGTAACACGCGGATGCACCAGTCCGGTCAAGGGACCGATGAGAATTCATAAAAGTGAAGGAATCAATCCATTGGAAACGTCATCCAGTTTATTTTATCGCACGATGTATGCATAGTGAAAATCGAGTGAAGTTATTGCTAAGTGAGCATGCAAATACTGTGAAAAACTACGATAAGCCAACCAGGCACATGGCCGATCTTCGTGCCATCCATAAATTTGAGTGTCTGTGTTTTAAATAGTGCAGGTGTAAAATTTCACACCAGTGAAAATTGCTAATAATAATCCACGCTGTGTGAAGTCACGATTTTCTTGAGCGACAGATGTCGACGATTTAAGTTGATAAAAGTTTTCCCAACGAGTGATAGTGAAAGTGATTCGACACGTGTTTGTGTCCAGTAGAGCCTGTGAAGCAGACATGGCCATTCTTTTGTAAAATAACGTCTGCAAAATATCCAGTGTAGCAGCTGTGTTTGTTTGTGAAACCACGCTAGAAGCAGTGAATTTTTTGTGGAAATTGCTAACGCCTACATGATGTGCGAGATCCACCAAGAGAGAAGAATATCATCAAAGTTCACCATGTTGGTGATAATGGCTTTAACACCTCATGAGAGAGAGACCGAGCACCATAACAGCACCAAAAAATGGAAGCCGAAGAACGTAGTATAATGTGTCTGTACGAGTGCTGGAAGCTTTGCCCACGCTCAAAATGGAAGGATTTACCCCTCAATTATTCCTGTTGGAATGAGGTGAGCTACCATGTTTTTCGCCGTGAGTTCTAATTAATATCTTTTTGTAAGGTGATGGTCTTTGGTGGAGTAGTTTTAACGATCGTACTTCGATTCACAGTCATCTAGGTAGGACTTATTTTAGTGGGTTTCTTTTAGTTGACCGTCTATGGTAATTTTTCATTTTTCCATGCACATCGCAGCGTACGTTTCCAATACATTTCCAAGCCAAGAGTTAGTCACCGGATTAATGTGTGTTTTCTCACAAGGTGCATAAAATGTCATTTTGAAGTTCACTTTAGACTAAGCAATTGTGTCAATAATTTAACGGAGCAGTAATTTGGTTTATTAATCAGCTGTTGCTGAAGTCTTTATTTTAAGCTCCTTTATTTTGTAAAATGTGAAGCACGCCACTGAGCAGGCGTATCCTCTAAAGGGAGAGGTTACCCCTTTACTTATCTTCGGGTAAATACATTTTTGTTTGAGAGTGGAAAGTTTACCACTAGATTCGAGATGAATCAATTGTCAGTGTGAAGTTGTGTAACATCTTTCTGTTAGTACTCCTAATCCCGTTTACACTAGTAACGTATCATTTACAATTAACGCCACTGTTTTATATGGTGTGAATGTTTATTTCATACATTTGAAGTGCCTAGAATGCACAGGTTTAATTTTTGATAAATCTGCCGTGAGTGTGATATCTTCCAAACACCTTAGTACGATTGGAATAGTTCTCGTCTTGTATGCTTTGCTTTGTCCATGCAAGCATATCATTATTCATTATTTTTTGTCTACTATTACTACATCACGATCATTGCAATGAGTGTTATATTATAAACTGCAAGTGTAGGATCATTCTTTGAACATTTTTGTGGATCCAATATGCTAATAAAACGAACACTTTAGATTTTACTGTTAGCCAAAGCAGCTCGTAACAGTTTGAGAATGAACAAATGTCATTTACATGCGAGGAGAAGTGTCTTCAAGGTTACGCACAGTATTGCCAACCCATAATCCCAGATGAGACAAGACGTTTGACAGTTACAATGATAATGCTTTTATAAAGGATTCATTCTGAATTAGCCAGTTTTATAAGCTTTTTAAAACTAAGCCATGTTGACAGCCATGTTTATGAATGCAATGATACTGTGTGACAGTAGGTCATCCAGTCGATTCTCGATCTTCGCATGTGTTGTGAGCGGAGAACATTCGGAAAGGTTTTTGTTGTTTAAGATATTGGAGTTGTCTTGTGACACAGATTGACATATTTTGAGGCTATGTGAATTTTTGGTCACATGTTGTGTACTTCTTTTTTCGCCGTGTTTTTATACACGGTGATGGGGTGGTTGCCCATATTTTTGAGGTTGGCGGCCTTGTTTCAAAGCTGAGCGCTCGACAGACCGAGGTCTCTGATGTGATCCAGGTGGACACACATGGTTACTTTAGAATGTTTTTTTGAGCTTCTTGATAGCTCGGAGTAGGCATGTTCGAGTGTACTTGGGTGTAAACAAGTGGTTATCCACTAGTTAGGAAGCCGTACACATGGTCAATCCGTATAATTAATGAATCTTAAACCAACGACAACTAATAATCATCAATTAAATAAGAAGAAGTAATGAACTTAAACGAATGCTATAATTCCCGTTAATCACTAAACGCCTGCTTAACTTTGATCCTGGTTTATAACTCGCTGACCATTGTACTGAGCTGTATAGTTTTATTTCCTCGTTAGTTGAAGCGTTTAGCAGCTGACACGTTCGACTGACAGGGATTTGGTTTACCCCGAGTTATTCAACTCGTGGGTCGTGAACCAAGTAATTTTGTTCCATTGTTAACGAACAGTATTTTCAGTTTCTAGCTTACACATTATAGATGACCGATGGAAACAAACAGTAACCAACAATCGGTAGGCAGGATTAATAAGAATACTCTTGTGTGTGATATTTATTTATTGATTGTTTTGTATACCCATATTCCCATCTTTCTTCTACTGCTTGTAGATCTCTTGTTGTACAGTTGATTGTAAAATTATTTGTGTTGTGAAAGATAACTTAAAATCAATCTAGATTTTTTGTTTAGGTTGTGATACTACGGATGCTTCTCACCGTAGGTTAATTTAAATGAGGATTAGTCTAGGTCATTGAAAATTAAATGTAAATATGGGATGGTCGCAGTTTACTTTGTTGATTTTTCTGTCATGTTTGACAATTTGCCAACATGAGGTTTCACTTGGAAACATGATGCCTTGTTCATTATAACTTTAATTAAAATCCATTGTACCATTTTCCAAGCTTTGCTAGTGTTTTTGTCTGTATTTAGGACCAATCTAGAGGGGTTATTTTTTGAGAGTTAATAATTGTTTAGTTTTGTTTATTTACTTTTGTTAGTCAACGGATTAGCTGACTAATAACCCCCCCCCCCCCCGATGGTAGGACAGGGGTTTGAGATTTCAATAAACCATTTTGTGAAATTTTACTTAAGCCTGGATTTTATTTTAGTAGTTTGTTTCTTTTGGGGGTGCATTTCCTTTGGAGGTCTATGACTAATGCTATGATGGGAACCTGATCCCTATGATGACGAGGACTCTTGTGCCGGAATAGCCCCACAAGGAGTGTACTCCGATACTCTTAGGCCATATGTGTTCAAGGATGTGGTCATCTGGAAAGCCACGCACGGTCGGTGGTGGACCAGATAACCACCTCTGACGGGCACAATATGTTCTGCTTCAGACAGAGGTGGCTGAGGAAGTTGATGTCGCGCTAGCTGAGCTATGAAGTAGCTTGCGTATTTAGTAGGTAGCGAAGATGCATGCCACTTTGAATATACCTCGGCTCTGATGTTTGACTGGTCCTCAATTGACCAAAATCAATGTTTAAATGCTCCGCGAACTCTTCAAAATTGGTATATGTGCACCTGAACGCTTTGTGTCAGAGTAGTGCCCCACCTTCAAGATATCTTTCGAAAACACTCATGGAAGACACATGATTCTCGGTCAAAAATCCCCTCATATCTCGAAGAAATTCTATAGCCGTGAAATCTTTCGAACCGGAAAATTTACGTGGGCGATCTTCAAGATTGCGTATAACTACGACATTCTGATAGGAATTTCTGGATCCTAGTACTTGTAGGTATTGTCCCAACTCGACTTCGTCCCTGAGATCTGAGATCTCTATGTATTCATCCTATCTTTATACTCTAGTGGTCCAATACTCCTGACTTCTCTAAGTTGTTCTTTCAATCTATTTGATCTCACAGTCGGTGAATCATCTTCTTTCCTCTGCTGGTCTTGTCCTTCGATGAACGTTTCCTTAGGCTCCGTTCGAATTTTCTTTCTCATGTCCCCATGGACTTGAACATTCAGATTACTGACTTGGACTCTCAAGTCTTCCATTTCTGAATGCAGTGTCTGTTTGATCTTCTCTACTTCAGTCCTAATCTCATCTATTTTCCTTCTAATACCCCTACTTTCGACAGGTATAGTGAGAACATCCAATTCAGCTTTCTCCTTAAATTCACTTTATGTGTTCATAATAGCCGCTTGAGCCCCGTCAATTTGTTTTCCCAAGTCATTTATTAGAATAACAATATCATTGGTTAACTTAGATACGACATTTTTGGCATGCACATTGTTCATATTATCTTCATTACACTTTATCAAGTCACACTTTAAAACATCAACAGCACTTTTAACAACATCTGTAATTTCAATGTCGATTTCAAGTGTTTGTGCCTGTTCAGCTACCTGTAACTGTAAGTTTTTCATGGTGTCTGGACTTTATTAAATTGTGTTTCAAATGCCTGTTTGGGAACTATTGTTAGCTATTTATACCTGTAGCTCTGTTAAATTCTCCTTAATGGCATCTTGTAGACTAGATTAAGTATCTGCTTATTTTTCTCTAAAGTTTGCTCTACCTCTCTCTGAAATCTATTTATATGTTCTTTTTGTCCTAATTGCGCTTGATTTTCCCTAACATCCCCTTGCAATTGTATGATATCAACCTGAACTCTCCTAGTACTGGTTTCTAGGATTTTAAAACTACCCTGTATTTTTGCATAGTTTTCTTTTCATTCAGCGCGTTCATCCTGTAACTTATTAATAACTTCTTGAAGCTGGATAGCGCCTTTCTTACTAAATTCCTGACCTTCTCTAGTCTCTGCCTGAAATCTATTTAATTTGTCATTTAACTCATCTCTAGCTTTCTTAGTCTCTTCCTAACTTTCCTCTCGGGCTTTCCGACTTTCCTCCTGTATTTTCTCTGTGTTCTGCCTACATTCAGTTTGAATATGTGTTACATTATTCTCGTTAGCTAATTGAGCCTGTGCGAATTCTGCCTTCAGACTTTTCCTAGCTGTTTCTGCATTCTGTTTACCATCTTCATGCAACTTCTTAATGTTATCATGGGTGAACTTATGTAAAGCATCCACGTCACTACTAATTTTGCTCTGGTTCTCCTGAACCGACTTAAACATGGCCTTAATGACCTCCACATTTGCCGGTAACATACGGTACATCTTATCTTGGAGAATGCTGGAAAACTGAATAAGATGAACATCTTAAGAATCCAAGAGTGACCATATTATTAATATTGTTGGAGACTTTTATATCTAAATCTAATCCTACCTAACTTCAACAAACGAACCTAATTTTCCAATCTTACTTTTCTCATAGTTAAAATTACTTTTAATTTTAATACCATATGAATTTACAGTTAATAATACGTTACGTGATATTCATTATCGCCTGCTGGTCCAAATTCAAATCGACGGTAGGATCGACGTCTAATTCCAACGTCTCCCATCGCTCGACACAACAACAAATCCAAAAATAAATATAAACATGGATCCACAGCATGAATGGATACTTCCACAAAATGAGCAACCATTATTAAATGAGCGCCTTTCTTCGCCCCACAAATTGGGCCACCATTATTAAATGTACCCTAAATAAGCCCGATCACCCTCGGTACTCGCCAATCCAAAGATGAAAGGAGGATTGCATGGGCCCTGAGGTCCCCGGCTGAACAACCGCAGTCTCACGCCGACGAGTCGCTAATTTTGACATTTAACTTAAGATGGGAATTGATGGTGTACTATGGATTACACAAAGAAAATCAGAAACCTAATTGCAGCTCGAACATGAGATTCCTGAATCTCGGGTAACTATGGGTGGAAAATGGGCGCCTTTATCCATAGCACATTATCTTACCAACTACGGTAAAATATAAGATGGATTTCTAACAAAGGACGAGCAAAACAAGGCGTGCTCGCTAATTTATTCAAGATAAACAAAGTACACTAATTACACTCCTAAAATACCTATCTAATATTGCTAAAATGAAATAATAAAATAAATAAATAAATACGGTCAAACGACGCTGACCTTGCCTCTATTAAATAGTCCACTTAAAAATATTATATATATCCGTTAGGAGTTCAAAATAAAATAATCCACGAATAAAATACGGTTAATGGGGCAGAAAAATAAAATGAAAGTAACTTGCAGAACATCCTGTCCTGTGCGCTCGTGAATTCAAATAACAATAATAAATCTTACTCTATACAATAACTCCTAACGTTCCTAACTAATACGCAATTAAATCTAAATATCAATAAAATAACGGACTCTATTCTAAAATAATTATATCCTCTTCAGACCCGAGATCAAGAAATTTGGGATAAAAAATATTTCTTTGTTTTTCTGACTTTATAATGACCTCAATATCATATATTAAGTGAAAAAAAGAAATATTTATTTTAATTCTAATAAATACATATGGTGCACATATGTGCAACTCAGGTCACAGTTCAGTGTTCATTTGTGATAGTTCTCAAAGCAATATTGTTCTTCATTATGCACAAGTACACTCTGCACTTTACACATGTAACTTGTTATCTTGACCTCCCAGGGGCTCACATCTAGTGGGACGTGGGATGGCGACCACGGGACCCCAGCTGAGTCCGGCAATGCTTCCACTTACTTGTGCTGGGCTCCTTTCCGTCTTCTTTCCTGTCGACCTCTCTTGGTCAACTCTTGTTTCCTTCCGTCCACGACGGTATTAGGGTATTCGAGGCCTGGGGAGTCTTTCACTTTCCCGCCTTAATAGGGCCTTGTCTCATCTTTCTGATACCCTCATTCTTCGAGGGGTCAGCCTTCTTTTTCTTTTCATTTTATCTCCTGCCTTTTGCACAAGGCCCTCAAGGAGGCAGGGTGTATGTAGCCCCACCACTTCTGGTGCACCCTGGATATTGCTACACCCTCAAGGGCTCACAGCTGGTGACTTCGGGAGATGGCGATCGCGAGGGATTCCTGAGCTGGGTCCGTTTTGTTCCCTGTTTCCTCTGACCTTGGGCCGGGCCCTCTCCTCTTTCTTATCAGCCTTTCATGGCTTTCTTTCCTTCCAAGTCCCTCAATCCTCATTCTTCGAGGGATGGGGGCATTTCTTTTCTTCCTTTCCTTTATTTGCCTTATCCTTTATTCGTTTACCATTTCTTCTTCTAGTATGCAAGTCTGTAGATAGTATTAGTTATAGTTTTCATTCTCATCTCAACTTTCACTATCACCCAAACCATTAGGGGCTGATAACCAAGATGTTAGGCCCCTTAAAACAATCATCATCATCTCGTGACCAACACATTCTACTCTGGGGAAACTTCAGTGTTCCCATTAGAACCTGTATCCCTGTGAATTTCACTATCTCCCTCACTAGAGCACACACAGATCTGTGGTTGCGCTTTTGGACAGAATTCAAATTGGTCTGGTCTGCTACAAGTTGCCAAAACTGTAAATTGAAGTACTCGAACATTGAATAGAGCTTCCCCTTTGAATAATTTGAATCTGCAAGCAGTACCTCATCTGTAGCCACTCCACGCGGTGCCATTCTGAAACAATATTGCATATGTTACTACAGTATAGCAAAAATGAAAGGTTATTATCAAATGAATCATTGCCCTAATATAATTTGGAAAGACTGAATTTGAGTCAGCATAACATTCATATCAGACAGTTCAGTACTGTAGAGCTAATAAACCTATGATGGAGGAATAACCAATAGATTTTTTCATAAATTGACTTCTGGTATTGTAGATGTGAAAATATGAGTTAACTTCAACAATGCAATAATTATGAAAACAAATAACCTGAAAACTTACTCTTTAAAAACCCATGGCACTTCTCTACAAGACGTTGTAACACTAGATTCAAGCGAGTTTGTCGTGCCATTTCTGTCTGGATCAACTATTTCAGGTTTTGATGGAACTTCATCTTCATCATCTGGTACCTCCAGGGACTCACTTATGTATTCATCATCAGTAGATTCTGATAATTCTTCATCACTATCGTTTAGAAGAGTACTTACATCACCATCATCTAAGATAGAATCCGTAAGAATAAATAGTGGAATTACAGACATTTTATATTAATATGAACCTGAGGTGCACATATGTGTACCTCATTATTTTTGGTCAAATAATGCACATTTCAACAAATATTCAAGGAGATTATAAAATCAACGAGATAATTAGGCATGTAGTTAAGTTTATAAAATTTATTCTGGCTAATAATATGCTTAATTCTAATTAAATACGGACTTACCAGTATGACAGGTCGATCTTGACGCCATCTTGTCCACAACGCAACTATCATTGTCTGTAACATAAGCTTCATCAGCCCACTGCTGCAATCTAGCTTAGATTTTAAGAAGTCAATAGTACACAAACGTGTATGTGAGGTCAAAGTAGAGATAAATCAAATCCCTACACTGTCAAAAATTAAAAACCGAAGGTGCACATATGTGTACCCCAGGTCTGAAGAGGATGCATACAACACGACTATGAACAAAAATAAAATATATACAACCCTGGTTTCAAAAAGCCTCACTTCCCTTTGAACATCACAATAACAACATAACATTTATATCACCACCTTATTTGGTCAAAATATTAGGAATCATTGTCTGTTATGGTTTTTGGATAACCAAAGCGATAAAGCTTAGTAACCAATTATCGTCGAAATCGTAAATAATAAAAATAGAATAAATTCTTACGAATTATATCGATTTTCTAGTATAAGTACATCTCATATACAGCAGGTATTAATTTAAATTTAATAAACAGTTGTTTTACAACATCATTAACTTTAATATCGCCTTCCTCAAAATAAAGACTTTATCTTCAACATTCATGGGCACACATATTCACCTTGCTTTATCATAAATCGCAACACTGCGGAATTATCTTTCATAACGAAGCTTCTCCAATAATACATATAAATAACTTTCAGTAGTGGAATAAATCTTCACCAATTATACATAAACCTTGTGCCAAATGCCTTTAACAATATTCATAAAATACGTCGTCAAATAACCTTAATGTTCCGCAACTTCCTAGTTTCAATAAAATAATTTTAATAACTTCTGCAACCTCCTGAACGTAGAAAATAACCAGCTTATAAAAAGAATACTGTTCTAAAATTACAAAGTAAGTCTCTCCTCATTCTTATCAATCATAAACTTGTCAAATCATAATAATAACAGCTGACACACCAAATGTGTTTCAAACTCATTGTCGGGAATCAAGTGTAATATGCACACTTTAAGTGATGATGTGTAGTCTTCAACTACTTATTCTGCCTACAACTTCGAGTATAAAAATCGAAAAAAAAGTATTGCCTGGAATAAGACAATAAAACAGCAATCGAATCGATCTAGAAATATATCAATTATCTCATGAAGAAAGGATAAAAATCCCAAAAAGCTCCTGGCTTAAATAATCTATCTAAATCCTCAGAAATCTAAAATCGTCGACGCGAAAATAGCTAAAAATGACAGTCAAACTCTCAATAAATATCGCATAAAAATCTATTCAAAATCCTCAACAAATTTTAAAAGTTAAGAGCACTGTGATATTCAAAACCTGCAGCAAAACTGTTGTTAAGAAAATCATGATAATTTTTCATTGTCCTATGTTATCAATGTGCTTCCTGCATCAGGCTGTATCACTGTAACTGACCACCAAACATTTAATTCATTAATATTCAATTGCATTTATTATGTTTGCATTTTCCCATAGTAGCTTGGAATTTATGTACATATATAGTTATACTGAAGGTGATTTTTCTTGATTTTGCTCACAATATTATTTCTTAACTTAGTGCTACACACTCTTTTAGACTGGATATTGATCTATAGTTTCAGAATATTTCTGGCAAGACCAAGTGAACATTAATGCACACATCGTTTGGAAAATATATATTTTAATTATTTCACACAGTTTCACTCTTATCCAGGAACTTGTGATAATAGATCTCTCATGAACTTAGGTGTGGTGGCACTCGGTTTGCACAGCTTATAAGTGGGGAACAACCTATTGACTTTTACAGTGGTTTTTCCCTTGTATTCCCCCTCTGTAGGACCATGATTATGTTTTTAACTTTACTACCCTGTTGGCCCAATTGTATCCATTGTCTTTCCACCACCTTCAGAAAATCACCTATGTAGCACCTGTGATTTGTGTAGGAAATAGTGGTTTAAAGATTTTCCCAATCTTTTGTGTGACTTTCTTTAGAATACTATTTTTGAATCAAAAAGATGTGATGTGCGACAGAAAAACTTTCATGGATTTAAGTTGCGTGTAAGGTACAGAAGAGGATAAACACCTTTTGTGTGTGTCCAATTATTGAAGTTTCTTAGGGACTACTGATTATTCTGTCAAGTGTTCATGTCTTAGCACTGGGCAGAAATAATATTGATTGGGAAACATTATGGATGTAGCCTACTGTAGAAGTAGTCACCATGTCAGTCTCATCAAAGGATACCAAAATTGAATGGCATTCAGCAGTCTTATTATTTAGGTGTAGAAATAGCAGGGATTCAGTAAAGGCTTATGTCATGACCGAGCAGTTCTATAGTCTTGCTGTTCACTTCTCCAACAATAGTAGCACGTGACAACAAAGTGCAAGACACATGTAAAATCCTGCCATCACAGTGTTGCCACATGCTTCCACTTTCTGGATCGTTAACCTCATCCCATACTTTTCAGCGGTGAGAGGTCACAACAAAGCTGCGAAGGCAGGACGGCCGTGACATGGCCATGACCAATCGTAGTTTAACACCGCTGGTGTTTAAGTGTACCGGTAGAAGGTAGACAAGTTCATAGATAACACATTTTCCCACCCTCTGCATTTTTGTCACCAATTAATTAATACACCGTACGGATACTTCCCTCTGAATATTGAGCTTTTTATATGGCTTTCTAAGGAGCAAAATCAACATGTATAGACTAATATACACTGAGACAGAAACATAACATGTTGAGCGTATTGTACAGTAAGTGAACTAGTATAGTGTTATAAGGTCAAGTTTGAGAAACGTGCTCTTTATCATGGGGAATAAAGAACTTCGTTGATGACAGCCCTGCCTCAATACTTGCTTCGAAAGTTTTGGCGCCTGTGGTATTGAGTACTAATTGTGTACTATACCAGACCCAAAACAACTGTGAACATGAGGGAGGAGCCAGATTCAGTCACTCACTCGCGCCAGCCAATAGCATAGCGCGGCGTTGCCTAGTTAACTCAACTAGCTGGGCTCGCTGCACCGTACGAAATCGTTATTTCTCTCCGCGCACGAAAATAATTAATTATTCAATTAATTTGATGACCCTATGTTACAGAGCTAAAAATTTTGAAACTGACTGTCCAAACCCCGTGACGCTACGACCAGCCATTCGTGAGATAACATCTGCCCTTGAACTGAAGGCATAATTAGAGAAGGAATGATTTAGGTGTTGAAATATTTAGGTTCACTAGGGTAGATAACGAAGAGTGACGGTATTGCTGTATCATTTCAGTAGTGGAGCTTTAACGAGTGCTGTGAGCTGAAGTTTTGAACTCATAACAATCTCCCTTAGCAAGCCCAGTGGCAGCCGAACAGTTTTACACAGCCAGCCAAGAAATATAATTTTCAGGATATATGGCCTTTAAAAGAAGCTTTCGAATACAGAAGTACGTGAAAACACAAAATATGATAACCTGTGTTATTGTGGTATCAGCAATTATGTTTTTATTTGTAATTGAGTCGAATAAAACTCACCTCTTCACAGTTTTACCTCACGAGGCACAGTGTAGCCAGTTCTAACCCTGAGACCAGAACTAAATGTCATGATTGAGCCGTGAATACCATCCGGACCTCACGGGTTGTTGTTGATGATTGTTTTAGGGACTTTGCGACATCGTGGTCATGTAGCCCCGTGTATTTTGGTGTGTGTGGAATTTATCTGATAACCTGTGTCACTGTGATGTCTGTACTAGTGTGTGTATTTGTAAGTCAGGTAGGATTTGGGTTGGAAGCGGCCATGGCACGTTAGGTACCATCCCGGCATTTGCCTGGATTAGAAGTGCGAATCCACAGAAAAACCACTTCCAGGATGGTTTAAGTAGGAATCCAACTCACATCTTCCCAGTTTTGCTTCACGAGGCTGAGCGCTCAGACTAGAATTTAATTGCTTGGCAGAGCTGGGAATCGAACCTGGACCTCCTGGGCCACAGCCAAGAATGCTGGTTGCTACACCAGGAGGTGGACACGTGCACAAATAACGTTTGTGTGATATCTTATATCTGCCTCATATCACATTGTGCGCACTCCGTTGTGAGCATAGATATTCGTAGGATTAGGCCCCCCAGCTCCTACATGTTCTTACATTCGGAGCGCCTTGTGTTCACGGAACAGGTCGTGCGTATACTGCGAGCGTAGAGCTGTGTCGTCTCCGCAGTGGCAACAGTGCTCAGCTGGACGCACGCTACTGGGCTAGCACATGTTCACAGTTGTTTTGGGTCTAGTATAGTGTGGTGAACGGTAATATTAATCTTGCTGCAGTACATAACAGATGTTAAGGGGAGCGTGTTTTGTGGGGTGGGAATAACGCGTATCAGTGTTTAAAATAATTAAAATACACATGGAACGAGTTTTTTTTGTCATATGAGGTAAGCGGTCAATTTCTATTGGTCTTTAATTATGCGTCATTTTGTTGTTAGACCGAAACTGGAATACTGCGACGAATTCATTAATAATTTTCGCTGCATTTTCAGGTAGTCGTGTTAAAGTCATTAACGTAACCATAAGATGAACGGGGTAAAGAACTTACAAAATAGAAATCTTAATTTATGAGGACAGACTGTTAGCAAAGAATTAGGCTCACCAAAACCAGATCTGTGCATTAATCAAGACTTTAAAGATAAAAGCAAAACATATCACAGGGTTTGAATAAATCTGAGCATGAAAAATGGGACTGGATATGCGGGTGCCCGGTACTAAATACCTACAGTCTTTTGTTTTCCGTACGGTACCTGTTATTGGGTAGCGATGACACATGGACCAAGACTGGTATTAAATATCTAAAACATTTGCCTGAATGGCGTACTAAACATTGCTTGTCAAAATGCCATTTGAACAATGGAATGAGCTTAGCTGTGTTGAGAAAATTGATAGGCTTACGTGCTTCGCCACTAGTGGCGGTACGAGCACGAGGGCAATGACTTCCTCTTCAAGATCATCACAACGGATGAAGTCATCCCTATTGGGACGTTACTTCGAAACCAACAACAAGGTGCAGCAGGCTGAGAGAAACTTCCTTAAATGGCTGGGCAGCGAATTTTTCCAGGTTGATTTCACAATACGGCAAATGTATCAATGTCGCTGGCAACGATGTGTTCTCCAAATGTCTGTATATTATTATGACGATGTGAAATAAAATGACGGGGCTTATATTTAAAACGCCCCTTGTATTCGGATTTTCCCGAGTAATTTTCCGCATGCCAAGCCAACTTGACATTTCTCTTCGCCAGGTGGGTTGATGCATAGTTGGACCCACGTTCAGCTCGGAGGGAGGTTCGAGTTGGTCCCATGGTCAGCTCGGATAGGTTCGAGTTGGACCCATGGTCAGCTCGGAGTAGGTTCGAGTTGGTTCCATGGTCAGCTTGGAAAGAGGTTCGAGTTGGTCCCATGGTCAGCTCGGAGGGAGTTTTGTGTTGGTCCCATGGAACTGCCCCCAGTAGTCACGGACACGTGAGTGTTGTGCCCACTGTCAAAATATTCATCTGCGGATTACCGTCGACCTTAGGTTAGATTAGATGAAGCAAGGTGAGGTGAAGTGAAGTGAGGGTATTTATCCTAGATTAATGTTTTATTATACATGTCAAATTAGGACATTATTATAGTATTCATTAAATTGGGATGTAATAATTTCCAAAATTGTGTTTGATATTGAAATGTAATTTTGATACTAGTTAGTATCAACGAGTCGCCGAACATTAACAAATGAAAAAACTTACCCTACTGACCCAGGGCCCAACTAGACGCCGATCACAGAAACCTACCCAACTGAGTACTGACTAAAGGCCCAACTAGACCCCTACCACAGAAACCTACCCTACTGACTAAGTGCCCAACTAGACCCTGACCTTTCAGGGATCGACGAAGATCCACAGAGGTATGTTTTGACCGTGGACCGAACTCAAACGTGTCCACCATTACCTTGTCTGTCTAACTCAGAGGTCCTCAAAGTGAGGGGCATGGCCACTAGGAGGGGGGAGGGGAGGGGGGGGGGGCACAGAAATTGATAGAGTGGGGCGCCGGCTCTGATTGAAATACTTATATTACATATTATGTAACAAATATTGCTGTCCTCATATCCACGAACCTATCATAGGCAGGAAGCTCCCACCAGGGACCTGGAACAGAACGTAACGCGGAACGGAACTCTTGTCTATGTGGAACGGAGAAATTCCGTTATCTCCAAGGTTATTTCCAAGTTGTAACGTTACCGCTGTCTGTTCCAAGCGTAACGTTACCGTCCTGGAACGGAACTGATTCTGAAACCGTACCCGGTATCTGGAACAGTGGAATGTTAGCCGAGCCTGTACCGGTACAGCGTATTGGAGATGGGTGGAACGTTACGTTGTCCCGTACCGAAATGAACAGAGGAATATCCGATACGTTACAGTTCGGAACATTCTACTTATAATAACGGAACAAACAGACGGAACGGAACGTTACAAATTTAACGGGATTGTATTGTTACAAGGCTGCATTATGACGTCTCAAGGTCAAGCAGAAGGCGTGCGATGTAGCTGTTATTTTTATTGGGACGACGTGCATGCATTTACTCACTCAATCCCATTTTCCCGCTCACCTCACAGCACGCCAGCCTTCTGTTTCAGCTAATGTAGAGATCCTGTACCCCAAAAGAAGCTGCGCGACTCCGTCCCCTCGTTGTGATCGGTTGATCAAAATTTCTTTGGGATACCGTACACGATTTGTGAGGTAGGGCAATGGGCAAAGCACAGTGCTATCAAGCGGTTCCGTGGCACATTTTCCGTATATAACTAAGTAGATATAAGTTGCGGGAACACCGTAGTGTTTGTTTGTACTTCAACGTTGATTATCACCGAGACATGAGGTTTGAGACCACATATAAAATTTATATATTTCAAGCTGCCTGGAGTTGGAGAGGGGAGTACAGACGATTCTCTAGTTTAATCAAATTTTGGTTGGCTTACATATCATTGACAATCATTTCATGTCTCTGCTTTCAGAATAAGGCTATATTATGACTACCCACATCGTCACTCCAAGAGGACAGCAAAATACTTATTATTAGACTATTGTTATTATTATTATCATCATTAGACAGTTATGTTATTATTATTTTCATAATTATTAGTCAATAATGATTATTATTAGTATACTATTATTATTATATTTGTCATTATTCTAGACAATTGAGTTTGTACAAAAATTCGCTATCCAGCAACAGAGAAACTACCTTATACTATCGGGGCGCAGTTAGCCTATTATGAGGAACCGGATTCTTAGGTTCTTATATATTTTTCCCATACTTCTAAATACTTTTACGAATCACACTGAAATTCCGTACTACCTAATAAACTAAATAATACGCGAGTACCTAAAAATAACTAATTGCAGTTTTGTACCATTTATTGTAGTATATTTCAAATTTTGTCCATAATCCTTGAAATTAAATGTGACGATAGTGTTTATTCCTAGCTCCAGTTGATTGAAAGCAATCCTACCTACAGGAAAAATGAAATATTTTCAGCACTTTCCAGCTTATATATTATTGTTTGGTTATTTACCGAGAGGAAAGAGCGAATAAATCTCTTATTATTCCCAAGAATCCAATAGTGTAAAGAATCAACATTATTTGAACGAGATAGAGTGTGAAAATCATCTCTGACATCCTTGGCTTTATTGCAATCCCTACAAGTGTAAAGTTATCGGTGATAATTTGATTACGCATCATTATGTAAAATATTTACTCTCTCGTTGCAATCAGATTGTCTACTAACAATGAGGTATTAATTTTAAGCCTTATGTAATGTATGTCAACTTTCGCTACCCTTTAAACATAAGAACCTATTGTAAAATCCCATTCTACCCAATAAAAAACTAAAAAGAACAATTTTATGTTTTTGAAAACCTAAAATGACAATTTTAAAAACCACCAAAATCCGGCCCCTATTTATTATATTCTGATGGTTGGGTGGTAGAGCAGCGGACTCTGTACTGGGATAAACGCCAGGAAAGAAGAAGATTGTTGGGTGGTTTCATACGTATGACAAGAAGTTCCATGAAGAACTATACAGCCTACTTTTCATGCCAATGATTATTCTACAGTATATGAACCTATCTAGAATAATGACGAAATTAAGTTGGTAATATCGAAATATCTAATTAGTTCAAAACATACCTGGTGTAATGTAGCCTAATAACGCACTACAGTTGGCAGCCCTGGTGACTAAATATATTCTTATTTCCATCTCTTAAGGTACAGAATACAACATTTGGTTGAAGTCCAAAGGACGTTACATGCAGTTAGACACTGGATCTATCAGCACGCGTAAAAGCATGTTGCCAACAATACCATGCGTGTGCTGGTCAGAAATAATCTGAAATTTTATGATATCTTGTTGTGCCAATTTTGGATGAAATCCATTTGTTAGTGTAGAAGTTACATGTATTTTAAAATTGGACCTATCAGCAGGCATAGAATCATGTTGGCAGCACTGACTTATATTAATTACTCCAAATTAATCTAGAAAGTCAGGTGCTATACGTGTGCAAAGTATAGAGCTGTTGGCTTGCATACTTTCTGATATATTGATATTAGGGTAAAAAAAATATAGACAGCATTTATTAACAGTTGGCAGCCCTGATTGCTCTTAACAATACTTATAGTCATATCTGTTATGGTACACATAGCACATACGAAATTTGGTTGAAATCCAACTGATAGTATAGAAGTTACATGTATTTAAAAATTGGTACTATCAGCAGGCTTATAATCATGTTGGTAGAACTGACGTATATAAGTTACTCCAAATTAATCTAAAATGTCAGAATATACGTGTGCATAGTTTAAAGCTGTTAGCTTGCATACTTTCTGATATATTGGTATTTTGATTAAAAAATTAGAGAGAGCAATTATTAACAGTTGGCAGCCCTGGTGGCTCTTAGGAATACGCTCAGTCATATCTGTTTATATACAGATATCACATACAAAATTTGGTTGAAATCCAATTGATAGTGTAGAAGTTACAGTATATGCATTTAAACATTGGACCTATCAGAAAGCTTAAAATTATTTTGGCAACACTGTCATGGTTGGTCTCCTGGAAATTAAACTCAAATAGTATTATCTACATGTGTGCAATTTTGGAATAGCTCCCTTGCAATAGCATACCTTGCAAGATATCCAACATGGAGCTCAAATTTCTAGTCCGTTTTTCAGCAGTTGGTAGCACTGACATCATTTTCAAATATGGACGTGAGATATTCCGGTGCACATCTTTACTCATACTAAATTTGGTTTTGATTGCTGCAGCCGTTTAGGAGTTCATAGGGGGGGACACACACACAGCCAGACAGACACACATTTTCCCGGATCGATCTCATAAGTCTACTTTTTCCTCATTTTTGCAAAATGTGAAAAGTAGGCTAGGACCCACAGCCACTCCTATTTCAGTACACGAGCTATCGAGTCTAATACCAACAGGCCGAGTGGTTCGAGGCTGGCTGGCGTACCTCTGGTCGTATTGGGTACTGACGCACATTAGTAGTATATGCTAAAAGCATCCGACAATTTTCGCTGGTACAGCGAGGGGTGATTTCAAATCTGCTGAATTACCGGACGTCGAGGGTACTATACTGGAAACTGTGACAGCAGGGGTGAATGAGGGCGTCGCTGCGGCCACAAACGTCACCCGAAATTCGGGGGCATTAATATTACGGTACCTCTTGCGAGCATCGTGATATGAAAGCCGATGCAATGTTCTGATTTCTTGGATTGTGGCTTCTTTACAGAACTCAGGGCACTGCTTCGATCGTGGAGAGTGGCTTCCTTGGCAGTTAGGACAAATCGGGGGAGGCGTACACGTCTCACCCTCATGTGTTCCCTTGTCACACTCTCTACACACGGCCTTGGCAGTGCACCTGGCAGAAACATGCCCGAATTTCTGGCATTGATAACATCACATAGGTGGAGGGATGTACGGTCGAACATCGCAGTGGTTCGATGTGACCTACATCTGCTTAGGTAAAACATCACCCTCGAAATGGAGAATAAAAGCGCCGGTATCGACGCTGTTCTCTCCAATCTTTCGGGTGATGCGCCCAATCTTGGTGACGCCTATCTTTCCCCGATTCCGCAACAAATCCGCATCGCTATTCAAAATGAATTTACGATGGAAAATAACTCCACGGACCTCATTTAGCGTTTCGTGTTTTGAGACCTTAACGGGAATTTCGCTGAAATGCGTGCATTCCAGCAACGTTTCGGTTTGCTGTCGGCTAATTGTATGCAGTAGAAGCTGTCCGTTCTGGAGCTTGGAAATCCCGTTTAGATCTCCAAATTTCCCCTCGAATTCCTCGGAAAAGATCATTGATTTCACCACTTTGAAATAATCCCGGTCTGTCCTGATAGCTACCAGGTAGCGATGTGACTTGTCAACAGGGAAACGTGCATTGAAAGTTTTATCCCTGATCCGACACTCAAGAGACGGCTATTTAAGGGGGACACCCTCTGATGATTTATTGGGCCGCTTTCGCGTCCTCCCGAAATCACCCTCCCCGTATACAACCTACTCCGAACGAGGGTCATCACTGTGGGCGCCACCCAGCCAAGGCAATACCTACCTGGCATAGCAGGTATTGCCCGGGGTCCCAGTGCCTTGAATAGGCACTTCCCCCACGGCATGCACAGTGATATGTTTGGCGAAATTATTCGGCCGTGCAGGGACCTCCGTTGTGAGGCGGATACCACTGCAAGGGTACATGGCGCACCCACCTGACGGAATGGGGAATACCGTCCAGGCTTTCTGGCCAGATGGCCAAATTGGTGGCCCTTCCCCAGGCAGCATGACGTTTATTTCTAAGGGTCAAACCAAAAATGGGACCGGAAGTCGGAAAATACCTTTTACGACAGGCAGGGATACCGTCGATGAATTTTCTCTTCCCATCAACAGGGAGTCTTCAAAATCAAAGTCAGTCATGTCAGTCTGTCTTGTCGGCCCTATTAGTGTCCTCCTACGACAAGCAGAGCATACCGTGTGTGTATTCTAACCCGCAACCCACACGGGGGTGTACATAAAAGGATGTCTGTCGCACCCAATGGGGATTATCCACACTCCAGTAATGCATATTATGACGATAAACGGTTCCATTGTTGTGGAATCGTGCTTCGTCCGTAAATAAGATGGTCGCTAGAAAAGCCGGATCAGTTTCCACAGAACGCCACCCGTGCTTCGAAATCATAACCGTGTATCTCCAGGTGTAAGTGCAGATGGTACGGGTGAGACCAGTGGGTGTGCATAATCTGCATAACAGACGCTCGGCTGGGGGGGGGGGTCACGGGGGTCATGACCCCCCCCCCCCCAAAGGAGAACAAATTTTTTACAAACTCAAAAAACCAAAACACAATAACCAGACAAATGAAACTTAACGAATTTTAACTGAAAAACAGTTTTTTTTTTCATTTTATTCAATACTGAAAATTTCTTTATTGCAATTATTATGTTCTGTTACAACTGTACTTATTTACTACTTCATACCTGTTATATAAAAACGAGTATTTATATAACAAAATCAACTCATCGATTTTGTTTAGCAAACCTTGTGATTACTGAATCGATGTTTATAGTGATGTCACGATGAATGTGCAGCAATGCACGAATAGGAATTTGTGGCTTTTTTCGCACCAAAAATTTTTTCCGACGTCCAAACTGCAAGCTTGGTTGGCAATTTAAGCTGTGACTTTCTCCCTTTGTCGGTACCAACTCGACTTGCCGAAACTGCAACGTACTTTGGTATTTTTCTCGAAGCTCGATGTAAAAGTCGCAAAACACGCCGTTGCAATTTGTACGAATATTTTAGGTGCGCTAAACGCATCAAATTTCTATCCATGTAGCTTGCAAAAAATTGGTCTGGTTTTGTACGTTTGGTTATTTTGTGATTGCGTTTTTAGTGATGCCATTTTGCTTAACTATTTCGATTCTCTAACCCCCCCCAAGCCAAACTCTAGATCCGCGCCTGAACATATTCATATGCTCTTCGCTGGAATACATCTCGAGGCTGTGAATACGCTTCGTGTTGTGAATTACGTCGAAGGAGCGAGTTCGCGCAGCTACATACTGACTTGCCATCGCATGTTGTTTTCGTTCCAATGGGGCACACTTTGCCCTAACTGTGGTCTACGAAGCTTGGAACATGTACGACGTAGCTAACTGGTTGCCTGTGCCCTAGCCAGAGACAATCACCTCCTCATCCTTGTCCAATCCAGCACCTTAGCTTATGCAACGATACACACGGTCTTCTTTTCTTTTTCTTTTTATTTGATCGCTTACCCTCCAAGCTCGGCTTTACCCTCAGACTTTGCGAGGGATCAGTCCTCTACCGTCGAATTCCAGGACAGTGCCTCGGAGCTGAACACACCTTGACTGCAGATACAACTGGGGATGGTGACAAGCCAATCGCCAAAGTGACCACGAACTTGGGTCTAATGAAGGAAAGGGAAGCGAAGGGAGTGGGAAGAAAGATGCCGTGGTCCTGTCGAAAGGAACCATCCCAGCAATCGCCTGGAGGAGACGTGGGAAACCACGGAAAACCACTTCTAGGATGGCTGAGGCAGGGAGCGAACCTGCCTCTACTAAGTCTGTGTGCCTCACGAGGTTGGGTGAACCCCGTTCCAGGCCTCAGACCAGGAACAAAATTTCGTGGCAGAGCCGAGATTTGAACCCGGGCCTCCGCAGTGACATGGTCTTTTACAGAGCCAAATAAACAAATCGTGTCGCCTCCGTGGTGTAGTGGTAAGCGTGCATAAATGCCACCTCGGAGGTCTGAGGTTCGATACCCGGCTCTAACAAGAAATTTGACAAGTGGTATGAGGGCTGAAACGGGGTCTACTCAGCCTCGGGGAGAAGAGTAGAGTGTGTTCGATTCCCACCTCAGCCATCTTCGAGTGGTTTTCCGTGGTTTCCCACTTCGTCTTCGGGCAAATGCTGGAAAGGTACTGTACCTAACCAAAGGCCACGACCGCCTCCTTCCCTTTTCCTTGCCTATCCCTCTCACTCTTCCCATCCCCTCACCAGGCCCTTGTTCACTTCGCAGGTGAGGCCGCCTGGGCGAATTGCTAGTCACACTCCCCAGTTGTATCCCCTGATTCAGAGCCTCAAGCTGCAGGACACCGTCCTTCGCTTAGTCCGTGGGAAAAGCCAACCCAGGAGGGTAAAACGAAAACGAAAAAAAAACCAATCAGTCTGTGAAAACGATTAAGTATATAACCTTGCCACTTGCCAGGCAACTCCATTCGCGCGCTTGCCATGTGAGCTACTGCGACACTTGACCTGCAGCGCGCACCTCCCGGTCTATACAATACCTGCTCTCGGTGTGTGCGTGCACCTCTTGTTTTCAAGTGTGTGTTCTGCGTATCTCTGCTCGTTTAACGGGTTCATTCGAGGTACCCATACTGAATTAATAGTGGCGCTCACGATTCCTGCTGTCTTCTAGCCCGTAAACACACATCTCGTTATATTACCCCGGTTTAGGGAGAGGGACCTATGTCTTTCAGAATTGTAGTACATGTGACAGAATGCATAAAACTGGATCGCAAGGGGCCAGTGGACCGTTCGGTATGTAGGTCATAGAGTTTTGTAGACTACTATTACCTGAAGATACCGGTTGAGTTAGCCGTGCTCGTTACGGCGTGACTGCAGGCAGTCGCTCACATCCGGTAGGCGAGGAGGCTCGAAACCCTCCACCGGCAACCTTGAAGATGGTTTTCTGTAGTTTCCCATCTTCCTTCCAGGCAAATGCCGGGGTTAGTCCCCAACTATAGGCCACAGCCTCTACCTTCCAATTCCTCATCCTTACATTCACACTTTCCTCGCCAGACAACCACCACACGGGACGGTACTTGTAGCTCACCCCATGGGTGTCCGCATAGAAGTAGCTGCAAACTTGAGCGAGCCGAACATGTACTTGGACACTCCCGGCACTAAAAGCCATACGCTTAAAAAATATAATATAAGAACATGAAGATTATTGCGTAAATGTATTATTCAAACTTCAATCGCATAATTAGGACACAAGAAATAACAAGTATTTCCGTGAAGAAATGTGTAGCCCAGTTTCATTTATCCTGCTTATGTTAATTGCCTCTATCAACATACAAAATTCAGTTTGATTGCTGTAATAGATTCGTAGATATTGAGAACCGTCTAAATATATCGGATAGTCGACATGTTGGATTGTTATATATGTAGGCCTTAGAGTTATGTACTATTACATGAAGATTATTGGGTAAGAGTATTATTCAAACTTCAATTGCATGATTAGGACACAATAAATGGTAAAAACGAGATTTTAAAATTTTTCACAGCCTCCATCTTCTGGTTCTGAAAAAAAAAATGAAATAAATTAGATGCCAGTGGATTAAAATTTGTATAAGCATATACCATACCAAGTTTCACTGTGCTCATCCTTTTCAATATTCGCATTTCGCGTCGCCGGCAGGTTGGATTTGTGATCACCAGGTTATGAAAGTTCCATAGGTGAACTTATGTTTATAGCCTCTATCAACACACAAAATGTCAGTTTGACTGCTGTCAGATTATCAGATTTTGTGATCCGTCTAAATATTTTGGATGCTCGCCATGTTGGATTGTAACATATGTAGGCCATAGAGTTATGTACTATTAGATGACTATTATTGCGTAGGTTCATTATTCAAACGTTGATTTCGATCGCATGATTGCGACACAAAAAATTAAAACTTAATTTTAAAAATTTGCACAGCTGCCATCTTGAGGTTATGTAAACAATTTGACAAAAATATATGTCAGTGCATTGCAAAGTGTACACAGAATTGCTGTACCAAGTTTCACTGCGTTCGGATTTTTAACCCGCCAGAAAAGTCTATTTAAACGTTTCAAATTCGCATGGTCGCCATGTTCGTTTTGTAGTTAACAGGTTTCTGAAAGTCCCTTGAACGATTTTGTAGTAGTGCATTTTATCACCGTACAAAATTTCAGGTTGATATGAGTAATAGATTCGGAGATATAGAATGACAGTGAAATATTTCGTACAGCCGCCACGTTGGATTGTTGAAACGTAATAAAATTTGTAGGGCACGGTCGGGGTCGGCCAGAATAGTACTATGACCTTACCGAATTTAATTGAAATCTATCCAGCCACTTAGATTTTATTAGTGGGGCGTGGGGGCTCACACACGGACGCACACACACGGACAAAAGGTGAATCATAAGCCTATTTTTTCATAAATAGAAATAGGCTAAAAGCGAGATTTTAAAATTTGACACTGGCGCCATCTCGTGGTTAAAAAACAATTAAGTTTGATTGCTGTCACAGATTAGTTGACATTGAGAATCGTCTAAATATTTCGGATGGTCACCAGATTGGATTTTTATATACTTTGTAGGCCATAGAGCTATGTACTATTAGATGATGATAATTGCGTAGGTTCATTGTTCAAACGTTGGTTTCGATCGCATGATTAGGACACAAGAAATTAAACCTTAATTTTAAAATTTCGCACAGCCGCCATCTTGAAGTTATATACGCAATTGAGCTGAATAGGATGTCAGTGCATTACAATGTGCATACCATTTGATGTACCATGTGTGACGGCACTCGGATGGTTTAAATTCGAGAAAAGTCTATTTAATACAACAACTTCGCTTGACCGCCATGTTCGTTTTGTAAAGAAGTTTTTGAGAGTCCCATCGTTACACTTCCATTAGTGCTTTTTTCCTTCATACAAAACGTCAGGATGATATCTGTAATAGTTTCGGAGATATGGAATGCCGGTGAAATATTTCGCACAGTTGCCATGTTGGATTGGTGCGATGTAATAAAATTTGAAGAGCACAGTCGGGGTCGGACAAAATAGTACCATGACCTTAACGAGTTTCGTTGAAATCGCTCCAGCAGTTTATATTTTATTAGGGAGAGGAGCGAGGCGACGGTCACATGCAAACACACACATACGTACACACACACGGACTATATGTGATGTCATAGGCCTATCTTTCATAAATGTAAATAATAAAGGAAGCTTTTCAGTCGGTCAACACGACTGAATAGCTTTCATTATTAGAATTAAGCATCACTGAAAAATGGCTTCTATCACAACTAAATGACAATAGGCCAACAAGTAAACGAAAGGCAGGAACGGGAGGTTTAATTTAGAAAAGAAATACTATTATTGGTCACAAAGGAGCTAAAGTTCCGCTTACACGTACCTTGATGCTCGGTACACTTGGGAGTCGAGTTCCGACTGTAACGTTCCAGGGCTGTAACGTTCCACACGCTCGTTCTGAGTTCCAAGTTACAGTTACGGAACGATACCGCAAGCCAGCTCGGGGCCGCGGTATGGCGTACGTTACGTAACGTGGAACACAAGCGGTACGTAACGCATTTCAGTTCTGTTCCGTGTCCCTGATGATTAGTTTAGTCGTTTATTAATATTAAGTTTTGACCAATTGAGTAGCTACAATTGAGATTTGGTAAAGATGGCGGCAAAATAAACATGACACTGAGGTGCCCTTTTCTAGCGCTACTTCTGTACAAAATGTCGTGTTTCAATTGATAGGGGGGAGCCGACATATACACACACACACACAGACACACAATGTTTCTAGAAAAAAAGTCCCTTAATACTAGCCACGTTCTTCTACTGGCAGTGATCTGTAAGAATATCAGGCATTTTTAGTCTACTTTTGACATTTTGCAAAAATGAGGAAAGAGTAGACTTATGAGATCGATCCGGGAAAATGTGTTTCTGTGTGTCTATCTGTCTGTCTGTCTGGCTGGCTCTGTGTGTGTCTCCCCCCCCCCCCCCCTATCAACTCATAAACGGCTTCAGCAATCGAAACCATTTTTTAGTATGAGTAAAGATGTATACCGGAATATCTCATGCCCATATTTGAAAATGATGTCAGTGCTACCAACTGCTGAAAAAACGCACTAGAAATTTGAGCTCCATGTTGGATATCTTGCAAGGTATGCATGGGACCTATTCCAAAATTGGCACACAAGTAGATAATGCTATTTCTGTTTAATTTCCAGGAGGCCATGCGTGACAATGTTGCCAAAATAATTTTAAGCTTTCTGATAGGTCAAGTTTTTAAATGCATATAACTTCTGCACTATCAATTGGATTTCAACCAAATTTTGTATGTAATATGTGGACAGATATGACTGAGCGTATTCGTAAGAACCACCAGGGCTGCCAACTGTTAATAATTGCTCTCTCTATTTTTTATCCAAGTACCAAAATATCAGAAAGTATGCAAGCCGACCGCTTTCAACTATGCACACATTTAGTACCTTAAATTTTAGATTAATTTGGAGTAACTTATATAGTCAGTTCTACCAACATGATTCTAAGCCTGCTGATAGCACCAAATTTTAAATACATGTAACTCCTATACTATCAGTTGGATTTCAACCAAATTTCGCATGTGCTATGTGTACCATAACAGATATGACTATGCTTATTCTTAAGAGGAATCAGGGCTGCCAACTGTTAATAAATGCTGTCTATATATTTTTTCCCTAATATCAATAAATCAGAAAATATGCAAGCCAACAGCTCCATAATTTGCACACGTATAGCACCTGGCATTCTAGATAAATTTGGAGTAATCAATATAAGACAGTGCTACCAACATGATTCTATGTCTGCAGATAGGTTCAATTTTAAAAAACATGTAACTTGTATACTAAAAATGGATTTCATCCATAATTGGCACAACAAGATATCATAATATTTCAGATCATTTCTGACCAGCACACGCATGACATTGTTGCCAAACATGCTTTTACGCGTGCTGATAAATCCAGAGTCTAACTGCATGTAAAGTTCATTGGAATTCAACCAAATTGTGTATTCTGTACCTTAAGAGATGGAACGAAGATGTATATATTAAGTCGCCAGTGCTGCCAACAGTACTGCTCTATTAGGCTACATTATACCAGGTATATTTCGAACTAATTAGACATTTCGATATTAACAACTTAATTTCGTCATTATTCTAGATAGGTTCATATACACTAGTTTAATCATTGGTATGAAACATAATTTTAGGAAAAGTAGGCTCTTTAGTTCGTCACGGAACTTCTTGTTAGGGTTTTAATATGTGTTTGAAATTTGTTGCAGATGATTATTTTATCATATTTTCATACATCATGTTGCGGTATGTTGATTTAGGCGTTCAATTTTCAATCTTTCTTTATGATGCACCATATAAGGTTTAATACCAAGCGACTTTTTAGTGTTACGCTACCGGTATACATTTATCTTCTGTCTTAGATATTTATCAATTCATTCATATCGGCTGATGTTGTTGTTTGAGTCTTCAGTCTTTTGACTGGCTTTATCCCGCTCTCCATGCCTCCTGTCCTGAGCTAAGCGTTTCATCTCTACACAGCTACCACACCCTACATTCGAGGCAAACTGTTTAACATATTCTAATCTCGGTCTACCCCTACAGTTCTTGTCCTCGACCTTTCCTTCCATAACTAAGTTTGCTATTCCTGGGTGTCTTAGTATGTGTCCTACCAACCTATCTCTTCTCTTCATTAGCAGTCGCCAGAAACATCTCTCCTCTCCCACTCGCCTTAATAGCTCTTCGTTTGTAACCCTCTCTTCCCATCTGATCTTCATCATTCTCCTGTAACACCACATTTCAAACGCTTCAAATCTCGTCTTTTCTGCTGCACCAATAGTCCAATTTTCACTTCCATAGAGTGCCACGCTCGATGTCAACAGATTCCTTTTCTGTAGAAATGCCTTCCTTGCCTGAGCCAACCTATTTCTTATATCCTCTTTCCTCCAACCATCACTGGTTATTTTGCTTCCTAAGTAACAGAAGTCTTCTGAGATTCGGAGAAATAGAATGCCAGTGAAATATTTCGCACAGCCGCCATGTTGGATTATTGAAACGTAATAAAATTTGTTGGGCACGGTCGGGGTCGGCCAGAATAGTACTATGACCTTACCGAATTTAATTGAAATCTATCCAGCCACTTAGATTTTATTAGTGGGAGTTGGGGGCACACACACGGACACACACGGACAAAAGTTGATCTCATAAGCCTATTTTTTCATAAATAGAAATAGGCTAAAAACGAGATTTTAAAATTGACACTGGTGCCATTTCGTGGTTAAGAAAACAATTAAGTTTGATTGCTGTCACAGATTGGTTGACATTGAGAATCGTCTAAATATTTCGGAAGGTCACCATATTGGATTTTTATATGCATTGTAGACCATAGAGCCATGTACTATTAGATGATGATTATTGCGTAGGTGCATGTTCAAACGTTGGTTTCGATCGCATGATTAGGACACAAGAAATTAAACCTTAATTTTAAAATTTCGCACAGCCGCCATCTTGAAGTTATGTAAGCAATTGAGCTGAATAGGATGTCAGTGCATTACAAGGTGTATACCATTTGCTGTACCATGTGTGACGGCGCTCGTATGGTTTAAATGCGAGAAAAGTCTATTTAAATACAACAACTTCGCTTTGCCGTCATGTTCGTTTTGTAAAGAGATGTTTGAGAGTCCCATCGTTACACTTCTATTAGTGCTTTTTTCACCATACAAAACGTCTCTATTTTTTATTAAAAAAAACAACCCCTGGCACTATCCAGCCCATGACGGGCTAAGGCCGACCAAGCGACCGCTGCCCAGCCATTTGGCCTGCAGATATTGGGGTGACGCGTGATCAGCGCGTCGGGTCCCCTCGGCCGTTAATCTTGGTATTCGTGATCGGGGCGCTGTCTCACTGTCATATAGCTACTCAATTGTCCTCACGAGGCTGAGTGCACCCCGTTCCAACCCTCACGTCAGTTTTAAAATCCCTGACGGAGCCGGGGATCGAACCCGGGGCCTCCGGGTGAGAGGCAGGCGCGCTACCCCAAAGCCGACAGCTTTAAACTATGCACACGTTTAGTACCTTAAATTTTAGATTAATTTGGAGTAACTTATATAGACAGTTCTACCAACATGATTCTAAGCCTGCTGATAGCACCAAATTTTAAATACATGTAACTCCTATACTATCAGTTGGATTTCAACCAAATTTCGCATGTGCTATATGTACCATAACAAATATGACTATGCTTATTCTTAAGAGGAATCAGGGCTGCCAACTGTTAATAAATGCTGTCTATATATTTTTTCCCTAATATCAATAAATCAGAAAATATGCAAGCCAACAGCTCCATAATTTGCACACGTATAGCACCTGGCATTCTAGATAAATTTGGAGTAATCAATATAAGACAGTGCTACCAACATGATTCTATTCCTGCAGATAGGTTCAATTTTAAAAAACATGTAACTTGTATACTAAAAATGGATTTCATCCATAATTGGCACAACAAGATATCATAATATTTCAGATCATTTCTGACCAGCACACGCATGACATTGTTGCCAAACATGCTTTTACGCGTGCTGATAAATCCAGAGTCTAACTGCATGTTAAGTTCATTGGAATTCAACCAAATTGTGTATTCTGTACCTTAAGAGATGGAACGAAGATGTATATATTAAGTCGCCAGGGCTGCCAACAGTACTGCTCTATTAGGCTACATTATACCAGGTATATTTCGAACTAATTAGACATTTCGACATTAACAACTTAATTTCGTCATTATTCTAGATAGGTTCATATACACTAGTTTAATCATTGGTATGAAACATAATTTTAGGAAAAGTAGGCTTTTTAGTTCGTCACGGAACTTCTTGTTAGGGTTTTAATATGTGTTTGAAATTTGTTGCAGATGATTATTTTATCATATTTTCATACATCATGTTGCGGTATGTTGATTTAGGCGTTCAATTTTCAATCCTTCTTTATGATGCACCATATAAGGTTTAATACCAAGCGACTTTTTAGTGTTACGCTGCCGGTATACATTTATCTTGTGTCTTTGATATTTATCAATTCATTCATATCGGCTGATGTTGTTGTTTGAGTCTTCAGTCTTTTGACTGGTTTTATCCCGCTCTCCATGCCTCCCTGTCCTGAGCTAGGCGTTTCATCTCTACCCAGCTACCACACCCTACATTCGAGGCAAACTGTTTAACATATTCTAATCTCGGTCTACCCCTACAGTTCTTGTCCTCGACCTTTCCTTCCATAACTAAGTTTGCTATTCCTGGGTGTCTTAGTATGTGTCCTACCAACCTATCTCTTCTCTTCATTAGCAGTCGCCAGAAACATCTCTCCTCTCCCACTCGCCTTAATAGCTCTTCGTTTGTAACCCTCTCTTCCCATCTGATCTTCATCATTCTTCTGTAACACCACATTTCAAACGCTTCAAATCTCGTCTTTTCTGCTGCACCAATAGTCCAATTTTCACTTCCATAGAGTGCCACGCTCGATGTCAACAGATTCCTTTTCTGTAGAAATGCCTTCCTTGCCTGAGCCAACCTACTTCTTATATCCTCTTTCCTCCAACCATCACTGGTTATTTTGCTTCCGAAGTAACAGAAGTCTTCTGAGATTCGGAGATATAGAATGCCAGTGAAATATTTCGCACAGCCGCCATGTTGGATTATTGAAACGTAATGAAATTTGTTGGGCACGGTCGGGGTCGGCCAGAATAGTACTATGACCTTACCGAATTTAATTGAAATCTATCCAGCCACTTAGATTTTATTAGTGGGAGTTGGGGGCTCACACACGGACACACACGGACAAAAGGTGATCTCATAAGCCTATTTTTTAATAAATAGAAAGAGGCTAAAAACGAGATTTTAAAATTGACACTGGTGCCATTTCGTGGTTAAGAAAACAATTAAGTTTGATTGCTGTCACAGATTAGTTGACATTGAGAATCGTCTAAATATTTCGGAAGGTCACCATATTGGATTTTTATATGCATTGTAGACCATAGAGCCATGTACTATTAGATGATGATTATTGCGTAGGTGCATGTTCAAACGTTGGTTTCGATCGCATGATTAGGACACAAGAAATTAAACCTTAATTTTAAAATTTCGCACAGCCGCCATCTTGAAGTTATGTAAGCAATTGAGCTGAATAGGATGTCAGTGCATTACAAGGTGTATACCATTTGCTGTACCATGTGTGACGGCGCTCGGATGGTTTAAATGCGAGAAAAGTCCATTTAAATACAACTTCGCTTTGCCGCCATGTTCGTTTTGTAAAGAGATTTTTGAGAGTCCCATAGTTACACTTCTATTAGTGCTTTTTTCCACCATACAAAACGTCAAGGTGATATCTGTAATAGTTTCGGAGATATGAAATGCCGGTGAAATATTTCGCACAGTTGCCATGTTGGATTGGTGAGATGTATTAAATTTGAAGAGCAAAGTCGGGTCTGACAAAATAGTACAATGACCTTACCGAGTTTCGTTGAAATCGATCTAGCAGTTTAGATTTTATTAGGGAGGGGAGCGAGGCGACGGACACATGCAAACACACACATACGTACACACACATGGACTATATGTGATGTCATAGGCCTATCTTTCATAAATGTACATAGTAAAGGAAGCTTTTCAGTCGGTCAACACGGCTGAATAGCTTTCATTATTAGAATTAAGCATCACTGAAAAATGGCTTCTATCACTACTAAATGAAAATAGGCTAACAAGTAAACGAAAAGCAAGAACGGGAGTTTTAATTTAGAAAAGAAATACTATTATTGGTCATAAAGGAGCTAAAGTTCCGCTAACACGTACCTTGATGCTCGGTACAGTTAGGAGGCGAGTTCCGACTGTACCGTTCCATACGTAACGTTCCGCTAACACGTACCTTGATGTTCGGTACAGTTGGGAGTCGAGTTCCGACTGTAACGTTCCAGGGCTGTAACGTTTCACATGCTCGTACGGAGTTCCAAGTTACAGTTACGGAAAGATACCGCAAGCCAGCTTGGGGCCGCGGTATGGCATACACAGCGTTACGTAACGCATTTCAGTTCTGTTCCGGGTCCCTGACGATTAGTTTAGTCGTTTATTAATGTTAAGTTTTGACCAATTGAGTAGCCACAATTGAGATTTGGTAAAGATGGCGGCAAAATAAACATGACACTGAGGTGCCCTTTTCTAGTGCTACCTCTGGACAAAATTTCGTGTTTCAATTGAAAGGGGGGAGCACACATATACACACACACACAGACACACAATGTTTCTTGAAAAAAGTCCCTTAATACTAGCCACGTTCTTCCACTGGCAGTGGTCTGTAAGAAAATCGGGCATTTTTAGAGTTTTAATTTGTGTTTGAAATTTGTTGCAAATGATTATTTTATCATATTTTCATACATCATGTTACGGTATGTTGATTTAGGCGTTCAATTTTCCATCCTTCTTTATGGTGCACCATATAAGGTTTAATACCAAGGGACTTTTTAGTGTTACGCTATACATTTATCTTGTGTCTTTGATATTTATCAATTCATTCAAATCGGCTGATGTTGTTGTTTGAGTCTTCAGTCTTTTGACTGGTTTTATCCCGCTCTCCATGCCTCCCTGTCCTGAGCTAGGCGTTTCATCTCTACATAGCTACCACACCCTACATTCGAGGCAAACTAACATATTCTAATCTCGGTCTACCCCTACAGTTCTTGTCCTCGACCCTTCCTTCCATAACTAAGTTTGCTATTCCTGGGTGTCTTAGTATGTGTCCTACCAACCTATCTCTTCTCTTCATTAGCAGTCGCCAGAAACATCTCTCCTCTCCCACTCGCCTTAATAGCTCTTCGTTTGTAACCCTCTCTTCCCATCTGATCTTCATCATTCTCCTGTAACACCACATTTCAAACGCTTCAAATCTCGTCTTTTCTGCTGCACCAATAGTCCAATTTTCACTTCCATAGAGTGCCACGCTCGATGTCAACAGATTCCTTTTCTGTAGAAATGCCTTCCTTGCCTGAGCCAACCTATTTCTTATATCCTCTTTCCTCCAAGCATCACTGGTTATTTTGCTCCCTAAGTAACAGAAGTCTTCTGAGATTCGGAGATATAGAATGCCAGTGAAATATTTCGCACAGCCGCCATGTTGGATTATTGAAACGTAATAAAATTTGTTGGGCACGGTCGGGGTCGGCCAGAATAGTACTATGACCTTACCGAATTTAATTGAAATCTATCCAGCCACTTAGATTTTATTAGTGGGAGTTGGGGGCACACACACGGACACACACGGACAAAAGTTGATCTCATAAGCCTATTTTTTCATAAATAGAAATAGGCTAAGAACGAGATTTTAAAATTGACACTGGTGCCATTTCGTGGTTAAGAAAACAATTAAGTTTGATTGCTGTCACAGATTAGTTGACATTGAGAATCGTCTAAATATTTCGGAAGGTCACCATATTGGATTTTTATATGCATTGTAGACCATAGAGCCATGTACTATTAGATGATGATTATTGCGTAGGTGCATGTTCAAACGTTGGTTTCGATCGCATGATTAGGACACAAGAAATTACACCTTAATTTTAAAATTTCGCACAGCCGCCATCTTGAAGTTATGTAAGCAATTGAGCTGAATAGGATGTCAGTGCATTACAAGGTGTATACCATTTGCTGTACCATGTGTGACGGCGCTCGGATGGTTTAAATGCGAGAAAAGTCTATTTAAATACAACAACTTCGCTTTGCCGCCATGTTCGTTTTGTAAAGAGATGTTTGAGAGTGCCATCGTTACACTTCTATTAGTGCTTTTTTCACCATACAAAACGTCTCTATTTTTTTATAAAAAAAAACAACCCCTGGCACTATCCAGCCCATGACGGGCTAAGGCCGACCAAGCGACCGCTGCCCAGCCATTTGGCCTGCAGATATTGGGGTGACGCGTGATCAGCGCGTCGGGTCCCCTCGGCCGTTAATCTTGGTATTCGTGATCGGGGCGCTGTCTCACTGTCAGATAGCTACTCAATTGTCCTCACGAGGCTGAGTGCACCCCGTTCCAACCCTCACGTCAGTTTTAAAATCCCTGACGGAGCCGGGGATCGAACCCGGGGCCTCCGGGTGAGAGGCAGGCGCGCTACCCCAAAGCCGACAGCTTTTAACTATGCACACGTTTAGTACCTTAAATTTTAGATTAATTTGGAGTAACTTATATAGACAGTTCTACCAACATGATTCTAAGCCTGCTGATAGCACCAAATTTTAAATACATGTAACTCCTATACTATCAGTTGGATTTCAACCAAATTTCGCATGTGCTATATGTACCATAACAAATATGACTATGCTTATTCTTAAGAGGAATCAGGGCTGCTAACTGTTAATAAATGCTGTCTATATATTTTTTCCCTAATATCAATAAATCAGAAAATATGCAAGCCAACAGCTCCATAATTTGCACACGTATAGCACCTGGCATTCTAGATAAATTTGGAGTAATCAATATAAGACAGTGCTACCAACATGATTCTATGCCTGCAGATAGGTTCAATTTTAAAAAACATGTAACTTGTATACTAAAAATGGATTTCATCCATAATTGGCACAACAAGATATCATAATATTTCAGATCATTTCTGACCAGCACACGCATGACATTGTTGCCAAACATGCTTTTACGCGTGCTGATAAATCCAGAGTCTAACTGCATGTTAAGTTCATTGGAATTCAACCAAATTGTGTATTCTGTACCTTAAGAGATGGAACGAAGATGTATATATTAAGTCGCCAGAGCTGCCAACAGTACTGCTCTATTAGGCTACATTATACCAGGTATATTTCGAACTAATTAGACATTTCGACATTAACAACTTAATTTCGTCATTATTCTAGATAGGTTCATATACACTAGTTTAATCATTGGTATGAAACTTAATTTTAGGAAAAGTAGACTCTTTAGTTCGTCACGGAACTTCTTGTTGGGGTTTTAATATGTGTTTGAAATTTGTTGCAGATGATTATTTTATCATATTTTCATACATCATGTTGCGGTATGTTGATTTAGGCGTTCAATTTTCAATCCTTCTTTATGATGCACCATATAAGGTTTAATACCAAGCGACTTTTTAGTGTTACGCTGCCGGTATACATTTATCTTGTGTCTTTGATATTTATCAATTCATTCATATCGGCTGATGTTGTTGTTTGAGTCTTCAGTCTTTTGACTGGTTTTATCCCGCTCTCCATGCCTCCCTGTCCTGAGCTAGGCGTTTCATCTCTACCCAGCTACCACACCCTACATTCGAGGCAAACTGTTTAACATATTCTAATCTCGGTCTACCCCTACAGTTCTTGTCCTCGACCTTTCCTTCCATAACTAAGTTTGCTATTCCTGGGTGTCTTAGTATGTGTCCTACCAACCTATCTCTTCTCTTCATTAGCAGTCGCCAGAAACATCTCTCCTCTCCCACTCGCCTTAATAGCTCTTCGTTTGTAACCCTCTCTTCCCATCTGATCTTCATCATTCTTCTGTAACACCACATTTCAAACGCTTCAAATCTCGTCTTTTCTGCTGCACCAATAGTCCAATTTTCACTTCCATAGAGTGCCACGCTCGATGTCAACAGATTCCTTTTCTGTAGAAATGCCTTCCTTGCCTGAGCCAACCTACTTCTTATATCCTCTTTCCTCCAACCATCACTGGTTATTTTGCTTCCGAAGTAACAGAAGTCTTCTGAGATTCGGAGATATAGAATGCCAGTGAAATATTTCGCACAGCCGCCATGTTGGATTATTGAAACGTAATAAAATTTGTTGGGCACGGTCGGGGTCGGCCAGAATAGTACTATGACCTTACCGAATTTAATTGAAATCTATCCAGCCACTTAGATTTTATTAGTGGGAGTTGGGGGCTCACACACGGACACACACGGACAAAAGGTGATCTCATAAGCCTATTTTTACATAAATAGAAATAGGCTAAAATCGAGATTTTAAAATTGACACTGGTGCCATTTCGTGGTTAAGAAAACAATTAAGTTTGATTGCTGTCACAGATTAGTTGACATTGAGAATCGTCTAAATATTTCGGAAGGTCACCATATTGGATTTTTATATGCATTGTAGACCATAGAGCCATGTACTATTAGATGATGATTATTGCGTAGGTGCATGTTCAAACGTTGGTTTCGATCGCATGATTAGGACACAAGAAATTAAACCTTAATTTTAAAATTTCGCACAGCCGCCATCTTGAAGTTATGTAAGCAATTGAGCTGAATAGGATGTCAGTGCATTACAAGGTGTATACCATTTGCTGTACCATGTGTGACGGCGCTCGGATGGTTTAAATGCGAGAAAAGTCCATTTAAATACAACAACTTCGCTTTGCCGCCATGTTCGTTTTGTAAAGAGATTTTTGAGAGTCCCATCGTTACACTTCTATTAGTGCTTTTTTCCACCATACAAAACGTCAAGGTGATATCTGTAATAGTTTCGGAGATATGAAATGCCGGTGAATTATTTCGCACAGTTGCCATGTTGGATTGGTGAGATGTATTAAATTTGAAGAGCAAAGTCGGGTCGGACAAAATAGTACAATGACCTTACCGAGTTTCGTTGAAATCGATCTAGCAGTTTAGATTTTATTAGGGAGGGGAGCGAGGCGACGGACACATGCAAACACACACATACGTACACACACATGGACTATATGTGATGTCATAGGCCTATCTTTCATAAATGTACATAGTAAAGGAAGCTTTTCAGTCGGTCAACACGGCTGAATAGCTTTCATTATTAGAATTAAGCATCACTGAAAAATGGCTTCTATCACTACTAAATGAAAATAGGCTAACAAGTAAACGAAAAGCAAGAACGGGAGTTTTAATTTAGAAAAGAAATACTATTATTGGTCATAAAGGAGCTAAAGTTCCGCTAACACGTACCTTGATGCTCGGTACAGTTAGGAGGCGAGTTCCGACTGTACCGTTCCATACGTAACGTTCCGCTAACACGTACCTTGATGTTCGGTACAGTTGGGAGTCGAGTTCCGACTGTAACGTTCCAGGGCTGTAACGTTTCACATGCTCGTACGGAGTTCCAAGTTACAGTTACGGAAAGATACCGCAAGCCAGCTTGGGGCCGCGGTATGGCATACACAGCGTTACGTAACGCATTTCAGTTCTGTTCCGGGTCCCTGACGATTAGTTTAGTCGTTTATTAATGTTAAGTTTTGACCAATTGAGTAGCCACAATTGAGATTTGGTAAAGATGGTGGCAAAATAAACATGACACTGAGGTGCCCTTTTCTAGTGCTACCTCTGGACAAAATTTCGTGTTTCAATTGAAAGGGGGGAGCACACATATACACACACAGACACACAATGTTTCTTGAAAAAAGTCCCTTAATACTAGCCACGTTCTTCCACTGGCAGTGGTCTGTAAGAAAATCGGGCATTTTTAGAGTTTTAATTTGTGTTTGAAATTTGTTGCAAATGATTATTTTATCATATTTTCATACATCATGTTACGGTATGTTGATTTAGGCGTTCAATTTTCCATCCTTCTTTATGGTGCACCATATAAGGTTTAATACCAAGGGACTTTTTAGTGTTACGCTATACATTTATCTTGTGTCTTTGATATTTATCAATTCATTCATATCGGCTGATGTTGTTGTTTGAGTCTTCAGTCTTTTGACTGGTTTTATCCCGCTCTCCATGCCTCCCTGTCCTGAGCTAGGCGTTTCATCTCTACATAGCTACCACATCCTACATTCGAGGCAAACTAACATATTCTAATCTCGGTCTACCCCTACAGTTCTTGTCCTCGACCCTTCCTTCCATAACTAAGTTTGCTATTCCTGGGTGTCTTAGTAAGTGTCCTACCAACCTATCTTTTCTCTTCATTAGCAGTCGCCAGAAACATCTCTCCTCTCCCACTCGTCTTCATACCTCTTCGTTTGTAACCCTATCTACCCATCTGATCTTCATCATTCTCCTGTAACACCACCTTTCAAACGCTTCAAATCTCCTCTTTTCTGCTGCACCAATAGTCCAATTTTCACTTCCATAGAGCCCACGCTCGATGCCAACAGATTTCTTTTCTGTAGAAATGCTTTTCTTGCCTGATCCAACCTACTTTTATATCCTCTTTCCTCCAACCATCACTGGTTATTTTGCTTCCTAAGTAGCTTAACAGAAGTCTTCTGAGATTCGGAGATATAGAATGCCAGTGAAATATTTCGCACAGCCGCCATGTTGGATTGTTGAAACGTAATAAAATTTGTAGGGCACGGTCGGGGTCGGCCGGAATAGTACTATGACCTTACCGAATTTAATTGAAATCTATCCAGCCACTTATATGTTATTAGTGGGCGGGGGGGGGCACACACACGGACGTACACACTCGGATGAAAGGTGATCCCATAAGCCTATTTTTTCATAAATAGAAATAGGCTAAAAGCGAGATTTTAAAATTTGACGCTGGCGCCATTTCGTGGTTAAAAAACAATTAAATTTGATTGCTGTCACAGATTAATTGACATTGAGAATCGTCTAAATATTTCCGATGGCCACCATATTGGATTTGTATATACTTTGTAGGCCATAGAGCTATGTACTATTAGATGATTATTGCGTAGGTTCACTGTTCAAACGTTGGTTTCGATCGCATGATTAGGACACAAGAAATTAAACCTTAATTTTAAAATTTCGCACAGCCGCCATCTTGATGTTATGTAAACAATTGAGCTGAATAGGATGTCAGTGCATTACAAGGTGTATACCATTTGCTGTACCATGTGTGACGGCGCTCGTTTGGTTTAAATGCGAGAAAAGGCTATTTAAATACAACAACTTCGCTTGGCCGCCATGTTCGTTTTGTAAAGAGGTTTTTGAGAGTCTCATCGTTACACTTCCATTAGTGCTTTTTTCCTTCATACAAAACGTCAGGATGATATCTGTAATAGTTTCGGAGATATGGAATGCCGGTGAAATATTTCGCACAGTTGCCATGTTGGGTTGGTGAGATGTAATAAAATTTGAAGAGCACAGTCGGAGTTGGACAAAATAGTACTATGACCTTACCGAGTTTCGTTGAAATCGCTCCAGCAGTTTAGATCAGGCGCGGATTCAAGTGGGGGGTCACGGGGGTCATGAAACCCTCCACCCAAACGGAGACCAAATTTTTTTGCAAACTCAAAAAACGAAAACACAATTACCAGACAAATAAAACTTAACGAATTTTAACTGAAAAACAGATTTTTTTCATTTTATTCAATACTGAATTATCTTTATTGGAATTATTATGTTCTGTTACAACTGTACATATTTACAACTTCTAACCTCTTGTATAAAAACTATTAGTTATACAACAAAATCAACTCGTCTATTTTGTTTAGCAAACCTTGTGATTACCGAATCGATGTTTATAGTGATGTCACGATGAATGTGCAGCAATGCACGGATAGGAAACTGGGGCTTTTTTCGCACCAAAAATTTTTGCCGACGTCCAAACTGCAAGCTTGGTTGGCAATTTAAGCTGTGACTTTCTCCCTTTTTCGGTACCAACTCGACTTGCCGAAACTGTTACGTACCTTGATCCTTTTCTCGAAGCTCGATGTAAAAGTCGCAAAACACGCCGTTGCAATTTGTACGAATATTTTTGGTGCGCTAAACGCATCAAATTTCTATCCATGAAGCTTGCAAAAAAATTGGTCTGGTTTTGTACGTTTGGTTATTTTGTGATTGCGTTTTTAGTGATACCATTTTTCTTAACAATTTCGATTCTCTGACCCCCCCCCCACCGCCCCCCCCCCCCCCCAAGCCAAACTCTAGATCGATTCGCTGACCCCCCCCCCCCCCAAAACCAAACTCTAGATCCGCGCCTGGTTTAGATTTTATTAGGGAGGGGAGCGAGGCGACGGACACATGCAAACACACACATTCGTACACACACACGGACTATATGTGATGTCATAGGTCTATCTTTCATAAATGTAAATAATAAATGAAGCTTTTCAGTCGGTCAACACGACTGAATAGCCTTCATTATTAGAATTAAGCATCACTGAAAAATGGCTTCTATCACTATTAAATGAAAATAGGCTAACATGTAAACGAAAAGCAAGAACGGGAGGTTTAATTTAGAAAAGAAATACTATTATTGGTCACAAAGGAGCTAAAGTTTGCTGTGTAGGTTACACTCTGCCTTATATGGCAACACTGCGAGAAGGTGAGTTGGATTCCCATCTAAGCCATCTTAGATTGGTTTTCCGTGGTTTCCCACTTCTACTCCAGGAAAATGCGTGGATAGTTCCTAAGTCAAGGCCACGGCCTACTCCTTCCCAAGCCATGCCATCATTACAAATACACACGTTACTACAGACATCACAATAACAGAGTTTAGACCTATCAGACAAATTCCATAAAAACCTCAACTACATGGACCGATGAACAATAACCTAGTTCCAAACCTCTATTTGGAGCAACAATAAATATTTCGAATCAATGGGATCCATCGTATTGTTTTCAGGAAACATATTTCTAACGTAGGCAGTGTAACCAGTATGACCGCGATCGAAACGAGCAACGTGCCTTGCCCTGTCTGATGCGGCACGCACTCAGACTGAAATCAGTATTTTTATTTTTATTTTTATTGATATTTCAAGAAGTAATTATCCTATGTTTGAATAAATAATTTGCCTGGAATTGCATATGGCATCGTTCAAACTGGGATAGTTGTTGACGCAGAAAAAAGGATCTTTTCATCAGGGTTCTAGGTAGGACAGTAGATACTGAAAAATATCCTTAGGCTAGATAGAGTATTTCGATATCATGAAAGAAATGCCCCTAGATTAGATAACAGGTATGTAATTGATGTAGTTGTTGTGTAATTAGGCTATTATGTGACAGTTTGTAACAACCAGCGTAACAGTGTAATTAACGCAGTGTTACAATTGCCGTGGTAACTAGACTGTGTAATAGCCGTAATAGTCTACGTAAAAATTCGGTGTAATAGCCATAATGGTTTTAATAGCTAATGGACAATAGTACCGGTAACAGTCCTGTAATAGTCTGTAGGCCTACATACATTTTGGGAAATGCTGCTGTACTGTTACAGGCTCTGTACCGTTCCACTTTCCGTTGGAACATGAGAACCTGGAACGTTACGCATAGATACCGGGTGGCTGGTTGGTATAACCTGGAACGGTACACAGTGTAACCGGGTACTGGTGGAAACGTTACTCTATTTCGATAACCAAGAACGGTACGCAGAGTAACTTTCCAACTGGTAACGCTGAGGAATCGTTCCAGTCATGTAACGTTACATACGTAACGTTCCGCTAACACGTACCTTGATGCTCGGTACAGTTGGGAGTAGAGTTCCGACTGTACCGTTCCAGCGCTGTAACGTTCCACAAGCTCGTACTGAGTTCCAAGTTACAGTTCCGGAACGATACCGCAAGCCAGCTCGGGGCCGCGGTATGGCATACGTAACGTAACGTGGAACACAGCGTTACGTAACGCATTTCAGTTCTGTTCCGGGTCCCTGGCTCCCACGACCATTGAAGACTAATAAACTCGTAGTTTTGCTATCTTATTTCACAAGAACTGACCGGTAGATCCTGCCAGAAGGAATCTGAGAAAAGACATAGAGTAACATTTCCCACACAGCACCCTTTCACACTCCATCCGCAGCTATACTTCCTTACCAAACACTTAACAACCACTAATGACAATAAGCCGCTCGACAATGTGACCGCCACTTCCTTACAAGAATAGATTATTCTATTTCTGCCATTGTCGACTCGAAATCAGCCAGGCCTTTGCAGTCAATTCAAAGAAAGTGAATGAACCGGTGAATTTGAGTGCGTGATCAGTGGAAGTGGTTAGCCTGATTCACAATAAACTGATAAGTAACGCTATTACACATGGATAAGTGGCTTATTGGCAGTGTAAAAAGAGACCCCATGAAAGTGATAGTGCGGAAAGGAAAGAAGAATAAAAGGGAGAAGGGGGGGGGGGGCGGCGCTAGATATGTCTAGTTTCAGAAGGATGGGGGGGGGGGGGCGAAATAAAAAGTTTGAGAACCTCTGGTCTCACTGACAGCCAGTTAGCGAGGTATGAGAGCAGTGCGGGTTTAAATCCCGATCGATGAGAGTATTTTCTGCTCTTCCCAGCGGAATTTTCAGATCTTGTTAAGAAATTATAGCGTGATTAATATGTTCCTGAAACAAAGTTACGTCGAATGGAAGATGTTTACTAGGACTAGTGCCAAACGGGACACTGCAAGTAATTAGGCAGTCCCCCCTCCCGCTATGCCGGTATAAATAGGAAGAGGGATTCGTGGCGCAAGCTCTCAGTCTCTAAACAGTCTTTTATGTTAACATAGACCAGCTCGCATTAACGTGGCTAGGGAAGCAGATAATGACGGGACATGTGGCCCGAGCGTCAAAATCAAAACCAAAAATTTATTCGATTTATTGGCATTTTAATTGATCAATTACGACCTTGCACGTTAAAACACGCACCACTACTGTCTTGTGAAACTGCAGCAAGTCTGGAGACCGTAGATTTGAATCCCGGCCCTAACAGCGGCCGTCCTGAGTGTGGTTCTTTTTCCAGGAGAATGTCCGAAAGGTACTTTATTTCAAGTCCCAGGACCCCAAATCCCTTGCTACAGTCACCACAAAAACACAACTTATTAGACAAATTCAACATACACTGATGTACATTGGACTGACGACCAAGATGTCCCTATGTCCTAAAATGAATTAGGCTATTAACAACCTTAACTACAATAGATTTATTACGGAATCTACTATCCAATGCTAACGTTCCTCATCGCACTATCATCTGGCAGTGAAACCTGTAGCTGGTTTTGTTTGTGAATCACCAGTTAATGTGATACGAGATATCTTTATCGAGTTCACATCGCACGACTGGAAGTGCCGTGGAGTTTTGCCGCTCTTCAAAAATCTGACTTTCTCGGCTTGGAATCGTCCCCATTATCTTGGGATCTACTACTGATCCACTTATGATAATTTTATATTAGTCTGACTGTGTCCTGTAGGGGGTCACACCTCGCTTTACAGGTATATTTAGTGTGTTCTTGGCTCATCCTATCTTTCGGTAAGATATGTTTCTCTGTTCTGTAATGCTACGCTTTTGATTACTTTTTGCTGAATAACAATGGGATCCTAGTTGGATCCAGTATGTACACAGGGTGGGTGGGGCAAGGAATTATGTATAATACGGTATAATAATACTAGTGGACCCATGCGAGAACTGTCGCATTTGTATAAACCACCTGCCTGCCTTAATGGTATGCAGGCTCGACGTGACACAGTTCTAACAGGAGCTATCATCTTGTTTATTTCTTTAATCGCACTTTTTAAACAATTATATTTCTCTTTCTTTTGAATGCTCAGTTGTTACATTTGTGAGACTGACTGCGTAGTACAGCGGTAACGTTCTCGTCTGCTGTTCCCAAGGTTGCAGGATCGAATCCTGGCGCAGTCAATTGGCATTTAAGGGTGCGCAAATGCGATTGAGCCGTGTCAGTAGATTTACTGGCATATCAAAATGATTCCCTACGGGGAAAAATTCTGGCACCCCGGCTTCTCTAAAAGCCTCAGTAATTAAGAGGGACGTAGAAACAAATAACATTATTATAGGTTACTTGTGAGCATCCCATGTGTATAAACTACCCGCCCGGCTTAACTGTTACGCGAGCTGGACGCAACACAGTTCTTACAGGGGCTATCGTCGTGTTCATTTGTTTAAACGCACCATATAAATACATATATATATAGGTACACTGAGGTGTAAAAGTAAGCGCAACACTGAACTTTTGTAAATTATATCTATTTAAATGCTATAAAATACACGTAGACCTACTTGATCATTAGTATTTCTTATTATAACTCCTAGAATACTTCTACACATATTCGAACCTATAGACATCTTTTGTAACTCTTCAACTCACTGTCTTTTCACGATAATTAACAACATTATGCAGATTTTCGAAAATTGTGTCCAACGTTAAATTTGTTACTGTATATTGTGCCCGTTAGACGGGGATTTCGGGAAGCCACCGGTTTCAAATGGCCCATCCAAGATCCTCCTCCAACCAACGCACACGTATGGGAAACGACTCATTCATGGACTGGTTCAGCACAAAAGTCTGCTCTCGGGGGTGTCGGGAATTGGTGAGGTTCTATTCTTAACCAGCCCAGAGGAATGCATCGGCATAAAAAATAAGCAAGAAAGAGGCCAGTCTTAAGATAAAACCCAATGAATTCATTTATTCAAGAACAGATCCCTAACATATTATGAGAGGTGTCAAACGGCTAGTCCGTACTAACCTGCCCTGAAATAAAGATTTAAAATATTCCTAACTGTGAATCTAATTTAAGACTCCCATAATCCTAAATACAAAAATATTAAACAATAGCAAACTAACTAGGAGCATGACACGTAAAAGTAGCCCTAAGCAATTACATCGAAAATAATTACGGGAGGTTAACGACATCATTGAATTTAAAGCAAAGCAAGACATTTACATGTTTACAAATACTAGGATTCATTTATATTTACAAACTAGGGACAAATATCTACGTTACGACGGTGTCATCTCCAACATTTACATTTATCTTTAATTCTCTGATCTAATCCTGTCTGAAATTTAATTAAAATAAACGAGAAGCGTTTATTATAAATCGAAAAATCAAAACTATGCACAATTGTCCTAACAACAAAAATAATTAAACTGTTTACAACACAAATATTTACAACATGTAAGCACAGCCTGCCTCCACGATTTGCCACTCTTTGTGATAAACTGTCATAAGTGTGTGGACATATGGGTAAAGAAATGAAAAGAATAGCCTGCAACTGCTATGACAATCAAAGAAATTACCACGACTCACGTTGCCACCAATATGATGCGTGGACTAATGATATCACGCCACCAATTGGCCGTCGTATAAAATGTCAGATAAAGTGTCAAAATGTGTATCAAAAATAACGACGAACATCAATTTCTAAAGTTCGGTCCACCAAAATATACTAGGTTTAACATTCAGTTGTTATTTAATATCAGGGAATTATTTATGCATGATTTATGATCATAAAAATCCTGTCACTTGATTAATTTCCTTTTTATATTTTTTATGCCTCAGAATGTTCTTGTTATTTTTACGGACCATGAAATTCGTCCAGTGTATTCAGGTGTGGTCAACGAATCCATCTTAAATATCTCATAACTTCAACTTCATAACTTCAGAACTTCTTAATTTCTTAGACACTCTGTGTCTTTAACAATAACATGGATTCGTCAATCCAGCTACCATCGGTCAACACGACATATGAGTTCAATGTTGCCGGAAAATATGGGGGTTCTATCCTTCAGAACAACACCTCATAATAACATCTACTACAAGACTACAATTAGTGTAGATCCCTGATTTATACACATTATAATAATAATAATAAAAAACAACCAAGTTACTTTATTATGTCAGCTATCAGCTGTTCCAAGACAAGTATAATCATATGTGGAACTCCATAAACAGTGCTCTCATAATAGCACGCAGTAAATCTGATTCAAATGCCTGTATTGTTCATATAATTTATGTGAGACCTCATTTATAATTCATTGTCGAACTAGCGATACTTCGCTTCCAAGTCTTTCAGTTCATTTGATAATAGTCCACTTAGAAGTGGTAATAACGAAAGAAAATCTGTACACACAAAGTTCATTTGTTTAATAAAAGCGAATAACGGGACCTTGTTTGCCTGTGATTTAACTGCGGAATGGCATGACCTTCTAGATTCAATTTATACATTTACATAAGGTTTGCATGGCAGTGTAGCCTATCAACTTCCTACAAGATTATTAGCATTGACCTCGTCTACCAGCTGGGAACTCGTTTCATTTGTTACGTGTGGCTCGCAACCAGCTGACCGCCAGCCAGCTAGAAATGATACGCTTGTTATAACATTACCGCCTGCTCGGCGTGTAAAAATCTTTGTGGAATAACTAAATAAATCCACACTTCTTCTTAATAATAAAACCCTACCTAAATTGTGCATTGTGAAACCGACTATAACTAATCTGTGGTTCCAACCCTTTACAAAGATTTACTGAATCATTGGTTCACTCACAGGACGCTGCATGTCGTGGATTGAGACTTGCTTTAGGATGGTTGGCGATCTCAGATAATAGCTCTTATTACTTCCACATGCCTTATGCTTGTAGATCCATTGCTCATTCCCCACGGCATTTTAGCTTAGCACATCTTCCTTCCTTCAGTAAAGTGGTAGTATTCATCCATAGCCATTGTGATTTGGAATAGTGTAGACTCCATGTTAAACGATGATGATTTGGGACAGGGGTTTTCACTGTTATATCTACGTTACACTGTTCAATTATTTCCTCACTGAACTTAAGGTGCGGTTATAAAATTGCCCATGAACTTCCGCAACTGCTTCTACAATATCACTTGTGTGATATGCTCACACTAATACTGGCACTGGCGTATTGCAACGCTTAACACGTGGTCACAGTTTATAGTACAAAAATTATTCTAGCCCAAATTTTCAATTACCGTATGTGAATATTCGTAGCACTCTGTAATGATGTTTTACAACATTAGATATCACTGTTCTCTTAAATTACACTCACAAAATGTACTTTACCAAAGTACGTGAATTCTCCTCCATGCGGTCGACGAATTAACTCAGTCACGTTTTTATCAATTTTACTAACTGTACGTAAACGAGCCCAATACGGCTTCCAATACACTTACTAATTCAGCTTTAGCAATTGCCACTGCTATTCATGCAGGGATGCTTTACAATTTCTCGACTACTGTCGGATTTCAACGTTGCACTTAGCAAAATATAACTCACGCAAAGTATGCGCCTGTCTCCTCGAGACGCACGACTAGAAGTGTGTGTGTGTGCAGTCGACGTAACTGACGTCGAGCCTCGTGTGCCATACAAAATCCACATTTCACCTTTCTGCGATGTAATAAATGTTCTTAATATCACCAAAAATTCGTAAATAATTTATAATAATTTTCAGGGTGTCCAAAACATGTATAAATTTCCCATAAGTAGAATTTTGCTCAATTATTATTTCCCGCTGAGTTCAAAGAGTTTACATTCAAGTCGGGTGCATTCAGTGCTGTTCCAATGGCACTGCGCCCTTCAGATCATCTTGGCGTACAATAGCCAAATCGAACATGCACTATCGGGTGCAATTTTGAATATCTGTTCTTCTTTTCCATTCCTCTCAATAAACTGCACACATTGAATACTAAGAAACGAGCATTGCCTCCTCTGGCCCTCCGTAATTCCTGGAGTCGCTGAGGCATTATTCTAAGCGTTGTAATGTCCTCCTGCGGTATTTTCACCCATTCTTCCCGTAGCATCACTCGACTTTCTGCCAAGGACTCAGGAACACGTCTTCTTACATTTCTCCCCGTAATAACCCACACGTGCTCGATGGGGTTCATATATGGACTCCGGGCAAGCCACACCAAAGTCTGGATCCCCACATCTTCCAGGTACTGCTACACACGACGAGCAATAAGGGGGCGTGCATTATCTTGCATGAGGGGAAATCGAACCCCAATAAAAGGAGCAAATGGCACTACATGCTCCCGCAAAATTTCTTCAATGTATCTGTGGGATGTGAGAGCACCATTCTCTATGAAAACAAGCTCCGTCCTAGCCTCTAAGCAGATACCTCCCCAAACCATGACTGATCCTCCATGAAATGGTAGTAGTGGTTTTTGGAGAGTACGGTGACCACCTCCACCTCACCCACCTCACAAGATGGAGGTGGTGCGATATCTCTCCAACGCATGGTCGGATTTTGACAAATGAGGTGTCGTTGAACTCGGGCTGACACCTCTTTTCCATTGAACAACATCTTTCCACCCCAAAATAAAACCTACCCCTACTAGGGGATGAAATTTTAATTTTTAGAAAATCTCGCTTTCCAAATGCGACATGTGGGATTTTGAATGTTAATATGAAATTAAACGTTGTTTTACACAAGAGACATGTGTACGGAGGAAAGCCAATATGAATTAACCTGCTTATTTTTTGTTTTTACGCATGCCCACTCATAGTTTTTGTAAGAGGGCGGGCTTTTTAAAGATGGCGGCTGTAGTGTAACCTAACCTAACCCAACCCACGAGGGGTGATCAAAAAGTATTACAAGTAGCGCTTGTCGATAGGCAAACCAATAATCGAACAGGGCATGTCAGGCCTTGAGATGAGAGCCCCTGTCATTGTTGATTTGTCCCTTTGGACTGGTCCCTGTGGACGGGTCCCTGTTGACAGGTCATTGTTGACAGGTCCTTGTGGACGGGTCCTTGTTGACGGGTCATTGTTGACGGGTCCTTGTTGACGGGTCCTTGTTGACAGGTCCTTGTTGACGGGCCCCTTTTGACTGATCCCTGGGCCGATAACCTAGATGTTAGACCCCTTAAAACAGCAATTATCATCATCATCTTTTGACTGATCCTTTGGACCGGCCCCTTTGGCCTGCTCCCTATGGACTGGCCAATGAAATGTATTCAAATTATGCCAAAGGGCCTAACTACATTTGTATGTAAAGCAGTGTGTTGAACTGACGTTGTTCGCCAGCCCTCACTACTACAATCTCATAACGATATGAAAGGAAAGTGACGAAATACATGTGAACACGTGCGAGATGACATTATTACCACCTCCCTTGTGAAAACCACATATACGCTAACATGTCACATCCTGTTTTGGTTCGTACGTGAGAAAATGCAAGTTCATGTGTAATATGACCTAACACACAGGTGTTCACCTTGAACGTTAGCTGTGAACGTGCGCGATAAGAGCTAACAAGTTACATCCTGTTTTGAGTTTGGTGGGAGGTCAAGGGGAGGAGAGGGGGAGAGTCGGTGTAAGAGAGAACACAGGTGAAGAGAGAAATAAATATGTATTGCTTATAATAATACATGTGGAGCTGAGGACTGTACACACATAGGGCTATAGGTTAAGTACAACATGAGTGAATAAATAAATACAAGGTGCACAGTTTCATACAACATGTAATTTATTAATCCATGAATTAAAGGCTGAGCTAAATCCCAACCATTTTACATATAGTTTATTTCCTTTTTGTTTCAACACTTTTTCCACAAGGTAATGATTTGGAAACGCTGTATTTTGGAGTTCTTGGAGATAAAACCTGCCTTTTATGGGTTGATGGTTGAGGTCCTCGAGTAAATAGGTGACTGGACTGTTCAGGTTGACTTGTCGAATTCGAAATAGTTCAGTCCCCCAATTTGGTGTGTGGCCCTTGTTGAAGATAGACTTAAATTTGCTCACACGAACATAGTCCCCGATGTTAAGGCGATGACGTTTAGGGTCTGCTGTTTTTATGGGGATTAACAGTTTATCCAGTCGCGGAATATTTTTGGTTACAAGTCGTGGCTTAGTCCCAATGGTTCTGTGTTTGCTGTCATTGTAACGTGATACTAGCTCAGGTAATAAGTCCAGCCAGCGATATGAGCCTTGAGCGGTAAAGGCTTTCCACATATGGGTTTTCAATGTTCGGTTCAACCGCTCGACCACACTGGCTTTGAGATTGCTGTATGTGGTGTAATGGTGAATATCCTTAGATTTGAGAAAACTGGAGAAATCCTTGTTGAAAAATTCCTTTCCCTGATCGGTTTGTAACAACTGAGGTTGACGTTTGGATTGCTGAATAATATGTTTACAGGCCTTGGTGACTTGCGGACAAGATTTGCGACTCACGGGTTGAACAAATGCCATTTTGGAATACACATCAATGACCGTCAACATATAGCGTACACCATCGCTAACACTAGCATAGGGAATCATTTCCATTAAATCGGCTTGCCAAAGTTCATCCACACCTTGTGAAATCACCTTAAGTCGTGGATAGTGACGTCTGGCTGGACGATGCAACTCATGAGCAATACCCACTTTAATGGGTGAAGGCTTAAACAATAATTTTGGCATTTCGAAGTTCTTCTTAAATTTCTTGAATTTCCCAATCGTGACCGGTATGACCGGCTTGACGTGAAGCATGCAACAGCTGTAGTCGCTGGACGAGCTTATTGGGATTGTGCCAGTAGGTAACATCCACAAGGGGTTTTAATGGTTTAAATGTCACTCCCGAAGCGGACACTTTACGACGACCACTTTGGCTGGTGGGGAACATTTTTGCAATGATGGTTTTATATTTTTGAGATATATTGGCATTCACTTGTTGAGTGGGATCATACTGTCTTTTGTGGGCATGGGTGTCCAATATAATGGATTTATATTTGGCAAGGTCCTCTGGCGTATAATCATGGGAAGAGGGCATCCGAGAGAATAGCAGCTTTAACAGTCCTGGTGTTAATTTATAATTGATCTTTTTAATGACAGCTTTAGAACGAGCAAATTTAATCGATGAATCCCCAATTTTAAAACTATCATCCTCATAGTGAACACCGTATGTGGTATCTGTGTTTCCAATAAATAAATCAGTTAAATAGGGTTCCAGTGTTGATCCATAATATTTTATTACAATATTTTTCAGTTGAGCTTTATGTTGAGGGGTGGCCAAGAGTTGTGAAAACGGCGACGATCTGGAAGGGCAAGTTGTTTCAACCATGGCCATGGATTTCTTTTTTCGTAAAAACTCTGCGAGGGGTGAGGTCTTTTTTGAGGTGTAAACACTTGTTCCTCGTCATCCTCAACCTCGCTAACACTAGTTAAATCTTCCTGTTCCTGTTCCTCTTCCTCTTCCTCAGGGTCCTTGTGGGGCGACTGAGTGGCTTGTGAAACGGTAGGTAGCGTTTCAGATGGCTTGAAAGAGGGTTTCAACATGGCTTTTAGCGGAGGTGCTAAATGTTGTTGAATAAACAAAGCATGATCCGCACGTGATCGTTTCAATTGACGGAACTTTTGGCGAATAGTATTTTTTGCTCTTATTATATGCTTTTTCAATTGACTCTCTGCTAACACCATGGTGTCTTGACAAATGACTTGAGAGGGAATGACATAGTGCCTTAAATAGCAATAAAATGATCAAACCCTAAGCGATACCGCCCTTGGTTGAGTTCACTTTGTTTGTCAATCACTAAACAGGCATGACGTTGAGTGTTTCAGCACTTAGCACACAATTCTGTAAACATTTGAAAGGCCATATCCGGATTCACATGTTCATTGTAAATGTGACGACTGTTCCTCTCGTCCTGACGAAATAAAACAATGACATTGGCATTGTCACGAATCAACTGTTTTGACATTTTAGAATACGTTTGTCCAAGATAGAAGCAATCGATATGTTTGTGTCGACCCATGCTGAAGTAGCATTGAATGATGCCTTGTCGTTCAGTGGATACATCATCGAAAATCATGAGTGAATCAGGCTTTACCTCATCCGGTGAAATAACATTTTCTTGCATGGAAAATGTGAAATAACCCATATTCTCATTTTGTAATCCAGACATGACTTGATCCAGAAACACGTAGAGGGGTTGGTAGAGAGATTTTGCAAAAATATAAATATTTTGAAAACGCAGACCATTGGGCGCTGTAATAAGCGTCAGCAAAAGATTAGTCTTTCCACATCCCGAAGGCCCCACAATGATGCAGCGAATGTAAGATGGAAACAGTGAACCATGGCGTTGTTCACGTGATGCGGACAGAGATGGGAAACCATTTTCCCCACGGGGAATGACTCTTGCTGCTTAATAATCTTCATTTCAACTAAGGCTTAGAGATGCTAGCAAGCTGTCTATATACATGAAACCGAACCTTGTCATAGAAAGAGTAGACTCGTACTACAGGTTGACGATGGATGTCTTTGGACGTGCATTGATGGCCAAAGCTAGGTCTGTTCCCATACATGATCCTAAACAAGACACAGATCCTGCTAATAAACACTATGTGGATAGGTCTGTAGTGCCACGCACAAAACAGGGAGATTATGACTTTAAGGGAAAGCGGTTAACCCATGTGAAACACCCTCAAGTGTCTACAGACGTTACTACAGAAAAGTATGTGGATAACAAGGTGCATGAGTTATATAACAAAGTGCCTCAGCTTAGTGTGGATGGCTATACAGCTAATCATCACCGCATTATTCACGGGGAAGACCCACAAGAAGATGATGATGTCTGCACCAAACGCTACCTCACCTACCAAATGAAAAGCCTTTATAAATTTATTCCATCTATATTTTAGTGTATCTTACAAATGAAAAACCTGTGAATGATAGGAACCATTTTCCGCTATTCCATGACCAGCACCTGACCTATGTGCTTGCTTCGGGTTTAAACCACTATCGATTACACTATGAGGGAACCATTCACATGAAATACGCGATGCCTGATGAAAACCATTTACATGTAGAGATAAACGGTCATAGGATGTTGGTCCATAACCATGAAATAGTCAATGCAGGTGACGAATTATCCTTTCACCTCATGTTGACATGAGATGAAAAGCAAGCTGGAAAAACCATAAACGATTTCCCGCTTTATGTGGAATTGGAATATACAGCCATGAAATAACAAGCTGACGTTAGTTATGACTTAAACATTCCTGTGAAAGGTTGTTGGTCATCATCATGGTGAAACAAAGATATTTGGTAAGAAAGAATAAAAAGACTAAAAATAAGACCCTCTCATTGGAAAAGCATGGGCGTAAGGCATTCGTGGACAAGCCCTCGCGTAAGAAAAAATAAAAAATAATGTGTTGACCATAAGGAAAGCTCTTCGAGCGGCACAGAGACATGTTATTCCAAAATGTCAGCGACAGGGTTCAAAACAAGGGCGAGTGATTCCCGTCCCCAAACGAGCTGGATTTTTACCTGCATTATTCGCTGGTCTGGCTGTTCTGGGTTCAATTTTGGGCGGTGCCAGTGCGGTGGCAAAAACTATTAAAGCCGCACAGCAGGGCAAGCAACAACTAAAACAAAGTCAGCGACGCAATGAAACGATGGAAGCCATTGCTATGGGGGCTAGAAATGCTAATTTGAAGCCAACCTTTTATCAACAAGGATTTGGAATTTCACCATTTCGAAATAAAATAAAAAACATCTTTAACCTCAGCCATAGCAAGACATGCCCTGACGCATCAACAAGTGGAAAGCTATGCTAAACAACTAAAGCTTTCTCATTTTCGAGGTGTGTTTATGCGAAACCAATTACCCCCACGACCCTGGAAACAGGAATGTGCTGTTGTCAATTTGGATGATCACCGAGGACCAGGAACACATTATGTAGCTTATGTCAAAGAGGGATCAAACGTATGGTACTTTGACAGTTTTGGGAACTTGCCCCCGCCCATGGAATTAGTGACCTATTTTGGAAACAGGATCAAGATATATTATAATGTGAAACGTGAGCAAACATTTAACAGCCAACAGTGTGGACGTTTGTGTTTATTTTTTTTTATATAAGACGCAGCATAAGCAAAAACGTTAACAGTATGTCAGCGGAAAGTAAGACGTTTACACTGCATGGACGCGGACCTGAAGTCAGCCTATACTTTTACCCGCCTATTGAATTGAGTGAAAGACCTTATGGTTTAGGACTTGTTTCACTTGAAACGTACAATCGAATATACAACATACGTGAAAATGTGAACAACAAGTTTTACTATGATGATTGTGTGCTCACCCTGAACTCTGGTGGATATACGATAGATGACATTTATGAACACATTTATGTGGTGTTGATCAATGAATTTGGTTTAAAGTCATTTCTCGATGGAACGCACAAGTTTGAACTTGTAGGAAATACCAACACTCATCGCTGCAGTACTTTTTCTACATTCAAAATTAACTTTAAAACACACCCCGATTCCATTGGTCCATTACTAGGATTTAAACCACGACTGTTGGAGCCCAACAAAAAACATGAATCAGCCCATGAAGTGAAATTCATTGAGGACCATCACGTGTCGGTGACGTATAATATTATTAGCCAAGTGTACACCAATCAAGAACCATCACATTCGCTTTATGACTTTATTGTAACATCGCCCAATGGCTATATTATTCGTGAAACTCCTCCAGTGTTGCTTTTTCATTCTGTGGCTGTCGATGGTATTAGTAATATAACATTAAGACTGATCAATAGAGATCAACAACTCATTGATCTAGATTCTACCACACCAGTGACTTACAAGTTGGTGTTAAAGCCACTATGAAGTTTGTGTATAAAGAAACAACACCGTCTAGGAATGGTGTTAGTTGTTTGCCACGTGAATACACGTAACATCTAAGGACAAGCAGATTTTACAGCATTTGGGTTACCACGTCAACCCCCATGATGAATTCTATCCTAGAGGTAGCGAACCACATCGAGGAGCAACCAGGAGTGGTAAGAATTGATCTTCATTCCTATCAAGCTCAAACACCTGGACTCAATAACAATGATGAAATTCAATTTGTTATCAACAACCAAGATATTTACACCCTACCGCATGAAAGTGTCATTCAGATTGAAGGTCGGCTCACCAAAGCCGATGGCTCTACACCTACCACATCCAAGTTAGCCAACCATGCTTTTGCCTTTCTGTTTTCTGAGGTGCGGTATGTCATTAACGATATCGTAGTGGATAGCACTCGAAATGTGAGTATTTCCAGTGTCATGAAACTATATCCCTCTTATAGTGAGGAAGAAGGTAAAACACTTTGCATGGCGGGTTGGTGCCCTGGCTCGACCAATGACTGGATGTTACACACGGATGGCACCTTTACTGGATTTTTACCTCTTAAACTGATTTTAGGCTTTGCCGAAGATCACCAGCGAATTGTGGTGAATGCGAGGCAAGTGCTTCATTTGGTGAGAGACAGGAGTGATAATAATGCACTCAAGGGAGCCGACAATGCCCCCATAGATTCAAAAATTCAACTACAACGCTTGCTATGGAAAGCGCCTCATGTGACCCTTAATGATAGCAAAAAACTGGACATACTCAAAATGGTTAAAGAGAGATATGCCTCTACCCATGGAATTTAGAAGCTGGGCACTGCATGAGTACCCGCTATTGCCCACCACCAACACACACAGTTGGTCTGTAAAAACAGCCCGCTATACAGAGAGACCTCTCTACATGATCGTAGGTTTTCAAACAAATCGCAAGTATCAACAAACCAAAGATGCCACGCAATTTGATCACCTGCAATTAAGAAATGCACGTCTTTTCCTCAACGGTGCTGTGTTTCCCTATGAAGGACTGGTTTTAGATTTTTCAAAAAATAAATTTGGCCCCCTGTACGACTTGTTTTCTAAATTTCGATGGTCGTATTATCAAAAAGAGAATTGTCCCATGTTGTCACCCCAAGCTTTTAAGACAAGGGCGCCGCTGATTGTCTTTGACTGTTCCTACTTGGAAGAGTCTGTCAAGCCATCCAATATTGACATTCGACTAGATTTTGAAACGCATGATAATGTTCCAGCCAATACGACGGCCTACTGTTTGATCATTCATCACAAACAAGTCAACTATTATCCACTGTCCAACCAAGTGACAAGTGTATAAATAACAGGTCAACCTACGTCAAGCCGCCCAGTCATGTCTTGCTTTAAAGCATCAAGAGACGACACACCCATGAATTTAAAATCTGAGGAACAACATCTCAAGACCTTTGTGATGTGGCCGGTGCCTTTCATAAACCCTCAAGCCTTGGCGGCCGCTGGGTTCTATTATTTAAAAACAAGAGATGAAGTGAAATGTGCCTTTTGTCCCATCATCATAGATCAATGGGAAGAAAGTGATGAACCCATGAAAGAACATCAGCGCTGGTTACCTGCCTGCCCCTACCTGTGTAGAATGGATGTGGGTAATATACCCTGTCATTCAAGTTACCCCTCACTGGTGCCTCTGAGTGATGGAAAAAGTTACGATACGTGTGGACTTTATGGTGTCAACGGTGCTTCGGTGAGCAGCTCACAGTCAAAAACACCTAGTTTAGAGACATTGGGATATCATCGGTGTTATGGACGCTATAAACATAAAAGACTTTTTTGTTGTATGAGTTGGTACCGCCCCTATCCTAGAATGACGAAAGAATGTAAAACTTGTTATGCTAATAAAATAATGTAATAACAAATTGGTTGTTGTTATATTATTATTTCTTATGCTCCCTGTCATATCCTAACCTCCATAGTGACTACTCAATGTTTTTATTTTCTTTTACTAGAATGGAATGTAAGTAAATGTCATGGGCACACCTTACTGAACAATTGTCAGTCTGTGGTCAGTTGGACTTGATACAGACAAGAGTGAACATGTTGCGTACACTGATTGTCGACTGTCAAGGGTTTAAAATTGGAGATAACAAATTTATATTTAAAGAAGTGGCCATCCTCGATTGTTCCACATTTTGGATATCGCAAGCTACCCATTTGGTGTTTAAACCACCCTATGCGTTTGATTTGTTGTGTGATAAAGACCGTAAACAAACCCAGTGGATTGAAACTCATATGCAACTAGACTGGAAGCAAGGAACCATTTCATATAAGCACCTTGACATGGTCATGAAAGCCCACTTGTCTTCTGCCCATGTGGTATTTGTGAAAGGTAGTGAAAAACGTCAATGGCTACAACCATTTTTGGCGTCTTACTGTCAATGTACCGATTTAATGGACATGGGCTGTCCCTCGCTGCAAACACTCATGGAACGCTGCCCCTGTGACAACATTACCCATAAAGCCTTGGCACAGGTGTGGCAATTGTTTCATTGGCTAACCACCAATACCTGCTGGGAGTTGTTAAATGAAATTAAACTCTAGGTTTACCTGTGAATGACACCAGTGAGATTTCTACAAGCGATGTGTAAACATCAACGTGATACCATGGTGAAAGGGGATGCTACTGATAAAGCGATTGGAAAGTTTTTTGTGTGTAAAAAGAAACTAGACAGTTTTACCAAAGAAGAATTATTGGCTCTTCCAAAATCGTTCATTTATTATGTGGCAGCAAATGCAATGAAAGAAATCTGGCAACATGTACCAAAATCATGGACTCAAGACCCTGTGTTAAGTGAATTGCAACCATGTACAGATTATGATCACCATAAGCAAGTGGCCATGGCAAAAATACCCTCTATGCGACAGTGTGCTACTTGTCAGCTGGTCAAACTCTATCACGGTCATAAAAGTCAGTGTAAAGACTTTGTTTCCTCATTCCACGAGTGTGATGGCGAGAAAAAGCAACAACATCAGCATCGTCCACAGATGAAGAGGAAAATCAAACCATTTCTCCACCTATGGAAAAGGATACGTCAAACTTGTACTGGTCATGGCGTCATTGACAAAGTCATTCAATACTTACCTTTTGAAATCCATCTTCCTGGTTATCGTTTTTATGGTGCTGGAACGAAGCTGAATCAACGTTTGCAACTTGGTGATGTACCTGTTAATCCTTTAGATCAAGCGTGCAAAGAACATGAGCTTTCTTATCGCCATAGACATCCTGCATTAAGACGTGTGGCGGATAAAGTATTGTTAAAAAAGCTAAACAACGTTTGACATCTTGTGATGCCTCAGTGGGAGAAAGGTTGGCAGCCCTCATTGTGATTTGTGCTATAAAAGGAAAGTTAATGATGAGTGGACATGGACATTGAAAAGGATTGAGGAATTGGTATTTTCTTTGTATTCTATTTTGTAAAGCCCTATTTGTTGTGAAATAAAAACAAGGTTTATCAGATCACAATGTCTTTTAATTTTTTTAAATGGTGATAGCCATTTCTTTATTTTTTCACACAAGGATATTTTCAATTTCCACTTTACATTTTTACATTACCCTTGTTTAGTTTTACATTTTGTACATTTAAAAAATAATAATTTTTAACCATTTTTCACACATGGATATTTACAATTTTCACTTTACATTTATACATTGTCTTGTTCAGTTTTTTCACATTTTGTACATTTTTAAATCATTTGTTTAACCATAATATAAAAAGCAAAATTTTAAAGTAAAGTGTATTATTTTAAACTAAAACTATAGTAGTCTAACAGTATACATTCTACGTACAGTTTTACAAGTATATCACAAAATAAAACACACTACAAATGATACAATATGGTGAACATTAGACTTAAGTAAAGTAATAGTCGTCAATGCGACGGTTCCCCCAAGCAAGAGTATCAAATGTGTTGGGTATAATGAATCGTTTGTTGTCTTCATTACTTAAAGCAACTTTGTTCAAAAAATTTGTATGTAGCTGATGATTTTTACTTCTAAATACACACATTTTCTTATATAATATAGGTGGGTTACTGACTATACAGTTTTTATAATCACTTATGTCTAACACTTTACTAACAACATTCTTTTTCACTCCTTTTAATTTTTTTTATTACTACATCATCAATTGTCATATAGCTGTATGATTTAGATTTTGTGCCTACAAAGGTGTCTATAACAACACCAGCACATTCATTCTTAAATTTTCCTAGAACCTTTTTGTTTATTAGAGGTAAATGGTAGATATTATCCTTGGGATAGTCATTTGTATCCAGTGGCGGCTCGTAGATGAAAAATCAGGTGAAGAGAGAAACTCTAATTTCAGCAGTGCTCGATTGCTTTTGTGAATATTGATTTTTTTTTCGTATTTTAGAGCTAAAATATCTACTCGCTCGTCCTGAAAATGATTTTTGTTACTTCTCATTTTCACCACCAGGCATATGCTGGTATGGTTCCTTTCAATAGGTCCACGGCGATTTCCTTCCAAAATCCCTTCCCTGACCCGCCCTGCAAAGAAAATGCATGGCCATTGCCTGCATTAATAGAATTAATATAATTCCTTAAAGTTCCCACGAGTTACAGTAAAGTTTAAAGTTCATAGGAACTCTCTTCCAGAGGATATGACGAGAGTGAGACCTCAAGTATAGAACAACTCCAATTACAAGCCTATTTAAAGTCACATTCTCATTATATCTAACTCCACATACAGAGCTTGCAGAAAGTTTAGGGACAGGCCTAAATTTAGTTTGATGCACATTTGTCCCAAAAGTAACAGCATTTCAGTTATTGTTTTACATTATGTTATTAGACATCTATATGAGGGGTTTTCATTAAAAAGTTCGCTGCTCTAGCTCTAATACTTTTGGAGATGGAATGTTTTACCTTTTTGTAAACAGGGCAAAAAACCTGGTTTTCCTACTAATGAAATGTTTTCGTTCTAAAAAACTGCTAATCCTACAACTATGAAATCTTTACTGCTGTTTTACTACAATATATCAATCATAAACATAAAAATACAACCTAGGTAAAGAAATTACTACTCATTTGATGGCCTCTCAAATAAACTTTCTTCCCCGGTAATTTTGGCGGCAAAATTGGTCAATTTCGTTCCATGATAACTTCCGATTGGCAACATTTCGAGAAAGTACCCACAGCCGATCCATCACAAACAAGACACGGAGAAAACAACTGCGTAGTCAGAATAGCTCGAAGTGTTTCCAATCGGAAGTTATCGCGAAACGAAATTGACCAATTTTGCCGCCAAAATTACCGTACTGGGGAAGAAAGTTTGTTTGAGAGGCGACCAAATAAGTAGTATATTTTCCAAGGTTGTTATGTTTATGATTGCTATATAGTAGAAAAACAGCAGTAAAAATTTCATAGCAGTAGGACTAGCAGTTTTTGAGAAAGAAAACATTTTAGTAAGAAAAACAGTTTTTTAGCCTTTTTTACAAAAAAACATTCCGCCTCCAAAAGTATTAGATCTAGAGCAGCGAAATTGTAAACGAAAACCCCTCATATAGATGACTAATATTATCAAGTAAAACAATGACTGAAATGCTGTTACTTTAGGGACAAATGTGCATCAAACGAAATTTAGACATGTCCCTAAACTTTCTGCAAGCACTGTAGTCTTGCATTTTCCCTCAAGGCGTCAGATAACGTGGTAGTGTTTCTTTTGAGTGTTCTACTAATCTGTAACTGGCACTTCAAATGTTCCTCTCTGTCTTTGTGTTTGTTCAACCCTCGCGTAGGCCTAATGTTTTGGAAATCACCGAAACTTGTTGATTCCACACACCACATTTGTTACTAAAAAGTAAGCAAGGCTAACAGAACAGGTTGTTTTTAAGAATACAACTACTGCACAAGCATGTGAACTGCTCGAACCAAGATCCCTTGCAATGAAGGCTATAACATTTGCCGGGTTTCTTAATATCTTTTTAGTACACAGTTCTATTAATTAATTTGGCCGTCCACAATTTAATAACTCCCCTTTGTCTTCGTCTTTCCACCTACTGAAGGGAATTTCTAATAAAAGTAATACCGTGTCTTTCACTGGAAATATTATTACACTAAAAGCCATCAACTTTCATCAACAACAGGGTAAGTAACGTAATAAATAAATATTATTTATTGGGAAAATAAATACAAGCTTCAGCATAAAAGAAAAGAAGCCTGACGCAACGTCAACTTTCAACAACTGGACTTGACGTATTGGCTTGGAGACACAGCAAAGTCTTCACTCGACTGTCTAACGGCAGGTAATGACGTCACACCCGATTTCAGGTTGCCATGGCAACGAGACGAAGTGGCTGACGTAAACACGTTACTTCGTCTCCTGCAGATTCTCCTCCAAGTTACGACAGCACAATCTAGCGACAGGGAGTTCAACTGACACAAGGCCGACATAGAGCCTCGCCAGTAGGTAATCTGTGAGCCTCGCTTGCGTACCTTCTAGCAACGGACTGTAGAAATAACAGTACACTATAAAAAATACACGATAAAATAGCACAAGACAACTGCAACATTTTCATTTAAATAAGAAACTATAATGTTTATCTTACGAGATGGCTAGTGAAGAGGCTCTTCACTCCCTTCGCCTGAATAGCCGCTACTGCTTGTATCAAACCTATTTAGCTCGGTTTTGATATCCTCATAAAAATCATCAGTTTTAAATTCATAAATAAAAGAATCTGGATCTGTATAAAGTAATTTTGCATTATCATGATAGTTTTTCATAACATAATCATAGTGAAATTCATACATAAGTGTTTTTGACAATTCCAGAATGGCGTAACCCACATATATGGGTTTGTTGTAGGTTACTTTAAGACGATTAATTTGTATTACAACTTAATCCTCATGGAAGTTAGGCTTGCTTATTAAGTTGTTCGCACCATACCTTTGACCTTCTTTCTCCCACTTTGTTATCAGCTGTACATCAACTCGCTTGTCAACATTCCCCATAGTCTTTCCAAAAACACTATTATTCATAAGTTTATAAAAATCTTTTTCAAAAGCATTTGTTGATAGTGTTCATAAATTATTGTTCAGATCAATATATGGTTTGAGCCATGCTGACTCATGAAATTGTAATACACGATGAATTTTAGTTAGTTTTAATCCATACTGTAGACACTGTTTTAAGTTTCGATAATGTATTACATATTTACATTTATCATTTACATTAGCAATTAACATTTTTGTTAGTGATGTTATGTACGGAGATTTCATATTCTCAGGACAGAATGGTAGATGTTCATTATGTAACTCTTTAGGGTACTCAAGATTTACCTCTAAAATATATCCTTTTTCATCGTTATCATTTAAAGTGTTAACATGGAAAACATCAATTTCAGGTTGTGTCAGCCACCGAAAATCTTTTAGTGGTAGGTACTGACACATAGCCCAACCATATTGGTTATTTGCATCAAGGTAGATGATATACTTTGACTCTTCACAAGGGTTATAACTAGGCATGTATTTATTATTTGCTTTAGAATACCGTCCACTACATTGGTTTAATCCACCTCGAATTGATGATTTTATAAAATTAATCATGTCTATATCAGTCATCAATTCTAAATTTACTTTCGTTTTTTTTTCAACACTGAACTGAAACTTAACCCAGGAGCAGTAAAATACTGACAAGGATCAATGTCATAAGTTTTCATACAGACATTCCTAAAATTTTCAAACACATCTGCTAATAACATCACATCTGTCTTTAAATAGATGTCTGAAAATTCACCTAAAGTTTGAATGTCAAACTGTGTCCATACACGTTGTGCATGTAAATATTCATCATCACTGATATGACTTGTGTTTAAAGGACTGTAAAATGCATCTTTTGGTGGCAAAGAACACTCCTCAAGACGTTCCAGACAGTTAATATATTCATAAGGGAATATACCTTTTTGACGAATCAAATTAAAATCTTCTTCTTTTGGAAAGACACGTTGAATTTCACAAAACTGATCTGATTTTAAATTACTAGCAAGTTTATCGAGACTACTTGGCATAAAGCGGAATGAATCTAAAAATCGTAGTTTGATAGATTTTTTATTGTCAGTTTTGACGTATTTTGTAAACGATATGTATTGCTCCTTATTATTTGGAATCACATCGATTTTTACATCTGAAGCTCCAAATTCTTTAACGATAAAGTGGTTATCGTATTTGCTACCGTTATGTAGAATGACTGGAATGAATTTACTTACTCTATACCTTAAATTACATACTTGGTGAGCAGCACCACGATATTTTCCTGTTAAATTGTCATGATTCCGAACCCTATCTGTATGTAAACATTCGCCACATATAAAACAATTAGTTTCAGTTTCAAAACGCATTTGCTGTAATGATGTTAGTGACTCCATTGGAATTATAGTATTTAAAATAGAGGATATACGGATGGCATCTCTTTCAAGTCTTTCCATAAAAATTTTAGGTGCATCAGGTCCTCTATAGAGCTCAAACTTATTTAAAGAGTCATCATAACTACATTTAATATAATATGCAAAGCTAAAAGGTTCATGAATGTGAGTAGTGTTGGTAAAAGGTTTGGCTGGATTCGATGAACAAGTATTAAATGGCTTTAGCAAAGCTTCAAAGTCTGCATATATAACAAATGGTACTCGAAGCTGCTTTTCAAAGTCCTTAAATTTCAGAATGTTATTTCTAGGAGTAGGTAATACTGTACAAACATGATTACAACCCCATTTTTGATGTTGAGTTAGTTGATCCTCTTTTCTGAAATATAGTAAACAACCATCACACAACCACTTTTTACCATTGCGTTTGGATAGCTGACTACCAACAAGTCTACTTAAATCTTTTATCCAACAATAGTGGGCATTTTCACCTTCGGTTATGTATAGTAAATTTACATGAATATCCTTTTTTTCTGAGTATAATTTAGAGGACCTACTATACTCTTGTTTTCAATTCCATACACATTAATACTTACATTGTTCAGCTCTTCGAAACGTTGAATTTCTTTTATCTCCATAGGAAATTCCATTTCTTCTATATCTAACACTGAGGAATAGTGAGGATACGATGATGTTCTATCCATATGCCCCACTGCTGAATGGAGCGCTGAGGTTACAGCCCACGCAAAACATGCTTGATCACTATTCAAAACATTCACAACAGCTCTCTTATTTTGATCCATGCTGGTAAATCAATATATGATGATGCTCGAAGGGGATTATATTTATTCATGTTAGTTTCTAAATAAAGTACATCAACCAACGCCCAGCCTGACTCCCTTTCCCGGAACTCTTCACTCTTCACAATGATAGCACTTGAAATATTTTGGTATATATCACTGATATTAGTTGATTCACTAACAATTATGTTTTTTGTATTAAAAGATTTGATATCCGTAATTTCACCTTCACTCACAGTTTTTACATATAGTCCAAAGCGTTCAAAATTCATTTTGAATGATTTATGCTCTACTAAAACATTTTCTATCAAGCCAAACACATTAGGTTGAACATTTCTTAAAAATGATTCAATACTTTGAGTTTTTTCTTCACTATGAAGTCTGTAACTAGCAATTCGACTTTTAAACGCACTACCAATTTGTTGAATATTAGCAGAATTTCTTTCATAGCAAGCATTATTTTCATGATGAATACTGCGCAAATGACCTTGAATCAATGAAGAAGTTATATCAATATTGCATACATCACAATGTGTTATTGGAGGTTCACCATTTTTCTTCCTTTTTGTTGCACAACTATTTTTACAATCTATAGAACGTTTACGCTTTTGAGCATTACATTCGTTTAAAGGTTCTGTGCTAGTTGATGGTTTTACAGTTTTTAATTCCTGTTGTTCACCATGCACTTCAACCATGTGGGATTGATATCGCTTTACAGCAGTAAAACCAAGATCACAAACTGAACACGAAAATGGTGCTGAACTAACATGTATTAAATTTACATGACGTGCAAGATTATCCTGTCTGTTAAATGTGATAGAACAATAACTGCACACAAACATTTTAAGATTATGTTTCGTACTTGCATGACGTTGAAGGCTGTCAGGTCTTGAAAACTGCTTTTTACAATCACTACACTTGAACATAATGATTATCAATCACTTTCCAAAACACCTATAAAAGAAAGAAATCATAAATATTAATAAAAAATAAAACAAAGTAAAAGAAACATATGTTAATTAAATTACAGTCAATGGTCATAGTAGAGTATTTTAATTATACGTCTGTGGACTCTCAGCAAGTCTAATTTCAAGTAGTTCCAACTTTGGTTAACAGATATCATTGTCACTGACACCTAGTGGTGAACGTTAGAACTTGATAGAGCGTTAATCAAATCTAACCTACAAACCTAGCTTTACACAATTGTCAAGTAGTTCCAAGTTTTATTAACAGATATGTCACTATCACTGTCACCTAGCGGTGAACATTCAGAGTTGAGCGTTAATCAAATCTGACCTACAAATTTAGATTCACACCATTGTCGCGTAGTTCCAACTTTAATTACCAGGTACCATTGTCACTGACACCAAGTAATGAACGTTGGAACTTAATAAAGCGTTAATAAAATCTAACCTACAAATTTAGCTTCACACCATTGTTGAGTAGTTTCAACTTTAGTTACCAGGTACCATTGTCACTGACACCAGCTAGTGACCATTGGAACTTAATAAAGCGTTAATCAAATCTAACCTACAAATTTAGCTTCACACCATTGTTGAGTAGTTCCAACTTAAGTTACCAGGTACCATGACACCTAGTAGTGAACTTGGAACTTGATAAAGCGTTAATCAAATCTAACCTAAAAATTCAGCTTCACATAATTGTCGAGTAGTTCCAACATTGGTTAACAAATATTATTGTCACTGACACCTAGCAGCGAACGTTGGAACTTAACAGAGTGTTAATCAAATCTAACCTACAAATTTAGCTTCACACATCATAGTCAAGTAGTTCCAACTTTAACTATCAAATAAACCATTATCATTGACATCTAGCTGTTTAAAAGTTATTAGAGGGGGTACTTACCTTTAATAATTTATCAACTGCTGCCACTGACTGAACTAGGTACAGGAATCTGCTAACCTACAGGCACGCCAATTATCTGTAAACAAATAAATCAATCAATCAATCAATAAATACATTCCAATCAATAACTTGAACATCGATTAGTAATAAAAGACTACAATCCATTAATAATAAGTACTTACCTTGCAAAATAATTTAATGATTTTCCACCAAAAAGGCTTTTGCAAATGTTTAGCAGTAATAGAGCACTGTTCACTTGTAGCGAGTAATAAAGACAGGCAGTAGGGAAATATATGACACCTCCTTTATATAGGCTTACATCACTCGTGTCAGCAGTTTTTTTGCTGATCGTTGCAATTCCTTTCCTGTACACCTGCCAGTCCAAAGTGCACTAGGAACACCTGTGCGGTACCAGATTACTGCTGACTTTGCATGATCATCACCCATTGTCTTGATGAACACCTGCGGTTTTAAATTACTGCAGCGTTAGTCATGGCAATAGAACTGTACGCTCTCTGTCATGTCAGCAATATGACACAGGAAATGACAAGTCGGCTTAGTGCACGTACAATCTCCTCAGTTTTAACATCTTAAAAACGTGCATTATTCTCTTTCAACTACAAATGACACATCCATCCACCAAGTTAGATCCCTTGACCTGTCCTCAAATTGCATGTGCCCCGTGTAGTAGAGTGTGTTCATTAACCCTAGCACTAGAACATATTCATCCACCAAGTTTTTGCACTTACCCCTTGACATGTCCTCTATCTACCAAGTTTTATACGTATACGAACCAAAACAGAATGTGACTTGTTTCACAAGGAGGACAGTAATAATGTCATCTCACACGTGTTCACATGTATTTCGTCACTTTCCTTTCATATCGTTATGAAATTGTAGTGGTGAGGGCTGGCGAACAAAGTCAGTTCAACACACTGCTTTACATACAAATGTAGTTAGGCCCTTTGGCATAATTTGAATAAATTTCATGGGCCAGTCCATAGGGAGCAGGCCAAAGTGGCCGGTCCAAAGGGATCAGTCAAAAGATGATGATGATAATTGTTGTTTTAAGGGGCCTAACATCTAGGTTATCGGCCCAGCCATCAATCAAAAGGGGCCCGTCAACAAGGACCTGTCAACAAGGACCCGTCAACAATGACCCGTCAACAAGGACCCGTCCACAAGGACCTGTCAACAATGACCTGTCAACAGGGACCCGTCCACAGGGACCAGTCCAAAGGGACAAATCAACAATGACAGGGGCTCTCACCTCAAGGCCTGACATGTCCTGTTCGATTATTGGTTTGCCTATCGACAAGTGCTGCTTGTAATACTTTTTGATCACCCCTCGTGGGTTGGGTTAGGTTAGGTTACACTACAGCCGCCATCTTTAAAAAGCCCACCCTCTTACAAAAACTATGAGTGGGCATGCGTAAAAACAAAAAATAAGCATGTTAATTCATATTGGCTTTCCACCGTACACATGTCTCTTGTGTAAAACAACGTTTAATTTCATATTAACATTCAAAATCCCACATGTCGCACTAGGAAAGCGAGATTTTCTAAAAAATTAAAATTTCACCCCCTAGTAGGGGTAGGTTTTATTTTGGGGTGGAAATATGTTGTTCAATGGAAAGGGGGTGTCAGCCCGAGTTCAACGACACCTCATTTGTCAATATCCGACCATGCGTTGGAGAGATATCGCACCACCGCCATCTTGTGAGGTGGGTGAGGTGGAGGTGGTCACCGTACTCTCCAAAAACCACTACTAATGGTGTTCTGGAATAGAAGGTAACAGGGGAATGCCTCTCTCTATTTCTCTTCCATACTCTCTCTCTCTCTCTCTTCCATCAGGTGATCTAAGGCTGAACCGCGACTCATCTGAGAGGAGTGAAAAAGTAAAGTGATGCGCTTTCATTTTTTTTTGCACCTGAGTGTATATCCGTTGTACTGCGGATGTTGGAGATGACGGTTGCCGGAATCTTGCTCCGTAGGGGATCTCTAATTATTGCCGCAGTTGCGAATAGGAATTGGTTTGTCGGAAAAGCGTCGAAATGTCTCTAGTGAGGTTGTCAGTTCGCTAGTCCAACACGGTGATTATCAGGCCAAAACCGGGTGAGTTAGCCGAGGTCGTTGCGGCATGACTGTTGGCAGTCGCTCACATCCGGGAGGCGAGGAGGTTCGAATCCCCCCGCCGGCAACCTTGAAGATGGTCTTCTGTGGTTTCCCATCTTCCTTCCAGGCAAATGCCGGGGTTGGTCCTTATCTATAGGCCACAGCCGCTACCTTCCAACTCCTCGACCCTCCCTTCCAACTTTCCTCCCCAACGGTACTTGTAGCTCACCCATTGGGTGTCCGTCTCGAAGCAGCTACAAAACTGGCGAGCCGAACATGTCCTCGGACACTCCCGGCACTAAAAGGCATACGCTAAAAAAAAAAAAAAAAGTCAGGCCAAAGATGATCGAGTTCCTATCCCGGACGCGGGCCGCCAGTTGCGTTTCTACCTTAACGTGCGTACTTAGCTCGTATTGTTTGTTAAGCTAAGGTCCTTTCGGATTCTTTACGCGCTGATTAGTATCGTATTCAATAGAAATGCAGAAGTCCAACTTGGTGTAATACCTGATATTTATTTAGTTAGAACATATATACAGATTAGTTTAAGAAGCCATAAGGCTTGACGTTAATGTCACTCTATAATGACACAGAGACAGATTATAGAATAATGAGCTCCGAGTTTCTAAGAGGCTATGTCTTATACCGGGAGATTCTTTTGCTGGAGCGGGGCCAAAGGCCAGCTACCAGGCGCGCTCGCCTTCCGCCAGCCAACCGAACTCGGACCGCAGTAAAAACCGTAACATAGTACATTAATTATAGGTAAATTTACCAGAAAATCATGATTAAAGCACTTATCTTTTCGCAGAAGATACTGAAAATGTTCTCCTTCAGCTTACAGACAGGCGTGTGACGTGTAAATAAATTAACTTTTACGCGTTGCAATTCCCTCTTGTTGTGAGGGATATCTGCTGCCGTATATTGTTCTCCATCTCCACTAGAGTACGGGTAATTGATTTGTACACTTTGTGTTTTAAATTTTCCCACAATTTAACATCAAACGGGCTTAGGTCCGTGCTTCGATTAATTACAGTAAACACGCAGGGTGGTACTGGAGTAGCTACATAATGTAACGATGTAACTTCCAAAGATTTAAAGTTCGAGTGTTGAGGAATGTTGGCTATTGTCATTCGTCAGCTGAGAATCTAGGCCTTATTTTTATTTTCTGAATTTCGTTTGAGCCCACCCAATTAGTTCCGCTGCATGGAGTGGCAAGCCAATCTTATAAGAACAGGCGACGACAGATACATACCAGTAGGTGTGCGTGCGTGCTGCAACAGCTACGAACAGTTGGGAATGGTTAGTTTTTATCCAGCCATACAAAAGAATGGCTGCGAGGTTCACCACACAACAAAGAATTTTCATTTGCTGTAATTTAATAAGAACGAGTCTGTTAGTGTTACTCGCAGTGCATTTCAAAAGGAATTTCCTGGTGTTAAGGTGCCTTCGGAGACCGCAGTTCAGAAGGTTGTGATGAAGTTCGTGTCTACGTGGTCAGTTTTAAATTAAAAATATAAACGAAGACGTCACGTTTTGACAGAAGGGAAATTAGAGGACATTACTGCTCAATTTTTACGGTCACCGAGAAAATCTTTGCGAAAACCTTCTCAACAAGCCGGCGTGTCATATTCATCGGCTCAGAGGACCACAAAACTAATTAAGTATCGACCGTACAAAACTACTCAGGTTCAAACCTCATGTCCAAGAGATTCAGTGGCAAGAACCAACTACTGTAATTGGTTTTTCCAGTCCGTGCATGACGGAATTTTAGATCCACAGTAAGTATTTTTCCGTGAGGAGGCGTGGTTTTATTTTCATGGACTTGTGAATTCACAAAACAATCTATACTGGTCTCCTGAGAACCACCGGGTGAGTTAGCCGTGGTCGTTACGGCATGACTGCTGGCAGTCGCTCACATCCGGGAGGCGAGGAGGTTCGAATCCCCCCGCCGGCAACCTTGAAGATGGTCTTCTGTGGTTTCCCATCTTCCTTCAAGGCAAATGCCGGGGTTGGTCCCTAACTATAGGCCACGGCCGCTACCTTCCAACTCCTTGTCCTTACATTCCCTCCTTCCACTTTCCTCCCCAATGGTACTTGTAGCTCACCCATTGGGTGTCCGTCTCGAAGCAGCTACACACCTGGCGAGCCGAACATGTCCTCGGACACTCCCGGCACTAACAGCCATACGCTAAAAAAACTGAGAACCCAAGACTGATCCACCAAAACCCCCTGCATGATCCCAAAAATCAGTATGTGGTTCGCATTAACTGCAAAAGGAATTACAGGCCCATTCCGCCCGCCCCCCCCCCCCCCCCGGGTGAAACTATTAATTCTGCTCGATACATTCAGGTTATTTTGAATAATGTATTTGTCCAGTTAACAGACAGGGAAAGATTGTACGTTTCAGCAAGACCAACTGCGCACAATTCATTGGACGCAATAAGTGCTGTGTTAGGTGACAGGGTGATTAGTGCTGGATTGTGGCCGCCTCGAAGCCCGTATTTAACACCATGTGATTTTTATTAGTGGTGTAGCTTAAAAGGCAAAGTGTATCGGTCTAATTCCCGTACCCGACAGGAGCTGGAGAACAATATACGGCAGCAGATATCTCTCATTACGGTAGGAGAATTACAACGTGTATACGCTAATTAATTTACACGATACTACGCCTGTCTGTCAGCTGAATGAGAACATTTTCTTTGAAAAGGTAAGTTCTTTAATCATGATTTGCTGGTAAATTTACCATTAATTACTGTACTATGTTGCGGTTTTTACCCGCGCGCACTGCGATCCGAGTTCGGTTGGCTGGCGGAAGGCGAGCGCGCCTGGTAGCTGGCCCCGCTCTAGCAAAAGAATCTCAATGTATAAGATTATTTCATGGGCATGTTGACCTCAATGCAGTGAGCAAACGCCCATAGCTCAACTAATCATATTCCAGTTCTTTACTGGGAACAAAATAATGCTTTTAAGCGAAAGGTAGTGGAAATTTGAAATATCATTGATGTTCTCTGAGTGGTTTTCGATGTTCTCTGAGTGGTTTTACCCTTGTTTTACATGGCTACTAGCTTCTTGTTTTTTTCTGAGAAGTTTTAGTGGATTACAATTGTTGTTACTCAGGAAACATGGGGTCGTTTCCTGTTGACCAAGGATATGAGGTCATAGTCTAACTGGCCTATTCCGAGAAGGTGTTAATTACTGGATCCGAACACAGGAGTAACTGGATATGCAACCCAAAATACTTCTAAGGGGCAAAGCCGAGGCCTTGCCTTTGGTGAGGAAGGAGAGGGGGGAGGGGGGAAGGGGAGTGGCTCGGGGGGATCCGAGCTCATCCAGTCATGGGAGAAGACTGGACGTTCTCGACTGACTGACTGACCCGGCGACGTCAAGCCAGCTGAATTTTGGCCTCTCAGCTCAAAGAGCCTTTAGTGCCTTGTCAAAGAGGATATGATTTCGGTGGCAGAACAGATGTTGAGTGTGGGTATGTATACAGGGAATCGAATTGGCCAGGATGTAACCTGAGGTGCATGGTGTGTGGGATAAGGGATGGGAATAAAGGGAATGAATATAGTTTATTACCAATAAGCGGCAGCGTACTGATAAATCAAAATGAGCCAGAGGCTCTTAATATTTGTAGTTTGGAGACAAGAGTTAGAAAGAAGGAAGAAAAGTATGTGTCACCAACGAATGGCATGAGGTGCAGTTAGGGCTTAAAAGGGGAATCGGGCCCGCGGACCACTGGATACCATCCCGAGTGGACTGGCCGTGGCCAGCCACTCCAGCAGATACACAACCGTGTCGCAAGGCGTGAGTGCTGTATCGCGGGATAGTGTAGTGCTTGGACGGGAGATGGAGAGATAGAGCAAGGAGGGGATTTTTCTGCGTTGCTGTCTGTATAAGTGTTCTTGGCGTTGTCTGGATTTTAATTGCTGGTGTTTAATGGCAGACTTGATGTACTTACACCCGGGATAGGACGCTGCGTGTTTCTCGCTACAGTTTGCACATATGGGGGACTCCCTTGGCACTGTGCATACATAGTGATGGTGGTGACCACCGCATCTGTTGCATCTGACTTCGCGAGTGCACGCAGCAGCAGCGTGGTTTAAGTACAAGCAATTAAAACATTGTATGACCAGTGTAGGATGTGGTCTTGGAGTGTGACGCCGTTTCGCCTGTGTTCTTGGAGGGGTTGGAGGGTGTGGGGGTTCAGTGTCAAGTGCAGTGTTGTTTTCTAAGGGAGATGTATCATCTTGTGTTGTGGCCGTGTCCTTCTCAGAGGGGGAAGTGGTTTCTTGTGCAGGGGCTGGAGGGGAGGTCAGTTTGGGAGCAGGCTTCGGGAGGGAGGTCGGTTTGAGTGTAGGATTTATCAGTAGGGATGGGTGAGATGAGGACATGTTGCGGTATGGCAGGGTGCCTTCTGAGGGCCCTTCGGATTCGCCCCAGTTGGTGGTTGTTGGATGGGGTTACCAGTATGAATTTGTTAGAAGTTTCCTCGACCTCTGCGACGTAGTCCCACTGACTAGCCAACGCAAGAGTTATCGCTTGTCGGTGTGACTGGGGGTCCAACACGCACGGTGGCTTATTCAGTATGACTGTTGTGTTCATGTTAATGGTGAGGTGTTCGTTTACGAGGTCGAGTGGCTTGGTGTAATTGAGACCAGAGAGGTCGTCTTCTGAGGGTTCGGAGGAGGCAATTGTGTTATTCATGTTTGTGGGCGTGAGTAAAAGATGTGCGAGATGTAAGGGGGGGGGGGGCAAATGCTTAGGCAGATCAGTGGAAAAGAAAAGAAATGAAAAGAGTTAAAAACTTTAGTCCGGTCGCTCAAGGTTAACCCAGTTTAAAACAGGTGGTGCTGTGACAGTGAGAGCGCCGTGTAGAGTTTAAGTTATTTAAAGTACACTGCTTGGTAAGGAAAGGGAATGAGTAGACTTGAATTAAACTCGGAGTGATAGGAGTTGCTTGATTGGGATGGATAAGTAGCGGGTGGATTTGCGTAGGCTTGGCTGTTCTCGGTTGATCAGGCTAGGCTCGGAGTTGGCTGAGTGGCGTAGCAGCGCTTGATGCGGCGGTCACTGGAACTAGGTTGCTCGCTCGGTGCTGGACGTTCTCGCTGGTACTGCGTTTGTCTATATGAGAGTTGCTTCATTCCCGCGGGGCCGACCCAAGCGGCGGCGAATGGAGCCTGTTGGAGCCGCAGGCTACGTGCCGACCCGAACGGCAGCGAATGTAGCCGAGGCGATCTGAGCCTGTTGGAGCTGCAGGATACGTACCGACCTGAGCGGCAACGAATGGAGCCGAGGCCAGCCGAGGTGAGCGGAGCCAAGTAGGGGGGGGGGTCTAGTCTTCTCGTTATGCCCTCAAGCTAAGTCGAGCCAAGGGGAAGAGAGAAATTGGCACCAAAAGTAAATTGATTTAGTTCGGAGCTTTCACGATGCAGTGTTGCCAACCAATGTTGAGATAATAGTTGTTTCGGGTGAGGGATTTGAACCCTCGCTTCCTATACAGGAAATTCGAACTTAAGTCGATCGCCTTAGACCGCTCGGCCAACCAGACAAGGAATGTTTTTAAAGTATGAAATAAAAAGGAACAAGAATCATTATACGAGATTAGATGTATTAATCCAAGAATTAAAAGAGGGATTAAAACCTAACCATTTGACATAAAGTTTATTGCCATTTCTTCTAATCACTTTTTCAACAAGATAATGCTTGGGATACTGCTTTTTCTGAAGTTCTTCGCTGTAGAGTCCTCCTTCGATGGGCTGGTTGTTATCATCCTGGAGTAGATAACTGACTAGATGGGTGCGTTTTACTTGAATGCGGAAGATTTCTGTGCTCCAGATTGGCGTCTATCCTTTTGAGAAGAGTGATTTATGTATACTGATGCGTACATTGTCCCCCACGCGAAAATGATGGCGTCGTGGGTCAGTTGTTTTGATGCCGTGATGAATGCGATTCAACTGTGGAGTGTTTGTCATTACCAAACGTGGCTTCAATAGTTCTGTGTTTAGTATCGTTGTAACGTGACACTAGGGCCTGCACTAGATTGAGCCAGTAATAGGACCCTTTGGCTGTAAATTCTCGCCACATGTATGTTTTTAACTTTCGGTTGAAACGTTCAATCACACTCGCTTTCAAATTGCTAGAGGTGTAACACATGTCGCCAAAAATGGCTTAATAGATGCACTACCACGGCAAGCCATGACGCATGAAGAAGTAATAAAATATGCACAACAGCTGAAAATTGCACACATTTGAGGTGTATTTATGCGCGACCGATTACCTCCTCGTCCACTGAATCTTGAAAGTGCAGCCATTAATTTGAATGACAGTCATGGATCAGGAACACATTACGTGGGCTACGTAAAACGGCGATCCACTGTGTGGTACTTTGACAGTTTTCGAAACCTTCCTCCTCCGGCAGAGCTTGTTTGTTATTTCGGAAGCAGTACAACGATAAACTATAATGTGAAACGAGTACAACATTTTAACACTCAACACTGTGGTCGCCTCTGTCTGACCTTTCAATATAAGACCCAGCACATGTGGTAACTTGAGCAGTATAATGGCAGAAAGTAGTAAGTTTACAGTGCACGGACAAGGAGCTGAAGTAACTGTTGACTTTTATCCCCTATTGAATTGGGACAACCACCCTACGTGCTGGGACTTGTTTCGTTTGAAGGTTATAATAGAAACTACTACGTACACGAAGGCGTCAACGACAAGTTCTACCGCCCGGCAAACATACCGTAGATGATATTTACGAACACTATAAGATTCTTGTCAAAGAATTTACGGGACACACAAATTCGAACTTATAGCCAACAACGTGACACATCGTTGCACTATTCTTTCTTCCTTTAAGATTGATTTTAAATCACAACCAGATTCGATTGGTCCATTGCTAGGCTTTCCAGCACGAGTGTTAGAACCGAACGTGATACACGAGTCTGACCAAGCGGAGAAAGTAATAGAAGACCATCACGTATCCGTCACGTGAAATATCATCACAGACGTTTACATCAATCAGGAACCATCACATTCGCTCTACGATTTTATTGTCACTTCACCCAGTGACTATATCATCCGTGAAAACCCGTCAGTGGTGCTCTATCATTCTGTGAGTGTAACCAACATCTTGAGTATTACCTTAAGACTGGTGAATAGAAATCAACGTCTCAAGCAGTTAGACCGTTATACGCCTGTGACCTACAAATTGTATCGGAAGCCTGCATGAAACAAGTGTATAAAGCAACAACACCATTGAGGGAGGGGGGAGGTGTTAGTAGTTCTCAACGCGTGTAAAGGTTAACACGTGTCAACAAGCAGATCTTACAACAACTGGGTTAAACCCTAGGCCCACGTCATGAATTCGATCCTCGACGTGACCAACCCGGTCGAAATGCAGGAGGATATTGTGAGAATTGAACGCCATTCCTACCAACCGTATACTCAAAGACTAAATAACAATGACGATATTCGTATTACCATTAATCAACAAGATATCTACACCCGACCACATGAAAGTTACGTCCAGATTGAAGGCCAACTCACTAAATCAGCTGGTACTGTGCTCTTATACGTATATGAGCTTGGAAATATTCATCTCTTCAAAGGTTTTCTAAACTGTCCCATGATAAAATATAGCGACTCTGGAAACAAGCTACAGAACAGGTTTGTACCTCGCCGAGTTAGCCAGTTAACCGAGCCGACCAATGAAAAAATTAGCAGTCACGCGGGAGACTTGGCACTAGACTGCACAGTTCTTAGCAGAAAGGAACTATGTTGCACGGAGATAATCGAGGACTCCCGAGGCGAGCCGATTCTTGCACGCGCTGTAAGTGTGTCTCGAGCATGGTAGGGGAAGACTCGAGCAATGCGCGTGTCGCACAGCCAATGAGAAACGACCTTACTTAGATAAGAGAAAACAATGTAATGAGCATAGCTAATTACTAGCATGATTTTAACACAACGTAATGTCATGGAAGATATTAAATAATAAATAAGAACTATTTATTAACATTGTGGCTAATTATACGTTTAATTAAGGATTATTACTATCATCGATAATAACCAACCAATCAGATCCATGTTCTGAAAAGGACGCTTACTTGAGCATTGGCGAGGGTGATGAGAGAGAAGAATCGAGGATCTTAATACTTACAACTTCATGAGAGAAGGACGTCTCAACGAAATACTCAACAATATAACAAAGCTGATAGAGATTACGATATTTCTGAAGAAGATATTAACGAACGAAGGCACTTAGTTTGCGCAAATATATATCAAGTCGACATACAACGATATTTAAAAGTTTATTGAAATTAATCTACATTTTTAACCATGTCGAAATTACTGAAGTTGAAGGAGGAATATACGACTGAATCTACGGGAGTTATAATGACCAACTAAGATGTTAATGAGAACAGAACTATGACGACAACGAGAGTATTCGAAATGATATAACATCAATCTCGTGGGGGAGATTAACATCTCGTCTCTCCCATGTAAAATATTCTACATCTACAATGTCATTTCACCAACTAAAATGACGAATACATATATCAGAACTTTGGCGAAAGAAGACAGAAGAATTCACGAACGAGGGCGGCTAGGGTTGATTCCAGTGCCATCAAGCGAGAAAGGATATGCCATCTCACACAAGAAGATTCACCAGCAGAAAGGACGGCCACACGAAGATGATGGAGTTCGAATCCCGTACCTGACCGCATGGGGACATCTGTAGGAGACCGTAGAAGCCCACACGACATCATGCAGTCTCGCGCTATTAGAAACAATCCGTTTCTGAAGGATAGCGAAGAAAGCCCACTTCTAGTCAGCTATAACGCAACACAAGGTAGTCTAAGGACCAACGATATATCCCATCTTATAGAGTATTGTAGAAACTTTTGAGAATATCAGACAACTGTTTATTAATGCCATTTTTCTACGTTTACATAATATTGTTATAGTTTTTGATGTTATATTTTCATAACTACGTCATGCGGATGTTTATTGACGATTTTCGTCGATTTTGACTATTTAGAATTTTTAATTGAATTTTTGGAATTTTGCAACTTTCGAAATTTGAATGAGGAGATTTTACAGTTTAATTCAGAATATTTTTATGACCAAGTTTAAATGTGTTTAGATCACATTTTGTCTATTTCTTAATTGTAAGATATGGTTTTTTCACAACGATGATACTAATAGAAATTTGTTCCAAGAATGTTATATAGAGGTAAATTTTAAAGAATGCGATTATTAAAGATCTTATGTAGAGATACATATAAAGTCACGATCTAATAACTTATAGACAGATTTGGTTATAAATATTTGATGACTAAAAAACCTAAAGTATAAATGTTTATGAGAAATATATTAAAGAAAGAATTCGTAAAAGAATATAGTGTGTAGTTAGTAAATACGAATTACAGCGTATTGTTCAAGTAATAAGATTTTGAAGAAAGAATTTAAAGGAAATATCACAGCTAATAGGAAGCTTTATGGAAATGTGAGTGATATATAAAAGAAATAATATTGTTATTGGAAGACTAGTATTTTTTCGTATTACCTGTTAAATTAATTCATCGATAGAACCAGTATTTTTATTACATATTTTTATTAAGGATGTTGAGACTACGAAAAGAATTTGTTAACGAGAAGTTAGTTCAGAATAATATGTTTTTGGAAGAAACTGCGAAGCATCTCTAAGGGAGAGATTTATTTATTCCCGTAGCAGACGGAGGTAATTGTTGAATGACAATGAGCATTGTGAAGCCATTGGTCAATTGTTGAAGGAAGTCTGTAGTGACAGACTTGCGCATATTTTGATGCTGAAATAAGATGTTTTATGAAGAAGCAGTATTGTTGGTGTTTATTAATATTGGAAGTTATTGCAATAGTCTCATAGAGTTGAAACTCCTTGAAAGCATTAGGACAGCGGATCCTAGATGAAGTTGAATCTGAAAGATATTATAGGATCAATGGATCTTTGATGAAACTGAAAGTAAACTGAGCTCTATTTAAATGGTTCTTAATCAGATATTGAATTTACGGTAATTATTCAACGAATTGGAAGATTATATTTTTATTAAGTATTTTTATTTTGATGACAGACCAGTTGTAGGAGGTCTATGAACTATGTCTTTACTTAATTGTATGGATTATAGAATCCCGAATTGTAACAGTTCCACGAATAACACATAGTATGGTGAATGATAATTTTCTAAAGTCCGTTGAAAAGTAATGAAGAAATAGGAAGACGATTTATGTCTATATTGTCTGTAAAGAAGGCAGTTGGCCCGTTGTATATATTCTATTTTTAAATTGATTAGTTGCTGAACTACAGCGTTAATATTTTTGTTGTATATAAATAATATTTTGAATTTAAAGAAAGGTTTATAATTATATTTATGCGTATTCTATTTTTTTAATTTGTAGTTTAAATATGAGTAGAGAATTTTTATCACTTCTATGAGAAGGATTTAAGTGATAGGTGACGGGAGATAAATTGTATAGAGTAATGAATAATTTTTGTAATGACAGAGATCTACGTCAGGGGTAACTTCATTTTATTTGGGGATTTTGTTAACTTTATAACATTTTATCTTGTTATAAAACTCCCGTTACCTGGGCACAGCAGTTGTATGCTGCGATTTGTTTCATTATTTTAGCTGATGAAAGCGTTTAAAAATAATTTTATCGGTTTCTAGAAGAAACAAACATGTATTTAATGTAACAAAGTAATGACATTTAGTCATTTGATCTAATTGAACGTTAATAATGCATATCATGAATGCTAGTGTTAGGAAACGTGTATTTGTTAATGTCAGGCACGTTTTTACGATTCCCTGATCTTTTATAGAAATTTGGCATTGTCTTTGTAGTTAAATGGATGTGGAATGTGCTGTAGGGTGGAAGTTCCCGAGGGACCTGATCCGCATCCTTACGCCCGAGATTTTTGTAGATTCTTGTCTTTCCTGAGTGTTGTGTATTTACATGAACATTCTAGAAAGTGCTATGCTAACATGAATATTCTAGTCAGTGTTGTGTATTTAGGCTACCTGAGTTAACACGAACATTCTAGTCGCTATGCCCAGAACATTCCAATCTGGAACATTCGATTCTGGAACTTTCCAGCTACTATGTATATATGCACCCGCGGACTGTAGACGATAGTTCCGCTCTAGTTAGTTCACATTGTGTATCGTTGTGTATCGACTAGTGTTTAATAAACCGTTGTGTTATATTAACAAGTGTATGTTATTTATCTTGTATCTCCCACGATAAAACAGTGGTGTCAGAAGTGGGATAAGATAAATAACGTTGTGAAACCGAGTGACTTTCTAACCTCAACGCAAGTGTTGTACCGAACGACGTTCATCGCAGTGCGTGTTGGAAACTAAACCGAGTGAACTTTCTAACCTCAACGCAAGTGTTTGCACCGAACTAAGTTCATCGCAAGTGCGTGTTAGATATACTGTTCTCCACTCATCTTCACCATGCCGGACTTAACCTCTGAGCAAGTCCAACAATTCTTGGCAATCATCGCCGACGCTATCCGACAGACAAGTTCAACAACGTCATCATCACAGCCTCGACCGCGACAATTCACAATGCAACCGTATCGTACAACCGACGGGACGACTGTAGCCGACTATTTCACTCGCTTTACCTGGGCGCTCAACTTGAGCAAGGTACCCGTGGATCAACACGCACATTTTGCACGGGTTTACATGGGATCTGAACGCAGTAATGCCCTGAAGATCCTGGTGAGTCCTAATGATCCGGAAACTTTGTCATACAACGAGATTCAATCTAAGCTGAAAGGCCACTTTGACGCCACACGCAACAAGTTTGCTGAGAGCATCAAATTTCCCAGCGTAATGCAGAAGCAAGGAGAAACCATCGCTAGCTTCACCTTAAGACTGCGGCAGGCTGCAACGTTTTGTGAGTATGGCACATTTCTTGATCGCATGTTGATTGAACAAATGCTCGCAGGTTTGGAATCACGAGCAATGTGCGACGATATTATTGCAAAACAACCAGAGAACTTCACCGCAGCATATGAAATCGCGCACGCCCTCGAAGCTACTCGCATTACCACCGACGAGGTCAAAACAGCTGCCGCTAAGTCTGAATCAACCAATCGGATTGGATACGAGAAGCCTCTGTCCAGGAAGAACATCAACCAGCAGCCGCCACGCAGCAAGTCAGCACATCGAAGTCAAGGGTCTTACAACCTAACCAGACAGCACCAATGGCCACACCAGGCAAACCAGAGTGCATCCTAGGGCAACCAATCAACATGTGCAGGGTGCGGTGAAGCTCACCCTCGTAGTCAGTGTAGGTTCCTGAACGCAGAGTGCCTGAAGTGTGGCAAGAAAGGTCACATCAGAAAAGTTTGCCGATCGAAATCGAGGAAACATCGAACAACAAACCAAGTGACCGAAGAAGAGCTTCCAGCAGAAAACCTCGACGTTGTGGACTACCTCAGCAAAATCGAGGTCATCGGATCGGTCAACGCAGCACCTAAGCCACTGGTTGATGTCAACATAGAGGGAACCACCGTCAAAATGGAACTCGACACCGGCGCCCCTGCTCAACCATGAGCAAATCAAAGCTAAGTATGATCAAACCAGGTTTTGTGTTGCAGAGAAACGATCGTAACTTCGTCAGTTACACTGGCCATCCGATTAAATGCATTGGCAAAACGTCAGTGTGCACCACCATCGGAACCACAACCAGGAACGTGAATCTCTACGTGGTTGACAATGAAGTCGAATCGCTCTTTGGCCGAGAGTGGATTTCGGAGTTTGTACGGGAGATCGACTTTGGTCACCTCTTCGCAAAACCCGACCCAATCCACAAGCTCTCAGACAAGCAGGCTCTGACCTTGGAACAACAGAAGCAGCTCGACAACATTCTATCTCGCTACCAGGATGTGTTCAGTGACACCCCCGGGAAGATCTCAGGCCCCCCAGCGAAGATGCACCTGAAGGCTGGAGCCACACCTGTTTTCGCCAGAGCTCGAGACGTACCAGTTGCCCTCCGCGATGCCTATGCCAAGGAAATCGACAAGAAAATTGCATCTGGCTTCTACAAAAGAGTGGACTACTCTGAGTGGGCATCGACAACAAGCGTCGTCGCCAAGAAGAACGGCAAACTGAGGATCACAGGCAACTACAAGCCTACTCACAACCCGCGGATCATCATCGATGAACATCCGATTCCCAAGGTGGAACATCTGTTCAACCGAATGCGCGGTGCCACTCTCTTCTGCCATCTGGATGTCTCCGACGCGTACACTCATCTCGAGGTCGACGATGAGTTCAGCCATGCTCTCACGCTTAACACGCCAACTCACGGTCTGATCCGCCCAACGCGAGCAGTGTATGGAGCAGCTAACATCCCCGCTATCTGGCAGCGGCGAATGGACACAGTCCTGCATGGTCTCCCAAACGTCGTAAGTTTTTTCGATGACAGTATAGTTTTTGCTGATAGCTTTGAAAATCTGATGCAGGCCCTCAGCACCACTCTGGAACGGTTTCGGCAACACAACCTCAAGCTCAACCGAGCCAAATGCGTTTTCGCTCAAACTTCTCTGGAAGCCCTTGGCCACAAAATCGATGCGTCAGGCATCCACAAGTCGGATGCACACGTCCGAGCTGTACGTGATGCACCGAAACCAACTACACCAGAAGAACTCCAACTGTTTCTTGGTAAAGCAACCTACTACAGTTCGTTCATCCCCGATTTGTCCACCAGAGACAGACCACTCAGAGACATGCTGCTCATGGACCCTCTCATCTGGACACCAGAAGGCGACAGGGCATACAAAGACATCAAGAACGCCCTAACCTCGCCCCAGGTTCTCATGCAGTATGACCCAGCGTTACCACTCCTGTTGGCCACGGACGCCAGCAAGACCGGCCTGGACGCAGTATTGTCACACTGGCTCAGCAACGGGCAAGAACGTCCAATTGCTTACGCCAGTCGAACAATGACAGCAATGGAACAAAGGTACCCTCAGATCGATAAGGAAGCACTGGCTATTGTTTGGGCTGTACAGAAGTTTTTTAATTATCTCTATGCTCGCCACTTTCCTCTCATCACTGATCACAAGCCTCTCACACAGATCCTGCACCCTGAGAGGTCTTTACCGGTCCTGTGCATCAGTCACATGGCCAATTATGCCGACTACCTAGCACACTTCGACTACGACGTCATCTTCAAGACATCCAACGCCAACGCCAACGCTGACTACTGCTCCCGAGCTCACCTACCAACAACAGTTAACCTCATCAGAAACTTCTTTCCTCCACAGGAGGAAGAGACGGACAATTTTGATGATTTTGACTTTTTTGCAGTCCATCAGATCCAACAGCTACCAGTTAGGGCAGAAGCAATCGCACGCGAGACCAGGAAAGATCCACATCTGGGCAAAATTGTCCAGATCATCGAAGCAGGGCAAGACCTCACCCGCCATCATTACAAGGCACCAGAAGCGAAGTACACCCTCGCCGCAATCTGTCAGATGTTCGAGCATCGAGTTGTTGTCCCTCCTTCGCTGCGAGACGCTATCCTCAACGACCTGCACGTGGCTCACCTGGGGATAGTCAAGATGAAAGGCATGGCACGTTCCTTTGTGTTCTGGCCTGGAATCGACAACGACATTGAGTCTCTCGCCAAGGCTTGCGCCGTGTGTGCAGCTCATGCGCATGCGCTACCCATGTTCCGAGATTACCACTGGGAATACCCGAAGGCACCATGGGAACGGATCCACATTGACTACGCGGGCCCAGTGGCTGACACCATGCTGCTCATTGTTGTCGACGCATACAGCAAGTGGCTCGGGGTCAAACCCATAACATCAACAACATCAGCCGCAACAATTTCCCTCATGGATGACCTGTTCACGGCGTATGGCGTGCCAGTCACTGTCGTCTCCGACAACGGCTGACAATTCGTCTCAGACGAGTTCAAGACCTTCCTAAGAAACATTGGTGTGAAATATCACAAGTTGTCAGCGCCATACCATCCCTCAACCAATGGCCAAGCTGAACGTTATGTTCAAACGGTGAAGGACGCCCTCTATGCGATGAAGACAACTAAGGGAACGCTCCGCGCCAACCTGAACGAGTTCCTCCGTCAATTCCGTAAGGCCCCACATTCCACCACTGGCCAATCTCCAGCCCAGCTGTTCTTGGGACGAGATCTCCGCACGAGACTCAACTTGACCAGACCTGATGACGTCCACACGAAGGTTACAGAAAAACAACGACTGAAATGAGCTCAACATTCCGCACTCTGGAACCTGGACAGAAAGTCCTGTCTGGCAATATCAAGCTGGACAAGTGGCTCCCTGGAACAATTGTGAAACGCACTGGTGACCTTCACTACGAGATCAACTACCAGGGAAAACGATTCAAGCACATTGATCAGATCAGATCGTTTGCTGACACCAACAAAGGCAAAACCAACTTGGACAACGATCAAGGATCGACCAACGATCGAGAGTCAACCAATGATCAAGAACCAGCCATTGAGCAACCGAGCCTGAGACGAGTTCGCTTCACCGAGACACCAACAACAGCCCAAACACCACCAGCCACATCAGCTACACCTGTAGACAGGGCACCGCCTATTTCGCAAACCCCTTTTATTCCCCGCAGGAGTACTCGCCAGCGCCGACCACCGTTGAGATTCTCTCCTGATTCCTAACTCATCCATTTAAAAGAGGGAGGAAATGTTGTGTATTTACAGGAACATTCTAGAAAGTGCTATGTTAACATGAGCATTCTAGTCAGTGTTGTGTATTTAGGCTACTTGATTTAACACGAACATTCTAGTCGCTATGCCCAGAAGATTCCAATCTGGAGCATTCGGTTCTGGAACTTTCCAGCTACTATGTATATATGCACCCGCGGACTGTAGACGATAGTACCGCTCAAGTTAGTTCACAGTGTGTATCGTTGTGTATCGACTAGTGTTTAATAAACCGTTGTGTTATATTAACAAGTGTATGTTATTTATCTTGTATCTCCCTTGATATAACACTGAGTAGATAGAGAACCCTACTGTTCTGTAGTTAGTTACTATAGCACATTCTGTTTGATAAAATCCTGTTCCTTATTCTGAGTGTTTTTGCCAAGTAACACTCTGTTGTTTTTAGCCGGGACTTCAAGATGCTACAATCCATTATTCTTTCCATCCTTGGATTTTTGTGGATCATCCAGATACAAGGGTACAGTACCATTCAGACAACGTCAACGTTGGCCAACAATGCTCTGGCCTTTTTGTTTTTCAAGGTTTGCTACTTGAACAACGTTATCGAAGTGGATACTACTCGAAATATCGGCATAACAAGTGCTATGAGACTTTATCCCTCGTACGGAAGTGAGGAGAGTAAAGCGTTTCGTATAGGTGGTTGGTATCCTGACTCGACTAACGACCAGATGATTAATACTGATCGTTCATTTACCGGTCATTTACCGCTAAAATTAATATTAGGCTTTGCAGAGGACCATAAGTGTATTGTTGTGAACACAAGACCGAATCTGTTTCTTGTTCGAGATAGGAGCGATTATAATGCGCTGAAGAGTGCTGATGCAGCGGCAATAGATTCAAAAATTCTACTGCAACGAATTATATGGACATAACCGCACGTTACACTTTCTGATCAGGAAAAAATGAGCCTGCTCAAGATTATGGAGAAGGATACAGCTTTACCTATTCAATTTAGAAGGTGGGTGATGCATGAATACCCTGTATTGCCACTCACCGATACACACACTTGGTCGATAAAAATCTCATGGTACACGGAGCGACCTCTCTACGCCATTGTCGGATTTAAAACAGATCGCAAATATCAACAGAATAAAGATGCATCACAATTTGATCACATCCAATTGCGAAATATATGACTCTTCCAGAACAGCGTACCTTCCCCTATGAGGGAATGGATTTAAACTTTACCAAGAACAAATATGGTAAGCTCTATGACATGTTTTCAAACTTTCAGTCATCCTATTATCAGAAAGAAGCATGCCGGCTATTATCACCGCAGGACTTAAAGACCAAGGCGCCTCTAGTTGTCATGGATTGTACGTAATTGGAGGAGTCGATGAAGGAAACGACTATCGATATCAGGCTAGAATTTGAAACATCTGCAGTTATTCCAGAAAAAAACAGCATATTGCCTCATCGTTCACGAGACACAGGTGTATTATCAGCCGCTGTCCAATATCGTGACCAGAGTATAAATAGCATGTCTTCCTACATACGTCATGGAAAGTTACGATGAAGTCAACCCACCCTCCGCAAGGTGGGCAACAGACTGTAAATGTGCAAGTGGCTCGTATAGTGAAGATGAGGATTCAAGGTTTATCATATATCGTTCTCTAGTTAGTGAATCTATTACCGCCTATCACAAGACTCATACAGTGCATAGATTGCCACCGCATCTGGCTTCCTATTTTGCCAGATGGATTTATGTCTACGTTCGGCATCCACGACAGAGGGTACAACAATCTTTACTCGAAAAACAAGGATGACGTCACCAAAGCCTCATGTCATGTTGGACAGCGGGCAGATGGCTTAAACTGAAAATGTGATCGTTGCTCAACGAGTCGAGACGCCGATGCGGTATTTGAAATTCATCGAACCCTGGTAAGTGTAGCTATCACCACCTACCATAAAGCAGAATTGCTTCATAAAATGCCGCAGCATCTGATCCCCTATTTACCAGCTGGATTTCTGTCCACGTACGGTGCTCACAACATTGATTTCAACTGGAATAAGCCACCATTGCACATCCGTATATCAGCAGATGTTGCAGCCTGCCACGCCTGACGTAGACATTTCATGCATCAAGGAGATTCTCACACCGATTGGGATACCTAATCCTATGACAAAAGATTGTAAACGATGTTCTGATCTCTTTACAAATAAAGTAGTATAATTTATCTCATTTTTTATTTTTTATTATTTTAGTTAAACCTGTTGCTTCATAATTTCACTCCTTTTAACTAGTAGGCCTAGAGGTAGACATTGGTTAGTTCGCAGAAAGCAGCGGTGAAGAAAGGAGTGTGTGTGTCAGCAAGCCGTAATCATGTCTAGAACACCGATTGTCGATATTCAAGGCTTCAAAGTCAACGGAAACAAGTTTGTTTTCAAGGAGGTAGCAATTATAGATTGCAAAAAAATATTGGTGCCTAGAGTAAGGCGACACTCCTGAGATAAACAGATATTTTTACCTAATGCATGGATGTTCACAAAACTTTGTGGGAATGTCACCCAAATAAAAGGAGAGATATCACAAACATTTGTTTCATAAACAATTAATAGTTTTCCCAAAATAATTCTTTTTTGATGTTTTTAAAAAATTTTAATTCCGTTTTTTTTTCATAGATTTTAAATGAAAAGTTAATGGAAATTTGCAATTAGGTAGATAATACTTGTTTAAAAAGCACTACGTATCGATTTTTCTGTAAATAATTTATATAATGAGATATTATTGTACTAAATGTGTGTAATTTTTATGTTATAAAATTTTGGACTTTTAAATCCCTACTACTGGGAAAAATTCTGCAATCAAGAATTCTATGCGCAGGTTTCCTAATATATCTGTGATACATATACTGTGCCCGTTAGAGGAGGTTATCTGGTCACCACCAACCGTGCGATATATCCCAGGTAACCCCATCCTTCAAACGCATTGCCGAAAAGGATCGGACGCATTCCTTATGTGGCTTGCCGGCACAAGATTCAATAACCCAAAGGATCAGGTCCCCATCATAAACAATGTCAAAGACACCCAAAGAAATGCACCCCCAAAACACAAAACTAATAAATGAAAACATCCAGGCTTAAGTAAAATTCGTGGAATTATTTATTTAAAAGTCAAACCCCTATCCTACTATCGGAGGGTTTTAAATCGGCTAGTCCGCAAAGCTAATTAAAAACCCCTAACTGAATGATATTATCCCCCTCGACAGGTCCTAATTACATAAGGAAAAGCAAGGCAACGCTTGGGACGTGGTACGAAAAACAACCCTGATTTAAGATACAAGCAAAAATAACGATGGTTCTAGAAAGAAAACATCATATCAGAAGAATGTCAAAACATGACAACAAAAATAAATTATACTGGTACCACTCCCGTATTTACAGTAAACGTTTCCTATTCTAGCTAATCCTGGCTCAACGCCCGTGTAAGCAAAAACTAAACAAAGCTCAGATAACAGTCATGTGATTACAATAAGTACATTAGAACAATAGCTGTACAACAAGAGCTAAAGAATGTAACAGTAGGGTACAATGGGTTTACACACATAATAAAATACAACACTTAAAGCATTATTATACCCCTGCCTATAACAGAATGGATAACTCTTTGTTACCATTCGTCATCTTAAGTGTAAGAATGAAACAAATAAATGAACTGTAAAAACAGTGTCTCAGCATGAGGTCACTGCTGCCCCCGAGTTACAAACTACTGGTTGCCAGTGATCTCTGTCAGTCAAAAAGTGTAAGCTTCTAAACAATTCTTTCAGGAAAATATCTTACAAGCGCAATGCATCGGTCAGCTGTTGTCAATATGATCAAGATTTAACAAGCGGTTATTGTTTAACGAGTATCTTAACGTCGTAGATTTATAAGAATGAGTTTCCATGATTTAGAGAATGATTATTACAATCGTTGGTTTAAGAGTTCATTATTTATGACGAATGACCATATGACACAAGGCTTCTAACAGGTGAGCTACCTGAACGGTACTCACAACAAAGTAAACACGTGACATGCAACGTCACTATAAGACTACGAGATATGAAAAGACTCCGTTACCAATCAAAACTAACCTACGTGGCTTCCTGAGCACACTAGAAAATCCTCGGTCAGTCTAGTACAAAACTAAGATCTGCCGGCCATCACAAACAGAGTATAGTACTCCTCGTGTCAACACACGGACATAACAATTCACATAAAGTGAGAAAATAGCCTAATTATAAATGTCTGGTTTATCTAATGTAAACTCTGACCTATAACATCATAAGAATAATTAACCTTCATTCGCTTACAACATGTGCGAAGATATAATATTAGTTCGTGACTTCTGAGTCAACCTGTATCAATGCAATTAGTAACTGCTGTTACTTGATCTACTTAAACATCGAGCATTCACAAGCTTGGCTCGATCAGAAAATCCCTTACAAAAATATGTGTAGGAAGTGTGTCATAATGAGAGTCGATGTCTCACTGGAAACCATACTGGTTTTATGGGTAATATTGCAACGGGATGACTGGCCTTCGAAGCACCTGTCATGTGCTGCGGCACAGTTCCAGCGTCCCTCACTGCATTTGAGTAAATTGCTCTCAGGCAAAGCCTTTAAACTTTTTTAATACATGTAGAGTTCACAAAATCACTGTTCACTAGTGACCCTAATACACACTTGAGTAATGTTACAATAGAATTGGTTATAATACGATGTTGTAGACTTCCAAAAATTATGTACAAAGATGTAGCAGCTTTGTCAAAAGCAAAGAAGATAAAAACGAAGATATTTCTCCCATCTGAAGCTCATTGAAGGATGTCCACACCACTGCGGATTAAATTTATACAATCATGTGCACACAAGGCACGGAAAATGGCTATAAATGTGTCAACCAACACCTTCCCCTTCTGGTGTTAATTCTAAATGATACGGTATTATCGTGCAATCGGGATCAGAGTGAGCTACAACTTGCTGCACTCATTACACAGATATTAGATTCAGATTGAATCTTGTGGCTTTCAAATCACTTAAAAAGTATTTACAATAATCACAAAGGTGGAATGAGTAAACCTTCTTTTCCAAACGATACGCCCGTCAGTGGCGTGCTAGGAATTTACAAAAAGGGAGCTCAAAAATATTACATGGTATTCAGCATGAGCTGATCAAAGAAGATTATCGCTCCTTATTTAAAGACACTTTCTGGTTTCCATGAGTTGGAAATTACATATTTTACAATATTGCACCAGTGAGCGAACACACCATGGGTGACTAACCATGAGCTTTACAATCCAAACGGTGAGGAAGCTCATGAAGTTGGGAAATCACCAAAGTGGTGTCTACAAAGATGAAAAACCTACCTACATGACTGTTATCAAGTATGGTTGCTAGAACTACTCCACCATGACCGATAACCTTTACAAGAGAATTAATGCATGACTCACGGCGCAACGTAGCTCACCTCGTCCATCAAGGAAAATTTGAGGGGTAAATCCTTTCCTATGGGCTTTGGCAAAGTCCTTCGTTCCTTGGCCATGAGCAAAGCCATTCTCTCCCCTTCTTCCATCTCGTAATGCTGCTAGATGTTCTATGTCCCCCTCATCAGGATGGCTTGGGCCATGATGAACAGCATGGTCAAACGGGAAAAGATTCTCATCACGTGGTGCAGTATCAGCATCTTGTAGGTTAGTGAAAAATGATGTTTAATCACTGATTTTAACGTGGTTTTCACTGAGCAACACTGCCTCTACACTTTGCAGACTTGTAGAAAAATGACCATGTATCTGCTCACTGATGCTACGATAATTTACGTGTCTTGCAGCACAGATACTCTAACTTTTCTGTAGAATCGTAATCGCCAATTATCACATTAAATTTGATAATAGAAATGTCGGCCTTTGCACGGCTCGAATATAATTGGTAGTACTGGCGTTTTAATGATACAATTCACTGTATAACACGGATATTTTCCATGACTTGGAACCTCGCTGAGAAATACATGTCTGCCATGTGGCATGAAAACTGACTATGTGCTTGGTCGTAAAAATGTCGATTGTCACAATTCCACTCGGAAATTTTGTACACTCGTTGCTACTACTGGCAACTTAATAATGCACAAGCACACACGGTGCCAAAATATACTTGATGCACTCGTATATTCACCGATTATGGACTCTTTGGTCCTTATATACCCTGGTCTACCAGACCATTAGACAAACACGTCTATGCGTTTCCAACGCACAAGAGGGTATGCTTCTTCTCGGAATCTTGCGTTCTGGCGTCAATGCTTCATGAGTCGTGTAGCGACTACTTACATCCGGTTCGCATCTTTGCGTGGTTATACCTTTGTCTCAAATAATAATTAAATAATTATTAGGCCAACACATCCTGGCAAATTATGCAGAATGACTGTAGATGATACGTTCTAGTTTGCGTATTAAAGATACAATCTTTAATCTCACCGGAAAACTATTTGGAGCATCTGAGTAAAGTCAAAAGTGTGTCTGAAGCTAGAGCATGCTTCCTGGGCGCGTTCTACATCTCTCAGATAATAAAAATTCATGGGTTCACATAAAAAACATCACCAGCATGAGCGAATACGGGATCAATACCATACACATTTTGTTCCATTTGGCAGAATATTATGGGAGAAAAATGGGATTTAAATGTAAAATTACAATTGGCCGGAAAATTAAAAGCAAAGTTCAAGTGACGTTTTGTTCCTGATCCATTGCCTAAAAGTCACCAGACCCGTATTTTTTCCTTCCTTTTCTTTCATAGCAGCTTCTGTACGAATTTTGGTAATTCTGGAATCTTGTCTCTTGATACACAACCACAAGAGGTTACTTACGTGCGAACTTCACAAAAGTAAACACACTGGCTACCGTCACAGAATACACAACAAAGAAGAAACATACAATAATAACAAAACTTATAGTTGTCGGCATTATTGTAGTGACATCAGGAATACCAATATAAGCATACAATGTTGCACAATAACAGTAGAGTCAAGTACTGAAATATTAGACCTTAGCAGGCTTTATAAATTCATTCAGAAACATGGTGGATCTTAGAGCTCGATTCTGTAGAAATATATGCGGGGGGGAGGGGGGGAGGGGAGGGTGGCTGTTGGCCCAACCCCTGGGTGCGTAATTGCAGAGAACAGGGATATTTTATTGATTTCATTGAATGGAAACAAGACAATGACATCATAATCTAACAAAGCAGTTCAGCAGATGCCACGCCCATTTCTGCTGTGTGCAGACTGACAAACAAAGCATTATTAAGGTGATCAATTCTTTGAATTAAACGGAATAACTTTGTGACAAGAAAGAAGGAAAATACTCTTTTCAATTTCAGTCATAAAAATATTTAACCAAAATGAACAAAATATCTACTTTTTTCTCCGGAGTGTCGCCTAATAAGTTTGTTTTCAAGGAGGTTGCAATTATAGATTGAAAAAAAAATGGCACCTAGGGTAAGTGCTTTTACTTTTGGACCACCATTTCAAATGCACATGCAGTCGGACAAAGACAGGAAACAAACCTAGCGGCGGCATCATAATTTTGTCTTAAACTGGAATCACGGAGACATTCCTTATAATATCGTTTGTTTTAAAAGCCTATTTGTTTGGTGCCAACCCTGTTTTTGAAAAATGAGGTGAAAAAAAAGGAAAGTTTACGTCACTACGTTTCTCCATCTTGCCAACTCATCGATTTTCACGAGATGAGATGTCCTGCTCTACACACCCTGTGCAAGCCTGCTGAAAGTGTACAAAATATACACTTTTACACGTGCCAAAACTGTTTGATTGGCTAAGTCACACTGTATGCCGGTACGTGGAAAACGAGTGTAAAACACGGTGCATGAATTTAGACCGCCACAGTGAGATAGAGGCTTATGTGTAGTACAGACGTGTGTGTATAATGACTACCATTGAAGGTTTAAATTCTAACCCTAACGAACGAGCAATTGTTAAGTTTTCTGCTTGTAAAAAAACTGCATAGTTTTACAGAAGAAGAATTAAATGCTGTACCCAAGGCATTTTTGTTTTATGTTGCGTCAAATGCCGTGAAGGAGATTTGGGATAGTGTGCCTAGTGATTGGACTCAAGATCCTAAGCTGTGTGAACTTCAACCGTGCACCGATTATGATCATCACCAACAAGTGTCCGTTTCCAAAATGCCATCGGTTCAAAACTGTAGAACGTGCCAGTTAATTAAACTGTATAATGGGCATAAACCGTTATGTAAAGACTATGCTTCTTCATTCCACGGATGTGATGGCAAGAAAGATGCAATGTGCGCAGCAGCGGAAAAAAACAAAGGTGCACGTCACCGACTGAAAAAGATATGCCGGAATTGTATTGGTCATCGTCTCGTTGACAAAGTAATAGATCTTCTGCCCTTTGAGTTGCACCTACCTGGTAATCAATACTGTGGACCTGGTACTAATTTCTAAAAGTATTTCAGAGTAATTGTTATCTAATTACTCCCCATGAATTTATAATTTTCTGATTGGCTATCGTCCCCCACGTGACTTCTTTACGCGGCTCCTGGCTCGTGCTGGCGCGTGTATCAGGTCAAGCTATCTGCAGGCTCGGTAAAGACGTGGATTCGAACCTCTCTGTCAGCTGTTTTTGAAACTTTTTTTAAGCAATGCTTAAACTGTTCGGTGCACACTGTAAGATAAAATAATAGCCCGTCAAATTGAGGAGAGGCCTAAAATATTGTAATGAATAGCAATAGCAATATTACGAATACTATCATAGTAGATTAGCAATACGGGTTCTAACTCTCCCAGCACCACTCCGGTCACGCGCACTTGACTAGTGGTCAGCCTGTGGCGGTAGAAAACCCGATATCTTGCAAACCAATAATTGTAGATGGACATGGAACATGCCGAAGGACTCGGGGTGATATCCCCTTACCTAAGAAGAATTCGTTATATTTATAAAAAATGTTTTGAAAAATTTTGTTTTGGAAAGTAGCTATATTTTTAAAACTAATTATCATAGAACGTTGCACAATGGCTCAAACAAAAGGTCTCTAATGAGCCCTTAATTATGGATTATATTAATATGTCATATATTTTATATTCTACTACTTGAAATCCAGCATAAGTTAAGGATACGGTTGCTCATATTTCACAAGAACAGGTAGACAGTGGACACAATGTGGGTAGCCACAATTTCCTGTGGGTCAAAAGGCCAAGTTAATTTTAATTATTCTGAAGAGCTGTTGAAAGCAGGTGTTCAGTCTGACGCATGCACCAGATATTTTCCTCGTCTTGGGGATGGAAGACGGAAAGCGATGCAGTGATCGACCAGGAAAGAGATAGGTTTCTTTCACACCCAGTGGGCGGAGTTTTGCGACCCACGCGGATGATGATTTGAACGTCCGACCAATCTGAAGGATATGACGCCGTGGTTTGGCGCCAAATAAATTGCCCGCGAATCAGGTTATCAGGAAGTGTATGATCGAACTTGAAGCACGCTAATATATTTGTGATGTGCAGAATTGTACGAGTTAAATAAGGGGTTTGTGGAGTCTGTAGAACAATTATTTCGATTTAATTGTGGAGCGAATTCCCGCTCTCCAAGAAATATGGTTGAACCGTATAAATAGTGCTGCGTGTGTTGGAGTGATGTTCTTTCTTTAATTCTGATTCAGTCGTTCGGATTGATTCTGGTTGTGTCTTCGAACTTAGATATTCTATGGCAATGCAATGTCTAGCACTTACAAATTTATAGTCATTTTTTATTCAGTGAAGTAGGTAGAAATCATGCACAGTTTATTATAAATTCAAATCGATAGATCACGATATATTGAGTTTTGTTCGTGATGTCGCGGTTTAGCGAACGAAACTCTAGCCTAACACTGAAACGTCAAGTCGGAAGTTATGGTGGCCTTACTATAGGGACAGTCTACGAACTGCTTAAGACTTATATTGGTGAACTGAGTACCCAATACTGCAGTTTAGATAACAGATATTCGTGCGTTAATAATTGTAATTTTATCTACAGCAAGATGTATTCCAAGAACTATGAAGGAATACTGCAGTTTAGATAACAGATATTCGTGCGTTAATAATTGTAATTTTATCTACAGCAAGATGTATTCCAAGAACTATGAAGGAAGAATGCCACATATCTCAGCAAGCTTTGTCAAGATGATCATGGGCTAGGCCAAGAACTGGGATGGTGACAGGATGGTATCCTGACACCGAACGGGCTGTAAAGTGATGAGTACCATGAAAATTATTTAATTCATTTTGTCGGGGGGTTACGCACAGTATGGGAAATTCTTGTAAATATTTTGTTTTGCTTTAGTTTGCTGACATATTAGTTATTGTAGGCATCGCGTGACAAGTTTGTGTAAATATTTTGTGATTTAATTGTTGTTCTTGTTTTTACTTGATTTTTCTTCGTGTAGTGTACATGTTTTTATGTCGCTGTTGAGCGCATGAAATAACTGTACAAATCAGATAGTCATGGCGGAAAAACTAGAAATGTGGTGATAAGTGATTCTTTTGATAGCAGTTACAATATGCTAGAATTGGAGGGGGGGGGGGAATTTCTGTGTTTGTTTAGTAATTATAAATAATTAATCAGGCTGAGTTATTTTATTTCATAAATTGCCTAGTTGCAATTGTATTTGTGTTGATACGGGAGGCCATTAGCCTTACCGTCAGTAAACTCATTAGTCTTGTGTTTGTCCTGTCAATCTTGACAGAAGTTAGACTCTGATCTACTGTGTGAGCTTGGGTCAATGTGCAGGTCTACAGAGGTGTGTGTGCCACATGATGAATCTTCGTTTAGCGAGCGGGTAGAGACTCGGTGTTCTGCTACTTGCCGCTGTATTACGGCGATGTAACCCCTGGGGGGCATCGACCGATGACTGTGTTTTTCTTGATTATCCCAGGTGAGGATATTTCGAGATATTATTGTCTGATGAATTATGATATTGTCGCGATTTCAGAAGCCGTGGAGGCCGACCTTCGTTACTCACTGCCTAACAGGCCTGAGTTATTTTCGTGGTGGCACACTGTGAGCATATGCGAGGGGGCCATATGATTGACAGCCACACAGAGATTAGGAGTGTTGACAAACATTCTTAGCGGTCGTCACCTGCACATTATTCTTGCTAATTAGGATTTCAATGTCTAGCCTGAATAGTTGTAATTAATTGAATTTATTCTGGGAGATATTCACGCCACGATTCTACTGCTTTCTAGCCATGTTTTTCGGATCTTGATGTCATTTTTATACGCCAGTTTTCTAGGCGTGGTCATTTATTTTATGTTGCTTTGTTGGCGTTGTTCAGCCAAGTTTTTTATTCACATTATATTAAGGTAGCACTCGGCGAGCCTATGTTTTTATTGTGTCACGTGATCGCTTATGTGATTAGCTGGTATAAGACCGTATGTTCGGCTGCCATTTGTGTTCAAATACATCCGTGTATTATTGTGTTATTTTAGAAGGGTTAGACTATGTCAGCATTGTTAATTTAGTGTTTGCCATTTAATGTTTGTGTTCCCATATTATCGTAATACCTAACCGCAGTGCGGGAATTCACCACTTATTAGAATTGTCGAATTGGAGTGAATTCTCGACATTAAAGTACTCATTACTTGATAGTTTGTTCAGCTACGAACGCAACTTCGTAAATTCCATTTTCTTGATATTTTGATCACTTTCCTTATCTTACAGCTGTCTAAGCTGAGTTGTAATTATTGGACTGATTTGCATTCAGTCAAGTTTTATGTCATATTTTGGATTTCCTGGGATAAACTCAGGGTGGTTTGTTTTATTTTTTATGATTCAGATATTAAATTTGGTGTTATTTTAACCTGTGTTCTTAGCTCATTTTAACTTTAAGATCCCCTATGAATCCTGGATATTTATAGAAGCAAAGGTTTGCTCTTAACACAATCAAATAAGGACTGATCATGACACCGAAATAGAGACCCGTAAGATGCTTCTTTCCAAGGGTACACTATATCCTTTATAGTTAATACTTAAGTTTATATTTTTTACAATTTTCAGAAAAGTTCAATTTTGAAAGTATGCTATATTTTTGAAATTAAGAATTTTACAAAGTCGTGTGTTTGACTTAAATTAAAGGTCATTACCCCCTATATCGCTAAAAATAAGTCCCAGGTCTCTAGGACAAAAAGTAGCAGTAGTGAAGTAAAGAGGGGTTTACTTACAGTCGCAAGTGTGCTTGAATACTGATGGCTATGTGGCAAACGGCTATGTTGGGAAGGAATGGTCGGAGAGGGCCATGTAAGGATTCGTTTTAAGGGTATTTATTATGATGTATCCTATGGCCTACGTCTGTTCTTAACATGTTGAATTTTTGAAAATGTTGGAAACGGATTTTTGGGATAAAACATGTTTTTCAGATGTTTGGTTGGATCTTGCGAACCAATAATCGGATTTGAACATATGAGGTGTCACCTGACGTATGTATTTGAATGTATTATTTATTTTTTCCAAATTTTGACAAAGGGACTAACGACGCATTTTGAAAAAAATATTTCTTTACCTTTTTAATTTTATTTCATGTTGATAGTAGAGAGAGAGAGCCAGTACCGGATCTGCTTAAACGAGAATGTCGCCGGCCACGGTGGCTGTGTCCAATGGATCAATGGATATCTCGCAAACCATTGATCGGAGAGGGTCATGCGAGGACTCGTTTTAATGGCGCACTGATTTACTGAAACAACCCAAAACTGCAAGGTCATTGACTTTTGTTTTCCTTCATAGGTCGCAAACCAATAATCGTACATGAGCATGTTAGGTACCCTATCTTTCAGCGCACTGCCCTCTTTCACATGGCGCATAAAGATGGACAAAAGTTTTGAAAATGATGGAAACGGCATTTTTTGTGGTAATAAATGGTTATTTTTAGATTTTTGTTTTGTGACGTTGAATAAAATAATGTTTTAACGTGACGCATGAAGAGTGGTAAGATTTTTACTCCAAAGAGGATGTTTAACGTGCTATTAAATGTACTGACACGGCTCTGTGGTATTGACACATGCTCATAGGCCAGCGGACTGTTCTAGGATATGGGTCCACTAAGCGATGTGAATGAACGCAAGAATTGAGCGTAAATGGAAATTATAATTCTGTGATGGAATGAATGAGTGCCTCTCTCTCTCTCTCTCTCTCTCTCTCTATATATATATATATATATATATATATATATATATATATACATTAAAACGGAACTTGTATATGTGTGTTGTTGATTGAGCGAGGAACAGGTTACGTACAATAGCAAGCAGGGAATGATTTTGTTTGCTATCTGCTAATCTTATCTGCTTGAGGCATAACAGATGATACGACTACTGGCTAGCGTGAGAGAGAGGAGAGTTGAAGGCAGTGGCGGCTCGTAAATTTCTAGACTGGGGTTCAAGAGAAAGAGCACACACTTCAAATGGCGGACCCTTAATCTACTACAAAGATAAGCAGTATACATGTTGTACCTCAAATTTCGTACAGATAGTTATGAACATTACAATGAGTGGTTTCAAACACAGCGAGTTCAAATCATTCGCCTCAACCAGAACTTGTACCCTGGATCAGCATTAATAGTGAAGATCAAAGTTTTCTCTCTCGATCTCTCACACGCACAAACACGCATCTGTATGACAGGCTCCATCTGGTAATGAGCCTGGTTAACAACATGCAAAACTTCAAATTTTACAGCAATTGAAGGTGAAAGCACAGCATACCGTATAATGAGAGTATTAGAAATGTTACTAGATTTACTCACCCTATGCAGACTGCTTGTATGTAATATCCATCCTATTCTCCTTAATAGAGACAAACTTGTCTATCACCGCTTTATTGAAATCCACAATGTCCCTGGCAAACTCTCTTTCTAAGGATAGCATACTTTTTTGACTTTTAAAGTCGCACATTTTTTCGTATTGACAGAATGTAATAATAAACAAAGTTTTTATGGTTCCGCCTAGTCAATACTTGTATTGACTAGGCGGAACCATAAAAACTTTGTTTATTATTAAGGATAGCATAGCCAGTGCTGTTAGTCTGTTCTCAGCCATCGAACTGCGTAAGAAGGTCTTAATTCTCTACAGAGTTGAGAAGGACCTTTCAGCTTCTGATGTTGTCATAGGAATAGTAACAATAATTTTCAAGATTTTGACACATTCACTGAATATATTTGCTAACCTATTTTCTAGAAGAAACTGAAAGAGTTGCATAGTGCCTGAAACAGCCCGGAAATCTTCTCGCATATACAGAATCTGTAATTCGGTTCTAAGTTTGGCTTTGTTAAGGTATGGATATGATTCACAGGCTTTGCGAAGAATAGGATGTGCAAACTGCTTCTCATACGTGGCAAAACTCCCTCATAAGAAAAGATTTCCTGCAAGAAGGTGATTAGTGAACTTGAACCGTTCTTTGGCATGAAATATTACTGTATCACAAATCTCTTTCGCAGCAACACTTTTTGGGAGTCGTGGCTGTATTTTTTGTACCTTGGCCGGTGGAGATAAGGCGTCATGTTCATCAGCAATTTCGCCAATCTTACGGTCCCTATTTTTATAAATAGCAGTCTCGAAATTTGAAATTGAATTTCTGGTCTCGAGAGGATCTAATGTTCTCTTTTGCAGCTTATTATACAATATGTCAACATGGGGCACAATTTGGTAAAATACGGCCAACCAGAATTGAAAAGTCGAATGTTCTAATTTTAAACGTAATCCTCTTGCTTGCGTAATTGTAGATGGCTGTCGAAAAGTACTTTCGATTTGTTCCAGACACTCAATAAGGGCGCTTCTATTCTCGTACACTACTTCAACGGTCCTAGACTTAAAATTCCACCTTGTACTGGAAGCATGAGGAACGCTCCTGCCGACAATATCATTCAGCACCACGAATCGTTGTGGGGAGTTATGAAAGAAGCTGGGTATTTCATTCAGATCTGCGAAGAATATGTGTACTTCGGTATTCTGTCTCGTAGCTTGTGTCATAATCAAGGTCAACATATGAGCTTACCAGTGAACATAGTGTGCATACTTAAAATGTTTCCGAATTAGAGCTTGAACTCCTGAATGATGGCCACTCATTACGTTTGCTTCGTCATAACTCAGTAAAATTAACTTATCCGGATTGTCCAGTACGTTTTTTAAAGTAGATTTTAGGCATTCTGCTAATGTGTTAGCACTATGATGATCGGGTGAGAGAAAACACCAGAATCGTCCAAATGGTTTGCCACTTGGAAGAACGTAACGCAACACGATGACCAACTGCGCAGCCCTTGATAAATCGGTGGTCTCGTCTGCTATTATCGAGATAAAGTCCGCTGTGAATATTTCTTTCTTTATTTTCACATGACAGATTTCAAGCATACAAGAGATTAATTCATTCTGAATTTCTGTCGATGTGCCCTTAAAACTGTTGCTTTAGACATGTGATCTCTATGCGCAACATCTAGCTATGAACTAAAATTGACGAGGCCTCTAAATATGCCAGGATTTGACGATTCATTTGTCTCATCATGTCCACGAAGTGCTAACTCGAAGCAGTAGCGTAGCCAGGATCGACCAATGAGGGGGGGGGGGGGGGAGTTATGGGTACTCATGCCAAATTCTGCAAGGATTTCGTCCCGCTGCGTAGCCGCGCTCGTCAAACGTGCACCATGGTCGCGAGGGCAGCTGTGGAAAGTACGGGTATCGTAGGTTCGAATCCCGGTTCTGACAGCGGTTATCCTTGGTGTGTTTTTCCCCGGGTTTTGCCACACTCCCTACAGGAAATTGCCGGGATAGTGCCTTGCTCAAGTCCCGGAGGGTCTACTCCATCCCTGTCCCAGATACATTTACACACACAACTACAACCATCACAGCATTACAGGTTGCCAGACAGCTTCAACACACTCCCAACTACACGGGGCTGATGACCAAGGTGTCTCAATCCCCTCAAATGAATTAACAACAACTCTACGAGTATTTCCATTTCTCTTTGAGATATTATTACACAAGAAAAGATTCATGTATTTTGATCCCGAATTTTTCGAGTCATGCAATATGCTCAAAAGACAGAAACAAATCAGTTCTTTAAAAAATTAAGTTAATTTTTTACTAAAATGGCTCACTTCAATGGTAAATCTAGAACATTCCTGTTCCCCTGACAGGAACAAAATAAACTCAAATATATATGTGCTACCAACATGAAGACTGCGTATCTCTCAACAAGAGAAATTATTTACAGGTGTCTCAGCAAAAATGGGCATGTCCTCTCACGATGTAACTTATGATATTGATTTATAAGTAACTCAATACCGGTACTCATTTTTTTGTTTATTCAGTTTTTCCAACAAGATCCTGTGCTTTATATTGCAATTAGCCCTGAATGCCTAAAGTATCATTTTCGAAGATTTTAGTCTCCTACCAAAGTCCTTCTTACCTTAGAAATACGACATGCAGCCGGAAAATGTTTTAATTGCTTACACTACTCAGGCGACAAATTTTACTCATTCGTAACTGGGAGATAACGGTAATTCGGGGAATTGCTGGACATATATTTACGTAATATGAAGCAACTCGGCTGACGGTTATCTCATGCTCAAGATGTTAATAATGATCCCAAAATTAGTGTTAATGTACCCATAGAATTTTCTAAGTCTTTATTAAAGCACGTTATTTTTAATAAAAACTAGGTTAATTTACATATAACTTCTCTCCCGCCAAGAAAATAAAAAAGGCTAATATTGTCCAGCTGTGTGGGAGTCAAAATTATTTGGCGCTAGCCTCAGTTTGAAATAAGCTATAAGTTATTTCGCGGGGTAAATGTTAGATTGGCAACCCTGGGAGGGAGTTGTATTACCACAGTCTAAAATACATAGTCTCGAAGCTCGCTGCACTACGAAATTGCATCCTCTTTGTAGGTGAAGCGATACTAGCGCTCGCGGCGGCCAGCAAGCTGGCAACTGCCTTGAGCACGTTATTCGCGAAACAGATGATTTCACTTTTGCAAGGGTTTTTTTGAATTTTAACTCACCTGAGTGATTATTTCCATTGTGAACATAAGTCACGTTAAATCACCAACTACTACAGAAAAAAGCCACAATGTTGATATACTGTACACTTTCATAGAACATAAAAAGAATGCTCTGTTTTTATTAATTCAGTCCTCTATAAGTATCCGTAGGTACAGTTGTATGTCGTATTTAATGAGTCGTACGTAGAATTCATAGTCCATACTAGTTATAAATTCATGTATTTGTTTTAAAGATAGTCGCTGGCATCTCTACATAAAATCAAGTCCACGATTCCTGGATGTAACGGATAATCTCTAAATCCACGGAATGGATTTTGATGCGGTTTTCACCATTCAGTAAAGAATTTCTCGAGGATGGTTTATGTAGGAAAACATTCATTTATGACCAAAGGAAGCCGAGCGGTAACGATTTTAGTGAATCGTGTCGAAGGAAAATCTGCCGTCCTTGCGCCTTTTAAGCATACAAAGCATTAAGCTAAAAAGAAGTCTCCGACAGCATATCTTTAATACATCGCCAACTATAAGTGATTTTACGTTTTAATTTCTTCCAACAATCTCCATTCAGTGGAAATTTAAATTACTAGCCCATCACACCAGCTTCGGCCAGCATTAACTGTCGAGTCGTGTCGAGTTAAGACTTCAGAGAAGAGTAGACTATGAAAGTTTGGAGTTTCGCTGTTCCCCTCGGCTTTTCTGAAATGCGTCTGAGACCTACCGTCCGTGCGCCTTTTAAGCTTACGCTGAGTGACCCCTCTAAGACACCAGACGAAGGCCCGGGTTGATAGTATAGATGTAATATAATATCACATTCTTAACCGTATCAAAAGCTAGTTATTCCGTAAAATTGAGTAACAGTATAGTTAATTAGTAAAAATAACAGTGTGATTTGTGAAACGAAAAGTATATAAAGATCTTAAGGTCTTAAATGGCCCAATTATAGGTACTTCGTATTTTTTCTGTGGGTTTGAAACCTTTCATTCCTGAATTTGACAAAATAATACAATGCCAATTTTACAAAATATCGGCAATATCAATTGTGTACCGTACCTTTACAGCAGCCATGTGGGAGACCAGGTATTTCATAAGAGAATTAACAAACAGTGTACCACATCTAAGTTTGTGAGCATTATCCTGATGACATAAATTGGCTTGCTTCCAAAGGATTCGAGAATAAGTTTATATTATTGTACAAAATCTTTATTCATTAAATCAGCTCTCTGACTATTAAAAAGCCATTTTCTACATCTGAAAATTAAATGTCGGCACGCGTTTGAGATTACATCTTTTACGTTTACTTATCCTACCGTATGTTTTAATTTTCAAAATGCATAGATATTTATATTTGATTTGCAGCCAATGGCCATAGCGGGGCATTTAACGTGAACGCCCGTAGGTTCCCCAATTTCAATGTCAAGTAGTTCCAACTTAAGCTCCCAGACGCCACTGTCACTGAAACCCAACGGCGTACGTTTGAACCTGATTGAGCGTGTCTAACCCAATAGCCTACAAATTTTGGCTACACACTACCAATTGTAGCTGCAAGTTCTTTTACGTGCCATAAATCTATGACATGGGCCCGACGACTTCGACTGGGTTTGAACCCGCGAACTTGGGAATAGCAGTTCAGCATGCTACCGACTACGCCACCAAAGCCATGCATAGATATCCTACCGAGACATGCTTCTGATTTATAACAGACTGGCTCCGTGGCTCATCGGTAACGTTCTCGCCTGCTGTTTCCAAGGTTGCAAGATCTAATCCTGGCGCAGTCAGCTGGCATTTAAGGGCGCATAATTGCGAGGGAACCGTGTCTGTAGATTTACTGGCACGTTAAAGATCCCCTTCAGGGCACCCTGGTGTCTCTAAAAGCCACCGTAGATAAAAGGGACCTAAAACCAATAACATTATTATTGATTTATAACCAGTTAAAGACCTAGTTCCGTTGTTTCATTGAAAAGCGTATAATACTTTCTACTGCGTATCCCAATTAATTGGGGTCGCCGGAGCCAATCAGGCTCATTTTGGTTTTGACCGCGGATTTAAGGCCGGATGCCCTTCCTGAAGCCACGTAATTTTTCAGGTGAAAATTCCACCCCACTGTCACCGGGATTGGAACTCCGGCCGTCCGGGTGATTGACGAGCAGCTAAGCCACTGCACCATCACGCTCCCCTTGAAACGCTTTATTATACTAGCCTAAAATCCATAGATCAAATCTTACCTTTTAGGGTCCTTTGGAAACTCGGGTGTCGTCTTGCTATATGAACAGTCTGTCTTCCCAGTTGGTCAACACGAATACACCCAATTAGATTGGGCGAGGAGTAAAAATTAATTTCCCTGTGTAATTCATAATACAATAATTATGTATACATTTAATAAAACGCTTCTCATACAACCCCCTCCCCATTTATGTGAGAAGTGTATTATTAAGTACACACATCAAAAAAAGTTTTGCATCACCTCGGTTCCCAGATCTCCGGCATATAGACGTTGACTGTGTATATTGTATCCAAGATACAGTCCCTTTGACTGTTCATAGATGTCACTAAAACTGCTCAAAGATGTAAACAACCATGCATGAGCAGGGCCTATTAGACGGAGGGGGTACGACAGCCGATCAGTTCCAGTCATTCCACCAGGACGAAGGTACGCTGCTCATGTTGTCTGTAGTTCTACCATGCCTAGAAGGTCAATACCGCAGTTCGATCGCGTCCGCATTGTTATTTTGTGTCAAGAAGGGCTCTCAACAAGGGAAGTTTCCAGGCGTCTCAGAGTGAACCAAAGCGATGTTGTTCGGACATGGAGGAGGTACAGAGATACAGGAACTGTCGATGACAGGCCTCGCTCAGGCCGCCCAAGGGCTACTACTGTAGTGGATGACCGCTACTTACGGATTGCCGCTCGGAGGAACCCTGACAGCAATGCCACCATGTTGAATAATGCGTTTCGTTCAGCCACAGGACGTCGTGTTTCAACTCAAACTGTGCGCAATAGGCTGCATGATGCGCAACTTCACTCCCGACGTCCATGGCGAGGTCCAGCTTTGCAACCCCGACACCATGCAGCGCGGTACAGATGGGCCCAACAACATGCTGAATGGACCCCACAGAATTGGCATCACGTTCTCTTCACCGATGAGTGTCGCATATGCCTTCAACCAGACAATCGTCGGAGACGTGTTTGGAGGCACCCTGGTCAGGCTGAACGTCTTAGACACACTGTCCAGCGAGTGCAGCAAGGTGGTGGTTCCCTGATGTTTTGGGGTGGCATTATGTGGGGCCGACGTACGCCACTGGTGGTCATGGAAGGCTCCGAAACGGCTTTACGATACCTGAATGACATCCTCCGACCCATAGTGCACCCATATCGGCAGAATATTGGAGAGGCATTTGTCTTCATGGACGACAATTCTCGACCTCATCGTGCACATCTTGTGAATGCGTTCCTTCAAGATAACGACATCGCTCGACTACAGTGGCCAGCATGTTCGCCAGACATGAACCCTATCGAACATGCCTGGGATATGTTGAAATGGGCTGTTTATGGACGTCTTGACCCACCAACCACTCTGAGAGATTTACGCCGAATTGTCGTTGAGGAGTGGGACAATTTGGACCAACAGTGTCTTGATGAACTTGTGGATAGTATGCCACGACGAATACAGGCATGCATCAATGCAAGAGGACGTGCTACTGGGTATTAGAGGTAGTGGTGTGTACTTCAATCTGGACCACAAATGCTGAAAGTCTAGCTGTATGATGGTACAACATGCAATGTGTGGGTCTCATGAGCAATAAAACGAGCTGAAATGTTGTTTGTGTTGATCTCTATTCCCTTTGTATTTAAAGGTTCCGGAACTCTTGGAACCGAGGTGATGCAAAACTTTTTTTGATGTGTGTATATAAACGATTCATGTATTTTCATTTCAGGCATTAGGAGATAAATTGTCACTGCCCACCTAATCTAATTGGGTACCGTACACTCGTGTTGACCGACTGAAAAGCTATCATATAGGCTACTTAGCAACACTGAAATATTGCTTCTAATATTAGATCTGTTTATTGAACTGCATATCTCCTCTTGTAAAGCACATGTTAAATTAAAGACATAACCTTTACACAATGCTCACATACAGTAAATCCAGCAACAATAACATACAACAACATAGCACAGTCGGCACTTTCTTGCTGGCTGCATGAGAGCATTATTGTCTGGTGGTAGAAAAATATGAGCCAAGCTTCGCGATCTGTTGGTAGACTGTGGTTATACGTTGTCATGAAGATGTGTGTAGCCACAAATGGGGTCCCGGGCTGAAAGGTGACAACAGTACATCACCACAGACACAAATCACAACCTGCCGATTTTCCAATGGGAGGGGTTCTAACCCCCCCCCCCCCCCTAACCCCCTCTTGGCTACGCCACTGACTCGAAGGCACCACAGAATTTTACACAGTCAATGATATTTGATAGTATATAACGATTCTTCCGCACTTGATCATTATGTCTTTCCACAGATTGCCTGTAGGCACTATCATGTTGCTGTCGAATATCATGCTTTCCCAGGAGTTCAAATTCAAGCATAGCAATCATGTGTGATTTTGAACTTTCATGTTTCTTTATTTTCGGAGACAAATGGCCAAGGTCTGTGACACCTACTTTTGTCCAGTTTCCTTCTCTATCCCCATTGGAGAAACAATAGCACGGGAAACAGAAACATCTATTAACAATATTACACCCACATATCAGTTCAGCTCTCTTGTATATGTCCGGTTTAAATTTCCGAACAATCCCCTTATCTTTACTTTTAGTCTGGTTTGTTAAATCAAGATCCGCCATTCGACGCCCTGCTGCTTTTATCTCAATTATTTGTTCTAAAGTAAGAGAGGAAAAGTTAGTTCTCATAAGCCTTTGGGCACTATATAAAGCCATATTGTTTCTCACTTCCTGTCAGACTGTCACACGCACACGCGGAAATAATAATCGAATTACACAGTAACTAATTTCACGCAGTTAATAGGCACAAGGAAATACTGAAAGAAATTTATGTTCCCGCTCTTGACAGTGTGACTAAATTACACCTGAGAATATAGTGGAACTACAGTAGTGAGTTGGGTAACTCCGGAGCGTAACAAGACACCCTTTTCCGCTATTTTATTGGTATTATTTCAATCTAAGTGAATCGTTCATTTAATTAGCCTTCAAATACAACAAAAAGCTATGTAGTTTACTTTATATAGATAAATTCACGGATAAATTACGGGCGCATATAAACAGTCTAATGTGGCAGCCATAAAGCACCCTTTCAGAAGCGATCCTAGAGATCACTTTCGCTGTATGTTCACATTGGCCGCATTATTTTACAAACACGTCAAGAGATGGCGGAGTGTATACCTTTTCCACAACCTGAAGGGTTTGTGCTGGACTAGTGAAAGAATTCAGCAATCTTATTGCACATGCCTGTAGGATAGATACACGTTTCGTTTGTATCCACTGTTCCCTTTCCCTTCTAACCCCCGCGTCATGTCCCATGCCACCACTCTACGTTACTCGCCATTTCTCTGCAGGAAGGATTGGCCAAGACTGGGGGTTCAAACCAGATTTTGCGCCGGCTCGATATCCTCGCGCTCGTTACCAGCATTTGAACTGGCGCTGTTTTCTGACAAATACTTCTGTTACGTAGAGGGACAAAATGCTAAATATATTGTCAAATTTAGTGGGGGTTCATTGAGCCAATGCGCTATAGCAAGAACCACCACTGGTTGAAGGTCAAACGCTGAGACAGTAAAAAAGTACAATGCACGTGTTTGAATGACGTAACCGGCATTGTAGAGAGGGTGAGAGGAGTGGGGTGGGGAGAGAGAGACCTGTTGATGATAAGGCATGTGACGTGACATACAAGACAAGTCTTAAACATTTTACTCTCACTTATATCATTACTTCGCAAGACGCTACAGAGTGAAAACTTGGTCTTGTTTAACAGTTTTTTCACGTGTTTGGGGAAAGTTCTTGAAATAGTTGTAAGGTTTGTTTCTATTTATTTATTTATATATTTACTGACAAGTATTGATTGATTGATTAATTAATTGATGAGGTGATTAATGAATTTTATTTATTTGTTTGCAGCTATTGTTAACGATTGTCTCCCACAAATCCAACCCCTCGTCCTCGTCGTGGGAGATGGGCAACGTAATGAAGTAGGGGATTGCCTGTAGGGGTGAAGTACAGTGGGGACTTTGTGTGCCTCAAGACCGCTATGGTAGCTGTGAAGGCCCTACAGGAACCCTGAAGAAATTATGGCTAATGGGGCTCTGGTGAAACAACTGCTGCCTTGTAGTTTGGAGTTGGTTCTTCAAAGGCTAAGGGAAGAAACCCTGACAGAAAATCAGCCTGGTGCCTCAGGCTTAAGGTGGCAGCCCCTCCAAGGCACTCGGAGGCAGTGGGTTAATCACTCGCTCCTCTTAAATAAACTGATTACGGAAACTGAAGCGAAATTACAAAACCGGACGGATAACCTGATGGCGACTTTTGGCATGAAGAGGACTACGAAAATTGGTTTCTGGAATGTGAGGACCTTGATGGAGAAAACCAGACTGAAACAAGTGACACGGGAGATGAAGAACTAGGGGCTGGATATCCTAGGATTGAGTGAAGTGAGGTGGCCAGGATTTGGTGAAATACAGACAAGAGATGGAATTACATTTCTCTATTCTGGGGGCGATGATGAAGAACACAGGGATGGAGTGGGGTTGCTGCTCAACAGAAATGCAAAGAGAAGCCTTATGGAGTGGAAGCCAATTTGTAGTAGGCTCATATTTGCTAGGTTCAAGACAAAGATCAGGAATGTGATCATCATCCAATGCAATGCGCCTACAGAACAATCGGAGCCAGAGAAGAAGGAAAAATTCTACCAAATGCTGCGAGATGTCACAAAGCAAACAAGGAAGAAGGACATTCTCATTGTTATGGGAGACTTCAACGGGAAGGTGGGCTCAAACAATGAGGGGTTGGAGCAGATCATGGGTAAACATGGCCTTGGTGAGATGAATGACAATGGGGAGAAATTTACGGAATATTGCGCCAGTCAGGATTTGGTGATGGGTGGCACGGTATTTCCTCATAGGCGGTGCCACAAGGTCACCTGGGTGTCTCCTGATCGAGTCACAGAAAATCAAATTGATCACATCGCGGTGAGCAGGAGTTTCAGAAGAAGCTTGGAAGATGTTAGGAACAAGAGAGGAGCGGACGTTGGTAGTGACCATCATCTTGTGGTTGCCAACTTCCGCACGAAGATCGTCGCAGTCCGCCGAAAGTTTAACACTCGGCACAACAAGTTTGATGTGGGCAAGCTTAAGAACCAGCAGAGATTGGACCAATTTAAACTGGAGCTCAGAAATAAATTCCAGGTGTTGGACTCCGAGACAGAGAAGGACGTGGAGACTGTGTGGAGCGAGGTAAAGAATATCTTCGTGGAAACCAGTGAGATGCAGCTTGGGTACAAGAACTATCTGCGGAAAGAATGGATATCCGATCAGACCTGGGACAAGATAAATTATAGGAAGGAGATTAAGGCCAAGCTCAACACCTGCAAGACTAGGCAGCAGAAGGCTCTCACACAAGCAAAGTATTCAACAGCAAACAGGGAGGTAAAGAGGAGGGTGCGGAAGGATCATAGGAGGTGGATTGATGAGCAGGCGGAGAAAGCAGAAGAAGCGGCAAGAAAGGGGGACGTTAAGGAGCTCTATGGCATCACAAAGATGCTTTCGAAGGAAGGTTTTAATAAAACTAGGCCTATGAAGAGCAAGATGGGCGAGATCCTCACGACGTGTGAACAGCAGCTGACAAGATGGAGAGAACACTTTGCGGAGGTTCTTAATACAGATAGAGGACCAGAAAGTAAGCAGCGAGGAGAAGATGAAGAGGAAGCAGAAAGTGACCCAAGCATCAGCCTCGACTCCCCAACTCGGGGCGAAATACGGACAGCGTTGAAGCAGATGAAGTGCGGGAAGGCACCAGGTCTGGATAATATCCCAGCGGAAGTACTGAAAGCAGACCTGGATATTACGATCGATCTGCTGCACCCGCTGTTGGAGAAGATCTGGAAGGAGGAGAAAATACAAACCGACTGGAAGAAGGGGTTGATAGTCAAGTTGCCGAAGAAAGGGGACACCACAAACTGTAACAACTGGAGGGGTATCACCTTGCTGTCCATTCCAAGCAAAGTGCTGGCGAGAGTCATCCTGAATCGTATAAAAGACTGCGTAGAAAAAAGGTTTCGGAAGGAACAGGCTGGATTTCGACAACATCGCAGCTGTGTGGATCTCATCAACACCCTCCGAATCATCCTGGAGCAGAGTGTGGAGTGGCGGAATACACTTTACCTCACATTTGTTGACTTCGAGAAAGCTTTCGACGCCGTAAATCAAAGAATCATGTGGAAGACCCTCGAGGAATATAAAATTCCAACAAAGATCATCAGAATCATGGAAGAGATGTACGAAGGGTATGAGTGCCAGGTTCTTCACGAAGGCAAATTATCAGAAAAGATAAAGGTCAGTTCCGGAGTGAGACAGGAGTGTGTCCTTTCCCCCATTCTGTTCCTGTTGGTCCTGGATAGTGTGATGAAGAAGGTAATGGGAGGACGGAAGAGGGGTATTCAATGGGGTATAAATGACAGGCTTGAAGATCTGGATTTCGCAGACGACATTTGTCTTATGGCACAACGGTACCGAGACATAGAAGATAAGCTGGGGAGGTTACAGAGAGAAGCAGAACGTGCAGGACTGATGATCAACACCAACAAGACCAAAGAGATGAGGATAAATTCTGACATCACGACCAGCTTGACCGTCAACGGACAGGAAATTGAGTGAGTTGAGTCCTTCCTCTACCTTGGAAGTATAGTCACAAATGATGGGGGAGCAGAGGAAGATGTTCGAAGCCGTATCAGGAAGGCAAATGGTGCCTTTGTCCAGCTCTACCCCTTCTGGAGAAATAGAAACATTTCCAGGAAGACCAAGCTCCGCCTTTTCAATAGCAACGTAAAGTCGATTCTTCTCTACGGCTGTGAAACATGGAAAGTCACAAAACCGATCAACAATCAGCTACAGGTGTTCATTAACAGATGTCTGCGTCGCATCATGAATGTGAGGTGGCCGGACATAATCTCAAATGAAGATCTTTGGACTATCACCAAGCAACAACCGATTAGCATCCAGATCAAGGAGAGTAAATGGCGCTGGATTGGTCACACACTAAGGAAGCCGGACGGAGCTATTGAGAGGGCGGCGCTAGACTGGAATCCTCAAGGCGCCAGGAAGCGAGGTCGACCTAAGAAGACCTGGAAGAGGACGATCGAAAATGAAATTGCAGAGGTGGACAAGAACTGGAGTCAAGTGAAGAGAATGGCCAGGAACCGTACTGCGTGGAGAAATTTCGCCAAGGCTCTATGCTCCGGAAGGAGCGGCAGGAATTAAGTAAGTAAGTAAAGTATTGTTAACGATTAATACATTAATGTACCTAGAACAGTTAGTGGTGTGATACATTGATATTTGTTGAGAGGTAGGTGTATTATTAATGGTTCCGGTGTTAAAATGCTACTGGATGTTTAAATTATTTATTGATTGTTTTATTTTATTTTATTTTAGATAATTGTTGTCATTAATACACTGTTGTGGATGTGTGAGAGAGAGAAAAGAGAGAGAGAGACCATTCTACCCTTGAGCCCACGAGAAGGGATTTAAGAAAGGCTTTACAGCCACGGTGAGATTTCTCTTTATTTAACGTGTTTGATTTCGTGTTTACTACCATATTTTATTTATGAAATGCATGTATTATTATGAATGTATGTACTTAGGGTGGTTTATTATATTTCTTTTTAGATATTGAGAAAAGCCATACCGCTGCAGCAGCAGCTATAAACCGAGAGGTGCTTTAGAGTTGAACCATTGCTGTGCAGTCAACTGCTGAAAACACAGGTAAGACTAACTTACAATTATGTCCCATTCCAAAGTTGCTAATAGTTTAACCTGGGAACCCCTAAATGCTTGTTTTAAATCCCGTGTTAGCTCGGGTCGCGTGGAGAATGTTACAGAAAGTGTGATTCCCAAAGTATTTTAGGAATCTTGCTTTTCAATTTTTTCAGACCAAATTTGTACAGCCCAAAGGTTGCATACGGCTTTAAGGGTGAATACGGAACTCGTGTGCGATTTGTATACAAAAGTAATGACGTGGAACGTAAGGAAAAAGGGTGGTATGAATCACACATGGTGATTGCCTTGCTTACAAAATTTGATATTCTGCAAGAAGGAACCAGTGGCAAAATGCATCACCTGCAAATCAATATTTGCAAATTCAACCCTTTCAATGTCGGGTCTAGTTATATACCAACACCAAAGCCGATAGCTTCGAAAAAGGCTGTGGTCAACATTGAAAATGTTGATGATGAATGCTTTCTTTGGTCTGTAGCTGCGTGTTTGCCGCCAGTAAATGTTAACTGACCTGTAATGTACAAGGCCATGTTTGAGCAATTGAAACAAAATTTAAATTTAACTCGCGCATCGTTCCCTAAGGACTTAACCAATATCCACAGGTTTGAACGGGATAATCCAGACTACTGGTTTATGGTTTATGGCATTGGCGGAGATGAGATTATGGGTCATTTTTATGCCACGGAAGAACCAAAACGACACCACATTCATATTTTATATTTGACAAAGGAAGAGGTAAATCACTATTGCCTGATTGAGAGCATTAGTAGATTGGTAGATAGTCAACTGTCTATGGACAAGTGTGCAAAACACATTTGTGACCGCTGTACTTTATGTATGCAGTATGCTGTATTGCAGTATGCTGTATGCTGTATTTTATAACCCCTACTCTTTTGGAACGACATAGGGAAGATTGTATATCCCAGGAGGCTGTGAGACTGGTATTGTCACAAGGAGAGGATGCTGTGTTAAAGTTTAAGAATATCCACCAGCGTGACACAGTCCCCTTCGTGGTCTATGTTGATTTGAAGTTCTCGCCCCACCCATGGCCGGATATGAACCAGATCCTGCCATCAACTCAACCACACCCATTCAAAAACATGAACCATTTGCCATAGTATTTAACGTGGTGTGTGCCTATGGCCCCACAAAATTCCATTTAAAATCCTACCAGGGTTTTGCCAAATGGTTTCTGAAGTATCTTGTCGAGTTAGCGAACCATGTACGGGTGTTACTGGACCACCCAGTGCCTATGAGCCTAACTCGAGAACAGTAGCAACAGTATGAGCATGCAACCATATGTCATATTTGTGAAAAGCCGCTGGTCAATGCTGAAGACACTGGCAGAGATAACTCACAATTTACAGGGGAGTTTCATGGAGCCGCCCACAGAGTATGTAATGTGAAGTACCCAGCTCCACGATTAATTAGTGTGTTTTTCCACAATCTGGCGAATTATAATATACATTTTTTGCTTCCTGAATTGAGTCGTGTCGGCAAGGGGACTTTTTCTATTATTCCCCAAAACCATTAGCGTTTTACAGCCTTGACATGGTTGTTGGGCAAATTTTGCATTCGATTTCTGGGTTCCTTTAAGTTTGTGGCACCATCCTTAGACAGCCTAGTCAACGTCTTGGATGAAAAGGAATTGAAACACACCAGGATGCATTTTGAAAATCCTCAACATTTTAAATTATGCATTCGGAAAGGTATTTTGCCATATGATTTCTGTAACAGCTGGGACGTGTTAAAGCAAAAGACTCTGCCACCGCAAGAGAAATTTTACTCTATGCTCACATGTAGTACCGTTTCCGATGAAGACCATGCACATGCATGCAATGTTTGGCGAGTGTTCAATATAAACACTCTAGAAGATTATGCTATGCATTACCTAAAACTCGCCGTATTGATGTCCACGGATGTGTTTGAAAAGTTTCGTGAGTTGTGTCAGCATATCTATGGTCTTGGCCCGGCTCATTATTTTACGAGCCCTGGGCTGTCGTTTGATGCGGCTTTGAAATACACCAAAGTGGAATTGCATTTACTGACCGATGTAGACATGACCTTATTCTTTGAGAAAGGCATTCGCGGCGGGTTTGTATCGCTTAACCAGCGCCATGCCGAAGCAACTAATAAATACATGCCTTCTTATTCACAAGACAAACCAGAATCGTACTTAATGTACTACGGTGTGCATAATTTGTATGGCCGTGCCATGAGCCAGCCTTTACCCTATAAGGATTTTCCCTGGCTCTCAGAAAAAAAGTGTCACAATTTAAATCGAACACGGCCAGACTTGATGCGGCTTTGAAATTCACTAAAGTGGAATTGGATTTACTGACCGATTTAGACATGATCTTATTCCTTGAGAAAGGCATTCGCGGCGGGTTTGTGTCGGTTAACCAGCGCCATGCCGAAGCAAATAATAAATACATGCCATCTTATTCTCAAGACAAACAGAATCATATTTAATGTACTACGAAGTGAATAATTTGTATGGCCGTGCCATGAGCCAGCCTTTACCCTATAAGGATTTTACCTGGTTCTCAGAAAAATAAGTGTCACAAATTAATGTGAACACGGCCAGCCTTGATATGTTTTAGAGGTCGATGTTGAATATCCCTCATCGGTGTATGACCAACGTGCTGATTTTCGATTCTGCCTAGAGGGAATGGTACCCTCCGCCCTCCAAAAGTAAAGTTAAAATTGAAGAATTGATGGGCACGCTTTACAACAAAAATCGGTAAGTGCTACATATCTAAATGTTGGTGCAATACCTAGCCAAAGGCCTATTGTTAAAGAAAATCCACTGGGTTATTTCCTTTCCCCAAAATGCATGGATCCAGCCATACATGGAACCGAACACCCAGCACCGACAAATGGCGACACGGCAGTTTGAAATCATTTATTTTTCAAATTGATGAACAACTGAATTGATGGCAAGAACATAGAACATGTACGCAAATACCGGGACATTAAATTAGTATATGAATGGGAAGGACGTTATGGAGCACGGAGGTACATTGTCAAGCCAAATTTCAAATCGATTAAAATTATCGATGAGAATTTGGCAACTATTGAAATGAGTAAGACCAGTGTGACCATGAATAAACTCATCTACTAGGGCCAAGTAATTTTAGACTTTTCCAAATCGATCATGTATAAATTCCTCTACGAGTTTTCCAAACAACATTTCGGGGATGTATCTCTTTTGTATATGGATACGGACTCGTTTATATATCACATTCGCCACTGTGATCCCTATGGCGTGATGAGGCAACACAATCTCTGGTTCGATACCTCTTCCTATAGTGCTGACAACATGTTTCAGCTGCCCATGAGAAACAAGAAGACAATGGGTGTTTTAAAAGATGAATGCGGTGATTCCATCATGACGGAATTCGTTGGTCTGGCTTCTAAAATGTATGCTTATCGCACGCATGACCATAAGGAAGCTAAAAGGAACAAAAGGCGTAGGTAGGCCAGTCATAAAATCGCTACGTGTGGGCGACTACCTACAGGTTTTACGAACTGGGAAAGTTATGTCCCACATACATTGCAGGATACAATCCAACAACCATAATTTGTATCTTGTGGAACAGAGGAAACACACACTCGCCTCGATGCATAACAAACGTGTGTGAACTGATGACCTGCTCACCAGCCTACCATGGGGTGATCACAACGAGGAGTATGTATGATTTTTCTGTTTTATCGTTTAGGGAAATAGCTTTTTGTAAATATTGTAGTAGATTTAGTATTTTTGCTTTGTTAATGATGTACATTGTAAATATTGTTTTTTTAATTGCAAATATATTTTTTGTAAATAGTAGAAACTACCTATACCCTTTTCTCTTTAAAGCCCTGTACAATCTTATTTTTTTTAATTTTGTTTTTAATTTGACTGTGTTGGAAATTGTATTTTTTATTCGAAGGCTGTACATATGTGTTATTTAGTTTTTGGTATCTTAAATGTGTAGTATTTTTTGTAATGGTAAATGGTTAACTGAAAGTTATTTGGGATGGTGTGCATGTGAAGGATGTTCTTAGGAATAAATATGGTGGTCGTGTTTGTTCCCAAAGACATGTATGAGTGGATGTATGACTACAGAGAGAGAGAAATAGAAGCATGAGTACATACAATTTGTCGTTTTACCATAGCAAACATGGCGATGGAGGGTGGGGGAAAATTAATGCTTATATTAATTGTAAATAGTATACTTTGTTTTTAAAGTTCTTTCTTTCAGTACAGTGGTAGATAGACTTTTTTGTAGGACAGTCTTACCTGTAGAATGCCACTACGTTTCTGGAAACAGAGAGGGACTGTGCCATGGCCATAGCCAAGCACTCGCATCAAGACAATTTGAAAACATAAAATGTAAAAACATATGTTTGAGAAATACCAAATTTCGACATGGGCAAAATGAAAAAATGTGTTGACAGCAAAATGGAAAATGAAATTTTCAATATCGGCAATGTACAAAATATGAAACTTCAAAATGATTTTTTAATGCAAAGTGGAAATTGGAAAATATCAACGCGAGAAATATGAAAATGTAAATGAAAAATGCCTATCTACATATTAAAAATTAAAAGGACATCATGCTCTGGTAATACTGTTTTTAATTCACAACAAATAGGGTTTTATAAAAACGAATACAAAAATACCAATTCCTCAATCTTTTTTTTCTCTTTCTTCAATGTGTATGTCCACTCATCATTAACTTTCCTTTCATAGCACTAATCACAATCAGGGCTGCCAACCTCTCCCCCACTGAGGCATCACAGGATGACAAACGTTGTTTAGCTTTTTTCAACAACACTCTATCCGCCACACGTCTTAATGCAGGTGGACTATGAAGATAAGAAATGCCATGTTCTTTGCATGCTTGATCCAAAAGATTAATAGGTACATCGCCACGCTGCAAACGTTGATTCAGCTTTGTTCCAGGAGCACAGCAACGATACCCAGGTAAGTGCATTTCAAAAGGTAATGCCTAGGTATATTAATCACTTTGTCAATGACGCCACGACCAGTACAAGTCCGACATATTCTCTTGGATCGGCGGCGAAAAGGTTTGATCTTCCTCCTCTGTTGAGGATGTTGTTGCTTTTTTCTCGCCATCACTCCCGTGGAATGTGGAAACAAAGTCTTTGTTAAGGTTGCCAAATTTCTTTCACTGCATTAGCCGCCACATAATAAATAAAGATTTTGGTAGGGCCTTTAATTCCTCTTTGGCAAAACTGTCCAGTTACTCTTTGCACACAAAAAAAATTGCCAATGACCTTAACTGTAGCACTGCCCTCCATCCTATGACGATGATGATGTTTACACTTCGCATGTAGGAATCTCACTGCTGTCATCATCGTGTAATACTTCAGTTTTAATTTTATTTAACATGCCCCAGCAGGCATTGGTGGCTAGCAAATGAAACAGGTGCCACGTATGTGTCAGGGCTTTGTTGGTAATGTCACCACAGGGGCAGCGATCCATCAGAGTTTGTAGTGAGGGCCACCCTAAATCCATCAGATCGATCCATTGACAGTAAGAATCCAAACACCCTTGTATCCATTGTCGTTTTTCACCACCTTTGACAAATACCACATTGGCCGATGACAAATGCGCCTTCATCATCATATCAAGGTATTTATAAGAAATGGTTCCCTCATTCCATTGTAGTTGCAAATGATTTTCAATCCATCGTGTTTGTTTACGGTCTTTTTCACACAACAGATCGAAAGCATAGGGCGGTTTAAGGTAAGAAAGACCCGTCTAGGGGCGAAAAAAATGAAAAATTATTTTTTGGAGTTTTAAGTTATTTACAATGTAGAGAACAGGAAATTGTCAGAAATGTCGAAAAAATATGAAAAATGGTCATTTTATAAGATGTAAATGACTATGCTGGACCATGACTGACAACGCCCACTTTTACAGAGATTTATGTTTGTGCGTATAACTTCTGAACTATTATAGATAGATTTCTGAACTCACTATTTGTCTGCTCTGTTGACCGCAGACTTTGTGTTGATAACAATGACAACTTCCTATATTGTTAATTCACGAGTGGTTACTGAACATCGCCATAATATTATAATCACTGTGATTTTGCACTGACCTATTGAAGAAATATTGTTTAAGGGGCGGAACAGCGAGTTCATCTGCCCCAATTATTAATAATTGAATCGTTGACTTGAAGTGGGGAACAAGTCCACTTATTTGCACACAGATAAGTTGAAATACGCATTTCTTTACTTACAGTCTTCATTTATTTATATTGTTTATATTTATTTATTCGTTTACTTACCGGTATTTATTTTTCATTTATTTATTTATTTAAAAGTTAAAGGAAGTAGGAGAAGCAAAATAACCAGTGATGAACGCAATGATGCAAGTTATAGGGCAGGAATGTTCTAAGAATTGTCAGAGGTAACAAAATGTAATGAAAAACTTCAACCTCATTTATTTCAATTTAACATTTGCCACTATATTTGTACCATTTGTAAGAAAACTAATAAAGTTAAGTCCATAATTATTTGTTTTATGTATCAACCTCATCCTAACGAATAGTAATAAGAAGGGATATCTTTTGAAATAATATACAAAATGAAATATAAATATTTTTCGACATAACTTTGGATTAAAAGATCGTCCCTTTATAAAAATAATCATATTGGCAAAAGTATTCAGTTTTTGTCAATAATCCTTATTATTGCAGATAATGATCCAAACAATAATCCCTGATAATTTCAATTGGCTAACCCAAACAGATTTTGAGTAAAGTGCACCAAAAATGTGAAGATTTAACATGGGCGAGATAGGCTGGTCTTTCTTACCTTAAACACGAGATGGGCTGGTTTTCGAATCCAAAACGTGGAACAGTCAATAATGGTCACCGCTTTAAAAAATTTCTTATCAGCAATTTTAAGCCCTTGACAATCGACAATCAGCGTACGCAACATGTTTACGCTTGCCTGGACCAAGTCCAACAGACTACTAACTATGGACTACTAAGGCTTAGAAATAATAACAACATTTTTTATTACATCATTTTATTGGCATAAAAATCATAACTAGCTTTACATTTTTTTATTATTCTGGGATTGGGATGGTACCAACTGATACAACAATAAAGTCTTTTGTGTCTATAGCGTCCATGACACCTGTGATGTCCCAATGTCTCTAAACTGGGCGTTTTCAACTCTGTACTGCTAACCGAACCACCGTTGACGCCATATCGTCCACACTTATCATAACTTTTTTCATCACTCAGAAGCACTAGTGAGAGGTAGCTTGAATGGCATGCTGTATTACCCACATCCATTCTACAGGGGTAGGGGCATAGGTTCATCACTCTCTTCCAATTTGTCTATGGTTATTGAACAAAAAACACATTTCACTTCATCTGTTGTTTTTAAATAATAGAATCCAACCACTGCCAAGGCTTGAGGGTTATCGAAAGGCACAGGACACGTCGCAATTATCATGAAACGTTGTTCTTCAGATTTTAAATTCATTGGTGAGATACCTCTCGTGGCTTTAAAGCAATCTATGACTGAGCTGCATGACGTTGGTTTGCCTGTTATTTATACACTAGTCACTTGGTTGGACAGTGGAAAATTGTTGGCTTGTTTGTGATGAATAATGAGACAATAAGCCGTGGTGTTTGGCGATACATTGTCATGAGTTTCAAAATCTATTCTGATGTCAATATTGGATGTCTTGACAGACACTTCCAAGTAGGAACAATCAAAGCCCACCAGTGGCGCCCTTGCCTTAAACTCTTGGGGTGTCAACATGGGGCAATTCTCTTTCTGATAATACGACCATCCAAATTTAGAAAACAAGTCGTAGACTGGGCCAAACTTATTTTTTGAAAATTCCAAATCCAGTCCTTCATAGAAAAGAAACAGCTGCGTTCAGGAAAAGACGTATATTTCACAATTGTAGGTGTTCAAATTGAGCAACATCTTTGGTTTGTTGATACTTGCGATTCGTTTGAAAACCCGCTATAATGTTTTCACAACCAACTGTGTGTGCTGGTTGTTGGCAATAGTGAGTACTCATGGAGCACCCAGCTTCTAAATTATATGGGTAGAGGCATATATTTTCTCACAATCATGAGCATCTCCAGTTTTTTTTGTTATCAGAAAGGGTAAGGTGCGGTATTTTCCATAGAATCCGTTTTGTTGAATTTTCGAATCTATGGGTGCATCATCGGCTCCCCTGAGTGCATTATTATCACTCTTGTCTCTGACGTAATAAAGCACTTGCCTTGCGTTTACCACAATAAGCTGGTGATCTTCGGCAAAGACTAAAATTACATTAAGTGGTAAAAATCCAGTAAAGGTGCCATCCGTGTGAACCATCCAGTCATTGGTCGAGTCAGGGCACGAACCAGCCATGCAAAGTGTTTTACCTTATTCCACACCATAAGAGGGGAATAGCTTCATGACACTTGTCATGCCTACATTCCAAGTGCTATCCACCACAATATCATTAATCACATAAATTAGCTCAGAAAACAGAAAGGGAAAATCATGGTTGGCTAACTTGGTGTAGAGCCATCCGCTTTTGTGAGCCGATCTTCAATTTGAATAACTCTCTCATGTGGTAGGGTGTAAATATCTTGGTTGTTGATAACAAATTGAATTTCATCATTGTTATTTAATCCTGTTGTTTGAGCTGGATAGGAATGCGTATCAATTCTCAGAATGCCGTCTTGCTCCTCGATGCGGTTCACCACCTCTAGGATAGAATTCATCACGTAGGCTTAGGTTGTAACCCAGATGCAGTAAAATCTGCTTGTCCTTACGTGTTAACGTGTATTCACGAGGCAAACAACTAACACCCGTCGTAGACGGAGTTGTTGGTTTATACACCAAATTCACAGTGGCTTTAGAACCAATTTATAAGTCACAGGTGTGCGGGAATCTAGTTGAATGAGTTGTAGGTTTCTTATTACCAGTCTTAAGGTTATATTAATAATATGACCAACACCCACAGAAACGTTGCTAATAATATTACACGTTACTGACACCTGATGATCCTCAATCAATTTCACTTCCTGGTCCGAATCAATTCTTCGTTGGGTTCCAACACCTGTGATAGAAACCCCAATAAAGGGCCGATGGAATCTGGATGTGATATAAAATGAATCTTAAACGAAGATAAAACACTGCAGCGATGAGTTTTGGCGTGGCTGACAAGTTCAAACTTGCGTGTTCCATCAAGAAATGGCTTTAAACCATATTGTTTCACCAGCACCATATAAATGTGTTCATTTATCGTCTATGGTATATCCATCAGGGGGCAGGACTAGCACTGAATCATCATAGTAAAACTTGCTATTGACATTTTGACGTATGTTGTAAATTATAATGTACGTGTCAAGAGAAACAAACCCCAATACATAAGGTCTTTGACTCAATTCAATAGGAGGGTAGAAGTCTTGGCTGACTTCAGGTCCACGTCCATGCATTGTAAATGTATTACTTTCTGCTGACATACTGTTTACGTTTTTGCTTACGCTGTATCTTATATAGAAAAATTAAACACAAACGTCCGCACTCTTGGGTGTTGAACTTTTGCTGGCGTTTCACATTATAGTGTATCTTTAAGCTTTTTTTTCCAAAATACTTGTATAGTTCCATGGGCGGAGGGAGAGTGCAAAAACTGTCAAAATACCACACCGTGTAACCATCTTTAACATAAGCCACATAATGGGTTCCTAGTCCTCGGTAATCATCTAGATTAATGATGACACATTCCTGTTTCCTTGGTCGTGGGGTTAATTCGTTGCGCATAAACACGCCTCGAAAATGATAAATCTTTAGTAGTTTTGCATAGCTTTTGACTTCTTCATGGGACTGGCATGTCTTGGAATGAAATGAAAATCCATAGCCTGCTTCCAGTTGACCGACCGGGTCAGGGAATGGAATAAACGAAACCCCATCTATCGTCGAGGATATGAACTGTGCCGGCAGCCGAGGCCTGTCGCACTTCCCTGGGGCAATGATTAAATGAATGACAGATGGAATGAAATGACAGTGGAGAGTGGTGCTGGAATGAAATTTTGTGTCAGGGAACACCGGAGTACCCGGAGAAAAACCTTCTGCCCCCGCTTTGTCCAGCAAAAATCTCACATGGAGTGACCGGGATTTGAACCACGGACTCAGCGGTGAGAGGCCGGCGTGCTGCCGCCTAAGCTACGGAGGCTTGGTATGGCTGATGTAATTTTTCTTGTGATAGGTAAATAGCAGGTCCTTGTTTATAGAAGGCTGGCTTTAAATTTGCGTTTCTAGCCCGTATGGCAATCGCTTCCATCGTCTCAATGTGTCGTTGACTCTCTTTAAATTGTTGTTTGCCCTGTTATACAGATTTTACCGTTTTGGCAACAGCACTGGCACCGCCACGTAGTGTACCCAGGGCTACAAGACCGGCAACCAAAACCGGTAAATATCATGCACGTTTTTGAACAGGAATCACTCGACCGTGGTTCAACACGTGTCGTTTACTTTGCGGATTAACACGCCTCTGTGCTGCTTGGAGTGCTTTCTTAACAGTCAACACTTTATTTTTTATTTCGCAAAGGCTTTTGCGATGACTGGGTCTTCCTTTTAGTCTTTTTCACCACGTTTCTTTGTTTCACCATGATGAACAACCTTTCACAAGAACGTTTGAGTGACAACTAGCGTTGGTGATTATTTCATAGCTGTATATTCAGGTTCTACATAAAGCGGAAAATCGTTTTTCGTGTTTCCAGCTTCTTTTTTCTCTAAGGTTAGAACCAAATGGAAAGATAGTTTATAACCCACAATAACTGCATAATCACTAAGTAGTGGCATGGCACTATGGTTTAATCGTATGGATAAATGTCTTACACCTGGTGTATAGTTCATAATACGAATACTTCCATCATACTGTAAACGATAACTCATTGAACCTGAAGGTAAAACATAGGTAAAATCTTGGGTGTCTTTTACAAAACCTTGATGAGTGATTGTCATGAGAAATACATGAGGGTGTGGTTTTATCATTGAGGAAAGTAGTCTTCCACAAATTGTTTGGTTGTCACCTCATGAGGCTGTATGGGGTCTAAAACTTCCCGCGTGTCGTCTTCGATTCATGTGTAGACTCTTCTCTTTAACTTCACATCTATTGTTCATTTCCAAAGTTAAAAACTGTTTGGTACAGACATCTTGAGGGTTCACAGGGTCGGCCAAATCAATGATCCGGTTATGATTAGCCGTATAGCCATCGACAGTCAGGTTGGGCACCCTGTCATATAACCCTCTCACCTTGTTATCAACATAGTTTTTTGTCGTGGCATCAGTAGAAACTTGAGGATGTTTCACATAGGTCAACCGATTTCCATTAAAGTCATAATCTCCCTGTTTAGTGCGTGGTACCACTGACCTATCCACACAGTGTTTATTGGCAGGGTCTGCCTCTTGTTTAGGATCATTTAATGAGACAGTCTTGGTCATGCCCATTAACGCACGTCCAACGACTGTAGTACTGGCATACTGTTCCTATCACAAGGCTTTGTTCCGTGTATATAGCCAGCCTATTAGCCTCCTTTACCATTAGTTGATATGCAGATTATTAAGCAGCAAGAGTCATTTCCCGTGTGGTCATGGTTTCCCATCTCTATTCTACATCACCTGAACAACGTCACGGTTCACTGTTTCCGTCTTCCATTAGCTTCAGGATGTGGAAAGACCAATCTTTTGCTCACGCTCATCACAGCGCCACCGACAGCAGTGGCTACGCTGGCTAAAGTGCAGCGTCAGGTCATGGGGCCAAGCTCTCTGCTGACTTGGTAGACGCGTGGGTTCGAGCCCCACCGCCGGCCGTCCTTGAAATGGTTTTCCGTGGTTTCCCCAGTTTCAACACCAGGCAAATGCTGGGACGGTACCTTCTGACAGGCCACGGCCGCTTCCTTCCACATTCTTACCCAGTTTCATTCATCTTCACCCATTCCATCTCTCATCCCGACGCGCAGGTCGCCCATGGGCGTCGACTAGAAAGACCTGCACTCGGCCCTTCAGGTGGCCAAACGACAAAAAAAAAAAAAAAAAACACACAGCGCCAAATGGTCTGGGTTTTCAAAATATTTATATTTGTGCAAAATCCCTCTACCAACCACTCTACGTGTTCCTGGAACAGTTCATGTTTGAATTACGAACCGAGAATATGGGTTATTTTACGTTTTCCATGCAAGAAAATGTTATTGCCCCGGATGCTGTGAGGCCTGATTCGCTGATGATTTTCGATGATGTATCCACCGAACGACAAGCCATCATTCAGAGCTATTTCAGCATGGGTCGTCACAAATATATCGATTGCTTTTATCTTGGACAAACGTATTCTAAAATGTCCAAACAACTTATTCGTGACAATGCCAATGTCATAGTTTTATTTCACCAGGATGAGCGGAATAATCACCACATTTATAACGAACATGTCAATCCGGATATGACCTTTCAAACCTTTACTGAATTGTGTACCAAGTGCTGGAACACGCAACGCGATGCCTGTCTTGTCATTGACAAACAAAGTGAACTTCATCAAGGACGTTATCGCTTAGGGTTTGATCATATTATTACTATTTAAGGGCTGTCTCATTTTCTCTTAAGTCATTTGTCGAGACATCATAGCGTTAGCAGAGAGTCAATTGAAAAAGTAGATTATTAGAGCAAAAAATATATATTTGTTTAAGTATTGATTTGGGGTATAATTTTAAACGTTTAAATAATATTTGTCAAAATTTCGTCAATTGAAACGATCACGCGCAGATAATTCTTTGTTTATTCAGCAACATTTAGCGCCGCCTCTAAAAGCCATAATTAAACCATCTTTCAAGCCATCTGAAAAGCTACCCACAGTTTCACAAGCAACGCAGACTCTACAAGAGGTCCCTGTGGAAAAGGCACAAGAGGAATTGGATATTTCTAGTCATGATGAGGATGATGATGAAGTGTTTACTCTTGATAAATCGTCACCCAATACACGGATTTTTAAGACATCAATCATTGCTGAAACACCTTCAACTTCCAGGCAGCCTACGTTGTCTGAAATCTTGTCCACGCCGAAAATAAGGCAACATTAAAAAACATTTTAATAAAAAATTATGGGCAGCACCTGGCACCCTAACTGAAAGATCGATTCACTGGTAAGACAGATACTACTTATGGTATTCGATGTGAAGATGATTGTTTTAAAATTGGTAATTCCAATATTCAGTTTAACCAAGATGTTGTCATTATTTAAAAAATAAGGTATAAATTAACTCCAGGTCTGTTAAGGCTGTTATTTTCCCGTACACCTTCTTTAAACGTTTATACGCCTGACGACCTTCCCAAATATAGATACATTTTATTGAAAACGAATGCTCACAAAAGGGAGTATAAACAGTCTGAAGACGTTAACGCAAATAAGTCTATAACATATCAAACCATCATTTCAAAATTATTCCGAACCTCTCACGGTATTCGTCGTGGACCTTAAGCTTCCGCTTCGGGAGTGACATTTAAATCGTTAAAACCCCTTGTGGATGTTACCTATTGGCATAATCCCAGTAAGCTTGTCCAGCGGCTTCAGCTCTTGCATGCTGCACGTCAAGCTGGGCACCCCGGTCACGATTGGGAAATCAAAGAATTTGAACAAGAACTTCGAAATGCCAAAATTATTGTTTAAGCCTTCATCCATCGAAGTGGAAAGAGCTCGCGAGTTGCACCGCCCTGCCAGGCGTAACTATCAGCGACTCAAGGTTATTTCACGTGGTGTGAATGAGCTTTGGCAGGCTGATTTAGTGGAAATGATTCCCTATGCTAGCGTTAACGATGGTGTACGCTATATGCTCACCGTCATCGATGTTTATTCCAAAATGGCCTTTGTTCATCCTGTGTCACAAGTCTGGTCCTCTAGTGACCAGCGCAATCAAGAGTATTATTCAACAATCTAAACGGCAATCCCTGCTTCTAAAAACAGACCAGGGAAATGAACTTTTCAACAAGGGTTTCTCTAGTTTTCTCAAATTTTTGGATATTCACCAATACACCACGTACAGCAAACCTAAAGTAAGTGTCGTTGAGCGGTTTAATCGCACGCTAAAAACAATACGTGGAAAGAGTTTACAGATCGGAGATCCTATCGCTGGATAGACTTAATACCAGAGCTAGTGTCACGTTACAATGATACCAAACACAGAACTATTGGAACAAAGCCACGACTGGGCACAAAAATATTCCTCGGCTGGATAAACTGTTCAACCCCATCAAAACTGCTGATCCTAAACGCCACCACCTTAAAATGAATGACCATATCCGTGTCAGCAAATTCAAGTCTGTTTTCGACAAGGGCTATAACCCGATTTGGGGGACAGAACTATTTCGTATTCGTAAAGTCAACCTGGGCAGCCCAGTCACCTATTTACTGCAAGATTTTAACGGTCAACCCATAAAAGGTAGGTTTTATTTTGAGGAACTCCAAAAGCCCAGCGATTCCAAAACATTACGTTTTGGAAAAGTGTTGAAAACAAAAGAGAACAAAATGTATGTTCAATTCTTGGATCAATAAATCGGATGTTGTGCGAACCGTGTGTCTTTTAATTATTAACTCATGTCTGCAACCTAACATCCCTTTGCTAGTTGGCTAAAATTCTAATGTCATAAACTTAACAAGGTCAAACAAGTCCACATGCCTTATCATCAACAGGTCTCTCTCTCCCCACCCCACCCCCTTCACCGTCCCTACACTGCCGGTTACGTCATTCATAAACGTGCATTGTACTTTTTACTGACTCAGCGTTTTACTTTCAACTGTCCTCTCTCTCACGCTAGCCAGTAGTCGTATCATCTGTCATGCCTCAAGCAGATAAGATTCGCAGACAGCAAACAAAATCATTCCCTGCTTGCTACTGCGCGTAGCCTGTTCCTAGCTCAATCAACAACACACACATACATGTTCCGTTGTAATGTATATATATAGGCAACTTCAATTCATTTGTCCCATCACAGAATTATAATTCACATTAACGCTCAAACCTTGCGTTCATTCACATCGCTTTGTGGACCTAACGTTATAGATTCATATCCTAGAACAGTCCGCTGGCCTATGAGCATGTGTCAGTGCAACAGAGCCGTGTCAGTACATTTACTAGCGCGTTAAACATCCCCTTTGGGGTAAAAATCTTACCACTCTTCATGCGTCACGTTAATACATTATTTTATCAAACGTAACAAATCGAAAATCTAAAAAGAATTGTTTAGCCCAAAAGAATGCCGTTTCTATCATTTTCAAAACTTTTGTCCATCTTTATACTCCATGTGAAAGAGGACAGCGCTCTGAGAAATAAGATACCTGGCATGTTCATGTACAATTATTGGTTTGCGACATATGCAGGAAAACAAAAGTCAATGACCTTGCAGTTTTGGGTTATTTCAGTAAATCAGTGCGCCTTTAAAACGAGTCCTCGCATGACACTCTCCGATTAATGGTTTGCAAGATATCCATTGATCCATTGTACACGGCCACCTTAGCCAGCGACAGGCTCGTTTAAGCAGATCCGGTACTGTCGCTCTCTCTACTACCAATATTAAATAAAATTAAAAAGGTATCTTTTTTCGAAATGCGTCGTTAGATCCTGTTCCAAAATTTGGAAAAATAAATAATAAATTCAAAAGGGGAATGTTACCACGAGTAATTTGACACTTCATATGTTCAAATCCGATTATTGGTTCGCAAGATATAACCAAAAATCTGAAAAACATGTATTATCCCAAAAATCCGTTTCCAACATATTCAAAAATTCAACATGTTAAAAAATATGTACGCCATAAGATAGATCACAAAAACTACGCTTAATACGAGTCCTCACATGACCCTCCCCGACCATTCCTTTCCAACATAGCCGTTTGCCACATAGCCATCAGTATTCAAGCACACATGCGACTGTGAGTAGACCACTCTTTACCTCACTACTGCTACTTTTTTCTAGAGACCTGGGACTTATTTTGTGGGTAGAGGTGGGTAAAGACCTTTAATTTAAGTCAAACACACGACTTTGTGAAATTCATAATTTCAAAAATATAGCCCACTTTCAAAATTGAACATTTTTGGAAAAATGTAAAAAATATAAAGTTTTGTATCAATGATAAAGGATATAGAAACCTTTCGTTTGAGCCATTGTGCAACGTTCTATGATAATTAGTTTTAAAAATATAGCCTAATTTCCAAACAAAAGTTATAAAAAAAATAAAAAATATAACGAATTCTCCTTAGGAAAGGGGACATCACACCGAGTACAAAGACATGTCACATGTCCATCTACAGTATAATTGGTTTGCAAGATATCGGGTTGCTTACCGCCACAGGCTGACCACTAGTCTGGTGCGCGCGGCGGGAGCGATGGCGGGGGAGTTAGAACCCGTAATGCTCATCTACTTATCATAAATCAAACGTGTTCAAAGCAAAACGACAACACGTGATTGTTTCCCTGATATTTAGCTATTTATATTTCCTGTAGAATACGTTTCAAGACACAAGAAACACAACCCCTTTGACAATAACTTTTTCAACCTCTGTCAAATTGAATGCTTTATTGTTGGTCGCAACGAATTGCTTAACTTGAGCCCAGCGAGAGACTGAATGGAATTATTAATGGTTCGCCTGATGCTCGGATATGTTCACCATACCTTTCAAAAGAAATCCCACGCGGCGATAATCATTTTCGTTCCATGGCTTCGAATAGGTACACTTCCACCAGGTCTTGACTTTTCCCGAACTGGATGTATTCTCGGTCTACCTCTACGAGAAGTCATCCTTTAAAACGTCACCACTCGCAATCAAAGAGAAAGCTAACTTTAATCTAATTCACTCTAGACCAACACGAACCTAAGCTTAAACTGACACTAACACTGCTACGGTACATAAATGAATAACAGACAGTAATGAATTATAAGTATAACGTATAAATAAGTATAAATCCTACACAAAAAAGTAATTAACTAATTAAATAAGAACAAAACTCATAAAAACAACTCATGATGAAACGCAGCAAGGTGAGTGTGCACTGGAGGCAACCAAACAAGGGACTGGTCGGCGACAGTCACGTGGCTAAATAGCATCATTCAAATTGGCAGCGCTGTATGGTTTCCATGGCAACAAATCTTGCGTGTCATCTAGTCGTCAACTGTTTTTGCCCAGTGGCGTCGAACTGTCAGATTCCAACACTGGAAAATACACATATAGTCGGTTATGTGGCCTGTGACAAGCGAAGCAACGTATCTAGGCAAGAAATATTTGGATTTTCTGTCAACTAGTTTGCACGAAACTGTTATGTACCAGAAACCAAGGATATACAGTACATGTTGATGTAATATTTTAGTCCTTAAAACATTATTACCCATATAATTTTCAGTGGTAGGTTTACAATTCAGTGCATTGTGATAAATAAATGTGTGCTTTCACTTAACAAAAAACTGTCCACAATATGGAACATCAAAGTATACTGTTGTGGAGATATTCGGCATTTTAATTCTTTATGTTTGTATGCCAAATTATGGATTAGTAAAGCTGAACACAACCTTATGACTTGTTGGTGAGTACCGATTTCTTAGATATTAAACAAACTCCTTCACAGGAATTAGCTCTTTTATTTATTTTCACTATGTTTCTAATCCATGAATAATTCTGACATTTTAAGCTATAGGCTAACATAAATTGAGTGCTATTTACTATTTCTGCCCATGTGGATTTTGGTGTTGTTTTGTGTTGTATCCTACCAATATCATGAGAAACATTCATTATTAAATGATTATCTGGGAGGGCTCATGTAGGTTTTTCACTATCTGTACTTATACATTCTTCTCCCCTCAGGAGTATTGGTTGTTTCTGAAAAGTGATAGATCCAAGCTAATGCACCTAGATGAAGTTGGCAGTGTTAGTTAACATTGAAACAATAGGCCTACCTATGTTTATACCTTCATGCTTACCTTCCAGATTACAGTGGCGAATTCTCCCATACATCGCATATACCGGCGATATGCCACCCGAGATTTAATAAGAAGTTCCGTGACGAACTAAAGAGCCTACTTTTCATGCCAATGATTATTCTACAGTATATGAACCTATCTAGAATAATGAAGAAATTAAGTTGCTAATATCGAAATTTCTAATTAGTTCGAAATACTGTATACCTTGCATAATGTAGCCTAATAGAGAACTACAGTTGGCAGCCCTGATGACTGAATATATTCTTAGTTCCATCTCTTAACGTACAGAATACAAAATTTGGTTGAAGTCCAATGAATAGCATGGACGTTACATGCAGTTAAACATTGGATCTAACAGCGCGCGTAAAATCATGTTGGCAACAATGTCATGCATATATTGGTCAGAAATAATCTGAAATAATGTGATCTATTGTTGTGCCAATTTTGAATGAAATCCATTAGTTAGTATAGAAGTTACATGCATTTTAAAATTGGACCTATCAGCAGGCTTAGAATCATTTTGACAACACTGCCATGTATGGCCTCCTGGAAATTAAACTGCAATATTATTATCTATACGTGTGCCAATTTTGATATAGCTCCCATTCATACCTTCCAAGATATCCAACATGGAGCTCAAATTTCATTTGCGATTTTTTAGCAGTTGGTAGCACTGACATCATTTTCAAATATGGCCGTGATATATTCGGGTATAGACCTTTACTCCTACTAAATTTTGTTTCGATTGCTCCAGCCGTTTAGGAGTTGATAGGGGGGGACACACACACAGCCAGACAGACAGACAGACAGACAGAAGGACAGATAGACAGACAGACACACATTTGCCCGATCTCATAAGTCTACTTTTTCCTCATTTTTTCAAAATGTGAAAAGTAGGCTAATAAATGTCAAATTATTTTCTTGTCACATTTTAGACATGTTGTTAATAGTAAAGTCATGAAAATCGTCCTTGACATATATTTTCTGCAGATTGTTGTCACGAAAGTCGGCGGTCATAGCAGCATACCATACTTATTTTTATTTGTGGTGTATAGTTTTAGTTATGAGTGACTGTACTTGAGTATCCCGCAAGGGTCTCCCGGTGGCGCTCGGTGGCTGGTCAGTGGCACGAGGGGAAGGGGGAGTGGTAGCATAAGCACAGCAAATTTCAGCTCGAAGTATCGCGCTAGAACCCTGCGGTTCAACAATGCCTAATGCTGATTGGCTGTTTCAAGGGGAATTTGTTGACCAGCGGAGGCTTGCCAGCGATCAGCCGCTTCAGTTATTTGCGAGACAGTCTAATTGTATGTTTGTTTTAAATCAGTCTTGAAGTGATTTAGTCAACAGTGAATTAATATAGAAATGCGTAGTGTGAGTAAAGCACCGGAGGTGGATTGTGGGTGCGTCATTGAGGACGTGCTAACCAATGGATTTAATTTGAATGGATTCCCTCAGAATGTGGAAATTAAGGAGAAAGGAAGGCCGACACCTGAACTTCCAAATTTAGTTTCAAATTGTGTAGACCGTAAACGAGACTATACTAGACATTTTTGTTCCTCAAACTATTCACGCCATCAGTGGTTAACTGGATACAGAAAACTTAACAAACTATTCTGCTGGCCTTGTCTCCATTTCAGTCGTGAAGGAACGGCGTGGTCAAAATATGGATATGACAACATTGCTGGTCTTACTAGTAGCTTAAAGAAACATGGAAAAGCGAGGAGCCATATCGCGTGTGCTTTTGCATTGTGTAAATTCGGTACCTCGCGCATAGATGGTCAGTTGAATGCTCAGAAAGCAATGGAGGTCTCAAAGCACAATGAAATGGTAAAAAAGAATAGGCAGGTTTTATCTAGGCTAGGCGTCTTTTGTCATTTAGGAAAGCAAGAACAGGCGCTACGAGGATATGACGAGTCAGACCAGTCACTGAACAGAGGTAGCTACATAGAAACCTTAGATTTGCTGATCAGGTATGACCCTTTGCTACATGACCATTTACTTAATTCTACTATACTTCGAGGTACGTCATCTACCATTCAGAACGATTTAATAGAAGCCATTAGTGCTGTAATGGTAGATGCTATTGCAAAGGAACTTGACAGAACAAAATTTGTAGCAATTCTTGTCGATGAATGTTATGATGTGATTAATAAATCACAGCTATCCACAATTTTGCGCTATGTTGACAGTGCTGTAGAAGTTCAAGAACGAATCATTGGCTTCACGGAATTTAGTACTAACAGGTCGGCTGAGGCTCTGCATGCCCACGTTTTGTCAGTATAAGAAGAGATCAGATTAGGTAACAAGCTTATAGCACGCGAGTGTCATGGCTGGTCATTTAGGAGGACTGCTGGCTAAAGTAAAACAAACATTTCCACGAGCTCTGTTCGTTCATTGCTACTGTCATGTGTTGAAATTAGTAGTGCAACAGTCAGCTATGGGAATAGCAAAATGTGGAGTATTTGTCTTATCTCTTTCTGGAATGTCTGATTTACTTTCTCATTCTTCCAAGAGAACAGTGGTGGTTCCTGAAGGGAAGCTGCAGAGCTGCAGCCCCCTCCCCCTGGGTATCTGACAATAACAATTTACACTTTGAAAGTAACGGGGTAACTGTATAATTATATGGATCTCTACTGGGCCATTGAAATGTTTTGCAAATATAGGCTGGCCTGTAAATCCGCTTCCCCCCACGGGTGCTGCATCCTCGGCAGCACCTTAAGAACTTAAATCGCAGCTCCTGAATCCACTTCCCCCTTTGCCAAGTCAGGTCATGAATGCCTCTTTGGGAGCTGCAATCCATGCAGTAATGCTACGAATTGCCAAAACATCTTTGGAAACAATCGGGTATACAGTTTAAAAACAGCTCAAATATTGTACTGGCAGCGGTTAACAGCTCCTAATTCCTATTCAGAAAATTAGCAACTAATATTCTAATGCAATAAATTATAGATAGAATCATAATACTATCGCAAGTATATGTTTAAATCGCAGTGGCTTTGCTGAAACATGGCTAGGTTTGTAGCACTGAGTGGCAATAGAATCAAAAGTAAAAGCAGGAAGTAGGTGCTCACGGCATCTGTTAGGTTCTAGAAGAACTAAGTCCATCTCCATCCCTTAGCCAGTGAAAGCAAGGAGGGAGGCATTCAGCCATCTCCATGACATGCGCTATTTTCTTCAAGCATTTGTACAATCAGTCTTGCCAACGTGTGAATTGTAGATAAAGATTCTAAAGTAGTATGCTTGCGTGATTTTAACAAATACTTGCATATTATTTCACAGTATATTTCGCCCTATTTTAATGATACCTAGCAATGTTCCTTGTTCTTACAAAACCGATTTATTTCAGACCAGTTTTAGAAAATTTTTCCGTTACTCCAGTGCTCTACACAAGCTGTAGAAGTTACCCCCTTGTCAACAACCGTAGTTCATGTTGTTGGAGTTTGTGTACGGTTGTGTGATTAGCTTGTGATTGTGTTTCAAGTAAATAATGAGTAACACTGTGCAATGTTTACAGTCGCTTCAATTTATTAGTTTAACGCTTCACGAGAAATGTGATGTAAAGAGTATAAGGGGAGACCAACACCTGTGTTAGACATCAAACAGTGTTCTACTAGCAGGCAGAAGCAATACACTAGGAGCTTCAATCCTGACGTGTATAAGAAATTTGATTGGCTGTGTGGTTGCGAGGTAAAGAATGCTTTATTTTGTTTTCCATGCATTTGGTTCGGCGGAGAATTTAGCTGGACTCAAAAGGGAATGACAGATCTTAGAAAACTGAGCGAAAAAATTCAGAAACACGCATCTTCCGGAACTCATTTAAATAACATGGTAAATTGTGCAGTGTTAGGGAAAGTGGATGTACAGAAAAGCTTAAGTTTGGCATACCGGTATCAACAATCGGTTGAGCGTCATAACAATGAAGTAACTAGAAATAGGGAGATACTTTCAAAGTTAATAAACTGTATTAAGTTCTGCGGCTTTAATGAGTTAGCGCTACGCGGACATGATGAGAAGGCCGAATCAGGCAACAAGGGCGTATTTCTAAATTTAGTGCAATACACGAGTGAATTAGATTCCTGTTTTCAGAGTCATTTAGAAAGCTCGACAGCATTCAAAGGAACATCGAAAAGCATACAAAATGACTTGCTTAGTTGCATGCCGGAAGTATGTCGGGAAAGAATCTTAGCTGAAATTGAGGATGTAGATTTCATTTCTCTTCTTACCGATGAAACTACCGATATCACTGAGAAGTTGCAGTTAGTGATTGCAGTGCGATATTGCACTAATGAAGGCAAAGCAGTTGAAATATTCTGGGGATTTTTGAGCCAGCTGTTCAGGATGCAAGTTCGATATGTGAATGCATTGTTTCTCAGCTACACATAATATTGAAAGACAACAAGGGAAAGTTAATTGCCCAGAGTTACGATGGAGCATCTGTGATGAGTGGCGCAATAAATGGCGTGTAGAAGCGAATCAGGTACGAATACAAGAATGCCTTTTTATCCACTGTTACGCCCATCTGCTGAACCTGATTATGGAATCAGCCGCTAAGCAGAATATAAAGGCTCGAGTATTTTTTGCCAATTTGTCTGCTATCCCAGCATTCTTTTCGGGATCGTCGCACAGGACATTAGTTTTAGATTCGTGTGTGTCCAGGAGAATACTGTCTGCGGGAACAACCAGGTGGAATTTTTGAGCTGGAACGGTGAACACTGTGTTTGAGAAAAAAGAAGCCCTACAAGAATGTTTCACTGTGCAAGTCGAGTCAGATTGTTCGAGTGATATTACAGTTAACGAAGCCAGTTCTCTTCTTCGGACACTGGATGATCCAGAATTCAATTTCTGGCTCCGTTTCTTTCATTGCATCATGCCTCATGTGGACATTCTGTACCAACAATTACAGAGTCGTCAGATCGATGTAGGGAAAGTGCGTAGATGCGTTTCGAGTTTTGTTGAAACTGTTCAGAAATTCCGAGACTCATTAAATTTGGATAATAACGCTGACGAGAGTGAACATCCTAGAAAGAGACGGAAGATCGGAGGAAGTCAAACGCGTATTGCTGCTGCAAGAGAAGTTTGTGACGTCATCAACAATCAAGTCACATCGCGGTTTCAATTTGTTGACCATTTAGTACTTTCTTCTCTTCTGCAAAACGAAAAATTTAAGATACATAAGAACTCATTTCCGGAAGGAGACTTACGAGCTACCGTACGTGTCTTTCCGATGCTCGAGCCGGACAAACTAAGGACTAAACTGACTATATTGTATCAAAGAGAAGAATTTAGAAATATTGGTGGAGCTGTAAAACTTTTGAGTTTCCTTCTCACTGAAAACTTAAGCCCGTCAATTACAGAGGTCGTTAAACTGTTACGTATCGCTATCACGCTGCATAAGTCTACCGCTGAACGAGAACGCTGCTTCTCGTGCCTCAAGAGGATCAAAACGTACCTCAGGAATGCCATGGGACAAGAAAGACTTACTGCACTTGGAATGCTGTCTATTGAGAAGGGTCTGATAAACAGCATACCGAATTTCCATAACCTCGTCATCGAAAAATTCGTCACGTTCAACACTCGGCGCCTGGAGCTGATCTGCAAATAAGGTAAGTTAATGCATGTGCATGCAGCCTATCCAACTACGATATAAGCGAGCCGCCACTGCAAGAGAACTGAATATCTCTGAAACTTCGTAGGAAAAAACTACCGAGAACTGCACCAACTCGCTGGAACTTTAACACGTGACTTGTTAACACAGTTCAAGAGCAGAAAGACAACCTACTAATATTTTTCGAAAGCTTGACGAACGATGAAAATAGTGGAAACTGGGAAAACGATGCCATACTACAGGCTCAAAGGTTTGTGTACATTTTGTTTGAAAAATATTAAGAAGAAAAATCCTATCAGGAATTTTCATCTCCTGTGATTCATTCTTGTGGCTCGAAGACTGGGTGTATGTCACATCTTCATCATCACTTCATCCTCATTACACACGCAGGTCTCCCACAAGCGCCAACTACAAAGACCTACACTCAGCCTCTCCAGACGTAACACAATCATCATCATCATCATTATTAACCTTTAAGAGTAACGTAGAGTCATCTCTGTAGTGTAGCAGTCGGCATGGTTAGCTTCTGCCCCAAAGCGTCTAGGTTTAGAAAGAGTCATGCTCTGGTAAAACCTTGTTTTTTTATTTCATAGTAAATAGCGTTTTACAAAAATAGAATACAGAGGAATACCAATTCCTCATTCTTTTTTCAATGTTCATGTCCACACATCATTAACTTTCCTTTCATAACACTTATCACAATTAGGGCTGCCAACCTCTCTCTCACTGAGGCATCACAGGATGTCAAACGTTGATCAGCTTTTTTCAATAACATCTTATCTGCCACATGTCTTAAAGCAGGATGACTATGACGATAAGAAAGGTCGTATTGTTTGCATGCATGATCCAAAAGATTACTTGGTATATCACCACGCTGCAAACGTTTTTCAAGACGAGTTCCAGGACCACAAAAACGATAACCAGGTAGGTGGATTTCAAAAGGTATGTATTGAATAACTTTATCAATGACCCCATTGCCAGTACAGGTTTGATATATCATTTTCCATCGATTGCGAAAAGGTTTGATCTTCCTCTTCCTCTGTGGATGACGTTCGTTGTTGTTGTTGTTGTTGTTGCATTTTCTCGCCATCACACCTGTGGAATGAGGAAACAAAGTCTTTACACTGACTTTTATGACCGTGATAAAGTTTGACCAGCTGGCAAGTAGCACACAGTCGCATAGAGGGCATTTCTGCCATGGCCACTTGCTTATGGTGATCGTAATCCGTACATGGTTGCAATTCACTTAACACAGGGTCTTGAGTCCATGATTTTGGTTCATGTTGCCAGATTTTTTCACAGCGTTGGCTGCCACATAATAAATGAACGACTTGGGGAGCGCCAATAATTCCTCTTTGATAAAACTCTCTAGTTTATTTTTACACACAAATAATTTCCCTATCACTTTATCAGTAGCATCCCCTCTCTCCATGGTATCACGTTGATGTTTACACGTCGCTTGCAGGAATATCACTGGTGTCATGCACAGGTAAATCTTGAGTTTTAATTTTATTTAACAGATAATGCACTTGCCTTGCGTTGACCACAATACGCTGGTGATCTTCGGCAAAGCCTAATAGGAGTTTAAGAGGTAACAATCCAGTAAAGGTGCCATCAGTGTGTACAATCCAGTCATTGGTTGAGTCAGGGAACCAACCTGCCATGCAAAGTGTTTTACCTTCTTCCTCACAATAAGAGGGGTATAGTCTCATAACACTTGAAATACCCACATTTCTAGTGCTATCCACCAAATTATCGTTAATCACATAGCGCACCTCAGAAAACCAAAAGGCAAAAGCATGGTTGGCTAACTTGGAGGTAGTGGGTGTAGAGCCATCGGCTTTTGTGAGCCGACCTTCAATTTGGATAACTCTCTCATGTGGTAGGGTGTAAATATCTTGGTTGTTGATAACAAATTGAATTTCATCATTGTTATTTAGTCCAGGTGTTTGAGCTTGATAGGAATGGCGATCAATTCTTACCACCCCTCCTTGCTCCTCGATGCGGTTCACCACCTCTAGGATAGAATTCATCATGGTAGTTGACGTGGTAACCCAAATGCTGTAAAATCTGCTTGTCCTTAGGTGTTAACGTGTATTCACGTGGCAAACAACTAACACCATTCCTAGACGGTGTTTTCGTTTTGTACACCAACTTCATAGTGGCTATAGAACCAACTTTTAAGTCACTGGTGTGGTAGAATCTAGTTGAATGAGTTGTTGATCTCTATTGATGAGTCTTAAAGTTACATTACAAATATGATCAACAGCCACAGAATTAAAAAGCACCACTGGAGGTTTTTCACGAATAATGTAGCCATTGGGCGATGTCACAATACAATCGTAGAGCGAATGCGATGGCTCTTGATTGGTGTACACATTGCTAATAATATTACACATCACCGACACGTGATGATCCTCAATCAATTTCACTTCATAGTCTGAATCATGTTTTTGTTGGGCTCCAACACTCGCGGTTTAAATCCTAGTAAAGGACCAATGGAATCGGTATGTGTTACAAGTCAATCTCAAACCTAGAGAAAATACTGCAGCGATAAGTGTTGGTATTTCCTGTACAGTAAGTTCAAATTTGTGAGTTCCGTCAAGAAATGACTTTAAACCATTTTGGTTGATCAGCACCACATAAATGTGTTCATAAATATCATCTATCGTATATCCACCAGGGTTCAGGGTTGGCACAGAATCATCATAGTAAAACTTCTTGTTTACATTTTTATGTATGTTGTATATTCTATTGTACGTTTCAAGAGAAACTAGTCCCAACCCATTAGGTCTTTCACTCAATTCAATAGGCGCGTAACAGTCTAGACTGACTTCAGGTCCACGTCCATGCAGCGTAAACGTCGTACTTTCTGCCGACATACTGTTGACGTTTTTTCTAATGCTGCGTCTTATATAAAATCATTAAACACAAATGCCTACACTCTTGGCTGTTAAACGTTTGCTTACGTTTCACATTACAATATATTTTGATCCTGTTTCCATAATAGGTCAATAGTTCCATGGGCGGGGGGATATTCCCAAAACTGTCAAAGTACCATATCGTGGAACCCTCTTTCACATAAGCTACATAATAGGTTCCTGGTCCTGTACCCTCTTCTAGATTTAAAACAGCACATTCCTGTTTCCATGGTCGTGGCGGTAATTGGTTCCGCATAAGCACACCTCGAAAATGGAAAAGCTTTAGTTGTTTGGCATAGCTTTTGACTACTTCATGGGACAGGGCATGTCTTGCTATGGCTGTGGTTATTTTTTATTTTTATTTGGAGATGGGTAAATGCCAAGTCCTTGTTGATAAAAGGCTGGCTTTAAATTGGCGTTTCTAGCCCCCATAGCAATTGCTTCCATTGTTTCGTTGTGTCGCTGAATTTCTTACAATTGTTGCTTGCCTCGCTGTACAGCTTTAATGGTTTTAGCCACAGCACTGGCACTACCCAAAAGTGAACCCAGGGCAGCCTGACCAGCGAATAAAGCAGGTAAAAATCCCGTTCGTTTGGGGACAGGAATCACTCGAACTTGTTTTGAAACCTCTCGCTGACGTTTTGGAATAACACGTCTCTGTGCTGCTTGAAGGGCTTTCTTTATTGTCAACACGTTATATTTTATTTTTTCATTCGCAATGGCTTGTCAACCAATGGCTTAACCGCATGCTTTGGTGATGACAGAGTTTCTTTTTAGTTTTTTTCACCACATATCTTTGTTTCACCATGATAATGACGAACAACCTTTCACAAGAAAGTTTAAGTAACAACTAACATGTCATCATTATTTCATGGCTGTATATTCAAGTTCCACATAAAGTGGGAAATCGTTTATGGTTTTTCCTGCTTGCTTTTCATTCCATGTAAGCATGAGATAAAATGATAATTTATCACCTACATTGGCAGTTTGATGGTTATGTACCAACATAATATGGTGGTTTATTTCTACATGTAAATATTTCTCATCAGGCATGGATTGTTTAATGTGAACGGTTCCATCATAGTGTAGTCGATACTGTCTTAAACCTGAAGAAAGCACATACGTCAGGCGGTCATTTACTAGTGTTAAATGGTTCCTATCATCCACAGCTCTTTGATTGGCAAGGTCCACTGTACCTTTCTACTAGCCCCTCTTGGGTGACTGATATACAACTTCCCAAAATCACCCTCCTATTGGTGATCGAAAGTACTTTACCATCATATACCACACATTTGAGATGGCAGGGTAGTGGAGTGTTGGGCATACATTTGGTCAACATAACTGGTATCATTTGGGCGTTCAACTATTAGGTGTAACTCCCTATAAAGAAAACTAATGATAACCTTTAAAATATATGTATTAAAATCAAATTCAAACATATGGCGGGGACTCTCGTCGAACAGACTATGGTTTGCTATATCTATTTCTCCTCGGCAATGACGAAAACATGTGACCCAGAATGAATGTTGTAATACAAAGATGTTTGTTACTCATTCTCTGACGATCTTGCAGATAATCTTCGAGACAGGCTCGATAGATCAGTTCTCCCCAGCTTTTCAAGATTTTCCACACGTGGTTGCTAATAGAAGCTCCTACTGTTACCTCCCAGCTGATCATATTTTGTATGCTCTGCACTAGCAGACTTTTATACAGATCAATATAACACAGAAGCTAAAAGCCTACTTCACAGTTCGCAAAGATATATTAGATACAGCACCTTGTACTGCGTAATGAATGCGCACGTGGTTTTAGGTTAGAAATGTTTACAAAGCCACATCTCTGCGATAAATGAATGTGCTTCCGTACCAAACTTGAAATGTGCTAACAGATATAACATTGTTCTGTTTTGTAGCCGTTTCGAGTACATTCACAAGCCATGCTTTCAACAAAACAGTTTCTCTAGATAGGCCTAAGCCAAATTACGAGAACGCGACCTTTCCAACCAGACGCTAGAACAGAAGTGAAGCCTCGCTCGACACGAAAAAAACCAACCTCCCATTTTGTAAACACATGTTTTCGTCTTTCTCCGCCAGGGTCATGATACCCTCCAACCCATACAAAATACACCAATAATCTCGAACCCATGTATATTTCTTACAACTCAAGGCGCAAAACTCTTCTCTGACGTCAGAATCTTACACAATTTATACCAAGCTTTCTTCTAGACAAGGGAAGTTATTCTCGGCCCAAACTAAATTTAGCTTAGAGTTTCCTGCTATTGCAACATCTTGTAGCTTGCCTAACACAATCCGCTGTCTTGTATGCTGACATCTCACATACAAATTAAATGAAATATTCCTGACTGAGTCCCCGAGATACACAAGATATATACACTAAATAAAATGAAATCCTATAACCTAACTGATGATGATGAGCAAGAAAAGGAATGATATGAACAAATTACCCTAACCTGACTTCTCCTCAAGTCAACCAAATAAGGGTTTGGGAACATTGTGACCGGAACAGTCACACCACTAAAAATAGGGATGACACAAATTGATAAAGTCTTTTAATTTGGTAGGTGAGGTAGCGTTTAGTGCAAACAACATTATCTTCTTGTGGGTCTTCCACATGAATAATGCGGTTATGATTAGCCGTATAGCCATCCACGGTAAGCTGGGGCACTTAGTCATATAACACTTGCACCTGGTTATCCACATACTTTTTTGTGGCAGCATTCGTAGACATTTAAGGATGCTTCACATAGGTTAACCGCTGCCCCTTAAAGTCATAATCTCCCTGTTTAGTGCGTGGCACCACAGACCTATCCACATAGTGTTTATTAGAAGGATCTCTTTCTTGTTTAGGATCATGTAGTGGGACAGACCTAGCTTTAGTTATGAACGCATGTCCAAAGACATCCATCGTCAACCTGTAGTACTGATCTACTGTTTCTATCACAAGGCTCAGTTACATGTATATTGTGATCCCGTTAAAGGAGGTTATCCGCGTGCCATCCGCCGAAAGAAATGGTACTTCGAACGACCCCATCCTTTGAACCCACAACCTGAGAGGATCGGGTGCATTTCTTTAAGGGCTTGCATACCACGAGAGGTTTGATCCAGGGGATCTGGGTCATTTTTGCACGGAAGACTTGTCATGGACGCCCAAAGAAATACATCCGCAAACACAAGGCTAACAACAAAGTGATCCAGTCATAAGTAAAATTTCGTGCATGATTTATTCATAAAAGAAACCCATAATCTACTTCTGGGGGTTAAAATCGGCTAATCCGCTGATCTAATTACAATGGTGAATCAATGCCTAAAATGAAGTTAAGTAACCATCCTGAAGTCCTAATTACAAGGAAGCAAAAACAACAACTAAGCTAGGCGCGCGGTACGAGAGAAAACTAACGCGAAGCAAAGTTACAAGTAAATGACTCGGTATAATTTACATTTAACAGCAAAGCAAATCCAATCCCTAAGTTAGGATGGTACCACGCCCACATTTACAGTTACATTTAATGTCTATCTAAAACCTGACGTGAATAAAAATATTACGCTGAGGCGCGCGGTATTTAAAGAATTATTTCAAAAGCTAATGATAGTTGACCACAGACTATCAAAAAAAAACATTGCATTAAATACACTCTTATAAGTAACAGGGTACAATATGGGTAAATGCACTAGGAAAATAATCAATAAACACACAACACAAGCCTGCCTTCGCGAACTGAGATGCTGTTTGCACTCAGTCGTCATCTCAAGCGTGTAAATTAGGTTGGCAATGCGCAATCATCACTGCGACTTACATGGCTTTGAATCATGTGGGCCATAAGGTACGAACTACTGGTCCCGGAGATTCCTGTCGGCGATGAAAAAGTGTCAGCTCATTTAAGTTATCATTTCACACAGAAAATTATGTAGAATCATGGTGTCAAAATCAACAACAAGCAAATGGGTACAAATTTACTGGGCTGTAATTAATCAATTCATTAATCCGTCGGTTTAGGATAATTATGCATGTGATTTAATATCAAGGTTTATGTAAAATATTAGATGGTTCAATTTAGGACACCAGTCGTCGGCTGCATGTGATCTCACCATAGATTCACTCGTAGAACATGACTTCTAAAAGTCAACAACACAATGCTCTGAGCTAAGAACTGTTCAAGCAACAATAACACAGGTTAGCGCGTCTTACACCACATGCACGCAAATAACATCGGTCGCCTAGGCCGCAGCTCATTGACGCCGGAATAAACCAACAATCGTAAGGGGACTTTAATCCGCCCGTCCTTACTACAACTCTGTGTTCACAGACACAATAATATCATTAGCTAGCCTGACATGATACAAAAAACTGGGTCAATTTACATGTGTATTAAACCTTTATTACAGCTCGCTAGATGATTCACCTCATCAGCTCAAAATACAAGGAATTCCTATGAATGAACATTCCCTCACTCTCATAGTGGTAAACAAATATCAGGTGTTCACAGCTCGCATAGCTGTTTCCCAAAGCTTGGTTATATAATCAGAGACACTGACCTTCACATTCCATGTGATTATGACGTCATTAGCAGTATACAATATTCAAAAAAGTCGTCTCCCACTGAATTCTGGGTTAAAAAAAAGGTTCCTACCGCAAACATCCCGCGTGTCAATTACATTCTACACAACACTGAGTGTGGTGCGGCTTCATTAATATTGCACCTCAAAACTGTACATTCTATCTGACTGAAACCCGTAATACAGTCCTAGTCTGCTCCGCAGATTGCTTAAAAATTGTTCAACACCTCCATCATAGTGTCCATCACTGTGTGTTACCCTTTATAACAATATAACGTTGCAAAAATACCAAAGATGATTAAATAGAAGACTATACACTTCGCAGATTAACTGCTCTGACATCGAAAGATATGTCACTCATCCTATTCATTGAACTCGTAGGTTCTGTGCATTGCTCGGCACAATCACAAAACAAAATAACAACATCTAACCTCTACGATGCTGTTGGAAATGATACGCTTGTAGTTTCAACTTTATTTCCCCATCAATCTTACTGGACATGAGTTCGTTCCTCCCAGTAACTTTATCGTGGTAAAGAGTACTCACAAAATGTCAACCAAATAGTACAAGAAATATTCCAGTGCCTGTCGACTGAAAACCGATACGATAATAATGAGGGGCCTACAGTATAGGGTGTTCCCTAAGTGTTTCAGAAGTTCACATCGTCTGGCTAATGGTGTCCATTACTTGACACAAAATTCAGCCTTTACCTGGCTGGTCAATTATACACTGATAAACATACAAATAAATGTGCCCCTGCCGTATAGATCACGGTATCGGAGACTAACAAAGATTGTCCCAGCTCCATAGTAGAAAAGACATAATCTAGCCCTGCCTGGGTGGTCTACTATCAGTTTCGGCTAAAGGAATAATTACTAGTTATGTCTGCCTGGACAAACCTTGTACAATGGATGAGAATACAGGACTCACAGTGACATTTCCATGTCGTTCACCTTCCAATCTTCAGGTCGGAAGGGGTGATATGTCTCCAATCCTCCTGACATATTAATTGGCAAGACCAAGGGTGTCCTCTTCATTCTCCATCACGTACCTGGCTCGTCCTTCACGGTTTTGGTCAAACCTTCCCCCCTCATGGTTGGATTATTTCTTCGGTTCTTCCCTCATCATTAAAGGAGTTATTCCATCTCGAAGCTCACGTGTAGTTGGTGAAATACTCTGATCACGTGGAACATTTTACACTGCATGGTGACTAATTTCACAGAAGCTATAATTTTACGCAGTACAATGATTATCTCACTGGCTTTACAAAAATGCAGGTAGTTACAAAATGGCTCTGGTTTGTCCTGCCACAGAGTTTACGATACAACTGGAGGTATCTCTCACAGAATTTACTCACTTCAATATCACAGAAAATCTCGGCAATCACGAACAAATAGATGTGATGCGTGACATTGCCATTACTTGTTTTATTAGTAGAGCTCGATGTGCTGTTGTAATACACTGTATATTTAATATTTCGCCCGTCTTTAGACAGCGTGGTGCAATTCACGTGGTGAACAGAAATATGTTAGATTTCACTAGAAATAAATTCTACTTCGCAAAATATCAGTTCACAAGCCTTGCACGGCCAAAATGTATACTTTTCACTTGAATATCGCTGTGCACTCAGCGCGATGGCTGTGGATAATTCCCCCCGCACTTATAGCCGTCCACTTCGTAAAAACGTGGTCTTCGTCAATTATGACGGACAATCTAAGACACGTGTAGCCACGACGGACTATCAAACTGGTGTGTTGAAGCCAGGGACTGCTTCCCGGTTCCAAGGAATTTGTAAGTCATCGAGCGACTAATTATATTAATCCCCGCATATCTGCGGCGTAAATAACTTAACCATAAATGAGATTTACCAATTCCAAAGGCACAAATGAATGGTGGTAAATTAAGCAGAATTACATGTGGCACGTTTCTGAGATATGCAGTATCAAAATTGCATGTAGAATATATCCAGGGAGAAAATAAGCTGTCCTCGCCGAAGTCAAAATAGCATAATAATCATGTGGAAGCTTCAGAGTGCGTTCTATCGAACTGAGCACAAGGAATAAAGATGCTCTAAAAGAAATATTGAGACATGAGCAGACACGGGCTCAATAGACAGCCTGCTAGCCTCTCTAACCCTTAGTTGATATGAAGATTATTATGCAGCAAGGGTCATTCCCTGTGGGGGACATGGTTTCCTATCTGCATACCACATCACATGAACAACGCCACGGTTCACTGTTTCCGTCTTCCATTCGCTGCATCATCGTGGGGCCTTCGGGATGTGGAAAGACCAATCTTTTGCCCACGCTCATCACAGCACCCAATGGTCTGCGTTTTCAAAATATGTATATTTTTGCAAAATCATTCTACCAACCTCTCTACGTGTTCCTGGATAAAGTCATGTCTGAATTATAAAGCGAAAATATGGGTTATTTCACATTTTCCATGCAAGAAAATGTTATTGCCGTGGATGCCGTGAGGCCTGATTCACTCATGATTTTCGATGATGTTTCCACTGAACGACAAGTCATCATTCAAAGCTATTTCAGCATGGGTCGTCACAAACATATCGATTGCTTCTATCTTGGACAAACGTATTCTAAAATGTCCAAACAACTTAATCGTGACAATGCCAATGTCATTTTATTTCGCCAGGATGAGCGGAATAGTCGCCACATTTATAATGAACATGTCAATCCGGATATGACATTTCAAACATTTACTGAATTGTGTGCCAAGTGCTGGAACACTCAACGCCATGCCTGTTTGGTGATTGACAAACAAAGTGAACTCAACCAAGGAAATTATCGCTTAGGGTTAGATCATTTTATTACTATTTAAGGGACTGTCTCATTCCCTCTCAAGTCATTTGTCAAGACATCATTGCATTAGCAGAGAGTGAATTGAAAAAGCATATTATTAGTGCAAAACATGCTATTCGCAAAACGTTTAGTCAATTGAAACGATCACTTGCGGATAATGCTTTGTTTATTCAACAACATTTAGCACCTCCTCTAAAAGCCATGTTTAAACCCTCTTTCAAGCCATCTGAAACACCACCCACTCTTTCAAAAGCCACACAGACTCTGCACGAGGACCCTGAGGAAGAGGAAGAGGAACAGGAACAGGAAGATTTGACTAGTGTTAGCGAAGTTGAGGATGACGAGGAACAAGTGTTTACACCTCAAAAAAACCTCACCCCTCGCAGAGTTTTTACGAAAAAAGAAATCCTTGGCCATGGTCGAAACACCTTGCCCTTCCAGATCGTCGCCGTTTTCACAACTCTTGGCCACCCCTCAACATAAAGCTCAACTGAAAAATATTTTAATAAAATATTATGGATCAACACTGGAACCCTATTTCACTGATTTATTTATTGGAAACACAGATACCACATACGGTGTTCGCTATGAGGTTGATAGTTTTAAAATTGGGGATTCATCGATTAAATTTGCTCGTTCTAAAGCTGTCATTTTTTTTAATGACTGTTAAAGCTGTAATTTTCTCGTATCACATCTTCCCATGATTATTCGCAACAGGACCTTTGAAAATATAAATCCATTTTATTGGAGACCCATGCCCACAAAAGGCAGTATGACCCCTCTCAACAAGTGAATGCCAATATATCTAAAAATATTCATCCATCATTGTAAAAATGTTCCCAACCAGTCAAAGTGCTCGTCGTAAACTGTTTGCTTCGGGAGTGACATATAAACCATTAAAACCCCTAGTGGATGTCACCTACTGGCATAATCCCAGTAATCTCATCCAGCGGTTACAGCTGTTGCATGCTTCACGTCAAGCTGGCCACACGGGTCACGATTGGTAAATTCAAGAAATTGAAGAACTTCGAAATACCAAAATTATTGTTTATGCCCTCACCCATCACAGTGGACATCGCTCACGAGTTGCATCACCCAGCTAGGCGTCACTATCAGTGACTCAAGATGATTTCCCGAGGTGTGGATGAACTTTGGCAAGCCGATTTGGTAGAAATGATTCCCTATGCTAGCGTTACGATGGTGTACGCTATATGTTGACGGTCATTGATGTGTATTACAAAATGGCCTTAGTTCAACCCGTGAGTCGCAAGTCTGGCCCGCTAATCACCAAGGCCTTTAAACATATTATTCAACATTCCAAACGTCAACCTCAGTTGTTACAAACCGACCAGGGAAAATAATTTTTCAACGAGGATTTCTCCAGTTTTTTTCAGATCTTTGGATATTCGCCATTGCACCACATACAGCAATCTCAAATCCAGTGTGGTCGAGCGGTTTAACCGAACATTGAAAACCCATATGTGGAAGGCATTTACCGCTCAAGGCTCTTATCGCTGGTAGGACTTGTTACACAAGCTAGTGTCACGTTACAATGACACCAAACACAGAACGATTGGGATCAAGCCACGACTTGTGACCAAGAATATTCCGCGACTGGATAAACTGTTTAACCCCATAAAAAACAGCAGACCCTAAACGTCATCGCCTCAAAATCGGGGACCATGTCCTTGTGAGCAAATTTAAGTCTGCCTTTGATAAGGGGTACGCACCAAATTGGGGATCCAAACTATTTCGAATTCGTCAAGTCAACCTGGACAGTCCAGTCACCTATTAACTCGAGGATCTCAACCATCAACCCACAAAAGGTAGATTTATCTTCAAGAACTTCACAAGACAGCGTTTCCAAAACATTACCTTGTAGAAAGAGTGTTGAAACAAAAAGGAAATAAACTATAGTAAAATGGCTAGGATATAACTCAGCCTTCAATTCTTGGATTAATAAATTAAATGTTGTGTGAACCCGTGTGCCTTTTATTTATTTATTTACTCACGTTATATTACACCTATAGCCCTGTATGTACTACCCTCAGCTGCACATGTATTATCAGCAACACGTCTCTCTCTCTCCACCTATGTTCTCTCTTACCCCGCCCCTCCCCTCCCCTCAATCCCCCACCACTCCCTATTCATAAACTACTCGTCTGCCTATTGGCTGTATCAGTGGTGGTTGGAATTTGTTCCACACAGCCACTGTTGCCAGCTCTATTCTTAGCGTTTGGCCTTAACGTGTCCCCTGCGTCTCTGTACTTTTCTATTGCCCTGTTGTCAAGTCAGGTCAGCGCATTCCAATAAGCTCAATAAGATTCACATCATGCCAGTCTGTCTCAGCAAATTTGTTTTTTCTATACTCGCTTCAAGCAACATATAACCAAGTTCTGTTTGTCCTATATATAAAGCCAGCTTCATATGATCACGGAATTATCATTTTTCATGTCACTCATAACCGTTTACATGTTATATTTAAAAAAAGCCCACACACAAACCCTTAAACGAACCATCGCATAAGCCTCTGCGATCCACGGTTCATAAAATATCGATTAATGCATTTGCAACGTAGAAGCCACCTGCTTGTTGTTTCAACACATACACACCACCGGTATCGTTACTCAAAAGATTCCAAAACGAACCGTCGTATCACGTCCCGCCGTCCTGGCTAAATATCCATTGATTTTTTCGAGGCATGGTCACCGTGGCCGGATTGTAATTTTTTATTTTTATTTCTCCAAAAATAGTTAGAAAAGTAGGCAATAGGTTTAAATTAAAAATCATATAAAGTCATAGGTTAACTCCTACAACTACCTCTATCCCACTCTCAGTCCAAAAATAGTGTATTTTTCAAATTCTTCCAAAAATATTTTTAAAAATGGTTATAGTTTGAAAACTAAGAATTTTACAAAAAAGTTCGTTTCATGTAAATGAAAGGTTCTTACCCCCTCTACCCCCAAACCAAGTTTCATATCTCTAGGACAAAAAATAGTTCATATTACTATTTCACTCCCTAGTTTTTATTTTGGGGTAAAAATAAGTTCTCCATACGAAAGGGGCGTCACCCCAAGTCCTACAACACATCACACATCAAAATCCGACCGTGCGTTCGCGAGATATCGGCAAAGTTCGCGGGAAAGTAGGCTATGGTCTAGCTCTCTCACTGCTCTCTTACTTTGGTCTGAAAAACGAACTGATAGTGCTCTATTCGGCTAATGATCAAGAATTTCACGAGAAATCAGTGGCCGAAATCGTAAGAATTATGAACCGAATGTAGTTAGTTAATGCTATGCCTAAACTGCACAATTCAGCGTATTAATTACCTACGATACCATCTACTACAGCCTCTGTTGGACGTACCTTCTCAACGCTCAAACGAGTGAAGTCACACTGCTGGTCCACTATGGGTCAAGAGAGAGTTACTTCCCTATCAGTGATGACAAATGTAAAGCAGCTGCTTTGTTCACTCAGGAAGCATGCAAACGGTAATTTTACTCATGCTGTCACACAAGTGTTCTTGAAGAAATCCACACGAATGGAACTTAATTTCAAATAGATCATTCCTGATTTTGGCAGAAGACGGTTGGAATATGTAGAAGTAAGATATCACTCGAATTATTTTATTGATTTCGGCTATATTGTTTAAAGATATATCTCAGAAGTGCTCTTCACTTGTATTATATTAATATTTTAGTAATCATTGGATATGTCTAACGATGTGCAAATGGTTTAGAACGTTGTTGTTGTTGTTGTTAATTGTTCCTTTTAGGGGCTTGTGTTGAACTTTATAATAAACTTCTATGATGAACTGAGGTACAATCACTGCATTTGCCTGGAAATAGTGTAGGAAAAATCGGGCAAAAACCGCACTCAGGGTAGCCTCTGTCAGCGTCGAGTATCGAACCTCTGATATGCGGACTTACTGCAGCTCCCCATGGCGTGATTTAACGTGCACGGCTATGCCACGGGGTGTTCCTCGAACCCAAATATAGGTGGCCAGTGTCTTATTTTCCAAGAAAAAATACGACACTAGTCTGGAGCGGAGAAAGAAGGGTGGAAGTGCGAAGATGAAAGGAGCCGCTTGAAAGATGTAACCAAAGTAAACTGGGGTATGAGGGGACGATGCAAGTGTTCAGGAGTAAAACAGAAATTATTTAGGTATATAGGCATAATCTTTCTTACAAATTACGGATATGTTTTTCTCCAACTCCAATAATAATAATAATTCACTCCTTAATTCCGACGTAATATTATTATTATTATTATTATTATTGGGCATATTGATATTGGTTGCAAGGGGTGAGTAAAAAGGAAGGGTGCACTTGCGGTATACCATGTACGGAGACCAGCAGTCGCCACTGCCAGATTAGGCTACAATTTCTAAAATAAGAAGTATTGTGCCCGTTTAGACCGAAGTCCAACGACCACATATGCATGTCACCGAAAATCAGTTAGCACGAGACTCAAAAGTATCTCAGGGTGCCATATGGGTGAAACTTACAGTAAATAAACAAAACTAGTTCTAACTTGCTTCACTGATTTTCGATTCGATGCAACAATAGGATAGATGGGAGATATGAAAATACCACGATTTCTTAAAATCTCATTTTATTTAAAATTTAAAAAAAATAACTTGAGAGGAAAAAAAATGCAAATGGCATCAACACCAGTGTGAAAAGAATTCCACACCCACAAACAAACATAAGAAAAATATCAACTTTCGATGATTAGAAATACACTTGAAAATTTTACCGATGACCAAAACATTCTTAGTTCATTTGGCATCATCAGATATAAGAATAGTATTTATCACTCTGGCTGCTAAAGTAAAAATTAATTGTCTATCCTGATGCCTGTTTATGATTTACACTCGTATAAACATTCCTGTGCCTCAAAATTTATTTCATTGTCCAAGACAAAAAATCACTTTCACAAGATTATTTCAAAAGTATCGATGAGTAGAGTTTGAGAAAAACATAAATATTTGCCAAATATGAGCGCAAATATTATTTTTTCCATTTATTAACTGATCCTTAAGAACAGTTATCATAAGAACGTGATCATTTCCAAAATAAAATTTAGATCATCTGTGCTAAAAATCCAGAATTTTTACTTAAATGACTTGTTATGTCTGACCATAAAGTCTTATAATATCATGTTCATTCAATTATTAAATCACAATGATTTCCTAAATGTTTTATCATGTTTACCAAAATTTTATTCGATTTATCACTCGAATTTTAACAATAGCGAAATCTCAAAATATTTATTCATTAATCATTTTATCCTTTCATTGAAATTATTAATTTGCACAAAATTATTTATGCATTTAATTCCAGTCATGAAAAATATAATTTTAATAATGTTTATATAATGGTCTCTTATTAACAACTATTTATAATTATTTGGCACTTTACTCGTCATTTAGTTACGTTCAACAATTTTATTTTGATTCATTTCGACAAAACGGCAAGGAATCGACAAAACCAGTGTATAGTTGTAATGATCAATAAGGTGGTAGTTTTTAACAATGACACGAGAATCTAACTGTAATCATGTGTGATGTTCGTGAATAGAACAATGATTGGGTTTCCACTTCAATTGATTATTTATAATCAATACATTTTTTTACAACATATTTCACCATAAGCCGTCCAAACCATCCTTGTGGCTGACGCAACACATTAAACGAGATTACTCGCAATGATTCAGTTCACAACTGAACAACAACAATTTTTTTCTTCACATATTTAATAATTATTTTTAACAATTATTATTTTATATATATATATATATTTTATTGTATATTTTATCAAGCCATATGCTTGCCTTATTACGAAGATCCAATGCTCCTCCAATAAATAGTACCCATTTTAAAATCATCACGTGGATTTATTTTCTCTAAATCGTGTCTACCCCTATTTGACAATCCATCAAATGACTTTACCATAATATTTGTATAAATTCAATAAACCCCCTATTTTATACAGGCTTTCTGTAATCATTTGATTTCCTTCCGAGTCGTGAAGATATTTATTAATCCCACGCAACTGTAAAATGTCCATTATTTTTATATTGCATAATTCTCATTGGATGTGAGTGTGCATTAACTGGATAATAAATCGTAACTGAAATGTGCATCATTCTTAAGATTCAACATTCAAATCGTAACCACATTATTATTATTATTATTAATAATATTATTATTTCAAAATCTTAAGATATTATTCAGAAAATATTTTATATAATCATTTATCATACTACCAAACTAGAAGTTATGGACTAAAACCACATAAAATATCCAAGCTCAATATCCTTGGATAAAAATAAATCCATTTCTCAAAAATAATTGAATTAGCTACTAAGCCCCAGTGGCTGTTGACCGTGGTTTCAAAATATGTACATATAACCACACGGTTCATGGCGTTGTCCTCAGACACGAAGGACTAGTGTTCAAAAACACTTAAATGAAAATCTAGCTTGCCAAAGCAAACTGAAAATAGAGTTGTTGAAATTTCTCTTCAAGGAAAAAAAACGAAATTTCCAAATTCCAAACAACTAAGAAAAATTCAAGTCGTCGCTTAAATTGTAGATGATCTTGATGTTCGTGACCTCCTGGTCGGTCCCATTACAGTTCAATTTCCAGTGTGTCCATTCGCTTGCCCATGCGAATGTGTACTTATAGTCTTGTGTCCGCTTCCATCGCTACCCGCGTTCCGTTTAACCGCACTTGGTTAAATGTTCTAACGTTGTCTTGAAGTCAAATGAGTTCATAATATTATTTATAAACACCATAATAGCAGGTGCTATATGTAGAATGGTGATTCGATCCATTTGAATTTAAGTCAGTCGTAGTTCTGAACAGCTGTGAGCCATATGATTTATGATACTCTCACAGTTTTAATTGAATGGTACAAATACGAAGATCCTGGTATAAATGAACTAACGGGTTGATATTATGCATCTCTCAGAACATGCTATGCACGGCTGATCCCACAACGTCGGCTGTTTATCTGACCAAGGGAAAACTGGTATCCGTAGCTTATTGTATTGGAATCGTGGCTGATCAGTTGAACTAACGAGACATAGCTCGGCACTGACTGTTATTGGAAAAACTAAGTTCCAATAATAAATTTTACCTGGATAGACAAAGTCTATCATGTGGCTTGCTAATGAAATTGACAAGTGTCAACTGGCTATTACTGCCAAAATATTTCAAAGTCCACATTATGAAGCTTGACATTATGTAGCTTCAAAAGTTAATAAGTCCTACACATTTGTGTAAAGTTAAACACTCGTACTCGAAAAATTCAGCCCTGGTGATTATAACGACCTTCTGGTTCGCGCAGAGTATATATCACGACTAACACGGCTGGTGCTCTACGAAGACTGTGATGAATGTGACGGATCACTAGCACTCACTGTGCTTACTCGAAGATTGTGATACCTTCCTCAATTCCTGAGCCTTTATATATCCCTCTGAGCTATCGCGTCATCGGCGACAAACATTCTAGATCATTCAATCTTCATATCTTGGCTTCTAGCGAACAAATTTTCTTCCGAGATAGCTTAAACATCGGCAAATTCCATTGCCAGAAAAGTGTGCTACTTTTCAAATCCTGAAATCGTCGTATAAAGGATTTTCATAAAAATGCAGTTCCGTTGGTCGACATGTGCGCTACAGGCACTCAGTAAAACCTTCTAATTCCTTCGAGAAGAAATGGAGCGCGTGATTTAAAATTTGCTGTTTCTTCAAACATGTGCCTAGGAATCTAAATATCCAAAAACTGGATAAGGGCACAGTTTATCTGCATAGCTTAAAATCAAGCCATTAAACAGTACGCATGTGACTTTCCTGAAATAACCTACTCGTCAGTAACATATCCTCATCCAAAACCTTATTTCAATTTGTGTTTTGTTTTGAAATCATGTTTTGTTGTCTGAGTATTATACTCATACTCGTATTCGTGATAATGATGATATTACAAATAATTATTATCATAATATTTCAATGGTATTGAATATTGCAGCATGAAGGGTAGCTTATGTCTACCATCAAGTGCTATTTAATTAAGAAGCCATGTGATGTGTCTCAAAATTACTCTCAGTTAACTTAGTTTTTATTACATGGACAACTTAGAAACCATTTCTGCAGTACGATGTAGGGAGAAAACAATACAAATTAAAAAGCGATAAAGTCTTGGGCCTTATTAAGTTCCGATGATTTATGAAGCTGACACAATAACAGGAGCAGATGACCTAGCTGTTCCGCCCCCTTAAAACTCCAATAACTAAGCAACACAACAACACTCATACATTTTTCCAATATTACTTGGGGCTTGTTGCACATCTTAATCCAGGTGTTTTCAACGTAAACTCTTTAAATTACAATAGCCTAATGAGTTATTGTGACTGCTGTGAATTAATAATGCCATAACAGCAAATTTTATGCAACCCCCCAAGCCTACAGTATGTTGTGGGTGTACTTTTCTCAACCTGTATGGCATGTCCCCCCTGGATGCTAATGGTGTAATATTGGTACTGGTACCTGATAAGAATTATTAGGTGCAATTTTCAAAGTTGTTACTTCATTGGAAGTAGGCCTAAGTGGTTATCAATATCCTGACAACTTCATTCATTTTTTACAATAGCATAATGAGGTATTATGCTATTAAATGCAACATACTATAAACTGATATAACAAGAAGAAAAATATCACCCGTTATTATTATTATTATTATTATTATTATTATTATTATTATTATTATTATTATTATTATGGTATTAATATACTGGAAGAAAACAATTACTAAAATATGACTGTAATACGGCGGGGGAGAAAAAGGAAGGAATAAAAAAGTAGTGGGTGGGACGGAAAAGGGGTGAGGGCAGGTCGTGGATGGATTGCGCTCGAAAGTGCATCGCCGCGCCATCCTACGCTGTCTGTTGGAACTACTTGCGCCAAGCAGTAGGTTGGCGTCAAAATTTAACATTAGGATGCATCTCAATATATTATATCTAGACCTGGGATTTTAAGGCAAATGCCTATTTCGTTCCTTACGAAATAACATGATTTTTTTTAAATATCTTGACGTTTCATGATAAATCCCTTACATTAATAGAGTTTTATAGTGCCCTAAAATGCCTATTTGGACCTTTAGAGCCTATTTTACTATTTTAGTGCCTAAAAATGCCTATTTTCTACATTAAAAAAAATCAACTTCTGTAATTTTTACAATCACACAATGGACATCCCTGGAACGAGCAGAACAGCAGAGGGTGGGTTTTTCACAGAAATGTGCTCTTCCCAGACAACTGTCACCAAAGGAATGCTGAGTGAAGGGTGGATGTGGAGGATTAGCTCAGAAGAACAACGAGCAGGTAGTCAAGGACGTACTGTGTCGAGTGACGGGGTGAGGGGGAGGATTATCTAGGAAGGACAAGGAGCAGGTAGTAAGAAGCGACATACTGTGTCAAGTCACCAGTGAAAGAACATCTGTTTAAGTGCATATAGTTCATCATGCCTAAAACGAAATCATCTAAGAGTGCGCTTATACAACAATGGCTTGTACAATTTCCAGGGATGAATTTTGATGGCAAGATTATTTTCTGCCAGTACTGCAATAAACAGGTATGTGCCTATATCTTAAATTTCATATTAATCTAAAATTAAGGTTCTGATATTGGCTTCTCTAATTAATTGTAGAGACCTACTGTCGGCGCAGAAAGTATGTGCAGTCGAGTTTAAACGCTAATACAATTTGAACCAGTCCACCAATCTAAAATATAAATACACCATCGTAAAGCGTGTTTTATTCTGCGTTATCTCCTGTTACATGCATATTTCTATTGTGTTTCTGGTGAAAGATATAATAGGCGGAATGCAAAAAAAATACCTATTTTCTTGTCCGTTTTTTGTAAACAACAACTTTGTAGTTTAATTACATGAAAACGGAGAGCCTGTCGCTCGATTTCAAATAAAAATCGGTATAAAATACAGAAATCATTGTAAGTTTTCGGTATACAACGATTTGAAACAAAAACCTTCAGACCTTTGATGAACTCAGTCTCGATTTCGGAAGACCACCCAGTATCAAACAGACAGTCTTTTACAAAAACAATAACTTTTTTCCAACGTGTGTAGAGTAATTAAACTTCATAAATATATTTATAATAGTGCATTCCATAATCCACCTAAATTTCATGAAAGTCGAACAGTACGTTTTCATGTAACGGTACTACAAAGTTGTTGTTTACAAAAAAAACGGGCAAGAAAATAGGTACTTTTTACATTCCACCTAACATAACTTTCACAGGAAACATAATAAAAATATGCATGTACCAGCAAAGAATGCAGAATAAAACAAGCTTTACGATGGAGTGATTGCATTTTAGATTGGTGGACTGGTTCAAATTTTATTAGCGTTTAAACTCGACTGCAGATACTTTCTGCGCCGACAGTAGTCCAGGCGACCTGGGTTCGATTTCCAGTACCGGCAGTAATTTAGAAATCTATGAGGTCTGGAAGGGTGTTGACCCAGCATCGTGAGGACAATTGAGAAACTACGGTGGGCAGGGGTCACGGAGGCAAGGCAATACGGCTGAGGGATGTATCGTGCTGATCACACGCCACCCAATATCTGCTGGCCATGAGCTGGGCAGCAACCGTTATTGAAAGCCAAGGCCCTTCGGGGACTGTAGTGTTCTTGTTCTTAATTAACTTTAGAGTAATAATGGCTTAATATAAATAGTTCAAAATTACAAATTTTATTCAATAGCTCACCTTTTCTATTCCTCATCTTAGTCTCTAATTGACATCACTTTATTGTGTTTTAGATTTCACATGAGAAAAAATGCCACCTTCAGCAGCATGCACATAGTGCCAGTCACAAAGCGAAAGCAGCCATGAAAAGTAACATTAGACAGACTCTGCTCACACAAACTATATCTCCAACAACTCATAATGGTTTCTATGCTGATATGTGTAGAGCCCTAGTTGCAGCAAATGTCCCCTGGAATGCTGTGCATAATCCGGTTTTCAGAGATTTTTTACAGAAATACACCAAGCAGCACATCCCATCAGCATCTACATTAAAGAAAAACTACTTAGATATTTGTTACAATGAGGTCATTTTGTCAATCAGGGAGGATATTGGGGAGTCTTGCATATGGTTGTGTGTGGACGAAACCACCGACTCTGTGGGCAGGTACATTGCTAACCTTATAGTAGGAAAACTGGAACCCAATCAGGCATCTACCGCTCACCTTCTTTGCTCTAAACAGCTTGAGAAAGTCAATAGTCGAAGCATTGCATACTTCATCAACAAGGGGTTGCAATTGTTGTATCCTGGGGGTGTTGATGATTCTAAAGTCCTTCTCCTTGTCTCCGATGCTGCTTCCTACATGATTGCCACTGCACCTCTCCTCAAAACTTTCTATCCTTCTTTAATTCATGTTACTTGCATGGCCCATGCCTTGCATAGACTCGCAGAAACAGTTAGGGCCGAGTTTCCTGCAGTAAATACTCTCATTTCAACAATGAAGAAAGTGTTCTGTAAGGCTCCTTCAAGAATAGCCATCTTTCGAGAGAAACTCCCCTCTATTCCCCTTCCACCACAGCCAATCATCACCCGTTGGGGTTCCTGGATGGAAGCTGCCCTGTATTATGCAGAACATCTTGAGGAAATCATGACTGTGATAGACAATGTGCCTTTAACGGACAACTCTGCATGTGTGTCGTCTGTCAAAGAACTGTTAAATGATTGTTCCAGTGTTCAGAGAGACATTGCGTATATTCAGGCAAATTTTTCATTTCTTCCAGTCACCATTACAAAAATGGAGGAAAAAGGAAACAGTCTCAAACAGCAATTTTCTGTAATTGAAGAAGCTGAGAATAACATACAAAGTGCTAGGGGCAAGGTAGGAGATAAAATAAAAGACAAGTGGTCTAGTGTACTGCTGAAGAACCCAGGTTATTCAATGCTGAAAAGGGTACATCAGGTAATGGATGGGGAAAAGGTAGACTTACCAAGTGAAATTGAATTGAAAAATGTAGGTAAATTTTCCTATGCCCCTCTAACATCTGTGAGTGTGGAGCGCCCTTTTTCTGCTTTCAAAATGATTTTAACAGACAAAAGACACAGCCTGACTGTGGAAAATTTGGAGAAGATTATTGTTATGTACTGTAAAGCAAACTACGAATGAAAGTACTGTAGGAATGTTCCTCACAAATAAATAAACACATACTCCATTCGCGTTTCCACCGTTATTGGATGCCTACAGTGCTGTAATTGTGTACAGTGATTTTAGTATTAAGGTTTTAGATCAGTACTGATAATGATATATCGTATAATCCAAAACATTTTTTGACACATTACTTTTTATATTGTTTTTCATAAATGTCTTTTTTATTCTGTCTTAATTTTGCAGTTATTTCGGTTAAGAATAGGGATACCACGTTTGTTAAAGAAATAAAGTATCACGTTACAGTTTAAGTGTATATTGTAATATTTTAAAGTCTATTTCCTGCCTATCCACACATTTTGAAAACATATTTTAAGTGCCTAATTTCTCTTTTAAAAGCCTATTTACTTGTTTTAAAAGCCTATTTTAGGCGCCTAAAACTAATTTTTTTAGAGCCTAAAATCCCAAGTCTAATTATATCCTCTTTGGGAGATGACTGGACCAGCTCGGATCTCTCCCGAGCCTCTCCCTCCTCTTCCTTCCCCCACACCTCCCACCCCATCACAACCCCCTCCCACCAGTCCGCTCCTCGCCAAGGGCAAGGCCTCGGCTTTGCCCCTTAGATGTATTGCGGGTTACATATCCAGTTTCTTCTGTGAGAGGATCCAGTAATTAAAACTACTGCTAGTCATGCTCTCATAGTATTACAAGGTAGTTTACTTGAAGTTGATTACCAATACAGAACATGGCTCCCTAAGGAGTGGTTACATTCTTAGAGTGTTACACACGGCTTGTGGTGAATTTCCACATTCCTTCATTTTATCACTAGCAAAGAATAATAATAATAAAAGGGAAACATGGTCCCTGGTTTGATACCGGGCAAGGTATATAACTCATAGATCGTGTGAATAAAACTTGCTCTACGAGATAAGGGATGATATAATAAAATAACTAAAAAGAAGTTGAAGTTTCCGACGTTGGATAGCCTTGAACCAGGGATCTCTAAAGCAGTGAGTAGGCGCAATACCACTTGCACACTTTTCCAACTAGTTTCAAGCTCATTGTTGCACAACGTATTAATGAGTACAGTCAAATATCCAATTATTACAGTTGGATCGTAAATACTGAAAATGAAAATCCACAGCCTGCTTCCAGTCTCCGACCGGGTCAGGAATGGATTGAATGAAGACCCCATCTAGCGGCGAGGATATGAACTGTGCCGGCTGCCGAGGCCTGACGCACTCCTCTGGGGCAATGATTAAATGAATGACAGATGAAATGAAATGATAGTGGAGAGTGTTGCTGGAATGAAATTTTGACAGGGAAAACCGGAGTACCCGGAGAAAAACCTGTCTGCCTCCGTTTTGTCCAGCACAGATCTCACATGGAGGGACCGGGATTTGAACCACGGACCCAGCGGTGAGAGGCCGGCGTGCCGCCGCCTAAGCCACGGAGGCTTCCGTAAATGCTGATTGAAATGAATTACTTCAGTACCTGACATGTTTGCAAATTTACTTAAAGCAAGTTCCAGGACCGCTTTGCGTTAATAATGCGAATCAACTGCAAATATTACCCTCAAACGACAACTCTGATCCATGTACAGTGCGCCTGGGAATGTTCTCCGCAGTGCCTACAAGCTGCTGCAAGAGATTGCGTCACCAGTTACGTTGGCAGCACGGCTGTCGCTTAAACAAACAAACAAACAAACAAACAAACAAACAGTAAACTCTATACTCACCACAGCCATTCATAACTGACGCTAGAAGTGCTGATGACACGCGTGCTTGCTTATTGCAATACACCCTGACGAATTCGACAGCCCACACATGTGGCCTTCACCCTATCAATGACACTGTGCTGCCAACTAAACTCATGACGCAACCACTCGCAGATACACGTAGCCACTGCAGAGAACATTCCCGGGCGCACTGTATTATTTCTTCAAACTTGGCACACGATATGCTAGCGTGTAATATACTTTAGTCATAAAATCAGGTGTACTGACGAGGATGAACAGAATCATACTGGATTTTGTACCAGCCATCTCAACAGCTTCATTTCCATCGAGTGTCATGTGATACGGGCTCACGTTTGGATAAGAAATTCCTATAATGGCTATGATAAATGCAACAGTAGACACGATGTGAAGGATTTAATATCAAAGGCAATCTCGACGTTTGTTAGAATGGTTTTAAATATTGTTTGGGTGCGCGACAATGGTGGCAGTAGGCAAAGCAACAAGACAAGAAAATTTCAGACACTGGGGTCCGGTGTTGAGGTACAATTAAGTATATTATTCTTAACTTATCGTGATTGGCAGCATATGGCATGATAATATTTATTGTTTGTTTGTGATATGTGTGTCTGGATTTACCGGACGTTACGTTCTTCTGTATTTTTGGAAACATTTCGCGTCAATATCTGCGTGTTTACTCAGTGTTAGCAATTACCATGTGGTTGCAGTAGAGCTACCAGATGACAGGTGCCACAGCTTGTAAGTGTAGAAGGCGATGAATGGGTCAACTGCAAGCTAACACGGATTCAGGTTCCAAAACATCTGTTTTGTTTGAAAATGGATCTGAAAATGGAAACTCATCTCAGTTTTCTAAAACCACACCAATTTAAATATGCTGGCAATGAATAATCTTGGACACTCATAAATAATATTGATCAGCTATTGATGATGTTTTTTGTTACTTTTATTTAATTCTGATTTTGTTTGCGGATGGACAGTAGTAGATGAGAGGTGAGAGTTCTAACTCATTTCAGAACCATCATAACCTTACTACTAAGCCTCAGCCATGTTAAATTAGTGGATATCTTGCGACCCCATGGTTGGATTTGGACATGTGACATGTTGTAGAACTCGGGGTAACACCCCCTTTTCTATGGACAACTTGTTATATTTTTAAAAATGTGTTTGAACATTTTTGTTTTGGAAAGTAGGCTATATTTCCAAAACTAATCATTGTAGAACGTTGTGTAATGGCCTAAACGAAAGGTCTTTATGTCCTTTATGCCTAGAATAAAACTCTATATTTTTTAAATTTTTCAAAAAAAGTTCAATTCTGAGCATTGAGTTCCCAAATTCAGAATTTTACAAAGTGGTGTGTTTGACTTAAATTAAAGGTCTTTACCCCCTCCCCCCTCTAACCCCCAAAATAAGTTCCATGTCTCTAGGACAAACAGTAGCAGTAGTGTGAAATTGTCGGTCCTACCGCAAGTCGCCTGTGTGCTTGAATACTGATGCCTATGTTGGAAATGGTTATGTTGCGAAGGAATGGTGCTAGAGGGTTAACTGAGGACACGTTTAAAGGGTATTTTTCTGATCTATCTTATAGCGGTCTTATTTTTTTATATGATGAATATTTGACAATGAGGGAAATGGATTTTTGGGCTAAAACATGTTTTATAGACTTTTTGTTATATCTTGCGAACCAATAATGCTAGATAAATGTACCAGGTGTCAAATGACTTTACGTGGCGACCCCCTTTTGCATTTATTATATATTTTTCCAAAACGTTTTGACTAAGGGTCTGACGACACATTTTGAAAACTGGTTTTTTTTTACCTTTTAAATGTATTTCAATATTTCTTTAGTAGAGAGAGACGGTACCGGTTGTGTTTAAACAAGCATGTCCCCGACCACGGTGGCCATGGCAAAGGAATTAATTGATATCTGGCAAACTATTGATCCGAGAGGGTGATGCGAAAACTCGTTTTAAGGATATTTTTCCGATATTTCCTATAGCGCACTCATGTACCCAAAAGACCCAAAGCAGCAAGGTCATTGACTTTTGTTTCCCTGATAGGTCTCAAACCGATAATCGTACATGAGCAAGCCAGGTATTCATTCTTCCGCACGTTACCCTCTTTGACATAACGCATAAAGATAGGCATTTTTTTTGAAAATGAGGGAAACGGCATTTATTTTTATGGAAATCATGATTTTTAGATTTTTTGTTACGTTCAGTAAAATAATGCTTTAATGTGACGCATGAAGAGTTCTAAGATGTTTTGTCCTAACGGGGATCTTTAACGTGCTAGTCAGTGTACTGTCACGGCTCTGTAGCATTGACACATGCTCATAGGCCAGCGGACTGTTTCTAAGATATGAACCTATAACGTTTCGGTCGACCAAGCGATGTGATAGGACGCAAGAAATTAGCGTAAATGTAAATTATAATTCTGTGATGAGACGAATGAGTTTAAGGTACTTGGAACTTGTATGTGTGTTGTTGATGAAGCGAGGACAGGCTATGTACTGTAGCAAGCAGGGAATGATTTTGTCTGCTGTCTGCGAATCTTATCTGCTTGAGCCATGGAAGATTATACGACAACTGGGCTAAAGTGAGAAAGTCTGGTCAGTTGACGGTCAAACGCTGAGTCAGTAAAAGAGTGCAATGCACGTGTAGGAATGACGTAACCGGCAGTGTAGGGGGGTTAGAGGGGTGGTGGGAGAGTGGGAGTAGACATGCTTAAGACATGTCTACTCTTACTTACAAGTCTTTGACCATTGCAGTACAGAGGGAGTACAGGTTGTAAGCATGACTTAATAATTGACAGACACACGGGTTCACACAAAATCTGACTTATTGATCCAAGAATTGAAGAATGAGCTAAATCCCAACCATTTAATATACATTTTGTTTCCTTTTTGTTTTAACACTTTTTCCACAATGTAATGTTTTGGAAACGCTGCCTTTTGGAGTTCTTGGAGAAAAAATGTCCTTTTATGGGTTGATGGTTGAGGTCCTCTATTAAATAAGTAACTGGGCTGTCCAGGTTGACTTGACGAATACGAAATAGTTCCGTCCCCAAATTAGGGGAATAGTCCTTGTCGAAGACAGATTTGAATTTGCTGACAGGGACATGGTCACCGAAGTTAATGTGGAGGCGTTTAGGATCAGCTGATATTATGGGGTTAAAGAGTTTATCTAGCCTTGGGATATTTATGGTCACGAGTCATGACTTTGTCCCAAAAGTTCTGTGTTTGGTATCATTGTAACGTGACACTAGCTCAGATAATAAGTCTAACCAGCGATAGGATCCCCGAGCTGTAAACTTTTTCATCATATTGTTTTTTAGCGTGCGATTAAAATGCTCAACGACACTGGCTTTTAGATTGCTGTACGTGGTGTAATGGTGAATATCCAAAGATTTGAGAAAACTGGAGAAATCCTTATTGAGAAATTACTTTCCCTGGTCTGTTTGTAGAAGCTGGGTTGACGTTTGGATTGTTGATTAATACTCTTGAATGCACTGGTCACTAGAGGGCCAGACATGCGGCTCACTGGTTGAAGAAAAGCCATTTTGGGTTAAACAGCGATGACGGTCAGCATATAGCGTACACCATCGTTAACGCTAGCATAGGGAATCATTTCCACTAAACCAGCCCGCCAAAGTCCATCCACACCTCGCGAAACAACATTGAGTCACTGATAGTTACGCCTGGAAGGGCAGTGCTACTAGCGAGCTATTTCCACTTTGATGGGCGATGGTTTAAACAATAATTTTGGCATTTCGAAGTTCTTGTTCAATTTCTTTGATTTCCCAATCGTGACCGGTGGGCCCAGCTTGACGTGAAGCATTCAAGAGCTGTAGCCGCTGGAGTAGCTTACTGGGATTATGCCATTAGGTAACATCCACAAGAGGTTTTAATGGTTTAAATGTTACAACGGACGCAGACGCTGTATGCCCACTAAACATTTTCGGAATGATGGTTTTATATTGTTTAGATATATTTGCATTAATTTTTTGAGACGAGTAGAGGAGCAAGAGGGGTTTAAACCCATAGCGTCAGCAATTTTTAAATTGCGCGCGGCTGAGCCAAGTAAGATTGTCGATATCTCTCGAACCTGTGGTCGGAGTTTCACGAATGAGGTGTTGTTGGAATCGAGCTGACGGGGGCTTTGCTATGGACCAGTCATTATATTTTTTTAAACTTTTTTAAATTTTTTGTTTTTGAAAGTAGGCGATAATTTGAAAACCAAACATGATAGAACGTTGTGCCATGGTTCAAACTGATGGACTCTATGACCTTTCTTTTTTATAATAAAACTTTCTCATTAAACAGTCCAATTTTGATTTTTTTATATTTTGGAAACTAACAAGTTTACAAAAAAGTTTGTTCGACATAAATGAAAGGTCCTGACGCCCTTTACCCACAAAATAAATGTCAAGTTTCTCGGACAAAAACTGATTGTAGTAGTGTGGTAAGGGGACTTCTACTACCAGTCGCGTGCGTGCTTGAATACGTATGGCTATGTTGGAAAAAAGTTTAGGTGGTGGGGGACGACTAGGGTCGAGTGAGGAGTCGTTTAGATGGTATTTTTCCCGCTATATTTGATGGTGAGGTTACTTTTTAAAATGGGTGGAATTTGGAAACGCAGTTTGGGGTAAACATGTGTTTTTTGACATTTTTGTTAATATCTCGGGAACACCTAAGACTAAAACAAAAGTTGACATGTCATTATTTTTGTCGCGTTGCCCTCTTGACGATCATGTCCATGTTCAGTAGGAGGAAAACACATTTTGGGGTAAAACCATGATTTTAACTTTTAGTTATATTTGGCGAATGCATGATCAGATTTTAACAAATGAGGTGTCCTAGGACTTGATATAACGCCCTGTTTCCAACGTGGTCATTATTTTTTTTAAATCACAAAGGGCCTAACGCCAAAAAATTTATTTATTTTTTGTTTAAATAATTTAAAATATTTAAATAAAGTGTGGTTGTAGACAGAGAGCCAGTAGCGGTGTGTGTGTGTTACAACGAGGATATCACCGGCCATGTTGAATACAGCAAATGGCTATTTAGACGGGGAAATCTATGGCAGAACGACAGGGCGAGGGGTAGCTTTCCGATATTTTTCCGGTGACGAACGAATGAAGGCAAATATCCGAAAATGTGCAAAGCATGCTATGATTTTTTACCCTCATAGGGATCTTGAACGTTTTAATCAACGGTGATGAGCGAGATCGCTGTCTGACACAGCAGACGGTTGTAGGATATGACCAAGTGATGTGCATGAACCCAAAGAGCCGAAATGGTAAGGTCATTTCCCCGAGATTTTATAAACTAATCATTGGACGTGGTGAAAGTATATGGTTAACATGGTCATGTATTGAGGATGGCCGCTTGCTAATAAATATTACAGTAAAATGTTTAATAATAATAATAATAATGAAAATAAGACACACACGTTTTCAATGCTAACACACATAGTCCTGCTTCCTGTACACTGAATACAGCAGCTTGGCGGTTTGGTGAGAGCAACTGCTGATAAGACGGAAATGTCTACGTGGGCAGGAAGTGCAGTATCCGTTTACTTGCCTAGTGGTGGCTAGCAGGTCAGGCGTTTAAACAGCAGCCATGTTGGTTCTTATGCAGTAGTACTACCGATGTATAAGAGGCAGCCATTTTGGTTCTTTATTAAAAACATGAAACTAGTATAAGGTACGCGAATCTTATCGCGCTTGAGGAATGTGTCGAGGCGTGGGAACATGTGAGAGACAGACAACAGTTCAAGGTAAAAACGCTGAGGAAATGCAACTCTCTCTGTTGCTAAGCAGACTGATAAAGATTGTGTTAGTGATGGACTTGTCATTTTAGCAAACAGACATATACAGTGGAGCTCTGAACTGAACTTTGGAAGTAAAATCCTTTTTGTTTTCGGTAAGTACATATTAATGATTATTTTAATGATGTAATGCTAATGAACCTTAAATTTGTAGTTATTGATAAGGTAATTATTGATTCTTTTAAATTTATTTGTTTGCAGATATCCGGTATACCTCACATGTCTGAGAGAGAGACCATTGCACTTTTGAGCCCACTAGAAGAAAACAGCAAGAAGCCAGTACAAGTCAAGGTGAGATTTTTTTAACTAACTTGTTTAATTTTTGTTTGATATATTTTTTTAATAAATGCATGTATTAACCTGAATTCAGGTATTTATGGTGGTTTATTTTATTTATTTTTAGAAAGTAGCAAAGAAAAGCTTTACTGCTGTAGCAGTCGCTGAAAACCCGAAACGCACTAGAGTGGAACCATTGCCAAAGAGGGAACTATTCTTAACTCAGGTAAGCGTAACTTATAATGCTATCCCATTTTACCACTATTGAAACCCCTACACAAAATTCATTACCTGTTCATGACTTGGACAATGATTGCTTTCTGATTAATGGCTATGTATTGGCAACCGGCACAAGACCATAATGGTTGTTGACCGGCAAAGGTACAAGACCATATTAGATTTTCTTTAAACAAAAATTTAAATTCAACTGACGTGTCGTTCCCTATGGACTCAACTAATATCCACAGGTTTGAACAAGATAATCTGAACAAAATGACTTGACATTCATTTTTTGGTTTTTATATTGGTTAAAGGGGATAAAAATGACTGCAATTCTATAAAAAGAAAAAATAGATGGGTTACTGTTAGTGCTGACATGCAGTTTATTTTTAAATATTTTTGATGGTGTTTTCATTTAATGCCTATTAACGTTAAAGTTTTATTTACAAGTATTAATTGATTGATTGGTAATTGGTTTGTTTTTAGGTATGGTCATGCGCCATTAAAGTAATGAACAGACAGTGAACAAGCATACATTATGCTTTAAAGTACTCTGTGCTCTCGTGCAACGTTAACAACTCACAATAAAAAAGTTTTATTACTGTATAACACATGGCTTTAGTACCAAATACAACAAGTGAGCAAGTCGGTTTACCACGTGGGTAAAATTTAAAATCAGAAAACGATCGTTGGTTTATATTTGAATCCTGGCCCGTAGGCACTTTGTCAGCACATAAACTTGCTGGAGCTGGTTTTTATTACATGAACCGAGAAGATGTCGTGCGTTGTGTGTGTATGTCATGTAGAACTTTTACACTGGGAAGAAGGGGATGATCCCTTTAGAGACCATTTGCGATGGTCTCCTCGCTGTCCTTACATGCTTGGAAAACAAGTGGGTACAATACCTGTGTATCCATTCTTCCGAACCCCAAGGCCATTGGCTACTACTTACGTTGCTGAATCACAAATAAATAATAATAATTATTTATTTCCAGCCAACGGTAGTGTTTATATATGTAGCTCATATGCCACAAACAGTGTTAAATTGGCATGTGCTTTAGAAAAATTGGGAGATTGCAAGACTAAAGCGCTAGCACACCCTGAGTACTGGTCTGTTGAAAAAAGTTAAGAATCCTATAGAAATGTTTGGCCATTAATATTAAAACAACTTACAGAACAGCTAAGTGAAGCTGGATATTTTTATACTGGTGTAGGGGATAAAACAATATGTTTTCATTGTAGATTTGTTTTAAAGGATTGGCAAATGACTCGTTGGTTACCTAACTGTAGATACATGGTGTTGCTTAAAGGTCAGGAATTTGTGAACACTATTTGTGAACAAAACGTGATTGCAGCACAAGAGATAAAAGTGCCTTTAGAGTTAGAACACGCGGTACATATACATGAGTGTGAAAAAAAAGATGTTTCTCACGAACGGATACAAAAGTATGACCCACAATATGTAAAATTTGTTATCGAGAAGAACTGTGTTGTATTTTTGCCTTGTGGACACTCGATAGCCTGTGTGAAGTGTCCATTAGCACTTAACACTTGTGCTATATGCAGAGAAGTAGTATTTGCTAGAGTTAGGGCATTTCTTGCATAAATAGTATAATTTATTGGCAATGCATAATGCAAAATACCTATATACACAACATTATTACAAGCTGTTGTTGAGTGTAATCGATATGCTTTTGTTTTGTTTATAGACTACTACAATGAATGTTTGAAACGCTGTGGGGCAAGCATGTGGCTTAGCGACAAAAAAGAGCTCAGCGAATTGCCAACGCATATTCCATTCCGCATTATCAAGATTCGGAAATTGAAAACAGCATATGGTGATCGTGTACTTTGTGTATGTGAAAACTTTGAGACATTTCTGCCTACAAGGTATAATGATATGTCGGAGAGTGTTTTTGATGAAGTGAATAATGCTATACAACCCGTACACATAATTTATGAAGGTTTTAAAAACAATAGGTGTATGGTCCGTTAAAATTAATTTAAAAAAGTGAAATAATAATGGAAAATATAAGTGATAACAATAGACTGAAAGAAAAGAATTAAATAAAATATGTGTATAGAATAATAATGTTTTAGTTGTTAGTATTGTCTTTAAAAATAATATGATGAACCAAACAAAATTATATCAAGTTTGTAAATAAATTTAAATGATGGTACAATGCAGTTTTATTTTCTACAAAGTTAGAATATTTTTATTTATTTAGTTTTTTTTTGTTAGAATAACTACACATCGAATACAACTCTTTCTCTTTACCATTGCTTGTTATAGTTTTTTAAGCACAACGCTTGTTGTAGATCTTTTTTCCATGGTGTACAATAGGATAAAATCGTCATTATCACTATCATAATCATAAGCAGCATTATCACTATCATTATAATCACCATTATTATCCTCAACATTATCCTTATCATCACTAAAACCAGTCAAATCTTCCTGTTCCTCTTCCTGTTCCTCTTCCTCTACATTCTCGTCATGTAGAGTCTGCGTGGCTTTTGATAATGTTAAGGGTTTTTTGAACGTTGAACTATTTTTAGCAACAATATTGTATGCTTGCACTCGCTTTTTAGCATTTTCATGATTTTCTGTTGACAGCAACAGTGTTTCATGCAGTACACTACATTCATGATCACTGACACTTAAAACTCACTATTTTTACTTTTTAGCTCACTGCGACATTGTTTTGAACGTTGTTTTCAACAAAGCCAAATAACAGTTCCAATTTATTGGTTCGTTTCACAATATATGAATATCCTATATAGAATGCATGAGGCTTACCATACCTGTCACTGATACTTCCATATCAACTGTCACGCATAGACTACGCTCTAGTAAAGACAACTTGGTAATAAGAACAATAGATTAATTTGCGAGCATATATGGGAGCATATATGGGAGCATATTGTTCCCACTTTTTACTGCCACATTTGCTAACTCTTTTGGTCCCACGTTTTGATCCCACATTTGCTCCCACTTTCAAGTTAGTTAGGTTAAGTTAGATTAGGTTATGTTAAGTCAGGTTAGGTTAGGTTAGGTGAAATTAGATTAGGTGAAGTTAGGTTGGATAAAGATAGGTTGGAAAAGTTAGGTTAGGTTATTTTATATTAGGTCAGGTTAGGTTAGGTTAGGCTAGGTTAGGTTAGGTGAGGTTGTTTTAGTAAAACACGAAATTTGCCCCCTCTTTTTACTCACACTTTTTACTCCCAATTTTTGCACCCACTTTTGCTCGCACTTTTTGCTTCCACTCTTTGCTCCCACATTTGCTTTCACATTGGTTCCCACTTTCTGCATCCATATTTGCTCCCTCTTGTTTGCTCCCATATTTGCTCCCTCTTTTGCTTACAATTTTTGCTCCCACTTTTTCTTTCACATTTGCTCCCACTTTTTGCTCCCATAATTGCTCCCACCTTTTTGCTCCCATATTTGCTCCCTCTTTTGCTTACACTTTTTTGCTCCTACTTTTTGCTCCTACATTTGCACCCATATATGGTCGCACATTAAACTATTGTTCTTATTACCAAGTTGTCTTTACTAGAGCTTAGTCTATGTTTGACAGTTGATATGGAAGTATCAGTGTAAAGGTATGGTTAGCCTCATGCATTCTATTAAGGATATTCTTATATTGTGAAACGAACCAATAAAAATGGAACTGTTATTTGGCGTTGTTCAAAACAACGTTCAAAACAATGTCGCAGTGAGCTAAAAAGTAAAAATGGTGAGGTTTTAAGTTTCAGTGATCATCATTGTAACGTAGGGTACTGCATGAAGCACTGTTGCTGTCAACAGAAAATCATGAAAATGCTAAAAAGCGAGTGCAAGAAAACAATATTGTTGCTCAAAATAGTTCAAAGTTCAAAAAACCCATAACATTATCAAAATCAACGCAGACTCTACATGAGGACACTGTAGAGGAGGAGGAACAGGAAGAGGAACAGGAAGATTTGACTGGTTTTAGTGATGTTGAGGATACTTTTGAGGATAATAATGGTGATTATAATGATAGTGATAATGCTGCTTATGATTATGATAGAGATAATGACGTTTTAAGCCTATTGTTCACCGTGGAAGAAAGATCTACAACAAGCGTTGTGTTTATAAACTATATCAAGCAATAGTAAAGAGAAAGAGTTGTATTCAATGTGTATCTATTCTAACAAAAAACTAAATAAATAAAATTATTCTAACTTTGTAGAAAATAAAACTGCATTGTAACTTCATTTAAATTTATTTACAAACTATATATATATATTTTTTGGTTTCATCATAATATTTTTAAAGCCAATACTACAAACTAAAATATCATTATTCTATACACATATTTTATTTTATTTTTTCTTTCAGTCTATTGTCATCACTTATATCTTCCATTATTATTTCACATTTTTTAAATTTATGAAAACGGACCATACTCCTATTGTTTTTAAAACCTTCATAAATTAAGTGTACAGGTTGTATAGCATTATTCACTTCATCAAAAACACTCTACGACATATCATTAAACCGTGTAGGCAGAAATGTCTCAAAGTTTTCACATACTCAAAGTACACGATCACCATATGCTGTTTTCAATTTCCGAATCTTGATAATGCGGAACGGAATATGCGTTGGCAATTCGCTGAGCTCTTTTTTTTGTCTCTAAACCACATGCTTGCCCCACAGCGTTCAAAACATTCATTGTAGTAATCTATAAACAAAACAAAAGCATATCGATTACCCTCAACAACAGCTTGTAATAATATTGTGTATTTAGGTATTTTGCACTATGCATTGCTAATAAATTATACTATTTATGCAAGAAATGCAAATATTACTTTTCTGCATATAGCAAAAGTGTTCAGTGCTAATGCACACTTGACACAGGCTATCAAGTGTCCACAAGGCAAAAAAACAACACCTAGTTCTTCTCGATAACAAATTTTTCATAATTGTTGGTCACACTTTTGTATCTGTTCGTGAGGCACATCTTTTTTTCACCCTCATGTATTTGTACCGCGTGTTCTAACTCTGAAGGCACTTCTATCTCTTGTGCTGCAATCACGTTTTGTTCACAAATAGTGTTCACAATTTCCTGACCTTTAATGATGATGATGATAATTGTTGTTTTAAGGGGCCTAACATCTAGGTTATCCTGACCTTTAAGCAACACCATGTATCTACAATTAGGTAACCAACGAGCGTGTTCCACAAATGGGTCATCAGTCATTTGCCAATCCTTTAAAGCAAATCCACAATGAAAACATATTGTTTTATCCCCTTCAAGAGTATAAAAAATCCAGCTTCACTTAGCTCTTTTGTAAGGTGTTTTAATATTAATGGCCAAACAATTTTAAGATTCCAAACGTATTTCAACAGACCAGTACTCAGGGTGTGCTAGCGCTTTAGTCTTGCAAACTCCCAATTTTTCAAAGGCACATGCGATTTCAACACTGTTTATGGCATATGGGCCACATATATCAACAATACCGTTGGCTGGTAATACATCATTATTATTAATTATTTGTGATTCAGCAACGTATGAAGTAGCCAATGGCCTTGTGGTTCCATAGAATGGATACACTGGTATGTTACCCACTTGTTTTCCAAGCATGTAAGGACAACGAGGAGACCATCGCAAATGGTCTCTAAAGGGATCATCTCCATCTTCCCAGTGTGAAAGTTCAACACGACAAAACACACAACGCACGACATCTTCTCGGTTCAAGTAAAAAAACTGCTACAGCAAGTTTATGTGCTGACAAAGTGCCTACGAGCCAGGATTCAAATGTAAACCAACGATCGTTTTCTGATTTTAAATTTTACTCACGTGGTAAACCGACTTGCTCACTTGTTGTGTTTGGTATTAAAGCCATGTGTTATACAGTAATAATACATTTTAATTGTAAGTTATTAACGTTGCACGAGAGCACAGAGTACTTTAAAGCATAATGTATGCTTGTTCACTGTCTGTTCATTACTTTAATGGCGCATGACCACACCTAAAAACAAACAAATTACCAATCAATCAATTAATACTTGTAAATAAAACTGTAACGTTAATTGGCATTAAATGAAAACACCATCAAAAATATTTAAAAGTAAACTGTATGTCAGCACTAACAGTAACCCATCTATTTTTTCTTTTTATAGAACTGCTGTCATTTACATCCCCCCTCAACCAATATATAAACAAAAATTAATGTCAAGTAATTTTGTTCAGATTATCTTGTTCAAACCTGTGGATATTATTTGAGTCCATAGGGAACGACAAGTCAGTTGAATTTAAATTTTTGTTTAAAAAAATCTAATATGGTCTTGTACCTTTCCCGGTCAACAACCATTATGGTCTTGTGCCGGTTGCCAATACATAGCCATTAATCAGAAAGCAATCATTGTCCCAGTCATGAACAGGCAATGAATTTTGTGTAGGGGTTTCAATAGTGGTAAAATGGGATAGCATTATAAGTTACGCTTACCTGAGTTTTGAATAGTTCCCTCTTTGGCAATGGTTCCACTTTAGTGCGTTTCTGGTTTTCAGCGACTGCTACAGCAGTAAAGCTTTTCTTTGCAACTTTCTAAAAATAAAATAAACCGCCATAAATACCTAAATTCAGGTTAATACATGCATTTATTAAAAAAATATATCAAACAAAAATTAAACAAGTTAGTTTAAAAAATCTCACCTTGACTTGTACTGGCTTCTTGCTGTTTTCTTCTAGTGGGCTCAAAAGATTGTGGTGTTTGAAGCCATATTTTCAGTGTTGCCTTAGTAAACAAGAGTTTTGTGCTTTTCAGTCGGTCAACACGAATGTACCCAAAAGAGATGGGTTATGCCCTAATCCTGAAATAAATTACATGAGATTAATAAAACACTAGGATGACCAGTTCCGATCGTCAAGCGATCATCATCAGATCCAATACACTTAGGCTATAAAATCTATGTTTGAAATACAGGTGAAAATATTTACAATATGTACAATTATTTAGTTGCAGTATTGGTACTGCAACTGTCAGTGTATGCTAAATGCAGTATATATGTTAGGTGAAATGCTAAATGGTGATGGCTATCCGGAGATTGTACTTTAGAGAGATTATATGGCTGTAAACTATGGTTAAACTATAAAATTTTAGGCTAACTACTTATCTGATTGTCTTCCGTACTACAGCTATTCGCAGTTTCCGTGCTCACTTGAACTCGCTGTGCGGTCGACTGCGGTGGTTATCTTAACGACTGGTTTTTCCCTGCCTTCCCCCCCTGTCCCTACGTGCTGTGGGGAGTGATCGCGATGTGTTTATGTGAGGTGTTGCCAACCTAGATAAGATGTATGTTATTGAATGAGGTGGATCTACAACTATTAAAGACCGTGGATTAGTCCTCGCCACGCGTGGAGCATAACCCATTCGAACTAAGCGTTGACGGTCTTATGAGGACGTCCCGGCACCTTTAATACTGCCTCTAATATGGGCCTTGGTTTATTGCAGAAGAAAAGTACATCGTACACCTGATCCAGATAACATTTACCTATTAAAACCCCCTAATTTCCCCCCTTTTTTTATCTAGCTTGGCTGTGTCGCTAAATTGTGTTTTGTTTCCGACAGGGTGTGTTTTTTAGTAGCGTGAAGAGGGGTGAGCTCTCCATGAACGTGTGTTCATTTAGATTGTTGGGATTGTTTCGTTTGGCTAGGTGTATCTCGATTGCTTCCTTTATGCCTTTCGATTCGTGATGGATTATTTTAAGGTCCGACTCTATGTTGGTAAAGCTATGCCCTGCGTCACACATATGTTCGCACACGGCTGAATGTGTTCCGTATCTTATCGCATTTCTATGTTCATTATAACGTGTGTCTACTCGCCTTCCACTCTGCCCGATGTAATTAGCTTGACAATCGGTGTCTTGGCACGTTATAGAATATACCCCTGACCTTGAATACGGGTCACGTTTATTTAGATTACTATTTAGGAGGTGCCTAGCGGTTGTGTTTTTCGTCGTGAAAGCTATCTTTATGCCTTGCTTTTTGAATAGGTTAGTGATTTTATATGTATTCGCATTCACATAGTTGAAACGCGCAAATTTTTTCTCATTACTGTCCGGTTTGGGAATCGTTTTATCTTTATTTTTATGTTTGGCTATAATTTGATTTATTTTGCTTGGCGAGAAGTTGTTTTCCTTTGCTATTTGCATAATAGTTCTTATTTCCTTATTATAGTTGTCTTTTGACATGGGTATGTTTAAAGCCCTGTGCACCATTGAATTGAAACCCGCTAGTTTGTGCGTACTGGGGTGATTAGACTGATTGTCGATTGCATGCGAGGTTTGTGTTGCTTTCCGGAATATGGAATATGAAAGGTCGTTGTCTTTACGTTCAATAGTTATATCGAGATATTTTTTTTTATTATTTAAAATAAATAAAATAAAATAAATTATCTCGATATAACTATTGAACGTAAAGACAACGACCTTTCATATTCCATATTCCGGAAAGCAACACAAACCTCGCATGCAATCGACAATCAGTCTAATCACCCCAGTACGCACAAACTAGCGGGTTTCAATTCAATGGTGCACAGGGCTTTAAACATACCCATGTCAAAAGACAACTATAATAAGGAAATAAGAACTATTATGCAAATAGCAAAGGAAAACAACTTCTCGCCAAGCAAAATAAATCAAATTATAGCCAAACATAAAAATAAAGATAAAACGATTCCCAAACCGGACAGTAATGAGAACAAATTTGCGCGTTTCAACTATGTGAATGCGAATACATATAAAATCACTAACCTATTCAAAAAGCAAGGCATAAAGATAGCTTTCACGACGAAAAACACAACCGCTAGGCACCTCCTAAATAGTAATCTAAATAAACGTGACCCGTATTCAAGGTCAGGGGTATATTCTATAACGTGCCAAGACACCGATTGTCAAGCTAATTACATCGGGCAGAGTGGAAGGCGAGTAGACACACGTTATAATGAACATAGAAATGCGATAAGATACGGAACACATTCAGCCGTGTGCGAACATATGTGTGACGCAGGGCATAGCTTTACCAACATAGAGTCGGACCTTAAAATAATCCATCACGAATCGAAAGGCAGAGCTCTTGACATAAAGGAAGCAATCGAGATACACCTAGCCAAACGAAACAATCCCAACAATCTAAATGAACACACGTTCATGGAGAGCTCACCCCTCTTCACGCTACTAAAAAACACACCCTGTCGGAAACAAAACACAATTTAGCGACACAGCCAAGCTAGATAAAAAAGAGGGGAAATTAGGGGGTTTTTAATAGGTAAATGTTATCTGGATCAGGTGTACGATGTACTTTTCTTCTGCAATAAACCAAGGCCCATATTAGAGGCAGTATTAAAGGTGCCGGGACGTCCTCATAAGACCGTCAACGCTTAGTTCGAATGGGTTATGCTCCACGCGTGGCGAGGACTAATCCACGGTCTTTAATAGTTGTAGATCCACCTCATTCAATAACATACATCTTATCTAGGTTGGCAACACCTCACATAAACACATCGCGATCACTCCCCACAGCACGTAGGGACAGGGGGGAAGGCAGGGAAAACCCAGTCGTTAAGATAACCACCGCAGTCGACCGCACAGCGAGTTCAAGTGAGCACGGAAACTGCGAATAGCTGTAGTACGGAAGACAATCAGATAAGTAGTTAGCCTAAAATTTTATAGTTTAACCATAGTTTACAGCCATATAATCTCTCTAAAGTACAATCTCCGGATAGCCATCACCATTTAGCATTTCACCTAACATATATACTGCATTTAGCATACACTGACAGTTGCAGTACCAATACTGCAACTAAATAATTGTACATATTGTAAATATTTTCACCTGTATTTCAAACATAGATTTTATAGCCTAAGTGTATTGGATCTGATGATGATCGCTTGACGATCGAAACTGGTCATCCTAGTGTTTTATTAATCTCATGTAATTTATTTCAGGATTAGGGCATAACCCATCTCTTTTGGGTACATTCGTGTTGACCGACTGAAAAGCACTAAACTCTTGGGCTCAAAAGTGCAATGGTCTCTCTCTCAGACATGTGAGGTATACCGGTTATCTGCAGACAAATAAATTTAAAAGAATCAATAATTACCTTATCAATAACTACAAATTTAAGGTTCATTAGCATTACATCATTAAAATAATCATTAATATGTACTTACCGAAAACGAAAAGGATTTTACTTCCAAAGTTCAGTTCAGAGCTCCACTGTATATGCCTGTTTGCTAAAATGACAAGTCCATCACTAACACAATCTTTATCAGTCTGCTTAGCAACAGAGAGAGTTGCATTTCCTCAGCGTTTTTACCTTGAACTGTTGTCTGTCTCTCACATGTTCGCACGCCTCGACACATTCCTCAAGCGCGATAAGATTCGCGTACCTTATACTAGTTTCATGTTTTTAATAAAGAACCAAAATGGCTGCCTCTTATACATCGGTAGTACTACTGCATAAGAACCAACATGGCTGCTGTTTAAACGCCTGACCTGCTAGCCACCACTAGGCAAGTAAACGGATACTGCACTTCCTGCCCACGTAGACATTTCCGTCTTATCAGCAGTTGCTCTCACCAAACCGCCAAGCTGCTGTATTCAGTATACAGGAAGCAGGACTATGTGTGTTAGCATTGAAAACGTGTGTGTCTTATTTTTATTATTATTATTATTAAACATTTTACTGTAATATTTATTAGCAAGCGGCCATCCTCAATACATGACCATGTTAACCATATACTTTCACCACGTCCAATGATTAGTTTATAAAATCTCGGGGAAATGACCTTACCATTTCAGCTCTTTGGGTTCATGCACATCACTTGGTCATATCCTACAACCGTCTGCTGTTTCAGAAAGCGGTATCGCTCATCACCGTTGACTAAAACGTTAAAGAACCCTTTCAGGGTAAACATTTTAGCGCGCTTCACACGTTTTGAAATATTAGCGTCCATCCTTCCTAGGAAATATCGGAAAACCAACCGTCATAAGCCGCCCCTACGTCTCGCCAAAATAGCGATTCATTTATTCCTAGCACGGCCACCATGGTCGGCAAAGGGCTTGTTCAAGCGCACTCCCAGCTGTATCGTCTCTCTGTCTACCACCACTTTTCATTTACAATTTAAAATTATTTAATATAATAATATTTTTTCGTTTCATCGTTAGGGCCCCTTTGTCAACAAATATTATCATTTGTGATGTTTCTGATCAGCGTTTTACTAACATGTTTATAGATCGCCATAAGGGATTTTGAAATATTCGCCATTATTCGGTCGTCATAGGAAAATATCGGAAAAGCGACCCCTCGTCCTGTCGTTCTGCCATAGATCGCCCCGTCGAAATAGCCATTCGCTGTATTCACCGTAGCTAGTGATAGCCTCGTTGTAACACTCGTCCAGTGCTAGCGACTCTCTGTCTACGACCACGCTTTAATTACAAATTTAAATTATTTAAACAAAAATTAAAGTAATATTTTGGTGTTAGGCCCTTTGTGTTTTTATTTTTAAAAAATAATGATAACATTAGAAACAGGGTGTTACCTCGAGTCCTAGGACACCTCATTTGTTAAAATCCGATCATGCATTCGCCAAATATAACAAAAAGTTTAAAATCATGGTTTTAACCCAAAATGGGGTTTCCTCCTACTCGACACAGACATTATCGTCAAAAGGGCAACGAGACAAAAATAATGACATGTCAACTTTTGTTCTAGTCTTAGGCGTTCCCGAGATATTAACAAAAATGTCAAAAAACACATGTTTACCCCAAATTGCGTTTCCAAATTCCACCCATTATAAAAAATAACCTCACCGTTATATAGAGCGGAATAAATACCATCTAAACGACCCCTCATTCGACCCTAGTCTTCCCCCACCACCTAACCTTTTTCCAACATAGCCATACGTATTTAAGCACGCACGCGACTGGCAGCAGAAGTCCCCTTACCACACTGCTACACCCAGTTTTTGTCCTGAAAAATGAAAATCCACAGCCTGCTTCCAGTCTCCGACCGGGTCAGGAATGGAATGAATGAAGCCCCCATCGAAGCGGCGAGGATATGAACTGTGCCGGCTGCCGAGGCCTGACGCACTCCTCTGGGGCAATGATTAAATGAATGACAAATGAAATGAAATGATGGTGGAGAGTGTTGCTGGAATGAAATGTTGACAGGGAAAACCGGAGTACCCGGAGAAAAACCTGTCTGCCTCCGTTTTGTCCAGCACAGATCTCACATGGAGTGACCGGGATTTGAACCACGGACTCAGCGGTGAGAGGCAGAGACTTGAAATTTATTTTGAGATAAAGGGCGTCAGGACCTTTCATTTATGCCAAACAAACTTTTTTGTATATTTGTTAGTTTCCAAAATATAAACATTTCAGAATTGGACTGTTTAAAAAATACAAAAATAAAAAGTTTTATTATTAAAAATAAAGGTAATAGAGACCATTCGTTTGAACCATGGCACAACGTTCTATCATGTTTGGTTTTCAAACTATCGCCTACTTTAGAAAACAAAAATTTTCAAATTTTTTAAAATACATAATTAGTGGTCCATAACAAAGCCCCCGTCAGCTCGAGTCCAACAACACTTCATTCGTGAAACTCCGTCCACGGGTTCAAGAGATATCGACAATCTTACTTGGCTCAGGCGCGCGCAATTTAAGAACTGCTGACGCTGTAGTTTTAAACCCCTCTTGCTCCCCTACTGAGACGGTTTATTCTCTCTTTAGTGACCATTCGTTTCCTATAAAATCGATTTATAATTGTTACGATCGTCAGGTGTATAATCGTCTGAAGTTGGAGTACTGGAAAATAACAGCTTTAACAGACTTGGAGTTAATCTACTTTTTTATGATGACACTAGTGCGAGTAAATTTAATAGATGTATCATCAATTTTAAAACAATCATCTTCATATCGAACACCATAGATAGTATCAGTAAATATATCTGTCAGATTGGGCGCCAGCCGCGATCCATAATGTTTTATTAAAAGGTTTTGTTTTTAATTCTACACTATTTGAGGTGTGGACAAGAGTTCCTACAATGTAGGCTGCTTGGAAGTGGAAGGTGTTTCAGCAATAATAGATGTCTTTAATAAACGTTGAAGGGATGACGACTTTTGAGGAGTAAACACCTGATCATCCTCATCCTCAACATCGCTATAACTATCCAATTCCTCTTGTTCCTTTTCTACAGGAAACAGTTTTAGAGTCTGCGTTGCTTGTGGAACTGTGGATAGTTTTTCAGATGGCTTGGAAGATAGTTTTAACATGGCTTTTAGAAGAGGCGCTAAATATTGTTGAATAAACAAAGTATAATCCGCACGTGATCGTTTCAATTGACGAAACTTTTGACGAATATTATTTTTTGCTCTAATGATAAGCTTTTCCAATTGACTCTCTGCTAACGCCATGGTATCACGACAAATGACTTAAGAGGAAATGAGACAGCCCCTTAAATAGAAATAAAGTGACCAAACCCTAAGCGATAACGTCCATGGTCAAGTTCACTTTGTTTGTCAATAACAAGACAGGCATGGCGTTGCGTGTTCCAGCACTTGGCACACAATTCAGTAAAAGTTTGAACGGTCATATCCGGATTGACATGTTCATTATAATTGTGGGGCCTATTCCGCTAATCCTGGCGAAATAAAACAATGGCATTGGCATTGTCACGAATAAGTTGTTTGGACAATTTAGAATACGTTTGTCCAAGATAAAAGCAATCAATATATTTGTGACGACCCATGCTGAAATAGCTCTGAATGATGGCTTGTCAATCGGTCGTTCGGTGAATACATCATCGAAAATCATCAGTGAATCAGGCCTCACAGCATCCGGGGCAATAACATTTCCTTGCATGGAAAACGTAAAATAACCCATATTCTCGGTCCGTAATTCAGACATGACTTGATCCAGGAACACGTAGAATGTTGGTGGAGGGATCTTGCAAAAATATAAATATTTTGAAAACGCAGACCATTTGGCGCTGTGATGAGCGTGAGCAAAAGATTGGTCTTTCCACATCCTGAAGGCCCTTCCATGATGCAGCGAATGGAGGACGGAAACAGTGAACCGTGGCGTTGTTCACGTGATGTAGGATAGAGATGGGAAACCATGTTCCCCACGGGGAATGACTCTTGCTGCTTAATAGTCTTCATATCAACTAATGGCAAAAGAGGCTAGCAGGCTGTCTATATACATGGAACCAAGCCTTGTGACAGGAGCAGTATGCCAGTACTATAGTAGGATGATGGGCGTATTTGGACGTGCGTTAATGACCAAGGCCAAGACTGTCCCATTACATGATCCTAAACAAGAGACAGACCCTGCCAATAAACACTGTGTGGATAGGTCAGTTGTGCCACACACTAAACGGGGAGATTATGACTTTAATGGAAAGCAGTTGACCTATGTGAAACATCCTCAAGTTTCTACTGATGCCACCACAAAGAAGTATGTGGATAACAAGGTGCGAGAGTTATATGACATAGTGCCGAAGATCACTGTCGATGATTATGCGCCTAATCATAACCGCATTATTCATGTGACAAGATGTCTGTACGAAACAGTTTTTAACTTTGGAAATGAACAATAGATGTGAAATTAAGAAGATGAGTCTACAAATGAAGCGAAGACGACTAGCTGACGTTTTAGACCCCATAGGGCCTCATGAGGTGACAACCAAACAATTTGTGGAAGAATATGTACCCTTCATGATAAAACCACACCCTCGTGTATTTCTTATGACCATGACTCATCGAGGTTTTGTAAAAGACACTGAAGAGTTTACCTATGTTTTACCTTCAGGCTCAACGAGTTATCGTTTACCGTATGATGGACGTATTCGTATTACGGACTATACACCAGGTGTAAGACATTTATATATACGATTAAACCATATTGCTATGTCATTACTTAGTGATTATGCAGTCAGCGTGGGCGATAAACTATCTTTCCATCTGATTCTAACCTTAGAGGAAAAAGAAGCAGGAAACACGATAAACGATTTCTCGCATTATGTGGAACTTGAATATATAGCCATGAAATAATCACCACACGTTAGTTGTCACTCAAACTTTCTTGTGAAAGGTTGTTCATCATTATGGTGAAACAAAGATACGTGGTGAAAAAGACAAAAAGAATACCCATTCATCGCAAAAGAATGGGGTAAAAGAACTTGTTGACAAGCCCTTGCGAATAAAAAGAATAAAAAATAAAGTGTTGACTATTAAGAAAGCACTCCGAGCAGCACAGGGACGCGTCAAAGTAAACGACGGGTTTCAAAACTAGGCCGAGTGATTCCTGTTCCAAAACGAGCTGGATTTTTACCGGCTTTGGTTGCCGGTCACGCAGTCCTGGGTTCACTTTTGGGCGGAGCGGGCGCTGTTGCCAAAACGATAAAATCTGTAAAACAGGGCAAGTAACAATTGGAGGAGGGTCAACGACATAATGAAACGATGGAAGCCATTGCTATGAGGGCTAGAAACGCAAATTTAAAGCCAGCCTTTTATGAACAAAGACTTGGTATTTACCTATTACCAAAAAAAATAACAACAGCCATACCGAGGCATTCCCTTGTAACGTTTCGTGGCTAGTGCACAGCTTGGCCCATGCTTGGGTGACATGTTGTAACGTTTCATAGCTCGTGATATAAAATGAGTGCAGTAAATAGCTCGGTTAATAGGGCGCCAATCTCCAACAGACGGTTGTGAGATAAATTTATGTTTATTAAATTGAGATTCTTTACTTTCGGGGGAGGGGCAACAGAGGCTAGCTGCAAAACACCTTATTCTATTATCTTGACCTCTGGGAGGTCTGGCATGGGGTAAATATTGACTGAAAGTCATAGAAGTTAAAAATAATTTATTAACAAATAAGATGAGATGAATGACGTCTTGCGACCTTTCAAACGGATAAAATAAAAAGGGGAAGTTATTTCTTTAAATTATTGAAGTTAATAGTATTGACGTCCGACTTGCAATTGACAAATATGCATGAGCTCACCAGGTTGTAGATCTTCCTGGGCGATGTTGGCGGAGGTATCTCGTTCCTGAAGTCGACATCTCGCGTGGTCTTCCATGGTCCCAAGTACCAATCCTACCTGATCAAGCTATCTGCCCACTAATTGCACAGATACTGTTGCCTAGCTGAGTGAATGGAATGGTTTCACTCGTCTTCGATATTCAGCGCAATGCTGGAAATATCTTAGCTAGATCTCCACTGAGTTTACCAGTTGAACTTTATGAAATTTTGTAGTTGAATCTCAACAAGTGAGGTCCAAGTTTAGAATTTTCAGTGCTTTCAAGTGAAAACATAATAATATTCTTCCTCTCCATACAGCACTGTCCCGGCTTATATATGGCAATTATATCTCCCACCAGCAGTAGGGGATCTGCCAATTGCAATATCAAAGTATTGTCTACAGAAAGTGACGCTCCTTCCTTATTGGCCGAAGTAAGTCCTTTGTCACGCACCAAGTGGCTATATTGGGGTGAAGGTCTCTCCCTCAATGACACACTTCCATATTGGTGTCATGTAGCGGTATCTTCCTTAAAAATCACAAGGTTGCAGTTTTCTCGTCGTAAAACAATTTATTCTAAAAAGCTGTAGGGTCCATTGTTCCGACATCTTTTAGAATTAGCCTGTTGGCTACCGATGGTCTCTCCTGGTTGGGACTCCCTTTCCACTCTTCCGGCCTCTTCATAAGCTGTTTATGACGGGTCGAGCGGTATCTATTGTCAGTTGTTAGTTCCACAAGTGAGCTCAAGAAATATATTTATTGGGGGAGGGGTTGTAAATTTACGGTTTGAAATCTCGGGTTGACGTCTGATTACAAGAATGGATGAGAATGAACATATGATTTTATATTACCCTTAAACACAATAAATATATACATGCACTATCGTTGCAATTGCACATCAATATAGTACTCTTAGTTCAATTGTTTTGGGTGTGGTGTACAAACACCACACCCTGACCCATGAAGAAGTCAAAAGCTATGCAAATCAAACTAAAGATTTCTCATTTTCGAGGCGTGCTTATGCGCAACCAATTACCCCCCACAACCATGGCAACAGGAATGTGCCATCATTAATCTAGATGATCACCGAGGTCCAGGAACCCATTATGTAGCCTATGTCACAGAGGGTTCCACGGTGTGGTACTTTGACAGTTGAGGCAATCTCCCTCCGCCCATGGAACTATACAAATATTTTGTAAACATGACAAAGATATACTATAATGTGTAACGTCTGCAAAATTTCAACACCCAAGAGTGCGAGCGTTTGTGTTTGAATTTTCTATATAAGAAACAGCGTATGCAAAAACGTAAACAGTATGTCAGCAGAAATTGAGACGTTTACACAGCAAGGACGTGGACCTGAAGTCAGCCTAGACTTTTACTCTCCTATTGAATTGAGTGAAAGCCCTTATGTATTGGGGCTTGTTTCTCTTAAAACGTACAATAAAATATACAACATAATGTAAAACTGTCTACGACAAGTTCTACTATGATGATTCCATGCTACCCCTGACCCCTGGTGGATATACCACAGGCGATATTTATGAACACATTTACATGGTGCTGATAAAGCATATGGTTTAAAGTCATTTCTTGATGAAACACGCAAGTTTCAACTTGTTGGCCATAACATAACTCATCGCTGCAGTATTTCATCCTCGTTTGAAATTGATTTTAAATCACAGCCCTATTCCATCGGCCCTTTACTGGGGTTTCTACCACGAGTTTTGGAAACCAACAAAAGACATGATTCAGACCATGAACTGAAATTGATTGAGGATCATCACGTGTCGGTGACGTGTAATATTATTAGCAACGTGTACACGAATCAAGAACACTCTCATTCGCTCTACGATTTTATTGTGACATCACCCAATGGCTATATTATTCGTGAAAACCCTCCAGTGGTCCTTTTTCATTCTGTGGGTGTTGATCATATCTCTACTTACAATTAGTATAAAACTAAGTACCCGATTCTTGGATGTTACAGGTATACTCGAGAACCACTCGATGGATTTTGATACGGTTTTCACCATTCTGTTAAGGATATCTCGAGGATGATTTCTGCAGAAAATAATTTATTTATGATCAAAAGAAGCCGAGCAGTAACGATTTCAGTGGAAAAGACGAAAAAAAACCTGGCGTCCAAGCGCTTTGTAAGCTTACGCTGGGCAAACCGTTAACAAAATCTAAATACTATGAGTGTAATAATTGTTCAGCATGAAAAGTTCTACAAAAGAGTCCGGGAGAGCATATGTCTAGCTTCAATACATCGCCCAGTATAAGTGTTCTTACGTTTTAATTTCTTCCATCCATGTCCATTCAACTACTGAGGCGACAGTTTACGAGCTAGCTAAGGGCGAACATATTGCCCCAGATACAACCAACAACAAACCGTTGAGTCGTGTTGAGTTAAGACTTCTGAGAATGGTGGTTGTGTTTGGAGTTTCCCTGGAAGTGCAACTAGGGTTTTCTTCATTTCGCCTGTGAAGCACAGTCAAGATTGGACGGAAGGGGGATTTGAGTTTCATTCACCTCGCCATTCCCTGGAAGTGCAACTCTCATTTCGCCTGTGAACTTTTCGTTCCGCAAGATTCACAGTCAATTTAAGATTGGACGGAAGGGGGATTATATTATACTAGCAAAAGTCCCCGGCTTCGCCCGGTGGATCTGTTTGTTCTATGGATGATAATGAATACTACTACAGAACAGGCACATAATACTTAAATTAACAGAAAAAAAATATTTTAAAAATATAACTTTTGTGGTGGTGGTGGGGGTGATAAGTAGTACAGTATAATGGACGTAACATTCAGATCATTTTCCCTTAATGATAATGACAATAATGAACAGGGAAACGGCTATTTACTAACTACAGTACTGACACATGTAATTTACAAACGAATTGAAAAATATGATTAGAAAGAGGACTATGTGACGTGAAAGACACTGCCTAGGGCCTATATCTCATTGGCTGTTAGAAAAGTAGAGATCAATAGTGTCGTCTTTTGTCACATAGTGCCATAGGAAAATAATCAGAGCACTTTGGAAAACTTCGGCTGTCCCGAGCTCCAGAGGTAGCAATAATGTAATTTCTCGCCACATACCGCTCAAGGATAAGGATCTGAATAAATGAAAATAAATTTGAAAGCACCAACGCTTATTGCAGCTGATTACCTCTATGTACTGGACGAACACCATCGCACTTATACAGAGGCACAATATTTTCATGATGATAACTGTTTTACGGGGCCTAAGAAATCTTCTTGCAATAATTACTCCCAGTGACTCCAATTTATAAGCAGCGCAAGTTGTAACTATTTTCGCAATTCTGGTAGGGGTGACGTAATGCAGCTCGGATTGCCAGCCAACAATTGACTTATTACAATATTCTTACAGTTACACTATACGGACATGAATGGTTCTAGGACCTTAAAACGTAGTTTTCAAGTTAATTTTGTCTGTTGTTCTAAATGAAGGGAATGGAGAGAGTTGTTCAAAATATCAAGTGGACTGTGTTACCCGCAGGGTTCCAAAGGGTAAGCACATTAAGTTTGGTGATCGGTGAAACGATGTAGACTTGTGCCAAAGGGCCTAAATGCAGGGAATGGAGTGGCTTGTCCGAAATTTCATGTAGACAGTGTTACTCGTCGGGTATGTAAAATTTGGTTGAGATCGGTTAAACGGTGTAGATTTGTGTCAAAGGGCCTAAATGCAGGAAATGCCCGAAATTTCATGTAAACAGTGTTACTCGCAGGGTTCCAAAGGGGAAGTATGCAAATTTTGGTTCAGATCGGTGAAACGGTGTAGATTTGTATAAGTAACAGGCAGACAAACCAACATTGAGCTTTATACCATACTAGCAGTAGTAACCGGCTTCGCCAGGTGGAATGATGATAATATCTCAGACTCCTTAACACTCAACGTGATAAATTATATTTATTTATGAAGACGACTACTACTGAACGGGTATATCAAACTTACAATCTAATGGAAATACATATTTTAAAAATTACAGGCTAGGTAGACTGTGGTGTTGCTTAGTAGTATAATGGACGTAACATCTAGGTCATTTGCCCTCTTGATGAGGATGATAATGTAGACGACTACTACTGAACGGGTATATCAAACTTACAATCTAATGGAAATACATATTTTAACAAGTAGTTCCGTGAAGAACTATACAGCCTATTTTCATATATCCTGCTCATGTTAATTGCCACTATCAACATACAAAATTTCAGTTCAATTGCTGTAACAGATTCGTAGATATTGAGAACCGTCTAAATATTTCAGATGGTCGCCAGGTTGGATTTTTATTTTTGTACTATTACATTAAGATTATTGTGTACGTGTGGTATTCAAACTTCAATCGCATGATTAGAACACAAGAAGTAAAAACGAGATTTTAAAATTACGCACAGCCGCCATCTTGTGATTATGCAAACAATTGAAATAAATTAGATGCCAGTGGATCAACATTTGTATAAGCATTTAACGTGCAACGTTTCACGGCACTCGGATAGTTAATTCGCGAGAAACGTCCATTTAAATATTTATAATTCGCGTCGCCGCCATGTTGGATTTGTGCTCCCCAGGTTACTGAAAGTCCTACAGGTGAACATATGCTCATAGTCTCTATGAACATAAAAAAATCAGTTTGGTTGCTGTAAAAGATTCATAGATATTGAGAACCGTCTAAATATTTCGGAAGCTCGCCAGTTAGGATTGTTATATGTATAGGCCATAGAGTTATGTACCATTCAAGGACAATTATTGCCTAGGTTCATCATTCAAACTTTCACTACGATCGCATGATTACGACACAAGAAATAAAAACTTAATTTTAAAATTTCGCACAGCCGCCATCTTGAGGTTATGTAAACAATTGAATTAAATTACATGGCAGTGCATCACAATCTGCAAAATCATTTACTGTACCACATTTCACTGCACTCAGAGAGTTAAATCACGAGAAAAGTCTATTAAAATATTTCAAATTCACTTGGCCGCCATGTTCGTTTTTTACTTTACAGGTTTATGAAATATACATAGGTAAACTTGTATCAGTACCCTTTATCACCGTACAAAATTGCAGGGTGATATATGTAATAGTTTCGGAGATATAGTATGTCAGTGAAATATTTCGTACAGCCGCCATTTTGAGGTTATGTAAACAATTGAACTAAATTATACTCCAGTGCTTTACAATGTGTATAAACATTTTCTGTACCAAGTTTCATTACATTTGGATATTTAAATCGCGAGAAAAGTCTATTTAAAAGTCTCAAGTTCGCTTGACCGCCATGTTGGTTCTTTAGTCACCAGGTTTTTGAAAGTCACATATGTGAACTTTCAGTAGTGCCCTTTATCACCGTACATAATTTCAGGGCGATATCGGTAATAGTTTCGGAGATATTGAATGCTAGTGAAATATTTCGCACAGCCGCCATGTTGGATTGGTGGGACGTAACAAAATTTGAAGGGCACGGTCGAGGTCGCCGGGAATAGTGCTATGAACTTACCGAGTTTCATTGAAATCTCTCCAGCCGTTTAGATTTTATTAGGGGGGGGGGCACACACACACCTCACACACACACACACACACACACACGCACACACACACGGACAAAAGGTGATCTCATAAGCCTACTTTTTCAAAATTGAAAATAGGCTAAAAATTACAGGCTAGGTAGACTGTGGTGTTGCTTAGTAGTATAATGGACGTAACATCTAGGTCATTTGCCCTCTTGATGAGGATGATAATGAAGACGACTACTACTGAACGGGTATATCAAACTTACAAACTAATGGAAATAAACATTTTAAAAATCACAGGCTAGGTAGACTGTGGTGTTGCTTAGTAGTATAATGGACGTATCATCTAGGTCATTTGCCCTCTTGATGAGGATGATAATGAAGACGACTACTACTGAACGGGTATATCAAACTTACAATCTAATGGAAGTACACATTTTAAAAATTACAGGCGATGAAGAATGTGGTATTGCTTAGTAGTATAATGGACGTAACATCTAGGTCATTTGCCCTTTTGATGAGGATGATAATGAAAACTACTGTTGAATTGACACGACAAACTTACAGAATACCGTGATAGAAATATTTCAAAATTCACAGGCGATGAAGACGTATTGTGTGTGGTGATTAGTGGTATAATGGGCGTAACATCTAGGTCATTTGCCCTTATGATGATAATAAGTTAATGAAACATGATTACTAAACGAACATGGTGTAATTTTAAATCTGATATAGGTAATTCAGATTTCTATCTTCGATGTCTTCCAAAGTCTGAACCTTACTTTCTGGCTTAGGCCTATACTCGAAGCGTCTAGTGAAAGACCTTATGAAGTACTGCTCGGTTCCAAGCTCTGTGAACTTGCGGGATGAAGGGCAGAGGCAGGGTAGGAGCAGGCGTGAATTGAGAAGCCTGTCGACAGCCCGCCGTGTTACCTGACATTCTCGTCTATTCCAATACTGCTAACATGGGTCCTTTCTGAAACCAGTGTGGCGTTGGGAATGAGTGACTGAGTCACCGACTAATGTATTTGCTTCTGTTACTACGCAAGGACCGAGAAACCTCATCACTCGTCACCACTACTACTATTAGTCTGCGATGCACATTCCTCTCTGCTCGGATCCAAACTGCATGAACCTGAGAATATCGCAGTTGATGACGATATATGGTGACAGACGTTCGGGGGGGGGGGGGGGGGGGGGGTCCGTTCCTATAAATTGGCCGGTGAATCACTCACTCTTTCGTAACACTACAGTGGTTTGAGCAAAGGCCCTGTATGAACATCAGCATAGTCAGCAATACCAGGTAACACGGCGGCCTCAGGAGTGTCCTCTCATGTCACCTCGCGATGAATCAGCAAGCTATTCTCACACCTGCCCCCTCCTCCAACCCTCCCCCCCCCCCAGGGTCTCACAACTTGTGGGACGTGGGTTTGCGACCACGGAACCCCAGCTGAGTCCGGCATTGCTTCGACTTATTGGTGCCGGGCTCCATTCAGTTCTCTTTCCATTCAGCCTCCTTTGGTCAAACTCTTGTTCTCTTCCGACCCCGATGGTATCAGGGTATCCGAGGCCTAGCGACTCTTTCACTTTCCCGCCTTAATTGGCCCTTGTCTAATCATTCCTGATAGCCTCATTCTTCGAGGTGTCAGCCATCTTTTTCTTTTCATAATATCTCATGTCTTCTGCTCAAGGCCCTCAAGGAGGCAGGGTGTGTGTAGCCCCACCACTTCTGGTGCACCCTGGATAGTGCTACATCCTCAAGGGCTCATGGCTGGTGAGTTCGGGAGCTGGCAACTCTGAGGGTTTCCTGAGCTGGGTTCGGTTTTACCCCTTTTTTCCATTGCCTTTGGGACGGATCCTGTCCTCTTTCCCTTTCCTATCTGCATTTCGTGGCTCTCCTTCATTCCAAGTCCTCAATTCTCATTTATCTAGGGTTGAGGGCATTTCATTTCCTCCTGTCTTTTATTTCCCTTATTCCTTTCTTTTGTCCTTATCTTCTTCTAGCCCATAAGTTTTGTAGTTAGTTTTAGTATTAGTTTCATTTTCACGATCCCCCAAACCATTAGGGGCAATAACCTCTATGTTAGGTCCCTTTAAACAACAATTATCATCATCATCATCATCATCATCATCACAACTGGCATTGTGCAATTGGGTTACTGTGGCATTTAAAACTTCCTGTTAAGTCCCTCACCCTTTTGTGTTACATACATAATTTGTAGCTAGAAACCTTCCCTGGAATCCACACAACAACTGACCCAATTATCATCGCAATCGGATGAATGGTATATGAACGCATAGGGGACATACATACACTACAACTATTGAATTGATACGTCAAACTTACAAACTAACGTAATAGTAATAATGAATCACAGTCGAGCAAGACAAAATTTGGTTGAGATGGGTGAAACGGTGTAGATTTTTAGCCAAGGGCCTAAATGCAGGGAAAGGAGTGGTCTGCCCAAATTTTCAAGTAGAGAGGGTTACTCGTCGGGTTCCAAAGGGTAAGTTATGTATGTAAAATTTGGTTGAGATGGGTGAAACGGTGTACATTTTTCCCAAACGGCCTAAATGCAGGTAATGAAGTGGTCTGTCCGAAATTTTAAGTGGACAGTGTTACTCGCAGGGTACCAAAGGGTAAGTATCCGAATGTTGGTTCTGATCGGTGAAACGGTGTAGATTTGTGTCAAAGGGCCTAAATGCAGGGAATGGGGTGGTCTGTCCGAAATTTTAAGTGGACAGTGTTACTCGCAGTGTTTCAAAGGGTAAGTATACACATTTTGGTTCAGATCGGTGAAACTGTGTAGATTTGTGACAAAGGGCCTAAATGCAGGGGATGGAGTAGCCTCTCCGCAATTTAAAGCAGACATTGTTAGTCGCAGTGTTCCAAAGGGTAAATATACAAATTTTGGCTGAGATCGGTGAAACGGTGTAGATTTGGGCCAAAGAGCCTTAATGCATGGAATGGAGTGGTCTGTCCGCAATTTCAAGCAGACAGTGTTACTAGCATGGTTCCAAAGGGTAAGTATACAAATTTTGGTTCAGATCGGTGACGGTGCAGATTTGTGCCAAAGGGCCTAAATGCATGGAATGGAGTGGTCTGCCCGCAATTTCAAGCAGACAATGTTACTCGCAGGGTACCAAAGGGTACAAATACAAATTTTGGTTCTGATCGGTGAAACGGTGTAGATTTGGACCAAAGGGCCTAAATGCGGGGAAAGGGGTGGTCTGTCCGAAATTTTAAGTGGACAGTGTTACTCGCAGGGTTCCAAAGGGTAAGTATACACATGTAGGTTCAGATCGGTGAAACGGTGAAGATTTGTGCAAAAGGGCCTAAATGCAGGGAATGGGGTGGTCTGTCCGAAATTTCAAGTGGACATGGTTACCCGCAGGGTTTCAAAGGGTAGGTATACAAATTTTGGTTCAGATCGGTGAAACGGTGTAGATTTGTGCCAAAGGGCCTAAATGCAGGGGATGGAGTAGCCTCTCCGCAATTTCAAGCAGACAGTGTTAGTCGCATTGTTCCAAAGGGTAAATATACAAATTTTGGTTGAGATCGGTGAAACGGTGTAGATTTGGGCCAAAGGGCCTAAATGCAGGGAATGGAGTGGTCTGTCCGCAATTTCAAGCAGACAGTGTTACTCGCAGGGTACCAAAGGGTAAGAATACGAATTTTGGTTCTGATCGGTGAAACGGTGTAGATTTGGACCAAAGGGCCTAAATGAAGGGAAAGGGGTGGTCTGTCCGAAATTTTAAGTGGACAGTGTTACTCGCAGGGTTCCAAAGGGTAAGTATACACATGTAGGTTCAGAACGGTGAAACGGTGTAGATTTGTGAAAAGGGCCTAAATGCAGGGAATGGGGTGGTCTGTCCGAAATTTCAAGTGGACATGGTTACCCGCAGGGTTCCAAAGGGTAAGTATACAAATTTTGGTTCAGATCGGTGAAACGGTGTAGATTTGTGCCAAAGGGCCTAAATGCAGGGGATGGAGTAGCCTCTCCGCAATTTCAAGCAGACAGTGTTAGTCGCATTGTTCCAAAGGGTAAATATACAAATTTTGGTTGAGATCGGTGAAACGGTGTAGATTTGGGCCAAAGGGCCTAAATGCAGGGAATGGAGTGGTCTGTCCGCAATTTCAAGCAGACAGTGTTACTCGCAGGGTACCAAAGGGTGAGAATACGAATTTTGGTTCTGATCGGTGAAACGGTGTAGATTTGGTCGAAAGGGCCTAAATGCAGGAAATGGGGTGGTCTTTCCGAAATTTTAAGTGGACAGTGTTACTCGCAGCGTTCCAAAGGGTAAGTGTACAAATTTTGGTTCAGATCGGTGAAACGGTGTAGATATGTGCAAAAGGGCCTAAGTGCAGGGAATGGGGTGGTCTGTCCGAAATTTAAAGTTGACAGGGTTACTCGTCGGGTTCCAAAGTGTAAGTATACAAATCTTGGTTCAGATCGGTGAAACGATGTAGATTTGTATACATAACAGACAGACAGACAAACTTTGTGCATTATATATTGTTACGTACCGCCGCGAACCGGCAGGAGACTTTCGGGTGAGCGACAGTGTGACAGACCAAAGCAGCTGTCTCGTTGGCCTTGGACCGAACCATTAGCCGGAGAGAGAAAGTTCCCACACCCTCCCGGCCCCTCCCACCGGCATACACAATAGCGGAACATCTGTGAGTCATCGCAGGCCGGGCAGAGAATACGTGAAAAGTTTGGATGTGGAACCATCGAGAACAGACTCAATGCGGCAATAGGTTGTGACATTTCGAACTTTCCAGGCCAGGGACTGATCCCATATAAACCAGCGAGCCGCGGCGAGGAGGAGTGTGTTGGGCAGTGAATTGGACGGTGTATTTGACAGTATTGGTCAGTGCTAGTGTGTACTGAAGTGTTGTCGAGTGAGTGCGTACGGAGCAGTACAGCGATTATTACTGGACGTCTACGGTAACAGAGTGGAAGCCTGCCTGCCAGGGCGCAACTTTGAGTCAGGACTGTGAGTGCTTGGAGGTGTCGCGGTGCTTCGTGGAATACGTGGTCGTGGGATCGACACGGGACGAGCAAGAGCGCACAAGGAGCAGCAAGTGGACTCTGGAAGTAAGTAAAGTGGCAGGGGCAAGGCTGTAGAGAACCTGTGTAGACTGAACGTGTGAGTGTAAGCCGGAACACTGTAACGCCTCACGGACAGAGAGAACATAAATAGCGAGGACAGTGGTATGAGGGTAAATGTGGAAACTAATAGTGACCAGTAGTGTTTTCTGAAGTTAGACTCAGTGTGTGTGTGTGTGTGTGCACTGTGTATGTTTGTGGGCTGCAATAAAATTATATTTCGTTAAAAGAACAATTGTGTTTGTGCTTTCGCCCACCGTAATCCAGTTAACAAAAGTGCCACTAGGGGGTGGCACGTAACAACTGGTGTCAGAAGCTGGATTACGAACCCAAGCACAAACACAACACCTGAAGGTCCTGGTTTCATAACTCGTGCAGGTCATTAGTTCACTCATTTTCCTGAGAGTGCATGCCTTTCACAAGTCAGACAATTAAAATGGATGCGCAAATACAACTCCTGTTAGAAAAGTTAACTTCCAAGTTAGACGATGTCCAGAAGAAGATGGAAGACGGCCAGAAGAGGATGGAAGAGCATTTCGAAAACTTTGGAAAGAAAATGACAGAACATTTTGAAAACCTGGGAAAGAATATGGTGATATATTCGGAAAATTTGGAAAAGAAAATTGGGGAAAGTTCCGAAAATTCTGAAAAGAAAGTGGAGCATGGAACTAGTCAGGACGAGCTGAAATCAGACTTGAAATTAATACCGGAGTATAACAAGCTTGGAGGTGATATGGAAAGTGACGCGGCAGAGGACGCTGATGACCAAGACAAACAGTTCGTGGAGTCCGGAGTTCGGAATGCACAGCGAGTCAAGGACGAGCAACTGGGAAGCGTCACGGGCATGGAAATCGGGCCAAGGCTTAGCAGCTCTGATGGCAGGAACAGTGTTACGAGTGTGAGGACGCCGCACGTCGATGAGACTACATCATGGCAGATCTGCGGGACCGGGTTCGACACTGTGGTGGACCATGCCAGGTGTACGTTGGAGGACGTAGCCGTTCAGCTCACCACAGGACTTCGCATGGTGGAGGTGCTACACAACGTCCGGACGGGGACTGGGAACAACGGGATCGTCGCAACGCTGGAGGAGCATCGTGGGGACTACCAGCTACCTACCATGTACCACCTACGGCTAGAAGGGAGGAACGGGCGCGCGAGTAAGTCAATTGAAGAGCTCGCGCTGGCTGGCTCGCCTCCCGAGCACGTGCACTGAGAGGCGGCGTACATCTTCGTGGATGGGCATCGCGACGCCATGGTACGTGAGTATTCGATGCTCAGTAGAAGGCGCTACCCGCGGCAGGTAAAGACCATCGCGTTGGGAATGGCGGCGACGAGGAGGACAACCTGGGCAACGCCACCATGGAGGAGTGACGCCGCCGGAGACGAAGAGGCAGTGGAGGTTGGCTACCCTCCACCAAAGCGGCGTAAACCATCACCGGGACGCCGTTAAGTAGGAAAGCCACCTGTTGGCTACGGTGTGAAAGGGGCCATCTCTAAGCAGCTGTCGGCGAGGAACAGCCTCACGGTTAGAAAAGCGGTTGATGGCCAGGGCCAGCCAAAACAGGGGCTTGTCAGCGCCGTCGATGCCACCCCTTCAGACCTTGGACGGCCTTTACGACGAACAACTCGAGGCGAGTTGCTTTAAAGAGGGGAGCAACAGTGTGACAGACCAAAGCAGCTGTCTCGTTGGCCTTGGACCGAACCATCAGCCGGAGAGAGAAAGTTCCCACACCCTCCCGGCCCCTCCCACCGGCAGACACAATAGCGGAACATCTGTGAGTCATCGCAGGCCGGGCAGAGAATACGTATAAGGCCGGATGTAGAACCATCGAGAACAGACTCAATGCGGCAATAGGTTGTGACATTTCGAACTTTCCAGGCCAGGGACTGATCCCATATAAGCCAGCGAGCCGCGGCGAGGAGGAGTGTATTGGGCAGTGCATTGGACGGTGTATTTGACAGTATTGGTTAGTGCTAGTGTGCACTGAAGTGTTGTCGAGTGAGTGCGTACGGAGCAGTACAGCGTTTTTTTTTTTTTTTTTTAGCGTATGGCTTTTAGTGCCGGGAGTGTCCGAGGACATGTTCGGCTCGCCAGTTTTGTAGCTGCTTCGAGACGGACACCCAATGGGTGAGCTACAAGTACCGTTGGGGAGGAAAGTTGGAAGGGAGGGTCGAGGATTTGGAAGGTAGCGGCTGTGGCCTATAGTTAAGGACCAACCCCGGCATTTGCCTGGAAGGAAGATGGGAAACCACAGAAGACCATCTTCAAGGTTGCCGGCGGGGGGATTCGAACCTCTTCGCCTCCCGGATGTGAGCGACTGCCAACAGTCATGCCGCAACGAACTCGGCTAACTCATCCGGTACAGCGATTATTACTGGACGTCTACGGTAACAGAGTGGAAGCCTGTCTGCCAGGGCGCAACTTTGAGTTAGGACTGTGAGTGCTTGGAGGTGTCGCGGTGCTTCGTGGAATACGTGGTCGTGGGATCGACACGGGACGAGCAAGAGCGCACAAGGAGCTGCAAGTGGACTCTGGAAGTAAGTAAAGTGGCAGGGGCAAGGCTGTAGAGAACCTGTGTAGGCTGTACGTGTGAGTGTAAGCTGGAACACTGTAACGCCTCACGGACAGAGAGAACATAAATAGCGAGGACAGTGGTATGAGGGTAAATGTGGAAACTAATAGTGACCAGTAGTGTTTTCTGAAGTTAGACTCAGTGTGTGTGTGTGTGTGTGTGTGTGTGTGTGTGTGTGTGTGTGTTTATGGGCTGCAATAAAATTATATTTCGTTAAAGGAACAATTGTGTTTGTGCTTTCGCCCACCGTAATACAGATAACAAAAGTGCCACTAGGGGGTGGCACGTAACAATATATATAGATTTACACATGCTACTGCAACAATCAAAATAACGCAGGTTATCACAAAAATTCTACACACACACCCATGTACACGGGGCAACATGACCACGATGTCTAAGCCCCGCAAATGAAATAACAACAGTCTACACATGAAAACTGCAAAACGGTGATAGGAGAATGTAGGAATGTTTGCCACTATTTTTCTCTGACAGGATAGCATTAGCAAATTTTACCGAACTATCATGATACAGAGTAAATCGTTGTTGCCTAGTGACAACCTGTCCATCAATGGTGGGGCGTTGACAATCATGATACAGTGTTAGTCGTTGTCGCCTAGCGACAATATGTCCGTCAAGTTATTAGATCCGTGAAACTCTGTAGATTTGTGCAAAAGGGCCTAAATGACGGAAATGAAGTGATCTGTCCGAAATTTAACATAGCCTAAACAATTTCTTTTGAATCAGGCTGTCATATAAAAGAAGAATTTTTCGAATCCGACTGGTAGTTCCAGAGATTAGTGCGTTTAAACACATAAACAAACACACAAACTCTTCAGCTTTGTTATATTAGTATAGATTAAATTATACCGATTGGCGTATAATCTCTACCGGTACTTAGTATAAAACAAAGTCACCGATCCTTCAATGTCACAGGTAATCTCGAGAACCACTGAATGGATTTTGATGCGGTTTTCACCATTCTGTAAAGGATATCTCGAGGAAGGTTTCTGTAGAAAATAATTTATTTATGACCAAAGGAAGTCAAGCATTAATGATTTCAGTTTTTTTTTGTCGTGTGGCCTCATGAGAGGCCGAGTGCAGGTCTTTCTATTCGACGCCCGTGGGCGACCTGCGCGTCGGGATGAGAGATGGAATGGATGAAGATGAATGAAACTGGGCAAGGATGTGGAAGGAATCGGCCGTGGCCTATCAGAAGGTACCGTCCCAGCATTTGCCTGGTGTTGAAAATGGGAAACCACGGAAAACCATTTCAAGGACGGCCGACGGTGGGGCTCGAACCCACGCGTCTACCGAGTCAGCAGAGAGCGTGGTCCCATGACCTAACACTGCGCTTTAGCCAGCTGATGATTTCAGTGAAAAGGTCGAGAAAAAACCTGGCGTCCGTGCGCTTTTTAAGCTTTCGCTGGTCAAACCGTTAAATAAATCTATATACTATGAGTGTAAGAATTGTTCAGCATGAAAAGTTCTACAAAAAAGCCCGGGAGAGCATATCTCTATCTTCAATACATCGCCTACTACAAGTGTTTTTACGTTTTCATTTCTTCCAACAATCTCCATTCAGTGACTGAGGCGACAGTTTACGAGCTAGCTAGGGGCGAGTCTATCACCCCAGTTACAGCTTAGCTAGCGGACGAGCTTATTGCCCCAGATATAGCCAGCAGCAAACTGTCTAGTCGTGTTGAGTTAGAAACTTTAGAGAAGAGTGGTTGTGTTTGGAGTTTTTCCTGGAAGTGCAACTCGGCTTTTCTTCTTTCGCCTGTGAACGTTTCGTTCCGCAAAATTCACAGTCAAGTTAAGATTGGACGGAAGGGGGATTTGTGTTTCATGCACCTCGCCATTCTTAAATTACGTCTGACAAGAATTTGTTGCAAATGCATCTCCATGATAATACTGTATAATTAATAGTCCTGTCAGTGAGTTTAAACCATCATGCCGAGACGTAAAACGGATATTGGTCATTGTTCATTAACATTGGAAAAAAGCGCTCATCACGTAATGCATTCATAACTGTTCCCGGGCGAAGCCGGGTCAGGTTGCTAGTTAGTAATATAACTTTACGACTGGTCAATAGACATAAACAACTGATTCATCTAGATTCCCGCACACCTGTGACTTATAGATTGGTTCTAAAGCTACTATGAAGTTGGTACATAAAGCAACAACACTGTCTAGCCATGGTGTTAGTTGTTTGCCACGTGAATACACGTTAACACGTAAGAACAAGCAGATTTTACAGCATCTGGGTTAACACCTAAGCCTCGACCTCGTAGTTCCGCCCCTTAAAACAACAATAACTAACTACATTATGAATTCTATCCTAGAGGTGGTGAACCGCATCGAGGAGCAAGATGGGCTGGTAAGAATGGATCCGCATTCCGAGCAAGCTCAAACACCTGGATTAAATAACAATGATGAAATTCAATTTGTTAACAACAACCAAGATATTTACACCCTACAGCATGAAAGTGTCATTCAGATTGAAGATCGGCTCATAAAGCGGATGGCTCTACACCCACGACATCCAAGTTAGCCAGCATTGCTTTTGCCTTTCTGTTTTCCGAATTGCGCTATGTGGTTAATGATATTGTGGTGGATAGCCATCGAAATTTTGGTATTTCAAGTGTCATGAAACTATACCCCTCTTATAGTGTGGAAGAAGGTAAAACACTTTGCACGGCGGATTGGTGCCCTGACTCGACCAAAGACTGGATCGTTCACACGGATGGAACCTTTACTGGATTTTCACCCCTTAAACTAATTTTCGGCTTTGCCGAATATCACCAGCGTATTGTGGTAAGAGCAAGGCAAGTGCTTTATCTCTTCAGAGACAGAAGCGATAACAATGCTCTCAAGGGAGCCGATGATGCACCCATAGATTCGAAAATTCAACTACAATGGATCCTATGGAAAGTACCACACGTTACCCTGTCGGATAGCAAAAAACTGGAGATGCTCAAGATTGTGGGAAAAGATATGCCTTTACGCATGGAATTTAGAAGCTGGGCACTACATGACTATCCACTATTGCAACGACCAAAACAAACAGTTGGTCTGTTAAAACAGAACGCTATACGGAGAGACCTCTCTACATTATAGTGGGTTTTCAAACGAATCGCAAGTATCAAAAGAGCAAAGATGTCGCTCAATTTGATCACCAACAATTTCGAAATAAACGTCTTGTCCTGTACGGAGCGGTTTTTCCCTATGAAGGACTGGATTTGAATTTTTCAAAAAATAAGTTTGGCCCACTCGACGACTTGTTTTCTAAATTTAGATAGTCGCATTATCCAAAAGAGAATTGCCCCATGTTGGCACACCAAGAGTTTATGGCAAGGGCAAGAATGGTAGTCATCGATTGTTCCTACTTGGAAGAGTCTGTCAAGACATCCAATATTGACATCAGATTAGATTTTGAAACTCATGACAATGTACCGTCAAACACCACGGCTTATTGTCTCGTTATTCATCACAAACAAGTCAACTATTATCCAATGTCCAACCAAGTGACTAGTGTATAAATAACAGGCAAACCAACGTCAAGCAGCTCAGTCATTGATTGCTTTAAAGCCACAAGAGGTGTCTCACCAATGAATTTAAAATCTGAGGAACAACGTTTCAAGACATTTGCGACGTGGCCTGTGCCTTTCATTAACCCTCAAACTTGGCCACGGCTGGTTTCTTATATTTAGAAACAAGAGATGAAGTGAAATGTGTGTTTTGTTCAATAGCCATAGATCAATGGGAAGAGAGTGATGAACCTATGCAAGAATATCAGCGCAGGTCACCATCCTGCCCCTACCTTTGTAGAATAGATGTGGGTAATATACCATGTCATTCAAGCTACCCCTCCCTAGTGCCTCTGAGTGATGAAAAAAATATTATACGTGTGGACCTTATGGCATTAACGGTGCTTCGGTTAGCAGAACAGAGTCAAAAACGCACAGTTTAGAGCCATTGGGACATCACAGGTGTCATGGACGCTATAAACACAAATGACTTAATTGTTGTATGATTTGGTACCGTCCCTATCCCAGAATGACAAAACAATGTAAAGCTTGTTATGAGTTTTATGCCAATGAAATTATGTAATAATAATATGTTGTTATTATTTCTAAACCTAAATAGTGGCTAGTCAGTCGTCAGTTGGACTTGGTCCAGGCAAGCGTAAACATGTTGCGTATGCTGATTGTGGATTGTCAAGTGTTTAAAATTGCTGGTAACAAATGTGTATTTAAGAGGTGGCCATTATTGACTGTTCCACGTTTTCGATATCACAACCCACCCATCTCGTGTTTAAACCACCCTATGCTTTCGATTTGTTGTGTGAAAAAGTTCGTAAACAAACACAATGGATTGAAAGTCATTTGCAACTACAATGGAATCTGGGAACCATTTCTTATAAATACCTTGACCTGGTGATGAAGGCGCATTTGACATCAGCCAATGTGGTATTTGTGAAAGTTGTTGAAAAGCGACAAGGGAAACAAGAGTTTTAGGCTTCTTATTGTCAATGTATCGATTTGATGGATTTAGGGTGCCCATCACTACAAACACTGATGGATCGCTGCCCCTGTGGCAACATTACCAATAAAGCCCTGGCACATGCGTGGCATCTGTTTCATTGGTTAATCACAAATGCCCGCTGGGATATGTTAAATAAAATTAAAACTCAAGTATTACCTGTTAATGACAGCAGTGAGATTCCTACAAACGACGTGTAAACATCATTTTCGTCATTGGATGGAGGAGAGTGCTACCGATAAGGCCATTGGCATTTTTTTTGTGTGTGCAAAAATAAACTGGACAGTTTTACCAAAGAGGAATTATTGGCGCTTCTAAATTCTTTCATTTATTATGTGGCGGCTAATGCAGTGGAAGAAATCTGGTAACAAGTACAAAAATCGTGGACTCAAGACCCTGTGTTAAGTGAATTGCAACCGTGCACCGATCACGATCACCATAAGCAAGTGGCCATGGCAAAAATACCATCTATGCGACAATGTGCTACTGTACTTGCCAGCTGGTCGAATTATATCACGGTCATAAAACTAAGTGTAAAGACTTTGTTTCCACATTTCACGGGTGTGATGGCGAGAAGAAAGCAACAACAACATCCTCAACAGAGGAGGAAGATCTAACCATTTCCCCTCCGATTGAAAAGCAAATGTGTGACTTGTACTGGTCGTGGCGTCATTGACAAAGTCATTAATAGTTTACCTTTCAAAATGCACTTACCTGGGTATCGCTACTGTGGTCCTGGAACAAAGCTGAATCAACGTTTGCAGTGTGGCGATGTACCTTTTAATCCTTTGGATCAAGCATGCAAAGAACATGACATTTTTATCGCCATAGTCATCCTGCATTAAGACGTGTGGCTGATAAAGTGTTGTTGAAAACAGCTAAACAACGTTTGACATCCTGTGATGCTTTAGTAGGAGAGAGGTTGACAGCCCTGATCGTGATTAGTGCTATGAAAGGAAAGTTAATGATGAGTGGACATTAACATTGAAAAAAAGAAAAAAGGATCGAGGAATTGGTATTTTGTATTCTCTGCTTTTTGTAAAATCCTATTGGTTGTGAAATAAAACAGTATTACCAGTGCACGATGTTTTTGTTAATTTTTAAAAATGTAGATAGGCATTTTTCATTTTTATTTTTGACACATTAATTTTTTTCCAATTTGCAATTTTCATTTTGTAGTTTGATATTTTGCACATTGCCGATAAGGAAAAGTTCATTTTTGATTTCACAGTCACATTTCGCCTATGTCGAAAGTTTAGCTTTTCTGAAACACGATTTGTATTTAAAGTTTTTGTAAAGTGCCCTGATGCGAGTGCTTGGCCATGGCGATGGTGCAGTCTCTCTTTGTTTGCCGAAACGTAGAGGCATACTGCTACAGATAAGACTGTCTTACAAATAAAGCCTATCTACTACTGCATTGAAAGAAAAAGAAACTTTAAAAAACTAAATATACTATTTACAATTAAGATAAGCGTTAATTCCCCCGCCCCATCCTCTCCTCACCGTGTTTGCTATGTTCGAACGGCAAATTTACATACTCATGCTTTCTCTCTTTTTCTCTCTGTAGTCATAATTATATCCATACACACATGGCGCGTCTCGCTCGGAAGGGATGGGCCCCATCTCAGCAACGCTGTACAGCATTTCCCGGAGCGGCTAGCAGGTGAACCATGTGTTATTTCCTGGTACAAATACAAGGCGATATAAAATAAGTGAATTAATGTACGTATTTCACAGTCATACAGCATAACTTTTTGATGTATAACGATTACAACGCAACCAAGAACTACATTTTCCAACCACCCCGAGCCGAGAAAACGTTACCTTACAACAATGATAACAACTTTGTTTCTTGGATGCAAAATATTATGAAATTAATAAACCAGTTATACAACATTCCAATGTATATTGTGTTAAAATTTGGATTCGATCTGATGACAGGCTTTTGAGATAATAATTCTTAAATGTGACGCATGGTTGAAACACGCTTAAAAACGTGCACTTTTTGTGTTCCAACTGCGATAAAAAATATTAAAATATAAATTAAAAATCCAAACCTACATGAACTAACGTAAAATAGAACGACGAAAATGTTGATGGTATTGGATTTTATGTAGGTCTATTGGTTACTTCACAAACAACCTTCAAACTCGAGTGCACATAATACTTTGGTCGACAGTAGGTTGTTTCCAGTATTTACAAAAATATATACTCGTATTTACAATTTAAAAACTCCTATTTACAATGACCATCATTAACAAAGCAAATAAAAAACGAAATCCACTACTATTTACAAAAAGCTATTTCGCGAAACGATAAAACAGAAAAATCACCCACTCGCCTCGTTGTGATAACCCCATGGCAGGCTGGTGAGCAGGTCATCAGTCCACACACGTTTGTTATCCATCGAGGCGAGTGTGTGTTTCCTCTGTTCCACAAGATACAAATTATTGTTGCTGGATTGAATCCTGCACTGTTTATGAGACATAGCTTTCCCAGTTCGTAAATCCTCTAGGTAGTCATCCACACGTAGCAATTTTACGACTGCCCTACCTACGCATTTTGCTCTTTTGGCTTCCTTATGGTCTTGGGTGCGATAAGCATACATTTTGCAAGTCAGACCAACGAATTCCGTCATGATGGAAACACCGCATTCATCTTTTAAAACACCCATTGTCTTCTTGTTTCTCATGGGTAGCTGAAACACGTTGTCAGCACTATAAGAAGAGGTGTCGAACCAGTCACTATGATGCCTCATCACAACATGGGGGTTGCAGTGGCGAATGTGATATATAAACGAGTCCGTATCCATATACAAAGAGATACGTCCCCGAAATGCTGTTTGGCGAACTCGTAGTAGAATTTATACATGAGTGATTTGGAAAAGTCTAAATCCACTTGACCCAAGTAGATGAGTTTATTCATGGTCACACTGGTCTTACTCATTTCAATGGTAGCCAAATTCTCATCGATAATTTTAATCGATTTGAAATTTGGATTGGCAATGTACCGCCGGGCACCCCACTGCCCCTCCCAGACATTAACTAATTTAATGTCGCGATATCTGCGTACATTTTCCATGCCCTTGGCATAAATGCAATTGTTCATCAATTTTAAAAAAATCAAACTGCTGAGTCGCCATTTGTCGATGCTGAGTGATCAGTTGCATGTATGGCTGGTGCCATGCTTTTTTGGCAAAATAAATACTCCTGTGGATTTTCTTTACCACTAGGCGTTGGGCTAGGCATTGCACAAACATTTGGATATGTAACACGTACCGATTTTTGTTGTAAAGCGTGCCCATCAATTTTTCAATTTTCATTTTACACTTAAGGGGAACCATTCGCTCTAGGCAGAATTTTAAATCGGCATGTTGGTCATACAACGATGAGGGATATTCAACATCGACCTCTAAAACATATCAAGGCTGGCCGTGTTCACATTAAATTGTGACACTTGTTTTTCTGATAGCCAGGTTAAATCCTTATAGGGTAAAGGCTGGCTCATGGCACGGCCATACAAATTATTCACATCGTAGTACATTAAATACGATTCTGGTTTGTCTTGTGAATAAGATGGCATGTATTTATTATTTGCTTCGGCATGGCGCTGGTTAAGCGACACAAACCCGCCACGAATGCCTTTCTCAAGGAATAAGATCATGTCTAAATCGGTCAGTAAATCCAATTCCACTTTGGTGTATTTCAAGGCCGCATCAAAGGACAGCCCAGGGCTCGTAAAATAGTGAGCCGGGTCAAGTCCATAGATGTGCTGACACAACTCACGAAATTTTTCAAACACATCCGTAGGCAGAAATACATCGAGTTTTAGGTAATGCATAGCATAATCTCCTAGAGTGTTTATATTGAACACTCGCCAAACTAAACATTCATGTGCATAGTCTTCAACGGAAATGGTAGTGCGTGTGAGCATAGAGTAAAATTTCTCTTGCGGTGGTAGAGTTTTCTGCTTTAACACATCCCAGCTGTTACAAAAATCATATGGGAAAACCTTTCCGAATGCACAATTTAAAGTGTTCAGGATTTTCAAAATGCATCCTGGTGTGTTTCTATTCCTTTTCATCCAAGCCGTTGCTAGGCTGTCTAGGGATGATACCATATACTTAAAAGAATCTAGAAATCGAATGCAAAATATGCCCAACCACCATGTCAAGTCTGTTAAACGTTCATGGTTTTAGGGAATGATAGAAAAGGTCCCCTTGCCGACATGACCCAATTCACGAATCAAAATCTGAATATCATAATTCGCCAGATTGTGAAAAAAAACACACAATTAAAAGTCGAGGAGCTGGGTATTTCACATTACATACTCTGTGGGCGTCAGCACGAAACTCCCCCGTAAAGTGTGAGTGATCTCTGACGGTGTCTTCAGCACTGACCAGCGGCTTTTCACAAATATGGCATGTGGTTGCATGCTCATACTGTTGCTGCTATTCTCGAGTTAGGCTCATGGGTAGTGGGTGGTCCAGTAACTTCCGAACATGGTTAGCCAACTCGACAAGTTCGTTCAGGAACCATTTAGCACAATCTAACCCCTGATACGATTTTAAATAGGATTTTGTGGGGTCATAGGCACACACCACGTTAACTCCTATGGCAAAGGGTTCATGTTTTTGAATGGGTGTGGTTGCGCTGATGGTGGGATCTGGTTCGCATCCTGCCATGGGTGTGGTAAGAGCCTCAAAATTGGCATAGACCTCAAAAGGCACTGTATCACGCTTGTGGATGTTCTAAAACTTTAACACAGCATCGTTCCCTTGCGGCAATACCAGTCCCATTGCTTCTTGGGATACAAAACCTTCCCTATGTCGTTCCAAAGAGGTAGGGGTCCAAAAGTATTGCAGACAACGGTCGCAAATATACTTTTTACCATTATATTTCGACAGTTGACTACTAACCAAACTACTAAGGCTTTTAATCAGGCAATAGTGATTCACCTCTCCTACAGACAAATATAAAAGGTGAATGTGGTTTCGTTTTGGTTCTTTCGTGGCATAAAGAAGACCCGTAATTTCATGACCGTCAAGGCCATAAACAATAAAAGAATAATCGGTATTATCCTGTTCAAACCTATGGTTGTTGGTTAAGTCCATAGGGGACGACACGTGACACAAATTTAAATTTTGTTTCAATTGCTCAAACATGGCCTTGTACATTCCCGGTCTGTTAACATTACGTTGTGCTGGCTGCAAGAACGCAGCCACGGACGAAATAAAGCATTTACCGTCAAGGTTTTCATTGTTGACCAAGGCCTTTTTCAAAGCTGTTGCCTGTGTTGTCCGAATAAAGCTAGACCCAGCATTGCAAGGGTTAAATTTGCAAATGTTGATTTGCAGGTGATGAATTTTATCTAAGGCAATGTCACTGGGTCCTTCTTGCAGTTGATCAAATTTAGCAAGCAAGGCATGGGTTTCATACCACTGTTCCAAATTGTGGGCTATAAAAAGCTCGTGCATTGTGCTGCAAATATGAAATTTCTCATTATGTTCCACGTCATTCTTTTTGTATACAAAAACGGGGGCGTGGTGGCTCAGCGGTCTAGCTGTATGCCTCTCACCAAGGCGGTCCGGGTTTGATTTCCGGTCAATGCATGTAGGATTTTCGAAGTGAAATGCCATGTCCTGTGGTTCGGATTCCACGTATAAAAGGAGCTCCCGTGGCTCATGATCTACAGATTAACGGTCACGTTAAACTACAAGCCTCCTTCCTTTTTGTATACAAAAGCGCACACGTGGTCCGTATTTACCATTAAAGCCGTATGCAACCCTTGAGCTCTACAAATTTGCTCGCTGAAAATTGGAAAGCTGGATTCCAAAAATTCTTTAGGAATCAAACTTCCAGTAACATTTACCACGCGACCTGAGCAAACACGGGATTTGAAACAAGAACCAAGGGACTCGTAATTTAAGCTATTAGCAGCAGCAGCAGCAGCAGCAGCAGCAGCAGCAGCAGAATAAGCCATATTTGTAAGTTAGTCTCGCCTGAGTTTTCAGTCGTCGACTGCACAGTACTGGTTCCACTCTACAACACCTTGTGGTTTTCAGATCTACAGGTAAAGTATTTTTATTCCCAAATATCTCAAAAATAAATAAACCACCATAAGTATATAAATTTCAAATGAATATATGCATTTCATAAATAAAATATGGTATTAAAAATCAATCCGGTTATTAAAAGAAAATAAATCTCACCTTGCCTTGTAAAACCTTGCTTTATTCCCTTCTCGTGCTCAAGGGTAAAATGGTCTCTCTCTCTCTCTCTCCCTTCACAACAGGTATACAGGTTATTTAAATAAAAATAAAACAATCAATCAATAAATAAATTTCAATCAATCAATAATTTAAAACATCCATTACCATTAAAACATAAAAAAACATTAATAATACCTCTCATCAATTATTAACGTGACACGCCACTAAACTGTGCCAGGTATATCAACATCTCAATCGCCAACACTATCTGCAAACAAATAAATAAAATTCATTAATCACCTAATCAATTAATCAATCAATCAATCAATCAATAATTGTCAGTAAATATATAAATCAATAAAATAGATACATACCTCACAACTATTTCAAGTATTTTCCACCAGCACGTAAAAAGAAACTGTTTAACGAGACCAAGCGTTCACATTGTTGCGTCTTGTCAAGTAATGATATAAGTAAGAGTAGAAATGTCTTAAGCATGTCTACTCTCACTCTCTCACCACCCCTCTCACCCTCCCTACACTTCTAGTTACGTCATTCCTACACGTGCATTGCACTCTTTTTCTGACTCAGCGTTTGACCTTCAACTGTCCTGTCTTTCTCACGCTAGCCCAGTTGTCGTATAATCTTCCATGGCTCAAGCAGATAAGATTCGCAGACAGCAGACAAAATCATTCCCTGCTTGCTACAGTACATAGCCTGTCCTCGCTTAATCAACAACACACATACAAGTTCCAAGTACCTTAAACTCATTCGTCTCATCACAGAATTATAATTTACATTTAGCTAATTTCTTGCGTCCTATCACATCGCTTGGTCGACCGAAACGTTATAGGTTCATATCCTAGAAACTGTCCGCTGGCCTATGAACATATAACAATGCCACAGAGCCGTGTCAGTACATTGACTAGCACGTTAAAGATCCCCTTCAGGGCAAAAATCTTAGCACTCTTCATGCGTCACCTTAAAACATTATTTTACTAAACGTAACAAAAACTAAAAATCACGTATTTCCATAAAAATAAATGCCGTTTCCCTCATTTTCAAATATGTTATCCATCTTTATGCGTTATGTCAAAGAGGGCAACGTGCGGAAAAATAGAATACCTAGCATGCTCATGTACATGAGATTAATAAAAAGAACAGGATTGGGGTATAACCCAACTCTTTTGGGTACATTGGTGTTGACCGACTGAAAAGCACCAAACTTTTGTTTACTAAGGCAACACTGAAAAATGATTCAAACCCCACAATGTACGATTATCGGTTTGCGACCTATCAGGGAAAACAAACCTTTCTGTTTTTTTTTTTTTGGGGTAAATGACTGCGCTATAGGAAAGATCGGAAAAATACCCCTAAAACGAGTTGTCGCATCACCCTCTCCGATCAATGGTTTGCCAGATATCGATTGATTCCTTGGCCATGGCCACCGTGGACGGTGACATGCTCGTTTAAACTCAACCAGTACCGTCTCTCTCTACTAAAAAAAATATTAAAATAAATTTTAAAAGTTAATTTTTGTTTAAACATGTGTCGATAGACCCTTTGTCAATTTTTTTTTGAAAAATAAATAATAAATTCAAGAGGGGGACGTCACTTCAAATCATTTGAAACCTAGTACACGTCTCTAGCATTATTTGTTCGTAAGATATAAGAAAGGTCTAAAAGTCATGTTTTAGCCCAAAAATCCATTTCCCTCATTGTCAAATATTCATCTTATTAAAAGAATAAGACCGCTATAAGATAGATTAGAAAAATACCCTTAAAACGAGTCATCACTTGACTCTCCAGCACCATTCCTTCGCAACATGACCATTTCCAACATAGGCATCAGTATTCAAGCACACAGGTGACTTGCGGTAGGACCGTCAATCTCACACTACTGTTACTTTTTGTCCCAGGACCTGGGACTTATTTTGGTGGTAGAAGGGGTCAAGACCTTTAATTTAATTCAAACACACCACTTTGTAAAATTCGTAGTTTGGGAAATACACTCAATGCTCAAAATTGAACTTTTTTGGAAAAATGTAAAAAAATATAAAGTTTTGTTCTAGGAATAATGGACATAAAGACCTTTCGTTTGGGCCATTGCACAACATTCTACAATGATCAGTTTTGGAAATATAGACTAATTTCCAAAACAAAAATTTTCAAAAACATTTTTTTAAATAAAACAAGTTGTCCATAGAAAAGGGGGTGTCTACCCGAGTCCTACAACATGTTATATGTCCAAATCCAACCATGGGTTCGTGAGATATCCACTAATTTAACATGGCTGAGGCTTAGTAGTAAGGTGCTGATGGTTCTGAATTGAGATAGAACTCTCACCTCTTATCTACTGACAATATTTAAAAAAAATTAAATTCAGGTCCTGATAACGAGACCTTTTGTGATCTTTGCTTAATGTTATTTGTAAGGTCTAATATATTAGGTATTGTTGCATTAAGGGATGGAACAGCGAGGTCATCTACCCCTAAACTGTAAGGTCTTGATGACCAGATCTTCTGAGAATCTGTTTTATTTGATTTAAGTGGGATTTTTGTTTGACCAATCCAGAGTGTTCAGGAATGATTTTTTTAAAATGTTTGTTTGTATTATATAGCTGAATAAGCTAGTTATTCTAATAATACCCATGTGTATTGATGTTAATCAACCCTTATGATCTCAGAAAATAAAGTCTAGGACAGGTTATTTGAATGTTAAGTACAGTATACTGAACGCGACTCCGAGGCAGAGTCCTGTCCTAGAATGCTCTATGCAAACGGGTGCAATATTTAGATACTGTTCTTTCTAAGGGATTTCGTGATGTTTAGACTGCGGTTATTACCTGATGGCGCAAACCATCGCGAACTCGATAGCTCAGAGGGGAAATGAGGAGAAGGACGGAAGCGGATTTAGTCACTGCTGCTGCTGTGCTTCTAGGAGCGAAACAAAACTCGCAATGCACTTCCGTAGCCACAAACGAAATGAACGTTACTTCCCTCTCAATCACGCTGCAGCCCCGCATACCAAATTCACTGTGCGTGCAGCTGAGGATTACCGATATCAGGTAATAATCGCAGTGTACTCGAAAATAAGAAATACGGTAGGTTCTAAGGTAAAACGTTTTACCGTCTGGTACTAGTTGTAATTTTATTGCAACAGTGAACATTGAGTCAGAATTACTAAAACCAAGGGAATTAACAATATTTCCCAAATCTATGCTGAAAATTATTCGTTGTGTACAAAATTTGTAAATAAATATCGGAGAACCAGTTGGAAGGTTCAATTAAAAGAAGGCCTTCATTAAACGAAATGAAAACGTTCCGCGTGAAATGGTTGAACAGCTACCATAAACTGTAATTGAGTGGACAACATAGAAGTTTAGGAACAGAGTATATCAATTAGATCCGGTAACGAAAACCAAGATTAACGGCTGGAGGGACCCGATGCGATGACCACGTGTCACCCCAATATCTGCAGGCGAAATGGCAGGGCCCTATATTGTTCTGTGGGCAGGGCAGCGGTCGCTTGGGAGGCCTAGGCCCCTTGACAAGCTGTAGTGCAGGGGTTATTATTATACATCAATTAGATAAATGGCTAAATATTAAAATCCATTTATTACGCGCACGTCATTTATGCCATATCATCATTTAATGAGGTCGGGAGAGTTGAAATGTTTCGACCTCCTTGATTCCCAGGTTCGTCCACCTTACCTCATGGAATAAAACAGAAATACGTATGGCTTCCATAATATATCGTATGATGATGTAAACACAGTGACCTGTGTGTGGTATACGGAAGTGCACCTAACCCTCAATTTGTTCCGATGGAACTGTGTAGCGAAGGTGAATAATACTGTTCTTGTTGAATAGTTGAACAGCAATGAGGTATAGACTTTTGCTGTTTCTTTCATGGCCATGTTGGTTACCCGGGGAACTTGGGCAGCGAAGTTCATAAGCAAGATCGAAGACGTTTGATCAACAGTTGCTCATCTGTCAGTGATACGTACGGTATGTTTCCCTCCAAGTTTTGGAATGAAATGTGACGCATCACTTCTCCTAGTATTACTATAACTGTGGTGGATTGGATATACTGGTGCTATTATAATGCGGGTAGGTGATCAGTTTAAATTAAAGGTGTAATAGGCTGTCTGAGTGATCGAAGTGCACTAAGTTATATGGCAGAAGTAGGGTTAAAATTGAGTTTTGTTTCACTGGTTTCAGGTTTGACGATTCTACAGATGTTACAATGTTTGTTGTTGATTATGTTTAGCTCCTGAAAACCTTCGTTTCGTCCCAAACCTTTCTTGTAAATCCTGATTGTTTTTCGTTCATCAGTGTGCTGTATGATATTTGGAGGCAAATTCTTATTCATACCTAGATGTTAGGCCCCTTCAACAATTATCATTTTATTCATACGTCAGTAAGTAATGCTTTATTCTTAAGTGGCATTAACTTAATGTGGACTTAACTGCTTAACATTCTGTTGCTTCTAACCTATTTTAACCTACAATGGCGATTTCTCTGCTTGAATCAACTTTGGTATACAGGTTTGATTAGGTTATTTGTTTTGGTTGATCGAAAGATTTCTCCTTGGCTGAAATCAGTTTATTTTAGTCACTGTACTTTCTAATGTGTGTGAGAAACCGCATTTTCGTGGTAACGCAATGAGTTTGTTACTGCACTTCACCGCTCGGTAGCGAATCTCGTTTAATATTGTAATTCTGGTTCTTAGTTGTCAGTTTGCTAGGAAAGACGCGGGTTAAGTAGGCTAGTCAGCATTTTGAGGTTAATGGGGTGGCTCTTCTTTCTCAGAACCGACACACAACCAAACTATATTACAAGTCCCCAAAATACCGTAACTTCTTTCTTACTAGCGACAAAATGACTATAAAAGGATGAACTATTGTTCAGTTTTTTTTTTGCTGGCAGTTTTTAATCGCTGATTATCATTCCTGTTTCCCCCACCCCAAAATCCCGTATTCCCAACGATCCCTTTAGTTTACCATGCAGAGTTTTAAAATTAAATCCGTGGTGCCGTCCATGAAGTCATCGATGCCGCTATTTTGTTTTTGTAGTGTGATACCACGGCAGTACATACGGATATTTACTTTGAAACTCGTGCATTGTGCAGAGAGAGCCTCCATAAAATTCGGAAAAGTTTACTGATTTTGTTGTTGTTGTTGTTGTTTGAGTGTCAGTCTTTTGACTGGTTTGATGCTGCTTCCATGCCTACCTGCCCCATGCTAATCGCATCTCTACGTACTGGTAACTACAACACTTTACATCCAAGGAAATCTGTTTAACCCTGGTCTACCCCTGCAGTTCTTGTCCTCGACCCTTCCTTTCATAACCAAGGTTGCTATTCCTGGGTGTCTTAGTATGTCGCTCATTAAATAATATAACGTATATTAAATGCATATATATTTAAACTTGTGTATACGGTTCAATGCTATTTTAGAAGTAGCGTACATTGAACTGTAGGAAGTTCCTTTATTCCTGATTTTTGAGATATGACATTGTATTTAATGAGCGATGTATCCTACCAACCTATCTCATCTCTTCATTGGCAGTCGCCAGAAACATCTCCTCTCTCCCACTTGTCTTAATACCTCTTCATTTGTTACTCTATCAACCCATCTGATCATCATTCTCCTGTAGCACCATATTTGAAAGGTAACAGTTCTCGAGTGCTGAAGCTCTTACAAAAGTACTTAAATTAGCCGAAATACCTTTTGTAATGATGAATAATAACTGTGGAAATGATGTGGTAATAGATGTTTTCCCCTCTGCTGTCTATAACCCACCCACCATCCCCTTTTTAGATTACTATTATACAGGGAGATTCTTTTGCTGGAGCAGGGCCGGCTGCCGGGCGCACGCGCCTTCCGCCAGCCAACCGAGCTTGGTCCGCGGATTGCCCCTTGGTGGAAACCGTAACAAAGTACATTAATTAATGGTAAATTCACCAGCAAATCATGATTAAAGAACTTTCCTTTTCACAGAAGATGCTGAGTGTGTTCTCCTTCACCTGATAGACATGCATTGTACCGTGTAAATACAGTAAATTAGCATTTAACTTACACGTTGTTATTCCCTTCTGTTGTGAGGGATATCTGCTGCCATAGATTGTTCTCCAGCTCCTCTAGAGTACGGGTAATTGATCTGTACACTTGGAATTTTAAATTATCCCACATTTAAGTTAAACATCAAATGAGCTTAGGTCCTCGTCTCTATTAATTACAGTAAACACACAGGGGGGTACCGGAGTAGCTACATAATGTAACGATGTAACATTCAAAGTTACTGTCTGTCAGCTGAAAGAGTACATTTTCAGCATTTTCTGTGAAATGGTATGTTCTAACCTTTACCTGGTGACGTGAAGTCATCCCGATTCCCAAGAAATAGAAAGATTATCTGTGCTTCTTTAATTAAATCTTGCAGGAAGCTGTTATGTTACCTTCTTATCTGTGCGCTGACACTTCACACCCTTGTAGATGAAAGTTGAAAGACTGACTTTAATGACCCTGGAGTGATTAGCTCGCCTCGCGCAACCCGGTGGCCCGAGCTAGTTTAGCTGGCGGATGACTCGCGCGCCCGGCAGTAGGCCGCCGACCCCGCTCCAGCAAAAGAATCTCACTGTAGTAAAATTCTAGTGAGGCCGCCACAATACGCGCGTAATATGGGAGAAATACAATATTGCCAACCCTGGGCATACGGTGCTACTCATCCATAATCATTATCCAGACCAATGGTTTTTGCCTAGACTGGCTGCATGGCTGTGCGTTAACGTTCTCGCCTGCTGTGCCCCAGATTGCAGGATCGAATCTTGGCACAGCTAGTTGGTATGATTTGAGGGTGTGCAAATGCAAGGAAGCAGCGTCAGTTGGTTTACTGGCACGTTAAAGAACCCCTTTGGAGCAAAATTCCAGCACCCCGGCGTCTCGAAAAACCACAAGTTAACCCTTAGCTACTGACGTGGAGTCTCGCAGACTCCGGGAGATAATGAATCATTTGCTTCTGTTCACACTTTTCAATTAACTTCCTTGTCTTTTATCTTTCAACATCTTAGACAGTTGCGCAGCTGGTCATTATTGAGCAATATTGTGCAACCGAGATAAGTGTCTGAAGTAGTGGATGAGTCTCATAGACTCCATGTCAGTAGGAGCGTCATTACTGTGAGTTGTGAAGCTATCAGTGCCCGCACTTGAGCTTGCTTGTTTTGAGTAAAAGCGAAATGGACTCGAAACCTGGTCCACCTACGGAGACAGTAAATGTTGCCGATGCTCAATTTGCGGAGACTTTCACAATGTGTTGAGGACAGTGATAGCGATGAAAAACAGTGAGTGATAAAGTACGCCTATGTGTCAGATTCTTATCAGGCATGAAAAAAGGCATGTGTATGCTGTATTTTCACTGTATCATACCTTACGGTTTAGTGTGTGGTATTTATTAATTTATGCACATTGAAGATTTTAATTGATAGGAAAAAATGGGAAATTTAAAAATTGTTCTGTCATAAAAAATAGGTCTTGTATTACAGCCCAAATCTTGCACTTAAACGTTTCTTTCAATGTGTGTCAAAACGATTGTTAATACTTTGTTCATTAAAACTTATACTAAATGTCTATAATTTGAAATTAATTTTGTGGAGTCCCTCAGACTCAACGTCAGTAATAACATTACTGATTTCTCACCTACGTAGCTAAGGGTTAAAAAGGGCGTAAAAACATTAACATTATTATAATTAAAATTCTAGAAATTACTATAGAACATTCAAGCAGAAATTAACTATCCCCCCTCCTTCTCTCCAGTTTCAAAACAACCTTGGGAACATCGCCAACTCCGAAAATTGTGCACTTCTTGCGGATTATTTTGGTAAAGTACTCAATTGTGAGAAACCCCAAGAAACATTTCAATTTTGTCATACCTTACGGAATCCTGACTCGGAACCACCGGACCTACAGGAAATTCGGGAAATAATCCGATGCATGAAAAACAACAAAGCGTCGGGAGAGGACCAGATTGTTGCAGAGCTATGGAAAAATGTAGGTGAAGACCTCATCATCAAACTCAAAGAAATTATTGATTCAATCTAGAAAACTGAAAAAATTCCTCCAGATTGGAAGATGGCGATCATCCATCCAGTATACAAGATAGGTAGCAAAACGAATCCTAAAAATTACCAAGGGATCTCATTATTCTCGGTAACTTACAAAATTTTGTCCAAAGCCCTTTTGAACCGTGCCCATCTTCAACTGGATCCGCAGATTGCTGAATAGCAAGGTGGGTTTCGGAAAGGCCGGTTGTGTACAGAGTAAATTGTCAATTTGAAAAACTCAATGTCTTACTTCCGTAAAATGTCAAACAAAAATTATGTCATTACTTTTGTTGACTTTGCAAAGGCCTATGACAGCATTGACCGTGAATCGCTCGTTTCTGTACTCTCAGAATTTGGATTAGATCGCAAGACATCAGTCATCAAAAATACCCTCTTAAATGCAAGTTCAAAGGTTAAATTTATGGGAGGACTGAGCACAGAATTTTCAATTGATACAGGAGTGCATCAAGAAGATGGATCATCTCCATTGTTGTTAAATTGTGCGCTCAAAAAAGTCGTCCGAGAATGGAGACGAGCTGGTGCACCATCCCATAGACTAGGACCAAAACTCGAAGGGATAACACTCGACTGTTTGGCATTTGCGGATGACATGGCGTTAATTGCTCCAAACATTTCTGATGCCCAGAAACAACTTGAATTACTCGAAGAACAAGCAGCAAAAATCGGCTTACGGATTTCTTTTGACAAAACAAAATTTATGACGGATGTTAAAACTGCTCCGAATACACTCCGCATTGGTAATTGGAAGGTCTCCCAAGTGAAAGTCTTCAAGTATTTAGGTGAATGGATCAATGAAACTGGCAACGAAAGAAAATCTATAGATGCAAGACCTCAGAAAGTGGAAACTGCTTTCCATTTGACAAAACAAGTTTATCACAAAAAATGCCTCTCTTGGAACTGTAAAATTCAACATTATAAAACAGTAGTCTTACCTGCAGCCCTTTATGCAGCCGAGACACTTAATCTACAACATAAAACACTGAGAAATCAATTGGAGATTAAGTAGGCCTAACGCAAAATCATGCGAAAAATTTTGGGACCAAGAATCAAAGATGGAATTCACTTTCCAAAACCTAATGCAGAAGTCTATTTGAAAATTATTAAAATCACAAGACACAATTCGTATGAGAAGGATCCAATTCATGGGACATTTGGTCAGAATGGACCTAACTAGGTTAACACATAAAATCTATACGTTTTTGCAGAAAAAGGCAACAAGGTCCAATTGGTACAAACAGGTGGAAAAGGATTTGGCTGAATTAGGTTTTCCCAATCTCAAGGATCGGGAGGAAATTAGGTAAATCACCCATACACGGGGTTTTGAGAGAGAAGGGAGAAGACCTACCAGACATGTCTTGTTGGAGCAACGAAGACTTGCTCAATCGTTGTGCATGAAGAGTTATTGGGCAAACATCAAGGCGAATAAGTGTTGATTCCGCATGGTCCTAGGAGAACCATTCGCTCAGAAGAAGAATTACAATATGGTTTTGCCTAGACCAATAATTACTACGGGCTGCGTCAGCCATATATACGGTGGGTTCTGTCACGCATAGTGGGAGTACTTGCGTATCAATAATCTTTATCCAGACCAATTAATGCCAATGATTTTTCACATAATTAAAAGGTCTGATTTTGTATCCGACATGTTGGTAACATTAATGTGACGTCAATGTGTGAACATCAGTAACTGTTGAAGAGACCTGATGCGCCTGACAAACATGGCAATTGTCTTTGAATGAGCAAGAAACAAAAGGAAAACATATTTCCAGTGCAGTGGTGGTAATGGACAGTAATTTCAATTGGTAATGACTCCCAGGATATGAAATACGGTATGAAAATCTTTAATTTTGAATGAAACATCACTCATATTTTCTTTTCCGCTTTCATTTTGATAATATATGAGTGCCATACCTTATTTCATCTTCTGGGAGACATAAACAATTGAAGTTACTAACTCTGGTCACAACTGCACCGGATATATGTGCTAAGTTACGTAAATACTTTTCTTTTAACCCTCTTAGTGCCGGCCTCCTGATCTTCATGTGTGCTAAGAATGCCAGAGAGAAAATGCATATTATGCAGCACTGAAGAAAATAACATATACCACCCTCACTTTTCAAGATATTTCACTGTAGTTTACACCTCCTTGTAGCTAAGTGATGCCTCTCTTTACTCATTGTAATAATATCATAAAAATAATTCACAGTGCCAAGTAAAAAAATAAATTTTTTCGTGCAATTTTGAAAAAATTAACAAATCAAATTTGGATCTCTATACTACCTAGTATTTTGATTGTACTCACGTAAATTTTTATATTTCTGTGCACATTGACTTATTGTTTACCACTTTACAAAATATCACTATCTTGAGATAGATAGTTCTTCCAAAAAATAACTTTTCCTGACCACTCACACCTGTTATATGTACGTTTAGGGCCAGGCGTCTCGAGAAATACAAGAGAGGGTTGAAATTGGACGTCGTGATCAGATTTAATTTCACGGAAATCGGGAACCTGGTCGTCATCGTTACTATCTCCGTCAACTCTGTCATTATTCCCGTCACTATCATTACTGTCTAAATCAGAAATTTCATGAACCACTGTCGCACGAGTAGGTTTGTTTACATCATCACTGTCGTCATTATTTGAATTATTACCGGCCTCATCACTCTCAGCATAATCTGAATCATCGCCTGATTCGACATAATCAGAATCATCACTCAGTGAATTAACATACTCTACCAAATCATCATTTTCAAACACAACACGAGAACTAGTCGCCATTATTACAAACACATGGACTGCAGGTAGGCGCCAAACAACTGAAATTGAAAAATTCGTAACATAACACAAGACACAGAGATTCTAGTGGTAGATTTAGAAACTGCGTAGTTTCTTCCACAGTGCGGTACCGACTGGAGCTGCCATCTGTCATATTATTTGCTAACTATTACAACTTATGTGGACAGTTGCAACACGGAGCGCGATCGCGCTCCTGGCACTTTTAGCTAGCATATAGAGGAGCACTATCGCGCTCCCCGGCGCTCTAAGAGTTAATGCTAATTTAACAACGGCAGCCATGTTCAACAGGGTGTGAGGGCTCTTCAAATGTCACCGAGGCACACACATTGTTGCCAACATGTGGGATACAAACTACACCACACTTATTAAAATTATTGGTGCGTGACTACCCCACTGTGCGCGACAAAAACCGGGGGTGTAACATAGTGGCCGCCCTACCTAACAATTATAGGTCTAGACAAAAGCCATTGGTCTTGATTCAACAAATTTTACTATTACAAAAAAAAAAAAAAAACTAAAGATTATCGATGTGTGACTACCCCACTGTGCGTGACAAAAACCACCTACCTAACAATTATTGGTCTAGACAAGAGCCACTAGACCAGTGGTATTCAACAAATTTTACTGTAGTACCGTATGCGCACGGTTGACAATACTTTATTTGACGATAATTCTCACTCTTAATAGAATTTTACTATATAGGGCCTAAGTAGAATTAAGAAGAATTGGTGAATTTCGTGAATTATTAAATTATTACACAGGTGGTAATGTGTTTTAATAACTCTAAAAATGACAAAAAGAATGGTTTTTAAACTCGCGAATTTTAGATTTTTTTCGTTTTCTTCTATACAGTACACTTCCAATAATTCGCGGTAATTAATGCACAAATTTCCGTGAATTATCGAAAACCGCGAATTGATCATAGTTATGTTTTTAAGCCTAGCAAAATGAAAACTATTGGTTAAAATATTGAAATGTATTTTATGAACACATAAGAAAAATAATTTAGTTATAACTGATATTAATATAGGGCAGATGGCGTAGCTTAGATATGAATAAAGTTGATTAAACTTAATGACACAAATTTTACTTGCAACTTGGTGTAAATCGATACAGGAAGTGACATAGTATGTAGAAACAAAACACATACAGTAAATACAAAAAGAGAACATATGACCAACCGAATAAAGATAAATGTCTTTAAATTATAGAAATTGTCATATTCTAACACACTCACCTAATTTAAACACATTTCACACGCAAATCAGTCACAAATTTCTTGTGCTTAACGACGGGTAAGACTTTCGTTATATCAGCCACTAATTCATTAGTGCCAACATGATCTAATTCTACAAATCCTTCTCTGACCTTTTCCTTAATGAACAATCTTCCTATATTAATGTGCTTTGTACGCTGATGAGATTGTTCATCTTTAGCAAAACACAAAGCACCATTATTGTCATTGAAAATCTTCACACACATTTTTCCTAAACCTAGAATCTCGAAAACGTTTTTGATGTACAAAGACTCTATGATGCCGTCAGTAAGTCCTAGGTATTCTGACTCAGTACTTGACAGTGTCACAGTTTTTAATTGCTTAGACTGCCATGCAAACTCAGAACCTCCTAACTTCATTACATATCCAGTGTGAGAGTAACCTTTTTCAATATCACAAGCATAGGAAGCATCAACAAAACATTCAACACTCAAGTTTCCACTTCGAGTAAACACAAGACCACAATTTTTAGTACCACTAATGTATCCCAGCACTCTTTTACAAGCTGACCAGTGTTCATCAGTATAACATTTGTTGTATTGACTTAATTTACAAACAGTGTACACCAAGTCAGATCTAGTAGAAATAGCTAAATACATCAAGGAACCTATCAATTCCTGATAAGGAATCCCTTCAGTTTTTGTTTCCAACTTTGGTAATTCACGACCTGCAGACATGGGTGTACTCTTTGGCAGACAGTTAACCATATTGAATTTCCTCTACAAATCTGACTTGTACTCACTTTGGTCTAGTTTCAAAATACCACTCTCCTTGTTGTAGTTAACTCTCATTCCTGGACAATTTTTCAATTGACCTAAGAATTTCACTTCATATTTCCTTGTCAATGAACTATCCAGTTTTTTTTAACAAGCCAGTTAGTAAAAACAAATATATCATCACAGGGGCGGTGCGTCATTAAGGGCCGAAAGGGCCCCGCCCACCCAGGGCCATTAGACAGTATTGCACAAAATTTGTTTAATTAAAGTACTTAAAAATAACTTTAAAATTACAGGTATTCTACTTAAAATAAGTGGTTTTCTTTTCTAGAATCTCTAAAAAGAATTCAGTATACGTAACTCATCCATAGCTTAAGATCCTGACAGTCTCGTACGGTGTATTGTCATAGCGAGGGCCACTGTACAGAAAGTCCCATGTAAAGTATATGGCTTGATGGGCCCGGTGAGGAAACAGTGGACATAGCTCTGTCTTGCACGCGAATTGTTCTGTGTTATGAAGGGACTTTTCTCTCTCTACAAGGGCCGGCAGATTGGGCCCATAGCCTCGCTTTGAAGCGAAATAGACAATGTCTTCATTTCACTTCTTGCTTCTCTCTCTGTCTAACAGGATTACGGGAGAAGGGTCCACCCCACCCCACGCCCTTAAACAGGTATTCAGTCATTGTTCGCAGCTGGATGACATTAGACAAGATGGCGGCAAGTGATAGACCTCGTGTTTCAGTGGCTCCGACATATTACTGTGTTTTAGTGGTGTTTTGCCTGTTCAAGTGTGCTATATGGTGTGCAGATGTGTCGGAAGTCGTCTCCGACCGTAGTGATGTGTCGTGTGATCGGGAAGTTCGGTGGTGCTGTGCAGAGAGACACTTTATATTCTCTACCGCGGCGGCTTGTGGTCTCCCAGTTATGCGCCATGCCCCCGCCACACCTCATGGACCGGTACAGCGTTGCCGTGCTTCCTCCAGAGCGGTTTGCTTGACACTGCTACTGTTATCAGGTGACATACATCTAAACCCAGGTCCCCTTAACCTCTACTATCAAAACGCACAGAGCATCAAAAACAAACTAACAGACTGTTTAGCAAATGTAACGGAAGTTAATCAATTTGATATCCTCTGCCTCTCAGAAACATGGTTGTCAGACTTCGGGTCATGTGGGGAACTTCCGTTTTCGTCTGAATTCAATGTGTTTCGGCGCGATAGGGCTTCAAGGGGTGCTGGAGTTGCAATCGCAGTTCATAACAAATTAAAGGCAAAACATCGGCCTGATTTAGAAACTTCCTGTGAAATAATATGGGTTGAGATTAATATCCCAAAAAGGAAGAATTTACTCGTAGGCTGCTTCTACCGTCCACCTACCAGCAAAATTGACACCTTAGAAGAATGTTTCAACTCTACTGTTCTTGCCCTCAACCAAGAAAATGAAATAGTGTTAGTAGGTGATTTTAACTCCCATATCTCCTGGACATCAATAGACAACGGTACCATACGCTCTCCCCCAATAGATACTTTCATCTTATCAAATTTTATAAACGGTCTACATCTGAAACAGTTCAACCTGCACCCAACAAGGAAATCCGAAACACTGGACCTCATATTTTCAACCCTACGTAATGTCACTGTGACCGTTGGAAGAAATATCCTGAACACCGATCATAGTTCAATAGAAGCTACCCTCCCCGTCCCAGCCAGCAGACATAAAAACTGCCCACCCGCCAAGAAGAAAGCTTTCCCTCTTTGGAGAAAAGTCGACTGGCAAGCTGTCAATCAGGATTTATAAACTCTGCCCTGGTGCCTCCTAACAGCTGAGAGAGACGTAAATAGCGCTGTGACCTTGTTTGAGGATTTACTCTACTCGGCTATTAAACAACACGTTCCTTTCTCCCTACCCAAATCCAACAAATATCCGCACTGGCTTAGTCAAAACACCAAACTTCTTCTCCAAAATAAAACTCGTGCATGGTCGCTCTGGAAATCAGTTCCTAATCCTCATACACGCAATGTATTTATTCACCTACGGAAAATATCAAGAGTTCATATGACAGAAGATTACAACCGCTACATTTCTTCCATAACAGGAAATCTCAAGAATAACCCGAAGAAGTTCTGGACACTTATATCATCCCGTAGAAAGACTCCGAGAATTCCACTTAACCTAAACCTCCATAATGAAGAAATCCCATTTGAATCGAGGTCCACACATTTCAATGAATATTTTCACTCAACCTTTTCAGTTCCCATACCAATACCCAGTCCCCCTTTACTTACTAGCGTCTGTTCTGATTCATTGTCTCAAATTTCAACGACCCCCGATGAAATCCAAAATATTTTAAAAAGTCTGCCCACAAACCGATCTACTGGACCATCAGACATAAGCCCTATATTCCTGAAAAACACCTCTGCATCTCTCAGCATCCCCTTGTCCATAATACTCAACTGGTGCATGACTTCCGGCACTTTTCCTGACTCATGGAAGAGAGCTGATGTCACACCTGCCTTTAAATCAGGCAGCAAGCACGAAATTTCCTCGTACAGACCTATATCTATCGTCCCTATACTCTCCTCAGTCTTCGAAAGAATAATACATTGCCGTCTCCTCACTTTCACCAAACCATACCTCTCAGAAGAACAACATGGCTTCGTCCCTGGAAAATCATGTTTAACAAATCTGACTGTTCTGAACCATCACATAATTTCTGCATTAGATCAAAAATCTCAGCTAGATGTAATCTACGTTGACCTGGCCAAAGCATTTGATTCTGTGAACCATTTCCTTCTCCCCCACAAGCTTGCTTCACGATACAAAGTAGATGGATCCTTCCTATCCCTAATACAAAGCTTCCTGTCCAATAGGCAACAACGGGTTGTGCTTCCAGGGTCTGTATCATCCTGGCTCCCAGTCTTATCAGGAGTAACTCAGGGCAGTATCCTGGGACCCCTTCTATTCGTGCTGTATATGGATGATATAACCACATGCGTGCAAAATTCTCCGTGTTCCCTTCTTCTGTACGCTGATGACCTCAAGATATTCAGAGAAATTTCCAGTTCCGACGACCACGCTGAGCTCCAGGAAGCAGTGAATGCATGTACTGATTGGTTCAACAAATGGAGGTTATCTCCAAATCCCAAAAAGTGCTTCAAAGTTTCTTTCTCACTACTGAAATCTGGAAATCAAGCGGACTATAAAATATGTGGAATTAAATTGGATACGGTTTCTCAGGTAAGAGATTTAGGTATTATTCACGATGATAAATTGACATTCTCTCCCCACATTGACCATATCAAATCTCGCGCAATGCGCAGTCTCGGCATTCTATACAGATTCACAGAAATTAAAGACCTCACTGCACTTAAATTATACTTCACCACATATGTTCTCCCTATCCTAGATTTCTCTTCCCCAATTTGGTCTACTTCGGCTATAACCAATATTTCTAAATTGAACAGTGTCTTTAGTTTCTTCATATCAATAGTCAAAGCTCGCAATCCTTCGTTAAGGCAGTTTGCCAAATCCGACATTCTAAATCAGCTCAATATACTCGACCTGAGAAGCCGCTTACAATTTACTGACCTGTGTTTCCTACATAAAGTTATGAATGGTTACACAAAATGTAACATGCTCTTAAGCTACTTCCCACTCCATGTTCCCTCCCGTTCAACACGTCAGAACCATTTACACCATATACCCCGCCCACGACTTGAAGTACAGAAGCGCTCTATATTCCACCGTCTACCTACCCTTAGTAACTCCCTTCCAAATATTGACATATTCTCTCCCTATAGAACATTCAAACATAACATTAGAAGATCCCTTTCATCCTCGATTCCTACCCCCTCACCCTCCTAATCGCCCACTACCCCAATCACTCCCTGCACTTTTCCCGAGACTTGTCCCTTGCTGCCATCACTGCCATTGTTATTGTTATTGTTGTTATTTTTGTTAATACTATTTGAAATTGTTGAAATATTAGTGTAAAATGACCTATCATGGTTGTATCTAATAATTATTAAATAAATAAATATATTTATGCGTTTTCAGTTGTCTTGTGTTCCAAGTACAAAACAAGTGTTAGTTAGTTAGTTACTGTTGTTTTAAGGGGCAGAACTACGAGGTCATCTGCCCCTCCCCACAAGTGTGTTAGTGAATTCTGTGGATGAAGTTAATATCTGTAAATTAATTTGTTTGTAACTTTTGTGATACGGTACGTAGTTATTAAAATACAGTATGCTGATTGTGTGTGACATAGGAAAATGAGAGTGGATTATTTATTAACAAATCTATTTCTTCTATACCGCTGAACACAAAATTAGAAATTTAAAAATTAGGACCGCATCATCCAAGCACGGGAGAGGCGAATATATTCACAAATAAGGAGCCATGTGAGTAGGCCTACAGTTTTTAATGCATGAACTTTTTATTAAACCTTTTTTCAAGTGTTGTGTTGTATGGAATTATGGAAATGGCAGTATTGGCAACAATGAATGTCAAATATAAAACAGTATTTTATATGAAAAAACAATCATATCAAAACTCGGCAATTTTTCTAGATTTATGCTGTGTCTTGTGCGGGATTTCGCCTAGGAACACCAAGACAGTCTCATCAGCGGGCTCTTGGTATCCGTGCCCGGACTCCCACAGAAGTAGCGAACTGTGCACTACCTCGCTTCTGATGAGCCTACCTTGGTGTTCCTAGGCGAAACCCCGCACAAAACACGGCATAAACCTAGAGAAATGGCTGAGTTCTAATTCCTTGGCTGTGAACGCCAATATACCAACAATAATATCATCTGGCCCAACCTAAAATTTTAGTCAGGTGCCGCCCCTGTATCATCAACATACAAACAGATATACATGGCAAAAGAACCTTCCTTTTTTACAAAAACACAAGGATCACAAACAGATTGAGTATATCCTAACTCCTTAAAGAAATCTTTGATATTTTCATTCCATGCACGACTAGCCTGTTTCAAACCATAAATAATTTTCTTTTAGGCACATACTTTACCATCTACAGCAAATCCTGCTGGCTGTTCCATATAAATGGTTTCACTCAGATCACCATTGAGAAACGCGGCAGCAACGTCTACATGTTCCATATCAAAGCTCAATTCATTAGATATAGCCATAATCAATCTTAAAGTCTCTGGACAGACAACTGGAGAGTAAGTCTCGTGGTAATCAACACCCTTTTGCTGAGAAAAACCTCGAGCTACCAGTCTGGCCCTATGGCACTCGTAATTACCTGCAGCATCCTTTTTAACTTTAAAAACCCATTTGCTTTTAACAATATTCTGTCCCTCAGGCTTGTCCACTAATTCCCATGCATGAATTTTCATTAGTGCATTGTACTCCTTATCCATGGCTTGTTTCCAATCAGGATCCTTAATTGCCTCTACAGCAGAACTGGGAACAGTGTCAACTGCACTTAGGCTGCACAAAAATCCATTTCATAATCTTTATGCCAAAAAGGGGGCTGATTTTTTTCTCTGAGGTCTACCTGGTATCTCTACTTCCTCATCATTATTGTCCTTGTGCTCTACATTGACATTCTTTACAGGAATTTCCCACAATGGGGTTGGTTCATTAAAATCGGGATCACAATCCGTACCATCCAGAAACACATCCTAACTTTTTCTCATAAAAAATTACAGTTCTAGATACAATCACATGACCTGGTCGGTTTGGATCAGCTAGCCTATACCCTTTCGAACCCTCACAATATCCTACCAATATTTTTTTCTTCAGATTGAGGATCAAATTTCTTGCGTTTTACATTGGGTATCATAGACATAGTTTTACATCCAAACACACAAATGTTAGTCAGATCTACCTTCTTGCCAGTCCATACCTCTAGTGGTAACTTATCATTAAGGGCTACAGTGGGACTCCTATTTTTGAGATAAATGGCAGTATTGACAGCTTCTGTCCAATATCTCTTGACCAGCTTTGCCTGAAAAAGCATAGCTCTGGCACGTTCAACACAAGTCCTATTGAGCCTTTCTGCGACTCCACATTGCTCTGGTGTATAGGGGACAGAGAATTCTAGAACAATACCATTATTATACCAGACCCAAAACAACTGTGAACATGAGCTCGCCCAGTAGCACGCGTCCAGCTAAGCACTGTTGCCACAGTGAGACTTGCGGGAGTTGACACAGCTCTACACTCAGTATACACACGACCTTCCCCCTGAACACAAGGCGCTCCGAATGTAAGTGCATGTACGAGCTGGGGGACCTAATCCTACGAATATCTATGCTCACAACGGATTGCACACAATGTGATATGAGGCATATATAAGATATCACACAAATGTTATTCGTGCAAGTGACTACCTCCTGGTGTAGCTACCAGCATTCTTGGCTGTGGCCCAGAGGGTCCGGGTTCGATTCCCGGCTCTGCCAAGCTATTTCGTTCTAGTCTGAGGGCTGGAACAGGGTTCGCTCAACCTCGTAAGGCAAAACTAGGATCATGTGGGGTATATTCCTACCTCAGTCATCCTGAAAGTGGTTTCTCATTTCTACTCCAAGCAAATGCCGGGATGGTACCTAACGGAAGGCCACGGCCGCTTCCTATGCAAATCCTACCTCAATTACAAATATACACACTACTGTCGACCAAAGTATTATGTGCACTCGAGTTTGAAGGTTGTTTGTGAAGTAACCAATATACCTACATAAAATCCAACATCATCATTTTCGTCGTTCTATTGCACGTTATCTCATGTAGGTTTGGAATTTTAAATTTATATTTTAATATTTTTTGTCGCAGTTGGAGCACAAAAAGTGCACGTTTTTAAGGGTGTTTCAACCATGCGTCACATTTAAGAACTATCTCAAAAACCCGTCATCAGATCGAATCCAAATTTTAACACAATATACATTGGAATGTTGTATAACTGGTTTATTAATTTCAAAATGTTGCGTGTCCAAGAAAAAAAGTTGTTATCATTTTTGTAAGGTAACTTTTTCTCGGCTCGGGGTGGTTGGAAAATGTAGTTCTTATTTGCGATGTAATCCTTATACATCAAAAAAGTTATGCTGTATGACTGTGAAATACGTAAATTAACTCACTTATTTTATATCGGTTTGTATTAGTAGGCGGAAATAACACATCGTTCACCACCTACCCGCTCCGGGAAAGCTGTACAGCGTTGCTGTGATGGAGTCCATCACTTCCCAGCGAGGCACGCCATGATGCTGATGGGCTCTATTTCGGCAACGCTGTACAGCTTTTCCGGGAGCGGGTAGGTGGTGAACGATGTGTTATTTCCGCCTACAAATACAAACCGATATAAAATAAGTGAGTTAATTTACGTATTTCACAGTCATACAGCATAACTTTTTGATGTATAAGGATTACATCGCAACTAAGAACTACGTTTTCCAACCACCCCGAGCCGAGAAAAAGTTACCTTACAAAAATGATAACAACTTTTTTTTCTTGGACACGCAACATTTTGAAATTAATAAACCAGTTATACAACATTTCAATGTATATTGTGTTAAAATTTGGATTCGATCTGCTGACGGGTTTTTGAGATAATAATTCTTAAATGTGACGCATGGTTGAAACACGCTTAAAAACGTGCACTTTTTGTGTTCCAACTGCGACAAAAAATATTAAAATATAAATTAAAAATTCCAAACCTACATGAGCTAACGTAAAATAGAACGACGAAAATGATGTTATTGGATTTTATGTAGGTCTATTGGTTACTTCACAAACAACCTTCAAACTCGAGTACACATAATACTTTGGTTGACAGTAGTACAGACATCACAGTGTCACAGGTTATCAGACAAATTACACACACTCCCAAATACACGGGGATACATGACCACGATGTCGCAAAGCCCCTAAAACAAACAACAACAACTCTTGCTGTCCCCCATGATGCCCAGATTCGATTCACGGCTCAATCAAGACATTTATTTCTGGTCTCAGGCTTAGAACCGGGTACACTATGCCTCGTGAGGTAAGACCGTGAAGAGGTGAGTTTTATTCGACTCAATTAACTGGCTGTTCGACTGCCACTCGGCTGCTAAGGAACATAGTTATGAGTTCAAAACTTCAGCTCACAGCACTAACTTGTTTAGGTTCCAGTACTGAATTAATACAGCAATGCTCTCTTCGTTATCTTCCCCAGCGAAACTAAATATTTCGACACCTAACCATTCTTCACTCTAATTATCACTTCAGTTAAAGGACAGATGCTATCTCCCGAACGGCTGGTCGTACCGTCACGGGGTTTGGACTGTTAACTTCAAAATGTTCAGCTCTGTAACATAGGTTCATCTAAATAATTGGATATTTAATGATTTTCGTGCGCGGAGAGAAATAAAGATTTCGTACGGCACAGCGAGCCCAGAGGTCGCAGTTAACTAGGCAACGCCGCGCTATGCAATTGGCTGGCACGGGTGAGCGCGTGAATCTGGCTCAGTTGTTCACAGTTGTTTTGGGCCTGGTATAGCACAAAATTATTTCATTTCATCATTGTCATATTCTCCTCCATTGTCGCATCTAAATCTTTTTATTTTACCATTAATTTTATTTTCCACCATACACTTGAACTCCTTGAATTTGGATACACATTCACTTTTCCTTTTTAAGAAATAAACTAAGCTCATTCTAGAATAATCATCTGTGAATGTAACAAAACATGTGGTCCCACCATAAGATTCATTATCTCTTTCAGGAACACAAATGACACTGTGAATTAACTCGAGCACCTTTTCTGCCCTAGTGGCTGCTTAAGGGAATGGCAGTTTACTATGCTTCCCTTTCACACAGGGGATGCAAACTTCAGTTTCAGATTGAGTGAAAGATATTCCATCTGCTAATTTTTCTAACTTTGATAATCCCTGATAATTCAAAAGTCCCATTCTCTGATGCCAGAGTTCTTGAGAACAATTAGAAGATAGCAATGCAGTGTTTTCTCTTACTTTAAAAGCCTCTTCATTTTTTTCATACACAGTAGCAGAAGACATACCATCACGATCTAGCCTATAAATTCCATTCACAGCACTCCCTGTCAACACACTTTCACCTTGGATTTTTACATTATCGTCAGTAAACACATTAATACCATTTTTATCAAATACAAGTATATTACATTTACTAGCTATTTGATGTACTGACATCAAGTTGGCTGCACTATCTGGACAAAACATTACATTTGAAATGGTTGCATTGGTTTCACCTTTATTATTGATGTTTAAAGTAACACTTCCAATACCTTTACTTTTCCATCACTGAGTTGTCAGCTACTAAGATTTCCTGAGAAAGACTATGGTCAATGAAATCTGCCAAATCCTCTCTATGAGACACAGGTTTGCTGCAACGACTATCAAAATACCACTCCTCTCTGCCTAAACTTGCACTAGCTAAAGCAACAGTCAACCGTCCAAAATTTTTTATGCTTGGATTTGAATCCTGATATTGCCCACCTGGGTTGGATTGCTTCTTATTCTTTTCCTTATTTTGGGCTTTCTTCATCTTCTTCAAATCTGGGCAGTCTGGTTTCTTGTGACCTAACCTTTTACAATGATAACAAGTTGGTTGAGCAGTGTTATTCTTTCTTGACGCACTTACGGACAGAGCAGTTTCACTTTGCCTAGCAGCCTTTCCGTCATCATAATTATGAAGAAAATCTAATACTGATTCTGGAGACACCTTTTTGTTTGCAGCACCATACGCTTGAAGGAGCGAAGTGCATGAATCAGGCAAACCATGCAACATCATCGAACCAATCTTTTCATCAGTATATGTAACACCACAATCTGCAAGTTCACCACGAACACTCAAGATGTGACCGACATACTCGTCCACTGATTTATAGTTCTCCAGCCTAGCTCTGTAGAGTTTCCTCTCCAGCATGAGTTGACCAACGACGCCCTGTTCTCCGAAATCCTTGGCAAGCTTATCCCAGGCTGCTTTCGCTGTGTTGAGACCCAAGGGACTAGAGTGACAGGATGTTGCCACAGCCATTCCAATTTTGGCCATTGCTCGTTGATCACGCCCTTCATCAGTATTGTTGCCTTCAACAGATTTCCATAGTCCACAGTCTATTAGAAAGCACTTCATCTGAAACTTCCATGTTGCATAGTTCGTCCTTCCCTCCAGTTTGACTATGCCGGGTACACCAGACATCGACAATACTGTAGTTGAGGGACCTGCGCCAGTTGCCGGCATTTTTGTATAAGCCTTAAAAGCCACCAAAAATTACAGAAAGAACAGTTCACCACACAACGGGTGATGCAGCAATGCGGTCCACACGAGGTATAAAGAACGTAACCTCATTTCGTTATTTGCACATTAGATTGTTAACTTTTGTTTTTAAGCTACACATCGATGGCCTGGGCCCATAACCTGATATTAATATAGGGCAGATGGCGTAGCTTAGATATGAATAAAGTTCATTAAACTTAATAACACAAATTTTACTTGCAACATGGTGTAAATCGATACAGGAAGTGACATAGTGTGTAGAAACAAAACATATACAGTAAATACAAAAAGAGAACATATGACCAACCTTATAAAGATAAATGTCTTTAAATTATAGAAATTGTCATATTCTAACAATAACACTTAACATTGTATTGTAAGACACACTGTGTGGATAATGCCAACATTAATATCGAAGAAAAACGACTGTCATCACTTTTTGTTTCTTAGACGGTTTATTGTTTCTAATTTTAGATTGTACAATTCTGAAGAAAACAATATAAAAGAACGAAAATTCATATCGATTTTCTATATAAGAGATAAGTGTGACTATAGACACACTAGCTTGACTGTGGGATCTTTCAGAATTTCTGTTATATCACTCCTGCACTCTATATGTACTGGATCTTAGTTTACCTCACCGACAGTCAAATTCCATGCAATATCTTCCTCGCTTTCATGTCTGAAACCATGATAGTCTTTATCAAAGTCTAACTACTGAATGTCACTTTCTTCTGCATCTTAACAGTCATCCAGGTTTTGCCCTAATGTCATTGTAGTGAAGCTTGCCACGGTGGGTGAGTACTTATCGTGTCGGACTACCAACCCTAAGCTTGCTAGCTCGCTCCTGGCCGTAGTAAGTGATTTTTGAAATGCGACAAAAATCATGACACACATGTCATATGTTGTTGGCACGTTAAAGAACCCATTTGAATTCAGTAGGCCGTGTTCATAGTGGCAAAATTAATCTCGGGATATTCCGCCAACAGAAAGTTCCTCCATTCTCTACTAGAAAGTGCTATAGTGTCAAGGAGCTTAGATATCTAACCTCCTTGACTTTCATAGCATTCCAAGGAACGACAAAATTCAACATGCAAGCGGCCCTCTGGGCGTTAAATAGCAAAGCTTGCACCCGGCACCCGAGGCCATGCGATATTATCTTAGTGAGACCACCTTGCCTGTTTGAAATATCGTCGTCACAGAAGCCTACAAGCGCTTGTTTTTGTGCGAGTGTAGTAGCAGTAATCTTCTCCCACGACTTGACTGCATAGAGAGCATCCAACAAACACGGAAAGATTGGGAACTTAACGATAGATAGCGGGCCTCGCTTTCTGCATACAGCGATCTCTATCAATCTGGGCGGTCATCCTAGTAAGTTACTTAGTTATTGAGGTTTTAAGGGCCGGAACAGTGGGGTCATCTGCCCTTTCATCCTAGTAACTACTCGACGCGTGGCGGCATATGGCCTTTCAGACATGAATATCTAGATGGCAAGTATCCAGATCAAAATGTGCCATGCTTTCCTGAACCAGTCTTAACCAGGTGGTCTTCTTGGTTTCATTCTGTAGTGTACCTGTCAGAGTACTTGAAAGATATTGTGCAATTTATGAATGAAGTAGTAGGGACTGATAACTTGGTGTTGATTTTCTCTACAATGTTTCACATGACGAAATACTTGTGATTCCAAGAATTTGGCACAGACATCACTGTACTCATCCCTTTATTAGAAGGCCAGTCTTATCCAACAGTTCACGTTCTAGATGGACATCTACGGAGAATTCAGCTAGCCCTTAAACTTGCTGTTTCTGGAAATTACGGTACAAACATTAAGGAGCTGTTGGAGTGTTGTTTCAAAAAGAGGGAAAATACATTCTGGTTTAGTAAACGCTGGGTCCCATGCTCTTACAAAATTAATCAGCTTGCGATCTGTAGACCCTGGGAACAAGATGTACAAATGTGTGTGTTTGATCCAGCAGAAATAGTGCCAATGAACATCAATGAGGACCTTGCAAAGAAAATTAAGAAGTTGCCATTCTGTAGAACACTGGAAGAAAGTGAGGTGATAAGATGATACAACGAACTGCAATCTCTAATCAAGAAGCAGATGCATGACAGGACCAAGACAGACATTGTTGGAGTTGTGCAAGGAATGACATTTGTATTTCCAAAGTTCTCAGAATCTGTGTTGAAAAACGACGCTGACTGAACTGTGTTTTTTTTTTTAGCTTGCACTAAGTTAGCATGTTAAGTGATATACGTCACCGTTTGTCACAAGAAAGGAAAGGAAGATTGTAGTTTTACGTGACCGTGAATCTTGTGATTATGAGCCACGGGACCTCCTTTTTACGTGGAATCCGAACCACAGGACATGGCATTTCACTTTGAAAATCTCACATGCATTGACCGGGAATCGAACCCGGACCGCCTTGGTGAGAGGCATACAGCTAGACCGCTGAGCCACCACGCCCCTGTTTGTCACAAGAGAATTTGGATCTTTTCACTGAAGTGGACTTTGAAGGACGACTGAAATATGTCGTTAATGTACAGTATTTTAATATATAATGCATGTTATCCATGATATAAGAAAGTCCCGCCTAAAATTTATCATTTTTAAAGTACCGAAAAGTGCACTTGAAACCACCGAATTTTCCACTTTAAAATACCGCTTTTGTCACTCTGAAATCACCAAAAAATTCCTATCCCTATGTATAAGTCATGATCTAAATAAGGAATGGTGGGTGGGTTATGGACAGCGGAGGAGTAGACATCTATTACTACATCATTTCCTGATTTAATTTTTATCATTTGAAAAGGTAAGTTAGTTATTGTTGTTTTAAGGGGTGGAACTACGAGGTCATCTGCCCTCTTTGAAAAGGTATTTTGGCTAATTTCAGCACTTTAGTAAATTGATGATCTGATGATGTCTCGTTCATTGTTACACAAACGCTCGTTATGTCAGTTAGAGGTTTTCCATCAGAGTCCTTAATATTACAGCACTCATCCTTCCTTACCCCTCCCCCGGCACTGAGATTTCAATGAACCTCCATGTCGAGAATGTACTGGGTGTACATGGGGTCTGGAAAGCTGCCACAGCCAGGGTGCTCTGTCATGGCATACAACATGTAGATGACAGGGATACCTTGGTTAGTAACATTGAGAAGACTGGCCATATTGCAGCATACTGCTCACCAACATGTCGGATAATGTCATGTGAGCAGTCATACCATCCAGAACCATCAGTAAGAGTGGAGTTTCCTGAACTGATGTAAAAAATTCTTTAACTTCTGAAATTAGTCAAAATACCTGTAGTAATGGTATCTGGAGATGGTATAGTAATAGATAGAATCGAATGTTCTCGAAAGAAGACATGTTGTATTGTCCGTTTTAGCTAATATATTTTAACACAAAATCTGATAAAATGGCCCAGCTATCTCAAACAAATTGCTAGCATTTCGCCCCAGTGTACCATTGGGCTCTTCAGTTGGTATGGTACACCTCACCAAGACGCGTAACTAGTGCACACTGAGAAGGCGATTTCCAGATGCTCAATACATGTTTATCTCAGTCGTGAGCAATGTCAGTGCACTGCGGGAGTCAAGCTCCCTTTCCAAAGCAATGTTTTTCGAGAACAATCTATTCTATATCGATGCCAAGGTAAGGTTTTATTGCTTTGGAAAGGGAGCTTGACTCCCGTAGTGCACTGGCATTGCTCGTGAGGGAGATACACATGTATTGAGCATCTGTAAATCGCCTTCTCAGTGTGCACTAGTTAAGCGTCTTGGTGAGGTGTACCATACCAACTTAAGAGCCCAATGGTACACTGGGGCGAAGCGCTAGCAACTTGTTGGAGTTAGCTGGACCATTTTATCATATTTTGTGTTAAAATTTTAATAGATGTTTACTCCTCCGCTGTCTGTAACCCACCCAGCCATCCCAAATAGGATCACGATTTATATAGGCTAGATGAAATTCCAGCTGACTCCGCAATTTTTAGCATCATTGTACAGTAGGCTTATTCCCAACCCCACGCATTCGGCACTAAATTGCATCCTGCAGACCAATGGTTTTCGCCTAGACCAATAATTGTTAGGGTGGGCCGCGCTAGCTAATATAAACACCTGGTTTTTATCACGCACAGTGGGGGTAGTCACGCATCAATATTCTTTATCAAGACAAATGGTTTTGCCAATTATTTCTTTTTTCAAATAATTACAAAGTTACGTGTGTCATGTGGAGTATTTTGTATCGGACATGTTGGCAACGCTATATGACATCAATGTGCCTGCCCCAAAATTGTACCCTTGAAGATTGTCACGTAGACTGATGACTATATAAAAGTTGGTAAATGCTGATGGCAATGCATGAGTGCATTGTAAAACCATGGGGTAATGAATCAATTTTTCCATTTTTTTGTATCCTTGCTTGGGGGCTGCTTACACGGGATGAAAATGGGACCCCTGGCACATTTGCAAATGACTCGCATTGGTGAATGATACAAGGATAACGTGTTCCCAGATAATGTGCACCTATTTCTGCAGCTACAACACTCTGCTTGCTGGAGACCTGTACCAACAGCAAGACAGTGCATTGGCACAATGCTCTTGAATTGTGACCATGTGGTACAATTAGCACTCCATGGACATGAGGGTTCCTCACTGGACCTTAATCCTATTGAACACGTCTGTGATGCTGTCAAGAGAGAGAGATATATACGTCATGGACCCTACTCGGACAAATCTCTGCACATTGTAGAGGCTGTGCAGCAGTCATGTATTGGTATGGCTCCCCAACACTTCTGGTGTCCTGGGAACTCCATGCCGCATTGCTGCCATCATCAGAGCGGGGGGGTCTGCTGCCCCTTACTGAATATATACCCCTATTCAATTGCTCATCATTTATTAACATTGTCCTGTGATAGGTGAAGTCTTCTTGTATGTGTGTATAATTTATCTCATTCCCATTGATCGATGAAGTTAGGTTTGCTTCGTGACAGGGGCAATGTGATGGGGCACCCCATAAGTCGTGCAGTACAACTGCGTTGGGAAGCTGGAAGCCTGGAAATCGAAGGCTCCCAGCACAGACAGTGGCCATCGTGGTTGGGGGAATTTCCTCACTTTCTTTTCAGGCTGATGATGGGATATTATGCTACCTTATCAAAAATCCTGGGGCATCTACCCTGACCCAAGATCCTAATAATTGCAGTTTCACACTATTACAGTCTCCACAGGTTATCTGAGAAATTCGACGCATACCCAAGTGCAACTTTGGACAGACTAGTTGGCACATTACCCACGAGCGAAAAGTTTACTTAGTCCGCTTTGGGTACAGTGCTGTAAATCTGAAAAGCAACAAGGTGTGCATACAAATAAAGTGCTCTTACTGCAACACACCTCCAGCCGGTTGGCACACTTTGGCTTATGGGTAAAATGAGCAAGCAAGATTCAAGGTCTGTACCAGACAGATCTGGCCAGGTCAAACTATTTCTTCCAGTGAAGGAATTATGCTAGCAGCTATAGAATCTCCATGCTGTGATTGCACATCTACAGGGTTGCGCTAGGATGCCGTATAACTAGTGTCCCACTGGGCTGACTGGGGATATCAATTGCTTGGAAGAGGTACTTTTCCCTTTTCACAACTTTTACAAGGCAGATTATTGGGAATGTATTATTTATGATTTACACACTGTACCTTTCTGGGAGTCATTAGAAGTTGATTTCAATTTGAATTGTCACTGCTGCACCGGAAATATTTGTTTTATTACGTAAATAAATTATTTTACTTCTTGCTCATTTGGTGACAGTGGCCATGACACATTGATGTCCTACACTACGTCATTCCAGTTGCCAACTTGTCCAATACAAAATACACCACACGACACATGAATAAAGAAATAAAAGGCAAAACCATTGGCCTGGATAAAGATTATTGATGCGTGACAAAAGCCAGGGGTGTTTATATTCATTATTAGCTATTGTTCTAGGTGAAAACCATTGGTCTGGATAAAAATATTGGTCTAGGCGAAACCATTAGCCTGGATAAAGATTATTGATGCGTGACTACTCCCACTGTGCGTGGCAAAAGCCAGGGGTGTTTATATTAGCTAACGTGGCCCTTGCTACCTAACAATTATCATTGGTCTAAGCGAAAACCATTGGTCTGCTGGATGCGATATAGTACCAAATGAGTGGGGTTGGCAATAGGGTAGGCTACATGAGCGAAAATGGCTGAATCAGCTGGAATTTTGCCTATATAGGTAGTGTTCATATTAGGGATGGCTGGGTGGGTCACAGACAGCGGAGGAGTAAACATCTATTACTACATCATCTCCAGATATTTTCCAGACTATTAATTCAGGTAATTTGGTTAATTTCAGTACTTTAAGAATTTTGTACCGAAAAGTACCTCTTCTGAATATTTACTGCTGGGATCTGGTTGTTAGGCAGCATAACAAATCCCCATCTGTCTGGCCGAGTAACCTGTGCTCTGTTCATATCAAGTCATGTCAAGTGGCAGAACACCTCTCACAAACAGGCTCATTCAAATGTTCTGAATCAAATCGAACATAGTGAGCTTTCAAATCACATTACGACCAAGTGACACATGCTTCTCAAGCAAGCACTCCCTAAAAACAGGGATTTGAGAATTGAAAGTTCCTGTTTACCACAATCTGCAGTTAGTTCAAAGCAAACTTCACGTCGCCAGATCAATGGATCGCTTCCCTGCCTATGCCTTAAGGGGACGCTATACTGAAATTTCTAACTTCTATATTTTTCATTGAATTTTTACCAATTTTGTTTCTGAGATAGCCCTTTTCAAGTAAAGTAATGTGACCAAGTTTGAATATTGTACCTATAATACTTTCTGAGAAGGACTTTTTAAATGCCATTTTACTACCATCTTTAAAAAAGTATCTTGCATCACAATATTTTTCCAATTGGTACCAAAGTTCCCACAAACCTTCTCAATACCTATGCTAACAAAAGTTAGTGTCACAGTTTGATGTTTGACAAACACATTAGCGTGTAGATTTTAAAAAAATGTATTTTTTTTTTAAATTTTATTTTTAACTTAACATGATTCTGAATTTGGTAGGTCAAAAATACTTTTGAATAGTCTTTTCACAGCAGATTGCATACTAATATTTGTGCACCAACTATCTAGCTACTTCTGTGTAAAATTTTACTTGTATCAGGCAAAAACTGCATGACAAGGGACTTTTTTATGAAAGAAAACATTAAAATTTTAAGCCATAAAATGCAAAATAAAAATCTATGCAACTTCACTCACTTTAGAACTGCCCTGCACTATAGGTATGCCATTCAGACTGCTTTCTTAGCTCCTTCCTGTCACCTGAGCACAGTTTCCTACTTGGTCTTATGCGCTTTTGGTCTCGCTGGGTACTGATTTTCACAGCAGAGGTTGGTGCTGGCTTCCCTCTGATGGACTGTAGGACTTCAAGTGTTCTAGCACACCCCATGTTGAACTCACTCACAATACTATTACTACCAGTAGCACTAAAAAAATTGAAGTAATTTTATGAAATAAATTTCAGCGCAAGGAGTGAAACCATGGTTATTAGTATTTATTTCACTAATAATGGGTCACATAGTAGAACAACTGAGCATTGAGGTGCAAAATATCACCTCCACACGTCGATTCTTCAATAGCATTTGAAATCCCAGTAAGCAAGACTTCAGAAACACATCATTTCTTAGCAGCAACTGGACGGGGCGTGTCGAGTAGCGCATGGAACAATTAAATGCCACCGCAGCACTATTGAAAAATGGCGGTATTTAAGAAATAAAAACATTTTTTGATAGTGGACATATCCGGGTATTTTTTTAGTGCTATAAACCCAAATTCGATATTTTCCTTGAAATTCATGAAATTTCTGTATAGTGTCCCCTTAATGAGTCATTCCATATCTAACCATCATGCTTAAATGCCATTTTCAATCTTGCCTGCTTCAGTTTCAATGAAACAATAACTGTGTGCGAGATGACGTATAGGTTTTTTATAGGGATGGGTCCTCAATGCTTTTGATACCTCAATACTTGCATGGTGTAGACTTTTGAGTGATATGCATTAAAACACTTGGTTAAGGCTGTTTGGCCTAATCAATATTTGATTTATCCTATTGGCCTATTCTATTTGGACATGTTCGAGCCTCTACTTCGCCCATCTTCAGCTAATGTTTGTATCAATTAAAATGCTAACCACATGGATATGGCCTGGAGGGAGTAGAGAATGTGGGGAAAAACCACACTCGGGATAGTGTATCACGGTTGTGATGGGTAATGTAACACCCATGGCTAAGCCGCGATGTCTACGTATTCTATATTAAGTTATAATTTTTATCTACCAGATCTAAGGTAAATGCACCAGTGGTCGTCATGTTAAGGAAGATTTAGTCAAGAAAATACCTTATTCATTTTGGTAAATTTAATCAACAAAAGCACTGTACCTAACCTCAAACTCTACTCAAACCCGAAGATATTCGTTTTAGGAAAAATTATAAAAAGTGTTTTTTTGCGCTAGTCCTCGGCACAATGTCTTGGGATTTTTCCTATATTCGTCACCCGTTTGCACCAATTGCCATCACAGTGTTAGTTTTCCTTGTCTGCTGTTTATAATGCATTTCTGTCAATTGTTGCGTAAGACACCGATTTATCGACTTGGAGGCTAACATTTATGAATAAAACATTACCAGTAATTGCTTTTTTTAATAAAAAATGAAATGTTAAAAAAAATCGGAATCGGGAATGGTGGGTAGAAGACATACGGGCATGAAAATATCGTAATTCTGCACTAAACAAGTGAGACCACGGCATAACAGCCCGGAAAATGACCATTCACTGAGGCCTAACACCAATTGTTGTTGCCAAAAGTTTCGAAAATCCCTCTTCTTCAGTGCGGTATCTTTGCTATTAGCAACCCTCTGAATTCGCCACTCATGTACACTTTTCTTCCAGGTAGTCTTTCGTGGCTTAAAAACCCCTACATCCATGGGTTGAAGTACGTGTGTGGCATTAGGTAGTAAAGCCACCAAAACAATTCCATGATCCTCGCAAAATTTACTAGTATGTATGGTAAAGTGTGAGAAGTGCCCGTCTATGAATAGAATGACAGGGAGAGGAATCTCTTTCTCAACCAACCAAGGATGAAATATGTTACTGAGAAATTCGTAAAACACTTCCCCCGTCATCCACCCATTCGGTGATTTGCCAATGCCCCAGTGTGCTGGCATTGCGGCAATGTCGTCTTGCGGCAGACGTTCATACTTGAACACTACAAGGGAAGGAGAAATATCGCCGTGGGCATTGCCTGTTTTCTACCGTTGAGCATTCTTTCTCACCTGAATTCACTTGCTGTTATATTGTCTTGTCACCCCTGTTTGCCAGCACTTTGTTACCTTTCGGATTGAGAAAGAAAGCCGTCTCATCAGCGTTGAACAGTCGCCGAGGGTCTGACAAAATGTACTGGAAGTAGTTTTACTCCAAATAGCTGTAGACTTATAAAAACCAGGTTTTAATTTGATGTTCTCTAATTGCAGCACGGCTTACTGTCAAATTTTGGGGGGTTCGTAAAGATAGACCTGGATTTCCTTTTAGGAAAGATTCACACCATTCCCTTCCTGGCTGCCCATCTTTGAAAGGGAAGTCCGTCTTCAATTCTTGTGTGAGTCACTGGACGCTATTTTGCAAATCGTCCTTTGTTACCGGGAACCCCGCTTTTCCTAGTGAGATTACCCATTGAACTAGGATAGCTTCTTCATCCTTTGTTAAAACCCCATCTTCCTCTCTCTAGGAGATTTTCCTTAATTTTGTCCGAGAGGGTGTTTCTCGGAACACCATTCCTCTCCGCGGCCTTTTTAATACTCATGCCGTCCTCCACAACGGCCTTAATAGCAGCTTCCATTTGCTGAATATCAATTCAGAACTGTGCATTTCGACTCATTGCCTGAAAGCAAAGATTTAGCCTTAGAATAATATAATATTTTTCGTATCAATAAAAAATAAAAAAATCCTCTGTAGCACGCCTAGCTAAAAAAAACTAGGCCTACTGAGGTGCGGCCGTCAAGAAGAGAGACCTACGTAATAATGACAATACACTGTAAAGGTTTATTGGTTGCGAAACGTTAACACAAACTTTAACATTATCGTGCACTACTGTTCGTCATGAATGTGCTCTAAAGATAGTCAGCTATGATGACTATTGGGCACGATGATCAAATGATAATTTAATTAATACAGGGTGCTTTAGAACTACGTTATAAGTATAGTGTGGTGTTGTACAGTGTAGGTATTACTACTAGTGGAGTGACACAGTGTGGTGCAATAGCACCTAGTGTAGTGTTATACAGTGTAGGTATTACTACTAGTGGAGTGGGGCGGTGTGGTGCAATAGCTCCTAGTGTAGTGTTATACAGTGTTGGTATTGCTACTAGTGGAGTGGGGCAGTGTGGTGCAATAGCACCTAGTGTAGTGTTATACAGTGTAGGTATTACTCTTTTCATTACCAACACGCAGTTCCGGCTACCTGACCGCTTCAAAACCACGTGGATGCATCCTCGTTCCAAACATTGGCACATTCTTGATTATATCATTACCCGGCAATGTGATAAGAGGGACACTCTTATTACCAGAACAGCAAGGAATATAGACGATTGTTGGACAGATCATAAACTTCTTATATGTAAGCTCAGGATATCCATCAGACCTAAACCACCTAGGAACATCAAAAATTTGCCAAGAAAGAAGTTTAATACATCCAAACTTCAGGATGAATCCATGTACAAACATTTTGGAAACAGGATCGTCACCCAGTTATCAGAAAACCCAGTAACAAATGATATTCAGCAAGAATGGGCCACATTACAGAAGATTATCACACAGTCAGCTGAGGAAGCCATTGGTTTTATAGTGCGGAAAAGACAAGACTGGTTTGATGACAACAATGAGGAAATTCTGTCTCTCATCAATGCCAAAAGGAATGCCTATCTTGCCCATCTTCAAGACCCAACTTCCAACACAAAGAGAGATAAACTACTGGAACTCAAGGGTAAATGCCAGACGCAGATAAGGCATATTAAAAATACTTGGTGGCAACAGAAGGCTCAGGAACTGCAGAGACTATCGGATGCTCGAGACTTGAGGAACTTCTATGCCGTACTCAAGGAAATATATGGACCATCTCGCTCATCATCAGGTACACTGAAAAGCGCCGATAATTCTACTACCTTTACTGATAGTCAAGAAATCTTGGAACGCTGGAAGGAGCACTTCTCCAATCTCCTAAATCGTCCATCAGAAGCTGCTGAAGACTTCCTCTGTGATGTGCCGCAACAACCTGAACAACTGTGGTTGGCAGTACCTCCTACTTATCATGAATTCAGTGCAGCTCTCACCCAATTGAAACCCAGAAAAGCACCTGGCCCAGATAACAACCCTCTGGAACTAATTCAAGCCGGAGGTCATTCCCTCAAAACAAGAATTTTCATCCTTATCCTCAGAATATGGGAATCGAGAAAGGTACCTGGAGACCTAAAGAATGCCACTATTGTCACTATCTTTAAAAAGGGTGATCGCAGTGTTTGTGGCAACTACCGTGGTATATCACTGCTATCAATTGTGGGGAAGATTCTTGCAAGAATTCTACTTAACCGCCTCAAGGTTATCTCTGAGAGGATCCTCCCAGAGTCACAATGCGGATTTAGAACTTCCAGAAGCACAATTGACTTGATTTTCTGTGTGAGACAGCTACAAGAAAAATGTAGAGAACAACAGAATCCACTCTTCTTAGTCTTTTATGACTTGGAAAAGGCATTTGATTCTGTTCCAAGACCAGCCATGTGGGCAGTGCTGAAGCGGTTTGGTTGCCCTCAGCGTTTTGTAGATCTAATCAAAGCTCTCCATGATGGCATGACAGGTCAGGTTTGCCATCAGAATGAGATGTCCGATGAATTTCCCATTACCCATGGACTGAAACAAGGATGTGTTCTGGCTCCAACGCTTTTTGCGCTGTACTTGGCTGCAATGCTTTATGATTCACCCACAAACATCCCAGGTGTGGAGATCAAGTATCGTTTTGATGGAGGGCTTTTCAACCTAACTCGTCTCCGCTCCTTGAGGAAAACTCGGGTTACTAACATGTTGTATGCAGATGATGCTGCGTCACCAACTCTCACACCAGAAGAGCTGCAAGAGTCAGTTAACTGTTACTAAAGTGCATGTGATCGCTTTGGTCTTACCATAAATGTCAATAAGACTAAAGTCTTGGCACAACCTTCACCAGGCACACCTCTTCCTCAGTTCAATATCTCCATTTCAAATTTGCCATTAGAACAGGTTGACCACTTCTCGTACCTGGGCAGTACCATTTCTGTGAGCTGTACCTGTGAGCAGGATGTGGATAAGAGAATTGGTGCAGCCCATGCAGCATATGGACGATTAGCGCACCGGGTCTTCATGAATAAAGATCTATCCATGAGTACAAAGCTTATGGTGTACAAAGCAGTAGTCATTTCTACATTGTTGTATGGTTGTGAAACGTGGACCCTTTACCGACGTGATCTTAGGAAGCTTGAGCGTTTCCACCTACAAAAACTTCGATCAATCCTGAGGATTAAATGGGAAGACCACATTACCAATATTGCTGTTCTGGAAAAGGCTCAAATCAACAGCATAGAATCATCCATAATAGGTCACCAATTTAGATGGATTGGTCATGTCCATCGGATGGATGATGTGAGATTACCTCGTCAAATGCTATATGGTGAGTTATGCTATGGCACCAGACCTCATGGTGGTCCTAAGAGGCGCTACAAGGACCAATTTAAGCAGACCCTGAAATTGACAGGTCTTGATTCACAAACCTGGGACATGCTGGCTGAAGACCGCTCAACTTGGCGCCGTACCATCTCGGATACTGTAAAGACGTTTGAAAGGGATCGACGCATACATGAAGAGGCCAATCGTCAAGCTAGGAAACTTCGAGCAGCCCAACCACGTCCTCCTCCAGCAATACTATGCGACTTGTGTGGTCGCTTGTTCCATGCCAGGATTGGACTCTTTAGTCACCGTAAACACATCCGCAAACTGGACTGAAGGAAGAAGATTTATACTCGGATTCGAGTTAAAGCCGATGATGAGGTATTACTACTAGTGGAGTGACACAGTGGGGTGCAATAGCTCCTAGTGTAATGTTATACAGTGTAGGTATTACTACTAGTGGAGTGACACAGTGGGGTGCAATAGCTCCTAGTGTAGTGTTATACAGTGTTGGTATTACTACACACATCAAAAAAAGTTTTGCATCACCTCGGTTCCCAGATCTCCGGCATATAGACGTTGACTGTGTATATTGTATCCAAGATACAGTCCCTTTGACTGTTCATAGATGTCACTAAAACTGCTCAAAGATGTAAACAACCATGCATGAGCAGGGCCTATTAGACGGAGGGGGTACGACAGCCGATCAGTTCCAGTCATTCCACCAGGACGAAGGTACGCTGCTCATGTTGTCTGTAGTTCTACCATGCCTAGAAGGTCAATACCGCAGTTCGATCGCGTCCGCATTGTTACTTTGTGTCAAGAAGGGCTCTCAACCAGGGAAGTTTCCAGGCGTCTCAGAGTGAACCAAAGCGATGTTGTTCGGACATGGAGGAGGTACAGAGATACAGGAACTGTCGATGACAGGCCTCGCTCAGGCCGCCCAAGGGCTACTACTGTAGTGGATGACCGCTACTTACGGATTGCCGCTCGGAGGAACCCTGACAGCAATGCCACCATGTTGAATAATGCGTTTCGTTCAGCCACAGGACGACGTGTTTCAACTCAAACTGTGCGCAATAGGCTGCATGATGCGCAACTTCACTCCCGACGTCCATGGCGAGGTCCAGCTTTGCAACCCCGACACCATGCAGCGCGGTACAGATGGGCCCAACAACATGCTGAATGGACCCCACGGAATTGGCATCACGTTCTCTTCACCGATGAGTGTCGCATATGCCTTCAACCAGACAATCGTCGGAGACGTGTTTGGAGGCACCCTGGTCAGGCTGAACGTCTTAGACACACTGTCCAGCGAGTGCAGCAAGGTGGTGGTTCCCTGATGTTTTGGGGTGGCATTATGTGGGGCCGACGTACGCCACTGGTGGTCATGGAAGGCTCCGAAACGGCTTTACGATACCTGAATGACATCCTCCGACCCATAGTGCAACCATATCGGCAGAATATTGGAGAGGCATTTGTCTTCATGGACGACAATTCTCGACCTCATCGTGCACATCTTGTGAATGCGTTCCTTCAAGATAACGACATCGCTCGACTACAGTGGCCAGCATGTTCGCCAGACATGAACCCTATCGAACATGCCTGGGATATGTTGAAAAGGGCTGTTTATGGACGTCTTGACCCACCAACCACTCTGAGAGATTTACGCCGAATTGTCGTTGAGGAGTGGGACAATTTGGACCAACAGTGTCTTGATGAACTTGTGGATAGTATGCCACGGCGAATACAGGCATGCATCAATGCAAGAGGACGTGCTACTGGGTATTAGAGGTAGTGGTGTGTACTGCAATCTGGACCACAAATGCTGAAAGTCTAGCTGTATGATGGTACAACATGCAATGTGTGGGTCTCATGAGCAATAAAACGAGCTGAAATGTTGTTTGTGTTGATCTCTATTCCCTTTGTATTTAACGGTTCCGGAACTCTTCGAACCGAGGTGATGCAAAACTTTTTTTGATGTGTGTACTAGTGGAGTGGGGCAGTGTGGTGCAATAGCTCCTAGTGTAATGTTATACAGTGTTGTATTAATACTAGTGGAGTGACACAGTGGGGTGCAATAGCTCCTAGTGTAGTGTTATACAGTGTTGGTATTACTACTAGTGGAGTGGGACAGTGTGGTGCAATAGCTCCTAGTGTAATGTTATACAGTGTTGGTATTACTACTAGTGGAGTGGGGCAGTGTGGTGCAATAGCTCCTAGTGTAATGTTATACAGAGTTGGTATTACTACCAGTGGAGTGGGGCAGTGTGGTGCAATAGCTCCTAGTGTAATGTTATACAGAGTTGGTATTACTACCAGTGGAGTGGGGCAGTGTGGTGCAATAGCACCTAGTGTGGTGTTGTACAGTGTAAGTATTACTACTAGTGGAGTGGGGCAGTGTGGTGCAATAGCTCCTAGTGTAATGTTATACAGTGTAGGTATTACTACTAGTGGAGTGACACAGTGTGGTGCAATAGCACATAGTGTAGTGTTATACAGCGTTGGTATTACTACTAGTGGAGTGGGGCGGTGTGGTGCAATAGCACCTTGTGTAGTGTTATACAGTGTAGGTATTACTACTAGTGGAGTGGGGCAGTGTGGTGCAATAGCTCCTAGTGTGGTGTTGTACAGTGTAGGTATTGCTACTAGTGGAGTGGGGCAGTGTGGTGCAGTAGCACGTAGTGTTGTACAGTGTAGGTATTACTACTAGTGTAGTGGGACAGTGGGGTGCAATAGCTCCTAGTGGAGTGTTATACAGTGTTGGTATTACTACTAGTGGAGTGGGGCAGTGTGGTGCAATAGCACCTAGTGTGGTGTTGTACAGTGTAGGTATTACTACTAGTGGAGTGGGGCAGTGTGGTGCAATAGCACCTAGTGTGGTGTTGTACAGTGTAGGTATTACTACTAGTGGAGTGGGGCAGTGTGGTGCAATGGCACCTAGTGTGGTGTTGTACAGTGTAGGTATTACTACTAGTGGAGTGGGGCGGTGGTGTGCAATAGCTCCTAGTGTAGTGTTATACAGTGTTGGTATTACTACTAGTGGAGTGGGGCAGTGTGGTGCAATAGCTCCTAGTGTAGTGTTATACAGTGTTTAAATATATATATATGGATAGTATGATCAAGTAGGGAGTGATAGAGGAGTAACACCTCTTTAAAAAACCCTGGCCCAGCTGGCCCGGCTGGTAGTACCTTGTTAGGGTCCCTTGCCAGGGTTACGGTGAAGTCCTCAACGGTACCTGCAGTGAAAGAGGTGAACTCTGGCACAGTGTGGTTGGCGGAAGGGGCAGCCTATTGCTCAGGTTTAATAGGGCAAACTATTGTCCATAGTTATGATGGGCAGGTTTTGGCCCAACGGCAAAATGAGCGGAGGAGGAGCCAATCACTCTCGTGGCTCCCACCGGTCATAGAGGTGGAAGAGGCCATGCCAGACGGACTGGCTGTAAAGGCGCACCTCAGTAGTACTTGACTATGCGGCAGTTCGTTGCAGTCTCTGTGTTCGGTCCTGCATGTCTCATTCTTTGTGAGCCGCAGGATAAGGCTCAGAGATCATAGTGTGTGGGTCTCGTCCTGGTAAGCTGAGATCCACCCTAAACAAATTCACGCCAGTGGCACTTCTTCCGAACGTCACTTTTCAAAGTCAAACGGCGATGGGATATGGACGGTGGGGGCAGGTTATGGATGTAACTGGAAGCCCCTAGTTCGGACCTGCACGTTGGCAGCAGATGTGTGATGGTCGTCTTCCGGTGACTCTGTGACTACTCAGGAATTCGGTCCTGCATCTGTGTTTGGGCAGGCCTATTTAGGATCACTGCTGCCCACCCCACATGGGGAAGGCCCTAGAAAAGGTGGGCTAAACATCGGAAGTCACAATCTTGGTCCGGCTGGGCAACCGCACTCAGCAGGTCACCCCTCATGCGGTCGAAACTCAAAAACAGTAAAGAATCACAAATTGATTATTGGATCATGGAACATCAGAACCTTGCTTGATTTGGACAATAACATTAGACCTGAGAGAAGGTCAGCTCTTGTAACCCATGAGTTATCAAGACTCAACGTTGACATTGCTGCTCTCAGTGAAACTAGGCTGTCTTCTGAAGGCAAGATTACTGAATCTGGAACAGGATATACCATCTTCTGGAAAGGAAAGGAGGAGGGTGAATGTCTTATTCATGGTGTGGGCTTCGCTGTGAAGACCAAACTGGTAAATTATCACCAACTTACGCCCATTGCAATCAGCGAAAGGCTCATGACTCTCCGCATACCACTCTCAGGAGGTTCCTTTATGACACTCATCTCTGCCTATGCTCCTACCTTAGATTCTGATGATGAAGTAAAGGCTCAGTTCTATAATCAGCTAAGTGAAATCATCTCCAAGGTACCATCTGCAGATAAACTCTTGCTCCTCGGTGACTTCAATGCCAGAGTTGGGAAAGATCACAGGCTATGGAATAATGTGATGGGCAAACAGGGACTTGGAAAATGTAATCCCAATGGACTGTTGCTTCTTGGTCTTTGTGCAGAACACGAACTTTTCATTACCAACACGCAGTTCCGGCTACCTGACCGCTTCAAAACCACGTGGATGCATCCTCGTTCCAAACATTGGCACATTCTTGATTATATCATTACCCGGCAATGTGATAAGGAGGACACTCTTATTACCAGAACAGCAAGGTATATAGACGATTGTTGGACAGATCATAAACTTCTTATATGTAAGCTCAGGATATCCATCAGACCTAAACCACCTAGGAACATCAAAAATTTGTCAAGAAAGAAGTTTAATACATCCAAACTTCAGGATGAATCCATGTACAAACATTTTGGAAACAGGATCGTCACCCAGTTATCAGAAAACCCAGTAACAAATGATATTCAGCAAGAATGGGCCACATTACAGAAGATTATCACACAGTCAGCTGAGGAAACCATTGGTTTTATAGTGCGGAAAAGACAAGACTGGTTTGATGACAACAATGAGGAAATTCTGTGTCTCATCAATGCCAAAAGGAATGCCTATCTTGCTCCATCTTCAAGACCCAACTTCCAACACAAAGAGAGATAAACTACTGGAACTCAAGGGTAAATGCCAGACGCAGATAAGGCATATTAAAAATACTTGGTGGCAACAGAAGGCTCAGGAACTGCAGAGACTATCGGATGCTCGAGACTTGAGGAACTTCTATGCCGTACTCAAGGAAATATATGGACCATCTCGCTCATCATCAGGTACACTGAAAAGCGCTGATAATTCTACTGTCTGTCTGTTAGGTAGTCAGCCCGAAGGCTGGTTAGATCCTCAAAAAGCACCGCCGTTAATTTATGTGAGTAGATACCCACAAAAACCCCAGGCAGCGCTATATTGAGGCGTTCTAGGCAACTACCTTTACTGATAGTCAAGAAATCTTGGAACGCTGGAAGGAGCACTTCTCCAATCTCCTAAATCGTCCATCAGAAGCTGCTGAAGACTTCCTCTGTGATGTGCCGCAACATCCTGAACAACTGTGGTTGGCAGTACCTCCTACTTATCATGAATTCAGTGCAGCTCTCACCCAATTGAAACCCAGAAAAGCACCTGGCCCAGATAACATCCCTCTGGAACTAATTCAAGCCGGAGGTCATTCCCTCAAAACAAGAATTTTCATCCTTATCCTCAGAATATGGGAATCAAGAAAGTTACCTGGAGACCTAAAGAATGCCACTATCGTCACTATCTTTAAAAAGGGTGATCGCAGTGTTTGTGGCAACTACCGTGGTATATCACTGCTATCACTTGTGGGGAAGATTCTTGCAAGAATTCTACTTAACTGCCTCATGGTTATCTCTGAGAAGATCCTCCCAGAGTCACAATGTGGATTTAGAACTTCCAGAAGCGCAATTGACTTGATTTTCTGTGTGAGACAGCTACAAGAAAAATGTAGAGAACAACAGAATCCACTCTTCTTAGTCTTTTATGACTTGGAAAAGGCATTTGATTCGGTTCCAAGACCAGCCATGTGGGCAGTGCTGAAGCGGTTTGGTTGCCCTCAGCGTTTTGTAGATCTAATCAAGGCTCTCCATGATGGCATGACAGGTCAGGTTTGCCATCAGAATAAGATGTCCGATGAATTTCCCATTACCCATGGACTGAAACAAGGATGTGTACTGGCTCCAACGCTTATTGCGCTGTACTTGGCTGCAATGCTTTATGATTCACCCACAAACATCCCAGGTGGTGAGGTCCGCTTTTCAACCTAACTCGTCTCCGCTCCTTGAGGAAAACTCAGGTTACTAAGGTTACTAACATGTTGTATGCAGATGATGCTGCGTCACCAACTCTCACACCAGAAGAGCTTCAAGAGTCAGTTAATTGTTACAAAAGTGCATGTGATCGCTTTGGTCTTACCATAAATGTCAATAAGACTAAAGTCTTGGCACAACCTTCACCAGGCACACCTCTTCCTCAGTTCAATATCTCCATCTCAAATTTGCCATTAGAACAGGTTGACCACTTCTCGTACCTGGGCAGTACCATTTCTGTGAGCTGTACCTGTGAGCAGGATGTGGATAAGAGAATTGGCGCAGCCCACGCAGCGTATGGACGATTAGCGCACCGGGTCTTCATGAATAAAGATCTGTCTATGAGTACAAAGCTTATGGTGTACAAAGCAGTAGTCATTTCTACATTGTTGTATGGTTGTGAAACGTGGACCCTTTACCGACGTGATCTTAGGAAGCTTGAGCGTTTCCACCTACAAAAACTTCGATCGATCCTGAGGATTTAATGGGAAGACCGCATTACCAATATTGCTGTTCTGGAAAAGGCTCAAATCAACAGCATAGAATCATCCATAATAGGTCACCAATTTAGATGGATTGGTCATGTCCATCGGATGGATGATGTGAGATTACCTCGTCAAATGCTATATGGTGAGTTATGCTATGGCACCAGACCTCATGGTGGTCCTAAGAGGCGCTACAAGGACCAATTTAAGCAGACCCTGAAATTGACAGGTCTTGATTCTCAAACCTGGGACATGCTGGCTGAAGACCGCTCAACTTGGCGCCGTACCATCTCGGATACTGTAAATACGTTTGAAAGGGATCGACGCACTCATGAAGAGGCCAAGCGTCAAGCTAGGAAACTTCGAGCAGCCCAACCACGTACTCCTCCAGCAATACTATGTGACTTGTGTGGTCGCTTGTTCCATGCCAGGATTGGACTCTTTAGTCACCGTAAACACATCCACAAACTGGACTGAAGGAAGAAGATTTATACTCTGATTCGAGTTAAAGCCGATGATGATAAGTATATTGCCGCTGTTAGGTCTTACAAGGAGAAATGACAATGTGCCAGTTTTCGTCACAAATGACGAGCATTGGTAAAGTGCGTTTTTTTTAATCCAGTGTTCGTCACCGGCATTTCTAACAAAATTACGCACATGAGCACGAAATAACAAATCACATGTTACCGAAACAATTACCAACTATATCACGCACATGTAACATTTTAAAGTGTCGGAAGATAACACGTATGCACATAATTAACTCGCGGGCCTGCTTACAAGGGGAGGATACGATGCATGGGTCACCGATTCGAACCATCTTTAGTACACGTGTAGGACATGACCAGGCGTATATCAGGTGCTAGTAGTAAGGTGCGCTTCTCAGCCGTTTCCGAGAAATTAATTAATTGCAATAAATGCAGTGCGGCGTCTACTGTATGCGCGTTGTATGCCAGCAAGAATCCAACGAACGTGTGGTGCAGGGGTAAGAGCCCTGCTTCGTAAGCGTGGGATCGCTGGATCAAATCCCACTGGTGAGCCTTTGCGTTGTTTTTTTTTCTTCTTTTTTTTTTTGGTAGAAAGATTGGCAATTCATACAACTGTAGGTGTCGTGAATACTGTTTATTTTTCAGTCAATTGTAATAACGTGTTATGTGAGCCGGAAAAGGGAGTCTGAAATCATCGTATCCGGGTCAATGTTAGTGACATTACATAATGTATAGTATTGGCATTGCAAATACATCGGTATTGTACACGGTCAGGTATATTCTAATATATGTATACATTTATACATTGAAGGCCCAGTCTGTTCCGTTCATTGCATGTCTGTCTACCATCAGACCACCCTGTACCCCGCAAGCAGTGACTCGTGCTATGGGTGGTGGTTGGAAATAGCCAATGCTTACCAAAAAAAACACAACACACTGCAAAGGCTGTGATTCGATCCAGTGATCCCGCGCTTACGAAGCAGGGCTCTTGCCGCTGCACCACGCGCTCGTTGGGTTCTTGCTATACTCTGATTTACAAAAGATGCTCCGTGAAAGCTGTCATTCGCTTGATGGGTGAGGTGAGGATCGGAGACGAGAGGGGGTAACGGTCTCCATGGCAACAGTGAGCAATGTTGCAATGTATGCCGACACAGCAGTAAGCACTCAGTGTGTCTTCACTCGTCACGGTCATTAGACCGCCAGTATTTGTGTCTTCCTGCAAGCCTCTTGGAATGCTATGAGTCATGATCTGCCTCAGTGGCAAAGCAGCATTTCCCCATGTGCTAGCTTTGACAGCTGTCAGCGAGCTTTATTGGTAATTCAGAGTATAGCGTAAAACGCACATGGACGCCGCACTGTAATTGCAATTAATTAATTTCTCAAATGGCTGAGAAGGGCACCTTACTACTTGCACCTGATATACGCCTGGCCATGTCCTACACGTGTACTAAAGATCGTTCGAATCGGTTACCCATACATCGTATCCTCCCCTTGTTAGCACAAGCGAGAAGCAAATGGCGCGTCAAGACAGCTCAGCTAACAGGAGATGTTTGACGCTGGGAATCACCTATTACATCACACGCATGATTTCGCTAAGTTGCTCCCTATTGGTAACGAAGGTATGACGCATCTCATAAGACTTCGTGCGTTGAGAAAGACCCGTTGACATGCTTATTTTTTGTACTGATATACGAGAGTGACGAAGACTGGCTCAATGATGAAAACCGGTACAGTTACCTTATATCTTGCTTTACAGTATGCTTTTCATCGGTTTTGCTTTTGTCCAATTTCCTTACATGTCTATGAGCATGGTACTCGATGAGGGATCAATCCCCCAGAGCCAAATAATAAAAATATGTAATTCAATGAAATGCTTATTTTGATTGAAACCAATGGTGGGATTGATTGCGACTGAATTATGTACTTTATATTTACTAATTTGAGTACATTTCTCTTGACTCGTGTAATATTTTGTTACCTAAACTTAACAATAGCTTAAGCAAAATTGTTCATTTTCGAGCTTTTGCAAATTGATGGGTGAAAATAAAACGTATCAAATGCTATCAAGATCAGACATGAAAATTTGTCTCATTGATTATGTCTCTTTTTTCCCAAACCCCCCTCCTCGACCTGCTCATCCCCCTCCAGAAGCAAATTCCAGTTACACCACTGGTACCCAATCTAAGGTTTGCAAACACTTGAGAATCTTTTCCCATACAGTGATACGACCTTCTTCCTTTAATAATATTAATTCTCCACTTTGCAATTTCTCCTTCACAGTAGGCTTTCCATTTATTTGCTATATCACAACTTATTGTACTCACATTACTAACTGCCGAAACACCACAAACACAAACCAAGTGCTGTTGCAACAAGTTCTGATAAACCTACCAGGTTATGGCGAGCCTACAGGCAGGCATTGAACTGAACGAATGTTCAGGGTTTGGGCTCTTGTTACAGTTGCAGTGTGGTTGGTGTATTCAGGCGAAGGCAGGTTCAATATTGTTGGTGAGATTTGGCACCCGCCGGTATCGACCTCCATCCTGATCGATAGGCGCAACTAGCGCCCTCAACTAAGTTTTAAACTGTTCGTTTTATGATCTGTTCACGGCACAACGCATTTAAACAGTTCATGTATTTTGTGTTAAATAAATCAGTTGAGTTACATTTAAACGAGCGTTACATTTCATTGCCGCTTTAAAACCTCTAATAGGTCATGGACCCAGAACGATTGGCTCAGATTTAAATTAACTGAAAACTGGAAACAGCGGAGACACAAAGAGAAGAACGTGTCGAATCGGCAGACATCTTGCTCACTCGAGAAACTTCTGGACATCGACAAAGCGAGAAGGAACAAACGCCGTCTTCTCGAATATTGTGTGCTTGATCGTGAGTGAACAGTGAAAAAGCCAATCGCGAGTGTTTGGACAATAACACGCGATGCGAATTTTGGCGTATTGCGAGTGTTTTGGACTACAACACGTGATGCAAGAAAACGTGCTTAACGTGCGAGTTGTGTACAAACGCGCACGACACGAAATTCAGTAGGCCTATTTGCGAGTGTTCCGGACAATAGGACGCGACGCAAAGTGTATGGCCGGTTGTGAGTGTTTCAAACAATAACACGCGGCACAGCAAATTTATTGTGAACAATCGTGAGTGTTCCGGACAACACGCGGCACGATTGAAGTGAGACAATGAATTCAAACGGTTTAGTGCGCATCGAGGCCTTAGGGCGCGATAATTACGACACCTGGAAAATGCAAATGCGCGCCATTCTGATAAAGAATGACGCATGGGTTTATGTCAACCGCCAGATCGTCAAACCCGAGCCGGGTGAGGACAATGCAGCCTAAGTGACCGAGTGGACGACTAGGGATGAAAAGGCCATGTCAGACCTAATCCTATCCATCGGACCAAGCCAGCTCAAGTTGGTGAAGAACTGCAGGTCATCAAGCGAGATATGGCAGAAACTTGAGGATACGTTTCAGTCGAAGGGGCCGGCTCGCAAGGCCACGTTGTTGAAGAGTCTAACCTTGCAAAAGATGAGTGAAGGTGGCGACATCCGTGAGCACCTCAACAACTACTTTGACTGTGTCGACAAGTTGGCTGACATGGACGTAGTTATTAACCCAGACCAACTTACCATCATGATGCTGTACAGTTTGCCGGCAAGTTTTAAAAATTTCAGAATTGCCATCTAGAGCCGGGACGATCTACCGAAGCCTGAGAATCTACGTACGAAGATAATCGAAGAACACGATGCCAGAGTTGCCTCGTCAACACCGATGGAAAATCAAGGCGCCATGTACGTGAAGAAGAAAGGTCCATCAAGGAAACCACAGTCGAAGCCTCAAAACAAAAACCACGGCTACTCCGGTGGTAAGAGTGACAAGGAGAAATCGTTTCCGTTCAAATGCTCGAAGTGCGGAATCAAGGGACATAAGGCAGTGGACTGCAATGTTAAGGTCAACAAAAATCAGCTGTCGGATGAGTCACTCTTATCAGCTGAGAGCGTCGAAAACCTGTGGTGTCTCGACAGTGGGTGCACGTCTCATCTGTGCGGTGATGCGACTGTGTTTACAGAGATGGACAAGGGCGAGACTGGCAAGCTGAAGTTAGCGAGCAGCGCAACCGCAGAGATAAAGGCCCGAGGAACTGCAAAAATTGCAACTAGTGTAGACGGTAAAACTTGCAACGTTACTCTCAATGAGATTTTGCACGTTCCTGAGATCCGCACTAATCTCTTATCAGTCTCGAAGATGACAGACCGTGGTTTCTCGGTTGTTTTTAGCAAAGAGAAGGCGGAAGTTTTTGACCAGAAAGGACTGACGAGGTTAGTTGCACAGCGCAAGGACAATCTGTACTATGTACAGGGCACCCCACTGGAAAAATGTCTAAACGCAGTGTCAGAAGACAAGCGCGACGAGAATGTGGCGCAGCTGTGGCATCGAAGGATGGGTCACGTCAACTTTCGTGATCTAGATACGGCAGTGAAGAGCGGATCCATTCGAGGTGTGCAACTAAAAGGGGGATGTGGAGATCTAACGTGTGACATTTGCACGAAATACAAAATGACTCGAATACCTTTCCCGAAAGAGTCAAATCGTGTGACCGGTAAGCTCGATATTATTCACACAGACGTTTGTGGCCCTGTGGGTGTTGTGTCGAACGGTGGATCCAAGTACATGATCACATTTACGGATGACTATTCTAGATGGACAGAGGTACGGTTTATGAAGACGAAGTGCGAGGCGTTGCAAATGTTCCGAGAGTACAAGGCTTTCGTCGAGAAGCAGCACGGTCTGAAAATAAAGTGCGTACAGTCCGACAATGGACGTGAATATGTCAACAGGGAATTTGACGAGTTCTTGAAATCTGAGGGGATCGTGCGCCGTCTCACAACACCATATATGCCTGGAAAAATGGTGTGGCCCAGAGGAAAAATCGGACCATTGAAGAGGCAGCACGATGTTTACTCCTGCAATCTGGCCTACCGATGACATTCTGGGCGGAGGCGATCAACACCGCAAATTATCTGAGGAACCGATGTCCAACCAAAAAGCTAAACGGGAAGACTCCATTTGAGCGCTGGTTCGACAGAACTCCGACTGCACACTATTTCAAGGACTTTGGGAGCAAGGTGTTCTGCCTGGACAAGACCCCAAACAAGGGGAAGTTTAGCCCTCGCTCAAAAGAGGGAATTTTTGTTGGATATTCGGAGCAGTCGAAGGCTTACCGTATCTGGATTCCTGAAACGAAAAAGATCGAGATCACGAGAGAGGTTGTTTTTCATGAGGAGATGACCGTGCCTAAGAAATCAGTCGATGATCTGTTCCCGCGTGACACTCCGGACAAAGTACGCATTGAACCAGAGGATCCGATCCATGAACTGGAGTTCGAGCTGGTGTCGAGAGACGAAGTTCTGGCAGAAAACCAACCTGATGTTGCTGAATGGGAATTCCCCGATGGCTTCATAGGCTTTCCTGCCGACGATTACTTTGTTGAACCGGAGATCCAATCCGATGAGCAACAAGCGGCATCATCTAAGAGAAGAGGCGGACGGCCTCGTTTGATTAGAACTGGAAAATCTGGGCGACCCCGCAAGAACTACGGTGATCGAACAGGGGAAGCGGCTAACGTCGCTGAAATCCCAGTGACCCAGGCTATCTCCGGAGAGGACTCACCTGCGTGGATCGAAGCAATGTCAGAAGACGCAGTTTCACTGATTCGGAACAATACGTGGAAGGTGGTCGACCGCCCCAAGGGGCAACGTGTGATAGGAAGCAGATTCGTTCTCCGGAATAAGTTTAACCCTGACGGCACTATCAGCAAGCGGAAGGCGCGCGTGGTAGCGAGGGGTTTCACGCAGAGACCAGGAATAGAGTTTCATGACACGTTCGCTCCAGTCGCAAGGCTGAGCACAATAAGGACTGCGGTGGCGTTAGCTGTACAAGATAATCTAAAGATCCGACAGCTAGACGTCAAGACGGCGTACTTGAATGGAGAAGTCGAGGAGCAAATCTTCATGGAAGCCCCGGACCACTTCGAGGACGTTCTTGCCCATACCGTTCAAGACGAGTCAGTTGACGAGACTGTGCGAAAGACCGCAGATGAGATGCTGGAGAAGTTGACCAATCGTGACATGGTGTGCTCACTAAACAAAGCGTTGTACGGACTGCGACAGGCAGGACGCGCTTGGTATCACTGTCTCGAGGAAGAGATGAAAAATCTCAAGGCGACTCGCTTGGATGCAGATCCATGCATGTACCACATCGGACCGGTCGAAGATAGGATTTATATAATCATATATGTCGACGACATGATGATCATGGCTCGAGACGACAAGAAGATCGACGTGGTGAGAGACTATCTGAATACCAAGTTCGAGATCAAGGACTTGGGGGACGTGCGGTATTGTCTGGGGCTGGAGTTCGAGAGGAGCGCCAACTAGATGAAACTCAGCCAGAAAGGATACATAGACGAGGTCCTGGAGAGATTCGGAATGGCAGAGTGCAGGCCTGTCAGCACTCCCATTGATCCAAGTACGAAGCTGCAGAAGGAAGACGTGAACCCTGGCGTACAAGCGGAGAGCGTCCCCTACCGACAGTTGATAGCTCTAATGTACCTGTCAGTGGGAACGAGACCGGACATATCCCATGCAGTCAGTTCTCTCTCTCAGTTCAACGACTGTCATGGACAGCACCACTGGAAGGCTGCAAAACGTGTCTTGCGATACCTCGCTAACACAAGTGATCTCGGCCTCATGTACTCCAAATCCAGCGGTCCAGCGGTGATGTACGTGGACGCTGACTGGGGAAACTGCCTGGTTGATCGAAAATCGTACACCGGATACGCATTCACACTAGGCGGCGCTGCAGTGAGTTGGGAGTCCAGGAAGCAGCCTACTGTGGCCCTGTCGTCGACGGAGGCCGAATACATGGTCTTGACAGAAGCAACCAAGGAAGCTCTACACATGCGGAAACTCCTGAAAGACTTCGGAAAACCGATAGATGTTGTCCCAGTGAAGAACGACAATGTAGGTGCGCAGAAGCTGATGTCGAATCCTATGTTTCATTCACGGACGAAGCACATCGACATCAGGCACCATTTCGTCCGAGATGCCGTGGCCAAAAAGGTGGTTTCGGTGGAGTACACTCCAACGGTTGAGATGCCTGCCGACATATTGACAAAAGGATTGTCAAGGCCCAAGCACGAGAAATGTGCTCAAAGCCTTGGCTTGAGACCACATGCACCAGGATGACTCCGGCTGTTGGTCGAGGGGAAGTGTTGGTGAGATTCGGCACCCGCCGGTATCGACCTCCATCCTGATCGATAGGCGCAACTAGCGCCCTCAACTAACTTCTAAACAGTTCGTTTTATGATCTGTTCACGGCACAACGCATTTAAACAGTTCATGTATTTTGTGTTAAATAAATCAGTTGAGTTACATTTAAACGAGCGTTACATTTCATTGCCGCTTTAAAACCTCGAATAAATATGTTCACCTCGGGCTACAGTGATGGCTCTCCATCAAGTTACAATGTCCACCTGTTACAAGTTTGTGTTGTATTTTCCATGCATTGGCAATGCTTTATTGGGGTTTATGTAATTTACTATCGGCCTCTGGGGTGTTCTTGTCCTTTCCTGTAAGCAGTGTTGATCAGAACAAAACTTAGCTAGTGCTTTATAAATTTTACCTACAACTGTAATTTACTCTAATGAACTTTTATCGCTCAACTGCCTTGTTACCTAGGGACATATGACCTTGCTGTTCCACCCCTTTAATCAACAATAACAAAGTGTCTTGTCACCGTCGATCATTTCATGGAAATAGTGGGAAATTTACTTCCTAAGGCAACCTTGAATATGTTTTTGAACATGGTAGAGGGTAAGAGAAGCAGAGGTTGACTAGGAGGTGATGGTTAGATTCAGTGTTAAAAGATTTCAAGGTGAGGCACACAGAAGTAGATAATAATAATGTTATTGGTTTTACGTCCCTTTCACAGAAGTAGAGGAGGTTACAGTGTTAACTGCTAATAGAGGAACATGGATGTGAATTGTTTGCAAACTAGACTGGATGCTACAAGGTAATACTGTCTCAAATGAAAATGTATCTAACGTGAATGTAGATTTTGGCTTCTGATATTCACGAATATGACACACTGGATTCTTGGATAAGTTTTCTGCATACATTTCAGGGTAACTTTTATAGTAGAGCCGTAAATAATTTATCCAAGATTTTTTCTTCCAAAATAGGCCCTATTTATTTTTTAATTTAAACTCTTGATCTGAATCTTATCACTTGTCATCTTGATGTTTCTGCTAAAACTCCCTGCAACAGACATTAACACACACATCTTTACTGAGCTACTGCATATGAAAATTATTTCTCTTTGAGATCAGTGGACACTCAGTTGGGTAAAGTAGTCCATTTTGCCTAGAATGTCAAGCAAGTGGTGTGATTACACTATCTCATCACTTCATTTCACCAACCCTGATGAAATCGCCTTTGGCAAGAAAGGTGTGGCTGCTGCTAACTGCTTGTAATCATGATAGCTGAACGAAGTAGTCTCGCTGTACTGTTATAGCCTATTATCTATTCCTTTAAGATCTTTCGTTCAGTGCTTCCTCTAGTGAATGAGGGATGCTTTCAGGTTTTTATTCTAACTTTGCACTCTAGTCCAACCAAATGAATTAGTAACCACCCTACTAATTTGAATTCACCACTTCCCAAAAGCTTTGCTTTCAAACTGTATGAAAGTTTGAAAATGGAAGCTTATAGTTTTATGTGGCTCTTAAAATCTCCATAATAAAGCATAGAACTTATTTTCTATGTGGAATCTGTGACATTTCACCTCTAAACTTTCTTATGCATTAATCAGGAATTGACCCCCCCCCCCCTGTGGGTGAGAGGCAAGCAGCATATAAGGTTGTATTTAAAAAAAATCTTGTTGAGTAAGCCAAGACTTGCTCATCAGATACAACCACTCGAAGGAGAGCTTTTCTCTGAAGTCATGAGACAAGGAAAGAGCCTTCCCTAAAATTGCATTCCCTGGATATAGGTATACCAGCATATCTCTCCATCCCCAGGGGCCCACAACCAATTGGATGTGGATTGGTGACAACAGGGTCTGGCATTGTTTCAATTCTTCCTCTTAGAGCTTTCACATTACAAGTCTGGCATGTGAGTTCCACTGCACTTGGTCAGTGCTGACTTCAGTTCAATGTATTTATTTTTGCTGGCAATAATTGTAGAGACATTTCTTTGATAAATGTTCCAGGCTAAGTGTACTCGGGAATTGGATCATCGGTCGAGTGTAAGATGGATGAAACCCAGTTTGGTTTTAGACCATCACAATAGTGTTAAGATCAAATTTTTAGTATGCGTCCAATTATTTAAAAATGCTACGAGAAGAATAGACGTTTATTTTTTGTATATCTTGAGGAGATGTACTGTACTATAAAGTACCAAGGGAATAGATGCTCAGCATCATGAGGGATTAGGGCATAGAGGGAGGGCTGCTATAGGCAAAAGTATTAATGTTTGTAATCCGACTGTAGTGACAGTTAATACTGTAGTAGAATAAGTTCTTGGTTTAACATTGTTACAGGAGTTGGGCAAGGCTGTAATCTTTCACTGCTACTCTTATTTTATATCTGGACCATTTGCTGAAGCACTGGGTGGGATTCAACTAGGTGGAAACCAGGTAAGCAGTCTGGCTTATGATATTGATGATCTGGTTGTAATGACAGACCCTGTCAAAAGCTTACAAGCCAACATGTTAGTACAGAAATGTAGGGAATATGGTATGCATATAAGCAATTCTAAAGCAAAGGTTATGTCGGTAGGGAACAAACGCTAGAAAATGAATGTCAAATCAGGAAGAACCAAGTTGGAGCAGGTGGACCATTCTAAGTACGGTACTTAGGCTGTGTATTCTCGATGGATGGTAGTATGAGGAAAGAAATAAGAGTCGAGATGTAGAGAAGCCAATGCGGTGGGTTTTCAGTTACGATGTACAGTAATCTCCAAGAAAGGAGGTGGTTGTTAATTCAGTTGAGGGGCTTGGGACATCTTGGTATCAGCCCCGTGTATTTGGGTGTATGTTCAACTTGTCTGATAGCGTGTATTGCTGTGTTGATTGTGGTAGTATGTGTAATTGTATCGGGACAGGTATGGGGTAGGTGCCCCAGGACTTGAAGTGAGGTACTATCCCAGAATTTGCCTGGAGGGAGTGTGGAATAAACCTTACTCAATAACCCACACTTAGGATAGTCACTGTCAGCGCCGGGATTCAGACCTACAATATCCGGACTTGCTGCAGCTGTCCTTGCGTCTGTGGTGCATGATTTAACGAGCACGGCTATGCTGCGGAAAAAATAAGTCGGTGTATCGACAAAACTCGCACTAAATCAGTCAGTATTAAGACCAACATGTTGTATGGATTTGAGAGCTGGGTATATTCAGTATGTCTGATACATAAGCTAGGGGCAACTGATATGAGGGTAGCACAAATGATTGCTGGGACAAATGGAGCAATGGCAGGACGGTAATCGTAATGAAGAGATAAAGGCTAAGTTAGAAATGAACACACTAGATAAATCTGTTCGTATGAGCCGATTCAGATGGTGGGGTCATGTGAAGAGAATGTGAGAGGAGAGATTGCTTAATGAGTTCAGCTGTAGAGGATAAGAGAAGCAGAGGTAGACTTAAGAGGCGAAGGTTTTATTCAGTGTTGAACGATTTCAGAGTGAGTGGTGTAGAAGCAGAGGAGTCTGCAGTACTAACTGCTAATAGGGGATCATGGAGGCGACTTGTTCGCAAACAGAGGCTTGCAGACTAGACTGGACTCTGAAAGGTAAAACATTTTCAAATGAAAATGTATGTTATGTACTGTATGTACGTGTGTAAGGATGCATAATAAGTGTTCAATACCTTCTTCCTAAATTTTGGCACTTTGCAGTAAGTTCACTAGAGCTCAGCAACTTGAAGTGCGACCCTGTGCGAGCGCTAGCTCGTCAGCCAGTGTGGCAGAGAGGACGGCGAGCGTGTAGTTCGCATTTTTCCCGAGGTTTCAGTTGGAGTTGCTGAGCTCTAGAAGGTGAATTATTGATTTTAATGCTCCATACAGGGTGTATTTGAAACTATTCACAGACCACCGTGAACATTCTTGGCTGTCACCCCTGATGTCTGAGGTCGATTCCCGCCGCTGCCAAGAAATTTATTTCTGGTCTGAGGGTAGAAACCGGGTACGCTCAGCCTTGTGAGGCAAGAATGAAAAGGGAGTCCCACCTCCATCATCTTGGAAGTGGTTTTCCATGGTTTTCTTCTTAGTCCAGACAAATGCCTGGATGGTGCGTAACTTAAGGCCACTGCCACCCCAAATGAAACAACAACAATACAGTATGCTTTTCATGAATCTCTGAAGGAATAGAAGACAGGCTATGCAAGTGGCATGTCTGGGAAGCAATGCATTTCTAAGATACCTGCTTCATCTGGCACTACAACCCAGTGTGAGCTTTGGCCTTCCCAACAACAGATTTCCATTGATCTCGATCTTGGGTAGTTGGTCACCAAAGTTGTATGTTCATGAATGGCAAGTCAGCCTCAACTTTGTCTATCGATACCTGTCTTACTTTCATTTTGGCTTTGTTTATAGCTTTAGGTGTTGTCTTCCATTCTTTCAATGTGGCTCAGCTAGCATTGTCTTTGTGATTTTATGAACCGAACAATAGAATTTCATATTTTATTGGTTCTTATCTTTCACTCTCCTTCTATCAAATAAAGCACCATAATTCATTGTATTATTTTTCTCTCAAATTCTCTAATACTCTTAAATTAGTTGCAGGTTTCTAGTTGGTTGTAAAAGTGTTATAAAGCTTCTAAAAACTAGTGGTGAGTATAACTGTGTGTGCAACTTCTTTCATTATGACAGCAACCGTTGAAGCGAAGTAGTCAGCGGGAAGAGATGTGTACTCTAGCTGGGACAAAATAGGCGTATGAGAGAGATGTTAGTTTTCACAAAATACACTGTAAGCTCCACTGGCTGAAGACCACACACCAATGAGAAACGCATGCCTTACTGCAGTCCATGGTTACACTAGCTTGTTTACAACCATTCCTAATGTCTGACTCGCTCTTCTCAGACTGGAATCCTATCGCATCATCTGCTGCCACATTAAGATTCTCCAATTAGTGTTATGATTGATTTTCAAGCACTTTATGCTGTACTGTAGAGTTACTAATTGTGCTATCACAAGTCAAGTGTGTTTACTGTAAAACTGTAATTCTGCCATTCATTAATAATATTTCAGATACACCCTGTATGTTCAAGGTTGTTCATTATCTGATTATTTTCTGAACATAGTATAGTAATATTTTTATATGGTACATTCTTTTTCCAAAGTTTTTGTAATTATCACTCTTTCTAGCATTTAGCCAAAGTATGCAAGATCTCGGAGACCTGGGTTATGAAAGGAAGGGAGAAGAGCAAAATACAGGCCAGTGAGATGAGGTTCTTGAGAAGCAGTATTGGAGCTACAAAGATGGACAGAATAAGAAATGAGAGGACCAGAGAATTAATGAAGGAGGAACCATTACAGGATGGTATAGAGAAATCTAGACTTAGATGGTATGGACATGTAAAACGAATGGAGGAAAAGAGGATACCCAGGAGAGTACATGAGACGAAGTGGGAAGGAAAGAGACCGAGGGGAAGACCGAGAGACAGGTGGCTGAAGGGGGTGGAAGAAAGCGTGAAGAAGAGAGGAGAAGACTGGACAAGGGTGGAGGCTGAGAGATGGTGGGAAGACAGAAGACGTTGGAGAGGCTTGTGTTCCAAACAGACCCGGCCAGTGGCTGGAAACTGTGCAAGATGATGATGCAAGATCTGATAATGTTTGCTTGACGAACTAAACTAGTCATCCAATTTAGCCTTCCAATTCTGTGAGACGTGTATAAATAATTCATGAAATTTATTTCAGGCACTATTGTAATTCCCCGCCCAATCTATTTTGGGCACTCATGTTGACCCGACTGAAAATCTCTAATAATTGATTAACATGCTGTGTTGTTGATTTTAATATTTTTGTATATTCAGTGTATCTTTGTTATTTGTGCAACTGTGGTCTCTCATACAAGACTCCCTTCTTCAATTATTGTGCTAATTGCTCAAATACTGTACATACTAATTTATTGATTTTTATGAATTTAAAGTAGGAATAGGTGCCATCTTTAATGTATTAAGCTATTGGACTCCTTTAATAATACCACAGTCGAATATATACAGTTGTGATGCTTGCTATATGATGAAATTGCATCCTCTTGTCAGGTGGAGCGACAGTAGTGCTTGTGGCGGCCAGCAAGTTGGCAACTACCTTGAACAGGTTACTCATGGAACAGCTGATCGCACTTTAGCGGGAGTTTAAATCATTTTAACTCACCTAAGCTAACATTTCAAATGTAAACATCAGTCACCTTGATTCACACTACATCATGCACCCGGCACCCGAGGCCATACGATGTTATTAATATCACTACTACAGCATGATGATAATACAGGATACAGAAGCCACATGTCGATATACAATTTTGATACATTTCAGGCACTTAAAACAGTTGTCTTGTTCATTCTTCCACACGTAAACCTAAGTACAGTCATATGGCGTATTTAGTAAATCTTACAAAATAGCATTAATAGGCTGTACTATCAGATTTTTTATTATGAATACTCGAGTTTAGGCCTTAATTACAAGCAAACCAACAGACCTATTGACAAACGAGTTACACCAATATTTTCCTTGTTTAATTCTGTGTTAGACTATATAAGCCAATTATTTTGAAGTTAATTAATTATTTATTTATTTGTGGTTGTATGAAAAATTGTCAGTTTTTGACTTCTTTTCTAGGAACCGCTCACTTGAAACTATATTCATGGAAAACTACTTGACTGAGGGTAATGACATTTTTATATGTTATAGGCACAAGTATTGGTAGTGCAAATCTCAAGTTTGAATTTTTTTAACTACCCAATAAAAAGTTCTTATACTTTTTATGATGTAACATTTTCTCAGCCCAGGATAAATGTACAGCAGGAAACTTGGTCTCATTTTGAAGCTCTCATTCATGATTATCGGAATCGACGACCACTGTAAACGTGCAGTGTGATGACGAATTTATGAAGAGTAATATTAATAGGAGGTTTTGTGCGTTCTGGCCCGTGCAATTAAAAGCGAGCGGGCTTGTGAAATCCGGTGCAGCGTTGCCGGTTACCTTCGTCCCGGGCAGTTGTGTAATGGAATGCGAGTGACCTGGCTATGTCCACATGCTATTTTCAGTCTTCCTGTTTACTGCATATTGGCCACATCACAATGATCAATACAGAGGGTACATTCAGGAAATTTATGTATGGCGTGGAGGTTCCAAGACACCGTCTGGAGCTGGGAAACGCATAATAATTTTTCATATAGGAAGTGAAGAAGGATTTCTTGACTGTGCAGAACATTGTTTTATCGGCAAGAAAGGGAGCGGTAATTACCACAACGAAATGAAATCGACTCATTACGAGAAATAGTTTACGAAAGTGCTGAGTTTATTGCCTCAAAGGTCGGCAGTCATTATAGAGCAAGCAAATAAAAACCCGAACATGTTGTGGCTGAAACCTGACATTATAACCTGGATAACATCAAAGAATATATCGCTATCACTTGGAGTTGGCATTTACAACAAGCTGACTAAATCAGATCGGATTGTCCTTGCCAGGCCTTATTTTCAAACTTCCAGTGAAAAAGGTGGAACAAGTAACCAAATGACTTCAACCGGATGTAAAGCTTGTTTGGTTACCAGTGGCTCATTGCGAGCTCAATCCAATCGAACTTATTTTGGCTAACATATTACAAAATGGTATAAGTATGGAAGCAATGAATGTTTTATGCCGAGAAGCCTTGCGTACCGTTACTCCTGAACTCTGGAAACAATGTATTAAACACGCTAAAAGAATTGAAGACCACTACTGGGAGTGAGATGGACTGTCTGAAAATGTCCCTCATTTCGAGCCAGTCATAATTAACATAAATGACAGCAGTTCTGATTCATCGGAACACAGCGATTCTTCAGACGAAGAATACTGACTGAATTAGTGTATTGTAAAGATATGTAAATAATGTAAATAGCCCATGTAAAAATTGTGTAGTATAACATTTCCAAATTAGGAAGCAAACCATTTTTAAACCTGCATTGAAGGTCCAAAGCCCTTAGGTGAAAAAGGTGATAGAAAAAGAAATTTGTATGAGGAAAGAAAATAAAAGGTTGAAGGTAAACTTAAAGCACTGTTCGTTTGTTGCGAGCCTCGACGACTGCAATTTAACGCGGCAACGCTGTACCGGATTTCACAAGCCCGCTCGCTTTTAATCGCACGGGCCAGAACGCACGAAACCTCCTATTAATATTACTCTTCATAAATTCGTCATCAAACTGTACGTTTACAGTGGTCGTAGTTTCTGATAATCATGAATGAGAGCTTCAAAATGAGACCAAGTTTCCTGCTGTACGTTTATCCTGGGCTGAGAAAACGTTATGTCAGATAAAGTATAAGAACTTTTTATTGGGTAGTTAAAGAAATTCAAACTTGAGATTTGCACTACCAATACTTGTGCCTATAACATATAAAAATTTCATTACCCTCAGTCAAGTAGTTTTCCATGAATATAGTTTTAAGTGAGCGGTTCCTAGAAAAGATGTCAAAATCACGGACAATTTTTCATACAACCACAAATAAATAAATAATTAATAAACTTGAGAATAATTGGCTTGTATAGTCTAACGCAGAATTAAACAAGGAAAATATTGGTGTAACTCGTTTGCTAATAGGTCTGTTGGTTTGTTTGTAATTAAGGCTTAAACTCGAGTATCCATAATAAAAAATCCGATAGTAGTTATTAGTTCATGTATCTGTTTCAATGATAGTCATGGGCATATGGGTGTAATTATAGGTGGTTAATGTATATTAAAATATTAGACACTATCATCCTGAAATTTTGTATGATAGAGTATACTATGCTAAGTGCACCTATGTGGCCGAAAACCTGTTGAGTACAATACCAACATGGCCAAGTTAACATATTTAACATAGAGTTTTCTCGCGATTTAATCTTCTGAGCGCAGTGAAACCTGGTACAGTAAATGTTGTACAAGATTTATTCTACTGGCATTCATTCCATTGTTTTCATAAACACAAGATTGCAGCTGTGCTAAATTTTAAAGTTTTTTTTTTGTGTCCTAATAATGCCATGGAAGTGAACATTTTTATAACGCCTCAATGCAATATCCTAATCTACTGGTACGTATCCCTATGGCCTAAACATAGAACAATCCAACGTGGCGATCATCCGAAATCATTCACCGGTTTTCAATATCTATAAATCTATTACAGCAATCAAAAAGAAATTTTGTGTGTTCATAGAGGTCATTAAGAAAAGTTCACCTATGGGACTTTCAAGAACCTAATGTGCACAAAACCAACATGGCAGCGATGCAAAATTTAAATATTTAAATAAATTTTTCTCGCAACTTAATTGTCCGAGCTCTGTGAAACTTGGCATGGTATACCTTCATCCAAGGCTTAATATATTTACATCTAGTGCAATTTTTTGAGAACTTAAAAAAATAGCGACCATGCAAAAAAATTTAAATCTAGTTTTAATTTTTCATGTCTTAAACAAGAGATAGAAATGTAGGTTGGTGTAATGAACCACCATTATGATATTCATCTGCTGGCATATAATTCTATAGGCACCGTGCGCGGCACTCTAGCGGTACTAAACTGGTGAGGCGAGGTGAGAGTACGGCATATAGCCGTGCATGATCACAGGTGAAATATTGTAAAAACATGCAGAATTAGAGAAAGAGAACAGGAAATAATAACTGTTGTGTTGTTGGGTGTTTCAACAAGTACGGAAATACCACATCCGATGTAATATCTTACAAATTTCCAGTGTGCAAACATGACGAGCAACGAAGAAAGCTCTGTATACGAGCGGTAAATCGCAGGAAGTAAGTTCATCATAGATTTTGTTAATTCTTGCCACCTGAGCGGGCCTGTTTCATAAAACTGACTGATAATATTAGCTAATAATATTAGTACAGTAGAACCTCGGTAATCCGAGGTAATTGGGACCAAGAGGAGCTCGAATTTGGGAAATCTCTGATTACACAAAGTTACGAAATGTTAAGACCTTTAATTTAAAATTAGATATTCTTACAGTAAACGGCATTATTTCATCAGTTATCGTATAATGTGTTGCAGTTGGGCTTTGTTTCAGAAATACAAAACAATTTTCTACAAAAGAAATGCAAATACGTACATATTTACTTAAAAGTACAGTCTGAACAGACACTGGCTAGTTGGCGGGAGGACGATGGCGGGTAGAATTGTAAACAACGCATGCGGGCAGCTCTGCCAAAGACCTTGGGTAAGCTATGCGTCTCACTGTCATCCACCTCGGATTAAACGGAGGCTCGGACTACTGGGGCTCGGATTACCGGGGTTCTACTGTACTCGTAATAATTTTTATTAGTTAGCCAAATTTTGTTTCATAAAGAATCATGAGGACTGATAAAATGTCTACTCATATTATTAGTGGAATCGGTCTTTGTATCAGCATTTAAATGATGGTATACTTTAATATGAAACATTGTAACTAGTCGACAATACTGGTATTATGTTTCTGCACAATGGCTATTCAGATATTAATCCACATTGCGGTAATGCAGTTATCAATATAATATATATCGATGTGTTTATACGGGAACTGAGCAAGCCTTCATGAACTACTGCTGTACACATTCCCTTTACTCGCAAGTAGGCCTATTCATAAGGCATTTAAAACTCAATTGCACGCGGGAACATTATAGAAAAAGGCAAAATATTAATGTCGGTGAATCTAGAGATCTCGGGTTCGAATACCGGTTGGGCTAGATATTTTTGCTGCCAGATTATCTATTTAAACGATATTTATCATATCAATATGACTCATTTTAACAGAATCCACATGAAATTACGTGTTGGTCTGTAAATCAAGTGGTCTGGGAGCTGGGCAAGCCTTTCATGAGCTACTGCTGTGCACATTGCCTTTACTCGCAAGTAGGCCTATTTATAAGGAATTTAAGGTTATGAGCGGTGTCGCGTCTATTAATCTAGTTGATCCATATCGAATTATTTATTTAGGCTACTGCTGGTGGAAGCTACAAAACCTCTAATAAAATGAGTTCTGTATTATAAACTATAATATCTGAGGCGCCTAGAATCAAAACCCGCCAAATCCATATTTTATGAAAATTGAGATAAGCATTGTTTCATATAGCTTTTGCTGCGCTGAATTCATTAAAACTATTATTTTGTTACAAAACCCGCTACATCCTACTGTAAAACGAAGTCAAAGTTGAGGCTTAGATGCAATATCCGCCAAGTCCAACGACAGTTTCGCCATTTTTGGTCACAAAACCCGCCACATCCACATCAGCCAATAGGAGCACCCAGATCCGCCATCTTACCTTTCATGATGCTTTGCGAAGTGTGTACTCTTTACCTACGTGCATTAGTCGGAGAATGTACCCCTGCCTGACGTGATTAGAATGGTTTATGTTGTTGTACTTTCTGATAATAATTTGTTTTGGATAATTTTGACAAAGAACGAGATGAACAATAACATTCTGGTCTGGGTGATGTTTTCCACAGAACTGACATTTGCGAACACAAACGTGTCACGAAACCTGATTTTGATATGACTCACGTAAAGCCAGATGCCATAAACAGAGGGATTGTCCTTCAGGCACAAGAAGTGAAAGATGTTTCGAGACTGCTTTCGAAGCATTCTGGAGAAAGATGGAGGGAAAATGTAGAGCTGCAGTTTTATTGCAATCTGCAAAGTCGTGGCGAACACGAAGAGAATGATGATGATTGAGAAACTACTATTGAGGATGAGGTAGAAACAGAAATTGTGTAGCTATAACTTCCAGTAAAGAATGTGATTTAATAGTTGAATGACAATAGGTTTGTCTCTAAGGGTCTGGACCATAGTAATTGAATATTAATTTAATTTGATGCTTTTCCTTATTATTGTTCAGTACTGTAGGCTACAGTATTGCCGGCCCCGTGGTGTTGGGGTAGAGCGCCTGCCTCTCACCCGGAGGCCCCGGGTTCGATTCCCGGCTCCGTCAGGGATTTTGGAAACTGACGTGAGGGCTGGAACGGAGTGCACTCAGCCACGTGAGGACAATTGAGTAACTGACAGTGAGGCAGCGCCCCGATCACGAAAACCAAGATTAACGGCCGAGGGGACCCGATGCGCTGGTCATGCGGCACCCCAATATCTGCAGGCCAAATGGCTGGGGATTAGGCCCTTCACGGGCTGTAGTGCCTGGGGTTATTTACTGTGCAGTATTATTACCCTTTCAGGAACTGATTGCCGGCGGTGGAGATGGGAACTACTCTTTATGTAATTGTGTCACACGTCAGCTTGCTTCGTTGACAGGTACAGTTGCGTGTGTAGGATATGACTCAGCTCCAGTTTTGGATTTAACTGTCCATGGTGACATGAGCTCCTGTGACGCTTATCTGACGCAATGCAGCGTGACCTATGTGCAGATTGCACTCTGTCATTGCTGTGTCCTCCGCTTCGCCCCGCAGAGCTCATGCTACAATAAACATAAACGCTGGCACAGCCACACTCAGCGGCAATTAAATCTTGAATGGGTAATATGAGTTTTATTCTTTTTCTGTTTATTCTAATAAAACACAACCGCCCCTTAAAACAACAATAATAACAACAACCAAACACAAAAATTATACGATTTTTATTTTATTTTATAACCTATAGGCTATTTAGTTAACTTTCATTCAAATATTAATTTCTGAATAAAGCTTGCGCAGTTTCTTCAATCTCTTCGCAACTTCAAATGTATTAGGGCTCTTTGGTATCAAAACCTGCCAAATCCAAATCTTAGTAACAAACCCCGACAAATCAGAATTATTGCTTTATATTTTTCTACATACATTTTTAACTATATCGGGGATCAGCTTCGTACTTCGTCACTGTTTTTAAAAATAATTCATTCATGTTTTAGTGAAAAAAGTATTTAGTTTTGGGTATTGGTTCATTTGTGACAGTTTTTGCCACTTTGCCGAAAAAGTTAAGGAATGGATTTGGCGGGTTTTGATTCTAGGCACCTCATCTGTAAAACACTCTCTATTACAATAGATTAATATTTGTGCCAATAATATTATAAAATACCGGTGTATCAACAATTTCACATGAGGTTGCTTCTCATGAAAAGGACAAAATGCAAATTCATAAAGATACAGTGAATATTTGTCAGATAAGCAGGGGCCCTAATTTTAAATCAATGATCATAAGCTAGCCTGTTACAAGTTTGGGTAGATAATACATAAAATAAAATTGTTCTATTTTAAGAATACAGTCACGAATATTTCTAGAGGCCATCTCTACGGTTACACACGTTGATGCTTCTTACTGTATATAAACGGTCACATAAACTGAGTTCTGTTAAGTGCACGAGTATCTGGCACTGAGTAAAATACAAGAGTTCTTTTTAATCTAACATTATTCGTCTCGTCTAGGTGTAAGTACTTAACATTTAGTTCTCCTGTGTCTTCCACTATTCCCCTATCCTTGCAAGAGATCGGACATTTCACTTCCAGCAGTCTCTGTATCCTACATTCTTTCACGATGATTCCATCTGGGCTTCCAAAAAGCCATGGTTGTAATTTATGAACAATCAAACCACAACAAATTACTTTCACATTAAACATTTCTTGATAACACGCACTAGCCTGTGGTTCCATTTCCTTCCCATATGCAACATTGTGTAGAGCAACACCCCTGAGGTTAAGAGTCAGTTATCAGAGTAGAGGCTAAATTATCAAAAGTTTTTCCCTCCTGGTTTTGATGCGATGAGCTTTGGTACTCACCGATATTGTACGTTTTCTTTCTTGGTATCATTCTGGGGACTCGCCCTGTTTCCGAGTTGTCACGGAAATTAGAAGAGCTTTGTCACTATTAATATTTACATAGTTTTCAAAAACCCACTGTTCCCTCTCATTCAAAGTTCTGAAAAGTAATTCTCAACGTATGTCGCACTGATTCTCGAGCAATTCCAAAGTAACTTTTTCACTCTTCTCTTTCAAAATTAAATTATAAATGGAATTTACTAAAAAAAATTGCAGTACTCGTACAGGTGTGTTCGACTTCTGATTTGTTTTCTGCCTGGAGCATTCTGAGTAAAGGACAAGGTATATTTAAAAGATCAATATCAGTCGGATTGAAAGTTTGTACTGAGTTATTTAATGTTTTTCGAGGAAATAATTCTTCAATGTGCTTCCCTTTGGAATATTTTTCTTTCGCAGCACTTGCTGAACTTGGTTTTCCCCAGGCTTGGGGCACATCAGTTTTAGAAATTCATTGTTCATTATTAACATAATAAATTACCGCAGCAATATGGTGACAAGTATTTCCAAGACCAGCTGGGCAAGGGCAACTAGTGGCGACAACATTTCGCTCAGTCAATCTGTGAAATACAATAGTACGTATAATATGTAAGTAATTTAATAAATCTACAAGATATGACAATATAAAAAAAAATGTATTGGAATACAGCCTACCTTTATTGATATTCGGTAAGGCGGAAGCTAAACAGAAGTTTGCCTAATCACTTCTGCTTTCAGAAAACACTCATCTTTGCGCATCAATTCCCGCACTTCATTCATATGTCCACTTATGAAGAGATTTCTACCTTTACCAAAAGTTGATTTGCCCAAATCCAGATATCTAACCGATAAAAAGCCGCAATTAAGTTGAGTCTCGCACATTGCTTTTCAATGACTGATGCGGCTTGACTAGCACCAGCCTCACCATCCTAGTTCTGCAACCCAGCATAGTGCGGCGCCACTAGAGCGATTTCAAAGTTCGTGCACAGTGCCTATAGCCTATAAAACAATCCAACATGTCGTCCATACGATATATTTCACAGGTTCACTATCTCTTCAAAACGATTTAAGCAATCACACTGAAATTTTGTATGGAGATAGAGGACTATAAAATAAGTACATATATGTAACTTTCAAAATCCTGGAAAACACATTAACAACATGGCAGCCAAGAGATTTTCAAATATTTCAAATAACTTTTCTGGCAATCTAATCACCTGAGAGCAATGCCACTTGGCATAGCGAATCTTTATTCTGCGCTTAGTATAGACACATCTCATGTTCATTTGTTTTCAATAATTAGAGAATGCATCAGTTCGTACTGATTTTAAAACTTCATTTTTAAAATTTCACTTATTGTTTTCAAGCGATTACGGAGGAGATTCATGTAATGGGCTATTATAATAATCATTCCAATACTAACTCCAGTTACAAATATAGAAGCTAATACAACCATGACAATAACCCAGGTTAACAGCTTACTTATCGCATATCGTAGAAACTTGCATTTTATTTTTCTTAAAATAAACTCTTGATTCATTTCAGAGAGATGCCATCTCCCTGGATGATTCTTAATCACCGATACTGAAAGTTATCGGATTGGGATGCCCGCCTTTCTGCCCGATACGCAATGCACATCTTGCGAAGAAGATTGCAGTAGTAGGCCACAGTAATGGTCTGACAATCTTCAAGGACATCCACCAGCAGTACTCCTCTGTAGTCCCAAAAGACCGTGGCCAAGACCTTTTTGAACGCCCCGTTCAAATATAAACGAGCCTTTTGTAGTAACTCTTTTATTTATCACCATTACGTCCATTCTACATTGGTCTTCCATCCTATCTACGCACTTTTGCCACCAGACAGGCAACTTCTTCATCCCATTGTCATAGAAAGTAGCCGGGCGTGTCTGCAACCACCTGCGCTCATCTCGTTTCACCTCTTTGGTTGTGAAGCACCCTTCAGCAGCCCAAACATGTGGAAGTCACACGGTGACAAGTTTGGACTGTAGGGTGGATGTGGCAGGACAGTCCAGTGCATTTTTGCGCATGTTAGCTGGGTTAGTCTTGCGCTGTGTGGGTGGGCATTGTCATGAAGGAGCAGGACAGATCGGATTGGGATGCCCGCCTTTCTGCCCGATACGCAATGCACATCTTGCGAAGAAGATTGCAGTAGTAGGCCACAGTAATGGTCTGACAATCTTCAAGGAAATCCACCAGCAGTACTCCTCTGTAGTCCCAAAAGACCGTGGCCAAGACCTTTCCTGCAGACAACCGCATCTTGGCTTTCACCGGTGGCCTTTTGCTGCGCCTTCACCTGTCCATACTGGCCCTTTTTGACTGGGGAGTGTAATGGTGGACCCAGGTCTCATCAAACGTGATGATTCGTCGCAGAAAAGAGTGACCTTCCTTTTCGTGGCTTGTCAAAACTCTAGAAATTGCAAGCTGTGGAGTCTTCTGCGCTTCATTCAGCAGCTTCGAGACTCAATGAGCGAACATCTTTCGGAATCCAAGGTGCTGCCGGATGATTGTGAGAACATTCCCATAGCTGATCTGCAGTGCTGGCTGATCGGGCGCACCTGTGTTTGCCTATCAGCCGATATAAGCTCTTGAACAGCTGCAACGTTTGCCGCCGTGATGCTGGGGCGGGGGCAGCATAGGTGTGGCACGTTTTCAACTCTCTCATGTCCATCCTTGAACTTACACTAGTATTTCACCCGGGCCCAAGAGAGGGTTCTGTCCCCGAAATGTGCATGTTATCGGCGACAAATGTCAGCAACTTTCACATTATCTTGGACGAGAAATAGGATCACAATGCATTGCGCAACACACAGGTGTACCTCTCGCTCACTCATTGCGCCAGTGATTGAATGCAGCATAGCCGAGACATCCCCATAGACCCCTCCTTGCGTGCACGAACGGCCTCGAACCACATGCGCACCACACAGGCGCCTGAATCACAAAGGCTTGTTCATATTTGACTGACCCTGTTATATTCCAACACATAATGTCTCATTGAAATGGTGTTGGTTGAGACATAGGTCGTGTACCAAAAGCTACTTATTACATCACATGGAAAATCTTTTTAATAGGCAGGCGAGTTTTTAATCAAAGAGACCAGGCTGTTTAGTTCTTCATGGAACTACTTTTCAAAATATCCATATCTTCAAAAGGCAATGGGCTGGATGGACATTCTATCATGTCCATAGGCATCTAAATGAATTCTCTCAGATCACCTTATTCTTGGTAGTTACTCCTGAGGTCTGGGTTCGATTCCTGGCTCTGACAAGAAATTCAATTCCGGTCTGATGGATGGTATGAGGTACACTGTCTCATGACGCAAAACTGAGAAGACTTGGGTTCAAATCCCACCTTAGCCAACCTAGAAGTGGTTTCCCGCTAATACTTCAGGAAAATGTTGAGGAGGCACCTAATTTAATGTCACGGCTGCGTCATTCCCTAATTCCAGTTACAAATAGACAAGTTAATACACCATCACAATAACACAAGTTAACAGTTAATACACACATTCCCTGCGCTACACGAGTACGATGTCATTGTATGTCTACCCCTTATTATTCCCGTTTTCCAACGGGGTCGGGGATGAGATGCGATGGAAGTCTTTGTGGCGAAGGTTTTTACGGCCGGATGCCCTTCCTGATGCCAACCTCATGAGAGGAGTTAATGAGAGATGAAATGAATGATGGTGAATGAAACTGGTCAAGGAAATGGAAGGAAGCGGCCGTGGCTTGTCAGAAGGTACCGTCCCAGCATTCGCCTAGTGTTGAAAATGGAAAACCATTTCTAGGACGGCCGACGGTGGGGCTCGAACCCACGCATCTACCGAGTCAGCAGAGAGCTTGGCCCCATGACCTAATGCTGCGCTTCAGCCAGCGTAGCCACTACTGTCCGTACATGAGTACGATGTCATAAAGCCCCTTTATCAGGAGTGGTCAGCTGGGCACCCGTTTACCCCGGCCCAGTGCAGCCGGACAGGCGTGACGTAAATGCGGGTGGCTTGCCAGCATGCGTACGTCACTGTGTAGCGAGACTAAGCGAGAGAGCAGGCATTGCAAGCGATAGGGATCCAGGGGCGGCAGGTGCAATCTAATACCGTTTTATTATTGACTATGTACGTTGTATTTACATTACGAGTACATTACATAAGTGCAGGCATTCGTGTGTGTACATATGATGTATATGTCCCATGTTTTGCTGTAAGCGAGAAAATGTCTGGACAAATACTACTACTGGTGTGCAGTCGAAGAACGGCCCTCAGATGGCTATCTGTTATTTGTGATCGGTCTCGATTTGCAAAGCTTTAAAGCGGAGGAAAGTTGTTTACACAAATATGTAGAACCAAAGATGCACAAATAGCTGCCTCTTTCGCAAGTAGTCTAGGAAATCTATCCCGTGGAAGGTAAGAATAAAACTGAATGATGACATTCGCCATTCTAAACTTCTCCTTAATATAGCGGTCACATTGCAGATTTATTAATTCTAACTGCACCCCTGCAGACAAAGTTTTGACGTCAACCGAACATGTTGACGTGAAGATATCAAAATTCGGCTCAAGTGCCCTCAAATCCGGGATCTTTTCGCGAATTCTACACTGAGCTTATCTAGAGACGGAAGGTCATTGTTAATGTTAGCTGCAAATTTCGTCACATTCAGAAAATGCGTGAAATTACGGTCCTGGAATTGATGTCTCCATATCTCCAATTTCATTTGCATTGCGCGAATGTTTGAAAACGGAGGAACTATTAATTGACCTTTTCCCTGCAAATGCTAGGTTCACAATCCATTGAGGGGTCAGACAGCTCTGGAACAGACCTTCCTTTCATATCCATAGAAAGATATACCTGGTCAAGCAACAGGAGGAAATGTTCAAGGGTTTTACCCCTACTTAGTGGGGCAATTGGTTGGTTTACCCTGCCAGGACTCAACACAGCCATTTTGCCCAGTCGCAGCCCGTGTATGGAGCGGGCGCCCAATTGGCAAAATGACTGGTTTGAGCAAGCCTGCTCTATATGAATCAACAACAGAAATTCACTTGTTACATGTGATTGTGTAAATGCCTATTAATGAATTGGTAATAGACCATAAATTAATTTTCAAAATCATTTAGGGTTTTTCCTCAAAGTATTGTCCCGTGGCTCATAATCACAAGATTCACGGTCACGTAAAACTACAATCTTCCTTCCTTTTTTTTTTTTTTTTTTTCTAAGTATTGCATAAGCGATTTTGTGAAAATGTGTAATTCTGTGAACGTAGGTAACAGTTCAATCTCAATAACCTGAATGAAATTTTGATTTAATCTGTGTGATGAATGGGGTGAAACTTCAAGATTGGCAATGCTTAGGGATATATAATACTTTAAACCCATGATGATCATGAATTACTTTCTCAGAGTTTTAAGTGAGCTGTTCCTTTTAGGCCAGTGCAATCGTGTGCACTTTGGTATATCCATGAACAGCAAGTCTTGATACGTTAGTAACCCATGCAATTCAAGTGCGTAATCTCCCTGCGCAGTGCATTCGTATATTGAGTCCAGTCTCAATGTTCGGCATGAGTTGTCAGCATGCAGTTCGTGCTGACCACAAATTAACGTATGAGTATCAAGAACAAAGGCCGATGAGGTGATGAGCAGGTGTGCTGTAAGAATCTCAATGGGATGTCACATGATTTATATAGACTTGCTGTAAAATTCCCACACGCATGGCTGGCCCATTTGCCTGAATGTGTGACAGATGACTTCCCAGATGTCCTCTCTGACAGCTGGGATGGTACTGCTCCAATATTTCTTAACTGGCATTTGGTACACAAGGTCAAACTAAAAAGAATGGCTCTATATGTCTAGCATGTTTTAGATAGGCGTTTGACCTTTCTCAAGGTATATTTTTTGACATTTTAATAAGTACTCCTTTTTTAAATATATATAGGACATATTAAATATTATTCACCAACTCAAAGTTAAATGCAGTACCTCTTTTACACATGCTGCACACCCTTTTATTTATATTTTTTCCATTATCTCCTTGATGAGGTATATTTAAAATAGCATTGAGCTACTCGATGTGAAGGAACTTGCTTGGAAAAATTATAGTTGTGAACACACCACATTTTAAGCAGTGTCAACCCCTTCGTCGCTTCCTTTTGCTGTCGCAGTTCTCCCCGTCAAGAGTTGTGCGATTGTTGTTTAATTTAGGGGCTGTTGACATCATTGTCCTGTAGCCCCAAGTTCATGGGTATATGTGGAATCTGTTTGAAGACCTGTGTTGTTTTGATGGCTGTACTAGTGTGTGTGTCTTTGGTGCTAGAATTAGGGTAGGAGACAACTGTGGCCTTAATTTAGGTACCATCTTAGCATGTGCTTGGAGTCGGAGTTGAAACCACGGAAAATCACTTCTAAGATGGCTGAGTTCTGCCTCATGAGCCTAGTGTACCCTGTTCCAGCACTCGGGCTGGATTGAAGTTTCTTGGCAGGGTCAGGAATAGAACTTGGATCTATGCGGTGACAGCCAAGAATGCTAGTCGCTGCGCCATGACATTTTTTGTGAAGAAAGGAACTCTCGTTCTGTGCTTGGGGTGTGTGTGTACTAACTACTATAGATGTGGATGTTGATTTAGTGCATTATGATGTGCCCTTGAAAGAAGCATATGACAAGACTCTGTTTCGGGGTTGTGCTCAGTTCTTGTTCTGTAGCTAGTAAAATATATCTTTTTGCTTCTATGTCAACAAGGGATAACTAAAATTAGAAAAGATGTGAAACCAAATAAAATAAAAACAACTTTAATAACTGCTCCAAACAAATGAAACACCACCCCTAAATTGATTCTCTCATGAAGAATAAAATGCAAAATATCAAACAAAAGCACTCAGCATAAATACACGGAAATAGAATACACCTGGATCAAGTCCATCATCTCATTATTGTGTGTGCATGGATGGAAGTAGACTGCTGAAAAACATAGTACATACGCAGATTCGCTTCCATTCGACTCAATCAGCAAGTCGCGAATCACGTATTTGCGTATCAAGACATGGCTCCTGGAAACTAATTAACTGTAACTGGCTCAACAGAATACAAATAATACCGACTGACCCTACCCTTATAACAATTACATTACAAACTTCCAAATGAAGTTCACCAAAGTGCACGTGAGCTCGCAAGAATAAATGCCTAAACGGGTCTTATACACAATGCTATGGAAGCACTATCGTGACTATAACAACAACAAACTGGCTGACCGCTCGTCACCGTAACATTACGTACACACGCATACAAGAGTATGCAAATTAACATGAAATACACAAACTATGCCAACAGGCAAATCAAATACAAGGACATGAATTCATGTCAACACAACAATTGAAGTACGGAGTCAGCGTGGATAACACCCAAATTAAATATCAATTACTTTCTAACAAGACAGGCTTATCTCATTAAATATTCTAAAGTTCACAGACCGTTGTCGCCTGGCCTACTAATGACCTCAAGTCTTTATCTTTGATCTAGGTGTGTGCTAAGTGAAATAACCCCATCACCTCAACTTGTCAATGTCACAGGTGTGTCTCAATAATACCAATTTGCCTCAGAAAAGCTTCCAGCTTTCCAAGATCCGAAGAACGTCGACTCCACAGCCTCCTATAAAACGTGTGTGTGTCACAAATTACCATAAATAGTCTCAAAATTTCACCCAGGAATTTCAAGTCTCGACGAATTCGTGCAGCGTCTCCTTGGAGTACACACTGCCGACATAATATTTGCAGCATACAGAGATTGAACTATCGTAAGTCATCCCCAACGCAGAACCAAATCACACACCATAACACAATACCTGGACTCAACAATCATATTTTTCCACACATAATATCATGCCAGACCAAAGACTCCCTAATAGTGTCCACAAACACATTCACCAAATCTGTGACCTCATAAAATCTTACACAGAAAGCATATGGCTCCCCGTAAATTTACAATTGCAACATGGCATATTTTATCACAAACAACCTGTTTGATTATAAATTAGCAAATTATATCTCTTTCCCCCAACAACTTACCTTTTGTTAAGTTTACTTTAATAAAGATCCACATCTTGCCAAACCATAGTTCACGGTCATGTTGAATGATACATCAATTACGCAGACACACATGTACCCGCTGGTACAATGTCATCCCCGTCTACTTGAATCAAGTAACAAAATTACAAATATTTCACATAGTCACGATGAGTTCCCTAATTATTATGGTCTGTCTGTAGACTACGTTAACACAAAATCTAAATATAACATTATTTTTACATCTTGGCCTAATTCAACCTTTCTGTAACAAGTCAACCGTATCCATCTTGGCATTGAACTGAAAGCAATAACAGACTCCAAGATCTGTGGCAGGACTTCAAATATTTACTAGACCTGTTCATCAATTTAGTATGCTGAGCCTTCCTCCTTGCCCAATAGCTCTTCATATGCATGGATTGTTGTAGTTTCTGTTCCTCCGACCATGCACGTCGTGTTGGTTTCTTCTGATCTTCCTCAAATCCCCTTGTGTGAACAATATTCCTGATTACATTTCCATTCATCAGATCTGGCGATCCCATCTCCACTAGGTCCCTCTCCTCCTGTTTGTACCACTTTGGTCTTGTACGTTTGTTCTGCAGAAATTTGTAGATTTTGGTAAGTAAGCCTTGTATGATTCATTTCTTGCCAAGTGGCCCAAAAATTGAATTCATCTCATTCTCATGGTATCTGTAAGTTTAGAAATTTTCTTATATATTTCAAAGTTGGGTTTGGGATAGTGTGTGCCATTTTTAATTCTGGACCCTAAGATCTTTCGCATAATTTTCCTTTCCTTAATCTCTAATTGTTCCTTTAATGTTTTAAGTTGTAAATTGAGTGTTTCTGAAGCATAAAGAGCTTCTGGTTTAATCACTGTTAAGTAATGGCGAATTTTACTATTCCATGACAAGCATTGCTTGTTATAAACATATTTTGCGTATTGAAAAGCAACCTCCATATTCTGGATTCTTGATGTTACAAATTTGACAAATACGAATTATTTGCGCACAAATATTGGTTATTATTTCAGTCTATTGTTTGGCACTCCAAGTTCTGTGTTCTTTTTCTTTTCAAGGAAAATAACACTTCATGGTATATGGAACTTTAAGGTGCAACATTTGGTGAACATAATAAGAGAGAATTTTGCCGTTAGGTACTCGAATTCATTATCGGATTAGAGGTAATGAAAAATGTTTAGCCTACTTAAAATACATTACAGGCTTACCTCACTCCGCGTTTCAGTAGATGACTGTGAACATTCGTAGATTCTCACAGGAAAAAGGACGACGATTGTCGACGAGCAAGTTTTTGTACTCTGAAAAGCTGCTTTCAACGTCTTTCAGAAATTATTTGTTGGAAATGAACAGCCCTGGATGGCTATAACTTTTGCATTTTAAGTGCACTCGAAATAACAAGCTCGTCCGATAACACAAATCCACTGGACTGAGGTACTTAACCAGGCTGGCATTACTGGGCCAACTGTTGTCTGTCTACCTAACCCCTCGATTTCAACATCGCTTCCAGATTAGTTTAAGCGCAGTGTCTCTCCTGGAATGTGGATATTCCAAGAAATAAGGGTTAAACAAAGTTGTGAAGATCCACATGTCTTCTTATTCATCCTCACATTCAGTTCCATTAACCCTTTCCTTCTCAAAGCGCCGGGATATGAAAGTCACAGCTCCCTGCTTAAGCGCCCGAAAGTGCCCGTGTATGTCCTGGCATTCTCCTGCCATCTCTCGTATTGGTATGGAATTAAAACTAATTGTGAACTGTAGGTAATGTGTCAGGCAGGAATAGGACAGCATTTAGAAGGCATAGTGTTGCTTTTAGTGTTAACAATAAATGTTTGTTCCTTAACCTTTCTCCCAGCTGTTGCTAGGAAGCTTGGCTGGTCTCTCAGATGTTGATGTCCTAACAGAATTGAATAGAAGCGATGTTAGTGATTCGGAAAGCTCGTGTGGAAGTGATTTTCTGTGTGATTTAGATGTAAATGATCAGTTAAATTAAAGTGACAGTGATATTGATGAGTATATTTACCATAAACCAGCATATTGTAAATGCCGGTGGTGACGGTGGCCTACAACCAAGCATTCAGTCTATCCTGCCTTTTACTCTGCCAGATGATTTTACTGGCGATGGGAGTAGACATTGGGAAGTAAGGACTCCATGGAACAGGCTACCGAGATGTATATATTAGCATATTTAAATTAGGATCTGGCAATTTTTGTAGTATGGGCCAATGTGACTAATTCTGGGAGGAATAAAAAGATGCTGTAGTTGTTCTGAACCGGGGACCTCAAGAAATAAAACAGTAAGCAATGTAAATATGTGTACAGTTTGTGAAAACTGTGCAAATTCCATTACTGACACATTTTTTAAAACTGAGTTTCATAATTGTTTATGTGGCCAGATCATATAGTTTTAAAATTGTGACCAGGTTATATGAGGGCAGACTTCAAACCAAGGATGCCAGGTGAGTGTGATTTTCTGAGGGTCATTGCAAGACTGTTGGTAATTCACCTGTAAAATTTAATTTAATTTAAATGTACTGTATTATATAGTTCCAATGTTATGTGCGAGAGTTTATACCCATGCCCACAGTACTTCTTCATATTCTAAAATAATAGGGTGATTTCTGGGGATATCATGCCTGGAAATGCAACAAGGAAAGGGTTAATATCCAGTACCATACACAAAAAATTCATCATGAACCATTAAGAATGTGAGAAAATGACTCAAAACATATTGAATGTTCTAATAAATTCCATAAAATGACATAATGATGCGAAAAGCAAGAAAATTACCTAAAAATAAAATACATAGCAAAATGACAAAAAAAACTTAATAAATATGCATTTCCATAAACTGGGGCCCATGAACAGGATTTGTTTATAAGTTGGCAATGTCTATGGTGAACCATTTAAAAGATGACATATGTATAATATAAAAACAAAATTTCTGTAGAAATTAAATGAAGATTGCTGAAGCTAAAGGAACTGTCACACTTAATTCTGGAAGATTTAAGAATGATCCAACTCTAAGTGTGTTGGATTGTTCATACAGAACCCCATTGGGTCCCTTGAGCATTTACCATGTACAGTAGAACCCCTCTCGTCCGCCCTCGGTTGGTCCGTCGCTCCGGTTGATCCAACCAGGGTCAAGCCGAACTTGCCCCGACTCGTAGTGGTGACTCATTACCCGTCACGCCATTGTTGTTTACACGTACTTGTTATCGCTTGTCCGTTTTAGTGCTCCATCGTCTTTCGTATCGTTTCTGTCGTCCGTTTTTCGTACAGTACGTACTGCACTGTGGAGTGTTTAGTGCGTACTGTTTCTTGGTTTAACGACATTGACCTTCTGTGTTCGTTACAGTACTGTCCAGTTGTGTGTGTTTGTCAACATGTCAGGAGTGAAACGTAAACACGTTACTCTTTCATTAAATGAAAAATTAGCAGTGCTACGAAGACTGGACAAACAGGAATCACTCAAAAAAATTGCCATTGAACTCAATGTAGGCGTTACGACAGCAAAAGATTTGAGAAGAAATAGGAAATACATTGAATCATGTACAGTGACGATATATGATGAAAACGCTCTTAAGAATCGCAAAACATTGAAAGAGCCTAAACTTGAACTGCTTGACAATGCATTGTGGATGTGGCTCTACCAAGAAAGAGGGAAAGGAACCCCGATATCTTGAGTTCAGACAGTGTTTATTTTAATGTAAATCCGCACTTTCCTGTACTTTCTAATAATCAGACCTTTTTTGCGTTCCGACCATACCCTCAATCCCAAAGGTGACGGATTACGGGGGTTGTACTGTATTGTCTCCATAATTTTTGCTTTTGGGCACAGAAGCAGCAATGAAAATATTGAGATGCTTATAGATACCCATGATAAGAGGTAGTATAAAGAGGGTAATCTGTAGACATTACAGATGAAAGCTGAAGCTGACTACACTGTTGTTGCTTCAACAGTTCTAAAACTCGTTGGTCTTGGAGGTGTAGTGAAACAGGTAACAAAGTTCCATTTTCCCTGACAAAAATTTATGATATTTAACAATCATATTTCATCGAAAAAAATCTGTGATATTCAACCATAATATTTCATCAAATATGTGGTATCCAAGAAACCTAACACAGTTGATTAAGAGAATTAAATTTAGATGAAAACCTGGTCATTTGACTACGTAGAATTTGTGAATTTCGACACGATATTAGACAAATGTAAATGTTCAAGTTATGATGGTTGTTAGAACAGGTTTCTCCACTTTTTGAAATTTCACCCTACACTACAAAACTAGCAAGGTATCTCTTTGTGGAAATAATTTTTTATGGTGAACAAATTTTGCACAAAAAATGGTTTTACAAGGTATCTTTTAAGTTTATTTCACCAGAAACTCGGTAGTATACGGTACATATCTGAGAATTCCCAAACCACAACCTGGTATTTCTTATATTACACATGCTTGTTAGTATCTTATCTGCTGCTGTGTGAGAACACCTTAACTTGATTTATTTATTATACAAACACCGTGCTCAATTTAATTTTTAAGGACTTTATTTTTGTAAGTTTCGCTCTCCTGTTATTTATACCCTCCATCAGTTTTAAGGATATTTATGTCTGGTCATGACTTCTCCTTGTGGTATGAGAAAGTGTTTGCTTTATCTTGACATAACAGATAAAAGTGATTATTCACCCTTATTCGAGATCACTCAAACTGGGTGTTCCTGATGTTGTTGATCTCTTGTTGCAGATCAACATCTTACAAGTGAAAAATGGCAGCTGCTCCTTGCCTAAGTAGTGTAACACACGAAGGAACAATGATATCGAATTTACCACTTCTGTTTGCTGATGGGTATCCAGCATGTCTGGAGACTATCACAGAGGTAAGTTGGTTTGTGCTCAGATGCACATTTTCTTTGTTTTTTTTTTCTTTATGGGAACAGTTATTTTTACTGTGATGTATATTATGTGGGCAAGTTCTTAATCACCTAACATATAGTGTATGTTCGGGTAGTCATTTTCCCCCTCACATAATTTACTGTCTTTCTGGGATAATCAGATTTGTTTGTGTTTTTTAACATTTATTACAACTTCCCATGAGAGCGTGTTAATTGTGCAGATTTTCTCTTGATAGGAGACCTTTACAGACTTAAACAGCTGTTCAAGGGCTAACCTATCATCTTCACCAACTCTGCTATAATCTATAATCTGGACATTGCATGGTAACAATAATTTGTGATTTTCTTCTTGTTTTTCTTCGTTTTTTTTTTTCTGTTGCAGTATATGTTAATAAATAAAATGTGAAGGGCTCACATAGCTATAGTTTCTGCTTTAAGTAACAACTTACCTTTATAAATCCAGTTTAAAAAGCATTGGTCCTATTCCTCTTTTATTATTTTCGGCAACTGTTGAGGTGCTATTGGGAATTTTTTAGGTAGGTATCATTACAAAGCTACCTATTACAATGGGTACTCTTTGTTTCGACTTCCGGAATGTTTTGACATCTTCATGTTTCACATCCCCTAGACCCCAAAACCACTGTCTGTTCAAAAGTTTATTTATAATTGAAGGGGTCGGGGCAACATAGTGATAACCCTCATTTTTGTACTTTTAAGCTAGAGGAAAAACAAAGTTTGTGTAAATCCAGACAGTTCACTGTTTTGTGTATACACTTTCCGCTGCTTACTAGACTCAGATTGGAGTCTTATGAACAAGTTTGTAAAGTGTCTAGATCAAAATGTTCGTTTTTTGGGAAAATTCTAAGTCTTTATTTTGAATGTGTTTCGTAACTTGTGGTATATGATTGTTGCCCCAAACTTTGAGGGCTGAATACATAATACAAATTATTATGGTTTGTTAACTTAATTTAATTTACCAACTGGAAATACAGTATAATCAACAAAATATTGTATAAAGCAAAGGGTTTTTATATCATTAAATCACTTTCTTCCTGTAGTGTTTTAGTCCAGTAATTCTGGTGTATCTTCAGTAACAGAACACTTTGAACATTTAAGCGACTTATAAAAGCTATGATACACTCTTGGTATAAAAGGAAGCAATGCCTGAACATATCTTTAACTTTCTTTGGATTACGGTATTCTTTCGAGGCTTCACATACTTCTGATGAAGAACAAAGTCGCCTACATTGCTTTTTCCTCGCCTTCGAAGAGTAACAGCCACGAACTCCTGATGTACTGTATGTTTGACATACATAACCAGAGGATCTTTTTCTTCGAACTTAAAGACAAGGACTTCTGAGAATTTCAAATCTGATCCGTCATCACAAAGCTTTTTTGAGGCGTGAATGTTGCTTTTGAGTTCAGAAACATTAAAAAAGTCTTCCATTGTCATCGGAGTCACAAAAAATGATTTACTGCTTTTTCCTATGATATCATGCCACTGACTGGGCTTGTAAACATTTGGATGGCGATACTTGTGGAATTTCGCAATCTTATCATGGGTACGACATGAGATCAAGAAATAATGCTCCACTTCTTCAGATATTCCCTTATTTACCATGTAGTTCCATATAGCCATCATGTTCCATTTTTTGTTTTGGCCGCCACAATTATCAGAGAAAATGACTAGTTTGTAGCTTTCACTTTTCTACACTTCACGTATTTCATAATGCAACTGGCAACTTCATCGCTTCCTCTCTGTGCAATGCATTCATTCCATACAAACATGAATCCCTTTCCTGAACCACAGTCATGAATACCAATATTGTATGTCCAAAGTTTACGGAGGTAAAATGCTGGTTCAGTAGTAAGTTTTGGAGGAGGGAGTGTTTGTTGTAGATCTACACTTATAACATGTACCTCGTCAGGATTTTCTTTGGCCTGTTTAGTAAAATGGTCCAGTTGTTGTCTCATAGCTGCAGCTCTCTGCGGTAACTTGAACCCTATATTGAATTCTTCATTGAAAATTCTTCTGTACTTATCTTCACACACTTTAGGAATTCCTTTCTCATCGCAGAATGGCAAATAATAATCTCTATACTGTGCCCAACTCTAGGAATGGGTATTCCAAGTTTCAGACACCTAGATATCAAGGGAAAGGCTGTAGCCGCTTTTGAAAGTTCAGATATTTGAATATCGCGCTACATTGCTTCGAGAAGCATTTAGAAGAATTTTACCGATAGTTGGATGTCAAGTGACGTAGCGAGTAATAGCAGAGGTGGAGGCTATTTATTGATTAAATAGTTAACTATGGAGCAGAGACTTGAGACTGGGATCAGATTACTGGCACGGCCAAATGAAAGAGAATGCAATTAGTATCAAGTAAATCGGACCAGGGATTCAAGAGATATGAGGATTTCTAGATATCAGGTGATGACGCGTGACCCTGACCGTTTTGAATAAAAGCCAGCTGGAGCAGGCATGGTCAGCTCATTCTAACACAAGCACTTGGCAAGCAAGTTGCGTCTACGCTGAGCCAAGGCACATGGTTGCCGTATCTACGCAGAAGTTCTTTTCAAATCGTGATAGTCACGAGAAGTGCTGCGCATCGAGTTGAAACTTAGTAAGTTTCTGGTGAGGAGAATCACTGAGGTGATTGTTTTTCTACAGACATTGGTGGAAATATTTATATTTCCAAAAGGACATATGCTAGATTTTGTCTAGAAAATAGTATTTTGTCACAGTCCAGTAGTAACTTAATACTTGGATGTTTAAATCCATTTCAAGTCAGTTTTCATTTTTGTAACTAGTTAACCACTTCGATCTGTCAGTACACTGAAGACTAGTCTATAACGGTGGCGTTCATTAGTCTACGCAAGGGAAACTGCAGGTTGTCTAGCGCATGGTAGATGGTGATATTAATAAACCATGCCCAGGGAACGATCTTCAGAACAGCCGTTAATTGCTTAGACTGTCAATGTTTTTCTTGTACTGATGAGATTACAGTGAGTTATGTTACAACTGACATATCTAAGAAGAGATCACTTAGATCTGACCCTATTTCAACAAACTGTTATGGCTTTGATAGAAGCCCATATTAAAATGGAACGACAGTTTATTCAAACGTCGAAAGATACTACCACTATGTCTGACTAGACGATTTGTGGGTCTACAATGGCGGCCGATACAAGGATTATACGTGCTTGTCCGATAGGGCATGTCTATGGATAAATCTGGTACAGACCAGGTTTACTACACTTCAAGACCATCAAGAAATGTAAGCCACATTTGAATTATATTATGCCTAGCTAATTGGAACAAACTATTTTTCTGCAGAAGACCAACACATTTTTTTCGTCGTATTTAAAGCTTGCAATGATTTACGCAAGACTTATTAGAGTTATTCTGAGTATTTTCAGCACTCGGAACAGTTTAGGATCGATGACCGAGCATTTCGAGCATTTATTTGAATTTTTCATATTTTAAGGAAACCACAGAAAACCCCCGATGTAACTGTAAAAGTTAAATTTATTTTTGTTGAGGAATGGATATTTTTTTTCCATATTCGAAGGTTCGAACATGTGGATTCTCACATAATGAGATGATAATTAAATATATATAACGAATAATAATAATAATAATCCACTAATAATAATAATAATAATTTTTATAATTTTTCTAAATAATTCTTGGATATTATATTTTCTAATAATCATATGTATTGAGAAAGAGCCTATGAAGTAGTTTAATCATTTCTAGTCTGGAACAGGAGATTTTCCGAAGGAGAGTGGTTAGCGCAAGCCCGCATTCAACCAACATGTCAGTTCTGGTTGAACAGTTGATATTTGCATTGAGCAAAGTATATTTTTCAGATAACACGGAGAGGCATGGAACGGGAAGCAAATGATATTTGTATCAAATAGGATATTGTTGTATTTATATAAAATCATGACTTAAATACACTCGAAAGTGAAATAAAGATTTTCATAAGTATGGTAAAATCACGGGTTGAACTGAATGGTAAAATAAAATAAACTTGTAAGTTTATTAATCTTCCAGTGTTGATAACAAGCAGAGGCTTGATTTATTGTATAAATTTTGGGAAGATAATTTATGTGTGTGGAGTAGTTGAAATGCCATTCCCAGGTGCGCATGTTAAGTCGCAGGAATGAAGGTTTTTTCGAGCATCAATCAAATAGCAGGTTCGATGGCTCAAGTTTATAGTAGGAGTATTGGAACCACACATTTCGTCGTATGAATAACCCGAAGGTTATTTCTTTGAAACCATCAGTTCTTATTTCAACCTTGTTTACGAATTCCATTTAGACTTTGATTTTGCTAGAACCCGGATTTGTCATGATAGTAGTTTATTCTTCTTCAGAGGAAGACCTTTGCCGTTGTTGTTGTAATATTGTGTTCTTACACAAATAGTAGAATGGGTCACTGCCAATTAAAAATAATTCTTTAACCACGAATGATTTGAAGGATATTTTCAATCCTAGTGCCATGAACTAAATGAATTCATTATGAAACTACAATTCTTATTTCCGCATTCTGTCGAAGAATTGCAAGTTGTGAAAGTTGCTAAAAATGGCCATGAATATAAATATTTTTATAATAATGATTCCAAGTGGATAATTGAATAGTTGAATGGTTCAACCATTTATTGATCAAGTTGATGATTCAGAAATCATATATTTTGTTTGGAACTTGAAGTTCATAATCGAGTCACTTCTCGAATGTTTAATGTCAGAAGAACAATTAATTGTTGTTGTGCTTCGCACAGTTCTTCGATGCTATGCTCAAGGTCAAATACTTTTCAGATGTTATTAATGTGTGTTAATAATTTGTGTTGCTACGATGATAATAATATTTTCGACGATATATTTTTGAAACTGGAAAAACAAGTGAAAGTTTAAGAATTCTATAAACATTTATTCTACGAGTGTTAATATCATGTAAATAGTCAAACAGTGATCTACGTTATTTCCAGTATAGACAATTAACTTTGAGCTGGAATTAAATATTAATAATTTTGGAACACAGTCCACAGGACTATTAATCGGACTTGTGTTTCCAAAAAGCTTGTCAAATGTGTTTGGAAAATTTCTGTATATTGTGTGTAAATAAGAGTGTGGATCGCCACACGTGGAGTGATGCTGCTTTGAGCATCCTTGCAGTCAGATTTTAACTTTAAAATAAACTGAGATAATTTTACCAGATGTGTTACTCCCAATTAAATCTCCTTCTACCCTTATTGTTGCATTGAGCCAAAAATCAGCAAAGCATTTTTTTTAATTTGATGTCGTTTTTGCGATTTGCTTTAACCCATCTGGCGCTCCGGGATATTTTGATTCTCGTGCTGACTGATTATTGGTAAAATGCATATGTGGTCGTGCGGACTCCGGTCTAAACGGGCACAATACGGAGAGGAAATATTGAGATCACATGCTAGGCAAACACGACGAGGATTCTGCGACCTACTGTAATGAGACTGGTACTTAGGTATGGAGTTGATGTGTTCACGAACACCTTCTACAGCTTCTTTTGATTGTCGGTTAGGACGATTGTCATGTTTTCTCATAAGGTCGTTAACTGGAGCTCCTAGTCCACCATTCCTAATCTTCTTAACCAAATTATTGATTCTGCCAACAGAATTCTGAAGTCCATGGCTAGCAAGAAAAGTCTGCTTACAAACTCTAATCTTCAGGCTATCAATGTTCACATGGTAAGTGAAGGATATCTGTCGACGAGATAGCTCCGGTTTGTTATTTTTAACGTATCTTCTTTTTATTGGGATAGCTTCAATACAACCCATTAATTAGAGGTTTTGTTTATCAAAATCTGCCAAATCCCAGGAAGCATTAAATATTGCTTCTTTAGCAGACTCAATTTTTTCACTGCATCTTAAAGGACATGTACATAATTTGCTGATAGTGCGACATGGAACGATCTTTTCAGTTTTACTTGATGTATATTCCCCTCCATCATTTCTTCTTTCCTTGTTTCTTGTCGTGGATTTCATTTGCCTCTGCCTTTTCCTTGAAGTTATCTTCAGTGGAGATGGATGAGGAGATCTGCTACTTGTAGAAGATATTGACAACTGAAGATCTTCATTCTGTAACAAATTAACATTTAAAAGATAACTAAGGGGAGATTTTTATTTTAAACTAAAGTGTAGGGACCCATTAATCAATAGATAGATGTGGATTTCTTCAGATTATGAAATCAAAGTCAATAGAAATAAAAATATGTCCAATGTTTATGTTAGGTTATATTTCAAGCAACATAATGATAACCCTCACTTACCTCTCCTGGTGAATTCTCAGCACTCTCTTCAACATAATCTGGTTCATCAACAGAATTGTCCTCACTGAAGGCGTCAGATGTGTCCATACTGCGAGAAATCTTCTTTTGGAAACTGCTAGCTGGATAATTACTGCATCCAGCCATCTTGTCACTAAGGGATATGATTATGTTGCCCCTGAACTTTAGAAGAAAATGTCAAGTTGCAAGTTACAACTGACTCTCAAGTGCCATCTGTTGACAATTTCCACAAATTACTACAGTAATAGTACAGAGGATATGCACCAGAGTGCAGTAGTGCACTTATCCCAATTTCACAAAAACTGAGGGTTATCATTATGTTGCCCCGACCCCTTCAATTTATATATATAACTTACAGTATATCACTTTCTTGTGGACACTATGCCACTCCAACCCTAACCCGCGACATTTGCCACGAGGTTCAGAGCTGAGTTGTGCCCTTATTCCAGGATTTAAGACACTTAAGATCAAAATATCGTGGAATACAGAGGGACTTCAGGATTTAACCTGTGGGGTGAACAGCTGGTGCGACACTAGGGGTCCGGTTAGAAATAGACTGCATGCATGGAAAGAAAGAGCAACGGGTAACTTTGACAAAATATAATTAAAATAAGAAACCATACACATAAGTACACAAGGAACAAAGTGCATCTTGAATAAATTTACATACAGGTACATTAAGAAAAACCAAAGCCTAAGTTGACTAGAAATGAAAACACATGGGGGAGATGAATGACAACCCCAAAGGTGGAATACGTGAAAACTCAAAACAAATACGAGAGGTGAAAGCCAAGATGCGAAACGACATCCGCATCGAAAGTACAAGCATGGATATGAATCCCCACGACGACACACAAGAAAGAATTGCATTAAGAAAATCGAAGTTCACAAGAAATGTTAATTAAATTCAGGTTAATCAGTCACAAGAAATGTTCCCCGGGAACAACCAAGTTAAACAAATAAGTCTGTAACAAATACAGTTGCCAAGGTGTTACATGTTTAAGGTTAAGCGCCACTTATTGCGACTAGTACGTCTCACTTGCCAGCCTAGAATGATTACACAAGGGGACGCTGGCTTGTCTACTTAAAGGAACGAGGAAAGAAACCCGAACTGTTTGCCCAGCCCAAAAATACACACCAAAGGAAATGATTTTTCAACATTATACACACAATAGTAAATTGAAGGACATGATGTTGCCCGCAAACAGGATATCAAGACCTTAGGGTGACCGTGCGTGGGGAGAACTTTTCCCTTGGCGTAAAAAAAAAAGAGTAAAGTAACGAAAGAACAAAACTTAGCTTTTGAAGCAACAAGATAATTCGCCCGGCCACCCCAAGCCTTGAATACCCTCAAATTAAAAGTTAGTCTCTTGGCACAAGAAAAATATTACACGCGGTAAGTGACGCAATAGTCTGTTAGTTTTTTTGTTGACGTGAAAGTTTTCTCGAAGAATCGCCAAAATCGCACATGCTGTTCTTCCGTGGTTTTGCCCTTTCCAAAAGTCATTTTCCACACATTACCTTGATTCTCCTCGTGCCTCCGGGGGGAAACGACGAGGCTTCCCCCGGAGCGCTTAGCTACACGTCTTGAGTCGGCAATAGTACTTAATTGAGTGACGCTGCTTGCTTTGTCAGTCCAAGTTAGACGCGCCAAGCGCGTAGCTCACACGCAGTTCAGCCAACCTAACGGGCGCGGAACGACCCAGAGGGCCGACCGCACAATGGAGTGCAATTTGTTCTTAAGTTGGCAGCATTTGTTACCAGCTAAGACGGCGTTGCCAAGCGTAGCAGTTTATTGCGCATTAGCACAATGTGATGTTGCCGGTGATAGTCGACTCTGCAAGGTTTAGCGTGGGAATTGAAGCTTTTCTCATTTTCCACAGGGCTGTCCAATGTTAGTAGGGGTGCCAAAGTTCAAACACAATGGAAATAAATGTCTTGGGAGTAAAGTTTTCTGGCTTCACTTGGTGTTGTACAAATCAGCAGAGATGCATGAACATAAGTCCAGAGTTTTGCAATTCTCAAATCCTAGGTTCGACCCCCCAGAGTAGCTGGAAGAATAAATCCTTCCTGGGTTTGAATATCAAATTGTTCCTTGTGACAATATAATTAGCACATACACTATAACTACCATTATTTTCCACCAATTTCTTTCAAATTTATACGTAAAATATTACCTTATAAAATCTCAGTAGAGTTTGTTAATAGGCAAAATCAGACGAAGGGGGTGGAAAAGAGGGCCCTTTTTCAACAAACTGAAATATTGCGATAACTTTCTTAATCTGTAAAAAATCAAACTATTCATACTATTCTTCGTATCATCATCATCATCTTGTACAGTTTCCAGCCCCAGGATGGGTTTGTTTGGAACATAAGCCTCGCCACTAAGTCCTTTCTTCCCACCACCTCTCCGCTGTCACTCTAGTCTAGTCCTCGCCTCTTTTCTTGACACATTCCTCCACTCCTTTCAGCCATCTATCTCTTGGTCTTCCCCTTTGTCGTTTCTTCTGCATCTGCATCTCATGTATCCTCTTGGGAATCTTCTTCTCTTCCATTCTCTTTAAGTGTCCATACCACCTCAGTCTTGATGTCTCCTACCCTGCAAGGGCTCCTTTTTCACTATTTCCATGACCTTTTCATTCCTCACCCTGTCTCTTCTTGTTACTCCGATCCTACTTCGTAGGAACTTCATTTCACTTGCCTGTATTCTGCTTATGTCTCTTTTCTTCATTATCCACGTTTCTGATGCATAGGTCAGTATCGGGATATAGTAGCTTCTGTATAACACTTCCTTGCTTTTTTGTGGGATATCTTTATTTCACACTAAGCTCCTAATGCTTCTCAGAAATGCTTCTGCCTGTCTGCCACGTTCCGTAATCTCTTTCTCATTTCTCCCATTTTCCTCCACTATACTTCCCAAGTACTTGAGACTTACCACCTTCTTCAGCTGTCCACCTCCAAGTGTTATCCCAGTAATTGGTCTGTCCTTTTTCCTGGTCGTTAACAGGATCTCACATTTACTGATGTTGAACTTCCATCCGTACTCTCCCACTGTTTCTTCCCAAGCCTTCAGTTGCACCTGAATGTCCTCCTCCTTGTTACCCCAGACCATGAATCATCTGCAAACACCATTGTTTTCATCTTATCTTCTCCTATCTTTCCTGCTACCGGTGTCATTACCTCGTCCATAACCACAATGAAGAGAAGGGGTGACGGTGCACTACCCTGTTTCAGGCCACTCATTTGTCTGAACCAGTCTGTTCTTTCCCCTCCAACTTTCACACAACTAACACTTCCACAATACATCTCCTTCACTCTGTCTACAGTCCCTTTTTCCACTCCCATGTTTCCCATTGCTTTCCAAACCTTCTCCCTACACACAATATCATAGGCCTTTTCGATGTCCAGGAAGGCCATCAACAGATCCTCTCCAAATTCGTAGTGTGGTGTTCCTGGAGCTGTCTCACTGAAAATATGAGATCCTCTGTTGATCTCCCAGGTCTGAATCCATACTGATCCTCTCTCAATTCTCTCTCCACTTTGACTCGTATTCTACTTTCTAATATCTTTTCATATATCTTGGCACAGTGTGGTATGAGCGTGACTCCCCTGTAGTTTCTGTACTCCTTTCTGCTTCCTTTCTTAAATATTGGGACAATTAATCCTTTCTTCCAATCTTCTGGGGTCTTTTTCTCCTTCCATACCACCCTCATCACACCGTACAGCCACTGTTTCCCAACCTCCCCTGCTGCCTTCACCATTTCAACACTCATTTCGTCCACACCTGGTGCCCTTCCTCCTTTCATCTTGTCTATAGCTATTTCCAGTTCTCTCCAAGTCAGGTCCTTTTCCATTCCTGTGTTGTCTTCTCCATCTTCAAATAAGGTGTCTTCCTCCCTATGACCATTTGGATTCAGCAAATCCTCAAAGTACTCTTTCCACACTGTCTTGAGTGTCTCTTTGTTGTGTACTTCATTTCCGTTTTTGTCCACCATAACCACATCCTCTCGCAGACCTCTTCTCTTACTTATGACCATCCCATAAAGTACTTCCTTATTTCCTCTGCTGTCTTCCTCCATCATCTCTGTCCACTTTACCATCCTCTTCTTCCTCTGCTCTGCGACAATCTTGTTTGCTTCTTTCTTCTTTATCTTATAATCTTCCCTTCCTAGATCAGTTCTTTCCTGGAACCACACTCTGAAAGCCTTGTTCTTCCTTCCCACAGCTTCTTTTACTCTCCCATTCCACCATGGTGTCTCTTTACACCGCTTTCTGTTGCTTGTTCTTCCACATACTGCCACTGCAGCTTCCACCATTGTATTTTTGAATTTCTTCCATTCCTCTTCCCCTGTTTTAGGATTGTCTGTTGGCATCCTTTCCCTTATTATCTTCTGGAATTCTTCCTTGACTTCCTTTTCATTCAGTTTCCATGCTTTGATTCTCCTTTCCTGATACTCTGTCCTCTTGCTATCCTTAACAACTCCCAGGTTCATTACTAGTATTCTGTGGTCGCTATCTAAGGCCTCTGATGGTATTACCTTTATATCTCTGACACTTCTCTTCATTTCCCAGTCGTACAGCATGTAATCTACCAACGATTTCTTTGTTAAATCACTGCTGTACCACGTTACCTTGTGGCTTTCTTTCTTCCGGAACCAGGAGTTGCCTACAACTAAACCGTTCCAACTTTCTCCCTTCTTCATTCCTGCTACCCCATCCTTCTGCTCCCATTACAATTTCATATCCTTGCCTTTCACTTCCTACATGTGCATTCAAATCTCCCATGACAATGATGCTCTGGCTCTGTAGCTCCTCCTCAAAGTCTTCCTTCTCTTGAGCTGTACATCCAACTTGAGGGGCATATACCTGGGCTCTCTCCAGGCTTCTTCCCTTTACAGTTATTCTGATCTTCATGATCCTGTCACTTATTCCCTTTACCTCTTCCTTCATTCCATCTCTCACAACTACTCCTACTCCGCTGCTCCTTCCTTCTCTGTTCCCACTACAGTACAACCGGTACCCTTTCCTCAGTTCTCTGCGACCTTCTTCGTATAAGGGCCAAAAACTTATCTCAGTAAAGTTTTTTGATAGCACCGACCATTGACCAACGGGGTGAGAAAAAGAGCGACATTTGAGGGGGGGAAAATCATACCTCCCTTAATATGCACAATATCAAAACCTTTTAAAATGGTCAATAATCCTCTAACATTTATCTGAAACTTTTGTCTGAAAGAATTTTTGATGTGACCCACTCTTATGCCAAGGGATGAGCAAAATGTTAAAGGAATGATAAGAATATGGGGCTTCTCGTATGCTAAACACTTGGAACGTTTGCGGGATACTACAATTAGTAAATTTAGTGAATTCGAAATATATTTCCTTGCCCGATGAAATCTACCTACGCCGAGAAGGAGTTTTCTAAGAACAGTAGGTCCATTTCACTTGAGGATTATAGCAAATTGAATTTTTAAAAATATCTTTATCAGAAGGTTTATAATGTTTTGGTTGTACAGGAAAACCTCATTAATCCAGACCCCATTAGTCCGGACTCTGTTTAATCCGGACAGCCATTTAACCCTAGAACTGCGGACAGTCTTCCAGGAAGACGGTGTCTTGTTTAATCAAGTGCGACCGTCTCTCGAAGAGACCGTCTCGGAATGGAAATATAGTACTACTGTTAACCATCAGATGGCATTAATTTCAAGTCATGCTGGTTCCCGATGCTTTTATTCTTCATAGTGAAAGTCTTGGGCGAACAAATGACAATATGCAGGCTATTATTTGGCTGCAGAAGTGGAAGTACTTTCATGTTGACATTGAGGTTGCATTGAGCAAAATGGCAGCCAACTAGATTGACGATTCAGAAATTGAGCGCTTGATTTTTGATGATTCGCGTGATAGTACGGACGATGACGGTGATTATTGTGTGGATTCGTATGAAAATGAAGAAGGTGAAAGTAGTGGCAGTGATACCGGCGAACAGGATGTCCCGCAAGTTATGGAAATCCCCATCAATGCAAGTGATGTTATCATGTTCCTACAGACAATGTAAACATGCCTAATGTTATCCGTGAAGGGGTAAGTGTGAACTGGACTGATATACAACCCGAAGAAAGTGACTTTCCAGTTAAAAATGTATCGTTTGTCGTTCATCATCCTGGGCCTGTGAACTTGCCTACCCTTAATTCCGTGCCGATTATGTATTTTCATGTAAGTGCAAAATCGAGAAATGTCATATTGTAAAAATAATTTTCTTTTTTAGTAAATAACAGGAGTAATTTTAAAACTGGTTCTTGAAGTAGTAACAAAAAACTGTGAACTTCTCATTTATGATGTCCCTGACACACATTTAACTTGGCAAAATGGTTTTCTGGAGCAGAAAATTCAATAAAATGTTTCTTTTTTAATAAAATACTTTTTAAAGATTAATTCAAACTGGTGACTCTGAGTAATTCATCTCTATTAAAATAATATAGAACAGTCTTTCAGCTTTCTATTGATGTATGATAAGTTATATTTATGATTACAGTTCGCTTACAGATACCAAATTCCTTTAGTGTGTACTTTATGGGAATTTACTGCAGCATTTGACAAATAAACCTCCATCAGTTCTAGGGTTAATAATATGTAATGCATAAATGCAACTTTTGAGGCATTTGCATGAGTTAATGATTAAAGAAATTACTGTGATGTCAAGGAAGACAACAAATGATCAGTAGTTTCTTCAAACCAGTAAGTGTGTCTAGTGTGGTCATGAAGGTGTGCCTTGATTGCCATGTTCTACTTCGTCTTCTGTACTGCACTAGTTATTCTATATTTTGTCAGCCCTAATAACCTATGTATTTCTGAAATTTCAAAATACTGTACTGTGCATGTTCTTTTTAATGAAAAGAGTGTTCAAATGTCCCTTGACTCATTTCATAGGTTATTTTGTTTAATCCGGACTTTCTTTAGTTTGGACAACCTAGAGCCCCAGTTAGTCCTGACTAATGAGGTTCTACTGTATTTGTGAAGCCTGCTACACTTATCAAAATTTATAAAGTCTTAGGTGTATTTGTGTTGTCTGTTACAAGCATATGTGCCCTATGTTTCCAACTGGGCTGAAAGTGGGTATCACATAAGTCTTAGATGGTCGTGTTGGAATTTCGATGACTAAGGCAACACTGAAAAATCAGCTTGATTACTCATGCTTCAAAAATCCTGTCTAGAATAATTTACAAGAGGATGGAAAGCCAGATAGAAACGGAGTTGGGTGAAGACCAGTTTGGTTTCAGGAGAAATGTAGGAACAAGGGAAGCTGTACTAAGTCTTAGGCTGATTTTGGAAGGTAGAATAAGGAAAAATAAGAGAACGTTCATGGCAATTGTAGACTTAGAAAAGGCTTTTGATAACATTGATTGGACTAAATTGTTTGACATTTTGAAATCTAGTGGAATAAAGTACAGGGATAGGAGGGCGATATACAATCTATACAGAAACCAGACAGCAGTCATTCGAGCTGAAGGACATGAGAGAGAAGCTGGTATTCAGAAAGGTGTAGGGCAAGGCTGTAACTTATCACCCATACTTTTCAATCTTTACATTGTACAAGCAATGAAGGAAATTGGAGAAAAGTTTAAAGTGGGAGTGACGATTCAAGGAGAAATAATATCAACTCTGAGATTTGCTGATGACATCGTCATCTTGGCCGACACGCCTGAGGATTTGAATGAGTTTTTGAATGGTATGGACTCCGTCTTACGGAATGAATACATGATGAAAATTAATAAATGGAAAACAAAAATACTGGAATGCAGCCGAAATAAATCAGAAACCTCTATGGAGATCAAATTGGCAGGTGAAAAGCTGAAGGAAGTAGGAGACTTCTGTTACTTAGGAAACAAAATAACCAGTGATGGACGAAGCAAAGAAGATATAAAAAGTAGGTTGGCTCAGGCAAGGAAAGCCTTTCTACAAAAAAGGAATCTGTTGACATCGAATATAGATATAGGTATTAGGAAGTCATTTTTGAAAGCCTTTGTCTGGAGCGTGGCGCTCTTTGGAAGTGAAACTTGGACTATTGGTGCAGCAGAAAAGAGGAGAATTGAAGCATTTGAAATGTGGTGTTTCAGGAGAATGATGAAGATCAGATGGGTAGATAGGGCGACAAACGAAGAGGTATTAAGACGAGTGGGAGAGGAGAGATGTTTCTGGTGACTGCTAATGAAGAGAAGAGATAGGTTAGTAGGACGCATACTAAGACACCCAGGAATAGCAAGCTTAGTTATGGAAGGAAGGGTTGAGGACAAGAACTGTAGGGGTAGACCAAGGTTAGAATATGTTAAACAGATTGCTTCGGATGTAGGGTGTGGTAGCTATGTAGAGATGAAATGATTAGCTCAAGACAGGGGGCCATGGACAGCTGCAGCAAACCAGTCAAAAGACTGAAGACTCAAACAACAACACCATAATGTGGTCATGTTGATATATGAGTAAGTAGTCAGCAGTGTATTATGGCCTATCCACAATGTGCAGTTGGTAGCTGGCAGTCGTAGTTGAAGGGACCCATGCTCTCCTATGGCGTAATGTACAATGTGCAGTTGATATTTGGCAGTCGTCAGTGTGTAGCCAGCAGTCGCCAAATTTGAGGAGTGCCGGAACAAAAACCGATAAATACACTTTTTGCTGTCTTCGCATGTGTGTGGTGCAGGGGGGAGACATAAGAGAAATGTATATTGCCACACTGTAATTTTAATCAAAACATAGGATATGACGCGTACATCGTCAACTGAAATGCGCGATTGGATCAAAAGCCGTTAACTCCCGGGAAACACCTATGTCAGGCCAGGAAAACGCCACGTAACTGTCCCGCCCTTTCACGAAAACCTAACTGGTTCTCGTAGGGGCGCGACTCTGGCAACCATTACCAAGAATGGCTAACCAGGCAAGTTGAATACTCGGGGTGTGGAATTGAGCCTCGTGTTACAGAGGCGAGGGACTGGTTAATGCTACAAGGTGGCATACAAAATACTGAAGAAAAGGCCCATGGTTGAATACAACTAAAGAAAATAATAAATTAAATAAAATGAAAATACAAGGTGGAAACGTTAAAAAACACAACATGAAAGAGAACACTCCTAATCCTATCTACACCCCGCATGGTGGGTTGGATGCCAACGGTCACGTTTGGCGAGAAATTTAAATAAATAAATTAACACGGAAGTATATTCCTTGGAGACAGGGAATATAGTTTGCCCAGCCATGGGCTGAAATTAAACGACGGCTAAATAAAGGCCGAAGGTGCCCTTCGGCAACACGAGGGAAAGCCATGAGGCTTCGAGAAAGTTCTAAGGTCACAAACGAAAACACTGAAGGAGAAACCAAGCAGAAACACAGTATTAAAAAAAACACAAGATATTACCGAAGTAATACGCGGCACAGAACAGGAGAACCAAATTAGAAGAGAAATAAAAATATCAAAAGGCAGAACTAAGGCCTTAGAGCGGGAGCTCCTTTCAACACTTCCTCGCACGACCGCTGCCGTCGACTTCCCACCACGGGGCAAGCCATTAGCAATTGCACCATGTCCACGACAATGCAAGGCATTGTCGTCCTCAACTAGGTACCCTCCAAAATATATATATCAATACAAATCCTAAATTAAAGAACAGTAACTAAATAGTATTCACACGCAAAAAAATAATGAAAGTCTGATTGCAGAGCAAAATGTTAGCCTTCTATAAGGCAAGGACTATAAGATGAAAGTCTAACAGTTAGTTAGTTCAAAAGATATTAAGTTCAGAAGCTTGATGTGAAATTAGCATAAAACGCAGCTCTCTCATGACGACACCATGAGGTATTAGAAATCGGGAAGTGGACGCTGCCAACATTAGCAGGTCCCCACAGTCACAGTCCGCTACATGCTGGCCTACCTAGAAGGATATTTGAGTTGGCAGGCCTGAGCTAGGCTCACCCATAATGCAACTCGTTAACGTGGGAGCACACCATTGGTCCCTTTTAAACAGCCGGGCCAATAGCGCCCAAGAAGATCGCCAGGAGTTAATCTCGCCTGGCAAAAGGTCACCACCTTCGCCTGGCCGGAACAGTCGACTCGCCGAGAGGGGGAAGGGCGGCAGTCAGCGGCGGGACATTTAATTGTGCCCTCCAGAAATACACCAGGTCTTGTAGAAGGGGTTGCCGGGGGAGCTGGCGGCAGGGGCAGAAACGTGTGCCAGTCTTTAGGGTGGCACAGCCTCCCCCTCCTAAAGTCATCAGTAGGGGTGAGCCGACAGGAAGAAGGCCCCCCCGCAAGTTCTCTTGAAGATAACTCAGTTCGCCAAGCAGGCAAAATAGTGTTTATTCATGCGTCACTCACTGCACCAGGAAGTCGAAACCACGGTAAGGTAGATAGTGCCCAACTAATGATGTCGTGAAGACCACAGGGGTTGGCAAGAAGGAACGCCAACATCACCATATCACCATACCAGACGACCACCATATCACCGCTCCAGCCGTTCAGCATCCAGGGTCGACATCAGGGAAGAGATCACCATCCGCACCGACCAGCAGGCATCAGGATCACCATCAGAAGGAGGACGACGTTATGACAGTGACCTTGGCACAAGCCACCACCATTTCCAGGTGTGAGGGGTGCCACCCTCACACTGGACCACCCCTGAAACAGCCAAGGACAAGAGCAGACACAGCACGCAGAGACGCAACACAAGATTGGATTGGTTTCTTCAACAGCCGGGTCGAAGAATGCCACTGGTCTGAATGAGACCAGGGCGAGAGCTTGAGCAACTTCCGTAGCACATGTTAGGACTTTCCACTGAGTGAGCTAGGACTCGGCAATTCACTTGCCTTAGTGATACGAGATCACATTCACATAATTAAGGGCGATGCACACACGACGCACACGCAGACTTTAGGGCTTTGCAGAATTACGTCAATGTTAAGTTATTTAAGATGAGAAGAAGCACTGAACAGCGTTCTCTTGAACTTTGTATCACCTCTACTTCACTGGAGTAGTAAACTACTAGAACTGGTACCCAACCAAAATCCTAAGCTCACAATACTAAATTGAATAAATAGAAAATCTTTAAACATCATTTCAACTTTAGTTAGAAAATACTGAGATGGGGCCGCACGAAAGAAATCTAGGGGCCCTTGACCACAGGAATGGCTCAGCTCTCTTAGTACAGGGGAGAAAACATGAAACAGTTGCCTCGTCGTAACACAGATTACAAATGGTGTCAACAAATTTCCAACATTTACATTTACAATTTACCCTTAATATAACATTACTTACACATCAAATGCCCCCTAGAACAGGAAACACAGAACAGAAAACACACCTAGATGGAACGCAGAGAGGAGAACAGGAACACACTCTTCTCGAACACCTTCACAACTTACCAACACGGTGACAGGAACAGTGACTCAAGAGAACAGAAAATTTACTAATTCCACCAAAACGGATCATATAACTGCGACACCAAGGCGCCTGCGAGCAAATGCAGGGCAACCTTCATCACCTCCACTAAGTAGGCAGGCACAGATACTACTTCACAATGTGCACCACGCACAGTGAATGGATCAACAGTCCTTGACAACTCCACGCTATACCCAGCGGGCAGTCAAAATTCAACGAGGAAAGGTCCGACATCAGGGCTGCGAGCAAATGCAGGGATCCCTGATATCCACACACTCCAGAACAAGAGTACCACGACTCAGAACATACCGTATGTTCACTACGACAGTATCAAACACAGAAGGAAGAAATAGGCCACAAGGGGCGTAGAAAGACCTCAAGCAGGTCCCACTGACAAGAATGAAAACTTGAAAAGAAAAATTAGACGACCCATTACGTCTATCCTTGGACGAAATTATTCTTCGGCGAAGAACTGACTCACGAAGTACTTGTGGAGATATTGCACAATCACTGCAAATAGTACACGACAGAAACACAACTTCAACTCCGACTTCACGTCTGTTGACACAGTGCCATACCAAAACAGCACCACACACACGACTCCAAGAACTTCACACGGTACCAAAATACAAAAAAAAGATCACTGTTACCAAATCACTGCACAGGGAAAATTCTACAGCTTACAGCTACACCTCACATCCTGCGTTCTCTGCTTCCTCGGCTTTCACTGCCTCTCGTTCACCAGCACGTTTACAATATGACAAGTGAGTTCGAAAAATGCGCCTTCTTTCATTGTCCTCCAACAGGACAATGACATCGGTAGGAAAGGATAAAAGTCTATACGGACCACGGAATTTTGGCATGAGCTTGCCGCTCACTTGATGACCAGGAGTTTTCCTCCAGAAATTTTTGACATAGACTAGATCGTCAACTTTAAATTTGTTCTGACCACGATCTTGATTGTACCTCTGGGCCAACTTGTCGTGAGAAATCTTGATAGCACGCTGAGCTTCCTTCCAAATTTCACGAACGCACTCAGGACTAGGCTGATCGGGAAGAATTCATTAAGAGACCAAAGGTTTGACAACGAAGAATTTGGCACAAACGCGTGCATCAAAGAAAACGGGGTTTTGCCATGACTTTCGTGCTCAGCCGTATTGAAAGCGTAGGCCAACCAATGCAATGAGGAATCCCATTTAGCATGATTGTCCCGATGATAAGCGATTAATGCAGCTCTCAAATTCCTATTGACCCTCTCGGCCAAACTAGGGTTAGGATAATACGGAGTAGTTGTAACATGATAAATAGAGTACTCGAAACAGAAGTTACGGAACTGATTAGAAGTAAAGGTACGGGCATTGTCAGAAATGAGGTACTGACAGGGACCAAATGAAGTAAAAATAACCTTCAAACACTTAACGACAGCAGCAGTGTTGCTCATCCAGGTGGGAAAAATCCAGCAAAATCTCGAGAATCCATCGACACAGACTAGCGCGAAACGGTTACCTAACCTGGATTTCGGAAAAGGTCCAACAAAATCTATATACAACCTCTCCATAGGACATAACACGGGTTCTGAAGACAGAAATCCCACTCTACTATTGACAGCAGGTTTGCTCATGTTGCAACTACGACAACTTAAAACAAATCTTTTAATATCCCGGTCCATACCCTTCCAAGTAAAAGATTGCTTCACCTTTTGACGAGTTTTGAAGACTCCCTAAATGACCACCCACTGGTGACTCAAGAAAATATCTTAACATTGCATCCACTAACTGGACAGGCAAGACGACTTTCGGCTTCTTGTCATGCCTGGTGACACAACATAACACGCCTGACCTAAGAAAATAAGGTTTTACAACCTCACCAGTATCCAATTTTGAAGTAATTAACTTTAACTCTTGATCTTCCTTTTGATGAATGACTATATCTTTAAACAAAAGAGGAGAATTGTTCGACATATGTTGGGCGGAACAAACACCAACAACATCAGATTCCACAGGAACAGGTTCCGGTTTCTTAAGGGGAGATTCCTCGTACATCCTACTAAGCGAATCTGCAATGACATTGTCTGTCCCCTTTATGTGACTAACGGTGAAATTGAAAGATGAAATACGAGTAGCCCACCGAGCGATATGCCCAGTGTTCCTCGGTCTGGCCAAGACCCAGCTCAGGGCCTGGTTATCGGTCTCCAACTCGAACGGCACGTGTTCGACATACATCCTAAACTTTTCCAAACCGAACATGACAGCGAGACCTTCGAGCTCATATACAGAATAACGAGACTCGTCAACAGTTAAGGTTCTCGAAGCAAAAGCGATAGGACGACGACCTTCTGCACACTCTTGTAAAAGAACAGCTGCAACGGCGCCTAAAGAGGCATCAGTCTGCACAATAAATCTCTTGCTAAAATCAGGAACAGCGAGAACAGGAGCATTACACAAGGCTTCCTTTAACTCATCGAAAGCGGCCTGTTGAGACTCACCCCACTCGAACAGAACCTTCTTCTGACGTAGCTTATTTAAGGGCATAGCCTTACGAGCGAAATCAGGGATAAATTTGCGAAAGAAATTGGCCATGCCAACGAAACGAGCCACGCCTTTGACATTGACGGGCCTTTTGAAGTCACGAATGCCCTGGGTGCGAGAGCTGTCGATCGACACACCAGCGGCGGAGATAACATGCCCCAGAAAGGAGATTTGAGGTTTAGCGAAAAATACTTTAGAAAGCTTCACAGTTAGCCCAGCGTTCCTCAAATGCTCGAACACTTCACGAAGATGACGAACATGATCTTCAAATGTCTTACTGGACACTACGACATCGTCCAAATAGTGGTACAGATACTCAAACTTAATGCCAGCGAAGACCTTATCTAACAGCCTGCTTAACACAGCTCCTCCAGTAGTGAGACCAAAGGGAAGTCTATTGAATTCAAAGAGATTCCAATCCGTCGCGAAGGCGGTGAGATGCTTACTCTCCTCGGCCAAGGGAACCTGGTAATAAGCCTGGTTCAGGTCTATGAGACTGTAGTACTTAGCATCCTTGAACCACGAAAAGCATGAGTGAAGATCAGGAAGGGGGATAGATTCCATCGCCACCTTCTTATTGAGTCTTCGGTAATCCACAACGGGTCTAAAAGCACCATTCGGCTTCGGCACCAGAAACATAGGCGATGAATATGAAGAAATAGAGGGGCGAATAACACCGTCTGACAGCATCTGATCAATTATCTTCTTAAGTTTCTTCATTTTAGGCGGTCTAAGTCTGTACGGAGGATGCCTAACTGGAATATTGTCCGACATGACAATCTTGTAAGAAATCAAATCAGTGACTCCTAATTTGTCGGTAAAAACCTCCGGAAAACGAGAACACAAATCACGTATAATCGTTGCTTGACCATCAGAAAGAATACTAAGATCCAGGTCGTTGACACTACTTGACAACTCGGGAACGTCTTCACCATCGATGTCCACCGCACTGGTGCCAGCATCGTACCTCTCAGTAGCAGAAAATTTCAATTTCAAATCTGGACAGAAATTAAACCAGAAGGTTTCTCTTTTAATGTCCAGCGACAAACCGGAATGAGAGAAAAAATTAGCGCCTAAAATCACAGGGCAAGACAAATTTGACACAATCCAAAACGGAAACTTCCACGCGAAACTATGAATCTTAACCTTTAACTTGACAGCACCCAGAACTATTAGTTGAGAATTATTAGCTGAAACTAAACGAACATCGACCTTAGAGAGAGGGGGAAACTTGCAAATGCCTTTCATGGCCCTATACCATTCCTCACTCATCAGTGATGCAGCACTGCCAGAATCTAACAAAGCTTTGACGTTGGCATCATTGATCAAAATGCCAGCAATAGGTGCAGGTAATAAAGAACTCACAGAAACTTTCGAACAGCCTCCCGTACTGTTGTCGTCCACATTGACGACTGATGACATTGATATCACGTCATGATGCCAGGACTCCGGACGACCATTGTTCCAATGATTAGAAGAACCTTGCGGTTTGTACGAATTAAATTGTGAGGGTTGATCAACAAACCCTCTACCATAATCAGACTGGCGTACGGGCTCTCCACGCACGACAAAAGCACACGATTGAGCAATAGTGCTCGGGCGAGACCCTAAGCATAAAAATGAACGGTATTCTGGAGTCACACCATCCAAAATGTGTTCCACCATTTCTTGCTCAGTGAAGTTAACAGAAAACATCTTAGCTAGCTTTAGCATGTCTTGCATGTACACATCCAACGACTCACCATACTTCTGTACACGATACAAATGACGATGAATTACAGTACCCATCTTCCTATACGGAATGAAATTTGACATTACTTGCTCACAGAACACTTCGATACCTGTGTTACGGGACATAGCCTCAACAACCATACTTCTCATCATACCAGAAGTGAACGGGAACATAAGTTGGTACACCTGAGTGTAACTCGCACCAAACACAGCAGCGTACTCATAAATGTCCACCAACTCACGCAGAAAATGAATAATACCATCGGTGGTATCGGTATTCATGTGCTTCAACTTAGTTACACAATCAGATAACGGGTGGGCGAGATTCCCAAAATTACGGTTAGAAAAAACTGAATGACAGAACCTGGACCTCTCTGTTCACCACGAACAGGTCCACTATCACCACTCGGGCTATTCAGATCCCAACCTTGAGGTTCTACACGAGAAGAAACTCTATTCTTGCTGCACCAAACTTTATCTTTAGGCCAACGGAAGTTAAGAGGTTTAATACCTAACGACGGAGGATAGTTACCACTAGAAACATCTTGGGAAGAACTTCGTCTTGGAGCAGGATACATACTCCGACTGCGGATATTTACTTCTTGAATACCCCTCGCACTGGGCGTAAGAACAGAACAAGTAGGACGAGAAAAGGCACTAGATTAAGAATACGTTACTCCACCATTGGAGTTACTTGTGGTGTACACAGGAGTTGTGACACACACGGAATGAGGCATTTCAGTTGACATGAACAACTCTCTAGCACTCGGTTGCAAAATTTCGGAACCGGAAGGATTACAATTTACATCTCCATTAGAATTGTTTACATCAGAAACAGAAAGAACGGACACTGGTACATGAAAACTAGGATTAGTACCCAAATTATTCACCCACGAAGCGTTTGACACTTCGACCAAATTCGTGTCGGACGATAACCCTTGGCTAAAATTTAACCGGCTAAACTGTCGCCAAAACACTATCGACTGGTTTCCTCTCAGTAACCTGGAGGTATTGCGTAGACAATTTAACAACACTTGCGTTACCACCAGCATCGACACTACTGGCTGGCAACCTTGACATGGTACGTGACCTGCCTGTAGCAGCTCTTTCACGGTAAACATAACCAGAATAATCCACAGGAGGGAAAGAAAAGGTATTAGCAACATCTACTTCAGCTAAAGAAACTACTGGCAACCCTGTACTACTACTGTCTACTGTAGCACTATTGTCAGTAGAAACCGGAAAGACATCATTGTTGCGACCAACAGATTGAGACATACTTGCATTATTAGAGACTTCACAACTCAACCGAACTGAATATAACAGATTAGCAGTACACGTCGGAACATAAGGCTGATTATCACCTTCACTGGTAGGAAAACCTATTTCAGAACTGCCTACACTGACTGCGTGGGCTGCATCCACACCATCACAAACACCGGAATTTTCATCAAAAACTTTATTAGCACATTCGGCTATCATACGCTGAATTTCAAAATATTAGCTAATTCATCATCAGAACGATGGGACGAAACAAATAAAACATCTTCACAACGAGTGAACAAATACTGTAAGCGAGCGCGCAATTTCTTATATTGGGCAGATGTACCATAATCATCAAGCAAAAAAAAATTTATAAGGTTAGCACAAGCTTCTACTTTTTGGAAAATTTGCGACTCACCAATTGCAAATTCTGCTTCGGACAGCTTCGGCAACAATACAGGTTCCTGAAGGGCAGGCTTTAAAACTGCTCGAGCCACCTCCGTGTTCATGGGGACCTCCAAACCCCTTATATCTAACTCATACTGGATCTCTTCATGATCCAAATACTTTGGATCAGGTACGTGACGCTCCATCCCAGTAGCATGAAAAAGAAAATACCAAAAATATTAGACAATAAAATTTCACAGCACCTTAACTCTGTTTTAAGTTTCCACATATGACTTTAAACTCGAATTTAACTTATAGTTGCCCATGGTAGAACGTTACAATTACAAAAAAAACATATTCCAATCCTCAGTATTCTCATCCTGATAAATATCAGGGCAGAGTAGACAATGTTGCCACGTGGCTTCTATCTACCACCATCGGTAGCAAAACCAGACAAATTCGACAACCAATGCTCTGCTCTACTTACTGTCCTGCCCTTTCACGAAAACCTAACTGGTTCTCGTAGGGGCGCGACTCTGGCAACCATTACCAAGAATGGCTGACCAGGCAAGTTGAATACTCGGGGTGTGGAATTGAGCCTCGTGTTACAGAGGCGAGGGACTGGTTAATGCCACAAGGTGGCATACAAAATACTGAAGAAAAGGCCCATGGTTGAATACAACTAAAGAAAATAATAAATTAAATAAAATGAAAATACAAGGTGGAAACATTAAAAAACACAACATGAAAGAGAACACTCCTAATCCTATCTACACCCTGCATGGTGGGTTGGATGCCAACGGTCACGTTTGGCGAGAAATTTAAATAAATAAATTAACACGGAAGTATATTCCTTGGAGACAGGGAATATAGTTTGCCCAGCCATGGGCTGAAATTAGACGACGGCTAAATAAAGGCAGAAGGTGCCCTTCGGCAACACGAGGGAAAGCCATGAGGCTTCGAGAAAGTTCTAAGGTCACAAACGAAAACACAGAAGGAGAAACAGAGCAGAAACACAGTATAAAAAAAAACGCAAGATATTACCGAAGTAATACGCGGCACAGAACAGGAGAACCAAATTAGAAGAGAAATAAAAATATCAAAAGGCAGAACTAAGGCCTTAGAGCGGGAGCTCCTTTCAACACTTCCTCGCACGACCGCTGCCAACACATCCTGTTGCTTGCCGTCGACTTCCCACCACGGGGCAAGCCATTAGCAATTGCACCATATCCACGACAATGCAAGGCATTGTCGTCCTCAACTAGGTACCCTCCAAAATATATATATCAATACAAATCCTAAATTAAAGAACAGTAACTAAATAGTATTCACACGCAAAAAATAATGAAAGTCTGATTGCAGAGCAAAATGTTAGCCTTCTATAAGGCAAGGACTATAAAGATGAAAGTCTAACAGTAGTTAGTTCAAAAGATATTAAGTTCAGAAGCTTGATGTGAAATTAGCATAAAACGCAGCTCTCTTCTGACGACACCATGAGGTTTTTAAAGATTCCCTTGTCACTTGAATGAATTAAAGCACATATCGCAGGTTTCAGAAGCAGAATAGTAGGTTACCTGAGTCCGGAGACAGGCCGAGCCCCGAGGAGCTCGCCCGCAGTCGCTCCTTTTCGTTACATCGTACAAAACGTAGTGGGGAGAAGCATGCTAGCATAGCACACAGGTTGGCGGGCGACAAGAGGTGTCGCGCGCGCCTTGCGTAGAAATCGGGAAGTGGACGCTGCCAACATTAGCAGGTCCCCACAGTCACAGTCCGCTACACGCTGGCCTACCCAGAAGGATATTTGAGTTGGCAGGCCTGAGCTAGGCTCACCCATAATGCAACTCGTTAACGTGGGAGCACACCATTGGTCCCTTTTAAACAGCCGGGCCAATAGCTCCCAAGAAGATCGCCAAGAGTTAATCTCGCCTGGCGAAAGGTCACCACCTTCGCCTGGCCGGAACAGTCGACTCGCCGAGAGGGGGAAGGGCGGCAGTCAGCGGCGGGACATTTAATTGTGCCCTCCAGAAATACACCAGGTCTTGTAGAAGGGGTTGCCGGGGGAGCTGGCGGCAGGGGCAGAAACGTGTGCCAGTCTTTAGGGTGGCACAGTAACCATGTGGTTGCACAATTGTGGAATATGGTAGGAAAACAAAGTATAGACACCGAACGTCCGATGCAGTACGTTATCGTCATTTCAATGGATGTTTACGCAACACCCAGGGCATTCCCCCCCAAAATTTGGAGATGACTGGCTTTGATTCAACCGTTTGGAGTTATCGGACCTCGATCAGACCGCTCTGGAATAGTCTAGTAACCAATACACTATTATTGGGAACAAGGCTGTTTGTTGGCAACAAACACGTTTCCTGTTAAATTATCGCTGGCAGTTCATCTTCCAAGCAATCACACTGCTCATCTGCTGATAAGTTCTCTTCACCTGCATTGTCTTCGCCGATTTCACCGTCATTAAGCAGGTTCTTTTACCACAGGAAACGAGCATCTGTTTCACATTCCCTTCCAAATTGCTTGACCAGCAAACCTCGCACATTATCCTTCTTGGCCGCTGTCAGACGACGCTGTACTTGGACGCTATCCACTACCTATGGATGGCGTCTGTTTCTCTTCAAAATACAAAACTGCTTCCTTTCTGTAACAGATTCATGCTTGTAATTCGTGTAGCATTTTAATTGGAATAATGTTTTTTGCCTGTCTTTGCTGTCCTTTGCCCTGAATGATGATGTATTTCCTGAAGTTACATCGTTTGATATCCCTTATTCCACGGACGTTTTTGTAGGACTCCCGAAGGGATTTAATGTTGTGTAAGACATAGTCCCGTCCTAAGGTTCGTACAGTGCCATGTTCCTTGTAAATTGCTTCATATTCGTCCTTGTGAGTAATGATCAGCTTTGTTCGAATGTGCTTCTCAACGCGACTGAACGCACGGTCTGCCGGCAGAAAGCTATGGCCTCTTACTGGAAATGTCCAATTTATTTCCTCTAAATGGACAGGTGATTTGTTGACAAGCCAAAACATGATGGTGTGTATGATGTGGGAGTTTTTGTTTAGACACCCACACCCATCACAGAATAATCTCAACATTCGTGTTCCGTCTAATGGCAACGAATCCAAGTAATGCAGGAGTGCGGAACCAACCTCCGTTGCCCCTCTGCTGCCCACGTCCTCGGTCCATTGATAAAACTTTGGCGTCCTCGAGTCCATGCCGACGAAACAAAGGGTATAGTAACTGATTTGCCGTGCATGAAATGATTCTTGGATAGGTGTTCTTGGCAGGGGTTGGACCTGTTGTAGGTCAAAACAGAATGACACTGAATCAGGATCATTGGTTTTACACAGGTTATAAAACGCCTTTGCACGTAACGTGTGTACTCGTTTTTGCGTCATGAAAACTCTCTTCCTCTGAGGATCGATTTCAACCTTTATTCTCTGTGCGAGTACCATGCATGTACTACACGTATCTGAGGAAGGTGACCGAAAACCAATATTAAAGGAGCGTGTAAATACTTCGTGAAACATAGACTTCTTGACCTGGAAATGCTGGGGAACCTACTCGTTATACAGTTGCCGTAGTTTCCTTTGATTTAGCTCGCAAGATAGATAAACATGTCTGGACTTATGTCTGTCATAGTGACTCTCGGTTGCCGGAAGTTTACCTAAAAACTCTCTCAATTTTGCCTTCTTCGCAGCGGATTTGATGGACTTCCGGTCCCCACCTCTTCCTTCTTTCGGAATTCGTCCCTCAAACACTGTCTTAGCTATTGCATGCACCCTATCCTTTTTAATATAAAACACCTTCATAAACAATACCTTACATACAGGTCTCTTAGTGTGTCCTTTATCTAGTAGGTAAAACGTGGTACTAAAGGTACGGCCTCTCCGTTTCTGTCCTGCTGATACTCTACTTTCTCTTCGTCGCCGCGGTGCATATGGTGCAATTAAACGGGTAAGGAACACGTCCTGTGCCACCTTTGAATGGTGTTTATACAATCTGTGCCGATTTCGAATAAGATACATCCTCGATATTCGTGAACACTGTAACGTCGATGAATTATGCTTGCAAGGCACTGTAACGTTTAATCCCAGAGGATCAGCATCCCGGTACCTACAAACAATAAGCAACCCTTACAACCCATCAACGCAACACACCCCAATAGTACAGTCAACTAAGATACTAATTTACCGTACATACTGGTTGGCTCGTTCCACTGCTGTTTTCTTTTCTCTTCTTATAGTTCGTCGCACGCCCTGGTTAATATCACTCACTGCCACTCGTCCTTCATCCATTTTATTCACCACAATACCACAAACAAACTCAACGTGTTATGTGTAGGTCGGCTGGAGTCGTATTACTCATCGGGTGTTAGCTTCACAGGACTGGCAGCATAATGACTAGGGCTAGGATTCTGATGATTTTGCATTATTTCTTTGGTAAGACTGACAAGTTGCTCAAATATATATATATATATGTTTCATGCTCTCGGGGGAACCTGTAACCTCTAGAGAGTGCGTCCCCAGGTGGCGGATAGGGGGCCCCTACAGTTTGTAGGGTTGGTTCAAATACCCCCCAATAGAACCCGCGGACCAACAGGTAGCCCAACTCCTGGGGGCTTTATAATGCTGGGACACCCTCTCTCCAGGGGTTACAAATATGGAGGGCCCAAGCTCAGGGATAGTAGTGAAGACCTCAACGGTGAATACGGTGGAGAAGATGGACTTCAGTACAGCGTATGAGGCGGAGGAGGCACCCCAGTGCTCGGGGTTGATAAGAGTAAAGGTATACGGATGTCCATATATCCAACTCACTAGTGTCTGTTCAGGCATCCAGCGGCTAGTGAGCACCGTCTGTTCACCTAGTTGGTGCGGCTGTTCGAAGTACGGCTTAATCTCAACAATTAAGTCTTAAAATCTTGTGATCTCCATCGGAGGTCACCACAAACAATCTTCAACTTGAAGCAACCATGGCAGAACGACAGGAAAAGATTCCACTACCCCAGGCCCCAGTCAATAGATTGGATCCCTGTTCTGGTCATAGGATTCTGGGGGACCAGACATGTCATGTAGAGAAGGATCGGAGCTTCTCAAAACCTCTTCGACCTAAATGAAAGTGTTTCATAGGTACACTTAATGTGAACACTTTGCTTAAGTCTGGGAAACTCAAACATCTAACGAACACGCTTGATAAATTCAGCATCAAAATTTTGGCATTGCAGGAAACACGATTTACAGATGAAAATCACTTTGATTCTGACAATTAGAGGCTCTATAAAGGAAAACCTGCAGTGCAGATCAACACCGGACCAAGACAATTTGGCACAGGTTTTGCGGTTAGCAAGTCCGTCACAGATTCAGTAATTGATTTTACTTCACCATCAGAAAGACTCTCAACACTCTCAATAAAATCGGGAAACAAGGTATACACACTGATTAACGTGCATGTACCAACGAATGACTACAACAGGAAAGACCCTCAGGTAATAGAAGACTTCTGGGAACTTCTGGAGGAAATCACAAACAAAATTCCCAAACATCATGTCAAGATTCTACTGGGGGATTTTAATGGTCAGTTAGGAAAAGAATAGAAATATAGGAGAATTACAGGACCATACACTGCTCATAGCAGAACCAATAAAAATGGTGAACACCTTATAAGCTTCTGTCAAAATTTCAATCTCCAAATTATGTCAACACAATTCCAGAAGCCTACACGTAAATTAACAACATGGATATCCCCCAATGAAACACTTGGAGAATTCCAGATTGACCACGTTGCTATCTCTAGAAGGAGATTGACCACGTTGCTATCTCTAGAAGGAACGCTAAAGAAGTCCTTAATGTGAAAACCAGGAGAGGATTCTTTGACTCAGATCATCATTCACTACAAATCAAGGTAAAATTTCAACCCAACAGACAAAGGACAAGGGGAACCCAGCTTTTCCGAACTGATCCAGAATACCTTGAATTCAACAAGATGAACATCATTGAAGAAATCCGTCAAATGGATACCACGAGCTGGTCTGAACTTGCAGAGAAAATGGAACAAGCAATAAAATTTGGTCAACCTCCGAGAAAGAGTAAACATAGGTGGTGGAACATCACATGCGATCATGCTATTGAATATAGGTGTAAAGCATGGAATAATTTCAATAGCCATAAAACAACAGAAAAATGGCAAGAATTTGTGCAGGTTCGGAAAAAACACTTCTAAAATTATTCGCCGAGAAAAGCGCAATTATGATAATAATAGGCTAAATGAAATAGAACAGGACTTCACTAAGAACAATACCAGAAATTTTTACAAGACCTTTAGAGAAAATATAGCAGGCTTTCAACCTCCTAGTTTATGCTTCCAACGACCTGATGGATCTCTGGAAACAAATACGAGCAATAATTGTGAAATTCTAGCTAAATATTTCAGTACACTCCTTAATTGCGAAGCACCTTCTGAACAACTTCAATTTGCAAAACCAGTGCCCAACCTTGATTCACTTCCACCATCACATAAAGAAATAGTGGACATAATCAAGTCATTAAAAAACAATAGAGCCCCTGGTGAAGATGGACTTATTGCAGAAGTTTGGAAATTGGATCATGAACACATAACACCAAAAATTCACAGAATATCAGATGTCTGGAAAACAGAGAAAATCCCAAAAGAATGGAAGAGTGCTTTGATACACCCACTCCATAAGAAGGGAAGCAAAACTGATCCGAATAATTATAGAGGAATTTCGCTTCTTCCAGTCGCTTATAAAATTCTCTCTAAAGCTTTGCTGAATCTACTCGAGCCACAGGTGGACCACCATATTGGAGAATATCAGGCAGGTTTCAGGAAGGGAAGGTCCTGTATTGAGCAGATCTGGAACCTCAAAACCATACTGCACATCCGACGATGCAGGAACACTAGTCACATTTGTGGATTTCAAAAAGGCTTACGATTCGGTTGACAGACAAACCTTGTTTAACAGACTAGAAGAATTAGAGTTGACAGGAAGACCAGGGCCATCATCCAGGAAACATTATTGGGAACTACCTCAAAGGTGAAATTCATGGGAGAAATCTCTAACTCTTTTGCAATACATACTGGAGTCCGACAAGGGGATGGTTTATCACCACTCTTGTTCAACATCGTACTGGACAAAATCATCACAGAATGGGAAAAGCATGTGAAAGGTATCCAAATTGGTAAGGAGAAAGGGAAAAGAGTCACTGTGAAATGCTTGGCCTTTGCAGATGATCTGGCCATCTTAACAAACAAGGATGAAGCCATATTAGCGCTAGAGAAACTACATGAAATCTCCAGTAAAACGGGACTTGATATTTCCTATGAAAAAACACAGTATATGGATACCAAATCAACGGGAAACATCACCTTGCGAACGCAATATGGAAAAATCTCGCAGGTCACTCACTTCAAATATTTAGGAGAAGCCATCCAACCCACAGGATTGAACACAATTTCTAATGCAGACAGAATAGTAAAATTGCAGAAGGCGTACAAGCTGACATGGAATCATTATAACAAAAGAGCAGTATCTCACAATGCAAAATTGCGCCATTATAACACAGTTGTCTTGCCTGAAGCCTTGTACGCGGCAGAAACCACCGTCATTAGAGGAATGACAAGAATTCATGATATTGAGAAACAGGAACGAAAAATTCTTAGGAAAATCCGTGGCACTGTTTTCCGTAATGGAATTTGGGTCAGGAGACCAACAAAGGAACTTTATGAAAATGCAGACACCATTATAGATAAATTTAGGAAGAGACGTCTGCAGTTCTATGGACACATATATAGGATGGATGAGAACAGACTCACTAAGAAGATTTTCAATATCGTGAATGCAAGTAAATTAAAGACCAGTTGGATTAAAGAAGTACATGAAGACATGGAATTACTTAAAATCTCTGAAGACTACATTAAGGACAGAGAACAATTTAGAAATAAAATCAGAAACACGAAAATTGTACAAGTTTCAAGGAGAGATACATCAGGGAAAAAATGGACAGAGGAAAGGAAGAAAAAGCACAGTGAACTAATGAAGAGGTTTTGGGAAGAAAATAAGAGAGGAAAAGGAAGTGAAGCTGTGATTGGCTCAAGTTCTCACGCTCTCCTGAAGGGGAATAATTGGAAATAATAATATGTTTCATGAATGAATGAGTTCAATGAAGTCTATTTGTTAGGTCATTTTTTTTTCATTTTTTGCCAATTTTGAGGGATAGGGCATTTTTGGGGGAAATTTTAGGTCATTTTGGTCATTTTTATACTATTTTCAAGAAAAAAGGATAATTTTTTATGTTTAGCTATTCTAATTCTGTGAAAATGAAAATCCACAGCCTGCTTCCAGTCTCCGACCGGGTCAGGGAAGCTATTCTAATTCTGTAATTTACTAAATTTCTGTGTTGAATATTTTGTTTGATTTCATACAAGCATAACATATATTTTCCCAAAAGTATGCGTGTAATGGACTCGCCCATACAAGTAAGTACATTTGCCTCTCGCGTGGGTAGAAGGCTACAGCTAGCAATGAGTCATTGAGTTCGTGGTATTTCTTCGAGCCGTAAGTGCTGTTCTATTAGACGGGAAGTTATGATATGCCTAAAGTGGAGCAAAGTGTGTCTGTTAAACTAAAACAATTTGCTTTGCAGTATGGAGAAAGGGTCTTCACCACTGACGAGACACTTAACTGCAAACTTTATGACGTGAGAGTGGCCGCTGTAAAAAGGTTTACGGTGGAACAACATGTATCGCGTGAGAAACACAAACGTGGTCTGCAACGACTTCAGGATGAAGGAACATTACTACTACAGAAGCTTCTTGGAGAAACCCATTCATCCTTTTCACCATTAGTTAGTTAGTTAGTTAGTTATTGTTGTATTAAGGGGCAGAACTGTGAGGTCATCCGCCCCTCTTTTCACCATTCTTTGAAGAACTGTGTAGAGTGTTTCTTTGTGCCGATATCTCATTGAGTACCGGTAAGTTAAACAACCCTAAACTGCACAATTTCTTAGAGAAACACACGGGCAAATCCATACCGGATTCTTCTACGTTAAGGAAAATCTATGTTAGACGATGCTATGAAAAAAACTTCGGATGAAATCAGGAAAAGAGTTGGAAATTTAAAAAAATATGGATATCGGTGGACGAGACGACAGACTCTTCAGGACGATATGTAGCTAACGAGGTGGTAGGAACACTGGACGAGGATGTTCGTGGGGAACACTTTCTACTCTATTGTGAGCATTTACAAAAAGTGAACTACTCAACAATCAGCAAAGTTCTTGATAAATCGTTGGCATTGTTGTGGCCTGATGGCATTCGGCATAACAATGTGTTGCTCTTAGTAACGGATGCAGCCCCTACATGGTCAAGGCTGCTAATTCGCTTCGTGCTCTCTACTCTAAAATGGTGCATTTAACTTGTTTGGCCCACGCGTTACACCGAGTCGTGGAGGAGGTTCGCGGTCATTTTCCAGAAGTTGACCAGTTGATAGGATGTGTGAAAAAGGTATTCTAGACGGCACCCTCTCGAGTTTCAAATTTCAAGTTAGAAGCTCCAGACATTCCACTTCCTCCTCCTCCCATTTTGACAAGATGGGGAACCTGGATCGAAGCCTGCATGTATTATAGCGAGAACTTACTAGTGATGAAACAAATCGTGGATTCATTTGACAGCACTAAAGCCGCATCAATCAAAGCAGCGCAAAAACTTATGGCAGATAGTGAAATCGCAGGGAAACTTGCTTCCTTAAAAGCAAATTTTGGATTTCTTCCTACTACCATAACCGCTCTGGAAAACTTGGAAGTGCCGTTATTTGCCAATATTAATAGCTTGAATTCATTTTGTTACCACACAAGACTAAAACAATACAGAAAATCAAAGGTCATTTTTTAAAGAAATTTTGTCATTTTCTGCATATTTTTAGGTTATAAATGCATTTTTTATTTTGCATTTTTGGCACTTTTTTAGGTTATCATAATCCTAGCCCTAATAATGAGCCTAGTCGATACAGCTACGTGTCGCATGCGCTAGTATCGCATTGCTGTAATGCAATACAATCCTATTATGCTGCCAACTCAATACCCGATATATCCAATGCGGTTGGAGCATATCCCGATAACTCCAAGCTGTCGGATCAAAACCCGACATCTCCATTTTCGCGCGTTTAATATCTGAGTAATGGAAAGAGCAATGCAATAATGAATGGGGCTCCCTGAATGGTATTGCCTGGTACTATATCATGGTGTGTTTCGCCTTTCCACAATATGTGAAACCGCTCCGGGATCACATTTCGTTGCGTCCTGCCAAAACAGCAAAGGTGGAATTATCGGTTTTCGTTCCGGCGCTCCTCATTTATAATTTACTACCAACTGCAACTCAGCACCCAATCTGAACAGAATACTGACTGACGTCGCCATGCCTTTTCATTCTCAGGCACACTGTCGATGCTAGCAACAACGTAAATAAACCGCACATCTCAAAATCGTCCATATTTACAAGTGTTGGAGGTTATAGACCACGCCATCTCGCTTTTAAACTTCACTTTACTCGTGCAAGGAAAAAAGGACAAATCCCTATATTATTTACTCGCGTTTTGGCAACTGCGCATTGTGAATGGCCTGATTTTCAACTACCAGCGTCCGACTCTCAACTGCCGACTGCACATTGTAGATCAAGCTTTACTCTGACTGAAGTTTGTTGGAATTTTTGTTTCTCATAATAGCCAGCACAGCAAGTAAGCCCAAGACTTAGATAAGTAGGCTATGCATGGTACCCATTTTGGGAACTGGAGCTAGATTAAAATCTGTTCTACACTGATATGAAATTAACCATTTTTTTTTGTCATTTTGATCCGTATTGACTTGCAATTATCGTTACCTTAGAAAACACTTGGACACACATTTAAAGTGTGCATTACTTGTTATACACTACTATACAGCATATTAGAAAACACTTTGACAAACATTCAAAGTGTGCAGTCCTAGCATTACTTGTTATTACACTACTTGAAAACACATTTAAAGCATGCATTACGTGTTATTACACTACTATACAACACATTAGAAAACACTTGGACAAACATTGAAAACATTTCCTATAACGTGTTAAAATTATTTGATTTTAAAAATATTTTCTTGTTTTTCTTTCTGTCTTAAATATTGATAATTTGCTGTTATTATATTTTGTTGACTGGCGTTTCTTTGGTGGATATGATAGAGTGCTTGATTGAAACTGGCTTAGTAGTTAAAAATATATAATTGCATTAATAGAACACAGTGAACACTTGATCTTAGTTGTCAATAAGGATCTGTTGTTGTCTGCTGGAGGAGATTATCCTTGTTAATTCGTCAAATTCTATGAAAAAGAAGAAAAAAAAATTAAATATAAATATATCTGGATGCTCACGTTTGTCCAAGTGTTTTCTGATGTGTTGTATAGTAGTGTAATAAGTAATGCTAGGACTGCACACTTTAAATGTTTGTCCAAGTGTTTTCTAATGTGTTGTATAAGTGTAATAACACGTAATGCTAGGATTGCATACTTTAAATGCTTGTCCAAGTGTTTTCTAATGTGTTGTACAGTAGTGTAATAACAAGTAATGCACACTTTGAATGCTCACAAATTTTATTTGTTGTTCTTGTTGAGGAAGGCTTAAGAATGTACTAATTGATAGTTGGTTGGTTGGTTCCTTAGTTTAGGGGCTGCGACAACGCGGTCATGTAGCCCCGTGTACTTTGGGTGTGTGTAGAATATGTCTGATAACCGGTGTTAATTGTGATGACTGTATTAGTGTGTGTATCTGTTTTTTAATTCAAGTAGAGACTGCAACTTTGAATTTTCAAATAGTTCCTACTTTTGCCGCCAAACGCCACCGTCAACGACTACTAGGCCTAGTTCAGAACTAGCTACTAGACGCCACCGCAGTCGGCTCTTGGCAACGAACGTAGCAACCTAAGAGCGTTGTTTATATTCTTAACCTATCCAATTTAGTTTCACACAGGTGTAATTAGTGGAAAGATCTTTAACATGCCATAAATCTATGACATGGGACCGCCGGCTTTACTTCCCCTCCGAAGGAAGGCATACTGAGGGATTTTTAACGCTCTTAAAAAATCCGACTGCTTCGGCCGGGTTTGAACCCGCTATCTTGGGCATAGAAGCTCAGCATGCTACCAGCTACGCCACCGAAGCCGTCATCATCTTCTACAGTATATATATAAAAATCAATGTTACGTGGTAGTTTGTCTGTCTGTATGCCCTTATGCGTTCATATACCATTCATCCGATTGCGATGAAATTTGGGTGAGTTGTTGTGTTCACTCCAGGGAAGGTTTCTGGCTACAAATTATTTATGGGCCGGTTCTACCACATCCGGGTAAAGGGGCCGATAACTTGCCCGTCGGAATAAGTAAGAATTTCCGTTCGACCATCGCCAGGCAGCGCTATCGGCGATATAAACTTCGTCTACCCGGAGTGTACATTTTCGGGAGCTTCAAGTGGCCGATAAAGCATTACCAGCCAGATTTGAGCCGTGTGCCGTAAGTGTTTCATGCATCATCTATGCTGTACATAACCTCTTCATAAATTGCTAATAATAAAATTAGAATTATTTGGTGATTTTGTTGTCAAATAATGATACGATTACAATTATTTATTAATTTTAAGGGATGTAACAGTTACTGAGCATATTTTATTTTCAGATTATGGAAGATCTAATTTACGTTCTGGATGTTTTTGATAACATTCTTGACGAAGAAGATGATGTTGTCAGACGTCCAAGGCGGATCAGAGATCGGCCGGAACATTTTGAAATGTGGGCGGATGACGAGTTCTTCGTCAGGTTCAGGCTGCAAAAGCCTACAGTTTTATATTTGCTGCGGTTGATTGAACATGAAATACAACCGCCTAGTGAAAGGTAAGTTGAATACCGTACCGTACCATCATAGAATTCAAAAAGCATTTGAATTACATAGCCTAGTTTATGCTAGACTCAATGTGGGAATATATAGCATTCATATAATTTAATAAATTCGCACAAGTGTAGGCCTACATGCAAAATATAGTGTGTACAGGATAGTATTCAGGTTCTGTACTATACTTTGTCACTGTCTTTGTGTTTGGCTTGCAGCATGAGACATATTTGGGGCATTGCATTTTACAGAATTTACAAACAAAGTTGTCGCCTGTAATGTGATTATTTGATTTGATATACATTTTATAATTGAACCTCATGCACTGCAAGTCTTGTCACTACATGTCTGTAGCTCTTATAGGCCTGTATTCAGATTGTAAAGCATTGCCAGTAACATATTTCACAGGCTATTCCTCCTTGAAAAGCACTGCATGCTTGTCTAGTTTTTGGTTATTGAGGTTAGGTAGGCCTATGGCTTTTCAATTGCATTCCTCTGAGACCAGGCCATCATGGTTAAAGCACACATCTACTTAAGTTGCAGGGGTTAGGGTTCATTTAAGTGTATACAAATTTATTACCCTCCATTTATGAAATTCATAAATAAATCTCTTAGGCCTATATGTAAATTTCAATTTTTTAGGCACAGTAAAATATTCTTTGTACGGTGGACTATTTTCTACTATAAATATAGTTATAGTCTGCAATGAGTTAATGGTATGTGCTGGTCAGTTTGTCTTCTCTGTTGTCAATTCACAAGAGTTATTTTTATTTGAAAGGCAGATGATGTGATAATAATATTGTAATATGAATATTTTGTAGTTTATTTGCTCATGCATATTTTATAATTATGCCCAATTTCTCTATTTGAAGAAATGATGCAGTGTCCCCAATGAATCGTCTGCTGTTGACACTACGGTTCTATGCCACTGGAACTATGTTGATAGCTGCTGGCGATTTCAGTGGTGTCAGCAAATCATCAGCCTGCACAATAGTGAAGGTAGTAACCTGTGCTATTGCTAGGCTCCGTCCTCGATTCATAAAGATGCCAGATTCCGAAGAAGAATTGCAGGACATACGGCTGGATTTTTATAGAGTTGCTCGCTTCCCCAAAGTTCTCGGAGCATTGGACTGCACGCACATAAGGATCCAGTCACCAGGTGAATAATTACTAAATACTTGTTGCTGTAGGCCTATATGTCTTGTTCATGGTTTGGGGTCACCTAGATGGACTGAGATTAATTCTGAATGAAATATCACTTACTTCTTTTTCCAATTTCATTTCGATAATACACAGTACTAAAGAAACAAGTGTTGCATATTGTTTATTTTGCTATGTGTATGTAGTCACATTATACACAATATAGGGTACGTACAAAGAAAAACAGCACACAATATGATGTGAAAAAGAGACAGAAACACACAACTAATAACAAATGTTATAATGTGGGACTGAGAACACAAACATGTTGGGGGCATATCAATACCGTGTATGGCCAGTCGTGTTACCACCCTGAATAGGAATTCGAGGCGTACGTCGACCGAACATGATTCCACCCCAAAGCATGACTGAACCTTCTTGGTGTTGGTGGCGTTCCTGGATGAAGGGCTCGTGAAATCTCTCACCCACTCGTAGCCACACTCGAATGCTCCAGAAAAGGTATTTTGGCTGATTTGAATATTTAGGAAATTGTTATATAAGGGACATCTCATTCAGTATTACAGTACCATATCTGGTTAGCACATGTGATATTTTGGGGTGAAATGACGAGGCTGGTGGTTGAGATTACACATAAAAGAAGAGTCCTTGGCTTATGATCATGAGATTAGCGGTCTTTGTAAAACTACAGGCTCCCTTCCTATTGTTAGGTGGATTGACACGTGCTGCCATAAGTTCTGTCAGTAATATTTAAACGCATTGTAATATGGTAACTGTGAATGAAGAAGTGTGGCAACACACTTTGTCGTCCACAACTTCACCATGTTCCATTCCGACAGTCTCGTAATAGCAATTTCTGGCATATAGAGGTGAAAACATGGAGGCAATTCTTCCACTGCCCTCTTTTGGTTGAGTTTTTACTGGTATTTAACATTCCCTATGATTTTCACATGTTGCCCCAGGATATTTCAACATCTCTCCAATCTTGCAAGTTACGTTTGCGACCGATATCGCATTTTCTAGCTTACGGAGAGGCCTCCAACTTCCGTATGTCCACGGTCTTGGTATAACGGAGCCATTCTTCCACGCACAAGCCCGAGAAATAGTTTACAAAGTGTACGAATCCTTTTAAAGTCTAAACAGCGTGAAAGAGACTGGCTCGATGAGGTAGGCGGCGGTGTTGCCACACCGCAGGAACTCACGGCAGCAGCCTGCGGTGTAGGGACTCGGACATGGTGGACCTATTGCAACAGTGGACATGTATCTCTGTCTCTCTCTCTGCGCAAATCCCAGAGAGCTGTGCGCCTTCCCGGCTGACGCGAACTATAGTCACCACAGAAGTAAATCAAATTCCACACACGTTACCAAAAAGAAAAAATGGGAGAAGCCCCTGATAAAAATTCACAAAAAGAAACAACAGCTGGTGCTATCACCTGCAATGTACTGTACTTCAAATTGTCACTAATGTGTATGACCTGTGTTAAAACATGATTACTGTATGTTAATTTGATTGTATTTCCATTTTCAGGTGGTAATAATGCGGAATATTACCGAAACAGAAAGGTTTTTTTTTCACTTAATGTCCAGACCGTGAGTGATGGAAAATTAAAAATAAGGGATATTGTCGCCCGTTGGCCTGGTTCCAGCCACGACCAGGTTGTTTTCAACAATAGCCTCCTGAAAGCCAGATTGGAGAGGAACGAGTGGAGAGATGGACTAATATTAGCCGACAGTGGCTATGAAAATCGACCCTATTTGGTGACACCATTTTTAAATCCCGCTACTCCAGCCCAGAATCTGTACAACGAGGCCCATATACGTTCCAGAAATGTCGTTGAACGGCAGTATGGGGTGTGGAAGCGCCGATTTCCTGCACTCTCCCTGGGAATGAGGGTATCCTTGGAAAGAGCCCAGGCCATTGTTGTTGCCACAGCCATCCTCCACAATATGGCCTGTGATAGAAGGGAAGATGATCCGCCAGTTGATCCACGGGTCCAAGAGATTCTTCCAGAAGTGCCTCAGCTGGCGAATCTCGAACGAGGCAATGACTTTACCAGGCGAAGGCTGGTAGACGATTATTTTGCAGCATTAATTAATGAAAGATAGAGAAAGTAATAGTTAGACACAGTCAAAATTCTAGAATGAAAGAGGCTAAAATTCTCGGTTAATAAGGGTAAAAATCAGGAGTGAAACTGAACTGCTTTATTAAGTTATTATGTCATTAACCATAGAATACTAACATTATTCAATTGATGCTTAGTACTAATAATACTCTACGTTAAATTTACGTACATTACGAATTAAAGTAATTACATCGTAGTATTTACACAAAATTTCAATCTTTTCTTAAACACATCAATATGTTTGGAGAAAGGCTCTAAGATTGAGACAGGTAGTGAGTTCCAATTATCAATACCATGGTTAGTGAAATAACATTTCCCATAATTTGCACGCTGGGGTCGGACCTTAACTTTATGTGCATGATCTGCCCTGCTCAGGCCAAATATCCCAATTCTTTTGCGGTAGAGCTACTGCCTTTTAATACCTGCATTACAAAATGAAGAGATTTGTACGCTTTGGAGACGACACACCCCACATGAGTACTCAGTTTCATATCATTCCTTGCATGGAAGCCCAAGTATTTGCACGAGTCTTCTTCTACAAGTACAGTATTTCCGAGCCGATATTATACAGTATTGAAAATCATGAGACTACATTTACTAGTACTTACCTTCATTTTGTTGTCAACCTCACATTTATGAACCAGGTTGAGGTCAGTTCGCAACTGAGCGTTGTCTTGTGATGTTTGAATTTTTCGGTATATTACACAATCATCCGCAAACAATCGGCAGTCGCTTTGAATCGCATTCGGTAGGTTGTTAATAAGTGCCAGAAATATCTACATCAAATGTCCCACCTCTGTTATTATCATGGAGAAACCAATAAGTTGTTAAATTCAAGGATAGTTTCCAGGCAATTCTTTGCACCATGATTACACCTGTAGAACTGATTGGTATTAATAACAAAAGCATTGACATCACCACCATAGACCGGTAGAAGCACTGCTGGAACATGGTAGGGTGGGGACAGATATAGAGGGAATTCTAAGCAGTTTAAATTATTCATACACGTACATTTCACGTATGTTAGTATTCTAGGGTTAATAATTATTGTTATTGAGAGTTGGCCGCAGGCAACAGTTTCAAGTTTGTCATCGAAGAGTTAGTTCTTCTATTTGTCAGCACACACGAAAACTGTGAAAAAAAAAAGTCTTATTCCTCTCCTATAGCGTCTGCCACCTATAAAGTCGATAAACCATTTCAACTCCTACCATCTAGCTACAACATTCCAAACTGTGGATTTTTTCAGATATGACAAGGCAGAAAACAATTGTTTTAGAACCTTGCCAATAAATACGGACCTTGCCTAAGAGCGCTTGTAGCTGACGTGTTTATTGTGTTGCTCTGTCAGCCTGCTATCATTGACTCGCGATGGTGACACACCGCGGGGTAGGTAACTCTTATTATGAAAAAAACAATGTAAGCTTTTCAAAATTAGTTAAATTTATTTATAAATTCTGTTTTTTTGCCAATAATGACAAAAAAAAGATAAATTCTTGAGTTGTAGATTCTTTTGTGACTTTTCGCGAGGAGAAACATGTAAATATATTTTTATGTAAAACATGTTCTTAACCAATGTTTGTTTTAATACTTCTGTGAATTTTGACTGTCTCGACTAATAATGAATACACTAAATCTTGGTTATTTTGTGAATTTTTATTTTGAATATTTTATGTACATAAAAAATAAACTATTTGAATGAATTCTTTCTTTCAATGGCAATGCGCCTGGCCCGTAGTATTCTCATCCTTTCCTTGTGCTCCTGCTGCCTGTCCTTGTGCTCCTGTTGAAGCCTCCTGTTCTGCAGGAGAAGCATCCTCGCCTGAAGTTGTAACAAGTCTTTTCTGGTTTCCACTTTTTGTTTTTTCGCCCTGCGACGTGTTGAAGTCAGCTTCCGGCGACTTAAAGCAGGCTCCTCACGGCGACGTAAAGCAGGCTCCTCACTGCCTGCGCAACGCCTCACAGTTGGCTGTTCACTGACTGTGCCTAGAACACAAATACGATTTTAGAGAAACTGCTTGTTATGACGTATCATTGAATACAGTACAAGCACGATTCTGTGCCGACAGTATCAGTGGGAAAATACCAATCTGTGTAATATATTAGTATTTTACAGAATTAAGAGAAATTACGTTGTAATCGATTGCTCTAGGCCCGTGCCAAGTTTATTTTGTACAAGATCATGTTAGATTTTGCGGTTAAAAGGGTAGGAACAGCCATGTCTCCTTCCAGCACGAACATAATATTATTGTAGCTTTACCATCCTTTTCAACTGCTACTACTTTTAGAACACTGTGGCGAAGGATCTTAGCCCTGAAGGGGTTCTTTTAACATGTCAGTAAATTCAAACACTGGTTTCCTATGTTTGAGCACTCAAAAAGGCCTTTAGACTGCATCAGACTTGATCATGCAAATATGCCGTAGCAAGAAAGAACCTTACCACTGCACAGCAGTCAGCATTCGAGGAACCAGGTTGTAAATTTGTAAGTGGGGGTAGTCCCTTTATGTAGCCCGAGGTCCTTTCACCTAAATTATGATCATAATGGCCTTTTGACATCCATTTTATGACATACTGCCGGCACATTATCGTGCTCCTATCTAGTGAAATGTTATAACAAGCAGTTGTTCTAGGAATACAATTACTAACATTATGATCTTGCAAGTTTGAAGCTTTTGCAGTTTTAATCTATGGGTGGATTTTGTACAAAAACTTGGCATAGGCCAATAGATTGCTTATGCAGAATTTTCTTTGATATTATTGGATACATTTTTGAATACCTCTATACAATATCTTGCAATTTCTTAGTTTTTCAATAAAAATTAAATTGAAGCTAAAAACATTTAAATAATTTCATTAATCTTGCCTACGAGTGTCGGTAGCTGACGTGTTTATTGTGTTGCTCTGTCAGCCTGCTATCATTGACTCACCATGGTGACACGCCGTGGGGTAGGTAACTTGTTATAAATATTATGAGTACAAATTATTGTAATACTCAAAAGCTTCCCAATGCATGCAGTTTTATTTTCATTCTAGGTTAAGTACCATTTGCAATGCCATGGTCATAAGAACATGCAAAACTTCTCGATATGACCTCTTCATCTGTTCAGAACAATAAATCCCTGGGAATAATGAAACGTATTGGAAAACCTACCTTCATCCTGAACATCCTTGGCCTTCAGTGCCGGATGAAGAGGCGTTCTGAGCATATTCGGCATGAAGGCCGACCAGTCTGGCATCACCACCTCTTCAACAGGAGCCTATAAGTGAAAAATATTACACTCAAATTATCCACCCTATTATACATTTTAATATGAAAGGCAGATATTAACAGCTCTCTGCTGTACTATCAAGAAACGCTTAGAAATATAAGTTACAGGCAAATAATACCCGAAATCAACTGATTGTTACAAAAATATACGTGAACTATGTATAACATCACGATTGGTGGGGGCCGACTGAGGCTGGGAGGGCGATCGCAGTGTTTTTCTTCCCGCAACTCTTTGTAAGTAAGTTGACACAGGAAAAAAAAGTAGGCCTAAAATAAGTTACTTTTATATGCAACGGAAATATCATGTAAGTAATATTTTTCATTTCATTACCTTAAATGTCACTAGGTGTTATTAAGACGTTTCACTTCTTACTTCTTTGTGATATTATTTGGCTGCTCTTAAACCGTTGGGTACATGATCTTTTTGTCCATGGGAGTTGGCTTTTCTTTGTGAATCATCGTCATAATGTTCATTTTTTAAAATTAGGCAAAAGGTAGTTGTATCACCATGTAGGCCCATCAACAAAATAAAAATCAAGCAGTTCATTAAAATAGTAATGTTAATCCATTTCACCGATGTTTTAAATAACTGAAGATATTCTCATATAATCCTAAGTTACTAACAAGGGGAGGATACGATGCATGGGTCTCCGATTCGAACCATCTTTAGTACACGTGTAGGTCATGCCCAGGCATATACCAGGTGCAAGTCGTAAGGTGCGCTTCTCAGCTGTTTCCAAGAAATTAATTAATTGCAATTGCAGTGTGGTGTCTATGTGCGTTGTACGCCTACATAAGCCAACGAGCGCGTGGTGCTGCGGTAAGAGTCCTGCTTCGTAAGCGCGGGATCGCTGGATCGAATCCCACTGGTGAGCTTTTGCAGTGTGTTTTTTGTTTGTTTGTTTGTTGTAAACATTGGCAATTCGTACAAATGTAGGTGTCATGAATCCCTTTTCGTTCTCTAGGAAGGACACTGTCCTGGAGTCCTTATGAGCCGGCCGCTACTGATAAAGATCTATAACTTATTATTTACTTTGGGGCAGGTTCTATCATCTATTTGATCATAGATGACTTTTTGAATAGTATGATGTTAGATTTCTATTAGTCTATTAAACTTACCAATGGGCTTGGAGCTGTAGGAGCCAAGTCTTCTTCTTCCTCCAACACCACAGTGGGTAGGCCTACCTCCACTTCTTCTATAACTGAGAAAGAATATGAAATAAGTTGATAACACTATTCATACATCTACTAAAATTGAAGCTAAATTAAAATATTAGAGGCTGCTGTGTACAGGCTATATAATGAATTTTAACTTACCTTCAATTAAGCTCACGTCGTCGGAGTCAAAATGAGGCTCTAGCCCGTTCACACTTAGTGATAGGACCGGTAGCAGCTTCCTCTCCCAAGGCTCGAGTACCTTGGGTCTTGGAGTACTGCCGCCACCGGTAATAAACACTTCAATCCTGCTCTGCGCGGCGTCTCTTCTTAGTTTTTTCTTTAAGCACTCGAATTTAGAGCGCAGGTTTTTGGCACTTCGCAAAAATCCGGCAGCCCGAAACTCGCAACTGAGCTTCTCCCACTCTTCATCTTTCGTTTTCCATGTCACGGCGTCTGTTCTTTTACACTCTATTACGTCCAAATGTTTCATCGCAAGGTCCACCAGTAAGTTCACTTCTTGCGTGGAAAAGTTAGCACCTCGCTCACGTTTTGCCATGGAAATAAATAGCTAAATAACAAAGGTTAACTATAATTATACACTACTTCAACCAGCTGTTCACACGTGATGACAGTAAACAACGAACAAAAGCGAAACGAAAAGAAACTTAGCGCATCTAACGATAGGTGGCACCATCGTAGATTAAGCAAATTTAACAAAATCAGGCTTGCCAGCATCTGTATTTTGCTATAAGGTTCCGCGCAGCTGCCCGGAACTTGCACGGAAGTGGTAGAACGCTGCCCAAGATGCACAGAGGTTTACACCGGCAGATAGTTTATCACCGGGGTTGCTGCCCGCAACTTTTACCCGGATGTGGTAGAACCGGCCCTATGTAACACAAAAGGGTGAGGGACTTAACAGGAACCCTTAAATCCCACAGTAACCCAATTGCATAATCTATATACTTATGACACCTGCTCTCCGTGGCTCAGGCGGCAGCACGCCGGCCTCTCACCGCTGGGCCCGTGGTTCAAATCCCGGTCACTCCATGTGAGATTTGTGCTGGACAAAACGGAGGCAGACAGGTTTTTCTCCGGGTACTCCGGTTTTCCCTGTCAATTTCATTCCAGCAACACTCTCCACTATCATTTCATTTCATCTGTCATTCATGTAATCATTGCCCCAGAGGAGTGCGTCAGGCCTCGGCAGCCGGCACAGTTCATATCCTCGCCGCTAGATTGGGGGCTTCATTCATTCCATTCCTGACCCGGTCGGAGACTGGAAGCAGGCAGTGGATTTTCATTTTTCATATACTTATGACACCTCAATGCAAGGTGTGAGAATAGTTTGCTGATTCATCGCGAGATAACATGAGGGGACTGCCAGCAGCCAACCGTGTTATCTGATATTGCCGTCTATTCCAATACAGTTCACGCCACGGTTTTTGATCATCATCATCATCTTGCACAGTTTCCAGCCACTGGCCGGGTCTGTTTGGAACACAAGCCTCTCCAATGTCTTCTGTCTTCCCACCATCTCTCAGCCACCACCTTTGTCCAGTCTTCTCCTCTCTTCTTCACGCTTTCTTCCACCCCCTTCAGCCACCTGTCTCTTGGTCTCCCTCTCGGTCTCTTTCCTTCCCACTTCGTCTCGTGTATCCTCCTGGGTATCCTCTTCTCCTATTTTGATCGGTGGTTCTTAAAACTGAACTCACGCTTGGCTGCCGGTTCAAATACGGTCATGGCATGCGAATAGTTTCAAGTCCCTTATGCGTTCATATACCATTCATCAGATTGTGATTAAACTTGAGTGAATTGTTGTGTAAACTCCAGGAAAGGTTTTTAGAATATGTACAGATTCAACAAATGAGCGACGGCGTGTGAATCGTTTCAACAAAGTCCTGTATGCGTTCATATACCATTCATCCAATTGAGATGAAACTTGGGTGAGTTGTTGTGTACACTCCAAGGAAAGTTTCTGGCTTAGTAAATCCATTTCAGAATAGGTAGCGCACGAGTAGATTCAACAAATGAGTGACAGCGCGTGAATCGTTTCAGCAAAGATCGGTATGCGTTCATATGCCATTCATCCGATTGCGATGAAATTTAGGTGAGTTGTTATGCACACTTCCACAAAGGTTTCTGAATTAGAAAAACAATTTTATAGTAGGTAGTTTCAACAAATGAGTGTTGGCCAGCGAATTGTTTCAGGAGAGTCCCATAAGCATTCGTATACAATTCCGCCAATTGTAATGAAACTGTGGCGAGTTCTTGTCCACACTCCCACCATTGTTTCTGAATAAGTAAATCCATTTTACATTAGATGGCGCACGAATAGTTTCAACAAAGCTCACATGGTCAGCTGTACGAGGCGTGCTCACGCGTCGGAAAGCCTTCGGATTTATTTATATGTGCACCAGTCAGAAAAACAAAGCATATTGTTTATCCAAAATCACTTCAGTAAACGAAATTACAATTCAAACATTTCTTTTTATTCTTTCTATCTTTCTTTCTTTCTTGGGCTGGCTGTGTGACTCAGCGGTGACGTTCTCGCCTGCTGTGACCAAGGTTGCAGGATCGAATCCTGGCACAGCCAGTTGATATTTGAGGGTGCGCAAATGAGAGAGTGTCAGTAGACTTACTGGCATGTTAAAGATCCCCTTCGAGCAAAAATTCCGTCACCCTGGCTACTCTAAAAGCCGCAGTTGTTATTATTATTATTATTTATTTACCAAAAATTGTGCCTACAATTTATGGACGGCAGATAGAGAAAGGGCAAGCCCCACATACACATCAGTGTCTCCATCTCCGTAAAAGGGATGTAAAACCAATACCATTATTATCTTCCTTTCTCTCTTTGATTGGCATTGCAACGCATCCTGGGTATAACTATGCACGCCCGCATAGGTTTCTGAATTAGTAAATTAATTTTGTTGGGTCGTTTCAACAAATTAGTGTATTTCACATATTTTTGCGTCAGTGCATGTGTTTTCTTTGTATGAGTGCGAATGCTTGACAGAATCGAATTGAATCATTCACAGCGACATTTCAATTCGTGTGTGACATAATTTTCTTCATTCGTTACTTAATAATTGCCCATCTATGCCTCTAACCGGGGCAGATGACCTCATTGTATTGATTTGGGAGTATCTCGATATTTCTGGCATTCAATATTTTACCGGTTACATTTACATACTTCAACCAACATGTCCATTTCTAAATATAGATATTTGGTGTCACAAATGCTTGAGTCCAAGCTCTCTGAACTGGCAGGCGACAAGTGAAGGGCTTGTCACCAGCCCGCCGAGTTATCTGGTATTCCTGTCTATTCCAATACTGCTAACAAAGGGCCATTGCCTAAACCACTATGGTGTTGCGAATGAGGAGTTAGTCACTACCAATGTACAGGGCGCCAGGGAATGTTCTCTGCAGCGCCTACATATTGCTGCAAGAGGTAGGTAGTAACAGCAGTTTAGTTGGCAGCACGGTGTCCTGGACAGGGTAGCAGTACAGTGCAGGCCACACGTGTGGGCTGTCGAAATCGTCAGTGTGTATTGCAGTAAGTGAGCGTTGAGATAGATCATTGGAATAGTGCAACAGTATACAGGCGGTAATTTTTACTACTGAAGAGAGAGCTTCTTTGGTGGAATACATTTTACACGAAGGTAAATCGGTTTACAGTTACTGTATGTATGAGGCAGAACACTTCTTTGCTATGAAGGTAAGAAATGATATGCAGTTTCAGTTCCCATTAACTGGGCAGAAGCTGAGCTGTCTATTATCCACCCCTTAAAACAGGAATCACACGAAAAATCATGCTCAAGGTTTCTTCTTTTTTAGCTTAGGTATTTGATGTCATATTCAAAGTTTTTGAGGGCATGCTTGATTCAGTGCCAAGATCAATGCAAACCATAATACTGTAATGTACAATTTTAATATTTCTTTTAATCTTCTATGGAAATAAATGGCTTGCTTATTCAATGCTGTCAAATCATTTTCTTGCTAGTAAATTGTATACAGTAAATAGTTAAAATGTACGCACGTGTGAGTGTGCATTCGAACATTCACGGATAAAGGTCATGCAGATGTTAAGGGATATGGATAACATATTGTTTACCTGCACACGGATGTAGTGATAGGCACCTCATCCACATGCAGCTGTGTCTCCAGTGTTGGCACAAGAATGAGGGCACAGCTATTTTAAACCAAGGGTTATTACATCATCATGTCCAGGTGGAAAGATGAAGTACCACATTTGATTACTAATTGTTATGTCAATACTGAGTGAATTACTGTATCTTAAAAATAGGCTCGTTGTTGATCAGTATGGGTTCCTGGTATTTTCAGTAGCCATAAAAAACATGCAGCATAAACATTTTTTAAATGTACAATTTCATAGTTATTAATTAGTACCAAAACTCTGGTCAGCTATTAACTAAAAGTATTCTACTCATCTTTAAATAGGCTGTTCTTAATAATTCGTATTAGGGGCTTTGAACATCTTCGATCACCAGCCCCATGTACTTCGGTGTGTGTTGAATTTGTCCTGATAACCTGTGCTTTTGTGGTGACTGTGATAGTGTATATAGCTGTAATTATTAGGACTGAGGATGGTAGAGGTGTCTCAGGACTTGAGATAAGGTTCTATTTTGGCATTTCCCCAGAGGGGGTTTGGAAGAAATTAGAGGAAAATCACACTCAGGATAGCCGCTGTCAGCATCAGGATTCGAACCTCGAATCTCTGGACTTGGTACGGCTCCCGATCACGGTCATGGTGAACAATTTTATGTGCACAGCTACGCTGCATGGTCTTGGAAATAGGAATGGTATCTGTGCCATCCCCGTGGTGTGGGGTTCACACACTTGCCTCTCATCTGAAGGCCTCGGGTTCGATTCCTGGCTCAGTCATGGTTTATAAACCGACGTGAGGGCTGGGACGGGGTGCACTCGGCCTCGTGAGGACAATTTAGTAGCTGTCTTATCAGAGAGGCAGCACCCGGATCGAGAAAGCCAAGATTTAATGGCCAAGGGGACCTGTCGGGCCCGTGCTGGCCATGTATGCATCACCCTACAAAGTGCCTCTATTTAAAATAACCATTATTCTTTCACAGTTCCAGTCCTTGGAATTAATATCAAAATACACTAATCTGAGGCTGCTCTGTGAATTGTCAAATGATATTAAACTTAAAAAGATTTTGCTTTTAATGGCAGACATACAAGTTTTCCATTTAAACTCTACTTAGCATGGCATAGCTGATAAACATTCTTTATTTGTTTTGACTACCCTACAGTGAAAATATCTTCAGATACACAGTAGAAATTGTCTTGCCGATTGTTCGGTAAGACAACCAGTACAGATTGGACAATTCTGCTAAAAAAATCTTATCCTTAGTGTTATTCAAATATTGTTCAGTTTTCTTTTAGGCCATTTTAAAATTTGGTATCACCAGAATGGTGGTAGTATTGTATATTGCCTGTAGTCTCTAGCTGATTGAGTGGTCTGTTTGTTTCAGCTGTGAATACGGACACTGAGGTTTGAATTGTGTTTTGATTCAATGTTGATGGCTGCTATTAAAATGGTTGTCAATAATACTTGACAACAATTTGTCTGGAGTCAAGTAGGCCAGTCATTTGCTTCAGAAATATATTTAGCATCTTTGTAAATCAAATTTGGTTGCGAGGGATGTTAATTCTTCTGCAGTAAAGGTATATGTGTGGCTTGCACCATGCCATCATTTGGCAATCGTTCTTATTGATGTTTTGCTGCACTCACTCTGATCAAATGGTGTCTTGCATGATGTAAAGCACATTTTGAGTTATTTCACGAGGGTTATTTCATAACTCATTGAAGCACCTTACCCACTTCCCTCAGGACAAGGGTTGTTCTCTCTATGTATTATGTAGGGATTGAGCACCATTTATAAAAATATTCTGAAGCATGGTTTGGGTGTACTTGGACTGTCCACAAAAATATTTTGAAGCACGTTTTGCAGTACTTGACTGTATGCTGCTCATCTGAGTATCATATGTCTGGCGTGCCTATTTTCCAACATGTAGTCAATGTACAAGTTAGTTCCATTTTTAGCCTATTTTCATATTTCATTTATGAAAAAGTGGCTTATGAGATCACCTTTTGTCCGTGTGTGTGTGCACGCGCGCGTGCGATGTGTCGTCGTCGTCCCCCCCCCCTAATAAAATCAAAACGGCTGGAGTGATTTCAATGGAACTTGGTAAGGTCATAGTACTATTTTGTCCGCTGGTAAGGTCATAGTACTATTTTGTCCGACCCTGACCTTCAAATTTTATAACATCTCGCCAATCCAACATGGCAGCTGTGCAAAATATCTCACCGGCATTCTATATCTCCGAAACTATTACTGATATCACCCTGAAATTTTGTATGATGATAAAGGGCACTACTAGAAGTTCACATATGCGACTCTCAAAAACCTGTTAGGTACGAAACGAACATGGCGGTCAAGCAAAGTTGAAATATTTAAATAGACTTATCTTGCGATTTAACCATCTGAGCCCAGTGAAACATGGTACAGCAAATGTTAATACACATTGTAATGCACTAACATTTTATTTAGTTCAATTGCTTACATAACGTTAACATGGCGGCTGTACGAAATTTAAATTTATTTCGTGTGTCCTAATCAAGCGATCGAAATCAACGTTTGAATAATGAACCTACGCAATAATCCTTATCTAATAGTACATAACTCTATGGCCTACATTTGAAAAAATCCAACATGGTGACCATCCAAAATTATTTAGATGGTTCTCAATACAGTAGAGTCTCGCAAACTCGGTAACCCGGCACTCCGGATTTCTCGGCCACCCTGACTTGAGAATGAAATCATGATTTGTGTTTGTTTTTGTGTTTCCGCACGGAGCGTTATTATGTTTTCTGTCATCTTCTCCATCAATGGAATTATTGACAGTTAAATACGACGCGAAACAAGTTGACCTACAGTACATTAAGAGTAACGACGACCTGATAAATACAGGTAGTTGTACAGTACAGTACTGTAAATACCCAAACTGTTGGCAGTAAGAAGTAAACAAACGGTTCTCACGCAGAGCATTGTATTTATTTGATTACGCATTCTCCGTGACACGCAGCAAGACATTCTGTTGGATGCAGATATTGTAGCGGCTGTCACAAGAAATGATAAAATCGACGATCATGATGAAGTTGAAGATTGCGGAGTAGTGGAACCAAAAATCACTCGTACCGAAGGACTTAATGCCACTGAAACTACTCTTCGGTACTTGGAACAAAAAGGTGCATCCGCTATGGACATTCTGTTTCTTCGCCGTCTTCGTGACGAGGCTTAAAGAAACAGCTTTCAAAGTGAAAAGCAAAAGAACATTACTTATTTTTTTGCAAAAAAGTAAGTGGTAATTTTCATTAAGTGAAAAAACTATTTGCCTACAGGAATTGTTTTGTACATATGCTGTACAGTGTACATATTATAAAAATAATTCGTATGCCTAGTTTTTCTAAGTTTTCTTCTATAATTTACAGTAATTGTTTTCCTTGATTCTTATGCAGTACAGTACTGAAATATATATTAAAGTACTGTAATTGTAGTGACTTAATCGTTTTAGAACTTGCGTTTCTGCTAAAAACAAATAAATGTACTGCATTGCATTACTTTTAATCCAAAACAAACAGCTTATTTCTTCTTTTTAACACATTTCCCGATAACCCGGCATTTTCGCGAACTCGGCCACCCTTCGGTCCACATTAGGCCGAGTTTGCGAGACTCTACTGTATCTACTAATCTATGACAGCAATCAAACTGAAATTTTGTAAGTTGATAAAGGCTATAAACATAAGTTTACATATGGGACTTGCAATAACCTGATCAGAACAAATCCAACATGGCAGCGACGCAAAATTCAAATATTTAAATGGATGTTTCTCTCGATTTAACCATCCTAGCACAGTGAAACTTGGTACGGTAAATTTCTTATACAAACTTTAGTCCACTGACATCTAATTTATTTAAATTGTTTTCATAACCACAAGATGGCAGCTGTGCAAAATTTTAAAATCTTGTTTTTATTTCTTGTGTCCTAATCATGCAATTGAAGTTTGAATAATACACTTACGCAATAATTTTCATGTAATGTTACATAACTCTATGGCCTACATACCGTATGATGCTGCACCATGTTACACAACTGTATGATACCGCACCATGTTACCCAACTGTATGACACTGCACTATGTTACACAACTGTATATAAAAAAACCATCATGGCGACCAACCAAAATATTTAGATGGTTTTCAATATCTACGAATCTATTACAGAAGGAGTATTCGACATCCATACAGAAATCGAACTGAAATTTTGTATGTTGATAGAGGCAATTAACACAATTAGGATATATGAAAATAGGCTATTTCATACCTGCCAACTTTTACGGTTTATCCGTAAAATTTACGGAAATTGCAGTGTTTTACGGATGAACGGTGTCATTTTTACGATTTCGCGGACAAAAATTTGAAACGATAATTAACATTCGATAATCCCTCCCACTTCCGTACAATCGATTGTTTGCGTGGGTCGAAGGCAAGTCCACGATAGTCGATAACTCGTTCTTTGATATGATTGGTACTTTTAACCGTGTGATGTTCGTGTCGTCATTGTAATTGAATTTGAAGCCGGGATAACAGTTCTTCCATGTGAATCTGAGGTGTCGACAGGCTCTGGTTCGCAAATTCTTTGTTCCGCACCGTTCGCTCGTTGCGATTTAACCCATATTCTTTGACCACGTGAGTTGTTCCTTGTACCCGAAGTTGGCGTTCCTTGAATGTTTTAGTCTTTTAAGGTTATGGCATATTTTAATGAATTATTCGAGTTTTTGTGCTATAACTCCGTGCTTCGCAGTTTCCTGTATTCCTTGGACTAATTACATTCGTTCCACGTGTGTGTGTGTTTTTTCTACCATATGCATATTCTTTCTTAACGGGTTTGGCTTCGTGTTCATTTAATGGTTTAATACTTTGAGTGCTTTGACATGTTTTAATGAAGTGTTGGCTGTCTTAAGTGTTGTATGTTATAATTTTATGTGACGTTCAGTGATCCAGGTTCCTTTCAATGTTTTAGTAGATATCGAGAATGAACAAATCCAGCAAGAAACGGTACTTCCAGATATAACATACTCTGTTGATTTTCCGTGCATACTAAAATCAAGAAAGGGAGAAAATTTGCCTTTTGTATGGTATGTGGGTGTGATATTAATATTGCACATATTGGGAAAAACGATTTAAGTAATCATGTGAAGTGCGGTAAACACATAAGTTATGTTAAATCGAAGGAAGATAGCAAGACAATCAACACCTTTTTTGCTAAGTCTGGAAACGTTGTCAGTGACATAGTGCAGTGTCATACAGTTGGGTAACATGTGCAGTGTCCTTCAGTTGGGTAACATGTGCAGTGTCCTACAGTTGGGTAACATGTGCAGTGTCATACAGTTGGGTAACATGTGCAGTGTCATACAGTTGGGTAACATGTGCAGTGTCATACAGTTGGGTAACATAGTGCAGTGTCATACAGTTGGGTAACATAGTGCAGTGTCATACAGATGGGTAACATAGTGCAGTGTCATACAGTTTGGTAACATGTGCAGTGTTCTACAGTTGTGTAACATGTGCAGTATCATACAGTTGTGTAACATGTGCAGTATCATACAGTTGTGTAACATGTGCAGTATCATACAGTTGTGTAACATGATGCAGTGTCATACAGTTGTGTAACATGTGCAGTGTCATACAGTTGTGTAACATGGTGCAGTGTCATACAGTTGTGTAACATGGTGCAGTGTCATACAGTTGTGTAACATGGTGCAGTGTCATACAGTTGTGTAACATGTGCGGTATCGTACAGTTGTGTAACATGGTGCTGTATCGTACAGTTGTGTAACATGGTGCAGTGTCTTACAGTTGTGTAACATGGTGCAGTGTCTTACAGTTGTGTAACATGGTGCAGTGTCTTACAGTTGTGTAACATGGTGCAGTGTCTTACAGTTGTGTAACATGGTGCAGTATCATACAGTTGTGTAACATGGTGCAGTATCATACAGTTGTGTAACATGGTGCAGTGTCATACAGTTGTGTAACATGGTGCAGTGTCATACAGTTGTGTAACATGGTGCAGTGTCATACAGTTGTGTAACATGTGCAGTATCATACAGTTGTGTAACATGTGCTGTATCATACAGTTGTGTAACAGGTGCAGTATCATACAGTTGTGTAACATGGTGCAGTATCATACAGTTGTGTAACATGGTGCAGTATCATACAGTTGTGTAACATGGTGCAGTATCATACAGTTGTGTAACATGGTGCAGTATCATACAGTTGTGTAACATGTGCAGCATCATACAGTTGTGTAACATGGTGCAGTATCATACAGTTGTGTAACATGGTGCAGTATCATACAGTTGTGTAACATGGTGCAGTATCATACAGTTGTGTAACATGGTGCAGTATCATACAGTTGTGTAACATGGTGCAGTATCATACAGTTGTGTAACATGGTGCAGTATCATACAGTTGTGTAACTGTGCAGCATCATACAGTTGTGTAACATGGTGCAGTATCATACAGTTGTGTAACATGTGCAGTGTTCTACAGTTGTGTAACATGGTGCAGTATCATACAGTTGTGTAACATGGTGCAGTATCATACAGTTGTGTAACATGGTGCAGTGTTCTACAGTTGTGTAACATGTGCAGTATCATACAGTTGTGTATCATGGTGCAGTATCATACAGTTGTGTATCATGGTGCAGTGTCATACAGTTGTGTATCATGGTGCAGTGTCATACAGTTGTGTATCATGGTGCAGTGTCATACAGTTGTGTATCATGGTGCAGTGTCATACAGTTGTGTATCATGGTGTAGTGTCGTACGGTTGTGTAACATGTGCAGTATCATACAGTTGTGTAACATGTGCAGTATCATACAGTTGTGTAACATGGTGTAGTGTCCTACGGTTGTGTAACATGTGCAGTATCATACAGTTGTGTATCATGGTGTAGTGTCCTACTGTTGTGTAACATGCACAGTGTCCTACAGTTGGGTAATATCTGTAGTTATAGTCTGTGATGAAATGCACTTACATCCATAATTGAAATTGTCAATACAGACCAAAATGGTAACAAATACTCCCAACATCTGCCGTGTCATACAGTAGTGTAACGTGCAGTCTCATACAGTTGTGTAACATGTGCAGTGTCCTACAGTTGTGTAACATGTGCAGTCTCATACAGTTGTGTAACATGTGCAGTCTCATACAACAGGGACCCGGAACAGAATGTAACACGGAATTTAACTCTTGTCCATGTGGAATGGAGAAATTCCGTTATCTCCAAGATTTTTTGCAAGTTGTAACGTTACCGCTGTCTGTTCCAATGTGTAACGTACCTGTCCTGGAACGGAACGGAGTCTGAAACCATACCTGGTGTCTGGAACAGTGGAACGGTGGCCGAGCCTTTACCAGTACACCAGATTGGAGTCGGGTGGAACGTTACGTGGTATCGTACCGAAATGAACACAGGGATATCCGATGCGTTACAGTTCGGAATGTTCCGCTTAAAGAAACGGAACAAAACAGACTTGGGATTTGTATTTTTACAATGCTGCATTATGACGTCTCAAGGTCAAGTAAGAGAATTGGGGACAACAGCGTTAGTGTTCAAATCACATCCAAACACAGCGTTTACATATTCTGGCAACCACACCATCCCCTCTTCTCTCTCACCTCACCAACACCAGCCATGTGTTTCAGCTACAATAGAGATCCTGTACCCCAAATATAGATACGCGAATTCCGTCCTCTCGTTATTATCGTTTGATCAAAATTTCTTTGCCGATGATGAATTTCACCCAGATTAGAGTTGTTGTTGATTATTTTGGGGCTTTGTGACATTGTGGTCATGTAGCCTCGTGTACTTGGGTGTGTGTATAAGCTGTCTGATAACCTGTGTCACTGTGATGTCTGAGGTACTTGTGTGTGTGTACTAGTATTCGAGGTAGGATTTGGGCAAGTAGTGGCCGTGGCTTTAAGTTAGTTACCATCCAAGCATTTGCCTCAAGTAGAAAGGAGAAACCACGGAAACCACTTCCAGGATGATCTCGTCATCCGCTTTATAAGTGAGAGAGCAATCTAAATTTTCCATTGTACATTGACTGAAAGATTTGTTCTTTTTTTAATTCTGAATTTTTGTTTTACCGTAATTTTTGTTTATTATTATTTTTAGTTATATTTAATTTTTTGTTTTATTAATTTTTCGATATTTTCATATTTAAATGTCCACCTCTAAATTCATAATTAATTCTAAATGTGTATACATTAATTTGTGTTAAGGGGCAGATGACCTCGTAGTTCCAACCCTTAAAATCTCAATAACTAACTTAACCACTTCCAGGATGGCTGAGGTAGGAATCGAAACTGCCTCTTCTCAGTTTTCTTCACGAGGCTAATGTTATCGCGTTCCAGTCCTCAGTCCAGAATTAATTTCCCTGGTAACCCGGGAATGCTAGCCACTGTACACGAGTGAAATCTTGGTGAATGAGCTGCAGTACGAGGACTAGAAAAATTACATTAATGTTTAATTATTAATAATTATGATGAAATTAATGATGATGACGTTCCAATCAACAACTCTCCGAGCAAAGAAAATTGAAACATACGAAGTAAAAAAGTGAACAATAAGTGGGGTTCGATCCCTTGTACTCTTCATAAGACAGGTGAGCGCTCTACACATGATGATGACGTTCCAATCAACAACTCTCGAGCAAAGAAAATTGAAACATACGAAGTAAAAAAGTGAACAATAAGTGGGGTTCGATCCCTGGTACTCTTCGTAAGACAGGTTAGCGCTCTACACATTCCGCCAGATAGACTTTTGCCCCGCCTACTATATTTGGCTACATATTTTACCTACCGGTTAAGATAAAATGCTTATTTACACTCTCTCGTAATAAGTGAAATTGACGAATTCTAATACAAAAGTACTATAACATAATATACACTACCGTTCACGACAAGATTGCTGCAATATTTTCAGAGATATTGAGAACTGGTAAAATATTTCGGGTGGGAATCCATATTGAATTGGTTAAATTGCAAGCTACGGGGTTTTGTACCAGTAAATAAATATCATGTCGTCTCCGTGGTGTAGTGGTCAGCGTGCTTAGCTGCCTCCCTGGAGATCCGAGGTTTGATTCCCGACTATGCCACGAAATTTGAAAAGTGGGGTGAGGTCTGGAACGGGGTCTACTCAGCTTCGGGTGGTCCAAATGAGAAGAGGGGGGTTTCGATTCCCACCTGAGCCATCCTCGAAGTGGTTTTCCGTGGTTTCCCACTTCGTCTTAGGGCAAATACCGGGATGGTACCTACCGTCAGGCCACGGCCGCCTCCTTTCCTCTTCCTTGTCTATTCCTCCCATTTCTTCCTGTCCCATCCCTCGTGAGGCCCCCTGTTTGCTTTGCAGGTGAGGCTGGCCAGGCAAGGCGCTAGTCCCGCCTCCCCAGTTGTATCCCCCGTGTCGATGTCAATCTCCAGGATACTGCCCGTAGAGGCGGTAAAAGTGGGATCCCTCGCTGAGTCGGTGGGAAAAGCCTACCTGGAGGGTAAACTAAGACGACGAAAATAAATATCATTATGGTGGTCCATTATGCTTTAATAAGACACTAGAAAAAAAAGTTCTTTTAAAATTTCGAACTCAAAAAATCTGAAATCTTTAAATACAAATGAACAAATTAAAGATTTAAGTTCACTAGGTTTCAATGATCAGTTTGCCAGGGAGGAAATTTTAAATATTTGAAATTCTCGTGCCCACCATGCTTTTCTTTTTCATATCAGATATCGAAAGGAACATATACAAGGTTATTCACCGAAGACGTTACGCCCGAATAATGTCCAATCCATTGAAGATATTGATGTTTTGTTTACGGATTCTCAAATGATATTTAGGTACTCCAACAACGAGCTAGCTTTTACCTGGGATTTTTAATAATATATTTATTGCAGCCAAATATTATACTATATACAAGAATTTACACTTTCTTTTTGCATATGCACTTATTGATTTTGTCCTTTTGTTCTATGTGGTAGCGTTCACTCTTTTTGTTGCACAATTAACACTCACACGATTCGTTTGGTTCGTGGTATGCTGTGTTTTTGCGGATAAGATGGTGAAACTCATGAACTGCCAGTCAGGTTATCACATGTCGTAGTTCGAAATTCTCCCTTGTCCATTCTCAATCTACAGTATCCTGGCTCCTGTGCTGTGAATCTGTGGGTTTTAGTAACAGATATCGATACCAACATTGTTTTTTTAAATAGTACTCTACTAGTTTCTGCTATTAGCAGAATGGTTTAAATTATTAAATTCAAGACAAATAATTTATTCAAACAAAGGATAATTACTTCTTGAAATATCAATAATAATCAGCTTAGTCTGAGCGCGTACCCCATCATACTGCACAAGACAACGTGCTTGTTTCGATCGCTGTCACACATGCACATACCGTACGTTAAAAATACAGGGTGAAGAAAAAATACCACACTTGGAGGTCGCCATGCGGTTCCTCGTTGAAATTCACGACGAAAGTTTATGTAGCAAAACCTAGCTCCGCCAATAGATTCAATGGAAATGCGAGTTAAGAAACCCGCCGGAGGTGTCTCATTCGCTCAGTGGTACGAAGTAGTGTTATGAATGCCGGTTATGCGGACTTGCCAATGTTCGAGTCTTGTTCGCGCCAAAAAAAAATTCAGCTAATTGTATCCAATGTACACCCCCTCAATGCAATACATTATGTCTTGTGTTTAATGAACTTCTTACAGACGTAAACGACCACTTTGTTTCGTCCATGGCACAAATATAGTCAAAAGAACCTAATAGTGGATACAGTAACATCCTCTTTACCAAATTAGTTACAAAAAACTCAATAGGTAAACTACACTAGATTACTCAGTATGCTACGCACAATAATTTCATTCTGTACATTTGACGTCTAGTCTTCTCTTCACAGAGCCAGTAAGTACATTTACGAGCATCGTTCATTTCACAGATGTTCAAAGCGACCACTGTCGTGTAACACAATGATGTCCTACTTTTAAACGCAGATAAATGACGGGAACTGACATCGCCAAAAAAAAATACCTCCAAAGTGGATGAGATTTTAATGACCCTCCAGTGTACTCGGTGAACTACGATAGCTGGTTCGGTATAGCGGGGTGATACACATTCCTCTGTACATTCTGATGCGCTGCAGGATGTGACAGTGTTGCCAGCTTCTCGTTTTCATACTTGTGTTTTCAAATTGCACCCGCTCCGATTTTGCTTTAGAAACTTTTTTTCTTGCATTTGGATGAGTAGTCGCATGCCGACCACCAAGTGCAGCATTTATTCTTGACCCTGTATGTCTAGTAAAAACAATATGATGGAGCCCAATAATTAGAAATGTTGGTTGTTGCTTTATGTAGGCATACCTGCCAACTCTCCCGATTTAGTCGGGAGACTCACGATTTTACACCATTTCTCCCGCCCTCCCGCTTAACGTATTAAATCTCCCGATTTTGTGAAACTCTTGCGCGTAATTTCGAACCTAAAGTGCGAGATGACAAACTTCGGTCATCTATCAAAGAGGTCGAATTTACGTGTGTAGAAGTCTGTTTCAATACCGCAGTTTTGCTTCGTATCGATAATTTATAGATAATTCTCCATAACTACTCGTACCGTTTAGTTGGATTTGAATCTCTCTTTGTTTGAAATAGTCGATGGTTAATTCAGCGTGTTTTCATAATAGCCTGTAGGTGAGGGGTAGTTGTAGGCTGTAGAATATTGTATCAGTTTAACACGTGAAATTATTTGCGTATAACTTAGATGTTCGCATTAAAATGCCGGTAAGCTATTGTAATTTTTTGGAGTGATTTTGTTGGTTTCCCGACATTAGGCTATGTCGAAGAAATATAATTACACATCTATCGTCTCAGTTTGAAAGGTTGGCAGGTATGTATAGGGCCTTGGAACATAGCCTATTGGTCATCAGTCCCATACAGTTGCGTGTGTTTTAAATTTGAATGATACCTGTGTTTCTGAGGCGACAGTATCATTGTGTAGCTATAATATTAGTACAGTGAAGAACTGTGTAGGAGGCTCGGACCTTGAATTAATTTTAGTATTTTTAAGAAGTGGTTTGCCACTTCGTCTTCGGGCAAATGCCGGGATGGTAACTACCGTCAGACCACAGCCGCCTGCTTCCCTCTTCCATGTCTGTCCCTCACATTCTTCCCATCCAATCCCATTCCTCATGAGGACCCCTGTCCGCCTTGCAGTCGAGGCCGCCTGGGCGAGGCGTTATTCCCGCCTCTCAAGTTTCATCCCCAGACCCGATGTCAAGCTCCAGGACACTGCCCGTAGAGATGGTAAAGTTGGGATCCCTCGCTCAGTCCGTGGGAAAAGCCTACCTGGAGGGTAAACTGACTACGAACGAACAAATTTTTATGGAGCATGAAAAATCCCGAGGAAAGTGCTCAGGTTGGCTCCTGTCCGTGCCGGGATTCAAAACTCAGATCTTTGACCTTACAGCAGCCAATTTTAATTATGGAGTGATCATTAAGGCGCTGTTGGAAATCGATATGATTGTCAAACAAATAAACAAAAAGCAGGAACGCGAGGTTCTATTTTGGAAAGTAATACAGTAGAACGTCATTTATCCGGACTAAATGGGACCGAAAGTCTTCCGGATAATGTAACATGCATTTATTTCGCAAGAGAAAACATGCACAGTACATTATGGTGATAACTAGGGCCCGGATTTTTTTTTTACCTATTTACCTATTTTTTTCCCTGGCTATGTAATTCTCAAATTTCAACATATATGTTCGTTCACACTTCCTGGAGCAGAATATGTGAATTTCATTTCACCTAAAAAAAAAAAATGAGGGGTTGACACCTAAAATAACCTAAATAGCTGTTTTGCCTTTTTCAAATAAAGAATGTTATTTCCCCATTGAAAGGCATCGTAAAATTATTTCTACCGCAAATACAAGCAGTAGGACAGAGATAGTTCAGGTTACTACCGTTAAATGCAGTACGATGATGATGTTGTTTTAAGGGGCCTAACATCTAGGTTATCGGTCCCTAATGGTTTGGGTGATAGTGAAACAAGAGATGAGAATGAAAACTATAACTAATACTAACTACAGACTTACATACTAGAAGAAGAAGTGGTAAACAAATAAAGGATAAGGCAAATAAAAGACAGTAAGAAATCTCTCAGGTGTCATAAATGACCTCCTTAGGAAACACAGAGGAAAAGTCCATGCTGTATTCATTGATTTCACGAAAGCCTTCGATAACCTAAGTAGGACCATCATCTCCACAAAACTGGATATGTTGGTCCAGGAAAACAAAGATCTCTTCTGATTTACAACATGTTGAGTAGTAACAAGTATTCAAATGTCCTATAATGCATCATTATCAAGGGAGATTATAGGCCTACAAACGGAGTATTACAGGGAGACCCAATCAGTCCCCTGCTATGTAACGTAGCCACATACGATATTGTGCGAGCAATCTGAGAAGTTTCGAAGGAAACAAAAATGTTCATTTATACTGATGACTTATTCCTGGGATCTCATAACATTAAAATGCTCCAAACGGCAATACGTGTATTAGAAATTGGGTATATGACTATTTACGAGTTAACATAGACAAAATGGATTGCATGATCATCATGAAGGAGCTGGATACTCCGAGAATACATAGTGTTTTACAAGCAAAACCCCCTACAAATTGTGAATAGCTTTAAATACCTAGGCTTGACGTTGCAAACGACAGTGAACTCTTTCAGAATTCAAACAACACAGCGAGCGGCAGCAGCTATAATAGTGTTACGTTCTTTCAGAGTTAAAAATGTACGTTTATTTCAACTTCTCCAAATCAATTACAATCATCTCAAAATACAAACAATTCCGATACTCTCTTTGTACTGCGTCGTCACCAATAGCAATAGAAAAAACATAAAAGTCGGAGTTGCTAAGTCCTGCCCCAGACGCATTTTTAACCCACAGCTGCAGACAACACAACAAACAAGGTAAGTTAGAATTCCTCCGCTTGTCCGTTACACTGCCCCCTCCTTAAAGATGTTCCGTCCCGGAACAGTATTCAACCAGACTCCAATTACCTTTCTACCATGGGGTTTGTTTCTTTGTACGGTGCTAAACGATTAAAATAGACCACTTTTGGCTTTCCTTTAGGGAGTCTTCGAACACGATAGACGATATTATTTATCTTCTTCAGCACCTTATGCGGTCCATCCAATGAAAGTTGGAGTTAAGGCGATAGACCGCGCTTTCTCTGCAGATTAAAGAGCCACACCAAGTCCTTGTGTTGAAACCCGCCTTTTTCAGCCCGTGCGTCATACGTTTGTTTCATTCTGTCACTGGCGGTTCCTATATTTCTTCGTTCGAGAGTGTGAATCAGGTCCATCCTTTCCCTCAAACGGCTCGCATATTGTTTTACCCTTGTTGTGGGGGTAGAAACTGGGGGGTGCGTAGGTGTCGAGGGTGGTGTGTGATCAGGGGGATTCTAACGGGTGTGATGGATTGTCGGGTGAGTGTTGGAAGGCGTAGTGGGTGAAAGGATGAAGATCTACGAAGAAGGGGCCACAATCAAGGGCTGCTCCCTAGGGGGTGAAAGTAATGTCTTGCAAACTAAAGTGGGAGCGAGCGAAGCTATGACTTGGCTGCTGACACTGCGTTACGAGCACTGCGAGCCGGGGGACAAGGTCGCCTGGCGTGTGCAATCTAATAAAGCTGATTCAGTACTTCGTGGTATGAATAAAGTGTGAGTGGGGAAGCGGGCTGTGAAGTAGGACGAGGACAACAATAATAACAATTGGGCTCTTATTAATAAATGTGTATTGGCGTACTATGTGTTTTGGTGTGAAATGCAAATGTTTCCCTGAAAGCAGGGACAGCTTCAAACAAGTATTGGGTACAAAGTAATGAGGTGTGGTAATGAGGAAGGATAACACTTAATTAGGGAACCCTGAGATAGTACACACTCACATGCGGCACGGAGACGGCGCTCTGCAATCGGGCAGCGATTCTGAAGGAGACAGACCCCCTCTCCTGTTTCGGAAGTCCATTTATGTGTTTTAGGTTTGCTAACTGTGCATTTCCACATAGCTGTGGCAGTCAGTTCCTGTGTTGATGTTTATGAGATGTGGTAAGCCTTTGTGCAAGAGCTGTGTTTTAGCTCTGCTGGCTTGTGTGGTAAGACGTGTGTCGTTGTTGCTGTTGCTTCCAGCCTAGGGGTATTCTGAAGGGTGAAGGGTGAAATGTGTAGGTTGTTGGACAGATGGCGTAGATAGGGGTAGCTGGCGTAGATGTAGTATATAGTTGCTATGCTCTATCATCGCCTCTGCGTGTAGATTCGTATTCTACGGTGTAGTGGCGCTTCTGTGGCCCTATCCTTTAGTGTGCTCCTGTCTCTCGCATATCTTCCTTGTGTGCTCCTGTCCTTTGCCTATTTTAGTGTTCTCTCCCTATTCGCTTGATATGTCTTCCCCTGGGGTTGTCGTAGTTAGATCATTTTATGCCTTTGCGCTAGAAATCGCATATAATTCGCTTTGGTTTTCGGTCTTACAATGCCGTTTCGCCCTTGATTAATTATTTATTTTCGCCTTTTGAATTGCATTGACGGGCGTCCCCGACAGGTCATTTTATTTTGAGCCTATTCCTCAACGAACATTTAAGAATCTTACGGTACGCCTTAAACCGACATTTAAATCTCACGGCACGTGGCAACCGACATTTAAAATAGGCTATATTATATTTATATTCATTCATTATATTCGTTGTTGCTACTTTCAACGCCCCTGGCGGTGCGGGATTTGGCACCTATATCAACGCCCATGGTGATAGTGCATCCCTGTGTCGTCTCACTATATATTTCATTATTCAAATGTTCTTTCTTCTCTCTTGATGCTTATTTCTTCACCTGTGTTCGCGAACAGGACTTGGTTCTTTACCTACCCGCATGTAGGACTTACCCCCACGCCTCAGGGGTGATTACTTACTTAAATCTAACTAAAATGGTCTAGTCCTAATTTGGTCGTCTTAGGTAATCATCTGCCTTCTGGCTGGCTTAAGGCGTCATCACTCAGAATGGCTGATGCTACCCTATGTTATGGTTAACGTTACGTCGGAAATTGAGGTGGCTAGTCTCCTATCGGACGGTCAGTTTTACTCTAACTCGTCTAGTTTCGTCGATCTTAGTCTATTTGGTTAGGGTGTAACAACTTTCGACACTGGTGGGCTATTTCCATAGAGATCACGATTGTTGCCCCGAGAACTGTGCTCCTCGTATGCATCACTGCCCTGGCTATTTTTGTCATCCGTTACCTCGTGTGTTTTCAGGGGTTGTTTTAGGTGTAGGATCCTTGTGGTAGGGTGTGAGAAGTGTAGGGTGTATTAGGCATTAAGGAATCTTGTTTTATGAGGTCGCATAACCTGCTCTGCACGTCTGGCTTCAGCGGATTTTCCACGCTGATATTATGTACATAATGCGGAGGGTGTTAGTGGGTAGATTTTGGTATGCATGCATTGGTACGTTACTGGGTTTTCGGGGGTATGTTATTATTTTTTGTTAATGATAGGTGTTACCGCGTGGGGTACGAAGGTATATCACTATCTGGGCTTCTCCTTCATACTGGCCCTTTTTATATTGCTCGAGGATATTTTTATATACTACTAGGATACATGCTTGTGAGGATAGAGGTTTGTCAGGGTGGTTTTGTTTTTTCATGCGTGTTGTGGTAATTAAAAATTTCATGCGGGCCGTGTTAAATTAAAATATGGGCATGTTTGGATGAGGATTGCGTGCTTATAGATGGATATTTGAGCGTGTGTTATTTAATGCTCGATGTAAGGGGTAGATTTTTTTGGCAGGGTGATTTCATGCGGGCTGTAAAAATTAAAAATATCTCATGCTGGGCATATTATTTAAAATATTTTGTTAATACTTCTTTTGGTCGTTGTATATATATATTAAGCGTTAAATTTAGTTCCGTCCACCCCCTTCTTTGGGTGGGGAGCGCTGTGCGTCTATAGCAGGGTTAAATTATAGTTACCTCTGTATTTGTTTATGAAATGCCCTTCGAATTGTTGTAAGGATTACTTTCTGGTAGGGGGTGGGGGTTGGGAAGTGTGCTGTATGCTTGTCTACGTGTTGTGATTGTGGGGGAATTATAATATGTGCCCGACTTGTCTGCCCTCTCTTGGTCATATATTTCTATGCGTTATGATGTTTTCCTATATGCAATCTCGCGTGTCCTCTTAGTGTTGGTAATCGCTCCTATAATATCGCCTAATCTGATAACATACCCTTATATGTATTCCTTATGTTATTGGGGTGCTGCCTTGCGCCCTGAAATAAAATGGCCGCTATAATGATTGGTTTTTTTTTGTCGTGTGGCCTCATGAGAGGCCGAGTGCAGGTCTTTCTATTCGACGCCTGTGCGTCGGTATGAGAGATGGAATGGATGAAGATGAATGAAACTGGGCAAGGATGTGGAAGGAATCGGCAGTGGCCTATCAGAAGGTACCGTCCCAGCATTTGCCTGGTGTTGAAAATGGGGAAACCATGGAAAACCATTTCAAGGACAGCCGACGGTGGGGCTCTAACCCACGCGTCTACCGAGTCAGCAGAGAGCTTGGCCCCATGACCTAACGCTGCGCTTTAGCCAGCTGAGCCACTACTGTCAGTATAATGATTGTTAAGAGTCTATATTTTCAATGCGCTGTGGTCTGCCTGCCCTGATTGTAGGCATTCTGCCCCTATATATATAATTTTAATTTCCATGCTACCGTGTGTGCTGATGTTTCACTTATATCATTTGTCTAATGCCACTAACGTCATCGTGTTGTGGGTAAGAATCCCTGTGCCCTCGTAGTGTATATATCGCTATAATAGGGGGTAGTTTTCAGCTGCTATGCTAAATTGTCTTTGCCGGTGATCGCAGGCATTTATTTGTTGGCAGAATAGCCAAAATCTGTTATGGAAATAAGAGTTTTTCCTCTGCGAGTCGCCCGTGGCTTAGCGCTGACTGCCGCTATGCCCGGTCACGCCGCCTCCGCATCCCTGTTTGGCGTCCTGTTGTCTGCCAGATCGTCTCTCGCGTGCTATGTGGGCGGGTCTAGTGTCGTGTACCTCTGCTCGCCAATCATATAGTGGCATGATAGTGGCCGCTGCCTGTGCGTACTGTGTAGGTGTCGAGAGGAATGGCGGGCTGCCGTAGTAAGTATCGGCATTGTGTTATTTGTTGTTTAAGGTGCTAATTACCCTAATGGGGATATTAATGATAATAATAAAACCAATAATGATGTAATTGAGGCTCTGTCGGGCCTGTGCATATTTTACGTGCTTTTGCCTACCTGCTACAGTATTGAGCAATGTTTATGTATGTATTTCCTGTTTCCCTTTCGCGTCACGTGCTACTATGTTAAGAATGTGTTTTCGCGTTATGTCTTGGCGTTTGTTAATTGTTTCCATTGCACCCGTGTAGGTGGGATGTCTGGAGCATTGTTTGGAAATGGCGGCAAAATGTGTTTCCGCGGGCCTGGCCATTTTTCGACACATATTGTTCTGTCTTATGACCGTCTATTTTGGAAAAGTCTCCCGTACTTGTATTAATGATGCCTGTGCGTATAGCCTGTGCTGTTCTGGTGTTCGTTACTCTGATTGTCTATAAACCTGTGTTATTCTGGTGTCCGTTATCCTGATTGTCCCTGGAAATATTTTTTTCACTGTGTGTTCCTGCTTTCCAGTGTACCCTTCAGCTTTAGTTTCCGTAACGTGTACGTCACCCTGTGATAATGTCACTTAGCTAGCAAGGGTGTTGTCAAAATTATAAGGAATATTAAAATTCATGCGTAAACATAACAATTATACATGCACATAATTATGTAATATAGACTACTGTTCTATAACATTATCTAGACACAAATATTGTTGTATCTTAACGCTGTGCTCTTTTATAGCGTCAATCTGTATGTTTTTCTAGTGATTTTCTGTCCTAGCGATTATGCAGGCTGTACGCGACGTTTGCTACTACTGTTCATATGTTGCCCTGTTGTGTGCGTGTGAGGCGTGCGTTAGTGTAGCCTTGCACCTGAAATGTTCCTGGTTAAATGACTGTGTACTCTTCTATTTTTCCCTGTTTTGGTCTATGGGGAAAATGTGTCTAGACACTTGTTCTACCTAATTCCGTGCCGGTGTGCGCTTTGTGTGCCGAAAAGTGTGTGTGTACGGCTTTTGAATTTATCGCAAGCGTGCTATGCCGCTAGTGCGTACGGTGGGGTTGTATTTAACCTACCCCTCTTTTGGCCCGATGCTCTTCATAGGCGTATCGTTTTGTCTCGTCCTCTTGGTGGTTTTCCCGGTTTTGTCTACTGGTGTCACTATCCTCGTGTGATACGCCCTCATCCCGCGTACATGGATTGTGTCTTTGATCATTTTGTGCCCGTGTCTAATGTTGCTTACTTAGGAAAGGTGTTTTTTCAAAATTGCAGATAATATTAGTATTTATGCCCTGTAACAATTGTTTATACCCATATTTATATACTATACCTAATATCATTCTGATATGGATACCGCTGTGTCTCTCGCCGTACCGTTTCTAGATGTCACTTGTATATTTGACGTGTGGTCTGTGGCCTTCCATTTATGCGGGCTGTACGCGCTTTTAGAAATATCGGTCATGTATGGACCTATTTTGTGTGTGTGAGCTGTTAATTTAGTATTATATTGCTATTGTACGTAGTTTATAGACATACACGGGTCTACATTTCTGTGTATTAGGGCCGATTGTTTTCAGTCGGTCACCTGTTTTTGAATACTTCGTGTAACCGTTTGTATCCGGTCTCTAGTCTCCTGTGTATGATATATGTTATTTACATGTGATCGTGTTCGCTATTCTGAGGATAGGTTTTAGCTCCTGGCTAGTAAATGATTGTAAGAGTGAGGGGCGGTTTTCGAACTGTAATTAAACTACTGGATGGTGTGACGTAATGGAAGGCTAGAAAGTACCTGCTGGCATTTATACCAATGTGACCCTGTTTAAAAATGACAATCCTCCCTAGTTTGGTGAATTCCGCACTCGCTAATTGAGTGGGGTTGTTCAATCGTTTATGATACAATGTTTTGTTAGCGATATGCGCTACCGAGCCTTGTCAGTGGCCTGACTGTTCATTGCGGCCGTGCGCCGAGTTATGCTGATGCGTGTGGAGAGTTTATTTTACCACGCTGTCTCAATCTGTAGTAAGCGAAGTTCGCTACCATACTCGCTTATTGGATGAATGTCCGTGTTCCTATTATGTATAACAGTACATGTATTAAATAGGCCGCCTGATTGACCTGGCATGTAGGATATAAATACAAATACTATACTCGCTAGCAGGTATCATAAGGTTAATGGGGCTTTGGGCTTCGTGTTCCTTGTTCCCGGGAGTCCGCGGGTTCGAGGTTTTATATCGTGCGGCCTCCTTAGAGAATCATGGGGTTGTGTGTTCGCATCCCCTCTGCTGTTTAAATGTTTAAGTGTCCTGTAGGGGTATGTCTGATTGCCCTGTTCTATATGGGTGCGCTGACCGTCTCAGTGTTTCAGGAGGTCGTTCGATCTACTCCTGGCGTGTCCGTATCTACTTAGGAACTCTGGACTTCTGACCATGTGCATTTTAATGTGCCATGTCATTGCATGTGTTCTATGGCGTATATATGGTGTGTATTTTCAAATGCGGATATCGTGTGTATATGCATGTGCATCGCATGCGTGCGGTGAAGTTTGTTGATCACCAAGAAGCAAAGCTCTGTTCTGCATCAGCTTTGTATTTTGCTGAGTCCGGCTGACGATTTATATTGGTGTGTAAGCACGTGTCGTCATAGGAATTAAGCTGCTGTTCTGATTGTTTGCCTACACGTGACCCCTGGGTGGTGCTAAACGAGCAACAATATTAGGTGAACTATACATATAATGCCAAGAATGCAATGTAAAAATGGTTCTTTTCAGAACCACCAAATTAGAGATATTGGACACTCAATACGCATTATGCAACTCAATATAGAAGGCCCAAGTTCAGCCAAATGTGTTTATCTACATAAACAGCTACAGGATCTTGATATTGACATCGTTAATATCCAAGAGACGCATACCAAAGATGAGCAGGACTTCCATAGAAGAGGACACCTTCCAAATTATACCCTAGTAAATGCCATCCACCACCCACAGTATGGTATAGCCACTTATGCCAAGTCCAGCTTGACTGCAGTCCAAGTTCTTGAGTCCACAGTCGTAGACAATGCCTTCCTATTAGTGATTGAGGTTAACGGCCTAAAAATTGTCAATGTGTACAAGCCTCCATGCATAAACTGGACTCTAGCTGTACTGCCTACTTTTGACCATCCATGTATCTATACTGGTGACTTTAACAGCCACCACACATCATGGGGTTATGATGCAGTAGATGATAATGGAGAGACATTACTTTTATGGGCAGAAATATCCAATTTACATCTGGTGTTTGATGTAAAGGACAAAGGTACTTTCCATTCCGCACGCTGGAATAGGGACTACAACCCAGATCTAGTATTTGTTTCTATGGATCAACTATCGCAACCCTTATATACCTCACGAAATGTTCTGTCTAATTTTCCAAACAGCCAACACCGTCCTGTAATTGTAGAGGTAGGGCTGAAAATCCCTCTTGTGAATTCGATGCCCTTACCCAGATGGAATTTCCAACGCGCTAATTGGGACGCATTCTCTAAGGAACTTGATAAAAACTTAACTGAGAAGAACTTACAATCAACAGCAACCAACTATGGCGAATTTGTTGAACTCGTTATTAAGGCTGCAAAAGCAAACATTCCTAGGGGTTATAGGAAGGAATATGTGCCTGGATGGAATAAGGACAGTGAGGACTTGTATAAAGAATATCAAAGTACTGGAGATCGATCATTAGGCACTCAGCTACTACTGTCCCTCAATAAAAGCAGGAGAGAGAAGTGGGAAGCAACTGTTACAGAAATGAATTTTGTAAAGTCGAGCAGAAAAGCTTGGAGAATACTTCACGGACTGACTGGTAAGAAAAACTACAGAAAGACATACGGTACTTTAAGTCCTGACACCATTGCTAATAGAATGGTAGATCTTACAAGGGCAAAGCGAGACAAGTGGCACACCAAAATGGTGAAACGTAACCTCACTCTCCTCAAGAAGAACGCCCAGAGAAATAATCAACTGTCCAGGGCGTTTTCTGTTGAAGAAGTTGTAGCAGCTATCAAGCAGTTGAAGACCAACAAGGCAGCTGGTCCTGATAACATCTATAATGAATTCATCATACACATGTGTCCACTCAGTATAAACTGGGTTACTTCTCTTTTCACATATATCCTTGAAAAGAATCACCTACCCAAACAGTTTAAACTATCCAAAGTTATAGCTATTCTGAAACCAGGTAAATCTGAACACAATCCTGAAAGCTATCGTCCCATTGCCCTGCTTAGCGCCATGTTTAAACTTCTGGAACGTGTCCTTCTGAACAGGATAGCACCGTACATTGAAGATGTCATACCACCTGAACAAGCTGGCTTCCGAAACGGTCGTAGTTGCACAGATCAAGTTCTTGCCCTTACAACACATATTGAAGCAGGTTTCCAAAACCATCTAAAATCCACAGCTGTCTTCATTGATCTCACGGCAGCCTATGATACTGTCTGGAGACAAGGGTTACTTTTCAAACTGTTTAAGTTATTCCATCTTTTGAAATTGTGAATTTGTTATCAAACATTCTCAGTGAAAGACAGTTTGAGGTGTTCTTGGGTGACTCTGTCACAAGAGGAAGCTGAATAATGGACTCCCACAAGGATCTGTTTTGGCCCCAATCCTTTTCAACCTGTATATTCATGACTTGCCAAATACTAAGGCAAGAAAGTTCATTTATGCTGACGATATTGCGCTTGTAACGCAGAGCAGAAATTTTGAAGATGCAGAAAACACCCTTACTGAAGACCTTAAGAGAATGTCAGCTTTCCTTCAGCCCTGGAGATTGATTCCGAGCCTGAATAAAACAGAAGTATCTTGCTTCCACCTTGCACATCGGTTTTCTAATTACAAACCAAATATTTTGCTTGACGGACAACATCTTAGATACAATCCCTTTCCTACTTATCTTGGAGTGACTTTGGATAGAACCCTGACCTACAAAGAGCATCTCACCAAGCTCTCCCATAAAATTGCTGCAAGAAACAACATCCTACATAAACTTAGTGGTACTTCCTGGGGAGTCTCTGCCGACTGCTTACGCCTAACTGGCATTAGCCTTGTCTATTCAACGGCAGAATACTGTGCACCCGTGTGGTTGGAAAGTGCACATGTGCATAAAGTAGACTCAAGATTAAATGATACAATGCGATGCATCACTGGTACTATTAAGTCAACGCCTTGCCATTGGCTGCCTGTGCTGAGCCACATTCCTCCGCCACATCTAAGAAGGAAACAAGCATTGTTGAGAGAGGCTAAGAAGATCAGGGCTTCACCTACTTTACCACTATACCATGAATTTTGCCATCCCTCACAACAGCGACTACGGTCTAGGAGGCCAACATGTGTTATTGCAGAAATACTGTATGTGAATGGGTTTAATTTAAACCAAAGTTGGAGAAACGAGTGGTCAACAAAAACAGCGGGGACAAGTGCCCATTCTCTTGATCCTACAAAGGAACTGAAAGGTTCTGACCTCCCAAGGAAACTGTGGTGCCGTCTTAACAGATTCAGAACCGGCCATGGTTGCTGTAAATTCTTTCAACACAGATGGGGCTGGATCAATTCAGCAATGTGCGATTGTGATCAAGAGGAGCAGACAATGGATCATCTGCTCCGACGCTGCCCTCTGTTCTCGTTCCCTGGAAGCCCTGCTGAACTTTTTCATGTCACTCCAAATGTCATAACTTGGTTGCAGAATGTGGATAATGTTGTATAATGTAAATTTTGTATATAATTCACCATACGATTAAATAAATAAATGGTCATGTATCCCTGTATTATAGCGTTAATGCTTAAAAATCGTTTTTATGTGCCTCCCGGTGCTGTCCTTTGTAAGTGATGTGTTCCCCGTTGTGTTCAGTGTTTTAACAAGAAAATATAATGTTGGCCTCTCATTGAAGTTTGAGATTTACAGTGTAGTGTGTCTGCTTGTTTAAACCCTGCTAGTAAAATCATTGTTCTATTCAAAACTTATAATATGGATGATCATCATGCACATGTGGCATTGTAGCCTACAGCATTGCTTTTTCTTAATTTTCTTTGTCCTTCGCCATAAACACTTAAGCCTGAGTGACATTAATTTCTAATATGTATATATCTATGTTTTGCGGATATGTTTAGGGGCTGGTCTCTATTCTGTCGATTACGTGTAAATGTATGGACGTGTTGGCCGTAAGTGCCTTATGTGTTAGTGTCTTTATTCGCCTATGCGGTTCTGGCTTCGATCCCTGCCGCCCGTGCCTAATTAGGCTTGCTTGGGCTGTTGGCCGTGTATATTTCGATTACCCTGAGGTTGAGATGCACATGTTCCCGAATTAGGCATTTATAATTGGCATGTAATGCAGTGTATTGCGCCCTTATCCTTTGTAGGGTCGCATTGGTCGGTAATTGGCCGTATACTGTATTCAGTCGGTCGTGTATCTTAGCAGTTTTGAGGTGGTTCATGTGCAGCTCTTTGTGTATTAAATGCAGATGTTTGTGAGCGCGCCTAAGTTGTGTTTTCACGTCCTCTGATGGGGTGCGTGTCCATCTGGCCTGTGCCGCGCCTAACCGCGTGTGCATTGCATGTACTCGGGCCTGGTCCCTTTGGATTCGGGCCTGACGGCTCTGAAGCAATGTAAATAATACTGGTGATGTGCTGTCGCTCCTATTGCTTATCCCCCCTATTGATTCTGCGCTAGGTCTCATATTGTGTAAGTATGAGGTAACTATGTGTAGCTGTAGTGTAGGGGCTAGATTTTCCTTTGTGAACTACCCTATATGGGTGGGTTGGGGGATAATATAATTCCTGTGGAGCGAGGGAAAAAATTCCCGCAATTACTCTCCAAAAAATAAAATTCGCTACTCGCTTGGCTAATTACTGTGTTGGTACCGGTTACCGTTAGTTGCCAAACTCTATGGCTGAGCTCTATTTGGGCAATTATCCGGCGCTTCCACCAACTTTGTTTTACCCTTGTTGTGGTGGGGTAGAAACTGGGGGTGCTTAGGTGTCGAGGGTGGTGTGTGATCAGGGGGATTCTAACGGGTGTGATGGATTGTCGGGCGAGTGTTGGAAGGCGTAGTGGGTGAAAGGATAAAGATCTACGAAGAAGGGACTACAATCAAGGGCTGCTCCCTAGGGGTGAAGGTAATGTCTTACAAACTAAAGTGGGATCGAGCTAAGCTATGACTTGGCTGCTGACACTGCGTTACGAGCACTGCTAGCCGGGGGACAAGATCGCCTGGCGTGTGCAATCTAATAAAGCTGGTTCAGTACTTTGTGGTATGAATAAAGTGTGAGTGGGGAAACGGGCTGTGAAGTAGGACGAGGACAACAATAACAACAATCGGGCTCTTATTAATAAAGGTGTATTGGCGTACTATGTGTTTTGGTGTGAAATGCAAAAGCTTCCCTGAAAGCAGGGACAGCTTCAAACAAGTATTGTGTACAAAGTAATGAGGTGTGGTAATGAGGAAGGATAATACTTAATAAGAGAACCCTGAGATAGTACACACTCACCTGCGGAACGGAGACGGCGCTCTACAATCGGGCAGTGATTCTGGAGGAGACAGACCCCCTCTCCTGTTTCGGAAGTCCATTTATGTGTTTTAGGTTTGCTGACTGTGCATTTCCTCATAGCTGTGGCAGTCAGTTCCTGTGTTGATGTTTATGAGATGTGGTAAGCCTTTGTGCAAGAGCTGTGTTTTAGCTCTGCTGGCTTGTGTGGTAAGACGTGTGTCGTTGTTGCTGTTGCTTCCAGCCTAGGGGTATTCTGAAGGGTGAAGGGTGAAATGTGTAGGTTGTTGGACAGATGGTGTAGATAGGGGTAGCTGGCGTAGATGAATGTAGTAGTTAGTTGTAGATAGATGTCTGGAGTGTAGTAGGCGTATATGGATATCTCTCTTAAGGGCGCTATGTGCCTTTAGGGCCCTAACAATATTCGTCCCCGGCAACTTGATCGCCGGGTCTACTGCCGAACTTCAGGTCACAAGGTAAACGCAGCTCCCTTCCTAAAAGAACACACGTTGGAGTTTGTCCTGTAGTTACATGAACTGAAGACCGGTATGCCATTAAGCGATGAAAGATGTTCATCCCAGTCTCGTTGGTTTACTGCCACAACTTTACGAAGATGCTTTCCTATGGTCCTGTTCATTCGCTCGATCATCCCATCTGACTGGGGGTGTAATGGCGTCGTTCTAGTCTTTCGTATCCCGTCGAGTTCACAGACTAGCTGAAAGACAGCCGATTCAAAGTTCCTTCCTTGGTCGAAGTGTAATTCCAAGGGAGTACCAAACATCTAGAATAACTCCTTCACTAGGATGCTGGAGACAGTTACTGCGTCTTGGTTCGGAATAGCATACATGGGCTTCCACCCATTTTGAGAAACAGTCCATTGCCACCAAGATGCATTTATTTCCAGCCTGTGATTTAGGAAGTGGTCCCAAAACATCGATTGCTATTCTCTCAATGGGACTCCCCACATTGTACTGGCGCATAGGTGCTTTCTTCCTTTCTCTTGGTCAATTCCCTGTGGCACATACCTCACACTTCCTGCACCAAATTTTGACATCATCATACAGTTTACCCAGTAGAATCGCTCTCTGATCTTTGCCAGCGTCCTTCTCACACCAAGATGTCCTCCAGAACTTTCATTATACAGACCTCAGGGATCTTGATCTGTGGGATAACGGTCTGCATCCTCGAAGATGTTCCATTGGAATCCTCAATGATGCGCTTCAACACACCTTTTTGCAGTTGCAAAGAATCCCTCTGGGCCCAATATGTTTTAATTTTGGGACTGAGTGGAGCAACTTCTTCCCCAGAAGGTAGACGTCTAGTTTCTTTGCAGTGGACCGGTTTGCCCAGATCTGGATCTTCCCTCTGATTTCTGCGAATTTCGACAGGCCGCCACATGTCATCCACTACCGTTATCCTTCTTGCCTGCCCAGCTTTAATTTCCTGTTGCGTACAATGATGACAATCGACTGGACACGGTGTCCTGGACCTAGCGTCAGCATTCTTGAGACTTGTTCCTGCTCTGTGTTCTATGTCGAAATTATATTCTCGCTGACGTTCTATCCATCTGGCGATCTACCCTTCTGGGTTCTTAAACTGCATTAGCCACTTCAATGTACCATGATCTGTGCGAAGCAGAAATCTTTGACCCTATAAGTATTGATAAATGTGTTCTACCGACTTCACTACAGCTAACAATTCCTGCCTGGTCACACAGTAGTTCTTTTCAGGCTTGGACAGCATTTTACTGAAGTATGCTATCACTTTTTCTTGACCATCTTGTATCTGTGATAAGACTCAGCCTATTCCCATATTGCTAGCATCGGTGTCCAAAATAAACAGACCTGTAGTGCATTGATAACTCAAAATAGGAGCGGAGGTCAACATTGTCTTAAGCTATTCCAAAGCTGATCGACTGCTATCGTCCCACGAAGTCAAACGTCCATTTTCAGTGAGCTTTGTCAATGGTTTGGCTATATTGGTAAATCCGAATATGAAACGTCGATAGGAGGAACATGATCCCAAGAAGCTCCTAAGTTCATGTAAATCTCTGGGTATGGGCCATTCCCTCACTGCGCGAGTCTTCTGTGGGTGTACAGCCACGCCGTGTTTCAAAACTGTGTCCTAGATATTTGAATTTTTCCTGGAATAACTGGCATTTCTGTGGGTTCAGCTTCAGATTGGCTACTTGTAATCGGTTAAGCACTTCCTCCAAATTAGATAGATGTTCATCAAACTTCTTCCCAATTATCATCACATCATCCAGGTATACGAGGCAAGTTTTTCACGAAAGCCCTCCCAGTACTGTCTCCATCAATCTCTCGAACGTAGCTGGTGCATTGCAGTCCAAAAGGCATCACTGTAAAAAGCCCGAGTCCAGTCCCAATAGAGAACGAGGTCTTTTCTCTATCTTCGAGTTCCATTTCAACTTGCCAATACAGTGAGACCGCTCTATAATGGACACCCTTGGGGCTGTAAATACTGTCCGCTAAAGAGGGATGTCCACTATAGAGAGGGTTAGAGAAAATGATTGCAATTTGGCACATGTACTTACATGAAAACGTAGGGTTACGTGCGGTAAGATGTCCTGTTTCGTCCAAATTTAAAAGTTTTTCCGGCGAATAAACGTCAGTGATGGAAGGCAATTTTTCTTCCCATCTTGAAACATTATCCCTGTCAACAGTGGAGGATTCTCCGCAAATTGCTTTCTGAAATTCTTGAGCCAGCCGTTCGAGGCTTTGAAATCTACGATACCTAATTCTGCCGCAAAACCAATGCTTTGGCTTATCAATGGTCCGGACACGGGGACGTTGTGACTTCTTATTTTGCTAAACCACTCTATCACTGACTTATAAAAAACAGCATCATTACCACTTTGAAACTCTCTAATTTGCAGCTCATTATCATTAAGACGCCATATCTTAATTATCTCTTCTTGTTTTTTCACAATTTCTGCTGCCTGTGTCTTTCCAATCTTCAACACTTCACATGGTTTCTGTACAACATATTTCTCAAGTTTGTGATAATGTACGATGTCTACTTTCTATTTTAAAGTTAAACTTTTATGAGGAGCCATTAAATGCACTCACTTGCTACTGTAACGCACAGGTCCTACAATAGATTTCAGAAGTTTCGCGGTAAAACTGACCAGATATTGAAAGTATGAATTCCCTTATCCCGAACATTACAAGTTCAAGAGAACAATGAAAGCGATACCGTTAGGCCTAGGTTTATTTTTGGAGAAGTGCAGAAGATAAGAGGATGGGAACTTCAGCGCTAACTGGCTTCCAGGAAGCACAGGATGTGTCGAAAGTACATTAACACAACAGAGTGTTCATACAAGACTAATAGACCTGCAGAAATGCGATTTGTTCTCAAAACAAGTGTCCGCTAAGGGAGGTTGGTTGATTTTTAAAATTGCAGCTGGGGTGTCAAGTGTCCGTAATAAGGAGTGTCAAAATATTAAAGGGACAGGAATTCCACCTGATCAATACACAACTTTTCACAGTCAAAGGGCTATATTATACCCATTTGGTACATGTTTCGAAGCCTTCCATAATGGCCCCTTCATCAGCCATACACAGAAACATATTGTCAGTACAATCAAGGAAATACATTAAAAAGGTTAAAACATGAGAAAACTGATGAAAATGAGACATAGAAATCTTGAGGACAGTTATGGTGCAAAAACATTGAATAAAACTTGTCCTGAGAAAACCTTACAAATATTACAAACAAATGGAAAAACACATTAAAAATAGTATGTTAAAGTGCAAACTTAAGGTGCAAGTTATATGACTCTTGCAATAATCTTAGAGTTCTCATAAAATATAATAGCAGGATTCCGTGTCCAAATAACCTAGGGAGTTCGACCCATAAAAATAGTTAAAAGTATGTTAAAAAACTCTTGGATATATTAAAACTTATTTTCTTAATACTAGATTTGTCTCCCCCATTAGGTTTCTCCTAAGGCCTATATGTCTCCTAGAAGAAAAATTTGGATTTCCTAATCACCAGATGTTCAACTTTCCTTTCGTCTCCGTTTTCAAGAGGCTTTCATCAGGCTTGGCCGATTTGACTTTCATCACATGGCGATGTATTGATCTTTCTATCAACGATCCCTCCTCCGTATGAAGTCAACAAAGTCTTAATATGACCAAGAGTTTCTTAACATACTTTTAACTCTTTTTATGGGTCGAACTCCCTAGGTTATTTGGACACGGAATCCTGCTATTATATTTTATGAGAACTCCAAGATTATTGCAAGAGTCATATAACTTGCACCTTAAGTTTGCATTTTAACATACTATTTTTAATGTGTTTTTCCATTTGTTTGTAATATTTGTAAAGGTTTTCTCAGGACAAGTTTTATTCAATGTTTTTGCACCATAACTGTCCTCAAGATTTCTATGTCTCATTTTCATCAGTTTTCTCATGTTAGTTTTGACCTTTTTAATGTATTTCCCTGATTGTACTGACAATATGTTTCTGTGTATGGCTGCTGAAGGGGCCATTATGGAAGGCTTCAAAACATGTACCAAATGGGTATAATATAGCCCTTTGACTGTGAAAAGTTGTGTATTGATCAGGCGGAATTCCTGTCCCTTTAATATTTTGACTTTTAATCAATACGGAGCTATGATTGATTCTACTAATATAACGAGTGTCCCCATAAGAGAGATTAATTACCAACATACTTAATAGGGGTTTGGTCACGGACCTAGAAAATCGTACGTTATGAAGGGGTGTCCGCCTTAGAGGAGTGTCCGTTAAGAGAGGTTTCACTGTACTTACTTTTTAGATCAAAAGTGGAAAATATCTGAGATCCCGACAACATATCCAGCGTGTCATCTATCCTGGGTAAAGGGTAGCTGTCTTTGACTGTCTTGCTATTCAACAGCTGATAGTCCACGCAAAGTTTCGTTGATCCATCCTTTTCCTTGACTAAAACGACTGGCGAAGTCCATGGACTACTCAGCAGATCAATAACACCTTGGTTAGACATGTTGCAAATAATACTTTGGCCTCCTGTCGTTTTGCTAGTGGTCTGGCTGCGTGGCTCAGGGGTAACGTTCTCGCTTGCTGAGCCCAAGGTTGCAGGTTCGAAACCGGGCGCAGTCAGCTGGCATTTTAGGGTGCGCAAATGTGAAGGAGCCGTGTCAGTACATTTACTGGCACGTTAAAGATCCCCTTCGGGGCAAAATTCCGGCACCCCGGCGTCTCTAAAAGCCAGTGTAGTTAAAAGGAACGTAAAACCAATAACATTATTATTATTATTATTAGTTTTGCTAGTGGTAAATGTCGTAGGCGCTGACGAATAGGTGATGAACTCCCTGTATTTATCTTGTGCTTCACAACACTTGTTCTACCGTACGGGCACCCTTCGATCGCAGAAACATCTTAGTACTTGGTGAGCAGCACACTTAACTTTGGCTACCCGTTCTGGGGTCAGCTTAGTTTGTCCGATCTGCAGGTCTTCCTTCAACTTCGAGAGAGAGCCGCCACTCTTCTGAATATTGTTCACGGTAACCTCTCGGACAATCGTTGTAGCAGGGTTACACCAGGCCAACGGGCCACTGGGAATTCATTCAGGTTCATCACTCTGACTGGCGTGGGTCCCATGACATTGACAAGGGTTCTGCCAACCAATACCCCTCGACACACTTCCTTTTCGGACATAGGTTCAACAATACCAGTTAGCCCTTGATCGAAGTCTTCTACCTGTAGCATAATGAAGGTGTCACTCCTTGGGGAAAGTACTTCATCATCATTCATAACCATCCTAATCGTTTTATTTCTCCTTTCACGAAGAACGATTTCTTCGTTTGCAAGTCTCAGGCACTTCTGTTTCAGATCTACGGTCAAACCAATTCTGTCATTACATCCATCCCTATGATGTCTTCTGTAGCTTATTATCACATCATCCTCATGCCTCTGTCACTACAACTTGATGTTTTATCACATTGGTACCCAGGCTGATGTTCACGGCCATCTCTCCATAGGTGTTGACTGGTTCGCCGGTGGCAATTTTTAACAATACCTTTGTAGATTATAGATCTCCTTTCACAGTGCCCTTCTTCACAATGGTGACAGTGGCTCCAGTGTCCAAAAGCATAGTGTGAACGACTCCATTTATCGACCCATCTACAAAGAAACTATCAAAATGACATTGAGGAGACACAACTTGGATCTTTCCTTCGAGAACAATAGGGCCACCTTGTGATGCTTGCCCCTTACCACCGGCCATTTCTAGTTTTCCTGATCGTTCATGACCTGTTGCAACGACCTCGGTCCTGCCCAAGTTTTCCAGAGTTCCAACAACGTAATTATCGCCTTCGGGATGAGCGATCCATGTCAGGATGAACTTTTTAAATCAATTCTTTCCACTTTCTCGTCTAATGTCTCATCTTTGCCCAATTGTCGGAGTCGCGCTTGTGCCATTGATGTTTGAGTAGCAGCTTCAAATTCTAATGAATGAGCTAAGGCATCATTCAGTGTCTTTGGGTGTGCAAGACGTAAAGCAAGTTGCAGTTCTTGATCGTTAAGACCTGCTACGAAAGACTGTACAGACAGCTGCGAAACGAAGTCATTTGGAGCATAAGGATACGCCATCTGAAAAGAGCAACCACAAGTCCAATAGCCTTCTCTTCCTCAGACCAACCATTTGCAATAGCAGCGGCTTCAAATTGTTTCCTGTACATGGACCAAGTAGTTTTACCATCGTATGTAGGTGGTTTTTTTATGCATGATCCTCTTATCATACTGTTACGGCTGTGAGTTCGTTTCATCGCTCGCCGCATGAGTCACAACTGCCCCAGGGCTGGCTGCTCTGCCTCAGTGTATTGCGTGCGCCTTATGCAACAGGACTACTAGGACAAAGGGATGGTCCAGAATATTCGTGACTCAGCCAGTGAAGGAAGCCTCGAGAAGCCGTGAACCCTGGATGGGTCTAGAAGCATTTATTGATGTCACCGGCCTGCTATATAAGAGCGATCTCTCAACCAGTGTGTGTGTTTTTTTCGAGCTAGTGCGAGCGTTTATCCTGAGCGACAGAAGTGTGGTGACGTAACTTGCGAAACCCCTAGTGAAGCTGATTCTCTTGCCAGTGAAGGAGTGTGAATCATACGGAGAGGCTGGGTATTGAAGAGTGTGTGCTTACCTAGTGCGACAGAGGTCATTGTGGTGAGTTGCAAAACAGTGAGTGACAGACTTAGTGCAGCTATTTCCAGCCAGCGTACGGGACCGGACTCATTAGGAGGGATTAACTTCTGTGGCTCATTGACAAGTGAAAGGGTGAGTCAAGCCCCATGCTGAGGGAGCTTCTGTAAGACAGCTAATTGTTTCTATCTGCTTATTGTACGGTGTATATTTCTGACCTGCAAGCAATAAAGCTAATTTCTCTTTAAAGCAGTAATTGGTGTTGTGCTTTCTACCCACCGTAATCCAGTTAACGGAATTGCCACTAGGGGGTGGCACGTAACAACTGGTGTCAGAAGCCGGATTACGAACTCCAGTACAAGCACAACACCTGACGGTCCTGGTTTCAAAACCCGAGCAGGTCATTTTTTTAAATTTTCCTGTTAGTGCATGCCCTTTACAAGACAAACAACCAAAATGGAAGCGCAATTGGCAGCATTGCTAAAAAAGTTAAGTGGCATGGAAACCAACTTAGAAGACGGCCAGAAGAAGACGGAAGACGGTCAAAATAAGTTAGCGGAGGACCTGAAGAAGATGGAGGACGGCCAGAAGAAGTTAGCCGAGGACCTAACTGCCAAACTAGAAGACGGCCAGAAGAAGATGGAAGACGGTCAAAATAAGCTAGCAGAGGACCTGAAGAGGATAGAGGACGGCCAGAAGAAGATGGAAGACGGTCAGAATAAGTTGACACAGGACCTGAAGAAATTAGAACTGGGTCTGCGTGAGGAAGTCACGGCAGGGGAAAAAAAGTTCGACGCCTTACAAGTGGAAGTTGCCAAGCTGTGCCAACTCCCGCTGATGGGGGTGGAGGAGAAATTCAACGCCTTACAAAAGGAAGTTGCCGAGCTGCGCCAACGCCCACTGACGGGGGTGGAAGAGAAATTCAACGCTTTACAAAAGGAAATTGCTGAGCTGAGCCAACGCCCGCCGACGGGGATGGAAGCGAGATTTAATGCTCTTCAGGAGGAAGTTGCCAAGCTGCGCCGACGCCCGCCCACTGGTACGCCGGGAATATCAGGAACGGGACAGAGCAGAGTGACGCCCCCAACCTTCGACGGAAAGGTCCCGTGGAGCACCTATTTACGTCAGTTCGAGGCAGCCTGTTCCATAAACAACTGGAACAGCAAGGAAAAGGCATCAGCTCTCATTATAGCGCTGAGGGGGGACGCCCTTAACGTTCTTCAGGCCATCCCGACTGGATCCCAGGACTACGCTTCACTGATCGCCCATATGGAGTCCCGATATGGGGATAGCCATCTTCAGCAGGCCTACCAGATGCAGCTCCGGACCTGGGTACAGAAGAACGCGGAAACCCTGCAGGAGTTCGAGATGGACATCGCACGACTCGTAAGGCTCGCCTATCCAACAGCGCCGGCGACTTTCTGGAACAGATTGCGACGCAGACCTTCACCGACGGACTACGGGACTCGGACACTCAACAGGCGCTGCGACTCGCGTGCAATAAGACCCTGGCAGATGCGCTGAGCCACGCACTTGAATTCGAGACGGCAAAGCAGGTATCTAGAATGCGCGCGCGGGTGCGTCAGGTGGACGTCGACGAACCAGCCAAAGCCGACAAGACCAAGCCCCTGGCCAAAATATGAGGACATCCAGACAAAAGGACTACTAGTTGCCAAGACCCTCATCAACACGACGCCTCGGCCGTACGTCCGCCTGTCCAACCTGAACGACTACGATATTACGGTTCACCGGGACACCAACCTAGGAGTCTGCGAGCCCGTTACCTGGATTGCCCGCCTCACAGACACGACGGACAGACACCTGCAGACAGACCGAATGAAGACCCGATACGACCAACAGACGGATGCCGGCGGATTCCACGAGGACGACCTGGTCTGGCTCTTCAACCCATTACGGAAGAAAGGCCTGTCACCCAAACTGCAGAAGTCCTGGGAGGGCCCGTACCGAGTCATGAAACGGATCAACGATGTCGTCTACAGGATCCAGCGGAGCCCGAGGGCGAAGATGAAGATCGTACATCGAGATCGCCTGGCAGCCTACGGAGGGACACAGACAGACCAATGATTGATCGGGACGATCAGCCTTTTAGGAAGGGGGTGCTGTTATGGCTGTGAGTTCGTTTCATCGCTCGCCGCATGAGTCACAACTGCCCCAGGGCTGGCTGCTCTGCCTCAGTGTATTGCGTGCGCCTTATGCAAAAGGACTACTAGGACAAAGGGATGGTCCAGAATATTCGTGACTCAGCCAGTGAAGGAAGCCTCGAGAAGCCTTGAACCCTGGATGGTTCTAGAAGCATTTATTGAGTCACCGGCCTGCTATATAAGAGCGATCTCTCAACCAGTGTGTGTGTTTTTTTTTGAGCTAGTGCGAGCGTTTATCCTGAGCGACAGAAGTGTGGTGACATAACTTGCGAAACCCCTAGTGAAGCTGATTCTCTTGCCAGTGAAGGAGTGTGAATCATACGGATAGGTTGGGTATTGAAGAGTGTGTGCTTACCTAGTGCGACAGAGGTCATTGTGGTGAGTTGCAAAACAGTGAGTGACAGACTTAGTGCAGCTATTTCCAGCCAGCGTACAGGACCGGACTCATTAGGAGGGATTAACTTCTGTGGCTCATTGACAAGTGAAAGGGTGAGTCAAGCCCCATGCTGAGGGAGCTTCTGTAAGACAGCTAATTGTTTCTATCTGCTTATTGTACGGTGTATATTTCTGACCTGCAAGCAATAAAGCTAATTTCTCTTTGAAGCAGTAATTGGTGTTGTGCTTTCTACCCACCGTAATCCAGTTAACGGAATTGCCACTAGGGGGTGGCACGTAACAATACCCTAATTCTGGCCTGCGTTTGATAGCGCTTATCTAAGTGATTTCCGTCTGGAGCAATTGTATTTCATTTTCCATGGCTGATATTTTGCTTTCGACGTCCGTTTCTACTCATTCAAGTCCTTCCTTAACCTCACTCACTGTATGTTCTAGTTCAGATTTTAATTCAGCTTCTAGATTCCTAGGATTAGAAGTCAATTTCTCTTATAAAGCCTTGGAATTGTCATTTAATTTGTCTTCCAATCACTTACAATTTTCGGCTTGACTGTTGGAACACTCGAGAATTTTCTTTTCTAATTCAGAAAATATTTCCTTAAACATCACTGCGACGGTACTAAAGCCACCAGCTATTTCAAACAACATAATTTCGGGATCCTTACCTTCTGCCTTTAAAGCCATCTTCAGTCTCGACTGTAATACAGCTTTGGTTCCTGAAGTATCCTGATCCCGTTCTTCTAACTCGTGCCTTAAAGTAAATCAGCCACCTTCAACTCATTCAATCTTACTTTCTTGTTAGTCATGTTCAATTTTCACTCACTATTAATGCTGCAAATACTAAATCCCAACTTCTGACACCAGTGTTACGTTCCTTCCAAGTTAAAAATGCACATTTATTTCCAACTTCACCAAATTATCTCAAAAACCAAACAATTCCGATCCTCTCTTGTTACTGCGTCTTCACCAATGGCAATAGAGAAAACATAAAAGTCGGAGTTGCTAAGTCCTGCCCCAGGCGCCAATTTTAACCCACAACTGCAGACAACACAACAAACAAGCTAAGTTAGAATTCCTCCGCTTGCCCGTTACAATAGTTATATTTGACATCGGAGCCATTACCAAATTATCCCTGAGGTCGGCCATGGCACTTTTTGACGCTAAAATCTTACGAATACTCACATATGGGATTGAGTTAGTATGGGACAAACTAAGTGTTGGAGATTTCCTAGCACTTCAGAAGGTCAAAGCAATAGGGGTAGATGACATCACTGTTCCACCCCTTAAAACAAGTTCAAAGCAAGATATCTGATAGCGGTGCTTGGATTATCTAAATACGCCCACTTACGGCTAGAGTACGCACTTACTAGAGTGCCCTCCTTAATCGAGGATTTAAAATACATGTTCTTGCTGTTATCTACGAACACCTGGAAGAGGTCAATAGAAGATCGAACCCTAAAAAGAGAAGATATCTGGATGGATCTCGATTCAAAAGGCCAGGACAAATAGACTTGCGACAATTTGTCAACTCTCGAGCTGTGCGTGGCTACTACCACTTCATTTGTAAGATGAAATTCTTCCATGAATCCAACCTGATGTGCATCTGTGGAATCTGTGAACAAGAATGTGAATGCTATCATGTGATTAACTGCACAAAATGTGGAAAATCCATCGTAGACTTCTGCACAAACTGATGAATACACAAGTTATTGTATCTTTTATAATTTGCACAATTTGTGTGCATTTGTAATTAATAACTAAGTTAGGTTCTTGACTGAAAGCCAAGCTCAGCAGGGATGGTTCAAAGTCATTCACTATTGCCAGTAGACAACATGACTGCTGTATGCTCACATCATCTTAAATTAGTAGAGCCAATTCCCAGAATTTCACATACAGTATGAAAAATAGGCTTTTCCTAATGTCTTATGGCCATTGCCATTGCATTTCAGTGTTCCACAGTTATTGTAGTCTTGAGTCGATTGTCAAAACAGGTTTCAGTAAGTTCTGTTGTCAAGGAATAAAATATACTTCTGCCTATATGTCAAGACTTTTCATCATCATCATTTTGTAAAGTTTCCAGCCCCAGGCTGGGTCTGTTTGGAACACAGGCCTCTCCACTTAATTCACTCCTCCCACCACCTCTCCGTCGTCACTCTGGTCCAGTCCTCTCCCCTCTTTTTGACACACTCCTCCACTTCCTTCAGCCATCCATCCCTTGGTCTTCCCCTTTGTCATTTCATCTGCATCTGCATTTCGTGCATCCTCTTGGAAATCCTCTTCTCTTCCATCCTCTTCAAGTGTCCATACCATCTGTTTTGATGTTGTAATCTCTCAATTCAAACCACAAGATGGATTCACCCAGTGAAGCCATTTGTAACTTTGAAAATTACAAAAATATAATAAAAATAAATATTTGCCTCATAAATGGCCTCTTAAGAAAATTCAAGCAAATTAAAAAATGATTAATACGGTAAATGATGAAATCCACCTTGTTGAAGACTCTTCTTAATCCCGGGTGAGTGCAGAGATCCTGAAAGGAACTGGCTCGTGCATAGGCCTTACCAAACCTCCTATAAACTTATAATACGTCGGAAGGTTTGCAGGCATCTAACTAAAAAGAAACACTATACTAGCCAATAACTCTATATTCTGAAGCTTTCTTTAGAGTACAAATACAGTAACAAAGAAAAATTTTCCTAAGACTAAGCCTGGCAAAGATTGATTTGGTAATATTTATGGTATCCCACATCACCGGTAATGTCATGTGCCGTATATTCCCAATTTCGTCTTCACCACTGTGAAACTGGTCAGCCATTCCATTGGTCATCGTAGGTGAGCCAATCAAGAAGCACTCTCATAAAATCACAATTATTACTGTGATTGTGGCATAACAGCCAATCCCTATCACGTGGTACCTTCCATACCAGAAGTAATTCGAAGGAACAGTCTTCAAGTTTTCCAACGAAACACGTAGCACTCTCGATCCAGAGAACCCATCTCAAGAAACAGTCCTCTCAGTCTGTCTCACACAGTCTGTCTACATACAAAGGGCTTCTTCCATCTTGTAAGCATCAATTAGTTCATACCGTGGCTTCAGATATCATCAGCGTCTATTGTACATCAAGGCCATCTTACGGTACAGATACACACTAGCGCGCTCATTTGTAATAGTTACAGAACTATGGATAGGTTGCACCACTTGCAAGGACACATATGCTTTCTAGTGACCATCAGTAGGAATTGCATACATTTCACCAACAATTCTCCATACCTAACCCTACGAAATCTGTACAAATGAAATTATAAAATATTCTTTACAACATAGGATTAAAGGATGCTTCAGAATCTCGTCAAATATAAGTAAGCATATTACCCCGAATTAAAATGTGAATAATTAATAATACGTATACATAGTTACTAATAATAATTTGAAAAAATAGTGACGCTGCGTCTCCTGCAGACGGACCAATGCAATCGGACACGTTACCAACATGATATTGATATGAAAAATAATAAGAGCAATAGCCTACATTAATCAGTCATTGGGGACTCATAAAATATTGGTTACAATGTCTGTCCTACCCTGCAAGGCTCCTCTATCACTATTTCCCTGTCTCTTCTTGTTACTCCTATCCTACTTCGTAGGAATTTCATTTCACTTGCCTGTACTCTGCTTATGTCTCTTTTCTTTATTGTCCATGTTTCTGACACATAGGTTAGTATCGGGATATAGTAGCTTCTGTACAGCACTTTTTTGCTTTTTTGTGGGGCATCTCTATTCCATACTCAGCTCCTGATGCTTCTCAGAAATGCTTCTGCCTGTCTGCCACGTTCGGTTATCTCTTTGTCATTTCTCCCATTTTCCTCCACTACACTTCCCAAATTATACTTAGGCTTTTGTGACTTTTATGAGATGTAATTTATTCTATAAATATTGTGTTGTGGAGTATTAAAGTTTCATAGTCCTGTTTCTGCTACTGGGAAAGATATTCCTGTAGATGTAGTCTGATCTGGAATTAACGATTCACAGAATCATATTTTCCTTTCAGGACCAGCTGGAGAAATTTTTGCCTTTCATGATCAGCTGTTCGAAGGGACAAATGGAGAGTATAAACAATGTTCCCAAATGGTGGCCACCTGATGTTCCATTCATGCTTCCTTTAATTCGGCCACATGGACTTGAAACTGTAAGTAAATTCTCTTTTGCTTTGGTCTTTTATTATTATTATTATTATTATTATTATTATTATTTATTTACCAAAAATTGTGCCTACAATTTATGGACGGCAGATAGGGAAAGGGCAAGCCCCACATACACAGCAGTGTCTCCATCTCCATTCATTAAATCTAAACAAATCTCAAATGTTACATTATACAATTTACACCTTTACATTTGCTATATACACATAATCTGCTGTACATGACGTCTATATCATACAATTCATAAATATAAGGGAAGACATAGGCACGCACACACATATACACGCTCACACACGCATACATACATACATACATACACGCACGCGCACTCTCCCAATCACTCACAAAGTTACATTATACAGTATATAAATTCAATTTACATGGGGTTTTAGTCCCTTTAGAGCCTTCACTTTGCGGCAAAATTGTCGTAGAGGAAGGTCTTTTATTTCACGAGGCAGGTCATTCCAAAGTCTAGCAGAGCGATTGTAGAATCCAGATTGATAATCTGTTGTCCTAGCAAATGGAGGAACAAGGGTGACACCCTGTGCTCTACGGACTGAACGATATAACAGCTGAAGGCGGTGAAATGGGGACAGTTTAATGGTGCCAGCTAGAGATTTTCGGAGAAAGGTGAGATCTATTTGGCTACATATCATTGATGGATGTTAATGGTTTTGTCAAAACTTTGTTACCCTGATTGTAAATGAGTCGCTCTGCTCGACGTTGGACTGCACTTAACTTCCTCATGTTTTCCTTGGTAGTGGGATGCCAGGCAGGAAGTCCATACAGAAGAATGGGTCGTATCGTGGAGAGATACACCGCTCGGAGTGCACGTCTTCTGAATCCCAGAAGATTACGTCTTGCAAATCCTAGAATTCTAAATGCCTTACAGCTAGATTCTTCAACGTGTACATTCCACTTCAAATTGCTGGAAATGTGTATTCCCAGCATTCGCAGTGAATTGCACATGGGAAGAACTTTGCCGCTCAGTGAAAGGCTATGCGCAATAGGCTGTCTGGCCCTACTTAGCCGAATATATTTACACTTGTTTACATTGAAGGTCATCTTATTTACATCACACCACAGTGCCACACTGTCCAGATCTTCCTGTAGTGCTTTGACATCATCATTATTTTTTATGGCTCTGTAAATTATTGAGTCGTCTGCATACTGCGCCATCGTGGACGTCACACAGCCTGGAAGGTCGAGGGTAAAAACCATGTACAACAAAGGCCCAATTACCGACCCCTGTGATACTCCCGAAGTTACCACTATGTTCGGTGACTTGGCGCCGCCAAACACGACCCACTGCGTCCGACCTACCAGGAATGACGTCAACCCTGTAATCAGTTTGCCTCCGATGCCATATTTGCCAAGCTTTAACAAGAGTCTTTGATGAGGCACCTGATCAAAAGCTTTGCTTAAGTCCAGGGCCACACAGTCCACTTGGAGACGTTAGTCTGATCCAAAGAGTTCTGCCAGTCATCAATCACTTTTGTCAAAAGAGTTGTACAAGATCTCCCCGGAACGAAGCCATGTTGGCTTGGATTTAACAGGCCTCGCTCACTCAGGAATTCCAGTATGTTCTTAGCAACCAGGCGCTCCATACATTTACAGATACCAGACGTTAGAGAAATCGGGCGGTAGTTGTCCATGTCTTCCTTGTCACCATCTTTGAACACGGGGACCACGTTAGCATGTTTCCACTCTTGTGGTAGAGTCCCAGTGTTAATGGACTGGTTGAAAAGTGCGCACAATGAGGGTGCTAGGGCATCTGCACAGTAATGAAGGATCCGAGCAGGGATTAAGTCTGGTCCTGTCGCGGCATGGGGTCTAGTTCTCCGTAAGCTGTCTCGAACTTCCTGTTGTGTGAAATATAGACTGGCTAGTGGAAAGAGAGGGGATGATGTCCTTGGTAGGAACATTCCTTCTCTGGTGTCAGGTGGAGAGAAGTTACTTTGGAATTTACAGTTGAACGAGTTGGCTATGTCTAGTGGGTTGGAAATAGAAAGTCCGTTATGCTTAAAGCTCTGTGGTGCGGTGTTGCCACTTTTGCTCCGAATGAATGTCCACATTGCCTTGAGATTAAAGCTTAATTTGTCCATATACGTACTGTAGGCTTCACGAATTGCAGATTTGGTACTATTTCTAGCCAGCCTATACTTTTCCCACCTGCTGTCACTTGGGCCCTGTTTCCACTTGTTATAGAGCTGCCTTCTCTTTCTTATTTTGGATATTATGTCCTTTGAGATCCAAGGTGTTTTTTTCTTATTTTTAATTGTAACCTTAGGGATCACTTCATCGACGCACTGAAAAAAGATTTCCTTCCAAGTATGCCAGGTACCATCTATATCTACACTGTTGGTGACTGAAGGTGTAATGACCGGTAATCTGTCAAGTAAGATGTCAGAAAGGAGTTCCCAGTTGGTACGGGAGTAATTGTAAACTGTTCTGGTTTGTAATTTTGGACTGTTCTTTTTGTGGGTAAATATAGCTAGGAGGGCTTGGTGATCACAAAATCCAGGGATGACTTGTAGAGACTGAATTGAGGATGGAGAGTTTGTTAGGAAGAGATCGAGGGCTGAACGGGAGGTCTCAGTGATATGGGTAGCTTCAAATATGAGCTGATGGAGGAATAGATCATAGAATGCTGTAAGGAAGTTGTTGGATATAGGATTATTTGGGATAGGAGCGGCATTTCTATTCCATGTGATTTGTAGGTTGAAATCACCAACAATGTAGATATAGTCATAATTTTGTTGAACGTTTTGCACCCGTTTGAGGGAGAGAATCAGCTCATCATTCATCAGCTGGGACGATTTCGGTGAGCGATAGACTGATCCGATCAGATATTTACCGTTACTGCATTGAACCTCAACCCACACGGCCTCAGCGTCAGTTTCCAGCTTATGGACGCGAGTTGCATTGTACTCAGGTTTCACAGCAATGAGAACCCTGAAGTCTGCAGTCGGTCCTTCCGGAACAGCTGGTATGTGTTTGGTAACGCCTCCCGATCACCTACCACCCCAGAGAGCCACGTTTCACTGCAACACACAATACTTGGATCTAGGGCGGTCACTGTAGCATGAATGTTTTGTTTCCGTCCCGGCCGCGTGATGCTGCAGGCATTGAAGGCGAACAGTGATAAGTGTTTATTTACAAGTGAACTATTCAAGTTATTTACACTATTTACAGAGTCACTGGGAATATCAGCGGTATTGTTGCACAACGAGTCGGTAAACGGCGGCATAGCACATTGCCAACATGTCCATGTTCGCGTGCCTTTTTTAATGCACCGGAACTCTGAAGTACTGATTTTAGCACACGTCCTATGACTCGACATGTTACAATTACTGCACTGAATATATAACTGATTTTTTCGGCCGATTTTTTCACATATTGCACATTGCAAAGGTCCAGGGTTGAGTTCTATGTCGCCGCTTAGAGCAAGCGCTAGACAGCAGAGCGAGAACCCGGTAGCAGGTAGCCTTGCGACACCTCCCCCTCCCGCTCGGCGTGGCCGGCTAATGGTGGCCAGCCCCAGACCTTCACTGCCACACCATGTCCAGGAATGTATTGTGCATTTGTCGCTCACCAGAAGTTTTTCCATAAGGGGTTGATTCTTCAGATCCTGTTCACCATTAACGGTCACAGAATGAACACGTCTTGCCACAGTCACTGCACATTTTACCATTAAAAATACTAAAATTACACGGAGCACATTTCCCTTGATGCAGGCACGCGCCGCCATCTTGACAGTAGTACGATACATAATGTATGGTAAGAAGCACGTAAATTTTGTTTTTCTTAATTTCTCCGAGTAGAAGGCCAACAAATGAAGTATGATTCCAACACAACGTGCAAAAAGAAGGAAAATATGTGTTTCTGAAATTTTCCCATCATCATCATCATCTTGAGCAGTTTCCAACCGCTGGTCGGGTCTGCTTGGAACATAAGCCTCTCCATCGTTTCCTGTCCATCCACCATCTCTCGTCATTTACTGCGTCCCAGCACACTCCTCTTTCCTCCACACTCTTCTTAACTCCTTTTGTCCATCTGTCCCTTGGTCTTCCCCTTGGCCTCCTTCCCGTCATTTCCATTCCAAACATCTTCTTCGGTATCCTCTCCTCTTGCATCCTCCTCACATGTCCATACCATTGTAGCCTAGATCGCTCTATTCTATTTTGCAATGGTTCCTCTCTTACCATCTCCCTGACTCTCTCATTCCTTACTCTGTCCATTCTTGTCACTCCTACCCTACTCCTCTGGAACTTCATCTCCACTGCTCGTATTTTATTCTTGTCCCTTTCCTTCATTACCCATGTTTCTGAACCATATGTCAAAATTGGCACAAAGTAGGTCTTGTAGATGATTCCTTTACATTTTTGTGGTACATCTTTATTCCATATCATCCCCCTAACACTCTTGAAAAATCCATCTGCGCACCTTCCCCTCTCATTTATTTCCATCCTATTGCCTCCCTTTTCATCAATTATGCTTCCCAAGTACTTGAAGCATTCTACTTTCTGCAACTGCTGTCCTCCAAGTGTTATGCCCATATCCAGTCTGTTCTTCTTCCTCGTTGTGATGACCACTTCACTCTTTTGTTTCTGAAAATTTCCCATCAAGATGTTTTAATGCTTTTATCCTTCATTTTGTCTGATATAGGGGAAATTTATCATAAAGCATGTAACTTTAAAGTACTTTATTATATTTTCATATTGTATTGACAAGGCCTGCATCCAGTTGTTTCTTATAGTGATATAAGGTTTATTTAACCTTCAGTTAGTCACAAATTCTACTACGCGTCTAATTACGAAACAGTTCGTTGTTACGCACGTGCCTTTTCATATTCAGTCCAGCTGTCTTTGGCGATTTAATTTGAAAGTAGACGTACCTGCTCTTTTGTGATACTCCATAGAACCGTTTACTTTGCATTTTTATCTCTATGGTGATGCGAATTATGCTATTCATTTGTTCAGATATGGCAAAGTTTGACTTTTGTGCGTCGTAATGGCTGACAACAGACCCAGTAGTAATTCGAGTAGTGACTATTCTAAAAGTCTACCGTAACCAGGAGGGGGCATAGGGGATTTATCCCCCCTAAAAGGGTGATCTGTTACCCCTAGTGAAAACCCCTTTAGCCAGTCGCTACATAAGACAGTCTTTACTTAAATCCATATCCACTATCCCCTCGAAAATTAATTTCTGGGTATACCCCTGAAATAAACTTACTTGAGTGCATGTTTAACCCAATGTAATACGTAATAAATGGAACCAATAGGAGAAGGGAGAATGTTAAATTGACTTAGGGTCTTGATATAGAATGAGGCTAAGTAAGATGTGTGAAAATAATTTGGCACATGGGCATTTATTCATCTGAAAATACATAGCAGTTAAAAGGTTAACAATTATTAATTCCAGAAAAACATAAGACAAAAAAATATGCACTACAATGTAAAATCATATGAATCTTCTCAGTCGCATCATTGGGAAATTGACAAACAAAATTGGGTATAAGATAAATCATTGAATAATGTTACTTGCAAATATCTACATTGGATCCATCTTACTAACCTCCAGGCATTGGGTGGCATGTTGCACCAACATTTTGTAATTGTGCATTTTAAATATTGAGTATACCCAAGGTCCAGTGGCTGCAGTTCACTCGGTTGTCACGTATCAGTGTGTAGCCACGTAAGATAAATATTTTAGTTAGTGTGTGTGAAGACAGCCAAGTTTCACTCATCATGCAGATATCAAATTTATCAGGTATGAGTTCCAGTTCATAAAGTCAATACGGACCAAAAATGGAGGAAGTAAATCCCACAATCATAAAAATATGCCGATAAAGATTGCACATTCACGTGAACTATATGAAGATCTGTTGGGTGAAGTGATAGGTCTTCAAGCAGGCAATCTCTAATTGAGGTGGGGGCATTGTTTCCAGGAGTTGTTAGGAGCCCTTTACTCGTCGTGCAAGGCTAGGATTGGCTAGGGGTGGAATGGGTTGGGTGAGATTCCTTTCACTGCAGGGGGTAACATGTGTCGGAAGTAGCTGACCCATTAACTGGGCTTGCTAAATTAAGAAATGGAAATTTAAAAAACCTAATTGTCCTAGAGTAAACTAAGGCAAATATAACACACTACAGTCATGAAAATTGATAAGGAAACGATCAATAATTGAAACAAAAAAGCATGCAGTAACTGCAGTCAGTTGAGTGAATTGTTCTTTATCTGCAGTTTTTGTCTTTAGTTGGTTACAGTACTTATAGTAGGTAGATTATCACTCTGAATTACTGAACTTGGTTAACACTCACTGTACTACTCGCAACAATTGAGTAGCTGTCTGACAGTGAGGCAGCACCCCGGTCTCGGAGACAAACATTAACGGTCGAGGGGACCCGACACGCTGACCACGCGTTACCCCATAATCTGCAGGCTAAATGGCTGGCCAACAATCGCTTGGTAGGCCTAGGCCCTTCATGGGCTGTAGCGTCACAGGGTTTGATTTGGATTGGTACTACTTGCAAGGACTTCACTCATTTTCAATATACTGAACAGTTTACATCAGTGTTTTTGGCTGGTGAACCCCGGTTGCAGAGTCCTGCAGAGAACCGACGGCGAGCCTCAGGCATGTTCAATTGATATGTGTTATCAGGTGCGCAGAAAGCTAGGCTGTCATCGTGCTGTATGTGCTCTGCCGATGATGAATAAATGAAATAGTTGACAGTTTTCTTAGTTACTTGTAGTTCATTGTGTTGTGTAATATATAGTGGAGGTTGTTTTAGTGTGCTGAGAGAAATGCCACATATTCAATCAAAACTTCGTGGCAAAACTCTTAACAGCCAAACTCTTGAGGTTATAAATACTGCGAATTTGTTTATGAAAAGTTCAGGAGCATCAAGTGAGGTCTTAATTCCTCTAATGAAAATTGCAGGATTGAGTAGTAGCTGCAACAACAGTGCCAGAGAGGACTGTTAGAAGGATTGTTAAAGTTGGAAGCAAGTGCAAGGAAAGTTGGAAGTAAGTGCAAGGAACGGGGTACCTCGTTTGGAATAGCGGGTTAGGCCCATCGGGTACCCTGTCGCATCACAGATATTGACGATTTTGATGAATGTATTAATCGGGAAACTATTAATAATTTTGACATTCAGGAGCACACTGTGCCAAATGTGCCCAAATGGCTGTTAAAACTTACAGACAGCATTCAGTTTAAAGGCAGCAGTTCAAGTTTGACATATATTATATGATATGGGGTTTAAATGGATAAAAAACAGGGAATAACAGAGCCATTTTAAGAGAATGGAAGGATTTTCGATCCTGGCAAGTTTCTTATTTACATGCAATAGATAGATATAGCGAGGAGGGCTGGCCTATAATTTATGGAGATGAATTGTATATTCATAGAAGTCACACCAGAACAAAATACTAGTGTGGTGACCGTATGTCATGATTATTGTCCTCTATATCTTAAGGACAGAGAGTAATCATAGCTTACACTGGGGGTCAAGCAGGATTGGTTCCTGGTGCATTTCTCATGTTCAAGTCCAACATGAAAACTGGAGACTATCATCAAGAGATGAATTCTGAAAACTACAAAATGTGGTTAACAGAGGAATTAATTCCTGTTTTACCACCACAATCAGTTTTAGTTATTGACAATGCTCCATACCATAACGTTTAGTCTAATAAAATTCCCACAAATTCTGCTAACAAATCGGTAATGCAGGACTGGCTTAGAGCAAACCACGTGCCATTTCTTCAGCAGATGCTGAAGATAGACTCTACACTCTCATAAATAAACATAAATCACTTTGTAAAATATATTTAATTCATGACTTATTAGCTGTGCACGTACATTCTGTGCTTAGAAAGCCGCCGTATTCTCCAGACCACAATCCAATATTAGTCACGTGGGCAGATATTAAACAATGGATAGGTTGTCAAAACACAACTTTCATGTCAGGCGATGTGATGAAGCTGTGTCAGCTTTGAGTAAATGACGTTACTGAAGAAAAGTGGGTAAAAGCTTGTGATCATATTGAAACAATGCATGGAACAGGAAGGTATCTTAGAGGATGAAATAGAAAACTTTATTATTTCAGTTACAGACAGTTCTAGCAAACACGGTGGGAATGGCAATAATGAATATTATGGAATGTCTGGTATAGCGTGCTTGTCTAATGCATAGAAAACTACACTACCGGAAAAAAGAATTAGGTCACCTGAAAAGACGTCGTCAATTTTGATCCGATGATGGCAGATGCCACCTGGGGGATAGTAGATGTGCTGATAAGGGTTTCAACGTCATCCGCCAACAGATAGCATAGTGGCATAGCTACCAGAGCGCCATCTGTGTCTACCATTTAATAGGGAAAGCTCACAGCCATACGGCTCGTTGTGGTGCAAACGTGTGAAGCAAGTAGGTACAATGTCATGGAGACGCACTCGTGCTTCCTACAGCCAACTGAACGAGTTTGAAAGGGGTCAAATTGTGGCCTTCCGAGTGGCGGGATGGTCCTTTCGAAGAATTGTCACACAAGTTGGACGAGCTCTGTCCATTGTGCAACGATGCTAGTATCAGTGGTCACGTGAACATTCTCTCACCCGCAGACGAGGTTCTGGACGTCCCCGCAGCACAGACGTCCGCTAGGATTGTCGTATTGTAAGGACAGCAGTGGCAGATCGTATAGCTAACAACACAGCACAGATATGAGGGTTTGGGAGCCCAGAAGTGTCAACACGAACTGTTGTGAACCGGTTACTAGCAGTGGGACTACAGGCACGCACACCTCTAGCCCGTCTTCCACTCACGCCACAGCATCGACGTGCACGGCTCGACTGGTGCGTCAGAGGATCACCTGGAAGATGGAATGGCGCGCCGTGGTCTTCAGCGATGAAAGCAGTTTCTGCCTGCATGCAAGTGATGGTCGTTGCGCGTTCGACGTGGACCTGGTGAGCGCTGTCTCGTAGAGTGCATTCGTCCAAGACACACCAGCCCCACCCTAGGCCTTATGGTCTGGGGTGCGATAAGCTACAACTCTCGCTCACCTTTGGTATTTGTGGAGGGAACACTAACCAGCGCTCGGTACATGCAGGATGTTGTTAGACCCGTTCTTTTGCCGTTCTTTCAACAGGAAGGGGATGTGTTCATGGTGTCCACAGGCAGGAAAAGTCTGGAATTTTGTTTTTGGTCAGGAAAAGTCAGGAAAAAGTGTGAAAAAATGGCGTGAGTCAGGAAAAAATGGCGAAAAGTATTAGAAAGTCAGGAATTTTACATTAACCATACAGTATTTTACAGCCATATTTTGATGTTGTTAGTTCAACTAATCTCTGAAGATAAAAAGCAATGTCTCACTGGACATTGTGGTAAGTTTCCATTTTTACAGTACATCATGGTAAAAACCTATTTTGCTATTTTTTGTATGCTTTTTTTGGCATTGGCCTAGGGATGTGGCGACCCCATCACTATAGTTTAGGTTATTAAGTACTTTGATTTATGTATTATTGCATTATAATTTACCGTATATACTCGAATACCACCCGCACATTTTTAAACAAAATCGGACGTGAAAAATTGGGGTGCGGGTCTTATTTGAGTCGTCCTGATTTTAAAGATTTAAATTGCCCTCCATGCGCGATATCGGGTGTTGCGAGTATCCGATAGATGGTGCTAGCCTTCTTCCGGCTATCACTTTGTTTTACCGTAAGCAGGCGGCGTCATACGGTCTCGCGCACGTTTTCAGAGTGTAAACATGAGTTCTACGAAGCGTTTGCGGTCGTTTTACTGTGAGTGAGAAGCTGAAAGTTGTGAGGGAAGCTGAAATTATTGGAAATCGTACCACCGGTAGGAAATATATTGACGAGTCAATGTATTCGAGATTGGAGAAAGAAAAAAAAAGTGTTGCTAACAAGTAGTGGTGCTCGTAGAGCTTTCTGCGGACTGAGTGTACTGTGTCCGGAAATTGAAAAACAACTTTATAAATACGTAACAGAAAGGCGGGAATTGGAAATGGGGTGTCGACCGAAATGTGTCAATTAAAGGCATTACAGATCGCAAACAAACTTTCTATGGTAGGGTTTAAAGCAAGCCGAGGATGGATTCAAAATTTGTATAAAAGAAATGGGTTGAGCATACGAAGGCGTACCTCAATTTCGCAATGTCTTCCTGGTGCCTATGAAGAAAAGTTACTTTCCTTTCAGCGTCACATAATTAAGTTGCGGAAGGAAAATTCATATTTGCTTTCCCAAATTGGTAATGCAGATCAGACGCCAGTCTACTTTGAAATGCCACTGGACAGTACTGTGAATGTTAAGGGATCTGAAAGTGTGACTATCAGAACAGGTGGTAATGAGAAGCAACGGTGCACGGTAATGTTGTGTATACTCGCTGATGGAACCAAACTTCCGCCGTACGTTGTTCTCAAGCGAAAGACTCTTCCAAAAAATATACCCGCTGGTGTTATCGTTAGAACTCAGGACTCTGGTTGGATGGACAGTTCACTGGTGGAAGACTGGTTAAAGTGTGTCTGGCAACGTCGTCCTGGTGCATTATTACGACGAAAGAGCTTGCTTGTTCTGGACAGTTAACGCGGCCATACAACAGACGCTGTGAAGAAATTCGTGAAGGATGGGAATACCGACCTAGCAATCATCCCGGGTGGGATGACGTCTATGCTACAGCCACTGGATGTCTGCGTGAACCGGCCGTTCAAAGCAGCCTTGAAACAGCTGTATACGGAGTGGATGGCGGCCGATAAGCACACACTGACCCCAACTGGTCGTATTCAGCGCCCGGAAGTTCAGCTGCTCTGTTCGTGGATTTTGACGTCATGGAATCGTATCTCGGGAGATCTCATACGGAAAAGCTTCAAGAAATGTAGTATTTCCAATGCTATGGATGGCAGTGATGACGACATTTTGTGGGAAAGTGATGGTGAAAAAAGTTCCGAATTTGGTACTTCTGATGAAGATGAATGAAGTGTTTGTGTCTTTTATTTGTATTTTTAATTGTTTCTGTGTGTTATTTTAGGACGACTTCAGAACTGTTGGAAACTATTTTGTAGAAATGCTATTCTGTTTATTTAGTAAAAATTGTAAATAGTTTTGAGTAAAAAAATTTAAAAAAAAAATTTTGTTCTTCAAAATCAGGGTGCGGGTCATATTCAGGGGCGGGTCGTATTCGAGTAAATACAGTACTTTATTTTGTATTTTAAATGAATAAAGAGGCAAACGTTGGGCAGCTATGGAGATGGTGGAGGCTGCAAATAAAAAAGATATATATATGTGCTCAATAAACCTTTTTTCCGATGTTACGATGACTTCGTGAGTCAGGAATTTTGTTGAAAAATGGCCAGGAAAAGTCAGGAAAATTGACATTGAAAATTCTGTGGACACCATGGTGTTGTTCCAACAGGATAATGCTCGCCCACATACTGCCCGTGCAACTCGACGTGCAGCAACTTCACTGGTCAGCACGATCACCGGACTTGGTCGCCAATCGAGCACGTGTGGAACATGATGGGCCGACAAGTGACTCGTGCGACTCGTCCACCCACAACTCTTACAGAACTGTGTGAAAAGGTCGAGCAGGTGTGGAATAACGTATCCCAAGACAGTATTCGCCATCTGTATGATCGACTGGATGCAAGAGTCGGTGCCTGCATTGCCACCCGTGGAGGCTACACCTCGTACTAATATGGGTGTTTCAGCGTGGGTCGATACCTGGTATCTCTGAACCGCTTGACCTATTGATCTGTATATTTTATCATTTCATGTACTCCTTATGCACTGTTGCCACAATAAATCTTGAGTGAACTGGTAACCTCTAAAAGGGTGACCTTCTTTTTTTTTTTTTTTTTTTTTTTTCCCCGTTAGTGTATTATGATAGTTTGATGTCCTCATAAGTAAATTTACATTTTAAATTTTTAATGCTGTGTACAGTATGAATGGAATGTGCTTTAGTTAGCCAAGTATCGAGCAGCCATCTCACCAAGTGAGTGACAAACTCTTTATTGTGCGTGTAAAAAGTTTAATTTATAGCATGGCTGCAAATCCTTCAGTGTATTTAAAGTGATTATCATATTTAACTTCAATTCTAACAGTTAATGGCCTCAACAGACACTGAGGAATGGAGACTTCAACAATCTTAAAATGCCACTGAATAAATATGGGCTCGAACCTACCATCTCTTGGTGTGGAAGCTGCCTGCAATATGATCATTCGCCCGTGGCTCATGATCTCGTGATTAGGGGTCACTTAAAACTACAATCTTCATTGTGGGGTTTGAAGCCATTTTTTCAGTGTTGCCTTAGTAAACAAGAGTTTAGTGCTTCTCAGTCGGTCAATGCGAATGTACCCAAAAGAGCTGGGTTATGGCCTAATCCTGAAATAAATTACATGAGATCAATAAATACACTGCATAATAAAACCCTCAAAATGAACCTCTTATTTCACAAGTTAGGCCGGAGTTTGACACTGGGATGTTATTAATTGCTGACTCGGCGATCAATTTTCTAGACACCACAGTCTCTAAGATCAACAATAAATTAACTTATGGAATATTCAGAAAGCCTAGCCAGACCCATACTACTATAAAAACAGACTCCAACCACCCTGGTAGCCACATGAAGGCAGCCTTGGTGTGGTCAACAGGGCCCTCAGTCTACCTCTTTCCAAAATAGACCTAAACAGAGAAATTAGCACTACCTACCAAATCGCTAAGGCTAATAGATTTACATCCTTGTTTGTTAAAAATATCATTAACAAAGTTAAAAATAAACCAGTTACTCGCCTAACACCCGAACGCAAAGAACAACCAAATCGTGCTGTTCTCACCTATTTCAATGCTAAAATCTGTAGCATATCGAATATTTTCAAAAAATGTGGTTTGAGAATAGCATACAAAACTCCCCAACAGTAATGCTAAGATTTTAACACCAGCAAGTTAAATCCTAAGAATAAGTTCAGCAAGTTGGGTATTTACAAATTGAAATGTACAGAATGCAAAGCTAACTACAGTATTTGGGACATACAGGTAGGTCATTCGCCACAAGATACGGGAAGCAAATTAACGCCGTTAAATACAGAAAATATTCCGCTATGGCATCACACATGGACGAAGCGCAACATACATTCACTAATATCAACAGCGATATGGAAATCATACATTTCGCAAATAAGGGCACTACTATGAACATTCTAGAAGACATTGAAATCAATTCCGCCCAAAAGACATCCCCTCTTACGAATCTCAATGAAATTAATTTCGAAGTTAATGTCCTTTACGACACCCTAACGAATTATGTAATCAACAACAAACCACCTTGAGTCCTCCCATCATAGGTTCAGCCTCTTACCCCTCCGGCCATTGCGTCACTCCTCCCCCTTCCACTCCTCCACCAGTAAGCTGGCTTGCTATCCCACTCAAGGGAACTCAGTAGTGCCTCGCTCCACATCTCAACTGCACAGCTCTGTTGATACCATGCCGCTTTGAATACAAGTGAGTTTTCCTACACACATATGTCTTTAATTTGGGTTTCCTTTAATATGCTTTAATTCTCGTTCCCCCGTGTTCTGAACTTACACTGACCGGCAAAAGAAGTGGAGCAGTTAAAACAAGTAATATGAATAGTATAAATCTAGCCTTGAAAAAGATTTAATCACATTTTAAAAGCTTTTCATGCATTAGAACAAACATCTGAAACATCCGTAAATAGAAATTGATAATATGACATTTCTTAGGGTGGTTTATTACCACCAATTACCCCCAATCCTCGATGAGCCTATCTTAATGGTTTTATGGCGGGAAGTGGAAGCGTTTAAGGTTTATGAGTGTTGCCGCTCGCTTATTGTTGTTCTAGGGATAACAACTGGCACTTGTTGAACACGTGTGAACCATTGTCACACATTTTAGCAAGTTATCCATTTGCAGTTCACACTAAAACATGCCTCTTAGCCGTGAAGAAGCTGCACAGGCAGTTGCATTGGTGGAGGATGTCCGCAGCTTCCGTTATGTTGCTGAGGTCATTGGATCATCTCTCGGTAGCATACATTGTGCAGTGCAACGTTACAGAGAGCTCCGAACATACGACAGGAGACGAGGGTCAGGCCGTAGAAGAAGCACAAGTGCCAGGGATGACAGATTTCTCACCCTTCAAGTTCTGCGTGATCGGCATACCACAGCTGTTCAGGCACGAAATCAACTGGAAAATGTCAGAAATGTGAGAGTGAGTGAGCGAACAGTAAGAAGAAGGTTTGAAGAAGCTCATCTTTCGTCCAGGAGACCTGCATGTGGACCCGCACTCGAATGGCATCACAGAGAGGCGCGTCTTCGCTTCACAAGGCAGCATCTGGGATGGACCCACGAGCAGTGAGCCTCTGTTCTCTTCACTGACGAGAGTCGCTTTAACCTTAGATCTCCTGATGGAAGAGAAAGAGTGTGGAGAAGGCGCGGGGAGAGGTACAGCCCTGTTGCTTTCTCCTCCAGGACTCCATTTGGAGGTGGCTCGGTTATGGTGTGGGGTGGCATCAACGTTATGGCCCGCACTGAGTTGGTGTGCATCGATCACGGGACGCTCAATTCCCAAAGGTACATCGAAGAGATCCTGATGAACCATGTGATGCCCTTTGCGCCTTTCATTGGTCAGAATTTCATGCTGATGCAGGATAATGCCCGCCCTCCTACTGCTCGCTGTGTTGTACAATATCTGCAGGAAGTGGAGATTCAAACCCTGGACTGGCCAGCTCGTAGTCCTGACTTGAACCCCATCGAACATGTATGGGATACGCTTGGAAGGAACGTCAGACAGCATGACCACACCACCTTGGCACAACTGAGAACATCGCTGCTGGAGGAATGGGATCGCATCCCGGCAGATGCCATTCGACGAGTTGTGAACAGTATGCCTGAGTGTTTACAAGCTGTCATAGACGCTCAAGGTGGAAACACCCGTTTTTAGTGACCAGTGTTCTCTTGCAGTGCAGTGCAAACATTAATACTGTTTTGTTTGGCAATACGTTTGATAAACAACAGCCCTAAAGAGCATGACTAAAAAATAGAAAATTGTAAGATTTGCAAAATGTAACGAAATTTGTGAGTTAAAGCATGTTGTAAAACATGATTCGGTATTTTCTGTTGCCAACCATCTAAATTTACATGAATAATGCAAATATTGGAAAACCGATACATTTTAGTGGAATAAATTAAGAAATTACATAAAAAATTAAAGTGTTCCACTTTTTTTGCCGGTCAGTGTAGTTTCCTTTTTCAGTCTTAAATGGGACCTTTTCTGGTGACACTTTGCCATTGATGTGATGACTACCTCAAACCTGGCGAAGTATAGACAAGTTTCCAAGTTTCACTCTTGCTCCAGTTAAATGTTTACAACAAAGTGTTCAAACAGATCTGCTTTCTTGAACTACGACTAAAAATGTGCTTCAAACATAACTAAAACAAGTGACATGTGCAACAGAACAGAACAATCTTCAAGAATATAAAATTGGACTGATTAAAAACTGAGTTAGCCCCATTCGAGGCCTTAATTGACTCGGTTTCCATAACCAATTGTTTCTCCATGTTTTTATGTTTCATCTGTACTTTTAACTGCATGACATGTTTCTTTTATGCATGTCTTTCATCATCACAATACTGGGTGAGTTAGCCGAGGTCGTTGCGGCATGACTGTTGGCAGTCGCTCACATCCGGGAGGCGAGGGGGTTCGAATCCCCCCGCCGGCAACCTTGAAGATGGTCTTCTGTGGTTTCCCATCTTCCTTCCAGGCAAATGCCGGGGTTGGTCCTTAACTATAGGCCACAGCCGCTACCTTCCAACTCCTCGACCCTCCCTTCCAACTTTCCTCCCCAATGGTACTTGTAGCTCACCCATTGGGTGTCCGTCTCGAAGCAGCTACAAAACTGGCGAGCCGAACATGTCCTCGGACACTCCCGGCACTAAAAGCCATACGCAAAAAAAATCATCACAATACCATCTTCATTCTTTTCCACGTTAATTTCTTCATGTTAACAAATGTTTTAGTGCTGCCTGATGTTATTTGGCTGATGAAGACACCAATAATATTAAAGGTGTCGAAACATGTACCAAGGATAAGTAAATATCTTGTTCAACTAATAAATAGTATTGACTGGGCGGTAACAATTGTTTATATGTACATACTGGCGTTACTTGTATCAGTTTATTGTAAATCGGGCTAACCAATTCCACTGAACATGCACTAGAATTCACCTGTTCACACACTGTCTTTGAACAGACTGCAAAGGCTTGGCTGGATTCAAGTCGACAATGGCATATTCTTGTGAATGGCGGTCACATTGTCAATCAGCTTATTGTCATTAATGGTTGTTGAGTGTTTGGTAACGAGATATCACTGCGGGTGGCAGGTGAAAGGGTGCTTTGTGGGAAATGTTACTCTACACCTTTTCTCTGAATTCCTCCTGGCAGGATCTACTGGTCAGTTCTTTTGAAAGCAAAATTTACAAGTTGAATGGTCGTGGGAGCTTCCTGCCTATGATAGGTTCATGGATGTGAGGCTAGCAATATTTGTTACAGAATATTAATACTTATCAGAGCCGGGGTCCCCCTTTATCACTCTCTGCCGCCGCCGCCCCCCCACATTGAGGACTTCTGCTCTTGGGCACCGGCCGATAACTGTGAGGTAAACTGTACCTTCACAATAACAGCTAATTCACTTTCACTGAGGAGCCAACTTCATGTCAAGCATAGCTTCTGTTTCTGAAAATATATATTAAAAAAATATTTAATTAAGACAGTCAGATAGCTTTCAATGTGTTATCATTATGGTTCGGAAGTTAAGGAAAAGTTATATTTTTTTCCTGAGCTTATTTGGCCGCAAATTTGAAAAATACTTGTAAACAAAGGGTCTCTGACCCCATGTAAAGCAACTTTATTTTGCCTGTAAATGTATATTTTGGCCATTTTATAGTTTTTATCTAATTTTGCTCATTTTAGTGATATAAAATCATATTTGGTTATATTTTAAGCATTTTTGTTTATGTTTTGACAAGGTATATGTTATCTAGGTGGAGTTTCAAACACGGGATTTGCAAGTGGTGCAGTAGATGTATTTTTTCTGTATTCCCGGAACAAACAGTTTGCTGGTTTGGAAGACCTAATTGTGAGAAAAAGCTTCTGTACGGATGTCTCATTGAGTAAGATGCCACCCCAGTAGATAAATTTAGCTCAGAGCAATTAGTAAACATTGAATCTAGAGATAACTCACGCCCAGTTTGACCTTGGTGGGTCCAGTAGGTAATGTAGCTCTATCAGCTTGTATGATTAAATGTGACTGCTGTATTATCATGTGTTATGTTAGTAATACTCCAAAACTTGCTACACATCTCTAAGATGCATAGCTCATAATTTACCGTGTTTAGGTCATATTAAGCTAATTTGTAGGGCATATTTACTTGCATATTTTGTTATTCTTTAGGTCTTCAACATCCGAACCCTAGTTATCATTAATCATTATCAAATACCAGACACGTCCAGAAAGTAAGTTCCGGTTTTATATGTTGCCCTGGCATCCTTGCAATCACAGTTCGGCGCATGTGCGGTAGTTGTTCTGAGTTGAGGCAATGGAAATTACGCCATTTTGAGATCGCTGTCTGTTGTTTATACTTTGGTTTGAATGCCGAAGTTATTTGAAAATCCCACTGCTTGTGAGATTAGATCTGTCATTCGTTTTCTGAATTTGAAGAACACTAAACCAGTCCACATTCATCGACAGATTTGTGAGGTGTACGGAGAAAATGCAATGAGTGATTCAATACGAAGGAGAGAGGTCCACCTGTTGAATGATGGACGTGATCAAGTGCACAATGATAAACGGAGTGAGTGACCATCGTTGGTTAATGAAAACCCTGTTCATGCTGTTGAACACATGGAGAAATGTAGGTTTACAGTGATCCTTCTATGAACTTTGAAATTTCAATATCACTTCTTAATGAAATTATTTTTGAACTAAAATTTTGAATACTGTGTGTGCTCATTGTGTGCTAAAAACTCTCATACAGCAACACAAATAACTTTTTGATATGTTACAAAGAAAATGGTGATCGATTTTCTAAGCAAGATAGTGACCAGAGATGAGATTTAGGTTGCGTTTGAAAGCTCTGAATCGAAACTACAATCGATGGGATGGAGGCAAAATTCGTCAAGCAAAACTTGATACCGTGAAAAATCATCTGCACAGTCTTTTGGGGCCGACACAGTGTTCTACTGGTGGATTTTTTTTTACCATGGGGTGAAGCAATCGATGCAAATGTGTACTCTTAAACGCTTAGAAAACTGTGTAGGGCAACTCAGCGTAAGAGCCAAGGAATGCTCACCAATTGTATTGTTTTCATTCATGACAATGCCTGACCTCTTACTGCAAACCAGACATATCAACTTTGGCTGGAGCCAGTTTGACCATCCTCCGTTGAGCCCTGATATTGCCCCTAATGACTTCCATCTCATTTTGTACCTGAGAACTTTCCTTGGTGGACAAAAATTCAACAACTATGACAAGCTCAAACGACATGTTACCACATGATTAACAACACAGGTTGCAACGCTTTATGAAGAAGGCATACTGAGCCCGTTTGTTCCGCGATACCATGGGGATCGAATGCCGAATCACCCACCACGAGATCTCTTCCCAAACAAACCATACGTGAGAGGGTCAGATATGCATTCAGACTAGCCTCAGCACAAGAGTGTTATTTCGGGTATATTGGGTTGAGAAAGGTATTGTTTTGTAACCAGCCCAAAATGCATATCGGCAGGAAAATTCAAAGCTAAAAGAATAAAGAATCTTAAAATAAAATGCCTTGCAAACTCCGCCATAGCCGGTCCCAAGCCCGGTTGAGAAAGGAGGAGGGAACAGCGTCTGACTCGCATCGAGCGGCTGCAAACAGCGTCTGTTCTCCATGTTAGGAGCGGCTGATATTATAATCCTCAGGGCTAACAACCTTGATGGTAAACAACCCGTCGCCCTTTAGGGTGGCCTACTTACTTACTCGTTGAACTCAACATGAAGGGAAACATTAACATAGAGAATAGCCCAGGTGGTAACCAATCCACCCCCACTCATGGGGCATGCAGGCCATCGGACTCTGGGGAGCCTGCACTTTCATGTGCTCCGCCGTATATGCAACAGCCAAGAAATAAGAGAAATATCACCTACCTAGCTACAATTAACATCAACTCCATGTTAAAGGTAGGTAAAATGAAACATACCCTGGATGTGCTGAACAAGCATAACATCAAGATAGCAGCACTGCAAGAGACTAGATTCACGGATGAAGATGCAATAGAATCTCAAGGATACAGGATTTACAAAGGGAAACCAGGCATCAGAGTGATGAAGAACGTCCCTCACCTTGGCACTGGCTTTGCTGTACATCATAGTATCGTTGATAACATTATAGGGTTCATTTCGCCTAATGGTAGGACTTCTTCAATATCTTTAAGGTTCCGCAATAGGGCATATGCCATAATGAACTTTCATGCACCCACAAACGACACAAACAGAAAAGACCTAGAGTCAGTTGAGCAATATTGGAGTGTTCTAGAAGAATCCCTTGACAAGATTCCACAACATCATACCACCATACTCAGGGTGATTTTAACGCACAAATTGGCAAGGAGAAAAAATATTGTCGGATAGTGGGCCTCTATCCAGCCCATAAGAGGACCAATAAGAATGGAGAACGCCTCATAGATCTTTGCGATAAGTATGACCTGGTCCTAAAATCAACTGCCTTCAAACGCCTGCCTCGGAAGGCCAAGACTTGGAAGAGCCCAAATCCAATGCTAGGAGAGTTCCAGTTGGATCATGTGGCTATGGACAGAAAGTATCACAAAGAGATACAAAATGTCCAAGTGCTGAGGGCAGCTAACTTAGACTCAGACCATTACTTATCTCTGGTGAAAACCAACCTGCAGCCAATTAGGAGACCACCAAATACCTCCAAAGTTGGTAAAATACCAAAGTTCAACGTCCTCAAACTGAGTGATAAAGACTGTGGTTTCCAAGCCACCCTGAAGGAAAACACAGAGAAGCAAGGTTGGTCCAACCTACAAAAGGATCTACTGGATGCCGCTCAAAAAACCATGCCTGCCTCATCCAACAAAGCCAAGCATCCCTGGTGGACGACTACATGTGACCAGGCTATAGAAGAAAGGCGTAGAGCCTGGGTCACTTGGAACCAGTGCAAGAATGAAGCTAACTACCAGGCCTTTCTTACACAAAGAAAAATAACTTCCAATATAGTGCGACAAACCAAGAGGAACCATAATAAGGCTCTAATAAAACAGGCAGAAGAGGACTTCAAAAGACATAACTCGAGGGATTTCTACAGAGAACTCAGAAAACAGTCGACACAATACAAAGCTCCTACCCTTCATCTTCGTGGACCTGATGGAAAACTTCAGTACAACAACAAGGATTGCACCAGTGCCCTTGCAGGGTATTTCAAGAAGCTCCTCAATGCAGAGGAACCTGAAGAGAGACTCACCTTCCATGACCCTCCTTCCAGAAATCCAGACTCCTTACCGCCAACCATAGAAGAAATAAGGGAGATTATCAAGAGCCTAAAGAACAACAAGGCCTCAGGTGAAGACGGTATAGTTGCAGAAATGTGGAAACATGCTGATGAACAATCAATACAAAACCTCCATCAAATCATACAGGACATATGGGCAACGGAGACCTTACCTGAGGGATGGACCTCAGCTGTGATCCATCCTCTACACAAGAAAGGTAGTAGGATTGACCTTGATAACTACAGAGGCATATCTCTAATATCTGTCACACACAAGATAATATCTAAAGCCTTGCTAACCAGAGTTACTAGTCAACTAGATTCCCAACTAAGTGAATATCAGGCCGGTTTTCGTGCAAATAGATCATGCATAGAGCAAATACAGAACCTCAAGACAATCTTAAGGTACAAGAATTGCGGTGGACATCGATGGGTAGTCATACTAGTGGATTTCCAGAAGGCGTATGATTCAATAGACAGACAGACCCTCTTCTCCACTCTATGGGAATTAGGACTGGATGCGAAGACCACCAGACTAATCCAGGCTACACTGAAGACTACGACCTCCAAAGTCAAGTTCAGAGGTGAACTCTCAGACAGCTTCTCTATCCAAACAGGAGTTAGACAAGGTGATGGCATTTCTTGTATTCTCTTCAATTGTGTACTTGAGAAGATTATCAGGGAATGGACTACCACGTTACCATCAGGAACAGGACTGCAAATTGGGTACAAGAAAGACAATCTCAATGTACCTTGCCTGGCCTTTGCCGACGACCTTACCTCGTTAGCGAACAACATAGAAGAAGCTACTCACCAACTACAGAGCCTCTATAACATAGCAGCTAAAACTGCCTTGAAGGTCAATATACAAAAAACAGTGTTCATGACAAATATAAAGGGAGCCCCATCTACTATTCTTTTGAAAGACACCGCAATTCAAAAAGTTACTGCAGTGAAGTACCTAGGGGAGTGGATTCCAGCAAACGAGAGTGAGACCTTAGCAATAGACACTAGATGCACGAAACTGGAAAGGGTCTACCACTCCTGTAAGAGCATCTACACATCCAAGTGCCTCTCTAAGAACCTTAAACTTCTACATTACAACTCAGTAGTAAGACCTTCCGTTCTATATGCCTCAGAGTGTCTCCTGATGAACCGGAAAGGCCCACTGAGGAAACTAGAGCTCAAGGAACGGAAAATACTTAGAAGGATTTTAGGACCAATAAGGGAAGAGGGTGGTACTTACAGGATCAGGCACAACAATGAGCTCTATGATCATCAAGAAGATATCGTCAGTCCATGAGGAAGAGACGATTAGCTTTCTACGGACATCTGACACGCATGGGTCCAGATAGACTTACCAGCCAGATCTTCACCACGACAGGAAGAGGGAAAGCGTCCAAAAACAAATGGATCACCACAGTGAAGTCAGACCTACAGCAACTTGGAATTTCATCAAAAAACATACAGGATCGATCACAATTCCGACAGATGATTCAACATGGTGTCTTTCCAGTGTCTCTCACCAGCAGGAAGAGTACAGGGACTACCAGGCCGAAGTGGACACAGGAAAGAAAGCAGACACACAGCCAGAAGATGAAAGCTGCCTGGGCTAAGAAGAAACATAAATTCCTTACAAGAAGTCAAAACGAGCCCCTTGGTCCTCAGTAGGCCCAAACGAAAAGAAGAAGAAGAAAATGCCTTGCAATTCATTAAAGCTCACATCCCTAGTTTACTCCATATCTCACATCATTCCTCGTTCGTTATGTCACCTTAAGTGATTTTTACCTTCTTCACCAATCAATCGAATGTCATCTCAAAATAGTTTGTCTCTCTTTAATTAAAAAGCTTATTATTATTATTATTCGCCGGCCTCTCACCGCTGGGCCCGTGGTTCAAATCCCGGTCACTCCATGTGAGATCTGTGCTGGACAGAACGGAGGCAGACAGGTTTTTCTCCGGGTACTCCGGTTTTCCCTGTCACAATTTAATTCCAGCAACACTCTCCACTATCATTTCATTTCATCTGTCATTCATTTAATCATTGCCCCAGAGGAGTGCGTCAGGCTTCGGCAGCCGGCACTGTTCATATCCTCGCCGCTAGATTGGGGGCTTCATTCATTCCATTCCTGACCCGGTCGGAGACTGGAAGCAGGCTGTGGATTTTCATTATTATTATTATTATTATAATAAGGAGCTGTTTAAGTTATGCAGTATTAACGTAATTTAAGCCTGGTCATTTTCACATTTTGTTATTAGTCAGGTTTGGTCTTATTTAGATCTTCGATCTACGAATAACCTATATTTCCATCTTACTGAGATTTTTGTATTAGGTTTATTTTACTCCCTAATTGCATTCATACCCTGCTTCTAGCTTCTGACTCAATTATAACATCATAATACTACTGCTTTTATTACATTAATGTTCTTACCACATTGTTAGCTTAGCCTTCATCATAATAAAAATATCTCTCTAATACAATTTTTATACAGCTTTTATTCTGTCAGTATTTGTCATCTGGCACTACAGCCCATGAAGAGCCTAGGTCTACCAAGCGACCGCTGCCTAGGCATTTGGCCTGCAGGTATTGGGGTGACGCGTGGTCAGCGCATCGGGTCCCCTCGGCCGTTAATCTTGGTTTTCGTGACCGGGGCACGGCCTCACTGTCAGACAGCTACTCAATTGTCCTCATGAGGATGAGCGCACCCCATTTCAGCCCTCACGTCCGTTTCTAAAATTCCTGACGGAGCCGGGAATCGAACCCGGGTCCTCTGGGTGAAAGGCAGGCGCGCTACCCCATCATCACAGGGCCGGTCCGTATTTGTCATCTAAAATCTCATAACTTTGTGGTCTCCTACAGGTGTTTGATAACCTTGACATTGACCATCTTCCTAACTGTTTTTTATGCCAACAAATATCTGCTTTTCACAGCCTGCTATATAACTCTGTCTTCAAACAAGACACGCTAGCGTTCCTTCGCCTAGCAAAATCTGTTTTCATTTCACGACATGCTTTAAACAAGTTACATCATCATCAACTAGAGCAGTTTCCAACCGTACCTCTCCATCGTTTTCTGTCCATCCACCACTTCTCTTCTGTCACTGTTGTCCAATTAACTCCTTTTCTCTCGACACTTTTCTTCGCCCCCTTTATCCACCTATCCCTAGGTCTTCCCGTAGGTCTCTTCTTCTTCCACTCCATTTCCAATATTTTCCGTGGTATTCTCTCTTCTCCCATTCTTTTCACGTGTCCATACCACTGTAGCCTTGATTTTTCAATCCTATCCTCTAGGGGTTCTTCCTTTAACCCATAACCCATAAACGCCTAGCGTTACCATACGGTAACGCAGTACCAATCATTGCATTTATTGCTCTACAGGACCTTTGCCAGTTAAAGATATTCGAACTTTGCGCTTATATGATCATGGAAGGTCTATTTATTCATTTCCCGCGCACTAGTCGCTAGGGAATGTCTTGGGTGATGTCGCAACTATCTTGTGCATTTCGAGTATTTTTTCTCACGTCGTGACGGCATGCCGCAAAAGGCACGGCATGCTAAATTATTGCGTGAAATGGAGATAGTTTACTTTGTCTTCAGGATTATGGTAGTAAACATATCTAATTTTTAATTCAGTAACATATCTTGCGTGTATCTTTACACCGGCTCATGCCCGGGACTAATTTTCCCAGCGTTACCATGTGGTAACGCTAGGCGGATACAGGGTCAGTGGTAAGGCAAGATATTTTCTGTAGCACATTCATATGAAATGAGTTAGAATACATTTCATGCATTTATACACAAAACGTTTTTCCACATACAGCTTTTTTAACAGTGCATGACTTGATGTAATATGTTTTATGTCACCGTAGCATATTTTTTATGCCAGTACCGTATTCAAAACCATACCTTTGCCGAGATATCTGGCTGCAGGCAGTGTTTCAGAAAATACAATGCTTGAATTATTTCGATATTTCAGAGGTCTAGACTGGCTGCGTGGTTCAGCAGCAACGTTCTCTCTTGCTGTGCCCAAGCTTGCAGGATCGAATCCTGGTGCAGTCAGCTGGCATTTGAGGGTGCGCAAATGCGAGGGAGTCATGTCAGTAGATTTACTGGCACGTTAAAGATCCCCTTTGGGTCAAAATTCCGGCAACCCTGCCAGAGCAGTTAAAAATGACGTAAATCCAGTAACATAATTATTATTTAGAAGTCTAACCTTGGCAGAAATATTGGAGGAAGGAGAAAAGGAGTAATGACGACATGATTATTGCTTGCTGGCATGAAAACAGCACAGTAACTGTTGCCTCCACGACTCTCCCTGTTTTTCCCCCCTCGATCAGGTCGGAAGATTCTCTCGGGCTGAAAAGAACAATAGTTACAATCCCACGTCCTCTCCTGATCGGCACCTATAACAAATTTATGTGGGGAACGAACCTTGTGGATGAAAATGTGAACTGATATCATCTGTCAATAAGAAACAAAAAGTGGTGGTGGGCCATATTTTTTTGGCATCTTGACGAGAGTCTCCAAAAAGCATGGTACCTTATTACAATGTCACGGTAAAGGACAACTCAACTGGAGTTCAAGTGGGAAGTGGCGCAATTCTACGTGAAATCGTACGGCGTAGAACCATGTAGAGCCAGGTGGCTGCCAACAGCACATGCAGTACAGGGCCGCGATATTGAAGACTTGTGATTTGATGGACGCACTTGTGATATGATGGACGCAATCTTCTGGTCATAAACGTCCTAGGACATAAACGAAGCGGTGTGCCGGTGAATTGTGTGTAGACAGTGTCTGCACTGCATGTTGTAAATGTGATGTGGGACCGTGCATATCATGCTTCTTGCCGTTACACACCCTGTAACTAGTCACTAGATTATATGATCGAAGGTTCAAAGGTGTCAAAATACTTGCTCAGTGCTTTTTAAAGTGTAATATTATCAAGATAAATATTTAGCAACAAATATGAAATTGGTACATTATTGTATTACCATTCAGAATATGCAGTAAGAGTTTTAACACAAGCGCCTAGCGTTACATATATGTAACACCCTGTATTTCCGGAACTTCAGATGCCACCTTCGTAAAATATGGTTTGAGCAGCTTAATAACTCCCTATGGTATGACTATAAAAAAGCAAAATTTTCAAAAAGTATTAATTCGGGCATTCATGGGTTAATATTTCTCTGACTCATCATTTCTGACTCGGTCCATTCTCGTTACACCTATATGACTCCTCTGAAACTTCATTTCCCCTGCTTGTATTCTGCTTTTATCTCTCTCCCTCATCACCCAAGATTCTGATGCATACGTTAGGATCGGCACAAAGTAAGTCTTGTATAAGGTGTGTTCAAAAAGTAACGAGCCGGAGGCATAATTACAGAAACCAGTACCTGTATGTCAGTAGTATTGGCCCTGGCTGTTGAGGCACTTGTCCCACTGTGACACGAGGCGGTGAATGGCTGTCTCATAAAATTCCCTGGGCTGCAATGTGAACCAGTTCCGCACGTACAGCTGGGCGTCTGCGTCCGAAGTGAATCTTTGGCCCCGCAGAGCCCTTTTCAGGGGAGCAAACATGGCGTAATCACAGGGAGAGAGGTCTGGACTGTATGGAGGGTGGCCGAGAACCTTCCATTTTAATTTCTGCAGGAGTGCCGCGACTGTGTTGGCCGTATGAGGTCGTGCGTTGTCGTGGAGCAGAATGACCCCACGGGTGAGATTGCCAGGTCGTTTTGTTTTGATCGCTTGGCGAAGGGTGGTCGAGGTTTGTGAGTAACACTGGACATTCACTGTTGTCCCGTGCGGCATGAAGTGTGTCAGAAGGGGGCCATCTTGGTCAAAGAAGAACGTCAGCATTACCTTGCCTGCACTCTTGTAGATGGCTTTGCCTTTTTTGGGTGGTGGTGACCCTGGATGCTTCCACTGGAGGCTTTGTCGTTTGGATTCTGGTTCGAAGTGATGACACCATGACTCATCTCCAGCCACCACTCGTGTCAGGAACCCATTCCCTTCCCTCGTATAGCGCTGGAGATGACCAAGGCAGTGGGCCATTCGACATGCTTCCTGGTGTGGTTGAAGACTGTGGGGCACCCATTGGGCATACACTTAGCGCAAGTGCAGTCGTTCCTTCATGATGGTGTGCACACTTCCGACGCTCAATCCGACCACGGCGGCTATAGCGTTCACTGTCACTCGGCGGTCCTGGGTAATGAGTGCATCAACCAGCTGGACGTTGTCATCGGTAATGCAGAGGGTTGCCCCAGACTGAACATCATCGGCTAACGACACCCGTCCTTCCCTGAAGCGCTTGTGCCACGCCTTGACCCTTTCAAGAGATATGCAGTGTTCGCTGTACACTTGTGACATTCGGCGATGAATGTCCGTTCCCCCTACTCCTTCCTCTGTCAGAAACCGAACAACACCTCTTTGCTCTTCGTTTGACGCCTCCATGTCACTGTTTGCAATGCGACTGGCAGCGTTGAACGATTGCTGCTGCTCGCTTTGTATCGTCACCCGACGTGCGTGCGTGCCCTCTAGCGATGGGCTGTGAGCTTCCACGCTCTGGTCAGAACCACACCTCGTTACACACGCCATGATTAGGCAATGTCGTCACCGGTTTGCGAATTCCAGCCTCCGGCTCGTTACTTTTTGAATGCACCTTATACATGATCCCTTTACATTTCTGTGGCACATCCTTGCTCCATATCTGGCCTCTAACACTCTTGAAGAATCCGTCAGCACACCTTCCTCTTTCATCTAATTCCAAGGCATTTCCCAAGTTACAAAATTTAATTATGATATGTCCTACCTAATTATTGTGCTCTCAGTTTGGCTTAAATATAATCTAAAAATCTCATTACCTACTAGACTGCTGATTACCTTGCATGGTATTACAACTCACGGTTGACTTTCATTTCGTTATGAGGGTTTGGCTCTCGGTATGTAAGCTCCTCCCGATTCACTGAATTTTGCCAATTTTGCTAGACAACCCATCTCTATCCCTCCTTCATTGGTTTAAGCCCTCTCCAGGGATAGTAATTCTGTAATTGGGCCATCGTGTTGAAGGTCAGTAGATTCATCATTTTTGGAAAAACTATAGCACTGAATTTGAAGTTAATTTTTATTGTATTACAAGACAAACTCTGCTTCTACACTTAGCAGAATAATTTATCAAGAATGTTCATGCACTTTCCGCTCTCACTGAATTTAAGCGTGCTTCTTTATAGCACCAAGTAAGCAACCACGTGCTCAGTAAAAATCAAGTTTTATCTGTCAAATCTCAACTTTAAAATTAATTCAATTTAGTGAGTCGACAATAATTTTTCACAGATTCTACTATTATTCATTTATAATTAGCATAGGTTGAATATTTTCACACTCAATCAATGTTTGTTCACAATGTGCTTTTCTACAATCATCTTGCACTTTGTCATAATTTTACCAAAATACCTCATTTTAACTTTTATAATGAAAATGTTATTTTCACTAATACCAGTGTGTCTAGCAATACAGGGAAATACGGGATATGCGGGAAATATACGGAATTGTAGTGACCCGGGAGAAATGCGGGAAATATATGGAAATTTTTTATTTGATACGGGAAATCTTGAAAAGTCTCATAATGCCAGACTTCTTAGCCTCCGAATGCTCGGTAGAGTGGTCCCGCTCGGCCTTCTATTTCGCCTGCAGACCGCGATGCCACCAGCATTTTGCGCCACCGCTAGAGAGCTAAGCATGATGAGAACCTAGCCAAAGTCGAATGCATGATTTGCCTGGCTGACCGCTGGCAAATACCCTCTTCGCGCGGGGCTGCGCACACCGCGCGTGATGCTGGCAATGACAGACACGAATCAGTCCGCATTGTAATTCATAGAGGAGTCCAGTTGTTTTTTCGTCCTGGGTTTCTCGACAAGATCAGCCTTTAAAGAAGGTAACAGCTCAAGATGTCAAATTCCAGACGCGGATGTGCTGCAATTTCCCACCAACTGCCGAAAATTGTACATTCATATGGTTGAAAACATCAACGAGAGGTCACCTCTTGCTTACAAGATGACCCATGCTATTTCAAGCCTAGACCCTATAGCAGGGGCGTATATAGAGTTTTATTTTGGGGGGTGCCCAACCGAGGTCTAGGGGGCATGGTATAGGTCGCAAAGAAAACGGGGTCCAGGGTTCCTCCCTGTGAAACTTTTGTATAATTTGGTGCAAAATGATGAGTTTTAAGGCTCTCTGGCATCACTTTTTCAACCAATTTGTTGTGATGTTTTATGTTTGGTTAATGTCAAACACAACTAAGATCATTTTTGTTACTTTTTATTAATACAGTCATCTTGCACACATTATAGTATTTAGATGGAAAGCGTGAACATTACTGTTTTTATTTACAACTCACACTGTAATATAAAGTCAAGGTTTCTTGAAGCATTGCCAAGTCGGTTTATAACTTCGTCAGTGAGATGAATGTCTCTGTGAATAGATAACAATGCTAGACAGTTGAGTCCGGTTCTTCACATGTAGGCCTACGTAATTTACACAAAGCAACATTACATATTCAATTGAGAAATATTGCCAATCCGTTCTGAGTGTTCCTTTAACACTTTTTTCAACTCTGGAGTAGCACAATAATTGAATGCTTCTCTTCACATGATAATGTCGTATGATTCCGCTTCCCTCTCTTGTGACTGCCAGGACATGGCACTGTTATCTGGCCATAAGGCTTTGAATCCTCTTCCCCCTCCGTGTGCGCTATGAAGCGCCCGCCAACCCCGCTCTAGCGGTCTGCATGCATTGCGGACCAGTGTGTCTTATTTGCAAGGCCGGTCTTAGGGGTTTCAGCGCCCTGTGTGAAATTCGATTTTGTGCCCCTCTGTGCGAGGTGGGTTGCCTACTCGGGCAAAAATTATGCAGTATCATAAAGAGGAATCATGAAAATATAAAGTAGAAAATGCAGGCAAAGGCAAGGCACCGGGTAATCGGATGAAATTAAATAAAATGAACCTAAAGTACATTTACCCATTTACTATATTACTTGAACATACTTGACTTGCATTGTAGTAAGGGGATAGTCAAGGTAACATACAAAATATCGGCTGTACGCTCGCATGATGCAAAAATACTGGACTTTATTATGTAATAGGTGATGCATAACATATTACAATAACTATTTTTTCAGATGTGATGCAAATGTCAACATAACAAAATCACTGGAAAAATACACTTACAGGAACCAAGCTTACTAATTCAAACTACTACGAGACACAGAAAAAGACACACTAAAACCCAAAACCTTATGAGAAGGGAGCTTTCCGTGCTTTGACTGAAGCAAACTGTTTTACTAACTGGGCTAAATCGAGTGAACGCGCAACATCGTTCTCTCTTGAAATTAATGCAAGTTTTGACAGTCTTTCTTGGCCCATCGTAGCACGCGGTTAGGTTTTTATCAACTTCAATTTTGAAAAGCTCCGTTCACCCGAAGCGACAGTTACCGGCAAGGTTAAGAGAATTCGCAAAGCTACATCGATGTTTGGAAAAACGTCAATCATGTTCGTGCTGTAAATGAACTGCAACACAGCGCGATGGGTTTTTGCGTTTGGTGGTAGGCATGGGCTCAAATGTTGCAGCACAGAACATAGATCTATCCCACGTGTGTCAGACTCATTATTTCCACTGGTAAGCTGCTTTTGCAAGTTCAAGCAACGCTCCATGAGTGGACTACTATCTTTAATAGACCCAGGCAGTGCCTTTTGATCGTATAAAAATCCCCATGTATCGGAATGCTCTTAAAAGAAAAAGAATCTCTTCCTTACAGACTTTAAAGCTACTGTTAGGAGTTTGTCAATGAAACTTTTTTTGAAGCGTCGTTGTAGCTCACTTGTTTGTGCTTAACCTTAGCCTGAGCTTCAGCCTCTTGTCAGTTCCGGCTCCGACTCTGACTCAGAACTGTCACTCTTAGTGCCTGACTCGATGACTTCAGTCCGAGTCATCTTCCTCAATCAACCGTTTAGGGGGTCTAGCCTTCCTTTTCCGTGTACCTTCTTCAACCTCAAGAGAGACAGACGCAATGATTTCTTTAGCCAAAGTTATAGCGCTTTCATAGCCTTCTTCGGAATATTCTTCAAGGTACGCGATACAACCTTCCGCGAAAGAAGACTCCTTTTGTATATCAATTGCTTCTGCTTGCATGGCTTTGCTAACTGTTTTCTTGAAACAAAATGTCGTGCCATACTACAACAGCAACGAAAAATTCGAATGTCACAATTTTTTATATGCGTTGAATAATGCCAAATAGAGTAACGCAGTATGGGCAGCGCTCGGCTGAGTCAGATAAAACTAGGTTTAAAGAATGGCTACCGCTTGGAACAAATTTTGCGCGCGGGAACTGTTTTACAATGCGAGCTTGAACTCCTTTTGTTTACCTTTCATATTCGCGCCGTTGTCAAAGCCTTGACCTCTAAGGTCTTCTAGCTTTAACCCCATTTCTGTCAAAGTATTAATGATCAGATCGGCAAGCGCCTCACCATCTTGAGCTAAAATATCCCGACAAAATCGCATCACCTAGCAAATTTATGAGCTCTTTCTGGATTCTTTTACTGCAGTAGTGATTGCTTGTTTCAGAACCCATCACCCTTCGTAAGTGCTCCTTCATAACCGGATCGTCTTTGCCCAAAAGTGCTAATTCTGGGAGAAATAAAAAGATACTGAAGTGGTTATGAACCAGGGACCTCAGGAAATATAATGGTAAACAATGTAAATATGTGTACAGTTGGTGAAAACTCTGTAAATTCCATTACTGGCACATTCTTTTTAAACTTCGTTTCATAATTATTTATGTGGCCTGATCATATAGTTTTAAAATTGTGACCACATTATGTGAGGGCAGACTTCAAACCAAGGACCCCAGGTGAGCGTGATTTACTGTGGGCCATTGCAAGACTGTTGGTAATTCACATGTAAAAGTTTATTTAATTTAAATGTACTGTATTATATAGTTCCAATGTTATGTGCAAGAGTTTATACCCATGTCCACAGTACTTCATATTGTAAAATAATAGGGTGATTTCTGGGGATATCATGCCTGGAAATGCAACAAGGAAAGGGTTAACTGATTTCAAAGGGATAACTAAAAAGGGGAAAACGGTAACTTTCAAGAAAGTTCAGTTGCCTCTTGGAGTAGCCGTCGAAGAATAGAAGATGATTGATGTGAACAAACTACTAACGCTTCACTACGGGGAAGAGTGTAAAACAATGAGGAACTTCAATATTATAAGAAAGTCATGGATCCAGAAAACGTGACAGTTGACGTGGAAGACGATCTTGTTTGTGAACCCCGGGAGGAGGAGGAGGATGACGACTTGAGAATCTAATCTATGCTCCTTGTGTATTGTTATGTTACTGCATAATATTTTTTCAATCTAATTTGTTAGAAACTGTGTTCACTGTAAATTTTGTGTGTTGATTAAATTAGGAGTGCATAACAACATTATGTGGCGTAAAATCCTTGTTTTGTTCCAAAACTCGACATATGCTAAAAGTTTGTTCCAAAATACGATTTTCCATTAACATACTTCCAAACTCCGACATCTGCGAATTTTAATGCTAAATATCTCCTAAACGCATTGCTGAATCTACCTCTGGACCTATTTTTTATGTTTATGGTATGTTTATGTTAGAGTTTGTACCAAGAATAACATAAAATTTCCTGAATTTTATCGTTTAAGAGTTTTTTTGTTTTTCTCAATTACTTAAAAAATTCAGATGTCGACTTCTAGAAAAAAGCTCCTCAAATCTAATATATAAGGTGCGTTCATAAAGTAACGAGCCGGAGGCATAATTACAGAAACCAGTACCTGTATGTTTGAAGTATTGGCCCTGGCTGTAGAGGCACTTGTCCCACTGTGACACAAGGTGGTGAATGGCTGTCTCATAAAATTCCCTGGGCTGCGATGTGAACCAGTTCCGCAAGTACAGCTGGATGTCGGCGTCCGATGTGAATCATTGGCCGCGCAGAGCCCTTTTCAGGGGACCGAACATGGCGTAATCACAAGGAGAGAGTTCTGGACTGTATGGAGGGTGGCCGAGAGCCTCCCATTTGAATTTCTGCAGGAGTGCCACGACTGTGTTGGCCGTATGAGGTCGTGCATTGTCGTGGAGCGACCACGGCTGCTATGGCGTTCACTGTCACTCGGCGGTCCTGGGTAATGAGTGCATCAACCAGCTGGACGTTGTCATCGGTAATGCAGAGGGGTGCCCTAGACCGGGCATCATCGGCTATCGACACCCGTCCTTCCCTGAAGCGCTTGTGCCACGCCTTGACCCTTGTAGGTGACATGCAGTGTTCGCCATACACTTGTGACATTCGGCGATGAATGTCCGTTCCCCCTACTCCTTCTGCTGTCAGAAACCAAACAACACCTCTTTGCTCTTCGGTTGACACCTCCATGTCACTGTTTGCAATGCGACTGGCAGCTTTGGACGATTGATGCATGCAGCTGCTCGCTTTGTATAGTCACGTGACGTGCACGCATGCCCTCTAGCGGCGGGCTGTGACCTTCCACGCTCTGGTCAGAACCGTACCTCGTTACACACGCCACGATTAGCCGATGTGGTCACCGGTTTGCACATTCCAGCCTCTGGCTTGTTACTTTTTGAATGCACCTTATATATACAGCTGCATATAAACTAAGGTATGCAAATTCTAACCCACTTCCAGATTAGCTAGAAACTTGAAATTTGGCATACGTACAGCTTTCGGCATATGACCGGCGGAAAAATTCCAAAAAAATTAAAAATGTTATTTTCCAAAAGAAATCAAAATGGCGTCCGGAAAATTAACGGTGCTGTTCTGTGTTTTTTTTTTTGTCCTGATAAGCAGTTACAGTGTGTAATACCCCCATTAGGCGATAACTGCAAGTTGACTCCATTTCTTGTATTTTTTTAGTCTGTTAAAACTAGATTTTTCAATTTGTGCTTTTTTGGACATGTTTCACAGTTACAGGCTCCAAACTTGACTGGCATATCGAAATTGGAAAGCTTTACAAATTTGGTTATGACACTTTGTCGTACCTCCAACGATTACGCCTCAGATTGCCATGAAAGCATACATTTTGGGGTCCTCTTTTCAACATTTCAGCACATTCTTTTTGTTTGTCCATACTTCTATGACCGGAAGAATCGTGAAATTTGGCATGCCATTTGCCACATACAACTTGTCACATATATGCCAAATTTCATGATCCTAGCTGCCCATTAAGTGGGTAAAAGGGGTAAGAAATATGTGAGAAATGTACAAATCTTATATCCCTACATGAACTGTTTTATTTACAGAGGTGGATTCTGGTGTCGGAAACTTGGCGTGATTTTGAGTCTTAATTTTATAGTCTTTGTGCCGCTTATTGTATGCGAGTATTCGGATGTTATGCTGTTTTATAATGGTATGTTGCTTTCTATTTTTCACGGTATGCTTTCTCACTGTTTATAGATTTGTTTTCTGTTAATAGAATATTTCTGTTTGCCAATTTCTATCTGCTTTTTGTCATTTTTACCATGATCAGCAACCTAAATTCACAGACAAATGTTACGAACTCTACAGACTGTCACATTAGTTTATTTGGTTATCTAATTAATTAATTAATTAATCTTTCTGGTGAATTGGGCAATCTTATTTCAATAAAGTTAGTTTTTTGGCTTTCACGACCAATATAACCCCACACAAGACACGGCGTAAACCTAGAAAAGTTGCTGAGTTTTAATTGCTTGGCCGTGAAAGTCAATATACAATCATTTTGGAAGTTTTTATAGGGAGGTGGAAGACTGTTTGAGCGTCCAGCTCTCGCAGTAAAGTACCGGAGGTGCACTAGATTACAATTGAGGTAGCGCGTAGTTCGCTACTCCTTCGGGGGCCCGCAAATGGACAACTAGAGCTCGCTGATGAGCCATATCGAAGTTGCTAGGCGAAACCCCGCACAAGGCACGGCATAAACTTAGAAAATGTGCTGTGTTTGAAACTGGTTTAGTTATTATTACTTGGAATGATTAAAGTTTGTTACTGTTAATCATGACATGAATTTCAATCTTGATTATTATTAATATTATTATATAATATTATTACTATTACACTACTAAGAAGGTACCGTGTTGATATTACTTACTGTGGATATGACAATTGCTACCAAGTTTGATGTATTTTTAGCATACTATTGTTTTTAAATATGGTATGAAGACATTAAACGATGGGTGTTCAATATTTAAGATAGGTTACTACATAGAAACTGATGTTTATTTCCAATATATACTCACTTTCCTACCTCTGATTAATAATTGGGTGAGTGAAGATGCTTGTAGTCTGCACAACATAGTGAAAATGGAAAGAAGCTTGTAGTTGACATGTCCTTGATTCCCACGAAAATGAGACATGGGACCTCCTTTCTTACGTGGTTTCTCAACCTAGTACAGTACATGATATTTCAATCCGAAAATCTTCCACGCTTTGGCTGAGAATTAAACTCCGTCAGCCTTGGTGAGAAGCAAGCAGAGAGACTACAGCATCAACACGGTACCTTCTTAGTAGTGTAATAGTGATAATAATATATAATAATATTAATAATAATCAAGATTGAAATTCAAATGTTATTTGATAACCATATAAAGAACTAAACGACAAAAGAATATGAAAACGGTGATTTTACGTTAATCTAGCATTATAAATATGCGTAATGTTGTCAACCAATTACTGGAGGTTAATCGTTCATGTACGTCTGTTAGTTCCACGAAATTTATAGTTTCAGGGAATTGTTACAGGGTTACTTTATTATATTCTGAATGGCAACGCTTCGCCATTTTGGAACACGTTAGTCGCTCCACAGAATCTGAAACGGACTGTTCTAATAAAACTTCCCGCCATGTTATAACTGGCAATAGGCTAAAGGGCCTTTCTTAACAAAACTCCTGGCCATGATAAAACTGGCAGTAGGCGAGAGGACCTGCCTTGATATAATGAGCAGTAGGCTGGGGGATTTACTTAACGAAATTCCCTGTAATGATATATAAGTGGCAGTAGGCAAGGAGACCTGCCTTAACGAAACTCCCCACCCTGATTTAGCTAGCAGTAGGCTTGGAGACTTCACAAAACTAGCTGCCATGATAGGCCTATACCTGGTACAGTCGAACCTCCCTTCTGCGGACACCGTCGGTTCCAAGGGAAAATGTCCGTTACGAGAGGTGTCCGCTGAAACAAGTTTGTAAAAATAATCGAACATTTTAACGGCAAAGTACATCCACCTTAAACATAAACATACATATCTTTATTTTGATTATTCTAAGTCATTTCTGTTTAAGTATTTCCTTGGGAGTTATTACAAGTGATGTTACATAATGTACAAACATTACAGCTTCATGAAGTAATCATTAAGATTTGTCTGTGTAAATTTAGCACATGTTTTCTTAACTGCGATATTCTTGAAAAGGAAATAAAGTCTGTTAAATGGTTCCATTGTATTATCGCCGTACTCGCAATCCAGCGTGACACACAAATTCTTTATCTGTTGAAGCATATTTAGTCTTGTTTCGAGGTCTAAACACGTTCGTCCCTTGTTACTCATGTTCACTCGACGACTGAAATGCTACGGTATTTCTGTCTCGCTAATTAGTGCATGTACTGCAAGTCTTTTCCTTCTCAAGTTGACTACCTGAGCTCGACCTTATCGGTAGCAATCTTGAGTTACGAATAGAATGATGCAAGCAGGGAAGAAAATCCCCCAGGTAACTAGTGAGTAAACAGTCACTGGCAGCAATCCTGGACAATTAGAATTCTCGGAATGTACACCAGTAGGTAGAACACCATAACGAAAGGTTTGGAAAGAGGAATGAACAGAAGAATTAACTTTACGGCTACTACAGCATTGCGATGTAGCCTGCATTTCACTCTCTCTCTCCTTTGACTCGAAATAGGTGTAGTACAGACATTCAAGAGGGATTTCCGTATGTCTGCAGAATGGTTTTAAAAGAAAGGATGACATGGTCCGGTGTAAAAATGTCCTGCAGCGTGTGAACTGTCTGCTTAGGTCAAGTGGACGGGTCAGATGGCGATGTCCGCTGTCCGGACTTCAAGGTGTCCGCTGAAATGAGGCTAATTGAACACTTTTCTTATGTAAAATAAAGTCGGTTCCAAGGAAAAATGTCCGCATAGGTAGGTGTCCGCTGAATAAGGTTGTCCGTTACGGCAGGTTCGACAGGAGTAGATAAGGTGATCTGACTTAACTAAACTACCCCACTGATATAACAGGCAGTTGACTAGACTCCAGAGGACCATCTATGTCCTTACAGAATTACAACAAAGCATTGAGCCATTACTCCTTCAAATGTAAATAACTTTATATAGAAAGAACTGAGGTGTCAAAGAAAAGAGACAACAACACTATTAAAAGAATAAATTCAGTTTGAAACTAAACATGATCAAATAATTAGTATTGTATTTTATAGACGTAAGGGCACGTGAATAAAATCCAAAAATTTGACACGCAATAAAGATGTGGGCCTTTATGTTCTGAAGACACTACTGTGTAAACTATAAAATTATTACAAAACCAAGCTAAAATTACATTCGGCCCATTAACTCGATAGGTGACTTCCACTGATAGACTACAGTAAGAATGTACCTTAAAGGAAAAGGTGTGTGCAGCATATTCATCTTTTTTTAAATTTATTTATTTACAAATTCAAAGCAAAGAAGAAACAAATTATGAATGATATGTTTTAAACACATCATCCCACTACTGATCCTATAACACCCAGTTTGTCAAATGCACCTGGGGCTTGGGGACAAAGCCCCCAACGAGCCCTAAGTTTCCCAAAAGCAAACCACACTCAATAATACTAGCTTACTGTAAATAGTTTTTGCAGTTGAGTAAGAGTATGTTCAAAAGTTTAAATATCTGCTAAGAGGGGATGTACATGATCAGCTTTTTCCTAATACATATGCTGCTTCTTTTCCCTCGATTACTTACGAAGCAATAAGATCATGTTAAAATAATGGAAGTTGTAAATAGCAATGATTTTATATAGCCTAAGGCTTGTAACTGTAATTGTCAATGTAGTTCATTTATTTTTAGACCATTTTCTATTTATGAAAAAATAGGCTTATGAGATCACCTTTTGTGTGTGTGTGTATGTGTGTCCCCCTGGAATAACTTCTAAATGGCTGGAGTGATTTCAATGAAACTTGGTAAGGTCATAGCACCATTTTGGCCTACCCTGACCGTGTCCTTCAAATTGTATTACGTCTCACCAATCCAACAGAGCGGCTGTGCGAAATACTTCACCAGCATTCAATATCTCCCAAACTATTACCGATATCACCATGAAATTTTGTACGGTGATATAGGGCACTACTAAAAGTTCATTTATGCAACTTTCAAAAACGTGGTAGCCACAAAACCAACATGGCGACAAAGCAAAGTTGAGACTTTTAAATAGACTTTTCTCGAGATTTAACCATCCAAACTCTATGAAACTTGGTACTGGCATCAAATTTAGTTCAATTGTTTACATTACCTCAAGATGGCGGTTGTGCGAAATATTTCACCGGCATTCTATATCTCCGAAACTATTACTGATATCAATCTGAAATTTTGTACGGTGATAAAAGGACACTACTACAAGTTTATCTATGTAACTTTCAAAAACCTGTGAAGTACGAAAAACATGGCGGCCAAGTGAAGTTGAAACATTTTAATAGACTTTTCTCGCGATTTAACCATCTGAGTGCAGTGAAATATGGTACAGTAAATGTTTATGCCTATCGTAATGCACTGGCATCTAATTTAGTTCAATTGTTTACATAACTTCAAAATAGCGGCTATGCGAAATTTCAAAATTTATTTTTTATTTTTTGTGTCTTAATCATGCGATCGAAGTGAAAGTTTGTATAATGAACCTACGCAATAATTTTTCTTTAATGGTACATAACTCTATGGCCTATACATATAACAATCCAACATGGCGACCATCCAAAATATTTAGACGGTTCTCAATATCTACAAATCTTTTACACCAATGAAACTGAAGTGTTCCATGTTCATAGAGGCTATGTACATAAGTTCACCTATACGACTTTCAATAAACTGGTGAGCACAAATCCAATATGGTGGCGACGCAAAGTATAAATATTTAAATGGACGTTTCTCGCGATTTAACCATCCGAGTGCAGTGAAACTTGGTACGGTAAATGCTTATACAAATGTTAATCCACTGGCATCCAATTTATTTCAATTGTTTTCATAACCACAAGATGGCAGCGAAATTTTAAAATCTAGTTTTTATTTCTTTCGTCCTAATCATGCGATTGAAGTTTGAATACTACACGTACACAATAATCTTCATGTATTAGTACATAACTCTAAGACCTACATATATAAAAATCCAACATCGCGACCAACCGAAATATTAGACGGTTCTCAATATCTACGAATCTATTACAGAAATCGAACTGAAATTTTGTATGTTGATAGAGGCAATTAACATTAGTAGGATATATGAAAATAGGCTTTAGTTCTTCAGGGAACTACTTGTTATACATTGTCTATTGCAACTGTAAGTTGTCTTGACATCAATAAATCATTATTTGTTTGTTAATTTATTCTTTCATTTCACATTTACAGTTAGTCTGTTTTGCAATATGCATTTTACAGAAATGGATCGCACTGCTAAAGAGCTTGGTCTGTCGTTGTTACACCTACCATGGATGTGAATTCATGCTGAGATTTTGCACAGAACTAGCCAAATATCCAAAACCAAGGCTTCGATTTAATAATGATTGGGTTGGGACAACATCCATATACGACACTGAAAATGGCAGGCTACTGGTTACCGTTAGAGATGAAAATCTGGTAAGTTACCTTATGTGATAGTCTTCTATTGTGAAATGTTCTTAATCTATTTTTCAATGTTCTTTAATATATCACATGAAAGACACATCATTGAAAAATTGTCTCCTAATATTGTTTAATGCCCATTTGCATCATTATGTACCACTGCCCTTCACATGATTGGGCAGTTAAATTTTCAGTCTTACATATAACCATCAAAGTTACTCTTTTACATTAAGCTGCTGCCAACCTCTGGCAGAAATTTTGGTAAGGCAAGTTTAAGACCCAGGTCAAGAAGCATGTGAAATTGCTGATGTAAACTCATCTCTGGTTGTGATTCAATTTTACAGTTTGTCTCCAAGCTTAAACCAATGCTTGTCAGTTTTTGGACAAGCCTGAACTTCGTGACCACAGTGGCATGCAGCTGTTCTGCTCAACTAAGTGCAAAGTATAGTTCACCAATTTTGGCAGCTTGTTACAGATATACTCTATACTATAGTGCTGATATATATATTCTCTTAAAGTACCCATAAGTGTACAAAACTATGACCGACCTGCCCTCTTCAAAAATCATGAAATTGTAACATAGCATATGTAGTGCTGAAATATCAACATTTTCATTTCACAATGTTTTGCTTTACAGTGTCCAGTCTAGTCTGCAAGACTGTTTGTAAACTAGTCACTTCCATTATCCCCTATTAGCAGTTAGTACTACGGCCTCCTCTGCTTCTCTTACCTTCTGTAGCAGAGCTCATTAACATGGTAATTAATTTCTCCTCCCTCGTTATCATTAGGGCTCGGATTTTTAGGTGCTAAAAATCAGGAAAATATTTATTTTTTATGTATTAAAAATACCTGAAATATGTCACAAAGAAGTAAAAATATTTAATTATAATTTTATTTATTAATGATGTAAATAATATGCAATGCTCACGAATGCAATTTATTCTATGTCTCACTGACTGCTGAAGCATTACAATACACAACGAGACACATCTTCAGGTTGTCCATCACAAATGACCGACGATTATCGCGAAACACTTATTCTGAAGGCGCGAAACTGCGGCAATATGTTTCTTGCCCTTACGGTGTTGTGTAACTTGAGATCGCTGTTCAGCCTTGATTGATTTCCCACCTGGTTGGCAGAACAGAACGCCCCCATCAGAAGTAAAATTATCTTTAAATTCAGCCACATACGGCTGCAGACGATAACTTGTAGTTGTTTTTACTTTAAGCATCGTAGAACTGACTCACACTTCACTGTACCAGAAATGAACTGCATTTGAGTGACACTGGTTCCAGATAGCTGGGGGAGGGGAGGTCTTAGCACGTGGTGCAATATGGTGATGGACAAGGAAATCCCTGTCTTCCACAGTGAGTGGCACGGGGCGACAAGTTAAGAATAACTCGGTTGCAAGCTGACCTGAAGATTAGATAGCTCACTGAAAGGTCTAGCATACTGATTCTGAAAAATGTAAATATTATGTCTTTTTATGTGCTAATAAGTGAAAAGCAGGAGTTTATGTATTTATAGAAAATATGCTTAAAATATGTATTTACATAAAAAAATATTTATTTACCTAAATATCCGAGTTATTGTTATCACATGACCCAACCATCTGAGTTGGTTCATACGAACAGTTTCATCTGACGTGTTCATTTCTAACTTAGCCTTTATCTCTTCATAACAAGTACCCTCCTGTTATTGCTCCCATCTATTTGTCCCAGCAATCATTCGTGCTACCCTCATATCGGTTATCTTAAGCTTATGTATCAGATATCCTGAATCTTCCCAGCTCTCACATCCATAGAGCAATGTCAGTCTAAATACTGAGCGATGTAGGGAGAGTTTTATCCCCACACTAAATTCTTTCTTGCAGAATACTGTAGATTGCAAATGGTAACTCACTGTATTGGCTTTTCTGCACCACAACTCCATTTCTTTCCCCATACTGCCATCCGCAAAGAATACACAGGTCCACCTTATCTCATTTAGTTGCTCCTACCTGTCATTCTATTTTCTTGTGTTTCTTCCCTACTGACAAAACCTTTCTTTTAGAAATGCTTATTTTCATACCATATTCCCTACAGGGTGTCGAGCGATACGGGATATGCGGGAAATATACGGGAGTTCTGCATTTGATCCGGGAAATCTTGAAAAGTCTCATAACGCCAGACTTCTTAGCCACCGAACGCTCGGTCGAGTCCTGCCGCTCAGCCTTTTATTTTGCCTGCAGACAGCACCGCCATCCGTATTGTGCGCCACCGCCGCTTAGGGTACTAAGGGGGGTGAGAGCCCAGCACACGTCACGTTGCGGTAGCTTCGAATGCAACTGCTTTGCCTGGCCGACCGTCGGCCGTACCCCATCTGCGCCACACTCGTTGCTAGACAATCACGGACAGGACTCTGCCTGCATTGTTATTCACCGACAAGACCAGTTATTTTCATGCAGAGCTGATATTTTTGTCAATGGGTACGTTTGCAAAGCTCAATGTGATCGGGAAGGATATTCAGCGGAAGTAGGAACCATTGTGCTACCTCACCTTTCGCCTAGGTCTCCATTCGTCACTGAAACGAGATTTTAGTGGTTCCTTCGAGGTCGAGTGGGTACTGTGGAACAATGCGGGTAGGTACTGTATTGCGTTGTTACACAATCAACACAGCTGTCGGCTGTTTGACACGTTTCACTTTATCCTCGCTGTCGAATATCGATAAATATTGTGATGTTACGAAATCGGTGCGGTCCGTTTGACAAGGCGAAGTCGGGCACGGATAAATATCACGATGTTATGCAATTGACGCCACTCTCTGCCATTCGAAGAGATTCCTGTTATCTTTGCGGCCTCCTTGAGACTGGAATATTAAGATGTTACGCAATCCACACCACTCGCTGTCCGTTTGACGAGATTCCCGTTGTTCTCGCGGTCGGGCAGGGATAAATATCACATTGTTATGCAATCGATGCCACTCGCCGTCCATTTGACGAGATCTCAGTTCTCGCGGACAGACACGGAGAAATGTACGTTATCGACGCCGCTCTTGGCAGTTTTACGAGATTCCCGTTGGCCAAGCAAATTGGGAGGTGGCAAGTTCGAAGTCGGGCATGTTCGAATGTGGCGAGTGTTTATCGGCACCACCCGCAAGCGGGATGACTTAATTCTCGCAGTTTCTACTCTGTGGTCTCGAGTTTACGGTTGAAGCGGGGTCCGACTTTGGAAAAGTCGTGAGTACGGTACGCAATTGGATGTGATCGGCACCGTTCGTTTATGACAATATTTCCGGTGACTTTCCTATCGCATGTTATACTTCATCGTAATCTGGATAATGACCAATCCAGATGGTCATTATTTGTCTCTAGAACGTATTCAGACGTCCCATCATTACTGTCGCTATGAAGTTGCACTTATGATATAAAAACTTGATTCGCGCTTTAAGATTCATGTTTCACCCATTGGGTATGCAAACTCTTTAGTCTCAGAGAGATATAATACGGGAATTCGGATGATTTTCGTTTGGGAAATACGGTACAGGAAATATTCGGGAATTTAAAAACGGGTCACCACTCGACAACTAGTCCCTACATTTCTGTTATTTTACTAGTTTCCTAAGCACATTTCCATATATTAGGCTACTAGTTTCTTAAGATCATTTATCAGACTGACTGTCCTGATCAGACCTACTGACGACCATTTTAACACTTTCTTTTGTTCTTCACTTTTAGCAAGAGTTTCTATTTCTATTCAAGCCTGCCCATACTTATTTCCTTATTTTACTCTTTTCCAAATTGAAGCAAAGCCACCTGGTTTCATGCAATCGATACTTCTGATATCTTAAGAATACGTAGAGAACTTTTTTCAAATGTCCAGTGTGTTTCAAGTCTTCATAAGGTTTTCCATAACATTATGTTATAATCAAATACAATGAATTGACTTCTATGACTAGTCTCTTCATCTTCAAGAGGACTCAAAGACTTTCCAATTATGACTGTTCGACCAAGAATAGTGTGTTCATTTCAAATTTTGCTTACTACTACTTGCATCAACTTGTTGATGAGGAATGCATGTTAGTTTGAAACATGTACATTTCTTTGCTATAACTTAGTTTTCAAAATGTATTGTCTAGGCAGACAAATTAATAAATGTTTTCTTCCATTCTTAAATTTCATTCCTCCCTTTCACTTCAGATTTAATTTCACTCCAAGATTCATTCATTATCATTCATTCAACTACATCAATTTCAACATTGTCATAAACATCTTGCTTACTTTCCTCATTAATACTTTTTCAATTATATTACTTTTAAAATATTTGAAGTTTTATAATGGTTAATATTTTCAATTGAATTCCTTTTCACATTATTTCATTGAGGAAATTCTAAATGAAAGAAAAAATAACTGAAGTTACCAAGAATACACTCATTCACTGTTAGAGCGAATCAACCTTGTTGTGGAAAACTTGTTGACTAGGATTGTGAAACAATCTAGATGCCTTGCCCACCTCACTACCTAACTCTTGAAAGACCATATACTAGTTCCAAATAATTTCTTACATACATTTACATTTGAGACCGTTTTGCCTTCCAGTGCCCAGTCTAGTCTGCAAGCCTCTGTTTGCGAACAAGTTGCCTCCATGATCCCCAGTTACCAGTTAGTACTGCGACCTCCTCTGCTTCTACACCTCTCGATTTGAAATCGTTCAACACAGAATCTAACCATCGCCCCTCACTGAATCTATCAACCTCTACTTCTCTTACCCCTTTTCACCAAACTCATTAACCTCTTTGGTAAGTTCTCCCCACACATTTCTTTTCACATGGCGCCACCATGTGAGTCAGCTCATACAAACAGCTTCATCTAGAGCAGCGATTCCCAACCTTTTTTACGTCGCGGCACACTGACTTAAGTCCACATGTAGTCACGGCACACTTGATTTGCGTACCGGTATTTCAATATGTTTTATTATGATATAGTGGCATAGTCTTTGCATGGTAAGACTTAAATAATTATAAATAGCTTGTTTTAACGGAAAAGGGATCAATATGAAAACTGCATTTTGGTATAAATAAACATATATTTCAATATTGAGAGGAAACAAAATCATGACAGTACAATACAAAATTCATAAAAGGTGATTTATGATGATAAGTGTGAAGCTAAAACTCACTAGTGCTAGTGGGATATTTGTGCCTGATGTCCTTTCATTAAAAGATCTTTTCTGGGTTGGATGGTTGACGAGCACACCCTCATGTCGTCTTCCAAAGTCTTCAGCTGTGAATGATTTTTTTTTCTTTATGGCATTCATTGACGAGAAGGCGGCCTCGCAGATATAAGACGTTGAAAATGGTATTATTGCTTTCATTGCCTTTGAGATTAACGGACATTCTGATTCATTTATCAGAGGGATCCAAAATGATTCAATGTCAACATTCACGTTTAGATTTCTTCAATTTCGACTTTGCTTCAGCTTCTTCAACCAATTTACTGTACTGCAGTTTAAGACTGCGATCATTTCTGACATCTATCAGTTCACTCTCTTCATCAGTACTAAGAGATGCAGTTTCATATGCAGAATCAATAAAAGGATTCCTCACACAGTCCATTGAAGATACGTCAAGAGATGGAAAATATTTGTTTATGTTGTTTTCAAGCTGACATACGCTTTTCAAAATTAGATCGGAAATGTTCAAATCAATGTGGCAATCTTTTGAGGTCAAACATGTCCCATGTTTCTTGTTTTTCTATTTTGGATATCTACAAAGAAAGCTTCTGTTGGAAAAAGTTGATTTTGTCTGTAGACGTGAGACTGTACTCTCGCTTTACTTGCATGCCTTTATTCAAAACATATAATTTCTTAAATATATCGGCTAAAAACGCCACTTTGGAACACCAGGAGTCATCACTAAGGAAATTGGCATACTCTGACTCTTCACAGATAAAAAATACTAAAATAACTCCTCTCTGAGTTCATAGAATCTTTGGAGGACATGTCCGCGGAATAGCCATCTTACTTCTGTGTGCAACAGCAACTGGGTATGCTCAGCATCCATAGCAGAACACAAATTGTTAAATAACCTAGCTTTTAAAGGCATACTTTTAATAAAGTTTACCATTTTCACAACAGTCTTTAAACATTCTTCGAGCTCAGGGACCAGAGACTTGGCAACCAGAGCTTCTCTATGGAGAAAGCAATAAGTAAATATAGTATCTGGATTTTCTTTCTTTACAAGTGATAGAAATCTTGTCAAATGGCCCACCATTGCGGGGCACCCGTCCGTAAAAAACACTCAAAGAAGACTTCCAAGATAAACCAGCAGCGACAAAATAGTTATTTACTAGCTGAAAACTGTATTGTCCGGATGTTGTTTCAGGTTGATCCTTGCAAAACAGAAACTGCTCAATTACTTTGTTTTCATTTATGAATCTGACGAATGCTAGAACGTGGGATTTCCCGGTTATATCTGTGGACTCGTCCACTTGGAGAGGGGAAAAAGAAAACGCTGCTTTATGTTTTACATTGACATGGGCCTCAACATCTTTGGACATGTCTTCAATATGCCTACTTATGGTATTATTAGAAACAGGAATTTTCCTAACCTCTTTTTCACATTTTTCTCCAAAAATGATTTCACAACACGCTAGTAGAATTGTTGTCTCAGCGGTCGTATGATATTTCATGTTTTTACCTATTAGCTCAGCCACGGCATAGCTGGCTTCTTGGGCTTTATCAGACACAGACGATATTTTTTAAAATTTTGAAACCTGTGTTGATTCATTTACTTGCAGCCTTTTGAAATATTCAACCGGCTTTTCAGAAGCAAATTGATGTTTTAAAAAAGATGTCTTTTCAACTTACTTGGCACCATTGCTTCGTTCGACAGCTGTTCACCACAAATTAGGCATCGAGATGTGGGTTTTTCGCCACCAGATGACGTGAAACCAAAGGCTAAGTAGCTTTCATGATATTGTAGAAAGTTCCCAGAGTCACTATCGCCATTGCCACAATGTTTACGTTCATTAGGCCTACTTTCCAAAACATGAGTCTTCGCACCAATATGGATATTATTTTCACTCGAACTCGATTTAGAACTTGTACCAGGTAATTTGTTTTTCTTAATAATTATAAAACTATCCATTTCAATACGTAAAAACAACACTAGCTCTAACTACAACTTCACTGGCACTAACAGTATGGTAGTGAAGAATAAATCAGAACGCTATTTGACAGTTTGACGTTTTACCAAGGCATTGCAGGGCTGTCACCCCTAGCGGAGAAATATTGAACTATTAGAAGCGACTAACTCGGTGCTGTACCCTACACAGGTGAATGCTTAACTATAACTATTGTGAAACATAACAGAACATTGTTCTACAGTTATAAGGCACACTGCGCTGTTGATCGTTCTGTATATAAGTGGTAAAATAACAAAACTTCAATAAAAATATTGCCGGGAACTGTCACACTGTCTTGTCTACGAGTAAAATTTTAATCCACGTATCCAAGTGATTATTATATCCAAGTGTTGCAGAAATTTCGCGGCACCCCAGTTGGGAATCGCTGATCTAGGGTATTCATTTCTAACTAGGCTTTTATCTCTTCATTACGTGTACCTTCCTCCCATTGTTCCCATTTATTTGCCCCAGCAATCATTTGTTCTACCTTCATATCAGTTACCTCTAGCTTACAGTATGTATCTGAAATCCTGAATTTACCCAGCTCTCACTTCCACACAGCAATGTCTGTCTAAATACTGAACAAGGTAGGAAGAGTTTTGTTGCAACACTAACTTCTTTCTTGCAGAATACTGCAGATCGCAACTAAGAACTCGACTGCATTGGCTTTTCTGCACTTTCTGCACACAGCCTAAGTACTTAATATGGTCCACCTTCTCCAATTTAGGGGACAGATGACCTCGTAGTTCCGCCCCTTAAAACAACATTAACTAACTTCTCCAATTTTGTTCCTCTTACCTGGCAGTCTATTTTCTTGTGCATCTCCCTACCGACATAACCTTAGTTTTTGAAATGCTGATTTTGATACCATATTCCCTACATTTGTGTTCAAATTCTAATGTTGGCTTGGAAGCTTCAACGGAGTCTGTCATTACAACCAGGTCATCAGCATAGGCCTGACTGCTTACCTTGGTTTCCACCTATTTGAATCTCACCCAGCCAGTTTGTCTTTCAGCAAATGGTCCATTTATAAAATCAAAAGCAGTGGTGAATGATTACAGCCTTTTCTCACTCCGGTAAGAACCTGAAACCAACAACTCATCCTACCATCAACTCTCGCTGCAGCCTGATTATCAACATAAATTGTTTTGATTGTCTGTAGCAGCCTTCCCTCGATACCATAATCTCGGGATGCTCAGCATCTTTTCCCTTGGTAATATATCATATGCCTTCTCTAGAGCTACAGAACACAGCATAAATGTCTATTCCTCATGTGGCATTTCTCATTAACTTGACACATACTCTTAAGATTTTCCAACCTTGTTAAATATACGGATGTTTTAATTCTGCCAAGAATAATAATGTATTGTTTTAACTTTTTTGAAGGGATTAAAATATTTTGTTAGATTCATTTCATTTTTACCCAAAATCTCTCATAGATTTAGCAGAATACTGACTAAATAGATGTGGCAATTTTGTTATTTACTCTGTTGCAGTTATATGATAAAAAGAAAGAAACTCCAAGAAAACTCCTTTTACCTCGAGGAAACCAATTGGTATCACCATCTAAAGTTAGGGTGTCACCACTTTTTCCTGATATATATCTTTGTGATAACTGTGATGCAGAATTCAAGACGTTGGATGAAGTGAAGGTAAGATGATTTTTTATTGAAATTGAATTGTTCTACCATACTGGATATTTGGTCTGTTAGGACCCAAAGAAATGGCTGAATTGATTGTGTGAAGTGAGGAAAAATCTAACTTGGCATGCATGTCAGTAAACAGACAAGAGATAACGTGAATTCACTGAAAAGAAAGGTAACATTGTCTCATTTCACTGTAAAATACACCCAGTAGGCCCTTCATAATAAGCACACAGGTTTTAATGTGCGTTCTGAAGAAGTATTAGTGTGTGCATTCCTTTGATACCTTCTTGTATAAAGTTACACATTTGTTTGCATCATGATTCTTGCTATTGTCAGCTATGCTATCACAGAGGTGCCAACTATTACGGATTGTCCATAATTATTACGGATTTCACCTCACGATTACGGCATTACGGTCAAGGAGAAATTATTATGGAAAAGTGACATTATCACGGGGGAAAAAAATACATTTCTATGAAGAAAAAAAAGGAAAGTTACAGGGTGTCTAAAGGTAACTAAAAGTAATGGAAAAGTAGCTAATTTTACAAACAGGAAACTAAAGTAACGAAAAGTAGCTAATTTTTATGTCTGGATAGTTGGAGGTAACGAAATTTCGCTGAGGTCGGTTTAAATCATTTAAACTCGTGCCACTAGGCTCACAGATTGTGATGGAGCAAGTTTCACGCAAGCAGCGCTGATCTCGGGGAAATGCATACCGAGGATACTTTGAGTGGTATACATCAGTTCAACGTATATTTTCGGCATCAAAGAGTTTTTAGTTTTGTATGAAATATTTTTCTGTATTATTAGGAAACCTGACTTTCTGCGAGACGTTTCTTCGCGAAAACTTCCGAAACTAAACAGACACCTCTCATTTCTGTTATTGACCTCTAAATTTGGAGACTATCTCAAATTGAAGTACAGAAATAACTCGAAATAATTTAATATCTCAATCTTGCAAAATGATTCAGTTTCGAGGGGAAAAAATGGCGTAAAATCTTCGAAATACATATGTTTTAAAAATCTATCCGTCTCAAAATTTTGCGACATCCAGTACGGTTAATGAGAAATTCCGTTATGTCGATTTTTCCTTCGTACTTTGGTTCCATCGGATAATCTAATCGGCTATCTCGAAAACTTGTATGATTCAAATTCGAAAGAGAAAGTGCCCTCGTCGTATTATTCATGCAATCCTTGCAGAATAATTCGTAATATTCGATACCTACTTCGAACGTTCATCCTCCGAACTCGCATGCTCAAGACAGCCAGCTGACTGCACGACTTGCCTGCGGGAATCTCGTCAAACGGTCCGAGATCGATGCCAGTTGCGTAAAATCATAAAACCCATGCCCAATCGCGACACATGTGACCACGAGGACTGCGGGAATCCTGTCAATGATGATTGGGCACCCATCACAAAACATTCCGAAGCCCACTCGCCACTTTTCCGATGACCGTATACCGTACGGGGAGCGAGAAGTGGGTTAACCCACTTACAAATGACAGTCTATGTAGCATCGTGATGCTCATTTCTCCTCGTCATCTACCACGAACTCCCAATCACAGTAAAGGGACAGCGGGAATCACGGCGCCGACTATACATGTCCATAACTGCTCGTGAATTTTAACCATGCCCAACCTCGAGCTTGCCTCCACTATTCTGCCAGGACAGATAGACAGGCAAACAATCGTTGAACGGCTGGGTGTGGTGCCGATTGCATATTATCGCGTTCTCAGTGACCAACCGCGAGAACATCGTGATTCTCGTGAAACGGCCGATAGCGGCAGCGATACATCTCGATATTTTTCCGCATTAGATGACGAGAACAAGTGGGTTATTGTACAGCATGGGGCACCGATTGCGTAATTATGCTATATTTTTTCGACTGACTAAAAGTGACACCGATTATGTATTGAGCCCGTTTAGACCAAAGTCCAACGACCCCATTTTGCAAATTTCCTAAACATGTTCAGCACGAGACAAAAGCTATCTCGGTCTATCTGGGCGAAAACTAGGTAAAATCTGGCTTCACTGATATTGGTAATATACAAGTAAGGTAGGAAGAGAAATAATCGAAAATAGCACAATTCATTAAAATATCTCAATTTATTTATAATTAAAAATTTAAATCTTTGGCATAAATCATCAAAAATAAACAAAACACTCACACATAAAAAATCAACACACCACAAAAATTAAATAACACTCCTACTCTTCGACGAATGATGTCCAGAAAATTGTCAGTCCATTCTGGTATCATAAAAAATTTATATTTACGCACTTCTAGGCGATCATGATTCGGTAAGAGTTCTAATGAACCCTATCTATACACTCACAGTTTTCCATTTCTGAAGATTGATCTTTGATTGTTTAAGTATTAGACAAATATTTTATGTTTCATTTCAAAAAATTGTATCACTTTCACCTGCATAATGTGCTTACCAAAAATTAATAATTATGGAAGATTATTGCACAAAATTCTTTTGTAGGATTATGCAGTAGTATAATATTAATATTCGGCTAACATGGTGGCCGAATGTTAATATTATTTGCATTTATGTCTTTGTTTCATTGAACAATTTGTTTATAATTTTCATCTTTTTAGAGTAATATGATTTTTTTTATTCACAATTGGTCTCTCATCACCAATGAATTATTTGATAACCATCTCAAATTATGACATATAAATAAACACAAATTATTATTATTATTAACAATAAAAATTGTTATAATTTTCTATAATTCATTTAATTAAATTTCTCATCAAATAATTATTATTTTCACTCTCAGTTAATCTTCAAAATATTTAAATTTCAAAATATTCATAACAGAATTTTTTATTATTATTATTATTATTCGTGAATTTTCTACAAAATTATTTATAACAGGTGACCCTCAAAATTAGTTCACAAAGATAGGCATTAAGTTAGTTGACTGATTCAAAATTTATTATTATTATTTCAGGCATTCCCAAGTATTTATTATAAACATTCTCATTTATCTTTCATTCTGAGCTCCTGAAAAAAAAAAAAAAACTATAAAAATATCTAAATCACAGTGTATGTTAGTGATTGAAGTTCATTTTGTAGGTTGAGGTTTGATACACACTTTAAAAAAGGAAAAGTACAAAAAGTGTTATAAACTTGGAATTTATAAGGGAAACGGTGATACATTGTTAAAAAGGCGGGAAATTTTGAAATTGTTAATAATTTCCTCATGGATGACCCTCAGTCTCCACATAAATATAAATGCCGACATCCTAGTCGCATAATATTATCAACAATAATCATTACTAGAGCTCGGATTCGAGCATATTTGCATATTTTTTTCCTGAATAGTACACATTGAAAGAAGCCTTTCGGTGGTATTTTCACCTCTCTGGGACCAACAGAATTGAAATTTATCGAGCATATAAATACATAAAACCGTGATTTTCAGAATAGAAGCATATAAATGCATATTCTTGTGGTTTTCGCTTTAATAGTTAGTTTTTCTTCGAATCCCCCCCGAATTCGGGCCCTGACCATCCTTAAGGTTCGAAAACAGAAATAATTATTGAAAAGCCTATCTGGTGGGAAATAGAACCGCAGGTTTTTAACCTTTAGTGAGGTCGTTCTCGTCATTGAAACATTTATTGACTGATTTCAGAAAATCATTCAAAACTGAAAAATTAGAAAAAATTCTTGTTGTACAGACCAATGCAGACCTACTTCATTGACTCGCCTAATTCTGAACATTTTGTAAATGAACTTTTAAACTGTAACTTTTATAAGGAAACTTCTCTTATTTATACTTGAAAAACTTGAATGCGAGTATATTGCAGTGTATCATATATACAATTAGAAAATAAAGCTTGTATATAAAGGTATGGTATGTTATTGTTTTTTTCGTTCCACTTTCCTTTCTATAGTTTTTAACGGTGTTTTTCGAGCATATTCTGCATATTTAACCCCATACAATGGATCTATCGAGCATATAATGGGTTTTTGGAGCATATCTATCGAGCATAAAACACATGGTTTATGAGCATATCTGGAGATTTTATCGAGCATATCGATCCGAGCCCTAATCATTATTAATGATTCTTAATATTTGTTCTCCACAATTTTTTATTTTTTTTTAAGTGTTGTAATATTCCGTCATACAAATTACTGTGTATTCTTGAATTTATCAAGTTTTCCAATGAAAAGCTGTAATTATTCCTGGTCAAAATCTCCCTGCCTCTATTTAACACAAATTCAACTTAGTTGATACATTTTTATTTCCTGCCCCTCCCTCTTCATTCTTACTTGGTACTTTTAGAAACGTTTTCTAAACTTATTCTTTCTTCAAAACTATTGCCATTTGATATTATTTAAACAATCTCATTTGTCTAACCATGTTTCTAAATATAAATAACCACGGTTATTTCTAACTCTGTTAATAAATATTAATTTCTGCTTCACAAATATTGAAATAAATAAATGTTGTTATATTTATCACAGTCCCATAAATATTTAAACAATTTCTATGTTTTTTATTATTATTATTCCTTCTAACCACATAATTATTATTATTATTATTCTTGGCAATCTCTTAAAAATCATTACGATTTTTACAACATTTACAATTATTATTATGAGCCTCCGTGGCTTAGGCGGCAGCACGCCGGCCTCTCACCGCTGGGTCCGTGGTTCAAATCCCGGTCACTTCATGTGAGATCTGTGCTGGACAAAATGGAGACAGACAGGTTTTTCTCCGGGTACTCCGGTTTTCCCTGTCAAAAATTTCATTCCAGCAACACTCGCCACTATCATTTCATTTCATCTGTCATTCATTTAATCATTGCCCCAGAGGAGTGCGTCAGGCCTCGGCAGCCGGCACAGTTCATATCCTCGCCGCTAGATGGGGCTTCATTCATTCCATTCCTGACCCGGTCGGAGACTGGAAGCAGGCTGTGGATTTTCATTTCCATTATGACCCTAGTTATTAAATATTCAAATATAAAGAATTAAACAAAATGTTTAAACCCTCACCTTGATTTAACAAGTATCACAAATTATTTACTACTTTCTCATATCATGATTTTTAATTTAATAACATTACTGCTTATTAATAGTGTAAATTAAATTATGATAATGGTGCTATCACCTTTCAAATAGTTTGACTAACGGTATATCCTCACATAAATAATTATTAATAGAATATTATTCTCTTTTGTTATTACTTCACTGTACTTTATCATTATTAAATAATTAAGGAATTAATTTAAACAATTCAAGCTTCGATCAAGCATCTAAGAAGCTATAAAAAAAAAAATATTCCTATTCCTTTAAATAAATTCGGAATGTCTTATATCAGGAAGACATCAATGTAACTGTTATTCTGACAGTATAGAAAATCGTATATTAAATTGTCAGACCCCGCAATGGTGCTCCATTTGTCGTACTGGACAAATACACATGAAGTTTGACTCGAAGAAGGTGTTGACTTTTTATTATGCATGGTAAAAAGAAATTCTCAACTACAACATTAGCCTAGTAAGAAATACATGTAGAATATCAGCTTACTTCTTTCTTGATGTGATGGTAATGCGTGTCCCTGGTGTTCGCCACTAACTATTAGCGTTGCGGTCTCCCTTGGTCATCAGCGACTCCATTGTCTCGTCTTCGTTGCCCTCCATTGCAAACCTATCCCTGCACGATTTAAGGACACATACTGGCGGTTATAAATGCGCGTACTTAAACTCTCCCGTTAAACATTCTACTGTCCAACATTATGAAATGTTCCATTTCTGAACACGACTTGTTCACTGTTAGAATGTTCATTCGTAGACTGTGATTTCACTGTTCTGTATTGGACTAGTTATGACAGGAACAACTTTTAGCAGCATGAAATTCAGCGAGTTTTGCACTAACAATCTGGTATCTGTGGATGTCGAAGAATGCCTAATATAAGTTAGTCCCTCAGCGAGTAATCGGATATTATCTGCAACAAGTGCGCTAGGCAACACTTGTCCCGCATCGTAGGCTAAACTATTTTCAGGTAATGAGTACTCCTCAGACGTCCCTACCATGTAGATAGTCCCCTCTAATATCCTATAAACTGGCGTGTTGGATAAGCTCCACCTCAATCTGTAAAACAAACGGGACCAGACGTTGGCTAAGTTCCACCCAGACGGGCAAAATCGTGAATAGTGCAAGTGCTTAGTTCACTGCCTATAAATTAAGTCCTGAACACTAGTACAGCGACTATGTTCTTTCGCCGTCTATAGTGAACCCTTGAGAAGAAGCTTAAATGAGACTCTTTTTCAGGGAAGTGTTTCGGTCCATACCGTTGTTGTTATAAATATTTGCTTCTTATAGTATCAAGGTAACATAGGTAAAAATATCAAAAAATAAAAAGAAAGTTAAGCCAAGATTTAACCAAACAAATTTATTCAGATCAATAATAAAATATAAGGATAAGCAACTCCCAAATTTACACCCAACAATTAATTAAATGACATTTATCAAACAAAATCTCTCTGACGAGATGGCATTGAAAATACAGGCCATCAACTGTCCTGTCATACCTTCAACCCATGTGTGGTGATGTGACAAGCATACAGAAATGAAAAAAGTACCATGTTATGCGTGATCCGCGACCATAGGCGTCGGCTGACAAGCTGCGGATCCGCATAATGAGAAGATAGACACTGTCATGGGAACCCACACAAAATCTACACAAAATATATTACAAATACCCGACACTCGCTAGCCTTAATCAACTACAACTGAGATTTCCGAACGAAATCTTTACCAGGTGTCAGAGACATGAACAATTGCCTAAACAGGACTTCACATAATCAAAACAAGTATGAAAACACTTGACTACGCTCAACTGACATCACCTGATGACCGCTGTCACCTTACACAGACGTACAATCAAGGTGTCAAATGTATGTCTACCCCTTATTATTCCCGTTTTCCAACGGGGTCGGGGATGAGATGCGATGGAAATCTTTGTGGCGATGATTTTTACGGTCGGATGCCCTTCCTGACGCCAACCTCATGAGAGGAGTTAATGAGAGATGAAATGAATGATGGTGAATGAAACTGGGCAAGGATGTGGAAGGAAGCGTCCGTGGCCTGTCAGAAGGTACCGTCCCAGCATTTGCCTGGTGTTGAAAATGGGAAACCACGGAAAACCATTTCAGGGTGTCAAATACGAAATCAAAATTACATGTAAAAATAAAAGTACACTGCCCAGTGGCAATTATCTACAGCAAAACAACGTTTACTTTTAACGAGACACATGATAGCAGTCCGTGTGTGTGGACCTTCCCTTTAAGTAAATTAAAGTTTCAACCAAACAGGCATTCTAAATTTACTAGGTCAGGACAAGCCAGCCCTCACAACTCATTAGCGCGTCTTATCTATAGATCTGTGCTCGGTGAGTATCTCGCCTGCCATATGTCAATAACCCAATGCGTAAACAGAATATCTCAGTGCTGCGCTAGGGCAAGTCACCAAGAACGAAGACTTTCTACTGTACTCCAGTAAAATAATGTGTGTGCCAATAAAATATCTAGCCTACCGCATAGCACCAAGAATCGAAGAATACAAGTGTCACCAAATACCAAATTAGTTCCATTTGTTGGGGCGGAAGAAATGAGGAAGGAAAGAGACTGTTGGACTTCTGCCAGAGGAACAGCCTGCTAGTTGGGAACTCCTGGTTTAAGAAAAGAGAGAGCCACTCAATCACATGGTACAGTGATGACTTGACCAGGAAGTCGGTGGTCGACTATATACTGTATGAGAAAAACTAAATAAGAACATCACGGACATCAAGGTTATACCATCGGAGAACCTAGATAGCGACCATCGATTGCTGGTAATGAACCTGAGAGGGAGTAAGGAGAAGAAAGGGACTGAGAACCAGGAAAGACGTATTAGGATATGGAAACTGAAAGAAGAGGGTAGAAGGGTCGAGTACCTCAAAATGGTAAAGGAAGGAATTCCAACAGATGAAGAAAGAGGGGTGGAAGAGGAATGAGCTAGATTTAAGAAGACACTAGTAGGTGCAGCAGAAGCAGTATGTGGGAGGCAAGTAGTAAGAAGAGGTGGAAGGAAACACCATGGTGGAATGAGAAGACAAAAGATATAGTAAGGGAAAAGAATAGAGCCTTTAGGAGGTGGTATCAAAATAGGACGGTAGAGACAAGGGAAGAGTACCAGGAAAGAAAGAAGGAGGCAAAGAGAGTAGTGGCTGAGGAGAGAAGAAAGTGGATTGAAGAGTGGACAAAGATGATGGAGGATAGTGAAGGTACAAAAAAGGTCCTGTATGGGATGGTAAAAAATAAAGAGGCGGAAGGATCCTACGGATTATGTTAGAATGGTGAACAAAAGGGGACAAGAGATAGAAAATAGGGAAGAACTGAAGAACTTCTGAACCCAAATGGAAAAGATGGTGAGGAGGAAGAAATCGGGGAAGAGGAAGATGAACTGCAAACAGAAAAGGACTTAACAGGGAAAGAAGTGGAAGATGCAGTGAACAAGATGAAAGGAGGGAAGGCACCGGGTGTGGATGAGTTGAGTGTGGAGATGGTGAGAGCAGCAGGAGAGGTGGGGATACAGTGGTTGTACCGAGTGATGAGGACAGCATGGAAGGAAAGGAAGACCCCAGAGGACTGGAAAAAGGGAATAATTGTCCCGGTCTTCAAGAAAGGTAGTAGAACAGATTGCAGAAACTATCGGGGAATAACACTGATGAGTCATTGTGCAAAGATCTTCGAGAAAGTTTTGGAAAAGAGAATTAGGACAAGGATAGAAGGAGGGATGAGGGAAGAACAACATGGCTTCAGAGCAGGAAGGTCAACAGTGGATTTGATTTTTGCTGTAAGGCAGTTACAAGAACAGCACTATGAGTATGGAACAGATCTACTGATGGCCTTTCTGGACATTGAGAAAGCATATGACAGTGTATGCAGAAACAAAGTATGGAAGTCCCTGGAGGATAGAGGAGTAGAGAAATGGACTATAAAGAGGATAAAGGAGATGTACAAGGGAAGCGTGAGCTGTGTGAAAGTGGGAGGAGAGAGATCAGACTGGTTGGAACAGAGAAACGGCCTGAAACAAGGAAGTGCACTGTCACCGTTACTTTTCATTGTGGTGATGGATGACATAATGACCCGAGTGGCACAAGTAATTGGGGAAGGAAAGATGAAAGCAATGGTGTTTGCAGATGATTTGATGATTTGGGGAAACAAGGAGGAGGAGGTACAGGAACAGTTGGACGTGTGGGAAGGAATAATACAAGAATATGGGATGAAATTTAGCATAAATAAGAGTGAGATGGTGATCACAACAAGGAAGAAGGAAAGAACCACAACGGGAATAACAATTGGTGGGGAACAGCTGAAGAAAGTGGAGAGTTTTAAGTATCTGGGAAGCCTGATACAAGATAATGGAAGAAACGACAGAGAAATAAATGAGCGGGGGAGACAGGCAGAAGCATTTCGGAGGAGTGTGAGAAGCATGTTATGGAGCAAGGATGTCCCTCAGAACAGCAAAAAGATCATATATCGGACGTACTGTGTCCCTATCCTGACATATGCCTCGGACACCTGGGTTATGAAAGTAAGGGAGAAGAGCAAAATACAGGCCAGTGAGATGAGGTTCTTGAGAAGCAGTATTGGAGCTACAAAGATGGACAGAATAAGAAATGAGAGGACCAGAGAATTAATGAAGGAGGAACCATTACAGGATGGTATAGAGAAATCAAGACTTAGATGGTATGGACATGTAAAACGAATGGAGGAGAAGAGGATACCCAGGAGAGTACATGAGACGAAGTGGAAAGGAAAGAGACCGAGAGACAGGTGGCTGAAGGGGGTGGAAGAAAGCGTGAAGAAGAGAGGAGAAGACTGGACAAGGGTGGAGGCTGATAGATGGTGGGAAGACAGAAGACGTTGGAGAGGCTTGTGTTCCAAACAGACCCGGCCAGTGGCTGGAAACTGTGCAAGATGATGATGATGATGAACTCCCTTGAATTAAAGAACCTCTAATGCACTAAGATGGGGGGATAGGTTCCGCCTGATCAATACAACGTAATTCACATTTAAAGGGTTGTATTACGTGAATTACGTTGTATTGATCAGGCAGAACCTATCCCCCTCTTAGTGCATAATTGTTCAATCAATACGGAACCATGACAAACGAATATAATTAAAGAACCTCGTCGGGGTTGGTTCAGAGTCTCCATAGAGCAACATCTGACGCCCATTATTGCTGCAGTCAGGAAAGCCATGGCTAATTCCTCCGCGCAAATTACACACATTTTGACACAACACACACATAGACACACATGCATCATGGGTTTGACAAAAATACCTGGGGAAAAAAAACCAACCTAATAAATTTCCACCCACACGCTGCGCACCAGATCGTAGATTCGACACAAGCTTCAACACAAGAATTAAATTACCAAAAAACTAGAGAACAGATGGTTCTCCCCAAAATATTTGCACTAGGCAAACTCAAATTAAATAGAGCCTGTTTAATTCAAACGGCTACCAAAAATAGCTAATTTCCACCCATATCTCTTCTTGTTCCAATCTATCAACGCCTCACTTATCACAAGATCCGTAACCCGTGTTCGCAAAAACAAATCACTACACTCAACTACACGTGGCACTTGGATTTACATTACACTGAAATATATTTACAAAGAAACAAATAGTCACGCATCAACCTACATTTACATATAAGTGTCGGAACAGACCCTAACAACAGAAATCAAAAAAAAACCAACACAAGCAAAATCTAAATTAAATTATATACAGTTCCCAGACCAAAATCTACCTACATGATTGAAATAATTCAATTTTTAGTACTCATCCATTCTGCATCTCGATTCAGCTTACGTCACAAGACATGGTCCCACCAGGGCCTCCCTACTCAGCCATAACCATCTTCAGAGTAGGTTCCATGAGCATCATCTTGGTTCCTGACCATGTAGTCGTCATCTTGGACTTCTTAAAGATGAAATGTTCAAACATAAAATATATAAGATGGCATATTGGCTTTCACGGCCGGTGAATTAAAACTCTGCAATTCTTCTAGGTTTGTGCCGTGGCGCGCAGTTCGTCACTCCTGTGGGGGTCCGGGCGGGGTCACCAAGAGCCCGCCGATGAGCCAGCTTGGTGTCCTAGACGAAACCCTACACAAGACACGGCACAAACCTTGAAGAATTGCTGAGTTTTAATTCACTGGCCATGAAAGCCAATGTACTATATTTTTGGAAGCCTTCATAGGGAGGTTAAGGCTGCTTGAGCTTTTAGTTCTCGCAGTCAAGTGTTGCAGTTGCACCTAATACAAAGGGAGGTGGCACGCAGTTCGTCACTCCTGTGGGGGTCCGGGCGGGGACACCAAGAGCCCGCCGATGAGCCAACTTGGTGTCCTAGGCGAAACCCCACACAAAACACGGCACAAACCTAGAAGAATTCTTCTTCTTCTTCATCTTGCACAGTTTCCAGCCACTGGCCGGGTCTGTTTGGAACACAAGCCTCTCCAACGTCTTCTGTCTTCCCACCATCTCTCAGCCTCCACCCTTGTCCAGTCTTCTCCTCTCTTCTTCACGCTTTCTTCCACCCCCTTCAGCCACCTTTCTCTCGGTCTCTTTCCTTCCCACTTCGTCTCGTGTACTCTCCTGGGTATCCTCTTCTCCTCCATTCGTTTTACATGTCCATACCATCTAAGTCTAGATTTCTCTATACCATCCTGTAATGGTTCCTCCTTCATTAATTCTCTGGTCCTCTCATTTCTTACTCTGTCCATCTTTGTAGCTCCAATACTACTTCTCAAGAACCTCATCTCACTGGTCTGTATTTTGCTCTTCTCCCTTCCTTTCATAACCCAGGTCTCCGAGGCATACGTCAGGTTAGGGGCATAGTACGTCCGATATATGATCTTTTTGCTGTTCTGAGGGACATCCTTGCTCCATAACATGCTTCTCACACTCCTCCGAAATGCTTCTGCCTGCCTCCCCCGCTCATTTATTTCTCTATCGTTTCTTCCATTATCTTGTATCAGGCTTCCCAGATACTTGAAACTCTCCACTTTCTTCAGCTGTTCCCCACCAATTGTTATTCCCGTTGTGGTTCTTTCCTTCTTCCTTGTTGTGATCACCATCTCACTCTTATTTATGCTAAATTTCATCCCATATCCTTGTATTATTCCTTCCCACACGTCCAACTGTTCCTGTACCTCCTCCTCCTTGTTTCCCCAAATCATCAAATCATCTGCTAACACCATTGCTTTCATCTTTCCTTCCCCAATTACTTGTGCCACTCGGGTCATTATGTCATCCATCACCACAATGAAAAGTAACGGTGACAGTGCACTTCCTTGTTTCAGGCCGTTTCTCTGTTCCAACCAGTCTGATCTCTCTCCTCCCACTTTCACACAGCTCACGCTTCCCTTGTACATCTCCTTTATCCTCTTTATAGTCTATTTCTCTACTCCTCTATCCTCCAGGGACTTCCATACTTTGTTTCTGCATACACTGTCATATGCTTTCTCAATGTCCGGGAAGGCCATCAGTAGATATGTTCCATACTCATAGTGCTGTTCTTGTAACTGCCTTACAGCAAAAATCAAATCCACTGTTGACCTTCCTGCTCTGAAGCCATGTTGTTCTTCCCTCATCCCTCCTTCTATCCTTGTCCTAATTCTCTTTTCCAAAACTTTCTCGAAGATCTTTGCACAATGACTCATCAGTGTTATTTCCCGATAGTTTCTGCAATCTGTTCTACTACCTTTCTTGAAGATCGGGACAATTATTCCTTTTTTCCAGTCCTCTGGGGTCTTCCTTTCCTTCCATGCTGTCCTCATCACTCTGTACAACCACTGTATCCCCACCTCTCCTGCTGCTCTCACCATCTCCACACTCAACTCATCCACACCCGGTGCCTTCCCTCCTTTCATCTTGTTCACTGCATCTTCCACTTCTTTCCATGTTAAGTCCTTTTCTGTTTGCAGTTCATCTTCCTCTTCCCCGATTTCTTCCTCCTCACCATCTTTTCCATTTGGGTTCAGAAGTTCTTCAGTTCTTCCCTATTTTCTATCTCTTGTCCCCTTTTGTTCACCATTCTAACATAATCCGTAGGATCCTTCCGCCTCTTATTTTTTACCATCCCATACAGGACCTTTTTTGTACCTTAACTATCCTCCTTCATCATCTTTGTCCACTCTTCCATCCACTTTCTTCTCTCCTCAGCCACTACTCTCTTTGCCTCCTTCTTTCTTTCTTTCCTGGTACTCTTCCCTTGTCTCTACCGTCCTATTTTGATACCACCTCCTAAAGGCTCTATTCTTTTCCCTTACTATATCTTTTGTCTTCTCATTCCACCATGGTGTTTCCTTCCACCTCTTCTTACTACTTGTCCTCCCACATACTGCTTCTGCTGCACCTACTAGTGTCTTCTTAAATCTAGCTCATTCCTCTTCCACCCCTCTTTCTTCATCTGTTGGAATTCCTTTCTTTACCATTTTGAGGTACTCTACCCTTCTATCCCCTTCTTTCAGTTTCCATATCCTTATATGTCTTTCCTGGTTCTCAGTCCCTTTCTTCTCCTTACTCCCTCTCAGGTTCATTACCAGCAATCGATGGTCGCTATCGAGGTTCTCCAATGGTATAACCTTGATGTCCGTGATGTTCTTATTTAGTTCCTTCTCATACAGTATATAGTCGACCACCGACTTCCTGGTCAAGTCATCACTGTACCATGTGATTGTGTGGCTCTCTCTTTTCTTAAACCAGGAGTTCCCAACTAGCAGGCTGTTCCTCTGGCAGAAGTCCAACAGTCTCTTTCCTTACTCATTTCTTCCGCCCAAACCCTCTGGTCCTAGAACACTCTCATAACCTTGTCTTTCTCTTCCTACATGGGCATTCAAGTCCCCCATAACAATCAAATTTCTTCCTACCAGCTGCTTCTGCAATTCCTCTTCAAACTCCTCCTCCTCTTCAGAGGCGCAGCCTACTTGTGGAGCATACACTTGCTCTATTTGTATGGTCTCTCCCCTCAGTGCTACTTTCACTTTCATCATCCTATCACTTATTCTCCTCACTTCTTCTTTTAAACCATCTCGTACTACTACTCCCACTCCATTTCTCTTTCCCTCTTCGTTCCCACTCCAGTACAGTCTATAGCCTTTTCTCAGTTCTCTCCTTCCTTCCCCTTTCCACTTTGTTTCTGCCAATCCCAATAAATCCAACTTCCTTCTTTCCATCATATCCGCTATCTCCTCCACCTTCCCCGTCAGCGTTCTTAGGTTTAAAGTTCCAAATCTTAGTCCGTGTGTTCAGCCGTGTCGTCGTCTATTAAATCCATCATGTCCGAGGCTCGTTCCATTTTTGAAAGCATTTGGTTTCATCCACTACTGGCTTGCTGGGCCTATCATAGCTTCACCAGAGGCCCGTTAGCCGTCACTTTTCAGGGTTCCTGTAGGACCTTCACAGCTACCGTAACGGTCCCGGGGCACACGAAGTACCCACTGTACTTCACCCCTACAGGCGATCCCCTACTTTGTGCCGTTGCCCGTCTCCCACGACGTGGACGAGGGGTTGGACTTATGGGAGACACCTAGAAGAATTGCTGAGTTTTAATAAAATATATACATTAACCTGCTAAAATTGCCACATGAGCTACTATAGCCACTCACAGTCCTGCGCAACTTATAACGAAGACTTTCCCTAATTAATATAAAAGCCTATCATCACACGCACTCACACACGCAAAATTCATAATTACACTTCTTACAATATTACAGAGTTAAATGCTGTCTAGACCCAAGGTCTAACTTGAAATGTTATAAGTCACACGACTTCTTCAAACTAGCCTCCACTGAGACTGGAACAAAAGTACTTTGTCTCCAATGAGACTTGAAAATCAGTGTATCGTCGGACAACACCCTGTCTCCCCAGAGACTTCAAATGATGGAATATCAGACTAGCATCGTGGTCTCAATTTATATGAAATGGCACAAACTCAAAGGGTGGGGACTATAAAAATAATTTTAATCGAAGTAATTGAGCTACGGACTTGTGTGTAGTATCAAAGATCATCATTTTTCGCGCAGGTCACAGTCATGGCCAGCAGATCTCAAATAGATCGCTCAATCAATTAAACGCAGTTCCCTCCAATTTTTTATATGACTAGCTTTCGCGCGCTACGATGGCGTCCCCTCTGTGATTCGATAATTCAAGCTTCATTCATTGAGCTAGCCACCTTCACTGCGCCCTTCTGACGTCACGAATATCTACCCTCTTTACTCATTAGAGCTCTTCCCTCTCTGTCTTGACCTGCCTTAACAAAGAGGCACGCGACGCCCCAAAGTTCATTCGCCTGTCTTCCCGGAACTGGCTATAAATATCACGCTCGCCCCAACTGCTACTTCGTTACAGACCAACTTGCAACATCAACCTTTCCACTGGTCTTCTCACTTTGACCATACTTGTATTTCAATAAGATGAATAAAATAAAACATGGATCATTATTATACAGCCTGTATAATAAGGGTTCAATAGTATCAGTATCTTAATAGATTCACAGCGCGGCGATGATGCTTACCGGAGCAGTTTCTCGGACGAAGTACATGTCTCAGTGATATTTCTTGCTTTTTTTTATCCTGTTTCTGGCGATACGTCACAGGTCCACGCGTCACAGCGATCAAACCTTCTCGAACATTCGATTGCCATATCTTGGCTCCTAGTGAACGTATCTCCTTCCTAGATAGCTCTATCTTCTGCAAATTTAATTGCCAGAAAACTGTACTAATTTCAAAAACTCAAATCCGACGTCTTGAGGAAATTTCAAAAATATGCAGTCACGTAGGCCATGTGCGCGTCACAGGCTCCACGTCATGTTCCACTCGCTGCTCGAAAGATTGCAGCGCGATTCAAAATCTGCCACTTCGTTGTAAACATGTTCCCGACGTCACAGAAGCATCCGTGTTTCGGGTACAGTATATTGCGATTTATCTTCGTGTTCTATCGTGAAAACTATGGGAATCTCGTCAAACGGCTGAGACCAGCGCCGATCGTGAAACATCTCAATATTTCTCTTAGAATGAAGTTTTCATATTCATCTCTTGATTATTTTGTTCAAAGATTCCCTAGTTTGGTCAAGGTAAGTGAACATGACGAACTTGAAGAGGAATTTGCTGTTTATCAGTGTAATGCTTTCCCTGAATATATTTTACAAGGACCTAGAATTGATGTAAACTGGGGCAACATTGCTGAGCTTAAAAACGAAAGTGGACAGTTCAAGTGTAAAACCTTAAGTAATGTGGTTTTTACAATATTACGTGTACCTCACAGTAACCCTCCCACGGAAAGAATTTTTAGTGTTAGGAAAAATCAGACAGAATTCAGACCTACATTAAGCACGTCTACCCTGGAATCGCTTTTGATTCAGAAAACTAAAATGTCATCACAGTGGGAAGTATATTACAAGAAAACTTTCACGGTAAAGCAGGTACCGGGTGCAAAACACACTACAAGGAATTTCTTTTATCACAGTACTAGCAGGTAATGTGCAAATTTTATTTTGTAATATGATATTCTTTACTATAGGTTGCTCCTGAGTAGGGCAAAGGTGGTGTCATTATCGAGAAGGGAGGAGCATGCTTTGGATTTGACATGAACATTTTTGAGTGGGGGCAATATAAGGGATTACTGATAACCCACTTCAAAGGTGTCTGCTATCATAATTTTATTTCTTGATCACTATCAGTGCCAAAATTCAATATCTGTTTTCTTCATGCATCAAATTTGAAAGTCTTTAATTTTCGTCACAGGTAGTATCTTCTATTCTTTCTTCAGAATTCTTGAAACTTCTTGAGACGATGTTGTTCTGTATGTAGAGTACGCTTCATGCACCCTAAAAGTCCCTCTCAGGTTGGCTTGAATGTCCGAAATTAGTGAAGGAAAATGACATTATTTTGTTTCGATTCCGTTCTTCTAGGTTTGACCTTGATAAATGGCTCATCAAATTAACCAATGGGCAATTAACCCAGTTATAGATTGGCTGAGCATAGTTCTATTTCTTAATATATAGAGCTGTTCTCATGTTCTCAAACCTTGGGTGTAGAGCTCGTGTGTGGCTGTGCACTCGATTGATGTAAAGGTATCTTCAAGTTTTAAAACCTGTACATGCTAAGTTTAGCCATTTTGAATTTTGAATTCACAATATAATACAAAATTGGCTCAAAATACAAAATTATTCTTTTTTCACAATTAAATGGCCAGAATTTTCCTGCTACGGAATGGAGTAGACCGTACAGCCAGCGACTCAACGCCGAGTGTTGGACGGCGGAAAATAACCTGACACCCTAAAGGAGTCAATGGCTGTGGGTGGATGAACTCCTTTAGGAGGTTGATGGTACCTTAGTGGAGGAAATGACACTAAAATTCCATCAGGCAGCGTCTATTCTCCAGGTTAGGTGCGGCTGCCAAAGGCGTCTGTTCCTCATGTTAGAGGCGGCCTTTATTTTATCCTACGGTAGGTTGTCGGCAGGAAGGGCATCCGGCTGTAAAACATTGCCATATCAAACAAACAAAAATGCGGAGTATTTTTAGAGATACTGAGATAAAGGCTAGGGCGTCCCCCACAAGCGATGCGTTGGGGTTCCGCCTGACCTCTTCGAAAAATGGGCAAGTGTTACCGTATCAGGAGCGGATACGGCTAAAGAAGATAGCTCAGAGGAAAACGAAACTTAAGGAAACCAAAATAATGATTAGGATAGTGTCCATAAATGTGGGTACAATGACAGGAAGGGGTAGGGAAGTTTCAGATGGAAAGGAGAAGGGTATCCATTCTCTGCGTACAAGAAACTAAATGGAAAGGAAGTAGAGCTAGGGAGATCGGAGGAGGCTACAAATTGTACTACTGTGGGACAAACTGCAATAAGAATGGAGGTGGAATAATTTTAGACCAGAAAATGAAGGAAGGATTAGTGGAAGTGATTCGAAAATCAGACAGAATTATTGCAATGAAAATACACCTTAATGGGGAACCATTGCATGTGATAAGTGTGTATGTACCACAGGTGGGATGTAGTCGAGAAGGACTGTTTCTGGGCAGAGATGGATGAAGTACTTCGCGGAATACCAAAGAACGAGAGGTTGTTTATAGGTGGTGACCTCAATGGACACGTGGGAGAAAATGACGTAGGAAATGAAAGGATACAGGGACAATATGGAGTTGGACAGAGGAACAATGAAGGGGAAACCATTACAGACTTAGCTGCAGCAACGGACATGGCGATAGTGAACACCTATTTCCAAAAAACTTTAAATCAGCGCTTGACATATAAAATTGGTGGTAGATATTCACAAATCGATTACATCCTGTACAGAAGAGAGATGTTAAAAGAAGTGAGTGACTGCAAAGTGCTAGCTGGGGAAGTAGTGGCACCCCAACATAGACCAATAATTTGCACAGTGAGTTGGTAGATCACTAACCCTAACGAAGAAGAACTATACATAAAACAAAATGGTGGAAGCTTAAACAACCCGACTTGCGGAAGAAATTTGTGGATGAGGTCACGGAGCATCTCCGATCGACGATTGTAACTGGAAAAACATGGATGGGATCATGTAGCTGGTGTTATGCGAGACGCAGAAGTTAAGGTCTTGGGACAGACTACAGGAAAATGTAAACTTGACAAAGAGACATGGTGGTGGAGTGAAGAGGTGCAGAAAAGTATCAAGGAAAAGAGGGAGGCAAAGAAGAAGTGGGATAGGGAAGGAGAAAATGCCAGATAGGAGTACAATTTAGCAAAGAAGAAAGCTAAGAGAGCTATGGCCAAAGCTAAAGCAGAGGCATATGCTGATTTATATGAAGACCTTGAGACCGAAGAAGGCCAAAAGAGAATCTTTAGAATTGCATGAGAGAGGGAGAAGAGCAGCCAAAATGTATATCAGACAAGGGCTATTAAAACAGAAGATGGTAGATTGCTTTGGAATGACCCTGAAATTTTAGAAGGATGGAGGGAATATTTTGATAAACTACTGAATTTCGAACATCAGACAGCAATGGGAGAAGAAGGCGAGGCATCTGTGGGAATGGTGCAAAATATCACCAAGGATGAGGTGGAGAAGGCGTTACACAGAATGAAGAATGGCAAGGCTGTAGGACCAGATAATATACCGGTGGAAGCTTGGAAGGCTCTGGGAAATGGAGTGATTTGGCTCACAGGTCTATTCAACAGCATACTAGAGGATGAAGAAATGCCGGATGAATTGAGAAAGTGTGCTGATTCCAATATGTAAAAGAAAAGGGGATATTCAATCTTGTAATAACTACAGAGGAATCAAACTGATGAGCCAAATCTGAAATTATGGGAGAGAGTGGTCAAACAGCGACTGAAATAGGAAGTGGTGATTACCAAGGAGCAGTTTGGTTTCATGCATGGCAGAGGAACAACAGATGCCATATTTGCCCTGAGACAAATAGTGGATCGAAGGCAACAAGAGCTTGTCGATGGTCTTCATTGATCCGGAAAAAGGGTACGACAGTGTACCAAGACCGGAAGTATGGAGGAGCCTACGACAAAAACTTGTGCCCGAAAAGTATATACGCCTGATCCAAGACATGTACAAGGACAGCAGAACCATGGTCGGATGTATATCTGGAACTACAGAATCCTTCTCTGTGAACGTTGGAGCACATCAAGGTTCCGTCCTCAGTCCATTACTTTTTGTACTCGTCATGGATGTGTTGACAGAAGGAGTCAGGAAGGAAGCTCCATGGTCCATGATGTTCCTGTGCACAGAGACGAAGGAACTTGCAGAGAAATGGTTGGCGGAATGGAGAGAACCACTAGAAAGCCGAGGAATGAAGATAAGCAGATGTAAGACAGAGTTCCTGAGCCTGAGGGGTGCTGAAACAGGATTAAAATTGGCTGGAGTAGAAATCCCAACAGCAAGTTCATTCAGATATCTTGGTACAGTTATCCAACAAGATGGTGGACTGGAGGAGGAAATAAAGAGCAGGATACAGTCGGGATGGTTCAACTGGAGGAAAACATAAAGTGTACTGTGCGACAAGAAGGTACCAAAAAAATGAAAAGGGAAGGTACACAAGGCCGTGGTGAGACCAGCAATGATATACGGGGCAGAAACCTGGCAGATAACAAGGAAATGGGCAGAAAAACTGGATGTAGCAGAAATGCACATACTGAGATGGGCAAGTGGACATACAAAGTTGGACGAAGGGAGAAATGAAGTGATTAGAAGACGACTCAGTATGGTGCAAAATTTCTGAGAAAGTCAGAGAAGCTGGCTTCAGATGGTATGGCCATGTTAAGAGAACAGATCGAGATTATGTGGGGAATAGGATGATGGAAATGCTTCCACCAGGGAAACGGAGTTGAGGACGACCAAAAAGGCGATTGATGGACAGCATTCAAGAAAGCATGAAACAGCGGGGGCTTGTGGAGGAAATGGTCCGGGATAGAACAACATGGTGGTGGTGGCGGTGGAATTTTTTTAGAAAACAAGCCCTTTTCTTAATAATTTGTCTTCTTTATTCATAAAAAAAAAAACTCTTAGAAAATATCTAATCTTCAGTGGTTGTCTATGGTTTCCCCCATTTCTACTTCAGGCAGGCAAATGCTGGGATGGTTCCCAGCTGAGGCCACAGCCACCTTCTTCACCTGAATTACAAACACACACACAAGTACACGGAGTAACCACGTTGTCCAAGCCCTTGAATGAAACCACCACCACCACCTTTTCTTGTGTGATTTGGTAAACTTTTCCTGTTATTGTATAACTTGAATACTTTCTGTATAAAATAATAGTAATAATATCCATAGTGTTAGTGATCTGGAATGTAATTTTCCTTTGAGAAGTATGAAGTACTGACAATTGATACCTGAATGTTGAAATTCGGTAGTAGAAAGAATATTCTTCAGATGCTAATGCTGTTTTTATTATTTTATTTTGCAGAAACACGAAATGATGTGCTGCCAGGAACCAGCCATGATCTTATCCGAACCAGAGGTAGAGTTCGAAGACTTGAGTTGTGACCAAGTGAGTATTCTCCTTTATCTTGAGATATTTGTTGCTTCTATCCCCATAGACCAACTGAAAATTCTAAACTTAAAAAGTATTTAAAAGATTGTTAATTTGGCATTGTTGTGTGTGGCCAAGTTATAGTTTTGAAAAAGGAAAGCTTTTGGCAGAGTTGGAAAGCAAGTGCATATGTCCAGAATGTTCAAGATGAAATATGCTTAAATACAAAAATAAGGTATTACTTTACCATCATTTACCACAATTGCAAAAGAACCCCTTTCTAATGAATTCCAAGGTGATTTAAATAATATTCCCTAGATAGGAATTTTCTTTAAAAAAGATTCATGTAAAATACGTCATGTTTTACAACATGTGATATTAATAGTGTAAAATATTCATGTAAAATACGTCATGTTTTACAACATGTGATATTAAAGGTGTATCTTTACTAATTTACTGCACTAATTGGCAGCAATCTATAAAAATATGTGTAATACTCAAGAAAAATAGTTAAGTTCAAAAGGTTTGAATTCAAAAAGGAAGTACAGTACAATACTACATATTTCTACATGTCAGTTTGCAAAATAATCTTTAGTATACCTAAAGGTCAAAATATATACATATCACTGAGAACAAAAAATATTACTCAAAATTTTTACAAATTAATACTGTATGCCCACTCCCATTCGATAGTAACTGGTATCCCAACTGTCAGGACCACTTACTAGGCCACTCAGCCATTGCACATGGTTCACAAACTAGGGCTTGACTACACAATGAACCGTTGGAACTCAAGAAATAAATGACTAAAGTCTTGTCATAAATATCTACCGTATTTTGTGGTGTATGATAAAATAGTGTGTGTTTGAGTCTTCAGTCGTTTGACTGGTTTGATGCTGTCCTCCATGGCCTCAAGCCCTGAGCTAATAGTTTCATCTCTACATAGCTACCACACCTTACATCTGAGGCAATCTGTTTTAACATTATTCTAACCTTGGTCTACCCCTACAGCTCTTTCCTCGATCCTTCCTTCCATAACTAAGTTGCTATTCCTGGGTGTCTTAGTATGTGCCCTATCAACCTATCTCTTCTCTTCATTAGCAGTCGACAGAAATATCTCTCCTCTCACACTTGTCTTAACATATTGATGACCAGGCAGCTGGCTTAGTCACCCCCTCTGTGGACCGGATGATTTTAGAGTGTAATGACTAGGATGCACTGCTTTACTAAAATGGCCATAAATTCTATTTTAGTGATCATAGGAAGTTCAAACTTGAAATTCCTACTCATCAGATGTTCTAGTACAGTAGTCTTGCAATGTGTGGAGTAGTCTCGCAATGTGTGGTACTTCTCTAAGTACACTCCCTTATGAAGATTTAGATACCTTGGGAAAAAAAGCAAAAAAGAAACAACTGTCTTTTCTAACCTGTCCCATCAAAATTATGAGCGCTAAAAATAGTTTCATTTCAACAACTGAAATGTCAGTCCACATTAGTGTCTTGGGCGATGCTTTGTATTGATGTAAATTCTGACTATGATATAGGTCAGATTGTGTTATGAAAATGTTGAATAATTAGTCACCAGAAAAGCAATCTACAACCTCTGAATTCAGGCCCCGGGAACAAATGTTTTACTCGGCTGACCTTCAAAAGGTTCCGAATTTATGTCAGGATAGTATTTAACATAGCCATTGCTTGTATACATTCCAAGAAAACAAAATTGTATCTCGTAACTAGGCCTATCATAGGCTACTGGTATTACTGTCGCTAATCAGAACACATGGATGTTTGCGACATTTACTTGGTGTAAAGGGCCCAAAGTCACTACCGATATCACTAGTGGTACGGATCGGTCAATTTAAGACCCCTTGAATCACACAGAACTCAAGAAAATGCCTTGAGCTAAAATTAAGTTGAGCGTTACAAAAAGGGTTTCGGAAATATAAGGTTAGAAAGGTGAAGGGCAGAACAAGTTGCCGGGTTTCATTAAATTTATTTATAAATCTGAACATTCAACAAATGTGAACCCAACTGCAATAACAAAAGGTTCTAAATTCCATATAATGTTAACAATTTGATGTAACATAAAGTTTTAACAAGGCGGAACAAGGTTCGAAGGAAACGTTAACATAAATCACTGTGTACTTGCCATTAGTTTTAGTGAATTGGCAATGTGAAAATTGAAATGAAAGATTTGCAAGTATCCTGCACTTGCCACTTCTATGCATTAAAGGTCTTATCCATAAAAATGCAAACAAGAAAGCACTATCGAACAACTAGTAAATGGCAGTAATGTGCCTTTCAATAACAAGGAACTAAGTTAGGCAAAAGATACCTTAAAAAAGTAAGGTTACACAGAATTATAAGGCTGAAAAGCCTGTAGCAAAATGTGAACGGCCTGTGAACAGAGCCCTGTAAAAAGAAAAGGTTTGAAGCCAGTTTTAATTTAAGTTCATGAAATAGTCCATAGAAAGGTAGCTTTGATTCTTGTAGCATGTTCTTGAAGTGTTGATTGCACATGGCACTTTGAAAATAAATCACTCAGGTTGACTATTGAGGAAAAAAACTGCGACCTAGTGTAACGTTATTTACTTGGGGATGACAAGTGAAACGATTTCCTTTGCTCCACGTTGAGCGTACAAGTGAAACGGTTTCTATTGCCCTCACTGTTGCATGACAAATGTAATGGTTTCTTACTAGCTCTGTCTTGCACTTTGAAATATTTACTCTGACTAAGATATGTTGTTTTAATGGGCGCCAAGACCTCAACGCTATGTTGAAATCTAAATTTATATTTAACAACACCTAGCTCTGGTGTAGGAATCTTTTCACTCAGATCGTGGTATGATTTGATCATTAACCCAACAAACAATTGTATCAGGAGAAGGAATTGGTCTATATCTAATGCTACCTACTGAAAGCAAAGATTGCATGGTTAAAAGAAATGAATTTATTATATAAAACAAGTATTGCAAAATTAATAATAATAATAAGTTTGAAATTTAAATTGGAGCGTTGAGATTTGAATGTTACCGCTAGAAAATTACGTGAAAACGGATTCGGATAAATTACTGATTTTACTCTTATTCCCAAGCTATGAAGTTACTGAAATACTGAATATTAAACATAGAGACGAGAGATTGCATAGTTCTGAGTCATTCGCGCTTACCACTGGAAATTGCCGTAGCATTTCCCTCGTACTGGATGTTGTAGAGAGCTTCCCACAGCCTCCTGGTCGTCGTCATCTTCTTCGTTAGTTGATGAGATACTTGTAAATATGATAACTTATGGTCCGAACATCGGAACCAGCCACACGTACAACCACACTGGTTAGGTTTTACAAAGATAGTCGTCTTGCCTCCACGGCGCGCAAACCATATATGCACTCCTCGCTTCCCCTCTCTGGACCGGGCTTCAAGTCGCCCACTCTCCTCTGATTGGCTGAGCCTCCACGCGCTACCCTCCTCCTCAGGGTCATTACACTCGACGCGAAGATGATGTCAATTACCGTTCCAGACTATTTCGCCTTTTCTTGAAGCACCAACCCAGGCTTGCGTCATGCTACTCGACAAGATTAAGCCTGTAGCCGAATTCCCAGGGAGTCATCTCTCTCAAAATACCCTAACTGACAAAACTCCGTAAAATTCCGCAATCATATAATTTTCTATGATAATGTTGTTCGTAATAATTTGCTTGATAGTGTTTTCTATGACATAGAAAACCTAACCTATCTGTATGCTTATAATTTTATAAAATGCTCCAAAAAAATACCTTAATAATAATAAGTTAATAATAATAATAAATTAACATGAAAACTTCTCTTGGCTGAACAATTTGCCGCGTAAATAAATATAGAATGGCTTCCTATTGACTTATGTCAGTGACATAAAATCCCCTCGAAAAACAGGTTACACTAGGGCCGGTTCTACCACATCCGGGCAAAGGGGCCGATAACTTGCCCGTCGGAATAAGTAAGAATTTCCGTTCGACCATCAACGGGTAGCGCTATCGGCAGTGTAAACTTCATCTACCCAGAGTGTAAATTTTCGGGAGCTTCGAGAGGCCGATAAAGCATTACCAGCCAGATTTGAGCCGTACGTATGTGTTTCTTGACATCATCTATGCTGTACATAAACTCTTCATAAATTACTAATACCGTAATAAAATTAGAATCATTTGGTAATTTTGTTGTCGCATAATGATATAATTACAATCATTTATTAATTATAAGGGATGTAACAGTTACTGAGCATATTTTATTTTAAGGTTATGGAAGAGATAATTGACGTCCTGGAAATGTATAACTTTTTTGTCGACGAAGAAGAAAATGCAGTCACACGTCCAAAGCGGAACAGAGATCGGCTGGAGCATTATGAAATTTGGTCGAATGAGGAGTTCTTCGTCCGGTTCAGGCTGCAAAAGCCAACAGTTTTATATTTGCTGCGGTTGATTGGACATGAAATATGACCGCCTAGTGATTACCGTACGGTACCATCATAGATTTCAAAAAATTATCTCAATTACATGTTTAGGAATACTGAAGCCTCCGTGGCTTAGGCGGCAGCACGCCGGCCTCTCACCGCTGGGTCCGTGGTTCAAATCCCGGTCACTCTATGTGAGATCTGTGCTGGACAAAACGGAGGCAGACAGGTTTTCCCCCGGGTACTCCGGTTTTCCCTGTCAACATTTCATTCCAGCAACACTCTCCACTATCATTTCATTTCATCTGTCATTCATGTAATCATTGCCAAAGAGGAGTGCGTCAGGCCTCGACAGCCGGCACAGTTCATATCCTCGCCGCTAGATGGGGGCTTCATTCATTCCATTCCTGACCCGGTCGGAGACTGGAAGCAGGCTGTGGATTTTCATTTTTCACATGTTTAGGAATACTGTATGTAGTGCTCATATAATTTAATAAATTCGCGCAAGTGTGCAGGAGAAATACAGAGTGTACAAGACATTATTCAGGTTCTGTACTATACATTGTCACTGACTTGGTGTTTTGCTTGCAGCATAAGACCTGATATTTGGGGCATTGCATTTTACAGTTTTCTACATCACTAAAGCTATGACAAACAGAACTACGATCTTGGCTTGTGGTGACACGTTATACGGTCAATGGTTTTCATCATAAAATAGCCTATGTGAGACAAAATCATTCCATCCACCAAGCGAAAAGTGTAAATGTGAACTTTGCAACAAGACCTATCCAAGATACCGTCTATAGTTGTGCAAAAAAATTGAAATCTCTCGTAGAATACAGCAAAGATAACTATCTAATTATGCACAAATGTGTGCATTCTGTTTCATTCATTTTACAGTTTACAGACAAACTTGTCGCCTGGAATGTGATAGTTTGATTTGACATATATTTTATGATTGAACCTATGCACTGCAAGCCTTGTCACAACATGTCTGTAGCTCATATAAGCCTGTATTCAGATTGCAAAGTAGCCTATTGCTAGAAACATATTTCACAGGCTATACCTCCTTGAAGAGCACGGTAAAACTTCACAAGAGGGTTTCACAATGGTTTTGCCTAGACCAATATTTTCGTCCAGACCAATGGTGGATTGATAGCACGGCCCTGTGGGCCTCGTTAGCTAATAGATAACGCCCCTGGTTTTTGTCACGCACAGTGGGGGAAGTCACGCATCAATAATCTTTATCCAGGCCAATAGTTTTGCCTTTTATTTCGTGTCGTGTGGTTAAAGGAAACCCTCTCGTAAAGAATTAATAAGAGCACTGCATGCTTGACTAGTTTTCGATTATTGAGGTTAGGTATGGTTATTCAGTTGCATTCCAGAAGTTTTGCGAGAGGTTTTGGTACTATATGTTGTTGAAACCAAAGAACACGTGCTACCAACAAGCAACGGACAAAAGCGAAACGAAAAGAAACTTAACGAATCTAACGATAGGTGGCTCACTCATCGATTACTCAAATTTAACAAAAATCAGGCTGGCCAGCATCTGTATTTTGCTATAAGGTGCCGAGCAGCTGCCCGGAACTTGCACGGAAGTGGTAGAACGCTGCCCAAGATGCACAGAGGTTTACACCGGCAGATAGTTTATAACCCGGGTTGCTGCCCGCAACTTTAACTCGGATGTGGTAGAACCGGCCCCTAGCAGGTTAAAATTAACGCTACCCTCGCCAGGAGGAGCAGTTTAAAAGTTAGCAAGGTTTGCTAATGTCACATGCTGACTAGATGAAGAACACTTTAGCCTAAGAAAGGCAAGGCAAATGACCAGACTTGTAGTATTCCAACAGAACAAAGGCCTACGGCTAACAAGCCGAGGCTGAAGAGAAATAAGACACTAAGTGCCGGCAGGCGATGAATATGCTAAATTTCCATGGCGTATGTAGTGTCGATGTAGACAGCAAGTGTCTCGTTGAAGACTAGTGCAGTTGACAGCAAGTGTCTTGACGGCGAATGGATGTCCCAGCTGATCGAGTTTATATAGTAGCTCGGAGCTGAAATCTTCCAGAAAGATCGAAGAATCGAGAGACGCGACTGATCCGCCGAACACCAGCAACCAATGAGAGGCGCAGAAAGGAAATGGGAAGACAGTACCAGAAAGATGGCTGTCATTTGAATCGGTGCAATAATGATGATCAGAAGAAATAATTTAACTGTAACAGTCCTAAATCAATTAAACATTGCTTAATTAGCACATGTAAATAGCTTAATTTGCGTGGGTTCAAATCCCACCGCTGCCACCATTCTGTTAGCAGCGTGGTTCGAACGAGTGGGTTGGGAAAGGCTGTCCGGGCTTTCAAGCGAGCGTTGGTTCAAAATCCAAATCTTGCCCGTCTCCAAGACCAGAAAACCTTGGAGAATATTGATGTACTTAATATCATATAGTTCTGTTATCACAGATGTGTGCCGCTACTCGAGCGAGTAACTCGCAAAAGAAAAATATGTATTGTCCGTTGAGCCATTATATATTTAAACACAAATTGTGCTAAATGTTCCGGCATAACTCAACAAAATGACAGTGTTTCGCCCCGGTGTGCTTTAACCAACTGAAGAGCCCAATTGCACACCGGGGCAAAACACTGTCTAGTACACACTGGGAAGGCCATTGCAAGACGTATTTGATACATGTGTATCCATGTCACGAGCAAAGCCAGTGCACTATGGGAGTCGAAACTCCATAGTGGATACACATGTATCAAATACGTCTTGCAATGGCCTTCCCAGTGTGTACTAGACAGTGTCTTGGTGAGGTGTGCTTTAACCAACTGAAGAGCCCAATTGCACACCGGGGCGAAACACTGTCATTTTGTTGAGTTATGCCGGAACATTTAGCACAATTTGTGTTTAAATACGAGTAACTCGCACCTTGGTTTCAAATAGCCGACTGGCCACAATTCAGCAACAATACACCAGGAGAGATAGCAAAGAATTTCATGCAAAGACTACAAATTAGTATGATGAAATTTATTCCACTCTGAATAAGTGACAAGTAAATAAAGTTACAATTATGTCTATACAATGTTATGTTAATCGCGATCAAAACGTACCACACTATTCTGTCTGTGTTATACTCAGAACCAACAATGATGTACAGCCAGTACTTCGGCAGACTTTGATATACACTAAGGATAAATACCACACATAGGCATTACCTGTTAAACAAGATAGAAAATGGTGAAGAAAACTATATCTTCATTATACAATAATATATTCAGTGAAGTCCTCCGCGATGCAATGAGCAAATTGAGAATTTAGTTCTTACCTGAACTCGGCCAAAAGAAGAATATCGTTGTTGACATCATCAGTGTATTAGTATTAATATTTTGCAAAAGTTCCGCCTAATCAATACCTTTATTGTACTAAATATAAATGATCACTTAGTGGTCATTGGTACATGTTTCAGGGCCTAATTGTTTTGGCCCCTTCATCAGCCTGTGTAGATAAAAAGTCAAGGCAAACAGGTGGTCGGATAGCTTAACACTCATAAAATATTCCCTTCAAAAAACCCTATTATGGTGCACCATAATGAAAGGGGAAAGATGTTTATCCAAAGAAACATAAGCATCTACAGACCGCAGTAAGTTGAACTACCACAAAGCTGAGCCATTGTATTTTCATTGACATCTGCAAGCCACGGTATAGCTTATGGTTTATTTCAAATGTGCTATTGTCGTCCACATACTCTACTTCAGAAGATTTGGGACCACTTTAAGAATGCACAATTTCTGTGATCAACAAGAAAGGGTCAAATTTTAGAGTGTGTTCACACTATATATTTATATATTTTTTTTTTTCTCTCCAAATTTCAACTACTGTATTTCTTTCTTCCTTTCTTTCATTCTTTTATTTTTATTTTATTTATGTATTTTATTTCCTTATGTTTCTTTGGATAAACATCTTTCCCCTTTCATTATGGTGCACCATAATAGGGTTTTGTGAAGGGAATATTTTATGAGTGTTAAGCTATCCGACCACCTGTTTGCCTTGACTTTTTATCTACACAGGCTGATGAAGGGGCCAAAACAATTAGGCCCCGAAACATGTACCAATGACCACTAAGTGATCATTTATATTTAGTACAATAAAGGTATTGATTAGGCGGAACTTTTGCAAAATATTAATACTAATTGTTGCATCAATACGGAACCATAATGAACCATTCAAATACTAAAATCATCAGTGTATACAAGGATATACACCGGGCCTGCGCTGAACAGCTCAGTGTGGAGTAGCAAAGCGTTCTCTCGGCAGATAGACTAACACAGTCTTCTGTAGATGGTGGACAAGCAACGGACAACAGGGCATGCGCCTTGGGCTTTATATACGATCAAGGGGACGCTACTTTTTTCTCCCCCCCTCAGCTGGCAAGATTCGATATCTCGGTCAGTTCAGTTTAAGAAATGCGTTATAATGTTTCTCTAGGCTTTATCTTAACAACACAGGCTACATTCTCCAATTTAGTTGAAGAGGGTTTGTTATTCACTAATTGTCACCCAAGTTATGTGTCCTATTCCAATAGAACAGACTAACACACACCTGTCAGCGAGATGAGAGTCCTTCCACATCTGGAATGACTGCGGCAATATAGGGTTCAAAAGGGTCTGATGAAGGTGAAGGGTTAGTCGAGGGGGAGATAGTGAGTTCCTGGAGAGACTAGCTTGCATGTTAGGAAAATCACTGGCCACACAATTTAAGGCTGTCGGGGTAAATTGGCTAAATTTTTTATTCAGCAAGGGCTGTTGCGTGAGAACCTTAAGTTCTAATAGTTTACAGAAAAAGGGGACGTTGTAGGAATTCATCCCAATAACATTAATCTCTGGGTTACACTGCGTTACCCGTTGTCACGTTAGAATCAGGGATTCTAATGAGTTATAACAGGGAATACTGTGGGAATTCGGCTTAAGAACATCACGGTTCGCATCTACTGCGTTACACTTACATGCGCCTCCTTTTGAAATGCAAAAAATGATTCGTAAAGCTTTCTTTTGCAAAATAAAAAGTCGTTCAAAATGTTCATTTGCAGCACATCCCCTGACAACTATCCCATTGTTCAAGTGAGGGTATATTACTCCATAATACACTTTCAGTAATATACTTATATCTACAATTTTTGATAATCTACGTAACAAAAAATTCCAGATGATACTTTTTACAAACATAATTAACATGATCCTTCCAAGACATATGTCTATCTAGAATAATGCCTAAGAATTTGGTAGAATTCCTTTTAACAACTGCGGCATAACATCTAGGGCATTTGCCCTTAATGATAATAATAGGCTAATGATAAAGGAAATGATTACTGAACGAACATGGTAAAATTTTAAAACTGATATGGGTAATTCAGATTTCTACCTTCGATATCTTCCTAGTCTCAACCTTATTTGCTGGCTTAGACCGATACTCGTTGCATCTTGAGAATGAGCTGTTGGCATACTGCTCGGGTCTCGGCTCCGTGAATCTGAGAGGAATGAGGATCGCATGGATGAAGTTATATCCTATGATGACAGACGTGTGGGGTTCCCGGTCCTTGCGTAGTAATGGACAAAATACAGGGCACCAGGGAATGTTCTCTGCAGCGCCTACAAGCTGCTGTCAGAGGTAGCATCATCAGTTACGTTGGCAGCACGGCTGCCGCTTGTATCACCTGGTAACTTTATAAGGGAACAACTGAAGCTTGTCTCTTACAGCTTTATGTGCTGTCACTTAGAGATCCCTGTTTCTTGAGGTAATTTGCGGGTTAATTTTCTCGGACTATGCAGCATTATATCGGAGATTTTATGAAGTTTTTCGTTAAAAGCGTAGACCTGCCTGTTCCCGGTACATCGTGAACTGAAACGGTCACACGAAATTTACTTATCAAATCCCGAACGGTATCCCGGTTCAGACACTATGAATTAGGAAACCGCGCCTGGAAATTTTACTTTTACATTTTCTGTAAACCAATTGCCTTCGCGCAAAAAGTATTCCACCAAAGAAGCTCTTTCTTCAGTAGTAAAAATTACCACCTGTATACTGTTGCACTCTTCCAATAATCTAAACGCTCGCTTACTGCAATACACACTGACCATTTCGACAGCCCACACGTGTGGCCTGCACTGTACTGCTACCCTGTCCAGGGCACCATGCTGCCAACTAAACTGCTGATACTACCTCTTGCAGCAACACGTGGGCGCTGTGGAGAACATTCCCTGGTGCCCTGTACATTGGTCGGTGACTAACTCACTCATTCGCAACACCACAATGGTTTAGGCAACAGGAATACCAGATAACTTGGCGGGCTGGTGACAGGCCCTTCACTTGTCGCCTGCCCTTTCCCCTGACCACGCAAGTTCACAGAGCTATAGAGACTCTAGCTTGACTGTGGGGAAACTTCCAGGATTTCCGTTGCATCACTCATCATCATCATCATCTTGTACAGTTTCCAGCCCCAGGCTGGGTCTGTTTGGAACATAAGCCTCGCCACTTAGTTCTTTCTTCCCACCATCTCTCCGCTGTCACTCTGGTCCAGTCCTCGCCTCTCTTCTTGACACATTCCTCCACTCCTTTCAGCCATCGATCTCTTGGTCTTCCCCTTGGTCGTTTCTTCTGCATCTGCATCTCATGTATCCTCTTGGGAATCTTCTTCTCATCCATTCTCTTTAAGTGTCCATACCACCTCAGTCTTGATGTCTCAATCCTACCTTGCAAGGGCTCCTCTTTCACCATTTCCCTGACCTTTTCATTCCTCACCCTGTCTCTTCTTGTTACTCCGATCCTACTTCGCAGGAACTTCATTTCACCTGCCTGTGTTCTGCTTATGTCTCTTTTCTTCATTGTCCACGTTTCTGAAGCATAGGTCAGTATCGGGATATAGTAGCTTCTGTATAACACTTCCTTGCTTTTTTGTGGGACATCTTTATTCCACACTAAGCTCCTAATGCTTCTCAGAAATGCTTCTGCCTGTCTGCCACGTTCCGTAATCTCTTTGTCATTTCTCCCATTTTCCTCCACTATACTTCCCAAGTACTTGAGACTTTCCACCTTCTTCAGCTGTCCACCTCCAAGTGTTATCCCACTCATTGGTCTGTCCTTTTTCCTGGTCGTTAACAGGATCTCACATTTACTGATGTTGAACTTCCATCCGTACTCTCCCACTGTTTCTTCCCAAGCCTTCAGTTGCTCCTGGATTTCCTCCTCCTTGTTTCCCCAGACCATGAGATCATCTGCAAACACCAATGCCTTCATCTTATCTTCTCCTATCTTTCCTGCTATCCGTGTCATTACCTCGTCCATAACCACAATAAAGAGAAGGGGTGACAGCGCACTACCCTGTTTCAGGCCACTCATTTGTCTGAACCAGTCTGTTCTTTCCCCTCCAACTTTCACACAACTCACACTTCCACAATACATCTCCTTCACTCTGCCTACAGTCTCTTTTTCCACTCCCATGTTTTCCATTGCTTTCCAAACCTTCTCCCTACACACACTATCATAGGCCTTTTCGATGTCCAGGAAGGCCATCAACAGATCCTCTCCAAATTCGTAGTGGTGTTCCTGGAGCTGTCTCACTGAAAATATGAGATCCACTGTTGATCTCCCAGGTCTGAATCCATACTGTTCCTCTCTCAATTTTCTCTCCACTTTGGCTCGTATTCTACTTTCTAATATCTTTTCATATATCTTGGCACAGTGAGGTATGAGTGTGACTCCCCTGTAATTTCTACACTCCTTTCTGCTTCCTTTCTTAAATATTGGGACAATTAATCCTTTCTTCCAATCTTCTGGGGTCTTTTTCTCCTTCCATATCACCCTCATCACACGGTACAGCCACTGTTTCCCAACCTCCCCTGCTGCCTTCACCATTTCAACACTCACTTCATCCACACCTGGTGCCCTTCCTCCTTTCATCTTGTCAATAGCCATTTCCAGTTCTCTCCAAGTCAGGTCCTTTTCCATTCCTGTGTTGTCTTCTCCATCTTCCAATACATTGTCTTCCTCCCTATGACCATTTGGATTCAGCAAATCCTCAAAGTACTCTTTCCACACTGTCTTGAGTGTCTCTTTGTTGTGTACCTCAGACTATGAGGAGCATCACTCATGCATGTCTTAAATCATAATTGTCTTTATCAACGTCTAACTTGCCTGTTCAAAATATAGTAGTCACAGAAGTCGGTAATTACTTGCTTTTGTGTGAGCGTAGTAGCGATATTTTTCTCCCATGACTTGTTGACTATGAGGAGCATCCAACTAACACACTCTCGGCGTCGCGCAGTTTTGCGCCACTAGCCAATATTTGCTCTTTACAATACGCTGTCTGCGCATCCACACTTCACAGCTCCCAGATCAGCGACCTTGGGGTGTGGCTGTTGGGAAAAGGAGGGTGAGCTCTGAATAAAAGTTATTCCTCTTGTATTGTTTGGGCTTCAAAGAAAAGGAAATCTGTGCTATACCATCCTGGGCAACATGCTCGTATGTTTCGAAGATTGTGCAAGTAGGTCTACTGTTACATTGCATAGAAACGCAGTTCAGTCTTCTCGAATCTCAATGATTTCGTCTCTATGCATCTCGTCACATCAAAATTCTTTGAAACGAGTGAGACATGGCTTTACTTAGGATGATGATTAGTTGGTGTGAGAATTTCTATAAAAGAAAAGAAAAAATGCTCTTGGAGTCCCACGGATTAACAACAAAACGAATTATTGGGAGTACTCTGTATTTCTATTTTATTTTCCATGATGAACAATATTTTCGAGCCTGTACAGAATGGATACTTTTGACAGTCTAGGAGAGACTAAGGAATTTCTCAAAAAGTTGGTTTCTTAGCTCACAAAAACACATTTAGCATCTGGGGCTATTATCACACCCTTAACCATTTATATGAGCGCAGCAGTGAAACACATCAGTGGTACTGAGGTTGAACCCCTTGCCCCCATCCCAAATGAGAACTTCAGGTCACTGCCCTCGAAGGAAGGACAAGAAAACTCAAACATCGTGCTGCAGTTCGTCTACATGGAGCAGAGAATATTTTACTGAGGAGAGCGCACTCAGCTCCCCACCCCTGAACACATTTTTGATGCAAAGGACATTAACACTTTTAAAATTCATTGTTACTGTTGTCAAGTATTGTTTTAGATCAAGTAATTAACTTATATTAATTTTTAGCAAGACTAGCATTTTTCAATATTTTTAGATCAGTATTTCCTAATGAAAGTTCAAACTCCTGTATATCATTGCTCTTAAATAATTGTATACCTATCTCAAATGAATAATTATCTTCTATTTTCTATTCCTTTCATCGTATATAAGCTCCAATATGCATTTCTCATTAATTTAATAGGATTTCAAAGATATTTATTGAAAACTTGCAAACAACCTTATAAGAACAATTCAATTTATAAATACAAGAGGAAAGGTTGCAAAGAACATATGCTAATAAATAATATAGAAAGAGTCAGTTTTACGTCAGTTTTACGTCAGTTTTATATCAGTCAATCTTGCATACGGTATCTTAAAATCGTGAATTAATACGGCAGTTGATAAATCACAATAAAATAAGTTGTTTGTCTTCAGTCCTTTGACTGGTTTGATGCAGCCTTCCATGCTCCCTGTCCTGAGCTAATCGTTCCATCTCTACATAGCTACCACACCATACATCCGAGGCAATCTGTTCCAACATATTCTAACCTTGGTCTACCCCTACATTTCTTATCCTCGACCCTTCCTTCCATAACTAAGTTTGCTTTTCCTGGGTGTCTTGATATGTGTCCTACCATTCTATCTCTTCTCTTCATTAGCAGTTGCCACAAGCATATCTCCTCACCCAATCGTCTTTCTTAATACCTCTTCATTTTTAATCCTATCTACCCATCTGATCTTCATCATTCTTTTGTAACACGACATTTCAAACGATTCAATTCTCCTCTTTTCTGCTACTCCAACAGTCCATATTTCAGTTCCATAGAGTGCCATGCTCCAGACAAAGGCTTTCAAAAATGACTTCCTAATACCTAAATCTATATTCAATGTCAACAGATTCCTTTTCTGTAGAAATGTTTCCTTTCCTGTGCTAACCTACTTTTTATATCCTCTTTGCTTCATCCAACACTTGTTATTTTGCTTCCTAAGTAACTGAAGTCTCCTACTTCCTTTAGCTTTTCACCTGCCAATTCGATGTCCATAGGGGTTTCTGATTTCTTTCAGCTGCATTCCAATATTTTTGTTTCACATTTATTAATTTTCATCATGAATTCTTTTTCAAATCCTCTGGTGTGTCTGCTAAGATGACGACGTCATCAGCAAATCTCAGAGTTGAAATTATTTCTCCTTGAATCTTTACTCCTACTTGAATTATTCTCCAATTTCCTTCATTGCTTGTTCAATGTATAGATTGAAGTATGGGTGATAAGTTGCAGCCTTTCCTTACACCTTTCTGAATACCAGCTTCTCTCTCGAGTCTTCAGCTCGAATGATGCTGTCTGGTTTCTATATAGATTGTAGAGCACCCTCCTATCCCTGTACTATTGTAATCTTCACATCTGTCAGCTCCTGTTTTCTTCAGTACAGGGATGATTACATTCTTCTTGAAATCGGAGGGTACCCTACCTGCCTCATAAATCCTACACCAAGTGAAATAACCTCATCAGACTTTCATCTATGCTGCGTAGCCAGAGTTGGGAGTATCGAAAATACATGTATTTAGAATATGTATTTTCAATACTTTTGTATTTAGAATATGTATTTTCAATATTTTTGTATTTTGAATCTAAAATACATTTTGGAACATGTATTTTGTATCTGTATCGAAAATACTTTTCATGAGTATTTTGTAATTTCAAAATACATAAAATACAATCCAAATTCAATCACTGCATTAGGTAATTTTATTTTATCTTCCATTATCTTCCCTTTTCATAACTTAAGTTAATTGGTAGGCCTGACACAGGTAAGTTCGAGATCAATACAACCGTGTCAGCAATAAAGCAGCCTTGTACGACCATGTGCAATGCTGTTTATTTAGCATGCATTTAGAACAAAATCTCCGGAGGATGTCTCCCAGATGTTCTGTTATCAGTGTGGTCAATCTTGGAAACCTTTCCACAAGCAGTAACCTCAAGCTACCTAGTATGAAATTCCCAAACACAAGAAGTTGTCTGAACCTGTTAACTAGTATTGTTCGAAAATTCCTGGAGGTGCTCACAAGGGGGTTGTACAATATGCGGCAATTTTCTCCTGTAAGAACAGTGAAACAGTGGTATAAAACTTTGAATTGATCAATAAATTACTGTTCTTTCATTCGACGGGCTTGTAGGTATTTCTCCCTACGAGGAAATGAGGTTAATTTGTTACTTCCGGGCGCACGATTCAAATTGACGAACTCGCCGTATTTGCTGAGCCAGAGCGCATGCCGCTGGCAACTGCTGTGCTTCAGGCAAGGGAAGGGAGTGTGATAGGAGACAGAGATATGCTGGCGGGAATGTGCAAGTTTCATCGTTCCCTCGCGCAGAATTGTCCTCGTCCCTTTCAGGCAATATCCAAATTAGTTTACGAAGCAGCCGTAATCGCACACAACGTACAAGGACACACAGTAATAAAGACACACTTGTCAGTCATGAAATAATGCCCGATAGTTTCTCTTCTCGTCTGTTCATCTCAATAACTTTTTTTTATTATTTGACATACGCAAAGATGCCGTTGTACGATCGTGCATTCATTTACTCGCAACATTGTAAATGGAATGAAAGACTGAACCAAAGAAACAATACACCCAGTGGTTTGATTACAGTAAATGTCCAATATGCCCCTCTCCAACTTTGATGCAGCGGTGTATTAGTGACATTTGGACTCGGTTCAGGAAGTGTGGTTTGTTACGAACGACCTGGAAAGTTGCCTGGATTCTTGTCATAAGTTCATCTTGTCTTTCTACGGGGTTTGCGTACACTTAAGTCTTCACGTAGCCCCCACAAGAAAACGTCCATGGGAGTTATATCGGCCGAGCGCGGAGGCCATTTAACTGGCCCACCACGGCCTACCCATCTTCCTGGATAATGAGCATTTAAGTGTCGTGGGACACGGTGAGCAAAATGCGGTGGAGCACCATCATGACACAGCCACATTCGCTGCCGAATACCCAGGGGAACATCTTCCAATAAATCCGGCAGTGATTCTGCCAAGAACGGTAGTATTGCTCACCATCCAGACGAGGAGGAAGGACATATGGTCCAATTAAATAGTCGCCAACAATGATGGCCCAAATATTAACACAACCTATGCTGGAATGAGCTAACCAACACTGTCCCACGAGTGTTTTCATCTGCCCAAAAATACCGATTTCTGGAGTTTGTCGCGCCGCCTTTCGTAAATGTAGCTTCATCCGTGAAAAGGAGCGATGACAAGAAGTGTGGAATATTTCCATAGCTATTTAAGACCCACCTTACAAATGTTAGGCATTGTGGGTAATCCAGGGGTGTTAGTTCTTGCACCGATTGATAGCGATAAGGGTACAATTATTGCTGGTCCTTCCAAACCCTCCACACCATCATATGAGAAGTGCCAACATTGCTTTCGACAGACCTCATACTGGTTGAAGGATTATCATGCATTTCTTCTAATGCAGCCTCTTTAAACTCGAGGATTCGTACCGACGACGTCCTGCCAGCATCGTGCATCTGAGGCACGAAGCTCCCTCCTTCATGTAGTCGCCTGTCAATTAACCCGAAGGTTAAATTACGAGGTTGGCGGCGATTAGGGTGCCGGACGCTATAAATCTACTTGGCTTCTCTCCCATGGCTATTTGTTGCGCAATAAGCTAGGTGCATATCAGCCATTTCTTCGTTAGTGTACCGAAACGGAGCCATTCTCACCAATTTATGCCACAATAGTAGTAGCATACCTGCCAACTTTTACGGTTTATCCGTAAAGTTTACGGAAATTGCAGCATTTTACGGTTTTACGGATGAACGGTGTCATTTTACGATTTCGCGGACAAAAATTTGAAAAGATAATTTACATTCGATAATACCGCCCACTTCCGTACAATCGATTGTTTGCGTGGGTCGAAGGCAAGTCCACGATAGTCGATAACTCGTTCTTTGATATGATTCGTACTTTTAACCGCGTGATGTTTGTGTCTTCATTGTAATTGAATTTGAAGCCGGGATAACCGTTCTTCCATGTGAATCTTAGGTGTCGACAGGCTCTGCTTCGCATATTCTTTGTTCCGTTCCGTTCGCTCGTTGCGATTTAAACCATATTCTTTGACCACGTTAGTTGTTCATTGTTCGCGAAGTTGGCGTTCCTTGAATGTTTTCGTCTTTTAAGGTTATGGCATATTTTAATGAAGCGTTCGAGTTTTTGTGCTATAACTTCGTGCTTCGCAGTTTCCTGTATTCCTTGGACTAATTATATTCGTTCCACGTGTGTGTGTGTTTTTTTTCTACCATGTGCATATTCTTTCTTCACGAGGTTGGCATCGTGTTCATTTAATGGTTTAAGACTTTGTGTGTTTTGACATGTTTTAATGAAGTGTTGGCTGTCTTAAGTGTTTTATGTTATAATTTTATGTGACGTTCAGTGATCCAGGTTCCTTTCGATGTTTTAGTAGATATCGAGAATGAACAAATCCAACAAGAAACAGTACTTCCAGACATTTAAAGAATCATACTCGGTTGATTTTCCGTGCATACTAAAATCAAGAAAGGGAGAAAAATTTGCCTTTTGCACGGTATGTGGGTGTGATATTAATATTGCACATGGTGGAAAAAACGATTTAAGTAATCATGTGAAGTGCGGTAAACACATTAGTTATGTTAAATCGAAGGAAGATAGCAAGAAAATCAACACCTTTTTTGCTAAGTCTGGAAACGTTGACAGTGACGTAATTAGGGCCGAGTGTCTGTCTACTTCCTTTTTGGTGGAACACAATGTGCCCTTAAGTGCGGCTGATCATGCTGGTGCTTTATTTAAGAAGATGTTTCCCACATCAGAAGTTGCAAAGAAATATAGTTGTGGTCGCACGAAAACGACATGTATTGTAAATAAAATGGCAAAAAATGCATCATCTGAAGTTGTTAAGTGCCTTCAGAACGGACCGGATACAGATAAATCCCTTTTCTTTTCATCAGTGAGAAACTACTTTTATACTGCCTGTGACTACATCATCAACAAGTTTCCACTCAAGGATGACGTGTTAAAGAATGCTCAAGTTGCTAGGTTAGACAAAATTGAAGATGCACAGTTAACTTCCATTCGTTTTTTCTTGGAAAAGTTTCCTATCATGTTATGCAAGGAAGAGAATGAAACTATAGATGAGGTGGTGAATGAGCTTCAGAGGCAGTTCACAGCTCTTCAGGTAGATGACACTTTGGCTGCACATCAAGATGCTGTAAGTGATTCCAGTTGGGCACAAATATCAAGAATTCGTGGAGCCGATGGACTTCTTAAGTATAACCGAATTTCTAGAGTATTGCTCTCTATTCTCACCATACCCCATAGAAATGCAGAATGTGAACGTTTTTTTTTTTTGCCTTGTGAAGAAAAATAGAACACAGTTCAGGTCATCCATGTCCAATGAATCTCTGGGGTCTATTTATATTTTGAAGACCAGGAGTTCTGGTCCCTGTTATGACAAAACATTTTCTCAAGACTGTTTGCAGGAAGCTAAAAAAAAGGCCACAACCATGACTTAAGTCGAACTAGCATGTGATTTGCAGTGTGTATTATATTATTTCTTGCCTGTGTTACGTTAAACAAGTTTTATTGTTTAAAGCCTTTTTCAATTATCGTATATCAGCTTAATCTATCAAGGAAGTCCTGTTATGTCTGCTCCAAACCAATATTCACCACGCCTGCTGCTGATTAACATGGATTTATTCTTGATTGTTATGTTCATCTACAAATCATGTAAATAGATATGATTTCATTGAAGTATCCTGTTTAAAGCATGAATTATTGTATTTTGTAGCCCAGAAGTATTATTATTTTCGTCAAGCCGGGGTATGTCGAAAATCGTTAGATTTTTTGTCGCGCGTGAGTTTTACTGATAGCCCTTTTCAAAAGTTGGCAGGTATGTAGTAGCCAATGTGTGTAGAACAAACTGTACACTGCCCACTGGGGACAAGTAGCGAGTGCGTCAGTCGCACCAGCATATCTCTGTCTCAGTCTATCATCCCTTCCCTTACCTGAAGCACAGCAGTGGCCAGTGGCTTGCACTCTGGCTCAGCAAATACGGCGAGCTCATCAATTTGAATCGCACCCCCGGAAGTAACAAAGTAACCTAATTTTCTCCGCCAATCTGATTGCGGCTGTCTTTTACATAACACGCAGAGCATCCCTAATTTTTTTTTGTCGGTATAATTAAGATCCACCCTGTATTAAGACAGACTTCTCTTTGTGATTTAGCCTATATTATGGATATTTTTTTTCTTGTTAACGTACAATACTAATTTTTAATAGATTATTGTTTGTTTAATAACCCACAAGTTGTATTTTGAGGCAGTGGCAGCTGTTCCTTTAAATTAAAAATATAGGGTACCACAATAGAATATTATGATGATTTTTCAAAAACTTCTTATTTAACCATCTTATATCAATTCTTTGTATTAAACTCGTAGGAAGAGTAATTTGTGCATATAGTAGTGTATACATGTTAAACTCACCATAAAATGATTGAAATTTATTGCAGCCAAATAGCCATTGTTACATTCCTAAATATACATTACATTCATAATTATGCAATAATACCAAAATAATTTTAATGACAATATCTTGTCATTAAGTTTCTTTGCTGTATTCTGTCACTGTTTTAGTTCTCTTCTTGCACGTTTCTATGTGATAACGTTCACAGCTCTCACCACATAGTATACACTTGCAGTCTTCTTTTACTTCATCAAGCTGTATGCCTCTCACCAAGGCGGACCGGGTTCGATTCCCGGTCAATGCATGTGAGATTTTCGATGTGAAATGCCATGTCCTGTGGTTCGGATTCCACGTAAAACGGAGGTCCCGTGGCTTATGATCGCGAGATTAACGGTCACGTTAAACTACAATCTTCCTTCCTTCCTTTTACTTCATGGTAGCGTGCCGTGGCACAGAGTTTGTGATGGAACCCATGTACGGCCATTCTTGTTAGCACATGTCGTAGCTCCTGGTTTGGTTCCGTCCATTTCCTCTCCATCATGGCGTCAGTTGTGTAGAATTCCGGCCATATTTCTTCGCACTTCTTTCTTCTTTCCTTCAGAATCTCCGTGCTTTGTCGTGTGGATGGTAATAAATGCCTATGTCTTATGTCCTCGATGTGATATGTTTCCTTTGTAAGTACGTATACCAATCTTGATTGTGTGTTCATCGGGAGACATAGAGCTCTCTTCAGGTATCTTGCTTTGACTTTCTCTATGGTTCTTAAATCTGCTAGTGATAGCGCTTCCCAGACTAGTTCAATCCCATATGTTATTATCGGGCTTATGGCTGCGTGGAATATTTTCATTGCTGATTCTAGTGAGAGTTTGTGGAGATCCTTTATTCCATAGGTGGCTCTAATAGCCGCTGTCGCTTTTTCTTTGATATGGATTCTGAATGATCTACCTGTCGTTTGAAGTGTGATACCTAAGTATTTATATGCGTGTACTACTTCAAGGTGTCTGCCTTTTAATTTTATTCTTTCATTTTCTGCTACTCTTCCGCCTTTTCTGAAGGTTACTTGCATTGTCTTGCTCTCATTTATTTGCAAGGAGTTTTCTTCCGCCCATGTCTCAAGGTTGTTGACAGTCTGTTGAAGACTCGTTAGGCTGGTTGAACCTAAAACCATGTCATCTGCGTACATGTGCAGTGAAGTTTCTTTGTTGTGTTCTATTATTTGTATTATGTCAGATGTCAATATGTTGAAAAGAATGGGGCTGATTGGGTCCCCTTGCATGACTCCGTTTGTCTGTACTATGTCCTTTGAGACTGATATTCCATCGCTTATGTTGACTACGTTGAAGGTCAGTATGTTCCTTAATAGAACAGTGATGCTGTGTTCGTTTCCAATCATATGTGCCAGTTTCTTTAGCAGTTTCTCTCTGCTCACGAGATCGAAAGCCTTTCTGTAGTCGATGAAAACTGTGAAGTATTTCCCCTTCGGATGTCTTAATGCCTGTTGTATCTCTTCTAGTAAATTTCTGATCGCCTGGGTGGTGTTCCGTTGTCGTCTGAAACCGTACTGCTGTTCTGGTATCAGGTGGTCTGTCTCTTTCACCAATCTGTCCGTTATGAGTTTTGAGAATATTTTGAGGTCATTATTTTCCAGGGCGATGCCTCTGTAGGAGTTGGGGTCTGCTGTGTCTCCTTTTCCTTTATATATTACTTTTATGGTAGATCTTCTCCATGCTTCTGGAATTTGTCCCCTTTCCAAGCATTTGTTGAACAATTCTGTCCAAGCCTCTGTGAGCCAATTCTCCGTGGCTTTGATTTGTTCGTTGTAGATCCCATCAGGGCCCGCTGCTTTGTTGTTTTTCGTCTTGATAATTGCGTTTTTAACTTCCTCTTTGGTTAAGATGATGTTCTCAGCTCTGGTTCCAGTGCTTGTGCTTGGGATGGTTTCTGGCGTCGTTCGCTGAACGTTGAGAATGTCAGAGAAGTGGTTTTCCAATGTGTCCATTTGAATTGTTGCGTTAAAGGTACTTCTTTTGTTGGAAAGGGCGATAAATGGATTCTTAATTGCTTCTTCTGCTATGCGCGCTGCTTCTTTTTCTGTGTGTTGGTTTTTCTTTTCTATCAGCATTTTCTTGTATATTTTCCTTTCTGTTGAGTATTCTTCGAGAGCTTCTCTATGATTGCTGTCTCTAGCTCTATGTAGTGCTTGCAAGGTTGTTCTACGTTGTATGTAACATTCTACGTCGAACCACGGCTTAGCCTTTCTTTCCTTGTGTGGTATTGCTGCGGATTTAATGATTTCCTTGATTGCAGTGACTGCCTCGTCCAGGTTGTTTTCACTTATTATGACCCTGGTTTTGGTTATTTCAGTACTCAGATTGTGGAAAGCCTCTGTGTCAATTTTTCTCGTGAGTTTTTGCATTCGGGTGCTTGTTTGAGTTTGTCCACCTGTTTGTCTTAAAGTTAGATGTGTTCTGATTGGTATGTGTTTTCTGAGCGGGGTGTCCGCTGAAGTCCATAGTGCTTCTTGTTTCCCTGGTGTTAAGTCTCTTCCTTTTGTGAAGATTAAATCTATTGCACTTTTGCCGTTGTGTGCGAAGTATGTCATGAGATCTCGCTTGTTCACCAGCTTATAACTCTCAACTTCCATCAGTTCCAGTATTGCTTCGCTCTTTCGTCCTGGTTTATCCAGTCTACAGTTTAAGTCTCCTGCAATTATTACATTTTGCTCTTTCTCGACATATGTAATGATTTTAACTAGCATTTCCGTCGCGTCTTCCAGTGTGGCTTGAGGTTGTATGTATAAGCCTGCGATTGTGATGTGTTTTGTTGTGATGATGACAATGTTTTCTTCTTTGTAAATGTTCTTTACTTTGCCAATGCGGTTATTGTATAGGCATGTAACGCCTCCAAAGGGTCTTCCTTTTTCTTTCTGTTGTGCTAGTACGTGTGTATTGTAATAGCCGGGTATATCCAATGGTTTTGTGAGGAATGTTTCTGTTAAAATGATTATATCTTCGTTAAATATTGCTCGTTGTGTTGAGAGCCGTGTGACGTTTGTCAGTCCTTCTACATTCCATAGCAAGGCTGTTAACTTGGTATCATTGTCTGTACTGGGTCTTTCCGTGGTGTTCGAGGAGTATACTTTCTGTTTGCCTTTGAAGTTATTGCCTTCGAAATCGAACAGTTCTGTATATTACTCTGTCTGGCCAGAGATTCGCCTGCATAACTGACTCCCTTTCCCCTTTGGGCACACCAATTTTAAAGGCCTTGTTTGTGCCGCGAGAGGGGAGTTGTTCACAGCTGATTATCGTGTTGATTCCGTTTTGGGTGAGGTGTTCTTTGATATCCTCTTCGGTTGTGTCGGGGTCTAGTCTCCCTACGAAGATCCAGGCTGATTGTGGTGCTGCTCTTAGTTTGCCTACTGCCAAGTTGTGGGGGTCTTCTTGGGATGACGCCTTGTCTTCTTGTGTTGTGGTGTCATGATTGGTGTTTCTGTTGGGTAATCCTGGCCATTCTTTGTTTGATAATGACCTGGCTTGGTATTGGTGGTTATTCTTATTTGGTGTTTCTGGTGTGATGGTTAGTGAGTTTGATGGTTGTTCTGTTTCTGTTGTTGCAGTGTTGTCCTGGCTTCTATGGTGGTCTTGTTTACCTTTTTTTGCTAGTAATTCTGCCTGTTGCAGCTGTGTCTCTAGGATGAGCGTCATTTTTTTCATGAGGGTTTCTGATATCTCTTAGAGTTTTTCCTTGATATCTTCACAGGATTGCTTATTTTCTATGGCTATCTCCTTTACCTCTTGGTTTATTTCTTGACTGTTTGGTGTCGATGGGGGAAGACCGTGCGATTGCAGGCGTGTTCGACAGGTCTCACACATCCATAAAAGCGATCTCTTTTTTGAGTGTAGGGCGTTGAATTCTGTTGTTGTCATAGGTGTGCATTCCTTGTGGAACCAGCTGTTGCAGCCTCCATCACAGCATACTGCGGTTTCTTCTTTCGAGATTTCCGATTCGCATTTCGTGCATAGGCCTGGTTTGTTTTGCCTATGATCCATTGTGGGTTGCCGTGGGTTGCTATGGCGTTGATATGTAGGCGTTTTGTTGGCCTGTGTTCTGAGAAATGTTCTATTTTGTGCTCCTTTGCTCTATATTATATTGTAGTCGCTCTCTGGCCAACCTGCTGTATTATGTATGCAACCTCCTGTTGCCTGGGAATGACTATTTGAACTTGGGTCACGGGTTTGTACCTTATGATGTATGCGATTTATCAGTGAATGTTTGCTTGTACTTATAACAGGGAGATGTTTGCAGTCCGTAATGAGTTACTGCAAATGTTTTCTTGCATTTGTAGCAGGAAGGCGTTTGCAGTCCGTTATGGGTTGTCGTACGCGACTCACTTTGTGTAAATGTATCGTCTGTTGTAAGGCATTTAGCGAGGGATTGTTCTTCAAATATGCGGTTTGTAAATTGTTGTGTTTTGACCCACCTAACCTCACTAATACATTCAGTATTTTTAGTGCCGGATTGCTTCTTAATTACCTTTAGTACTGTTGTTTCCTTATTGTCCTCAGCCGAAGTAGCCTCTCTTAGCTACGTAGCACCCTTTTGAATTGTATAAAACTTCGGTTTACCTTTTAAACGTTCGAAAATCTTGGAGCCAAAGGTCGGCACGTCGATCACTTAACACCATGTTGAAAAAGGGCATTACATTGTGTTTTTTTTTTTTTTTTTCTTCACTAAACCTAGATTTAAGGCTCAAAATCTGCAGGTCCCAGGGCAAATGTTAAATGGGAGTTTCACTTACAGCACTTAGTCTTCCTTTCTTCAAACTTACTCTTAATCCTTCGATAAGCTGTATCTTCTTTTCCTAATTTCTGACAATTTTCTATACCTGCACATTTCTCTTTCAACCATTTTGCTTCCTTGCACTTCATGTAAACCTCATTTCTCAGACGTCTGTATTCTGCTTTCCCCTTTCATCTCTTACATTCTTGTGCTTCCGCTTTTTGTCCATTAATTCGAGTACATCCTGCATGATCCACAGTGTTCTACCTATTCTTTCTTTTCTACCAATGTTTTCTTGTGTGGATTTTGTTATTTCATTCCTCAAAAGTGTCCATTCCTTTGCAATTTAAGTGTGTTCAGGGTTTTTCATCAGTCCTTCCTTTATACTCGTCTTGAATCGTTTGTTCACGTCCTTCTCTTTTAGTCTTTCTATTGCCCATCATTTTGGCCTTTGACTTTTCTTCAATTTCTTCAACTTAAGTCTGCATTTCATGACCTTTTCATGACAATTTGTACAAATTGTATTGAAAAGATGGAAATAGTATAGTGAAAGTTCATATGTTTTGCAATCCAAAATATGGTTTCTAAATCTCTGCTTGACCATAATGAAGTCGATTTGTTAACGGCCTGTATCTCTTGGTCTCATCCATGTGTATATTCTTCTATCATGATTATTGAATAAGGTGTTAGCTATGACTAACTGATGCTCGGTGCAGAATTCTATCGGCCTCTTCCTTGATTATTCCTTTAACCTAATCCGAATTCTCCTACTATCTCCCCTTCTCTTCCTTTTCTTACCACAGCATTCCAATCTCCCATTACTATAACATTTCATCACCCTTGACATACCGCAGAATTTCATCTATTTCTTTGTAGACCTTTTCAACATCATCATCAGCGTGACTGGTGGGCATACAGACTTGTACCACTCTGGTGCACGTAGGTTTGTATTGATTTTAGCTACAATAATCCATTCACTATATTGCTCATAATATTCTACCTGCTGTCCAAGTTTCCTAGTCAATATGGGACCTACCCCTGCTTGGCCATTGCTTGATTTAGTACTAATGATCCTATAGTCTCCTGACCAAAAGTCCTACCAAATCCAAACTCAACGTATCCATTTCCCTTTCTAAGTTTTCAAACCTCCCACTGCCTATCAGACTTCTAAACATTCCACGCTCTGATCCGTAGAATATCTCAGATACGTGCCTGGAATTAAGAGAAATTAATAGGTGAACCAAACAAAATTATGATTTTTAAAATCTTAGTAAAATGCTTCCTACTTCATTGACCGTACTTTTTTTTTAGTTTTTTAGTTTTTTAAAAATAATTTTTGATCTATGTTTTTTTTTCTTTTTTGTTTGTTTTAGGACATGTTTTTAAATTATTTTGAACTGCAAAATTCCTGTTGGCAAGCATCAATGATGAAGCAAATACCACACACTAAAATGCGAAGCACTACATCGGTTCGATATGCCACTATTCCTTTGTCGTCTCCTTTGGGGATGATGTTGTGCAAGAAAATGCGAAATTCTGAGACAATCTTGGAAAACCTGTTGGACCGCACAGAACGCTACTGCACTGCAACTTCAGAGTCATCTCACCGTACCAGAGATAGGAATGTGAATGAAATTTGGCCTATAACATGGAAAAATCCTAAGGATAATGGCCAGCATGTTAAGTGGGTTCACACATATAACTTCCCATCAAGACATTTCAAGAGGATACCAAATATGGGTATTGTTCTAAATTTATTTTCTGCTCCTGTCTTTCTTTTTGTTATGCATTTATCATGTTTCTCTTTATGTTATTGATTTTCATATGGTGATCTATTATACTGTATATGACTAGCCTATTGTTTTCAATGTGCATATAGTGTATTAATTACTTCGTATGTTTTCAGGAATTAAAGCCAAGTGGAAGAGACGTTTGAAAGATTGTCGAGTCGTCATAAAGAGACTGTCAAAATCAGAGATCGAGTTATTTACAGCAAAAAGAAAATCTTCCAATCATTTGAGTGTGAATGAAAGTGCTAATTCAATCAAAAGAAATGGTTCTTGGAGAGATAGGGGAGCAAATTTTAGAAGTGCATTCTCTAAGAAATCGTGTGAAATCAGTAATGGCCTGGGCTCTCTTGAGTATGAGAACTTAAGTAATGTTTGTAGTAATGAGCTAAGTATAGATAATATTCATAATTTGCAGTCCTCTTTAGTGGCTGAAAACTTTCAATGGTCTCATATCACCGAGAGAGCCCAGAACTCGCATCCTCTTCAGAAAGCTGTGTGCTTGCAGAAATCAGAGTTAGAGATAACTCCATATCCTGCTGATGTTCTTGAAAGCTTTAATTCAGTTCATAATCTTGAGAATGATTATGTGGACATTAATGCTTCAGATGAAAACTCCAATAATGTTGCTGATGCCGAGGATCATGATATTGCTGATGCCAGTGATGATGGTGCTGTTGATGACGATTTTGTTGACGATGATGAAGAGTCTGTCGACATGCGTGAAAGCTCGTGTAATCTTACGAATACTTGTTCCTTAGCTACTCAGTTGTTGCCGAGCACATTGTATGGATATGAGGATATTTCAACTATCAATAGTGATCCTAACTCGGTTTGTGTTATTGACTTGTGTTCAAGTGATGACGAATCTGAAGTAAATTCTGTTAAAGTGGATTGTGGTGCTAATAATTCTGCAACAATTATCCCTAATGTTACAAATGGTGAAATTTTATCTGCTGGTAGAACGGAACCTAGCGAACTGAATTCGTCTATTGTTCATCCCCAAACTGAAAATCTTGTTGAGAGTTCAGACTTTATTACATCCCAACATCCAGAGCTGTTTGAAATATTTACCCCTCATATGATGCAGTACTTTCCATTGAATGAGCCTAGTACACTTAATTTGAAGGCTTCCAGGACCACCTATAGTAATCAAGCCAAACATGCCCGTATGCGTTTGAGCACATTAGAAAACCAACCTGTTACGAACCACAATCTATCTAATGGTGTTATAAAGCATTATGAGAGTTCAAATACATATACAAGAAGATCAGGTCTCAGAACTCGAAACTATGATGACCTGTCCAAGATACCAAGAGTGATTCCAGGGTTCTTGTCTGCTAATACAGGAAATCCGATACCCATAAAGGTATGTATTTTGTACAGTCATCTTTTTTGACATTTCACTAGTTTTGCATAACATACTGACAGTATTTATTCTAGAAGGTTATCACGATAAAAACTGAAATTAATGATCTATTTTTGTTATTGTTAGTGATTATGTCGGGAATATTACAGATTAACGATGGGATAATTTTCTTCCTTCCCTTATACTAACATTTGTGAAAATTACAACACCCAGAAAAAAAGACCCAAATTAATCCAAACTTGGAAGATGTGGAGAAAAGTGATCACCCGTGATCAGCAATAAGTTATTAAGATTGCAGAAAGAGGCAGCATACATGTTGGTCCAGCAGTACCCTCTATCGTGTGACCAGAAAGGTCAGTGTCACACCATCCTCAGTTGGTGAAAAGCCTTCAAAGTGGAAACGTGAAAGAAAGTGTCAGGATGCCTCGTCGACATCAAAGGTACATAACGGTATGTGCTCGAGTTAGAACAGGAAAGAACGATTGGTCTCCAACTTCACATGCCATATTTCAGCAGGACAATGCTCACCCATATGTGGCAAGAAATATTCAAGCCTTCTTCAATGAATAGCTGGTATAGTAGCCTCACTTTCCTGGTTAACGACCGGCGACTCAAACGTTAAGCATTAGCACTAGCCGACAATAGCCATTATTTATGACTGACAAATACCTGACGGTTCTTGACCAATAAGTTGCTTCCTCCATCTGCCCACGAGGAATGCAGACAAGGTGTTGCCGCCAGTCCTGTCTACCTGCTCACCGGCCTCAAGCTGTGAATGCCTTGGCACCCCGCAGCTATGGAATATAAACATCCGTCCAGCTAGGTTTCAAAGACGAGCTGGTCGTTAACGAGGAAAGTGAGGCTACTATACCATTGCTACCCTGGTCTGCACATTCACCTGGTATGTCGCCTATCAAACATGTTGGGATGTGTTAACCAAAATACAGGTTTTTTGGACAAGTTGAAATGGGTTGGTCAGCATCTTGTTGTCCTCTAACAACCACTGTTGATGCCTCGTGGACTTTCATTCAAACTGTGTGAAGCAAGATTCCCCAGGAACATATCTAGGCCCCCTTTGTTTCCATCCCACGACGTTTAGAGCCCCTGATTGCAGCACATATACGTTTCACAACATACCCCAATACAGTTCTGTAATCCTATTCATTTGTGTGTTGTCATATACCTTATCTGTGGTATATAGTTCATTTGTCATTCACATCCTTCGTGTTCCAATATTCACAAATATTAGTGTAGCTAGCAGCATACTGTACATTGGTCAAACTTCCCACAGTTTTCTGTAGATGCAACTTTGTTTGAAACTGGATTGCTTTAGTTTTGCTCCCTGTGTGTTTATCTGTATTATTATGTTTCACTTGTTAGCCTGAGTGGCTCATTTGGGTTGGTATTGGCTTAAGTTGATAGTGAAAAAGAGCATTTCATGTTGATAAGAACTTGTGATTGACAAAATTATACCACTCGAGAAGACCTGGTTTTAATGTTAATCTCTTGTTAATCTAGATACATTGGACTTGAACTAAAATAACATGCATTTGCTGTTCATATTTAGAACTCTGACACCTAGCCTCCAACCATCTACTCGCTTACTTTCTTTTATAGCTCTAAAACATTCACCTAGACTTTGTCTCAGTCTGGAGTAGTAATATACCTATACTCTTTTTCTCTCTTTCTTTTCCATTTCTCATTCTTTTCCATTTATCGTGAACCTTACCATAGTTGACTATAATAATTTTATCACTAGGATGCAGATTATTTGCATGTTTTTTCTTCCCCTTTAACCATAATAATTTGCATATAGAACATTAACTCATTTCCCATTGTTTACGATCATTGTGAAGTTTTGCTGTGCATATTTAATCATATTCGTAATGATAAAACTAATTTTGTACTTAAAGAGCGTATGTTTGCATATTTATATTAGTCCAATAACCTATATCACCTTCGGTTTCTCCCCCTTAATTTCACGGGATTGTGTGATATTCTCTGACGAGACTTCTTTCAATTCATTGTTAGGGGCTGTTAACCTAGATGTTAGGCCCCTTAGGGCAACAATTATCATCTTTCAATTCAGAAGAGGACAGGCCGGTTATTGTTTACAGGCAACTTGGAGCCCTCTATGACCAAAGATATATGGCCGATTGTTCACACATTGGCCGCATATTTGTGTCATATTTAGGGTGAATATTTTCTGATAGATAAATAGGTAAGCATCTCGCATCTGACCAATATGTACACATTCTGCAGAATGTTGTAGTTCTGTGTGTGAGAGAATGTTGCCCAGATGATGTTATACAGTTTGTGCAAGACCATTCCTAATCCACACGAGCGGTAGTGTCCAGGGCTGGATTTCGGAACAGGATCCCCCTGGATCCATCAAACTCCAGATCTGAATCCCATTGAACTTTGGTTTTGCAAGATGGACACGCCATATAAGGAAACAAATTGCATGCGTCTTATAAATGGTTGTCAGCGCCGACGTCAGCACAGAGCCGTAAGATGATTAGTCCGCTGGACAGGAAGAAGTCAACAGCCAATGAGAGCTGCCATGACAAAATGGAGCAGAAGACGATTCAACATGTGTACCATTTGAAAAAGTAGCCGGTCAAAGAGAGACTTAACGACAAACTGTAACACCTCTTGAAAGAAAATACTTCAGAACCATATCAAAATAAAAGTTTAGCCAGGTAAGTGAGAAAAATAATAACCAAAGAAAGGAATGGTCAGTTGGAACCAATGCGAAATATCGTAAAAAATACGTGAACCTGTACTCAATTTGTAGGTTAAGAGAAGTAGAAAGAGGCAGTATACAATTATTTTCTCTCACTCTCCAATAGCAAAAAATGCTTAAATACAAAATAACTGGATTTGTAGCTTTGGCAAATGCGAACAGTAAGCATTTTTTTATTATTTTATTAATGCAGCCAATGGCCATGTACTTTTCTTTTCAGGACGGGTCAGGGAAGGGATATTGGAAGGAAATCGGCCGTGGACCTATTGAAAGGAACCGTCCCAGCATTTGCCTGGTAGTAAAAAATGGGAAACTACAAGAACCATTTTCAGGACGGCTGAGGTGGGATTCCAACCCACGCTCTCCCGATGCCTGCGAGACATGAGGTAGCGCGTTAACGCTCTCGGCCACCGTAAACAAACTTTCTGTAGCTCTTGGTTACAAGTAAAATACATTACAGTTTTATATATATTTTACGCTACAGTTGTCTATATATTTTACGCACAGTTATTTTGTCCATGTGACAGTGCTATTCAACTTTTAAAGCTGATAAAAGCAGGAGAATTGGCAGAACATTCAATCCATGGGCCAAGGATCAAAGCCAATGTTATGCTCCGGCTCGACTTCATATTTACTCGATAGTTCATAGTCTTCCTCTGTGAAATGCGTAGAACGTACGAAACTATGTCGGGTTGGTGTGAAACGGCACGACTACTTTTTGATACCCAATTTTATATCTCTCTGGAGATTTCTGTACCTTGGGCAAACTGTGAAAATCGACACCTTCTCCCTTCAATGCTTTCAAATTGCTTGCGTGGTTGCAACCATTGATATTGTAAGTTTCAGTTGGTCAACACAAAATATTTCCAAAAAAAATAACAAATAAATTGCGTGTGATTATGAAATATACATTGGAAAAGGAGAAAACTAAGGAATGACATGTTTTGCTCATCAAGGGAGCTTCATCAGTTCCAAATTTACAAGACAAATGGCTCTACAAAACACTACCAAACCTACAGTGACACCCACAGATAGTCTCTGTCCTCCAAAAACAAACAATAAAAATCCTGTCAGAAAACTTAGTAAGTAAGGAAATTATTACTGATAAATATTCTAACACATGTTAGAAAGGCTCAGGACTCTTCCAACAGACTCCATTACCCATTAACTTAGGCTTCCCGTGCGGGCACCTCTTTAAGGGTCACCCTGTATTTGAGTCTGACATCTTTTACAACTCTTTAAGGGTCACCCATTATTTGAATCTGATATCTTGCAAACCTCTTTAAGGGTCACCCTGTATTTGAATTGAATCGAACATACTGTACACCTCGTTAAGTGTCACCCTGTATTTTGCTCCGACATCCTGCACACCTCTTTAGGAGGCACCCTGTATTCTTATCTGGCATCTTGTATATTGCTTGGCAAGGGCATTCTCGCTCACGCGCTCCGCCAGTGACGGCTCAGTTGCCCGCTGCCGGGCGCGCGTATGTACGGCAAAATACCGTGCTTAAGATCAGTATCATGCATTTTTACTTCACCATGTTTACAGTAGATGCTGAAAATGTTTCCCATCCGCTGCCAAACATAATCGGCATCTCCTTATGAAGTTTCTGGTTACTCCGGTTAATTTAGCTTCAGTAAGGAAATAGCATAACCACCTTTATGTCTATTTTTATTGTTTACTGAACCTATACGTGTGAATCTCTTAGCCAGTTGTTTTATTGTGATTGTGTTTAGTGCTGTAATGCCTGATGAGAAATATTCGTTACTTGAACGTGTATATCTGCACAATACGTACATAAAGTGCAGGAAATTGCGAGCTAGAACAAGAAAAAAGTTTTGAGTGAAACTTCCAGGGAGACCTATTTCTATAAATTGGACAATAAAACAAATGGCTAATTGATTCACGAGATTTTGTTGCACATGCATCTCCATGATAATATAATTAATAGTCCAGTCAGTGATTTTAACCCATCATGCCGAGACGTAAGACAGATATTGGTCGTTGTTCATTGACGTTGGAAAGAGAAAGCTCTTATCACGTACTGCATTCATAACTGTTCCCGGGCGAAGCCGGGTCGGGTTGCTAGTTCACAATAATACACTATACAATACGATATACAGTACACAGTAGCTTTATAAAACACCCAATTAGCTCGGAGCTCACATGTCAACCGCAGGAAGAACGTTGGAGTGTGGCTGGAGACCGTGCGGGCCAACCTGTAACAGCCGGCTATTAGCCGGAGACCGGCAGCCAAGGTCGAGCGGAATCGCCTTTCCAAGCAAAAATAAAGACCCTGTATATGAATCGTCTATGTTATAGTAAATCTAATAATAATAATAATCAAAGATATTAGAGTTCAAGGAAAGAAGAAACCATTAAATTTACAAACAGGGTATGATGGGAAACTGTTCAAGTTGTTAAACTAAAATGCACGGAAGAAAATAATTCGAAGACTATTTCTGGGACCTTCACTAATCGTATGTATAGAGAACAGGGATCGAACCAATGAAAGCACATGACCTAACAAGATTCAAATCTTAACATGAGCCCAGTACCTTTCAAAGAACACACATTTTCTCAATACTGCCTCACGATATCTCCAACCTAATTGCCCGAGCCACATAATGCTACAGGCAAAACTTCACTGGCATGTACAACGTAAAAGAAAAGTAATTCCTCCGTACAAACCTCCAACACATCACTTTCATAAACTCAAAGATCCAAGACCAAGAGCTCGAAACAGCTCCTTGAACCTTCTCATATGATGACTACTTAATCATTCTTCATGCGGCTTTGAATCCTGTCTCTACAAACGATTGGCAGAGCCCCATTACTACACGATATTGAAATTGAAGTGGGCTTCGAAACACATCACTAAGTTTTTTCAGAAATTAAAACTATTAGTCCTACACAAAGGGAGACGGGTAATCGCACATAGTGAAGAAATCTTCTGAACCAGCTTGTTAACACTTACTAACGCAATTACTCTGGTTTCAATACTTCTCCATTCACGCTGCTCTCCTTGCCCAGGGCAATGGCCTGTGGTCATGCCCCGGAGATGACTCTTATCGCGTCAGTTGCCTTCCCAGTCCCAAAGCAATAATCTCGCTTGGTCTGGAGTCTGTCAGACCAGGGTTACATCATCGAAGTCAAGGAGTTCGCTTCGTCAGAATTCAGGTCGGTGAAACCTCGCTATGGCATAAACATTTCCGAAAGGCACTTACCGCTCCGGGCATGATCGTAGGTCTACTTACGAGCTCTGCGCGAGTCTAGCAGTATGTGACGTCACTTCGCGGGCTCAGGCGAGTCCAACAGCAGTGCAGCACCTGCATATATTTTGCTTGAGGAAAGTTTTCTTAATATATACGAGTTAATAGCTACATAATTGCACACACTTTAAATCTCCTAATGTTAGAATATTTCTGAATGATGTTGGAAATGTTGACGGTGACTTAACACGTAATGAATATGGTTTAATTAACGGCTGTGAAATTTTACACATCTTATAGTAATGCCATAACGAATAGAATATAAAGTGTGATCTCTTCTCCCTCAATAGCATGTAATGAATACGGATCGGGTTGGCACTCGCCGCTACGCAGCGCTACAGTCGATTTGAGATTGTTGATTTCCACATTTGTTTATGTGTTTATGTGCGATATATTAAGTATTTAATCGATCGGAGTGTTTTGGTGGTGTTCTGTGCAAACGTTTATTGATATGCAAGTGCTTACACTATTACTTCATAGTATTAATACCTGAAATGCTATTGTAGGAAGCATTAACTGAAATGGAATTTAATTTCTTGTCGTGTGTTGACGTTATCTTCGTGTGTTAATTTTATTGTTATTTAATGTAAGTAAACAACAGTTTAGCCCTTACATTTTCATGAGTGCTTAATGTGAGTAGTGAAGATGCCTTGCTCTATTGTACCAGGATGCAGATCTAGCTGTGGGGACTGTAAAGAGGTCAGACGGTTTTTCAAACCTCCTAAAAGATAAGGAACGTTTTATCAAGTGCAAAGGGGCCATACCAGGGAAGGATAGGGAACTTCCTTAAAAGTCCTACATCTGTGATGCTCACTTTTCAGAAGATTTAATTGTTAAATTTGACAAATTTGTGATAGAAGGGAAGGAAGTAGTACTTCTCCCAACAACCAACTGGCGATTGAAAGACTATTCTGTTCCACATATATTTCCTAATTTGCCTAAGTATTTGTCCGGTATGGTGTAAATAAAAATGCTCTTGATGCCATTAAAGACTACTTCTGTGAAGAAAGGGATGAGAATAAAAAGGCAATGTGTTAAAAAACATATATGTACCGTAATGCTGAAGGAGCCGTGATCAGTTTTAGGCAATAGCCTACTCTATGAAGGGGTCATAACTATGCCATCTATGTCTGTTTAATGTTAAGTTCTTCTGAAATGATGGTAGTTTACTGATTTTGGTGTTTGTGGAGTGAAATTTATGGTTATTATTGAATTGTATAGTAATCTACGGTAAAGTTGAAAGTTGCGTTCGTACGGCTTTTTCTTTTCATCTGTGTTGCAAGTCTGTTAAGGGAATGTAAAATGTGTAACAATGTGAAGAAATCCTTTCTGATAGCGAGGTTAATTTTTCCGTTCTTTTTTTAAATTTACCGATAGCTGGCAAAACTAATTGCATTTTGAACTTGCTCTCTGTCTTCGCTTATTGTGGAAACTGGACTATTACAGGAGACGACTTATTAAATTATAATTGGGCACAGTGAAGTAAGTGGAGATGTCGAACTTATTAGCGCCTATGAGGATATCTTGCGGTGTTTTAACATGTAAAACAGGTCGCAAGGTTTTAAAAGTCTCGTAAGCGCCAATGCTAACTTACATCACAGATCGGAGCCAGCGCTGTGCTGCGGCGGACCGCGCGTACTAGGCCAGTGATATCACTTCTTATTCTATTCGTTATGGTAATGCCATCATTACTTCCAACTTGACGTTTCAGTGCTAGGCTAGAATTTTGTTCGCTAAGTCGCGATATCGCGAACGAAACTCATTTTGTCTTGATATATCGATTTGAATGGCTGCCTGTGATTGGTTAAAGTGATTTTCCTTCTGACCACTAGATAACTCTAGGGTAACACTGAAACGTCAAGTCGGAAGTAATGATGGCTTTACTATAGAATCCAACATTTCTATTCTTAACTCTTCATTTTACGGAATTGGGACATATTGGTCATCAGTCTCATGTACTTGGACGTGTTGAATTTGCCTGATAACCTGTGTTTTTGTAATACAGTAGTAGGCCTATATGTAATAGTAATTTTCAGCATTTAGGATTGAGGTAGGTGCCTCAAGACTTGAAATATACACCATCCCATTTTCCTGGAGGGAGTGTGGAGAACTCGCAGGAAATCCACACACGGTGTCAGAATTCGAACTTTGATCTCCGTGCAGTCATGGTGCACGACAAAAAAACATGGCTATGCTGTGGGGTCAGAAAATATTTCTAAAAGAATATTGGAAATGTCAATATTTAAATCAATCCATCACAGTTATTGTGGGTTAGCATAGTCCATAATTGAATCAACAACAAGCAACATTTCAAACATCATGGACAAGTAGCCCCATGTACTTGGGTGTATGTGTTAAATCTGTCTGATAATCTGCGTCATGATGGCTGTACTAATGTGTTCATTTGTAATTGAGGTTAGGATTTGGGTAGGAGGCAATGGTCAATTGACGGGTGGGTGTGTAAAGTGCGTTATGTCACAATTCACTAGTTTTGAGAAAATCAAGTTTTTAAGTTCAAATCGAAACCCAAAATCGAGTTGTGGAATATAAGTAATTTGAATTATGTCTTCAGGAGCCTAATACTGTTCACAAGAATGGGGTAACTCGTCATAAGAAATTCCACGTAAATTCACGTAGTTACTGAGCCAAACAACACTAGGTGTCTCATAAATTATGACTAAACACACTTTGCACACCCACATCTCACCTATATAGGCTAATATAAAGCTCAATGTTGGTTTGTCTGTCTGTTATTTATTCAAATCTACACCGTTTTACCGATCTGAACCAAATTTTACCTAGTTATCCTTTGGAATCCTGCGGGTAACACTGTCCACATGAAATTTCAAACAGACCTCTCCATTCCCTGCATTTAGGCCCTTTGGCACAAATCTACACAGTTTCACCGATCTGGACCCCATTTTACGTACTTTCTCTTTGGAACCCAACGAGTAACACTGTCCACTTGAAATTTCGGACAGATCTCTCCATTCCCTTTGGCACAATTCTACACAGTTTCACCGATCAGAAACAAATTTTATGCACTTACCCTTTGAAACCCGACGAGTAATACTGTCCACTTGAACTTTCGGACAGCCTTCTCCATTTACTGCATTTAGGCCCTTTGGCACTAATCCATACCGTTTCAGCAAACTGAACCAAATTTTACGTACATACCTTTCGAAGCCTAGCAGATAACACTGTGTACCTGAAAATCGGACATCCCTATCCATTTCCTAGATTTAGGCCGTTTGGCACATAGACGAAGGATCGAACTTGTAGTAGAAGGACCAACCTAGGTTCATTTTAAGCCTCGCAAAGCAAGAAACAAAACTTGGGACATTAAAGTTTAGTTTAGTTTGGTGAAATGGTGCAGATTTTTATAAATAAGTCTCCTGTTGGCTGGCATGGCCAAGGACTAAGAACTTGTGATCAATACTTATTAAAGCTAATAAAAAAAATATTTTCTGCTCTGGAAGATATAATGCTTTTTAACTAAGCTCATAACATACACTGCGAATAGCTCCTGTCAGCAATGCAATAGATACCGTAACAGGGCATGTCACTAGTCAACAAGCAGAACAGCTGGGAAATGACGATTGACAATGGACTAAGTGACCTTCCAGTTGGTGGGAATTTAGTTTAATAATCACACAGGGATAATGAGTGATGCTTGGTGTAAGAATTCATTAATTACATTGTCGGGCAACTTCACGAGGAGCACGAATGAGTAATGCGCTTAATCACTACCAAACTGACGTAACGCTCTTTGCACGCACAGAATGAAGTGTTGAATAGTGCTCAGTCTGGTAAGTCATGACGGGAAAGACATAACACATTTTGCACACCCGAAGTCTGACCGAAGTCAATATAACACGTAATACACAACTCAATAACTTCGTAACCATCAACAATATGACATAACGCACTATACACACGCAAGCAGATCGCCCTCCTCTCTTCGAGCCAGTATTAACTCAGTTCACACCATTTCTTGACTTAACAAACTTTACACACACACCCGTCAATTGTGTGTCTCAATTTCCGTGTCTGGTGGTACTACTTCTGCAGATGTCTACTCATTGGAGATACTTTCATCCAGCTTTGGTTTATTCTTGGGTGTCAACGCTTCCATCGTTGACATTGCTCTCTTAAGCACTGTTCTCTTCTGCTGGTTCGTCTCCCGTTTATGATTGACCTGTAATTTAATAGCCTACTATACTTGTATTATTGCTATTATTAGTTCACTGTCGAAGCATGAGACGCCCATCTCGATTTATTTATATACTGTAGCCTACGTGCTAGGCCATATAATGTTATGGTCTACGGTTCCAAAGAATGGGTTGTAGTAGGAATTCAGAAAAGAGCGGTCATGATCTGCGAGGTAGATACCATCCCTGGCATTTACCTGGAGTTGAAATGGAAAACCACTTAAAGTCCGGCATACGGTGGAATGCAAATCCATATGTCTCCGATAATCAGGGTTTAGGTGTTGACAAGGAGACACCATACACTGTACAGAAAGAGCGGCTGCAGACTTGAGAACTTGGGAGGCACATTTCTGTCTGCCTAAAGCAGTGGTTCTTAACCGGTGGTCCGCGAGTGGCTCAGGAGTGGTCCAGGGGGGAAAAGGTCCACCAGCACGTATATAAAAGTGGCCAATAAATGGGGATTTCGAAAACGTTGTGCGTTGAACGAGAATCGTCCGAATGTATTCGCGGCAATGACTATCAGATTTTGAATTGAAATATCTTTAAAATAAGTATTATTGAGGAAATGTTTCAACTGATTAGGTGAATTGGGGGAAGGAGAAGGGGGTGGTCCGTACACGATTCAATTTCAGGCTGAGTGGTCCGCAGACTTCTACGGGTTCAGAACCACTGGCCTAAAGAAAGTATTCAATTTTATTATATTGCAATACACCTATGAGATAGAAACGTCAAGGTCATGAGTCCTATATAAAGGTTTTAGGGTGGGTGGAACAACACAATAATCCTAGGTTTTTATTTTTTCAGATAATTATATTTTTTATTGGTGAGCTACCGCTCACCCACCTCTACCCCTGCTGTACAGAGTATCGCTGTATTGAGATAATAATAATATTGTATGGCCTCGGGTGCCGGATGCAAGCTTTGTTATTTGACACCCAGAGGGCAGCTTGCATGTCGAATTTTGTTGTTCCTTGAAGCACTATGAAAGTCAAGGACGTTAGATATCTAAGCTCCTTGACACTATGGCGCTTTCTAGTGTTGGCGGAAAATCCCGAGTTTAATTTTGCCATTATGAACACGGCCTACTGAATTCAAATGGGTTCTTTAACATGCCAATATCGTATTAGATGTGTGTCGTGTTTTTTGCCGCCTTAAAGAAATCACTTACCATGGCCAGGAGCGAACCTGCATGCTTGGGGTTAGTAGTCCGACATGATAACCACTCACCCACCGTGGCAAGCGCTGTATTGAGATGATCGTACAATTGTAATGTTTTAAAATTGTTTGTGGAATAGGTTTGCAATAACCCCCCAGTTTTTTATATACTGCTCTTTTTAGCTATTAATGTGGTCTTGTAGAAGTGCTGCACTAACTTACTCACTTGAGGCTGTATGTTGTTGTTGATTAGTTTAGGGCTTTTGAGACATCGTGGTCATGTAGCCCCGTGTACTTGTGTGTGTGTGTGGAATTTGTCTGATAGCGTATGTTATTGTGATGGCTATATTAGTGTGTATATTTGTAATCCAGTTGAGGATTGGGAAGGAGGTTGCTGTGGCCTTAATTTAGGAGCCATCCCGGTATTCGCCTGAATTAGAAGTGGGAAACTATGGAAAACCACTTCCAGGATGACAGGTGGGAATCGAACCCGCCTCTTCTCAGTTATGCCTCACAAGGATGAGTGTACCCCGTTCCAACCCTCAGACCAGAATTGTATATCTTGACAGAGCCGGGAATTGTACCCGGGCCTCCGCGGTGACAGTCAAGAATGATAGCCACTACGCAACAAGGCGGACTTTTAGGCTTATGCCCGGGTTGAAAAGTAGGTATTTTGTTTATTTGATCATTGGCCTTTCGTAACCCGTCGTTGACGGAGTTACGTTGTAAGGGTAACAAAAAAATTGCCTTCAGGAGACTGGTGACATGATTAGCTTAGCTAGGTATGACTAAGACTGTTGGACCTTGTTAGGCCAACACACGTGTAATTTCGCAATTTTGACACAGTGCAATGTTCTGCTTAGAATTAGGTACTGAAAGGAAGACTACTTACGAGGGAACGGTACGAAGTCGGACGGCGAATTTCGATTTTATTTTTACATAGTCGTAAAGATCTTTTTACGCTGAAACAGATAGTGGAGGTCTAATTTTTCGCTGGTCCTTTTCAAGGGGGCATTTGGAAGCCCCTAGTTGGCGGTGCACGCTCTGAATTGTACTGTACATGCCGGCACACGTCAGCGCGCACAGCCAGCGGCTGTCTAGCCTTGCCTTCCCTCTACCCTCGTTCGGTTCTCCACAATCACCCACCACATACGGCTGCCTACAGTTGTGTACACGGGATGGCGGGTTAAAACTGACGTTAGTTTGGATATTTTATTTACAAAGATGAATTCATTGTGGAATATAGAAACAAAAACAGTGGTTTACAAATCATCTTCATCATCATGAAGTTCAAACTGTTCAAGAAATGCCTTTATTCTAACACAGTCTGGCATGATAGTGAAAATCTAACACAAAATGTGAATAAGAAAACACAAGAAAATCATTGTGCGCACCTTATAAAAGAAAAATTGGTACAATCAATTCCAGCATACTTCTTTATCAGTCAAATCATGACAGTTAGTGAGACAGTATAAAATTGTGGTATATTGTCAGCAATGGATAACCACCCGATTCCCAAGCATATTTCAGCATTGGTACGAAACAATCAGCTTGTAATCGGTTAGCAGTTGACTAGTTATAATGAAAAGTCTGTTGTTGGGTTTTCATTTTGACTGGCCGTGTAAATTCCTTACTTGGCAAATGTTTTCCATTCGACGGACTAAACATTTTAGTTGTCGGAAGAGTCCAAGATCACACGGCTGGCAAAGATATGTAGTTTCTTTCGGTATGCATTCAATTTGTTCATGTTTGTTCGTCAGAGATTCAAGCTGTGCATTTTGCCCTGGCCACTGAATGAATCTAGGAGTAGAAGATTTCGTTCGTCGTCCTATAATTGCGGATGGAAAATGTCTTGGAACCAGGCACGTGCAGTACATGCCCTTTCCCCATTTTCCCGGAAGATGAACTATCAGTGACGACATATTTAAAGACATCGATGTAGGCGTTGATACTTTCTTGTACCCTAATCCAAACAAATGTCCCATTTCTCCGGCTTTAGAAATGTGATATTGCACTGTGTGGGTGTGCGTAGAACTATTTCGGCAAACAAGCGTAGCAAGAACGTCTTTCACCCCATGAAAATCATAACTTCTCTATGTTGCCATTTCGCACTCGAATCGGGACTGGTCCGAATTCCAGATATTGGCATCCGGGATCTCTTTCTCTTCTTGCAATTCAATAATGAATTTAACAAACATTTTAGCCTCTTCATATCGTACTTTTTCGTCTGTTTTAAACTTTTTACCGACGACTTTGGTTACTTTTCGGGACCGAATTTTCATACGCCTTTTAAGGTTTGTCAAGTAGGAGTCGCAGAACAACTCTCTTCCATAATTGCATCAAACGTTGTGATTATTTATATGAACATTATTTGCTCTTTGAAAGCTCTGTAGCTTCTTGAACACCGTAGGCATTAATAAGAGCTACAATAATGTTGCAAGCAGTCATTACAACGCAAAGACTCGAATGCGATCGCCTGTATGGGGAATAGCCATCAGTCGTGGAGAACTTTACCGTATAGAAAACGACTCGCAGTCCCATATACATAACCACTGTAGGCAACCGTAGCCTATGTGGTGGGTGAACCGAACCGAATGAGGGTAGAGGGAAGGCGAGACAAGTCAGCCGCTGGCTGTGTGGGCTGACGTGTGCCGGCATGTACTGTACAATTCAGAGCGCACACCGCCAACTTGGGGCTCCCAAATGGCTCCTTAAAAAGGACCAGCAAAAAATTAGACCTCCACTACCTGTTTCAACGTAAAAAGACCTCCACGACTATGTAAACATTAAGTCGAAATTTGTGGTCAGACTTCGTACCGTTCCCTCGTTAGGGGTGAAGGTGAGAGTTGAAGCCAGTTGGTCTGTGAGGAGACGAAGTGATTACAGATTTGAACAAATGTTTTACTTTTACACACTCCTATCGTATGAAGTAAAGAGTCATTTTTTTTCTGATATTGAATTAGAAACGTTAAGGACTCTTGAACTCTTAACACGTTATAAAATGGATGACTCTGGCAACTTAACCATTTCCCTGGAAAGCCAAAAACAGAATGGATATTTATAGAATTAATTATATGTTCTCTTTGTAATGTTTTGTATACTGTTCACTGCCTGTGTTTACATCGAAGTGTGTCATCAGAAAATTTCATAATAGACATTAAATTAAATAAAGTTGTCCATTCTAAGTCCTTTTACCACCTCCGCCCCCTCAGCTAATCTGGATCCCGGGGCTGTACGGGGCTACAGCTCCGCTTGCCCCTCCCTCACGTCGGGCCTGATGCTAGGTACAGTATATTCTTCGAAGGAACTGCACCAACGCGTAATTTCTTGTTCAGAGACAAACCCAATAATTCATTTTTGAGGTCCCATTCGTAGTCCTATGGTAGAGAATGTGGAGAACAAACTCGGGCAGTTCTAGCATTGACGCTATTCTTTTGTCTGCATCTTAAAATCCACAGCTTTTGAACTTCCTTCTTGTTAGAAAAAGAGTGATAAATCAATTCAGAATTTCTACGGCCATTGTTTTTGTACCCAGGAATGGCACAGTTAGTGTGGCTACCCATTTTTAAGAGCGTATTATTTCACATCCAAATGGATCATACAACTACATTACAAAGCAAGTTTTCTACTTCAGGCGACAATGGCTTGTCCGCGAAGTGACGTCAGCGTAAAGGGAGCCGCCTGGCGACTGAAGCGAGAACTGCGATATCGGCCTGCCTGATAGTATTCTAGTTACCTTGGGTGTACCCAACCTACACGCAAGGTGGTGCTAATGTCCGGTTTCAGAAGCTGATTGAAGGCTTAGCTAGGTAGTGAGTGTGCAGTTCTGAGTAAATAGAGCACTGGTTGAGGAAGTACCCTGCAGACTTGCTAGGTAGCTGGAATGTTTAGTTTCGAATAATCAGGGCATTTTGGTGGAAGCATTAAGTCAATAGGGAGACAATATTATAATGTGTCATACAGTATCAACAACAATTGTAATTTCCTTTCGTGACATTTCACAGTGTGTCTCCTTTAGAATCCTTTTCTTTTTAACCACTATATTTACTGGGTTCATCTTCTGCAGCTAGGTGTACATAACATTACATAAACAAGTGCACGGTACAACTGGTAGTATAACTAGAGAAGCACTGTTTAGCATTGCCGCATGCTATACATCTTTACAATCTAACTTAACCGTGTCAACTTGCATCTTCATTGCTCCAGATCTCTGGTATTAATTGTGTTGAAGTTTTAAAACTTACATACTATGCATTGATTGTAGTGCTTAATCAAATGGTAATAAAAGCATTTAATTTGTTTCCTACTCTGCTTGAAGGTTTACTTCTGGAAAGATGTGTTATATCAGTGAGTCAAATGTAGAGAAAAATTAAGCTGTGACCCAGTGTATGCATGTCGTAATTTTGTAAGATACCATAATTTTATTTTTTTCTGCAGGGGGATCATTTCATCAATATATTTCTTTGTACATTCTGTAATAGACATTGAATCACTGTGTAGAAAAAGTTGGAGTCCAAATATGATAATTTTTCAGAACAGCATTGTAAACGTTATAAAACACCATAAATAACTGATTGCTTATATAAGCAGAATTTTATTTCTAAAAACAAATCTTGATGTGTAATTATCATCTAATTAAGTTGTACATTTTTCCATGTGTGATGCATACAATGCACCATAGAATGGAATGACTACCGATATGTGTTTAGGAGGACTTGTACATCCCGGAACTTGCCCCTAGTTAGAGGTCGGAATGCAGTATTCAGCTTGGTGAGATTGTCCATAGATTAGCACACTGGAGCATGCTAGACTGTTGTCTTTTTTTATCTTTCTTAGTACTGGACACATGTAGGTCACCACCATGGACATTGTCTCCCACTTCTTCATAAGAAGGGTCTACCTTTGTCAACTCGTGTTCTCTTCCAACCCTGATGCTATTAGGGTATCCGAAGCCTCTTAACTGTGATATGTTTTGTATTGGACATATAAGTATGAGAAAATCTTCCATGTTATAGGCATCTACAACAGTGGTCCCATCATCTTGCACATCATCAGTGGCTGAATACTTCAGATAGACTACCTCAAAAGGGTGGAGCATCCAAGCATTGTATAATAAAAGTGAATTGTGTTGAATTTGGCATTCACTAGGTGCTGCCATAAGGCAAAAATCTGAGAAGCAATTGTGTATATTTATATCAGCAAGCAGCCCTCATTGGGATTTTTGTCACTGTAGTGCTCAATATAGACAGACATGATGGCTTCCTCGAATTCAAGTCCATGACTCTAAAATTTTGTTTGTAATGTTCCTGTCCAATATTAATACTGGGTAGCGGTAATTTCGTTTCAAAATCAAAGCAAATTTCCACTGCCTCCAGATTTTTCTTCAGCAGGTCTTCTACCTTATGCAGTTATGCATTAAAAATATCCACCTTAGCCAGATGTTGCTGTTTTGGGCTGTAAGATGTTTTTTTCTGTCCCATTCTGCCATATTTAATGGAAAGACTTAGACATTATAAACTGATAGCATTGTCTTATAGAACTTATGAACATACGACCTACTAAGTATGGCTCACAACTAGTGGGACATGGGCTGGTATTGCTCACATTTAATTGTGCCAGGCTCCTCCCTTGTCATCTTCCTTCTAAATCTACCTTGGTCAACTCGTGTTCTCTTCCAACCCTGATGCTATTAGGGTGTCCGAAGCCTAGGGAGTCTTTCATTTCCATACTCTAATTGGCCCTTGTCTTTTCTTTCCTGATACCCTCATTCTTCAAGGGGTCAGACCTCTGTAGCCCCCACGATGTATGCTACACCCTCAAAGGCTCAAGGCTGGTGAGCTCGGGAGTTGGCAACCCCAAAGGCTTTCTGAGCTGGGTCTGTTTTCCCCTTTTTCCATTGACTTTGGGCAGACCCTCCCCTCTTTCACGTTCCTATCTGCCTTTTATGGCTCTACTTCTTTCCAGGTCCCTCAGTCCCCATTCTTTCAGGGGTGAGTGTATTTTGTTTACCCTGTCTTTTATATCCCTTATTCCTTTTCTTTTTGTATGTTCTGGTAAGTTAATTGCAAGCCAGAGTTACTCATTAGTTGTAGATTTCATCATTTTTATCACCACCACCCAAACCATTCGAGGCCAATAGCCTAGATGTTAGGACACTTAAATCAATTTCTTCTAGGGGGTTGTGGTGGCTCAGCGGTCTAGCTGTATGCCTCTCACCAAGGGTTCGATTCCCGGTCAATGCATGTGAGATTTTCAAAGTGAAATGCCATGTCCTGTGGTTCGGATTCCACGTAAAAAGGAGGTCTCGTGGCTCATGATCTAGAGATTAACGGTCACGTTAAACTACAAGCTTCCTTCCTTTTTTTCAATTTCTTTATCCACTGCTTTTGCCTATCGGCGTTGGGTTTGCCAGCCACTTTCCATACTTGCTCCTATCCCCTGAGAGCCGTCTGGTTTGCTGTAGAGTCTTGCCCTTCCTCTCGGCCACCTCCCCAATGTACTTATCCATTCTTTCCTTGGGCATGATCTTCAAGTGCTTTCGGGCTTAGCCTCAAACACCTGCTTCTGCTTCCTTTCTTCATTCATCCTTGTAAGGTGTCCATACCAACATAATGCTTGCTTCTGGTTGGTGTGCACTGCCTATTCCACCTTTAGCTCTTCACTGATAGCTTAGTTTCGCACCATGTCTCTCGAAATTTAATGTTTTTCAATCGGTTAGCACGATTGTACCCAATTGTAATAGGTGGTTCCCTGATCCTGAAAAAAAAATTACATTAGATTAATAAATCTATGGCTTCAAACATCACCAAGTCTCTTCTAGTTTTAGCCCCTTCTGGCTCACAGTGATACAGTGTTAGTTTGAGATTGCTTCCAAGTGGACTTATCAACATGTTCGCCACAATTCGGAGCTTATTAGGAATATTGGGAGACTGTATTCTCAAGAAGATAATGAAGAATTTATTCATGGCTGGAAAGAAAATTACGAAAGATATAGAGAAAGAAATTCGGTCTGCTAAACAAGAAGCCTCAAAAATGCTGTGTGTTTATTCTTTGTTAGATTCGTCGTAATGCTAAACTCTTTTTGATGTGTATAGTACAAAGGCAAAACAGCAGGTTGCACTATATATCTCAAAATCACCAAAATTAGACATGTTAAAATTTTGCCTGCAGTGCTTCAATGTCAAATTTATTTGCTTAATTTATTTTTTAGTTCATAATTGGTTGTTGATTCATTTATGGTTTTATAAAAGAGATATTTTTGTTGGTATACTTTATTCTGACTTAAAAAATATAGTTTCTCTAATTATAATGTCTAGAGATTTTTTCTTAAGAGTGTAAATCAGTATTGTAGAATCTTTTGCTAAATATTAATCTCAATTATGGTTAAACATTGTAAAAGACACTAATAATAATTTCTGTTCGTTTTCAGGGTAAACATACTTCCTTTGTTGAAGAACCACGACATTGGGCGCCAGAGCAACTCGTATCAACGTATTACATTCTTCCTGCTGAAAAATAAATGGTGCATTCCTGTATATAATGAGGAGGCAAGGTGGCTATTAGTTGTATAATGACGTTTGAATAGTGTCAATTTAGGATCATCCCTTTTCATCTGGAATGCGTGTATACAACAAGGAATTTATAATTTCAGATTATCTTAAAACCAAATATCAGGACTGTATGGTATGATCCTGTTTTATTGAAAAGGATATATATATTGTGGTTAAGTGGAATCATTGTTTTGTAACATACTTACTTATTAGGATCCTGTTGTTATTGAAGAATAGATGCAAATTTTTGGTTAAATGTTTTCTTTTATCCATTAGAGCAATATTTGGTAGTCAAATAAAGACCATTAGATGTGGTTACAGATCATGGATAACACTTCTTGTGTTGCTTTTTAGATCATTATTTCATCTTTTTTGATGTTTTTAAGCCATTATTTACCATTTTAATTAATTTTTAGTTCATATTTAAGTTTCATAGGATAAAAGTTGCTAAATTAGTTTTTAGTTATTATTGTTTTTTAAGGTGCAGAACAGTGAGGTCATCTGGCCCTACACAATTAATTGAGGCTTAAGAGTTTTCATACAGTGGTGTTCAAAAACATTTGGCAATTGAAACTTCTTGCATAAGGTAGCTACTGACATCTTGTCTCATTCCAGTTATAACTCCTTTATTTAGTACTGTTCATTCCATTGTTGTGACACTGCACATATAGTCATTTTCATAATATGACATGAATTATGTGTTTTTTTTTATCTTGGATCCGTATTGACTCGCAATATGTTCAGTCATTTCCAGCCAAACCAGTACACATCACAGTACATTAGTTGGACATTTTAGCAAGGCTTAATTTCTAAATTTAGAAGTACCGAGCTTTAAAGCAGAACTTCAGAGGTTATGGAACATCCTCTTTCCAAAAGCATAGGATTCAAGGGAAATCTCCCCTGGTAAGTTTTGGCGAAATATAGGTCTGATGACATTCCCTTGTATCATTTAAAGAATGCTAAATGAACACAAATTAAAACATTAAAATTTTACTTTTTATTTTCATGATAGTCGTGCAGTTTGAACCACTGTAGGCCTGTCTTATCTAAATTGTTATTAATTGTTGTTTAGGATCATCATCAGTCCCATGTGCTTGGGTGCGTGTTGGATTTGTCTCATAACCTGTGTTTCTGAGGTGGCTGTAATAGTGTGTGTAACATAGGTTAAAGGATTAGAGTTGGTTCCTTTGGACTACCATCCTAGTATTTACCTGGAGGTAGTGTGGGGAAAAACCACGCTCAGAATGGCCGCTAACCATTGGCCTTATACTTGCCGCAGCTCCCATCACATTCGTAGTGTAGGTGTTATCTGAATTAGGTCTATGCTTATTGTAATAGGCCTATATTATCCTTTACTTCGTTGTCATAAGGTGGTGTATATCCACAGTCTTGCGAGATGCACTCTGGACTGCTCCGGCTGAAACGAAGCCCTGCACAGTAGTGGTGCAAAACATCAGCTAATTTGCAAATGTGACATGGGCGTGAAAGTTTCAGTTTTATTAAATCGGATGAGTTTGTTCTATTTTAATATTAAATAAAATAATTTGAATGCATGTATATGTTGATCATGATTAGTCTAGTATCAGGAAAGTTTGTTTTATGTAAGTGAACCCCCATCCCTAAACCTCAAAGGATTCTCTGCTACGGTTTGAGGCCAGGAACAGGAATACCAAGGCTTAGCCTGTGGAGTGGACGGAAGGCCCTATCCCAGGAATGGGGTAGGAAAACTGCCTGCGGTATCCAGTTCCTAAATTAAAGATATGTTACTTACCATAATCTATTCAAAACCACAGTACATCGTTACAACACAAATAGACTGCCACAAGCTGGCGAATACACTTCACAAAATAGTCACACTGGTAATCGCAATAATTATAAAAACTAAATCATCTTCAGACCCTTGTATTACAGGACTACACAAAATAAATATAAAATGAAAGGAAGGTTAAGAGTTCTTAATTTACACAACCCATTAAACTCCGATCACAAAATCCTAATTCAAACGAACATCCCACAATAAGTAACAGGAAAATTTACTGCCGGCTAATGAGAAACATATACATAGGATGAATGAAGAATAAATAAACTTCACCCACGAGGTTAACCGAACACTCCAGTTCAAAACAGAGCTACTGTCTCATTCTGCTATGAGAGCTTTGTTCAGAGTCCATCGTACAACTGTGTCACGTATTTTCACCACCACTGCGATGCTTCTAGCTTCCGCAATGTCACATTTTGTGCTCTAGCCCAGTAATGAAAGTGTAGATGAGACTATGCAGTGTTCAAAAGTAAATACCTGAAATGCAGGTTGATTATTGATTGTACGGAAATTAAAGACAAACCACCTCCTACGGTAGATCATATTTCTCTAATCCCATTACAAGAGAACATACACTGTGAAATGTTTGGTTAATATCGCACCCAGTGGTATGGTTAGTTTTACGTCCAAATTCTAGGCAGGGGGATGGAGTGACACGTTTATCATAAACGACAGTGGATTGTTGACAACATTAGAATTTGGTGATGCAATCATTGTTGACAAAGGCTTTCCTGGAATCGCAACAAGCCTTTCCAACCGAGGAATGATTGGCATAACCCCTCCTTTTCTTCATGATGGCAAGCTGATAGCTGACGAGGTCAGGAAGACAGAGTGTTGCAAGTGTTCGCATTCATTTCGAAAGATGAATTCAGCGAATTAAAATATACAATATTTTACAGATGCTTCCTTATGAACTTCTGCCTCATATTGACGACATTGTTTGTGTTGTGTTCTGACAAATTTGCAGTTCCCTGTTATCCAAGAATAATACTGTAAATTTTAAAAAAATGAAGGCAAATAGAATACCTTGGCAATAACTAAATATTTTGATTGACAATACCATAAAGATTTAACTGTAATACAAACGCATACGGCGAGTATCCTTGGCTGTCGCTCCAGAGGTACGGGTTCGATTCCCGACTCTGCCAAGAAGTTTAATTCTGGTCTGATGGCTGGAACTGGGTACACTCAGCCTCGTGAGGCAAAACTGAGTCCAGGTGGGTTCGATTTCCACCTCGGCCATCCTGGAAGTGGTTTTCCGTAGTTTCCCACGTCTACCCCAGGCAAATGCCGGGATGATACCTAACGTACGGCCACAGCTGCCTCCTTCCCAATCCTCACCCGAAGTAAAATGCACTCCATTACAGGCTCCACAATAACATAGGTTATCAGACAAATACTATATATACACCTAAGTACACGGGGCTGAATGAGCATGATGTCCATGCCCTTAAAATGAAACAACAAACGCAAAAGGATAGATTAAATATTTGTCAGATGTGAAGGGCCCTAATTTTAATAGAATGTTCTTAAGCTAGCCTGTAACAAGTTTGGGTAGATAATACATGAAATAAAAATAAAACTGTTCAATTCTATTACGAACATATCTGGAGTTCTTCTCTAAGGTTACAGACGGTTGGTGTTTCTTAGTGATATAAACAGGTTACATACACGAATCCTGTTAAAGCACATTAGTAGTTATCTGGCACTGAGTAAAGTACTGTACATACCGGCATGAGTTACTTTTAATCTATTTATTATTCATTTCGTCTTGTAAATTTTACTACCCTTGTGTCTTCCACTATTCCCCTATCCTTGCAATAGGTTGGAAATTTCGCTTCCAACATTCTCTGTGTCCTACCATCTTCCACAATGATTCTATCTATAATTTATGGACAGTTAAATCACAACAAATTACTTTCACATTAATCATTACCTGAGAGAACGAAATAGCCTGTGGTTCCATTTCTTTCCCATATGCAACATCGTGTAGTGAATGCCCCTGAGGTTAGTCAGTTATCGTAGAAGAAGCTAATTTTTTAAAGTTTTACCTCCTGGTTTTGATGGAATGAGCCATGCTACTCGCCGATATTCTACATTTTCTTTCTTGGTACCAGTACCATTCTGGGGACTTGCCCTGTTCCCGAGTTGTCACGGAATTGTGAAGCGCTTTGTCACTGTTAACATTGTTTCCAAAAACCCACTGTTCCCTCTTATGCAAAGGTCTGAAACTTATTTCTCCACGTATGTCGCACTGATTCTCGAGCAATTCCAAAGTAACTTTATCACTCTCTTCTTTCAAAATGAAATTCTCAACAGAATTTACTACAAAAAATTACAGTGCTCCTACAAGTGCGTTAGACTTCTGATTTGCTTTCCACCTGAATCATTCTCCGTAAAGGACAAGGTATTTTTAAAAGATCAACATTAGTCAGGTTAAAAATTGCTACGGAGTATTGTGAATTTTTTCAAGGATATAATTCTTTAATGCGCTTCCCTCTTGGAATATTTTTCTTTCGCAGCACTTGCTGAACTGGGTTTTCCCCAGTCTTGGAGCACATCAGTTTTCAAAACAATAATAATAATAATATACTACTTCACTCCTACTATATGCACACAAGTATTTCCAAGACCAGTTGGACAAGGGCAAAGAGCGATGACAATATTTCGCTCAGTGCCATTCTGTGAAATATAGTAGTAAATATAATGTGTAAGTAATTTAATAAACATGTAATCAACACTGTTCTGTTAACAAGATTTGTTGGTGGAAACGTTTGCCGTCACTAACATTTCCACAACTTTCAGAGAAAATATTCAGGTGGGAGGATAAAATGTGTAATTTAAAGGACATGTTGTGTTAACATTAACAAAGCCCTCATAGATTTCAGCTCATTTGTTTTTCAAGAAATTGTTCATGACTTCTATGCCTGCCCCGTGGTGTTGGGGTAGTGCGCCTGCCTCTCACCCCCGGGTTTGATTCCCGGCTCCGTCAGGGATTTTAGAAACTGATGCGAGGGCTGGAACAGGGTGCACTCAGCCTCGTGAGGACAATTGAGTAGCTGTCTGACAGTGAGGCGAAAACCAAGATTAATGGCCGAGGGGATCCGATGCGCTGACCACACGTCGCCCCAATATCTGCAGGCCAAATGGCTGGGCAGCGGTTGCTTGGTAGGCCTAGGTACTTCATGGGCTGTAGTGCTAGGGGTTATTTATTATTATTGTTTATGACTTCTCTGAAAGAAATCCATGCCTCTTTTTGAAAGTCGCTTAAAAGGTGTTCAAAAATTTCATCTTCACATTGACAAAACTGTGGGTCAACATCAGCCTTTTTCTTTATCTTTGCCTCACTAATGCTTGGAAATTATGTAACTAGACATTTGAATTCCAGTCCATTTTAGTCCAACTGTTAAACGAAGTTTTTGATGAGACCAAGTTTGAGATGAAGTGGAAGAATTAAAATCCTCGCAGATTCCACCAGAGGTTCACGTTGGAAGATTTTTTCAGTTCCCACACTTTGATGTAAAGCCCATTCCTTTCTTTCTCTTTTTCCAAAACTAGAAGCTTTGTGTCTGCTGTTCCATGAATCGACAGCAGTGGTCAGTGTGGCCTAGTTGGAGTCAAGTTAATATTGCATTTACTTCTGCGTATATTTTCCATTTATGGGTGCCATAATGAACTGCATCAAGAAGGCGTTTTAGGCTGCCATAATATTCTTCCCTGTGCTTAGATGTATCCTTAAACATCCCTCTGGAACTAATTCAAGCCGGAGGTCATTCCCTCAAAACAAGAATTTTCATCCTTATCCTCAGAATATGGGAATCAAGAAAGGTACCTGGAGACCTAAAGAATGCCACTATCGTCACTATCTTTAAAAAGGGTGATCGCAGTGTTTGTGGCAACTACCGTGGTATATCACTGCTATCAATTGTGGGGAAGATTCTTGCTAGAATTCTACTTAACCGCCTCAAGGTTATCTCTGAGAGGATCCTCCCAGAGTCACAATGCGGATTTAGAACTTCCAGAAGCACAATTGACTTGATTTTCTGTGTGAGACAGCTACAAGAAAAATGTAGAGAACAACAGACTCCACTCTTCTTAGTCTTTTATGACTTGGAAAAGGCATTTGATTCGGTTCCAAGACCAGCCATGTGGGCAGTGCTGAAGCGGTTTGGTTGCCCTCAGCGTTTTGTGGATCTAATCAAAGCTCTCCATGATGGCATGACAGGTCAGGTTTGCCATCAGAATAAGATGTCCGATGAATTTCCCATTACCCATGGACTGAAACAAGGATGTGTACTGGCTCCAACGCTTTTTGCGCTGTACTTGGCTGCAATGCTTTATGATTCACCCACAAACATCCCAGGTGTGGAGATCAAGTATCGTTTTGATGGAGGGCTTTTCAACCTAACTCGTCTCCGCTCCTTGAGGAAAACTAAGGTTACTAACATGTTGTATGCAGATGATGCTGCTTCACCAACTCTCACACCAGAAGAGCTGCAAGAGTCAGTTAACTGTTACAAAATTGCATGTGATCGCTTTGGTCTTACCATAAATGTCAATAAGACTAAAGTCTTGGCACAACCTTCACCAGGCACACCTCTTCCTCAGTTCAATATCTCCATTTCAAATTTGCCATTAGAACAGGTTGACCACTTCTCGTACCTGGGCAGTACCATTTCTGTGAGCTGTACCTGTGAGCAGGATGTGGATAAGAGAATTGGCGCAGCCCATGCAGCATATGGACGATTAGCGCACCGGGTCTTCATGAATAAAGATCTATCCATGAGTACAAAGCTTATGGTGTACAAAGCAGTAGTCATTTCTACATTGTTGTATGGCTGTGAAACGTGGACCCTTTACCGACGTGATCTTAGGAAGCTTGAGGGTTTCCACCTACAAAAACTTCGATCAATCCTGAGGATTAAATGGGAAGACCGCATTACCAATATTGCTGTTCTGGAAAAGGCTCAAATCAACAGCATAGAATCATCCATAATAGGTCACCAATTTAGATGGATTGGTCATGTCCATCGGATGGATGATGTGAGATTACCTCGTCAAATGCTATATGGTGAGTTATGCTATGGCACCAGACCTCATGGTGGTCCTAAGAGGCGCTACAAGGACCAATTTAAGCAGACCCTGAAATTGACAGGTCTTGATTCACAAACCTGGGACATGCTGGCTGAAGACCGCTCAACTTGGCGCAGTGCCATCTCGGATACTGTAAAGACGTTTGAAAGGGATCGACGCATACATGAAGAGGCCAAGCGTCAAGCTAGGAAACTTCGAGCAGCCCAACCACGTCCTCCTCCAGCAATACTATGTGACTTGTGTGGTCGCTTGTTCCATGCCAGGATTGGACTCTTTAGTCACCGTAAACACTTCCACAAACTGGACTGAAGGAAGAAGATTTATACTCGGATTCGAGTTAAAGCCGATGATGATGATCCTTAAACAACTGCCAATCCTCAAGATATGTGTTGAAGTGTTCAGAGCCCCCCAATAAACCACTAACATCACTGCAAAACACTAAATGGCCTTCCATAGAAAAATAGTGTTTTTCTGACCGTCGCAAAAATTGACAAGTTTCACATTTTTGGCAAGAATGTTCCATTGTTGGGGGACCAGTCGAGAGAGAAATGGGGTTCTTTGTTGAGAATTCCTCCTTGACAAGCACTTTTTTTTATTGTTCGTATGCTGCGAATTGCCTAGAGTTTATTGCCGAGTTACATACTTGGAGCATAGAAAGTGTATTTTTGACATCCATACTACAATTTCTGTAGGAACTCCACCAGAAATAACCTTGGGTCAATTAGTCTTATGTGATGGTGACTTTTGTCATAATTCGGATGCTATTCTCCAGAAAATGGAGGCCATTCAGGCCATGGTGATTGTTTCACTTTGTAATTTGTTTCTTTTTTTGCATATGGCTTTTAGTGCTGGGAGTGTCCGAGGTAATGTTTGGCTTTCCAGAGTTTGTAGCTGCCTCTATGGGGACACCCATGGGGTTAGCTACAAGTACCGTCGCGTGGGGAGTGTTGTCTGGGGAGGAAAGTGTGAATGTAAGGGCGAGGAATTGGAGGGTAGCAGCTGTGGCCTATAGGTAGGGACCATCCGTGGTATTTGCCTGGAAGGAAGATGGGAAACCACAGAAGACCATCTTCAAGGTTGCCTGCGGGGGGATTTGAACCTCCTCGCCTCCCGGATGTGAGCGACGCCTGCAGCCATGCCGTAACGACCGCGGCTAACTCACCCAATCGAGTAATTTGGTAATTGTATTGAACGTCTAGACTTCTTTCTATTGGCTATGTATTAATTCTGTAATTTACTTTTCTAAACTAATTAATTTGAAAATGTTTAGGTTCTTTCCACCTTTCCACTTTATGTTCTATGGGGTTATGAAGTGTACATGTTTCAAACTAATAATAGTTCTTCATCAGTCATTCAATCTGTAAGGTTCTCTTTCAACCATTTGGAAAATGTGACAAACTATTACAGATTGAATTAAACAATATTAAGTGATTGGCACAAAGAAAACATCCATTTTAAGAGCAATATGCAATGTTCACTAGATTTAAGAAATGTACATAGGGCTCATGTTTATAATAGGATATGTTTTTAATTTAATGTTATTCATCCCATATATATATCGACAATGTTACCATGTGCTGATGAAGAATTATTAGTAGTTCGAAACATGTACACCTTTTAACCCCATAGAATACAAAGTATTGACTAGGTGGAAGAAACCGAAATATTTTCATATTAATTAATTTATTGTAAGTCAATACGGAAACCCAACAACGAAACCAAAAGTATTTTCTTTAAAGCATAAAACAGTATTTACTTTTCTACTCACATAAGTGAAGTGCAATTTATTTATTTTCTGTAACACTCTTTTTAATTTCCAACTGAATTGGAATGATCCATCTGTAATTTTGTTCCTGCTAATAAAATATCAAATACTGCATGTATTCATTGGTATGAGCAACCGAAGTAAAATTATGGATGTCTGTTAAACACACTTCCCAGTATGCATTGTTATGAATTGCGAATAATATTTATGTCCTGTTAAAATAACAAATCCATAAAGGTCTTTCTTTTCTTCTTTTTTTTTTTAATATATACCTCGTTGCTTGTGATATTTATGTAAATATAGAGTTTAGGCACTATATTATTTAACATTATTTAAAGTATAAATAAATTTTAATAACTATTTTATATGTTAAGATATCTAAATTATGAAATGTTTTTTATATGAAATAAGCATACAGTAAATATGTTTTCAGAGCCAAAACTGATCATGTTGGATAACGTAAAAATGTATGTGTATACTAATAATTTGCACAACTAGGCCATAAGGTGGAGGCTGCATAAATATACTTACTCATTGTAAAACAATCCTGCATAAAACCTGTTTTCAATGCGAGTTACGCTTATATTATGCGTTTAATTCATAAATTTGCTGATAATATTATGATGGGGGAGGTTTTGCCTCTCTAGTATACCCAAGCAAATTGAGCAGTCAGTTTGAGGTACTTGCTTGGGAGATGGGAATACTGTATACAGTAGGCCTATATAATTTTTGTCTTGTAATGTTCATATAGAAATGTTGTTTATGGAAACTTTTCACTTATATTTTGAAGTCCATCATGTTGTTTCTGGTTAACAGAAATATAAGTGGTCAAATCATTAGACTCCCCAGCATTTTTTTTTGTTTTCTGTGATAACATTTTCAAATTTACTATAGTATGAAGCTGCTAAACTGTTAAAAATTTGACTATATTTTCATACAGTATTGATGTTTTAAAGAACATCTAGGTCATCTGTCTTTATATGGTATGTCTTTTCTTTTGTTTATTAATACAGGAAGAAAATTTCATTATACCTGTTTGTATTTGAAACATTCTTATCAATCTCAATGTATCAGAGGTGCAGAAGTGTCATAAATCTACCTTTTGGCCATTTTTGCTGTTAAGAAATTTGTGAAGAAACTTGCCTTTCTCTAAGACAAATTGTCTTAATCAAATGAGGCACTGTCCTAAATTTGTCCGTGGATTGCAAGTGAAATGTTGAATTTTTTAAGCTGCACTCAGAGCAATGTGAGACATGTATGACATTTGATGCGGCCCACTCGGCGATCAAGGTTTTTGTATTTTAACCATGTTGCAGAAGATGATGTTGTAAAGGAAGGAAACTTGTCAATGACATCTCACACTAACTTGTTATTTTTGGCCTTGGAAAAGGTGCACCGAAATTACAGATTTGCATATTTTTCTACTGAATAAAGCTTGTTATATATAACGAAGGATCGTGTACTGTATGGCATGCAGAAAAAAGTGACTTGGGAGTATAAAAGACTACTAGTTAACTTATGAATATTTTAGAGAAGTCAAAACAAGCATTATGTAGTCGGATTCCTATGTTGCTCAAAACTAAAATGTTTTTGTGATTAGTGCTATTTTGTTGGTTATTGTTTAATTAAGGGTATGAGATACTTGGGTTATCAATCCCGTGTGTTAGGGTATGAAATCTGTCAGATTGCCTTTGTTACAGTATTGTGGTGTCTGCACCAACATTTTCTATATGTTTAAAATCTGCGTATCAAAGGGCTGCCTGAAACAGAGTGGGATGGGAATCGGAGTCGTCACATTTCTTCCTGCATTTTTATAGTATTATTGTTTTAAGTAAATTGAGTCTCCAGAGTTCATTTGCAATCTGCTCAGCATTTTATATAGACACAAGCAGCTGTTAATCACCACCCTGAGGTATTCACTGGTGATGTGGAAATTTGAAGCCATTCTTTTTTCAGTGTTGCCTATACAAATTGTCTTTTGCTGCTTTTCAGTCGGTCAACACAATTGTACCCAATGAATTGGGTGGGGGTACAAGTTATAAATATGTAAACACACTCCTGGAAAAAATTACATGTATCAGTTATCACACTTAAATGGGATTACGAGTTTCGACACTCAAGTGGCCATCATCAGATCCTGATCACTGTGTTAAGGTTAATAAAAATAAAAACCACATTACTAAAATGAGGCAAGGAATGCGAACGGGAAGGGATAAGTGGGAAACATGTTATATGATGAGGATGCACATTGTGTCTATTTTCAACAAACCAAGACCTGTATTAGGTAGTATCACAGGGTTCTATACCGGCAAATAGACCGGGTGGCAACAGCTGGACAGCTGTCTATGTTGTGGCAAGACTGCTAAATGGCCTACGATAGTAATGAAAACAGTTCCTGAGTTCATAGCATACATTTTTCATAATTCTTTCCAACCTCGTTATGTTGGTTCAGGTACAACGACAATTCATTCAAAACTTCAGTTAACATTTCTAACAACAGATAGCGTACAGGACGACAAGCAAGCTAGGCTAGATGCAAACATCACCATGCTAGTAGCGGTGCGGAAGTTTATAAGTGAGCATCGCTGTGAGGAGAACAATACCAAGTTAAGTGTACATTATAATTAGTTATTTCTAGTGCATGCTAAAATTTGTTATTTGATTTATTATTATTACAGTGTGATATTCTAAATTGTATACACGCGCATACACACCGTTACTCACGTAATTCACAGAACCTTGCAACACAAAACAAACCTAATGTATAACGAGATTCAAACCACGAATCAAAACATTGTACTATAATCCTCTAACGACGTGCTATTGAACCACAGTAGTGAATTTACAATTGTGAAAATTAACCTTAACACAGTGATCAGGATCTGATGATGGCCACTTGAGGGTCGAAACGCGTCACCCTAAATTGTCCATTTAAGTGTGATAACTAATACAGTACATGTAATTTTTTCCAGGAGTGTGTTTACATTATTTATAACTTGTACCCCGCCCAATTCATTGGGCACAATTGTGTTAACTGACTGAAAAGCAGCAAAAAACAATTCAGTGGTGAGACGTGTCAAAGAATATTCCTCCCTAGTTTACTGAGCATGTCGTTGGTGTAATATAGGGAAAGGGGCATCAAACCTATGCCACTTGTTAACATTTTATGAAGTACGATAATATTTGTAATTGGGCCTAGGTTTGGAAAGCAGGCAGTTATGGCATTATGGTCAATATCATCCTGGCATTTACGTGGAGTAAAAGTGGGAAGCCACAGAAATCTACTCTTAAGATGACTGAAGTTGGAATCTCCTCAGTTACTTCACAAGGCTGAGTCTATCCCATTCCAGTCCTTCCCTCAAAGCAGAATTTAATTTCTTGCAGAGCCAGGAATCTTGCATAGGACAGGAGTCAAAATATATATGTACCCATATACCATGGAAAGAACTGCTCTTTTGTAACTTTCATACAGTTAAATGGTGCCAGGAAACCAGTAGTTGCCAATATGGATTAGGTAATTGAGGGAACACATCTGCACTCCCAATGGTAAAGGCTTGTCGTGGTGGCATTGTGCATAGTCTCTTCCAGAAATCAACTTGTGGCACCGAACTTCATATCCATAAGTGAAGGAAATAAATCAGATCAAGTAATAGTAAAGCTTCAAATGATTTTAGTGACAGATGGCATACATAATACTGAATTACAATGTAATTTTAATTGGCTAATTTTATCATCTCTGGTATAAATAAAAAAAATCTAATAGACAGCCTGTGTTCAGATTTTTTTTCTTATTTTCTTATGTACTTAGTAACTCTACACTGCCACAGCTGGAGTTATTAATGCTTCTTCCTGCACTCCAACATACAGTGAGGACCCTCCCTATAGAACGGAGACTCGTGGTGGCCACTGAGAGTAGCCGCGTGTCGAGCAAGGCGCTAGCAGCAGCATAGCGCCCAACTAGTTTAACACATTTACACTTTTTAATGTATTTAATAATATTTACTTACATGAATTTCAGGGTAGTTACTGGAAATGCTGTCCTTTATTTTCTAAATACACATTGCACCAACGTAGGAAGTTGTGGTACACTCGCTGAAATTTCATATCTGTGCAGTTATTTTGTTCTCGAGAGCCTCCATAGTACGTGGATTGTTTCTGTATACCTTTTGTTTGAGGTTCCCCCTCAAGTAAAAACTGCACAGCGCTGAAATTTACGAACAAATTTACTGTAAACTTCTTGAGAAGACAAGTTTCCACTAGGAAAATTTGATGTTTTGTTCTATACCTAACCATGTTCACGGGATACGATGCAGGCTGCAGTACTTCACAGCAAGTCTTAACCCTTAACTATGGACGTGCGGTCAACGTGACCGCAGTGGATAAATAAACATATGCCACACCTCACTTATCGCCCTCCGAGTATATTTGCTTACAGTACCTCTCTATTTTAAGAAGAGCTCTCCCCTGTATTCATCTTATCTCTCATAATTAGTTATGCAGCTGTGTTAACAAGCTGATGAGTTGCGTAATGGTCTGGGTGATGGCATGTCCATGGTTTGCAATAGTCTACAGTGCTGTGTGTAGCAATGAGTCGGCGAGTGTTCAAACATGCGATGTAAACTACGAAGAAACAATTACAGAGTGGTTTGGAGAAGACGTGGGTGATGTGGAAGATAGTGGTTACGAAGTAGAGAGTGATCACGATACCGATACTGAGACTGAAGGTGAGGTAGAAGAAGATGAAAGGTCTTTGCTACTGCCTGATAATCACGTTTTAAGTGTTTTTATGGTAAAGACAGGTACAAGTGATCGTCTCGGGAACCTCCACAGAATGTGCGTACCCCTCGTCACAATATTGTGGTTCACCTTCCAAGTTTTGCAACCTTCAGCTGGAATTGGAGCCAGTGTGGATCCTGTAACGGCAAGAACACTAATCTTTAGTGAAGAAATGGTGACCTTATTAGTGTAATAGACACATGTGAAACTCAGTGTTAGGAGAAGTAGTTACCAAAGGTCTACCCGACCAGAATTACAAAATGTTGACACGATTAAAATGAAAGCTTTCCTAGGCCTTCTTATTTGGTGGTTTTTAAATCAAAGAGGACATCACTTCAGTCTTCGCAGCTGACGGTACGAGCCGAGTAATATTTTATGTTGTGATGTCAGGAACTAGGTATTCTATTCTTCTGTGTAGCCCGTGTTTTGACAACCCTGAAGACAGAGTGAAGCGGGGAGAGAGAGAGAGAGAGAGACAGATCCTACTGCACACATATTGGAGCTTCTGAACAAGTTGATTCAGAACTCTCAAAGGTATTACTCAGTTGGCACAAATGCAATAGTAGACGAGATGCTAATAGGTTTTAGAGGTCAGTGTAAGTTCCGAATGCATATTCTGAACAAGCCTGTGAAATACAGACTGAAACTGATGTGCCTAACCGTTTCGAGAAATACTTATTTTTACAATGCATATATTTATGCAGGGAAGGACACTGATGGAATAGGTCTTTCAAGGGAGGAAAGGAGACTTTTGAAGCCATTTCTGGCAGTTTTTAGTTTATCGAACCGATACAGGGCACAAATAGAAATATAACAGCTGGCAATTGGTTCACCTCAATTGAGATGGTTCAGGAACTCAAGAAAAGGAAACTCACATATGTTGGGACAGTAAAGAAGAACAAGAGGGAAATTCCTACTAACTTCTTACCTTCTAAGCAGAGAACGGTCAGTTCCTCCATGTATGGGTTCACAAAAGACATAACTCTTCTTTCACACATTCTGAAAAAGAACAAGATTGTTTTGCTCGTATCCTCCATGCACCCTGGGAAAGCAACTGATACGGACATGGGGGAAGGAAAGGATTATTCAGTTTTATAATTCTACGAAGTCTGGAGTAGATACTTTGGATCAGGTGTCAGCCAACTACTGCATAGGAAGAAGAACAAGAAGTTGGCCGATGGCAGTCTTCCTCCGTATCGTCGATATTGCAGCTGTGATTGCAAATATCTTGCGCTAGTCCTATCGTAAGAGCCCCCAGACGACCAGGCAAACTTTTTAAATGAACTTGCTGCTCAACTCTCTAGGCCACAAATGATAAGATGATCAAACCCCAGGATCCCAAGAGATATACGAGGCGCTATCTCTAAAATTATGAGGATCCCTGAGGAGCACATCACCCGTGCCAAGGAGAAGCTCAAAAAGGGGATAACTTGTCGTCTGTGCCCACCAGCGAAGAAGAGGAAAACATTTTACAAGTGTTACAGATGTGAAAAATCAGTGTGCTTGGAGTGAATAAGAAAGATCTGCTTTGAATGTGTTGAGTCAGAGTAACATTGAGGGCCATGTTTAGTGCTTGCAATTCCCACTCTAACAAGAGATCAGTCTTATGTTTGGTTAATTTTCAGTGAAGTGGTTATTTAACATCTTTAATACCCAAGTTAGGGTCCATTTTTGGTCATAATTTAAATGATATGTATATTTATAGGGAACAGTGCATTCTGAGTAACTTAAACTGCAGCGACTGTGGTCTGAAGGTTCTATGAATTAACAAAAGGCAAATGTTGTGATTTTGTGTTGAAGAAAGTGAAGTTGCAATTCCTCTCATTAACCATCTTATCAACATTCTTTTCGGTAGAATCAAGCATTCATCTTGGAGTATAACACGAGCTTTGTCTACATGGGGCTGGGTTTCAACCTCCATCAATTTTGATATGGCCCCCTTCCGTGGTCTTCGTTATGACGTTAGGATTGGTCAGAACCAAAGCCTTAACCGGACTTTAAAAAGAAGCGTGTCACGATTATTTCAACAATTCCTGCGAGATTGGTCGTGAAGCGCCAACTCCTTCCTGATTATCTGAACACTAGTCTCGAGGCAGTCGTCATGCCCATCACATATCCTCGATTATCCTACTCTCATTCCATCATTAACCACCATTCAACCTACGCCTGCCTTCAAACACAAATCATGGTGATTAGAGGGTATAGAAATTTTAGAAGCCAATTTTAGTGCCTTCTAGAGATTTGTGGGTGGCAATCTCGTTATCTTGTAGATATTAAAATAAATAAAGTTAAACCCCGGTTAACCAAACTAATTAATAATTTTAATCCATTAACATCTAATACAGTATCTACAGTGTTTTGTATTGTAATTGCAGTATGTTTTGGATAACGAATTCAAAAATCTCTTTGTAAGCTAAAAGTCAATGTTAAAATTACATTTTTAGGATGGCAATACCTCAATGTGCATTATACTGTACTTGATAGTTTGTAGAATATGAATTACTCATTCAGGAAACTTGGCAATATTTGTTTGTTTCTTGCATCCCTCCAAGCGTTTTTGACCAGCGATGTCCCGCCATCTTTTCATTAGAAGGATGTCAGCCAGCATTGACTCACTGCATTGTTCAACAAATCTTAAGGCAACCTAAAATAATACCACCACATGTACTGTAATTTTTGTGTTATACTATACCCAGTAGGTTTTTGAAAAATGACAATCCGAGACAAAATGCGCGAGGTGCGTCTGCACTGGTTTGGACATGCTTTACGGGCAGGAGGTGAAACGATTGCCAATATACACACTCGAAGTTGTCAGCAGAAGACCAAAAGGGCGACCTCTGCAACGTTGGTGTGCCACGCTACATAAAGATCTAAAAAGCGTGAATCTCCGTCCTAATGTGGCCTCATACAGAGCAAAATGGAGACAACGGATCTGTATAGCAGATCCCGCAGCCACGCGGGGCAAATGCTGAAGTACAACAAATTCTTAATTTAGTGCTCAAAGACCATAGTCGGCTGTCACTCGTCATCCAAGTAGTCTACTTTAGGCTCTTCGATCACATCAGCATTTCACTGCAACAATGTTCCTACAATTTCTTGATCCTTGATTTCTTCCAATCGTCCGCAACAACCCATTCATCCACCTCGCACATATCAATCTCTTCGCATCCGGGAATCCTTTCACCATTTCTGTCAAGTTTTCTCTGAGTTGTCTCTTCCAAGCCCATCAAACAGTTTTCTCCAGCGCCTTTGTAGAGTTTCTGCTTTCACATTATCCTAGGCTTGTGCACTCCAATAAATTACCTGTTTCATATTTACTGCCTTCAGCACTTCATTCATGTTGTTTTGTATGTCACTATCTTGCAGGATGGTCTTCAAAAATAGCCCACAGTAGTGCCGTTTAAATGTCGTTGCGCCCTGATCCAGTGGCTGAATTAGACTGGCAACATTTGGGGGAAAGAAACACACTGCAATATCGCCACTTTTTTAACTCGCAAGGATACGTAGCCACATAGTCAATTAATTGCTCTTTAGGTAGACCTATTTCAGTTTAAAACTTTCCAACTTTCGGTACAAACTGATCACTAAACCATTCAGCAAATGGTTCACAAGACATCTAAGAACTTTCTTGGGCTCTATAAAAAACTGGTAGTGCATTTTGGGCAACACCCTTGAAGGCTCCAGTGGAGGCAGTCTGTGTGCCAGAAGCGTTTGATGCCAAAGTAACAGTTATCTATTCTTATATAATTTTGTGTCCTGGGGCAGCTAGACATTTCTTTTGAGGAAGCTAAGGATTTTGTGGGCAACATCTTCAAAAATGACACCAGTTTCATTGACATAGTAAATTTGGTCCTTTGTATAGCCTTGAGTGTAATCTTCAAACACTGTCTCGAAAACATCAACCGCGTCTGGGTCTGCAGATAACTTTTCTCCACATACATTCAATTGCCGAATGCCATATCTCTTTTCAAACTAGTCTAACCACCCTGAGCTTGCACAAATATCTTTTCATTCCTCACCTAACTTCTTAGTTCTTTTGTGCAGTATCAGGAAGGTCAAGGGCATGCCTTTTTCTCGCTAGGTGAACCAAAGTTCAAACCAGAGTTTGGTTAACCGGAGTGTTACTGTAGTTCTATTTCGGGGTTTATCGCTGAAGTATATCACAACAGTAGTCTTCTACAAATAGCTGGACTTTATTAAGATTTTGCCTTGCCTTCACAGATTAGTGTTGGAGGGCTGAGACTATTTGTGATTAACATTGTGGGGGTTAATAGTGTTTCATGGAACAATTTTGTTGTCCTGTATGTATGAATTGGATCTCATGTTCGCATGACAAAGAAAACCTTGCCATATCACCCTTGTAATCTCTGCAAATAATAGAAATATCTCCCGTCTAATATAATTGGGCATAAATTCATGTTGAACGATTGAAAGATATCAATCAGTTGTTAATAAGACAACACTGAAAAATGTTCATTTTGGTCTATTTGGAGTCTTCTGCATTAGTCCAAGAGAGGTTTTTTGGTCTATTTGGAGTCTTCTGCATTAGTCCAGAAGAGATTTTTGAAATTCTCCATTTCCTATGGTTAATGAAATAGAACACTTGGATGTTCCTAATAGATAAAGTTACACAAAGGATCACAATATATCTGACAGATCCCATGTGCCTATACTTATTTTGAAGCCTATTTATACGTATAACTGTGAAGCATTAATCACATAATATAGACATAAACAAGTCCAATGAATAAGATTTAGAAAATATGTTGATCTCAACATTAATTTAAATGAATGGTTTACTATTTTTTGTAACTTGTGCACTTTTTTTTTTTTTTTTTTTTTTTCAGCCATAAACATTTTAGTTTTAGGTGAAGCATAAATTGATGAATGTGTTCTGATATGATTGCTAATGGCCAAGTTAGGAACTAAGGGTTGTTTACAGCCAGTGCTGAACTTGCATTGGTGCAGTGGTACTCCCCCTTGCTCCTGCTTGCACTAGGATAAACAAATTCCAACGCAACCCTGCTCAGCGGCAACACGTGTACATAGTATAGGAAATTCAATGAAGTGTTGCACACTTTCAGGAAAGCACTAAATTTACAAACACTAAGAAATAGCAGTGGATTTTCAAGATTCCAATTACGACCTAACAGTTTTCAATATTTGGGTTGTGTTGTGTACATGGAGTAAAAGCCATATGGATATACAGTAATTATGATAGTCAAAATGTCTTGAAACTTGTGGGGATTGTAATGTAACTACTTCCAGAGCAAAATCATTATATACCTCATTAAAATAGTAGCATAACTGTAAATGTCGCAATGATCTTCTAGATCAGAGGAGTGGACTCGAGTACTTAGAATGACCAAACACGAGCCAACCGGCACATGGTTGAAGACCACCCTATAGTAGGACTGTAGTGATAACTGATGTAATTTCACTTCATCGACCAGAGATTAAGCAGCTTGTGTCCGTGGCCTGTGCCTGTTAGATCAGTTGTGACCCACGGAAAGTTAAAGGGGCTTGATGGCCTTATGCTCTACTAATTAAGAAAAGGGAGTGCTCTCCGGCCCCTTAAAATATGAGGTTGTCGGGATAAAAACATGTTCTTAGCCATCGGATACTTGAGAACACTGGGATGAGGAGAAGATTGATCGACCATGTATGCCAGACTGGAAAGTCAAAATAAGTGTGTTTCATTTAGAGGCTTGAAACATCATGATCACAAGACCCCTCAAGTTGAGTGAGAGTTCAATGTTTGGAAAACCTAGCTGGTCACAGATCACGAGTTAATCCTTGGCAGGAATGTGCTATGCTGAGCTGGGAGTGCTGGCCAACATTAGTGTTCTGTAAACACCGCTGAAATAAAAGTAAAAAATCACTTTAGGAATGGTTCAAGTTGTCCTTCATTGTCCTCATGGGACAGTGTGCCCCTTTTCAAATCTGTTTCCTTGATGGAGTTGAAACATATGTGTATTGCTCTCTAATAAATCACCGTCGGCTTATCGCTTACTGAGAGATATAAATATTTTACAACTTCCTCATCCACGGACACTGAAAACGTACATTGGGTATACGAACGGAGAGACAGGTGTCACGCCACTTGCAAAAGCTAGGTTGACAGCTGAAGAAAAGTCCAGGTCTGGGGTAGGCCAGAATAGGTGTGGTGCACAGAGCCTGCTTGAGTTGTTCGAAGGCACCGTGGCATTCTGCTGTCCACGTGAAGAGTTGGTCCTTCTCAGTCAGTCGATGCAGTGGTTTGGCGATGTCGGCGAATCCTCTCACGAAGCGACGGTAATAAGTGCAGAGTCCCAGGAAGCTTCGTAGTTGGGACTTGTCCTTCGGAACTGGCCACTCCCTCACAGCTGCGGTCTTTTCTGGGTCGGTGCGAACCCCTTCCTCGGAGACAGTATGCCCACGGTACTGGACCTGCTTCTGGAAGAGCTGACACTTCTTGGGGCTCAACTTCAGCTGGGCAGCCCGTAGCTCCATCAAGATCTCCTTCAGGTTGCTGTAGTGCTCCTCGAAGCTTCTTCCCAGAATGATGACGTCGTCTAGGTAGACCAGGCAGGTCTTCCAGTGTAGTCCCCTCAGAATGGAATCCATTAGCCTTTCGAAGGTCGCAGGGGCGTTGCACAGACCGAATGGCATGACTTTGAACTGCCAGAGCCCGCTGCCCACAGAGAACGCCGTTTTCTCGCGGTCCTTAGGGTGGACCTCCACCTGCCAGTAGCCACTCTTCAAATCCAAGGTGGAGAACCATCTTGATCCTGATATGGTGTTCAGCGTGTCATCGATCCGGGGTAGAGGGTAGCTGTCCTTCGTGACGTCGTTCACCCGCCTGTAGTCCACGCAGAACCTGGTAGAACCGTCCTTCTTCTTCACTAGCACGACCGGAGAACTCCAAGGACTATGTGATGGCTCGACCACCCCTTGCTCCTTCATCTCTTCTACCATCCGGTCGATTTCGGCTTGCTTGGCGAGCGGGACACGTCGGAATGGGGCCCTAATCGGTGCGCTGTCCCCAACGTCGATTCTGTGCTGGACCAAGCTTGTCCTGCCGAAGTCTTTGCTCCCCACGGAGAAGACGTCCTGGAATTCGCGTAGCAGGTCCTGAAGTTGGCGTGATTGTTCCTCGTCTAAATGGTCCTGGGATCCTTGGTACAGCTTCTGTAGTTCTTCTGGCAGTGCGCGTCTTCTTCGGTTGTCCGTCTGCAGGTGTCCGTCCGTCGTATCTGTGATGCGGGCAATCCCGGTAACGGGCTCGCAGACTCCTAGGTTGGTGTCCCGGTGAACCGTAATGTCGTAGTCGTTCAGGTTGGACAGGCGGACGTACGGCCGAGACGTCGTGTTGATGAGAGTCATGGCAACTAGCAATCCTTTTGTCGGGATGTCCTCATATTTTGGCTCGATGACAGCCGCCACTCCCTCAGCTGTTCCGTCGACAATTACGGCAGCGCTGACTTCCGTCCTGGCGGGAACGATGACGTCCTCTCTCAGCCTTACTCGTCGTGCGGCAACAGCCTCGTGTGCTGGTTGCAATGCAAGTTCCTCACCTCCGAAGTGCAGTGTTGGTACTCAGATCCTAGATGATGTTGTTCTGGTCCAGGAAGTCCAGTCCGATGATCACTTCATTTGATACGTCAGCCACAAGCACTGGATGCTTTATCGCCCGTCGACCAATGACGAACTTCAGTGATGCTTCGCCATGTACCGGTGCGGTCTCTCCGGTCGCGGTTATTAGCTGGAGGTTCCTTTGTGTGGATTGCACTCTCCACTTCGGGATCACGGTGGGACCGACGATGGTCCTCGATGCTCCCGTGTCGATTAGCATGGGCCAGCTCTCTCCTTTGACGACTCCGTCGACCATCAGGCTGCTATTATCCCTCCGTAACTGCGTCACACGAACTTGGACTGCCGGGGCTTGACGACTGTCACAAGCCAACCTTTGCCCCCCAAGGCTGGCTGATACTTGCTTTCCTGGGCCGCGCGGTTTCCCTACGATTGACTGTCCCGACGGAAACCCTTCGCGGCGGCGATCACCGCAGTCCTTGCTCAGGTGGCCTCTCTTACGGCAGGTCCAGCAGGTCGGTTGTCCTCTTCCGGGCCGCCTCTCCGGATATCCTTCAGCTACGTTTTTGTTGGTGGTACTGCGACTCTTGAAGAACCGGCCTAGCGCCTCCATCAGTTCATCGGCCAGGGGCTTGGTCTTGTCGGCTTTGGCTGGTTCGTCGACGTCCACCTGACGCACCCGCGCGCGCATTCTAGATGCCTGTTTTGCCGTCTTGAACTCAAGTGCGTGGCTCAGCACATCTGCCAGGGTCTTATTGCGCGCGAGTCGCAGCGCCTGTTGAGTGTCCGAGTCCCGTAGCCCGTTGGTGAAGGTCTGCGTCGCTATCTGTTCCAGAAAGTCGGCCGGCGTTGTTGGGTAGGCGAGCCTTATGAGGCGTGCGATGTCCATCTCAAACTCCTGCAGGGTTTCCGCGTTCTTTTGTACCCGGGTCCGGAGCTGCATCTGGTAGGCCTGCTGAAGATGGCTATCTCCATATCGGGACTCCATATGAGCGATTAGTGAAGCGTAGTCTTGGGATCCAGTCGGGATGGCCTGAAGGACGTTAAGGGCGTCCCCTCTCAGCGCTACAATGAGAGCTGTAGCCTTTTCCATGCTGTTCGTTTATGGAACAGGCTGCCTTGAACTGACATAAATAGGTGCTCCACGGGACCTTTCCGTCGAAGGTTGGGGGCGTCGCTCTGCTCTGTCCCGTTCCTGATATTCCCGGTGTACCTGTGGGCGGGCGTCGGCGCAGCTCGGCAACTTCCTCTTGAAGAGCGTTGAATCTCGCTTCCATCCCCGTTGACGGGTGTTGGTTCAGCTCAGCAATTTCCTTTTGTAAAGCGTTGAATTTCTCTTCCACCCCTGTCAGTGGGCGTTGGCGCAGTTCGGCAACTTCTTTTCTACTGCTGTGAATTCCTCACGTAGGCCCTGGCAGACGGTGTTGACTTCCTGATGCAGACCCTGTTCCAATTTCTTTTGACTTTCCTGTAATTTCGTCAGCAGACACTCTTCCAGATTTATCTGGCCATCCAGAAATTTGGCGGTTAGGTCCTCTGCTAGCTTATTCTGACAGTCTTCTAATTTGGAAGTTAGGTCCTCGGCTAAACTTTTCTGGCTGCCTTCCATCTTCTTCAGGTCCTCCGCTAACTTATTTTGACAGTCTTCCATCTTCTTCTGGCCGTCTTCTAATTTGGTTTCCATGCCACTTAACTTTTCTAGCAATGCTGCCAATTGCGCTTCCATTTTGGTTGCTTGTCTTGTAAAGGGCATGCACTCACAGGAAAATTAAAAAAATGACCTGCTCGGGTTTTGAAACCAGGACCGTAAGGTATTGTGCTTGTGCTTGAGTTCGTAATCCGGCTTCTGACACCAGTTGTTACGTGCCACCCCCTAGTGGCACTTTTGTTAACTGGGTTACGGTGGGTGAAAGCACAAACACAATTGTTCCTTTAAAGAGAAGTTAGTTTTATTGCTTGCAGGTCAGAAATATACACCGTACAATAAGCAGATAGAAACAATTATCTGTCTTACAGAAGCTCCCTCCTGTATGGAGCTCGACTCACCCTTTCACTCGGCCTTGCAGTTAATCCTCTCACTAATGAGGTGGTCCCGTGCACTGGCTGGAAATAGCTGCACTAAGTCTGTCACTCACTGTTTCCTGTCCACTGGCTAGGGAACTGCCCAATGCGTTTCGTAATTCACCACAATGTCTCTGTCGCCCTAGGTAGGTACACACACTCCTCAATACACAGTCTCTCCGTATGATTCACACTCCTTCACTGCTCCGCGGCTCGGAAGGAATCTCACTGGGTTTCGCAAGTCACGTCACCACACTTCACTGTCGCTCAAGGTAAACTCTCGCACTAGCTCGAAAAAAACCACTCACTCACTGCTTGACAGGTCGCTCTTATATAGCAGGCCGGTGACTCAATAAAAGCTTCTAGACCCATCCAGGGTTCACGGCTTCTTGAGGTTTCCATCACTGGCTGGGTCACGAATATTCTGGACCATCCCTTTGTCCTAGTAGTCCTGTTGCGTAAGGCGCACTCAATACACTGAGGCAGAGCACAGCCCAGGCCAGCTGTGACGCAACCGGCGAGGCGACGAAACAACTCGCAGCCGTAACAATATTTAAACAGAACATCTCTTCACACCCTACCCTTACGTCCTACAATCGCCCGGAACTTAACTGAACAACATGCAGTTCCATACTAAAATGAGCGCAATACTGGCCTATGCCGCATAGGCCACTATTACTCCATGTATGCTTAGCGAGTAGGCTGGCGGTATATCGCACCATACATCCTACAGCAAGACTTGATTGACACAGGTACTTACAACAGGTATCTGTTAAGTCTGTGGACGTACTGCCTTGGAATACACGACTTGTGTACAAACAAAGCTACCATGTATGTATGGAGTGAGAGCGAAGCATCCCAAGGACTGCAAGAGATTGGATCGTGTCTCTTGCATTAAATTAAGCACAACGCCCGAACAAACAGACCGATTATGTACTCTGATCAATGTGGCGGGCAAAATCGTATTATAAAAATGGCCTACTGTATCAGTTCATGGATTTTCATGCAGACTTTACACAGGAAGAAATCCACCATAAATTCTTAGTCAGTGGGCATTCTACTTATCGAGTGACCAAGACTTCGGTATCATCGCGAAAAACATAAGCGATTAGCGAGTTGAAAAAGAAAGACTTGATGACCTTGCTGCAATTCTCCCCCGTGTACCATGGTCATTATCATAACTTGAAGACACCTGTAGTGTCGTGTGCCGACAACATTTCTGTGAATGATGATACCGATGATGGAAATTAAATGCCATATGTGTATGTTTGTTGTGCAATAACGGCCTATTCCACATGTTTTGTGTTATTACGGTAAAGTGTGCTGAAACAATAGTGGCCTAACCCACACAAAAAGACAGCAAAAACTAAAATATTACTAATTAACTACACATATATCCGACCACCATACCACATTATTTATACCACAATCATGGTTATATGCCGCAAACACTACTTTACACGTCAGATTTTCAAACGTCCATATCTCCCAGCGGCCATTTCCACAAACCAGTGTTCTGAGGGTTAGACCACTATTGCGCTGATAGCCTCATATCAGTGTTAAATATGGGCGACAAAGAAATGACAAATGTTGCACAAACCAACTAGAGACATAGTGTTCCGTATATATAATTTCTTCAAGTACGGGTCAGAAACAGCTGTTCACGAAGCATATCTCGGCATTGCCAATTGTCAGGGGAAAACAGCTGAGGAAATGTTTCCATTAAGGCCGGTGGGTCAGCTATTTTCAAGTCATGGAAAAAACAATGTAACCACACTAAGGAGTGAACTAGACAACTTTGCTGAATCATTTTACAGTGCACTATTCAAGGTGAATATCCTACTGTTGACAAACTTTTGTGTATAAAAGAAGCCGAGAATTTTAAAGTCTTCAATGTGAATAGAGCGCAAATGTTTGAAATTAATTCTTTTTATATAAACAAATTTTTCATGCACATTTCATGACATTATTTTGGTGAACCATTAAATTTGCATGTTGGCTCCTCGTGAAAAATATTTTCAGCAGTTTTCATTTTGATACTACTACTTGTTTATACACTGCTCACAAGAAAAAAGAAATATATCTAACTTTTGGTTGTCTGCAATACTCTGTGTGCCTTAAACCAAAAATGAACAAAAAATGCCCACACGGTTATGCTAGATTGTCCCAAACAGACACAGTGGTCCAAAACCGAAAGTCATGGCACTTGAATGCAACTGAAAACAAACTGAAACTTACACTTTAACAATTTTCAGTACTCTGTGTTCCCACCTCTGGCTCGTAACACAGCAGCACACCGGCGTAGCATGCTTCTGCTAAGCCTCCGGATGACATCCTGGGGGGATGGCTCCCCACTCTTCCAATAATGCTGCTGTCAGCTCCTGGAGTGTGCATGGTATCTGTGGGCGATTCTGGATACGCCTTCCAAGTTGATCCCACAGATGCTCGATACAATTGAGGTCGGGGCTAGATGCGGGCCAGTCCATTGCTTGAAGTCCAGCAGCTGCAAGGAAGTCCCTGGTGGCTCCATCATGCAGTAATGTGAAATGTTGCTCGATGTTGTCTGCAATGGGTAGTACATGGTTCTTCAGAACCTCCTTAATGTAGCACACAGCTGTCAATCTCCCCTGAACGACTACGAGGTCACTTTTATGGTTCAAAGAAATTCCACCCAAAACCACCACTGATCCACCACTGTAAGGGACCGTTTCCTGCACCTTGCAAGGCAAATTGCGTTCTCCTTGATGTCGCCAGACTCTCATACGACCCTCTGACCCAGAAAGCTGGAATCTGGATTCATCGGCAAAGAATACCGGCGTCCAGTGTAGGAGCTGCCAGTTGACATGCTACTGTGTAAACTGCAGACGGCATCTTCGGGGTACTTTAAGCGGTCTCCGGGATTTGAGCTGACCTTTCCTTAGTCTATTGCAGACTGTCGGTGTACTGATGACAGTCCCATGTGCATTAATTAGCTCACCTCGTAGGTTCCTGGCTGTACTGCGATTTCGGAGCCTGTAAACGAAGAAATCAGTCCTCTGGCGTTCTCCCTGAACCATGTCGACGTTTGACAGTGTGTAGCTCTTGATATCGCTGCCACTACCTGTAGATGACTGGTCGAGACTCTCTGAGCCGCTCTGCCTTGTAATGCTGAGAGCGTCCTTCCTGCAAGAGGGTTACTGCACGCATCACTTGTTCTGATGGTAAATGCCTTCCATGTCTTGTGCTCTAACCTCAGTGTGCTGCTCACCAATCACTGACAGACCATGCCATATGTCAAAAATCGCTGCTGTTTGGGTTGCGGTCACAACGATAACTGCTACGACTGGAGGGTTATGTCCTTAACTTCAATATTCCACCATAATGTCACCAAGGGATAAAAAAGAACAACCCTGCAGAACACCATGGATGTGATACAGCATGTGTGTTTGCTAGTTCATACCAAAGTTATAAGTTATTTTTTGTGAACAGTGTAGATATACCCGATGTTATAACATGTCTGCCTTTCTTTCAAAAATCGTACTCTGTAACAAAAAATGGTTACAAAGGAGAGATTATACCAATTTGAAGGGTTCACTTCTACTTACGGTAATTCCTATGGAGTATTGGTACTTTTGGTTAATCGTTCATGTTCAAGTAATCTAGTAGTTTCTTTCAGTTTGTTTAATAGTGTTATTACCTGTCTTAACGAGTCTTGGCCAACTATTTACATAGGTCTATCGACAAGTCTAGGGCTTGTGTGAGGCAACGAGGAAGGCATGTACACTCCACATCAAAGAATTATTGACTCTACGAGATTGTGTTTTTCACTTAACATAGACTTGAAATAAACAACTGAACAAACACAAAGCTCGATATACAATGTCCTGTACCGATATATCCAGGACAACAAATTTAGTCACACTATTGACAACTCTTAGTTCATGCATCTACTGCAGGCAAGGATTTGTCAGACTTGTAATACAGAGTGATCCATATAAACCTGAACCACTTTAATGGGTCATAATTTCCCTCTGAAAGCTTGTAGAAACGGGAAATTTGTTTTAATGATCTCGGTGGCTCTAGGAGAATAAGTACTACTCCCCATTGGCAAGTTTGTTGATTGTTTCTGTGCAGCATTTGTGGAGCAGGTGGATGATGTCAAACTGACAGAAGGTTATTTTCAACAAGATGGAGCAACTTGTCATACGTCTAACACTTCCATGCAACTAGTGAAGAGTTTCTTTCATGACCGAATAATCTCAAAAAATGTGCCCCCCCCTAATCTAAGCTCTCCAACTTTCTCTTATGGGTGTATCTTAAAGGCAGAGTGTACAAAAATAGACCTCTGACAACTGCAAAACTCTGCGAGGTCATTAGACACGAAATAAACACTTCACAGAACGTCATGGAATAAGGTGAAATGAGTACAGTTGTGTATGGATGCTGATGGAGGGCACCTCCCAACATTTGTGAGGAATCTCCCAACAAGTTATTGTAACTACTGTAGTTCCTTTGGTGACCGAATAATCTCAAAACATGTGTGGCCTGCCTGATCACCTGATGTAAACTCGCCGGACTTTTTGCTTATGTATGTATGCAATCTCCGAATCGTGTATTGTATGCAATCTCCGAATTGTGTATTGTTTTAGATCCCTTAGTTGGGGGTGGTTAGGTCTAAAACAATAGTGTGAGTGTACTGATTTGGAAGGTGATTCCTAAAGAGGGCAGCTTACCGTAGCTGGGTAAGCTCACCAGTGTAGAGTGTTGTATGATGTTTAAATGATAGGGGGTGCTCCTATGAAGACGTAAGCGTCGATTAGGGGATGATCCTTTGAGCCAGGTTAATGCACTGGGCTCCCAGCTGGTCGAAAGGAATTATATAACAATCCTGCTTGTGTCAGCTATGCTGGCGGCTTGCAGCCAGCGGTCGCGTGTGAGACACACAATAGAACTTGAGCCGGCGATTACAGGCTACTGTTGTCACGCTTACTCGTGACGAGAGTCGGGAAGGGTGTTGGGATGTGAAGAGGCGTGTAATTACGAATACAAGGTGTAGTTTACTGACCAAGTATTTATTGGTCAGTGATGTATGAAATTGTATGTCCCTTGTAGGGAAGTGTGAACAATAGTGCAAATTAGGTGTACAAGTTTGTGGGGTAGGTTTTACAGAGTATAGGATATCTGAACACTGCTGACTCACCTGATAACAGCTAGGGCCTCCGGCTGACACACTGTATGACTGATAATCGAGAGAGAGTGTGCCCTCATTAAGGCCTTCCTCTTATAGGCTTTGGTGTTGCTTCGTCAGCATTCCATCGATGTAGGTGTCCTAGTTAGTTATAGTGTAGATGTTTATAGTGTGATGCAAATGTTTGGCAAGCCTTCCAAGCTGGTCGGCCGCCCTCGCTGTGTAAAAGATGCTGTTCTGGACTTATGAGATTTGCCAGATGGAGGGTGCAACCCCCTGGGGGCCTGTACAAGCCTCCTCCTCTGATTAGTTCGCGTCCCCGCGAACGGGAACGGAACGTGGAGTTGGGGTGTCGATGTATTAGTTTATTCTTGAATCTTCCTTGTATCTCTTCTTTGTTTCCTCTGTGTCGTGTAGAGGTAGTGATGTCGTGTTGATGTAGCGATGTCTTGTAGATGTGAGGTCAGCTCGTGTTCAGAGGGGTGGGTTTTGGGATATACATATACATTTGACATTTTAAAACAGTTCATGAGAAAAAAATTGACATTTGCAATATATAAAAAGTTCCAAAAAAAATACATGGTTTTGATAATATATTGTTGTTGTGCAGGGAGGAAAAAACCCAGGGCTGGACGGGTGATTGTGCCGTCCGGCTCTATCTTGGGGAAAAAATTGCTCCCTGCAATGAGAAAGATAGAAGAAGTAGAAAAAATAGGTGTTCCAAGGTATACGTTAGGGGAAATATTTAAAATATGTTTATTGTTTTGGGATAAAACGGAACACCTTCACAAATTTGGCCGTTAGAAGAAAGAAAATGAAAGAAACAAATCATAATCATTGTGTACATGTGATATTAATGTAGAGAGTATACTGTTTAATATGTAACTTTGATATGCGCATATATTAAGATTTATGAATACCATTTATCCCCTCCGCAGACAATGTGGGGGTGCGAAGTATTATTTATACATTTATAGAAGAATAACTGCCCGTGGGCGCATTACTTTGTGCTAATTTACAATTATCTTACGGACTAACTAAGCGCGCTAAATTTCTGTTACTCTAATCTATGTGGTACCTCCTCGTCATCATTTCTAACAAACTTATGCTAATAGCGTTGCCCCCTGTGGGTGGGCGCGACTATCATGGCGACACAACCCGTCCTGTACATGAGTCCGCGTTGTGTGGCCGTATGTCACCTCTCATATTAGGTGAGATATCCGTTAAACGTTGATCCGACCTGCGGTGGGGTATATCCCACAGGCATATCTCCCCCGTGGTGCGGATTTATTACCTGTAAGCAAAATTTATTGATGTGTGTAGAGGGGGGGGAAATTGTGTGTGTGTGAGTGGGGGTTAGCAAGACGTGTATGCGCGTGGGCAAAATATTTACAGAGGGCTATATACAATGTCGCCACCTGTTGGTAAAGAAAAGAAATTATTGGACATATATGTATAGGGTGTTTACCCTTGTCATGCTGCGTATTGGCCTGTAAAACATGACAGTATGAGCATGGTGCTCAACACGTGGTTGCTACATGGTAGCGGTTGCCTGTACCCAGTGGTCGGTTGTCGGCGCTGGACCGATACCTGGCGGGGTGCAAGAAAATATAACATGATATGTAAGCACAGTATAATAATGATATTGCCATATAAAATCTGGAGAGTGCCCATATTGGCGCCACTCTCTATGCTGACAAAAAAAATGTCCATAATGATGGAGCACCCTATATTGGGAGCGGGTGTCCCACGTTGGAGCTCATGGCTGTAAAGCAAGCATATATATGATTAATATCACTGTCCATGTGTATGTCTACTCCTGTCTACCAACGTGATAGTGTACTCCTGTCTACCAACTAACCTTATGTCTATTTATAGACTACTCTTAGGGATATATAAAAAGTGGCTCCAAATATTGCCTTAACCTAGTGTTGTCGGGCTTACCCTGGTACCGATTTTTGGTGACCAAGTGCCGGAATATTCTACCTTAGTCTATTTATGTTAATGTGTTATCTTAATACCATTTATCTTAATATGTTGTCGGGCTTACCCCGGTAGCGGAATTTTAGTTACCGGGTGCCGGAATATTTAGCCTAAATCTGACTTATTCTAGTGTGTTATCGGGCTTACCCTGACAACGGATTTGCGTCGCCAGGTGCCGAAATATTCTACCTTAATTATGGTAGTAAAAATGTTTGCTATTTATAAGCCGAATGGTTGACCTTACTTTATTGCCGAAATATGCTGTGCTATTATTTAGCGACAGCGGTTATAAAATTTGCTTAATTCTAAGTTGCGTACCAAAATGCAACTGTCTTACATGCTAAAATTTTGACCAGAGCGATCGCCCGGGGCAGTTTTACCCCCCCAGATCACCACCCGCACGTATCCTAGAAACACCGGTTGTCTCTAGAATTGCCGGATTCCGCTCCCTTAATACTAGTTGTCGACATTTATGCTAATGATTATTAACTAGTATTAACATAGTCGCAGGCGGCTTACGGTGCCACTAAGCAAACCGCTTCGCCCCCTGTATTTGCCTGCTCATTGCCGTTGCATATGTTGTCGTTGTTGGGTCTGCCCACTTTAACCCCTGTGAGTTGCTCGCGATGCTCCTCATTTAATGCCCTTGGCTGCCCGATGCGTCACCATTTATGTGGGCATTGGACATCGTCCAATGGCATAATATCATCTTCGCCCTTATTGGCAGTAATAGTATCCTTTTCGCCCTTATTGGCAGTAATAGTATCCTTTTCGCCCTTATTGGCATTAATAGTATCCTCTTCGCCCTTATTGGCAACAATAATGCTTCACTCCCGCGCATAGGAGTCTTGCTTCCCGCTCTAGAAGCCCTACTTACTTATATACTAAACTAATAGTCTAGTCATAATTTGGTCGTCCCTAGGGTCATCTCCTGAGTCCGGCGTGGAGCTGGCTATTTCTCCCACCATCCTCAGAAAGTCTCCCCTGCAGGTCTTGGCTTCGACGACCGTGGCACATAGTGGGTGTAACATCTCTTCGTCCTAGGGGCAGGCTAGGCACACCTAGGATTCCGAAGTTTGCCCGTGCCGGGCCATGAATGCCTCAACCTTACGTGGTTCGTCTGTTTGGTCTGGGTCAGTATGTTAACTAGGGTAAGGCTCAACATCGCCTTACCCATCTCTGCTTCTGTGTGGTGCCTCTTCCCTTCAGCTTACGCTGTCATCATCAATCAGCGTGTCACAGATTCCTTTTTATATATGGAAAAAATAAGTGTATTGTGTAAATAATTTATTGTGTATAAAATGTAAATTTTTTTTAAGTGTTTTGGGGTTGTAGAAACTTCTAAGTGCATAGACTACTTTAGGTCTACTGTGCTATGTCGGATTTCCAGCTGTAATGCTTTGTTGATTTTCATGGAGGCGTTAGTAGGGTTTATGGCATTAGGTTCCCTGTTATTAGGATCCGGGGGTATTATCCGTTGAATAGGTTTAAAGCAAGGTAGGAGGGGGTTGCGCATCTTTGGGCTTCATGTAAATGGTGGCCTGGAGCCGGTGATGCTGCTGGGATGCTTCTACAATGAGTGGACAGGGGTAGGTATTTCCCGGGATTGCAAAAATTTTAACAAAGTGTCATGCAGGTTTAATAATAATAACCCTTGGTATGTGGACGGGATATTCCATGCATGTGTCTGGATATGAGGCGTACCCGCACTCATTGAAGGATGGGTATCGGTCAGTGTATAATAATATTATGTCCCTTTCATGCAGGATTATTTAATAAAAAAGAATTGATAGTATATAATTTTGGCCTCATCTCTTACTTGGAGATGCGCAATACGCTTAATTGTCGTTTTCCGACACACCCCTAATATTCAGGTGTTAGCATTGAGATCCAGGGCGTAGTAAGCCCTCTCTTTAAACGCATGAAGTCTATCAACCCCGATGTGAATTTTGTCATGTAGTTTATGTGTTTATGTGTCTGTGTTGGCTAATGTTGTAATTGGGAAGGTTATGGAAGGATGAGGTGGTACTATGTTGGCCTGTAGGCGGTATATTGGCTGTCTGTCTGGCCTTATCTACCTGTGCTCCTGTCATCCTCACCTGGTCAATCTGTTTACTATCCGCTCCTTGGGATAGTAAAGTATGGTGACGCTATAACGTCACGACCTAATCTGGTCTTTCAGTTGCAATGTTAATGCATCCAGTGGTCGTAGTGCGACTGGTCATGTCCTGACCGTCTATGATGGTGTTAGGATTTAAAAGTAAGAAGAGAAGTGTTTATTGGGGAGGTCTGTTCCCTCAGAGTCCCTGTCTTTATTCGCCCCTGATTAGTGAGCGCGTGTGTGTGACTATGTCCCGTTACACCACGCGGGCGGATGGGCTGTTATAGCCTAAGTCCTATCTTGTGTCGCGTGTATGGGCAAGAGGTGCGTGTGGCCTGTCACCATCTCTGTAAACATGTTCCCATGGGCCTAAGATAATATGGCCCACAGTATCTGCATATTGCTAAATGCCAGGCCTATTGTAACATTGTAGAATTCTATGTCAGTATCCATATGTCCTGTATGTTAGTGTCGCAATGCTTCTAGAATGTGCAAGTCAATGTTATTACTTGTGTAAGGGCAGGCTCTGACATCACGTATGTCGGCTGTCGGAGCGTACCTTTTTGCGAACGTCGGCATGTTGTTATTGCTTGAGATTCCGGGAGTGCCAGTGTGCTAATCTGTCCCGCTTTTGTTAATCGATGTTATGTGTACACTGCTTTCGCAAGACTTTGTTTTGTGTAGCCATGTGTAATCCATGTCTGGGAAGTCTATTGTGATCCCCTTGGAGGCCTAGGGTTTGCGGTACGCCCTCTTGTTGGGAATTCCTGGGTCGCCACTGCCGAGGTAGGCTGTTGTAGCGAGTACCCTGGGGCGAATCTATGCTCCATTATATATGGGCAAAAAGAGAGAGAAAAGAAAAAAAAAAACCTCCTGTGTCTATAGGCATGTGTCTGACCCAGTTATTTACTTATCTGTGGCCAACTTCAGTGTAATTGGGCGTCTGGATTTTTGTTTCCCATGGCGTCCAATTTTTGCTGGGATTCGGACCCGTGATCATGTAATTCTCCGTGTTCTATGTCTGCGTTGTGTTTTTGGGATTTAGGTGTCCCCAGTGTGGTTTTTGATTGTGTCTTTCGTGCCAAAAATACCATTGGTTAGTTAGTTTTTGGCACGACTGTGTAGTGTGGTCGTGGGTTCGGACCCGGCTTGCTGTAAGGACCTGGTATGACGATATCTGTGCCGTATATACCATGGCACATGTATTGTGTGTTTGAAATGCGCAGATGAAAATACGCATTCCTGTGAAGAGTTTGTGTGTTTGGGAATGGTCCTCGTCTTGTAATTTCGGGAGTTATAAGGTTTTGGATCTGACGTGAATGATGGCGTTTGTTCCGCTCTCAGAGCCGCATGCATACTGCTGTCTGTATGTGTGAAGGTCGCCCAGTCACGAGTCTCTAGTTTCATTAACGTGTGCGCTATCATATTACTTGTTTGACAATGCTCCGTGTCCGGCACGTGTGTGTCTAACCTGCTTGCTCTCTCTGCTGTTGCGAGTAGGGCTTTCCGTAATGTAAAAGAATCTTCCCTTAAGTACATTTGTGTTCCCAAGTTTTGTGGTAATCTAAGCGTGGGTCGAATATGTCCCTATTAGTGGTACTAAATGTCGTTATGCCTGTGTGTCACTGGCCGCTAGTCGCGTGTTTGGTGACTAGGTGTCGGATGTGATTTTATTGTCTTCCGCGTATGAATATCTGTTAGTGTAATTGTCCCTTACTTTCCTATCCTGCAACTGGATAGCTACCCGACCTTACATTCCTGGTATTCAGAAGGTTGCGGGTTTGAGACCGTCTTTAACCAGGATAATTATTTCTGGTGCCCTTCAGGCTTGTGTCTTCTGGACAGTTCTGCCAAGTGTTAGGGTCGTATCCCTGTGCGGTCAGCGAGGTCCGAAGGCTATTTCTTGGCCTTCTTTCCCCGTCTGCCAGTGGGATCACTTCCCTTCCTCTTGACAGTGTTCCCGCCTTTACGTGTGGGTGTGGGAGCTTTGCGTGTATGATATGCCTTCATGCGGCGGGCGTGAATAGTGTCTTTAATGAGCTTGCGTCCATGGCGCACGTTAACGATATAGTTTAGGTCAGATACCTTCCTGCAGACTTTGAAGGGACCTGACCAACGTGGCAGGAGGAACTCAGACACATTTTTCTTACGGGCGGAATTGGAGACCATGACCAATTGCCCGGGTGTGTATTCCACGGTCTTTCTCTGCCGATCGTACCGTTCTTTTTGCTTTTTCTGTGCCGCGGCTATGTTCTTTCTAGCGTTCATGCGAGCTATCTGCAAGTGCTCTAGCCGGGCGGCATTGTCCGTGTAAGTGTCCTGTGGGATACATATGTCAATGGGACTTCTGGGCGTGTATCCGTGCAGTAGGAAGTGTGGAGAGTGTATTGTAGCCGTGGATATGGAAGTGTTATAACTAAAAGTGAGGGGCTGCAGATAATCATCCCAGTCTGTTCCTGCGTCCCCTGTGAATTTAGCCAGCGCTATTCCAAGTATTTTATTCATACTCTCCGTGAGTCCGTTGGTTTGCGGGGAAAAACTCGTGGTAGTGTATGCCTTAATCCTGAGTATCTCCAAAAACTGTTGGAGCACTCTCGAGGTGAAAATAGTACCTCTGTCGGATAGTAAGGTTTGGAATAGGCCATATCGTGTAACTATGTCAAATAAGAATTCGGCTATGCTGTTCGTGTCTGCTTTGGGAACAGCCTTCGTAATCATGTATCGGGTTAGATACTCGGTGGCGACCAGTATATATTTGTTGCCTTTCTGAGATGTCGTAATAGGGCCTTTAACATCTATTCCGACTCTGTGAAATAGCTCTCCTACGGGAATTGGGTTGAGTAATCCATGAGGCTTGCCAGGCCTTGTTTTGAATCGCTGGCAAGTGTGACATGTCTTTACGAAGGTGTCTATGTCGGCCTTCATGTTTACCCAATAATACTTGTCACGGATTCTAAGGTATGTTTTATGCGTACCTAAATATGCCCCTGCCAGTGGGCTATTGTGGTGTCCGATCATGATATTCTCTTTCAATGACTCCGGAACCGCTATAGGTGCGTTATCGTGCATGGCTGTGGGCTTAAATTTCAGTACCCCGTCTTTGTCTAGGAAAAATCGCCTAGACAGCCGTGCTGTCTTGGAGTCCACCTTATCCAAGTTTTCTAGTGCCAATAGAATCTGTTTCAAGTACGGATCACTTTCTTGCTCCTGTTTGATGTTAATCACCGTCAGGGCAAAAGTGGGCATGTCGTCCCAGTCGTGGTCCTTACTGTCATCCGGGGGATCGGCTACCGGCAGCCTAGACAACCCATCTGCGTCTAGGTGTGTAGCGCCTTTCTTGTGTTTGACCACGAAGTTATATTCGTACAGGCGGAATATAAACCTGTTGAGCCGCGAATTTGGGTTTTTGAATTTGTCCCAAAAAAGCAAGCTCGCGTGGTCAGTCACTACCGTGAACTGGATACCATAGAGGTATACCCTAAAATAGTTCACTCCCCACGACCATGCCAGCATTTCCCGCTCTGTGGCAGAGTATCTAGTCTCAACGGCCGTTAGTTTCCTGCTAGCGAAAGCTATGGGCCGTATGCGCCCTTCTGCATCTTCCTGCAATAGGACCGCCCCGAGCCCGTACTGACTGGCATCCACGTGTAAGAAGGTGGGCCTATCACTATGGAAGTGTTGCAGTAATGGTGGTGAGGTCAATAGTTGCTTCAGTGTGTTGAAGGCATCTATGTGTTCCTGTTTAATGCTGAAGGGCGTCTTTTCACGTGTGAGTTCAGTTAGGGGGTGGGCAATGTGCACAAACCTGTGGATATACTTGCGATAATACGAGGCCAGCCCAATGAAACTGCGCAATTGTTTCAAATTTGTGGGCATTGGGATGCCCGTTAATGCGTCAGTTTTCGCTGGGTCGGGAATAATGCCCTCTCTGTTTACAATATGGCCCAATATGTTAATCTGCTGTCTGGCAAATTGACATTTCGCAGGTTTAAGCCTTAACTTGGCCTCTCTGATCCTTGCGAAAGCCTCCTCCAAATGTACGATATGTTCGTCAAAGGTATGGGAGAAGACCGTTATGTCGTCCACGTAGACTAATACGGAACGCCATTTTAGACCTGAAAATGTCTTATCCACTAGCTTTTGGAAGGTTTGGCTGGCGTTACGGAGGCCCATTGGTAACCTTGTGTAGGTATATAGACCGTTCTCTGTAACGAACGCCAGCTTGTGCCTATCTGGTTCATAGACGGGGATTGAATAGAATCCACTATAACAATCCATCGAACTGAACCAGCTCTGTAGTGGATAACTATCATTTTCGATTAACTTATTGAGCCTACGGTAATCAGTACAAAACCTGTGGGATCCGTCCCGTTTTTTGATCAGCAAAACTGGAGAGCTGTAACTTGAAATAACGGGGACAATGACTCCTGCCTCGAGCATCTCCGTGATCTGAGCGTCGATGGCGTGTCTCTCCTTCAGGCTCACCCTGAAGGGAGGCTGGTGTACTGGCCGGTCACTAGTGAGTGTGACCTGGTGTTCAATGAGGTCTGTCACAGCGAGATCCTTCATCGAATGGGCAAAAATATCCCTGTTGGTCTCCAGGAGCTCCATGAGCCTTTTATTTTGCTCCGGAGTCAGGTCCTGTCTGTGGGGGTGTTTGGCCGCCTTATCTGTTTGTGTGTCTGTGTGTTGGCTGATAGTGTGCAGTGCAGAGGCCTGGTGCTCGTGAATTTCTCGCTCCGCTCGAATCCCATCTGTGTTCCTGGTGTATATCATGGGATGTGTGATGAGCCTCTGGTCGTGCTTTAAAAGCATCTTACCGCTAGCGAAATTTATGCTAGCCTCATACTTAGCGAGGAAATCCATGCCAATTATGGCTGACGCAGAAAGATGTTCTATAATGAACATGGGGTGTGTTGTGGCAAAATGGTCTAGCCTAAGATGTATGTTTGCCACCCCCGTGTTTTCTAGCGTCCGAGCATTGGCCGCTACACCCGTGACATCGTGTATTTGGCCTTCGGTAACGTGTCTGCTATTTACACAACTTACCGCTGCCCCAGTGTCAATTAGGGCCTGCACTCTGTGGCCATTTATGTTGGCGTGTATCGTGAGGGCCGATATCTGAAATCCATTGCCCTGCACCGATGTGTTGTGTAGTGTGTATGTTGTTGTTGTTGCTGCCGGCGTAACATCTGTACTGGGAAGGCATGGAGCTGGCCGCTTATCATACCTGGCACGCTTCGCCTCTCGGCTTACTTCCTGTCCCGAGTACTTTGGCTCGGTCAGCAAAGTGCGCTCACCAAGTACATTGCCAGCTCTCTTAACCGCTCGCGCTGTGAAAATAGAAGTCTGCTGGTGAACGTTTAATGCACTGACCGTTCCCAGCTTTTGTGTAGGTGTGCTGTTGTTTCCTTCCTCTTGGGAAGGTGTGTCTGCGAATGTGACCCTGAGCTTGCCCTTGTTACCCCGTTTTTTGTTCCAGGCGGTCGCGAGTTCGACTCCTGTTGCTGGCTTCCCAGTGCCGAGTGAGCTCGCGTCCTGCGCCTGTGTGTGGTCACTTCCCACCCTGCGTTGTGGTGTAGGGGGTATGGTTTTCTGTTTGGAGGGTGTGGGTTTATTCTCAGTCTGTTTGTGCGTAATTATGAGGGGTGTATAATGTCCCGCCTTAGGGTTCCCTGTAGAAAGTATGTGCAGGTCCCTGTCAAATCCCGCAGTTGAAAATAGCGGGGGCGAGTGCACATCAGTGTATACGTGGATGTTGGCTTTAAGCACCTTGCCGAGAGCGGTCACCTCTACGGCGCTGGCATAGGTGCCGTCCCTACCCATGTATTCTTTGTAATCCGCCCCGGTCTGGAATGGGTTTTCCCGCTCGTCCGACACAAAGTCTCGGTACTCTTTCCAGTTGGCCAGGATATGTTGGACCGTTTTCTGTCTGTAGTCCCCATGATAATCCTCGGTGTTCCGGACTAGGAAGCTCATGGCCCTAAACAGACAGTTGCCGTCTCCTTGTACGGGGTGTGTCTGGAAACGGCCCGGGGGCGGATCGTCAGCCTTAGCTTTAGCTGGCTGCTTCTTCCCCTTACTCTTACGAGTTTGCTTGGGGGAACGGCCTTTCTGGTGTTGTGTTGGGGGAGGACCCTCAGCCGCTTCATCAGCTGGCCGAACCTCCCCGTCTAGGCGTTTTTTTGAAACGTAGGTTTGCGCCTGCCTGTACTGTTTGTGCGCCCCCCCTCGGGGTGGCTGGGCCAGCTCCCCGCCTGCGGTGTGTGGCTAGGTGTGGGGAGTATTGCCCCCCTGTCTGTCCGGCGGGGTGCCTCATCCCTGAACTCCCTCGGGTGTTCGTCGGGGAGGGGGTAGTGTTCCGGGCCCTTTGTGTATGTATCTGTATTGTCCCGTCCTCTTGTAGGTTTTCTAGCCTGTCGGTTATTGCCCGGTGGTCCGTTGTCCTGTCTCCGCCAGGGTGGGGTGTATGTCTGCTGCTGCGGGGGCGGGTTTTCCCGTCGATTCCCCTTTTCCCTGTACCGGGAGGCTGTATACCCCTGTCTGGTCGGGGGTGGGTTTCCTCGACGGTCCCCATTTCCCCTGTACTGTGGGGGTGCATAGCTTTGCCTGCGTGGGGGCGGGTTCTCCCGATATTCCCCATTTCCCCTGTACTGCGGGGCTGCATAGCCTTGCCTGCTTGGGGGTGAGTTTTCCCGGTACTCCCTGTCTGCCCTGTATTGTGGGGCAGCGTAGGCTTGTCTACTTGGTGGCGGGCTGTTTCGTCGGGGGATGGTGTGCCTCGTACTCCTCAGGGTATTATTCCTGTGTGTACGGGGATGGTGGTCGCCGTGTGGGGTATGTCGACTCTGTGTCCGTGTACGATACCGGTGAATACCGAGGAGTGTAGTGTGGCCTATCCTGTGGGTGAGGTGTTGTTGGCCGCTGTGGAGGGTAGTAATTTTCCTCTCTCCCGTAGTGTCTCCTCTCAGTGTACCCCCTATCCCTTTCAGGATAGTAGCGCTCTTGTGTGTCTACGTGTTCATCCCTTAGCAGTCTCCCGCCTGCTTGGATGGCAGCTATGGTCAATTTCTCCATCCTGTCCACTAATTCGTCCATTTTATGATTAGTGTCGTCCTTTTGTGTCCACGGCTTTCTCTGTAGCTTTTTCCGTGATCTTTTTCCCTTCCTCTATGGTCTTTATGTTGTTCAACATGTGTTGGACCGTGGGGTTGTTCATAATACACAACTTGTCCACTATGGATGGTCTGAGGCCCTGCATTAACAGCTTGACTTTCTGCTTGTTCGTCATAGCTGCGTTATATTTGTCGCACATTATCAACTTTACGTTGATGTATGCCTGGGCGCTTTCCTTAGGTCCCTGTGACCTCTGTCTAATTTGGTCGTACAGGTCGTCATCATCTGGTATGAGCTGGAATTCACTTTTCAACAATAAAGTGATTTCCTCCCATGTGGCAGCTTCTAGTGTGTCCTCATGGAGCTCATACCATGTCATAGCCGCCTTTGTGAGGTAAGCAGGAAGGAGCCGTTTTCTAACTTCCTCGCTCCAACCATTGATCCGAGCCGTTCTATTGAAGGCCTTGAGGTATTCCTCGGGATCCTGGCCTTCCCCCGTGAACTTTGTGGGGTGGATCATGGGATATTCAGTGTGTCTGTTCATTTCGTTTTCAGCTGTCTCTTGTTGGCTGTGTAGTGATTGCGATCTGTCTATGTTGTTCGCACCGCTATCGTGTGCCGAGGTGTTTGGGTTACTCAGAGGGGAATTAGCCTCGCTTCCCGTGTACGACACTTGTGTTATGTTACCAGGTGGCTCGTCACCTGATATGTCGGTACTGATTGATGGCGTGTTGTCGTACTGTGTGGATTTGACTACGTGTACAGTCCTGTCTAAATCCTGTTTCACAGTTTCCAGAATAGTGTGGATGTCTAAAACTGCCTCTGTCGTGTGATTATCTGACTTAACAGTGTCTGTCTCTAGTAACTGTGTAATGCGCTCGAGCAGATTATTAGTCTTCTGCTCTGTGATTTGCAGTTGCTGCAACAATAGGGGGTGGAGTGTTGGCAGGCAATCTACTTCACTAGCGCTGGATATTGGTGATTCCTGTCTGTGTTCACTGGCCTGGGATCGTGTAAAGTGTATAACTTGTGCTGCCGCTGCAGGGTGTTGAGCGCGGATCTCTGATGTCTTGAATTCGAGTTCCCTAAGAAGTTGTACTGCAGTCTGGTCAGTTATTAAGTCACTGTTCTTAATTTTTAGCTTCGGCAGGAGTGGAGTTGTACTAGCCGACAAATGGTGCGCAAAGTCTCTTAGTGTGGTTCTAAATGTGGACATTTAATTTCCACCGACTTTGCACTATGGGGCGGATGGGGGTGGGTGTGATAATACAAACTCCTATGTAACAGAAAAAAAGTGTGGGACGTAATATGGGATTAAAAAAAAAAAAAAATCTTCCCAGTCTCGCTTGGCTGTATGCGGTATGGTAGGGGTCGTTTCTACTTCGAGGGCTCGTTGTGTGAGTCCCCACCCTTACTGTGCGTAGTAGAGGCGCCTCCACCAAATTGTTTTAGATCCCTTAGTTGGGGGTGGTTAGGTCTAAAACAATAGTGTTAGTGTACTGATTTGGAAGGTGATTCCTAAAGAGGGCAGCTTACCGTAGCTGGGTAAGCTCACCAGTGTAGAGTGTTGTATGATGTTTAAATGATAGGGGGTGCTCCTATGAAGACGTAAGCGTCGATTAGGAGTTGATCCTTTGAGCCAGGTTAATGCACTGGGCTCCCAGCTGGTCGAAAGGAATTATATAACAATCCTGCTTGTGTCAGCTATGCTGGCGGCTTGCAGCCAGAGGTCGCGTGTGAGAGACACAATAGAACTTGAGCCGGCGATTACAGGCTACTGTTGTCATGCTTACTCGTGACGAGAGTCGGGAAGGGTGTTGGGATGTGAAGAGGCGTGTAATTACGAATACAAGGTGTAGTTTACTGACCAAGTATTTATTGGTCAGTGATGTATGAAATTGTATGTCCCTTGTAGGGAAGTGTGAACAATAGTGCAAATTAGGTGTACAAGTTTGTGGGGTAGGTTTTACAGAGTATAGGATATCTGAACACTGCTGACTCACCTGATGATAACAGCTAGGGCCTCCGGCTGACACACTGTATGACTGATAATCGAGAGAGAGTGTGTCCTCATTAAGGCCTTCCTCTTATAGGCTTTGGTGTTGCTTCGTCGGCATTCCATCGATGTAGGTGTCCTAGTTAGTTACAGTGTAGATATTTATAGTGTGATGCAAGTGTTTGGCAAGCCTTCCAAGCTGGTCGGCCGCCCTCGCTGTGTAAAAGATGCTGTTCTGGACTTATGAGATTTGCCAGTTAGGGATGGTTTTAATAGATGATGGTGGGTGGCATCCAGGGGGTGCAACGCCCTGGGGGCCTGTACAGTATTATCATCTCCCAAAGTTGCACAAGTGTCCCATTACAGTAGAACCTCGATGCATCGTTCCCGGAACTGTCGTTTTCCCGTATGCATCGTTCAATTAATTTAGTCCCGAAAATTTTCCATATAAACTAATGTTAAATTTCCCCGCATGTATCGTCCCTCGAACTATCGTTTTTTCGCATGGATCGTCAAAAAATCACTAGTCCTTGGCCACAATTTTCCCGCATTGATCGTTTATGAGAAAAATATATGCTAAAGTTCTTTTGAATTTGAAGCAGCATAGCGGCAACCTGTTACGCGAGAATGTACGAGGTACGAACGATTAGGAGTTCCTAGGCTTGAGCAAGTTTCTCGGCTGAAGCAAGTTCAAGTAGGCTGGACTGCAGTGCGCAGATTGTTTACGCGCAACCACACTATATAACCACGCCTACGAGCCTTCAGGCGCCAACGATTCTGCTCAAAGCGCCAAGCCGTCATTGTGCTGTTTCATTTCATTCTGAGTGGTTCCGTGTAGTATCTTGGTCGTGTGCGGCGATTACAATTTTATCTGTAGTTCGTAATGAAAACTTTACTTCACTGACGACGCAATTCTCGTAATCTCAATAATGTTACGCTGCGTTTGGCAATGCTTGGCTAACAAGTTAGATCACACAGAACAGCAATGAAAGCATTTAGACGGTCTTGAGCGGGTGTCGTCATAGCGTGACGTCATTTAGCCTTGAAATAGCTTGCCCGGTCAGAGACCCGCGAACACTCGGAACTGCTGTATTCTTTCATTCGGAACACCGGAAGTATCTCCCGCGGAGATTGGCGAGCTGTGCGATGATGGCGCGGGGCAGAGGAGTGATGAAGAGAAGACGATCGTGAGCCCCAAGTCGTCCCGAGTTTCGCCGAAGCGCATGCCGTCTTAGCGAAGATGAAATCCTTCATGTACTCGCATGTCATCAGTGATCGTGAAGAAGAGAACATTATGCAAGTTGAGAAGGCTTTGTTTCGTCTGAAACGTAAAGCTTTGACGAAACAAAAAACAATTAATGACTTTTTTACTAAAAAGAGCAAGTGATAAAATGGCATATGAAATCATATCGCGTACATCGTGGTTGCAATATTTTGACGTCTCTATAAAGTTTACATGAAGAAATATGTCCAAATACAGTACCCGTACTTTCTTTATTTTTTTACTCAATTTTTTTTATGTTACCCGCATTTATCGTTTCCTGCATCCATCGTCATTTTCCCCCTCCCCCTTGAAAAACGATGCATCGAGGTTCTACTGTATTTGTTCAAATGCTATGACTCAGGAAAATGGTTCAAGTTTATATGGATCGCTCTGTATATCAGCTTAGTGAAACACATTAAGTCAGAGATTGGGATCATAAGGAAACTAACTGTAGGTATAGAAATTCTAGGCTCATCTTCCTCCAGAATCTATTATCTGACAATATTATTATTTATAACAAATTTGTAAACCTCAAGTGCATTTCATTATATTAATATCATTATGAATTATGCCACTCCAGTATTTGTTACAGGTTGACAAAGCTGACACAGCACTGCTATGTTCCAGTGACAACACTTAGCTCGGGTTCAAGGAGCAGCCATTGTGTTGTCTTGCAAGTAGTTGGCATCTGCCTTTTCTGTGCCACTCTAACCCCTGTGAAAGATACACACATTGGAACAAGTCATAGTAATGAAGATTTCTTTTTAACACATATTAACATTTAATTTCTTGAAATAATTCAATTAATACCTACAGCCATAGTAACAAAGAAAATAGTAGCAACCACTCAAATGTAAACGTGCAGTTAAAACTGCCATCTTGTGTCGCAACAAATAGCACATCATATTGGCATAAAAATATCAGGGTAAGTCGTGAAGTTGAAATTCAGTGTATATGTCATCCGTTCGTGTGTAAGCTTTTTTGGTCACGTTCAACATCTTCGGAAGTGTCAGTAGGATCCTATCCGTTTCTTCTAGGCTACCACAAACCTAGAAAGGAAAAATTTGAATCATTGGTACAGTATCTGATATTAATACCTGATTTATTTCTACTCATATTATTCCCATTTGAATGGATGAGATTAGTTTCCATGTGGCAATTTGAACCTAATCAAGGAATGACACAAACAGGAGAAGACGGTTGGAGAGCAGGCAAGAACATTATACAAACACCAAAAGACACATCACATTTTGCCCCCTCTCCCAACTCTTTTCCATGTGAACACAAACACTGCAACAACACCAGCTCACTAAGACGACGTTTATCGCCTCCAGTACATGCTCTGGCTTGCTTCTCAGATACAAGTTATGAAGAGTGCTGCAGACTGGGCTGCGGCACTGATGTGCAGCCACTATAGCACTGGTATACCAATTAACTCTGTCCTCCCCATACAGATTTACACGATCACCAGGCCCCTTTCAAAGAGTGATTCACCATCAAAATCATTAACTGCCTCCCCCTCCTAGGGCTTGAAGGTGGGTTATCAACTAATATACAAATCCAAGGAAGCTCCTGGCCTAAACATCACATAATTCTCCAGTTCCCATCCCCCCCCATTCCCTTTTTAATTTTCCCCTCGACCCACCCTATAGCAGTGTTCGGGTATGATACTTTCTATGAACCAATCCTTTGCTGTTCTCCATCAATGAAGGATCATCCTTACATTTTGGACAAAAAATTACTTCATTCTTGTGTTTATGAGGGTTCCAAACCAGTGGGAATTGGGTTGACAACCACGGAATCCTCCTGAATCCGGCATTGCTTCCATTTATTGGTGGCAAGCTCCACTCTTTCATCTTTCCTGTCAACCTCACATAGTCTACTCTTGTTCTCTTCCAACCCTGATGATATTAGGTTATCCAAGCAAGGCCCTGCACAGCGACCCAGCCCATGGACTGCTTCAACACTAGACCGCACTGGGCATGACAAGTCTCGAACCTAGTGGCCCGCGACGTCATCGCACGGGCTGGACCGCGCCCATGCTATGACGCTTTTAACGCGTCGGGCTAATGAGAGCGCTTTGGTAGTCCATGGGCTGGCAGCTTCAATATGTACTGCAGGAAGACAGAATGGCTTGTGTTACGCTACAGCAAAGCTAGAGCGATTGTCGCCGACTTCCACGGCCTCCTATTTTAAATGTCACTGTGTGACTAGTGTCATAGTGGGGTATTCGAGGTGGCCGTGGTCGCATACAAGGTATTCTCTGCATCACAATTATCCTTGGGGCGACTGAGCCATAGCGTGAGAAGACCCTGGCAGAAACATGTATTTTTTTTTTTTGTGGACAACGTTAACACACCGTGAAGTAAAAATGTACAATGTTCTATTATTTTGCTTGAAATGGCCTTACGAACTGCTGATGTACATAAATGAGCTGAAGAAACAAATGATATGATTTGCTATCGCCTTTTATGCTCTTAATGAAATAAAACAGCTAAATCCCACTCCACCCAAGTATTAACTAAACACGTTAAACACAGTTTCCTTGCTTTATTTGAGAAATGTCGCTCAAATTCATCAATACATTTTTATTAATTATTATTATTATTCCTACCAAGCCTCCGTGGCTTAGGCGGCAGCACGCCGGCCTCTCACCGCTGGGTCCGTGGTTCAAATCCCGGTCACTCCATGTGAGATCTGTGCTGGACAAAACGGAGGCAGACAGGTTTTTCTCCGGGTACTCCGGTTTTCCCTGTCAACATTTCATTCCAGCAACACTCTCACTATCATTTCATTTCATCTGTCATTCATTTAATCATTGCCCCAGAGGAGTGCGTCAGGCTTCGGCAGCCGGCACAGTTCATATCCTTGCCGCTAGATGGAGGGCTTCATTCATTCCATTCCTGACCCGGTCGGAGACTGGAAGCAGGCTGTGGATTTTTTTCATTATTATTATTCCTACCATTAGCACAATTTCCTATTAGTGATTAAGAAGATAAAACCAATATTTAGAACTACGTAATATACAAGTTCAAACTTCGTTTTGTCTAATAACTTCAAATAGTTATATCTAAATTTGGTTTACAAAAGTAATATTTGTTAAACTGGTTAAACTCGGTACTTAATTTCCGATTTGTTATTTAACTTCTACTGCAGGCAAATGGTTCCTAACTTAAGGCCACGGCGGCCTCCTTACCAATACTTATCTGAATCACAAAGGCACACACTAATACAGCCATCCAACCGACTGTAAAATTGAAAGTCAATCTTTGTATTATTCATGAGGCAAAACGGAAATGGAAAGAGATTCACAGCTAGGGCGTGCGCTGTAAGCGACGAACGGAAGGTCACAGAGCCAGTGTTTGAATTGTGCATAGGAACAGTAGAACTCCAATTATCCAAATCAATTGGGACCGAACTCCATTCGGATAATTGGATTTGCATACAAGGAATACATAGGTATTTAAAAGAAAGGAGCTTATTTTCAGTGCTCTATGCATTTTTTATTATATAATTAAATGAAAAGCAACACTTTTACACGTTATATAGGGTATGTACTTACAAGTGTTGTACAATAGTAGTACAGTAAATGAAAGTCATTCTTTGCTGAACATCTCGGTGAACGTAATCTTCGGGGCAGATGACCTCTTAGTTCCGCCCCTTAAAACTACAATAACTAACTAAAGTAAGCTTATCCCAATAATGTTTGCGCTGTGCCTACACTAGCTTCGTGGAGGGAAGGACAATAGCACGCATAGACAGAATCATTATTTTGCGAATCGCAGTACGTTTCTGTCTGAATTTTTTTTTTTTTTTCTGAAAGCGATTCGGATAGTTGGAGTTTGGATAATTTGAGTTCTACTGTACTTGGAACATTGGACAAAGTGCCGAACTCAGCGCAGTTCCAGACAGACACCGCATAAACATTTGTTGTGTGCAGGAAGAAAAATGGAAAGGTGCCAAATCACGTCAAATTGGGAAAGGTTTTAAGCTCATTTACAATGGAAATGAGAACACCAGCATTGGAATAATATTAGATCATCACTTTAGTATTAACATTGTCGAGATAAGCAGAATCAATGATCGCATCATGTCGGTAAAACTCGCCTTAGATAAACAACCATGTCTTAATGTTGTATCGGTCTACGCGCCACAAGTTAATTGCCCAGAAATAGAAAAAATTTTGGGAGGAATTGTGGACTCCTCTTGCAAAGGGAACAAAAATATATATATATGGGGACAAATTCAGAAACCCTACCGTGGAATATCTTGTACGCGGACAGTATTTATGACCTACAAGAGGGTTTAGACCAATGGAGAAGAGCTATCACAAGTTTAATGGACTACGCTTTAGTAGAACCAAAACTGAATATATGGTATGCAACTTCCACCACAATACACCCAGTATGACAAATATGGATCTTAACCTAGATGGTGAAACCTTACAAAGAGTAACAAAATTTAAATATCTTGGTTCTGTCATTGAAGATGGCATGATAATTGCCGATATAATCCACAGGGCCACATCTGGGTGGAATAAATGGCGCGAACTAACGGGAGTTTTATGTGATAAAAAAAAAATTCCTATAAGAATCAAGGGTAGAGTTTAAGACCAATCCTACTACTCTATGCCAGGGGTTCTCAAACTTTTTCTGTCCCCCCGCCCCTGAAACATGAAATATCTAGCACCCCCACCATTCTCATTTCCTTTCTTAGCACCTCTCATAGGCTACTTCCCACAAAAAAAGAAGATCACACAAGATCTACTGTTTATACTACTGCCTAATAAGGATTTCAACTACCAGTTACATTAATAATATACACAATTCATTATTCTTAGAGCACATCAAAGTACAACGTTGTTTTGTAAAAAAGAAAAGTCATGCATGTGTATTACTTTTGCTTATAAAAATAAAAACAACTGCTGCACGTGCAGTTATTGGAATTTAGCAAATTTTGTTTGTTTCACTAATTAGCTCTTTAGCTGTGACACCTCTGTTCAGTAATGCTTTTCATATTTGAAAGCTCGTGACTTATAAATGACAATAGAAATAATATATACAATTTTCAACATTTCACTGTGAATTTGAAAGATGTTATGTTAAAACTCTTCACCCATGAAAAATTAAAACAGGAGAATAAAAGTGTACATGGATCAGAATTCGGTAATTCTCAGACACTTGCGGAGTTAGTGTGATGTGTGAGCTCGTCAGGTGAGCAAGTCCTAAGGAGTTGTGTACAAGTTTTTACTCCACTTGCTACACTTCACTATAGTTAACTTCACTAACACTACATTTCACTTCGCTTTACGTGCGTTGTTTGGCTTGTTACAGGTTGCAGAAGTAATAGTAATAGTAAAAGTGAATTCTACAGAATTAATAATCCTGATGGGAGCAGAAGTAGACGCGGAAGAACAATGGATTTTGTTTAAATTCGAACCTTGTTCTTTTTCCGAAGGAGGGCAAGGACTATTACTTTTTACCACTTCTAATAAGCCACTTATCGATGGGTAATGGCGTCACTCGTATCAGTTTATTGTAAAGTTGGCTAACCATGCACTAGAATTCACCTGTTCACTCACTGTCTTTGAACTGACTGGAAAGGTCTAGCTGAATTCGAATCGGCAACGGCAGAAAGAGAAGAATCCATTCTTGAAAGGAAGTGGCGGTCACATTGCCATTAAGTGTTTGGTAAGGAGATGTCACTGCGGGGGGCGAGTGAAAGGGAGCTGTGTGGGAAATGTTACCCGCCACCTTTTCTCAGAATTCCTGCTGGCAGGATCTACTGGTCAGTTCTTGTGAAATAAGACATCAAAGGTACGAGTTTATTATTCTTGAATGGTCTTGGGAGCTACCTGCCTATGATAGGTTCATGAATATGAGGATAGTAATATTTGTTACAGAATATGAAATATAAATATTTCAATCAAAGCCAGCGCTCCCCTTTATCACTCTCTGCGCACCCCACTTTGAGAACCCCTGCTCTATGCTAGTAAAATATGGGCTACTACAAAGGCACATGAGCAAAACCTACATACCACTCAAATGCGCACGTTACGTTGGGCAGGTGAAGTTACCCTCAAAGATAAAATCCATAATGGACATGAGTGAGGAAGTTTCAAAGTAGCGCCTATAACTGAGAAACTCTTAAGATTCTAGGCTAAGATGTTATGCAAAGACCGGAAAATCATGTAGTGAAGAAGTGCCTTTCCATGGCTACACAAAAGAGAGGGAGTGGCAGACCTCAAACAACATAGATGACGTATGTTCAAAGGGACAAGAGAGTATTGGGTCTATCTGCTGATGATGCTTTACAACGAAACGAATGGTGCCTCAGGATTAAGAAAGCCAACCCCGCGTAATGGGAAAAGGCGAGGAAGGAGAAGACACCAATACAGCCACAAGGGGCATATGACCTAGTCGTTCCGCCACTTAAAACAACAAAGACAATAATACAGGTTATCAGACAAATTACACACACACACAAATACACATGACTATGATGTCACAAAGCCCCTAAATCGATGAACAACTATCGATGTCTTTCAGATTGAGATTAGCCAGTTTTAACTAAACCATTAGCTTAGTGACGATTGTATTGCTATCAATTCTGAATAGAAGTATTAAAGCGAGCATTATGTTGTGCATGCGTTGTGAATGTTATCTGCCTGCTCGATCCCACTGCCCAGTGCAGTGGGCTTTGTGAGCCCAGTGCTATAGGCCAGAATGCAGCCGTGTTAGATGAGAACGACACTGGACGGGCTGGGCTTCAAAGGCCCATGGGCTCCGAGTGCGGTGCATTGGCCCTCGCTGCAGTACTCTGTATCCAAGGTATGTGGTGCCATTCATTTTCCCATCTTAATTGGCACTTTTTATATCACCATTATTCTCAGATCATTGTCTGGTAAAATACAAAGCAATTATGCAGATTACATTGCATCAAAGCATAATCACCACCTTAATTTAGATCACTGTCAATAAATTTACGAACCATCCTAGTTGTAGCCAATATCCCTCTGCCTTCAGTAATTATTTATACAGGTTAGTATCCAGATCAAGCTCTTTTAGCCCTTGCAGAAGATGTTTAGGAACCACACCAGTGCACTAATAGTACAATTCGAACTCTCTTGACCTGCCATTGCTTCCTGATAGGCTCCACCAGCTCCAAATATTTGGACACTTATTATTATTGTTTTTAAAAACATGTTTTCCCAACTAAAATAGTATCCACTACTACTTTGGTGATAGTGTCCTTGGAGTGGTTATGCATGTCTACAGCTCAATTGGCTACCACACAAAGATCTCAAGTAACAGACGGGAGCCTGTTGTAGTGGGCCTCGGATGTTACGGGTCTTACCCCCAGACAGGGAAGCACATGGTCAGCCTTCTCTAATTTTTTTAAGTGTTTTGAGGATGGAATTCTAGAATATACTGATGATGATTATGTTTTAAGGGGCCTAACATCTGGGTTATCGGCCCATAATGGTCTGGGCGATAGCGAAAAGGACATGAGATGGAAACCATAACGAAAACTAATGGAGAATGAAAATACTGACAAAGGATTGAAAAGACACATAAAATGTAATTTATAGTGGAAAATGGAATTTAGATGGAAAATGCTCACAAAAGTAATTTAGATTGAGAATATGCACAAAATGCAGGTTAGAGTAAAAATGACCAAGTCCAATTTAGATTCAAAATACTCACAATATGACAGCCTCTGCTCCAAATGACTTACAAAATGCAATTGAGGTTGAAAATACCCGCAAAGTGCAATTTCGATTGAAAAAACTTACAAAATGTAGTGTAGATTCAAAAAATTAATTTAAGGTAATTTAGATACACGGGGAACAAATTCACAAAAACAGTGCGGGAATCTTAAAGAGAAAAGGAAATATAATGAAAAGAAAAAGAAGGCTGATACCTAGAAGAAGGAGGGATCAGGAAAGATGAGAGAAGGGACAATTAAGGCGGGAAAGGAAGAGACTCCCTAGGCCTCGGATACCCTAATACCGTTGGGGTCGGAAGAGAACGTTGACCAAGAGAGGTCGGCAGGAAAGAAGACTGAGAGAAGCCTGGCACAAGTAAGTGGAAGCAATGCCGGACTCAGCTGGGATCCCATGGTCGCCAACCCACGTCCCACAAGTTGCGAGCCCCTGGGGGATACAATATATTTCGTGTAATGTATAATAGTTGTTGATTTTTAGGGGATTTTCAACATCATGGGCATGTAGCCCCATGTACTTGGGTATGTGTAGAATTTGTCTGATAACTTGTTACTGTGGAACCTGTATTAGTGTGTGTATTGCAATTGAGGCAGGATTTGTGAAAAAAGCAGCCGTGGCCTTAAGTTAGGTACCATTTGCCTGGAGTAGAAGTGGGTAAACCATGTGTAAGAAGCAGCCGTGGCCTTAAGTTAGGTACCATTTGCCTGGAGTAGAAGTGGGTAAACCACGGAAAACCACTTCCAGGATGGCTGCCTCTTCTCAGTTTTGACTCACGAGGCTGAGTGTACCCTGTTCCAGCACTCAGACCAGAATTAAATTTCTTGGCAGAGCTGGGAATCGAACCCAGGCCTCCACGGTGACAGCCAAGCATGCTAGCCACTACGCAATGAGTCAGACTCTAGTATAATACATACACATGCTACGGAGTGTATTTTAAATGCATATACAATGCCATCAAGGAGTCATGTACTGGGTTTGTGGTGTTGAAACTGCCTATGTGAACAGTTTTTTTCCATTCAAAGGAAGTGGACTGGAGAAACAAATGGCTGAAAAGCATCCTAGGAAGTACTAGTATCTACTGAAAATGAAAACATTCATTTGAAAAGAGCGCTGTAAACTGCGATGAAATATGAGCAATTTTTAAACTTGAGCATCTATACGCTAAGGAAGAAGTTTCATACAGGTTGGGAAACTTAACTGAATTTTCTGAAAACCCATAGCAATAAATTTAAGCAAAAACTGTGTAGAGGAAACATGTGATGTCTTTGAATCCTGATCTTTCTGAGCAGGAAAACAGTCCATTGCCCTGCTAGAAGAAAGTAGTCTGTGTAATTTTGGACAAAAATACACTGAACTAGGATATGTTTGCATCTTTTTTAGTCAGCACTCATGAGGCTGTACATTTATTTAGTCGTCAGAAACAGATCCTCTGCTGAGATAGTTTAAGGCCCTGATGAATAACAAGGCTGAAGTCGGGCAATAAAATTTCCCAACAATAGTGCGCTAAGAACAACTGAATGAGAATGGGTTTCACTGAGCAAAAGATAAAACAAAACCTGGAACTTGTGTGAACCAGCAAAAACATATGCAAGTCACCAGAGAACAGTAGTGTGATGTTTGAAGTGTTTGGTCTTTGAGTTTTGATGTCTTTGACATTCAGATGTTTTTCTTTGTGTACCTTGTTCTTTGTGAATTAAAGATGTCCTCCTTTCAAATAGCTCTGTTTTAATTTAACTTGTGATAAAGTTGGAGACCAGCAAGAACATTTGGCGTCCAACCGTGGGAAAATTTGTTTAATGTTTCTTGAGTTTATCAGTTATGGAGAAGATTAAAAAGTCTAGAGCAGTTTTAAGACGCGTGTTCACTACGCAGTACGTAACATTGGGGAAGATTTTCGATGCCGAACACGTGGACAGTCAGCAAGTTCGTAGTCAATTCGGGGTCTTTGAAGACAGTATGCTTACCATAAACCAAAAGGACGAAGAAATATTCGAAAGTCTGCTAGTGAACGATGCGACGGAAGGCGAGTTAGAGACCCATTTGAATGAGGTGAGCCAGTACAAATTAAAGTTTGAAACTATAAAGGTCAATCAAGGTCAGTGACCTCGAAAATCGGTTACTAAAAGTGGATACCAGTAACGCAAGTGAAATATCGCATACTAGTGTTAGGAAATTCAAACTCCCGGTCATCGAGTTTCGGAAGTATGGTGGCGATGTGCGGGAATGGATTCCTTTCTGGAGCCAGTTTAGGAAAGTGCATGAAGACCCAAATATACCACCAGAGGACAAGTTTTTGTATCTCATGCAGGCAATGATTCCCGGTTCACGTGCTAATGACATTGTAAGTAGCTATCCACCTTCTGCAGAGAACTATCATTTAGCTATAGAAGCTTTGAAGAGCAATAGGCTACCTCTTGGAAAATTATATGACAAATTGGAGAGCCATATGAGGTCTTTGGAAGCATTAGGAGTAACTAGTGGAAAATGTGCATCTATTTTGTGCCCAATGATAGAATCTTGTATGCCCGAGGACTTTTTAAGGGCATGGCAGAGAAGTCAAGCATGTAGTGAGGTGACTCAGGCAGAATGTAGGCTATCAAATTTGATGACATTTATGAAACTTGAAGTGAAAAATGATGAACTTATTTCTCTTGCTTTATCAGGATTTGAGGTTAAGCCTACACATGTCAGGGCGCACGACAAGAAGGAGCCAAGGAATTCTGTGATAGAAAAACCTCCATACATCGCTGTAGGACTCCTCACAAAGCCAGAGAGTAAGACTACACATTTTACTTGTATATTTTGCAAGTCAAATAGTCATGTTAGCGTGGATTGCTACAGGGCCAGGGATAATGTCAATAGATGAAAACGTGAGCATAATAAAAGATAAGAAGTGCTGTTTTGTATGTCTGAAACCAAATCACATTTCAACCAAATGCAAATCAAAACCTAAATGTGCAGTGTGTGACAGGAAACATGTGATTCTGTTATGCCCTGATTCGCCACGGAATGTAAATGCCAAGTCTGCTTCAGCATCTGATAAGCCAAGTCCTGCCCAGACGGATCAAGTACTTGCTAGTTTATCATGTGATTTAGGCGTTGTGCTACCAACACTCAAGGTCATCCTTCGAGGAGAAAGCCACCAGCGAGAAGTGAGAGCAATTGTGGACACGGGATCGCAGAGATCTTATGTTTTGAAAAGCACTGCCAAAGAGATGAAATACAAACCTGTTGGTGAGGAGCAAATCGTTCATTCACTCTTTGGAGGTCAGAGAAGTGATAACTGTTTCCACACCAGGTACAGAATATATTTAAGTAGTCTTGATGGTCAATACAAGTGCAATCTTGAAGCTTTAGATCAGGTCAACATCTGTGACAATTTGCCTTGCCTCAATGGTGAAACCTTGGAGAAATTGAAAGACACAGGTATCACATTATCTGATAGGGCTACTAGTAGGCATCCAGGTCCCATTGAGCTGTTGCTAGGGGCTGATGTAGCAGGCAAGCTGTTCACAGGAAACGTCAAGGATCTTACCCCTGGACTCGTTGCTGTACACACCCGTCTTGGATGGACGGTATTGGGTAAGGTATCTGAAAGACCTGAAAGAACTGATTCCGCTCTCATGGTGATATCTATGCTAGTCAACGATGTATCTATTGCCGACATGTGGAAGTTAGATCTCGTCGGAATTACAGATCCAGCAGAAAAAAGGACTAAACTAGAGCTACAAGCGGAAGCTGAGCGACACTTTCTGGAGACTGTTGCTACGGATGATACAGGTAGATACCAAGTTCACTTGCCATGGTTGGATGGGCATCCCGCTCTCCCAAGTAACCTAAATTTAGCACTTAATAGACTTGACAACACTGTGAAAAAACTAAAAGGTGACCAGTGTTATGATGAGTACCAGCAGGTTTTCGAGGAATGGCTAGATGAGGGAGTGATTGAGAAGGTTCCAATGTCTGATCTTGAACAGGGAGGTCATTATCTTCCTCGCAGGCATGTCCTGAAGGAGAACAGCACAACCAGGGTAAGGCCTGTATTTGACGCCTCTGCTCATGAAAAAGACGCTCCTTCGCTAAATGATTGTTTAGAAAAGGGACCAAATTTGATTGAGCAAATTCCTTCGCTGTTGTTAAATTTTCGCATGAAAAAACTTGGTGTGGTTGCTGACATTAAAAGGGCATTCTTGCAAATAAGTCTGAATCCTTCTGATCGTGATTTTCTTAGATTTTTGTGGCGAGACAAAGATGGCAATCTTGTAATATTTAGACACAAAAGGGTTGTTTGGAGTAGCGCCAAGTCCCTTTTTACTTGGGGCGGTAATACGCTATCACTTGTTGACGGCACTTGCAAGGTGTGAAGAGGGAGGATCACAATACTCACAAACTACAATTCAGACATTACTTGATGGCTTTTATGTGGACAACCTTCTTAGCTCAGTGGATGATGAGAGATGGAACTAAAACGACTTGTCAATGAAGCTACAGCCCTAATGAGTGAATGTAAATTTGATCTTAGGGGATGGGAATTTTCTGATCCTTTCTGTGCTCCAGAAACAAAACTTTCTAATGTCCTTGGCCTCATATGGGACAGAAGAAATGAATCCTTGAGTATTAGCCCTGGTAGCTTAAATGTTTGTGTTACTAAGGTGACTAAGCGGATTATCCTGTCATTCGCACACAAGGTCTTTGATCCAATTGGCTTTACCTGTCCAGCTACATTGTTTCCGAAAATTTTACTGAGGACAGTGTGGGAACTTAAACTGAGCTGGGATGAAGAGGTACCTAGCCAAATCCAAACAAAGTTCTTACGATGGCTGGAAGAATTGCCTAGTATTTTCCAAATCAAGATTCCTAGGTGGTTACCAGGATCAAGCAATGTTCACAAATGGTCTTTGCACACATTCTGTGATGCAAGTGAGGTAGCATATGCTGCTGTTGTGTTCCTTCGAGTAGAGACGGAATTTGGTGTGAACGTCCAGTTGATCCAGGCCAAAGTTCGATTGGCACCTACAAAAAGGATGACTATACCACGATTAGAGTTACTAGCGGCTACTATTGGTGCTAGAATTCACCACTCTGTGAGGGAAAGCTTTCCAGAGGATTGTCAATCTGTTTTCTGGAGTGACTCGTCGACAACCTTAGCCTGGATACGAAGAGAAGACCAGTGGGCTCCTTTTGTTTGGAATCGCACCACGGAAATAAGAAAACTGACAAAAGTCGAAGAATGGCGTTTTGTACCTGGCACCTTAAACCCAGCAGACTTACCTTCAAGAGGGTGTTCAGGGAACAAGCTCTTACAGTCTTCTTGGTGGGAGGGTCCAAAATGGCTTTGCGGATCACCTGATCGTTGGTTGTTGTCCCTGGATGTAAATTATGATGAAGAAATTATTTCTAAGGAAAGAAGAAAAACGGTGGTTTCCATGTCTAATGTCTCTGAGAATCTTGGTTCAGACTGGTATTTTAAGTACTTCTCACAATTCGAAAAATTGGTTCGAATGAACGCATGGATGTATAGGTTCATTCACAATTGCAAAGCTTCTCAGTCGAAACATTTTGTCAGGAAACAAGGTTCCCTATCTGTGGATGAAATAATGCAAGCTGAAGTGAGAATTTGGAAATATGTTCAACGTGAGTGTTTCTCAAGTGTTGCGGATAAGTGCATCTCGGCTTTACAACCTTTTGAGGATCTAAGTGGGCTTTTACGCTTGAAGACTAAAGTATCCTATCGCCCTGATTCAATGGACTTCCGTTTTCCTGTGATCTTACCCAAAAGTCATCCTGTTGTACAACGTCTGATTCGACATATTCATGAGAAACAATGTCACATGGGAGTCCAAGGCCTTCTTGCAATTCTCCGAGAGAAATATTGGGTAATGGGTGGGACTATTCGTTTCGTTGTGTCTAAGTGCATCGTTTGTAGGAGGCAAAACTCCAAAAGGCTGGATGCACCGGCACCCCCTTTACCTGTTGTCAAGAGTACGAGAAGCAGCAGCTTTTGAAATTACAGGCATAGGTATGGCAGGGCCTATTTATCTCAAGAACAATCAAAAAGCTTGGGTATGTCTCTTTACTTGTGGTGTAGTAAGGGCAGTGCATTTGGAACTCTTTTTGTCCTTATCAACTGACAGTTTTCTGCAAGCTTTAGACGATTTGTTGCCCAGAGAGGTCGACCTGTTAGAATTTTTAGTGACAATGGGACTAATTTCACAGGTGCCAAAAATGCATTTTGGAAAATTGATTGGGACAAAGTGTTGGGAGTATTGTTCAGTGGAAAGAATAGACTGGAAATTTAATCCTCCTACAGCTGCCTGGTGGGGTGGTTGGTGGGAGAGAATAATTGGCTTAACTAAACAGTTGCTGAGGAAGGTGCTCCGTCGATCATCTCTGTCTTATCCAGAGATGGAACCTGTGCTGTGTGATTGTGAGTGTGTCCTGAACTCTCGTCCACTCACCTACCAATTGGATTCAGATGGCCTACAACCCACACCTATTACTCCAGCAATGTTCATTCAAGACATCAGGCAAGCAGGAATGCCCGAGTGTGATGTGATTGAGTCGACTAATCTGGAACAAAGACTGAAGTATCGTGCCAAAATTAAGGAAGATTTGCGGAGACGCTTGCGTAATGAGTACCTTGGTCAGCTCGTACAGAGAAGCAAAGGTAAAGAGTTTCCTAATGTTAATATTGGTGATGTGGTTCTTGTTGGGAATGACAGTAATAAACGGTTAGACTGGCCTCTGGCTACTGTGAGTGACTTGTTACCAGATCAAGAGGGCACAGTTCGACTTGTCAAATTGCAAACGGCCTCTGGAGAGCTACTTCGACCCATTCAGAGGATCTACCCCATACGTGAGGCTAAAAGTGAAAGTGTCATGCCTATTGAGGAACTGCTACAATTGAAGGTGAAGACACCACCAACTTCCAAAAAGGATGGTGCCAATATAACTGTGACACGAAGTGGAAGAACAGTTGTGTTACCTAAAAGATACTTGGACTGAGATCGTGAAGTTTGTGTATGCTTTACTGTAGTGTGTACAGTTGTTATTTGATTCTTGTTTAAAATGTCTTAATTTCCATGTGTTTCTAGTTGCTTTGGTAAGTTAATTGTTTCTGTTTTTGTGCATATTGTAAGCTAACTTCATACCATTTCAGTTAGGTGGGAGAATGTGATGTTTGAAGTGTTTGGTCTTTGAGTTTTGATGTCTTTGACATTCAGATGTTTTTCTTTGTGTACCTTGTTCTTTGTGAATTAAAGATGTCCTTTCAAATAGCTCTGTTTTAATTTAACTTGTGATAAAGTTGGAGACCAGCAAGAACAAGTAGTTTTCTGCATACATCCCCTATTTCCCTATAAAGATAGTTTATCAAAGCTTCTATGTTTGTTAAACCAAGTAGGCACTGACAAAAAGTGATTGTTAGCAAAGATGGCTAAACTAAAGTGTGATGTTTTACTAATTAAAGGGCAGGAAGCACAAAGTTGAGTTTTCTACAAGAAGGGATGCAAATTCCTTTTCTTAAATTATGTAATTATAAATAATTATATACATGGATATATTTACATTTAAATAGTAGATATTTACCACTAATAGTGTTGGGGAGAAATTTGTTTGGCGTTGACTGAAATCGCCTATTTATTGTCCTTATATCACTCTCGCCAGGGGCTCACAACTAGTGGGACATGGGTTGGCGACCATGGGACCCCAGCCGAGTCTGGTATTGCTTCCCCTTACTTGTACTGGACTCCTGTCGGTCTTCTTTCCTGTTGACCTCCCTTGGTCAACTCTTGTTCTCTTCCGACCCCAACAGTGTTAGGGTGTCAGAGGCCTGGGAAGTATAGGTCTGACGTTTGTTTTTGGCCGGTGCTAGTTTGTTGTGTAGAGGTCTCCGACCAGCCAGGAAGCCTTCTTATTGTGAGCACGTGCAGTAACAAATGCATGCACGCACGCACGTTCAGAAGGAACAAAGGAGAGAACTAAGAAGGTTGAATGGTTAGCACAGTGGATGCGCGGATTACACGGCCACCGGCCAAAAATAAATGTCAGACCTGTATTTTCCTTTTCCGCCTTGATTGGCCCTTGTTTCATCTTTCCTGATCGCTCATTCTTCGAGGGGTCGGACCTCTTCTTTTTCTTTTCATGCTATCTTCTGCTCGGAGCCCTAAGGGAGGCAGGGTGTGTGTAGCCACACCACTTATGGTGCACCCAGGATAGACCTACATCCTCAAGGGCTCACGGCTCGTGGGTTCGGGAGTTTGCGACCCCAAGGGATGCCTGAGCTAGGTCCAGTTCCCCTATTTTCAGTTGTCTTTGGGACAGACCTACTCCTCTTTTCCTATCTGCCTTTCCTGGCAGGCCCCTCAAGCCTCATTCTTCAGGACTTTTCTATTCTGTATCTTTTATTTCCCTTACCGTATTCTTCTTTTGTTTTCCATTTCTTCTTCTAGTGTGCAAGTGGTAGTTTTAGTTATAAGTTTGTAGTTAGATTTACTTATAGGTTAATTTTCATTATCACAATCAGCCAAACCATTAGGGGCTGAAAACCCTGATGTTAGGCCCCTTAAAACAACAATTATCATCATCATCATCTTATATCACTGCAGAAGCTTAAGGTTCTGTTCTGAGTCTTACATATTGACAGTGGGAATACAACCCTAAAAAAATTCACATGTTAACTTCTAGCATCAAAAACTAGCAAAACTAAACATGTGGCACATGTTACCTAAACCTTACTTTGTCCCTGATATAATACTGTATTAATGTTATTGGTTTTACATCCCTTTCAACTTCTGAGGCTTTCAGAGATGCCGGGGTGCAGGAATTTTGCCCCGAAGGAGATCTTTAATCATGTCAGTAAATCTACCGACATGGCTCCCTAGCAACTGACTGCACCAGGATTTGATCCTGCAACCTTGGGTACAGCAGGCAAGAAAGTTACCCCTGCGCCACTCCCCAATGAAGGAAGGAAGCTTGTAGTTTAATGTGACCGTAAATCTCGCGATCATAAGCCACGGGACCTCCGTTTTACGTGGAATCCGAACCACAGGACATGGCATTTCACATCGAAAATCTCACATGCATTGACCGAGAATCGAACCCAGTCCGACTCCCCACTGAGCGTGAATCCCAGGCAAATATATGAAGAACTACCTCTAATTAAAATTTAATCAAATACATCGAATCAATAGAAACCGGTCTAAAGACATGATTGGTACCAAGTTCTACGTTAATCCACCCATTTGTTATAGAGTTAAAAGCGTGCAGACAGAGAGACAAAAAGTTTCATTTTCGTGCATATTCGCCATAGAATAGTCTGAAATGCACAAGTTACACAACCTTTCATTTTTATATACTGTGTTTATACAGTGATGTCCTCTGCACTTGGCGATAGAAAACTTTAAATAGAATGCTCGGCAGGAATGTCTAGATGTCGTGACCAGCAGTAAGGAAGAGAATAGAAGGGCATAGCACTGTGACTTGTGTACCGGTATTCCCACTGTTAGTATGCTTAGCCCAGGACAGGAGCCATGGAGGGCTGCATAAACCAAGCGAAGACTTAAAGACTCAAATAAAACTTTTTTTATTACCTTTTGTAGTAATCCATTCCTGGTGGGCAATGAGTACATTGCCACTATGGCTCCTTTGCGAACTAACCACGGGTGATACTGAGCCAAGGTCTCATTATAGGCTGCTTGACATACTGTTGTGGTTTTGTCATCACTTTTGAGTTCTCCCACTCTTTCCAGGAAGAGATGAATAAAGTCTGTGGAGAAAAAGGATAAAAACCAAAATGTTGCAAAATCCTTCCTTGATAGCTGGACTTCCACTACATTTAAGCACCCTCAAATGGCAACTGACTGTGCCAGCTTGGGCTCAGCAGAGGAGAACCTTAATGCTGTGCCATGCAGCCTGTCCCTCCACAGATTGTTCAATCTGTTTCTTTCTCTCAGGGCTGATTACCAAGATGTCCCAAGCCCTTAAATTTAGTTCACAACAATAAATTGCTTTGTCTCATTCTTTAGTAAGAAGACATATTTCCATTTAGGAACAAATTAACACTATGCACTATTTCATGTGAGGCTAGGGAACCAAAATTAAATGGGAAACCCAAGGAGGCATTTCCAAATATTTTTCTACCAGGAGATAATTTCTCATTTACTCCAGGTAAACGTTAAGAAAAATAGGACTAGGATTTGTATTTTAATACATACCAGTACTACCCTTGTATTGCAAATATAGCCCTAAATTTTCATCTAATATCTATCAATTAGGCAATTTGCAATAAAAATTAAGAAAATACAGTATCTGTTGAACAAGACTTGAAAACGAAATAGCAATCAGGATTCAAATCCAAATTTTCTGCATTCCAGCCAGGTGCTTTAGCCATGTAAACCATCAATGGTCAACACCCAACCTCAACTCATTTCCAAGATTTATAAGGGAACCGTCAATGAGCTCATATAGAAACACCATTCCATTTTTCTTCCATGCACAGTGTTTAGTCAATGAAGCCAACATGCAAAATTTAAGCTATGATTATTGATATGAAGTATTTTAAAATAATTATAAAAATTTCAATCTTTAATGTTGTGTGAAAAGTATGAACAACCCTCCACGTTTCGATGGCCAGGATAGTCTGTTGATATCGCCTGACACGTAAGTATTGAAGTGTTCTAGATGAATATGATTAAAGAATTATTTTTCAGTCATGCCGATAAAAACAACCTATAGAGTCCAATATAAAATTATTTATGGGAAAATGGCATCTGAAGATGTTGGTACAACTCCCAATTTTTTCAAATCTGACATGATTATTTTAGAAGTAGGAATAAAAAATATATGATTTATGTATGTTGAAAGCTTGCAGGCAATATTTATTGAATAACATAAACACTTCATTTTAAAGCAAACATTGTGTTTTTTTTTTAATTTTGTAACAAAGATTTGAAGTCTACTTTCATTTGTGATGTAGCAATCTTAGTGCATGGCACAATACAGTCAGTCATACAGCTTCTCATCTTGGACTTAATATGTTTCATAGCTCAAAATGTAACCTTACATATGTCCAGTATCTGCTCCCAAGAATTGAGCACGGTTTTAGGGCCCAGATCCTTAAGAGTGGGTAACGTTCTGGAGACTGATTTCCAGAACTCAACCCCAGTTGCTGCTGTGTTGTGGAGAGATGGGTCACACTGTAACGCAACCTGAACTGCAATTGTTCAGGTTGAGGTTCCAGTGTACTCTTCATAGGGTTATTGAAGAGTTCCATTTCTTGTTGCAGCTTCTCAAAATCTTAAAATCGGCGGTTAAATTCAGATAGCAATAGCTCAATATGTTCAATGTACTTATCAAACACAACTTCCTCTTTTCTGGATAGTTTTTCACAACATGGAAAATGGAACAGCTCATTCTTAGTTAACGCAGATTTAAAGAGTTGTAACTTCCTCTTAATACCATCAACATATCCCATCATTTCGAAAATAGTCTGCTTTTTCCCTTAAAGCTGCAAATGTTCAAATGTTGGGTAATGTCTGTTAGGAATGCTAAATTTTGTATGAAGTCAATGTCTCTAAGTTTATGTTGGTGATCAGCCGAGTTAGGAACATGCTGTTGTAGGAAGGCAAGTATTTCATGCCTCAGCTCCCAAAATCTTTCTAAGCATTTCCCCGCACTAAGCCACCTTATGTCAGAATGAAGCAGCATGTCCCCGTAAGCACTGTCAAATTCTTCTAAGAAAGAAATTAATTTCCTATGAGTTAAAGACCTGTTTCCCCCTCTTATTATGTTTGTGATTTTTGTCAGTCGCCATAGTGTCACATAATTTAACAGATTTTCCACACGGGCCTCTTAACGAACAATGCAATGGAAATCTGGCACATTACCTTGTTCTTGTTTTAAAAGACCGATGAAACCAGTTCTAGATCCAACCAATGCCTTAGCACCACCTGTAACTACAGCAGTCATCTTATTAAATCCGCCATACCCTTCTACAGGAGACTGCAATGCGGAAAATTTGTCATGTCCTTTACTTGTCCCATGCAAAGAGCACAGCAATTCTTCTAATGTTTTTCAACACCACTATCACTTGTAGACACACCAAACATTGGGGTTTATTGTCTTTTGTAAATGTAAAGAGATAATCCAATTCTGGTTTGAACATACGGTTTTAAGTGTCCACTTTTCTACGTTTTTGCTTGGCTTCCTCGATCCCAACCTTTAACCCACCTTGCTACCTAGCAGAAGAAAATGGAACTATTAGCCATGTACCTACCTACCGGAAGAACGTGAAACTATTTCAATATATTGTTGCAGTTAGAATGGAAGAATACTATTGGGCAGCGAGGTGTCGCTGATGGTAGCATTTGGTAGAAAAAGTAGGAACTACTTGAAATTGATAGTCTGCAGTCCTTACCTTACCTGAATTACAGATAACACACACTAATACAGCCATGACAATGAACAACGGTTATCAGACGGATTCTACACATACCCAAAGTACATGGGGCTACATGACCACATTGTCGCAGCCCCTAAACTGAGTAACCAACCATAGTATCGGGTAGACAGGCGGGCAGTTTGGAAAAAAAGAAAAATGAAAATATATTATCAACAGGGATTATTACGGGGGCCGCTCAAAATCCGGTCTGCGGGCCGCCAGTTGGCCACCACTGGTCTGGGTGATAGCGAAAATGACAATGAAATGGAAACCATAACAAAAATTAAGTGGGACTGAAAATACTTACAAAAAGGAACTCTGATTGAAACAACTCACAAAATGGAGAGCGGAAATACTTACAAAAGGGAATTTAGAAAGAAAATACTCACAAAAGGAATAGATAGAAAAACACTCACAAAATGCAAAATGCAATAGAAATTCAAAATACTTACAAAATGCAAATGAGATTGAAAATACGTACAAAATGCAATTGAGGTTGAAAATACACAATGCAATTTAGATTGAAAAAGACCGGTTCAGATTCAAAATACTCACAAAGTGCAATGGAAATTCAAAATACTTACAAAATGCAATTGAAATTGAAAATGCTTACAAAATGTATGGTAGATTCAAACGAATCATTTGGATTGACAATACTTACAAAATGCAATTTAGATGGAAAATACTCACAATATGCAATTGAGAATCAAAATACTTACAAAATGCCCCTCATACAAAATGCAATTTAGATTGAAAATACTTGCAAAATAAGGTTTAGGTCGAAAATACTTACAAAATGCAATTGAAATTCAAAATACTCACTAAAGTGCCTCCCACTATATTGAAAGACTTCCTAAAAAGAAATTTAGATTGTCAATCCTTACAAAATGCAATCGAGGTTGAAAATATTCGCAAAATGCAATTTAGATCAAAAATACTTATAAATTGCAACTGAGATTGAAAATACCTACAAAATATAGTGTAGATTCAAAAAATTTGCTTAAGGTAATTTGGAAACACGGGGAGCCAGTTAACAAAAGTGTGGGAATCTTAAAGAGAAAAGGAAATAGAATGAAAAGAAAACAAGAGGTCTGACCCCTCGAAGAATGAGGGATCAGGAAAGATGAGACAAGGGCCAATTAAGGCGGGAAAGTGAAGGACTCTCTAGGCCTCGGATACCTTAATACCGTCGGGGTCGGAAAACAACAAGAGTTGACCAAGGGAAGTCGACAGGAAAGAAGACTGAGAAGAGCCCGGCACAAGTAAGTGGAAGCAATGCCGGACTCAGCTGGGGTCGGTAGTGAAACAGATGAGGTTTACGAAAGTAATCATAACTCTGAAACAGAAGTGTCTGGAAACTCTGAAGTAGAAGAGGCAGTTTCGTTCATGGATGGTCCCATTCCATTCGTTTTAGGAAAGGATGGAATTACCAAGTGGGGCCTCCATGCTCCCCCTATAAATGTTCGAACCCGGAAACATAATTTGGTGTCACTTTTTACCTGGAGTGAAAAGGAAAGCCCGATGTGTTATAACACCTGATGAATCATGGCAATTGTTCTTTCCTATAGAAACTCCCAAAGACATTGTAATGTATACAAATGTTTATTTAGCTAAAATTAGGGTTAATTATACAAGATCTAGAGATGTTCTGGATACAAATATGGATGAAATTAGGGCTTTGATAGGCTTATTCTATATGGCTGGCATGTTGAAATCATCACATGTTAACCTGAAGGATCTCTAGGCAAAAGATTCATCTGCCCCATCATTTTGTCTCACTGTGATCTCCAAGAACAGGTTCTACATACTGCTTTGTGCTCTGTAATTTGACAGTATCCATGATAGAGAAGAAAGAAAAAGAACGGACAAACTAGCTCCCATCAGAAATTTGTTCGATGGTTTTGTCTTCCACTGTTCAGATGTATACCAGATTGATTAAAACAGAAGTATTGATAAGGTATCACAGAGTCATTTCAGACATAGCGATTTCGGTCACATTTTAATTTTTCTTGTTTTCAATTAATTTCAATTTGTTCTCATATTTACAATAATTATGGTCAATGTTTGGTAAGATTGTTTGAAGAACAATCAACCGGAGGGTGGTTTGTAGGTTACCGTCAGACATCACAGTGTGATACCGTGACTTTGTAAGTTTCAATGCAGAGACAAACGTTTCACAGACATACGTTGCTCCAAACATTTGATAATACTTGTGCAATTTCGGATATTCTTGCTGCAGTAGTTTGAATAGATGTTATTGTTGTTAATTCATTTAGGGGCTTTGTAACACTGTGGTCTTAAATCCCGTGTACTTGGGTGTGTGTGTGTGAGTGAAATTTGTATGATAGCCTGTGTTATTGTGATGGCTGTATTAGTGTGTATTTGTACTTTAACTGAGGATTGGGAAGGAGGTGGCCTTGACCCTAAGTTAGGAACCATCCCGGCATTCACCTGGAGTAGAAGTGGGAAACCACGGAAAACCATTTCCAAGATGGCCAAGGTGGGAATCGAACCCGCTGCTTCGCACTTTTGCCTCGCGAGGCTGAGTATACCCTGTTCCAGCCCTCAGACCAGAATGAAATTTCTTGGCAGAGCAGGGAATCGAACTCGGGCCTCTCCGCAGTGACAGCCAAGAGTGCTAGCCACTATGCAATGAGGCGGACATTGTGAATAAAAATCGGGCCGATTTTTCACCGAGTTAAAAATATCCTTAAGTTGAGTGCTACATTGCAAATGGCTTGACGAACAAATAAAAAGCAGGTCAAAGTTTTGTAAATTCTTGAAATCTGCTAGGGAAAAAGAAAAAAACAGCCATCATCAAACGTTACGCTACATATCCCCACGAAGTGACACTACAGCTAGCAAAATAAGGGACATCAGAGAGCGTTTGACATTCGACACAGTGAAGGGCTGAAGGCATTACGAGAGTGAGAGGACTACCCAACTCACTTGTCTGTTCTCTGAGGTGAAACAAAGGGCCCTGTGTAAGTAAGGCTAGCAACCAGCTTCACTGGTACTTTCTAAAGCTGCTAAAAATGTCTTGAACAAGCCTCGGACCTTTGGGAGTGATGGAGTAGAACTAGCTGAGTCAGCAAGTAGGATGGCATTGGATATTAGGTGTAAAACGAGGCAGGACAAAGTGGGGAGTAGGACTATACAGGGTGTAACTAAATATGTGGGAAAGCTCCAGGGATTCGATAGAGGACCTGACAACAAGCAAAACATGTCCTGTAAACATATGGTGTATGTGCGTTCGTTGTCATGTTACAAGCATCGTTTGTGGTGTGCATAAAAAAGACGGTGGCACAATGCTAGTTGGTCATTTGTGGAAGGCCACTAGTACGTTTCGTCGCTATTCAAATCTGTGTGCACTCCCAAGCAAACGGATAGGGCGTCAGGGACCGACACCATGACCTAATCGTTCTCCCGATCTAAACCCATTAGACTTTTACTTATGGAGTCATTTAAAGGCCATTGTGTATGCCACACCTATTCATAACATGGTCTGCTGCGTCAGAGAATAGATCAAGGATGTCAGCAGATACGACAGACGCCGGGAATATGGGAGCGTGTGAGACAGTCAATGACGTGGCGCATAGACGCCTACATTACTACTCGTGGCAACCATTTTGAGCACCTTCTGTAGAGAACTGTAAGTAGTAACGTACACTTTATCAACACAAATGACCAATCTGCATAGTGAAGAGGTCTGAGTTATGTACACCACAAACAATGCTTATAACACTAAAATGAAAGCAAACACACCATATGTTTACAGGACACGTTTTGCTTGTTGTCAGGTCCTCTATCGAATCCCCGGAGCTTTCCCACATATTTAGTTACACCGTGTAGCCTATATCAAGAGAACCTTAGAACGAAACATATTATATGTTAGATGCGTAAATAAACGATTAATAGAGACAAATTTGGAAATATCAGGAAGTCAAATCAGGCTTGTTTCAGTGTACGTTCCTTGTGAAGGGACAGATCAGCACTAAGTAGGCACTTAGTGATGTGGTAGTGAGAGTTAACAATAAAGATAGTGTAGTATTGATGGGGGTGCTAGGATATGAAATAGGACTGAGGGGTATGAGAAGGCAATATGTAAGTGAGGTGAGGATAGGGATGCCAACACCAATGGGAAATGTTTATTGGACGTCTGTGCAAACATGGGTTTATCTGTTGTGAATTTATTAAATTTATACACTAATAATATTCTTTCTCAACATATATTTAAATATATTATGTATAGGGATCCTGATTTATGGTAATATAAAAGGCTTCAAAGAAGGGAAATAAAATATCCATAGTGGGGAAATAAAAAAACTGAGGTATGAGTGTGTGTATGTACGCTGCACGGATTTGGTTAAATAATGAACACTATAGAAACATTTGGAGGACTAACAAACAATTTATTCTAGGGGCTTATTATTATTATTATTATTATTATTATTCAAAAGAACTAAAACTCAAAAGAATTATATTTTGTGTTTAATACCTAACCTAACATTTACTTCAACAAATATTCTCCAGGACTATCATAGTCACTAACTCGTGAAACTTATGTTGTCCCCAAGTGTAAGCAGAGCATTGTTTCCATGATTTTAGGACTACAACCAATCAAGCTCTAGAAAGGAACTAAGTTATTTCAATTAATTTTAAAGTAAATATATTAAAAAAATCTTATTACCAGCATTTCATATTTAGGGTGATAATACAGTTTGCAAAATAACTTTACTTCGCGATATATTGTGGCTTCAATATAGAAGAAAATGGCACATTAGGGGTAAATATATCGTTGTGATAACATATGTTTGCTGAAATATTTCGCGGATATCGTTAAACCAAAAATCCGGGACTCTAATTATGTAACCTCAACACAGTGATCAGGATCTGATGACAGCTTGAAGGTCAAAATGCGTAATCCTAAAATTGCCCCATTATAATAGTGATCATAAACTAGTAAATGTAACTTTTTCCAGGTGTGTTATTTATTACATATTATATACATTGTACCCGCCCAGTCATTGGGCAAATTCATGTTGACAGACTAAAGAGTTACAAATAACAGTTTGTATAGGCAACACTGAAAGAACGGCTTCAAAACTTCACACAACGATCAGTATACAAAGGACTAGGCATTAACTGATGTTAAGTATAATGTTATGGTATGACTACACTACGACTATGAATAATGTAACCTTATTTGGACAAAAATAGTTGAATTACAGTAAGTACTGTAATTGTGTTTTAACGTAGCAATGTACTTTGTCAAAATCCATATCATCTCGTTTTTGATTATCTGAGATTTCTGTGCTCCCAATTACTGCCAATAATTTAGGAAAGAGAACAGCAAACTGATGAACTCAAATAGTTCATAGGCTCAAACAACAGTATAGATCATGGGCATGCTCGGTGTGCCAGCTATGCTGCGCCGGACGCCGGCAGGCTGGCTTCTGCCTCTCTTGGCCTGCCCTGACTACCGGCGCATCGGACCGAGTCAAGTTGGGATAGTCTTTGCACCGGACGTATTGTAAACAAACTGTTCGTCCAATGCGTGGGTTGTGCGACACATGTATATTGTTCTTGCGTATTTCCCCGCATATCGGTACTTGAAGATCACGTGCTTAGCATTAAAACAGTCAGAAATATTGATAAGGTATCATGGGAGTCATTTAAGACATTGCAATTTCGGTCACACTGTTATTTTTCTTGTTTGCAATTTGTTTTCATATTTAAAATATGCTCAATGTTCGGTACGGTACGATTGTTTAAAAAACAATCAACTGGAGACTGTTTCGCATGTTATAGTCAGATATCGCAGTGCGATGCAGTGATTTTGTAAGTTTCAATGCAGAGAGAAACGTTTCGCAGACATACATTGCTCCCAACATTAATAACACTTATGCCTGTGCAATTTCTGATATTCTTGCTGCGGTAATTTTGAATAGACGTTGTTGTTGATTCATTTAGGGGCGTTGCGACACTGTGGTCATGTAGTCTCATGTACTTGAGTGTGTGTGTGTGTATGTATGTATGTGTGAGAAATTTGTATGATAACCTATGTTATTGTGACGGCTGTATTAGTGTGTGTATTTGTAATTCAAATGAGGATTGGGAAAGAGGCGGCATTGGCCATTAGTTAGGAACCATTTCAGCATTCGCCTAGAAGTGGGAAACCACGGAAAATCATTTCCAAGATGGTAGAGGTGGAAATCGAACCTGCCTCTTAATTTTTCCATCGCAAGCCTGCGTATGCTATACCCCGTTCCAACCCTCGCACCGAATGAAATTTGCTGGCAGAGCCCAGAATCGAACCCGGGCCTCCGCGGTGACAGCCAAGAGTGCTAGCCACTCTACAACTAGACAACATTTTGCATAGAAATTGGACAGATTTCTCACAGAGTTAAAAATAGCGTTTAGTCGAGTGCTACATTGTAAATAGCTTGACAAACAAATAAAAAGCAGATCAAAAGTTTTGTAAATTCTTGAAGTCTGCTAGAAGAAAAAACATACAGCCATAATCAAACGTTAGGCTACATATCCCCACGATCAAATAATGTCAAGTGACACTACAGCTAGCAAAATAAGGTACACAGGTGCACAACCGTTTGACGTTCAACACAGCGAAGGGTTAAAGGCAGTACGAGAGTCAGAGATATGGGAATGCAAGTGAAAGAGACCGACATATAGTCTTTCTCCACTATCGCTGCAAGGCCGTACGTGCCAGAAGCATGCTGGTGCGAAGCCAGCATGCTGTTTGGCCACCAAACAGCTCGAGACTTGGTACAAGATTTACACACTTGTCAATCACATGTTGGACTGAGCATGTGTTCTCTTATAGTCTACAATTATATCTAGGCAAGGAAGGCAGAATAAAGCATTTAGTTGAATAAGCTCGGAAGTAATATCCTATGGATATCCTCTCCAAATAAGAACTAAGTTTGGCAAACATTGGGCTGATACATCTTGTAAGAGGAGAATCAGAAAGGCTATTAGAGTAGAGGGAGACACAATCATAAAGGTGCAAACTGCCCATTTTACTCTGGATCCTGAATGCACTAACTTATAGGCCAGCTCAGCATGTCAGCAAAATAGAGACAGGAAAGAACAAATTAAATCCTATTCCATACATAATTCCACTGCATTCCTCAGTTGTATTAACTGAAAAATGAATATTCCAGGAAATCTAAGAAACCAACTTTTTCATGTCTTAATGCTAGGGCATTTCTGTTTAATTCAAGAGATTACAATCTGTAGCCATCAGGCCCTGTGTACTGACTGCATGTATGAAGTCTGACAACCTGTGTTACTCTGGTAGCTGGGGCTAAGATGTTAAACCTCCCAGTACAGTAGTAGTTTCTTTTTAATTTAGGGTCTAGGACATTGTGGTCATTTCAGCCCTGTGTACTGGAGAAGAGGAGGAGGAGGAGGAGAAGAGAGAAGATAAACAAATAAACTGTCTGATAATCTGTGTTATTGTGGTGTCTGTAGTAGCTTCCCAGTATGTCATGAGTTAAATGAGAGAGAAAGGAAGACAATTTCCAAGATGAAGGACAGTGGGGTTTGAATCAATTTGTCTACTGACTGCAGGATATTTGTCACATTTTGCCCCACTGAGCTGCCACAGTCATCAAATAAAATAAAATAAACCACTGTAATGAAAGCCAGCTGAGACTCGAAAGAAAGAAAGGAAGGAAGGAACTAAATGAAGCCTAGACATCAGTAAAAAAAAAAAAACACCAAAAATACATAAATATTCAGTCACAGAAGCAATTCCAGCATTAAGAATATAAGATGAATGTTACCGGTCACATTTCAGTAGTAGTAAAAGTATTGAACAAGAGGCAGATAACGCAGTCTAAAAAGTAGATGATAGATGTATCAGCAGTTTATGGCCCAATGCAAATGAATCGCATGGTCATTGCTGACATTCAGTTTGTTTATTTTAGAACAATTCACAAAGTTGTCAAGTTATCCTACTTTGATCTACGGCCTTATCTTGACTGACGAATGATCATCTTGCTCCACTGACAATGTTGGATACATCTGCAATTCACTGATGTCATCAAGTGAAATACTAGATTTCTGTCTGTAGAATTTTATGAACTTCTAAAATACATGGTAGAAAATTTAAAACAACACCAACAAGGACTTCAGATAGATGACAGAGTAACAGGAGACAAACTTTGATCCCGCACCAGCAGTTGTTGCCATGCCTAAAGAATAATCGTACATTTCTACCACTGTACTGCATCAGAACATGCCAGAGCAGCATAGGTGAGTACAGCTAATTTTGTTAATAGAGCTGCCATAGATAGAGAGGTGACCTAGAGCAGATAAAACTCCTTACAGCACAACAATGTGGTAAGTGAATGTGGGGAAAGGCTGTTATAATCCTGAATGGAACAGAAGAGTACTTCATTTAACAGTTCAAAATGCTTAAATAATGAGAAAAGAAAAACAAGTTAGCTTAGAAACAGTACAATTCAAGACAGTCTTGTAGCACGGTGTAATATTCAATACTTTTCACACCCTTTGACCACCCATTCAAAATATTTGGCCATGAGTGCACCGACCAAGTACTGTAAATTCATTAAAGATGCTTTCTTGCATGCACTTCTAAGCAATGATTTCATCATTTACATTGACGGGAATGGAGAAGGTCAAATCAAATATCCAACATCCATTTCCAAGAGATAATATACAATGGAATAACACAAAATCATACTTCCAATAACTGTATGTATAATATACACTGACAAGAAAAAAATAAAATAAAAATTTAACACCTTGATTGCATGGAAATTTTGAATTTCACTTATTGCAAACTAATATTCACAATTTCACCATTTCTTTCAACAACTCTCACACATTGGGGAGTCATTTTGACCCTCTAGTTTCTTGTAAATTTATCTAATTTCATTAATACAGAATTGACACAAATAATTGTTTAAATTGATTCTTCTTCCTGTGGAGTTTCCTCATGTGTCAACACAATGGCACATCGAGAAGTAGGTGTGGCCATATCTGGCTCAGATATGGTTAAGGTTAAGGTCCTGATCAATGTCATTATGCTCTCCCATTCAAACACCCAGTATGCCCCAAGTGTATGCTGGTTCTCACAAACACCTTGACTAACTTCCCTCAATCAGAACAGTGTGCTGGCCAAATTATCACCTGAATTCCCACTGAGCATGTTTAGAACTTTGATATAACAAATGCTGGAAGTGTTCGTGAAAAACTCCATGCACATAGAGACATACTCAGTGTTTGAATGGGAGATCATAACTACGTTGATTAGGAGCATGCCTGGAAAGTTGCTGGCTGTGATATAAGCCAAAGATCGCCACAACCAGTTCTCGATGTGCCAGTAAGTGTAAAAAAAAGTGTGCCACTGTGTTATCAAAGGAGGAAATCCTCTCCTCCCCCCCCCCCCCCCCCCCCCAGGTTAACAAGCAATTGTTTTATGTCAAATCCAAGAATTAATAAAATTATATTCAATTTACATATTGAGCCTCTATTACCTTTAGGGCTCAAAATATCTCCTGGATGTGAAGCAAAAAAGGAAGCTTGTAGTTTAACGTGACCGTTAATCTTCAGATCATGAGCCACGGGACCTCCGTTTTACGTGGAATCCGAACCACAGGACATGGCATTTCACTTCGAAAATCTCACATGCATTGACCGGGAAATCCTGGATGTGCAAAAATAGTTGTAATATGAAGAATATTTCAAAAGAATGAGTGAAATTGTGGAAACTACAATAAGTAGATCTTCAAAATTGACAAAATCAATGTGGCAGTTCTTTTTTTCTTTTAGGATTTGCAAATTTACATTCTGTTCTCAAGAGGCTACTAGAAACGACAATCTTGGAAATATTTAAGAAATAAATAATGCAATTTTACTGTTAGTTAACTACACTAGTTCAGAGTTAGTTGAATTGTAGGGATTAGTAAGTCGCTCTCCTCCTCTCTCCCTATATACTTTCTATTACATAATGCAAGGCCAACCTCCACTAGTAAAGTAGTTTAGGGTCTCTAAAACCATCCTTATGGCACAGCCCCAGCATTCAATTGGAGTGGGAAGGGGAAACCACAGTAAGAAAAAAGGAAACCACTCACAACTGCTGGCCTGAGGGAGATTCCTGTCCATAGCAGGCACCACATGATGACTTCCTCTCCTTCATCCCCAAGTTATACAAAACAAGTTGGCTGAAAATCAAATGGACTACATTATATCACCACCTCAATATCTCAACAGTTCCTCTTTCAGTCTAAAACCAAGTGTTAAGTGTATTACAACTTAAGAACTACAAGAAGTCTACAAGGAAGCCTTTAGGATAACAGTAGCTTGAAGTGGTACATCTGTAAGCCATTTCTTAGATGTTTTCACATACAAAAATCGCTTACTAATGCAGAACATTTTCATTCCATTAATAAATTGGGATACAATGTATCGATTATCTGGGTTGGCTGTAAGGGGAGTTTAGTTAACCTATAAATACTTTCAGACCATGCTACAGACGATGTGCACTATCCTGTGGAACTACAGTATTACTGCATGTTAATAAGCATGTCGATCTCATGCAAAATGGCTACATTCTAAAAGATAGGAAAAACCTATATGAAATATTCCATATCAAAAGAGGTATTGTTTTTCTTTTTGCACACAAAGAAATAAGTTAATAGTCACTAATTTCTGGCAGTGTTTCCAAAGGTTGAATGACTCTGTGAGAGAGAACCCATTGCAGAGAAATGCATAAGAAGGGAGTATGCACAGTTTCATCCTAAGAATCCGTTCTTAAATACTGTAAGTTAACTGGACAAAAAATTAGTCACCCCCTAGAGACATCATTCTAATACAGTGTTACGCCATCTCTAGGGAGTCCATAGGTTTCTGCAGGTATGCCATATCTAGTTGAAGCCATGCACTATGGCATCACCAAATTGTGAGGATGGTGATTCTGCATTTTACCCACCGTTCCAAATAGTCCCACACATTTTCTAGAGGATTAAGATCGGTTGATTTAGTGGGCCAGTCAAGGTGTGACAAGGTGTCTGTAAATTCATCACATCATATGCCTGCAGACCTGCATGGCTGTTGTCATCTGGGAAAATGAGAGTGTGCATTGCATAACAAACTCTGTATTCATTTTGAGGTAGATTTTCTTTTAATGTCGCAAATAGGTAGATCAAGGCGTAGTGATAAATGAATGCCATAAATATTGAGGCAAACTCAAAATAACTCTTCAAAAATATTTACATCTTACAGTTTTGTAATAATCATGACCCGGTTCTTTTAACTGGGTTTTAACAATGCACTACAAAGAGATATAAAACAAACTTTCAAATGATATCACACTGTCAACTGTTCACTCACTGAGAGTTTAGTGAAGACTGAGCAATTGAGTGCAAGACCTCACAATACTGTATGAACATGAATCTGACAAGTCTGAACAGGTTTTCACACACATTCAAATCTGTGCTGTGCTATATTCATCAAGGAACTATATTGTCTGAAACAAAATCAAGAAATGTCTTGAAAATCTCACATTGTTTAAAGAGACCACTTGGAAAGTGCTTACCTATCAGAATGATTCATGGTTGAAATATAAAAATCCCTTATAATAATATCACTACTCACAATCCCATCGAGATCCCGCTCTAAAAATGTATAACTTTAAAGCATCATACTTTATATCCCGTCGTTCCATAGTTTGTTACTACTGATTTTTTTTCAAGATGTTTAAAAAATGCTATCTTGAAGAAATTTTTAATGATTGTTTTAAATTTAATAATTTTTTTCCATTCAAAGATAAGTTGAGTGGCACCTTATGAATTTCTTTTTAAAATGTTGTGCAAATCAACTTTGTAGGACTTACAGACTTTGAATTATTCAAGATTGAAAATGTTGGTACAAATCAAAAAAACATGTTTCTAAGAAGATTAAAAAAATTAATTAAGTTACATCAAACCCTAATATGATTCAACATTTCTAAAAATATATTTTAAATTAGATCTTCTGCGAGAATGCCTCCTGAAAGTTTAATTAAAATTCAAGGTGATCAGGTCAAATTCATTCATTCATTGGCTAGTTTGTTTGGAATGAAATTTCCCATCAGAATCTGAACATAAATTAAAATAACAAAAATTCATAGTTTCATCAAAATCTCGAAGTAGAAGAGGGAGAGTAATAATATAACTGTCACCGTATGTCTAAAGCATTCATTTTAATGTATGTGATTGTGGTCCATTGCATATTTGTTTGGCAATAGAAACTCCTATGACAGAGTGCTTCCCTTAATGTCAAAATTTAAGAAAAATTACCTCTGACCATCGTTAGTTTGCATCAGTCCTGTCCATTTATCCGGCTTTGTCCTGGGGTCTTGCCTGCTTAAGCCTGTTGGATCAGCTTTCCCATTCTATCCTGTTTCCTTCTTCTATGACATAACCAGCTGCTTCAAAGCCCATCCCTCAGCAAAGGTAGGTGGGATCCAGAACCTGCCTGCCATGCAAAACTCTAATGGCTGGGGAGAGTTTCAAACCCATAACTCTACTCAGTTATTCTCACAAGGCTGAGTGCACTCTACTCCAACCCTTATGCCAAAATTATAATGCTCTATGGCAGATAAGAAGCAACTATTCTTATTCCTAGACTACAATGGCGGCTATTATAAAGATAAGATTATACGAATTTACATTTTCAAATTGTTGATGCAGTGCATGGCCTAGGGTTAAGTATACAAGCTCACCATTCAGATGATCTGGCTATGCCAGGGAGGATTTAATCCTGGTACAATGGTTGGAAAGTAGTGCAGGTAGTCTTGTGAGGACAACTGAGAAGAGAGAGGGGTTTGAATCCTACTCCGAGTCATCCTGGTAGTGATTTTCAATGTTTTCTACTTCAACCTCCGGGTGAATGCTGGAACGGTACATTTCTCAAGTCTATCATTGAATGCTTTTCAGTCGGTCAACACGATTGTGCCCAATTAGATAAGGTGGGAAGTACAAATATTTAACACCCTAACCTGACAGAAATATTACATGAATTATTTACTTCTTGTACAAAATGCTGCACATGGGCCACTACGGAGAGAAGACCGCCATATTCATTTTTTGCACAAAAAGTACTAAAAGTGTGTTAATTAAGTGATAAATAATTCATGTAATATTTATTTCTGGTTAGGGTGTTAAAATATTTGTAATCCCCGCCCAATCTAATTGGGCACAATTGTGTTGACCAACTGAAAAGCATTCTATGGTAGATTACTAGGCAACACTGAAAAATGCCTTCTAATACCTCAACACCTATCTCAAGGCCACTGCCACCTACCCAATCCTAGCCCCAATTACAAGTACACACAGTAATACAGGCATAACAATAATACAATTATCTAACAGATCACATAAGAACATAGGGTTGATGGCCATAATGTCCAAAACCCCAAATGAATATACAGTATGTAAATAATTACAGTATATGTACACTGGCAGAAAATGAAATCCCAACACCAAGAAGGCTTTGTGCTAGATAAACAGAATTCACGAGGCGTATTTGCACATCTCAAAGATGACGCCTATTCAAACTTATGTGCTAGTGGACAAAGAGTGGTGCTAGTAGCGCTACTATGCCTTTGCAAAGAGTTAGCTTTTAAATATGAGCTGTACATTTCGTGAGCTTTAGTCATCATCCGGTGTTGACGTTGGGAAGTATATATATGAGTCAAACATGCCTTTAAGGAGACAACGAAGGCAGTATCAGTAGCTTACAGAGTTTGAACAGGGTCGTGTAATAGGGCTCGGAGAAGGTGGATAATCTTGGCAACAATGGTCACGGGAAGACACTGTCTCAGGAAGACCGGGGGTCCAACCGCACACTTGCTACTACGGAGAGGAAGACCTCTCTATTCACCGCACGGCTGTGGTGGATTGTACTGCATCTGCAGCATCTATTAAAGCTTCAGTTGGCACCAGAATGACAAAGCAAGCTGTAATAAATCAATTACTCGAGGGACAGTCCTGAAAGCCACTAACTTCGAATCACTGTGATCTGGGACTTCAGTGATTTCAAGCTAGAGCTCATTGGAGGGTGGAGTGTAGATCTGTTGTGTTCTCCGATTAGAGCCATTTCTATCTTGGTACCTGTGATGGCCATAATCCTGGTACAATGGTTGGAAAGTAGTGCAGGTAGTCTTGTGAGGACAACTGAGAAGAGAGAGGGGTTTGAATCCTACTCCGAGTCATCCTGGTAGTGATTTTCAATAAAGAGGCCAAGTGAGTGCTTGAAACCAAGCTGTCTTTGGTGTCGACGCACTGACCCTACACCAGTTGTTATGGTCTGGGGACCAATTTCCTATGACAGCAGGAGCACACTCATCGTTAACCCAAGAACCTTGAGAGCACATCTATAAGTCACACTTGTGACTGAACCGGTTGTGCTACCATTCATTCACAGTAATCGGGGGGCATTTTCCAACAAGATAACGTTCGTCCTCATACTGCTGCTGTCATCCAACGTGCTCTACAGAGTGTCTACCAGGCCTTGGCCTGCAAGATTACTAGACCTTTCGCCCATTGAGCACATATGTGATACGGACGACAAATTGAGAGTCATCAAATACCAGCATTAATCGTTGCCGATTTGACTGACCAAGTGCAAGGGGAACTCCATCCCACAAAATGAAATACAGCACCTATATGACACACTTTATGCACTTTTGTATGATTGCATTCAAAATTGTGGCAACTACAGCAGTTATTAATGTATCACCAAGTCACGTGTCTTCTAGCACATACTTCAAACTGTGACCAGGAAGCTTTAATCAAATAAATATGTCACCTAGACAACTGCTTAGCCTGAATTCCATTCCCCTAACCTAATAATCTTCTTGGTGTAGGGATTTCATTTTCCGCCAGTATATATTTTCTGGCACTCAACATCTAAAAATGAATCTCCATTACTGTTTATCCTCCCAGTTTCATCCCCAAAACTGGCAGAGACTCTAGATCAGGGTTAGAACTAGAGAAGAATAAATTGTTGACTGCCCAGGCAACTTCCGGGTTTCATTATGATGGAAGTAGAATAATTTAGGCAAGAAATTGGGAAGGCAACAGCCATGGTCAATGGGGAAAGCCACTATCCCAGTATTTTGTCATTACCTGAGATGGGAAACCAAGAATACAATTACGAAGATAGATTGTAACCAACCTATTTCACATACCTAGACCTCAATACCTAGCACCTCAGCATGTCGAGCTAACCTGATTAGTGCAATTAACGATTCACTTCAATAGGAATAAGTCAATACTGTAGGGTGGGCTAGAACCTCAAAACCCAAATCATTCCAGTTCCGAGATAGTTTGTTGACAACTTATGGCTCATTGAGCTAGTATATAAGCAGAAATTGTATGCTCGAGTCCCAAGGGTGTCTAACATTTTCAACTAATTCTGATTAAGAACTCATTGCTTCATGAGGAAGTGTTCACAAAACAGTTTCCAAAATTACTGCTTTGTCGTACTACTTGAAATAAACAAAATGATCTATCAGTCTTCAATCCTGGAACGACCTTCCCCCTGTGAATTTATTCCCCAATTATTCCTTTTTCTCCCCCTATACAGCAGCATGTAAACAATTTCTAAATCTTAGAAAAAAAATGAATTTTCTTAACTCTCAAAACCAAGTTTTCAATCATATTTGGTCTTGGTGCTGTTAGCTGTAGGGTCTTGGTGCTGTTAGCTGTAGTGTCTTGGTGCTGTTAAACCACATTCAGAGTTTCTTAGTTGCCAATATTTTGGTATTGTTCGAGTAGGCTACGTCATGGCAGAATGGCTAGCAGGCGACCTGTCCATCAGACCGTGCAGGCTTTGTTGATATTTCTGTGGTAGAAGTGGTTGTCAGGGTCTAGACGTTGCATTTCATCGATGAGGAAGGAGTGTCTGCAGTCCAATGAATGCTCTGCTATTGCTGATTTAGAAAGCTCGCCACAGAAAAATTAAGAGAGGCATTATAGAGATATCTAAGCATCCCAACAATTTGAACTGTGACCATCTCTTCGCAATGTCTGGAAATTGGCATTAATCATTATCCAGAAACAACTCCAGCCAGCCACAAGCAGCACGAGGCTCCCTGCAAAACAAAATACATGGACTTTCCTGCTTGTGCATTCACAACAAATAATGACACCTCTAGCAGGCAAACATTGCACACAACCCTCCCTCCAGTACAAATGAGAAGGGAATGGCAGACATGGAAATACTCATGAGACCCTAGCAATGCAAGAAAGGTACAGATTAGTATTATCCCTGCTGAAAACCAAGGGCTTTATAATGCATGAAATGACATTTTTATCAAATATATCGTTTTGATCATACAGCCAGAACTTTATACAGTGCATCTGGGAAGTTTGTATACCTCTATAACTCTCTAGTTTCTTATTAGCACTGCTGCATTGTTAGTTGTTAATGTTGGTGGGATCTTAGTCTCACTGAATCATCATTCTGTGAGTTGGAGTAATCTATTGAAGGGAATTTAGTTGCAAATGTATGGATACATGAACAACCTCACACAGAAGAGGTAATTAGCATCATATGAGAACACTTTAATAAGCATCCACCGACAAAAAGGACAATTATTTCCTGGAAAAGAAAGGCTTTCATGACAGGAAGCTTGGAAGTACGACAAGTGGAAGAAATAAGATGCACCAGTTGATATGTTCTGAAGCCGAGGAATCAGTTCAGCACTGCCCCATAAAATTCATTTGCAAACAGCCTGCTGAGCTTAACATCCCATGATCGACTCTTTTCCATTACATGAAAAAGGAATTAAAGGTGACGCCGTATCATTCAACCCTCACCGATGAGCTGTCCGATGCAGATGTGAACACGCGTCTTCATGTATGTCGGACTCTTCTAGCAACATTCCAAACCAACATATGTTCACATATGAGTGTGCCATATAGTGTAGCATCCAAAAATGTGGAGTTTTTGGGTAAGGAAAATCCTCACTTCACTTGTGAAACTGAACACAACCCACTGCATCTTATGATATGGGCAGGAATGAAATTGCAACATCTCCTTGGGCCATATTATTTTTTAATGGTCCTGTGAATGCTGACAACATTGCTTATCCTCCAACTTTAAGACAGACAACTAATGGAAGAGTTGTGGATACAGTAAGATGAAGCTCCAGAACACTTCGTTCTTACAGTTGAAGAGATTAAATTCCTTCCTCCATGGTGATTTTATGGCTTTGAACTACTCGTGGAACCGACTGTTTCCAAGTGAACTCGCAGTACAAACTCTACACACACCAATCCAAGGTCACAGAAGAGGTGCATACTATATCAAGCAGTTGAAAATGAGGAAAACCACCAGGTGAACAAGATTTTTTTTTAAGGGTGTGATTTGCAAGATAGGTAGAAACAAGTATCTTGCATATGAGTTGTTTCTTGCCTGGATTTCAATGAACTTCTAAATTCTGACCCTACCCCTCAATCGACTTTTTCATCATGCCTCTAAATGTATCCGCTTTACTAAAATGGATGCAAAATAAGGCAATACTAAAGTGAGACTACTACTTTCACCATATCAACATAAACACATAATGCTTACAAAAACTAATTATTTACATGTGGTTTAAGTATGATATAAGTTAAGGACCACTGGTGTAGACCAATTGCTCACTGGATGCTAACTGAACACAAGTACCTCCTTAATATTACACTACTATCAAAATCAGGAAATGAGTTGCCACCAAACTATCTCCAAGGACATCAAATTCTGGAATTCTAACAGCTCTATGTAGAATAGTTTTTGGTATGAACACAATCACCCAGCCCAACCATGAAAATCCATGTTAGCAAGCAACACTTGTTTATTTGTTTTCTTACTGGAAATATATCTTCAGATGATTCGTAAGGGCATGTCCAAAAGTTCCAAAAAATTATCATTTAAAAAAATTACCTCAAAGTTTCTCCATGAAAGCAATCACTCCTATTCCAGTGTTTCTGCTACCATACTTTTGCAATGCAACTTCTTGTTGTTGTTTGAGTCTTCAGGCTTTTGACTGGTTTGATGCAGCTGTCCATTCCTCCCTGTCCTGAGCTAATCGTTTCATCTCTACATAGCTACCACACCCTATGTCCGAGGCAATCTGTTTAACATATTCTAACCTTGGTCTATCCCTACAGTTCTTGTCCTCGACCCGTCCTTCCATAACTAAGCTTGCTATTCCTGGGTGTCTTAGTATGTGTCCTACCAACCTCTCTCTTCTCTTCATTAGCAGTCGCCAGAAACATCTCTCCTCTCCCACTAGTCTTAACACCTCTTTGTTTGTAACCCTATCTACCCATCTGATCTTCATCACTCTCCTGTAACACCACATTTCAAACGCTTCAATTCTCCTCTTCTCTGCTGCACCAATAGTCCAAGTTTTACTTCCATAGAGTGCCACACTCCAGACAAAGGCCTTCAAAAATGACTTCCTAACACAGAAATTTATATCCGATGCCAACAGATTCCTTTTCTGTAGAAATGCTTTCCTTGCCTGAACTAACCTACTTTTTATATCCTCTTTGCTTCGTCCATCACTGGTTAATTTGCTTCCTAAGTAACAGAAGTCTCCTACTTCCTTTAGTTTTTCACCTGCCAATTTGATGTCCATAGAGGATTCTGATTTATTTCGGCTGCATTCCAATATTTGTGTTTCACATTTATTAATTTTCATCATGAATTCTTTCCTCAAGACGGAGTCCATACAAACACTCATTCAAATCCTCAGGCGTGTCAGCCAAGATGACTATGTCATCGGCAAATCTCAGAGTTGAAATTATTTCTCCTTGAATCTTCACTCCCACTTTAAATTTTTCTCCAATTTCCCTCTTTGCTTGTTCAATGTAAAGATTGAGAAGTATGGGTGATAAATTGCAGCCTTGCCTTACACCTTTCTGAATACCAGCTTCTCTCTCATGTCCTTCAGCTCGAATGACTGCGGTCTGGTTTCTGTATAGATTGTAGATCACCCTCCTATCCCGGTACTTTATTCCAATCGTTTTCAAAATGTCAAACAATTTTGTCCAATCAACGTTACCTAAAGCCTTTTCTAAGTCTACAAATGCCATGAACGTTCTCTTACTCTTTCCTTATTCTACCTCCCAAAATCAGCCTAAGACTAAGTACAGCTTCCCTTGTTCCTATATTTCTCCTGAAACTGGTCTTCAGCCAACTCCATTTCTATCTGGCTTTACATCCTCTTGTAAATTATACTAGACAGGATCTTTGAAGCACGAGTAATCAAGCTGATTGTACGGTAATCTTCACATCTGTCAGCTCCCCACTTTCTTCGGTATAGGGATGATAACATTCTTCTTGAAATCAGAGGGTACCTCACCTGTCTCATAAATCCTACACACCAAGTGAAATAACCTGATCAGACCTTCATCTCCTATGCAGCGTAGCAACTCAATCGGTATATCATCTATGCCTGGTGCTTTGTCCCTGCTTAAGTCTTTCAATGCTCTGTCAAATTCTGATCAATATTAAATCTCCTTTTGCATCCTAATCAATTTCCTCCTCCATTACATGATTCTCAATCTCCTTTCGCTTATACAAACACTCTATGTAAGCTTTCCATCTCTCAACCTTTTCTTCCCATCTGTTAGAGGCTTTCCATTTGTGTCCTTAATATTACAGCACTTAGTCTTCTTTTCCCCAAAAGTATTCTTAATCTTTCAATACGCTGTGTCTACTTTTCCTAATTTCTGACAATTTTCTATACCTGCACATTTTTCTCTTTCAACCATTCTTCTTTGGCTTCCTTGCACTTCTTATTAACCTCATTTCTCAGACGTCTGTATTCTGCTTTCCCCTTTTCATCTCTCACATTCTTGTGTTTCCGCCTTTCCCCCACCAATTCTAATATATCCTGAGTGATCCACGGTTTTCTACCTAGTCTTTCTTACCTACCAATGTTTTTTTCTGCGGATTTTGTTATCTCATTCTTCAAAAGTGCCCATTCGTCTGCAATTGAAGTTTGTTTAGGGTTTTTCATTAGTCCTTCCTTTATACTCTTCTTGAAACTTTCGTTTACATCCTTCTCTTTCAGTCTGTCTATTGCCCACCTATTTGGCTTTTGACTTTTCTTCAGTTTCTTCAACTTTAATCTGCATTTCATAACAACCAGATCGTGATCCGAGTTTATGTCAGCACCGGGATATGTTTTACAATCCAAAATATGGTTTCAAAACCTCTGCTTGACCATAATGAAGTCGATTTGGTAACGCCCTGTATCTCCTGGTCTCATCCATGTGTATATTCTTCTATTGTGGTTATTGAATAGGGTGTTAGCTATAACCAACTCATGCTCGGTGCAGAATTCCATCAGCCTGCTTCCTCGATCATTCCTTTCACCTAATCCGAAATCTCCTACTATCTTCCCTTCTCTCCCTTTTCCTACCACAGCATTCCAATCTCCCATTACTATAACATTTTCATCACCCTTGATATACCTCAGAATTTGTATGATTACTAAATTTATTATCAAGGTATATTTAAAGAAATTGATTGAAAATTTCAGAGAATTTATATTGTTAGATTGAAATATTTCTATGATTAATTGGAATACAATTATAAAAAATGGTAAAGATTGAATTACCTCATGGTCACTTAGTTAACTACTGATACAGAGACTGGGACAGAAAGAACAGCAATAATCATCAGACAAATATTGACTAGAACAGATATATTTTTTCTAATAAAATGCAAATTAAAATTGATACAGTGAGTATTACAGAAATTAACTGCCCTTCAAATAATACATGCAAATGATGTATGACAGTTTGATTCTTTAATAAAATTGCTTATGTCCATGAGATGGTAATCAGTTATTGAGAACTTAAAAGTTCAAGCTGATGCCAGTTAGCTGAAGACTTCATAGACAGGTTCCACGTTGAATAACCAACATATACAGGGTGTATGGAAAAAAAGTGTCCGATATTGAAACAGCGGTTAGGATTGGTCAAACGAGAAGAAATGTTCCTATAAACATATGTCCAGAAAAAAATACCTGTCGAGATATGCACCATTTTACCCACATGGAGGAGGCGTTGAATTCGGTGGTGCAGGCGTCTTTCCATTGAAGGTCTTTGCAGGAGTCAGATGTTGTCATAGTACGCGGCTGTGCGGTTCGCCGGACCTTAATCTATTGGATGTCTGGCTTAAAGACATTGGTGTATGCCACACCCAATGACAATGTGCAGATGTTACAAGAGCGTGTGCCCACATCCACAAGCAGCCAGGTGTGATTGGACGAGTTGGGAATTCCTTGCGAAGAAGCGCCGAAGCATATGCACGAATTCATGGTAACCATGTGGAGCATCTCTTGTACAAGCTGGACGTTTGTTTAAGATTATTGCCCTTGACCTTGAAGCTTGCGGGTGAGCCTGTACACAGTCACTCTCTACCCCTCTTGCTTCACATTTGTCACCACCGGTCTGATGTAATGGAATTCCAGACTTGAGCATTCGATAACACCACCGTGCAGACAGCACAGTCCATGTCGAAGTATTGTGTGACGTGGAAGTACACGTTACATAGTTACGAACAGAACGCCATTATATTTGCCAATGACTGTACTTCAGCAGTAGCGTGAGATAGCTTTGTCAATCATCTGACCGCATGGGGCAGCTGACAACAACACAGGTTCTGTAGTAACTTGCCTCCAGGCTTCCAATTAAGATTTTTCACTCATCTAAAACAAACGTCCGGACGGGAACGTGCACAAGGTATCCGCGGACAGACAGGCTGAAATCATCACAGTTCCTGGTTGGTTGTGATGGATGTTTGCCCAACGCAGTTAAACGTGTGCGACAGTCAAGTGTTCATTAGGAGCAGCTGGCAGGATGAGGTCCATTGTCTGAAGTGTAAATACACAACACAAGTAAAATGGCTCATATCTCAACAGATATTTGTTTCCAGACATATGTTTATAGGATCATTTCTTCTCGTTTTGACCAATCCCAACTCCTGTTGCAATATTGGACACTTCTTTCTAAACACCCTGTATACTGTATTCAGTTCAGGTGGTAGATGCAGAACCTTGTTGGTCCAACTTCACATATCCTTCACAAGATCTACTTATTTAGTGCACTTGAAATAGCAAGAACACAAATTTTGAACTTTTGAACTTTTATAAAGTGCTGTGTCAAACCACTCGTTAGCAACTTGCACCACTTGTGCTTGCTTGTACCCAGCTTAGAGGTATGTGTCATTTGCAATGTTTATACAGAGTTCATTGCCAATTTTAGTTTTAAGGGGTGGAACTACGAGGTCATCTGCCCCAATTTTACCATTTATTCAAAATATTTCAATTCTGTAATAGAACTAGGGGGTAGATTGTCAGCAGGTCCTTTATTGCCAGAAACAGTGATTGGCAGTAACAAATGAACATTTGGTTGACCACTGGCATCTGTAGGATGGGGATTTATAGCTTGACTTTTTGTAGTTTTTCAGTTGGTCGACATGATTGTGCCCAATGATTGGGCGGGGTAAAACATACATTCATTGGGCACAATCATGTTGACCGACTGAAAAGCTACAAAAAGTCAATTTGTATACGTAACAATGAAAAATAATAGCTTCAAATCTCTAGATTTACAGCTTCCACACCACCATCATGTAATCGATTACACACACTTAAGTCACAAAGAAAATCACTACGATACCACATGAGCTTTCTGAATCAATAAAATCACTTTTATACAACTTTGATTCAACAATGGCATCAGAACAGGCGGAATATGACAGTCGTGGAATATACATTTACTATATCCTCTTTGCTACAATCCTAGGTCTTCAAAATAATGTCTTATTCTTGCCTGACATATTAGCACAAGTTTACAGTTAGCAGTTTATTACAACCCCATCTCAGAAATGGCAAGAGTTGTCTAAAATTACACAGGCACTATTGGGCACTAAGGCAAGGCAACGACTTCCACCACTGGGTGCATTCATTCACACAAAGGAGAGGATGACCTTAGAACCAAAGTTTGGAAAAACTACTGGTTAATGCTCAAAGTTTGTGGAGACCTCCATGCAATAGATGGTGTCCACAGAATTTTCAATGTCAATTTTCCTGACCATTTTGCAACAAAATTCCAGACTCGCAAAGTCATCGTAACATCGGAAAAAAGGTTTTTTGAGCAAATATATATATTTTATAATTGCAACCTCCACCATCCCCATAGCTGCCCCAATGCTTGCCTCTTTATTCATTTAAAATACAAAATAAAGTAAATTATAATGCAATAATACATAAATCGAAGTACTTAATAAGCTAAACTATAGTGATGGGGTCGCCACATCCCTACGCCGACGCCAAAAAAAGCGTACAAAAAAACAGGCGAAAGAGGTTTTTACTATGATGCACTGTAAAAATGGAAAATTACCATAATGTCCAGTGAGCAATTGCTTTTTATCTTCAAAGATTAGTTGAACTAGTAACATCAAAGTAAAACACAAATACTGTATGGTTAATATAAAATTCCTGACTTTCTAATACTTTTCGCCATTTTTTCCTGACTCACGCCATTATTTCACACCTTTTCCTGACTAAAAACAAAATTCCTGACTTTTCCTGCCTGTGGACACCATGCAATACTCCTTCTGCTCATCATTCTGTAGCCATGACACGAACTTCGAGGCGTCCTTTGTAAGTTTTCATACTGAAATTCAAGGTTTCTATTCCCTGTAAACTATCATCCCTAGCCATAATACAGACGGGTTCTTTTGCTGGAGCGGGGCCAGTGGCCAGCTACCAGGCGCGCTCGCCTTCCGCCAGCCAACCGAACTCGGGCTGCAGATTGCGGACAGGTAAAACACATAACATAGTACATTAAATGGTAAATTTACCAGCAAATCATGACTTAAGAACTTACCATTTCACAGAAGATGCTGAATATGTTCTCCTTCAGCTGACAGACATGCATTGTATCGTGTAAATAAAATAGCATTTACACGTTGTAATTCTCCATCAGTTTTGAGGGATATTTGCTGCCGTTTATTGTTCTCCAGCCCCTCAGGGTATGGAGATTAGACCGATACACTTTGCCTTTTAAGCTACCCCACAAATAAAAATCACATGGTGTTGAATCCAGGCTTCGAGGCCACAATCCAGCACTAATCACCCTGTCACCAAACACAGCACTTATTGCGTCCAATGAATTGTGCACAGTATGCGCAGTTGCACCGTCTTGCTGGAAAAAAACGTACAATCTTCCCTGTCTGTTAACTGGACAAAGAAATTATTCTAAATTATCTGAACGTATCGAGCAGAATTAATAGTTTCACGGGAAAAAATTTGTGTCCATAGTTCTTTTTGCGGTTACTGCACACCACACACCCATTTTTGGGTCATGCAGGGGGTTTTGGTGGATCAATCTTGGGTTCACAGGTGACCAGTATAGATTGTGTTATGAATTCACATGTCCTTGTAAATAAAACCATGCCTAAAAAACACTACTGTGTATCTAAAATTCCGTAATGCACGGACTGTAAAAAACAAATACAGTAGTTGGTTCTTGCCACTGGGTCTCTTGGACTCAAGGTTTGAACCTGAGTAGTATTGTACGGTCGATAATTAGCTTTTGGCCCTCTGAGCCGTTGAGTATGACACGCTGGCTTGTTGAGCAAGTTATCACAAAGATTTTCTCGGTGACCATAACAATAGAGTAATAATGTCCTATAATATCCCTTCTGTCAAAACGTGACGTCTCCGTTTAATTATTTTATTTAAAACTGACCCCATAGACATGAACTTCGTCACAAACTTCCGAACTGTGGTCTCCGAAGGCACCTTAACACCAGGAAATTCCTGTTGAAATGCTCTGGGAGTAACACTAACAGACTCGTTCTTAATAAAAAGTACAGCAAATGAAAATTCTTTGTTGTGTGGCTAACCCTGCAGCCATACTTGTGTGTGGCTGGATAAAAACTAACCATACCCAACTGTTCGTAGCTGTTGCAATAAGCACACCTACTGGTCTGTATCTGTTGTCACCTGTACTTAAAATAATGTAATAATAATGTTATTGGTTTTACGTCCCTTTTAACTACACTGGCTTTTAGAGACGCCGGGGTGCCGGAATTTTGCCCCGAAGGGGATCTTTAACGTGCAAGTAAATCTACTGACACGGCTCCCTCGCATTTGCACACCCTCAAATGCCAGCTGACTGCGCCAGGTTTCGAACCTGCAACCTTGGGCTCAGCAAGCGAGAACGTTACCCCTGAGCCACGCAGCCAGACCTGTACTTAAAAGATTGGCTTGCCACTCCAGGCAGCCGGACTAACTGGGTGGGCTAAAACGAAATGCAGAAAATAAAAATATGGCCTAGATTCTCAGCTGACGAATGACAATAGCCAACATTCCTCAACACTTGAATTTTAAGTCTTTGGAAGTTACATCGTTACATTATGTAGCTACTCCTGTACCACCCTGCGTGTTTACGGTAATTAATCGAAGTACGGACCTAAGCCCGTTTGATGTTTAATTGTGGAGTAATTTAAAATTCTAAGTGTACAAATCAATTGCCCGTACTCTAGTGGAGCTGGAGAACAATATACGGCAGCAGATATCCCTCATAACAGAAGGAAATTACAACGTGTAAACCCTACTTCGCCACCAATAAAGGCATTATCTATCTATCTATCTAATTTATTTACACAATACAACGCCTGTCTGTTGGCTGAAGAAGAACATTTTCAGCATCTCCTGCGAAAATCATGACTTGCTGGTGAAATTACCATTAATTAATGTACTATATTATGGTTTTTACCTGTGCACAATCTGTGGCCCAAGTTCGGTTGGCTGGCAGATGGCGTACGCGCCTTGTAGCTGGCCCCGCTCCAGCAAAAGAATCTCCCTGTATAATCCAGACTGACAAAGTTCTTATGTTAAGACTTTTCGAAATTATAACCAATATTTCAGTGTCATTCTGCTGTGATGTGGTTCATGACAATCCTGAATGATTGTGTCTAGCCTAAAGCATTGTTACTAAAAGCTGGTTATAATATATGGTGCGTTTTGGCAGCAGATACCCCGAGCTTCAGATAGATTTAATATATAAGGCATGATCAAAATGTTTCAGTTTGACGGCCATTCAGTTCAGAATCGGTACGCCAATCGTGCAAAATCCCCGAAGCATTGAGGCACTCATCCCACCCAAGCAACAGGTTGAAGAACACTGTATAAGTCCGTAACCGCCTGCTGCACATCCTCATCCGACAGGGATAGTCGACCATTCAAGGCCTTTTTTGAGGGATTGAAGGCGTGATAATCGCATGGGGAGAGATCAGAACTATAGGGCGGATGCTCGAGTGTCTCCCACTTGCGATGGCGTACATTCTGTGTTGCGACCTTTGCGGTATGAGGACGTGCGTTATCAAGAAGCAGCAGGACCCCTTGTTGCAGTTTTCCTGGATTTTTTGCCTTAATTGCATGCCGTAATTTCTCCATTGTTGCGCAGTACCATTCCCCAGTGATGGAGACACCAGCAATGTGCCCCGGTAATATAAAAACAACGGTGGTTTTCGACAGACATGCTGTCTCTTATACATTCATCATTCTCTGATGGATGTCCACCAGCGTTTGCCCTTTGGCAGCAAAGAAAAGAATAATAGCACGTTTGGACGAAATTTGTTAATAATGTCACCCTAGTTCCTGGTGCAGCATTTAATGTACGCACCACGGCAAGACACCACTGCCACACTAATCCCTTGCTTACTCGTCCGTGTTTATATACCCGCATCAGAGTCGCGCTATGTTGCATATACGCCGCAGCAATGCCCTCAAACGGAAACTTTTTGATCACGTCTTATTCATACACTGCTATTTTATACCACCCATTACGTAAACACAACCTAACAAATGCAGCAGTGGAAACCTGCTCACCAATGAGATATTCATCCACTTATCTCAGTACAGATTGAGACTGGTTGCTAAGGCTGCATGAAGTGATTTTTAACAGCATTTAAGAAAACTATAACTATAAGGCATCCAACGTTTAGAATGAAGCACTGGTTAGATAGGGATATTCTTCTTTCTTTCTGTTGCACGTGAGACATGTATGACGCTGTCATTTTCCAGCAATCCACTGTTGCCGTATCAGTCGAAAAATTTTCTTTGTCGAAAAAAAAAACCAGCATATTCGGGTAGAACTTTGTTTTTCCGATCTTTTTTGTCCTTTATTAGAACTAAGTAAACTTGATAGAAATACTAGAAAAATTAGATATCCATATTTTTTTTAAACTATAAACTGTGTCCCCTTTTTAGTAAAATCGATCTTATATCATGTTGCATTGACTTTGTGATGCCTATTTTTCACACACGTGTAGCTAAATGTGACGTCTTGATGATGGACTATTGAAATATTTTATACTGGCACTATTACAATTTTCATGTAGGTAAAACTTCTGAATATTCTCTCATAACTGCATAGCAGCATTGAAAAAGTTCGTATGCTGCCAACTTTTCTATTTTTAAAGATAACCATGTCATGTCAGTTTGAGAGTTGCAGAGGAATGTTGGAAGAAGTTTTCTACCTGCTTACCCAGAGTGTAGGTTTAATTGTTTACACGGGCCGGGCTGTTCATTGGCCGCGGATTATAAGAATGAAGTTTCGGACAGCGGGGTGCAGCTTGCTACTCACAGCTTTATTACAGTGCCCTTCGAGCTTTTATTTCAGGAGTTCAGCTGTCTCTATCTTGAGTATGTGTGCAGCAGTTCTGTTAGATTTAACGTGTTGTATTTTACGTATTTCACGTACAACAATGGATAGTTTTGTGAAAAGAAAGCGTGGTCAAGTGCTCAGAAGGAGGGAAAAACAGGTCGTAATTAATGTGTTCAGTTATCTTAAGAATCTTAAACCTAACGAAGTATAAATCATGAAAGGTAAGCCAATGAGGAGTATTTTCTTTAATAACGTACTTCAACTTTAACTGCAGTCGAAACTTCACACATTTCCTTGTGCTTGTACTTTATTTTTTTAATTTTGATTGTTTTCTTTATGTTACATTCAGCATACGTTATAGTTAATTTAATTTTGTTGTATGTGTTATGTTAGCCTACTATTAGTATTATTATACAGTACTTAATTCAAGTCTTCGTCACTGCACAATCGCTGAATGTGCGGAAAGTGTACGCTAAGCGCTTCGTACTGCCTCTTCTCATGGAGTGGCAACCCTGTCGTAACGCGCTATAAGACCAATTCTTCATTCTAAACGTTGGATGCCTTCTAGTTGGTGAGCATAATACGAATTTTAGGAACTTTTGAACAAACCATCTAAGACAGAAAGTAAGATAATCTAATGCAATTCACATTCAAACAATTAAGCTAAGTTTCAAACGTATCAGAATATAAATCTGTACCTAAACCTCGATGCAGTCGCAATAATGTGCGAGATCCTGATGTAAAATTAGTCTTCTTTAGCAGACCAGCTTCCATCTCATATTTAATCATAGTTTTGAACGAGGCATAGTGCCCTGCATCACTTCCTTTACGGAATTCTTCAAGAATTTCAATTTTATTTTTTACATCACTTCCAACAAAACCAAAGACGGAGCCCATTAATTGAAAGAACCTGAAAACACAATAAATCATTAAAATTCTTATAAGACAATCCAACACAATTAAGAAAATGATATACCGTATTGGTCAAAAAATATGCCACACTTTTTATTCAAATTTCGGTTGTGAAAAATTATGGTGCAGCTTACATGCGCGACCTTATAAAAATGCCCCTCACGGTAACACAATGCAACGTTGCCATATACAGTACAATTCAAACATAGCGCTTGTTTCTCATTTGGGAATACTGCAACATTGTCGCTAGAGAGAGGCGGAAAGAAGTGTAAGGTTATTTTAATGCGTAAGAATGCAATGTTTGAACTCGGCATTATTGTGACCGTTGTTAATCTGTGAGCAGTACTTTGCTTTCCTGTGTTACTCTAGTACAGTAATAATGTTAATTTTATGCTACTATGAACGATTACCGGTATTTGGAGCTCAAGGCACCATCAAGCTAAGGAATTCGGCATGGTTACGATGCAAATTTCAAACTAGCAGTTGTGTGTTATGCTAAAAGCAAATTCCCTAAAATAAAATAATGTTAGTTGCCCCTCCATAATCTCTCTTCTTTCTCTCTGTCTTTTCTGTATTTTCCTTTTTTTCCCCTCTAATTTTAACGGTGCAGCATATATTCAAACCAATACGGTATATATAGAGTGATTGGTGAGAAATTCCATAGAATAGATGGTTAAAGAATTGCAGGACATAACATAGTGGTCTGATGTCTTGGGACAACAGTGTGAAAAGACAGGAAAAAGCACACATTCTGGCGGAGTGACATTGTAACGTCGGCTAGTAAAAGCAAAAAGAAGTTTTACAAAAAGTGGCTTCAAACAGATAATTCAGTAGAGGAACAGTGTTGAGTGGAGAGGAACAGAACCAAACAAATAACACTAACAAGGAGAGGTCGTCATGTGGTTTACTAGAAAAGCGTTCAAATTTGGAGAGTTTGCTCTTTATAAAAAACAAGAAGTTCCGTGACGAACTAAAGAGCCTACTTTTCTTAAAAATTAAGATTCATGCCAATGATTAATCTATATGGATCTATCTAGAATAATGACGAAATTAAGTTGGTAATATCGAAATTTCTAATTAGATCGAAATATACCTGGCATAATGTAGCCTAATAGAGAACTACAGTTGGCAGCCCTGATGACTGAATATATTCTTAGTTCCATCTCTTAAGGTACAGAATACAAAATTTGGTTGAAGTCCAATGGATAGCATGGGCGTTACATGCAGTTAAAATTGGATCTAACAGCGCGCGTAAAATCATGTTGGCAACAATGACACACATGTATTGGTCAGAAATAATCTGAAATAATATGATCTATTGTTGTGTCAATTTTGAATGAAATCCATTAGTTAGTATAGAAGTTACATGCATTTTAAAATTAGACCTATCAGCAGGCTTAGAATCATGTTGGTAGCACTGACGTATATAAATTACTCCAAATTAATATAGAATGTCAGGTACTATACGTGTGCAAAGTTTAAAGCTGTCGGCTTGCATACTTTCTGATATATGGGTATTTGGATTTTAAAAAAATTGAGAGCATTTATTAACAGTTGGCAACCCTGGTGGCTCAAAAGAATACGCTCAGTCATATCTGTTTATGTACACATAGCACATACGAAATTTGGTTGAAATCAAATTGATAGTGTAGAAGTTATATGCATTTAAAATTTGGACCTATCAGCAGGCTTATAATCATTTTGGCAACACTGCCATGTATGGCCTCCTGGAAATTGAACTGTAATATTATTATCTATACGTGTGCCAATTTTGAAATAGCTCCCATTCATATCTTCCAAGATATCCAACATGGAGCTCAAATTTAAATTGCGATTTTTCAGCAGTTGGTAGCAATGACATCATTTTCAAATATGGCCGTGAGATATTCATGTATAGATCTTTACTCCTACCAAATTTTGTTTCGATTGCTGCAGCCGTTTAGGAGTTGATAGGGGGGGGACACACACACAGCCAGGCAGACAGACAGAAGGACAGACTGACACACATTTGCCCGATCTCATAAGTCTACTTTTTCCTCATTTTTGCAAAATATGAAAAGTAGGCTAAAAATTTTGCCCCTGTTCGAGCGTTTTTGCTAATGGGCAAAATTGAACAGATACGAGCCGGGAACGTGTGTGGGAATAAGAGGACAAAAGTTTGAGGATTGATTTTAAACGTTCAATTTTGAGCATACTAAGGCCCATTGGCAAAAACGCTCGAACAGGGGTAATTTTTTTTTTTGTCAAGAGCAAACCCACCAAATCTGAACAGTTTTTCTAGTAAACCACCTGGCGACCTCTCCTTGTAAGAGTCCAAAAGGAAATCATGGGAGGAATTTGAAGATAATTATAAACGTTACATCTGGCAGCAGGAAAGCCTTTTTGGAATGTTATAAAGAATGTCAGAAATGGAGGAAAAAGAGGAATGAGCAGAGATTTGGAAAATTCTGGAAAACTCATTGTAGATGACAAGGAAGCAATGGGGAGACTGCAAGAAAACTTGCTTAAATGTAAATTTATCTGGCAATGTGCAGGAGAATGAGAACGGAACAGAATTCCGGTTGAGGAAGTAGAGAGGGTGGTAAATAAAATACAACACCACAAAGCGGCAGGGGTAGATGAAATTCGGCCAGAAATGGTAAAGTATGGTGGGAAGGCATGAATGAAATGTTTGCATAGGATAATTGAATTGGCAAGGGATTTAAGAACGATGCTGTCACACTGGACAAAAACAGTAATCGCCCCAATTTACAAACAAACTTACAGGAAAGATTGCAACAATTATAGAGGCATTTCTTTGAAAAGCACCCCGGGCAAAGTGTACTCAGGTCTTGTAGAAACGAGAGTTCGATCATTAGTCAGAGTAAGATGGATGAAAACCAAGTGGCTTTAGACCACAACGAGGATGTCAGGAACAGTGTTTAGTATGTGCTGAGAAATGCAATGAGAGGAATAGACGGTTGTGTTTGTGTTATGTACATTTAGAGAAGGCATATGATAAGAGTACCAAGGGAAAAGATGATGAGCTGAGGGATTATGGTATCTACGGTGGCTACAAGCAATCAAAAGTATTTACATTGATAATCAGACTGAAGTGGGAATCGATAGTAGGACAAGTTCTTGGTAAAAAGTTGTTACGGAGTGAGGCAGGGCTGTGATCTTTCACCACTACTATTTATTTTATATAGGGGCAGATGACCTCGTAATTCTGCCCATTAAAACAACAATAACTACGGTAACTTCATTTTATACATGAACCATTTGCTGAAGGGGATAAACTGGCTAGGTGGGTATTCAATTAGATGGAAAAGAGGAAAACAGTCTGGCTCATGTTCATGACCTGGTTGCAATCACAGACTCCATCCAAAGCTAACATTAGAACTTGAACAGAAATGTAGGGAACACTGTATGATAATCAGCATTAAACAAGATGGTAGGAAAATCAGTATTCAACAAGATGTTCAGTAAAGAACATTATAGCCTACTTTCTTCTTAATATATGGGTAAAGTCATAACTCTTTGTCCTTATCGAGGAGTATAATTGAATATTCTTGTGATGAACGTTAAAAGAGTTGTACCACATTATAAGACATTCCGTTAAGTAAGTTTAGTTACAATTCCACAGGTATTAATTGAAACATTAAAAAAGTATGCCCACCCACCATCTTGAATATATGGAATCATCATCTTGCACCTTCTGCCGTGAAAGCCTTTTAGGTGAGATTACATAATTGCTGTGTTTCATCAGTGTAACTGTAATAAATAGTAGATTGTTGATATTAATGTCTTGTACATCCCAGATGGCAGCTACGTGCTATATGCAGTGTAAGAGTCTTTTTTATTAATAATCCAAGCAAGGTACCTTATCTGTTTCTCCCCACTAACAAAGTTTTGTGTTAATTGTACAATTGGATCCAGAGTCATTGATTTTGAAGTTTTAAAAATATATCCCGGAATCGACGCGCGAAAGCAGGGCCCAGTTAGTGTGGCAAATATGCAAGGGTTACCGCCGCACAGGCGGCGACGGCTAAACAAGCAAGCCCCCACATTCTATGTCGCATCACTGAACGTCGGGACTATGTCAGGACGATGCAGCGAATTAGCTAAGGCACTAGAAACGAGGCACATCGACATCTGTGCGGTACAAAAAAACAAGATGGAGTGGGCAAAAGTCATATGAGATTGGTTTTGGTTACACGCTAATATACAATGGAACCCGTGGAACAACTAATGGCGTCAGCATTGTCATATCAGCGAAATTCAATGGTTCTAATCTCTGACGTGCAAAGTTATGACGATCGCCTTATGAAAATTGTCTACATTGCAGACAGGCGGAAAGTCCACTTCTCAGTGCCTATGCCCCACAAACCGGCCTGAACACAGAAACAAAAGGTGCCTCCTGGGCACTGCTTGAAGAAAAGACTGCTTAAGTCCCACCAGAAGACTACCTCATCGTTGCCGGTGACCTGAATGGACACGTAGGTCAAAGGAAAGAAGATCATGATGCCCATGGTGGACATGGATATGATGAGAAGAACGAGAACGGCCAGCGAATCCTTGATTACGCGGAAGCTCACGATCTTGTCATCACAAACACTTGGTTTAGAAAACGTGAAACTCACCTGATCACGCACTACAGTGGCTTGAATGCAACTCAGGTTGACTATGTTCTCGTGAGATGTCGGAACCTCAAAGATGTGCTAGACACGAAAGTGTTCCTTATAAAACCGTTGCAATGCAACACCGACCAGTCATCTGTAAGTTTCGAATGAGCCCGCCCAGAGCTGGAAACTCTGCCAGGAATGGACCATCAAGAATCAAATGGTGGCACTTCAAGGATAAGGAGGCTGACGTTATTACAAAAATTACAGTGCCACCAATTACCACAGTCGAAGACAGCTAGACTAAACTGAAGAACTCTGCTCAAGAAGCCGCACGTTCTATTCTTGGAACAACGAAACCAGGACGACGAAAGATCAACAGATATGTGGCTCTGGAATGACGATGTTAAGAATGCTGTACATAAAAAGAAACAATTGTACCATGAGTTTATTGCAGACAAAACACCATCTCACTGGAATGCCTACAAACAAGCCCGTCGAGAGGCGAAGAAGGTCATTGCAGACACAAGAACAGACAAGTATGCAGATCTCTACACTAAACTTGACACACGTGAAGGAGAGCGTGACATTTATCAGTTAGTCAAATCAAAGCATCCAAAAACAGAAGACATCCAACGTTTCTACGGCATCAACGACGGACAGGGAGAGGTGCTGGTTGACCGGAGAAAAGCAACGGAACGCTGGCAGAGCTACTTTGAGACAATTTCGACCGGGGAAATTAATATCGCTGAAGTCGAGTCTGTCCTGAAGAAGAAGAGAGGGTAAGCCACCGGGGACCTTCCAGCAGAGTCATGGTGCTCTGAACAGTGGGATGCAGCTGGTTGGCTAACAGATCTTTTCAACCAGATCATCAGAGAAGGTCGAATACCAACAGATTGGCAGAGGAGCATTACAGTACCAATCTTTAAAAAGAAAGGAAGCCCTGCTGATTGTTCTATCGCCCGATCAGATTACCGAGCCACACAATGAAGATCTTTGAACGCATTCTCGACACAAGGATTCGCAAGATAGCCCAAATCACAAAGAACCAGGCTGGATTTGTGAAAAATTGCTGGACAACTGACGCAATCCATGCTGCACGAATGCTGGTCGAGAAATACCATGAAAAGAACAAGCCGCTGCATCTCGCTTTTCTAGACCTCGAAAAGGCCTTCGATCGGGTACCACATGACCTAATCTGGTTAGCGCTACAAGAACATAGCATCCCAGAATACATTGTAAACTGGGTACAGCTTCTGTATACCGACTCGTCATATCACTCATATTGGCCCGTATTGACGCAATTGATACAGTTAACTGTATTGAAAGGGCGGATAAAAAATAAATTAAAACTTTACTGAATCTGTATACTGAACCGAGGAGCTATGTCCAAGCGGCTGCAGAAGCATCCAGTAGGAGTCCACCAAGGCTCGGCCTTGTCTCCACTGCTGTTCATTCTTGTAATGGATACTGTTACATCAGACTTGCACACGCCGCCACCATGGACACTTCTCTATGCTGATGATGTCATGTTGGCTGCAGAGAATAAGCTTGACCTCCAACGCCCAACACAAGAGTGGAATGACCGACTAGCGCGATATGGCCTGCGGCTCAAGAAAGAGAAAACTGAGTACATGACAACAGATCCACAAGAAGTTGGGACCATCTACGTTGACGGAGAAGATCTGCTACGAGCAACAAAATTTAAGTATCTTGGTTCTACTATCTCCAGCGATGGCCGACTTACAGATGATGTCAATGCAAGGATACAAACAGCCTGGATGAAGTGGGGAATGACGACTGGAGTCACTTGCGATCGTCGGATGAAAGACCATCTGAAGTCAAAGATTTACCGGACTGTTATCCGCCCCGTCGCTCTCTACGGCACCGAGTGTTGGCCAGCTACAAAAGAGGCAGAACGACGACTGGGGGTCATGGAGATGAAGATGCTTAGATGGACAGGTGGCATCACTAGACTGAATCATGTTCCAAACAATACCATCAGTTAATGCTTTGGGGTTGTACCAATCCAAAAGAAAATGCGAAAGCCCATTTGCGGTGGTTTGGACATGTGCTGCGCGCAGAGGACAATACAATCGCAAAAGCAGTCCACACAATAGTAGTCACAGGAAAGAGACCCAAAGGACGACCTAGACAGCGATGGGCCGATACTTTACACAACGACCTGAAGGCCGTAAATCTTCATCCAGACATGGCCCACGACCGAACAAAATGGAGACAGACTGGAAAGATGACTATATCAAAGACAAAAGCCCAGTATTCCTCTGAACTGACTACACAACCTATAGAACCGTATCTCCTGTTGACTTGTTTGAATTGTTTTGGGATAAAGATCTTAAGAGATGTTTTGATAACATAGGCTTCTAATAATATGCTCTCTTCAAGAACTGTGCTGATCCAAAGATTTCAGTATATGAAATGAAATGTTATTGGAATCGTTATTCTGTCAAGGTAAACACCCCTTCCCATTAGACGGAACTACTAGGACTCAGGTGCTGACATGAGAAAAGAAATTGCTCATCACTAGGGCTCGGATTTTTAGGTAAATAAATATTTTTTTATGTAAATACATATTTGAAGCATTTTTTATAAATACATAAATTTCTGCTTTTTACTTATTAGCACATAAAACAACATAATATTTACATTGTTTCAAATCAGTATGTTAGATCTTTCACTTTATTGCATTTTGGTTCTGTGTTACTTCAATGGGGAAGAACCTGTGAGCTATCTAATCTTCATGCAGAGCTGTCAGCTTGCAGCTGTGTTTTTCTTATTTTGTCGGCCCGACTCACTCACTGTGGAAGCCGGCGATTTCCTTGTCCATAGCCATATTGCACCACGGGGAATCAGTATCACACACATGCAGTTCATTTCTGGCACTGTGAAGTGTAAAGCTGCCGAGCGCTCTCTTCGTACCATCAATAGATTGGGCAGTGCCAATGGGATCCAACGACTTCCGCATCGCTGGGAACACGTTGTACGCAACGGTGGGGACTACATCGAGGGCCTGTGAAACTTGGAACCATCCGAGTTATTAATCCAGTTATAACTAAGGTGCCAAAACTAAAAAACCAACCCATGTATAATTAAATATTTTTACTTTTTTGTCACATATTTCAGGTATTTTTAATACATAAAAAATAAATATTTTCCCGAATTTTAGCACCTAAAATCCGAGCCCTACTTATCACCCTTGAGATGAGGCAGTTTGGAGACCATACTGAGGTTTTTGCACACAGGTGATAATACTGTACAAATAGAAAATAATTGTGATAAAATGTGGAAACTAGGACCACTCACAGATGCACTAGAAATGAAATTTATTTCAATTTTTGTTTAGATCAAAACCTGTCCTATGACGATTGCATTGTAAAATATTATGGCAGACATGGCTGTAAACAAAGCCTATTAGATTTGGGCACAATGTATGGTGCATGAATAGTACCCAAGAGTGGAACAATCATCATACGATGGCTGGACAACTCTTCTGTCACTATTGCTTCCATAATGCATGGAGTTCAGCCAGTTTCTGGTGCATCTCGGTACTAGAAACAGGAAAGAAAAAGAGAATCGATGTCCCTCGTCCATGTGCGTTTGGGAAATATAACCAGCATATGGATGGAACTGACCAAATGGACGAAAACATTGGAATGTATAGAATACACATCCGAGGGAAAATGTGGTAGTGGCTTATATTTCCATGGTTCCTGATAAGAAACAAAAACGCTGTGCTGCTGAGAACTGTACCTTGTGCATCCAATGGGCAATAGGTCTGTGTATAGTGTTTTTTGTACCATATCCTACCAAAAAAAGGCAGTGGAGTTAAAAAAAACTACAGAGAAGAACAGTGTTGTAATTTATTTCATATATTTGTATAATCTGCCTAGCGTGCCATATATGGCACATGCTGTATTATCCATGTTACGCTCTGTATTAAACAAATTACATTAAAATACTGTAGAAATACACCATAAACAGCTTTTGGTACTATTTTTAATTAGTTTATGTCAAAAAAATAATTCAGGTAGAAACGGGTTAATGATTTTGTCCGAGTTAGTTTTAAAGCTTAGAGCATTATTCTCCATTTTTAGGTCCGTATTGAATATATTACTAACAAACTAATTAATAATTTCCATCCTTTTCAATACAATGTTTTGATTATCTATTTAACCAATTAGGTACATGTTTCGAACATCATTATGTTCTTCTTCAGCCTCAATACATAAGTTAGAAACTTAGACAAGTTTCTAACACTCAAGTGGATTTCGGTGTCATTTTATCACATATTTTATTTCTTTTTAGATGTCGCCAACCACCGAGTTACTTTATTTAAGATGAACTCCATCCTCAAACTATTTTAATTTCTGGCTTTCAACAAACAGCAGCACAGTACATTAATTTGTTATCTCACCATCTCCATCCAACAGGAATGAGAAGTTTCAAGGACGCTTGTCAAAACTTTCATATGGAGCAACGCACAGTGTCTAACCTTTCAATAAATAAGAAGGTTCTATGTTAATAATAGAACATTGGACATACGGACAAAGTTTTATGTGTTTCAGCTAATTTTAACAACGCACCGTATTTTAACGTGTAGCATTAAATTTTAGACTGTACTATGTTAATGTAAGTGTCAATTTTATTATAAGTGATTGATAGTGTGTATCTTACTTGTCTAAGTTTCTAACTATGTATTGAGGCTGAAGAAGAACATAATTGTTGGAGACAGTAAGTGAACAGCGTTATGGGAGGAAACAAGACGTGACAACGTGGTGATGGTGATGCTTGGCAACACTGCGTCTTTCTATTGTCGCCCCTCAGCCCTCTACCTGGCTTTTGGGACACACTCTGTTAAGCCGTACCTTACTGGCAGCACGCACAAGCCGCAGCTTCTCGCAGCGCGATAACGAAATCTTATCAATATGTTGTGTACTGTATATATTGTGTGTTTAGTAATAAATGTGTGTAATTTAAATGCATACGTGGATTAATTGTTTGTGCGCGCGCGATTCTTGTTCCGGCAAATTATTCGCCCCAAGTGTTTCATTCGGGTCCGAATACGTTTTGAGACGTGGCTCGAAACATTGGTCCTCCGGGCCGGATGATATACTGTATTACGTTTACGCGCATAAATGGTTATCACGTGTGTGAATAAAACTTCTACGGATTCGTGAATGCTTCTACGCCAGCTAAACAGGCAAGATCAGCAGCACAGCTGTCCCATCGGTGACACAGGACAGGACCCAGGTAGCGACAGCAAGGCAATCCCATCGCCTGAAGCCCAGCCCAGCGGGAGTAGAGACACAGGCAGCGGCGGTGACAATACAGGTGAGGCTACTTCAAACAGTTCAGAATTCCTTTCTGTATTTCCCTTCTCACTCGACCCTTTCCTCACCATGGAACCCAATGAAAATAAATTACTAGTTAAACAGAGAGTGATAGTTAAAGCAAGCTTAACTCGCACAAGTAAATTTCTTGAGAAATGTCAAGCACGCCAAGGAACTGATGTAACAACCGTACGGCTTCGATTAAATGAGCTTAGTGCAATTAGAAATAGGTACGAAGAACCGCAAAGCAAATTAGAGCTTCATGACTATGATGATGATGATGATGATGATAGTCACGCAGCAGATCGTGAAGAGTTTGAAACACAATACTTTGACTTAGAAGCAGCACTGACTAAATTAGTTGAGAGAGACACTGGAAACACCCGATCCCTTAGTGACAATAGCACAGGGTGCCTAACAAGTAACGTCAGACTTCCAGTGATCAACATCCCTACTTTCACCAGAGATTATAGCTCATGAATAGCATTCAGAGACACCTTTAATGGGTTAATAACACAAAATTCAGACATTCCTAATGTACAGAAATTGCATTATCTGTTATCAGCCTTAAAGGGGGAGCCTTTAGAATTGATAAGCAACCTACCGATATCAAATGAAAACTTTGACGTAGCATGGGAACTGATTTGTAGTAGATATACTAATAACCGCTTAATAGCCACTAAGCATATCAGGCAGCTATTATCTTTACCATCTTGCAGCAAGGACTCGGCAGCCGATATTAGGCACCTAACTAACCAGTTAATATCTAATCTGAATGCCATTAAGGCTCTTAAGTTAAAAACACCGCTAGAAGAGATTCTCCTATCGCAGCTAGTACTGGATAAACTAGATCCCTTAACTAGAAAGGAATACGAGATTAATGCTAAAGGACAGGACTTCCAAGAATTATCCGAATTGCAATCTTTTCTAGAAAGCAGATGTCAGGCATTAGAATTAGCTACATCCAGCCGTGACGCAAAATTGACCACTACAGTTCAAAAGGCAAGTCATTCTAAGACCATCTCACCCAAGTCACCCTATTCAATTGTGTCTGTATCTAGCATCAGTGCATGTCCATTTTGTGAATCCCAGCATGCCCTTCATAAATGTCAGCCATTCATTAATCGCAGTGTTGAGCAACGCTATGCATTTGTTAAGAGTAAAGGATTGTGCTTCAATTGCTTTTGGCCGCACAATGTCCAACAATGCATTGCAGGCTATTGTAACAGTTGTGGCAGGAAAAATCACACCCTGTTGCACTCATGACATAGCACCCAATCCGAACGTCACAAGGAATAGCGGGAGAGACGCGAGGCGTGAACCGGGATCTGGATCACAAGAATCACCCAATAGAAGAACTGATGACAACAATGAACTGCAACAATCAGGCTCTTACTGTTCTTTAAAATTTCGCTCAAAAGCACAGGTACTGCTGTCCACTGCCTTGGTGAAAGTGAGGGACAACAATGGTGAACTACAACAATGCCGAGTTCTACTCGACAGTGGATCGCAGTCTAACTTCATATCGGAGGCGATGGCGCAACGCCCAAGACTGAAACGACGTCGAAATCCAATGCCTTTTAGAGGGATAAGCAATACGACTGTAAATTCGGATCATAGCGTCGATGTTGAATTCTATTCTAACGTTACCAATTACAAGGCTATTATTGCATGCTCAGTACTTCCTAGGATCACAGGGGAAATGTCTGGAGCGTATATAAATTACAGAAGTTGGAACATACCGACCGGTATACAACTAGCTGACCCGCAATTCAACATACCAGGCAACATCGACATGTTAATTGGCGCGGAACTCTTCATGGAACTCCTGGCCGAGGGAACGTTCAAGTTACACAGCGACCTGCCTGTAATGAAGAACACGCAGCTAGGCTGGATTCTCTCTGGCTCTATATACTCCGAGTCCCAGAGGAGTCAGCTTCAATCAAGTTCATCATTCTTCCTGAGGGCTGGCGATGATCTACACTGCCAAATCGAGAAATTCTGGGAAATAGAAGAGCCTTCAACGATTACGCCACTCACCAAAGAAGAACGATACTGCGAAGACCATTTTCAGCGCAACACTAAACGTGATAAGTCTGGAAAATTCATTGTAAGGTTGCCTGTCCGTCAGCAGTGCAAGCCACTTGGTAGATCGCGTAACAATGCAGAGAAAAGGTTACATCAGATCGAGCGAAGGTTACAGAAGAACCATGAATTACAGCAAGAATTCGTCGATTTCATGGACGAGTACGAACGCCTGGATCATATGCAGCTTGCGGTGGACCGACCTCCCAGGAACGAGCCTTCTTTCTATCTTCCACACCATGCGGTTGAAAAGGAAAGTAGCACCAGGACGAGAGTAGTTTTCGACGCATCTTGCAAATTGGATAACAATGTCTCATTGAATGACGTGCTAGCTGTTGGAGCTACAGTGCAACAGGATCTTTATTCAATCGTGACAAGATTTAGAACCCATCAAATAGCCATGACAGCAGACATCGCCAAAATGTACAGGCAAGTGAAGATAGATCCCAGGGATTACAACATGGCGGAGGTGGAAGAGCTGAAAAGTATGTCAAGTGTAGCGACCAAAAGTACGTTGAGAAGTCTCAACCCATTCCTCGACGGAGAAGACCACCTCAGGGTGGGCGGAAGATTAGAAAACTGTCCAATGCCTTTCAGTGAACGTCATCAGATCATTCTTCCCCCTAAACACAACTTGACAAAATTGATCATAGAATCTGAACACCTACGCTTACTACATGCTGGTGAACAATTGCTGATCGCCTCTCTACGGCAAAAATATTGGATTGTAAACGCCAGGCGAACAATACGTCTGCTTATCCACAAGTGTTTACGTTGCTTTAGGTTGAAGGCATCTGCTTCGAAGCAACTAATGGGTCAACTACCAGCTCCTCGGGTGACAGCAGCGCCCCATTTATGAACTCCGGAGTGGATTTTGCTGGGCCAATGTTTATAAAGCAAGGATCAACAAGAAGCAAGGTGAAGGTGAAGTGTTACATTGCAGTATTCGTATGCCTCTGCACTAAGGCAATACATCTGGAAGTAGTTCGCGATCTCACCTCAGAAGCCTTCATTGCAGCTCTGCAACGCTTTACCGCGAGGAGGGGAAAGTGTCTTCACCTCTACTCGGACAATGCAACAAACTTTGTGGGAGCGCGAAATGAGTTGAACGAATTGCACCGCCTCTTCAAATCCGAACACTGCGTGGAAGAACTTCAAGAGCTTGGTAGTAAAGAAGGATTCACGTGGCATTTCATTCCTCCGGATGCCCCACATTTCGGTGGCCTCTGGGAAGCTGGGGTTAAGTCAATGAAACATCAAGGGTGGTTGGCAACACCTGCTTGACATATGACGAACTACAGACGTTAGCTTGCCAAATAGAAGCTTGTCTTAATTCTAGGCCTATCTCTAGTCTTTCTGACAATCCCTATGATCCCTCTTATCTCAGTCCCGGTCATTTCCTAATCGGCTCCCCATTGATGTCCATCCCTGAACCAAATCTGACAGAGGTAGCCTCCAACAGTCTATCCAGGTGACAGCATCTGCAGAAAATGCAACAGGACTTTTGGAGCAGGTGGTCAAGGGACTACCTCAACAGTCTACAACAAAGATCCAAATGGATTAACAAGGAGGTGAACATTCAGCCCGGCATCATCGTCCGTGTAAAGGAGGACAATCTCCCACCCACAGCATGGAGGCTTGCAGTGGTCGAAGACGTGATATCCGGCAAGGATGGATTGGTCGAGTAGCCATCGTCCGTACCAGCAACTCTGAAGAGACCAATCGAGAAACTGTGCCCCCTACCTGCACCGTGACGTGTGCTCTTGTGACTGTATATATTTTTGTTGTGTAATTTTCTTTTGTGTTAGTGTTGTTTTCTCACTGAACTTTTGGTGTGCCCATCATTCATGTTTGTGTTTAAATGTAGTACATTTAGGTGGGCGGTATGTTGGAGACAGTAAGTGAACAGTGTTATGGGAGGAAACAAGACGTGACAACGTGGTGATGGTGATGCTTGGCAACACTGCGTCTTTATATTGTCGCCCCTCAGCCCTCTACCTGGCTTTTGGGACACACTCTGTTAAGCCGTACCTTACTGGCAGCACGCACAAGCCGCAGCTTCTCGCAGTGCGATAACGAAATCTTATCAATATGTTGTGTACTGTATATATTGTGTGTATAGTAATAAATGTATATAATTTAAATGAATACGTGGATTAATTGTTTGTGCGCGCGCAATTCTTCGCCCCAAGTGTTTCATTCGGGTCCGAATACGTTTTGAGACGTGGCTCGTAACAATAATGATGTTCGAAACATGTACCTACAGTAATTGGTTAAATAGATAATCAAAACATTGTATTGAAAAGGACTGAAATTATTAATTAGTTTGTTAGTAGTTTTAAAGCTACCGTAGTGTAGTCTCTTTTCACCTGATAAGTTACTCCATTCTACTTGGTTACCACCTAAGTGCCTCTTAACTGCCACTTTGTAAGGAGGCAAGTTCCCCCTTATTACCTCCTTACCCTTTGCTACTGCACAAGTTCCATCTTGCTGCTGCCTTATTGCCTTTTAACTGCCACATGTTAAGCAGACAAGTTTCCCATTATGAACATAGTAAAACTGGAGGAGACCTAATCCTGGGAAAATAATTCTTCAGCTACTGAAATTAGCCAAAATGTTCGGGAAAACATCTGGAGATGATTTAGTAATAGATGCTTACTCCTCCGCTGTCTATAACCCACCTGCCATCCCCTCTTTAGATCACAACTTTTATATAGTAAAATTCCCGCAGAGTCCACCATTATAAGTGTGACTCATGGACAAATACAGCATTGCCAACCCCTCGATAATCTTTATCCAGACTAATGGTTTCTGCCTAGACCAATATTTACTAAGTAACAAGGGCCACATTAGCTAATATATGCATACCTGGTTTTTGTAACGCACAGTAGCAGTACTCGTGCTTCAATTATCTTTTCCAGACCAATCGCTTTGGTATTCCACACATGTTGGCAACAGTAATGTGATGTGATGTTAATGTGTGTGCCTCAGTTAACGGTTGAAGAGACCTCTTGCTAGTGATAATTTACAGTAACTTCAATTGGTAATGACTCCCAGAATATGAAACAAGGTATGAAAATTGTAAATCATCCCAGTGGAATTATAAAAGCCAGGCTCTGCTCTCGTCCAGGAGACCTAACCCTGGCTTTTGAACTTCTACCTGGCAGATTATTGAAAATAAATGATTTACAGCACCGGAAATATTTGTTATACAGTGCACTCTCGTTAATTCGCGGTAATTAATGCACGAACTTCCGCGAATTACCGAAAACCGCGAATTATCCGCAATTATTTTTGTTGTTGTTTGAGTCTTCAGTCTTTTGACTGGTTTGATGCAGCTCTCCATGCCTCCCTGTCCTGAGTTAATCTTTTCATCTCTACATAGCTACCACACCCTACATCTGAGGCAATCTGTTTAACATATTCTAACCTTGGTCTACCCCTACAGTTCTTGTCCTCGACCCTTCCATCCATAACTAAGCTTGCTATTCCTGGGTGTCTTAGTATGTGTCCTACCAACCTATCTCTTCTCTTCATTAGCAGTCGCCAGAAACATCTCTCCTCTCGTCTTAATACCTCTTTGTTTGTAACCCTATCTACCCATCTGATCATCATTCTCCTGTAACACCACATTTCAAATGCTTCAATTCTCCTCTTTTCTGCTGCACCAATAGTCCAAGTTTCACTTCCATAGAGTGCCACGCTCCAAACAAAGGCTTTCAAAAATGACTTCCTAATACCTAAAACTATATTCGATGACAGCAGATTCCTTTTTTGTAGAAATGCTTTCTTTGCCTGAGCCAACCTAATTTTTATATCCTCTTTGCTTCGTCCATCACTGGTTATTCTGTTTCCTAAGTAACAGAAGTCTCCTACTTCCTTCAGCTTTTCACCTGTCAATTTGATATCCATAGAGGTTTCTGATTTATTTCGGCTGCATTCCAGTATTTTTGTTTTACATTTATTAATTTTCATCATGAATTCTTTCCGTAAGACGGAGTCCATACCATTCAAAAACTCATTCAAATCCTCAGGCTTGTCGGCCAAGATGACGATGTCATCAGCAAATCTCAGAGTTGAAATTATTTCTCCTTGAATCTTCACTCCCACTTTAAATTTTTCTCTAATTTCCTTCATTGCTTGTTCAATGTAAAGATTGAAAAGTATGCGTGATAAGTTGCAGCCTTGCCTTACTCCTTTCTGAATACCAGCTTCTCTCTCATGTCCTTCAACTCGAATGACTGCTGTCTGGTTTCTGTATAGATTGTATATCACCCTCCTATCCCTGTACTTTATTCCAAACGATTTCAAAATGTCAAATAATTTAGTCCAATCAACGTTATCAAAAGCCTTTTCTAAGTCTACAAAAGCCATGAACGTTCTCTTATCTTTCCTTATTCTACCTTCCAAAATCAGCCTAAGACTTAGTACAGCTTCCCTTGTTCCTACATTTCTCCTGAAACCAAACTGGTCTTCACCCAACTCCGTTTCGATCTGGCTTTCAATCCTCTTGTAAATTATTCTAGACAGGATCTTTGAAGCATGAGTAATCAAGCTGATTGTACGGTAATCTTCACATCTGTCAGCTCCCACTTTCTTTGGTATAGGGATGATTACATTCTTCTTGAAATCAGGGGGTACCTCACCTGTCTCATAAATCCTACACACCAAGTGAAATAACCTGATCAGACCTTCATCTCCTATGCAGCGTAGCAACTCAATCGGTATATCATCTATGCCTGGTGCTTTGTTCCTGCTTAAGTCTTCCAAAGCTCTATCAAATTCTGATCTCAATATTAAATCTCCTTTCGCATCCTCATCAATTTCCTCCTCCCTTTCCATTACATGATTCTCAATCTCCTTTCCCTTATACAAACTCTCTATGTAAGCTTTCCATCTCTCAACCTTTTCTTCCCTATCTGTTAGAGGCTTTCCCTTTGTGTCCTTAATATTACAGCACGTAAGTCTTCTTTTCCTCAAAAGTATTCTTAATCCTTCGATAAGCTGTGTCTACTTTTCCTAATTTCAGACAATTTTCTATACCTGCACATTTCTCTTTCAACCATTCTTCTTTCGCTTCCTTGCACTTCTTGTTAACCTCATTTCTCAGACGTCTGTATTCTGCTTTCCCCTTTTCATCTCTTACATTCTTGTGTTTCCACCTTTCATCCATCAATTCTAGTATATCCTGAGTGATCCACAGTTTTCTACCTATTCTTTCTTTCCTACCAATGTTTTCTTCTGCGGATTTTGTTATTTCATTCTTCAAAAGGGCCCATTCGTCTGCAATTGAAGTTTGTTTAGGGTTTTTCATTAGTCCTTCCTTTATACTCTTCTTGAACCTTTCGTTTACATCCTTCTCTTTCAGTCTGTCTATTGCCCAACTTTTTGGCTTTTGACTTTTCTTCAGTTTCTTCAACTTTAATCTGCATTTCATTAAGACCAGATTGTGGTCAGAGTTATGTCAGCACCAGGATATGTTTTACAATCCAAAATCTGGTTTCGAAACCTCTGCTTGACCATAATGAAGTCGATTTGGTAACGCCCTGTATCTCCTGGTCTCATCCATGTGTATATTCTTCTATTGTGGTTATTGAATAAGGTGTTAGCTATGACCAACTCATGCTCGGTGCAGAATTCTACCAGCCTGCTTCCTCGATCATTCCTTTCACCTAATCCGAAATCTCCTACTATCTTCCCTTCTCTCCCTTTTCCTACCACAGCATTCCAATCTCCCATTACTATAACATTTTCATCACCCTTGATATACCTCAGAATTTCGTCTATTTCTTCGTAGACCTTTTCAACATCATCATCATCAGCCTGACTGGTAGGCATATAGACTTGTACCACTGTGGTGCAGGTAGGTTTAGTATTGATTTTTGCTACAATAATCCGTTCACTATATTGTTCATAATATTCCACCCGCTGTCCAAGTTTCCTACTCAATATGAGGCCAACCCCTGCTTGGCCATTGTTTGATTTAGTGCTAAAGACCCTATAGTCTCCTGACCAAAAGTCCTGTTCTTCCTGCCAGCGCATTTCACTAATCCCAACCAAATCTAACCTCAACCTATCCATTTCCCTTTCTAAGTTTTCTAACCTTCCACTTCCTAGCAGACTTCTAACATTCCACGCTCCGATCCGTAGAATGTCAAATTTCCTCTTTGTCACTTCTGTGATGTTAACCCCCCTCTCGAGTAGTAGACATGCTAAGCTAGAGGTCGGCCTATGTGGATTATGCCTACATTAATATTTAAAATAAAAAACAGTCGTCACGTTTTGTTTCTTAGATCGTTTATTCTAATTTTCGATTACACATTTCCAAAGAAAACATTATATGAGAACGAAAATTAATCTAGTTTTTATATATAAGAGATAAGTGTGACTAGAGATGCTAGCTTGACTGTGGGAAACTTTCGGGATTTCCGTTGCATCATTCCCGCACTCGATATCAACTGGATCTCCGTATTCCTCACCAACAGTCAAATTCCGTGCTATTTCTTTGTATTTTTGTCTTAAATCATAATCGTCTTTATCGACGTCTAGCTTGCCCGTTCTAAATATCGTCGTCACAGAAGTCTACAAGCGCTTGCTTTTGTACGAGCGTAGTGGCGGTATTTTTCTCCCATGACTTGTTAACTGCATGAAGAGCATCCAACAAACACGCTCACGGTGTCGCCTAAGTTTGCGCCATTAGGCAATAATCGCTGTTTACAATACGCTGTCCGCGCATCCACCCTTCACAGCTCACAGATCAGTGTCCTTGGAGTTTGGCTGTTGGGGAAGGGAGGGTAGGTGTCGAGTGAAAGTGCATTCCTCTAGTATTGTTTGGGCTTCGAAGATGAAGGAAATCTGTACTATACCACTCGCGACAACATGCTCGTATGTTTCGAAGATTGCGCAAGTAGGTCTACTGTTCCATCGCAGAGAAATGCAGTTCCATCTTCTCGAATCTCAATGATTTCGTCTTTACGCATTGCGTCGCATCAAAATTCTTTTAAACGACTGAGAGATTGCTTTACTTAGCGTGATGATTAGTTGCTGTGAGAATTTCTATTTTAAAAATCCTCTTGGAGACCCGCGAATTAACCGCAAAACGAATTATCCGCACGCGAATTATCGGGAGTGCACTGTATATTTTTATTTCTGGCTCATTCAACGATGGCAGCCATGTTTCACAGATGCATGAGGCCTTTTCAACTGTTATTCAGGGACACACATTCACATCATATTACTGTTGCCAACATGTCTAATACAAAACACACCACATGAGACATGTAATGTTGTAATTATGTGAAAAAGCAATAACTGGCAAAACCAATGGCCTGGATGAAGATAATTGATTAATTCTTTATGAGAGGGTTTCACGACATGAAATAAAAGGGAAAGCTATTGGCCTGGATAAAGATTATTGATGTGCGACTTCCCCCACTGTGCGTGACAAAAGCCAGGGGTGTTATCTATTATCTATTATATACCGAAGGGGATATTTAACGTGCCAGTAAATCTACTGACACAGATCCCTCGCATATGCACAACCGCAATCCACCATTGGTCTGGGCGAAAATATTGGTCTAGGCAAAACCATTGTGAAACCCTCTTGTGAAGTTTTACCGATTATTGGTGCAAAACTATCCCCACTCTGTGCGTGACAAAAACCAGGGGTGTTTATATTGCAGGCCATTCTACCTAGCAATTATTGGTCTGGGCAAAAACCATTGGTTTTGCTAGGCAAAAAGCACTGGAACTTCGCACACTTTAACATCGACTTGGCGGCACTTTTTTGTTTTACGATACCGGATATGAAGTATGCACGGTACGTATGCATGGGTTGGCAATACTGTACTTGTCCGTAAATCAGGAGTATAATGGCGGACTCAGCTGCAATTTCATCTACATCTAAGTATACAGTATAAGCTGTGATCAAAAAAGGGGATGGCTGGTATGTTATAGACAGTGAATGAGTCAACATCTATTACATCTATTATTACATCATCTCCAGATTTCTTCTGACCATTACCACAGGTATTTTGGCTAATTTCAGTAGTTAATTTTTTCCCCTCGGGATTAGGTCTCCTCCAGTTTTACTAATGGATCTCTTAATACATCATTTCCAGATTTATTTCTTCATCATGACAAGAAGTATTTTGGCTAATTCCAGTAGTTAAGATTTTTTTTTTTTTTTTTTTTTTCCGTAGGATTTGCTCTCTTCTAGTTTTACCGAAGTGAAAAAGGTTAGTAATTACAATATTATTAATGTCCCCCTAGAAAATGATAATAATTGTCATTGGTTTTATATCCCTTTTAACCACTCAGGTTTTTAGAGAGGCTGGAGTGCCGGAATTTTCCCCGAAGGGGATATTTAACGTGCCAGTAAATCTACTGACACAGATCCCTCGCATATGCACAACCTTAAATGCCAGCTGACTGCGCTAGGATTTGATCCTGCAACCTTGGCAACAGCAAGCGAGAAGGTTACCGCTGAGCCATGCAGCAGTCACCGAGAAGATGAAATAGGGTATGAAAATCATATATTATCGAGAAAGCGACAAAGAAAAAGAGTGATAGGGCATTCAGAATTATTGACACGTAGGCCTACTCATGATGAAGGCTGCTGCAATGACAGCTAAACCTTTGGGAAACCATCACCGACCTGGCCCCATCCTGAAAGCCTAGATAATGAACTAGACACTGGCCGTGAAAGCCTATGATCTAAATACAGATTTTTTACTATACTTTTTCCAGACCTCAAAAGATAGTCATTCAGATCCACAGAATCATGGAATTCTTCGAACAAAACCTGTTCATGACTTTTCTCCAGCACCATCACCATAAGTTTGATATAGTCATTTGCAAATCTTCAATGAGAAACACGATAATGACCAATGAACAGGCGGGGTACAAGATATAAACACACTCTTGGAAAAAAATTACATGTATTAGTTAATTGTCACTATTAAATGGGGAAATTAACTAATACATGTAATTTAATCCACTAGTGTATTTTTGGGTAGGCCTATTGGGCATAATCGTGTTGACCGACTGAAGAGCAGCAAATGACAATTTTGTATAGGCAACACTGAAAGAATGGCTTCAAACCTCTGAAGTTTGATATGACAATTTGGTCAGAACTGTACATTAAAACTAATTGTCAGTTTAATGGAAGGGAATTATTTTAATCACACCACGATAACAGAAACTTGATAAAATTTTCGCACAGTCCTGTAGGTTGGAACACTCCTTTCACGAGATATGCAATGGTGAGGGTTTCCAATATTCACCATTTAGTTCTTAAAGAGCACTGCAGTGAATGGCTACAGCCACAGCTAGAAAAACCCTCAAAGCATGTGATAAGTGAACAATTTTTCCGGTCCTGTTGGCTGTGGTGGGCTTGAATTTTCTCACTGGCCACGACGATAATAATAATGTTATTGGCAATACTTCCCTTTAACTACTGCGGCTTTCAGAGACATCGACGTGCCGGTATTTTGCCCGAAGGAGATCTTTAGCGCGCCAGTAAATCTACTGACACGGCTCCCTTGCCTTTGCACACCCTCAAATGCCAACTGGTTGAACCAGAATTTGTTCCTGGAACCTTGAGCCCGCCCAGCAGGCTAGAAGAACCTTGAGCACAGCAGGCGAGAACGCTACTACTGAGCCACGCAGCCAGTCACTGACCATGACAACTAAACTGTCACACCACAAGTTTCCCAAACTCGAAAGTAAGATACTAAAGCAACGATAACATAGGCAATGGTTGTACATATTCCAATTAGCCTGGGACAATAAGAGCACAAAGCAACAATGGCTAGGCCTACTCTACTAGTTGGCTAACAACTGGAAATCAGGCTTTAGTATATGGGCAGGACTCCCAGGATATGAAGATCATAGCCTATATTATCCAAGTGAAAGTGTGAAAGCCAGGCTCTGCTCTCGTCCAGAGTTAACGAAAGCATAACTAGAATAATCTGATGAATCAACTAACAGTGGATAAGTAATTTGGTTATAATTCAACACTGGGTGGAGTAGCCTTAAGCTCCAGTGGGCTGGGAAGACAACTGTAAGTTAATAAGCTGAAATATACTCTCTCGAAATTTCAAAAAATGTGGTAAATATGTACATTTAAAAAGACATTTTCTCACTCTCTCATGTCACACTTACTTGTACAACTCTCTATAAGCTATTAAATAGCTATCCATGTCAATATCTCCATCATCGGTTAATGAATTGTCGAACGAGTTGCGGACAGTTTCCAAATTAAAGAAATGGTCAGGATTTTCTTCTGCAGGTGAACTGGCCATACTGAACAAATAATGTTTATGAGATGTGAATACACAACACAAAACAATTCATTGACGTGTGCAACAGCTGTCCAAAAGCCGAATGATCCTAATCCTAACCTGCACAATTCCATGCAAGTATCGTGTCCCCACCTACACCGCAAAGAACACTTCCAAAGAATATAAACTCCTTAAAACGTCAAAATCTGACACACACTTCCAATGCGCATTTTTTTTTTTTTAGGTTAGGTAATGGGCATAGCACGGATGCTCTGGACCCAGTCGCAGCCCTAAAAAATACTGTTACACGTGAAAAGTATCCAATATTTGAACTATAAACTACTGGAAAATTGTGACACAGATATACAAGGACACAAATAGGTACTAATCTTCACACCAAGCGACGTATCTTAGTGACTTACTACTTGAACACAAACATGACATCGTCACACGTAAGGGTATGGAAATTAAAAAGTAAGGGAGCATTCGTGTAGGAATCTAAGGAAGGCATGAATAACAGAAGGAATAGGAGTATGAAGGAGCACGGAAATGTGGAGAGGGAGGGGGAAACCTAAAGAACGCAAAGTATGTAGAAATGGGACTCGTTGAGTGTCAAATATAGGGCATTGAAAAATTAAATGATTAATAGTACCGATTGCCTGAGAACAGTCGCAGAGAGCCGAAGGACGAAGCTTACAGCGGGCCATATATACCGGAGTCAAAGCATGATGAAAACGTAAACGGATAATCGTAATAATATGCCGTCGAGTGCAGGATCCATTATAAAACCAAGGGTGTCTAGGGATAGTAGGTTGAATTCTATAATATAACCTGGCTTTTGTGCGTGTATAATCCTGCAATTGGTGTAACCAAACATTAAGTAATTGAGATTTGAGAATGGGGAGATAATCTGAGGCGGGGGTAGCCACATTCATCAATACAGCATGACCCAAAGCCGCATCCTTGGCCGCTTTATCCACTAATTCATTCCCCGAGAGGTTGGCATGGCCGGGTATCCAAGAAAACACTATCTGAAAGCCCGAATGATATAGGTCATACGTTAATTGTACAATATTAAATATATACCAATTATTCGTAGTTTGGACATGTTGTAAAGCCTGGAGGACACTTTGAGAATCAGATAGAATTAATGCTTTAGTGATGTTATTCCGTTTAATATATAGAAGGGCTTGTCGAATAGCAAAGGCTTCAGCCGAAAAAATTGAGAGGGTATGCGGTAATTTAAAGGAAGCAAGATAAGATAGAGAGGGGATATAAAAAGCAGCACCCGTATTCGAAGGAGAGGGAAATTTTGATCCATCTGTATAAATTGTCGTATATTGTTGATGATTCAATGCAAGATTATATACATATTTGCGGGCAATCGTAGGGGTAAGCATAGAAGACATACGAGATACATGCGAGGAATGTCTCACTACATCAGGTTGAAACATTAATACCGAGAGCGGTGCATTATAACAAATGGGTTTTCGTGTTTGAAGAATTTGTGGGCGAAAACCCGAAAGCTCTAGATAAGCCAGGAGAATAGAGGGAGGTGCATAGCGTTTGAATAAACTTTTTTGATGATATTCGGAGAGAAGTTGTAGTTTGGGAAGAATGGGTGTTGTTAATAGTGCCATTTGTCGTAGGAGATATCGTGAAGACAGATAACGTCTCCGAAGGTGAAGCGGTTGCTCTGCCGCCTCGACGAGAAGAGCTTGTGTGAGGGTGGAAGAAAGGGCCCCGAGAACAATTCTGAGGGCGGAAAATTGTAGTTTATCCAATTCATTGAGGCGTGTTTTCGGCATGACGTCATAGTAGTGACTACTGTAATCAAGGACAGATCGAATAAGATTTCTGTAAAATAACAATAATATCTGAGGATCAGCTCCCCACTTACGACGAGTTAATGACCGTAAGATATTTAATTTCTGGAACACATGAGCTTTTAAGTGAGATATTTGAGGCGTCCAGATCAACTTATCATCTATAATGAGTCCTAAATATTTTGTATGGTGTACAATAGGAATGGTACCCTGATTATAACGGATAGGCAACCGGTCACACACCCGTTTATGAGTGAAGAGCAAAGCCGCATTTTTGAGCGGAACAGTATCAAGGCCATGTGAGAACAGCCATGAATGTAATATCGTGAGAGCACGTGACATGATCTGCCGACACATATTTATATCAGAATGGGAACAATATAGGAGTATATCATCAGCATATTGTATTAGGCGGACATGAGGAAGTAAAAGCCTCTCAATCTCACTAGTATAAATAAGGTATAAGATTCCACTCAAAATATCACCCTGCGGCAAACCAGAAGACGAATACCTGTAATTTAACCCAGTAGGAAAGTTGGAAAGTGTGATATGCCTTCTTCGGAGAAATGCCGAGATGATTTTAATAAAACTGATCGGAAATTGTTGTTGGTGTAGTTTTTGCAGTAAAAGGACGGTATTCACATTATCATAAGCCCCTTTAATATCTAAAAAGACTGCTAATGTTGAGTGTTAACGGCAAAATGACAACATGACATCAAGAAGAAAAATATTCAAGGCGTCGGTAGTAGATTTCCGTTTAGCAAAGGCGTATTGAGTTTTCGGAAACAGATCATAATATTCTAAAGTCCATACTAAGCGTGTCAACAGAATACGTTGGAATGTCTTCCTAATACAGGACCCAAGATGTATACCACGATAACTTCCTGCTAAATCCGGATTTTTCCCTGGTTTTAAAATAGGAACTACTAAAAACTCATTCCAATCCTCGGGAACATTGCCGGAGGCTAAGACGGCATTAAAAACATCTATTAGAACTTGTTGTGCATTATTGGGGAGACTCTTAATGACGTGGTATGAGATATAGTCTGGTCCAGGTGTAGTAGATTTTTTTTTTGTGATAAGGCTGATTGAAATTCGGAAACAATAACCGGATGCAAAAGACAAGAAAACATATGGTTGTGTTCCAGGGATGGAAAGATAATTTCTTGTTCTACAAATTCAGGAGTCATCGTGTGATAAAATTCTACTGACTGATCATAATTCAAACGATGCAGACTTGGACCTAAGTGGCGGCGCGATAAGGTTTTTAACACAGTCCATATTTGAGTAATGGGAGTCTGGTGATGTATATGAGAGACGTATTCTCTCCAAGCCGATCTTCTTTTATCATTAAAAGACTGCTGGCATTTTGCAACAAACTGTTTATAATGGCGATAAGTATACGGAGTATTGTACGTTCTAAAAAGTCGTAATAAATGTTTGCGTCTTTTCACCATTCTCGTACATTCCTCGTCCCACCAGGGTAGTAAGGACCTGCTCTTTCCAGAGGTGCGTGCATTGGGAATTAACGGATGATAGGTGTCAAAATAGCGAACAATGTAAGTAAGTAGCAAATTATAGGAGGAACGAATCGGGGGAGCCGTATTACAATAGTGCTGTTGGATATAGGTGAAAAATTGAGCTGAATCAAAACTTTTGAAACTCCTAGTAAAAACCGGAGTATGCAAGGTATTACTAGGACGAGGAGCCGAATCAAAGGTCATCAAGATCGGATAGTGGTCACTTTGATGGAAATCAGGGGTTGTGTGCCATATAATTCGGTGGGCCAGAGAAAGGGAAACAAACGTTAGGTCAACCGCACTGGGGGCCTGAGCAGGAGGAGAAATACGAGTGGGTGAACCATCATTTAAAATCTGGAGATGAAACTGCTGAGCAGTGGTCATGATATTCCTACCCTTGGGTGTTGTGCGGACACAACCCCAGATGCGCATTTGCCAGCCGAGTAGCGTATAAGTTAATTCACTGCCGGCTGGATCGCAACACTCCTGGTCGCTTTAAAGCGACACTCCTGGTTGCTTTAAAGCGACCAGGAGTGTTGCGATCCAGCCGGCAGTGGTTAATTGATGGATAGCTCATTATCTTTCCTCATTATAACTTGAAGCCTGATCAAAACAAATGCACCGAAGCATGCCCAAAGTGTACCTTGTACCTTTCACGTAATAACCATGAGACTTAAGTGTCCTCTCGTAGTTGACGATACCGGTATCAATGTTTTGTTCGGGCGACAAATTACAGTATTTGGAATACGGTATGTTTGTTGTTGTTGTTGTTTGAGTCTTCAGTCTTTTGACTGGTTTGATGCACCGCTCCATGCCTCCCTGTCCTGAGCTAATCATTTCATCTCTACATAGCTACCACACCCTACGTCCGAGGCAATCTGTTTAACATATTCTAACCTTGGTCTACCCATACAGTTCTTGCCCTCGACCCTTCCTTCCATAACTAAGCTTGCTATTCCTGGGTGTCTTAGTAAGTGTCCTCCCAACCTATCTCTTCTCTTCATTAGCAGTCCCCAGAAACATCTCTCCTCCCCCACTAGTCTTAATACCTCTTCGTTTGGAACCATATCTACCCATCTGATCTTCATCATTCTCCTGTAACACCACATTTCAAACGCTTCAATTCTCCTCTTTTCTGCTGCACCAATAGTCCAAGTTTCACTTCTATAGAGTGCCACGCTCCAGACAAAGGCCTTCTATATTCGATGTCAACAGATTCCTTTTCTGTAGAAATGCTTTCCTTGCCTGAGCTAACCTACTTTTTATATCCTCTTTGCTTCGTCCATCACAGGTAATTTTGCTTCCTAAGTAACAGAAGTAACAGAAGTTTACAGGGTACTAAAACCAATGGCCTACAGCCAAACAAATTGTGTGGTAGTAGGTATGCGTTGCCAAGTATGATTATTAGCCATTTTTCATTTTATGAAAGAATAGGCTTAGAGATCACCTTTTGTCCGTGTGTGTGTGCGTGTGTGTGCGTATGTTTGTCTGTGTGGATGCGTGTGTGTCCCCCTCTAATAACTTCTAAACGGCTGCAGCGATTTCAATGAAACGAGGTAAGGCCATAGCACCATTTCGGCCGACCATGACGGTGTCCTTCAAATTTTCTTACGTCTCACCAATCCAACATGGTGGCTGCACAAAATATTTATCCAGCATTCAATATCTCCGAATATCAATAACACCCTGAAATTTTGTACGGTGATAAAGCGAACTACAAGAAGTTCACCTATGTGACTTTCGGAAACCTGGTAACTACAAAACCAACATGACGGCTAAGCGAAGTTGTGACTTTTAAATAGACGTTTCTCGCGATTTAACCAACAAACGTAATGAAACTTGGTACATTATATGTGTATATACATTGTAATGCACCAACATCTAGCTTCATTCAATTGTTTACATAACCTCAAGATGGCGGCTATGCGAAATATTTCACCGGCATTCTATATTTCCAAAACTATTACTGATATCACCCTGAAATTATGTACGGAGATAAAGGGCACTACTGGAAGTTCATCTATGAGACTTTCAAAAACCTGTTAACTACAAAACGAGCATGGCGGCCAAGCGAAGTTGAAAGTTTTAAACAGACTTTTCTCGCGATTTAATGATCCAAACGCAATGAAACTTGGTACAGCAAATGTTTATACACATTGTGATGCACTGGTATCTAATTTAGATCAATTGTTTACATAACCTCAAGATGGCGGATGTGTGAATTTTAAAATTAAGTTTTTATGTCTTATGTCGTAATCATGCGATCAAAGTGAAAGTTTGAATAATGTACTTACGCAAAAATATTCCTTTAATGGTACATAACTCTTAGGCCTATACTTATAACAATCCAGCATGGTGAATCTACGAATCTATTACAGCAATAAAGCTGAAATGTTGTATGTTGATAGTGGCAATTAAAATAAGTAGGATATATGAAAATAGGCTTTAGTTCTTCACGGAACTACGGTACTTGTTAAATTATCTAGTCTACAAGCTGCAGTCAAAAGCCACTAGATTCCTATGTTATCACTAGAGCAAATGTGGCTATAAATTCACAAATGTGACCTCTATTATTATTATTATTATTATTATTGGTAGTTGTTAAATCCCTATCTGAAGAAACATAATTATGAATTAGCGCACCCGTGCGAGAACTCTTGCATAATGGGTTGTGTGCGCTCCATATGTACAGACTACCCGTCCGTCTCTAGTGCTATGCGGCCTCATCGCGACACAGTTCTGTCAGAGGCTATCGTCTTGTTTATTTGTTTAAAAGCACTTTATAAACAAATACATATATTTCCGTTGACTCTTCAAGAAATGCAAGATTTTTCCTCTACTATTGAGACAATTTGGAAGATTTTGGTACAAACCACACCTTCTAACTCCCTCTGGTTTAGGAGCTTGAGTTTTGTGAAACATGCACCTTAGCGTATTATACTGCATAACTAGTGGACCCGTGCGAGAACTCTCGCATAATGGTTTTCTATATTATATATTTATCTAATTTCCCTTCCCGTAGTCACCAACAGCGAACTCTTATCTTCTATTTTCCCCGTGCACTTGCTTATGGTTTGTATAAGTTTGTTCTAGAGGTGCATCCTCTACGAAACCAACCCGGCAGCGTCTTACCGCTACCCTCTGAAGCTCTTCAATCGCCTCAGGTCAAGAGGACTTCCTCAACAATCCACCAGGAGTCGTGTTCATCGCCAGCTTACTACTCCAAGAAAAACCTTTACTTGTACAAGAAATTTTGGTTTTGCAATGTTGCCTATGCTTGTATAAACTCTTTTGTCTTATACCCCCTCTCCCTTGCTTTCCCTTCTCCTTGATCCCCTCGGTGCGCCGTTCAGCTCTTTCACTTCTTGTTCGGCCATCTAGTGTACATTGCATAGCCCTCTCAGGGCCAGTCTCCTGTTTTAATGAGACATTTTAAACTTTTTAAACCAACCGTCGCCAGGAAACATCGCCTGTTCTACATGAAAAGAAAGCTAAGTACTAAACTTCAATGTTTTTAAACATATTTTAATGGGTTTTAAAGAGCCCAATGCTTTTTAATTTAAATTCATAGACAGCGTGGTATTGCTCACTGTTGTGCAATAACCGTCTTAGCGGGATTTTCCTTTGTCTGGCTATGGCTATCTAAGCTAGCTTACTAACATGAAATTTAGTACTTCTTGTACAAAATAAATGGGAATACTTTTTCACAAAACGTAGCTTTCCACCGCGGGACCTCTCTTGCCCCATTTAACTGTCATCATTTCTGGAACTTTCTACGTAAACCAATTTTTCTAATTGGCAACTCCAGCTATCTGATATGACATCTAGCGGTAAAAATGAGAAACTTACCAAGTAGGGTACATTTGTCACCTGGTAACTGTTTGTATATGGTTTCTTGTATTGGTAAGCAGATCGTTGTAAATTCTTCGTGTCTTTATACATAAGTAATAAGTTTTACTCGTTGATAGAGTGAAAAATGAGTAAAAGCAAAGTATATTGCTCAGTTTACAGCTGTAAGTCGATATATAAGAGGGCTGCGGATATAAGTTTTCATCACTTTCCAAAAGATGCAAATAGCAATAGCCGAAAGGTGACGATACCAAATAAATATGGGCAACAGGAGTGGGTTGGACCTCTCAATGACGACAGGGCGGGTTGTTCACTGTCACGCCGAGCCAAGCCGCACCTAGACAGCCAAGCACAGTCTCGCCGAGCCAAGACAGCCAAGCCTACACCAGCCGAGGACAGCCAAGCTTCATCAGTCAAGTATCCTTCCTCGCTCCCTAGTTCATTTCCAATAACGCTACCAACCGCAATCACCTCGCTCTGCAATATCCGAGCCATTCCACTACGAGTCATATAGGCCTAATTTGACTTCGCAGAGTAAATATGTACTCTGCGAGGTCCTGCTACCAGTCCGATATTGAACACCAAACCCACCTGCTAACCATCCAAATCAAGCAATTCCTGCATCCCCCGAGGTAAATACAAGTTAATTTCATCCCTTCGCCCTACCAAGCAGCAAATAATTTCTAAAGTCTATGGTTCAGTGAGCAAACTCAAATATAGCTTTTAAACGTAACAGCGCCATGACTCGAACTGACTCGAACTGCTCAAAAACAATTACCAGCAGACAGCCGATGCTTGATAATATGCAATTGACACATAAAATCCAGTGGAACACACAAATTAGATCACGTGTATCGCACAGTTATACATATATACAATTAAAAATAACACTGTCATTATTTTAAGGACCACATTTACTGATTATAACCGAAAAATTAAAAGTGTTCCATATCAAACACGTGTTATTAAGTATTTTTACCCTACTTATCCAGACCGACCGCAGCGCCCCAAGTGTTAGTTTGAGTTGCCAATAGTCAAGAAACCGAGCATTTCCTACACCAAATAAGGGAATACGCTACCCCACCGAGGGATTACTACTGCATCAATTAACTGTTGCTACAATTCTGGAACTATTATGTGCATCTTAAAACATGTACAACGCAAGTAACATGTTAAAATTCAACTAATTGATCTCCATAACTGCAATAACTTTTCGCTTCGTAAACTTTCTGTGCTGCAATAGTGAACGTTTCCAATCCATCAATAGACTTAAGTGCAAAACAGTGGCCGTTCAACTATCAACCGCGCCGCGCTCGTTAGAGCAATAAAACTGGCCAGGACTATATCCTGAAGTTCCAATTTCCCTTTTCCCAAACTCCTTTTACTAACCAAAATTAAAATAACTATTGGGTTCTTCTCTTTTTTTTCTACGAGGTTTAGCCCAATACATCTTGTAGTATTTCTCAAATATTCACTCTGTATAAATATAAGAAGTTGTAGAAACTTCTCTTTAATTTTCTTTTCTTATCCTGCTAGCTCAGGAATTGTCAACTTTCTAAATATAAATGTATCTAATCTTTTCTCTTCAGGCTTCGTTATTACGATCTGTACATTTTGCATGTCTCACTTAGTGACTTTCAAACAACGGTAATTTCCGCTTGTAATTTTTTCTTCCTTTCCTGTTACAATCAAGAATCCAATATATTTTCTCATAGCCTTTTCGATTGCCATAAAGGCATTCTAAAAGTGCTTGGATCGTAACTAATCAAATTACCAAAGTTAAAATTGTTTATAATTGTTGTTACAAACGTTAAAATTCTTAATCGTAAGCACCCTTTTTAAAATCTTTGAAAGATTTTAGTGCTTTAACAAGTTCTAAACTTGTACACTATTGTTTGAGAATTGTAAACTTCTTATTACTAGGTCTAAGACCTTGGCATTTTATAACCAACTAAATTGTTATTCTTAACTCAAACTAAGATCAAAACCAAAGTATTGTTATTTAGTTTACCGTTCACAATTTGTTAAATAAATTATTTGTTTTCCTTTGTTCTTTATCTTTCCCGTCAGAATCACCATTAGGCAGGACTTTCTCTTCCCTGATTCTTCCTCTAAGCTTAAGCTCTCTTTGCGAATCTCTAAAACAATAAAGTCTTTACTGCTTGTTGCATTTAAACTAAAACTTCAAGTAACAACGATTTTAAAGTTTCTCTTGGTTTTCATAGCCAATTCTAACAAGCCATTGAGGCAAGTACAGCTAGCTCCGCAAGCTTCCTACTTGTAGAGATTTTCTCTCTGACCTATGGTTTGTTTTCAAGATTTAAGTTTTGTTTGAGTAAGGTTTGAGGTCTTCCTCTTTTCTAAACTTGTATTCGGCATCTTGCTGGGTAAAAGCTTAGTTTTCCTTAAGTGCAACAATTGATATTCGTGTGAGATTTTCGCAAAAAAACAATAACAACATCGCTAAAATCTTTAAAAACACTTTTTCTTTTCACTCCCTGGGAGCATTTGATTGGTTTGCCAGAGATCCAACAGTGCCCAGAAATAAAAATATCACGGCAAATTCAAATCTTTCCAGCATTTTGAAATGCATAACAAAGTCTAACCCTTTTGAAGGGAAAAACAGTAAATGACTCTCCTTTTAGCTTATTTTGTCTTGCCGGACTACCACCCGTCCCTATAGTAGTAGAATATCGGATCGAGAGGAAAGTGCACTTCCCAAGCGCTTGCAAGCAACCTCTATTCAGACTGCGCTCTCCGCTTGCCTTGTGCGAGTCCCCACTAAAGGTAGACATTTCATACAGTTTGCACGGCTAAGTTCTTTTTTATATAAAAATTTACTTAAATTTTTGTGGTGGATTCTCATCCTATCTACCAATACTTGTCTTTATGCCGAAACCTATCTCCTTTTCTCTCTTGTCATCTTCCCTTAGGTAGTGTTAATCCTCAGCAAAAACCTACCAAAAGTTGGGTCCAGAAACCCGGGAGAATCTATTTGTCAATATCTTGCAAAATACTAATATCTATTTTGAACTTTTCAGCTATAACTTTAGTGTGCAAAGCTGGTGAAAGGGAAAGAGGTCGTTCCTGCCTTCATCAGTGTCATCACCGTGCAACCTGTCCGCTGCTGCCAACCTGACAGCATATCAAAATCTCTCCATTATCGTAAGTTGCACTTCCGTTGTAATTTTCCATCATGGTACCTCCAACTCAAGCAACGGCAAAGGATGAAACTCTCTTTGCAATACGTTCTTCCTATAAAGGGCAACTTACCAGATTTCGGATCTTTCTTAGTAACTTAACTCCTGCCGATTGCAATTTAGATATCCTCTCTCAACGTTTAAAGTTGTACGAACGTTCATACGATCACTACGATCAAATCCAAACAGACATCGAAACCGTCTGCCCCGAACTTCAATCTGATAGGGACGAAGTCGAACCCTTGTACTTCAAGGGTATCGCTAGGGCCCACCAATTAATTCGGAGTTGCACAGAACCGGACAGTAAGGTCATCAATCTAGCTCAGTTCGCATCTGCTTCAGTCCATGTGGACATTCACAAACCGAAGTCTATAACTTCCCAAAATAAGCCTACCTCACTTCTCAGGCCAGGAATGTGAATGGGACTCTTTTTACGAGTTATTCCGCTCCCTTGTCCACGATAATGACGATATCCTCGCTGTCCACAAGTTTTATTACTTGCGTTCATGTCTAGAAAGCCAAGCGCTTATACTCGTGGAATCACTTCCTTTACTCGCTGACAACTATACTATCGCCTTTAATTTGCTTAAAGGGCGACATGGGAATTTACGCCTCCGGGTTGCTCGTCATATGAAGTCTTTGTTCAACCTGCCAGCGGTTAGCTCCAATGACGTCACCTCTTTAAGAGACCTGGTCGACACTATGCAACTGCATGTCAGAGCCTTATACCAACTTGAGCAGCCGGTCCAAACTAGGGACACATTCTTGATTTACCTTGCTGCATCTAAATTCGACTTCTCAACATTAAAAGCATGGGAAGTTGAGTTAGCTCATAAAGATGAGTATTCCTTCGAACATCTTATCATGTTTTTAAACAGCCGGTGTCAATTCCTCACCGCACTCTCTTTCCAGTGCGAAAGTGTTGAAGCTAGTCCTCGGCGTCACAACACCTTTGATAATAAACTTGTCTTGTCAAATGGTCACAAGCCCCTATCTGTCGAGAACAAACAAACCCGTTCTACTGACTCCGACCGCCAAGGAGATCATACTAGACCACTCAACAAGTCTTCAAAATGCACACTCTGCAAAGATTCTCACACTCTATACTCGTGCAAGTCTTTTAAAGAACTGTCCGTTGACGACAGAAGGAAATTAGTTTCTCACCATAAATATTGTTTCAACTGTCTCTCAAAAAAACATTCCGCATCTAATTGTACGTCCACTAGGCTCTGTTTCCATTGTAAAAGAGCACATCACACTCTCTTGCATTTTCATGATCAATCGAGGTCATCAGTGCCTGCATCTTCTAACTCTACGCACAGCAGTTCGGAACAAACGAGTGCGTCTTCCTGCATTTCTAATGCCAAGACTCCTCGCAGTGCGCAAGTACTATTATCCATTGTCCAATTTGAAATCCAGGATAAATCTGGCAACTGGGTTCGTGCCCGAGGTCTCCTCGACTCAGTGGCGACCCACAATTTCGTTTCTAACTTCTTAATTTAAAAAAACTGAGTCTTCCAGTAAACCCCACGTCTATTAATGTAGCCGGCATTAACAGCTTAAAAACACAAGCTTTGCAGTCCTCAAAATTAAAACTCAGAGATATTTGCCAAAGAAAGACTAATCTCCTACTGACTTGCCTCATTCTTAACAGCGTTGGCGAATACACCCCTAACCACTCTGTTGATACCTCAGGTTTAAATATTCCTTCTTACTTAAAGCTTGCCGACCCTCTGTTCAATGCACAAGGTCCCATTGACGTCATCTTAAATGCCGATGTTTTTTGGCAAAATTTGCGTTCTCAAAAGCGCTTCCTAGCTCGTGGTGTTTGTGTTCGCGATTCTAATTATGGTTGGATAGTTACTGGTCGAATCCAACATCCCAGTCCTCAAAATAAGTCGCAATGCCATTTTGTTAGTGCTGACTTGAGCTCAGTTTCTGAAAAAGAGAACACTCACTTTTCCAATCTCAATGCATTTCAAAACAGCTTGCCGAAACAATATATCAATGTCAATTACGTCACCGCTGTAAGCTACTTAATGTTTTTTGCTTTATTTCCGCACAAAATGTCAATTCAAGCCCGCCTCGCCTTGAGTCGCTTGTTTTATTGTCTTGTGTCATTCCTTGTAGCCGGTAATTGGTTAACCTTTCTATCAAAAACAATCATCACTCTGCGTCAAACCATGGCTATCAGTCATCATCGCTTCGCTGTGAGCTGTGTTTCACTTCTTACGCTGTTTAGTAGGAGGGCCACGGCCGCCTCCTTCCATCTTCCTCACGCGCGGAAGCCGTATTTGAAACCGTTTGACAACCTGGGTTCTCTAGCTTCGAGAATGATGATATATAGGACTATTTTCTTTCTCAGCTTCCCGGCTTGTCTCCACCGTTCAGGAGAATTAAGCTTTTCTCTGTTGACAACGGTTGGGTTTTGCAATTCTCAAAATTATGTTAAACTGATTAATTGCTCTGTTTCCTCTGTCTTTAAATTGGTTTTTCATGTCCAAACCACGTATGGCCACGTGCGCCCTTTCAAGTTCCGATTCGATCAATGCTTGTTTGTATTTACTTCGTCTGTTTACCTTCAAACTCTTGTGTTGCAATCTTGTTTATTTACGGACTCACGTAATGACAAGTTACTATCTATTGTCTCCACATATGACAAAGATCATCGTGTGTTCACCTTATCTGAAATTAGGCTACCTGCAAAATACTGTAAAGCAGTAGCCAAACCGGTTTGCTCCCGTGATTCGGTGAGTCGCTCACTCCCCTGCCCTGATAAACTGGTTCAGATCATTGACCTCCCTAGCTATTTGTATCTGTTATCTCGCTATACTATGTGTGTCAAGGTTATGTTTACTCATTCCGTTCACTCGTTCATACACGTAACCGATGTTTGCTCTGATTGTTGTTCAATACAATCTTTATATATCCTTGCTGCGCGCATTTCTTGCATTTTGCGTAACTATTTTGTACTATTGTTGTTTGTTGGTAAACAAACCTATATCTTCCGTATTTGCATCTTCGCATTTGTTCTTGTTGCGTCACGCTTTTTTGTTGAATTAATTATTCTTCTAGTTAATCCCTCTTGTGCGCCTTATAATCTAAGGCCATTGTTTATTACTGCTAAATTATTGGTACGTATGGCGTTCTTGCCTTTTACTCGCATAGTTTCTTCACTCATTTGGTATATTATTAGCCTTAATCAATGTACTTGTTCTTATATTCTTCGTTTATACTTGTTTCTCTTCTTTTCGCAACTTGTTGTGATTTTTATTGAAGCTTTACTTCTCGTAGCTCCTAGCTATCTCCTGATTGAAGGTGTTGTTAATTCGTGTCCCTTGACCCCGCTTGCTAATGACCCTGATGATTTGCTTCCATTAACACCTGGTCATTTCCTTATAGGCACTTCTCCTTTTTCCCCTCCCCCTCTAGTGTGGATCTCCGGCGGGGTGGTGGAGTGTTGCCCGGGAGGGAATGGAGGAGTCGGGGTGGTGAAGATCTTAACAACCAATAAGTACATTATAAGACCCATTTCTCTCAGTGCTACTACTCTTTTCAATCTTTGACATCGTGTTTCTTTTCCCTGCTGGTGTCTGGCGCCGCCCCCGAGTTTGGTGTATTTCTCGAAATACACGGTCAGTCAGAGTTATCTCTTGCTGCTCTTTGGTTTTCTATATTAATTTATTTATCTAATTTCCCTTCCCGCAGACACCAACAGCGAATCCTTACCTTCTATTTTCCCCGTGCACTTGCTTATGGTTTGTATAAGTTTGTTCTAGAGGTGCATCCTCTACGGAACCAACCTGGCAGCGTCTTACCGCTACCCTCTGAAGCTCTTCAATCGCCTCAGGTCAAGAGGACTTCCTCAACAATTCACCAGGAGTCGTGTTCGTCGCCAGCTAACTACTCCATGAAGAAGCTTTACTTGCACAAGAAATTTTGGTTTTGCAATGTTGCCTATGCTTGTATAAACTCTTTAGTCTTATACCCCCTCTCCCTTGCTTTCCCTTCTCCTTGGTCCCCTCGGTGCGCCGTTCAGCTCTTTCACTTCTTGTTCGGCCGTCTAGTGTACATTGCATAGCCCTCTCAGGGCCAGTCTCCTGTTTTAATGAGACATTTTAAACTAGACGCCAAGTCTACTTTTTAAACCAACCGTCGCCAGGAAACATCGCCTGTTCTGCATGAAAAGAAAGCTAGTACAAAACTTCAATGTTTTTAAACATATTTTAATGGTTTTTAAAGAGCTCAATGCTTTTTAATTTAAATTCATAGACAGCGTGGTATTGCTCACTGTTGTGCAATAACCGTCTTAGCGGGATTTTCCTTTGTCTGGCTATGGCTATCTAAGCTAGCTTACTAACATGAAATTTAGTACTTCTTGTACAAAATAAATGGGAATACTTTCTCAAAACGTAGCTTTCCACCGCGGGACCTCTCTTGCCCCATTTAACTGTCATCATTTCTGGAACTTTCTACGTAAACCAATCTTTCTAATAGTCAAGAAACCTAGCATTTCCTACACCAAATAAGGGAATACGCTACCCCACCGAGGGATTACTACTGCATCAATTAACTGTTGCTACAATTCTGGAACTATTATGTGCATCTTAAAACTTGTACAACGCAAGTAACATGTTAAAATTCAACTAAGTGATCTCCATAACTGCAATAACTTTTCGCTTCGTAAACTTTCAGTGCTGCAATAGTGAACGTTTCCAATCCATCAATAGACTTTAGTGCAAAACAGTGCCCGTTCAACTATCAACCACGCCGCGCTCGTTAGAGCAATAAAACTGGCCAGGACTATGTCCTGAAGTTCCAATTTCCCTTTTCCCTAACTCATTTTACTAACCTAAATTAAAATAACTATTGGGTTCTTCTCTTTTTTTCTACGAGGTTTAGCCCAAAGAGGCTCCCTCACATCTTGTAGTATTTCTCAAATATTCACTCTGTATAAATAGAAGAAGTTGTAGAAACTTCACTTTAATTTTCTTTTCTTATCCTGCTAGCTCAGGAATTGTCAACCTTCTAAATATAAATGTATCTATTCTTTTCTCTTCAGGCTTCGTTATTACGATCTGTACATTTTGCATGTCTCACTTAGTGACTTTCAAACAACGGTAATTTCCGCTTGTAATTTTTTTCTTCCTTTCCTGTTACAATCAGGAATTCAATATATTTTCTCATAGCCTTTTTGATTGCCAAAAGGCATTCTAAAAGTGCTTGGATCGTAACTAATCAAATTACTAAAGTTAAAATTGTTTATAATTTTGTCATTTAGACTTTCACGGCCCGTGTTACTATTCATAATGTTGAATTTTGGGCTTATGCCGTGTTTATTATATTAAAATTCGACGCGTTTCGAAAGAAACCATGCCTTTCTTCGTCAGGAATAATCTGGAATACGACAATGATTGCTAAGAGAAAGCAACAAAGAACATATAGAAGGTGCCCAAAGATGGACGCCATTATAGCCCCATGTTAGGGACAACGGAAAGCAGCAGTGAATTACTTTCTCAGGGTTCTGATAATAGGTAGCCAGGATTCACTGAGATTGTAGCCGGTGTCGCGGTTGAAATTATCTGGGTGTTTACGTATTTCAACCGCCTCCCTGATGATTCTGGGACGATATTGCTTTATACGGGCAAGAACATCCACTCCTTGGAACATGACATCATGGCCAGGTGTTAATGCATGATCGGCAACAGCTGATTTTATCAGGTTGAATGACCCTGATACATCTATTATGTTCCTTAATGCGAGTGCATATTGTTCTCGAAGTCTGCCCGATGTAAACCTTGCCACAAGTACAGGGAACTCTGTAGATACCCGGTTGTTGCAATTTAGGCAAACTGTCCTTAGTTGGTCGCAGGAGTTGCCTAATCTTAACAGAAGTTCCAAATACAGTCCGTATGTTGTACCGACGTAGGATTTTAGCAATACGATCCGTCGTGTTATGTATGTAAGGTAGGTAAGCAGTTCCTCTTACATCTCTTTTCTCAACTGACGTCCAATTATTATTTGTTGGTTTCAGAACCGTAGAGATCAAAGCCTTGCTATAACCGTTGCTCTCAAAGGTGGTTCGCAAGGTATTAATTTCTTCTTGTAAAGAAGACACTTCACAAATCCTCCTAGCCCGGGTAGTTAGAGTTGTAAGGATACCATGTTTCTGGGCAGGGTGATGATGAGAACTTGCGTGGAGATATCTATTGGTGTGTGTTGGCTTACGAAAAACGCTGTGTCCTAAAGATCCATCCTCTTTCTTGGTGACGAGAACATCTAAAAACGGTATTTTGCCGTCAGATTCCTTTTCCATGGTGAAACAAATAGAAGGGTGCTGGAGATTAAGGTGATCCAGGAAATGGCTAAGATTTTCCTCACCTTCCGTCCAAACAACGAACGTGTCATCCACATAACGCCACCAGATCTTCGGTTTGAAAGGAGCCGACGACAAACCTTTCTCTTCAAAGTTCTCCATGAAGAAATTAGCTACAACAGGAGAGAGAGGACTACCCATGGCCACACCATCAGTCTGCTCATAAAAATTCCCATTCCAAAGAAAGTAGGAGGAGGTCATGCAGTGATAAAAAAAAGCCTTGTGATGTCTTCAGGAAAAAAAGCCATTAATGAGAGACATAACACCATCAATAGGTACTCTCGTAAACAGAGACACCACTTCGAGACTCACTAGGATATCACCCAGCTGAAGTGTTATAGCTTTCAACTTTTCCACGAAGTGTGTGGAACCCTTAATGTACGAAGGCGTGTTACCCAGAAGCGGCTGAAGTAGTCTACCTAAGTATTTGGAAAGGGCATATGTAGGAGAACCAATCGTACTAACAATAGGTCTAAGAGGAACATCTTCTTTATGTATTTTAGGAAGACCATAGAGTCTTCCAGGAGATGCTATTCCTCCGAGACTCTATGGTCTTCCTAAAATACATAAAGAAGATGTTCCTCTTAGACCTATTGTTAGTACGATTGGTTCTCCTACATATGCCCTTTCCAAATACTTAGGTAGACTACTTCAGCCGCTTCTGGGTAACACGCCTTCGTACATTAAGGGTTCCACACACTTCGTGGAAAAGTTGAAAGCTATAACACTTCAGGCGGGTGATATCCTAGTGAGTCTCGACGTGGTGTCTCTGTTTACGAGAGTACCTATTGATGGTGTTATGTCTCTCATTAATGGCTTTTTTCCTGAAGACATCACAAGGCTTTTTTTTATCACTGCATGACCTCCTCCTACTTTCTTTGGAATGGGATTTTTTATGAGCAGACTGATGGTGTGGCCATGGGTAGTCCTCTCTCTCCTGTTGTAGCTAATTTCTTCATGGAGAACTTTGAAGAGAAAGGTTTGTCGTCGGCTCCTTTCAAACCGAAGATCTGGTGGCGTTATGTGGATGACACGTTCGTTGTTTGGACGGAAGGTGAGGAAAATCTTAGCCATTTCCTGGATCACCTTAATATCCAGCACCCTTCTATTTGTTTCACCATGGAAAAGGAATCTGACGGCAAAATACCGTTTTTAGATGTTCTCGTCACCAAGAAAGAGGATGGATCTTTAGGACACAGCGTTTTTCGTAAGCCAACACACACCCATAGATATCTCCACGCAAGTTCTCATCATCACCCTGCCCAGAAACGTGGTATCCTTACAACTCGAACTACCCGGGCTAGAAGGATTTGTGAAGTGTCTTCTTTACAAGAAGAAATTAATACCTTGCGAACCACCTTTGAGAGCAACGGTTATAGCAAGGCTTTGATCTCTACGATTCTGAAACCAACAAATAATAATAGGACGTCAGTTGAGAAAAGAGATGTAAGAGGAACTGCTTACCTACCTTACATACATAACACGACGGATCGTATTGCTAAAACCTACGTCGGTACAACATACGGACTGTATTTGGAACTTCTGTTAAGATTAGGCAACTCCTGCGACCAACTAAGGACAGTTTGCCTAAATTGCAACAACCGGGTATCTGCAGAGTTCCCTGTACTTGTGGCAAGGTTTACATCGGGCAGACTTCGAGAACAATATGCACTCGCATTAAGGAACATAATACTGTAGATGTATCAGGCTCATTCAACCTGATAAATCAGCTGTTGCCGATCATGCATTAACACCTGGCCATGATGTCATGTTCCAAGGAGTGGATGTTCTTGCCCGTATAAAGCAATATCGTCCCAGAATCATCAGGGAGGCGGTTGGAATACGTAAACACCCAGATAATTTCAACCGCGACACCGGCTACAATCTCAGTGAATCCTGGCTACCTATTATCAGAACCCTGAGAAAGTAATTCACTGCTGCTTTCCGTTGTCCCTAACATGGGGCTATAATGGCGTCCATCTTTGGGCACCTTCTATATGTTCTTTGTTGCTTTCTCTTAGCAATCATTGTCGTATTCCAGATTATTCCTGACGAAGAAAGGCATGGTTTCTTTCGAAACGCATCGAATTTTAATATAATAAACACGGCATAAGCCCAAAATTCAACATTATGAATTGTTTATAATTGTTGTTACGAACGTTAAAATTCTTAATCGTAAGCACCCTTTTTAAAATCTTTGAAAGATTTTAGTGCTTTAACAAGTTCTAAACTTGTACACTATTGTTTGAGAATTGTAAACTTCTTATTACTAGGTCTAAGACCTTGGCATTTTATAACCAGCTAAATTGTTATTCTTAACTCAAACTAAGATCAAAACCAAAGTATTGTTATTTAGTTTACCGTTTACAATTTGTTAAATAAATTATTTGTTTTCCTTTGTTCGTTATCTTTCCCGTCAGAATCACCATTAGGCAGGACTTTCTCTTCCCTGATTCTTCCTCTAAGCTTAAGCTCTCTTTGTGAATCTCTAAAACAATAAAGTCTTTACTGCTTGTTGCATTTAAACTAAAACTTCAAGTAACAACGATTTTAAAGTTTCTCTTGGTTTTCATAGCCAATTCTAACAAGCCATTGAGGCAAGTACAGCTAGCTCCACAAGCTTCCTACTTGTAGACATTTTCTCTCTGACCTATGGTTTGTTTTCAAGATTTAAGTTTTGTTTGAGTTGGGTTTGAGGTCTTCCTCTTTTCTAAACTTTTATTCGGCATCTTGCTGGGTAAAAGCTTAGTTTTCCTTAAGTGCAACAATTGGTATTCTTGTGAGATTTTCGCAAAAAACATTAACAACATCGCTAAAATCCTTAAAAACACTTTTTCTTTTCACTCCCTGGGAGCATTTGATTGGTTTGCCGGAGATCCAACAGTGCCCAGAAATAAAAATATCACGGCAAATTCAAATCTTTCCAGCATTTTCAAATGCATAACATAATCTAGCCCTTTTGAAGGGAAAAACAGTAAATCACTTTCCTTTTAGCTTATTTTGTCTTGCCAGACTACCACCCGTCCCTATAGTACTAGAATATCGGCTCGAGAGGAAAGTGCACTTCCCAAGGGCTTGCAAGCAACCACTATTCAGGCTGCGCTCTCCGCTTGCCTTCTGCGAGTCCCCACTAAAGTTAGGCATTTCATACAGTTGGCACGGTTAAGTTCTTTTTTATATATAAATTAACTTAAATTTTTGTGGTGGATTCTCATCCTATACCAATACTTGTCTCTATGACGAAACCTATCTCCTTTTCTCTCTTATAATCTTCCCTAGGTAGTGTTAATCCTCAGCAAAAACCTACCACTCGTATAGTTAAACCGCGAGAAACGTCCATTTAAATATATAAATTTCACATCTCCGCCATGTTAGAATTTTGCTGAACAGGTTATTGAAAATACCATAGGTGAACTTACGTTTATATCCTTTATCAACATACACAATTTCAGTTTGATTGCTGTCATAGATTAATAGATTTTTGTCGGAGTAAATGGCAGGAGAATGACAACTGGGCGTATTTGCTGGATAAATTTTAATACGAACATGGGTCACATACAGGCGTAATATAAAAAGTAAGACAAAAGAATCAACAAGGACATTATAGTACCTAAACTTTAGAGATACTGTTTTTTAGAGTTTATTATGACGCCATTATTTTGTGACCATTTGGTTAACTCTTCTGTAACGGAGTCAGCAAATTGCTGTAAGACCTGCTTAGTTTCACCTTTTCTAACGAGTGTTGTATCGTCCGCAAACAAAATTTCCTTATGAGAACGAATGTTTTGTGTTATATCATTGATATATAGAAGAAGGAGTAGTGGGCCCAAAACCGATCCCTGGGGTACTGCAAATTTAATAAGTCCCCCATTGGACAATGTTTCATTAAGTAATTTGGTTCCATCATCCTTGTGTCTCAAGCTTACTATTTGTTTACGCCTTGTCAAGTAAGACTCTATCCATTTATTATCTAGACCTCTAATACCATATTGATTTAGTTTAGTAAGGAGGATTTTATGGGCAACAACATCAAATGCTTTCGATAAATCCAAGAATAGGCCAGTTCCATGTTCCTTATTGTCAATTAATTTCAGTATACTATTACTACATTCATAAATTGCTGTATGTGTAGATCTTTCCGTTCTGAATCCATGTTGTGAGTTTAATAGTATTTGATTTTTTTCTATTAAACTTATCAGTCTCTTATACATGATTTTTTCCACAATTTTTGCAATACCAGTTGGTAAGGTAATAGGACGATAGTTATCTAATTCATCTTTTGAACCGTTTTTGTGCACTGGAATTACTTTTGATAACTTCAAAATATCCGGGTAAATTCCTGAGAGGATTGAACTCTTTATTAGGTGCGTAAGTGGATTTAATATATTTTCAGCACATTTCTTTAAAATTGCATCAGGGATGCCATCAATGCCAGCACAGAATTTATTTTTTAGCTCTTTTATAACTATTCTTACCTCTTCGCTTATGACATGATTTATAAATAAAGAATCACTGTATATATTTATTTTTATTAGAATTTAGTGTATTTACCTGTGATTTATTTAATAAATTTTGTGGAATGTCCGGAAAATAGTCATTAAAAGTGTTTGCTATTTCCTCTGGATTATTAATCACTTTACTATTGCTGGTCAGAGTAATGTTCCTTTGTATTTTAGCAGATTTTTCAGTTTCTTTCTTTATCTCGGACCACATTTTTATTAGATGATTGGGAAATAAAATTATCATTATGCATTTTCTTTTTTAGTCTTATTACCTTACTTAATATGCTAGTGCATTTTATAGTATAAATTTAATTCAGGTGTTGTGTGGTATTGTTTATATAATTTGTGTAGAAATGTGTTTTTTGCATGAATTTCTAATCCCTGTTGTTCTCCAATTGCTAGTTTTGTTATTTTTAATAGTTCTTTGTTTAAAGGGGAATGCTGTTTCAAAATTGTGTTTAAGGGTACTGTTGAATGCATTAAATTTATCATTTACATTTTCTAGTTTATAAATTTCTGACCATGTTTCCTTATTTAATAAGTAATTGAAATATGTAACATTTGTTTCAGTGAATGACCTGCACTTTGATTTTATTCCTTTATCATCATTATTATTGATTGTTTCGGGTACTTCAAAACTCAGTATTTGTCCATGGTGGTCACTGAAACCCGGACAATAGACTTCTATTGAATGGTGATATTTATCTGTATTGATAAAAATTAGATCAGGAGTGGTTTTACCAAATATTGTTATTCTTGTTGGGGTATTTACTGTAGGTTCCAGTCCATAGGATATTAGTCACTGTGTTAATAATTCACAATTTCTATCACATTTTAAGAAATCCACATTTACATCCCCACAAATTATTATATCGAAATTACTTTGCTCATGTCATTGAGTAACCATTCTTATTTGTCTATAAATAAACGAAAATTTCCTGACGGAGAACGGTATACGCATACAATTATTAACTTAAACTGTTGTATTTTTATGGTAGAGAATTCGAAATCCTGTTCCATAATTAGATAATCATAAGCTGTTGACTGCTAAGGATCTAAATTATTTCTTAAGAAGATACAAGTACCACCATGGCTAATATTTGATCTAGAGTATTTACTAGCTAGTATATCCCCTGGGAATTGAATTTATTCGAGTTGTTCCTCTTTCAGCCAATGTTCTGAAATACATAGTGATGAGATGTCTTTAAGTTCATTTTTAAGCATAGATTTATGTAATCAATTTTATTATAGAGAGACTGTCCATTCTGGAGGTAAATTTTAAATTTATTACTTTTGCAAGCTTGTGTTGGTGATTTATTTACATTATTATCATAATTGTTATTATTATTGTTGCTAGACAAATCCGAAATACCATTGTTGCACTCAGTTAAATTTGACATCAAAAGATCTGAATGCCAATCCTCACGTTAGGCTTCTTTTACCAGTTTCCCTGCTTCCACTCTAAGGATATTACTGTTGAACTATTCTTACCATTTGAATTTACAATTTTGCATATTTCATCACTAAGATACTCTTTTCCTAACCTATTTAAGTGTAGTCCATGCCGAGTGTGGAACTCCCTGACTAATTTACTTACATCTATAATTTGGACATTTGGAAAACTCTTACATATTTTATGAATTTTTCCATTTGGAGCCCCTATTTCTACATTTACATATGATTTGGGAATTAAGTCATATCTGCGGAATGTTTACAATGGTGACATTTGTGTTATGCATGGATGGCATGATTAACTTTTTACTCCCGTTTCTGTACATGTCGTTTGCTCCAGGGGTGATAACAGCAAAATCCTTTGAAGTTAGGGACGCTCATTCACCTGCCATCCCGCCCGTGACCGCTGCAATGGGAGCTCCTGGTTTCACTGTCGGAGTGACCTCCATGTTTGCACTTCTCTCCAGAACGTTTGCTGCTATATCTCGCCCGTGACTATCCGCAAATAGCCGCATCTTCCTGAATTTTATCTTATCACTTTCTTCTTTTCTTCTTGAAGAAAGTCATCATTCTCTTCGACGAGCGCTCCAAATGAATTTGAGACGGGAATTTCATTTACTCCATTTTTAGGCCTAGGCTTATGCAATCTTACACTACCAGCAACCACTGTTGACCAAGTTTCCCTGCTTTCTTCTCTGTTTCCTTATAATTTATTTATCTATTCCATTAACTTAGCAATATCTTCCTTTAGCAGCTTTATAATTTCATCTTTCGAGGACAGTTCGTTTCTCAGGTTATGACATTCACATGCCGGTTCCGATACATTACGACAATCGATTTCACTCTTCTCCTCATTCAATTTTACCTGAGATCTTGTGATGATTTTATTTGAATTTTTTACTTTTATTTTGCACGACGGGCATAAATCCGTAACGGTTACACTACCTGACGAAACACTAACACTGTTTACTGACGTCATACTAGAGATCTAAGTTAGCCTAGGTGTTAAAACCAAATTTCACAAAATTTATTTTAATTATTACTACCTAAATGATTTAATCTAATTACCTACCGTACTGATAAACGAGAATGAGAAATACGTAAATCTTCCAATCGGGTGAAATCTCGTAAAAGCACCACTGCTCTACTTGGCTCAAACAGTGATTGAAGAATTCACCGAATCTTTGGATACACGTTCCCACAACATAGTTTAAGTTTACCGGTAATAAATTTTCAATAAGTATTTCTAAATACTGTCAATATTCCGTATTTCACTTGACCTAAGGAATGTGACTTCATAGATTTTACACCTCTGTTATAATATTTTACCACTTTTATCTAATATTTACACTAGCTGCTATTTCACTACACTTTCACTGTGACGCCATCTTGCCGCGAGTCGAATCAACTAACAGTGGATAAGTAATTTGGTTATAATTCAACACTGTGTGGAGTAGCCTAACGCTCCAGTGGGCTGGGAAGACAACTGTATGTTAATGAGATGAAATATATTCTCTCAAAATTTCAAAGAATGTGGTAAATCTATACATTTAAAAATACATTTTCTCTACTCTCTCATGTCACACTTACTTGAACAACTCTCTATAAGTTATTAAATAGCTATTCATTTCAATATATCCATCATCGGTTAATGAATTGGCTAACGAGTTGCGGACAGTTTCCAAATTAAAGAAATGGTCAGGACTTTCTTCTTCAGGTGAACTGGCAATACTGAATAAATAATGTTTATGAGATGTGAATACACAACACAAAACAATTCATTGACGTGTGCAACAGCTGCCCATAAGCCGAATGATCCTGAACCTAACCTGCACAATTCCATACCAAGTATCGTGCCCCCACCCACACTGCAAAGAACACCTCCAAAGAATATAAATTCCATAAAACGTCAAAAATCTATCGTATATCCTGACACGCAATTCTCATTGCGCATGTGCGAGCCGAGTAGCGTATAAGTTAATTGATCGACAGTTCTTTATAACTTGAAGCCCGATCAAAACAGATGCACCGAAGCATGCCTAAAGTGTACCTTATTACTTTCACGTATTAACCATGAGACTTGAGTGTCCTCTCGTAGTTGACGATACCAATGTTTTGTTCGGGAGACAAATTACAGCATTTGGAATATGTTTACAGGGTACTAAAGTCAATGGCCTACAGCCAGACAAATTGTGTGCTACGGTAGTAGGTATGTGTTGCCAACTATGATTTTTAAATTATCTACAAGTTGCAGTCAGAAGCCAGAAGATTCCTATGTTATCACTAGAGCAAATGTGGCTACAAATTCGCAAATGTGTCTATTATTATTATTATTGATAGTCGTAAAGTCCCTATCTGAAGAATAGTAAATATAAATTAGCGGACCCGTGTGAGAACTCTTCTATAATGGGTTGTGTGCACCCCATATGTACAGACTACCTGCCTGGCCCTAGAGCTATGCGGGCTGTACGCGACACAGTTCTTCCAGGGGCTAGCGTCTTGTTTATTTGTTTAAAACACTTTATAAACAAATACATATATTTCCGTTGACTCTTCAAGAAATGCAAGATTTTTCCTGTACTATTGAGACGATTTGGAAGATTTTGGTACAAACCACACCTTCTAACTCCCTCTGGTTTAGGAACTTGAGTTTTGTGAAACATACACCTTAGCGTATTATACTGTATAATAAGATATTATATAATAAGATATTTTGTCGTCAAATTATCGGAGCGACGCTACACTCTCTTTAAATGGCAACACTGCGTTTGTGGGAGCAAAGCGAGGTTCTGTGTGCTTTAGCCTATTTTCATTTATGAAAAACAAGTAGTACCATGAAGAATTAAATAGCCTATTTTCATATATCCTACTTACATTAATTGCCTCTATCAACATACAAATTTTCAGTTTGATTGCTGTTAGAGATTCGAAGATATTGAGAACCATCTAAATATTTCGGATGGTCACCATGTTGGATTTTTATATACGGTATATAGGACTCAGAGTTATGTACTATTACATGAAGATTATTGTGTAGATGTTTTATTCAAACTTCAATCGCATGATTAGGACACAAGAAATAAAAACGAGATTTTAAAATTTCGCTCAGCCGCTATCTTGTAGTTATGGAAATAATTTAAATGAATTAGATGTCAGTGGATTACAATTTAAACAAGCATATACCCCACCAAGTCTCACTGCACTCGTATGGTTAAATGCGAGAAACGTCCATTTAAATATATAAATTTCACATCACCGCCATGTTAGAATTTTGCTGAACAGGTTATTGAAAATACAATAGGTGAACTTACGTTTATATCCTTTATCAACATACAAAATTTCAGTTTGATTGCTGTCATAGATTAATAGATTTTTGTTGGAGTAAATGGCAGGAGAATGACAACTGGGCGTATATGCTGGATAAACTTTTAATACGAACATAGGTCACATACAGGCGTAATATAAAAAGGAAGACAAAAGAATCAACAAGGACATTATAGTAACTAAAATCGCCACCAAGGGCGTCGCGCTTCTCGCCGCTTAATTCAAACCAAAGATCAGTTGTTGTATTATATATTTCTAACACACCCACTTAAACCAATAGCTGATCTAGAACGTAACAGACATTTGCCAACCAGAATTCAATCATTGAGTTCCCTACATAAACATAATACAATTTCTGAAAACATTTTTGAACACAATGTATACCGGTACTTTAAGTACTAATTAATAATTCAATCCCATTCCTTGGGTACAATACTCATGTTTGTTTTAGGCTGAGGTTTGGTGAAAATATCTGCAATCATTTCTTGTGTGGACAAATAGTGCAATGAAATGATTCTCTCTTGAACCTTTTCCCTATTGAAATGATGTTTGGTTTTGATGTGTTTAGTGCACCTATGAAAAACATGATTCTTTGCACTTTGACTGTCGTTATACAAATCAATTTCTTGATTAAAATCTATCAACACACTCTGCAAATCACATTTACCTTTAACAAATTCTATTTTTATTGGACCTTAATTATAACCAATCAAATCAAACATCAGTGTCTTAAGATAAACTGCTTCCTTCGCAGCCTCGGACAAAGCTACATACTAAGCCTCAGTCAATGAGGTAGCAACTTGACCTCTACTAGCGAGCTTCCCATGATATGGCAGCATTAGCAAGCTTGAAAGAATAACCAGTACCGTATATGACTTACTATCACTATCTGTGGAAAAACAAGCATCTGCAAACCCTACCAAATCTAAACCAGTGCTCTAAAAATGAGCTCTTGGTTTATCGTACCTTTAAGATACTGAAATACCCTGTTGGCTGCAAGGCAATGCTCCTCACTGTAGCAAGAATTAAACTGACTTAAATATGACAATGCATAGGCAATATCTGGTCTAGTACACACACTCGAGTACATAAGTGAACCTATCAGCTGCTGATAAGCTTTATCGTCCACTTTTTTGGCTTATGCAATTTCATATTTACATCCATATGGGTACCGTTTGGATTAACATCAAACATCTCAAACTTATTGAGCAGATTCTTTATGAACTGTGTCTGAGAAATTTTGAGTATACTGTTATCTGAATCCTTTTTATTTTCATACCAAGATCCTGAGAAGCAGGTTCAAGATCTTTCATCTTGAAATTTTGTTTCAAGACATATTTTAGTTTGCAAATTTCCTGTGGATTATTGTGAAACAAAGAAAACCATCAACATACAGAGTAACAAGGATTACAGTACGGTATTGCCGATACTCTTTCTATGAACAAATTCCTCATTATGACTGTTTGTGTAGCCCAAAGCAGACAGAACTGTATGAGCCTTTCTGTGCCACATATGTGCAGCCTGCTTTAGTCCATAAATGGCCCTTTTGAGCAAACAAACCTTGCCTTCCTTTTCCCATCACCTGGAAGCCCTCTGGCTGACACATAAATATTTCCTCCTGTAACTATCCATTGAGAAAAGCAGTCTCAATGTCTAGATGATCAATCTGTAAATTTAATTCAACCGCTAAAGCAAACAACGTTCTGAGTGTGTCATGCCGCAAACTGGCGAGAATGTCTCAACAAAGTCAATGCCCAATCGCAGTGTAAAGCCCTTTGCAACCAACCTTGCTTTAAATTAATATTATCACCATTTGTATAACGCTTAGCTTTGAATACCCACGTATTCTGTACAACTGTTGAATTTGGTGTTTTCCGTGCAGGAGACCTGCTGACAAGATTTGCAGCTGTATTGAAAGCTTCTGCCCACATCCGTTTGTCACTTCATGGCTTTATGCCTTTCCTTAGAGTAAGGTGATGACAAGACTTCACTTACTGTACATAGTTCATTTGGATCAGAACAATGAGTGTAATGCAGAATATAATCGGGATATTGTCTTGGTCTTCTTTTTCGCTGGGGGTAGCGACGCGCTTCCTCACTTTGCTGTGATGGATTGTCTTGATGATCAGGCTCAACTTCCACTTGTTCATCACGCTGTGGAGCTGGATCTGGACCATCCCTATCACATGCAGTCAATAGTGGTTTGCTGACTTCAGTGTTTATGGGTATTATTGTATGCTCTGGTACCACTGGAGGATCCGTTAGAACAGAGAAAGACATCTCATCAAAAATCACATCTCTCGCTGTGATTAATTCATGGGTTACTGGATGCAGGAGCCGGTACTCCTTTTTCTCGTCCGAGTACCCAACAAATACCATTCTCTCAGGCTTGGGATCAAGTTTTCTTCTCAGCTGATCTGGAACATGAACGTAGGCATTACAACCAAACACTTTTAATTGCGTCAGGTCTACATTCTCTCCAGTCCACATTTGTTCTGGTGTTGAATTTGGTGTTTTCCGTGCAGGAGACCTGTTGACAAGATATGTAGCTGTATTGATAGCTTCTATCCACATCCATTTGTCATAAGCTGCACCTTGCATCATGGCGAGTGCTCTCTCATTCAGAGTCCTGGCCATGCGTCCTGCAGTTCCATTTTGCTCTGGCGTGTACCTTACTGTTAGCTGATGCTTGATGCCACGCTGTTTGAAAAACTCATCCATAGCTTTATTACGATACTCCCCACCATTGTCAGAGCGTATGACCTTGATTTTCCTTTCACACTCAATTTCAACAGAATTAGCAAGTTGTTCAAAGATTTCTCTTACCTCACTTTTCCTTTTTAGAAAAAAGACAAAAACCTTCCTCGTATGGTCATCGATGAAGGTGAGAAAATATCTGGCTCCTCTCTAGGATTCCTCAGGCATCGGTCCACACAGGTCACTTTGCAACAGGTCCAGTCGGTTCTTGGCTCGATGTTAGGTGGTCTTGATGGACTGTCGAGCTTGTTTCCCTTCTATACATGGAACACATAGCTGCTTTTCACCCAAAATGTCAATACCAGTAGCCAAACCATTTTATAACAAATCCATCCCCACGTGATTGAGATGGCCAAACCTTTTTTTTTGCCACAACTCTCTAGAATTAGAACTTTTTGAACAAAAATTTTTAGCATCACTTAAACAAGTCACTGCTGATGCATTTGCACTTACAGAACCTGAGTTATTTAAGACATAAAGCCCATTTGACTCTTCAATCAATAATTGCACATCACCTGTAATTTGACAGTCATTGTCATGAAACACTTTACATCCTTCTTCATCAAAAACAATACATGACCCTTTTTAACAATACTGGTCACGGAGAGTAAGTTTGATCTAAGATTAGGTACATACAAAACATCGCTCACCTTTGTAAAAACATTTGCTTGTACTGGAACATCACCTATGCCGCCACTATACGGTTTACAACCATTTGCTACGGTGACTTCATATCCAACCTCCCTTTTATCATCAAACTTTGACATCCAATCTACTCAACCAGTCATGTGTTTGGAGGCTGTGGAGTCCATGCACCAGCTGTCTGCTGAGTGGGTATCAACTCCAAGTACTGTGAGCAGAGCCCTACTCTTCTTCCTTTCTTCTTTCTTCTCTAGTGGCTTGGCATCTGCTCGATGTACTGCTGTCTTGTTTTGGTGTTTGCAATCTTGTTTCCAGTGGCCAAGATTGCGGCAGTTCCAACAGAACGGTTTCTTGGTTTTATTATTCTTGAATCCACTCCTGTTAGTGTAGAGTGCTGTTTCTTTGCTGGAGCTGCGTTTGTCTTCCTGGAGCAGTTTACATTTCACAAAGTCACTAGTCAACTCTGCGCCTGAATTTTCTAATACCGTATTCATAGGTTCATAGTCATCAGGTAGTCCCTGTAAACTTTCGAACTCAAATAAATACAGTACTATTTTATATACCACACATTTTACCCATACGCTGGCCGATCACTATGGCATCAACACGATACTGTCATTACTGACCATAATTGAAACAGAAATTCATCATCGCATATATGCATATTGAAAACTGTTCATGTTTCATGATCAAAGAATATCATTTTTACCAACAAACTCACCTGATATCAATCAATTTCGTATTCTCACTGCAGTCTTTAAATTCCTATTCGTGATTGTATAACACCGCATGTTTAGCAAACGAGTATTCCGACATTACAGACTAAGTCAGAACAACTCCGCAAACTAAATCTGAATAAATTCGCGTTCAGACATTCACAACATCAGCTCGAAGGCAAGCAATAAATCTGACCGTGACACATACAATAAATCAGACAATAAACAGAAAATAAATCAGCAATTCGCTACAAAAAATCAGCTAAAACAATCAGAAGCTTTTCATCTGTTCCAGCTCTTAAATTGAGGTGGGGGTCTCATGACTATTTACCGCATGCTAGGCCCGCAGCCAACCACCACGAAAGCGTCACACACTAACTGGGCTAGTGGTTACAGTGGTGCCGCATAGTACCAGGCGCTCTACCCAGCCCTTGACGAATGTCAAAGACACAAATATACACGTATTTCCTTGCTAATTAGCTGTGGAAGGATGTCAACAGAATTAAGCAACCTACAACGGCTCGGTGATCAGCATACCTTCCAGCCATGAATAAAATATATAATATTACAATAAAATGATCAACTCCTGTCGCGAATCCTTGCAAACACTTAATCAAATGAAATGATAATATGATATGGATATATAGGTTATATATTGAGCCTGGATTCTCATTTTCGAGAATGTGGAATTTGGGAAAACCTCACCAAGAATCTCTTACCGCCGAGGAAGCGAACAGCAAGAAATTATGAACGTACCCTACTCACCGGAACACAAGACGTCAGCAACCTGACAAGGCCAGGAGGATTATATTTATTATTATGGAATTCAGCTGTACTGGAAAAGAAATTACTTGTAAATCGTGTACCGGTACTGTACCCAAAAATACCTACTCTTTACCTGTTGATATCCCTCGATGGTAACTGGATCGTAGAACCTGAAAACCCCCGGCTCAAAAAAATCCCCAGATCCTACCAACAGGGGAAGGGAGTATCAGGGTGCAGCAAATCCAAACAGAGGTGGCATTAAGCAAGACCAAAGCATAGCAGCAAACTGCTCTAAGAACACGAGAATCGTGGGAAATCACCCTCTCAGGAGTGTGGGAAACTCTAGAAATATCTAGCTGTGGCCCTCCTAATGCGACCTCTTTATACTTCTGTAAATCATCACATCCCGCGATTAAAAGAAATGACAAAAATATTTATTTCCAAAAAGAAAATCTGACAGAAGGTCAGACCAAAACGTCCTTGGCTGGACACAAAAACAAAAAAGTAGGCACTAATATCATGCCAATAAATGCATCAGCAGTCCCCATGGACCAAGAATGCATTTGACCCTCAATTGAAATTATTAATAATATGAACAACAGGTGATCCAATAAGAAGCAAAAAAATCAAAGAGATCACCTTTATGGTTCTTCCACCGATTCCATCATTATCAAACACGCGAATTAATTCATATACATATTTACGTATTTACAGCGAAATCATTGTTAATATTATTACACCCTCAGATGTAAATGCCTTCCCAAACAGGTAATTCTGCACTCCTCATTGGTGCTTTGTCATAACTGATATTGTATAAATTATATTGCCTTAGCAATGTAGTCAAAATCTATTTTATCAATCAAGCACTTATGCTAAAAAGACCTGAAATTCGTAATTCAAAACTCCGAAGATTCAATAATTTCTCAGTATTAATGTACTTATTTAAATTCATTCAGAATTTATAGTATATCGATCATGAATCATATCTAACATTTGCTTAAATCTTATAAATTGAGTACAACCGAAGAATTAATTAAATGGGGATGCCACACGAAAACAAACTCTGATGCTTGACAAAAACTAGATCCATAATTGGAATTACCAATTTATCAATACATCGTAACAAGAAATGCAAATGAGAACAAACACCATGTTCTTTCAAAACATTCGGAAATTAGTATAACCTTGCACTGAAATACTGTCATTATAATGGTCACTCATGACTTCGATTTCTGAATACGGGTGGGCATTACCACCAACATCACAAAGTTTATATTTTTATAATCGCATTACACATTATGCTTTCACAAGCATCATAACATTAACGTACTTCAACGAGTACTACCGTAAATATATTATACGCCCATTGACGTTTCTTCACACATTATCACCCACATGGTGATTATTTTATTCAATAACCAGTATTCAGATATATTCAGCTGTGTTTCTTAACTATGTGTTTTCTCATTCCAATGTATCATAAATTTAACATGAGTGGCTACTTAATCAAGTCCACTGGATTACAAAAAGCTTGCCTTACAGAGTTGTATTTACAGTTACATAAGAATACGCTTCCCCTTAAAGTTAATCCCTGGGATTTATCTCAAAAAGATTCTTGTTCTTCAAATAGTACTCTTAAGCAACGTTCTAATCAAGAAAAACTCGAAAGAATGAATCAAAATTCAGTTATAGCAATATTAATTAATTTAAAGATCATCAAGGTGTATCCAAGTACACGTGGCTACAAAATCAAACGTTTAAGTTTATCAGACGAAAATAGAAATGTCCCCTCAAGAGAATTCACGAAAATCAGACTGGGTCTACAGCATGTATCCAAGTAACGACTCAAGTTAACTCCTGTTGACACATAAGAATCCAGTATAACATCGTTCACTCTCAAGAGAAAAAATCCCCATTCTAAAAGAATGATCAAACTTCACATTCTATACTGTATTGTAATAATTATAATGCAAGAGCGCATAGGCAAATTCGAATCTCGCAATTGTCGAACACAAAGATAATAGAACGACAACCCCTCAAGCCAGAAAAAAACAAGAAGAGCTCCAAAAAATGGAAAATATCAAATCCACTAAAAAATCCCTTCCGGAATAACGTATATTTCTTCCCCTATGTAGATCTGTTCTCCACAATCAAGAAGTTCGGAATAAATTTAATGAATTTAATTAATTAAATGATTAAGCTGAAAAATAAACAATCAATTCATAATAAAATATTATGAAATGAGTGCACCTGAATAACCAGGCCTAAACTCGACTGCAAATGAAGTCACACAGACCATGGGACGGTCATGCATAAACTTCACTTCACAGTCATACTACTCAAAATGTATAACAGGTGGCAATGTGTTTTCACTGGACTATCTACTTTGCAACGCTACGTGAAAAAAATATTCCTCTACCTGGCTGAAGACTCTCGAAGGCGATATGAAGCGTGAGAATGCCCACCAACTGATTCCAACATGGTATAGCAGGACTGCACGGATCCATTCCAATTTCCAATGAACGCACTGGGAATTTCTTACTCCAATGTCCCAAGTCCACTGATGGTAAACGAACTGCTTCCTCATCTCTGAAATTGTCCAAGCCCGAATTTCGAGTAGTTCCAACCCGGCCCGAAAATAAATCACGCGCGCGTATGCAACATCGCGATAATCAGGTGGACACATGACGGTAGCCTGAGTTATTTTCGGCTACATGTTACCAAAAGTTTATGTTCCACAAGCCAATAGCCCGCATCGCGAGTAGGCTATGTTCCACTTCGCAGACAGCATTGTAGTCACTCGTAACGTCCACTGCATTTGCTTGCAGAGCGGTGTCCACACTTAATTACCTAGCCGCACATGGCTAATATGTTTATACACATCGAAGACATCTCTCCCAACACCTCAGGTTTCCATGCACTATGCATGGTTAAATATCTTCACTCGGAATGTACATGACGTTGAATTGCAATAGTCTTGGTGTGAGTAAAAGGAAGAACACCTTCTCAGTGAGCATAGGCTTCAGTAACAAGCCCCATAATGTATCACTGCACTTCGCTTCTCATCTACACATGCATTTAAATAACATGAAAAGAGACGGATTCCTATAACTGAATATTGCCCGCATACAATGCCAGACACTCTGTAAATTCAAGTTCTTATTCGACACTGAACTTGATGTATATTGGCCCCAATACGTCACAACACGAAGTATAACCATAAACTGGCCACGCCGTGAACTTGTGATAACTTGGCACTTTTTCTTGCTGCCCGAAACAACATAGCGATACGAATCTTTGCTTAGATGTACCTTCGTCTGAGTTTAAAAATGATCTGTCTGTGGCCCGCATGCGTTCGCTCGCAGGCCACAGCTGGCACGCTGTCACTCCTGCGCATGACGTAACGATCTATCTGTGATAGGTCGATATATTAACTCCATATTCTTGATGTTAAAAAGGCTATTTCCATAAAGGCAAGACAGCACTGTCTCTCTCTCTGCTGTAATATCGTACTTCAATATACATTTGATATCATAACTGTGCCTTATTTCCATATAATGTTCGAATATAAATGTCAGTCTTCCCACTACTGCAAGGATCAAGATTTCCCGCGCTACTCGTGGTCTAAAAGAGAAACACTCTTCCGAAGGTTGTCGATGAGACTCCAGCTGAGCCAAATGATCACATGGCTATTCGCGCACTCCAAACTAGGTCAAAACCTGTCATTTGCGGCAGCGGTTCGCAAAGGAAAATGTACCGTAACGCAGACCAAAAAAAGTAAACGGTACAGTACGCAATATGTTAAAATTTTTGGAAATATTCATCAAACTCCAGAAGGTAAAATTACTAAACTCAGTGTTAATTTGACCATTTTCTCTGGACATCGTGGGCGGCCATTATGCCGTGCGTCAGTGCATCCCATCGTTCGGAAGTAAACGGGTTGAACGAATCCGCGCCTTGATAATCGAACTCCATGTTATAAGAATCGTGTCAATTCTCGTAAAAAAAAGTTTATGCCTTAGGCAAAGCGAAATCGGGAATTATTATTATGTGCAGAGCACAGTGAGATAATTATTTAACTGAACAGTGGAATTTTCGTGATAACAGACATTTTACGTCCGAGAAACGTGTGCTGTAGTAGCGCCATATTAATATAATTTTGGGTGGACAAGTAAATCCTCAGATAGTAGATTTTGGTTGCGAAATACCGTTACCATTTATTTTCTTTTTAAATACGGAAGATCGTGTGGTTCTTCACGGCTAAAGTTGCCAGTAAAATTTTTGTCAGAGCGCTAGAAAGTACTGCAGTAGACTCTGTGAAAAGGCAGAAGTTCATGGTCATTTTTGCAAGAGACCTGCCAAGTGTAGCAGCAGTGTGGTCGAGTTTGAGAAAGAACGCTAGTTAAATTCTGTGCTTCGTTAAATTATGAAGTCGAACCCTGTTCCATGTACCAATCATATGGTATTTTGCAAGATGATTCATATTCTACCTAAGGGTAGAGAAATGACCTAAACGACTCACTGAGGGAGGAGAAATGGATGTGACCTGATGACGGAGCCGATTAACCGCAGCCCAATGATGGAAGGAAGGACGGGGACTTTGCTTCGAGCCCCGCACGACCCAGCTGTAACATGTGAATCCATGCTACCGGCGGTGTGGAGAAAGTGAACTAAAGCTCTTTTGAGCAATCTACTTCCTGTAGAAAATAGACAGTGTTTTGATTTACATAGTTTTGGTTTTGTTATCTTTGTGTGTAGTGTCTTTGGAATGTCCTTGGATGCGATGTTGAGTTGTGTTAATAAAATATTGATTACTGTATATTAAAATGATTTGGTATGGTATATAACTGGCGACCGTGACAGGACTACTGGCAATCTCAACATCAAATAAAACTGAACAACGATGACCGAACGTCGAGTATTACGCGGCGTATTTACACGTGAGGTAAATAAGCTTGAAGAACTGTTGGCGCTTGCTGATGGTGATCACGTGGAGATTCGTAGCAGATGCTTCACTTGTGGAACGCTACGAGAAGTTAAAACGTCTGGTTGAAGAAGTATACAATGAGCTGCTGCAAAAGGAAGACCTTGAAGACATCGTGCTTGAAACGGAGATCAACAATTGCAGTTTTTTTTAGCGTATGGCTTTTAGTGCCGGGAGTGACCGAGGACATGTTCGGCTCGCCAGTTGTGTAGCTGCTTCGAGACGGACACCCAATGGGTGAGCTACAAGTACCATTGGGGAGGAAAGTTGGAAGGGAGGGTCGAGGAGTTGGAAGGTAGCGGCTGTGGCCTATAGTTAGGGACCAACCCCGGCATTTGCCTGGAAGGAAGATGGGAAACCACAGAAGACCATCTTCAAGGTTGCCGGTGGGGGGATTCGAACCTCCTCGCCTCCCGGATGTGAGCGACTGCCAACAGTCATGCCGCAACGTCCACGGCTAACTCACCCGGTAACAATTGCAGTGAGTACGGCTTGAAATATTTTAAGGTTAGGGAAAAAGTGCAGGCCTTACAAGTTGGAGATCAAGCCGTTTCTGAAGCTAATACGAGTAACTGTTCACGTATTTCTAATCAGAGACTACTAAGACTACCAAAACTAGAACTGAAAAAAATTGATGGAAACGTGAAGTGCTGGATTTGGTTTTGGGCGCAATTTACTAAAATACATGAAGAAGCCTTAAAGATGAGGACAAATTTGTTTATTTGATTCAGTGTATGGAACCTGGTTCGTGTGCTCAGAAATTGGGAGAAAACTTTCCTCCTTCAAAGGAAAACTACAAAAAGACTATAGAATTGTTGAAGTCTAGGTATGGGAAGGATGAGTTACTCATTGAGTACTATGTTAGGGAACTTTTATCCTTGGTGTTAAAGAAGGATAGTTTAAGATCCATAGCCCTACTGTATGACAGTCTGGAGGGACAGTTGAGAGCACTTGATTCCTTGGGAGTAACAAAGGAGAAATACGCTGCAATGTTATTTCCACTAGTAGAGAGTGCCTTGCCAGAGGTTATGTTTAGAACTTGGGACAGGTATCGTGTATCAAAAGAAACGTCTACCAAGGAACCTGACTGTTGCTTGAGTGAATTGTTAGCCTTCTTAAAGACTGAGGTAGAAGGTGAAGAACGACTTAAGCTAAGACATAGTTCTTTTGAAGTTAACGAGAGGACGGATCGAGTTAAGCAAGACGATAGGACCAAGACTAAGAATAGTAGGGACGTACCTTCAGCGGCTTCTTTAATTTCAATAGAGGATATTTCAGTTAGTAAGGGAAACAGAAATAACAAAGATACGGCTTGTATATTCTGTGGCAGAACCTCACATCTTTCTCAAGACTGTGCTGTAGCTATTGATTATTCTCAAGAAGAACGCCAAGTAACGTTAAAGAAAAAGGGAACTTGTTTTAGGTGTCTACGCCTGGGACATGTCAGTGTTAAGTGTAAGATGTTTGTGAAGTGCCCATTTAGCAAGGGGAAACATTACGCTTTGATGTGTGCGAAAACAGCCTCAGATGAACCAAAAGGTAATTCGGTTCCAAAAACAGTTAGCATGATGGCAGGTAGTAATAAAGGACATGTGACCTATCTGCAGACTTTAGTTGCTAGAGTAGTTGTTGGTGGACCCACGCACAGAGTAAGAGTTCTGTGTGATAGTGGATCGCAGAGAAGCTACATAAAGAAGTCTTGTGTTAAGAAATTAGAGTTGGAACAAACTGGAAAGGTAACACTAAATCAAGAATTATTTGGAGGTAGGAAAACAGCACCTGTTTGTTTCGAGTCCTATCAAATAACTTTGCTGGGTATGAACGAGGTAAAAAGATGTGAGGTTGCAGTGTTAGGCTCTGATAGTATCTGTGGAGGTGCTCCCCTAGTTGATGCTGACTTGTTTAATTTACTGAGGGACAAGGGAGTTGAACTTAGTGATGTTGGCCAAGATAATGGTGGCACCAGTACTGACATACAGGTATTGTTAGGAGCTGACGTGTGGGCTCAGATAATCACGCCAGACTTTCTACATGTAAACAAGAGTCTAGTAGCTGTGAAAACTTGTTTAGGGTGGACACTTATGGGCTCTTCTGAGATCACCTCAACTATTGCTTCGTCTTACACTCTACTTACTTTAACTCAATCAACAAGAGTGGCGGATTTGTGGGAAATTGAGACTTTGGGTATTACAGATCCTGGCGAACAGATAAAAAAGGAAGAAAGGGAACAACAAGTTCAGATGTTCTTCGATAGGACTGTGAAGAGAGAAGAAGAATCTGGGCGCTACATTGTCAAACTACCCTGGATTGATGGTTGTACTTCTCTGGAAACGAATCTTGAAATTTCTCAGAAACGATTATTGAACACTTCAAGAAAGTTACGAGGGATGCAGAAATTTCAGGATTATGATGAGGTGTTACAGGAATGGGTAAACAAAGGGATTATCGAAGGTGTTGAAAACGAGGTTTTGGATGGACCTACACATTATTTGCCTCATAGAGCTGTGCTGAAAGATGGTGGCACTATAAAGATAAGGCCGGTGTTCGATGCTTCCAACAAAGACAGAAATGGACATTCCTTGAATGATTGCCTCGAGCCCGGACCCAACCTCATCGACCTTGTTCCATCAGTGCTAACCAATTTCCGAACCTGTCCTATAGGTCTAATAGCTGATATAGAGAAGGCATTCCTGCATATTATAATTGATCCTGAAGACAGGGATATGCTCCGTTTTCTCTGATGGGATAATGATAAGATTACCACTTTTCGACATTGCCGGGTGGGTTTTGGTGTTTGTTCCAGTCCCTTCCTATTGGTTTCTGTACTGAACAACCTTCTGGAAGAGCCCCCAACTCATTTGAAGGAAGTAGCTACAAAAATGAAACCTGCATTTTATGTGGACAACTGTCTTACTGGAGTCGCTTCAAAGGAAGAAATTGGACCATTTATTTTAAAGGCACAAGAATTGATGTTATCCGCAGGCTTCAATTTGAGGGGATGGGTGAATTCCTTTGATTGTTGTGTTGGTAAAACTGAGAATGTCTTAGGACTTCGTTGGTATTGCGACGTAGATGAACTTGGATGTAACTTCAGCCCGACTACAGGTTTAGTAACCCGAAGAGTGGCACTATCCAGCGTGCAAAAAAATATTTGATCCGATTAGATTTTCAGCCCCAGTAACTCTGATTCCCAAGCTCATTCTGCAGAAGACATGGCAGAAAAGTATAGGATGGGATGAGGTTTTACCAGGAGACATTTGTGAGGAATTCTGTCGATGGACTCAGCAGTTGCAATACCTACATGACTGTCGGATACCTAGAAGGATTTTCCTGAAAGACAACAGCACTTTGCATGTATTTGTGGACGCTAGCAAAAGAGCGTTTGGTTGTTGCATATTTCTGAGAACAGAAGAAGAAGGCAAGATCAAACTGAGTCTTCTGATGGCTAAATCTAGAGTGGCACCTCTCAAAGAACTGACACTACCCCGCCTTGAACTGATGGGAGCGCTCCTTGGAGTTAGAATGTCTCGGTTGAGCCTTCGATGCCTACACCGGAATGACATACACACAGTGTTTTGGTCCGATTCAACAGTAGTCTTGGCTTGGATTGCTAATAAAGGGCTTTGGTCGGTGTTCGTAGAGAATCGGGTAAAGGAAATTCATGAGTACAGTAAGGCTAGTTCATGGAGACACATACCGGGCAGACTCAATCCAGCAGATCTCCTGTCTAGAGGGTGTTCACCAACACAACTTTGGAGATCCAGATGGTGGGAGGGTCCGTCTTGGCTTAAATGTAAAGAAGAAGAATGGGTATTTAATCGTCCTGAACCATTGTTGGAAGAAGTCAACAGGGAAGGGAGGAAAACAGTTGTAGCTGCTAAGAACACTGTTGTGGAAACGATTTTACTGCAATTAAGTTCACGATTCTCTGGATACATCAAAATCGTTAGGACCATTGCTTGGATTTTGAGATTGAAACAAAGGAATCGTAGAGACCATGTATCTACGAAAATTGATAGCGAAGAGTTTCTCAATGCTGAGAAGAAACTGTACTTCCTTATTCAGAGTGAAACGCTTTATGAAGAAGAGAGAAAATAACAATTCAAGAATCTGGAGGTGTTCACAGACGATGAAGGAATTCTACGCATGAAGTCAAGAGTCGTTGATTCTGACGACACTCCTGAGTATACCTATGCAGTTGTACTTCCATCAAAACATGTGATGGTTGAAAGAATGATTGAACAATTTCATCAATTCCATAACCATGCTGGGACGCACACACTGCTTGTTTTTTTTTTGCGCCAAAGGGTTTGGATAATTAGAGGAAGAAGGACGGTGGCAGCAGTTGTTTGGAAATGCGTGATCTGTCGTCGTAACTCTGCTAAGGGTTTTGAGGTACCTTTTCCTCCGTTGCCACAGGATCGAATCAAGGCATCGAGTGTTTTCCAGATCACCGGCACAGACTTGGCCGGCCCTGTGTTTCTACGAGGAGGAGAAAAGGGATGGATTGTGATATTCACTTGTGCAGTTTATCGGGCTGTACATCTGGAATTGATCACTTCACTTAGTACGGTAGCATATATCCAAGCACTACGCCGATTTGTGGCAAGAAGAGGAAGAGTGAATACCATGTATTCGGACAATGGGACGAATTTCACTGGACTTCGCAGAACCATGGAGCAATTGGATTGGACTGAAATAGAGAGGATGTGCAGCCTTCTGAAGATTAAATGGAAGCTGAACCCTCCCACTGCAGCCTGGTGGGGAGGATTCTGGGAAAGGTTGATTAAGATTCGAAAGGATTTGCTTCGCCGTAATTTGGGTAAAGCTTGCCTAAATTATGAGGAAATGTGTACCCTTCTGTGCGATTGTGAGAACCTGATGAACAACCGACCTTTGACTTATCTTTCTGAAGAAGATGAACTCAAGCCACTCAGACCCTCTATGTTCCTACAGAGCCTAGAGGGTAATGATGTAACCGACTTAGACCAAATTCAAACCAGCAGTTTAAACGACAGATGGCGTTATCTACAAGCTGTTCGGGAGAGCCTGAGAAATCGCTTCAAAAAGAATACCTGGGATTTCTCCGATCACGGAGCAAAAAGCAACAGGGATCCATACAAGTAGGAGACATATTACTGGTGGAGAGCGACAACAAGAAACGGATCAACTGGCCCTTAGGAAGAGTGGTGGAGCTGTTACCTGGAAGAGACAGTGTGACTCGTCTGGTTAAAATTAAGACAGCAACTGGCATTCTACTTCGTCCAGTACAGCGACTTTATTCGTTAGAGATAAACTGTCTTAACAAAGGTGATTCTATCAACACTTCACAACACCGACTAAGTGAGCCGGTCCTTATTGAAGATATTCCCTGCAGTAACTCAGGAACTGAAAAGGAGAGTGAATTCAAGACTCGTTGTGGTAGAACTGTTAGGCAACTCAAGAAACTAGACTTATAGTGGTTCACATTCCTGAGCTCAATGTTCAACTATAATTTTGGAATGTTTACGTCAGTTTATGAGTGTGTGTTGCAAAACTACCTTTTGCAAGGTGGGAGAATGTGGAGAAAGTGAACTAAAGCTCTTTTGAGCAATCTACTTCCCGTAGAAAATAGACAGTGTTTTGATTTACATAGTTTTGGTTTTGTTATCTTTGTGTGTATTGTCTTTGGAATGTCCTTGGATGCGATGTTGAGTTGTGTTAATAAAATATTGATTACTGTATATTAAAATGATTTGGTATGGTATAGGCGGTTTATTAAATTTTCTGTACCTGTGGTCACATTCGAGCTAGTATTTAGTGAGCCACAGCATCCACTACACCGTGAAATTATACAGGCAGGGTTTTTGCATTTTTAGTTTTTACATGTTTTAGTTAAGACCGCTGCACAAAACTGCGTATCGTTTACTAGTGTCAGAATGCACGCTTTTATTTTCATTATGTAGGGATCCAGCGAGATTTTGTTTGCAGTAATATCGTAACAGGATAGTGTTATCAAATATAGCAAAGCTGCACATTTTTCTTGCACGTGGGAATCCAGTTCCATGTCAATGCAACCTTGGAGGCTACACGCTCATTGAAATGAAACTCATAACCACGAACAGAATGGTGATGTTTTATTGTAGGCCTATTCCAAGAGACAGGAAATACATGAATAGTAACAGCGAGTACGAACAGATCGTGGTTGGATGATTTAATGCATCGTTCTGGTGGAGGACAAGTTTTATCTCATGTTAATAAAATGAAGGCAGAACAGAGCAGAACGAAGTTCTGAGGTATTAGATAGCTTGTTGAAAATATTTGATGAACCTTGTATTAAGTAGGAAGGCCAGTGACAGCCATTATGTGTAATTTTGAGGGGTTGATTATAGTATTTAAAATCCTTGAAGCAGGATTGTGATGGTATTTTTATGAATGAAGTGAAGTTATATTGGAAGTTGAATTATGTGTAGAATATTTGTAGCGTCATGGGGCTGAGGCCATGACAGCTGTTTTGAAGTAAGCTTAGTGGAAAGCTATTAATGAAGTGTTATTCACAGGACCAGGTAGCATGTGAGACTATGAGTATGGTAATGCATTAGGGGAGTGCAAGTTGATTTTTGATGTTGAAATTGATGATGGTAAATATTAATATTAGGATTTGCTACGATTGTGGATATTTAATGGAGAGCGATTAATCAACGATAATAATTAGATAATTAATACAAGGAATACGGTACATTTGAAAATTAATAATAAAATTTGATAATAATAATAATTCGAAACATGAATAAACGTGGCATTAAAATTTACCTCTAAGCCTCCCACCTAAACAAGAATGGATTCTAATCTTTAAATAATAATAATAAAAAGAAGAATTCTCAATTATTTGTCTCTTTGTTATGGATAAGCACTTTATGTACTCGAGTTATTAGATTTTTGTGAGACAGGAAATACCCGATTTTGATAATTGTGTTCCCATGTCATGAGATTAAATGGGATATATGGACATGACCTGATCAATGGCGTGAGTCGGGATTCAGGGCCGGATTTACGCAAAGTTACGCTATAGGCTCCTCTCCATTGATCGCCCTCCTCACTTGAGCCCCCCCCCCAGATTTTATGATAGGACATAGCCACTTGCATGAGGTAAGGTTCGGAAAAAGGAATAAACAGATATATGGCTGACAGCATAAGTTTATGCTTGATTTTTTACGCAGGGAAAACATAGTCAATTCAATAAAAATAACAGCTTGGGGTAAAACTACATGAAACAGTTTAACTTTTATGTAACCAAAACACTTTATGAATACCCTTTCCAAAAATAATGTCTAGCCTTAATTCATACAACAAAAAAGAAGAGTAGCTTCAAAAATAAAAATAGTATTTACTGCTGTGACTGAATGAACTGCGGTAGCATGAAATATAGTAAAAAAAAAAGTAGAACACACACTAATTTTAAAACGCATGAAGAGCAGTTGTACAAATGACATTTTAAATTGAACAAAGCGCCTCTAAAATACAAATAAGGCCAACTGCATATCTTCCTGCAATATCTTTTAGAGAAATTAAAGTGCAGATTATAAACATGAATGAAGACATAACGAGAAGCACAACGAGAACTACTTCAAAAGTTTCCTTCTTGCCTTCTTTTTGGCTAATTCATTAATTATGGCTTCGCAGTTCAAGTTTTTCGTCATATCATTTTCAATCGCTAGGAGTGCAATGGAGTTTAACCTTTCTTCTTTAGTGACTGACCGCAAATACTGTAGTTCTTGACGCGATTCAGTACCGAAAATGATCTTTCTCCAGAACAATTGGTCACTGGAATGGTGAGAAGTATCCGTAAAGCAATGTTTACGTTCGGGTACATATCGTGTGGATCGTTTTCATGAAGGAAAGTGCTGAGCTCAGGGGCTGACTTACCTTTAAAATCTGCAATTTTTAAATGTTCGTTTAAATGCAAGCACACGTCAGCCAGTGTACTTTCTAAGTCATCCACATACATTTCTAAGAGATCGTCTGCGAATTGTTTTGATCATTGGTCCATCTAGGTCTATCAGATTTTCTAGAAAATAAAATCTCTTATGGGGGAATTTGTAAGCCTCACTTTGCCTCTTAAGCTCAGCACTTAGTACATCCAGAATTACATAAAATACATTGACGCGAAAATTTTCTGAGCCCTCTTACGGTACATATTCTCCTTGCTTTGTCTCATCATTCCTAGTCTTTCGTTCCGGTCTTCTCTTTAGGTCGTAGGAATATTGAGCAATACCGCTTATTTCTTTGGCTTCTTTCTCGTAGACATCGAAATTATCTCTTAAACTTTGCACAAATTCCGCTAACGAAGCGTAACGTTCTACCACAGTGCTCAAATTAGTGCTAACTTTTTGGAGCTTCTGGCTGACAGTATTAAATCTTTTTATAATGGTACTCCAGAAAACTACTAGGAAAGCAGTTTCTAATTGTGGGATATTGCTTAATATGCCTTAGGCTTCACTTCGAGTGTTTGCCTTTTGTTTTTTGTCTTCGTGTAGGCTATATTCTCAAGAGCTGCCACGATGCCACACCAGCCTTCCCTCAGAGCTTGACAACCGTCATATCGTGCTGACCACCGTGTCACCGACATGCTTTTTAGTACGCGCGCAATGAAGTTTTTTAAAATTTCGATCACAGGCCTCGAAACCAGTCTGAGTTTTTACGTATGTCACTTTATGCAACAATGTATCAAGAAATCGCCTGTTGGGAAAGGCCTACTTTGCGTAAAGTAATAGGTGTACGGTAGCTTACCTCAAGTTGCTGAACACCATAGCAGTCAATGTTGTGAACCGCAGAGCAAGAATTGTTATTGTTATCCGAATTTGTCGTTGGAGGTGTAGGATTCACACGCGCACTAAACATCTAATTTATTTTCCGACATTTTGATAGTGTAACCTCGGCTTTCTTATCCTCTTCAGCTTTGCGGACACGGTTTTGGTAACCAGACAACTTTTTGCTGCCCATAGTTTAAAACATTTACTTGCAGATCACATCACAACAAAACAACACAACGCAAGCTCGAAATCGCACACAGGACAGGCAAGTGGGGTGAGGCGCGGGGCACTTCGATGCTACTACAATGCAAGCAAACCCAGCTACCGCAACAACAGCGCGCGTAGCACAGATCCGCTCGCCCGCCTCCCCTCCCCTCTCACACTTGTCGGGACGAAAGGGCGTCGAGCGGTATAACGAAGAGCGAAGTGGAAGGGCATGGGCGGGCATGCGACGAAGACACGATATTATTTCTAAATGTCTCTGCTCAATTCTCAATATTTATTTTAGCATGTATACTGCAATAATCCTAACTTAGCACACTTAAAGCCTGCCGGCGGTGCCCTTCGGGGCGCCTCCAGTACAGATCATTGCCGGTTGCATAACCGAAGGGGTGCCTTGCGGCGCCCCTTGGACTGCGGCGCACCTAGGCACGTGCCTATTTTGCCTTACAGTAAATCCGGCCCTGGTCGGGATTGTCATCAATCTCCGCGGCCACTAACCTAACATTTTCCTCCCATTGAGATGACGGTGTAGTCACAAATAGTGATACACCAGGGTAGGGAGGGCTCAAACTGAGCAACAATAGGAGTGATTTATGTTTGATTTGTGTTTGAATTTTTCCCAACCTGTGTAAATATTGTGTCTGTAAATATATTTTTATAATGCCATGGAATTATTTAGATTTGTTTTTGTTTTATTTTGATTTTTATCGCATGCGGATTTTAACGTACCGGTAACTTAATTCATTTTAAACGTAAATTATGAATAGCTAGGATGATTAAAGTAAAAATAAATGTAGTATGCGACATCTTCGTAATTTAGGTATTTTTATCGTTGCTGTATGATCAAATGCAACTTGGAATTACTGTAGAAGCATGAAGTTTTGATTTGCCAGTAGGATCCGGTGTGATTATTAGTCTATTATTATTAAGGGGACATTTGTATTTGCGTAGGGATGATTTTACGTATCGCGTACTTAGTTTGTTTGCTGATTGTTTTTGTTGATAGACTTCGTTACAGGATATTCTTAGGGAATTAGTTAAGGGATTATGTTTCATTTTTAGCTAGATTAATGAAATACTAGCGGACCCGTGCGAGAAATCACGCATATCCATAATCCTTACTTTCCCCAATAGGTTTACAATGAAAGACTTAAGGAGAAAGGTTGTTATGGTTTTACTTCAACCAAATGATTATAGAACTTTATTTACATTTCACTTAGAATTCCAAGTTCTACGTTCCCTAACTTAAGATGGCAATCACTGAAAATTGGATCTTCATAACACTCACCGGTTATTCGATATTTATGAAAGCATCTTGGTCAAGATTTCCTGCTTTATCTTGTTGGCTGAGGAGCCTGCTTCTCCCTTATCAGGACAGCCCTCGTTGGAAAACTTCACGCCCCGCTTACAGTGAGGCTTCTTTGTTCCTAAGTGCAACGATCAGCGTTAAACCCCTTCGCACACTGCTTGCAGGGCAGCTTTCCCGGTCCTGTTTGTAGCGCTCAGCGCTAAACTCCTTTACACGTTACCTACAGGGGTGCTTTCGCTTTCTTGAGTGGAGCGTCAGCATGAGAGCGTGTTGTGGCTGGTTTCTTTCTGTGAGCATTGTATACTGTTTCTTTGATCTGATTTTCCATGTTTTCCTGAAGTCGGGTTTTGATGTATTGTGTTAGGTCCTCGACCTTTTCGGCAAGGGCGGCTATTACCACACTACAGGATTTTTTCATGTCCAGTGCCTCAGGTGTACATATTTTACACAGCCATATCAGTTTCCTGTTCTTTCTTTGAAGGTCTTTGACTTCCTGACCAATGAGGCCAGTACAGTTCTCGTGGGTCTTTTCTCTGCACCTATCGCATTCGATTGTGCTGTCCTCATTAGTGCATTGCCTCTGACACATCGGGCAGAATTCCTTTTTGTTGCTTCTGGGTGCACACCGGGCAGAACGCATCTTGGTCAAGATTTCCTGCTTTATTTTGTTGGCTGAGGACATCCCTCGTTGGAAAACTTCTTCACGCCCCGCTTAAAGTGAGGCTTCCTTGCTCCTAAGTGCAACGATCAGCGTTAAACTCCTTCGCACACTGCCTGCAGGGCAGCTTTCCTTGTCCTGTGTGTAGTGCTCAACGCTAAACTCCTTCGCACGTTACCTACAGGGGTGCATTCGCTTTCCCGAGTGGAGCGTCAGCATGAGAGCGTGCTGTGGCTGGTTTATTTCTTTGATATTTATGAAATTAGAATGCAATTCGTCACTGTTGATTCCATTTGTGTGCTGAGTCTAATGATTGACAGCTTAGCCGTAACACTCACTGGTTATTCGATACATTTCAGTCAGAATTCCACGTTGTACGTTCCCTAACTTAAGAAGGCAATCACTGAAAATTGGATCATCATAACACTCATCGGTTATTCGATATTTGTGAAATTATACGATTTGAGTACCCAATCCATTGATATACTGTACTAATTCTGAAAACCATGGGGAATGATGGAAGAAAAACCTGTAAAATAATTAATGTTTAATAGTTCTAAGGTTTTAGACGCTGTAACACACGCCAGTTATAGGATTGAGAGTACTCAATCCATTGATTTACTCTTTTTGAAAACCATGCGAAATGATCGACATTTGTAAAATTAGAATGCAGAAGAAAAACCTGTAAAATAATTAACGTTTAATAGTTTTAAGGGTTTGGACGACAACTGATAATTGCTGCATGTTAGAGCATCAGTATTTGCAAATCGCACACTTCTTACAAGAATTGATATTTATGAAATTAGAATGCAATTCGTCACTGCCAATTTCTGAAATTATACGATTTGAGTACACATTCCTTTGATTTACTGTTTTAGAATGCAGAAGAAAAACCTGTACCCAATCCATTGATTTACTGATTCTGAAAACCAGATAGAAGAAAAACTGTAAGAGAATTAACGTTCAATGTTTTAAGGTTTTAGACGACAACTCTGAATTGCAGCATGTTAGGGCAACAGTATTTGCAAAAAGCACAATTCTTACAAAAATCGATATTTATGGAATTAGAATGCAGAAGAAAATCCTGTATCGCGGCATAATAACAAACCTGGAATATAATAAATCCATTGTTTAGACGGATGAGCTTAAATCATGTTTGTGCTGAGTCAATTGATTGAAAGCTTAGCAGTAACACTCGTCGGTTATACGATTTGAGTACCCAATCCATTGATTTAGCCTACTGATTCTGAAAACTATGGGATATGATAGAAGAAAGAACTGTAAATGAATTAACGTTTAATAGTTCTAAGGTTTAGACGAAGTAACACTCACTGGTTATACGATTAGAGTACTGAATCCATTGATTTACTGTTTCTGACACCACGCGAAATGATAGAAGAAAAACCGTAAGGGAATTAACGAATTATACGACAACTCATAATTTCAGCATGATACTGCAACAGTACCGTATTTGTAACACGCACCGGTTATACGATTAGAGTACTCAATCCATTGATTTACTGTTTCTGAAAACCATTCGAAATGATCGATATTAGAATGCAGAAGAAAAACCTGTAATATAATTAACGTTTAACAGTTTTAAGGGTTTAGACGACAACTCATAATTGCAGCATGTTAGAGCATCAACATTTACAAATCGCACACTTCTTACAAAAATTGATATTTATAAAATTAGAATGCAATTCGTCACTGCTAATTTATGAAATTATACGATTTGAGTACACATTCCTTTGATTTGCTGTTTCTGAAATCCATGCAAAATGATAAAGGAAAGACCTCATAATGTTAAAATGACATGAAACGGGCGTCACAGCGACCTAAATGTGAAGTGGACAGAAATTATGGAGCGTATCTTCATGCACCAACAGTATCTGCAAATCGCACACTTCGTACATTTTTAAAGCAATTTTTTAAAGAAATTATTGATATTTATGAAATTAAAGTACAATTCGTCACTGCTAATGTCCATTCTCTTTCTTTTGAATGCTCATTTTCACGATCGGTCGCTTGTGAGTGCCGCAGGAGGGATATATACTGCTGAAATAATATATATGATTAGCCAGGGCATCCTCTATCGAGTAGGATAGGGATTTGAATTTTAAAATAAATTTATAGGAAATTGTATATCAGCCTGGATCATTTAGTAGCTTTGTTTTTCCTTGTGGGTGTGCATCCTGGGCTAGTTTGAGCTAGCGTCTCTCATAAATATCCCGGTAACGGGCCGAGATTAATTTTCTTGTGCGGAGCTAGTCTAGATGCACATCTGAACCGACTCCCTATTGATTCGTTTGGAAAGGAATCTCATGCCGGCTGAAGTGGCTCCCAGTTTCATGGAACTTCGGGCTAAACGGGCTCAATAATGATATAAGACATAAAATTCATCCTTGAAAGCTATTTACAAAATAAGTTCGGGAAATTGTGGGTTTGATCGCAATTTTGACTTGATACAGTCACAAGCCGAATACCGTATGTAAATAAAACGGTTGAACTCATAGATGAGAATGGGATAAAGGTAATAGGGAAAGATCCTACAAAGAAATTTGAAAACCAGATCAAAGGCGCGTTAAATAAAGTAGAGTGCATTTTCACGGAATCAGAGAGAACTAAACAGACATGAATCCACAACTACCGTCGCTCCGAGCACTACCGGTACTCAGGATTCACAAGGACACTTGCCGATTGGACCAATTATAAATTGTAGAGGCGCACCAATTTACAAATTAAGTAAAGAGTAACTAAATATTCTGAGGAATAGGCTAATCATTATGAATGCCGTATCTTTAAAAACACAACGGAACAAGTCAGTAAACTTAGGTCCATGGAAATTACACCAAGCATGAGAATGGTTTCATTCGACATAATGAATATGTATAGGCTACAAACAGACCGGTAAAAGAAGCAATAAGGGTAATAGAAAGTAATTTAAAAGAGAATAATTCAAAAATTGAAACGGAAGAAATACAGTAGTTGACTTGCTCAAAATCACGCTCAACCAGAATGTGTTCCAATTTCAAGGTATAATATACAAACAAACAAAAGGCCTAGTAATGGGATCACCTCTAAGCGGGTTAGTAACGAACTTATTTATTAAAAGTCTACAGAAAAAAATCCTCGATAGTAACATGTCCCAGGACTTTATACACTGGAGTTGATATGTGGATGATGCCATTTGCATATATGACACGGAGATAATGAATGTAGAAACACTTTTTCAAACAATCAACAACTGGCACCAATCCATCAAATTCACGATGGAACCAGAAGATACTGGCTCATAAATTATTTAGACATAACAATCCATCGAACGGACCATAGTCTAAAATATTTCATTAACCGCAAGGCAACACGAACCTCCCACACTATTGACAAGTGCTCCAACCATCCAAATTCACAAAAACTAGAAGGCATCAATTCAATAGTAAATTGAGATATCAAAATACCGATCCCATTCCAGAACTTCAATAAAGAAATTGAAACGATAAAACAAGTGGCCATAGAGAAGAATTTCGCTCCTCAGTAGACCGAATACTATGAATCAACGAAAGAAAATAGATGATAATTCACCAACCAAAAGAGGAAGTAATTATGTGCGGTTCAACTTCGTGAATGAAAGCACATACAAAATAACGAATATTTTCAATAAATGAGGACTCAAAGTAGCTTTCAGAACGAACAACACACTCGGTAAGTGCATACATAACAGCAATCTAGCAAAGAAAACCCCACATTTGAACTCATGTGTGTATTAGTTCGCATGCCAAGAAGAAGGATGTATGTCCAAAGTGTTGACAAAGTGGAAGACAGTTCAAAACACGATATAAATAAGGAACACAAAAATGCAAACTTAACAGACACTCAGCTATTTGTGAACACATATACGACAAAAACTATCGTTTCACCCCATTGGAACAGACCTAAAGATTTAACACCACGAAACAAAGGGCAGAGGTCTTGACATTAAAGAGTCCATAGAAATATATCTAGTCAAGAAAGATAATCCCGCGAATCTAAACGAGCAAATGCTTCTAGAAAGGTCCCCACTATTTTCATGCTGCTAAATAAAGTGAGTCCACAATCACCATGATTAGATGAGGCTATGGGAAGGAATAATTAAGGAAACATCTTATTTGAGGAGGATGCACCCTGTGCCTAATCTCAACAAACCAAGGTCTCAGGCAGGCAGTTCTGTAGGGTCCTATTCACCCATAAGACCGGTTGAAAACATAATTCAATGGACCTACTCTACGCTGTGGCGGGTGAAATAAATGGCCTGCGGTAGAAACAAGAAAATTCCAGAATCGTATAAGTAGCTTTTCTTGTCCAGATGGTCGCTTTTGGTCGTTGTTTTATCTATAATTCTATATGGTCGCTTTTTTTTAAATCTAGATGTTCGCTTTTAGTCTGTTTTTTCACACGACAAGTTCCAGCGGTAGAGTGGTAGACGGTAGAGGTAGAGCGGTGGAGGAAGAGCGGCAGGGGTACAACAGAGGTGGGTAAACGTTAAACGACTCCCTCCTCATCCCTCTCCTTTTAAAATATATGGCCTACTTAAAAAAAAAAAAAAAAAAAATTAGTTTTGAGTTTTACACTTAGGCCCTTCGGTAAATTTTAAAAGATGGTCCTCTGCAATGGGGGCGGTACGTGCATTCGTTTAACCCCTCGAACAACTTATTCCGATTATTGGTTCACGAGATATTAAGTGCGCGTGGCCACTGTGGCTGGCGACATGTTAGTTGATGCAGGATCCCCACTGTCTCTCCTAGACTACTGTCGACCAAAATATTATGTGCTCTTGAGTTTGAAGGTTGTTTGTGAAGTAAGACAAGGTTCCGGAGCTAGCCGATACGTGTAAAGCTGTACAGCGTTGCCGAGACGCAGCCCATCACTTCCGAGTGAGGCGCGTCAAGACGCGTGATGAGCTCAATCCTTGCAACGCTGTACAGCTTTCTCCGTATCGGCTACCTGCTGAACCATGTCTTATTTTCCCGTACAAATACAAACCTATATAAAATAAGCGAATTAATTTACGTATTTCACAGTCATACAGCATACCTTTTGATGTATAAGGATTACAACGCGACCAAGAACTATATTTTCTAACCACCCCGAGCCGAGAAAAAGTTATCTTACAGAAATGATAACAACTTTGTTTCTTGGACACACCAAATTTTGAAATTAATAAATCAGTTATAAAACATTCCAATGTATATGGTGTTAAAATTTGGATTCGATCTGATGACAGGGTCTTGAGATAATAATTCTTAAATGTGACGCATGGTTGAAACACGCTTAAAAATGGGCACTCTTGGTGTTCCAACTGCGATACAAAATATTAAAATATAAATAAAAAATTCCAAACCTACATGAACTAACGTACAAAAGGACGACGAAAATGTTATTGGATGTTATGTAGATCTATTGGTTACTTCACAAATAACCTTCAAACTCGAGTGCACATAATATTTTGGTTGACAGTAGGTTAGGTTAAGCCATGGTCACCATCTTTATTTGAAAACCGCGCCATCCACGTGGGTGGTTGTGCGCGGCGGCCATCTTGCACTGTAGCCCCTGTGCTAGTTGCGTGTGCACCGTGTAATAGGGTGTGCGAATTAGCCCCTGGTCCAGCTTCAGCTTATTGTCCCTACTCATTAGTCCGGCCAAGCATTGAAAGTGCGGAGGAACAGTATAGTGTTTATTTAACATTTATTGAGTACATATTAAAAGCGATCTACATTATTGTAAGCAAATAAACGATTTATCGCAAATATTTTACGGCAGTTCATAGTGCATTTGAACATTTCTTTAGTGAAATTCAAGCAACTTAGCTACGTGCTTGAATGAGAAAAAGACTTTATAAAATATTCATCAAAAGAATTTGTTTTGAAAATTGTATTTCAACAATACTTGGGAAGCATTGTTTTACTTCACCAAGCTTCACGAAAATTACTACGAGAATCTACGACACGGCATTCTATAAACATTCATCAATTGTGATATTCTACAGAATTATTCTGCGTAATTTAATATGGAACGGAAGAATCTTGAGTTAAGGGGTATGTCCATGATTCATTTCGGGAGCAGGGAAATGGAGCACTAACTCACTATGCTGTGGGAAACTAGATGATTGAATATCGCAGGAATGGAAGGCGTGACTTAGAAATTCCAAATTAAATATCCAAAAATAGAATGGTACAAGAGAACGTCAAGAATCTACATGAAGAATATTGACGGAGCTTGACCACTAGAAGTATGCTGATCCGAAGTTGTACGAGTCCAGGATTCCAGTCCAGAGAGAGGGAGGATGGAAACGAGGGAAGGCGAGATCCATTCCACCACTGTTTCAACATCCAGGAGCAGGCGAATGCAGAGATTGTTTCATCGAAGCAGGAGCCGCAGGAACGAGTCCTTTATCCACCAGGGTATGACGAGCCGATTCCCTCTGTATTGCAGTAAGGTAGAATTAAGATCTTTTCTTATTCTTGCAGATGATTGGAACTTGTAGAAATATCAGTGACGACCATGTTTATTAGGTTTTTGTATTCATTTGATCCATATTAGAGAACTTCAATATTTGATTTTTGGTTAATTTGTTCTCGATTTTTGCGTATTTTGATAGTTATGTCCGTTGGAGATTTTTTTTAGAATTCATCAGAGATATCATTATTTAGATGCTATTTTGATTACAGAATTGTTTTTAGCAGCATTACGTCGTATTTTAAGCAGTGTTTGGAGATGCCATTCTTTTAAGATGAGTAGAGAATATTTAGGAATTGATGGACAGAAATAGCATTTTCTGGATTTGATATTGTTGTTCAGAATGATTTGAAGTCGAGAATTTAGGTCTGTGTGAATTTAGGCATTATTGGAGATGTCAGGATTTTAGCAGGATTGATGTTATTTAAAGGCATAGTTTTGAATATCCATTGAGATGATCTATATGTAAAATAGACATGATATAAATGGAGTTATTTGATACATGAATTTGATCATGATAGCTAGTTGGAAGCTTGATAAATTCATTTAATGTGAGAAAGTTACGCTGAACCCTGACAATGATTTTGTAAAAACATTTGTCGTGAGATTTATTGTTATTAATAACAATTTAAGAATGATAAGGATGAGGAGAGACTATATTAGTATTTTTAGAATAGTAATCCTTTTAGAGCTGGTTATTTTCTACGAGACACAGAGTTGCAAAGGTTATTAAGATTATGAGTATTTAAACTAAGAAGCTGTGAAATGTAATGGTAATTTGAAGTCGTCTATTATGTGAAACATTGAAGTTTTTATGCACAAGGTTGTTATACATTATGTGAAGATTTATGCCACAATTGAAGGTCAGAAATGCGCATAGTTTAATGGTATGGAAGATACAGTATACTTCTTAAGTAAGAGTTACGACGACATATTTTAGAAACTTCGTTATTTAAAAGGTATTTACGCAGGGGTGCGATGATTATTATGGAAAGGAATGTGAAGATTTATGCCACATGTTGATATATAAGGAAAGCCATTATTAGGAAGGTTACATTAAATGATGATGTTTAAACAGCTGTTTATTGAATTGAAATTAATAATTTATGTAGGCCTATATAAGATGTTCTATAAAATCGATATGATTCGTAAGAATTTATCTTATTTAATAATGATTATGACGATTGAAAAGATTTGCTAAGCTTAAACACTTTGGTTAAATTAAGCCATGATATGTCAATTTGAACCAGAACTAGTGAGTGAAAGTGAAGATAAGTGGGTTTTCTCTAAGGAAACAGCTGGACACTCTATGGCCTACATATTGTTATTTACCATTAGATGAACATTATTGCCTAGGTTAATTATTCAAACGTTCGCTTCGATCGCATGATTAACACACAAAATATATATATAAATTAAAATTTCGCACAGCCACCGTTTTGCTTTAATGACAAAAAAAAAAAGATTTGAATTAGATGCCAGTAAATTAAATCTTATATAAGCATTTATCGTACCAAGTGTCACTGCGCTCGGTTGATTAGATCTCGAGAAAATCCCATTTCAATATTTTAAATTCGCTTAGCCGCCATGTTGGATTTATACTTAACATGTTTTTGAGCGTCACATATCTGAACGTACCTTAGTAATCTCTATCAGGGTGATATCATTAATTGTTTCGGAGCTATAGAATGCCGTTTAATAATTTCGCACATCCGCCATCTTGCTTGTATGAGAACAATTGAATTGAATTAGATGCCAGTAGATTAAATCCTGTCTAAGCATATTGGGTGTGAGGTTTTACTGAGCTCGGTTAATCCAATCTTGAGAAAATGCCATTCAAATACTTTGAATTCGCTTGGCCGCCATGTTGGTTTTGTACTGAACATGTTTTTAATCATCACATATCTGAACTAACCTTAGTGTTCTCTATCACTATACGAAATTTCAGCTGGATATCAGTAATAGTATCGGAGGTATAGAATGCCAGTTAAATATTTCGCGTGACCACCATCTTGGATTGGTGGATTGTATTCAAGTTCGAAGGGCACGGTCGGGGTCAGACAAAGTACACTGCCGGAAAAAATAAATAGGTCACCCTTTTGGAGGTTACCAATTCACTCAAGATTTATTGTGGCAACAGTGCATATGGAGTACATGAAATGATTAAATATACAGATCAATAGATCAAGCGGTTCAGAGATACCAGGTATTGACCCATGTTGAAACACCCATTATAGTACGAGGTGTAGCCCCCACGAGTGGCAATGCAGTCGATCCAGTCGATCGAACAGATGGCGAATACTGCCTTGGGATACGTTATTGCACGCCTGCTCGACCTGTTCACACAGTTCTGTAAGAGTTATGGGTGGACGAGTCGCACGAGTCACTTGTCGGCCCATTATGTCCCACACGTGCTCGATTGGCGACAAGTCCGGCGATCGTGCTGGCCAGGGAAGTTGCTGCACGTTGAGTTGCACGGACAGTGTGTGGGCGAGCATTATCCTGTTGGAACAACACATCCCCTTCCTGTTGCAAGAACGGCAAAAGAACGGGTCTAACAACATCCTGCACGTACCGAGCGCTGGTTAGCGTTCCCTCCACAAACACCAAAGGTGAATGAGAGTTGTAGCTTATCGCACCCCAGACCATAAGGCCTGCGGTGGGGCTGGTGTGTCTTGGACTAACGCACTCTACGAGACAGCGCTCACCAGGTCTAAGTCGAACGCGCCAACGACCATCACTTGCGTGCAGGCAGAATCTGCTTTCATCGTTGAAGACCACTTCCGAGTGATCCTCTGACGACACCAGTGGAGCCGTGCACGTCGATGCTGTGGCGTGAGTGGAAGACAGGCTAGAGGTGTGCGTGCCCGTAGTCCCACTGCTAGTAACCGCTTCGGAACAGTTCGTGTTGACACTTCTGGGCGCACAAACCCTCGTATCTGTGCTGTGGTAGCTGTACGATCTGCCACTGCTGCCCTTACAATACGACGATCCTGGTGGACTTCTGTGCCACGTGGACATCCAGAACCTCGTCTACGGGTGTGAGAATGTTCACGTGACCACTGATACTAGCATCGTTGCACAACGGACACAGTACGTCCAACTTGTGTGGCAATTCACCGAAAGGACCATCCTGCCACTCGGAAGACCACAGTTTGACCCCTCTCAAACTCGCTCAAATGGCTGTAGAAAGCACGAGTGTGTCTCCGTGTAATTGTGCCTGCTTGCTTCACACGTTTGCACCACAATGAGCCGTATGGCTGTGAGCTTTCCCTATTAAATGGTAGACACAGATGGCGCTCTGGTAGCTATGCCACTACGCTATCTGTTGGCGGACGACGTTGAAACCCTTATCAGTACATCTACTATCCCCTAGGTGGCATCTGCCGTCATCGGATCAAAATCGACGTCGTATTTTAAGGTGACCTTTTTTTTTTTTTCGGCAGTGTAGTTCTATGTCCTTACTGAGTTTCATTAAAATCGCTCCAGCTGTTTAGATTTTATTAGGGACACACACACACGGACAAAAAGTGTTCTCATATGCCTATTTTTTCATATGATGAAAATAGGCTAAAATAGGCTTGTTGTTTCATTTAGGGACTGCCAGCCTCGTGTACTTAGGTGTGTGAAAAACTTGTCTGATAACCTGTGTTACTATGATGTCTGTAGTACTGTCTATATTTGTAATTGAGGCTATGATTGATATGGCCATGGCGTTAAGTTCGGAGCCATCCTGGCATTTGTCTGGAGTATAATGGAAAACCACTTCTAGGGTGGTCAAGGTGAGAATCGAACGAGCAGAAAATATGATACCCTTCCTCAGCTCTCAGACCAGAATTAAATTTCTTGGTTGCGCCGGGATTCGAAACCGGGCTCCCAAGGCAAACGTCAAGAAAAAAAAATAGGCCTCTGTTTATTATCTTAGTAGGCTACATTAAATCGGCAAGAACCGTTGTTGTCGTCGATGATTAATTTAGGGGCTTTGAGATATCGTGGTCATGTAGCCCCGTGTACAGTGTACTTGGGTATGTATGGAATTTGTCTGATAACCTGTGTTGTTGTGATGGCTGTATTAGTGTGTGTAATTGTAATTCAGATGAGGTTTTTAATTGAGTCGGCCGTGGCCTTAATTTATGAACCATCCCGGCATTCGCTTGGAGTAGAAGTGGGAAACCATGGAACACCACTTCCAGGATGGCTGAGGTGGGAATCGAACCCGCCGCTTCTCAGATTTGCCTCACGAGGCTGAGTGTACCCCGTTCCAGCCCTCAGACCAGAATTAAATTTCTTGATAGAGCCGGGAATCGAAACCGGGCCTCCGTGGTGACAGCCAAGAATGCTAGCCTCTACCCAACGAGGCGAACATTTCATTTTGTGGTCATGAGTAGGTAACTTGCATCACCAATTCGTTATACTCCTTGATATCAATTGATAAGCCCTTATCTGTTGGTGTTTGTGCTTCACGTTGTTATTCCACTCGTTGCATGTTATCTAGAATGAGCTTCTGCGGAGACTAATCTGGCAGTACCTCAGTAGCCTACTGCACGTGCTGCACGCAGTGGCGTCATTAGCAATCGGTAGACGAAACCATTTCTGGTCGCATTTCTAAGTGGCAATTGTACCATAAATGTGAACCGCCCTATACTGTATTATTCATTATTCCAATCTTAGGTTCATAACCCCATCTGGTCGAACATCTCTCATGTCGCCACTGGCTGCATGTTAGGAGATCCGAGGTTTGAATCCCAGCTATTACAGTGGCCGCCCCAAACTACGTGCTAGGGTCATACCTGTTTCTGTTACTATGGTATCCATCCCAATTCAAGATCCAAGTAATTACTACTAGAGACACAGCAGTGTCACAGGTTAGGAGACAAATACCATACACACCCAAGTGCTCTGGGCTGAAGATCAAAGATATCCCTAATTCCTAAAAAAACATCAACAACATCATTTCACTTTAAGTAAGAATTCTCTGCAGAGCGTTGTAAAGTATTCACTATTCAACCTGATTGAAAGAGTTCAGCCGTATTGCGGGTGGTTATCTAACGTGAACTCCCGACATGCTACTCCATAAATTAGCTTCAACAAAGATTGATAGAAGAGAAATTTTATGGTTCCAAGAATTTTTGACGGGTCGTTCCCAGAAAGTGAAAGCCGAGGGCCGGTATCCGTCAGGGCATCGTAATCGGAACTTGGCTAGTTTTGGCGTTTATAAATGACTTACCCAATGAAATTCACAGTGACTGTCGATTGTTTGCCGATGATTGTGTAATATATCGAAAGATACATGACTCAAAAGACAGCGAGGTACTTCAGGATGACCTGAACCTGGTCTTTAAGTGGGCGATTGAAAATAAAATGAAAATTAATACAGAAAAATGTAGTGTCATAAAAATAGGGAAAGGGCGAAGGCAAGATTTTCAATATAACATTGGCTCGGAAATACTTATAGAAGAAGATTCATGCAAATATTTGGGCGTTCACGCAAGGAATGATATGAAATGGAGTAATAATGTAGGATGTGTAGTTTCTAAAGCTTACAAATCTCCGCACTTTGTAATGAGGGTATTAAAAAGAAGTAGTACCTCTGCTAAAGAATTAGGATATTTGTCACTTGTAAGACTTGTTCTAGAATACGCCTCGTCGGTTTCGGATCCATATCAAGTAGGGCTCATCAATGAGTTGGAAATGGTACAAAGAAAGGCCGCTAGATTTGTGTTCAGGAGCAGTGTGAGCCGTATGTTAAAGAAACTTGGGTGGGAATCACTCCAGGCTAGGAGGATGAAATTTAGATGTAGCCCACAACACGTATACAAATCAACCAGCATGGTGTGAGCTTAGGAAACGTTTAGGAAAGCCCACTTACATGAGTAGGAGTGATAATTCTTTCAAAGTTAAGGGCCGACCACAGCGAACCAATTATGGTAAATATCCTTTCGTAAACCGTGCCATTGATAACTGGAACTCTCTACCTGCCGCAGTTGTAGAGCCTTTCCCCAAACATATAGGTGTCTAAGGGGGGAGGTCCAGCTTAAGAGAGGGAAAAAATGTCAATATTCATTCGATAGTTGAACATGCTACAAATATCGTTGACATATGATAATGTGTATCACAGTAATGGCAAGCTTGTGGCAACCAAAAGCAACTTTTAAAATGTCAAAATTCTTATCATAAGAATTTTTTAGAGAATTTTCAAAATTTGCCAATTTTTTTAACCATGCATCATCGTTTCCTTTATATATCCCAAGTTTATGAGAAATGTTCTCCTTTTCTTTTTTTAAGGTGTGTATTACATCGGCACCTTCAAAATATACCTCAATCACTAGCATAAACTGTATGTTAAGTACTTTTATTTGATTTTTATTCAGAGCAGCTGAAAATAGTTCTTTAAAAAAATACAGTATAAAAAACAAATATAAATCCTAATGACCTGAATGAGGTACATATTGTAGTACAGCCTTATGGGAGGAAACCCTGAAAAAAATCATCATAATCCACGGAATAATAACAGAATTATGGTGAAAACGGTATTAAAAATTATTGTTTTCAGGAAAACAGCTTTAAAACTGTTGGCATAAAAATAATACAACTTTCGGACCCCTCACCATTCAAAACTGTCCTGGTCCATAAGTCACTCCTTCAATATCATGTTTCTTTCCTTCTTCCTGCAATTGGAGCTTCTTTCTGCATCTCCTGGCTTCTTTTGTGGATTCAAGTGCCCTCTTCTCAGCTGACTGAATTCTTCTGACATCCTTCTGATTCAGTCCTTGAATGCAGTAAGCTCCTGGGTCCAGTCCCATTTCTTTTACAACCTTCAGTCTTCCGTTCATCCCAACATTGAATGTGATGGATGCATCCTTTGCTGCTATCAACACAGTTTTTTGGCCACAAAATCCTGTTTTAGGGCATATTTTCCATATTTTGGCATTCAGAGATTCGTTACTATTCTGTGTGTGACTACCCACACACTGCTTCAAAAGATCACTGGAAGACAAATCTTTAAAAATGGGTCTAATTTCTTTCATTATTGCCATAGGTGTGTTATTCTTGTGATGATATTCTTTCTCCTTGCCATCAGAGACAGCCCTTTGGTAACTACACCAAGAATCAACTCCTTTGGGACAGAAATCATGCATAGGTGTTTCATCAGTTGAGGCGTTGTGATGCTAGATAGCCCTAATGGCTGTTTTCATTTCTGAAGCTGAAGTGCTATTACTTCTAATGGCATTGCCAGAGTACACTGTCAAGGTGTTAATAACAGCATCAGTGAGCCTATTTTTACCTGACAGCGGTTTGCCATCTTATAATTTTTTCCCTTTATAATTAGCCTTTAGATTTCTAAGCCGAGTCCCCATGCGTTTTTGAACATGGCCAACACACTCTATTTTATTGACCTTTATGTGAGGCCCATAAGGTTGCATTTCATTGACTGCTCTGTAGCTTTTTGTGTCACCATCTCCAATGTAGTTGACATATTTCAGCCCCCGCCTCTCTTCTGACCGACTGAATATTCGTTTCATTCCCTCCACCTCCATGCTGCCAGCTGTACCTGAGTGATTTTTTCCACATACTTCTGAGTGTATTTCCATGAATTCAGCATATTCAATAGTATTTCCCTTCCCATTCCAGTGTTCACATCCCTTACATACTGATGAAAGTACTTCTAAGCCCACAACTTGACCAGTTTTAGCTCCAATAGCAACAGCTACACCATGGTGTGAAGTGTGGCCCCTAGTCAGCCAAGTTCCATCACAAGACACTGATACCTCAGAAGAATTGCTAAGTTCAGATTCTTCTTTTGCAGCCTGCATTATACATTCTTCTGAAACTTTAGATGTGGCATCAAGAATATGATCCACAATACGGATATAGGTACTTCTCTGCACAGGTGGTGGCATGTTCATTATAGCACAAAACACACTTAGGCCTTGTAGTCCTTCCCCAATACACCCCATGGCATAAACTGCTCTCCTATTTACAGATAGCACATTCTTTGTTTTCCCCAATACTTCACTGTTGTAAAAAAAAGTACCTACTTCAGAACATGATTCACAGTTAACTGTCACTTTACAGCCCAAACCTCCTAAATTGGTTAGGTTAAGTACCACAGGTTCACCACACACACACCTAAGACATTTCTGTAACCCTCGAAACATAATATTTACATAAAAAATGTAGCAACCTATATCACCATCACCATCAAATTCAACTCCAACATTTGGAGTAAGCTTCCTGCCTGCTGCACTGAGGTTAGTTGTCGAATTATTATCAGCATCACTCACTGCTTGTTTTCCAGACTTCTTATGCTGATTCCCTTTGAAACACGGTTTTTACTTTTATAATGTACCTTTCGAGCACCCATACTACAGTATACCTCACGTTTCACACCGAATCACACAACTGATAGGCCACACCGATGTTGTTTACAAAACAATATTTGCATATGGAACTATGGAAGAATAACACAGAATTGTTCCATGATGGAACTTGTTTCCATGGATATTCTATAACACAGGCGTATAGGACTCCTAGGAAACAAAACAAAAACGTGTCTCGTAAATGTATGTATAGTTATTATCAACGGCGCACGGTTTAGAGGGTGATACATTTGCATATAAGGAAAGCAGAACGAAAGTGTACGAGGAAGAATCACAATATTTTGCATATCTCTGGAACCAGGCCAGATATTCCAAAAATTATTTTTGCAAAGTAAACCTAAAACTCGGCTTAAAAATCTATATAATAAAAAATGCTAATTTTTGACCTGGTAAGCTGACGATTTGTGTAAATACTCAAGTTTAATTGTTATTGAATTGTTATGTATAATTGTCCATTTGTTATGTATACCCAATTTTGCCATCAGGGGACACACCCCTAATTGCTAATAAATGAATGATTGAATCTCGCCGCAGTTAGGTTAGAACTCGTAGTGCTGCAGCACACTTAGTGTTTACGTTTCTGCGGGTCGTGGTATTTCGGCATTTAGGATTACGGTCACAAAAAATATTTCATGAAGTTTGTTTTGTATGCACAACCGATCTGAATGCAGGCGATATCAGTTGTGCTACTGTACCGACTTTATTATCATGTTACGGTCGAAAGCCAGCAACGAAGTTTGCTTCCTTATCCTCGCGTGCTGCTGGTAATTTGACGCATAAGCAGAAACTTCGTTGATTTATTTAGCGCCTTTGCGACATCGTGGCCATGTAGCCCCGTGTACTTGGTGGGTGTGGAATTTGTCTGATAACCTGTGTTATTGTGATGGCTGTATTAGTGTGTGTATTTTTAATTCAGATGAGGATTGGAAGGAGGCGACCATGGCCGTAATTTAGGAACCAGCCCGGCATTCGCCAGGAGTAGAAGTGGGAAATCACGGAAAACACATGCATGTAATATAAAGTTTTGAAACCATTCTTCAGTGTTGTCTATACAACTAACAGTTTCCCATGTATGTCTAACCTTTATCAATCCCGTATCAACAGGGTCAAGGATGAGATGTGACAGTGGGTGGTTTTCAAAACCGTATGCCCTTCCTGATGCCAACTTCATGTGGGGAATGAATAAGAGATTGAATTAGGAAGGTGAATAAAACTGAGCAATGAGTTGGAAGAAAACGGCCATGGTTCGACAAAATTACTAGTTAGTACACCTCCAGCCTTACAACTTGCGAAGCCTCCCTGTGAGGGAAATCTCCCTAAGTGAACAGACAAGGTATCCTTCTCCTAACAGCAACAATAAGCTATAGACCTAAGGGGGATTGAAACGTCACAATAAACTGAGATCGAAAAGCTTCAACAATCCTCAATGACAGGATTTATTGAAGTACAGGTTCCTTATGGTTGTCATGGTAACCAGATATAATATAGCAGCTACTTTTTGTAGATCAAGTCGTAGCTTCAGCTAGCATTAATCCATTCAGTTTTGTTCCTCAATCCCATTAGAAAGTACTGTCCTAGCATTTGCCTGGAGTTGAAAATGGGTAACCCCGGAAAAACATTTCAAGGACAGCTCTGGGATTCGAACCACCGATCCCCGGACTTACTGCAGCTTCCCATCGCAGCCGTGGTGTGGGATTTAACTGGCACGACTCTGCCGCGAGGAATGCAACACTTTCACCACCAGTACTAGTCAGCAACCAAACAATAAGTACCTAGGATTTTAAACATCCTCAGTGAGTATTTCTTTTCAAAATTGTAATTTAGGTGGAAAGTCAATGAAGTGTAAGTACAGCATTATTGAACATGCTATGGAAGTTTAACCTATTCGGGAAGCATCCCGATACAGACCGAAGATACTTTTACAGTTGTTGTGCTGTTCTGACGCACAGAAAAGCGAGATAAATAATTATGAATTTAATTCAATAGGCTATACTTTAGATCTCGACGTTTCTATGATAGCATCCTGCCACAGCGACACCCCTGGCTGAAGCTCACTCTACAACATGTCTTCGGCAACTGATTTTTTTAATACTGGTATTTGGCGTTTAGGCCATACAATCAATCCCATTATTAAGAGATTGTAGAAACGTACTGTACATCTTTTTTAAACTGTCATATACGTATTGTCCATTACTTTGTTGTTTAGTAATATAATTTTGGCATCTGCTCGGTGCAACTACCATGAGATGTACGAAATAATCCACGCTACGTTTGTATGGATGAAGTAGGAAGGGACGTACTTATTTTCTGAGTTCTTCGTCAGTGTTTTCGGCTCCTTGCCTCTTGATGTTATCTTAATACTTGTCAGCCATATCTATTGTCTTATCGACGAGTCCAAGGATTTAGACATCATCACCTCTCCAATTTGATTACTATTCACAATTATCAGTTAATTAGCCCACAGCGAAATGTCCAAAACCGCTCATGATTACGTCCAAGAACAAAAATGCCCAATCTATTAATTGTCCGACTAACTGCGTGGCCCCACGGTAATGTTCTTCCCTGCTGTGCCCAAGGTTACACAATCGAATCCTGGCACAGTCAGTTGGCATTTGAAGGTGCGAGGGAGCCGTGTCAGTAGATTTAATGGCACGTAAAATATGTCTTTCGGGGCAAAATTCTGGCACCCTAGCGTCTCTAAAAGCCGCAGTAGTTAAATGGGACTTAGTTATTCTGGTTTTAAGGGGGCAGAACAGCGAGGTCATCTATAATATCAATAAGATTATTATTACTATTAAATATTCTGTGACAAAAGAATCCAGGATATTAAATATCCAGTAACAAAAATGTCCAAGCTATTAAATATCCAGTAACAAAAATGTCTGAGTCACTGAACATCCAGTAACATAAATGTGCAAGCTGGTGAACATCCATAAATGTCCAATCTGTTAAATATCCAGTAACATAAATGTCCAATCTGTTAAATATCCAGTAACAAAAATGTCTGAGTCACTGAACATCCGGTAATATAAATGTCCAATATGTTAAATATCCAGTAACATAAATGTCCAATCTGTTAAATATCCAGTAACAAAAATGTCTGAGTCACTGAACATCCAGTAATATAAATGTCCAATATGTTAAATATCCAGTAACAAAAATGTGCAAGCTGTTGAACATCCAGTAACATAAATGTCCAATCTGTCAAATATCCAGTAACAAAAATGTCCAAGTTATTAAATATCCAGTAACAAAAATTTCCGAGTCACCGACAATCCAGTAATATAAATGCGCAAGCTGTTGAACATACAGTAACACAAATGTGCAAGCTGTTGAGCATCCAGTAACATAAATGTGCAAGCTGTTGAACATACAGTTACGCAAATGTGCAAGCTGTTGAGCATCCAGTAACATAAATGTGCAAGCTGTTGAGCATCCAGTAACATAAATGTCTTCTTTTCTTTGTCTGGCACTACAGCCCGGTGTGAGCTTTGGCCTCCCCAACCACAGATTTCCATCGATCTCGATCTTGGACAGCTGTTCTCCAGGGTCGTACGTTTATTGTTTGCAGGTCCACCTCCACTTCATCTTTCCATCGATTCCTTGGTCCACCAGGGCGTCGTCTTCTTTCGATTCGTGTTTAATATATAATCTTTGGTGTTCTTTTGTCTTCCAGCCTTTCAATGTGGCCCAGCCAACGTAGTCTTTGTGATTTTATACATCGAACAATGTCTTCGCTTTTGAGGATTTCATTTATTTCCCTATTAGTTTGTATCCTCCATTCTCCTCTATCCAATACAGCACCATAAATTCTCCGTGTTATTTTCCTCTCAACTACCCTAAGTATATTGCAATCCTGAACCGACATATTCCCGGTTTCTGAGCCATAAGTTAACACTGGTCGGATCAAGGTCTTGTACATTTTGAGTTTTGTTTCATGCGACAACAATTGCGACTTAATGAGTTACAGATTGGCAAAATAGGCTCTGTTTCCATTAATAATCCTTCTATTTATTTCTTCACTCACTTTGTTTTTATTACTAACTAGAACACCCAAATACTAAAAATTTACAACATTTTCAAATGTGCAGGATTCTATTATTAAATTATCACAGTTTCTTCTCCTTTCAACTGATGTTAGGTGCATGTACTGTGCCCGTCTGTGCACCTGGAGCGACAGACAACCACATGCGAGACAGCAGTGAACACAGTGTTAGCGCGAGATCTCTCTCAGGGCGTTATGGGTTTGGGCGATAATTACCAACACTCTGCTCATGCCGCTCGTAAAGGAAAAATGAAAGACATGACATGCAATTGAGAATTGAAGAACGTGTTTCAAGACGAACCAATTCACAAAAAAAAAAAATCATTAAATTCCTGCATTCTTGCAGAAGCACAAAAATAGCACACGCATTCAATAGCAGATTTTATGTCTCTCTTATATGAAAATAAACCATAGTCGTATTTAAAATTGTCCATATCTTGACTATGTTTATGAATTACACTTCATTCTTTAATTTATACAAGTCGAGATGACATAAAATAATTTTTCCCTATTATGTTGCATAGTTACACTATTTTACTATTTACAAATAGTTCTGACATTAGCACGGATTAGTTCACACGCGATTCTTCATTCAATTATTTAATAAACACACTTCTTAACGCAGTTATATCAAAATGTCATGATGACTATTACTTGGGCACAGCAGTTAATTTTATAGCAGACAATTGAGAACAATAATATTAATAATATCTGGTTTCATGGAGTTAGCTAGACATATTCCTTCATAACTTTAAAGATCTAATGCAATGACCATGAATTCATATGACCATAAAATTTGCATGACAATATTGCTTGTAAATAATCCATAATAATTTGAGCTATCACATCACAGGGAAATCTTTAGGATTTGGAATACACAGAAGCATTATGGGACAGGTGACAATTCCCGCAATTCCCTTTTTTTTATCAAAGCATACAGCTTTCGGTGGATTTCGGATACAACTCCTCTAATATCCACTCAACACGAGGATCTAGGCCTCTTTAAACAACTTTTACAAAGTGCCTTAGCAATTTAACTTCTATTCTCAACATCCTAAAAGATAACAAATATTAAGCATTCAAATGGATATCAACAGTAATTATTATTCAATATTTTATCAGTAGCTTTCATGACTATTATTCATTTGGAATATCATTTCCATCGTTATTTATAGAATTCAAGATTATTATTATTTATTCAGAAAAAATATTTCTTATTATTATTATTATGAGATATCATGTTTTTCTGTCATGCAGAATAAAAATTATTTAATGCATCTAATCATTGAAAATCAGCTGCTTATGAATTAGGATAGGAATCCTCATATTATTTACTACAAAAATGAAACATTGAGGATTGCACCTCGGCTGCAAATCTACCCTGACTATATGGAAAAATTACGCCTAAAAATATGCAACCATTCTAACTGTACAAGAGTTACTTAATAAAGAAAGTGAATTGGTCTATCAGAACGGAGGAATATTCATGGCTCTCTGAAACGTTTAAGCATGCGGAAGTCTACGTTATCATGTTTCCGTGGCTATCAGACCTCCCTCGATGCAGATCAACTCCACGCACCACGGATCTGAAAAGTTTAACATGGGGCATTATGTCGCGTTCAACTCCCCCGGTGCAGGTTGACTCCACGCACCACGGACCTGAGAAGTTGAAACGCAGGGCATTGGGGGTATGATGCAGCATTCTGCTTGGCCTGCGGACCTCAGCCGTAGGTGGCTATATTCCTCGTTCCTAAGGACATCCTGGTCTGGTCTCCTCACATCCTGCCTTCTAGCCGCTAGTCATCTCCATGGACCGGGGTAATGAAATTATCCTAGTAGTGTATTTGTAACAGTTCTATACCCTCCTCCTCCTCACCCTCCTCACAAGATGGCGGCGGCACGATATCTCTCGAACGCATGGTCGGATTTTGACGAATGAGGTGTCATTGAACTCGGGCTGATACCCCCTTTCCAGTGGACAACATATTTCCACCCCAAAAATAAAACCTACCCCTACTAGGGGGTGAAATTGTAATTTTTTAGAGAATCTCGTTTTCCAAGTGCAACATGTGAGAGTTTTAATGCCAATATGGAATTAAACGTTGTTCTACACAAGAGACATGTATACGGTGGATAGCCACTATGAATTAACATGCTTGTTTTTTGTTTTTATGCATGCCCACTAATAGCTTTTGTAAGAGGGCGGGCTTTTTAAAAGATGGCGGCTGTAGTGTAACCTAACCTAACCCAACCTAACGGGTCATTGTTGGCGGGTCATTGTTGACGAGTCCCTGTGGACGAGTCCTTGTTGACAGGTCATTGTTGACAGGTAATTGTTGACGAGTCATTGTTGACGGGTCCTTATTGACGAGTTCCTGTGGACGAGTCCTTGTGGACGAGTCCTTGTTGACGAGTCCTTGCGGACGAGTCCTTGAGGATGAGTCCGTTTTGACTGGTCCCTTTAGCCTGGTCCCTATGGACTGGCTCATGGATTTATTTAAATTATGTCAAAGGGCCTAACTACATTTTGCGTGTAAAGCAGTGTGTTGAACTGATGTTGTTCACCAGTTCCCCACTACTATAATGTGATAACGATATGAAAGGAAAGTGACGAAATACATGTGAACATGCAAGGGATCTAACTTGGTGGATGGATGTGTTCTAACGAGTCATTTGTAGTTGAAAGAGAATAATACATGTTCTTAAGATGTTAAAACTGTTGAGATGGTACATGCAGTAAGACGTCTTGTTATTTCCTGTGTCATATTAGAGACATGGCAGAGAGCGCACAGATCTGTTGCCATGACTAACGCTGCAGAAATTTGAAACCGCAAGTGTTCATTAAGACAATGGGTGATGATCATGTAAAGTTAGCAGTTATTGGATATTACACAGGTGTTCCTTCCGGTGTCATGTTGCTGACATGGCAGAGAGCGCACACTGCTGTTGCTATGACTGATGCTGCAGTAATTTGAAACCCCAGGTGTTGATCAAGACATTGGGTGATGATCATGCAAAGTCAGCAGTCATTGGATACCACACAGGTGTTCCTAGTGTACTTTGGACTCTCAGCTGTATTGGGAAAGGAATTGCAATGATCTGCAAAAAAACTGCTGACACGAGCGATGAGAGTTTATATAAGAGAGGTGTCATATATTTCCCTACTGTCAGTCTTTATTACTCGCTTTGAGTGAACAGTGCTCAATTACTGCTCTAGAGTTGTAAAAAAGTCTTTTTGGTAGAAAATCATTAAATTATTTTGCAAGGTAATTACTTATTATTAATGGATTGTAGTCTTTTATTACTAATTGATGTTGAAGTTATTGATTGGAATGTATTTATTGATTGATTGATTGAGTGATTTGTTTACAGATAATTGGGTACCTGTAGGTTACCAGATTCCTACAATCTGTTCATTCAGTGGCAGCAGTTGATAAATTATAAAAAGGTAAGTGCCCCTCTAATAACTTTTAAACAGTTAGAGTAATATTTTCCAATGTTCACCACTACATGTCAGTGAAAATGGTATATTTGGCAGTCAAAAGTTGGAACTACTTGACCATGGTGTGTAAAGCTAATTTTGTAGGTTAGATTTTGATTACCGCTCTATTAAGTCTGAATGTTCATTGCTAGGTGTCAGTGACAGAGGGAATATTTAAAGACTTAACCTCAGTTCACCTAACATAACCTAACTTTACCTAACTTAACCTTGTCACGTGACATGTTTTACAAGTTTAGACTTGCTTTATGACTGACTACGACGTCACACTTAGCTCAGTTAACTGGTGGCTGCTGGTTTCTATCACGTGACATGTTCTACAAGTTTAGACTTGTTTTAAGACTGGCTATGATGTCACACTTAGCTCACTTAACTGGCGATCGCTGGTTTCTATCACGTGACATGTTCTACAAGTTTAGACTTGCTTTAAGACTGGCTATGACGTCACACCAAGCTCACTTAACTGGCGACCGCTGGTTTCTACCACTCTATCAAGTTCCAATGTTCACCGCTAGGTGTCAGTGACAGTGGTATATAGTAACCCCCAGTTAGAACTACATGAAGTTAGACTTGCTAGGAGTTCACAGATGATCGATTTAAATACCCTGCTATAACCATTGACTGGAATGTAATTAAACAATTTATATTGTACTTTGTTTTATCATTTATTAACATTTATGATTTCTTTCTTTTATAGGTAATTTCGAAAGTGATCATCATGTTCAAGTGTGGTGACTGTAAGAAACAGTTCTCAAGACCTGACAACCTTCAACGACACGCAAATGTTAAACATGACATTAAAATGTTTGTGTGCAGTCATTGTGCTACCACATTTAACAGACAAGATAATCTTGCACTTCATGTAAATTTAATGCATGTTTGTTCAGCACCTTTTTCATGTTCAGTTTGTGATCTTGGTTTTTCTGCTGTAAAGCGATATCAATCTCACATGGTTGAAGTGCATGGTGAACAACAGGAATTAGAAACTGTAAAACCATCAACTAGCACAGAACCTTTAATCGAATGTGATGCTCAAAAGCGTAAACGTTCTCAAGATTGTGAAAATAGTTGTGCAACAAAAAGAAAGAAGAATGGTGAACCTTCGATAACACATTGTGATGTATGTAATATTGATATACCTTCTTCAATCATTCATGGACATTTACACAGTATTCAACATAAAAATAACGCTTGCCATGAAATAAATTCTGGAAATATTCAACAAATTGGTAGTGCATTTAAAAGTCGAATTGCTAGTTATAGACTTTATAGTAAAGAAAAAATCAAAGTATTGAATCATTTTAAAAAATGTTCAACCTACTGTGTTAGGCTTGGTAGGTTATGTTTTATTAGAGCATAAAACAATTAAAATGAATTTTGAACTTTTTGGTCTCTATGTAAAAACTGGGAGTGAAGGTGAAATTACGGATATCAAATCTTTTAATACAAAAAACATAATTGTTAGCGAATCAACTAATATTAGTGATATATACCAAAATATTTCAAGTGCTATCATTGTGAAGAGTGAAGAGTTCCAGGAAAGGGAGTCAGGCTGGGCGTTGGTTGAAGTACTTTATTTAGAAACCAACCTGAATAAATATAACCCCCTTCGAGCATCATCATACATTGATTTACCAGGATGGATCAAACGAAAGAAAGCTGTTGTGACCGTTTTGAATAATGATGACGCATGTTTTGCGTGGGCTGTAACTTCAGCTCTCCATTCAGCAGTGGAGCATATGGATAGATCATCATCTTATCCTCACTATTCTTCAGTGTTAGATTTAAAAGAAATAGAATTTCCTATGGCGATAAAAGACATTCAACGTTTTGAAGAGCTGAACAATGTAAGTATTAATGTTTATGGAATTGAAAATAAGAGAATAGTAGGTCCTCTATATTATACTCAGGAAAAAAAGGATGCTCATGTAAATTTACTATACATAACCGAAGGTGAAAATGCTCACTATTTCTGGATAAAACATTTCAGTAGACTTGTTAGTAGTCAGCTATCAAAATGCGATGGTAAAAGTTGTTGTGTAATGGCTGTTTGCAATATTTCAGAAAAGAGGATCAACTAACACAACATCAAAAATGGGGATGTAATCATGTGTGTACGGTATTACCGACTCCTAAAAATAACATTCTAAAATTTAAGGATTATGAGAAACAGCTTCGAGTACCATTTGTTATATATGCTGACTTCGAGGCTTTGCTAAAACCATTTAATACATGTTCATCGAATCCAGCCCAACCTTTCACCAACACAACTCACATTCATGAACCTTTTAGCTTTGCATATTATATTAAATGTAGTTATGATGACTCTTTAAATTAGTTTGAGCTCTATAGAGGACCTGATGCACCTAAAGTTTTTATGGAAAGGCTTGAGAAAGATGTCATCCATATATCCTCTATTTTAAATACGATCATTCCAATGGGGCCACTATCTTCATCAGAGCAAATGAATTTTGAAACTGAAACTAATTGTTTTGTATGTGGTGAATGTTTATATACAGACAGGGTTCGCGATCATGACCATTTAACAGGAAAATATCGTGGTGCTTATCACCAAGAATGTAATTTAAATTATAGAGTAAGTAAATTCATTCCGGTCATTCTACATAACGGTGCCAAATACGATAACCACTTTATCGTTAAAGAATTTGGAGCTTCAGATGTGAAAATTGATGTGATTGCAAATAATAAGGAACAATACATATCGTTCACAAAATATATCAAAACTAGCAATAAAAAACGATAAAACTGCGATTTTTATATTCATTCCGCTTTATGCCGAGTAGTCTTGATAAGCTGGCTTGTAATTTAAAATCAGATCAGTTTCATGAAATTCAACGTGTCTTTCCTAAAGAAGATGATTTTAATTTGATTCGTCAAAAGGGTATATTCCCTTATGAATATATTAACTGTGTGGAACGTCTTGAGGAGTGTTCTTTACCACCGAAAGATGAATTTTACAGTTCCTTACACACAAGTCATATCAGTGATCAGGAATATTTACATGCACAACGTGTATGGACACATTTCCACATTCAAACTTTAGGAGAATTTTCAGACATATATTTGAAGACAGATGTGTTATTATTAGCAGATATTTTTGAAAATTTTCGGAATGTTTGTATGAAAAGTTATGACCTTGATCCTTGTCAGTATTTCACTGCTCCTGGGTTAAGTTTCAGTTCAATGTTGAAAAAAAACGAAAGTAAATTTAGAATTAATGACTGATATAGACATGATCAATTTTATAAAATCATCAATTCGAGGTGGATTAAGCCAATGTAGTGGACGGTACTCTAAAGCGAATAATAAATACATGTCTAACTACAACCATTGTGAAGAGTCAAATTATATTGTCTACCTCGATGCAAATAACCAATATGGTTGGGCTATGAGTCAATATCTACCACTGAAAGATTTTCGCTGGCTGACACAACCTGAAATTGATGTCTTACATGTTGACACTCTGAATGATAACGATGATAAAGGATATATTTTAGAGGTAAATCTTGAGTACCCCAAAGAGTTACATGATGATCATAATGATTTACCATTTTGTCCTGAGAATATGAAATCTCCATACATCACATCACGAACAAAAATGTTAATTGCTAATGTAAATGATAAATGTAAATATGTAATACATTATCAAAACTTGAAACAGTGTCTACAGCATGGATTGAAAATAACTAAAATTCATCGCGTATTGCAATTTCTTCAGTCAGCATGGCTCGAACCGTATATTGATCTAAACAATAATTTAAAAACACAGTCAACAAACGCGTTTGAAAAAGATTTTTATAAACTCATGAATAATAGTGTTTTTGGAAAGACTATGGAGAATGTTGATAAACGAGTTGATGTAAAGCTGATAACAAAGTGGGAGAATGATGGTAAAAGGTATGGTGCGAGCAACTTAATAAGCAAGCCTAACTTTCATAGCTGTTCAATTATTCATGAGGATTTAGTTGTAATACAAATGAATCGTCTTAAAGTAACTTACAACAAACCCATATATATGGGTTACACCATTCTGGAATTGTCAAAAACACTGATGTATGAATTTTACTATGATTACGTAAAGAAAAACTATCTTGATAATGCTAAATTACTCTACACAGACACAGATTCTTTTATTTATGAGTTTAAAACTGATGATTTTTATGAGGATATCAAAACTGAGCTAAATAGGTTTGATACAAGTGACTATCCCGAGGATAATATTTACCATTTAGCTCTAGTAAACAAAAAGGTTCTTGGGAAATTTAAGGATGAATGTGCTGGTGTTATTATAGACACCTTTGTAGGCACAAAATCTAAATCATACAGCTATATGACAATTGATGATGTAGTAGTAAAAAAATTAAAAGGAGTGGAAAAGAATGTTGTTAGTAAAGAGTTAGATATAAGTGATTATAAAAACTGTATAGTTAGTAACCCACCTGTATTATATACGAAAATGTGTGTATTTAGAAGTAAAAATCATCAGCTACATACCAATTTGCTGAACAAAGTTGCTTTAAGTAATGAAGACAACAAACGATTCATTATACCCAACACATTTGATACTCTTGCTTGGGGAAACAGTCGCATTGACAACTATTATTTTACTTAAGTCTAATTATCACTATTATTGTAATATTTGTAGTGTGTTTTATATTGTAATATTTTTTGTAAAAACTGTAAGAAGAATGTATAATGTTAGGCTACTGTAGTTTAGTAAAAATACGATAAGTAATACATTTTAGTGTAAAATGTTTGCTTTTGTATATTACAAAAAAGATTTTAAAAAATTTACAGAATGTGTGAAATAAACAAGGAGAATGTAAAAAATGTAAAGTGGAAATTGTAAATATCCATGTGAGAAAAAATGAAATGGCTATCACCATTTTTTAAATTAAAAGATATAGTGATCTGGTGAACCTTATTTTATTTCACAACAACAAAATGTACAGAATGTGTGAACTAAACAAGGCGAATGTAAAAAAATGTAAAGTGGAAATTGTAAATATTCATGTGTGAAAAAAAATGAAAACGAAGAAATGGCTATCACCATTTTACAATTAAAAGACATTGTGATCTGGTAAACCTTGTTTTTATTTCACTACAAATAGGGCTTTACAAAATAGAATACAAAGAAATACCAATTCCTCAATCCTTTTCATTGTTCATGTCCACTCATCATTAACTTTCCTTTTATAGCACTCATTACAATGAGGGCTGAGCCTGTATACAGGCATGCAAGTGTGAAACCGCTGGATTAGCTTACTGGGATTGTTCCAGTAAATAAATTTAACAAATGATTTTTAGGGGTAAACAAAGCATTAGCATTATCATCATTACTATCATCTTCATCATTATCATCATAGGCATTATCATTAGCATTATAATCATCATCATTATTATTACTGTATAGTCCTTTTTGATCCTTTTGCAATACCACATTTTGCACAGTCTGTGTTGACTTTGATAGTGTTGGGAGGTTTTCAGACATTGACGACTGTCCTAACACGACTTTCTAGGAGATGATAAATGCTTTTTAATAAACAATTCACTATCTTGAGCTGCAATATCTTTTGTTTTTTCGGAATAGTGTTTTGGCATTTTGAAGATTTTTTTTAAACAGCAACGATGTTTTATCTGTTACACTACATTGATGATCACTCACACTTAAGACCTCACTATTTTTACTTTATAACTACCTCGTCACTGTTTTGAACGATGTTTTAAACAACGCCAAATAACAGTTCAATTTTTATTGGTTCCTTTTACAATATATGCATATACTTTATAGTATGCAAAATGGCTTACCATAGCTATTCGTTGATAATTTCATATCATTTGTCCAGCATGAAATAATCTCTAGTAAAGTTCACTCGATAATATAAATCATAGTTTAAAGTGGGTGCAAAAATGGGTGCAAAGGTAGGTGCAAAAGTGGGTGCAAATGTGGGTGCAAAGGTAGGTGCAAAAGTGGGTGCAAAGGTGGGTGCAAAGGTGGGTGCAAAAGTGGGTGCAAAAGTGGGTGCAAAAGTAGGTGGAAAAGTGGGTGCAAAATTGGTAGTAGGCACAGTTGACAGTAGGTGCAATTGTTAGTAGGCGCGATTGGTTTTAGGCACAATGGAGAGTAGGCGCAATTGGTAGTAGGTGCTATTGATAGTAAGCGCAATTAGTAGTAGACGCAATTGATAGTAGGCGCAATGAATAGTAGGCGCAATTGATAGTAGGCGTTATTGATAGTAGACGCAATTGGTAGTAAGTGCGACTGATAGTAGGCGCAATGGATAGTAGGCGCAATTGGTAGTAGGCGCTATTGGTAGTAGTTAGTAGACCCTGAGGCGATAACCCCTTCTGATTGATCCCTGTTGATTTGTCCCTTTGGACTGGTCCCTGTTGACTAGCCCCTTTGGACGGGTCCTTTTTGAAGGGAGTCATTTTTGACGGGTCCCTGTGGACGGATCCCTGTGGACGGGTCCTTGTTGACGGGTCCCTGGACCCGTTGACATAATTTGATAAATGCATGGGCCAGTCCATAAGGAGCAGTCCAAAGGGACCGGTCCAAAAGGATCAGTCAAAAGGACCTGTCCACAGTGACCCGTCCACAGGGACCCGTCAAAAATGACTCCCTTCAAAAAGGACCCGTCCAAAGGGGCTAGTCAACAGGGACCAGTCCAAAGGGACAAATCAACAGGGATCAATCAGAAGGGGTTATCGCCTCAGGGTCTACTAACTACTACCAATAGCGCCTACTACCAATTGCGCCAAATATCCATTGAGCCTACTATCAGTCGCACCTACTACCAATTGCGTCTACTATCAATAACGCCTACTACCAATTGCGCCTACTATCAATTGCGCCTACTATTCATTGCGTCTACTATCAATTGCGTCTACTACTAATTGCGCTTACTATCAATAGCACCTACTACCAATTGCGCCTACTCTCCATTGTGCGTAAAACCAATTGCGCCTACTAACAATTGCGCCTACGGTCAACTGTGCCTACTACCAATTTTGCACCCACTTTTCCACCTACTTTTGCACCCAATTTTGCACCTACCTTTGCACACACTTTTGCACCCACTTTTGCAACCATTTTTGCACCCACATTTGCACCCACCTTTGCACCCACTTTTGCACCTACCTTTGCACCCACATTTGCACCCACTTTTGCACCTACCTTTGCACCCATTTTTGCACCCACTTTGCACCCACATTTGCACCTACCTTTGCACCCACTTTTGCACCTACCTTTGCACCCACTTTTGCTCCCACTTTAAACTATGATTTATATTATCGAGTGAACTTTACTAGAGATTATTTCATGCTTGACAAATGATATGAAATTATCAACGAATAGCTATGGAAAGCCATTTTGCATACTATAAAGTATATACATATATTGTAAAAGGAACTAATAAAAATAAATCTGTTATTTGGCGTTGTTCAAAACATCGTTCAAAACGGTGACGAGGTGAGTTAAAAAGTAAAAATAGTGAGGTCTTAAGTGTGGGTGATCATCAATGTAGTGTAACAGATAAAACATCGTTGCTGTTTAAAAAAAACCTTCAAAATGCTAAGACACTATTCCGAAAAAAAAAGATATTGCAGCTCAAGATAGTGAATTGTTTGTTAAAAAGCATTTATCATCTCCTCAGAAAGTCGTGTTAGGACAGTTGTCAATGTCTGAAAACCTCCCAACACTATCAAAGTCAACACAGACTGTGCAAAATGTGGTATTGCAAAAGGATCAAAAAGGACTATATAGTAATAATAATGATGATTAAAATGCTAATGATAATGCCTATGATGATAATGATGAAGATGATAATAATGATGATAATGCTAATGCTTTGTTTACCCCTAAAAATCAATTGTTAAATTTATTTACTGGAACAATCCCAGTAAGCTAATCCAGCGGTTTCAGCACTTGCATGCCTGTATACAGGCTCAGCCCTCATTGTAATGAGTGCTATAAAAGGAAAGTTAATGATGAGTGGACATGAACAATGAAAAGGATTGAGGAATTGGTATTTCTTTGTATTCTATTTTGTAAAGCCCTATTTGTAGTGAAATAAAAACAAGGTTTACCAGATCACAATGTCTTTTAATTGTAAAATGGTGATAGCCATTTCTGCATTTTCATTTTTTTTCACACATGAATATTTGCAATTTCTACTTCACATTTTTTTACATTCGCCTTGTTTAGTTCACACATTCTGTACATTTTGTTGTTGTGAAATAAAGTAAGGTTCACCAGATCACTATATCTTTTAATTTAAAAAATGGTGATAGCCATTTCATTTTTTTCACACATGGATATTTACAATTTCCACTTTACATTTTTACATTCTCCTTGTTTAGTTCACACATTCTGTAATTTTTTTAAAATCTTTTTCGTAATACAAAAGCAAACATTTTACACTAAAATGTATTACTTATCTTATTTTTACTAAACTACAGTAGCCTAACATTATACATTCTTCTTACAGTTTTTACAAAAAATATTACAATATAAAACACACTACAAATATTACAATATAGTGATAATTAGACTTAAGTAATGGAATAGTTGTCAATGCGACTGTTTCCCCAAGCAAGAGTAACAAATGTTTTGGGTATAATGAATCGTTTTGTTGTCTTCATTACTTAAAGCAACTTTGTTCAGCAAATTGGTATGTAGCTGATGATTTTTACTTCTAAATACGCACATTTTCGTATATAATACAGGTGGGTTACTAACTATACAGTTTTTATAATCACTTATATCTAACTCTTTACTAACAACATTCTTTTTCACTCCTTTTAATTTTTTTACTACTACATCATCAATTGTCATATAGCTGTATGATTTAGATTTTGTGCCTACAAAGGTGTCTATAATAACACCAGCACATTCATCCTTAAATTTCCCAAGAACCTTTTTGTTTACTAGAGGTAAATGGTAAATATTATCCTCGGGATAGTCACTTGTATCAAACCTATTTAGCTCAGTTTTGATATCCTCATAAAAATCATCAGTTTTAAACTCATAAATAAAAGAATCTGTGTCAGTGTAGAGTAATTTAGCATTATCAAGATAGTTTTTCTTTACATAATCATAGTGAAATTCATACATAAATGTTTTTGACACTTCCAGAATGGTGTGACCCATACATATGGGTTTGTTGTAAGTTACTTTAAGACGATTCATTTGTATTACAACTAAATCCTCATGAATAATTGAACAGCCATGAAAGTTAGGCTTGCTTATTAAGTTGCTCGCACCATACCTTTTACCATCATTCTCCCACTTTGTTATCAGCTTTACATCAACTCGTTTATCAACATTCTCCATAGTCTTTCCGAAAACACTATTATTCATGAGTTTATAAAAATCTTTTTCAAACGCGTTTATTGACTGTGTTCTTAAATTATTGTTTAGATCAATATACGGTTTGAGCCATGCTGACTGATGAAATTGCAATACGCGATGAATATTAGTTAATTTCAATCCATGCTGTAGACACTGTTTCAAGTTTTGATAATGTATTACATATTTACAATTATCATTTACATTAGTAATTAACATTTTTGTTCGTGATGTGATGTATGGAAATTTCATATTCTCAGGACAAAATGGTAAATCATTATGATCATCATGTAACTCTTTAGGGTACTCAAGATTTACCTCTAAAATATATCCTTTATCATCGTTATCATTCAGAGTGTCAACATGTAAGACATCAATTTCAGGTTGTGTCAGCCAGCGAAAATCTTTCAGTGGTAGATATTGACTCATAGCCCAACCATATTGGTTATTTGCATCGAGGTAGACAATATACATTGACTCTTCACAATGGTTGTAGCTAGGCATGTATTTATTATTCGCTTTAGAGTACCGTCCACTACATTGGCTTAATCCACCTCGAATTGATGATTTTATAAAATTGATCATGTCTATATCAGTCATTAATTCTAAGTTTACTTTCGTTTTTTTTCCAACATTGAACTGAAACTTAACCCAGGAGCAGTGAAATACTGACAAGGATCAAGGTCATAACTTTTCATACAAACATTCCGAAAATTTTCAAAAATATCTGCTAATAATAACACATATGTCTTCAAATATATGTCTGAAAATTCTCCTAAAGTTTGAATGTAGAACAGTGTCCATACACGTTGTGGATGTAAATATTCCTGATCACTGATATGACTTGTGTGTAAGGAACTGTAAAATTCATCTTTCGGTGGTGAAGAACACTCCTCAAGACGTTCCAGACAGTTAATATATTCATATGGGAATATACCCTTTTGACGAATCAAATTAAAATCATTTTCTTTAGGAACAGTGTCCATACACGTTGTGCATGTAAATATTCCTGATCACTGATATGACTTGTGTGTAAGGAACTGTAAAATTCATCTTTCGGTGGTAAAGAACACTCCTCAAGACGTTCCAGACAGTTAATATATTCATAAGGGAATTTACCCTTTTGACGAATCAAATTAAAATCATCTTCTTTAGGAAAGACACGTTGAATTTCATGAAACTGATCTGATTTTAAATTACAAGCCAGCTTATCAAGACTACTCGGCATAAAGCGGAATGAATATAAAAATCGCGGTTTTATCGTTTTTTATTGCTAGTTTTGATATATTTTGTGAACGATATGTATTGTTCCTTATTATTTGCAATCACATCAATTTTCACATCTGAAGCTCTAAATTCTTTAACGATAAAGTGGTTATCGTATTTGGCACCGTTATGTAGAATGACCGGAATGAATTTACTTACTCTATAATTTAAATTACATTCTTGGTGATAAGCACCACGATATTTTCCTGTTAAATGGTCATGATCGCGAACCCTGTCTGTATATAAACATTCACCACATACAAAACAATTAGTTTCAGTTTCAAAATTCATTTGCTCTGATGAAGATAGTGGCCCCATTGGAATGATCGTATTTAAAATAGAGGATATATGGATGGCATCTTTCTCAAGCCTTTCCATAAAAACTTTAGGTGCATCAGGTCCTCTATAGAGCTCAAACTAATTTAAAGAGTCATCATAACTACATTTAATATAATATGCAAAGCTAAAAGGTTCATGAATGTGAGTTGTGTTGGTGAAAGGTTGGGCTGGATTCGATGAACATGTATTAAATGGTTTTAGCAAAGCCTCGAAGTCAGCATATATAACAAATGGTACTCGAAGCTGTTTCTCATAATCCTTAAATTTTAGAATGTTATTTTTAGGAGTCGGTAATACCGTACACACATGATTACATCCCCATTTTTGATGTTGTGTTAGTTGATCCTCTTTTCTGAAATATAGCAAACAGCCATTACACAACAACTTTTACCATCGCATTTTGATAGCTGACTACTAACAAGTCTACTGAAATGTTTTATCCAGAAATAGTGAGCATTTTCACCTTCGGTTATGTATAGTAAATTTACATGAGCATCCTTTTTTTTCCTGAGTATAATATAGAGGACCTACTATTCTCTTATTTACAATTCCATAAACATTAATACTTACATTGTTCAGCTCTTCAAAACGTTGAATGTCTTTTATCGCCATAGGAAATTCTATTTCTTTTAAATCTAACACTGAAGAATAGTGAGGATAAGATGATGATCTATCCATATGCTCCACTGCTGAATGGAGAGCTGAAGTTACAGCCCACGCAAAACATGCGTCATCATTATTCAAAACGGTCACAACAGCTTTCTTTCGTTTGATCCATCCTGGTAAATCAATGTATGATGATGCTCGAAGGGGTTATATTTATTCAGGTTAGTTTCTAAATAAAGTACTTCAACCAACGCCCAGCCTGACTCCCTTTCCTGGAACTCTTCACTCTTCACAATGATAGCACTTGAAATATTTTGGTATATATCACTAATATTAGTTGATTCGCTAACAATTATGTTTTTTGTATTAAAAGATTTGATATCCGTAATTTCACCTTCACTTCCAGTTTTTACATAGAGTCCAAAAAGTTCAAAATTCATTTTAATTGTTTTATGCTCTAATAAAACATTACCTACCAAGCCTAACACAGTAGGTTGAACATTTTTTTTAAATGATTCAATACTTTGATTTTTTCTTTACTATAAAGTCTATAACTAGCAATTCGACTTTTAAATGCACTACCAATTTGTTGAATATTTCCAGAATTTATTTCATGGCAAGCGTTATTTTTATGTTGAATACTGTGTAAATGTCCATGAATGATTGAAGAAGGTATATCAATATTACATACATCACAATGTGTTATCGAAGGTTCACCATTCTTCTTTCTTTTTGTTGCACAACTATTTTCACAATCTTGAGAACGTTTACGCTTTTGAGCATCACATTCGATTAAAGGTTCTGTGCTAGTTGATGGTTTTACAGTTTTTAATTCCTGTTGTTCACCATGCACTTCAACCATGTGAGATTGATATCGCTTTACAGCAGAAAAACCAAGATCACAAACTGAACATGAAAAAGGTGCTGAACAAACATGCATTAAATTTACATGAAGTGCAAGATTATCTTGTCTGTTAAATGTGGTAGCACAATGACTGCACACAAACATTTTAATGTCATGTTTAACATTTGCGTATCGTTGAAGGTTGTCAGGTCTTGAGAACTGTTTATTACAGTCACCACACTTGAATATGATGATCACTTTCGAAATTACCTATAAAAGAAAGAAATCATAAATGTTAATAAATGATGAAACAATGTACAATATGAAAAATGAAAATCCACAGCCTGCTTCCAGTCTCCGACCGGGTCAAGGAATGGAATGAATGAAGCCCTCATCTAGCGGCGAGGATATGAACTGTGCCGGCTGCCGAGGGCTGACGCACTCCTCTGGGGCAATGATTAAATGAATGACAGATGAAATGAAATGATAGTGGAGAGTGTTGCTGGAATGAAATTTTGACAGGGAAAACCGGAGTACCCGGAGAAAAACCTGTCTGCCTCCGTTTTGTCCAGCACAGATCTCACATGGAGTGACCGGGATTTGAACCACGGACCCAGCGGTGAGAGGCCGGCGTGCTGCGCCTAAGCCACGGAGGCTAGGCTAAAACAAAGTACAATATAAATAGTTTAATTACATTCCAGTCAATGGTTATAGCAGGGTATTTAAATCGTTCATCTGTGAACTCCTAGCAAGTCTAACTTCATGTAATTCTAACTGGGGGTTACTATATACCACTGTCACTGACACCTAGCGGTGAACATTGGAACTTGATAGAGTGGTAGAAACCAGCGGTCGCCAGTTAAGTGAGCTAGGTGTGACGTCATAGCCAGTCTTAAAGCAAGTCTAAACTTGTAGAACATGTCACGTGATAGAAACCAGCGATCGCCAGTTAAGTGAGCTAAGTGTGACGTCATAGCCAGTCTTAAAACAAGTCTAAACTTGTAGAACATGTCACGTGATAGAAACCAGCAGCCACCAGTTAAGTGGGCTAAGTGTGACGTCATAGTCAGTCATAAAGCAAGTCTAAACTTGTAAAACATGTCACGTGACAAGGTTAAGTTAGGTAAAGTTAGGTTATGTTAGGTGAACTGATGTTAAGTCTTTAAATATTCCCTCTGTCACTGACACCTAGCAATGAACATTCAGACTTAATAGAGCGGTAATCAAAATCTAACCTACAAAATTAGCTTTACACACCATGGTCAAGTAGTTCCAACTTTTGACTGCCAAATATACCATTTTCACTGACATGTAGTGGTGAACATTGGAAAATATTACTCTAACTGTTTAAAAGTTATTAGAGGGGCACTCACCTTTTTATAATTTATCAACTTCTGCCACTGAATGAACAGATTGTAGGAATCTGGTAACCTACAGGTACCCAATTATCTGTAAACAAATCAATCAATCAATCAATCAATAAATACATTCCAATCAACATTTTCAACTTCAATTAATAATAAAAGACTACAATCCATTAATACTAAGTAATTACCTTGCAAAATAATTAAATGATTTTCTACCAAAAAGGCTTTTTTACAACGCGTGAGCAGTAATAGAGCACTGTTCACTCAAAGCGAGTAATAAAGACTGGCAGTAGGGAAATATAAGACATCTCTCTTATATAAACCCTCATCGCTCATGTCAGCAGTTTTTTTTTGCAGATCATTGTAATTCCTTTCCCAATACAACTGAGAGTCCAAAGTACACTAGGAACACCTGTGTGGTATCCAATGACTGCTGACTTTGCATGATCATCACCCATTGTCTTGATCAACACCTGGGGTTTCAAATTACTGCAGCGTCGGTCGTAGCAACAACAGTGTGCGCTCTCTGCCATGTCAGCAACATGACACCGGAAGGAACACCTGTGTAATATCCAATAACTGCTAACTTTACATGATCATCACCCATTGTCTTAATGAACACTTGCGGTTTCAAATTTCTGCAGCGTTAGTCATGGCAACAGATCTGTGCGCTCTCTGCCATGTCTCTAATATGACACAGGAAATAACAAGACGTCTTACTGCATGTACCATCTCAACATTTTTACATCTTAAGAACATGTATTATTCTCTTTCAACTACAAATGACTCGTTAGAACACATCCATCCACCAAGTTAGATCCCTTGTATGTTCACATGTACTTCGTCACTTTCCTTTCATATCGTTATCACATTATAGTAGTGGGGAACTGGTGAACAACGTCAGTTCAACACACTGCTTTACACGCAAAATGTAGTTAGGCCCTTTGACATTATTTAAATAAATTCATGAGCCAGTCCATAGGGACCAGGCTAAAAGGACCAGTCAAAAGGGACTCATCCACAAGGACTCGTCCACAAGGACTCGTCAACAAGGACTCGTCCACAAGGACTCGTCCACAGGGACTCGTCAACAATGACCCGCCAACAATGACCCGCCAACAATGACCCGTTAGGTTGGGTTAGGTTAGGTTACACTACAGCCGCCATCTTTTAAAAAGCCCGCCCTCTTACAAATGCTATGAGTGGGCATGCATAAAAACAAAAAACAAGCATGTTAATTCATAGTGGCTATCCACCGTATACATGTCTCTTGTGTAGAACAACGTTTAATTCCATATTGGCATTAAAACTCTCACATGTTGCACTTGGAAAACGAGATTCTCCAAAAAATTACAATTTCACCCCCTAGTAGGGGTAGGTTTTATTTTTGGGGTGGAAATATATTGTCCATTGGAAAGGGGGTATCAGCCCGAGTTCAATGACACCTCAGTCGTCAAAATCCGACCATGCGTTCGAGGGATATCGTGCCGCCGCCATCTTGTGAGGAGGGTGAGGAGGAGGAGGGTATAGAAATGTTACAAATACACTACTTATCCTATCTTGGGACTGGTATCCATGCGCATAAGGCATGCTGCTAGTAATGTTCATGTTTAATAATGGAGTTCACTGGTATGACCCCCCTCGTCTGACGGGACTGGCAAAGAACAATAATTCCAGGTGATAATGTCTTTGTGAATATAGGTGGAATCTGGCCTGATATTTCCCCGTATAAAAATACAAGTTGTGAGGGTTGCCTGTTAGCTTTTGCAAATGTTCGATTGCTAACTTATGAGGTGGTCCCAGTTCTTAACAGATTGTTGTTGGTAGTGGGGACTATACACACAACCACAGTGAAATACTTGTAAAATACAAGTCGCACTCTCATACCTTTTGATGTCTTGAAGTGTTCTATCAGGTGCAGAATTATAAGTTCGAAGCACTGTAAGTTATGGCTATGTTCACCACCAACGTCGCACCTAGGCTATGTCCAAACGGTCAGAGTAACGTCGCACTAATTGCCTAGTTCGAAGGAGCACTCGCTCATACTGACGTCGTATTCAACTATATCGGTGACACACACACACTTCGTGGTTCGATGACGGGTCAGACTATGTCCGACTGTGTACTTGACCTGTGCCAAGGCCGGTTTTTATACCGTCTCACGGGCGCATATCGATCATTCAACTCGCATTACGTAATGCCTGATCTTCCATATCATTGGCTATGTTCATAGAACCCTCCAGAAGGTTTGTAATTTCCAATAGAATATCCTGAGTATGCAAGCATATTACTCCCCATACAATACTGGAGCGTTGAGATAAGCTTCTTCTATAACAAAAGCTTATAACGAATATGCCTTCAATATCCGCTAACTACACGTGGAACATGTGGCCGGTTTAAACCTTGTGTTGAGTTGGCAGCTAGACCTTGACTCGCTGACGTCACGAGTGCGCTCTCTTTAAACTCACGCCGGACCACGACATCGTAAATGGGCACAGTACTTTGTTTTTTGCCGCGTTCACATTTAGACCCATTTCCCCCCCTTCCTTCTTCATTTCTTCAAACATCTCCTTTAAATAGTCTAGTCGTCTTGCTATCAATACTACATCATCAGCATAGGCACACATTTGGGTTGATTTATATACTTTATTATTTGCTCCTTCCAATTTCTCCAATACTTTATTTAAAGCCAAGTTGAATAGCGAAGCGGACATGGAATCACCCTGTCGTACACCTCTTTCCAAGGAAAATTCAGCATCAAGTTTACCCTCCACCATTACTTTGGCTTTAGCATTTTCTGCGGTTATTCTCACTAAACTTATTAGCTTTCCGGGAATTCCTTTCTGTTCTATATATCTGTACAATCCTTCCCTGTCAATAATGTCAAAGTCTTGTCTGTAGTCTACAAACAACATATGAAGATCTACGTTGTGTTCATAACATTTTTCCATCGCTTGTATAACAACGAAGATTTGATCAATAGTACTTCTATTCTTGCGGAACCTACACTGATATTCCCCCAACTATTTCCTCATAGTAGATCTGCAACTTCTTTAATAGAACATTGGAAAACACTTTATAGACGATATTCAGTAATGTAATTCCTCGGTAATTTGCTCAATTATACTTATCTCCTTTCATATATATGGGAAAAATTCTTCCGATGTTCCACTGAGATGGTATATTCTCTTCCTCCCATATCTTGACGATAAGATTATATATTTTAGATAAATTTCTTCTCCCGAGTTTTTTAACATCTCACTCGTAATGCCATCCTCCCCCGGTGTTTTATTGTTTCTTAGTCTCTCAATCGCTTCCTGCACTTCATGAATGGTTGGTGTTTCTATAAGTGGTTCTACATTCATTATCTTTGGATGTGTATCACATTCTTCTTCAGTCCTTACATTTAATAACTCTTCAAAATGTTCCTTCCATCTATTGATAATATCATCCTCGCTGTATAATATTTTCCCCTGTTTGTCTCTACATCCAGTAAGCCTAGGTTGATACCCTTTCCTGAACATAAATGTCCAATCTGTTAAATATCCAGTAACAAAAATGTTCAAGTTATTAAATATCCAGTAACAAAAATGTCCAAGTTATTAAATATCCAGTATCAAAAATTTCCGAGTCACTGAACATCCAGTAACATAAATGTGCAAGCTGTTGAACATCCAGTAGCATAAATGTCCAATCTGTTAAATATCCAGTAACAAAAACGTTCAAGGTATTAAATATCCAGTAACAAAAATTTCCTAGTTACTGAACATCCAGTAACATAAATGTCCTAGCCATCCAGTAGCAAAACTTAAAATGTCCAGTATCAGATAACCTCTCAGAACCACTAAATAGTATTTAAACAAGTAGTTCCGTGAAGAACTAAATAGACTATTTTCATATATCCTACTTATATTAATTGCCTCTATCAACATACAAATTATCAGTTTGATTGCTGTAATAGATTCGTAGATAATGAGAACCGTCTAAATATTTCGAATGATCACCATGTTGAATTTTTAGCCTACTTTCATTTTTTGGAAAAAGTGTGTACTCTGCATGTCTGTCCCCCCATATCAATTCAAACACAGTGAAACCGAATTGAACGGAATTTGGTACAGAGGTAGCACTAGCAAAGGCCACCTCAGTGTCATGTTTTATATCGCCGCCACCTTGACGAAAACGTAATGGCGGCCACCCAAATGTTCAAAGCTTAAATCAAATTACGACTAACCTAATCTACCAAATTTTTCAACAACATACCTTCACGTGGGAAGCGTCCTTTTACTAAACTACAAGGTCATCAGCTCAATAGTTTACAGATGGCGGCCGTGTATATGTGCAAATCAATTCCCCCTATCAATTCAAACACAACGAAACCAGATCGAACCACCTTTGGTACAGAGGTAGCACTAGCAAGGGACAACTTAGTGTCATATTGTATATCGCCGCCATCATAACAAAAAAGAAATGGCGCCCACCCAAATGTTCTGAGTTTAAATCAAATTACGACTAACCTAATCATTCGATCTCTACCAAATTTTGCAAGAATATACCATAATGTGGGAAGCGTCTTTAGCCCAAACTACAAGGTCATCAGCCGAAATGTTTGAAGATGGCGGATGTATGAATCTTGCAAGTATTATAGCCTAATCGTAACTTACGATTCAACAAGGCCTGGCCTCAACAATTCAGCTTATCGTACATAGGGAGGTTTAAACTGTCCTCAAGGAGGTGACCGGTAGGATATTAGCATATTATAATAGAATATGTAACCGTAGAAGTGACTAACAGGTCAGGCTTACCGTGCCACATCGTTGTGGGACCGTGCCGTCCCGTTGTCAAAATGGCCGCTATATTTGCTCGAAAATCCATATATATCCGTAACTTGGTAAGTTTATATCCTTTTAGGACTGCACCGAACAAAATAATACATATTTAGTATCAAATGGTATATAGTAACAGCAGAAAACGCTAATGAAATCGTTGATTTCAACATAAAATATGATACAGTTATACTAAACCACTTGTTAACCAATTATCAATGTATCGCATCCATGGCGTATTGGTATCGACCTGGGCTCATAGTCTAAACTTTCGTGGATCAAATCCCTGCAGGTTCAATTTTTTTACTTCGTTTTTCCTGGTATTTATTGATTTATAACTACTCACACGTTATAATGTTAAGCATATATAGTGTGTATTTGTAATCGAAAATACTATAAATATACTTGCAACACCACATATTTCAACACTCGAATACAGCGATTAATATTCTTTGACCTTGATCCGCGGTACAGTCTATTGTTGTTGTTGTTTTTTTGTTGATTCTTTAGTGGTTTTGCTGCATCATGGTCTTGTAGCCCCTTTACTTGGGTGTGTGTGTGTGTGTGTAGAAGGTGTCTGATAACCTGTGTTATTGTGATGTCTGTAGGCTTACTAGTGTGTGTACTTTTATACGAGGAAGGATTTGGGTAGGAAGCTGCTGTTGTTGTTTCATTTGAGATGCACGTACATCATGGTCATTTAGCACCGTGTACTTGGGTGAGTGTTGAATTTTGTCTGATAACCTGTGTTATTGTGATGGTCGTATTAGTGTGTATATAAAATTCAGGTGAGGATTCAATCAATGTTTAATATTCGTATAGCCCACGGGTGCCCACAGAGGGGGGAGGGGGGTCAGGGGGGGGGGGGGGCATGGCCTCTCCCAGGATACTTAAAAAGTAAAACGATATGAAAATCCGTCAGAGAAAAATAATCGTATTTTGCAAAAGTGCTCATTCTAATTAATTTTCTGCTGAATATTAATAGTTCAGATATTTAACCTTCTGTCAGGCGCAATATTAAATGTAGTGGCTGTGGGCGCATTATGCCTGTCTGGCACACCTCAAAAATCAGAATTTTTAAAAATTACAATGTTTGCCGAACAGATTTGCTACAATAGTGAATACACTCATTCATTCTCTGCATATTACGTAATGGTGCATGATCAGGCGCAATATGCCTGGCAGGTCAAATCTGCAACAACAGCAAATGTGTATAGTCTACTTACCTTGGCAAATGTGTATGAGGATCATTGACAAACTGGCCGATATGGACTTGAGTCATGCTGAAAGGTGGAAGTATCTTCGCCCCGCGATTGACGAATACGAGATAAGAATTAACTCGTGTGCCTGTCAAATCAGTTGCGCCCACCGGAAGGTTAAATCTCATCCTACATAGCCTATCTCAGTTATGCTGGTGCGTTTCGCTGTTTGATAAACACTGAGTAATGTAATACAAAGACATAATGTAATTTATATGCGCATACTTTTCATTCGTGTGTATTGTGTTTACTATGAACGGCCGCCTATACTGTGTCTATGTGGTTATAACTTATAACATTATTTATTTCGTGTGCATGGTCTACGAATGGATTTATATTTCATTTAAAGGTCTGTCTGTTAGGTAGTCAGCCCGAAGGCTGGTTGGATACTCAAAAAGTACTGCCATTAGGTTATATGGGTAGATACCCACAAAAACCCAAGGCAGCGCTATATTGAGGCGTACTAGGCAAGACGAGGAGTGAGGTATTTTGCCATTGCTTTCCTCACTGAGTCAGAACAGCAGTACTAACCCTATGAGTAGAACCTTTCACAGGCACTGCCTGTGCCCTGAATGCCATTACTCACCACCACCCATACCTCAGTAGCTTCCATATAATCACAGCCATAAGTAAGACTGAGACATAGGTGAAAAGCCACATTTTACTCTAGCCTGTGCCAACAGACAAATGCGAATGTACTGCATTCATCAAGAGATGGCAAACAGGCCACATTTAAAGGTAAGTAATGTAATTTTATCTTATTTACATATAATCCAAAAAACGACATGGGCGCCCGCACGGCGAGATGGGGGGGGGGGGGCGTGCCCCCTCCCCTGGATTTCCTAGACTGTTGATAGTCGATTTTTCATTATCACACCAGTTTATTTCATAAATGGAAGTCAATTGACAACCTTTAAACAGAAAATTTCTTTAATGTTGCTGACGTATTTACATTTAAAAAATGGTTCAAATGCTGCCATACAGTAGACCACCAATGGAAACATAGCTCCAATTTTCAATATGGTTTATCCGAGTGTTAAATACCGGTGCCGTATGTTTCTTCGACACTATCACGAGTGGCGGCCACCAGACTTCGGCAGTGGCGATATGAAAGCACGTTCTGGAGATATTTTTAGATATTGCAACACCGCTAGCAGATCTTAACCCCTAAAACATGGTTTACTTTGCTGACTAATGAAACACTGGTTCCATAAGGTCGTCTTTAAAATATTTGATTATGTAGCCTACTGCATTCAGGCCCATATTTATGGTGGGACAAATTGGGCAACTGCCCAGGGCGGCATGTTTTAGGGACGGTAAATTTTCTGGAAAACTGTACAAAACCGATTGGGCATTAAACGTCAAGTTATTAAAGATTAACCCCCCCCCCCAAGTGAATATACTTTGGCAATGTTGATTATTTATGGACATGAATGAAAGGATCGTCTTAGTCACCTTGGTGTTCTTGCTGTTGATCTGACTTGAATGTGAAATTGTACCAATGAGGAAATCCTAAATTTGTTATTTAAATACTTGGTGTTTTAGCCAATGGTTGTGTATGATATCTGTTAAAATGTAATGTAAATTCTTTGTATTAAGTTTTTTACTATTTGTTGTTGTTGTTGTTTGAGTCTTCAGTCTTTTGACTGGTTGGATACATCTCTTCATGTTTCCCTGTCCTGAGCTAATCGTTTCATCTTTACATAGCTACCACACCCTACATCCGACGCAATCTGTTAAACAAATTCTAACCTTGGTCTACCCCTACAGTTCTTATCCTCGACCCTTCCTACCATAACTAACTTTGCAATTTCTGGGTGTCTTGGTATGTGTCCTACCAACTTATCTCTTCTCTTCATTAGCAGTCGCCATAAACATCTCTACTCTCCCACTCATCTTAATACCTTTTCATTTGTAACCCTATCTACCCACCTGATCTTCATCATTCTCCTGTAACACCACATTTCAAACTCTTCAATTATCCTCTTTTCTGCTGCTCCAACAGTCCAAGTTTCACTTCCGTAGAGTGCCACGCATAGTTAAATACACACACAGATGAAGAAACAGCTCGATATGTTAAGGAAACTTTAATAAATCTAAATTTTCCAAGTCGGGAGCGCAATGGGTGTTTTTGTTTTGTTTGCTCAGAGGTGTCAGGAGCCCTATTTATGGGCCTGACTGTACAGTATTATACTCTCTCAATTTTTTTTTAATGCCGGTTTGCCTTTCGTTATTCGTTCCGCGAAATGCTGTACATTTTTGTTTTTATAAGGTGTGCAATAGTACGGTGGCTCATATCTTCTACAATCGAAGCCATTTACAATAAACTCCATCCAAGCAATCTACGAAGTGCCAGTGTGAAAACACTTAGTCTACGCACAGGAGTGACTCGGCTGACTGGCCAGAGGCGCGATGCCACTGAATAATAAGCGTAGGAGGGAGGCGCGACCTTGGTTTCAACCAACTCTCGCAACGGCTGGGCTGCCAAGCTCCACCCATAGCATTCTCTTTTCACTTCCTCTGCGTGACGTCATGCGCAAACCTACTTCACTGATTCCGTGGATGAGGTATAGTTAAATAGTCCTGCGAATTTTTTTTCCGTGATCAAAGCTACTAAGTTTCGCACTCCCAATCGAATGTAGACGGCAGGTCAGTCGAGACAAAATGGTGAACTCAATGGTGAAACACGTCGCAATATTGTACAGTATATGATTCCAATGGAACCCACTTGTAAGGAAGGCAATTTTGGATGCACAAAATGTACCGGTACTTATGAGCGGAGTAGCTTCACAGAATAAAGATTAAGCTCGACTTAATGCTTAATCGTAACAACCAGCAATTTTAAATGGTTACGGTACTTCAACAAATTCAAAATATATCCGATCATCAGTAACCATAAAAATCATAACGTGCATATCTAGGCCTAGTCTGTGCCTTAGCCTGACAATTCTGGGAAATAGTATTAAAAAAAAAGAAACTTATAAATGAAGGGTATAAAATGTACGTTTAAAGTTATACGGCTGCGTGAATGACGCTTTTTTTTTTTCAGGCTCTTATCAACAATTTGGAAGACCTGAACACCATAGATCTGCATTTTGGCCAAAATATCTAAAAATGGACGTAAATCCATACGTGGCATGCATTGTAAGAAATGGCATAAGTTAATGTATTATTTTGCCCTTAAGCCCATCTGTGTAACTGAGTAGGCCTACCTCAATTTACGCTGCACGCTGAGGACCGGTTACCTGAATATTCGAAATTTGATTGCCGACGTTGATAGCAGCCATCCTGTGTGTGATAATTTCAACACTACCTTCAAGGGTATAACACGTTGGAACCGTGTTTTATGTACCGGGGCACACATCTCAAAACTACGATACTCTAAAGTAACACAACTTATACACACTCGCCTACTGACACCACACAGGTTATTAGATAAATTTCGCTCACAGTCAAGTAAAAAAGAAGGTTAAAGCAATTCACAAATAAATCAACAACATTAACAACAATGCCAGTTATTGAATACTAGCAGTAGTGCCCGGCTTCGCCCGGTGGATTTATTTGTTTCATGGATGATAATTAAGGTTCGGATGTTAAGGAAAAGTCATATTTTTTCCTGAGCTCATTTTGACCGAAATCTGAAAAATAAGTTTAAATGACGGGTCCCTGACCACGTTTAAAGCAATTTGATGTTGCCTATAAATGCATATTTCGGCCATTTTTGTTGTTTTGGTCATATTTGGTCATATTTTAGTGATATAAGGTCATATTTGGTTATAATTTCAGTATTTTTGTTTAAATTGAGGTGTCGTTAACAAGGTACGTGTTACCTGCGTCGAGTTTCAAACACAGGATTTCCGAATAGTGTAGTAGATGGTTTTTTTTTTTCCGGAACAGGCAGATAGCGGGCTTAGAAGACCTGATTCCAAAAAGGCGCAATAAACTTCCTGTTAGGCAGTGTCTTCTAACTTACGCCGACATATCATAAAGCAAACTAATACTTCGTTTTTTCTTTTGTTTTCTTTTAGGAAAACCGAGCAAGAACTGCATCTCAAGGCTATGATACTGAATGAATGTTGAACATTTTAATGTACTGAAGCTCTCTGTCAGTTTTGTATGATTAAATGTGTCTGGTGTATTATCGCTGATCATGTTTTGGCACTTAAGACGTTTACTGTATGTTAGTGATACTCTACCTATCCCAAAAATTCATGTCATATTTCGTAGTTTTTTAGGTCATATTTTATAGATTTTAGGTCATATTTAGCTAGTTTTTAGGGCATATTTGCTTGCATATTTTGTACTTCTTTAGGTCATAAACTTCCGAAACTTAATGATAATGAATACTAGGTCTACTGCTGAACTGGCACATGATACTTAATTTACCAGGAAAAAATATATAACTTTTATTGGTGGTGGTGGTGGCGGCGGTTGAAGTGAGGGTGATAAGCAGTACAGTATAATGGGCGTAAAATTTAGATCATTTTCCCCTAATGATAATAATGATAATAATGAATAGGGAAACGGCTATTTACTAACTACAGCACTGACACATGCAATTTACAAACAAATTTCTAAAAATGATTGGAAAAGAGGAGTAAGTGAAATAAAAGACATTGCCTAGGAACTATATCTCATTGTCTGTTAGAAATGTAGAAACCAATAGTGTCGTCTTTTGTGGCATAGCGCCGTAGGAAAATAATAAGAACACATTGGAAAACTTCGGCTGTCCCGAGCTCCTGAGGTAGCAATAGTATAATTTATGGCCACATAGCACTCAACGATAAGTTTCAGAATAAATTACGGTAAATTTGAAAGCACCAACGCGTATTGCAGCTGATAACCTCAATGTATTGCACCAACACCGTTGCACTTATACAGATGCATAATATGTTCATGGTGATGACTGTTTTGAGGGGCAAAAGAAATCTTTCTGCACTAATTACTCCCCATGACTGCAATTTATAAGCAGTGCAAGATTTAACTATTTTCGCAATTCTGCACCAGAACACTGGTAGGGGCGTCGTGATGCAGCCCGAATTGTCAGTCAACAATAGACTTATTAAAATACTCTTACAGTTACACTACTACGGACATGAATGATTCTAGGGCCATAATACACGGTTTTCAAGTTCAGTTTGCTTGTTATTCTAAATGTAGGGAATGGAGAGCGTTGTCCAAAATATCAAGTGGACAGTGTTACCAGCAGGGTTTCAAAGTGTATGTATAATTTGGTGCAATTAGGAGGAACGGTGTAGAATTGTGATAAAGGGCCTAAATGCAGGAAATGGAGTGGTCTGTCCGAAATTTAAAGTGGACAGTGTCACCCGCAGGGTTCCAAAGGGCAAGTGTACAAAATGTGATTCAGATCGGTGAAACGGTGTAGATTTGTGCCAATGGACCTAAATGCAGGGAATGGAGTGGTCTGTCCGAAATTTCAAGCAGACAGTGTTACTCGTCGGGTTCCAAAGTGTAAGTATGTGAAATTTGGTTCAGATCGGTGAAACGGTGTAGATTTGTGCCGAAGGGCCTAAATGCAGAAAATGGAGTGGTCTGTCCGAAATTTAATGCTGACAGTGTTACTCGCAGGGTTCCAAAGGGTAAGTATACATATTTTGATACAGATCGGTGAAACGGTGTAGATTTGTGTCAAAGGGCCTAAATGCAGGGAATGGAGTGGTCTGTCCGAAATTGCATGTAAACTCGTAGGGTTCCAAAGGGTAAGTATACACATTTAGGTCCAGATCTGTGAAAAGGTGTAGATTTGTGCCAAAGGGCCTAAATGCAGGGAATGGACCGATCTGTCATAAATTTCATGCAGACAGTATTACTCGCAGTGTTCCAAAAGGTATGTATAAAAGTTTGGTTCTGATCGGTGAAACGGTGTAGATTTGTGCCAATGGGCCTAAATGCTGGGAATGGAGTGGTCTATCCGAAATTTAACATAGCCTAAACTATTCCTCTTGAATCTGGCTATCATATAAAAAAAAAATTTTTTTTTTTGAATCCGACTGGAAGTTCCATAGATTAGCTCGTTTAAACACAAAAACACACAAATAAACACACACACTCTTCAGCTTTATTATATTAGTAGTCTGTAGATAAGAAGGCTAATTTGCCCTCTTTAAGGGTAGCCTTAACAAACATAGGCTTACATTTAAAAACCTCATAAGTATTTGTACTAGGTTGGTTAGACAGTGTATTATTAAGTCACAGATACAAAAGAATACTCACTGGTCTGGAAAGAAAGTAATCATCCCATGTAAAACGCCGATCTGCGTATTTCTTCGAAATCGGTCGAGTGACATGATGCACTCGACCTCATTCTTTTGTTATTTAGGAAGAAAAAAATAAGGCGTAATATCATTTGTTAATTTTAGAAAACTGGACGGAATTGTACAATATCTGTTAGTTTTCTATTTATTGATATAATTTTCATAAACAGATAAAAGCTTGAGCATAACATTCAATTACACATTAAAAACAACGATTTGTTAACGTTCATATCACTATTCCTCTAGTTTCAGTCACGCGGCAGCACCGCCATTTGAGAATGCGAATACTGGTAGTAAGAAGTACGTGATATAGTTTTTTATCTATATTACTTGTGGTTAGTAATAATCAAGTGAAATACTTTTATTGCTAAAACAAATGTTTACAACAACCATGGGCTCACGGTACGAATTTATCACTTCGTAGGTTACAAGTGTTCCATGATTCTAATACCGACAGCAGTGGCTACGCCCGCTAAAGCGCAGCGTTAGGTCATGGGGCCAAGCTCTCTGCTGCCTCGGTAGACGCATGGGTTCGAGCCCCACCGTCGGCCGTCCTTGAAATGGTTTTCCGTGGTTTCCCATTTTCAACACCAGGCAAATGCTGGGGCGGTACCTTCTGACAGGCCACGGTCGCTTCCTTCCACATCCTTGCCCAGCTTCACTCATTTTTCATCCCAATGCGCAGGTCGCCCACGGGCGTCGACTTGAAAGACATGCACTCGGCATCTCAGGAAGCCACACGACAAAAATAACATGATTCTAATAAGAGCAATGCGAAGTATTTATGATTGGTTGTGAAGAAGAGGAAAAACGTGATGATCTGCTGTAACGGCCAGTACAAACTAGTTATTTGGAAACAGTGCTATTTGAATTATTGGGCAGATTCAGAAGTAGGGATATTTCCACAGTTTAATTAAATTTAGTAATTTGGGATTATCTGAAAACATGTCCAGTTATTTATAAAGTTGGCGAACTGGATTAACATTACCATTTTAATGAACTACTTGATTTTATTTTTGTCGATATCACTAGACTTTGCCTGTTTTAAAGAACTGAACATTACGACGATGAATCACGAATAAAAGCGAACATTTAAGGACAAAAACTCAAACAAAATATTCCTCCCATTCGTGCTATAGAGTAAACGGTTTCAGTGCAGTCAAATAATGCATTTCACGAAGCAAGTAAGAAAATAAACGAAAATTGGTGGGGGGGGGTACGTCTTATCATCACCTAGTGACGGGTAGGTAATGAAACGAATATTGTTACTTGCCCCCCCCCCCCCCTCGGAAAAATCCTACGGGCGCCCATATTCTATATGTTCTTTACTGAACATCTTGTTATACGTGGTACTGTCATTAGTTTCTGAGACTGACCGCATGACGGTGTTGTGGGGCACTATAGCGCATAGGTAGCACCGTGGTATGGTACCATTTCAGTTAGTCTCTCGTCCCTACAAGAGACAGTTGAGTGCATTCACTGGCAGCAAACATACGGTCGTTGTTGTGACGGTGATTTGAATACGCCAGTCGGACCTGACGATGACCCGATGTTTTCAACCGGATAATAACGGGAGACGAAACATTGTGTTTCCTTTACGATCCGCAACTGAAACGACAATCAGCCACCTGGAAAACGCCATCATCACCACGGCAGAAAGAAACACGACAAGACAGGTCAAAAGGCAAGGTGATGCTGGAACTGTTTTTTGATTCAAATGAAATCGTTCATATGGTATTCCTAACAGACGGTGCAACGGTAAACAAAACCCGCTACAAGGATATCCTTGGCCGTTTTCGCGATGCAATTCGCCGTAAGCGACCTGGGCTTTGACGTACAAAGAATTGGCTGTTGCTACACAACAACGCCCCTGCACATAGCTCTGTCCTTGTCCAAGAGGAACTTGCAAGGCAACACGTGACACTTTTGACCCACCCTCCGTACTCACCTGATCTCGCACCATGCGATTATTTTCTCTTTCCTCGCCTGAAGGCACTCATCTGTGGGCGCAGTTTTCGGTCGTCCGAAGAGGTCATGACAGCCACAAGAGAAGCCATGCGGGACCTTCCTGCCAACTGCTTTCAGCGGTGCTTCCAGCAGCTATACCAACATTGGCAAAAGTGCATAACGGCCAACGGTGACTATTTTGAGGGTGGATGTGGTTCTGTGTGGGTGTACGCCGGGTAATGCGGCAGCGTGTGCAACATACAGGGTCGTGTAGTGGCCTATCCTCCAGGCGTCAAGTCTCAGAACTTAATGACTGCACTACGTATATAGGCCTTAGAGTTATGTACATGAAGATTATTGTGTAGGTGTATTATTCAAAATTCAATCGCATGATTAGGACAAGAATTAAAAACGAGTTTTTAAAATTTCGCTCAGCCACCATTTTGTGGTTATGAAAATAATTTGAATTAATTAGATGCCAGTGGATTAAAATATAAGCAAGTTTCACTGCGCTCGGGGGTTAAATCGCGAGAAACGTCAATTTGAATAATTAAATTTCCCGTCGCCGCCATGTTGGATTTGTACCCACCCGGTTATTAAACGTCCCACAGGTGAACTTATGTTTATAGCCCCTATACACGTACAAAATTTCAGTTTGATTGCTGTCATAGATTCATAGATATTGAGAACCGTCTAAACATTTCGGATGGTCACCATGTTGGATTTTATTATTTGTAGGCCATAGAGTTATGTACTATTAGATGAGGATTATTGTGCACGTTCATGATTCAAACGTTGATTTTGATCGCATGATTAGAACACAAGAAATAAAAACTTAGTTTTAAAATTTTGCACAGCCGCCATCTTGAGGTTATGTCAACAGTTGAACTAAATTATATGTCAGTGCATTTCAAATTGCTTAGTCATTTGCTGTACCAAGTTTCACTGCGATCGGATGGTTAAATTGCGAGTAAAGTCCATTTAAATGTTTCAAATTCGCTTGGCCGCCATGTTCGTTTTGTAGTTAACAGGTTTTTGAAAGTTACATAGATAAACGTCTAGTAATGCCCTTTATCACCGTACAAAATTTCAGGGTGATATGAGTAATAGTTTCGGAGATATTGAATGCTGGTGAAATATTTCGCACAGCCACCATGTTGGATTGGTGAGACGTAATAGAATATAAAGGACAGGTTCGTAGTCGGCCGAAATTGTACTATGAACTTACCGAGTTTCATTGAAATCGTTTGAGCCGTTTAGAAGTTATTAGGGACACACACACGCACACACACACACACACACACACACGCGCGCGCGCGCGCGCACGGACAAAAGGTGATCTCATAAGCCTATTTTTTCATAAATGTAAATAGTCTAAAAATAAGATGTTCCTGAAAGAATACATAGCCTTCTTTCTTTGAAGTCCATTATTTCATTTTCATCTTCTGTTGTTATTGTGCAGTTAGTTGTTGTTGTCAATTCATTTAGGGGCTTTGTGACATCGAGCTTATTTAGCACCGTGTACTTGGATGTGTAGAATGTGTCTGAAAACCTGTGTTATTGTGGATTCTGTAGTAGTAGTAGTAGTAGTAGTAGTAGTAGTAGTGTATTTGTAATGCAGGTGAGGATTTGGATGGACGCGATCGTGGCCTTAAGTTAGGAACCGTCTCCACATTTGACTGCAGTAGAAGTGGGAAACCACGGAAATCCTCCTCCCGGATGGCCGAGGTAGGTATCGAACTCACATCTCCTCAGTTTTACCTCACGAGGCTTAGTGACCCCATTGCAGCCCTCGGACCATAATTAAATGTCTTGGCAGATTGTGCAGAAAGATTCAATACCATCAAGATAGGAATATTCCCGCATCACATGCCAATACCAAGCATGGAGTAGTAGCATGAGTTTATAGGTTATATTGGTACACGAGACTTCATCGATTTGTTATATTCATGATGCCCTGTTAAAATATTAAAGTACTGTATTTATAGCACGGTATAATTGAGTAATTGCCGCAGAATTTTATGAAAGGGGTGTCCTCCACAAGAAACTCTTCTATTACCAACCACAAAAGAACGCAACGGGTTATTGACCACAACCCCCATCTTCAATACTGGCACATAAAATATTGAAATCTATAATTCACCATTTCATAAATTTGTTATTTCGAAACTTGGCAAGCAAGAAACTATCGTGCTGGAGGGTCAATCCTTCGAAGGCCATCGACTCAATACATTCAAGATGGTGGCCATACACACTAATAAGGCAAAGAATAGATATTGTAGTATGTAATTGAGTAGCTGAATTACCAAACGAGTTTAATGAAAATGGAGCATTGTATTAGGGGCCTTACATGCATAAATCACAAGTCTATCAGACTAGATATGAGGCACAACCGCCATATTGAGTACAAAAAGATTTCCAAATATAACTCACTAATAAACTTTCAATTTCAAAATTTGGCAAGAAGGTACTATTATAGAACAGCTTCGGTCTGCTGAAGATGCACGTCCACTGACTGAATTGATTGATAGTGAAAAAAGTTGACAAGGAAGTAGTATTCATACGAATGCTTTAAAGATCAAATTTCGTGTAATTAGCTTCATTATTAATAGCGAACATTCATTGTTCTCCTAATTTAGTGATTTGGGCTATACTTAAATATTAAAAAGAAATTCACGGCTGGTGGTTTATGGTGTAGTCACGTCCTAGTTAGTGAACCATCGACAACGGCTGAGTGGCCTGGTAAGTGGTCCAGCCAGTCGGGATACCAGTTAATATGACATGGAGTCGACATTTTGGACATATTCTGAGTCGTGGTCGTCTTTGAGCTCAGGTGGCTAGGACTACCCTACTCATATGTGTATTTCCTAAAGTTAACCTCAGGGGCCCTATGTTCGTAGCGCTAGCAAAGTGCCTCACTTGCTTTGTCAACCTGTTACAAATGTCTTGAGCAAGCCCCGGACCTATGGGAGCGATGGAGTCCCACTCCCATCTGACAGATCAGGGACTCCTTGGAAACGAACAGGCAATCGAACTGGTATTCGAAGGGGTGCTAGGAATATCGAGGGTGGTTGTGGAAGGAAGATAGTAGAGCTAGCTGAGTCTGCAAGTAGGATGGGATTGGATATTCTAGGGATTAGTAAAGTTCACTTAAAAGGAGATGGAGATAAGGAAGTAGGAGATTACAAGGTGTACCTGTCAGGTGTAAAACGAAGCAGGCCGAAGTGGGCAGATAACCTTAGGGAATAACATAGTTTTGGTGAGGTACGTAAATGAATGATTAATGAGGATAGATTTGGAAATGTCAGGAAATCAGAGTACGCTCCATGCGAAGGGGCGGATCAGGATGAAGTAGACATATTTGATGAGGCACTGAGTGATGGAGAGTAGCCCAGATTCTACCATGACGGAGAACAGCATCAAGCAACAGCTTGAATGAAGTAACAAAGTGTAAAGTAGCGATTAGACTAAAAAATGATCGGGAGGTGGGCAAAGGGTTGTACCACCAGAACATCAAACGTTTTACAGAGATTGGATTTATTTGAATTTAGATTTTCAACAAAAAAAAAGCACTAAATACTCAATGGAGTTGAATAACAAGTTTAAGGAATGTACACAAGTACTTTTAACAGAAATTACAGTATGCTGAATTGACAAGAAAGAAGTGGTGCAGAGGCAGACAGCACGACCTTTAAATAGGAATTGACTGGAATGTAGTGCAGCGACAGGCTGATGCAGTTAGTAGCAATGACGACACAATGTGACATGGACCGAGGTCGACAGCCATCTTGCCAGTCAGTCAGAGCATGCGGCCAATACCGAGATGAGGTTCTGTAACACGCTCAGGTGAGAATTTAGAAATATGCATATAACAATCTATGTACACATTCCTATTAGGTTATAGATAAATATATTATGAATTTGAATATAATTATCATCCTTTGGTGGCCTCGTCTGCAATCGAAAGAATTTGACAATTTAAAGGGTCGTCAAAATGTGAAGGGAAAATATTACAGTATAAAGATTTCGTGAGATATCACGAAAGTGATCACTGAGTGATGTGGTAGTAGGAGTCGACAATAAAGATAGTGTAGTACTGATGGGGAGTTCAATGCTAGGATAGAAAAGAGAACTGAGGGGTATGAGAAGGTAGTGGGTAAGTGGGGTGAGGATAGGGAAGTGAATACCAATGGTAAATGTTTATTGGAATTCTGTGCTAGCATGGGGTTATCTGTTGCGAACTCATTCTCAAAGCATAAGGAGATTCACAGATACACATGGAAGGGTAGAGAAACCAGGTCAATAATAGACTACAGGTACATCATTTCTGACTTTGAATTTAATAAATTGATAAAGCATTGTAGGGTATTTCGTGGCTTCTTTGATGAATCAGAACACAAACTGATCTGCTGTGAATTAAGCATAGTTAGAACTAAAGTGCAGAAAGTGAGGGCTGTTTGCAGACGGATTAGGGTTGAAAATCTCCAGGATAAGGAACTTAGGCAGAAGTACATGGAAATGATTGACGAGAAATTCAAAAGAGTAGATGGCAAATCATTGCAGGAACATCGTAACGGAGTGGTCAGGGTACAGGGACACAGTACTAGAAGGAACCATGTCTAAGGTCAACAGTGTGTAAAGACAGGACAAAGCGCACATCCTGGTGGAATGACATAGTGAAGTCTGCTTGCAGAAGTAAAAAGAAGGCTTACAAAAATGGCTCCAAACAAGGAATCCGGCAGACAGAGAGCTGTATGTAGTTGAAAGGAACTTAACCAAAGAAACAATAATAGAGACCAAAAGGAAATCATGGGAGGACTTTGAAGATTAATTAGAAACGTTAAGTCAAGCGGCAATAAAGTCGTTCTGGAGTGTTATAAATTACCTAGGAAATGGTGGAAAAAGAGAAATGAGCAGTGTTCCCGATAACTCAGGGAAATTCAATGCAGATACCAAGGAAGTACTGGGAATACGGCAGGATACTTTGATAACTTATCTGGCAATGTGGCAGATTTTGAAAATATGCAGGAGGAGAATGAGGACGAGAACAGGATCATGGTTGAGAAAGTACAGAGGATGGTAAATAAACTACTACACTGTCATAAAGCAACAAATTTAAGTAATGGAAGCCATTTTCAGTGTTGCCTAGTTCTAATAAGGAAAGCTTTCCAGTCGTTCAACACAAATTTTGTGCCCAATTATATTAGGCGGGAAGACAACATGAAAAACATTACATAAGATGGTGTTTGAGTCTTCAGTCTTTTGACTGGTTTGATGCAGCCTTCAATGCTTCCCCGTCCTGAGCTAATCGTTGCGTATCTACATAGCTACCACACCCTACATCCGAGGAATCTGTTTAACATCTGTTTAGCATATTCTAACATTGATCTACCCCTACAGTTCTTATCCTTGACCCTTCCTTCCATAACTATGTTTGCTATTCCTGGGTGTCAGCATGTGTCCTACCAACCTTCCTCTTCTCTTCATTAGCAGTTGCCACAAACATCTCTCCTCTCCCAATCGTCTTAACACCTCTTTATTTGTAACCCTATCTATCCATCTGATCTTCATCATTCTCCTGTAACATAAGATATTTATCACAAAATAACACGCTTTTATGTACGAAAATTGGGGTACTTAAATTGGATGATATGTTTTGTTCGTCAAACGTTCATCTTCAGATCCTGCTCACTTAGGCTTAGTTAATTACGATGTGTATGAATTACACATATGTACAAATATATATACAACGTTCAGATTACCTAAGTTCGTAAACACTTGTGTAACGCGTCAATCTAATTTACAGATGTTATTATTCTCTTCTATGATTGTTGCGCTAATGTTGATATATTTTATATATTTTAACCTTTGTTCTATAGAATTATTATTGTGACCAGATTCAGGAATGATGTCTACACTATTTTTATTATATTCCAAATCAACCGTTCCTATTTAAATTGGTGGCCAATTGTGTGTTGTTATAATGCACAAATTATACACTGCATTAAAATGGAATAAGGTTATTTAAACTTGCCTAATATTATACGAACCCTGAGTCCTATGACGTCCACTCCTGTTCATTGCTCACTCCGGACTAAAATCTGTGAGGTATGTTGGCTACCACCTCACTATAGTTCTGCGTTCTAGCTGTGATTTTGTGTATTGTGTTATAAGTGCTACGCCAAAATGTTGTCCGCGCAATATGTTGTTGCTTCTTCGAATCTTGCTTGGTTGTCTTGAGCCCACAATGACCTAACCTGTGATGTATGCAAATTTTAAAAGGACGATCTCAACTATCAACGACCAATCTCTTCCCCGCCTCTCATAAACTAAAGAGGCATATTAAGCGCTCCAGGTCTATATGAGGTTTCTTTAACTCGTTAAATACTGACTGATTTAGGCATTGGTTTATTGAGAAATGTATATCCTTCCCACTTAACATTTGCCCCATGTTATCCCCTATTTTTATTCATTGCCTGGCTTCTTTCGTTATATTGTTACCGTTTTGTTGACGGTATTGTTGTCAAATAGTGCGAATAGGGGTGAACTCTCCAAGAATGTGTGTTCATTTAGATTATTTGGGTTGTTTAGTTTAGCTAAATGGATTTATATGGCTTCTATTATGTCAAGTTCCCTGCCTTTTGTTTCGTAGTGTATGATTTTTAGGTCTGTTTCTATATTTCTGAAGCTATGTCTGGTATCATACATTTGTTGGCAAGCTGCTGAATGTTTTCCGTGTTTGATAGCATTTCTATGCTCTTAATAACGTGTATCCATCCTCCTCCCTGTCTGCACTGCGTAATTTGCTCGACACCCTGTTTCTTGGCTTGATAGTAAGTACACTCCTGATTTTGAGTATGGGGTTTGTTTATTTAAATTGCTATTGTGAAGGTGTTTACCGAGTGTGTTGTTTATTCTGAATGTTACTTTGATTCCTTGTTTTTTGAAAAGATTAGTGATTTTGTACGAGTTTGTATTCAAGAAATTGAAACGCGCGAACTTGCTTACATTACTTGTTGGTGTTTGTAATACACTATCTTTCGTCCGATGTCTTAGTATTATTTGATATATTTGGGTGTGAAGTTGTTTTCTTTAGCTATTTGCTTTCTAGTTTTAATTTCTTTGTTGCAATTCTCTTTTGTCATTGGTAGCTGGTATATTCTATGGAATATACGTTCCCTTAGAGTTAGCAGTCACTGCTCTTTGCTTTTCTTTCTTTTTCATTAGTTCTGTATTTCCCTTCTCGCAGACACCAACAGTGACCCTTCATGTACTCCTGTGTCTTTGTACTCTTGCTTATTTTGTTTTAAAGTTTGTTTCAGATGTGTATTCTCCCTCTAACCTCTTAACAGCGCTCCACGCAGTAATCTATTGAAGTTTTGAACTCAGTAACTTCAAGAAAGGATTCACTCCATGGAAGCAGATGTCGTCCTTGTCGTTATCTACAAGCTCCATGAAGACGTTTATTCCATGTATCTAAGCTGTACAGTGCATACTTTCATTTTGTCATGTTTCCTACTCTGTGCTCGTGCTTTTGTTTCCCCCCTCCCTTACTCGCTTGCTATGGATTCCGTGTGATCGAATCCTTCGACCAATTCCTATTTGGTGCTACGATGGGATAGTTCAGTTCTCTTCCCAGGGAAAGCTACCGCTTTCAACCACGTGTTGAATTTTTAATACCGACGCCAAGTCTTAAAGTTTGGTGTAACGGCTGCAGGAAACATCATCTCTACAATGGAAGTTAAGTAACTACCTACAGATTTTAAACCATGCTTGAAAGGTTTTAAATAGGATGCAAAAGCTTTAATGAATTTTATAGACAGTGTTTGAATTTCGCAATATTGTGCAACATTGTGCAATCTCCTAACTGCCCTTCGTGGGAATGTCCTTGTCTTGCTAAGCTAACTAGGCTCGCTATTGAAACATGAAATCTAGTACTTTTTGTACGAAATAAAGGGAGATACTTCTCTCCTACGTGGGATTTCGCTAAACTCATAGCTGTCTAACCATAGCATTTCTGCCTTAGTGGAACTTTCTTATTTGCTGCATTCAACTACTCACTACTCTGGAATCTTCCGTTTCAATAGATTTGAATCAGTACAAAACTATATTAACTGCAAAATTAGAACTCTATAACGTCAGAAACGTGTTCAAGTTCAACTCAGTGCATCTACATAAACTGCAATAGTGACAAATTATAAATATCTAACAAACTTAAGTGCTACAAAACAGTGTCCGTTTAACGATCTTCCGCGACACGTATCACGATGAGAGCAATAAAATTGGCCAGACTTAAAATCCCATACTTCCCGCATTACCATTTTCCTTTACTAACAATTTAGGGTAATTTAAACTATTTTCTTGTAACTCAACGAGGCTTAGTCGAAATAGGCTCCCTCACATTTTTTCAGGTATCACATTTCTTAATTACTGTATAAATACTCTATGTGGTTATAAACCCACATTTTAATACGCACGTTATTTTCCTGCTGTGTTCAGGAAGTTATAATTTCCCAATTGTTAAACGCTTGTATCTAATCTTGTGCAATCCATGTTTCACTAATGTGACCCGTACTATTTGAATTTAGCATCTCTTAATTTCTGTATAAATAATCCAAGTGGTTATAAATCCACTTCTTAATCCTTTTTTTCTTCTCCTGCTGTGCCCAGGAATTTAGAATTACTTATTTATAGCCTTTTTGCTTACTACAAAAGCATTTCTATAAATATTTGGTATTCTACCTAGCCAATCTAAAGCAATTTATATATTTCGAAACAAAATGTCCACTCAAATTGTAAAAATTTTATTATTCTTATTATAGGTTCCAGACCTTTTAATTGTTCGAATTGTTCGAAAACCCTTGAGAGGGTCCATATTACCTTTGTTGTAGGTCTAAGACCTTCGAATTGTACAAATTGATTCAAAATACTGCCCCCGTAAAATGAATTATAAGGGATGAAAATGGGAATAATACATTTTTTCGAAGCCCATGATAAAATTTAACCCAGGAATATGATGGCTGGAACTTGGCAGAAACCAGTTGAGAGGCGACGTTGAACAGGAGGGAAATTCCGTCACGTGATTGTGTTGCGCAATGGAAGTTTCCAGAAGCTTAGAATCGACCTAGCAACAGCGAATATTCCCAGGATTTGTTTAAATATTGTTATAAATTATCCGATTGGATATGAGCTTACAGCCAATAGGAAGGAGTTTTAGAGAAGACGGGAGTTCCAGCAACTAATTTTTTATGGATATTTAATTCATTTAAGCCCCTAGAGAGTGAATTTATATATTGGAAAAGAGAAGAATCTGATAATAAAATATTGGAAATATTTTATAAGTCAATAGCAGGTCGCTATTGGAAGGAATAAGCGACTTGCTAGAGCCCGCACGAATTTGAGAGGGAACTCAAAAAGGCGGCTAGAATCGGTAGACTTGGAGGGGAGATGCCAAGCATCGAGGCTCTTGATCATCTGAATGTCCGAGAGTTCAGACGTGTGTTACTGGAAGAGAGAGGAGTTCCGAGTGTTTCACCGAGCTTGTAGAAGGTGACTCGTGGAGACAAGGCATTAGTGAGGGTAGAGTTAGGTGATTACCGCGCCTTGAAACTAAGTGAAGATGCGATGAACCTATATGCCGCAATCACTTCAGTCTGATCCACTTTAGAGACATTATTTCAACTAAAAATTGTAGCTTATTATCAGATATTGTGTATTACGAACTTTCAGAAGTTTGAGGAAAGTATTTCAGCAATTATAAGCAGTTTAGTGAAGCGCGAGAAAAGTGTTTCTTTCCAGCGCGATAAGACACTTTTGTTCGAGCGACCACAGCGCATGCACCAGCCACAAGTGAGTACGGGTGTATGTTAGCATTGCTTGTGTGGAACTGTATTACAACACATAGGATGGAGATGTATTCCATAGTGAAGAACAATATTCAGTCTACTATTATGAAGATTATTATGGACTAAATTAATATGTGCGCCAGGAGTATAAGCAGATAGAAGCAATATAGTCAACGATGGAGCTTCGTTAGAGGAGACTGTTCATGAATGTCTACTTAATGAGTGATCATGAGACTTGGTGTACAACTCTATTCTAGTGCATTCTTGTCAAATATGAGCTCAACATTAACATCAGCGACTACAGAACGATGTTCATATTCCATCTACATGAATGTTCGTCATGCGAGTGAGGTCCATGACTTTCTTTTCGAATGCCTTTCGAAGTGGAAAGCAGAACTTTCGACGCTACTCGCTGTTATGATGAGACTGTGCTGTGACGAAGAAAGAAGAAACATCAAGATTATCAAGTGGTCCAGGGTTATCCCGGTCACAAAGGAGATGAAGATTGGAGGCCCGCAGTTCGATCCCGGTCGGAGCTTGCTGTTTTCCAGTAGGGGAATTCGTTCCTTTCCTGAAGTCACGAGTTCTTGGAGACGAGCTAGGATCCAGCCCAGATCTTTGGGAGATATAACATCCGAGTATTTTCTAGTACTCTATCTTGATCTTCTAGACTTCGAGACCAGGTAGCAGTGTTCACTAACCTTGTAGTTAGAGCTTGTAGTGACTTTTTCTGAGCAAATCCCTTATCCATATTTCGACACAATATTTATGTACTCCATGTATAGCATTTTTATTTTTCGAAATTTATTGTAATGATCGTCTTGCGACGCTTTTAGCTTCGTTTGTTAGGAATCCAGTTTCTGAACTGAGATTATTTTACTTGTTCGAGGAACAAGCTGTTATCATTTCCTTTAAGGAACAGTAATTATTTTCGACGTTTATGAATTCATTCTGAATTCAGGTGATTGACATTTTCGTCTATGTTACCCATTAAATTAATTTTTATTAGTTTAATTTGGGCATTTTATCCGTCGAGAAGAAACGTCAAGAGAAGAAGATCTTGGTAGTGATATATTGTGAAATATCATGACATCTTGTGGAAAAGAAACATTTAACGTGGAAACGATTATTATCGTCAGAACTCATAGACATTCGTTCTGAATGGAGATAATACGAATATGACTAATTGTATGTTTTATTGAAGAAAGCTATGAACTTTCAGTCATTTAATTTTTTTGGAGCTAGAATCTTCTCGGAAGATTTATTATCATCAGACGTTGGGGTAGTTATCGTTTGATATCCTCGTCGTGATCGATTCTTGTTGGACATACAGATATGTTTTTGTGATTAAATATTTACGAGGAGTAATATCATGTCACGTTGTAGACATAATATTCCTTCTTCGATAAAGTCGAACCCAGAAGTATGAAGATGAGGTGCAGTAGTTTTATTAAATGTATGCACGACAGTTTATATTTATCAGAGTAACGTTTCAAGAGTAATAAGTGAGGAGGTTAGTATCGTAAAGTCCAAAAGTCGTTAAGATGTATACATTAATGATTTAGCAATTGTTGTTGTTGTTCATGAGACCAGCGATTGTGACAAAGCTGAGGAATTATGCCCTTTTTAAGGAATGCCAGTTTGAAAGAAGTGAAGTTGATAACCCTTTGATAGTGGTTTTTATGTGTATGTATTTCCGTATGTAGTTGGCATACGAGGGTTTTCGACGGTGTTTTCCGCATTTTATAGTACAGTCATTGCGTGGGCATGACTAGGTTTGGCAAGGCATAAAGGTGTGAGTAGAGAGTACTCCTTATTTGTATACACGACTTTGGATTAGAGAGGACATGAAGGGTCACGGTTGAAATTGAAACGGGAAATAGATAATGACAGCTGTTATGTTATACTCTTATCGAGATTATTAAACCCAAATATGTAACGACATATGTTTCACCTTGAGTGGTCGAATGTATTTTAAACTATTTTGACACCAGATCAGAGAGGAGAGACTGGTGGTGGTTATTTCTGAAGATGTAGAAGATTTTAAGGATCTCGGTTCACTGTATTTGACATAACTGTTAGATCAGAGCTCAGGCTCATATGTATATAGACGCTACTCATTTGAAAGGACTATAGCTGATGCTATAAGCGTCATTTTAAATTCATTAAGTGTTAACTTTCATTATTTGCCAATCGAGTGTATAATATGTTAGGCATAGGAAGTTTATAAATTGTTTAACGTAGTGGTTAGAGTATGAATGAGTATGTGACTGGATGTGGTTTGTTTCTTGTTCAGTGTGAATGAAATGAACTCCATTGGGACGTCACAATGCGAGAGTATGAATGGAAGTGTGTATAGAAGTTTTATGTCATTAGCGTGTAGGATTTGCGTACAGTTCACTTATTTGTTTGACGTGAATCTGTTTGATTTTAACACAGCTTTTATTGTTATGGAGAGGTGCATTTGTGGGCCAGGCCGGAATAGCGAGGGCTGATTAAAACTCGTTTCCAGCCAAGGTCACGGCTAGGCCGCACAAATGGAGAGAGTTGTTACGAACCGCACGGCTTGCACCTTTTTATACCAGCTATTGCTGGGAATGTAACGGGATATGTTATGTCATCAGACGCGTGGCGAAGGTCGCGCGCTCTTAGCGCCCAGATGTTCATTGGAACGCGCCAGAGGAATGTAAATACTCAGGGGTGTGTAATTGTTGTACAGCTTGATGTATTGACACAAGCTACCCCAAATTTTATCATAGCGTTCATAGAACGCAGTTCTATCAGTGGCGTGAATGTAAAGATGAGAGAATGGGAGTGTGTTTTTATTTTATTGTATGAATGTTTAGCCATAGTTTACCTCTTTTGTTATTGAATCGTTTAGTTTTATTAGAAGCCGTGTCGTCATGATTTATTTTAGATATAAGGAGATGCAACTGTGAAACCCATTTTAGGTCCAGAGGCTGACCACGGGATCCCCGAGAATAAGGGTAGGTGTTCTACTGTGAGCTAAGTGCATTTTCATGTAATTCACAGTTGTGTCGTAATTTCCGCCACAAATATTCGCGAGGGTCTAGTTGGAAGTAGATCCTTGACTAGTATTTTGCGCCGGAGCTGTCCGGTTCTACGAATCCAGCTGTTGCTTCGGATATCCAACAGACCGAATCAAGAATATACGGGGACAAACTGTACAAACTGTTTCAAAATACTTCTTACTAGCACAAATTGTTCCAAACTTATTATTGTTGAAGCAATTAAAATTTCAATAATTTCTTGGAGTTACATTATCTTGCTCGAAGAGCTGTTAGGCATGAACTTTCCTTCCCTATCTTTTCATTCGAATTACTTTCACATTCAAAGAAATAATTAAAACTACTGAATGCTAAGTTTACTACAAACTCAATCACTTGTTGCGTTTAGAGAAAAACTTCTGCTAACATCTCTCAAATGGCTTACATTAGCTATTTCTAGTGATTCATTAAAGGCAAGTATAGCTTGCTTGCTCAGCCAGCTTCCTACTTGAAGCGATTTTTGCTTTGTCCTGTGATTTACTGCTTAGAATTTTGGTTTTAAGTTATGTTTGGGCTTCCTGCCCTTTCAAAACTTTTAATCGGCACTGTGCTGGGTAGAGTTTAGCCTTCTTTAAACGCAACAATTGGTGCTTTCTAATAATAATAATAATAATAATAATAATAATAATAATAATAATAATAACCTTACTGAAAGCTCTGAAAGCGCTTTATCTCAGTCCACTCTGGGGGCATTTGGTCTCTCTCTTAGGAATCCGACTGTGGTGGGGAATAAAATTATTCCTGTTCAAAATATCAGAAGTTTCCCAAAAACATTTCCTTTCAGAAAAGAAAATCCACAGCCTGCTTCCAGTCTCCGACCGGGTCAGGAATGGAATGAATGAAGCCCCCATCTAGCGGCGAGGATATGAACTGTGCCGGCTGCCGAGGCCTGACGCACTCCTCCGGGGCAATGATTAAATGAATGACAGATGAAATGAAATGATAGTGGAGAGTGTTGCTGGAATGAAATTTTGACAGGGAAAACCGGAGTACCCGGAGAAAAACCTGTCTGCCTCCGTTTTGTCCAGCACAGATCTCACATGGAGTGACCGGGATTAGAACCACGGACCCAGCGGTGAGAGGCCGGCGTGCTGCCGCCTAAGCCACGGAGGCTCGCTCCTTTCAGAAAAGAAAAGATGTAATTTAAAATTCCCTTGTTTGTGTTTCCTCGCAAGCAAGTAGTGTACCTACATCCTACATAGTACCCGATTTCCTGTTCGGGAGGGACGGGGCACTCAGCGCCTGCCTGCCGGCAACCTCAGCCAGCCTTTGTCGCACTATTTCACCCCTTGCGTCTACAAGCCTTGATCAAAATAATGAATGAAAATCCACAGCCTGCTTCCAGTCTCCGATCGGGTCAGGAATGGAATGAATGAAGCCCCCATCTAGCGGCGAGGATATGAACAGTGCCGGCTGCCGAGGCCTGACGCACTCCTCTGGGGCAATTATTAAATGAATGACAGATGAAATGAAATGATAGTGGAGAGTGTTGCTGGAATGAAATTTTGACAGGGAAAACCGGAGTACCCGGAGAAAAACCTGTCTGTCTCCGTTCTGTCCAGCACAGATCTCACATGGAGTGACCGGGATTTGAACCACGGACCCAGCGGTGAGAGGCCGGCGTGCTGCCGCCTAAGCCACGGAGGCTTGATCAAAATAATACTATTTTTAATTATCTAGCTATATTATTTCTTTTGTCTTGGATTCTTTCCTTTCTGCCTAAAGATCGTTTCCTTTCCCAAACCTTTTCCTGTTTTTTTTTTCAAATCATCTTCCATCCGGTAGTGTCTGAGCCCAGGCTTAACCTACCAGTAGCCTATACTTAAGGCCCTGTGAAGCATTAAATTGAAACCTGTTGTTTTATGTGCGCTTGGGTGGTTGGAAAAATTATCAATAGTGTGTGATGTTTGAGTGGGCTTGTGGAAGATCGAGTACGACAGGTTATTGTTCGACCGTTCGATTGTTATATCGAGGTAGTTTATGTTTCGCTCAATTTCCGACGCTTTGGTTAATTTGCTTGAATGGTGCAAACTGTTGATGGCTTGTAAGATCATGTCTTAATTTGCTATTTCCGTGTCGTATTTGAATAAGACATCGTCCGCGTATCTATTCCATTGTATAACCCTTGTTGTCTGTCAGGAAGTTGTTTTCTATGCTGTTTATGAAAATGTTGACTACTAGACCGCTGAGTGGTGATCCCATAGCTAACCCATTTGTTTGTTCGTAGGCCATATTTTATTGTTGAATTGAAAAGCTTCATGGTTAAGTGCGATTTTCAGCATTTTTACTATCTCGTCTGTTTCTAGCCTACTTTCATCTATGAAATGATAGGCTTATGAGATCACCTTTTGTCCGTGTGTGTATGTATATGAATGTGTCCCCATAATAAAATCTAAATGGATGGATCGATTTCAATGAAACACGGTACGTGCATACTACTACCTCGTTCGACCTCGACCGTACCTTTCAAATTTTAATTCGTCTCCCCGATCCAACATGGCGGCTGTGTGAAATATTTCACCGGCATTCTATATCTCCAAAACTGCTACTGACATCACCCTGAAATTTTGTATGGTGATAAAAGGCATTACTAGAAGGTCAGGTATATGACTCTCAGAAACCTGTTAAGTACAAAACGAACATGGCGGCCAAGCGAAGTTGATACATTTAAATAGACGTTTCTCGCGATTTATCCATCCAAGCGCAGTGAAACTTGGTACAACAAATTTTTATACTTATTCTAATGCACTGACATCTAATTTAGTTCAATTCTTTACATAACCTCCAGATGGTGGCTGTACGAAATTTTCAAATTAAGTTTTTATTCCTTGTGTTCTAATCATGAGATCAAAGTCAACGTTTGAATAATGAAGCTACGCAATAATTATTATCTAACAGTATATAACGCTATGGTCTACATATATAAGAATCCAACATGGTGACCATCCGAAATATTTAGACGGTTCTCAATATCTACTAATCTATTACTGCAAGAAAACTGAAATTTTGTATGTAGATAAAGGCTATTAACATTGGTTCACCTATGGGACTTTGAATAACCTGATGAGCAGAAATCCAACATGGCGGCGACGCGAAATTTAATAATTTGAATGGCTGTTTCTCGCGATTTAATTATCCGAGTGCAGTGAAACGTCGGTACGGTAAATTCTTATACAAATTTTATTCCACTGACATCTAATTTATTTCAATTGTTTTCATTACCTCAATATGGCGGCTTTGCGAAATTTTAAAATCTCGATTTTATTATTTCTTGTGTCCGAATCAAGCGATTGCATATGCAATAATCTTCATCTAATAGTAGGCTAAATAACTCTACAGTATGGCATTCATATATAAAAATCCAACATGGTGACCATCCGAAATATTTAGACGGTTCTCAATATCTACGAATCTATTACAGCAATCAAACTGAATTTTTGTATGTTGATAAGAAGCAATTAACATAAGTATGATATATGGAAATAGGCCATTTAATTCTTCACGTAACTATTTGCTTTTGTCGAGTTACTCAATTTTAAGTTGTATTCTATTACTTTGATGGCTTTGTTTACTGGTATGTAAGTGTACATATTGGTTATGTCGAATGACACTAATCTCATGTTGGGTTCTATTTTTAATGAACTTAGTCTATTGACTAGTTCCGAAGTGTTTTTAACCGATTTGTCATTGTTGATAACTACCCTGTCCCTCAATATTTCGAGTAATTCTTTGCTTAGTTTGAAATTCGGTGCGTTTATGCAATTGACGATTAGTCTAACCGGGCACTCATCCTTCTGAATTTTCAGTAAGGCACTTAGCGAGAGCAATTTGGGGTTCAAATTCAGTATTTTTGATGTTTCTCTCTTCGTGAAAATGTATTGATCTCCATTTAACGCACTTTTTAATTGATTAAGCAATTTATTGGTGTGGTCTTTTTCTAATTCTGTGATTCCATTCTTGTTAACGAAATCTAATTTTTTGTATATGTATTCTGCTTTTTCCATAATTGCTGTGGTATTGCCTTTATCTGCGTTTGTGACAATTAGGTTTTGTTCTCTTATCCGTTGTTCCAATTACTTTTCTATATTCCCTTGTGTTATGCTGATTTTAAATAAAGCAGCAAGGCTAGATGAAATTCGCCCAGAAATGATTAAGTATAGTGACTCCCACCATTCTTTACCATTTCTGGGAAAGAATAAAATAGTTGCGTAGGATAATCGAATTTGCATGAGATTTAGGAGAAGGTACTGTCTGAATGGATGAAAGTAGTAATTGCCCAATTTATAAGCAAAGTAACAGGAAAGATTATAACAATTATAGATGTATTTTTTGATAAGTGTCCCGGGCAAAGTGTACTCAGGTATTTCAGAAAGCAATTTCGATCATTGGCCGGGAAGAAGGCGGATGAAAACTAGTGTGGCTTTAGACCACGAGGACGTCAGGATATATATTTTAGTATGCGCCAAGTTATTAAGAAATGCTAGGGAGGAAAAGACAGTTGTGTTTGTGTTTTGCAGATCTAGAGAAGGTGTACGATAGAGTATCCATGGTGAAGATACTGAGCATCTTGAGCGATTAAGGTTTCAACTTTCCAGGGAAGTCTGTTACAGGCAATCAAAAGTATATCTCACCCCCAGTGGAAGACTGCCACAAGTCAAAAAACATGAATTTTGAATTATGTGGTACTTATAAATGCCTATGATCAAGTCAGTGTCCTGGAAAACTGCCACAACTCAGATCCTATAAATAGCAATTCTACGGCACTGAATAGAAAACTGCCATAACTCAAAATTGTTAATATTTTTTTATTAAAACACATTATTATAATCCATGAAATAACTTTGTATCTTATTGTATAGTACTAGACAATGTTAGAAGTTAGTAATATGTTACTTTCACTTTAGTTATGCAAATATTTTTATACTTTTCCTATTAGCTCAAAATCTTTAAATGCTTCTCCTGGAAAAGTCTCTTTTTGACTTGTGGCAGTCTTCCACCGGGGGTGCGATATATGTTGATAATCAGGCAGCAGTGAGAGTTGATGGCAGGACGAGTTTTCGGTTCAAGGTTGTTGCAGGAGCAGAGCATGGTTGTAACCTCTCACCATTACTCTTTATTTTATATATGGACCATCTGCTGAAGGGCATAAACTGGCTGAGTGGGATTCAATTGGGTGGAAACCAGATAAGCAGTCTGGCCTATGCTGATGACCTGGTTGTAATGACAGCAGTCATGGATTAACCATAAGGCACAATAGGCAATTGCCTGGGGCCTCCGGCTCAAAAGGGCCCCCAAGAAATGAAAAGAATCACATGTAAAAAATTGAAAAATTGCCTATTTGGGGGGGGGGGGGGGGGGATAAATAAGTTCTTGAAACAGAAGGTCATAGTGGCGAAAGTTTGAAAACTCATACTGTGAACTTCGTCACTGAAATTCAAGATTGTAGAGGATAGCCCTATGACAACGCACCAAACATGTCTGGAAAGTATCAGGGTCTGCAAGCCAAAATATTAGAACTGAATAAATATGCGATATATGTTCCTTGCGGTACACATTCCCTCGATTTAGTTGGACAATCTGCTGTTAAATTCCGTTTTTACGCAGTTTTTTTTCTATAATGCAATCATTGTATAACTTCTTTTCTGCAAACCCTCACCGTTGGGGCGTCTTGAAAAATTATATCAAAAACGCTAAAACTTTGAAACCATTGTCAGATACGCGCTGGGAAGCACATGCTAATGCAACGAACGAGGTTTATGATTCGTTTCATAATATTGTCGAGGCTTTAAAAAGCATTGAAGATGACGAGTCGGGAAATAATGACACTCGGCATGAAGTGGGGTCCATCGCAAACAGAATGCAGAAATTCGAATTCGGGTTCATGTTAATTTTGTGGGATTCGATTTGACTTCTATCAGAATCAGACTAGGAATCAGACATTTTAAGGAAAATCAACTCCGATGATATAATTGAAACTTTCTGCAAAACAAAATGCAGAAAAAAGTTTTTCTGAAAATGTACATATGATCTAAATTGTATTCATTATTCATTGTAAATTTGTAAATAAAATCTCTTTCAAAGTTATGATTGACTTTGTTTATGAAGGGGGGAGGGGTGGGCGTGAAAAAAGGGTAAAAGGGGCCTCAAATTAACAATTGCCTAGGGCCACTGTGAGTCTTAATCCGGCACTGAATGACAGACACCGTCAAAAGCTTACAAGCCAACATGTTACACCATGAATTTAGGGAACATGGTATGAAGATCGGCATTTCAAAAATAAAGATTACTTCGATAGGGAAGAAACGCAAGTAAATAGAATGCCAGATAGGAGGACCTAAATTGGAGCAGGTGGAACATTTTAAATATTTAAGGTGTGTATGCTCTCAGGATGGTAGTATGGAGAAAGATATAGTCAAGGTGCAGAAATGCGAATGCAGTGAGTTCTCAGTTGCGATCTACCGTATTCTACAAGAAAGAAGTTCGTTTAGCAACGAAACTCTCCCTACATCGCTCAGTATTAAGACCAACCTTGATGTATGGAAGTGAGAGCTGGGTAGATTCAGGTTATCTGATATATAAGCTAGAGGTAATTGATATGAGGGTGGGACAAATAGATGGGAGCAATGGTAATGAAGAGATAAAAGGCTAAGTTAGAAATGAAAATGCTAGATGAAGCTTCTCGTTTGAACCGAATCAGATGGTAGGGTCATGTGACGTGATTGGGACAGGAGAGAATACTGAAGAGGTTAATAATTTTGGCTGTAGAAGGTAGGCGAAGCATAGGTAGACCTAGGAGGCGATGGTTAGATTCAGTGTTTGACGTTTACACAATGAGAGGTGTAGAAGCACAGGAGGCCGCACTGCCAATAGGAGACCATGGTGGTGTATTGTTCGCAATTAGAGGCTTGCAGGCCACACTGGACGCTGAAAGGCAAAACAGTCTCAAATTTAAATGTATGTATGCCAATCTTCGATAAAGGTTTTAGTGCCAATATGCCTGTCTGTGTTAACTGTTTAGTGCCTATATGCCTGCCTGTGTTAACTGTTTAGTGCCTATATGCCAGTCTGTTTTAATTCTATGGATGCCTATATGCCAGTCAGTATTAACTGTTTAGTACTGAACCCTTATTAATCTATCGATGAATAAGTATTCATGATTTTATTATTATTATTACTGATGCCCAGGCAGTACATGTTGAAATTGACAACGGGGGAGCCAAGGTAGTGTGTTGCAATGATTACAACAGAAGCAAGCTTGGTAGTTATTCCTGAAGACGACCGGTTAAGCCGAGTTCAAGGACAAATTTTGTAACAGCGCGCACCTAAATTAGAGTCATTGAGGGAGTGTCATGAGTAAAGTTTCAACCGACCCAGGATTTAATCACCCAATCAGAAGAGACCACGCCAAAGCCACGCGGCAAGTTGCGTACCCTGGAAAAACGCGCGAAAATGTGTATCTAAAGAACCGCCGATCCGAATTAATTCCGCAATAGTGCACTGAGACGTTTGGATAAAATGATGAAGATTGATACTAGTCCCAAGTTTGTGTGATGACAACTCCAGATTATTTTTTTGAATTCTCCCCACTCTACCTCATTCTGTCAGTTTCCAATAAATTGATCGGTGAGAAGCTGCTTGGAGGACAACTTTATTGAGCTCTGGTGAGCAAGGTTCACGTCACTCTGCGTCACGATTTTCAAACGCTAATGAGCGTACTTTACTAACATTTTACTTTGTGCTCAAGTGAGCAAGGTTCACGTATAGCAGTGGAGATCTCTAGGCGAGATAAGGACTGCATGATAGACATGTTTAAGACTTGTTTTCAAGCCAGTGGCGGTGAGTTTGAAGTGTGTAATTTTATGTAAATTTGTGTATATTATTTTTGAGTGATATTTGTGCGTGTGTTAAGCAAATGCTAAAATAGGGCAAGTCTACGATCAGTAATCGCATTAGGACTTATTCGTGAGTGAAAGTAGTAGCTCACAGCGATTATAGCTAGGCAATATTATTAACATTGAACATTTCTGTCCAAGAAACTTCGCCAAGATGTCCGACGTTTGGTCATGTGATGGATTGATGTGCATCGCTTCTACAACGACGTCAACGATGGAGAGCTAAATTTCCCGCAGGGAAATGCACCGGGACGGATGTTAATGTTCTGCAAGCTGAGACGGTGATGTACAAATATTGATTTACTCAATATGTAGTTAGATAAGGCGCGGGAACATTGTAAATAGTTCATTCATTCTTTTTCTTGTGTTTAGATTTTTTTTTTGTGCTGACACTATCATCTTTAAATGTACGTTGGCGCGTGGCCAAATTTGTTTGTTGTATATTTTTCTTTGGAGTCATATTTAGTGTACACGGCGCGTGTATTTGATTTTACCCATGCGAATGCGAAACTCGTTACATTCGATAAGTGGCGCTTTATTAAAGTTCATTTTTGTTATAGGAAAGAGAGGTAAATATTGTAAGATGTTTTTATGAACAGGTTATTACTCATACTAGGGTTGCCGAGCGCAACAAATTAAGACGTAACTGTAGAACACTTTAGTTCTAATTTTTTTAGCATTTTTTTTAGTCCTTTTCAGGTTTGTTAGTCACGGACTAGAACGGAAGCGCAAGCTGGTGGAAAAATATCTATGTCATTTATTTCAGGTTTCTGTCAAACCCATACGTGTGATTCTGTGTGTGTTCATGTGTCAGGTGTGTGTATTGATTCTTCGTGATGAGGGGTAGGTGGTGCTACCGCCCTCATATTGTTGTTGTTGTGGTATTCTTTTTTGATGGAAAGGCAGGGCGCTCCTTGGAGGCTACTGTACCTTGTCCAGTTTTGATTTTCTTGGATTTCCTAGGGGAAATGCTGAGATATTTTATTCTGACACACACACGTATATTGTGCTTGGGAGCACGCTTCTTCGAGACTCGATCCCGTACCACGGGAGGTCGAGGTTATTGACACGTGGGTTGACAGATGTGCAGATTTCCACTTAGCGCCCGTCTAGGTTCGGTGACTCATTGTTAGGCAGTCCAGCTGACCGACTGACCCCTATAAGCTATCATTAGCAAACCTGTTCTTTTGTGATGGTCATTTGGACCGTAATTAATTGAGGAGTTCGCCATGTCTGTTACGAATTATCGCATATCGTATGAATGGAATTTTGTTTTAATGATGTAAATGTTGGCTTTGAGCCTAGTGATTTTCTATGACTCAGGTCATGTTAGTTTGTCTGTTGTGACACCCGTGTGGTGTAGTTGTATTTACTTGTAAAAATGACAGGCGGTCATATGTGTATTTCTTTTGTTGGTCACGTGTTAATTTACTTGCGTTGATTTTGAAAAGTCCTAATTTTAGGCATTAATGTTTTTGCTACGGCAGTTCTTGACTCCAATTTCAAGCGGAAATTATTTGTTGTTTATTTAGTGTAGGAAGTGTCGGTTTAATTTAAGTAGTGTATAGTTGGTTCCCCGCGTCTGTCTAGCTCTAAACAATGCAGATTCGTCCTCTGAAGGTTTACCGGATGATGACGAATCTCGCATTTATTTGTACTCATCGTTATGCATGTAGAACAGCCGCACACATACACAATGTTATTGAAGCATTTGGGACATTTGGTCCAATTTATAATCTCTCCTGAGATTAAGCCTAGTTATGGCAAGTAATTTATTCAGTTGGGAGTCATTTGGGAGTTTTGTTTTGTTTATTTTTATTTGTAAAGAGTTGATCTGTTATTAAACTCATTTGTTATAACCCTGGTATTCACTTCTTCCTGCATGTTATTTTGTTATGTGTTACCCTGCATGTTAATGAAGCGCTTTAACAACAACTTACGAAATGGACTGTTACACCCCCCGAAACTGAGTCTCATAAGCTTCTTTGCAAGGGTTCAGTACCTATACACCTGCCTGTGTTAACTGTTTAGTGCATATATGCCTGTATGTGTTAACTGTTTAGTGCCTATATGCCTGCCTGCGTTACCGTAACTGTTTAGTGCCTATATGCCTGTATGTGTTAACTGTTTAGTGCCTATATGCCTGCCTGCGTTAACTGTTTAGTGCCAATATGCCTGTCTGTGTTAACTGTTTAGTGCCTATCTGTGTTAACTGTTTAGTGCCTATATGCCAGTCAGTGTTAACTGTTTAGTGCCTATATGCCTGCCTGTGTTAACTGTTTAGTGCCTATATGCCTGTCTATGTTAACTGTTTAGTGCCAATATGCCAGTCTGTGTTAACTGTTTAGTGCCTATATGCCTGCCTGTGTTAACTGTTTAGTGCCTATCTGTGTTAACTGTTTTAGTGTCTATATGTCTGTCTGTGTTAACTGTTTTAGTGTCTATATGCCTGTCTGTGTTAACTGTTTTAGTGTCTATATGTCTGTCTGTGTTAACTGTTTTAGTGTCTATATGTCTGTCTGTGTCAACTGTTTAGTGTCTATATGCCTGTCTGTGTTAACTGTTAGTGCCTATATGCCTGTATGTGATAACTGTTTAGTGCCAATATGCCTGCCTGTGTTAACTGTTTAGTGCCTATCTGTGTTAACTGTTTAGTGTCTATATGCCTGCCTGTGTTAACTGTTTAGTGTCTATATGCCTGTCTGTGTTAACTGTTTAGTGCCAATATGCCAGTCTGTGTTAACTGTTTAGTGCCAATATGCCTGTATGTGATAACTGTTTAGTGCCTATCTGTGTTAACTGTTTTAGTGTCTATATGCCTGTTTGTGTTAACTGTTTAGTGTCTATATGCCTGTCTGTGTTAACTGTTTAGTGCCTATATGCCAGTCTGTGTTAACTGTTTAGTGCCTATATGCCTGTATGTGATAACTGTTTAGTGCCAATATGCCTGCCTGTGTTAACTGTTTAGTGCCTATATGCCAGTCTGTGTTAACTGTTTAGTGCCTATCTGTGTTAACTGTTTAGTGCCTATATGCCTGCCTGTGTTACCTGTTTAGTGCCAATATGCCAGCCTGTGTTAACTGTTTAGTGCCTATCTGTGTTAACTGTTTAATCTCTATATGTCTGTATGTGTTAACTGTTTAGTGCCTATCTGTGTTAACTGTTTAGTGCCTATATGCCTGCCTGTATTAACTGTTTAGTGCCTATATGCCAGTCTGTGTTAACTGTTTAGTGCCTATCTGTGTTAACTGTTTAGTGGGGCCTATATACCTGCCTGTGTTAACTGTTTAGTGCCTATCTGTGTTAACTGTTTAGTGCCTATATGACAGCCTGTGTTAACTGTTTAGTGCCAATATGCCTGCCTGTGTTAACTGTTTAGTGCCTATCTGTGTTAACTGTTTAATGTCTATATGTCTGTATGTGTTAACTCTTTAGTGCCTATCTGTGTTAACTGTTTAGTGCCTATATGCCTGCCTGTGTTAACTGTTTAGTGCCTATATGCCAGTCTGTGTTAACTGTTTAGTGCCTATCTGTGTTAACTGTTTAGTGCCTATATGCCTGCCTGTGTTAACTGTTTAGTGCCAATATGCCTGCCTGTGTTAACTGTTTAGTGCCTATCTGTGTTAACTGTTTAGTGCCTATATGCCTGCCTGTGTTAACTGTTTAGTGCCTATATGCCAGTCTGTGTTAACTGTTTAGTGCCTATCTGTGTTAACTGTTTAGTGCCTATATGCCTGCCTGTGTTAACTGTTTAGTGCCAATATGCCTGCCTGTGTTAACTGTTTAGTGCCTATCTGTGTTAACTGATTAGTGTCTATATGCCAGTCTGTGTTAACTGTTTAGTACCTATATGCCTTATGTGATAACTGTTTAGTGCCAATATGCCTGCCTGTGTTAACTGTTTAGTGCCTATATGCCAGTCTGTGTTAACTGTTTAGTGCCTATCTGTGTTAACTGTTTAGTGCCTATATGCCTGCCTGTGTTAACTGTTTAGTGCCAATATGCCAGCCTGTGTTAACTGTTTAGTGCCTATCTGTGTTAACTGATTAGTGCCTATATGCCTGCCTGTGTTAACTGTTTAGTGCCAATATGCCTGCCTGTGTTAACTGTTTAGTGCCTATCTCTGTTAACTGTTTTAGTGTCTATATGTCTGTCTGTGTTAACTGTTTAGTGCCTATATGCCAGTCTGTGTTAACTGTTTAGTGCCTATATGCCTGCCTGTGTTAACTGTTTAGTGCCTATCTGTGTTAACTGTTTAGTGCATATATGCCTGCCTGTGTTAACTGTTTAGTGCCAATATGCCTGCCTGTGTTAACTGTTTAGTGCCTATCTGTGTTAACTGTTTTAGTGTCTATATGTCTGTCAGTGTTAACTGTTTAGTGCCTATATGCCAGTCTGTGTTAACTGTTTAGTGCCTATATGCCAGTCTGTGTTAACTGTTTAGTGCCTATATGCCTGCCTGTGTTAACTGTTTATTGCCAATATGCCTGCCTGTGTTAACTGTTTTCGTGTCTATATGTCTGTCTGTGTTAACTGTTTTAGTGTCTATATGCCTGTCTGTGTTAACTGTTATCCTGATTCATGGCGTCCATCAGCAAATGACATATGAAGTGAATTTGAATACATGTGATATTCAAACTTATTTGTCCCAGCGATAACATATTATTCTTGAAACTGAGATTTCGTTCAGGTGCCATTTCAAATTCGGGCACGGGCATGGATGTGGCTGCTGTGTTAAGTTGTATGCCAAGTAAATTTCAATTCTGGGCTAAAATGTCTGTGTACCAGCAAAGTGAATGACAGCACGTGTGAACGAGATGATACATGCCATTACATCAGTCGTGATAGTGCTTCCTGTATACAGATACAATACGCTCAGCCCAGCCAGACCTTAGATATCATTCACCTTGCACACCTGCTATTTAACACAAGTTTCCCCTGCGAGAAGGAGAATATTTGGCGTTCCGTTAAAGATTAAAACGGAACGCGGAACAAAACATGAAAAAGGAAAAGATACGAGCCTTACAGTAGTCGCATATGATAATACTAATAACGTTATTGGTATTACGTCCCTTTTAACTACCCTGGCTTTTAGAGACGCCAGGGTGCCAGAATTTTGCCCCGAAGGGGATCTTTAACGCGCCAGTAAATGTACTGACACGGCTCCCTCGCATTTGCGCACCCTCAAATGCCAGCTGACTGCGCCAGGTTTCGAACCTGCAGCCTTGGACTCAGCAAGCGAGAACGTTACCCCTGAGCCACGCAGCCAGACAGTCGCATATGATGTGTAACATTTGACATGTTATCCTACTCGTATACTACACAGCTTGGACATTCTTAAAATGTTAATTTACACTCCATTTCCATACTGGTACTATGATGAATGTATAGATTGAATTGGAGATATGCTACTGTCACATTTGTGGCGCAGCGGTCAAGCTGTTAGTCTCTCACCAAGGTAGACCGGGTTTGATTCCCGGTCAATACATGTGAGATTTTCGAATTGAAATGCCATGCCCTGTGGTTCGCATTCCACGTAAAAGGGAGGTACCGTGGATCATGATCGTGAGATTAACGGACACGCAAAACTACAAGCTTCCTTCCTTCCTTTTACATTAATAATTCATAATAACAAAGTGACACACAACGTCGACAGTACTCTCAAATACTGTGAGCACATTCCTCAGAAACTATAACATTCATTATTCTCAAGGCTCTCATACAGTTCGTCGTAAACAATCAAAACATGGCTTCCTACAATCATGAAATGACCTAGTCTCACATATGATGAAAATACAGCTTTTATTCCACTCATATAACAACAGTCTGTTATGCATTTAATATTTGACTACTCACCCACAGCTTGACAATAATGCCGCTTACTTAAATGTCATTTGTCGTCTTTGTCTTACCCCATGTGATATTCAACCTTGAACGTGAAGCTTCATAAACTGCTCAATGACAAATGAAAGTCGGTGAAGCATTTGCTACTGTGCTCGTCAAACCAGTGCCTGCTGAATGCACTGCCTACTGTATTGCCATAACATTCTCGCGCTACAGAGCACACACTGCCTTGTTTCCAATACACACATTTGCAATTGTACATCCAGCTGGCAGTGCGTCTTCACTTCCTTCTGATCCACTTCCGTTCGATCCACTTCCGCCCGATTCACTTCCGTCCCATTTTTCTGGCAGTGCGTCTTCACTTCCGTCCTATCCACTTCCGTTCGATCTACTTCCCTCCGATTCACTTCCGTACCATTTTTCTGGCAGTGCGTCTTCACTTCCGTCCGATCCACTTCCTTTCGATCCACTTCCGCCCGATCCACTTCCGTCCCCAATTTTCAAAATCACTCCCACAAAACTATCCAGCAACCGAGCGGAAAGATGTTACACATCAAAAGACGGAATTGTTCCGGGTAAAACGGAACATCTGGCAACCCTAGGTCGAACCCACGCGTCTACCGAGTCAGCAGAAAGCTTGTTCCCATGATCTATCGCTGAGCTTTAGCGAGCGTAGCCACTGCTGTCGGTGATTTGTCTGATAAACTGTGATATTGTGGTGTTTGTATTGGTAGCCTATGTGTATTTGTAATTGACGCGAGGATTGGGATGGAGGTGGCTGTGGCCTTAAGTTAGGAGCAATTCTAGCATTTGTGTGGGGTAGAAATGGGAAACCAAATTAAACACTTCTAAGATGGCCGATGTGGGAATCGAATCCACCTCTTCTCGGTTTTGCCAGGCGCGACTGAGTGTACCCCGTTCCAGCCTCAAAACAGAATTAAATTTGTTGGCAGAGCCACGAATCGAACCCAGACCTCCGAGACGACAGGCCTGAAGGACTGTTCTATGTTTTTTGTTGTCATCCTAACGCTCTAGAGTCTGGACAAAGGAGAGCATCAATGTCGTGTACAAGGAAGCAGTAAACTGTCTACACTCTGCACATACGCGAGAACTAACCCATCTCTGACTGCAGGGGTGGGCGAGGAGGGCGACCGCCCAGGGCCCCGCGGTCCGGGGGGCCCCACGCCATGGATTTTTAAAAATTTAATTAATTAATTAATTATACTTTTCAAACTAATTTTTAATTGATATTCCTTTTTTCAGTGCAGCTATGACCTCCCGTGGCCGTTTAGCAAGTTTAGATTTCAGTGAAATAATAGCAGACTTCAGCCGGGGAAAAAGTAGCAAAGTAATATTTTAACATTTCGTAGTTGACATAATCTTCTTCAAGAGGACTTAAAGGTTTCTTTCATATTATTAAAAAATGTACTGTAGTGTGTTCAAAATATCGTAACTATTCTTTATTTTATTATTATTACCAAACTATTTTCCATTTGATGTGATATTTTTTAATTTCCTATTGTTGTGGGCCCCACCTTACCATATCACCCAGGGCCCCGCAAGGCCTGGATCCGCCACTGTCTGACTGCCTGTGTGGTGCAGCGGTAACGTACTCGTCTGCTATGCCCAAGGTTGCAGATTTTAATCCTAGCGCAGTCAGTTGACATTTGAGGGTGCGCAAATGCGAGAGAGCCGTGTCAATAGATTATTGGCACGTTAAAGATTCCCTTTGGAGCAAGATTCCGTCACCTTGGCGTCTCTAAAAGCATCAGTAGTTAAGAGAGACGTAAAACCAGTAACATTATTATTACTTTTCCCTGCATAAATTACTTTCCTCCAAACTTTTGACCAGGAAAACAAAACTAAAACTATACAACACGATCATCAGGCCGGTACTGCTATACGGAGCCGAAACATGGAGTGTGACCAAAAGGGAGGAACGCCAACTTGCAGTCTTCGAAAACAAGATATATAGAAAAATTTTCGGCCCCATCTTTGACCAGGAAACACAAAGATGGGTTCTCAGATCAAATCATGAGCTGTACAAGTTGGCCAATCAACCCAGAGTAGTGGACGTCATGAAAGCGAAACGGCTGCAATGGGCAGGGCATGTTATCAGAATGGACGCTGACAGAATAGTTCGCCAGGTGTATGAGAAGAAGATCGAAGGCTCGAGACCCCCTGGAAGACCTAGGAGTAGATGGCAAGATGAGGTGACCTCTGACTGCAGACAAATGGGTATTACTGTATGGGAGAATACTGCGCTGGATAGGAGGAAATGGAGGCAGATAGTGAGAGCGGCACGGGATCGTCACGTCCCAGAAAAGCCAACGGAGTGAGTGAGTGAGTGTGTATTATTATTATTATTATTATTATTATTATTATTATTATTATTATTATTATTATTATTTTAGGAGACTCTTATATTTGGAGTATCCAAGAAAGGCCAACCCTTTATTCCTTATGTCATAGGTTGAACACCTGAAAACAAAAGCACAAACCGAAATAAAAGAAAATTATAACGGACGATTCATTGTCAATGAAAATCAAATGGAGCCTCGTGGACCAGAAGTTCACTATGTATAAGGTTCGGAGACATTTTGACTTGTGGATGCTCTATAGGCAAAGTGTCAAAGGGTTCGACGGTGATGTAATGGGCTTCACTCTCTCCTCAAGGTGTGACGTCAGTACGTACCTGACCTGCAGCTAGTAGCGGTAAAACGACTTAGTACACGCTATACTTCGTGAGGATACCGTACGTGTAGCCACTTCAAATACCGTTCCGTAACAATGAAATGTAGAGCAGTGAGAAGATAAGAAGTTAATTCAGCCGAATCTCTGGCTTCAAGGCTGCATATAAATGTCAAGCTATCTGCCTTGCTCTCCGTCCATATTGACATTACAGCACGCGGTAAGTCTATACTTTTTATGCTGTCCTACTATGAGACCATGTTGACATTCTAGTTTTAATACAGTGTATGTTTTAATGATACCGCGATTAGCAACAACGTCCCTACAAGTTAAGAGAGCCCAGGGTGTTCTGAGAGGCACGGTGGATAAGAGAGCGCCACGACACTCGACAGCCACATCCCGGTCAAGTTAGCCCGAAAAATAGAGGTACCCTTGCATTAATTCCCAAGAAAATTAATTTTTACATGAACGTTAGGGATACCATTATAATGAAATTGTGAAAAGTCCCCATCGATCCCATGTGTGCAAAAAAATTATGCAAGGTCAAAGTTCACAAAAATGTTCGTTTTTTAGCGAAGCGGTTAGTTTTATGTTAAAAATAGATCATGCAATTATCTACAAAAATTGCGCTTACACTTTTCCCCTTAAGATTCACCATTTCTGAGGAAACGAGATTCTATAATTTACTAAAGTTGTATTCCCCATGATATGCATAACTACGCTACGCTGCCTATGTACATCATTGGACGCATAATATAACTAAAACTATTAGTCTGCGTGACTAATACATTTATTGAATGATAATACTGAGAATATGAACTGAAAAGAAACCCAGTCCCTCCTCGTAACTATGTGGCCTTGAGCAACATCCGACTGCTGTTCAATTGTCTACATGGCAGTGCTCGTCTACCTGCTCTTTTTATAAGGCCCCTTCGAAATACTATTAAACTCAAACGTGCTGATAAAGTGATTCCTCTTTTAGCTATGACGAAGTACCTGTTGACCCTGTGTTATTATTTCAACGCATGACTATTACTACGACATTTGACGATACAATTGAAAAATATTTTGAATGTGAATTGTCTCCCTACCCATTATCCTTATTCGATGAGCTTGGAATGCGAAAATCACAAAAATCAGCCATTTACGATTGTTTTCAAAAAGTAAACCTTGATATTGACCACAGAAATGCTACATATACTATCGATGGAGGATATTTATTGCACCGTGTCATTTGGGACGAGAAGATACATTCAGCAACATCTCAGATACATATGTTCTTAATTGTGAATATAAGTGGAACTTGCAGCAGACATGAATGTGGCTTTTACATCCTTTGTTTCCTCGTTTCATCTTCTGGGCGACATTACGTATTGAAACCAAGAAGAAGAAGAAGAAGAAGAAGAAGATGAGAACGAAGAAGAAGAAGAAGAAGAAGACCACCTTACACTCTAGTAAAATTAAGTAAACCGTGGAGTAGGCCTACTGGGGAAAACACGTTCAAAGAACGCGTCAAGTACACTACCTCATAGGTGGCGTGGAAACTTGTGCATATTATGGGGAATACAACTTAAGTTTAGAATCGCATTTTCTCAGAAATGGTGAATCTTAAGGGAAGAAATGCAAGTACAAGTTTTGTAGATAATTGCATGATCTACAATTTTTATCTGATCTATTTTTATCATAAAACTAACCGTTTCGCTAAAAAATCCAAAAACCCATTTTGCGAACTTTGCCCTTGCATAAAATGTTTTGCACACATGGGATCGATGGGGACTTTTCATAATTTCATAATAATGGTATCCCTAACGTCCATGTAAAAATTCAGCTTCTTGGGAATTTATGCAAGGGTGAATGTCTATTTTGACCGGACTAAAACCTTCGTAAACAATTGAACATGACTGTATCCGCGCATTTTAGGGTCTTGTACTACCCTACCAGGGAATTGTTACCGCTAGACGGAGAGCGCAGCTGTTGTGTATACATTACGTCATCTCGCCTCGTTATGGCTACAGCGAGCGGCTTGCGGGGCACTCAAGTACAGTCATACAATGAGAACACACCGCATAGCGCACGACACAACATGAATCATGCACACAAGTGACACGCGATGAGGTTTCGCTGGCGACAACTGCACGTCTATCGCAGGCGTGTGGCTGGGCGAAGCGCATTAGTTCCGATTTCCGCCAGAGGTAACAATTCGCTGGTAGGGTAGTAGCTGTGTGACTCATATTCCAGCACAGTACAGTCATGTGCATGGCCACACTCACTCAAAGAAGGTGCTGGAATTATATTTTATTGCATATTTATTATTATTGTTAATTATTAATTATTCATTTTAGGGGTTTTGGATATCTTGGTCATCAGACCCAAGTGCTTGGGTGTGTATTGAATTTGTCTAGTAACTTGTGTTGCTATGGTGACTATAGTAGTGTGTGTAACTGTAGTTTTTAGGGACTAGGATTGGGGGTAGGTTCCTCGTGACTTGAAATAAGGTACCGTCCAAGTATTTGCTTGGAGGGAGTGTGGAAACCCCGGGGAAGAAACACTCTTAAGACAGCCGCTGTGATCGTCGGGATTTGAAACTTCAATCTCTGGACTTCCAACTTTCCTGTACAATCACGGGGAGAGCAATGCTCTGGGCAATAATACTAATAATAATAACCATGCATGTTCGTAAAGTTGATTTTCCACCCTGTGGTGTAGTGGCTATCATTATTGGATGACACCGCAGAGGTCCGGGTTCGATTCCAGGCTCTACTGAAAAATGTAATTCTGGTCTGAGGGATGGACCAGGGCACATTCAGCCTCGTGAGGCTGAGTTTGATTCCCACCTCAGGCATATTAGAATTGCTTATCCGAGGTCTCTCCCACTTCTACTCCATGCGAATGCCGGGAAGGCAACCATATTTAGGCCACGGTCACATCCTACCCAAATCCCAGCTAAAATGCCCATGCACACATTACAACAGCTGACACAATGACACAGGTTATCAGACAGGTTCCATATACATCCAAGTACACGAAGCTACATGAATACGAAGTCGCAAATCTCCTAAATGAAGCAACATTAACATTGAAGCTCTGATCATTCATTCATTTAGCCTACTTTATATGCAAATGGGGCTCATTCCCGGCTGGCAAATTGTACACTTATAGAAAATTACCAGCAATAATATCAAACACACTTAATGTACACAGGTCGCGATTTGGGAGTTAGAGCGGGGCGGGGTAAGGAATTTGTTGCATAATCGAAAGTATAACGTTACCTGTTGAGGAGATGAGGGTGTCAGCTGATATGGGGATAGTGGTGCTCGTCTTGTAAAACCAATACGTAAGGAAATACATCATAGTATCTACACAAAATTTCCGTCTTCTCTTAAACACATCAATATGTTTGGGGAAAGGCTCTAATACTGTGGAAGATAATGAAATGAGTTCCAATTATCAATATCACGATGAATAAACGAATATTTCCCATAATTTGTACGCTGCAGTCGGCCCTTAACTTTATATGGATGATCTGCCCTGCTCAGGTAGGTGGGATTTCCCAGACGTTTGCTTAGTTCTCCCCATGCTGGCCGATTAGTGTGAGCGTTTAACATGGCGTATAGTCTAGATTTCATCCTTCAATCTTCCAGAGATTCCCACCCCAATGTTTCTATCATTCGAGTTACACTACCTCTAGGATTAAAGCCGTTGAGCATAAACCTAGCAGCCTTCCTTTGTACCATCTCCAGCTCATTGATAAGCCCCACCTGATATGGGTCCCATACAGCCAAGCCGTATTCCAAGACTGGCCTCACCAGGGTCACATATCCTAATCCTTTTGCGGTGGAAATACTGCTTTTTAATGCCCTAATTACAACACAACCCACATGGGTACTCCAATTCATATCATTACTTACATGGATGCCCAAGTATTTGCACGAGTCTTCTTCTACAAGTATTGAAAACCATGCCTTCGTCCTCTCCCTATTTCATGAGACTACATTTACTCGTATTTATCTTCATTTTGTTGTCAACGGCCCATTTAGCCTATGAACCAGGTTGAAACTAAGCGTTGTCTTGTGAGCTATGAATTTTTCGGTATATTACACAAGCATCCGCAAACAATCGCCAGTCACTTCGAATCCCATTCGGTAAATCGTCAATAAGTGCCAAAAATAACAGGGGCCCAATCACACTATCCTGACATTATCAAAATGTCCTCCGAGAATACATTACCTATCTTAACCTTTTGCGAGCGACCAGTCAAGAACTCTTGATTCCATAAAATTACTCTTTTATCAATGTTCGTTGCCACTAATTTACGGAGTAGTTTGTCATGTGGGACGACATCAATATGCCGTCGCAAAATCTATAATTACGGCGTCAACTTGCACCCCCCCCCCCCCCCCCCCCCTGTCTAGCGGTCATTAATATCCTGAAGAGTGATAACATTTGGCTCTCGCATGAGTACACATGTCTGATGGCCAATCTCTACCTCGGGGAGTTACAGTCTGTTATTGGCGCTTAGTTGTGCACTTGACCTTGAGGGCTCAGCTGTAAGAGAGGGGTGTAGAGCGGCGCGGGGAGCGGGCCGAATACTTCCCTATCCAAGATCATTGACGCGCGTGACAGTAGGTTCTCACAATCAGACACAAACACGCTGGGCGTGGCAAATGTTTTGCGCTGCAGTAGTATACTGTGGGAGTGAAATGGGGAAGTGCAGAGCTAATTGCTGGTAACTGTACACTCAGATATATTAACAGGCAGAGCCGGATTTAGATTTTATGCGCTCATAGGCTGGTGGGTTTTAGCCGCCCCCTCTTCATACCATCGTGAAGGAGGGAGAATTTAGACCTCAGAAAGGTCTTTGTGAAGGTAATTTTTATTTTATCCTAATGCATCGTGAAGTAAAATCAATTAAAATAATGAGAGAATCAACTGTTTCTAAATTTGTATATATAAACTATAGATAAATAAGCCAACGAGATATTAAAATAAATTTAAACCATTTAAGACTTATTATACACTTACAGATATTCAGATATACATATTCACTACATCATACAACCTACAACTACAGTATGCATAATGAATTATTCAAATTAAACTGATATTAAAATAAAATACTTAAATTTACTCCTAATAAATCATAAACATTCCTGTTTTATAGCTGAATTCGAAAATCTGCTGTTGCAAAACATTTGTTGGAAAATGATGGCCACAATATTAATTGGAAAAGAGTCAAAATTCGTGGAGAGCATATAGATGTAGACGTGTATTGTAGTCTATAACATTTTATGGAAACGTTATGACAAAAAAAAAAAAGTGGATTCATTTTGCGCCCCTCAACATGGAGCGCCCCTAGGCCGGGGCCTATAGGGCCTATTGGTAAATCCAGTCCTGTTAACAGGACCGTCCGCAAGATGTCAGTTCCCTACACTCAGATTGTTTGGCTGTGACATCGAAAATACAGTGGTGTATAGCTTTTGGCATTACACGAGAACTACTTTATTTCCAAACGACATATGAGTGTAAGCGTTCAGATTTCTTAACTTGTTTGCGGTCGTCCATAAGTAGCGTTTAAACGGTACTTTCCTTCAAGTTTGGCAACCTTTCTTCCAGATTATTTCAACGATAACTTAAGTGAGGATTCATAAAGTTTAATGGAAAGTTTCCTGATTTGTACATTCCTAAAACAAAATTATAGGTTATACACACGCAAGTACACGGGGCTACATGAATACGAATTCGCAAAGCTCCAAAATGAAGCAACATTAGCATTGAAACTCTGTTGGCTAATCTCTTTCTCGGGGAGTTACATACTAGGCCTACATACTAATATTTTTAACAAGTGAAGAACTAAAGAGCCTACTTTTGTAACAATGTAAGATTCATACCGATGGTTGATCTACTGTATATAGACCTATCTAGAAAAATAAATTCAACTACAGAATTAAGTTGATAATACTGGCATTTATAACATGCTAGAAAGGTACCTGAAACATTGTTGCCCAATAGAGCACAACAGTTTGTTTCAAATAGTTTCCTTTCATGGAATCTGAGATACTGAGAATTTACGGCTCAAAAACTCAGAGAGAGTTATAAGGTAGTTGGTAGGACTGCTACCTCTACGGCATACATTTTATATACAGGGTGTAATTGAAAAAAATCAAGTTCGTGGTAGAAGAGATTATTCTAAGCATTCTATTGGGCTGATGACCTTGTAGTTCAGTCAAAAGATGCTTCCCACAAAAAGGTATGTTGTTGCAAAATTTGGTAGAGATCAAATGATTACGTTGGTCGTATTTTGATTTAAGCTTTTAACATTTGGGTGGCCGCCATTCCGTTTCCGTCAAGATGGCGGCGATATAAAACATGACCCTGAGGTGCCCTTTGCTAGTGCTACCTCTGTACCAAATTTCGTTCAATTCGGTTTTACCGTGTTTGAATTGATAGGGGGAATCGATTTGCACACATACATGGCCGCCATCTGCAAACTATTGGGCTGATGGCCTTGTAGTTTAGTCAAAAGACGCTCGCCATATCAATATATATTGTTGCGAAATTTGGTAGAGATCGGATGATTAGGTTAGTCGTAATTTGATTTAAGCTTTGAACATTTGGGTGGCCGCCATTACGTTTCCGACAAGACGGCGGCGATATAAAACATGACACTGAGGTGCCCTTTGCTAGTGCTACCTCTGTACCAAATTTCGTTCAATTCGGTTTCACCGTGTTCGAATTGATAGGGGGGGGACACAGACATTCAGAGTACACACACTCACAGACACACAGACACATAGACAGACACACAATTTTTCGCCCTGTGTTGTAGGTTTTACAGTAACTTCAGGCAGAAGGTGTGAACGAAGTCGGTTTATCCAGTGGGGTTCGGGGCGGGGCAAAGGCGGGGTAAGGAATTTGTTGCATAATCGAAGTATGACGTTACCTGTTGAGCAGAGGAGGGTGTCAGCTGATATGCGGATAGTGATGCTCGTCTTGTGAAACCCGTACGTAAGGAAATTGTGGTTTTGTTGTTGTTGTTGTTGTTGTTGTTGAAATCTCACACAAAGACTTGGGATATTTGAACCGGTAATACTGTATAGCCTGCATTGTAAGTGTGGAAGTCATTGATTGGTAGATTGTTTGATTGATTGATGTTTTTTGTAAAGGATAAAATAATTTCGATAATCAGCGCTGGTGTGGAAGGATGTTTGAAATCACATGTTAATGCGTTCTCTGAAGCTCTGTCCTTCATACGTGTCACTTGGTCCTACCAAAATTTGAACACAGGGATCAATGGCGAATTACTATGAAAAAACGTTGCCCATTATTATGAGGAGGGTTAAGGGATGAAATAAGCGCAAATTTAACTCCTCGCTGAGCTGAAGTTTAGACATCGGCCTTCAACGTGGCACCACAGTTCAATTATCGGTCGGTGCATGTGAAAGTTGTGCCGGTCAAAGTGGAGGCTGTGCAGAGTGGTGTCCGGTCACCCCTGTCAATTTAATTCCGGCAATAGTCCATTATAAATCAATTATCATCGCCCCGAAGGAGTGCGGAGGGTTATCAGTCACGGAGTGAAGCGTGTTAACAGCAGATGGTATAACTAAGGTGAAGATCAGAGCAAAGGGTAAGATCGGGGTTTATGGCGGAAATCCATAAGGGGTGTTCACATATGATTAGTCTCGTCCATCAACCGGACTGCCGGCCTTGGTAGTTCAAATTGGTTCAAATCCAGCTCAGGTCTGTGCCTTTTAAAGGGTGCTTGGTAACAACTCCGTGTCGTTGACTTCCCCGTCGTCTATGCTGAACTAGCATTTAGAAAGGACGTTAAACACTTGTTGTTGTAGTTGTTTCATTTGAGGGGCTTGGCCATCGTGGTCATTTAACCCCATAATTTTGGGTGAGTGTAAAATTTGTCTGATAATCTGTGTTTCGGTGATGAATTTGGTAGTATGTGTAGCAGTAATTCTTACAATCGGAAGTGGGAAAGGTGCCCCGGGACTTCCAGTAAGGTACTATCCTGGCATTTACTTGGAGATAATGTGCAAATCCCGGGGATGAACCACTCAGGATAGCCGCTATCCGTGCCGGAATTTGGACCTTCAATCTCCGGACTTCCTGCTATCGTGGTGTACAATTAAACGCCCACGACGAAAAGCAGCCGTGGCCTTATTTAAGTATGCCACGGTAAATCATCTACAGGCTGCCGATGGTGGGACTCGATCGTACGCTCAAGAGGGGCCCAGTGGAAAAAAGTGTGTTTTGTCAGGAGAAAGGAATTAAGGAACTGTGTTGTATGATAGTCAATAGTCATGCATAATAGGAAATATACAATGCTCCTTCAAAAAATGGGCTCATGCCATTGGGATAGAAGTTTCTACCGATGATACTAGATGACATCGGCTGTCTTCCTGTACCAAAATCACAAAATCTCTGTACAGGTGGTATGTGCCGCTTTTTCATCGGGCCCTCCATTTGTTGACATGCCTTTAATACAAGGTCGACTTTCTGACTTTTGTTTCTTAGCATCAGTAGGATCTCGAAAGTCTACATGCATGTTTTTAATTTGTAGATAATCTATTTAGGTCAGTTTTCATAACTTAAATATCAGCCGGTAAAAGTAAGCTGTAACAATACTAGCACCATGTTTATAATAATAATAATAATAATAATAATAATAATAATAATAACCAGGCTGTGTAGCTTAGGTAGTAGAGTGCTATCCTTCTCGAGGGTTCGATTTACGTTCAGTCATGCAGTAAATAAAGGTGATCAAATACGACAGCCCTCTGTCGATGGATTTATTGGCACGTGCAAGAAATCCTGTGAACACAAAATTCCGGCACTCGACATGCACGAAAAACATAAAAATAGACAGTCTGTCTAAAAACCTATTTTATTATCATTATTATTACAGCTGTTGCACTGTCTTCGCACAAAGTTTGACTTTAAATGTTTCATTCATTAATTTACCACATCTTTAGGATTTCAATTTCCTAATGCAGGCTATGCACTATACCAATAACTTATTTATGTTGTGTCATATGTCATAAGGCTGGCTGAATCCTAAACAGATCTAGTCGACTACCTCCAGTCATGCAGGCCACTCCCCGTGATGGTGTGAATGTGTTGTTCATAGGCTCGGTTTGTGTATTCATTCTTATTGGCAGACACAGCGATGAGAGCACTCACTTTCAGACTCTAGTCTACATGCCACGGGGTTGGAGGGGAGACCGACGTGGAGAAATCAGCTATGGTGTGGAGGGGAATCCAGCAAAACATTCCAAAACATTGACCGAAGATTGTTGTGATTTTGACCTACACTAATTAAGATACGACTAAATTTTTCGATGATGTTTGCTTAGAATACCATCTTCTATCACCATTTAAACGGACTTCATATATTTCAATTACACCCTGTATAAAATTTGTTAGTTATCCGTTAAATGTTATGAAAGTTACACTGAAGAAAATGGAAATTGCAACACCATGAAGGCATTGGTCGTTTGTGTTGATTTTCACGATATGGAACGATGCCATGTAGGTATGTAAACGATCAAAGTTTCAGACCCATTGAATTGGTGCTACAGGTCTCCCCACGTGATTGGTCGCGGAGGAATCAACTCCAGTATACGGACTCTGGTGTAGCGTAGTTGACATGCAGTCTGTGCAGTGAAGTGTTCCCCGTCAAACATGCCTCGACGACAGAGAAGAGCACACTATCAACAACTGTCGCCGTTTGAGAGGGCTCGGATAATTGGGCTGTGTGAGGCTGGATTATCGCTAAGGACTGTCGCTGCACGTGTTGGCCGATAGGTATCTACGGTACAACGTGTATGGCAGCAGTGGTCAAATGAAGGTACCCACACTCGTAGACCTGGCGCAGGCCCAGCGCGACAGACAACTGTGAGAGAGGATCGCCGCATCATTCGGATGGCCCGGATGGAACCCCATGCAACAGCAGCGCAAATTCGAGCAGCTGTGGCACCCCACGTTACACAACAAACAGTCGGTAATCGCCTTCGTGCAGCTGGCTTACGATCCCGTGTCCCTGCAGAAGATGTTCCATTGACCCCACAACAGCGACGTGTAAGGCTGGCATAGGGTCGTCTTTAGTGATGAATCGCGCTTCTGTCTTGCCCGCAGTGATCGCCGGAATCGTGTGCGCCGACGTACCGGGGAGAGGGGCTGCCCAGACCTTATTGTCGAGAGGCACACAGGGCCAACACCAAACATTATGGTCTGGGGAGCTCTTGGGTTTAATGTGAAATCACAATTAGTGCTTGTTGAGGGCTCTATGACTGCTCGACAGTACGTTGATAGGGTACTCAATCCAGTGGTTGTCCCTATGATGGCGAACATTGCTAATGGGATGTTTCAGCAGGACAATGCCCGGGTTCACACTGCACGCATCTCCAGAGAAGCTCTCCACAACATCACAACCTTAGAATGGCCCGCCAGATCACCGGACCTCAATCCTATTGAGCATGTGTGGGACATGATGGGTCGACAACTGGCCAACCGTCCTCAGCCACCCACATCTCTGGAACAACTGACCCGTGCAGTTCAGCAAGCATGGGCCACAATTCCACAGGAAGCGATCCAGGGCCTTATTGACTCCATGCCTCACCGAATTCATCAATGTATTGCAGCTCGTGGTGGGCACATCCTGCATTGATTGTTGTCCAAACTTGCGGTCAGAGGGACCTGAAAGTGTAATAATCGAATCACAACCGAACACTCGTCCTGCATGTTCAATTGCAGCAATGTAGCACCAATCCTTCTGAATGTTGCAATTTCCATTTTCTTCAGTGTACAAGCAGCTGAACTTTGAACATATCACCACGTATGGGTTGCTCAAAATGAATCTGCAAAATTATAGACTATACTTGTGCCAATTTTTAAACCTTTTCTCGTGATACATTCTGATATATTCTGATTAAGGTGTTAAATATTATGGAGATCATTTATCAACAGTTGGCAGCCCTTGTGGCTCCAAAAATATGCCGGGTTATACTGTATATCTTGTGACATGCATTACACATACGAAGTTTGGTTAAAATTCATTTGTTAGTATGGAAGTTACATGCAGTTGACCATTGAACCTATACGCTTGCATAGAATTATATTGGTAGCACTAACTTGACGATTTACTCTCTATATACAGTATCTAACACATCTCGAACTTCCAGTTTGCTAAATTTGTAGTGTGTTCCATGCTCATATTCTGAAATATTGAATCTAGGGTTTAAATGTTATTAGAACATTAATACACAGGTGGTAGCCCTGTTTGCTCTTATAGTATGCACAGTTATATGTCCTAAGGTTTACATTGCCCGCTCAAAATTTCGATGAAATCTATTCTTCAGTATGAAAGTTTCGTGCAGTAAAACATTGACATTATCATCACGCGTAGAAAAATGTTGGCAACACTGTCATATATGAATTACTCAAAATTAATTTAGAATATTATGTTCCATGAGTTTGCAAAGTTAAGAACAGTTAGCCTGCATACATTCTGATTTACTGAGCCTAGAATTTAAAATTATAGATAGCATGAATCAACAGTTGGCAGGCCTGTCGACTCTGAATATACGCTCAGCTCCGTCTCTAAAAGTACGCAATGCACCTACAAAATTTGGTGTGAAGTCCAGTAGATAGTAGCCTATGGACGTTACATGCAGTTGAACTTTGAACCTTTCAGCAAGTGTAGAATAATTTTGGCAATACTGCCATTTATGAGTTGCCAAAAATAAATCTGAAATATTATGATTTATTTATGTTACAATTTTGGAAGAAATCCGTTTGTTATTATGGACGGTACATGAAGTTAAAGATGAACATACCAGCTCATGCAGAATCATGTTGGCAGTACTGTCGTATATCGATTACTGGAAATCAATCTGCAATTTTATGTACTATACGTGTGCAAAGTTTAGAACTTTTGGCCTGTATATTTTGTTATATTGAGACTAAGTTAAAAATGAATAGAGAGCATTTATCAACTATTGGCAGCCCTGGTGGCTCTAAGAAATACGCAAAGTCATATAAGATATGGCATTTAAATCACGTACGAAATTTGGTTGAAATCCAATTGGTAGTATGGATGTTACATGCATTTAAAAATTGGACCTACAGTATCAGAAGGCGTAATATTATGTTGGCAACGCTGTTATGTATGTGCTCCTGAAAATTAATTTTAAATATTATTTTCTATATGTGAGCCAATTTTGGAATAGCTGCTATGCATACTTTCAGAGATATCCAACATAGAGCTCAATCTTTAATTTTGATTGTTAAGCAGTTGGTAGCACTGACGTCATTTACAAAATGGTCATAAGATATTCTAGTACAGGTCTTTGCTCATACCAAATGTGGTCATGATAGCTGCAACCGTTTAGGAGTTGGTAAGAGGGCACACACAGACAGGACAGACACACATTTGGTCGGATTGATCTCAAAAGTCTACTTTTTCATATATTTTTTCTCCAAAATATGACAAATAGGCAAAACATATTGTACTTACCTATAGTCTACTGTATGTTCAGTGTCTGCCTACGCGGAAGATTCATTCAAATAGTTATCTTCCATTGCCAATAGTCTATTCTGTCTTCGCTTCCATGTCGATATTTGTTCTGATTTATTGTTTTAAAGTTAGCTCCGTGACGTTGGTTTGTTGTGAGAGTAGTTTATAGGATTTAGGACTTTCTTCAGGGAGGGTCGCATTGCAGTTAAAAACTCGATTCTTAAACAAATAGTTCTGTGAAGAAATAATATAGGCTATTTCCATATATTCTACTGGTCCTTTCCATCTGAAAACTCTCTCGTTAATTAACCCTAAAACACCCTGAAACATTCAAGGGTTGGGATGTAACGCTGTTACTTTGAAGAGTAACGAAATAACGAATATGCTCGTTATTTCATCAAGATCAATTGTAAATAGCACGTCGGAATTGAACCAACGACTTTCCATTATGAACCAGCCCATCTCTATATTGAACACAAACAATAATCATAAACGAACCGTGAATTTATGATGGATTTGAAATATTCCGGTACCTGCGCCTATCTGTACCCCGCATTGGTGCCGTAAACGTTCCAAATGCTATTTAATTTTATTAACGCACCCAATGGCCATTTATTTTATTTTTCAGAATGGGTCTGGGAAGGGATTTTGGAAGGAAATCGACCGTGAACCTATTTAAAGGAACCGTCCCGGCATTTGCCTGGTGGTGAAAATGGGAAACCACTTTCAGGACGGCTGAGGTGGGATTCGAACCCACGCTCTCGCGATGCCAGCGAGGCACGAGGTAGCGCGTTAACGCTCTCGGCCACCGCGGTCGATCCAAATACTATTTGAGTCACAATAATATGCTGACATGTCTCTTTGTAAACCTTTTATTTGGAAGCCTGGGAATAGAAAACTTCCCACAAACTTCCGTGATGCACATTCAGCCTATTTAAAAGTTCGGTAAGATATTAGGCCCGACCCTCAATCAGGGTTTATGAACCATTCTCGGTATCACAAAATGTGCCAAATAGCTCCTGAAGCAGTTATATTTTGGACATGTTTTTGTAGTCCATTCGGAGAAACACATTTATGACTAAAGAGCCTGAGAACAAAAAGCAATATTTTACTTACTTCAGACCTTTTTAAAAGATTTGGGGAGGGGGAAGAATTGGAAGCAAACCTCTCTCATAGTTCATGATGTACGCCAAATGTCTCGTTAAAATCATCCATGAGGTATTACTTTTCTGGTGACATTGAAGTTAAAACGTGTTTGTGTTTAGAGTTGTTTAATTGTTATGGAGCAAAGCCTCCGTGGCTTAGGCGGCAGCACGCCGGCCTCTCACCGCTGGGTCCGTGGTTCAAATCCCGGTCACTCCATGTGAGATCTGTGCTGGACAGAACGGAGGCAGACAGGTTTTTCTCCGGGTACTCCGGTTTTCCCTGTCACAATTTCATTCCAGCAACACTCTCCACTATCATTTCATTTCATCTGTCATGCATTTAATCATTGCCCCAGAGGAGTGCGTCAGGCCTCGGCAGCCGGCACAGTTCATATCCTCGCCGCTAGAAGGGGAATTCATTCATTCCATTCCTGACCCGGTCGGAGACTGGAAGCAGGCTGTGGATTTTTCAATTGTTATGGAGCAGAGAATTTGAGAAAGTGATGCCTTGGCCGTCATATTTAATTTCTTAAAATATGACGGGAAGAATTGCACCTTTAAATATAAAGTGTGCACAGGTAGTAACAGAGCAGTCACAGTTCCGCAGCGAAATTAACGAAGCATGTAAGACATGGGTAATATTGATATTATTATTATTGTTGTTGTTCCGGTTACAACCTATTTTATAGTTTAACTGCATACGATTCACTTTCCAAGAATTTAATTATTTTTAAGACATGAGGTGTGCTACCACACGGCGAGCGCCAGGTTGTTGTAGCGTTATGGTGATGGTATTACTGGAATCCACTATTCCCTTAAAATCAAGTAAATTATAATAGCAGAGAAAATGATATTAAGCAACTATATTCTACAGCCCACAAAAATAACGATTCGTTACTTCGATAATTGTAACCGTAACGAAGTTACTTTTGAAAAGGAACCTACCGAACCTTGCAATATTCAATAGACAAAGGCAAAGCCAACTCTGTACAGACCATGGAGGCCCTGGGAGTAGTGGAAGGTAGAGGCTTCCACTTTTTGTGATAGCGGCACTAGATGGGATGGATTAGTTAGCTCCACGCCCGGCCGTCTTTGCTCCCAGGAATTGCCCTGGCACTCATTTCTGGTGTAGGCTGAGTGAACCCCAGAGCCATTTGCGTTTCCGAAAGTGGTAGTTTTGTTTCTAAAATCCACTACCTGGCTGGGTATCGAACCCCCTCCCTTTCAATTAGAAGGTCAGCAATATTCAATAGTCGCCTAGTGCTAATGATATGCAGATTTTACTAACATTCAGAATTTTTCGTTAAGATGTCAATTAAAAGTCAAAGGTTTGAAATTAACATTTTATTTAAGTACCACTGTATACTGGACTTTGATTTCTCCGTGGCTGTTGGAAGTTTGATACGGTAAGTTCCATCTTAACTCGTGTATGTGACGTATGTAGCAACTGTCCTAGGGTTGTGTTTGTAAGCCATCTGAGGCGATGAGACGTCCCTACATTACAGTCTTGTTGTTGCCATAGAGAAACTGAAACTCAAGCATAAATTCCATTAATTACCCCAACATTATGCCTGTAGAACAGATGGGCATCAATAACAACACCAGCGTAGGCACCTCTGAAAATATTCAAACATTAGAAGCCATTTCTCAGTGTTACCTAAGTAATCTATTGTTAGAAGCTTTTTGCTCGGCTAACACGAGTGTGCCCAAATTAGATTGGGCGGGGAGTTACAATTAATTTCCCAGTGCCTGAAATAAATTACATGGATTATGGGAGAGGGGTTGTGAGAAGTGTTTTATTAAGTGTATAAAGTGTATAAATTGCCTGCGAAATTTATGTTTTTGAAAAATACAAGAGAAGTTCTCGCTAATTTTTTTATGTTATTTGGTATGTTTTTTTTTCGAAAATGACCTCCATTTTTTCCATCACGTCAGGGTTTTTGTAAAATCGATATCGATATTTTTGCTAAAATCGAGAGCAAAAGAAAATTTTCCTTGAGTTTTAACTTTTTACATAAAATTATGGTGCAGTTTCTTGAAGAAACTGACATAACATAGACGGTTGACCAAGAGGAAAAAATATTATGTATGTTTACAGGAACGTTCGAAACAAATTTTAAACTGAGCAAAAACAAACAAACATAGTGTATATTTAAGTATGTAGACTTTTTCCTTTGACACTTCTTCTTGATGTTCTTATATTATGTTCAATCTCAGGTAAATGATCATAAAACCCCAAGTAGGCCTACAATTTAATTTTCAAGAAATCGTGACGTGATAAAAAATTTAATTATTGTTTTCGAAATCAGTGCCGAAATATACATAAAGTTCAGATATCACTTCCCTTGTATTTTTTCATCGCAGGCATTTATTTCAGACACTAGGGAATTCATTGTAATTCCCCGCCCAATCTAATTGGGCACACTTGTGTTGACCGACTGAAAACCCTCTGAAAATGGTGTGTTGCGGACAGATGGAAAGGCAGTTGAGAGCAGTTAAGTGGTATTTACATTTAAATTTTACGTTTGTTAGTATTTTAGGATTAAATAGATTTCCTATGTGATGACTAAATATCTTTGGTAGATAACCTTCGCTAAAGAATGGCATAACAATTTCAAACACAAAACTCTTATCCAAGTATCGTAGTCATTTTAGATAATAAGCAAAAGAAAGTAAGATAGCAAAGTGATCTTCCTATGGTATTTGCCTTTCAAGATACGATTGCCGGTAGCCGTTTAAAGATTTATTGACACCAAATCAAGTCGACATTGTTATAAAAAAGAAAAAGAAGGCAAGATTGACAAACAAGGAAATAGCGAAGGCATTTACCTTAAGATATTTAAGCATCTGAGCATACTCGTATGATTATACCACAGAGACACACTGAAATATCCATTACCAGGATTATCAACTTGGCAGCGCTGGGCAGGCAATGTTGAATTACGAAACTGTCTATTGAAACACGTAATAGACGTAATGAAAATTAGTGGACAAAAGAAAAATGGTCGAGAGAGAGTCACCGTTCTTTCTTTCGACGACATAAAAGTGTCATCACTTTATAAATATGATGCTAAAAAAGAAGAAGTCGTGGGACCACACACATACATGCATGTTGCAATGGCAAGAGGGTTATTTCAGAATTGGAAGCTACCTATGAACATTAGTTCCGACAAGAAAATGTCGAAAGACATTATAAGTGAAGTGGTTAAGTCACTACATAATATTGGATCCGATGTAGTTGCGTTTCGGACTGTGGCGGGGGAATATGGCAGTGGAAAGAACTCTGTATTACCATAGAAACGACACACTACATGCATCCGGTGACAAGAAAAGATCTACTTTTTTCGCAGACGCACGTCGCCTGCTTAAATTAATTCGTAACTGGTTCATTGACAGTGGATTCTGCCTTCAAGATGGTACTGAACTCGAATTTTGTATCAGTCATGCATTTGCATGAGGCAAGGATCGAACCGACTTGTGTGAAGATTTTATTGCAAGAAATGAAAACAGTTGTTGGAACAATATGTTATTCATATTAGTATTCTAGAAGGTGAAAGAGTAACATTCATATGTTGCATGGGAAATTTGAAGCATTTTTGAGAAAAGAAAGATTGGAAAATATTGAGTAAATGATATTTTAACAAAGAGAGAATCTAATTTATAGACATTGGATTCTGACCAAAGCTTTAAGTCAAAGTGTGAAGACCGGTTTTGTACACCGTGTTCCCAGTGACAAAGGACTTGCACGCGACACGTTTTGTAAGACAGAGCAAGGAGATATTTGGCACACGACCCTCTAGTGGAAGGCTAGAATAATGATATTTGCATGACAACTCAACAACCAATCAGATTAATTTACGTAAATAAAGTATAAAATATTACTATATTTTATTCAAAAGATTATAAACAATTTGAGCACATGATAATTACGAGATTAAGAAATGAAATTGTTCTATCGAATTAGAATTTAACATTTATTACTACGAGAGGAGATATGAATAAATAAGAGGAGTTAATAGCGTTGGAGGCTAGCCCCCACTGTTGTCAGAACTCAGGAGAGTACTCGTAGATGCGGAACGACGTGAATTCATTCCAATGATATCGGCAGACCGAGTAAGGACCTGCAGTAAACGTCTGCTGAATACAAGGTCGCAGCTACACATAGAAGTGAACGGAAGATATAAGACTTGACGGGAGGAGAGCCGGCAATCGCCGTGAACACATAGAGATATTGCCCGAGCAGTGAATATACTGAATTTGCATTATAATTGAAAGCTTCGAACTACATTTCAACGTTCTACAAGCCAAGAAACATTATCAATATTTCAACGAATACTACTACACTTGTAAAGAGTAGTCATACAACGCAGAGAATGCTAAACAGTAATCATTTTAACCAGAATACTACGCATTATTACGAGATATTAAAGAACCCGGGTCAGGGGGGAAGATATCACATTGAAGCTACTTTTGAAGGCGTGATGAATCACTAAACCACCATGAAGGGAAGTTAGTGTACATTACTTCTGTGGAATTCAGAGTTGGTCCAGACAACATGATTCCTACAGCAAATAACTGCAATACCATTTGCAGTAGTCTGAAGTTTCCAGCAATCAAGCTACACATATTTCCACTACCAACTATGGAAATAACAGACCAAAAACTTTCTATCTACAACTATAAGACATTACACCGAGAGAGGGGCCGTCAGAAGTGAGCATTCGACAAAGCTGTCTAGCTTGGAAACGAAGGCGAGACCAGGCAGGCTTGCCGAGAAGAATGAAAATCAGCTAAGCCACGCAGTTGCAGCGAACGAGGTCCATGTAGAGGCGGGTGGCCGCACAGCTGACAGCTTACCGCTTGCTCGAGTTCCGATACACAGGAGTGTGTCACACACGCGCCGTTGGGAATGCAGTCGCTTATCTCTGATGACATCTCAGGTTTCTCCAGTCCACCACAGCGTTAAGGTAGATGATAGAATGTCCTAATTTCGAGTAGTTTGTTGTATTTTGGGGGATTTCAGATGTGACCAATATTTTTGTGTGGATTTTTATTTTAATAACTCATGTTATTGTGTTGTCAGTTTTTGGTAAATTTAATTGTAAATTTAATGTTTACGTCAGCGTGTGTCGTTTTTGACGTATTGCGATAAGATTTGAATTTGTTATAAGTATGTAAAGTTTGAGATTACATTTATAATTCTATCCATTTTTAAAGAAACTGTTTTATACAGATGGAATGCATCGAAAATGCATTGACAATATGCAGATAAGAAATATGTGTCAGAATATTGTATTAAACTTGATATGTGTTGGTAGAATGCATCTATAGAATGTGGAGATAGATAGATTGCGTAGATGAAGTAGGTTAAATACCTTTGTTAATATCAATTGTTATTATTATAAACATAATTTGTTAACACAATTTTTAAAAATACTTTGAGAAGTATATTTTACGTAAAACACGAGGTTATTGAAACATGACATTGTCACAATCATTATTGTCAAAACGAAAGAAACATAAATGGAATTAAGATAACATTGTTGACAAGTAAGTCAAGGTGATGATGAAAGGAATAATTAATTTATTGCTAAAAGTTAACTGAAGTCATAACTATGTTTAAGACATGAATTTGCGAAGATGAAGACAAGGTGTGATATGTTAATCAACCCACTGTCTGGAAACATGAATGTATATGAATAATTAATTCATTATTATTGTCAGAAGGGAGGAAATGTTTTATACTTATTAAATGCAAAGACGTGCAGACTATAATCTCATAAGGTTTACATTTGATCGTAACGCGGTTGATAATGATACATGAAGAATATTATCGTAAATCGGTAACTACAGGAGGTATGAAAAGTTTGTACAGTAACTAAAGAATGTGAACAGAACAAGTATAAGGTATTTAAGGCTGTGCGGACGTTTCTGCTGACAGTCGCTGGACAAGAGATGGCAGCACTGCCGTCCCTTGCAAGCCACCGCATATGAATAGCGACTTCCCCTCCTCCCTCCCATTACTCCTCATCCGCTCACTATCTTCCCCTCGCTCAGTTGAAGCATTCCTTGCGAGTCACACAGCGATCTGTTTCCGAGTCGTAAGCTTATTGCAACCTTGAGATCTGTCCTCCAGCCGGATAAAATGGGTCGGGGCGTTTGATTGATAGGACTATGCATTTCAATTTTCTTCTGCTACAAGGGAAAATATGAACTTACTTATTGTTAAGTAAAGTGCCATGTGTTCAGATTTTCTGTAGCACGCCAGGTTTCCTTTCTTGTAATTTTGAAAAGAAAATCGAAAAAACATCAAAATTGGCAAAGTTTATCATTAAAAAATAAAAATAATATTAATAAGACAATATACCTAAATGACTGCTTAGGTATTGAGGGATGTAGAATCCAATTCTGTATTCAGAGTTCCTCTATCGTGTCACGTTTTTTTGTTGTTGTAATTTTTTGAAATAAGAACGAAAAACTTCAAAATTCGATCAAGAATTTCAATAACGTCAAATTAGGTAACTTATTACTTTTTAAAGTCGCCTCCGTTACGTAGTGGTCAGAGTGATTAGCTGCCACCCCGGAGGTCCGCGGTTCGATTCCCGATTCTGCCACGAAAATTGAAAAGTGGTATGAGGACTGGAACGGGATCTACTCAGCCTCGGGTGGTCCAAATGGGTAGAGGGGGTTTGATTCCCACCTCAGCCATCCTCGAAGTGGTTTTCCGTGGTTTCCTCACTTCGTCCTAAGGCAAATGCTGGGATGGTACCTACCGTAAGGCCACGGCCGCCTCCTTCCCACTTCCTTGCCTAACCTCCCAGTCTTCCCATCCCTTCATCAGGCACCCTGTTCGCTTTGCAGGTGAGGCCGCCTGGGCGTAGTGCTGGTCACACACCCCAGTTGTATCCAAGACCCAATTTTCTAGCTCCACGACAATGCCCTCAGTGGCGGTAGAGGTGGGATCCCTCTTTTAGTCCGTGGGAAAAGCCAACCCTGGAGGGTAAAACGATGGCGAAGAAAACAAAATATATTTTTAAGCGTGTTTTAACACCGCAATATAAAGCTACTATAAAATCTTGAATTATATTAATACAAAGTTCGTCCAGCCATTCAGAAGCTCAATTTGTCGTTTGAATTGTGCAGTTCAACAGGAAGTAATTATATGACACCACTTAACCTTCTCAGATCCACTACATATTTTCTGAACACAGATTTACTGCGCTGGATATATGACACATAAAATGAATACACAATTAAAGCTTACAGTATACCTACCAGTTTCAAGGATTGGAATTAATACAAATGTAGAAATACATTGAGTTTTTTAGTTTCTTTGCAATATTAACCAAGAGAAAAAATATACGGATACTTTGCTCATAATTGTTAATGCCAGTTATTTTATAAGATTTCGGGGATTCCATTTGTATACATTACCAGCTTTAACGCAATAATAATAGTATAATTGATGTAAAGATATATATCAGTTTCAGTATTTTGACAATTTCATAATTTCCAAAAAAGTTTTTTCTTAAAAAAAATTGCGTGCGTGAAACGAAACTACATATGGGCTTTGTAACTACCCATAGGGGGGAAGAGTTTTTCTGTAGCGAAGTGGTTGCATATCAGTGATATAACTATAAAATTAAAACACAAAAGAAGTGTTTGGATGGATCATAAACCTTTTATTGCGCACTGACAATACTGCAATGGAATGCAAATCATTACATAAAAAATATAATGCAGTAAACCACAAAAGGTGATTTATGTAAACAAAATGACTGCTCATTCAGTAATGAAATTTCAAGTTCACGCATGCAGAATTTTATGAAGTACAATGCATATTTAACATTCTGTGAACAAAACACACACTTTCACAATTAAGAGCCAAAACAGTGAAAACACATAATATTTGCTACATACGTATGTAAATGAAAGTTAATCTACTATAAATTATAACATCATTTCCAAATAAGAAACCATCTCGGGATTTTTTTCAGAAAATACCGAAATTATGCACTATTATCAAACAAAAATTATTTTTAAAATGTAAGCAGCAAGTTCAATGACAATCGGCTGCACATACACAGTAGCAAGAACATGAAAAACACAATAACATGCAGCTATTGATATATTTAAGTATGTTAAAATTGTTATGTTATTAATTATTTCACATTAAATAATAAAGAATAATTTATTATTCACTTCCTAAGCCAAAGAAACTTACAAGGCAACTGATAATAAAAAAAGATATTTAGGCTACGTATTCTGAACAATTTACAGAACGTTCGAGTATCATTCAACATAATTAGCTTCTTGTTGTTGCTTATTTTAGGGCTGCGACATCGTGGTCATATAGCCCCGTGCATCTAGGTGTGTTTAACCTGTGTTATTGTGATGGCTGTACCACTGTGTGCAGTTGTAAATTAGGGATAAAACAAAAAGAGGCGGCCGTGGCCTTAAGTCAGGAACCACCCCGACCACAGAAAACCACTTCCAGGATGACTGAGGTAGGAATTGAACCCTCCTCGCCTGAGTTTTATCTCACGAGGCTGAGTGTACCCCGTTCCAGCCCTCACAACAGTATTAAAATCTCCTGGCAGAGCCCGGAATCGAACCCGGACCTCCAGGGCGTCAGCCAAGAACGCTAGCCACGACACCCCCAGGTGATTAATGTTTTTCTTGTCTGTGAATGTGTCAGTGGTTTCCTCTTCTTTCGTTTGTTGGTATTATTTGTCGCCTGCTTTTGTAGTTGTGCCTCTAGCACAAATGAGGGATCTCGGATGTTCATGCCTCGAACAACTCGACTGTCTAGAATTTCTGGCAAAATATACTCCTTATAAAATTGTACCAGGTTTGGAAGCATTTTTCTTTGCCATAATATCTCATCCTGAGAAGAAGTAGCTGTAGCTTCGTTTCAATTGCAATTTTCCTTCTGACAGTTTCAAGCACAAACTTTTTTTTTGTCACCTTGTCTCCCAAATCTGATTCAGTGACGGACGCAAGGCATTTTACTTCTACGAGGCCACCACAAGCAACCAAACCATCAGGACTGGTTCCTAAAAATGAATGATCTTGATCTACGAAGAACTCACACTTGGTGACCATGTTGCCAGTTTTGTCTTCGTACATTTTCAACACAGCGTCCTCATTATCTCTTCCAAATATGACGGAAACTGAGGTGAGATTTTTGGGATTCAAAGTTGATTTTACAAGGTTGTGGCAAGGGGTGTGAGATAAATGCTATGACTAGCCCAAACTTGGAAGCTGTCAAGCAATTCACTCTTTGGTCGTGCCACATGTGGTTAGTGTGTTGTCCAAGAGTTGATACCTCAATAGGACTACCGTTTGTTGCCTCATCGGCCATTTTCTTTGAAACGTTGATCATTCTTGTCTCAAGAACTTCATCTTCAACGTCAGGCAACTGTGCTAGTGGCCCATAGTTTTCATCACACTTTCGTCTCTTCTTTACTGGTGTTTTTTGAGAAAATGCCAGTGCCCTTCGAGATCGTCTTTTCTCTCTGGCGACAATTTTAGCCTTGAAAATACTACCTGGACTTCCATGTAGTTTTCTCCAGGGACTAAGATGCCATGTAGACACAGTGGTGTGACTTAGCTAAACAAAAGTAAACATCGCCATTTTGAAACGAAAGGAATACGTGAAATCCCTTTAATATTTCCCAAATGCTTACAGCACCACTCAGCGAGCTCATCCCATGTCCATACGACCTCTTCGCCCAGCCTCCGTCGCTAATAACAGATATGTACGGAACGCCATTCAAATAGTTGTTCTTTTCAATGGCAATACGTCTTTCTTCTTCTGGATTTTCCTTAATTTTACGTAAGAGAGCTACTTCCCAAACCTTTAGAAAGAAAATAATAATATTAATAATTTACAGAATGTATTTATTTTAAAATCTTAAATATGTTTTGAATAAAATGTTTAAAATTGTCTTAATTTAGAAATATTTGAAGAGAGGCTTTTCTTTGCATAATTTTCATCTAATAATGAACAACAACAACAACAAAATAGTATTCATAATTCACTGAAACCACTTATTCAGAATTGTTTATAATATATAGGTCATAAGGAAATATGGATCAATATACAGTACTTATATCACCAACTCGTATTTCATGGTTTGCGTATTTGTTGTGGCCCACGATCGGTATGTCCAAAACACTGAACATTTCCTCGACTTGAGAAAACCCGATACCTACTGCCATAGCTCCCCACACCAGAGCATCGTTCACTTCCATTTTTTGATAAACAGGCTCTGAAGTTACAGCATATTCGTTTTCGCAGTTATCACAATAATAAATCCATGTACAATATAATGCATTTTGTATTTCTTTTTTGTATTTGTATTTTCCCATGGTACAATGTTTGGAATGGATCGTTACTAATTCTATTTCTTTCATAACGTGACCAATATCAACGATGCGTCGCCCTATTGGAGGCAGTTCGTTGGCCTCAGTATTCCTTTCAATTACCATCGGTGGTACATCACGATCAGACTCATTGTCATCGTCTGTATCACTTCCTGAATCGTTTGGAAAATTTATGGAATAATCTTGATCTTCATACCTGAAATCACACAATGTTAAAAAATATTACCTTGATTATTATTAACATACAGAAAGCAAATACGCATTAAAACTAACTCCAGGCAAATGCTGGGATGGTTCCTCTCTAAAAGCAATCCTATCCCCAATTTAGAAATTCACACAATAGTACAGCCATCACATTAACACATGTAATCACACAAATTCCATACACACCCAAAAATACATGGGGCTATATGACCGCGATGTCTCAGTCCCTAAAATAAGCAACAACAACACGTTTTACAAGTAGGTAATCTACTAAAAATGGCAAGTTCTTTCAAATTAATTAATAATTAATTTATATACTGTAGCAATAGTTTACTTACCGACTTGCATCGTGGCCTATTGGGGGAGTGCTTTCAACTAACAAGCTGTTGAATATTTCTTCGGAGTCTTCAAATTGAGCAGAATCGTTTGAAACATTCACGGTGATTTCTTGTTGTTTTATTTTCTTTTCTCCCACGTAGTCTTTGCTGCGCGGCCTCTTCTGGAACGTTTCCTTGACGGAGAATGCTTTCGTGGCATTGTAGAATAAAGTGTGAATGTTATAGGAACACTCAATCACTCAATCACGAAACACAAACGCAGAATTAGGAAATGAAACGAGAAAGGGGCGAGGTATATTCTTCTATTTCTTCCTCAAGATTAGGTCTAGTCAGACTGAAGTGTTAGCGACTTAGCGCGCAGGAAAAAGTTATGGAAGAAGGCGAGTTATTTTGTTTTCTTTGCACTCCACGGTAAGTAGAATGGAATGCTGCGTAAGGAAAGGAATGACCCGCAACGGGAGGTGCGGTGCGGTGCAGTGCTAGGTAGTAGGGTGGGGGAATGAAGCTCGGTGCAAGTGGTAGTGCGGGTAGCCTATCGTGTAGCCTGTGTAGTTACCGTTCTGCCGAGTTGAAGACTAGTCAAAGGTACATACGTCACGGGTTTATCACTAAACAGTTTCTTTCATCAAATATTCGAACTGCTCAGAATTAGACCCTCTACAAATTGAATAAATTTGAAGCTATTATAGCAATTTTTTTCACAATAAAAAGGTTATTGAAATATTAAGCTTTTATAAAATATGGGGAATTTTGAAATAAAAATTGTTCATAATGAAGCTACTATTACAAGGGTTATTGCACAGAAATTTCGAAATTCTCCTGTTATTAGTTTTGTCGTGACGTATGTACCTTTAACCCTCAAAGTAGACACTTTGAATACATGCCCTGAACAAACGAGCAGTCTATATTTTACAAAAGTGGCATATAACAAGTCCCGAAGACCTATATAACAGATTAAGAAGACAAAATAAAAATAAAAAAATATTTTATTTTTCGGTAGCACAGCCTTAAAGGCACGAGGTTATGAAGTATGTTAGAAGATGTTTGTTAGAGTGTATCATGAAAGATATTTCACATGTCTGTGATTATTTAGTAGGGTCACGGATTCTCATATACGATTGTGGTGTATAGAGATGAGTCTACTTGAAACGAATACCGTGCATTATTATTATGTTGTCGAAAGGGAAAGGAATGTTGTAATAAATGTGAGCGTAGTGTAAACGCTATAATGAAAGCTTGTTCACCGATGTTGGAAAGAGTTTGTGTCATTGGAGTTAAAGCAATCGTTCTGTACAGTGTGTTAGTCAAGTTTATGAAACGTATTTATGTAAATTTTGTTGTACATGTTAATGAAGATTTATGCCACGAACCACGAGTTTATTAATGTTTACTGAGATAGTCTAGCATCGTACTTCCAATTTATCGAATTTATTAATGATTATGAAACTACAGAACCGCAATTAGCTTCATTGTTTGTTGTAATAATTTCAAATGGATGTGTCTAAACGAAACCAGTGATAGTAAAACTTTGTTGTGAATTTATAATATTGTCAAAGACTTTCTAAGAAAGAAATATACAGAGAGAAGGATAATTAAGATCTGAACGGGATCTAGTAGAGAATATCGTGCTGGACGCGATTATTATAACTTGTAAATATGTTATATGCTTAATTTAATAATTTTAAATTATTATTTGGATTAATCTAAACTTAGAGTTGTTGGATATAGAAGACGTGTGTATTAAGTAGGGTTAAACATTGTATATAGTGACAGTTTGATAGTTTGAACAGCAACAGCTGATTTATACGGGCTGTATCATAATTTCAGTCAACATTTTGTCAACCCAAATGACTATATGTATTTTTACAGCGTATATATTAAATGTTTGAGGAGGACTCAAGAAGAGTTCCGAATTCCTATTATCCAGGAATAATTTGGAGATAGTATAACTATCTCATTTTTAATTTTAACTTGTTTTTTATTTGAAATTTCGTTTTTATTTGTGTGTCTGGGACATATTTTTTGTTAAATGTCCAAAGTTTTAATAAACTTTCGAGCACTGCTTAGTTTGCTTGCCCATTTTTATGGTAACTGATATATTTTCATTTGATAATCGACATGCGACAGTACTGCTAGTTAGAAGATTAACGCCCACATTAGTCTCGCATTTAACCGTGCACCCTCGAGTTACGAGATTCTCGTACTACCAGTTTATTTTATTTTATTAGATTATTTTAACTAGTTAGTAGTACTATCGTATGGCCGGTATGAACCGAGAGTTTCCTAGTTATACGTCTAGCAGGGAAAAGTTGATTTATCTGGCTGGGTATCAACATTCCTGCAATCCTTTCCATATCAGCAGATAACAGATGGTGACTATGAGGAATTCGGGTACAGTACCACTATCAAGAAACAACCGGTAGTTAACTTAATAGAAAGCACATCTTCAGAAATTAACTCTTACCATTACACTAGTACATATAAACAAATAACTCAGAGACAGAACGTGTTGTTAGCTGATCAGCTTTCTCCCCGCTCTGTAGCAACAGCAATGGCTCGGTATTTACCAGGAAGTAACCCACAACCGAGGTTTGTAGAATACTCTTCTACTAACCTTGACCCACAACAAGCTGGAGATGTTGCAAGTTTCATACGTCTAGTGCATTGTTGGTTCGAGTTCATGAATTCATACACACTGTCTTCATTAGCTCCATTAGCAAGAATTTTGAGGCTCAACAAGAAGTTTTAGTAATTATGATAGGCACAATGTTTGGGATGAGATGTACATCCAAGATCTCATTGCGATTGTTTCAGAAAGGCGTCATAATTTCTTCAAATTCACTGCGTGACCTTTACGAGCGAATGAAAGAGAAATACTCGATTGACTTTATTTTGACACATCGATTAAATCAAGATTGCTTAAAGATTCTATTTTCTCAAATAAGAACAAGAAAGGACTCCATGACCACCCTTCACCCTTAAATGCACTCTATAGGATGTGGATGATACTACCAGGGAAAACCCCCGAAATTGTTCACAACAATGCCAATACCCTGCATGTTAGCAAGTGTAGTGAAACAGGCGGGAATAATGGAGCTTAAAATAAGTGAATACCTTCCGGATGAAGATAATAATAATGTTATTGGTTATACGTCCCTTTTAACTACTGTGGCTTTAAGAGACGCCGGGGTGCCGGAATCTTTCCCTGAAGGGGTTCTTTAACGTGGCAGTAAATCTACTGACACGGCTCCCTCCGGATGAAGAAAAGGAAAGTGCATATACTCTCAACTTCCTTGAAAGACGTAATGGAGCTTGGTTTGCCTTCTCAAGAATTCTGTTCAGAGAAGGATGGCCTGGAATACATCGCTGGCTTTCGCACAAAGAAGCATCACAAATAATTTCTCGATCCAGGCAAGCACACGCATAATCTCGAGAAAGGTGACTTCCATTGCTACAGTGCACCGTCTTGGGTTAGAAGTTTATCTTTCTGTGGTCCCGTACAACCTTAAGGAATTTGGCTCAAGAAAAGTGGAAGAAGTGGAGGAAATATATCAGAAGTTTCATGAAGACACGTTCAGATTTCGAAAACGTATCATTGCAGTTACAGCTGATGTTGTTTCCAAGGAGTTCGCTGGCATTCCGCGACAACTAGTTGCTAGTTGCCGCCAAAGAGTATTCATCCGAATAAAATATCCCAATAGGAAAAGAGGAGAAGCATTAACTTTAAAAAGAAGAAACTCGGGTGATCAAGAGAGAAAAGTTAGCAAGAAGATCAAGAAACTTGTTTCATGAAGTGTAGGTGCTCAAAAGTGGACATTCCAGTAAAATAATGTCAGTGAATTGTTTCTATTTGTGAGAGACAAAAACATCAATTGAATGGGTCCCCACCAAGAACGTTGCAGGTGCCATAAACCAAATTTTACAGGAACTGAAAAGTAAACAATGTTTATTTCTCAAATTTAATGATTATTAATACTTTTTAGGTAACAACCTAAATTGGGGGTTTTAACTACTCCCCCCTCAATTTCAAAATTAATGGCTTATTATCTATCAAGTAATGAGCAAAATATTTCTCTTTCTTATATTGTACTCCACTGCTCCTGTTTTAGTACTTGCAACGTTTGGGCAAAAGGGATTTGTTTTCTCATTATTGATTTGGGCAAAAGGGATTTGTTTTCTCATTATTGATTGCGGGAGACTAAAAGAGTTCACAGATGCACAGTGTGTCAAAATCGAAATCTAGGGGGACAAAATTATTTTTACGTTTTATTCATGAATTTAGAGTGAAAGCAACGTATATAATTTGCTTACTTCACAATAAACATCAGTTAAGACCTTTTTTAAGCTACGTCTACACATGCAAGAAATTGTCTATGAATAGGAGTTGGATAGAGCATTCAGTTATCTCTTCAGAACAATTTTCTACTCCTAATTTACTTTTAACAGAGTCACAAAGTTCCACTTTTGACAAAATCGTCGAACCCAGTGCTTCAAACAGTTGTAAACGTGTGAGAACTGGTTGCGCGGCATCTTCTAAAACGTAAAATAACTAAGTAAGTTGCAAAAAGATGCAAAAAATCTTATAACAGGCGTAAACTACAAGACTTTATCTACATTTTAACATTAAGCAGACAGTGACGCAGAGTGACGTGACATACTAAAAATCTAAGTGAAAATATAATTTTAAAAATAATACTTAAATATGATATAATGCAAATATAGCTAAAATTACGTGACAATTACGCCCATTAATAACTGAAAAACGTTACAAAGATCATACCTTCAGCTGCATGTTCCATATTAAAGCATCACACTAACCACAAAGACAACCAAACCACAGCCACTTGCATTCACCCTCCAATTCAGACTGCTCGAACAGTGGTGACAGATTTACACCAAGATGCGTTTATATCCCAGAATAGTGAGCGGCAATTATGTGAGAATGCTGTAGAAGTAATGAATTTTGATTGTTTATTTATGAAAATAAATAATTTTGTCCTCCTAGATTTCGATTTTGACCCGCTGTGAGATGCAAAGGAAAGTATTTAATTCTTATATTGTCCAAATAATCATAACATTTTCATATATACTAAATGCTTGCATCGTCACATCCAGATAGTTCACATGGTCATAGATCCAATAGCAGATCCGTACACTCATTCATAGATTCTGCATGATACAACAGCAATATACTCACTTGTCGAAAGATGTGACAATATCTGGTTTGTCAAATAGTGTTGATGTGGGAGGCGAAAGTGACGATGACATTCCGCAGGGTCACTAACCTCGTGGTGTTCTTAACAGTGACAGTTTTGCTGACTCCGATAATGGAGGAAATGAAGACGAACGTGTAGGTGGCAATGACGGCATTGTAAACAATAATGCAATTCTTAGTGATGCAATGGGGATAAGTGGATCCGCACCTGTTGGAGATACAGTCGGCTGTGAGTATGTTTATATAAATCACTTTTATAGGTTGAAGGAGGTGTATAATTAAATTAGTCATCTAATTTAGCGTTCAGCATCATTTATTATTCACAAGAATTCATTAGATGACGCTATGAACTGGCTGCTGCCCTTAAAAATACTTTTTTTTTTACCCAGCATGTAATACGCTACGGACAAATGACTGGTTCAAACGCTGCAGGCATGTGACGTATTCCCGCGCGCTCGCCCATTGGCCGAGTGTAACATGTCTTCTTGCGAGGAGCAGGGGGACACAGTGGTGACAGAGTGCAGTCTGCACTTAGGCAAGCAGCATTGACCTCTTGTGAATGGCGATATTTTAGCTGCCGGCGCCCCTAGCGGCCACTCGCTCACTGAGTCCGTAGGAGTAGTGTGTGTGGTGGCTGGTGCTGGAGAACCGAGTAGGACAGTAAAATAAGTTATTTAATGATGAAATGTCGTCATCCATGGAAATTTATCAGGGATACGTCGTATTTCACAGCCTCTCAACTCAAATAAGGCGGAAAGCTCATCTTGAAATCAAAGTTGGGAGAAGACATAATATTATACAGTTTGTGTTTGCGAGAAACTAGCATTAATCAACCATCTAATGCTGTTAAATTTGAGTTGCAGTGCCTTACTTTGTGCACTGTTAATCATATATATTAATTTAGAAGAGTATTATCAACGTACAACTTTACTTTTCTCTTTCCCATATTTTAAAATATTTATTTAACAGATTAATTACAATAATAAATCTCAATTCCCCGAGGGTGATGTAAACCATGTCTTTCTAAATTTAATCCTTTGTAGGTTTTTCTTTTTAAATCAAATTACGAGAGAGATTATTAGAAGTCTTCCTTCCTGCAACAACGGGAAAAACCTAAGAACGTTGCCGTGGAATATTGTAAACGAGAGGGTCTGAGGGTTAGAACACGGTACACTCAGACTTATGAGGCTACATGTATGGCCGTTTGACTGCAATAAAAAAAAAAGCTGAGAGGAGGATGGTTCATTTCCCACTTCAGGTATTCTATAGGCCAAGTTATTTTTCTTGGTTTCCCCGGGAAAATGCTGGGATGATTCCTAGTAACATAGGATTTTAAACAATTTCTACTCACACGCAAGTACATGGGCACAATTAATGAGCAGGGCACTTCAGGAGTTGTTTATTGCACGAATACTGCATAGGGAAGCTGGATTTCTAAAAGAACAACCTTGATGCTACTGCAACCCGGACAGAATATTGCTAGGTCAGGACTGTCTCGCTCTTATGTAGATAGGGTGCCCTTATTCATGTTGTGATTGATGACAACATGTGCAATGTTAGCTGTGGTGGTGACATCAGCTCACCTCAGTCTTATCACTATTTATGGTCACGATATTTGCGATATACTCGCGTTATTCATGTTGTGATTGATGACAACACGTGCAATGTTAACTGTGGTGGTGACATCAGCTCACCTCAGTCTTATCACTATTTATGGTCATGATATTTGTCGATATGCTCGCGTTATTCATGTTGTGATTGATGACAACACGTGCAATGTTAACTGTGGTGGTGACATCAGCTCACCTCAGTCTTATCACTATTTATGGTCACGATATTTGTCGATATACTCGCGTTATTCATGTTGTGATTGATGACAACACGTGCAATGTTAACTGTGGTGGTGACATCAGCTCAGCTCAGCCTTATCACTATTTATGGTCATGATATTTGTCGATATACTCGCGTTACATAATAATCCATATTTAAACACACTTCATTCACATCCCTCATTTTCATGAAACAGTGAATCTTCCCCAGCGGCTCACATATAGTAGGACGTGGATTGGTTTGGTGACCACGGGACTCTAGTCGAGCATGGCATTACTTCCACTTGTGCTGGGCTACTGTCTGTCATCTTTCATTTCAACCTCTCTACGCGCAGTTAATCTGCTACCCTCCCCTCGTTCACGATGATCTGATTAGTTTGGTTTCATATACAGTAAGACAGTGCCTGCGTCTGTCAGGACCTCTTGTCAGTGTTCTATTTAGAAAAATGCCAACTACAAATACCACAATTACGGAGGCGTTCCTTCTACGAATGTACAGTTTTTTTTTTGTTTTTTTTTGTTTTTGTTTCTGAATACGAAGAATTACGTTCCAGGTGGATATTTCTGTATGTATAGTTACATTCAACCACAGAACGATTTGCTCTACTCTCTGTAGAACTTTTACCCTCTTGAACTTGAAATCTTTCCGCAACATGATCTAATCACGTTGCTCCACTCACACACAAGTCCTACGGAATATCTGAGCGGCCTGCCGCCAGAGCACAGCAACGTTCATTCGCACGAGGTCTATTGGATGCGCTATTTGTGTTAGAAGTTGTAATGTGAATTGTGAGCGGAGAAATTAATAATAATGGACGAATTAAGAATGGTGCGTTTCAACAGCACAGCTAAGCTTAATAGGAGCTCATGTCACCACGGAGAGTAAAACGATGAAAGGCTACTGGACGTGAGTTATATCCTTCCTGCACAAGTGTACCTGTCAACCAAGCAGGCTGACAGCATGACACAACTAAACAACGAGTAGTTTCCACCTCGGCCACCGGCAATCATATCTTGAAAGACTAATACTAGTGCTTGCCTTGTCATAAAAAGCTTTCATCGTTGCTGAAGATACCTCCACTCAACACACCTCCAACACTGAAAACATGTGTCCAAAGTCACATGATAAACAACACTAAAGAAATATGTAGCAGAATATTTAGTTCATGGTTTATGAACGTCCCCAAAGAGAACACCCCTCAAAGGAGGCAGCGAATGGTCTTATAACCAGAGGCGGATCCAGGAGAAGGGCTTAGAGGGTGCACGTGTTCCCCTCCCCGTTCCCCTTAGATTTTTTCCCCTGATATCATGAAACGCGTCTCAAAGTGTTAGCTGGCATTCTCTATTCCCTATTTAGTTATTTTATTAAAGAATATTATTCAATTTCACACTCGAATCTGTTTATATCTCCCTTATCTTCAGTACAAACTTCACTCTTGTTGTCTTGATTTAATTGCATTCTCTGTCCTGGTGTGCTACACCCATAACCTCCTCACATAAAGGACAAAGGTCAATTTTTCCTACTTCTCTCAATGCTTCACTCTTATACACCCCCATAAACCACCAAATTATCCCTCTCATTTCTCTTTTCGTTAGACCTTGTTGAGGCTTTATTCTCATAAATTGCCTTATTTCATTAAACGCTGTTAAGTTTCACCTGTTATTACACTCTTTTCTGAGTACCTGCAATTCTGTCCTTTACTCTTCAGCACACTTTTTTGAACACCCTATCCCTTCGTAAGTAGGCCCATAAGTAGGCTTTCCAGTGTATTTCATACCGCGTCCACCCAGTACCCTTTCTGCTGATGCTTTATTTGGTGTTTGTGTGGGTGACTTTAATAGCCATCGTACTCAGTGGGGTTATTCGAGTGATGATCTGTGTGGGAAGAAGCTGGTAGATTTGTCCAACGCACATGATATTCATCTAATCTTTGAACCAAAGAAATGAGGTAGGCCTACATTCCGGTCAGCAAGGTGTAACTCAGACTCCAATCCTGACTTAGGTTTTGTTTCACATGACCATCTAGGACTCAGCCTACCGACGTTCCGTAAAGTGCTCACAAACTTTCCACATAGTTCTGGAAATAGGCCTTCAGATTCCCACAATTAGATCATCCCCACTACCACGTTGGAATTTTGATAAAGCCAATTGGGATAGGTTGTCAGCAGATCTTGACAGTAACATAAGATGGATTCCACCCGATGTAAATAAATATTCTAGATTTGTTAAAGCTGTATTAAGCACTGCAAAGAAACGCATCCCCAGAGGAGTGAGAAAAGAGTACATACCAGGATGGAACAAAGTATGTGAAGAACTTTACAATGACTTTCAGGAGAATGGAGGAACTGACGCTGCTGATGAACTTCCCACAACTTAAATGAAGCTAGACGTTGTAAGTGGTTAGAAACCATACAGACAGTTAACTTCAAACATTCCAGTAGAGAGGCTTGGAAACCGGCAGGATGTCCTGAAAACTATCGGCAAATTGCTTTGAAGAGTGCATGCTATAAACTCCTAGAAAGGCTTATCTACAACAGGATTATCCCTCAAATCTTAATCATCCTTCCAGTTGAACAGGCAGGTTTCAGACCCAAGCGTAGTTGTGAAGACCAGGTTCTCACTTTAATAACCCGTATTGAGGCAGCTTTTGATGGAAAATAGAAGAGTGGCGCAGTATTTATAGACCTCACAGCTGCATATGATACGGTGTGGAGAGAAGGTTTAATGTGCAGGTTCATCAAACTTACGGGGTGTAAAGTAATGTCAGCGCTCATAAATAACATGATGTCGAACAGGGTGATCCAGGTAGAGATGGATAGTAAGCATAGTGAGCTAAAAGTGCTTAACAATGGTCTACCTCAAGCATCTGTGCTGTCCCCTTTATTGTTCAACCTGTATATTGCAGATATTCCTTCTACTACCTCCCGTCAATTTGGTTATCTGGATGACCTTGCTATTGTTACTCAACAATCCACTGTGACTAAGGTGCAAGAAATCTTAAATGCAGACCTTGATACTCTGTGTGGGTACTTCAAAACGTGGTGTCTGATTCCAAGCGTCAGCAAAACAGAAACCTGCCTTTTCCACCTCAACAACAGGCAGGCAAATTTAACCTTGGATGTCTTGCTCAATGGTAGGGCTCTATCCCACAACCCCTACCCCAAGTACCTTGGAATTAGTATGGATCGGACACTATCCTTCAAGACACACATGATTAAGAGTGCTGCTAAACTGAGGACAAGGAACAACATCATCATGAAACTGGCCGGCTCTACATGGGGAACTTCTGCATCAGTTCTTCGATCATCTGCGATGGGACTGGTATATCCAGCAGCCCACATGTTACGGAGATCGACACTGCGCATCATCATTGGTACAGTAAAATCTACTCCATTTTTCTGGTTGCCTGTACTGAGCCATATCGAACCACCAAGGCAAAGGGGATATAACCATCTGATCCGTGAGTTCACAAAAATATCCGTAAACGTAGCCCTCCCAATTCATGATGACATACTTCATAAATTTGGTCGATTAAAATCACGTTCCCCATCTGTATTAAAAGCCCAAGAGTTGGTTGGGAGAGGGTTTAACATTTCAACAGAATGGCAACAGGAGTGGAACAACACAGCTCCGAGGGAATGGCAGTCACTACTTTGTACCCGACACCCACCAGCTGGTTTTGATCTGCCACGTAAAGTGTGGGTTGCCCTTAACAGGGTGCGAACCAGCCATGGACGGTGTGGTTCGTTGCTGCATAAGTGGGGCATGAAAACGTCGCCTAACTGTGACTGTGGTGCGCCAAGACAAACCATCCGTCACATAAAAGCATTAGGTGCCAAGTTGATTGTTTTATAGTTGTGCGTTGCTTGTAATGATTTTATATACAGTAGCCTATTTTGTGCACTTTGTCATAAGTTAAATAATAATAATAATAATAATAATTTGGTGTAGGTAGGATACCTTTAGAGTTTCACCCTCTCCATTCACTTTCAGTCGTATCCAGTATTTTATGATTGTTTTCACAATATATTTTTGAACACTAACATCCTCCCTCACACACCATTCTTGCTCCGCTGTTCGCTGTACAACTAGATAGCCCCATAATTATCTTAACAAAGGAAGGAAAAGGAAAAGGAAGAGGAAGGGGGAAGGAAGGAAGCTTGTAGTTTTACGTGACCGTTAATCTCGCGATCATGAGCCACGGAACTTCCATTTTTTTACGTCAAATCCAAACCACAGGGCATGGCATTTCATTTAGAAAATCTCACATGCATTGACCGGGAATCGAACCCGGTCCACCTTGGTGAGAGGCAAGCAGCATCACCGTCACGCCCCCTGTAATACGTTTGATACGATAAGCGCATTGAATACATTTTTGTGTACTGTATAGTCAATAAGATGGTATACTGGCTTTCACGGCCAGTGAATTAAAACTCAACAATTTTTCTAGGTTTATGCCGTGTTTTGTGTGGGGTTTCGCCTAGGAACACCAAGCTGGCTCATCAGCGGGCTCTTGGTGTCTGTGCGCGGACCCCCACAGGAGTAGCAAACTGCGCGCTGCCTCCCTTTTTATGAAGCGGACCTGCGCCTCTTTACTGCGAGAGCTATAAGCTCAAGCAGCTTTAACCTCCCTATGAAGGCTTCCAAAAAAGATGGTATGGTGGCTTTCACGGACAGTGAATTAAAACTCAGCAATTTTTCTAGGTTTATGCCGTGTTTTGTGTGGGGTTTTGCCTAAGAACACCAAGCTGGCTCATCAGCGGGCTCTTGGTGTCCGTGCCTGGACCCCCACAGGAGAAGCGAACAGCGCGCTCCCTCCCTTTTTATGAAGCGCACCTGCGTCTCTTTACTGCGAGAGCATAAACCTAGAAAAATTGCTGTATAATCATTTTTTGGTAAGAGACTTTCTACTACTTTTACACTCGCCAATGTCCTCTTGATTTTGCTCTTTTAATTTGCTGACATTGATTTACATACTTTATAGTTCCTATCATCATGCAACATTTTAGGTTGCTTGCTGAAATAGTTTCGGATATATTGAGAGCGAGTGAAATGTTTTGCGCGTCCTGCATGTTAGATTGGGGGAATTTAATTAAATTTGAAAGACACTGTTGGGGTCAGACAGGTTGTTAGTAAGTCCTTACCAAGTGCCATTGAAATCACTCCAAAGAATCATAATTATTAGGGGGAGACACACACGCTCACTCACAGACAAAAGTGATATTTTATAAGATGAAAATAGGCTAATAACATTTAATCGTAATCCAACCCCTAGTCCACTGCGCTATGGTGTTTAGCATTCAAGTCTCTACCCGGCTGTTATTCTAAAACAGCCAACTAAAATACATACCGTACCATGATTTTATCGAATGATATTTCTTACTTCTATACTAGTACCGTACCGCAGTTGTGCAACACTTCGGTGAAATGTGTATCCGGAAGGGTATGTGGCGTGCACTGTCAACCTGGTTGTTGGACACAAATAACTGCCTCTTGTTCCTTCTGCGGGGGTGTGGTGGCGCAACGGTCAAGCTGTTGGCCTCTCACCAAGGTGGACCGGGTTCGATTCCCGGTCAATGCATGGGAGATTTTCGAAGTGAAATGCCATGTCCTGTGGTTCGGATTCCACGTAAAAAGGAAGTCCCGTGGTTCATGATCACCAGATTAAAAGTCACGTAAAACTACAAGCTTCCTTCCCTCCTTCCTTGTTCCTTCTGCGAAGGCTTGCCAGATTCTTCAACTTGTCTATATCATACACCGTCCTACGTCAATGCAGATTAACCTTATTAATTCAGAACAGCTAATATTGATATTATACAGTCTTATGCATCAGCATTCAACCCAATCGTTTTGAGACAGGTTTCATGGTATTCGGGGGGGAAAAATATTTGTGTGTGTGTGTGTGTGTGTGTGTGTGGGAGGGGAGAGGAAAGGGGCGACGTGCACTCTCTACGCCCCTCCCCTATCCCTGGTAAGAAGAGCATTCGCTGAGGTTTCTTGCTGCGAGTGGGCCTCAGTATCGAGGTCCTACAAGGAGAGAACTAAAGACAGCCATATCTATACAATAGAGCGGTGTCATACGGCTGATGGTCATTATTCATTCAGGCCGTCTACCAGGTATGTGATTATATCCTTTATTATTTATTTATTTATTTATTTACTAGCAACCCACCCCGGCTTCGTCCGGGAACAGTTATGAATGCATTATATGATAAGCGATCTTTTAATGTCAATGAACTACGTACGACCTATATCCGTTTTACGTCTCGGCATCATGGGATAAAAAATTTTGACTGGACTATTAATTATAATATCATGGAGATGCATGTGCAACGAATTCTTGTCAGATGTAATTTAAGAATGGCGAGGTGCATGAAACACAAATCCCCCTTCCGTCCAATCTTAATTTGACTGTGTATTTTGCGGATCGAAAAGTTCACAGGCGAAATGAAGAAAAGCCGAGTTGCACTTCCAGGGAAACTCCAAGCACAACCACTATTCTCTGAAGTCTTAACTCAACACGACTCGTCAGTTTGCTGCTGGCTGTATCTGGGGTAATAGGCTCCGCTGCTAGCTAGGCTGTAACCGGGATGATAGGGTCACCTCTAGCTAGCTCGTAAACTGTCGCCTCAGTAATTGAATGGAAATTGTTGAAAGAAATGAGAAAGTAAAAACACTTATAGTGTGCGATGTATTGAAGATAGAGATATGCTCTCGCAGACTTTTTTGTAGAATTTTTCATGCTGAACAATTCTTACAGTCATAGTATATTGATATTTTTAACGGTTTGCCCAGCGTAAGCTTAAAAAGCGCACGGACGCCAGGTTTTTTATTCGACATTTCATTACTGCTTGGCTTTCTTTGATCATAAATACATTATTTTCTACAGAAATCTTCCCCGAGATATCATTTACAGAATGGTGAAAAGCGCATCAAAATTCATTCAGTAGTTCTCGATATTACCCGTGACATCCAAGCATCGTGGACTTCGTTTTATATTGAGGCTGTGTCCCAACACTCAAGTTGTCTGCTATTGACTAGTGTAGCTGCTAGCTACTATGTGCTATGTGCTATGCACTACGGAGATTTGGGACCTGTCTGCTTGATCACAGCCTCCTTCATAGACTTGTGTTCTGAAACGCACTGGACTTACATGCTGGTACCAAAACCAACGCTCAAGATGGCGGTGATCTGCTACTCCTTGTAAGCTCTTTGCGCTTTCATCAGCTGTTTTAAATAAATAATACCTGAACGATACGATCATGGATGCGCCAAGAAGATCACTTTTTAGCCGAGCTCTAATTATGGTTTGTGTTTGGCTTAAATCAAAGACAACCTACAATTTACATAATCTACAATTCCGATAAGCTACAATTTCTATAACTTCCTTGACATGGTCGACAATCTAGCAAGCACTTTCGTTCACTAGCTACTACAGACTTGATTGCTATGTGCTAAGCAGTATTGGATCACGACTTCTGACGTCACATCCGGTAAAGTAGTCGACTATCTAGTTCACTACGGCTGAAATTGTACTATTGGGACACAGCCAATTAAGTAGAGATTTATTTAGACGGGGTTGGATATGAGGTGCGATACATTTCCATGTGGTGGGTAGTTTTACGGCCGAATTCCCTTCCGAACGCCATCATGATTATACTCTGTGTGCTGCCAGAATGGGATTGACATTTGGCCGAAAATTTCACGTCTGTCATCACCTATCTGCCTCTTGACCAATCCATGTTCGCATAGTTGATGTCATAATATTCTACGTTTCAATATTACAGCCCACGTGCTTCAGTGCCTGGTTAGCTGTGTCTCTGGCTTGTACACAGGCGCGGATCTAGAGTTTGGTTTTGGGGGGGGTCAGAGAATCGATCTAGAGTTTGGCTTTGGGGGGGGGGGGGGGGTCGGGCGGTGGAGGGGGGGTCAGAGAATCGAAATCATTAAGAAAAATGGTATCACTGAAAACGCAATCACAAAATAACCAAACGTACAAAACCAGACCAATTTTTTTTTGCAAGCTTCATGGATAGAAATTTGATGCGTTTAGCGCACCAAAAATATTCGTACAAATTGCAACGGCGTGTTTTGCGACTTTTACATCGAGCTTCGAGAAAAGGATCAAGGTACGTAACAGTTTCGGCAAGTCGAGTTGGTACCGACAAAGGGAGAAAGTCACAGCTTAAATTGCCAACCAAGCTTGCAGTTTGGACGTCGGCAAAAATTTTTGGTGCGAAAAAAGCCCCAGTTTCCTATCCGTGCATTACTGCACAATCATCGTGACATCACTATAAACATCGATTCGGTAATCACAAGGTTTGCTAAACAAAATAGACCAGTTGATTTTGTTGTATAACTAATAGTTTTTATACAAGAGGTTAGAAGTTGTAAATATGTACAGTTGTAACAGAACATAATAATTCCAATAAAGATAATTCAATATTGAATAAAATGAAAAAAAAACTGTTTTTCAGTTAAAATTCGTTAAGTTTTATTTGTCTGGTAATTGTGTTTTCGTTTTTTGAGTTTGCAAAAAAATTTGGTCTCCGTTTGGGGGGGGTCATGACCCCCGTGACCCCCCCCCCCCTTGAATCCGCGCCTGCTTGTACAGTGTGATTGCTTGTTAATTCTAACTGTGTATTTTTGCTTTAGTGATAGTAATAGTGCTTAAATAATTGTCTGTGTAGTACTGTAGAGTAGAACAGCAGTAGTTAAAAGTAATTAAGTAACTTGTGACTTCATTTAGTTTTCATTCACATTAACAGTCTATTTCATAATATATTTTGTTATGTCGGAGGAAAAGGGTGATCTGAAAACCACAGGGCGAGGAATCGTTCTGCGAGGTCAGTCCCACGAATTGGTATGCACTTTACGGGGATATTTTGAGAAGGAGAAAGTTAACGGCGGTCCTTGGTTTAGTGCTTTTCAAGTGATTGTTCCGAGAGTGACAATGACAATGACGGAGATAGTGACACTGACTCTGCCAGTGAAATCAGTGGTGTGGAACCTCTCTTACTTTAATCTTCAGGGGCAGATGACCTCGTTGTTCCGCCCCTTAAAACTCCAAGAACTAACCCTCTACCTAAACCTTCGTTTAAAATGATTAGTTGGAAATAAATCTACGGATACACCTGCAACGAGAACTTCCAGTAAAATCAGTCTTAGTGGGTTACCCGTCATCTAGCTACCAGTGTGAAGGTCCTTGATGCTATCCTTCAAATGGTATGTACCTTTTCTTTTCTCTGAACTGACAGTTCTCATTTATATTTTGTGTGTTTTCTTAAACATGATTTTGCTTTGAATAACAACTTGCTCTCTCCAAAGTTAAGGCATAGCTTGAGACGTTAAGCAAAGTAGCTGACTTGAGGAATGTTAATGATGCCACAATGAAAACTAACAAGCTTATTGACAGCGTTATGACTGGTGCGTATAGCAATAATGGTAGTGAGAGCTGATGAAATACAGAGACCTTCTACTCGAACATACGTTACCTAATAAGCTGTAAAACAAAAAGTTGAAAGCATGTGAGTAAATATTTCTCGGGTTTAAGTGCAAACCTTGCCTGAATATTTCGTACGCAATGTAGGAGCAAAATCCTCTTTTAAGCCTGAAGCAGTAGATTGCCATAGAAAGACTTTAGGCTACAATTATTGTAAGTTATCGAACTCAGCGTTTTCTTGAAGCCATTAATATTATCACAAAAAAATAAGGAGACATTGTATATTCTAAATCTGTAGCAACTATTCTATATCCTAAATAATTCTGTAGATTATCACTGAAATAATAATTATTTATACTATTGGCAACTCAAACTAACACTTGGGGCGCTGCGGTCGGTCTGGATAAGTAGGGTAAAAATACTCAATAACACGCGTTTGATATGGAACACTTTTTATTTTTCGGTTATAATCAGTAAATGTGGTCTCTAAAGTAATGACAGTGTTATTTTTAATTGTATATATGTATAACTGTGCGATACACGTGACCTAATTTGTGTGTTCCACTGGATTTTTGGTGTCATTTGCATATTATCAAGCATCAGTTTTTATGGTTGATGTAGATCAGCTGATTCAAATTTACACAGGGCTACACTTCAGACATTATTTCGGTACTATTATGCGCAATATAATGTAAATGTCGATCCTGAGTCAACGCCGAGGACATTCAAATAGAGAAATACGGTACATAAACAAATAAATAACACACCGAAGCTGTGCTACTTTTATCATTCCGAGACTAGCATCCACGCAAACCAGATGCCACTGTTCCAAGCTCCGACTTATATCGTGAATTGATGTCAAACTGATGATCCGCCTGCCTTTCCGCCAAGCCTACACCTCGTAATCGCTAAGATCTTCGATATTCGAGCTATTCCACTACGAGTCATATAGGCCTAATTTGCCTCCCCGTGGGCACTGTAGAATGAGTGATTCCGCTACCATTCAAATATTCAACACCAAACCCACCTTTTAACCATCCAAATCAAGCAATTCCTGTCGCCCCACGAGTTTTAATACAAGTTAAACTCATCCCTTCTCCCTACCAAGCAGCCAATAATTAATTATTTAATTAATTATTCAAGTAACTTCAATCTTACCAGCGCGCCCATCGTAACAGCTGTTTTTAAACTGAATAACCTTCGCTGGCTTTACGTCGCAGGTCTTCTGTCTGTCTACCTCGACAAGTGTTAGATCCTTCCCGGGGTGGAAAGGTATTATTATTAGGTATTAGGTATTATTAGGTATCATCACATTTCGGCTATTGCTATTTGCATCTTTTGGAAAGTGATGAAAACGTATATACGCAGCCCTCTTATACATCGACTTACAGCCGTAAACTGAGAAATACACTTTGCTTTTACTCATTTTTCACTCTATCAACGAGTAAAACTTATTACTTATGTATAAAGACACGAACAATTTACCACGATCTGTTTACCAATACAAGAAACCATATACAAACAGTCACCACGTGACAAATGTACCCTAGTTGCAGGTTCGAAACCTGGCGCAGTCAGCTGGCATTTGAGGGTGCGCAAATGCGAGGGGGCCGTGTCAGTACATTTACTGGCACGTTAAAGATCCCCTTCGGGGCAAAATTCCGGCACCCCGGCGTCTCTAAAAGCCAGTGTAGTTAAAAGGGACGTAAAACCAATAACATTATTATTATTACAACAAATGTACCCTACTTGGTAAGTTTCTCATTTTTACCGCTAGATGTCATATCAGATAGCTGGAGTTGCCAATAGCGAGTTGAATGAACTAACTCATTTGCCCACGCACAGTAGGAACGGGCAGTTGGCAACCTCGTTCCCTGATCACATGACGAGGCGAGAACTGTCAATCCTATTTTGGCAGCGCACATACAGCAGTTAAAATGAGAAATGCAGATCAATGAAACAGGGCAAGAAGGTGGAGCAAAGGGACCAGTACCGCCCTGGCATTTGCCTGGAGTTGAAAATGGGAAGCCACAGATAATCATATCAAGGACGGCCAACGGTGGAGTGCAAACCCAAACTAAAGATCGCTGTATCCCATGGTCTAGTACGTAGCTAATGCTGTCGGTTCAGGCTGTCTAGTGAATGTTCAAAAGCGAGAAATTGTTTGTGGTCGGAGGTTGTTTTTCTGCAATCTTATCAGCGTGGGATATAACCTATAAATATAGCCTATATAACATTGTTTCACTCAAGCATCACTCTTTTGACCAGCCACATGTCAGAATTGCATCAAAAACAGGAAATTAGTTTTATTTCGATAGCTAAGCGTCATCTATATATATATATAAAGCACAAAGTTTGTCTGTTTGTTATGTATACAAATCTACACCGTTCCACCGATCTGAACAGAAATTTGCATACTTACCCTTTGGAACCCTGCGGGTAACCCTGTCAACTTTTACTTTCGGAAAGACCACTCCATTCCCTACATTTAGACACTTTGGCACAAATCTACACCGTTTCACCGATCTGAACCAAAAGTTGTATACTTACCCTTTGGAACACTGCGGGTAACACTGTCCACTTGAAATTTCGGACAGACCACCCCAATCCCTGCATTTAGGCCCTTTGGCACAAATCTACACCGTTTCACCGATCTGAACCAAAATTTGTAAACTTACCCTTTGGAACACTGCGGGTAACACTGTCCACTTGAAATTACGGACCATTCCATTCCCTGCATTTAGGCCCTTTGGCACAAATCTACACCGTTCTCCGATCTGAACCAAAATTTGTATACTTACCCTTTGGAACACTGCGGGTAACACTGTCCACTTGAAATTTCGGACAGACCACTCCATTCCCTGCATTTAGGCCCTTTGGCACAAATCTACACCGATTCGCCGATCTGAACCAATATTTGTATACTTACCCCTTCGGACCCTGCGGGTAACACTGTCCACTTGAAATTTCGGACAGACCTCTCCATACCCCGCATTTAGGCCCTTTGGCACAAATCTACACCGTTTCACTGATCTGAACGAAATAATACATACTTAGGCCTACCCTTTGGAACCCAGTGGGTTACACTGCCCACTTTAAATATCGGACAGATCACTCCATTCCCTGCATTTTGGCCTTTTATTTCAAATCTGCACCGTTTCACCTAATTGCACCAAATTTTACGTACCCTTTGATACTCTGCTGATATTTTGGAGAACCTTCTCCATTCCCTACATTTAGAATAACAGACAAGAGGATCTTGAAAACCACGTTTTAAGGCCCAAGAACCATTTATGTCCGTAGTAGTGTAACTGTAAGAATATTTTAATAAGTCTATTGTTGGCTGGCAATGCGGGCTGCATCACGCCGCCTCTACCCGTGTTCTGGAGCAGAATTGCAAAAATAGTTACATCTTGCGCTGCTTATAAATTGCAGTCACGGGGAGAAATTAGTGCAAAAAGTTTTCTTATGCCCCTTAAAACAGTTATCATAATGAAAATATTATGCCTTTGTATAAGTGCAATAGTGTTGGTGCAGTACATTGAGGTTGTCAAATGCAGTAAGCGTTGGTGCTTTCAAATTTACTTTCATTTATTCCGATCATCCTTGAGCGCTAGGTGGCGATAAATAACACTATTGCTACCTCAGGAGCTCGGTACAGCCGAAGTTTTCCAAAGTGCTCTGATCATTTTTCTATGGCGCTATGCGACAAATGACGACACTGTTGGTCTCTACATTTCTAACAGCCAATGAGACATAGGCCCTAGGCAGTGTCTTTTCTTTCACTTACTCCTCTTTCTGATCATATTTTTCAATTCGTTTTTAAATTACATGTGTCAGTTTTGTAGTTAGTAAATAGCCGTTTGCCTGTTCATTGTTATCATTACGGGAAAAAGACCTGGATGTTACGCCCATTATACTGTACTACTTATTACTCGCACTACCACCACCACAAAAAGTTATATTATATTTTGTTCTGTTAGTTTAAGTATCATGTGCCAGTTCTGTAGTAGTATTCATTATCATCCATAAAACAAATAAATCAACCGGGCGAAGCCGGGCACTACTGCTAGTACCTAATTATAGTTGAACTGTTATTGATGAAAACTATTGCCGATGTTCTTGTGTTCACATCCCTTGCGATATGCATTTCATCACTCTTTTGTTTTCATTCCATGTTAGTAGTGTGTTTTGGACAGTTCAAAACCCTCCACCTCCACACCCTCCACACAAGATGGCGGCGGTGCGATATCTCTCGAACTTATGGTTGGATTTTAACAAATGAGGTGTCATTGAACTCGGGCTGACACCCCCTTTCCAATGGACAACATATTTCCACCCGAAAAATAAAACCTACCCTACTAAGGGGTGAAATTGAATTTTTTAGAGAATCTCTCTTTCCAATTGCAACATGTGAGAGTTTGAATGCCGATATGGAATGTAACGTTGTTCTGCAAACCAATAATCAAAGAGGGGCATGTTAGGCCTTGAGGTGAGAGCCCCTGTTATTGTTGACGAGGCCCCTGCTATCGGGCCCCTGTTGATGGGTTATTGTTGACAGGTCCTTGTGGACGAGTCCTTGTGGACAAGTCCTTGTGGACGAGTCCTTGTCCCTTTGGACGGGTCCCTTTGGCCTGGTTCCTACGGACTAGTCCATGAATTTATTTAAATTATGTCAAAGGGTCTAACTACATTTGTGTGTGTTGAATTGACGTTGTTCACCACTACTATAATGGAATATTGATATGAAAGGAAAGTGACGAAATACATGTGAACCTACAAGGGATCTAACTTGGTGGATGGATGTGTTCTAACGAGTCATTTGTAGTTGAAAGAGAATAATACATGATCTTAAGATGTTAAAACTGAGGAGATGGCACGTGCAGTAAGAGTCTTGTTACTTCCTGTGTCATATTACAGACATGACAGAGAGCGCGCAGATCTGTTGCTATGACTAACACTGCAGTAATTTGAAACTGCAAGTGTTCATTAAGACAATGGATGATGATCATGCAAAGTTAGCAGTTATTGGATATTATACAGGTGTTCCTTCCGGTGTCATGGTGCTGACATACCAGAGAGCGTACACTGCTGTTGCTATGACTGACGCTGCAGTAATTTGAAACCCCATATGTTGATTAAGACAATGGGTGATGATCATGCAAAGTCAGCAGTCATTGAATACCACACAGGTGTTCCTAGTGTACTTTGGACTCTCAACTGTATTGGGAAAGGAATTGCAATGATCTGCAAAAAACTGCTGACACGAGCGATGAGAGTTTATATAAGAGGGGTGTCATATATCTCCCTACTGTCAGTCTTTATTACTCGCTTTGAGTGAACAGTGCTCTATTACTGCTCAAGAGTTGTAAAAAAAGCCGTTTTGGTAGAAAATCATTAAATTATTTTGCAAAGTAAGTATTATTATTAATGGATTGTAGTCTTTTAATACTAATTGATGTTGAAGTTATTGATTGGAATGTATTTATTGATTGATTGATTGATTGATTGACTGATTTGTTTGCAGATAATTGGGTACCTGTAGGTTACCAGATTCCTACAATCTGTTCATTCAGTGACAGCAGTTGATAAATTATAAAAAGGTAAGTGCCCCCTCTAATAACTTTTAAACAGTTAGAGTGATATTTTCCAATGTTCACCACTACATGTCAGTGAAAATGGTATATTTGGCAGTCAAAAGTTGGAACTACTTGACCATGGTGTGTAAAGCTAATTTTGTAGGTTAGATTTTGATTACCGCTCTATTAAGTCCGAATGTTCATTGATAGGTGTCAGTGTCAGAGGGAATATTTAAAGACTTAACCCCAGTTCACCTAACATAACCTAACTTTACCTAACTTAACCTTATCATGTGACATGTTTTACATGTTTAAACTTGTTTTAAGACTGGCTATGACGTCACACTTAGCTCACTTCACTGACGATCGCTGGTTTCTATCACGTGACATGTTCTACAAGTTTAGACTTGTTTTAAGACTGGCTATGACGTCACACTTAGCTCACTTAACTGGTGATCGCTGGTTTCTATCACGTGACATGTTCTACAAGTTTAGACTTGTTTTAAGACTGGCTATGACGCCACACTTAGCTCTCTTAACTGGCGACCGCTGGTTTCTACCACTCTATCAAGTTCTAATGTTCAATGCTAGGTGTCAGTGACAGTGGTATATAGTAACCCCCAGTTAGAACTACATAAAGTTAGACTTGCTAGGAGTTCACAGATGATTGATTTAAATACCCTGCTATAACCATTGACTGGAATATAATTAAACTATTTATATTGTACTTTTTGTTTTATCTTTTATTCACATTGATGATTTCTTTCTTTTATAGGTAATTTCGAAAGTGATCATAATGTTCAAGTGTGGTGACTGTAAGAAACAGTTCTCAAGACCTGACAACCTTCAACGTCATGCAAGTACAAAACATAATCAGAAAATGTTTGTGTGCAGTCATTGTGCTACAACATTTAACAGACAAGATAATCATGCACTTCATGTAAATTTAATGCATGTTAGTTCAGCACCTTTTTCATGTTCAGTTTGTGATCTTGGTTTTTCTGCTGTAAAGCGATATCAATCCCACATGGTTGATGTGCATGGTGAACAACAGGAATTAAAAACTGTAAAACCATCAACTAGCACAGAACCTTTAATCGAATGTGATGCTCAAAAGCGTAAACGTTCTCAAGATTGTGAAAATAGTTGTGCAACAAAAAGAAAGAAGAATGGTGAACCTTCTATAACACATTGTTATGTATGTAATATTGATATACCTTCTTCAATCATTCATGGACATTTACGCAGTTTTCAACATAAAAATAACGCTTGCCATGTAATAAATTCTGGAAATATTCAACAAATTGGTAGTTTATTTAAAAGCCGAATTGCTAGTTATAGACTTTATAGTAAAGAAAAAACTCAAAGTATTGAATCATTTTTAAAAAATGTTTTACCTACTGTGTTAGGCTTGATAGGTAATGTTTTATTAGAGCATAAAACAATTAAAATGAATTTTGAACTTTTTGGACTCTATGTAAAAACTGGGAGTGAAGGTGAAATTACGGATATCAAATCTTTTAATACAAAAAACATAATTGTTAGCGAATCAACTAATATTAGTGATATAATCCAAAATATTTCAAGTGCTACATTGTCAAGAGTGAAGAGTTCCAGGAAAGGGAGTCAGGCTGGGCGTTGGTTGAAGTACTTTATTTAGAAACCAACCTGAATAAATATAATCCCCTTCGAGCATCATCATACATTGATTTACCAGGATGGATCAATCGAAAGAAAGCTGTTGTGAACGTTTTGAATAATGATGACGCATGTTTTGCGTGGGCTGTAACCTCAGCTCTCCATCAAGCAGTGGGGCATGTAGAGAGAACATCATCTTATCCTCACTATTCTTCAGTGTTAGATTTAAAAGAAATAGAATTTCCTATGGCGATAAAATACATTCAACGTTTTGAAGAGTTGAACAATGTAAGTATTAATGTTTATGGAATTGAAAATAAGAGTATAGTTGGTCCTCTATATTATACTCAGGAAAAAAAGGATGCTCATGTAAATTTACTATACATAACCGAAGGTAAAAACGCCCACTATTGTTGGATAAAACATTTAAGTAGACTTGTTGGTAGTCAGATAACAAAACGCGATGGTAAAAAGTGGTTGTGTGATGGCTGTTTGCTGCATTTCAGAAAAGAGGACCAACTAACTCAACACCAAAAATGGGGATGTAATCATGTGTGTACGGTATTACCGACTCCTAAAAATAACATTCTAAAATTTAAGGATTATGAGAAACAGCTTCGAGTACCATTTGTTATATATGCTGACTTCGAGGCTTTGCTAAAACCATTTAATACATGTTCATCAAATCCAGCCCAACCTTTCACCAACACAACTCACATTCATGAACCTTTTAGCTTTGCATATTATATTAAATGTAGTTATGATGACTCTTTAAATAAGTTTGAGCTCTATAGAGGACCTGATGCACCTAAAGTTTTTATGGAAAGGCTTGAGAAAGATGCCATTCGTATATCCTCTATTTTAAATACGATCATTCCAATGGAGCCACTAACTTCCTCAGAGCAAATGAATTTTGAAACTGAAACTAATTGTTTTATATGTGGTGAATTGTTATATACAGACAGGGTTCGCGATCATGACCATTTAACAGGAAAATATCGTGGTGCTGCTCACCAAGAATGTAATTTAAATTATAGAGTAAGTAAATTCATTCCGGTCATTCTACATAATGGGAGCAAATACGATAACCACTTTATCGTTAAAGAATTTGGAGCTTCAGATGTGAAAATTGATGTGATTGCAAATAATAAGGAACAATACATATCGTTCACAAAATACATCAAAACTAGCAATAAAAAAACCATTAAACTGCGATTTTTAGATTCATTCCGCTTTATGCCGAGTAGTCTTGATAAGCTGGCTAGTAATTTAAAATCAGATCAGTTTCATGAAATTCAACGTGTCTTTCTTAAAGAAGATGATTTTAATTTGATTCGTCAAAAGGGTATATTCCCTTATGAATATATTAACTGTGTGGAACGTCTTGAGGAGTGTTGTTTACCACCGAAAAATGCATTTTACAGTTCCTTAAACACAAGTCATATCAGTGATCAGGAATATTTACATGCACAACGTGTATGGACACAGTTCCACATTCAAACTTTAGGAGAATTTTCAGACATATATTTGAAGAGAGATGTGTTATTATTAGCAGATGTTTTTGAAAATTTTCGAAATGTTTGTATGAAAACTTATGACCTTGATCCTTGTCAGTATTTCACTGCTCCTGGGTTAAGTTTCAGTTCAATGTTGAAAAAAACGAAAGTAAATTTAGAATTAATGACTGATATAGACATGATCAATTTTATAAAATCATCAATTCGAGGTGGATTAAGCCAATGTAGTGGACGGTACTCTAAAGCGAATAATAAATACATGCCTAGCTACAACCCTTGTGAAGAGTCAAAGTATATTGTCTACCTCGATGCAAATAACCAATATGGTTGGGCTATGAGTCAATATCTATCACTGAAAGATTTTCGCTGGCTGACACAACCTGAAATTGATGTCTTACATGTTGACACTCTTAATGATAACGATGATAAAGGATATATTTTAGAGGTAAATCTTGAGTACCCTAAAGAGTTACATGATGATCATAATGATTTACCATTTTGTCCTGAGAATATGAAATCTCCATACATCACATCACGAACAAAACTGTTAATTGCTAATGTAAATGATAAATGTAAATATGTAATACATTATCAAAACTTGAAACAGTGTCTACAGCATGGATTGAAATTAACTAAAATTCATCGCGTATTGCAATTTCATCAGTCAGCATGGCTCAAACCGTATATTGATCTAAACAATAATTTAAGAACGCAGTCAACAAACGCGTTTGAAAAAGATTTTTATAAACTCATGAATAATAGTGTTTTTGGAAAGACTATGGAGAATGTTGATAAACGAGTTGATGTAAAGCTGATAACAAAGTGGGAGAATGATGGTAAAAGGTATGGTGCGAGCAACTTAATAAGCAAGCCTAACTTTCATAGCTGTTCAATTATTCAAGAGAATTAAGTTGTAATACAAATGAATCGTCTTAAAGTAACTTACAACAAACCCATATATGTGGGTTACACCATTCTGGAATTATCAAAAACACGTATGTATGAATTTCACTATGATTATATAAAGAAAAACTATCTTGATAATGCTAAATTACTCAACACAGACACAGATTCTTTTATTTATGAGTTTAAAACTGATGATTTTTACGAGGATATCAAAACTGAGCTAAATAGGTTTGATACAAGTGACTACCCCAAGGATAATATTTACCATTTACCTCTAGTAAACAAAAAGGTTCTTGGGAAATTTAAGGATGAATGTGCTGGTGTTATTATAGACACCTTTGTAGGCACAAAATCTAAATCATACAGCTATATGACAATTGATGTAGTAGTAAAAAAAATTAAAAGGAGTGAAAAAGAATGTTGTTAGTAAAGAGTTAGATATAAGTGATTATAAAAACTGTATACAGGCCGGACGTTTGTTTTAGACGAGTGAAATATCTTAATGGAAGCCTGGAGGCGAGTTACTACAGTACCTGTGTTGTTATCAGCTGCCCCAAGCGATCCGATGATTGACAAAGCTTTTTCACACTACCGCTAGGAGTACAGTCATTGGCAAATATAATGACGTTCTGTTCGTAACTACGTAACGTGTAATTCCACGTCACACAATACTTCGATGTGAACTGTACTGTCTGCTCAAGTCTGGAATTCCATTACATCAGATCGGTGGTGACAAGTGTGAAGCGATAGGGTGAGAGAGTGAGTGTGTGTAGGCTCACCTGCAGGCTTCAAGGTCAAGGGCAATCGTCTAAAACAAACGTCCGGCCTGTAGTTAGTAACCCACCTGTATTATATAAGAAAATGTGTGTATTTAGAAGTAAAAATCATCAGCTACATACCAATTTGTTGAACAAAGTTGCTTTAAGTAATGAAGACAACAAACGATTCATTATACCCAACACATTTAATACTCTTGCTTGGGGAAACAGTCGTATTGACGACTATTACTTTACTTAAGTCTAATGATAACTATATTGTAATATTTGTAGTGTGATTTATATTGTAATATTTTTTGTAAAAACTGTAAGTAGAATGTATAATGTTAGGCTACAGTAGTTTAGTAAAAAATAAGATAAGTAATACATTTTAGTGTAAAATGTTTGCTTTTGTATATTACGAAAAAGATTTTAAAAAATTTACTGAATGTGTGAACTAAGCAAGGGGAATGTAAAAAATGTAAAGTGGAAATTGTAAATATCCATGTGTGAAAAAGTGAAATGGCTATCACCATTTTAAAATTAAAAAGACATTGTAATCTGGTAAACCTTGTTTTTTATTTCACAACAACAAAAATGTACAGAATGTGTAAACTAAACAAGGGAATGTAAAAAATGAAAAGTGGGAATTGTAAATATTCATGTGTGAAAAAATGAAATGGCTATCACCATTTTTAAAAAAATAAAAGATATAGTGATTTAGTGAACCTTATTTATATTTCACAAAAAAAATGTACAGAATGTGTGAACTAAACAAGGGGAATGTAAAAAATGTAAAGTGGAAATTGTAAATATTCATGTGTGAAAAAAATGAAAATGAAGAAATGCCTATCACCATTTTTAGAATTAAAAGACATTGTGATCTGGTAAACCTTGTTTTTATTTCACAACAACAAAAATGTACAGAATGTTAAAACTAAACTAGGGGAATGTAAAAAAATGTAAAGTGGAAATTGTAAATATTCATGTGTGAAAAAAATGAAATGGCTATCACCATTTTTAAAATAAAAGACATTGTGATCTTGTAAACCTTGTTTTTATTTCACATCAAATAGAGCTTTACAAAAATAGAATACAAAGAAATACCAATTCCTCAATCCTTTTCAATGTCCATGTCCACTCATTATTAACTTTCCTTTTATAACACTAATCACAATGACGACTGCCAACCTCTCTCCCACTGAGACATCACAGAATGTCAAAAGTTGTTTAGCTTTTCAACGATACTTTATCCGCTACACGTCTTAATGCAGAATGACTGTGGTGATAAGAAAGGTGCATGCTTGATCCTAAGGATTAATAGGTATATCACTATGCTGCAAAGGTTCTTCAAGACAAGTTCCAGGACTACACAAATAATAACCAGGTAGGTAGATTTCGAAAGTCAAGTATTGAATTACTTTGTTAATGACGCCATTGCCAGCACAGGTCTGGCATATCCTTTTCCATTGATGGTAAAAAGGTTTGATCTTCCTCCTCCTCTGTGGATGATGTTTGTTGTTGTTGCTTTTTTTCTTCATTACTCCCGTGGTATGAGGAAACAAAGTCTTTACACTGACTTTTATGACCATGATACAGTTTGACTAGCTGACAAGTAGCACACTGTCGCATAGAGGGTATTTTTGCCATAGCCACTTGCTTATGGTGATCATAATCCGTACATGGTTGCAATTCACTTAACACAGGGTCTATAGTCCATGATTTTGGTACATGTTGCCAGATTTCTTTCACTGCATTTGCTGCGACATAATAAATGAATGATTTTGGAAGAGCCAATAATTCTTCTTTAGTAAAACTGTCTAGTTTCTTTTTACACACAAAGAACTTTCCAATCGCTTTATCGGTAGCATCCCCTTTCTCCATGGTATCACGTTGATGTTTACACGTCGCTTGTAGAAATCTCACTGGTGTCATCCACAGGTAAACCTTTAGTTTTAATTTTATTTAACAACTCCCAGCAGGCATTGGTGGATAGCCAATGAAACAATTGCCACACCTGTGCCAAGGCTTTATGGGTAATATTGTCACAGGGGCAGCGATCCATGAGTGTTTGCAGCGATGGACAGCCCATGTCCATTAAATCGATACATTGACAGTAAGACGCTAAAAATGGTTGTAGCCATTGACGTTTTTCACTACCTTTCACAAATACTACATGAGTAGAAGACAAGTGGGCTTTCATGACCATGTCCAGGTGCTTATATGAAATGGTTCCTTGCTTCCAGTCTAGTTGCATATGAGTTTCAATCCACTGGGTTTGTTTACGGTCTTTATCACACAACAAATCAAACGCATAAGGTGGTTTAAACACCAAATGAGTAGCTTGTGATATCCAAAAAGTGGAACAATCGATGATGGCCACTTCTTTAAATATAAATTTGTTATCTCCAATTTTAAACCCTTCACAGTCGACAATCAGTGTACGCAACATGTTCACTCTTGTCTGGATCAAGTCCAACTGACCACAGACTGACAATTGTTCAGTAAGGTGTACCATGTCATTTACTTACATTCCATTCTAGTAAAAGAAAAGAAAAACATCGAGTAGTCACTATACAGGTTAGGATATGACAGGGGGGCATAAGAAATAATAATATAACAACAACAACCAATTTTTGTATTTCATTATTTTATTAGCATAACAAGTTTTACATTCTTTTTTCATTCTAGGATAGAGGCGGTACCATCTCATACAACAAAAAAGTATTTTGTGTTTATAGTGTCCATAACACTGATGATATCCCAATGTCTATAAACTGGATGTTTTTAACTGTGAGCTGCTCACTGAAGCACTACCGGCACCATAAAGTCCACTCGTATCATAACTTTTTTCATCACTCAGAGGCATGAGTGAGGGGTAACTTGAATGACAGGGTATATTACCCACCTCCATTCTGCACAGGTAGGGGCAGGCAGGTGACCAGCGCTGATGTTCCTGCATGGGTTCATAGCTCTCTTGCCATTGGTCTAAGATGATGGGACAAAACACACATTTCACTTCATCTCTTCTTTTTAAATAGTAGAATCCAGAGGCTGCTAAGGCTTGAGGGTTTATAAAAGGCACCGGCCACGTCACAAAGGTCTTGAAACGTTGTTCCTCAGATGTTAAATTCATGGATGTAACTTCTCTTGAGGCTTGAAAGCAAGACATGACTGAGTGGTTTGATGTGTGTTGACCTGCTATTTATACACTTGTCACTTGGTTGGACAGTGGATAATAGTTGACTTGTTTGTGATGAATAATCAAACAGTAGGCCGTGGTATTGGCTGGAACATTGTCATGCGTTTCAAAATCTAGTCGAATGTCAATATTGGATGGTTTGACAGACTCTTTCAAGTAGGAACAGTCAAAGACAATCAGTGGCGCCCTTGTCTTAAAAGCTTGGGGTGACAACTTTGGACAATTCTCTTTTTGATAATACGACCAACTAAATTTAGAAAACAAGTCGTACAGGGGGCCAAACTTATTTTTTGAAAAATCTAAATCCAACCCTTCATAGGGAAACACAGCACCGTTGAGGAAAAGACGTGCATTTCTCAATTGCAGGTGATCAAATTGCGTGACATCTTTGGTTTGTTGATACTTGCGATTCGTTTGAAAACCCACAATCATGTAGAGAGGTCTCTCTGTATAGCGGGCTGTTTTTATAGACCAACTATGTGTGTTGGTGGTGGGCAATAACGGGTACTCATGGAGTGCCCAGCTTCTAAATTCCATGGGTAGAGGTATATCTCTCTTTACCATTTTGAGTATGTCCAGTTTTTTGCTATCGTTAAGGGTCACATGAGGCACTTTCCATAGCAAGCGTTGTAGTTGAATTTTTGAATCAATGGGGGCATTGTCGACTCCCTTGAGTGCATTATTATCACTCCTGTCTCTCACCAGATAAAGCACTTGCCTTGCGTTGACCACAATGCGCTGGTGATCTTCAGCAAAGCCTAAAATCAGTTTAAGAGGTAAATATCCAGTGAAGGTGCCATCGGTGTGTACCATCCAGTCATTGGTCGAGTCAGGGCACCAACCCGCCATGCAAAGTGTTTTAGCTTCTTCCTCACTATAAGAGGGATATAGTTTCATGACACTGGAAATACCCACATTTCGAGTGCTATCCACCACGATATCGTTAATGACATAACGTACTTCAGAAAACAGGAAGGCGAAAGCATGGTTGGCTAACTTGGATGTAGTGGGTGTAGAACCATCGGCTTTGGTGAGCCGACCTTCAATCTGAATAACACTTTCATGCGGTAGAGTGTAAATATCTTGGTTGTTGATAACAAATTGAATTTCATCATTGTTATTGAGTCCAGGTGTTTGAGCTTGATAAGAATGCAGATCAATTCTTACCACTCCTGGTTGCTCCTCGATGTGGTTCGCTACCTCTAGAATAGAATTCATCGCGTGGGTTAATGTGGTAACCCAAATGCTGTAAAATCTGCTTGTTCTGAGATGTTAACGTGTATTCACGTGGTAAACAACTAACACCATTCCTAGACGGTGCTGTTGCTTTGTATACAAACTTCATAGTGGTTTTAGCACCAACTTGTAAGTCACTGGTGTGGTAGAATCTAGATCAATGAGTTGTTGCTCTCTATTGATCAGTCTTAATGTTATATTACTAATACCATCGACAGCCACAGAATGAAAAAGCACCACTGGAGGGTTTTCACGAATAATATAGCCATTGGGCGATGTTACAATAAAGTCATAAAGCGAATGCGACGGTTCTTGATTGGTGTACACTTGACTAATAATATTACACGTCACCGACACATGATGGTCCTCAATGAATTTCACTTCATGGTCTGATTCATGTTTTTTGTTGGGCTCTAACACACGTGGTTTAAATCCTAGTAATGGACCTATGGAATCGGAGTGAGTTTTAAAGTCAATTTTGAATGTAGAAAAAATACTGCAGCAATGAGTGTTGGTATTTCCTACAAGTTCAAACTTGCGCGTTCCATCGAGAAATGACTTTAAACCATATTCATTGATCAATACCACATAAATGTGTTCATAAATGTCATCTATCGTGTATCCACCAGAGTTCAGGGTGAGCACAGAATCATCATAGTAAAACTTGTTGTTCACATTTTCACGTATGTTGTATATTCGATTGTACGTTTCAAGAGAAACAAGTCCTAAACCATAAGGTTTTTCACTCAATTCGATAGGTGGGTAAAAGTCTAGACTCACTTCAGGTCCACGTCCATGCAGTGTAAACGTCTTAGTTTCCACCGACATACTGTTGACGTTTTTGCTTATGTTGCGTCTTATATAAAAAAATTAAACACAAACGTCCACACTGTTGGCTGTTAAACGTTTGCTCACGTTTCACATTATAATATATCTTGATCCTGTTTCCAAAATAGGCCACTAGTTCCATGGGCGGGGGCACATTCCCAAAACTGTCAAAGTACCATACAGTAGATCCCTCTTTGACATAAGCTACATAATGTGTTCCAGGTCCTCGGTGATCATCCAAATTGACAACAGCACATTCATGTTTCCCGGGTTGTGAGGGTAATTGGTTTCGCATAAACACACCTCGAAAATGAGAAAGCTTCAGTTGTTTAGCATAGCTTTCCACTTGCTGATGCGTCAGGGCATGTCTTGCTATGGCTGAGGTTAAAGATGTTTTTTATTTTATTTCGAAAAGATGAAATTCCAAATCCTTGTTGATAAAAGGCTGGCTTCAAATTGACATTTCTAGCCCCCATAGTAATGGCCTCCATTGTTTCATTGTGTCGCTGACTTTCATTGAGTTGTTGCTTGCCCTGTTGCACGGCTTTAATGGTTTTTGCCACTGCACTGGCGCCGCCTAAAAGTGAACCTAGAGCCGCTAGACCAGCGAATAATGCAGGTAAAAATCCCGCTCGTTTGGGGACGGGGATCACTCGCCCTTGTTTTGAACCCTGTCGCTGACGTTTTGGAATAACATGTCTCTGTGCTACTCGAAGAGCTTTCCTTATGGTCAACACATTATTTTTTCTTTTTTTTCTTTCGCAAGGGCTTGTCCACGAATGTCATAATCCCAGGCTTTGCCAAGGACAGGCTCATATTTTTTGTCTTTCTCACCACATATCTTTGTTTCACCATGATGATGACCAACAACATTTCACAAGAAAGTTTAAGTCACAACTAACATTAGATTGTTATTTCATGGCTGTATATTCCAATTCTACATAAAGTGGGAAATCATTTATGGTTTTTCCAGCTTGCTTTTCATTCCATGTCAACAGGAGATGAAAGGATAATTCGTCTCCTGCATTGACCATTTCATGGTTATGGACCAACATCCTAATACCATTTATCTCTATTTGTAAATGGTTCTCATCAGGTATGGCATATTTGATGTGAATGGTTCCATTATAGTGTAGTCGATAGTGGCTTAAACCTGAAGCAAGCACATAGATCAAGTGCTGGTCATGAACTAGCGGTATATGGTTTCTCTCATTCACAGGTTTTACATTTGTCAGATGCACTAAAAATACAGATGGGATAAATTTATAAAGCCTTTTCATTTCATAGGTCACGTATCGCTTGGTACAGACATCATTATCTTCTTGTGGGTCTTCCACGTGAATAATGCGGTGATGATTAGCGCTATAGCCATCCACCGTAAGCTGAGGCACTTTATCATAAAACTCATACACCTTGTTATCCACATACTTTTTTGTAGTAACGTCTGTAGACACTTGAGGATGTTTTACATGAGTTAACCGCTTTCCTTTAAAGTCATAATCTCCTTGTTTTGTGCGTGGCACTACTGACCTATCCACATAATGTTTATTAGCAGGATCTGTTTCTTGTTTAGGATCATGTATGGGAACAGACCTAGCTTTGACCATCAACGCACGTCCAAAGACATCCATCGTCAACCTGTAGTACAAGTCTACTGTTTCTATGACAAGGCTCGGTGCGATGTATATAGACAGCCTGCTAGCCTCTCTAAGCCTTAGTTGAAATGAAGCTAATTAAGCAGCAAGAGTCATTCCCCGTGAGGGACATGGTTTCCCATCTCTGCCCCACATCACGTGAACAACGGCATGGTTCACTGTTTCCATCTTCCATTCGCTGCATCATTGTGGGACCTTCCGGCTGTGGAAAGACCAATCTTTTGCTGACACTTATTACAGCGCCCAATGGTCTGTGTTTTCAAAATATTTATATTTTCGCAAAATCTCTCTACCAACCCCTCTACGTGTTTCTGGATCAAGTCATGTCTGGATTAAAAAATGAGAATATGGGGTATTTTACTTTTTCCACGCAAGAAAATGTTATTTCACCGGATGAGGTAAAGCCTGATTCACTCATGATTTTCGATGATGTATCCACTGAACGACAAGGTATCATTCAAAGCTATTTCAGCATGGGTCGACACAAACATATCGATTGCTTCTATCTTGGACAAACGTATTCTAAAATGTCCAAACAGTTGATTCGTGACAATGCCAATGTCATTGTTTTATTTCGCCAGGACGAGAGGAACAGTCGTTACATTTATAATGAACATGTGAATCCGGATATGACATTTCAAATGTTTACAGAATTGTGTGGCAAGTGCTGGAACACAAAACGTCATGCCTGTTTAGTGATTGACAAACCAAGGGCGGTATCGCTTAGGGTTTGATCATTTTATTGCTATTTAAGGCACTGTATCATTCCCTCTCAAGTCATTTGTCACGACATCATGGCGTTAGCAGAGAGTCAATTGAAAAAGCATATTATTAGAGCAAAAAATACTATTCGCCAAAAGTTTCGTCAATTGAAACGATCGCGTGCGGATCATGCTTTGTTTGTTCAACAACATTTAGCACCTCCGCTAAAAGCTATGTTGAAACCCTCTTTCAAGCCATCTGAAACGCTACCTACCGTTTCACAAGCCAGTCAGACGCACCACGAGGACTCTGAGGAAGATAAAGAGGAAGATGAAGAGGAACAGGAAGATTTAACTAGTGTTAGCGAAGTTGAGGATAATGAGGAACAAGTGTTTACGCCTCAAAAAAAGGGCATCACCCCTTGCAGAGTTTTTAAGAAAAAGGAAATCCTTGGCCATGGTCGAAACCCCTTGCCCTTCTAGTTCGTCTCCATTTTCACAACTCTTGGCCACTCCTCAACATAAAGCTCAACAGAAAAACATTTTAATAAAATATTATGGATCAACACTGGAACCCTACTTCACCAATCTATTTGTTGGAAACACAGATACCACATATGGCGTTCGCTATGAGAATGATAGTTTTAAAATTGGTGATTCATCGATTAAATTTAGTCGTACTAAAGCTGTCATTAAAAAGATCAACTATAAATTAACACCAGGACTGTTAAAGCTACTATTCTCTCGGACTCCCTCATCTCAAGATTATACGTCAGAGGACCTTAGTAAATATAAATCCATTTTATTGGACACCCATGCTCACAAAAGACAGTATGATCCCACTCAACAAGTGAATGCCAATATATCCCAAAAATATAAAACCATCATTGCAAAAATGTTCCCCACTAGTCAAAGTGGTCGTCGTAAAGTGTCCGCTTCAGGGGTGACATTTAAACCATTAAAACCCTTTGTGGATGTTACCTACTGGCACAATCCAAATAAACTCGTCCAGCGACTACAGCTGTTGCATGCTTCACGTCAAGCCGGCCATACTGGTCACGATTGGGAAATTCAAGAAATTGAGGAAGAACTTCGAAATGCCAAAATTATTGTTTAAGCCCTCACCCATTAAAATGGGTATTGCTCACGAGTTGCATCGTCCAGCTAGACGTCACTATCAGCGACTCAAGGTGATTTCACAGGGTGTGGATGAACTTTGGCAAGCAGACTTAGTTGAAATGATTCCCTATGCTAACGTTAACGATGGTGTACGCTATATGTTGACGGTCATTGATGTTTATTCCAAAATTGCGTTTGTTGAACCTGTGCGTCGCAAGTCTAGTCCACTAGTCACCAAAGCCTTTCAACATATTATTCAACAATCTAAACGTCAACCTCAGCTGCTACAAACCGACCAGGGAAAAGAATTTTTCAACAAGGATTTCTCCAGTTTTCTCAAATCTAAGAATATTCACCATTACACCACGTACAGCAATCTCAAAGCCAGCGTGGTCGAGCGGTTCAACCGAACATTGAAAACCCATATGTGGAAAGCGTTTACCGCTCAGGGCACGTATCGCTGGTTGGACTTGTTACCTGAGTTAGTGTCACGTTACAACGACACCAAACACAGAACCATTGGGACCAAGCCACGACTTGTAACTAAAAATATTCCACAACTGGATAAACTGTTTAACCCCATAAAAACAGCAGACCCTAAACGTCATCGCCTTAACATTGGGGACCATGTTCGTGTGAGCAAATTCAAGTCCGTCTTCGACAAGGGCTACACACCAAATTGGGGGACTGAACTATTTCGAATTCGTCAAGTCAACCTGAACAGTCCAGTCACCTATTTACTCGAGGACCTCAACCATCAACCCATAAAAGGCAGGTTTTATCTTCAAGAACTTCAAAAGACAGCGTTTCCTAAACATTACCTTGTGGAAAAAGTGTTGAAACAAAAAGGAAATAAACTATATGTAAAATGGTTGGGATTTAGCTCAGCCTTTAATTCTTGGATTAATAAATTACATGTTGTGTGAACCTGTGTGTCTTGTATTTATTTATTTACTCATGTTGTACTTAACCTACAGTCCTATGTACAGTCCTCAGCTATACATGTATTATGAGCAATACATATTTCTTTCTCTCTTCACCTGGGTTCTCTCTTACACTACCCCCCCCCCCCCTTCACCTCCCACCACTGTCAAAACAGGTTGTGACTTGTTAGCTCTTATCGTGCGCGTGTACAGGTGAACACCTGTGTGTTAGATCATATTACACATGAACTCACATTTTCTCACGTATGAAGCAAAACAGGATGTGACTTGATTCACAAGGAGGACGGTAATAAGGTCATTTCACACGTGTTCACATGTATTTCGTCACTTTCCTTTCATATCGTTATCCCATTATAGTAGTGGGGGATTAGTGAACAACGTCAGTTCAACACACACACACACAAATGTAGTTAGGCCCTTTGACATAATTTAAATAAATTCATGGACTAGTCCGTAGGAACCAGGCCAAAGGGACCCGTCCAAAGGGACAAGGACTCGTCCACAAGGACTTGTCCACAAGGACTCGTCCACAAGGACCTGTCCGCAAGGACTTGTCCACAAGGACTTGTCCACAAGGACTCGTCCACAAGGACCTGTCAACAATAACCCATCAACAGGGGCTCGACAGCAGGGGGCTCGTCAACAATAACAGGGGCTCTCACCTCAAGGCCTAACATGCCCCTCTTTGATTATTGGTTTGCAGAACAACGTTACATTCCATATCGGCATTCAAACTCTCACATGTTGCAATTGGAAAGAGAGATTCTCTAAAATATTCAATTTCACCCCTTAGTAGGGTAGGTTTTATTTTTGGGGTGGAAATATGTTGTCCATTGGAAAGGGGGTGTCAGCCCGAGTTCAATGACACCTCATTCGTTAAAATCCAACCATAAGTTCGAGAGATATCGCACCGCCGCCATCTTGTATGGAGGGTGTGGAGGTGGAGGGTTTTGAACTGTCCAAAACACACTACTCATGTTGCTCAGTGTCGAGATACCTAAATGCCTCACCAACTGATAGTCCTACATCTGGTTCGGTCAAGGAGTAATAAGGAGACGCCCTGGAGAAAAGTTCTGCCCTAAAACTTCCCCATACGGGAGAACGCATCAGGCGAGAGCCTGGACAAAATAACTACAATTGGTCAAGAAAATTAGACTGAAGCGGTGCGGGGTCGTGGGCATGAAATACATCACTAGAAAACCAATGTAGGTAACCACACATTAACAATGTTCATTTCTAATAATAAATTTATAACCAATAAACAAATTGCACTTAAGTGCTTATCACAGAAATGAATAATTATAAATGGAACAAAGTGTGAGGGCCTGATGACAGAAACCCAGACTAAGGAAATGCCAATGAAACAAGCTTGCTTAATTCGAGAGAAGTTGAGCTTAACATAAAAATGCACCTTATAAAAAAGAACCATAAAACTGATTAAGAGTGTAAGATAACTAGTATGATTTAAATTCTTCATAAAATTGAACTTATCTTCTCAAAGGGTTGAAGAGCCAGCTCCTTAAAAGTTCCAGCTAGCATAAGCGTTGATTAAGAAGTCCTCACAGTTTCTTCTGAAGGAGGCGTACATGGCCTAGAGATAAGTACACAATTGATAAAAAGGTCAGCTCTCTCTTCTTCTCTTTTGAAGGAATGACACTTATAGCGTCTAAGTGGTGATCCAGTAGCATTTTGGAAATTCGTTGGCGGCCGAAAGGACTGCAGCTACTTCGAAAGACGAATCAAAGTACCCCATCTAAGGTACGGCTTGAAGAGTACGACGGTTGGCAATTATTCTTGCCATCTTGAGCAATACGTCAGGGTGCAGATCTCGTGACGTAACTGCTAGGTAGCGTAGAGACTAGCGATGGTGTCATGAGATGCAGTAGCGGTGACCAGCAGGTTGAAGTGATCAGAAGTGATGATTGATCAGAAGTGGTGAAGAACGCCAGCAAGTGGCGTCTTAAATAGTGATCATGGAACAATCTCGAAGCTGGAGATTGCCCGACCAGACAAAGACCTGCCATTGGTCGAACGAAAGTCAGGGTGACGTCAGTCGACCCTGCTCAGCAGACAGCAGATCAACCAGTAGATGCCCTGTATGTCGGGAGTGAGGACGCTTGAGGTAGCGAGCGACTGGAACACTCAAGGTGAGAACTATAATATCTATGAATAGGTGATTGATAACAAGATTATGCATATGGTTTAAGCAATTAATACATTTACAAAGAAATAATTACCATTCGGGGATCTCGGTAACAAGAAACAAAATTTGACCGACAAATGGGCCAAGCTAAACATTGAAAGTATCACGAAAGTGATCACGCCCTGTCAGCGCTATAGCATGCGGAGAGTTGAAGCACTGACCACGCCCCAATACTAGCCCGGCTCCAGCGATGTAGCCTACCGTAGTCTTAATACTTTTCGTCGCACTCGAAAATCATCTTAACTGTCGTAAAACGTTTAATTTTACAACATAAACTAGAGCAATACACCGATCCAAATGAATGTATTACACCTGTATGCAGATTTTATGACCTGTAATTATTGTGGGATTTCAGACAACCAGACACCAACCACTGTATTCTTAACTTATAACAAATAGGCTATTAGGCAATTAATTACTGAGATACCAGTAGGCCGGACATTATATTCACGAATGTGTAAATAAATTAAATAATTTTAAAACATTAAGGCATGTAAACCGAGTGGGTGGTAGCGTTTTTGTTATTATTGCTCGATATTTAAAAAAAAATAGGCCAGTTCAGTTTCGGTCGTTAGGATCGGTCAATGTGAGACCTCCTTTTTCAGAAAGAACTAGAAGTGAAGCCTCTAGTTTAATAAATAAATGAGCTTTACTAGATAGAAAAACATTATTTACGGTATTAATAAATAGTCATTAATAGAAACAATTTGCCGGTAACAATGGTATTTATTCAGAATTCAGAATAACAACAAAAAACTTTGTAAATGTATAAACATACTATAGAAATTAGAACACTGTATATGTTGTTAACTGGCAATAAGTGAACAAGATTGACATTCATTTAAATGCCAATACCAACCGAATATAAATTGACAATAGGCATATAAGAACATAGCAACAACTTCTTCATGATTGAAGGTGGCCGGGTAGCCTAATCCTAACACACCTTCAAAAATGAGAAAAAAAAATTATAAATGCAGGGCTTAATTTAACAGCGAATGATAACTGCATTGCGCATTAATAGCTTAAAAGCTTGACTAGAAACGTTCCTTAGAAAGATAAACGAAATGTTTGTTCTGAAAAGGATATTATATTCTGCTAGTGTGCTTAATTTAATTGCAGCAATATCGCAAAAGGGTTGAGGAAAATTTAACATTGACAAGCATACTGGGAGTAGGCTACATCCCGCAAGTCGCATAATCAATGTAAAGCAAGATTGCTTTTGCTTGGTATGGGGGCGTTCCCCAAACACATTGAAAGATTAAAGAACAAGAGAGAAATCTCCGTTTCGCCTTGTCATAAATACGCACTAGTGTCCATTCCATTGACGTAAGTAACGACAGGAATAAAGAACAAGAAGGTATGTCTTACAATATCACAGACATGCGAGAGACAGAACATTTGTTTCAACATACAGTTAGAAAGCACAATACTTGCTTCAAAAAATCATCAATAGAAAGAAACAGGTTAGGTTAGACATAGCTTAATAAGTTAAATATCATAACAAGAAATAAGCAGGAAAATATACACTTTGAAATAGAGTAATTGTGTTTATAAATATTTTAGGTTAGATTGACACTTAACTTGCTTCTTGGTGGTTTCGATGAATTTGTACATTGTCGAAATAGTGGTAACAAACACTTTTGATTAATTTTAGCGTTGTATTCCTTCTTTAGAAACGAATTCGATGAAGAAATGTTTAAGAATTTGGTGTCCAGCACTGAAGTAGATTGCATATCACATGAGCCACATAGCCGATTGCAGTATTATCGATATTATATCGATTAATTAAAATTCGCTAGCGATGGTTTAAAATGAACTTGAAGTTAGATGCAATTTACCAGCACTAGGCAAAGAGTTACACTCGTAGAGTTGTAGAGTGACAGTATGCATGTCTTTTTATAGAAGTTTTGAAGAATTTTGAACATGTTGAAGAAAGTAAAGAATGCTGAATTGTTCCTTGACCAGCATGGTCAAGCGTTGCTCGAAGTTCACATGTAGAGTGAAGACGAATGACGAAGAACGTAGGCTTGTCTGTCTGTTAGGTAGTCAGCCCGAAGGCTGGTTGGATCCTCAAACAGTACCGCCGTTAGGTTATGTGAGTAGATACCCACAAAAACCCAAGCAGCTCTATATTGAGGCGCACTAGGCAAAAAGAGGAGTGAGGTAGTTTGCCATTGCTTTCCTCACTGAGTCAGAACAGTAGTACTAACCCTATAAGTAGAACCTTTCACAACATCCACAGGCACTGACTGTGCCCTGAATGTCATTACTAAGCACCACCCATACCTCAGTAGCTTTCATATAATCACAGCCATGAGTGAGACTGAGACATCGGTGAAAAGCCACCTTTTACTCTAGCCTGTGCCAATAGACAAATGCAAATGTACTGCATTCATCAAGGGATGGCAAACAGGGTGATCATGGCAGGCTATTGGAGACTGTGACGGCAGCCAATCGGAGAGCATAGATTGTATTCTTGGGTGTTACGGGTAAACTCGAGAACCACTAGATGGATTTGATGAGGTTTTCACCATTCTGTAAAGGATATCACAAGGATGATTTCTGTAGAAAATAACTTTTTTATGATCAAAGGAAGCAGTAACGATTTCAGTGGAAAAGTCGAAAAAAAAACCTGGCGTCCGAGCGCTTTGTAAGCTTAGGCTGGGCAAACCGTTAAACTAAATACTATGAGTGTAAGAATTGTTCAGCATGAAAAGTTCTACAAAAACGTCCCCAAGAGCATATGTCTATCTTCAATACATCGCCCACTATAAGTGTTTTTAAGTTTTAATTTCTTCCAACCATGCCCATTCAACTACTGAGGCGACAGTTTACGAGCTAGCTAAGGGCAAGTCTATCATCCCTGTTACAGCCTAGCTAGCGGGCGAACTAGCAGCAAACCGTTGAGTCGTGTTGAGTTAAGACTTCTGAGAAGGGTGGTTGTGTTTGGAGTTTCCCTGGAAGTGCAACTCGGATTTTCTTCATTTCGCCTGTGAAACACAGTCAAGTTAAGATTGGATGGAAGGGGGATTTGAGTTTCATTCACCTCGCCATTCCCTGGAAGTGCAACTCTCATTTCGCCTGTGAACTTTTCGTTCCGCAAAATTCACAGTCAATTTAAGATTGGACGGAAGGGGGATTATATTATATTAAATTATACTGATTGGCGTATAATCTCTACTTAGTATAAAACAAAGTTCCCGATTCTTGGATGTCACGGGTAATCTCGAGAACCTCTGAATGGATTTTGATGCGGTTTTCACCATTCTGTAAAGGATATCTCGAGGAAGGTTTCTGTAGAAAATAATTTATTTATGACCAAAGGAAGTCAAGCACTAACGATTTCAGTGAAAAGGTAGAAAAAAGAAACTGGCGTCCATGCTCTTTTTAAGCTTACGCTGGGCAAACCGTCAAAATATCTATATACTATGAGTGTAAGATTGTTCAGCATGAAAAGTTCTACAAAAAAGCCCGGGAGAGCATATCTCTATCTTCAATACATCGCCTACTATAAGTGTTTTTACGTTTTCATTTCTTCCAACAATCTCCATTCAATTACTGAGATGACAGTTTACGAGCTAGCTAGAGGCGAGTCTATCACCCCAGTTACAGCTTAGCTAGCGGACGAGCTTATTGCCCCAGATACAGCCAGCAGCAAACTGTCGAGTCGTGTTGAGTTAAAAACTTTAGAGAAGAGTGGTTGTGTTTGGAGTTTCCCTGGAAGTGCAACTCGGCTTTTCTTCATTTCGTTCCGCAAAATTCACAGTCAAATTAAGATTGGACGGAAGGGGGATTTGTGTTTCATGCACCTCGCCATTCTTAAATTACGTCTGACAATTTCTTGCACATGCATCTCCATGATAATATAATCAATAGTCCAGTCAGTGATTTTAACCCAACATGCCCTGACGTAAAACGGATATTGGTCGTTGTTAATTGACATTGGAAAAAAAAGCGCTTATCACGTAATGCATTCATAACTGTTCCCGGGCGAAGCCGGGTCGGGTTGCTAGTGTATATAATAAAAAAAATAGTGTCCCTAAGACCGTTCCTTGTGGTATTCCCCTTTTTACTTGCATCGGTGCACTCAATGTGTCATCTATTTTTAGCCTATTTTCTTTGTATGAAAAAAATAGGCTTATGAGATCACCTTTTGTCCGTGTGTATGTGCGTATGTGTGTGTCTGTGTGTGTGTCCCCTCGCCCCCCCCCCCCTCCCCCAATAACTACTAAACGGCTGGAGCGATTTCAATAAAACTCGGTAAGGTCATAGTACTATTTCAGCCAACCCCGACCATGCCCTTCAAATTTTATTACGTCTCACCAATCCAACATGGCGGCTGTGCGAAATATTTCACCGGCATTCCATATTTACGAAACTATTACTGATATCACCCTGAAATTTTGTACGGTGATAAAAGGCACTACTACAATTCACCTATAGGACTTTCAAAAACCTGTTAACTACGAGTACAAAACGAACATGGCGACCAAGCGAAGTTGAAACTTTTAAATAGACTTTTCTCGCGTTTTAACCACCCAAACGCAATGAAACTTGGTACAGAAAATGTTTAAGCACATTGTACTGCGCTGGCATCTAATTTAGTTCAATTGTTCACATAACGTCAAGATGGCGGCTGTGCGCCTTTTTGAAATTTTATTCCTCGTGTATTAATCATGCGATCGAAGTGAACGTTTGAATAGTGAACCTACGCAAAATTCGTCTTCTAATAGTACATAAGTCTATGGCCTACAAATATAAAATCTAAAATGGCGACCAACCGAAATATTTAGACGGTTCCCAATATCTATTAATCTATGATAGCAATCAAACTGAAATTTTGAATGTTGATAGAGGCTATGAACATAAGTTCACCTATAGGACTTTCAATAACCTGGTGATCACAAATCCAACATGGCGGCGACGTGGAATATAAATATTTAAATGGACGTTTCTCGCGATTAAACCATCCGAGTTCAGTAAATCTTGGTATGGTAAATGCTCATAAAATTTCAATCCACTGGCATCTAATTTATTTCAATTGTTTTCATAGCCAGAAGATGACAGCTCTGAAAATTATTAAAATCTGATTTTCATTTCTAGTGTCCTAATCATGCGATTGATGTTTGAATACTACACCTACACAATACTTACTTACTTCCTCGGCGCTACAGTCTGGGGTAGGCTTTGGCCTCTCTCACGATTCCTCGCCATTCGTCTCTTCTATGAGTTTTCTCCCACCATCTTCCAACCCTCATAGTTCTCAGGTCTTCTCCTAAGTCTTGTAGCCATCTTTTGCGCGGTCGTCCACGTCTCCTCTTCCCTTCCATAGTCCCTGAAATTTTGTACGGTGATAAAAGGCACTACTACAATTCACCTATAGGACTTTCAAAAACCTGTTAACTACGAGTACAAAACGAACATGGCGACCAAGCGAAGTTGAAACTTGGTATTCTTTCTTCACTCATCCTCTCTACATGACCAAGCCAATCCAGACGTCGGGACTTAATAAATTTCACAATATCTTCACCTTTGATTATCTCTTCAATTTCTTTGTTTGTCCTGATTCGCCACCCTTCATCCTCCTTTACCGGGCCATATATCCTTCTTAAAACTTTCCTTTCAAAAATTTTGAGATCATTCTCATCATTTGTTGACATTGTCCACGTCTCAGATCCATAGGTCACCACTGGTCTAATAAGGGTCTTGTAGAGTTTAACTTTCAAGTTCCTACTTAACAGTTTTGATTTTAAGAGCTTAGTGTTAGCATAGTAAGCCCAGTTTCCATTCATGATCCGTTTATGAATCTCCTCTGATACAGAATTCTCACAATTTAGTATAGTATCAAGGTAACTGAAGCATTTTACATTCTCAAACTTATACTGACCAATTTCTACATTTTCTCTCGCTCTTCTATCTTTTCCCGCTGACATTTTCATATATTTCGTTTTCCTTTCATTAATTCTCATTCCCATCTTTCCACTCTTCTCCTCCAGAATCTTGAACATTTCTTTAAGAGATGCCCAGTTCCGTGCCATCAACACAATGTCATCCGCATATGCATACGCCTGCTTGGACTTGCTTATTATCGTCCCTCCCAAACCCAGTTCTTTCATAACTTCATTCAGTGTCAAGTTGAATAACACTGCAGACAATGAATCTCCTTGCCTCACTCCGGTATTCACCTCAAAATTCCTGCTAGTTTTGCCTCCTACATAAACCTTGGCCTGCGATCCTTCCATTGTCATTGCTACTAGACTGATCAACTTCTTTGGCACTCCACATGCTTCTAGGGCGTTCAACATCTTCGTTCTATCAATGCTATCAAACGCCTGTTGGAAATCAATGAATAGCAAATGCAGATCAACCCCATATTCATAGCATTTCTCCATAGATTGTCTCATAACAAATATTTGGTCAGTAGTTCCCCTTCCTGGCCGGAATCCACACTGGTTCTCGTCCAGTATTTCTTCAGCGTAGTCGCTCAGACACCTACACAATAATCTTCATGTAATAGTACATAACTCGACGACCTAAATACATAAAAATCCAACATGGCGACCATCCGAAATATTTAGACGGTTCTCAATATCTACGAATGTATTACAGCAATCAAACTGAAATTTTGTATGTTGATAGAGGCAATTAACATAAATAGGATATAATATGAAAATAGGCTCTTTAGTTCTTCACGCAACTACTTGTTACATATTGGATTCTGTCAGTAAGGTAACTTCCGATGAGTTGTGCCTCGAATACCATATTTTTCAATTTTTTGGAGGAGAATATCATGTGATACAGTGTCGAAAGCTTTTGTAAGATCTAAAAATATTCCTAGTGATGGTTTGGAGCAATTTAATTTTTCTTGTATTTGTTCAGTTGGTGTTGCAATTGCATCCACAGTACCGTACTTCGACTTTTTATAAATCCATATTGCCTTGCTGATAGAATGTCATGCTTCAGTAAAAACTGGAAAATATTGTTCTTAATACATTTTTTCAAATATTTTTGCTATTATTGTAATCAGAGATATAGGTCTATAATTTTCTATGTCTATAGTATGCCTGATTTTAAGATTGGTTTAACTATTGTTGACTTCAGTTGCTTTGGGAAATATCCTTCTGTAAATGATTGATTTATGAGATCTAAAAGCGGTTTCTGTAATGATACTACACCTACCGTTTGTAGAAAGTGAAACACCAAGAACAAGAGATGTGACCACATTGCAGTTTATACCACAGATTAAGGACATGACAATACATTATTGATTAGAAGGACAGTCCGTTACATGCGCGTTGACGGTCGATCTTGAGCACGGCGTCGCGCCGCCACGTGCTGCACTCAGAGCCGCTAGACGTCGTGGCATGGAATCATACAGCGCTTGAATACGCTGCTGGGGAATACCGTCCCACGCGGTTTGTAGGCGCGTCCACAAAGCATCAACAGTGGCGACAGGTGGACCTGAACGAACAAGTTGCCGACCGACCATATCCCAGACATGTTCGATGGGCAACATGTCAGGTGAATGGGCAGGCCAGGGAAGCAAAGGTATCCGTCGTTAAGCAAAGCAGGCTTGCACATTCCCCGCCACATGCGGGCGGGCATTGTCCTGCTGAAATATGGCGTGTGGAAAGGCCTGCAAGAGGGGCAGTGCCGCGAGCTTCCCTGATGTAACGGTTACTGTTCAGATTGCCCGCAAGAAGAACGAGGCGCGATCGCCTGTTATAGACAATTGCTCCCCAAACCATTACACCTGGTGTTTATCCGCTATGCCGCTCAACAATACAGTCTGCCTGATTGCGTTCTCCATGGCGGCATCGAACGCGTATGCGGCCATCACTGTAGGGCAGATTGAAGCGGGATTCGTCCGAAAACACTACATTTCGCCACTCAGCCTGCCAGTGTCGGCGTGCACGTGCCCATTGTAGTCGGAGACGTCTGTGATTCCCAGTCAATGGACGCCGACGCAGTGGCATGCGTGCTACCAGTCCATCCCTCAAAAGACGGCGCCACACCGTCGACGCAGACATGTCCATCCTCGTTGCAGTGCTCCAACGTCGAGCCAACACCAAGGACGACGCTGTTCTGTCCGATACGGCCATGCGGAGAAGATGGCGGTCGTCTCTCGCTGTGGTCACATTGCGTCGTACTCTACCCTGACATCGCTGTGTACGGCCCTCCTCTCTCCACTGGATCCACATACGTCTTACTGTTGACGCAGCGTGCCCTGTACGAGCCGCAATGTCCCGGAACGACAGACCCACCTCCCGCAGCCCAAGCATTCTGCCACGTTCAACCGCACTCACATGCTGATAGTCCACCCTGTGATGTCGGCGAGGCATCGTTGCACTTGCTTACACGTTTCTACTTGGTATGACGGCCTCACGCCGACAGAGCTGTGCGGATCACTGACCTGTCCGGTCCCACGGCAGAGGACACTGGAGGGACAATGTGCACGCCATCTCTCTGCGATTTCAATCACTTAGTATGGTACCGCAGGCCTACACGACTCGATCTGGGAGTGTCTCCGACCATTTCTTCTGGGTGTTTCACTTTATACAAACAGTACTGTATATTTTGTTTTATAACCTTTGCTGAAATATTATCTATTCCCATAGCTTTATTGTCACTTATGTCACCTAGAATGTTTTTCAGGTCAGTGGAATTTACAGGGGCCATGAAGCATCAACTTTTATTGTTAGTTATATTAAGTGTGTGGTTTCCGCTTTATTTTGGACATCTCGGTAGTCTCATTTATGAAATATTCATTAAATTTATTTGAAATTCGTTTGCCACTTTTGTAAATTTCATTCTGATACCTTATTTCACTAATTTGCTCTTTTTGATCAATCTCTGAGCTACCTCATTAACTATACCCCAAATCTTTTGAGGACTTCCTGACCTAGCATTTACTAAATGTCTGTAGTAATCTGTTTTTGCCCGGTTTATTAACTGATTTAATTTGTTTCTGAATTTTTTATATTTCTCTCTTAATTCTTCGTTATTTTTATTTGCCATATAATCGCGATATAATTTATCTCTAGTATTTATGGATTCTACCAATGCCAGGGTAATCCACTCTTTTCTTTTGACTCGATTTGAGTTTAACGGTTTTGTGGATTCATGGATGCAGCTTTGTATTGTGTTAATAAATGTATTTAATCTAGTATCCAAATGTCCTTCTCCCAGTTGATGTTGTTTAACTTCTGTTTTAGTTCCACATAATCTAATTTATGTCTTTGATAATTCCTAATGTTTGGTTTATTTTTCTGACAGCTAACCTGATTAAATTTTAGGCTAATTATTGTTGTATTGTGATCAGTTATTTTGCTTTCCGAGATGATAGAATATCTTCATTCGAAAGTCTGCTCTAAAGAAATGCGTGGTCAACGAATGTTTTACTAGTTTCAGTTTCCCTAGTTGTGTCATTGATCATAGATCTGAAATCATATTCATTAAGAAGGTTATATAATCATCTGAGTCTTGATTTCCGAATAAATTAATATTCATGTCACCAATTATTAATTCATTCTCTAGCTGACAATCTGTTTTTATATAGTTATTTAAATTCTCCAGAAATAATGTTTGGTTGTATTTTGGTGGTTTGTACACCCCTATTATTGCTATTTTGTTGTCGCTTTTATTAACAACTACTCAAATAAATTAGAAATATTTAATATGCTACACACTTAACTTCATGCTGTAATACATCTTTTATCATGATGACTACTCCATCATTCTGATTTATTGCCCTTTCATTAGAGTAAGATTTATAGCAGCTATGTTTAGTAACATTTGCGTTATTCAATTTCCACGTTTCCGATAAGACCACAACATCAAATATATTTTCATAAGCTTTCAGAGTAACATCTAAAAGCTATTCTTGTGTTTTGCTAGACTTCTAATATTAGTATGGATTACTTTTAAACTATTGAAATCTTCTTGTCCATCTAAGAAGTGTTTACACTCACCCATACTCTTCCCCACCTCTGACTGAATTTGATATTTTACATAACCATCTACATATGTGTTCATACAATTGAATGAGGAAAAGTATTTAGTGTTAGCGGTCAAGTTCTTGTGAGATATCTTGGAAGGAGGGATAGAGCGGAATTCAGCTGTTGAGGGGTGGAAAGAGGTGGTAAGCAGTGAACAATTATGCGAGAGAGAGATAGACAGATTTGCTAGAAGAAAGATCTTGTGGTGAGGGTTATCTTGAAGGGTGTACCAACTCTTGCTTACTAAAACAAACTATAGCTGTATGTTAAGATGTCTTACTTTAAGCTTTGGGTAACTCACACATCTTTGTAACATGGTGCTTGCTGCCATCTGTTTTCTTCACGTAAATTACGCCACCGTAAGTCCATACGTTGGATTGTTGAAATCTTGCAATTCCCGCCTCCAGAATCGCTAGTCATGTGGCTGTGAGATCTTCCCCGATTGTCACTGGGGTACCTTTTATGTGTTTCTTGTTTTTAAACAATTCATGTCAGATTTTGCCTCCTTTGGTATTGCTCCAGTTCATCGTGCTTACAGTTGCTTTCTGATTTGAGATCCTCGATTTCTTTATCCGGTTGTTTTATCTCAACTTTGAGGTCCTCACAAAGATTCACGTTGAATTGGATAATTTCTTCAAGTTTTTTTAATACACATTCCGTGATCTTATCCACTGCAGTACTTACAACTAGGTCCACAAATGCTTTTGACTGCAAGGATTCCTCCATCACACGCCGTACTACTTCCTCTAGGGAGTTGGTAGAACTGGAACTGTCGTTACCTTTCTGCTGCTGCTTGCTCTTCTTAGAAGACATTTCACTTTTTAGTTTTTACTATTTACGTAAACTAAGTGATGATGAGTGTGAAATAATCTCACCAGCTAAAACTTGTATACTGAATGTTTCACGCTATACCTTTTTTTCCTCTCAACACTGCCTTTACACCTGCCAAGTACACAATTTCCTATAGAGTTCCTCCTCGCTGTCACTTTCAATGGTACCATCAAAACCTCAACCTTATCTACTGTGATAGACCCAAATTGGAGAGGAGTCGTAGAGGAATGAAATGTACAACGCTAAAAGACATTTTAAATTTTATTGTATCCCATTTTTAGGCATGTTACATGTGTACATTTTCTCAGTCACATTTGGTTCTTACAACAACACAGGATGAAACAAGACTTTAAAAGAAGTAGGTTGACTACTTAGATGGTTGATGGCGCGCTGTTAAGTGGCCACCCGACCCCCATAACACTCCAGCTCAGGATATTCTCTTTGGACGATCGAGCCAATCCCTGGTTGATGACGTGCTGTAAATGTCCACAGAATTACTCATGGCAACTGTGAAATTTCAATGTATACAACGGTGAAATGCACAATTTACTGTATCTCATGTAGTTGTGTCACAAAGTTGATATTGCAAATAAATACCATACTATGTTGAATAAAGTGGTGAAGGGGCAACGCGATATCTTTTGCGACATGAAGAATGCCCTCAAAGCCAATAATGGCACATTTAACAACATATACAGACAGGAGAATTCAGAATAGCAGCAGCCCCCCACCAAGCAGGGTAACAACTTCCCAAGTACCGTATTATATTGCTACTGTACAAACATACCTGTAGATCAGGCTCTTGCAATGGCTGCAAGAACACTCACTTAATCGTGAGCTGGCCATAAGCAAGCTGTCGGTACGTACACACACACACACACACACACACACCCTCACTGTAACACAGGCAGAATATGGGAAGACTACAGCAAGCCATTAATGTTTATAGCTACAGACAGTCTCTCTATGGATAATATTATTCTGCATTAAAACAAATGCCACATACCGCAGATTGATCACTCGTGCATTTCTTAAAATACTAGTGTATTAATATACACCTACAGCCTAGATCAACTCAACCTGCTGTCGATTTATTGATGAAAGCATGCAGAAACCAACTGATAAGAAGCAAGAGGCTACAAGTTACACAGTTTTATGTAATCGAGTAAGATGCAACTCACAGCATTATAGTGTAGTGAAAAATAGCAATACATTTGGAAAGAGTTTTAACAAGAGCATGAAACATGAGCAATTGAAGGAGGAATGGAAGAACACACATTTTTGAGGCATTGCGAAATATAGTGCATATAATGTGCGGGTAGTTATTCTATGCTCTGTTTAGCAGCCTATGCTCTGTGCTAGGAAACTACACTGCCATGGTGCATATGAGGAGGACTACAACAGTACAAGTTGATGTACAATGAATGAGCACCCAAAAGGAGCTACAAGCCATCATATACTACTCGATGTACTCCTATGCTTTTACATACAAAGATCAAGTTGGCCGAAGCCTTGCAGGGTTATCAGTAATAGAGTACCTGCTTATTTTTAAAGCAAGTTGGAGGACATATATATTAGTATCTTCAAGCATGTACACAATAAATATTAACATATAGCAAATAAACAATCAAACATTCTTTGTCAACTTGGTTCATGGTGTAGTGACGTCCTAGTTCGTGAACCATGGCCAACGGCTGAGTGGCCTAGTAAGTGGTCCTGACAGTCCTGGATACCAGTTACTATGGAATAGGTGTGAATATCATGGGCATATTCAGAGTCGTGGCCCTCCTTGTGTTCAGGTGGCTAGGACTACCCAACTCACTTGTTTCTAACCTTCAGCGCTCAATGACTCATTAGTTTATGCGAGGCGGAGAAGTGATTGGTCGTTAATAGTTGAGATCGTTCTTCACAATTAGCATACAATCATACAGTCATACAGCTTAGATCATTGCCGGCCATATAACAATCCACATAAAAACCAAGCAATGTTTTAAGTTACTACAATGGATAGCGCTGATAACACGTGGACTGAACATGTATGACTAGTATTCAGAACAACTAACAGAACGCAGCACGAGCGCACCACAGGCAAAGGATAAACATAGCTTTTACACGGAACGGTCAGTCCGCTGGAGATACGCAGCGGAATGGGACCACAATGATCAGCTCTTAAAACCAGGTACGTTGACATAACTCCATTACTTCCAGTGCATTTGTGTATTTTTGTAACTGTGTATTTGCCTCAAGAGACATTGCAATACAATTAGGCCAATAGTTTAAATAGGAACGGTTGATTTAGAACAATAATAACGAAATAGGCAGACAATTTCAATACTGAAATTATTCATAATAATTCAATGGACATTAGGAAACATACTTAATCCACATTAATAATAATAATAACAATAACGAAACAACCATAGAAATGTATTATTATACTGTCCGTAAATAGTTGCCACGTTGCACAAGTTTTTACAAACTTATGTACCGTAATATAAATATTGTGTAGGCCTATATTTATTTGTGTTTAAGTCTGATTCATAAACATCGTACACTAGTTAAGCCTAAGTGATTAGGATCTGAGGATGAACGCGTGACGTTCGAAACATGTCATCCAATTAAGTAGGTATTTGTACATAAAAAGCGTGTTAGTTTGTAGGGTATGTAAATACCGGTACTTGTTTCCCGCCTAAAGTAATTGGGCACAATTCGTGTTGACCGACTGAAAAGCTTTCTTTATTAGAATTAGGCAACACTGAAAAATGGCTTCTATCACTACAATTTCTAACCTGAGGTGAAACTGAGGGGCCCTGTGTAAGTAAGGCTAGCAACCTGCTTCACTTGTACTTTCTAAACCTCCTAAAAATGTCTTGAGCAAGCCTCAGACCTATGGGAGTGATGGAATTCTACTCCCATCTGATAGGTCAGTGACTCCTTGGAAACTAACAGGCAATCGATCTGGTATTCGATGAGGTGCTATACTATCGAGGGGGGTTATGGAAGGAAGAAAGTAGAGTTAGCTGAGTCAGCAAGTAGGATGGGATTGGATATTGTAAGGATTAGTGAAGTTCAGATAAAGGGAGTAAGTAGGAGATTTACAAGGTATACCTGTCAGGTGTAAATTGAGTCATGGCGAAGTGGGAAGAAGGGCTGTACGTCAAGAGAAACATACAACATAACATAGTTTCTGTGAGGTACGTAAATGAACGATAATGCGGATAGATTTGGGAATGTCAGGAAATCTGTTTCACTGTACGCTCCTTGTGAAGTGGTGGATCAGGACTAAGTAGGCACTGAGTGATGTGGTAGTGGGAGTTAACAATAAGGATAGTGTAGTACTGATGGGGGATTGAAATGATAGGATAGGACATAGAACTGAGGGGTATGAGAAGGTAATGAATGGGTAACTGGGTGAGGATAGGGAAGCGAACATCAATGGGAAATGTTTACTGGACTTCTGTTCTATCATGGGGTTATCCATTGCGAACTCATTCTCGAAGCATAAGGAGATTCACATATTCACATGGGAGGGTAGGGGAACCAGGTCAATAATAATAGACTATGTCATTACTGATTTTGAATTTAGAAAATTGACAAGGAATTTCAGGGTATTCCGGGCCTTTTTTATGAAAAAGACCACAAACTGATCTACTGTGAATTAAGCATAGTTAGACCTAAAGTGCAGAAAGTGAGGGCAGTTTGCAGATGGATTAGGGTTGAAAATCTCCAGGATAAAGTTGAGGACGGGAACAGGATCACAGTTCAGGAAGCAGAAAGGGGTAAATAAACTGCAATGTCACAAAACGGGAGGGGTAGATAAAATTCGGTCAGAAATGGTAAAGTATAGTCGGAAAGCTTGGATGAAATGGTTGCATAGGATTTTCGAATTGGCATGGGATTTGGGAAAGGTACCCTCGGATTGGACAAAAGCAGTACCCGTCCTCATTTATAAGCAAGGTAACAGAAAAGATTGCAATGATTATAGAGGCATTTCTTTGACAAGTGACCCGGGCAAAGTGTATTCAGGTATCGTAGAAAAGAGAGTTCGAACATTGGCCGATAGCAAGATGGAAGAAAACCAGTGTGGCTTCAGACCACAACGAGGATATCAAGATAAAATTTTAGTATGCGCCAAGTTATTGAGAAATACTACGAGGGGATTAGAGAGTTGTGTTTGTGTTTTGTTGATTAGAGAAGGCGTACGATAGAGTACCCAGGGAGAAGATGCTGATCATCGTGAGGGATTATGGTATCGAGGGAAGGCTGCTACAGGCAATCAAAAGTATTTATGTTGATAATCAGGCTGCAGTGAGAGCTGATAGTAGGATGAGTTCCTGGTTCAAGATTGTTACAGGAGTCAGGCAAGGTTGTAACCACACACCACTACTGTTTATTTAATATATGAACCATTTTCTGAAGAACATACACTGCCTGGGTGGGATTCAGTTAGGTGGAAACTAGGTAAGCAGTCTGGCCTATGCTGATGACCTGGTTGTAATGGTGGTTTCCGTCGAAAGCTTGCAAGCCAACATGTTAAAACTTGAACAGAAATGTAGGGAGTAAGGTATGATGATGAGCATTTCAAAGACGAATGTTATGGCGATAGGAAAGAAATGCAAGAAAATAGAATGCCTGATAGGAGGAAGTAAATTAGAGCAGGGGGAACATTTTAAGTACTTGGGCTGTGTGTTCTCTCAGGATGGTACAGGGCGCCCGAGAATGTTCTCCACAGTGGGTACGTGCAGCTGTGAGTGGTTGAGTCATGAGTTTTAGTTGGCTGCACTGCACTGTGTCCTTCAAAGCGGGACTTCCCCGTGTGAGCTGTCGATGTGCATCGCGATAAGCGCGCGAGCCTGCAGGTCTTCAGCGTGTATTACAGTCAGCGAACGTTCGGATGGATTATTATTGGAAGAGTGCAACAGTATACAGGCGGTAATGTTTACTACTGAAGAGAGAGTTTTTTTTTTTTTTTTTTTTTTTTTTTTTGTGGAATACGTTTTTCGCGAAGGCGATCGGTTTACAGAAAATGTAAAATTAAGATTTCAGGCGCGGTTTCCTAATTCAAAGTGTCCAAACCGTGATACCATTCGGGATTTGGTAAGTAAATTTCGTGTGACTGGCTCAGTTCACGATGTACCGGGAACAGGCAGGCCTACGCTTTCAACAGACGAAAAACTTGATGAAATCTCCGATATAATGCTGCGAAACCCAAGTAAATCAACACGAAAATTAGCTCAACAAACAGGAATCTCCAAGTCGACAGCACATAAAGCTGTAAGAGACAAGCTTCAGTTGTTCCCTTATAGTGGGCGATGTATGGAAGATAGACATATGCTCTCGCGGACTTTTTTGTAGAACTTTTCATGCTGAACAATTCTTACACTCATAGTATTTAGGTATTTCTAACGGTTTGCCCAGCTTAAGCTTACAAAGCGCTCGGACAACAGGTTTTTTATCGACTATTCCACTAAAATCGTTACTGCTCGGCTTCCTTTGACCATAAATAAATTATTTTCTACAGAAATCATACCCGATATATCCTTTACAGAATGGTGAAAACCGCATCAAAATCTATCCAGTGGTTCTTGAGTTTACCAGTAACATCCAAGAAACGGGGACTTTGATTTATACTAAGTAGAGATGATGCAAGCGGCAGCCGTGTTACCAACGTAACTGCTGTAGCTAGCTCTCGCAGACGCATGTAGGCGCTGCAGAGAATATTCCTGGACTCACTGTAGTATGGGGAAGGAAATAAAGTCTAGGTGTAGAAAAGCCAATGCATTGAGTTCTCAGTTTCGATCTACAGTATTCTGCAAGAAAGAAGTTAGTGTAGCGATGAAACTCTCCCTACATCGCTCAGTAGTGCTGGATGGAAGTGTGAGCTGGGTAGATTCAGGATATCTGATACATAATCTAGAGGAAGGTACTCGTAAAGAGAAGAGATAAAGGCTAAGTTAGAAATAAACACGCTAGATGAAGTTGTGCGTATGAGCCGACTCAGATGGTGGGGTCATGTGAAGAGAATGGGGAGGAGAGATTACCTAAAATGTTAATGAGTTCTGCTGTAGAGAATAAGAGAAGCAAGAGGTAGAAGTAGGAAGCAATGGTTGGATTCAGTGTCGAATGATTTCAAAGTGTGAGGTGTAGACGCAGACGAGGCCGCAGTGCTAACTGGTAATAGGGGATCATGGAGGTGACTTGTTCGCAAACAGAGGCTTGCAGATTAGACTGGACGCTGATTGCCAAAACAGTTTCAAATTAAAATGTATGTAATATATTTGAAAGTGTCATTAATTTAATGTTTTTCGATCGCAGAGTCATTTTCTTTAAGATGTTCAGATACCAATGCACTGCAAGCATATCCTGCAAACGATACTGAACACTGTTATTTTTCCCTGCTATCACTTCGAGGGGAAAATAAGTGTTCAGTATCGTTTGCGGAAAATGCTTGCAGTGCATTAGTACCATACGAGATGAAAGCAGACTAATATCGATCTTCCTGACAATACTAGGTGGGTTGCATAAAACAATATTATTAGGGGCACTGATTCACCTGGTATAGTTGCCTCACTTTCCTTGATAACGTGCGCCTTTGAAATCTAGCTGCACGGGTATGTTTACATTCCATGGCACCTGGGGCCAAGACTTTGCCAGCGTGAGGCACAGCGTTGTCAATTTTCCACCGTACCCGCTGAGGGCAAGCAGCAAGACTGGACATAACTACTGTATGTGCAGATGTGCAGTATTGGACACTGATACCTGTCGGAGACACAAGCTAGCCACCAGGGCGGGAGCCGGGAGTGGAGTGATAGAGGAAGCATTCTATTGGTCAACAACCGTCGGCTATTGGTCACTAGCGAACAATGGTTATTGTCGGCGCGTGCTACTATTTTACGATTGAGTCGCCGCTCGTTAACGAGGAAAGTGAGGGAACTATATATACTGTGTACGCAGTATATCACTTTCTTGTGGACATGATAACTATCATCATTTTTCACCAATCACTTTCATATTTGCACATAAAATAAAAACCTTTCAATATCTCGGTCGAGTTCGTTAATGGAAAAAAATCGAACCAAGGGGGTGGAAATGGGGGGCCTTTTTGGAAAAACAAAATATATCGCTATAACTTTCTTAGTATCTGAAATATCGAATCCATTCAAATCTCATACTATTTCTCGTATAAGGCCCAAAAATTATCTCCGTAAAGTTTTCTGATAGCACCAACCATTGACCAAAGGGCTGGGAAAAATGGAGTTTTGAGAGAGAAAGAAATCATACCTCCGTTAATAGCCACAACATCAAAACCGCGAAAAATGGTCAACCGTCCTCTAACAATTACCTAAAACGTTTGACTGAAAGAATTGTTGATATTACCTGCCCTTATGCCAAGGGATGAGCACTTTTTTTCCGAATGATAAGAAGGTGGGGTTTCTCGTATGCTAAACATGTGGAACTTTTGTAGGTTACCTTACAACAATGATAACAACTTTGTTTCTTGGACACACAAAATTGTGAAATTAATAAACCAGTTATACAATATTCCAATGTATATTGTGTTAAAATTTGGATTCGATCTGATGACGGGTTTTTGAGATAATAATTCTTAAATATGACACATGGTTGAAACACGCTTAAAACGTGCACTTTTTGTGTTCCAACTGCGATAAAAAATATTAAAATATAAATTAAAAATTCCAAACCTACATGAACTAACGTAAAATAGAACGACGAAAATGATGATGTTATTGGATTTTATGTAGGTCTATTGGTTACTTCACAAACAACCTTCAAACTCGAGTGCGCATAATACTTTGGTCGACAGTAGTGCAGAGGTGGTCAGCTGGGCACCCGTTTACCCTGGTCCAATGCAGCCGGGAGGGCGTAAATGCGGGCGGCTTACCAGCATGCATACGCCACAGTTTAGTGAGACGAAGCGAGAGAGCGTACCCAGTTGAACCGGGCAGGCATTGCGAGTAGTGTGTCATACCGGGATGCGATATTCAGGGGCGGCAGGTTCAATCTAACACTGTTTTATTATTGACAATGTATTTACATTAAATTTAAAAAATGCAAGCATTCATGTGTGTACATGATGATGTATAGGTAGGCTTGCCATACGTCCCGGTTTGACCGGGACAGTCCCGGTATTTTGCTCTTGTCCCGGTGTCCCGCCCGGTTTTATCAATGTCCCGGAAAACGGTTGTAAGACGTAAGAAGTAATGAAATTATGTGTTTAAGAATCTTTTATGAATGGGTTACTTTTCAACAATCAACATCTTTGAATATCGCGCACAGCGTCAAAGAGGTCAGAAGTAGACTATAGTTAACTCAATAATTAATTCTTTTTTTAGTTTGACAAAAAAGTTTTTTGAAATTGTTTTTGTAGTTAGACAAAAATTTGTAGTTTTTTTAAATAAGAATTAGTAATTGTTTAATTAAACACTTTTATGAAGTATTTTAAATTACATTTTATTAACACTTATTTCTAGATGGTAGACCTGAAAAAAATATCATTAAAAAGGAAAAAATATATATTTTTATGTAGCAAAAATTCTTTATTTTTATTTTTAAAAGGTGTGTAGAACTAACAATTTAGGGTGCCAGATTCTTCCCTCCCGCCACTTGTGAGGCTTAAAAAAGGCTTAAAACTCACCATTTTGCTTCTAATTTTAAAAAATTCCCGGCGGAGGATCCCCGAACCCCCGCTCTGCTAGGGAGTATTCAATACCTTTCAGAACCCCCGGTAAGACCATCCCATATTAATGTGTCCCGGTTTCACTTACCAAAAATATGGCAAGCCTATGTATAGGCCTACTGTATGTCCCACGTTTTGCTGTAAGCGGGGGAATGTCTGGACAAATACTACCTAGGTACTACTGGTGTGCAGTCGAAGAACGGCCCTCAGACGGCTATTTGTCATTTGTGATCGATGTCTCGATTTGCAAAGCTTTAAAGCGGAGAAAAGTTGTTCACATAAATATGTAGAACCAAACATGCATATTATAGCTGCCGCCCAACGTTATATTTTTTAGCTATCTCAGAATGTCCACATACTAAACATTTAGCACGTTCTCCAATTGGCACAAGAAAGCCACTGCCCTTCCCATTGGGATTCTTGTTGCATGCTATTTGCACTAGAACTTGATCTCTTCTCAGTTGACTCCATATTCGTAGCACCAGCTTTCACTGCAATAACGCAATCGATTGGTTTATGCTACCAAGACTGAACCCAGCTACTTTGTCCGCTCGCCACCCGTGCACGGAACGGGCGCCCACTTGGCGAAATGCCCGATTTGAGCAAGCCTGTACTAGTGGATCCGTGCGAGAACTCTCGCGTGTGTATAAACCATCCGCCCGGCTTAACTGTTATGCGGGCTCGACGCGACACAGTTCCGGCAGGGGCTTATCGTTTTGATTATTTGTTCAAACGCACTTTATAAACAAATAAATATATTTCCGTTGACTTTTCAAGAAATGCAATATATTTTCTGTACTATTGACACGATTTGGAAGATTTTGGAGCAAACTACACCTTCGAACTCCCTCTGGTTTAAGAGCTTGAGGTTTGTGAAACATACACCTTAGCGTTGTATATACCGGGTGAATCAGCTGCCCATAATAATACTGTTTTATAAAGCCCAACTAACGCGTATTGTCATAAAGGCCGACATTTCTCTACTTGCATCCAGTATGGTACTAGTCCACTGCAATCAGAGAAATGAATCGTTCATTTCAGAAGGGGGCAAGTGACAAAATGCCATTTCGAGAGAAACAAAGAAAACTTAAAATCTCATACACAGATTTTTTTATGGATCTTAAAAACACGAATGTGTTTATGTATTTGTAACGTAATAACACAAATTACAGTATATTTGTTTTACTCGTACTTTTTTCATCGTGCAAAAAAAACTTAAAACTTTGTACTTGACACCTTTCTGCAATAAAGAAGTAGAACACTGATATGCTGTTAGGAAAACTGAGAAATATTTTACGGTTTTGTAATGAAAACGAATTGTATACAAGAAAGTTTATATATATTATTAATGCAAGAAAACCATTATTGTAACCAACGAAACCTGTTTAAAATGGCTGGTACTTTCTTTTGACCTGATCAGTCTGAAAGTTCAAAGCCATACATTATCTGGTAGGTAGTACACTGATGTATTCTCCTTATAATTCCACAGCACATTCTGCATCCGTCATAGTAGTGTAATGATTTTACTGAGATTTGAATATTTTCCTGAAGGGATGTGGAAGAACCACAGCAAAGTTCCACGTTGAGATCAAGATACATGGGTTTATATAAGTAATTGTTGGGCGCCATTGGGTCCATCACCATGTGAATACCAAAATACATTAAATTCACATATACCACGAGATATATGCCACGCAGACTCTTTTTCTCAGATCGTGGGGAAACTATGTTTCTCACCAGAATAATACTCGTTTCAGGGAAGTTGTTCGACTTATAGCTATTTCTATCTCCTGAAAGGGAAACATCGTGCATGAATTGCAAGATAAAAAAGATTGTAATAGAACAAAAAGCAAGATATGATAATTAATAATAATAATAATAATAATAATGATATATGGAAGTTACTTTTAACGTGTAGACATAGAAAATGTGGAAATGAAGTTCTAATATTAAATTTATTACCAAAGCTAAGAATTTAAGTTAATTGCCCAAAAAAGATTTACGTGAAAGAGAGACTTGTGAAATCTGGTCAGCTCGCTCACTACAGACGCCGTCTTGTAGATTCATCTTACTCAAAGCCGAGTAAACTTGTAGTTCCCAGCTGGTTGAAGTCATTCTTCCTCTCGTATACGTGAAGCCGCGTTGGTATCGTAGAATTTAAATTTTATTTGAGTGTGATGAAATACTGACTTCGTAAATCACATTAATGAATAAGGCCAAGAACACGACCAAAGTCATTGCATGTCTAGACAGGATGTCTAACATACGATCAGACTAGCAATTTACTAACAGTGCCGAAGCAAAAAGATAAGTTTCTAGTCCATAGATGAAGTTTTCAGCTGGTTGCTGAAGATGTAGACTGAGCTTATAGACCAAGCTCAAAGACAAAGCTTAAGGACGATACAAATGGACCTCGAGTTCCGCCGTGTCAGCCTATTTATTACTTTAAACAGACCCCCTCTTCGATTCCACCTCCAAGAAGTCTTCCCCAGTACAACTTCCAATCAGATCATCGGTTGACATGACAACAGTTGTCTTCTTCAAATTTTTAACATAATGCCTTACTGTAATAACAGGCCGAAAGTTGACTCCTTGTCTTTTCTGTACTAAAATATGCGTCTACCCATACAGAACATGATCCCGTAAATAACTAATTTCATCATATTTTGTCACTTGACCCCTTTCTGAAATAAACGATTCAAATATCGACATTCCTGATAACAACGCTAGTTGGGCTGCATAAAACATTACTATTAGAGGCAGCTTTCTTTTTTCGTGTGGCCTCCTGTGAGGCCGAGTGCAGGTCTTTCTAGTCGACGCCCGTAGGTGACCTGAGCTTCGGGATGAGAGATGGAATGGATGAAGATGAATGAAACTGGGCAAGGATGTCGGTATAGGCAGCTGATTCACCTGCTATAGGATGATGATGATGATGATGATGATAATAATTAATAATTGCTTGAAAGCTAAGGAAAACAGACTGAGCAACTGTGAGGCAGCTACCACCACCTGTACGGTAGGAACATTGTTTATGAACGTCCACGAGTGTTGATAGTGGGAAATCTTAACTCTTGCGCCATGATAAGTACCTTATCACTGCTTGCAGGGACCAGGTGGCGATGTGTGTTGTATTCAGAGACATAACGTCTAGGTCTATATCATTTTCAGTTCATGACAAGGATGATAACGCAAGTGAATAAAGCTACTAACTCAGCAATATTTGTCTAGGTTTATGCCGTGTCTTGTGTGGGGTTTCCCCTAGGAACACCAAGCTGGCTCATCCGTGGGCTCTTGGTGTGCATGCCCGGATCCCCACAGGATTAGCGAACTGCGCGCTACCTCCCTTTTTTTGAAGCTCACCTGCGCTTCTTTACTGCGAGAGCTAAACGTTCAAGCAGACTTAACCTCCCTATGAAGGCCTCCAAAAAGATGGTATATAAAAGATATAAAAGATATAAAAATACAAACTTCTACAACAACAAAAAAAGAAGGGAGATAGAGAGTAAAGAGTACCCGGTATTCCAAGATTTGATTTAGGTTGTAATGTGAAAATTATTTTAGAAAATCATAATAAACAAGCATTAATTTATTTCTTGGAATAGAACAATTATTAAAAGAATTGATGTACGGCTTCATTGCGTCAGTCATTTCATGAAGTGCCCAATCAACAGACGCCGGATCTTCATGAAGTGCTTCGGCTGATAATGTAAAATCATTTCTTACACTATCTGCCTAAATCGGTCCGTAACTTCATGAAGAAACGCGTCAGATGGTATTACTGTATATTACAGGTTTTTTTTTAGCGTATGGCTTTTAGCGCCGGGAGTGTCCGAGGACATGTTCGGCTCGCCAGTTTTGTAGCTGCTTCGAGACGGACACCCAATGGGTGAGCTACAAGTACCGTTGGGGAGGAAAGTTGGAAGGGAGGGTCGAGGAGTTGGAAGGTAGCGACTGTGGCCTATAGGTAGGGACCAACCCCGGCATTTGCCTGGAAGGGAGATGGGAAACCACAGAAGACCATCTTCAAGGTTGCCGGTGGGGGGATTCGAACCTCCTCGCCTCCCGGATGTGAGTGACTGCCAACAGTCATGCCGCAACGACCTCGGCTAACTCACCCGGTGTATATTGCAGCGATAAGGCACTTCATGAAGAGCTGACATAGCCTATGATGTAAAAAGGTACGGTTGCACTATCTGACGCATGGTTTCATGAAATGACTAAGTTTCGCCGTCAGATAGTGTAATTCATTTTGCACATCATCTGACGGAAATCCAGCCCGTCACTTCTTGAAGTAGCGGCAGCGGTGATCACGTGTGAGGGAAATGTGATGTCCAAGAATAAATTGGATAAACCTGTGGACACTAAAGGACTGTTATTTCCTCATAAAGTAAACACTGTGACATATGGTACAAATGTATAATGGTCAGGACCTCATTTATCCCCTAAATTCCCTCCCCAGCATCTTGGCCTCGCGCCTAGAATGAGTATTATGCTACCGTACTGTGAACGGAAGAAGAAAGTCGTTCAGATTTGATGCATTTTGTTTTTAAAACATGAGAGATATATAACCGATGGTATACTATGTCTTGGTTTCGCTGTTCCACCCTATAAAACAGCAAGAACTAACTCAATTACGGACGCGAAAAAACATATTTTGTACATCTCTTAGCAGCCAACCCCTCGAATGAAGTTGTGTTCTCGGGGTATGGTGTTAACTTCCGGACCACTACGTGGTGGGTTCGAACCCCACTGTTCCAGTATTTTTTGTTAAGTCTGCACATTTTTATATAGTTCTGTTGTTGCGTTGTTTTATTATTGTTATTTGCTTGTATATTTATTTCAAGGGCTATGGACATCTTGGTCATCAGCCCAGAGTATTTCGGTGGATGTTTTCTGATAACATGTGTTTGTGTGATGACTGAAGTAGTGAGTGTAGCTGTAATGGGTAAAGAATTTGGGAAGGTATCCCGAGACTTGAAATAAAGTACCATCCCGGCATTTGCCGAGAGGGTGTGTGGAAAGACCTGGGGTAGAACGCCGCGGGATTCGAACCAGCATATACTCGTTAAGTAGCCTTATGAAATCAACTATCGTTACCAGGGATAGAAACTTAATTATGGTCTGAGGATTGAATCGGGGTACACTTAGCCTCGGGAGATAAAACTGAGAAGAGGCGGGTTCGATTCCTACCTTAGCCATCCTGGAAGTGGTTTTCCGTGGTTTCCCCCTCCCCCTCTAGGCAAATGCCAGTTCCTAACTTAAGGTCACGGCCGCCTCCTTCCCAATCTTAACCTGAACTACAAATACACACACTACTACAAATACCAAAATAACACAGATTCACAGATTATCAGACTGTTTCTACACACTCCCAAGTACACAGGGCGGAATGACCACGATGTCGAAATACCTCAACTGAAACAACATCATACTTCGTCTATTGTCTCTCAGCGCGATACTTAGTTTAATGTCGCAAGAAGTAAGACGGGCATACACAAAATCTTTACGTTTGTTTGATTTAGTGGAGGGTTCACCTTCGAGCAAAATCTCGAATTTCAACCTATTTATTATAGACAGAAATATTTGAAAGAATGATTCTACTTTCTTCTTCATTGTGTGCATCTTACCTGTTATCGTTCCAGTTTTGTTGTTAATTCATTTGGGGTACTTGGAACACCTCGGTCATTAGCCCCGTTTGATTGGGTGTGAATTGAACTTATATTTATGTCATGACTGTAGGGATAGGGAAGGGGTAGGCACCCCGGGACTTGAAGTAAGGTACTATCCCGGTATCTGGGTGAAGGGAGTGTGGAAAAGGCACGGGGAGAAACCACACTCAGGATCGCCGGGGTTTGCACCTATGATCTCCCGACTTCACACTTGCTGCAGCTACCTTCGTGGCCGGGGTGCAAGATTTGTACGAACAAGGCTACGTCACGGGACTCATTCCAGTTTCAACGGGCTTGCGGATGATGTACAATCAATTTCTATATGGCAGGTGGTTTCAAGGCCAAATGCCCTTCCTGACGCCAAACTAATGAGATATTGATTGAAACTGGACCAAGAGATTGAACGAAGCGGTCTGTGGTCTATTAAAAGGTACCGTCCAAGCATTTGCCTAGAGTTTAAAGTGGGAAAAATCATTTTATTGACCGCTGTAAGAGGACTTTGAACCAGGTCAAATCCGCATTGCATCTGCATGCGCATCTTCGACAAGAGGATCGATCGCTCATTGAGATCGACTAATAAGTGACCGCTCTGGAACAGCGCTGAGTTCGTCTGCATGCGATATCATCTCTTTGGAGTACCCTGATTTGGCTTGATTTGGCTGGCAAATTTATTTTCAAGAAATTTTCAGCCCTAATATTTATGGAAAATATAATTATCTGGAATCATTATTTGGTATTTTTTTGTGATTATTAAATATTTTTGGATTAAGGTATGACCTCGCAGAGATGCGAACCGGAATATTAATTGAACTCCTGACTCGAGTGGTGACGACATGAGTTCCGACGGTTACCCTGGCTGACACTCGATTTGGTGAAGTCTCGTGGTCGAGACGCGTTTTTGTACTGCGTGGATTGAAAATGTAATTACGTTCATATCAGAGATGTATCTGAGTGAAAAGTTGTGTAAAGTGTGCATCCCTGCTTGGTTTAAGGCAGGAGTACGTAATTCGCGCTTACGGACTAACAGTGAGGCAATATTTGCCATTTTCTGCATTTTTAAACGAGTTGAAAGAACTCAGGACTCTCATGCGACCACATGGCCGCTAGCACGTGTTGTAATTGTGAGGCTAATACCACGCCTACGTTTGAATCTTCAGTAGTATCATTCTATTTAAAGTGCAGAGAAGGATCTGAAAAATACTGTGAATTCATCGAACCGTGGATGGTCGTGATAACATGCGATCACGTGCAAGGTGAATTATTAAAATTATACCAGTTTTGAGCAAGTTCATACCATTCTAATGGTATCTGTAACTCCTTTTGTGGCGTGTATGGTCATTTTTGCATTATTGCCGCATCTGTGTAACGCCAGTGATTGCCAGTATTGATTAATTATGCCAAGCTAAAAAATCAGTGAACACGCTACTGCGACAAAATGTCAACATTATGGAATCGAAGCCCAGTCCACCTGAAACCATATCCTTTACTAGCACATGGAGTTAATATGGAGTAGGAAACCATGACTTGGGAGGGCGGAGGATTTTATTTGCCTGGAGCTCTTAATATAAATAGCTAGGATGGACGCCATTACTCACCTATTTGACCCAGGCGAGGCTCGAACAAATACCAATACAGCGATATGTAAGTGAAACGACATGCTTTACTAAATGTGGTGTAAGGGTTGGACATATGAGTCGAGTAGTTTACATGGTCTTACTGAGCACATTCTCATAGGCAGGCAACTTGTATTAGTTATAAGCAGGCCACAATGATTATCGTATCATTTTAAGCAAGCCCGGAGGAAGGCAGTTTTGTGAATAAATTGTGTGTATCCTTTTTCTTGCGAGCCGAGTGTCAGGCCGCCTGTTGTACAGTTTGAAACGCTAGGAAGCTACGTTATAATAGCCCGGTGGGACGGGAAGGCTACCACATGTTTGCCAAGGTTATGTAATAGGACTGTTTGGAGCGGAATGCACCGCTAGCTTAGTTCATAGGAAAACTTTCGTATGCAATTTATTTTGATGGCAGTGGAGAGAATGTGGACTGGCTGTAACCAGCTGTAAACCTGTTTTGAAGCCACATGGACTAGTTAGAGTGTAAGATTTCTTTTGTTTATTTTTTGACTTTGCAGACGACTGAAACGACAATGTAAATTAATTTTTGTTAGCGAGATATCACAGGTTCGAGAGAGGTCTTGTCTGGAAGCTTATTGAAACTTATTTTGAAGTAAAGCTAATGCATTTTACTATACATGGTATAATTACCATGTAATTGGATCTGATTTTCATGTTCATGAGTGAACAGATTTTTTTTTTCAAGCATTAGATTTGAGTCCATGAATGGGTCTGGGGAGCTCTTGGCTTTAATGTGAAATTACAATTAGTGCTTGTTGAGGGCACTATGACTGGGGACAATTGTGTAAATTAGTGAATCATGTTATTGTGCTGTCTGGCAGTGAACACTTTAAGGGAGGCTTTATTGCTCGTGTTTCTGAGCTGATATGATATGTTTGCCAGCTACATTGAATGCTTTTGTCTTGTCGACTGATGATGGAGGCTGACGAGCCACCATGTGTTATTGACACGCACTTAAGGGTGCACATGAGTTGAGTGAATTGAGATTCACAGTTTGTTGGGGTATTATTAGCTGTTCTCTCCCTCACAGATAGCTACACTGGACACGGTTAATGGTCACTAAAAATTGCAATGATACTTTAAGGAGTAATGACAAATTAAATCAGAAACTAATAATAATAACATGACAGGATTTTATTTTCTGGAACTAAATGTGAACTAACTAATTATAAAATCTAATCATAATGAAACTCTAAACTTAAATTTCTTTTGTGTGACCAATATCTTAGAGCTTGCGATTTTCGTATATTGTAAGTACATTGTTGACATTTCCCAAATTTGAGACGACGATCAATTGTATGTATGTCTACCCCTTATTATTCCGGTTTTTTTTTCAACGGGGTCAGGGATGAGTTGCGATGGAAGTCTTTGGGGCGATGATTTTAAGGCCGGATGCCCTTCCTGACGCCAACCTCATGAGAGGAATTAATGAGAGATGAAATGAATGATGGTGAATGAAACTGGGCAAGGATGTGGAAGGAAGCGGCCGTGGCCTGTCAGAAGGTACCGTCCCAGCATTTGCCTGGCGTTGAAATTGGGGAAACCACGGAAAACCATTTCAAGGACGGCTGACGGTGGGGCTCGAACCCACGCGTCTACCGAGTCAGCAGAAAGCTTGGCCCCATGACCTAATGCTGCGCTTTAGCCAGCGTAGCCACTACTGTCGGTGAGACGACGATCAATTAATGACGAGATAATTGGAAAACTCGGTCGTTAATTGATAATGCCCGTCATTGCAGTTGCCAACATCATTTTTCCTCCTTACACTCATGACCATTTCTACGCAAAGAGCGTGAAATGTGGAGCAGGCAGGAGCGCCAATTGCGCTAATTTTAGGAGGGTATTACCAATGTTATTAATTTGTGTTGTATAGTTTATTGTACTTTTTATTGAGTCTGGACGGGAATGTGCCTAGATTTTGTGTTTTTTATAAACGCTTCTCGTTTATTTTTAATTTATTGTCAGATAGGAATAGCTTGGATTTAACGTAAAATAAAATGTCGGAGAGAATAACATCATAGCTTACCTATCATTATTGTGCCAACGATGAACGTAATTATACGGTTCCATTGTAAACAAGTAGATATTTTGCTTTGCCATAGATTCATGGATGGCATTATTCTTCTTCTTAATTTCTCCGTTGTAGTTGCGTAGGGAACCGTTACGTTAGATTATTCTTTTTATTTTATTTTTGTGGATAGGACTTCGAGAGGCTTAAGATAGGCATTAGACAGGAGACATTATTAACTCTTTTCCAGGGCAGATTACATTCGGACTAGCCGATCTTTACCTCTCAGAAGTAGGCTAGGGATCTGCTTCTTTTATCAATAAATCTAGAGTGATTTTAACATAAGCCTGGTCTCTTTCTTTCATGGTTTTATTTTTCTTTGTGGACGTATTCCTCTAGGCTGGTCATAAATTAGAACTCTCCTAATCCCGACACCCCCGAGTGCAGTTTCTTGTGTTGGGCCAGTCTACGAATGCATTCTTCCACCCTGTGTTGTGTGTTGGTTAGAGGAGGGTCTTGGAAGGGCTGTTCAAGACCGGCAGTCCCCGAAACTCTCGTCTGACGGTCACAGTATATAGCTTGGTTTCGTAGCCTAGAACGGCGTTCTCAAACTTTTGGAGACTGTGACCACCACCGTTATGCCATACCAAGTACCCGAGCACCACTAAATCAAAAATTATAATACTTTAATAATAATAATGCAACAAGCATGCCTCTCTCTCCCTCTGAAGTGCTGAAGTATCTCGTGATTCACCGCTCACCAGGCATGCTGCAACGGCTTGCGTGACTCATGCAGATAAGATCATGTACGTATGGAACACCGAGTCGAATCAGCATCTTTCGTGTTACTCATAAAGCAGGAATGTCCAGTTATGATTACTGATGATTAAAAAATACTATTTCACAAGATAAAATTTTTCACTGTCAAATCTTGTTGTCAAATTATTCTGGTTCGTGCGACAGAATTTGAATTAAAGAACGGATCTCAGTGGAGGTTTGCTTGCGAGCACATTTTTGCTCGTATGACAGGAGCACCAAATGTCATTTAAAGAGCACCGTGGAGCTCGCGAGCACCAGATTGAGAACGTCCGGTCTAGAACTTCGCGTTAGTTATGGATTAAAGAAAATAGCTTTTATACGTAAGTGTGCAATCTTACCTGCTTTTCTCGGGGCTTTGTCGAAAGGAAAAAGACATCCTATCTATTTTAGGCTGTTCCATAACATGTCTCATTTATAGAGTAATAAAGGAACATCGAACAAACGTGTAGAAAAATATAAATTTATTAATAGAACTAAATAACAATTCAAAGTCTACATAACACCCTTAATTTAAATATGCATTTACGCCACTGACACTCAAATAAAAATTCCCTACATTTATACATGCGTAAACTGTTGAAATTTAAAGACGCTCTGCCGTCTGCAAGTGTTAAAAATAAATCTCTACATTTTATACTGCTGCTCCTTTGAAGCGAGCATTCCATATAAATTACTGGCATATTTCAGTCGCGTGTCCGTGAACACAACTGGACTGGTTATGTCATAGCCTTCTTGTCTGTCCTCCACACCACAGTTGCGAGAATTTCATTCATTTGTTTCTCGACCCTGTCAGAAACGGGACAACTCGTTTCTCAGCTGTTGTGGTCGACACTAGACTCACAATGCTAGCAAATGAACACGCAAACGCAGTTCTTGAGTTTGATAAAATAAAGCTCTACAAAAACAGCCATATCTCAGCTAATTCTAGTTGAAACTCATTCATACTTGAAACAATCATTCTTACAATTGCGATCGTTGTTCATGACCAACGATGCACACTGTATTAACAATAAAAATCAAACACTCATTTGAAAAACATTCACTCCTTCTAGCTATAACCTATGTCAAAAACATTTAAAATTATTAATATTAGCAAAATTAACAACCCTTAATATTAACAAAATAAAAATATTTATACACTATATACAAGTGTCTACCGCTTCTAAGACTTATTCTTGAGCGATACGACCACGTTAGTTTCATTATCAACGCTCCTTTCTCATAGTATCAATTACTATAACGTTCTATTTACACAATGCTTGATCACTTTCTTGTCATATCAAGTTAAAAGACATTATCGGTATCTCAATGACCGATCATTCAAGATGAGTTCATTGTTGTTACAACTCCAGTTTAATAAAGTTAATAATGATTTAGAGAACAGGGACATTATATCTTTTCCTATTGAAGTTCCGCCAATAAACGACCTTCGTGTCGCAGATCTGATCACATGAGAAGTCTTCTCTGACTCTCTTCAAAATACAACAATGCTAGCTTTATACAATCCTCAGTACTTCATGACAATAAATACGGTAATCCCCCTCGTATTAAAAACAACTATTTATGGCTAAAACCTCCATAACTCCACTATAAAACTCAAATGTCATTAACACTCTTGTTCTCAACAATGGTTCCACTGTACTGGTATAGCTCTCTCCTAGCTTCGATCTTATTGTTGTTACAATAATAGAACATATCAATGAACAGCGATATCTGTTTTGCAATTACATTGATCGTCTTCAAAGGTCTGGCTGCGTGGCTCAGGGGTAACGTTCTCGCTTGCTGAGCCCAAGGTTGCAGGTTCGAAACCTGGCGCAGTCAGCTGGCATTTGAGGGTGCGCAAATGCGAGGGAGCCGTGTCAGTAGATTTACTGGCACGTTAAAGATCCCCTTCGGGGCAAAATTCCGGCACCCCGGCGTCTCTAAAAGCCAGTGTAGTTAAAAGGGACGTAAAACCAATAACATTATGATCGTCTTCAAACGATGGTATTAATAGATCTTTCCTGGTTTACTAAACAAAATTACTCAGACATAAAACACAATGTCTCCAAATATTTAATAAAAATATACATGTTTCCTCTTACTGGTCATTTCTAAAAAGTGTACGGTTGTAATACTACGTTGACACATAATGTAGTGTTACACGTGTGCCTTGATAACACCTCGTGTTATCTTATCGCTCAATAAGGATCGATCACAACCGGAAAAAGTCTTAACTAAACGTTCCTAAGATGGAATAAATTATCTTTCAAAAGATACGTCTGAAATCATTTATATTTATGAAGAGCAAAGTCTTCCTTCAATTCAATATAAGTTTGTCATTAACTGAATGTATCTTCATTCTACACAAAGAATATTCATAACTATTCACTTTCACGTCGTATTCATAACGAATGTAGCTTGCTTAGATCGTCGAATTGTTTCTAATATTAGGTGATATTTTTCATTATACCACTCGTAGATTTCTTCTCCTAAAAATATATTTCTTCATACAATAAGAACACCCAAGTTTATTTTAAACAAAATGAATTTAATGAATGCCCTAGACTAAATGTCTGAAGACTTGAATAAAAATCGAAATCGTAGAATAATGACTTCATTAAAGATTTTCCCAATGGAAAATAAATTTCTCAAACAATGACTTCAGTTCAGAAACTGAACCATAAAATATTTAATAAGTATAGATGATAACTGACTTTCAAGTTTACCAAACATCGAAGTGAAAATACATAAAACAAATAGGGAGAATTGTTGTTTCCAAATGCCATCAAATACACTCAAACAAAATAATAATGGATAATATCTCCACCTTGGTCTTGTAGAAAATTGAAGTTCATTCTCGGGTATCAGAAAATACCCAACTGGATCGTCATCCAGGTATGATTTGTTGAAATCAAACCCAGTCCCCTCCATCGGATACGAGCTGCTTCCTCGAGAATGGAAAGGATTCCTTCTCGGCATATTCGCCTCCTCCTGGTATCGAACTTCGTTCCTCGGACTTGAATTCCATCTCGAACAATCATCGGGCTGATATCTTCTGTTTTCCGTTGGTGCTTCTTCAATCGCCGACATCTCTAGAAGTTCCTCCATCATCATTGAGCAATATATTCTGGATAGCATCATCGTTACAAAACGAATTCGTAAGTTGAATGGCGCTTCACTATCGTAGATGGTAAAGTTCTTTTGGTTGGTCAATGAAAGATTATATCTGCTCATAGTCGAGAATGAATGTACATGGAAATACCGTACATTAAATGTACTGGATGGAAGTGTACATAATGCATCATGTTGTCTCGGCATTCTATTTATCTAGATGTTATAGATCTTCTCATTGTTTCTTAACGTTGTTCCATTGTTGCTATCACAACTCTGTCTTGATATATCCCAGACGCGTAATAGTTTAAACATCATCCCTCACATACTTAAAAAGTCATAAACCAATTCCACTTCATAATTGTATGCAGCCATCATAATGTTCATACACAATAAAGTCACAATGTTCATACAATATCACTGTACTTACTTCGTGCTGGAACGTGGACTTGCTTGGGTTGAAGTCGCACTGCACTAAAATGATATTCTCCGCTTGGAGTTGAGTAACTTTGTCTGAAAATACTCGATGAATTTTAATGAATCTTCTTGTGGTGAAGCCTTATCGCCGGATAAGTAAAATGAAAACTCTTCTATCTTGACAAAGTCGAACACTTGTCCGCTATTAAGCAAATATCCGCCGCTCAACTTCACCTAGTTTGATGCAGGGCTCTCGAAAATGTTGGCCGGTAACACCGCTACCTCCAGTGTCACGTAGGACCTCACACTGTATCACGTCTACGGGAATGAACTACCTCCGGACGATTCGTCTTGTCGCTATGAAGTCAGTCGAGAGAAGAACACTCTTGGCTGTCGTTCCTCCTTCAACTCGTCTGAAATTCGCGCCATTGTTAATCCCGCGTAGATAGTGGCGCGTACTTGTAATAATCCTTATTACGGTGAAATTCTTCCGTTTAACGTCATTGAAAGTAGTAGTAATATCTTCTTTTAATTTTCTTCATATTTTCAATGGAGCAGAATTGTTACATAGGGCTTAAATGGCATAGTTAATCACGTTAACTAGGTAAAAATCCATATCTGCTTCCATAAACCCTCCTCTCGTTGGCTGGAAGCATATATCCAATTATATATTTTATAACAATTAACTGGTAATATTTCGTGCAGTTTCCTTGTTGCTATGTACTTTCCAATGATCTAGAATATTCTGGGCATCTCTGATCACGTGATGGGTTTCTCCCATAGCTTGCGTTCGCTAACAAAACTCGCCTTGAGCCAACTTCCAAGATTTATATTCCAATGCTAAATTTTATCACGGGATCGGGTAATAACATCATTTTTATCATAAATCATCCAAATTTCTGGCGCAGAACGTCTTTTCAATCTCAATTCCGTTTTTTGAGTTTTTTCAATCTGGATTGCATTTTGCACGTACTTTCAATCCAAATTGCATTTTGTAAGCATTTTCATTTTCACTTGCATTTGGTGAGTATCTTGAATTTCAATTGTATTTTGTAAGTATTTTCAACCTAATTTGCATTTTGCAAGTGTTGTCAATATAAATTGCATTTTGTAAGTATTTTGAATCTAAATTGCATCTTGCGAGTATTTTAAATTTAACTTGCATTAGTGTGGGTATTTTGAATCTAAATTCCAATTTTTTTGCGTATTTTCACTCTAAATTCCATTTTGTACGTCTTTTTCCAACTAAGCATTTTCGATCTCAATTGCAATTTGTAAGTATTTTCAATCTACATTGCATTTTGTAAGTATTTTGCATCGCGGGCGCCGAAATTTTGTTAGTGTTTTGAATTTCAATTGCATTTTGTAAGTATTTTCAACCTCAGTCGCTTTTTGCAAGTACTTTCAATATTGGGTGGCTTTTTCAATCTAAATTGCATTTTGTGAGTATTTTGAATTTCAATTGCATTTTGTAAGTATTTTCAACCTCAATTGAATTTTGTAAGTATGGTCAATCTACATTGCATTTTGTAAGTCTTTTGAATCTACATTGCATTTTGTAAGTATTTTGAATCTAAACTCCAAATTGTGCGTGTTTTCCATCTAAATTCCACTTTCTCAGTCTTTTTCCTTTAACTTGCATTTTGTGAGTGCTTTCAGTGTAATAAGTTACATTTAGTACGTGTTTACAGTCTACCATGGTCTTCGTTATGGTTTCCATTTCATTGCCATTTTGGTATCCCCCAGACCATTACGGGCTGTTATGCCCCTTGAAACAACAATTATCATCATCACCATCATATTTGTGTCCGCGCATGGAGTAACTGATCAACTAGGAGGACAAAACTAAAAGACAGGGAATGTCCTTGAAGAATGTACATTGAGGGACTTGAAGAGAAGTAGGGCCATGAAATGCAATAGGAAAGTGAAAGAGAAGAGGGTCTGCACCAAAGTCACTGGACTGAGCTCATCAGCTGTAAGACTCTCGAAATGATTTTCTACCTGACGGATGGTTTTCCTAATGCCAACCTCATCAGAGGATTAATGATTGAAGGTCAATTAACCTGGGCGATGAGTTAGAAGGAATCTGCATGAACTATTAGAAGGTACCATCCCGGTATTTGAATGAAAACAGGAAACCATGGAAAACTATTATGTTAAACAGTGGGATTTGAACTCACTTGTTTACCAAGTCCTTTGATATAAGCTGAAGACGTCATATGGATGGTTGCACATTACATTGAGAAATATATTTATTAATTCTGAGAAGTTCAATATTCTCAGGTTGGTGTGAACTTATCTTCAGGCACCCCTGCCTCTTTATTCGCTCCTGCTCTGTATCGAGTTTGGAGAAGGATGTGCAACCATAGTCGTAGTCAAGGTGGGACACTTGACCCCCGCCCTCCTTGCGTTTCAATTAAACGAAAAATGATATGTTAATAGGTTATAATAGTATTGCGTGGCAAGAAAACATGTTTGAATCGTGGCGGGAAGACTCTATCTTGTTGGGCATTGACGGGAGCGCTTTCTGGTAAACGGGTGAGGAACTAGCGGTTCAAGGTCTGGATGATAGATTACCCTACTGTCTGGATGATCTGTGGTTAGACTCAAATATTTATAGAATGTTAGAGGTTGGGTTTAGCGGGAAGGTTCTAGTACCTTCTATCTAGGCGCTGCGATCGAGCATGAGTCAGCTGAGTAGGTTAACGGTTTCGAGCTAGTTCAGAACATGCCGCGAGCGAGGTTTATTTGGAACGTCGTTGCGTCCACGTGCATTTGCGGATTTCTTACGTAACAATAGCAATCTAAAATGGATATTAGAAACGTTTTAAGCCATATTATTTTCATTTGAGTCGATGAATTGCGAAACAATCTAATCAAAGAAACCCAGTGACGGCTCGTGAGAAAATAAGATGGTGTAGCCCTCACCAGGAATCGAGCCCAGATTTTGTATTAAAATCCGGTAAAATGTCTTGTTTTTCGGCAACAATGAGGCATAGACAACAAAAAATGCATTTGCAAATGGTGGCCACTGCATATTCAAGAGAGAGGGAGTTGAACTAAAAATCTCTGACATTTCCTTGTGTGAATTTTTCCTGGTACAGAGCATTCTGATGATAGACAAAACAGGTTGGTTCTGATTGATGGTTATAATGTCAGTTTTGTCCTTATATTTCCACTTAAAGGAAGGAGTTTCCGTCCAAATGCATACTAAGTGCACAGAGGGCTCCATTTCAAGGACAATAAATACCTGTCGCACACTCTAATGTACATAACTAAGTTACCCATGAACACAAGAAAAACACTGCATTTATCGTTACACAACAGGCACAGGATCGTGAAACTTCGGGAAGGTTTTAACTGTAAACTGCCGGGCAATCTTGAAGGGAGAGTGAAACCAGTAACCTCTCGGGCGAAAAGAAACTTAATTCAACCTGTAAACTGTGTGCAAGTTTGAGCGTATTTTATCATTTTAAATGATTATGTCGACTTCGCTGGGGTCTGGCGTAACGTTACGGTGACGGGACGAAATGTACCGAGAATACACTGAGGTGTGTGACGTCATAGTACTGCTTGAGCTTCCTCCTTCCCCCGCGCGCTCCGGTGAGTGTGACGTCATCCAGCCAGCTACCTCCTTTGACCTTGGTCTGCACTTTTTTTTTGCTAACGGACTTGGAGTTCACGCAGCATTTGTAGCATTTAAAATGATATAAAGTCTAGTCTTTCAGACTGACTATCAGTGTTTGTATTAAGCAGTCCAGTCGAGGCTCCATGACCTCGAATGTCGCGATCCCTGAGTACAACGAACATGGAGCAATCAGCTCAATGAACCTGCCAGATAACTTGATTGCCAACAAAGATACGCAGCTTGGTATAATCCCTGGGAGGTAAATGTACGGATAAGGAAGATCAGTTAGAGTATTTGTGAGGAGAAGTGTGTGATAAATTTCTGTGTTATCATAGTGCGAGGTCGGTAGGTATGTGTTATGCTCACGAGAGCAGCCTTGCCTAGGGAAGGGAGTCATTGAGTGTTACACTGCAAGGGGCGTTCTGTCTCGGCACTAACTGTGTAAACCAATCATATGCACTGGGTCAAGATTTGGAAATTCTGTCAGTTTTATTTTGTCGTGCAATAAGAAATGCTTGCTATTTTAATGTGATCTAAAAGGACACAAGTGATCGTTTTTATGAGAATATTGAAGTGTTTATATTTTAATGTCACTTAACAAGATAATATAAGTTTCATTAAACTTAGCGTACGCCGAATACACACTTGGCACATTTTCTACGCTGCATATTTCATTTACTTATTTTTCAAACTAAACGTTTGATAATGAGTTTCTGAGTGTTTATAGAAAAATGAGAAGCCTTTCTTCACCAATGTCATTTTAGATTCTGTGTAAAACGCTCTACAGTCGGTCAACACGTATAGAGAGGCACACGTACCTTGGGTGGTTAATTTACACTAATTCCCAAGTCTATTGGTGTATGACTGTCACTCTTTCACTCAAAAGCTACTCAACAGATTTAGATGCCATGGTTCATATACCAGGGAAAACAAAGGACTACTGCCGTTTGGAAATGTTTCACCGTTTCAATATGTTAGAAAACGTCACGTCTAATTTCAGTAGCAGGTGCTATCATATCCCGCCCGGCGAACAGGTATCCATGGCAGGTTACTTACATTCACCCTTGACGACGCTTCTCGCTGCTAAATTGTCGCTTTCGATTCAGAACTTATCTACTCAGAACAATACAAGTGTTCGGAACGTAAGATACACACACAAGTACATTTTACCCGCTAGTGTATATACTGTATATAAAGCTCAATATTTGTCTGTATGTCTGTTGATCTGTTATTTATACAAATTTACACTGTTTCACCGATCTGAACCAAAATTTGTATACTTATTCATTGGAACCCTGCGGGTAACCCTGTGTACTTCAAGTTTCGGACAGACCCCTTTATTTCCTGCATTTAGGCCCTTTTGCAAAAATCTACACCGTTTCACCCATCTCAACCAAATTTTACATACTTACCCTTTGGAACCCGACGTGTAACACTGTTTACTTGAAATTTCGGACAGACCTCTACATTCCCTGCATTTAGGCCCTTTGGCACAAATCTACACCGTTTCACCGATCTGAACCAAAATTTGTATACTTACCCTTTGGAACCTGACGAGTAACACTGTCCACTTTAAATTTCCGACAGACCACTCAATTCCCAGCATTTAGGCCCTTTGGCACAAATCTACACCGTTTCACCTAACTGAACCAAAATTTGTATACTTACCCTTTAGAACCCTGCGGGTAACACTGGCAACTTTAAATTTCGGACAGACCACTCCATTCCATGCATTTAGGTCCTTTGGCACAAATCTACAACGTTTCCCCGATCTGAACCAAAATTTGTATACTTACCCTTTGGAACCCGACAACGAACACTGTCTGTTTGCAATTTTGGTCAGACCACTCCATTCTCTGCATTTACGCCCTTTAGCACAAATCTACACCGTTTCACCCATCTCAACCAAATTTTACATACCTACCCTTTAGAACCCGACGAGTAACACTGTCTGCTTGAAATTTTGGACAGACCACTCCATTCCCTGCATTTAGGCCCTTTGGGACAAATCTACACCGTTTCACTGATCTGAACCAAATTTTACATACTTACCCTTTGGAACCCGACGAGTAACGCTGTCTGCTTGAAATTTCGGACAGATCACTCCATTCCCTGCATTTAAGCCCTTTGGGACAAATCTACACCGTTTCACTGATCTGAACCAAATTTTACATACTTACCCTTTGGAACCCGACGAGTAACACTGTCTACTTGAAATTTCGGACAGACCACTTCATTCCCTGCATTCAGGCTCTTTGGCACAAATGTACACCGTTTCACCGATCTGAACCAAATTTTACATACCTACCCTTAGGAACCCGACGAGTAACACTGTCTACATGAAATTTTGGACATACCACTCCATTCCCTGCATTTAGGTCCTTTACCACAAATTTGCACCGTTTCACCTAATTGCACCGAATTTTACATACCAACACTTTGATACTCTGCTGGTAACACTGTCCACTTGGTACTTTGGACAAACTCTCCATTCCCTACATTTAGAATAACAGACAAAAGGAACTTCAAAACCATGTTTTAAGGCCCTAGAACCATTCATGTCCGTAGTAGTGTAACTGTAGGAATATTTTAATAAGTCTATTGTTGGCTGGCAATGCGGGTGCATCACGTCACCCCTACCAGTGTTCTGGTGCAGAATTGCGAATATAGTTACATCTTGCGCTGCTTATAAATTGCAGTCACGGGGAGTAATTATTGCAAAAAGATGTCTTAGGCCCCTTAAGACAGTTATCATCATGAATATATTGTGCCTCTGTATAAGGGCGATGGTGTTGGTGCAGTATATTGAGGTTATCAGCTGCAATAAGCGTTGGTGCTTTCAAATTTACTTTCATTTATTCCGATCCTTATCCTTCAGCGCTATGAGGCGATAAATGACACTTTTGCTACCTCAGGAGCTCGGGACAGCCGAAGTTTTCCAAAGTGCTCTGCATATTTTCCTACGGCACTATGCGACAAAAGATGACACTATTGGTCTCTACTTTTCTAACAGCCAATGAGATATAGGTCCTAGGCAGTGTCTTTTATTCCACTTACTACTCATCTACTCATTCTACATATTTTTCAATTCGTTTGTAAATTACATGTGGCAGTACTGTAGGTCTTTCCCTATTCATTATTATCATTATCATTACGGGAAAATGACATGAATATTACGTCCGATATACTGTACTACTTATCAGCCCCCACTACCACCACCACTACCACCACCACCACCACCACCACCACAAAAAGTTATATTTTTTTTTTTTGTTGAAGTATCATGTGCCAGTTCCGTAGTAGTATTCATTATCATCCATAAAACAAATAAATCCACCGGGCGAAGCCGGGCACTGCTGCTAGTGCAGTATATTATCTACAGATAGGCCTACCTCAAATAAAAATACATATAGTGTATGTCGTTATATAAACAAGATAGTACTACTAACACAATATTATTTACAAACCGTCGTGAATGTCCGCTGATTAATACTTTGAGATGTTTTAGTAATAAGCGATCTGAATTAGAACACAAAATACAAAATAGTTAAATACTTCCTTATGCAGGATTTCTTGAAGGTTTGAAAGATTTTCTTTCCAGCTACCTCAGAAATAAACTGTGTTTTCTTACGCCACTTTTGCAACGTTCCTTCTAGAAAATGTAGATTATAGAAAGCTTTTCAGTCAGTCAACCTTAATTGTGCCCAATTACATTAGGCGGGAAAACAAGTAATTATGTAAAGCCATCATTACTTCCGACTTGACGTTTCAATGCTAAGCTAGAGCCATATAGCGGTCGGTCAAAAGTGAAATCACGTTAACTAGCCGATCACAGGCAGTCATTCAAATCGAAATATCACGATGAATCGAGTTTCGTTCGCTAAATCGCGACATCCATAAGGAAAATCGATACGTCGTGATATATCGATTTGAATGGCTGCCTGTGATTGGCTAGTTAAAGTAATTTCACTTCTGACCGCTAGATAGCTCTAGCGTATCACTGGAACGTCAAGTCGGAAGTAACGCTGGATTTACTTTAAACACTCTAGCCCGAAAGAAATATTACATGAGATATTTATCACAAAATAATACTCTTTTATGTGCAAAAAAAGGGTGGTTGGGGGGGGGGGGGGGGGGGAGTACTTAATGGTATGACATGTTTAGATTGTCACGCAGTCATCATCAGATCCTGCTCACTTAGGCTTATATAAGGTATGATGGTTATGCATTACATTTATGTACAAATATTTAATACAATCTTTAGATTGCAAAAGTTTGTAGAAACTTGTGTAACGTGTCAATCTTATCTACAGATAATATTGCTCTGTTGGTCTGAAGCACTTCTATAGTTGTTGCGTTATTATTAATGTAGTTGAAGTATGTTAACCTGTGATCGATTGACTTATTATTGTAACGAACTTCTGGTATGATGGTGTCTACACCATTTTGTTATTTATGATTGTAAATCAAACGTCCCTATTTAAACTGGTGGCCTATTGTAATGTGGTTAGCTTGTCAATGTAGCTAAATGGATTTGTATGGCTTCTTTTATGTCAAGTTCCCTTCCTTTTGTTTCGTTGTCTATGCTTCTTTGGTCTGTTGCTATGCATCGGTGATTGGAAAAAGGAAGAATGTCCAATTTTTTCAAAATTGACCTGAGATATACAATTTGCTCGCGATACATCGACGCGTCGATTGGTAGAAGAAGGATGAATGTCCATGTAAAACCCTGGGAACAGCAGGCCATCGTAGTTTCGGGTGAGTGGAAAAGGGAAGATTGTCCGGACTTTCGTCTTTGTTCCACTAACTGCCGTGAACAGCGCCACCATACGGGAGGTACACGCAGCGCCGTCATTCGAGGAGCTAGTATTCGTCTGTTGGATCAGTTATTCACTGCCCTTTGCGATTGCTGGTAATAAACAGTGAGTTTGAAAAGATTATAGTGACGGATAGCATTAAAATGAGCGTAAGTGACGATGAAATACGATCAAGAAGAAAAGGCATTAGCAATACTGCTGATTATAGCAAAGAGGAACGCAAGAGAGCCAAATCATTGGGCCAGCAATACATTACTTCGCAAGGTGTTGTTGTACCGCCAAAATCTACTGGACCTCTATGTCGGTAAGTACCGTGTAGTTTCGTTACTTCAACAGCATCTATGACTCAGCGGTGTTGAAAACTCAGTTATTTTGGAAGAGTTGGTTACCCTTATGTGTGATAATGTTTAGTAATATGTATGTGACTAGGCCTATATTTCATAGAGTGTTATGAATGAGGACCGTCCCGGGGTAGCATTCTAGCTCCTTGTTCTGGCGAATTGGATTCGATTCCCGGTACTGGCAGTAACTTACAAATCCAGTAGGTCCAAAAGGGCATTGAGCCGACACAAAAGCACCCCCGCGCAACATAATGTTACATCAATCACTTGGATATAGTTTATATGTGCATAACCTTTACTTAGGCCTATATTTTCCTAATTCATTTCTCTTGTATGTTTCTTGCAGTTGCCGAAAGAAGTGTTTTGACAGAATTACGGAGGAGGAGCAAATGATTACTATCTCTACAGTGTATGATGGCAAAACTAAGAAAGAGACAGATCTGTATCTTATGGGACTGATAGAGTGTACGCCAGTAGCAAGAAGAAAAAGTAGAAAAGAGGAACCAAGATTTGTGAAAAAGGGTACATTTAAATTTTATGTTATGAAAGGATCTGAGAAGTTGCCCGTGTGCCGCAAAGCTTATTCAAGTTTACATGCGATAAGTGATAAGGCCATTGTTCGCTTAACAACACTACTCGTTAATGGTCAATCTCCAAATGATAATAGGGGACGACACCTCAATAGAGGAAATATTCTAAAACCAGAAGTTATTGCCAAGATAGATGAACATATTAGATGTTTTCCTACTCATCAGTCACATTACAGTGGGAAAATTGTTCGTTACTTGGATGCAGAGCTAAATGTGAAAAAAAAAATGCATGCACTTTTTTGTGAACAGAACCCTAATCTGAATATTAAATATGAATTTTATTTGAAATACTTTAAAGAAAACTTCCAGTATAGATTTGGATGGCCACAAGTTGACGTGTATTCCACCTGCGAAGAACTCGGAGCCAAGATCAAATCTCCTTTTCTAAACGAAACAGCAAAAAGAGTTGCAGTTGCGGAGTTGCTTATTCATAAGCGTAGGGCTTCAAAGTTTTATAAAAAGCAAGAAGAAATCATTAAACTGTGTGCAGAAAGAGATGATGTAGTAGGGATAGTTTTTGCCTACATGCAGAATGTCCATTTGCCTTGTTTGCCTGTCCAGGAAATGTTTTATTTAAGAAAACTCTGGCTTTTTGTATTTGGAATTCATAACCTGAAGAATAACACACCTCAGTTTTATTGCTGCCATGAAGGTCAAGCTAATCGTGGTCCAAACGAGGTGTGCACCTTCTTGTATGATTATTTACGTCGGCTTCCTGACACGGTCAAAGAACTTCACATCTTTAGTGATTCCTGCCCTGGACAAAACAGGAACAACACTGTTGTTCGTTTTTTGATGTATCTCAGCATGATTGGAAAGTTTCAAACAATTCACCAATATTTTCCCATACGAGGCCACTCGTTCTTACCTTGTGACAAGGATTTTTCTGTGATCAAAAGAGTGTTACGAAGACGAGACAGGGTGTATTCAGTTGAACAGTATGTTGAAATTATAGTGAAATGTAGAAAGAAGCCTCTTGCATTTCAAGCCAAAATCATGGAATATGAAGATATACTTGATTTTAAGCAGTGGTGGCCGCCATATTTCAAGAAATGTTGCACTGCCTTGGACAGCCAAATGAAAGTGAAGTTCTCACTTGCAAGCTATTGACGTCAGAAAAGTTGGATGGCGCAGCCACGCGGCAGAATGTTGAAGCTGTAACATTGTGACTGGTGAGATTTATTTAGATGGTGAAGCATTGACGTGGTGATGGAAACAGAAAGAAATTGGTCAAATTCGAGGAGGTACTGCTCTGTATACGGTTGCAAATCGTATAAAACGGCTACGAAATATCTTCACTACTTTCCTGTACAAAAAGTTCAGAGAGAAAGATGGGCTTCGGCGCTGTCAATTGGAAAACGTGTTACATGTTACATGACTGTGTGCAGTCTGCATTTTTGTGAAGACGACTTCTTTCCACCGGTACTGTTGATTATTGATAGTTATTGTCTCTTATTTGTATTCACATGGATTTAGCTACATCAAAAATACTGATAAACTTATAGCCTATTACTTCTGTGCCGTACAAAGAATGTAATCCGATCTTCGTAAACTCATTTTAGGGGTTCTTCCGATTGACAATAGCCGAATGGTTAGAAAACTTAAGAAAAATGCTGTTCCTAGCCTTAATTTGCCAGATAATTTATATTCTTGCCTTTGAACAGCAAGTATGTAGGTCATTGAAGTACGATTTGGCTTAAATTGTGTTTTTGGCTATGATCTCCCTACTGTTGAATTTAGTTAAGTAATATGTAAAATCTTAGTTTTAAGTACCGGTTTGGTGACCCATCATCCCAGGCAGGCCGGTAACACCTATACTACTCAGGCAAATAGGTCACTTAGCCGTAATTTTGAAGTTATAGTGATGTTAAGTATACATATGCGGTAATGTAGCAGGAGACCGGATCGGCCTAGGCTATTCTAACTTTAATTAGTTCCCATTTCAGGGTTTTACAGTTTTGAGTGCGAATAGTTGGTTTGAAAGTTGTACAACAGTAAGGAGAGTATGTTTTGTATAGGTTTTAATTGGTATTATGGTTTATGTCGAGCTGAGGAGTGAATTTGGTTTGGCTTAAAGTGTAGTTCTTGATCTGTTCCGTTTGCTTATGACAAGTTCAAATGGAGACTCCAGCCAGCTTTGTTAAATATCTGTGTTTTTAATATTTAATTAAATATATTGATAAAGAAGATGTTTCCATTTTAACTTGCATGTGGCAAGAGATTAATACATTAACATTCTTGCCTTTGAACAGCATGTATGTAGGTCAATATTTGCAATATTGAAGTATGATTTGAGCATCCCAAGGAACGCTTTGAACCCAAAACATTCATGCAAATTCAGGGTTGCTTGATTCAATTTATTATCAGGGATTCGTCCTTTGTGTTATGTGAGATATATATATTGTGAAATTAATAAAAACATCGATACCGCTAGGCTCCCAAGTACAGGCTTCATATATGTAACAGCAGACAGTAAATTAACTATCTACATGTGGGTAATATTTTTAACTGGTAGTAATTAGGCACTGCATTTAAATTGATTATAAAAATATTTCTATCAATGAAAGGAAATATGTAGTATTTTGCCATCATAAATTAGAAGCCATAACAAACGCACACCCAATTACTCACGTCACTATATCGCCGCCATATTGCAAACAGCTGACCGTAAGCTCCTCCCCCGTTTCGGACGTCAATAGACATTTAATCTATAAAGCACAGCTACCAGGCTACGTATGTGCATCGGAGTTTATTGATGGACTAAATTTCAGCTCCTTCAGGCTTCTTTAGGGACTAGAGATACCGACAGGTCCTGCAGACAAAGCATACAAAGAAGAAGTTCCTCTCAACCGTAAGAAAATCGGAGATGTTCAGAAAATCATCAAGTACATTCCTTCAGAGTATCAGGGATTTTATAATAACATTGTTCATTGGTCGACAAGGAGTGATGATCTGTCTGATGTAGAAAATGATTAGGACAATGAAAGCAAAATAAATGATTTGATGTAAGGAATTCTGTATTGTGTGGTATGTAAGCTAAGAAATATTATTTTGTATCTGTTGTGAATTTATAAGCAATAAACTAATTGGTTACTGTGACATAAACAAGGGATTCTCTAAAAATAGTTTTTAGTACCTTAGAAAAATTGAATTGTTGGAAAAAGGAAGAATGTCCAAGACTTTTTTACCTCAAATTACTTTTCATCAGTGGTGAAAATAACCTCTATCTGACTGCCATAATGTTCCTCCTGTGCAGCTTTACAACTTTGTAATGTATCACGAAACTCCAGGAGCAATATTTTGAATGCTGTTAAGTTTTTTCTAGTTTTCTCAAAACAGGGTAGCTTGGACATTCTTCCTTTTTCCAATAACCGATTCATTTGTGAAGCTATGTCCGGTGTCATATATGTGTTCGCATACTGCCGAGTGTTTCCTGTGTTTAATTGCATTTCTGTGTTCATTATAAGGTGCGTCCATCCTCCTCTCCGTTTTTCCTACGTAATTTGCTTGACAACCTGTTTTTTGGCATAGGAATAAATAGGCTACACCACTGATTTTAAGTATGGGTTTTGATTGTTAAAATTGCTATTATGGAGATTCTTCCGAAGTGTGTTGCTTGTTCTGAATGTTATTTTGATTGCTTATTAGAAAGATTGCTGATTGAAATAGGGTTGTTTCTAACTCCGCACTCCTTATCTCTGGTGAACATTATCCACGCTACTATACTCAAGCGACTGTTACCAATAGTTTTGAGGTCATTCCCATGTTAACATCAGTGGCGGTCCGTGAAGGGGAGCTGCAGAGCTGCAGCCCCCCCAGAGTATTTGACAATATCAATTTACACTTTGAACGTAACGGGGTGACGGTATAATTATACGGATCTCTGCTAGGCGATTACAATTTTTCGCAAGTATAGGCTGGCTTGTAAATCCGCTTCCCCCCACGGCAGCTGCATAATCTGCAGCAGCTTAAGAACTTAAATCGCACTTCCTGAATCCACTTCCCCCATTGCCAAGGCAGGTCATTAAAGCCTCTTAGGGAGCTGCACTCCATGCAGCATCGATACGAAGTGCCAACACATCTTTGGAAACAATCGGATATACAGTTTACAAACAGCTCAAATAATGTACTGGCAGCGGTTAACTGCTCCTAATTCGAATTCAGAAAATTAGCAACTAATATTCTAATGCAATAAATTATAGATAGAATCATAATACTATCGCAAGGATAAGTTTAAATCGCAGCGGCTTTTGCTGTAACACGGCTAGGTTTGTATCACTGAGTGGCAACATAATCATAAGTAGAAGCAGGAAGTAGGCGCTCACGGCATCTGTTAGGTTCTAGCAGAACTAAGTCCATCTCCATCCCTTGGCCAGTGAAAGCAAGGAGGGAGGCATTCAAACATTTCCATTACTGGCGCTATTTTCTTCAAGCACTTGTACAATCAGTCTTGCCAACGTGCGAATTATAGCTAAAGATTCTAAAGTAGTATGCTTGCGTGATTTTAACAAATACTTGCATATTATTTCACAGTAGATTTCGCCCTATTTTAATGATACCTAGCAATGTTCCTTGTTCTTACAAAACCGATTTATTTCAGACTAGTCTTAGAAAAAAAATCCGTTACTCCAGTGCTCTACACAAGCTGTGGAAGTTACCCCCTTGTCAACAACCGTAGTACGTGCTGTTGGAGTTTGTGTACGGTTGTGTGATTTGCTTGTGATTGTGTTTCAAGTGAATAATGAGTAACACTGTGCAATTTTTACAGTCGCTTCAATTTAGTAGTTTGACGCTTCACGAGAAATGTGATGTAAAGAGTAAGGGTAGACCAACACCTGTATTAGACATCAAACAGTGTTCTACTAGCAGGCAGAAGCAATACACTAGGAGCTTCAATCCTGACGTGTATAAGAAATTTGATTGGCTGTGTGGTTGCGAGGTAAAGCATGCTTTATTTTGTTTTCCATGTATTTTGTTCGGTGGAGAATTCAGCTGGACTCAAAAGGGAATGACAGATCTTAGAAAACTGAGCGAAAAAATTCAGAAACACGCATCTTCCGGATCTCATTTAAATAACATGGTAAATTTTGCAGTGTTAGGGAAAATGGATGTACAGAAAAGCTTAAGTTCGGCATATCAACAATCGGTTGAGCGTCATAACAATGAAGTAACTAGAAACAGGGAAATACTTTCAAAGTTAATAAACTGTATTAAGTTCTGCGGCTTTAATGAGTTAGCGCTACGCGGACATGATGAGAAAGCCGATTCAGACAACAAGGGCGTGTTTCTAAATTTAGTGCAATACACGAGTGAATTAGACTCCTGTTTTCAGAGTCATTTAGAAAGCTCGACAGCATTCAAAGGAACATCGAAAAGCATACAAAATGACTTGCTTAGTTGCATGCTGGAAGTATGTCGTGAAAGAATCTTAGCTGAAATTGAGGATGTAGATTTCATTTCTCTTCTTGCCGATGAAACTACCGATATCACTGAGAAGTTGCAGTTAGTGATTGTATTGCGATATTGCACTAATGAAGGCAAAGCAGTTGAAAGATTCTGGGGATTTTTTGAGCCAGCTGGTCAGGATGCAAGTTCAATATATGAATGCATTGTTTCTCAGCTACATATAATATTGAAAGACAACAAGGGAAAGTTAATTGTCCAGAGCTACCATGGAGCATCTGTGATGAGTGGCGCAATAAATGGCGTGCAGAAGCGAATCAGGGACGAATACATGAATGCCTTTTTTATCCACTGTTACGCCCATCAGCTGAACCTGATTATGGAAAGAGCCGCTAAGCAGAATACAAAAGCTCGAGTATTTTTTGCCAATTTGTCTGCTATCCCAGCATTCTTTTCGAGATCGTCGCACAGGACATCAGTTTTAGATTCGTGTGTGTCCAGGAGAATACCGTCTGCGGGAGCAACCAGGTGGAATTTTCGAGCTAGAACGGTGAACACTGTGTTTGAGAAAAAAGAAGCCCTAGAAGAATGTTTCACTGTGCTAGTCGAGTCAGATCGTTCGAGTGATATTACAGTTAACGAAGCTAGTTCTCTTCTTCGGACACTGGATGATCCAGAATTCAATTTCTGGCTCCGTTTCTTTCATTGCATCATGCCTCATGTGGACATTCTGTACCAACAATTACAGAGTCGTCAGATCGATGTAGGGAAAGTGCGTAGCTGCGTTTCGAGTTTTGTTGAAACTGTCTGGAAAGTCCGAGACTCATTCCATTTGGATAACAACGCTGACGAGAGTGAACAACCTAGAAAGAGACGGAAGATCGGAGGAAGTCAAACGCGTATTGCTGCTGCAAGGGAAGTTTGTGACGTCATCAACAATCAAGTCACATCGCGGTTTCAATTTGTTGACCATTTAGTACTTTCTTCTCTTCTGCAAAACGAAAAATTTGAGATACATAAGAACTCATTTCCGGAAGGAGACTTACGAGCTACCGTACGTGTCTTTCCGATGCTCGAGCCGGACAAACTCAGGACCGAACTGACTATATTGTATCAAAGAGAAGAATTTCGAAACATTGGTGGTGCTGTAAAACTTTTGAGTTTCCTTCTCACTGAAAACTTAGGTTCGTCATTTACAGAGGTCGTTAAACTGTTACGTATCGCTATCACCCTCCCTATGACTACCGCTGAACCAGAACGCTGCTTCTCGTGTCTCAAGAGGATCAAGACGAACCTCAGGAATGCCATGGGACAAGAAAGACTTACTGCACTTGGAATGCTGTCTATTGAGAAGGGTCTGATAAACAGCATACCGAATTTCAATAACCTTGTCATCGAAAAATTCGTCACGTTCAAGACTCGGCGCCTGGAGCTGATCTACAAATAAGGTAAGTTAATGCATGTGCATGCAGTCCCACCAACTACGATATAAGCGAGCCGCCACTGGTTAACATTAATCTCCAATAATGTTTCTGGGTAGATGACCTAGATGTTACACCCCTTAAATTGATAACCACAAACGATCTGCTAATATTTCTGTTGACGCTGTGTTTCTAAAGGCTGGAATAACCCATTACTACATCAATCAGTTGTTATGCAACACTGTTTTATAAACCCTGCATGGTATTCAATGGCAGCGCGCACCAATACACACGCTCTGTACACAACGTGGGTCAGTCCTACGAAGCTTGCCGCTATAGTCCGGGACAGCTTAAATAAGTTACTAGATCAAAACAGAGTAGCCAACATTATCAGCCGTCCCCTGTACCTACGTAAATGTTGGTTTATGGTTGAATTTCTAGAAGTTAAGTTGTTTTCATGTGCTAGCACAATGTCGCCAACCCTGCTTTAATCTCACCATCTCCAAAGACCATAATACCAGTAAAATTTCTTAACACACGGTTGCCGACATTTTTCTCCCAGAATGCATTTTCCACACATTCTCCCAACATAATAATTACGAATTTTACTACTGCCTATTATCTGAATAATTTCACAGTTTTCTTTCGAATTTCAAGTCTAATGAAGTTAAAACAAGTTGTACATGGTAAGTACTACTAATATACATCGATTAAAACAGTTTTTACAGTTATTATAGACCCTTAATTATGGAATATGTGCATGCTCATACCCACTCGTCTGAGATGTTTGCAAGCTTTTATTTAATTAATTTTTGGATAAATTCTTATTTAGATTTCATCATGACGTCTAAATAACACGAGAACAAGATTGGAGATGGATTGGAGAAACTCTATGAAGATCACTGGCGAATAAACTAGGTTTTGAGTAAGTAGCCTAGACCGTATCTACATAATTAAAAGTACAAAGTTATTTAATCGTTGTTTTATTTATTTATTTTTATATTCAGTCCGAGCACAAATAACGTAATAAAGAACCTTAATGGTCTTTGGAAATTTTGAAAAAGTCTTCTGACTGCATTTTTCGTATAATACAAACCAAACATAACCTAAAATATAGCCTGTGTAAGTTCACTACCAGGAACATATTCTTAGTATCAATTCGCCTTCTAATATTACAGTGTATCTTATTCTCGATTTCCAAGTGCCATCAGCCGTAATATCATAAAACAATGCATATATTACCGTACTCGTAAACTTGAAAGTAGTCTATGATTCACACTCGGCTAGTTGTAGTGTGAATGTATTGAGGATTATTTATGTAGTTGGCTACTGACCTATAGCCTACTTAGTAGTTGGCAGATAAAATATTTATATTAGGCCTATTTTTATTTGTTTCAGTTATGGTTGCGACAGATTAGTGTGGAAGCCTTCAACGAACTTCAAGGGTTGTGCAACATGAATCAATCATCATTCTGAAGAGCCATATACTCACATGTGCATGGGATATGCACTGCGCTTGAGTCACAGATGCACATTTTCAGAAAATACCACAATATATCTTGGCTCTCTTTTAGTTCTCGACATAAGTTACTGCACCACTGAATGTCTGGGTGAAAATTACTGATGTACTTAAGTTGGGTGAGAGAAAGTCACTGTTCGCTACTTGGTTAGATGATACAGTTCGGGCGAAGCCACTGGTTGCAATACGTTATAATTATTGCTCGCAACTATAGCCTAGCGTACTTGTATTATTAATTGTGAATGAAAGTAGAATGCGACTTATACATAAGTTGCATCGGACATGAATGTGACTTTTACATACCTTGTGTCCTTGTTTCATCTTCTGGGCGATATTACGTATTGAAATTAGGAACCCTGGTCACTACTGCACTTCATACATGTACATAAGTACATAAATATGCGTTTTTATATATTGTTTTAGATCCCTTAGTGGGGGGTAGTTAGATCTAAAACGGATGTGTTATTGTGTTAATTTATAAGGGGGTGCCTAAAAGGGGGTAGCTTCCCGTAGCTGGGTAAGCCGACCAGTGTAGAGTGTTGTTTAGTGTTAGGATGCTAGGGGGTGCTCCTATAAAATACGTAGGTGTATTTCAGGGGATGAAACTTAGTGTACAGGTCAACGTGCTAGTCTCCCAGCTGATTGGAGATAGTTATATAACCGACGTGCACGCGTCAGCTATGTGGCGGCACGCTGCTTCTGGCAGTCGGGCCGCTACGGGAAATACAATGATACCTGAGCTAGCAACTGTTTGGCTACTGTATGTCACGTCTAATCGTGACGGGAGTCAGGAAGGACTTTAGGACGTAAAGAGGCGTGTAAACATTAAGACAAGTGTAGTGTACTGACCAAGTATTTATTGGTCAGTTAATATGAAATTATGAGTCCCTTTTAGGGGAATGTAATGAATCTTATAAGTATAAGTGTACAAGTCTGTGAGATAGGTCACAAAATATAGGAACTCTGAACACTGCTGACTCACCTGATGATAACGGCTAGGGCCTTCGGCGGACGCACTGTATAACTGGTAATTGAGAGAGAGAGTCGTCCTCCTTAAGGTCCTCTTCTTATAAGCTTCGGTGTTGTGCTGTCAGCATTCCGCTGGCATAGATGCCCCAGTTAATTATGTGTAGCTGTTTGTGGTGTGATGCAAGTATTTGGCAAGCTTTCCAGGCTGGTTAGCTGCCCTTGCGGTGTTAAAGATGTTGTTCTGGACTTACGAGATTTGCCAGTTAGGGGTGGTTTAAAATAGATGATGGGGGGATGGCCTCCAGGGGGTGCAGACCCCTGGGGGACTGTACAATATTGCTCTTTAAAAACGGCTGCTATGTTCCAGCAGCGCTTGCATCTCGTTCAACTGTCAACAAGGCGCACTCTAGAGGCACACACCGATGCGGACACATTGTTGCCAACATGAGGGATACAAAATCGGCTTCCTTTGGTCATAAATGAATATTTTTTCTAAAATTACCTCCCTCGAGAATAGTGCAAACCGCATCAAAATCCATTCAGTGGTTCTCGAGATTACCCGCTTCCTTCAGCTCAATGGCTTATCCGCCGAACTGTCAGAACACATCTCTAAAAATACAACTCTAGAATAGACGACTGTCTGGACGAAACCATTGGCCGCTACTAGACGAGGTGACTGAGTGGATGAAAATTACTGCTTTTAATACTAGCAAGGGGGTCTGGGGTATAAGCCCCAGGTTAGGTTTGTATGTAAAACCTTATTCCTGGTTCACCACGCTCGAACTAAGAGGCAAGACCAGTGCCAAACAATAATGTTAACACTGCTGAAAAATGTAATAACACCCTTTAGTGATAAAATGTTCAACTCTTGTATCTTAGTCACATTACATAAGTTACTGTAGAAAATTTTCCAGATTTTGATGGAGGTTGACCGTTTTTCAATCGCTAGGCAAAGTTCAGAGTAGCGTACTCCCAGCATCAAACGCCATTGTGTTTTTCAATCGCTAGGCAGCGCTGCCAAGGGAATTAATGTGGTGGGCAAGTTGGTCATATTTACTCGGTGCTATTTGTGCTGAATAAGCATTAAACCTTTGGAGTAGTGACACTCCGTAGTTACTTGTTGTGTTTCTCCTACCAGCTGTGAACACTATGATTTGTGTCATGGATTTGTATGTTAATTGCATGAATCTTAATTTCATGGCTTTGTTACGTGCCACCCCTTAGTGGCACTTTTGTTAACTGGATTACGGTGGGTAGGAAGCACAACACCATTTACTGCTTAAAGAAATAATTAACTTTATTGTGGCCAGAAATATACACTACTCAACAGCAAATAGCAATTATTTGCTTACTCCAGTTTCCTCAAGTCGAGAATACTTCCCCTTTCACTTGTCAACAGACCACAGTTAATCCCTCGTAATGAGGTGGCCCCGTACGCTAGCTCGAAATAGCTGCACTAGCTCTGTCACTCACTGTTTCACAAGCACCACAATCACTTCCTCGGTGTCAAGAGAATCAGCTTCACTCGCTCAAAACACAGTTCCTCTGTAGGAGTCTCACTTCCCCGCTCCACTAGGGGTTTCGCAAGTCACCACACTTCTGTCGCTCACGATAATCGCTCACACTAGCTCGTAAAACACAACAACAACCACTGCTTGACGGGTCACTCTTATATAGCCGGCCGGTGACTCAATAAATGCTTCTAGATCCATCCAGAGTCCACGGCTTCTCGAGGTTTCCAGCGCTGGTCCAGTCATGAATGTTCTGGACTATCTCTTTGTCCTAGTAGCCCTGTTGCATAAGGCGCGCGCAATACAGGAGGCAGGGCACAGCCCAGCCCTGGGGCAGTTGTGCCTCACGCGGCGACTGATGACACAAACTCACAGCCGTAACACCACCCCCTTCCTAAAAAGGCTGATCGTCCCGATCAATCATTGGTCCGTCTGTGTCCCTCCGTAGGCTGCCAGGCGATCTCGATGCACGATCTTCATCTTCGCCCTCGGGCTCCGCTGGATCCTGTAGACGACATCGTTGATCCGTTTCACGACTCGGTACGGGCCCTCCCAGGACTTCTGCAGTTTGGATGACAGGCCTTTCTTCCGTAATGGGTTGAAGAGCCAGACCAGGTCGTCCTCGTGGAATCCGCCGGCATCCGTCTGCTGGTCGTATCGGGTCTTCATTCGGTCGGTCTCGATCCGCAGTTTCCTCCTCGCGAACGCGTGTACGTCCTCCAGTTGGTCGACCAGTTCTTGACAATACTGGCTTACCGGGATCGGATCATTCCCAGGTCGGCCGAAGGCAAGATCGACAGGTAGACGGAGCTCCCTCCCAAACATGGCCCGGGCTGGTGTGCACCCCGTGGCTTCATGCACGGCGGCGCGGTAGGCCAGGAGAAATAGTGGAAGATGCTTGTCCCAATCCCTCTGGTGCTCGCTGACGACTATTCGGAGATGGTTCTCGACGGTGCGATTGAATCGCTCTACCATCCCGTCGGACTGAGGGTGTAGCGGCGTTGTCCTTGTCTTCCGGATCCCCAGCAGCTGGCATAGGTTCTGGAACACCTGCGACTCGAAGTTCCTCCCTTGGTCGGAGTGCAGCTCCAGGGGTACTCCGTACCGGCTGACGAATTCCTTCACCAGGGTCTCTGCGATCGTCGCGGCTTCTTGGTTAGGGAGCGCATACGCCTCCGGCCATTTGGTAAAGTAGTCGCTGACGACTAATATGTAGCGGTTCCCTGCCTCGCTTAACGGGAATGGCCCAGCAACATCAATGGCCACTCTCTCCATGGGGCCGCCCACGTTGTAGGTCTTCAGTGGACCCCGTCGTCTTCGTCCTGGGCCCTTGCTGGCTGCGCAATCGTGGCACCTCGCGCAGTGGTTCTCCACGTCTGTTCGGCATCCGATCCAGTAGAACCGCTCTCTCAGCTTCTCCAGGGTCTTCTTTATCCCTAGGTGTCCACCAGATGATCCTCCATGAACTTCCTTCAGGACTTCCTCCGTCATAGCCTTTGGAACGACGACTTGTTCCCGAGATGTCTTCCCGCCGGTGCTCTCCCAGGTACGGCAGATGAGGCCATCCCTTACAATCAGCGAGTCCCACTGTGCCCAGTAGGACTTAAACTTTGGGCTGCAGTCACTCACAATGTTCCACCCGGGTCTGGGGACACAGGCCCTCTTCCATTCGGCTATCAGTCCCAGGTCATCATCTTCCGCTTGCGCCCGCGTGAAAGATTCGCGGCTCCAGCTCCCTTGAAGTTCCACGGTAGTCCTTCGGCACTGTATCCCGGTGTTCTCCTCCCTTCGGGCACAGAAGGTGCAGTCTTCGGGGCACGGTCTTCGTGACAGGGCGTCGGCGTTAGAATGCAGTTGGCCTTTCCTGTGCTGAATCTCAAAGTTATACTGTTGAAGCCTCTCTAACCACCGCGCGAGTTGGCCCTCGGGCTGCTTGAAGTTCAGGAGCCACCGCAGGGATGCATGGTCGGTCCTGATGAGAAATTCTTGCCCGTACAGGTACTTGTGGAAGTGTTCAATGGTCTTCACGATGGCGAGCAGCTCCTTCCTGGTGACGCAGTAGTTCCTTTCTGGCTTTGACAAGGCCTTGCTGAAGTAGGCCACTACTCTCTCCTCGCCGTCCACTACCTGCGACAGGATTCCCCCTATGCCAAAGTCGCTGGCATCGGTATCGACGATGAACCTTGTTCCAGGTCTGGGGTAGGCCAGAATAGGCGCGGTGCACAGAGCCTGCTTGAGTTGTTCGAAGGCACTGTGGCATTCTGCTGTCCACGTGAAGAGTTGGTCCTTCTCAGTCAGGCGATGTAAAGGTTTGGCGATGTCGGCGAATCCCCTCACGAAGCGACGGTAATAAGTGCAGAGTCCCAGGAAGCTTCGTAGTTGGGACTTGTCCTTCGGAACTGGCCACCCCCTCACAGCTGCGGTCTTCTCTGGGTCGGTGCGCACCCCTTCCTCGGAGACGATATGCCCAAGGTACTGGACCCGCTTCTGGAAGAGCTGACACTTCTTGGGGCTCAACTTCAGCTGGGCAGCCCGTAGCTTCAACAAGATCTCCTTCAGGTTGCTGTAGTGCTCCTCGAAGCTTTTCCCCAGAACGATGACGTCGTCTAGGTAGACCAGGCAGTTCTTCCAGTGTAGTCCCCTCAGAATGGACTCCATTAGCCTTTCGAAGGTCGCAGGGGCGTTGCACAGACCGAATGGCATGACGGTGAACTGCCAGAGCCCGCTGCCCACAGAGAACGCCGTTTTCTCGCGGTCCTTAGGGTGGACCTCCACCTGCCAGTAGCCACTCTTCAAATCCAAGGTGGAGAACCATCTTGACCCTGATATGGTGTCCAGCGCGTCGTCGATCCGGGGTAGAGGGTAGCTGTCCTTCTTCGTGACGTCGTTCACCCGCCTGTAGTCCACGCAGAACCTGGTGGAACCGTCCTTCTTCTTCACAAGCACGACCGGAGAACTCCAAGGACTATGTGATGGCTCGATCACCCCTTGCTCCTTCATCTCTTCTACCATCCGGTCGACTTCGGCTTGCTTGGCGAGCGGGACACGTCGGAATGGGGCCCTAATCGGTGCGCTGTCCCCAACGTCGATTCTGTGCTGGACCAAGCTTGTCCTGCCGAAGTCTTTGCTCCCCACGGAGAAGACATCCTGGAATTCGCGTAGCAGGTCCTGAAGTTGGCGTGATTGTTCCTCGTCTAAATGGTCCTGGGATCCTTGGTACAGCTTCTGTAGTTCTTCTGGCAGTGTGCGTCTTCTTCGGTTGTCCGTCTGCAGGTGTCCGTCCGTCGTGTCGGTGATGCGGGCAATCCAGGTAACGGGCTCGCAGACTCCTAGGTTGGTGTCCCGGTGAACCGTAATGTCGTAGTCGTTCAGGTTGGACAAGCGGACGTACGGCCGAGACGTCGTGTTGATGAGGGTCTTGGCAACTAGCAATCCTTTTGTCAGGATGTCCTCATATTTTGGCTCGATGACAGCCGCCACTCCCTCAGCAGTTCCGTCGACAATTACGGCAGCGCTGACCTCCGTCCTGGCGGGAACGATGACGTCTTCTCTCAGCCTTACTCGTCGTGCGGTGATGGACTCGTGCGCAGGTTGCAAAGCATGTTCCTCACCTCCGAAGTGCAGAGTGTTGGTACTCAGATCCAAGATGATGTTGTTCTGGTCCAGGAAGTCCAGTCCGATGATCACTTCATTTGATACGTCAGCCACAAGCACTGGATGCTTTATCGCCCGTCGACCAATGACGAACTCCAGTGATGCTTCGCCATGTACCGGTGCGGTCTCTCCGGTCGCGGTTATTAGCTGGAGGTTCCTTTGTGTGGGTTGAACTCTCCACTTCGGGATCACGGAGGGACTGACGATGGTCCTCGATGCTCCCGTGTCGATTAGCATGGGCCAGCTCTCTCCGTTGACGACTCCGTCGACCATCAGGCTGCTATTATCCCTCCGTAACTGCGTCACACGAACTTGGACTGCCGGGGCTTGACGACTGTCACAAGCCAACCTTTGCCCCCCTAGGCTGGCTGATACTTGCTTTCCTGGTCCGCGCGGTTTCCCTACGACTGACTGTCCCGACGGAAACCCTTGGCGGCGGCGATCACCGCAGTCCTTGCTCAGGTGGCCTCTCTTACGGCAGGTCCAGCAGGTCGGTAGTCCTCTTCCGGGCCGCCTCTCCGGATGTCCTTCGGCTACGTTTTTGTTGGTGGTACTGCGATTCTTGAAGAAACGGCTTAGCGCCTCCATCAATTCGTCGGCCAGGGGCTTGGTCTCGTTGGTTTTTACTGGTTCGTCGACGTCCACTTGACGCACCCGCGCGTGCATTCTGGATGCCTGTTTTACCGTCTCGAACTCAAGTGCGTGGCTCAGCGCATCTGCCAGGGTCTTATTGCGCGCGAGTCGCAGCGCCTGTTGAGTGTCCGCGTCCCGTAGCCCGTCGGTGAAAGTCTGCGTCGCTATCTGCTCCAGAAAGTCGGCCGGCGCTGTTGGGTAGGCGAGCCTTACGAGGCGTGCGATGTCCATCTCGAACTCCTGCAGGGTTTCCGCGTTCTTCTGTACCCGGGTCCGGAGCTGCATCTGGTAGGCCTGCTGAAGATGGCTATCTCCATATCGGGACTCCATATGGGCGATCAGTGAAGCGTAGTCCTGGGATCCAGTCGGGATGGCCTGAAGGACGTTAAGGGCGTCACCTCTCAGCGCTACAATGAGAGCTGTAGCCTTTTCTGTGTTGTTCCAGTTATTTATGGAACAGGCCGCCTCGAACTGACGTAAGTAGGTGCTCCACGGGACCTTTCCGTCGAAGGTTGGGGGCGTCACTCTGCTATGTCCCGTTCCTGATATTCCCGGTGTAACGGTGGGCGGGCGTTGGCGCAGCTCGGCAACTTCCTCTCGTAGAGCGTTGAATTCCTCTTTCACCCCCGTCAGTGGGCGTTGGCGCAGCTCGGCAACTTCCTTTTGTAAGGCGTTGAATTTCTCCCCCACCCCCATCAACGGGTGTTGGCACAGCTCGGCAACTTCCACTTGTAAGGTGTTGAATTTCTCCTCCACCCCTATCAGCGGGCGTTGGCGCAGCTCGGCGACTTCCACTTGTAAGGCGTCGAACTTCTTTTCCACTGCTGCGACTTCCTCACGTAGGCCCTGTTCTAATTTCCTTTGGCTCTCCTCTAATTTCGTCAGCAGACACTCTTCCAGATTTTTCTGGCCATCCAGAAATTTGGCGGTTAGGTCCTCTGCTAACTTATTTTGGCTGTCCTTCAGGTCCTCTGCTAACTTCTTCTGGCCATCCTCCATCTTCTTCTGGCCATCCTCCATCTTCTTCTGGCCGTCTTCCATCTTGGTTTCCATGCCATTTAACTTTTCTAGCAGTGCTGCCAATTTCTCCTCCATTTTAGTTGTTTGTCTTGTAAAGGGCATGCACTCACAGGAAAATTAGAGAAAATGACCTGCTCGGGTTTTGAAACCAGGACCGTCAGGTGTTGTGCTTGAGTTCGTAATCCGGCTTCTGACACCAGTTGTTACGTGCCACCCCTTAGTGGCACTTTTGTTAACTGGATTACGGTGGGTAGGAAGCACAACACCATTTACTGCTTAAAGAAATAATTAACTTTATTGTGGCCAGAAATATACACTACTCAACAGCAAATAGCAATTATTTGCTTACTCCAGTTTCCTCAAGTCGAGAATACTTCCCCTTTCACTTGTCAACAGACCACAGTTAATCCCCCGTAATGAGGTGGCCCCGTACGCTAGCTCGAAATAGCTGCACTAGCTCTGTCACTCACTGTTTCACAAGCACCACAATCACTTCCTCGGTGTCAAGAGAATCAGCTTCACTCGCTCAAAACACAGTTCCTCTGTAGGAGTCTCACTTCCCCGCTCCACTAGGGGTTTCGCAAGTCACCACACTTCTGTCGCTCACGATAATCGCTCACACTAGCTCGTAAAACACAACAACAACCACTGCTTGACGGGTCACTCTTATATAGCCGGCCGGTGACTCAATAAATGCTTCTAGATCCATCCAGAGTCCACGGCTTCTCGAGGTTTCCAGCGCTGGTCCAGTCATGAATGTTCTGGACTATCTCTTTGTCCTAGTAGCCCTGTTGCATAAGGCGCGCGCAATACAGGAGGCAGGGCACAGCCCAGCCCTGGGGCAGTTGTGCCTCACGCGGCGACTGATGACACAAACTCACAGCCGTAACAGCTTGTTTTCGTTTATCGAAAAGTGCTGTGATGGCTGACCAATAATTGTTAGGTCGTTACGCCATACAAACACCACCCCTGGTTTTTGTCACGCACAGTGGGGGTAGACACGCATCAATAATTTTCATCCAATCCAATGGTTTGTGCCTAGACCAATAATTTTTAGGTACTGAGGCGCTGGTTTTACCGATTAGTTCGAAACATGGAATCCTTGCGATCAGCGTTCATTACTGTGGTAAATATGGTTCTACATACAAAACAAACCTAACCTGGGGTTTACGCCCAGTAGTGCAATCGGTAATTTTCGTCCAGACTGTCGTCTAACCAAGCAGCGACCAATGGTTTCGTCCAGACAGTCGTCTAACTAAAAAGGGCCCGATTATTTCTTTTTTTCCCCACATAATTGCAATATTACATGTGTCGTCTAATGTAGGCCTATTTTGTATCGGATATGTTGGATATGATGTCAATGTGATCGCTGCAGCAGTTTCACATACTAAATATGCTGTCGAACATGGCTGCGGTTGTTAAAAATACAATAAATAAAAACACATATTTAAGTGATTTAGCACATATATCCGGTGCAGAAGTGATCAAGGTTAGTAGTTACAATTGACAATGCCCCCCCCCCCTGACAAAAGATGAAATATGGTATGAAAATGATATATTATCAAAGTGAAAGTGAAAAGGAAAAGAGTGATACGTTGTACAGAATCAATCTGAAATTCCCGTACAGTATATAAGTCGTGTTGTAAAGGGGATAGCGGGTGGGTTAGAGACGGCGAAGGAGAAAACATCTATTAGGACATCATTTCCACAATTCCCGTATGTCGTTTTGCCTTGAACATTTTTGTTTGAAGACGGGCTATTATTTTATGTAATTTCTTAATTTATTCCACTAATATATATCGGTTTTCCAATATTTGCGTTATTCATGTAAATTTTAGATGGTCGGCTACAGAAAATACTGAAACCTGTTTTACAAAACGCTTTAACTCACAAATTCCGTTACATATTTTTGCAAATCTTACAATTTTCTATTTTAGTAATGTTCTTTTGGGCTATTTTTTTTTCAAACAAAACAGTGTTAATGTTTGCACTGCAGAAACCACTGGTCACTAAAAACAAGTGTTTTCAACCCTTAGCGTCTATGACAGCTTGTAAACGCTCTGGTATACTGTTCACAACTCGTCGAATGACATTTGCCGGGATGCGATCCCATTCCTCCAGCAGCGATGTTCTCAGTTGTGCCAAGGTGGTGGGGTCACACTGTCTGATGTTCTTTCCAAGCATATATCGTACATGTTCGATGGGGTTTAAGTCAGGACTACGAGCTGGCCAGTCCAGGGTTTGAATCTCCACTTCCTGCAGATATTATACAACACAGCGAGCAGTATGAGGGCATTATCCTGCATCAGCATGAAATTCTAACCAATGAAAGGCGCAAAGAGCATCACATGGTTCATCAGGATCTCTTCGATGTACCTTTGGGAATTGAGTGTCCCGTGATCGATGCACACCAACTCAGTGCGGGCCATAACGTTGATGCCACCCCACACCATAACCGAGCCACCTCCAAATGGAGTCCTGGAGGAGAAAGCAACCGGGCTGTACCTCTCCCCGCGCCTTCTCCACATTCATTCTCTTCCATCAGGAGATCTAAGATTAAAGCGACTCTCGTCAGTGAAGAGAACAGAGGCCCACTGCTCGTGTTCAACAAATGCCAGTTCTTATTCCTAGAACAACAATAAGCGAGCGGCAACACTCATAACCCTAAATGTTTACAGTGCGCTTCCCGCTATCGAAGATTAGGTAATTGGTGGTAATAAACCACCCTAAGAAATGTCATATTATCAATTACTATTCACGGATGTTTCAGATGTTTGTTCTAATGCGTGAAAAGCTTTTAAAATATGATTACATCTTTTTCATGGCTAATTTTATACTATTTATATTACATTTTTAACTGTTCCACTTTTTTGCCGGTCTGTGTATTACTCCGTCGATAAAGCTTGCCTTTCAACGCGTGTATTTAACAAGTCAATTTGTCAGTGAATTCAGTGAATTTTCTGCAAGTGGCTTTTAATTTGCCAGGTGACGAAAGATCAGGAGAGTATTCTACCAACCATCCTGCGCTGTGCCGCTAGCATTTTTTTTTTTTTTGGCAGTTGGTCCTGGTTGGTCTGCCAAGAAATAAGGCACACTAAGCCTCGTGAGGCAAAACTGAGAAGAGGAGGGTTCGCTTCCCATCTTAGCCATCTTGGAAGTGGTTTCCGCACTTCTACTCCAGGCAAATACCGGGATGGTTCCTAATTTAATCCCAATCCTCATCTGAACTTCTTGCATCTCAATAGGGATTTGCCAATAGGCTTTCAATAGCTTGTCTCAATTCTGCTTCCATATATGTAGGCCTATACATGCAAGAAATGAGTATGGTACTTATCAAAAATAAAGAAATAATAAGCTAATATGTACCCTATTATTCTATTTCTCTCCTAATCCTAAATTCTTCTATGAACACTCATCTTAAAACAGAATGGTCTGCATTTTTGGACTAATTATAAAAATGTAGCCTATAAGAAGAAATGAACATATTTCTGTTCTTATGCATTTTATATGAAGTTTTAAAAATCAATCTAGAAGAGCTAATTAAATTTAAGTTAACTTCACTACCATAATACTGCTTAAGAGTTAGACTGATGAGGACTGATGACCAAGATGTCCCTAACTTGAGCAAGGACTGCTTCACAACTTTATGTAAAATGTAAAGGGCCTTTACGTAGTTTGGACCATTTGCGTACGTGTTACAAGGACGTGTGTGCTGACTTTTTGGTGTTAAATGATGTAGGTTGGCAACACCAAATGTGGCGGCCATGTTGGTTTTCTAGTAACTTATTTGTGTCCCGGACTATACCTACGTCCACTTCCCCTACCTTCGCGGTAAAGCTAGGCAGGCCGATCCGCTCCCAAGCTCCCCCTATTTGCCCGGGAGCGCTCAGCTGTGCATCACTGGTTTAAAGGAAACGGTGCATCTTAATACTTTCCAAACTCGTCGGTATTCTAGTTATTATGGCAACATTGCCCTTGAGTATCAAACTTGAACATCATAATGGTTGCAAGTGATAATGGTCGTGACTGTACTTCATCAAGTGCTCATTTCTAGTGACGGAGAGTAGACCTCCACCACCTACTCTCCCTGCCCACCGCGGTCTGCACTGTTACTTACTTCGGTCCCATTCCATTGAATTCCAAAGTTTAGGAAACATTTTACGTGGGATCCTGGCTTTGTCGCCAAGTCTCTCTCGCTCTTGTCTACTGTGCCCAAAGTTAGGGAATAGAACTCCGACGTGGTCGATAGACATTTGAGGGCGCGTAAGTGCAAGAGATTCGTGTCAGTAGATTCACTGGTTCCCCAGCACCTCTGAAATTAAAGCATTTAAAAAGGACGTAAACCCGTTTTGAAAATAATAATAATATCATTATTATTATTATTATTATTATTTAATTATTATTTTCATTCATTTCGTGTCGGCCATCTATAGACCGCGTCATTCCAACTGCCTCATTCTTCGGGCATTGATGTTTGACCAGTACGCCCGCATTCGTTCTCGGTGGATTTCCTTCCTTTCCTGGGGCCAAAGTTTTCCCATTTTCAGCCTCGGTTTTTCTTGGAACCTTATCGTGCTTGAAGTTTTCTCTTCAGTTGGATGCGCTCCTGAATGTCAGTTGATTGAATCGTCAATTCTTTTAGATCTCTATCTAGTACTAGTTCATTGAACCAGGCCCATTTGGCTTCCCTCTCCTGAAAGTAAGTAATGATGCGGTTGGTCTATGTCGCTTGGCTCATTCGTTTCACATGTCTATAAAAGGTAATCCTTCATTTCCGGATTATTATTATTATTATTATTATTATTACTGATCGGGGTAGCTACGAGCACTGAGGCGCAAGGCCATGGGGTAGAGTTTATGTTTTTTAGCATTAAAAATCCAATATTATGAATTCCAAATTTTGCATTTTGACCGTTTACCGTGTAAGAAATCTCTTCCATTGAAACATTCCAAACACAGTCTACCCAAAATAAAAGCTATTTTGAGCTAATGAATACATACGTCAACTGTTTTACTCTTCTTGCTAAGTACACGCCAACGGTTTATTTAATTCTTTTTTATATTGTAGAAAATCAAGAACATCGCCTTTCTGTCGCAAAACACTTTATTGCTAATTAAATAGCACAGAACATGAAGATCGGCGTAGGGCTGTGGCAATCGAATCGCCCATTATTGGCTGGAAATCCGTAACTGTTTGGGGTACGAGGAAATGCCTACCCCCAGCCCTGAACGTGGGAAACGCATGGCGGAGGCTTGGCAGTCCGCACGCTGTCGCTGAGCTAATAATCCGCACAGTGTTTCCAATGATTCAGAGTCAAGAAGATAGCCCCGGAAATGGATCCGAGGACATGCCCCATCGCTCTGGTAGGGGCACAATTGGGAAGAGAAAGAAGAAAGACACGAAGATACATACCGGGATGAGTTTTGGACTAATTTCGCAAACCACAAACTCTAGCTGGGGGCTAGGGAGCGCTAAATGTAAGCCCTTCAATTCTGTACCCCCACATTCTGGGATGAAATTACGGGATTATTTAAAACTAATTTCAATATTTTTACGGGATTCATATCTGTGTTTGCAGAGTCTAGTTTAGAGTTCTTAACACTTCCTTTAGCCTATATTAAGGCTGCCAATTTGACAAAGCTTAACATACATTTTCCATACATAATATGTAGTGGTGGAGATTTTTTAACATTTTGAAATCAGACATTTAGAATTTTGATTCGAGCATTTGGTATTTTGTAGCTTTTGTACATTTTCAATTTTGCATCTTATATTATTTTGGGGAAAAACATATATTTATGGGTTAAATCTGACAAATGAGTAATTTCTTTTGAAATTGCATTAATGTGAAATTAAAATCACATTTGTAAAAGGTTAATAGTGAGATAAAAATGGATGAACTAAATTATGTATTTATTTTAAATTAATTAGGTTAAAGTAACAAAGAAAAAAATTGTTGCGGGCCGAAGCATTACACAGAAAAATATAGAAATTTATATTGATGCTAAACTAGGTGAACTAAAGTATTACTACACTGACGAAAATGGGAATTGCAACACACAGAAGGAGTGGTGCTACATTGCTGCAATTGAACATGCAGGACGAGTATTCGGTTGTGATTCGATTATTACACTTTCAGGTCTCTCTGACCGCAAGTTTGGACAACAATCAATACAGGATGTGCCCACCACGAGCTGCAATACATTGATGACTTCGGCGAGGCATGGAGTCAATAAAGCCCTGGATCGCTTCCTGAGGAATTGTGGCCCATGCTTGCTGCACTACACGGGTCAGTTGTTCCAGAGTTGTGGGTGGCTGAGGACGGTTGACCTGTTGTCGACCCATCATGTCCCACACATGCTCAATAGGACTGAGGTCCGGGGATCTGGTGGGCCATTCTAAGGTTGTGATGTCGTGGAGAGCTTCTCTGGAGATGCGTGCAGTGTGAACCCGGGCATTGTGCTGCTGAAACATCCCATTAGCAATGTTCGCCATCATAGGGACAACCACTGGATTGAGTACCCTATCAAGGTACTGTCGAGCAGTCATAGTGCCCTCAACAAGTACTAATTGTGATTTCACATTAAAGCCAATAGCTCCCCAGACCATAATGCTTGGTGTTGGCCCTGTGAGCCTCTCGACAATAAGGTCTCCCCGGTACGTCGGCGCACACGATTCCGGCGATCACTGCGGGCAAGACAGAAGGGCGATTCATCAATAAAGACGACCCTATGCCATTTGTCGACCCATGTCGATCGTTCTCGACACCAGGCCAGCCTTACACGTCGCTGTTGTGGGGTCAATGGAACACCTTCTGCAGGGACACGGGATCGTAAGCCAGCTGCACGAAGGCGATTACCAACTGTTTGTTGTGTAACGTGGGGTGCCACAGCTGCTTGAATTTGCGCTGCTGTTGCATGGGGTTCCATCCGGGCCATTCGAATGATGCGGCGATCCTCTCTCACAGTTGTTTGTCGCGCTGGGCCTGTGCCAGGTCTACGAGTGTGGGCACCTTCATTTGACCACTGCTGCCATACACGTTGTACCGTAGATGCCTGTCGGCCAACACGTGCAGCGACAGTCCTTAGCGATAATCCAGCCTCACACAGCCCAATTATCCGAACCCTCTCATACGGCGACAGTTGTTGATAGCGTGCTCTTCTCTGTCGTCGAGGCATGTTTGACGGGGAACACTTCACTGCACAGACTGCAAGTCAACTACGCTACACCAGAGTTCGTATACTGGAGTTGATTCCTCCACGACCAATCACGTGGGGAGACCTGTAGCAACAATCCAATGGGTCTGAAACTTTGATCGTTTATATACCTACATGGCATCGTTCCATATCTTGAAAATCAACACAAACGACCAATGCCTTCATGGTGTTGCAATTTCCATTTTTTTTTTTTTTCAGTATATTACTATTCATTTCGTGTCAGCCATCTATAGACCGCGTCATTCCAACTGCCTCATTCTTCGGGCTTTGATGTTTGCTTGAATATCCACTACTACACAGTGGGTCAGTGCAGGCAAGTTCATGAATCATTAACATTGTTGAATGAAATCTCAGAGCTGTTCTATAGATACTTTCGGTCTCACCATCTTTACACTTGTTGACTTGACCTACGCGAAGGGAATGAAAGTTTGGGGTGGGCAACGATGTGCAGAAGGGATTACTTTCCACATTCCAGACCGTTGGTCAAGCCGTTATAAACATTTCAGGGGTGTGCAAACTCCTCACTTGAAGCTTCCATAAGAAAACAAAGAATAAAATACTTTATACTATAGGCCTACTTAAAGAAATCGAGGATTTCGCATTTTGGTATAATTTTTTAATTTTGAGTCGATTTTGCATTATGTCGCTTTCTAAAAACACATTAAAAGTGGTTTACAGGTCGTGAAAAGTGAAAATACAAGAATACAAGCCATTATGAGCATTTCGCGCTTTATTGCATTTGCGAGAAAACACCACCCCTAATAATATGTAATGAGAATAAATGTGGAGTTTATAACACAGTATATGAAATGGATAAAGAAGTTCGATACAAATACATGGTGACGATTTGAACACTCGAAGCGTGAAAAATTAAAAGTCTAGGGATGCCTACCGAGGAATCGAAACGAAAAACATTAACTGCCTAACTAGGTGTAAAGGTTACTTAGAAGCTGTAGAGGTGGTTCCAAAAGATGGCCACAGATCCTTTGATAGCGGCTGTGGCAATATTGGGGATCACTGTTTTAGATATACCCAGGGCACGTCACATGTTTACAAAATGATAAGTGATCGTTCCACGGGCTCCAATCATCAGACAGATAATCTGTGTACAGGATTTTTCAGTGAGAACGTGCCAAACGGATACCGGCATTCCTGGCCACTACACTGCGCACATCGACATAGGGAACATGTGGTCTCCGAGGCTATGGACGTAAACTTGTGTAACACGACTGGGGTGCAGTTATTGATGTTTGTTGGCAGTAAATGTGTAAACATGCGTAACACAAATAAGGTGTCCTGCATGGTTATTGTTTATTGTAAATGTGTACATTATTACACAGGTACCGGTAGCACTCTAAATGACAACCATGCCATGAACGGACCAGAGTTATTTCATCAGTGTTTACAAACTCATAAACTATGCTCAACATGACGCCCACCAACCTCGATACTAGCATGGCTACGACATACGAGATTCTGTATGACCGAGCTACCTTCCGGACGATAGAGGAACCAGGGGCGGCCGCACCTAATGTGCTGAAGTGCTGCAGCGCATTGTTTTATTTGAAAAATATATTACTTTAATAATATTGTCTACAATCAAATACAGCACATTAAAAATACGTCAGCCAAACAATAGGAAATACTTATACTCCCCTCAGAAAGAGGTCGTGCGCTTCACTCCGCGACCAACACTGACTGTGCAAATCGCAGCTCAGCGAGAATTTCTAAGTTTATTGCCAGCAAACGTGAATTTTGTCTTTTGCGCATGCGTGCCAAACCTTTTCGTTGTGCTGTTAGGACAACAGCCAAGATCTCACAGCGATTCTTCGTTGAAACACAGAGAGGCTGCACTGGTCACACAAAGCAAACGAGGAAATATGTTGCGTTTATTTGCGTGTTTGTGCAGTATGGAAAACTCAATGGAGAGACTCTTAATTGTTTCTATAAATTACTTTTCTGAATACTTGTATTTTTTAGAGAGGGATGGGTTACAGTACACAACTAATTATTTGCACCAGCCGCCACTGAGAGGAACCACAAACGCAGCATTGCTCGCCTACGTGTTTATGCCCGTCCGTTCTCTCGCTACCAGTGTAATAGCCTAGTGTTTACTGTCAATAAGCAATGCACATAATTACTCGGGACGCCTTATTAGTGTTACACATGTTTAAGTCCATAGCACCTTTGTGTGGCTTATGATACCACATGTTCCCTATGTCAATGAGCTCACTCAGTATGGCGGCTTGGATTTCTGGTATCCGCTTTGCACGCTCTCACTGAACCACCCTATTTAGATGTGTTGTTGTTTCATTTGAGAGGCTTGGTATTTCAACCCCGTGTACTTGTGTGTGTGTGTGTAATTTCGTCTGATAACCAGTGTTATTGTGATTGTTTTATTAGTGTGTGTTTTAGTAATTCAAGTGAGAATTGGGAAGGAGGCGGTGGTGGCATTAAGTTAGGAACCATTCAGGTATTTGCCTTGAGTGGAAGTGGGAAACCATAGAAAACCACTTCCAAGAAGGCTGAAGTGGGAATCGAAGTCATCCCTACTCAGTTTGGCCTCACGAGGCTACGTGTAGACCAGAATTAAATTACTTGGCAGAGCCGGAAATCCAAACCGGACCTCCGCTACGCCACAAGATTGTCTATAGTGTGTGAGCGAGAAGCCATAAAAGATGTTTCTTTCCGCATCAGTTGTTGAACCACACGATCCCTGTTGACAAGAGTTTCATTATCGCAGCGCATCCTTCATTGCTGGATATTTTACTCAGAGGACGTCATTTGGACGTGAAATGCAGCTCGCTATGTATTGCATGATCGGAATGATCGCTGTCAGTGTTCGTATTTAGTTAATCTTCTCATACCCCCACTCATTGCTTATACTCTGGCTACGCCCCTGGTTCAAGCCACACCGACGGCCGTCTTTGAAATGGTTTTTCATGGTTTCCCCGTTTTCAACTCCAGGCAAATGCTGGGACGGTACCTTGTAATAGGCCATGACAACTTCCTTCCAAATCCTTGCTCAGTTTCATTCATCTACATTCATTTCATCTTTCATTAACTCCTTTCATGAGGTTGACGTCAGAAAGGACATCCAGCCGTAAAAATCAGTACCTCATCTCATCTTATCTCGTCTCATTCCCAACCGCGTAGAAACGGGAATAATAAGGGGTAGGAAAATATTGTAAAATTATTATTATTATTATTATTATTATTATTATTATTATTATTATTATTGATGTGTAAGATCTTTCCGCTCGGTTGCTGGATAGTTTTGTGGGAGTGATTTTGAGAATTGGGGACGGAAGTGGATCGGAACGATCGAGCTGGCAGTGGTGGCTCGAACGGAAGTATGCACTGCCCGCTCGATCGATCGAACGGAAGTGTACTAGCTGGCAGTGGTGGAAAATGGAAGTATGCACTGCCCGCTCGATCAATCGAACGGAAGTGTACTAGCTGGCAGTGGTGGAAAACGGAAGTATGCACTGCCTGCTCGATCGATCGAACGGAAGTATGCACTGCCCGCTCGATCGATCGATCCAGCGGGCAGTGGTAAGACCCAGCTGGCAGCGGTACGAGAAACAATGAGCGCATGGTGTCGGAAATTGATACCATGAGGTACTCTCGGCCATGTGGAATGTATATGACATACTGAACGGTGAACGCTAATGCGAACTCTGGTGTCAAGTGATTGAAACAAATGACATGGTACATGTTCGATGTCTTCGTATCAGTATTTAAATGGTAAAATGCCTTAATATCAAACATTGTAAGTAGTCGGCATTGCCGGTATTATGTTTCCGCACAATGGCTATTCAAATATTAACCCACATAACGGCAATGCAGTCATCACTGTAATATAATCGTTGTGGTTATACGAGAATTGAGCAAGCCTTCATGAACTATTACTGAATACATTCTCTTTACTCACAAGAGGGCCTATTCATAAGGGATTTTAAACTCAATTTCACGCAGGAACATTATCGAAACAAGCAAAATATAAATGAAACTTAATTGCGTAATGCAGTATTATTGGAACGTGGAAATAAGTCACCATCTTGTGCACAATATTTGCGTAATCGAAATAGCCGTGGGTTTAGTGCTTATGACTGTGAACCTAGAGACCTTGGGTTCGAATCCCGGACGGCGTAGACATTTTTGCTACCAGATTATCATTTTAAACGATATTTATCATGTCAATATGACTCATTTTAACAGAATCCATATGAAATTACGTGTTGGTCTGTGAATCAAGAGGACCTGTTTATAAGGAATTTAAGGTTATGAGCGGTGTCGCGTCTATTAATCTAGTTGATCCATATCGTATTCTTTATTTAGGCTAGTGCTGGTGGAAGCTACAAATCATCTAATAAAATGAGTTCCGTATTATAACCTACAATATCAGTAAAACACTCCCTTTTACAACCGGGTGAGTTAGCCGTGGTGGTTACGGCATGACTGATGGCAGTCGCTCACATCCGGGAGGCGAGGAGGTTCGAATCCCCCCGCCGGCAACCTTGAAGTTGGTCTTCTGTGGTTTCCCATCTTCCATCCAGACAAATGCCGCGGTTGGTCCCTAACTATAGGCCACAGCCGCTACCTTCCAACTCCTCGTCCTTACATTCCAACTTCACTCCTTCCCTCCCCAACGGTACTTGTAGCTCACCCATTGGGTGTCCGTCTCGAAGCAGCTACAAAACTGGCGAGCCGAACATGTCCTCGGACACTCCCGGCACAAACAGCCATAGGCTAAAAAAAAAAAAAAAAAAAAAAAAAAACTCCCTTTTACAATAGATTAATATTTGTGGCAATAATAGTATAAAATACCGGTGTAGACTATCAACAATTTCACGTGAGGTTTCTTCTATGTCAGATGTTACACATATGCGATTACTGTAAGGCTCGTAATATTTTTATTATTATTATTATTCAAGTATATAAAACGGTTAGGTGCATGTTTCACAAAACTCAAGCTCTTAAACCAGAGGGCGTTAGAAGGTGCGGTTTATGCCAAAATCTTCCAAATTGTGTCAAGAGTACGGGAAAAACCTTAAATTTCTTGAAAAGTCAATAGAAACATATTTATTTGTTTATAAAGTACGTTTAAACAAACAAACAAGAAGGTAGCCACTGCGAGAACTGTGTCGCGTCGAGTGCGCGTAACAGTGAAGACGAGCGGGTGGTTTAACACATGCATGATTTCTGGCATAGGCCCTCTACTAGTAGTTATTATTCTTATTACGAACTGTAAGACCTCTTCCATGTGTGAGATCTTCGTCCCAATCCTTCATAGTAAACTGATCGCAGGCGAGCAGGCTACAATTATCTGGCAAGGTGGACCAATCGGCAATATTAGCCCCTCCTGCATCATACCACCTGGCATGGTGACTCACACTCGACAATAACAATATTGCAAAGAGAACGTTCTACGCTATGTGTATATCCGGATAGCATGCAGTGTTACGAGGTAATACTATAGTATAGCACAAACTGTTTTACCGCTATGAGCGAAGCAGGCGATGTGTAACACTCTGACATCGTCTGTTCTCCTGTTAGGAAAACTCTAGGTGACAAAGAAAACTTTCATCTAACGGGAAATTTCGACAAATGGCAGAAATAATATATATGATGATGATAATTGTAGAAAGAGGGTAGTCATGAAAATAAAATAACTTTTTTGTTGTTATTTCATTTGAGGAGCTTGGACATCATGGTCATTTAGCCCCATGTACTTGGTTGTGTGTAGAATTTGTCTGATAACCAGTGTTATTGTGGTGTCTGTAGTAGCGTTTGTATTTGTAATTCAGTGTGGATTGGGAAGGAAGCGGCCGTAGCCTTTAGCAAGGAACCATCCTGGCATTTGCCTGGAGTAGAAGTGGGAAACCACGGAAAACCACTTCCAGGATGACTGAGGTGAGAAACGAACCCACCCCTTCTCAGTTTTTCCTCTCGAGGCAGAGTTAACCCCGTTCCAGCCCTCAGACCAATAATAGAATTGAGTCTGGTTATAAGTGAAGGCCACCATTTGACGCACACAAATCTTCACATGGAAAGTCAAGTTTGGTAGCGCTCCCAATTAACATGAAAATGAAACATTTATTCATAGATTAATAGAAAAAATCGCCTTCTATAATTCTCAAGCCGTATCATTACGTTTAGCAACGCCGACCATCTGTCATCTGGAAGGCCTAGCGCAAGCACATGGCAATTGCTAACACTGCGAAAACACATAGATTTTGACGCGAAAGCTTTCCGAAAATACAACAGAACATAACGTCCGCTAAATATGTACGTACAGTAAATATCACAAATAGAGGATAAATATTATCATGCTATGTGCTGTCAATTCCAGATAAGGGAATAACATGCTGTAAGCCTACTGTACCTCAATGTCCCAATGTCTGAAGTATTCTTTTCTTGCTGTCATTCTCACTGCCGTCATTGACACGCTCAGAAGAAAAAAAAAAAAGACTATTCTTACGAACTTAGAGACTGCCTTTGATAATAAATTCTTCACTTTCTGTCCACAGATGCACTCATCATAGTCACAATAGGCCTCCAAGCTTAAAGTTGACAGTCTAAGAATAATGCTTCACTGGTCACTTAATTTAAGAATAGGTAGCTTTCTAATGGAATCTACCTAAAACCAGGGCTGGCATGCGAAACGAAATGTATTATCAATTTAATTTAGCGTCGCGAAATGAAATTGTTCAATGGAATAACGTTTCGCTCCTGGCGCGAAATGATATTCGTTACAGACTTTTAATTTCGCTCCTGGCGCGAAATTAAATTCATTACGGACTTTTAATTTAGCTCCCGGCGCTAAATGAAATTCGTTCCAGACTTTTAATTTCGCTCCTGGCGCGAAAAAAAATTTGTTAACGACCATCAATTTCGTTCCCGGTATTTTATCCCCCTCCCCGGCCTGAAATTAAAATGCATGGAGCATTTCATTTTGTGTCTGAAATGAAATCTGTTTCTTTTCTTCCCCGAAAGCCTTATTTGCTCCCGCGTCCTACACCTAGCCACCATCTACATTCGTCCCTACCACCCCATCCCCAAAGACTTCATTACCCACGTGTCTGAAGTCTTCCTCCATTTCATTCTAATGGCCGACCTCAACCTTCATTCTCGTTCGGCCCTAGAACTTCATAACCTAGACATCTACCTACGTCACATCAACGCCACCCTCGTCCTTTTCCCAGAATCTACCCGTCCTTCCTCCAATACCACCCCGACGCAGTCATTGCTCATAACTCCCTCCTCCATCTGTTTGATGTGTCTGTCTTGCCCCTCAAAGGAGGTGATCACGCCCTCCATTTTACCTTATTTTATTTTATTTTGCTTTATTTTGTTTTGTTAATTTCTTTTTGTATTACTTTATTTCGTTTTATTTTGTTTCAAATTGTCTTGTTTTTTGGTTTTGTTTTATTTTGTTTTTATTTTGTTTTGTTTATTTTGTTTTATTTTGATTTCCCAGAAAACAAATACTAAACCAAAAACACAAAACACGAAGCAAAATTAAAAATTCAAAAGCAAAAGCAGAGTAAAAAAGAAACACAAAGCAAAAAGCAACATTCAAAAACAGCAAAAGCAGAAAACAAACACAAAACAAAAAACAAACAAAAAAAAGACGAAGCAAAAAGCAAAAGCAGAACACAAAAATCAAAAGCAAAAGCAGAAAACAAGAAACATAAAGCAAAACGCAAAATTCAAAAAAGCAAAAGCAGAAAACAAGAAACATAAAGCAAAACGCAAAATTCAAAAAAGCAAAAGCAGAAAACAAAAAAACATAAAGCAAAATTCAAAAAAGCAAAAGCAGAAAACATACACAAAACCAAGAAAGAAAAGCAAAAAGTCAAATTCAAAAGCAAAAGCACAAAGCAAACACAAAACCAAAAACACAAACCAAAAGTAGAAAACAACAAACACAAAAGATACGTGAGGCAAAGTCCAGAGAAACGTTTCTCATGAAAATGATCCTTATTCACAAGTGGATTAAACGAGTTTTGTAACTTGACGACTCATTTGCATTTGACTGTTGGCACAGGCTATAGTAAAATGTGGCTTTTCACCGCTGTCTCAGTCTTACACATGGTTGTGATTATATGGAAGCTACTGAGGTATGGGTGTGCTTAGTAATGACATTCAGGGCACAGTCAGTGCCTGTGAATGCTGTGAAGGGTTCTACTCATAGGGTTAGTACTGCTGTTCTGACTCAGTGAGGAAAGCAATAGCAAACTACCTCAGTCCTCATCTTGCCTAGTACGCCTCACTATAGCGCTGTCTTGGGTTTTTGTGGGTATCTACCCACATAACCTACCGCGGTACTTTTTGAGGATCCAACCAGCCTTCGGGCTGACTACCTGACAGACAGACGTCAGGACTTTGAACATCGTACAGAACATTATTTAACTCTCGAAACAAATATACTGTTTTTTAATTTCAACAACGAAATTAAATGTTTCATACATTTTAAATACACGTCAGAGAGCGAAACTTAATAACGCTTGGGAATTTTATTTCGCCTCGGGAGTGAAATTAAAAGGCTGTAACGAATTTTATTTCGCGCCGGGAGCGAAATTATAAGTCTGGAACTAAATTATTTTCGTGCCGGGAGCGAAATTAAAAGTGTGGAACGAAATTAATTTCGCTTCGAATTAAGTTTCGCTTTGATTTAATTACGCGCCGACAATCATTATAATTTCGCTCCCGAATATCGCACTCACGGCGAAATTAAATTATTTTCGTCCCCACAGCCATGAATTTAATTTCGCATGCCAGCCCTGCCTAAAACCACTTGCCATCTGAGTACAGTTCATAATGTACTGGAATATGGAGGTCACATGAAGATATATACCAAAACTAAATTACTAGGCACTGAAAGTCCACCTCGCTGTAAATTATCAAAGCGTACTAATATAACCAGTTATTTTAATAGTGCTGCCGTAATTTGACTCTCAGCCAGGCACACAAAACTTCCTAGGTATCTGAAATAGTTTAATGAAATATTAGTGAAGAATTTGTTGGTTAAATTCATTACCAGGCATTGGTTATACATAATACTAAATACGGGAAATAGCCTACTCACTTCTACATATTTCATCAGGTCTGATTTACCACGAGGAATTTCATGGGTGTACTCTGCCCATTTTGAGGGAGCTCATAGCAAGCATGTGAGAGTTGTTTTTTCTCCGCTACATTTTGAGAATCTTTGAAGAGAGCGCCAGGAGAAGTTTTGGAGTACCCCTGTAGAGCGCAGTGATACGTCAGTGTGCGCGAGCAGCGATGCACATGGAAGAGCAGCACGTGTGAGGCCACGCGGTGAACACCTGCTTGGAGCAGAGGTCATTCGTCTTCATGTGGTTGCGCGAGCATGAATTCGAGCAGCTTAATCAATCTGAATTACGAGTACCCGACCTGAGCCGAGAAATAGCCTACGAAGAGACACTGATTGTGTTCTCTACTGTTAGATGTTTATAGGTGAGGCCAACTCTTGTGTGTGCAGGGTTGAGTTGGGCAAATATCCGATCTCACAGCTAGTTTAGTCTACGAACTGGAACTGATCCCTAACCCGGGTCATGTGAAGATCATATCTTCATCCAGCCTAAAATTTAGCCAACGATGGAGCGGACTATGCAATGCGTGTCCTGCGGAAGAATATTCCTTATTCAGTTAGGACATCAAGAGTTTTTTTCTAGCTTATATGTTAGCAGTGTACTGCGCTAATTTCAGTAAGATTACAAGCAAAGTTGTCGCGAACTGTCATACGCTCAATGGTGACTTATTTTCGGAACGATGAATTGCCGGGTGACAGTAGTCGAACCACGAAAGTCTAGATTACGTGTTTTTGCATAGCACAAGCTGTGGTGTTAAAGGAATTCGCACAAGAAATCATGGTAATAAATCGCCGATATGAACTTTTGAGAATTACCATGAATCGAACCGTCATAATGGAGCACTAAATCTAATTGGTGGTGCGATGGCATATGATGTGTGGAAACTTGGACCATGAGCGAGGTGAAGCCAAGGAGAAGGTGTATGCATTCCGCATGCATTTTTACGAGTCGGACAGCATGCCTAATTCATGGGCATTCTACAGCCACGGGAGTCAACTTTACGAACACCAGTAAGGGACGTGAGCAACTTCTTACATATTAGTAGCTAGTAATGGTGAATTGCAGACTGTATACTTTTTCATTCAACCATATAGGAATCGTCATTTTATGCCAGTAATGATTTTTTGGAATTATGCAGGAGCATAATGACTGGAGCCTTATGATGTTTCTTTTGTTGTTCTCAGTCGTACTTATGAAGACTAGCATATCCACGATGCGGCTTATCGTTGGAAGATAGTATATTTCGAAGGCATCCATACTTTTCTAGTTAGCTGGTAGTTTCATCAATTTTCTTGTTGTACAGTTCTGTACATAATTTTTGTCGCATGGTAAATTGTAGGCTGTCGTTTTTGGATAGTTAGTTGCGGCGGTAGTCTGTTAATTATATTTTCTATTCGATTTGGATTTATTTATCCTAGATGAGACTAAATACTCAGACTTAGTCAAATGAGTTCGATTTTTCATGTGATTTAGGATTTTCTTCCAAATAATTAATAATGGTCATATTTTGGATATGATAGGATTAAATCAAGAATGATGTTTATGCTAATTTAAAAGATCATATTGAATAATAAACCTGGAAATTAATTATATTGGACATTTTTGAAATATTTAATAATAATAATAATAATAAATTAATGGGTGATAGTGAACAATTATGTGATGTTCACATAATCAAATATGGATCAGAAATATAGGAAGGTTTAACGAGGATTTATAATAATGCACATTGGAATTCTCTAAGGAGATAATATAAATAATAGTTTCGGAAAGGAAAGTTTTTCTTTTGGTGCAGAGCAGTTTATATCAAATAGGGAACTTTTGTGATGATGACAAATTGAATGCAACATGAATATTTAAGGAATACATTTGTTTATAACACATAAGTGATATATCTGGTGGGATGATGAGTTGAATTGGGAAGGCATGCGTGCACTTATCCAACAAGCAATTATTCTAATCCATTAATTATAGCAATAAGGCTCAAAGGAATTTAGGAGTTTGGAAATAATGAATTATAATTATTGTTGTGTATTTACTTGAGTTAAAAAGATCAATGTAGAAAATGTTGTGTAGCCTATTTACTTGAGATAACACGAACATTCTAGTCACTATGCCCAGAACATTCGAATCTGGAACATTCGAATCTGGAACCTTCCATATACTATGTATATTTGCACCCGCAGACTGTAGACGACAGTTCCGCGCATATTATTTAGTTCCGCTCAAGTTAGTCCACCTTGTGTATCGTTGTGTATCAACTAGTGTTAAATAAACCGTTGTTTTATATTAACAAGTGTGAGTTATTTATCTTGTATCTCCCACGATATAACAGTGGTGTCAGAAGTGGGATAAGATAAGTAACGTTGTGAAACCTAGGGACTTTCTAACCTCAACGCAAGTGTTGCACCGAACGACGTTCATCGCATTGCATGTTGGAAATACTAAACCGAGTGAACTTTCTAACCTCAACGCAAGTGTGTGCACCGAACTAAGTTCATCGCAAGTGCGTGTTAGATATACTGTTCTCCACTCATCTTCACCATGCCGGACTTAACCTCTGAGAAACTCCAACAATTCTCAGCAATGATCGCCGACGCTATCCGACAGACAATAGGGCCAACAACGTCATCAGAGCCTCGACCGCCAAAGTTCACAATGCAACCGTATCGTGCTACTGACGGGACGACTGTAGCCGACTATTTCACTCGCTTTACCTGGGCGCTCAACCTGAGCAAGTTACCCGCGGATCAGCATGCACACTTTGCACGGGTTTACATGGGATCTGAACTCGATGATGCCCTGAAGATCCTGGTGAGCCTTAATGATCCGGAAACTCGGTCATACAACGAGATTCAATCTAAGCCGAAAGGCCACTTCGACGCCACATGCAACAAGTTAGCCGAGAGCATCAAATTTCGGAGTGAAATGCAGAAGCAAGGAGAAACCATCGGTAGCTTCACCTTAAGACTGCAGCAGGCTGCAACGTTTTGTGAGTATGGCACATTCCTTGATCGCATGTTAATTGAACAAATGCTCGCAGGGTTGGAATCGCGAGAAATGTGCGACGAGATTATTGAAAAAAAAAACAGAGAACTTCACCACGGCATATGAAATCGCTCACGCACTCGAAGCTACTCGCATCACCACCGACGAGGTCAAAGCAGCTTCCGCTAAGTCTGAATCAACCAATCGGATTGGATACGAGAAGCCTCTGTACAGGAAGAACAGCAACCAGCAGCCGCCACGCAGCAAGTCAGGCTCATCGAAGTCAAGGGTCTTACAACCTATCCAGGCAGCACCAAGGGACACACCAGGCAAACCGAAGTGCATCCCAGGACAACCAATCAACATGTGCAGGGTGCGGTGAAGCTCACCCTCGCAGTCAGTGCAGGTTCCTGAACGCCGAGTGTCTGAAGTGTGGCAAGAAAGGTCACATCGGAAAAGTTGACTGATCTAAATCGATGAAACATCGAACAACAAATCACGTGACCGAAGAAGAGTTTCCAGCAGAGAACCTCGATGTCGTGGAGTACTTGAGCAAAATTGAGGTCATCGGATCGGTCAACGCAGCACCTAAGCTACTGGTTGATGTCAGCATAGAGGGAATCACCGTCAAAAGGGAACTCGACATCGGCACCCCCTGTTCAACCATGAGAAAATCTAAGCTAAGTACGATCAAACTAGGTTTTGTGTTGCAGAAAAGTGATCGTAACTTCGTCAGTTACACCGGTCATCCGATAAAATCTATTGGCAAAACGTCAGTGTGCACCACCATCGGAACCACAACCAGGAACCTGAATCTTTACGTGGTTGACGATGAAGTCGAATCTCTCTTTGGCCGAGAGTGGATTTCGGAGTTTGTACGGGAGATCGACTTTGGTCACCTCTTCAAAAAATCCGACCCAATCCACAAGCTCTCAGACAAGCAGGCTCTGACCATGAACCACAGAATCAGCTCGACAGCACTCTATCTCGCTACCAGGATGTGTTCAGCGACCCCCCGGGAAGGTCTCAGGTCCCCCAGCGAAGATACACCTGAAGGCTGGAGCTACACCTGTTTTCGCCCGAGCTCGAGACGTACCAGTTGCCCTCCGCGATGCCTACGCCAAGGAAATCGACAAGAAAATTTCATCTGGCTTCTACAAAAGAGTGGACTACTCAGAGTGGGCATCGACAACGCACGTCGTCGCCAAGAAGAACGGCAAACTGAGGATCACAGGCAACTACAAGCCTACACTCAACCCGCGGATCATCATCGATGAACATCCGATTCCCAAGGTGGAACATCTGTTCAACCGAAAGCGCGGTGCCACTCTCTTCTACCACCTGGACATCATCAACGCGTACACTCATCTCGAGGTCGACGATGAGTTCAGCCATGCTCTCACGCTTAACACGCCAACTCACGGTCTGATCCACCCAACGCGAGCAGTATATGGAGCAGCTAACATCCCCGCTATCTGGCAGCGGCGAATGGACACAGTCCTGCATGGTCTCCCAAGCGTCGTAAGTTTTTTCGATGACAGTATAGTTTTTGCTGATAGCTTTGAAAATATGATGCAGGCCCACAGCACCACTCTGGAACGGTTTCGGCAACACAGCCTCAAGCTCAACCGAGCCAAATGCGTTTTCGCTCAAACATCCCTGGAAGCCCTTGGCCACAAAATCGATGCGTCAGGCATCCACAAGTCTGATGCACACATCCGAGCTCTACCTGATGCACCGAAACCGACTACACCAGAAGAACTCCAACTGTTTCTTGATAAAGCAACCTACTACAGTTCGTTCATCCCCGATTTGTCCACCAGGGACCGACCACTCAGGGACATGCTGCTCAAGGACCCTCTCATCAGGACACCAGAAGGGACAGGGCATACAAAGACATCAAGAACGCCCTAACCTCGCCCCAGGTACTCATGTGGTATGACCCAGCGTTACTACTCCTGTTGGCCATGGACGCCAGCAAGACCGGCCTGGGCGCAGTACTGTCACACCGGCTCAGCAACGGGCAAGAACGTCCAATCGCTTACGCCAGTCGAACGATTACAGCAACGGAGAAAAGGTACCCTCATCTCCGCACGAGACCCAACTTGACCAGGTCACGTCGAGGTCACCGCGCAACCGACCAGGTCACCGTGCAACCGACCAAGTCACCGTGCAACCGACCAAGTCACCGCGCAACCGACGAAGCCACCACACAACCAACCAGGCCACGCCGCAACCGACGAGGTCACCGCACAACCGACCAAGTCATGGTGCGACCGACCAAGTCACCGTACAACCAACCAAGCCACCGCGCAACCGATAAGGCCACCGCACAACCGACGAAGTCACCGCGCAACCGACCAAGCCACCGCACAACCGACCAAGCCACCGAGCAACGAGCCTGAGACGAGTTCGCTTCATCGTGACACCAGCAACAGTCCAAACACCACCAGCCACACCAGCTACACCTGTAAACAGGGCACCACCTATTTCCCAGACCACTTTTATTTCACGCAGGAGTACTCACCGGCGAAGACCACCATTAAGATTCTCTCCTGATTAAGTTTCCAAAATCATCCATTTAAAAGAGGGAGGAAATGTTGTGTATTTACTTGAGTTAACATGAAGAATCTAGAAAATGTTGTGTAGCCTATTTACTTGAGATAACACGAACATTCTAGTCACTATGCCCAGAACATTCCGATTTGGAACATTCGAATCTGGAACCTTCCATATACTATTTATATATGCACCCGCAGACGGTAGATGACAGTTCCGCGCATATTCTTTAGTTCCGCGCTAGTTCCGCGCTAGTTCCGCTCAAGTTAGTCCACCTTGTGTATCGTTGTGTATCAACTAGTGTTATCGGGTGAGTTAGCCGAGGTCGTTACGGCATGACTGTTGGCAGTCGCTCACATCCGGGAGGTGAGGAGGTTCGAATCCCCCCGCCGGCAACCTTGAAGATGGTCTTCTGTGGTTTCCCATCTTCCTTCCAGGCAAATGCCGGGGTTGGTCCCTAACTATAGGCCACAGCCGCTACCTTCCAACTCCTCGACCTTCCCCTCCAACTTTCCTCCCCAACGGTACTTGTAGCTCACCCATTGGGTGTCCGTCTCGAAGCAGCTACAAAACTGGCGAGCCGAACATGTCCTCGGACACTCCCGGCACTAAAAGCCATACGCTAAAAAAACTAGTGTTAAATAAACCGTTGTTTTATATTAACAAGTGTATGTTATTTATCTTGTATCTCCCACGATATAACAATTATAAAATGTTGTATGTGAAAAATATTGATTATTCGGAGGATGGTATCCTCACGTTGGTCAGAAAGAAGGGTTTTGCCAGGGTAGCGACCCCACGCCTTCAACCAGATAATGTCATCAGTAGAATTCCATATTCTACATTCATTTGCTCTGACCTTTAACAAATATTCTTTTAAATGATTTGATCTTGCAGAACAATTTATATATTTGAAAACTTTTGTATTATAATGAAATGTTATGAAATGGGGCATTCAGGGAATGCTGACCTCGCTTTCCGATATAATTTGTAAATTGTTATAACTGATTCATAATTAATATAAAATCCTTTTATAATAATAATTGCGAGATGCACCCAGAGTCAAACATAAATTTATGTCTTTATTGGAAATAATAATAAATCAACAAGGTTGTTGGATAATGGTTAATGTGTGGAAACATTCGAATGTGAATTAGTTGGATTTATACACGTAAAATGATAGAACAAAGATTGTTATTAAGCCAAATAGCATTTGATGGCATTTCCGTAATAATAATCAGAAATATTGGAATTTATATTCCTAACATGTCAAGAGATATTTGAAAACGATCATGAAAATAATTTTGAAAATAATTTTGGAAATATAAAAGTTGTTTTGAGGTGTAGGTAATTTTATTATGATGTCAGACTGGACTATTAATTGTCTGCACATCATGAAAGTGTAAATTGTGTGTAGGATAAAAACAGACTATAGTGATGAACTATAAATATCACAAATATTCTAAGAATACTTAAATATTTTATTAATATAATTTTGATTTTGAAAATTTTAATAATTGCAGTTGATTTAAAAAGGGTATACATAGATCAGGGGCCCAGGGGGAGCGACAGGATGTTTTTTTCTTTCAGGTGGTGTCTTAGCTATCTCCCTGTGGAAAAATATTGTACTTAGTTAGGATGGTGGAATGAATAAATTAACCTAATGCATTTTTATCTTACAAAAAAGATTGTGGTCATTCATGATTTCTTGATAACATAATTCCTTCTATCCTTGCTGCAGTGTGTATCTGGATAACCGACAAGCTTTTGTTTTAAATTACAACTTTTGTTGTTTGCCCATAATTAACCCCGAGATGTTTTGAGTCTTATGCTCTGCTGTTGTTAAGATGTGCGCTTGTGTGGACATGGGACATCCGTCAAACGGTCACAATACGAACTGCTTTTCGATGCTGTCATGTCAAAATAAACGATATTTATGAACAAAAATTAGCATGTGATCTTACGTGTTTATACAACTTAGAGCCCACATCCCGTGTTGCCAATTCTACCAACAGCACGGCTGGAGAATTATAGACGGAGGTGACAGAAAGGAAATTATGAATAGTAATCATGCCAGCTTGTAGAATCATGGCAACATGCGCTAGGAAATCTTGTAGTTCAACAACAAGCTGGAAAAGTGTGAACTATTTCCTTCTCACAGACCAGAGTAGTATGCTGTCATCACAGGTTAGTAGTGAGGCTGTGCCAATCCTAACATACTAACCTGTATTGTTATAGTGTCTGTAGGCAGCGCTTGGCGATATCTCCCGAACCCATAATCGGAGAGGGTCGTGCAACGGCTCAAACGAAAGATCTATATCCCCTTTATCACAAGGACATGTCATTTCCATCCCAAGATAAAAACTACCATCACCCCGTGGATTAAATAGTGATTTTTCTGTACGCATACGCACTCGCGGCTTTTGTAAGGCGGTGGGCTTTTTAAATGAGTATTTATTAATTATTGACTATTAATTTTGGCTGGTCCTGTCCCACCCGTAGCCGTGAGCGTTAAAGAACGCACCGCGACTGTATTTCGCCGCTTGACTATTGTCGATATCTCTCGAACTAATAACCGTAGAGGGTCGCGTGAGGTGTCAAATTAAACAGCTTGACAGTTCCGTTCCCATAGACCACTTATTTCCCCAAATTTTGGCAAAGGACCAAACTACTACGTCATAGACCTGAGATTTCGTGAACCCGTAATCGGAGAGGGACGGGTGAGGGGTTCAATTAAACCGCCTAATGCACTCTTTGCCATGGGCTATTTATTTTTCCAAATTTTGCCAAACTACTAGGTTGGACCAGAGATGTTATGAACCAATAATCGGAGCGGCTTGTGTGAGGGCTCACATTAATTGGGATTACGCTCTCTTTACCGTGGATTATTTATTTTTCCAAATTTTGCTAAAGGGCTTACCTACACATTTTTTAAATGTTGTTTTTTAAACTTTTTTTATTTTTATTGAATGTTTTAATTTTTATTTATTTAATTTTTATTTTTTGTTAATTTTTAGATTTTGCCCAAAGAGTGTAACTACAACTTTTATTATTATTATTTGATAATTATTATTTCTTTGATTGTGCAGTTTAGATAGATAGCCTTAGTGGGTTCTACATTACCACTTTATTTGAACACGACTGTACCTGTGAATTAACTACTAGGTCATGAACCCGTGATATCCAGAACAAATAATCGGTTAATGTTATGCGAAAACTCGAACGCAAGGGGGTTTTACCTCTTATTTCTAGTGAATGTTAGTATTTAATTTTACCAAAGGGCCTAACCGTAAATTTCGAATTTCTGGTTTTATAATTTAATAAGAATTTTATTACGTATTTGTTTAATTTATTTCTTATATATATATATATATATATATATATATATATACATGTATATACCGGGCAGCGCTTAGTTCAAATGGCTTTTTAGTCCACGCGTGGCGAAGACAGTTCCACGGTCTTTAATAATTGTAGATCTTCCTGTATTCAATAACATACATTCTTATCTAGATTTGGCAACGTCACACAAATAAACATTGCACTGACCTCAGAAAGCACATAGGAACATAGGGGGAGAAAGGAAAAACCAGTTTCGTCCAGTTAACACCCGGGTTCAGTCGACCACAACTGGTGCTAGAGTGAACACGAAACTGCCCGAAGTTCCAGCCAGGAAGACAACCGGATGAGTATCAGCCTGTATTATTACAGTATAACCATAGTTGATTTTTTACAACCATATAATCACCCCAAACAGACAAACTCCGGATTTCTATCACCATTTTAGCATTTCACCTAAATTAGATACCGTATACTACATTTAGCATACACCGACAGTTGCATTACTAATACTGCAACTAAATAATTGTACATATTGTACATATTGTAAATTCTGTATTCTCAAACATAGATGTTATAGCCTAAGTGTAATGGATCTGATGATGATCGCTTGACGATCGAAACTGTTCATCCTGGTGTATTTATATTAATCACATATAATTTATTTTAGGATTAGGGCATAACCCAGCTCCTTTTGGGTACATTCGTGTTGACCGACTGAAAAGCACCAAACTTTTGTTATATATATATATTAATTATTAGATTTTGCCAAAGAACCAAACTACTAGGTCGTTGACCCAAGATATCAAGACCTAATACGTAATTGGATAATGTTATGCGACAGCTTGATTGAATAAGCGTAAACCCTTTATTACTAAGGCAACTAATTTTTCAATTTTGGCTTTACGACCTAAATACATTTTTTTAATATATTATTTTTAATGTAAAACATTCAAAGTGTACTGAGGCATTAGCGAAGTCATGTAACATGACACCTAGGTGACCGCGACAGGATAGCTCGAGCAAGCTGTTTAAGAAGGCTGTTAATGTTTTTTTAATTATTTATTTATTTAATTAATTATGAACTTATTATTTAATATGTATTTATTTATTAAAAATTATTATTATTTAACATTATTATTATTAGATTATTAATTTTATTATTATTATTATTATGTCTATAAGTATTATTATTATCTAACCTGTCGGTTCGCTTTAAAACGCTCAGCTATGTAGATGACCGCACTCAAGGTTATGTTAATGTTCTAACAAGAATAATCCTGTCGAGAGACTGGGAGATAGTGGTTGGCTGTGTAACGTGGATAAATGAAATGTTTATTGAATATTTATTTCTTTATTAATTATCAATTATTTAATATTTATTTGTTTAAAATTACTATTATTTAATTGTATTATTATTTAATTTTATAATTATTTATTTATTTATTTATTTATTTATGTTAAGCTGATGGTGGTTAATCCTAATCAGACTTGAAAATTCTGGGAATGTAGACCACAATTGTTACATTTCTAAAACACCCTAGTTTATTTGTCATTATTTACTTATTCCCAACACTGTTGAGAAGAGAATGCAAATTACTCTGCTGGCTAGAGATGAAAGAGAGGCGTTGCAGAAAGGGGATACTCCTGTTACAAACATGCAAGTCTGTGTTTTGCTTGCATGACATAACTGTCTCAATGCTATTTTCACCTCTCTTGTTTTTACCTGGCCTTAAGTTTCTATCGTCTCTCTCATAATAGTTACTGCGCTTGCAACTGTTATTGTGGTGGTAACCAGTTCTCCTTGCGTCCTTACCATTTCTGTTATGACTCTGATAGGGTCGGCTATAACTATTTCGATGATATGTCGGTTTGAATATCCTCTGTGGAAAATACTGGTTCCTTATTGCACCTGGTCTATTTTGATCTCACCTTGGACGTTCCTCTGTTTGTTGGATCTGATACATTACCACGGTGTGAATTTCTTTATGTTCCGGTCTCTGGGCAATGCTCCTGACAGCTGGTACAGTTGTCATAGCGCTCTTATGATAGTGTTTACGTAATAATTCGTCCATTGAAGTCAAATTGTCCACACCCGCTGAAATTATATATCTGCGCACGTCAGCAGGCAACTGCCTTGAAATGACTTCTATTAATTCCCGCTGGGATAACGGAGATTGTAGGTACTGTAGTTTCGCCAACTGTGCAGTAAAATAATTTGCGTATTTTGTTGGATGCGAACCAGCATATTTCTTACTATAGACCTCCGCTCGTAGGTTCTGTTGGTCCTGGATGCTCCAATACCTTATTATGAGAGCATCTGCGAATTCTTCGAAGTTCGCAAACTTATTACGGAAGGCCTTGAGCTTCCGTCTTCAAGAAAACGTTCGATTAATCTCATCTCCCTTTCCCTCGCAATGTTATTCTCAATAACAAAATCTTGTAGGTCCCTAATGAACTCTAAGGGCGTGATCCCATTCTGGCCGTTGAACTTTCGAGGTGTAGTTTCAATATTATGTATAATCGTAACATTTCTAGGTGCTCCATTTCGTAAAACTTCGTATCGGTCACCTAATTCCCTGTCCATGGACGGTGCTCTATATTGCACGTGCTCAGACTGTCCTATAGGCTGCACTCTGTTCGGGTCTTCTGCCTGAGTTAAATATTCCCCCGGTGAAATGTACCTGATAGGAGCTGCCAATGTCCCAGGCGATACATTTATTTCTGCCTGTCTAATTTCTTCCTCTGACTGGACTATCTTGGTTTGCTGAACAGCTTTTCCTATCGTAAATTGCTCGGTATGTAAAACTCTAATGGGAACAAACGAAACACCTCGTGTTCGAAAACGTATTCAAAAATAGCGATACAAAAGAAACTGTCGAACTTCACAACTTACTCTAAAAAAACTACTACTAAGCACGTAATGTCTTCACGACCAAAAACTATCTTCAATGCATTGCCAAATGCATTTATAAAAATCATCTGCATTTAAAAGTCAACATCGGATATAATAAATTTAAAAAAACCTAAATGGAAATCATGAACTTGAATTCAAATATGTAAAGCTGAAACATAGTCGTGGTTAATGTATACCGTACATAGAAAATTTTCAGATATCTTCCTATCCAAATTATTTACACCAAGATATACTGCACAATCTTTATCAGGCACCATCGTCAACTCTTCTACCTTCTACATAATTATTACATAAAATGCGCACAAATATGCATACATAAAGATTTATATCCTATGTACAATATTTGATACATTTAGATCTAGTCTTTGCTATAGTCAATGATTGACTTAATTCTCTTATGACATTTAGTTAGGTGGTATTTTTCACAATGTTCGTTGCATAGTACGCATACACATGCATTGTTTGGTTCGTGAAATTTGTCATTTCTACATATCTTGCGGTGATAGCCGTGCACTGAAAATCTGGTTAGCACCGATCGCAGTTCTTGGTTCACTTTTGCCCATCTCCTATCAATCATGGCGTCTCTAGCGTAAAAGTCTTCGGGTATTTCTTTTGTTTTTTGTATCCTTAGCTCTATTAATTGAGATACTTGCTTGGTGTGAGGTAGGAGCAGCTTGAGTTTTAGGTCCTCTATGTAGAACGGTTTCCTTGCCAGTTCATATACCAGTCTGGACTTGGTCGTTCTCGCTACTCCAAGTGCTCACTTCAAATATCTCGATTTGATTTTCTCAAGGTTGGTAAGGTCCGTTAGGGTTAGTCTTTCCCATATTAGTTCAATGCCGTATGTTATAACTGGAGATATTTTGGCATGAAATAGCGTAATGGCTGTGTGTAGTGAGAGTTTGGTGATGTTTTTGATTTCAAAAATTCCTCTGATGGCGGCAGCAGCTCTTTCTTGTATATGGACCCTGAATGAGTTGCATGTGGTCTGGAGTGTAATCCCTAAGTATTTAAAGGTATTAACTTTTTTGATGTCGTTATCTCTGAGTTTTACCTCGTCATTTGTTGCTAGTTTTCCTCGTTTCCAAAATATCATGTGGACCGTCTTACTGTGGTTAATTAACATTTCGTTTTCTTGCGCCCAAGTGTGGAGAACATCCAAGGTGTCTTGAAGTTCCGATATGTTAGATGAACCCAGGGCCATATCATCTGCGAACATATATAATGACACTGTTTTGGTGTTTTCAATTATTTTAGTGATATCTGCTATGGCGATGATGAACAGTATAGGGCTCATTGGGTCCCCCTGTAGTACGCCGTTTGTTTGCGAGATTTCTTTCGAAGTTGCCTCTCCGTCTTTTATTACGACTTTGTTGTGGGTCAGTATGTTTCTTATTGCTATTGTGATCTCATTCTTTCCGCCAAGGTCTTCGAGTTTGTTTAGAAGTCTTGTTCTTTCCAGTAGATCGAAGGCTTTGGTGTAGTCAATAAATACGGTGTGGAATTTGCCTTTGGGTATTCTTAGGGCTTGGTAGATGTCGTTCATTAGATTTCCTATGGCCTGTATGGTGGATCTTCCTTTTCTGAAGCCAAATTGTTGTTCGGGTATTTTCGGGTCTATTGTTGCGGACAGTCTGTTGGTTAGTAGTTTTGTGTAGATTTTGAAGATGTTGTTTTCTAAAGCTATACCTCTATATGCGTTTGGATCAGTCGTTTCTCCTTTTCCTTTCTAAAGTACTTTCATAGTAGATTTTCGCCACTCGTCAGGGATCTCACCTGAGGCCAGGCACTTGTTGAATAGGTCTGTCTATATTTCTGCAAGAATTTCTGTCGAAGTTTTCAGTATTACGTTGCATATTCCTATCTTTAGATTCTTTCATTGCAGTTTTTAATTCGTTTATTGTGAATAATGTGATCCCTTTACTGTCTCTTGGAGGGCCTGTTTCATGAGATGTGTTTCCTTCGGTTTTATTCAGGATCCTTGAAAAATGTTCCTCCCATGTTTCCATTTGAACTTCTCCGGATATTCTGTTGTATCTTCTTTTCAGAGCGATAAATGGGTCTTTTTCTGCTTCTTGTGCTTCTTGTAGGGCTTGCATTTCGATGAAAATCGCTTGTTTGTCTTTTAGTAGTTGTTTGTAGGATTTTCTCCTTTTGGAGTATTCTTCTAATAGGTCTTTTGAGAGAGAGGTTTTCGCTTGGTGTAGTGCCTCTAGCGTGGTTTTTATTTGCTGGTAACATTCTGTGTCAAACCATAGTTTCCCCTTTCGTTGCTTGTTTGGTATTGTTGCTGCGGCTAGGGCTTCTTGTATTGTGGATATAGCGAGGTTGATGTTATTACCTTGTAGGTATTGTCCTGTCAGTTTCAGCGCTCGTGTGTTGCTCGCTAGCACATCTGTTTCCAGTTTTCTGAGGGGTTTATACATATTCGGCATTGTTGGTCTGTGTCCCGTGGTTAGTATGAGGCTTGTGAGGATTGGGACGTGTTTGGTCAGTGGGGTTGAATACGTCTTCCAGATTCCTTGTTGCTTTGTGTCATTTATATACACGTTAAATTACGATCGTGATCTTATCAATTGTGAACAAAGTTTCACTTCCATAATTCAACTAACATCTTTCAAAGCAACAACTGTCTTCCAAACGCCTCTCCTCACTTACGTCAAAATCGTGACACATATAGCCGTCCAGTTAAGTCTAGCTCATGTACAGTATTTGTGACATTACAATATCAAGTTTAATAAATTAATAATAATGATGGTTAACTGTCGTTCTTATTAAAAATCGCCCCAATCCTGCGTTCTTCCATCAATACCAATCTTACATAGCAGCTTTTCATAAATCAACGCACCTTTCAATTGATTCAAATTTTCAATATACGACATGTGGAATAATACCTCACATAAAACTACATGACATATCTTGGCAAGATTCAGTTCTCAAATGACCTCTTATTCCAAATTCCACAAATATTTCCACATTTTATCTATTTACAATAATTATTTCAACTACCAATATTCCCATCGTCACCTTGAGTAATTGGGATCCATATTCATTCACATTCAACTTATTTTGTGCCATATTACAATTTACAGTGCGTTCTCATCTCATTTAATACTATGCGTACTATTTCTCGTAAGATGTATTTCTGTACTTGGCAGTACTCCAAAGCATTTTAATCTTTACAGCTATAACATCATGAGTAAATAAAATACTTCATTTCCCTTTCTTATCATTCGTGAATACTCCAATTGGCACTTATTAATTACTGTCCATTTCCTTAAACTAAGCAATCTCACGTTGCTTTAAAATACATAACTTCGTTACAATATAATTCATACAGTCTTTTCATATTATAAAGTAACAAAACCTTTATCGCATCTGTCGTAAATAGTGAACATTCCTGAATAACATTCTAGAGATCACCTGTTCTCGAGTAACATAAAAAAAAAAAATATATAGCCTATATATTCGCAATCAAAAATTGGACAATCTCAATGATACAAATACGTATGATAAATCTGAATAATCTACACTGTCAGAATTAACGCTTCCAAAGACGTTTCCTAAAGCAATTAAACCTGTCGAGTCATAAAAAACTTCGAACTGAATTAAGCTAGATCGAAGAAAAACGTTAATTAAACAAGAAAATGATTAATTCCGAAAACCTCATGCTAACTGTAATAATAATCGCTGAAATAGCAAACCTCCCCTCGATATTTACTACTGCAAATCTAAATACAAAAACTCTAATAAATCTTAAAAAAAAACATCGAAAAATGTTTCTCAAGATTTTCCCAAAGTTCTACTGCAAATCTACATAATCTGAGATGTCTTCTACATTTCGTTGTACTCTGCTTCTGATGAAGAAAATGGCGTAGATACTACCACCCATGGCCTCGATATGAACAGCAACTGGATCTCCATGTCTCCTTCTACTGCTAAACTGCATGGTCTGGTCTCCAATTCCATCCTCGTCCTGTCTCGAACTGGGTTCTTCAAGCTTTGAGATGGGTCCACCCTTACTCCTCCTACGTTTCTTCTTATTAGTTGAGCCGGCCCCGTGGTGTTGGGGTAGTGTGCCTGCCTCTCACCAGGAGGCCCCAAGTTCGATTCCCGGCTCCATCAGGGATTCTAGAAACTGACACGAGTGCTGGAACGGGGTGCACTCAGCCTCGTGAGGACAATTGAGTAGCTGCCTGACAAGTGCGGCAGCGCCCCGGTCACGAAAACCAAGATCAACGGCTGAGGAGGCCCGATGCACTGACCACGCGCCACCTCAATATCTGCAGGCCAAATGGCTGGGCAGCGGTCGCTTGGTAGGCCTAGGCCCTTCATGGACTGTAGTGCCAGGGATTATTTTATATTATTAGTTGGAATGTATTGTAGTGTAGTAGGCTTGCGTTTGTTTAGTGTGAAGTAGGTTGTGGCGTCTGCGAGTAGTTTTCTTTTCGTCGAGTTTCTGCCTTCAGTATCGACGGCGACAAGGATAGAAAAGTATTAGTAGAGCCACGAATGTTAGCTAGTCACTGGTTTCACACGAGTTTTTTCGGCACCAATATGTGATATAATGACAGAATGAAGTAAGGAATACACACATATATCGTATCGTAGTATCGTTTTTATATAGTCTACCATATTTTGTTTCAAGATTACATTGTCCGTGCTAGCTTGCCACGGTGGGTGAGTGGTTATAGTGTCGGACTACCAACCCCAAGATTGCAGGTTCGCCCCTGGCCATGGTAAGCGATTTTTGAAGGCGACAAAAATCACGGCACTCATGTCATACGTTGTTGGCATGTTAAAGAACCCATTTGAATTCAGTAGGCCGTGTTCAATGGCAAAATTAATCTCGGGATTTTCCGCCAACACAAAGTTCCTCCATTCTCTACTTGAAAGCGCTGTAGTGTCAAGGACTTTAGATTATCTAACCTCCTTGACTTTCATAGCGTTCAAAGGAACGACGAAATTCGACATGCAAGCTACCCTCTGGGTGTCAATTAACAAAGCTTGCACCAGGCACCCGAGGCCATACGATATTATTATTATTAATATTATTATTGTCCGTGCTAGGATCCAAAGATCCTAGAACGCAAAGAGGCTGTAGGCTACTAGTTCAATCTTCCACAGCTGTGATGTAACCTGATGGGTGTGGATAAACATTGTGCTTCGGTGAAAATGGGGCATGACCTGCCGATCAAAAAAAAAAAAGCTTGAGCTGGATTCCAATCGTTCTACTACCGATACTAAGTTATAGGTGACCGGCACTTAACATACTTTTCTTTTTTAACTTTACTTTTTTCGTATAACTTTCGTTTACTTATTTTCAGTATTTCATTCATGAATACACCACAAACATCCAGTTCCCGAGCCAGGCGAATTAACCATGCGACATTAAAATCCGCACGGCTCGGCCGAGAATTACTATTCGGGCCAAAGCCTAGTATGCTAACCAATTAGCCACGGTGCCAGGGGCACGTGGTAACCCAGCCATAAAGACAACATACATGATACTCGCTGGAAGTGTAGCACTAAACTACGGCACTTCCGCATCGAAAGTTAATATCCGTGCCAGAGTTTACAACCTAGAATTACAGCGTTCATTTAACTTTCTACAATATATTACAGTTCATGTGGCATAAACTATTGATTCGATCATATTACGGGTACATGTTTTACTTCGCATGTTTGTACAATGGCTTGTATGATTGGGCATGAATTTAAGCATGGTCGTTTTTATTTTGCTACTCATTTATAATGGAAATGCGTATGTTTTGAAGTTTAAATTTCCAGGCCTGTATTCACGTGTAATTGTACTGCCAGATTTAACAAAAATGACCCATAAAACATTCCTGATGAGTCGGGATTATATTTACAATAGTGTTTATGAATAAATGGTACAATTCTGTTTCAGGTAGACTAGAGAACCAGTATGGAGAACCCTTCATTTGTGCAAGATGGGAACCAGGACGAGAGCTCTGTGCAGGTAATTAGGTCCACTCAGTAAAACGGTCATCACTTGGAGTTTCAATGGGAAACAGCGGTGCATCGTTCCAATGACTGAGCTTTCATGGTGGTTATTGTTGTTTTGCGGGGAGGAACATCGAGGTAGTCTTCCCCTATAATGTGGATGTTTGTTTGAACGATTAGTCTACTATTATACGACTACTGTAGTCGCGATGGCCAACCCATTAACAGTCGAGGCACTTTCATCTCCAAAATTCTGTCGCCAGAGTCCCGCCAAAGTGATTACGAGGCTTTAGTGTCTGGACACCGGATCTCTTGACCAATCTCTCCTGGTTTAAAGGGCTTGTGGATATACTGCCAATACCATAGTAGTTACACCTTGCATTGGCTATTTAACAGCGTTATAAACGACTGATCATGGAGCACAACACAACCAATATGTTGCTTCGTGCATTGTCGGCAAATTAATTCGACAAAGACCTTACGAATAGTCGCTCAAAGACTGACGTCTATTTTAATGGTGAGAGGTATATTGACAACAACGGACACTTTCGACACAACTTCCGTTTGAAGCCCATTAACCCCATAAAAATCGCCCCCCTGCCGGGCGAGAAACACTTGTAATATAATGGATGATCAATCGCATGTTGCTCCCTTTACAAGCCGGACTCCGTTGGCCGACGGAACTACACCACTACAAGGAATCTGGTATACAGGTAAGGGAAGCGGGCACAAAATTCTTTGTAATCGCTTGGGCGGGATTCCTATAGCAGGATTTTGGAGATGAAAGGGCCCCAATTGGTGATGCGTTGGCCATCGCGACTATACGTTAGACAGATTTAAGAGGCGGCCGGAGTCAGTTCCTATTTCACCTTTCATTTCAAAACGTTGCCACTAGTTTCGTTGTAGTCGCTGTCCCCTAGTAGTTACATGGCCCGTACATAGGTATCAGCACGGATTACCCCCTACTGTGAGCACAGATTACCTACTACTACTGTGGTGAGGGTGATTCAAGGTCGCGCGTGCGAGAAAGTTCTAACTGCTCCGGAGTCCAAACACTGGGGAAATGCAATCTCGTGGCAATGCGCTTCAAGAATATCGCGACCAGAAATTTCGAAGTGATAGTCTGTATAGGCTACTTCCAATTGAATGGCCGAAATATTTTGCTATAGATAAGCTAATAGTTAAACTACGGATTACGGAATTCACAAGTGACTGAAATATCCTTGGCCTTCCTCGTGTTGTAGCGGCTAGTATTCTTGGCTGTCACCCCAGAGGTTCGGGTTCGATTCCCGGCGCCGACAAGAAATTCGATTCATTCTTGTCTGAGGGCTGGAATGCCCCGTGAGGCAAAACTGAAAAGATGTGGTTTCGATTCCCATCTCAGCCATCTTGGAAGTGGTTTTCCGTGGTTTCTCACTTCTACTCTGGCTGCGTGGCTCAGGGGTAACGTTCTTACTTGCTGTGTCCAAGATTGCAGGATCGAATCCTGGCACAGCACAAATGCGAGGGAGCCGTGTCAGTGAATTTACTGGCAGGTTAAAGATCCCCTTTGGGGCAAACTTCCAAAACCCCGGCCTCTCCTAAAGCCGCAGATGTTTAAAGGGACGTAAAGCAATAACATTATTATTATTTCTATTATTATTATTATTATTATTATTATTATTTTTATTATTATTATTATCATCACTTCTACTCCAGACAAATGCAGCCGACTCCTTCACAATCCTCATCTGAATCCCAAATATACACACTAACGCACTACCTCGTACCACGCTGGTATCGAGAGAGCGTGGGTTTGAATCCCACCTCAGCCGTCTTATTACTATTATTATTATTATTAATATTAATAATTAAAATATTTTCCGGATCTTGCATGTGGGGGGAGGGGGGGAGGGGGGGGGGAGGGGGGGGGGAGGAGCACATGTTGAACTCTCTACCACCGGCGGCTTCTATTAATACTATTATTATTATTATTATTATTATTATTATTATTATTATTTCTAAAATTACTATCAGTTTCTGCTTATTTAGGAGGATTATAAATTAATATTACATAATTTGGCAATAGAGGTGAGGGAGTGCAGGATTCTCCAGCCCCAGGGCCCATCACCACTCTCTAAGGCCTTGCATCCGGGGGTCACACACAAGAACGCTACACCACGAGATGGTCTTTAAAACAGTATGTTATGCAGAATGTGATAACGCAGAAAGAAATAAAATGTTATTCTTCAAGCTCTACCATTTCCTTACAGACCTTCCTTACATAAAACTGCCTATGTTGCGAAGTTCGAAACCGAAACACAATAAGGTTTCACGCCGTCGTTGTTGTTGCTCATGCTCAATTAGATTGTGTATATTCAATCATTTACTTTCATAAACATCTTCATACTGACATTATGGGGTTTGAAGCCATTTTTCAGTGTTCCCTTAGTAAACAAAAGTTTGGTGCTTTTCGGTCGGTCAACACGAATGTACCCAAAAGAGTTGGATTATACCCTAATCCTGAAAAATTTACAAATCTTTTGGGTAAATTCGTGTTGACCGACTGAAAAGCACCGAACTTTTGTTTTATCTTCATAATAACCTTAATTGTGATAAAGAATCCTTCAGACTAAACTAATTCCTGAAAAGAGTTGAAAAGTAAATTTTCAACACTTCTGTTTGAATATTTCAAAATATAACTCATCGTGTTTACGATAACATGGAAAAGATACGTAAGGAAGCCTACTTCCTAGTATACCTGTAACTTAGTAGTATGCTGAAAAACTGCTGTTTATTTCCTAGAATTATATGTACGTGTTTTTGTAAGTAACCATGACAAGTTATTTTTTTTTATTCTTAACAAAGGCGATATTTAAAAAATGTAGAATACCTTTTTTGAAATTACATTTCTCATCACACAGGATTAACTTCAACGATAAGCTATAGCATATTATTATCAGGACTGAGTTGCTTCAGCTCTTCCTTTCGCATTGCCTTTTCCTCATCAACAACCAAAAAATGTCCAGAAACTACAAATTCAGTTGCTCAAGGGAAAGAAAACTAAGATCCGTTTCCCACGATCATCACATCACTATTCATGAACAAATATGGTGCAATTATATGGGGCAATTGTGATAATTAACTAATACATGTAACTTTTTCCAGGAGTGTATTTACATATTTATATCTTGTACCCCGCCCATTCATTGGGCACAGTCGTGTTGACCGACTGAAAAGCTACAAAAGACAATATTATAGCCTATATAAAAAATCAGTAGTAGTGGTGAAAGATTTCAGCCTATTCCTGTAACAACTTAGACCAGAAACTCATCCTAGCATCAACTCTTACCGCAGCTTCATTATAAACACAAATACGGAACTTTTGATTGCCTATAGCAGCCTTCCCTGGATACCATAATACTGTACTTCAGAATCGTCAGTTTCTTTTCCCTTGGTACTCTTCCGTACGCATACATAATCATGGAATTTATTTAAATTTGCTATAATATGAACATGCTTAATTAATTAATTAATTAATTAGTGTACCATCCTTTATTTTGCAAAAAATATAATGAATAAAATGAAGAATCTACAAGCAATATCATGTGTAATGTATATGATTTATATAAAAATTAAATCAATGTTACATATTTCAAATTTTTTAATGTAATATTACATAGAAGAAATGGAAGGAACGCAGATGCCCCACGTGGAACCATCTGTCATCACTGCGGCAAATCGTGTGCCTCCCGCATTGGGCTGTATAGTCACCTCCGAACTCACCAATGAGAGACTTCCGGATTGAAAGGCCAATCTACTCGATATGAGTGTTTGCTATGATGATGATAGATATTACATTAAAATCCTAGCCTTACTCATCAGTATATTGCCAAAATGGATCCAACTATGACATTTTAACGCATGATAACCTAGAAAGTCATCTCGAAATTGACATCTTAATTATTATGAGGTAACCCGTAGTGACATTCTCACTCCGATACTTACGATGAATATATGGGACACAAGAGGGTTATTCTTCCATATTTGTTAAAAAACGATCCGGGAAAAAAATAGCTTATCCTCTTGATGAAAAATGAAAATCCACAGCCTGCTTCCAGTCTCCGACCGGGTCAGGAATGGAATGAATGAAGCCTCCATCTAGCGGCGAGGATATGAACTGTGCCGGCTGCCGAGGCCTGACGCACTCCTCTGGGGCAATGATTAAATGAATGACAAATGAAATGATAGTGGAGAGTGTTGCTGGAATGACATTTTGACAGGGAAAACCGGAGTACCCGGAGAAAAACCTGTCTGCCTCCGTTCTGTCTAGCACAGATCTCACATGGAGTGACCGGGATTTGAACCACGGACCCAGCGGTGAGAGGCCGGCGTTCTGCCGCCTAAGCCACGGAGGCTTAACTTATCCTCTTGATATTAAATTTAATTTATCGATCAAGTCTTTGATATTTCCAGAGAAATGGAAACTTACTAAAGTCAGTCATATTCACAAGTCGGGTAAGATTTCACTAATTCTTAACTACCGAACAGTACCGGTAGCTACTAAGTTTGCCCCAAACTAACTTTTCGAGCAAACACTTCATGAACACATAGGCCTAATGTATTATTCAGGCATACATGCCATTTTATTCACGATTCATAACACGGATTCATCCCTCGATGATCAACAATAACCAATTTTCACGAATCAGGAGTCATCTGGTTTAAATTAAAGGATAACGAGTCGATGTAATATATACAGATTATTGGTAGAGTTAACCATGACGTAGCCTACAACTTACGAAAATGTCCTATTACGGATCATACTTACAGTATGAAAGACGCAACACTTTGTATCATAGAGAAAAGCTCCATTCACCCTCTGGTGTTCCCCTGGGATCGAATCTTGTGCCTCTGTAATCTTATCTTAATTAACCATCTCCGGGATGCCAATATATCATTATTATTATTATTATTATTATTTGCAAATGTCGTGTAATCGTTTAAATACATTTATTCGTTATGGGATTGTATGCTGCTCCAAAAGATGAAGAAACAATAAATTGGAACAAAACAAATTGTTTCGATTTATAAGTGTCATCCGATTGCATTTACACGAAAACTTTGATATAAAACACCACCATTTCCTATGTAGTTCCCATCTCAAGTCATCTAGGTTTATGGTAGGCTATACTATGAAAAAAAAAGTTATCCTTTTCTCACCGTATTGATCGAATTTTTGAGATATATTCAAAATGCTGGGATTTATAAGAAGATGCACATTTTATTTTAGGAACCTGTACATTGCTAAAGATTGTACAGTATAATGCATTCGTATGAAGTTGACTTGAATTTGGCTCAATAGTTTGGAACCCAAGATGTGCGAATGCTAACTATAGAGTTGAATCGATAAAAAATAAATTCCCTATATTCTTGGAATACAAAAGGACACATGTATATCCTAAATATGCTAAGCGGGAATGTGGTGGCCCAGTGGTGTGGTCAAGCTGTTGGCCTCTCACCACAGCGGACCGGGTTCGGTTCCCGGTCAATGATGTGAGATTTTCGAAGTGAAACGTCATGTCCAGTAGTTCGGATTCCACGTAAAAAGGAGGTTCCGTGGCTATTGATCGCGAGATTGACGATAACATAAACTACACATTTCCTTTAAAAATGCTAAGCATAATTTATTAATGGAACTTTTTCTTTAAAGACTTTAGAGAAAAGTAGGCAGGTTATTACATTAAATAATTTGATAACATCTTTGATAGACCTTATTTGTCATCTGAATTTGAACTATATGTTCCTTCGCGGTCAATAAGACCGAAACGTATAATATTCCACTGTCCAAGAACCAATACAGAGTAATATAAACATTCGCCTGTATCGAACACATTCAATATCTAAAAAAGAAAAAAGACATGCACACATTTCCATATATCAGACAGCACCTTTTGTTCATTTGTATTGTAGAGAAATCACTTAATATCATACACTCCTTATCAGTGACTTGAAACATAATTTCAAGTACGATACTTACTAGAATAATATTTAGTCATACGTATTATAAGTATCATTTTATATTAGTGTAAGAAAAATATTAAGTGTAATTCATATTGTTATTTCTCGTAATTAGGTTGTAACCTGTTAGAAGAACTATAAATAAACAAACAAATAATTATAAATAAATAAACAAATTAATTTAATGAAATTCAGGTCCACTTTAGTGATGGTTACTAACTAGTGATTGCTTGCTACTCATATAATAATTACTGTAACTTCAAAAGCCCAGTAGTCGCTACATCATATTTAGACTGACAAAGCAACATTTTATTTACAATCCACCTCGTGGCGTAGTGGCTAGTCTTCTTAGCTGTCAACGCAGAGGTCCAGGTTTAGGAGCTGAGGGCTGGAATGGGATACACTGAGGCTTGTGAGGCAGAACTGGGAAGAGAAGGGTTACATTGTTACTTCAGCCATCCTGGAAGTTGTTTCCTCACTTATGCTTCAGGCAAATGCTGGGATGGTATCTAACTTAAGGCCACGACCGCCGCATATACAAAACCCGTCCCTAATACAAATACACACCCTAATACAACCATCACATTAACACAGGTTATTAGACACATTATACACACACCCAAGTGCACGCGGCTACATGACCACCATGTCCCAAAGCTCCTAAACGAATCACCACCTCCAACAACAACAACAACTCTATTTACAGTACAACAATGGCATAATCTTGAAAGTAGCCTATACTACTGTATATTACAGACATGTTAGAAAGAACTAAAAAGCTCATAATAAACACTGGAACTGCAAAAGACCTGTAGGCCACACACCACAATATGATGATCTAGAAAGCAGACGATTGTAATCGGGGGTGGATCTAGGGGAGGGCGACCGCCCAGGGCCCCGCGGTCCGGGGGGGGGGAGTCATGGATTGTTTTAAATTTAATTGATTAATTATTTATTTATTCGTTAATTCCCCATAAGGAGAGCGTTATAACACAATCAATTTTCATGTTTAATTCTGGTCCTTCTTTTTTTTTCCAAAAACCTCTCATACACACACACTATGCTTCCTCTGTCTCTCCTCCCTCCACTTCTTTCCCGGTTGTCTCTCTTTGGGAGTCTGCTCAAACATCTGTTGTCTAAGTCTAATTGATTAATTAATTATACTTTTCAAACTAATTTATAATTCATATTCTTTTTTCAGTGCAGCTATGACCTCCCGTGACCGTTTAGCAAGTATAGATTTCAGTGAAATGATGGAAGACTTCATCCGAGAAAAAGAGTCGCAAAGTAATATTTTAATATTTCATAGTTTACATAATCTTCTTCAAGGGGACTTAAGGGTTTCTTTCATATTATTAAAAGAATGTACCGTAGTGTATTCAAAATATTGTAACTATTCTTTATTTTATTATTATTACAAAACTATTTTCCATTTGATTTGATATTTTTTATATTTTCTATTGTTGAGGGCCCGACCGTATCATATCGCCCAGGACACCGCAAAGCCTGGATCCGGCACTGATTGTAATGAAGCGACTGACAGCACCTGGACATGAGCTGATTTCATCACTTCCTGGTATGAGATTACCATCTCTCAGAAGCCGGCTCTGTCTTACTTCACCCTGTTTCAAGGACATGACTTTGCGACGATGCGGTATCTGACGGTAACTGCCTGAACTGCCAGCACCTCGACACGGCTAGCATTAGCAACTCAATATGCTGACATTTTCTAAAATCACGATTAAACATATACAGAGTTCTTAATTTGAAAATATGATTCAGTAGCACAATAGAGAAAACTATGAGCTGTCTTGCAGTGGAGTTTGTTTCTGTTTTCAACATCATCTGAAGGCATTGAAGAGGTTTGGAAAATTGCAGTTCAGAACTCTATTTTATATGGAGAATTGTGATTTTAACTACACTTTTTATAACTATCTTTGTATTCCTGTTCGATATGCTTTTGTACCGATGAAAAGTGTATAAAATACTACAGCGGGCTATAGGAACAAAATAATTTTACCTTGTCCCGTTTCTTTATAAAACGTTTCACAAACTTTTCACCCATGTTACAACAAGTGCTGGGCTGGCGGTCGGCCGTTCCCACTCCGGCCGGCTCTTAAGAGAGGAATACAGGGGAACATCAGCATCAGCTAGCAAGCCAGGAGGAGGGAGGGGGTGGCGAGAGGGGTAGTGGGGAGGGAGAGGACTAGAGTTTTTACATCAAAGATGCAGTCTGCGTCCTGGTCACAAGTGGCATCTGCGTCCTGCACCCTGATGACACGAGGTTTCACACCTACATGGAACGTGTCACTTTTATCATTGTCTCTCCTCATATTCTGACGTACTATTTTCCCCTTCGAAGAGGACGGACTGGGGAATACTTTTCTTCTTCTTCCAGAAGTACTAATCTACTCGCAAGTAATAAAGGCTCCGAAAATACTTACTGAACGGTGATTTGGAAATCACGATTCGAAATGATAGGTAGCGCTAGTGATTATTTCAAGGAAAGATTTTGGCCAACCGGGTCGGTAGCCTCTATTCTTCATTTTTCCGCGGGTGACCTAGGAATGGGTAGGCCTAAGTCAGATTCCTGATAATAGACCCACACAACAAAGATACACGCTGCTATTCGAGCCGCACGTGCCACTTGCTTCCAGGATGAAAGTCGCATTTGCATCCTCGGTGTGTAAACTCGCGTTTGTTTACATGGTCTGGTGTAAGTCCCATGACTGTTCCACCAGGACGCATGCAACATGCGACTTGGCGCTTTGGTGTGAAAACAGCCGTAGAGTGACTCATGCCAATCAGCATGTACCGCAGCCTTCCTAGAAACTATTCACAACAAAGTAACCCCCTGTGGGTGGGGGGTTTAGAATACACCCACGGTATCCCCTGCCTGTCATAAGAGGCGACTAAAAGGGGAGACCTTGGCTATACTTTAAAGATTCCGCGTTGGTTTGTGAATTAGACCCCCCCCCCGTGGTTCGGAGGAATCAAATACATCCAAGGTCATCCCTGCCAGTCATAAAAGGCGACTAAAAGGGTTTCTTGGATAGGTCCCCTTTCAAGGGTTTGACCGCCAGCTCCAACAGACATACATCCGTGCGATATAACTCTCATTATGTTATAACGCACTTCTTTCCGTTAATGCTTTCAGGGACTGGCACTAACAATTTCTATATGTGCGTGCTGTTAGGGGATGGGCCGCTTACGTGTGCGACTACGCTCGAAAGCGTGTCCGGTCTTAGCCAAGCCGACAGGCGGGGTGCACTATGCGCCGACTAGGCAGGTCACCACAGCCCACACAGCCGAATGTCAGAGCTGAATAATCCATTATATTTAATAATTAATGTTATTGGTTTTACGTCCCTTTTGACTACTCTGGCTTTTAGAGACGCCGGGGTGCCGGAATTTTGCCCCGAATGGGATCTTTAACGTGCCAGTAAATCTACTGACACGCTCCCTCGCATTTGCGCACCCTCAATTGCCAGCTGACTGCGCCAGGATAATCCAGTATATGCTGAGGAGTACATGCCGATACGGTATCGTAAAACATCGGACCCCTGGGCACTGCCTTCCAAGCTAGGCAGGTCTTGCCCTGGCTGGGTAACGCCTACAGTGACGGTACGTGATCGGAAGTCGGTGGCATTCGGGGAGGAAGAACTGGCCATGAGTTATAAACGCAAAACCCACAACAGGGTGGCCCAGCACCCAAGTCTTTAACTTTCGATTCGCTACGGGGATCAACCCCCTGGGAACTGTCTGTTCGCGAAAATCTGGGTGCTAAAACCCCCAAGTTTCTGGGTGCAACCAGAACAGATGCGGGTGATTTCAAGCTGGTTAAATCCATTTTGTTTTCTCGCCACATAGAAGGGGTCTAAGTTGAGCTTGAGAAAATGCAAAAGATGAGGAACGGTAGCTTGTTACTCAAGACTAGGACTGGTGAGCAAGTTGAACATCTGCTGACGTGTGACCACTTTGGCGAGATCCCCGTCAAAGTGGAAAAACAAAAGTCTCTGAATCAGGTCCGAGGAGTTATTTTCCACCGGGACCTGATTCTGAACACTGACGAGGAGCTCAAGGAGGATATGCAGCACCGTCACGTGACTACTGATGTCCGGCGCATTACGCGCAAGGTCAACGGTCAAATCGTGGACACTGGTGCTTTCATTATTTCCTTTGAGCTTTCGGTGCTCCCGGAGAAAGTCAGGGTAACAAGTTATCGTTGTGACGTACTGTGCCCGTTTAGACCGGAGTCCGCACGACCACATATGCATTTTACCAATAACCAGTCAGCACGAGAATCAAAATATCCCGGAGCGCCAGATGGGTTAAAGCAAATCGCAAAAACGACATCAAATTTATAAAAATGCTTTGCTGATTTTTGGCTCAATGCAACAATAAGGATAGAAGGAGATTTAATTGGGTGAAACACATCTGGTAAAATTATCTCAGTTTATTTAAAGTTAAAATCTGACTGCAAGAATAATGCTCAAAGCAGCATCATCCACGTGTGGCGATCCACACTCTTATTTACACACAATATACAGAAATCTTCCAAACACATCTGACAATCTTTTTGAAAACACAAGTCCGATTGTTAGTCCTGTGGACTGTGTTCCAAAATTATTAATATTATTCCAGCTCAAAATTAATTGTTCATACTGGAAATAACGTTGATCACTGTTTGACTATTTACATGATATTAACACTCGTAGAATAAATGTTTATAGAATTTCTTAGACTTTCATTTGTTTTCCAGTTTTCCAAAATATATCGTTGAAACTATTATTATCATCGTAGCAACACAAATTATTAACACATATTAACAACATCTGAAAAGTATTTGACCATTGAGCATAGCATCGAAGAACTGTGCGAAGCACAACAACAATTAATTGTTCTTCCGACATTAAACATTCGAGAAGTGACTCGATTATGAACTTCAAGTTCCAAACAAAATATATGATTTCTGAATCATCAACTTGATCAATAAATGGTTGAACCATTCAACTATTAGATTTTCCACTTGGAATTATTATGAAAAAAATATTTATATTTATGGCCATTTCTAGCAACTTTCACAACTTGCAATTCTTCGACAGAATGCGGAAATTAGAATTGTAGTCTTATAATGAATTCATTTAGTTCATGGCACTAGGATTGAAAATATCCTTCAAATTATTCGTGGTTAAAGAATTATTTTAAATTGGCAGTGGCCCATTCTACTATTTGTGTAAGAACACAATATTATAACAACAACAACAACGGCAAAGGTCTTCCTCTGAAGAAGAATAAACTACTATCATGACAAATCCGGGTTCTAGCAAAATCAAATTCTAAATGGAATTCGTAAACAAGGTTGAAATAAGAACTGATGGTTTCAAAGAAATAACCTTCGGGTTATTCATACGACGAAATGTGTGGCTCCAATACTCCAACTATAAACCTGAGCCATCGAACCTGCTATTTGATTGATGCTCGAAAAAACCTTCATTCCTGCGACTTAACATGCGCACCTGGGAATGGCATTTCAACTATTCCACACACATAAATTATCTTCCCAAAATTTATACAATAAATCAAGCCTCTGCTTGTTATCAACACTGGAAGATTAATAAACTTACAAGTTTATTTTATTTTACCATTCAGTTCAACCCGTGATTTTACCATACTTATGAAAAGCTTCATTTCACTTTCGAAGTGTATTTACGTCAAGATTTTATATAAATACAAAAATATCCTATTTGATACAAATATCAATTGCTTCCCGTTTCATGCCTCTCCGTGTTATATGAAACATATACTTTGCTCATTGCAAATATCAACTGTTCAACCAGAACTGAAATGTAGGTTGAATGCGGGCTTGCGCTAACCACTCTCCTTCGTAAAATCTCCTGTTCCAAACTAGAAATGTTTCAACTACTTCATAGGCTCTTTCTCAATACATATGATTATTATAAAATATAATATCCAAGAATTATTTAGAAAAATCATGAAAATTATTATTATTATTATTAGTGGATTATTATTATTATTATTATTATTTCAAATATGTTTAATTATCATCTCATTATGTGAGAATCCACATGTTCGAACCTTCGAATATGGAAAAAATATCCGTTCTTCAACGAAAATAAATTTAACTTTTACAGTTACATCGGCTGATTACCGTGATTTCCCAAAAATATGAAAAATTCAAATAAATGCTCAAAATGCTCGGTCATCGATCCTAAACTGTTCTGAGTGCTGAAAATGCTCAGAATAAATCTAACTAGTCTTGCGTAAATCATTACAAGCTTTAAATATGACGAAAAAAAAATGTGTTGGTCATCTGCAGAAAAATAGTTTGTTCCAATTAGCTAAGCATAAAATAATTCAAATGTGGCTTACATTTCTTGACGTTCTTGAAGTGTAGTAAACCTGGTCTATACCAGATTTATCCGTAGACATGCCCTAGCGGACAAGCACGTATAATCCTTGTATCGGCCGCCATTGTAGACCCACAAATCGTCTAGTCAGACATAGTGGTAGTATCCTTCGACGTTTTAAATGACTGTGGTTCCATTTTAATATGTGCTTCTAACAAAGCCATAACAGTTTGTTTGAAAAGGGTCAGATCTAAGCGATCTCTTCTTAAATGTGTCAGTTGTAACCTAACTCACTGTAATCTCATCAGTACAAGAAAAACGTTGACAGTCTAAGCAGTTAACGGCTGTTCTGAAGATCGTTCCCTGGGCATGGTTTGTATATCACCATCTGCCATGCGCTAGACAACTTGCAGTTTCCCTTGCGTAGACTAATGAACGCTACCGTTATAGACTATTCTTCACTGTACTGACGGATCGAAGTGGTTAAATAGTTACAAAATATGAAAACTGACTTTAAAATGGATTTAAACATCCAAGTATTAATTTACTATTGGACTGTGACAAATACTATTTTCTAGACCAAGTCTAGCATATGTCCTTTAGGAAATATAAATATTTCCACCAATGTCTGTAGAAATACAATCACCTCAGTGATTCTCCTCACCAGAAACTTACTAAGTTCCAACTCGTTTGCGCAGCACTTCTCGTGACTATCACGATTTGAAAAGTACTTCTTCGTAGACGTGGCAACCATGTGCCTTGGCTCAGCGTAGACGCAACTTGTTCGCCAAGTGCTTGTGATGAAGTGAGCTACCTATTGCTGCTCCAGCTTGCTTTTATACAAAAACGGTCAGGGTCACGCGTCATCGCCTGATATCTAGAAATCCTCATATCTCTTGAATCCCTGGTCCGATTTACTTGCTACTAATTGCATTCTCTTTCATTTGGCCGTGCCAGTAATCTGATCCCAGTCTCAAGTCTCTGCTCCATAGTTAACTATTTAATCAATAAATAGTCTCCACCTCTGCTGTTACTCGCTACGTCATTTACCATCCAACTATCGGTAATTTCCTTCGAAAGGCTTCGAGAAGCAATGTAGCGCGATATTCAAATATCCGAACTTTCAAACGCTGCTACAGCCTTTCCCTTGATATCTAGGTGTCTGAAACTTGGAATACCCATTCCTAGAGTTGGGCACAGTACGACCATAGGCTATATACCTCCACCTATGAGGTGTTATAACTGCCAGAAGTTTTCACATGCTATCCCGATGCTCGAACTCTGCAATCTGTGGAACATGCGGTAAGGTACCACATGAAGCGGAAGAGTGCACACTCCTGCTTCTACGATTGATTATAGCGTTATAATACCAAACTTGGTTCCGTCTACCTCATATTTTGTACCAGCTGTGAAACCTTCAAATTTACCAACTCTAATTTTGAAAATCGCACCTAGGAATCAGAACAAAAGCCCGAAGGTGAATCCAACTCCACCTTCGGCCACCAAGCAGGCTGTGCGAGCGAAGGCTCTCCGCCCGCACAGCAGGGGGAGGGGGTAGTCGAAGACTTCCTCCCCGCCCAAACGGTCGGCGACAGCCGCACCAAAGCCGGCAGAGGCTGCATCGTCGACCAGGGTCAGGCGTTCGTCTCCTGGCCTGTCTAAATATCTTAAAGAGGCAGGGAGGACGGGAGCACGCACTGCGCATTCCCTTACTCCTCCCAAAAAGGGGAAGCCATCCGCCTTGCGCCTGGGGACGTTCTGGTCCCCATGTCTGTGCGCTCCCCACGTAGGTCCCCCCGCCACCGACATACGTCACGGAAATCATCCGCTCGGTCGACCCACTCCGCGGCCTCGAACGAGGACATGGAGCTTGTGGTCGACGTAGTGGGTGATGATCCGATAATGGATAAGTTGTAGCTTGCTGCTTCTTTTCCTTAGTTTCAAAGTTCAAACAATGGCACTGTTACAGTGGAATTGTAACAGTTATGGCAGGCATTTGACTGAGCTACGTCCGCTCATAGACCAATACGCAGCGAGTATAGTCTGTTTACAGGAAACTGATCTCAGGCCTGACCATCAGACGGTCCTGAGGGGCTTCCGACTATACTCTAAAGAGCAAACAGACGACGCCTGGGCCACCGGGGGCGTCTGCACATTAGTTGGCTCTACCTGCTATAGTGAAGAGTTTCTCCTCACTACTCCTGTGGAGGTATTGCAGTTCACGTGTCATTGCCTATTATGACGACTGTTTGTAACGTGTACCTTCCACCGAACCAGCTCCTTGATGTTAACGATGTCTTTACTGCTGGTCCAGTAGTTGTACTGTCGCTATATGTAGACGATTTCGCTCTGCATTATAGTGCACAAAATATGGCAGTCGCTGAACAACAGCTACAACAAGCTATTGGGAGAGTGGAACGATGGACGCTAGAACATGGCTTTCGGTTCTCAACTGGTAAGACCTCGGTTGTGCATTTCTGCCGAAAGCGCACTCTCCATCCCGATCGCGAGCTCCATCTGGTAGGTGTAGCTTAACCTGTTTTTCCTACGTACAGGTTTCTTTGGCTGCTCTTCAACAAGAAATTAACGTGGGAGCCACACGCGCGGTGTTTGAAAACTGCCTGTGCTAAGGAACTCAACATGTTGAGGTTTCTTAGCGGCACATCTTGGAGGACAGACCGCACGTTTCTCCTACGTTTTTATAGGGCACTTATTTTATCTAGGTTAGAGTATGGTTCGGCAGGTATTGCAGTTCTTGTCAAACTGGATAGCGTCCACCACGGCGGTGTGAGACTGGCGACAGGAGCCTTTCGGACGAGCCCGGTCGTCAGTTTGCTCGCCGAGGCTGGTGTATCTCCTTTACACCTGAGGCGCCAACAAGTACTGCTGACCTATGCTGCAACTATCCGACAGATGCCACTTCATCCAAGCTATCCATGTTTGTTTCACAACCCGAATGGCCGGCTGTATGGTGGGCTCGCCCGATCCACTCGGCCGGCAGGGATACGCTTGGATGACTCATCCCGGCAGCTCCGATTTCCTTCCGTTTCCTGTATCGTCCGATTACCTAGCTAGGCCCCTCCATGAATGGTCTCTCGCTCTGATATCATCCTGGATCTGCACACCAGGCCTAAGTCGGACACGGTCTCCCCCGTCCATCTGAGGCTGTTCCAGTCCGTGGTGGGCCGGTATCCAGGATCAGGGCTTCTATTCACGGACGGTTCGAGGGTAAACGAGAAAGTAGGCTGGGTATTTGTGGTTGAGGATCTTTGGTTTCTCTTTCCACTTCCCGAGGCGTGTAGCGTGTACACAGCGGAGCTCTATGCCATCTTATAGGCTCTGCGGTACACGTTATCAGACGATCACCAGCACTTTCCTGTGTGTACTGACTCTCTTAAAGCGCTGCAAGTGATCGATATGTGTTTCCCGAAGCACCCGCTGGTGTGCACGATCTGCTAGTCCGTGCGTGTAACGCTGGCACCGGGATGACTTTTGTGTGGCTTCCCAGCCACATGGGTATTACGGGAAACGAGCTTGCTGATCAGGTGGCGAGAGAGGAAGTAACACTGCTCTCGCTACCGTACAAGGTGCCTGCCAGTTATGTACGCTCTCAGTTGCGATATTCTAACCTTTCGCATTGGGAGGAAGCGTGGCGTGCCACGACTCTGCCCAACAAACTGAGGGGCATCAAGGAGACAACGAAGGTGCGGAAATCTTCCTTCCGAGCTATCCGGAAGGAAGCTGTGGTTCTCTGTCAACTCCGGATTGCCCATGGGATTGCTACGCACTCCTACTTGCTCAAGTGAGAAGACCCCTCTGTGTGTACTTGTGGCGCCCACCTTACTGTGGCACACATTCTCTTGGCGTGTGTGGGCCTGGCCGATGTGCGATGGACTATCAAACTACCTAACACCCTCTCCCTTATTCTCCGTGATGACGGGCCATCAGTAGACCTCGTCATCCGTTCACGAGGGAGAGTTCCTACTTTTTAAGTTTTACTGTAAGTTAAGACTTTTAATTCAGGTTTAGTGTGTTTTATGTTTTTTATTGCGTTCATCTATTTTAGTGTTCACTCTGCCTTATTTGTTTTATTGTTTTCTACCATCCCTCTTTTACTATTTTTATTCAAACAGGGCATAATTGTTGGGGCTCACTGTCTATTTTATATAAACCATTTTCGTATTATCTCTGGCAGTGGGCTGTTTTTATCTTCATCTTTTCATTTAATACCATTTCATTTCATTTCATTAGGGGCCGATAACCTAGATGTTAGGCCCATTTAAACAAGAATTATCATAATCAACAACAAAGAAAAATCAAAGAAACCACGTAATAGGAAAATCAAATCTGATCTATCAACGTGTGGGATGGAAACGGAATATGTAACCAGACAACTGCAAGTTCCACTAGTGTGCAGCAATGAAGAAACCAAAGCAGAAATAAACACTGTATCTCCAGATTTACATTTTAACAACCCACGTAGGAAAGAGCGGCTTCAATGGAACAGAGAGGCGCCAGGTCGTTATCTCAAAGCTCCAATAATCGACCTGGTCCTCCCAGAGAACTAGCTGCGCGCAGCAAACTCAGTCGCGTGCATAACGTGAAGCCAGACGGGGTGATCACGCACGTCACAAATCAATATGGGTGGACAGAGAACATAACGTCACATTTATTTACTCCTTACATGTGTGAAAAACAGACTGTTTATTGCTTAACGGAACATCTTGCTTAATGCTTAATGCATCTAGCACCACGAGTAGTACTTTACGAACTTTAAACCTCTATTTTCCTTTTCTGTTTAACATACTCCCATTTCTTCAGGACACGGACTATGAAATTGCATCGAATTACGCATCCAAACTGTTAACATTTTTTGTTTTAGCCAGACTTTAAAGAAAAAAGAACTGGTGATGTACGTGGTACCTTGTTAAATAATTTTCTTGGCAGTACCGTTTAGACACAGAAAGTGAACCACGGAAATATATAGTGACCATAGAAAGTATTCGTTCACCTACGGAATACGATAGAACTTCATTGCAGAATAACAACTCAAGTCAGATGTATGAAGGTAGGCCTAACATACATCATTTTCACAAGCCGAACATACAGAATATGTTAGTAAAAATGCAAAATGTTCGACATAATACCAAATATAAACTGAAGATCGTTCCCCATGTAATGTATTCGTACGGTGCGGAAATACTGTCACTGTGATTGGTTAAATCACTTGACGCATAAGGCAAGAGGCGTGGTGTGACGAGTGGCCTGGGAAAACTGGCATTTCTTGACGGTGCAATGGCTCTTCAGTCAATTTCAGGTCTGTTAATATGGGGCGAAAGAAGAAAGAACTTTCATTTAGTCACTGCTCAGCATTAGCTTTACTATGGAGAATTCAATAATTAATGAATACACGCAAAGTGCTCAAACAGTAAACAAACAAACTGCTGAGTTTTAAACCCACATCTATTTCTCCGAAGGAGCTGATATGTCGGGACCGATGAAATATTGTGCTTTTGGCACAAGGTGAAAAGGACGGTGAATGCGCAAACTATGTGGAATGCATTGCACAGTGTGACTCTGCGCAGTATATGTCCAAGAAAGAAGCCATTCATAAGTGAAGGAAATTGCAAGAAGCACCTACAGATCACAAGGAAGTGTTGTGAAAGACGATGGAATTTTAGATCACGAGATTCGATCCCGCAACCTTTAGAATACCATACCGTCGGCCAGCGTCTGTGACAGATGCCCTCTGCCTCAACGAGACCGATAACTCTCTCTCTCTCTCGTATCGCCTGTCTTTGGTGGGGCATGGCTGTAGAATGAATACCTGAATTTCGAACCTAGATGTGGAGAAGGGACACATAAATTACAGAAACCTTATTGGTTATCTCCATATCACTGCCGAGAGATGCGATCATTACAGACCGTGCTCCAGTCCGTGAACATTCAGTTTTACGCTGCGGAGATGTCTAACATGACACGCATTGTGACCCACACTTGTGTCAACTGCTGCTCTTCACTTTGCTGCAAGTGGGGATTCAATACCCCCAGGATCGTACAAAAGCCCCAAAAGTGAGGTCACCAGCAGGCTGGGAAGCATTCCCCTCCATAAGTTATATCAACTTCTCTCTGCTGTGCTATGATTAACACGCCCCGTTTCGTGTACAGTTTGCTTATCTGGCTTATCACTTGTTAATCATGGAAATTGTTAACGAAGTAACTTTTGTTCAGCTAAAATGTAAGAAAATCTTGTTTTCATTTATAAATAAGTTTTCCTGTTGTAAAAGTACAATTAGCTAACATTTTAGATCAATATTTTAGAACTGAGTATGTCTTCAAGAAAGTGTCCTGTCTTAGGGTAGCCATCCGGGTACAATATATATATATACACCCAAGTACACGGGGATGAAATATCCCCTTAAAAGAAACAACAACAGAAGATATCTCCGAAAATTATCATCATCAACGAAGCTTTCATGGGTTTTTCGGATTGTTTATATATATTTTCTATATACATAACTTACCGTTTAAAAGGTTTTTCGCCACCTCCTTGCCACGTGTTCCAATAATGCTGAGGATCGCCTATATTTCTCCCTGACAGGCAACTGCATTTTTGCAATTCTCGTTCAAGAAACCCTGACTACAGGAGCCATCACTTCTTGAATATTGCAGTATGGATGTACCGTACCGATACACGTCGGTGTGGCAATATGTTTCCTATGACGAGTGTAACATTTAACCGACCCGTATTGTAACTCTACGCGCAAAGTTGTCCGTTTGGAACATAGCAAATATGATCAAGGTGAGCCATAGTGATGTCAGGATTTTAAATTGCTTGTAACAAACCGGAAGTGTGGGGTATTTGCCTCATACCGGTCGTTCACGATGAACAATAGCTGATCCAGACCGATACCTTCAGATTCTGGCCTGCAATAACCTTGGCGACAATGCGATAAAGCTACGCAACGACTCCAGGCACTGCTCTGACACAACAAGCCATCCGCAATGATCTTGACGGTAGTAGTCTTCATGATATAGATCCATGGCGACTCCGCAGCACCGTGGTGGGCGAGACTGCTCTAAGCATGAGCCTGGAATGAATGGCGACGTGTCCTATTCAGGGATTAATGCGAAATCGCCCACGCACCTGACAACGTCGGAGCCGTGTGTCGAGAAGACCCACATCCTGCTCCACGGGCCCAGTAGAGAGGAGGGAATCATGTATGGGCACCGGACACCACTCATCACTGTTGAAGGTAACCTGAGGGTAGAGACATATCGGGACACCATCCTCGCACCGTTTGTGGTGCTTTTCGATCAACACGTACGGGAGGGATTCATCCTGTAGGTTAACATCTCCAGACTGCACCGTGCGTGCCTGGTAAGTAATTACCACCTACGAGTCGGGATTACTGGGATGTTTCCCAGATATGAATCCAACTAAACATGCTTGGGACTGATTGAAACAAAATACGAACTATCCGGGGATGCATGAACCTTCCACATCTACTGGAGAGCGTCCAGAGGACTCCCGTTGAAGGATGGGACAGACTGGACCTATGGAGTCCAGATCACTTTCTGGACAGTATAACTCAAAGGGTGAGCGAGGGCTTGCACCAATGCCAGAGGAGGTGTGACTCACAATCAGTACTGAGTGATTTGGACAGACTGGTATTGGCAGCCGGAGGAATGAGTTTAAGAGAGAGGACATTCTTTATGGTTCTGTATGTTTTTGTTTGCAATAAATTGTGTTTCTTTACTGTACAATGTGTGTACCCTCATGATCCCATCCCGAATCACATCATACGGATTATGTCAGGCAAACACTAGGGTGGTGCAAAACTTCTCTTATGTGTGGTTATCGTGTAATAGCGTTATGGGAGTAATGGTTTTATGCATTTGTTTGCAGGCACATTCAAGGAAACACTCTGTTACAAGTCACAAACCAGATGTTATTTCCAGATCACTTGAAAAATTCTGGTCCACGGTCGAAGAGTGCTTCAAAAGTCACAAGAATGTGATATCAGCTTCGTCTTTGGTGGCACTGGCCGTCTTAGTGGTTGCTTATTTCATAACAGCAATTCTCTATTATGCAAGGAATAATTGCACGCCGGAAGGTGAGTACATTTCTTTCTATATATGAAACTAGCTGACCCGGCCGACGTTGTCCTGCCAATCAAAGAAAGTGTTGTAACTTTGTTTCTTGAAGTGCTTTTGGATACACAATATTTTTTTCAGTTTCTGTTAACTGCCTCTAAACTATCGTGAAATGAATTAACTAATCTAGAAACATTCGTGGGAGCGTGCACAACAACTCTCCAACGTTTCATCGCAATTGGATAAATGGCATAAAACGCATACGGAATTTTGTTTAAATGATTCGTGCGCTGTCACTCATTTGTTGAATCTGCTCGTGCTCTACCAACTGTGAAATTAATTTACTAAGTTAGAAAGCTTCACATAAGTATACACAACAACTCACCAAAGTTCATCGGAATCGGATGAATGACATATGAACGTATACGGGATTTTTTTAAAACGATTCGCGTGCCGTAACTCATTTGTTGAATCTACTCATGCGCTACCTATTGTAAAATAGATTTACTAAGCCTGAAACCTTCTCTGGAGTGTACTCAATCATTCACCAAGGTTTCATCGCAATCGGATGAATGATATATGACCGCATACGCGACATTGTGGAAACGATTCACGCGCCGTCGCTCATTTGTTGAATCTACTCGTGCGCTACTTATTAATAACTGGATTTACTAATCCAGAAACCTTTCCTGGAGTGTACACAACAATTCACCAAAGTTTCATCGTAATCGGATAAATGGTATATGAACGCATACAGGACTGTGTTGAAACGATTCGCGCGCTATCGCACATTTGTTGAATCTATTCGTGCGCTACCTATTGTAAAATGAATTTACTGAAGTGTACACAACAATTCACCAAAGTTTCATCGCAATCGGATAAATGGTATATGGACGCATATGGTACTTTGTTGAAATGATTCGCGTGCCGTGACTCATTTGTTGAATCTACTCGTGCGCTACCAATTGTAAAATGGATTTATTAAGCCAGAAACCTTCCGTAGGATGTACACAACAACTCACCCAAGTTTCATCGTAATCGGACGAATGGTATTTGAACGCATACGGGACTTAGTTTAAACGTTCGCACATCGTCACTCATATGTAGAATCTACTCGTGCGCTACCTATTGTAAAATGGATTTACTTATCCAGAAGCCTCCCCTGGAGGGTACACAACATCTCACCCAAGTTTCATCGCTATCGGATGAATGGCATTTGAACGCATACGGGACCTTGTTGAAACGCTTCGCACGTCGCCGCTCATTTGTTGAATCTACTCGTGCGCAACCTTCTGTGAAATGGATTTACTAAGTTATAAACCTTCACGTAAGTGCACACAACAACTCATCAAAGTTCATCTCAATCGATGAATGGTATATAAACTTATACAGGATTTTGTTGAAACGCTTCGCGCGTCGTCACTCATTTGTTGAATCTAGTCGTGCGTTACCTATTGTAAAATTAATTTACTAAGCCAGAAGCCTTCCCTGGAGTGCACACAACATATCACTCAAATTTCGTCGCTATCGGACAAATGGTATTTGAACGCATACGGGACCTTGTTGAAACATTTCACGCGTCGTCGCTCATTTGTTGAATCTACTCGTGCGCTACCTATAGTAAAATGAATTTTCTAATCCAGAAGCCTTCCCTGGAGTGTACACAACATCTCACCCAAGTTTCATCGCTATCGGACGAATGGTGTTTGAACGCATACGGGACCTTTTTGAAACGCTTCGCGCGTCGTCGCTCATTTGTTGAATCTAGTCGTGCGCTATCTATTGTAAAATGGATTTACTAAGCCAAACACCTTCCCTGGAGTGCACTCAAAATCTCACCCAAGTTTCATCGCAATCGGATGAATGGTATATGAACTCATACTGAACTTTGAAACGCTCTAACGTGCAGAGACAAACAGAATTCGACATCCCTGCCGCCTTGGGAATAAAACACAACTTTCCGCCATGGGCGGAGTGTATGTTATGGCGGTAGTTGCACAGGTTGCGACCAGGTGGCTCTATGTGCAGAGACACACAGTCCAAAAGGATCACTTTTCACTAAGGCTAGCGGTTTCCATGACGACTGTTTATGACTGTATAATGTGGTTCTAAATTTGTGTGTCAATTGTGGTTCTAAAATTCTAAAATTCCACCTATCTGGTCAAATTGTGAATCTAAACCATACATGGGCCCACCCAAACATTCATACAAAATTTCATCAAAATCGGCCCAGGCGTTTAGGAGGAGTTCAGTCACATACACACGCGTCGAAGAATTATATATATAAAGATAAGAATTGTTTCTGTACTTTGATCAGAATCACGATATTTTTGGTTTTCAGCTCCGATCATGTCCAGAAGATGCAGGAAATGGCAATTTCCCTTTTCCGTGATGTCTGTATGTGCGTGCGCGCATCACGTCAAAATGGCTGAGCATAATTCCATTAAACTCAGTATGTAGATTTAGAACAAAGCGAATTCAACGTAGCCAAATATTATTTTATTATTGCAGCATTAGGTAGAAATTTTATGGAAGTTCGAACCATGAATTCTCAAATAACACTGTTAATATTAGACTTATGGAAATGTTGGGCTGAACATAAGTAGCAGATCAACAAATAATGTATGACATGCAGGCTCATAAACTGACATATTTTTGCGCAACCGCAAGTAAAATTACTTTCCTTTCTGGCCAATTTGGCGCTGCGTTCAAAATATTTTCTTAAAGACTATGATACATATGCAAGGACATCTTGTACTTCATTGCCACATAACTTGAATTTGCTGCAGACAATTATTTGACGATTAAAATGAACAATATGTGTAAAATGTTATAACTCTGAGGATGGAAACATATTCAGCCAGATGTACAATATGGCATACAAAGTATCTTTCAAAGAAGAGCGGTCTTTATTACAGCAATCTAACCTAAGGCGATCGGACTTACAGTACGTAGGTATTGTTCTCAGAATAAGGTAAATACGGTACAGATGCTGCTGCGGTACAGACGCTACCTATACTGTTGCCATAAGTACCCATCGTAAGCTATTTCGGTATCCAAGCAATAACCACTGGCAGTGGGTATGGTGCAAGTTTCTCACATATTACGCAAATTGTAGTCGATAACGTGAGGCGAGTGCATGTTTCCTCCTGACAAAGTTTTTCCTTGTGTTCATTTATTGTATATTAAGTTGGTATCAAACGTTTAAATCAGCGATTTATAGTACAGAATATGTCTTAACCGTTACTGTAGTAGATGATAAACTTATCTTCGGCCATTGTAGCCTTGAGGTACAACAACAGGAGGGTGCGGCGTCTCTACCTGACATTTAGGAGAGTTGCCGCACAGGAATCCGGTAGAGATGCCTCATTGATATCATATTTTAAAAGCGACCTGGAAACGTTTAAACTATTTGAGTATTTTATAATCTAATGATTCTTGAAATACCTAATTAATTTCATTGGTTTAATTGTTAACATCATAAGAGCTCAGTGGGAGAGAACATTTTAAGAGAAATTGTAAAGAGGCTGAAAACAAAGGAAATACTATTCAGGAAGGCAGAAAGGTGCAATGGAATTCAGGCACGAACATAAAAACGAAGACTGGATTCCGGAAATCTGAAAAAAAAAAAGCATAATGGGTCCATATGTGTTTGTTAAATGAGGCCTGTATAAACACATATAAAATTTATAATATGAATTAGAATAAAACGTAGTTTGTATTGACGAGGTGGAGTATTTTCAAAAGAAAAAATTCTATTTTTCAAAATATGTAGTATGTTCTAATACTCAATATTGTATTAGAGTTGAAGAAATTAGCGTAAATTTGATTTCGTTATGAACTATTTTACTTACGGCATCTCTCCCGAGCAAAGTCGGCCTCTATACCGGGTTCCAGGGAGTGATTCCACTGATGTAACAATTCCTTTGTACCTTTTTTCGCCGATTTATTTTTAATTACTAATGCTTTACTCATATGTGATCCAGTTCAAATATTTTCTAATTATCTTCTATCAACTTGCAACAAGTTTTAAAGTAATTATACTGAGATATAACAAAAGTTATATAACGTGCGGCAACTCTCCCGGATTTACCTTATACTTTAAGAAGGGTGTATGTACTTCCTTGTTCTAAATGTAGGTTCGTCAGATGAGTTTATGGTTATGTACCTAACTTTCAAATTAACATTCTCAAAGGTGTGTGATGGTGCTGCGGTGAAGGCACTTGCTTCCCTACAAAGTGAACCTGGCTCGATTCCCAGTTAATGCAAATTAGATTTTCAATGTGCAATGTCACATCTGGTGGTTCGATTTCCACGTAAAAAGAACGTCCCGAGGCTTTTGTTCGCGAGATTAATGATTACGTAAAACTACAAGTGTCCTTCCTTTGCATTTTTCGGTCCTCTGCCGTTCACTTAAGTATCGCCAAGGCCATTAAAAACATGACTACTCTGTTGTCTTTGGTCAATACCACCTCAAGAGTCTCGAGTTTCATTAGCCGCGCGGTCTTAAATATTTAGAAGTTGAACTGTTTCGTTGTTTTGTGGAGTGAACATAAGGTGTGTATCGCCAAATTAGGCGCATTGTATGCCGTACAGCTAGGCGACAAAATATGTTATTTTCACTGCATTTTCATAGCTCATTTTTACATCCTGTGAGAAATGATTGCTGCTTAGAATTTTGCCGGCTAAATATCTCGTGAGAGGACGGGGGATGTTTCCATTGCCAATCGTATATTCCTAGGTACAATACATGCAAAATTGATAATCTATGCGTACATTACAACCTTGGTATGACATTTCCGGATTGAGATTTGGGTGCCAGGATACAGTGGTGTAGTGGCAAAATTTTTAGTGTGGGAACGCTAAATACTGACTTACCAATGGGAGGAAGTGGTCTGAGGGGTACCCCCCTCCCCCCCCCCCACCCAGAGAGCGGGGGGGGGGGTTCGGTTCGGGGGCCCTGTAGCCTATGGAATGGATAAAATTATCACAGGGAAAAATAAAAAATAGAAGATGTAACATGTTTTTATGTATACGTTTACTAACAAATTCAAACACAAAGATTAAAAACTGAACATATTCAATAAAATTTTATAATGCATTTACAAATAGATGGCAAATGCATCTTCTTCCTCTTTGTCATCAGGTTGGAGGTTGGCTCGTCGAGTTCTAGTGTCATCAGCTGTGAGGTGTCGTCTTAACCGTGTCTTGACGTAATTCTCTGGTTTCCATGTCTGGATACTTGGTCCATTCAACTTGATAAACATTAATGCTGATACGTGCTCGATGGTCAGTTTTGACCGTGTTGGCGATATAATAATATTCATGTGACTGAAGCCACGTTCACACTCTGCTGAACTGCAAGGAATAAGCTTTGTGCAGTTTATCAGAGGGTTTAAGTCCTTCGGAATCGTAGTGCTGTTTTCCAGGTAATCTCTGAAGCTGTTCTTAATTTTGTTGGCTTTCAACCTAAATCTTGCACAGAGATGTTCGATTTCTTGTTCACCGTATCCAGCATATTTTTCTGGAGGCCAGTTTTTACTTTCAAGTACTTTCAGTTCTGAACGGAGAGATTCATATTCTTTTTCATAATCATAATTGTTGGTCCCTGTGGCTGTAGATGGTTCGTTACTGCTTCTTGTTGTGAAAAGTCTCCGTTTAAGGTTGTTGATAACACTTGATAGCAACTGCTGGTCATTAATAGCAGTTATTTTGTTTCTACTTGTTAAGGGAACATCACAAAAATTACCAGTGATTGCAGCTCTCTTGGCCTCAAGGGTCTTAGTTCCAGGTTTCTCTTTAAGGCACTCGAAAAAAGCAATTGACCTTCTTATGAGTTTGTCTGCATAAACAACAGTTGCCTCCCTATTTTGAAGACATTCTGAAACCATTGTTAATTCAACTAATATGTCATACATTATCGCCAAATCTGACAGAAACTGAGTTGATGGCAAGCGCTTAATCAACCCACCGTACATTGCTTGTTCGGTTGTTGTTCTGTTCTTGTCTTCTTGGGCCTTCTTAAAATGGGAGTACAATGCTTGATATCCATACCAAACGGCCATAACAGTTTTAAATGGACTGGAAACCCATCTCGTACCCAAAATGCGACCAACTTTCTGTAGTTGCAAATCAAGCTCACTAGCACACTCGGCTAGTTCTCTTTGGCATTTAGGCGATTTACTATACAGAGTGTACAGCTTGTCCATAAACATTTGAAAATGGTTAATAGCCCCAACGTCATTGATAGAATCACTTACAGCTAACTCTATCCTATGGTTCATGCAATGCCAAGGAACAATGTTGGGAAACTGTTGTAGTAGCTTTTCTACGACGCCAGATTTTTTTTCCTAACATGACACTAGCGCCATCACAGGCAAATGCAATTAAGTTCTCTTTTAGGTACTCAAGATCAAACCCATATTTTTTCAAACAACCTAAGAGTGCCTCAAAAATAGAATCATCAGTTTGGTTAGGCAATTCAATTAGGTCTAAGAATAAGACATTTGGTGGCAAATCTTTGCTGGTTTCACATTTTAAATAAACAATCAAAGTAGATTTATCACTTAAGCTTGTAGATTCATCGATCAAAATCGAAATTTTACCTGAAATGCTTTTAACCTGTTGAGTAATTCGTTTTTTCATTTCATCAGAAATGTGGTCAATGATTTCAGTTGCACTAAATCTAGAGTGTAATCCTACACCAATGTCTACACCATTCATTTTCTGAAGTTGCAAAAGTTTAGAATAATCAGAAAAGGGCCTATCATTTCTTGCCAAATAGTAAGCTGATCGAAATACTTTAATTGTAGATTCTAGATTGGAAAGGTTCATTTTATCACAAACGTTTTCAATAGTTTCCTCGTTCGTCTTAGCGGTTATGCTCTCAGCAGTCAAGTGGGCTGATGATTGCTTGTGAAGAAACATTTTTTTCTTAGGGAAGTAAGTTGGGCAGACTTACTAGACCCATTGAATGTTATTGCAAGTGTGCACCATTCTTTAGAAATTGATGTACGTTCCTTCTTAAAAGCACCATGATGAGAAACGTTGCTACATAATGTACAGCCTAATGAACCGTTTTTGCAACCCAACCATGGGAAGGCTTCTTTTTTGCGCTCCCACATATCAATAGTCCATATAGAAGGCCATTCAGATTTATTTTGTACATCATGCTCATGCATATTCGAAGTCGAACTTACAGAGGAATTACTTTCAGTTCCTGCCTGTAAACCACTTTTTTCATCTGAAGACACACGAAGAGAAGTAGAATTTTTCCCTGAGTGAGATACATCTAAATCGTAATTTACTTCTTCACTTTTATCTTCATTTGGTTGCTTAGAAAAGAACGAAAACAGTGTTTTTTGATTTTTCTTTGACGGCTCCATGTTCGATTGGGATAATTGAGTAATCGCCCTTCAATTCAAGTTCGTCTGAATACTAATAAAATAACACAACTAATTATTAAAGTAATACAGCGCACGATAACCTCACTAACAAACAAAATAAAGAGAACAGTCAAATCAGCGCGTCACCACTTGCCACACGATCGCCAGTAGCAAGGTAAGTAGACTATAAGGTAGGACACTCCAGTGCCTCTCGCTCCCATTGGCTGATAAGCTGTGGCGCAGCTCGGATGTAGCAGGCGCATGCCAGCTGATATTTACAATGCATTCTTACGGGAAACACAGTCATATTTCGCTTCTCTTTTCCGCTCGTGGTATTCAATCACAACAATGTCAATGTGCGCATTATAAAGAGAAAGGTATAAACAATATATTGCAGTGGTTTATAATGCGAAATATACTTCATAAACACACACAAAAAATATTTTAGATTAACTACGCTACCGCACCTAAGTATCAGCTGAGCTTAAAAGAAGCCTCACAAAACACAATAAAAGACGTGCAAAGGATGGAAATACAAAATTTAGCAATAGCGATAGGCTACATAATCATGCTTTAGCGATCCTGCGGTGTAGCCAAGCGCGTTATATTGCTAACTACGACCGCGATGGGAAGCTGTAGTAAGTCAGGAGTTCAGAGGTTCAAATCCCGGCGCTGACAGCGGCTTTCCACACTCTCTCCAGGCAAATGCCGAGATAGTAGCCTACCTTGTTTCAAGTTCCGGAGCACTTACCCCATTTCCGTCCCTAATAATTACGGTCACACACACATTACAACAGTCACCTTAAAAGCACGGATTACAAATTGAAGACAAGTACACGGAGCTGATGATCAAGATGTCCCAGTCCCAACAACATACATTATTAAATTAACATTGGTATGAAAATGATCAGTTTATAAACACCTTTTATGCGACTTGAGTTTTAGATGACGAAACGACCCAGAGTTTGCTCTTTATTGCTGCATATTTCTCCAGTAATTTGATCTTGATATGCCTATTCAGGTGACGGATTCTGATAAAAGTCCTTGTCCTCACGTATAAACGAATTATCTTCTCATACACTTCCGGAGATTTTGATTTTATTAAGGTGGTCAGGTAGGTCATTACATTTTTCTTTTTGATATAGTTCGTCCATGAAAAGAACCGAACAAAACTTCAAATTCAATCATTTTATGGAGCCACTCATGTGTTGGACGAGTAAGTCCCCTTTGAAATGATGGGTATCCAATCATCCCTGCTCTCGTCTGTTACACACAAATTTTCCCCCTTCACACTTAAACTCTCATCAATGAACCTACTCTTGAATGCCACATAACCGGCAAAGTACTTAAGTGCATCTAGCGAAACGTCATCTTCACTGGAGAAGTATTACCGATGCAACTGGTAGCAAGTTTTAATTTTCAGCTTCTGCCGAGCACGTTAGATGACTCAATACCAAGATAAGTAGACTATAACTCAGATGCTCACAATATTACAAAGACATTTTTATCGGTCTAGCAATAAAGCGGGGACCGGCAAAATGCGCAAGTAGCCGGGTGACTAACAGCCGAGAGATTACATTAATGCAGCTGCTATATTGCTAGATAATATAATTAATGTTATTGGTTGAACGTCCCTTTTAACTGCTGCTTTTAGAGACGCCGGGGTGCCGGAATTTTGCCTCTAAGGGGATCATTATCGTGCCAGTAAATCTGTTGACACGGCTCCCTCGCATTTGCTTACCCTCAAATGCCAGCCGACTGCACCAGGATTCGATCCAGCAACCTTGGGCATAGCAGGCGAGAACGTTACCGCTGAGTCACGCTGCCAGCCTATATATTACTACACCGATAAGAAAGACCCTATAGTTTCGTAAGCGTGAGAGTACTTTTGTAACTGTACCACAACTTCCTGCGAGGGTGTGCTTGATCCTAGAAAAGGTTAAGAACTGAGAAGTACGATATTTAACCTATTTAAAAGATGTGCATTTGTATGATCTATGCATATTATGAGAGTCCAGAATACTCTCACGTTTCAAGTTATTTGCACGATACAATGCCAAAGAATTTATGTGTCCAATGCAATTAGCTTATTGATTATTTAGCATTTTATTATATTCCTTATTTAAAACTACAGTACTTTTCAAGAAGTAGTAAATCAGTTGGGTGCAGCCCAAAATATTCATTTGAGGTGTTTGGACATCGTGGCCATTTAGCCCCGTGCACTTGGGTGTGTGTTAAATTTGTCTGGTAACCTGTGTTATTGTGGTGTCTTTGTGTAGTTGTAAATCAGATGAGGATTGAGAAGAAGGCAGCCGTGGCCTAAGTTAGGAACCAACCCGGCAGTGGCAACCCATGGAAAACCACGTCCAGGCTGGCTGAGGTGGGAATCGAACCCACATCTTCTCAGATTTGCCTCACGCGGCTGAGTGTACCCGGACAGCCACGAATACTAACCGCTACACTACGTGGTGGTCACACAGTAGTCTGACTTGGGACTCCGATAACCGTTTAGCACTTGGTTCAATGTTGTTTACCTCACTGATTAATTTTCAACATTACCATTTTGGAGTTCTGTTTATTAGTTTCACGTAAACGTGAATCTTGGGATTATGAACCACAGGACCTCCTTTTTTACGTGGAATTCGAACCACAGGACATGGCATTTCACTTCGAAAATCTCACATGCATTGACCGGGTTATTTTATCAGTCTCCTGACAGGAGGGTAGCAAGTTTAATGGTACAGACTGTAGTGATACGCCCTTTATAGGGTATTAGTTGACTGCAGAAGGGCATGCGAGGACTACCACATGCATATTTCTCTTCAAAAGCGTCCCATTTTGTTGCTAGAGACAGCTGAGAACTGTTTGTTATACATGGTCGCCACGACAGTACCCAACCGATGACGTCACGCAGCAGCCTATGCTCTGGCAAGCCGAAGCGCGGAGCCCGGAGTGGCTCCCCCTGCGCCAGTAGCGCGACTGCCGAGTGCAGACTGCAGAGGTCAATGACAATGACTTCCCTCCCTCTCTCTCACCTCTTTCTCTGTCGCACGTGAAAGAGGGAGGGGGCTGAACTTGAGCGCCCCGGATACCGGCTAGCACCGCGCCGACGACGCGACGGCAAGGTTGCGACAACGAACTACCGAATCTTAATCTAAGTAAACAATTAGAATATTGAAATTCGGGTAGGTACGGTGCATGGGTGCTGATGCCTCAAATCAATATATGAGGCACTCACACATTTTTTTTAGATATTCTTTTATTTACTTGCGTAAGTGATTTTAATTTTATTTGTTATTTTTTTCAAAATTGAATGAAACCAGTGTGGGAACGCCGTTCCCGCTCCACTACACAGGATACCATTTTAGATAGTTTCTCACCAAGTGACTTCGAACACAACTTTTCCAGTGCTGGCGATGTGTGGATAGGAGGTATCTTGAGCAACGGTGGCAGCTTTGTTTTAAGACGGGGCAGGCTCTAGCATCCATTTTATTTGGTTAAAACGTTTGGATGCTGAGTTACGTGTTTAAATTTCTTACCCTATATTTAATCCAGTGTAGGTAGAATAAGGAAATATAAGAGAACGTTCATGGAATTGTAGACTTAGAAAAGGCTTTTGATAACGTTGATTGGACTAAATTGTTTGACATTTTGAAAACGATTGGAATAAAGTACAGGGACAGGAGGGTGATCTACAATCTATACAGAAACCAGATAGCAGTTATTCGAGCTGAAGGACACGAGAGAGAAGCTGGTATTCAGAAAGGTGTAAGGCAAGGCTGCAACTTATCATCCATACTTTTCAATATTTACATTGAACAAGCAATGAAGGAAATTGGAGAAAAAATTAAGGTGGGAGTGAAGATTCAAGGAGAAATAATTTCAACTCTGAGATTTGCGATGACATAGTCATCTTGGCCGACACGTCTGAGGATTTGAATGAGTTTTTGAATGGTATGGACTCCGTCTGGTGGAAAGAATTCATGATGAAAATTAATAAATGTAAAACAAAAATATTGGAATGCAGCCGAAATAAATCAGAAACCTCTATGGACATCAAATTGGCAGGTGAGAAACTAAAGGAAGTAGGAGACTTCTGTTACTTAGGAAGCAAAATAACCAGTGATGGACGAAGCAAAGAGGATATAAAAAGTAGGTAAGCTCAGGCAAGGAAAGCATTTCTACAGAAAAGGAATCTGTTGACATCGAAGATAGATTTAGGTATTAGGAAGTAATTTTTGAAGGCCCTTTGTCCGGAGCGTGGCACTCTATGGTAGTGAAACTTGGACTATTGTTGCAGCAGAAAAGAGGAGAATTGAAGAGTTTGAAATGTGGTTTCATAGAAGAATGATGAAGATCAGATGGTAGATAGGGTTACAAACGAAGAGGTATTAAGACTATTGGGAGAGGAGAGATGTTTCTGGCGACTGTTAATGAAGAGAAGAGATAGGTTGGTAGGACACATGCTAAGACGCCCAGGAATAGCAAGCTTAGTTATGGAAGCAAGGGTCGAGGACAAGAACTGTAGGGGTAGACCAAGGCTAGAATATGTTAAACAGATTGCCTCAGATGTAGGGTGTGGTAGCTATGTAGAGATGAAACGATTAGCTCAGGACAGGGAGACATGGAGAGCTGAACCAAACCAGTCAAAAGACTGAAGACTCAAACAACAGGTCATTAACCATAAGTTATTTTCTTTTTCATTCAGGTAAGGTATTTAATTGACATGGGAGTTTTGTGATCAGTAGGATCAGTCGGATATGTGAAAATAGGCTATGTTAGTTCTTCATGGAACTACTTGATTGTATTGTAAAATTATTTCCTACGATAATTCAGAAAGGCGAAACCCATCCTTATACATTAAGAAGTAAATACATAATGTCTCATAAGATAAGTTGAAATTTCAGATGTCTACATCTCATATACTGTCTAGGACACCATTGGGTATCTCATTACAGATGTGGGTTATGTGGCGCGGTATGGCTACCTTCGTTTCTCTTTTACCAATATGGACTTGACGTACGTATTACGGTCCTCAGGGTGCCAGTATATTACCAGTTCTTTAAGGAACATTTTGTTTTTTTTAATGGTTGCATCTACCTATTACATGAGACGCTAGAGGAGGCAAGGTGTGTGTAGCCTCGCCATGCGCTTGCGCGGTGCCCATCGGATAGTTCATAGCTCATGGCTGGTAAGCTCGGGAGTTGCTGGCCCCTTGGGATTCCTTAACTGTGTTTGTTATTCCTCTTTGGGGTTGACCCTCTCCACTTTACCTTCCTATCTGCCTTTCGTGGCTCTAATTTTCTTCAAATCCCTCAGCCTTACACTTTGAGGGTTAAGGGCATTCCCTTTTTGTTGTGTCCTTTTTCGTCTTCTAGTTTGAAAGTGAATAACAGTAGTAGTTTTCATTATCATCCGTATCATTCGGGGTGGATGTCATAACAACAATCACCACCACCAACCTGTGCTTCTGTGGTGACCGAAGTAGTATGTAGTGTCATTGATTGGATAGGTACCACGGGACTGGAGGGATTGTGGAGAATCACACTCAAACTGGCCGTTGTCAGTGCTGGGCTTCGAGCCTCGGATCTACAAGCTTACAGTCATGGAGAACAGTGAAACAGCTGAGCTCACTTACAAGCCTATGTTCCAGGAAACTTTTCTTGCTGATTCATGAACCATTGTAACGTGTTTTTCGAGGGGTTTTATGCAACTGGCATAAGTCAGTAGGAAGCCATTCTATATTTATTTACGCGGCAAATTGTTCAGCCAAGAGAATTTTTCATGTTAATTTATTATTATTATTAATTTATTATAATTATTATTTAGATATTTTCGGAGCATTTTATAAAAATTATTAGCATTCAGATAGGTTTTCTAAGTCTTAGAAAACGCTATCATGCAAATTATTACGAACGACGATATCATAGAAAATTATTTGATTACGGAATTTTACGGAGTTTTGTCAGTTAGGGTATTTGAGAGACATGACTCACTGGGAATTCGAATACAAGCTGATTCCTGTCGAGAAGCATGACGCAATCTTGGGTCGCATCGTCCAGGAAAGGCGAATTGTTGGAACGGAACCCTCCCGCCGAGTGTAATGACCCAGAGAAGGGGAGTATAGCGAGTGGGGTACAGCCAATCAGTGGAGACAACGTAAGCTAGGAGTCGGCTGAAGAGTGGGGAGCCGGCGTGTGCATATATCGTTCGACGCGCCGTGAAACGAGGACTATCTGGGAAATACTTGAGGAGTATGGATACGTGTGCGAGTCGCTCCGATGTTCAGTGGAGTTAGGGACAATCTGTGTAGAACTTGCAGAGTACGGTCGCAAGTGCGTGTCGCTCCGATGTTCAGTGGAGTTAGCGACGAACTTTTGTAAAACTTGGTTGTACGAGTGTTTGGGTCCGAGGTACGGACCATAGAATTATCTAATCTACCAGTATATCATCAAATTCCGACGGAGATGACGACGTCCAGGAGACTGTGGGAAGCTCACAGCATCAGCAAGTACGAGGGAAATGCCTTGGCAATTTCCAATGGTAAGCGCAAATGACGCAGAAATACGCAATCTCTCATTTTTCTTTGTTTTACATTTCATATTTCAGTAACTTCATAGCTTGGAAGTAAGAGTAAAATCAATTTATCAGACTCCGTTTTCACGTAATTTTCTATCGGTAATATTCAAATCACAACGCTCCAATTTAAATTTTGTACTTATTATTATTATTAATTTTGCTATACTTGTTTTATATAATAAATTCATTTCTTTTACAATGCAATCTTTGCTTTCAGTAGGTAGCATTAGATATAGACCAATTCCTTCTCCTGATACAATTGTTTGTTGGGTTAATGATCAAATCATACCACGATCTGAGTGAATAGAGTCTTGAATGTGTTCTGCCAGAGCTAGACGTTGTTAAATACAAATTTAGATTTCAACATTGCGTTGAGGTCTTGGCGCCCATTAAAACAACATAGCTTAGGCAAAGGTAAACAGTTACATTTATCACCCAACAGTAGGGGCAGCCAAAACGTTTCATTTGTACGCTCAACGTGGAGCAAAGTAAATACCGTTTCACTTGTCATCCCAGCCTAAGCAAACCGTTTCATTTGTCGCCGACAACTTGGGGCTGAAAACCTGATAACATTTGTGGAAGGAGAAGGGTATATATTTCTGTGCCTGTATTTTGGGGGTTATTTGTCTGTATCAGTGTATATCATTATGGGGGATGAGAAAGAAAGACAGATGAGGTTACGTAGTGGTCATCAACGGGAGAGTGATGATACGAGCAGTATGTCGAGTGATGGTAGTACCGGGGTAGCGGAGGTAAATCCCGATACTGAAACAGGGAGTGTGGGCGGCCAACCAGAATTAAAAACTTTACTTCTCGAGTTCATGTATCAGAACAAAGTTAGTAGTGATGCCTTAAATGCAAAATTAGAACAGAATAATGCAAAATTAGAACAAAACAGTAGGGAAAATAAAGAAAGTACAAACGCTTTAAACGCAAAACTGGAACAAAACAACGCTAAATTAGAACAAAACAGTAGGGAAAATAGAGAGAGTAATGAAACTTTAAACGCCAGATTAGAACAAAACAGTAAGGAAAATAGAGAGAGTACTGAAACTTTAAATGCTAAATTAGAACAAAACAGTAGGGAAATGAGTGACAAATTCGAACTGATTAGAGGTGAGATCAGGGGGGTGATGGAAGAAAAGGCTAAAGAGATTATTGCAGATGTAGACAGAAAATTAGGAAAAGTACAGGAGGAGTTGGAAATTAGAATCAGTACACAGGCTGAAAATTTAAAAGAACTAGTGCAACTGGAAACACAGCAGGTCAAAAAGCAATTGGGGGGAGAAATTGACAAAATTCAGGTAGCTACTAAAGAGGTTAAGGAACAGCTGGGGGGTAGAATTGAGAAAGTCCACTCACAAATAGTTGCAGAAGTAAATGATTTAAGAGAGAGTAATAAAGAGAGCATTAGCATGATTGAGGAGAAACAAGCAAAGCTATATGATAAAGTAGAAGAATCAGAAGGAAACATTAAATTAACAGTAAACAGTATTGAGAGGAAGGCTGAGGAGAAAATCGCAGAATTAGAATTAAAATTAAAAGCTAGGATCAGGCAAGAAAATAGTCAGAATAGGCCAGTTTTTGTGAATAGCACACACAGGGAGGTAGAACTGGGTAAGTTCAGCAATCGACAGGGGTGCCCAATGGAGTTCATGAACACTATAGAAAATAAATTCGGGGAGAGGTTGGAAAATGGTAGTATTGAGTGGTGCCAGGTAGTTGAAATTTTAGAACAAGTGTTTGTGGGGGAAACGAGGAATTGGTTTGCTGTCTACAGAGACAAGTTTACTGATATGAATGATTTTAAAATGAAATTCTGTGAAAAGTTCTGGAATGAGGTTATTCAGTCGCAGCATCGTGAGGGAGTAGTGTGTGGTAAATATAACCCTAAAGGAAGCTCCACCATGACCGAATACTTTTTAGGGCCGGTATTAGTGTGTAAATATCTGGATGGCTTGAAGGAGGAAAGTGATGTGGTAAGGTTGCTACTTAGGCACTTTCCCTATAGGATCAAGGAGGCTGCTTGTATCCAGAATGTAAAGACTATATCACAAGTAGAAAATTTGTTAAGCACATTTGATGCACTAGGGAGAGGGGGTTATGAGGACAATTTCAATCGGAACCAGGGTAATAATAATAATAGACCTAATGAAGCCAGGCATCAGGAAGTTCAAGGGAACGGTGGCGAAGGGGCCAACGCTCAAAATAGAAATAATAGTAATCAGCTAAATCAGAATAGAGGAAATGGCAATGGTAATCAGTATCAAGGGAGGAATAATGATTTCAGGGGAAATCAAGGGAGGAACAATGATTACAGGGGAAATCAAGGGAGAAACAATGATTTCAGGGGAAATCAAGGGAGAAATTATAATGACAATAATTACAACCAGAATAGGGGTCAAGGAAGAGGACAGCCTAGTGGTAGTAATATACAGCCAAACAATGACAACACAGCCCAGAACAACCAGACCAGTTTAGTAGTTAGTAGTACTACGGCCAGCTGTAGCGGTTCTTTAAACGCGAACCAGGCTGCGAAGTAAGGTCAGAATCTCAGTCTGTAGCATGCCCTGTCCATACAATTATACAGGAACCCTATGACCTAAATGTAAGAAATGAATTATTACATGAACTAAATGATGAAGGTATTATTCAGGAAGTGGTTAGTAAGAGCCCCTTAGTTAAATTTAACGTGTCCGAGGCGTACACAGATGTTTTAATTGATAGTGGTTGTATGAAGAGTTGCATAAGTAGTGCATTTTATGATAAAATGAAAGGAACTGGAGTAAATTTTGAGGAGATGCCAATTAAAAACACTTTTGTTATCACAGCTGTTGGGAAGAGGTCTAAAGTAATTTCTAAGCAAGTTTTAGTAGACATTAAAATTAATAATCATGTAGAGAAGCAGATTTGTCTTGTAATTCCAAATTTAGTATTCAGTGTTATCTTGGGTTCAGAGTGGCTAAGTAGAGTGTCTGGTAACTTATGTTATGATGTAGGGAGTTTGAAATTTAAATGGGGAGATTCTGAAGTAGAAGTAGCGTTCAATGACCATATTCAGAGGAGTAGTATTGTAGGTGTGATTTGTACTTTAAATGAGATATCGCCAGCCGTAGAGCGGGGTTCTCCATGTTTTGTGGGCAGTGTGATTACGAACGGTAGTCTAGAGGACTCGTTACGTGATGCTGCATTTCAGGGAGATATAGAGGTGGAACAATGTGTTCGGCTCTATGATGTGTTATGGTGTAATAGGAGAGTGTTTGAGGATCGCATTGGTATGGCCAATTGCTATACACATTCATTGAACGTTATTGATAGGTCAGTATTCACAGGACATAGATATCCTGTACCTTTCGCTTATCAGAGTGCAGTTGAGGCACAAATTAACCAGATGCTTGAAGATGGGATTATTGAGCACTCTAACAGTCCATATGTTAATTCTTTGATCACGGTACCCAAGACCGACGGCACTGTTCGTATTTGTTTAGACGCTCGTTTGGTTAACAGTAGAATTAGTTCAGATCAGCTGAAATCTATGTCAATAGAAGAATTAATGCAAACATTTGAGGGGAAGAAGTATTTCACTTGTGTAGATTTGAGTTCCAGTTTTTGGCAAGTGCCACTTATGTACGAAGATAGACCATTTACAGCTTTTAGTCATAAATATAACCTTTATCAATTTTGTAGAACACCTTATGGGTTAAAGAGTAGTTCAGCAGCTTTAATTAGGGCTTTAAACATCGCATTAGGGGATGACACAGGAGAGTTTGTAACCATTTACATAGATGATATGGTAATTAGTTCACGCAGTTTTGAGGAGCATCTACGTCATTTAGATATAGTTTTTCAGAAGTTAGATCAGGCAGGGTTCACTTTGAAGCTGTCTAAGTCGTCATTCTGTCAGTCAGAAGTGACATTTTTAGGTCATAGAGTGTCGAGTAGAGGTGTGACACCATAGGAAGGTAGGGTTAGCATGTGTGGACAGTAGCAACAGGGCATCGTTACAGACACTGAGAAATATGCTAGTGGAGCAACGTGATGACGTTAAGTTAAAGGAGCCACTGGCTAGGTTGGAAGCAGGTGACGCAGAAACATTTATAGTTTCCAAACGTATTGGGAAAACAGCATATGTGCTGGAGAATAGTGAGGGAAATAGATTATACGGAACGTATAATATACATAGTCTACGAAAATATGTGTCATAAAGTGAGTGTGTTTAGCTGGCGAGCCAGCCTATCAAATGAGTAAGTGTGGTGTCTGGTGCGTGGAAGATCTGGTCTTAAGGCAGGCGTATCAGAAGTCACACAGGGGGGTAGTATGTAAGTAAATGAGAGTTTTTAAGGTACAGGGAAATATGACGGGATTGTCGGATGCTGTTGAGCACTAAATTGTCTCGATGCACCAAGGCCATTTTTGGCAGCGCTGATGGGTTACCATTTATCTCCAAGAGATGGGGGAGCGCTTGAATAGGGCTTGTTAGCTTAAGGCGTCCACGAGATAAAAGATGGGCCATCAGAATGCGAGACAGTCCTTCATGAAACTCATACATATCAGCACACGTGATTTCTGTTTACGGCCTCGCCATGTAAGATTTGTAAGTGTGTAATTTAAGATAATTTGTACAGAGGTATTATTTGTGTGAGAAGAACTGATCTGTGTTGAGAACTAGTATTAAGTAGAATATGGTCTAAGGGAACTTAACACAGAAATATTTGGTGTTATATGTAATGCACATTTACTTTTTTTTTTTTCAGAAGTCAATATTAATTTAATCATCTTTAAAGAGAGATTAAGTATTATGGTCACGAGGCGCTGCCACAATAGTGTGATCGTGTGCTCAGTGATAAGTGAGATTAAATTTCACCATAAGGAGGGGACCTCCAGTGAAATTAGGGAGTCCTATGGTGATATAAATATATCAGAACACCTTCAATGCGTGTGATATGACATCAGAAATACATAGTGCTCACACATTAATTATGTCTATTTCTCCAACATAGAGAAATTTGAGAGGCGGAAATATCCATGGAACACTATTCCATACGTAAAACATTGGACTGGTTGCAAAGTGCAATCCATAGTGACAACAAACTTTGACGCAAAGTGCGTGAAGAAAAAATATGAGTGTATATATCTGTAATTTAGGGTGATTTCATTTATGTAATATGTATTTTGGATGGGGTTTATTAACGTGTCTGGGATAATCGGATAATGGACCGTCGTCACGGTAAATCATCCGATGATCCGAGGCGAATATGTAACGTGTTTTTCGAGGGGTTTTATGCAACTGGCATAAGTCAGTAGGAAGCCATTCTATATTTATTTACGCGGCAAATTGTTCAGCCAAGAGAATTTTTCATGTTAATTTATTATTATTATTAATTTATTATAATTATTATTTAGATATTTTCGGAGCATTTTATAAAAATTATTAGCATTCAGATAGGTTTTCTAAGTCTTAGAAAACGCTATCATGCAAATTATTACGAACGACGATATCATAGAAAATTATTTGATTACGGAATTTTACGGAGTTTTGTCAGTTAGGGTATTTGAGAGACATGACTCACTGGGAATTCGAATACAAGCTGATTCCTGTCGAGAAGCATGACGCAATCTTGGGTCGCATCGTCCAGGAAAGGCGAATTGTTGGAACGGAACCCTCCCGCCGAGTGTAATGACCCAGAGAAGGGGAGTATAGCGAGTGGGGTACAGCCAATCAGCGGAGACAACGTAAGCTAGGAGTCGGCTGAAGAGTGGGGAGCCGGCGTGTGCATATATCGTTCGACGCGCCGTGAAACGAGGACTATCTGGGAAATACTTGAGGAGTATGGATACGTGTGCGAGTCGCTCCGATGTTCAGTGGAGTTAGGGACAATCTGTGTAGAACTTGCAGAGTACGGTCGCAAGTGCGTGTCGCTCCGATGTTCAGTGGAGTTAGCGACGAACTTTTGTAAAACTTGGTTGTACGAGTGTTTGGGTCCGAGGTACGGACCATAGAATTATCTAATCTACCAGTATATCATCAAATTCCGACGGAGATGACGACGTCCAGGAGACTGTGGGAAGCTCACAGCATCAGCAAGTACGAGGGAAATGCCTTGGCAATTTCCAATGGTAAGCGCAAATGACGCAGAAATACGCAATCTCTCATTTTTCTTTGTTTTACATTTCATATTTCAGTAACTTCATAGCTTGTAAGTAAGAGTAAAATCAATTTATCAGACTCCGCTTTCACGTAATTTTCTATCGGTAATATTCAAATCACAACGCTCCAATTTAAATTTTGTACTTATTATTATTATTAATTTTGCTATACTTGTTTTATATAATAAATTCATTTCTTTTACAATGCAATCTTTGCTTTCAGTAGGTAGCATTAGATATAGACCAATTCCTTCTCCTGATACAATTGTTTGTTGGGTTAATGATCAAATCATACCACGATCTGAGTGAATAGAGTCTTGAATGTGTTCTGCCAGAGCTAGACGTTGTTAAATACAAATTTAGATTTCAACATTGCGTTGAGGTCTTGGCGCCCATTAAAACAACATAGCTTAGGCAAAGGTAAACAGTTACATTTATCACCCAACAGTAGGGGCAGCCAAAACGTTTCACCATGTTGTCACTATTTACATGAACTTATTTCCAAACCTGGTTCAAGTACCCATTTAAAATTTGAACGGTCCAAGTTGCTTGACCTGCAATTACAATACGGTGTTCTTGCGTCAGTTCTGAAACAACACACAGTACATGAATATTCAATAACCTCTTAGTTGAAGGGACCCTTGTCTGCGAGAACGACTCAAAGTAGCAGTAGCGATCACCATGAAACTTGTAGGATTATTTTGGGACTTAATTTGCAAGAAAAGACCAGAGACTTTTATCTAAAAAAAAAAAAAAAGGAGACGTATAGGGCAAAATATCGAGAAATATTTTCTCTTGTCTTGGATAGGCTATGGTAATGTGTGGTGTGACAGATATTTAATTGGCGAGTCCTTACTTTTGGGGAAGCAAGGTATTGAAATAATTCAAAGAGCTCTGTTATGTATTCTTGACGCAGTATGCATACTATCGAATACTCTAATTCTGACAAAACATATCTGGCACTATTTTAATTAGCAAATTTTCCTGTATTTTAGAGAAGCAAGTAATGGTTGTTTACCTGTTGAGTGCTTCTCCCGTTTACAAACGATGCACAATACATTTTAGCCTATTTCCATTTATGAAAAAATTGGCTTATTAGATGACATTTTGTCCGTGTGTGTGTATGTGTGTGTCCCCCTAATAATATCTAAACGGCAGGAGCGATTTCAATGAAACTCGGTAAGGACATAGTACTATTTTGTCTGACCCCGACCATGCCCTTCAAATTTTATTACGATGCACTAATCCAACATGGCGGCTGTGGGAAATATTTCCTCGGCATTCTATATCTCCGAAACTATTACTGATATCACCCTGAAATTTTGTACGGTGGTAATGAGCACTACAAGAAGTACACCTATGCAACTTTCAAAAACCTGTTAACTACAAAACGAAATGGCAGCCAAGCGACGTTGAAATATTTAAATAGACTTTTCTCGCGATTTAACCATCCGAGCGCAGTGAAACTTGGTACGGTAAATGTTTATAAAAATTGTAATCCACTGGCATCTAATTTATTTCAATTGTTTTTATGGCCACAAGATGGCGGCTGTGCAAAATGTTTAAAACCTCGTTTTTATTTCCTGGGTCCTAATCATGCGATTGAAGTTGAATAATACACCTACGCAATAATTATCACGTATTAGTGCATAACTCTATGGCCTATATGTATAAAAATCTAACATGGCGACCATCCATAATATTTAAACGGTTCTTAATACCTCCGAATCTATTACAGCAACCAAACTGAAATTTTGTATGTTGATAGAAGCAATTAACACAAGTAGGAAATATGAAAATAGACTGTTTAGTTTTTCACGGAACTACTTGTTAATATCGTGGTATGACTCCTTCTCAACTTAATTATGTCCAAACCAATGATCTCACGTCCAGTCTAATCAAAACATAATACAATTTCATGATGGACTCAATCAGCTGTTTGCCTCACCGTAATTGTGATCGATAACTTCTTTAACCAGTGAACATTTAGCTTGAAACATTTAGCCTTCACTAGACCCATAATTACATTCTAAATAACATTTTACCTCATCTGCTTCATTTTTCAAATTTTACAACTTATGTACTACTGCACTTCAAAATACTCCACAAATTATCTCAATATCAGCACAGTTAGTCGAATACAATAATGTAGTTTGTGGATAGTCATATTGCAATTTTCTAGCTCGTGTGGTGATCTCACAACTAATAATAGTATCTTGCTTTATCAATAGTAACACTTCCAACTTGTTATTTGAGTCTTCAGTATTTTGACTGGTTTTATGCAGCCCTCCATGCCTCCCTGTTCTGAGCTAATCGTTTCATCTGTACATAGCTCCCTACATCCGAGGTAATCTGTTTAACATATTCTAGTCTTGGTCTACCCCTACAGTTCTTGTCCTCGACCCTTCCTTCCATAATTAAGTTTGCTATTCCAGGATGTCTTAATATGTGTCCTACCAACCTATCTCATCTCTTCATTAGCAGTCGCCAGAAACATCTCTTCTCTCCCACTCGTCTTAATACCTCTTCATTTGTTACCCTATCTAGAGCTCAGCAACTTGAAGTGAAACCCTGGCGACGGCGCTAGCTCTGTCAGCCAGTGTGACAGAGAGGAGGGCAAGCTTGAGCGAGAGAGTGGACTGTCATCGCTTGTCAACACATCTATTGGCTCCCGGCCAGCGATGGACTACACCCCTCTGTACAGATATTGGTCTTGCTTGAGTTGGTCAGAGCGGGCAGGGGGGAAGTACTTTTAGTTCACATTTTTTCCGGGGTTTCAGTTCGAGTTGCTGAGCTCTACCCATCTGATCATCATTATTCTCCTGTAACACCACATTTCAAACGCTTCAATTCTTTCCTTTTCTGCTGCACCAATAGTCGCAAGTTTCACTTCCATATAGTGCCACGCTCCAGACAAAGGCTTTAAAAAATGACTTCCTAATAACTAAATCTATATTCGATGTCAATAGATTCCTTTTCTGTAGAAATGCTTTCCTTGCCTGAGCCAAACTACTTTTTATATCCTCTTTGCTTCGTCAATCACTGGTTATTTTGCTTCCTAAGTAACAGAAGTCTCCTACTTCCTTTAGCTTCTCACCTGCCAATTTGATGTCCATAGAGGTTTCTGTTTTTTACGGCTGCTTTCCAATATTTTTGTATTACATTTAATATTTTTTATCATGAATTCTTTCCTCAAGACGGAGTCCATACCATTCAAAAACTCATTCAAATCTTCTGGCGTGTCGGCCAAGACAACCATGTCATCAACAAATCTCAGAGTTGAAATTATATCTCTTTGAATCTTTACTTCCACTTTAAATTTTTCTCCAATTTCCGTCGTTGCTTGTTCAATGTAAAGATTGAAAAGTATGGGTGATAAGTTGTAGCCTTGCCTTACACCTTTCTGAATACCAGCTTCTCTCATGTCCTTCAGCTCGAATGACTGCTGTCTGGCTCCTGTATGGATTGTAGATCACCCTCCTGTCCCTGTACTTTATTCCAATCGTTTCCAAAGTGCCAAACAATTTAGCCCAATCAAGGTTATCAAAAGCCTTTTCTAAGTCTACAAATGCAATGAACGATCTCTTACTCTTTCCTTATTCTACCTTCCAAAATCAGCCTAATACTTAGTACAGCTTCCCTTGTTCCTACATTTCTCCTGAAACCAAACAGGTCTTTATCCAACTCTGTTTCTATCTGGCTTTCCATCCTCTTGTAAATTATTCTAGACAGGATCTTTGAAGCATGATTAATCAAGCTGATTGTACGGTAATCTTCACTTCTGTCAGCTCCTACTTTATTTGGTATAGGGATGATCGTGTGGTCTCCTGAGAGGCCGGGTGCAGGTCTTTCTAACTGACGTCCGTGTGCGACCCGCGCGTCATAATGAGGAAGAGGTTATGATGAATACGGCACATACACCCAGTCCCCGAGCCACGGAATTAACCCCAAGAGATTAAAATCCCTAATGGTCCGGCCAGGAATCGAACCCGGGTCACGGCGGACCAAAGCCTAGCGCGCTAACCATTTAGCCACGGAGCCGGACGGTATAAGGATGATAACATTCTTATTGGAATCAGATGGTACCTCACCTGCCTCATAATTAAGTCTTCCTATGCTCAGAGGTGGTTTTACAATAAGGGCACACGGTCACGTGTCGCACCATTAAACATTCTCCTTGGGTCGTAGTCGTCTTGATAGTCCTTCCGCTTATATCGCGACCAAGCATTTCTATCGCCCTGCTGTTCACTTTCCCAACGGCAGGAGCAAGGAACATATAATAACAGAGTAGGGACTCTCTGCTATTTCTGCGTTCCGTTAAATTCAGCGATTACGTCATTGTTTGGGCTCCAACTCAAACGCACGTGGTGCGCAAAGCTAATAAATATCGTTGCATGGTGCGCACCACGTGGCGAATTCCAACGCCACTGAGATGCAATAACTGGCCGTATATTGTGCAAGAAATATAAGTGACCGAAGGATCTAGGTTGCTTTCGCCGAGTACGTTACCCAACTTACGAAATGAGAGGAAATCGAATCGAGTTTGATTAATCTGGATCCACATCGTTATTGTTGCTTTAAAGCAACTACGTTTTATTTTTGAACGCCAATATATTCCTTAGATTGAATATTAAAAGGCAACGGACACCGTAAACTTGAATTTCATACGTCCGCTGTGGTCTATGACGTTGGTATGATGAGAAGAAAAAAAAAGGACGGTCGTTGTTTTATTTCCTACTTTTTTCAGTTGCTTCGCCCTTTTAAGACGTTTAAGTACAAGCAAATGGTCTTTTTGAAGTTTCAACGATGAAAATAAATAAATCATGAAGTTTCCAATACCGTAATAAGATACCATAACCTCAAAATTACCGTACCCCTATTCCGACCCAGTACGCCACTATGGCCGATTTCTTGTCTGCTATACCTCCTTCTCTAAATAAATTTTATATGCCCAATAATGTCATTTCATTACAATTAACTTGGCCTTAATGATTAAATGATTTTCAACTGTATCTACAGAAAAAATGTAGGCAGGGTTGAGGATTGTCTTCAAGGAAATGAGAAAGCTGATTTTCCAGACAGTTTCAATTGATTTATTAATTTATGTTCAATCACGATACACATTGTACATTCTTTCACATGTGAGTCATAACTTCTGATGTGTGAACGTCAATGGCTTAGTCGACTGGAGACAGGATTGAAGAAGACCATACCGGGCTGCACTCAGATGATCAGCTATGCTGCAGGACGGTGGAAAACAACTGATCACCCACAGCCAAGTACACTCCAATGCAGGAAAACCTCTTGGCTAGCTTCGACCAATCCTCAGGCTGAAGAAGCTGTAAACTCAAAGAGGATTATTTTTGGTGAACATGGATTTTCAGCCTGTAAAGCAACACAATTCCAGTTAACACAGCATTTCTTGCAAGAAATAAGAGGGAGGGGACATTTGGAAGATGTGGTTGAACGTAATGGTGCAACACATTACCAATTACATTTTAATACCCCCCACCTCAGTTAAATGGCAATTAAAACCTCCTGTTTCGGGCACGTTAAAAGGACCCCTGCAGGCCAAATGTACGAAGCCACATCATAATACTGTTAAATACACAGAAAAAATCTGCATCACAGGATTATTGTGCCCATTGATTTAAAAGAGAGAGGGGAAAGAGTGTTGGTTGGTTCCTCAGTTTAGGGGCTGCGGCAATGCATTCATGTAGCCCCGTGTACTTTGGGTGTGTGTAGAATCTGAATGATAACCGGTGTTGATTGTGATGGCTGTATTAGTGTGTGTATCTGTTTTTTAATGTAAGTACAGACTGCAAATTAGAATTTTTCAAATAGTTCTTGCGTTGTTTACATTCTTAAGTACAATTTAGCTTCACACAGGTGTAATTAGTGGAAGGTTCTTTAACATGCCATAAATCTATGACATGGGACCGCCGGCTTTACTTCCCCTCCGAAGGAAGGCATACTGAGGGATTTTTAACGCTCTTAAAAAATCCGACGGCTTCGGCCGGGTTTGAACCCGCTATCTTGGGCATAGAAGCTCAGCATGCTACCAACTACGCTACCGAAGCCGCCGGGAAAGAGTGTGTCCTAGAGACAAGTTGTCAATATTCTTGAAAATACTCTATGACCTTTAAATATAAATTTACATTGGACTTTAACTTCACCCCATTATCTCACAACATGTGTGTTTTGAAGAGCCTCCGTGGCTTAGGCGGCAGCACGCCGGCCTCTCACCGCTGGAACCGTGGTTCAATTCCCGGTCACTCCATGTGAGATCTGTGCTGGACAAAACGGAGGCAGACAGGTTTTTCTCCGGGTACTCCGGTTTTCCCTGTCAAAATTTCATTCCAGCAACACTCTCCACTATCATTTCATTTCATCTGTCATTCATTTAATCATTGCCCCAGAGGAGTGCGTCAGGCTTCGGCAGCCGGCACAGTTCATATCCTCGCCGCTAGATGGGGGCTTCATTCATTCCATTCCTGACCCGGTCGGAGACTGGAAGCAGGCTGTGGATTTTCATGTGTGTTTTGAAATGTGGACATTAAATGCTAAAATCTATCGTTTTAAAGTTAGGCAATGATGACGTTGCTTTGTTGAAGAGGACTGGTGAAGTTCAAAACATGTGCACATATATCTACCCCCTGTCATCTTTTTTGTCGTGTGGCCTCCTGAGAGGCCGAGTACAGGTCTTTCTAGTCAACGCCGGTGGGCGACCTGCGCACCAGAATGAGTGATGATTTAATGAAACTGGGCACGGATGTGGAAGGAAGCGGCCGTGGCCTGTCAGAGGTACCGTTCCAGCATTTGCCTAGAGTTGAAAATGGGAAACCAGGGAAAACCATTTCAAGGATGGCAACGGTGGGGTTCGAACCCACATCCACCGAGTCAGCAGAGAGCTTGGGCCCATGACCGAACGCTGCGCTTTAGCTGCTGGCAAACCTACACCTAATTATTATTCTTTCAGACGGATCGGAGATGAGATACAATGAAATGCTATAAAAAATTAAACAAAATTTCAGTGAACCGCCATCTAATACAATACCACCATTGAAATATTGCATTAATTTAAGTCGATGCGGTTCCACCTAGCCAATGTGTACAGCCGGATGTCGTAATAGATGGCAACATCAAAAAGGATGAAATAAATGAATATGACCAAGCAGTTGGTATGAAGCGAGGTACCGTCCAGGCCATTGGGGGATGCTGAAAATGGTAAACCTGACCAGAAAAAATCCAAAACCAGTCACCAGATAGATAGACCCCATGGCCTAGCACTGCACGTACATGATTGCAGCTACCAAATATGTAAAAACTTTACATTAAACTATGTACAGTACACACACATGTACTGACAAAGTGCAATGTTTAGAAATTACTACAACATTAACATATTGTTACACCAGATTATATATATTTCCAGAATACTTTCACAGCACGTGTGCCAACCATCCAACTCTGCCTGTGGGTGTATTCCATCCCTCCCACTCTCGAGGGGGGCAATTCATAAGACAAGTAGGAAGCCTCATAGAATAGCCAAGGTTGCTCCTTTTAGCCGCCTTGTACGATAGCCAGAGGATACCATGGGTGTAGTCTAAACTCCCACCCACAGGGGGCTGCAGTGTTGAAGCCACCTAAAGAAATTATATTGTGTTGTTGATTCATTTCGGGGCTTTGCAACATTGTGGTCATGTGGCCCCGTGTACTTAGGTGTGTGTGGAATTTGTCTGATAACCGGTGTTATTGTGAAGGCTGTATTAGTGTGTGTAGTTGTAACTCAGATGAGGATTAAGAAGGAGGCGGCTGTGGTCTTAAATAAGCATACGCCTGGAATAGAAGTGGGGAAACCACAGAAAGCCACTTCCAGGATGGCTGAGGTATGATTGGAACTTGTCTCTTCTCAGTTTTTGCGCAACCCTCAGGCCAGAATTAAACTTCTTGCCAGAGTTGGGAATCGAACCCGGGCCTCCGCAGTGACAGCCAAGAGTACTAGCCACTACACAATGAGGCACAAAAGAAGTAATGTATATGGTCACTGTGCATAGTTGATGTGCGACAAGTGGCAGTACAGTATACCTGATCAGGCAATTGGTATCCGGTTTACAATAGCAATGGCATCCACATTCACAGTTGTTCCAATTAAGACTTTTCTACCTCTGAAGGGACACAGCTCCAGAGGCATTTCGTAATAATAGCAAGTCTATGAATTCATCGCTACACGTCCAGATATTACATCCCACCAAACAGCAAGGCATTTGGGAGGAGGGAGTTAAATACACGATTATCCGGGCCCTGCTGATAACTTATCACACTCCAAACAGTCACAAGCCTAATTTTTTGGCTCTATGTTAACAGTGGAAACTTGCAATTACATGTATATTTCTTTCAAGGTGTCACCATAGACATAATGATCATGATTTGTCAAACCAGAAAAAAAACTTCCTCATGGAGAACATCTGGGTGAAGCTTATGCTATCTACTGATAGGGGCAGATGACCCCGTAGTTCTTCCCCTTAAAACCTCAACTACCTGACTGATAATAGCCTAACTACAGGGATGAACAGACACAAATCTACATCACAGATAAAGGTGACTAAAATGGACAATACTGTACCTGGTTTATACAAAGGATTTGTATAAAACTACTAGCATACGGTCATCCAAGAGAAATCCACGCAGGTGCCTATGCTGGTTAGATGTCGCCATCAAAATTCAGAGCAGTACACGACCTTCTTGCCAGCATGGTAATTCTGCAATAAAGTGACAAGTCTATTCATCATGAACAGTGAAACAAAAGTTTGAGAAATGATGAGAATGTAGGCTACATGTAGAGAATAAGGAGGATGTTCATCCTTCCCCTAAATATAATGTACACCATTAATCCCAATAGAAAAAGTCTACTGGTACTGTAGGCTATGTGTTAACACATTTTCAATATATAGCCTATAATAATTTCTCATTCATACGCGGGCAGATTTTCTAAACTTCTAGCCGATGGCTGGATTACGAGCAACACACATCACATCCATCATTACTTCTCAAATATTGAAGAGCTTAAAATCAGTTAACCTATACAGGATCTCATTATGTCTCTATTATTATAAACTTAGCACGACCTTAAACAGAACTTAATTCACTCATAATCAACCAACAATATACTGCCATTTTATCGATTGAAACTACCATTACCTTTCTGTAAATCACCAAATGTCGAGACGTAATAATTATCTTGATTTGCGAACTCCTCATCACATGTATCCATTCACCGTCCATCTTCACGTTGCCATGGAAATATAATTTTCCCAAGGACCAACAAAATGAACGGAAAGCCCCTAAAATCTAGTGACAAACAAGCAAACGAGGTTGGTAACAAAACTGTTACCGAGTTCGGGCCCAAACAAAAGAATAATTATTTAACGGACGGAGAAAGTAGTATAGACTTTCTTAGGCCTGGGCAGGAGCCTGTCACAAGGAAGTGCTGGACACACGTTCGGTGTGGGCAAGACAGTGTTGCCACATTCTTACTATTTCTGGCTATTTAACCTCATCCCCTCTTTTCAGTGGGGGCGAGGTGACAGAAGAGCTATAGGAATTTCCTAGACCTGGGTCACGAGAATGCTGTGACCAGACGGCGATACTTCCTTGAAAGTAGAGAGGTGGGGGAGGGGTGTTAAGTGTACCGGTAGAGGGCAGACAAGTTCATGGAGAGCATATTTACCGACCCTTAAATTAGGCTGTGCGACCAGCACCGCCGTCAATCGCAAGGCAAGAGATGGCAGCACTATCACCGTTGGACAGCCGCTGCATTTGTGTTAGTGATCTGTCTACCTGTCACTTACCCCCTACTTCCACCCTAACCTCTCCTCGTCACTCAATTTCTTCTCTCTCTCACTGATAGCGTTATACTAAGTGGATGTGTTGTACGGAGAGTGATGTTATAAAAGAAATTACAATTTTAGGCTAGTTAAAACTCATTTTATTGCATTTCTAGTTTCTAAACAAACCTCAACAAATAGGATAGGCCTAAGCATAAAATTGGATACAGGAAGCACATGATCAGATAAAAGCAACAAACTATATCAATGAGCTAACACAGGTGATTTTTTTTGGCATAAATAATATATTATGGAAAACGAAGCATGTGCTTGAGGTAATTTCTTACCCAGACGCACATCATTAATAATAATACGCAATCACGTTTACATATTTCAACATTTCTTCGGCTATACAGTTTTTCATAAACTAAACTACTAAAAGTGCTATAAGTCTACTTCCACCGATAAATATCAACTGAACGGCCCCTTTGTTCGAGAAATAACATGGTTTACAAGGCAGGCTTTTATTTTTTTTATTTAAAAAAATCTGTTTTATGTTTAGTATTTAGAGCTTTTTATTTATGTAAAAGGCGCTTTGCGGGCCTTTGCTAGGGTAAAAGTGCTCATTAAATCGTTCATTTCGAATTTTTTGGCCGTTTCACATTCAATTGACAGAGTAGCCAAACCGTTCAGACGCTCCTGCGCCATCGTTGATCGCAAATCGTTTTTGAGCCTATTTTCATTTATGGAAAAATAGGCTTATGAGATCACCTTTTGTCCGTGTGTCTGTGTGTGCGTGTGTGTGTGATTCGTGGGTGTGTGTGTCCCCCTAATATAATCTTAACGGATGGAGCGATTTCAATGAAACTCGGTAAGTTCATAGCACTATTCTGGACGACCCCGACCGTGCCCTTCAAATTTTGTTACGTCTCACCAATCCAACATGGCGACTGTGCGAAATATTTCATCAGCATTCCATATCTCCGAAACTGTTGCCGAGAATACCCTGGAATTTTGTACGGTGATAAAGGGAACTACTAGAAGTTCACCTATATGACTTTTGTAAACCTGGTAACTACAAAACCAACATGGCGGCCAAGCGAAATTGCGACTTTAAATAGACGTTTCTCGCGATTTAACCAACCAAACGCAATGAAACTTGGTACAGTATATGTGTATACACATTGTAATGCACTGACATCTAACTTCATTCAATTGTTTACATAATCGCAATATGGCGGCTGTGCGAAATATTTCACCGGCATTCTATATCTCTGAAACTATTACCGTTATCACCCTGAAATTTTTTACGGAGATAAAGAGCACTACTGGAAGTTCATTTATGAGACTTTCAAAAATCGGTTAACTACAAAACATGCGAAGTTGAAAGTTTTAAATAGACTTTTCTCGCGATGTAATGATCCAAACGCAATGCAACTTGGCACAGCAAATGTTTATACACATTGTAATGTACTGGTATTTAATTCAGTTCAATTGTTTACATAACCTCGAGATGGCGGCTGTGCTAATTTTAAAATTAAGTTTTTATTTCTTATGTCGTTATCATGCGATCGAAGTGAAAGTTTGAATAATGAACCTACGCAATAATTTTCCTTTAATTGTACATGACTCTATGGCCTATACATATAACAATCCAACATGGCGCCCTTCTGAAATATTTAGACGGTTCTCAATATCTACGAATCTATTATAGCAATCAAACTGATTTTTTAATGTTCATAGGGGCTATGAACATAAGTTCACCTATAGGACTTTCAATAACCTGGCGATCACAAATCCAACATGGCAGTGACGCGAAGTAAAAATATTCACATGGACATTTCTCACAATATAACCATCCGAGTGCAGTGAAACTTGGTACAGTAAATCCTTATACAAATGTTTCCATAACCACAAGATGGCAGCTGTGTGAAATTTTAAAATCTCGTTTTTACTTCTTGTGTCCTAATCATGCGATTGAAGTTTGAATGCTACACGTACACAATAATCTTCATGTAACAGTACATAACTCTATGACCTACATAATATAATATATATATTATATAAAATCCAACATGGCGACCATCCGAAATATTTAGTCGGTTCTCAATATCTACGAATCTATGACAGCAATCAAACTGAAATTTTGTATGTTGATAGTGGCAATTAACATAAGTAGGATATATGAAAATAGGCTTTAGTTCTTCAGGGAACTACTTGTTTTGATTAGTTTCAAAATGGAAAGACTCCTTTCCCCCGACGCAACCGTTATAGGAATTGTAAGCATAATTCGATATGTCGTCGTTAAATTAGGATAGGATTCCTTTATCGGGGCTAAGTACTCTAGTGCACCGCAAGCACTTTTTACAGATTGCGGAACAGCGTACCTAAATAATTGTTGCTCCAGAAAAAGATCCTCTGCATCCAAATCTTCAAGCTCCCCGTCTTTTAGAAAATTAGAGAGTGTTTGACAATGGTCTTTCAATTGGCTTTCCTCCAAATTGGAAACCTTGGAAGGATCGAAGAGAAATCCAAAGTATTCCTAAAAAAATTAACTTCGTTAAATCTATTTTCTACGCAGCTCAGTGCAGTATCTACGACAGACAAAAAGTAATTTACCCGAAAATTATTTTCAGCTTCTTTTTAAAGTTCCTCTTCAGTTTTTTCCATTTGCTGATCATTTTGCTGTTTTATTTCATCAAGGCACCTTTTGCGATTGCCTTGGCGGCGAATAGAAAATTTATTTGCATAGCCCAAATTTTCCATTATTTCTCTAGCGGTGGACATTGCACTGTCAAAGCCAGTGTTGCGATAATTTTGAAAAAATGACTTTAGGCCCTGAAGTTCGGTTAAAGCCGTATCTAACGAAGTCTTCTCAGATCGGAGAGTTTTACTTGTTGAGTTTACAGAAAATTAAATATCGTACCAGATAACGAGGCTTAAAACAAATTCATACGAACTTGTATGAAGCAACAAAGATTGGGTCTCTGACCGGGTAACAGGATCTTTGGTAGTTTCTGCCAATTCTTCTAGAGCTTCGTTTACTTTGCCTAACTGGTACCTGATGGGCTTGGCACTGCCAATTCAACATTCCCATCTCGTGCTAGCTAAAGATTTTAGTGTGAGGAGGCCAGGCCATAGTTCGCACAAAATGTCCCACCTTTCCGTGGAAGCTACAAACAAAGTGTTCAGGCGCTGAACTATACCAAAAAATGCCATAGCGTTCTTATTGCATTAACCATGTCACCCAAAAGTAAGTTAAGATTTTGTGCAATACATGCCATGAACATTGCTCGTTTATTAGTATTTTTTACTTGCATCTGCACTCCCTTATACTTATCCTTCATATTAGCACCCTTGTCCCCAACAGTCCATGATATCAAGATCATTATCCTCCAATACTCCATCTAAAACCTCAGCTAACCCCTTTCCCGTAGTGTCGTGTACCTCCAAAAACTCGATGAACGATTCGACGATCCTTGGAATTTCTGCTATCATATCAACATAGCGGAGGACAAATTTTAATTTAGGCTGGACTGAATCAAACACACTATCTTTATTTATTTATTTCCATTTATGAAAAAAATGGCCTGAAGCACGGGGCCTTTTATGATATAGTATGATATGATTGACGGAGAGAGCTGGCCGTGCGGTTAGGGATGTGCAGCTGTGAGCTTTCATTCCGGAAATAGTGGGTCCGAACCCCCCCCCCCTGTCGGTAGCCCTGGAATTGGTTTTCCCTGCTTTCTCATTTTCACACCAGGCAAATGGGCGCTGTACCTTAATTAAGGCCACAGCCGCTTCCTTCCCACGTAAGGCAAATTGTAATATATATATATATATAAACTAGTAGTAGTGCCCGGCTTCGCCCGGTGGATTTATTTGTTTTATGGATGATAATGAATACTACTACAGAACTGGCATATGATACTTAAGCTACCCGAAAGAAAAAAAATACAACTTTTTGTGGTGGAGGTGGTGGTGTTGGTGGTGGTGGATGTAGTGAGGGTGATAAGCAGTACAGTATAATGGACGTAACATTTAAATCATTTTCCCCTAATGATAATAATGATAATAATGAATAGGGAAACGGCTATTTACTAACTACAGCACTGACACATGTAATTTACAAACAAATTTCTAAAAATGATTAGAAAGAGGAATAAGCGAAATAAAAGACACTGCCTAGGGCCTATGTCTCATTGTCTGTTAGAAATGTAGAGACCAATAGTGTCGTCTTTTGTCGCATAGCGCCGTAGGAAAAGAATCAGAACACTTAGGAAAACTTCGGCTGTCCCGAGCTCCTGAGATAGCAATAGTATCATTTATGACCACATAGCGCTCAACGATTATTTTCGGAATAAATTACGGTAAATTTGAAAGCACCAACGCTTATGCAGTTGATAACCTCAATGTATTGCACCAACACCATTGCACTTATACAGATGCATAATATGTTCATGATGATAACTGTTTTAAGGGGCAAAAGAAGTCTTTTTGCACTAATTACTCCCCGAGACTGCAATTTATAAGCAGCGCAAGATTCAACTATTTTCGCAATTCTGCACCAGAACACTGGTAGGGGCGACGTGATGCAGCCCGAATTGCCAGTCAACAATAGACTTATTAAAATACTCTTACATTTACACTACTACGGACATGAATGATTCTAGGGCCTTAATACATGGTTTCCAAGTTAAGTTTGTTTGTTATTCTAAATGTATGGAATTGAGAGCGTTGTCCAAAATATCAAGTGGACAGTGTTACCAGCAGGGTTTCAAAGTGTATGTATAATTTGGTGCAATTAGGAGGAACGGTGTAGATATATGATAAAGGGCCTAAGTGCAGGAAATGGAGTGGTTCGTCCGAAATTTCAAGTGGACAGTGTCACCCGCAGGGTTCCAAAGGGTAAGTGTACAAAATGTGATTCAGATCGGTGAAACGGTGTAGATTTATGCCAATGGACCTAATGCAGGGAATGGAGTGGTCTGTCCGAAATTTCAAGCAGACGGTGTTACTCGTCGGGTTCCAAAGTGTAGACTAAGTATGTGAAATTTGGTTCAGATCGGTGAAACGGTGTAGATTTGTGCCAAAGGGCCTAAATGCAGGGAATGGAGTGGTCTGTCCGAAATTTCATGCAGACAGTGTTCCACGTAGGGTTCCAAAGGGTATGTATACACATTTTGGTTCAGCTTGGTGAAACTGTGTAGATTTGTGCCGAAGGGCATAAATGCTGGTAATTAATTGGTCTGTCCGAAATTTAAAGTGGACAGTGTTACCCCCAGTGTTCCAAAGGGTGTGTATACAAATGTTGGTTCAGATCGGTGAAACGTTGTAGATTTGTGCCAAAGGGCCTAAATGCAGGGAATGGATGGTCTGTCCGAAATTTCATGTAGACTATGTTACTCGCAGGGTTCCAAAGGGAAATATTCAAATTTTGGTTCAGATCGGTGAAACGGTGTAGATTTGTGCCAAAGGGCATAAATGCAGGGAATTGAGTGACCTGTCATAAATTCCATGCTGACAATGTTACTCGCAGGGTTCCAAAGGGTATGTATACAAATTTTGATTCTGATCGGTGAAACGGTGTAGATTTGTGCCAAAGGGCCTAAATGCAGGGAACGGAGTGGTCTGTCCGCAATTTAACATAGCCTAATCTATTCCTCTTGAATCTGGCTATCATATAATAAAATAATTTTTCGAATCCGACTGATAGTTCCAGAGATTAGCGCGTTTAAACACACAAACAAACACACAAACTCTTCAGCTTTATTATATTAGTATATATACTAGCTGACCCGGCAGACGTTGTCCTGCCAATCAAAAAAGTGTTGCAACTTTGTTTCTTGAAGTGCTTTTGGGTACACAATATTTTTTTCAATTTCTGTTAACTGCCTCTAAACTATCGTGAAATGAATTAACTAATCTAGAAACATTCATGAGAGCGTGCACAACAATTCTCCAAAGTTTCATCGCAATCGGATACATAGCATATAACGCATACGGGATTTTGTTTAAATGATTCGTGCGCAGTCACTCATTTGTTGAATCTACTCGTGCTCTACCAACTGTGAAATGGATTTACTAAGTTAGAAAGCTTCACGTAAGTGTACACAACAACTCATCAAAGTTTCATCGCAATCGATGAATAGTATATGAACGCATACGGCATTTTGTTGGAACGCTTCGCGCGTCGTCACTCATTTGTTACATCTACTCGTGCGCTACCAATATTGTAAAATTGATTTACCAAGTTGAACACCTTCCCTGGTGTGTACACAACAACTCATCAATGTTTCATCGGAATCGGATGAATGACATATGAACGCATACGGGATTTTCTTTAAACGATTCGCATGCCATCACTCATTTATTGAATCTACGCATGCACTACTTATTAAAAACTGGATTTACTAAGCCAGAAACCTTTCCTGGAGTGTACACAACAATTCACCAAAGTTTCATCGCAATCGGATAAATGGTATATGAACACCTACAGGACTTTGTTGAAACGATTCTCGCACCATCGCACATTTGTTGAATCTACTCGTGCGCTACCTATTGTAAAATGAATTTACTAAGCCAGAAACCTTTACTGAAGTGTACACAACAATTCACCAAAGTTTCATCGCAATCGGCTAAATGGTATATGGACCAATACGGTACTTTGTTGAAATGATTCGCGTGCCGTCACTCATTTGTTGAATCTACTCGTGCGCTACCTATTGTAAAATGGATTTATTAAGCCAGAAACCTTCTGTAGGGTGTACTCAACATCTCTCCCAAGTTTCATCGTAATCGGACGAATGGTATTTGAACGCATACAGGACTTTATTGAAACGCTTCGCGCGTCGTCGCTCATTTGTTGAATGTACGCATGCGCAACCTCCTGTGAAATGGATTTACTAAGTTAGAAACCCTCACGTACGTGTAGACAATATCTCACCATAGTTTCATTGCAATCGGATGAATGGTATATGAACGCATACGGGACTTAATTTAAACGTTCACGCGTCGTCGCTTGTTTGTTGAATCTACTCGTGCGCTACCTATGGTAAAATGGATTTACTAATCCAGAAGCCTCCCCCTGGAGTGTGCACAACATCTCACCCAAGTTTCATCGCGATCGGACGAATGGTATTTGAACGCATACGGGACCTTTTTGAAACGCTTCGCACGTCGTCGCTCATTTGTTGAATCTACTCGTGCGCAACCTCCTGTGAAATGGATTTACTAAGTTAGAAACCTTCAGGTAAGTGTACACAACAACTCATCAAAGTTTCATCTCAATCGATGAATGGTATATAAACTTATACGGGATTTTGTTGAAACGCATCGCGCGTCGTCACTCTTTTGTTGAATCTACTCGTGCGCTATCTATTGTAAAATGAATTTACTAAGCCAGAAGCCTTCCCTGGAGTGTACACAACATCTCACCCAAGTTTCATAGCTATCGGACGAATGGTATTTGAACGCATACGGGACCTTCTTGAAACGCTTCGTGCGTCGTCGCTCATTTGTTGAATCTAGTCGTGCGCTATCTATTGTAAAATAATTTACTAAGCCAAACACCTTCCCTGGAGTACACTCAACATCTCACCCAAGTTTCATCGCAATGGGATGAACGGTATATGAACGCATACGTGACTTTGAAACGCTCTAACGTGCAGAGACAAACAGTAGAATTCGACATCACTGCCACCTTTGGTATAAAACACAACTTTCCGCCACGGGCGGAGTGTTTGTTATGGCGGTAGTTGCACAGGTTGCGACCAGGTAGCTCTAACGTGCAGAGACAAACCGTCCAAAGACATCAGCTTTCACCAAGGCCAAGGCTAGTGGTTTCCATGACGACTGAATCATCAAAATCGGTCCAGTCGTTTAGGAGGAGTTCAGTAACATACACACGTGTCGAAGAATTATATATATAAAGATATTTATATATATATTTTTTTACAGTACATATTATTTTGATATATTTTGAAGATTGGTTGGTTGGTTCTTAAGTTTAGGGGCTCCGACAACGCGGTCATGTAGCCCCGTAATTTTGAAGACTGGAACTCACATAAAGTTCTATTGATCATAAACATGTTTTATTCTGCTAATATAACTTACAGAATTTTATAAAGTAACTGATAAATAATTTTTAACATTCTGTAAGGAGTAATGGGTGAGATATTAACACTTCTACGATTCCCTCTAGACTGTGGTCGTGTAGCCTGGCAGGATGAGTCAGGGAGGGGGGGGGGGGGGAAGCTGCGATAGCAAAGGTGTTAAAGGAGAGGGGAAGGCAGGTGCCCGAGCGCGCTCTTGCCCAAGACCTTGTCTTACCGCTGTGTGTGTGTGACTGATTCAGCCATGTTTCAGCCAGCGTTTTTTAGAGTCTGAAAGGTATATGCACCACGGGTATATCGCTGAACCAATTTTCTTTATCAAACTTTTCTACTGCTCAGAATGAGATCCACTTCAAATTAATATAACTTTGAAGTTAATATAACAATTTTTTCTCACTAAAAATGGTATTCAAATCTGAAGAGGTTAATACAAAATTTGAATTTCGAAATAAGAATTGTTCCTATTGCAGGCACTACTACAGGGTTGTTGTAGAGAAATTTCGGTGTCTTCCGATTATTAGTTTCGTCGTGGTGATCGTACCTTTAACGCTCAAAATAGCCACTTTGAAGCCATGTCCTCAGCAAACGAGCCGTCGTTATTTTCTGCAAAACGCATATAATGCCTCACAAAGACCTACATTAGAGATTAGGAATAAAAATAAAAATAAAAACAAAATTTTAATTTTTGACCGCACAGCCTTAACAATTGTCCAATAAAGAAGTGTACGGTACATCCCTTTGAACATTGCGCCCTTTATCAATGTGTAAAAAAAAAATCAACATGTATCATATGCATTGGGACAGAAACGTAATATTATGATTGGTTCCTCCGTTTAGGGGCTGCGACAACGCAGTTATGTAGCCCCGTGTACTTTGGGTGTGTGTAGAATCTGTCTGATAACTGGTGTTAATTGTGATGGCTGTATTAGTGTGTGTTATCTGTAATTCAGGACCGACAGCGGTAGCTACGCTCACTAGAGCGCAGCACTAGGCCATGGGTCCAAGCTCTCTGTGGACTCAGTAGACGTGGGTTCGATCCCCACCGTCGGCCGTCCTTGAAATGGTTTTCCGTGGTTTCCCAATTTTCAACTCCAGGCAAATGTTGGGACGGTACCTTCTGACAGGCCACGGCCGCTTCCTTCTACATCCTTGCCCAGTTTCATATATCTTCATTCATTTCATCTCTCATTAACTCCTCTCATGAGGTTGGCGTCAGGAAGGGCATCTGACCGTAAAAGCCATCCGCCACATGGAATTTCATCGCATCTCATCCCCGATCCCGATGGTTTACGGGAATAATAAGGGGCAGTCATACATACATCTGTAATTCAGGTAAAGACTGCATACGATCAATTTCAAGTAGCTCCTACTATTGCTACCAAATGCTACCGCCAACGACACCTAGCTGTGAACGTTGCTACTAGATGCCACCACAAACGTAACCTGGTGGCGAACGTTGGAACTTACAGCGATAATCAAATCTAACCTACAAATTTAGAGTCACACAATTGTAGTTAGTGGAAGGTTCTTTTACATGCCATAAATCTATGACATGGGCCGGCCGGCTTTACTTCCCCTCCGAAGGTAGACATACCGAGGGACTTTTAACGCTCTTAAAAATCTGACGACTTCGGCCGGGTTTAAACCCGCGATCTTGGGCATAGAAGCTTAGCATGCTACCAACTACGCCACCGATGCCGCTGTAACATTATGGACGTAGGCTATGTTTCGTACGTGAATTTGTATTATGTTATAACGTCAAGTTTGAGAATTCTCTTTATCTAGGGGAATATACAACTGCGTGGCAACTGCCCTGCCTCAACACTTGGCTTGGAAAGTTTTGGCGCCTGTGATATTGAGTTATAATTGTGTACGAGTGCGATGATCATTTGCAGAGTTCAGTATTATTAATCTTACATAATAGTTGTTATTAGAAGCGTGATATGTGAGCTGGGAATAACGCATACCAGTGTTAAACATAGGTAAAATATTCACTGAACGAGTATTTCGTCGTACAAGGTAATCGGTCATTTATCTATTATGTGTCATTCTGATTTTAGGCCGTAACTGAATGCTGCGACAAATTACTTAATAATTGTCACTCCATTTTCACGCATTGGAGGTGTTCATGCCGTTAACGAAACCGTGAAATGAACGAGGTAAAAGACTTACAAAATAAGACCTTAACTTATGAAGGCAGACTATTAGCAAAGGAATTAGGCCCTCCGAAACCAGATCTGAGCATTAATCAAGTCTCAAAAGATAAAAACAGAACATGAAAATCAGGACTTTCAATAAATCTGTATTGAAAAATGGGATTGGATATGTGAGTGTCCGCTAGTAAATTCATTTTTTGTTTGTTTTGTTTTCCGTGCCTGTTATTTGGTGGCGACGACACATGGACCATGACTGGCATTAACGATTTAAAACATTTGCCTGAAAAAGGTAAGAAACATTGTTTGTCAAAATGTCATATGAACAATGAAATGGGCTTAGCGGTGTTGGGGAAATAAGTATAGGGCAGCAACTGGATGAAGGCTACAGCATGGCTGTTCGTAAACAACGAACTTGTGGACAAGAATAGACTAGATATATTATGTCGCGCATTCGATTAAGGCCTTAATAACTTTCACTGGATTTTTAGGAATTTGAAGTGTTCATGTTGATGACTTTAATAAATCCGTGAAAAGATTGAGTTAAAGTAATCTACTTTAGGGATATCGGAAGGAATAGAAATAGTGCTTGTACTATTACGTGGCCATTAACTTCGCCACCATAAACCACGAGACCTCCTTTTTACGTGGAATCTGAGCCACCAGACGTGGTATTTCACCTCGGAATTCCCATAAGCATTAACCGGGAATCGAACCCAACCAGCCTTGGTGCGAGACAAGCAGCTCGACCGCTGCGCCATCACAGCCCGTTAAAATCGCAGAGAAACGATTACTAAACGGCCGCCACAATTAAACCAATTGAGTAACATCGGTTTCCTTGTCCACTCATGGTACAAGCAACAAGTACCATTATGGGCGTATGTTCTCTCAAAAATGTGCTGTGCTCCACCCTTGTTTTTAGCCTACTTTTCACATTTTGCAAAAATGAGGAAAAAGTAGTCTTATGAGATCGATCCGGGAAAATGTGTGTCTGTCTGTCTGTCCTTCTGTCTGTCTGTCTGTCTGTCTGTCTGTCTGGCTGTGTGTGTCCCCCCCCCTATCAACTCCTATACGGCTGGAGCAATCGAAATAAAATCTGGTAGGAGTAAAGATCTATACCTGAATATCTCACGGCCATATTTGAAAATGATGTCAGTGCTACCAACTGCTGAAAAATCGCAATTGAAATTTGAGCTCCATGTTGGATATCTTGGAAGGTATGAATGGGAGCTATTTCAAAATCGGCACACATATAGATAATAATATTGCAGTTTAATTTCCAGGAGGCCATACATGGCAGTGTTGCCAAAATGATTATAAGCCTACTGATAGGTTCAATATTTAAAGGCATATAACTTCTACACTATCAATTGGAATTCAACCAAATTTCGTATGTTGTATGTGTACATAACCAGATATGACTGAACGTATTCCTATGAACCACCAGTGCTGCCAACTGTTAAAAAATGCTCTTAATTTATTTTATCCAAATACCAATATATATGAGAAAGTATGCAAGACGACAGCTTTAAACTATGCACACGTATAGTACATGACATTCTATATTAATTTGGAGTAACTTATATACGTCAGTGCTACCAACATGATTCTAAGCCTGCTGAGAGGTCCAACTTTAAATACATGTAACTTCCATACTATCATTTGGATTTCAACCACATTTCGTATGTGCTATGTGTACCATAACAGCTATGACTATGCATATTCTTAAGAGCAACCAGGGCTGCCAACTGTTAATAAATGCTGTCTCTATTTTTGTTACCCTAATATCAATATATCAGAAAGAATGCAAGCCAATAGCTCTAAACTTTGCACACGTATAGTACCTGGCATTCTAGATTACTTTGGAGTAACTAATATACGTCAGTGCTGCCAACATGATTCTAAGCCTGCTGATAGGTCCAATTTTAAAATGCATGTAACTTCTATACTAACTAATGGATTTCATTCAAAATTGGCACAATAATAGATCATATTATTTCAGATTATTTCTGACCAATACATGCATGACACTGTTGCCAACATGATTTTACGCGCGCTGTTAGATCCAATGTTTAACTGCATGTAACGTCCATGCTATTCATTGGACTCCAACCAAATTTTGTATTCTGTACCTTAAGAGATGGAACTAAGAATATATTCAGTCACCAGGGCTGCCAACTGTAGTGCTCTATTAGGCTACATTATGCCAGGTATACAGTATTTCAAACTAATTAGAAATTTCGATATTACCAACTTAATTTCGTCATTATTCTAGATAGATCCATATCGATTAATCATAGGCATGAATCTTAAATTTTAAGAAAAGTAGGCTCTTTAGTTCGTCACGGAACTTCTTGTTTAGTACGAAATGCCACTGCATATGCTCTGTCAAATTCTGATCTCAATATTAAATCTCCTTTCGCATCCTCATCAATTTCTTCTTCCCTTTCCATTACATGATTCTCAATCACCTTTCCCTTATACGTACACTCTAAGTAAGCATTCCATCTATCAACCTTTTCTTCCTTATCTGGTACAGGTTTTCCATCTGTGTCCTTTACAGCACTTAGTCTTCTTTTCCACAAAAGCATTCGTAATCCTTCGATAAGCTGTATCTAATTTTCATAATTTCAAACAATTTACTATACCTCCACATTTCCCTTTCATACATTCTTCTTTCGCTTCCTTGCTCTTCTTGTTAACCTCATTTCTCAGACGTTTGTATTCTGCTTTCCCCTTTTCATCTCGTACATTCTTGTGTTTCCGCCTTTCATCCATTAATTCTAGTATATCCTGAGTGATACATGGTTTTCTACCTAATCTTTCTTTCATACCAATGTTTTCTTCCGCGGATTTTGTTATTTCATTCTTCAAAAGTGCCCATTCGTCTTCAATTGAAGTTTGTTCAGTGTTTTTCATTAGTCCTTCCTTTATACTCTTCTTGAATCGTTCGTTTACATCCTTCTCATTCAGTCTGTCTATTGTCACCTTTTTTGGCTTTTGACTTCTCTTCAGTTTCTTCAACTTTAATCTGCATTTCATAACTTCCAACTTAGCATCTTATAAATATCGTCACACGCAATTTGCCTAACTAATCTAGCTATTTTCCTAGTTAATACTGAGCAAATTGATTGATTAATTGGCACTTGAAATATGTGCTGTGTGCCTGCTACTCCGTAAACATTTGTCGAAGTAAAATACAATACTTGTAGCTCTGTAGACAAATAATGGGTTTAGTTAATTGATTAGAATGATAGAGAATTCATGATTTTTAAATAAGATATTAGAATAAAAATTACCATCACTGAACAAATACCGGGTGAGATTGCATGTAATAATATTTGATTGCATTTACGGCACTTGAGAAAGTGATCCGGTTTAAATTTTCGATATATTACACCTCATGTGGGATTATGCTATGTGTTCACAAGCGGCCATTGTTCATAAAAAATGTATGGGTATTGCACCGATATAGAATCATGTCAATCTTACTGTGATATTCACTCGTACACTTACGATAATTATCTCAGTCAATTGCTATGGCACTCCCGCACTCAGTTATCATATTATTTCGGCGTTCTCAATCTCAAGTACTGTAATAATGGCGACTGGAAGTTTGAACACGTCGGGTACTGAATCTCGTCTGTGACATAATCATACAATTTGTTTCGTCTTTTTCCTCATGTCGGGATTCGAACTAATATCACGCCGCTTCATGACGACTTCCGTTTCTGGATGGCATGTTCCAGATCTTAAAGAAGGAATATTAAATACACAGTATTATAAGCAAACTCTTAGTGATACGGTATTTGCACAATTTGAAGAGTTCAAACTGCGTGATTCACAGGCGTGAATTATGTTTCGCCCAAGATTAACAAGCGGTGGTGTCTGCTACGTCACGTCAAAGCAGTTCAGCCTCGTAGTTGCATCACTTCTTGCTGTTGTGATCTCTCGCATCGGCAAAGGCCATAGTTTGACTCTCGGCGTATATCGCATACGGTCACAATTTAGGCTATACAGTGTATATCCAGGTACACGGGACTGAATGATCATGATGTCGCAAGCCCCTAAATGAATCAACAACAACCGTGGTGATGATAATGAAGATGATGTCTTGTCTTAAGGGGTGGAACAGCGAGGTCACCTTCCCCTAAAACAAAAATTGTCATAAGAGGTCAGGCAACCTTCAGTGGTACTCTCCAGTAATGGGAAAGATTGTAGGCCACTAAGAAGTCACGATACTGGTAACTGTTCTGGAAGGTACCGTACTATACTGTAATTAGGTCCTCCTCGTGGTGCACTGTTAACCTTTGATGTCTGGGTTCGATTATCGGCTCTGCTAGAATTTTCATTCTGGCGTGAGAGCTGAATCGGAGTGCATTCATCTTCATGAGGCAGAAATGAGAAGAGGTTTTCTGTGGTTTCCCACTTCTATTCCAGACAAATGCCGGAATGGTTCCTAACATATGGCCACGGTCGTCTATTTCACAATCCATGTCACATACAGGTTATGAGAAAAATCCTAAACGAATAAACAGCAACTCTGAATAGACCTGTTTCTATGTTCTAGTTTCCTGCGACTTGGAATGGTGCCACGGACACGGGTTTTTGATTATATTGATGGTGTTCTCATGTACCGGTCTATTCTACTATCACATTCTCAAGAGGCACTTTGGAAGAGTGATATATAAGAATGTTCTAGTACATATATCAACCTCATTTGATATTGTATCACGAATCAGGTATGTGGTACGAATTTTCTCTTAATACTTGTCATCTGTATTTGAGTTAATGTGCTTCTCAACTAGTTCTTGGAGGTGCGAACTACGATAGGAGTTTGTAGGCCTATTTCAGCTAATGTGCTTCTCAACTAGCTCGCGGAGGCACGAACTACGATGTTGGAGGGAGCCCCCAGACCAGGATATAATTAGACTTTCGGATTTAGGTACTGTACATACCGGGAATGGAAATAACGTAATTTTCCAGCATTTGCCTGGAAGAGAAAGTAAGCTATGATAAAATCACACTCAGGATAGCCTCTGTAAACACAGGGATTCCAACCTCGACCTCCGTATATCCTCTTCATCCCTTATCGCGAATCGTGACTTAACGCATTCGCTACGGAGTTGGCCACATCAGTTCAGTTAAATAACCAAAATCGAGAATAATAGACATAGGCCTAGGTTAATAATTGTTTTTTAACAAATTAAAACTCCCTCCTTTTATAAAAATCAGCCCACCGCTGCTCGTCAACGTACAGTACATGCACGGAATGTCTAATCTTCTCATGTCATATTGAAGGGTTCTAATTTATAGCCTACTTTCGAATCTTGCAAATAAAAAATGAAAGTAGACTTATGAGCAGGGACCCCGAACAGAACTGAAATGCTTTACGTACGGTACTGCTGTGTTCCACGTTACGTTATGTATAATTATCACACCGCGTCTCCCGAGCTGACTTGCGCTATCGTTCCGTCCCACTGTAACTTGGAGCTCGATACGAGAATGTGGAACGTTACAGCGCTGGAACGATACAGCAGGATCTCTACTTCCAACTGTACCGAGCATCAAGGTACGAGTTAGCGGAACGTTCCGTCTGAAACGGCACATGACTGGAACGATTCCTCACCGTTACCAGCCGGCAAGTTACTCTGCGTAATCGAACTCCCCTTCTCGCCGTGTTGCCATATGAAGCAGAGTGTAACCCGTCGCAGCCCACAGACTATACTTTCACTCGTTTCTAATCAATAATAGTATTTCTTTCCAAAATAAAACCTCGCGCTCCTGCTGTTCGTTTATTTGTTTGACAATCATATCGTATCGATTTCCAACCGCACCATAATGATCACTCCATAATTATAATTGGCTGCTGTAACGTCAAATATCAGAGATTCGAATACCGGCACTCACAGGGGCCATCTTGAGCACTTTCCTCGGAATTTTTCATACTCCTCCTTAAAAGTACTAGAATTAATTCAAGGTCCGAGCCTCCTACTCAGTCTTCGACCGTACTAATATTATAGTTACACAATGATACTGTCGCTTCAGAAACACAGGTATCAGACAAATTCAATACACACCCAAATGCATGGGACTGACGACCAATAGGCCATGTTCCAGGGCCCTATATGAAGCCTCAACAGCAACAACCAACATATCTAATTATTGGGATCCATCATATTGTATTTACGAGTCATACTGGGTGAAGAAACAAGTAGTTCCGTGAAGAATTAAAGCCTATTTTCATATATCCTACTTATGTTAAATGCCACTACCAACATACAAAATTTCAGTTTGATTGCTGTAATAGATTCGTAGATATTGAGAACCGCCTAATATTTCGGATGGTCGCCATGTTCGATTTGTATATATGTAGGTCTCAGAGTTATGTACTATTACATCAAGATTATTGTGATGTGTAGTATTCAAACTTCAATCGCATGATTAGGACACAATAAGTAAAAAGAGTTTTTAAAATTTCGCACAGGTGCCATCTTGAGATTATAAAAACAATTGAAATTAATTAAATGCCAGTGGATTAACATTTGTATGAGCATTTACCGTACCAAGTTTCACTGCACTCGGATGGTTAAATCGCGAGAAACGTCTATTTAAATACTTATACTTCGCGTCACCACCATGTTGGATTTGTGCTCACCAGGTTATTGAAAGTCCTATAGCAGAACTTATATTCATAGCCTCTATGAACATAAAAAATTGCTGTAAAAGATTCGTAGATCTTGAGTACAGTCTAGATATTTCGGATGGTCGCCATTTTGGATAGTTATATGTATAGGCCATAGAGGTATGTACCATTAAAAGAAAATTATTGCGAGGATTCATTATTTAAACTTTCACTTCAATCGCATGGTTTCGACACAAGCAATGAAAACTTGATTTTAAAATTTCGCACAGCCGCCATCTTGAGGTTATGTAAACAATTGAACAAAATCAGATGCCAGTGCATTACAATATGTATAGTCATTTACTGTACCATATTTCACTGAGCTCAGATGGATAAATCGCGAGATTTGTCTATTAAAATGTTTCAACTTCGCTTGGTCGCCATGTTCGTTTTGTACTTTACAGGTTTTTGAAAGTGACATAGATAAATTTTTAGTAGTGCTCTTTATCACCGTACAAAATTTCAGGTGATATCAGTAATAGTTTCGAAGATATTGAATGCTGGTAAAATATTTCGCACAGCCGCCATGTTGGATTGGTGAGACGTAATAAAATTTGAAGGGCACGGTCAGGGTCGGCCAAAATTATGCTATGACCTTACCGAGTTTCATTGAAGTCGCTCCAGCCGTTTAGAAGTTATTAGAGGGGGATACCCACACATTACACAGTCACTCACACACATATCACACTTACACGCACACATCACACAGACACACATACGCACACAGACACACGGACAAAAGGTGATCTCATAAGCCTATATTTTCATAAAACGAAAATAGGCTGAAAATGGCGCACTGGGAGGTCGGCATGCCACTCCGCTTCCAAATGCAAGACAAAAGTTTCTAATGCAAAATCAGAGCGGGTGCAGTTTGAATACTTAAGTATGAAAACGAGATGCTGGCAACACTGTCACATCCTGCAGCGCATCAGAATGTACAGAGGAATTTGTATCACCCCGCTCTACTGAACCAGCTGTTGTAGCTCACTGAGTAGACTGCTGGGTTATCAAACCCTCATCTACTTGGAAGCTACGGTTCGAATCTATTTCAGGTCGTTCTTTTTGTGACGTCAGTTCCCTAGTTCCCGTCGTTTATCTGTTTTTATAAGCAGGACATCATTCTGTTACATGATAATAGCCTAACACATAACAGTGGTTGCTTTGAACATCTGTGAAGTGAACGTTGCTCGTAAGTGTACGTAGTCTACTGACTCTGTGAAGATAAGACTGGACGTCAAACGTACAGAATGGAATTATTGTACGTAGCATAATGAGGCAATGAGCAATCTAGTGTAGTCTACCTATTTTGATTTTTGTACCTCATTGGGTAAGGACGATGTGTTACTGTATCCCCTATTAGGTTCTATTGGCTTTATTTGTGCCATGGACGAAACAAAGTGGTCGTTTACGTTAGTAAGAATTTCATGTAAACACAACACATAATGTATTGCATTGTGGAGGTGTACATTGGATACAATTTAACTGAATTTGTTTTTTGACGCGAACACGACTCGACCATCGGTAAGTCCGCATAACCGGCATTCATGGCACTACCTCGTACCACTGAGCTAATGAGACACCTCCGACACAGCACCGAGTTCATGCAACCTGTTCTTGGCTACGCTGCACGCAGTTACAGCTTTGCCAGAGCCTCGTTTCTATTTCTATTTCTATTGAACCTAATGGTGGGGCGAGGTTTTGATACATAAACTTTTGTCGTGAATTTCGAAGAGAAACCGCATGGCGACCTCCAAGTGCGGCATTTTTTCTTCACCCTGTTTTTTTTAACGTACGGTATGTGCATGTGTGACAGCGATCGAAACAAGCACGTTGTCTTGTGTTGTGTGATGGGGTACGCGCTCAGACTAAAATCAGCACGCTGATTATTATTGATATTTCAAGAAATAATTATCCTATGTTTGAATAAATTATTTTTCGTATAAATAGCAGTGGCTAGCAATCCCGGCTTCCAAGGGAATTTAATTCTGGTCTGAGGACTGGGACGGGGTACACTCAACCTCGTGAGGAAAAACTGAGAAGAGGCGGTTTCGATTCCTACCTCAGCCATCCTGGAAGTGGTTAGTTAGTTATTGAGGTTTTAAGAGGCGGAACTACAAGGTCATCTGCTCCTCTTAACACAGATTAAAGTAGGCCTATATACATTTAGAATGATATTATGAATTTAGAGGTGGACACTTAAATATGAAAACATCGAAAAATTAATAAAACCAAAAATTAAATAATAATAATAATAATAATAATAATAATAATAATAATAACAAAAATTACGGTGAAACAAAAATTCAGAATTACTCGGATTGTTAATTTAGTCGCAATTTGATTTAAGATTTGAACATTTGGATGACCACCATTTTGTTTTGGTTAAGGTGGCGGCGATATGAAACACGACACTGAGGTATCCTTATCTAGTGCTACCTCTGTACTAAATTTGGTTCAATTCGGTTTCGTCATGTTTGAATTGATAGGGGGACAGACAGAAACACACACACAAAGACAGACAACGTTTGGCCCGTGTAGATCTCATAAGCAGGGACCCGGAACAGAACGTAACACGGAACGAACTCTTGTCAATGTGGAACGGAGAAATTCCGTTATCTCCAAGATTATTTCCTAGTCGTAAGGTTACCGCTGTCTGTACCAATGCGTCACGTTACCCGTTCTGGTACGGAACGAAGTCTGAAACCATACCTGGTATCTGGAACAGTGGAACGGTGGTTGAGCCTGTACCGGTACAGCAGATTGGAGCGGAACGCTACGTGCGCCGTTCCGTACCGAAATGAACACAGGGATATCCGATACGTTACAGTTTGGAACGTTCCGCTTAAGAAAACGGAACAAAACAGACTGAACGAAGGGGACATATGTAACGGGATTTGTATTGTTACAATGCTGCATTATGACGTCTCAAGGTCAAGTAGGAGAATTCGGAGCGGTGCAATGCAGCTCTTATTCTTATTGGGACGACAGCGTTATTGGTCAAATCACATCCAAACATAGCGTTTACATATTCTGCAAACCACACAATCTCCTCTTGTCGCTCAACTCTAATCTGGCTAAAATTCATCATCAGCAAAGGAATTTTGATCAACCGATAATAGCGAGTGGACGGAATTCGCTTATCTATATTTGGGGGTACAGGATCTCCATTCTTGGATTTATCGAAAGCGTTTGATGTTGTTGACTATAGAATCCTCCTTTCAAAACTAAATCAATATGGTATTAGAGGTCTAGCTAATAAATGGATAGAGTCTTACTTAACAAGGCGTAAACAAATAGTAAGCTTGAGACACAAGGATGATGGAACCAAATTACTTAATGAAACATTGTCCAATGAGGGTATTATTAAATTTGGAGTACCCCATGGATCGGTTTTGGTCCCACTACTCTTTCTTCTATATAGCAATGATATAACACAGAACGTTGATTCTCATAAGGAAATTTTGTTTGCGGACGATACAACACTCGTAATAAAAAGTGAAACTATACAGGTCTTACAGCAGTCTGCTGACTCTGTTACAGAAGAGTCAACCAAATGGTCACAAGATAATAAATTATAAAAAACAGTATCTCCACACTATACAGAATAGGAATCCGTCGACGCCCAATATAACATTAAGTGGTCATCGAATAGAAATTAAATCAGAAACAAAGTTTTTAGGACCATGGATACAACATGTCTTGAAATGGAATAAACATGTACAATATCTCAATACTAAACTGAACTCGACGTGCTTTGCGTTACGTATTTTGAAAACTTGCACAAGCATGCACACATTAAGAAATACTTATTTTGCTTATTCCATTCATACTTAAGATACGGGGTCATATTTTGGGGTATGTCACCAGATGTAATAAGAACGTTTAGAATACAAAAGAGGGCGATTATAATTATGACAAATGTAAACACTAAAGAACCATGTAGACCTCTGTTTCAAGATTTAAACATCCTCCCATTGCCCTGCATTAATATCTTCGAAAGTATTATGTTTTTTAAAAAGAATTTAATGAATAAAGACGTTTTATCTTAAAACAAACAATGATATCCATAAGCATAACACAAGTCAAAATCAAAACATTCATATTTCACACACACAAGCATTATATCAAAAAGGAACTTTTCACACGGGAGTTAAATTATACAATGAACTACCCCAGTATATAAAATTGGCCCCAAAAATAAAAACCTTTGAAAGAATGTTGGAAGCTTATCTGCAGTGCCATTGTTTTTACTCTGTAGTTGAATATCTTAGCGTATAGGAGCGATGAAATCTTTATATTTTACTTTTCTATTTTAATTGTAAGAAAGAACTATTCGAGGGACATAACAGGAAATATTTTTTACATGAAAAAAATAAAATGTAAACTTCCCTAATTATAATGCTTTGGCAACACTTCTGGTATCGTCCGTGGATACTTCCGTAAAAATTAAGGCATTGGCCACAATCGTACCGATACTTTCATTCTCCTATCATATCTCCAAACCGGAAATAATATTCCACAGTAAATTTGAGAAATCTGTAATGATGTTAACAAACAAACTCCGTGGCGCTACAGCCCATGAAGGGTCTAGGCCTACCAAGCGACCGCTGCCCAGCCATTTGGCCCAAAGATTATGGGATGATGCGTGGTTAGCGCATCGGGTTCCCTCGGCCGTTAAACTTAGTCTCCGTGACCGGGGCGCTTCCTCACTGTCAGACAGCTGATCAATTGTCCTCACGAGGCTGAGTGCACCTCATTCCAGCCCTCACATTAGTTTCTTAAATCCTTGACGGAGCCGGGAATTCAATCCGGGACCGGCCTAATGATATTGACACTGTCAGCAACTTCTACATGCACCCGCTCATATGGCCCTGCTACAACTCATCACCACGGTGCTCTTTAAATGAAATTTGGTGCTCTCGGCATACGAGCCAAAATGTGTTCGCGTGCTCAAACTCCCCTGAGATCCATTCTTCAATTCAAATTTTGTCGCACTAACCAGAATAATAGTGTTTTCATTACAATATTGACAGAAATTTTACCATTTTGTGAAATTGTACTTTCCAATGTACAGTAAAAATGATTGGATATCCTTGCTTTATGAGTAATTGAAAAGATGCTGATTCGAATCAACTGTCCACAAGCAAATGTATCTTATCTGCATGAGTCATGCAAGCAGTTGGCAGCATGCCTGGTGAACGGTGAATCCTTAGCTATACCAGTACTGTTGCGGGAGAGAGAGATAGGAAAAGGAAAGAAAGACGCATGTTTGTTGCATTATTAGTAGTATTATTTATATTAATAACATATTTGATTTAATGGTGCTCGGGTAGAATACTTGGTATGCCATGAGGGTGGTGCTCACAGTCTCAAAAAGATTGAGAACGCCTGCTTTAGAATTTATAATTGTGCTCATTATATGTATCACCTGGGCCATCAACTGTGCATTAATGAACTCAAGACTTTTGAATACTAGAGTCAATATCTCGCAATAAATGGTACGGAAAAAGCTTCAAACTTAGCTCAGTGTAAGTCGATAATGTATTAGAAAAAATGAGTAAATCGTCTTCTGAGCCATGTACTCAGTATCATAGAATTTGTTTATTTAAACAGTTTTAAACTCTATACACAATGTCTTAATATTGCAGATGAATTTTGAGCAACACGTGTACCGTATATACAGGCTGATTCACCTAAAACTTGCACTGTAAATATTTCTGAAATGGAAGGTGATATTGATATGCGGTTTTAACCTAATGAAATTGTAACCAAGGGCTCGTATTTGTAGCTGATACACTGATATTTATAATTTTTAGAAAGTGGTTTTATTTACAACAATTACAATTTTTTAAATGGAACAATACCCATTGACATTAAAAAAATAAAAGTAGAACAAATTAGAATACCAATGGTGTTTTGTGCACGATTCTAGTGCAAGTAGTTTACGAGATATTGATTGTTATTCGAAAATTGTACGCACTAACAACCAAGTGCTTAGTGGCGAGGTTACGATGATGTTATGTTTGTTGAGGTTGTGGTTTGTGTACACTGAGTGCACTGCGACTTTCCAGTCAGTTATTGTGTGATACTTCAAGTAGTAGGACGTGCTTGCAGGATGAGATTTACCATTGCAGAAAAAGCCGACATGCTCATGGATTATGGCGAATGTAGGAAGAATGCCGTTCGTTCTTGTACCGTGTTCGCGGAAACATATCCCATTAGACGTCAACCATCTCGGGAATTATTTGTGAACCATTTCAATCAATTACGTGAAAGTGGTAGTATAACGCCTAGAAAACGTAACAGAGACAAACAAGTGACTGGAGAAGAGGGAGAAATTAAGGTTCTGGCTGCTGTTGCAGTAGATCCACAAATTAGTTCCCGTGCAATTGCACATGGAAGCGGCATGAGTCAGGCAAGTGTACTACGCATTCTCCATCGTCATAAGTTCCATCCGTATCACATCTCTCTCCATCAAGTGCTGCATGGTAATGATTTTGAGAATCGTGTTAACTTTTGTACATGGGCATTAAGACGTGATACTCCAGATTCGTCATGTATCTTGTTTACTGATGAAGCAACATTTTCTAATCATGGCCAAGTCAATCTTAGAAACATGCACTATTGGTCTGTTGAAAATCCCCGTTGGCTGCGTCAAGTAGAACGACAGCGTCCATGGAGTGTAAACGTCTGGTGTGGAATAGTGAACCATCACATCATAGGTCCCTTTTTCGTAGAAGGAACACTGAATTCGTGCAAGTACCTCAACCTCCTAACAGACCATCTTCCACAGATGTTAGAAGACGTTCCGCTTCAGACTAGGAGGAACCTGTGGTATCAACATGATGGCTGTCCGTCCCATAATGCACGAATTACTACAGATTATCTTCACGTATTGTTTCCAAATCGTTGGATTGGACGAAGGGGACCTGTACTTTGGCCGGCCCGTTCACCAGATTTGACTCCTTTAGACTTTTTTCTGTGGGGGAAGCTAAAAGACACTGTCTACAAGGACATACCAACTACACCAGATGATATGAAACGGCGTATTACTGCTGCCTGCGCTGAAATTTCCTCTGAAATGCTGGAACGTGTGCAGCAATCTTTACATAGCAGACTGGAAGCTTGGATTGAGGTAGGTGGTCGTCATTTTGAACACAAGCTTTGAGGGTACACTGTACTTGTCAGAAACCACAGAATTACTTCATTCACATTTGTTTTTCTTTAGTTTGTCCTAGGCATTGGCCCATTGTGTACAAATAACAATATCTCGTAAACTACTTGCAATAGAATCGTGCAAAAGACACCATTGGAATTCTAATGTGTTCTACTTTTATTTTTTTAATGTCAATGAGTATTGTTCCATTTAAAAAATTGTAATTGTTGTAAATAAAACCACTTTCTAAAAATTATAAAAATCAGTGTATCAGCTACAAATACGAGCCCTTGGTTACAATTTCATTAGGTTAAAACCGCACATCAATAACACCTTCCATTTCAGAAATATTTACAGTGCAAGTTTTAGGTGAATCACCCAGTATTGTGACCATCTGAGCACAGAGTCATAAGTCCCGTATGAACGCGTAATAATAATAATAATAATAATAATAATTAACTAGCCCCCGTGAGAAACATTATGAGAGGAGCAAGGATCGAACTCAGGTTGCTCATATGCTTATGCATTACAAGTAGAGCACATGTCTGCCCAGTTTTCTAACACGGGAATAGTGAATATCTCTCACCTTGGTTTGCGTAGCCGTGAGGGAGGCTCATGTGCGACAAATTGGGGAGTCGGACATAATTGGAGATATTTTGAGAGAGAGGGAATGATTCAGCCTGTTTTATGCTAACAACTCGAATAAGAGGTTACCCTGAAACCGATAAGAAGATAGCAAAATAGAAGAAATTATCAGGCATGTCCTGAGTCCGACAGGTCTTGTAGTTATTGGCCAGATTCCGAGTAATTAATTAAAATCGCCTGGAAACGTGTCACTCCACACCAGTTTGAATCCATTGGAGAATTCAAACGCAAGCACTCAGGGAATCCCGACCAACATTAGTGACGTCCTAGACGCAATGAAGATTGTAGGGAACTGAGCGATTGAAGTAGATCGAAAAGGGCATAATTGAAATCACCTGGATTTTAAGGCCCTGGACAGATAGTCCTATAGTCGGCAGCGCGGATACAATTGCTTCTATGAGCACAATGTTTTATGTGTGCACCCATTGTCTTCTTGGGGCCCAGTGTATAAATGGGGACCTATAAGAAAGAGGGACAGTTTATGAAAGGCCATGCAGCCGTATACACGTCGCTCTTTGCCAGTATATACGCCGTGATATTCAAAGTATTTGTGAAGTTGATGAGATAGCACAGTTTAAGATCCTATTAGAAATAAAATAAATGCGAATTCAGAGTAGAAATATTTATTTCTCTGTGTCGAGAGATTGATTACGATTACGATTACGATTACGATTACGTGCCGAGTGCGACCGTGTCGGATACGACCCAGTAAAAATCGTGGCTGTAGCGACCCTGCTAGTAGCTTACAGTGCCCCATGCGACCCATTGTTCGAGAGAAGAATTGATGATATTTCCAAAGTGTCCTAAATCCATGAAATGCAAACCTTCAGAACTCGCGTTTTTGTTTCTTCGAATAATTAAATACAGATACGATTATGAATATAACATAATTTCATTCATTACTTTTAAGCACATCTTGACACTGTGTGTCAGAAATCTCCTATCATTGGAAATTGTGGTAATCGTCTCCTGTAAGTTGGAGTTAGGACGTTTTGGAAATAAATAATATACTGGCATACGCTTTGAGTGGCATTTATGAACATTTAAATAGTTTAAACACAACAAACATAAACTAATGCTCTACATATTCTTCAAAAATAGCCATGGCCTTGATTTATCACGTGATATCCAGAGAGCCATCGGATTGGTCAAGACACATTGGAAATAAATACACGTTGGAGTTACATCACTTTGCAAATAAACGTAGTTCTTAGATCTCTGTTAATATGGGATATACGACGTATTGCGACTTAAAACCTTTGATATACGTTGAGAGAACCTATAAACATGCTTATGAAAGAAAATAACTGAAAAACTGTCAATTTTGGATTTACGTCACTTTGGAAATAACCTCTTCAATTTTTTACGGCGCCTAACTCAATTTAAGCGGAATTTTAGGAGAGACAGATGTGTTAGAAATTCACAGATTCCATCGATGCATCAGTGCTTGGGTCGCTAGTGGCACGATGGCAAATTGGTAAGTCGCTTGCGGCACGGGTTGCATCTGGCACGGTCGCATCGGACACGACACCAGCCTTACAGCAAGCGAGCTACGGCTTGCGTTTTGAACAGTGGAGCAGCAATATCCAGAGTGCCTTGCTTCACGAGGACAATCCAGTGTCGGGAGCGCATTTAAGCTAAGTCGGCAAAGACTGCGTTCTGATAACAGAGTATCGGTACGGGTAGGAACAATGAGAGCCTGAGACAATTAGTTTCGACCCCGTGCGGAGACAATAACCTATTAGCGTGTGCGATTTGGGCAAGCCGCGCGCTAATTTACAACGAGTGTAAATATGTGTGGAATTCGGTATCTTTGTGCTGGGTAGCTGGTTTCACATTAATAACCAGACTATAGGCAACAGTGGCATTAAGAAAGAGAAAGAATTGATCTAGCATTGAAATGTATTGTATTTCAAGCAGTGTATAAAAGATGTCACATCACGTTGGTTTGGGACTCTATGGACTAAAGACCATGATGGGGACAATGGAAGGGTACATTTCCATATGGGGGTGACCTGCCACCAGGGACTTGCTAGGCATTACCAGGAACCATGCGATAAGTTGAACCTTGACTATTTTGGTTTAGTCATAAGTAGACACGGAGAGAATGTAGATTACTGTATATAAAATGCGTTAGGATAGTGATAATGTTTCTTTAGTTAGTGTTAGAATATTTATGAGTAGGGTGTGTTACAAGCATTGCCACCTGTGTGTAGATAAAGGAAGATCATGTGATTTTAGATTTGTTGCTGTTTGTATATCTGCAAGATTTAGGCAATTTCATTTAGTTTTGCAGACCCAGGTGTGGAGCTGAGTTTCATTTGTTTGAGACAAGTATTTATGCCATATTTAAGGATATTGAGGATTAGTTTCTTAGAGTTTGTTTTTCTAGTTGCAAGAATTAATGGCACTTAGGGTTTCATTATTATATGACCAGAATAGAGAGAATATTGAGGCAATGCAGCCAGCAGCCCAGTTCAGTGAAGGGCCATGCCGCATGTTTATTTTACTTCATTTTCATTCTAACTCCATTGGAGAATTCAAACGCAAGCACTCAGGGAATCCCGACCAACATTAGTGACGTCCTAGACGCAATGAAGATTGTAGGGAACTGAGCGATTGAAGTAGATCGAAAAGGGCATAATTGAAATCACCTGGATTTTAAGGCCCTGGACAGATAGTCCTATAGTCGGCAGCGCGGATACAATTGCTTCTATGAGCACAATGTTTTATGTGTGCACCCATTTTTATTTTCAGTTAATTTTATCAAGCGCTCATGTGAGGGGATCACAGCAAATTATAAGGCAAGGACATGGTAATATGTGATTTTATTTCAGATTAGTGTGTGTACAGTGTGTTGGTCTGCGATGCTAGTAATGCTAGTAATATGTTTCTATATGAGGTCATGGGGCCTATGATGGCACCTATGACAAGGAGTTGGTCTACGAGACAGTAGTGTGTTTCTATGTGAGGTCATAAGGCCTATGATGGCCACCTATGACAAGGTGTTGGTCTACGAGACAGTAGTGTGTTTCTATGTGAGGTCATAAGGCCTAGGATGGCCACCTATGACAAGGTGTTGGTCTACGGGATAGAAGTGTGTTTCTATGTGAGGTCATGTGGCCTAGGATGGTCACCTATGACAAGGTGTTCTACGATAAGTGGACTGGTGCAGATACAAGAGTCATTTTACACCAAGTACTGCGAGTGAGGTGGCTGGTTGTGAACCAGTGTCTACTCTGAAGTGGAGTCATGTCGGTTACAGTGGAGAGGTGCTATTCCTCCATTGGCTGATGAATGTGGGTAAGGTTGTTGCTACAAGAGAAACACACGCATTACACACTGTGTGTATGAAGTCCTTGGTTCGTGGAAGTGTGCTGGATCCTCAAATAGACGCAGAACTGCCTTGAGATAAATCTATTCAGGTTTTTATGTTTGCAGGAGTTAGGAGCAGTTCCATACTTTTTTTTTAGCGTATGGCTTTTAGTGCCGGGAGTGTCCGAGGACATGTTCGGCTCGCCAGTTTTGTAGCTGCTTCGAGACGGACACCCAATGGGTGAGCTACAAGTACCGTTGGGAGGGAAGGAGGGAAGTTGGAATGTAAGGACGAGGAGTTGGAAGGTAGCGGCTGTGGCCTATAGTTAGGGACCAACCCCGGCATTTGCCTGGAAGGAAGATGGGAAACCACAGAAGACCATCTTCAAGGTTGCCGGCGGGGGGATTCGAACCTCCTCGCCTCCCGGATGTGAGCGACTGCCATCAGTCATGCCGTAACCACCACGACTAACTCACCCGGTAGTTCCATACTGTAGTGAATGGTCAGTTAACGTGCGAGTCAGCTGTGAGGTAGGATGTTGTTGTTTACAGGCAGTATGATATGTTTGAAGCTGGCATTTGTAAAGAGCCTCCTCAAGGCAGAGTTGCAGTCTGCGTATTTTTGTGATTTAGCTAGCATCTGGTCATATTAGCTGTTGTAGCTTCTCTTTGAGATGTCACTTTTCCAAGGTAGACTTGGGGGGGGGGGGGGGGTTGAAGTTAAGTTAATGATATGCTGATTTATTGCTTTTGTTTTTAGATTTGCTTTTGCATATTGATTATGTTGTTTGTACAGCCATGTCTACGTTGAGGTCAGTTGATTCAATTATTTAGATTTTATGTTGTAGTGTTCTATGCTCACGTGTTCGATAATTATAGAGTTAATGTTGCTTAGGGATGCTCGTTGCCCGCATAATACTGTGTTTGTTTCCCATGTCATGTGGGCTATGGCTGAAGACCAGATTCTCACCCATTGCAACGCGAGGGCTGGATCAGAAAGAGATAATCAAAGTAGTTATTTCATTCCTGAGCTGCCCAAGCGTTGCACAATTTTCAGCTAATGGCATGTAAAATATATTTGTTTTTTGTACCCATATAATCAGCTGATTATTTGACTTGTTTGGATCAGCTGATTGTGGGACTAATTGTCAATGTGTTAATTTTTATTTTTATTTTATTTTCTTTAGTGTTTTTTTCTCGGTGTTTGAAAATATTTTCGCAGGTGTATCTTGTGTGATTTACTAAATTTATTTTCTAAGTAGGGAACTGCTTGCTCATTTTAGCATAAGCCCATACCTCCATATCAAGATTATAGGACCGAGCGCAACCTCAGGAGAGAGTCCTGTCTTATGGTAACCATCCGGGTACAATATATCATTGTTACCAAAGTAATTCTACGTACGTTTATGTGTTCCATGTTGAGATGCATGTAACTTCCATAACATTCAATGGATTTATACAAAATTTTGTAGATACTGTGTATGCCATAAGAGGTACTTGTGCACATTATCAGTCCTACCAACTACCGGTACCTGATATCCTTCCTTGGTCATTTGAGCCGTAGAATCTCAATACCTCAGAATCCTTGCAAGGAAACAATTACAAACCTGCAGTAGGCTTACAGCTCTATTAGGCTAATCTCATAAAGCAAATCTTCAGCAAATCTTATAATACTAGTGCTACCAGCATTCCAATCAGGTCTAATTAGAGGAATAAGAATTGAATCTCAAATTTTAAGAAAAGTAGGCTATTTAGTTCGTCACAAAACTACTTGTTTAACTACAACTTTGTGTTTAAATTGGTATTTTCGAAGTTTATTGGAGTAGAGACCATCCTCTCAATTTGTGAACCACTTGACGTAGAAACATACCATTTTGAAAATATTTCAAGTCGCAGCGTTTGGTACAAAAACGTTTCTCAAATCTGAAAAAAATGGAGTTACGAACGCGGACGGTATATTGCACTGTAAAAATGATCATTTACACGATATTAAAGAACAGACTACTCTGAGAACATGGTGTTTTAAAGAGAGATATACCAATACTACTGTATAGCCTACGATGACATGCCCACACTGAGATTCAATCTCGCCTACTCAAAGGAACACTTATTCCGCCTTGACGGTAGACAAAACAATCTGATCCCTGCAAAAACATATCGAAACAATCAGTAATATTCTATTTCACTGTCCAATTCATAACAGCGAATGAATACAATTCATTTGGAAACTACTATCATTCAGATTTCAGCTCCCATTAAATAATCCTTATTTGGTTAACTTCCGGGTAGCTTAACTGGCACAAACCTTTTAACTTGAAGGAACTAGTTCCGGTTTGGTGGTAGTGAGGTCTAACACCTTGTGCCTCAGTGAATATCCTTGGCAAAACCCATTTAACTTGAAGGAAATCGTTCCGGTTTGGTGGTAGTGAGATCTAACACCTTGTGCTTTGTGTGTCTTCTTAGTGCAGAAATCCCTATTATAACCAACACCAGGGACCTGGAACAGAACGTAACGCGGAACGGAACTCTTGTCTATGTGGAACGGAGAAATTCCGTTATCTCCAAGGTTATTTCCAAGTTGTAACGTTACCGCTGTCTGTTCCAAGCGTAACGTTACCGTCCTGGAACGGAACTGATTCTGAAACCGTACCCGGTATCTGGAACAGTGGAATGTTAGCCGAGCCTGTACCGGTACAGCGTATTGGAGATGGGTGGAACGTTACGTTGTCCCGTACCGAAATGAACAGAGGAATATCCGATACGTTACAGTTCGGAACATTCTACTTATAATAACGGAACAAACAGACGGAACGGAACGTTACAAATTTAACGGGATTGTATTGTTACAAGGCTGCATTATGACGTCTCAAGGTCAAGCAGAAGGCGTGCGATGTAGCTGTTATTTTTATTGGGACGACGTGCATGCATTTACTCACTCAATCCCATTTTCCCGCTCACCTCACAGCACGCCAGCCTTCTGTTTCAGCTAATGTAGAGATCCTGTACCCCAAAAGAAGCTGCGCGACTCCGTCCCCTCGTTGTGATCGGTTGATCAAAATTTCTTTGGGATACCGTACACGATTTGTGAGGTAGGGCAATGGGCAAAGCACAGTGCTATCAAGCGGTTCCGTGGCACATTTTCCGTATATAACTAAGTAGATATAAGTTGCGGGAACACCGTAGTGTTTGTTTGTACTTCAACGTTGATTATCACCGAGACATGAGGTTTGAGACCACATATAAAATTTATATATTTCAAGCTGCCTGGAGTTGGAGAGGGGAGTACAGACGATTCTCTAGTTTAATCAAATTTTGGTTGGCTTACATATCATTGACAATCATTTCATGTCTCTGCTTTCAGAATAAGGCTATATTATGACTACCCACATCGTCACTCCAAGAGGACAGCAAAATACTTATTATTAGACTATTGTTATTATTATTATCATCATTAGACAGTTATGTTATTATTATTTTCATAATTATTAGTCAATAATGATTATTATTAGTATACTATTATTATTATATTTGTCATTATTCTAGACAATTGAGTTTGTACAAAAATTCGCTATCCAGCAACAGAGAAACTACCTTATACTATCGGGGCGCAGTTAGCCTATTATGAGGAACCGGATTCTTAGGTTCTTATATATTTTTCCCATACTTCTAAATACTTTTACGAATCACACTGAAATTCCGTACTACCTAATAAACTAAATAATACGCGAGTACCTAAAAATAACTAATTGCAGTTTTGTACCATTTATTGTAGTATATTTCAAATTTTGTCCATAATCCTTGAAATTAAATGTGACGATAGTGTTTATTCCTAGCTCCAGTTGATTGAAAGCAATCCTACCTACAGGAAAAATGAAATATTTTCAGCACTTTCCAGCTTATATATTATTGTTTGGTTATTTACCGAGAGGAAAGAGCGAATAAATCTCTTATTATTCCCAAGAATCCAATAGTGTAAAGAATCAACATTATTTGAACGAGATAGAGTGTGAAAATCATCTCTGACATCCTTGGCTTTATTGCAATCCCTACAAGTGTAAAGTTATCGGTGATAATTTGATTACGCATCATTATGTAAAATATTTACTCTCTCGTTGCAATCAGATTGTCTACTAACAATGAGGTATTAATTTTAAGCCTTATGTAATGTATGTCAACTTTCGCTACCCCTTTAAACATAAGAACCTATTGTAAAATCCCATTCTACCCAATAAAAAACTAAAAAGAACAATTTTATGTTTTTGAAAACCTAAAATGACAATTTTAAAAACCACCAAAATCCGGCCCCTATTTATTATATTCTGATGGTTGGGTGGTAGAGCAGCGGACTCTGTACTGGGATAAACGCCAGGAAAGAAGAAGATTGTTGGGTGGTTTCATACGTATGACAAGAAGTTCCATGAAGAACTATACAGCCTACTTTTCATGCCAATGATTATTCTACAGTATATGAACCTATCTAGAATAATGACGAAATTAAGTTGGTAATATCGAAATATCTAATTAGTTCAAAACATACCTGGTGTAATGTAGCCTAATAACGCACTACAGTTGGCAGCCCTGGTGACTAAATATATTCTTATTTCCATCTCTTAAGGTACAGAATACAACATTTGGTTGAAGTCCAAAGGACGTTACATGCAGTTAGACACTGGATCTATCAGCACGCGTAAAAGCATGTTGCCAACAATACCATGCGTGTGCTGGTCAGAAATAATCTGAAATTTTATGATATCTTGTTGTGCCAATTTTGGATGAATTCCATTTGTTAGTATAGAAGTTACATGTATTTTAAAATTGGACCTATCAGCAGGCATAGAATCATGTTGGCAGCACTGACTTATATTAATTACTCCAAATTAATCTAGAAAGTCAGGTGCTATACGTGTGCAAAGTATAGAGCTGTTGGCTTGCATACTTTCTGATATATTGATATTAGGGTAAAAAAAATATAGACAGCATTTATTAACAGTTGGCAGCCCTGATTGCTCTTAACAATACTTATAGTCATATCTGTTATGGTACACATAGCACATACGAAATTTGGTTGAAATCCAACTGATAGTATAGAAGTTACATGTATTTAAAAATTGGTACTATCAGCAGGCTTATAATCATGTTGGTAGAACTGACGTATATAAGTTACTCCAAATTAATCTAAAATGTCAGAATATACGTGTGCATAGTTTAAAGCTGTTAGCTTGCATACTTTCTGATATATTGGTATTTTGATTAAAAAATTAGAGAGAGCAATTATTAACAGTTGGCAGCCCTGGTGGCTCTTAGGAATACGCTCAGTCATATCTGTTTATATACAGATATCACATACAAAATTTGGTTGAAATCCAATTGATAGTGTAGAAGTTACAGTATATGCATTTAAACATTGGACCTATCAGAAAGCTTAAAATTATTTTGGCAACACTGTCATGGTTGGTCTCCTGGAAATTAAACTCAAATAGTATTATCTACATGTGTGCAATTTTGGAATAGCTCCCTTGCAATAGCATACCTTGCAAGATATCCAACATGGAGCTCAAATTTCTAGTCCGTTTTTCAGCAGTTGGTAGCACTGACATCATTTTCAAATATGGACGTGAGATATTCCGGTGCACATCTTTACTCATACTAAATTTGGTTTTGATTGCTGCAGCCGTTTAGGAGTTCATAGGGGGGGGACACACACACAGCCAGACAGACACACATTTTCCCGGATCGATCTCATAAGTCTACTTTTTCCTCATTTTTGCAAAATGTGAAAAGTAGGCTAGGACCCACAGCCACTCCTATTTCAGTACACGAGCTATCGAGTCTAATACCAACAGGCCGAGTGGTTCGAGGCTGGCTGGCGTACCTCTGGTCGTATTGGGTACTGACGCACATTAGTAGTATATGCTAAAAGCATCCGACAATTTTCGCTGGTACAGCGAGGGGTGATTTCAAATCTGCTGAATTACCGGACGTCGAGGGTACTATACTGGAAACTGTGACAGCAGGGGTGAATGAGGGCGTCGCTGCGGCCACAAACGTCACCCGAAATTCGGGGGCATTAATATTACGGTACCTCTTGCGAGCATCGTGATATGAAAGCCGATGCAATGTTCTGATTTCTTGGATTGTGGCTTCTTTACAGAACTCAGGGCACTGCTTCGATCGTGGAGAGTGGCTTCCTTGGCAGTTAGGACAAATCGGGGGAGGCGTACACGTCTCACCCTCATGTGTTCCCTTGTCACACTCTCTACACACGGCCTTGGCAGTGCACCTGGCAGAAACATGCCCGAATTTCTGGCATTGATAACATCACATAGGTGGAGGGATGTACGGTCGAACATCGCAGTGGTTCGATGTGACCTACATCTGCTTAGGTAAAACATCACCCTCGAAATGGAGAATAAAAGCGCCGGTATCGACGCTGTTCTCTCCAATCTTTCGGGTGATGCGCCCAATCTTGGTGACGCCTATCTTTCCCCGATTCCGCAACAAATCCGCATCGCTATTCAAAATGAATTTACGATGGAAAATAACTCCACGGACCTCATTTAGCGTTTCGTGTTTTGAGACCTTAACGGGAATTTCGCTGAAATGCGTGCATTCCAGCAACGTTTCAGTTTGCTGTCGGCTAATTGTATGCAGTAGAAGCTGTCCGTTCTGGAGCTTGGAAATCCCGTTTAGATCTCCAAATTTCCCCTCGAATTCCTCGGAAAAGATCATTGATTTCACCACTTTGAAATAATCCCGGTCTGTCCTGATAGCTACCAGGTAGCGATGTGACTTGTCAACAGGGAAACGTGCATTGAAAGTTTTATCCCTGATCCGACACTCAAGAGACGGCTATTTAAGGGGGACACCCTCTGATGATTTATTGGGCCGCTTTCGCGTCCTCCCGAAATCACCCTCCCCGTATACAACCTACTCCGAACGAGGGTCATCACTGTGGGCGCCACCCAGCCAAGGCAATACCTACCTGGCATAGCAGGTATTGCCCGGGGTCCCAGTGCCTTGAATAGGCACTTCCCCCACGGCATGCACAGTGATATGTTTGGCGAAATTATTCGGCCGTGCAGGGACCTCCGTTGTGAGGCGGATACCACTGCAAGGGTACATGGCGCACCCACCTGACGGAATGGGGAATACCGTCCAGGCTTTCTGGCCAGATGGCCAAATTGGTGGCCCTTCCCCAGGCAGCATGACGTTTATTTCTAAGGGTCAAACCAAAAATGGGACCGGAAGTCGGAAAATACCTTTTACGACAGGCAGGGATACCGTCGATGAATTTTCTCTTCCCATCAACAGGGAGTCTTCAAAATCAAAGTCAGTCATGTCAGTCTGTCTTGTCGGCCCTATTAGTGTCCTCCTACGACAAGCAGAGCATACCGTGTGTGTATTCTAACCCGCAACCCACACGGGGGTGTACATAAAAGGATGTCTGTCGCACCCAATGGGGATTATCCACACTCCAGTAATGCATATTATGACGATAAACGGTTCCATTGTTGTGGAATCGTGCTTCGTCCGTAAATAAGATGGTCGCTAGAAAAGCCGGATCAGTTTCCACAGAACGCCACCCGTGCTTCGAAATCATAACCGTGTATCTCCAGGTGTAAGTGCAGATGGTACGGGTGAGACCAGTGGGTGTGCATAATCTGCATAACAGACGCTCGGCTGGGGGGGGGGGGTCACGGGGGTCATGACCCCCCCCCCCCCCCAAAGGAGAACAAATTTTTTACAAACTCAAAAAACCAAAACACAATAACCAGACAAATGAAACTTAACGAATTTTAACTGAAAAACAGTTTTTTTTTTCATTTTATTCAATACTGAAAATTTCTTTATTGCAATTATTATGTTCTGTTACAACTGTACTTATTTACTACTTCATACCTGTTATATAAAAACGAGTATTTATATAACAAAATCAACTCATCGATTTTGTTTAGCAAACCTTGTGATTACTGAATCGATGTTTATAGTGATGTCACGATGAATGTGCAGCAATGCACGAATAGGAATTTGGGGCTTTTTTCGCACCAAAAATTTTTTCCGACGTCCAAACTGCAAGCTTGGTTGGCAATTTAAGCTGTGACTTTCTCCCTTTGTCGGTACCAACTCGACTTGCCGAAACTGCAACGTACTTTGGTATTTTTCTCGAAGCTCGATGTAAAAGTCGCAAAACACGCCGTTGCAATTTGTACGAATATTTTAGGTGCGCTAAACGCATCAAATTTCTATCCATGTAGCTTGCAAAAAATTGGTCTGGTTTTGTACGTTTGGTTATTTTGTGATTGCGTTTTTAGTGATGCCATTTTGCTTAACTATTTCGATTCTCTAACCCCCCCCCCCCCCCAAGCCAAACTCTAGATCCGCGCCTGAACATATTCATATGCTCTTCGCTGGAATACATCTCGAGGCTGTGAATACGCTTCGTGTTGTGAATTACGTCGAAGGAGCGAGTTCGCGCAGCTACATACTGACTTGCCATCGCATGTTGTTTTCGTTCCAATGGGGCACACTTTGCCCTAACTGTGGTCTACGAAGCTTGGAACATGTACGACGTAGCTAACTGGTTGCCTGTGCCCTAGCCAGAGACAATCACCTCCTCATCCTTGTCCAATCCAGCACCTTAGCTTATGCAACGATACACACGGTCTTCTTTTCTTTTTCTTTTTATTTGATCGCTTACCCTCCAAGCTCGGCTTTACCCTCAGACTTTGCGAGGGATCAGTCCTCTACCGTCGAATTCCAGGACAGTGCCTCGGAGCTGAACACACCTTGACTGCAGATACAACTGGGGATGGTGACAAGCCAATCGCCAAAGTGACCACGAACTTGGGTCTAATGAAGGAAAGGGAAGCGAAGGGAGTGGGAAGAAAGATGCCGTGGTCCTGTCGAAAGGAACCATCCCAGCAATCGCCTGGAGGAGACGTGGGAAACCACGGAAAACCACTTCTAGGATGGCTGAGGCAGGGAGCGAACCTGCCTCTACTAAGTCTGTGTGCCTCACGAGGTTGGGTGAACCCCGTTCCAGGCCTCAGACCAGGAACAAAATTTCGTGGCAGAGCCGAGATTTGAACCCGGGCCTCCGCAGTGACATGGTCTTTTACAGAGCCAAATAAACAAATCGTGTCGCCTCCGTGGTGTAGTGGTAAGCGTGCATAAATGCCACCTCGGAGGTCTGAGGTTCGATACCCGGCTCTAACAAGAAATTTGACAAGTGGTATGAGGGCTGAAACGGGGTCTACTCAGCCTCGGGGAGAAGAGTAGAGTGTGTTCGATTCCCACCTCAGCCATCTTCGAGTGGTTTTCCGTGGTTTCCCACTTCGTCTTCGGGCAAATGCTGGAAAGGTACTGTACCTAACCAAAGGCCACGACCGCCTCCTTCCCGTTTCCTTGCCTATCCCTCTCACTCTTCCCATCCCCTCACCAGGCCCTTGTTCACTTCGCAGGTGAGGCCGCCTGGGCGAATTGCTAGTCACACTCCCCAGTTGTATCCCCTGATTCAGAGCCTCAAGCTGCAGGACACCGTCCTTCGCTTAGTCCGTGGGAAAAGCCAACCCAGGAGGGTAAAACGAAAACGAAAAAAAAACCAATCAGTCTGTGAAAACGATTAAGTATATAACCTTGCCACTTGCCAGGCAACTCCATTCGCGCGCTTGCCATGTGAGCTACTGCGACACTTGACCTGCAGCGCGCACCTCCCGGTCTATACAATACCTGCTCTCGGTGTGTGCGTGCACCTCTTGTTTTCAAGTGTGTGTTCTGCGTATCTCTGCTCGTTTAACGGGTTCATTCGAGGTACCCATACTGAATTAATAGTGGCGCTCACGATTCCTGCTGTCTTCTAGCCCGTAAACACACATCTCGTTATATTACCCCGGTTTAGGGAGAGGGACCTATGTCTTTCAGAATTGTAGTACATGTGACAGAATGCATAAAACTGGATCGAAAGGGCCAGTGGACCGTTCGGTATGTAGGTCATAGAGTTTTGTAGACTACTATTACCTGAAGATACCGGTTGAGTTAGCCGTGCTCGTTACGGCGTGACTGCAGGCAGTCGCTCACATCCGGTAGGCGAGGAGGCTCGAAACCCTCCACCGGCAACCTTGAAGATGGTTTTCTGTAGTTTCCCATCTTCCTTCCAGGCAAATGCCGGGGTTAGTCCCCAACTATAGGCCACAGCCTCTACCTTCCAATTCCTCATCCTTACATTCACACTTTCCTCGCCAGACAACCACCACACGGGACGGTACTTGTAGCTCACCCCATGGGTGTCCGCATAGAAGTAGCTGCAAACTTGAGCGAGCCGAACATGTACTTGGACACTCCCGGCACTAAAAGCCATACGCTTAAAAAATATAATATAAGAACATGAAGATTATTGCGTAAATGTATTATTCAAACTTCAATCGCATAATTAGGACACAAGAAATAACAAGTATTTCCGTGAAGAAATGTGTAGCCCAGTTTCATTTATCCTGCTTATGTTAATTGCCTCTATCAACATACAAAATTCAGTTTGATTGCTGTAATAGATTCGTAGATATTGAGAACCGTCTAAATATATCGGATAGTCGACATGTTGGATTGTTATATATGTAGGCCTTAGAGTTATGTACTATTACATGAAGATTATTGGGTAAGAGTATTATTCAAACTTCAATTGCATGATTAGGACACAATAAATGGTAAAAACGAGATTTTAAAATTTTTCACAGCCTCCATCTTCTGGTTCTGAAAAAAAAATGAAATAAATTAGATGCCAGTGGATTAAAATTTGTATAAGCATATACCATACCAAGTTTCACTGTGCTCATCCTTTTCAATATTCGCATTTCGCGTCGCCGGCAGGTTGGATTTGTGATCACCAGGTTATGAAAGTTCCATAGGTGAACTTATGTTTATAGCCTCTATCAACACACAAAATGTCAGTTTGACTGCTGTCAGATTATCAGATTTTGTGATCCGTCTAAATATTTTGGATGCTCGCCATGTTGGATTGTAACATATGTAGGCCATAGAGTTATGTACTATTAGATGACTATTATTGCGTAGGTTCATTATTCAAACGTTGATTTCGATCGCATGATTGCGACACAAAAAATTAAAACTTAATTTTAAAAATTTGCACAGCTGCCATCTTGAGGTTATGTAAACAATTTGACAAAAATATATGTCAGTGCATTGCAAAGTGTACACAGAATTGCTGTACCAAGTTTCACTGCGTTCGGATTTTTAACCCGCCAGAAAAGTCTATTTAAACGTTTCAAATTCGCATGGTCGCCATGTTCGTTTTGTAGTTAACAGGTTTCTGAAAGTCCCTTGAACGATTTTGTAGTAGTGCCTTTTATCACCGTACAAAATTTCAGGTTGATATGAGTAATAGATTCGGAGATATAGAATGACAGTGAAATATTTCGTACAGCCGCCACGTTGGATTGTTGAAACGTAATAAAATTTGTAGGGCACGGTCGGGGTCGGCCAGAATAGTACTATGACCTTACCGAATTTAATTGAAATCTATCCAGCCACTTAGATTTTATTAGTGGGGCGTGGGGGCTCACACACGGACGCACACACACGGACAAAAGGTGAATCATAAGCCTATTTTTTCATAAATAGAAATAGGCTAAAAGCGAGATTTTAAAATTTGACACTGGCGCCATCTCGTGGTTAAAAAACAATTAAGTTTGATTGCTGTCACAGATTAGTTGACATTGAGAATCGTCTAAATATTTCGGATGGTCACCATATTGGATTTTTATATACTTTGTAGGCCATAGAGCTATGTACTATTAGATGATGATAATTGCGTAGGTTCATTGTTCAAACGTTGGTTTCGATCGCATGATTAGGACACAAGAAATTAAACCTTAATTTTAAAATTTCGCACAGCCGCCATCTTGAAGTTATATACGCAATTGAGCTGAATAGGATGTCAGTGCATTACAATGTGCATACCATTTGATGTACCATGTGTGACGGCACTCGGATGGTTTAAATTCGAGAAAAGTCTATTTAATACAACAACTTCGCTTGACCGCCATGTTCGTTTTGTAAAGAAGTTTTTGAGAGTCCCATCGTTACACTTCCATTAGTGCTTTTTTCCTTCATACAAAACGTCAGGATGATATCTGTAATAGTTTCGGAGATATGGAATGCCGGTGAAATATTTCGCACAGTTGCCATGTTGGATTGGTGCGATGTAATAAAATTTGAAGAGCACAGTCGGGGTCGGACAAAATAGTACCATGACCTTAACGAGTTTCGTTGAAATCGCTCCAGCAGTTTATATTTTATTAGGGAGAGGAGCGAGGCGACGGTCACATGCAAACACACACATACGTACACACACACGGACTATATGTGATGTCATAGGCCTATCTTTCATAAATGTAAATAATAAAGGAAGCTTTTCAGTCGGTCAACACGACTGAATAGCTTTCATTATTAGAATTAAGCATCACTGAAAAATGGCTTCTATCACAACTAAATGACAATAGGCCAACAAGTAAACGAAAGGCAGGAACGGGAGGTTTAATTTAGAAAAGAAATACTATTATTGGTCACAAAGGAGCTAAAGTTCCGCTTACACGTACCTTGATGCTCGGTACACTTGGGAGTCGAGTTCCGACTGTAACGTTCCAGGGCTGTAACGTTCCACACGCTCGTTCTGAGTTCCAAGTTACAGTTACGGAACGATACCGCAAGCCAGCTCGGGGCCGCGGTATGGCGTACGTTACGTAACGTGGAACACAAGCGGTACGTAACGCATTTCAGTTCTGTTCCGTGTCCCTGATGATTAGTTTAGTCGTTTATTAATATTAAGTTTTGACCAATTGAGTAGCTACAATTGAGATTTGGTAAAGATGGCGGCAAAATAAACATGACACTGAGGTGCCCTTTTCTAGTGCTACTTCTGTACAAAATGTCGTGCTTCAATTGATAGGGGGGAGCCGACATACACACACACACACACAGACACACAATGTTTCTAGAAAAAAAGTCCCTTAATACTAGCCACGTTCTTCTACTGGCAGTGATCTGTAAGAAAATCAGGCATTTTTAGTCTACTTTTGACATTTTGCAAAAATGAGGAAAGAGTAGACTTATGAGATCGATCCGGGAAAATGTGTTTCTGTGTGTCTATCTGTCTGTCTGTCTGGCTGGCTCTGTGTGTGTCTTCCCCCCCCCCCCCCCTATCAACTCATAAACGGCTTCAGCAATCGAAACCATTTTTTAGTATGAGTAAAGATGTATACCGGAATATCTCATGCCCATATTTGAAAATGATGTCAGTGCTACCAACTGCTGAAAAAACGCACTAGAAATTTGAGCTCCATGTTGGATATCTTGCAAGGTATGCATGGGACCTATTCCAAAATTGGCACACAAGTAGATAATGCTATTTCTGTTTAATTTCCAGGAGGCCATGCGTGACAATGTTGCCAAAATAATTTTAAGCTTTCTGATAGGTCAAGTTTTTAAATGCATATAACTTCTGCACTATCAATTGGATTTCAACCAAATTTTGTATGTAATATGTGGACAGATATGACTGAGCGTATTCGTAAGAACCACCAGGGCTGCCAACTGTTAATAATTGCTCTCTCTATTTTTTATCCAAGTACCAAAATATCAGAAAGTATGCAAGCCGACCGCTTTCAACTATGCACACATTTAGTACCTTAAATTTTAGATTAATTTGGAGTAACTTATATAGTCAGTTCTACCAACATGATTCTAAGCCTGCTGATAGCACCAAATTTAAATACATGTAACTCCTATACTATCAGTTGGATTTCAACCAAATTTCGCATGTGCTATGTGTACCATAACAGATATGACTATGCTTATTCTTAAGAGGAATCAGGGCTGCCAACTGTTAATAAATGCTGTCTATATATTTTTTCCCTAATATCAATAAATCAGAAAATATGCAAGCCAACAGCTCCATAATTTGCACACGTATAGCACCTGGCATTCTAGATAAATTTGGAGTAATCAATATAAGACAGTGCTACCAACATGATTCTATGTCTGCAGATAGGTTCAATTTTAAAAAACATGTAACTTGTATACTAAAAATGGATTTCATCCATAATTGGCACAACAAGATATCATAATATTTCAGATCATTTCTGACCAGCACACGCATGACATTGTTGCCAAACATGCTTTTACGCGTGCTGATAAATCCAGAGTCTAACTGCATGTAAAGTTCATTGGAATTCAACCAAATTGTGTATTCTGTACCTTAAGAGATGGAACGAAGATGTATATATTAAGTCGCCAGTGCTGCCAACAGTACTGCTCTATTAGGCTACATTATACCAGGTATATTTCGAACTAATTAGACATTTCGATATTAACAACTTAATTTCGTCATTATTCTAGATAGGTTCATATACACTAGTTTAATCATTGGTATGAAACATAATTTTAGGAAAAGTAGGCTCTTTAGTTCGTCACGGAACTTCTTGTTAGGGTTTTAATATGTGTTTGAAATTTGTTGCAGATGATTATTTTATCATATTTTCATACATCATGTTGCGGTATGTTGATTTAGGCGTTCAATTTTCAATCTTTCTTTATGATGCACCATATAAGGTTTAATACCAAGCGACTTTTTAGTGTTACGCTACCGGTATACATTTATCTTCTGTCTTAGATATTTATCAATTCATTCATATCGGCTGATGTTGTTGTTTGAGTCTTCAGTCTTTTGACTGGCTTTATCCCGCTCTCCATGCCTCCTGTCCTGAGCTAAGCGTTTCATCTCTACACAGCTACCACACCCTACATTCGAGGCAAACTGTTTAACATATTCTAATCTCGGTCTACCCCTACAGTTCTTGTCCTCGACCTTTCCTTCCATAACTAAGTTTGCTATTCCTGGGTGTCTTAGTATGTGTCCTACCAACCTATCTCTTCTCTTCATTAGCAGTCGCCAGAAACATCTCTCCTCTCCCACTCGCCTTAATAGCTCTTCGTTTGTAACCCTCTCTTCCCATCTGATCTTCATCATTCTTCTGTAACACCACATTTCAAACGCTTCAAATCTCGTCTTTTCTGCTGCACCAATAGTCCAATTTTCACTTCCATAGAGTGCCACGCTCGATGTCAACAGATTCCTTTTCTGTAGAAATGCCTTCCTTGCCTGAGCCAACCTACTTCTTATATCCTCTTTCCTCCAACCATCACTGGTTATTTTGCTTCCTAAGTAACAGAAGTCTTCTGAGATTCGGAGATATAGAATGCCAGTGAAATATTTCGCACAGCCGCCATGTTGGATTATTGAAACGTAATAAAATTTGTTGGGCACGGTCGGGGTCGGCCAGAATAGTACTATGACCTTACCGAATTTAATTGAAATCTATCCAGCCACTTAGATTTTATTAGTGGGAGTTGGGGGCTCACACACGGACACACACGGACAAAAGGTGATCTCATAAGCCTATTTTTTCATAAATAGAAATAGGCTAAAATCGAGATTTTAAAATTGACACTGGTGCCATTTCGTGGTTAAGAAAACAATTAAGTTTGATTGCTGTCACAGATTAGTTGACATTGAGAATCGTCTAAATATTTCGGAAGGTCACCATATTGGATTTTTATATGCATTGTAGACCATAGAGCCATGTACTATTAGATGATGATTATTGCGTAGGTGCATGTTCAAACGTTGGTTTCGATCGCATGATTAGGACACAAGAAATTAAACCTTAATTTTAAAATTTCGCACAGCCGCCATCTTGAAGTTATGTAAGCAATTGAGCTGAATAGGATGTCAGTGCATTACAAGGTGTATACCATTTGCTGTACCATGTGTGACGGCGCTCGGATGGTTTAAATGCGAGAAAAGTCCATTTAAATACAACAACTTCGCTTTGCCGCCATGTTCGTTTTGTAAAGAGATTTTTGAGAGTCCCATCGTTACACTTCTATTAGTGCTTTTTTCCACCATACAAAACGTCAAGGTGATATCTGTAATAGTTTCGGAGATATGAAATGCCGGTGAAATATTTCGCACAGTTGCCATGTTGGATTGGTGAGATGTATTAAATTTGAAGAGCAAAGTCGGGTCGGACAAAATAGTACAATGACCTTACCGAGTTTCGTTGAAATCGATCTAGCAGTTTAGATTTTATTAGGAAGGGGAGCGAGGCGACGGACACATGCAAACACACACATACGTACACACACATGGACTATATGTGATGTCATAGGCCTATCTTTCATAAATGTACATAGTAAAGGAAGCTTTTCAGTCGGTCAACACGGCTGAATAGCTTTCATTATTAGAATTAAGCATCACTGAAAAATGGCTTCTATCACTACTAAATGAAAATAGGCTAACAAGTAAACGAAAAGCAAGAACGGGAGTTTTAATTTAGAAAAGAAATACTATTATTGGTCATAAAGGAGCTAAAGTTCCGCTAACACGTACCTTGATGCTCGGTACAGTTAGGAGGCGAGTTCCGACTGTACCGTTCCATACGTAACGTTCCGCTAACACGTACCTTGATGTTCGGTACAGTTGGGAGTCGAGTTCCGACTGTAACGTTCCAGGGCTGTAACGTTTCACATGCTCGTACGGAGTTCCAAGTTACAGTTACGGAAAGATACCGCAAGCCAGCTTGGGGCCGCGGTATGGCATACACAGCGTTACGTAACGCATTTCAGTTCTGTTCCGGGTCCCTGACGATTAGTTTAGTCGTTTATTAATGTTAAGTTTTGACCAATTGAGTAGCCACAATTGAGATTTGGTAAAGATGGCGGCAAAATAAACATGACACTGAGGTGCCCTTTTCTAGTGCTACCTCCGGACAAAATTTCGTGTTTCAATTGAAAGGGGGGAGCACACATATACACACACAGACACACAATGTTTCTTGAAAAAAGTCCCTTAATACTAGCCACGTTCTTCCACTGGCAGTGGTCTGTAAGAAAATCGGGCATTTTTAGAGTTTTAATTTGTGTTTGAAATTTGTTGCAAATGATTATTTTATCATATTTTCATACATCATGTTACGGTATGTTGATTTAGGCGTTCAATTTTCCATCCTTCTTTATGGTGCACCATATAAGGTTTAATACCAAGGGACTTTTTAGTGTTACGCTATACATTTATCTTGTGTCTTTGATATTTATCAATTCATTCATATCGGCTGATGTTGTTGTTTGAGTCTTCAGTCTTTTGACTGGTTTTATCCCGCTCTCCATGCCTCCCTGTCCTGAGCTAGGCGTTTCATCTCTACATGGCTACCACACCCTACATTCGAGGCAAACTAACATATTCTAATCTCGGTCTACCCCTACAGTTCTTGTCCTCGACCCTTCCTTCCATAACTAAGTTTGCTATTCCTGGGTGTCTTAGTATGTGTCCTACCAACCTATCTCTTCTCTTCATTAGCAGTCGCCAGAAACATCTCTCCTCTCCCACTCGCCTTAATAGCTCTTCGTTTGTAACCCTCTCTTCCCATCTGATCTTCATCATTCTCCTGTAACACCACATTTCAAACGCTTCAAATCTCGTCTTTTCTGCTGCACCAATAGTCCAATTTTCACTTCCATAGAGTGCCACGCTCGATGTCAACAGATTCCTTTTCTGTAGAAATGCCTTCCTTGCCTGAGCCAACCTATTTCTTATATCCTCTTTCCTCCAACCATCACTGGTTATTTTGCTTCCTAAGTAACAGAAGTCTTCTGAGATTCGGAGATATAGAATGCCAGTGAAATATTTCGCACAGCCGCCATGTTGGATTATTGAAACGTAATAAAATTTGTTGGGCACGGTCGGGGTCGGCCAGAATAGTACTATGACCTTACCGAATTTAATTGAAATCTATCCAGCCACTTAGATTTTATTAGTGGGAGTTGGGGGCACACACACGGACACACACGGACAAAAGTTGATCTCATAAGCCTATTTTTTCATAAATAGAAATAGGCTAAAAACGAGATTTTAAAATTGACACTGGTGCCATTTCGTGGTTAAGAAAACAATTAAGTTTGACTGCTGTCACAGATTAGTTGACATTGAGAATCGTCTAAATATTTCGGAAGGTCACCATATTGGATTTTTATATGCATTGTAGACCATAGAGCCATGTACTATTAGATGATGATTATTGCGTAGGTGCATGTTCAAACGTTGGTTTCGATCGCATGATTAGGACACAAGAAATTAAACCTTAATTTTAAAATTTCGCACAGCCGCCATCTTGAAGTTATGTAAGCAATTGAGCTGAATAGCATGTCAGTGCATTACAAGGTGTATACCATTTGCTGTACCATGTGTGACGGCGCTCGGATGGTTTAAATGCGAGAAAAGTCTATTTAAATACAACAACTTAGCTTTGCCGCCATGTTCGTTTTGTAAAGAGATGTTTGAGAGTCCCATCGTTACACTTCTATTAGTGCTTTTTTCACCATACAAAACGTCTCTATTTTTTATTAAAAAAAACAACCCCTGGCACTATCCAGCCCATGACGGGCTAAGGCCGACCAAGCGACCGCTGCCCAGCCATTTGGCCTGCAGATATTGGGGTGACGCGTGATCAGCGCGTCGGGTCCCCTCGGCCGTTAATCTTGGTATTCGTGATCGGGGCGCTGTCTCACTGTCATATAGCTACTCAATTGTCCTCACGAGGCTGAGTGCACCCCGTTCCAACCCTCACGTCAGTTTTAAAATCCCTGACGGAGCCGGGGATCGAACCCGGGGCCTCCGGGTGAGAGGCAGGCGCGCTACCCCAAAGCCGACAGCTTTAAACTATGCACACGTTTAGTACCTTAAATTTTAGATTAATTTGGAGTAACTTATATAGACAGTTCTACCAACATGATTCTAAGCCTGCTGATAGCACCAAATTTTAAATACATGTAACTCCTATACTATCAGTTGGATTTCAACCAAATTTCGCATGTGCTATATGTACCATAACAAATATGACTATGCTTATTCTTAAGAGGAATCAGGGCTGCCAACTGTTAATAAATGCTGTCTATATATTTTTTCCCTAATATCAATAAATCAGAAAATATGCAAGCCAACAGCTCCATAATTTGCACACGTATAGCACCTGGCATTCTAGATAAATTTGGAGTAATCAATATAAGACAGTGCTACCAACATGATTCTATTCCTGCAGATAGGTTCAATTTTAAAAAACATGTAACTTGTATACTAAAAATGGATTTCATCCATAATTGGCACAACAAGATATCATAATATTTCAGATCATTTCTGACCAGCACACGCATGACATTGTTGCCAAACATGCTTTTACGCGTGCTGATAAATCCAGAGTCTAACTGCATGTTAAGTTCATTGGAATTCAACCAAATTGTGTATTCTGTACCTTAAGAGATGGAACGAAGATGTATATATTAAGTCGCCAGGGCTGCCAACAGTACTGCTCTATTAGGCTACATTATACCAGGTATATTTCGAACTAATTAGACATTTCGACATTAACAACTTAATTTCGTCATTATTCTAGATAGGTTCATATACACTAGTTTAATCATTGGTATGAAACTTAATTTTAGGAAAAGTAGGCTCTTTAGTTCGTCACGGAACTTCTTGTTAGGGTTTTAATATGTGTTTGAAATTTGTTGCAGATGATTATTTTATCATATTTTCATACATCATGTTGCGGTATGTTGATTTAGGCGTTCAATTTTCAATCCTTCTTTATGATGCACCATATAAGGTTTAATACCAAGCGACTTTTTAGTGTTACGCTGCCGGTATACATTTATCTTGTGTCTTTGATATTTATCAATTCATTCATATCGGCTGATGTTGTTGTTTGAGTCTTCAGTCTTTTGACTGGTTTTATCCCGCTCTCCATGCCTCCCTGTCCTGAGCTAGGCGTTTCATCTCTACCCAGCTACCACACCCTACATTCGAGGCAAACTGTTTAACATATTCTAATCTCGGTCTACCCCTACAGTTCTTGTCCTCGACCTTTCCTTCCATAACTAAGTTTGCTATTCCTGGGTGTCTTAGTATGTGTCCTACCAACCTATCTCTTCTCTTCATTAGCAGTCGCCAGAAACATCTCTCCTCTCCCACTCGCCTTAATAGCTCTTCGTTTGTAACCCTCTCTTCCCATCTGATCTTCATCATTCTTCTGTAACACCACATTTCAAACGCTTCAAATCTCGTCTTTTCTGCTGCACCAATAGTCCAATTTTCACTTCCATAGAGTGCCACGCTCGATGTCAACAGATTCCTTTTCTGTAGAAATGCCTTCCTTGCCTGAGCCAACCTACTTCTTATATCCTCTTTCCTCCAACCATCACTGGTTATTTTGCTTCCTAAGTAACAGAAGTCTTCTGAGATTCGGAGATATAGAATGCCAGTGAAATATTTCGCACAGCCGCCATGTTGGATTATTGAAACGTAATGAAATTTGTTGGGCACGGTCGGGGTCGGCCAGAATAGTACTATGACCTTACCGAATTTAATTGAAATCTATCCAGCCACTTAGATTTTATTAGTGGGAGTTGGGGGCTCACACACGGACACACACGGACAAAAGGTGATCTCATAAGCCTATTTTTTCATAAATAGAAATAGGCTAAAAACGAGATTTTAAAATTGACACTGGTGCCATTTCGTGGTTAAGAAAACAATTAAGTTTGATTGCTGTCACAGATTAGTTGACATTGAGAATCGTCTAAATATTTCGGAAGGTCACCATATTGGATTTTTATATGCATTGTAGACCATAGAGCCATGTACTATTAGATGATGATTATTGCGTAGGTGCATGTTCAAACGTTGGTTTCGATCGCATGATTAGGACACAAGAAATTAAACCTTAATTTTAAAATTTCGCACAGCCGCCATCTTGAAGTTATGTAAGCAATTGAGCTGAATAGGATGTCAGTGCATTACAAGGTGTATACCATTTGCTGTACCATGTGTGACGGCGCTCGGATGGTTTAAATGCGAGAAAAGTCCATTTAAATACAACAACTTCGCTTTGCCGCCATGTTCGTTTTGTAAAGAGATTTTTGAGAGTCCCATCGTTACACTTCTATTAGTGCTTTTTTCCACCATACAAAACGTCAAGGTGATATCTGTAATAGTTTCGGAGATATGAAATGCCGGTGAAATATTTCGCACAGTTGCCATGTTGGATTGGTGAGATGTATTAAATTTGAAGAGCAAAGTCGGGTCGGACAAAATAGTACAATGACCTTACCGAGTTTCGTTGAAATCGATCTAGCAGTTTAGATTTTATTAGGGAGGGGAGCGAGGCGACGGACACATGCAAACACACACATACGTACACACACATGGACTATATGTGATGTCATAGGCCTATCTTTCATAAATGTACATAGTAAAGGAAGCTTTTCAGTCGGTCAACACGGCTGAATAGCTTTCATTATTAGAATTAAGCATCACTGAAAAATGGCTTCTATCACTACTAAATGAAAATAGGCTAACAAGTAAACGAAAAGCAAGAACGGGAGTTTTAATTTAGAAAAGAAATACTATTATTGGTCATAAAGGAGCTAAAGTTCCGCTAACACGTACCTTGATGCTCGGTACAGTTAGGAGGCGAGTTCCGACTGTACCGTTCCATACGTAACGTTCCGCTAACACGTACCTTGATGTTCGGTACAGTTGGGAGTCGAGTTCCGACTGTAACGTTCCAGGGCTGTAACGTTTCACATGCTCGTACGGAGTTCCAAGTTACAGTTACGGAAAGATACCGCAAGCCAGCTTGGGGCCGCGGTATGGCATACACAGCGTTACGTAACGCATTTCAGTTCTGTTCCGGGTCCCTGACGATTAGTTTAGTCGTTTATTAATGTTAAGTTTTGACCAATTGAGTAGCCACAATTGAGATTTGGTAAAGATGGCGGCAAAATAAACATGACACTGAGGTGCCCTTTTCTAGTGCTACCTCTGGACAAAATTTCGTGTTTCAATTGAAAGGGGGGAGCACACATATACACACACACACAGACACACAATGTTTCTTGAAAAAAGTCCCTTAATACTAGCCACGTTCTTCCACTGGCAGTGGTCTGTAAGAAAATCGGGCATTTTTAGAGTTTTAATTTGTGTTTGAAATTTGTTGCAAATGATTATTTTATCATATTTTCATACATCATGTTACGGTATGTTGATTTAGGCGTTCAATTTTCCATCCTTCTTTATGGTGCACCATATAAGGTTTAATACCAAGGGACTTTTTAGTGTTACGCTATACATTTATCTTGTGTCTTTGATATTTATCAATTCATTCAAATCGGCTGATGTTGTTGTTTGAGTCTTCAGTCTTTTGACTGGTTTTATCCCGCTCTCCATGCCTCCCTGTCCTGAGCTAGGCGTTTCATCTCTACATAGCTACCACACCCTACATTCGAGGCAAACTAACATATTCTAATCTCGGTCTACCCCTACAGTTCTTGTCCTCGACCCTTCCTTCCATAACTAAGTTTGCTATTCCTGGGTGTCTTAGTATGTGTCCTACCAACCTATCTCTTCTCTTCATTAGCAGTCGCCAGAAACATCTCTCCTCTCCCACTCGCCTTAATAGCTCTTCGTTTGTAACCCTCTCTTCCCATCTGATCTTCATCATTCTCCTGTAACACCACATTTCAAACGCTTCAAATCTCGTCTTTTCTGCTGCACCAATAGTCCAATTTTCACTTCCATAGAGTGCCACGCTCGATGTCAACAGATTCCTTTTCTGTAGAAATGCCTTCCTTGTCTGAGCCAACCTATTTCTTATATCCTCTTTCCTCCAAGCATCACTGGTTATTTTGCTCCCTAAGTAACAGAAGTCTTCTGAGATTCGGAGATATAGAATGCCAGTGAAATATTTCGCACAGCCGCCATGTTGGATTATTGAAACGTAATAAAATTTGTTGGGCACGGTCGGGGTCGGCCAGAATAGTACTATGACCTTACCGAATTTAATTGAAATCTATCCAGCCACTTAGATTTTATTAGTGGGAGTTGGGGGCACACACACGGACACACACGGACAAAAGTTGATCTCATAAGCCTATTTTTTCATAAATAGAAATAGGCTAAGAACGAGATTTTAAAATTGACACTGGTGCCATTTCGTGGTTAAGAAAACAATTAAGTTTGATTGCTCTCACAGATTAGTTGACATTGAGAATCGTCTAAATATTTCGGAAGGTCACCATATTGGATTTTTATATGCATTGTAGACCATAGAGCCATGTACTATTAGATGATGATTATTGCGTAGGTGCATGTTCAAACGTTGGTTTCGATCGCATGATTAGGACACAAGAAATTAAACCTTAATTTTAAAATTTCGCACAGCCGCCATCTTGAAGTTATGTAAGCAATTGAGCTGAATAGGATGTCAGTGCATTACAAGGTGTATACCATTTGCTGTACCATGTGTGACGGCGCTCGGATGGTTTAAATGCGAGAAAAGTCTATTTAAATACAACAACTTCGCTTTGCCGCCATGTTCGTTTTGTAAAGAGATGTTTGAGAGTCCCATCGTTACACTTCTATTAGTGCTTTTTTCACCATACAAAACGTCTCTATTTTTTTATAAAAAAAAACAACCCCTGGCACTATCCAGCCCATGACGGGCTAAGGCCGACCAAGCGACCGCTGCCCAGCCATTTGGCCTGCAGATATTGGGGTGACGCGTGATCAGCGCGTCGGGTCCCCTCGGCCGTTAATCTTGGTATTCGTGATCGGGGCGCTGTCTCACTGTCAGATAGCTACTCAATTGTCCTCACGAGGCTGAGTGCACCCCGTTCCAACCCTCACGTCAGTTTTAAAATCCCTGACGGAGCCGGGGATCGAACCCGGGGCCTCCGGGTGAGAGGCAGGCGCGCTACCCCAAAGCCGACAGCTTTTAACTATGCACACGTTTAGTACCTTAAATTTTAGATTAATTTGGAGTAACTTATATAGACAGTTCTACCAACATGATTCTAAGCCTGCTGATAGCACCAAATTTTAAATACATGTAACTCCTATACTATCAGTTGGATTTCAACCAAATTTCGCATGTGCTATATGTACCATAACAAATATGACTATGCTTATTCTTAAGTGGAATCAGGACTGCTAACTGTTAATAAATGCTGTCTATATATTTTTTCCCTAATATCAATAAATCAGAAAATATGCAAGCCAACAGCTGCATAATTTGCACACGTATAGCACCTGGCATTCTAGATAAATTTGGAGTAATCAATATAAGACAGTGCTACCAACATGATTCTATGCCTGCAGATAGGTTCAATTTTAAAAAACATGTAACTTGTATACTAAAAATGGATTTCATCCATAATTGGCACAACAAGATATCATAATATTTCAGATCATTTCTGACCAGCACACGCATGACATTGTTGCCAAACATGCTTTTACGCGTGCTGATAAATCCAGAGTCTAACTGCATGTTAAGTTCATTGGAATTCAACCAAATTGTGTATTCTGTACCTTAAGAGATGGAACGAAGATGTATATATTAAGTCGCCAGAGCTGCCAACAGTACTGCTCTATTAGGCTACATTATACCAGGTATATTTCGAACTAATTAGACATTTCGACATTAACAACTTAATTTCGTCATTATTCTAGATAGGTTCATATACACTAGTTTAATCATTGGTATGAAACTTAATTTTAGGAAAAGTAGGCTCTTTAGTTCGTCACGGAACTTCTTGTTAGGGTTTTAATATGTGTTTGAAATTTGTTGCAGATGATTATTTTATCATATTTTCATACATCATGTTGCGGTATGTTGATTTAGGCGTTCAATTTTCAATCCTTCTTTATGATGCACCATATAAGGTTTAATACCAAGCGACTTTTTAGTGTTACGCTGCCGGTATACATTTATCTTGTGTCTTTGATATTTATCAATTCATTCATATCGGCTGATGTTGTTGTTTGAGTCTTCAGTCTTTTGACTGGTTTTATCCCGCTCTCCATGCCTCCCTGTCCTGAGCTAGGCGTTTCATCTCTACCCAGCTACCACACCCTACATTCGAGGCAAACTGTTTAACATATTCTAATCTCGGTCTACCCCTACAGTTCTTGTCCTCGACCTTTCCTTCCATAACTAAGTTTGCTATTCCTGGGTGTCTTAGTATGTGTCCTACCAACCTATCTCTTCTCTTCATTAGCAGTCGCCAGAAACATCTCTCCTCTCCCACTCGCCTTAATAGCTCTTCGTTTGTAACCCTCTCTTCCCATCTGATCTTCATCATTCTTCTGTAACACCACATTTCAAACGCTTCAAATCTCGTCTTTTCTGCTGCACCAATAGTCCAATTTTCACTTCCATAGAGTGCCACGCTCGATGTCAACAGATTCCTTTTCTGTAGAAATGCCTTCCTTGCCTGAGCCAACCTACTTCTTATATCCTCTTTCCTCCAACCATCACTGGTTATTTTGCTTCCTAAGTAACAGAAGTCTTCTGAGATTCGGAGATATAGAATGCCAGTGAAATATTTCGCACAGCCGCCATGTTGGATTATTGAAACGTAATGAAATTTGTTGGGCACGGTCGGGGTCGGCCAGAATAGTACTATGACCTTACCGAATTTAATTGAAATCTATCCAGCCACTTAGATTTTATTAGTGGGAGTTGGGGGCTCACACACGGACACACACGGACAAAAGGTGATCTCATAAGCCTATTTTTTCATAAATAGAAATAGGCTAAAAACGAGATTTTAAAATTGACACTGGTGCCATTTCGTGGTTAAGAAAACAATTAAGTTTGATTGCTGTCACAGATTAGTTGACATTGAGAATCGTCTAAATATTTCGGAAGGTCACCATATTGGATTTTTATATGCATTGTAGACCATAGAGCCATGTACTATTAGATGATGATTATTGCGTAGGTGCATGTTCAAACGTTGGTTTCGATCGCATGATTAGGACACAAGAAATTAAACCTTAATTTTAAAATTTCGCACAGCCGCCATCTTGAAGTTATGTAAGCAATTGAGCTGAATAGGATGTCAGTGCATTACAAGGTGTATACCATTTGCTGTACCATGTGTGACGGCGCTCGGATGGTTTAAATGCGAGAAAAGTCCATTTAAATACAACAACTTCGCTTTGCCGCCATGTTCGTTTTGTAAAGAGATTTTTGAGAGTCCCATCGTTACACTTCTATTAGTGCTTTTTTCCACCATACAAAACGTCAAGGTGATATCTGTAATAGTTTCGGAGATATGAAATGCCGGTGAAATATTTCGCACAGTTGCCATGTTGGATTGGTGAGATGTATTAAATTTGAAGAGCAAAGTCGGGTCGGACAAAATAGTACAATGACCTTACCGAGTTTCGTTGAAATCGATCTAGCAGTTTAGATTTTATTAGGGAGGGGAGCGAGGCGACGGACACATGCAAACACACACATACGTACACACACATGGACTATATGTGATGTCATAGGCCTATCTTTCATAAATGTACATAGTAAAGGAAGCTTTTCAGTCGGTCAACACGGCTGAATAGCTTTCATTATTAGAATTAAGCATCACTGAAAAATGGCTTCTATCACTACTAAATGAAAATAGGCTAACAAGTAAACGAAAAGCAAGAACGGGAGTTTTAATTTAGAAAAGAAATACTATTATTGGTCATAAAGGAGCTAAAGTTCCGCTAACACGTACCTTGATGCTCGGTACAGTTAGGAGGCGAGTTCCGACTGTACCGTTCCATACGTAACGTTCCGCTAACACGTACCTTGATGTTCGGTACAGTTGGGAGTCGAGTTCCGACTGTAACGTTCCAGGGCTGTAACGTTTCACATGCTCGTACGGAGTTCCAAGTTACAGTTACGGAAAGATACCGCAAGCCAGCTTGGGGCCGCGGTATGGCATACACAGCGTTACGTAACGCATTTCAGTTCTGTTCCGGGTCCCTGACGATTAGTTTAGTCGTTTATTAATGTTAAGTTTTGACCAATTGAGTAGCCACAATTGAGATTTGGTAAAGATGGTGGCAAAATAAACATGACACTGAGGTGCCCTTTTCTAGTGCTACCTCTGGACAAAATTTCGTGTTTCAATTGAAAGGGGGGAGCACACATATACACACACAGACACACAATGTTTCTTGAAAAAAGTCCCTTAATACTAGCCACGTTCTTCCACTGGCAGTGGTCTGTAAGAAAATCGGGCATTTTTAGAGTTTTAATTTGTGTTAGAAATTTGTTGCAAATGATTATTTTATCATATTTTCATACATCATGTTACGGTATGTTGATTTAGGCGTTCAATTTTCCATCCTTCTTTATGGTGCACCATATAAGGTTTAATACCAAGGGACTTTTTAGTGTTACGCTATACATTTATCTTGTGTCTTTGATATTTATCAATTCATTCATATCGGCTGATGTTGTTGTTTGAGTCTTCAGTCTTTTGACTGGTTTTATCCCGCTCTCCATGCCTCCCTGTCCTGAGCTAGGCGTTTCATCTCTACATAGCTACCACATCCTACATTCGAGGCAAACTAACATATTCTAATCTCGGTCTACCCCTACAGTTCTTGTCCTCGACCCTTCCTTCCATAACTAAGTTTGCTATTCCTGGGTGTCTTAGTAAGTGTCCTACCAACCTATCTTTTCTCTTCATTAGCAGTCGCCAGAAACATCTCTCCTCTCCCACTCGTCTTCATACCTCTTCGTTTGTAACCCTATCTACCCATCTGATCTTCATCATTCTCCTGTAACACCACCTTTCAAACGCTTCAAATCTCCTCTTTTCTGCTGCACCAATAGTCCAATTTTCACTTCCATAGAGCCCACGCTCGATGCCAACAGATTTCTTTTCTGTAGAAATGCTTTTCTTGCCTGATCCAACCTACTTTTATATCCTCTTTCCTCCAACCATCACTGGTTATTTTGCTTCCTAAGTAGCTTAACAGAAGTCTTCTGAGATTCGGAGATATAGAATGCCAGTGAAATATTTCGCACAGCCGCCATGTTGGATTGTTGAAACGTAATAAAATTTGTAGGGCACGGTCGGGGTCGGCCGGAATAGTACTATGACCTTACCGAATTTAATTGAAATCTATCCAGCCACTTATATGTTATTAGTGGGCGGGGGGGGGGGGGGGCACACACACGGACGTACACACTCGGATGAAAGGTGATCCCATAAGCCTATTTTTTCATAAATAGAAATAGGCTAAAAGCGAGATTTTAAAATTTGACGCTGGCGCCATTTCGTGGTTAAAAAACAATTAAATTTGATTGCTGTCACAGATTAATTGACATTGAGAATCGTCTAAATATTTCCGATGGCCACCATATTGGATTTGTATATACTTTGTAGGCCATAGAGCTATGTACTATTAGATGATTATTGCGTAGGTTCACTGATCAAACGTTGGTTTCGATCGCATGATTAGGACACAAGAAATTAAACCTTAATTTTAAAATTTCGCACAGCCGCCATCTTGATGTTATGTAAACAATTGAGCTGAATAGGATGTCAGTGCATTACAAGGTGTATACCATTTGCTGTACCATGTGTGACGGCGCTCGTTTGGTTTAAATGCGAGAAAAGGCTATTTAAATACAACAACTTCGCTTGGCCGCCATGTTCGTTTTGTAAAGAGGTTTTTGAGAGTCTCATCGTTACACTTCCATTAGTGCTTTTTTCCTTCATACAAAACGTCAGGATGATATCTGTAATAGTTTCGGAGATATGGAATGCCGGTGAAATATTTCGCACAGTTGCCATGTTGGGTTGGTGAGATGTAATAAAATTTGAAGAGCACAGTCGGAGTTGGACAAAATAGTACTATGACCTTACCGAGTTTCGTTGAAATCGCTCCAGCAGTTTAGATCAGGCGCGGATTCAAGTGGGGGGTCACGGGGGTCATGAAACCCTCCACCCAAACGGAGACCAAATTTTTTTGCAAACTCAAAAAACGAAAACACAATTACCAGACAAATAAAACTTAACGAATTTTAACTGAAAAACAGATTTTTTTCATTTTATTCAATACTGAATTATCTTTATTGGAATTATTATGTTCTGTTACAACTGTACATATTTACAACTTCTAACCTCTTGTATAAAAACTATTAGTTATACAACAAAATCAACTCGTCTATTTTGTTTAGCAAACCTTGTGATTACCGAATCGATGTTTATAGTGATGTCACGATGAATGTGCAGCAATGCACGGATAGAAAACTGGGGCTTTTTTCGCACCAAAAATTTTTGCCGACGTCCAAACTGCAAGCTTGGTTGGCAATTTAAGCTGTGACTTTCTCCCTTTTTCGGTACCAACTCGACTTGCCGAAACTGTTACGTACCTTGATCCTTTTCTCGAAGCTCGATGTAAAAGTCGCAAAACACGCCGTTGCAATTTGTACGAATATTTTTGGTGCGCTAAACGCATCAAATTTCTATCCATGAAGCTTGCAAAAAAATTGGTCTGGTTTTGTACGTTTGGTTATTTTGTGATTGCGTTTTTAGTGATACCATTTTTCTTAACAATTTCGATTCTCTGACCCCCCCCCACCGCCCCCCCCCCAAGACAAACTCTAGATCGATTCGCTGACCCCCCCCCCCCCAAAACCAAACTCTAGATCCGCGCCTGGTTTAGATTTTATTAGGGAGGGGAGCGAGGCGACGGACACATGCAAACACACACATTCGTACACACACACGGACTATATGTGATGTCATAGGTCTATCTTTCATAAATGTAAATAATAAATGAAGCTTTTCAGTCGGTCAACACGACTGAATAGCCTTCATTATTAGAATTAAGCATCACTGAAAAATGGCTTCTATCACTATTAAATGAAAATAGGCTAACATGTAAACGAAAAGCAAGAACGGGAGGTTTAATTTAGAAAAGAAATACTATTATTTGTCACAAAGGAGCTAAAGTTTGCTGTGTAGGTTACACTCTGCCTTATATGGCAACACTGCGAGAAGGTGAGTTGGATTCCCATCTAAGCCATCTTAGATTGGTTTTCCGTGGTTTCCCACTTCTACTCCAGGAAAATGCGTGGATAGTTCCTAAGTCAAGGCCACGGCCTACTCCTTCCCAAGCCATGCCATCATTACAAATACACACGTTACTACAGACATCACAATAACAGAGTTTAGACCTATCAGACAAATTCCATAAAAACCTCAACTACATGGACCGATGAACAATAACCTAGTTCCAAACCTCTATTTGGAGCAACAATAAATATTTCGAATCAATGGGATCCATCGTATTGTTTTCAGGAAACATATTTCTAACGTAGGCAGTGTAACCAGTATGACCGCGATCGAAACGAGCAACGTGCCTTGCCCTGTCTGATGCGGCACGCACTCAGACTGAAATCAGTATTTTTATTTTTATTTTTATTGATATTTCAAGAAGTAATTATCCTATGTTTGAATAAATAATTTGCCTGGAATTGCATATGGCATCGTTCAAACTGGGATAGTTGTTGACGCAGAAAAAAGGATCTTTTCATCAGTGTTCTAGGTAGGACAGTAGATACTGAAAAATATCCTTAGGCTAGATAGAGTATTTCGATATCATGAAAGAAATGCCCCTAGATTAGATAACAGGTATGTAATTGATGTAGTTGTTGTGTAATTAGGCTATTATGTGACAGTTTGTAACAACCAGCGTAACAGTGTAATTAACGCAGTGTTACAATTGCCGTGGTAACTAAATAGACTGTGTAATAGCCGTAATAGTCTACGTAAAAATTCGGTGTAATAGCCATAATGGTTTTAATAGCTAATGGACAATAGTACCGGTAACAGTCCTGTAATAGTCTGTAGGCCTACATACATTTTGGGAAATGCTGCTGTACTGTTACAGGCTCTGTACCGTTCCACTTTCCGTTGGAACATGAGAACCTGGAACGTTACGCATAGATACCGGGTGGCTGGTTGGTATAACCTGGAACGGTACACAGTGTAACCGGGTACTGGTGGAAACGTTACTCTATTTCGATAACCAAGAACGGTACGCAGAGTAACTTTCCAACTGGTAACGCTGAGGAATCGTTCCAGTCATGTAACGTTACATACGTAACGTTCCGCTAACACGTACCTTGATGCTCGGTACAGTTGGGAGTAGAGTTCCGACTGTACCGTTCCAGCGCTGTAACGTTCCACAAGCTCGTACTGAGTTCCAAGTTACAGTTCCGGAACGATACCGCAAGCCAGCTCGGGGCCGCGGTATGGCATACGTAACGTAACGTGGAACACAGCGTTACGTAACGCATTTCAGTTCTGTTCCGGGTCCCTGACCAACACCATGTTGAATACACCATTTCACCCAACACCGTCCAAAAGGACACGTCAAACTCAGAAATTGAAAGTGTCCAAAAGTTAAACGTAATCAAGATTCTTGATGTCGGAAAGGTTACAAAAGTGAACCGTGGGACATTTTGCATGCAACAGTATCCAAAGCATCAAATTCAAAAACATGCTTGTAACAAAAAATACACATTGAAAAATTATTATGAAATCTGAATATCTTGTCCACAGCAACCATTGAGCTCTTCAGCCATCCCACAGATTAAAAGCATGACGTCGCGCACTTGAGTCCACACGGAACGACATTTGTCGACACGACTGCCATTACGTACCATCTTTTGTTTCAATGTATAAAGGATCTGACTGTTGCCATGTCTAATCAACCTTCCGTGCACTACAGGGTCGCCGGGAAATCATAGGGAGAGTCGACAGAAGACCGCGTCAAGTGTTGAACGTTTAGTTAATTTCATCATCATCATCATCATCATCACCATCATCATTTATTGAACAATTAATTCCAACGAGCCAGAGGCTCTTACATAGGAATTGTACAATACAAATTTATTGGCGTCTACTACAATTTTATATACATATATACCTTACATACACATTTGCTGCGTGATTAAGTTAATTTTCGACAATGATACTAGAACTAACACTGTAATTAGCTTACCAAAAGAAAATGTACAATGTAAATAACATAAGAATAAAAAGTAAAATAATAATTAAATAATATTTACAAATCACTCTTTCACCCGAAAAGCTAAAAAGACCACTGGAAAAAAATGGACGAAGGAACGTGAGAAGGGGCATAGCGAGTTCATGAGGAGATTTTGGGAGGAGAAGAAGAGGAAAGCTCCATCAACCCGAGTCAACAAGTTCAAGCGCGCTCCCTAAGTGGGCAAAACGAAGAAAGAAGAAGAATTAAATAATAATTAAAATAATAAGTTTATCAATGCAGAGTGAAATGAGACATGATGATTCTCTAAATTTGGCTACCTACTTTATTTGGTACCGATTCCAAAGTAGTCTCTTTAATTTAAATTTGAAAGTCGACAGATTGGAAATTGATTTTAAATCGTTTGGAAGATGGTTGTAAGATTGAATGGCTGAGAACTTAAAGCTACAGTTACCAAATTTATACGAGCGGATTTGAAAGAGAGCGAAGTCATCTGCTTATCGCGTGTTATAAGTATGAATGTCTGAATTTAGGGTGTAGTCACTGTTATGCAGCACATTGTTTTGCTTAATTCTGTGTATTAGTATTGCTGACCTTAATTCTGCACACATTGACATTGGCATTATTTTACTCTTGGCATATAAATCTCGACTGTGTGTATTAAAGGGTAGGTTATATGTATTTTTATCGCTCTATTTTGTATTACCATAAGTTCATGCAGGGCTGTCTTTTTACACTGAGTCCAAATTACATTTAGACTCTGCAAGTGACTGTGTACGAGTGAGTAATATACTGTGATTAGAAGCTTTCTAGGGATTAAGTATCTCAATTTTCTCAACAGCCCAGATGCCGGAGCTATCTTCTTCGCAATATAATGAACGTGTGCTACCCAGCTTAGATGTTTATCAATGATTAGCCCCAAATATTTAGAATGTTCGACCTCGTTTATTATTGTGTTGTTGCTATATATATGATTATGTTCAATAATTTTCATACTGGGTTTTGTCATTATCATATATTTTGTTTTCGTGACGTTCATAGTCAATTTATTAATATTGAGCCACTTGGCTATTGCGTTTAAGTCTTCTTGCATATTATTGATTATTGTGCCCACTTTGCTACCAGTATAGAAAACATTCGTATCATCAGCGTAAAGCATTATTTGACCTTTTAAATTAACTTTACTTAAATCATTTATATATATTAGAAACAGCGTAGGGCCCAAAATAGACCCTTGAGGAACCCCACACGATACAGCCTTTTCCGCACTTTGATAGCCATTCATGGCAACATATTGCTTTCTTCCACTAAGGTAGCTATGGAACCACTCCAATGCAACGCCTCGAATTCCAGCATTCTCTAATTTTGATAATAGAATTTCGTGATTTACTGTGTCAAAAGCGTTAGCGAGATCAATGAATAACCCAGCTGCTATTTCGTTGCGGTCAATGCTTTCCTGAAGCATTGAAATAAGATCAGTAATAGCCAGTTCTGTACTGGAGTTCGCAACAAAACTGTATTGAATTTGAACTGTATTGTGGCGGGCGTCGCTTTGTATGTTATTAGCCACGTCGCTGTATATCTTGTGTGGCACTTATAGACGATATATTCAGATTTGGTAATATTATTTCAATGTGTATTCATGCTATCAGCACGTTTTTTGATTTGATGTTGTGTATCAAATGTCTTGCGGTTCAGATTCCGAAATCCTGTTAAGGCAGTATGTCCTTGTGTCTTGAATATACTCATCTATTGGACACTTATGTGGATTATACCTCAAATACCCTAGTATTACAATTTCATTTGAATCATTTCCCGAAACCAATTATTAAAATCATTTCCAGGAATATTAGATTTAGAGACTGAACGTAGAATCTGGGTATTAAGGGTTAATAGAAAACAAGTGACCCTCAACAGATGTGCTGTAGGCAACGTGGAATATTTGCTTCATGAACAGGCTGTTTTTCTCTGTTACAGGTTTTTTCGACCAACACTGTACATTGTCCTTCTGTTAGCACTGATAGGCTACCTTGTGTGGGATACGGCGGATGATCGCGAAAGGCTAAAGTCATTCATGGGCCTGGTGGTCTTTATGTTACTAGGATATATATTTTCGAAACACCCAGGCAAGGTAAGTAAATCTTGTCAAATGCAAACAAGTATGATGAAACATTGTTTGTACGTTAAGATGAACTGGAATGGATAACTTAAACAAGCTGAGCCTTAAACCTACTCTTTGATTTATATCATTGTCGTTAAAGACGCGCTGTGCATGGACCTTACATAATACCGTGCAAGAAATTGTATAATTGTCATTTTGAACTTATTTTAAGACTTGGTGACATTTGCAAAACTTACATAATCTAAAATAACCTTTAGTAATTGTCTTACCTGTTTCTACAATAAGTTGCTCTATATCCAATTTATGCCACTTAGTGTTGAGCAGATGCAAGGAGCGTGTCTTAGGATTCCATTTTACCATTTAAAGACCACACATAAAGGTTGTGTCTTGTCCATTTTATTGTTTTGGTTAACATTATGGGCTCACATTTCCTGTGTCAGGATATTTACTGGCTCGTTAAAGATCAATTTCAGAGCAACACGGTATCTTTGAAATCGCAGCAGTTAAGAAGGCCGTTAATGGCATGGCATGGCATTCAATTATCCTATTGTTTCTTCAGAAGAGGGATTTGAACATTTGAGACCAATGAAAAGTAACTCAAGTCCGCCTAATTCGTGGGTAGTTTCTGTTCCTTTGGTTCACTGAAAGCAGTTCGCAAGTGGGTAGGCTCCCTTTTCCACCTGCTTTCAGCGCTGAATCCGGACGTGAAGGAAGCTCGGAACTTATGTACAGATTTTACCATGTTTGTTTGTAAACAAAATAGAGAATGAGTTTAGTAATATTACTGTATTTGGCATAGATCTACCCTTTAACGTCTGATCACACTGTTAAATACTTTGTAAAACATACTTAACACAGCATTTTGAAATATTATTTGTTCCACAGCTGACATTGAAGTATCATGAGATCTACATACAATCCATCCAGATTTCTCTCAGGAAATTAAAAAAAGTCAAGAAGTGGTTTAATCCGAGACGTATGCATGCCTAACGTATCAAAGAGAAATATTTGGGAATCAAAATAGATTGAAGATACTGTATGTGTTAATGTGCTGTATTACACTGTCAAAATTTCTATTAAAATGACACCCTGTCCAATTCGAACTGCTCACCATTTTGCAAACAAAACTGCCGTAAATATGTGTAGCACTGTCTCCTTAATAGTTAACTAGCCTACCGGTATCTGGATGCTGAATGTTCCAAACACAGAACAAGTATGAAGATGAGGGAAGAGCCAGATTCACTCGCTCGCCCGCGCCAGCCAATGGAATAGCGCAGCGTTGTCCAGCGCTAGGCTCGCTATGCCATTCAAAATCTTTATTTCTTCGCGCTCACAAAAACCTTCAATTGTTTTGATGATGCTATATGACAGAGCTAAAATTTTGAAGCTGACTGTTCAAACCTAGGGTGATACCAACAGACCTTGAACTCAAGGGATAATATCAATTTCTGCTTATTTTACGTAGAGTAAGAACGTTTAGAAGATGCAGAAATGTATAGGTTCCCTGGGGAAGGATACGAAGATTTTTTGTGAAAATGCAAGCTAGGGCGACAGAATCACGGTATCAAGTCAGTATGGAGGTTTAAGATGTGCTGTTAGTCGCCGCAGACAAAGGGATAACATTAAAATAAATAGCAGAGATAATTTTTAAAAGAGTACTTGACCCACGGGCAGACGCGTGTAAGTCATGCGACCACCTTTAACCAATATCATAATTAGGCCAACTTTTTGCCGCTAATTAAACCAGTCTGGTTGATTGCATCTACAAGCCATGAGGAGGACACACTTGGCAAAGCTTAAGGAGAATATTGTAGTAAAATTGTACATATTTTTATCCTTAATGAAGAAAGCCTAATTATGGAGTAATTAGTGAAACCAGTGAAGGCGGGAACTTAACCGCCGAAATCATTTGAAAGGGACACTAAAGGAGCACCAAGTAAACTTTGGAGCGAGATGCGTTGATGACTTCTATTTTTACTACCATCGACGCTCATCGACGTCCAAAGAAGTGTGGGAGTTTTATATTTGTTTGACGGGCGATGACCACGACAAGTTCGCAAGTAATTTTGAGGGCCCCGGTAAAAGATTTTTAAATGAGTTTAGACTTAGGAACATTTCATCAATACGCGAGTGCGGGCACTAGAGAATTGTGATACGGCGAGGCACTGGTTAATTTTTCGCCAGTATAAAATTGAACCACGGTGATATGGACTTGACATATTATTTTAGACGAATTGAACTTAGTTTATACGCACTTCGAAAACATTACCAACGTTGGATTTGTGATGTTTCTATTAGTGACACATTATAAGGAGTATTCTACGAGAGTTTAACTTTAAATGTTTTTCAACGCAATATGTTATTGACGTTAAGTCAGTGGAATAGTAACTGGGGCAACTATTCTTTCATTGGGAGGGGGAAGTTGAATGAAACAGTGGGGTAGGTAGAATGAAACAAATTGCCAGGGGACAATTTCAACCCTTTGCCTTTTGACGTTGGAAAATTCAAGGAGTAGGCAAGAAAGCACCAGCTCAGGAGACTGTGATGTACGGAGCATGAGTTAATGGATAAAGGAAAGTGTAAATTATTATTATGATTATTGATGTGTAACATCTTTCCGCTCGGTTGCTGGATAGTTTTGTGGGAGTGATTTTGAAAATTGGGGACGGAAGTGGATCGGAACGATCGAGCTGGCAGTGGTGGATCGAACGGAAGTATGCACTGCCCGCTCGATCGATCGAACGGAAGTGTACTAGCTGGCAGTGGTGGAAAACGGAAGTATGCACTGCCCGCTCGATCAATCGAACGAAAGTGTACTAGCTGGCAGTGGTGGAAAACGGAAGTAAGCACTGCCCGCTCGATCGATCGAACGGAAGTGTACTAGCTGGCAGTGGTCGAACGAACGGAAGTATAAGATGCACTGCCAACTCGATCGATCGATCCAGTGGGCAGTGGTAAGGCCCAGCTGGCAGTGGTACGAGAAACAATGAGCGCGCGGTGTCGGAAATTGATACCATGACGTACTCTCGGCCATGTGTAATGTATATGACATACCGAACGGAAAACGCTCATGCGAACTCTGGTGTCAAGTGATTGAAACAAATGACATGGTACATGTTCGAAGTCTTCGTATCAGTATTTACATGGTAAAATGCCTTAATATCAAACATTGTAAGTAGTCGGCATTGCCGGTATTATGTTTCTGCACAATGGTTATTCAAATATTAACCCACATAACGGTAATGCAGTCATCAATATAATATAATCGTTGTGGTTATACGAGAATTGAGCAAGCCTTCGTGAACTATTACTGAATACATTCTCTTTATTTACAAGAGGGCCTATTCATAAGGCATTTTAAACTCAATTTCACGCAGGAACATTATCGAAACAAGCGAAATATAAATTAAACTTAATTCCGCAATGCAGTATTATTGGAACGTGGAAATAAGTTACCATCTTGTGCACAAAATTTGCGTAGTCGAAATAGCCGTGGGGTTAGTGCTTATGACTGTGAATCAAGAGATCTTGGGTTCGAATCCCGGACGGGGTAGATATTTTTGCTACCAGATTATCATTTTAAACGATATTTATCATATAAATATGACTCATTTTAACAGAATCCATATGAAATTACGTGTTGGATTGTGAATGAAGAGGACCTGTTTATAAGGAATTCAAGGTTATGAGCGGTGTCGCGTCTATTAATCTAGTTGATCCATATCGTATTCTTTATTTAGGCTAGTGCTGGTGGAAGCTACAAATCATCTAATAAAATGAGTTCCGTATTATAAACTACAATATCTGTAAAACACTCCCTTTTACAATAGATTAATATTTGTGCCAATCTATATATATAAAAATCAATCTTACTTGATAGTTTGTCTGTGGGTGTGTATGTCTCCTATGCGTTCATATACCATTCGTCCGATTGCGATGAAACTTGGGTGAGATGTTGAGTACACTCCAAGGAAGGTTTCTGACTTAGTAAATCCATTTTACAATAGGTAGCGCACGCGTAGATTCAACAAATGAGCGACGATGCGCGAAGCATTTCAACAAAGTCCCGTATGTGTTCATATACCATTCGTCCGATTGCGATGAAACTTGGGTGAGATGTTGAGTACACTCCAAGGATGGTTTCTGACTTAGTAAATCCATTTTACAATAGGTAGCGCACGCGTAGATTCAACAATTGAGCGACGATGCGCGAAGCATTTCAACAAAGTCCCGTATGTGTTCATATACCATTCGTCCGATAGCGATGAAACTTGGGTGAGATGTTGAGTACACTCCAAGGAAGGTTTCTGACTTAGTAAATCCATTTTACAATAGGTAGCGCACGCGTAGATTCAACAAATGAGCGACGATGCGCGAAGCATTTCAACAAAGTCCCGTATGTGTTCATATACCATTCGTCCGATTGCGATGAAACTTGGGTGAGATGTTGAGTACACTCAAAGGATGGTTTCTGACTTAAAAAATCCATTTTACAATAGGTAGCGCACGCGTTGATTCAACAAATGAGCGACGATGCGCGAAGCATTTCAACAAAGTCCCGTATGTGTTCATATACCATTCGTCCGATAGCGATGAAACTTGGGTGAGATGTTGAGTACACTCCAAGGAAGGTTTCTGACTTAGTAAATCCATTTTACAATAGGTAGCGCACGCGTAGATTCAACAAATGAGCGACGATGCGCGAAGCATTTCAACAAAGTACCGTATGTGTTCATATACCATTCGTCCGATTGCGATGAAACTTGGGTGAGATGTTGAGTACACTCCAAGGATGGTTTCTGACTTAGTAAATCCATTTTACAATAGGTAGCGCACGCGTAGATTCAACAAATGAGCGACGATGCGCGAAGCATTTCAACAAAGTCCCGTATGTGTTCATATACCATTCGTCCGATTGCGATGAAACTTGGGTGAGATGTTGAGTACACTCCAAGGATGGTTTCTGACTTAGTAAATCCATTTTACAATAGGTAGCGCACGCGTAGATTCAACAAATGAGCGACGATGCGCGAAGCATTTCAACAAAGTCCCGTATGTGTTCATATACCATTCGTCCGATAGCGATGAAACTTGGGTGAGATGTTGAGTACACTCCAAGGAAGGTTTCTGACTTAGTAAATCCATTTTACAATAGGTAGCGCACGCGTAGATTCAACAAATGAGCGACGATGCGCGAAGCATTTCAACAAAGTCCCGTATGTGTTCATATACCATTCGTCCGATTGCGATGAAACTTGGGTGAGATGTTGAGTACACTCCAAGGATGGTTTGTGACTTAGTCAATCCATTTTACAATAGGTAGCGCACGCGTAGATTCAACAAATGAGCGACGATGCGCGAAGCATTTCAACAAAGTCCCGTATGTGTTCATATACCATTCGTCCGATAGCGATGAAACTTGGGTGAGATGTTGAGTACACTCCAAGGAAGGTTTCTGACTTAGTAAATCCATTTTACAATAGGTAGCGCACGCGTAGATTCAACAAATGAGCGACGATGCGCGAAGCATTTCAACAAAGTACCGTATGTGTTCATATACCATTCGTCCGATTGCGATGAAACTTGGGTGAGATGTTGAGTACACTCCAAGGAAGGTTTCTGACTTAGTAAATCCATTTTACAATAGGTAGCGCACGCGTAGATTCAACAAATGAGCGACGATGCGCGAAGCATTTCAACAAAGTCCCGTATGTGTTCATATACCATTCGTCCGATAGCGATGAAACTTGGGTGAGATGTTGAGTACACTCCAAGGAAGGTTTCTGACTTAGTAAATCCATTTTACAATAGGTAGCGCACGCGTAGATTCAACAAATGAGCGACGATGCGCGAAGCATTTCAACAAAGTCCCGTATGTGTTCATATACCATTCGTCCGATTGCGATGAAACTTGGGTGAGATGTTGAGTACACTCCAAGGATGGTTTGTGACTTAGTCAGTCCATTTTACAATAGGTAGCGCACGCGTAGATTCAACAAATGAGCGACGATGCGCGAAGCATTTCAACAAAGTCCCGTATGTGTTCATATACCATTCGTCCGATAGCGATGAAACTTGGGTGAGATGTTGAGTACACTCCAAGGAAGGTTTCTGACTTAGTAAATCCATTTTACAATAGGTAGCGCACGCGTAGATTCAACAAATGAGCGACGATGCGCGAAGCATTTCAACAAAGTCCCGTATGCATTCATATACCATTCGTCCGATAGCGATGAAACTTGGGTGAGATGTTGAGTACACTCCAAGGAAGGTTTCTGACTTAGTAAATCCATTTTACAATAGGTAGCGCACGCGTAGATTCAACAAATGAGCGACGATGCGCGAAGCATTTCAACAAAGTCCCGAATGCATTCATATACCATTCGTCCGATAGCTATGAAACTTGCGTAAAATGTTGTGTACACTGCAGGGAAATTTTCTGGCTTAGTACATCCACTTTACAATAGGCAGCGCACGATTAGATTCAACAAATGAGGTACGACGCGCGAAGCATTTCAACAAAGTCACGTTTGCGTTCATATACCATTCGTCCGATAGCGATGAAACTAGGCTGAGATTTTGTGTGCACTCCAGGGAAGGTTTCTAGCTTAGTAAATCCCTTTAAAAATAGGTAGAGCACGAGTAGAATCAACAAATGAGCAACGGCGCGCGAAGCGTTTCAACAAAGTCCCATTTAATTGCATATACCATTCATCCGATAGCGATGAAACTTGGGTGAGATGCTGTGTACACTCCAGGGAAGGTTTCTGGCTTAGTACATACATTTTACAATAGGTAGCGCACCAGTAGATTCAACAAATGAGCGATGACACGCGAAGCGTTTCAACAAAGTCCTGTATAAAGTCATATACCATTCGTCTGATAGTGATAAATGTTTGGTGAATTGTTGTGTACACTCCAGGAAAGGTTTCTGGCTAAGTAAATCCATTTTACAATACGAAGCGCACGTTTATGTTCAACAAATGAGTGACTACGCGCGACGCGTTTCGACAACGTCCCGTATACGTTCACATACCATTCATCCGATTGCGATGAAACTTGGGTGAGATGTTGTGTACACTCCAGGGAAGGTTTCTGGCTGAGTACATCCATATTACAATATGTAGCGCAAGAGTAGAATCAACAAATGAGCGACGACACGCGAAGCGTTTCAACCAAGTCCCGTATGCATACATGTACCATTCGTCCGTACCTATGAAACTTGGGTGAGATGTTGTGTACACGTCATGGAAAATTTCTGGCTTAGTAAATCCCCTATACAATATGCAGCGCACAAGTTGATTCAACAAATGAGGGACGACGCGCGAAGCGTTTCAACAAAGTCCCGTATAAGGTCATATACCATTCTGCCGTTAGCGGTGAAACTTGGGTGAAATATGGTTGACACTCCAAGGAAGGTTTCTGGCTTAGTAAATACATTTCACAGTAGGTAGCACACGAGTAGATTCGACAAATGAACGACGATAGCGATGAAACTTGGGTGAGATGTTGTGGACACTTACGTGACGGTTTCTAACTTAGTAAATACATTTTACAGTAGGTAGCGCACGAGTAGATTCAACAAATGAGTGACGGAGTGCGAATCGTTTAAACAAAATCAGGTATGCGTTCATATACTATTCATCCGATTGCGATGAAACATTGATCAGTTATTTTGTACCCGCCAGGGAAGGGGACTTAGTAAATCCATTTCACAATAAGTAGCGCAAGAGTAGATGCAACAAATGGGTGACGACGCGCGAAGCGTTTCAACAAAATTCCCTATTGCGTTCATATAACATTCTTCGATTGCGATGAAACCTTGATGAGTTATTGTGTACACGCCAGGGAAGGGCTTCGACTTAGTAATACATTTCTCAATAGGTAGCGCACGAGTAGATTCAACAAATGAGTGACAGCGCACGAATCGTTTAAACAAAAACCCCTATACGTGCATATACCATTCATCCGATTGCGATGAATCATTGATGAGTCATTGTGTACACGCCAGGGAAGGGTTTCGACTTAGTAAATCCATTTCACAATAGGTAGCGTACGATTAGATTCAACAAATGAGTGACAGCGATGAAACTTTTTGAAAGTTGTTGTGCACGCTCCCTCGAATGGTTCTAAATTAGAAAATCCATTTTATGATAGCTTAGAGGCAGTTAACATGTTGTGTATCCAAAAGCACTTCAAGAAACAGAATTTCAACGCCAACACTTTCTTTGATTGGCATTGCAACGCATGCCGGGTACAGCTTGTAATAGTATAAAATACCGGTGTAGTCTATCAACAATTTCACGTGGGGTTTCTTCTATGTCAGATGTTACACATCATATGCGACTACTGTAAGGCTCGTATTTTTTATTATTATTTTATATTCATTTTTATTATTATTTTCTTCTAGCAATTAATCCTGATATTCTAAAAAGTATTTTTGTGGTGGTTTGAATGATTTATTTTGTTAAACATTATTAGTTATTTTTATCGCATAGTTCGAGCCTCCGTGGCTTAGGCGGCAGCACGCCGGCCTCTCACCGCTGAGTCCGTGGTTCAAATCCCGGTCACTCCATGTGAGATCTGTGCTGGACAGAACGGAGGCAGACAGGTTTTTCTCCGGGTACTCCGGTTTTCCCTGTCAAAATTTCATTCCAGCAACACTCTCCACTATCATTTCATTTCATCTGTCATTCATTTAATCATTGCCCCAGAGGAGTGCGTCAGGCCTCGGCAGCCGGCACAATTCATATCCTCGCCGCTATATGGGGGCTTCATTCATTCCATTCCTGACCCGGTCGGAGACTGGAAGCAGGCTGTGGATTTTCATTTTTCATCGCATAGTTATTATAATTTGCCACCATGGGCATCGTCCACATTTGCAAATAAATGTATGTGTGTGTTTTATCAGTCACGTCAGTGAACTTCAAAATTATATGCACAGTTATCAAAATTAGAATCTACGTGAGTTGTTCAGAAATATAAGATATACATTTCTACGAAACTGAAGCAACAGTTTTATGGATATAGAAAGTCTTCGAACAATTTTAGACAATTCTACGGACAATTTTTAACTTCGCGAGGTATTCAAGAAATTCAACCCATAAACGCTTAGCGTTACCATATGGTAACGCTATACTGGCCATTACATTTATTGCTCTACAGGACCTTTGCCAGTTAAAGAAATTCAAACTTCGCGCTTATGTGATCATGGACGGTCTATTGATTAATTAACCGCGCACTAGTCACTAGGGAATGTCTTGGGTGGTGTCGCAATAATTGGGTGCATTTCGTGGTTTGTTTCTCACACCTTTTGCGGCATACTATCACGACATGATATGCTAAATTATTCCGTAAAAGGGAGATACTTTACTTTGTCTTCTGGATTATGGTAGTAAATATATCTAATTTATAATTCAGTAACATATCTTATGTGTTTCTTTATATCTGCTCATGCTTGGGACTAATTTTCCCAGCGTTACCATATGGTAACAGTTTTATGGACATTGAAAGTCTTCGAACAATTTTAGACAATTCTACGGACAATTTTTAACTTCGTGAGGTATTCAAGAAATTCAACCAAGATTACCATATGGTAACGCTAGGCGAATACATGGTCGGTGATAAGACAAGATATTTTCTGTAACACATTCATATGAAATGAGTTAGAATACATTTCATGCATTTATACACAAAATGGTTTTCCATATACCGCTCTTTTAACAGTGCATGCCTTGATAATATATGTTTTATGTCACCGTAGCATATCCTTTAAGCCAGTACCGTATTGAAGAGATCAAGACCATACCTTTGCCGAGATATCTGGTTGCAGGCAGTGTTTCAGAAAATACAATACGTGAATTATTTTGTTAATTTCAGAGGTCTGACTTTGGCAGAAATATTGAAGGAAGTGGAAAAGGTGTATTGACGACATGGTTATTGCTCACTGGCATGATAACAGTACAGTAACTGTTGCCTCCACGGTTCACCCTGTTTTTCCCCACGACCAGGTCAATAGGTTCTCTCGGGCAGAAAAGAAAATAGTTACAATCCCACGTTCTCTCCTGATCGGCACCAATAACAAATTAATGCGACGAACGGACCTTATGGAAGAAAATGTGACCCGATATCGTGGGTCAATAAGAAGCAAAAAATGGTGGTGGACCATATTTTCTTGGCTCCTTGACGTGAGTACCTCAGTACTAGGTCACGGCCAAGTACAACTCAACTGGAGTTCAAGAGGGAAGTGCCGCGATTCTGTGAAATGGTATAGCGTAGAACCACGTGGAGCCGGGCGGCCGGGGTGTCATTGCACAGCACGTGCAGGAGAGGGCCGCGTCGTCATTGAAGACTTGCGATATGATTGACGCGATCATCGGGTCATCATTATCCGAGGAAATAAGTGGAGGCGGTGTGCCGGTGAATTGTGTGTAAGCAGTGTCCACACTGCATGTTGTAATTGTGATGTGGGACTGTGCATATCATGCTTCCTGCCGTTCCACATCATGTAACTAGTCACTTGACTATATGATCAAAGGTTCAAAGGTGTAAAAAAACTTGCTCAGTCCTTTTTAATGTGTAATATTATCAAGACAAGTAGTTAGTGACAAACTTGAAATTGGTACAGTATTTTATTACAAATCACCATTCTCAATAACCAGCAAGGGTTTTGACAACACAAGTGCCTAGCGTTACATATATGTAACGCCCTGCATTTCCATACCTTAAGATGCCACCTTTGTAAAATATGGTTTGATCAGCTTAATAGCTCCTTATGGTATGACCTATTAATTAAAAACTTTTTTTAAAGTATTAATTTGGGCGTTCATGGGTTAGAAGTTTGAGCTAAGGGGGATGTGTCATGATATGAGCAACATGAAGAGCACTATGCGTCAGTAAATATGAATAGGGGAAATTTTAGTTGTGTAGGATTCGGACGCGAGTGACTCGAGATTCGGCTCGAATTTAGCATCCTGAAGGCGACTACTGATGAAGAAGATATCAACACGCTATCTTCCAACTTGATCCAGCAGAAGGCGATGACAACTCGACAGTGGGGGACGTAAAAGGACGATGTGATCTATGGAGCAGTTTCAGCGGAGGAAGAACCTGGACCTGAACACCATGGAGAAGTAGGAAACGATCCAACAGGAGCAACGAGAACAGGAATCGAACCAGGCAAGCCAACGCAGAACATCACCAAGGTAGAACAAAATCTTTTATGTATTCTTGCTAGTAGCCTATGTTGACGCCAGTACCGTACACGTGTGACCATTCATTTTGCATAAAATGATTCTACGAGCATTCTTCACATATGCGATTGCTCTTGATTAAATTTGTGGGATATAGAATTTTTAGATTGATATTTTGATTTGTTTTAGAATTTTAGGTCGATATTGCGAAGTTAAGCTTTTTTGATATTTAGGATTTTCAGGATTTGATGATTTGTCAAGTAACAGCAACAATAATGTCTGGGCGATAGCGTGGGTACGGAACTTATTACACGATGGAATAATTATGGTGAGGTCAGGAATCGGAAGATCAATTAATGTGATAAGATATTGAGCATTTGTTAAGATGACATGAATTTTAGAATTTATTGAAACATAATGATGGAATCGAAAGCTATTGAAATACTTATACCGTATATGTTAAGATGATGGTAACTAAATGTGACATTGAGATGAAGTGATAACGCAACTTAAGATTTATTTTAGCAAAATAAGTATACTGCGGAGTAGAACAGAATTGGTTATGGAAAGGAAGTCACATCGCTTAGTGAAAGAAAGTCGGACTATATGATGTTATGGTAACTGTTAAGATTGTAAAAGTATTGGACAAGCACCATTATGGTATTATGGAAACAAGGTATTGCACATATTAGTGACATTTGTAGGTCTAGGAAATGTCCTGTGGCGACTTTATGGAATATGTATGACAATATTGTAAGGTGATATGGTTGCAGCAAGGTTGATCAGTTGGCAGTTGGCAGTCAAAGTGAAAGGTTGTGTTTTTCCCGAGCTCTCAGGTGTGCTGAAATGGGTTGTTCTCTGGAGTGTTATCGCGCGAGGATCGGACTGTGGTATGTGAAGGTTAGTCGGGATTTCCGGTGTTTGTGTGTGCGTACGGGCCCTAGTAACTTGTGGTTCATAGCCCTAGTGATAGCTGCATTGCTAGTTATTGGTTGAGTGGAAGTGAATCCAGGCCCTGTTACTCCAAATATGAATCAGGCAAATGATCCAGTGGCAGCTTTAAAGTGTTCGACGTGCAGTAAAACATTGAAGAACGGTGTTCAGTGTGGACTATGTGAGAAATGGTTTCACTTCGGCTGTATTAAGGTCAAGAAGGAGGATTGTGATGTCGGGAATTGGTTTTGTAAAGTATGTGATACGCCGGACTGTTTGAGGGTGCAAATCAAAGCAAGGGATCAAATAATACAGGAACTTAGAACAAAGCTTCGTGAATCAGAAGAAACGGTGAAGGATGTGACTGAACGGCTTTCTACTGGGATCAATGTGGAAGAAGGCGTGCAGGAGCAAACTGAGGATGACGTCATCATAATGGGTGATTCTATGATACGATGGAGTGCGAATATCTCGAGGAAATCAGGTGCGAAAGTGCGGTGTTATCCGGGGATTAAAATTGACCAGCTTGCCCAACAAGTGGAAGAAGCAAATGTAGAGGACTGTGGCAAAGTTAAAGTGTTGTTGCTCCATGTTGGGACGAACGATTTGAAGAAGAGGGCTACAGCTGATTACATCATGGGAGAGCTCTACGAACTAGGCAGAAAAGCTAAAAGCAAGTTTGGAAATGCAAAAATTATAATGAGTGGCATTGTTCGGCGGGGAGATGTTCCGTTAAGGCGAGTTAAGACTGTAAATGGCCGCATGGACTGGGTTTGTGCACAACTGGGATTAGTGTACGTAGATGCTGACTGCTGGATTGGTGGCCGTGACTTCGCCCGAGACGGGCTGCATTTAAATCGACGGGGCGCTTTTAACCTAGGGAGCCTACATGACAGGGTCATCGGTTCGTGCCGGCCATTGTGAGGAGCAGCAGGTCCAGAGGTTGCCAGCCGACGGGAACAGAAGGAGCTACTTCGGGATATTTGCTGCGGAGGTAAGACTCTAAGATTACTGCAGGTTAATTGTCAGAGTTTAGGAAATAAATTAATTGAATTTTGGAATCTCGTAGAGACGTATTCTCCGGACATTATCATTGCTACTGAATCTTGGTTGTATGAGTATATAAATAGTAATGAAATAATTCAAGGGACCTACGAAATGTACAGAAGGGATCGGGGGAAGCGAGGTGGTGGGCTATTTATTTGTGTGCGCAAAAATATAGCTAGTTTCTTAAAGTGGGCTGATACGGATCATGAAATGTTACGTGTACAAATTTCGGATAAAGGGAATAAATTCCCTCTTCAGGTGATAGGGGCGTATAGAGCACCGAAAGATAACTTTTCGCTACTCGACACACTGTATGATAAAACATGTACGGGTAATGCTATGAAAAAGAGCATAATAATTGCCGGAGATTTAAACCTCCCCAAAGTAGACTGGTCTGGTGAGTCAACTAGCTGTGGTCAAGCTCAGAGCACTGCAAACAAATTCTTAAGGGAGGGGGGATTTTCCCAAGTAGTTGACTTCCCAACTAGAGGCAATAATACCTTAGATGTTTATCTCGTAAGGCCTGTAGAGCTGTATATTAACTGTCTGAAAGTACCGGGAATTAGTGACCATTCTGGGGTTGAATTAAATATTAGATACGGTGACATTACAAAATTAGACTCTGATGTAGCAAATAAGATCATATTCCAGTATCGCAGGGCGGATCAGGGCAAATTTCAGGGGTATTTGAATGAGCTATTTGAAGGATGGGCATCGGAAGGAAATCACATTAATATCCTGTGGACTAACTTTTTGAAAATTTTAAATAGCGCTATTGATAAATTTGTTCCATTTAAATTACTGAAACAAAACCCAGATCCTGAGGATTACACAAGGGAAATCAGGAGTCTTAAACGGAAAATTAGGAAATTATACAATAAAAGACATGATAGTGACAAGTATATGTTGAAATTTAAGTCCTTATCAAGAGAGCTCGTCTTAAAAAAGAGGGCTGCTCATGACAATTATATGCAAAGTTTACTTGGTCCGGGAGGCGATGGGTGGAAAAAACTTTACAGTTATGTTAGGAGAAGAAAGGGAAATTCGAATAATTTGTCGATGATAATGTCCGGTGACGGTAAATTAATTACTGAGAAGCAAGCCATTGCTAATGAATTAAATGTCTTTTATGGTAGTGTGTTCAATAAATCCAATAGCTGTGTGTTAGACCTTAACGGTGAATCAGGGGCTCCACTTCTCCAAATAAACCAGTCAGCAATTGTAAAGCTAATACAAAAATTACGTTACAATATATCGAAGGGTCCTGATAATATTGTTAGTGAAGTACTTAAACTAGGAGGTAGGGCCGTGGCACGATACTTAGAGGTGATTTTTAATGTGTCAATAAACAATGCGCAAATCCCGGATGACTGGAAAAGAGCTACGGTAGTCCCAATATTTAAGGGAGGGAGCAGACTTGAATTGGGCAACTACAGGCCGGTTAGTCTTACGTACATCGTTTGTAAACAGATGGAGCATCTCATTTGCGACTACTTGAGGGAACAGTGGGAAACATTATCATGGTTTAATGATAGGCAACATGGATTTCGGAAAGGTTACTCATGCGAGAGTCAGATGCTATCACTTTTTCAAGATATTAGCGATCGTAAGACGATGGAGTTTTAGTCGACGCCGTAGTTATAGATTTTGCGAAGGCGTTTGATGTCGTGCCGCATGACATGCTACTCCATAAATTAGCTTCGACGAAGATTGATAGAAGAGTAATTTTATGGATCCAAGAATTTTTGACGGGTCGTTCCCAGAAAGTGAAAGTTGAAGGCCGATTCTCGGATGAAATTACCGTAACGTCGGGTGTCCCTCAGGGCAGCGTAATCGGAACTTTGTTATTTTTGGCGTTTATAAATGACTTACCAAATGGGATTCGCAGTGACTGTCGATTGTTTGCGGATGATTGTGTAATATATCGAAAGATACATGACTCACAAGACAATGCAGTACTTCAAGATGACCTGAACCTGGTCTATAAGTGGGCGATTGAAAATAAAATGAAAATAAACACAAGAAAATGTAGTCTAATAAAAATAGGGAAAGTGCGAAGGCAAGATTTTCAATATAACATTGGCTCTGAAATACTTGTAGAAGAAGATTCTTGCAAATATTTGGGCGTTCACGTAAGAAATGATATGGTATGGAGTAGTCATATAGGATGTGTAGTTTCTAAAGCTTACAAATCCCTGCAGCTTGTAATGAGGGTATTAAAAGGAAGTAGTACCTTTGCTAAAGAATTAGGATATTTGTCACTTGTAAGACCTATTCTGGAATACGCCTCGGCGGTTTGGGATCCATATCAAGTAGGGCTCATAAATGAGTTGGAAATGGTACAAAGAAAGCCCGCTAGATTTGTGCTCAGTGACTTTAATCCCAGGAGCAGTGTGGGCCGTATGTTAAAGAAACTTGGGTGGGAATCACTTGAGGCTAGGAGGATGAAATCTAGACTCTGCGCTATGTTCAACGCGTATACAAATCAACCAGCATGGGGTGAGCTTAGCAAACGTATGGAAAAGCCTACTTACATGGGTAGGAGCGATCACCCTTTCAAAGTTAAGGGCCGACCACAGCGAACAAATTATGGTAAATATTATTTCGTAAACCGTGCCATTGATAATTGGAACTCTCTACCTGCCGCAGTCTTAGAGCCTTTTCCCAAACATATGAGTGTGTATAAGAAAAGACTGACTATTTGTGTAAATACTCCAGTTTAATTGTTAGTGAATTGTTATGTACAATTATTTATTTGTTATGTATAGCTAATTTGCCACCGGGGGACACACCCCAATTGCAAATAAACGAATGAATGAATGAATGAATGCAAAATACAGGGTGTTTCAAAAATAATATACGTATTTCGCATGCATATATTTATTAAACTTTAAGACATACGAATATGAAACTTTACACACATATATACGAACCTCTTAAGATTAGATTACAGATGTTCAATATGTCCTCCATCGGCGACATGAACCATATCACACCGATACTCAAATTCCTCCCATATTCGGGCAAACATGTCCTTCATCACTGATGTTATGGCAGTACGGATCCGGTTCTTCAACTCTTCCAGGTTCTGTGGGAGTGGTGGTACATAAACGTTGTCTTTAAGGGAACCCCACAGGAAGAAATCACAGGGTGTCAAATCCGGTGACCGTGGAGCCCAGCTGAGAAATGCTAAGTCGTCAGCTCCTTGACGACCAATCCAACGGTTCGGTAGAGTTTCATTCAGATATTCACGCACTTGGCGACTCTTGTTGAAAAATGAAGTTGTATTCGTGCAGCCTCGGAAACAACCAGTTTTGTAACATAGCGAGATACTGCTGACCGTTAACCGTGTTTCCATCATGGAAGACTAGGTCGTAAATAGATGATCAGGATATCGTACAAAACACACTGACTTTGGGCAAATCTCATACATGTTCAGTGACTGCATGTGGGTTCTGTAGGCCCCAAATTCTAACATTGTGTTTGTTTACCAGACCACTAACATTGAAAGTGGCTTCATCACTGAACACGATGCGTTTTGCGAAAGTGTTATCATTGTTAATAGCATCATGAATCTTGTTACAAAATGCCACACGTTTGTGTTTGTTATCAGTAGAGACGAGAATTATGGGCACTAAAAACAGATAAAATAGGCAGGCATATAGGCTCTTAAAATACCCAAAATAGGCATGTAAATAGGCACTAACGTGTAAAATAGGCAACAAAATAGGCATGAAAAATTTAATTTAATAACATATTAAATTACTATAAAAAGAATTAACAATAAGCAACTTATAATTTAATAACATACTTACCTTATATATAAAAGTGAAAGTCTGTATGTATGTATGTATGTATGTGGGTGGGTGGGTGGGTGGATATTTTCCGTATACAAATCTACACCGTTCCACCAATCCCAACGAAATTTTGCATACACATAGTTTAGGTCCCAGAAGTAACGGCTGACTACGTGAATTTTCGATAGTCTTTCTCATTCTCCTGATTTCGGCCTTTTTGCACTCAAGCAAAGGCTAATAAAAGCAGAAAAAAACTGATGAAGTAATAGCAAGGCCGGCCATCTCCATAGCAACAGTAGCTCAAGACGGGACCACCAAGTTTACATCTATCTTGGTAAGAGGCCATGCTACACCCACTGCCAGCTAGATCGCATCCCTCCAAGCTACTTTAAACTGCCTGTCCATTCAACACAAGATAGGTTTCAGCACTGCCTGTCCATTCAACATAAGATAGGTTACAGCACCAACGCACTGATTGCCGCTGCATCTTCACTCCCAGCTGGATCGCATCCCTCCTGGCTGCTTTAAACGGTCTGTCCATTCAACACAAGATAGGTTACAGCACCAACGCACTGATCGCCGCTGCATTTTCACTCCCAGCTGGATCGCATCCCTCCTGGCTGCTTGAAACTGCCTGTCCATTCAACACAAGATAGGTTACAGCACCAACGCACTGATCGCGGCTGCATATTCACTCCCAGCTGGATCGCATCCCTCCTGGCTGCTTTAAACTGCCTGTCCATTCAACACAAGATAGGTTACAGCACCAACGCACTGTGATCGCCGCGGCATTTTCACTGCCAGCTGGATCGCATCCCTCCTGGCTGCTTTAAACTGCCTGTCCATTCAACACAAGATGGGTTACAGCACCTACGCACTGTGATCGCCGCGGCATTTTCACTGCCAGTTGGATCGCATCCCTCCTGGCTGCGTTTAACTGCCTGCCCATTCAACACTCAGGCGCGTACATGATATACTGTATATTAATTCACAGTTAGGTTGCAGCGCCAACCTAACGCGGCTTTTGAAGGGGACGATACCTGAAACGAAGAGTTTTTAACTTTGGAGGCTTAATATCGAGATTGAAAAAACGCGAAAACATGGCACTAAGTTAGTTCTTTTGTAATTCAATCAGCATAAAGTTTATGATATTGATTCACACACATACTAACGGGTAAATTTTCAATAAAAAGAAAAGCGAAATACAAAACGAAGGGTTGTTAAGTTTGGAGGCTTAATATCGAGATCCCAGGCGCTATTTCTGGTGAATTCTGAGAATTCCCATTCTTGTTCGTGGGGTAAACACATATTGAGAAATGAGAATATAATTCTGTCGAGCACACCAGCTGCTATATAATGCACTTTAAAATACAGTGAAAAGGCATCAAATAGGCAATTATACTCCAAATAGGCACAAACCCTTGAAATAGGCAATTATAGGCACAATAAAACCAACGAAATCTAGCCTAAAAGAACCTAAAACGGATTTATATCTCGAAAGCCTACGTTTCTGAACACAGGAATAAAATAGGCAAATAGGCAAATTCCCGTCTCTAGTTATCAGGACGCAGAGCTTGAAACAGCTGTAACTTGTACGGCTTGATAACCAACCGACGTCTCAAAATACGCCAAATTGTTGTTGTAGGCAGTTGTACCTCCCGACTGGCACGACGAGTTGATTTTGAAGGACTACGTTGGAAAGCAGTTAGAATTCGTGCAACATTTTCTTCAGAAACACGAGGGCGGCCAGGACTGTTCCATTTACATACACATCTTGTATCTACAAACTGTCGATACCATCTGCGAATATTCCACCCATTCGGAGGATCAATTTGGTACCTCAACCTGAAACATCTTTGCACTGTAATCACGGAATTGCACTTCGCAAACTCGAGAACACAAAATGATTTATGCTGCAGAGTAGCCATTTTAAACATATGACGGTTACCAAGCAAAACAGATAAAACTGACATCTAGTGGCTATTAATATAAACTAGAGTATGTATTCGTTTCTCCAATAGCCGAGTCGAGGCGCAGCGATCGATAGTTTGTACAAAATAATACTTAGTAATACGTCTGTATTCTTTTTGAAACACCTGTATAATAAAGGTTTATTGAGTACCTGCAAAATTAAGAGTTGTGCTTTATTGAAGTTATATGTTGCCGAATAATGATAAATTGTGCTTTCTGGAGTATTTGTGAGAGATATGAAGGTCTGCTATACTACGACTATCTGGGAGTGTTATAAAAAGTGACAGTTTTTGAAGTAATAGTCAATGATGATGGAAGATTAACAGTATAAAGCAGCTGATATTACGATAGTAAAATAGAGAAGGGTTGAAAATTATGTCTTTACGTGATTATGTCAGATACAATCCCTTTTCTTTGTTGTATTGGAGATTTTTCAAGATGTTGAATTCTTAAATTACTAGATTGCAAAGCATGACAAACAAGTGAATTATTTCCTAATTAGGAAAGGACCCAATATGAGCAGTGCTGTTAAGCACTCCGCAAAAAATGCATTAGCGTAACCAAGTGTAAATATTTTTATTATGACAATGTATTGAATTTGAAACGTAAACGAGTGTATAGGCCTATATATTTTTTTATTATGATGAAAGTTAATGAAGTTGTGTTTAGAGAGTGTAAATAATCAGTTGAATGAGATAAACATTTGAGAATATGTAGATTAGCTAGTTAAATAAATTAGTGGGACAAGGAGATAGTTGCATAACCTAAATTTAACTATTTGACATAGAAGGCAGGTCACCAGAAGAGGATTATTTATGTTGTTTATTCCAGTGAAATGACATTGTTAATTATTTTCGTTGAAAATGATGGAACATTTTTAGCCAGAAACAAAACATTCAGTTGAGGATTATTTTTATTTCTATTTAAAATCTCCTTGGAATTGTACTAGGTTAGGAACATGCACATAGGGCAATTAAATACTAATTACACACTAAATACTAATTTATTTTTTGTTGTGGTTTTCGGAGCTTATACGAGAGGTCAAATGTTCTGATTTTTATAGCTATTTGGAGTTATGATTTATTGAATAACTTAATTTATTTTGGCTGTAAAAATAGATTTATGCTCTGGTTAATTTAGTTTACGAAAAGCCCACCTACCAACAATCCCTATACCCCCTGAGAGTTCAAGATCTCGATCTACAGCACTAAATTTCAATGATTTCAACCTAAATTCTATAACATAAATGGTATTTAAGAAATAGGAAGTGTATTCTGTTCCCGACGATGTGTAATGACATTTAGCCGCGTCATTGCGCATCTTGCGCGATAAAGGGTACAGTATAAACTATCAATCGGATTTCGACCAAATTTCGTGCAAGCTTTCTGTACTTTAACAAATATGACTAAGGGTATTTTTAAGTCACCATTGCTGCCAACTGTTGATAAATACTCCATATAATTTTGAAATCTAGTTTCAATAAATTAGTAAGTATGCAGGTCAACAGTTGTAAGCTTTACGCACGTAGTCTATAGAATATAAAATTGCAGATTAATTTTGAGTAACCCCTTCATGACATTGCTACCAACATGATAGGTTTCAATGTTTAACTGCATGTAACGCCCATACTAACAAATGGACTTCTTCCAAACTTGGCCTATATATAGATCATAATATTTCAAATGAATTTTGAGCAACGCAAACATGACAGTGTTGCCGACGTGATTCAACGCGTGCTGATAGTTTCAATGTTTAATTGCATGTTGCGTTCATACTATCTGTCGAACTTCAATCAAATTTGATATGTGTATTTCGTACCTCAAGAGATGGAACTAGGTGAATATTGAGTTGCCAGGGCTGCCAACTGATAATAATTGCTCTCTATAATTTTATCGCTGATCTCAGTGTATCATAAAGTATGCAGGCCAAGAATTCTAAACTTTGCACACGTATAAACCGTAATATTTCAGATTAATTTTGAGTGACCCATGCGTGACAGTATTGCCAACATGATTCTACAATCGCTGGTAATTTCAATGTTTAACTGAATATTAACGAATGGATTTCATCCAAATTTTGTGTGTGCAATATATACTTTAGGGCACATAACTGTGCTTATTATAAGAGTCGCCAGAGCTACCAACTGTGTATTAATGATCTCAAGACCTTCGAATTCCGCAGTCAATATCTCGGAATATGTGTACGGAAAATACTTCAAACTTAGCACAGCGGAATTCTAAGATGTTGTAGACATATTTAAGGTAGATCTTCAATGTTAGTGCTCCCAACATAAGTATATGCAAGTGTATAACTTCCATAGATATACGAGTGGGGACCCGAAAAAAGAACGAAATAACATTGCCATGGGCACAACTTGTGTAGTACGCATTTCTACTGCTAGGCGTGTATAGCGCAACTCACTGCCAGTTCAGTGCCACCTGTGCTGTCTACCTGGCTTGTTCTGTTCATCTGCGGTGATTGTTTTTCCTAGCGCTGCTTTGTTCTGGTGTCGTTTTTTATGATGGCAAGTTTAAGTGAACAATGTGCAGCTGTGAAATTTTGTTTTCACCCTGTAAAAAATGCTGCTGAAACTGTTTAAACGTTGAAAACAGCTTACCAAGATGACGCTATGGAAAAAACTCAAGTGTACGAGTGGTTTGCTCGGTTTAAAAATGGCGACATGTCGATTGATGACAAACCTCGTTCTGCACGTCCATCAACTGTCCGAATCGACGAAAATATTGAAAAGAATCAGAGTTTGTTCCCCCAGGTCAGACCGTCAATCAAACCTTTTATTTGGAAGTTTTAAGAAGATTGCGCAACAAAGTTCGTCAAGAAAGACCCAATTTGTGGCAGACAGGGGACTGGGTCTTCCACCACGACAACGCACCTGCACAACAGCCAACTCTGTAAGAGAGTTTTTGGCTAAAAATGGTATGGTTCCGCTGCCCCACGCACCTTAGTCGCCTGACCTGGCTCCGTGCAACTTTTTCTTATTTCCACTCATGAAGCGGGGCTTAAAAGGACACCGATTTGACAACATTGAACAGAAAGAATAATAGATTTTCCGCCTTCAATACTGTTTATTTCTATTACTTACAGGGACTAGTTTCGGGGTTAAATACTCCCCCTTCCTCAGCCTGTCCAACAAAACTTCACAATGGAAAAACTTTCCATGTACAAGTTCATACAAAATACATGAAGAATAAATAAATAATATTATTTACAATCCCGCTCGACGCTCCAAAGAAGATACTTTTATTGCATCACTAAGGCCTAGGCGCATCAGAACTCCTGAATTGGGCCGGTGCTGCGGTCCGCTGTCCCCAATGCGTCATCGAGGGCCCACTCTAGTTCCCTTGTTGCTCTTGGCAAACGACAAGGCGAGAAAATTTGTGGCCGCGTCACGCGCCGCCAGGAACTGCAGTGCGCAGGGCGTGAACAAAAATAAACCGGAATTCACCTTCCGAATCTCTTACGGCTGAGTGTTAGTGACGTGCTTGGGAAAAGGTGGCGTTTGGGTTGTGGGAGATGGGAGGCTAAGGAAATGAGAATGAGTGAGGTTTGTTGACGCGCCTATTAAGGAGATTGATAAATGCGTAGAATGAGAGTGTCAATCTTTAGTATGTTATGAAGAATGATGGGTATGAATAGTGGAATATGGCGGGAATTTTATCTATTACAATATAATTCGTCTATTAATGTTCTGTATAAAATGCTAGTTTCAAATATTATTTCATTAAGATTGTGTGAAGGGTTGAATCTCTGTGCTTTATCAATTTCTATTTGTTCCAAAATATTCATGAGCGTGCCTTTATTTTCTTGATGTAAAATTTCTAAGTCATTGTCTATGGTTGTGAATTTATGCCCAGTTTCTGCCATGTGGTTGCCCATCGCTGAAAATTTATTATGTTTGATGGCATTGACATGTTCCAAAAATCTGGTGTTGAACCCTCTCCCCGTTTGTCCCACGTAATCGGCATTACACTCGTTACATTTAATCTTGTAGACACCTGAATTGCTGTATTTGTTGGTTTTGTTGAGAATATGTGAGTTGAAAATTGTATTATGATTAGTGTTATTGGTTCTGAACGCTGTTTTTATTTTATATTTTTTTAGTACACTAGTAACATTGTATGTGGATTGGTTCACAAAAGTGAACGTTGCGTATGTGGAAGGTTCTTTGTCTTCTTTTGCTAATCTGAAAACGGGTTTGTTCTTAATTTTGTTAATTATATTGTTAACATATTGAGTGCTCTTAATGTTGGTAATTTAGGGTTCATATTGACCATTTTGTTTTTTTGTTTCTCATCAAGGATGAATAAGGTGTTTTTCAGAAAATGAAATAAACAGTTCCATAAATTACCTTGATCTACTAGTCATGCATGATGAAGATCACCTGAGCTACCAAATATTCAGGAAACCAACTCAAACCAGTACTGTAATTAGACAAGATTCTAATCATCCAGCTTCCCATAAAAGAGCAGCACTCGCATGTTTCGTCAATAGAGCGTTGAACGTCCCACTATCTGACGTAGATTATCGTAAAGAAGTTTCAATAATTCACCAAATTGCCGAAGCTAATGGATTCAATAGTAAATATGTTAACAATATAATTAACAAAAATAAGAACAAACCCGTTTCCAGATTAGCAAAAGAAGACAAAGAACCTTCCACATACGCAACGTTCACTTTTGTGAACCAATCCACATACAATGTTACTAGTGTACTAAAAAAATATAAAATAAAAACAGCGTTCAGAACCAATAACACTATTCATAATAAATTTTTCAACTCACATATTCTCAACAAAACCAACAAATACAGCAATTCAGGTGTCTACAAGATTAAATGTAACGAGTGTAATGCCGATTACGTGGGACAAACGGGGAGAGGGTTCAACAACAGATTTTTGGAACATGTCAATGCCATCAAACATAATAAATTTTCAGCGATGGGCAACCACATGGCAGAAACTGGGCATAAATACACAACCATAGACAATGACTTAGGAATTTTACATCAAGAAAATAAAGGCACGCTCATGAATATTTTGGAACAAATAGAAATTGATAAAGCACAGAGATTCAACCCTTCACACAATCTTAATGAAATAATATTTGAAACTAGCATTTTATACAGAACATTAATAGACGAATTATATTGTAATAGATAAAATTCCCGCTATATTCCACTATTCATACCCATCATTCTTCATAACATACTAAAGATTGACACTCTCATTCTACGCATTAATCAATCTCCATAATAGGCGCGTCAACAAACCTCACTCATTCTCATTTCCTTAGCCTCCCATCTCCCACAACCCAAACGCCACCTTTTCCCAAGCACGTCACTAACACTCAGCCGTAAGAGACTTCGCAAGGTGAATTCCGGTTTGTTTTTGTTCACGCCCTGCGCACTGCAGTTCCTGGCGGCGCGTGACGCGGCCACAAATTTTCTCGCCCTGTCGTTTGCCAAGAGCAACAAGGGAACTAGAGTGGGCCCACGATGACGCAATGGGGACAGCGGACCGCAGCACCGGCCCAATTCAGGAGTTCTGATGCGCCTAGGCCTTAGTGATGCAATAAAAGTATCTTCTTTGGAGCGTCGAGCGGGATTGTAAATAATATTATTTATTTATTCTTCATGTATTTTGTATGAACTTGTACATGGAAAGTTTTTCCATTGTGAAGTTTTGTTGGACAGGCTGAGGAAGGGGGAGTATTTAACCCCGAATCTAGTCCCTGTAAGTAATAGAAATAAACAGTATTGAAGGCGGAAAATCTATTATTCTTTCAAAGTTATAGATACGTCAATACGGGCCTGAATAATCGACATTATGAATCAAACGGCATGCCAAGCAAGGAGGTTACGCTTCAAATACAAAGATCTCAAACTGAAGCTTTCCAATGTAATTAAGGACATAGATTTCATGAAGAAATGTACGAATAATAAATTAGCACAGAGACATCTAGCAACTTTTCAACGTAAAAAGTTCAACAATGATTACGAACGTAGGACTCAAGAAATTGTCAATCACAGTATCATTCAGCGAGAATTAAAATTCCTCTACATCAAAAAGAATCACATTAACAATAAACTCTACCGCACCCACTTATTAGCAGCTAATATGTCCAAAGATAAAGAATGGGATGATTTCATGATCCAGTTACACCAAACTTTGCAATACCAAATCAGCAAAAAAAACGGCAACATTAGAAAAGAAATTTGATAACCTCGTTAGGAGTAACCAGGAGGAATCTAATGTACGACCCGTCACAAAACATATCTTCCCAAAACCAATAAACAATCTGACAGACACCGTATTCCACCAATCCGAATTACAAATTCTAGAAAAAGGCATGAAGCATAATTGGATATCTTACTATAATGCACACAACCTAACCAAACTGACTGCTGAATCGGAGGCAGCTATTAAACGACTGCCTCAAAATGAACAAAATGGAGCACGGCATGAAGTTAACAAGAAAATCAAGAACATTATTCAACATAAGAAGGAACATAGAATGGATTTACAACTTCAAAGAGATTGCAAAAGTTTATCAACCAAAATAGAACAGAACCAGTTAATCCTAACTAAAGCAGACAAAGGCAACACCACAGTCATTATTAAGAAGAATGATTATATTAATAAAACAGAAGATTTCCTCACCAATCCCAACTTTGAGATAAATCAAAAAGACCTCACCCAATGTTTACAAAGGAAACTTAAACAGCTCCTGAAAAACACCTTATTCATCCTTGATGAAAAACAAAATCAAAATGGTCAATATGAACCCTAAATTACCAACATTAAGAGCACTACCTAAAATACATAAAGATAACATTCCTATCAGACCAATAGTCAATTTCAGAAATAGTCCGACGTATAAACTCGCTCAATTTGCTCATTCATTTCTTAAATCACATTACAATCTCTAGGCTAATGCATCCTTTAAAAATTCGATACATTTCTGTGAATTAACTAGTAAACTAAAACTTACCAGAACGCATTCTTTACACGCTATAGACATAAAAGACATGTATACAAGCATACCGATTGCCGTCTCCATTGATATTATAAAGAACAACTTAAAGAATAATAGTGATTTAACACAAGTTGAGATCTCTGAATTTTTGAACATCTTAACATTCATCCTAAATAACAACCAATTTAGTTTTAATGAGAAAATCTATAAACAAAAAGAAGGTCTCCCCATGGGTTCTCCTTTATCAGGAATAGTAGCTAACATATTCTTAGATATTCTGGAATACGAATCAATCATTAACAAAAAGGATGGTTTGTTCTTTTGGGGACGATATGTTGATGACGTTTTCGTAATCCTTGACAACTCTAAAACGAAAATAGAACAACTTTTGCAATATTTGAACCAAATAAACAACAACATTAAATTCACGTCAGAAAATGAAATAAACAGTTCCATAAATTACCTTGATCTACTAGTCATGCATGATAAAGATCACCTGAGCTACCAAATAATCAGGAAACCAACTCAAACCAGTACTGTAATTAGACAAGATTCTAATCATCCAGCTTCCCATAAAAGAGCAGCACTCGCATGTTTCGTCAATAGAGCGTTGAACGTCCCACTATCTGACGTAGATTATCGTAAAGAAGTTTCAATAATTCACCAAATTGCCGAAGCTAATGGATTCAATAGTAAATATGTTAACAATATAATTAACAAAATTAAGAACAAACCCGTTTCCAGATTAGCAAAAAAGACAAAGAACCTTCCACATACGCAACGTTCACTTTTGTGAACCAATCCACATACAATGTTACTAGTGTACTAAAAAAATATAAAATAAAAACAGCGTTCAGAACCAATAACACTAATCATAATACATTTTTCAACTCACATATTCTCAACAAAACCAACAAATACAGCAATTCAGGTGTCTACAAGATTAAATGTAACGAGTGTAATGCCGATTACGTGGGACAAACGGGGAGAGGGTTCAACACCAGATTTTTGGAACATGTCAATGCCATCAAACATAATAAATTTTCAGCGATGGGCAACCACATGGCAGAAACTGGGCATAAATTCACAACCATAGACAATGACTTAGAAATTTTACATCAAGAAAATAAAGGCACGCTCATGAATATTTTGGAACAAATAGAAATTGATAAAGCACAGAGATTCAACCCTTCACACAATCTTAATGAAATAATATTTGAAACTAGCATTTTATACAGAACATTAATAGACGAATTATATTGTAATAGATAAAATTCCCGCCATATTCCACTATTCATACCCATCATTCTTCATAACATACTAAAGATTGACACTCTCATTCTACGCATTTATCAATCTCCTTAATAGGCGCGTCAACAAACCTCACTCATTCTCATTTCCTTAGCCTCCCATCTCCCACAACCCAAACGCCACCTTTTCCCAAGCACGTCACTAACACTCAGCCGTAAGAGATTCGGAAGGTGAATTCCGGTTTATTTTTGTTCACGCCCTGCGCACTGCAGTTCCTGGCGGCGCGTGACGCGGCCACAAATTTTCTCGCCTTGTCGTTTGCCAAGAGCAACAAGGGAACTAGAGTGGGCCCTCGATGACGCATTGGGGACAGCGGACCGCAGCACCGGCCCAATTCAGGAGTTCTGATGCGCCTAGGCCTTAGTGATGCAATAAAAGTATCTTCTTTGGAGCGTCGAGCGGGATTGTAAATAATATTATTTATTTATTCTTCATGTATTTTGTATGAACTTGTACATGGAAAGTTTTTCCATTGTGAAGTTTTGTTGGACAGGCTGAGGAAGGGGGAGTATTTAACCCCGAAACTAGTCCCTGTAAGTAATAGAAATAAACAGTATTGAAGGCGGAAAATCTATTATTCTTTCAAAGTTATAGATACGTCAATACGGGCCTGAATAATCGACATTATGAATCAAACGGCATGCCAAGCAAGGAGGTTACGCTTCAAATAAAAAGATCTCAAACTGAAGCTTTCCAATGTAATTAAGGACATAGATTTCATGAAGAAATGTAGGAATAATAAATTAGCACAGATACATCTAGCAACTTTTCAACGTAAAAAGTTCAACAATGATTACGAACGTAGGACTCAAGAAATTGTCAATCACAGTATCATTCAGCGAGAATTAAAATTCCTCTACATCAAAAAGAATCACATTAACAATAAACTCTACCGCACCCACTTATTAGCAGCTAATATGTCCAAAGATAAAGAATGGGATGATTTCATGATCCAGTTACACCAAACTTTGTAATACTAAATCAGCAAAAAAAAAAACGGCAACATTAGAAAAGAAATTTGATAACCTCGTTAGGAGTAACCAGGAGGAATCTAATATTTTCCCAAAACCAATAAACAATCTGACAGACATCGTATTCAACCAATCCGAATTACAAATTCTAGAAAAAGGCATGAAGCATAATTGGATATCTAACTATAATGCACACAACCTAACCAAACTGACTGCTGAATCGGAGGCAGCTATTAAGCGACTGCCTCAAGATGAACAAAATGGAGCACGGCATGAAGTTAACAAGAAAATCAAGAAAATTATTCAACATAAGAAGGAACATAGAATGGATTTACAACTTCAAAGAGATTGCAAAAGTTTATCAACAAAAATAGAACAGAACCAGTTAATCCTAACTAAAGCAGACAAAGGCAACACCACAGTCATTATTAAGAAGAATGATAATATTAAAAAAATTGAAGATTTCCTCACCAATCCCAACTTTGAGATAAATCAAAAAGGCCTCACCCAATGTTTACAAAGGAAACTTAAACAGCTCCTGAAAAACACCTTATTCATCCTTGATGAAAAACAAAAAAAAAACAAAATGGTCAATATGAACCCTAAATTACCAACATTAAGAGCACTACCTAAAATACATAAAGATAACATTCCTATCAGACCAATAGTCAATTTCAGAAATAGTCCGACGTATAAACTCGCTCAATTTGCTCATTCATTTCTTAAATCACATTACAAACTCAAGGCTAATGCATCCTTTAAAAATTCGATACATTTCTGTGAATTAACTAGTAAACTAAAACTTACCAGAACGCATTCTTTACACGCTATAGACATAAAAGACATGTATACAAGCATACCGATTGCCGTCTCCATTGATATTATAAAGAACAACTTAAAGAATAATAGTGATTTAACACAAGTTGAGATCTCTGAATTTTTGAACATCTTAACATTCATCCTAAATAACAACCAATTTAGTTTTAATGAGAAAATCTATAAACAAAAAGAAGGTCTCCCCATGGGTTCTCCTTTATCAGGAATAGTAGCTAACATATTCTTAGATAATCTGGAATACGAATCAATCATTAACAAAAAGGATGGTTTGTTCTTTTGGGGACGATATGTTGATGACGTTTTCGTAATCCTTGACAACTCTAAAACGAAAATAGAACAACTTTTGCAATATTTGAACCAAATAAACAACAACATTAAATTCACGTCAGAAAATGAAATAAACAGTTCCATAAATTACCTTGATCTACTAGTCATGCATGATAAAGATCACCTGAGCTACCAAATATTCAGGAAACCAACTCAAACCAGTACTGTAATTAGACAAGATTCTAATCATCCAGCTTCCCATAAAAGAGCAGCACTCGCATGTTTCGTCAATAGAGCGTTGAACGTCCCACTATCTGACGTAGATTATCGTAAAGAAGTTTCAATAATTCACCAAATTGCCGAAGCTAATGGATTCAATAGTAAATATGTTAACAATATAATTAACAAAATTAAGAACAAACCCGTTTTCAGATTAGCAAAAGAAGACAAAGAACCTTCCACATACGCAACGTTCACTTTTGTGAACCAATCCACATACAATGTTACTAGTGTACTAAAAAAATATAAAATAAAAACAGCGTTCAGAACCAATAACACTAATCATAATAAATTTTTCAACTCACATATTCTCAACAAAACCAACAAATACAGCAATTCAGGTGTCTACAAGATTAAATGTAACGAGTGTAATGCCGATTACGTGGGACAAACGGGGAGATGGTTCAACACCAGATTTTTGGAACATGTCAATGCCATCAAACATAATAAATTTTCAGCGATGGGCAACCACATGGCAGAAACTGGGCATAAATTCACAACCATAGACAATGACTTAGAAATTTTATATCAAGAAAATAAAGGCACGCTCATGAATATTTTGGAACAAATAGAAATTGATAAAGCACAGAGATTCAACCCTTCACACAATCTTAATGAAATAATATTTGAAACTAGCATTTTATACAGAACATTAATAGACGAATTATATTGTAATAGAAAAAATTCCCGCCATATTCCACTATTCATACCCATCATTCTTCATAACATACTAAAGATTGACACTCTCATTCTACGCATTAATCAATCTCCATAATAGGCGCGTCAACAAACCTCACTCATTCTCATTTCCTTAGTCTCCCATCTCCCACAACCCAAACGCCACCTTTTCCCAAGCACGTCACTAACACTCAGCCGTAAGAGACTTCGCAAGGTGAATTCCGGTTTGTTTTTGTTCACGCCCTGCGCACTGCAGTTCCTGGCGGCGTGTGACGCGGCCACAAATTTTCTCGCCTTGTCGTTTGCCAAGAGCAACAAGGGAACTAGAGTGGTCCCACAATGACGCAATGGGGACAACGGACCGCAGCACCGGCCCAATTCAGGAGTTCTGATGCGCCTAGGCCTTAGTGATGCAATAAAAGTATCTTCTTTGGAGCGTCGAGCGGGATTGTAAATAATATTATTTATTTATTCTTCATGTATTTTGTATGAACTTGTACATGGAAAGTTTTTCCATTGTGAAGTTTTGTTGGACAGGCTGAGGAAGGGGGAGTATTTAACCCCGAAACTAGTCCCTGTAAGTAATAGAAATAAACAGTATTGAAGGCGGAAAATCTATTATTCTTTCAAAGTTATAGTTACGTCAATACGGGCCTGAATAATCGACATTATGAATCAAACGGCATTCCAAGCAAGGAGGTTACGCTTCAAATACAAAGATCTCAAACTGAAGCTTTCCAATGTAATTAAGGACATAGATTTCATGAAGAAATATAGGAATAATAAATTAGCACCGAGACATCTAGCAACTTTTCAACGTAAAAAGTTCAACAATTATTACGAACGTAGGACTCAAGAAATTGTCAATCACAGTATCATTCAGCGAGAATTAAAATTCCTCTACATCAAAAAGAATCACATTAACAATAAACTCTACCGCACCCACTTATTAGCAGCTAATATGTCCAAAGATAAAGAATGGGATGATTTCATGATCCAGTTACACCAAACTTTGTAATACTAAATCAGCAAAAAAAACGGCAACATTAGAAAAGAAATTTGATAACCTCGTTAGGAGTAACCAGGAGGAATCTAATATTTTCCCAAAACCAATAAACAATCTGACAGACATCGTATTCAACCAATCCGAATTACAAATTCTAGAAAAGGGCATGAAGCATAATTGGATATCTAACTATAATGCACACAACCTAACCAAACTGACTGCTGAATCGGAGGCAGCTATTAAACGACTGCCTCAAGATGAACAAAATGGAGCACGGCATGAAGTTAACAAGAAAATCAAGAAAATTATTCAACATAAGAAGGAACATAGAATGGATTTACAACTTCAAAGAGATTGCAAAAGTTTATCAACCAAAATAGAACAGAACCAGTTAATCCTAACTAAAGCAGACAAAGGCAACACCACAGTCATTATTAAGAAGAATGATTATATTAATAAAACAGAAGATTTCCTCACCAATCCCAACTTTGAGATAAATCAAAAAGACCTCACCCAATGTTTACAAAGGAAACTTAAACAGCTCCTGAAAAACACCTTATTCATCCTTGATGAAAAACAAAAAAAAAAAACAAAAAAAAGGTCAATATGAACCCTAAATTACCAACATTAAGAGCACTACCTAAAATACATAAAGATAACATTCCTATCAGACCAATAGTCAATTTCAGAAATAGTCCGACGTATAAACTCGCTCAATTTGCTCATTCATTTCTTAAATCACATTACAAACTCAAGGCTAATGCATCCTTTAAAAATTCGATACATTTCTGTGAATTAACTAGTAAACTAAAACTTACCAGAACGCATTCTTTACACGCTATAGACATAAAAGACATGTATACAAGCATACCGATTGCCGTCTCCATTGATATTATAAAGAACAACTTAAAGAATAATAGTGATTTAACACAAGTTGAGATCTCTGAATTTTTGAACATCTTAACATTCATCCTAAATAACAACCAATTTAGTTTTAATGAGAAAATCTATAAACAAAAAGAAGGTCTCCCCATGGGTTCTCCTTTATCAGGAATAGTAGCTAACATATTCTTAGATAATCTGGAATACGAATCAATCATTAACAAAAAGGATGGTTTGTTCTTTTGGGGACGATATGTTGATGACGTTTTCGTAATCCTTGACAACTCTAAAACGAAAATAGAACAACTTTTGCAATATTTGAACCAAATAAACAACATCATTAAATTCACGTCAGAAAATGAAATAAACAGTTCCATAAATTACCTTGATCTACTAGTCATGCATGATAAAGATCACCTGAGCTACCAAATATTCAGGAAACCAACTCAAACCAGTACTGTAATTAGACAAGATTCTAATCATCCAGCTTCCCATAAAAGAGCAGCACTCGCATGTTTCGTCAATAGAGCGTTGAACGTCCCACTATCTGACGTAGATTATCGTAAAGAAGTTTCAATAATTCACCAAATTGCCGAAGCTAATGGATTCAATAGTAAATATGTTAACAATATAATTAACAAAATTAAGAACAAACCCGTTTCCAGATTAGCAAAAGAAGACAAAGAACCTTCCACTTACGCAACGTTCACTTTTGTGAACCAATCCACATACAATGTTACTAGTGTACTAAAAAAATATAAAATAAAAACAGCGTTCAGAACCAATAACACTAATCATAATAAATTTTTCAACTCACATATTGTCAACAAAACCAACAAATACAGCAATTCAGGTGTCTACAAGATTAAATGTAACGAGTGTAATGCCGATTACGTGGGACAAACGGGGAGAGGGTTCAACACCAGATTTTTGGAACATGTCAATGCCATCAAACATAATAAATTTTCAGCGATGGGCAACCACATGGCAGAAACTGGGCATAAATTCACAACCATAGACAATGACTTAGAAATTTTACATCAAGAAAATAAAGGCACGCTCATGAATATTTTGGAACAAATAGAAATTGATAAAGCACAGAGATTCAACCCTTCACACAATCTTAATGAAATAATATTTGAAACTAGGATTTTATACAGAACATTAATAGACGAATTATATTGTAATAGATAAAATTCCCGCTATATTCCACTATTCATACCCATCATTCTTCATAACATACTAAAGATTGACACTCTCATTCTACGCATTAATCAATCTCCATAATAGGCGCGTCAACAAATCTCACTCATTCTCATTTCCTTAGCCTCCCATCTCCCACAACCCAAACGCCACCTTTTCTCAAGCATGTCACTAACACTCAGCCGTAAGAGACTTCGCAAGGTGAATTCCGGTTTGTTTTTGTTCACGCCCTGCGCACTGCAGTTCCTGGCGGCGCGTGACGCGGCCACAAATTTTCTCGCCCTGTCGTTTGCCAAGAGCAACAAGGGAACTAGAGTGGGCCCACGATGACGCAATGGGGACAACGGACCGCAGCACCGGCCCAATTCAGGAGTTCTGATGCGCCTAGGCCTTATTGATGCAATAAAAGTATCTGCTTTGGAGCGTCGAGCGGGATTGTAAATAATATTATTTATTTATTCTTCATGTATTTTGTATGAACTTGTACATGGAAAGTTTTTCCATTGTGAAGTTTTGTTGGACAGGCTGAGGAAGGGGGAGTATTTAACCCCGAAACTAGTCCCTGTAAGTAATAGAAATAAACAGTATTGAAGGCGGAAAATCTATTATTCTTTCAAAGTTATAGATACGTCAATACGGGCCTGAATAATCGACATTATGAACATTGAACAGGTCAAGGGAAACTAGGAAGAAACTGTCAGCCATTTCTAAAGATGACTACAAAAAGTGTTTCGAACAGTGGAAGCACCGGTGGGACAAATTAATTAGTTGTAATGGAGAGTATTTTGAGGGGAATAAGGTTCCTAAGTAAACAATTTGAAAATACTTTAATTAAAAAAACACGTTTTATGGCAGATATACGTACGAGTATGCCTATTTACTGAGTCTACAGGACTATCAACTCTCTATAGAGCATCCAGCGTTTAGAAAAGACTGTGGAGCCTTATGGCGACAGTGATGCTAACTCTAGGCAGAGGTAGCGCTGACGTCATACGTTATGTTCACCCGCTTCGAGTACTGCGCTTTCATAAGTTAGCGAGACAACCACAACCCCAGCAGCTACCTGAAATAGAACACGCCCAGGAAGGAGCAGTTTTGCAGGTGTTAACGGATTGGACCAGTATTAAGGATTCTGTATGCGTAGAGAACCAATAACGACATTCATTTCGTTGTGATATGACGCATAACCGATTGACAGATGTCGAGAGCACAACCCTTCCTTCCTTCTCGGATGTATGCAGACGATGTTAACAATTTTTATGTCATCAATACTGTTGATCATCACCTCTTTAGTTATTAGTTAGTCTGTAATTTAGTTTCTTTCAATTTCATTCTTGTTGTTTTGTTTAGATTAATATTTGTAATATTGTAGTGAGTTAGCCGTGCGGTTAGGGGCGCGCAGCTGTGAGCTTGCATTCGGGAGATAGTGGGTTGGAACCCAACTGTCGGCAGCCATGATTCTTTCGAACAGAAAATATAACAGACACACAACAGTAACACCAATGACGGATAATGCTTCAGAACTTATGTTGTCGGCGGAACTGAGCACGTGCTCCACTCCGGGCGAGCATGCAGCACAGGACGAGGCTCTTCTTTTCAGCGTGCTAACCTCGAAAATTTTTAAATTACTAAGACATAATATAAGCGATACTTGTACGCAATAACGAAGGTGATCAATTGGCAGATAATTGTAGGAAGCTATTATGACGAAAAATATATATGTTCAGAGTTCCTAAATGATAAAAGGTGAGGCAACAAAACCAGTGATGGGGGGATTTCCGTTAAAGTAAAAGCCCATAAGACCCACAGTCTTTTCTAAACGCTGGATGCTCTATAGTAACCTTCTGACTGTGAGAACATTTGAGGCCTAGAATCAACACCATTATACAGTTTGCAACTCTATGCAGTATAATGTCTTAAAATTGCAGATAGATTCTGAGCAACACGTATGTATAACTATATATACAGGGCTTTTTTTTTCCCGGAACGGCGTTCCGGAACCTCTTCGTGGATACAAATCTCTAAAAAATATTTAGACTTCAAATATGAATTTATTTCAGGTTAAGGAATTTTAAAAATATTATTTTTACTATTCTCGCGCTAAATGACCTTAATTGAAAAAGGAAATATCGCATATCGCCTTGTTATTTCGAGAATCGAAAACATTCTCTGGTCTGCGTGCAGCATGGATATACGGTATTCCTTCTTGTTCTTTCTTTCTTTGCTCACTTTGTAGCTGTTTTGTATATTGGTCCCAGTTCTAGTTACGTTTCATCTGGATTGCCCTCAATATACTGTTGTTCGTTGATGTAGATGATTGCCTGTGTTAGTTGCATTCTCAGCCGTAGTTTGTACTACTTCTTACGCGGCAATAGACATTACCTAAATCTGTCGACCACGAGGCGAGAATGAAAAGAATTTCAGATTTTTTTTCTGTGTCTACAACCAAACGCAAAAATTGTCCAAGCAGTTCGTCAGTCTATCAAGCTGGAGTATCATCAAACTCAAGTGTGGAACTTGAAGCAACATATGTGTCGACGAGTTCCATAATGGTCTGTAAAGTTCAAAGTGAATTTCAAAGTCTGTGGCCTAGTTGTTGGACCGTAGAACAAAATAATGATTTTGTAAATGAAAACGATTGGTTGTATTTTCATGACGGCAAATTGGGTTGCTCAGTGTGTAAAAAAGTTGGAAGTTTATGTGTACAGAAGAATGTGGGTATGCGACTATCAAAAGAGTGGCTAAACTGTGAAATTGTGTCTTATGGAGAAAATCGTAAACATAAGCTAACATCTCTCAGGAAAATGATTTTTGACCACAAAGAAAGTGCTGGACATAAAAGTGCCAATAAAATAACCGAAGAAGGGAAAAAGAAGAACTTGAGACAGTATGCCTAAAGTCATAAGAGAGAGAAAAGGAAATTACGTGTAAAGTATTTCGTACTGCTTATAAAGTGGCAAAAAAGAACCAGTCATTCTACAATTTTGAAACTGAAATTGATTTACAAGAATTGAACCGGATTGATATTGGAAGAATTTTGCATTCAAGTAATGCCTGTGTAAATATAGTAAACCACATAGGCAGTGAAATGAGAACAAGATTGATAAAAAAAAATGTACTTGCTTCAAAGATCAAGTTCTCTCTTATTCTTGATGAATCAACTACTGTAAGTCAAAAGTCTGTTCTGATAGACATGTTCGCACCTACATTGAAGAAATAAAAATGGCAGAACCGGCAACCTTTTCATTGATTTAATTGAGTTGGATTACGTAACAGCAAATTGAATTTACAAAAGCTTGATGTCTTCTATAGGAGCACTAGGGTTCACAGAAGATTTTCTAAAGGAAAATTTAGTTTCACTGACGTGTGATGGTGCCGCAGTAATGTGCGGAGTACGTGGAGGAGTTTCAAAACTTTTCAAAGACAGATTTCCTGCCAGTGTTTTGTGGCATTGTGCTAGCCATGGACTGGGATTATCAGTACACGATGTTGTGAAAGAAGTTTCTGGCATCAATAGATTTAAGAGTTTTATGGACAAATTATATGTTATGTATCATGCCTCTCCAAAGAATGCAAGGCAGCTCCAGTCATGTGCAGCTACACTGGAGATGCAGATTTTAAAAATTGGAAGAATTCTGCCCACAAGGTGGGTTGCATCCAGCTATAGAACTGTTTTGGCTGTTTGGCAGGATTTTGAAGCACTGGCACTTCATTCTGAAAGAGGTAAATCAGAACATGGCTGTGACAGAAAGGAAAAATGCACTTATGAAGGTCTTCACAGGAAAATGACATCTGTGGAATTTATTTTGGATTTGGGATTAATTTGCGATGCTTTGCTATGACTGTCTGAACTAAGCTTAGATCTGCAGGAGAGAAATGCTGATCTTTACAAAGCCCACAGCAAGGTTGAGTGTCTTGTTGATATTTGTGAGAAGAGGAGGTCTGTCCCAGGGCCTTACTATCAGTTAGCTCTTGAGGCAGCTGCAAATCTACAGTTTAAGGGTGTTTCATAGCATAGGAAAAACTTAATTTATGATCCACCAATCTCCCCGAATGCTTTCTATGAACAACTTAAAACTTTTCTATTGAAAAGATTACTTTCCGAAGAAGACACTGAACTGTCAAGATGTGCAAGAGTTCTGGATTTTGAGAATTGGCCAGCAAACTCAAGAGAAAATATTCTGTATGGAGAATTCTGGCAAGAAGATTCCAACTGAATGAAAGATGATGATGATGATAATTGTTGTTTTAAGGGGCTTAACATCTAGGTTATCGGCCCCGCTGAATGAAAGAGAAGCTATTCGAGCCTTCAGAGATCATCTGAAATTCAGGAAAGAAATGCCCAGGGAACTTTCTCGGGTTAGGAGGACTCTCAACACAATAGCTATATCTTCAAGTGAGTGTAAAAGGGGATTTCTCAGATGAACTTGATTGTGACTCCAGAAAGATCAACTTTGTCAGTGAAAACCATTACCTCATTACGATTTATAAGAATTGTTGGACCTCCTTTGACGGTATTTGATCCAACGAAGTATGTCATAACTTGGTTGTTACAAGGTCGTCATTTAGCCATGGATACAAAAAGCAAGACCAGAAACCGAACTGAGGAGGATGATGACATGTCAAAAATTTGGAAATTGTTTTGAATTCAGTGTAAGTAGGTTTCGATGAAAATTACATGCTTTCTTAAATGTTCGGTAAATCCCATGTCTTCTTCCTTAATTTCCCTCCTGTGAGTTCCGGCACCTCTTTTTCCAGAAATAAAAAGCCTTGTATATATATATTATCCTACATAGGCTACGTTTATAAGTTCCTTGTTGAATTACATTTAACATGCAGTGATTTTCTACCAAATTTTGTATATACAGTGTATGCCATACGAGATATTTGTGCACATTCTCAGTTCTACCAACTTCCTAATAACTCCCCTGGGGATTTCAGCCGTAAACTCCAATATCTCTGAATCCATGCAGGGGAATCAATTTCGAACATAATACGAAGTACGTCCAGAAAGTAAGTTCCGTTTGGTAATAACATTAAATTGTGTACAGATACAGAAAAAATATTTATTGCACAAAATTCTACTACCCGTAAACTACTTTTCCACATAACTGCCGAAATGTTGCAGGCATTTGTCGTAGCGTGGCACGATTTTTTGTATAACTTCTTCATTGACGCGTGCCGCCTGTGTCTTAAACTAGTTGTACGTTCCGCTGCAGCGCAGTTCCGCATATGCCCGGTAGACGCTCTGTATCAAGGAGAAGAAACGTGCGCCATTTGGAGAGCGCTGTCAGCCACGTACGCGTTGTTGTGCATGTTTACTCGTACAATGTCGGTGTTGATTGAAAATCCCGCCGCTTGTGAAATCAGATCTGTGATTCGTTTTCTGAATGCTAGGAAAGTGAAACCAATTGAAATGTATCGGCAAATTTGCGAAGTGTATGGACAAAATGCGATGAGTGATTCAATGGTGAGAAGATGGGTCCGACAGTTCAATGAAGGACGTAGTGAAGTGCACGATGAAGAACGAAGTGGGCGTCCATCTTTGATTACAGAAGAACTGGTTCACGCGATTGATGACAAGATCCGGGAAAACCGCAGGTTTACAATTAGTGCTCTCGCTATGGAATTTCCCCAAATCTCACGATCACTAATTCATGAAATTGTTACCGAAAAACTGAACTTTCGTAAACTTTGCCGACGTTGGGTACCAAAGATTCTTACGGAGCGACACAAAATAAAACGGATGGGTAGTGCACTTCAGTTTTTGACCCGTTACAATGAAGTCGGCGAAGAATTTCTGACACAGATAGTCACAGGAGATGAAACTTGGGTTTCTTACGACATCCCTGAAAGTAAGCGGCAATCAATGGAGTGGAGGCACACTTCATCCCCAGCAAAGGTTAAGCCGAAACAAATCTTGATTGACACCTCGGAAAATGATGTGCACAGTGTTCTGGGACAGGAAAGGCATCTTACTCATTGATTTCTTACCGCGTGGTCAAACAATCAACGCAGATGCTTACTGCGAGACACTTAGGAAATTGCGCCGCGCAATACAGAATAAGCGCCGAGGGTATACATAATTAATGTATTTAATTCAGGCACTAGGAAATTAATTGTAATTTCCCGCTCAATCTAATTGGGCACTCTCATGTTGACTGACTGAAAACCTTCTACTAATAGATTACTTAGGCAACACCGACAGCAGTGGCTACGCTGGCTAAAGCGCAGCGTTAGGTCATGGGGCCAAGCTCTCTACTGACTCGGTAGACGCGTGGGTTAGAGCCCCACTGTCGGCCGTCCTGGAAATGGTTTTCCGTGGTTTCCCATTTTCAACACCAGGCAAATGCTGGGACGGTACCTTCTGAAAGGCCAGGGCCGCTTCTTTCCACATCCTTGCCCAGTTATCTTCATCCATTCCATCTCTCATCCCGACGCGCAGGTCGCCCACGGACGTCGACTAGAAAGACCTGCACTCGGCCTCCCAGGAGGTCACACGACAAAAAAAATTAGGCAACACTGAAAAATGGCTTCTACTGTAATATTTCAATATCAGGAAAGAGACATGGGACGTCGGATTTGGAAGAGAACAATAATTGATCGAGGGAGGTTGACAGGGTAGAGCAATGCCAAGCTCAGTTGGGGCCCTGATGGGGCCAACCCACGTCCCACAAGTCAGCCCCTGGGGGAGGAAGGGAAACAATATAGAATTCGTACAGTCCCATGTGTATACTGTGCAATTAAAAAGTCGATAGCAGTCAAGTACAGTAGACTGCGGTGGTACGCGCACTGTCCCCTATTAACTGCTGTTCATTGCCGTGTGTTATACGGTTACGAACTAGATTTTATATGTGAGATATTTTTCTTTGAATTTGTTTGAACCGTAAATATATTGGAGCCCAAGATGAGATCTACCTACACCTCTCGGAAAATGAGTACATAAAAAGTAATACGTAGATGGACTAACAACTCAAATTTACGAGTCTGGTATACGGAATGGAAGGTGGTGGGAATTGTTGTTTAAGAGGACGAAACATCTAGGTCATCTACCCCTAATGATTTGGGTGATAGTTTGAGTGGTAATTTATATGTCATTTTCACTTTCAGTAACTTATCTACTGACTTACTGGTACAACATACCAGACGAAGACAAAAGAAAATAGAAATACGGGAAATAAGACAGAGAAGAGAAATGCCCTCACCCTCGAAGAATGAGGTTTGAGGGATTTGGAAAATAGTTGAGTCATAAAAGACAGATAAAGAAAGAGGAGAGGGTTGCCCCAAAGTAAATGAAAAAAAGGTCACCAAAGCTCACCAACTGTGAGCCCCTGAGTGTAACACCCCGGGACGTAGTCGTGCTTGTTAAAACGTGCACCACGAGCGCGCGGGTAGCTACAGTAAGTCCGGAGATCGTTGGTTCGAATGCCGGCGCTGACAGTGGCAATCCTGAGTGTGTTTTCCCCCAGGTTCTTCCAAACTCCGTCCAGGCATATGCAGGAATAGTACCTTATTTCAAGTCCCGGGGCCCCTACCTCATCGCTGTCCCTAATACTACTACAGTCATCACATAAATACCGGTTATCAGACAAATTCAACACACACCCGACTACACGGGACTGATGACCAAGTTGTCCCATGCCTCTAAAATGAATTATTATTATTATTAACAGCAACAATTGAGTGTGTAGCGCTTTCCAATGACCACCATGCAAACATACAGGGTCTAGAGAGGGGTGATCAGAAAAGGTTACAAAGCGTGCAGTGAAACGTGTACATTTTATTTATACAGAGTGTAACAAAAATGTACGGCACAAAATTCAGGACACATTTCTCAGATATAGACGAAGAAATTATGTCATATGAACATGGGTCCAGAAACGCTTTGTTTCCATGTTACAACTCATTTTCTTCAACTCATTAATCATGGGAATCGCACAAATGCACTCTTGATTACGTCTGGTTACATTGTCATTATCTAAGGCGCACCGTCCGTGTTTTAATTTACATGGCCCTGTTGCCTTGCGACTTACGGCATTGCTTGTTTACAGCAGTGCGACAAAACATGTGCTTCATGTACAATGGAGCACCTCCTCATTTTAGTGTTAAAGTCCGTCGGCTTCTAAATAACAGAATCGGTGACAGATGGATAGGTAGAGGTGGACTAATTGACTATCCTCCACGCTCTCCGGACCTTAACCCTCTGGACTTTTATTTGTGGGGTCATTTGAAAGCTCTTGCGTATCGAACTCCAGTACAAATTATTCAGAGTCTCCGTGCCCGTATTATGGAAGGCTGCGAAACCATACGCAATACTCTAGGGATCCGTCAGCGCATCCAAGATTCACTACGATCATGGGTTGATGCATGTATCAATGCGCACGGAGGGCATATTGAACATCTCCTGTGAGAAAGATTTGCATGTGGTATGCTGGTACATTCTGTCCTTGTGTGTTTCCCATGATTAATGAGTTCATATAACATAATTTCTTCGTCTGTGTGAGAAATGTGTCCTGCATATTGAGCCGTACATTTTTGTTACAGCCTGTATAACCAATACAGCCAACTGATAGTAAATACTCCGGGTTATTTTTTGACATAGTCCCCATATCAGTTTAAGCACTTGTCGCTTCGTGGGAAGAGTTTGAATATTCCCGCATGGTAAAAATCCTGTCTTTGCGTGTTCAGCCACGCTGTCGCGAAGTGTTTCACCTCCCAATGTATATCTATCATTGTATTTTCGTTAGTAAGTACCGGTACCTTCCACCTGTATTCTGTAGGATTCCACAAAAGATGCCTGTAATATGTTTAACATTGGAAGCATGAGCCTTGTCTGCCTTCGAGAGCTAATTTAAGGGTTAACACGGTTGAGTCAGACTGAACTAAAGCTATTTATGCAACTATTTCCCACATATTTTTTTAGAATCCTTAACGTAGTACTTTCCAAGCACATAGCTGTCTATGTACAAACTCCAGTAATTACTACTGCCACAAGCTAATGGTTTTGTTTCATACTTGACAATTTTGTATATTACCTCAATGTTCCTTTATTGTATTGGTCAGTCAAGAATTTTATTGATAATGTGTATCAGAAGAATCAGGAATTGTGCATTAGTTAGTTCTAACTGTTTATGATTTAAATTTTCAGATTGAGTGGCGTCCCGTTGTGTGGGGTCTAGTACTGCAATTCGTGTTCGGGTTGATCAGTATCAGATGGTCCACTGGCAGACAAATATTCCAGTGTATTGGGGACAAGTTAACCACCTTCCTCTCTTACACAGATGCAGGCACCAACTTTATGTATGGGGACTTGATATCTATGCAAGGAACATTCGCATTCAAGGTAAGAAGTGTTTGACATACAACTGACAGGCAAAACTGAGACCACGTGACGTAAAAAGTGGGCCGTTAAAAGAACTTGCCTGTTTCTTCTTTTCAAATTCTACCACGTTAGTGCCTGTAGAAGCCGACTGAACACTGCTTCAGTGGTCGGAATCAGCGCTCGAGATGTACAATAGCGCCGGCCCCGTGATGTAGTGGCAGTACGCTTACCTCTTATCTAAAGTCTGTTCGCCGAGTCGAGACAGTGGAAGTAAACACAGCTGTACACGTAATTGCAGGGCTGCCCGCAAGGGGTGCATAGAACTGTGCCTGTTAAACGTACGCCAACTTCAGTGCTTATAGCCTACATGTGAAGCGGGCTGACTTATCGGTTACATGCTACAGCGCGGTTTATTGTTCGTTTATATATTTAATTAATTCATAAGTTCATAACTGCTTAGGACAGGCAACAGTTTACAGTGCAGCAAGTCTTGTCTTTTCTAGGGCTACGGCATGACTAATGATCTCGGAGCTGCTTGGCTACCCCTGTCCAGCAGAGCCGATGACGTGAACTGGGCGTGTTTCCCTGTCCGGATAGCCAGGGGCACTGTCTCGACTCGGCGAATAGACCTTAGGAGGCAACGGGTTCGATTACCGGATCCCTCAGAGATGTAAGATCTGATGAGAGGATTGGGACGGGGTGCATTCAACATTGTAGGAATAATTGAGTAGCTGATAGATATTAAAAATGGCGCTCTTAAATCCAAAGCAATATGGGTGTGGGTGTCGTTGTGTTGGCCATAATCTGCAGGCGGACGGCAGTCCTTGGGTAGTTCGCACGGTTAGTTCGTTAATATTGTAGGGGACCTGAGAGGGTGCCCTCTACAATGTAATATCAGGGGGGATGAAATATGAGTAGCTGGGGGGCTGCTTGGAGCTCGAGTGTAAGAGGTGTCTGTTATGGACTGGTTCGAGGGCGTATAAGCGCTCGAAAGGAGAACTCCCGAATGTACTGTTTGATCGGGTAGTTCCGGGATGCGATATCGGGATTAAGGGCGGTTTGGTGCTGGAAGCTCTGAACAGCTGGGCCGCTGTTTGGAATACTGCTAACGTGGGCAGCGGACGGCTCGCGCTAATAAGCGATACAAGCAGTGTGACGTATGCGAGTAGCTGGCTACGGGCGTCACGAAACAATTAGTTAAGTGTTACCTGGATCCTACCGAGACGAGGGATGAAGGGCAGGATCTTAACAATGAAGGCAATAAACTAAAAGACCAGTTGCTTCTAATATGTCTGAGTTTAATGGGTACTTCTAACTTGAAGTACTCCTAGAATTGGCAGAGCAGTTAATGAAACAGATGCTTATTACAATCCAAGCACTAGGGGGTGAAAGTGTGGATATCTGTGTGAGGATTTGTGATCGCTTAGACACTTACCCTTTGGCGTTCGTTGGAGCGGCTCTCGGCAGCGGTCTGACACAAGGTGGCACTGAGGAAGACTGACCCAGTGTTACCTCACCTCTCCAGCTTTATAGCCTTTTGAGTGTCGAGTGTGCAGAAATGCACATTTCACAGGATGTGAGGAGTTGGCCGAGGTTATTGGAGGTTGTTGCTATGTATTAGGCTTAGATGTATGTTAGAATTTTATAATGTATTCCGAAGGCGTTTGTTTGGGGATAGATGTATGTGTCGTAGATAGAAGGGGATGGGGGTGCATCCCCCGGATGCAACAACTCCTTCGACGAGCTAGTCATCGTCCTCGATGACGGGACGAAGACTAGGCCGTAGGGGTAGTTTGTCTTGTGTGTGTGTGTGAAGGGCCATCTGCTTCTGTCTTCTAATATCTTCTCTCTTCTTTTCTTCTCTTGGGTTCTTCTGATCTGCTAGTATGTCCCTTCAGAAAGAAGGTGTGACGTCGGTGGGGGTGTGTGGTTATCCCCGTGTGGGGTGAGGTGCAGAAGTGAAAAGCTTGTAGATGGAAAGGTGGGTAGTATCGTAAACGGAAGTGTGGGGTGAGTCAGTATACAGTGCCTTGTAGAAGAAGTCTGCCTCCGGTTCGTGTCTAGCGATCATGTGTAGGTATTTTGGTGTGGGGGGACAATATTTCTTGGTACAATCAGATCATCTTTACAACATGGGTGCCCTGGGCACATAACAATGTATAACATTGAACATGGAACTTGTCATAAGAATACAATCAACAAAAACATTCGTAAATAACATCTTACAATAAATCATAATCAAATCAAGAAATCAACACAAGGGGTGGCTACCCTGAGAGGAAAAAAACATCTAAAAGGGTGGGATTTACCCTTCCGTCCGTGTCATGAAGGACGGGATGAAAAACTGCCCTCAGGTAGACATGTACATACATAACTAACAATGTGCAATAGGGGATAGAATAGAGATAGGGAAATAAATGCCTCGGTGTGTAAAGTTAGGGGAATATATATAAATGAGTTTATTGTGTGGGGGAGAAAGGAGGCATTTTTACAAGTTATATTTTAGAAAAAAAAAGGAAAGAAAAAAGAAACTAATGTCCAATAGTAGCAATTGTGGTGTGTGTGACATGTAAACTGTGTGTAGACATAAATCATGTGAATTGTGCTGGCCTTGTCATATCGGCCGTAATCGCATGCAAATCCATGGTGCTTGAGCACTAATATATACCTCTACAATTATCGCAAGATCAATATTATCCCTCAGGAATACCTTTACAAATAGGAACCGGTGTCCTGTAGCTTAAGCTCGCTAGTATCTAAAATTAACTTAGGCAATAATTAACCTATGGCCACTGCAGATAAACTAAACCTCTATGGATCGTCCCCTGTGGGTGGACGCTCCATCTTAGTAGGGAAGATTGTCCCTTACATTCTATGGGCACGATCCTCGCCACTGGATAACACCTCTCATTATAGGTGCCTTTTTGCGATCCGTCCAGCGGGAGTGGATATCCCACAGTTATCCCTAACCGTGGGACGGATATCAGTTGATCACTGGTAGAAAGCTGTGGAGAAAAAAGTGTGAGAGCTGGGGGTGTGTTGGCTCCGTGTGTATGGTAGAGGGTGCGACTGGCGCGTGTGAAGGCGTGGGCAAAATATATACATGGGACTATATACAAAACGCCACCTGTGGGGAAAGAAAGAAATGGAAACCATGGTGTATAATGTCCTCTTCGCCTGCTGCTGTGTTCTCATCTGTGGGGGTGTAAAAATACAAGTAAAACAGATAAACATGGAGAATAAAATGGAAATAAACGCAAGTGGTCATCTGGGAATTATAATATGCGGATGGTGCGTCTGAACGCCACATGTAGTGAAAGTACCCCTAGGTACTATATGGCTTCCGTTGGTGTCCCACGCTGGATCTCACCTATAAAAAGGAATCATGTGGAAATATTATCGAACTGGTGTGGCTGACGTGCAGTCAAGGGTGGACGCCGATCGATGATCAGTCGATCGCTCCTGTGTAGAATCGCAGGTTGGAACGGTGCAAATCGCACTATCGCCGCATCGCATATCGCGACGGTGAAGTATCGCATGTCGTATTCAGTGATATCGTAGCGTATTATCAGTCTTACACGGCTGACGTAAAGTCAAAGGCCGATGCCGATCGATTATAACTCGATCGTTCCCGTGTATGTGTCTCTTTCTATAAGTGTATGTGTATGTCCAAAGTGCCGTGTGATCACATATCGCTGATTATCGCACATAATAAATCGCATATCGTATCTCTCATTTCTCATCTCGTATCTCGCATCTCGTCAATCGCATCTTGTAAATCGCATATCGTATCTTGACAATCGCATATCATCGCGATTTGACTATCGCATGTCGCATATCATATTTCGCATCTCGTCAATCGCACAATCCATGTGTAGGTGCATGGAGAAATATACGTATCTGTCATGTTTTGTCCAATACGCAGGGCGGTATCAGAACTCAGGAGCCTGTCAAGGACTTCCCCAGCACCTTAAGGTTCGAACCATCAGTAATCCTTGGGACCTTCGGCCGTGGTGTGGGAAAACTGCGTCCGCCTATCCGGTATTACCTGGTGGCCTTGGAGGAGTTACCCCGTACCGAGTGACTGCACTGCGCATTGGTAACGATACCACGATCGTGAAAACACTGTGAAATCAGCTCGGGCCATAGTAGCACTATGGCATATCGCATATCATATCGCATATCATATATCATCGCTAATGAACGCCTAAAATAGGCTAGGGACCATAGGATCCCGAGGACTCATCCGCAAGGCAATACAAATATGCCCCCCCCCCCCTGGGCTAGGATCAAAGAGACCATCGGTGACAGTTACCTCGGCCAGGGGGGTGAATCGTGATCATTTCGCCAGGATTTTATCTGCGTGACGTGTATAATGGTTGCCCAAGACCTCACGACCCGAAATGTCAACAGGAAAAAACTCGAGGTCCGCTGACCAACATGTAAGTGGGCGGCGTCGAATGCACTGCCCCACATTCCTTATTTAATTCAAGTTCAGCGAGCTTGGGATTCAACATGGGTGTGTGCGTCACGCAGTGTGTGGGTGTCCTCTTCACCGCACGTCCGGGTGCAGACTGTGTTTTTTCACTTCCTTGGAACGAAAGACTTGTCTCCCGCCTTAGAGACACTACTTAATATATAAATTAACTAAAAGTCTAGTAAATTTAGTCGTCTCTGGGTGCATGTTCTATCCCGTCCGACGCTGAGTGGGCTATTTCTCCCGTCGGACCGTCAAGGTTCCACCCGCAAGTCGGGCTTTGCTGACAGTAGTGCTTAATGGGTGTAACTCTCCGTCGCGTCGGGGAACAGGCTAGGTACACCCGTCAGCCTCGGCGTTTGCCTGCACTATGCCATCGCCGCGTCGACTTTCCGTCGTTCGTCAGAGTCCATGTCATGGGCTGTGGTGGCCCTGAGTCCAGGTCTCTACTTACCAAGATTGTATTTTCCAGCGGGAAATAGCGTCACATTTTCCAAAGTGCACCTCTGTGCACAAACCTTATAATTAAAGTGTCAAGTGAGTGTATGTTTGTGTGGGGGTGGTATCCATTCCGGGTAGGGGGGGGGGACTGTTTTTCCACAGTGCACCTCATTGCGCCTGACTTTCAGATGGCTAGCTAATTTCAGCTGCGTTTATTCTTTCACATGTTAGTCGGAAAGTTGAGGATGTGGGAGGGTGTTCTCCTGTTAGTGGGAGAATGTATACATGTTAACGTTTTTAGTAGTTGGGGGATGGGATGGTTAATTAGGACTAAGGAATTGTGGTCCTAAGTGGATGTGGGACAACCGTTAAATGTAAGGAACGCTCTACTGGTGAGGGTTAGGATTGTAATCGGCCAGGAACTGGGTTTACAGTGTGGTTGTTAGAGTCCGTACTGAAGTAGGTATGGGTACGGCAGCCGAATCCCGCATAGCCATAGCCTATATCCGCCAAGATGGAAAAGGATTGTAGGGAGGTCGATACCCGGCCAGGTAGACGAACGCTACCCTACTAGGATAATGACTAGGGAACCCTCTATGCATACCGGTCATGCAATAACACTACCGATTAGTTACACATTTACATAGACAATAAACTATTCTAAACACAAAATGGTAGAACGAGAATCTCGGCTCTCGGGTGTGAACGGTGAAAGTTGAGACTAACTTGAACTCTAGTAACTAACTCGCAGTATTATCGCATGTCGATCGCAAGAATGAAATGATGATCAGATTTATAAAAAACGAACAGGCAAACAAAAACTAGTGCCTGGGATTTATTTCCAAACAATTACAGATAATAAAATAAAATAATCCCTATCACCATGAATAAATAAACATGTTATAATTAACTGTTGCACACGTCAAAAGGTAACCGACAGTAGTGGCTACGCGGGCTAAAGCGCTGCGTTAGGTCAAGGGGCCAAGCTCTCTGCTGACTCGGTAGACGCGTGGGTTCGAGCCCCACCGTCGGCTGTCCTTGAAATGGTTTTCCGTGGTTTCCCATTTTCAACACCAGGCAAATGCTGGGACAGTACCTTCTGACAGGCCACGGCCGCTTCCTTCCACATCCTTGCCCAGTTTCATTCATCTTCATCCATTCCGTCTCTTATCCAGACGCGCAGGTCGCCCACGGGCGTCGACTAGAAAGACCTGAACTCGGCCTCTCAGGAGGCTACACGACAAAAAAAAAAAAAAAACGTCAAAAGGTTCTACTAATTGTAGAATAAGTGTATCTAAATATTCATGTTACAGTGATGTAACGATATTAAATTTCATAAAATGTTTTCATAACTTTACAGTCACCCTGTGGCTGTGTCAATAAAAATGGTCTGATAAAAATCAGCTGTTCACTCATGAAAAAAGAAGTTAACAATTCAAAACCCTATATTATACACGAATGTGCGTAGAATGTAACTCTCGACTCTAATAAACTTGTTGTTTATAATATGTGATTTAAATATTTACATTATTTACAAATCTCGTGCTTCACACGGTTCAAAAATTACCATTAACACTGTCAGTCGCACTCTGATAGCTTCATAGTGTCTCTGTTACAAAAATACAGTTCTCCAACAATGCTTCTACCAACGATAAAATGCTCAGGTACTTCTAGTGGTGTGTCATAATAAATAAGGCTGAGTATCAAACAATTAAGTTAAATACAGCTTGGAATGTCGTGTCAATAAATAAAACAATAGGATAAAGATCGATGCGGAACTACTACAAGACTTTATACATTACGTGGATCATTTACAAATACTCTCAAAGATAAACCATTCAAACATCTAACCTTTGTGTTAGCGCTTTCACTCATCTTGTAACAATTCGTTGCTCCACATAGCAATATGTTCCTTCCTTCCACAATACAGTGAACAATACTTATCCAAGGCGTCTTACTACGCTCTAAATATGCCATACATCCTTCCTTTCCTCTTTATAAACAATCTTTACAACTCCGCACGGCATTGCTTCCTTGAAAACCCCATCTTGCTATACACTTATAGAAGAATTAGTGATTTTACTAGATAACTACACTAGAGTATGTTACCGTTCAGAATGCACTCCTAACTCTCACCTCCTGTCTAAATTATTAAACCTCGTGCATCAAATTACAACAATTACATGTTCGTTCACATTAATACAATTCACAAAGAATTTCTTATTCCTTTCATTAGCGCTTTTCGTTCTCTATGATCCATAATAAATTTGTTCTTTCACGTTACCAAACGTTAACAATGTTACTTAGTAGTTCGCTCGTTTTTTGTTGTTAATCAAAATAAATTCATATCCTCCCGCTTCTGGTGTAAGTTTAAATAAATGAACAATTCATATTTAAGTTGTTTTTAACGTACAAGTCCGCAGGTAGATTAACATATCTCCTGGTCTATTCATCTCAGTTAAACAATGTTTATACTTTAATTGGTAATAAATATAGGCATCATTTGACCTCAATTGTCAATACCATGATCCTAATTTATAGTGTATATTCGTAATATAATAGTTCAAGACTATTTAGTTGTCTAATAAGTTGTATTCCGCTATAGGAATTTTATAACACTCCAATTGTTATCAATAATTATATCAGATGTATATGAACATCGTAATGTTTGTTACATAATATTATAGCATCTCACAATTATGCTTTATTGATAATAATGCATTAAAGACATATAAATGTATACTTTCGCTTTTACGCATAGAAATTGTTAATAACAATTATAATGTTTAAATGTTCTTACAATTTGTCAATATTTACGCTCTTCTTCAACATACAATGTAATCGAATAATCGAATAATCTCTACATTCTCAAGTTATCTTAGCATTATCGAATTATCTTAGTTTTATCGAAGCATTCTTTTATAAAACGAGTATCGTTCACAAGTGAGAGTCAAATAACGTTTCCTTCTGAATAAAAATACAAGAAACGCAAATCTAAGTTAAAATGTGAATTAAATAACGTCTCATACGACACATGAAGACGTATCAAAAATATTACAATGAAACTCTAAAATTTAAGCTATTAAAAAGACAAAGAATAAAGATAAGAATAACTACAAATGACGTTGGTCACTCCAAAAATGGACCTCTACTACTACAGCAAAACTACAGACATGAAACAAACGGTTGTTCTACCTTGAGACGTCTTCTACAGCCAGGAAATACCTCTGTCAGCTCTCCTAGATGTTGCGTCGAAGCTGTCATCGTTCGTCTCCCAGCGAAACCGGTTACTGCTAAGCTCGTGCTTCAGCTGCGGTGGACCCCTACTCACTTGGCTTACCACTTGTTCTGGATCACGGCTTGAGCTGCTAACGGTAGCTGCGTCCTCTTCTCGGCCAGTTGCCTGGAAACTGCGATTCCCAGTTCGATCGGCTGCAAATGGCCTTCTTGTTCTTCTTATCTCTGTCCTGCAGAGTGGTCTCGCCATTGTAGATCCGCAAGTCCTGTGTTGACATCTCGTCCTGGTGAAGTTGGACATCTTGCTTGTGGTGTAGAAATTCATATTTGAAAACTGCAAGTTGGTGGGCAATTGTAGCTGTGTCGATCCTTGAATTTCCGAGTCACTCTGACCTCCCAATCCATGGTGTAGATTAACCTCCTTTCATTTTACTTACAAGGGAAGTCTTTGAACCGGGGAATCACGGATCTTGCTGGAACTTTTCAGATACGTTGCGTGAGCCCAACTAGGCAGAACCGTGAAGAAAATTCTTTCGGAAATAAACTTCCCCTTGTACTAGATGAAAAAATAAGATTTACAGATTTAAATTGGCGCGCCAGCGGCGTGAGCTTCATTGGCTGCGTCAGAGGTTGCTTTCAAACCGTACTATGGTTTACGGCCTATGGCGTATATCACCGAATGAGAGGCAACAGACGGTGAGTGTCCCATGCATTGCATGATGAATGGTAACATTGGAAAAGTTATATGTTGACAGGAGGAAAGTATGGAAAATGTATGGAAAGGTCTCTCAGCATTCAAGAACAGGACCTATTGGACAGTTTGGAAGGTATGTTGATGGTTCTGTGCCTATCTGGTTTTCTGGCGTTCGTCTCTTGTAACAAATGTGTTTATTTGATGTGCTAATTGATATTTACAGGTATCATAACTGGTTGTATAGAAAACAGTACTATGAACATGGACACATATATATTGTAAATATGCAGCATTAATGTCTCAGCTTGTGAGCGCGAGTACGGGAGGGCAGTCGTTTCGAACGTGGTCATTTGAGCCACCAATCAAGCGTGAGGCACACTCCCTCTTGACCAGCGCGCACAGTTCAATATTGTTGTATTTACTGCCGTCTGCGGTGGGTAGGAGTTAATTTCCGAAAGATTTTTCTTCACGGTTCTGCCTAGTTGGGCTCACGCAACGTATCTGCTAAGTTCCAGCAGGATCCGTGATTCCCCGGTTCAGAGACTTCCCTTGTTAGTTCTCCATAATCTCTTCTTCAATAGACGTATAATAAGCTTCTCCTCCCCGACTTATGATTTCTGCCATCATGTAGACTGTGATGTAGCTTGTGATGAAATACTGCTGTATATTTATATTTGGAATAATTGCAGGAATATCGATGCCTTCAGTAGGTAATGCTCTTAATTATTGCTTCTGTGTGAAGTGCTGCTTATATGCGAAGTCTCGTTCTAAAATTGTAATGCTTTTATACTCGCTGTTCTCTCCAATAATGTAAATGCGTTTCGCCGGCCTCTCTTCCCATCTTCCTCGGCGATGCCTTGGTTGTTTGATGGTACAACGATGCTTATCGTCCGGGCTAATGCTGTGTTCAGAAACTGCTCCTTTGCTGTGCGCGTGCGTGAAACGCGTCTACTCGTGGCCAGTCGCTATGAGAGAGTGTTTAGCCACGCTTCTCCTTCGCGGCGCGTGTCAGTCCTGGCTTCGCTTCGCTAGCCTCCAACACATGTATATTAATAGAAATATACTCATATTCGCTCTATTATTCAATAATTTAGATTTCTTTTCAACCAAATAAATTTCATTTTGCATTCTACACTTGTAGATGTGCTTATTTCTGTTTATATCTGCCAAATGTATATAAAAGCGATTCCCACAAAAATTATGTGCTATTAATTGATTGGCTGTTGAAATATTCTGAAAAAGACTCCTGGGTCTAGCCTCTTCTCCACGGGTCGTGTGCATTGCTTTGTTATGATAGCCTTGCTAACCAAACTGGTTTTCTCGTGCCAAACATGAAGCTTTGTACAAAATCCAGCTCCGAATGATCGAGCTCTTCCTTAGTTAAAATCTCATTCACCAGAATATTTCCAAATAATAAATTCCTCAAAATGCTTCAAATTTATCCGAAATACTTTCATTATGCTTCAATTGCATCCCATAATACATATATATTTATTAAATTATTTTAGTTTCAAATTTCCAATTTTTCCTTCCAATGGTGCACAAGTCGTTCGAACCTTGGCTCAGTCAAAGGTCCTTAGCTGGGCTGAATTCGAGTTCAGTACGTATGAGCTATAGCTGACATCCTGTCGCATGCAACGTTAAAGATCCCTATCAGGGTAAAAAAATGGCATGCGGGAGAAAAATACAATATCTGATACAATCATTTTAGCAGGTGATTATATTACGCTAAGCTGTTAGCTTTATAGTTCCGAAATGTTGAATAACATGTAGCCAAGAGCGAAAAAGCATGTTGTGCACCTTGGCAGTTGCATGACCACCAAGTGCCTCGCATTAATAGGGGACGGGGTGGGGGGGATAATGTGTAAGATGTAGAGTGTAAACGCTGTGTCATGGGAGGGGGAATATTGTTAAGCTTGCATCAACGTGCTGTAATTTATGGCATCTGCGGACGTACAACGTAGCACACTGCTGCCTGCAATGTACAATACATAATCTGGACTTATTTTCTAGATATCTTATAGACTAATACTGGTCAGGTTAATAGAAAGAACCTGGAATTATAGTAACACTGTACTATACCTTTCTGGAAGGGTCACAGGGATTTTTCAGGATACCCTGTGATTGAAATCTCTCCTGTAGCATATTGTCTCGAGTATGCTCTCAAAATAATCAATTGGTAGGGATGAGCTTGCTATATAAGTGTTGAATCCCGATGCAAAAGTATAAGGGGCGCTGTCTGAAAATTCGCGTCCGCGAATGGTCTATCGGTATCGGCATTGCCGCCTGTCGCTGTGTGGATGAATATTGTAATCCGGGATAGTAGGCTGCACCTCTGTGCACCGTCGTGATCTGAACAAATCGTATCATCTATGAATATGTAAACTAGAATGCCGCCTCTGCGGGTTCTATTTAGTATCCTCTCCTGTGGGCTAAATTCACCTGTAGGGGGGTGGGGATATTGTTCAAGACTATATCATCCGCTACGCGGAAGTGTATGGGAGCAAATGTGTGTCTGTCCACCCTATCATTGGGGGTGGAAATATAAATATCAATCATGTGTCACCAGTATGTATAAATTTCAAGAGATGTAGGTGTGTCAAGTAATAATCCGAGAGGGGGTAAGAGCGGTGTGGCGGGGAATATAGTTGGGCCACCGTTGTGAACGTTTTTCTCGTCCCTAACTGGAAAACAGTGTTATCATTAAAATTTGTTATGCCTGGAGAAAAAAAATCTAAATAGCGTGGGTATGTGTCTACCTGTATTTGTGGGGAGTGCTCGTACTGGCCTATATCGGAGGGCAGTGTCCTTACGAGGGTGTAGTAAGGGCAAGTGTTTTGTGAAGAAGGGCGAAAGATATAACGGTGCGTATGTAACTATGCGCTCCGTGTGTAGCACTGCTAGTACGGACATTTGGCCGTGAAATATGCGCTCTCTGTGTTAGTTAGGGGGTGTGTGAGGGGATGAATGCTATTAAAAATATGGGTCCACCCTAAGAGGCAATGTGTACTTAGGTAAGTGAATGTCCCAGGCGCAATGACATTTGAACGGCGCGTTCGTGTGTGACGAGTCGCTGTGCGAAAATAATGGCTGCTCTGAGTCAGGTGTAGTGGAGGATGAGTGACGTCAGAACCGAGATAAGAGGTATGTATGTGTAGTGTCAGCTAGCGGTTATCGCTGGGCGGAATACGCTGTGCTAATTGGCTACGGCGCTCTTTGGGAGTATCGTCTACTTGCGCGCTATGCTGATTGGACAGGAGCTCTGTGAGCTACTGAAGAAAAATGGCAGTGTTTGAGGACGTTGCGCGAGTTGGCTGTCAAGCGCACGTGTCGTCTGGTGACACGAGTGTGTGACGGCTACGCAAAGTTGGCATGCGAGATAGCCTGTATATGACAGAATGTGGGTGTGACTGTAGTGTGTCCTTGTATATGCAATAGGAAAGCGAAGTATCTCTCTCCAAGGTGGGGAACGTTGTTGGGCATTCGCTGTCATAAAAGCGTGATAAAAATGGGGCAAAAGATAGGAAAACCAAAAACTGAAGCTTCTATGCCTGCTGTATATAGGGTACTGGTAATGTATTTAGGCCTGTTGCGCCCCTGTTCACGTGTAAGGTCCTGTGTGTCTTCCCGTAGAAAAAAATATTTCCGTGGTCTAATCCCACTTACGCCGGGAAAATGCAGAAATGCTATGGGGATCAATAATAGTTCCCTCGGGCTGTATAAACTAGGGATATTTATGTGTCGTCAGTACCATTTCTACTGTATTCCGCAAATTGCTAACTGTCCGTGTGGTAGCGTAATGGGCTATGTCTACCGGATAACCTGCGGTATGGAAGTGACAGCTGTATGTTGTAGCACTGTGATGCAATGTGTTAGCAGGGAGAGTATGTTCTCTTAACGTGTATAAAATGTTTGTGTACACAAGTGCATACTTAGCGTTTTTAGGAAGCAAATCATTGGGCCTTCGTTCACTATTTTCTACAAAACTTGGCATTTCTATGCCCATGGCTGATATTTACCCTATATTGTGACCCTAGAAGTGTGTGTTAGTACTCTCCTAAGAAAACGTAAAGTACTTATGGACCATGGACGTAGTGGCTGCCTGTATATATATACACTAATGGCTGGATAGTTATCCTATATTGTTTTTGGGAAGGGACTCTTTGATGTGGCTGACCACAATACTCTTCCTCAGAACATAAAATAATTATGAGCCATAGCGTTAATGCTACGCGTACATACATATGGTGATATGTATGTTGGTTTAAGTCGGCGCCTGAGTAAACAGATGTTTATTGTGGCCAACTAATGATTGTGGTTACAAGTGTGTAACTAATGGGTATATAGATATAATGGGATCGTAATAAGGACGATTGGATCCTGTGGTAGCCTTGTGGCTCTTGTTAAGGTATGTCGTTAATTTATTATTTAATGTTATGTCGGCAAATGGCATACTATGACGAACAGTTCATAACTTGGCGGAGGGATGATAGAATGGTGCCCTAGTTGGACCGTTAGAGGAATCGCCCCAATCCCACAGCCTAGCTGTGAGTCCGATCCTTCGTAGGCTAAGAAATGGATGAAATAATTAAATTTTGAGTGCATGTCCCTAATCGTCGGCTTAGAATTATGACGCCTCGTTGGATAACTGTTTGTTATGCATTTCCTTATGACGTTATTGTGTGATCAATGCCACCGTTGAACAAAAATAAAAATGAAATATCCCATGTTAGGAAAAAATATATAAAAGGGGCTCTGTGGATAGTATGTGGCCTGTATGTGTTGGATGCCCTGCTATGCACAGGTTGAGATGCTGTGGTAGCATTACTGTATCCGGTATCGCGGATGGACCGCGCGTCACTGCTTAGAATCAGTGCGCACTCCCGTGTGTGGGGACTGAGTGAAATGAATTAGAGAATGTAACATGAATTTACAGTGTGTGATACTATGTGACCTCTGTAAGTATGTCCTTATCCAATTTTCCTACAAGTGTGTGGTCCTGATGACCTGTTGTGTCAATTGTAGGGTTACTTGGCCTGTACGGAAGGCCGCTAAACTGTGTTGTTGTGATAGCTTGTAATTAGCATTCTGGATGCATCGAACTCGTGTTGGTTTGGTAAGGAGTCTTTGCCTATATTGAAGGATGCTAACCGATGTTATTGTAATAGGGAGTCTGGACCTGTACTGAAGGCCGATAACCTGTGTTATTGTAATAGGGAGTGTTGGCCTGTGTGGAAGGCCGCTAACCTGCGTTATTGTTGTGTCCATGAGGTTAACCTTAAGCTACGTTTGTAATCGTACGTGGACACGTTATATGGAAGAAATCCTGCTAAAGTATTATCTGACTCGGTGATAATTAAGTGGAAGGAGTTTGTAACCTCGCCTCGGTGTGAGGTCGCTTCCGTAACCCGTGCACCTAGTGCTTGTGTGGGAGGTATGGCTACGCGTGACATCATCTTTCGCGGTAATTCTAGTATGGATGTGTTTGTATAAAATGGCTGTTGCCATGTTATGTGCTGCTACTAATTGTTATACTATGGTATTTTCATCTTCTGTCGGTCGCTACCGACTGTGTATACGATTATGCCGTTTGTATATCGTTATTAGTATAGAATGTTTAGATCGGTATTCTGTGAAGGCATGAATGTCCTACGGATCCTGTTTTAAGGTAATTGAATCTTTCGTCGGTCAACTAATGGACCTGTGCCTGGGTGTGGTTTTTAGTGTGAAGATGTGACGCGGATATGTTTCCTGTCATACTAATGTGTGCGCTCTACTGTATGTGTGGGAGTCTACTACCGGTGAACCTTGCTGCGATTTTACGGTTGTACTCCGGGTGAATGGTCGGAAGTACGCATGGCTGTCTATGCGTGTGCCTGGGCACGTGACTTGCAGTGCACGTCTGTAGCTATGAAAGCGTGGCAGTCGCCGTGTCAGTGGTGGGGTTCGGGTGACAATATCCGGTTGAGTGGGCATGACCTAGGCTGGCGGCTGGTGACGAAACATGTGTTGCACTGGTCAGACAATCCTTACTCTGGCGATTGCCGTCTGAACCAAGTATAATACAAGTACACAATTAAAATAATACAATATATGGTAGTACATCCTTAACAACTAAACATGCAACGTATAATTAGGTCGTGGATGGGAATTGAGTGGGATTGGCACCGACACTTGCTGTGAATATGGCTACCAGATGCCATAGTGTGTTTGGCGTTTTTGTCCATGCTTTCCTGGTAGATTATGTCCCTGGGGACTTATGGGGATAATGGGACACGTGTAGCTGCTATATGTGCAGCTAGCCTCGACATGTCTTACTCTCTATTTACATCTATATTAGGTGCCTAAAAGAAAATGGCCCTGGGTGTTAGGTGTGTGATTTATCGTTTGCGTTTCTTGGCTACTGGGGGCCGTCGTTTGCTTGCAGACGCCGTGACGTACTAGGGGGGCGGTCTATGAGCGGCCATATGCTGGATCGCCCTGGCGAGAGAAATTCGTTTCGCTAACATGTAGATGATTATTATTGTAATTGCGCCGTTCCATGCCACGGTGGCCGTTGGAGATGCGTCTATGTTGTACCACGCTGCAGGCGCTTGTGGTATCTGTAGGGGATGGTCGTGGTGCTTAAACGGGGTGTGTGTAACTGTAAACGTGGGGATGAGTGCCGACCAATTGGTATTTAGTATGGCTGTTAAGTTATCATATAGTGTCGTTTGTTCGTGTAAATGGCCGAAGTTGGGAACTTGTAGCTGTATTTGCTGTGTCCATGTAGCGGGCAAGGTATGCGTAAGTGCAAGCTCTTGCGTGATTTTTACATCGCATGGAAATGTGCGTGGGATGAGGATATCCCCCTTCCCCATGAGCTGGCAATTGCAGGGGAGTTTAATTTCGATGGCCCCTGGTGGCGTAGCTGTGAGTGGGTGTAATAAGTTCGTTTGTTTGTGTGAACATTGAATATCCATTTGTGGGGTGGGATTGGTAATTATGAAAGCGTCGATGTTAATTTGGGTAATGAGCGTTCGTTGTAGCCCCTGATCGCATTTGTAAGCACATGATTCGAGAATTCTATTGGTTGGTGCATTACGATATAAATGAATGGCACAGGCGGGCTGAATAGTTGCCATTTCCTGAAACCGTGGGATATAACATAATGCATTGATGGGGGTTATACAATCATGTAGTGTATTGCCCGTGAGCACACGGATATCCCGATTATTAACGGCTATCAACGTGGGTTCGTGTGTCAACGTGCACGTGCTGTCCAGCCACTTGTACGGTATGAGAATTTACTGAAATAGTTCCCATTGGGCGTGGTGGTCAACAATAGGTGTACTGATTTTAATGTGTATGTTATCGGCGTAGTAGATACATGTGCATATGGGTTTTGTGTAGTACCAACTAATGTGGTCCACTGGAGTAGCCAGCTGGTGGTTGTGTCGTTGTAATTTGGTGGCCAGCGTTAATAAATCCCCTCGAAGGGTGTCTGCATGTATAGTGTGTTCAGGAATGCGCCGTTGTTTACATAGTATCATGTCATATTGCCGTTGATTGTACATTATCGTATTATATATGGCGATGGCATTGCCAATGGCCATATGGGCCGTAGAGGCGAATAAAACCTTCTGTGCGTCCTCATTGGTCTGTGTAATATTGGCTAGGAGGGTAATTTGCTGTGCCATCGCAGTGATAGCTGCGTGCATGGTATGCGTCCAGTTATTGAGTTTAATTGTTGTTGCCGTTAAATCCCTGTGGATAGCGTGAATCAAGTCGCTGAGCTTGTTAGCGTAAGTCGCTATCTGTTGCTCCGTCATAAGTAGGGTTCTCGTATCTTCACTGGTAGCGACCCCGCAACAATATTGCAGGAAATTGCCAATTAATTTTAATTCCCTTTTCGCTCTTCGCGGCGGGGGCTGTGTATTATTATTTACCCCGTTATCCCTGGTGATGTGGTCGTTAGGGTGGAGGGAGTGGTCTATGGCCTCCCATATGGCGTGCAATTGTGACCTAAGGTTGTTGTTCCCCACGTTCGGCGGTAGTGGGATGTGTTGTTGGCCTATTGGTACATTGTAAGTGAGAGGGATGTTATCCAGGTATATTGTTTGGCCGTGTAATTGCTTCCAGTGGACCCCGGTGGTGATTTGAACCCTGGGCCCTTCTGGCTGCAGATCATCTGCCTGCACGACTATGCCGCTGCTAGCGATCGTAAATAGAATGCACAGAACTGTTCTAAGCATTTGTATGCCCTTGGTCTGCTTAATGGGGCTGAGGGTACGTTAATCATTACGGGCATGCTAAACCCTCTAAAGTGGTAATTGTATTAATGTATATGTGTTATCGGAACTGTGTGCGTAGTATCCCTGTTTGTATTTAATCTCCCCTTTTCTCTACGGGGGCGGTGAATTAAATATCACCGTCGCTATCCTGCCTAAGGCACTGGGGATCTGAATGGGCGGGTAATTAAATAATGTGCCACTTTCTATCGTATGGGATGGGCGTAAATTCCTGTGGGGTTGTAAATTGCTTGCTTCTATATAAGGGTGGCTTCGGAAATGTTATACCTTCTGGGGCGGGCTTGGGTGGGTACTAAATACTACCTGACCCGTACTCTGAAAATTTTTTCTCAATTTTGAGTGGCGTACACTTGGCTAGTAAAAGGTAATTTTTGGGATCTTTACCGCAGAGTTAGGTTGTTTGTAACCCTAGGGCGTTGTTCTAAAACAACGTCAAGGTACCTAGCGCGTCCACCAATTGTAAGGGACCTGAGAGGGTGCCCTCTACAATGTAATATCTGGGGGGATGAAATATGAGTAGCTGGGGGGCTGCTTGGAGCTCGAGTGTAATAGGTGTCGGTTATGGACTGGTTCGAGGGCGTGTAAGCGCTCGAAAGGAGAACTCCCAAATGTACTGTTTGATCGGGTAGTTCCGGGATGCGATATCGGGATTAAGGGCGGTTTGGTGCTGGAAGCTCTGAACAGCTGGGCCGCTGTTTGGAATACTGCTAACGTGGGCAGCGGACGGCTCGCGCTAATAAGCGATACAAGCAGTGTGACGTATGCGAGTAGCTGGCTACGGGCGTCACGAAACAATTAGTTAAGTGTTACCTGGATCCTACCGAGACGAGGGATGAAGGGCAGGATCTTAACAATGAAGGCAATAAACTAAAAGACCAGTTGCTTCTAATATGTCTGAGTTTAATGGGTACTTCTAACTTGAAGTACTCCTAGAATTGGCAGAGCAGTTAATGAAACAGATGCTTATTACAATCCAAGCACTAGGGGGTGAAAGTGTGGATATCTGTGTGAGGATTTGTGATCGCTTAGACACTTACCCTTTGGCGTTCGTCGGAGCGGCTCTCGGCAGCGGTCTGACACAAGGTGGCACTGAGGAAAACTGACCCCGAGTTACCTCACCTCTCCAGCTTTATAGCCTTTTGAGTGTCGAGTGTGCAGAATTGCACTTTCACAGGATGTGAGGAGTTGGCCGGGGTTATTGGAGGTTGTTTCTATGTATTAGGCTTAGATGTATGTTAGAATTTTATAATGTATTCCGAAGGTGTTTGTTTGGGGATAGATGTATGTGTCGTAGATAGAAAGGGATGGGGGTACATCCCCCGGATGCAACAATATAGGCTACTGTATGTACAACTAATTATACTGTAATAATGCTATTGGTTTTACGTCCCTTTTAACAACTGCGGTTTTTAGAGACGCCATGGTGCCGGAATTTTGCCCCGAAGGGAATCTTTAACGTGCCAGTAAATCTACTGACACGGCTCCCTCGCATTTGCGCACCCTCAAATGCCAACTGTCTGCGCCAGGATTCCATCCTGCAATCCTGGGAATAGCAGGCGATAACGTTACCGCTGTGCCACGTATGTACAACTGTAGCTAAGCTCGCTAAGGCGCAGCCCTAGGCCATTGAGAAAAGCACTCTGCGGCTCGGTAAACGTTGGTTCGAGCCTCACCGTCGGCCGTCCTTGAAATAGTTTTCCGTGGTTTCCCCATTTTCCACTCCTGGCAAATGCTGGGACGGTACCTTCTCCCAGTTCCATTCATCTTCATTGATTTCATCCCTCATTAACTCCTCTCATGCAGTTGGCGTCAGGAAGGGCATCTGACCGCAAAAACTCTCCGCCACATAGAATTTCATCCCATCTCATCCCCGACCCCGTTGGAAACGGGAATAGTAAGGGGAAGGCATACATAACTGTAACTTGACCTGAGCACACTAGTACATCAAAATACGTAGTTCATTCCAAAACTTAAAGAAGGGACTCCACTGAAAAAATTCGAAAGAGTGTTCGTTTAGAATTTCAAAAATGAATATTATAAACACATTCGAAGGGGAAAACTAATTAAAGTCAATCAACGCACGATATCATAGACAAGCTTGCTTACTTCCAGTGAAGCAAAATAACTAACAAGCTTTCTTTGTCTTTTACAGGAAAAGTTTCAAAACAGTTGATGGAGTTTGCCGAGAACTACATACAGTACATTATAATTCCTAATTATCTCCACCAAGAATATCGCTGACTGGTCTTGAAGCTCCCATTCCGTAATAACAACATTATGACTTCAGAGACACCGGGACCTTGAAAAGGCAGTAAATCTACTGACACGATGTTGTCGCATTTAAACAGATATTTGAGTCGCTAAATCGTAATTAATTGTTAGAGTTCAAAAGAAGTTGCGCGGATTGCAGAGACAGAGGGGCAAACGGAGCCGTATCCCCGGTACCCGGTCAAGTTCACTCAAATTCGTTTGTAAACAATTTTGAAATTTTCTGGTATGACTAGCCTACAGTATGTTCAATGTAAATGCAACCAGTGAATATAAAATGAATTGTGTTTTTGTATCCTCTTGCGGTGTAGCCGTGTTCGTTAAATCGAGCATCACGGCCGCGAGAGCAGCTGCAGCAAGTCCGGAGATCGCAGGTTCGAATCCCGGTGCCGATGGCGGCCATCATGAGTGTATTTTTCCCACTCTGCTTCCAGGGAAATGCCAGGATAGTACCTTAGTTCAAGTCCCGAGGCTCCTACCTACCTAATACAGTTACACACACTCCTACAGTCATCACATATTACAGGTTATCAGAATGAACAACAACAGTTTTAACATGGATATGTGTTTGGGTTGGAGGTCAAGCTAAAATTTGCGTGATGCACATAAAGAGTGTGATGGTCTACCGCGCACCTTGCCCTTAGGCGGGCACGTGCAAATACTATCCGCATCTCATTCCCGCCTATGCCAGGCAAGCAAAAGAATAAGTACGACACAATTCCTATCATTCTCGGAGGTGATCTAAATGAAAAATGAAAATCCACAGCCTGCTTCCAGTCTCCGACCGGGTCAGGGAATGGAATGAATGGAGCCCCCATCTAGCGGCGAGGATTTGAACTGTGCCGGCTGCCGAGGCCTGACGCACTCCTCTGGGGCATTGATTAAATGAATGACAGATGAAATGAAATGATAGTGGAGAGTGTTGCTGGAATGAAATTTCGACAGGGAAAACCGGAGTACCCGGAGAAAAACCTGTCTGCCTCCGTTTTGTCCAACACAGATCTGACATGGAGTGACCGGGATTTGAACCACGGACCCAGCGGTGAGAGGCCGGCATGCTGCCGCCTAAGCCACGGAGGCTTAGGTGATCTAAATATCGATCTGAAAATAGTTTACTCCAGAAAAATTCCCTCTCGTTTATGCGCGATACGTCTATTCTTGAGATGAATAATAATCCAGCCATTTCGACGAAAGGAAATAGTACATGCGTCGACGCCGTCTTTATCCGATTTCTTAATCACTTGACGCCTCGAGAGTACATTTCGTACTTGTGTCATCACAGTCCTCTACTCAGTACGGTGCCCTAGCCCCACACAAGACACGGCACAAACCTAGAAGAATTGCTGAGTTTTAATTCACTGGCCGTGAAAGCCAATATACCAACCTTTTGGAAGCCTTCATAGGGAGGTTAAGGCTGCTTGAGCTTTATTTCTCGCAGTAAAGAGTTGCAGTTGCACTCTATATAAAGGGAGGTAGCGCGCAGTTCGTTACTCCTGCGGGGGTCCGGGCGGGGACACCAAGAGCCCGCTGATGAACCAGCTTGGTGTCCTAGGCGAAACCCCACACAAGACATGGCACAAACCTAGAGGAATTGCTGAGTTTTAATTCACTGGCCGTGAAAGCCAATATACCATCTTTTTGGAAGCCTTCATAGGGAGGTTAAGGCTGCTTGATTTTAGTTCTCGCAGTAAAGAGTTGCAGTTGTACTCTATGTAAAGGGAGGTAGCGCACAGTTCTCTACTCCTGTGGGGGTCCGGGCGGGAACACCAAGAGCCCGCTGATGAGCTAGCTTGGTGTCCTAGGCGAAACCCCACACAAGACACAGCACAAACCTAGAAGAATTGCTGAGTTTTTGTTATTTTATTGTTCTGGATCTGTACCTGTCCCCGCAACTTCAATGCTATAATAGCTAACTTTATGTGCAGTAGCGTAGCCAGTATCGACTTATGGGGGGATTATAGTTAATCAATTCAAATTCTACAAGCATTTCGTCCCGCGGCGTAGCCGTGCACGTCAAACGTGCACCATGGTCGCGAGGGCAGGTGCAGTAAGTACGAATATCGTAGGTTCAAATCCCAGTGCTGACAGCGGTTATCATAAGTGTGGTTTTACCCCGCAATTTTCCACACTCCCTACGGGAAATTGCTGGGATAATGCCTTATTTCAAGTCCCGGAGCGCCTATCCCAACCCTATCCTTTATACATTTACACGCACTACTACATTCATCACAGCAAAACAGGTTGCCAGACAACTTCAACACACACCCAACTACATGGGGCTGATGACCAAGGTGCCTCGAGCCCCCCAAATGAATTAACAATAACTGTACAAGTATTTTCATTTCTCAATGAGATGTTATTACACAAGAAAAGTTTCATGTGTTTTGGTCCAGACGTTTTTGAGTAACAGGCCTACAATATGCACAAAAGACAAAGAAAAATCTGTTCTTTAGAAAATTAAGTTAATTTTTGACTGAAATGTCTTACCTCAAAGGTAAATCTCGAACATTCCTGTTCCCCAGACAGGAACAAAATAAACTCGAATCTATCTGTGCTACCAATATGAAGACTGCGTATCACTCAACCAGAGAAATCATTTACAGAAGTCTCAGCAAAAGTGGGCATGTCCTCTCACGATGTATCATGTTGATTCATAATTTATACAATACTCATTTTTATGTTTATTTAGGCTCTTCAACAAAATCCTGTGCTTTATATTGCAATTAGCCCTGAACGCCTAAAATATCATCTTCGAAGATTTTTCTCACCTACCTAGGTCCTTCTTACCTTACAAATGCTGCATGCAGCCGGAAAAAGTTTTAGAAGCTTACACTGCATTTGCGACAAATTTCACTCATTCGTAACTAGGAGATAACAGTAATTCAGCAACTCGGCTGACGGCTATCTCATGCTCAAGAAGTTAATAATGATCCCAAAATTAGTGTTAATGTACCCATAGAATTTATTAAAACACGTTATTTTTAATTAAAAATATACCAATTTACATATAACTTCTCTCCCACCAAGAAAAGAAAAAAAGCTAATATTGTCCCGCTATGTGGGATTCAAGTCTCCCACAAATCCAACCCCTCGTCCTCGTCGTGGGAGATGGGCAACGTAATGAAGTAGGGGATTGCCTGTAGGGGTAAAGTACAGTGGGGACTTTGTGTGCCTCAAGACCACTACGGTAGCTGTGAAGGCCCTACAGGAACCCTGAAGAAATTACGGCTAACGAGGCTCTGGTGAAACAACTGTTGCCTTGTATTTTGGAGTTGGTTCTTCAAAGGCTAAGGGAAGAAAACCTGACAGAAAATCAGCCTGGTGCCTCAGGCTTAAGGTGGCAGCCCCTCCAAGACACTCGGAGGCAGTGGGTTAATCACTCGCTCCTCTTAAATAAACTGATTTCTGAAACTGAAGCGAAATTACAAAACCGGACGGATAACCTGATGACGACTTTTGGCATGAAGAGGACTACGAAAATTGGTTTCTGGAATGTGAGGACCTTGATGGAGAAAACCAGACTGAAACAAGTGACACGGGAGATGAAGAACTATGGGCTGGATATCCTAGGATTGAGTGAGGTGAGGTGGCCAGGATTTGGTGAAATACAGACAACAGATGGAATTACATTTCTCTATTCTGGGGGCGATGATGAAGAACACAGGGATGGAGTGGGGTTGCTGCTCAACAGAAATGCAAAGAGAAGCCTTATGGAGTGGAAGCCAATTTCTAGTAGGTTCATGTTTGCTAGGTTCAAGACAAAGATCAGGAATGTGACCATCATCAAATGCTATGCGCCTACAGAACAATCGGAGCCAGAGAAGAAGGAAGAATTCTACCAAATTCTGCGAGATGCCACAAGACAAACAAGTAAGAAGGACATTCTCATTGTTATGGGAGACTTCAACGCGAAGGTGGGCTCAAACAATGAGGGGTTGGAGCAGATAATGGGTAAACATGGTCTTGGGGAGATGAATGACAATGGGGAGAAATTTACGGAATATTGCGCCAGTCAGGATTTGGAGATGGGTGGCACGGTGTTTCCTCATAGGCGGTGCCACAAGGTCACCTGGGTGTCTCCTGATCGAGTCACAGAAAATCAAATTGATCACATCGCGGTGAGCAGGAGGTTCAGAAGAAGCTTGGAAGATGTTAGGAACAAGAGAGGACCAGATGTTGGTAGTGACCATCATCTTGTGGTTGCCAACTTCCGCATGAAGATCGTGGCAGTCCGCCAAAAGTTTAACACTCGGCACAAAAAGTTTGATGTGAGCATGCTTAAGAACCAGCAGAGATTAGACCAATTTAAATTGGAGCTCAGAAATAAATTCCAGGCGTTGGACTCCGAGACAGAGAAGGATGTGGAGACTGTGTGGAGCGAGGTAAAGAATATCTTCGTGGAAACCAGTGAGATGCAGCTCGGGTACAAGAACTACCTGCGGAAAGAATGGATATCCGATCAGACCTGGGACAAGATAAATTATAGGATGCAGATTAAGGCCAAGCTCAACACCTGCAAGATTAGGCAGCAGAAGGCTCTCACACAAGCAAGGTATTCAACAGCAAACAGGGAGGTAAAGAGGAGTGTGCGGAAGGATCATAGTAGGTGGATTGATGAGCAGGCGGAGAAAGCAGAAGAAGCGGCAAGAAGAGGGGGGGACGTTAAGGAGCTCTATGGCATCACAAAGATGCTTTCGAAGAAAGGTTTTAATAAAACTAGGCCTGTGAAGAGCAAGATGGGCGAGATCCTCACGACGTGTGAACAGCAGCTGACTAGATGGAGAGAACACTTTGCGGAGGTTCTTAATAGATATAGAGGACCAGAAAGTAAGCAGCGAGGAGAAGATGAAGAGGAAGCAGAAAGTGACCCAAGCATCAGCCTTGACTCCCCAACTCAGGGCGAAATACGGACTGCGTTGAAGCAGATGAAGTGCGGGAAGGCACCAGGTCTGGATAATATCCCAGCGGAAGTATTGAAAGCAGACCTGGATATTACGATCAATCTGCTGCACCCGCTGTTGGAGAAGATCTGGAAGGAGGAGAAAATATCAACCGACTGGAAGAAGGGGTTGATAGTCAAGTTACCGAAGAAAAGGGACACCACAAATTGTAACAACTGGAGGGGTATCACCTTGCTGTCCATTCCGAGCAAAGTGCTGGCGAGAGTCATCCTGAATCGTATAAAAATCTGCGTAGAAAAAAGGCTTCGGAAGGAACATGCTGGAATTCGACAACATTGCAGCTGTGTGGATCTCATCAACACCCTCCGAATCATCCTGGAGCAGAGTGTGGAGTGGCGGAATACCCTTTACCTCACATTTGTTGACTTCGAGAAAGCTTTCGACTCCGTAAATCAAAGAATCATGTGGAAGACCCTCGAGGAATATAAAATTCCAACAAAGATCGTCACAATCATGGAAGAAATGAACGAAGGGTATGAGTGCCAGGTTCTTCACGAAGGCAAATTAACAGAAAAGATAAAGGTCAGTTCCGGAGTGAGACAGAGGTGTGTCCTCTCCCCACTCTGTTCCTGTTGGTCCTGGATAGTGTGATGAAGAAGGTAATGGGAGGACGGAAGAGGGGTATTCAATGGGGTATAAATGACAGATCTGGATTTCGCAGACGACATTTGTCTTATGGCACAACGGTACCGAGACATAGAAGATCAGTTGGGGAGGTTGCAGAGAGAAGCAGAACGTGCAGGACTGATGATCAACACCAACAAAACCAAAGAGATGAGAATAAATTCTGACGTCACGACTAGCTTGACAGTCAACGGAAAGGAAATTGAGCGAGTTGAGTCCTTCCTCTACCTTGGAAGTATAGTCACAAATGATGGGGGAGCAGAGGAAGATGTTCGAAGCCGTATCAGGAAGGCAAATGGTGCCTTTGTCCAGCTCTACCCCATCTGGAGAAATAGAAACATTTCCAGGAAGACCTAGCTCCGCCTTTTCAATAGCATCGTAAAGTCGATTCTTCTCTATGGCTGTGAAACATGGAAAGTCACAAAACCGATCAACAACCAGCTACAGGTGTTCATTAACAGATGTCTGCGTCGCATCATGAATGTGAGGTGGCCGGACATAATCTCAAATGAAGATCTTTGGACCATCACCAATCAACAACCGATTAGCATCCAGATCAAGGAGAGGAAATGGCGCTGGATTGGTCACACACTAAGGAAGCCGGACGGAGCTGTTGAGAGGGCGGCGCTAGACTGGAATCCTCAAGGCGCCAGGAAACGAGGTCGACCTAAGAAGACCTGGAAGAGGACGATCGAAAATTAAATTGCAGAGGTGGACAAGAACTGGAGTCAAGTGTAGGGAATGGCCAGGAACCGTACTGCGTGGAGAAATTTCGCCAAGGCCCTATGCTCCGGAAGGAGCGGCAGGAATTAAGCATAAGCATGTGGGATTCAAAATTATTTAGCGCTAGCCTCAGTTGGAAATAAGCTATGTTTCGCGGGGAAAAGTTAGTTTGGCAACCCTCGAAGGACGGATTTGTATTACCACAGTCTAAAATGCACAGTCGTGAAGCTCGCTGCGTTACGAAATTGCATCCTCTTGGTAGATGGAGCGATACTAGCAATCGCGGCGGCCATCAAGCTGGCAACTGCCTTGAGCACGTTATTCGCGGGACAGATGATTTCACTTTTGCAGGGGTTTTATTAATATTAACTCACCTGAGTGATAAATTCAATTTTAAACATAACGTCATGGTAAATCACTAACTACTACATAATAGGGAAGTCACAGTGTTTATATACTGTACACTTTTAATTCATAGGAACATTTAAAATAATGCTTTGTTTTTGTTAGTTCAGTCCTCTACAAGTATCCCTAGGTACAGTTGTATGACGTATTTAACGAGTCTTACGTAGAATTAAAAGCGCATGCTAGTTATAAATTCACGTACTTGTTTCAATGGTCTCTACATAGTATAAAACAAAGTTCCCGATTCTTGGATGTAACAGGTAATCTCGAGAACCACTGGATGGATTTTGATGCGGTTTTCAACATTCTGTAAAGGATTTCTCGAGGAAGGTTTCTGTAGAAAAATATTCACTTGTGACCAAAATAAGACAAGCAGTAACGATTTAAGTGAATCGAGTCGAAGAAAAACCTGCCGTCCGTGCACCTTTTAAGCTTACGCTGGGTAAACCGTTAAAAATATCTATATACTGTACTATGAGTGTAAGAATTGTTCAGCATGAAAAGTTCTACAAAATCGTCCAGGACAGCATATCTCTATCTTTAATTCTGTACATCACCCACTATAAGTGTTCTTACGTTTTCATTTCTTCCAACAATCTCCATTCAGTGGAAATTTAAATTACTAGCTTCGGAGCGAGTTTAAGAGGTAGTGAGCGAGCGAGCTTCGGCCATCATCAACTGTCGAGTCGCGTCGAGTTAATACTTCAGAGAAGAGTATATGTGTTCGCAGTTTCGCCGTTCACCTCGGCTTTTCTGAATTGCGTCTGGGACTGCCGTCAGTACGCCTTTTAAGCTTACGCTGGGTAAACCGTTAAAGATACAGGGCGAAGCCAGGCTGGGTTGCCAGAATGTTAATAATTGTAGCTATCCTATATCAAATTCTTAACCATATTAAAAGCTAGTTATTCCGTAAAATTGAGTAACATTATAGTTAATTAGAAAAAATACCAGTGTGATTTGTTAGTTATTTGTTGTATTAGGCAATGGTGCCAACTTCACTTCACCGCAATCCCCTGTAGCGTGGTTTGGCGACTGTCCGGACGAAAAATACTGATGAACTAAAATGGGTGTCTGGACGAAACCATTGGTTGCTACTTGGTTAGACGACTGTCTGGACGAAACCATTGGTCTGTACGAAATCATTGGTCGCTACTTGGTTAGATGACTGTCTGGACGAAAATTACTGATTGGACTACAAGCAAAGGGGCCAATATTTTGGCCCTGCTGAAAAATGCAATAACACCCTCTAACGATGAAATGTTCAACTCCTGTATCTTACTATCATTAGCTATTCCTACAGAAAATTCTTCCGATTTTCATGGCGGCGGACACCGCGTAATGCACGAGTCCCGAATAGTCTACATCTTTATTCATTAAATCAGCCCTCTGAATATTTAAAAGCTATTATCTACACCTGAAAATTAAAATATCGGCATGTGCTTGTGATGAAGACATCATTTACGTTTACCGAGATATGCTTCTGATTTTTAACCGACTGGCTGCATGGCATAGCGGTAACGTTCTCGCCTGCTGTTCCCAAGGTTGCAGGATCCAATCCTGGTGCAGTCAATTGGCATTTCAGGGTTCGTAAATGCGAGGGAGCCATGTCTGTAGATTTACTGACACGTTAAAGATCCCCTTCGGGGCAAAATTCCGGCACCCCGGCGTCTCTAAAAGCCACAGTAGATAAAAGGGACGTATAACAAATAACATTATTACTCTATTGATTTATAACCAGTTAAAGACCTAGTTTCGTTGTTTGTTTGAAAAGCTTTATAATACTAGCCTAAAATCCATAACTCTAATCTTACCTTTTAGGGTCCCTTGGAAACAGCAGGGAGACAATTAAAAAGCATATTAGTATTGCAAAAAATAATATTCGCCGAAAGTTTCGTGATTTGAAACGCTCACGTGCAGATAATGCTTTGTTTATTCAGCAACATTTAACGCCTCCTCTAAAAGCCATGTTTAAACAATCTTCCACATCTCAAAAGCCGCTAACAGTTTCAAAAGCAACGCGGACTATGCAAGAGGTCCCTCTGGAGAAGGAACAAAAGGAACTGGATATTTCAAGTGATGTTGAAGATGAGGTTTTTACACCAGCAAAACCAGAGCACGAGGTTTTTACACCAGAAAAATCATCGCCAGTTCCTCAGTTTCTAAAACAACAGTGATTTCCCCAGCACCTTCAACTTCCAAACAGCCTACTTTGTCAGAAATATTATCTACACCAGAATATAAAGCTCAGTTAAAGAGCATTCTCGTAAAGAATTACGGTGCTTTAGTGTCACCCTATCTCAAAAAATTATTTACAAAAACAACAGATACCAACTATGGTGTTTACTATAAAGATGATTTAAGCATTTCTACAGAAAAGGAATCTGTTGACATCGAATATAGATTTAGGTATTAGGAAGTAATTTTTGAAAGCCTTTGTCTGGAGCGTGGCACTATATGGAAGTGAAATTTGCGACTATTGGTGCTGCAGAAAAGAGATGAATTGAAGCGTTTGAAATGTGGTGTTACAGGAGAATGATGAAGATCAGATGGATAGATAAGGTTACGGATGAAGAGGTATTAAGACGAGTGGGAGAGGACGTGCATTAATGGCCAAGGCAAAGGCCGCCTCATTAAATGATCTCAAACAAGAGACAGACCATGCCAATAAGCACTATGTGGATATTTTGGTAGTGCCACGCACTTAAGATGGAGATAATGACTTTAATGAAAGTGAAACATCCGCAAGTTTCTACTGATGCCTCTACAAAGAAGTATGTCTATAACAAAGTAAAAGCGTTATATAGCATGGTCCCAAGCCTAACTGTAAATGGCTATAACGCTAATAATAACCACATTATCCACATGGGTGACCCTGTGGACCCACAATATATCTTTACTAAACAGTTTTTAACTTCGGAAAAGGACAACATGTGTGAAATTAATGAGAAGAGTTTACACATGAAGCGAAGACGACTAGCCGACGTTTTAGACCCCATAGAGTCTCATGAGGTAGCAACCAAACAATTTGTGGAAGACTATGTATCCCCGATGATTAAACCGCAAGCCCACCTATTCCTAGTTTACATTACAAACCGATGGCCTGTGAAAGACAGGCAAGACCTTACGTATGATTTACATTCAGGATCTACCACTAACAGCTTACGGTATAATGGAAGTATTCGCATTATTGAATATACACCGGATATACGATTTTTATCGATACGATTAATCAATAGTGCCATGTCACTACTTATGTTCATACAGTGAGAGTGGATGATAAATTATCTTTCCATTTGGTGTTAACATTGGAGGAAAAACAAGCAGGAAAAACTATAAACGATTTCCCGCTTTATGTAGAACTTGAAAATACAGCCACTGGAAATTAAATATGAACAAGTTTTTTCCCTAGAAATGTGTTAGTTGTGACTCAAACTTTATGTGAAAGGTTGTCCACCATGGTAAAACGAAGATACGTGGTGAAAAAGACTAAAAACTCAAGTCGTCGCAAAAGGGTGGCTTTAAAGCTATTCTTAACGCAGCACACAAAGCCTCATGACTTGTAAAAATTAAGTGTTGGCTGTTAAAAACACACTCCAAGCAGCACGTTTGCATGTGAATCCGTAAAGTAAACGACGGTTTTTAAAACAAGGTCGAGTGATTCCAGTCCCGAAACGACCTGGGTTTTAACCCGCTCTGTTTGCCGGACTCGCGGCCCTGAGTTCACTTCTAGACAATGCCAGCGACGATTCCTGAGCGATTAAATCCACTCAGGAAGCCAAACAACAATTGGGTGAAAGTAAACGACACAATGAGACTGTGGAAACCATTGCTATAGGCCCTAGAAACTCAAACATGAAGCTAGCACCACACAAACAAGGGCTCGGTATTTACCTGTTACCGAAAGAAAAAGATAATAACTGTAATACCCAGACATGCCATGACCCATGATCAAGTAATAAGCTATGCTAAACGGTTAATGATTCCGCACTTTCGAGGTGTGTTTATGCGCAACCAATTACCACCCCGGTCATGGAAACAAGAACGTGCTATTATTAATTTAGATGACGGCCATGGTCCAGGAACACATTATGTGGCCTATGTAAAACATGGTCCCACCGTGTGGTACTTTGGCAGTTTTGGCAATCTCCCTCCACCCATGGAGCTCTTCAAGTATTTTGGAAACAGTGCAAAGATATATTATAATGTGAAACGTCTACAAAATTTAACACTCAAGAGTGCGAGCGCTTATGTCTGATTGTTCTATGTAAGACACAGCGAGGGCAAAAACGTAAACAGTATGACAGCAGAAAGTACGACATTTACACTGCATAGACGTGGACCTGAAGTCACCCTAGACTTTTACCCTGCTATTGAATTGAGAGAACGACCTTATGTGCTGGGGCTTGTTGCTCTTGAAACTTACAATAGAATTTACAACGTACGTGAAAATATCAACGACAAGTTTTATTTTGATGATTCCATGCCCTGCCCCACAGCGGATATACCATAGACAATATTTATGAACATATTTACGTCGTGTTGGTGAAACAATATGGTTTAAAGCCATTTATTAATGGAACACACGCTTGAACTTGTAGGCAACACCATAACTCATCGCTGCAGTATTTTATCCTCGTTTTTAAGATTGATTTTAAAACACAACCAGATTCCATCGGTCCTTAGCATGGGTTTTTACCTTAAGTTCTTGAACCAAATGAAATACACCATTCAGAACACGAAGTGAAATTAATCGAGCACCATCACGTGTCTGTCACGTGTTATGTTATTAGCAAGGTGTACACGAATCAAGAGCCATCCCATTCGCTTTATGATTCTATTGTGACATCACCCAGTGGCTATAGTATTCGTGAAAACCCTCCAATGGTTCTTTATCATTCTGTGGGAAACAAACAACTCATTCAACTAGTTTCTCGCACTCCTGTGACCTATAAATTGGTTTTTAAACCATTATGACGTTGGTGTATAAAGCAACAACACCGTCTAGTCAAGGTGTTAGTTGTTTGCCACGTGAATACAAGTTAACACGTAAGGACAAGCAGATTTTACAACACCTGGGTTACAACCTACACCTACATGATGAATTCTATCCTAGAGGTGGTGAACGAAATCGAGGTGCTAGGGGGCATTCTAATAATTGATTCTCATTGCTATCAAGCCCAAACACCAGGATTAAATACCAATGATGAGATTCAGTTTGTTATTAATAACCAAAATATTTACAACCTACCGCCTGAAAGTGTCATTCAGATTGAAGGTTGGCTCCCAAAAGCTGATGGCTTCACATCTACAACATCCAGGTTAGACAACCATGCTTTAGCCTTTCTTTTTTCAGAGGTGCGCTTTGTGATAAATGATATTGTAGTGGAGATGTACCCGAAATGTGGATATTTCAAGTCTCATGAAACTATACACCTCTTATAGTGTTGAAGAATTTATAACACTTTCCATGGCTGGTTAGTGTCCCGACTCAACCAATGACTGGATGATTCACACAGATTGGACCTTTACATGATTTTTACCACTTAAAATAATTTTAGGATTTGTCGAAAATCACCAGCGTATTGTGGTAAACGAAAGGCAAGTGCTTTATCTCGTCAGAGACAGGAGCGATTATAATGCGCTCAAGGAACCCGATGATGCAGTCATAGATTCAAAAATTCAACTACAACGTATTCTATGGAGAGTACCTCACGTTACCCTTTCTGATAGCAAAACACTGGACATGCTCAAGATTGTGGGAAAAGATATGCCTCTACCCATGCAATTTAGAATCTGGGCGCTACATGAGTATCCACTATTGCCCTGACAATCACAACAAGACTTGCCACTCTATTACTTCAGAAATAAGCAGTGTTTATTGGCTTGAATAATGTCACTGTACGGTACAGTGCATACTGTATCTTTGTTGCAGGGTGTAGGCTTAGGCTACTGGTACATGATAATTGTTTTCTGAAAGTGCAAAAAATAAAATATTTAGGCAGAAATTTTCAGTCTGGGATAGGCCTAATTGTTATTTGGAAACACAACTCACTGCTTAAATAAATTTAGTGAAAAATCACCACTCAGAAAAGTAGTAGGAGAACATTTATTGCTGTTAGTGAATCAGCTGTAAGGTTATGTAGGTTGTCGCTTATAATACTTATAGTAGACTACAGACCATATTTAATTACAGCTACACTACCCACATGAACCAAAAACCTCTTTATGTGATATATATGTCCTAAATATCTCTCTATATTTGATATAATGTATGCACTAAATGATGTTATAAATAAATATTTATAATTTGTAGTACCCACCATGCAATTCTTGCCTCAGGAGTGAGGTCGACTTTATTCATAAAATCTCGCAAAATTCTCGTACTTTATCCATAAAATTTCACTTCTATTTTGTAGCTCCAACACTGTAGATGATGTTCACGGGAGGCGTTTCCCTTACTTCTCTCATATTACATCTTTTTCCCCACAAAATTCAAGACACTGCACAGCGTTAATACAGCTTCCTATGTATATAAAATAACTAGCAACCAGTTGTTTGGGTCCAATGTGGCTGCGCCCATGCGGTTGCTAGGCGCGTCACTTCGGCAGCGTATTGAGTTAGCAGAACAGATCATTCTAAGCTGACGCCAGCCAAACGCCAGCGTACGGTAACACTTCTCTTCCGGGAAGCAGGATGAACTCGCGCATGCGCTCCAACGTGACCTGGCAAGGGTGATACTTAGCTCTTGACGCCAAGAAGCTCTGGCGTACGTTGAATGAAGACAAAAAAGCAAAGCACAGCAGTAGACTGCAGCCGAGCTAAGACTAGTTATATTGGGGGGGGGGGGGATAAAATAACGTAGCGCCATATAATATGCAAACGCTGCATTTATATAAAATAAAAACAATGTTATATTTTACTCTTTAATGAATACACATTCTAATTTTTCAATCGGGGAACGCCCGGCGTATTATAGCGCTACGCCTCTGCTGCCTTACCTACGCCTTTTGCTCATTTGGATTCCTTATGGTCCAGTGTGCAATAAGCATACATTTTAGATGCTAAGCCAACACATTCCGTCATAATTGAATCACCGCATTCATCTTTTAAAACGCCCATTTTCTTTCTGTTTTTAATGGGCAGCTGAAACTCATTCTGATCACTGTAGGAAGAGGTGTCGAACCAGTCACTATGTTGCCCCATCACGACATAGGAATCACAGTGGCGAACGAGGTATATGAATGAATCTGTGTCCATATACAAAAGAGACAAATCCCTAAAATGTTGTTTGGCAAACACGTAGTGGAATTTGTTCATAACCAAATTGGAGAAATCGTAAATTACTTGGCCTAAGTAGATGGGTTTATTCATTGTGACATGGATCTTACTCATTTCGATACTAGACAAATTCTCATCAATAATTTTAATCGATTCAAAATTCGGCTTGTCACTGCAGCGCTGAGCACCGAAACGTCCTTCCCAGACGTTCACCAATTTAATGTCTGTATATTTCCCAACCTTTTCCATTGTCTTGCCATAGATGCAGTTATTCATTAATTTGAAAAAGTTGATTTCAAACTGCTGTGTCGCCATTTGTCGGTGCTGGGTGTTGAGATCCATGTATGGCTTGAGCCAAGCCTTTTGGGCAAAGGAAATAGCTCTTTGAATTTTTTCAACACCATGCCTTGGGATAGACATTGCACCAATATTACGTATGTAAGGCATACCGATTCTTGTTGTAAAGCGTGCCCATACGTTTTTCAGTTCTCACTTTACTCTGTAGGGGAACCATTCGCTCTAGGCAGAATGGGAAAACAGCATGTTGATCATAGTGGGATGAGGGGTACTCTAAGTCCACTTTTAAACATAGCCGCAATTTTCCTGCAAAGCAGCTGTGTTCACATCAAAATGTGAGACCTCCTCCTCCTCTGAGAGGTGGGCAAAATCCTGGTAGGGTAAAGGCATATCCATATAAACTATTCACATCATAGTACATCAAATACGACTCTGGCTTCTCAAGTGAATAGCATGGCATGTATTTATTATTGGCCTCGGCATGGCGCTGGTTAAGCGACGCAAACCCACCGCGAATGCCTCGTTCAAAGAATAAGATCATGTCTACATCGGTCAGTATATCTAATTCCACTTGGGTGTATCTCAAAGCAGCTTCAAACGGCAGTCCTGGACTCGCAAAATAGTGAGCCGGGTCCAATCCGTAGATGTGCTGACACAACTCACGGAACGCTTCAAACACACCCGTGAGGATAAATACAGCGAGTTTTAGGTAATGCATAGCATAATCCCTCAGAGTGCTTATATTAAACACTCACCAAACATTTCATGCATGTGCATAGTCTTCATCGGAAACGGTTCTACGTGTTAGCAGGGAGTAAAATTTATCGTGGGGTGGTAGAGCCTTCTGCTTTAACACGTTCCATCCATTTACAAAATCATACAGGAATGTACCTTTCCGAATGCACAATTTAAAAGGCTCAGGATTCTCAAAAGGCGTCCTGGTGTATTTCAATTCCTGTTCATCCGAGACATTCACTAGGCTGTCAAGAGATGAGGCCATAAACTTCAACGAGTCAAGGAATCGAATACAACAATTGCCCAACCACCATATCAGTGCTTTGAGACAATTATGGTTTTGGGGATAATTGAAAATGACCCCTTGCCGATATGCCCCAATTCACGAATCAGGAACTGCATATCGTAGCTCGCCAGATTGTGAAAGAACACACTTATGAATCGAAGTGCTGGGTAATTCACATTACACACTCGGTGTGCAGCACCTTGAAATTCTCCCGAAAAGTGTGAGTGGTCTCAAACCGTGTCCTCAACACTTACCAGCGGATTTTCACACATATGGCATGTCGTGACATGCTCATACTATTCCATCTGTCCTGGGTTAGGTTCATAGGCACTTGGTTGTCCAGTAATCCCCGTAGATGTTCAGCCTACTCGATAAGTTCATTTAAGAACCATTTAGCACAATCTGGGCTTTGTGTGGCCATGCAATCACACGACATTCAGTCCTATGGCAAAGGGTTATGAATAGGGGTGGTTGAGCATCTGCTGGGACCTGGTTCGCATCCTGGCATGGGTACCGTGAGAGCCACAAAATCAGCATAGACCACAAAGGGAACCGTATCTCGCTTGTGTATATTTTTAAATTTTAACAGAGCATCGTCTCCTTGTTTTAGAACCAGTCTCACTGCCTCCTGTGAGTTGCAATCTTCCTTATGTCGTCTTAAAAGAGTAGGGTTTCCAAAATACTGCAAACAACGGTCGTAAATCTGCTTTTTATCCTTGTTCGGCAGTTGACTGCCTACCAATCTACTTACATCTTTAATGGGGCAATAGTGATTCACATCTCCATTTGTTAGATATAAAAGGTGATTGTGATGTAGTTTCTGCACTTTATTAGCGTATAAATGGCCCATAATTTCATCACCGTCAAGACCGTAAACCATAAAAGAATAGTCGGGATTATCCTGTTCAAACCTGTAGTTCTTGATTATATCCATACGGAACGACACGCGAGTTAAATTTAAATTTTGTTTTAAAGAATCAAGCGGGGCCTTGTACTTCCCTGGCCGACAACCGTCACATAGTACTGGCAGTAAATACGCAGCCACCGACCAAAGGAAACATGCATCGTTCTGGTTTTCAATGTTCACCACCGCTCTCTGGCAGGCAATCGCTGGTGGTCAAGGGATATAACTGGTCCCTGCATTAAGCGGGTTGAATTTGCAAATATTAATTTGTACGTGATGAATTATTTCCAAGGCAAGGCCGCAGGGTTCTTCTTGCAATTTATCAAATTTAGCAAGCAACGCATTCCTACCGTGTATCTCGTACCACTGTTCAAAATTGTCGGATACGAGCAGCTGTTGCATTTTTGTACATAAATGGAATTTTTCCCTATGTTCTATACCATTCTTCTTGTATAAAAAATCTCAGACGAGTTCCATATTAACCTTCAAAGCCCTGTGCAACCCCAGGGCAGTATAAATTTGCTCGCTATAGATCGGGAAACAAGCCTCTAAACATTTCTCGGGAATAATACTTTCCTTAACATTAGCTACACGCCCAGAGCATACACATGTTCCAAATCAAGTGTCATGGGGTTCCCAATTTAAAATATTATCGGTAGCGGTAGAGTAGGCCATAATTGAAAGTTAGTATTACCTGAGGTTTCAACAGTCGGCTGCACAACAATGAATCAAGTAGGGGTTTCGAAATTATCACCTCTCTGGTTTTCAGGTGCAGCGGTAGAGCTTATCCAAATATCTATATAAAAATACATGAATTCAGGTTAATTCATGCTTTACATAAAAAGAATAGTACCAAAGAAAAATTCAAAGAGTTTGTAAAAAAAAAGAAATCTTACCTTAGCTCGTAAGGCCTTGCTTTGTCCTTTCTCGTAGGCTCAAGGGTAATGGTCACTTTATTTCTCTCTCTTTCCTCTCTCGCACACACCAGGGAACCATATACAGGTTATATAAAACAATAAATAAAATAATCAATCAGTAAATAAATTCCAATCAATAACATTAACATACATTGGCATTAAAAAGCCGAAAACCATTAATAATAAGATTACCTCTCAAAATATTGCAAAGTATGTCACCACTAATTGTGCTAGTGTTCAATCTCGCTAGCGCTCAGCTGCAGAGCCAGAGTGTTAGTCTTACTATATCACTAAACAATGAATACAATTAGTTAATCGTCGAATCAATAAATAAATAAATAAATTAATTAATAAACTAACCTCCCAAAATATTGTTAAGTATGTCGCCTCCAACTGTGCTAGTATTCAATCTCGTCAGCGCTCAGCTGCAGAGCCAATATGCAACAGTCTTACAATATTTGGAAACAATGAATAACATTAATTAATAAATACAGGTAAATAAAATTGTAACGTGAATTAGCATTTGAACGCGAAAGAAACACAAACTAACCGCGCAAATATTATAACACTGTTTTCCTCTGCTTCAACAGAGTGCAGAGGTAAGCACGACACAAGTAAGTACACAAGTAACCGCAATGATATTCAACACAGCCCTTTTATAAACCGCGAATATGTTGCATCAGCAATTTCCCACGCTTCACAATTCTGTTATCATGCACGTGCAAGTCTAAAGTCCAATTGGAACATCTGCTTAGTTTTATATTTCTCTTAAATTTACATTTTCTCACGTACAAACATTACAAGATTAAACTTGCTAGCTTGCATTATGTTGCGTCACAGCAGAGAGCCGAGCAGTCAAGTCACGTGTGTTCTCACGCTAACAAGCACCCGTTTGGCGCATTCCTTTCCATAAGCCTTATCACCTTGTGCTGGGAGATCGGCTCTCCAATATCCAGGCTCTGGGGCTCGTTACAGCTTGCAGGCCGACAATATAATTGCTCAATTCAATAAAACACCATTCTCTACAACAACAACAACAAAAGTTATCGGTAAATACTAGGAAATATCTCTGTCAACTTGGCTATTCTCAACGTATGCCAAAAATAAAATCACACATAATAAAAATAATAATAATAATATTAATAATTCCGTAGTTTTCAGTCCTATAAACAAATTTATAAAAGTAAATAATCCATGGTAAAAAGGGGCTTCATTCCGCTTTAAAAAAATCACACGCCTTTCTAAAATTACGGGTTCGTGAAATATCGGTGGGATGAAAAGTCAATCACCTAGTAGTTTTGGGCTATTTGGGTAAATCAATACTTCACGGTAAAAAGATAATTCGCCGTTTAAAATGAGCCGTCACATAACTTCCTTTGATAAACGGTTCGCGAGATATCGGGAAATTTAATAACTACTACTACTACTAATAATAATCACCTAGTAGTTTTGGGTTCTTTGGGGAAATCTTTAATCCCTGGGAAAGGGAGTTTCATCCCAAGTCATTTGACACCCCACATGTCCATCTACGATAAATGGTTCGCGAGATATCGCTAAGGGCTGCCTACAGTCACTATAACAACACAGGTTAGTGCGTTTAAACCCGCCAAGGCATTCTACCCATGTTGCGTTTTCTTCATTATTTTAAGAAGGACAAGATGCTTTGTGAATGCATTGGATAACACTAATGAATAGAGACATAAAAGAGTTACCATCTGTTAACTCACTTTGAACTTTTTGTGGAAATGTTGCTTTATCAACGCCAACTCCTCAAATGAAAACTAATTTAATTGGAGTGTAGTTATTGAATATCTATGATGTTATGTTTCAATTATAGTTAAATGTTTGTTATTAGGTGCTCCCAGTGATCTTCTTCTTCAGCACAGTGGTTCAGATTCTTTACTACTGGGGCACCATGCAGTGGATTGTTATCAAGCTAGGATGGATGCTTCAGGTCACCATGGGAACTACAGTCTGCGAATCCGTCAACGCAGCTGCGTCTGTGTTCTTGGGCCTGGTATGTTCACCTAAATGCCGGTAATTCTTATAACTGTACATAGGTGCAGAATTTTATAAAAACAGCTGAAGAGCCTTGAACGGTGTCTTTGGGAGTCAGAAACAACTTAAACAAGTAGGAAAATGCAGTGCCTTTTGCTCCAAGTTGTTGCGTTGTACCCTGATATCACACTTTTCGTAGCATCTAGAAAACGTTAATCCAATTAGGGGAAGTTGCCCCAATGCCTGACACTTACGCCGTTTGCCTATTTTATTGAAAATCCTTACAGGAATTGAAATTTGTCCGAGTTTCTGGGTTAAAGGATAACATGAAGAATACTACGGTAGCGGAAAACACTGGCCATATGTGCTATTTATCTGTGTAATTTTGAATTTTCAGAAATGATGCATATTATGTCTTTCAAAAAAGTGTCCCAGTACCGGACAAAATATCTGACGAGTATGGCTAAAATATATTAGTAATCGACACACATTCAAAGAGAACCATTTGAAATGTTAATATAGAACTTAACAATTACTTTAGGGAAGTCACTTAAGTCATTACTTACAACGTTCACACACAAAGTGACCTATGTTGTCATTATCACAACAAACGCAGCCACGACTGGGCAACACTGCACCCAGTCCTACTCAAAGGACTCTCCACAAATAGGGCAATCAGTCCCCTAAGATGGTGATGATGATAATTATCGTTTTAAGGGGCCTAACATCTGGGTTATCGGCCACTCCCCTTATAATTTTAGCTTCTACGTTCTTTTCCCCAAGGTCGTTTCCGAACAGAATCTTCCTTTTTGTGAAGGTGATGTGTGATGTTGATTCGTCTTTCAACCTCTTGCAATCATTGTATTTTTTCTGCCTTCGTTGTTCTTGTTTTTATTTTTGAAGCAACTTCAATTCTTCTTTCTTCTCCACCAGTTTTTTTTAGTAAGGAGTGGAAGTCAAAATCTCGCTTTTTTTCTCCTTTCCGTTTTCTTAGAACAATTTTCCTGTTCAAATCATCGGCCACTGGGGAGATCTGATCAATGGTATTTTGAAAGGCTTTGGAAGTGGATGGAACAGCCACGTCAACTAGAGGAGTGTCCTGATGTGGCACGAATTCAGAGAAGGTATTCAAGTTGTGAGGTAACCCTGCAGTCACTGCTGGTAACTGGCCACAACTACTAGGCCTACCAACTCTGGTGTCGCCTTTTGGCTTTGATCTAGTATGTGACGCTGGGAGGAAATCTAACTGTCTAGATACTTGAGATGGTTGACAAGTTCAATTTCCAGCTTATCGTTGAGTAACCTTTGAAATCTACCAATTGAAGGTGTCATTTTAATCGACACTCCCTTTCTAATCTCACAAACGCGATCTCCCAAAGTACTTTTAGGAACGGATATATTCAGATCCTCATCAAGCACTGAATTTCCCAGTTAGTACACCATCAACAGCCTTTTTTGTCATTTAATCATTCCACCTTCCTTTCTTACGTGCTGCCATCCCATAAAATACTCCTTGGAACAAACGAGAGCATTGGTATATGTGTCATAGGTTTTTATTTCCTGTCCAGTACTGGGAACATACGCGCTGTCCGCTACCGGGGCCACGTGAGAGGTTATGAGATAATGCTTACTATTAAAACCCAAGGAAAATTTCCTTATTCTAAGCACGTGGTCTTATAATCTATTTATAGTGAATCAATACTAATGTATGGAGAATACGGTATTCATAATTCACCTTAAAAGGCTAAAGAAATGCTGTAGAAATTATTTGCGTAGCTCAAATAACAGGCGATACGCAATTTTCAATAGATATCTCGACACTGGCACGATGGCAAGTCGAAACAGCAAGTCGCGTGAACAACATATTTCCTTTGTGTCCACTTACTACCTGCTTGTGTGCCAAGTGCTTCAATCTACCGGAAGGTGTGTAAACCTCTCCTGTCCGGTACTGGGGTCCGTCCACTGATTACCTTACTACAGATGGCCGACAGCTATGCTAATTCTTGGCACCTAAGATTTCAGCGCTGTCTGGCGAATGGCCGCGTACTAGAGCTCGAGTCAGCCGGGAAGGCGGTGCGCAGAACACAACGCTACCATTACATCATGCCTCACTTCCATTCCGCCAATCACAGTCAGCCTGTGTTGAGAATCTGAGCTAGTGTGTTGTCAGGAAAGCGAAGTGATTATATCGTAATACTAGCAGTAGTACCCGGCTTCACCCGGTGGAATGATGATAATGTATCAAAGTGTCCTTAGAAATATAATGGACGTAAAATCTAGGTCATTTCCCCCCCCCCCAAAAGACAATGAGGGCGTAATATCTAGGTCATTTGCCCTTTTGATAAGGATGATAATGAAAACTACTGTTGAATTGACACGTCAAACTTACAAACTACCTTAATAGAAATACATATTTCAAACTTCACAGGCGAGGAAGACTTATTGTGTGTGGTGATTAATGGTGTAATGGGCGTAACATCTAGGTCATTTGCCCTTATGATGAGGATGATGAGGGAAACTACTACCTGTATTGAATTGACACTTCAACTTATAATGTACACAATGTACTGTAATAAAAATAAATATGTTAAAAATCACAGTCGAGAAAGAGTTTATGCGGCGGTGATTAGTGGAATGATGCGCGTAACATCTAGGTCATTTGCACTTATGATGATGATAATAATAAGGTAATGAAAAAATGACTACTAAACGAACAAGGTGTAATTTACAACTCATATAGGTAATTCAGGTGTCTAGCTTCGATGTCTTCCAAAGTCTCAACCATATTTTCTGGCTTAGGCCTGTACTCGACGCGTCTAGTGAAAGAGCTTATGGCGTACTGCTCGGCAAAGAAAATGGGTCCAAGCTGCACGAACCTGAGATGATCGTAGATGATGACGAAATATGATGACACACGTTCGGGGTTCCCCGTCGTATTTAGATTGGCCGGGGAATCACGCACTCTTTCGCAACACCACAGTGGCTTGAGCAACGGCCCTGTGCTGGCATCAGTATAGACAGCTCTGGAAAGTCCTCTCATGTCACCTCGCGATGAATCAGCAAGCTATTCTCACAACTGCCCCCCCCCTGAGTCTCGCAACTTGTGGGACGTGGGTTGGCGACCACCGGACCCCAGCTGAGTCTGACATCGCTTCTACTTCCTGGTGCCAGGCTCCTTTCAGTTCTCTTTCCTGTCGGCCTCCCTTGGTCAACTCTTGTTCTCTTCCGACCCCGACTGCATTAGGGCATCCGAGGGCTAGGGAGTCTTTCAATTTCCCGGTTAAATGGCCGTTGTCACATCTTTCCTGATGCCCTCATTCTTCGAGGGGTCTGCCTTCTATTCCGTTTCATTATATCTCCTGTCTTCTGCTCAAGGCCCTCAAAGAGGCAGGGTGTGTGTAGCACCACCATTTCTGGTACACCCCCAAGGGCTCATGGCGGGTGAGATAGGAAGCTGGCAACCCCGAGGGATTCCTGAGCTAAATGCAGGGAATGGAGAGGTATGTCAGAAATTTTAAGTGGACAGTGATAATCGTTGGGTTCCATAGAGTAAGTATACAAATTTTGATCCAGATTGGTGAAACGATGTAGATTTTTGACAAAGGGTCTAAATACAGGGAATGGAGTGCTCTGTCCGAAAGTTCAAGCAGACAGTGTTACTGGTCGGGTTCCAAAGGGTAAGTAACTTACATAAAGATTGGTTGAGATGGGTGAAACTATGTAGATTTTTGCCAAAGAGCCTAAATGCGGTAAATGGAATGGTCTATCCGAAATTTCATGTAGAAAGTGTTACACGTCGGGTTCCAAAGGGTGAGTATGTAAAATTTGGCTCAGATCGGTGAAACTGGGTAGATTTTGCCAAAGGGCCTAAATGAGGAAATGGAGTTGTCTGTCCAAAGTTTTAAGTGGACAGTGTTACTCGTCGGGTTCCAAAGGGTAAGTATACAAATTTAAGTTTAGATCGGTGAAACGATGTAGATATGTGCAAAAGGGCCTAAATGTAGGGAATGGAGTGGTCTGTCCGAAATTCCAAGGGGACAGTGTTAGTCATCGGGTTCCAAAGGGTAAGTATACACGTTTTGTTTTCGATCGGTGAACGATGTAGATTTGTGCCAAAGGGCCTAAATGCGGGGAATGGAGTGGTCTGACCGAAATTTCGAGTGGACAGTTATACTCGTCGAGTTGCAAAGGGTAATTATTTGAGATCGGTGAAACGGTGTAGTTTTGTGCCAAAGGGCCAAAAAGCAGGGAATAGTGTGGTCTGTCCGAAATTTAAAGTGAACAGTGTTACTTGTCGGGTTCCAAGGGGTAAGTATGTAAAATTTGGGTCTGATCGGTGAAACGGTGTAGATTTGTGACAAACTGACTAAATGCAGGGGTTGGAGTGGCCTCTCCGCAATTTCAAGCAGACTGTGTTAGTCGCAGTGTTCCAAAGCGTAAATATACAAATTTTGGTTGAGATCGGTGAAACGGTGTAGATTTGGGCCAAAGGGCCTAAATGCAGGGAATGGAGTGGTCTGTCCGCAATTTCAAGCAGACAGTGTTACACGCAGGGTTCCAAAGGGTAAGTATACAGATTTTGGTTCTGATCGGTGAAACGGGGTAGATTTGTGCCAAAGGGCCTAAATGCAGGGAATGGAGTGGTTCGTCCGCAATTTCAAGCAGACAGTATTACTCGCAGGGTACCAAAGGATAAGTATCCGAATGTTGGTTCTGATCGGTGAAACGGTGTAGATTTGTGCCAAAGGACCTAAATGCAGGGAATGGGGTGGTCTGTCCGAAATTTTAAGTGAACAATGTTACTCGCAGGGTTCCAAAGGGGTAAGTATACAAATTTTGGTTCAGATCGGTGAAACGGTGTATTTTGTACCAAAGGGCCTAAACGCAGGGAATGGAGTGGTCTGTCCGCAATTTCAAGCAGACAGTGTTTCTCGCAGGGTACCAAAGGGTAAGAATACGAATTTTGGTTCTGATCGGTGAAACGGTGTAGATTTGGACCAAAGGGCCTGAATGCAGGAAATGGGGTGGTCTATCTGAAATGTTAAGTGGACAGTGTTACTCGCAGGGTTCCAAAGGGTAAGTATACAAATTTTGGTTCAGATCGATGAAATGGTGTAGATTTGTGCCAAAGGGCCTACATGCAGGGAATGGAGTGGTCTGTCCGCAATTTCAAGCAGACAGTGTTTCTCGCAGGGTACCAAAGGGTAAGAATACGAATTTTGGTTCTGATCGGTGAAACGGTGTAGATTTGGACCAAAGGGCCTGAATTCAGGAAATGGGGTGGTCTATCTGAAATGTTAAGTGGACAGTGTTACTCGCAGGGTTCCAAAGGGTATGTATACAAATTTTGGTTCAGATCGATGAAATGGTGTAGATTTGTGCCAAAGGGCCTACATGCAGGGAATGGAGTGGTCTGTCCGCAATTTCAAGCAGACAGTGTTTCTCGCAGGGTACCAAAGGGTAAGAATACGAATTTTGGTTCTGATCGGTGAAACGGTGTAGATTTGGACCAAAGGGCCTGAATGCAGGAAATGGGGTGGTCTGTCCGAAATTTTAAGTGGACAGTGGTACTCGCAGGGTTCCAAAGGGTAAGTATACAAATTTTGGTTCAGATCGATGAAACGGTGTAGATTTGTGCCAAAGGGCCTAAATGCAGGGGATGGAGTAGCCCCTCCGCAATTTAAAGCAGACTGTGTTAGTTGCAGTGTTCCAAAGGGTAAATATACAGTGAAACGGTGCAGATTTGTTCCAAAGGGCCTAAATGCAGGGAATGGAGTGGTCAGTCCGCAATTTCAAGCAGACAGTGTTTCTCGCAGGGTACCAAAGGGTAAGATTATGAATTTTGGTTCTGATCGGTGAAACGGTGTAGATTTGGACCAAAGGGTCTGAATGCAGGAAATGGGGTGGTCTGTCCGAAATTTTAAGTGGACAGTGTTACTCGCAGGGTTCTAAAGGGTAAGTATACACATTTTGGTTCAGATCGATGAAACGGTGTAGATTTGTGCCAAAGGGCCTAAATGCAGGGGATGGTGTTGCCTCTCCGCAATTTAAAGCAGACAGTGTTAGTCGCAGTGTTCCAAAGGGTAAATATACAAATTTTTGTTGAGATCGGTGAAACGGTTTAGATTTGGACCAAAGGGCCTAAATGCAGGGAATCGAATGGTCTGTCCGCAATTTCAAGCAGACAGTGTTACTTGCAGGGTTCCAAAGGGTAAGTATACACATTTTGGTTCAAATCGGTGAAACGGTGTAGATTTGGACCAAAGGGCCTAAATGCAGGGAATGGGGTGGTCTGTCCGAAATTTTAAGTAGACAGTGTTACTCTCAGTGTTCCAAAGGGTAGGTATACAAATTTTGGTGCAGATCGGTGAAACGGTGTAGATTTGTGCAAAAGGGCCTAAATGCAGGGAATGGGGTGGTCTGACCGAAATTTAAAATTGACAGGGTTACCCGCAGGGTTCCAAAGGGTAAGTATACAAATTTTGGTTCAGATCGGTGAAACGGTGTAGATTTGTATACATAACAGACAGACAGACAGACAGACAGACAAACTTTGTGCTTTATATATATAGATTTAGAGATCCTGTGAAAGTGATTTTGTACATTTTGAGTGCTATGGAAGCAGAGGGAAGTAAACGACAGGTTGTGCATAGGCAAGTCCGAGAAATAGTATACAAAGTGCAGGAATACTTTAAAAGTGTAAAGCAGCGTGAAAGGGACGGGCTCGATGAGCTAAGCAGCGGTGTTGCCACACCGCAGGAACTCACGGCAGCAGCTTGCGGTGTGGGGGCTCAGACCTGGTGGACCTGTTGCAACAGTGGACATGTATCTCTGTCTCTCTATGCGCAGTTCCCGGAGAGCCGGCCGCCTTCCCGGCTGACCCGAGCTCTAGCAGCATGTCGTTCCGTAGTGCCACGTATGAGCAGAGCTTGTAAGCAATACCCCTCCCACCCGCTCCGCTCTATCCCTTCGTTCCGATTTAAATTCTTGTCGTAAATGCTTCTGTCCACTTCAAAGTTCTGAAAATCACAATATTCCCAATAGAATAGGCCTACAGAGTAGTGGTTTTGTAGCGGTTCTACAGCCACCTCCACCTCCCCACCTCACAAGATGGCGGCGGCGCGATATCTCTCAAACGCATGGTCGGATTTTGACGAATGAGGTGTCATTGAACTCGGGCTGACACCCCCTTTCCAATGGACAACATATTTCAACCCCAAAAATAAAATCTGCCCTACTAGGGGGTGAAATTTTAATTTTTTAGAGAATCTCTCTTACCAATTGCAACATGTGAGAGTTTGAATGCCGATATGGATATAAACGTTGTTCTACATAAAGTGCATGTGTTCGGTGGATAGCCACTATGAATTAACATGCTTGTTTGTGTTTTTTACGCATGCCCACTCATGGCTTTTGTAAGACGGTGGGAGAGCGGATCCCTATGGATGGGTTATTGTTGACGGGTCATTGTTGGCAGGTCATTGATGACAGGTCCTTGTGGACGAGTCCTTGTGGACAGGTCCTTGTTGACAAGTCCTTGTGGACGAGTCCTTGTCCCTTTGGACTGATCCCTTTGGACGGGTCCCTTTGGCCTGGTCCCTACGGACTAGCTCATGAATTTTTTTTAAATTATGTCAAAGGGCCTAACTACATTTGTGTGTGTTGAATTGACGTTGTTCACTAATCCCCCACTACTATAATGGGATAACGATATGAAAGGAAAGTGACGAAATACATGTGAACACGTGTGAGATGACCTTATTACCGTCCTCCTTGTGAAACAAGTTACATCCTGTTTTGGTTCATACGTGAGAAAATGCAAGTTCATGTGCAATATGACCTAACACACAAGTGTACACATGTGCACGTGCACGATAAGAGCTAACAAGTCACAACCTGTTTTGACAGTGGTGGGAATAAGGCTAGAGACATGTACAAGTAGTCAAATTACTCCGGCAGACAACCCCTTTCCTATGGATAACTTATTTCCACTCAAAAATAAAATCTACCCCCACTAGGGGGTGAAATAATAATTTTTTGGTAAAAGTCGCTTTCCATGTGCAATATGTGGGAGTTTGTATGCCACTATGAAATTAAACTCGTTCCACATAAAGTGCATGCGTACAACTGAATGCTGCTATGATATATCATTTTTGTTTTTTGTTTTACGAATGCGCAATTGGGGTTTTTGTAAGAGGGCGGGCTTTTTGAATAATGATTTATAGATACGGTTTTTTTCACGAATTAACCAAAGATCCAAAAACTAATAGGTCATCGGCTTTTTAATATCTTATGAACTAAAGCTAGGGACTTGTATGCGGGGTCGTTGGACTTGGGGTGACGCCCTGTTTTTGAATGTATTATTCATTTTTTGTCAAAAGGGCCTAACTGCACTTTCGTTAATATCTCGCTAACCAATAATCACAGAGGGTTCAAGTGAGGTGTCATAGGACTTAAAATGGCCAACCCCTCCCCATGACCAATGAATTTACCCAAAAAAAAAAAACCAGCAAGGTCATTACCCTAAGATTTTATCAACTAATAATCAGAGAGGGACAAGTGAGGTGTCACAAGACTCAGGATGGCCAACCCTTTTCCATGACCAACGAATTTACCCAAAATACCCAAAACAGTTAGGTCATAGACCTAAGATTTTATAAACTTATCAGTAGAGAGGGTCAAGTGAGGAGTCATAGGACTACGAATGGTTAACCCTTTCCCATGACCAACGAATTTACCCCAAATATTCAAAACAACAAGGACATTGACCTGAGATTATATAAACTAATACTCGGATATCGACATGTGAGGTGTCATAGGACTTAAGAATGGACAACTCTTTCCCATGACCAATGAATTTACCTAAAATATCCAAAATATTAAGGTCATTGACCTGAGATTTTGTAAATTAATAATTGGATATGGACATGTGAGTTGTTTACCGTGAGTGATGAAACATAGCTAGGTAGAGAAAGAACTAGTGTAGGCTACATGCATGGTGACTGACAAGTCTTTCACTATTGGAACTTGTTTTCAGATCAGACTGTAGTACAGAGAGAGTATAGGTTGCAGGCATGGGTTAATAAATGACAAACGGTGTATACAAAATCGGATTTATTGATTCAAGAATTAAGAGTAGACAATCTTTAAATGATTGGTTAAAGAGGATAGCTAATGAAACAAAATGGTGACTACATTGAACTAAACTGAACCAAGCTGAATCAAACCCAACCAAACCGAACCAAACTTAATCAAAAACAAACCAATGGTTTAAGTGTAAAACTTGTGGGTGAATGTGGTCATTGGTAATGTCAGAAAGGAAAGGGATAACGCTCTACCTATAGAGGGTAAGGTAAAGCTAGTGCATGATGCTAATGCACACACACAAGTACATGAACCACACACAACTATCCTATGCAGTTATTATGGGTTGACTGTTAAAACTTGCTCAGTGGTTACTGGGACAAGATGGTCGCTACACACAACAAGCTTTAAATACCTGAGGCTAATAATCTATACACACACTCACACACACTTGTTCTAAACTAAACTGTCTTGCTGGCAGAGCTCACACAGTAGGTAAATGACAGAAATGCTTGGCTAACAGAAATACAATCATTTTCGGTTGTCTAATGTTACCAGCTAAACATTACGTGCTATAGTGGTGAGCACATGTGCCTCTTTCACTGGAGATCTTAACTCGATTTCTAGCTCTAAGGCCTAGAACGAATCAAACTAAGAAAAAAGGGTATGGTGACGCAGTGGTTAAACTGTTAGCCTTTAACTAAGGTAGACTAGGGTTTGATTTTAGGTTAATATGCATGTCATAAACAAACAAATAAAAGCAGAGATAATGTTTAAAACTGATTACACTCGTCTCTTTTCAAATTATTACTTAGATTACAAATACAAACGTGGACTGGGTTTGACATACAGTTAATGCCTCCTATCACATACTAGACTGTAAGAAAGCCAAACAAGCAAAAGGCGTAGGTTGAGCAGTGGTAAAATCGCTATGTGTTGAGAAATACCTAACGGTTTTATGAACTGGCAAAGGTATGTCGCATAAACAGTGCAGGATACAATCCAGCAACCATAATTTTTATCTCGTGGACAAGAGAAAACATTTATATATAGAGAGATATATAGAAAGCTTGTGTGTGTGTGGGTAGCATTGGTTGTTTGACCAGAGAAAATACGGTGAGGTAGGGTGGGGAGAGGGAGAATTAGCACTTATATATGAATGGAAAATAGATTTTTTTCAATCGTTTTGTTTTTCAAATGCAGTGGTAGATAGTCGTTTTTTGTAAAACATTCTTACTTGCAGTAGTAATAAGCCTCTATGGTTCCGCTAACACATAGATAAACTGTATTATTGCCATGGTCAAGCACTCACATTAAGATCATTTACAAAATCATAAAATGAAAAATAAAAAATCTTGTTTTGGAAATATCGGTTTTCAACGTACACACAAAATAAATATATAAAAAATTTGTAAACAGCAAAATGGAAAATCCATGTTTCCATATAGACAAAATTTAAAAACCTTAAACGGACATTTAAGAAAATATATGCAAATGGGAAATTGACAAATGTGTAAATATGAAAATGGAAAAATCCATGTTTCCATATCATGAAATTGAAAAACATCAAACTGTCATTTTTAAAAAATGCAAATGGAAAATTGACAAATTGCAATGTGTGAAATGTGAAAATGAACAAATGGCTATCATTATTTAAAAAAAAAGAACATGGTGCTCTATGGTTGAGGTGTGAATCAAACCCTCTCTACTTATTTGGACCACTCGAGACTGAGTAGACTAGTTTTAGTTGTCATACCACTTTTAAAAGTTTGTGTTAAATCTAGGAATTGAACCCAAGAGCTTGTAGGGGGGATCCAAGGTTATAATATGTTAAACAGATAGCCTTGAATGTAGGGTGTGGTAGTTATATAGAGATGAGACGTTTCGCTCAGGGCAGGGAGGCATGGAGATCTGCATCAAACCAGTCAAAAGACTGACGACTCAAACAACAACATGTAGAGCTCACCAAAATAATGTTGTGTAACGGTAAATGTTAGTCAACGAACAGTAATGCATTACTAAAATCCATGACATGATACCCAAGAGCTTTTCTAAAATTATATTAAAATGCCTTTAACCCTATATTAAACACCCAGTTCACAAGACTCATAACTGCAATGTTATGGTCAAACAAAACAAAATCTATATTTCAAAACAAACAAGTGGTTTAGTCAATGTATACTGGAAAAGTTTTATAAACACTCAAGTCCACAAAAATAATTAAATTAGTAACTGTCAGGTTGACCGAGTGGTTATGGTGTTTGACTTAAGTTCAAATTTTCTGTACAAGAAAGCAAGGGTTCGAATCCCTTACCTGATATAACTATTACCTCAACATGGCTTGACCACACTGTATTATTGTGTACTCGGTACACAAACCATAGATAGAGTGTATTGTTTAAGGTCACTCTCTTTGCGAACATAGTCAGAGACTGTTGATGGTTAACAATTGCATTAATAGTGGGACATAGGGATAGCAATTAAGAAAAACAGACAATACCCATACACTATTTTTATTTATTTAATGTAAGTACTTGTACAATAGTTATATACAAACTACAACTCTCTTTTGTCTATTACTATCTAGTCCTTTTCGATCCACTTGCATAACAAGGCAGATGACTTTGTAGATCAGCCCCTTAAAACAACAACAACACTACCTCTTGCATAGTCTGTGATGTTGATGACTCTTGAGGCGTGGAAGATGGATACAACATAACTTTTACAACAGGGGTTAAACGTTGCTCAACCAACAATGCACTATTTTGAGTAGCAACATCTTTCTCTTGTACTAACTTTTTAGCATTCTGATGATTTTTTGCCAACACCATCAGTGTTTTGTCTGGTGCACTACATTGATGATCACTCACACTTAAAACCACACTATTACTACTTTTCATATTGCCTCGATATCTTGTTGACCTCTGTTTTGAGCATCGCCAGAATATTATTCCTTTTACATTTTGTCGTCTATAGAAGAGTAGCCTTTATATAGTACACGTTGTTTACCTCGGTTAGTTGTAGTAAGTTCCATAGTAGTAACTAACCTGTTAGTATGATTTGCACACTACAAAGGTTATCTCTGTTCTGGTAATAGAACTATTTATCGTTGGCTTTTATATTTAATATGTACAGTTAAAAGTGATAGAAAAGTGGTAGAAACGTGGTAGCAAAGTGGTAGACAAGTGGTAGACAAGTGGTAGACAAGTGGTAACATAGTGGTAGAAAAGTGGTAGCAAAGTGGTAGCAAAGTGGTAGAAAAGTGGTAGAAAAGTGGCAGAAAAGTAGTAGATAAGTGGTAGCAAAGTGGTAGAAAAGTGATAGCAAACTAGAAAAGTGGTAGAAAAGTGGCAGAAAAGTAGTAGAAAAGTGGTAGCAAAGTGGTAGAAAAGTGGTAGCAAACTAGAAAAGTGGTAGCAAAGTGGCAGAAAAGTAGTAGAAAAGTGGTAGCAAAGTGGTAGAAAAGTGGTAGCAAACTAGAAAAGTGGTAGCAAAGTGGTAGCAAAGTGGTAGAAAATATTACATGTATTGTTAAGAAATAGTTTAAGCGGTTACATGGATTCATTACACCTTAATTTTAGCATCACGAAGCTCATTTTCTATATCCAAAAGTTCTTCCTCATATTTAGTATGACCAGCCTGTTTACAGGTATGCAAGTACTGAAGCCGCTGGATTAGCTTATTGGGATTGTTCCAGTAAACAAATTTAACAAATGATTTTTTTGGGTGTAAACCATCATCATCATCATCATCATCATAATCATCATCATCATGGTTATCATCATCAATATAATCATCATCAATATAATCATCATCACTATTACTATCTAATCCTTTTTGTTCATCTTGCAATGCAACAACCTTTGGCATAGTTTGTGTTGTCTTTGATAGTGTTAGAGGTTTCTTAGACGTTAACGACTGTCCTAACATGTCTTTTTCAGGAGATAATAAATGCTCTTTAACGAACAAAGCACTATCTTGAGCCACACTATTTTTTTCTTGGTCTTGCTTTTTTACCTTGGTTCGAGTATTTTGTCCATTGAAATGAGTATTATTTTGAGATTTACAATGATGATCAATTGAAATAAGTATGTTGGAGCCTTTTTTTTAATCATTCCTCGATACTTTTTAGATCGTTGTTTCGAACAGCACCAAATAACAGTTCCATTTTTATTAGTTCTTTTTACAATATATGCATATCCTTTATAGTAAGCACATGGCTTACCATAGCTAGTCGTTGATACTTCCATGTCAACTGTTAAGCATAAACTAATCTCTAGTAAAGTTAACTCGATAATAAAAATGATAGTTTGTAGTATGTGCAGTTTAAAGTAAGAGCAAAAGTGAGAGTCAAATGGTAGAAAAGTGTTAGCAAAGTGGTGGAAGAGTGGTAGCAGTTTATAGTAGTCATGATCTTTTTTACCAGAATGTGATTTGAGTAAATGTAATTTCTAAACCTTAGCAGTGAGTAGTCAGTTAGTCTTGGTTCAGACAAGCGTAAACAGTTCTCCAATGAATCAGAGATCAAGGTTTTCATTATGAAACAGTTGTGTAACCAATTAGGTATCGGTACTTGATAGCTTCACACATGAACAAAAATTCCAACATATCTGACATGAATTACATGATTTGAAAGTTGACAAAGAATATCCAATCAACCATTGTAGTTGCAATGTCAAACACAAGGACAAAATCAGCATGAACTTTTAAGTTACAGGAAAATTTTATGAAATAGACTATGCAGGAAATTTGGAAATACACATCAGAAGTTTGCAACACCATCCTTCTAGCCTATATAAATTATCGACATGGAAAGTGTGCACTGCCCCTAACATTAAACCAATTTATCAATAACGCAAGTCAACAATCAAAACATTTTGTGTTGAGTCTATCATTTAATGCATATATTCTGTCTACATTGAACAGTAACAAAAAACGCCATTCATAATTAATTAAGTTTGCTTTCATTCTTTATGTAATGATAAATACATATTTAAAGTTTTGGCTGACTGTTCAGGGTGAATCGGCTTTGAACACGTAAGAGAGGGAATATTTTAAGACTTAACCTCAGCTCACCTAACATAACCTAAATTTACCTAACCTAACCTTGTCATATAGGTAAGAAACGGGTCAAGCTATGCTTTCGACTACCGAGTTTCAGCTACTTTTCAAGGTTACTCTCCCGAACATTGCCGGAGACTGCTGATAAACACCTATGTTCCCACGGCGGCGGCGCGCAACGACTTACACGACGCGCTTCCCCCTTTTCATTGATCCCTGTTGATTTGTCCCTTTGGACTGGTCCCTGTTGACTAGCCCCTTTGGAAGGGCCCTTTTTGAATGGAGTCATTTTTGACGGGTCCCTGTGGACAGGTCCTTTTGGCTGATCCCTTTGGACCGGACCCTTTGACATAATTTGGATAATTGCATGGGCCAGTCCATAGGTACCAGTCCAAAGGGACAAATCAACAGGGATCAATGAAAAGGGGGAAGCGCGTCATGTAAGTCGTTGCGCGCCGCCGCCGTGGGAACATAGCTGTTTATCAGCAGTCTCCGGCAATGTTCGGGAGAGTAACCTTGAAAAGTAGCTGAACCTCGGTAGTCAAAAGCATAGCTTGACCCGTTTCTTACCTATATGACAAGGTTAGGTTAGGTAAATTTAGGTTATGTTAGGTGAGCTGAGGTTAAGTCTTAAAATATTCCCTCTCGTATGTGTTCAAAGCCGGTTCACCCTGAACAGTCAGCCAAAACTTTAAATATGTATTTATCATTACATAAAGAATTAAAGCAAACTTAATTAATTATGAATGGCGTTTTTTGTTACTGTTCAATGTAGACAGAATATATGCATTAAATGATAGACTCAACACAAAATGTTTTGATTGTTGACTTGCGTTATTGATAAATTGGTTTAATGTTAGGGGCAGTGCACACTTTCCATGTCGATAATTTATATAGGCTAGAAGGATGGTGTTGCAAACTTCTGATGTGTATATCCAAATTTCCTGCATAGTCTATTTCATAGAATTTTCCTGTAACTTAAAAGTTCATGCTGATTTTGTCTTTGTGTTTGACATTGCAACTACAATGGTTGATTGGATATTCTTTGTCAACTTTCAAATCATGTAATTCATGTCAGATATGTTGGAATTTTTGTTCATGTGTGAAGCTATCAAGTACCGATACCTAATTGGTTACACAACTGTTTCATAATGAAAACCTTGATCTCTGATTCATTGGAGAACTGTTTACGCTTGTCTGAACCAAGACTAACTGACTACTCACTGCTAAGGTTTAGAAATTACATTTACTCAAATCACATTCTGATAAAAAAGATCATGACTACTATAAACTGCTACCACTCTTCCACCACTTTGCTAACACTTTTCTACCATTTGACTCTCACTTTTGCTCTTACTTTAAACTGCACATACTACAAACTATCATTTTTATTATCGAGTTAACTTTACTAGAGATTAGTTTATGCTTAACAGTTGACATGGAAGTATCAACGACTAGCTATGGTAAGCCATGTGCTTACTATAAAGGATATGCATATATTGTAAAAAGAACTAATAAAATGGAACTGTTATTTGGTGCTGTTCGAAACAACGATCTAAAAAGTGTCGAGGAATGATTAAAACAAAAGGCTCCAACTTACTTACTTCAATCGATCATCATTGTAAATCTCAAAATAATACTCATTTAAATGGACAAAATACTCGAACCAAGGTAAAAAAGCAAGACCAAGAAAAAAATAGTGTGGCTCAAGATAGTGCTTTGTTTGTTAAAGAGCATTTATTATCTCCTGAAAAAGACATGTTAGGACAGTCGTTAACGTCTAAGAAACCTCTAACACTATCAAAGACAACACAAACTATGCCAAAGGTTGTTGCATTGCAAGATGAACAAAAAGGATTAGATAGTAATAGTGATGATGATTATATTGATGATGATAACCATGATGATGATGATTATGATGATGATGATGATGATGGTTTACACCCAAAAAAATCATTTGTTAAATTTGTTTACTGGAACAATCCCAATAAGCTAATCCAGCGGCTTCAGTACTTGCATACCTGTAAACAGGCTGGTCATACTAAATATGAGGAAGAACTTTTGGATATAGAAAATGAGCTTCGTGATGCTAAAATTATAGTGTAATGAATCCATGTAACCGCTTAAACTATTTCTTAACAATACATGTAATATTTTCTACCACTTTGCTACCACTTTTCAACCACTTTGCTACCACTTTTCTACTACTTTTCTGCCACTTTGCTACCACTTTTCTAGTTTGCTACCACTTTGCTACCACTTTTCTACTACTTTTCTGCCACTTTTCTACCACTTTTCTAGTTTGCTACCACTTTTCTACCACTTATCTACTACTTTTCTGCCACTTTTCTACCACTTTTCTACCACTTTGCTACCACTTTGCTACCACTTTTCTACCACTATGTTACCACTTGTCTACCACTTGTCTACCACTTTGCTACCACGTTTCTACCACTTTTCTATCACTTTTAACTGTACATATTAAATATAAAAGCCAACGATAAATAGTTCTATTACCAGAACAGAGATAACCTTTGTAGTGTGCAAATCATACTAACAGGTTAGTTACTACTATGGAACTTACTACAACTAACCGAGGTAAACAACGTGTACTATATAAAGGCTACTCTTCTATAGACGACAAAATGTAAAAGGAATAATATTCTGGCGATGCTCAAAACAGAGGTCAACAAGATGTCGAGGCAATATGAAAAGTAGAAATAGTGTGGTTTTAAGTGTGAGTGATCATCAATGTAGTGCACCAGACAAAACACTGATGGTGTTGGCAAAAAATCATCAGAATGCTAAAAAGTTAGTACAAGAGAAAGATGTTGCTACTCAAAATAGTGCATTGTTGGTTGAGCAACGTTTAACCCCTGTTGTAAAAGTTATGTTGTATCCATCTTCCACGCCTCAAGAGTCATCAACATCACAGACTATGCAAGAGGTAGTGTTGTTGTTGTTTTAAGGGGCTGATCTACAAAGTCATCTGCCTTGTTATGCAAGTGGATCGAAAAGGACTAGATAGTAATAGACAAAAGAGAGTTGTAGTTTGTATATAACTATTGTACAAGTACTTACATTAAATAAATAAAAATAGTGTATGGGTATTGTCTGTTTTTCTTAATTGCTATCCCTATGTCCCACTATTAATGCAATTGTTAACCATCAACAGTCTCTGACTATGTTCGCAAAGAGAGTGACCTTAAACAATACACTCTATCTATGGTTTGTGTACCGAGTACACAATAATACAGTGTGGTCAAGCCATGTTGAGGTAATAGTTATATCAGGTAAGGGATTCGAACCCTTGCTTTCTTGTACAGAAAATTTGAACTTAAGTCAAACACCATAACCACTCGGTCAACCTGACAGTTACTAATTTAATTATTTTTGTGGACTTGAGTGTTTATAAAACTTTTCCAGTATACATTGACTAAACCACTTGTTTGTTTTGAAATATAGATTTTGTTTTGTTTGACCATAACATTGCAGTTATGAGTCTTGTGAACTGGGTGTTTAATATAGGGTTAAAGGCATTTTAATATAATTTTAGAAAAGCTCTTAGGTATCATGTCATGGATTTTAGTAATGCATTACTGTTCGTTGACTAACATTTACCGTTACACAACATTATTTTGGTGAGCTCTACATGTTGTTGTTTGAGTCGTCAGTCTTTTGACTGGTTTGATGCAGATCTCCATGCCTCCCTGCCCTGAGCGAAACGTCTCATCTCTATATAACTACCACACCCTACATTCAAGGCTATCTGTTTAACATATTATAACCTTGGATCCCCCCTACAAGCTCTTGGGTTCAATTCCTAGATTTAACACAAACTTTTAAAAGTGGTATGACAACTAAAACTAGTCTACTCAGTCTCGAGTGGTCCAAATAAGTAGAGAGGGTTTGATTCACACCTCAACCATAGAGCACCATGTTCTTTTTTTTTTTTTTAATAATGATAGCCATTTGTTCATTTTCACATTTCACACATTGCAATTTGTCAATTTTCGATTTGCATTTTTTAAAATGACAGTTTGATGTTTTTCAATTTCATGATATGGAAACATGGATTTTTCCATTTTCATATTTACACATTTGTCAATTTCCCATTTGCATATATTTTCTTAAATGTCCGTTTAAGGTTTTTAAATTTTGTCTATATGGAAACATGGATTTTCCATTTTGCTGTTTACAAATTTTTTATATATTTATTTTGTGTGTACGTTGAAAACCGATATTTCCAAAACAAGATTTTTTATTTTTCATTTTATGATTTTGTAAATGATCTTAATGTGAGTGCTTGACCATGGCAATAATACAGTCTATCTATGTGTTAGCGGAACCATAGAGGCTTATTACTACTGCAAGTAAGAATGTTTTACAAAAAACGACTATCTACCACTGCATTTGAAAAACAAAACGATTGAAAAAAATCTATTTTCCATTCATATATAAGTGCTAATTCTCCCTCTCCCCACCCTACCTCACCGTATTTTCTCTGGTCAAACAACCAATGCTACCCACACACACACAAGCTTTCTATATATCTCTCTCTATATATATGTTTTCTCTTGTCCACGAGATAAAAATGATGGTTGCTGGATTGTATCCTGCACTGTTTATGCGACATACCTTTGCCAGTTCATAAAACCGTTAGGTATTTCTCTACACATAGCGATTTTACCACTGCTCAACCTATGCCTTTTGCTTGTTTGGCTTTCTTACAGTCTAGTATGTGATAGGAGGCATTAACTGTATGTCAAACCCAGTCCACGTTTGTATTTGTAATCTAAGTAATAATTTGAAAAGAGACAAGTGTAATCAGTTTTAAACATTATCTCTGCTTTTATTTGTTTGTTTATGACATGCATATTAACCTAAAATCAAACCCTAGTCTACCTTAGTTAAAGGCTAACCGTTTAACCACTGCGTCACCATACCCATTTTTCTTAGTTTGATTCGTTCTAGGCCTTAGAGCTAGAAATCGAGTTAAGATCTCCAGTGAAAGAGGCACATGTGCTCACCACTATAGCACGTAATGTTTAGCTGGTAACATTAGACAACCGAAAATGATTGTATTTCTGTTAGCCAAGCATTTCTGTCATTTACCTACTGTGTGAGCTCTGCCAGCAAGACAGTTTAGTTTAGAACAAGTGTGTGTGAGTGTGTGTATAGATTATTAGCCTCAGGTATTTAAAGCTTGTTGTGTGTAGCGACCATCTTGTCCCAGTAACCACTGAGCAAGTTTTAACAGTCAACCCATAATAACTGCATAGGATAGTTGTGTGTGGTTCATGTACTTGTGTGTGTGCATTAGCATCATGCACTAGCTTTACCTTACCCTCTATAGGTAGAGCGTTATCCCTTTCCTTTCTGACATTACCAATGACCACATTCACCCACAAGTTTTACACTTAAACCATTGGTTTGTTTTTGATTAAGTTTGGTTCGGTTTGGTTGGGTTTGATTCAGCTTGGTTCAGTTTAGTTCAATGTAGTCACCATTTTGTTTCATTAGCTATCCTCTTTAACCAATCAATTAAAGATAGTCTACTCTTAATTCATGAATCAATAAATCCGATTTTGTATACACCGTTTGTCATTTATTAACCCATGCCTGCAACCTATACTCTCTCTGTACTACAGTCTGATCTGAAAACAAGTTCCAATAGTGAAAGACTTGTCAGTCACCATGCATGTAGCCTACACTAGTTCTTTCTCTACCTAGCTATGTTTCATCACTCACGGTAAACAACTCACATGTCCGTATCCAATTATTAATTTATAAAATCTCAGGTCAATGACCTTAATATTTTGGATATTTTAGGTAAATGCATTGGTCATGGGAAAGAGTTGTCCATTCTAAGTCCTATGACACCTCACATGTCGATATCCGAGTATTAGTTTATATAATCTCAGGTCAATGTCCTTGTTGTTTTGAATATTTGGGGTAAATTCGTTGGTCATGGGAAAGGGTTAACCATTCGTAGTCCTATGACACCTCACTTGACCCTCTCTACTGATAAGTTTATAAAATCTTAGGTCAATGACCTTGCTGTTTTGGGTATTTTGGGTAAATTCGTTGGTCATGGAAAAGGGTTGGCCATCCTGAGTCTTGTGACACCTCACTTGTCCCTCTCTGATTATTAGTTGATAAAATCTTAGGTTAATGACCTTGCTGTTTTTTTGGGGGGTAAATTCATTGGTCATGGGGAGGGGTTGGCCATTTTAAGTCCTATGACACCTCATTTGACCCTCTGTGATTATTGGTTAGCGAGATATTAACGAAAGTGCAGTTAGGCCCTTTTGACAAAAAATGAATAATACATTCAAAAACAGGGCGTCACCCCAAGTCCAACGACCCCTCATACAAGTCCCTAGCTTTAGTTCATAAGATATTAAAAAGCCGATGACCTATTAGTTTTTGGATCTTTGGTTAATTCGTGAAAAAAAAAAAACGTATCTATAAATCATTATTCAAAAAGCCCGCCCTCTTACAAAAACCCCAATTGCGCATTCGTAAAACAAAAAACAAAAATGATAAATCATAGCGGCATTCAGTTGTATGCATGCACTTTATGTGGAACGAGTTTAATTTCATATTGGCATACAAACTCCCACATATTGCACATGGAAAGCGACTTTTACAAAAAAAATATTATTTCACCCCCTAGTAGGGGTAGATTTTATTTTTGAGTGGAAATAAGTTATCCATAGGAAAGGGGTTGTCTGCCGGAGTAATTTGATTACTTGTACATGTCTCTAGCCTTATTCCCACCACTGTCAAACAGGTTGTGACTTGTTAGCTCTTATCGTGCACGTGCACATGTGTACACTTGTGTGTTAGGTCATATTACACATGAACTTGCATTTTCTCACGTATGAACCAAAGCAGGATGTAACTTGTTTCACAAGGAGGACGGTAATAAGGTCATCTCACACGTGTTCACATGTATTTCGTCACTTTCCTTTCATATCGTTATCCCATTATAGTAGTGGGGGATTAGTGAACAACGTCAATTCAACACACACAAATGTAGTTAGGCCCTTTGACATAATTTAAATAAATTCATGAGCTAGTCCGTAGGGACCAGGCCAAAGGGACCCGTCCAAAGGGATCAGTCCAAAGGGACAAGGACTCGTCCACCAGGACTTGTCCACAAGGACTCGTCCACAAGGACCTGTCCACAAGGACTCGTCCACAAGGACCTGTCATCAATGACCTGCCAACAATGACCCGTCAACAATAACCCATCCATAGGGATCCGCTCTCCCACCCTCTTACAAAAGCCAAGAGTGGGCATGCGTAAAAAACAAAAACATGCATGTTAATTCATAGTGGCTATCCACCGAACACATACACTTTATGTAGAACAACGTTTAAATCCATATCGGCATTCAAACTCTCACATGTTGCAATTGGAAAGAGAGATTCTCTATAAAATTACAATTTCACCCCCTAGTAGGGTAGATTTTATTTTTGGGGTTGAAATATGTTGTCCATTGGAAAGGGGGTGTCAGCCCGAGTTCAATGACACCTCATTCGTCAAAATCCGACCATGCGTTCGAGAGATATCGCGCCGCCGCCATCTTGTGAGGTGGGGAGGTGGAGGTGGCTGTAGAACCGCTACAAAACCACTACTCTACAGCACGTTTTTAAGCGTGGGGATAATAATATGATCCACAACAAATAAAACACATTCAAAAGACCAATAACAGATAAATTAACAAAATTAATACCAGTGGGAAATTGTGAATTCCAGAACTCTGAAATGAACAATCACAGCATATAGGACATAGCCAACCACCTCGTCAATAATTTATATATTTAAATTACTTTCAGTTGTAACTGGAGTATAATGCATTGGTGACAAGAATTAGGCTTCTACAAGGCCAGCAGCGTATTATTACCCAGCTTAAAAGAATGGTACCATCCAATAAACCACAGTAGACCCAATTATATCCAATTACTTCCTAGAATAAACTACAAAGGAAAAGTACTGGGAAGGGAGAATATTCATATTACAAAACACTTGATGCTGTTAGCAATAGGCCTACCAGAAAAATTTTAAGAGAGAATGCTAAGGAAACAGGAGTTGTGCCCGGATCCTCATTACACTAAAATTGATAGTGCAATTAGTGCCAAATTCATTAGGAGGCTGAAATTTCAGAAAAATAATTGGATTTCACAAATATTCTATAGTTCATTTCATATCCCCCTTAAAATATATCCAGGTCACCAATTTTGAAGGGTGAGATACAGTATGTACAGCAAAAGATACCTTCGCACAGTAATTTCTATAACATGCTGCGAGGGAAAAGGAGAAATAGGACTTTCATTGAAAAACTAGCAAAACGCTCAATGCAGCTAAAATTCATAATGTTTTTAAAAAGTTGTCAACGAAGAAAAAATAACAGAGAGAGCCAATATCACACTTAGCAAAAATACAGTACCGGTAATCAAATCTGGTCCTCCTAAAAGTACGTGTTTAGGCATGTTCCTTTCTTCTTTCTTGCCAAGACATACCGTAACAGTAGGCTATAGCACATAATAATGGACCTTTTCCCTCCTTGATGCCATGGCTGACACCGATGAACAGCAAATTCCTACAACATATGCAAGTTTGTATGTTGAAACAGTAAACTTAAGAAAATGTGTAATGCTTCAAATGGAGAACTTGAATTTGCTGATATGTGTAAGTGTATGCTTGCACCTACTATAACTACATTTTCAAAGAATATGTTATTGTAGAATCATTGTGTTGTTGGTAATACTTCATTTAGGGCTTTTGATAACATATTCCTTTAACCCCGTGTATTTGGAAGTGTGTAGGATTTGTATGATAATCTATGTTATTGTGGTATCTGTGGTAGTGTGTATACTTTTCGTAATTCAGGCGAGGACTAGAACGGAGGCAGCCGTAGCCTTAAGTTAGGAACCATCCCAGCATTCGCCTGGAGTGGAAGTGGGAAAACCATGGAAAACCACTTCTTGGATGGCCAAGGTGAGAGGTTCGATGATGTATCATTTCTAATTCTATTACGGGGCTACATGACCACTCCGATATACTTAATAATCTTTAAATTAAGAGTACAAATTCGTTCTCCATTTGGGGCTTCGTTCATTTGTTTATTTTGACGAAAATATAGACTTATGAAATTAATTTTAATGTTGGACTTGGTTCCACAGAACAAGAGCACAATGGCAAGGCTATATCATACCAACAAAAAGGATGAGGTCCATACACAACCCACAAATATCTTGCTTCATACAGCCACCCACAAGACCAGTGTGTTTTAAGTTTTCAGAACCTGTAATTACAGTCCTACATCAGTAATGACATTACTACCTATTCGACCAGCTGAATACCTAAGCCCACCACTGCATTCCTGCATACAGCCTGTTTCTCTGTGTATGTACAAAAATAAATAAAAAAGTGCCCGTAGCATGAATATGATACAGGCAATAGCAAGTAGCACATGAATACCAAGGAAACACATCAACACATTTGTGTGTTATTGCTTATTAGAGTAGGACAGGTGCATTTGACTGTTATCTGGGTCGCAGAACATTGCACGAGTAGGCCTACTTTAGCACCATGACTTAGTAAGAGGATTTTAACGTTGGAATTGGTTCCACAGAACAAGTACACATTAGTAACACTATATGATATTGTTCTAGTCCATAAACAACCTACAAATGCCTTGCTTCACAAGAACCGGGGGGGGGCTAAGATTTATGACTTGAAATTACAGTCCTGCATCACTAATGGCATTCCTACCTATTCAACCAACTGAACACTTGCCACAGCACCAGCAACTAAACATGTGCAAGAACTGATCTATTTTGAATACGGTAATAATTTGAAATGCGAGGAAAGGGACAAAAATTAAAGCTAAGACACTTTGTCATGAATCATGACATTTATAATCTACCGCATTGTAAAATATAAAATAATTTTTAACACTCCTCAAGAACTTGAGTACACATATGCAATAGGCTCATTTACATATCTCTGCAAGCTGTAATCAAGTTGTTGCAATGGTTACTGGAACCGTCCCCCACAGTAGTCTCACTACCCACTGCATTCTACCCACTGCCTACCTCCATAGCAAAAACATTAACTTGCGGTAACATAAACTTACCTGGTCATAGCCTGGATCATTTCTCAGGAGAGTAATTGCCACATTCCTCTACCATTTCGAGAAGCAGCAATTTACGATTTGTTGGGTTGTTTCATCTTTTCTTCCAGTGATAGAGCACTGTTCACAGAATGTGCTACCTATGGAATGAATGATAGAGAAAGTTAATTGATATGTTAAGTGGAATGTCACCTCTACGATAGATCACACCTACACCTACAATATAATATAAATTCAAAACTTTATTTTCGACACGCACTATAGAAACACGGTTTAACTTTAATTCTTAAAATAAGCGTACTTACTTGCCGTAGCAGAAGAAGAACCGTTCTCTTCCCATTACCACGAAGAAGATGTGGTGTAAGAAAGATGAGAAATAAGTCGGCATCAGCTTCTTTACGACCAACATTATTTTACAACATGCGATCAAGCCACAATCAAGTATTCAACACATAAGTACAGCGGCCATGTTGCCTGGCCGCCAACCCAGTAGAAATAATTCTTATTTACTGTTCTAAGTATAATTTTCGTCTATATGCAAGATAACTGCAAGGAAATGTCGGTTAAGACTTCAGAGTATATTCAGCAAATATATTAACTGAATATTGGGATGTTGTTTACTTTTAATTACAACGTTGTATCATGTATATGTCGGCAACACGACATACAGCGACTCGCCGCCAATTACACCGATGGTGCCAAATATATCCTATCTGGTTGACATCCCCTAGGAACGTCCGTTTGAGCTCTACAGTATATGCGAATTGACATCACGACATCAAGAGCAAATAGCGGTGGTTTTCCGTTGACATCACGGACTAACAAGGAAGAGAATACGGTGCTCCAAAAACGCATCTCCTATTGACTTCCATTACGCTTTTGCATCGTCCAAGCACTAGGAGTTCTGTAAAATCTAATTTTTACAACCGAGGGGTCTACGGATTACGAATTAGGGCCTAATGCTTTCTCCGTGCGATATCCACGCAACAACTTAGTAAAGAAAACACAATAGAATTTCCAATATGTTTCATGCTCCTGAACACACCATTCAACTCTAGCCAGTTGTTTTTGTATAACCGTGTACTTTCTAGGTCCACTCTGAGGAAAAATCATGTATTCAGAAAGGTGGGTATTCTAACAGCCTTCACTTTCCTATAAATAATCGCTTATCGCTGTGGTAATTAGGGGCAAAGTTTCAGCTCTGTTTATGTTTTTCTTTGGAGACACGGGCTATCGCGCTTGCCCAAAGTGAAGCGAGCGCCAACAGTAAACAGTGTACTGTATTGCCTGGTGAATAGTGATTGTATTATGATGTCTGGAATTAAACCATACCAGTTCGAATTTCAGAAAAGCAAGAAGGATAAACAAGATTTCGATAATGCAAAACCGACAGATACGTCCTGGCGCCAGTGTGGTCAGTGCGACATAATAGCAAAAAAGTAGTTCCGTGAAGAACTAGATAGCCCATTGTCATATATCCTACTGACCTTTTCCATTAAAATTCTCCCATCTATTACAATAATTTTCCATGTCATATACTAAATAGCTTTTGATACACGACCTATGTCACCACTAACACCGTTACATTGAGAGATTATGTGCTAGAATATAATAACGTTCATTTGTGATGATTAAGACCCCTCCCGCGAGATGGCATCTTTCGTTAACGAGTCACGGGAATTTACTTTAAGAAAAGTCAAAAACACGGATGCTTGTTTTACTAGTGTAAATCTATGTTATGCATATTCGTGCGCTTTTCTGTTAATAATAAAAACACGGATTCTATGATTTTCGAAAAGTAAGCTGCAGAATTTAGTTCCATTAGATTATGGTTATTGTAATAGCCCACCATGCGAATCTTCTCTTCAATCGGTCGAATAGGATACGATAATAAAAAGAAAATAACGTTTCAAAATTTCCAACTGATGCCATATTGAATTTTTTGAAAACAATTGAACATGAAATGTCTCAACACTAAGCTCTGAATAAAGATTCGCTGGGCTAAGTTTCATTGCCCTCGGATGATTAGATCGTTAAAATAGTCATATGAAATTTGAAAATCACTTGGCAGCCATGTTGGTTTTGTGTTTCTCAGGATTTCGAAAGTCACATGTATGTACTTACATAATACTCCTCTATCACTATACAATATTTCAATTTCATTGCTTAAATAGTTTCGGAGATATTGTGAACAGGTGAAATATATTGCATGGCCCCCATGTTGGATTGTTTTATATGCTATAGAATTACAGTATATGACCGTAAATTAATATTATAATGGCGGTTCTATATATCAGCCTACATTTCTGTCGCTTGTTTAGGACTCGAGAAATACAATGTGATAAAACAAGTTCACAGGCATTACAATAAAAACTGTGACAAGTACGAAAATAAGATAGCGGCCGTGGAAATTTTCAGATTCTGAGAATTCGAAATGCCGCCATGTTAGTTTCATTCGTATCACTGTTTTGAAAGTAATATCAATAAACTTAATTCCAAGATAACAGCCATGGAAATTTTATTATACAATTCTGTTTCCTTGTCTCAGGACTTGTTAAAGATGCAAGACTGAAAGCTTGAACCATGATAGAAAGCCACAAGACAAATTCACAATTGTGACATTCGGAACCATAACAAGAGCGAAACCAAGATAGAAGTCGAGTGAATTTTCTGAATGTGATTTCCTTTTCTAGAGACCCGCAACAGCTATAATTATGGTATTTTGTACTGTACCCGAATATATAACGGCGAAGTTTGTAATGAGATTAGCATTGTATTATAAATGTTAAAATAGTGAATCTCTAGTTTGCTGTAAAGCTACCTGTATTCAACACGTGCATGAGTGTCGAGCAAGAGAGATTTTGGTAAAGAGTTTACCGCAGCCAATCAGAAAATTGCATTTATTTAAAGAAGAGAGAGGCGGTAGAAACCCGGCCTCAAAGGAGGAAGCCGACACGTGAGCAATGAGTCGATGACAGGGGACGGTAGACACGCCTGCAACAACCAAAGCGTGGACAGCGCGTGTCGACTTGTGACCATGAGAGGGGGACAAGAAGCGCGCATGATAAGTCACGTGGCCTGTGATAGCCAATCAGATAATTGAATTCAGTGAATTTACAAAGCATCTTATCAGTAATTAGGAAGCTAATTGCTAGTAATTTTAATTAAGAATGTGATGGAAAATATTATTTGGAAATATCCCAGCTTTTTGATAAGCAGAAAATTGCACAGATAACAAGTAAATTAATAATTTACTGTAACCGCCTAGATAGACCGCCGGTTTTTTATGTGACGCCGACTTTCAGCGCGAAAAGGGCGATAGCGTGATTGGCTTGAGGCTTCTTTATCATTTCAAATGATCTTGTCGACTTCATCGTTATGCTTTGGTCTACCGTTATGCGTTACGGTTACGGAGAGGTAATGTACTAAGGTTGCACTTGAGCGTATGATGTCATCATGTTGTTCAGTCCATATGCACCGAGTCTGAGTTTACTCCTGGGCTATGTCGTTATGCGATACGGAGACGGAGAGCGTATGATATCATCATGTTGTTCAGTGCATATGGACCGAGTCTGAGTTTACTCCTGGGCTATGGCGTTATGCGATACGGAGACGGAGAGCGCATGACGTCATGCAGCAGAGTGCATCTCCCGCTCTCCGTTCCCCGCGCGGGAAGCCCAAGTTAATGGGCAATGGAGTCTGCGAGAAGACTTAGTGAATTTTACGACGTATCACAAGTTGCCGATTTCACGATAATTGTGATAAACAATTATAACAAGTATTGAAGGCAAGTTTTTAATAATTTTAAGCTGTAACAAATACAGGGAAGTTGAAAGTATTCGTTGAACATTATTACACAACGCTACGGAGGAACATTCAACATTTTACGATATTCCAAAGTTATAACAAGTATCACCATGATTAACATAGTGAAATTGGGAGAGACGATTCGATACTTTACCAGCGAGAAGATGATGTCGTACTAAATACAATGATGGAAACATTAGCTGCAGGATGATGAAGATATTTGAAGCAACTTAACGCCAATGATGAAAGCAATTATTTTCGACACTACATTCGAAATTGTGGCAAACTAAAGATGAAACGACTACAAGAATGAAGTTCTACCATCTTACTACCAGCGAGGATGATGAATGCAGTTCGACTTCAAAACTAGAGCCATCCTAGTTCTTGACTTCAATTCGATGCCCGGACGAGTAGATGCTGTGAGGGATGTCTACGCAATTATGTCTGGAGTTCGATTCTGTACGAGGGAAGCTGATCCAGGAACACCACGGAACAGAGGTATGAGAGGAGACCTTGGTTGTGGAATTCAACGCAAAAGGAATCTCCACGAGACATCTATAAATCGGCACAAGATACCAAAAGAATTTCATCATGTAGAATTTTCGTAGTTTGCTGGCTTAGGAATTTATTTGGAGCAATCATATTTCTGAATTGTTTTAGATGCGGTATTACATATTTAAATTTAGAATTTTGAACTTAGGATTTATATAGGATTTTTGGTATTTCAACGTTAGATGATTTTTGTATTTGAATTCGTAGACCGAATATTTCCATTTTGCATTGTTTCAGTATTTTAATTCGACTTTGAGATTTTTACGATATTCGATTTTTAAGTCAGATTGGTAGGATCGTTAGTCGCTTTCTAGATCCCGTATATTTTAAGCAACATTGGATGATACAATTTTAAACAAAATGTGAAAGGACATTTTGACATAGGATCCAATTTAACGTGAAACATATTGAAAGTGGTATAATAAATATTTAACCTTGTGGAAAATCTTATGAACTGAATGGAAAGATTTCTGCAATTTATTATAAATATTGTAACATGCTATTTTAATGAAAGAAAGAGCTTTGGAGAATGTTATTTGAACATTCAGTCATAATTTATGCATTTCATGCAGTTAAAAGATAATTCGATGGCTATTTACATTAATTGAAGTGATATTACAATATATTGTTTTGTGATTTTTTGAAACGAATAATTGAGCTGATATTGAGTAGAATTAATAAAGGAAGACTGTATAAGAATGTTTGACGAATGGAAGAAATTACTTTGCAAGATGTGTTACGCAATTAAAGAAAGTAGAAGTACGCACGAGTTATTGTGTGATTTTTGAAACTGAGGAGATAGTATTCCAGTTTATTGAGTTTATTAGTCTATTGATATTGTGCGTTGATGACATTGTTCATTTATGGTATAGAAAGGAATATTCTTCGAGGAAATATTATAACAAGGAAATATAGTTTTTATATGAAAGGAATGCGTTGTTTGTACAGCACTTTTGCTTGCCACGGTGGGTGTGTGGTTATAGTGTCGGACTACCAACCCCAAGTTTGCAGGTTCGCTCCTGGTCATGGTAAGTGATTTTTGAAAGGCGACAAAAATCACGATACTCATGTCATAAGTCGTTGGCATGTTAAAGAACCCATTTGATTTCAGTAGGCCGATTTCATAATGGCAAAATTAATCTCGGGATTTTCCGCCAACACAAAGTTCCTCATTTCTCTACTAGAAAGCGGTATAGTGTCAAGGAGCTTAGATATCTAACCTCCTTGACATTCATAGCGCTCCAAGGAGCATTAAATTCGACACGCAATCTGCCCTCTGGGTGTCAATTAACAAAGCTTGCACCCTGCATCCCAGGCCATACGATATTATTATTATTATTATTATTATTATTACGGCACTTTTGTGTTTATTGAAGGTTATTTAAAGACTTCTGAGAAGTATTTTGCAATATACAGATGTGATACAACACAGTCGAAGTAAACAGCTGATTAGAGCTCAATTTTATTCATGCTAGAAAATTGTTTGAAATGGAGAAGTGACAGTAGTAAAGACAAAAAGCCGTTTCCAGTACAGGGATACTTTGCAGTGCAAAAGGTGCCAAACTGTAGTTTTTTGTGGCCAATTTTCTGGGATTTTGTAAATTCTGAGCGTTTAATTTTTTAGTTAGTACTGATTATTTGTAAATGGCTACTGTGCAAACCAAGCGGTGTCTAGTACTTTGAGTGGCATATTAGCAGTTTATTTTTCCAGATGGTAGTGAACAGTGTCTAGTACTTTGGATGGCATATTAGTAGTTTATTTTCCAGATTTTAGATTTCCCCAGGCCAGGATGTGTTCTTCAGTTCTACACAGTAGAGACAAAAATTACCTTCTGGCAGCTCGCTACTGTGCACAAGATGGCGGCCCCACGTGACCGGCGCCATGTTTTCTTTTTCAAGTTGGTGGTCCCATGTGACTGCTTTTTGCGGCGCCATGGTCCCGGGTTCGATTCTTGTTGGTTTTATACTTTTTTGTATCATAGGGACTTGTGATTTTAGTTACAAGCTGTGCAACTTGGTTGAGAGGTCCCGGGTTCGATTCTTGTTGCTTTTGTACTGTTTAATTTTTCTTTTTGGTGTCATGGGGACTCGTGTTTTTAATTACAAGCTGTGCAAATTGGTTGAAAGGTCTCGGGTTGCTTTTATACGTTTTCATTTATTTATTGGTAACATAGGGACTTGTGTTTTTGCAGCAAGCGTCCAATGCTCTAGGGACTCGTGTTTTTGTAGCAATGCAAATAATATAAGTTCTTTTTATTAGTAATTTGCAAGGGCTAATTCACATGCACATATTTTTTGTGACTCTATGTAAGCATGCTTGGGATATGTATAGAAACGTATAGAAAATACAATTTAGCAGTGTAAACGGATTGATTTAGTAGAATAAAGCCAAGATGTGAGTTACATACATGTTTTTGAATTGATTTTTTATGAACTGAGTTTAAGTTTTAGTTTGATTTTAATTATATCTTACTATTGTAGGGCTTTATTATTTTTTCTCTATGTACTTAGTTTAAGTTGTATTTCGTTTTAGTTATATCATGCTACTATAGGGCTTTATTATTTTTGCTGTTTTCACAAGTTGAATAAAAGTAGCAATGAACACGCGCAACCGAGCCGAATATTTCAACCCAAAGGATCCTAGAATTCCAGAATTTGGGCAGTGTGAAGAAAGAGTCTTGGAGGCTCAACACGATTGCATCAGATCCAGTCCGCAATTAGGACAACATGTTGAAATGATAATTTATTCCGACATAGAGGTTATATTTACTTGTTGTAGGTCAGGTAATCGCTTATATAAATCAACCGTTCGCCATAGTTCAGTTTTAAGAGACCTGTTTCTTAATCCAGACAATTATTTAGAAAACAAGCCGCATCCTGCACTAAGACATATTTTACATGGGTGATGTAACATGTAAAAAATAAAAAATAAAAAGTTGTTACAACCTATAATTAAATTAAGGGTACAATAATATACACCCAGACACAACATTTGTGAATTAAATTGGTATGGTTTTTTTTTTTTAAGTTTTAAAAGAGCTGTTTCTTAATCCAGACAAGTATTGAGAAAACAAGCCACATCCTGCTCCAAGACATATTTTTTTAACATGGGTGTTGTAACATGTAACAAATAAAATGTTTTTGTGTGTGCTCATATGAGCTGAGCAAACATACTATGCATAGAACTAAGCCCTAACATAAGGTGACTTTTTTGTTGGTTGGGTTAATAACACTGTTCGATTTCTTTGTTGTATATGCGCTCTTCTTCGAATTGAACCATGGAAATTCCGTTGTTAGTGCCTAGATGTTCCAAAACAAGGCATCATCTGTTTAATGATTATATTGTTGCTGGTGTTAGCGAGGCAAAACGTACAGGAAGGAAAACAGAAAACTCATCGCATCGGCAGATGATGCGGGGACCATACTTTGCTTCAGTTTTTCGCAGCTCTGAAATTGAAAATGGAAGGTTTATAGGGAGGTTACAAAGTCGTCGCAATTCCAGTCCAGAATCCTGCCCTAGTTTGTTCAGTTCATTTAAATCATCCATTATGTGCAAATATTTTTAGTGTCTTTATATAAGGAGATATTTTTTACTTATTTTTTTAGTGTCTCTATGTAAGGAGAATTGTTTTGTTACTTAAGATTTGTACAAAGAAGATTGTTAATATATTCAAAACTCCCTGTAATTGTTGATGATAATTCTAAAATGTCATGATTAATAGCCCCTATATTGTTGAGCATGGAACAAGTGTTGTATAACTCTTTTGATGTACATTATGCAAATTCCTTATTATTTTGCTGTTCGATGATCATTTAATGCTTATTATTGCATTATAATATTTTTTAGCCTTAAGCGATCCAAATAAATTGCTTAATATGTCTCGATTCATTTTTTTCGTTTTTACAATGTCTTTTTTGTTGTTGTGTTCATAAACACTTCACACTCAAACTAGATCCTTTTCAACGATCTAGTAATTGAATCCTGAGCTAAAGCCAACCAACGTACATAGACTTTTTGCCTTTCTTGCGTGAAACCTTCTCTACTAGATAATGCTTAGGATAGTTGGTTAGTTTGAGTTCTTCGAGATAAAACCTGCATTTAACGGGCTGATCGTTAAGATCTTCCGGAAAATAAGTAACCGGCTTGCCTATTTTTCCTTCTTTAATGCGAAAAAGCTCAGTGCTCCAATTCTCTGTGTGTCCCTTATCGAAAACAGACTTTTGTTTACTGATGCGAACGTGGTCGCCTATTTGAAGGCGGTGGCGTCTAGGATCGACTGTTTCGTTGGGATTTAAGAGCCTGTCTAGCCTCGGAATATTTTTGTTACGAGTCGAGACTTTGTGCCAATAGTTCTATGTTTGGTGTGGTTATAACGTGTCACCAGTTCTGCTATTAAGTCAATCCAGCGATAGGACCCACGCGCTTTTAACTCCCGCCACATATGTGTTTTTAACGTTTGATTGAAACGTTCTACCATACTTGCTTTTACGTTGCTGTACGTGGTGTAATGCTTAATGCCTAAAGTCTGTAAATAGGTAGAGAATTCCTTGTTATAAAACTCTCTACCCTGGTCTGTTTGCAGAAGCTTGGGTTGATGTCCTGAACTCTGAACGATGCGTTTGAACGCCTCGATTACTTTTTTGCCTGGTTTTATTAAGCACAGTTTATAAAAATGCCATTTTTGAGTAAACATCAATGACATTGAGCATATACATGATACCATTGTTGGTTTTAGCATAGGGTATCATTTCAACTAGATCGGCTTGCCAGAGTTCGTCCACACCACGTGAAATAACTTTCAGTCGTTTATAGTTACGCCTGGCAGGGCTGTGCAACTCGCGAGCTATTCCCACCTTGATCAGTGGTTTTGTGTGTTTGGTATTGTTAAACAATGATTTTGGCATGACGAAGCTCCTGTTCTATCTCTAGAATTTCAGCTTCATGTCCCATGTGCCCAGCCTCTTGAGATGCCTTTAAGAGCTCCAAGCGATTGATTAGCTTATTGGGGTTATTCCAATAAGAGACGTCGACGTGTGTCTTTAATTCTTTTAATGTAATGCCTGATGCCGAAACTGTGCGTGCACTGCTTGGAAATAATTTTGCGATAACGGTTCTATACTTAATGCTCTTATTATTGCATTCACTGGTTCTGATGAATTATAATTTCGGCGATGTGCACTAGTAGCTATCAAGTTGTTTTTGTATTTCATCAAGTCATATTTAGTGTAATTATCTGAGACTGGCGCTCTAGCGAACAAGAGCTTTAGAAGCCCACGCGTGGACTTATAATTAACTCCTTTTACTGTGATCGTTTCATCGATTAGCCTTATTTTAGAGTCGCAATGCGAAAACCTGTGTTATCATAACGAACGCCGTACGCCGTGTCGGATTTATTTGTAAAAAGCTGATCGAGGAAAGGATACGTTTTGTTGCCATACGTACTTTTAAGCAAAGCTCTAAACTTAGCATGGTCTTCTGGCGTGCTCAAGAGTTCTGCCGTACTGGCAGTTGTCGGTGTGCGCTGAGGTGAAAATACGTCTTCTTCCCCTTTTCAGATTCAAAGTCTTCATCCACGTGCTCTACCTTTGGCTCTGTTTTGGGTTGAGGTGGAGTTTTTAGCAATGCTTCCAGAGGCGGCTTTAGATGTTTATCTATAAAATGCTGGTCCTCTTCCTGCATGCGTTTGAGATCTCGGAACTTGTTCTGAATATTTTTTCGAACGCGAATAATATGCTTCAGCTGTGTTTGCTCCACCTCTATGTAAGTAGAATGAATTGGTCAAAACCCTTACGGTAGCGCCCTTTATTGATTTCGCTATGTTTATCTATTACAAGACAACCATGTTGGTGCTCGGAACAACAAGTCTTGCACAGCTCTGTGAAAACTGCAAAGCTCATATCCGGATTGACGTGGTCGTCGAAAACATGTAGCATATTTCGTTCATCCTGACGAAATAAAACAATAAGATTAGCATTGTCACGAATCAGTTGTTTCGGCATTCTGGAATAAGTCTGGCAGAGATAAAACAAGCCACGCTGAAATAGGCTTGAATGATTGTTTCTTGTTTGCTAGCCACATCGTCAAAAATCATGAGTGAATCAGGTCGCACTGCATAGGGTGTTATAAGCTCCTCGTATCCAGAAAAAGCAAAATAGCCCATGTTTTCTTTCTGAAGCTCAGACACCACCTGTTCTTAGTACACACACATCGGTTGATAGAGCGACTTGGCAAAAATACAAATGTTCTGGAATCGAACACAGTTTGGAGCAGTGATTAGAGAAAGTAGATGGTTCGTCTTACCACAGCCCGACGGTCCTGCAATGAGACACCGAATACTTGAAGGAAACAGCGAACCGTGGCGCTGTACATGACTATTTTTCGTGTAACATAGTTGATGGGTAACTGTTTTGTTTGTTTAATAATTTTCCTTGTTCCTTCTATAGAGAGAGAGAAAAATGGACGGGTTTGGAAGACCGTTACCAAGAGAAAACGAAGACATGCTGATAAGTCTATAGCTCCTGAGACTGTTGCCTCATTTTCAACAGCTTCCGGCTGGTTAATATCATGATGATAAATACGATGCCCAGGAAAAACGCACTGCTAACGTGTCAGAGCATGCTAATTTAAAAGATGTCAGTGGGCTATGTCGATAACTTTATAGAATCCATTACAATGAAAATAGACGAAGATAAACACTTTAACGCAAAAACAAGACGGATTAAGTAGCTAGCCTCTGCTAAAGACAGCACAGACGCTGTTGCTAAGGACTATGTGGACACTTTGTTAAAAGAGATAAAGCATTCAACTGAAAAGACTCAATGGAAAGCTATGACCGATGGTAGCCGTGATGCACAACACAGGCGAATTGTTGATGTTTTAAACCCTGTAAGAATGTAGGATGCATGCACCAAGGATTATGCTGATAGTTTAGTATCATTAACCTTAGACAAAGACGGCCACATTAATGCAGAAGAACGTGGGATTAAACAGTTAGCCCCTGCTGAAGCCGGTACAGGCGCTGTCAGTAAGGACTATGTGGACACTTTGTTAAAAGAGGATGCATGCACGAAGTCTTATGCTGATAGTTTACTATCTAGTACATTAATCTTAGACAAAGACGGCCACATTAATGCAGAAGAACGTAGGATTAAACTGCTAGGTCCTGCTGAAGCCGGCACAGACACTGTCAGTAAGGACAATGTGGACAATGTAATAAAGGAGTTAAATGATGAAATGCTATCCGCTAAAAATGTTGTCAAAAATATAGGTGAAAGCATTACTAGAATTGGAACTCTTGAAAGTGATGTATTTTACATTAGGAAACTTAGAGTGCATAGCTACCCTAAAACAGCTTTTGATGCTATAAACAAACAATATTTGGATGTAGAGAAATTAAAGCTAACAGGAGTTTATAAAAGCCAAATACCCAGCGCCTGTACCAAACACAGACTCAGCGTCTGATCAAGACTCAATGCTTGCTAAAGGTTATCGCAAATGCCTGATGGTACTTATATGCTAGATTAATTAGTAGTTCCCATTTGCAGGCAACTTAGCACTTTTTGCTAACAAATCTATTAAGTTTGTTGACCATGGTGTACAGGTACCAAAGTCAGCTCATTTACAGCTGACCTTAGTACTGTACCCGTTCGTCCTGGGGATGCGATGACCCATCTGCTATAACATCGCATTCCTGGAGTTCCAGGACAGAGCGGAGTTAAATGAACCTCTAGTCAAATAAGGAATGTGTCGGAAATTCAGCTGAGTTATCGAAAAAGCAGTGGGTATCACGAGACAAAGTATCTCTAGGGTCGTTACGGGCTTAAGTTTAATAGAAATAATGCAAATATAAATGGGCGCCATCAACTGAATTCCTAGCAAACCACTTCCTTTCCGGATAAGCCTTACTCAAAACAAGGAAAGAAAAAGGAACATCACACCATCATCAGATCACAACTAAGATAAAAACAAATTTATTTTACTTTGATAGTCAGACAGACATTTTAAATATAACTCCTACCTAAGAGTATGGTCGAATGCCAAAGTTAAATTGTCATTGTCCAAAAATCGAACCATCTCTTTTCTAATCCAAAATTATTTCATCCACATAACAAGAAAAATCTCTAAAGTTCTCTTGGGTTCTCAGGATCACTGTAGCACTATGTCTTTCGTCACTGACATTTGTGAAACCTGAGACCTAATTTCTCTTTAACATCATCAATGTGGATTTAAAAAAAGTTATTAATCTGTCTAAACATACACATATTATAATCACATATATTAAACATCACGTAATTTATGGTTTGCATGGCATAATTTAAATGTTGAACATGTTAGTCAAATGCTCCTAAACATTGAATAATTAATTTACACTATTTACATTGTCATTCATAATTACTTATCTGTGAATTACAGAAAATTCATGGCTCATTGGTCATCGTTATCGTCATCATCAAAATTAAATATTTCTCACATTAATTCTCACTTCAAAATTCTACATATTCTTGTCAGAATCCTTAATTCATCACCATTTAATCATTTAAATTCTCAACTCAAGTTGCAATTCCTTCAAATTATCTCTCAATTAAATTGATTTAATTCCATATAAATTCATTAATCATCAGCTTCTTTAATTAATTATCACCTTCTAATTCAGTTATTCATCATCATTACAATCGTCTATTAATTTATTTCAATCAGTTTATCTCTCCAATCTTTAATTCATCCATCTATTTAATTCATTGATTCATTTCAAAATTTAATTTATCAAATTATTTAAATTTCAATCTTCTGGTTATTTAGATTTTCATTATTTCATCTAGTCATTCTGATTTTTATTTCATTAGGTTAGATCGTTAATATGCTTAATTTTCAGATTATTATTTCATTAATTATTATTTTCAGAAAATCTTGTATTATCAACTTTATTTATTTGTTTAATTTCCTAACAAATTGTTTAATATGGTTTATAGAACGTTGTCTTACAGTTTTATCACTTCCAAGTTATATCTCGTATTTAATTTATCATGCCAAAAAATATTATTGCCTCCACGACATCACGTTGGATCAAACTATCCACAACGACATTACATTTCCTCAATACTTCAAATATCACATTTGAATACAACAATTATTCCACAAAACTCCATAAATATTCAGCACATACAGCATGAATCTCAACAAATACGCTAGACTGGGTACGACGACCTCATGTCTGCTTCAAAATACATTATCAACGTTGCTACTATCACTTGGCAACTTCCACAAAATGCCTACCACAAACTTCAATTAACCATGTTGCATGATCTACAAAAAATATATAACTGGCTTCAAATTATCAACGCACACAATCTCCAATAACTGTAATTACTCTGATCACATCTAGACAACTTCTTAAACAATTGGAAAAATATTACCTCAGTAATTTAAGATCTGCTTTCAAATAGCATAAATTCTCTTACAATTTTCATAACTCACATCACAGAAAAACACCAATGTGCTATAATCTCTCATATCAAAATCTGCAATACTGATCTGCCTTAAAATAAATCTGACCATTAATGATTAATCTTACAAGATTCAATTACTTTAAATCCTTCTCAAAGGTATCAAACACAATTATAAAACTCATCAAAGCATCAGCTGTTAAACTGAAATTACTCTCAAAAGAGTATAGCAACAAAATATTGGATTGGCAAACAAGAATTACTAAATGCAATCCTGCTGACATTTATCGTTACTTTATTTAACAAAATTTCGACTGATATGTGACTAGTAGTTCCTTGTTTGATTCACTTACAATCTCGTGTACACTCGGATGATAAAAATGAGTCCCTCAATGGCAAGTAAGATGTGTAACCACCGTACAGTATAAATACGAAAGACCTCGCCCCGTCGACTTGGATGATATTGCCCTGAACGATGGGTAAGATGAGTACCACCATACAATCGTATAAATACGAAAGACCCCATCTCGTAGACTATATGAGTGAATGTATCAGACAGGAATCAACAAGTTTCTAGTTGTCATATAAAAGCGATGTTCATTCACTAAAGTGAATAACTTCTTAATATCTACAAACAATCCAATGGAAAAAATCCCTACTGATGAATAATACACACTCGCTAGTATGCAATGAACTGACGAAGTAATTTTAGATAATCAATTGCAGATCACGAGTTCGAAATACTCGTTACACAAAAAAAACTATTTATGAGAAATGTCCTGGCTGGAAAAATGTCTAAAAGACCAAACATCTGCTTAATAAAGCCAACCAATGGTGAGAATTTCGTATAATGATGCCTGCCATATCATATGGTCACTCCATATTCTAGCAAATTCGAAGTATATAAAGTCAAACCATGTCTATATAATCGTATCACTCCTATTAGAAAAATATACATGTGTGCCCAGTATTCATGAAAATAATCGTATCGTATAACTCTTACAGTACCTTTTTCAAAATCAGCTGTAATTAAATTTCCAAGATCGTCGATTTTCCCTACATAATGAATTTCTCGAAAGATCGGCGTGAATATCATTCCATCCATGAAATGACGATTGCATTCGAAATCCCAAGTGAATCAGCTGGTGGACTCCTCTCGTCAGGAATCGAATCCATCGCTCTGCGGTGCCATCTTGTCTCTATCTGCGTCTACTCTGACATGTTGAACTTCGGATTACCCATAGCGGATATTGTCCAACTCCTCTCGAAAATGTTCATGGAAACAGCGGACCCCCTACTCCTCTTCTAAGTTACGCCACTGTTCCGTTAAATGTTCAGTTTGAGTATTGAAAGATCAATCTCCAACAACTGCTAAGTCTCACTTTCGTAAAATAAAATTTTACATGAGAGTGTTCAAGATTACGAAACACCCTGTAGTTGTCTGTATTTGGTAATTCATGAAACTGCATAAGAAATAAATTTCATTAATGCACGATCTAATGTTCATCAGTGCCTATGCTAACAACATTCCGCTTGCTTGAAATTATTAAAGTAACTTTGAATGCGTTATGGAAAAGCATAGTCGTAAAGTTATTCATAAAACTGTGTTCAAACTGCGTTGAAATGTAGCTTGTAATAAAGTCTCCAACAACTTGCAGTGCTGTTCTAACATATCCCGGCCGTCTGTGATTGCTTCCTCGGCAAGTCCCCCTGGATCAACGACCTGCTTGGCGTTTGCTGCCCGGCGATGCTGAAACTGTCGCCTACACTCTGCCGTGACAGTTTCGGTATGCTACGCGACCTTCACCGTGCGTCTCGCTTGCGCTACAGAGCTCGACCCTACTTGCTCGACTGACAGAGCTCCACTGAATGTGCTGGCACTGTCTTCTCTCTTATCTGCCTGGCGCAGACACGTGGTGTAGTCCCCCACCACTGTGCTCTCGCGTCACGATTATAGTCTCGAACCCTCATCATCTCGGCTATTCCGTTATAAAATAACTTAAGGGTTATCTAACTTCCTTAGAATTATTTCCACTTATAATGCATGTTATATATCCTCTTCTAAGATGTTTAATTACCATATTCCATACATATCTCAATAAAACTTCACATCTCTATCCATAATTCCATCTCCTTACAGGTGTCAGTGCCTCCTTGATCCTAGACCTCCTACGTCATCTTGACATTCTTCTTGACTCGATCGGTGCGCTATCTTTTCCTAACTCTTCTCAAAACCTCAACTACGGCTTAATGTCTGCTGGCGTAGCCGATAGCCTAAACTAGATATCGGGTACAGTACCCAACTTAAGACAATATTTTTTAAAACGTCAAAGTGGATAAAAGAATATTCGCGACGAACTTTCAAAACAGTTTATTTAGAGTATAAAAGTTACGCATTACTGAGTAGTTCTAAAAAAAGACATACGCTATTAAACACTTTTTAGAGTATAAAAGTAGCTGAAAAGCACTTAATGATAAGAGTATTGCAACACGCGATGGTTATATCAAAACACCTCATAACTGACAATTAGACATCATAATGATCACCAAACACGAATTTTACGCTTTGCTAGCATGTTTCGCAAGTCCTTATATAGACGATAAGAAAAAATACAATGACAATACAACGTTACCCTACGAAAAAAAGAGGGCTCCAACATGTTTTAAAAGTAGCTCTTCAAGCCTATAAGAGTGAAAAGAACCCACGATTGGCGTTCCTAAAAGCCGTGCTTGCTGCTCGAGCACAAGTGGACCCGAAAACAAGACTAACGTTTCAAAAACGTTCGCGAGCCATTCCCATACACAAACGAGGTGGCTTTTTACCAATTTTATTTGCTGGACTTGCTGCATTGGGTTCGCTGCTAGGTGGTGCAAGTGCGGTTGCAAGGGCCGTCAAGTCCACCCATGAGGCAAAACGGCTATAGGAAGAAAGTAAACGCCACAATGAGACCATGGAGGTCATAGCCATAGGTAATAGAAATTCGAACATGCGTCTTGGATCCTACAAACAAGGACTCGGACTCTACAACATTTCGCCTAAAGAAAAGTCTAAGACTATCATCTAGAGCCATGACCCATAAAGAAGTCAATCATCATGCCAAACGTTTAAAAATACCTTATTTTCGCGATGTTTTCATGCGAGATCGCTTACCAGATAGACCTCGACACAATGAGTCCCCTATTGTTAATTTAGACAACAGCCACGGACCTGGAACACATTTTGTAGCCTATGCTAAACGAGGCGCTCAGGTGTATTATTTTGACAGTTTTGGTAATTTAGCACCTCCCATAGAGCTCGCACGTTACTTTGGAACTTCTAAGAAGTATTATGACATTAAACGAGAGCAAAAGTATAACAGTCAGGACTGTGTTCGGCGCTGCCTCACGTGTTTGCTGTATTATAGACAGTATGCAAACACGAACCCTCACATTGCGCGGAGAAGCCCCTGAGCTCACAGTACATTATGATCCGCCCATTCAGCTGGGGAACAGGCCTTATGTGTTGGAAATTATCTCGTTTGAAAGCTTCAACAGAATAATTAACATAGAAGAAGGCATCCGCGATAAATTTTACTACAATGATCAAGTAATGACTTTTGCACCAGGCAGTTATGACGTGGACGACATTATCGATCACATCGATGATGTTTTATTTCTTGAGAAAAGTAAAGGTCGTCTCAGGATTTGGGCCAATCCTAACAACTCAACGCATCGCATAGATGTTAGATTTCCATTCAATGTCAATTTCACACCAACAGACTCGATTGGTCCACGATTAGGTTTCAGACCACGCGAACTTGAAATCTATCACTCCGACTTGCCAATAAAATTGATGGAAGATCGCCACGTTTTCATAAACTGCAACATTATCACTGACGAGTACTACAATCAGCAAATTCGCACTCGCTACACGACTTTATGATTAAAGTGCCCAGTGGTTTTTATATTTATGTAACACCCTCTCCGGTTCTTTACCATCTTGTCAGCGTGAACTGAATTTGCGAGATAACCCTAAGTTTGGTAAACAAGAACAATCAGCTCATTCCTTTTGCCAAGCACACACCTGTAACTTGTAAACTCTACTTGAAACCAGCATGAACTATACATAGAGTGAAACCGTTTTTAAAGCATGAAGCGTTTGTACATAATAAAACGCACTATACATAGAGTGAAACCGTTTCTAAAGTCTTGCAAGTCTAAGCTAAGCTCGTAAAGTAAGAAATCCTAAAGCAATTCTGAACGTAACAAGGCCCATCGAAACCTATGAGGGTGTTGTGAGGATTGGACTTCATTCTTATCAGGCTTCAGCACAGAATAATAATAATAATAATGATGAAATTCGCATTGATATCAACCAACAAGATATTTACACCTTACCACACGAGAGCTACCTTCATATCGAGGGCCAGCTCATGAAAGCGGATGACACTACACCTACAACATCAAAATTAGCTAATAATGCATTACCGGCAGCCTTTCTGGTTTACGAGATTCGATAATCAATGGCCTTGAAGTGGATAGTGTTAGAAACGTGGGCACAACGTCTTGCATGAAGCTCTATCCGTCGTTTGATAGTGAGGAAACTAAAGCGCTTCGCATGTCTGCTTGGTGCCCTGGTAGTGAAAACAATGACTGGATGGTTAATGCAGACGGTACCTTCACAGGGATTCTGCCACTCAAGTCCGTACTTAGCTTTGCCGAGGACCATAAACATATCGTTGTCAATGTCAGGCTGGGACTAGTCCTCATTCGTGATAGAAGCGACTACAATGCACTAAATGGAGCAGACACTGTTTTTGATTCCAAGATCAGACTGAACCGTTTACTATGGAAGGTGCTTCTCGTAACACCTTCCGATCAACGGAAGCTAATGCTGCTCAAACTAGTAGAATGAGACACTCCCCTGCCCATTCAGTTCAGAAGCTGGGAACTACGCGAATTTCCTGTCTTGAGCGTATCCGATAAGCTGGTCTGTTAAGCCTTCTCGCTACCCAGAGCGACCACTGTATGTCATTGTGGGGTTTCAAAACGATTGCAAGTACCAACAGGCTAAAGATGGCTAAAGACTTTCAACTTCGTGCTACTTGTACACCAAAACTTAAGAAAAATGAGTACATAGCAGTGAGCACAAGACAGCTTGTTCTGTATAAATTTTAACTTCCCACTTTTTTTGTTACTTGTACACCAAAACTTAAGAAAAATGGCCGAATAGCAGCGAGTTCAAGATAGCGTGTTCTGTATAAATATTAACTTTCCACTTTTTTGTGGGAAAAAATCTTAGCACACTTTACACGTTTTAGGATATTAGCCTCCATTGTTCTGTCACAGGAAAACTCTAAAAAACGAACCCTTGACCCGCCGTTCAATCGAAATAGCGATTGCTGTATTGGAATACCACCACCGTTGCCGGTGAAAGCCTCGATGAAACACATGCCCAGTGGTATCGTCTCTCTCTATCTACAACCACTCTTAATGAACATTTTAAACAGGTAAAAAAAAATAAAGTTTTAAAAATTATTATTTTTTCAACAAAAGTGTCGTTAGGCCTCAGTGTCAAAATTTCAAAAATATATTCAAAAAGGGGGCGTTAGCCCGAGTGCTAGGACCCCACATACAAGTCCCTAGCCTTATTGGTTCGCAAGATATTAACAAAAAGTATAGTTAGGCCCTTTGTCAAAATTTCAAAAATACATTCAGAAGCCCAACGATACCTCACAGGTCAAAATCCCATCATGGGTTCAGGAAATATCAACAAAAGTGTAGTTAGGCCCTTTGTCAAAATTTCAAAAAATACATTCAAAAAGGGAATGTCATCCCAAGTGCTACGACCCCTCACACAAGTCCCTAGCCTTATTGGCTCGCGAGATATTAACAAAAGTGTACTTAGGTCCTTTTGACAAAAATCAAAAATAAATTCAAAAACAGAGCGTCACCCAAGTCCAACGACCGCTCATACAAGTCCCTAGCCTTATTGGTTCATGAGATATTAAAAAGCCAATGACCTATTAGTTTTGGATCTTTTGGTTAATTTTTTTAAAATAACTTATCTATAAATCATTATTCAAAAATCCCGCCCTCTTACAAAAACCACAAGTGCGCATGCGTAAAAACAAAAAACAAAAATGTTAAATCATAGCGGCTTTCCACCGTACACATGTCTCTTGTGAGGAACAACGTTTGATTTCATATTAGCATTGAACTGGATATATGTAGCACACGGAAAGCGACTTTTACTAAGAAAATACTATTTCACCCCTAGTAGGGGTAGGTTTTATTTTAGGGTTGAAATGAGTGGTCCATAGCAAAGCCCCCGTCAGCCGGAGTTGAACAACACCTCATTCGTGAAACTCCTACGGGTTCGGGAGATATCCACTTATTTAACATGAACGCCACCCGAGCAGCGCCGGGTGGCTTAGAACCACCACTACTCCCCTACTAGCAAGCATGCTTTCATAGAGCCATAAAAATAATTCCATGTGAATTAACACTTGCCCATCATTAATAAAAACATGTCTATAAATGGAAAATCTTTAAATACAAAAGTTGGACGTGCAATTACGTAGAACCTGTAAGATGACGCGTGTAACCTGGAAACTGACACGCCCCCAAGTTGAACAGTAGCCATTTACAAATTATCAGTACTAACTAAAAAATTAAACGCTCAGAATGTACAAAAACCCAGTAAAATAGCCACAGAAAAGTACATTTTTCCACAAACTCAGCTACAAAGTAGCTTTGAGCTGGAAGGTGCTTTTTGTCTCTACTTATTTGCATTGCTACAAAAGAAAAGACAAGTCCCTAGAACATTGGACGCTTGTAACTAAAACACAAGTCCCTATGGTATTAAAAAAAACGAAAGTACAAAAGCAACAAGAATCGATCCCGGGACCATGGCGCCGCAAAAATCAGTCACGTGGGACCACCATCTTGGATAGAAACAACATGGTGACACGCACTGGGCGCCGCCATCTTGGAAAAAACAACATGGCGCCGCCATTTTGTGCACTGTAGCGAGCTGCCAGACGGTACTTTTTGTCTCTACTGTGTAGAACTGAAGGAGACCACATTCTGGCCTGGGGAAATCTAAAATCTGGAAAATAAACTGCTAATATGCCACCCAAAGTGCTAGACACTGTTCACTACCATCTGGAAAAATAAACGGTTAATATGCCACTCAAAGTACTAGACACCGCTTGGGTTGCACAGTAGCCATTTACAAATAATCAGTTCTAACTAAAAAATTAAACGCCCAGGATATACAAATCCCAGAAAATTGGCCACAAAAACTACAGTTTGGCACCTTTTGCACTGCAATGTACCCCTGTGCTGGAAACGGCCTTTTGTCTCTACTAACAGTAATGGCAACAATTATAATTAAAGGGAACAACTTGTATTATTATTATTATTAATATTTTATTGAATGAAAGGAGTTAAGGAGGCCATAAGCACTATAATCTATGATTTGTTGCACGGATTATATATCCGAATTTGACTTCAAACCGAATTGAGACAGGATCAAGTGGTGAAGTTCCATAAGATTCTTGAATTGTCGGAAGGACAATCATTTTGTGTATAATACGTAAATATTTAGGCAGAGTACGAATAGTTTGAATATTTAGAATAGAAGTTATTAGAATAAGAATTGTTAGGATAGGAATAATTAGAATAGGGATTAATAAGGAACAAGGAGTTCTGTATAGAGTAAAATTTAAAGTTTGTAATAGCGAAAGGCCATCGCTAAATTATTTTGAAAATTAGGTAATTTAAAATATTTTCTTTCCACTCCTTAGATCCAGGGCACTATATTTGCATGCCAGGAGCATATTTTAAATTTGATTTTGAGTTTAGTTCGACTTGTACGGGAACGATTAGGAGAGCTATTTAATTTATTAGTTCTTTTTTTATTTTTGCCCACGTTTTAAATTAATTGTAATTTTGTCGTTATTAATAAATCAGCAGACACTCATTACGAATGTCAGATATTTTTTTAGAACATTGAGTTATCCTTTTCAGTTAATTAAGTACGGTAATTGCAGTGTGCTATAGAGGTAGAATAGGACTCTACACCCGCGTCTTCTCGCGTTACACCCCGAGAATCGAAAGTTTCTCACTCTTCATTATCCAGATAGAGTAGTCCTATAGCACTAATGTATCCCATCAGTGTTATCTGTCAGTAGTTTCTTAGTAGTTATTCTAGTCGGGTACTACAAGTTGCTGCAATCCACTTGCGGATCCTGGCAGGTTCGACTAGATTCGGGTACAGTACCTTGGATCTATAACAGATATAAGCCTAGTAAAATAAAGAATTTTCAGTCGGTCAACACGTTAATGTGCCCAATGAAATTGGGTGGGAAGCAAATGTTTTTTTTTCACAGCTCTTAACCTTAAAAAAATATCTGGAGTAATTATACACTTCTCGAAATGGGATTAATTAGATGATAAGTTTCATTCACCATGCAAACATGATCAGTTCCTGTTCACTTAAGGCGTTTATAGGTAGATATGTACAACTTATATGCATGGTCCACCTCGTGGTGTAGCGGCTAGCATTCTTGGCTATCGGCCCGCAGGTCCGAGTTTGCTTCCTAGCTCTGCCAAGAAATGTAGGCAAAATCTGGTCTAAGGACTGGAACGGGGTACACTCAGCATCGTAAGGCAAAACTGAGAAGAGGTGGGTTTGATTCCCACTTCAACCATCCTGGAAGTGGTTTTCCGTGGTTTCCCAACTCTACTCCCGGCATATGCTAAGAAATATATTGAGGCCATGGCCGCCTCCTTCCCAATCATCACCTGAATTATAAATACAGACACCACAATAACACAGGTTGTTAGACAAATTCTCTCTAAAAATACAGTATACGCACACCCAAGTACACGGGTCTAAATGACTTCGATGCCCAAACCCCTCAAATGAAACATCAACAATAACCACTTATATGCAATTATTTAGTTGTACAACATTATCGTGTTGGAAGCCACTTTCAGCCTATTTTCATTTATGGAAAAATAGGCTTATGAGATAACATTTTGTCGGTGTGTGTATGTGTGTGTCCTCCCTAATAACGTCTAAACGGATGGAGCGATTTCAATGAAACTCGGTAAGTTCATAGCACTATTTTGGCCGGACCCGACCATGCCCTTCAAATTTTATTACGTTTCACCAATCCAACAAGGCAGCTGTGCGAAATTTTTCACCGGCATTCTATATCTCCGAAACTATTACCGATATCACGGTGAAATTTTGTACGGTGATAAAGGGCACTACTAGAATTCCACCTATGAGACTTTCAAAAACCTGTTAACTACAAAACCAACATGGCGGCCAAGCAAAGTTCAAACTTTTAAATAGACTTTTCTCGCGATTTAACCATCCAAACGCAATGAAACTTGTTAGAACAAATGTTTATGCATAGTCATGGGCGCCCATAGGATTTTTTCCAGGGGGGGGGGGGGGCAAGTAAATATTTTTGTTTCATTGCCTCCCTGTCACCCCCCCCCCCCCCCCACACACACACAAAACAGTTTCATTTCTTACTTACTTCGTCTTCGTGATACTCATTATTTGACTGATCTGAAACCATTGGCTACTTTGTGGCAAGTTTGGGAGGAATGTTTTCTTTGAGTTTTTGTCCGTTAACGTTCGCTTTTCTTTGTGATTCAACGTCGTAATGTTCAGTTCTTGAAAACAGGAAAAAACTAGTGGTATCGACAAAAATAAAAATCAAGTACCGTAGTTCATTAAAATGGTATCGTTAATCCAGTTCGCCAACTTTCTAAATAACTGGATATATTTTCACATGATCCCAAATCACTAAGTTAAACTGTGGAAATATCCCAACATCTGAATCAGACAATTATTTAAATAGCACTGTTTCCAAATACGGTAGGCTACGGTATCTAGTTTGTACTGGCCATTACAGCAGATCGTCACGTCTTTCCTCTTCTAAACAACCAATCGGAAATACTTCGCATTGCTCTTCTAGAATCATGAAACACTTGTAGTTAACGAACTGATAAACTCGAGCCTATGGTTTTAGTAAAAATTAGTTTTGTCAATAAAATATATTTCGCCCGATTATTAATAACCACTAAATAAAATGGATAAAAACCACTATATCACTTACTTCTTAATACCATTATTCGCATTCTCGACTGAAACAAGAGGAATTGTGATACAGGAATGGTGATACGAACGTAAACAAACCACTTCTTTCAATTTGTAATTGAGCCTTATGCTCAAGATTTTCTCTGTTTATGAAAATAATATACGATAAAATAAAACTAACAGATATCGTACAATTCCGTTGAGTTTTATAAAATAACAAGTGATATATTTCGCCGTATTATTGTACCTGTGACGTAAAAAATATACTGTCTAACCAATCTAATACAAATACTTTTTGAGTTTTTAAATTTATGTGTGTTAAGGCTACCCTTGAAGAGGGGAAAATTAACCTTTTTATATTCAATAACTGGCATTGTTGTAAATGTAAACAGGTTTAAACTTCATCCCTTGTACTTGACTGTGAGTGAAATTCTGGTTTATGTTATAACGTGTCATTAGGCGAGTGTGTATATGTAATGTTATTTCAGAGTACCGATAGCGTAGTTTTGTGATGAGTGCCCCGGAACATGAAACATGATACGTACGTGGTATTTCCCTGAAGGTAGTGTTGAAAATATCATAGGCCTACTAGGGATGGCTGCTGTCAGCGTCGGCAATCAAATTTCGAATATTTAGGTAACCAGTCGTCATCGTGGAGCTTAAATTGAGGTACTCAACTACACAGATGGGCTTAAGGATCAAATTACAACATTCTGTCCTTTCTTACAATGCATGCCACGATGGATTTACGTTGCTTCCCCCGACTTGGAATATGCAGATTTATTAAAGTTGTAACCTTCCCAGGTCACAAGGGATCGAACCCTTACTTTCGGGACGTACGATTTTCATAATCGTCCACATATCTTTATTTGATGCCTTTTTGTGTTTTATAATTATGTAATGAAGTGTATAATATTATGTGATTTATTTCCGATTAATTTGTTTAGGTTTTAAGGGATTGTAATTGGCAGGATCTGAGTCTAGTTGTATGTGAATATTTTAACATTGGAATAATCTTCAGTCAGAGAGTCTGGAATTGTGTGCAAGAACCAGGAAGTAGGCTTGTTGTCGCCTGGGTTTTTCTCTCGCAAGCTCAAGTGCATGATGACTCATGCAGGTAGGAGGCTTGGCAACCCTGTGCTAGGGGTGTGTCTAGGGTATTTTGAAGACCAAGAAGGCACTCCTTATATGGTAATGTTTTGTTTTGATTGGCTGGACCCGTGAGGGAAGCCAGGTAGGCCAGTGATTTGTGGAGGGGAGATGAATGTTATTAGGACTTGACGAAGCTGTGAGGGCGACTCATTCTTAGGACTCCGTGGGGAGTAGTACTCAATCTTTGGACCGCGTGTAGGGCGGTGTACTCATCCTTTGGACTCCGTGTGGAGTGGTTCGTATTCTTGGCAAGACTCCGTGAGGGAGTGGAACTTGTATTTTGGACTTGTGTGTTTTTGGTGGAGAAGGAAGGTATTTCAGACGATCACAAGTTGGTGTTCGATGTGCAATTACTGAGTTGCTGGCTATACATTCTCAAGGGAATTATGAGCCTAGTTTCAAACAATTAGTCTAGATTGTTTGTCTCGAATCGCATGAAGTATTGTAAACTAACGTCTGTTTACCGAAATTCTGAGACCATAGCGGTAAATTGTTATACGACAAATACTAGTAAAATATGTATTAGTAAACTCAGGAGCGAACTAGATGCGATAATCCACCACACGGATTTAAAGCATCTTTGTATAATCAGATCCACGAAACTAGATAAATCGTTGGATGCTGACCATCAAAGTAATAATGTACATAATATTCATAGTTGAGAGGCTTGCGTGTGAAATATATAGTAATTGTGCTGCGAGTAAGTAGGAGTGATTCTCTGGGAGCAACTAACCCTCGAATCAGTAGAGTTAAGTCGTCACAGCTGAAGTCAACGCCTGTAAGTACCAGTCATCATTATTTCCGAGGGCCATCAATATGTCATAAGTGTGCCTGTGTGAATATGATAGGGAGTTTTAGATAGTCTGTATGACGAGGATCGTGCGAAGTGTATTTCATGTCTGGTATCAGAATATATTGTACATTTTACCAAATCTATGGTGCTTTTATTTATGAGGTAACCAGTGTAGTTAAGAGTGAATGTTTATTGCTGTTACTCATACCGTACAGGTGTTTAACCCTCACGCAACCAGTGAAGCCGAGCAGTTACAAAGTTTCCATAACATATGAGGCTGTTTCTTCGCCTGAGTGTGTATTTAACTATGAGTGGCATACACTATAAATATGCGTTTGCTAAAATTACAAATTAAAAAAAATAATACAAAGAATGTAGATTAAATTTTAACTGATATCATACACAACCAATGTGCAAAAACAATTATTTAAATACCGGTACCAAGTTTGGAATTTCCTCATTGGTACAATTTCACATTCAAGTCAGATCAACAGCAAGAACACCAAGGTGACTAAGGCGATCCTTTCATTTATGTCCTTAAATAATCAACAATGCCAAAGTATATTCTCTTGTCGAGGGCCTAAACTTAATCAACTTGACGTTTAATGACCAAGCAGTTTTGTACAGTTTTCCAGAATATTTTCCGTCTCTAAAACCTGCCGCCTTAGCAGTTGCAAGTTTGTCCCCCCGTCAATACGGGTCTGAATATAGTAAATTATCCAATATTGTAAGCACGACCTTACAGGACCAGTGTTTTAGTAGTCAGCATAGAAAAGCTTATTTTAGGAGTTAAGAAACGCTATCGATGTTGCAATGTCTAAAAATATCTCCAGAACGTGCTTTTCATATCGACACTGCCGAAGTGAGGTGGCAAAAGTAGTAGCCACTCAAGATAGTGATAGGGAAACATACGGTATTTAACACTAGGCATAACCGTATTGAAATTTGGAGCTTACCTAGATATTAGGCCCCTTTAAACATCAATTATCATCATCATCCATTGGTGACAGAGTGCATGGCATCATTAGAACCATATTTTTATTTAACAATTGTAAATACATATTACGTCAGCAACATTACAGAATTTTGTTATTGTGACAGTTGTCAGTTGACTATTTGTAACTTCCATTTATGAAATAAACTGGTGTGACAATGAACAATCTTATTTCAACATTCTCGGAAATCCAGGCCCCCAAAGGGCGCCCACGATATTAACCCATGCATGAGTACCAAATGGCCGAACAGACCCACTTAAAGGTTGAATATTCTAAGAACAATTCTTAGTCAGCACCCACAAACTGAGTGTAATCAACATGCAAAATTTCAGTTTCATAGCCCTTGTGGTTACAAAGATACGATGAATAACGAGTGAGTATCTCCTTTTTGGATTATATATATAATAAGATAAGATTGCATTACTTACCTTTAAATTAAATATAAATAGATTCGTGGACGAAGTACACAAAATTAATAAATAATACTGTCGGCACACAGACACAGTCTAGGCGGCCGTTCATAGTGAACACAATACACACGAATGGAATGTAGGCTACGCGCATATAAATTACAATATTCCTTTGTAATATTACCCAAGTGTCTAATTTAAAGCGAAAGCACACCAGAACTATTGCATAACTGACATAATATGTAGGATGATTTTAACCTTCCGGTGGGTGCTACTGATCTTATCTCATATTCGTCAACTACCTTACAGAAGTTACGTCTTTCCACATGACATTCAAATCCATATCGGCCAGTTTGTCAATGACCCTTCTACACATTTGCTGTTGTTGCAAAAGTGATATGCGAGGCAGATTGCGCCTGATCGAGCACCATTAAGTAATAGACTATGTAGAGAACGAATGAGTGTTTCACTAATTGAAGCAAAACTATTCTTCAACAAATATTGTAATTTTTAAAATTCAGATTTCTGAGGTGTGCCAGACAGGCTTAATGCGCCCACTGCCACTATACATTATTTAATGTTTGACCTGTCAGAATGTTAAATATCTGAAGTATTTATATTTAGTACAAATTAATTAGAATACTGTAAGCTCTTTTGCAAAAAAAAAAAGTTTGTTCTCAGTCTGATTTTCATATCGTTTTATTTTTCAAGGATCCAGGGGGGGGCCATGGCCCCCCCTGCCCCCCCGTATGGGCGCCCATGTGCATAGTGCAATGCACTGGCATGTAATTTAGTCCAATTGTTTGAATAACCTCAAGAAGGCGGCTGTGCGAAATATTTCATCGGCATTCTATATCTCCGAAACTATCACTGCTATCACCCTGAAATTTTGTACGGTGATAAAGGGTACCACTAGAAGTTCAGCTATGAGACTTCCAAAAACCTGTATAATACAAAACGGACATGGCGGCTAAGCGAATGTGAAATATTTTAATAGACTTTTCTCGCGATTTAACCATCTGAACGCAGTGGAATATGGTACAGTAAATGTTTATACACATTGTAATGCACTGGCATCCAATTTAGTTCAATCGTTCATATAACCTCAAGATGGCGGCTGTGCGTAATTTAAAAATTAAGTTCTTATTTCTTGTGTTTTAATCATGCGATCGAAGTGAACGCTTGAATAATGAACCTACGCAGAAATCGTTATCTAATATTACATAACTCTATGGCCTACATTTATAAAAGTCTAACATGGCGATCAACCGAGATATTTAAACGGTTCTCAATATCTATTAATCTACGATAGCAATCAAACTAAAATTTTGTATGTTGATAGAGGCTATGAACATAAGTTCACCTATGTGCCTTTCAATAACCTGGTAAGTACAAATCCAACATGGCGGTGACGCGAAATATAAATATTTAAATGGACGTTTCTCGCGATTTAACCTTCCGAACGCAATAAAACTGGGTACGGTAAATGCTTATACAAATTTTAATCCACTGGCATCTAATTTATTTAAATTGTTTTCATAACCACAAGATGGCAGTTGTGCGAAATTTTAAAATTTGGTTTTCATTTCTTGTGTCCTAATCATGCGATTGAAGTTTGAATACTACACCTACACAATAATCTTCATGTAATAGTACATAAATCTAAAACCTACATATATAAAAAACCAACATGGCGATCATCCGAAATATTTAGACGGTTCTCAATATCTACGAATGTATTAAAGCAATCAAACTGAAATGTTGTATGTTGATATAGGCTTTTAACATACGTAGGAGGTATGAAAATAGGCTTTATACTTATTGACATAATACTTGTTCAGTGTTGCCTTAGTAATCGAAAATTAATGGTTTTCAGTCGGTCAACACAATAAGGTACAATCATGTTGACCGACTGAAAACATTAAATTTCGATTAGTCATACAACTATATAAGTGTGTCTCATCAGTGTTATAGCACTGCTGAAAATACTGTGCTTAAGTTGTTAATATTAGTTAAGAAATGCAAACACCTTGATTCTGAAGTGGGACAGTTATCTGATTGCGGGAAATCCCAGGTGTCAGTGCCCGTGTTGGGTTGTATGGAACTGCGCCCAAGCTTCACTAATGGCCCTGGTCATTAGCATCAAACTTCTAAAAGTGGCAGTGGAACTGCGCCCATTGAGAGCGGTCAGGTCGGTTCCCTCCCTCCACCCCTCTACCGAATTATGTTGTATAGAGTGGTGTGAATTTGAAGTGACTCATTTCAGATCGGTTGTGTCTTGATTGCGAACAAGTCAAAAACCGTCCAGATTGCGAACAACTAAATATACCCTTTCCAGATTGCGGACAAGAGATTAGTGTTGGCCTGGGATACATAAAACAGGTACAGTTTTCAAAACAGACTAATATTTAATTTTTGTTCTAGCAATATTAGCATTAACTGGTACATTGGGATGTTTTCGACAACCTAACCATATTTTAAAAATAGTTTTGTTATTGCAAATGTTTAATAATATAGTTTGAGGTAATCTTACCATTTAGAAGAATATTATATTTTTATTGTATAACAAAACTAGAGGGGTAGTTATTTATGGTGGATTAGAGAGAGTTGTATTATTATTAATATTAGTGTAGCCTCCGTGGCTCAGGCAGCAGCGCGCCGGCCTCTCACCGCTTGGTTCCGTGCTTCAAATCCTTGTCACTCCATGTGAGATTTGTGCTGGGCAAAGCGGAGGCGGGACAGGTTTTTCTCCGGGTACTCCGGTTTTCCCTGTCATCTTTTATTCCAGCAACACTCTCCAATGTCATTTCATTTCATCTGTCATTCATTAATCATTGTCCCAGAGGAGTGCGACAGGCTTCGGAAGCCAGCACAATGCCTATCCTCGCCGCTAGATGGGGCTTCTTTCAGTCCAATGACTGGAAAAAGGCTGTGGATTTTCATCATTATTATTATCATTATTATTATCATTATTATTATTATTATTCGCCTCTGTGGTGTAGTGGTTAGTGTGATTAGCTGCCACCCCCGGAGGCCCGTAGTACAGCTGCTTATCGGGATGGGGGACTACCTCTTATTCTCAGCAGTGCAGAAGCTAGTGGTGGGAGACAGTCCGTCACTTCCCCTTAAACCTACCTTGGGCTAACAGCCGACTTGACTATGGGCGCAGTTCAATCGGCCTAATTAAAAGGATCTGGAAATACCACTGATTATGGGCGCAGTTCCATATCTCCCCCCGTGTCACACCGCTGCCCACTGATAGCACTCATTAAACTTTTGCGGATTTATTAACGTTAGGTATGTTGTTAAGACATGCAAATCCCTTCATATGTTTACCTAAATACTGATTTGGAACTTATCTGTTTGCTGGAAAAATCTTTTCTTCTGCACACTCCACTTAGGCTACTGCTGTTCGTTGCAGACCGATTGGAAATCCGCTCTGCGTGAGAGTTTCATTCCAACTGCACTGTTGGTAATCTGTGGTAACTTATTGACTGACATGGCTGTCTAATGTGGCTAATTACCTGATCGTAAATGTATTATACGTGGGCTATGAATTGCCTACCTTAACATAAGTGTATGCTAATGGTTTATGGATACTCTAAACTACTGTACTATAGATAGACCAGTATTTGTCGTTCGCCACAGCTTGGGTAAACACCCTTGAATACTGCACCCAATTTTATTGTGATTTTGTAGTACTACCTTGCTTCAGCCTCGGGTTATTGAGAATTTGGTACATTGTATATTCTTCCCAACTGACTTTTTCCCTTATCATTGATTGTCCTCACCTTGTCTTAACAATACCCTTACTTCCGTTACTATGTCGCTTCCTGAGTATTATCGGAAAATTGGATCTTATTGCCTAAAGGCGTGAATAGGGGTGAACTCTCAAAAAGTGGGTTTTCGATTAAGTTGTACCTTGATAGAATACTGTAAAGCAAAGTTACTGATGGAACAATCAAAATCGGGGCAAGCACGGAACTAAGATTGTGACTGCACGAAATTCTACATTTCAATTGTCTTTTCTCGGGACCTAAAACAGTTACAATGAAGGAAGGAAGGATGCTTATACAGTAGGTTTACGTGACCGTTAATCTTGTGATCATGAGCCACGGGACCTCCTGTTTACGTGGAATCCGAACCACAGGCCATGGCATTTCACTTCAAAAATCTCACATGCATTGACCGGGAATCAAACTCAGTCTGGCTTGATGAGAGGCAGACAGTTTGACTACTGCGCCATCAAGTCTTATTACAGCTATAAACCTGCACTTTAGTTTCATGGTAGAGGACTATGCTAGAAGGTCACATATTTGGCTTTAGAGATACTGTAGTCACAAGCAATAAACCAACATGGCAGCCGGGCAGCCTTTTCTCGGAGCCCATTACATCTAATAGCCTGAAATTTGTGCCGCGATAGAGAATTATAAAACAACGTTAACGATATGCCTTTCGAAATCGTAGTAAGCTACAATCACGCGAATTTTAATATTTAGTTGCCCAATGTGGCGTCCTAATCATGCTAGTGGCAGTGAATCTTAGCGTAACAAATAGGTGTATTTTGATCTAAACTATACACAGTAACTTATAGTCCAGTTTTATTAGACATTAACCCAGACATTTGAAATAACAACCTAAAAATGGGTGGAAATGTCGAGAATGATGTCCTAATGAAAATCCCACAAGTCCAAAAAAAATCCGAATTGGGGAAAATCCACCATCTTGAAAAAAATAGCCGCCATCTTGGATTTTTCCAGTTTTCCGTATAGCGACCGAACGGACAGTCCGATTGCGTTCGTTTTTGCGTCAAATTAATTAACTTTGGTACTTTATCGTCTACTAAAACGATTGAATATGGAGTTTTTTTTAATAAACAACAATTTAGTTTCCATGAGTTAGAAAGTTCAAAAACATGCGTTTTGACCTGAAATGACTGCCATTACTTAACTTAAATCCTATTTTATCAAGAAAATTACTACGAGTACAAACCATTAAAGACAGTGAAGGCGGGCACAATATACATTATTTACAAAAATCGCAACAAGCAATAAACATTTTTAGGTGAAACGACGCTGTGTTCACTTGTTTGCTGAAACATTTGAGGGAATGCATGACCTGAAAGAGATTATAAACTGCATAAGCATTGCTTTGATTAACAAATGTAAAAATAAAAAAGGGAAATGGCTTCATTTTATCTTTGCTGTTGTATTTTACCGGTTCTATGGCAACATGTCAGCTAAAGGTGTGAGGTCGTCATAAATGTCTGAGTCCGCCAAGTCCATGCGATTTGCGCATCCATGTCCAGCGCAGTAGCCGCACATACAGTACTTGTGCAACTGAGACCACTTATTTTGCACCGGCATTTCCTTTCGCTGCCAGATTTGAAGTTGCAGGATATAATTTGAAGTACACGCTCCGGTGCTGGTTCTCCTTCAGTCGGGATGACTTTCAGCTGACCTTTAAGCACCATCCATCCCCATTCTTTCTCCGGCAGGCGATTACCCATCCACACTTGAAGCTAGAGTTCATAAAAGAAGCTAGTTAAAACCTCAGTTTTAAAATCAAGAAGAAATTGCCGATCTCTGTCCTTACCTGGTGGTAAACCCGGTACGAATGTAGTTTAGCCGCTGCGGATGTAGGTGGAAGTGCAACCAAGTCAAATGTTGTTTTGACGGACTGCTTAGCACTTGTCCTCAGGTAGATCCGATGCCTGCCGTTGCTTAGGTTGTCTTGAATATCACAGCCGTACAATGCGAGAAGGAAATATTCTCCTGCTGCCGCGATTTCCTCGTGTGTAGCATTCGGTTGGTTGAAGACCGACACCTTTTCCCTTAAAGAAGAATCTTCTTGGAGCTTCTTGAAGGATCCCTTTTTACCTTTTCTGAACGGAGCAGAAGTGTTATCGCATCCAGTTGCTGCGTGGAAAAACAAGAAGGTAGACACGGGGATCTCCAAGAGCGGCGATCAGCTCCTCACTGCTGAAGATCTGAGGTTCTGCATTTTTGCTTCCCGGTATTAACATTCGGACGTTACTTCCAGGGTTGGTCGTAGAAGCCATTAAGACGAGAAGATCGGTGTCCTCGCCTACGATAACTGATGCCGCACCGTTGTTTGCAGCTTGCACAGCCGTCTTCACTATGAGTGTATCCGCGTCATCGGGGGCTTGAACTACCTTGATACCAGCTCCTGTGAGGTGTTTTGTTAAAAGAGCGATGAAGCGCACTTTGTTTTTGATGTTTGCCAAAAACGCTCCTTGCGGCATTGTTGAAGGTGTAGCAACGTCAATTACTGCATCTGCTGCTACTCCCTTCGCGCCTCTTTTGAAATGTTCTTCATCCTTAGTGCTTGGAGAGCTGTATCCATCGAAGACCACAGTGGCATCCCGACCGAAGTGATTATTCACGTACTTGATGTACTGGAGGCAGATTTGGCTGAAATTTGCTGGACGCGACCTCACAACCCGATGCAGCAGGAACCCACCGTCAACTGTGAACACCGCGTTGTCTGGTAACGTATTCTTGGACGGCGCCATCTCTTCAAGAACGGTGATCAATGCGGATTTCTTTCCTTTTCGCATCAATGTTCCGTCAAAGAGAGAATGAGGCCTCGCTGCAAGTTCGTACGTCAGGTACCCTGCAAGGTCTTCGTCGTTACGTACAACACACAGGAGTCGATGAAATAGTTGGCTAGTGTTGATTTCAACGACACTGTCTTTGATCTTGGTTGTTTTAGACATACTGGCAAGAGGCGTAACTTTCTTTTTTCGTTTTAAGTGAACATCACTGAAACGTTGACCCTCAATCGTCTTCATTACATGTAGACCTCGGGGAAGAGCCTCGTCACAGTGGACAGTATCGTCGGCAACCACACCCGTAGATAAGGACACAAGAAGGCCCGTTGGACTGTCGAAAGAATGGTGAGACTGGAGCCAGTTCAGCATCTTCCCAACGTCTGCCTTATCTCTAACTTGCCGAGACTCTCTTAGTTCCACATGTTGTTCGGATGTTTCGGAAAAGACTCCGCAAAAACTTTCAATGGCATCAATTATTCTTGCAGACGCAGGCATGGCACAAACCCATCGAGCAATAACGCTATCCGTCAATCCACGTCCATGTGTTAGCCCACCCGCTTTCTTCATGTTTCTCATCAGCACCTGCTCAATGTTCATGTCAGTCCATATGCCTGACCAGAATTTGTCAGATCTCCTAATAGTGAAGTAGCCTTGGTTGACAAATTGGTGGTATTCCGAGGGTGTCAGAACGTCCTCCAGCTTCAGCATTTGCTGAATAAATGTGAGCGTACTTCGCATAATCGAGGTGTCCAGCAGAGTGGAAATACGGTGTCATTCTTTGGACACAGAATAAGTGAAGGGCCCAGTCTCCAGAACGTTCAGCTCTAACAAACAGCCGAATGATGCCTACCATTTAAAAATATTGCACCCACAGTTTCGCTGTCTGTCGTTCAGATGAGAGTAAACTTTTTAGCTTTGCGTCGAACAAACTTGCTGCTTCGCCGATGCACTCTGACGAAAGAACGTTGTCCACAGAAATCTTTCCCGAAAGCAAATCTGTTTGCGTTTCTTTCAAACGATCCCTGAGAAGGTGGTCTTCTTTCTTTCCTGAAGTATCCTGAAGGAGCCAGATCGCCGATGAGAGTTGTGTGAAGAAATGCGCATGGATAGCTCGAGCGTACGCATGGCCGGCCATCATGTGGGTCACGGTATTCCTTGCGTAGACAGCCTCCTAGAGTTCTTCCAAACCGCTCCCGCCCATGATGGTTCCCACTGCACCCATGAACGACATGAGGAAATGAAAACCACCGAGACGCAAAACGACATGTGTCAACGGGCTACCTTCTTCAGCTGCATGAACGATGCCCAGCGTCTTCGCGTAGAGTGGTTGGTCGAAGGTTACTATACAAGACTGCTGTCCATCTCTGCACATATCCACAGCGGAAAGAAGAGAGGTATTAATGATGGTAGGCTTGGAAGGTGCAAGGTTGACGAACGGCAATGGCAGAACTTGAGCTGTTTTGAAAACACTTTGATATTTAGAGGTCACCGCGTCCATGAATCCATTCCAAACAGGCCCTGGTGTTTCCTCTATCTGGTAACCCCACATCCACAGTCTGTCGATGAGATGAGCTTCCCTAGCTGATTCGGGTTCTGGAAGAGCGGCGTTGACATCTTGCGCAATGATGGATGCTGTCCCGAGTCTCATATTTCCGTAGGGTACCAAATCGAGTGATCCCAAAGACACGAATTCTGCTGTCCTGGTTGATTTTCTGCTCTTTGTACCACATCGCTTGCCTGAACTGTTCCTGCTGGCGTGATGCACCTTTTTCCTCCCATAGCGTGAAAGGTCCCATGGCCATCCAAAGTTCTCACGTTGTGATCCGCGTTGTCAAAGATGAACTGCACGAAGGCATCTTCGTTCACTGATGGTTGAGCGTTCTGCGCTACAGAGGCCTCACAATTTACCGTTTCCGAGTAGGACGCGCATATACCAAGCTTTGAAAGCATTTCAAGCAACAACTTCGAGCCATACCGTCTATGAAGAGTGATTCCTATTCCAAGTTGCAAGGGAGAAAGAAACGATCGAGGTCGGACAGCAGCATTTATCGAATGAGCCACGGTTGTGGCCTTTCTTTTGGTAGATGTGTCTTTTTCGAATGGCTTCCTTGTCTGAAGAATGATTTTCAGAAAATCATGTAGTGGCGGTATCAATTCTTCGTTTCCAGAGGAAAGTTGTTATACAGTTGGATAGGTGGAACAATCATACACTCGAGACCGTATGTCTTCACGAATAAGTTTGGCGGCTGTTTGGACGATTCTCATCTCATCATCTGTTTTACTGGCCTTCTTTTCCCTATACCACGCTTCATTGAGAACCTGTTGGGCTCTTCCTGTAAAACAGAGGACATTACTCTTTCTAACTTGCTCTGAGATAACAATGCTTTCCCCGTAGACACTGCAATTTTCTCTTCAAGCGCTTTTCGAATAAGGTTCCTAGTCAGGACAGGCGTTTTTCATGAAGTCGATAAGCTTCCCGAATGTGTACTGACACTCATCATTGTTCTCCAGATGATCACACAACTTTTGGAAGCTTTCCAGTTTAGTCTGATCTTCAGCGGGTTGACGACGAGATGACGTACTGGTAGTTTCTGATGTGACAGTAGATCCTACCGCGGTAGGCGGACGCGAACCTTGCCGGCAGAACGTCGAGTAACAATGACGGTGATAGCGGACTTCAGCAGCCACTAAGTCGATCTCGGTGCAAAGTGTTCGCAACACTTCTTCATCTCATGAATCGGCTCGTTTTGCAGCTATTGACCGTACAGAGTCAATAATAGGTTTGGTGGTAACTACACTATAAGAAAGTTGCCGGCCTGGGTGTTTGTACTTATCGCAAACGTCTACATCTACATAGCTTAGTTATGGAAGGAAGAGTTGAGGACAAGAACTGTAGGGGTAGACCAAGGTTAGAATATGTTAAACAGATTATCTCAGATGTAGGGTGTGGTAGCTATGTAGAGATGAAACGATTAGCTCAGGACAGGGAGGCATGGAGAGCTGCATCAAACCAGTCAAAGACTCAAGACTCCAACAACAACTACATCCTTTCTACAAAACATGCATTTCTTTTAAAAATCAAATACGTCACTCGAACTGCTCAGACGATTGCTGCGTTTTGGTTGTATTTCACCTTCACCGTCAGTGCGAACAGAAACACGACGAGTGTAATCTTTACGACAATTTACGTGAACTGTTACACTTTCTTTTTCGTTAAGTATGCCGGCAATGTCATCATTTCTCTCCTGACTTATTCGGCGGAGGGTGTCGAGTCCCCTTTTGACAACAACAAGTTCACCACTTTTACAATCTTTGCACAAAATACACACGATGTCGTTTGTCGTGGGCCTATGTTCCGTGTTTAAAAAGTCACAAAACAAAAGAACTTGCACACGAAAACAAATCCTCACACTAAACAAAGTTATTAGTTTTTAAATCAACTCCCACACACGTACACCAAAACCATTTGAGCGTACAGCTCAGAAGTATACAAGACACACAACCGATACCAACCCATAACCTCAAACGAGCATTTTATCCTTCCTTTGTTCGCCACACACACATAAACATAAACACGTTGTCAAATCACCTAATATCAAGAAATTAGAAAATTTGTCTTTAACACTCGCATGCACAGCAAACAAACACTCGAACAGCACTCTTATACTTTCAGTGACTTATACTTTCTTCAAAAAATCACTTAGAGTGAGAATTCTTGAAATATCAATTAATTGAAGAATGTCTAACGTGCAGGTGTTAACGTTTAAGACAGTAAACCACTTATTATAACACATACATTTTTAAACGGAGATGTTCAAAACAATAACAAAAGCTTTTGTTTCAACTTGGCTTCGACGTACAAACGCGCAAATAGCACTCCAACAATGCAACCCTCCTCAGTCTTCTTGTAAACACAACAAAAATGCCCGCCATCTAGCGGTCAGGGAGAGAACTACGTGATGGAAGTTCACCGCCAGCGGCGGCCGAGGCGTCTTCAGGCGGTAAATTTGAATTGTGCACAACTGCGTTTTTTGTCTTGAGAGTGCATTAAAATGGAACCGGTATTTATGAATGTCAATAAATCTTTTAAAATATCCGTACTTCTGTTCATCTTTATTTCAATCACAAACACACACTATTTAATTCAATATCATTCGCATACAGTCAAAGTACATAGCGTATCATGCACTTTTCGGCCCTTTTTTTAATTCTAAAGATAGGTTTTAATCCAATATAACCCCATATTATTGCTGTATTGTTTTAACGATAATAGACGGCAAATTTGACACAAGAACAATGAAAATCGGACCGTTCGTTCGGTCGCTACGCTCAAAACCCGAAAAATCCAAGATGGCGGCTGTTTTTTCAAGATGGCGGATTTTCCGCAACCCGGATATTTTGGCACTTTTGGGATTTTGATTAAGACATCATCCTCGACATTTCCACCAATTTTTAGCTTGTTATTCCAAATGTCCGGGGCAGGGCTACTTTTTGTCTAATTTGACTGGACTATTATACCATAATGAAATTGTTTACAAAATACATTCCTTTTTACCGTTTCGTATTACAATCATCCGGTTGTACAGCGACTCTATCATGACTGTTATGAGTGATGATAATCACTCACTCGCCGTATTTTAGCTCAGCTTCAACTTCCAGCCACATCGGGGAGGAGCTCGTTTGTTTATTATTCGATATTTTTCTAAAACTACTGAAGCTGTTTGAATGAAACATCATTTGCTGGCTTTCATATACACGTTATCTCCGCATATATTATCATTATATATTATTATCGTTCAGCAAACATGATGGCTATTCGGAGAAATATAAATGTACGGTAATAGCTAGCGTGAGAATGATTCTTTTAAGCATGTTGGATAAACGCGGAGTAAGCTATTGTTATCCTTAAACAACCGGGTGAGTTAGCCGTAGTCGGTACGGCGTGGATGCAGGCAGTCGCTCACATCCGGGAGGCGAGGAGGTTTGAATCCCCCCGCCGGCAACTTTGAAGATGGTTTTCTGTGGTTTCCCATCTTCTTCCGGGCAAATGCCGGGGTTGGTCCGTAACTATAGGCCACAGCCACTACCTTCTAATTCCACGTCCTTACATTCACACTTTCCTCCCCAGACAACACTCCTCACGCGACGGTACTTGTAGCTCACCCCATGGGTGTCCACATAGAAGTAGCTACAAACTCTGGCGAGCCGAACATTACCTTGGAAACTCCCGGCACCTAAAGCCATTCGCTAAAAAAAAAAGTTTATTCATACTAAATCTCATTCTGAGATGATCATTAGTTCGTAGGATGAGAACAGGTATTTTGGGAAGTTCCACCGCTCTTTTGGAAATTACTCGCGACATGTTCATATAGGCTAATCATGTTGGGTGAATTTCGGTGAACATTCGTCATCGGATTGCATAAACCACTCAAAAACAAGAAACTAATTCAGATTTATTATACAAAAGTTGTCTGTATGTGACTTTGTTTTTGAGCCTTCCCGAGGTACCTCAACTGGCTTGTTTTATTTTGGCAGTTATAGCCTAGTCCTATCATTAAGTTGCTGTTAAATAACTTAGGGGCTTGGGACATCGTCATCATTAGCCCCGTATAGTTGGGTGTGTGTTGAACTTGTCTGATAACCTGCATGTTAGTGTTGACTGTAGTAGTGTGTGCAACTGTATTAGGAACAGGGATGTGGTAGGTGCCTCGAGACTTGAAGTAAGGTTATAACCCGGCATTTGCCTGGAGGGAGTGTGGAAAAGAAAACGGGGAAAAATCACACTCAGGATAGTCGCTGTCAGCGCCGGGATTCAAACCTGCCATCTCCGGACTTGCTGCAGCTGACCTCGCGACCGAGGTGCACGATTTAACGAGACCCCTAGCATTGAAAGGCAAGTAAGCCTGACATTTGTTAACAGTGAATGATGAGAAAACCTGACGGAGTAGGCCTACCCATATTTACCGAGACTGGAATTGAAACACTTGAGAAATCATTCCTACGAATAGGCTACGTCTGTGGAGCGTGCGTTTGCGAAGTAACAAAATAACTACTGTATTTCGGAAAAAGTGATGGTTTTATAATTTTTAATGTATGGCTCCATGGCTAAGTGGTTAGGATTTGTCCCGAAGGACTCCGGGTTCCATTCCAATCCGGGCGATGGGGATTTAAATCTCGTATGGTTGATTCCCCGGTCCACGGACTGGGTGTTTTTGACGACTTCACCATTCATAGCTTAACAAGAATCAAGAGATCCGTCGAAGTAGCCTACAGGCCCATCACTTGCCTGTCGGTGCTTTACGAGCTATTTATGGCTATAATTATTGAGGAGCGAGTGTATAGGCATTGCGAGGTGAATTGGATTCTCGCCGCAGAGCAGAAAGGATGCCGACGGAAAACACAAAGCTGCAAGGATCAAGTTATAATAGATTCAGTTATCGTAAATTTGCCTATGAAGGGACAAAGAAACTTGTGTATGGCCTTCGTTGAATATTAAAAATATAAAAGTGCGATCCCATCAGAACTACTAAGACATCGAATCCATATAGCGGACCCTGCCACCAGGCGGGACAAACGCCGAAGAATAGGAAGAAGTTATAAAATACCGATGCCAAGTCACTCCGTCCCGTGTAATTCGAATTAACTCTGGAATGTTTCAGGGAGATTCGTTCAGTGTTCTATGGTTCTGTCTGCTTAAACCCGCTCAATGGACAGTTAAATAGAAGTGGAATGGGATTTGAGATGCGTGCTGGTGAGGTGAAGTAAGTTTCACATAGACTGTACATGGATGACTTAAAAATCGATGCATGCACACGGCGTCAACTGCAAGGGCTCTTAGATATTACGCAGACGTTTAGAGACGATATAGCGATGGAATTCGGACTTCACAAATGCAAAGCGATCGTACTGGCAAGAAGGAAACTTGATACAGCAGAGGGCTTCGATGTTGGTATAGATGGCTAATCGAGTGTTTGGATGAGGACGAGACCTTCAGCTTCGAGGGATCCGACACACACAAATTAAAGCCAATTTGCAGAAGAAATTCTTTAATCGAGTGGATATGATTTTCAAATCATACTTCGGTGCAGACAAGAAGGTAAAAGCCCTTAACATCTGGACGGTACCTGTACTTACGTATTCCTTCGGGATCGTTAAGTGGTCTAAGACAGATTTAGAGCAGATAGAACGGTGAGTACGAGTGTCAATGACAAAATATCGGCTACATCATCCAAAGGCAGCGATTGAGCACATCACACTACCACGGAGCGAAGGCGGTCGAGGGGTCATTGATCACACAATCGCCCATAGTAGGCAACTGGAACGTCTGCGACAGTACTTCTTTGGCGCAAGAAATACTCCTCTGTATGAAGTCATTGTTGAAAGTGATAAGAGATTCACACCACTACGACTTGCAAACATGCAATATGACACAAAAGAGCGCGTTACTTCGTTTGAACAGCACCAGATGGCATGGTTACGAAAATAAATTCGTGGTGTACACTCTCACATGCTAAGCCAACATCACGTCGACCGATCATTGTCGAACTTATGGTTGAAGACGGTTCGCTCTTCAGTGAAACTGAGGGCTTTTTAATTGTCAATGTGCTTGAAAATGAGCATCATAAAATGTATTGGGATAGATCTATTTTAACTGACCAGAAAATCTTGGCCAATCGACCTGGTATTGTCTATCTCAAAAAAAGAAACCAAAAGGCCTACTTGATAGACGTTGCTGTCCCACTTAGTCAAAATATGCTAACTATCCAGGCTAAAAAAGAACAAGTACGCACCGTCGACTGAAGAAATACCGAAACTATGGGGACTAAAATGCGTGAGAATTTTGCCAGTGTTGATCTCTTCCACGGAGTTGTTTCAATGACGTTGGTAATGGCTTTGGAGGAACTGCAAATGGAACACTTGATTGCTAGAATACAGAAGGCAGTACTGCTGGATACGTATCATATTGTAAGGCTTTTTTTTTATCTCAGTAATGTTTACAGGATACTTGATCGTCAAATCCGTATCTTGTAGACTGAATTGTACCATATTTATGAGAAATTAAAGAAAATAATAAATAAAAATAAGTAAGGTCATATAAATAGGCTACATGTAGCCTATATTCAGAACGAAGGATCAAACAATTGATCAACTTTTCCAAATACCAAAGGGTGTAGGCTACTTAGAAGGGAAGGAATCCAGACTATTTCCGAAATTTACCCCTATTTCCTCTATTTTTCTCCCTCACATTGAAAATGGTATTGCAACATTCAGGTTTTAAGTTCACACATTTGCTACCCGGAATTGTCTCGGAGACTTGTATTGAACTGAGCTATAAGTCTACAGTGTTTCGAAACGTTGTACATTCACTACGGTATCAATAACTATTGCCATGCTAATATTCGACCGAAACCTCTTACTTGAAACCATGCCGTAACCTAATAATGATAATGATACGTGTTCTAGTACGGATCTGTACATAGAGAACAGCAAGAACTGTTCCCTTAGAACTATACGTTATCGTGTTGGAAGCCATTTTACAGTGTTGCCTTAGTAATCGAGATTTAATGCTTTTCATTCGGTCAACACGATTATATCCAATTATTGTAATTGGTGTTTCTCTAAACCTGAAAGAAATTTCATGAGGTTAATATATTTACTTGGATAACCAGCTTTGATCGCCAATCGATCATCATCAAATCTTTTACACTTACAAGGGGAGGATACGATGCATGGGTCACCGATTCGGACCATCTTTAGTACACGTGTAGGGCATGACCAGGCGTATATCAGGTGCAAGTAGTAAGGTGCGCTTCTCAGGCGATTCCAAGAAATTAATTATAAATTATTCATAATTGCTGCACGGCGTTCATGTGCGCTGTACGTTAACATGAAGCCAAGGAGCGCGTGGTGCAGTGGTAAGAGGCCTCCTTCGTAAGCGTGGGATCACTGGATCGAATTCCACCGGTGAGTCTTCTTTTTTTTGTTGTAAATATAGGCAATTCGTACAACTGTAGGAGTCGTGAATACTGTTCATTTTGCAGTCAATTGTAATAAAGTGTTTTGTGAGCGGAAAAAGGAATTCTGAAATCATCGTATGGGGGTCAACGTTTGTGACATTACCTAATGTACTGTATCGGCATTGCAGATACATTGGTATTATACACGGTCAGGTGTATTCTATCATATGTATACATTTACACGTTGCAGGCCCAGTCTGTTCCGTTCATTGCACGTCTGTAAACCATCAGATCACCCCGTAAGCAGTGACTCTTGCTATGGGTATTGGTTGGAAATTGTCAATGGTTACAAAAAAAAAAAAAAAAAAAAAAAAAAAAAAAAAAAAAAAAAAAAAAAAAACGACGCTGCAAAGGGTCACCGGTGGGATTCGAACCAGCGATCCCGTGATTACGAAGCAGGGTTCTTACCGCTGCACCACGCGCTCGTTATATTCTTACTAGCGTACAACGCAGATGAACGCCGCACTGTAATTGCAATTAATTAATTACTCGGAAACGGCTGAGAAGCGCATCTTACTACTTGCACCTGGTATATGCCTGGTCATGCCCTACACATGTACTAAAGATGGTTCGAATCGGTGATCCATGCATCGTATCTTCCCCTTGTTAGGCTATTAAATCTGCGTCTACAAGTATGGCTGATGGTATTTACAATATGTACATTTATTTAGTTACTTGTGCTACTTATCAAAATGTGCTAGTTATATGTGATTTGTTTGGTTAAGATATTGTTAGTGGTTATTGACCTTCAAGTCTGCTTGTTAAGTGTGATATCTGTGATTGTAAGTAAATGCTCAGGTTGGTGTTTGTATTGGAATCAGGACCGTGCTGGGCCGCCGGGACACCGGGACGTATCCCGGTGCGCCCTCCAGCCTAGAAATGTTGGCGCCCTTCTGTTCCAAAATTGACAAGTTTTACGACGAGGCTTATCGTCGATATTGCCGAGCGGCCGGGTTGAGTGTTGCGACTGTAGGCTACTACTGAATGGACTATGATTCTTCCAGAACCCGCGCGGCACCCCCTCGGCAACTGGTGGGAGAGGGGGTGGAAGGGAGGAACGAGACGTTTGCCAAGGCCGTCTCAATTTCGTTTGCCTGTTGATACTTGTCTGTCACTCACTAGTTAGTAAACTCACGCAGTCGGCCTGTTTGTGACTTGTGTAGTATTTTATTTTAAGTTATTCTGTGCAGTTACTGTTCTTCTCATGCAAGTTTAAAATCCTTCATGATAAAGGTAAGTGACGTTATTGTTCATATTAATCTTTGAAAGAGGGGCAGATGACCTCGTAGTTCCGCCCCTTAAAACAACAATAACTAACTAACTAATCTTTGAAAACATAACAATGTAAGTGCTCCTATATTCCACATGGCACCTAATTTCTACACGTTCCGAGAATTGTACACATAGCGTCATTAACCATATATTTTTAGAAAGCCTTACCACCTATCATGCATTCTTAACATTTCTCTAAAACAACAAGGAATAAACTGACCACGAAAGGGGTTAAAACTGAGCTTAAACAGGCAAAACGAGAAACCCAACTGCACGCCACCTATTCACAACTTTTCACATCGCAAGAGATCCGCGAGGGATTAAAATCACTCCGAAATGGCAAAGCTGCAGGAACTCCTAAAAAGCTGTGGTCCAGCTACAAAAAGATGGCTCGTTGCATTCTTCAGCTCCATAATTCAGTCAGGACGACTCCCCCCAATCTTCAAGAAGTCAAACATTATCGCCCTTCTGAAACCGGGAAAGGATACAACTCTCCCACAAAGCTATCGACCTATAGCTCTACTCTGCGTCACCTACAAGTTATTAGAAAGACTGATACTGAACCGAAGAGCACCGGCCATCGAAGCAATCCTTCAAGTTGAGCAGGCAGGAATCCGACCCGGCCGTGACTGCAGTGACCAAGTACTGTCCTTGTCCACGTAAATGGAGGTTGGTTTTGAGAAGAAATTGAAAAACGTCTCTGTCTTCTTAGATCTTACAGCTGCTTATGTCACAGTTTGGAGGGAAGGTCTTATGCTTAAACTGATTAAAGCTTTTCCTTGCATAAAAATTGCAACACTAATTGACAGAATGTTAAACAACCGGCTATTTCAAGTTCACTCAGAACACAACAGAAGCAAATTCCACAAAGTCAATAATGGTCTGCCACAAGGGTCGGTTCTATCTCCTGCTCTTTTCAACTTATATATCCACGACCTGCCTGAAACAGTGTCCCGAAAGTTCATATATGCGGACAACATGTGCTTTACAATTCAGCGAACCAAATTCGCAGAAGCTGAAATAGTTCTTAATCGTGACCTCGAACTGTTGGATGACTATTTTCAAAGATGGTATCTACACCCTAACCCACAGAAAACAGTGACATCTACATTTCATCTAAACAACGCAGAAGCGAACTACCATCAAAGGCTATTCCTCAAGGGTCATGAACTACAATATTGTACCAATTCCAGTTATTTAGGAGTAACATTGGAGAGGTCTTTTACGTACAAACATCATCTGCAGAAAACCGCCAACAAACTAAAAAGTCGTAATAACATTCTCCAACGACTGGCTGGAACTTCTTGGGGAGCGGATGGAAACACTTTACGGACAACACTAGGTAATATAAGGCGGTTCTGGCGCAGGGGCTAATGGGCAAGATGGCCGCCGCGCGCAACCAGCCCTATTTTATTCTTATGGAGGGGTCAGTCAGAGCTGGCGCAGTGGCTAATGGGCAAGATGGCCGCCGCGCCCTGAGACCGTTAATGACGTCACAGGGAGAGGTCGGCCGTGTAGTTCCTAAATGGAATATGGATTATTATTATTATTATTATTATTAGGTAATTATTGATTGATCATGTGCAATCCAGACCACCTTTATATTGTCAACCTCTTGGTGTAGTGGCTAGCATTCTTGGCTGTTACTGCGAAGGCCTGGGTTCGATTCCTGGCTCTGCCAAGAAATTTAATTTCTGGTCTCGGGAGTGGAACGGGGTACACTCAGCCTTGTGAGGCAAAACTGACAGGAGCTGGAGTTTTGTTTCATTCCTCGGCCATTCTGCCTAACCAATCTTCACTTAACCTAACCAAACCAAACCTAACCTAACCTAACCTAACCTAACTTAAAAGTGCGACCAAAAAGTGAGAGCAAATGTGAGAGAACAAATATTAAACTTAGTTATAACCTAACCACACCTAACCTAATCTAACCTAACTTTTCCTAACCTAACCTAACATAACCTAACTTCAAAGTGGGAGCAAATATGAGAGCACAAAGTAAGAGCAAAAAGTGGGAGCAAAAAGTGAGAGCAAAATGTGGGAGCAAAAATGTGGGAGCAAAAAAGTGGGAGCAAAAAGGTGGGAGCAAAAAAGAGGGAGCAAAAAGTGGGAGCAAAAAGTGAGAGCAAAAAGTGGGAGCAAAGAGGTGGGAGCAAAAAAGTGGGAGCAAAAAAGTGGGAGCAAAAAGGTGGGGAGCAAAAAGTGTGAGCAAAAAAGTAAGAGCAAACGGGAGAGCACAAATAATAAACTTAGTTATAACCTAACCTAACCCACAGAAACCTCATTTAAATATTTTAGATTTTACATTTTAACATTTTACATTTTAACATTTTAGATTTTTGATTTTTTCATTTTACATTTTTTAGATTTTACATTTTTGATATTTTGTATTTTAGATTTTAGTTTTTTTTTAGATTTTACATTTTAAATTTAAGATTTTTTGATTTTAGATTTTACATTTTACATTTTCCGAAAAGAGTAAACTACAAGGTCACATACCTAACCTCACCAAAACTAACTTTACCAAACATAACTTAAGCTAATCCAAAGGCTAATGCACGTACACAAAGTATATAAGGGTACATGCAACTATCCTTATGCTAGTCCTATAGGCTACTGTACAACATAATCACTACCCCAACCGTTTTTTTTCGTTTTGTTGTTTACACATTTGTCAATTTTTTAATTTCCCATTTTCAGTTTTTTTTAATGTCAGTTTTAAGTTTTTCAATTTCATAATATGGAAACATGGATTTTGCATTTTGTTGTTCACACATTTGTCAATTTTCCAATTTCCAATTTCCGGTTTTTAAAATGTCAGTTTTAAGTTTTTCAATTTCATAAAATGGAAACATGGATTTTGCATTTTGTTGTTTACACATTTATCAATTTCACAATTTCCCATTTACAGTTTTTAAAATGTCAGTTTAAAGTTTTTCAATTTCATGATATAGAAACATGGATTTCCCAATTTGTTGTTTACACATTTGTCAATTTACCAAATTCCCCTTTACAGTTTTAAAATTTCAGTTTAATGTTTTTTTCTATTTTGACAATATGGAAACATGGATTTTCCAGTTTGTATTTTGCATTAGGAGTGGGGAGAGGTGGGTAGTAATTAAAAATGTACAAGCAGTGTCCATACAATATTTTTATTTGAAATACATGTACACTATTTATACATAATACATTTTTATGTATATTCTTTTTTGTTATAAATTGTACAGTTGTTTTTATTTATTTATTTTCTATTTTATTTAGTTTTTGATTATGAATACCATTTTTTCTTTCTGTGTTTTTCTATTTTTGTAGTGCTATTGTTTTAATTTTTTAAATTGATTTGTTTTATGTATTTGCTAGACTCATGCAGAGGATTTTGATATTCAGCACTTAACTCTTTAAGCATGGTCAATGATTGAGTAATGACCATAGGCATATGTACCTATACCATTAGCATCAATCACTCATTTATCATCACCAGGACACAAAGCAATTTTGTTTAGTCTTATAGATGATATGTCATGTTGTTTAGAAGCGATAATGTTCATTGATATTCTTTTTACATTGTTGTTCATGACACAATACTTATAATCTTGAAAGCTTATACAATTTTTGACAACACCTCTGTTAATACCTTTAATCTTTTTGATTTCATTACAATTTATGTCTAAAGCGTACATTTTAGCTCTAAGTCCAACAAATGCTTTTATAATTTGTCCACAAGCCTCGTCTTTAAATTTCCCCCAACGTTTTCTTGTTTGATGTAGAGTAACATATGTGATTAGTAGGATAATCTGATGTGTCCAGGTGTTCTAGGAAATACAACTTGTCTTCATATATATCTTGGGTGTTAACCAAATAAATGAACGAGTCGGTATCCATATACATGAGTTTAAGATTGTTCATTCCATAATAGGGTAGCAGGACATCATAGTGGTGGAAATACATTAGAGTTTTTGAAATATCCAGTATACACATTCCAATATATATATAAATAGGCTTATTGAATACAATGTTACGTTTAGCCATCTGGAAAGCAGCTAGGTTAGGACCATAGATTGTTCTGTCAATAAATGTCGGCTTTGATATTAGCTTTTCTGCCTTTTTGCTGTCAGTCACAAGAAGTATGTCTATTCTTTTACGGATATTTTCCATTGTTTTTCCAAAAATGGCATTGTTGAATAATTTGTACAGATTTTTCTCAAAATCATTTTTGGCTTGTTTTCGAAGGTTGTTATTAAAATCCACGTATGCCTTTAACCAAGGTCTTGGCTGAAACTTTAACACACGATGAATTTTTATCAATTTTATTCCATGATCTAAAGCCTGTTTTAATTCCATGTAGTGAACAACATATCGCCTTCGATTTCCAAGATGAGGAATTAGTTTCTTCAGAGACGAATCCTTAGGTTGTGTACACTCTGGTAGGAAAGGTAAATCCTGGTGTATATCATGAAGGTCAGATGGGTAATCAACATCAACGTCTAGAATGTATCCCACAGGATCGTCTTCCTTTAGTTTTTCTAGATCAACGGTATCTGGAGAAACCCACTGAAATCCGCCATAAGGAAGAGAGTGGCACATAGCCCACCCGTATTGGTTGTTGGCATCATCATAGGTAATAAACTGCGATGGTTTCTCAGAATCATAGGTTTCCATGTATTTATTGTTAGCTTCAGCATACCGATGAGACACATGGCATATGCCTCCACGTATTCCAGACTCGATTAAAAGAATCTGTGTTCAATTCCTGTGTAAAGGAGCATTGCCTCGAAACTTAAACCAGGCGAAGTAAAAAAGTGTGCAGCATCCACTCGGTGTGTTTCTAGTGTTTTGTTTCTAAACGTTTCAAAGCTGTCTGCAAGAAAGAGTACATCTGAAGTTAGGTAGAAGTCACTATATTCCCCTAGAGTTTTAATGTTGAACTGATTCCAGACATTTTTGGAATGTTCATAGTCTTCTTGACTAACATCTTCTTGACTTAATTTTTAAAGAATACCTCTTTTGGAGGTAAACACGTTTCACTTAACTTTTCCCATGAGTCAATGTAGTCATAACAAAATACCCCTTTCCGAGTCATGAGCATTGCATTTTCTTTTCCAAAGTACTTGTCTGTTTCAGGGTATGATGTTAAGTTGGAAACTAAGTTTTCCAAAATACTTGGCATTAACCGAAACGTGTCCACAAATCTAACCTTAACATTTCCTACATATTTGGTAAAGGAAATGTACTTTTCTTTGGAGTTAGCGATAACATCCACTCTCTCAGTAGTACATCCTAATTGCTTTACAATGAAATTTGCGTCGTAGCCACTCATATTATGCAGAAACACAGGAACGGGGTTACGTGTTTTACACCTCAAATTACAGTTATTGTGAGCACTTCCACGGTATTCCCCTGTAATATGGCAATGGTCTCGAACTTTCCAGTCCTCTTTGGTAAATGGTTTTTGACACAAATAACAGGTTTCAGAACATTGGAACTCTGCTTCTTGATCCTGAGATAAGGCCTTTGGAACATTTAAGCTGTAAAGGTGATCGATTTCATTAGCTATTGAGATCAAAGAGTCCATAAACTTTTCTGCAGCATCAGGTCCACGATAAATAACAGGTTGGCTTGGAAGGTTTGTCTTTATGTGTTCCACAGCCAGTGAGGGTTTAACGTATATACCAAAGCTCATAGGAACATGACTCTGGTATGGCACTGTATAACTTGCCTCAGGATTAGGTGACATGTTTGATAGGGTAACAGTATACTTTCAAAATCTGCATAGATAACGTAAGGTATTCTCAGCATTTTTTCAACATTTAAGAATTTGACAATGGGGTTTTAATAGGCATTTCAACCCTAGCAATGTCATGCTGGACACACAAAGCTCTATTTTCTTTCAATTTTTCCATTCCTTGTTGACCATATTGATTATCAAAGTGAGTAAAACATCGTTTACACGTATATATCCTATGTTCATGGTGAGTAATCTGATGTCTTACTAGTTTATCAAAATCTTTGATAAAGACGTAATGGTTCTGTCCGGATGATGAACTTAGCAAAAGGAGGTCGCGATGGTCTTGCAGCTCTTGATCCACAACCTTTAGAGGGAACAGTTTATTGTCTTGTTCCAATCCAAATACATTAATGGATATATCGCTGGCTTTTTCAAATTTGGGAATGTCAGTTAGCGATTTAGGAGACGATATCACTGAAAAATCATACTTGTTTTCCAGATCCTTGTATTTACTAATGCGTTGAGCATCCTTTTTAACCTGTTTTGCTAAAATTGCATACATAAAACACTTTTCATCTTTCAAATTTTCAGGATTAATGCAGGCTTTTCTTGCTTGTATAGCTACTGGTAATGGAATATATGTGCTACCACGCAAGGGATTGTACTTATTTATTTTCAATCACACTCCTTCCACTGCTAACAAAGCCCAATTACTACCTTTTAGCTCAGATTCCTCCATTTCCGTAGTTAATTTTTTAAATTGTGTTTCCAAGAAACTACTTAAGTCCGTTTCCAAAAATAGGGCCTGATTTCGTGTTTTAAAAGCACGATCTGTAATTTCGTTGGTGGACGTATGAATGAATCTACATTCAGCCACAAGATTAACTTTGATCGACTTGTGCATTGCTAGTTCTTTCTCCACAGCGTGTATTATTTGCTGTTTGGACTCTTTAAGGTATGAATTTAAATTCCTACCCGTATCACAACGTATGAAATATAATTTAAGTCGACCTTCAAAAATGTCTCATATTCAATAAGTCCATTTTTGTCAGGGACCAATGACAGTAGGTAATGTTTTGTAGGCTCCGATTTTTGTCTTTTAGCTGCCAACACAACATTACAACATTCTTCATGCTGACGTCCGTTGTACACATTGTTGAATGTACTACCACAGGTCTTGCACTCATGGAATTCACCACACGATACTTCATGTCGCTTCCTATGATAGTCTCGAAGAAAAGTCTTTCCACACTCTTTACACATATAGCTAGGAATGGGTTCTTCCATTATGAATGTTGATTTCTGCAAACAGCTGCTTACTTCGTATCACAGAGCTATAGGTTGGCCGGTGGGACGGTCTTTCACGATGTGAACACCGTGAGAGGTAGTAGTCAACTGGTGATATTCTTGTTAAGGGTCCTCTAATATACCTTAGTCTAGACCAACAGCTCTTTACGGTGTATGACAAGGCTGTAGACTGGGCAGTGAGACGGTCTTTCACGATGTGAGCACTGTAAAAGATAGTAGTCAACTGATTATATACTTGCTAAGGGTTCTCTAATATATCAGAGTCAAGACCAACAGCTACTTACTGTGTAGTACAGGGCTGTACAATGGTTGTTTCGACGGTCTTTCACCATGTGAACACCATGAGAGATAATAGTCAACTGGTGATATTCCTGTTAAGGGTCTTCTAATATACCCCTAGTTAAGGGTAACAGCTGCTTGCTGCATATGACAAGACTAAAGACTGGTTGTTTCAACGGTCTTTCACAATGTAAACACTGTGACAGGTAGTAGTCAACTGAAAATATTCTTATAGCCTACTCAAGGTTATCAGGTACTTACTGCATATCAAAAGGCTGTACACTCATGTGTGTTAGGCACTCGTTCTTGCTAAGGACCCCAATATTCCTTACACAAGGCTATACATTTTAGTTCTGAACACTTAGTAGATAATTGTATATTCAATTTTTATACAAAGCTTATACAAGCACGTTTTTCATGAGGTAAAACTTTGTTAAATAGCTGCATGCGACACGCAAAGTATGTTTCCGTTATCTAGCGGTGAATATGAGAACTACTTGAACTACCAGCATTCTACCTAGCGCTCCATTTCAACACTCACTCACTGAACGACCAGCATGCTATCTAGCGGTCGATATCAATACTCCTCAACTACAAGCCTGCTACCTATCAGTCAATATGACAACTCACTCAACTACCAGCATGCTACATGGCTTATTTTTGGTAAGATTTTTGTTGGCTTTTTTGTTGGCTTTTGTTGGCTTTTTTTTGTTGGCTTTTGTTGGCATTAGTATTAGCTCTCTCATATTTGCTCCAGCTTGTTGAGGCTTAATTGGTCTTGGAAAGTATGTCAGTCCTTTTTATGGCTGCATAATGCTTACAGCCATGTTTGTAAGCAGCAGCAGCAACAACAACAACAACACACAAACTTCCAAAAAAAATCCAAAGTACACTAAGGTTTATCAATGACTCTCAACTCTTACACTTACCTCTATCCCATGCCTAGTCAAAAAATTGTGTATTTTCCAAATTTTTCAAAAAATATTTGGTAAGTAGGCTATATCATTAAACTGAAAAAATCCTAAAAAGACATATGTCAACTCCAACACCTACCTCTATACCACTCTCAGTCCAAAAATAGTGTCTTTTTTCAAATTTTCCAAAAACATATTTCCAAAATGGGTTATATTTCCAAAATTAAAAAGTTTACAAAAATGTCTGTTTGACATAAATGAATGGCCTTTGCCCCCTCTACCGCCATACCAAGTCCCAGGTCTCTAGGACAGAAAATATATTTTTTTAAATGGGTTGCATTTCCAAAATTAGGAATTTTACAAAAACGTTTGTCTGACGTAAATCAATGGTCTTTACCCCCTCTACCACCACACTAAGTCTCAAGTCTCTAGGACAACAAAAATAAAATTTTGAAAATTTCTATATTTCCAAAATTAGGAATTTTACAAAAAAGTTTGTCTGACGTAAATCAATGGTCTTTACCCCCTCTACCCCCACACTAAGATTCAGGTCTCTAGGACAAAACAAAATTAATTTTCAAAATAGGCTATATTTCCAAAATTAGGAATTCTACAAAAAAGTTCGTTTGACATAAATCAATGGTATTTACCTCCTCTAGCACCATACCAAATTTCAAGTTTCTAGGACAAAATAAAATGAATTTTGAAAAATGGTCAGTATTTTTTTGAAAAAAGTTCAATTTTGAAATTTTTATATTTTGGAAACTGAATAGTATACACATATTTTGTTTGACATACATGAATGGCCCTGACCCCATCTACCACCAAAATAAATTTCAAGTCGCTAGGACAAAAAATAACAGTTGAAAAGGCCGTTTTAAACCCCCCACCACCTCTCCCTATGACGTCAGAAACGGCGGGAGTTTTGAAACGTTTAATCCGGCCTTACCCCCCTGCTGTTATTTTTGTCCCAGCGACTTGAAATTTATTTTGGGGGTAGATGGGGTCAGGGCCATTCATTTATGTCAAACAAAATTTTTTGTGAACTATTTAGTTTCCACAATATAAAAATTTCTAAATTGAACTTTTTTCAAAAAAATGTAGAAAATTGAGTTTTATTATAAAAAATAAAAGACATAGAGACCATTATTTTAAGCCCATACAACACTTTTTAGAGTGTTTGGTTTTAAGAAAAATCGCTTACTTTCCTAATTGAACTTTTTCATTTTTGTCCTACAGACCTGGAAGTTGGTTTACGGGTAGAGGGAATAGAGACCTTTCATTTATGTTACACAAACTTTTTTTGTAGAATTCCTAGTTTCCAAAATAGTGACAAATTTTCAAAAGTAATTTTCTTTTGTCCTAGAAACTTGAAATTTGGCATGGTGCTAGAGGAGGTAGAGACCATTGATTTATGTTAAACAAACATTTATGTAAAACTCCTAGTTTCCAAAATACTGACTTTTTTTTCAAAATTCATTTCCTTTCGTCCTAGAAACTTGAAATTGGTATGGTGCTAGAGGAGGTAAATACCATTGATTTATGTCATACAAACTTTTTTGTAGAATTCCTAATTTTGGAAATATAGCCTATTTTGAAAATTAATTTTGTTTTGTCCTAGAGACCTGAACCTTAGTGTGAGGGTAGAGGGGGTAAAGACCATTGATTTACGTCAGACAAACTTTTTTGTAAAATTCCTAATTTTGGAAATGTAGCCCATTTTCGAAATTGTATTTTTGTTGTCCTAGAGACTTGAGACTTAGTGTGGGGGTAGAGGGGGTAAAGACCATTGATTTATGTCAGACAAACGTTTTTGTAAAATTCCTAATTTTGGAAATATAACCCATTTAAAAAAAATATTTTTGTTGTCCTAGAGACCTGGGACTTGGTACGGCGGTAGAGGGGGCAAAGGCCATTCATTTATGTCAAACTTTATGTAAACCCATTTTGGAAATATGTTTTTTGAAAATTTGAAAAATACACTATTTTTGGACTGAGAGTGGTATAGAGGTAGGTGTTGGAGTTGACATTATGACTTTTTAGGTTTTTTTAAGTTTAATGATATAGCCTACTTTCCAAATATTTTTTGAAAAATTTGGAAAATACACAATTTTTTGACTAGGCATGGGATAGAGATAAGTGTAAGAGTTGAGAGTCATTGATAAACCTTAGTGTACTTTGGATTTTTTTTGGAAGTTTGTGTGTTGTTGTTGTTGTTGTTGTTGCTGCTGCTGCTTACAAACATGGCTGTAAGCATTATGCAGCCATAAAAAGGACTGCTATACTTTCCAAGACCAATTAAGCCTCAACAAGCTGGAGCAAATATGAGAGAGCTAATACTAATGCCAACAAAAGCCAACAAAAGCCAACAAAAAAGCCAACAAAAATCTTACCAAAAATAAGCCATGTAGCATGCTGGTAGTTGAGTGAGTTGTCATATTGACCGATAGGTAGAGCTCAGCAACTTGAAGTGAGACCCTGGCGACAGCGCTAGCTCTGTCAGCCAGTGTGACAGAGAGGAGGGCGAGCTTGAGCGAGAGAGTGGACTGTGAACGCTTGTCAACACATCTATTGGCTCCCAGCCATCGATGGTCTACACCCCTCTGCACAGATATTGGTCTTGCTTGAGTTGGTCAGAGCGGGCAGGGGGAAGTACTTTTAGTTCGCATTTTTTCCGGGGTTTCAGTTAGAGTTGCTGAGCTCTAGCAGGCTGGTAGTTGAGGAATATTGATATCAACCGCTAGATAGCATGCTGGTCGTTCAGTGAGTGAGTGTTGAAATGGAGCGCTAGGTAGAATGCTGGTCGTTCAAGTAGTTCTCATATTCACCGCTAGATAGCGGAATCATACTTTGCGTGTCGCATGCAGCTATTTAACAAAGTTTTACCTCATGAAAAACGTGCTTGTATAAGCTTTGTATAAAAATTGAATATACAATTAACTACTAAGTGTTCAGAACTAACATGTATAGCCTTGTGTAGGGAATATTGGGGTACTTAGCAAGGAAGAGTGCCTAACACACATGAGTGTACAGCCTTTTGATATGCGGTAAGTACCTGATAACCTTGAGTAGGCTATAAGAATATTTTCAGTTGACTACTACCTGTCACAGTGTTTACATTGTGAAAGACCGTTGAAACAACCAGTCTTTAGTCTTGTCATATGCAGCAAGCAGCTGTTACCCTTAACTAGGGGTATATTAGAGGACCCTTAACAGGAATATCACCAGTTGACTATTATCTCTCATGGTGTTCACATGGTGAAAGACCGTCGAAACAACCATTGTACAGCCTTGTACTACAGAGTAAGTAGCTGTTGGTCTTGACTATGATATATTAGAGAACCCTTAGCAAGTATACAATCAGTTGACTACTATCTTTTACAGTGTTCACATCGTGAAAAACCGTCTCAATGCCCAGTCTACAGCCTTGTCATACGCCATAAAGGGCTGTTGGTCTAGACTAAGGTATATTAGAGGACCCTTAACAAGAATATCACCAGTTGACTACTACCTCTCACGGTGTTCACATCGTGAAAGACCGTCTCACCGACCAACCTCAAGCCCTGTGATACGAAGTAAGCAGCTGTTTTCAGAAATCAACATTAATAATGGAAGAACCCATTCCTAGCTATATGTGTAAAGAGTGTGGAAAGACTTTTCTTCGAGACTATCATAGGAAGCGACATGAAGTATCGTGTGGTGAATTCCATGAGTGCAAGACCTGTGGTAGTACATTCAACAATGTGTACAACGGACGCCAGCATGAAGAATGTTGTAATGTTGTGTTGGCAGCTAAAAGACAAAAATCGGAGCCTACAAAACATTACCTACTGTCATTGGTCCCTGACAAAAATGGACTTATTGAATATGAGACATCTTTTGAAGGTCGACTTAAATCCTATTTCATACGTTGTGATACGTGTAGGGATTTAAATTCATACCTTAAAGAGTCCAAACAGCAAATAATACAAGCTGTGGAGAAAGAACTAGCAATGCACAAGTCGATCAAAGTTAATCTTGTGGCTGAATGTAGATTCATTCATACGTCCACCAACGAAATTACAGATCGTGCTTTTAAAACACGAAATCAGGCCCTATTTTTGGAAACGTTCTTAAGTAGTTTCTTGGAAACACAATTTAAAAAATTAACTACGTGAATGGAGAAATCAGAGCTAAAAGGCAGTAATTGGGCTTTGTTAGCAGTGGAAGGAGTGCGATTGAAAATAAATAAGTACAATCCCTTGCGTGGTAGCAGATATATTCCATTACCAGTAGCTATACAAGCAAGGGCTGTGATTATATGGAAGCTACTGAGGTATGGGTGGTGCTTAGTAATGGCATTCAGGGCACAGTCAGTGCCTGTGGATGCTGTGAAAGGTTCTACTCATAGGGTTAGGACTACTGTTCTGACTCAGTGATGAAAGCAATGGCAAACTACCTCACTCCTCTTCTTGCCTAGAATGTCTCAATATAGCGCTGCCTTGGGCTTTTGTGGGTATCTACTCACATAACGTAACGGTGGTGCTTTTTGAGGATCCAACCAGCCTTCGGGCTGACTACCTAACAGACATACAAGCAATAAAAGCCTGCATTAATCCTGAAAATTTGAAAGATGAAAAGTGTTTTATGTATGCCATTTTAGCAAACCTGGTTAAAAAGGATGCTCAACGCATTAGTAAATACAAGGATCTGGAAAACAAGTATGATTTTTCAGTAACATAGTTTCCTACATCGCTAGCTGACATTCCCAAATTTGAAAAAGCCAACGATATATCCATTAATGTATTTGGATTGGAACAAGGCAATAAACTGTTCCCTCTAAAGGTTGTGGATCAAGAGCTGCAAGACCATCGCGACCTCCTTTTGCTAAGTTAATCATCCGGACAGAACCACTACGTATTTATCAAAGATTTTGATAAACTAGTAAGGCATCAGATTACTCACCATGAACATAAGATATATACGTGTAAACGATGTTTTACTCACTTTGATAATCAATATGGTCAACAAGGAATGGAGAAATTGAAAGAACATAGAGCTTTGTGTGTCCAGCATGACATTGCTAGGGTTGAAATGCCTATTAAAAACCCCATTGTCAAATTCTTAAATGTTGAAAAAATGCTGAGAATACCTTACGTTATCTATGCAGATTTTGAAAGTATACTGTTACCCTATCAAACATGTCTACCTAATCCTGAGGCAAGTTATACAGTGCCATACCAGAGTCATGTTCCTATGAGCTTTGTTATATACGTTAAACCCTCACCGGCTGTGGAACACATAAAGACAAACCTTCCAAGCCAACCTGTTATTTATCGTGGACCTGATGCTGCAGAAAAGTTTATGGACTGTTTGATCTCAATAGCTAATGCAATCGATCGCCTTTACAGCTTAAATGTTCCAAAGGCCTTAACTCAGGATCAAGAAGCAGAGTTCCAATGTTCTGAAACCTGTTATTTGTGTCAAAACCATTTACCAAAGAGGACTGGAAAGTTCGAGACCATTGCCATATTACAGGGGAATACCGTGGAAGTGCTCACAATAACTGTAATTTGAGGTGTAAAACACGTAACCCCGTTCCTGTGTTTCTGCATAATATGAGTGGCTACGACGCAAATTTCATTGTAAAGCAATTAGGATGTACTACTGGGAGAGTGGATGTTATCGCTAACTCCAAAGAAAAGTACATTTCCTTTACCAAATATGTGGGAAATGTTAAGGTTAGATTTGTGGACACGTTTCGGTTAATGCCAAGTAGTTTGGAAAACTTAGTTTCCAACTTAACATCATACCCTGAAACAGACAAGTACTTTGGAAAAGAAAATGCAATGCTCATGACTCGGAAAGGGGTATTTTGTTATGACTACATTGACTCATGGGAAAAGTTAAGTGAAACGTGTTTACCTCCAAAAGAGGTATTCTTTAAAAATTAAGTCAAGAAGATGTTAGTCAAGAAGACTATGAACATTCCAAAAATGTCTGGAATCAGTTCAACATTAAAACTCTAGGGGAATATAGTGACTTCTACCTAACTTCAGATGTACTCTTTCTTGCAGACAGCTTTGAAACGTTTAGAAACAAAACACTAGAAACACACCGAGTGGATGCTGCACACTTTTTTACTTCGCCTGGTTTAAGTTTCGAGGCAATGCTCCTTTACACAGGAATTGAACACAGATTCTTTTAATCGAGTCTGGAATACGTGGAGGCATATGCCAGGTGTCTCATCGGTATGCTGAAGCTAGCAATAAATACATGGAAACCTATGATTCTGAGAAACCATCGCAGTTTATTACCTATGATGATGCCAACAACCAATACGGGTGGGCTATGAGCCACTCTCTTCCTTATGGCGGATTTCAGTGGGTTTCTCCAGATACCGTTGATCTAGAAAAACTAAAGGAAGACGATCCTGTGGGATACATTCTAGACGTTGATGTTGATTACCCATCTGTCCTTCATGATCTACACAACGATTTACCTTTCGTACCAGAGTGTACACAACCTAAGTGTTCGTCTCTGAAAAAACTAATTCCTCATCTTGGAAATCGAAGGCGATATGTTGTTCACTACATGGCATTAAAACAGGCTTTAGATCATGGAATAAAATTGATAAAAATTCTTCGTGTGTTAAAGTTTAAGCAAAGACCTTGGTTAGAGGCATACGTGGATTTTAATAACAACCTTCGAAAACAAGCCAAAAATGATTTTGAGAAAAATCTGTACAAATTATTCAACAATGCCATTTTTGGAAAAAACAATGGAAAATATCCGTAAAAGAATAGACATACGTCTTGTTACCGACAGCAAAAAGGCAGAAAAGCTAATATCAAAGCCGATATTTATTGACAGAACAATTTATGGTCCTAACCTAGCTGCTTTCCACATGGCTAAACGTAACATTGTATTCAATAAGCCTATATATATTGGAATGTGTATACTGGATACTTCAAAAACTCTAATGTGTTCCCACCACTATTATGTCCTGCTACCCTATTATGGAATGAACAATCTTAAACTCATGTATATGGATACCGACTCGTTCATTTATTTGGTTAACACCCAAGATGTACATGAAGACAAGTTGGATTTCCTAGAACACCTGGACACATCAGATTATCCTACTAATCACATATTGTACAATACCCAAGGGGTATGCACCCCTTAGAGATCATCCCCCCCATCATCTGTCTAAATCTCATAAAAGGCAACCCTTTAAAAGCCTACCCAATATCCATCAATACTATAAGGGCAGCTGGCTACTCCATAAAGCAGCTCAACCCTTGCGTAATTATGACACACAGCGACATACTACAAACTGGTTCAACTATGCCACAACGCGCTGACAGAACAGAGGCTAAAGGTATAAAAGGTGCCTTAAGTGGGTCACGAGAATCTCTCCATCACCAGTGCTTCGACGAGACAGCCGGAGGCTAACGACAGTGTCAACCGAGGTGAGTCAGTCAGTCAGTGTTCAGAATCCTACTTTTGTAACCTAACACCCACAGTTTGTACTCACATTATAACATCACAAGATCCCTTAAAAGGGACTAACAGTTACTCATTGCTGACCAATAAACACTTGGTCAGTCTCTTACACTTGCATTACTGATCTACACTCTTCTTCACGTCCCCACGTCCTTCCTTACTCCCGTCACGGTCAGACGTGACACACCGTAGTAATAACGCCAACTCAGACGTCCTTGTATTCCTCACAGCGGCTCGCGTGCTCAAAGGAAGCGCGTGCCGAACCGCTGACACTAGCAAGGTGATTATATAATAAGTAGCCGGCTGGGCGACTAGTACACCGACCCGCGTGCTAAGGCTACATCCCTTAAACCACATTTACAGTCTTTATAGGAACGCCCCCTAGTTCCTAGCACACCACAACACACTACACTGGTCAGCTTGCCCTGTCAAGGGGAGCTACCCTCCTTTAGGCACAAACTCATAAATTAGTACAGCAACTCTCCCTTTTAGATCCACCCCCAAATAAGGGATCTAAAACACTGGTGGAGGCGGGGTACTACGCATAGAGAAAAGGGACTCAATCAACGAGCCCTCGTAGTTAAAACGACCCCTTCCGTACCGCAAAAAAAAAAGCCAAGCAAATAGTGAGAAAATTTTTCCCCCAGACAGAAAGCACCATATTTTTTTTTGGTGCTCTAAACTAGCTACACAAGGGAAAGGCTTGATAAACCAACCCCCTAGCCCCATACAGAACCAGAGAGATATAGGAATACACTGGCAAACACGCACAGTTTTTTTTTTCTCTCTATTGTTACTTTAGGCCCATACACTTCAGGCAGAATGGCACCTCATGAAGAGATTGCAAGCCATGAAGGTAATAGGGGTATGCCAATATTAGTAGCATTATTGGCTAGATGCCAAAGGCACATACAGATCAGGCAAACACAAATACGGACACTCAAAACAGAAAATCGGGACAATACAGGGCAAACAGCCATACACTCCGTCAGAGGGTAGGACAGCGCGATTAAGATGCGCACATAAGCACTTGCAAACAGGCCATATGCCTCAATAGGCAGTACACCCAAATTTGGGACGAATACCGTGAACTACAAGCCAATAAGGCCATTTTTGAGTTCATGGTAGGGCCATCAGCCCACCCGAGAGAGGACATAAGCGTGGATACGCTGACTCGACAATTTGCGAGGATGTCCCTCTCGCCACGTACTGCCACAGAATGGAAGGAGTTCACCGTGGCCACAGTCAAGAAGACGGTCAGGTTAGGCTCCAACATACTAAAGAATACATCCTACACAGACACACGTCCTCCAGCTCCGGATCGGAAGGCAATTTTGCCAAGCCGAGGGGAAGAGCCTAGAACAATCCCCTCGGACCGGATGAACGAGAGGGAGTTGAAGCCAGGACCTTCAATCACACATAATACGACAGAGGGACAACAGGAGGTAACCTCGTCATGGGCTGACGACGTAGAGCCTGACCTACCACATATAAAGCCTACATACACTCACACAGATAGGCTAACACAGTGGCAGGAGTCTGCCGTGGCCACGGGCCAGAAAGCAGACAGGCTACACGACACCACATTGGCAGGACAAAAACAGGCACTTAAGCGGCCCTCACCGCCAGTTCAAAGGGCAAGTTTGCCAGAACGGAGGCGAACACCGGCATTATTCCCTCAGGATGCACGGTACACGCACATACAGATTAAACAGGCATTACCATACAATACACGGGGATTAGGAAAGGTATTATTACCCACCCCACAAAACCTCGCAGTCAAACATACATACACTCCCGCAAAATCTGCTAAGATAGCGCCAAGCGCAATAACGCCCTTAAATACAGGTACACTTAGACCTAGAAACACGCGCTACGGTGGAAGTAGGGCAAGGCTTACTTTGCTAGAAATTCCGCCGGAAAACAGCAAAGAAACACCTCAATGGATTTCAGAGGCCTATAATATCGTAACAGGGCAAAACCCTTCACCTTTCTGAGCACTGAAGCTCGAAAGACGATAACGACTTCCACCAAGGCCAAAGAAATAAAATAACATCACTTCCCCCATCATAAATGGCCACACAAGTTCTTTCACGCGGGAGATATCAGAAAATAGACCGACAATTACATAGTAAACATAAACTGCGCATTTTTTTTTCTTTCTCGTATTTTATGTATATACAGGGCAACATGGCCAAATTAGAAGTGAGTAATTTTAAATCCTTCTGTGTTTTTTTTTGGGAACCATGGCATCTTTCTATTAGGCCATCACTAAGCCAAGTGAAAGCCCATCAGGCTTAAGGCCGGAAAGAGATATTTTGAACACAACTTAGGCATAAAATCACAGCATAGAGCTTAAGGGAGTCTTTCTAAGTAGAAATGACTAGACGTTCTACGTTATGGTTCCACAGTTTGACAGATTCTCTTGTTGCGGGCGAAAACCGTAAGCATGGCAAGAATTAAGAATCTCAAACTAGTTTCAAAAAAAAAAAAATTTGGGAGGTGTGCTTTAACCAACTAAAAAGCCCAATTGCACACCGGGATGAGACACTGTCATTTTGGTGAGTTACAATTACTTTGATAGGCAGGTTTGACTCCCACAGTGCACTGGCTTTGCTCGTGACGTGGATACAAGGGTATCAGTTACGTCTGGCAATGGCCTTCCTAAGGTGTACTAGACAGTGTCGGTAGATTCCCCTGAGACGTAACCAGATTACGGTAGTACTCACGTTACCAAATTGGTAAATACTACACTCAGGTCCCAATCACCATTTTTTTTCAAAAACATAGTGCTCACGACATAATTTTTAGAGACTAACGCCACTTACTATTATTTTCTTTCAATGTGCTCTCTTAATTCAGAGCGGGGCATAAATAATTTTTTTTTCTCTCACACATTTAGCCCAAGAAAGAAAAATGGCCAAATAAACTATATATATATTTTATACATAGGTATACATAACACAACACTCGGGGACACAAGTGTAGTCAATGGAAGGTTCTTTTGCAGACGGCCAATGCATATGAGATTTCCGAAGTGAAATGCCATGGCCTGTGGTTTGGATTCCAAGTAGAACGGAAATCCCGTGGCACACGATCTCCAGAAATGGTCACGTTAAACCACAAAATTCCCCTCTTGCCTTTTTATAATGCGAAGAGCACTAACAGAAAAGCAGGCTGATTAAGAACACATGTTCGGATACACAGCGTTATCGGAACAAATAAACAAGCGAGCGCGCAAGACATTGCAACCCGACACCCTCATACTCAGCAGTAAAGCAGACCTCCGTGATAAACTGCGAGCCTTACAGACGACAGTTCCCAAAGCACACTGCACGGAATCATTCATAGCCAACCTAAGAACCCTATATCTTCAAAATTTACACTACGAGGAGAGGGCAAAAATAAGCAAACTCCTCGCAGGAAGGTATACTAGGGGTTGCGCATAGAAAAACACACAGCCCATTTGCCATAGTGTAGGCGGCACAGAAATGGCCACCAAATCTTTACAGACAACCGGCTTCGAACCCATGTCCACACACAAAAACCTCGTACCGAAAACTAACTAAACAACGGTATTTTCGGTACGAGAAACACAAACAAAATACAGGCAGAATGCCCGCAGAACATGAACAACGCAGACATATAACACAGAGAATTACATAGAACACGGGTTCGAACCCCAGAGAAATTTGCACGCCAGGGAAAAACAAGCAGACGGCCTTCCAATCACACCAAAATTGGCCCATATAACGGCTTAGACAGATAATACTACATTCCTGCGGCCAAATGACAGGCATAAAATTCCAGAAATACACTTGACAGGGAAAATGGACTTTCCAGACAGAGACATATAAATTTCGTAAGACAACGGTCTTACGGAATAATGGCCACACAACGGCAATAGTAGCAGGGCGGATTACCACATCGGGCCGCCAGGAATTGAACACAATGACCACACTGGCATACGTGCAGAAAAACACGCAACAGTGGTTAACCTACATAAAATCCCGGCCTGAAGTTACACACACAAACTGATGACTTGCAGACTTAGCCACTTTGCAACACTGTCGATGACAAAACGCGATTGTGTAGTGGCAGTGACCATGAATAAACAAATGCAGAACAATCATAACACTATACATTTTTCAACACTGCGAAAGCATTTATCAACAAGCAGACGTCACAGACCAAAACTTGTCGCAGGCCCAGAGTAGCACGTTCGTAAAGACGTTGGCAGGCCACGGGCGCTTCCTACCCATACACAATATACACAGTAGGACTTGGCCCTACAGCAGACCAGGCGTCCGCGTGGTGTAGCGGAGCGTAGTCACACACACACACACAAACGCGCTCACCAATCAGGGGCGAACATAGGGACTTTGAGGAAACGGGACCTCCCCTTAACAACTTCTTTTTGCGACCCTAGTCCCGAAACAAATCATTCCAGGCGACTAGGACTTAGCCCTATAACGGACCAGAGTAGGTCGTGAAGCTTCGCTATCCCAAAGCGCGGATAGAAAACCAACATGGACCAAGGGAGGATGACAAGAGAACATGCTAACAGCGTCCCACTCTACTCCCTTCCCATAACCTTCTCAAGCCTGACATAAACAACGCAAACACATCTACACGACCATAAACAGCTACACTACACTACAAAGTATACATAAGGGTTGGTAAACTTCATGTGTTTACAGAAAGGGCATGCTACGCCCTGAGCCCCACCGCTATCACCTGAATGAGAGGGGTGCATCGGCCAACAACAACTAAGCGTAATGCACATCTCCATCTGAGAGATGAGGCCATAAGTAATAAATACTAACCATTTTTTTTTAAATTTAAATCATCCCGCATGAGAGGGAAATATATTAGTATTATGCCTCAACCTACACCTATCCATACATGAGTGCAAACGCCTCATATCCAGACGCATGCATGTATATCCCATCCATTCACCAGGGGATATTGATATCAGACCGGCATGGATTTTTATTTTATTTTTTGCAACCCCGGGAATTACCTGCCCCGTTCCACTCACTGTAGGAGCATCCCAGCACAAAAACCGGTTCCAGGCCGCCACTAACGCGGAATTCGGAAGTGCGCAACCTCCTCCTGCCCTGCTTTAACCCACTCTACAGATAACTACCCCCAGATCACAATAACAGGGTACCTGACGCCACAGACCCTACTAACACCTCCATCAAGGTTAAAAAAGAGCATTATCGCTGGAGAAGCTGATATAGCACAGGTAGCCTAAAGTAGTCTACGTATGTAGAGGTTTTACCAGCCCACCACACTGGAAGTATTTTACATTTGACACTTTTTACACAGGTTACACCTATATTAAAAAAAAAAAAAAAAAAAGGGAATCTGAAACACCCTGGCTGATGATACCGGCGTTAGCCAAAGGTCAAAAGCACAACACTAGGGGCAGAACTGGGGTAGGTAATGACAACCCTTACCCCAGTTGGCTCGACAAATCAAATTACTGACGACTAGACCAAATAGACGAACCACGTAAGGTCAAAGCATTCGCGGCCTGGTCGGGCAAGCTCTGGAATCCTAGGTGCGCATAAACCGCCCCTGGGAGGAAGGGATGCTAAACCCACTTTGAGCCACGGTCGTCGAAGCCAAGACCTGCAGGGAGACTTTCTGAGAATGGCGGGAGAAATAGCTCACTCCGCGTCGGCCTCGGGAGCTATCCCTAGAGACGACCATATTATGACTAGACTGTTAGTTAAATCTACGTAAGTAGGACTTCCATGGCGGGGAGTCAGACTCCTATTCGTCAGGAGTGAAGCAGGATCCAAGGGTTCAGCAGGACCAATCCTAGATCCGACAAGTCCTTACCCCGCGAGGTGAAGGTGAAGACCACGACGGTAATCAATAATGCAGAATGAAATATGAATATATATATATGGAATGTACGCGCTCATTCGGTCCTGCGCCCACGTAAATGGACGACAACGGGTCGCCAGAGTTCTTAAATGAGTAGCATAGCGGGCACTCAAAAGGGTTCAGTGGGCCAACCCAGCAATGCCGATTAAGGCGAAGAGGACTCCCCGGACGCTTTCTTCCCGGAGGATATTATGCCATGGGACCACACTGTCCAATGCCCACATAAATGACGACGCATCGGGCAGTCAGAGGGCATTAAGAGATGGGGCATTGCGCGCCCCTCACAGGAGCCAAGTGGGCGGCTCACCTACGTCGAATAGGAACAGCACCCGGTTATGAACACGAAAGTTACAGCGGGCGGAACGATTAGCTTAGTGGCACCGTAAGCCGCCCGCGGATAGATTAATCCTAGTAATAGACGTCGACACTAGACTTAAGGGGACGGAATCTAGCGACCCTAGAGACAACCGGTGTTTCTGGGGCTCGTGCGGGTGGTGATCTGGGGATTTAATTGCCCCAGGCGATCGTCCTAGGCCAAATTTAGTTATAGACGGTTGCATTTGACACGCAACCTAGGATTAAGCAAATTTAATGAACACTGTTGCAATTCAGCACAGCATCTTTCGGCAATAGATTAAGGCAACCCTCTCGGCTTAGATGTAGTTTTTTTTTTATATATACCATAAGTAGAATAAGTAGTATAAGAGAACGCCGTTCGGCGCCTGATGACCCACAAATCCGTCATCAGGGTAAGTCCGATAACTCATGATAAGTTATTATAATGTAGCATAGTCTTATATTTAAGACAATTTTTTTTTTACATATATTGAGGTAAAATTTCGGCGCCTGGCGGCCCAAATTCGTTGCCAGGGTAAGCCCAATACTACAACACATTAGGAAATGACGTCACGGCACCATATAGGGTAAGCCCGGCCATATATCGAGTAATAATAAACATGCCATTCTTTTCACAGGTAAAAAGGGGCTTCAGACTGTGGCAACGCTGCCACAGGAAGCGGCATATGGAATAGGGAATTTCAATGTTTTGTTAACCTCTCCATTTTTTTTTGCAGGCATTGTCACCTAGAATATGACACGTGTAATTATGATTTTGCTGCCAGATAGCAGCAACATGCTATTTAATGCCCCCTTATTGTAGTATTATACCTGTGCATACTAACCTCCATTTAACATTCATTCTCACTTACACACTCACTACATTTTTTTTACAGCTACACGTCAATAATCTGCACAGCGGGAATGATGCCTGTGGGGCATCAAGCTTGCTGGCAGATCTGCATAAAACAAAAACACTTGAAGCGTCAAAATGCGACGCAGCTTACGGCGATGAGGGCGCAACCGGCATGTGGCGGCGACCCTCATGGCCAAGTGTGCAAGCATTCACCCACAGAGGATGCTTCACAGACTATGTATTAAGAATACACTGCAAGCGGTACGACCACTCAACCGTGCCAAGAGGTGGCCGTATAGGATCAGCCGTGATACGGCAAGCGTACGTACAAACAGGTAGCGTGCACGCGAGGATCCAAACAAAAACTAGAATTATAAGGGTTTAGCGCGCTTAAGTAGACATAAGGTTATTGTAGTTCATAATTTTAAAGAGTAAACTACATACATATTCATGCGCCCACGGGCAATTATTCCAATTGAAATTCCTAAATGTCAGCATCGCAACATGATACATTAAACTCTATATATATTTTTGTCTGTTTATCAAGTTCACGTGTACACGATGTCTATATTTTTGTTTTGTTTTGTTTCGTTTGCTAAGGTAACACGTAACCAATGTCTGTGAATTGTTTTCTTTCATTTTTCTCTCTTCTAACTTCCCCATTTGTCAGGGTGTTCCGTTTTATCCCACACCAATAAATACATTTTAAATATTTCCTTTAAATTATACCCTGGAACACCCATTTTTTTCTATTCTCTCCTATCTTCTTTATTGCAGGGAGCACTTTTTCCCCAAGATAGGGCGGACGACGCAATCATCCGTTCGGCCCTGGGTTTTTCCTCCCTGCACAACTATGTAACCATGTATAACCATGTTTTTTTTTTTTCTTTTTTATGCCGACAACGGCAATGGCGATTGTGCCTCAATAGCAATTATTTTCTTTATTCAACAATGTTAATGCACATTTCACCATGCAATGTAAAATTTATATACATATATATCTATGTACACCCCATAACCCTCCCCTCTGAACACGGGCTGACCGCACACCTACACTTCTGCACGACGACACCCGTTCCATACGACGACGCTTACGACGCCACCACCAGAAGAGACGAGGGGGATTCAAAAACTACTACGACAACATCCCAACCCCAAGTGCCCTTCCCGGTCGCGAGGACGCGACCAAATGGAGGAAGAGGCTTGTACAATACCCAAGGGGTATGCACCCCTTAGAGATCATCCCCCCCATCATCTGTCTAAATCTCATAAAAGGCAACCCTTTAAAAGCCTACCCAATATCCATCAATACTATAAGGGCAGCTGGCTACTCCATAAAGCAGCTCAACCCTTGCGTAATTATGACACACAGCGACATACTACAAACTGGTTCAACTATGCCACAACGCGCTGACAGAACAGAGGCTAAAGGTATAAAAGGTGCCTTAAGTGGGTCACGAGAATCTCTCCATCACCAGTGCTTCGACGAGACAGCCGGAGGCTAACGACAGTGTCAACCGAGGTGAGTCAGTCAGTCAGTGTTCAGAATCCTACTTTTGTAACCTAACACCCACAGTTTGTACTCACATTATAACATCACAAGATCCCTTAAAAGGGACTAACAGTTACTCATTGCTGACCAATAAACACTTGGTCAGTCTCTTACACTTGCATTACTGATCTACACTCTTCTTCACGTCCCCACGTCCTTCCTTACTCCCGTCACGGTCAGACGTGACACACCGTAGTAATAACGCCAACTCAGACGTCCTTGTATTCCTCACAGCGGCTCGCGTGCTCAAAGGAAGCGCGTGCCGAACCGCTGACACTAGCAAGGTGATTATATAATAAGTAGCCGGCTGGGCGACTAGTACACCGACCCGCGTGCTAAGGCTACATCCCTTAAACCACATTTACAGTCTTTATAGGAACGCCCCCTAGTTCCTAGCACACCACAACACACTACACTGGTCAGCTTGCCCTGTCAAGGGGAGCTACCCTCCTTTAGGCACAAACTCATAAATTAGTACAGCAACTCTCCCTTTTAGATCCACCCCCAAATAAGGGATCTAAAACAATATGTTACTCTACATCAAACAAGAAAACGTTGGGGATTTTTAAGACGAGGTTTGTGGACAAATTATAAAAGCAATTGTTGGACTTAGAGCTAAAATGTACGCTTTAGACGTAAAATTTACCATTTAATTGTAAAGAAATCAAAAAGATTAACGGTATTAACAGAGGTGTTGTCAAAAATTGTATAAGCTTTCAAGATTATAAGGATTGTGTCATGAACAACAATGTAAAAAGAATACCAATGAACATTATCGCTTCTAAACAACATGACATATCATCTATAAGACTAAACAAAATTGCTTTGTGTCCTGGTGATGATAAAAGAGTGATTGATGCAAATGGTATAGGTACATATGCCTATGGTTATTACTCAATCATTGACCATGCCTAAAGAGTTAAGTTTTGAATATCAAAATCCTCTGCATGAGTCTAGCAAATACATAAAACAAATCAATTTAAAAAATTAAAACAATAGCACTACAAAAATAGAAAAACACAAAAGGAAAAAAATGGTATTCATAATCAAACAAAAATAAAATAGAAAACAAAATAAAAACAACTGTACAATTTATAACAAAAAAGAATATATATAAAAATGTATTATGTGTAAATAGTGTACATGTATTTAAAATAAAAAATATTGTATGGACACTGCTTGTACATTTTTAATTACTACCCACCTCTCTCCACTCCTAATGCAAAATGAACATGTAAAACACAAATTGGAAAATCCATGTTTCCATATTGACAAAATAGAAAAAACATTAAACTGAAATTTTAAAAACTGTAAAAGGGAATTTGGTAAATTGACAAATGTGTAAACAACAAATTGGGAAATCCATGTTTCTATATCATGAAATTGAAAAATTTTAAACTGACATTTTAAAAACTGTAAATGGGAAATTGTGAAATTGATAAATGTGTAAACAACAAAATGCAAAATCCATGTTTCCATATTATGAAATTGAAAAACTTAGTTACATTTAAAAAAACTGAAAATGGGAAATTGGAAAATTGACAAATGTGTAAACAACAAAATGAAAAAAAAAAACGGTTGGGGTAGTGATCATGTTGTACAGTAGCCTATAAGACTAGCATGAGGATAGTTGCATGTACCCTTATATACTTTGTGTATGTGCATTAGCCTTTGGATTAGCTTAAGTTAGGTTTGGTAAAGTTAGTTTTGGTGAGGTTAGGTATGTGACCTTGTAGTTTACTCTTTTCGGAAAATGTAAAATGTAAAATCTAAAATCAAAAAATCTTAAATTTTAAAAGTAAAATCTAAAAAAAAACTTAAATCTAAAATACAAAAAAAATCAAAAATGTAAAATCTGAAAAATGTATAATGAAAAAATCAAATATCTAAAATGTTAAAATGTAAAATGTTAAAATGTAAAATCTTAAATATTAAAATGAGGTTTCTGTGGGTTAGGTTAGGTTATAACTAAGTTTATTATTTGTGCTCTCCCATTTGCTCTTACTTTTTTGCTCACACTTTTTGCTCCCCACCTTTTTGCTCCCACTTTTTTGCTCCCACATTTTGCTCTTAATTTGTGCTCCCATATTTGCTCCCTCTTTGAAGTTAGGTTATGTTAGGTTAGGTTAGGTTAGGTGTGGTTAGGTTATAACTAAGTTTAATATTTGTGCTCTCACATTTGCTCTCAATTTTTGCTCGCAATTTTTTTTTTTTTTTTTTTTGCTCGCACTTTTAATTTAAGTTAGGTTAGGTTAGGTTTGGTTAGGTTCGGTGAAGATTGGTTAGGCAGAATGGCCGAGGTATGAAACAAAACTCCAGCTCCTGTCAGTTTTGCCTCACAAGGCTGAGTGTACCCCGTTCCACTCCCGAGACCAGAAATTAAATTTCTTGGCAGAGCCAGGAATCGAACCCAGGCCTTCGCAGTAACAGCCAAGAATGCTAGCCACTACACCAAGAGGTTGACAATATAAAGGTGGTCTTGACTGCACATGATCAATCAATAATTACCTAATAATAATAATAATAATAATAATAATGATAATAATAATCCATATTCCATTTAGGAACTACACGGCCGACCTCTCCCTGTGACGTCATTCACGGTCTCAGGGCGCGGCGGCCATCTTGCCCATTGGCCACTGCGCCAGCTCTGACTGACCCCTCCATAAGAATAAAATAGTGCTGGTTGCACGAGGCGGCCATCTTGCCCATTAGCCCCTGCGCCAGAACCGCCTTATATTACCTACAGACAACATATTTTGCCTTGGTCTATTCTGCAGCAGAATACTGCTCTGGTGTCTGGCTTAATAGTGCTCACACACAGCTAGTAGATTCACAACTTCGCCAAACCATGGGGATCATAACTGGTACACCTCGTGCTACACCGATCAAATGGTTACCGGTACTCAGCAATATAGTACCTCCAAATATCAGGAGACAGAAGGCCCTTTTTCAGCTGTGGACTAGAATGTTGAAGAATGATCATCTACCTGTTCATGAGGATATCAGACAGAAATGCACACGCCTTAAGTCGCGTCAGCCTGCTTGGAAGACGGCTGTGAAGTTAACATCCAGCTCCTTCAACTCCACTTCTAAGTGGTCAATTGAGTGGTCTTTATCCCCACCTCGTGCAATAGTGGACATTAATAATCCATCTACAAAACTGGCACGCTGCACCTGGAGCAGACTAAATCGCATGAGATGTGGAGTAGGTAGAACAGCATCTACTTTACACACATGGGGCTGGTCAGTTTCCCCCCATTGTGACTGTGGGGAGGTTCGCCATACAATGAAATATGTAGTGCAGGAATGCCCACTCCGTGCTTTCTCTGGCACCATGGAAGACCTCAACTCAGCAACACCGGAAGCAGTGAAGTGGGTAGCGGAATTGGACATTCACATCTATTGAAACGTACATCACTCACACTCAATGTTTACAATTGAACTGTCGAAGTTGTCAGGTAGATAGTGATGTATAAATATATTGTTTTATTCCTGCTATTTTTACTCTCAAGCTTCGTAAATTGCTTTGTATATACATGATAATTTGTATTTACTCTGAGCTTATCTTCCACTGGATATGTAAATAGTTTATAGGTTGTTTTCATCATACGCTAAATATATAAATAAAACATTTTAAGAACATGACAAATATGACAGTGAAAATCGTTGTTCCGAGTATTAATAAAAAATATCAAACATAAAATCGATTATTCCTGAAAAGGATTTTGAGAAAACTAAACATTTTTGACCGGGTAGGCTTTTTCTGGATTTTTATTTTATGTTACATCGCTTCAATTGTATCTTGAATTACATAAAATAAACAAACGCGCATTTAGTTTTAATTTTGTTGTCGTTGTCGACTTACTTAAACTTTTCACTGCTACATAGTTTGCTGGCCTCAAACAACCTCAACTTACCTCCGGTGCTACGTATTTTACGCCTCTTCGTTTCGTCTGAATTATTGTCACGTTTATTTTTTTATTCAAACATTCATTGTTTCTATTGAAATTTCACATCTACCATTGTAAATAATACCGAAATAATTTTATTTAGCGTAAATTCGATTCAAGAATATAATGAATCGGATAGATTATAAACGTTCAAAATCATTGGAGAAATTTACTTTCATCAATTTAAATGGTTGTGTTATTTATCTAAATAAGTGAATTGTTTAATAATCTAAATAAATGTATAAATTGTTTTTTTGCAAGTACATAAATTAATTAGTCATATTTGTTTAGTGGGCTACAAATAATGGACAAGAAAAAGAAAAGAAAAAAAAGTGGACATGAACTTCGTCAAGAAAAGAAAAATAAACTTCTACTCGAGTCTGCAAAATCATGTTCAAAATTAACAACTTGGTTTAAAAAACCTGACGGCCCATCCGAAGATGAATATCTTGAATCACATACACAAAACATGACGTTTGGGGAAGCAAAATTCGTTAGCTTGTCTTCACTATCAAACTCATCAAATCTTGATTGTTCCAAAACGACAGAGTATCAACAGACGGCCTCGTCGACGATGAATCAGTTTTCCGATTCCAGTTCTGATAAATTTCGAGGATTCAAAGTAGTAAAAAATGCACAAATTCAAGAGGAAGAGCTGATTAACCTTAGCCCTCGTAACCTAGAAGAACCTTCATTCGACACAGGAATTTCTGCTCGAGGATGTAATCCTACAGTAGGAGAATCTCAAGAATTTACAATGAATCACATCAAAAAAACAAGCGAAAGAGATTTATCGGCATATTTTGATTATCATCCAATTCAACCTGATAAAAGAGAGTTGCCTTCAAGAAAACCTTTATACATTGTAAAACGAAACGATGGAGTAGCCCTTCAGAGATATTGGATTTCATATGAAGAAAATTCAAAAAAAGTTTTGTTTTATTTGTATTGTTTACAGCAGCAACTCCAATTCAGCCTTTTTTACAGGGTTTGAAGACTGGAAACATGGAGAGTTAATGAACATGAAATGTCTAAAGCTCATTTTAAATCTGTCGAGGCTTTTATGCTACCCAAACGTAAGAGAAGTACTCGTGACCTTATTTTTTGTGATGAACTAAAGAGGAAACATGAAGTTTTAGAAAGGATGTGTGTGGCCTCCGGAGAGGCCGAGTGCAGATCTTTTTAGTTGACGCCCGTGGGCGATCTGCGCGTCGTAATGAGCATGATTATGTGATGATGAAGACGTCACATACACCCAATCCCTGAGCCACGGGAATTAACCCCAAGAGATGAATATCCCTCATGGCTCGGCCAGGAATCGAACCCGGGGCACTTAGGGCCAAAGCCTAGCGCGCTAACCATTTAGCCACGGAGCTGGACTTTAGAAAGGAGACTTGTGGTGACGATTGTAATAGATGTCTTGAAGCTTATAAGAAAGTAAGGATTGGCTTTTCGTGCATCAAAGGAAGCTGCCTCCTCTCTTAAAGATGTCACAATAAACCATGGCAACTTCTTAGAAATTATTCTATTAATGTCCAAGTATGATCCACGGTTAGAGAAACACTTGAAAAAGGCTATCGGAGAAAGTGATATGCACATGTCTAAAAGGTCAGGTAAAAACTGACGTGGAACATGTAGGAAAAAGCAAAAACAAAAAGGTGGGCAGAGGAAGTACCGTGACATTTCTAAGTAACAACACAGTAGCAAAAATAATGACCTGCATGACAAAAGAAATAAAATCTGTCGAGCCAAATTAAATCAAATCAGCCGGCAAATACTCAGTTTTGATGGGCACGACAGTAGACATATGTAGCAACGATCGAAGTGCTATAGTAGCCAGGTATGTTAAAGGACATGAAGTATGCGAGAGATTACTGGCATTAAAAAGTGTGGTTTCTACTACAGGAGAGTCATTATTTGACACTCTCTCTGGAGCATTGACAGACCTTGAAATACCTTTGAGTGATTGCGTCGCATATGCGTTTGATGGCGCGTCTAACATGAGCGGCCAGTATAATGGTTTGACTGCACACAAGGCCAGCAAAATCCCAAATCACATTCACACGTGGTGCTACGCACACGTTTTAAATCTTATAATATCTGATACAGCTCAGTGCCTCGCTGCATCAATCTCATTTTTCAGCATAATGCAAGAGACCCAGGTTGTTTTAAAGGATTCAATTAATAGTTGTTGTTGTTGTTTGAGTCTTCAGTCGTTTGACTGGTTTGATGCAGCTCTCCATGCCTCCCTGTCCTGAGCTAATCGTTTCATCTCTACATAGCTACCACACCCTACATCCGAGGCAATCTGTTTAACATATTCTAACCTTGGTCTACCCCTACAGTTCTTGTCCTCGACCCTTCCTTCCATAACTAAGCTTGCTATTCCTGGGTGGCTTAGTATGTGTCCTACCAACCTATCTCTTCTCTTCATTAGCAGTCGCCAGAAACATCTCTCCTCTCCCACTCGCCTTAATACCTCTTCGTTTGTAACCCTATCTACCCAAGGATCATGTAAGTATAAGAGATTCGTCACTTTTGGTTATAGAATTTCCGAGAGAGAACACCGCCTGAGGCTATGGATTGTACTGCCAAGTCTGGCAACATAAAAAGTAAAAAGCCATATGAATGTAGCCTTTATTACACGTAAATGAACAGTATGTTCTGCGACGAGTTATTGATGAAAATAACTCAAACATAACTGCGCCTTTCGCTAGGTGCTGAAATATACGTCCAGATAGGAAAAGAATACATTTTGATATATATCAATGTTGGCAATGGATTTGTCACGAAAGACACAGTTATGCCGTTCTAGAGCTTAATTCACCTCTAGGCTAATTAAAAAAATGCTCTCATACTCTACAGAATAGTTGGGGATATTCGATGAATATAAAGAAAATCGTCCAAATGCACACACTACATTGCCATAACCTCACTTTTTGCCTAGCATGCCCGCAACCACCCACCCCTCCCCGTAGCCCTAAACCACAAATTTTATTGCAATGCAAAGGAGAATGGGTAAGAAAACAAACAAGAGATGAAATGCACACATTTATTCTCTATATATTTATTTATTTATTCGAGAGTAGTCCATATTGCCCACTAGTTTTTCACATGGTCAACACCAGGAAGATGCAAATTGCCGTATTGTTCTTACTATCATTATAATTCTTACATCCCAGTGATTGGCAATTTTTCCTCCCTTGCAGTGGCATGATTGACTCTCAATTCAATTAAAATAAACAATCAAAATACTGAACAAATCAAACCAACCAACAACACCATGAGGAATATCAATCAAAACAGACTATTCCCGCTTCCGCCAGTCGGTTTGATGTGAACGTTCATGAGTGCCAACTACGGAACCTTAGTGCTAAAATTAATTCTTCATTGGTTGGCAGAACAACCAGTACAGGGCCTTACCCCGACCCACGCGCTCCCTATGAACTGTCATCCCCCTGCTATCTACCTATCTGATCTTCATCATTCTCCTGTAACACCACATTTCAAATGCCTCAATTCTCCTCTTTTCTGCTGCACCAATAGTCCAAGTTTCACTTCCATAGAGCGCCACACTCCAGACAAAGGCTTTCAAAAATGACTTCCTAATACCTAAATCTATATTCGATGTCAACAGATTCCTTTTTTGTAGAAAGGCTTTCCTTGCCTGAGCCAACCTACTTTTTATATCCTCTTAGCTTCGTCCATCACTGGTTATTCTGCTTCCTAAGTAACAGAAGTCTCCTACTTCCTTCAGCTTTTCACCTGCCAATTTGATCTCCATAGAGGTTTCTGATTTATTTCGGCTGCATTCCAGTATTTTTGTTTTACATTTATTAATTTTCATCATGAAGTCCTTCCGTAAGACGGAATCCATACCATTCAAAAACTCATTCACATCCTCAGGCTTGTCGGCCAAGATGACGATGTCATCAGCAAATCTCAGAGTTGAAATTACTTCTCCTTGAATCTTCACTCCCACTTTAAATTTTTCTCCAATTTCCTTCGTTGCTTGTTCAATGTAAAGATTGAAAAGTATGGGTGATAAGTTGCAGCCTTGCCTTACACCTTTCTGAATACCAGCTTCTCTCTCATATCCTTCAGCTCGAATGACTGCTGTCTGGTTTCTGTATAGATTGTATATCACCCTCCTATCCCTGTACTTTATATTCCAATCGTTTTCAAAATGTCAAACAATTTAGTCCAATCAACGTTATCAAAAGCCTTTTCTAAGTCTACAAATGCCATGAACGTTCTCTTATCTTTCCTTATTCAACCTTCCAAAATCAGCCTAAGACTTAGTACAGCTTCCCTTGTTCCTACATTTCTCCTGAAACCAAACTGGTCTTCACCCAACTCCGTTTCGATCTGGCTTTCAATCCTCTTGTAAATTATTCTAGAATGGATCTTTGAAGCATGAGTAATCAAGCTGATTGTACGGTAATCTTCACATCTGTCAGCTCCCACTTTCTTTGGTATAGGGATGATAACATTCTTCTTGAAATCAGGGGGTACCTCACCTGTCTCATAAATCCTACACACCAAGTGAAATAACCTGCTCAGACCTTCATCTCCTATGCAGCGTAGCAACTCAATCGGTATATCATCTATGCCCGGTGCTTTGTTCCTGCCACAGTCCTCTAATGCTCTGTCAAATTCTGATCTCAATATTAAATCTCCTTTTGCATCCTCATCAATTTCCTCCTCCCTTTCCATTACATGATTCTCAATCTCCTTTCCCTTATACAACCACTCTATGTAAGCTTTCCATCTCTCAACCTTTTCTTCCCTATCTGTTAGAGGCTTTCCATTTGTGTCCCTAATATTACAGCACTTAGTCTTCTTTTCCCCAAAAGTATTCTTAATCCTTCGATAAGCTGTGTCTACTTTTCCTAATTTCAGACACTTTTCTATACCTGCACATTTCTCTTTCAACCATTCTTCTTTCGCTTCCTTGCACTTCTTGTTAACCTCATTTCTCAGACGTCTGTATTCTGCTTTCCCCTCTTCATCTCTTAGATTCTTGTGTTCCCGCCTTTCATCCATCAATTCTAGTATATCCTGAGTGATCCACGGTTTTCTACCTATTCTTTCTTTCCTACCAATGTTTTCTTCTGCGGATTTTGTTATTTCATTCTTAAAAAGGGCCCATTCGTCTGCAATTGAAGTTTGTTTAGGGGTTTTCATTAGTCCTTCCTTTATACTCTTCTTGAATCTTTCGTTTACATCCTTTACTTTCAGTCTGTCTATTGCCCACCTTTTTGGCTTTTGACTTTTCTTCAGTTTCTTCAACTTTAATCTGCATTTCATTACAACCAGATTGTGGTCAGAGTTTATGTCAGCACCAGGATATGTTTTGCAATCCAAAATCTGGTTTCGAAACCTCTGCTTGACCATAATGAAGTCGGTTTGGTAACGCCCTGTATCTCCTGGTCTCCATCCATGTGTATATTCTTCTATTGTGGTTATTGAATAAGGTGTTAGCTATGACCAACTCATGTTCGGTGCAGAATTCCATCAGCCTACTTCCTCGATCATTCCTTTCACCTAATCCGAAATCTCCTACTATCTTCCCTTCTCTCCCTTTTCCTACCACAGCATTCCAATCTCCCATTACTATAACATTTTCATCACCTTTGATATACCTCAGAATGTCTTCTATTTCTTCGTAGACCTTTTCAACATCCTCATCATCAGCTTGACTGGTAGGCATATAGACTTGTACCACTGTGATGCACGTAGGTTTAGTAATGATTTTTGCTACAATAATCCGTTCATTGTATTGCTCATAATATTCCACCCGCTGTCCAAGTTTCCTACTCAATATGAGACCAACTCCTGCTTGGCCATTGTTTGATTTAGTGCTAATGACCCTATAGTCTCCTGACCAAAAGTCCTGTTCTTCCTGCCAGCGCATTTCACTAATCCCAACCAAATCCAACCTCAACCTATCCATTTCCCTTTCTAAGTTTTCTAACTTTCCACTTCCTAGCAGACTTCTAACATTCCACGCTCCGATCCGTAGAATGTCAGATTTCCTCTTTGTCACTTCTGTGATGTTAACCCCCTCTCGAGTAGTCCCCACCCGGAGATCCGAACGGGGGACTAGTTTACCTCCGGATTGAAATTTTACAATGGAGGAGGCCATCATCTCATGTAATTATGCATAGAGAGGTGCATATCCTCGGGAATAGCATTACGGCTGTAGTTTCCCGTTGCTTTCAGCCGTGCAGCAGAACGCAGTGTAGCCATTAGTTGGCTTATATTATCAATATCTTAACCGTCTATTAGACTAGTAAAGAATTGATTTATTCTGAAAGGCTGCAACTCCCTTTCAGAATAAGTAAAGAGCAATTCTACTACAAAATACTAACCTTCTACTAACAATTAAATACCAAAATTCTACTAACGAAAAAAATACAACAAATACTACTACTAAAACAGTCTGTCACCAGGCCCACTCACATGCACCCTCACCAGACACACTCACACACCACAGTCTAATAGAACAATGACATATATCTAATAAACAAATTAACTTCATACTTACAACTGAATTATAATTCTGTGCTTGGGTGTCGTTTAGAATTTGTTTAAGGAAGGTATTTCTAGGTCTTCCTCGTGGATGTTTTCCCTCAATGAACCCTTCTGCCACAGTTCTCATTAAATTGGAGTGGCGCATTGTGTAACCCCACCATGCGAGACGACGTTTATGGATTGTGGGTAGGATTGATCTCCGTTGGTTCACGGTGTCAAGAACCCTTGTGTTCGATATCCTGTCTCTCCAAGTCACATTTATCATCTTACGATAGCACCACATCTCAAAGGCTTCAAGACGGCTCTTTTCATTTTTATTTAGTGTCCACGTTTCACAGGCATACAACGCAACTGTTGATTGATATCTAGTGTTAAAAGAGGGATTAGGAGGCGGGGCTTACTATGTACTTTACAATTTGGCTGACCACAGAATATAAAACAATACCCATATGGTATAAAAAATAATCAGAGTACTGAGTAGCTCATCATCAGGACTTGCATTAAATGATGTAATGTGGCATCATCCAATTAAAAGACTGGACATGTTCAGGATGCAAATTCCTGAGTACAAGTTAGAAGCCATTGGGGCTACTAGATGGCGAAGCCGCAGCAAGGCAGCAAAGAAAATATTCGGCAGAATAGATGAGGAGTCTTCAAACACAGCTAAACCTAAACACATTTATCTGGAGTTGGTATTGGTTCTGTTCAAAATTTCACATTCAACTGATTTCAACGCCAAAGTGAGACATGAAGCAACTGCTTTACTTAACGAGTATCTGGATTTCGAAACAATAGTTGTTGGCATGGTTATCTTGCAAGTGTTCAAAATCACTACGCCACTGTCGGATTATCTCCGAACAATCTAGACTTCGCCAAAGCGTATATGAATATTGAGTCTTGTCTTAGTAGACTAAAACACCTACAAGTTTTCTGAAACTTTGAAATCAGCACAACGCTTTGTTCTGAAAATGTCGCATAAACTTGAAGAAAGAGCAAAGACCGATGAAACTCTTAATGACATCGTTAATGGCAAAGCAATAACTGAGAAAAGAAAGAAGAAAGTAAAGAAAATGGCAGGAGAACTTGCTGAAGACGACAGTGCTGGAACTTCTCCCGAAGAAGAATTCAAAATAAAGATCTTCTTCGTAATTGTGGATTCAGCAGTCCAAACTATGGAAAGCCGTTTTGTGCAGCACACATCGCTCTATTTGGATCTGGCCTGTTTCGACCCAAAAAGATTCAAAACCCACGAATCTCTTCCTCCTAAGGCATTGAAGAAAATAGAATTACTTTTGAACGTTGACGAAGAAAAGCTGAAAGAAGAACTTATCTCGTTCAGGAATGTATGGCCCAAGATTTCAAATGCAAGTATGAACGCTGACTATGAATATGAAGATGTCTCAAACGAGAAAATCGATGACCACAGTGATGATGACGATGATCAAGAAGAGGATGTTGATGAAGACCACGAGATCCAGTGCAAAGTGTCGGCATCATGCAACAGTTGTATCAAGTGTGCATACACAATTATATTAGAATATAACATGTACTGTTTACAATACCCAGAACTTTCAAAAGTATACACATTCCTTCTAACCATCCCATTGACTCAAGTTTCTTGCGAACGAGCATTTTCTAAATTGAAACTTGTCAAAACCAGATTGAGATCGTCTTTGACAAACGAAAATTTAGAATCTTTACTGTTAATGCACTCAGAAGCTAATATTTTGAACTCCATAGATCCAGGCACCGTTATTGATTACATTTGCCACTCCAGCTCCGAATTAAAACGTCTTCTTCAGGTGTAGTTTGTAATTCACTCAAAGAACATTACATTTGTGAACATATTTGTTTTTGTTACTTTCCGTAAGAAATTAAGTAGTAAAATGGTGGTAACTTTTTTTGAAATGTTTGTAACGTAAAATTGTCTTGTCTTTATTTTCTATGTGTGTTAGTTTACCAAATTTACACTAATTATGTTTCAAGTACTACTTTTTTTTGCCCTAACACATTGCAAATATTTAAAATGGATCAAATGAACATTAGAATTTAGCGAACAATACATGGTTCCTTTGTTTGACAAATACCGGTTCGATATGTGTAAGTGTGATGGTCTGTTCGTACCGTGACCAGCTGCCAGAAAAGAATATTGGACCCAGGATCATGTGCGATTAACGCTTTAGTTATTATATTCCATACCCCCCAGATCCCCCTGGTAGTCCTCCGCCTGCATAATGCTGGCGCTCTCTGGCCATGGCCGTCCACCGCCCTAAGAAGGGGTCCAGCACGGGCCTGATTGGGATGGATTAAGAACTTAACTGGTTGTTTGAGAGATGAGGAATCCGTTCTCGTGCATCTGCCACCACTTATATTGTCTACACTTAACTGGGAGGAATTTACTTGTGCAGGCTGTTCCCTCGTTATCTCTTGATTTCTCCCCGCATTCCTACCTCCCTATGTTCGTCTCGCAATGTAACATATATGGTGCTGGCCAAGTCTAGATCTTCCTGACAGGGTGTACTGTACTGTGCCCAAATCTAGGAATGGGTATTCCAAGTTTCAGACACCTAGATATCAAGGGAAAGGCTGTAGCAGCGTTTGAAAGTTCGGATATTTGAATATCGCGCTACATTGCTTCTCGAAGCCATTCGAAGGAAATTACCGATAGTTGGATGGTAAATGACGTAGCGAGTAACAGCAGAGGTGGAGACTATTTATTGATTAAATAGTTAACTATGGAGCAGAGACTTGAGACTGGGATCAGATTACTGGCACGGCCAAATGAAAGAGAATGCAATTAGTATCAAGTAAATCGGACCAGGGATTCAAGAGATATGAGGATTTTTAGATATCAGGCGATGACGCGTGACCCTGACCGTTTTTGTATAAAAGCAAGCTGGAGCAGGGATAGTTAGTTCAATTCATCACAAGCACTTGACGAACAAGTTGCGTCTACGCTGAGCCAAGGCACATGGTTGCCACGTCTACGAAGAAGTACTTTTCAAATCGTGATAGTCACGAGAAGTGCTGCGCAAACGAGTTGGAACTTAGTAAGTTTCTGGTGAGGAGAATCACTGAGGTGATTGTATTTCTACAGACATTGGTGGAAATATTTATATTTCCAAAAAGGACATATGCTAGACTTGGTCTAGAAAGTAGTATTTGTCACAGTCCAATAGTAAATTAATACTTGGATGTTTAAATCCATTTAAAGTCAGTTTTCATATTTTGTAACTATTTAACCACTTCGATCCGTCAGTACATTGAAGAATAGTCTATAACGGTGGCGTTCATTAGTCTACGCAAGGGAAACTGCAAGTTGTCTAGCGCATGGCAGATGGTGATATACAAACCATGCCCAGGGAACGATCTTCAGAACAGCCGTTAACTGCTTAGACTGTCAACGTTTTTCTTGTACTGATGAGATTACAGTGAGTTAAGTTACAACTGACACATTTAAGAAGAGATCGCTTAGATCTGACCCTTTTCAACAAATTGTTATGGCTTTGTTAGAAGCCCATATTAAAATGGAACCACAGTCATTTAAAACGTCGAAGAATACTACCACTATGTCTGACTAGACGATTTGTGGGTCTACAATGGCGGCCGATACAAGGATTATACGTGCTTGTCCGCTAGGGCATGTCTACGGATAAATCTGGTATAGACCAGGTTTACGACACTTCAAGAACATCAAGAAATGTAAGCCACATTTGAATTATTTTATGCTTAGCTAATTGGAACAAACTATTTTTCTGCAGATGACCAACACATTTTTTTCATCGTATTTAAAGCTTGTAATGATTTACGCAAGACTAGTTAGATTTATTCTGAGCATTTTCAGCACTCAGAACAGTTTAGGATCGATGACCGAGCATTTTGAGCATTTATTTGAATTTTTCATATTTTTGGGAAATCACGGTAATCAGCCGATGTAACTGTAAAAGTTAAATTTATTTTTGTTGAGGAATGGATATTTTTTCCATATTCGAAGGTTCGAACATGTGGATTCTCACATAATGAGATGATAATTAAACATATTTGAAATAATAATAATAATAATAATCCACTAATAATAATAATAATAATTTTCATAACTTTTCTAAATAATTCTTGGATATTATATTTTATAATAATCATATGTATTGAGAAAGAGCCTATGAAGTAGTTGAAACATTTCTAGTATGGAACAGGAGATTTTACGAAGGAGAGTGGTTAGCGCAAGCCCGCATTCAACCTACATTTCAGTTCTGGTTGAACAGTTGATATTTGCTATGAGCAAAGTATATGTTTCATATAACACGGAGAGGCATGAAACGGGAAGCAATTGGTATTTGTATCAAATAGGATTTTTGTATTTATATAAAATCATGACGTAAATACACTTCGAAAGTGACATGAAGCTTTTCATATGTATGGTAAATTCACGGGTTGAACTGAATGGTAAAATAAAATAAACTTGTCAGTTTATTAATCTTCCAGTGTTGATGACAAGCAGAGGCTTGATTTATTGTATAAATTTTGGGAAGATAATTTATGTGTGTGGAGTAGTTGTAATGCCATTCCCAGGTGCGCATGTTAAGTCGCAGGAATGAAGGTTTTTTCGAGCATCAATCAAATAGCAGGTTCGATGGCTCAGGTTTATAGTTGGAGTATTGGAGCCACACATTTCGTCGTATGAATAACCCGAAGGTTATTTCTTTGAAACCATCAGTTCTTATTTCAACCTTGTTTACGAATTCCATTTAGACTTTGATTTTGCTAGAACCCGGATTTGTCATGATAGTAGTTTATTCTTCTACAGAGGAAGACCTTTGCCGTTGTTGTTGTTGTTATAATATTGTGTTCTTACACAAATAGTAGAATGGGCCACTGCCAATTTAAAATAATTCTTTAACCACGAATAATTTGAAGGATATTTTCAATCCTAGTGCCATGAACTAAATGAATTCATTATAAAACTACAATTCTAATTTTCGCATTCTGTCGAAGAATTGCAAGTTGTGAAAGTTGCTAGAAATGGCCATAAATATAAATATTTTTCTCATAATAATTCCAAGTGGAAAATCTAATAGTTGAATGGTTCAACCATTTATTGATCAAGTTGATGATTCAGAAATCATATGTTTTGTTTGGAACTTGAAGTTCATAATCGAGTCACTTCTCGAATGTTTAATGTCAGAAGAACAATTAATTGTTGTTGTGCTTCGCACAGTTCTTCGATGCTATGCTCAATGGTCAAATACTTTTCAGATGTTGTTAATATGTGTTAATAATTTGTGTTGCTACGATGATAATAATAGTTTCAACGATATATTTTGGAAAACTGGAAAACAAATGAAAGTCTAAGAAATTCTATAAACATTTATTCTACGAGTGTTAATATCATGTAAATAGTCAAACAGTGATCTACGTTATTTCCAGTATGGACAATTCATTTTGCACTGGAATAAAATGTTAATAATTTTGGAACACAGTCCACAGGACTAACAATCGGACTTGTGTTTTCAAAAAGATTGTCAAATGTGTTTGGAAGATTTCTGTATATTGTGTGTAAATAAGAGTGTGGATCGCCACACGTGGATGATGCTGCTTTGAGCATTATTCTTGCAGTCAGATTTTAACTTTAAATAAACTGAGATAATTTTACCAGATGTGTTTCACCCAATTAAATCTCCTTCTATCCTTATTGTTGCATTGAGCCAAAAATCAGCAAAGCATTTTTATAAATTTGATGTCGTTTTTGCGATTTGCTTTAACCCATCTGGCGCTCCGGGATATTTTGATTCTCGTGCTGACTGATTATTGGTGAAATGCATATGTGGTCGTGCGGACTCCGGTCTAAACGGGCACAGTACGTTACTGCATTCTGGACATCTTCAACTATTAAAGACCAAACTTCATTCTTGCCACGCGTACGCTGAACAGCCCTCTTTAAGCGCACCCGGTCTATTGAGAATGTCTTGAACTCTTTGACACTGCCGTTATGCCGGCCTTGGTTTAATGAAGATATGGTACAAAGTACATCCTAAACCAGTAACAAGTTTCCCTTGTTGCCCCATTATCTAGCCTGGCTACACCGTTATATTGTGTGTCCTTTCCTACGGAGGGGGGGGGTGTTTTCTAGTAGTGTATCAATTCATCGATAAATGATGCAGAACCGTTTCTGAGACACATTCTTAATATGTGACTAGGAGACCCGTGCAGCTCCGCAGCATTCATTTCAACAATTCTACAGCACTTCTGTCTATATATATGACATTTGCTGTTCGCATGTCTTCATGCTAGTGACCTGAACTGACGTTTACAGTACCGTCCTTTTCATTTTTTAGACTACTTTTCACATTTTGGAAAAGTGATGAAAACGTAGACTTATGAGATCAAATGTGTATGTGTCTGCCTGTCCTTCTCTGTCTGTGTGTGTGTCCCACCTATCAACTCTCAAACGGCTACAGCTATCGAAACCAAATTTGGTGTGAGTGGATATCTCTATCAGAACATCTTACGGCCATATTTGGAAATATCGTCAGTGCTACCAACTACTGAAATATTACAATTCAAATTTGAACTCTAAGAAGGATATCTCAGAAGGTATTCATGGCAACTGTTCCAAAATTGGCGCACATATAGACCATGGCATTTCAGATTAATTTTCAGAAGTCCATATATCACAGTGCTGCCAACATGATTCTACACGTACTGATACGTTCAATGTGTAACTGCATGTAACATCCATACAAGAAAAATGAATGGAGATCTTCCAAAATTAGCACATTTGTAGGGACAAAACGGAGGCAGACAGGTTTTTCTCCGGGTACTCCGGTTTTCCCTGTCAAAATTTCATTCCAGCATCAATCTCCACTATCATTTCATTTCATCTGTCATTCATTTAATCATTGCCCCAGAGGAGTGCGTCAGGCCTCGGCAGCCGGCACAGTCCATTTCCTCGCCGCTAGATGGGGTCTTCATGCATTCCATTCCTGACCCGGTCGGAGACTGGAAGCAGGCTGAGGATTTTCATTTCATTCATGTAGCTCATAGTGTTTCAGATTAATTTTCAACAACCCGTGCATGGCAGTGTTGCCATCATAATTCTATGCGTGCTGATAAGTTCGTTTAACTGCATATTATGTCCATAACCACAAATGGATTGCATCCAAGTTTTCTATGTGCGATGTATGTTTAGTACATATGGCTTCTTACTAAAAGGATCACCTCGGCTACCTACTGTGAATTAATAATCTCAAGTCTTTTGAGCCCCAGATTCAGTGTCTCTGAATAAGTGTACGGAATGAACAAGACTTAGCACACGGTATGGTCAAGGTATTTTAGACTTAGTTCTATTCATGTTTATAATGTTCACTGTTCAACTCCTTGCAACTGCCATACTACTGTAATTTACGGACTTATGCCTATTTACAGAGTCCTTGGTACTACCAACTGCCTAGTAACATTCTGCCAACATGTGAACCCTGGACTTAATATTGTAGAGTCTGTTCACATAAACAGCTTGAAACTCTATTTACAGCTAGATTTTCAGCAACACGCCAACTGTGTATATCACTGGTACCAAAATAACTCTACGTACACTTATAGGTTTCATGTTTAGCTGAATGGAACTTCCATAACTTTCACTGGATTTGTCAAATTGCGTATGTACAGTGTATGCCATAACACAATATAAAAAATAATACTAATATTAAAATTAGCCTATTTAAGGGAAAATGCCTCCGGTTTGCACAGGAACGTGCTCGTGATTAGACTCCGTAAGTGAGCAATCCTTGGGAGCTTTTGTCTCGTTAAACAGTATATTAATTAAAATACCTATGAATAGGTAAAATAGTTTTATTCCACCTAAGTCAATACCATATCGAAACTGAATTATATAGTTCCAGTTCGGTTAACTTGTAACCATCCTCAGCTAAAATATAATTGTAATAACATTAAACTAAGAGCATCATATATTTTATACATTAATAATCTATACATGAAAATTAACCACTAAAATAAAAATATTCACTATAAAAAAAATTGTATCTGTCGAATAACTTTCCAAATATAAAATGAAATCTGCTTAAAATAATGTTAGAGTCAAATACAAAAAGCCGTCTATCTTGATACTATTTGAGGAATGGTTATAATCCTGGTACAAATATTATATTTCTCTAAAATATCAGATCAGTATCATTGTGTATTTAAAAAATTAAGAAACATTATACACATATTGCTAATTAAAAATATTGAAGTTCGAAACTAATTAAAGAATATCTGACCCTGTAAATATGTTTTCAGTGTGTTATTGTTGGTAAAATTGTTGAAATTAAAATGACATATTTGAATACCATACACATGATTCACAATTGACGTAAAGCCTTTGAAGGTCTTAATACCGGTCGTTTTAAAAAAATCTGCACCGAATTGTAACGGATAGAGATTGAAACATCCATTTTGAGAATGTGGCTATGGATGTAAAAAGAGCAGTAGTAAACGTCCCTTGTGTATTTATTTATATATTTATGCTTATGGCATTGTACACAAAAAACGATATACTATTTACATATATACATACAGTATATATACAAAAAAGGGAGCAAACCATTAAAACAATCAACTTAGCCCTACAGATATCACAGCTGTATGTCCAGTTCGTCTAGCCACTGTATGGCCTGAGTAGATGTCACCAGAAAGTCGTCCATTGATCCAGAGTACCCCCCCCCCCCCCCTCGGACATTCTGCTACAATATGGTGGATGGTAAGTTCGCATGTCCCACTTATGAAGCAGTGAGCCACATCGCCCGTGCTTGGTTCGGATTCTGTTGAGGGCAACCCAAGTTCTTCGTGGGAGATCAAAACCAGCCGGAGGGTGCTTGATGTTAAATAATGTCTGCCACTCCTTCGGAGCTGTGCCGTTCCAAACAGATTGCCATTCTGCTTTTCCATTATAGCTTCTGCTGGTGAGCAGCTGTGCCGTCTGAACTGGTGGTGATCTCGATTTTAAACGCCTGAATCCTACAGCTATGTCCTCATGGATAGCAAGGGCTGTGTATTTAATGCAGATTAATTGGTATATAGAATTTATTTCCATGACCATTTGTATGTATACATGCAAAGCAGGCTCAAATTTCAATACACAAGGGATGTTTACTTAATTCTCAATGACATTGGTGCTGACCCTCACCTCTTTAAGTCCCTCAATTGCCATTGATATTGGTGTAGACTCTCACCTTGCTGTAGACCCTCACCTCTTCAAGTCCCTCAATCACCATTGATATTGGTGCAGACCCTCGCCTCCTTAGGCCCCTCTAACCACATTCACATTGGTGTAGAGTGTAGACACTCTCCTCCCTCAATTCACATTCACATTGGTACAGACCCTCTCCTCGTAATTTCCCTCAATCCACATTGATATTGGTGCAGACACTCACCTCTTTAAGTCCCTGAATCCACATTGACATTGTTGATGAGCCCACCTCCTTAGGTCCCTCAATCCACATTGACATTGGTGCAGACCACCTCCTCATTAAGTCCCTCAAACCACATTGGTATTGGTGCAGACACTCTCTTCTTTAGGTCCCTCAATTCGCATCCCCATTGATGTGAGCCCTCTCCTCTTTAGGTCCCTCAGTGCACATTGGTTTTGTTGCAGACCCTCACCTCTTGAGGTCCCTCAATTCACATTCATATTGATGCAGACCCTCTCTTCTTTACGTCCCTTAATATTCATTCACATCGATGTAGACTCCCTCGTCTTTAGGTCCCTCAATCCACATTGATATTGGTGCAAACACTCACCTCTTTAAATCACTGAATCCACATTGACATTGTTGATGACCCCACCTCTTTAGGTCCCTCAATCCACATTTACATTGATGCAGACCATCTCCTCTTTAAGTTCCTCAATTCACATTGGTATTGGTGCAGAACCTCTCCTCATTAGGTCGCTCTATCCATATTGATATTGGTGTTGACACTCTCCTCTTTAGGTCCCTCAATTCTCATTCACATTGGTGTTGACACTCTCCTCTTTGGGTCCCTCAATTCACATTCACATTGGTGTAGACACGCTCCTCTTTGGGTCCCTCAATTCACATTCACATTGGTGTTGACACACTCCTCTTTAGGTCCCTCAATTCTCATTCACATTGGTGTTGACACTCTCCTCTTTAGGTCCCTCAATTCACATTCACATTGGTGTTGACACACTCCTCTTTAGGTCCCTCAATTCTCATTCACATTGGTGTTGACACGCTCCTCTTTGGGTCCCTCAATTCACATTCACATTGGTGTAGACACGCTCCTCTTTGGGTTCCTCAATTCACATTCACATTGGTGTTGACACTCTCCTCTTTAGGTCCCTCAATTCACATTCACATTGGTGTTGACACACTCCTCTTTAGGTCCCTCAATTCTCATTCACATTGGTGTTGACAATCTCCTCTTTAGGTCCCTCAATTCACATTCACATTGGTGTTGACACTCTCCTCTTTGGGTCCCTCAATTCACATTCACATTGGTGTGGATACTCTCCTCTTTGGGTCCCTCAATTCACATTCACATTGGTGTGGATACTCTCCTCTTTAGGTCCCTCAATTCACATTCACATTGGTGTGGATACTCTCCTCTTTAGGTCCCTCAATTCTCATTCACATTGGTGTTGACACTCACCTCTTTAGGTCCCTCAATTCACATTCACATTGGTGTTGACACTCTCCTCTTTGGGTCCGTCAATTCACATTCACATTGGTGTGGATACTCTCCTCTTTGGGTCCCTCAATTCACATTCAAAATGGTGCAGACCCTCACCTCTTTAGGTCCCTCAATTCACATTCACATTGGTGTGGACACTCTCCTCTTTAGGTCCCTCAATTCACATTCACATTGGTGTGGACACTCTCCTCTTTAGGTCCCTCAATTCACATTCACATTGGTGTTGACACTCTCCTCTTTGGGTCCCTCAATTCACATTCACATTGGTGCAGATCCTCACCTCTTTAGGTCCCTCAATTCACATTCACATTGGTGAGGATACTCTCCTCTTTAAGTCCCTCAATTCACATTCACATTGGTGTGGACACTCTCCTCTTTAGGTCCCTCAATTCACATTCACATTGGTGTTGACACTCTCCTCTTTGGGTCCCTCAATTCACATTCACATTGGTGCAGACCCTCACCTGTTTAGGTCTCTCAATTCACATTCACATTGGTGTGGATACTCTCCTCTTTAGGTCCCTCAATTCACATTGGTGTGGATACTCTCCTCTTTAGGTCCCTCAATTCACATTCACATTGGTGTTGACACTCTCCTCTTTGGGTCCCTCAATTCACATTCACATTGGTGCAGACCCTCACCTGTTTAGGTCTCTCAATTCACATTCACATTGGTGTGGATACTCTCCTCTTTAGGTCCCTCAATTCACATTGGTGTGGATACTCTCCTCTTTAGGTCCCTCAATTCACATTGGTGTGGATACTCTCCTCTTTAGGTCCCTCAATTCACATTCACATTGGTGTTGACACTCTCCTCTTTAGGTCCCTCAATTCACATTCACATTGGTGTGGATACTCTCCTCTTTAGGTCCCTCAATTCACATTCACATTGGTGTTGACACTCTGCTCTTTAGGTCCCTCAATTCACATTCACAATGGTGTGGATACTCTCCTCTTTAGGTCCCTCAATTTACATCCACATTGGTGCAGACCCTCTATTCTTTAGGTCCCTCAATTCACATTCACATGGGAGCAGACACTCTCTTCTTTAGATCCCTCAATCCACATTCACATGGGAGCAGACACTCTCTTCTTTAGATCCCTCAATCCACATTCACATTGGAGCAAACACTCTCCTCTTTAGGTCCTTCAGTCTATACGGTATTGATATTTTTGAATAGCTTTTCATATTTCCCTTTCCTCTCTACCTGTCATGAATCTTTTTCTTTCCAAGTCCCGGATCGCATTCTAGGAGGGTTGAGGGCATTTCTTTTCCAAGTGTATTATTCCCATAATTACCTCACTTTGTCCGCATTTTGCTTCTGTTATCCAATTTGGATGTAAGTCAGTACTTAGTAGTCATATTATTATTAATATGATGGGCTTATCATTCCATTTAGCTGCTGTGACTTTAGAGAAATAGTAGTACCGTTACTTCACTCTCATACTTATCATTAGAGACAGGAGAACTAAATATCATCCCTACCACTGGTTTGAATGATAAATCTAAGAATCTTTATGATTAACTACCGGTACTCAATATAATACAAGAAATGAGCATGCGGACACTGAAACTGTCATATATAAATCAGATATGCAGAAAGCATGCACCTATTTAAAGAGGATTTGTGCAGTAATTAAATTCCTGACATATACAGTATTCAAGGTGGCCATATACACTATTTTTCTGAAATTTCACTTTTTTTATCCATTTTGTAGGAAATTTCTTATAGTTTTAGAAAATGTATGGCTCATAAATATACCATTAATCTTTCATGTCGAAATAAATTATTTACTGTAAGAGAGCGCAACCGTTATGACTGACAGCTGTCACGTCTGGCGTATCAACAGATCTATAAAATTCCTTTCGAGCCTAAATTGACTTTCTCTTTCTCTATCCCACTGGTTTCGCTCCTGGCCGTGGTAAGTGATTTTTGATAGGCGACAAAAATCACGGCACGCACGTCATTCATTGTTGGCATGTTAATGAACCCATTTGAATACAGTAGGCCGTGTTCATAGTGGCAAAATTAATCTCGGGATTTTCCGCTAACACAAAGTTCCTCCTTTCTCTGCTAGAAAACGCTAGTGTCAAGGAGCTTAAATATATAACTTCCTTGACTTCCATAGCGTTCCAAGGAACGACAAAATTCTACATGCAAGCTGCACTCTGGGCGTCAAATAACAAGATGAAGGAAGACCATACAGCTTCGAATGAATGACCTGTATATGTCCCGGGAGGTTCCTGATGTGATCAAAACAGAATGTGGGTGAAGGCATACTAAGTAAACTTTAAATGCGATTTACTCATTAATTTGTTTTCTGACATTTAAAGTCATTCAAAGTGCTTTAACTTTTGTCACAGAAATGGTATCTGCTTGATTTTTATTTCAAATCAAAGCTAATAACATGTATCTATGTTCCCTAGCACTGAGAAAATGATTATTCATAAAAGTGTAATTTTAACAGCTTTTTAAATAATTTTGTTAAACAAAATTTCAAGAAACTTAAATTGTAATATAATTTTAATACCCTCACTTGTGACTAGTTCAAACAAAAGTGGTAGGGAACTTTCCCCATGTAAGTTAGATTGTTTTTGTTCAAGGTTCATGGATTTAGGTTAAAAATGTGAGAGATAGAAGACTTTAAGTACCCTAGTGTAAATAGGAACAAATAATTTTTTATAAACAATTAACATAAAATTTGTGTAAAATGAACTTCAAAATCTCTTAGTTTGATCATGATAAAACAAAAGAAAAATTATTCTTTTAAAAAATTATACCTAGTGTATATGGCCACCTTAATGAGTGAATTGCAGCATTTGCCTTTGAATGAAACAGAGGCATAAAGAGATCTATAATGTATTATGCATTACCTAGTGCCTATTATTGAATAATTGTAACAACATAGTTCATGGGCTTTTCATCATAAATGAATTGTGAAGCTGAGCCATTTCCCTTCTAACAATATCCTTCGCGTGACTGTATCCTTTCCCTACTTCAGGAATTGCTTCTACGCTCATTATTCATTATCGTGTTGGAAGCCTTTTTCAGTGTTGTCTTAGTATTCGACATTTAATGCTTTTCAGTCGGTCAACATGATTGTACCCAATTGTAATGGGATAATCCTGAAAAAAAAATACATGAAATTAATTTTCATCATAAATGAATTGTGAATGGCTGAGCTTCACAATCCATTTATGGTGAAAAGCCCATGAACTGTGTTGTTACAATTAGTCAATAATAGGCACTAGGAGATGTAAAATAGAGTATAGATCTCTTTATCCCTCGGTTTCGTTCAAAGGCAAAGGCTGTGTTTCACCCAATATTAATTTCATGTAAATGTGTTTTAGGATTAAAATTGGATACAATCGTGTTGAACGACTGAAAAGCATTATATCTTGCTTGTTATTAACAAATAATGAAATTTCTTCTCCCTACTTTTACATCATATAATAAAAATTATGTATTTATGGAGATAGAATGTGTTGTACTATTACTAGTCATGGAACAGATATGTGCATGTAGACTACTGTAATTATTTTTATAGTATTTAAGAAATCATGTTATAAGTATACAGAGAGTTCATCAGGAAACGCAACCCAGTGTGAGTAGTAGCACTAAACAATTGACGCAGCAAGTGAGAGACCAGCTTGGCTTGGCTGGCAACCACAGATCATAGAGAACTGTTCTGAATCTTGCCAGCCATTTGCGCCACTTGATGATAGTTGCCACAGACCTTTTACAATGGGATGCCGTAGGCTAGAGGGTAGGTGGGTCGTATTTTCTGGTGCATAAAATGCATAAAATGATAATAAATTTCCCATTTATATGGATGTAATTTTCTCTCTATTCCCTTCAAAGGAGATCAGTAATAATGCTGAATTGAAATTTGTCCTTGCAGTCTGAAGCACCACTTCTAATCAAACCGTATGTCAGTGAGCTCACTAAATCAGAACTCCATGCAGTCATGACGGCAGGGTTTTCAACTGTTGCAGGTAAGAGCTATTTATCTTCATATCTGGATTTTATTGCTTAGTCATTAAACAGTACAAAGGGGCTTTAAACAAATACGATAACAAGATTTCATACGGAGTTACTTTATTTTACCGGCAAATATAAAGGCACACAGTAGTGAGTGCCTCGTGGTTGTGAGGCTAGCATTCTTGGCTGTCGCCCCACAGGTCCGGGTTTCATTCACAGTTCTGGCAAGGAATTTGATTGTGCTCTGAGGGCTGGAATTGGGTACACTCAACCTTGTGAGGCTAAATTGAGAAAAGGTGGGTTCAATTACCACCTCAGCCATCCTGGAAGTGGTTTTCCATGATTTCCCACTTCTACTCCAGTCAATTGCTGGACCGTTTCCTTCCAAATCCTCCCCTGAATTGCAAATACACATGACTACAGACATCACAATAAAACAGGTTATCAGACAACTTCTACACTCACCCAAGTACACGGGGCCAAATGACCGCGATGTCCAAGCCCCTCAAATGAAACAACAACTATTCATATTCATCACTATTGAACATTGTCACCATTTTCGCCCAAGCACTTGTTCCAACGGTACACCCAAGCATCGATGCCGGTTTGGAGAGAATCTACATCCAACCCCTGACGCCACCTGGGTGGTAAGTGTGTCACAGTAATTAGCAGCATTCACTGTCACTTCCCTGATATCACTGTGGTCCCCAGAAACTACGAGGTGGGCATGATATGGATGCTCGCTTCGTCTCCAGTGTTGCATGATGCACTCAAGTTTAGTCTCCAGAAACCGGATCACACAATGCTTAACTATGTTTCTGAGCGTGCAATATCCTTCAACTCATACTGTGAAGGTCTGATGCGACATTTAATGCATGCATGATTATGTTTTGATCTCCTGCTTCGAGGAATATGTTACCGGTACCTGTGGAAGATCTTGTTACCATATTTTACTGTAAAACCAACTTCCATAGCGTACTAGGAGAAGAAATGGACAAAAAACAAAGAAATGAAGGAAGTAAATACCCTTGATCTTCAAAGAATGAGTATTGAGGGACTTGGAAGGACGTAGGGTACTGTAGATCCATGAAAGGCAGATAGCAAAGGGAAATAGGAGAAAATTGACCCAACTCAGGAATCCCTCGAAATCGCCATATTCCGAGCTCGCTAGTCGTGAGCCCTCATGGGTGTAGACCGCTTACTGTCGACCAAAATATTATGTGTACTCGAGTTTGAAGGTTGTTTGCGAAGTAACCAGTAGACCTACATAAAATCCAATAACATCATCATTTTCGTCGTTCTATTTTACGTTAGTTCATGTAGGGTGGGGTTTTAATTTATATTTTAATATTTTTTATCGCGGTTGGAACACAAAAGGTGCCCGTTTTTAAGCGTGTTTCAACCATGCGTCACATTTAAGAATTATTATCTCACAAACCCGTATCAGATCAAATCCAAATTTTAACACAATATACATTGGAATGTTGTATAACTGGTTTATTAATTTCAAAATTTTCTGTGTTCAAGAACGAATGTTGTTATCTTTTTTGTAAGGTAACTTTTTTTCGGCTCGGGGTCGTTGGAAAATGTAGTTCTTGGTTGCGTTGCAATCCTTATAGATCAAAAAGTTATGCTGTATGACTGTGAAATACGTAAATTAATTCACTTATTTTATATCGGTTTGTATTTGTATGGGGAATTAAGACATGGTTCACCAGTTAGCCGCTCCGGTGAAATCTGTACAGCGTTGCCAAGGTGGGCTCCATCACGCTTCATGGCACGCCTCGCTCGGTAGTGATGGGCTCCATATCAGCAACGCTGTACAGCACTTTCCGGAGCGGCTAGTTGGTGAACCATGGCTTAATTCCTCGTACAAATACAAACCGATATAAAATAAGTGAATTAATTTACGTATTTCACAGTCATACAGCATAACTTTTTGATCTATAAGGATTAGAACGCAACCAAGAACTACATTTTCCAACGACCCCGAGCCGAGAAAAAGTTACCTTACAAAAATGATAACAACTTTCGTTCTTGAACACACAACATTTTGAAATTAATAAACCAATTATACAACATTCCAATGTATATTGTGTTAAAATTTGGATTCGATATAATGACGGGTTTGTGAGATAATAATTCTTAAATATGACGCATGATCGAAACACGCTTAAAAACGGGCACTTTTTGTGTTTCAACTGCGATAAAAAATATTAAAATATAAATTAAAAATTCCAAACCTACATGATCTAACGTGAAATAGAACGACGAAAATGATGACGTTATTGGATTTTTTGTAGGTCTATTGGTTACTTCACAAACAACCTTCAAACTCGAGTGCACATAATATTTTGGTCGACAGTAGTGCTGGCTGGCCACGCCAACTCAGGTTCTTCGCGAGCAGCGGCCAGCACCGGCAAAACACCGGTGTTCTGCTGTAGCGGCAGACACAGCACTGTAGTGGCAGCGCTTAGCGAGGCGAGAGTAGTGTTGTTGTTGTTGTTGTTTGGTAAATAGGGCTTGGCAAATCAGCGCGCGTCTGGCGGCGAACCGGTATGAAAACGAATAATAATAATAATAATAATAATGCCAATTTTGTGTAGACAGAATTAATAGTTTTATTGCGCTCCTGATTTTGCAATAATTTTCAACATTGCTTGTTTATCTTTGACAGTGCTTTGAAGCCACTAATTTTCCAATATTTGGAATAATCGGTTTGGCAGATGCAATCCGAAGTATAGCTTCCAAGGAAGCATCAGATAAACTTGACCTTGTTTTTGTTTTGTTAATATTCATAATTGAAAACATTTATTCACAAACGAACGTTGTTCCGAACAAAGCAACAAATTTCAGGGCAAGGGCATGAATCCTCGGGAATTCTTGTTCTTCAACGCCTTTATAAAATAAAATAAATCACAATTGTAACGGTAATAGCGGTCTGTCAAAATTGAATCGTCCTGTAGTTTTATCAGCTCAACTTGGAGACTTGATGGGGCATCATCTGGGCACACCGAAAAAGGCGTCATAAAAACTTTGAGTGCCGGTTTTACTTGTTTTATTTCTTCAAACCTATCTTCAAATTCTTTATGCAATGACTGTAACGCTTTGGTGTACTCACCTGTGTGTTCATAAGTACTTACATTCAAGGATTTTAGAGAGGGAAAATTGTTCCTATTTCCTTCTTGAAGCTGACTTATAAAAAGCAATAGCTGCAATTTGAAACTTTCAATACGGTCACACATAGTAGACTACTGATTAATTTATTTTTGCATTGCAACGAGATATTTAAATCATTTGAATACCACGTGATGTCTTTCATGAAGGCAAGGTCAGCGATCCATTGCTCATCGTCCAAGTCCGACTGTGGAGAATGAGGGGTGGGAGGGGAAAAGAACCGGTGCCGCTCGGAGCGGCACCGGGGCGCGCAAGCACTAAGTGCTCGCGTTGGCGTGGCCTGGCTTAGTGTTACCCTTCCCCTTAAGGGCTTATTACAACAGGCAAAGGGTACCACAGAATACAGAATGAGGATGTCAGGAAAGCAAATACTTCAAATACCCTTATACCATCGGGGTCAGAAGAGATCAAGATGTGACCAAAAGAGGTGAACAGGAAATATGAAATAGAGGAGCCTGACATGAGTAAATGGATGCAATGCTAGGCTCAGCTAGGGTTCCACTAGTTTTGAGCCTCTGTTCCTTTGTCACTCTACTTAACCCTCCGTTAGTCGTACATGGATCTGGCAGCCCCATGGTTCGTTTTAGTTTTAATATCAAGCCAACAGTTCAAGTTATGATCTTAACGTCTTGGGACATCTTACACCATACCTTAGAAAGCATTTTCCTGGAGTTGTGAAATGACGAGCCTAAAAATAACTCCACACGTTTAACATTTATCAGCTGCTGTGTTGTATGGGACTGGTAGACCCAGCGCGACCAATGATGTAACATTCTGTCAGTGAGTTGTAGGTGCACTATTAGAGCGATTATTTGATTTGGTACGTTGCCTTAGTGAATATAAGTAAAGATATATATGACTTACGAAAACATAAGGATGTAGACGAAGTGCGTCGCCTTCTGCTAGAAGATAATGAATCGCCAGTTGGTGACTCTGATACTGAAGACAAAGTCGAAACAAGATTTGAAGACTCTGATGCTGACTATGAAATTGATCAGGAGGGCGGTATTGGAAGCGAAGAATTGGATGGCCGTTTATATTTTATTGGTAACTAGGCCATTATTATTATTATTATTATTATTATTATTATTATTATATGTCTGCCTCGTTGCATAGTGGCTAGCATTCTAGGCTGTCATCTCGGAGGCCCGGGTTCGATTCCTGGCTCTGTCAAGAAATTTAATTCGGGTCTGAGGGCTGGAACGGGGTACACTTAGTTTCGTGAGGCAAAATTGAGAAGAGGCAGGTTCTATTCCTACCTCAGCCATCCTAGAAGTGGTTTTCTGTGATTTCCTACTTCTACTCCAGGGCAAATGCAAGGATGGTCCTGAACCCGTATTTTTATGCTTGGATATATAAATGTAAGGTATGTTTTTATTAAGCATTGAAGAAGCAGCATTTGAACCTAGGATGTGGACTGAGCGGCATGTCATGAAGCCAGCTTGTTGTTATGCATTCATAGCAGGCCCTGAAAACGATCAGAATTTCGTAATATCTAAGTTAGCATGCAACGCAAGGCAAGATAGAGCAGTGAAGACGGACTACTCCAGCCAAGGTCAAGCAATGTAGGAGAAAGGAGGGTTTGATCACATGATACGAGCGACCGGACAATGTCGGCAATTTAACGAAGTTTGTAATAATGGTTTTTATATAGTTACATAAGAAAGAGAAAAGTTATGAGTACCCCAGAAATAGCGGAATATCTTAAGGAATATTACCATCAGTTTAGAACTATATTTATATGAATCTACGTGACATGAAGAATTAAAATACGAAGCGAGAGCGCTACCATTTTTTGCCTGTGGAAGGGATGACGTTTGAGGCAAGAGAGGTGCAGTCAGCACTTGTCTGATAGAGAAAAGTGACGAGTTGACACTTGACGAGTTCGGAGGTGTCGCGATCGGTATTATAATCGAGTGAAGTGCGGACATAATAATTTCGCCGGCGATCGAAGCTGTGTCTTCGGCAGATAGACAAGTATGGAAACGTGCTACGTTTGACAGTGAGCCCTAGTGCAGATTATTATACCGGGAAGTTCACTTCAGTGTTCAAGCGATTCTGTGAACAGTTTAATGACAGTGAATGATTGCTAAACAGCAGTATTAAATGAACGTGTACGAGCAGTTCTAATCGTGAGCAACAATGAGGAACCTGATGTAGCCTTTCTTCACTTGAGAAATTGTTGAACTTGGACATAATACGAGGGATTCTCCGTAACTGATTTCCTAATAGCAAATTACTACGGCAATTCGGTAATCTATGGACTAATATAGTGAATGTCATGCCATACGACATACACTGTTGCCGAAGAACCAGACGAGGGAAGGTCATAAGGATATTTCCGAAACTTCAAATGAGAAATGGAGTCTAAAACGACAGTTTGGGGAAACGTGTCTGAATTGAACATGAGTGCACAGATTGAAGAGTAGAAACTGAGTAGGGAACGCTGCAATGAGAACGTGGAATTTCCAGAGTAACTAATGATTTACTACGCAACTTATTTGGAAGAATGCCGAAGCTACTTAAAGTTACTCTACAAAGTTATGAGGATAAAAGAGAATTTTCTGGAACGTCGGACAGGTCTGCATGACCAAGAAGTCGAAACGTAGGAGGAGCATGGGTGGACCCAGCTCAAAGCTCGAAGAACCCAGTTCGAGACAGGACGAGGATGGAATTGGAGACCAGACCACGCAGTTTAGCAGTGGAAGGCGATATGGAGATCCAGTTGCTGTCAACATTGAGGCCATGGGTCGTAGTATCTACGCCATTTTCTTCATCAGAATCACAGTACGACGAAAGGTAGAAGTCATCTCAGATTATGTAGATTTGCAGTAGAACTTTGGAAAAATATTGAGAACCATTTTTCGATGTTTTAATGTTTTGAATATTTAAAGTTTTTGTATTTAGCTTTGCAGTAGTAGTTATTGAGGCGACGTTTGCTATTTCAGCGATTATTATTACGGTTAGCATTAGATTTTCGAAATTAATTGTTTTCTTGTTTATTTAATGTTTTTCTTCGGTATAGCTTATTTCAGTTCAGAGATTTTAATGACTCGACGGGTTTAATTGATTTAGGAAATGTCCTAGGAAGCGTTGATTTTGACAGTGTAAGTTATACTAATTTCTCAATACGTATCTGTATTATTGAGATTGGTCAATTGTTGATTGTGAATATCTTTTTTATTCGATGTCATTCGAGAACAGCTGATCTCTAGAATATTATTCAGGACTGTTCATGATTTGCGACGGATACAATAAAGGTTTTGTTACTTTCATTGAGGAAAGGAATTACGAAAAGTTTGTATGATTTATATTGTAATGAAGTTGTATAGTTTAAAGTACCGTGAGATTGCTCAGTTAAAGGAAATGGAAAGTAATTAATAAATGCCAATTGGAGCACTCACGAATGATAAGAAGGGAATTTGATGTATTTTATTAACTCATGATGTTATAGTTGGAGTACTCCCAAGCACAGGAAATACATCTTACGAGAAATAGTACGCATATTATTAAATTAAATGAGAACGCTCTGTAAATTGTAATATTGCACAAAATAAGTTGAATGTGAATGAATTTGGATTCCAATCAGTCAAGGTGACGGTGGGAATATTGTCAATTGAAGTAATTATTGGAGATTGCTAAAACGTGGAAATATTTGTGGAATTTGGAATAAGAGGCCATTTGAGAACTGAATCTTGCCAAGGTCAGTCATGTTGTAGACTTATGTGAGGTATTATTCCACATATCGTATATTGAGATTATTGAATTAATTGAAAGATGCTGTGAGGTATTATTCCACATGTCGTATATTGAGAAAGTTCAATTAATTGAAAGGTGCGTTGATTTATGAAAAGCTGCCATGTAAGGTTGGTATAGATGTAAGAGCACAGGTTTGAGGCGATTTTAATAAGAACGACAGGTAACCATCGTTATTATTAATTTATTGTACATTATATTGTAATGTCACAAATACATGAGCTAGACTTAACTGTACGGCTATATGTGTCACGATTTTAAAGTAAGTGAAGAGAGTCGTTTGGAAGATAGTTGTTGCTTTGAAAATCGAAATATGCTAGTTGAATTATGGAAGTGAAACTTATGTTCACGATTAATGAGGTTATGATCGTTATGTAACGTGTATATAAATGTAGCCTATATTATGCAGAAGGGTTGACTATGGTGCCCGATAAGGATTGTGCGATAGATCTTGGTGTACATAAATTGGATAGGAAAAGATCTGAGATTATTCTATGTAACAATTAACTACGACTATGTTAGCATTGCATAATTGGATTTAAGTTGATGATTTTCATTCAGGGGTTTTCTTTGAATTTATAATCTCCGATGTCGACGTTTCAATGCAGATGATTTGGCATTACTGGAAGATAGTTTTGGTCATGGATATATGAGCGAAATAGATTTTTTTTTGTGAGCGTAGGCTGTGGAGTTCGACAGTCTTCATCGTATCGCCTTTTTGAATACATTTCGAACACGAGGTTTTTCGTTTGTTCTCTTTAGAATTTTAATACCGATTCTGACAAATAGCTTTGATGGGCACAGTACCTAACTGAAGGCCACGGCCGCTTCCTACCTAAATCCAAAATTACAAATACACACACTACTACAGACGTCACAGTGATACAGGTTACCAGAAAAAACTCTACACACACCCAAGTACACGGGGCTACATGACCACGATGTCGCAAAGCCCCTAATGAACAACAATTATTATTATTAGAACGAATTCTATATTCTTTCGTTTCAGGCAAGGAAGACACGAAATGGAACAAGAAACCATGGATGATTACTCTGACACGGACCCACAATATTCTGCCAAAACAACTTGGTGTTGTAAGGTCTACTAAGAAAACTAGAACTGAATTTGAATGTTGGAATTTCTTTGTCAATGGTATTAATTGTTGAAAATGAAATCTACCATATAGACAGTGAATACAAAACGCAGCAATTTTTCTAGGTTTATGCCGTGTCTTATGTGGGGTTTTGCCTAGGAACACCACACAAGACACGGCATAGAGCTAAAAAATTGCTGAGTTTTAATTCACTGGGCATGAAAGCCAATACACCACCTTTTTGTAAGTCTTCATAGGGAGGTTAAGGCTGCTTGAGCTTGTAGCTCTCGCAGTAAAGAGGCGCAGGTCCGCTTCATAAAAAGGGAGGTAGCGGTCAGTTCGCTACTCATGTGGGGGTCCAGGCACGGACACCAAGAGCTCGCTGATGAGCCAGCTTGGTGTCCCTAAGCGAAACCCCACATAAGACACGGCATAAACCTAGAAAAATTGCTGAGTTTTAAATCACTGGCCGTGAAAGCCAATATACCACCTTTTTAGAGAATATAAAGTTGAAATAATGAGCGATCATCGAGAAGTGGCTGCATGGGACCTCAAAACCCAGCGCGACAAACAGTGTTCCGCAAACCCGCGTGCCTAACGAAGTGTTAAAGGTGGCAGTTATGAGGTACCGGTACATATTAAACTCTGTACAGTATACATAGACTATGCGTATGATTGAAATTTGTCTTATTGTGATGACTGTAGTAGAGCAGCTGCACGTGATAAATTTAATGCTGCACATTATATTAATGTGGGAATTATACGAGTTGGTTGTTTTTGGCGCCTCTAAAAGCCGCAGTTGTTAAAAGGGACGTAAGACCATTAACTGTATGTTGATTGTTTTGTTCATTATGTCCTCAGGTACGGTACTAGCTGCATACATCTCGTTTGGAGTGAAGGCTTCTCATGTAATAACAGCATCAATAATGTCTGCCCCTGCTGCCCTGTGCTATTCTAAGTTATTCTACCCTGAAACAGAGAAATCGAAAACTCGAGTGGAAAACATGGTGATAAAGAAGGGGTAAGTATAATGGAAACATTTGAAACCTTATTATTGTTGATAACATATTGAGCCCCACCACGTTCCCGTGGCTAGTTTTTATCTAGGTGCCCGAGTTCAATTTCCGATTCTGCAATTATTTTTCAAGTGTCTGGGGTGTAATATGGATTCCACCCAGCCATTTGAACTCATTCAATGACCCTTTTACAGTTTTGGCTGTCAGAATTACCCCACACTGATAACATAATTTATAGCACTGTCAATTGTCTTCGTGTGGCTAAATCTGTTTACCTGAAATATTCGTTTTGGTTATGAAGACGAAAATCTGTAAAACATCTGGTGACCAGTCGCGTAGCCAGGGGAACCCTTTTGGAAATTTTACACACAAAAAAGACAGGAACTGATTAATTAGCTAAATAAACATTTCTTAACTTTAATAACGACACTTGCAGATGATTCTATAACTCATTGCTTTGATGGAAATCAGTGCGGTTGAAATTTTTGCCTGCATGCTGCTTGCTGATGTGTAGGGCCCAGATTTGTTTTATGCATAGCCTATGCGCATATGCAAATGCATATTTTGAACGTTAGTGCATATAAGGATATATTTTTCTCTCGTGTGTGATCGATTAATTGAAGATTTCTGAACGAAATGAAAAATCAAGTGAAAGTTGTAGTTACAAGTATTGACGATAGTCATACTGCGTGTGTTCGTGAAGCAAAGTGCGCATTTGAATCTGAAACTGTATATCAAGATATCAGTTTCATTCATGTGCATTATTCGTCACTTTCGAAGGCGATTAAGGGTCTAGAAACACGCGATGCACCCCTACACGAATCCCTTCAGTTAGTTCAAAACAACATTAGTTCTTTAAATGGTGTCCCTGGTGGAACTGGAGAAAAAGTGAAAAGGAAACTCAGTGCGGTGTTGGACTCAAATCCAGCAATGAAGAAGATTCAATCCATAAGCAACTACATAAGTTGAATCAGGCAGTCTTTAGCAGAAGAATGTTCAGAGCAGTCAGTGCCAGTGTAAAAGTACTGCCCAGTTACGTCCGTCGACGTAGAACGATCATTTACAGCATATAAATTAATTCTGCCCGACAACAGAAAGTCATTGACCCCTGAAAACATTGCAAACCTATTGATAACCTACTGCCATGCAACATTTTGCAAGGAATGAAACGTGTGTATCAATGTAAAACTGAGTTAAAATTAAATAATACGTTTGGTAAGTGTATGTTTTATTTTTAGTGCATCTTTTCGTGCATATTTTCAACATTTTTAGTGCATATGCGCATGCATATTTTTGTAGTTTTTAGTGCATATGAATCCGGGCCCTACTGATGTGTTGTCGCCTATCGGTCCGGCTCCCAGTTGAGTCTACACACGACAACGCATAAATACGTCCTCCCAAGGTTGCCACCCTAGCCTTTTCCCTGCTAATTATAGCAGTTTTAGAACTGAGCCTGGCCCCAAATAATTTTAAATCCCGCCTAGCGGAGCAATTAGATATCTTTCTTTTCTTTGCGGGAGGGGAGTTGTATTAATCTGTTGTTGATGTTGTTTGAGTCTTCAGTCTTTTGACTGGTTTGATGCAGCCCTCCATGCTTCCCTGTAGTTAGCTAATCGTTCCACATAGCTAACACACCCTACATACAAGGCAATCGGTTAATCTTGGTCTACCCCTACAGTTCTTATACTCGATGCTTCTTTCCATAACTAAGTTTGCTATTCCTGGGTGTCTTAGTATGTGTCCTACCAACCTATCTCTTCTCTTCATTAGCAGTCGCTACAAACATCACTCCTCTCCCAGACGTCTTAATACATTTTCATTTGTAACCCTATCTACCCATTTGAACTTCATCATTCTCCTGTTACACCACATTTCAAATGCTCCAATTCTCCTCTATTCTGCTCCTCTAACAGTCCACGTTCCACTTCCATAGAGTGCCGCGCTCCAGACAAAGGCTTTCAAAAATGACTTCCTAATACCTAAATATATATTCAAAGTCAACAGATTCCTTTACTGAAGAAATGCTTTCCTTGCCTGTGGTAAATACTTTTTATAACCTCTTTGCTTCGTTTAACACTGGCTATTTTGCTTCATAAATAACAGAAGTCTCCTACTTCCTTTAGCTTTTCGCCTGCCAATTCGACGTTCATGGGGGTTTCTGATTTCTTTCGACTGCATTCCATTATTTTTGTTTTATTATGGTGTTTGAAGCCATTTTTCAGTGTTGCCTTAGTACACAAAGGTTTGATTCTTTTCAGTCGGTCAACACGATTGTACCCAATTGAGATCGGTTATTCCCTAATCCTGAAAAAAATACATGTGATTATTAAATACACCTGGATGACCAGTTTCGATCGTCAAGCGATCATCATCAGATCCATTACACTTGGGCCATAAAATCTATGTCTGAAAATATGGGTGAAAATATTTACAATATATTCACTTATTTAGTTGCAGGATTAGTTGAGATAATGCAACTCGTGAATATTTGTTAGTTGTGGTCTATATGATTCTTTGTTGAGATACTGAAAGTGGTAATTGACCTTCGGAATGTGCTTGTTTGGAGTGAATATGTGGTTGTTGTAAATGGTCAATTCCGATTTATTGTACAGGCTACTTATCTGGTTGAGTCTTGCGCGGTCCTGTGGAGAGCAGTTAACTTGATCAATTTCTGCACTCGACTGAAGGGAAATTCCTGTGTGTGAGGGTCCCTTATCTCGTTGGGCTATTCCCCCTCTCGCATTCCTAAGTGCTAGGTGTTCCTCGTTCAAATGTACCAGTAAGTTGCCAAGTCTAGTCTCCCTAATGTGGTATATGTTACTGTATAAGTGTACATATTGTAAATATTTTCACCCATATTTTCAGACATAGATTTTATAGCCCAAGTGTAATGGCTCTGATGATGATCGCTGGACGATCAAAACTGGTCAACCAGGTGTATTTATTAATCTCATGTACTTTTTTTCAGGATTTGGGAATAAACCACTTCATTTGGGTACAATCGTGTTGACCGACTGAAAAGCATCAAACTTCTGTTTTACATTTATTAATTGTCATCATGAATTCCTTCCTCAAGACAGAGTCCATACCATTTAAAAACTCATTCAAATCCTTTGGTGTGTCGGCTAAGATGACGATGTCATCAGCAAATCTCAGAGTTGAAATTATATATCCTTGAATCATTACCCCTACTTTGAATTTTTCTCTAATTTACTTCGTTGCTTGTTCAATGTATAGATTGAAAAGTCAGGGTGATAAGTTGCAGCCTTGCCTTACACCTTTCTGAATACCAGCATCTCTCTCCTGTCCTTCCGCTCTAATAACTGCTGTCTGGTTTCTGTATAAATTGTAGAGCACCCTCCTATTCCTGTACTTTATTTCAATCGTGTCCAAAATGTCAAAGAACTTACTCCAATCAACGTTATCAAAAGCCTTTTCTAACTCTTCAAATGCCATGAACGTTCTCTTATCCTTCCTTATTCTAGCTTCCAAAATCAGCCTAAGACTTGTTCCTACGTTTCTCCAAAAGCCAAACTGGTCTTGAACCATCTCTGTTTCTATCTGTTCTTCCATCCTCTAGTAAATTATTCTACTGTAGTTAGGATGTCTGAAGCTTGAGTGATCAAAATGATTGTACGGTAATCTTCAAATCTGTCAGCTCCAGTTTTCTTCGGTATAGGGATGATAACATTCTTCTTGAAATCAGAGGGTATTGTGCCCATGTGGAGTGCACAAGATTCGAATTCATGATCATCTGCATGAAGAAGAAAATATATTACATATTTTAGTACCAATTTTTAGGTAGCTGAAGGGTTAATAGAAAACTGTACGTTTGGATGACGCATAAGGATGTCATAAGACTAGGCCACAGAGTGCAGCTGAGGGAGTGAGGTCACCACCAACGCAGCGATATAGGGCTTGCGCATGGATAAAAAATAGATTGGAAAATTTTCCATTGAGTAGACGGAGAGAAAAGATCAGCCAGAAACCCCTGACTCGGCACGAAATTGACAACGCCGCTTGGTAGGCGTGACCAGTAGCAACAGCAAATAATTAAAATTAGCAGGAAACAAGCATTAATCTTAAATAATTTCACCTGCAACGTTAGTTATCCTGGGAATCAGGAATTGTTGAGTTGAAAAAGTTAATAATAATTGTATAGTTTAGAAGTGCATCGTAAGCATTGCGTAGCCTGGGATTAACCTAACCAGTACTTCGGAGTGGGGGATAAAAGAAATCCAACGCCCACTTATTTGAGGAGCTATTATAATTTTAATCGTATTTGCCACGATCGGTTTTCAAAATAATTAGTATCAGTGAGACGTTTAAAACGTTAGCTCCAAGTTGGTAATTTTTTCGAGCATGTGCGACGCCTATTTTGGAAAATAAATTCTTGAAGAAGGGAAAATAGTTTATTTTTAGCCAAATCAGATATAAACCCTCTGAGCTCGGTGAACATTATGCAGTCTACAGTCGTCATTAGGACGCGACGCTGTCTCACGTACCATCTACGAGTACTCCTTGAGAGAGATACTACGTCAAAGTATCAGTTAGCGGGAAGTTCTGCTTCACTAAGTTGAAATCTTATAATCCACGCTAGACCAAAAGTGGTCAGACATTAATTTCGTACAGCGAATCTTCATAGTTTATTAACAGAAACTATTGTAGTGCTGCGAATGGTCAGAATTTGAAGTTGAACATTGGCAAAGTACAATATTTTAGGCCAAGAAAGTATCTTCAGTGAACGGAGGCGTGCAAGGCCTCAAATACTTTATCAGTATCGAATTAACGACGAATTATCTCGACAGTGAACGGAAACTTTAAAAGTAGTGACAATCAAGCGTTATCCAGTGCGTTAAAGAGCCGCAGTAGGATCTAACGTAGGATAATAACCTAATTCTGCCCATGCTTGGGAGATTAGAGTTGTAGTGACGTCAGGATAAAAACAGGATAAGCAGAACAGTACTGCGTAGGAAAAGGAGTGAAAATCTTTCAAAGGTCGTACCACGAACAGAATATTATATTATTCGAAAAATTAGGGCCAAACGTGGACGAGAGAAATATTGTTAGAGCGCATTATCATTTTTGAAAATAGCGACTCCAGGACCGTACCTGTAAAAGACTTGAAGCAAGATCTAAAACTTGCCATAACTTGTGAACGAGGTAGTATCGCGCTATGAAAACTGTTCAGAGCCGATGACTATAGCAAAACCAGAGTAGGAGAGAAATATTCATACCAATCCAGCGAATGCTGCAATAGAGACTTCCAATCAAACGAATTAGAGTCCAGAACTAGGGAATACAACTAGTATCCGCAACTTCTTGGATCTGGGAGGAAGGAGAGTGTCACTTTCGTGTGAAATAGTGCAACTGAAGGGTTATAAAGCGTATTTTTGTATATATTATTTGATCAAGTGTTAGTTATATATTTTTTAGTGTATTAGTGATATAAAGTGTCAGAGAAATATGATTTTTAAATCTCTGAGGGAGGATATAAGTGCTTTTAAAATGTTAAATATAAGAGAAGAATTAAAATATGCTGTGAGTGTAGTGAAGTTAAATATGGAAGCTTAAACCTATAAAAAGGTGGGCTATGAAGCTGATTTGTTGGGTCCCTGGAGTTATCAACTCAAGGAGAAATCATGTAAGTAGAATGATTTAATTATGTGTTGCTTTTGGGGGAGGAGAAATCCGTGCAAACAACTACATATGAGATGTATGCTATTAATGAAAGGGATGTTGAAATAAAATACGTGTGAAACAAAGCATACGGATTTTACTGAACGATAAATTTAATCATGAATTAATTAATTGAATTACATTCAATATACATACTCATTGGAGTGTATTCTTTTGAAATCACGTCATTAAAGAGATAAATGTAAAATAACATATGTTAAAAGGCATGATATAAACACAAAGTAAGTATTGATAGATTAACAATAAATGTAAATGTTGGAAGCCGTGAGGCTCTTTGAATAATGTTGATAGTGGTAAATCGTTGAACTTTGGTTCTATTAAAAGTGATGTCAAGGGCGAATAAATATTTAGGCCAGTTAAAATTGGACAGTGCCATAGTGTAATGGAGCTCAGTTGAGATAGAAGCAATAAATGTGCACTCGAGAAATCGCACAAATATTATTATAATTAAAGCTAGGATAGCTTAGTTTGACTGTTCACGCTAAATATTGCTGTGACCATACGCTCAAGATAAATTGATTGTAAGGTGGAGTTGGATTAGGAGTGTATGGATTTGAATGTGTTTGCAGTGTGCAAGTTGGAATACGGGTGCTATTATATTTTATTTAGAGCATGAGTCAGTGCGTGGTAGCCGCTCATATAAGTCGTTCAATTAAGGAGATTCTGGTGTTATACGACTCCTTTATAGTTGGTAAGACCTCCCGATATGGAATAAGCCTAGGAGGCAGGCTTCTCAGTATGGTTTTGAACTAAGGTTCATTCACGTCGACAGCCCCGTCATTATTGTTATATGAATACCATACCCTACCAGTGCAGATACCTAACAATCAATATGTTCACCTAAACTGATAATAGCGGATGATTATGCCCGCCAAATTGTAAATGAATGAAGGAATTAATGTGTGTATTCTCGAGCAAGAAGCGTTTCATTTAGAATAGCCTGTCGGCCAGCAGAGAGACTTTCTGTCTAGCAAGAGGGAGTTGTAGGACCCTCGTGATTGTAAATCAATGTGGAGAGCCTTGACAGCACTACAAAAAAACACTAATAGCTTGGGGTAGGTCGGTGGACCGCACGCTTGTGTGCCAGGAAGTTACGTGTTTTAGAGACACGCCGGTTATCAGCACCGTGAATTTGTATTATTATATCCTTGCCCAAATATCGTTCAGAGAACCATATAAGCATAAATAAATGGTTTAAGACCAATATAAAATCCCTAATTGTTGTTAATAATGATAATGTTGTTCCAGAGTAACAATAGAAATATTAAAGGAGCCTGGGAGTCTCATTTAAATTGATTTTATTCAGTAGTTTTCATTACTCATTGGATGCTCGATTTTCTCTTCCCGTCAACACTGATTTGTAGAATTGTTTGAGAGGGATGAAATTTTGAAACTCATGTGAACCTTAATAAATGTGTAAGTTATAAACAAATAAGCGCAACTTTAGTTTGAACTCCAAATGGGGGTTGAAAGTGCTTGATCTTTTAATGAAAAATTATGTAAGAATATATCTCAGAGCCATAAGATGCTCATATTTTGAAGTTTTTATATTTGCTTTATGGAAGTGAAAAGTTTTATTGATTTTGTCAGGTTCATTTGGAACCTTTACTATTGATTTGTGGTTTTATTTATTGATTCCTTGTCTTGTTTAGACAAGTGTGAACATTGTAGTGTCATTTTTTATTGTTGTAGCGCCAAATTTTTTAATATTAATTAAATAACTTTTAGATTTTGAATTGTATTTTCCTTTAAGTGTTACCCTAAGCTTGATCCTAAAATATGTGAATCACACAGTGGGAGGACGTTCTATGCCCCGAAAAATGCCTTGCTGAGCTGGCGGACAGTGATTTACATATTTATTGTTCACAAGGGCACAGCATCTCACCTGTGTCATAAATCCTACACACCAAGTGAAATGAAAATGAAAATCCACAGCCTGCTTCCAGTCGACAGACCGGGTCAGGGAATGGAATGAATGACGTCCCCATCTAACGGTGAGGATATGAACTGTGCCGGCTGCCGAAGCCTGTCGCACTCCCCTGGGGGCAATGATTAACAGCAGCCTTCTTCCTCGATCATTCCTTTCACCTAATACGAATTCTCATACTATCTTCCCTTCTCTTCCTTTTCCTACCACATCATTCCAATCTCCCATACTATAACATTTTCATCGCCCTTGACATATCTCAGAATTTCATCTATTTCTTTGTGGACCTTCTCAACATCTTCATCATCATCTTGACTAGTGGGCAAATAGACTTGTACCACTGAGGTGCACTTAGGTTTTGGATTTGATTCTAGCTACAATAATCCGTTCACTATATTACTGATAATATTCTACCCGCTTTCCGAATTTCCTATTCTATATAAGAACTCCCCATTGTCTGATTTAGTGCTAATGATCCTATAGTCTCCTGTCCAAAAGTCCTGATCTTCCTGCCAGCACATTTCACTAATCCCAACCAAATCCAACCTCAACCTATCTATTTCCCTTTCTAAGTTCTCTAACCTTCCACTGCCTATCAGACGTACAACATTCCACGCTCCAATCCGTAGAATTTCGGATTTCCTCTTTGTCACTTCTGTGATGTTAACCCCCTCTCGAGTAGTCCCCACCCGGAGATCCGAACTGGGCACTAGTTTACCCCCGGATTGGAATTTTACAGGAGAGGAGGCCGTCATCACATGTAATTATGCATAGAGAGGTGCATATCCTCAGTAAGAGCAATACAGCTGCAGTTTCCCGTTGCTTTCAGCTGTGCAGCAGAACGCAGTGTAGCCACTAGTTTGCTAATATTTTCAATATCCTTACCGTCTATAAGACAAGTAAATAATTGATCGATTCTGAAAAGCTGCTACTCCCCTCCCGAATAAAGTAAGAATCAATTATTCTAACAAAAATACTAACATTCTACCAACAAACCCATCCTAAAATTATAATAACGATAAAATACCAAAATTTACTACTAACAAAATATTAATATTCAACTAACGATACAACAGTAAAGTTCTACTAATGATAAAATACTTAAGTTCTTCTAGCAGAAAAATTAAGAGAGCCCAACATCTAAGCTATTAGCACCGATAGCTATGATACTGTACTTTTAAAACAGCCCAACATATAGGATATTAGCTCAAATAGCCATCATACTGCACTTTAAACAAAAACATCTACACTAAGTTATTAGCACTGATGGCTATGATACTGTTGTTTTAAGAGACCCCAACACCTAGGTTATCAGCTCTGATAGCTATCATATTGAATTTTTAAAACCAGCCCATCGTCTAGGTTATTAGCTCAGATAGCTATGGTACTGTTGTTTAGGAGAGCTGAACATCTAGGTTATAAGCTAGATTGCTATGATACTATTGTTTTAAGAGAGCCCAACATCTAGGTTATTAGCTCTGATAGCTATCATACTGTTGTTCTAAAAGAGCCCAACATCTGGGTTATTAGCACAGATTGCTATGATACTGTTGTTTTAGGAGAGCTTAACATGTAGGTTATAAGCTAGATTGCTATGATACTATCGTTTTAAGAGAGCCCAACATCTAGGTTATTAGCTCTGGTAGCTATCATACTATTGTTCTAAAAGAGCCCAACATCTAGGTTATTAGCTCTGACAGCTATCATACTGTTGTTCTAAAAGAGCCCAACATCTAGGTTTTTAGCTCTGATAGCTATCATACTTTTGTTCTAAGAGAACCCAACATCTAGGTTATTAGCTCAGATAGTTATGATACTGTTGTTTTAGGAGAGCTGAACATCTAGGTTATTAGCTAGATAGCTATGATACTATTGTTTTAAGAGAACTCAGCATCTAGGTTATTAGCTCTGATAGCTATGGTACTGTTGTTCTAAGAAAACCCAACATCTAGGTTATTAGCTCTGATAGCTATCACACTGTTGTTCTAAGAGAACCCAACATCTAGGTTATTAGCACAGATTGCTATGATGCTGTTGTTTTAGGAGAACTCAGCATCTAGGTTATTAGCTAGATAGCTATGATACTATTGTTTTAAGAGAACTCAGCATCTAGGTTATTAGCTCTGATAGCTATGGTACTGTTGTTCTAAGAGAACCCAACATCTAGGTTATTAGCTCTGATAGCTATCATACTGTTGTTCTAAGAGAACCCAACATCTAGGTTAATAGCTCAGATAGCTATGATACGATTGTTTTAAGAGAGCCCAACATCTAGGTTATTAGCTCTGATAGCTATCATACTGTTGTTCTAAGAGAACCCAACATCTAGGTTAATAGCTCAGATAGCTATGATACGATTGTTTTAAGAGAGCCCAACATCTAGGTTATTAGCTAGATAGCTATGATACTTTTGTTCTAAGAGAACCCTACATCTAGGTTATTAGCTCAGATAGTTATGATACTGTTGTTTTAGGAGAGCTGAACATCTAGGTTATTAGCTAGATAGCTATGATACTATTGTTTTAAGAGAACTCAGCATCTAGGTTAATAGCTAGATAGCTATGATACTATTGTTTTAAGAGAACTCAGCATCTAGGTTATTAGCTCTGATAGCTATCATACTGTTGTTCTAAGAGAACCCAACATCTAGGTTATTAGCTCAGATAGCTATGGTACTGTTGTTTTAGGAGAGCTGAACATCTAGGTTATTAGCTAGATAGCTATGATACTATTGTTTTAAGAGAGCCCAACATCTAGGTTATTAGCTCTGATAGCTATCATACTGTTGTTCTAAGAGAACCCAACATCTAGGTTATTAGCTCAGATAGCTATGGTACTGTTGTTTTAGGAGAGCTGAACATCTAGGTCATTAGCTAGATAGCCATGATACTATTGTTTAATCTAGATTTAATTAACAATAAAATGTTTTAATAAGGACCAAGAAAATTCTATGGAGATCGTTGTTAACTTCTAGAGGATAGATAGCCGAGTTGCATTATTATTACATGTTCTGCGATTCCCCAAATTACAGTTATACCTCAGTAACTATAGCCCCTCCCGTTGGTCGATCTTGGCTACGCTACTGGTGGTGATTGGAGCATCAATTCGTGGGGTTTCAAATACTGGTAACTTACAAATGAAACTTACCAATCTTCAACTTAAATCATCACTATCGAAGGTGGTAATTACAGTATAAATGAATTCTATGAAAATGTCCCTTAGTGGGAGTTAACACGCATCCATAACCAATAATAATAACTAGAAGACCCGTGCTGCTCCGCAGCATTCATTTCAACAATCCTAGAGCACTTCTTCCATTATGACATTTATTTATTTATTCGATAGAGAAAGTCCCAGTGAGCTGGTAGCTCAAGGGGAGGGGGGGGGGGCTGCCCTTTACAAATATGGCTTAGTAGCTTATACTAGATTCGCATGCCTTTACACTTGTAACCTGAACAGATAGTTACGGTACCGTCGGTATTGATTTTTCGCCTACTTTTCACATTTTGGAAAAATTATGAAAAAGTTTATTTATGAGAACAAATGTGTGTCTGCCTGTCCTTGTTTTTGAGTGTCCCACCCTATCAACACCTAAATGGCTGCAGATATCAAAAAGAAATTGGTATGAGTAAAGATCTCTATCAGAAACCTCCAGGCCTTATTTGAAAATAATGTCAGTGCCACCAAATGCTAAACAATTACAGTTGAAATTTGGACTCAAAGTTGGATATCTCAGAAGAGATTCATGGGAACTGTTCCAAAATAGGCACTCATATAGACCATATTTTTCTGATTTACTCGTATTTTCAGGAGTCCATATATCACAGTGCTGAGAGGTTCATTGTTTAACTGCATGTATCATCCATACTAAAATAAATGGACTTCTTCCATAATTGGCACATTTGTATCTCATTGTATTTCTGATTAATTTTTAACAACCCGTACATGGCAGTATTGCCAATATAGTTCTACGCATGCTGATAAGTTCAATGCATAACTGCATGTAACGTCCATACCTACAAATGGATTTCATCCAAGTTTTGCATGTGCGATGTTTGCTTTAGTAGATCAGACAGTGCTTATAATAAGAGTCACCACGGCTACCAACTGTGTTTTAATAATCTCAAGTCTTTTGAAACCCCGACTCAATGTCTCTGAATAGGCTAAGTGTACGGAACAAACGTAAGGTCAAGATATTTTAGACTTAGTTATATGCACGTTTAAAAATGTCAATGTTTAACTCCATGCAACTGTCATACTAATTTACGGATCTACATATAATTTGTCCACGTGGAATGTGTACCTTAGCAGCCATAAGTGTACCTATTTACAGAGTCTATGGAACCACCAACTGCCTAGTAACATTCTAAGAACATTTGAACCCTGGATTCAATATCGTAGAATCTATTCACATAAACGGTTTGAAACTCTATTTGAAGATAGATTTTGAGCAACACGCACACATGCTTTCTACAGAACCCCTTGATTCGCTCCTCCGCTCACTACGGCTGGCACACATCTTTGCCAGAAGAATGATCTTGGTGAAATGAATGTTCACAATTATTTTAAGACACTGATGACAGAATCGAGAAACTTGGGACTCGAATGATAGTGCGTAACGTGCATAGTGTCTCAAGCAAACAAACATCGTCGTTGCTCAATTACTTGTCAAGATATCTCAGATTTAGTAAAAGACGAATCGTGACCTTGGTGCTATGATATATTCGCAATTTACTTAAAAGACACATGCAATAATCAAGTAAGTTGGTGCCCAATGGATACTGCGTCGTAGCGTCCACAGTACCTCAATTCAACAAACATATAGCAGAAATACTTGTCAAGATATTTCAGTTTTAGTAAAAGGTGAAGTTTCCTCCAATTATTATAATAGACGACCCGTGCTGCTCGGCAGCATCAGTCGATATTGGAATTCGAAGATACGGTATCAGGCTCATTATGAGTATTTCGTAACCTCAGTTCTTGCAAAATTTTACTGGCGTATATTCTCTTTGAAATTTTTTGAGTCTTCATTGCTACCAATAAACAACTGTATAGTATAGTAATACTAGCGGACCCGTGCGAGAAATCTCGCATGTTCATAAGTCAAACTTCCCCCAATAGGATTATAATGAGTGACTTAAGGAGAAATTTTGTAATGTTACTAATTCTACCAAATGATAATAGAACACCATTTTCATTTCAGTTAGAATTCAAAGCTGTACGTTCTCTAACTTAAGAAGGCAATCACTGAAAATTCTAGCATCATAACACTCGCCAGTTGTTCGATATTTATGAAAGCATCTTGGTCAAGATTTCCTGCTTTATCTTGTTGGCTGAGGAGCCTCCTTCTCCCTTATCAGGACAGCGCTCGTTGGAAAACTTCTTCACGCCCCGCTTACAATGAGGCTTGCTTGTTCCTAAGAGCAATGATCAGCGCTAAACTCCTTCGCACGTTACCTACAGGGGTGCTTTCCTTGTCCTATGTGTAGTGCTCAACGCTTAACTCCTTTGCACGTTTCCTACAGGGATGCTTTCGCTTTCCCGAGTGGAGCGTCAGCATGAGAGCGTGCTGTGGCTGGTTTATTTCTTTGATATTTATGAAATTAAAATGCAATTCGTCACTGTTGATTCCATTTCTGTGCTGAATCCATTGATTGAGAGCTTAGCCGTAACACTCACCGGTTATTCGATACATTTCAGTCAGAATTCCAAGTTGTACGTTCCCTGACTTAAGAAGGCAATCACTGAAAATTGGATCATCATAACACTCATCGGTTATTCGATATTTAGGAAATTATACGATTTGAGTACCCAATCCATTGATTTAATAATTCTGAAAATCATGGGAAATGATAGAAGAAAACCCTGTAAAAGAATTAATGTTTAATAGTTCTAAGGTTTTAGACGCCGTAACACACGCCGGTTATACGATTTAGAGTACTCAATCCATTGATTTACTGTTTCTGAAAACCATGCGAAATGATCGATATTTATGAAATTAGAATGCAGAAGAAAAACCTCTAAAATAATTAACGTTTAATAGTTTGAAGGGCTTAGACAACTCATAATTGCAGCATGTTAGAGCATCAGTATTTGCAAATCGCACACTTCTTACAAAAATTGATATTTATGCAATTATAATGCAATTCGTCACCGCTAATTTATGAAATTATACGATTTGAGTACACATTCCTTTGATTAACTGTTTCTGAAATCCATGCAGAATGATAAAGGAAAGATCTCAGAATGTTAAAATGACACTAAACAGGCGTTAGAGCGGCTAAGATGTGAAGTGGACGGCAATTATGGAGCGTATTTTCCTACAGCAACATTATCTGAAAATCGCACAGTTCGTATAAATTATAGACATTTATGAAATTAGAAAATATCGCGTGTTCATAACCACACTTTTCCCAATAGGTTTATAATGAGTCACTTAAGGAGAAAGGTTGTTATGTTATTATTTCAACCAAATGATAATAGAACACCATTTTCATTTCAGTTAGAATTCCAAGCTGTACGTTCTCTAACTTAAGAAGGCAATCACTGAAAATTCTATCATCATAACACTCACCAGTTATTCGATATTTATGAAAGCATCTTGGTCAAGATATCCTGCTTTATCTTGTTAGCTGAGGAGCCTCCTTCTCCCTTATCAGGACAGCCCTCGTTGGAAAACTTCTTCACGCCCCACTGACAGTGAGGCTTCCTTGTTCCTAAGTGCAACGATCAGCGCTAAACTCCTTTGCACGTTACCTACAGGGGCGCTTTCCTTGTCCAGTGTGTAGCGCTCAACGCTAAACTCCTTTGCACGTTACCTACAGGGGTGCTTTTTCCTTCACGAGTGGAGCGTCAGCAAGAGAGCGTGCTGTGGCTGCTTGCTTTCTTTGATATTTATGAAATTAAAATGCAATTCGTCACCGTTGATTCCATTTCTGTGCTGAGTCCATTGATTGTGAGCTTAGCTGTAACACTCACCGGTTATTCGATACATTTCAGTCAGAATTGCAAGTTTTACGTTCCATAACTTAAGAAGTACCCAATCCATTGATTTAGTAATTCTGAAAACCATGGGAAATGATAGAAGAAAAATCTGTAAGAGAATTATTGTTTAATAGTTCTAAGATTTTAGACGCCGTAACACACGCCGGTTATGCGATTTAAGAGTACTCAATCCATTGATTTACTGTTTCTGAAAACCATGCTAAATGATCGATATTTATGAAATTAGAATGCCGAAGAAAATCCTGTAAAATAATTAACGTTTAATAGTTTTAAGGGTTTAGAGGACAACTCATAATTGCAGCATGTTAGAGCATCAGTATTTGCAAATCGCACACTTCTTACAATAATTGATATTTATGAGATTAGAATGCAATTCTTCACTGCTAATTTATGAGGCCTATATGATGATGATGATAGTTTCAAGGTTATAGACGACAACTCTAGCATGATACAGCGACAGTATTTGCAAAAAGCACACTTCTTACAAAAATCGATATTTATGGAATTAGAATGCAGAAGAAAAACCTGTACCCAATCTTACTGATTCTGAAAATCAGATAGAAGAAAAACTGTTAGAGAATTAACGTTCAATGTATTATGGTTTTAGACGACAACTCAGAATTGCAGCAAGTTAGAGCAACAGTATTTGCAAAAAGCACAATTCCTACAAAATCGATATTTATGGAATTAGAATGCAGAAGAAAATCCTGTATCGCGGCAAATTAACAAACCTGGAATATAATAAATCCATAGTTTAGATGGATGAGCTTAAATCATGTTTGTGCTGAGTCAATTGATTGAAAGCTTAGCAGTAACACTCGCTGGTTATACGTTTTGAGTACCCAATCCATTGATTTAGCCTACTGATTCCGAAACCATGGGATATGATAGAAGACAGAACTGTAAATGAATTAACGTTTAGTAGAGAATTGCAGCAAGTTAGAGCAACAGTATTTGCAAAAAACACAATTCTTACAAAAATCTATATTTATGGAATTAGAATGCAGAAGAAAATCCTGTATCGCGGCATATTCACAAACCTGGAATATAATAAATCCATTGTATAGACGGATGAGCTTAAATCATGTTTGTGCTGAGTCCATTGATTGAAAGCTTAGCAGTAACACTCGCCGGTTATACGATTTGAGTACCCAATCCATTGATTTAGCCTACTGATTCTCAAAACCATGGGATATGATAGAAGAAAAAACTGTAAATGAATGAACTTTTAATAGTTTTAAGGTTTTAGACGACGTAACACTCACCGGTTATACGATTAGAGTCCTGAAAAAATTGATTTACTGTTTCTGAACACCATGCGAAATTATAGAAACGTTTAATAGTTTAAGGGTTTAGAAGACAACTCATAATTTCAGAATGTTAGAGCATCAGTATTTGCAAATCGCACACTTCTTACAAAAAGAGATATTTATGAAATTAAAATGCAATTCGTCACTGCTAATTTGTGAAATTATACGATTTGAGTACACATTCCTTTGATTTACTGTTTCTGAAATCGATGCAAAATGATAAAGGAAAGTCCTCAGAATGTTAAAATGACTTTTAAAAAAAGGCGTCACAGCGGCCAAAATGTGAAGTGGACACCAATTATGGAGCGTATCTTCCTGCAGCAACAGTAACTGCAAATCGCACACTTCGTACAGTTTTTTAAAAGTCATTTTTTTTTTAAGAAATTATATATAGGCCTATTTATGAAATTAGAGTGCAATGCGTCACTGGTAATGTACATTCGCTTTCATTTGAATGCTCATTTTTCACGATCGGTCTCTTGTGAGCGTCGCAGGAGGGATGCATACTACTGAAATAATATATATGATGATGTGGAAGTTTGATTTTTCCATCATATCAACAGAGTGTGCAGCGTCTTGCTATATTCTTCTCAGGTTTACAGTACAACGTAGAACAATGGTGGCAAACCTCCTGAAGACCACCTACAGAGAAATGATTCACATCTGTAATTACCGTACATCTGAAACAGCACACTGAAAACTACCCTCACTTTTTGCCAACAAGCTGTCTCTTGGCTTTGGCACTGAATCACGACGACCTGTCAAAGTGGCCCTACGCCTGGGCCTGCGAAATAACAACTGTAGAGCATATACCCGAAAGTGAAGGAATATCTTTGCAAGAGTTGTCTGTTCGGAAAATAATACAATTTCCCCCACCATAGATGGAACGTTTTGTAATTCAGTTTTCAAAGGAAACTCTTTAACACGCTAATTTACTTTTCTGCACTGATGGGACTGCCGTTATTCTTCTCCAGGACACTATGATAACCGACAGTAGTGGCTACGCTGGCAAAAGCGCAGTGTTAGGTCATGGGGCCAAGCTCTCTGCTGACTCGGTAGACGCGTGGGTTCGAGCCCCACCGTCGGCCGTCCTTGAAATGGTTTTCCGTGGTTTCCCCATTTTCAACACCAGGCAAATGCTGGGACGGTACCTTCTGACAGGCCACGGCCGCTTCCTTCCACATCCTTCTCCAATTTCATTCACCTTAATCAATCCCATCTCTCATCCCGACGCGCAGGTCGCCCACGGGCGTCGAATAGAAAGAGCTGCACTCGGTCTCAGAGGAGACCACTCGGAAAAAAGGACACTATAATATCCTTTGTTGAAGTTTCCGAAAATAGTAAAACATGAATAGTCTCTTCAGAACAATAGTCAGTAATTGTGTCATTATTTTAATGGTTTACTCTGAACAGACACACAGCAAACAGGTGACTCACACTATGAAGTTCAACATGTCCAGCATACTGTCCATCAGCAACCACATTCAGTAGGGTTATTATTTCGTCGAGGAGATCCACCTCAATAATAAAATTCTTATGTGCACAGCACTTCTTGATAATATTATCAACAGCAGCCAAACGAATTTCATAGTGACTGTCTTCTATTCATTGTTGTTGTTGTTTGAGTCTTCGGTCTTTTGATTGGTTTGATGGTTTGATATAAAAAGATGGTTAGCACAGGCAAGGAAAGCTTTTCTGCAGAAAAGGAATCTGTTGACATCGAATATAGATTTAGGTATTAGGAAGTAATTTTTGAAAGCCTTTGTCTGGAGTGGGGCACTCTGTGGAAGTGAAACTTGGACTGTTGGAGCAGCAGAAAAGAGGAGAATTGATGCGTTTGAAATGTGGTGTTACAGGAGAATGATGAAGATCAGATGGCTAGATAGGGTTACAAATGAGGAGGTGTTAAGACGATTGGCAGAGGAGAGATGTCTGTGGCGACTGTTAATGAAGAGAAGATATAGGTTGGTAGGATACATACTAAGACACCCAGGAATAGCAAAGATAGTTATGGAAGGATCGAAGATAAGAACTGTAGGGGTAGACCAAGGTTAGAATATGTTAAACAGATTGCCTCGGATGTAGGGTGTGGTAGCTATGTAGAGATGAAATGATTAGCTCAGGACAGGGGAAGCATGAAGGGCTGCATAAAACCAGTCAAAAAGACTCAAACAACAACATCACCAACAATGCATACCATTTCCAAACCGTTTGTATTTCAGGAACCACTCGTCGTCAACTCAGCACTGTCTGAAGAATTTTTGTTTGTTTGCTACTTTCGCTCGGTTCGCATCGTCGTTTTTCACATATTCGTTGAGTACATTTGATTTTCCTTCCATGACCCATAATTAACAAACCCCAGTATCTTTTTTCCACACTCGTCCTACATTCAGATATAACCATACAATTGGGCACCAGTTTAATTAGGAACGGTTGATTTAGAACATAAATTACAAAACAGTCTAGACAACAGCATTCCTGAACTGAGTCACAATAACAATTCGGTAGATCACAGGTTAACGTATTTAAACTACCGTACATTAATAATAACGCAATAACCATACAAGTGAGCACTAAACGTACTACGGTACCGTATCTATAAATAATTCTGACGCGTTACACAAGTTTTTACAAACTTGTATACGGTAATCTAAATATTGCATAGGCCTACATACAGTATATTAGTGCATAAGTGTAATTCATAAACATTGTACAGTACTTTAACTAAGTCTAAGAAATCAGGATCTGATGATGATCACTTGACGATTGAAACATGCCATCCGATTACGTACCACTATTTCTGTACATAAAAGCGTGTTTATTTTTAATAATATCTTATTTCTTTCAGGTTAGGGCATATAAATACTTGTTTTCCCACCTAATGTAATAGGGATGTAGCGGGAGAAAGTTCGCGCCAGATAGCGCGCGTGTAGTACTGGGTAAGCGCAAGGCGATCGTATTATGTTTCTTCCAGTCAGCTGCGAGGAATGTATAGATTGTGACCGATTTTTCTGAGCTAAAGTAAATTATATCTTCTCTAATTTTACTCCAAGACGATACTAATTAATTCTATAGGCATTTCCCCTAGTATATTATGGACGATTTCCAGCGTTTACGCGTTAAACATCTCCAAAATGAGCTACGGACCAGAGGAGCTAAAACTAGCGGGAGGAAGGAAGAATTAATACAGCGGTAATAACAAAATTCTAACACAGTTTATTATCCAAATAATGAGTAGGAGTCAGCATGCTAACTCCTAAAGATTACAATTGCTTGAGTATTGTATATTGATAAATATACCTCCATAAGACTTAAATCATGAATAGTGATTTAAATATTCACTTGCTCCCCTTGCTTATAGATTTCGATTTATGTCATTTTTTAGGTTGATAGCTTACATGAAACTGCAGATACAGCCTTGTCTACCACCAAAGGCATGTGAGTTTCTTGAGTTTCCCTGTGCCAGTTCATTCGAAGATTTGACCATCAGCCACAAGGCGAAGATCAGTATCACAAATGTGCATTTGATGGATTATTTTGTATTTCGAAAATTGGAAATAGATGGAGCACCTGTCTCCAACTACAAATCGTTGTGTGATGCTGTATACAGACTTTTCACTGAAAAGGTTTTTTTTTATAAAATGTTTATTTCAATCGAGTGAAATTCTAATATGCAGTGCTGTGAAATCCGAGTACACAAAACATAAGACCTATAATGTGAAGCTTATTTTAGGAGTACCAGGTGACATTATAGGAGGGGACTGTGAATGTATTGCTGGAGCAGGCCCCAAGGCATGTTGTAAGCATATTGCAGCTGTAAGCTATGCATTAGAGCACTTCTCCAAGACTGGTATTATTCAGTGTTCAGAAACATGCACCCAAAATGTACAAACTTTTCACCATCCCTCTACCCAACGGTTGAGGCCAGTTAGTCCTATGAAAGTGGAATGTTTGCCCTTGGAACAAGTTTTTCAGAAACCCTGCCATGATGTTAGGCCATTGTCAGGAGTTAATCAGCCTGGATATCAGCAATATGTTGAAGGTATTGTGAAAAGTTCCCAACATAAGGTTGCTTTTTCTTTTGCTCTAAGAAAAGCACAGGCCAGCTGCTTTGATGTCATTCATGGCCACCATTTTGGTGTGGATCCATGTGCTACTCAAGCTGAAAATCTTGTAAGGGTCGATGATGAGGAAAGGAAGAAAATTGAGGAAAATACTAGGCAACAATCCCAGCAAAGTCTATGGTTCAAAGAGAGGAAATATCGTTTGACAGCAAGTAATTTTGGGAATATCTGTCACTCAAAAACTACAAAAGCCATTGCAAAAGCGTTATTCAAGGGAGGTTTGTTTTGCTCCAGGCATATGAAATGGGGACTTCAAAGGGAAGACTCAGCAAGGGACAGGTATTCTGAGCTAACAGGCCACGTAGTCCAAAAATCTGGTCTCATTATTCATCCTACCAGACATTACCTGGCAGCATCTTTTGATGGACTAATTGGACAGGATAGAGTCTTGGAGCTTAAAGGGTTGCCAAGTCATGAAAATGAAGCAATTTCAATTAAATGTGTTCCATACTTGGGAGAGAGCAGTGGTGCAGTTATACTCAAGAAAAATCACAACCGTTACTTTCAAGTGCAAGGTCAGCTGTTTGTTACAGGCAGATATTATTGTAGTTTTGTTGTGTACACTGCTGTTGACATGCTAGTGTTGGAGATAGAGATGACATTTTCATTCGTGAAATGGTGGCAAAATTGGACAAGTTTTACCATGAATATTTTGTTCCAGTCATCCTAACCTGACATAATCGTTTTCCTGAAATTGCATAACATAAAACACAAATATTATCCTCCCTGAAAGATGAATTTTACTGACATCCAATTTTGAATGCAGTATTTTGTATGTTTTAGCAAGTCCTATAGCCCGTGATATGTGTATTCTTTTAGAGGCTATCCTCCTTGTTTCAATGTTTTCTGATGGAGTAAACTGCCTTTTGCCTTTGAGAAATGGTGGGATATTTAATGTTACACCTTTAGTGCATAACAGATCCTGAATGTTGAACCCCCTATCTGCCATAACCGAATCTCCTTCTTCCAAGAGATCCAACATTCCTGATCTGATAAATAACTGTCTATCTGATATTGCCCCACCATATGCATCAGATATGAAACATATAAAACCAGATGGATTTATACCAATTAATACCTTAGTTGATGTAGAAAATATAGCTTGCTGTGCTGCAGGGTTCTTGGGTTTTGCCATTATAATCTCAGTTGCATCAATTATAACTCTAGTCGAGGGGTATTTCTGTGTAAAAGGAAGGGGGCTGTTTTCAAGGACAGTTTCTCGATCAAGTCAAATGTTCAACCCTTTAAATTGGCAGTACATAAAATTAATCCAAACATTAAATATTCTCCCAACAGTAGTTTTATGGATTCCGATGTTAAGGCCTAGTTCCTGATCTGATTTGTTGGTCCTTAACTTCATAACTGTCAAGAGAAAACACAGTCTGGGCTCAAGAGGGAATACCTGTAAATTGTATCTGTTTTCTCCCAAAACAGCAAACACCAAATTAAAATGTTCGACGTCTACAAACCCTGTATAAAAGCAATATGGCATCAGGGTTATCCATTATTTGCTCAACAACCAAATTATCTGTAGCATTTGTCTGAGTACTGATGTCTTTGAAAAAGGGAGTCACAAATGTTCCATTTACTTCTTCGGGTATATTGACGATTTCTTCCCGTAGGCCTAGGCCTAAATCAATGGAGATGATTTCTGCAGATTCCGATATTGTAGGCTCATCGTGGTAATCCGGCAGTTTCCTTGTGTATGGCCTCTTCCTTATTTTATTTTATTTTATTTTATTTGTGTTCGTGGTCCACGAAAATAGCGATGGAACAGCGCCCGGTTTTAATCTTGTTCTCTCGCCTTCAAATACAAACGCATAAATTCAGTGGTTGTTATCGAAATGTGTAATCAGATTATAGGTACCGGTACAAAATAAGGATTATTTCCCTTAGTAAATCACACTTAACCAACACAGCTTTCGTGAAGTCATCGGGTTGAAAATGATGTGAACACACTTTAATATTTTCGGTCAGATTTTTCTCACTGAAATTTTTTATTCTAATAGCATGTAACCATTTCATCCTCATTTCTATATTTTGAGAAAATTGGTGAAGCGAAAACGTGCTTCCCTGATTTTTGCAAAGAGGGACACTGCAATAGCTCGGCATAGTCACAAAAATAACAATTTAAACAATTTAGGATATTAGCGGCATGAGAACACAGGAGACAAATGAAGAGCGCCTTGCGCTTACCCAATACAACAGCAGTGCACTCTACCGGTGCTAGTTCTATACATCCCTATTGGGCACAATTTGTGTTGTCCGACTGGAAAGCTGTCTTTAATAGAAGTAGGCAACACTGACAAATGGCTTCTATCACTTCAATTAATAAGACTAGGTAACACAGAGATCTCCGTGTTTGATAAACAAATACAGCTAAGGCGTCTAGTATGTGTTCTACATACATAATGGCCGCCGCTCATTCTCAGAGCATTATCGAAAGTACCGTTACGTCAAATTGGTGCGACCTATAGAAGAATGTGAGTTACTTATCTTAATATTGTAACGATTCGTGCAATTGCCGTCGGCCGCTACCCCGTTCTCAAGGTGTCAGTGGGCGGGGTTTCTGGGGAGCGCCAGGCAGCCAATCCAGCCAGGACTAATTAGGGTAGCCCCTCCCAAGGCCACCCAAATACAATAGATCTACGAGTCAGGAAGATCATTGGCGTGCAGACTACTTCTCGAGGCCACTAACTGCAACAGGAAGTTCCAGAGCAACCAACCAGAATAGGCTTGAACCCACTGGAAGAGGAAGGATGAGCCAGAACTTCGCCGGAGAGGGGCTAGATAGTTCTGGAAACCAACCACGAGGACATACTCGACGCTACTGGAAGGGGCAACATCGAGAATATTCGAGACCAGAGAGCTGATTGGATATATACCGGCAAACTGCGGCGGGCAAGTCAGTCCTGAATGAGTCTCCGCTGAAGGAGTGTGCCGAGCGACCATTGAAAATAAATGTGGACAGTGCAGTGAAAATAAATAACGTAGACAGTGACTGCAAGAGATACTGACTTGCAGAGATCAGTGCAGATAAATAGTGACTGTGGAAGATAAATAGTGACTGCAAGAGATACTGACTTGCAGAGATCAGTGTACATAAATAGTGACTAATAGCTGTATAAAGTGAGACTCTGTGTGTGTGCAAGTAAGTAGGCCTAATTTGATTTAGTGTTAACTAGTGTACATGATATTAGTGTAAATAAAGATTTAGTGCATTATAGCCTGACCAGTATTTTTACGAACCCCAAAAACGTTACAATATTTTATGTTTTAAAATGGTGGCTGTGCAGAATGTTCATTCCAATTAAGTCATCACTTTCCTAATATAAAACTCCCTGTGTGCAAACCATTCAGATACTTGCTACAATGGAACATGTGTTATTATTATACCGGTATTTGAATTGCAGCCAATGGCCATAGCAAGACATTTCAATTGAACGCCCGTAGGCTCCCCCAACAAGTTCAATTTCAAGTAGTTGCAATTTTGACTACCAGACGCGTCTGTCACACCCAGCAGCGAACGTTGGAACTGATAGAGCGTTACTAACCAAATAACCTACAAATGTTGGCTACATACTACCAAGTGTATTGGTATGTTCTTTTACATGCCATAGATCTATGACATGGACCTATCAGCTTTACTTCTCCTCCGAAGGAAAGCATACTGAAGGGTTTTAACGCTCTTAAAAATCCGGCAACTTCGACCGAGTTTTAACCACTGATCTTCGGCATAGCAGTTCAGCGTGCCACCGACTACGCCAGCGAATCCATTGGAACATGAGTTACCGTACTTATTATAATGATTGCATACTGTATTTCATGTGGCTGCCATCTTGAAAGTATTCCTTGTAGCTTTGTACTGCGAGGTTTTTCAATGTAATGTGTTAAATAAATAATAGTGATATGATAATTAATTTAGCCCATACTTGATTTGGGTGGTGAACACTTGGGTGGCAACTATTTTGTTTTTGTTAAGATGGCCAGAATATAAAACCTGGGATTGAAGTGCGCTTTACTAGGGTTACCTGTGCACCAAATGTCATTCCATTTGGTTCAGACATCCAGGAATTGATAAAGGGGCCAGTACACATCACATATATGGACAGACAGACACAAGGACATCTTGACTGTACTGATCTCATAAGCTTCCTTTCTATTGTTTATTTTTTTGTGTTGCAAAAATCGTAAATTACTTCAGGCCAAGTATGCATACTATATTATAGTTAAGACCCTTTTGAGACAACTGCAAGCCAGTTACTCAAATCAGATACAAACTTTTTAAGTGTAGGCCTATAGGACTACCTGACGCCAAAGTTTAATCGGGACAGCCCCAGATTTCGAAAATATTTCCCCCTGTCCCAATAGAATGAGTTTGAGACGCTTAAAGTTCTGGTTTTCACAAAAAATGTAAGATTGTGTTGCTTACGTGCCCGCTTTTACTGACCATATACTCTCAATTGGTTTGAATTCTCGTCTCTGATAATTTACTTTGATGGCGTCACTCCCCCAGATCAATGTGGGAGTGGACTGGCCAGCAGATACAGGAACTACCCCCATCAGCAGGAGGATGAGAGAAGTAGCGAGGAACCATCACTCTCTTCTCACATGTCAGATTCGGTTGGGCCAGAGTATATCCCAGCCCTATGCAGTGAAGATTTTTTTCCCGAACGAGTTCGGGAAGGCGTCTTTGCTGATATGTAGCCTACATAGAAGAAATTTCTTCTCCAATCAGCTACCTCCCAATCACGTTATCATCGTATCATTATACAGTGGGTGATCGTAATATTAAAGCCATAAGAAAAACACTTTCTCTTGCCTCTCACCTCGATTCCCAGTCAAAGCATGTGAGATTTTCGAAGTGATGTGCCATGTCCTGTGGTTCGGATTCCACACAGCAAGGAGGTCCCATGACTCATGATGGTGAGATTAACGGTCACATAAAACTACAAACATCAAACACATTCTTCAACTGAAATTGATTTTGGCTGTTGTATTACACTTAATAATGTTATTGGATTTACGTCCCTTTTAACTACTCTGGTTTTTAAATATGCCGGAGTGCCGGAATTTTGCACCGAAGGGGATCTTTAACGTACCAGTAAATCTACTGACTCGACTCCCTCACATTTGCGCACCCTCAAATGCCAACTGCCTGCGCCTTGATTGTATTACACTGCAATACATTTGAAAATTAATGAAACTCAAGAAAAAATAAGAACAATCTAATATTTTATAACAACTCCCTTCACAATGATTACAGGTTGGAATCTTTCTGGCATATTGCAAATGCGCCTGAGGCACTTATTTTTGTTTCATAATCATGGTGCTGCACAATGATGGTTTCTTTTAATCAATTGGATTTTATCTGCGACAATCTCTGCGGAGACTTCCTTACTCATTAGCTTCCAAACTTCCTCAGCACAGGCCGACCCAAAACCTTAAGTTCAAGGAATTGTGGCGTAAGTTTGGTGTCTCTTCCATTATTGAGCAGACTTTACATTATTGAGCCTCTTAAAGTTAGATTGATTGTACGAGATGCTTCAAAAATGTGTATGGTACTGTACACTTATTTCCAAGTAACTTATCAACCGAAATTCGAAGAAGGACAATGACCGCAGCAACTTGTAGTACCCGGCTAGAAATAACCACAAATAGGTACTGGCAAACACACACCGGAGTAAGGCACTTGTTGGCGAATGAAATGCTATAGTTCTATACTCTAACTACACAGGAGAGTGGGACACTTTCGAATATTGGGCGAAACGGGAATAGGTTATGGGTTGAGCCACTATTCTACTACTATAGCATTCTTAACTTAACCAATACTATTGCGACAGATAACGCAGAAGTTCTAGAAAAATATTACAAGCATTTGAAATCACTTGCCTGTCTGATTTATTCATAAAAGGGAACAATTACAATTTAAAATAAAATCAAAATAAAAAACCTCCTAATCGATCGGTTCAAATACCCTACATTGCGCAAATAAAAGAACTTACTTCTGACAATTAACTGTTGTGTCCTAGTTTTCGGGAGTATCAATAAAATAACATTATTAAATTACCTAAAATCGTCGTAAAAGCGATGGCCTGTCGCTATTACATTGACTAATTCTTACTCTATACAGGACTCCTGGTTCCTACATAATCGTAATCTAATTAATATGATTAAGTTAACTATACCCTTCGAACTATTATTAATATTGACATATATTGCACGTTTTCATTTCATTTCTTACTTCCTTTCATCAATAAGAACAACTTTCCACTAGCTTGAGTCAATTTCAGTAATAGTAGACGATATAGGAATCAATAATCCATTCAATGAAGCCGAGATTATCTCAAAATCGTACTTCTTCCAATTCCTTCCAAAATAAAAATAAAAATAATAATAATAATAATAATCTTACACAAACTTCAAATGAATACCAGGATTAGTTACTCTCTGTTTACATTGAATCATAGGATCTGACTATAACCTTCATTTTATTCTTGATCAGCTGTTTTATGACATCCTGCCTCGTTTCAAACATCTACCATGAAACATCGCTTAACCACAGTGAACTAACTTCACTTAAAACAACTACTTCTTTGAAACTTCTCATGTTCCATTATAATATGCATTCCTTTCTACATAAACGGTATATCATTGCAGAATAATCTTTTAACAACAAACTTCTTTCCAAAAAACAACAATGCTGTCGTAACTCATTGTTACTTCATTCAATTATGCATATATTTTTTATCCAATACCAGGGAACACTTCCTATCATTTCTTACAATAAACTTCGTCGTAGCTGTCTAATATCTCAACAAGACATTACAACATAATACCTCGAAATGCCAGGTGATTACCTGACAACAATACTTTCTCTAGTCATTGGTTCATAACTCCACTTAAAATGTCTGGTATATTAATACTGTTTCATAATATTAATAGCTTTATTATCTCATTACTTACCTTCCTTACTGTCATCAATAATACAAATGTTTATATGACATAATTTCCTTCTACGTTCTCATGACATATTCCTGGCATTTAAATATTTATGGAAACTCTCCTAACTAGTCAAAAACAAGAGTTTAGTGCTTTTCAGTAGGTCAACACGAATGTACCCAAAAGATCTGGGTTATGCCCTAATCCTGAAATAAATTACATGAGATTAATAAATACACTACGATGGCCAGTTTCGATCGTCAAGCGATCATAATCAGATCCATTACACTTAGGCTATAAAATTTATGTTTGAAAATACAGGTGAAAATATTTACAATATGTACAATTATTTAGTTGTAGTAATGGTACTGCAACTGTCGGTGTATGCTAAATGCAGTATATATGATGTTAGGTGAAATGCTAAATGGTGATAGATATCCGGAGTTTGTATATTTGGAGTGGTTATATGGTTGTAAAAAATCAACTATGGTTAAACTGTAATATTACAGGCTACTACTTAACTCGTTGTCTTCCTACTGGAGCTACGCGCAGTTTCGTGTTCACTGTTAGTCCAGGTGTGGTGACTGAGATGGGCTGTTATCTCAACGACACTGGTTTTTCTCTTTCTCCCCCCTGTCATATGTGCTGTGCGGAGTCAGTGCGATGTGTTTATGTGGGGTGTTGCCAACCTAGATAAGATGTATGTTATTGAATGAGGTGGGTCTACAACTATTAAAGACCGTGGATCATTCCCCGCCACGCGTGGACTATAAGCCATTCAAACTAAGTGCTGCCCGGTATTTTAAGGAAGTCCCGGCACCTTTAATACTGCCGCGAATACGGGCCTTGGTTTATTGCAACAGAAAAGTACATCGTACACCCGATCCAGATAACATTTTCCTATTATAACCTCCTAAATACCCCCTTTTTTAACTAGCTTGGCTGTATCGCTAAGTTGTGTCATGTTTCCGACAGTGTGTGTTTTTTAGTAGAGTGAAGAGGGGTGACCTCTCCATAAACGTGTGTTAATTTAGATTGTTAGGATTGTTTCGTTTGGCTTGGTGTATCTCGATTGCTTCCTTTATTTCGATTCGTGATGAATTATTTTTAGGTCCGTATCGATGTTAGTAAAGCTGTGCCCCGCGTCACACATATGTTCGCATACGGCTGAATGTGTTCCGTATCTTATCGCATTCCTATGTTCATTATAACGTGTGTCTACTAGTCTTCCATTCTGTCCGATATAATTAGCTTGACAACCAGTATCTTGGCACGTTGTAGAATATACCCCTGACTTTGAATACGGGTCATGTGTATTTAGATTACTATTTAGTAGGTACCTACCGGTTGTGTTTTTCGTTGTGAATGCTAATTTTATGCCATGCTTTTTGAATAGATTAGTGCTTTTATATGTATTCGCATTCACATAGTTGAAACGCGCGATTGTTTTCTCATTACTGTCCGGTTTGGGAATCGTTTTATCGTTATTTTTATGTTTGGTTATAATTTGGTTTATTTTGTTTGGGGTGAAATTCTTTTCCTTTGCTATTTGCTTGATGCTTCTTATTTCCTTATTATAGTTGTTTTTTGATATAGGTATGTTTAAAGCCCTGTGCACCATTGAATTGAATCCCGCTTATTTGTGCGTAATGTCGTGATTAGACTGATTGTCGATTTCATGCGAGGTTTATGTGGCTTTCCGGAATATGGAATATGAAAGTTCGTTGTCTTTACGTTGAATAGTTATGTCGAGATCATTTATTTTTCGGTCTGTTTCGGATTCCTTAGTGAATTTGATTGAGTGGTGTAGGCTATTAATGGATTGGAGAATTGTTTCTTCCCTTGTTAGTTCAGTATCGTAGATGCAAATTACATCATCTACGTTTCTTTTCCATAATACTATTCCCTTTGTTGAAGTCCTTTCTAAGAACGCATTTTCTAGTGCATTAATGAAGATGTCAGCGATTAACGCGCTTAGTGGCGATCCCATCGCTAGGCCTTCTCTCTGTGTGTACATTTTATTGTAGAATTGAAACACGTTTTGGCTGAGAACGACCCTCAGTAATCTCACAATCTCTTCAGTTTCTTTTGCCGAATTGTTGGATTTTAAGTTGTTTTCGATAGTGTTGATTGCTTCAATAATCGGAATATTGGTGTACATGTTAGTTACATCGAAGGATACTAGCCTCAAGCTAGGTTTCAATTGTAGGGTGTTCATTGCTGTTACTAGTTCCGTTGTGTTCTTTACAGACATGTTTTTGTAGTTGGAAAGACGGCATTTTAAGATTTTTAGTAACTCTTTGCTGATTTTGTAATTAGGGGCATTCCTACAATTAACTATTGGTCTCATTGGGCACTCCTTCTTGTGTATTTTTGGTTGTCCCCTCAATTACGTATTTTCGGGTTCATGTTTATTAGTTTTGATTTTTCGGCTTTGGTCAGTATGTATTCTGTTTCTTTTAGCACACTTTTTATTTGTTTTTGGAATTTGTTGGTTGGGTCTTTTGTTAATTCCTTGATTCCGTTGCTGTTTAGGAATTCGACTGTTTTTTCAATGTATTCTGTTTTGTTCAAAATTACTGTAGTGTTTTCCTTATCTGCTTTTGTGATGATTAAATTATGTTCTTTTATTTTTTGTTTAAATGACTTTATTTCTTTGAGTTGTTTGTTGTTTTGAATGTTATTGCTTTCGCCCTCTCGTTTGAGGATTTTTGGCTTCGTTGGTGGCAAGATTTTTGGTTAAATCCCTGTCTTCTGCTGAGTGCTTGTGACTGGCTATCTCAATATCTGTGATTAACTGTTTTATATTGTGGTTCGTGTGTGCGTCTGTGCAATTGTATTTCAAACCTTTGACTAACATATTCATTTCATCTTGAGATAAGGTTACGTTCGTTCTGATGTTTACCCTGCTGTGGAAATTGAATTCATTGTTATTCGTGTGTTGTTCATTAGATTGATTGTTCTGTGTTTCTCCTAGTTTTCTTAATTTATTTTCTAGCATTTCGTGCTTCCTCAATGCTCTGATTTTGATGGTGTCATGAATGTGCGTGGTGAAGCTGTCCCATTGGGATGCGTGCCATAAGTTACTTAGTTGCAATTGAATGTCGAGTAATTGTTGGTTAATTTTTTGATTTCTTATGTATGCAAATCGTAATTCGCTTTTTATCCAAAGCGCTTTGGCTTGTTTAGTTGAAATGATCGAGGCTGGTGTGTTCGGTACGGTTTTAATTGGTACGCACGTAGGGGTGATATTTAGTTCTATACATTTTTTGTTGAACCAAATTGACTTGTCTAAGAGCATGAGCTTAAGCCTGAGTGATTTGAATCTCTAGGCTTCATGATTTGCCTGACTGGCCGTGAACATTGTGGGGTTTGAAGCCATTTTTTCAGTGTTGCCTTAGTAAACAAGAGTTTAGTGCCTTTTAGTCGGTCAACACGAATGTACCCAAAAAAAAGCTGGGTTATGCCCTAATCCTGAAATAAATTACATGAGATTAATAAATACACTAAGATGACCAGTTTCGATCGTCAAGCGATCATCGTCAGATCCATTACACTTAGCCTATAAAATCTGTTTGAAAATACAGGTGAAAATATTTACAATATGTACAATTATATAGTTGCAGTATTGGTACTGCAACTGTCGGTGTATGCTAAATGCAGTATATATGATATTAGGTGAAATGCTAAATGTTGATAGATATCCGGAGTTTGTATATTTTGAGTGATTATATGGTTGTAAAATATCAACTATGGCTAAACTGTTATATTACAGGCTACTACTTAACTCGTTGTCTTCCTACTGGAGCTACGCGCAGTTTCGTGTTCACTGTTACTCTAGGTGTGGTCGACTGAGATGAACTGTTATCTCAACGACACTGGTTTTTCCCTTTCTCCCCCCTCTTCATATGAGCTGTGCGGAGTCAGTGCGATGTGTTTATGTGGGATGTTGCCAACCTAGATAAGATGTATGTTATTGAATGAGGTGGGTCTACAACTATTAATGACCGTGGATCATTCTCCGCCACGCGTGGACCATAAGCCATTCAAGCTAAGCGCTGCCCGGTCTTTTGAGGACGTACCGGCACCTTTGATACTGCCGCGAATACGGGCCTTGGTTTATTGCAGAAGAAAGGGACATCGTACACCTGATCCAGATAACATTTTCCTATTAAAACCCCCTAATTTCCCCTCTTTTTATCTAGCTTGGCTGTATCGCTAAGTTGTGTCTTTCTTCCCACAGGGTGTGTTTTTAGTAGAGTGAAGACGGGTGAGCTCTCCATAAACGTGTGTTCATTTTGATTGTTAGGATTGTTTCGTTTGGCTTGGAGTATCTCGATTGCTTCCTTTATGTCAAAGGCTCTGCCTTTCGATTCGTGATGAATTATTTTTAGGTCTGTCTTGATGGTCGTGAAGCTGTGCCCTGCTTCACACATATGTTCGCATACGGCTGAGTGTGTTCCGTATCTTATCGCATTCCTATATTCATTATAACGTGTGTCTACTTGTCTTCCACTCTGTCCGATGTAATTAGCTTTACAACCAGTGTCTTGGCATGTTATAGAATATACCCCTGACTTTGAATACGGGCCATGTTTATTTAGATTACTATTTTGTAGGTGCCTACCGGTTGTGTTTTTCGTTGTGGATGCTATTTTTATGCCTTGCTTTTTGAATAGATTAGTATTTTATTTACTCGAGTCAAAAGCATCAGACTATTTAACATACAAAAATACATAGATATGTACATATACATAATAAGAATAACACAATTACTATTTGAAATTGAAAGTAATATTACATTAAGAAATGCTAAATGAAGTAGGTAAACAAAACAAAGATGACAGTCTAAGCAACATTAGCCCTGTATTTGACAATTTCTATGGCTTCAGATCTTGCGGACATCAGATAGTCGATGGTGCATCTTGCAGGAAATAATCTGCACTGGTATAAATGGTCCGTAGTTTGTTGAGCCCCGCATTCGCAGGGGGTTGATGATGTGGAATAACCCCATTTCCTCAAGTTGTCTTTTGACCTTGCAACCCCTGTTCCAAGCCTGTTTAAGAGTTTTCCACACTGGCCATTCTTCAGTGAAACCAGCAGCTAGATGTTCTGACGGTGTCATCCAATGGTGTTCAGATCTCATCTTCCACACAGATAACCGGGAATTTATCCGTTGGCCAATGTTAACTGTTGTCCTCATGAAACTTTCCCTGGACTTCCGTCTTGGAGTAGGAGGATGATGATTATGTAGGGGATGCTTATCGGAGGTAGATGCCTTATACCTTTCTCAGTGTGCAGCTACTTCGCGCATGATGTCTGGAGGGGCAATTCCAGCTAAGTAGTGGAGCTAATCCCGCGGTGTAGGTTTCAGACATCCGGTAATGAGTCTGCAAGAGACATTTAGGGCGATATCAACTTGTTTAGCATGTGCAGAATTATACCACACTGGGCTAGCATATTCACCTGCCGCGTGACACAAAGATAAAGCTATAGATTGTGAGGTTTGAAGCCATTTTTCAGTGTTGCCTAAGTAAACAAAAGTTTGGTGCTTTTCAGTCGGTCAACACGAATGTACCCAAATAGAGCTGGGTTATGCCCTGATCCTGAAATAAATTACATAAGATTAATAAATACACTAGGATGACCAGTTTCGATCGTCAAGCGATCATCATCAGATCCATTACACTTAGGCTATAACATCTATGTTTGAGAATACAGGTGAAAAATATATACAATATGTACAATTATTTAGTTGCAGTGTTGGTAATGCAACAGTCGGTGTATGTTAAATGTGGTATATCTAATGTTAGGTAAACTTCTAAAATAGTGATGAAAATCCGGAATTTGTCTGTTAGGGATGATTATATGGTTTTACAAAATCAACTATGGTTATACTGAAATAATGCAAGCTTATACTTATCGAGTTGTCTCTTTAACTGGAACTTGAAGCAGTTGCGTGTTGCCATAGACACCAGATGTAGTCGACTAACACCGAGTGTTCGCTGGGTGGAACTGGTTTTCCCCTTCCTCCCCCTTTAGTTGCTATGTTCTTCCAGAGGTCAGTGCCATGTATATTTGTGTGACTTTGCCAAATCTAGATAAAAGTGTATGCTATTGAATGCAGGAGTCTGCAACTACTAAAGAGCGTGGAACTATCTTCGCCACGCATGGGCTAAAAAGCCATCGATACTGAGCGGTACACGGTCTATTGAAGACGTCCCGGCACCTTTAATACTGCCGCGCATATCGGCCTAGGTTTATTGAAGAAAAATGTACATAGTACACCTGGTCCAATTAACATTTACCTATAAACACCGCTATTTTCCCCCCTTTTTTATCTAGAATATTACATGCCAAGACATTGGTTGTCAAGCTAATTACATTGGACAGAGCGGAAGACGAGTAGATACACGTTATAATGAACATAGGAATGCGGTAAGATACGGAACACATTCAGCCGTATGCGAACATATGTGTGACACGGGGCACAGCTTCACTAAAATCGAGACTGATCTAAAAATAATTCATCACGAATCGAAAGGCAGAGCTCTCGACATAAAAGAAGCAATCGAGATTCACCTAGCCAAACAAAACAATCCCAACAATCTAAATGAACACCCTTTTATGGAGAGTTCACCCCTTTTCTCCCTACTAAAAACACACCCTGTCGAAAACAAGACACAACTTAGCGATACAGCCAAGCTAGATAAAAAAAGGGGGGAAAATAGCGGTGTTTATAGGTAAATGTTAATTGGATCAGGTGTACTATGTACATTTTTCTGCAATAAACCTAGGCCGATATGCGCGGCAGTATTAAAGGTGCCGGGACGTCTTCAATAGACCGTGTACCGCTCAGTATCGATGGCTTTTTAGCCCATGCGTGGCGAAGATAGTTCCACGCTCTTTAGTAGTTGCATACTCCTGCATTCAATAGCATACACTTTTATCTAGATTTGGCAAAGTCACACAAATATACATGGCACTGACCTCTGGAAGAACATAGCAACTAAAGGGGGAGGAAGGGGAAAACCAGTTCCACCCAGCGAACACTCGGTGTTAGTCGACTACAACTGGTGTCTATGGCAACACGCAACTGCTTCAAGTTCCAGTTAAAGAGACAACTCGATAAGTATAAGCTTGCATTATTTCAGTATAACCATAGTTGATTTTGTAAAACCATATAATCACCCCTAACAGACAAATTCCGGATTTTCATCACTATTTTAGAAGTTTACCTAACATTAGATATACCACATTTAACATACACCGACTGTTGCATTACCAACACTGCAACTAAATAATTGTACATATTGTATATATTTTTCACCTGTATTCTCAAACATAGATGTTATAGCCTAAGTGTAATGGATCTGATGATGATCGCTTGACGATCGAAACTGGTCATCCTAGTGTTTTTATTAATCTTATGTAATTTATTTCAGGATCAGGGCATAACCCAGCTCTATTTGGGTACATTCGTGTTGACCGACTGAAAAGCACCAAACTTTTGTTTTATAAAGCTGTAGTTTTGACTGCTTTTGCTGCTGCACCCCAGGATGATCCAGTGACTTTGCGCAAGATGTTGTTCCTTGCATATACTTTTTGTTTCACGTTCAGGCAGCGCCGTTTAAAGGTCAGCGTGCGGTCAAGAGTAACGCCAAGATATTTAGGCAGAAAATTGTGTTCTAACTGCACACCTCTCCAGGTCACTTGAAGTTTCTTGGAGGCCTGTCTGTTCTTTAGGTGGAATGCACAAGCTTGTGTTTTGCAAGGATTTGGTTTTAACTGGTTCTTACGATAGAATATGTCCAGCTCTTCCAAAGCAGCGTTGAGATTAAACTCCACCTGTTCAAATGTCTCACTCTGGCAGGAAAGGGCGAGATCATCCGCATAGATGAAACTTCGTGTGCTATTTGGCAGGGGTTGTTCATTGCTATAAATGTTGAATAATAAGGGAGCTACACTGCCCTGAAGTAATCCGTTCTTTTGGACCCTCCATCGACTGCGCTGACCTTGAAATTCTACGAAAAACTGTCTATTTTGAAGGAGATCTTGAATCATTCGTGTGAGATGGTAATCTTTGGTTATTTCATACAGTTTACGCAGGAGCATTTGATGGTTGATGGTGTCGTAGGCTGCTGTTAGATCAATAAATGCTACCCCAGTGACCTTCCTTGTCTCAAAACCATCTTCGATATGTTGAGTTAGATTTAGTATCTGTGCTGTACAGTCCTTGCCCGGTCGAACACCGGCTTGTTTCGGGATTAAGAGGGGTTCAACTACTTCTAAGAGTCTATTATGGATCAATCTTTCGAAGATCTTGTGGAGATGACAGAGAAGAGAGATTGGTCATCTGCTTGCTTTCCCGGTTTAAGAATTGCAACTATTCGAGACTTCCTCCATAACTTTGGTATCTGGCGACTACTGAAACATTTATTGAAAAAGCATAGGAGCCATTCATTCGTTTTTGGACCAAAGTGTAATATTTGTTCGACTGCTATGTCATCTAAGCCAGAAGCTTTACCAATCTTAGCATCTGATATTGCCCTCTCCAGTTCTTCTTGAATTAACGGTTTAGAAAGATCACTCGTTTCATCTTCCGGAGATCTGTATATTTTAGTTAAAGACTTATGGATGCGACATTCCGGTTTACCGTTCTTAAGCAGGATACCAGCTATTTGGTCGGTAGAAATGTTGGCATGTACAGGTCTCTTAGTCGGATCGTTATTCAATCTCCTCAGCAATCTCCATGCTTTCTGGCTACTTCTGGACATGTCTAGTTCTTCCATAAGTTTTGTCCACTTCTCTCTCTTCACTTCAAGGATTCAATTGTTAAGGTGTTTGCCAGCTAGAGTTGTTTCCTCACCCCATGGGTTTTCCTCGAAAAGTTGAAGGTATTTCTTCAGTTGTTGTCTAGTGCTCGGAGTAAGTCCCTGTATGTAAGTCGTTCTGCAACCTCGAGGACTAGTCTTTCGTGAGCATTTCTTTACTGTTTCAACAAACTGATCGTAGGACACAGGTGTAGGGGCTGTTTCAGTTATTTTCTGATCCAATATGTCTTTGAATTTCTCCCAGGTTGCTTTTCCAAAGTTAAATCTTCGACGGAATGGCACTACCTGAGGCCTTATTGCCGGCATGAATTGGCATATTATTGGTCGGTGTTGGGTGTTTGGGATTGGCGTACCTATGGACTTTGCAGACTGCTCAGCGATGTTAACATCAACAAACAAAAGGTCTGGATTGTAGCCACGCCTCCATCTGCCGCTGTTGAAAGATGCAGGTTGTTTGTTGTCATGAATTAGTGTTAGTTGATAATAGTCTGCCCACTGAAGAACCTCTTCACCATTTTCATCATCGTTGTTATACCCCCATGCTGTACTGTGGCTGTTGAAATCTCCAATAACAAACTTAACTTTTCCTTTGTGGATATTCTTAGGCTCTACAAATTCGAATTTGTTACCTGGAGGTTTGTATACAGATGAAATAACACAGTCACTAAGTTCAACGGTAATACTCTCTAAGTTATTTCTGGCTCTAACATCAGTGGATATGTATGATCTTAATATCTGGTTTTACTAACACTGAACTCCCATACTACCATGAGGCCTCTCAGCAACATGAGACATACCAGGGATCCTGGGGCGTGGTTGACAACTGTATCAGTGAGTTTCTTGAATACACAGGACACATCACATTCGTTATCGATGCATAGCTGCTTCAGTAGATATGTTTTAGTTGGAGATAAGCCTTCTATGTTGACAGAGATTATTGTCATCTTTGGCCCTGACAAGGGCTGAAATTTAGCTGAAAGATCTACTTTCATTTTCAGATGATACTTTTGTATTGAAAGAATCAGCCGGTAAATTTTACAATGTTTTTTACCGGTGCCCAGGGGACGCCCGAACGCATGTAAATAGTGCATTCTCATAGGAGGCTTCTTTCGTGATTAGTGATTTTATATGTATTCGCATTCACATAGTTGAAACGCGCATTTTTTTCTCATTACTGTCCGGTTTGGGAATAGTTTTATCTTTATTTTATGTTTGGCTATACTTTGGGTTATTTTGCTTGTCGGGAAATTGTTTTCCTTTGCTATTTGCTTGATGGTTGTTATTTCCTTATTATAGTTGTCTTTTGACATGAGTATGTTTAAAGACCTGTGCACTATTGAATTGAACCCCGCTAATTTGTGCGTACTGGGGTGTTTAAACTGATTGTCGATTGCATACGAGGTTTGTGCGGCTTTCCGGAATATGGAATATGAAAGCTCGTTGTCTTTACGTTCAATAGTTATGTCGAGATAATTTATTTTTCGGTCTGTTTCGGATTCCTTAGTGAATTTGATTGAGTGGTGTAGGCTATTAATGGATTGGATAATTGTTTCTTCGCTTGTTAGTTCAGTATCGTAGATGAAAATTACATCATCTACGTATCTTTTCCATATTACTATTCCCTTTGTTGAAGTCCTTTCTAAGAACGCATTTTCTAGTGCATTAATGAAGATGTCAGCGATTAACCCGCTTAGTGGCGATCCCATCGCAATCGAGATACACCTAGCCAAACGAAACAATCCCAACAATCTAAATTAACACACGTTTATGGAGAGCTCACCCCTCTCCACTCTACTAAAAAACACACCCTGTCGGAAACAAGATAACTTAGCGATACAGCCAAGCTAGATAAAAATGGGGGAAATTAGGGGGTTTTAATAGGTAAATGTTATCTGGATTAGGTGTACGATGTACTTTTCTTCTCCAATAAACCAAGGCCCGTATTCGCGGCAGTATTAAAGGTGCCGGGACGTCCTCAAAAGACCGGGCAGCGCTTAGTTTGAATGGCTTATGGTCCACGCGTGGCGAGGAATGATCCACAGTCTTTAATACTTGTAGACCCACCTCATTCAATAACATACATCTTATCTAGGTTGGCAAATCCCTACATAAACACATCGCACTGACTCCGCACAGCACATATGAACAGGGGGGAGAAAGGGAAAAACCAGTGTTGTTGAGATAACAGCCCATCTCAGTCACCACACCTGGAGTAACAGTGAACACGAAAATGCGCGTAGCTCCAGTAGGAAGACAACCAGATAAGTAGTAGCCTGTAATATTACAGTTTAACCATAGTTGATTTTTTACAACCATATAACCACTCGAAATATACAAACTCCGGATATCTATCGCCATTTAGCATTTCACCTAACATCATATTATATACTGCATTTAGCATACACCGACAGTTGCAGTACCAATACTGCAACTAAATAATTGTACATATTGTAAATATTTTCACCTGTATTTTCAAACATAGATTTTATAGCCTAAGTGTAATGGATCTGATGATGATCGCTTGACGATCGAAACTGGTCATCCTTGTGTATTTATTAATCTCATGTAATTTATTTCAGGATTAGGGCATAACCCAGCTCTTTTGGGTACATTCGTGTTGACCGACTGAAAATCACTAAACTCTTGCTTACTAAGACAACACTGAAAAAATGGCTTCAACCCCCACAATTTCTAGTCAAAAACGTTCTTCCAGTATTTATAAACAGATAATCATGTTCATTTTCACCATTGACTTTTTATACGTGTTGTACATTTTCATGAGAAATGTACTTTATCTGACTGGTCATCATGTTGACAAAAATATTCACGTCCGATCGTCGATCAAGATCATGATCGTCATCCTACCTTCCATTTAAATCTAAATATAACTGAAAATATCGAATCAAACAAGCCAAATGAAAATCACCATCGCATTAATCTCTAATAATTACTCAAAATTTCAAAATTTCTGAAAATACCAATACCTCGGTCTGAAACCTTCAGTTCTAAAATATCTTTTCACTCAACTAACGAACTAACAATCCTGCCTTATTAAGTCAAAAAGAGAGAAAAACGACTGTGCAAAATACATCAATATTACTAATACAACTTTAAATAGAAGATAACGTCGAAAATGGTCATACAGATTTTTTCATAGATCTCTATCTACAAAGAATTCTTTTCTTACTTTCTGTCGTGTATAAATGTCTAGTTGAAGAGCAAGAACTGGGTTCCATAACCAAGTTCGTCCGTCTCGTACTTCCCTGGTTTCTAGTACCATACTAGCATTCGCCTTAGAGCTCCTAGCTGTGACACCTATCTCGACCCAAGTTGATTCGCCAAAGAGCTCCAAGATGTTTCGCCTGACTGGACCAAGATCTTACGCCATACCGAACTTCATCTCCCCGTCTTCTATCTTCCTCCTCGTTCGATTCCAGGTTCTGGTACTTCATTCTTGTTCTTATTCTCGTTCCAACCTCTTCTTCTTCTCTTCTGTTCTTCATGTCTTCTGCGTAGAATTCTATCAATTTCTTCTTAGTAGTATGCATTTATTTTTCAAAAATCTTGGAAATATCGAGGAATATGGTCACCAATATTCTAAGTCTTCATCTTGTATGCTATGTTTTCCGCTGCATATTTTGCACTGCATCATCACAACTTTCATAATATTTGAAAATGTCCCTCTCAATCTCAGTTGTTTCAGCATTTTCTTAATAATATCGAAGAAATTTTAATAATATTATTGTTTATTAGACTGTTCACGTTACCAACAATGCTCGAAACTCAACTTCGACGCAGTGACGAATACTTTAAGTAATTTCATAGAATTTTCGTTTCACTTGAAATATGGGTATTCTGATCGTCTTTGTATTTGACTCGATGAAATAAACTGTTCCTTCACAATATCTTTCTACGTTTCTTCAAGTTCACTTCTCGATCAAAGATGCCTACTTCTCGTACTTTCCTTCTCATCCCTGTTAATATATTTTCCACTACATTTTGTCACTTTCACGTGTATAATAATACTCACACGCTTGCTTACACTAGCAAGTGCTTTTCTGCTGAATATTGCGCCACTTTACCAATTTATTTCAGCTATGTTAAAAAGGCACACACTTAGAGACCGTGGTTCGACACGTCCTTCGGCAATCACGTCTCCCGAACAAGAAGGCGCGAATCCCTCGCTCGTTTCCCCTTCTCCACCCAAATGTTGACGTCATCATGAAAATCCACGCGTGTCTTGGGCGGGATTCTTTCTTATCCACTTTCTGCCTTATTGAGACTTATTTCTCCAAAATGCTATCTCTGATAAATCTTCAAATATAATATTATAAATTCGTAATCCATGAAATACCTTAAAAAAAGACTAGCAATTAGATCAAGAGAAGTTTTGCTAATTAATTTAATCGAATTTTCCTATTGGCTTCTGGGCTGCTACGTGACACTTCTGGCGCACTTCTCGCTCGCGTCGAGATTACAAGTCGCTTGTCACCAACTCACCCTCTTCGCTCTGCGGATTGCCTACTTGCCCCTTTCACTAGTCTACATGTGGTGTAAGGTCGGGCGATACATCAATCAAGACTGGTTTCCGCCGCCTCGAATTTCATTTTCCCGTAGTAATTTTCTGATTGGTTCCGTGTTTTACAGAGAAACCATCCCCTCACTACTTTGTGCTAGACACTACTCGACTAGGGGCAGATACCCTATAGTTCCGCCCCTTAAAACAACAATAACTAACTAACTAACTAACTACCGGTAACACTACTCGACGCTAAAATCCAGCTACAATAAATTTATAAAACTCTTGCTTTCTTCATGGGCTATAATAACTTTACTCAAACCACATATTCGAGTACAGTACATAATAATATCCAACAATACAAGGCAATTACGAGTACATAGATATAGCCTTCTCAATCCCCGAAGGGCTATGGCCACTTGCGTGCAGGGACGTGCTCTGATCTAAACTAATTAGGCGAGCAAGTCCTAAAGAGTTGTATTGTTTTCTTAGCTCCACTTAACTTTACTTCACTTAACTGTATTTCCTTATCTAGGGGTGCGTGTGTCTTGTCGTTGTATGGACCAGTTTGTTGTATGCGTTTTGCTTCGTGTGACTGCTCGTTGTGCATCGTATGCTTCCTCTCTACGGTGTTGCAAAAGAAAGACCTTTCTTGTCATCCGTGTGTGTTGTCTACCGGCTTTTTGTTTTTGGAGGACTGCTTCACTTCTCCTTGTGCTATATTTCCATGCGTCTCCATTCTTGTCTGTCCCTTGGTATCCTCGTCCAGTGTTTGCCTTTCTTCCTTACAATCGGGTTCTTCTAGCGCGTTCTCTGTCTGCCCACGTTCCTGCTTCCTGTTCTGGGGTCCCATACTGTAAGTTTGTGCATTTTTTGTTTTTAGGTTCATAAAATACTCCATTCTTTCCCAATTACATCAATATATAACACATTGGTATAGAAACCATACTTGAGGTCATCTATATATATATAAAGCTCAAAGTTCATCTGTTTGTCTGTCTGTCTGGTATGTTTACAAATCGACACCGTTTCACCGATCTGAACCTAAATTTGTATACTTACCCTTTGGAACCCTGCGGGTAACCCTGTCCACTTGAAATTTCGGACAGACCACTCCATTCCCTGCATTTAGGCCCTTAGGCACAAATCTACACCGTTACACTGCTCTGAACCAAATTAGTATAGTTACCCTTTGGAACCCTGCGGGTAACACAGTCCACTTTAAATTTCGGAGAGACCACTCCATTCCCAGCATTTAGGCCCTTTGGCACAAGTCTACACCGCATCACCGATCTTAACCAAAATCTGTATACTTACCCTTTGGAACCCTGCGGGTAACACTGTCAAACTTGAAATTTCTGACAATCCACTCCTTTCCCTGTATTTAGGCCCTTCGGCACAAATCTACATCGTTTCACTGATCTGAACCAAACTTTATGTACTTACCCTTTGGAACTCGACGAGTAACACTGTCTATTTGAAATTTCAGAATGGCCACTCCATTCCCTGCACTTAGGCTCTTTAGTTCAAATCTGCACCGTTTCACCTTATCGCAGCGAATTTTACATACCCTCTGAAACCCTACTGGTAACACTGTCCACTTGATATTTTGGAGAATCTTCTCCATTCCCTACATTTAGAATAACAGACAAGAGGAACTTGAAAACCACGTTTAAAGGCCCTAGAACCATTCATGTCCGCAGTAGTGTAACTGTAAGAATATTTTAATCAGTATATTGTTAGCCGGCAATGCGGGCTGCATCACGCCATATCTACCCGTGTTCTGGTGCAGAATTGCAAAAATTGTTATATCTTGTGCTGCATATAAATTGCAGTCACGGGGAGTAATTAGTGCAAAAAGATTTCTTATGCCTCTGTATAAGTGCGATGGCGATGGTGCAGTACATTGAGGTTATCAGCTGCAATAAGCGTTGGTGCTGTCAAGTTTACTTTCATTTATTCCGATCATCCTTGAGCGCTATGTGGCGATAAATAGCACTACTGCTATCTCAGGAGCTTGGGACAGCCGAAGTTTTCCAAAGTGTTCGGATTATTTTTCTACGGCGCTATGCGACAAATGACGACACTATTGGTCTCTACATTTCTAACAGCCAATGAGATATAGGCACTAGGCAGTGTCTCTTATTTCCCTTACTCCTCTTTCTGATCATATTTTTCAGTTCGTTTTTAAATTACATGTGTCAGTACTGTAGTTAGTAAATAGCCTTTTCCCTGTCCATTATTATCATTATCATTACGGGAAAAGAACCTGGATGTTACGTTCATAATACTGTACTACTTATCACCCGCACTACCACCACCACTAAAAGTTATATTATATATTTTTTCTGTTAGTTTAAGTATCATGTGGTAGTTCTGTACTAGTATTCATTATCATCCATAAAACAAATAAATCCACCGGGCGAAGCCGGGTACTACTGCTAGTTATTGATATTTTAACGTAACCATGCATACGTCAATTACATGTAGTGAAAAATTGTTTACACGGCAAGACCCAGAGCCCAAACGAAAGCTTGAATACTTGTATTTGGGAGCGTGTGACTAAAAACGTGTTTGTGGGGCTGCATGTATTGAATATTGGGATCCTAGATGCAGTTATTAGTTTTAATGATGGGGAACTGGCATGCATCCGGGTATTAAAGGAAATGGGCATCACTGCAGGTGATAACTTTGAAGAAATTATTTTACGAATCGATCGAGAACCCACGGAAAACCACTTCCAGGGTGGCTGAGGTAGGAATCAAACCCACCTCTTCTCAGTTCTGCCTCATGAGGCTGAGTAGGCCCCGTTCCAGCCCTAATGCCAGAATTAAATTTCTTGGCAGAGCTGGCAATCGAACCTGGGCCTCTTCGGCAACAGCCAAGAATGCTAGCCACTACGCATATATTATACCGACAGAGCAACAGAATATTCATTCAAGGATAACAGAATCACTAAGAAGAAGAATACTATTATTGCCCTGGATTGTTTTAAAATCTTGGGTAAGATCTTACTCAAACTTCAACCTCATTTTTCTCAAAACACAATTTATGATCGGTTATGTACCTTTTTCTCGGGAACTGCAAACTGTACAATCCTCAAATTTCTATCACATACTGAGCAAGTACCTGTACATAGCCTGTAGCAGAATAGCTTCGAAACCATTAGCAGTTATTGAGAAAAGTTATGAAGTATAACCAAAAAGTCCATTGCAAAATGCTCAAAAAGTTTGCTCGATTAGATTTCTTTTTAAAAATCAACCATCAAGCCCATCTATATAAATCTGCTACAGGCTATTAGCCACAAATATTTAAGTACATGATCCAATATTCGTGGATCTCAGTCTTCTATATCAGAAGGAAATGGTACACAAACAAAGCAGCCCTATTTTTCGATGTGACCTTCCACACTGCTCATAGTTTCAATCAATCATCGCGAAATTCAACAGTTATATATCCTCAAGTCATTGTAACAATCCTTCAAAATCTCATAAATATAGCTCAAGTAGTTTCGGAGATATTCAAAATGAATTGAGAACCAACGTTTACACTACCCGGTCCCCTTACAGATTGCCTCGGAATTAGGGTGTGGTAGCTATGTAGAGATACAATGATTAGCTCTGGACAGGGAAGCATGAAGGGCTTCATAAAACCAGTCAAAAAAGACTCAAACAACAACATCGCTGACAATGCATATCACTTCTAAACCTTTGTATTTGAAGAACCACTTGTCATCAACTCTGCACTGTCTGAGGAATTTTTGTTTGTTTGCTACTTTCGCTCGGTTCGCATCGTCATTTTTCACGTTTTCGTTGAGCACGTTTGGTTTTCCTTCCAAGACCCATAATTAACAATACCTCGGTATCGTTTTTCCACACTCGTCCTAATTTTCACTAAAAAAAAAGAAACAATACTTTTACTTGGCACCATTCACGCCTTCCTTTTTACTTTTTCCTACGAAGTCGGGGCTCTCTGTTAGTCCGTAGTTAGGCTATCTCCACAGGTCTGAAGAAGTACATATGGTAGTTATTGCTCGTCACACTAATATCACTGTAAATTTGGAGCACTTGCAGGTTTAATAAACCCTATACCTCAGAGGTATGCATTATAGACAGCGTTTGTTTGCTGTGCTTCAGTAAGAGAAAGTTTTGGTATTTATTTAGGGCAACAATAATTTAATTTAAAGAAGTGTTAGATTGTGCTCATGACTGATTGGTTTGTCAACAGGGATGAAACAGGTGTTCTGGATGCTGCCACAAAAGGTGCTATGGCTGGCACAGCTCTTGTCCTGGGTATTACTGCCAATATCATAGCCTTCGTAGCTGTTGTTGAGTTTCTAAATGGAATCATATCTTGGCTAGCACTACTTGTTGGAAGCCATGACGTCGACTTTAAGGTAAGAGCATTAACACACTCTATTTACAGCCGAAATCTATATAGTAAAGACTACTTGCTTCAAGTTAGTTCAAAATAGAGAGTAAGTAAATGTCTCGTGGCTTACATGCAGAGGGCTTCCACATTAATTCTGAGATGGAAATGCGGGACAAAGGGTGATGAGCATATTATTAGGGCCACTAGGTAAATATTGGAAAATTATTATTTTGTTTGTATTTACTCTTTCTGCACAGGACTTGAAACTAATGCCAACAGACCCAGCCACACACAGTCAGTGAAGAAGTAGGTCTATCTATGAACCCCCTAAAAACAAAACTGATGACCAACTCGCTAGAATTACAAATCTTCACGAACGGCAAACCAATAGCATATACTCAGGAATATATCTACCTTGGACAAACCCTGTCATTTGACAACTCCCAGGAGAAGGAAATCAAAAGACTAATAGGACAAGCGTGGAAAAAGAACTTCAATCTCAAAAAGGATCGAGGAAATATAGTGCGTACTGTTTTTACACCAAGAGAAGGCGAACAACTATCTATTGTTTGGAGTGCCGAAAGCCAAATTGTGGGGAGCATCAAAAGAAAACGTGCCCGGATTATTAAATAAAGACAGAGACTGTCCTCCAATAGTGAAATATGTGTAATTTGGAAAAAGAATCTCAATTATTAATTCAATTTCTTCATTTGTTTCTTTTTTTAGAGTTTAAGGAACCACTTGAGTGTAATTAAACTGCAATTGTTCCAATAAAATGTATTTTATTAACACTAACCTAAATATGCGTACATTTTACTCACAATTACCTATAACGTACAGAAAACTCACGTTACCATTCTAGGGTTAAATAGTAACGGTTGATTTAGAACATAAGTAACAAAATAGTGTAGACAACACCATTTCTGAACGTAGTCACGATAAAGAAAACTTTCCAGTCGGTCAACACAAATTGTGCCCAATTACATTAGGCGGGAAAACAAGTATTTACACGCCCTAAGCTGAAAGAAATAAGATATTATTACATAATAAACACGCTTTTATGTACAAAAATGGGGGTACTGGTAATTAATAGGATGACATGTTTCGATCGTCAAGCGATCATCATCAGATCCTGCTCACTTAGGCTTAGTACGGTATGATGTTTATGAATTACACTCATGCACAAATATATATACAATGTTTAGATTACATAAGTTTCTAAAATCTTGTGTAATGCGTGAAACTTATTTACAGATAGTCAACTTGACTGGTGGGCATATAGACTTGTATAGACTTATACCACGAGCTGTAATGCAGGCGTCTATGCGCCGCATCATTGACTGTCTCACACGCTCCCATATTCCCGGCGTCTGTCGTATCTGCTGACATCCTTGCTCTATTCCCTGACGCAGCATGTCCACGTTATGAATAGGTGTGCCATACACAATGGCCTTTAAATGACCCCATAAGTAGACGTCTAATGGGTTGAGATCGGGAGAACGAGCAGGCCGCGGTGTCAGTCCCTGACGCCCTATCCATTTGTTTGGGAATCGCCATTTTGAGCACCTTCTGTAGAGAACTGTAAGTAGTAGCGTACACTTTATCAACACAAATGAACAACCTGCATAGTGAAGAGGTCTGTGTTATGTACACCAAACAATGCTTGTAACATGTAAACGAAAGCAAATACACCGTATGTTTACCGGACATGTTTTGCTTGTTGTCAGGTTCTGTATCGAATCCCCGGAGCTTTTCCACATATTTAGTTACACCCTGTATATATATATTATATTGTACCCGTTAACCACGAAGATCAACGGCCACTTATGCATGACCCTCGTGAACAGTTGCAACACGAGATTTTGACACTCAGGGGCATACTGGGTGATAGGAGGAGAACTGCTCTCGAGTGCCATACGGTACTTGAATAGGAAAGACAGATTATCACATCAAAACATCAATTTCGTCCTAAAATAACACTCACTTTTATTTCCCATCATGTGAACATCAGCCATAAGAAGAGGAAAGGAAAACCTTCCTAACTCTTCCGGACAACGAAAAATGAGAAACTAAAACACTTCTGGAAGAAAAATACACATCTAACAAATTCCCCTCAGGGATCCTATATTCCAAACTCAAAAAAGAAATAACATGTCCCCAATAAACTTGGCTGCAGAGTTCGAGATCATTATCTTTACTTCAAAATGATCTTCAAATGACATGAAATCTAATCATATCGTGCGATGGCATACAGCAAAACGTTTACCTATCCTTATATTTCAGGATTAAATAACAAAAATTGTTCATTTTAATCGTCTTATTATTGTTGAACACTGTTCCTCATTTCACTAGGTAGTTTCATTTCACCACTTGATTTCTTTGGTGAATAATCTATATATTCAATACTCACACTGAATTTCCATGATCACAAAACCTCATTATAACTTCATTGAATTTAAAATAACAAAATATGAAAAGTGAAACTTCAATGAGTAGCTAAATTACCTACCTCATAACCAGGGTTAGGATTTTTAGGTGCAAATTTCAGATAAAAAGGGAAGGGAAAAGGTGCTCAAATAAGGTAAAAATAAGGGACAAAAAGGTGCTGGTTTATTCGACTAATTTTCTCTTTCCTCTATTCTATCAAATCACGCATCAAAAGAATGAAAAAAACATGAAGCTGTTGTTCTTCAAGACATTAAGCATCATTACATTTTTAAAAGTACGTCTGTTTCCATTAGGAGATAATACGTCTTTGTAGATGCTAAAGCTTCTTTCGACATCCACAGAAACCAGTGGGGCAAATGGCAACTCTACATATGTAGCGAATTCCACAATGTCTGGATTCTTCTGAAGACTAGGCTCAAGTTTGTCTTTGGTAAAGCCATCTAAATGCTCTCACACGGAAGTAAATATATCCCATTAGTTTTTTCTTTTCCAGACCTTGTTCTTCTAATCGTTTAATAACTGCAGTCAGGTACTTGTAACTATGGACACAATAAAGTTCTGTCTGCAAAATTATGTATTTTTTGCGGGAACAGAAGTTGCTGTGCCTGGGAAATTGCACCAGCGTCGGCCGGATCCAAAGAAAGAACAACTCTCTAATTTTGTCAAAATTCTCACACAACATAGCAGCACACTTAATCCACGATCCCCAGCGAGTAATGACCGGGAAATTTGAAAGGGACAGGCCAGTGGTTTCGTTCTAGGCAACAACACGATTCGGAACTTCCAGTAGAATCTTCTTCAGGACAGCAATGAATTGATTTGCGATGTCGTATTCGTTCCTTATGGATTCACAAACCCTATGAAGGGCATGAACCAAACATGTCACAGACTTCAAATTAGGAAATAAAGGTTTCAATTTGTTAACATCTGAAACCATGTATGGAGCCTGGTCCGTAACCACAAGAAGAAGGTTCTCAAACTCGATACCAGTAGGCCAGAGTTTTTTGGCAGAAGTCCGTAATTGATTGCATTACTGTACTGGCATTGATTTTCTGCAGCTCATACATTTTTAACAACATGGGCTTAACGTTCTACCCTGCTAGGGGAAACCCTAAAATTTTCAAAACATATCGTTCCATTGAGTCTATGGTTTCATCCACAATGATTCCCACTTCGCAATCAGACACTTCCTCCTTGATTCTTTGTATGGCTTCTCGGTAAACAGACTCCATGTAGTTTTTTCTTAAAGTACTCTCATCGGGCATTGACATCTTTATGTATTTTCCAAGAAATCCCTTGAAGGCTGGATGGTTCATCTTATTGACTGTAATTCCTGCTTATGTAAGAACTATACACAAATCAATGTTTAATTCCTTCAAATTTTGGCTTTTTGAAGAACTCTGTTGAAGCGCATCTCGTAACAGAGGTTGCCGCGATTTTTTTGCTTGAAGAGTATTATTAATTTGATGCTTAGAGCTGGAAATGTGTTGTTTGATACGATCTCGCTGGTGTTTTTCATCTAACAAAATTCCTGTATCACAAATAGTACATCGCATAACAGTTCCATCAGTGTCTATGAAATCTTGTTTGAATTCCTGAGTCAGAGCAATAAATCGGGCACTGGACTCCTTTGGCATGGTAAAATCTTGTAGTATACTCGTTTAGTAATGTAACAAAGTGCTAACAGCAGTTCATTTGCTAACTCAATGCGACTACCACACAACTCACTCTTGCGTGTCACTCACCCACTCGCTGTTCACAGTCACTTACAACTCCGCGACAATTACCAGAATGTTCTCATTCATGCTCGAACTGAAGTCTCAGTGATTTCTAGTAGCTTCGAGCAGAGCCCAGTCTCAATTCTCGGAACTACACGGATGCGGTTGCTGATATCTCTGCGTCACCAGCCTTCACCTCTATGCGAACAGATGACGTCTCTCACAGAAACAAACTCACTTTCACGAACAGCAGGCTACTGATTCTGGTGGGATAGAATCACTCATTGTCAATTGCATTATTGCGGGCTACATTATAGCAGTAAAGCGAGAGAAAGAGGTTTTGTCGAACACACAATTTTCCTTTGTTGGAGGTGTGCTTTCAACTCCCGCGCGGTGTTTACTGAAAGAGGTAGGCTTACTATTCGCACGCACATAGCAAGCTGAGGAGACGTAAATTGAAAGTTAAATATTTTATATTGATTAGAAATCTTATAGAATAAATTGAAATTAAACTTAAAAGAATAGAGGAGGGAAAAGGGGATTACGGGTATGGTTGGGGTAAAAAGGGATAAAGGTCCCAAAAAAGGAGAAAAGGTGCGTGAAAAATGCCTCTTTTCGCAACTAGAAACGAAATTTCACACTGTGATATCTTTCCGAACAGCTTTAATTCACTCTAAGAAGAAAGGTGCCCACCTAAAAATCCTAACCCTGCTCATAACCAACCACATAAACAATGGTTATATTATACAAGTACAATTAGTATGTGTTTGAGTTAAATTCTACTGATGACATGTCTTTCTTTACCACATTGAATTACAACATTCTCCCTAATTTCTTTATAACTCATGCCCTTGTGATATAATTTAAAAATACTCCAATCGTAAACTCCAGTATTTAAAACTGGGCATATTATAATCTGTCCCCAATAGCACATTAAATATTCAACAAAACACATTGCAAAGATGGACAATCTGCGTTACTTCCATTTTTCCTCAACACAACTAACTTCTCCCTTCACTACTCTGTCAAATATCATTTATCCTGACCAATATTTAAAAAAATACAACCATCATTTTTCAATATTTGAAGTGGGATGACTATATCGTCAAATCTGACATAATTCATTAAAAATGCATGAGAATAGAACCTGCCTTTTGACACTCTTACTTGGTTAATATGGATAATATATGATTTTCATACCTTGTTTCATATTCTGGGGGACATTAACAGTCCATTATCACTTACCTAACCCATCGGCGCTACAGCTCTTTTAGAGCCCGGGCCTTCCCAATCACACCAGTCCACGCTTTACGGTCCAAGGCGAGCTGTCTCCAGCCACGAACTCTTAGTTGGCGTAGATCATCCTCTACTTCGTCCAGCCATCTTTTACGTGGTCGATCCTACCGTCTCCTTCCTTCCGGATGTCGATGAAATATCTGGCTAGCCGCCCGTTTCTCATCCATTCTTTCCAGGTGTCCTGCCCATCGTAGTCTTACTCTTCTTACTTCCACTGATAGTCGAGGTACCTCATACAGGCTATATATCTATTTATTATATTGTGCTCGCCAGTTTCCATTTTCCTGGGCGGGTCCATATATTCTTCTAACAATTTTTCGTTCCCACGTATTCAATGCCTCCTCTCCTCTTTTGGTGAGTACCCACGTTTCACTACTACGGGTAACAACTGGTCTAAATATTGTACGATCTTTTTGATCTTTCGAGAGATCATGCGTGTCTTAAGTACTTTCAGGAGGCTAAAATAACATTGATTTCCTTGTGCTAATCTCCCCTTTATTTCTTCCATTGTGTTATTATCCTCCGTGAGTCAAGATCCCAAGTATTTGAAATTGGTGACTTTTTCAAATTCTTCCCCGTTGATCACTAGGTTGTCTCCGTTTCTCATTTCTCGGGATAATAACATGTACTTAGTTTTTCCCACATTAGACATTTAGGCCAGCTTTCCCCGATCCTTCTTCCAGTTCATAGTATGCTGTGGATATGGCTCTTACCGTCCTTCCTAAGATTACTATATCATCAGCGTAGGCTAAATATTATACTACCTGGTTATACAGCGATCCTGTTTGGATAGGGTTTCTACCACGTATATATCGTTCCAGTGCCCTTTCTCTTACATCAATATTCCGGACTACTGGTTCTAAGGTAAGATTGAAAAGTAGACACGATAGTGAATCTCCTTGTCGAAGTCCCTTACTTACTCTGAAATTCTTTAATAGCTCATTTTGTGCTTTAATTTTACAGCTTGAGTGATCCAATGTCATCTTAACCAATCGTACAAGTTTCCTGGGTATCCCCATCTCATCCATAGTTTCGTTACCTTCTATCTACTGAATCATATGCCATCAGGAAATCAATAAATAATTGGTGGACAGGTATATTGTGCTCGTAGAACTTCTCCAGCATACATCGTAGCGGGGAGATATGATCTGTTGTGGATCTATTTCGTCTAAAACCACTTTGGTAATCCCCCAATACCCTTTTTGCATATGGTTCTATATGCCTTGCTAAGACTTTTGCAAATATTGTATATCCCATGTTAAGTAGTGATATGCCTCTATAGTTAGGGCAACACAACTTAGACCCCTTCTTGTGTATTGGGCATAACAGAGCTACTTTCCATTCTTAGGGCATTTGTTCTTCTTGCCATATTCTTAGTATCAGTTGATGCAGTTGGGTATGTAGATAATTACCACCATACTTGACCAGCTCTGCAGTTGTAACTTATATTATCCTGACCGGGTGGCTTACCGTTCTTCATTCCCTTAATGACTTCTTTGTTTCAGTCATACTTGGTTCTAGTATTTCTGGGTCAGGCCCTGGTATATAAAGTTCTTCTTCAATTCCTTTCTCTCCTGTTCCATTCAGAATCCCTTGAAAATATTCCATCCATCTTTCCAGCACCTTTTTGGTCTCAACAATGAGATTTCCATCTTTATCTTCACACATATCTGATCTGGCCTGGAATCCTCTTTTCTCTTCCCTTAACAGTGCATACATTTGTCTATAATCCTTTGTCTTTGCTAGTTCCTCGACCTTTTCCCTTCCTCTTCCCTTAATAGTGCATGCATTTGTCTATAATCCTTTGTCTTTGCTAGTTCCTCTACCTTTTCGATTTTTATTCTTTCCCATTCCCTTTTCTTTCTTGTGCACGTACGTTTTTCCACTCTTCTTGCCTCTGTATATAATTTCCTGTTACCTCTTGTGTCCATTTGTAACATTTTAATTCTTGCTTGGTTTCTTGCATTTATCTTCTGCTCACATTCCGCATCAAACCATTTGTCTCTCCTCTCTGGCTGTTTAAATCCCACTACGTTCTCTGCAGTGTTCTCAATATTGCCTCTTTAATGGTTTTCCAGTGTTCATTTATGTTTCCTGTTACCTTTATGTCTCCCAGGATCTTTCTTTCTAGTGTCACTGATAATTCGTCAGTTATTTTCTTATCTTCGATTATTTATTGTCCATCATATTTCTGCATTCTTCTTTGACCTACTATTCTAAATTCTGCATATACGTTGTTTATAGCAGGACTTAACCAGAAAATGGTCTGAATCTATATCAGCTCCTCTACATGTTCGTGCATATTGTATATCTGTTCCATGTCTTATGAATGTCCTTCCTTGGGAATCGAGTACTAATTACTGTCATCCTCCTGCTCGCTGCAAAGTCTATCAGACTTTGTCCGTTCTCGTTACTTTTCCCGTGTAGGCTGTTCCGTCCAATGATGTCTCTAAATTCCTGTTCCTTTCCAATTTTTGCATTCATATCTCTCAATACGATTTTAATATCATGCTTTGGTCCCAAATCGTATATTTTCTCCAGTTTTCCATAGAATGTATCCTTCTCTCCATCCTCAGTATCCCCTGTAGGGGCATGCCCACATATAAAGGTTGTGTTAAAGAACTTGCCTTTCAGGCGGATGGAGCATAATCTTTCGTCCTCTGGTCTAAAGCGTATTACTGCATTTACTATGTTATTGCTTACAATAAAACCAGTTCCAATGGTATTTTTCTCATGTCCATTGTAAAAGATGGTATAATCTTTCTGTTTTTGTATATCCGTACCTGCCCACCGTATTTCGTGAATAGCTACAATACTCATGTCATATTTCTTCATTACCTCCACTAAGTTATTTAGGGCACCCGCCCTATATAGACTTAGTACATTTCATGTTCCTATGTTCGGCTCGTTGTCCTTTGCTCGCAAATGTCGTCGTTGTTGTTCCGTCCGGTTTCCTTGTGATTGAGATTTCGTAACAGTTATTTTTCCACGGTGGGGTCGTTTGCCTCACGCGCAACCTTCTTGGGGGCTGCCCCTTTCAGCCATCCGGATTGCTGCCCATTAACTTCGGGGTGGGTCCCCTAGCCTTTGTAAGTCCCCTTACTAACTTCAAGGCAGCAGGTGGTATCTGATGGTTCCTCCGCCTTCTCCGCTGTTGGGATATTACCTGTCATCCCCTTCCGCCTCCCAAGCCGTTGACCATTCAGTGTTAATTGTGTTTGGTCCGCGAGAGCTATTTTATTTCGCTCAAGTCCGCCGGCATGCCGATGAGGACCCCCCTATCCGCTACCTGGGACGCGCCACGTGGGAGTATCACCTCTCCCCCAGCTATGACACGATAGCAGGTTCGTGGCCATTATCACTAGTGCATTGGAAATATGTGTTCTTGACTCTTGATTAGTCAGCGACGGAAGCCATATTTGTCAGACGCATGAGGTCTCTTCAACTGGTGCCGGGACGCACTCATTGACGTCACATTACTGTTGCCAACATCTGGGACACCAAAACGATTGGTCTGGAGATAGATGATTGATGTGTGAGTACTCCCACTTAGCGTGGCATAAACCAGGGGTGTATACGTTAAACGGGCCATGCTAAGTAGTAAATATTTGTCCAGGCAAAACACATTGGTCTGGATAAAGATTACTGAGGGGTTCGCAATGCTGTATGAGTCCATAATGCACGTGTATAATAGCCGACACAGCTGGGATTTTACTATAGAAGTCGTGATCTAAAAGGGGACGGCAGGTGGGTCATAGATAGCAGAGGAGTAAACATCTATTACTACATCATTTCCAGATTTAATGCTTATCATTACAGAAGGTATTTTGGCTAAGTTTAGTAGTTTAGTAAATTTTATCTTAGGTTCGCCGCTCATGCAGTATTACGCTTAATTCATACATTACTTCTATTACAAGTTATTTGGAACATGATCCATCTATTTAGCTATAACACATTCTACAATGTTCGTCGTAATGACACCAGTAAATTCCTAAAATTATTTAAGGAGAGTGATCCTAATGACTGCCTTATATGGATGAACGTACTCGAACATTTCCTTCAAAACGAAGTGGAAAATACGACTCCATTATTCAATGAAATTCTAGTGTTCGTAACCACGTTAAATGCATTAAATATTCATGACTGTTTTACGATACAGGACATAGTATCTACCTGATGATTGGTTCCAGTGAGGCTATCGAATTGATGTTACCATGGCTCCTTCCATAAAATGGTTCGAATGCACTATCCCTGCTTTTGTATTTCCATGCAGTTGGTGATGGTTATAAAGCCCCTGTGGTATCTCCAGATGTAGTTAGACTCCATCCCAGTATTCACATGTTTGTTGTTCTCCCTGATCTAGGTGTAGTTATACTCCATCCAGGCATTCGCTTGCATCAGGGGCCTCATCATCCTCCATAGTCCCGGCGTACGTCTATTCCTGTCTGCGATGTTAAATAATCCATATTTACAGTCATATTATTGGTTGTTAAAAACATGTCCACCGGTTTGTTGCGTAATAACTCATACTACATGCATATTAGACCAATGGTCGCTAACGTTCACTACCATTACCATAAATAATTAACACTGTCACAACTGTGCATTTTCCCCCAGTCTGCCAAACATGTAAGTGCTGTTAATAACTCGTCAACGTACATATTGGGCAAATAGCGTGTTCACCGACTGAAAAGTAAAAAATTATAGTTTGTACAGCAACACTGAAAAATGGCTTCAAAACTTCATATCATACCTAATAGGTCTTGATTCGATTCCCAGCTCCATTAGGGATTTATGAACTGACTTGAAGGGTGGAACGGGGTGCTCTCAGCCTCATGAGGATATTTGAGTAGCTGTCTGATCTGAGAGGCAGGGATCCTGGTCAAGAAAGCCATGGGAACACACTGACCACATGTCATCCCGCAGTATGCAGGCCATATGGCTGACCAGTGGTCGCATGGTAGGCCAAGACCCTCCATGGTCTGTAAAGTCACTGCTTATCCTTTTTCCTAAATATACTTTCCGCAACTGAGATCGAAAATCAGAGCTAGTACTTCTCTGTACCTGGGGTGGGAAGGACATTGGAATTCTGAAAAATATACTAAAACCGGTACTGTTTTTAAAGTGTTTTCTGCTTTCAGCATGTAATAATGGGCTATGTGCATGTATTATATCGGCAATGGCCAGAAACTTTGCTCACTTTAAGAAGCCTTGCTCGTGTGCAAAGGTCTTCCATCTAACTGCACATTTCCTTCTCTTAGCTTTGCTTCAGTGGAAAAACAAGCCAGTTGGAAATGAGCAGCTCAGACAATATCATATGGTAGCTCAGTGGTGAGTTGGTCCGGACACGCTTTTGACCGTACCTCATACGTGAACAACACATGCTGTCCTTGTGAACTTACAACATGGCCATCTGTGTCTTATAATTTTCAGTGTATATTTTCAAAAGGAAGAAGATCTAGACTGATGAATTCCCCCACCCACCAATAGTAATCATCACTGTAGTTGAAAGGCCCAAGAGGATAATTGAAGTTGCAGAGGTAAAAACTGCACTACAACCAATGAAGCCAGGAAAAGCCACCGGCCCAGATGATCTTCCAGCCGAGTTATGGTCCTCCCATTGCTGGGATGGGATGTAGTAGAACGGTTAATACAACTCATTAACCAGGTTATCAACGAGGGACGAATGCCATCTGATTGGCAACGGAGTTTCACCGCTCCCATATTTAGAAAACAAAGGAAGCCCAGAAGAGTATGGTAATAATCGCCCAATTCGGCCTCCGTGTCATGCTATGAAGGTCTTTGAGCGTGTTCTGGACAAAAGGATTAGGGAGATCACTGAGCTTACAAGAAATCAAGCTGGATTTGTAGTACAACTGATGTAATTCATGCTGCATGGCTCTTAGTAGAGAAACACAGTGAGAAAAACCAACAAGTCCATCTTGCATTCTTGGATCGCGAGAAGGTCTTTTACCGAGTACCACACAGTTTTATTTGACTAGCGCTCCGAAAGCATAGTGTGCCAGAGTACCTCGTAAAATGAGTGCAGTTCCTTTACAGGGAACCATGTACCTACGTTCAAGCAGCCGCAGGAGCATCCAAAGACTTTTTCATCAGTGTTGGTGTCCATCAAGATTCTACCTTGTCACTGTTCCTGTGATGGACACTGCAATATGAGATCTGCAAAGGCCGCTACCATGGACCGTCCTCTACGCTGATGATGTCATGTTGGACAAACAAGATTTGCAGCTCCAGACCCAAGCCTGGAGTGATAGACTTGCACTATATGGACTGCGCCTGGACAAAAGGAAACAGAGTACATGGTAACAGACACTCAAGAAAAAGAAACCAACCAAGTAGATGGAGAAGACTTGCCACGGGTGACGAAATTTAAATATCTTAGCTCTATCATCACTAATGATGGACGTCTTGTTGAAGAGGTCGATGTGAGATTCGACGCAACCTGGATGAAGTGACGTACTGTACATCTACTGGTGTCACGTGTGATCGTAGGATGAAAGATCACTTCAAGTCAAATATATATCGCACTGTCATTCGCCCTGTTGGCCGACAACGTCCGAAACAGAGTGGCGCTTAGGCGTTGTGGAGACAAAGATGTTGAGGTGGACAGTGGGAGACACCAAATTGGATCATGTTTCCAATTACAACATCAGGAAACAGTTTGGTGTCGCTCCTGTCCATGACATGATGCGCAAGTGCCACCTGCGTTGGCTTGGACATGTGTTGCGAGCAGGAGAAGATACAATTTATTGTGATAATTGGCTACAATCTGCTAGTCGATGTCAAGAGACCTAAGGGATGGCCGAAGCAACAGTGGGCTGATACAATAGAGACCTGAAAAGATATATGACATGGCACCATATTACTGCGTATTGAAAATCCCAAGCCGATGAGTTTGTCCACAAAGTTCTCTTAACCCAGTATTAAGACCACTGTAGTTTTCAGGTCGAAAGTTGGCATATTATAAGTGTGCAAATACAGTATAACTTATCCTTCAAAGGCATTAAAAAGCAATTTGTATTGTAATTTAAGTAAAATATTCTGGAGTAATTGCAATTAAACCCAGTTCTATTTCCCATCACTGCGAACATTGTACACATGTTTTATAAAATGCTATTGCCTTTTCACAGAAACTCCTGTCATGGGCCTTCATCCCGGTAGTCTGGCTCATGGGAGTAGACCCAGATGAATGTGAGAGAGTTGCCGAGCTTGTTGGTTTGAAGACAGTTGTGAATGAATTTGTGGCATACGAAAGACTTGGAGAGATGAAGAATAATGGAACACTTTCCGTAAGTTAATGTTTACTTCACACCCCTGGAAAAAGACTGTATGATGTATGGTAACTAATGTACTGCATTATGTATTTTATCTACAGACAAAGTAAGGTCTACTGCCACTACACAAAATCTAGAAGCTAAATTCTGCTAATTGTACAAGTATTTTAATACTGCCATGTAGGACAAGCATGGGTAACCTGCAGCACAAGTGCCAAGCAATTTTAAGTGGCACACTAAACAAATTGAAACAGCCTTATGATCTCATTAAGAAAAGCGAGTTTTCAATCATATTGGAGCATCTAAAATTTTCTCAACCCGAGAATGGTCGCTGTGGGTCATCATGACCCGCACGCTAACATTTCCGTTCATCCCCCCTCCACCAAAGGTAACACAACAATCCCCATCCCAGTACCTTCTTAAGTCTATCCCCTCTACACAGCACAGCAGGCAGCATTTCGTTCGAGCGTAGCAGTTCTCGAGGAAAGTAGTGTGCGAGTCATCACGACCCACCGCGACCTTTAGTGTTCACATAAAAATTCTTAGTTAAATTTTGCATTTGAATACGTTTTCTTTGTTTCGGTGAAATGGATGAAAGAGAATCAGACCGTATTCGTTCTATGCTGAATGAATCATTCTCGTCAGAAACAGACAATGAACTGGGTGGTGATGAAAGTGATGTAGGGACTGATGTCGATCCACAAGAAGAGATACAAGACGACCAAGTCTGGAACACAGATATGGAACAAAGTAATGGCAGTGATGACGAAATAGCTATTGAGGGTGAACATTCGGAAGACAACTACACTTCAGATGACGGCATCCCACTGCTTTATAGAGGCAAATATACCGGCAAAGATGGCACTACATGGAAATTGGCTGAACCTACACAATCAGTCCGTACAAGACACCGAAATATTGTCACTTATCTTCCGAACTGCAAAGGAGCAGTATTTATTTATCGTATGACTCTTAGTGCCGGGAATGTCCGAGTACATGTTTGGCTCGCCTGAGTCTGTAGCTGCTTCCAGCGGGCACCCTTAGGGTGAGTTACAAGTTCCGTTCAATTTCAAGTAGTTCCAACTTTCGTTACCAGATATCAATGATACCTACTGGTGAACGTTGGAACTTGGATAGAGCGTTCCGACGAAATCTGACCTAACAATTTAGCTTCACACAAGTTAAGTCTGTGGAAGGATCTTTTACATGCCATAAATCTATGCCATGGGACCGCCGGCTTTACTTCCCCTCCGAAGGAAGGCATACTGAAGGATATTTAACGTTCTTAAAAATTCCGACGACTTCGGCCGGGTTTGAACCCGCTATTTTGGGCACAGCATGCTACCAACTACGCCACCGAAGCCGCTAAAGGAGCAGTGAAAGAGGCTAACGTACCGATGAAAGCGTGGCAGTGTTTCTTCTCTACAGAAGATCGTTGATTATACCAATATCTACATCAATATAATAAAATGGAATTACGAACATGAAAGAGAATCCAAGAATCCAAGTATCGTACGTACTGTACCCGTAAAATCAGGAGCCTGCACTTGTCGAATCCGATGGAACAATTTAGAGAGGAGAAAAAGGCATTACTAGGACTTCAATTTTTTATGCAGGAGTATTGAAATCATCACACTTGAACACAGATGAAATGTGGAGTGACGATGGGACTGGAGTACCTATTTTTCGTTCTGGTATGTTTCAGCAGCGCCTCCAGCTTCTTCTCAGAACTCTTTGCTTCGACGATAAAAGGGATCGTCACGTTAGAATTGCTGGCGATAAACTCGCACCATTGCGGTAGGTTTTTCAATATATGGTAGCAAAGTGTCAGTCAAACTTCAGTGTAGCGGAATATACCACAATCGATGAAATGCTGTGGGGATTTCGTGGCAGGTGTCCCTTTCGCTAATATATGCGTAATAAACCCGCTAATTACGGCATAAAGGTGTTTTCCCTTGTTGACGCTCGCACTTTGTACGTCCTGGACATTGAAGTGCACTTGGTGTGGGGATTTCGTGGCAGGTGTCCCTTTCGCTAATGTATGCGTAATAAACCCGCTAATTACGGCATAAAGGTGTTTTCCCTTGTTGACGCTCGCACTTTGTACGTCCTGAACATTGAAGTGTACTTGGGGAAACAACCACAAGGTCAGTACCATCAAATGACACAAACTCCTGCTGAAGTTGTAATGAGGCTTGTAGCACCTATTTCAGGAAGTGGACGTAATTTCACCCACGACAACTGGTTCCCAAGCATTCTGCTAGCTCAGAACATGTTGCTGCAGCATAACCTAACAACTGTTGGTACCACTTTAAAAAATGAGACACAGCTTCCCGTTTGCTTTGTTAAAAGTACGCAGCGTGAAGTACATTCTTCCATGTTTGGATTTGGCAAGAACCTTACAACCTTGGTATCGTACGTACTGTACCCGTAAAAGCAGGAGCCTGCACTTGTCGAATCCAATGGAACAGCTGGATCGTAGAATCTGACAAGCCCCTGCCTAAAAAAACTCAAAATCTTGCCGACAAGTACTACATGGTGGGAAAACTTCCTATTTGATTGTGTTATGGACCACACTACTGGAAAAAATATTTAACTACTCAGCAAGGAGAGCGAGAAACAAAATGAACTCAAGGCAGTGGGTGGGAAAATGCAAAAGAATCCATCACCGATTTCCATAACACAATCTAACCTAAAATTAATATGAATCATTTCTTTTAAAACACAAAACGAATGTATTAACTCGAAGACGAATACAAGTAAAATAAATTTCCCTTCCATAAATCATGGATATCATTCGAACGAAAGGAACTAACATCAAGGTCGCCCTACACATTCGCTTCGTACTGTATCAAAGCAACAAATAAATCCAAAATATCGTAACTGCTTCTTAATACTTGGCTTCTATCAAATCTAAACAATTCGTCAATTTTTACTTTGTACGTGGTATTATTTTAATATCCCTATCTAATTTCTGATAATCATTTTTATTCTGCTCATATTCGTAAATCAGCTGCTTCTGATTCTGTTCTCAACGTTATTATTACAAACATTATTGGCATAGCCGATCGTGTATTCTCTGAAACAACCAAGTTACCCTTTAATTGTGACCTTTCTTTATCACTCTCCAATACATTTCTTAAGCATAAAACAATTAACCATCTGCTCGTAATCATCGACACAATTTTAATCATATAAATTCATCGTCGCAAATTTTTTAAATTGTCTTAATTCATAATCATAATATTTTCAATCACCTTAATTTGTTTCAACTCAAATGTTTGGTGCTTTTCAGTCGGTCAACACGAATTTACCCAAAAGAGTTGGATTATACCCCAATCCTGAAAAATATTACACGAGATTAATAAATACACTTGGATGACCAGTTTCGATCGTCAAGCGATCATCATCAGATCCATTACACCTAGGCTATAAAATCTACGTTTGAAAAATACCGGTAAAGATATTTACAATATGTACACTTATTTAGTAGCAGTATTGGTGGTGTATTCTTTGGAATACACGGTAAGACAGAGTAAGCTTTTGCTTCTCTTTGCTTTATTTCATTCCTTCCTTTTTTCGCAAACACCAACAGTGATCTCCTGGTTTCTCTTTGTTGGTGTACTTTGCTTATGTTACCTGTGAGTCTGTTCTAGATATATATCTTCCATGACCCACCCAGCGTCATCTAGCAGCAAATCTCTGAAGTTCCTCAATTTTTCCATGTACAAGACGAATTTCTTACCAATCTGGCCACCAGATCTCGTCGCCATCGCCCGCTATCATCTCCGTGATCAAGAGGACTTCGTCTACTTTCTCATCCACCAAGCTTCGCTAGTGACGCCTGCTATCAACTCTTTGAAGACCATTTCATCAAGAGACTTAATTTTTACAATGTTGGTTATTCTTATGTATGTTCTTTTGTCTCCTACCCCCACTCTTTTCCCTTCCCTGGTCCCTCCACGCTTCGTTGAGCTGGCCTCACTTGTGCTACAGTCGTCAAGACTTCCAGTCGGAGCTTACCTAGAGCTCGTCTCCTCTCCTCGAGAGACAAACTTTTAAATTGGACGCCATGTCCAGATCTTAACTAACGGTCAACTAGAGAATCGCCGTTCATCAGAAATGAGCTAAGTAGTACTTCAACGTTCTTCAACTCATTTTAATTGCTTTCAAATGGCTACATGCTTTTTAACCATCATTTTACAGACAGTGTGAAATTGCTAAATGTGGGGCAATAACCATCTTCGCGGGATTTTCGATGTTGGGCTTCGTCTATCTAAGCTAATCTTAAAATGAAGCAGCATTTCTTATGCATATTAACTGAGATAATTTCTCACAACGTGGGACATCGTTAAATTACCCACTGTCTGTAGAAAACTTAGCTCGTTCCACCGCTGGACTTTTTCTGCCAATTTCAACAGTTATGATTGTTCTGGAATTGTCCATGCCAAACAATTCATCTACAAGTTAAACCTTCTAGTATTTTCCACTCACACATCTAATTTCTCTTCCTTCGTGGGACTTTGTCTGCTGCGTTTAACTATAACCTACAAGTTTTTCAACGCAATAGACTCTCGCAAATCTAGTGCAACTAATTATTTTTCACCATTGCAATAACTTTCCTTGCTATAAACTTTCTGTGCTACAATAGTGAACTTTTCAACCACGTCAATAGACTATAGTGAAACAGTGCTCGTTCGATTTCTCATCCGCGTCGCGCTCGTCCGAAATAAATAAAATAGGCCAAGAACTTTCTCTACAAAGTTCCTATTTCCTCTTCCTCAACCTATTCTTACTTACAAATTAAGTTAATCTTTAAATTTATGTATTTTGCAACGAGGCCTCTCCAAACCATAGGCGCCCTCCCAACTTTCTCCACTTACAACTTATTCACTCTGTATAAATACCAGCAGTTAGAAACTCCTTATTAATCTATTTTCTTTTCTTGCTAGCCCAAGAATTGGTTATTGTCTAAGTACTAAACCTTTCATTAATCTCTTTAATCCAGGTTTCACGAAAGGGTAACTGACCCCATTTTTTCCTCGTGATCCAGTTTAAATATAGAAGTTCTGGAAACTTCCTTTTATTTTTTCTTCAGGTTTCACAATAAGTGACCTGCCCTATTTGTATAAACTATAAAAGTAATTCTGTATTAATATAAGAAGTTATAGAAACTTCTATTTCATTTCTCCCTGTTTTTGTTGTTGTTACTTTCGAAGTTGTTATTTGTTCATATTTTTAAGATGCCCATCTAGGAATTCTTAAAGTACACACTTTGTACTTGATTTATTATTTAACTTTAATTACGTTAATTATCTTTAAATTTCCAATTTATTAATCTTAGCACCATTTCAAAATCTTATGATGATTTTAGTGCTTATAAAAGGTTCCAAACCAAAAAATTGTCAATTGCCTAGTGCAAGCTTTAAATGATTTTAGGAGGTCTGCGACCCCAATGGTTTAAAAAATCACATTATATATGTGTCAAATTGATCACACTTTATGCATTGTTAAATAAATCCAAATTTATATTTTTGCTTTATCATTTTCTATGAAGTAACGATTAGGCAAGATCCTGTCTTTCCCTACTCTTCCTATGGGCTTAAATTTAAAAACCTCACAAATTAAATTAATAACGGTTCCACTATTTGTTGCATTTGAGCTAGAACTCTCAATCACAAACTTATTAAAGCCTCTCTTAGCTTTGATAGCTAATTCTAACTAGCTAGTAAGGCAAGCATAGCTCGCTCCGCCAGCTTACTGCTTGTTGAGATTTTCTCTACAACTTATGGTTGGTTTTCAAAATTTAAGTTTTTCTCATTGTCTAAACTTTTAGTCGGCGCTTTGCTGGGTAAAAGCTTAGTCATTCCTAAATGCAACTATTGGTGCTCTTACCAAAATTATTCACAAGGGTATAATTGCTTCATCCCTACCCTTCTTGGGTCAATCGGTCGCTTTTTAGAAATTCTACAATTTCAAGAATTAAAACATCACGGCCAATTCAAACTATTTGTATTCTTCAAAATATTTGTTTTAAAACAAACTCCTTTGAAAAGATACATAGTAAACTCATCATTTCTTTCTTTGCCAGACCACCACCCTTCCCCATAATAGCCGAATCTTGGCTTGGAAGGGAAGGTACCACCTCCTTTCGCCCGCAAATAGCCCTAGCTACAGCTGCGTTTCCTGTTAGCTGTGTTCAGGTCCCCACTCACTTTAGTGATTTCACGGGCTTTGCGGTGACACTTTTCTCTAAAAATTGTTGGTATTTGATGTTGGACTTTCGTCCTATTATCCACACTTGTTCCTCTGTCCGAAACCCACTCCCTTTACTTCTCTCATCTTCCCTTGTGGGTAAGGTTAATTCCTAGCAAAAACCTATCCAATTGGTGATGCAGCTTGTCGGTATATGTTAGTTGTAATCTATATGCTGTTTGGTGAAATGCTAAAAATGGTGATAGAACTCCGGAATTTGTCTGTATGGAGTGACTCTATGGTTGTTGTGAATGGGAGTCTTCCGTACTACAGCAACGAGCAGTTTCAACTTCACTCGGGCAGTTGTAACAGGCGACTGAACGAGTATGTTATCTTGTTGAGCTGGTTCCCCCTCCGCCCCGCATTCCTATGTACTGTCTGTAATAAGTCCATGCGTACCTGATGTGTGTTGCCAAGCCTAGACATGATGTATGTTTTCTGTATTCAGGACGGTCTTCAACTATTAAAACCGTCGAACAATCCTCGCCACGCATAAACTAGTAGTCCTATACATGCGCCGCCGGTCTATTTGTATTCAGGACGGTCTTCAACTATTAAAACCGTGGAACAATCCTCGCTACGCATAAACTAGTAGTCCTATACAAGCGCTGCCGGTCTATGAGAATGTGCCGGCTCCTTTAATACTGCCGTAAATGCCAGCCTAGGTTTATTGAAGAAAAAAGTACATCGTACATCCTGATCCAAATAACATTTACCTATTAAAAACTCGTATTCTCCCCTCCCCCCTTATTTATCTAGCTTGGCTGTATCGCTATGTTGTGTCTTGTTTCCGGCAGGGTATGTTTTTAGTAGAGTGAAGAGGGGTGAGCTCTCCATGAAAGTGTGTTCTTTTAGATTGTTGGGGTTGTTTCTTTTGGCTAGGTGTATCTCGATTGCTTCTTTTATGTCAAGGGCTATCTCTGCCTTTCGGTTCGTGATGAATTATTTTTAAGTCGGTTTCAATGTTGGTGAAACTGTGTCCCGCGTCGCACATGTGTTCGCATACGGCTGAATGTGTCCCGTATTTTATCTCATTTCTATGTTCATGGTAGCGTGTATCTACTCTTCTTCCACTCTGTCCGATGTAATTAGCTTGACAACCTGTGTCTCGACTTGTAATAGAATATACCCCTAACTTTGAATACGGGACTTGTTTATTGAGATAACTATTTTGCAGATGTCTACCGGTTGTGTTATTCATTGTGAATGCTATTTTTATCCCTTGCTTTTTAAACAGATTAGTGATTTTATATGTGTTCGCATTCACATAGTTGAAACGCGCGATTTTTTTCCATTATTGTCCGGTTTTGGAATTGTTTTATCTTTATTTTTATGTTTGGCTACAATTTGGTCTATTTTGCGTAGTGGGAAATTGTCTTCCTTTGATATTTGCTTGATTATTCTTATTTCCTATTATAATTGTCTTTGGACAAGGGTATGTTTAATGCACTGTGCACCATTGAATTGAACCCCGCTAATTTATGCGAACTGGGGAGATTGGACTGATTGTCGATTGCATGCGAGGTTTGTGTGGCTTTTCGGAATATGGAATATGAAAGCTCATTGTCTTTACGTTCAATGGTAATGTCGAGATAATGTATTTTCCGATCGGTTTCGGATTCCTTAGTGAATTTGTTTGAGTGGTGTAGGCTATTAATGGATTGGAGAATTGTTTCTTCGCTAGTTAATTCAGTATCATAAATGCAAATTACATCATCTACGTATCTTTTCCACATTATTATTCCCTTAGTTGAAGTATTTTCTAAGAACGCATTTTCCAGTGCATTAATGAAGGTGTCGGCGATTAACCCGCTTAGTGGTGACCCCATAGCTAGGCCTTCTGTTTGTGTGTACATTTTATTGTCGAATTGAAACACGTGTTGGCTGAGAACGTTTGAGGATTCTTTTTGCTTTGGCAAGATTTTTGGTTAGTTCCGTATCTTCTGCTGGAAGCTTGTGACTGGCTATCTCAATATAATAATAAATAATAAATACAGCCCTTTAATCCCCTAAGGGCAATGGCCTCCTGTCTAGGCAGGGATTTTGCATTAACTGTTTTATATTGTGGTTCGTGTGTGTGTCTTTGCAGTTGTATTTCAATCCTTTGTCTAACATAATCATTTCTTCTTGAGAAATAGTTACGTTCGTTCTGTTGTTAACTCTGCTGCGGAAATTGAATTCATTGTTATTGGTTTGTTGTTCACTAGGTTGATTGTTTTGTATTCTCCTAACTTTCTTAAAAATCTTAAAACACCGTCTTTCCAATGACAAAATTGTATAACATTCTGCAGAACACGGTAGGACTTTAATACGTGTATTCTGGCAGATATTATGTGCACAGTTTTATAACGGAATTGTGGTTAGTCAAGCCACGCAGTACGAGTGTTGTTATTAGACACGCTAGGGATTTTTTCTAGCCCACAAACAGGTTATTTCCCATGATTCAAAGTGAGACAACTTTATTAATCGACTTGATAGACATTTTGACGTCACAGCCATATGGAAATATGTGAAGGTCAAGGGCTTATAATATTATATAACCTGCGGTGACAGCCATGAGTGCTGTAAACATCTGGTATTTTTACCGCAATCTAAATGCGAGAGAGCGCTCGTGAATGGAGCCATCTTTTAGCAGGTGACGGAATGCACCTAGCGAATTATATTAAAGGTTTCTATTATTGTAAATTGACCCAGTCTTTTCTGTATCGGGCCAGTTAACTCATGTTGTTACTGTGTCAGAGGACACATATTGTTGTAAAGCATGACGGATTAAAGTCCCCTTTTTCTTTGCTGTACCGGCGAATGTTTGGAGCCATCAGGCCAGGTCGACCGAGGCGGTAGGTGTGCAAACTGTGTAAGTGACGCTGCTCTATATTGTATTTGAGTACTTTGGTAACTCAAACTGTGTTATTGATTGACCGTTCAAGTCATATTATAAGTGTATCTCTGAGGAGATGATCTGTAGCCTGCGACTGGCGTCTTAATTAACCATCTGATTTTTTCACTTAAACCTGAACTATAAATCACTTATCTAATTATTATAAAACGACGTGTTTAATTAATTGATTGATGTCAGCAACTTAAACTTGTAACCTTTTGTTGTTTAATCTCTTCGACGCCTTGTATTCTTCATCACATCCTTTGTTAGTGAAATTATGACAGCTGACACTTCCTTTTTTCGACGACATGAATCTGTGGAGCCAATAGTCAGTAACTTGCGGCCCGCGTGATTCAAAGCCATGTAAGACGCAGTGATGATTGCGCATTGCCAACAAAATTGTTGCATTCTGTAGATGACGATCAGAAGCCAAGATCTTTCCTTTCTGTGGAGGAACGGTTGTGTACATTGATTCTTTTCCAAGTGTATTTTCCTATGTTGTACCCTTTAGTTGTAAGAGTGTATTTTTTTCGATAACATTGCTTATTGTTTTTTCTTTGATAGTCAGTGGTCTACTATCATAGCTTTTGCTTTAACTTGTTTTGGTTACGGCGCGTCTCGTCGTTAACATTTTTATTAATGTCAGTATTTAGCTAAAACTTAAATGTAAATGTAAATTTGGTCGTGGTACCATCCTAACACTAGGATTTTCCTTGCTTTGATGTTAAATGTAACTTATTCCGAGTATTTTGCTTGTGCCTTGCTTTCGCGTAGATTCTGTTTGTGCCACGAGCCTAGTGTTGTTGTTGCTTGTTTTTCTGTAACTAGGACCTTCGCGAGGGTAAATAATTTAAAGTTAGGGATTTTTGACTCATTCATTGTAACAAGGTTAGTGGATTAGCTGATTTGAAACCCTCCGAAACAGGATAGGGGTTTCTTATTGAAATAAATCATTCATGAAATTTTACTTCAGTCTGGATCTCTGTTATTGCTAGCTTTGTGTTTGGCGGGTGTATTTCTGTGAGCGTCTATGACTTCTTACGTACAAATATTACCCAGATTCCCTGGATCAAGCCTCTCATACCGTGCAAGCCCCATACAGAAATGCATCCGATCCTCTCGAGTGTGGGTTCGAAAGAAGGGGTTATTCGAAGTGCCATTCGTTCGGTGATGGTACCAGGATGATCTCCCTTAACGGGCTCAATACCGACAAGTTGCATCACCAATACTGCAACTAAATAAGTGTACATATTGTAAATATCTTTACCCGTATTTTCAAACATAGTTTCTATAGGCTAAGTGTGATGGAACTGATGATGATCGCTTGACGATCGAAACTGGTCATCCAAGTGTATTTATTAATCTCATGTATTTTTTTTTTTCAGGATTAGGATATATCCCAACTCTTTTGGGTAAATTCGTGTTGAGCGACTGAAAAGCACCAAACTTTTGTTTACTAAGGCAACACAGAAAAAATGGCTTCAAACCCCATAATGTTGTTTCAACTCTTTGAGATTATCTATGTCAAAGTCTAGCTAATCTGACCAAGCAATTAAGCCAAGTTCAAATGTAAAATTACAAAATCGGGTTAATAAAAAGTACTGCATTCAACTTCACTAACTCCTTTCTCCAACTCTAACCTGATTTACATCTATCATAAATTAATCCTTTCACCTCAGAAACTTTCACTTCCATACATCATACATCTGTTTCACACAGCATAATATTTCTCCTAATAATCTTTCTCATATTTCTCTAAGTCTTAAATTGCTACTGACTTCATCTTAAACTTACTCACACAGTAATACATCTAATATTCTCTGTAATCAACTTCGTATACGCTTCGATAACCTCACTTCTACTTCTTTACCTGATAAAACTTCTTTACATCCTAAACTTGCTTCATATAGAAACGCTACAATTTTCTCGGGCTTCCTGACAAATTTCAAAAATCAACTAGGCTGAATTTCATTAAATACACTAGTGTCCAAAAGTTAACATAAGTTATGAATAAGCAGGGCAACAGGAAATAGACCGCAAATCACACGACATATGCACCTAACAACCTTACGTGTTCGCTCTGTATAGGAAAGGAGTATTCCCTGCTTTAACTAGCGGCGTAACTGCAAGGTAAACACAGCCAGTGCCTGCGCCCCATATTCCCTCAGCCGTGTTCGCCCTGTTATAGTGTGCAGAGTGTAGGCTCGTGGTGAACGTGACAATATAGTGGCACAACGACGCCATTTGGACCCCGTTTTTCAGGATAGAATACTCGGCCGCCTGGAAACAGGCCAGACACAGACCGAAGTCGCCGTATCCTTGAATGTGCCACAAAGTGTCATTTCCAGGCTTTGGAGACGATTTCGAGACACAAGAGATGTTAGTCGTAGGCCAGTACCAGGTCCACCAAGAGTAAACACTCCTCAGCAAGACCGATATCTGGCCTTAAACGCCCGATGGAATCGGAGTGCACCTGCAAGACAATTGTTGGCGGAGCTTGCAGCCATCTCAGGGCTGTTTGCCAGACGTCCAGCGGTGAGCGTCCCACTCATTCCAGCACAGAGACGGGCTCCGTTTACTGTGGAGCCATCAACGTCGAAACTGGACTATGAATGAATGGAGGCATGTGCTCTTCCCAGATGAATCCCGCTTCAGTTTGCAGAAAGATTCCCGTCGCACATTAATCTGGAGAGAACCGGGTAGTCGATACATCCACAGGAACATCGTGGAACGGGACCAATATGGTGGTGGTGGCTTCATTGTGTGGGGCGGCATCATTTTGAATGGCCGTACGGTCCTGCACATCTTCATGGGTGGTCCGAGGAACACTGTGAACGCTCGGAGATACAGGGATGAGGTACTGAGACCACATGTACGACTCTTCAGAGGTGCGGTTGGTCCAGACTTCCTCTTAATGGACGATAATGCCCGACTGCTCTGGTGGAAGAATTTCTGGCTGGGGAAGATATTCATCGCATGGACTGGCCAGCGAGGTCTGCGGATCTGAATCCTATAGAGCATGCCTGGGAAGGCGAATTGAATCATGTCAGCCTCCACTAAGGACCCTCCAAGACCTTCGCATTGCCCTTTCGGAGGAATGGGGTCGACTGCTACAAGAGCTCTTGGATCATCTGATAGAGAGAATGCCACGTCGCTGCATGTGTGGCCGTGAGGGGTAACCATACACCCTATTAACAGCGTATTTTGTTGTGGAAGACATTGCCAAGTTTTGTTAGTTGTTATCAAAGGTGTACCTTAGCTATCAGAACCTTTCGGGCACTGTTTTTTGGACAAGTTGTGTGACATATGGTGTGTGATTCAGCTTCCGATTTTTCAGCAATCCGTCTGACATTCCTATCAGGCGGTATGGCCTCGTTTTGTGATTATGCCTTTTGGACACTAGTGTACATGTTCTCCTTTACATTGGTTTATTTGTCTAGTTACTATGACATATAATACCTTTTATTACTAGTTAACAATAATACATTCACATCTTTCTATCCATTTCTTAATTGCTATAAGCAATTATAAACATTTACAATTTCACAATTTGTTGCATATATCTTAGCGTAACTTTCAAAGAATTCGGAATTAGAGAATGACCTCGTGATCAGAACTATATCACAATCGAAAAATGGCGAAAATAGCAAACGGATACCAAATCTACTCCAAACTCCAATCTAAATTTTAAAAAATATGGCGAAATGGTGTACTCCAAAATAGTTCACACTACTACTACTGAATATGTAATCTTTTTCCTACCTTTTGCCGAATCTCGAAGATATTGCATATACAAGAATATACAATGGTCTCCTCCAATGTGGTACTGTTACTCTGCCCTCCAACCTGCCTCTCCGAGTCACGAACTGCGTTCTGGATTTCTCCATCACGTCCCTTCTTGGATAGTACACTGCATCTCTCAAACTTAGCGGTCTCGTTCGTCCAGATTATAGACAGCATCTCTCTTGTTTGATGGATGGTTCGATTTTATCGTAGCATATCATTACCAAGTAGATTTGTGGTTTTGCCTCATTTCCTTCATGATTTTGAATAATGTTGCTTTTATTGTTGCAGGCGTCGTTGATTATTCTCGACATTCTCAAATACCGTACTTCATATGTTGTGTTCCTTCATTAGATTTAGTCACTCATCGTAACAGCTTTCTTCCAATACTTTAATGTTCCTCTCGACTTCAAGCGGCTTAACACGGTGAAATATTTTGTAAGCGTATTTCACTGAAATGCTTTTCTCGGAAATATGAATGTACTTTCAGCTTTAAAACGTAGATTATAATTTTTGCATCCTGTTGAAATGTTCAGATAATAACTTCACAATAACTGTTCGTAGTACGTCTTCACTGTAGAATGATATTTTAACAAGTCCGTCGACACTTATACTTTTCTTTTCGAAGACGACACTGGCTCTGAACTAGAAACACAACCTTCTCTCACGACATCCAATATGTAAAAACTCTCCACTCTGCTCGTCCTTTCTGCCATGTAAATTTCCTCATACCAAGGCTGACCTCCTCTTAAGCGATATATCTCGTCGTGTAATAATCAAATCAAATACAGCATTCACAAAGTACTTCTATTTCCATCTTTACAAAATAATCGTATTCCTTCTTCTACACTGCGATTACTGGTGTAAAACTTGTATACTTGTATACAATAGAAAACCTTGGAACTCTTCAAATCACTCAGAAAAATACTGTACTCGGTACTCCGTACCGTATGTACTTGAATTCGTAAAACAATAAATCCTGTACCGCTCTCGATCTATTTGATATTAGTCGACCAACTGTTTTTCTCACACCCCTCGTACTCTGTCACGAATTGTCAAGGGCGACCTTGAGTGAATCTCGCCTCGGGCCTCGCCGCGGGTAGCCTACTCACTCCAGGCTTACCTCCCCTCTGAACATATGTTATAACTAGGGCCCGGATGTTGATGACCTTAAAATTATCGAAAAATGACCTATAAAATGCCCATAAAATTCTCTTAAAATGACCTCATTTAAAAATGACCTAAAAATTATCATTAAGAAAAATTACCTAAAAATGATCAATTACATGATTGTTTTGTACAAATAATGGTTCGAATAACAAACATTCTTAGTATAATTAGTGTGAACTAGATTAACAATACGTCATTTTCATGTCTACTACAGTGTGAAAAAATATATTGCTAACTAAACATACCTTAGTTAGCATTGCAATACACCACCATCGTCATCCGCAAGTTATCAAAGGTGAAGGAACGGCGGTTGTCAGCTAATACTGTTTTATATTTCGAGAAACTTCTCTCCACTTCCACTGATGTAATAGGAGCATATTTGAAAATCACTATGTCACTAGCTGTTAAATCCTCTTCAAAAATGTCAATTCCCAAGTCTTCTCCCTACTGGCTATTTGACACACTGTCTGATACCCTTTATTCTTGTCCGATACAAATTTTATTTTCTGTCTGACTGTGTCCCCAATCTCACCTTTTCCATGTTTTATACAACCTTCAGCATTCCTGACTAACTCTATTGACTTGGCCAATACCATGCCACTTTCTTCTAGGCAGGTTATGGTTTCAGGCAAAAATGAAAAATTTGATTTTATGCAAGCCAATTTACCTTCCATTTGAGGATCAAAAAACAGGTCCTGTGCACTCCCAATAGCCTTAGCATCTGTCCTATCAAAGCCATTCTCCACTTCTCTCACTATCTGAAAATTGTCACAAAGTGCATGCAGTCAACCAGGTACCCCAGCATGTTAAAACTGGTGCGGGGGGCAAAGCTACATCAGGGGCCTTGTCTTTGAAATATTTAGTGCGGGATGGTGCTTTGAGAAAGACTTTCTTTACTGTGGAAACTAGTCTATCTACTTCTGAAAATTTTGATCTGACCTCTTCTGCAATTCGATGGATAGCATGGACCAGACAAGTAACATGCACCATCTTATTGTAAAATGCTTTGATAGATTTTGCTGCCTTTACCATGTAAGGTGCTGCATCTGTTAGGAAGAGGAGCACATTCTCATGTTGTATTCCCTTAGGCCATATTAAACACATGGATTTATCGAACAGTTTGCATATCTGAGTGTGATTAACCGCTTTCAAAACCTCTGAGGTCAGCAGAAAAGTTTGCCCGGGACTGTTTGTTTCTAGGGTCCCTATCACTACATTTCCTACATAACGTCCCTCTGAATCTATAGTCTCGTTAATTGCTACGTAAGCTTTTTTCCCATTCACACATTCACGTATAGAGTTTAACGTGTCTTCGTAAAATTTTGATAGGTAGTTTTTACACAATGTTGATTCGTCTGGAATAGTATGACCAGTGTGGCGTTCGAGGAAATCACTTAATGTAGGATTGCTTAGTTTTCCAAGTGGAATATTAGCACTAACAAACACTTCACATAATTCTTTATAAAATCGGGTTCGATACCCGGTCAATGCATGTGAGATTTTCGATGTGAAATGCCATGTCCTGTGGTTCGGATTCCACGTAAAACGGAGGTCCCGTGGCTTATGATCGCGAGATTAATGGTCACGTTAAACTACAAGCTTCCTTCCTTCCTTTTCTTTTTAAAAGGAAGATGACTTGTCATTTGATGTCGAAGTAGTTTCTTTTAACAGTAATTGAGACACTTTCCTCTCTTCCACATTTTCAAGACCTCGCAAATGTTTATCGCGCCCGACGTGTTGTTGTACGGTGAACCGTTTATCTGCGGCGACTTTGATTTCGCACACTTTACAGAACAAAATAATTCCATCAGTTGAGGACACTTCTAATAAAGATAAACTCGACACAAACCACATGGCGCTGAAGGGATTACCCCGTTTCTTTTCTTAGACTGACGCAATACTCAGGTGCACGTGAAGAAATGGAAGACGCAAACTGTACACACAAATGCATTGTCGAGAATAATTAAATCAACTGCGTAGATAAGAAACGGGTAATGAAAACAGATGAGCACTGCAGAACTACAGTATATGGGTTAGTCCAGGAATGTTAACGCTGACATGTTTAGAAATACAGATACTAAAAACATAACTTTAAAATGAGCATTTAACCATATTCAATAAAAAAAAATGATCTATAAACGTATAACACATGAAAAATTACCTAAAATGCCCCTAAATGTTAGAAAATGACTTTATTCTGCAAAATCTAGGAAAAATGCATTTTGATGACTTTTAAGAACCCCATATATCTAACATATTTATTGTAGAATACACTTAATTACCACTAAGCATCGTCTCCGTGTACTCAGAAAAAAGATGACTTTTCATCAAAATCCGGGCCCTAGTTATAACGGGATTCCCTCCGCTCGCCTGAGTGTATGTTTCACGTAGAACTTGTATACAATAGAAAATCTTGGAACTCTTCAAATCACTCAGCAAAATACTGGTACAGTACCAAAGAGAGGAAAGGTTGTCATATTACTTTCAACGATGCACCACAGTATATCTATTGATCCTAGCACAGGTGAAGCAAAGAAACCGGCAGTGGCGGCTCGTAGATCAAATATCAGGTGAAGAGCCAAACTCCTAATTTCATCAGTGCATGATGTTTGCGTTTGTGAATATTGACATCCTTTTCCTATTTTAATGCTAAAATATCTACTAAAAACCTAGTACTTAAAACCAAACCAAACATAAGTTATCGCACTAAAAAGTCAAACTCGCTTATTTGTATAGCTTAAATGAATCCTCCGTTCTCTAAGGTTGGCAATCTTATCTATGATGTCCTCATAGAAGGTCTTCAATCAATTTCAACTACAATTCACGATTTATGGAGATAGCCAATGATGTAATTCTGGAGTCAGATATTGTGTTACATGCAAAAGTATTGAATCTTTTCAAACAAGAGAAACTGCGTTGTACTGATGCACTTGTAGAAGGTGTAACATTTTTAATGAGTTAACTAAACGTGGTGATGACTATTGTGGTTCAATAAAACAAACATGATATGAATAAATAATATACACTGTGGTGTGACCTTACCTGTGATAGTGTAATATAATAAGTTGTTGAGCGCCAGATTCCTATTTAAGATAGTGAATCGAAATTTATTGATTTAACCTCGGCTATCAGCAGTAGAGTCGAGAACCACTTACCCGGGCCGTAGTGAGACCAAGTCATCTAACCAATCCGTATTTAATCAAGGAGTATGATTGCCTTAAAGTACCAACTACAATGAAAGAAATAGGCATTACGTTGAAGAGAATGAATTTATTAAATGCAAAAACAAAATATTAATAAAACAGAATAGTGATAGTCACACAATTGAATTTAAAATTACTCAATGCGGCAATTAATTATTTAAAAGAAAATGAATATTAAAATGAATTGAAAGTTAAATGAAGTTAAATTATAATAGAGACGATAGTTTTATTGAATTGTTGGCTCACCCAGTCGAAGATTCGTCATATTTAAGAAATGATCGATGATCTCGATGTTACGTCGCTTATGTTTAAAAAAAATGATGTGATATCTCATTTACTATGAAATATCCTCATTAAGTACGTTGCCATCTGTAGAAAGACTCTTGATCAGGGATATAACCCATTATGTATTGATATAGATGTCGGCAAGACATCGTTCAGTGTCGACTCTCGGTGCTCAGTCCATTAGGACCCAGAAAGCAAGGTTACAACTTCCTTCCTTCATTGATAGCTATAGATCAATGCCATTCTTGTCCGATGTTGCAGGTACAAATACTAATGACTTCCTTGTCACGTGGTGTCACAGCTTCCCTCTCTTATTAGCCTTCTCCATTCTTGACTCATAACTTGCAATATATATTGACGCGTATATACCGTAGAAAATGGCGTGTTGGTTACACCATAGTGGGTTTCTAAGCATCTCAGGAAAATGACGCAGTTTGCCGTGGTGAAATTCTTACTACGTCGTTCAGTTTGTGACGCACAGGGTTAGTCCATATCGCCAGTCTTGTTGCAATATATAATACTTCGTCTCTTTACAAGTAATTGTTAATAAAAATCTAATTGAATATAATAATCAAAACCGCTTACAATTATCTGATATAAAAATCATCTCATGGATGTACTAGTTAATAATAATAATAATAACATGATAATAAATGAATAACCCTTTAAATATAACAGCTATGGGATCGAATCGTTACAATCGCCCCTGATATAAATAATTTAAAATAAAATGTAACATTATTTATATCACTACACATCCTACACAAATGAATACAAATTTAAATATTAATACCCCCATAACGACAACATACAAATAATACCCTTCAACAATACATAAAAATATACAAGAACATACTCTTTTCACTTTACATATTTGTACTATCATTTCTCATTCTTCCAAATGTTCATAATGTTCATTCTTCTTTATATATGTTGTAAAAAAAATATACATAAATGTATTCTTCACAAAAAAATCATATTTTAACTTTCATTCATCTCATTCTTCCAAATGTTCATAATGTTCATTTTTTTATATGCTGTAAAAAAAATACATATAAAATGCCCTTCACTTTTATTTTTGACATATATGTCAACGCTGCACTCGTTTATATTTCGGTGATCGTATGCATGACATACAATTTTGGCTTCATCTCTTTTGAACGTAGTTTTTGTATATCAGTCTGGCGTAGAAGTACATTGTTGTAATACCAGCTGATTAACCCATAATAACTATTACAGCACACGATAATAGGATGCAAACAATACAATATTCCTTTCGTCTTTATAAAGGGATTACTCAAATGCAGTAAAATTTCAATAATTGAAGAAAAAAATAACTTAGCAAGATACCTAAGGCAATTCCTATTTCAGTGCATATGTCATACATGTAAATATTTCCCCAAATACATAATGACATCGAAATACCTCAAAGCAGTTCTTAAACAGTTCATTTAAATATCCAAGTTACTACTCACCTGCCTTCGTGGCTTAATTCTTTCTTAGGCCACGGCCGCCTCCTTCCAAATTAATACTTCCTAAGTCTCCACGACTTCTTAACTTCTCATAAAACCATAATTCCTCTTTACTACTTCTCGAAAACAATAACTTGAATTTTCAAAATCACCAATAAACATAAAATCTGACTTCTCGTTCACTTTATAAAATTTAACTTAGCGTCAAGATATAACTTTACCGTAACGTCATTCCTTACTTACCATAACAAAATGATTAAGACTTGGACAAAATACTACTCAATACCTGAATTACGTATATCACTAAACTATTTCACAAAAACACATGACAAACTCCTCGGAATAAATATTTCGTTCCACAAAATATTAATGCTCTTATACTTTGAACTTAGTCTATTCATGATTTGACTTTTTGCTGAATGCCTAAAAACCCCCCTTAGTTTTCTCTCAAAACTCTTAATTAAGTACCGTGTCCTCCAAACACCACTTCCTACTTGTTCTGACCGCCTGGACTATAGCTCACTCTTGCTATACCAGAATCTCTCAAAACTCATCGTGACATCACACGTCACATACAAAAACCTCCCCTATTCGTGGTATAATCCCACTTCTTCGTATTGTTACAGGTCACCTCTTACTGACCAATAACACATTAAATTTCAGCTAAAAAAATCTTACATGCTTCGACTAATTCCTTGGAATAATAACATCACACTTAGCTTTCCTAATTATTGTCTTCCTAAAATAATGACAGTGTTCCTGTTGATAGTCAATAACACCGACACTCTTAATTAGCAAATATTCTCCCATAATCACTTCATAAAGCAAGTCCTGAGTTATAACACAGTTCAGACACTCTCTGCTCTACCAAATTAACTGCGTAAATTACACCTGCCTTTAATTGAAACTTCATTATTACCCCTTAGGTATACTCACCTTACATTACTAACTTATTCTTGTCTTCAAAAATATTAAACTTCTCTTTACTAACTCCGTATGACATAAATAAAACTTTAATTTCTCGTCTACTAAAAAAATGATTTATCTTTAAAATCCTCAAAACGTCGAATTATAACAAATTCCTTTCAATTCTAGAAAATATTATGCCAACCATATAATTATTACTATTATCTTTACTTTAACCTGTATGTAGGACAACAATCTACCACATCATTAATTCGTTATTAATCATCAGTAACTTTTTACTACAAAGTGGTTTAGCTCGATAACAAGCCTTGTAATATCTTTAAAACGTGCGTAACTGTAACAAAAACTTGGGCAATCTTACCTTTGTAATCTCTTATTACCTTGTGTGCATACATCCATATATACTTAAAAAAAACTCCCTTATTAACTTCACGTAGTCCCGTAGATACCATAAAAAAATAATTATTGCTCAACGGAATATACCTCGCTGACCTACTTCATCTTACCAAAAACTTCCTCCAACCTACTTCATTTGGCATCTTACCAAAAACTTCCTCAAAAAACAACTTCATTTGGCATCTTACCAAAAACTTCCTCAAAAAACAACTTCATTTGGCATCTTACCAAAACTTCCTCCTTAAAAAACTTCATTTGGCATCTTACCAAAACTTTAAAACCACATTGCTCAACGGCATTACCTTCGTTGGCCTACTTCTTCAAACTCACGTCCATTTACGTGAAAATACACACATACACACACACATATCTGTCAACAAGTACCAGATGTCCTAATTAGTTACTACTTCCTCATTTCAACCCGATGTTGGTTAATTCATACAACGCATTACCATTAACAATTCTAAACCACTTATAAATTTCTCAAAATATATCCACTGATAACCTCGTTGTCCTCAACTGAAACTTCTTTAAAAATCAATACCTAATTCTTCTACTCATTAGTTTTATTACCACTGTATCATCTGATCTTCACTCACTTTTGAATTAAATCTTTATTACCATTATATTCTTAATTATGGTTGCCATAATAATTATTACTTTCTTTCGATTACTTACCTATGTAATAACCTTCCTACTTTTAAAATTTAATTCTTACTTCATCCAACTTACCTGCAGTTTAAGGACCTACATTCAACTTACCTGCATTGCTCAATAGCACGACAACCTCTGTCTTCAAAATTAAATAATTTTAGTCAATCTAAATCAATAAGCGTAGGCACTACGCGCCCCTTACCATCCTAACTTCACGACTGAATTAAAATTACACACAGCAGGTTTCTCATCTACCTCTGTTAAATCCTATAAAACTTCATTACTTAATATTTAAGTCATACGGAACAGTAACTATCGTTAATATAAATTTGCATCACTACTTTCTCTGGCATATCACAGTTCTTACCATCTACTATTCTGATATTGGCCCCTGCCATTATAATCCTGCTGATTATTATCATAATAATTATTTTCAGGATTATTCTGTAATATGGACATATCGTATGAATCTTCGAGTGCATCGAATCTGCTTAACAATCCCTCTAATTCCTGTATTGTAGTGATCATTTGTATACAAGCAGCCACGTTTACCTTGGGTGGGAAATGCCTGAGGAGAAGCCTTACCACATCCCCATCTTGATTCATTCCGTCAAGATGTTTACATATGAGTACATACTCTAGAAAGTAATCAGTCATATTACTCCCTTCCCCAGATTGATACCTGCCAGAATTAATAATCTGTCTCATTTGTGATTGGATATCCTCATTCCAATATTTTTCAATAAATTTACTTTTGAAATCTTCAAAATTTATTAAGGTATGCTTGTATACTAAAAACCATCCCTTAGTATCTCCTATAAAAGCCTGGTCCAATAGCTCTACTACTATCTTCCATTCAATTTGACCATCCTTTAGCCTTTCTTTGAATCTATCCTCCACCTGATTCATGAACTGCATAGGACACCCCTGTTTGTTTGAAAACTTAGGCAGTTCAGTCTCTCTCATACTACTTAAATACTTCATTCTATTCTTATTTCCTTCCTCCCTTATCTGCTTCTTTAATCTCGCCTCCATTTCTTGAAAATTACTCTCTTTATCCATTAATTCATTTCTCAATACCTTAATCTTATCCCCAAAATCTTCTCTCATCTGCCTAGTTTCCGCTTCTATCAATTTGCTAAAACCTTTACCTAAAATTTCCTCGGACTCCGATCTACTTTCATCTAAAATCTCCTGAAAGGCTGTCTTTACTGATTCTACTTTCTTATTAACTTCTATCTCAACTTCCTTAATTTGATTTTCTACTGCTTCTAATTGTTTATCTATTTTTTCAACCATATCTTTAGCCTTCTTCTCTGCCACTTCCTTAATTTCACCTCTGATCTCCTGTTTTACCCCCTGAATACTTTCCTGTAGCATATCATACTTCTTACTCAATCCTTCATTTACCTTAACCACACTGTCTAGCTTTTTACTATTTTCTTCCAGCTTTTGGTTGATCGTTTTACTATTTCTATGCAATTGTTCAAACTTCTCATTAAATTCCTTCCTACTTTCCTGATTTTGTCTACCCATCTCTTCTCTCATTTCCTGACTATTCTTATCAAGCTTCAAATTCAACTCCTGACAATTCTTTTCTAATTTCTCAAATTTAACATTGAACTCCTGACTATGCTTATTTAATTTTTCACTCATATCTTGATTTAGCCTACCCATCTCTTCTCTCATCTCCTTACTATTTTTATTCATATCTTTATCTAATTTCTCAAATTTACCATTGAATTCCAAATAATTTCTTTTATTCTCTTCACTATTTTTATTCATATCTTTATCTAATTTCTCAAATTTATCATTGAATTCCTTCCTACTTTCTAAATTATCTTTCTTATTCTCTTCCATATTTTGATTTAGCCTACCAATATTTTCTTTCATCTCCCTACTATTTTTATTCATCTCCTGACTATTTTTATTCATCTCCCTCAAGATATCAGCTAATGAAATTTCATGGACCTCTAAGGACTTCTGTTTCTCCTGACTACCACTAGTCTCAGGATGTACCTCTGTATTCGTCTCGAGATTTTCCTCTGAATTCATGTCAGGGTTAACCTCAGGATTATTTTCAGGATTACTCTCAGGATTATTCTCAAGATTTACCTCCGACATCTTGGTATTATTCTCTACGCTCTCAACATCGCTACCGCTATCAACCTCCTTATAATTAACTTTCTTGACTGCATCCCTACTTCTCAACTGCCTCTGTTCCTCCTCCGACATCTCGAAGTACACCGTATAACAATTGCCCTTCCAAAATTTCACTTCACTTCACTGTCCCCCAAAAGCACTGACAATTTGCACTGAAATTATACACTCCTCTGACTAAATACCGAATGGTTTTCGTGTCCTACTTTGTGGCGCCAAATGTAACATTTTTAATGAGTTAACTAAACGTGGTGATGACTATTGTGGTTCAATAAAACAAACATGATATGAATAAATAATATACACTGTGGTGTGACCTTACCTGTGATAGTGTAATATAATAAGTTGTTGAGCGCCAGATTCCTATTTAAGATAGTGAATCGAAATTTATTGATTTAACCTCGGCTATCAGCAGTAGAGTCGAGAACCACTTACCCGGGCCGTAGTGAGACCAAGTCATCTAACCAATCCGTATTTAATCAAGGAGTATGATTGCCTTAAAGTACCAACTACAATGAAAGAAATAGGCATTACGTTGAAGAGAATGAATTTATTAAATGCAAAAACAAAATATTAATAAAACAGAATAGTGATAGTCACACAATTGAATTTAAAATTACTCAATGCGGCAATTAATTATTTAAAAGAAAATGAATATTAAAATGAATTGAAAGTTAAATGAAGTTAAATTATAATAGAGACGATAGTTTTATTGAATTGTTGGCTCACCCAGTCGAAGATTCGTCATATTTAAGAAATGATCGATGATCTCGATGTTACGTCGCTTATGTTTAAAAAAAATGATGTGATATCTCATTTACTATGAAATATCCTCATTAAGTACGTTGCCATCTGTAGAAAGACTCTTGATCAGGGATATAACCCATTATGTATTGATATAGATGTCGGCAAGACATCGTTCAGTGTCGACTCTCGGTGCTCAGTCCATTAGGACCCAGAAAGCAAGGTTACAACTTCCTTCCTTCATTGATAGCTATAGATCAATGCCATTCTTGTCCGATGTTGCAGGTACAAATACTAATGACTTCCTTGTCACGTGGTGTCACAGCTTCCCTCTCTTATTAGCCTTCTCCATTCTTGACTCATAACTTGCAATATATATTGACGCGTATATACCGTAGAAAATGGCGTGTTGGTTACACCATAGTGGGTTTCTAAGCATCTCAGGAAAATGACGCAGTTTGCCGTGGTGAAATTCTTACTACGTCGTTCAGTTTGTGACGCACAGGGTTAGTCCATATCGCCAGTCTTGTTGCAATATATAATACTTCGTCTCTTTACAAGTAATTGTTAATAAAAATCTAATTGAATATAATAATCAAAACCGCTTACAATTATCTGATATAAAAATCATCTCATGGATGTACTAGTTAATAATAATAATAATAACATGATAATAAATGAATAACCCTTTAAATATAACAGCTATGGGATCGAATCGTTACAAAGGTATTGCCAGTACCCAATTAAGGTCGCCACGTACTCTTACACGATGAAAAAGTCTATTTTTGTGGCATCACTTTACTAAGTATTTTCTGGATTTTTGCTAAAGGTACAGCTATGATTCTTGTCACATATAAGAAGCGGTATATTCTGAGCTGTTTATGACCATGTAGTGCTACTTTGCTTTTATAGGATGTGTGAAATGAATACAAATTTGGACAGATACATTTTCAAAAAAATGTTGTATATTTTGCTTCAGGTACACATTTCTCAGTTGTTTTTCAATAAAATATTCTCAAATTCTGTTCACACACTTGGAATGGATTATGGCAGATGAGTACCGGTAACCACTTTGTTTCATTATTATTGGGACAGAATGCAAGAAAAAAGAATCCGAACTCTTTCTTTTTAAATTTATTCAAAAATATGTATTAATTTTTCTCTTCCCAATCCATGCCTACTATGTTTTGGAAGTGCAAATAGGTTAATATTTAAGTACTCCATTAGGCAAGTTAATGTAAAAAAATTAGCCCTCTATCTTAAATGGTTTCCTTGTTATTGGTACCTAAACATGGAAAATGAGTATTAACGGAAAACAGCTGGCAAAGTTAAAAGTGAATTATTCAGAGCATGGGACGCTAATTTAAAAGAAACGAATTTAAGGTAGTTGTAGACATTAAAAAAACACAAACTATATATATTTGGATTCAGAAAAGAATGAAGAATTTTATGGCGCCAAAATCAAAAAATCGATATTTTCATCATGCAAGAGTACGTCGTGTCCTTAAGCAAAAGTTTGTAAGTCTCTTCTATTCACGGAGTTCTTGATGTATTTCTCCCGACTATTTTTACGTTGTAGGATTCATGAGCATAAAAGAGTGACAGTTCATTTCTTAAATGTGGGGTAGGCCTATTGTTGATTATGTTTGTTATACAGCTCAAATTTGTCGGAATCTATAAGACTTATTTAAGAATTGTAATTTATCACAGCCATGCGTTAGCATAGAAAAAAGCGGAACATTATTAAGAAAAAAATGAAAATTCACAGCCTGCTTCTAGTCTCCGATTGGGTCAGGAATGGAATGAATGAAGCCACCCCCCATCTAGCAGCGAGGATATGAACTGTGCCGGCTGCCGAGGCCTGACGCACTCCTCTGGGGCAATGATGAAATGAATGACAGATGAAATGAAATGATAGTGGAGAGTGTTGCTGGAATTAAATTTTTGACAGGGAAAACCGGAGTACCCGGAGAAAAACCTGTCTGCCTCCGTTTTGTCCAGCACAGATCTCACATGGAGTGACCGGGATTTGAACCACGGACCCAGCGGTGAGAGGCCGGCGTGCTGCCGCCTAAGCCACGGAGGCTCTAACATTATTAAGTCGGTCCTTAATATGATCCCTGATGTACTCTGATGTTGCATCAGTTATTTCCAGAGAACACACTTTGAATTTTATTTTAATAATTTTGAGGTTCTAAGGACTTTTTAGATGTCAGTATCTTCAATAATTCCTTAAAGCGCACACGGTTTAAAGAGGTCTTGTCATGTCCTCTAGAAGACGATGATGATGATGATAATTGTTGCTTTAAGAGGCCTAACATCTAGGTTATCGGCCCTCCTCTCTAGAAGAGAGTTCCTGTAAACTTTAAGTATAGAACAACTCTAATCACAAGTCCCAGGATCTGCCTATTTAAAGTCACATTCACATTACATTTAAGTGCACTTAGTCTTGCATTTTCCCGTAAAGTGCCAGATATCGTGCTTGTGTGCGTGTTCTAAGTGGTAACTGGTTCTTTAAATGTTGCTCACTGTCTTTGTGTTTGTCCAACCCGCGCGTAATGTTTTGGAAATTTGTTACTGTTACTGTATAGTAAGCAAGGCCAACAGAACAGTTCTATAACTACTGTACAACTATGTGAACTGTTCGAACCAAGATCCCTTGCGATGAAGGCTATAGGACTTTCCGGTTTTATTTCTTTAGTGCACAGTTCTATTAATTTCTTTGGCCGCCCACAAATTAATAAATTAATTAATAAATCCCTTTTTGTCTTCATCTTTCCACCTACTGAAGGGAATTTCTAATAAAATTAGTAACGTGTCTTTCACTGCAAACATTATACACTAAAAGCCATCAACCTTCATCAACAACAGGGTAGATAACGTTATAAATACATACTATTCATTGGGAAAGTAAATAAAAGCCTCAATATAAAAGAAAAAGAAGCCTGTTGCAATGTAAACTTTCATCAACTGAACTAGACGATATTGCCTTGCCGACACAGGAACATCTTCACTCGTCTGTCTAACGGCAGGTAATGACGTCACAACTGACGTCAGGTTACCATGGCAACGAGACGATGTAGCTGACATAAACAAGACACTTCGTCTCCTGCTTCCTTCCAAGTTACGGCAGTACAATCTAGCGACAGGGAGTACAACTGCTACAAGGACGTCATGCAGCCTTGCTTGCGCACCATCTAGCGACGGAGTGTAGAAATAACAGTACACTAAGTGAAAAAGTAGCCCAAGACAATGCCAACATTTTTATTTAAATAAGAAAAAATAATGTTTATTTTATTTAAGAGATGGCATGTGAAGAGACTCTTCACTCTCTTCACCTGAATAGCCGCTACTGGAAACCGGAGATCACTACGTTCTACAATTTAACGATAGGTGGGATTGACGTAGTCGATGAAATGTCGGGAACATACTCTGTGGGTAGGAAAACAAAGAGGTGGCCCCTTACTGGATTTTTTCACCTTATGGACGTGACAGCTATCAATGCACTAGTTGTTTATGCCTGGAACAATAAAGACAAGCATCAGGTGAGGAGGCACTTCTTGAACGAACTCGCCAAGGAATGGTTAATACTTACATCAGGACCCGTTTGCTGGCTGGAAAACTTAGCTGTAAGCTAAGGACGGAAATACTGCACACTCTGAACGAAAAGGATCCACTACCTGAGGACCTCAAGAAGATGACAGTACCAGAAAACGAAATAGATATGCACTGTGTTCCAGGACTGGCACCAAACTTATCAGACGTGTGCGATCTGTAAGAAGTTTGTATGTGGAAACCATGGTAAACTGACTTGCATAGACTGTCTGGAAAATGCCTGAACCAGATATTGAGAATTATGAGAAGCTGGATTTGTAAATGCTTTTTTTTCCTGGCCAGAGATTCTGAATGTTTCACTTGGTTTTGACAATTATTATTATTATTATTATTATTATTATTATTATTATTTTATTTTAATGTTTACTCGTACCAAAAGATACTGTGTGAAAATCTTTGAAAAATTCAATATGGTGCCTGTTCAAAGCTGAACTTTAAGACTTTTTTCATGTTCTTAGAAGGCATTAGTGTAAATTGTTTTCTGACTTTTACCAATATTCCAGAAAAGAATACCAACTTTGTATCACATGCAATTAAGTGGAAGTTTTGTATTAACTATTTAAAAATAAATCTGTAGTTGTATAATAAGAACATAAATAAAGGTACGGTTGGTTTTTATATCTAAGATAATGGTATTAATTGATGTACAAACAGAGTTTTAAAACAGTGCATGTCCTGACGAAATAAATTAAATAATAATATGTGGGTCATGGTGACCCACCGTGACCACTGTTGGATTAAGGCTCTTTTTCTATTTTTGAATTCCTTCAAAATTAAAGTTATGATACATTAATAGTAAGAATGTGTGATCTAAAGTCCTATTCAATTGCCTTCTTGCCCTCTTCCCCTTTGGAAGCCCGTGTGGAGCTAGAAGGGGCTAAATATACACCTGACATCGACCAATTGACTAAGGAGATGCACGGACAAGGGACTTGACTTTAACAACAGATCAATAAAAATAAATCAGGGATTACCCGCATTAAAGAAAGTGTGTTTAAGTTTGATTTATCTGGCTTGTTCTTCAAGTCATTGTACTTCCTGTCTGTAAAAATACATAATCATGGCAATTTTATGAGCAAATTAAAAATCATGTTTCAAACTTGCATTTGTATCAATTACAACTTATATTGTATAAAATAATCAGTAAAGAATATAATACATACCGGTACGGTACCGGTACATCTTTATTCACGGCTTACACCATTTTCTTTTATACAGGATAAAAGACATTAAGGGTTATTAGGAATATATACAAATATATACAATGTTTATCAAAGCCCAGTTTATGTACAATCTATTCATACAAATGTTTTAATGTAGAGGAAAACAGATACTGTATAAGCGGTCTTTGATCAATATTGAACAAATCTATACTGACCCCATTTGAGATTCGCATCATTATGTCAAGGGGACCATCATTAGTGGGATGCCAGGTTGTATCAACGACATGATGCTTGTGCATCGAACGAGGAGGCACATACTGTAGATATTGACTTCAGGACAGTCTACGTGAGAGTCCACAATCTTGTACAAATTAAGAATATAATAATTATCACGATGGGATTCGAGAGTTAGCAACTTCAATTGCATCATTACTTGATAGTAGTTGAAGCCTCCGTGGCTTAGGCGGCAGCACGCCGGCCTCTCACCGCTGGGTCCGTGGTTCAAATCCCGGTCACTCCATGTGAGATCTGTGCTGGACAAAACGGAGGTAGACAGGTTTTTCTCCGGGTACTCCGGTTTTCCCTGTCAAAATTTCATTCCAGCAACACTCACCACTATCATTTCATTTCATCTGTCATTCATTTAATCATTGCCCCAGAGGAGTGCGTCAGGCCTCGGCAGCCGGCACAATTCATATCCTCGCCGCTAGATGGGGGCTTCATTCATTCCATTCCTGACCCGGTCGGAGACTGGAAGCAGGCTGTGGATTTTCACTTGATAGTAGTTATGATTCGTTATTGGGTGTAGAAAACGATACGCATAAATTCGTTGGAATTTGTGTTGTACTTTTGTGTTTTACTGCATGAAGTACAAACCGGTGTACAATATTCATGTAAGGGCCTGACAAGAGTCAGATACAGTAGGAAATACATATTTGAGTTACAAAATCCTTTGGAATAGCAAGTTATGCTGCCTAATCTCTGCAATGCCTTATTTTTAATATTTTCCATATGTTCAATAAGATTACGTGTGTCTGAGAATGTTACTCCTAGGTCACGAATACCTCATTGAGCAGTAACCCATTTAAAGTACTATACTCTTCTAGACACCAAAGTTCTTCCTGGAGAAGTATTATACAGTCCTGAAGAGATTGAAGTGCCATAAGATACTTTGTATCATCGGCTAGTAGGAGGATTCTGGCATGTTTGAAAACTGTATTGATATCATTAATAAAGATTAGAAATAACAAAGGAGAAAGATGAGCACCTTGCAGAATGACGGAAGAGAAAACTATTGGTTGAGATAAGAAATTGAGTATTTTGACAATCTGAGTTCTGCCTTCTAGGTATGAGGACAGCCATGATAATAGAGGGTATTGTATACCATAGGATTGTAATTTTGAAAGAAGAATTTTATGGTCGAGAAAGTCGAAGGCTTTTATTTTCTATTTCCCTTGTTTTAGCATGTATTTTGAAAAGTTTTCCCCTATTCGCAAACTCAATCGAATGTAGGTGGCAGGTCGCTTATTCCATTATTCCATCCACATTTTGTCGCTTATAGTTATAATAGTAGCCTTTATAGAGTGCGCACTATCTACCTTTGTTAATTGTAGTAAGTTCCATAGTAGTAACTTATCAATCTAATTTGCCTACTACAAATGTTACAACAGTTCTTGTGAAAGAGTGATTCAGCATTGGCTTTTATTTCGGCTTATTTAGCGGTTTATAAGTGTTTAGTGCTTTTCAGTCGGTCAACACGAATGTACCCAAAAGAGATGGGTTATGCCCTAATCCTGAAATAAATTACATGAGATTAATAAAACACTAGGATGACCAGTTTCGATCGTCAAGCGATCATCTACAGATCCATTACACTTAGGCTATAAAATCTATGTTTGAAATACAGGTGAAAATATTTACAATATGTACAATTATTTAGTTGCAGTATTGGTACTGCAACTGTCAGTGTATGCTAAATGCAGTATATATGTTAGGTGAAATGCTAAATGGTGATAGCTATCCGGAGATTGTACTTTAGAGAGATTATATGGTTGTGAACTATGGTTAAACTATAAAATTTTAGGCTAACTACTTATCTGATTGTCTTCCGTACTACAGCTACTCGCAGTTTTCGTGCTTACTAGAACTCACTGTGCGGTCGACTGCGGTGGTTATCTTAACGACTGGCTTTTCCCTCCCTTCTCCCCCCTACCCCTACGTGCTGTGGGGAGTGATCGCGATGTGTTTATGTGAGGTGTTGCCAACCTAGATAAGATGTATGTTATTGAATGAGGTGGGTCTGCAACTATTAAAGACCGTGGATTAGCCCTCGCCACGCGTGGAGCATAACCCATTCGAACTAAGCGTTGACGGTCTTATGAGGACGTCCCGGCACCTTTAATACTGCCGCGAATATGGGCCTTGGTTTATTGCAGAAGAAAAGTACATCGTACACCTGATCCAGATAACATTTACCTATTAAAAACCCCCTAATTTCCCCCCTTTTTTATCTAGCTTGGCTGTGTCGCTAAATTGTGTTTTTTCCGACAGGGTGTGTTTTTTAGTAGCGTGAAGAGGGATGAGCTCTCCATGAACGTGTGTTCATTTAGATTGTTGGGATTGTTTCGTTTGGCTAGGTGTATCTCGATTGCTTCCTTTATGTCAAGAGCTCTGCCTTTCGATTCGTGATGGATTATTTTAAGGTCCGACTCTATGTTGGTAAAGCTGTGCCCTGCGTCACACATATGTTCGCACACGGCTGAATGTGTTCCGTATCTTATCGCATTCCTATGTTCATTATAACGTGTGTCTACTCGCCTTCCACTCTGCCCGATGTAATTAGCTTGACAATCGGTGTCTTGGCACGTTATAGAATATACCCCTGACCTTGAATACGGGTCACGTTTATTTAGATTACTATTTAGGAGGTGCCTAGCGGTTGTGTTTTTCGTCGTGAAAGCAATCTTTATGCCTTGCTTTTTGAATAGGTTAGTGATTTTATATGTATTCGCATTCACATAGTTGAAACGCGCAAATTTTTTCTCATTACTGTCCGGTTTGGGAATCGTTTTATCTTTATTTTTATGTTTGGCTATAATTTGATTTATTTTGCTTGGCGAGAAGTTGTTTTCCTTGGCTATTTGCATAATAGTTCTTATTTCCTTATTATAGTTGTCTTTTGACATGGGTATGTTTAAAGCCCTGTGCACCATTGAGTTGAAACCCGCTAGTTTGTGCGTACTGGGGTGATTAGACTGATTGTCGATTGCATGCGAGGTTTGTGTTGCTTTCCGGAATATGGAATATGAAAGGTCGTTGTCTTTACGTTCAATAGTTATATCGAGATAATTTATTTTCCGGTCTATTTCGGATTCCTTAGTGAATTTGATAGAGTGGTGAAGGCTATTAATGGATTGGAGAATTGTTTCTTCGCTTGTTAGTTCAGACCTTATGTTGGCTGATTTAGCGGCTTATTTAATGTAGGCTTATTTGGCAGATTATTTTATGTCGGCTCATTCAGCGGTTTATATTATGTCGGCTTATTTAGCGGTTTATTTCCTAACTTTATAAGAAATAAAACAGTATTGTAACATAAAGCATGCATTCTCACCCCGTTCAAAGCATCTATATTAACCACACTACTGAGTCGGATAGTTCTAGCAACCCTTAGCTCTACATTGATACGGGGCTCATAACCCAAAAGTGTATAATGAGTATCGTTTTATTTCATGGCTTAAATCATTAGTTGTCAGGTTGGCCAAGCGGTCTAAGGCATTTGACTTAAGTTCGAATTTCCTGTATAGGAAGCGAGGGTTCACATCCCTCACTCGACATAACTCTTAACGCAACATTGATTGTAATCACTGTATTATAATAGCTTTTGTACAACATGGGTACTCTGAATCTAAATGACGGTAAAGAGAGGATGAGGATGAGGTGTTTGCATGTATAAAATCTTTTGTTAAATTTGTCCACTGCAATGATCCCAATAAGTTAGTTAGTATCGTGCCCACTGTAAAACACGTCCATCGATTACATGTTTCTAAAGAGATACAGTTATGTCAGGGGTGTAGCTCAGTGGTAGAGCGTTCGCTTTGTCAGTGAAAAGCGCCAGGTTCAATCCTTGTCTCCTCCAGCTTTATTTGCCCACCTGCATCATTCTTAATAGCTTTGTTTTACAACTGAATCCATACAGTCGGTTATGTAAGATGCTGGTAAGGTAAGATTGAATAAGCCTAGGCCTATAAATGGAGTACATGTAACTGAAATTCCCGTCTCAAATTCATTTGGAGTGCTTGTCGAAGAAAATGATGACTTTCCTCAAGAAGAAAAGAAGAAAGTGATAAAGAGAAAATCCAGGAAGATGCGGATATTTGCGGATAGCCACGGGCGAGATGTAGCAGCAAGCGTTTTGGAGAGAAGCCGAGAAATGGAGGTCACTTCGACAGTGAAGCCAGGAGCTCAGATTGCAGAAGTCACGAACGGGATGATAGGAGAGTGTGCGTCCCTTACTGCAAAGGACTACGCAGTGATCATCGCTGGAGCAAACGACGTTTATAGAAATGAGAGTAAAAAGGTAATCAAAGATTTAAAGGGTACATTGCCATCCATGAAAAAAACAAATGTCATTATTGTAAATATTCCGCAGAGACACGATTTAATTCCCAAGTCATGTGTAAATGTAGAAATAGAGGCTACAAATGGAAAAATTCATAAAATTTGTAAGAGTTTTCCAAATGTCCAAATTGTAGATGTAAGTAAATTAGACAGGAAGTTCCACACTCGGCATGGCCTACACTTAAATAGATTAGGAAAAGAGTATCTTAGTGATGAAATCTGCAAAATTGTAAATTCAAATGGTAAGAATAATTCAACAGTAATATCATTAGAGTGGAAGCAGGGAAACTGGTAGAAGAAGCCAAACGTGAGGTTTGGCATTCACATCTTTTGAAGTCAAATTTAACGGAGTGCAACAATGGTATTTCGGATTTGTCTAGCAACAATAATAATAACAATTATGATAATAATAATGTAAATAAATCACCAACACAAGCTTGCAAAAGTAACAAATTTAAAATTTACCACCAGAATGTCCAGTCTCTTTATAATAAAATTGATTACATAAATCTAATGCTTAAAAATGAACTTAAAGACATCTCAGCACTATGTATTTCAGAACATTGGCTGAAAGAGGAACAACTCGAATTAATTCAATTCCCAGGGTTTATACAAGCTAGTAAATACTCTAGATCTAATATTAGCCATGGTGGTACTTGCATCTTCTTAAGAAATAATTTAGATCATGAACAGATAACAGCTTATGATTATCTAATTATGGAACAGGATTTTGAATTCTCTGCCGTAAAAATTCAGCAGTTTAAGTTAATAATTGTATGCGTATACCGTTCTCCGTCAGGAAAGTTTCCTCTATTTATAGATAAACTAGAATTGTTACTCAATAACATGAGCAAAGTAAATTTCGATATAATAATTTGTGGGGATGTAAATGTGGATTTCTTAAAACTTGATAGAAATTGTGAATTATTAAACCAGTTACTAATTTCCTATGGACTGAAACCTACAGTAAATACACCAACAAGAATAACAAAATTTAGTAAAACCACTCCTGATCAAATTTTTATAAATACAGATAAATATCACCATTCAATAGAAGTCTATTGTCCGGGTTTTAGTGACCACCATGGACAAATACTGAGTTTTGAAGTATCCGAAGTAATCAATAATAATGATAATGGAGTAAAATCAAAGTGCAGGTCATTCACTGAATCAAATGTTACATATTTCAATGACTTATTAAATAAGGAAACATGGTCAGAAATTTATGAACTAGAAAATGTAAATGATAAATTTAATGCATTTAACAGTACCCTAAAACACTATTTTGAAATAGCATTCCCCTTTAAACGAAGAACTGTTCAAAATAACAAAACTAGCAATTGGATAACAACAGGGATTATAAATTCATGTCAAAGAAAGAAATTTCTACACAAATTATATAAACAATACCACACAACACCTGAATTCAATTTATACTACAAAAAATACACTGGCATATTAAATAAGGTAATAAGACTAGCAAAGAAAATGCATAATGATAATTTTATTTCCCAATCATCTAATAAAAACAGGGCTATGTGGTCTGTAATAAAGAAAGAAACTGGAAAATCTGCTAAAATACAAAGGAACATTACACTGAACAGAAATAATAAAGTGATTAATAATCCAGAGGAAATAGCAAACACTTTTAATGACTATTTTTTGGAAATTCCGCAAAAATTATTGAATAAATCACAGGTAAATACACTAAATTCTAATAATAAAATAAATATATGCAGTGATTCTTTATTTATAAATCATGTCACAAGTGAAGAGGTAAGAATAGTTATAAAAGAGCTAAAAAATAAATTCTGTGCTGGCATTGATGGCATCCCTGATGCAATTTTAAAGAAATGTGCAGGAAATATAATAAATCCACTTACGCACTTAATAAACAGTTCAATTCTCTCAGGAACTTACCCGGATATTTTGAAGTTATCAAAAGTAATTCCAGTGCACAAAAATGGTTCAAAAGATGAATTAGATAACTATCGTCCTATTACCTTACCAACTGGTATTGCAAAAATTGTGGAAAAAATTATGTATAAGAGACTGATAAGTTTCATAGAAAAAAATAAAATATTATCAAACTCACAACATGGATTTAGAACGGAAAAATCTACACAGACAGCAATTTACGAATGTAGTAATAGTATACTGAAATTAATTGACAATAAGGAACATGTAACTGGCCTATTCTTGGATTTATCGAAAGCATTTGATGTAGTTGACCATAAAATCCTCCTTACCAAACTAAATCAATATGGTGTTAGAGGTCTAGCTAATAAATGGATAGAGTCTTACTTAACAAGGCGTAAACAAATAGTAAGCTTGAGACACAAGGATGATGGAACCAAATTACTTAATGAAACATTGTCCAATGAGGGAATTATTGAATTTGGAGTACCCCAGGGATCGGTTTTGGGCCCACTACTCTTTCTTCTATATATCAATGATATAACACAGAACGTTCATTCACATAAGGAAATTTTGTTTGCGGACGATACAACACTCGTAATAAAAGGTGAAACTAAACAGGTCATACAGCAGTCTGCTGACTCCGTTACAGGAGAGTTAACCAAATGGTCACAAGATAATCGCCTCATAATAAACTATAAAAAGACAGTATGTCTAAATTTCCACACTATACAGAATAGGAATCCTGCGATGCCCAATATAACATTAAATGGTCATCAAATAGAAAATAAATCAGAAACAAAGTTTTTAGGACTATGGATACAACAAGACTTGAAATGGAATAAACATATACAATATCTGAATACTAAACTGAACTCGATGTGCTTTGCGTTACGTATTTTGAAAACCTGCACTAGCATGCACACATTAAGAAATACTTATTTTGCTTATTTCCATTCATACTTAAGATATGGGATCATATTTTGGGGTATGTCGCCAGATGTACTAAGCACGTTTAGGATACAAAAGAGAGCGATTAGAATTATGGCAAATGTACACTCTAGAGAATCATGTAGACCTCTGTTTAAAGATTTAAACATTCTCCCACTGCCCTGCATATATATCTTTGAAAGTATTATGTTTTTTAAAAAGAATTTAATGAATAAAGATGTTTTTCTTAAAACAAACAATGATGTTCATAGGCATAACACAAGACAAAATCAAAACATTCATATTTCACACACACACACAAGCATATATCAAAAAGGAACTTTTCACACTGGAGTTAAATTATACAATAAACTACCCCAGTATATAAAACTGGCCCCAAAAATAAAAACCTTTGATAGAATGTTGAAAGCTTATCTGCAGTGCCATTGTTTTTACTCAGTAGTTGAATATTTTAGCGTATAGGAGTGATGGAATCTATAACTATATTTTACTTTTTTAATTTAATTTTAATACCTAGCTGTATGTTGTTGTATTTATAGAATTAAGTTTTCATATTATGATAATAGAGTGAGGTGTAAATAGTTGTGCAATAAGATTGTATCTATTAAGATTTGCTATTATAATAAGTTATAAATAGTTTTAATCTTAGTAATATATACCTGTTAGTTCTTTTATTTTATGCATGTAAATTCTGACGTGTCCTATATCAAAAATGTATTGAATGCATGTATTTGATCAAATGGAATTAATAAAAATCTATCTATCTATCTATCTATCTATTCAAACATCATGACATAAAACCACGACTGCCTCCTTACCAATCCTAGCCTTAATTTGTATTTAAACCAACTACAACGAACACCATAATAACAATCTTTGCCGGCTTATTTGCTGGCTTATTTGATGTCGGCTTATTTGTTGCTTTATTTGTCGGCTTTTTTGTTGCTTTATTTGTCGGCTTTTTTGTTGATTTATTTGTCGGGTTATTCGATATTGGCTTATTTGATGTCAGCTTATTTGACGTCGACTTATTTGTCATCTTATTTTGATGTTAACTTATTTGATGTCAGCTTATTTGATGTTGGCTTGTTTGACGTTGGCTTATCTACACTCGCGTAAAAGTAAAATGGGTCGCTCGTTGGTGTATTCTTGGAATACACGGTAAGATAGAGTATACTTTTACTGCTCTGTGCTTGTTCATTCCTTCCCTTTTCTCAAACACCAACAGTGATCTTCTATTTCTCCTTGCTGTTTAGGTTTCTCATGTTAATTGTGAGTCTGTTCTTGATATATATCTTCCATGACCCACCTAGCGTCATCTAGCAGCAAATCTCTGAAGTTCCTCAATTCTTCCCTGTGCAAGAGGACTTCCTTTTCAATCTGGCCACCAGATCTCGTCACCATCGCCAGCTATCATCTCCGTGATCAAGAGAACTTCGTCTACTTTTTCACCCACCAGGCTGCGCTAGTGTCGCCTACTATCAACTCTTTGAAGACCATCTCATCAAGAGAAATTAACTTTTCAATGTTGGTTATGCTTATATGTTTTCCTTTTGTCTCCTACCCCCATTCTTTTCCCTTCCCTGGTCCCTCTGTGCTTCGTTGAGTGTTTCTCACTTGTACGCCGGCAGTCGATTCAGTCAGAGCTCAACTAGAGCTAGCCTCCTCAACTAAAGAGGCACTCTTTTAAATTCCACGCCATGTTGGAACTTTAATGTAAACCGTCAAAGGGAACTTCACCTTCGCCATGAAGCAAAGATAAGTACCGACTTCAGGTTTTAACCTCCTTCTCATCGTTTTAATAACCACTTCCTTTAATGATCATTTTATAGGCAGTGTGAGATTACTATATTTGGGGCAATAATCATCCTTCGCGGGATTTCCTATGTTGGGCTTTTGTCTGTCTAAGCCAATCTTAATAGAAAGCAGCATTTCTTATGCTCATTAAATGAGAGATCTTCTCACAACGTGGGATACTAATGAATACCCACTGTCTATAAAATACTTAGTTCGTTCCACCGCTGGAATAACTTTTGCCCTATTCTTCAGTCAGGATTGTTCTGGAACCTTCCAGAATCTACCAGTCATACCGTCATGTATTTTCCACTCACATGTGGGAATACTATTTCTAACTAAGGAATCTTCCTTGAATTACTGATCAATAGCTAATTTTTCTTCCTCCGTTGGGATTTTCTCTGGCGCATTTAACTGTAATCTACAACTTTCTCAAGCAATAGACTCTCGCCTATCTAGTGTAACTAGTTATTTTCCATAATTGCAATAACTTTCTTTGCCATAAACTTTTGTGCTACTACAGTGAACTTTTCATCTATTCCAACAGACTATAGTGAAAAATAGTGTTTATTCAATATTTCTTCCGCGTCGCGCTCGTCCGATTATTATACATACGGCCATGAACATTTATCCTCAATCCCATTTGATCTTTCCCAAACCTCTTACTAACAAATCATAATGATAAAATTGTTACTTTAGGTCTTTTTCAATGAGGTGTCGCTCTAAAGACGTGCCCTCCCTTTTTGCTTATATATCATTAATTAATGTCTGCATAACTACGTGTCTGGTACACGTCTCAAATTATCTTGTTTCTCCCTTCTAATTAGGGAATACAATTCTTTCAACTCATAAGTGAGTTATTTCTAGGTTTCACGAAAAGGGTAACTTGCCCCATTTGTCTCGTGATTCCTACTTAAACATAGGAGGTCTAGAAACTTCCTTTCGACTTTCTCTTCAGGTTTCACAGTAAGTGACCTGCCCTATTTGTCTAACTACAAAAAAAAGTAATTCCGCTTTAATATAAGAAGTTATAGGAACTTCTCTTCTATTCTTCCTGTTTTTGTTATTGTTACTTTCGAAGTTGTTACTCTTTCCAAGATATTTATCTAGAATTCCTTAAAGTACCCACCTTGTACTTGATTTATTGTCTAACTTCAATCACTTTAATTGTCTTTAATTTTTTTATTTTATCTTCGCCATTTCAAAATCTTGCGAGGATTTTAAAACATACAAAGGTTTGAAACCCAAGGAATTGTTAATTGCCTGGAGCAAACTTAAGATGTTTTTCGGAGGTCTGTGACCCCATTTGTTACAAAGTCTAAACTATATATTTGTCAAAAACCTACTACCCAACACTGTTAAATTCATTACACTCTTTTGCATTGTTAAATAAATTAAATATTTGTTTTTGATTTATCATTTCGCAAACATAACGGTTAGGCAAGGCAAGATCCTGCTTTCCTAACTCTTCCTAGGTTCATGCCCTACTTAATGCAAATAAATCTTTTAATAGGGTTTTCACCACTTGTTGCATTTGAGCAAGTACTCATAACTATAACTTATGTCAAACTCTCTTCCTATTTCTCCATCCTTTTTTCTCTGTTCCGAAACCCACTTCCTTTTCTTAATCATCTTCCCTTGGGGGTTAGGTTATTCCTCAGCCAATAATATACCCAAACTTTGGTACCGAAACCCGGGAGAGTCCATTTGTCATTTTCTATTTTTTCTCAAGGGTTATTTGACAATACCTTGCAAATTATTAATATCTGCTTTGAATCTTTTAGCTATAACTACATCGTGCAAAGCCTGTGAAGTGGAAAGAGGCCACTCCTGTCTCCTTTGGTGTGTCCCTTTCTTTCAACTTATTTGCTGCTGCCAGCCTGACAGCATTTCCAAGTTTCCACAGTTTCGTAAGTTATACTTTAATTTACATACTTTGTCATGGCTCCTACTGAAAAGGATGAAACTCTCATTGCCAGACGTTCTTCCTACAAAGGGCAACTCACCAGATTTAGAAATTTCATTAACAAAATAAATCCCGCCGAGTGTGATCTAGACATCTTGACACAACGCCTTAAGATGTACGAACGGTCCTATGATTACTATGATCAAATTCAAACCGAGATTGAATCCGATTGCCCAGAACTTCAATCGGATCGGGACGAGGTTGAACCCTTGTATTTTGAAGGGATTGCCAGGGCCCACCAACTGATCCGCAGTATCTCAGAACCGGACACTAGGGTCATCAATCCGGCCCAGTTCGCAACCGCTTCAGTTCATAAGGATAAACCGAAACCTTTACTTCCTAAGATAACGCTACCTCACTTCTCAGGCCAGGAAGGTGAATGGTATTCCTTTTACGAACTTTACTGCTCCCTCATTCATGAAAACAATGACATTCTCGACATTTATAAGTTCTATTTCCTGCGTGCGTCCTTGGAAGGCGAGGCCTTGGCCTTGGTTGAGTCACTGTCTTTAAGCGCAGATAACTACCACATCGCCTTTAATCTCCTTAAAGAGAGATATGGTAATTTACGTTTGTGTGTCGCTCGCCACATTCGCTGCTTGTTCAACTTGCCAGTCGTCAAACCTAATGACGTCACCTCTTTAAGAGACCTGTTGGACTCCATGCAATTAAATGTTAGAGCGTTATATCAACTCAAGCAGCCAGTCCAAACTTGGGACACCATCCTTATTCATCTAGCTACATCCAGATTCGATTTTTCGACATTAAAGGCTTGGGAAATCGAACTCACTCGCAAGGAGGAATATTCTTTTGAACACCTTATCTCTTTTCTGAACAGCCGGTGCCAAGTCCTTACAGCACTCTCATTTCAGTGCGAAAATGTCGAAACGAGTCATCAGTGTCACATTCTTGAGAAAAAACTTATTTCTTCAAATGGTCATCAGCCCCCATCTGTCGAGAACAAGCAAACCCGTTCTGCCTCTTTCAACCATCCAAGAGAACATATCAGGCCGCTCAACAAATCTTTAAAATGCACGATCTGTAAAAAGATTCACACTTTGTACTCGTGCAAATCCTTTAAAGAATTGCCTGAAGACAGAAGGAAGTTTGTCTTCAATAGTAAACATTGCTTCAACTGCTTGTCACCTAAGCATCCTTCTTCTAATTGTACGTCTTCCAACCTCTGTTTTCATTGCAAAGGACCGCATCATTCTTTATTGCACTTTCATGATCAATCGAGGTCACCAGTACCTACTTCTTCAAACTCCATGCAGAGCAGCTCCGAACAAACTAATGCTTCTTCCTGCATTTCTAACGCCAAAACTTCTCACAGTGCGCAAGTCCTTTTGTCCACTGTACAATTCGAAATCCAAGATAAATTTGGAAATTGGTTTCGAACCCGTGGTCTTCTCGACTCCGCTCCAACTCACAACTTTGTTTCGCAATCGTTAATTAAAAAACTAGGTCTTTCTTCATCACCTACTTCCATCAATGTATCCGGCATTGACAATTTGAAAACTCAAGCCTTGCAGTCTTCAAAATTGAAAATCAGAGACATTTGTCAAAGAAACTCCAATCTTAACTTAAACTGTCTCATTCTTACCAGTATTGGCAAGGACACTCCTAGCAGCTCTATTAATACTTCCGGTTTAAAGTTTCCTTCGCACTTAAGGTTAACTGATCCTCAGTTTAATGCTCAAGGTCCCATTGATATACTTTTCAGTGCCAATATTTTCTGGAATTGCCTTCGTAAACAGGTTCGCAAGTTATCTTCAAACGTGGTCGCCAGAGACACCGATTTTGGTTGGGTTATTACTGGTGAAATCCAACAACCCAGTCTTCAAACCAAATCGCAATGTCATTTTGTTACAGCTGATATAAATCTCCTTTCTGAAAAAGAGAACACTTATGTTTCCGATCTCGATATATTTGAAAAACACTTGCCGAAACGATGTCTCATTGTAAACAACTACGCCACCTTTGTAGGTTGTTTAAATGGTTTTGCCTTATTCCCGCATAAAATGGCAATTCAAGTTCGCGTCGCCTTGTGTCACTTAGTTTACTTTCTCATGTCATTTTTATAGCAGGTAATTGCTTAAACTTTCTATCGAAAACTATCTTCCCCTTGTGTAAAACCATGGCTATCAGTCACCATCATTTCGCTGTAAGCTATGTTTCACTTCTTTCGCTATTTAGTAGGATGGCCACGGCCGGCTCCTTCCCCCTTCCTCACAATCGGAAGCCGCTTTTGAAACCGTTTGAAAATCTGAATTCTCTAGCATCTAGAATAAATATTCTTACGCATTAACTCATTCTCAATGTCCCAGCTTCTCTTCTTTGTTCGGAAGAATTAAGCTTTTTTCTGTTGAAAATTGTCGGATTCCGTGATCCTCAAAATTATGCGAAATTGATTTCTTACTTTATTTCATATGTCTCTAAATTGGTTTTTCACGTCCAAGCCACGAATGACTGCATGCCGTGTCACTTGAATATCCACTTTAAGTCTCGGTTGATTGCACTTGTTTTGTTTGTTTATTTTGAACTGCTTGTTTGTCAATCTTGTTTGTATACAAGCTCGGGTAAGGCCAAGCTGCTGTTTACTTTCTCTATGCTTGACAAAGGTCAGAGCAAGTTTTCCTTATCTCAAATTTGGCTGACTGCCAACCATTGTCTTGCGAGTTGCTCCCGTAATTTCGGAAGCTGCTCACCTCCTTCCCAAAATAAACTTGTTCTGGTCAAGGACACTTTCAGCTATTTATATTCGTTATCTCGCTGTACTATGTGGGTCAAGGTCGTTCATGCCTATGTCTCCCACTTGCTCACGCTCGTATCCTACAGCTGCTTCGATTCCTGTTTCATCACATCGTTGCATATTTTTTACGCGCTCATGTATTGCACTCTGCTTACACATTTTGCAATTGTATTGTTCATTGATGAACAAACTTGTTTTTTCTCGTCGTTACATTCGATGTGTTTTTGCATTCATGCTTGTCACGTCACGTTTCTTGCGGACTTAAGTATTTTTCTGACTAACCCCTTTGATGCTTATTATAACTTAAGGTCATTGTTTATGGCTACTAGATTGTTGCTACCTATGGCGTTCTTGCCTCCTACTCGCATAGTTCCTTTGTTTATTTGGTATATTCTTATCCTTAATCGATGTACTTGTTTCTATACGCTTTGTTTAAACTTGTTAATTCTCCTTTCGCATCTTGTCGCGATCTTTACTACAGCTTTATTTCCCGCAGCTTCTAGCTACGTTGTGATTGACAGCGTTGTTAATTCGCGCCTGTCACCCCCGCATTCTAATATCCCTGATAACCTGCTTCCACTCACACCTGGTCACTTCCTTATAGGCACTTCTCTTTCTGCCACTCCTCCCCTTACCAGCTCTTACATGGATTCTAATTTACCTATTGTTTGGCGTAAACTCGAAGCCCTCCGCAATTCTTTCTGGAAGAGGTGGAACTTGGAATACTTAACTTCCTTGCAACGGAGACAGAAGTGGTTTCTTTCCAGTCCCGACATCAGAGTGGGGGACTTGGTCCTGGTTAGGGATGTTTCTCCTCCCCTGGTCTGGATTTCTGGTAGAGTGACCGAGTGTTATCCTGGAAGGGATGTGAGAGTTAGGGTAGCCAGAATCATAACCAGTAACGGTCACATCACAAGACCACTGTCTTTAATTGCTCCATTACCTTTAAATGTTTAACTGTTTATTTTGTTCTCTGTTGGTTTTTCCCTCCCAGTTTGGTGTATTCTTGGAATACACGGTAAGATAGAGTATACTTTTACTGCTCTGTGCTTGTTCATTCCTTCCCTTTTCTCAAACACCAACAGTGGTCTTCTATTTCTCCTTGCCGTTTAGGGTTCTCATGTTAATTGTGAGTCTGTTCTAAATATATATATATATCTTCCATGACCCACCTAGCGTCATATAACAGCGAATCTCTGAAGTTCCTCAATTCTTCCCTGTGCAAGAGGACTTCCTTTTCAATCTGGCCACCAGATCTCGTCGCCATCGCCAGCTATCATCTCCGTGATCAAGAGAACTTCGTCTACTTTTTCACCCACCAGGCTGCGCTAGTGTCGCCTACTCTCAACTCTTTGAAGACCATCTCATCAAGAGAAATTAACTTTTCAATGTTGGTTATGCTTATATGTTTTCCTTTTGTCTCCTACCCCCATTCTTTTCCCTTCCCTGGTCCCTCTGTGCTTCGTTGAGTGTTTCTCACTTGTACGCCGGCAGTTGATTCAGTCAGAGCTCAACTAGAGCTAGCCTCCTCAACTAAAGAGGCACTCTTTTAAATTCCACGCCATGTTGGAACTTTAATGTAAACCGTCAAAGGGAACTTCACCTTCGCCATGAAGCAAAGACAAGTACCGACTTCAGGTTTTAACCTCCTTCTCATCGTTTTAATAACCACTTCCTTTAATGATCATTTTATAGGCAGTGTGAGATTACTATATTTGGGGCAATAATCATCCTTCGCGGGATTTCCTATGTTGGGCTTTTGTCTGTCTAAGCCAATCTTAATAGAAAGCAGCATTTCTTATGCTCATTAAATGAGAGATCTTCTCACAACGTGGGATACTAATGAATACCCACTGTCTATAAAATACTTAGTTCGTTCCACCGCTGGAATAACTTTTGCCCTATTCTTCAGTCAGGATTGCTCTGGAACCTTCCAGAATCTACCAGTCATACCGTCATGTATTTTCCACTCACATGTGGGAATACTATTTCTAACTAAGGAATCTTCCTTGAATTACTGATCAATAGCTAATTTTTCTTCCTCCGTTGGGATTTTCTCTGGCGCATTTAACTGTAATCTACAACTTTCTCAAGCAATAGACTCTCGCCTATCTAGTGTAACTAGTTATTTTCCATAATTGCAATAACTTTCTTTGCCATAAACTTTTGTGCTACTACAGTGAACTTTTCATCTATTCCAACAGACTATAGTGAAAAATAGTGTTTATTCAATATTTCTTCCGCGTCGCGCTCGTCCGATTATTATACATACGGCCATGAACATTTATCCTCAATCCCATTTGATCTTTCCCAAACCTCTTACTGAAATGAAAATGAAAATCCACAGCCTGCTTCCAGTCTCCGACCGGGTCAGGAATGGAATGAATGAAGCCCCTATCTAGCGGCGAGGATATGAACTGTGCCGGCTGCCGAGGCCTGACGCACTCCTCTGGGGCAATGATTAAATGAATGACAGATGAAATGAAATGATAGTGGAGAGTGTTGCTGGAATGAAATTTTGACAGGGAAAAACAGAGTACCCGGAGTAAAACCTGTCTGCCCCCGTTCTGTCCAGCACAGATCTCACATGGAGTGTCCGGGATTTGAACCACGGACTCAGCGGTGAGAGGCCAGCGTGCTGCCGCCTAAGCCACGGAGGCTCTCCAAACCTCTTACTAACAAATCATAATGATAAAATTGTTACTTTAGGTCTTTTTCAATGAGGTGTCGCTCTAAAGACGTGCCCTCCCTTTTTGCTTATATATCATTAATTAATGTCTGCATAACTACGTGTCTGGTACACGTCTCAAATTATCTTGTTTCTCCCTTCTAATTAGGGAATACAATTCTTTCAACTCATAAGTGAGTTATTTCTAGGTTTCACGAAAAGGGTAACTTGCCCCATTTGTCTCGTGATTCCTACTTAAACATAGGAGGTCTAGAAACTTCCTTTCGACTTTCTCTTCAGGTTTCACAGTAAGTGACCTGCCCTATTTGTCTAACTACAAAAAAGTAATTCCGCTTTAATATAAGAAGTTATAGGAACTTCTCTTCTATTCTTCCTGTTTTTGTTATTGTTACTTTCGAAGTTGTTACTCTTTCCAAGATATTTATCTAGAATTCCTTAAAGTACCCACCTTGTACTTGATTTATTGTCTAACTTCAATCACTTTAATTGTCTTTAATTTTTTTTATTTTATCTTCGCCATTTCAAAATCTTGCGAGGATTTTAAAACATACAAAGGTTTGAAACCCAAGGAATTGTTAATTGCCTGGAGCAAACTTTAGATGTTTCTCGGAGGTCTGTGACCCCATATGTTACAAAGTCTAAATTATATATTTGTCAAAAAACTACTACCCAACACTGTTAAATTCATTACACTCTTTTGCATTGTTAAATAAATTAAATAATTGTTTTTGATTTATCATTTCGCAAACATAACGGTTAGGCAAGGTAAGATCCTGCTTTCCTAACTCTTCCTAGGTTCATGCCCAACTTAATGCAAATAAATCTTTTAATAGGGTTTTCACCACTTGTTGCATTTGAGCAAATACTCATAACTATAACTTATGTCAAACTCTCTTCCTATTTCTCCATCCTTTTTTCTCTGTTCCGAAACCCACTTCCTTTTCTTAATCATCTTCCCTTGGGGGTTAGGTTATTCCTCAGCCAATAATCTACCCACTCGTGTAGTTAAGCTCTTTGACATAACATTTTGGTCAAATCCATGGTCCTCAGCAAAGGGTAGGCCTACATAACAAGCTTTCGTTTGAGCCCACACACAAATGTCCCTAGCGTTATTGGTGCACGAACTATAATGTGTGGATGACTTAGCTGTCTGTTAAAATTTGGGTAAATCTATAAAATATGTGCGTCATAGCAAAGAAAGCGTCACCCCAAGTCCTACGACACGTCATATGTATCATTCCGATTATTGGTTTATAAAATCTCAGGTCGATGACCTTGCCATTTTGAGTTATTTGGATACATTCATGCACCATACTAAAAGGGGCTTTATCTCGAGTAATTTGACACCTTGCACGTCCAAATCTAATCATGGGTTCAGGAAATATCAACAAAAGTGTAGTTAGACCTTTTTGAAAAAAGTAAATGGTAGATAAAAATTATATAAATGATACATTAAATATTATATAAAATTAAAAAGTCAATAAAACAACATTTTCAAAATATGTAGTTAAGACCCTTTTGTCAATATTTTAAAAATAAATAATAAATTCAAAAGGGGGGCACCAAGTCCTACAACACATCACACATCAAAATCTGATCATGGGTTCAGTAAATATCAACAAAAGTATAGTTAGGCCCTTTTGACAAAAATTAAAACATTGTGAGGTTTGAAGCCATTTTTCAGTGTTGCCTAAGTAAACAAAAGTTTGGTGCTTTTCAGTCGGTCAACACGAATGTACCCAAATTGAGCTGGGTTATGCCCTAATCCTGAAATAAATTACATAAGATTAATAAATACACTAGGATGACCAGTTTCGATCGTCAAGCGATCATCATCAGATCAATTACACTTAGGCTATTACATCTATGTTTGAGACTACAGGTGAAAAATATATACAATATGCACAATTATTTAGTTGCAGTGTTGGTAATGCAACAGTCGGTGTATGCTAAATGTGGTATATCTAATGTTAGGTGAACTTCTAAAATAGTGATAAAAATCCGGAAATTTGTCTCTTAGGGGTGATTATATGGTTATACAAAATTAACTATGGTTATACTGTAATAATACTGGCTTATACTTATCGGGTTGTCTCCTTAACTGGATCTTGAAGCAGTTGCGTGTTCACTTAGGCACCAGTTATGGTCGACTACCCCGGGTGTTAACTGGGCGGAACAGGTTTTTCCCTTTTCTCCCCCTTTAATTGCTATGCTCTTTCTGAAGTCAGTGCCATGTTTATTTGTGTGACGTTTCCAAATCTGGATAAGAATGTATGCTATTGAATACAGGACTCTGCAACTATTAAAGACCGTGGAACTATCTTCGCCATGCGTGGACTAAAACAAAGCCATTCAAACTAAGCGGTACACGGTCTATTGAAGACGTCCCGGCACCTTTAATACTGCCGCGCATATCGGCCTAGGTTTATTGCAGAAAAAAGTAGATAGTACACCTGATCCAAATAACATTTACCTATAACAACCGCTATTTTCCCCCTTTTTTTATCATCTAGCTTGGCTGTGTCGCTAAGTTGTGTCTTATTTTCGACAGGGTACGTTTTTTAGTAGAGCGAAAAGGGGTGAAATCTCCATAAAAGTGTGTTCATTTAGATTGTTGGGATTGTTGTGTTTTGCTAGGTGAATCTCGATTGCTTCCTTTATGTCGAGAGCTCTGCCTTTCGATTCGTGATGAATTATTTTTAGGTCAGTCTCGATTTTAGTAAAGCTGTGCCTCGGGTCACACATATGTTCGCATACGGCTGAATGTGTTCCGTATCATATCGCATTCATATGTTCATTATAACGTGTATCTACTCGTCTTCCGCTCTGTCCAATGTAATTAGCTTGACAACCAGTGTCTTGACGTGTAATAGAATATACCCCTGACTTTGAATAAGGGTCTTGTTTATTTAGATTACTATTTTGCAGGTGCCTCCCGGGCGTATTATTCGTTGTGAATGCTATTTTTATGCCTTGATTTTTGAATAGATTAATGATTTCATATGTGTTCTTATTCACATAGTTGAAGCGCGCGAATTTTTTCTCATTAATGTCCGGTTTTGGAATCATTTTATCTTTATTTTTATGTTTGGCTACAATTTGGTCTATTTTGCTTGGCGGGAAATTGTTTTCCTTTGCTATTTGTTTAATGGTTCTTATTTCCTTATTAAAATTGTCTATTCATTCATTCATTCATTCATTCGTTTATTTGCAATTGGGGGTGTGTCCCCCGGTGGCAAATTAGATATACATAACAAATAAATAATTGTACATAACAATTCACTAACAATTAAACTGGAGTATTTACACAAATAGTCAGTCTTTTCTTAAACCCACCTATGTGTTTGGGAAAAGGCTCTAAGACTGCGGCAGGTAGAGAGTTCCAATTATCAATGGCACGGTTTACGAAAGAATATTTACCATAATTTGTTCGATGTGGTCGGCCCTTAACTTTGAAGGGTTGATCGCTCCTACCCATGTAAGTAGGCTTTTCCATGCGTTTGCTACATACATGGGTATGTTTAAAGATCTGTGCACCATTGAATTGAACCCCGCTAATTTATGCGTACTGGGGTTATTAGACTGAATGTCGATTGCATGCGAGGTTTGTGTGTCTTTCGGAATATGGTGTATGAAAGCTCGTTGTCTTTACGTTCAATAGTTATGTCGAGATAATTTATTTTTCGATCTGTTTCGGATTCCTTAGTGAATTTCATTGAGTGGTGTAGGCTATTAATGGATTGGAGAATTGTTTCTTCGCTTGTTAATTCAGTATCGTGGATGCAAATTACATCTGCTACGTATCTTTTCCATATTACTATTCCCTTTGTTGAAGTCTTTTCTAAAAACTCATTTTCTAGTGCATTAATGAAGATGTCAGCGATTAATCCACTTAGTGGTGATCCCATCGCTAATCCTTCTGTTTGTGTGTACATTTTATTGTCGAATTTAGACACGTTTTGTCCGAGGACGACCCTCAGTAATCGCACAATCTCTTCAGTTTCTTTTGCCGAATTGTTGGATTTTAAGTTATTTTCGATAGTTTTGATTGCATCATTAATAGGAATATTGGCGTACATGTTCGTTACATCGAAAGATACAAGCCTCATGCTAGGTTTCATCTGTAGGGTGTTCAGTGCTGTTACTAATTCCGTTGTGTTCTTTACAGATTTGTTTTTTTCGTTGGAAAGGCGGCGTTTTAAGATTTTTAGTAACTCTTTGCTGATTTTGTAATTAGGGGCATTCCTACAATTGACTATTGGTCTCATGGGGCACTCCTTTTTGTGTATTTTTGGTTGTCCCCTCAATGACGGTATTTTCGGGTTCATGTTTATTACTTTTGATTTTTCAGCTTTGGTCAATGCGTATTCTGTTTCTTTTAATACACTTTTCATTTGTTTTTGGAATTTGTTGGTGGGGTCTTTTGCTTTCGTTTTTGTTTAGGAATTCGACTGTTTTTCAATGTAATCTGTTTTGTTCAAAATGACTGTGGTATTTCCCTTATCTGCTTTTGTGGTGATTAAGTCATGTTCTTTTAATTTTTTTCAATGACTTTATTTCTTTTAGTTGTTTGTTGTTTTGAGTGTAATTGTTTTCGAACTCTCGTTTGAGGATTTTTTTGGCTTCGTTGGTGGCAAGATTTTTGGTTAATTCCCTGCCTTCTGCTGGGAGCTTGTGACTGGCTATCTCGATATTTGTGATTAACTGTTTTATATTATGGTTCGTGTGTGCCTCTGTGCAGTTGTATTTCAAACCTTTGTCTAACATATTCATTTCATTTCGAGAGAAGGTTACGTTCGTTCTGTTGTTTACCCTGCTGTGGAAATTGAATTCTTTGTTATACGTGTGTTGTTCCCTAGATTGATTATTCTGTGTTTCTCCTGGTTTTCTTAGTTTATATTCTAGCGTTTCATGCTTCCTCGTTGCTCTAATTTTGATGGTGAAATGTAGGTGCTCGGTGAAACTGTCCCATTGGGATGCGTGCCAGAAGTTACTTAGTTGCAATTGAATATCGTATACTTGTTGGTTGATTTTTTGCTTTCTTATGTATGCAAATCTTAGTTAGTTTTTTATCCAATGCGCTTTGGCTCGTTTTGTTGAAATGATTGAGGCTGGTGTAATCGGTATGGTTTTAATTGGTACGTATTTAGGGGTGAGATTTAGTTCTATTCATTTTTTGTTGATCCAAATTGACTTGTCTATGTTCATGAGTTTAAGCCTGAATGTTTTGAACCTCTTGGCTTCACGATTTGCCTGACTAGCCATTTTTCAGTGTTGTCTAAATAAACAGAAGTTTGGTGCTTATCAGTCGGTCAACACGAATGTACTGTGCCCGTTTCCCCGACGTCACGTTGGCCCGGCGATTGCAACGAGAAACCGAAGAAGGGACACAGGCGATAGAAAAAAATTATGTCCAGGAAATATTTGTCCAATACAAAAAAAATATCAAAACAACTAGCTCGGGCAGGCAAGAGATCGAATATCTCGGGTCGTTTAAAGGGATAGGCATGCAAGGTTCAACAGGACAAATACCTCACAAACAAGAAAACGAAAAGGTATCACTGACTCGGGAGAAGTTCCAAACTACAGGAATAATTGTGGTGTTTGAAGCCATATTTTCAGTGTTGCCTTAGTAAACAAGAGTTTAGTGCTTTTCAGTCGGTCAACACGAATGTACCCAAAAGAGATGGGTTATGCCCTAATCCTGAAATAAATTACATGAGCTTAATAAAACACTAGGATGACCAGTTTCGATCGTCAAGCGATCATCATCAGATCCATTACACTTAGGCTACAAAATCTATGTTTGAAATACAGGTGAAAATATTTACAATATGTACAATTATTTAGTTGCAGTATTGGTACTGCAACTGTCAGTGTATGCTAAATGCAGTATATATGTTAGGTGAAATGCTAAAAGGTGATAGCTATCCGTAGATTGTACTTTAGGGAGATTATATGGTTGTAAACTATGGTTAAACTATAAAATTTTAGGCTAACTACTTATCTGATTGTCTTCCGTATAACAGCTACTCGCAGTTTTCGTGCTCACTGGAACTCACTATGCGGTAGACTGCGGTGGTTATCTTAACGACTGGTTTTTCCCTGCTTTCTCCCCCCTGCTCCTACGTGCTGTGGGGAGTGATAGCGATGTGTTTATGTGAGGTGTTGCCAACCTAGATAAGATGTATGTTATTGAATGAGGTGGGTCTACAATTATTAAAGACCTTGGATTAGCCCTCGCCACGCGTGGAGCATAACCCATTCGAACTAAGCGTGGACGGTCTTATGAGGACGTCCCGGCACCTTTAATACTGCCGCGAATATGGGCCTTGGTTTATTGCAGAAGAAAAGTACATCGTACACCTGATCCAGATAACATTTACCTATTAATAACCCCCTAATTTCCCCCCTTTTTTATCTAGCTTGGCTGTGTCGCTAAATTGTGTTTTGTTTCCGACAGGGTGTGTTTTTTAGTAGCGTGAAGAGGGGTGAGCTCTCCATGAACGTGTGTTCATTTAGATTGTTGGGATTGTTTCGTTTGGCTAGGTGTATCTCGATTGCTTCCTTTATGTCAAGAGCTCTGCCTTTCGATTCGTGATGGATTATTTTAAGGTCCGACTCTATGTTGGTAAAGCTGTGCCCTGCGTCACACATATGTTCGCACACGGCTGAATGTGTTCCGTATCTTATCGCATTCCTATGTTCATTATAACGTGTGTCTACTCGCCTTCCACTCTGCCCGATGTAATTAGCTTGACAATCGGTGTCTTGGCACGTTATAGAATATACCCCTGACCTTGAATATGCGTCACGTTTATTTAGATTACTATTTAGGAGGTGCCTAGCGGTTGTGTTTTTCGTCGTGAAAGCTATCTTTATGCCTTGCTTTTTGAATAGGTTAGTGATTTTATATGTATTCGCATTCACATAGTTGAAACGCGCAAATTTTTTCTCATTATTGTCCGGTTTGGGAATCGTTTTATCTTTATTTTTATGTTTGGCTATAATTTGATTTATTTTGCTTGGCGAGAAGTTGTTTTCCTTTGCTATTTGCATAATAGTTCTTATTTCCTTATTATAGTTGTCTTTTGACATGGGTATGTTTAAAGCTCTGTGCACCATTGAATTGAAACCCGCTAGTTTGTGCGTACTGGGGTGATTAGACTGATTGTCGATTGCATGCGAGGTTTGTGTTGCTTTCCGGAATATGGAATATGAAAGGTCGTTGTCTTTACGTTCAATAGTTATATCGAGATAATTTATTTTCCGGTCTATTTCGGATTCCTTAGTGAATTTGATAGAGTGGTGAAGGCTATTAATGGATTGGAGAATTGTTTCTTCGCTTGTTAGTTCAGTATCGTAGATGCAAATTACATCATCTACGTATCTTTTCCATATTACTATTCCCTTTGTTGAAGGTTGAAGAACGAATTTCCTAGTGCATTGATGAAGATGTCAGCGATTAACCCACTTAGTGGCGATCCCATTGCTAGGCCTTCTCTCTGTGTGTATATTTTATTGTCGAATTGAAACACGTTTTGGGTGAGAACGACCCTCAGTAATCTCACAATCTCTTCAATTTCTTTTACCGAATTGTTGGATTTTAAGTTGTTTTCGATAGTGTTGATTGCTTCATTAATCGGAATATTGGTGTACATGTTACTTACGTCTAAGGATACTAGCCTGAAGCTAGGTTTCATTTGTAGGGTGTTCAATGCTGTTACTAGTTCTGTTGTGTTCTTTACAGAGTTGTTTTTGTCGTTGGAAAGACGGCATTTTAAGATTTTTAGTAACTCTTTGCTGATTTTGTAATTAGGGGCATTCCTACAATTGACTATTGGTCTCATTGGGCATTCCTTTTTGTGTATTTTTGGTTGTCCCCTCAATGACGGTATTTTCGGGTTCATGTTTATTAGCTTTGATTTTTCGGCTTTGGTCAGTATGTATTCTGTTCTCTTAGCGCACTTTTTATTTGTTTTTGGAATTTGTTGGTGGGGTCTTTTGTTAATTCCTTGATTTCGTTGTTGTTTAGGAATTCGACTGTTTTTTCAATGTATTCTGTTTTGTTCAAAATTACTGTAGTGTTTCCCTTATCTGCTTTTGTGATGATTAAGTCATGTTGTTTTATTTTTTGTTCGCGGCAGTATTAAAGGTGC